>OX376228.1:15716546-20716546 GCA_947364205.1 Agrochola lota
AAAGTTTTATTATTGCGGCGTAAATATAATGAGTGCAGGTGAGTCAGTTTTGTCTGCCGGGATTTACGGGCAGCCATTATTCCCGAGCCGGCAAGACAGCGCACGCTGAAATTAGCTTACGCCGCGAGTACTTAAATCAGTTTCTAGTTTTAACATTGACTGAAGTCTTTTCAAAACGCGTTGAAACTACTCCGGCAGATATTATATTCTGTAAACTCTTGTTTTTCAGTCAGGACTAATTAAAAGTTAAAATAATTATGGATTTCGATTGTAATCACCCGATCATGTGCCATATCACTGATATTATGACTTAAATTTATTATAAACAGACAAGAAGAAAGGAAAAAAATTGTACTATCAATTGTGAATATACTCGTAGAATCCTAGCAAAGCCCAAAAAAACCAGCTTATGCCAAATGACAGATTCACAATCACTATCTGTCATTTTGTCTATTCTTCCGCCGACAAAACCCGTTTCAATGGTGGTCATGCTACAAAAAAGAACCCAAATTTATGCGCTTAGGCAGGGGTTTCTTTATCCTCCAACTGGCGGCTGCAAGTGCAACACAGGAGTGGCTATAGATCTTATCCAAGCTAAGTTTTTGTCCAAAACTAAAATGGTCTTATGGGAATAAATACAGAGAACTGATTATTGGAACGGCTATGTTACGTATAACTGTGAGTGCAAAAGAGACAAGCATAGTTTTGTTAGTCAGTGCGGATAATGTATGGCTGGTGTGCTGCTGAGCCACTACAAATAGCACAAAACGAAGAACCATTTTATAAGTCTAGATTTTCTCTTGCGATAAGTATCTTTATCAAACGCCATAAGGAGAATGAAAACGTAAAATCAACATAAAATTAATAAACTGTGCTCGTCCTGTTCGGAGGTCTAGAGGAATTCTGACAACTTGAAGAAAGTTGTCAGAATTCTTCTAGAATATCGTTAAGATTTAGAGAATATAAATGTGAAAATGGGCATCTCAAATCAACTTTTCTGGCTGGCTCGTTTTTTGGCCAAAGAATTAGCATTGCCACTCAACTTGGCAATGCTGCCAGTCTTCTTTACACTCTTCCGGATGACATTGATGCGGACGAATACTTCGACGCCTAGGTGTCCTTTTGTTTATGTATTTATTTTTATAGTTCGTTAGTTAGTCATTTAATTTAGTACCTAGTGTAAATTGTTAGTTGTGTTAAATAAAATGTTACTTTTCAGTAATATGCGACCTCATCACCAATAAATCCCGAAATATGGTTGTCAATGTTGTTTAACTCCAAAATAACATAAAACGGTTTTTATCCCCTCAGTCTTCCGATACATTACACCTGGACTAAACAAGGTAATCCCGATCTAATGTGTTTACCTTGTCTACAGGCCTGTTAACCCACCACAAAACCATGTCGTCCTCAAGGCTAATGACTTCATTAAATACCATAACGAGGTCATAATAAAATTACATGCGGGTCGTATGTGGCGTTTTGTGGGTTACCTTCGTCATAGCGAACTGTGCCTTCTTTTGTAATTAAACTACTGCTGTTCATTATATTTTGGACTTCGTTAGAATGAGTAAATATGGGTTTGGGATATGTGGAAAAAATTTATGTGGAATATTTCTGGTTCAATGAAGTTTATAACTGCAGTTCATTGAAGCCTTCTTTCACACTTTGAGTAACGGTACGTTCTAATGTACCGTTATTTAAAATATGAAAGAAGTATTTTTGATGTGTAGTAAAATCTTACCTAACGGTTTCCCGCAATCAAAATCCAAGGTATCAAATCTGAGTGATTGCGTGAAAAGGGACGGAAGTGTGTCACAGGAAACCGGGAAAGCGCGCGTTATTTGATTTGACCAATGAGCGCGCGCGATGCTAGAGTTGGCCGTCAGAAACGACCTTGTCTGTTTAATTTTGCTTATTACCTTTATGTTACTTATTACCAAGGTGAGATGTCAGATGTTACACATCATATGCAACTACTGCAAGGCTCGCTCGTTTAAAAAAAAATACATTGTCTGTGATTTCATGAAACCTTCGTCTTATGAAATCACAGACATTGTATTTATTATAGTAGTTACTTGTTAGTTATTTCTACCGCATTTTAGTTAAACTCGAGATTTTGTTGTTCAATAATTTTCCTAATGCACACACTTCGGTCTCATCAGAACATTTGCACTGAAATTCTTCTTACCCTGACTTGTATGCTTATTTTTTTTTTATGTGTTTGTCTTCACGATTGCCTCAAATGACGAAAACATAAACCACATCACTATCAAACATATCATATCAAAACAATAGAAAGTTCATCTTCTCCCCTGCATCCAACACCGCACAATATTTAATGCAGATCTGCCGCACATAAATCACGGTAGGCCCAAGGTGCGCATATTTCATAGTTAATTCTTTCCAACACTGCTTCCTCCTTGGTTTACGAGCCGTCAGTCTTTAGCGGTGTTCTATGCACCTGTACTGCTGTTTTTTGGTGTATTTATTTATGGTAAACATTACCCTCCTTCCTTCTGGAGCAGTCGGGTAAAACCAGGAAGCTTTCCTTTAGACGAAAAACTATAAGTACCTTCCTGGCCAGGAGACATACAGTCATTGCCAATTAGGTTTAACTCGATAAAGCTTATGAGGCCAACTATATAACACTACCCTTTACTTTATTGCCAAAGAAATAATCACAACAAATATCATTTCTCAGTTCTGATTTACAACACCCAGACTTTTCACACAATCTCAACATTCATCTGCCAAGATATTTGTATTTGTATTCGCGTAGCTATAAATCAGTTGGTGAGAATCTCAGCTGCGCGGTCTCCCTAGGCAGCCATATATCGCGGTACAAGACGCCGTCCGCTGAGAGACGCACTTTTACACTAGCACGGATTCAGGCTAGACGTGGAACAATACGGATTAGGGCGACTAGGGCTTTGGTTTGTATATTTTATATAGATATTTGTATGCTTCGCACCATGTGAAGCGTGCTAAACATAAGGCTACTTGACAGGTACCTCAAGGACCTCAAAAATAAGGAAAACGACAAAAGTAAGCGAAGTTCTTCTAAAAATAAAAAAAAACTCAAATGGAATTCGACTGTTCACATTATGAGAACGAACCGAGAAATATGGACGAAAGACGTAATGGAATGGTGTCCTAGGAATGGAAAAGACAAAAGGGACTTCAGATTAGGAGGTGGGAAGATGACTTACCAAAAGGATGGAGAAGATCAGCTCGTGACAGAGACGAGTGGAAGAAACTAGGGGAGGCCTATGTCAAAGGACAACCTGACCAACAAACTGACTGCTGAAGAGTGTGTATACTTACTTAATCGAATTAAGTTATTTTTCCATATTAAACTAGATTTTAATTACATTTATAAAAGTTAAAACTGTACTGTATTTGGTCAGCGAATAAAGGCTTTTTTATATTATATTGTTAGTGCGGTGAATATCGTCCGTCACGGTGGAGTCCGTGGAAGCGAGTGGCTATCGGCCCGAGCCTTGTTGTCGCCGCGCCGCGCCTCAACTTGTCGATGACACGATGATCACGCAGCCTGCTGATGCAGACCGCGCACAAGGTGTTGGGTCCGATTCCCAACAATATAGATAATTGGCAAGTAGAATCTGTACCAAATGCCGAGAAATTAATTGAGATGTTGTAAAAAAATGTTGAGTCGTCAAATTGATTCTTGAATTATGCAGACGCAATCTCTTCATTGAAAAAATAAAGATACTTGCTTAAAGTTAAAGGCACTCCCACACTTTGTCCGTTAATCCGTTCCGTGTGACCACGCTCATCACACAGCGCAAGAGACTTGAGCCTAATGTATTATGCAACAATTCTATACTCGGCATGTAATTAAAGCCTACCGTCCTTCACTCTTCAAAAGCTCCAACTTGCGAATGAGTTATCACCAAATTGTGTATAGGTGGCGTCCCATGTAAATGATGGGCCATCACAATGGACTCGGAACAAGTTCCATAGGCTCTTTGATTTTCAAATTCACACCCTGTTTTACGCTCACTAATTTTCTTGTCCGGACACAATTTCGTCGGCCGTGGACCCCTTCACAATAATAATTCGGACGGGAAACTATTATAGTCGATCCACTCTAGCCAGTAATTAATTTCGCCATAAACTGGCTCAATTGAAGCGTAAAGATTTCGTGTAGGCTGACTCGACAGAGTTTTGTGAATGATAATTAATTTTCGGTCGTCTCTCTCTCTCGCCTTGTATTTTTAACAAAGTTTCATTGAATAAACTGAACGTTTTAGCTTTTTTGGCCGTTGGTGCTTTGTTTAAATGTTAATAAGTTATATTTTGAGCGAAATATCATTAACTATAAACTTCATTAGTACCTATGACTTCAATATTAATGGGTAGAAAGGGTAGGTTGTTTAGGTAGGTAGATAGGTGCGCCGTAGATAAGTACTAAGTGCTACCCGTGCGAAGACGCTCGTGAGGAGCTCGTGGCTAAGTTACAACAGCCGCACTGGTCGATCCATCAGGTTAAGCTACGCTTGCCAGGGTTGGTCCGTGGATGGGTGACCATCTTTACATACCGAGAATCCTCTGTGCCTCGGAAAGCACGTTAAGCCGTTGGTCCTGGCTGTCATTCGTGGGCTTTGACAGTCGTTACGAGTCGTCAGAATCCCGAAAGTCTGACGCCAGTCTTATCAAGGGGTATCGTATTACCCAGTTACTGGGTTGTGGAGGTCAGATAGGCAGTCGCATGTAAAATACTGGTATTCAGCTGCATCCGGTTAGACTGGAAGCCAACCCCAACATAGTTGGGAAAAGGCTAGGCAGATTGATTACTACCCGTGAGAAGACGGGCAGAAACGACGAGAGAAATGTACGTATAAAGTATTTTGCACGTAAATTATAATTCTCCTTAACATCTGTTTCATCAGAAATAATCTTAGTTTCAAACCTGGCTATTCCAGTAAATAGAGCGCACACATGTAGATGCATAACGGAGTGAGTGTTACCTTTACGACGCCACATGCAATAAGATACATCACTATACGGAGAAGTTTCCAGAACAAAGCCACAACTTGCGTCCTCCACTTATATTGTACAAGAACACCTATTCCTGCATTGTCGAATTCACTTATACGTCAACTACTCACAGATGTTTAGTGCGGCGATCAGGGGTAACAGTATCGAAAGTTTCGTCATCATTGATGACGATGAATGAGTTGAAGACGTCAACAGTTTTACGTGT
This sequence comes from Agrochola lota, assembly GCA_947364205.1. NCBI lineage: Eukaryota > Metazoa > Arthropoda > Insecta > Lepidoptera > Noctuidae > Agrochola > Agrochola lota. The sequence continues at coordinate 15,721,777 of OX376228.1, forward strand.
GTGTCCCTGGTAGAGCATCACGAATTAAAGTGTCTTCCATTATGATTTCTATAAAAGGTTAAATTAAATTGGCTAGCTAAACTCCGCAGACGCGACGGGTATGCGATATCTAAACACGATAAAATAAAAAGATTTGTGATATTTGGGAGTTCGACGACCGCTGCTAGTGACATTAATTGAAGTATGAGTTTTGAAACACTATTTTTTTATTGTAACATCTGTAAAGTTTACACAAAAAAATCTAACCTTACACGCCATCTCAACAGTACCAACCTCTCAGAAAATGGCACGCAGTGCTGGAGTTGGCCGTCGGATGGTACCAACTACCATCAGACGGCCAACTTCAGCACCGCAAGCACTCATTAGTCAAAGCAAATAGCGCGCGTTTCCCCGGCTTCCTGTTACAAACTTCAGTCCCTTTTCACGAAATCACTCCCACAGATTGCAGGAAAGCGACAGGAAAGATGATAATCATCAAAAACAGTTTTTTTAAACTTATATTTCAAGTGACTACAATAAATGCGGTCATGACACCACGAAAAGAACATTTTTTTTTTTCATGTTTAGATATCGATACCCATCGTGTACGCAAAGATTCGCTATCGCTAGTTAATTTAATTCAACCCTATATAATTACAAATGTACTTGCATTCAACCCTGTCTTATACAAATGTAATGCTAGGTATCAATTGTAACACTTTATGATTCGATGGTTGTTGTGTTTAAGCAGCGACCCTATGCATTTCATTTTCCTTTGATCAACCGCAACAGAAAATAATAACTTTACCGGCCATAAAGTCAACCTCCTATCCGCCAATCGAGATATTTCTCAAATCCTCATAGAGAGAAACATATTTTCACCTCCAACCAGCCAATTTGCTGGCCACCTCCACCAGCCATACATACCACAACTTAACATGCAACATTATTGGCTCGCGGGCAGCGTCTAGCCGCTTGAGTCTAGCACATTCTCACCTGGGGCCGACTCGCTAAGACTTCGCAACTCTGACGGCTAGTCCTGAATTAGTTACGTCTCACAATCGAAGCCTTTTGATGTTGGGTATGTCAATGAGCTACGTTGAGTGGTGAGTGGAGGTGTTATGTAATATCATTGCAGTGTAGAATTATTGGCGGGGAATATTGAAACAGTAAAAGTAAGTAAAAGAGGACGCTACTTTGCGCAATTACTGCTTATTATCTTCCAACAGGAGAGCAGTGGTAGCTTAGTGATAACGGCCCCGACTTACGAGTTGTAGTTCGTGAGTTCGAACCTAGGCTGGCGCTTTACTTTGTGTAAATAATTTCATCACCGCTGCTCTCAAAACGGTGAAGGAAAACATCGTGAGGAAACCGGCAAGTCCTAGAACCGAAACATCGAAGACATGTGACATCTACCAACCCGCACTGGGCCCGCGTGGTGGATTGCAGCCCACTCCTTCTCGAAGAGAGGAAACCTGTGTCCCGGCAGTGAGAACAGACTGATTAGATCTTCCAACAAATAACATGATAGCAAAGACTTGAGGATAAACACGTACAATTAGACTGCTATAGAAAGATGTCAACAAGATGTTAATGCATTCATAGCTAGTTTGCAACCGTGTCGTTTAAATAAACATTTAATCAGATTGTGAGAACTACTTTGAGCCAGAAATACCAATAATACATGACCATCGTCGGCCACGTTAAACCAGTCTCCTTCGCAACTCCCAACTAAAATTAAGTAGCCGATATACTTGTTTTACAACAGACTTTACAATGTTTTCGTTCGATCTATCCCACCAACACTGTTCTTTAATCTCCACTCAAACTACAAAATCTTCCGCCTTACTAATAAACAGCACTCTTCGACACGTCGACATCACTTCAATACTTTACTCATCCTAATTAACAGAGCGCCGACACGTAAGAGCCACGTTCGCCATAAATACACCAAGAAATCGGGACCATCCCATAAATTCCTCTCGTAAAAGGCTGTACGATTATGTTAGAGGGTGGTATTAGCAAAGTTTGTCCGATCGTGGGGAGACCCCCCCCCTTATAATACATTTTTCGTTGATGTAACACGATTTCTCGTCGAGTCTCGGTTACGTGATGGATTAAGAAGCGGCTTGCTCTCGCCACCGACGGATTAAGACGGAGCTTCAATATTTAGGGCATCGCCAGCTAATATACAATGTTTGCTTGTCGATAGACTTAACGGAAATGTGATGGTGAAGGAATCTGAGGGGTCTTTATTTATCTTCATAACTTGTAACATGTGTAGCGGTAAAGGGGATTTTGTTGCTATATATATCCCTGTTGATGTTGATTTCTTGATGGGTCTCGTTTATTTGAGGAGGTTGCCCACTCGTCAAAACGACCAAGTCTTTCATCTTTGTGTCCCTGTTTGACGTTTTTAATCACTAGTATAACGATCAGTTATAAAACATCCTTATGTTAATCCTATTCAGAGAATTGTGTCGAATGTAAATTCATCACTAAAACCTTTATTCACCGAAACATTTTCTCGTTTAAAACAAAGGCTTCAAAACGACTGCAGCAGTTTACCTTTCTATTATCTCAGCGAAATAAACTAGAGGCTTTCTCCTTAAACAGCCGTATTACCTTAAAGCTTTCCCGTCTATTTCTTTACACGTAAGTTGAGGCAATAATCATAAATACATTACGCGCGATCGGCGATGTTATCCTGCCGTAAACAAGGCACCTCTATCCTTCGTCGTCTCCAACTCTTTATTGCCTATCTAACTTTGCAGGATTTTAATAATACCGCCATCTTTAGTACGCTCCAAATTCGATTACAGTATTCTTTGTTATTGGAAACCAATTTGTAGAAATATGTTTAGTGAGTACTTTGTTCTCGATTATTCATACTCGAATTTTCTTGTAAGTAATAACATTTTGTAAGTACAGAACATCGATAAATCATTTGGGACATTAATAAAAGAAATTTATTTTAAATTTTACTTACTAGTTCTTGGAAAATAGTAATTGAATATTAAGTCATTGATATTTGTATACCAATGCTGAGGTACTCATTATTAAAACACGTCGTGAAAGAGGCACAATATAATTCCTAGAAAGTGTTCACTCAGAATATTGATGGATGCTAATTACAGCAAATTTTACAAATTTTCCTTACATCGGCCGACGTCTAAAGACGAGTGGCAGCCCCCTAAACGTATAAATACTGAATAAGCAGTAAACTGTATTACTTCGGCGAACCCTTTTCACTTGGCGAATTAGTAAAAAGCTACTAGGGAGTGAAAATTTTAACTTAAATGCGTCCGTAAGCTGGCGTACCTGCGAGTGTGTTTGACAGTCCGTAGTGATTACATTGCATACCCTTCCTTTTGTTTGTTTTGATTTGGTTTAATTTGATTCGTGACATTTTTCACTCTATCCCACGCTGGCAAGCTGTTAATTATTCGCACACGTTAAATGGCAATTAGGGAGAGCGTAGCATTTTGTTTTCTTTGCTGCACCGAGTTATCACTCTCAATAAAAACACTCAAGCAAACGAGAATTAGACAACAATGATGTTAATTGTTTGCTTTGTGTAAATGCTGGTTAAGCGGCCCAGTGGCACCACACGCCGCTCCGCCAGACATTATCACGTGTAATTAAAAATGCCAACATACTCGCAGACGTGCCCGAGGCCTGTCTAATTAGCAAAAAGTTAATAAACAGACGTACGGGCTTGACAGTGACAAGGCCCCGTGAAAATGCCAAGATGAAACACGCTTAATTTGCATACTCGCAAAACGTGAGGAGTTACGAGTATATAGCTGCACGACAATGACGCTAAATAGGATACCTGTTGGAGAAAAATTTATTCAAATCAAACTAAAACAAGTATGATTTTGGAACTTTTATTTAATAGTAGCTATAAATCCTTGTAATCTCTTATAATCCTTTTCCTTTTGATAACATAATATTTCACTCTTCATTGTATTTCACACACCTTTTTATTTTTATTGTTTATTATATTTATTTGTCTGTATCTATCTATCCGTGACATCACTGCGGGATCCATCATCTTCATCTTCATCATCATATCAGAATAGATAGATTCATAGATCCTGGAACGCGTAGTATATTCGCAGGTTATCCAATACCTCGAAACTAATAACATTCTTCCTGACCTTCAGTCGGGTTTCAGAAAGTGTAGAGGAACTGCAACGGCTCTGGCTGATGTTGTGGGTAGTATTCTTGAAGCACGCGACCGGGGGGAGGGAACCATTCTGGCTCTGCTGGACTTTTCCCGTGCTTTTGATGCAATTAACACCAGTCTACTGCTGTCGAAGTTAGCCTTCTATGGCTTCGACAGTGATGCGGTAGAGTGGTTTGGTAGCTACCTTACAAACAGGTCTCAATACGTCGAGATGCGTAGGGAGGATGGGTCTACAGTGTCATCCCCCCCCCTCCAGGTGTCAAGGGGTGTCCCTCAGGGATCGATTCTGGGGCCTTTGTTGTATATTCTGTACAGTGCGGATATAATACAATCCTTTGTGAACTGCAAATATCACATGTATGCTGATGATATTCAGTTGTACATATCCTTCAAGGGGGATCAAACATCTTTGGCAGTGCAGAAAATAAATGAGGATTTGCATAGAGTGGTTTTATGGTCGGAGGAGAACTCTCTAGTTCTGAACCCCCTTAAATCTAAATTTATGGTGCTGGGTTCTAAGAAACAAGTAAGTGCAATACTGTCTGCCAACCCTGAGATAGTTATCAAGGGAGAGAAAATTGAGAGAGTGGAGCAGGCATGCAATCTGGGGCTAATTTTGGATCCAGACCTGCACTTTGAGGCCCACGTGACCAATGTTCTCCGAAATTGTTTTTATAGGCTAAAGGTTTTATATGGAATACGGAAATACCTAAGTATACCAGTACGGAAGCAACTTGTTGACAGTCTCATCCTATCCAAGCTTAATTACTGTGACACAGTCTATGGACCATGCCTGCTTTCTAGAACGGAGCGTGTAATCCAACGTATCCAGAATGCCTGTGTTCGTTTTTGTGTTAACATCCCACGAAGAAGTCATGTTACTCCTTATATTAACCAACTAAAATTATTAAAGATGGCTGCCAGGAGGAAGCTTCATTTAGCCAACTTATTGTTTGGTATTGTTACAACGCATAAACCACCCTATCTGTTTGAAAAGCTTATTTGGAAACAAAATCACCTAAAGTATAGTCTTCGCTCCTTGGTATGTCCACTGTCGGTGCCAATGCATAGAACTACAGCATTCAGAGGGTCTTTCAAGTTCGCAGCCACACGCTGTTGGAATGATCTCCCACCACCAATGCGACGCCTGGAAAACATACAATACTTTAAATTACAATACAAAAAGTTACTCATACATGAACAAATTTCCCTTCAACCTTAACCATGTACTTTTGTGTTGGTTCACTGTACCTCGGGGGTCATGGCATGCAGGCTTTGGCTTGGGATCTCCTGGAGGTGGGCGTGGGCTGCTTGGAATTCCCTCATCCATCAGTGGGGCTGTATTAAGGGCTGTTTTTCGCTACTGCATTCATCCCTTATGCTTAGGAACGCCATCGTGTTTCTGTAAATTATGGTTAAACCTAGTTACTCAACTGGCACACTACGGCTTGTCAAGTAGGTATCTTAGTTACTCTGATAACAAATGTATCCTAATTATATAACTCCAATTCAATTTCATCTATTTTCATTCTAATTTCATTTCATTTTAATAGTAATTAAATCCAATACAATCTCCCTGATAAATACAATTGTTCGGCACTTACCATTGATCTCATATAACATGTCAACTAGCTTGTCATCTACACCTTCACACTTTCACAAACATTATTCACACTTTCACAAACATTATTTACAAGAAACATAGCTACACAATCACCCAATGCATCCTTTGATAATATTATTATGCATTGCATCACAACATTAATTACATAATGCGCCATGTTATATTTATTACGTATCCAATATGTCAAAACGTCAAACAAAAAGCATAAACGACAGCTGCGCGCACAGACTGTCTGTGGCGCGTGAGTCGCCGATGGTACGAAATGTTACCATTTTAAATATTATATTTTTTATAAAAATTTAGGACTTGTGTATTGTATTTATTCATTTTATCTTATGTTATTTTTCTCTGCTGCACCGGTTGACGTCATAACGTCAACGCCGGCTGTCGCTGAAAACCAGCGCTGGGGCTCTGTCTCGCATAGGGTCGCAGCTTTATGCTGAGCGATGGCCGTTTTGCGTGGATGTGACGCATGTTTTCCCCCAAACTGTTTATTTTCGTGTTTTCTTCTTACCTTGCGTCATGTGTACCGCAAATAAACGTATTTTCTTTCTTTCTTTCTTTAATACCAGCGCTGCGACATTTTTTTTTTTTTAATGTCGCGGCATCATGCCTTTTGGCCTCGTACAGGACTTCCTTCTTTATATGTTACTGTTACTTTGTTTTTTATTATTTTTGTGTGTTTCCTGTGCGAGTCACAATAAATACTTTTTCTTTCTTTCTTTCTTTCTTAACACTATTGAGTGCTCTACACTCATACTTCATAATATTTGGGGTCTGTTAATTATTAATCGTTCAACTTATACTTTTCCTTGTAAGTGCTCTGTCAGTTCTTCATGAAGAGCTGATTGATCTTACTGGGCAAAAATATATTACTTTAAGTCGACGAATGTTCTTAAATCTTCAATTACACAACTACCCAAAATTTGTAGATCAAAATGTCCTCCAAATATTTAAATTAATATCTCCCTCTTAGAAATTTCATATCTCAAGGTGTCTCAAGCGCCACATAAACACAGAAGCCAGAACTAGGCATAGCTATAAAACTTAAGGGCAATAATGTATTCACCACCACGACCTGAACTCCGTTCATTAGGTTGGCTACCAGCCTTTTGTGTGCAAAATAAAGGGTGAACCCACTGGGGTGAGCATTTGATGTGTCTTACACTCACACACTCAAAATTTACATTTCCGTATGTCATAATTTGCATGCAATCAAGCGTTACGATATTCTAATGTTATTTTTATAGTCGAATGTGGAATTGTATTACCATATATGCCTATAGTTTATATGATCAAAGAGGAAAGAAAGGTAATAGTAGGTCGTCAACGGTTTATGTTGTCTCGAGTCGTAATAAAAGCGTAGACATTGCCTACGCCTGCTACGCAGCTACGCTGGGATACGTAGGTCTCGTAGCACGTTATTTTGTTCAGTAAAAGTCTATATGTTATCGTAAGACTTTTGATTGATTGTAGAACAAACTACACAAACAATCATGACATCTTGTTTCGAAAAAACAATATACAAAATAAACACTCCTCTAAAATGAAAGCATACTGCACATACATCATATTTCTACACTACTAACATCTCAAAACCAACAACGTCGCACAACGGGTCATTAAGGTCATCTCACACGGTCGAAGACGCGCGGGCGACCATCGATCTGTCAAATTAGTTGGCCGAGATCGAGGACGTTCTCAGGTGCCGAAGACGGGTAACAAAGCCAATCAGGCACACGTAGCCCTAACGGATAATCTATCATAATGACATCGATTTCCCATCTGTCACCAGTACGTGACGCCACGACTTGGATGCATCTTGAGGGTACTTTTGAAGTGCTCTCTAGGACATGCGTAAGTGGTTATGTAGTTGTAGGTATTGGTAATATTGTGTTATGATGTTCGTGTTGGACTGATATGAATGTATGATGTAAGTAAATTAATTATACGACGGTTTTTATTATCGAGAATCAGTGAATCCCCAAGCAATTATTATACTTAATGTAGTCGTCAATAGGTATAGGATTAGTTTGCTAACTTTTATAATCCACTTAAAAAGTTTTCAGGTACATTCAAAATATTTGAGCCATAAACTGAGCGCCAGACCGAAATATAATCACAATTTATGATTTTCACGAGCCTCACAAAATACATCACCAAACAAAAACAAAATCATCATCATCTTTAACAAAATACAGCATTTATACAGAAGTACATTTACTTTTTCCGGCCAGTAAAATCACCGTAGTTCATATTTAAGTTATTACGATAGCAAAAAAATACTACGAGGGGCCCAAACTAAACTACAGCACAATTAATAAAGCTAATGATAGCGAAAAGTAATAAAATTACACGTACATTCCATGTCTGCGCATCACATCACATGTGACGACGCCAACCGGAGGCACGCCCCGCTACGTGTCTAATAAGACGCTCTGTGGCCGCTCATTGCGACGCATCAACGCGACGCAAATTAACGCTGCGAGTCGCGCGGCCGTGTGGAGGGTGCCTTTACTTAATTGTTATACGTGTACTTTGGATTATAACGAAATTCTTCTCTTTGTGTTATTATTGTCATTGACAGCAATATTGCTAATCTTAAAAATGGTCTCCTTTAAAATTATGGTCAATATTATAGCTACATATTGGAACCAACTAAATAATTTCTCCTTAACCTTTATTTAAAGTTGCTAAGTTGCTATGCTGACTGCCAATACCAATGGCGGTCTCAAGCAGCACAATCTTCTAACTAGATAAATATGGAGCTACTTAGGCAAACGAGTAGGCGTAAAGCAGTCAAAAATCTAGCTTGTCAGCAAGACATAACTACTAGTTGGCCTACTTAGTAGATAATAATATCACAAGTTTAGAGGCTTTTAAATGAAAGAGGTTAAAGCTAAGAGCGTTTATCTTAAAAGATGGCAACGTCGCAAATAGCTGTCAAATACATATTTACCTGTTATTAATTGTTGTTTAATTGTTAATATTCTAGTTCGCTAGTTAGCCACATTTCATATTTCCATACAGTAATATTGCCAAATTAATCAAAACAGGTAAATATTTGACACCTTTTTGCGACGTTACCAACTTTTAGGACCAGCGCTCTTAAAGTCTTTGAACATTCTAGCTTGCATCGCTGTAAGTTCACGATATTTGATAACAGAGATAACGGAAAATTAATTCAAGAGGAGTTTCATTTCAGCTCTTCTCCCTAGGAAATGATTGGACACGTGCACCTAGCTTCTGACGTTTCGTAAATACCTACCTATGTAGGTTAATGTGATATTTACTTCATTTTTAATTTACTTCCAGCAGCTACGTCGTTTAGCTTGCACACACACAATATATTCTACATTAAACATAGAACTCCTCTCCACCATAACCATACCAAAAAAAAAACATTGCATCCACACCCAAAGACGCCAACTAACACCAATGACTACACATCCCCTAAGGGGGTAAGACTTACCCCCCCCGCCCGTACCTCTTCACTCTTTCTCGACTCTAATGAAGCGGCCGCGGAGACGTCGAGAACCATAATGGTTTCCTCTCAAGGCCTTTGTCGAGCCAACTTTGCAACTCTTGCGCTGAGAATAACTAGGAGTGATAAGGAAGCGAGCACGCGAGCACTGGAAGAAATTTAATGGATTTATGGAGTGTGGAATGTGATTTAGTGTTGGATAGTGATGTAGTGCTTGTGCTGTTGCGTCATCTTTATGGATTTTTAGACAAATTTCAGCGTTAAAATATCTGCTGCAAAAACAACACGGGCTCATAACAAATTCGTCACACTCATTCTTGAAAGTGTATTTCGATTCACTTTAAAAAAAAACCTTGTGATGTACTTAATGGCATACTGGGCTAGCACAAAAAAATAATATCTTACGCCAATATCGTTACATCTGGGAACCTAGGAAGAATCCAAACAATACTTTGGCAATCAAGAGCTATATATAAAAATATACAGGTCTGTAGATGACATTTCTTATTGTCCCAGTATGACGATATCGATGTATTTGCCCTATTTAAAAAATATATACTAACCGCATTGCTCAACATTTATAATTATTATGTATTATTTATTATTTGTGTATGTATTAACTATTAAATTTTAAGATCGTGATTTTTTTATTGTTTTTATATATTAATTTTATTAAATTTTACCAAAACTGTGTCCAATATAAGCTAGTAACATGTGGAAACGTAGTGGATCGTACATTTACTTGTAGCATACTGTGTATCTAGATATAATATATAATGTACGACAGTTTGTTTTTCCCAAATAAAAATTGATCACACCAACAACATTCCACATCGCGCACACAGTACCACATCCACGCAACCAACATCCGTCTTATTTATCTCCTAAAACAAACAACAAACCCATAGTTCTTGAACACTTCTTCAGCTTTCATTTAAACGCATGCAAAGATACGTTCCCTCCTCAAACAAGACTGTTTGCTTCCGCCGTAATTAAAGATGCCACGACGTTCCTCAAAAGAAACTCGGTATTTATTAATTTGTTCGTCAATATTTGCTTTTAATAATCAGCTTGATTTGGTCTTTGAATGTAAGTAACTAAAATACAGACGGAAATGTTCGAGTGTTTATTTTGTCTCGTGTTTATTACGTCCATTGACGAAGTTATCAATAGATAGAGATGTATTACTTATGTTATTTGAAATGAAATGTTTCATAATTACAAAGCATACCTATATCAATGATCAATGTTTTGTACCAGGCGATTTCCACGCTTAAATTAAGTGTCACCCTGTATCTGTGTTCTTTTTACGTTAATTATAAACAAAAAAAATTTGGCGTACAGGAAATACAGTCACTTAGTAGGAAAAAAAAACAAAAAAAAACTATTACTAATTATGACTTACTTACGAAATACAGTTACTTAATAGAAAAAAAAAACAATTATTAATTATGCCTTACTTACAACATACAGTCACTTCGTAGAAGAAAAAAACAATTATTAATTATGACTTACTTACGAAATACAGTCACTTGGTAGAAAAAAAAAAGATTAAATATGACTTACTTACGAAATACAGTCACTTAGTAGAAAAAAAAACAATTATTAATTATGACTTACTTACCAAATACAGTCACTTAGTAGAAAAAAAAACAATTATTAATTATGACTTACTTACGAAATGTGTTAAAACTCTGTCTATCTGTCGTTACGTTTTCATGGTTGTGCTAAACCGATTTTGATGTTGATGAAAAAAACCCAGACTGAATGAAAAAAGGCAAAAAAAAAAAATTGCGGATTTTTTTTTTCACAGTTTAATAAGTGTTATGATATGACATCTAGAACACAGCAGTAATTACGTCAACTACTTAAAAAAAAAAACATTATTAAATGCTGCTAATACTAATACCACACCAAGCCAAACCACTTTATTTATACCTATAGGCAGCTATTGTTGATATTAAATATCATATCTTAAGGAACCTACTACAAATTTCCATAAACTTTCGTCTGAAACTTCGCGAATGTAATTACTCGGAGCGTCACCTGCTCACGAGACGTCTATGCAAATGTACTGAGGATCGGAAATTTTCTGCACCTTATTATAAGAATAAGTAAGAACCTCTCAGATAGGTAAATATCTGATAAATATGCCCTCGCAATTTCCGCGTATACATATGTAGGTACTGAGTTCGAATAACATCCAGGGTGAAAATATTGGGCATAACTAATTTATTTGTAGGTTAAGGTGGAGTTAGGTTGGTACGAGGTAGCGACTAGCGATACAATTTAAATACCAATTAAGTGCACTATGTGTATCTTTTTGTAAAGGTGAAAAATACATCATTAAAGGCAAGACAGTAAGGAAAATGAATAGTGACACCGATTATGATATTTTCAACAGAGAATTCGGAATATGACATAATTTTATTCATTTGAAATTGAAACGGTGGCGGCGTAGGTATAAGCTATGTCTATATTTTGATACATTAACTTGCGTTTTCCGATTAAAATAAATTTATAACTATTCCAGAGATGTATCAAGTGACTACCAAAACCGCTCCGCTTATACAACATAACCTTTTCCTGCCACTCTTAGCTAGGGATGTGAAAATGAAGGCATGTGCACAATATATTTTAATAAAGCATTCTCAGGGGACGCGCCCTGTGATACGGATAACGAAGTTGTGAATGCGAATTTTTACTTAACCACGGACCATTCGTTACGTGGAATCCCACCTTTATGTTATAAATTTTTAAACTTTATTAATTTATTTAAGACTGTGATGAAGGGTTATTGCTTTGGCATGCAGGATGGGCAGCATCATCAGACGTAGGTGTGATTTTTGTTGTAGCAGATAAATATCACTTGACAAAGAACTTTCCCTCATTTGAATTTGTTGACGATGATGTAATGAATAGTTTGCGTAAAATACCTACACATTTCTTGTTTAGGCACTCAACATATGAATATATTTCATGACAGGTGTCAGCCGTCACGTTAACATACTGCTCCCGTATTAAATTTGTTTAAAAATAGTTAATTACCTGTATCTACTGAAATCTTATTATAAAAGTAAAGAAAATAGTTCAATTCGTGAGTGGAAGTGTTATATAAATAATTTATCCAATATAAACAAAATAAACACAACTTTAGTGAGTGATCAAAACATTGTGACTATTTTACCTTTGTGAGTGATAAAAACTACTTATTTTTGCATTAAACGGCTAGATACATGGCTAATATTACTGTGAGTTTTATAAACATTAAAAACAAAACGATATAAAGCTTAAAAAACTCAATTTTATAAAAGTGACGCTTAGATAGTGGGTAAAAGCTAACATTCAAATTGTTTTCAAAATTGACGGGTATTTAACGAACTTTCTACAAAGAGTCTACTGATCAACAATTTCAACACCTTCACTAACAGTCGCGCTGGTCTAGTGTCCCAGCAACCAACCTTGTATGCTTGAGTGGTCTGAGTTCGATCCTCGCATACGGCTTGTCTTTTTGTGAATGTTTAAGGATAATATTATAAAAATTCAATAATGAATTTCTTCGAGAACATCACGTTCAGAAAATCGAATACAAAACGTCGTTCATTGACCCAGACCAATTCGGTAGAAACTAGTCCCAACAGTTCTAAGATAGATGGCAGTACCTGTAGCTTACCAAATATATCCACTGATGAAAATGATGTGCAGGCGCAACAACTTCAAACCCAAATACAACAGCTCAATTTACAACTAAATTCGGCACACGAGGAGATTCAGAACCTAAATCTCGAAAATACTTCACTAAAGAAGACCGTCCTTGAACTGACTTCTAAATATGATATTTTAAAAAAAGCTACCAAAACATTAACTAGTGAAAGAGGAACTCCTGTCAAAAGCAAGAATACACCTACCTCATCAACTCCACGTATTAATTCTCAAAAGAAAAACAAGAAGAAGCATAGTAACAAACTCAATGAGAACCTGGACTCCAGCAAGACGTCTGTTATTATACCCAGAAACCATGAAAACCAAATAATAAAAGATGTAAACATACCAGTGAAGAATAAATTATGTGTGGTTAGTGCTAACAAAGTTAATAACATTACATCAATAGCTGAAGAAACATTTAAAAACTCTCAAATATGTCACTATATTTTGCCAAACTGTGGTATATTACAACTTATTAATAATTTAGATAAGAAAATAGCGGACTTTACAATGTCCGACCATTGTGTCATCTTGATTGGTGAAAAAGACTTTCAGCAAACAAAAAACTATGTTAATATAATTATAGAATTAAGAGAATCCTTGCTTAAAATTCAGCATACAAATGTAATTTTGTGTGTTCCTACCTTTAAATTAAGTAACTTCTCAACTATGTTTAATTGGCGAATTGAGACTTTCAACAATTTACTACATCTTGATCTTCAAACTTATGGTTATGCAACTGCATTTGACACTAACTTAGATCTATTGTATGATTTCTCTATGTTTTCAAGAATAAATAGAAAGATAAACGACCGCGGAATGAGCAATATTTTTAATAACTTATTGCAAACTGTATCTGAAAGTTTGATAGAACGTGATGCCTTTATTCACGAGATTGATAATAACGTCGTTGCATCCTCAAGTCGTGAGTTTTTTCTTTGATTATATGTATATTCTTCACCAAAATATTGCCGGACTTATAAATAAATCAGACCTTTTAAATATTTACATTCAGGAATTGTTTAGTCAACAAAAAGTAGTTGACGTAATATGTATAACCGAGCATTTTATAATGTCAGGCCAAGAAAAGTTATTATATATTCCTAATTATAAGCTGGCGGCATGCTTTGCTAGACAGAATAAAAAACGTGGCGGTGCCTGTATCTTAGCAAGAGTTGGACACGAGTATAAAGAACGACCTGACGTAATGAAATACTCGATATCAGGAATTATAGAATGTTGTGCTGTAGAATTTCCTTCTCAAAAAATTATTATTATATGTGTATATAGGCCTCCTAAATTATGTAATCTAAGTAAGTTTTATGAAAATTTAGATCTCGTTTTAAAAAATGTCTGTAAAAAACCCTTTCAAAAAGTAATTTTATGTGGAGACTTTAATATAGATGTTTTGAACAGGAATAGAATCACCTCTGAATTTGAATGCTTTCTCAGGAGCTTCAACCTTAAACTAGAAATTAATCAGCCAACTAGATTTATCAGTAATACCTGTTTAGACAATTTTGCACATAATCTTAAGCAGAAGTGCCAACATGAAGTCACTGACTTTGGATTATCTGACCACACTGCTCAAATAATTAAGATAAAAGTTAATAAAACGAATCAATTAAAAACATGGAGAACATTAATACGAGATATAACTCAAGAAAACCTTATTAAATTTCGATCGCACCTCGAAAGTCTATCATTTTCTAATGTATATAATACAGAGGATGCTAACAAAGCATGTGATAACTTTCTTGACATTTTCCTACTGTTACACGATCTCTGTTTCCCGAGCAAATTAGTTACTATAAAATCAGAGAAAAAAATAAAATGGGTCTCTCGCGGGATACGAATATGTAGCAAAAAACAACGGCAACTATTATGGCAGCAGAGACTAAAACCAACGTCTGAAAACAAAAATAAATTTAAGATTTACTCAAGGAGGTTTAAGAAAATTATTAAACTTACACAAAAAGCGCAGAATAACCACTTAATAAATAACTCAAAAAACAAATCCAAAACGGCCTGGCAAATTATTAATAACAACAAAATTGTAAGAGAACCCATTTCTCAAATAAAAAAAGGAGATGAAATAATATCAAACCCTAATTTAATAGCTGAATCTTTTAATAACTTTTTCATTGAACAAACCTCTGGCATACCTAAACATACGTTATGCGATACCATTAACATAAATATAAACCCGTATACAATATTTATGGCCCCTGTTATACCTCAAGATGTAATGCGTATAATTAGAAACCTGAAAAATAAAAAGAGCTCTGGCCTCGATGGCATTTCAACAACAGTTATCAAATTTGTTGCACATTGTATAGCTGAACCCCTTGCTCATATTATTAATGTAAGCATACAGTCTGGCGTATTTCCAGAAAGTCTCAAGAGCGTAATAGTCATACCAGTATATAAAAAAAACGATAAAGAAGAAATGGTAAATTATAGGCCAATTGCTCTTATCTCTATATTCTCCAAGATCATAGAGAAAGTTATCTATGAATCTCTTGACAACTTCCTAACTAAATACCACATACTATGTGACGAACAAATGGGCTTCAGGAAAAATAAAAATATTAACATGGCCATCTTTGATTTTCTCCATGAAATAATGCCTAAAGTAGATTCCAAAATACCGGTATGTGCAATATATGCCGATATGTCGAAAGCCTTTGACTGCGTGGACCACGATATTCTCTTAACCAAACTTGATGCGTACGGTATTCGTGGCAATGCTCTTAACTTAATAAAAACTTATCTCAAAGGCCGTAGACAATGTACAGAGATATCACGCTTATGTTTAAAATCTAGGAAGGAACAAAAAACTTTATCGTCATTTAAAGAAATAAAATATGGAGTTCCGCAGGGAAGTGTCCTCGGACCTTTACTATTCCTACTTTATATTAATGACCTGCCACGCCATATATCTAATCCAATGATTTTATTTGCAGACGATAGTACTTCAATTGTTTCATGTACCAATAAAGACTCATACGTAAATGACATCAATAACTCGATCAGCAGTTTAATAAAATGGCTTGACAATAATAACCTAGTTATTAATCTACAAAAAACTAAAACTATGCATTTTCACCAACGTATATCTACAGGTGACATGGATATCAACTACAATGGCCAAACTATCGATAAAGTGAATAGCACAAAATTTCTAGGAATCTTAATTGATAGCCAGTTAACATGGAAGCCGCAAGCAGAAGATATCTGTAAACGTCTGAGCACAGCCGCATTTATGTTATACAACCTATCCAAAAAAGTAAATCGGTCAACAATTCTAGTGGCCTACCATGGTCTTGTAATTTCTATTTTAAGATTTGGTGTTATATTTTGGGGTTATTGTAGTGAACGAGAAAGCATTTTTAAAGCTCAAAAGCGCTGTTTGAGAACTATATTTGGCCTCAAAGTTACTGACAGTTGTGTGCCTATATTTAAGTCTCAGAAACTATTAACTTTCCCATGCCTCTATATCCTCGAATTAGCAATATTTGTTAAAACAAACCGTAATTTATTTGCCACATTAACAGAAACCAGAAAACGGAGTACATCATTAAGATCACAATATCAGAATTTACTTCACACAGGCACATTTAAAACGAGTTTATTAAAAAAAAATGTGATTTGTATGGCTCCTGTTGTCTTTAATAAAATTCCCGATCATATGAAAACCTTGCCCTTGATGAAATTTAAAAAATGTTTTACTGAATTACTTGTAGGTAAATGTTATTATTCTGTTCAGGATTTCCTAAATGATACATCTTAATAACCTATATTGATAACTTGTATAATAATTATTGTGTTTGCATGCCAACAAGGCAGAATGTACACGGTTCTTTATTATGTTATTTACGATCCTATTTGTATGTACCTGCATTCAAAGCAAATAAAGTATATTCTATTCTATTCTATTCTATTCTATGAAGTATGAAGCTACAAGTAGGTACGCGGCGGACTCGACTTGTCGAATTCAATGGGCGTAACGTAGTCAGAAGCTATATGAGTTACGCGATAGAAAGAGTGGCAACTTCTAGGTCAAAACACTGTGCGACCTGAATTGCACTTTATTGTGTCGTAGCAAGAGTCGCTTTTTATTTAAATGAGTTTGCGGAGTGACCCATCTGTACTAATCTGTGACTGTACAAAATTAGGACAAACAATTTTTTAAGAAAACATCTCGCTTACAACTTGTTAACGCCGCCTTATTAATGTAAAAACTAAAAAGGCGGCGATGTTAACAAGTTGTAAGCGAGATGTTTTTTTTTACAACAGCGGCGCACGTCAGACCTCACCTTTTCCCACCAAAGGAAATATGACGCGTTCCGATGTCGTATCATGCCGCGGGTCGCGAGAACCGCAGATTGGATCGAGTTAATTTCGCTTCACAAACAAATTGACAAAGTTTAGAGCGGGGCATATTTCTTCGCGGCCACCCTCCCCCCCTGCCCCGCTGACAGATTCCCGCACAACGGAAATTAAATTTCACATCCGAACAAGAACGGGTGCCCGCCGCGACACGCGTTTGTCGCAAGTCGCGACATGCTGCGGTGACGCGATGCTGCGGCTAGAATAAAGATTGATTACAAATAGTGTGGTGGATAAGGCAGTGGGTGTCTTACTTTCTGGGGGTAGAAATGTCCGTGAGCAGAGTTAGATCGCTAATCATAAGCGGGCTGATACAAATTGATTGCATGACTTTTTTCTTACTTCTGCTCATCTTACTCATTACTTTGGTACAAGAAGATTTGGGAAGTGGTCTTAGTGGAAACTAAATCTAAAGAGATTAAATATTGACTACCTCAGCATAATAAATCGACAACCTTCCAATCAGTAGTCCATAACCCACTGCACACTAATATGTACACAACACAACTAATCCGGGTGCGCTCTATCAAAATTGCAATTAAAAGCCCATTTACGGCGCTGCCCTGAGACGGACCTGGGGGTCACCTCGAGAAGGACGCACGAATTGCCCATTAGCGGGCGTTTCGGACCTTGTTTACACCGCGCTTGCCCTAATGACGACCTTTGCTCTTCCCTTCGTTAAGGCGAGCGAAAACCTCACACTAAAAGGCACGGGTCCCCGGACTGGACCCTTAGAGACGCGCGAAACAAAGATAGTAATATCTCCAAGTGTGAAAAGGACAATGGCCGATAGCTTTCGGATTAATGCCCATGTACACGGTTGTTAAAAGGCTAGCCAACTCACTCGGTGCGCCTGGGTTAACAAGGTTATTACGGGATGATCCCAGTAACCGCCGCCGTAAAAGTGTTAATTATATTTTAGAGAATGGTGTTATTGTCTCTTGACACTTGTATTGTGACACTTAAATTATACAAAATTGGGTTTATCAATTTATTTGTCATAATTATATTCATGTCGCTCCCTTTTTATGCGGGGTTTCATAACAGGCAACTTTTTCATTAAGAAATTTTGCAAAATACATTGAGGAGCACTGTCCGTAATTACAATACAATGAATCGACCACAAATTCCTCTGCATATTTTTTATTTTATTTAGTTAATTTAGATACAGTGATCCGCATTTATGTTAGTAATCAAAGATTAAAGTACAAGCCACAATAATATTATTATAACTAAAATAAATAACTCAAATATGTGCATAAAATCAAAAATGTAAAATAAATAAATAAAATGAATTAATGAATACCTAAGTCAATCGCATCTATAAATTCATTAAAATATTTAAAATCATTTACAATATTAAAATTAATTAAATGTAGTGATTTAAGAATTATTCCGAGAAACAAATTGTCTCGTGGTGGTACTAAACTAGTTTGATTGATCTCATTATTAATTTTGTTCTGTTTAGTTTTTATTTATTTTGTGTTTTTTTTACGTAGGTACTTTGCATGCCGAAAAGTAAAATATGGTGATACTAAGATTGTGATGTACAATTATTACATCTGCACATTGTTTACCCATATTTATATCTATCTATATACGTACATATAAAATGCTTTGTCCTGAATGACTGACTGACGGATCAACGCACAGCCTAAACCGCTGATCGTAGAGACTTGAAACTTGGAGAGTGTGTTCTTTGTATAACGTAAGCATCCGATAAGATAGGATTTTTCGAAATTCTACACCTAAGGTGTTGAAAAAGGGGGCAAAGTTTGTATGGGACAACGTGATTCCTTGGTCCAATCTACTTCAAATTTTGCAGAATCATTCTTTAACAGAATAAATGGAAGACATGTTTCGTATTTTATTGAAATTCATCCCTTAACGGGGTTAAATAGGGGTAGAAAGTTATTTTGGGAGTGATTTGCTTTGAAGTTGATATCAATACTCCTTAGTGCTTTGATTTAAATTACATTTTATTTTGACACATGTTTGAAAACTCAATCCGATTTTATTCAAAAAGGTGGAACTCACATATAAGCTTGGTGCAATGCAAATACTCTTTAAAATTGGAATTTCTC
The DNA here is from genome assembly GCA_947364205.1 of Agrochola lota. NCBI lineage: Eukaryota > Metazoa > Arthropoda > Insecta > Lepidoptera > Noctuidae > Agrochola > Agrochola lota. Next base: position 15,741,237 of record OX376228.1, read on the forward strand.
GAAAGTCACCGTACTACGAGTATATTAGTACGGCATTTGAAGGTTTCTAAGCTTTACAGAGGTCTGTATTTATTCCTAGAATTCCCTTAACACCATCAAATTACTCCTTCGAATTCAAGACAGTGCTGTTTCGCATCAAAGTCTGGTTCGCAATGACCATAAACAAAGCTCAAGGTCAAACTCTTAAGAAAGCGGGAGTAGACTTGAGGGAAAGCTGCTTCTCTCACGGCCAGTTGTATGTGGCATGATCCAGAGTAAGCGCACAGAGTAGCGTTTTTTTTTTGAGCGTGGGAGATTATCGAATAACTTCTCCCGCTCTGTGTGGAGCGGGAAGGCATGTCAGACTCTTACTGACTAAAACCCACCCGTGTTCTTTCATTTGCCTGTACGTTGCCAGGGGCCACGGTATCCCTTTCGGACTTTCCCGCGGCCCCAGCAGGCATCGGTCCTAGCGGACCCCTTCTGTTGTGCTGACATCTCTTTGAGGCGTGCGTGAAACACAATGCGCCATCGACCCGGGCCTGGTCCTTATCGGACGGCGAGCTACCCATTACTCACCGTCCGCAAGCCCGCGCCTACGGTGGCCGGGAATCAGCCTGCGATTCCCGACGCCCAACGCGTCTCCTGCGGTGGCTTGGGGCGTGAAGGCGCGACATTTGCCTCTCCCTCACGCACTCTGTCTCCTCCTTCGCGAGCATTACTGCTTCGCAGAAGGAGATGACGGCTTCCCACGTCCTCTCGCTCCGTACCATGGCCTGGACCGGGGCCGGACGCGAAAGATCACTGCCGCCGATCGCCTCCGTGAGGACACGGCAGTGCTCCGCCCAAGCCGGGCAGACCTCCACCGTATGCTCCACCGTGTCCTCCGGGCGATCCACACAGTGGTGACACCCGGGCGTTTCCTCCCGACTTATCTTACCGCCGGAACAGGCCCTCCCGAAACAACCGTGTCCGGTGAGGACCTGCGTCAGGCGGAAGGTGAGGACGCCATGGCGCCTCTCAAGATACTCCTCAAGCACAGAGTAGCCTGGTGATTCTAGCACCCGAAGGAAAAACAAAAAGTATTGTTTACAAAAAAATACTGCGGTAGGTGTATTTCGATTTCGTTGTAAAAAGATAATACCCCGTGTAACTTTCACCAGATCAAAGGCCGAGAGCTTCGTGTTCATAAAATATAACAAAATTATATTTTATTTTCATGTTTATTTAACCTTTAAATCCTTACACTATAATAAAGATTGTTATATTTCATAAGTATTCAAACATTTCAACATAATAATTTATATGTTATAACAAAAACAAAAACGTAAAAACCCAATAAAAATTCAATTAGAACCATTTTCGACTTCTACGTGGACGAAGTCGCGGGCAAAAGCTAGTATACATATATAAAAATCAATTGCCGTGCCTTAGTCTCGCAAAAACTCCAAATTGGCTCGACTGAATGTGATGAAACTTTGGGAAGATGTATTGTGCGCGCCGGAGAAGGTACCTAACAAAAAAAAAAATAATTGATACCCTTCCCGGCATTGACTAGTATCCAAATGAATGATTTTAAATTTGAATTCATGTTCACTTCCTTCAAAATGTTGACTTTCTTTAATGGTCGAAAATAAAATACGTAATTGTGACTTATTTTTTATCTAAATTAAGCAGGACAACATCACTGGAGCAGGCAATACACACTGAGCACAAAAACTCCGAACTTCGTCGAATCCTAATGGACTCCATTGACATAAATGTTTTATTCAATTGGAGCCCGCGCCAAAACAAAAGAAAGTATGTCCTCATCATTATGAGTTGGGAAAAGTTTTTGCATTTTTACTCGTTACCGGTCCTGCGAGAGGATGTAACTTAAAATAAATAAGTACGTAGCACTCCCCGTAATAAGGCACATTAAAACTTATACCTATACCTACGTGAAAGCCACTGTGAACCTTTGCAGTACTTAAATAAAACTGCCTAAACACAAACTCCGGCTCAACTACTCAGTTGATTACTGTGCACCACGTGTGCAAATTCACTATAAATCCAAGCATTAGGTAAAAGCGTTCATTACTTAAGTCCCGTAAAACCCTTATCCCATAACGTTAATAACACAATTACTATAAATCTATCATCGCTGAGCAAACACGGTCCGAATCTCAGCCTAAGCTAATACATTTTGTCCACACCCGTATTCATACTCAACGACTAGGGAGTAGTATTTGCTAAGCACACACGCGGCGCCCGCACGAGCGCAATATAACCTGGAAGACGGCCGGGTCGAGCCCCGGGGTCCTTCCCCAACCCGAGAGGACAGTAATTACGGTAGGCAAATTAAGCAGTAAGGGGCCCGAGCACTACGCGCACCGCCACCCGTGTCCATCTTTGTATTGCTACGCTCGCCGGTTTATTTCAGGTTATTCCACGTCTTATTACAATGTAGTCCGCCTCCCCTGCGGGGGCTCACCTCCGAAACTGATTTGGGCCCCGGCATCAGAGTTTCATTACGGTCTGTCGAAAACAATCCACTCTAAATATCTATTCTTGGGTGCGCGCACTCTGGAATTACATTAGTCTGAGGTGGCGAAGGCTCGACTCAATTTGTTTGGCCGTAATAACGCTACGCTATCAGGTTATAACAAATGAGCTATTGTGAGAGCAAATCGGAGGAAAACGGTTTCGCAGTGTCTGCTCGATTTTATAGTCGATACGATAACATACGAGCTAGGACTGTAGCTTTATATATTTACGAGCGATATGAATCATGACGTATTAGTTAGAAAGTTCGTCTGCAAGTGTACTTTCGACGATAAATTTTCTCAATTGAATACCATTCAATGACTTTAAACTACTCGTGGAACTTTTCTGAACACGTCGTCGATCCGATCGGTGAAACACCTCACATCGCATGTTCGCGTCGCGTGTCCCCTACGGCTTTAAAAGGCGAACCACTTTTCACAATAGAGGCGACCACGCGACTCTTGGGATTTGCGAGCAAATATAATTTGTCCATTAAAAAAATCAACAACTGTTGACCAGAGAGTGTGGAGATGGTCACAAAGCGTCTCGTTAGCGTCCGAACGTGCCGGTTGTCACACACTTCACCCATCGGCCCTTCGTAAATAATGAGAGGGCGGCCCTTGCGCACCAAGATGTACAATGAGTATGTTGTGTGGGAGAGAAGGTAGGTGCCAGTCAAGTGCCCATAGAATTATATATAATCACCACGGCCTATTAGGTATAAAAAAATAAAAAATAAATCTGCAAAAATAAACCGCATTTTATAATAAAAATAACTTAAAAATATACACAATAATGCCAAGCCGCAAATATTTAGCATTGCACAATGTCACCCATGGGCATGTGACCACCCGTATTTTTCATGAAAAATTATAGAAAATTAACTTTAAAAGAAACGGTCTATCTTTAATATGTTTCTTGTTATTATTTTTTTTATTATTTGAGTAGCGATTGCCATATCTCTGATGTTATTGGATCGATTTGAATTATGTTTATTATTTCTAAAAGCTTATGAGTTATTTTATCGGACTAACATTTTTTTATAAAAAATTGTCGTTTATGAAAAAACAACGAAAGTAAAGACATTTTTTTCTAAAACAATACAAGTGTAACGTCCATAAAATCATAGGTGGATATTAAAAAAAAAAAATATATATATATAAGAAAAGATGAAAAAAGTTAATTTTTAATCATTAGACTTGAATATTCAGAAAAATACGGGCGGTCACATGCCCATGGGCGGCATTGTATACTATGTAACAAACTAGAAGTAGATATACAAAGTGGTAGATAAAAAAAGATTTGGAAATGTTTGCGGTTCCTTCCTGGTATAATTATAAAAAAAACATATGTGAATGTTTTTCTTCCCCTGAAAAACACCCTGAAAGACTGACTAGTGTCCGTATAAAAAATGCCACATCCATATATCTCTCTTCACACATCCCAAGTCCTTAGGGACCTAAAACCTACGTGGAGACCACCGGGTCCTGTCGCCTTTGCACTGTCCCACCAAGCCTGAATGCCTCTTAGATTGCCTCCTAAATATAGACCAAACAAGTCTGTTTGCTGAGAAGGGAATCCCCAAGCCCTGCATCGTAAGATGTGGTCTAGGGGGAACTAATGGAATTGCTGAGGCAGTCACTGTTTTGGTTAGAAAACAATACGAGACTAATTTTGAGACGTGTGTTTGTATTATAACAACTACTCTACTATTACTTAACAAGCTGTATAGCTTGGTTAGTAATAGTTTCCAAAGTATAGACATATATTATTAGTTATTTTAAAAGTATAAATGCTTTATTTTTTTCCTTTCTTTATTTATGTTCATTCAGCCGAAAGACGTTCACTTGTGGACATGGATATGGATATAAATAAAATAACAATTAAAACGAAGAAACATTTAAATATTTACATTTCATCCACTTCTTGTCACAAACGAAACAGCCTCGTCACATCAACTATAACAAAAACATTTTCCAATCATTCCATCTTGTAAAATCTCATAACAATCAACTCTCAAATTCAATCATCCCGCCAATAACTTATCAACCGAGGACACGTCTCAAAAAAACTCGGAGGCCGATAGAAGAGCTATTTACATGAATTAGTCGCCATTAATGTCCCCGTGAGACAAGCCACGCCACCTGGTGGAGAGAATTATACGGTCGTTACTCGCTCCGGCGCCTCCAGCCCTTGCTGGCGTATTTATTGAACATTGAACATGAACATGGCATAAGGTTACAGATTGTCACATTAAAAGTAATAGAGAGATAAGTCTGTTCAATAGGTGCGGGATTGTTAGAGTTGAAGGTACTGCATGTATATTAAACAGTATAGATAAAGAGTAAGGTACAAAAAATGTGTTGAAAAATGTTACAAGCCACATAAACATTTAAGGAATAAAACATACCGAAGATTTCCTCTATCCGTAGCAATCTCGTAGCATAGTGCTACGCCAGTAATTGAGCGCGCTACGAATAACTGTGTTGCTGCTACGCATCGGTTATCATCTTCCTAATATTAAATTTAGACTTCAACAATTAATTTAAATGTGATGCTTACTTATGATGACTACATCCAACACAGGGTTACCACCGTAACACCGGAGGGTCTCCAATATCTCTTAAAAGCTCCTTTGCGTAGAATCTATCGCTCCGAGGGAGAGCCGTGAGCGATGTATGTAAATCCGAAAATTTAAACTCCGCCACCAACTTTCCTCTGGGTCACTGAGTATCAACTGTGGATTTTGATGGGCTACCCATTTTCGAGTTGATTTTAAACCAAATACCGTCAAATATAAGAGAAGAAGGGAGAATTTGTAGCTATTATGTAATAGGAAAAACGTTTTTTTTATGTTTCACGAACAGAAACAGTGAAGCTGCACGTTATCTTTACTCAAAGATGCTGCAAGCTGTGAAATTAGAAGGACTTTTCAAAATAATGTAATTATCCAGATCTTTGAACATCATCCACTAAGAGCGGGAGCTCAAAACTCAGGCTCCAAGACAGGTTCTACTGTAATGAGTTTAAATATACCCATTACTAACAAAACCAATTACCCAATACCTCATACATTACACTAATAATGCAGATAACAGTGTTGCATCCCCCTCCCCCCGCACCCGGGCTGGTCCCGGCGCCGTTTGTCTCCGGCGCACCTCGGCGCGTCCGATTTATGGCACAGTTTTGTGAACTCTTAACCGTTACGTGATCTGCTTCCGAATCCAATTTATGCCCTCCATGGGAAAAGTTCGGCAGCGCCGCCTATTCTTTACGACTCATCGCGATGTCGCGCAGAGGATAATGGAATGCGATTCAGCTGGGCTTGTTTGGTTATTTTTTTAAATTTTAGTATGGAACAGATGCATTTGGTTGTGTAATGTTTGTTACAGCAAATAAATCAAATATCTACTTATAGTTATTTATTTGACAATATAGGGCAATCTTAACCAAAGTGGAGTAAATTCGACACTAACAATTAAATGTAGGTATATTATTAATGTTCCATTGCATTTATATGTGTACCTACTTTGCTGTGCCCGACAGGGTCCACAAAGCTCATGCCAAAACCTACCACCTCAGTTCACATTGTGGAATGCAATAAATATATTGAGTATATACCTACCCCTGAAGCCATTCTATTCTAATAAAGGCCAAAGACCTAAAGTTCGTTGCTCCTTGATTCAATGCTTTATCCAGCCGTTTCTATTGAGGCTTCGAGCTAAATATAATTCACACAATAATCTCGTCTAAAACAGGCTTCTAATTTCTGAGAAATTATGCCATGGCGTTGTTTCGTATAAACCCAACATTTAATGAAAGAGTGCTAAATATGATTAAAATACACCAAGTTTCTTAGTTTAGATTTCAAAGTAGAGTATTTGTCAAATTATTTCTAATTCACAATTCAGCAACCAGGTGTCAGTCAACGAAAATCAAATAATTCCAGGTCGATAATTACAAATTTGAAAAAATAGAATTTCAAACCAGTCTAATTTCAATGGACTATAAAGGACAAAGTCCATTGTCAATGACAACATGATTACCGGTCATTAGGTAGGTTTGTGATGAGAGCCAATGAAGCAGAGCCGAGTTGACCCAAACATACAACCGAGGGTGCTTTGTCCTAACAAAATAAACCCCAAATAATTAGCCACGCAAATTCCTATTGGACCATTATCCTTTACTCATTGATGAATACACTTACTGAACTTTAAATAAACCAAATTTTGGGTCGTCCTTACATTTGAATTATGTTCATTTTAAAAATATGATTCAACCAACTTCTACTACCTACATATGTAGTTTTACCAGTTAAATTTAATTCAAACTTGAGTTGGACAAGGATAGCTCGGGTCGTGGTACGTGCAAAAGATAAATTAAGTCAGCTTGGCTGCTTAGTGAGGCTTTTTGCTCATGGGTACCATAACATCATAATAAGCCTAAAATATTCCCACTGCTGGGACACAGGCCTCCTCTCTTCGAGGGAGTGGGCTATAATCTACCACGCGGGCCCAGTGCTGGTTGGTAGATGTCACATGTCTTCGAGTTTTTGGTTCTGGGGCATGCTGGTTTCCTCATGATGTTTTCCTTCACCGTTTTGAGAGCAATGGTGATGTAATTATTTACACAAAGTAAAGCGCCTACCTGGGTTCAAACCCACGATATACGACTCGTAAGTCGGGACTGTTACGACTGGGCCACCACTGCTCATGGGTACCCTAGGAACACTGAAATATCGTGACTCGTAGAGGCTCTATTATTGTACCCTTGCAATCATGATTAATATCACCAATCACATTTTGAATCACAATAAAAATCTACACAAAACAGCCATCGAAAAATACATTCAAACTACCATTACCCGAGACAGTATCCCACCGTATCGACCTCTGGTCACCCATCGGGCATTTAGTATTATTATTTATTGACTCTCTGACCGGGAAATAAACCGGGATTCACTTTTCACTGCGCCCCTCGGCCCCTCAAACAAAACGGAAGAAGTAATTATTAAGAATACTGCAAATAGAGGGCATTGAGCAATTTTATTAGACCTTTCGAGTGTTTATGTAAATAGTATTGGAGGAGGTGGAATAGGCAATGATTTAGGATTTGGAATATACATGTTATTCATTGGTCAATGGTATAGATATATTGATAGGAGGATAGGAGTAGTGGTGGCCAGCGATAATGGCCCCGACTTAAGAGTTGTAAGGTCGTGGGTTCGAAACCAGGCGCCTGGGCACTTTACTTTGTATATAAACAATCTCATCACCACTGAACACACTTCTCTCGAAGAGAGGAGGCCCGTGTCCAGTGGGAATATCAGGCTGATTACGTATCCTCTTTGAGGAGTGGCTAGAGAGGCGCCACGGCGTCCTCACCTTCCGCCTGACGCAGGTCCTCACCGGACAGGGCTGTTTCGGGAGGTTCCTGTTCCGCATAAGGTGGGAGGAAAAGCCCGGGTGTCACCACTGTGTGGATCGCCCGGAGGACACGGTGGAACATACGGTGGAGGTCTGCCCTGCTTGGGCAGAGCACCGCCGCCGCCGTGTCCTCACGGAGGCGATCGGCGGCGGCGATCTCTCGCGTCCGGCCCTGGTTTAGGCCATGGTCCGGAGCAGTAATGCTCGCGAAGGAGGAGGCGGAGCGCGCGAGGGTGAGGCAAAATTCGCGCCCGCGCGCCCCTAGTCGCCGCAGGAGACGCCCCGGGTGTCGGGAGTCGCGAGCCGACTTCCGGCCACCGTAGGCGCGGGCTTGCGGACGGTGAGCAATGGGTAGCTCGCCGTCCGATTAGGACCAGGCCCGGGTCGACGGCGCGTTGTGTTCCACGCGCGCCTCAAAGAGATGTCAGCACCAACTGACGGGGTCCGTAAGGACCAATGCCTGCCAGGGTTGCGAGTTTGTCCGAAAGGGATATCGCGGCCCCGGCACACAAGCAACGGAAGGAACACGGGTGGGTTTTAGTCAGTAATAGTCTGACACACCCTCCCGCTCCGCCCAGAGTGGGAGAAGTTATTTGATAATTTCCCAACCTCAAAAAACAAAAAAACCTGATTATGTATAGATATATATCTTCATATGTCTTAAAATTATTATGCTTTAAATTATGTAAGGATTTTTAATCATAAATTACTATCATGACTACTAATTATGTCACATTGAGATTGTTAAAATAAAGATTTTTATGAATATTATGGAGGATTATTAAATTATTCATAAGCAATACCTACATATAAAGAACATCCTCGGAAATCTAAAAAAAATATGAATACTGCGTTCTCTTTGAAAGATAAAACAGACTTTAGCTTCGTATATCCATAAAGCCGAAGCACTACAATCAAATCTAAATTCAACACATACATACACACAGGATTGGTAGTTTTGTTATTTCGCGCGGGAGATCCTTTTGTTGCATGGATACGCGTTAAATGAGCGGGAAGTTAGTACAGGGAGGTGCGCTCAATCGGCCGAATGGAACAATCTTTGTTTCCTAAGGCCATGTAACACAACCAATCTAATATGACCCCTATAGATCTATTAAAAGCCCCCGTTTTTTCTTCTCTAAGTTAAACTACCAAGACGCAGGGAAGGTCATGTTAACCTGGTGGTAAGATATCCTTAAAGGAAAGACATCGTCCACCCTACGAGGCTCGAACGCGAATAAATCAGAATCTATTACGGTGCGACAAGATTGCAAGAAATTTTCCGACTTATTGAACCTTTTTGCGATCACCGGAAAAACATTTTTTTTGTCGGATACCGTCCAATAATGGAAGGATGCCTGAGTCATATTTGGCTAGTTGGCTAGACACTGAAATACATAACCTATATAAGATATTCTTTTCAATTTTGTGTGGAATTTCTTAGGATATGAAAAAGGTCGTCTTCCTTTATCACTTAGATTTTTTTCACGTTTATTGTTTTACTCACTCGCTGGAATTCGTCATAACTTTTAACTTAGTAATTATCAAACTATCCTAGTGTTTACAGTGTCAAATCAAGAAACGAGAAAATTTTCACATAACTCCTTACCTAAACTTAAGAACAGCACTAAAACTAATTTACTTAACACACACATCCAAGAAGCGCAACTAAGTGGGTTCACGTCCAAACTAAATAGCCACACAACGAAAATTCACAAATTGCGCCTCTGAAATCCGACCGCAAGATAATCGGCATCTTCAAACTATCAGAAATAGCTCCGTTGAAACGAAATCTAATAATAATCGATACTTTAACAATAGTCTGAACGGGTAACAGCGTAAGATGCTTCGTGAAACATGAAAAGCTGTAGTCTGCGGCCGGTTCGGGAATTAATTCCATTCTCTATAGCGTGTAATGAGTAATACAGTAGGAACCTACTATTATTGTACTAAGTACAATATTGATGTGAAGGTTCTTAAATCTGTATTGATGAGAATGGGTTCAGATTAATTTAAATAAGAAATACAATTTTTAAGTTGGTATGTCACAATTTTTTTTCAAGTTTTTCCGTTGACGATTTTGAAAACAGTAACTTGCAAATTGACTAGGTACTTACGAGTATTATTTATTTACCAACACAATTTTAATATCTAGTGCAATTAAAAATGTCATTAGAATATAAATGTAAACACAGAACATTTTTCAGTAGTCCTTCAAAACATTTTACTTTCAAGAAGAAAGAATAATGATCGAGTGGCGATTGTGATAATCAAGAACAAGCAAGTAAGCTTCACAATACAAACAACATTTATCATCACCTAAAGACGCAGTAGGTAGCAGTAAAACATAAAACTCGCAAAAAACTATGATGAGCGCACAGTGTAAGTACGGCGCGGAGCAATTTAGGTGAAGCCGAGAGCGATGCACTAATGCATCTCCCCCGGATATGAGATAGTTTGTCAGTGCCCGACTTTGTACCTCACTGTACTTATGTGTGTATGGTAAGTAAGTACAGGGTTGTGGAAAATATGGTTAAAGAACAATTTGGGAGGACGGATAATAAACGTCAGTTTTTTTTTTTGTTCCTTGTGCAATCACCAGACTTGAGGCAATTTGTATTCAAAATGTATTCAGTTTTTATTACTCAGATAGTTACGACTGCTTAGGTCAGAGGTGACTCAAAATTCAACTATATTTGATTAGATGATAGAAGCGGAAAATATTATCATTTACCTTCCTCAAAATATCCAAATCAAAGAACTTCACCCCTCACTAATTAACCACTAAAAACGTAGCCACAAATCCACTGACCCATACCCATCCTTCTAATTCAGAGATACCATTTCATATCACGAACATTAAACTACCCTCCTTCATAAAAACCCTTTAAGTATCCACTCGAATATCTCTGCAGCCAAAGGCAAGCTACACGAGACGCATCACTGAATTTCCATGGACCACCATGTTAAGGCGAATGCGCTGAGAAAATCCGCTAAATTAAAATTTTCCAACGTTTCCAGCAATTTGCAGCTCAGAATTAGGGTGAATGTTGGTCTAAATAATATGGTTAGCGTTAGAAACAAATATTTTATATTTTAGAAAAAATATTTTTTTAAATTATAAATAACTAATAATAACTCTCTTAGTTAAAATTTATAGGAAACATGTTTTTTTTTAATGAAATAGTCAGATTTTCGACCATTTTGATTTCATAGTCTGTATGTATTAGTAACTTTAATGATTATTTTATTATATACTCGTCATAGTTGTGAATCATATTTAAATCAACATACAACCTGATTCTGAGCGGCGTAAATTCATGGCGGGCTACCTAGCAGCATCCCCCTTAAGAACACGTTCACAGGACGTGTGTAGAGAGCCTTATTTCATGCTTCGAGGCACATCTTATCGCCTGCGGTCGGTGGGCGGTCTAATTATAATTACTAATGCTCGTATGCTCAAAGTCGTTTTTGAGTCGTTTCAGCTTATTACATGATGCTTTGACGGTAGGTCAGTGTTCGTAATGAAGGTAGTTAGCCTTAAGCGGGTTATTTTTGTGGTAATGAGAGGAAAAATTAGATGAATTTTGAATGTTAATATGCTACGGCATAAATACGTAGTCTGAAATTGCAAAAAAACAAACAATAATAATGCATCCATTTTCTTACATATTATGAGAAAATGTGTCCAAAATTCTAGGCAGAATACTCTCGATTCTTAACCAACAAAAGGTACATAAATACGCTCAAAATCTCGAATAATACGAAGTTTAAACCGTACTTAGCTGGCTTTTAAATTAATTGCCAGCGTTCCAAATAATTGAATTAAGTTAATCGAATAGTTGTTTACATTGTGTCACTTGTAGCAATTAAAATTGTTTCGGAAGGCAATAAATCATTGGCGGGAAAGTGAAACATCATGGCGGCGCGTGGTGCACACCTTGCAATAAATTTTCCAATTACTGAGAGAATTTCGCGATGGCAACACCGAGGGAACGCGGGAAATAAAATAAAATTAATTACATGCTACATAGACTGGTAGGCAATAGGTCCTTTCAGGCTTAACTTTAGGTGATTAAATATTTTAATTGCCGAAGAAGAGAAGTTTTCAATTCGATTTCTCATTTATTTTGAAAATAAAATATTTTATTCAAAGGACAGTGGAAAAAAATGTATGGGTGGCACACACACGTCCGCCATAGTTAAAACTACTGTAGTTTTGAAGACTTCTCCCTTTACTCAGGCCAAGGCACATCAAACTCTGTACCAGGGTTATTCAGTTCCGACTGGTTAGGGTAGGTCGTGGACTCTATTCATCGTGCCTTGAGCAGGGCCAGTTTCCCATCTAGCGGAAGACAGGTTCGTTGGTCTTGCTCAGGAAGGCGGGGCGTCCTGCAGGCTCCCCGTCTGCGTACCGGCCCATAGAGCTGCTTGACGAGGTGGGCAAGTTATTCGAGCGAATAAACTGCCTCATTAGCTACTTGTGCTGAGATGGACCGGACCTGCACGCGTAACATGACAACCATAGACACGGGTTTTTTACGGGTTTTGTTGACGGAAGAATAGACAAAATGATAGATAAATAATCTATCACACTATCCGTCATTTTGTCTATTCCTCCGTCGACAAAACCAGTTTCAATTGTGGTCATGCTAAGAGTGCTGGATGATAACCAGATTTTCGGCATGGACCATAGCCGAAATTATGCAGGTGAGAGTCCTGGCGTAGGAAGTGGTGTCTTGGGGTGGGGTGATCCTGGCGGTGTCCTTGGACATATCCAACGCCTTCCCTGGAGTTGTATTAGGGAGGCGCTGCGTTATCATCGGGTGCCTGCCTACCTCCGCCACGTGGTCAGGGCCTATTTGGCAGAAAGATGTGTCACCTACTACAGGGGACGTGACAGCAGAGGCTGGCGCGAAATGTCGGTGTTTCACAGGGTTCGGTTCTAACCACTCCTGTGGGACGTCGGGTACCACTGGGTATTGAGGGGCCAACTCCAGCCGGGGGTGAACGTGACGTGCTACGCGAACGACACGCTGGTCACGGCTTGCGGAAGCTCGCACAGGGAAGTAGCGTTGCTGGCTACGGCTGCGATCTCGCAGGTGGTGAGCTGCATTCGGCGCCTTGGCCTGGAGGTGGCCCTGGCCCGCGATGGGCGCCGCCACCGGGATCACACATCGCGGTCAGTGGGGCCTGTATCGCTGTCAAGTCGAGCGTCCCCACGCTCGACTTCTACACAGCCAGTCAGGCTTCTGTGATCTACTGGCGGCCTCGTCACCATCAAGGCGGTCTGGCCGGTGCTCGACGACTGGCTCGGGAGAAGGCTTGGCTCCCTTATCATCTCATTATAGGGCGACACAGGTGCTCTCGGGGAACGGCTGCTTCGGGAAGTACATGTGTCGCATAGGCAGAGAGCCAGATGCGAGCAGCTTGGGAGGAGCCGCGCCGTGGGACGCGGTGATCTCCTTCTGCGAAAATGTCATGTTGCAAAAGGAGGCGCGGAAAGGAAGAGGGAGATTTCTAGTGCTCCACCCTAGGACGGAGGACATCCATGAGGATTTTTAACGCGTCACCAAAAAAAAAAACTACTCTGGGACAGATTTTAGTGCGCCTTGACCTGAGTAAAGGGAAAATTAATGTCTTCATAACTACAGTGGTTTTTACTGAGACGGAGCTGGGTGTATTTTGCCCACAGTCCTTGCTACCTAAAATCTTTTAAAACTCAATTATTATAATTTTTTTGTTTTTCTTAACAAATTATACTGTGTAAGTGACAACAATGGGTTAAATTAATAGTTTTCTCTTAGATTTTCTGATAGACTGAAAGAGTAAGTAATTGCAAAGACACATTTTCTTTTACAAAGTTTTGCTTTTATATTTAATGAATTAAGTAATAATCCCTTGGCACCTGCGTTTAATAGATTTACGTAACTTAAGTTATTTTCTGCCACAGACCGATTTATTAAATAACTCTGCCTCTCTCTGGTCTGTCTCTCTGGTTGTCTTTAAAAGATCGCTTTTAGCGATAAGACCGCCCATTGTGTCACCCTATGTAAAATGTCTAGATTTATATCTGTATTTTTTATGGTGTACATAATGAAGAATATTCTATTCTATTCTCTGCGTAAATTATATTTCACTAGCTTCTGCCCGCGACTTCAACCGCGTGAAATTTCGACCCACCGCGTTGCATCCCATCGCCCGCCCGCGGCTTCTTTTTCACTTAGCATTCTTTAAGACTTTTTTTCTTTTTACTCGGCTCCTAAGGGCTGTTACGTGATATTACATAGCCTTACATACATAACCTTCCTGAACATTTTTTATGAAAAAACAAAAAAAAACTCATTTAAAACTATAAAAAATTGTGGCCCATCGGCGTCAGGAACAGGATCCAAGCTGCCGGTGGTCAGGGCTCTAGAGAGAGGAAGGTCCTCACTATGCGTACCGTGTCTAGGAGTACTGCTTTCTGAATCAAGCACCCAGCCGCACAATGAGAGCCTCCTGAGGTATTGTTCGAGGCTCTCCGCTATTAGGCCATTAACCGTTACGATTATCAGTACAATGATTGCAGAGTCCACGTTCCACATGTCGACAACCTCGTGTGCTAAGTCAAGTTCCTTTATTTTTTATCTTTCTCAGCTTTCACAAGACTCGTCATGAGGGACAGCGATATCAACAACAAATATTATTATTTTTACGTCTCTTGACATTTCTCGGGACCCTGGGGTCCCGGACCTTTAGAAGGCGTACGAGGGGCCAAAGCCAACTCGCAGAGGCCCGTTAGACGTTTTAATGATATGAGGCACGAACCGACGATTATCCCTCTACGTACTATGCAAGTGCACCCAAGTCCAACCTCCGGTTGGTGTAGGACTATTGCAGGATGTGAAAACAAAGATATTGGACTACGGATTTGGGTGGCTTAAGTTGACTGGTGACGTGGAACTAAGGAAGAACTATGGCGTCTGCCTGATCAATGTTTTATATGTACACGGAAAAAATGGCGGAGGGTGACTTGCACACTCAATAATGGGCCCCCAAAAACTATCACTAGCACACAGTGACGTAGCGAAAATGGAGCAATATGTCCTGAGGTGGAATCTCCACTTAATGGCATTAACGCAAGAATAAAATGGAAGCTCGGTTCCTCGTGAGTGTCCACTCCAGCCGGCCAATAAAGGCAAGCCAGAGATGAGGAACAAGATTTCTCCCGGGAGATGGGGTCGCTACTGCCCATCAGCTCGCCACATGCTGCCCTGCGGGTTTCTGTATCTCTCTTAGTTTGTGTCCTCATCCTAGACCTGTCCCGGCAAAGTAAAATCTACCGGCACAGACCTAGAGTTTGGAGCACGCAAGCCCCACCACGACGTCAACGTAGACAAACGGCCGTGGGGATATTATTATTATTATTATAAGTATAGAAGTATACTTCTAGTGAAGTGTATCTATATCTATGTCTATAGATATAGATTTATGACAGCAAATTACAGACTGCTGGCTGGCTTGCGCATCAGCTAAGTTATCAGTAGGAAAGCCAGTGGTCCACAGATTTTACACCTTACAACGTACACTCCATATAATTTTGATTGTATATCTTATGGTGTAAACTCAGAACTACAGCTCATGATCAATGACTTACAATCAGCTAGCGCAGATGTAGGGCTTGAAATCAATCTTACTAAGACCATGGCAATGACTAATAGCCTCAAAAAAACACACAAAAGTCAATGGATATCCACTAGATTACACAGACACGAGATGGATCGAGTCTAGATTATACTTACCTAGGAAAAACAATCAGCTTTGAAAAAGAAAACAATGAACTAGAAATTGAAAGAAGAGTACAGCGAACATGAAATAAATTCTGGAGTCTGAAAGAAATTTTCAAAAGTAAAGTGCCAATAAAACTGAAAACTAGGACAATGAACTCTAGTCTTACCATGCTTGACATATGGATGTCAAACATGGAAATATACGTCAAAAGTTAAGAAAAAAATTACATTCTGTCATCGCGGAATTGAGAGAAGCATGCTTAAAATAAAACGAAGACACGTAAAGATAAGAGAAATAACAAAAGCTACTAATGCCTTAAACTACGCACAAAAGTTAAAGTGGAAATGGGCCGGTCACATAGCGAGGCTTAGAGACAAAAGATGGACCTACAGCACCACAGCGTCTGTAAAAGTCTGTAGATCTATCATCGAAACTATTGAGCCTTATTTAGCTTTCATATTTAACACCAGTGTAGACCATGGAGTCTTTCCGGATCTCATGAAACACAGTAAAGTAGTTCTTTTGTTCAAATCCGGTGATAGTTAGGAACCCAACAATTATAGGCCTGTGTCAATTCTGCCAGTTCTCAGCAAGGTGTTTGAAAAGTTGAGGTTCAATCAAATGTTATGTCACTTTAATAAGAATTCCATCTTTCATGAACTACAGTACGGTTTCACCAAAGGGCGTTGTACCACTGACGCTGGTGTCACCCTCATAAAGAACATTTTTAACGCCTGGGAAAAAGCACAAGATGCCATTGGAATCTTTTGCGACCTTTCGAAGGCGTTCGATCGCGTAGACCATAAAACACTTCTGCTGAAACTGGAGCACTATGGGATTAGGAATACAGCTCTTGATTTACTAAGATCATACCTGAAAGCTAGAAAAGTTAAAGTTCAAGTAAACGGTGTAAACTCATTGGCGTCTGAAATGGCAATGGGCGTTCCTCAGGGTTCGATATTGGGTCCATTCCTCTTTTTAGTTTATATTAATGATTTACCACAATTACTTCAAAATCAACCTAAGATGGTGTTATTTGCAGATGACACATCGTTGATCTTTAAAATAAACCGACGGTCACAAAATCTTGACGACGTTAACAGCTCTAATCTTCAAGTCCAAGATTGGTTTACGGTAAATAATTTGGTACTAAATAAAAAAAAACCAAATGCATTAGATTTAAATAACCTAATGTTAGAAGTAGCGAATGTGACATCATATTAAATGGAGAAAAACTAGAATTTATTAATCAAACGGTTTTCCTAGGAATCACGCTAGACGAGAAAATACAATGGGGACCTCATATAACATCTCTTGCGGGGCGGCTAAGCTCGGCCGCTTATGCTGTTAGAAAGATACGACAGTTAACAGATGTAGAAACCGCGCGTTTGGTCTATTTAAGCTACTTCCACAGTATTATGTCGTATGGCATTTTACTGTGGGGTCGGGCTGCTGACATTGAATCCATCTTTATTTTACAAAAGAGAGCTGTCAGAGCCATTTATAATCTACATCGTCGAGAATCTCTCAGGGAATTATTTAAAAAGATTAATATTATGACGGTACCTTGCCAATTCATTTATGAAAATATGATGTATGTAAGAAAAAATCTACATATTTTTAATAAAATAAGTGTAGACATCATTTTAATAATAGAAATAAAGATAAAATAGATCAACCGTTTTTCAGATTATCTAAAGTACATACATCTTTTATGGGGTGCTGTGTTAAATGTTACAATAAAATACCTTGTGATATATTACAATTAAATGAAAAAAAGTCATATTAAAAGTACACTCTGTAAACAAGTATACGTATATTACAAATTAGAGGATTATATCCAAGATAAGAATGCTTGGAAACATGCTGGTCCTGCTCCATAGGACAATTTAAAGTCTAGACAAAATCAAACTGGTTGCTTATTTAACTATGTATTTGTTACTTTTTATAACACTGATTTTACATTCTGTGCTTTCTTGAACTCACACACTGACTTATTAGTATTACTTGTTAAAGTGTTAGGAATATCGTATAATTTTACAATGTTTGTAAATATGTGAGCACCATGTATCTGTCACATAATTAATTTATCTGTAATTGCTTTATTTTTCATTCTTTTTTACCTATCGTGGTATAGTAATCTTATTCTAGATGCATCGTCTTCACATATAATTATATAATTAATGTATATAAAATATTGTAAAAACATTTTAAAAGAGTAACGGTTGAGTTTCTTGCCCATTCTTCTCCATACGAAAACTACCTTTTGGAAGAGGCGACTAAAATCAATTCTATTTTTTGTAAAAATTGACGTTCATAAGTGCCTTTTTTGTGCCTAATTGAAATAAATTGTTTGACTTTGACCATCATATGGAGAGGACCTCAAGGAAAAAGAAAGAGAGGAAGGCCCTCAACACGCTGGGGGGACAAAATAAAAAAAGTCGCTGGTCCAAAGTGGTTGCAAACAGCACAGGATAGAGAGAAGTGGTCATCGTTGGAGGAGGCCTTTACCCAACCTGGGGACCTTGCTAATAATTAAATATAGTGTTACAGTTATAGAAATAGTAAATTAAGAAGCAATGTAGCAGGATCAAATAAAGGCTTTTTTATTTTTATTTTATTATTTATTATGGTGCAAGGTGGCTGGGACAGACTGGATTTCAAGTAGGAGAGAGCGTTGTGACGCAGCCCAGGAGAAGCATATGTCCAGCAGCGAACTGCGAGTTGATTGATTGATTGATCTTAAGGTTGTATTTACAGATGCAACGTATTTAATAAAAAAAACCGGCCTAGTGCATGTCGGACTACACACAATGAAGAGTACCGTAGTTGGGATGAATTTATCCCAAGAACAAACTTAACCTATAAGGGTTCTGTTTTTTCAATTTGAGGTACAGAACCCTAAAAAGGGTAAATGGATACCATAAAATTTTTACACGTGTCTGTACATGACTAAAAAAATGTCGAACTCTTAACTAATCACTAAAATCACCTCATCATGTAAAAACATTCTCCGAATTCCTACACGAACTTGATTTATACGAAGGCAATTTAGCGATATTTAATACACAATATTGTTATAGGCCAGATAATTGGTTCACTAGACGGTCGGCGCTTGAAAGGAGCAAATTAAGACACAATTGTTGCGAGTATTTTTGCCGCTCCGCTCGCTCGACTTGCTCGGCCCACTGGTCTCGGCCTGCCTCTGTTTGCAGTCTTATTTCTCGTTATGCCTTATTGTCCTGTCTTATTTCTGTCGCAATTACGTCATTTCTTATAGATTATAAGAATTTATGAGCTTTGGCCTGGATGAATGTTTTAGTTTAATGCCCAATGTTCCGGTATTTATTTGAACAAGCATAGGAAGGGTTTTAGACCCAGGGCGCTTGAAAATGTAATTTTTATAACGATAAGCGTGATATTTACTTATTACATCGTATTTCAAAATGAGTTCTGCAAAGAAATGCTACCAATATTTTACTTCAAAATCTCTTTCATATTTAAAACGACATCAATAATAATATATGCAATTAATTACACCATCCGCCACCGTTACAAGGTGTATTATTTCCGCCGATCCCGTCTAGCTGGCTTGTCGCATTGTGTACACATTTCGGCACTTAGCCTGGTGTTAATTTGACGATGACTGTCGCGCCGCCATCCGTCATCGCCGGCAGACACGTCTTTATGACGTCTAATTTGAAGATCATCCTGTGAAGTGAAGGGGTGACTTATTGTGAAAGCATGAGTAGCTGTTTTCTATGGAAGTTAAGTGTCATTGATTCTACAGTGTTACGTTTTTGAATGGCGAGAATGGTGGGTTCCTGCTGTTCTGTATTATAGGGATTTTCAACATTTGTTACATGCACATAATTACAGTCATAGAGAAACAGAACTTTTACGAGTAATTAACTTATCAATACCCTACCTTCTTTATCCTATACTATTAAATGAGAAATATTTGTATAAATATATAATTGTAATCATGTTCTCGAAAACGGCTCTAACAATATCGATGAAAGTGGCAATATAGGGGTTTAAGGGGGCGAAAATCGATCTAACTAGGTCTCACTCATACCTGTAAAAATTCGTTTTCTCTATTTTCACCCAGCAGAGCTTGGTCAACCAGGTACTATTCATAAAGAGAAGTAAAGTTTTGTATACCTGTAGGTACCAATAGAGTGTCAAGAGTGGGTCTTATTAAATCCTACAAACTAGCAACCTCCAATTATATAAATCAAGGTGTAAATCTGAAGTTGCCAACTTCACCGTAGCATTCGACGAAACAATGTATCGGGAGCGGATCCAACAACATTCGATCGCAAACTCAGTTGAAAATCGTAACAAAGCTTCTACCGCGATAATTGGATGTGGCCGTTCTGAATACGCGCTAGACGAGACTTAATTGAGGTTTTAGAGTTGGGCTAATTCGCCCACCTTCGATCAGTTCTGCTCCCCTGGTCCCTCCGTTGAGGGGCTTCGTCTGGCAGCTCGGTTAGCAAGAATAATAACGCAGAGGTTAAGTGAGCCTCTCAATTGGTGTTATGTTGCTTTGTTGTTGTTATTAGGTGCGGAATCACGTGGGTAGTATTGAAATACCGTTTGAAAGTTTGAGGTACTGTCTGGAAATTGTTATGTATAGGGTGTCCGTCAAATATAGGGCCTTTTATAAAGAAAATTGATTTTGGAAAGGTGCTGCTTGTTAAAATTCAATATTGCCACTTTTTATGTAACACAAGTGGTAAAACAGATATTCGCATGAAAAACTCACTCAACAAAGCGAAATAGAAGGATCACGATGATTAAGAATTCTCTCACGTGCGGCGCAACAAAAAGTAACAACTAAATATATCGGAGACGGCCCGATAGAGGTCGGGTACGGGTAACAAAAAGTAGGGGCCGGCCCACGGACACACACTCGAACAGATATGATAATCCCCACTATGTAAAATAGTGAAATTTAAGGTCTTTCCATGTGAAGAATTGTACTCGTTCGGTAGGCAAATTATTCTAATGCGGCCCTTTTATTCGAGGCACACACCGCACGGGTCGCCGAGCTCCTCCGACACTCATTTGTATTTCAATAAAATACCACTAGCCCTATCTAAACAAGGCTATGATTCGGATATCGATCGCGCCCACACTCCGAGCAGCGAAAAGTATATTACATTGTTATTTCAATGTTTTCGGGCCGAGTATTTTCGCAAGCCGGTCATCCATCAATGAATCAATTTGAATACATTGAACATTCATCGAAGTTTACATAAAGTTGGCGCTATGAATATACCTTGGCGAAGCAAACAAAAAAGGCGCCCTGGCTGGCTTACAATAACTTACTCCCTCGTTCCGTCCGCGCATTTGTGGACATGCCAATTCACTTTTTGTAAATAAAAGCGACATATCTGCGCGACTGGATCCGGTGGGTACGTATATCGTCCCGCTTGTCCGATTTGCATAGCGTCGAAAAGTTCACAATCACATTTACCTCATCAGCCTGCGGGGAACATAATTCTTCGTTCCATCTGCCATCTTCCTGTATCTACCCCAGCGAGCTCTTTTTGCTGGGGTTCGGCCGGCGGCGTTGTCCGCGATACATAAATTTTCACGATCGGTCATCCTTTAAAAACAAGTTTAGCTCTTTATCCGTAGGAGAGTAAGTTAAAGAATGGCTCGAGCGTGCGTTACCCTCCGATTCGTTACGTATTCAAATTATTTCGCCATCTTGTTTTTGCGTTCATTTGTATTGTGGGCCTATAAGTAGGTAGGTCCTTCTTTTGTATGAGATTGGTATTGATTTTAGTAATTAGTCTTTTAGATGTCCACAAGCTTAAGGCGTACTTATGTATGAAGTTTAATACGTTTTAGAGTGAGTGTATGGCTAATTAATAGAGTGCGTGGCGGAGGCTGCCCCTTGACGAGCCTTCAGACAGCTCGCCCTAGCTCGGAAGTCAGCATCGACTTAGGGCCCCCGTGTAATTCCCGCCGGATAATTAAATAATGAGGTTTAAATTCGTCCTTTTGTCGTGTCACCAAAGTTTGTAGACGTGTGCATGGTTTGGAAGCTTTGCAAATTAACGGACATTAGTAACTGAGGCCTCCGGAAATACGGTATAGAACGTGGTAGAGTTTAGGATCTATATTTATACGCAACCAATGTTGGTCTATTTTTTTTCAGACATCAAGCATAGTAATGACTGCCTCTTTTACCACTAGGGCAAAGTAAGCTTTGTTCTTTAGCTACAATTTTGTATTGTACCATATCTTAGCTTAGATTTTTAAGAAGACAATGAGAAGTCATATCTCGCTCATTCACAATAGCTCTGACTGGCTAACGTCAGTAGATCAGTTGTGAAGGGTTCATTTATGATGGCCTACACACTATGTCGAAACTAAACGCCCCGCATTGACGTGTATACGGCAATTTTACGGTTTGTAGGCATGGTGTAATTAGTATACCACCATTGTAAGGCGGTTAAGAACAAGAGAGACTTTTTGACATTTTCTTCATAAATAAATTCATGGGATATTTCCCATAACTTCGCAAAGCAAAAATGCTAAAATTACGTTTTCGTAATTGCATATACCTATGATTTGATCCTCATAGGTGCCTATAGCTCATACGTTTCCCACGCCACACACATGACAACACAGGGGTCCTATTCTTAACCACAGCGCACACGCTCCGAACATTCACCTAAAAACAAAAACCGTTCACTTTTGACGTTTCCCAGTTTCTATGTCTAATCTGAGTTCCGTTATGCAGCGCACGCCATTCAGTGGCCGTTGAGAACTTGAGTAAGAGCGAAGATAAGGCGTGGCGATGCATGCGACACACGTCTACTCTTTACAAATTCAGCTCTGACACGATCCATTCAACGGATAAGTTTGGTACAGTGTGCGCCCGCCTGAATGCAGTGATAACGCTACAATGACAATCGTGAGTTGATTTTGTATGGTTTAGAATTTCAGCGCGGTTTAAGAATAGGTGTTTTAATGAGTTGTAAGCGTGTTGGGTAATTTTAAATTGGAATTAAGAAAATTTTGTGCAATATTGCAACTCTTGTAGACCATTCTTTGGTGCCGCGTATTCTCAGTTGACATAGGGTTGGAGAAATGCATTGTAAACATAAGTACCTACATAATTCAAATAATATAAGTAGGTATGCGATTTATACCTACGTCTTTTGGTGTCATGTTAATTAGTGCTTCATTGCTATTTGAAGCAAATAGAACATAAAGAAAGTTTAGTAATACACTAGAAAGTAATGTTTTTCAGGAGTAAACTCAATAAACATACCATTTATTAACATGTATTGCCTACTTTATTCAATAAATCCCAACCCAAAACTGACCACTAGACCGTAACAAACATTTGCTATCAGAACTTATCATGACAAAAGTACCTACCAACCGTATCGATACTTTGGACATGTCACCGACGTTACATTAAAAAGCGTCGAACCCGCGACCGTGTAGCGGAAAGCCGAAGTCGGGAAACAGTCCAACAAAACGTATGGGGGGACCGCTGGAGCGTGGCACGTGATTCATGCAGTTATTCCATAAGCTGGGGTAAAGACATGGTATTGGTATTGGTATTGACATTGGTATTGATGTAACAATTAGTTCGATTTTTGTATAGGATTGGATGGATTGAAGGGATTATTTTGTTGTGTTGTGGAACGAAGTTCCTTAGAGCACGTTATACTCTACACACTTGGCGAATAAGAGCAAAACCGAAAAAAGTCTAACATTTACGTGTCGGAAATACGTCACTGATTTGACTAATCGGGGCGCTAGTGGTGCCTACTGGCGCCCGACAGAGTCTACAACATAACGCTCGACCGGGGATAAGCAGAGTTTTTCGGTAGCGATCAAGCAGTGAACACATTTAGGTAGTGTCTGCGCGTTCCGTATAGCTGTGTCGTGTACCTACAGTGTGTAAATTCTAGTGTGATTAATTTGATCTGAACTGCAAACGGTTTTTCTCTTGCACAATAACCAACACTACCCATGATACACAGTAGTTGAAATATGGCTGATAATAACGAAAGAGATGTACCCTCTCCGTCATACGTAACAAAAGTGTCGTGCAACAGTCAAAATGTTACACTTTTCTGGTCAAGCTCGTTCCAACCGCATGTGTCAACACCTCCCTTTTTGTTTACATTTATGTGTAGGTAGTAAATACCATCTCAACGAGGAAAGTTTAAGGAAAGACGTTTAAAAAAATGTCGTTTTACAATCTGTAAGGTTTACGCAATTTGCCCTCTTGTGAAAAAATACCAACACAATACTTTATTGTTTTACCAAGGTTCTCAAAAACCTTCAAGTTTGTGTTATAAAACAAGTTATTTTTGGTTAGTAACCGAGTAAAGATTTCGTAAGGACCGGCGCGAACTGCCGTTCAGAGAAACTTTACACGTTTCGTAACAACTTTTTAACGGTTTATTATGAAACCTGTAAGGATGCAGTTACTTAACATCAAGAATTTCTTCGGTATAATGTTATACGATTTCTTCTACATTTTGTTCGATTAAGTTTTTCGTTGCGTAAGGCACAGCACGTGCGTCCGACACGGGTGCGACCCTCGGCACCCGCGAGACGCACAAATCATGCGACATGTCGAACCTTTACTCTCTACAGAACATACAGTACACATATGAAACATATTTCCCAAAATATCTGCTCGAACATGTTTACAATTCGAGTCCTATATAAAGCTACAACTCACAACCAACTCTAGCCTCCAGAGGCGCTGCGCTCAAAATTGTCAAAGCAAAATCGACTGCAGTACCAATTTTACAACGCAATAAAATATTGAAATAAAAATTCGCTCGCAAACCAGCAATAAAATAAAACGCTAACCGTTTTTACGGCGCCGACAATATAATGAAATAATCGTAACGGGCGTCGACGTCACTTTGAATTGCCCAATAAATCTTCCTCGGGTCATATTGTCCGCAGTCCTCTTGGCAACACTTTAATATCGAGAAATATCATCTCGATAATCGAACGCACTAGCCGCTCGGTATAAATCATCTCCCCGCACTCACTGTCGTTTATTTTTTAGACTTTCCATTTCCAAATAAAGTCCCTGAGCAACGGGCCAGTGCTTCCTCCTTCCGGGGCGGTTTCATATGATTTGTCGGCTGTCGGCCATTTCCCTTAATATTGTCAATATTTCAAATATTAATTGTTATAAATCAGAAAAGTTTCTGTTCCGCTTTTTATAGCCATTTCCGAGATTGGATTTTTATTACGACAAAATTAACCATAGATATAAGGGCTGGTCGAGCGAGCCACTTATGAACGCATTGTTTATGAACGATAACGGAATCGATGAACGAGTCACACGTCCGAGGGGAAACGTGTTAAATTATGTAGGTGTACTTAGCGCGTCAATCTACGCACTACTTTGAAAAAGTTCCACCCATAAAACATTAACAAGCACTCAAGAAAATTCCCGGGCGTGCCCCGTTCGTTAAGTAGTGTCAGCCGGTAGTTTTTCCCACCTCGAGTTAGTGAGTGTCCACTCGAGGCCGGGGGGTCGCTGTCATCGCGATTGGCGGCCGATATGTCCCAGGAGTGCGCCCTCGGCCGCGCGGAGGGCCTTCAGCAAGAAGATCATCGCAAAGCCTTCAATTAATGACAAACAATGGCGAAGACCTCGCGCGCCCAATTTTCAGTTGTCGCTCTTGTTTTGCTCGGTGACAGTTGGCATGGGTCGCCCACTCACGCGACGCCGTCTTATTCCCAGTGCTGCGACCCTGGAATTAGGGAAGTTGCGAAGGTAAGAAGCCTAAGAAATACGCATCATTATTAAAGTAACATAAACACGGTAACCACAACTCAGTAAAAAACTGTGTTACATAAGTGGTTGTGGAAATTAGTCACCGTTTTTCCTCGTTCGCACATTGTAGAGCTTTATTAAATTACAAAAACAAGCCCTCAATTTCCTGCTCTTACAAACCGTGTACAATATAGGTCAGCAGCATTCGAATGCCAGCTACACAAAATACGGGAGAGCTATCAAATCACAAGCACTCACTAAAATTCGTAGAGATTACTGCGTTCTCGCCACAAAACACGTCATGGTAAATACTGAGGCGAAGTGTTGTCCGGTATTTTCATGAGGCTGGGACTCGCTCGCTCGGCGCCCGCTATCGATCCAAGAGCGAGGGGGTGGAGGGGCACGGGCGGCACAAATTTGGGAAAACTTTGAAAGTTTCGCGTCTAATTCAGGCGCACGCACACACACCCACAAGCAGCTCGATGCCGCACACAGACGCGTTTGCA
Organism: Agrochola lota; assembly: GCA_947364205.1. Taxonomy (NCBI): domain Eukaryota; kingdom Metazoa; phylum Arthropoda; class Insecta; order Lepidoptera; family Noctuidae; genus Agrochola; species Agrochola lota. The sequence goes on from OX376228.1 coordinate 15,767,237, forward strand.
TCGTAATTCTGTTTTGTACCCGTTGTTTTCGAAATGTCACGTGTCTTCGACCTACGTGACTGGACGGATCTTTGTAAAGGGTACACACGCGCAAATTAGATAAACAGAAATTATGGGAATAATTTGGCAATCATGAAATGTTATCAGGGCTGAAATATGGCCACTACCGGTCGCGGTCGCATACGCAGGAAGGTTGACCAAACGAAAAACAAAAAGTGGGCGATGAATCTGTAAGGTAATCCGATCACTGGTCACGCAAGACTTTCGAACAATGGACCTAAATCGAATTATATTCGAACTGAAACTCGGCACTACTTAGCCCCAAACTCGGCTAAACTCGACAAAAGTAATGAAACTTGGCCGGCCTATTAAGGTAATGTGACCAGAATTGGTCCACACGATCACGCGATGATCAAAGCGGCATGCGGCATCATTAACCATTGTGCTGTGAGTGCTTAGCCAAAGAAAACAATTAAGAAGATGAGCTGGGACGGGACAATGCCGCCGGACACGGCCAGTTCCGGCGGGATGATCAAACGGACGGTTTTTCAGTGGTGTTTTTATAATAAAAGATCACTTGATGACAACGTTTGATTAGAAAAGAATCCGTCATTTTAAACCGAACACCCTCTTGCCAAAATTACCTGTCCTGAATTGCAGTTGCTTCTCTAAAGAAAACACTAGAAATACGAGCCCTGTCAAACAATCCAATAGAAATATGAGAAAACCAACACGTTTCAAAAACATGAAATCGTAAATCAAAATAGACTGAAACAACTCTTCCACCATTTTGAATCTATAAAAATATTTTTCATTACCTCCTTAATTTATCGCTGGTATATAATTTTTGGTCCTTTGTCTGTGGTTGTTAGTAAACAGGCCATTTGCGGAATAAAGGAATTCCATTCAAGCAGCTTTTGCCAACAAAAAATGGGGAACAAAATAAAAACTGGAGAACAATTAGCGTGATTTAACGGCCATTTCATTAGATTATAATTAATGTGATTATTTTTATTTTGAAAGTTGTTGTTTTCTTGTTCTAGGGACTTATTTCTATTGTTTCAATTTAGGTTTGTTGACGTATTTGGTGATAATTTTCTTATCATTTTCGTAAGAGCTAGATTTTTAAGTACTTTAACTACCTAAACTTAATTAAAATGAAATGATGTATTACAAAATTAATTGACTTGAGAAATTTGAATAATCAATACCTACTTTCAAAAAGAGCGATTCGACGATTCTTCTGTAGTCAGTAAAGCCCTGTGGCGATCTACAACGCCACATGCGAACTACGCATCAAAGACATATCTATTTCTACTAATCTACAAGTTTACCGTGCGGCGAGTATATATACAACGTCCCGACATCAATCGTCGGGCAGTTGCCCACCAGACACGACACCAGAGGATAAGTGAAGTTTACACCGGTTCGTTATACCTCTCTAGCCCCATTTACACGGTGTAAGTTTATTGCCTGAGGCATACCATAAAATTGAAGCAACAATTGAATGGTACCGTCTAAAAACACGCACAGTTTTTGCACGATACGGGCAAGATAGTTGCCGTTCAAAACTGGTATAGGCCTAAACAGCACGTAACTTGAAATCGCACGTACAATAAAATCGCGTTCAGTACTTCAATCAATTGTGCAAGGACGAGCAACTCTGTGTTTAGACGAGGCTAAACTTGCATGCGAAAATCGCCTTGGTGTAAACAGTCTCATGCAATTCTTGAATGGCAATAATGGAACGTGCTTTATGGCATGCGATTATAGCTCTTGAACGTTCCAGAAACTTGAACCATGTAAATGGCCCATATGTGATGTCTCCGTAGGAACATCGACGTACAAATAATAATCTAAAATTATAATCTAATAAATCTGTGTAGCAAATCGAAAACATAATTAGCCTGTAATGTTCCCACTGGTGGGACGCAGGCCTCCTCTCTGTGAGGGGAGTGTGCCATAATCAACCACGCGGGCCCAGTGCGAGTTGATGGATGTCACATATGTTCGAATTTTTTGGTTCTAGGACATGGCTGTTTCCGCACGATGTTTTCCTTCACCGTTTTGAGAGCAGAAGTGATAAAATGAAATACTCAAAGGAAAGTGCCTGCCTGGGTTCAATCCCTCGATCTACTCGTAAGTCGTGGCCGATAAGTCAAATATAGCAAATAGAGTATACCTACCCGTTTTATTTCGTGACTAATATTTAATACGTAACTACGTATATATAATGTTCCCACTACTGGGACACAGGGCCCTTCTCTTCGAGAGGGAGGGAAACTATAGCTACCAATAATAATGTTCTTAGAATTGCAATAAACAAACAACATTACAGCAAAAACGTAATGAATCAAAAACAAAGCTCATAGATCAGTAGTGATTACCGTGCAGTTGTCACCCCTGCCTTTGTAATTAACATTCGAGCCATTACTTAATTAAAGCGATCTCTTTTAGCAAAACTCTCCATATTATGATTAATGTTACTTGCGATTGGTTGTGTAAAAGATGAATTATTTTTATTGTATTTGTTAATGTTAATGAGTTTTTATGCAAATTGCTAATTAGAAAATAATAATACTGTGTATTTTAATGAACACACATAACTTAACACCACGCTTGATGTTATGTTATGTGTGTTGTGTACTACAGTAAGTTGTTTTTAAGTCACATGCAATAGGGGGCGAGCCTATTCCCATCAACCGGCCACAAATCGAGACTCCGGGGCTGCTACTGAGAAATTTCTGACGGAAAAGCCCAATAAAACTTTGCCCGACCTGGAAATCGAACCCAGGACATCATGCTCAGTGACCACTACACCAACGAGACAGGCAACACAAAAAAATAATGAAAACACAAAAAAAAAATAAACAATAAAAGGCCCATTTTGATATTTAAAATATATTCAAAATCAATTTCGATTTTAAAATATATTGACGCTTGCTTAAACTAGATTTTGTTGTACACACGGCTACATATAAAGTTATACACATCCAGTATAAGCTGACCTCTCATTGTACGGAAATCCTTTAAAATGCGAGATCAGCTTCAACTGGAAATTTATAGCTTGATAATTATGTATACTATTATGTGTCTTAATTAACGCTACATTCGATTTTAGTAGCGCCTTTTGTTTGAATGGAAACAAGGCTATAGCAATTCGTTACATTGACTTCCTGCTAAAAGAATTGTACGGGAAGGACTCTATCTTTACATCTCATATCTTTATCTTTGGCTTGATGCCAATGTAAAGGTGTAACAGAATTTGCCGTCTAAAATTAATAGACTAAGATCTTCTCCAGGAAACGGTCTAAGTAGATTCAGTAGTTCTCAACATTAGTTCCTACAGCCAGACTAACGAAATCGCTGACAATAGAAAAGGAATCTAGTTAAATTGAACATTCACTTCAGTCATATACTTAATGCAATTCTCGAATGAGTAGGACAAGCACGACCTCTTTAAGCGACTTGCCAAAAAAGGAGTGTTGCATGTTAAGCTCGTTTTAGAAAAAAACCTCAATTGTTTCATGAAAAAGTCAATCAATGGAACAAATCTAACTTAAGAGAGATGTATCTATTAATGATTCTAATGATCATATTTATAATTCTGTATTGATTAAGATGCAACCTAACACTGCCCTGCAAATTGCAAAAAACGGACTACCTCTGCGGATTCTCCTTAAATTATAAAATTTTAATTCAGAAAGATTTACCATCGAAGAAGTTCATATCTAACCACCGTTAGGACTATTCTTGCTTGCAGCGCTCGGCGGCTATAGAACCGGCCCGGTAACAGATGCGGTCATCGTGTTCACGGGATTTTGTTTTGAAACTGGTTAGATGTGAACTTGCTTTATGGTACCTAGGTACTGTTAGTAGCCTCAATAAGATGGATGCATCGACAAGAATTTATTTGATTTTCTACAATATTTTTACCATAATATTGTACCAATATGTACCGAAAAAAAATATTTAATTGTAGCTGAATATTGAAACAGTATTATGGTACACAAATTGTTGACAATGAAATGAGTTCTTGTCTACAATACCTTTTTTTGAGGCTGATTGTACCACCTCAATGAAAATCAATCTGCCTTCCTTTTCTTCACTATTTTGGGGTCGGCTTCTATCCTAACCGGATGCAGCCTAATACCAGTATTTTACATGGACTGACTGCCTATCTGATCTCCACAACCCAGTTACTGGGTAATACGATACCCCGTGGTAATACTGGTCAGATATTTGGGCTTCTGACCGCCCATAACGACTGTCAAATATCTACGAATGACAGCCGGAACCAACGGTTTAACGTGCTCTCCGACTTCTCGATATGTGGCAAGCGTAGCTTACGTTCGATCGACCCGTGCGGCTGTTATTATTTAGCCACGAGCACCGCTGATTGTACTACCAGCCTTCAATTTGTGACCTCCAAATTTTTGCATCAACATCTGCTCCAATCTCGGTCGAAGCTCATTTAATTAAACGGCTGCTATTAGTTCGCCCCCTCCACGATTTCCTTAATTTCTGTTAATTCCTGCACCCATAGACGAAGACTTAGAGACCATAAAATTCTTGTACTGATTTTGTTTGTAAACGTTTAAAATTGTATTTTCTGGTTTTAGAGAATAAAGTTGAACTCGGATGTAAGAATTTAAAAAATGCAATTTTATTGTCAACAATATTTTCATGAAATGCTATCACGAATAGTTAAGATAGTTAGCCAATTTAATTTAAGCGGTTTTGGTCCTTCTTATAATTTTGCCCCAAACTACTAAGTCACAATTCGACAATTCTAATATTAATAGTAAAAAAATACCAGTACTTATTAACAAGAAGCTTGTCAGTTAACATGAACATGATGTATATATATATACCTTTCAATTTAAACCTCACATTTCAATTTACCTGGCCCGGTTTTATCTTTAATGCCTGGCTGGTAATTATGCCGCCGGACAGTGGGATTCCAACCCCTTTTTACTTGATATCGGCTAGTGCTTATATACGAGTACCTACGAGATATTATTAAATTGTTTAATTTACCCTGCCTGGGGTTTAATGTGAAATGCACATACACCTTGTTTCGTGTTAAGAATCTCTAACTATGTTTGTAAAGTTAGGCTACCGAACATTATTATCCATACAATCTTCTTTTTCGTGTGGTTAGTGACTAACCTGGTGTCACAGTTTTTATGCCGCCCGGCCTTTGACTTGGCTTCACATGTCGTCGAGAAATATCTGTCAGGCATGCCGATTTCCTCACGATGTTTTCCTGCACCGTTTTTGAAGCAAGTGATAATTACACAATACGCACATGAATCCGAAAAGTCTGAGGTGCGTGCCTTGGGTTTGAACTCGAGACCTATAACTTGGCAGTCCGACGGTCACGCCACGAAGCTATCACTGGTACAATGATTTATAAGGAATAAAATAAAAATACAAAAAATAGTAACTAAATATAAAGAAAGAAAGAAAGAAAGAAAAAGTATTTATTGAGACTCGCAAAGGAAATCACAAATTAAACTAAAAACACACTAAACATAAATAAAAAACAATAAAAAATCCAAGTAAAATTAAAAATTAATTCAGTCCTGTACGAGGCCAAAAGGCAGCATAATGCTACGACATTTAAAAAATAAATGTCGTAGCGCTGGTATTCTGATAGGGCCCGCAGTGATGTCACGGAAAGATAAATACAGAATTATATATTAAAGAAATAAAAAATAAAGAAATTGGAGTGTGAAATACAATAAAAAGTAAAATACGTATATGTAGTCCGCGTGTCTGTATCCGACATAAAATCAGTAACTTTTCTATGCCAATATCTACTCGTTCCATTATTATATAAATATTGGGCATTTATTTTCATTACTGTTATATTTAGCTTTTGCCCGCGGCTTCGCCCGTGTCGAGGTTGGAAATTATCCAACGGGTAGGTCACGTTGGATAATTTCCGGACGTACTTCACTACAGGGGAAAAGTATATCCTATGTCTTAACAGGTAATGGTCTACCTGTGTACCAAACTTCATCGAAATCCGTTCAGTCGTTAAGACGTCAAACGGTAAGAGACAGACGGACAGAGATTATTCCGCATTTATAAAATTTGTATGGATTTACAAAATGATTTAAATTGCTTCCACAATATTCTGCAAACCATCTGAAAATATCAAGTGGCATTGGGTGCCTTTATCAATAAACATCTCAAAGCCAGCTTAAATAAATACAATTCCTTTGATTTAGGGCGACTTTAAAGAGGTGGCAACAAATAAGGTTGTTAGCTTCAAATCCGTAGTCGGGTCACGACGCGAGGAATCAAATGCACTTCCATTGCCAAGTACACACGAGGTCAGAGATATTGAGACAGGGATATTACGGTATTGGCCAGTAAATAACGAGATAGTTCCTGCTTTGTTAAATGAGTCAGTATTTTCTGTGTGGACGTGAGGATTTAGATCACTAGACTTAAGTAGGTACTAAGAAAACGATACTGACACCTTGAATGGATTCTTTGGCATAAAAACTTCATTAAATGAACTTACTTTATGTATTTAGATAAATATTACGAAATAGGAACACGGTATGGTAGGCGTTTTGATTAAAGTAGTAAATATAGCTATGTGTTCAGGATAGTACATCACAATTGACTCTGCTTATAAATGTCATACATATGTCATCCACTTAAAATCAGAAGCATTTTTCCAACATTATTTTGTTCTTATTACGTGGGTTATTGAGTTAGTTAATACGATGGCAACAAATAAACCTGTTAGCTGTGTATCGGCAGTCCGGTCACGGCGACACATGGGATCAAGTGCACTTATACAGCACGCTACACACGGAGAAATTGTCTGAAGATAAGACATCGGTTCGTTACCGGTAGAACATTTTGATATAACTGGATTATTTACAGAAACAATTAAACTTGTGGAGTTCGTTCTCGTACAATCTACATTATGAGAACTTAATGTTGCAAGTTGAAAATATTGTGTGGAACAGTGTAGGCAAACACAGAAAAAATAAAGCCATTTACTCTATTTACTAAAATGATAAGTTGAGTAATTTTGATTATCCATATATTATCATTGGCTTAGGAAAACTTTTCAAGCGGTAGCTTACGTCTCAAAAAGCCAACAAAAGTTACAAATAGAATTAAACCACAACAAACAGCACCAATTCTAACCGGAGACACAGGATATATCTCAAGCATTCGTCCCTCGTGCGCCCAGTCCACCTCACAAGAAAACCTTAGCGAAGTAATAAGAAAAGGTAGAAGTGCCCCATTGAATGATAACTCCGGGCCCTTTGTCTCGCGTCCGTCTTGACGAATCGAATTAAAAGGCTTATTGTGTCTACGTGACAGCGACTAAACCCCTCACTGACGCCAGGAGTTTTTGTTTCAAGCAAACTAAAATATTACAGGCCATTCACTAGATCCCACCCCAGCTGGGGAGATTTGCTACTTGAATTTGTACTCAATTTTTAACAGCGACTGTTAATTAAGAGAGTTGCTCTTTATTGGCGAGAGTGGCCTTAATGCGTTAATTGTTGAAATGCAATCTCGGAAGGGAGTTTTTAATCATTTGAACGTCATATTTTTAATTTAGAAGTTTTGATGTTTTGATTTTTGTGACGTTGTTAATTGATGGATTTTAATTTGAGGAGACTTTGATTGATATTTTGTAGCCCTTTTTTGTTTTTGATGTTATTATTTTTTTGTTTCAGGCGTCATTGCGACACCGGATGCCCTCTCCGTCCGATCAAGGTAAAGTTCATGTATTATTAATTGAAAATTAAGTATTTATTTATAAAATATTAATTATTATTATTTAACTATTTTATTATTTTACCTATAGGTATTTATGTTTAAATACTTTTTCAAAAATGACTATGTATTAAATAAAATAAAAAAAGTTTATTTAAAATTTCTAATGCCTCTGGCAGCATTTTCGCCTTAGGTTGACAGTTTATTAAAAAACCCGCTGAAATTTTCTTATCAAAAAGAACGACACATTACTCAAAGCCACCATCATTTACCGGAGCCTCGAAGAAAAAACCTGGCACTTCCCTTGTACAACATGTCTTAATTATTCATTACATCCCACGACTCCTTGCAGACGCCAACCAAAAAGCGTACCATAAAAATATATACTAAAACGAACACGCACTTTAATGAGGGCCGTGCAATATTTATACACAAGCTACCCTAATTGCTAGGGTGGAGAGTGGAAAAAATGGGCAATTTCACGTAATGTAATATGTATATTTAACGTGAGGTTCCCAAACGCAGCGCGGCCAGGAATTTTGTCGCGGCCGTACTTATTACACGAAACCACTTCAAACGTCTTTCTACGTCGGCTTCGGCTGTGATACCGGTGGGAAAGTGGCTCTATCTTAGCCTCAAGTTTTAAGTATGAATTTGGGAATTTATGAAAATACTAACTAATACTTACGTTGCTGTATTTACAATAGGTTGGTGTTTATAAATGGTACTCATTGTTGTTTACTTTGAAAATTAGCTAGATAAATGTCAACGATGATCGTAAATTCATAATTTACATACTTACGCATTAACATTTAACAAAAAAAAAGTGAAAATTTAAAAAGAAAATGCAATTCTTTATAATTTTAACAACAGATTCAGTTGTATTCATAGATTTTCTTAATTTTCTAGTTCCTTTAAAAAAAAATCGATCTTTAAAAATCTAAGTAGAGTAACTTTCCCCAGTACTACGCAATAAGTAGCCGGGATTTTATTTTTTCAATATGTTTAGGTGCTCAGCTCGCTCCCCTTGCCGCCACAATTTCCTCTTGACGGAAACCCTCAATCTAATGATATGGCTGTGTTAAAAAACACAAGGAAATTTAATAACGCCAAGAGCCCACAGCCCACGAGAGAAAACAAAGAAAATTTAATTTCGACGATTCCCACATGCTCAATATCGTTGAGAAGTTGCGCACTTGAACGTGAAACGTGCAAATTAAAAATATCCCCTTGATATATTTATATATTAGGAATGCACTGGAGTAGCCTGTTAATATGGTTTTAATTGTAAAGTAACTTAATTGTCAGTAGCAATCTTTTATTTGCACGACCGCCATATGAATCTGGGCGCACAGGAAAAACCAACAGTTAAGCGTGCGGAAATCTGCATATCACGTTACGGGGACGGTAACCCTACAGTAATTATACGGGATAAAGCTTTAAACATTTCAAAGGTAAGCAAATTAGTTCCGCACTTAATGATCCGACAAAGCGCGTAAATCTTTTTAAAATGCGTGCCCGAAGTGTTTCCTTTTCCTGGGGTAAGTAAACAGTACGTTAAAAAAGTTTATTTGCATAATCTAGGGGTGCACGTATGCAAATCCATGGCCCGTACGCGAAAGGCGGTGAAAATTGTATCAAATTGTTCCACCGACACGTAGGCTTTGCCGGCAATTTGTCAAGCGAGCAATAATTATTTGGAGCCCCCGGCCTGAATGGCTGACAATATGGGCTGGCGTAAAGCGTGTCATTTGTGCTAAACATTATGACGTGTCATTTCTGGTTTATTTATTGCTGGGGAGTACCGTTAATGTGTTAATTTGAGCTTTTCCGTTATTTCTCGAAGATTAAACTTATTGACTTACTTGGAGTTCCTTAGTGAAGGATAATCATGCCTCCGAACCGATTATTGCTGGAAATTAGGGGCCTACCTATAAATTGTGTGTTTTGGAATAATCGCTAATCAGATAAACCGTTTAACACGTTGTAAAATTGCAAAATTAAATCTGAAAACCCACTTATACAAAATCCAAAATCCCTTTCCAAATCACAAAATACAGCCAATCGGCAAATTCCCACGGTTTTCAATAAAAACAAACCATTGCAAATGGCTGGAAAGGTCTCGAATTAAGCCGCGGGCTCACGGGCCGGACGCAGGCAATGGCCCGTCCCGACTGAAAAATGTTATGCGCCACCTGTGGCTCGCACGTGTAATCGTATGCGTTTATCTCTGCGGGAACGTATGCACTGGTCCTAGGGTCCGGATGTACCAACAAAGATGTAAGATGGGGTTTGAAGAGTTTGTTGTAGTTTTTGGTTGATTTTTATAGGACGTATTTGATGGCAGAAAGAATGAGTTTTCTTAATAAATTATTATTCTGTAAAAAAGTGTGGGTAGGTAACGAAACCTAAATTAAATGGCATTAAGCAATAGGGAAAATTGCAAAATAAGCTTGCAAAATACATACTTGAAATAGCAAATCTTCTGTAAGGTACTTACATGAAAACAAAGAAAAAAACTCACAAACCGTATTATTTATACCCAAATAATTTGAAAGTTACCTACTTGATTTTACAAAATAAGGACATTTATGTATAATCAGTAAATTTTTCAAGTACTGAATTAGATTAAAAATAACAACACAAATCTATATCTATACAGAAAGATCCAGCACATTTTACATCCGCGTGTCACGTACTAAGCCATGCATCCATTCAATTCCACGCCAATAGCCCGAATTTATGCGACGCCCAACGTTCGGGCAATTATCATTCACGCAATGACTGCTCCGTGTCCACTCATCGCTCCGAGCGAGCCCTCGATACAGTCCCGCACCCGACCAATTAACACGCCCATTGCATCCTGCTCAATTGACCAAACGATTTATTGACTGACCTCGCTTTTTTACCCAATATTTTTATCATTTAACCATTTTTACGAAGCTTTCAAACAATTTTCCCACGGTTATGAGGTTCTAATAGTGAACCAGGGTCCTTTATGAAGCCGAGCGGACACAATAACGATAAAGGTGAGCAGAAAATCCGGACAATAAAGCGTCGACAAAAAAGCTGAGTGAGGGCTAGTGCGGGCCAAATAGTTCGTGAAATTTCGAAGGGTCCCGTAGTTGGGGCACGCGCTGGACGGGACACTTTACGACGGTCCTCTCAGTAAACCTGCCCATTATGTTGGGTTAAGGGATCGCGTCCTCCAGTTATAAAGATGCCGAACGCTCGGCTAAGATTTGTAGCCGGTTTATGGATGTAGAAGGGGTTGTTGGATGCAGCGGAGGGTATTATGATCATGTCGAGTCGAGAGGTCGTATCATATCCAGGAGTCAACACGGCGAACATGATTGAGGACTTTCGAAAGGGGCAGCTCGGAAATGGAAATACGATGCTGTTTTTCCGAATTGCAATGCTTTATTTTAAGTGTATGTTTTGTAACAGTGAATTGGAATGTTTTTTGCTTGGAGCTCTCGTACCGTTTTTATAAAATGCACAGCTTGGATTTTCAATAAATCTTTTGGAGTTTCTCATAACAATAAATACAGTCAAGTTTGTTGCACATTTACGTTAGCTCCAAATCTGGTTTTGTGACTAGCCAAATAAACACAGGTCAAACGTCCACGTACTTAACATTTCCACATGAGCTACCTCACACCTCAACGGCACTCAAAAGACTTCACTACATCCAGACACACAAAGTTGCCACATAACCGTTTCATCTGAAATCTTACCTCCCACCCGAAACTCACCCTTAAGGCTCAAATGATAGAGTTTAGAATGAAGTGGGAATGTGTTTGGCCACTGCAGGTAATAAATTGGTTTGCAGGTGAGACATCTAAGGCTAATTGTACACGGCAATCGTGAGCGTCCAGTACAAACAGAGGCAAGGTAAAGGCGTTTACAGGTGTTTGCTAACAGCCCTCACGTAAACAGCTCGGCGTTGAGTTCCTTTTGCGGCGCTCTGCTGCCGGACTGATACTTTGAGACGAGTTACTATTGTTTGTACGTCTTATTGGGTACCGGTATCTGTGTGATATGCTGGTTGATTTTCTCTTTTGGTTCAAATATGTTGAAAAGGCAAAGAATAAAATAGAATAAAATGAATAGAATAAAATGGGTTGGTTTATGTTGAAATTATATATAAATAATAAATAAATAAAAGGCGAAATATGTATAATGTTTTGTGAACAAACTGATCCATTTGCAATAACGTGAAGCATGTTTTAGATTGGGTGTTTTTTCGGAGACAGAAAACTTTTTTGTTTTTGGCGTATATCCTCCTCCTCCTCCTCCTCATCCATCTATTTTCAAAGTATCCAAAAATAAAACAATCCCACAAAAGACAACACCAAAAGGTAACCAATATCCATCGGCCGAAAGTAGTTCCTTTGGCAAAAGTTCGCAACAACGACTTGCAAAGTTCTATACGAAAATTGACCACAAAGGTGAACTGAACCACAGTTCACCCAAAAAGCGAGTGTGGTTGCGAAGCGACTAGGTTGTGGTCACCCCGCCCCACCTCGACACGTCTCGGTCAATCCTTTTGACGCTAACCTGTCGTGTGAACTGACCCTTTGAGCTCTCACCTACGACCGCAAACGTTTTGTGTATTCAGCTTTATGGAGAATTAATTTGGTAAGATTGGGTGAACTATGTAGGTGTGGTAGCTCTATTTTATGTCTACTGTGGTACTAGGTTTATTATTGATTCCGCATCCACGTGTATTTCATGTACTTCTCAGAAGAGGAATTTTTGTTTGAGGCGGCTTCCCGAACATTAGAATTTATGAGCCTGCATCATATCAAGATGCAGGTACCTTCTACTTCAACAGCAGTGTCACTTTAAGACATGCTTAAAGGGCCAACATTCGCAAATCAAGGATGCAAAAGCCAATTTACCGTCTAGGTAGTAGCGCTTTCTTTAGAACTTACAAACTTTATTACAAAAACCCACTTAAACTCACATCAGCTCCACAAGAATCCACATGTCCCCCATTCCGCTATTAAGATTTCAAAGACACAAATTCATTTCTCAACAGTTTCTGTCCGCAAAGCCATCAAATTATCGTCTTTCAGGAGTATAAAGTATATATAAAGTCTAAGTACCTAAGCAAGCAGCTTTGGAAGTTCGCTCGTAGAACCGCGGATCTTAGGCGCAAAATATGCAGTGCGCTGGTCCTACTTCCCTGCATATTACATGAGACCAACTTTTGTCGATTCCTTCAATATTTCACTGGAAAATCCTTTGCTTTGCTGTATATGAAATTGAATAAGTTATGTGAGTTTTATCTTTTGTGGTGAATGTGATCGCGACTGGAAGACTAAGTAACTTTAATCTGATACCTGTTTGTTATTCTTGGTATAGTTACCATGACAAAAATGATTCATTCACTAAAAATTCCTTGGGAATAAGCAAAACAGATAATAAAATACGTACATATATAATTAAAAACTTTTTTAAAACAAGGCTAATAATTTTTTTTTAAAATTTTATTAAGTAAAAAGTACTAAATAAAACTTATGTAAACATAGAACTTTAATATTTCGTTAAAGCTTATCTTGTTTGATTGAGGAGTTCCGATGGCCACTATCTTGCTTCATCATCAGACCCTGGGCAGGGTCTTGGGCTACAGAAAAACTATAGCCCAAGATCGTGGAAGGTTGTCTGTAAAAGATCGCTTTTAGCGATAAGACCGCCCATTGTGTCACCCTATGTAAAATTTCTAAATTTATTTCTGTAATTTATATGGTGTGCATAATAAAGAATATTCTATCTATCTATCTATCGTGTCCAGGGTCAAGACAAAACCAACAAATTCAAACTTAACTACGCTACCTTATTTAGTTGAAGAGTTCCTATGGTTATCTTCAGGGTCCATCAGCAGACCAGTTCCATGGTATCATATTTTTTTAATGTCTCCGTAGTTATATAAGTATGCCAAGTTTCAGCTCAATCGGATGCCAGGAAGTGCTTCGAAAATGGTTGACAATAGGGATGATGCCTGGGTAAAAAAATGGTATTCTAATTAGTCCGTCAGTCAGATAATAAAAAAATATTAGACACGTATTTTTTGCTTTATCATAATAATAAAAAATGACTTAGATAAAACGTATTTTAAGTTGGAGAGTGGGGGTCGCTAAGTCACTAGTATGTATAAAATCTACAAACTCGTGACGTCATGGCACATTTTACCTCAATGTATCGCCGTTATCTTTAAATTAAGTAAAAAAAGAAAAAATACGTGTCCAGTATTTTTTTATAATCTCAAAGACGGACTAAAAAAAGTTTTTAGTCATCATCCCTATTGGAGTAACCGGAAACACATACAAATGAAGCAAGCTAATACAAAGCTTAATTGTAAAAAGAGACACCCTAACGTCCCTACTAGGTGAAGGTACAAATTCTTTAAACGCATAAAACGAAAATCAAAGTCAAAGAAAACCTTAATCCAATTGAAGTTATCACAAAATTAAAATGCACAAAGCGAACATCAAATAATATTCGCTACATTTCCACAAAGCGCCCCAACCTCAGAGCAGATATAACGAAACCTAATATTCAATACCGCTATCGACTAGTTAATAGCAGCATTGTGCTAGGACAATAGTTCCCACATCCAAGGAGATTGCATTGCGACTTAATTTCATTGCCTAATACACTCTCGTATTTGCTATCCATCCATGTTTGCGCGGCGTTCATTCTACCCTTCAGACGTGGCTATATTTTCCTTTTGTCTAGACGAAATCTTAACGAATATTTAAGTAGTATAAATTAAATGTGAGATGTGTGTGAGCACGTTCGTATGACATGAAATTTGAAGAAAGCTTCCTGGATGGGATTTTTTTCTTTCTTTGAAAATAAACAGTTTAAAGCATTGAGGGTAACCACGACGATACAAAAATAACAGTAGCCAATTTAGGCGCCTAAATAGCAGTCATAAACAGAACGGCCACATAACACACCAAATCTCATAGTAACAACAAATGTAAGTTGGAAACGAGGGTGGTATCTCCAAATTGCTCATGTAAGACAAAATTAACCCTCGCCCACATTAACACAGATAAGTGTGCGAGCTCATTTGCGAGCCTTCCGGCTGGCGCTCGTTACATCTTGATATTCTTTACCCCTTCACCGATACCCGCACCACACGAGCAATAAATGGCGCGGAAGGAGCCGCTATCGCGCCGCCCGATATCTTCCATCCGAATTAATTTCAGAACGCTCCTTCTCAGAAACGAACTAAGTTCGCGCACTTGTTATTTCGACGTGCACCCGAGCGCGCGACTTCTAATCGCGAAGAGTCGCGAGATAAAATGGCGACCCGTAATTACCATAACGCGCCTTTCGAAGATATGTGGAGAATCTTAATGGTACGGTGGCTCCGTAAATAATGGGCTCTTATGGGAAAGTTGGTAAAGAGCACTGTTTCGTGTGTAATTTTAAGGGTTTCCTGGCTCACGTGCTTTTTGAATAATGTGCTAAATACGGAGCGGGCGGTAATGACGCTCGCGTTTGTTTTCATATAAACTTAGACAATAGATTCAAGTTTATGTGTGCTCCAGTGGCGTCCTTGTACATTTGAATAATTTTAATTTTAGCGTGACAACACTACACTTATATGAATCCTATATTTAATGGTGGCGTTTATCTTGTAGAGCTTGTTACGAACTTTGGTTCTGAATCAAATAAGTACGAACTTATTAACCTTGTAACTTGTATAATAATATAATTTCGGAACTTATTTGTTAGTAGGTATAGTAACAATATCGTACTTTCGTTTAGGGAGCCGCCTATAAATAAAGATATAGCGCCGATAAATAGCAACAGCAGTTAATTATTGAGCTAAAATGCATCTAAGAGCGGGCGCACAAAAGCGTTTCTGGCGCGATCACGCTATCAGCCGCAGGATGCAGAATGTCGCGCGCCAGTCGCGATTACACGTGAGTTATGAGCTATTTCTGAATTGTGGTCGCCCGCGGCGCGTCGTGCGGTGCGCGCCATTTCGTAGCTTCTTTCGTTCTTAGTAATTAGCCCTTTATTTTAAACACACCGCAATAATTGTCGCCTGCAGCGATACGTTATCTTGAGTAACTTTAGCGGCGCAATAAGAAATTGTTTTCCCCATGGACAAAAACAGATATTTCGAAGTCAAACTTTTAGGTAAATAGGTTTTGCCTATGTTGGGGTTCGCATTCTTCTGATTCGATGTGCTCATACTGTAGTTACCTTACTTACAAAACGGTCTTACTAAAATATAAAAAACAACTGGTCAAAAAAATAGGTTTACAGGTTTTCCATTCATATTTCCATGCTCAGATTAGCGGCAATATGAATACAATAGCATTAATAAATATATGATAGTGCACCACATTAGACATAACAGCGGTAATGCCAACATTTGCTCACCGCTCTGCATTGTTCCGTATGCATATTTGCGAACTCAGCTAATACGTTTCAAAATGCTCGCAGCGTACACAAAACGGTGTACACCTCCGAACAAGGAACGTGTTCGCTCAAATTACAAGCATTGTAAATTAGGACCAAAAACAGTTTCATTTTCCACACGAGCGCTGCAGCTAATATTGTCTCACCCTTAAAATATGCAGCCTTACCTGCGGGAATTGCCTGGATATAGTGTAATTGTTGAATATACCACGTCGTTTAATCCCAGCTACATCTTCCGGAATGTTCGAGAATGCAGCCAAGATTTGCAGGCAGTCTGCGGCGAGGTCTTGGCCCCGGGCCTAGCGCACTTAATGCACGGCTTAACTTCACTTGAGATTTCTCAATGTGTCTCACTACAAACCCGCTTTAGCGACACAACTAAGCGCGCCTGTAAACAAACATTAAAAACTCGTTTACTTTCGAACCCTTTTGAAAAGAGTTAAAGTTGTAACGCCCCGAAACCTTCGAGCCTCCTGAAACTCAAGCTACTGCAAACAGCCGTGAGGCGTCGTAGATGAAATTGCAAAAATGTAAAAGAGCTAATGTTTGCTCACCTTAAACCCCTTCCCGACCCCACGTGCCGGCGTGACGAGCCGGGTAAAAGGCTTTAATACACCCTCATCCCTTATTACGAAACTTGAAAAAGACAACAATATAGATCCAATGTGTCGCGGGCGCGGGCAATCATACGCGCATCAAAGGTGACGCGCCTGCGAGCTAGCCAAGTGTGGAGACGCCTTTATCTAACGACGTTTTGTATTAGCATTCTCTATGGAAATGACGAGTCAAAGGGCTACACGCGTTATGAGATCTCAAACAATACGGATTGTGACAATCCAGTTTCCTTCGTACGACAGGAAATGGTATTCGGCTGTTTAATGAGAAGCCTCGGTTCATGTATCGTAAATGCGGATTCCTAGAACGTCTGCTTTTGCATTTTGTTACTCTGTTTGCGAATCCGTTTACTGCTTTGTGACAGCGGAAATTTTGTCGTATTTTTATTCTCATGTGACTGAAATGCTGCCTACAAAGAAGTGCAATTTCCATTTCTGACGGTTCTTTAGTCATATCATTTAACGCTGAAAAACTGGTCCTATCAGTGTTTCAAAAGACCAACGCCGAAAGGACCAAAACTTTCTCTTAGTATTTCCATCCTGTCTGCCTCCATACTCATAGCTCGAACACATCAAGCAGTCATTACGGCCCTCGTGAAAAATCTCGGCGAGGCTGCTTTGCAAGTCAAAACTCCTTGGGGTACACTTGGCTCCTCCCGCGCCCCGGTGGGTACCCGCTGCCGAGCGCGTGTGAACATTTTTCATATTGAGCTCCAAGATACAGGTGACGTGTTAAATGGCTCGATGTTTAAGATTCAAACAAGGGTACATGAGTATGTATGTGTGGAGTAAGTGCTAGCTATTGTTTACGACACATTTGGTAGGTAGGTATGAAGATTGAAACTAGTTTTCTTAAAAACATTCAATAGTAAATATTAATTATGCTATATTTAGATTTGATCTGGTAAGTAGATTAATTTACAAAACTTTATTGGAATTATATTGTCACCATTTTCCTATAAATTTTACACATGGATCCGAAGTTCTAACGTAGGCGAACATTAAACTGGGAATAAAATATTAAAACATTGAACGTAATCTTATTAACATTTCTGCACGTGTTGAAATTATTCTAGTAGGTACTTAAAGTGAACCTGTTGATACCTAAGTCCTTGAAGAAATGTTTTTTTGTTACTGAACTGAAACTTTAAAGTTAATATTAGTATTAAAATAAGAGTATTTACGCTTCTTCTGTTAATTTAAAAAAGGCTGGTTTTGAGGTAACCATTTCTTACTCGCCAATTTTTATCTTAACGGTTGAGCTGCTGCCTCTTTAAAATTTCCTTCCCACTTGGGAAAAAATATACATACACAACAAAAAAACTGCCATAATTTGGTGAGCTCCAGATTCTATGATTTCATCACAAATCTCTTAAATCCGAGGAATAATAATTAACATTTACTTCAGGTAAAATAATTACAATGGCCCATAGACTTACTGTGCCCTCCAAAAGTTAGTTGACATTGTTCCGTACAGTCTTCAGCTGTACCGAATCCCACATTATGAGTTAAAATTATAGTTTCAAATGTTTTGAACTGTACACTGTAACATTTTCATTGACTAATTCAACTAAATAGGTACCTACCTATGAATAACCTTATTTTAGTTGAGGTATCATGATGTGGCATTGCAGCTGAAGTGGAAAATTGTCAACAAACTTTTGGAGGGCACTGTGTACCTTACAAACATATATAAAGTATAAAATAAAACCTTTTTACTAACAAACCAACCAACTTTCAAAAAAAACCACTACAGAGTGAAAAATTACTTTAATTTCGGAAGTCGGTCTTTGGTTTACAATTTTCGTTTTTTGCCACCGACTTCTATAATAAAAGTAATTTTTCAATATGTAGTGTTTTTTTTTTAAGTTTTTGTTTTTCACTTTTTTGTTGTGTAGCTACGCTACATAAATTCGAATACCACTACCTGCTTTGTAAATAACAGTGATAGGAAGTTATTATAATATTATCCACATAGATTAAGTGCGAAAAGTATTGAAGCTTACCTACTCAGAAACTACCCACGCAACATTTTCAAATCTTTTTTAAAATTTTCTTGGGTCGTTTCTTTCAGTGGGTTTGTAAATATATAAAATGCAACTTTCAAAATCGGTGCACAATTGACGAAAATATCGATGGACATAAAAATCCATGTTTTCTGGATGTAGAAAGGGAACGAAGAGCATTGGCGGTTCGATGCAACATACTTGTCCGTAGGTTTGCTCGTTGCACGTGTGAAGTGAAACTGACGCTTTTTAAAGCATATTGTCAGATATTTTACACGTGCAGCCACTGGACAAGTTGTATGCAGAGAGCCATCAATGTTCTTCGAGTTCAATACAACAATGCGTTCAGGATGTTGTTGGGGCTGCCACGCTTCTGCAGTGCATCGGGAATGTTTGCTGATGCGCACACTGATGGTTTTGCAGCGATCAGACGTAAGCGTGCCGCATCGCTGCTGCAGAGGGTCAGGGACAGCTCGAACAGTCTCCTGAATGTCATTGCGGGGAAATTTGATTGCCCGCTCGTCGATTATTTGTCCAACCTGCATGTTTTACTAACATAGATATTAAGATCAATGTTTACTAACAAATTATGGAAATATTATTCCGAAATAAAATGATTATTTTTTCCTTTATTTCATTTATATACATATAATTTACATTTTTAAATATTTTTATAAAAAGAAAACGGAAAACAAAAACATTTAAAAATATAAAAAATAGTAGCCCACCGGTATCGGGAACAGGATCCAAGCTACCGGTGGTCAGGGCTCCTGATAGAGGAATCTCCTAACGATACGCGCCGTGTCTAGAAGTACCGCTTTCTGGATCAAGCCCTTGATCCAGCTGCCTAACGAGAGCCGCCTTAGGTGTTGGTCGAGGCTCTTGGCTATTATGCCATTGGCAGTCACGACTATCGGCACAATGACTGCTGTATCCACTTCCCACATGTCGACAACCTCGCGGGCCAGGTCGAGATACTTGATCTGCTTATCTTTTGATTATTATTATTATTATTATTTTTAAAAACGTACCGACAAATATAGAACCTCCTCCGTTTTGGAAGTCAGTTAAAAACAAACTTGTTTTAATTAACATGGCTTAAAACAATGTTATTGGTACTTCACTTTGCACCAACTTGTACCTATACTAATTATTTTCTATTAATTATCTCACAAAAAAAACTAAATAAAATATATGTATAATGTATATAATAAACTAAAATAAACACCTCCTAAATAAGACCAATTAACGTAAATAAAAATAATTTATACAATATTTTCCACTCTTTGGGCTCGGTAATGATCTCTGGATATGACACGTCGCGGCAGGGCTACGCTTGATTTACGTTCCCAAATGTCGGCACATCCAGAGCAGGTGTGCTTGTTCAACTTAGAAATTAGCACACCGTACACTTTTAAATTGCCTACGAAATTCTCCACTTTTAATGTGGGGTTTTTTTTTGGGGGGGAAATGTTTGAAATGTATTTAAAAAAATAACTTTTAAATATAACGTTTCTTAGTCAATACTGCTGTACTTCATCATCATAACATCATGCCTTGTGTCCCCAAAGAGTTGGGCAGAGGTGTACTTATAGGACACCCAGATTTCGACAGTTATGTTTAAGTACGATGTAATAGGGGGCGAGCCTATTGCCATCAACCGGGCACAACTCCAGACTCCGGGCTGCTATTGAAAAATTCCAGATAGGAAAATCCAATAACAGTTTTTCCGACCTGGAATTCAAACCCAGGACCTCATGCTCAGCAGTAGCGCTTGCAACCGCTGGACCAACGAGGCAGTAAACTGGCTGTCACTGTTGCAGTTAGTACGTGCATTTACTGTACCTTTGCATATGTATCATAAGGGCAAGCAGCTGCATCTCAGACAATTTAATCGTTAAGCTTGTACCTATATTTAGTTCTCTTACCGTATCCAATATCCCCCTAACAAAATAAATCGATGCAACTCCCATTGAAGTTGACACAAGACAAAATCCATTCCGCACATGTTACTCGACACATCGTTAAGGCGACGTGTACACCATTACATGGAATTATTCCGTCGTCCGCAGCCTCCGCAAATTGACATTCAATCAGTGTACACCCACATTGTTTCCCTATCAATCCTTATTGGGAGTTGGCACACGCGCCGATATGCCGCCATCAAAACGCAATTTGTTTATGAAAATTTATTGTATTCGCCATTACCGTGGATTCTTTTCCCTTAGCGACCCCGCGGAACGAAATCACCTTATTCAATTCCCTTTTTGCATACATCACACACGGCGCCTCGGAGGGGAACATCGCGGGTTTTGTCTGTACACGTGAATCGCGTTTGGGACGCGTGTTCGCTTCTTATTAGTCTGGATTGGATAAAGGTTTTTCTTATATCGCTTGGGGAAAGAATTTACGGTGTATCCTACTGTTGTAAGATGTTTTTGTTGGTCTTTTAATATTGTAGACTATATATTGAATATTGCTCCATGATTTAAAAAATAAAAAATAAAAAGCTATAAAAGCAGACAATAACATTTTTATTATTAAATAAGACTCGAAGGACCAAAAATATTGCGCAGGAAAATAACAGGAAATGTCAGCTGACATTCTGACAAACAAGCTGACGGCAATAATTCAAACCATAATGATCGGTACGGTTCCACGTGCATTTCTTATCCTACCAAATGCGGTGACGAATCACCAGAAAATTTCCAATTCCGAATTCCCGGTGAAATCATTTATCAGCTCGGAATTAGCACGTCACACACAGTCGTCGATGGTAAGTGGAGCGCGCGATATGACGCGCCTTCCCTTCTGTTTCGAGGATTTGCGAAAAGAATTGTCGCATATATCACAGTTAATAGGGTGCGGAGAGAGCACTACTTATGCCTAATGCGACAAGGAAACATGCTTCCCACCCGCACGCACGAATACATTCCCAGAAACTGGATTTTCAATGGCAATAAATATGTGAGTGAGCCAAGCTCCTGCTTTTTTGAGAAAATATGAAGATTATGCTCTTCCATAATTCATTTGTCGTTTGTTGCATCGATTTCGTATTAGGGATGTTTTTGTGATCGCGGATAATTTATTTGTAGATGTTTGTGGGGTCTAAGGTTTAAGTGGGGGGTTGTTTGTGCACCTGTAGCGATACAAAAATGTGACATTAACCCCTTTTCCCGTGACATAACAGTAAACCGTGACGTGGTCGTAAACACGGCGGGATGAGACTTCGTAAAAAGGAACGATGCGGTAAATATGGACAGGCGATGTCTTCGCGACGGTAAAATGTCGGTAAAAACTGTAAAGATGCTCTCACCACTGTGCGAGGGTGCAGAGCTAATTTTTTATGGTTATATCACTTTAGTAAGGAAAACTTAAACATTGTTTGGTATATTTTAAAATCTTAGACTTACTATTACCAGCATCAATTAATCATATATCGTAGACAGCAAAGTAAAATAAAATAATGCATATAAGAAGGAGAACAAACCTAGTTAGCTCAAATCTTATCTGTTTCAATCTGCCTTAGCCTTTTTCCCAACTTTATTGGGGTCGGCTTCCCGTCTAACCGGATTCAGCTGAATACCAGTATTTTACATGGAGTGACTACCTATCTGACCTCCACAACCCAGTAACTGGGTAATACGATACCCCTTGGTAAGACTGGTTGTCAGACTTTCAGGCTTCTGACGACCCGTAACGACTGTCTAAGATCCATGAGTGACGTGCTTTCCAAAGCACGGAGGAGTCTCGGTATGTAAAGATGGTCACCCATCCACGATCCCAAGACCAACCCCGGCAAGCGTAGCTTAACCTGACGGATCGACCCGTGCAGCAGTTATTACTTAGCTACGAGCTCCTCAAATCTTATCCGTTTATATAACAAAAATGCTAATATCCAGCGGCATGAATGAAAATCAGACCATAAAAATGTATCACAATTATTTTGATATATCGCCAAAGTTTATCGCCCTTTGAAGATGTTCCTTAAGTCTATAAATTAAGGCCCAGACGTACCGCAGCCATAAAACCTAATATACGTAATCTTTATTTCTTACACGGGGTTAAATCAGCGGATTATGCTAAATACTTGGTATTATTGCGTATGCGACGTTCGCATACGTAACTAGAGTTTATCAAACGCCCCTAAAAAGCTGTTATATTTTCAACACATGATTATGTAAAA
Organism: Agrochola lota; assembly: GCA_947364205.1. NCBI lineage: Eukaryota > Metazoa > Arthropoda > Insecta > Lepidoptera > Noctuidae > Agrochola > Agrochola lota. Next base: position 15,790,255 of record OX376228.1, read on the forward strand.
GAATTCCGAGATTCGAGATTTCTACGTACGGGGAGGATGCGTCGTTAAGACGTGAGGTCTCGAGATTTGCATCTTTACCACTCTTTTGTGGGGTGTGTTTTCTCACGATAATGCTAAATGTTACGTCGAACGTACCTATAGGTACGGTACGTTGCTACGACAGACGTTATGCGTGTATTTTACCGAGTTGTTGTAAGTCTTAAGGCAGAGACTGACTTGTAACATTTGTTTGTTCTCGAAGGGAGCGTTCGCCGCGATTTGTGTATCACCGTATTGGTCGATTCGCCACGACGTGTATATTGTAACTAAGCTCGCTGCGAATGATACATTACAAACAATTGTTACAAGTCAGTCTCAACCTTCAAAGACGTCGTTCGTATCAACGTATGTTTATTTATTGAGGACCTTAAATAAAAGATGTACACAAAAATCACAATTTATAGTGGTATTAAATTTTAGTATGAACTTAAACGAAGCAAAAGGAATAAGTAAGGAGCATAGGAGACGGCGTTCTATAATTTCTGCCTTCTCTAATTTCCAAACTGATTTACATCCGTAAGACGTACGACATAAGGTTTAGATGAAAACCAGCGTCAGGCACTAGTTGTCCGGCATTTATGCTGAACTGGGAGTATTTGGCTCACAATACTGTTTTAAGCTTTCTCTGTTTTTTTTTTTGTTGTTGTGTGAATATTGTGTGCGTTAAACCTGGGTCAAATAAATTTATTTTGTTTCTTTCTTTTTTCTTTCTTTATTTATATTATCGAATAAATTAACTGAAAACTATAATCCAAATTCTACTTTATTACTTGAGAAAAATTAAATAGACGAAATAATGAATAAACAAACACGATAACTCATGGGTTTTTATTTTAGCCATTTCTAAACTGGAGACACACTGAGGCAAATTTTAAAATATAAAAATGAAGACTCACATTAAAAATAGAAAAAGAAATTGAACAAATAAATAAAAATAACTGTTAACTTTTAAAATGTTTACTGTCTCAGGGAACAAAACTGTGTAGCTGTGAACGTTTGCATAATGACTGCATGTTTATTTACAGCTGCAGGGCTTAAAACATAAAACCTTGCTAATATTAACAGACACATTCACTAACAAAACAGCTGTCCATTCCCCCAATTAGAGCCAGTCTAAATAAAAATCCAAATCAAGTTTCAAACGACGTTTCGTCGTACGGAGCAGCAAGTTAGCGAATAATTGATGAACTACACTATTTCAGACTACAAATGGTACAATACAAAGCTTTTTCCAACTGTCAGGGTATAGAAGACCGATTCGTTTTATTTGACGCTCGGAACAATTACTATATGAAGGTCGACGTACTAATTATGTACCGCGTACGTCAAATAAGACAGCTGTTTGTTAGCGCACTGTTTTTGTTTGATTTTAAGCTCTGTCAGCGGAATGTATCATTTTTTATTTCTGTTAATTTGTGTATCTTGCCAGAAACATAAATGCGAATTAACAGGACACTGCTAACTGCTAACATCTCAATAAAGAAATACACTAATAATCCCCCGTCATTACCGAAATAAAATGAGTCAAAGACACAGTCTACCGAAACGACTGCCTCGTCAAGTTAATAACACAATACAAATTACCAACAGAATCTCTTACAGCAAGAGAACAATTAATCAAAACATTGGGCCGTTGAAAAAAATGATTCATAATCCTTCCGAGACGGAGTTAAGTCATTATTATTATTTAAATCTTCAAAATTACTCGACAAAACTGCGCTGTATAGATATAAGACTGCAATAACCCATTTGGGAGGATAAGAAAAAGGGATGGTAGTCATTAGCATATAATGACAGTAATTAAAATACACAAATAGAGCTATAAAGGAGGCCGGGCGATGAAGGGTAGAAGACAAGCCGTCTTCATGATCGCCCGCGTGAATTTATACATGGCAAATATTTTGGTAGCGGCTTCGACTCAAGAATTAAGAACAGTCTTGTTTAATTTATTAATTAATGGAGCCAGTGTTGCGGAGACGATGATGGCAGCACTGCTGAGCGGAACTGATTAGTCTATAGATGAGTAAGCCAATATTAAAATAAATATTTTATGTAAAGTACAGGAAAATCGAGTCTTCTAAAGTGGTTTTACTAATGTGTATGCGCAGCCCGACTTACCTTGAGAAAACTTATTTATAAAGAAAGAAAGAAAATACATTTATTTAGCACAGACTCAAAGGCACACAACACACCATACTAAACTACAAGTAAAAAAGGAAACAAATAAAAAGTGTAATGTAAGAAATTAGGAGGAATGTGTGCCTTGCGGCTGCGCCAAATAGGCTCAGTTTATCGTGTGAAGTGAACATACTGAACATTATAAAATATTTTTTAATACGTCGACAAGCTCTGTAAATATTATCCGCATATAATCAACGTCAAAAAGATACTATATTAAAAAAAAACTAGTGACCCTCAAAAGATGAAGGTAACACAAGCCACGTACAAATTGTGACAGGCACGGTGATGGGCAAGCCTTTCACTCGAATTATTTCAATTCATTCCTCGTCTCTCGCTCCACCGCCTCCGCAGACAATGGCGGCTAATTACGAGATGTAAGGCTTTATTAACGCAATCGCGTGGTTATTAACATAAAAAAATAATATTTACTGAGCCCGGCGCCGGCGAAAATGCTTAATTTACGAATATTGCGGCATTACTCCCGTCTGAACCCTTCCGTCTTACAAATAATTGCAGCGATGTTACGCCTTGAGAGATGGGGATCAAGATTAAACCTCATCACAATTACTCTGAATAAGATTTAGAATTCTAATGACTGGCATTACACATTCCGAGAAAGTTTTCCAAATTTTCCGGATGCGTCAGTGGTTTAATATTCCATACACATATTCTAAATTTGATTTAACGGTCTTAAATAGTCCCTTCACAGATCACCCATTGATATTTTAATGAAAAGTCGGTCCCTTTGTCGATTCCAAAACGTCAATATTAGCATATAAATAGCGAGTAAAATATGACATCAGCATTTTAATTTTTCTATATTACGAAGCGATTTACAAATTAGCGAGTAAGAAAATCGTCGAGGAAGCCTTAAGAGGGTCGACCTGCCCGCAGATGTTCTATTTAAATGTAAATTTTCCACCGACACGCCGACGACACGGATGAAAAAAATAATTTGAATCAAAATATTTGACAGCACATCACAATCATTTGTAATATTAATAAGTAGAGCTTATTTTTAAAGTGACCCTTATAAAGTGGAGCATCTTATTTTTTTTAAGTTTTTTTTTTTTTTGAGAAAACCCCAAACTTTGCAGGAAGGAAAAATTAACAAAATTTGACAGCGGTATTTAATCAACGCTCACAACAAACACTACGGGAGGGTGACAATTGCACGCACCGGATGGAAAAAAAGAAAGTATTCTTTTCAAGAAAGGGCAACAATGAAAGAAAGAATTACGGGAAGGACCTCGGCGGAAGTGGAAGTGACAGATCGCCGTCATGGCCGACAATGGTGGAAAGTCACACCTCTTGTTTACGGGACGTCGAGCACGCTTCTGAATTAGCTATCATTTACTTAAGCACTTTATATAATTAAGTGGAGCGGCCATTACTGTCACGAGGGTCGCCATATTCTTTTCATTGCCGTCTCTAATTGCACCTATTAGTTGGGCGGGCGTTAGTTAGTGAACATGTGTGAACGTCGGTTTATTTAGACAAAGGTAAGGGAAAAAGCACGTACAATAGAAACGTTGATTTTAAAGAATTTTCTTTCTTCTGTTTTGTCATTTAAATTAGTAATATTTTGTATCTTGTTCTAACAAACCGTCATTATAGTTCCTTTCATAAATTTCCGAAAATTGGGATGCTAATCAAGGATACTCCTGTTACAAACTTAAATGGTCCAGAACGGTCAATTATGAATAATGGACATTCACTTATGATCCTATTGTTGTGTTCTACTAACAGTATAATTCTCTCTACCCTTTTGGAGGAATTCTAAAGTAAACAACATGTTCGCTAATACTTACTTCAATTATACGAAGTAGCGTTGCTTATCACAACACGTGAATTAACAAAATGCTTCAAGCTTATAAAATTACAATACAAATTCAAAATGTTCTTATCAAGAATATTTTGAGTCAGCCATTTTAAATCTACATTAATCTCCTTTGCATCTCAAATTAACGAATCGATCATAATTGATTAAGTACAGCGGCGCGCTCAGGAATACCACAAAGGAGTCCATTCATACTACTGAGCAAAACAAAAACAAGCCTCCCTCCCTTTTTTGACCGACCGAAAGCGAAATCTGGCTTTGTTCATTTACTCGGTAAACCGATAATTTCATTAAACAACAAAGTGGGTCTTGTCGGGAGTTTTGTAAACACGGCAAGAAGCCAATGTCCCCTAAGATGGGAAATTCATTTGGAGAAAAAATTCTTGTCTTAGCACAACGCGGCGAATTAGGAATCCACGGACCCCTGCTTGTTTGCACCATAAAAAGTGGTGAAATTTAATTAAAATCAGTGCACTGATTTCAGTCTTGGAAACATCCAATCAGGTTTAATTAAACGAGACGAAAAAATGGTGGAAGTTCTGTAAAAAATCCCGAAAATGTACCCAATCAAAATTATTTCACTATTCGATGAAAATTGAGCTCCTTAACCCTTGCTCCGTCGAACAATCCAGTTAATATCGTAAGCGTAACCTAAAACGGGTGCATTCCGCACGTTAAAAATATCGCGGAGTAATTTTGAGCATTCGGGCGGGCTACTCGCATTAAAGTTAGGTAGCGGGCAAATTAAGCCGAACCCCCGATATATTGCGTTTGTTCTTTTGATGCCGCCGGTGAAGGGTTAAAGCCAAGAATGCTTTGCTTTTTATAGTAAACTCAATAAGCCGGGGGCTGAAGTTGTAATACGTTTATAAGAGTATAGCTATGACGTACACACAATCATATATATTGGTACTACATTGGGAAAATTTGACTCGAAGGACCAGTATAATTTGGGCAATTTTTCGTATTTTTTAAGTACTTTATCACAATATTTGAAATTATTAATATTGTAAAGAATTTGAAGAAGATATCCAAAAATAAACATATCATACGGAGCGATAGCCTGGTAAAAATTACTCAATTTTTATTTCAATACTCGTATATAAATTATCCACACACGGGTATCCACAAACACTCGTTACACAAAGCCAATGAATTATACCTCAGTCAGGTAATTAGACCGAAAATACCATTAAATTAATAAATAAAAAACAGAAGCGGACCCCATCGGCTCTCGGAACGACGCGTGGGCCCCTCAGTCGAATAAATTTATGTAAAAATTTTCATTAATATTTTTGAGGCCGACCGTCCGTTCGCCCTTGGGAGTGAAAATCGAGTTCGCGGTCGCGATGGAAAAATGCAAACCGAAAATTATGGGGTCCCTCGCCTTGTATTTGCTTATGAATACCGGTACCTGCACGACCCCACATCGTGAAATATAAATATACGACACGATACGGGAAAATAAAATTAAAACAACATCGGGATCATGTGAGAGCCGATTGTGTAAAATGTATAATGGAGGACAAAATGTAAGTGACCTTTTTCGGGATAGTTTTTCGCGCGCCCTCGACCTTTAAAGCTGTAAGTACACTATGAAAAACGCCCCTCGCAGGATCTTGCGAGATTATGAAAGATTTGTGAGTGGTGGAGTGGTGCCCGCGGCCGGTCGCACTGAGCTTAAGAGATTTAAATCGCTCGCTGGCCTGGAATGCCAGATACAAACAGATTTCTTACTGCCCCGAGTTTGTAGAAATGATATCTTGGAACGAGTGTAGTCAAAAGTTTGGGGTAGATAAACGCATATCTTTGTTTTATTGCTCCTTTCGACTGCGATATCTTGTAGAAAGGATTTAATTTTTATTTTGTAATAGAAAACACATTCTTTTACACTTTCTGATTTACACAATTTACATTTGTTGTTGCACTGTAAATAACGCATATTTAAAATTACGAAGTGAGATCATGGTAGTCCCGTTGAGGTGAAAGAAACACATTATTTTATTTAATAATACAAATCAGAGACTAGTACACAATTTTGCATCATTCCAAGAAACTCTATACATACTTCCTTTCCAGCAAAACCACTATATATTTTCCAAAGAGATTTCCTTACCGTGAGTTAATATACCGCTTCCCCGCCACAATGCAAGCGAAATCTGTAAGCGATATCTCAGCGAAACCTGTAAATCTTTCGAGCATTTTTATATTCGGCGAATTCTCTCGGAGAGGGCTAAGCAGGTCGCTCGCACCACCGCCCAGAGATTATATCTTGACACTTGATGGATGAATGGTTATTGGAACTCAACATTTTTATCATTTTGATACAGTTGGCCCAAGGTGCGGTAGTTCACTTGATACGTTCGCTGCAGGGGACATAGTTTACTGTGGTTTACTGATACATTTTTCAAAGTGAGCAAGTTTTGTACGCTTTGCTTTATCGCTGAATGTTTAAAGTGTTTTGAGATTGAATGCAGTAGCGATCGTGGTGGAATGTTGGTTGCATGTTTAGTGGCTGTACTGAAAATTATAAGGACCAGCCAATTCTAGAGCAGTCAATTTACAGAAATTGACTGGTCTGAACTTTAACTTATGAAGACCAGTCAATTTCTGTAAATTGACTGATTTTCGTAAGTTAAAGGTGGTGGTGGTATGATATGACAATATCTAATAACAATTGTCTTTAAGAGGGCCCTTCCCGGTCCATCTATCGTCAACGCGAGCATGGTCGAAAAGCTTTTTGTTTTATCGAGCGCAAGTGAGAACTGCTAACAAACAAGCGAGAACGCAATAACATTGTACGAAAAATTGTGTGTAAAAATTTGTAAAACTTACAAGTTTATGAAAAAGTGTTTGATATTTAGAATTTCCATTACATGTGCGAGTTTTCTATGTAGGTGTTATCTTTACTTTTACCAATTATGAGTATATTATGACCGGCCAAAGTTCGGGTAAAATATGTGCAAAAAAGCAGATTTTTGAAGGCTTATACTGAATTTGTTTCTCGATTTGTTTATTTTTTGCTTTCATTGAAACCTAAATATAGTACACAAGATACAAATTACTTTAAAAAATTAAAGAAAAATGTGTTACAACGCTATAATCACGTACGAGCGTTTGTATGAAAAGTATGACGGATTGGCCGCTCTTAAAGGATAGCAAAATTAACAAAAAAAAAACAGTTAAATATTGAACTTTTTTTCAATATTTAACTGAATATTTTTTGGTTAAACAAAGGTTTTATAATATCTCTATAATTTCCAAACCGGAAAATCCTAGCCAATCAGATAAAACTAGTCACAAACTCACAATCATAACTCGTATTGAAATCAATGTCGATAAATCAGAATGATGTATGTGTCCGCGATCCAATGCTTGTCGGGTGTGAAATATGTAAAATTGGCAATGTTCTTAGCGTGCATTGGAGCGGCTGACACCACGGCCCGGTCGTTTGCACTCTTTACTACACCCCTATCTCACACTTCATATCACGTACGGTGTGCAAAATAAAGTGTTTGGTTTATTGTGAAAGGGGTATTTTGGGGAATTGTGGAAGATTTTACATGTATGTTTATTGTACATTATATTATTACCTACATATGTAGATGATGATATCGCTAAGGTTGCCATAAACGATGTGATCGTATTGAACTGGTACTTTAACAATGTATATTTATTATCTTATTAATCGAGGGAAAAAAATAACTTTATATTGTACCGCAAATAAACGTTTTTTTTACTAACCTAATTTTAACTTTTTTGCTAGCCAATTCTGTTCCACTCCTGGATAAAGTCCATCCTCCATTTCTTCCACTCCTCAAGATAACTTCTGTCATTTTTATTCTGAAATGTCACAAATTTTCTAAAAAACAACAAATTATTTAACACTTTTTGTTATTTATTAAATAAGCAGCTACCCTCAACAACCAACCCCAAAAACAGAGCATATTTTTATCTTTTTCCTAACCCTACACCATTTTTCCAGCCACTTTGGCGCGCGTCATAAGCGATATGTGGAGAAAAACGCGCGCCACCGTTAGCAGAAACATATCAATTCAATTTGAGCCCGAGGTACCCGTAAAATAGGGCTGTCCCGCTAAATCATTGCACCTACCCACGATAAACATCGCCTTTCTGTTTTATTACATATGACAGAGGATTTTATTTGAAGCCAAGTTTTTGGTACAGTTGGGACTTTAGTGACGATTTCAGGTGCCGTGCATGAATGCTTTTTGTAGATCAAAATTGGTACCGCATTTCTTTTGTATGTCTCTCTGCATCAGTACTGTGATTTATTCTTGTTTTGTTAAAAGTTTTCCGCGTGGGAAATTCTATAGCGTGCAAATGCATGCAACGAGTTCACTCACGTAAGAAAAGACCAAACTATTCCTAAAAAACAGACAACCCTAAAAGCCAATATTAAGCAGCTCTTAAAATTCATACATTTTTACACAAAAACACCACAAACGACAGTGTTAGTTAAGCTTGTAGTACAATTAACTCGCCCCTGCTAATAAGACCGAAAGACCTGCTTTAGTAAAAATTCAGCGCGTCATCCGCGGCTGAGTGGATATAAAAATTAAAAATGCACACGAGCCCGCAATGCCTCAAGGAAAATATGTTAAACCGGGCGAATGCTTCGTGAAATTTTAAAAGCACTGTCCGTTTTTTCTTTTAACAAGCCCTGTTTAAGATTTTTTCTTTTAAATTTTAATTTACAATGTTTAGAGTTTGTGGTGTAAATATTTCAATTTGTTTCACTTTGCGAGTTTTTGTTGACGATTTTACAGTGATAATTAACAATAGTGTGAAGTTTAACTTCTGTTAGACAACACAACAAGCTGTTCCAGTACTAATTCCCGTGCAAATTTTCCAGAATTTCCGCATGAGGAGTATGAAACTTAATTTCGCTAAAATAAAACCACACATGTTACATCTTCTGGAACGAATGTACCAACACATGTACCGATAGATAGCTACCGATTTAATATCCCACTCATAATTGAAGCGAACGTTCTTCCGAACCCATTACTGGGAGCTCGTAGACTAGTCGAGGCTTGGCGAGGTAATGAACTCACATTATAAATGCAACGAGGCATCGCCTACGATGCACCGGGAACACTCTGACGCGAAGAATTAATTCATTTGCATGTAAAACTTCACCTACGGTACGCTACTTAAGATTAGGTATGAGATGCTGGGTCGATAGGGCTTGCTTGTTTTGATATGTGATGGATATGGAATTTTGTTGTCTTTGAAATTGATTTATATTTCAGGTTCCATGACTCAAAAGACAAAAAATATTACCAAAAGAACCAAATTCCTAGCATTTTGATGACTCACTTGTTGCGATTATGAAAAGTGTTTTAAAATTATTCAGAAAACCAATTAAGAAATTATGTTGTTTTTTTTTCTTTTCTTATCGCATCACAGAAGACAATTTTCTTTTACCATTCAACTGACAACTAATCGACATCTTGCGTCTACTCTGTACACTCAAATTATGAACGAAACTACTTTCAAACTAGCAAACAGACGTCTTTCCCACATACTTTCAGAATAGTTGCAACTAAGTCCGCTTAGTTCGTTGACTTTTACCACTAAAACCTCAGCTAGACACCTGCATTACTCGGCTCCTCTTAATGGGGTCCCGGGCCCCTTCGGGAACCTGCTCCTAATTCCACGTACTCCAGTTAAGGACTTTTTACAGACACTCGCGACTCTCTTGAGGACAATCGGATGCAAATGGTGACGGGAATTCGGATAAATGAGATTCGGTGATTGAAAGCACTGGGGTTACATTTTTACAATTTCGTGGGAATTTATTTGATGACAATTAAGGGTTGCCGAAAGTGAATAAGGTAAAAAGGAAAACAAAAAGTATTTTTCAAGGCTTTGTTTACAAATTGTTTGCAGTCTTTTAGTTCTGATACATAACTAGTTTCGTGTCTTTTCCTTATTTACGTTCTGTCCTGTTTTTCCCTTGCAAAATGAACTGAACTTAACTAACTTCTTAATGACTTCAGTGAAGACCCATTCTCAAAGAAAAACATGTCTTATTTGAATATCCTTTTGTTCCTTGTTTACTTTATTTTTACTGGAAATAAAATTTGATACACACTGCAAACGACTTGCAAAATAACAAAATAAATTAAAGAGGGTTATACAATAGCTGGGAAAATAAGAAGAGTCCCCGTCCAATGAGTAGCGTCAAGAAAAAGGTCGGAGTGCGCGTGATCGTCCCCCTGGGCCCGCACTTATCATTGACATTAACTTTTTTGTTGTCCATAACATTTGCATAACTCTTAAACTCTCTATCGGCACAGCACGCCTCGAAGCCTCCGGGCGACTTCAGGGAGCGATGGCGGCCTACACTTTGTAAGATCATTTTCAGACTTTACTGAACTCTTGTTACAGTCTTCTGGGCACCGTAAACGGAGGGAAGTCATTTGTAAATTACCTTTAATGGCAAAGAATGCTTATCTTTCACATAAGAATAATTTTATTGGGTTTGCAGTGTTTAGCTTTTTGGTCTTTTGGGAATTAAAGTATAACCTGGTGACACTTAATATAAGGTTCAAAACATTGTCTCTTCGTTATTATTGTAAGTTTAATGAATATTTCAAACTTATATTGGTCTTTGATCTAGATAGTAAGTAACATGCTTTAATGTTTAACGACAGCTTTTATTTTGTATCCGAATTACCTCTTAACTTTCTAACAATTAATATAAGATAAAATTACCAAAATCGACTTGCCTTTGACTCTGCCTTGCGGAACAGATAGATTTTTCTACACAGACAACCTTAATACTTTAAACTGGAAGAATTAATTTGAAATGAGAATATTTTGACAGCTGCCACATCCAGACAGCCCTTGGGCAAACGAAGCTAATCGGAACCCCACTACGACTCATACGTAATCAGGGCATCGTATAGGAAACCGTTCTGACCTTTTGATGAACTGTTGTTAGAGAATTGCCCTTTGTATGTGCCTTCAGATGAGTACATATTTGCAGAGCATTATGATTGTGCTGTTACTCTCAATGAAAAATAGACCTAACGGCCTTCGTTTCATGTTCAGAGCTATTAACAAAGCAGCCTAATAGAACATTTTACTAGTTCTGATTGACATAAAACGACACAATTTAGTTGTCCTTCCAGTTAACCAAAAACACGATAAGATATTTGAAATGACAGCTATCAAAACAAAATACTTTGTCTATTCCAATCTACTTAAATACAGGTACTCTTTAAAACCTTATTTAGGCACATCATGGCACTGTAAACACAACATAATTGGTTTGCAAAATGGCTCCGTGATCCATCTTGAGATTATAATTTAAAAACATGAGCGGGTGTAATGGCAGAGGACAAGGTAGAGGTGCCTGTAGCCGGCCGGTCGATGTCTTAATAAGTAGGTATCGCTAGAAGCAGCTGTTATGATACCGGCCGAGTGTCGCCGCACTCACCCTTAAAGAGATTTTTTTTATGGGATAGGGAGGAAGCGGATTTTGGCGAATATTTTTGATATTTTTTGGAACGAAGTTCTTAGAATAGAATAGAATAGAATTTTATTTCGCAAATATGGGTAATACATATAGGTCTTAAGATTAAGTACATAATTATAGCTCAGCCACATTTTACCAATCGGCATGCAAAATTAGATAAGATTACTTATATCATTCTTATCACAATTAAGTATATCAATTTATAATTTTTGAATTATTGTTTAAATCATCAAATTAATTTTAAAAAAAAAAATATGTGTAACAAAAGAAAATATTTAAATTATTATCATTAGAATATTTGACATGTCATTACAATTAACAATATTATTATTACAATTCGAATGTCAAGAACCAAAATTAGAATGTCAAATATCAAAATGTATAAAAAAAAAAACAAAACAAAAATGTCAAAGAATATAAATGTCAAAAATCAAAATGTCTAAGAATAAAAATGTCAAAAATCAACGTCTAACATCAAATATCAAATATAAAAAAATAAAATAACATAAATTTATATTAAATTATAGTACCACAATCAAAACTCCCATTAGGAAAAACTTTTATCATCAAAAAAATCTTTAATTGAATAGTAACATTTTTCTAATAACAATTTAGCTAACTGTGTCTTTAACGCGGCTTGTGGTAGAAATCGTCACGTAAGGAAAAAGTGTTATGCCTCCATGCGACTTTCTCTCTCTCTGTATGTCTCTTTCTATTATATACGAGAGTGTGTGCGTGCGAGTAACTCGTAAGGAAATTTATTCCTTATGGGTCCAACGACCGCAAACGTTTTTTAATTTTATTATTATTATTAATACGTATTATAACTATCTGCTAGAAGTTTTTTGTTTGGCATTCAATTCCAAAGTATGCGCAAGTGCTTGTACTAGTTTTAGGTTCAGGAAGTAGCTTGGTAGTTGGGACAAATGATTCGTCTTTAATTTTACCCATCAATGGTCTGTCTTAAAGGCATTACGTAGAAAGTTACGTATAACGACGAAAGACCTTTCTTTCTACGTGACCTCTTAAAATATCAAAACAACATTGCTAGCTCAAGATTTGATTAGCTTCATTAAAATTTCATGATTTAAGATTGTTCCAGCTGTCATTGACCCTGAATAGGGCTAGTACATATTTCCAGAGAAATAAGTTTCAAATGAAAAACTTAGTTTACGTAGAGCTTTCAACTTTAGAAACGAATAAATCTCGGATTTTATACTCGAAACAAACTTTAGAATGAAATATTATGTCTACGTGTTTAAGTAAAATGCGTTATGGTACGACTCGGTTGATTAATACATAATAAGTAATACAATTATCTAACAGCAGTACAAGATTCGTCTGTACAAAACAAAAACAAGTTCAAGTGTCAATGGGTGAAACAAGGCAGTCAATAATAATAATTATATAATTACTAATTTATACTAGTACCTACTTCTAGACACGGCTCGCAGTGTCAGGAGGTTCCTCTCTCAGGAGCCCTGACTGCCGGTAGCTTGGACCCTGTTCCCGATACCGGTGGGCTACTATTTTTTATATTTTTTAAAATATTTAAAAATATAATTTATTATAATATGCATATATGATATAATTATAAATAATGTAGTAAAGCCAACTTATCAAAACTTTATTTTCTCATTCCTTATTCTCCTATAAATACTGTAACTTTTGCATAAAACGACTCCATACTAACCCAACCTGAAGGTACTTACTCTAAGGCGATCGCCTTTTTTCTCGCCCCAACGTTCGGGAAAAAAAATAGGGGAGATTCCTATCTTGTCGCTTCTAATTTACTTATTCCTCTTTTAAAGACTTATTTACCTTCAAAATCCCATTGTGTCCCAAGCAGGCCTTAATAACGAGCGGGCCTACGTGTCAAACGAGGATTTTCTTAAAAAAGCAATAACAATTTACATAAACACCCGGTTCTATTTAACAGTTAATAAAGAAAGCGATGTTGCAATTGACGAGCCTGAGCCGTTTAGACGCCTTTTAGATGGAAATGTTTATTGTATATTTTTATTTTACAAGACTTTTTTCTTGGAACAATGAAGAGGGTTATTTATTTTCGGAACTTATTAAGTACACAATAGCGCAGTTTTCTCTACTGCATAATTTAGATTTGTATTTGACTAAACAGGGTAAAAGTGAAGTTCTTATCTTCAAACCGGAATATCATTCCATATTTTAAAATTAACATTGTAATCTCGAACTGAAACAAAGCAAGCGCCAGCAGATAGGGACCTCCACTTAGTATTCACAGTGTTTACTTGTATCTCCGCTAATATCTGAAAGCAATCAAATGAAATCCGTGCCTCACGAGCGTTACGCGTAAGTGTTGTACACAATGACCCAAATTCACTCAAGTTGGGGAATTGTTTCATTAAAACCGACCCAAAAGTTTAACGCCGACCGCGGCTGGGCGCGCTACCCATCCGCGATCGATCCCTGGTTCATCGCACTCTACTGACTAATACAAAACGTGTACCAGATATTAAACAAAATCAGGGGATAGCCCCCTAATCAAAAGCGAAATATCCCCATCAAGTACAGTAAGTTCATCCCCAACTTAATGACGCGAACTGTCCGCCGCACATCAACCCCTTGCCTCGCCATTAAAAACTCCAGCCTTACTCACTAATAGTAATCTGAAACAAAGTTCAACCGGTTCAAGGTCGCAATTTAAAGTTTTTCCAAAACTTCTTTTCCCATTCACTTTTTTATAAGTATATAAATCTTTTTGCCGACGAAGTTCCACCGAAGTTTTTGGCCCAGATTGTCATCGATTTTTGTTTGAAGAGTTTGTTTTTTCATTGTTCTTCTTTACTTGTTTGACGGTTAATTCATAAAAACTTTCCCGCCCGCAATCGATAACCTTACAGCCGGCTTGTAAACAAAACCACGCTATCACGTTACGAACTACTGCCACGTGTTCCACTAAACGTGTGACTTGCAAGGCATCCGCCATACTTTTATATATAAAAAACCATATTAAATCCGACTAAAAGCTTTAGAATAGAAAATTTGATGCTATAACTCACAATTTATTAGCCATCAAATGTAAAACAATAAACCGCATCATCGCTGAATGCCGGCAGATTTCCCTCGCGCGCGTTATTTTCAGTTGCTCCATAAATATTGCGTTTTCACGCCGGCTGTAAATATTTTCCCCATCATAAAGGCTATGCATAGAGTCGCCGGAGGGCTCTCATCACCTCGGCCCTGAATATTTTCATATGTATTGCACGAGACCCTCTGTCTCAACTTATGTAAATGCTGCCCTAACACTTTCTCCGTTTTTCTCGCGTTTGACTCACAATACTGCGCAATTTGACGGAGGATCCTTACATTATCCGCACAAGGGCTCACCTCGCAACACACACGGCTTCACAAATGGATATTGTGATTTAAAGTTTATTTCGGAGATTTCAAAGAGCTCCTGAGTAGGTAGGTAGTGCATTACGTGATTTTGAATGAATTGATTTTACATGAGGGTGACGCAAAGAAACAATAATAAAGATTTTTTTTCATTAATTGGTAGTCGCGTAGACAAAGAGGAGCATAATGAATAGCCGTCCCCACTGTCCGTCTCGGCTGATTTATTTCATGAATTCGGATATGCAAATAGCATTAACATTCAAAGACGTAGGTATCGCCGCCCCTACAAGGAATCCGCGCCGACCACAGAATGATGCCAATCCAGGGTGAGTCTTAATATTTTATGTTGTGTTATTTCCCTTTTCTTTTTCCTTCCTGATATTATTTATTTCCTCGCCGACAATGAGATTCCCACTTTGGCGCGTAATAAAAAAGAATTATTGTTCATCTTTTTATAACGTGCCGTTTTGTTGAGTTTTATATTATTGTGATTGAAGAAGTGCCAGTTTAACTGAGTCTGTTTCATTGTGTAAGGGAAGCATTTTTTTTGTTTGAAATGGTATTGCAATCTCACAACTAAATTATAATAATACTGGGGAAATCTGATGTTAGTCACAATTTAACTCACAATAACAAAATGAAGCTCGTCTATAAATATTTTATAATAACACAGATTAGTATCACACAAATCACTCCCACATTTGAAAACAACACCCCAAATACATAAAAATAATAATCTATCAAGGTTTTACAGCACGCATCCTTCACACGAGTGATTAACAAGTCCCGGGAGGTTCTACAAAAGAGTGGGAAAAATCATCGGGTCCCAGGGAGTGATCGGCACGATGATTGATCACGTGGCTAATTGGATGATGGATGGGAGGGCATGGCTCCAGTGGGTGGGTTCTATGTCATGAGATGGCTCTAGTTGGACGATATTCTTGAGTTCTTGAGGGTCAGGATAGGTTCGAGTGACTTGGGACCCCCACTTTTGATGTTTATAGTGCTCCATCCGTTATCACGTGTATCACGTGTTGTGTTCATGATTTCTGTCTAACATATAACTGATAAGGCACCTATCATAAGGTAGGTATTTGTTTAAATGAATCATTTCAAACTTTTAGCAGATGAATCAACTTTGAATGCGGTAGACAATAAAATAAAAAAAAATTGGTAGAACAGAAATCACCCAGTTGCACAAAGACAATCATTAATGCCCTATTACGTAATGGATTATTAACGCTAATAATTTCATCAAAGAACCATTAAAATCGAGTCATGTTGTTTTCTGCAACAATTTAATGGACGATTAGTATTTAATGACAGCTTTAAAAGTTAAAGTTTCTCTGCAACTGGCTGTTAGTAAAAAAGCTGTAACAAATCTACGTGTTATTCAACCAACCCTTTATCTTTCTAATACACATCTAATCACCAAAACAACTCCACGTTTTATCCCCCACAACGTACACAAATAATCAAATAAACCATCCCATATAACTTGAAACGGTAAATTAAACATCAAGACTGTCTCCTCCCATCCATCACTCTAATATGATATTTGGAAATAGTAATTAAATTCCACATTAACGGCACAAAGCAGATACGAGGCGGAACCTAATTTTCATAGCTGATTAGAGTTGCCCCACACGGGATCGCACGATTACGTCCTGTTCTTATTCAGACGAAACGGTAAGCGAATTAACGTTGCGCTGTATCGTTTACGTTGATGTGAGTGACATGTGGAAGGGCTTTTTGGATGTAATTAAAAAGCTATGTGGGTGTACTGAAGTACTAAAGGTTATACTAAACAAAATATGTGTACTATTTTGTTATGTCTGACAGAAAATTCAAAGTATTTTTTGTTGTAATATTGTTGCGTACCCACACGTTCTGGTCCTAAACGTAGCGAGCATTAATATAGAGGTGACCTTACTTAAGAGCGTTCATTCCTAAAGTTGGCAACGTCGCAGATAGCTGTCAAATATTTACCTGTTTTGATTAATTTGGCAATACTGTATGGAAATATGAAATATCACTAACTAGTGAACTAGAATATTAACAACGAAAAGAAAAAGATAAAATTCGAATAACTTATTAAGATAAGTTATTGGAATTTTATAATTTTAGTATTCTTGTAGCAAGGGGCTCGTGGCTAAATGATAAGAGCCGCACGAATCATCACGAGTCGATCGAAGCTTAAGCTACACTTGCCGCGGTAGGTTCGTGGATGGGTGACCATCCATTACATATCGAAGCCCCTTCATGCCTCAGAAAGCTCGTTAGACCGTTGATCCCGGCTGTCATTCGTAGATCTTTGACAATCATTAAGGGTAGTCAGAAACCGAAAATTCTGAGAACCAGTCTTACCAAGGGCTATCGTGTTACCCAGTAACTACGTTATGGAGGTCAGAGCAGTCGCTCCATGTAAAATACTGGTATTCAGCTGCATCCGGTTAGACTGGAAGTCAACCCCAACATAGTTGGCATAAGCTAAGCAGATTAATTATTCTTGTACCAAGTTTCCGTACAGCAAAACCTATCCACTGTAGAGAATTACATAATAAGATGTATATTTGCATATTGCATACAAGATTCCAAAATACTGTATGAATTTTGTTTTATTATTGCATACATAGAGCAATTTAATCATCTGAAGTATACACTCCTAGACACTTTCATAATATTTCCGCAACCCAGAGTAGAAGCTCGCAGTGATGCTACCCCTATCAACTGTCTGATGCACGCCACGTCACCGCTGACGTCATCTCTGACGTCTTGCCGATGAAAAACAAACGCCCGAATCGTTCCCCGCACATTTTAGATAATTACCCTGTCAAAATGTTTAGGATTATTCGAATTAACTGGTTAGGTTATATAATTATTCTTCGCTTTAAAGGATGGTTCGTAAAATGTCTAAATTGAAATATAATAAAACATTCACGAAGATAATATATATAAAATAAGCAATTTTTCAGTTATTGTACAAACACGCATCTGATAGCTAGACTTTTAGAAAAGCAAGATGAACTTTCATTTACAATTACAACTTTTTGTTCTTAGTGTGTTAGCGAGATCTCTGAACGATACTTTAAAACACAATACAATTTAAATTATTAGGTGGCGCAGTAATCACCTGATTTCCTAAGGAAAGTTTTTAGGTAAAAAAGGAAAAAAATATCAGACGTATACAATGTCGCCCATGGGCATGTGACCGCCCGTATTTTTCTGTATATTCATGACAAATTATCGATAATAAACTTAAAAAGGGGGGTCTATCTTTAATTGTTTTTTTTTTTTCATTTTTTCTTATTTTTTTTTTCAGTATCCCGCTATAATTTTATGTATAATTAACATAATTTCACTTATGTTTTTTAAAATAAATACTGTTTTTTTTGGAAAAAAAAATCTTCAACTCCGTTTTTTTTTCATAGTCGACAAATTTTACTAAAATTTTTAGTTAATCCGATAAAATAACTCGTAAGCTATTAGAAATAATAAACAGAATACAAATCGAGCCAATAACATAGAAGATATGACAAACGCTACTAAAAACATAAAAAATTGAATAACATGAAAAATATTAAAGATAGACCCCCCTTTTAAAGTTAATTTTCGATAATTTTTCATGAATATTCAGAAAAATACGGGCGGTCACATGCCCATGGGCGACATTGTATTTATTTTCTGTTTGAGTCGAAAAAATTATATTGCGTTTAGTGGCCGCCGCCAGATTGACGCACATTTGGGCGCGTTTTAGAAGATTTTGAATTACTTTTCTCAGTACTTCTGACGATAGATTCACCACTTCTTCTACGATGTTCTCTTCTTGTAGAGTATATCGATCCATGATTTTACGATGTCTATTTTACATTTGTGTACTTTACAATTATGTCGAAGTCGAAAAATTCCCATTTGCAAAAATGAATGCATCTTGCCAAGAGATAAGAACTTATGCGCCACCTAGTACCTTCGGACATCCACTTTCCATGCACATCAATCTTTCCTTTTAAAACTTGCATCAAACTTCAAAACCCCCACGTCAAACGATCAACAGCTAACACTAAATACCTCTAATAACAACCAGGTAACAACACTAGCATTTTTACCCGTCAATCAAGGTACATAGAAACCGTTCATTCCTCCAGTGTGGAACATTTCATCGAACGTACTCCATACTTACAGGGTAAAGAGTCGGTGCATATAAAAGCTGTCTAGAAAGTTTTCTGTCGCTCCCCGCGATCGATAGCGCTCGCTCCGGGAATTACACAGGGTAATGATGGTAACAACAGCTAGTTCACTTGTTTAATTTGGGTTATTATGTCATTTGGTGCAACACTAGTTGTTAGTCTTTTGACGTGAAAAGACTTTTGAATTTCTGGCGGGAATATTTGATTGGTTCGAATTTTGTTTTTCAATTGTTCTTTTTTTAAATTCAATAGTTCTGTTGGATTTGTATTATACCTTGTCTACCTTCGATTGAGATTCATAGAATTTGAAATATGAATATGAGCAAAGACACGTTTTAAGATCAAACCAAAGCCTTTGTTCGAGATTGCTTCATCCGATGCAAAGTTAGACCTTTTTATGACTTCTGACGTACGACTTGAATATGAACGTTTTACGTTCACATTCAAGTGGCAATCTGTCAAACTTGTCAAACATGTTGATAAATAGCTTGTATTTTTGACAGATTGCGAATGAGCTGCGAATGCGAACGTTCTTAAAAATTACGGGAATTTCCCCTCTGAAGTTGAATAAGGCTTAAACTTTGTTTTTACATAAATCCAAACAAATACTGGTCATATTTAAATAGTGTCGCAAAACTAAGTGTGCAACTATTTTCACATAACATAACATTAAATCACGCCTGTATCCCCAACGAGTTAGGCAGAGATGTATAATTATTTTCGTGTATTAAAAACATGAAGATCCTGAAACAAGAAAGTCACAATCACACTCACCTAGGTAACATCTCATACCTATTAGAAGTGACATTTAATAAACTAGAGTTGCTTAATAAATAAATACGCCACCCTCATTTCTTCCATACCTTGGATCGGTTAATTTCATTAATTTCTTACAGAACACGCACTAAGAAACCTGTCCCTGTATAGGCGACCTCCAATAGGGATTTGGTCCCAATTATGTATTAGCGAAACTTGGTATAGCGACGCATGCGATCCCGCAGGGGATTATGAGACGGTTGTGTATGTAGTGGATGTGACAGGAAGATGTATGGAAAAAATATTATGAAGTTATAATAGAGCCTATTATAGGTAGTTAAAAACGTAGGAGATCGTAAAAGTTTTTGGAAATTGATCTCGGTAAGGAAAAGTAGGCACTTATGTATTTACGAAGATTCCTTGGTATTTACATATAGGTAAACTTTTAGTGTAGGCACATGACGATTGTTACTTTCTCCATCTCACATATACCTACAGATAGCGTCTTTTTTGTTACATTAGATAAGGCTCTCAGTATTTATGTATTCGAACTTCAGATTTAGAACAAAAAATAATAAATTGCTAGAAGAGCCTTTCGTTAGAATTCGAACAAAAAATAATAAATAGCTAGAAGAGCCTTTCTTTCTCTCATCAACTCCCACCTAACCCGATTCCAGCCACACTAATATCATTGTACAAGTCCGACACATACCTACTGCTACTAGTTACCGACTATTGAAACTACGGCCACAATCTAACAATTAGGGCCGGGGCACACGCGTCACGTACTGCGGGATTAGCGTCGCGGTGCACGCACTCGCCAGCGGTAATTTATAGCCAGTGAGTCCACACCTTTACCCCGCTCTGGTGTTGACACGGTCGATTTATGGACCCGTGTGAACAGCACCTAAATATCCACTGGTTAGGTGGTTGGGAAATTAATTTATTTTGGACTTTAATTCTTAAGATTTTGCAAATTAAAAATCTGGTTATTGACTTGAGTTAGTGATCGTATTCAAGCAGAAAATTGATGATTTTGATTGTAAGAATTTTAGTATTTCGATCATACAAATGCACGTAGGTATCAAGGGTTAAAGCATTGGCATGTCTTGCCATACTTTTAGAAAAATAATTTATGAAACAGGTATAAATTTATGTTGAGGTAATAACTTCACGGAGCTTCGTACCTCACTTCATTAACCAAACTTTCATTTATTTCTCCTCTCAGCCAGCTTGTGCGACATTTCTCATTTTCAATAAACTTCAAACTCTAACGTAGCTTTGATTATGCTTGTTCACCTCAATAACCGACTAGGTTCTTTTCACTGGAACTAAACTGTTTTCAGTGCGCTTCTGTTTTCGCCCCGCAATTAAACTGCTGTTAAACTTCTTGCAGCGATGTTTGCAGAGCACCTGAACGGTCGGCAAAAGTTGTGCCGCACCCTGCTCCTTGTTTGCCTGCTAATTATCCCGGTTTCGGAGCGCAGTCAGCGCCCAAAATGCTGACCCGCTCTAAATGGTCAAACGAGGCTTAAAACCTTTCACAGCTCCATTCAAATAAGGCTTCGGTCCCACTCTGTAACCATAGTGACCGCCTACTCCGCGCTATTATTTCATTGTATCAACATTCATATCGACATCACGTGTAACGACGGCTCGATTAAACGAGGGGCGGCCCGAAGCCAGATTTGTCAAGTCTCCTTTCAAATTAGAAGCCACGGTCCGGTTCGCACTTCACGCGACGTTTAAAATCAAAAGCGCAAAAGGGTTACGTAATCCGGACCTTTTTCAACGCGACTTGTGTTTGTGTGCATGTCTCGTCTTTTGTCACGTATTCTTAATTAATGCCCGCCAGCTGGCGAACAACCCTACTCGTCACATTTTCATATCGATTCTGAGAGGGTCTCGTTTTAAACACCGCACAACGGTATTGCGCCGATAAATCTCGATCGGCTAGAGGTTTTAATTTTTTTTAAATCGGAATACGACATCGAAAACGAATCTGTGAACGTCCCCTTGTTTGCGAATCGGAAGTAAAGCCTAATAAACCGGCGCTTAACCTCTCGCGACAAAGCCGATACAAAGTGAGTGACATCCCGTCTCTAAAGAGATCTCGCGAAAAAATCCGGCGGCGACGTGTCAAAGACACCGCGACGCGACGAGCGAGGGGCTCTTTGTTGCCTATCGAAATATTTTTAAAGCTTAACTCCTTAGTGAATTGAGAGATTAAGTCTTTTTTGAAGAGGCAACCGGTCCCCGGGGTCGGGCGTGATCATTCCTTCAGATCTCATTTCCGTGGATGCTCTATTTGATTGTTATTTTTGTTACTTTTTCCCATTTTGTCCGGGCGCCGGCGGGATTTGAAGTGACAGTCGACGATTTGCACTCGAGCGCGATAAGTGTTATTTCAACGTTTTTTATTTCATAAACGGCTTTGTTAGCGTAGCTTGTTTTCTGGACGTTTTATTTTCTATTTAATAGGAGAGTCACCAATTGACAACATCTTAATCGTACTTATCGTACAAGGAAGATAAAGGTCCATTGGTTATTTTTTATCAGCAACATTACTAACGCTTCACCAACAAGCGCGGGTTCTCTATGGTATTTACATAGTCAGTAAAATATAATTAAGATTAAAAGTCGTACTGAATTCTACAAGTGAGACATAACTTGATCAATAGAATACAACAATTCGAACTTGAAATAAAATATGAAGCCTGTTAAGAATGCATATCAGAATGCCATAGGAATTAACTTTGAGGATTCCTCAAAATTTCCCCCATCTTTAATGACGTTTATCCTTGATAGTTAAGTTCCGCCTATACAGTCAATGTTCAAAGCGTTCACGGAAATATTTACTTTCCACACCAGCGGGCAGCCAGCATAAAGCCACAAGAAAATATGCAAATGACTGTAAGGCAGTAGGTAAGCGCTCGTAAGCCGTGTAATTATTCACATCGGATTTGCAAATCTCGCCCGAAGCGTTCCGTTTCCGCACTCGCGCATTAAACTGACCCTTAGAGCGCATTTAAATCAAAACACATGTGTTCGCAGCGGACCGGCTAGGGCTTAGCGGACGCTGATTTTCAGATGAGGGCTTCCCCTTTTTGCGGGTCCCTGCGTCGATTCCTTAGCGGGTGATGATCGATACCCCGCCCCCGCCGCCGGCCGCGACCCACCCTCCCTCGCTCTTAATTAGGACTCGGAATCTGCGGCGGACACACACACACGCGACGCCGTACAGGGTATAATGTTAATCAACTTTCATTATGCACTAAGGAATTATATGGGTACGCCTGAGGAGTGATTATCCGAGTTAGGCCGCGTCCCCGACCAAGAAATCATACTTTATTATGATCATTCCGTATTCGGCGGCTTTACGGCGGCACCTCGCGGGGCGACATCGCATTAGAATTTACAGCGCATATATCAAACTGTTGTTACACCATTGTCTGCTAAGTAAACAGCCACACTGTAATTAACTTTTGCTTCTAGTTTGCGACTATTGCGTCCGACTTTTTACAGTGATTCCAAAACCATACAAAGTCGTCCCAACTGGACCTAAGGACCAATTCAAAACAATGATAATGTCACCTTCAAATCGCCTAGCATCTCTAAAACCCAAAGATATACGACGTATAATATAACTATTAAGTTCGTCTATTCATATGCGGAACCCATGTTTATAGCGCGTGAGATTAGTCTGAATGTAGTGGACCCGCAATATCGCATACTAAGCGCTTACATCGTGATTAATATTACTGCTTAGATCGCAATACCGTGTGTATACAAAGGTCTTAGAATATATTAGGTTGTGTTATATCTGTGTGCTACATTAAATCAGAAAATGTAGCTATTTACAAACTAGGATAACGACCTCCTCTGCTGCATGTTGTATGCTTCATTTCTGAGACCTCGTCACATATTAACAAAACTTTGACTTGACCATCAAGGCAAGAGCAGTCAACTGTCTTAAAAGCAAAAATATCTTATTGAACCGTCTCATATAAAGAGTAAGCCATGTAGAATGTTTAAATAGTGTGGTTATTTCGAAACACTTGTCTCTAAGTAGGAAAGCATCTTGACATTTGACACGACACGCCGTACACCACAGCAACATAATAGTTCTGCATACCAAATTACATAGTAAAGACGTCAGCTGAATAGGCCCTTAATCGTACTATACGGTTAAGCAGGCTTGCCCCAAGAAAGGCCTAGCAGTATTGAGATCGCCCTTTAAGCTTCAGTTATGAGGATAAACCTCCAATAAATCTTTCACTTAGAGGGCCGTTTAATTAACGCGTGTAATAAAATTTAATTGATCAAAGCGTATAGTTTGTTGGGTATAATTTATGGGACCACTTGAGGTGCCTTTGTGTTTGGTCCTTATGACCGATTGTTGTCTCGAAAGTTTTGATTTTGATTTGAGATTTTGTTGTGAGTGACAAAATTATATTAAAAACAAAATGTATTATTCTATATAGCTGGAGAGCTGCTAAGTTCATTCAATAGTCACAGTAAACTCATTGACATAATGTATTTTCAAGATTGAGAAAATGGGAGGTCAGGAGTTATGCGACCCACATTAAAAACAATCCCCCAAAATCAAATAAGAACAAAATAAATCTAGTAATTAAATTAAACCCAATACAATCTAAAATCCATCACTCAAAACGTGGAAACCCGTTAGCATTTGATAAATGAAATTTCTTACTTAATTTTCTTCACGGGCAATTTATTTATTCTGTTAAGACTATATGACAACCGTCCATTTTATTTAGTCCTCTGAATTTCTTCTTACTTTATGGAGAAAGTAGAAGTGTGATGGGTCTCGGTAAATTGGTCGATATGCACACACGTGTATTCTCATTCTCATGCCCTTGTACTAATTTAATAGATGAGGTGTTCCCATTAATTACAAAGAACGTCGGTGGCAGTCCGCCGCGGGTAACGAACAAATTAATAAGATTATTAACTCCTTCCGACAAGTCATTCTTTCTCGTGCGTGTATACTGGGTTTTAGCGAATATACTCGGCATTTTCTTAAGAACTTCCTAAATATGAATTAGATGAGATTTGGTTTTGTTTATTGGGGTAAATGGTAACGTTAGTTGCATCTCACGATTCTTTGTTGCAAGTAACTAACTTCCGTAGTTACGTCGTAGCAAATGCGTAGCACTACTACGCAGCTGCTACGCATTTGCTAGGACGTATCTTTTTCTCTTTAAATTAAAGTGTTTATCATATTTTAATACATTTTTGCTTTAAGTGATTGATAATTATTAAATAAATAACAAAAAACACAAAGGGGCAGGCAGACGTGTACTACTTCATCCACCCTTCAGCAGTTACGTTTAACTTTCAAGCCTATATTGATTAAGAAATTGTATTAAGATTAATCCCTCCTTATATAAAATCCAAAAAAAATCGTCATGTAACGCAACAACCTGTCCCGCACAAGGGTGGCCACATGTGATTGATTGTTAATGAAGAGGCGTGGGGCGATAGTTATTAATGACGCGCGGCTCCGCCCGGCCAAAACACTTCTTTATTTACCCACTAACACCTATTAGCCGACCGCGTCCGATACACTGGCGGCACAATATATCATCCCGACAGAAACGTATCAATCAATTTGGGAAATTGTAACGTGATGTTACCCTTTTGTTTTTGTACAACTAATATTAGGGTAATTATTTTTATGTTTTAGTAGATTTTATGACAAATATTGATCAAATGTGGTCAAATTGCTCAATTAAAACAAATACCTTAATTAAGTTATTGTTATTTAAAATCCAAACCTACCCTCGCGTTTCTATTTTAAATTAATTTCAATATTATTAATCCAGTGAAAATCGCAGTTAGAACGATTATATTTCTCAGTCCCCCAAAATCATTGTAAGGGTTTTGTTTTATTTCAATTAAGTCGCAATCACAAAGAGTTGGAACCACGACAGTCACTCTATCGTCGACGACTTAAACAGATGTCGTGTTAAAGAGGTCCTCCGGAATATTCGTTAGGAATTTAAATTGCAAATTTGTGCGGTGGCAGGTGCACCTCCTCGATTGAACATCGCCCTCCCTCTCTAATTCATACAAAAACTATCCCCGTCCCACTCCCACGCGTTCCCAAAATCAAGGAATAATGAACGTCAACAAATAAAACCCGAGCGTCACTAATTACTCGGGCTGCTCAAACGAAGAAAGGTAATTTTTGCACTCTATTCCGAAGAGGAAATCTCGAAGCTAATGGCGTTAATTTAAAAAGAAGCCGATGACTGTGATTTTTCTTTCGACGCTCAAACTTTTCGACTCGTGATTTATTGACGCTACAAAACCGGCTTTCTTCTCGACCATCCGGCCATCCTGGCCTATTCTTTGACGTTTAAATAAGGTCGTAAATAAAATGTCAGCCACACACACTAGAGGTCTCGTTCCTAAACTAAACAGAGGGTGAGGCGATTCATTATGAATGAGTGGTCTCAGGTACCGCGGCCTAAATTAAAGTTTAGCTCATCGGCGATGTGTACAATGTAGCGACTACTTGGGCAGGCCGATCACGAGCTGCGGCGGCTTAATGAATGAAGAAATTCCGTAAAGCCCCTCACACGAGCCCCTCGGCTCTCACCTCCCTCGCATAGATTGTAAACTTCCAGAAAGAAAACAGTCACTGACTTAACCGAACTGTCAACTGTTTTCGACTGAGATTTTCATTAAATTTTCTAGATACAGGCTTTTGATGTTGAATTGAAGTATGTAATTGGAAAATATATTCAAAGCAATCCAGTAGCTCAGTGATTTCTGTAGTATCCCTGCCGCGGCCTCCGTAACTGAGTAATTAGCTTTCCAATTTTAAAGAGCGACTCCACGCTCAGTGCCTCCCATCAATCCGCTCCCCTGCCCGCCGTCGAATCGATAATAATTAATTATTTTTGACATAATCACAGCCAAAATCCATTCTCTTTTTGCTAATTCACGTCCCTATAATAAAACGGGACGACGCTTTTAAGGCTCGCCCGAGTGAAATTGATAAAAAATAAATAAGACTGCGCGCAACTTTTCGCCAAGTCAAACAAAATTGGGTGTTAGCTTACGACGCTGGGTACCGAATGATTAATTATAATCGCTCATTTATCTTGCTAGTTGTATCGAGACTGTAAAAATGAATCTGTATAGATGTACTGACTCAATGAATATTATCGTAGTAACCGATCGCGTCAAAGTGACGTATCCGAAACCCATATTCAAGCATGGTGACGAGGGATCCCTGTGAGATGCGTACAATCGGCGGGACACTGTGTCAATATTGGACACGTCACACAATAGGCACCAAGATTCGGATGTGGGCGAAGTGTCGCCTACAACCGCTAATAGACGGAGGACCTTCGACTTGATACTGCAGCTTCACGTAATTGTTTGAAGTTCAATGGACGACACAAACCATGCAGAATTGTTTATCAATTGTTTTCAACCCCAAACTTGTTAAACATCGGTAACTACAAGGGTTTATGTTATGTTAAAATCTAGCTCGAACAGTGAATTTTAAACGAACAACAAATCCTCGGAGTATTCAATCTATACAATATTAATACTTACTCTGAAATATTGAGAGCCAACCGCGAGTTCTGAATGCCGGCACAAGTTCCTGGTACTTAAAAAATACATAGTGAAAACATTAGCTCCGCCCGGGGCGTGGCTGGTCCGTGATTAAACCCAGCGAGGCATGCATAACGAGCCCGGTATGTTTGAACGCTTACAAATACTTTCCAAGTTGCTCCGGACAGCGGTTGAGGCGGGTGTAGCAGTACACCTGTGCTTGTTTATCGCCGCTAAGACCACCGCTACCCCCACAACAGATGTAATGTTTGTTTAGGCCAATCAACAACCCACCGTGACCCACTTACACATACACTAACAATATTCAATAATCATCATAAATTCATATTGAATCGAATCTCCTAAAATAATATTTAATACATTCCGAACCTCTATTTTCCTTTGCAGCGGATAGGATTCTCGACCGAAATTAAATAATATTTTGAAGGGATTAGTATCATGATTGGGCGGACACATGCTAATGCAAGAAGTTTTTAATTAAAACCGTCCGCCGTTAAGAGGCTGCGTAATGGCTGATCCTCAGAAGGGATCCGATATTGGGTGTGTACCGGCAAAGCCAAAATACAAACATATTTAGGTCCGTTACGTAGCGCAGTGTGCGCCGGCTAATCACTGGCCGGGAGCATGGACGAAGAGTACACAACAACCCCTTGACGTTTTATATAAAGATTTTCATTTGTTTCAGATGCAAACGACTACGACGACGATGACGCGAACAAGGTAAATAACAACGTTACTGTAGTTACAGCGGTTAAAACTAAAAAAAACAACATTAAAGCGGGAGTACTCCCCACAAGCGCAATCCAAACTTTAGCGACGACTTTATGGCCGCTGTGACCGCCAAAAGTCGCCGAGGAAAAGTGCAAGCTTGTTTACTCATATATCAGCGGGTTGGGTCGACGTTTCTTTCCGATAAGGCCGGCTCCCCCGCTGCCAATAAAGTGATTAAGTCACAAATCGTGGCGAGGCGCCTCTTTACCGGTCTTCTGATATACCGACACCGAGTTTGCGGAATTGCTTTTTAATTTATATATTTTTGTTCGTTATTTGCTGTTTATGTTTCGAGTGGAATCGATTGTTTTCGGATGAGGTCAAATTGGTTATAGTAAATGTATGGTTTTATAAGTATAACTAATCGCCACCAATTATTTGATAAAATATGTATCTACGAAAATAATTTAAAATTAATATGATGACAGTCTCAACATCAAAGTGAATCATCAATTCCTTTATAAAATAGAAAACAGGCTCAATTCCACAAGTAGAGACATTTTCCATGATGCATATTATTGAAACCATTGGGTAAGGAGATAAAATCGAAGATATAAAATAAAAAAAATAAGCTGCTTTTAGGTATCTAGTAAATATCGGGATCTACTCGTATATCTAGAATATATTCGCCAAAGTATAGTATACTTACGTTGGCTATCTTAGAGAAGCTAAATACTAAACTTCGGAAAAGATAACAATGTCAATCGTTGTTTTCCACCTAAGACTCAGGTTGTTACTTCAGCTACCATTACCGGTGGTTCGGTCCCCATCGAACAGCTCTATTACAAATAAATTGCCCTTCGAAAACGCTGCGCGTGTTATAAATTTCATACGTGCTGAGAAATGACATACGGTATTATTTATTACGAACAGTTTTTTCGGGGAAAATACAAAGAAGACATTGTGACGTAATTGAGCTGCGTATTATTGGGGCACGCTACGATTCAACAGCAATTTTCTACGACAAAAGAAAAAATATTATCTTTTCAACGTTTTTATTACGAACCGAGAGAAGCTAAAACTATTTTCTTTTTTCTTTCGGTCAGTATGTGTTCTTATTTAAAAAATTGGAAAAGAAAACTTCAGAAGCGGCTAAGGTTGCGACATCTGTTTTATAGGGTACCAAAAATACTCGCATAATAAAGATTGATGACTGTTTTCAACACAACTTTATTACTACCAATCGTCGAATCAATAAACAAATAATTATAATATTCCTGTATCGTATCATTATCGTGTCAGGAAGCCGACAGCTGAGCTTCCCCCGTGTTTGCACGTTTTCAACACGGCATTAGCCGGTGGCGCCATTAGCTCTACAAATGACACTAAAATGAAATCTATTCATTTCCTTTGAGCCGAGTCAATCGTCGGTGATATTGTACGATTTCACGCGATCCGGACATTACCGCTGTATCCTCGGTGACGATCCCCGTTCGTTTTGTAACATGAGCCCTTAAATTCACTGCTTTATTTCGTCAACATCAGTCTACTTTTTATGCTATTATAAATGAATCAGTTTTCATATTGAACAGAAAAAAAGTCGTAAATTATGATAAAAAATGTCTCTTAATAAAAAAAAATTTTGTTCTTATTTATTTATCAATAAATAAAATATTTTTTTTTTCTTTTTACTTCGTATTCGAAGTAAAACACAAATTACGAATATAACGATAGATCCATGCAGAGACGTGTATTATATTTTTCCCCGAAAATCCAATCCAGGTATAACCGTCAATGTTTTCAATGCCTACTGTTTAGATTTTGGTATTTAATTCAAATAATCCAACATTAAATATAAATACATTAAGTAAACGAGTCTGCCCGACGTTGACATTGAGCCTAGCTTGTGATTTACGAGCTCTTTAATATCGAGCTACTCCACATCTTTATTAAGCCGATGTTACATTGTAATACGCCTAATAATCCTTTCATAGCTTGAGTTATTGATAGAAAATAATAATTTGAAAATAAATTGTATATTTTAGAAAAAAAAGCAAAACCGTGATGAAATATTTATACCTATGCAGATGACAGTTACTATAATGACATATGTAATTTATTATTGATATTTTATGAGAATAAAATTATCAATCATCATCATCTTTTTAGTTTTTATTATTGTTTGTATTTCCTGGGCGTGTCCTAAATAAAATATTTTTCTTTCTTTTCTTTCTTTCTTTTTTTTTATCGTCTCGATATACACTCAACAACATACACTCAAATATACAGTCGACTTTTGTGAAGCTGTAACCCTTCAGTGAGCTTTTTCATTTGCTGTAATTTTCTCAAAGTAATTAATAACACGATTTCTTCTTGGTGACTGAAGAAAATTAATCAGATTTTCGATAAATAAAGGTACGCATGAGTGAGTGAATTGTAACCCTTTTGTATCAGCTGCGGCTAAATTGTTTTCAACTTCCATTTAACCTGCGTGCCTAGATAGCGATCTAACGTTTGCTAAGTAGGCTTCAATTGTAGAGAAGGACTTTCAGAATTAAAAATTGCATGATAAAATTAAGTAAAGAGAATTAGAATAGAAAAATTGAAAAAACTGGCATTATTTTAATAGAATTAGGTAGGGATTTGTTTGCTTATTTATTTTACTACATTGTGACAGTGCCAGATATAAACTTAGTAACTTTATTCGATCAATAATAAATAAGGTTTGAGGGTCAGCTCAAAAAATAAGCATTGCCAAAAAAAACCCAGATAAATTCCAAATCAACAACCTGTCATCATTTTATTCAGTATTTTTTTGTACAAACCCGACAATATTGCTTAAACAACCGTATAGGTAACCCTTCCCACGGCTCAGTGGAATCAGTTTAATCAATGTCGTTATGGTGCGTAGATGTCGCGATACGGGCGGTCGGTTCGAACTGTATCGCACTCACAGGGTTAATTTGTAACGATGTTTATCGAAAACAACCGAACGCATTTGTTTCACACAAACAGGGAACGAAGCGTTTAATTTTGACGTCTGTCAATTTGTTGGTACATGTGACGTATGATTCGAATTTTGAATATCGAATTTTTTGACATTGATAGTTTTGATTGGTACAGTGTAGGCGGTAGGTAGAAATATGTGGCATAAATTTTTTATTGGTTGTATTGTGTATTTGTGAACCCTTTTTCTAAAGTTACAAATTGGCTTGATTCGTCATATTATTTTAAATTTACAATTAATCCACTTTTTGAGAAGATGAGCTTCAATCAAGTCAGCCTATCGCAGTCCACTGCTGGACATAAGCCTCTCCCAGACTGCGCCGCAACACCCTGTTCTCCGCCTTCCGCATCCAGTATGTCCTAGCCACCTTTTCAAAGTCGTCCATCTTTCCAAGGGGCGTCCCATGTTACGTTTGCCAATACGCGATCTCCACTCCAAGACTCGTCTACTCCACCAGCCATCGGTCCTTCGACAAAGATGGCCAGCCCACTGCCACTTCAGTTTGCTTACTCTGCAGGCTATGTCGGTAACTCCGGTTCTTTTCCTTCTTTCATTTCTGATCTTATCCTTCAAAGAAACATTTTGAATTTAGAAATTCAATAACTCATTAATATTAATCCAATACCGTAACAAAACTTAAAACAAAAGCACATCGGCAAGAAACACGTCAGTCATCTCGACAATAAATATCACAAATGACATTATGACATTAATGGGACATCTCTGCTACACGTGACCTTGGCTAGACAAGATTGATAACTTGGCTCCTCGTTAACGTTCTATTGTAGACGCCCATCGATTATCAATTTAAGGATTACAACGCCCGGGAGACAAATTGCGGGTACCTACCCACCAGCCAAAATGGACCATGACTGGACGACTACTCCTTCATAAATTATAGCTTAAAGTTTGCATTACATTAATTATAATTTATTACTTTCAGTGTATAGAGGCTGTGCCCGTTAGTGTATTAATGAAGGTCTTGATAAAGTTATAGGATTATTTTCTAGTTGGCAATTTGAAGGAAAAGTACCTTAACTCCGTTTTTTTTATCTCAGAGACTAATTGACAACTGGTAATGTTAAACTTCAAAATAATGTGGCCAGCTTCATATCGTAGTGTTTTTCTGATGATTCCGGTTTTATCGTAACGTTTTATATTTTTGTCAAATGTCTAATACTCCAATTTGTAATATTCTTGTAAGTAATGCGTGGCAGCGATGCGGATGAATACTTCGACGCCTAAGTGTCCTTTTTTTTATTTTTTTTGTATCTATTTATATACTTAGTTATTATATTTAGTACCTAGTGTAAATAGTTATTAATATGATTTAATAATATTTGTATATAGTCCTGTATTTATTTCTAATGTATATTATAAAAATATCAATAAACATACTTTGTTTACACCATGCGTGGCATAAAATTATCCAAACAATAATATACGTATTTTTTTATATTTTATATAGTAATATAACGATAGAGGAGCTCGTGGCTAAGTAACAACAGCCGCACTGGTCGATCCATCAGGTTAAGCTACGCTTGCCGGGGTTGGTCAGTGGATGGGTGACCATCTTTACATACCGAGAATCCTCCGTGTCTCGGAAAGCACGTTAAGCCGTTGGTCCCGGCTGTAATTCGTGGATCTTTGACAGTCGTTACGAGTCGTCAGAAGCCCGAAAGTCTGACACCAGTCTTACCAAGGGGTATCGTATTACCCAGTTACTGGGTTGAGGAGGTCAGATAGGCGGTCGCTCTATGTAAAATACTGGTATTCAGCTGCATCCGGTTAGACTGGAAGCTGACCCCAAAATAGTTGGGAAAAGACTAGGTAGATTGATAGTGATATAACGATACAAAATATATGATTCTAGGCATCATCACTGAGCCAACATGATAAAAAAGATGCAAAATTTTGCTATCGCCAAAAAATCACTCACTCACTTTT
Source organism: Agrochola lota (assembly GCA_947364205.1). Classification (NCBI taxonomy): domain Eukaryota; kingdom Metazoa; phylum Arthropoda; class Insecta; order Lepidoptera; family Noctuidae; genus Agrochola; species Agrochola lota. The sequence goes on from OX376228.1 coordinate 15,823,428, forward strand.
AGGTGTGTATTATTAGGACTTCATCAGTTTAACAATTCATAAAAACAAATGCCTGCACTTAACAATTTTATTGGATAGCTATAAAATTGCAAACAAAAATACCTTAGCAAATACTTTAATACGTTATTCTAATTCAGCATGAAATTTGCCTACTGCAAGTAATGCGTCAAATTAGTAATTCAATTTAACAAGAAAATGAGATAAATGGAATCAAACGACTTCCAAATTGTCAACGAAATGACACGTCTACGTGTGTAATTTTCTCCTTACTTACGGAATAAACCACTCGAAATCCACCCCAACGTAAGGTATTATCAAAAAATTGGCTTCATTATCAAACTATTCGCCCACGATAACAATCTTGATCAAATAAAAAATTAACATGCCACGGGGGCAACCGCGTGTTACGAGGACAACTTGATACAATCGCTCAATGGTACCCCGCGGTTAGAAAATCATACGTTACACATCACTAGTCATGTTCCCAGAATCGATTCATACAAACTCGATACCTGAATTAATTCACTTTAGAGACACATAAAGTTTTATGTCGCACTTACGTTTCCACAAAAACTCCAAAGTTTATTCTTAAAATAAAAATCTTTACTCAGATTGAGTCGTTTCAATAAAATTATACAAGCATATGAAAATAAAAGTGAAGCGGCTGAACGTACTTGCATACCAAAATATTATTTTCTTTTTACTATGGCTGGTGTAATTGTATTTTACGCCTTAAGACTTGGTACTTTTAAGCCAAAGCTTAAGGATTTGTATTTCTCCGGCAATCGGAATAACTTGGTAACCACAGTCGGCGCATCGGTTGCTGCTACGTGTCGCCGCCGTGCTTCGAATATAAATGTTCTCTTTTTGAATTTCCTTCGAATTATAAAATCAATTAGGCGAAGCGATGTCGACATCGGTTGTATGGATTTTTTCAATCGGCTTCATGACATTATTAAAGCAATCTGCTGCCTTGACGACATAATTTGATGAACAACTTTCTTGATAACATGAAAGAGGGGGCACTAAATATAAAGACATACATATGTGACCAAAATATTTCAGCTTATTAGGTTCATAAATCGTAATAGCGCAATACCTAGATACCTTAACTGCCTACGTGATTTAAAAAGATACCTAAAATTCTGGAAGTTTCTTCTTGAAATAAAAATTAATGATACTAAATATTTCCAACGAAATTTGGAACAATCAATAATGGATTCAATTAACTTTGTTTCAACTAAATTATTCATCGTCGAGATTTTATAAAACTCGACGTCACGCTCGAGCAGTCAAAAACAATACTTATTCAAATGAAACAAAAAGCAATTAACGGTGGAGATATCCCTCCATCCTCGGAGGATACAAGAGAGGAGAGATTATTGAAAAAATAATTAATAAATATTTATGGCGGGCCACCTGAGGAGCGACACTGGGCGAGATTCCATTTTTACCCAGTACTCGAGTACGCATCTGCAGCGTTACAGGGAAAAGCGGTTTATTACAAATGCAAAATTTTCCATTCATATTCAAAATTTTATATCCCGATGTGGCCGGGAGAAAGCTAATTTATTCCGGGGGAGCGGCTAAGGAGACGTCCCAGCACCTCGCGTCTTGTGGGGGATTAAGGAAGGGTTGAACGCTGCGAAATTGACAGGTGCCTGTCAAAAATTACAATTAATAATTGAGACAATTGCGATTGCGGCTGCCGTTGTGGCCCACTTGTGGCGTATTTAACTGCATTTGCGTTTTGACAACCCTAATTTGATATTTAAATTGATTAATTTTTAATGACTACCATTTAAAGATAAATTAAATTAATGTAAACATGCATTTTTCTTGCTTCAAAAAGTGTCAAAACCAAGCTCAACTTATTGACAAATAAAAAGCCTTTAATAAACCGTAACTCAAAATTAAACGTACATAAATCAGTATCCTGTAAGCCACATCACTAGCACTAGTGTCCCCCGCCGTCCATGTAGACAATAAACATCGGGGCGCGCATCGATCACTCGTTTTACAGCCACAGCGGTTAATGGCGGTAATCCACCACTAAGAGCGGTTTACTACATTGTTATTGCCGACTAAACCCACTCATAGCTATAATACTGCTAGAAACAATTAAAGACTTAAAACAATAATGTGCATGTCAGTAGATTTGAATTTAATAAATTACCAATTTGAGAGTTAATGGCAAGGGTGAGGGCATCGTCATCTCATAGCAACATAAGTCCAACGCTATTCAAATTTCTCTAAATACAGTCTCTTCAAGTAAGTTTAACAATCAGAGAAGACGATAGTCTCGTAATCGCTACGCTACGCATGACTGTGCTAGACATACACACTTATCCATTTTTCCATAGATAACTGAGTACGCCCGGGATCAATTGAATTTGAAAATCCAAATTCTTAGATTTTTTCTGCTAGATCAATAAATATGAAAAAATTCAGATACCTACTCGAAAAGATGACACATTAACAGTAAAATAGTAACTCAATTTACCTTCCTGTCTCATTTATCAGATATCGGATATATCCGCAAAACGCAGTCAATATTCATATTTCACGTCACTATTTGTCGGGGCAGAGCATTGCATTTTGTGCACCACTCACTTTGATAAATGATGCCACTCTGTCAGGAGGTCAATGTTTATCGAATGAATGTCCGATGGGCTATTAGCGATGATTGGTGGTTCGCGATTTTCGTTTGTGAATTATGTGGATAACGTATTGATAGTACAGTTTAGATATTTTGTATAGGCTTGCTTTGACCCTCTATCTAGCCTGATGACCTGGCATCAGGTCCGTCTGACCGTCGACTTTCATCCATAATTGACTACAAGTAAACTGTCTTTCAAAAAGCTTACGCTACAAAAGATTCTCTATTTATATTTTTTTAAATCACACATTCAGGTCCACCTAACACATATTGTTAAAAAGAAAACTTTAACGTTTTAAAATAAGATCGTGTGTGTTTTGTTTCATTGCCAATTTCAAACGTGTTCCACTTTCAAAAAATAAATAAAGAATAATAATTGACAGGTTTACCAACATAACATGAAATTGACGCAAAAATGGCCACAGACTAAACAATCAATCAGAGATCGATAGGCAAAGGCACACGTCTGTTCTGACCGATAGCGCGTTATTGATGGCGCCCGTTTTTCACGCGACTCGCCTCAGGCGGCACTCCGTCTCTATTACAGCTACCACTGATACGTTTTGTACGCACATTGAGTTATTTGTTCGACATGAGTATTCAGTTCAACTCATTCGTTTACCTATGTCATTGTTTGTAGTGGTGATAAGTGGGGCTCTAGTTTTGGAGTGGTGATTTATTTTAGGTGTCTATTGTGTTGTTTATAAATTAAGGGTCTTTAAGAGAAGCTTTCTTTAAGTTGAATCCGGACTTAACAAAGCAGTTTGTAATCAGCTAATAACTAACTATATAATACCTGCCTACTTATTATAACTTAATTAATAGAAAAATCCTCTAAACGAAAAAGTAATAATTTCAATCACGCCAAGCAAGATTAAGGAAAAGTCTCCAGTCATTTCTTAATCCCTACCTCCTATGGACGAAATTTCAACTGTGCGATTTCATGGTGGAATTTTCATTGCGTCTGCGTCATAAATATTTTGTCCGATAAACCGTTCGTTCGACAGCCGCGAGGCGTAAGAAAATGTTAATTAACGAATCCATTGTTTTCCCGCCCGGCGGCTCCAAGATGGTGCCGCTTCCGTTTCCGGCGAACCTCCTTCTTTATGTGCGTTTCCCGCTTATTTTTACGTCAGTCGGGTAGAGCGGCGGCATTGTGGCGCGGTGCGGTGCGCGCCCGAGTATAATGATTTTAATTTCCTCTAATCAAGAGCCTTCGGCAGAGCTTAAGAATTCTAATCATGCACAGCGTGGCCACCGCCACCACGCCACACCGCACCGCGCCTCAGCCGCAGCGGGTGACAGAAACATCAGCACTTATTCTGATTGCGTCGAGTGTGGCGCTGAATAATTAATACGCCTTTATTTTGCGTTATGCTCCCGTACCAAAACAAAAGAACCGCCGCGCATTAATTTACGAAATTGTTCATACATATTTGAAATGCTTAATTTTTGACAGCAGCAAGCGAACGCAAAACATCAAATACATCTTTTGATAATTTGGTAAAGTGTTTCATTTTTCGAATAGCGATTTATCATCGCTATTTTCTGCTTTTTAAAATATAGCCGAGAGTAAAGTTTAATTATATTGGGGTAGCTCAATGCCCACCCTTTCGTTCAATTCGCACTAACGACCACATTTGAGTCATGTAAATCACGACGACGCCACTTGCAATTAATTTTTTGACTATTAAAACGTCTCTGTCGTGATTGCCTTGCAGGGAACGTGCCTTGCGGAGAACGTGAGCTCAAGAACATTAAATGTAAATGAGAAATTCAGTTTCAACTCACATTATTTTGACTTTTACGTTGATTTTTACGAAAAAATAAGCACGAGTTAATCGATTAACCCTTGTAATATAAACTTGAAACATACTAAGAAAAATCGACAGTTAAATCTTGCACTTTCTTCTCAAACGGTGCAGCATATTACCACACATGTGACAGACTTAATTTTCCGATATACTATACAATCCCATACACTATACGTACATTCAACCTCATTTCTTGTTAAGCACAGTCAAACCTCATCGTTTTGTATACGCGGCCGCTGTTTGGCGGTGCGGTCCACAAGGAACACCGCACAATTAAGGGAACCCTTTCAGGGTGCGTACTTAGCATTCTAATCACCGCGAGCAGACGCCTTGCGCCACAATACAACGCTTAACGCCGCGAAATTAAGTGCGAAAATAACAGGATCCGGACGCGAACCCGACTGAATTATGTCGCGAACAAGATTCTAATTTTAATTTTACGCAAAACAACGACTAATTTCGACATAATAAAACGTACAACGTATATAACCCTCGACTCTCGAGGTACTACAGCAATAAAATGCGATAAACGATTACAGATCAATGAAGCGTGCCTTCCCTCTCGGAGCGCAAATAAAGCCAAGTACACACTTCAAATATGCTTTTCTTAATCGTTCTCATAAAACAAAGATCAGCCGCCCGCGATCTCCCCCGTGCGGCAAAAATAAGTAAAAAAATCTCCCGTTGCTCATATCGCGTCTATCAGTGCGGATTTTACCGCAAATTGTTTCCTGTAGGGAACCCTCTTGAATCGATGTTTGTATTGGAACTGCAGCTTTGGAACTTGTTATTGGCATCGCTTTAGAAAAACAAATAAAATTAGGTACGGCTCATTCCGCGCACTCCGGCAATCCACTCGTGTCAATGTATTGTAATTTTTGAGTGGGAGGTCTACGTTTTATTTTTGTTTCTTTTGATTTAAGCTGTTATTCTGTACAGCTTAGAACAAAAGGTTCGCAGTATCTTATCAAAATATTCGACTGCAATTACAAAATTCATAACTATTACAATAAGTAGTAGACTGTACAGTATTTTTATCTCACGAACCGATGCGCGTTTTACATGTGGTAAAAATGCGCTGTGAATATGTGTGTGTAAGCGCAGGAGCTCTCGGTACCGTCCGAGACAATGGCGAAGCACATTCACAACGTGTTTGTAGAATTGGTTACCACAAGTAAAGCCCGCTACGCTTCGTGAGATAAAAATACTGTATCTGTAGGTATAAACTCCCAGTTCACATTTCATTACCTACAATATCCGACATCTAGCTAATGCCTCGTAATTTATATTTTACCTTAAATTCAGCTAGCATTTCTTGAGGAAAAACCATTGCCCAAGGTATCAGGAATCCTCAAAGTTGAATTGGCTTAAAACCTCCCGGCGGATGTGTCATTATAATTTGCAAGGGAGAGATGAGTGATCCGTCGCTCGGAGCGCTCACAAATAATACCCTAAGCTATTTTAATCTTAACTTAGTTAAAAATCTTGCGTCCGACATTAGCATTAATCACTTTTGACAGACACCGTAATGGATAGTGTAATTAATGTGTTTAAAGTTTATAATTGGTTTATGAAGGTAATCCGGGTGATAGGCTTTTGTATTGCAAGTGTGACAAAAAAGAATTTGAAATTGTATCAGTCAATAGTATCAATCATATAGTCATATAAAAGTTAAGTTATTAAGACATAATCAAAATATTGGAAGGTAAAATGGTTTGACTGTTTTTTTTTTTAAATAAGTGTAAATTTGAATTAACAGTTAATTTTGCGATGGCTAAGAATCAAAACCAAAAGATTATTGGAAAATAATTTATTCAATAGGTATCTGGAAACAAAGAAAATGCCTTCATCAAGAACGAAATCTAAAGCTTAATTGAACGTCGACATTGAGAGATTTCAATTCAATTACTAAACCATATTTAACGAAATCCAATCCCTCTTTCCCTCGAGAAATAATATTATTTATTCACAAAAAATAATACAAAACGCGGTTACGGCGAACGCTCTGTTGGTTCAGTGGAGATCATTCGATGTAAAAGTTGGAAGCAGAGGACGGAGGCAGGAAGAAAACCTGGATAAGCGAAACCCTCTAAAAATGATTGATGCCGTGGAGCGGGGGAAGCATGCCACTGCGCGGTTTTAAAACGAATAAACGTCGAACTGTTCGAAATTTGAAAATGAACATCATTAGCGCTATTGGCGCAGCGAATTCCCGCCGATTCATTTACTCTATGGAATTCGCATTTTTTCTTTGCACTTTTTTATTGACGTCGATCATGCCAGAACGATTAGGTTCCACATTTAAACTTACTCGTAGTCCGTAGTGCAGTCAATATTGCAGAACTGCACAACAAAAGCATTCGAGCTCACATTGCGATCGCGTATAGCCAATTTCCTAACGTATTGAAAATGTCGTTCGATTGTTTGAGGACATGTTATTACACGAAGCGTTTAGCCTGGGAGCTGGGAGCTAACAAGCGCTGACGTCGTTTGTTTCTGCTGGCTCTTTGTTCGGAATATAACAATTAGGAAGACAAAGCGGCCGGTGGCGGTCGGTGTGTTATCGCGGACGATTCGCGCCGCACACAATGGCGCGCTCAACAATGCACACTCAATATCTTTATGCTCCTTCGTGCTGAAGGCCGATGCACTCGCTGTAGAATTAGCCTCCTTGGTGTACATTAACAGACTGAAGTATACACAGAGCAATGAATGTGCAGATACGTCAGTTATTAAGCATAAGCGGCCAACTTTGACAAATATAAATTCAGCAAAGAAGCAATATTTTTCAGTCATGTAAAACGAAGTAATGACACCAATCTTTTAGTCGTAAATGGTGAATGTTATCAGGAATTAACCTTATTTATCTGACTTTAATTCTACTTGAATAAAAAGTTTAAACAAAGTTAAGGTACCATTCCGTAGCCTACCGCAGGCGACAGCAGCAAGTGACGTGTCGCCGCGACATGACTGGTTTCTATGTATTTCTGTAAAACCAAAGTCTCTCTAGATAGAAATCGGTAGTGTCGCGGCGAAACGTAGCCTGCTGCTGCCGCCTGCGGTTGGCTACGGAATGGTACCGTTATACGTCTCCAAAAAAACTTTTTTTTACCGCACGGGTAAGTTCTTGGCCCGCATCTCACCTGATGGTAAGTGATGATCAGGCCGAAAGTGGAAGCCTACTTTATTGAAACTTTTTATGTGACAAGAAATAAAACAAAAACTACGTAACTTTATTTTTTTAAAGTTTTTAATTGAAATGTTGTGATGCAAAACTTTTTAATACAATATCAAGTCTTACTATTTCCCACCTACTCTATGGTCACCGAGACACCTCAGCATCTCGTGACGGGCCCTTTGTGGTGCTTCCTTCTTCGTTCACGACACCTGCCTCAGTGCTGAATGCACATTCGACGCCCCTACACGTCTGATAGACGCATTGTGGGTACTAAGGTGTCTAGTGGAAAATGAGGGCTTTTGTTCTGAATGTTATTAATTACCCGACTATAGTTTGTGCTGTTTTTGATATGATTTGCCTAATATCATCGGAAATTTTGATTGTTTACTGATTAATATAAAAGTGATTTCCTTTCTTAAAGTTGTTTTAGTTTACGAAATATTATACCAACTCATGGCATCACTAACTTGCTCAAGTGTTAAGTTATAACTTAGCTTAACGTTTGTATTAAATGTTCTAGGTGCAAAATTATATACCTAATAGAAAGAGAAGTTTGAAACTAAGAAGTGTACAAACTGATTGTGCAAGTAATGTAAAGTTTTTTTTCCATAGTTTAACTAACAGCAAACCAAACGTAATCATTTGATGAAACAGAAAAAACACGCACGTAACTCTGTCTTATTGTATTTAAAATATTTAATGTTTCCTACGTGTAAACTTGCAACGAAACATCAGGCCTCGATCATAATTTTGGTTCAATCTACGTGGCATTCTGTTCACTCATACCTACCTAATAAACTATTAAACGAAAACTCAAATACGAACAGTTAATTCAAGCATCCGTATTCAGTAAATCACGCCACAGTGACGTGTAACAGGCGTTACGTCGCCGTGACGTCGACACGTGCGTTCATGAAGAGCGTTTAATCGCATAAAGAGCTAATTGTCTGTGCGGATTCCACAGGTAAACACTACACGCCAACCATTTACACACTACGCAGTAGCGGAGGTGTGAAGCTAGTTTTGAGTTTGGATTATTCCTGTTCGGCAATAATGAACAGGAATTACCGCGATATTTTTTACCGGTCTGATTCAATATTTTGATAAAACTGCGTTGTGTATAAAACAGTATCAGTCCAGACATTGGTAATGAATAAATTGTATTTGTTTAGTAGGAAATATGAAAAATTGTAATGATAACGCAATTGAAAAATAACTACAAAACAAAAACTCATAAAGAGTAACTACATTACAAAATACAAAAAACACTACAACACAATGTAGTTATAATGTAACAATTCTCAAGCACACTAAAATTTCACTTACAAATGCACAAAAATCTTATCAAAGTGGAACAAGCACAAAAACAACGAAATAAAACCCACTCGCTACAACTCTGCTACGCTCGTAGCACCTTCGTAGCTCCCTGCTACGCACAACAAGCGCCTACGTTAACTGTCGATCATGTAAGCGCGGATTACACTAGTGATTTAATACCCACTGATTCAGTCGGCGCTTTGAACACAATCACACTTAATAACACATCGCCTTATGACGTGTAATTATTGCTGAAAGGGTAATGAGTTCAATTATTCAGATGAGAGAATTAGGCGTCTACGAGAAATGTGGGAATATTTCGTAAGCGTAGTAATAAATGAAAGTTTGGAAAAAGAACTTTTTTTTGTAGTATGAATCATTGTTTTAGTAACGCTTTTTGTCCTTGGACACAAATCAAGACAGAATTTACTCGGGCAAACTTATGCAAAAATATTAGTGTAGTACGTTCGAAGAATGCTTACGGAGAGTAATCTACAGTGGATAATACCACCAAATATAATACGATAGTGTTATAAAATTACCATAGAACAAGTAAAAGGCAGTTAAGTCAACACAGTGTTTTACAGCCGTTCGGGGTATTTTTATGCGACAAGGGGAGGTTTAACAGAATGGAAACACGAGAGCTCTCTGTATGGTTCTGTATGAAAATCTGAATTATGTTTTATAGTGGACGTGACGGGAATAAGGGCGGTTTGGATGCAGGTGCCGCCTTACAATGACGAATTTTTACTGAAAAAAGAATAAATGTCATGATTGATAGAAATAGAGTTATTTTCTTGGGAAAACAGAACGTGTTTAATGTGGGTTTTTTTTACGCAAAGTAATGACTATCATCGTGTTGTGTTTAAGTAATCTTCTTCTTTTCATGTGCCCATGGGCCTCTGACACAGCGTCACATGCCGTCGAGAAATATCTCTCAAGCATGCCGGTTTCCTCACGATATTTTCATTCACCGTTTTTTTAACCAAGTGATTTATTATACAATACACATGAATCTGGAAAGTCAGATGTGGGTGGCTTGGGTTTGACCCTATGACTTGGCAGTCTGACGGTCACGACACTAGGCTAGTAATTATATTAACAGTTACAATGATAATAAAACGAAGCCTAGTTGCTAGGTAGATTCTAGCAATACTAAGGCAATCAATCGAAGGCAGTTATTTTCAGGATACAAGATGTCTATACAGCAAGAGTTCAAAACTGATGACCAACCTTACTTTAGCACCGGAAAAGACAAAATTCGTCATTCCCAACCTGCCCTCAGTGTCGCGTCTCTTCGTCGGCGTTCGGCAATTCTTTATTATGCATGGGGCGATCTTGCTCGCGGAGTGTTTTATATGAGCGACGATCGAGTATCAATTTGTACGGAACGGCCCGTATTAGCATTTCCCGTGCGAGCCTACATTGTTTCACTGGGGGACGTGTGCTGTGACGTATACCGTCTTTTGTTTTTAGGAGTATCGATGACGTTATTTCCCCATGTGACATCACACGTGCTGTACGTGTGATTAAACTTCACATACCTTTTAAGATTTTCATTAGATTATACCACTGATAACCAAAAGCTATCTGCAAAATGTTTGCTGTAAACTAAAATAGCTGTGCAAATATTTTGCTTGAAGTTTTAATCAAGTTAAAAAATTCATAGTTTTTTATTAAATTATGATTAATGTAAAAGATATTTGCATACGTGTTAAGGTAGGATATGGTTTATAGATAAGAACTTTCGTTATACGTATCACCTCATCATGTACCCCTAGGTATGCAAGAAAAAAAAAAAATCGTCAAAACGTCAAAATTTACAAAAAAATAGAAGTGATTCTAGTCGCCCCTTCGGCTTTGCGGTAGTTATCGTATGGAGAAGAACGGACAAGAAACTCCACCGTTACTCTTTAAAAAAATATCATAGCTTCATCTGATAACAAAAATCTACTTACTACGACCCACCAAAAATCCCTTTTAAACTAAACGCAAATCCCGCAAACCACCCTCAGCTCATTGAGTGCGTCGCAAAGCTAGGTACAGTCAGCAGCACTAACGCCTCACCGACACAATACGTTAAGTACGCCGCGCTTATGAGTGTTCATTAAAGATACGATAAAGACGGCGGAGACGCCGGCTAAATTGGCTGCTCTGACTGTACGCGAAATTCGTAAATGTAGTTATAAGTAAATAGATGAGAGCTGTAATACGAAAGACGTTTTCATATGAAATGGAAATTGAATTTCTGTCTAGGTTACTGGTGCTAGATTTTTTCCAAATTGGTGTATCACTATTTTCTTAACGTCGGCACTTATTTGTTTAAAATCGCAAGACAAAGTTTTCACCAGACATGATATGGAGAACTTCTGTTACAAACTATTTCACATAATAGACCTCCAGCTGCGGCGCAACTTGGGGCAGACCTATGGCCAGCACTGCCCTCTGATAGACTACTTTGATAACACGTAAAAGTGGGCTAGTAATGTAAAATTTAAAACATTATAAAGTAAATTACCTAGATTCAGATATCCTGTACTTCAGTATCTGCATTACATTTATGTTCCAGACAACAACAAAACTGCGCTAAAATGCTGCTCACGCGATACTGTGTCACAAGCCCACTAGTTCACTGTTCACGCGACACTCCGATTTTCGCTTACCAAATGAACATTCATTTCAGTGCAGATGTACATAGTTCAACTAACAAGGGGCTGTTAATTTAAATTTAGTATCTTAGCTCCGAGTAATGAACGGGAAGGTGATTGTTATAATGGGATTGTAGATTTGTACTTGCTAACATACGACTTATATACGTTTTGGGAGGCTCTGATAGAAAGGAAATAATTAAGTTATGGATGGGAGAATTGTCGTGTGATGTTTACTGTAAGATGTGTAGGTACCTATGTATTTATTTGAAGAGCCAATTAAGTTTTCCCTGTACATCTGCATGATTACGAAGTTAGATTGTGCTTGGGTGGTAAGATTTAATGAACTTAGTATACTATTATTTGTAGTAACATACATGAATGTGCTATATTTACAATTCCAATTGTCCCACAGGCTACTAAACAACAAAAAAATACCACTAAATATACTGTTTCACAAGACTTAATTTCCAAAAGTACTTCGGACGACAACCAAAACACAAATCACTCAAAACGAAACCCCTACTTTCATATTTGCTCACGTCTTCCATGCAAATTTATGAGGAGGTGGGAAATTTTTAATTACCACTGTGTCTGAGCATCTGTCTGGAGACTGAGACGCGGTTTGTGAAGCTCGGCAGTACTGCAGGTGACAACGCCGCGGAGCGGGGAGCTAGCGGTTAAGTGTGGCATTTTACGGCTTTTATGCATATTTGATGGCACCGCCATAATCTGTGCGGTAGGGGAGACTAGCTACCTGAAGTGTTGGTGTGGATATGAATTGCTGTTAACTTATGATGAGAAGATTTTGTTTTAGGAAAGTTGACTTTGAAGTTTGTATGAAAAACCGTCCAAGGATCTGAACTGTTTTAAGAAGCGTAAGGATTAATGGTAGTCAAGACCCGAGCACGTCCTACAAGGACTAAAGTAACTGTAACACAACATTAAACTACACTGATACACGTCAAAACTAATTCATGTTAAACAAAGTAAACCTAAATTAAATTCTATAACGGACGGAGCATTTAAATAATCCACCGTTTAAAAGGCAAAGCCGACGAATTTGAAAATAATGACAGGTATTAGACGCTTGCTAAGAGGGCCGTATCAATTACGGGCCCAAGCAAACACGGTATTACGTGTTCAATATTAAAATCAAATTTACGGCCCGCCCCCGTCCCTCACGTTTGTGGGACATACGGGCCGTAGACCTTGGGGTATGGAGAGCAGGACAGTGGGAGAAAAAAGTGTTAGGTACATGAAGTGCTACAAGGATATTTAGGCGGCGAATGTCGTTTTCAGGTTGTTGGTAAACAGTTCTGAAGTGTGGCACAGTAATTGTATTGACGAAACAAGATGGCGATGTTAGTTTCAATTTTCACCACACGCCATAATAACCTTGTAGTGTGTTATGCTTCAATAACACTGTTTCTAATAGGTATATGGGTAAAATAAAATAATGTGATGACAATTTTTTTTTTTTTTTTGAGGATGGAAAATCATCAAATGACTCCTCCCGCTCTGGGCGGAGCGAGAGGGCGTGTCAGACTTTTACTGACTAAAACCCACCCGTGTTCCTTCCGTTGCCCGTGTGCCGGGGCCGCGATATCCCTTTCGGACAAACCCGCAACCCCAGCAGGCATTGGTCCTTACGGACCCCTTCAGTTGGTGCTGACATCTCTTTGAGGCGCGCGTGGAATACAACGCGCCGTCAACCCGGGCCTGGTCCTAATCGGACGGCAAGCTGCCCGTTGCTCACCGTCCGCAAGCCCGCGCCTACGGTGGCCGGAAGTCGGCTCGCGACTCCCGACGCCCGGGGCGTCCCCTGCGGCGACTAGGGGCGCGAGGGCGCGCATCTTGCATCTCACTCGCGCGCTCTGCCTCCTCCTTCGCGAGCATAACTGCTTCGCAGAAGGAGGTGACGGTCTCCCATTCACTCTCGCTCCGAACCATGGCCTGAACCAGGGCCGGACGCGAGAGATCGCCGCCGCCGATCGCTTCCGTGAGGACACGGCGGTGCTCCGCCCAAGCCGGGCAGACCTCCACCGTATGCTCCACCGTGTCCTCCGGGCGATCCCCACAGTGGTGACACCCGGGCGTTTTCCCCCGCCTTATGCGGAACAGGAACCTCCCGAAACAACCGTGTCCGGTGAGGACCTGCGTCAGGCGGAAGGTGAGGACGCCATGGCGCCTCTCAAGCCACTCCTGAAAGAGGGGACTTATCGCCGCAATTGTGGCGTGCCCAATGTGATGACACCCTACGGCTTCGACTACCATCTGCTCCGTTTCTCGTTAGGAATCTATACTAATAATAATTACAAAGAGGTAAAATGTGTTTGTAAGTTTGTATGTAGGAGGTAATCTCCGGATCTACCAGTCGGATTCGATTTTTTTTTTCGCATTGGCTATTCCAATTCTTGAGGAAGGTTATAGGCTCGGACGAAGTCGTGGGGTGAAGCTAGAACACAATATTATGCATTAGCGACATCTACCTTCAGGGCTAAATCTTGTAAAACTATACCCATGATTTAAGGAACGTAATTGATACTTTAATTGTGGCTAAGTAATAACAGCCGCACGGGTCGACCCAACAGCTTAAGCTACGCTTACCAGGGTATGTCCGTGGATGCTGACCATCTTTACATACCGAGACCTCCGTACCTCGGAAAGCACGTTAAGCCGTTGGTCTCGGCTGTCATTCGTGGATCTTTGACAGTCGTTACGGGTCGTCAGAAGCCCGAAAGTCTAACAGTCTTACCAAGGGATATGGTATTTCCCAGTTACTGGGTTGTGAAGGTCAGATAGGTAGTCGCTCCTTGTAAAATACTGGTATTCAGCTACATCCGGTTAGACTGCAAGCCGACCCCAACATAGTTGGGAAAAGGCTAGGCAGATTGAATTGATACTTTAATTTTCTATGATATTTACTCTTATTATGGATATTGCCCGTATCAGCAAGTCAGTTCTAATGATGAAATATTTTAGGAGATTTTTCAGAGTTACTAAGCACTGTGTAGATTTTTCATCTGTGATGTCATATGGAGATTTAAAACAGTATTCTAGAACGATGCTAACTCTTAAACTAACAGATAACATACTTGATACTAATCTCGACTCAAAACCTAATTTTAATTCAACATTTATTAGCTAAGCAACGTTTTTTAATGCGGGCATGAGATTCTCGAACGTTGCTCTGAAATAAACTCGAAAACGAAGCTTTGAAAGTTATTCAACAAATATTGAATTACTAATAATATCAATATAAATCTTACTAATGTTGTCGGTACAAGTCCAAGTGTTTGTGTAGCGACACAACATCAATTAAAGTCTCATTTTGACGCGTCGACCACACGTAATGCCGTCGTTTTCATACGAATCTGATACTGAAACAAGGATTATTTACCAATTCTACCCTTCCATGTCGTATGAAATAGTTATAGGATGTAAACATACGATTTTGTGTTTTGTTAATGGGTAGATTCGAAATTAATTGCCTTTTGATAGGGTAGTGACTGTTTTGTGGGTAGGCATGGAGTATCGGAACTTGTCTCTTCAATGACGTAATAGGCAATTTATAAACATAGATCGACATTGGGTGGCAGGATATATTTTTCTTGAACTACTACTTGACTAAATCTCCTCTGTATTATCTTGTAAAATTGCATAGCATAGGTGTACTATGTACAAGCTACCATTTACCGGGCAATGATGAAAAAATGTCTTTCATTGACTTGAATTTACCCTGGCGGCTAAGGCATCATATTGATGTCATGCTCACTCAAATGTCTCGCTGATGGTGGCACGTGTGTTGATTCATTTAGCTGCCTTCAAAATGATTGAGCTACATGGTGCTGATCCATGCGTCATTTTCGTAAACGGGCGCCGTCAGTTGGGGACTGGTCATCTCTTAGCTGCCACGGCATACTCTGGACGCTTTTAACGTGTACTTCGTTTTACTTGTTCTCACATATAATTATAAATTCAACATTAATGATGTAACCAATGGTTCATGGAGTTTCTGCCCGTTCTTTTCCATACTACTTTTCCTACTACGCTTTGGAATGGGCAACTAGCTTCATAATATTTCAGACTGCCCGACTCCTTAACAGTTCAAAAGTGCCTGGAAATGGTTTAATAGAAATAAATGCTTTGAGTTTGAGTTTAAAAACAACTGTTGCGTTTAATCAAAACTGAACTGAACTGCCAGCTGAATAAAAATATAGAAAGAGAAACGATGCATGGTTCAAGACGTAGTGAACGCATGCAAGGTATTTTTATCGAGAAGGATCACCCCTTAAATTAATCAGATGACGATTATTTTATAGTTTGCCGGATAAAAAATATTATATATTCTTTTCGGATGTTTTAAAGTTTCATTTTCTTTTTGTTACAGAATGAATACGTACAGATAACACACAAGTTATTCAGACCGTCGACATCAAAAACGTAAGTATTCCATAAGTAGGTAAGTATGTATTATAGCTATATTAATGTCTACTGATTCTCAAGAGCATTCATACCAAATAAAATTTTCAAGAATGATAATGATCAGGTCAGACCAATTTAATCAACGGAGAGAGGAAATTGGTAGCTTAGATCTTTAAAAAAAATATTACCTAATATCACACACCTAATCCTAATACAAAAAAAACCGGCCAAGTGCGTGTGGGACCACGGACAATGAAAGATTCCTTTGGGATAATTTATCCCAAGAACAAACTTAACTTTGTAGTTCAATTGTTTTTCTCCCATCCAATATATACGTCACGGTCAATTTTCCAATTGCAAATGTAAGCTTATAATCGCAAAAAAATATTTTTGCTATGTGATAAAACTACAAATTATCAATTATCGGACTTTTTCCTTTACTAGTGCTGTGAGACCTTGCTTCCTGCCAAATTTCATGATATTAGGTCAACGGGAAGTACCCTGTAGGTTTTGATTTATTTGCGAGTATCAAAATATATCACATAAATGGCCTTATATTTTTATTGCGTTGATTTAGAAACTTGATTTTTTTAGAGCTCCAAAGGAACGTACACCTACGTATTTGATATTAATTTCAACTTGATACCTCTATGCGTTTCTAAGAAAAGGGATCTTGACAGACTGACGGACGGACAACGAAGTGATCCTATATGGGTTCCGTTTTTTTCCTTTTGAGGTACGGAACCCTAAAAAAGACAATAAAATTACAAAAATCTTGAATACTAAATAAAATAACATTTAATTATAAAGTACATTAGGTACCTATAATAACACAATCGCAGACCAGTCACGGAACCGAAACATTGTTACAATAAAGTTACGTTGCGTGCCCGCGGCAGATACGCCCATAAACCGCACAATTGTCGCGCACCGCACTTATTTACGTGTACTTATGGACAGCACCATAAATATGTGCGCACTGCGGGGGAGCGTGATCTGCTGGCGGTAATTATTGCGTGACTTATTGGCGAACGAAGATAACACGTACTTCGCGACCAGAATAAACAGACCTCCCTTAACTCATACTTATTCCCTTCCCTCGAGTTCCTTTCTAAGATGTTGAAGGGAACTGTAGGTCATTTTGAGCTGGTAGTAAGTCTACCGCTCCGAGGGCTATGGCAGCTTTATCTCGCGCTTGACTGTTGATCGTGACTTTCCGACTGAGATTTCGGTAATTACGCTGATTATGAACGTAGGTGCCGTGTTGTTTTTCGCTAAGGAGCATAAGGTTGAGAGGAATTATGACAGAGTTACTTGAAATGGATATTATGACTGACAAATACACAACAGCACTTATTGCACGATACTAAACTTGTACTCTTTGACGTTTGCATTACCATCCGCTACGCCCGTCTACGAAACTGCTACGAATGTGCTACGGCGATTGCGAAATACTATTCTGCAGTCTCACGTACGAACTCACTTCTATTTTCGCATTGTCTGTCGTCAGTGCCAGAGTCAATATCAGGTTTTCGCTGTGAGTATCAGGAGGTTGCTGCATTTGTATGTACTACAAACAAGGATAATAATGTGTCTTACATTCGTTTTCAATATCTTAAAATCAAATACGATAGAAATTTTCTCTGGCACATCAATTCAATAAAATGACAATTAACGTAACATACCATAACCCGCTGCGGGAAATATGATAAAAAACTGAACAAACAAAACATTACCTAACCAGACACACAAAAGTTCCTTGAAATGAAACTGTATGCGAAAGTCAAACTCGCACACCCTGACTTTTAAAACACTCTCTAGACTCCCGTACCTGGTACCTCATTTACCTTCCTTGTATCCTATCTTCAGAGCAGTGACAGTCTAGTGGTGTGACCGTCAGACTGCCAAGTCATACCTCTGACTTTTCGGATTCATGTGCGTATTGTATAATTATCATTTGCTTAAAAAACGGTGAAGGAAAATATCGTGAGGAAACCAACATGCATGAGAGATATTTCTCGAAGGCATGAGAAGTAAATTCAGAGGCCCATTGGCGGCAATAAAACTCGAGTCCTGGTTAGTCACTAACCACTAAAGGTGAAGCGAGCTGTTAATAGTGTTGATCCTTAACATCAGGTAGAATGACAGCTCGCTTCACTTAAGTTTTCACGGTGACATTTTCAGAATAGGTCGGCTGCTCTGCACCGGTATTACTTCGCCTCATAGTCAACTAGGCATCAACCCAACGGAGGCACCTGACCTTAACCACTTTAGGCAAATACAACCAAAACGGTGGTAAATAAACACTGTCGTAACTGGCAAATCGATTGAAGAAGTTGAAGTGCAAGTTATACATAAGCCGTCTTCTTCATTCTCCGTCGTTGTCTTCTTTTTTGCCGTCGTCTTCTTTATTAGATATTTTATTTTATATCTGCTGTATAATTTGTGCTTTTTAGTCTGAGTTAATATATATATACAGACAGAAATAAATGTATTTTCTTTATTTCTTTCTCTTTCTCTTTCTCTTTCTCTTTCTTTCTCTTTCTTTCTCTTTCTTTTTCTTTCTTTCTCTTTCTTTATCTTTTTTTCTCTTTCTTTCTCTTCTTTTCTCTTTCTTTCTCTTTCCTTCTCTTTCTTTCTCTTTCTTTCTTTTTCTTTCCCTTTTTTCCTTTTACTTATTTCTTTCTCTTTTTTTTAAAGTAAATGGGTGTAATGTGTTTAAGCCGTAGGTCCCAGTTGTCATTTGTAGATCTTTGACAGTCGTTACGGGTAGTCAGAAGCCCGAAAGTCTGACAACCATTCTTACCAAGGGGTATCGTGTTACCCAGTAACAGGGTTGTGAACGTCAGATAAACAGTCGCTCCATGTAAAGTACTGGTATTCAGCTGCATCAGGTTAAACTGCAAGCCAGCCTAACATAGTTGGCAAAAGGCTAGCCAGATGATGATACATTTATTCATAGTATTGATAATCTTACTGTTTCTTACATTATCCCTAGGAAACATCAATGGAGGTGCCGTTGTATATTTGCCTGAACCTTCACGCCTAGCTCTAACTTTAAGGTGCAGTATCACTTAATTTCACCATTTGCTTACAAATCTGATATCATCAACCTCTTCATCTCTTCTTTCATAGAGCACTGATAGCCTAGTGGTGTGACCGTCGGACTGCCAAATCAAAGGTCTCGAGTTCGAACCCAAGGCACGCACCTCTGACTTTCGAATTCATGTGCGTATTGTATAATTATCACTTGCTTCAAAAACGGTGAAGGAAAACATTGTGAGGAAACCGGCAGGCCTGAGAGATATTTCTAGACGGCATGTGAAGCCATCCATAGCCATGTGTCAATGTTCACCAATGTCAGTCATGTCCAAGATAAACTCAGAAAGTACCTATGAATTGTAAAAGTCAAATTGGGATTAATGTACCTATAGGTAATCACTACAGTTGTAAACGTAATAATGTGTTGATGGTATAGACATGTAAAATTTCTGCTTATCACATGTAACCTTCGCAAAAAACACCATTACGATAAATACGACGTTTTCAAATACTCAAAACTCATAACAAACTTAATTCTCAACTTTTGTTAATTTCGTTTATTCTTGATTCCGCAAAAAAATAAACAAAGACGTTGTTTCGAAGTTTGATCCAATAAAACAAAGTTTCGAACAAACGAATGCATTAAAGTCACCGCAAACTGATCCAATCGTAATATCGCACTCCCAGACATCGAAAGTTAGTATGCATTGACTTTGAAAAGTCGTCCAAAACTAAGTTGGGTTATGTTTATGAAACTATTCGGATGCGGGTGTGTGCCGCCAATACACATGCAAGAACTCGCGCCCAACTCGAGGCATAGTTGGCTAAGTGGAACAGCTGTAAAACAAAGTAGCGAAGGGTCTAGGAACTTAGTGTGTACGTTGGCAACTATTCGGCGGTGCGAACACATGTCGTCGGCGAGGCCGCGCGGTAGGCCCCGCCGCCGACACCACGCCGCGACGACGACGCATCTTCACAACTTTGACAGTTTAATTCGTGAAGGAGGCCCGCCTCGGCCAACGACCGCCGATTTATAAATAAGTTAAACTAGGTTTAAACTAAAGTATTGCGGTGGGATGATAACGAACCCGGCGCCTACGCTCCCCTGCCGCCCCGCGTACCGCGCCCGCGTGCAGATAAACTTTTAAAATGACTTTGGAAGCTTTTGAGCTTTTAATCGGTAAAGTTGTACAGACAGACAGTTCGGGCACAATCCTTGAACCGCTTGCGCCGGCGACGGCGGCCGCAAAACTTTGTTTTACAGGACTACTTTTCTTCTTGTTTCAAGGTTGGACTCTTAAAACAAACTCCGGTTCGACGGAGTTCGCGAACTCGGGCGCGAACAATTTACAAATTTCTCTCTTTCATAACAACTAACTGCCGCTCGGCGCGCCGGCGAAAGTTGTCCTGCGTAGATCTTAATCGCATTGTCTGTTGCGCTCGCGGCGCCAACAGCTGATTGTGACGACACAGTTTATCGAACTTTTGCTTTAATTCACGTGCCGAACGTACTCGTAACAAAACAACAAACTGCTGGCTATAAAAGTCAACATGACTAGCTAGGGAGATTGTACTGATACAAGATGAATGGACGGCAACACGCGAGGAGCGCTAAATAACAGACAGGCGTTTTGGAATATGTCGGATCAACGATGAAATCAGGATGGACAGCCAGTACAAAAAGGCCCGCAGATAGACACCGGGCGCCCTCCGACGCGTTTATTCAATTCGTTTAAGTGACATCGATAGCATCGGCTGCGGTCGAAAAAACTCGTCTGCCAAATGTTGACGGCGTCCCCGGCGACCGGCGACCGGCGACCGGCGGCGACTTCTTTTTTCAGTTCACGCCTCACCTGCCCGGGGCCAGAAGTGGCCTCGCGTGAAATACACTGATTGGCGTTTAATGTTGAACCGTCTGCCTTTTATTTGACCAGTGTTGAAACTCTTGAAAGCTTTTTATACGGGAGGGCATAGGTTTCTTTATGTACCGCTCGTTATATAGCCGTGCGTGTCGTATTTTCTTGTGTAAATGGCGCAGAGTGTTAATAATGCCGTCTTTTTCGGGCGTGGCGTGGATGTCGGCTCGTAATGTAACCACATTTTCATTACTGCTTATATACTGGCATACGGGATCGTAACATAAGCTAAATGCAGTATCGGGTATTGCGCGTAAATTTTACGTAACTAGAAATAAATAGGTTGCGGGTGTGTGGGGCGGGGCGGCGTGGGCGGCGGCGTGCGCGCGCCTGTTCTCCCCCTCCCCTGCCGCCCCGGCTCCAGCCCCCCCGCACCCCTCCTCCCCGCGAGCCCGGCCTGCTGGCGACCTCCGCATAGTCCGCGAATAGCGCCCCGCGAGCCACCCGCACCGCGGAGCGAGCTCCTACGTCCGCCGCCGCCCGACACGGCCTACGGAGAAACTTTTCCGACGTAGACGCGCTACGCTGTGCTACGAACTCCGTTATGCTACGAATCGAAACTCATTAGTCCAAAGTGCATTTTAGTGCAGTGATTTTTTTAATAATATTTAATTATCAGTGAATCCGTGTATAAATAAAATAAATAAATAAAAACTTTAGTGCGCAATGAGGACTCGCCCCTCCGTTTTATAGCGATGTCGGCCCTCGTCCGACCCATGTGGTAAGTGGCCGCTTGATTACCAAAGTTTCGTTTGAATTCCGTCAACTATTTTGTTTTTAAGGCGAACTGTTGGACGCGCCAGAAGTCGTCGCGTTTGTACGTTTTGATAAATATCTGCGGCATTGTTATTTCAGCGGTGTTCAACGAAAAATTGAAGAAAGTGTTCAAGATAAAAACAATATCGTTTACGCACAAATCCCACGCTCGTAAAACCATTTCACGAAATGCTTTCATAATGTGTGTTAAATATTGATGAGGTTGAGTAGTGTTAAGTTTGTATGTAATGTTTGAGGTTTAAATCGGATGTTTGTGTGTTTGCCATGAGGTTGATTATTCCTGCCTCGTTTGTCGTATCGGAGGTAATGTAATCACATCGGTAAGATGAGCGAGTCGGCAAATAACCGCGGTATTAGCTCGGAGACAGAATACGTAATGGCGCGAAGCTAAATACATTAGCTACCCTTGACTACACGGGTGTAAGCAGTAGTTGTACTGTGCTGATGGTTACGAGATTTGATTTAATTATAGGCATAAATTATGCACTGTATGTACTTAATTCTTATCGCTATAAATTTGTCAAATACGTAAACTGAAGTCCCGTTAGTTCTACAAACTTATTTTATGTATTTTTTCATGTGAAAAAATATATAGGTATACTTTGAATCATGAAGTTTTTATATTTGATACCCGACAAACTTTAAAGTTACCTAAATAATACATTTGAAGTTCTTAATAGTATTGTTTCAAACTTTTTAAGCATAGAAAAACAAAGCGATGAACAGCAATGACTAAACTAGTAGGTAAATATTTATAACAATAAAAAATATATATAACTGTTTTTAGATCCTATTTATGACTAAACAATACAATAAAATTTCATAATTAAAATTGATGTAGTGCTAAATTACGGATCCAATGAATTAGTTTACAAAAATAGCAAGTAAAGTATATAAAGTAGAAACCACTTTCTATATTTCTACCCTAAGAAAAAAAAAACTACGCAATAATTTCAAAAACAATATTTGTGAACAAAAAAACACATAAAAAAACAACCCCACTTCGTTAACATACTTAAAACTCCCCGAACGCAAACCGGCAAGTCACTAAAGATCAAACCCATAATAACTCGCATTAAAAACGTTAACCGTACCGTGTAATTAACGTAAACGTTTAATTCAGGTGAGGTGGCGCTGATTTCACGTGTAGCGCCTCTTCCCATCTGATAGCGCTAAATTGTTTCACCCGTATCTGATGGGCCGCTAAAATGTCACTTATTTCACCTTCTATTTTGACGTCGTTACGCAGATGTATGGGAATGATTTTATTAATTTGAGAAGGGATTTATGGTAGAGTAAATACATTTATTTTGTCAGAAAATATGAGCAGATACATTTGTAGCACTCTTAGGTTTTTGGTATACGGTTTAATAAATATTTAGATTTTCTTTTGTTTGACGGTGGGGAATAATGTTAAAAGTAAATACAACGAATTGGAAAATAGTCAAGTATAAACTCACAATACAAAACAAACAAATAATATTCATGTACTTCACAATAGTTTGACTATACTTTTAATTTACGAATATAGCTGTTATGTCAAAGAAAATTATGGAAATATACCTTTACTTCTGGGGAAATTGACTGCATGAACTGCTTTGAAATAAGCTACGAAAAAGGGGGCTGAAACATTAAAAAAATACCTTAATCTTTTACTACTTAGGTAGCCTATCAAGCTCATATCATCTGACCTTTGGATGTAAATCTAAATAGTACTTTACCTTAACACAGCAAAATATTAAACGAAAACGTACAACAATATACCAAACAAACTCCTCATATTTACAAAAAAAACCGTCAGCTGTTTGAGGCAACAAAGATCCCGAAGTAATGTAAAAGAAACGTATTTTCGACACAACTGCACTACACATCGGATCGTGTGGAGGGTGCGATCCAACCCGTGATAACCCTTCGAGAGTGAGCCCTTAACGCAGGGCTGCCTCACGGGCGAAGGAATAATGGAAAGAGTTGAAAATAATGTGGACGAAAAAATATTGAGTGTGTAATAAAAACTCGTACCTACATAAATAAAAATCTTGTATTTCAGACTGTAAAACTAATAGGTTAGACTAATAGGTTAGTTTACAAATATACTACAAACTAATGTAAGTAGTACTTACAGAACTTTCGCTATAACAGTAGTTATATACAGGTTTAGTAAAATGCGTACACGTACAATTTATTCACGCTTTTAATAAGGTCTTATAACTTTTTATTCATTTCAGAAATGAAAAAGGACTCACCTTTAAAAAATATAAATTATTGTTTAGATAAACTGTCATTTTCCTGTCAATCAGGCCTTCAGATAAGATATCATCTGCTCATACTTAAGCCTAAACTTAAAATTACGTGAAACGTCGAGCTATATTTTATGTTTTTTTTTTTTTGTTGTTTGAATATATCAAACCATGGTTACTGAAAAACATTACGGCAAAAATTTACTTTCTGCAATCATTGACATAAGTAATAGTTCAAATTATTTAAAGCAAAGTATTTATTTTGAAGGAACTTGTGTTTATAATAAGTACTAGGGAAGTGGAAACGTGTTCGCATGCGACTTGCGAGGGTTTGATACTCCACGCGATAACCCTCGACACGGGTGAGCTCTTGACGCAGGGCTATCACTCAGTGAAATTGGAAAGAAGAATATTTTTTGGCATTTTTATTTTATTTTTGGTGATTAATAATAATTTGCAAAAATAAAACCAAAAATGCAGTGCGATTTTCTGTTTAAACAAATCTAACATTTGGTCAATTCAGAGAAGAACTTTATTTACAGGACACGGTTTCTTCTTAGTATAAAAACATCCTGAGTGTCAGTCAAAATAATAAAGTAATAATAAATACTTGCCAATGAACTTTTCTTTGATTTATTCACATTATTTACTTATTTCATATTACTATAGAAAACAATAATATTTTACATCAGATGAGTAGACGAAGTTCAAAGGAGCTCGTGGCTAAGTAACAACAGCCGCACTGGTCGATTCATCAGGTTAATTTACCCTTGCCGGGGTTGGCCAGTGGATGGGTGACCATCTTTACATACCGAGAATCCTCCGTGCCTCGGAAAGCACGTTAAGCCGTTGGTCCCGGCTGTTATTCGTGGATCTTTAACAGTCGTTACGAGTCGTCAGAAGCCCGAAAGTCTGACACCAGTCTTACCAAGGGATATCGTATTACCCAGTTACTGGGTTGTGGAGGTCAGATAGGCGGTCGCTCCATTTAAAATACTAGTATTCAGCTGCATCCGGTTAGACTGGAAGCCGACCCCAACATAGTTGGGAAAAGGCTAGGTAGATTGATTGAGTAGACAAAGTACAGTTTTTTCGTAACAAATAGTTTTTATTCAATTGAATTCCAAATGGTAATGGTAATGGTTCCAATGGTACACACAGAATATCAAACCAGAAGTCCCCGAAAGGTAAAACAATAGTTTCCTAAACAACAGTTCCATGCTATCTTCACTTATTTAGAGACGCTTTTGGTTATAAAGTTCACTGTCAATATAAATTATCATTATGACTGAACAACACAATTATTAATAATAAATATTATTATTTTTATAATTATTTTCTGGTGTAGGTAAGTATGTATAAATAAATAATACAGATTTGTTTTGAGACAAGAGTTTTTTCGGCGGTTTTCTTTTCAGCTTCCTTGCTAGGATGCTCAAGAAAGCTCTCTACACAATACACAAACACAAATCAAAACCTTTTAATGTAGTTTTACTATTTTTTTTTATTATGTTTCTTTAAAAAGCCTAATAATTAAATCTTAGTAGAGACTTAACAGGGCTTAATATTTTTTTCTAATAGGTACCTACAAATAAAAATGTCTCGTTATTGAAGTTCTACATGTTCGCATTTTAGCCTGTATGAATAACAGAAACTTGATCAAATTAATTTACAGGCTTCCAAGCAAACAAACGACAACGAAATCTAAATAATTCTAAATAAAAACTCATAAATATCATAGCAAGTACTCAATAAAAAACAAATATTTATTTGTTTTACGTGATCCTGTCAGCCCTGCCGCGCACGGGCAGGGGTTAGGGCGAGCCTACCAGTTACAATGCACCGCGGTGCCATTACCCCACTTATTTTAAGTCACTTTAACTATTGCGATATTGATTTTTTGCAGTCATATGTTGTTTTCTGCTCTATGGGTTTGAGAAATCGATAAATGAATGGAGGTGCGTATGTAAATGGATGAGAGAAATTAATGACGTGTTAAATAATTATTTTGATTAAAGAAATCATAATTTGATAGTGAAATGTGACAGTATTATTTGTGGTACCTAAATTAGTTTTTTTTTTAAATAAGCGTTGTGTCGGTGTGAATAAATAACATTCAACAACAGTGCATCTAAAAATAAATATCTCTAAAAATCAAACAGCCCATTTTAATAGAAAGGACATGTATGAAACTATTTACTAAATCATATTTCTGCTCTGAGAAGTATACTTGTGACTTAATCCTGTAAACATTTTCGAGTCGACCTCGACATGATTCTACACCGAATGAATCATTAATTTGATATTTGTCACTAAATTACATTTTCTTTGTAATCTATGCTCCATTTATAAAATTGCATTATAAAAATAACGGCCATATAACAAAAGCTATTGTGTAATATTGTTGAAATTACTGCATTTTGGAATTACTATATATATTATTATTTATTGTTAAATAACGGAAGTTATTATACGTTTATATCGAAAAACGAAAGAAAAAATGAAAAAACAACGGATATTTTTGTAATGATATATTAAAGTAAAACAAAAGGATTATAATTACTGGTTTTTTAGGGGCCTTCGCTCAACTTAGACTGTGATTTTCTTGGTTAATTGTTTTTTTGAGACGTCACCGGTATGTTAATCAGTACCTAATACCAATAAATCCAAATACATTATAACGAGATATGATTATGTGTTTAACTAGCATCAGAAATAATGAATGGAGCCTAACAAGAAATATAAGAAAAATATATAAAGCATTTTATTCGTAATCTACCGTAGATCTAATACGAGCCCTTGCGCGGCCAACAAGTAGGTACCAACGATTATTTTGTAATGATATTTTGGTAGAATATAAATCTCCAAGACCAGATTTTTTACTTATTTAGTAAAAAATCTGGTCTTGGGGTAAGATAAATAAGATGGTATTATAAATAAATATATAATGTATACTTTATAAATAAATGTTTAAAATATAAATATATGGTATTCAGCTGCATCCGGTTAGACAGGAGGCCAACCCTAACATAGTTAGGGGGACTAGGTAGATAATGATGATGAAGTGGAATGGTACTGCTGCTATAGGTACAAACAAGCCGTCTACGTCTGTCTCACTCAGGTATCAAGAGCTTTATAAACTTTCTGTTTCCCTTGGTGAGGAAGTCGGGTTTCCAATCTTTATTTCCTATTTCTATATTTTCTTTTTACTAAAACGAATTTCATTTAGATTTATCATGAGGATCTGGAGGTTGAAGGACCCAATATTAAAGCCCGATTGTGGTTTTGAACCTGGCTCTCTTTAAGAACAAATATTACTTGAATGTTGGTAGGCCCTGTACACTGTATTTATGTTGATTATATTTAGGAGGTCGTGTATTGGGTATTGTATTATTAGATAATTTTAATTATTGTGAATGTGAAGCCTATGTGGATCATAGTTTGTTTTTTTTCCGTTCGTTTTCTATATATGGTCGGAAAGTTTGAGTACTTTATGCGGCTTATCCAAATGTCCTTTCTTTGGTATTGTTTGTCTAATCGTTGAGCTCTTTAAGTTCTGAGTTGAGCTGCACGATTACTGACAAATACGTGTACTGACTGGACAGGTCCACTCATATCTGTGTGGTTCTTTCCTCAAAATACCATTTCAGACAACAATCTACATGGTCCTCACATTATATGCCCAAGATTCTGTCTGGACTTTAAAAGAGACTGAGTTTGTTTCGGCTTTTCTTCTCAGAGTAGTCGTATAAGAAACGCCCACCTCATCTGATTTTAAAATATGATTGACGTGTAAAAGTGTTTGTTCAAACCTACTTACAGAAATAAAATCATTTAACATTTATCATATACACAATCCTGGTTTTAGGGATGTGATAGTGCACAAATATGTCAATAGCGAATAATTCCATATCAAATACTGGAGGTTCTATTAAGGCTACCAACATTATCATTGATTTTAATTTCAAAGCTTTTTTGAAAAAAGATGTAGTTATATAAGGGTCCCTAAAATAGTATTATTTAAGCATCTTTTAAAATGGTAATATTAATCACTTATTTCAAAGGAATCTATGGTCCAGCACATAGTGAACACAGGAAAACCCATTTAAATACGAGAGGATATAAAAAGGTTAACCAGAGATTATGACTTGAGTGATCATGTCTATAGCTTAATGCTTCTGAATGTCAAGCAAGAACAATCAATCAATAAGCGGAACTATGATGATGTTCGAATCAATAAGCGGAACTATGATGATGTTCGTATCAATAAGCGGAACTATGGTGATGTTCGTATCAATAAGCTGAACTATGGTGATGCTCGTATCAATAAGCGGAACTATGATGATATTCGTAACACGCACCGAAAGTTCCACCAATCGGAGCACAAGTATTGTGTTTTCATTGCAATAGAAAAATCTATTTGGATACTCAAAAAATCTAAGACGATATAATCCCATTCCACCGAAAATAATCTTAATAAAGGAACGAACACTTTGGATATTATTGTGCCATGTATTTATGTGATACTTTTGTTTCGTGTTAACTAGAGGTTTCAATTTTTATCGGACGTTTGCACAATCATACTGATTAGAGATCACTTTAACGAGCGGTTCTTCATGAAGTGACACTAAAGAAATAGTTGTGTGACATCTACTTGTGAAAACTCACAGAAAATCATAAAATATAATCATCAAACTCAGTAATTATTCGTAGTATGTATACAATTTCATTACGCCTAATTCTATTGGCAATCTATTAATTCGTCAAACACTAACGCTTTATGCGCTTTACTAAATAAAATTAAAAACTAAACTAAACTTAAAAATTAAGGCTAAACTGTTCTTTATAATGCTTGAACTACCTTAATACCCACTCCACAGAATCCATAGATTTTTTGAACGCATCCTATGAAAATGAATTTCCATGCTTTCCGAACGCGACACAATGCGGAACGCAGCAGCCATTGTGCTCACAAATTGTATACGGTTTGCTCTGCGTCCGATCCCATTCGAGCCGCCATCATTGTTTTACCGCTGAATTTTTTTCAATCCATATTTTTTATTTTATTCTTTATATTCTTTCTCAATTTGGCAGAGTAGTAAAATGATAAAAACGGACAGGCATATATATAGAGTGCACGGGGGTAATTCCGAAAAAGGGTATATTCCATAAGTTCAAAAATTCTACTAATCGTACCAATATTTTCAAATTGGAAAAATAGGTTACGTCATCTTAATTGTCCTCGCCGCATCAGTCGTCGTGTGTTTTGTCAAAAGAGTGTCGCGCAATTTTTGTTGATTCACAATAACCCACCATATTTATCTCAGCCTTCTGATAAGTTATTTGAATTAATGCTTGTTTTTACGATACGTTGTAGTTTTTAACGAATTCTTGTGAGGGCAACAACGTCCTAGCAGTTATTTTTTTTTTTTTTAAATACTCCTCTGGGATCATTTCGATGCTCATTCCTGTTGAGAACCACAATTTTTTCTTGGTGTAATACCGAAATACAAAACTATGAGAAATTATATTAGCCACTACTACTACTAAATTTCATGATATTTTGTGTAAGGGTTAAATGCGATTGAAAAAAAAATGTTTTTTAAAAAATAATTTCGGTATAACCCTAAAATAGTTAATTATTTAATTAATAATTTGCCTATAACAAAAAAATATAACTCAATAATTCAAAATGCTCTATTTACCGAATCCAACTACATATTTATGAATCCCATCTATCCATAGATTAAATCTTTCAATTGAGTTAACAGAAGTCGTATACTATTGGCAGAAAACTGAAACTACTTTACTAATCTAACCAAAATGTAGACTTCTAGTCATCTCGTAAAAATCCCGTCGGAACTACCTCAGTAAACTTATACTTTGTATGGATGTTACTGTGTGCGAAAGTGAGTGCCCTTCAGTGGGAAATTCAGGCTAATAATAATTCTTAATTATTATTAGCTTTATAGCTGTACTTGTAGACTTCGGCTAAGAATTCATTTTCAATTGATTCTTGACATAGTTGCCAATTTAACCAATGATGGACAATAGCAAAATAAAAATAAAACGTATTAAAACTAAAACGGTTTTAGTTTTTATAACTTTTATTTTTATTTAATTTATTTTGGGGTTATAATATATATATTTTTGGAATGTGCTATTTAACCCCTTACATTTGATACCCAACATTGCCTTATTGTTTTTTTTTTATGTTCCTGACTTTATGACTTCTAGGAGGCGCCATTTGTGACAGGACATAGTCTATAACCAGCGAACAATCAAGCCGCTTCCAACAATACCTCATTTGTCAAATTATGATCAGTAGTTTAGAAGTTATGAGGGAACAGATACTTCATGATGAACATTCATACATACATAGCGGTCAAAATCATAACCCTCCTTTTTGCTTCAACGTAGTCGGGTAACAAAATATTTCGGACAAACAAATATGTTTAAGGAGATAGGTATCCTGAGATTTTTTCAAAATTGGTAACGGCTTTCCTGCCTACTATGACATATGAGGCCGAAACATGGATGCTCACTAAAAAGACGGAGTAAAAAGTTCAAAATGCACAAAGCGCCCCATGTTGTGGCCTATCTTTGAAAGACTAATTCCTGTACTAGACATTTACTTTGAGAATATCTTAGAGGGAGTAGTGGTCCTTATAGTTCCATACTTTGGCTTTCCTTTCATACATATGTCTTCGAATAGCTGTAGACGTTTGCGTAGTCAAGATGGTGAGTGCTTGTGAATATTTCGGGTCTTTTGTTGTTAGTTTAGGGTCAATTGTTTGTTTCTAAAAGCCACTCCCTCCAAACTCAACGTGCTTTTCCGGTAAGGGAGGACCACAGGAGGACAGCTTATATGCATTTATGTACAACTGATTGTAGATAAAATCCATGTCCATTATAACTACCAGAGTCTCGGCGAATACAATATGGTCTTGAGTAACCTCTTATGGGCTGTTTGAGAAACCGTTTATTGCTATATTTGAATAGTGCAAAAGTTGGAAATATGACCTTCAATATCTCCATTACCAGACGGTTGCCAGGTACGGTCCAGTAGAATAAAATTATCACAAAGACGGGGGGTACAAGTGAATTTTGGTTTAGTTAAGCATCTTTTTACACGTTATAATACTTCTTTGATAGTAGGAATTATTTTTATATTTACCAATCAGCCTTCCACCGTTTTTGTCCATGATGGTAGCTTGTTTTTGGTAGAGCGCGTATCAGATGTAATTTTATCTGTTAGGACTGGGAGATTTTGCAAACGCATAACTAATGATACTTTGTGGTTTTTATAACGGACATTAAATTCAATATGAACACAGAAAACACCGAGATATGAGATAATTTTGAACAATATTTAGTATTTGCCTTAGTCTACTGTCGTGCATAATATACTATGTAAGTAAGTAATCATTTATTTACCAAAAACTTAGCCTAGGTAACATCAGTGTTGTTTAATTTTGGGATCGGAATAGCTATTACAAATGAGTAAGACTTTCAAACTAGGAAAATCCTGTATCTTGAAGGACAGTGTTCTTTAGTGCTGGACAGTGTTCATACTTCCAACTAGTTTTCACAGAATATCAAAGTCAAATCATTTATTTCAAATAGGCCGTTGTAAGGCACTTTTTTTTTTCAATATTTCGTTACTTCAACAAACATAACTTCTGAAAAAAGAGACAGTTAGTTAACAAACTAGCATCGTTACAAAACATAAATAGAGTTTAAATAATTAGTTCTGTCTTGACAACTCCGAAAGTCACTACCTACCTAAACACCTTCTCTTCTTTCTTAGATGGGTGTTTTTAACTTTATTTATAAAAATACAAGCTTTGTGAACAATTGAATGAAAAACTATAAATCATCCTAATCCTAACTAATATTATAAATGCGAAAGTGTTTATCATAGGATATTTTTTATCTCGGTAGTACGTTCTCGTGAGATATTTCCCGACCTCCACACGGGCGAAGCCGCGAGCAAAAGCTAGTTACAAATAATCATCATTCTAAACAAGGTGCCTCCGATACGTTTGATGAAAATAAATTTTAATCCCACTGCCAACAATCGCGTAACTTTCATTTGAAGACACTGTCCAGTTATCTGTTAGCCTCAGTTGTTATTCGCTATAAACTTCAGCCAAGTTCCATTAAAGCCATTTAAACGAGAACTCAAGCCAAATTGGAAGAGTATTTATCTTTCCCGGGAGTAGATTTAAAAGCAGAATCACGCAAGCACACGACGCCATTATCGGAGGCGCGCGATCCGCAGGCCGCGGCAACTCTATGAATCTAATCCAGAGGATTTACTCGCTGATTTACAGCCGAGCGAGGCCAAGGAGGGCGACTGCTTGAAAGAAAAGTGATAATGTCTTAATCCTACCACACTCGAGTTTGCTCGTACCTACCCCCCTCACAATTTTATGGTCGCCCGCGCAGACGGCACGTTTTGATTTATGATTTCAATAATTAAGAATTCTAAGGTGCAATTTGAATTTGGAGCCGCCACGTCTGGGGGCCGCGGGAGACCGACGCGTGTTTATTATTGCTCCAGGGCGGAAAGGGTCTCAGCCTCTCAGGGCGCTCCGCTTACCTCACGTTTTCTAAGGAATTATAATAGAGTTTCAAGGAATTATGAGAAATTATGAAAATGAGATTTTCAACAATAGAGGCTTTCTTCGAGAGTTTGTTTGTTAAGTTGTATGTGGGGTTACGTATCAAATAGGGTTCGATTTAAATGGTGCATTAGACGGTATTATTATTAATTGTTCTTGCTTTATTTATCCACTACAAATTCTCGGGTTTGTAATAGGTTTTATCTCAGGTTTATAAAAAGCCTTGACTTATTAAAATTCTGCCTTTGTACAGTATTTTTTTATTTGTGCATGAAGTTTTAATAAAATAAATAAATAAAAACAACCGGTTTTCGTATCACAGCAACGGCAAAAACCTAAAAAACGAAACGAAATTGTTCTTCGTTATAACCAAGTTATCATTTAAAATAAGCATAATTCCTCATTCCCTCGAACAAGTAATCAAAAAAAGCCAGCCCTTTTCCTTCTCTTAGGATTTTCGTCATCATCTTTTACTTTTAAATTACGTAATCACCATATTTTATCTTTATTTTAAAAGATATACTAGTTCTTCTTAGGAATCTAATAGGTACAAGTAACTTCCTATCAGCTACATTATGAGGTACCTAACCCTACCTTATGAGGTACCCAAAAACCTTTAACCACGTAAATATTGCCTAATTAAACCCACAACGTTAATAAAAGCGTCTCAAAACCAAAACAGTATCAGTATCACTTCTCCATATAAAGCAGTCACGTCTCATCTCGGCATCTTCCTTAATCCGGCCGCGTTCGGCTCCGCAAATTCGCGCTGCGGCCGCCCTTATATCGCGCCCTAATCTCCAGGCATTACAATTAACGCGGCCCCGAGATAACCCGCCACTCGCCACCCGCTGATAAAGGTCCGCACGAGCACTAGTTTAAACCGGTTAAGCATCCACCGCCCTCAGGGTTTATCTAATTACCCTACGCCAACATACGAACACAACCCGAACGCGAAAACCAACGTTCCGTCCCAATCCCGACGCCTGAAAACGCTTCACGTTTACGTAATTTCGGTTTACATCGGTACAGACTTGAGGGTACGTCACGTACGTAAATGTTTGCCGGGCGTCGTACTATCGGTATTTCGGCCTTCCGGTGTGCTCCCCCGAAGGTACCTCCGTCAAGGACCATCGATTACTATCTCGACTCGAGTCGGGCGCATATTGCACAACTTCGAGAGAGAATATCGCCGATCAATAAATCAGGCCCGATTGCTTTATGGAGTTATGGCTCTAACTTTATTGTAGGGCTCGGAAAACACGATTATATTGAGGATGATATTGTCTGTTGAACTCCAGTATGTTATTCCAAGTCTCAGTAATGAACGCGAATTGAATCTTGAGTCGAGTATCCATTAGTAAACTAAGATAGTTCTCTACGAAAGGAAATCGTGATTGTTGGAGATTTTCTGACGTATTTGTGTGTGTGTGTGTGCTGCGTGGGTGTGATTATTATTTTCTAAGACTAGCATGATTTGAATGCAAGGGTGTGATTTGATACCAAAAACAAAAGTGTGTATTTAAAAGTGATCGAGATTTAAGTGTTTGGATCAAAATTCTGTGAATTATCTGAATATGTACTACTACTCATATATATTTTTCTAGAGGTACCTAACAAACTGTCAACCGTAAACTGTCAAAAAAACCTTTAATGTTGTTGTAATAAAGACTCATTTGAAGAAAACTCTTCTGAAACAAAAACAAACCTAAAGGCCGTTATGAAACAATAAAAAGTAAACAAAAATAGTCACATTGACACACTTACTTCAAAAACTTTTCTGGAAAAGTTTTACCCGAAGTTTAATTTTACTGATAAAAAGTTTGAAAGCGAGATAATACAAAAATAAGACGTTAACCATTAATCTGAAATGCGTGGTGCGGTGTTCTCTGACTCTCACGGTAATCCCTTCATACTTTTACCTTACCATCGATGAAAACAACGCTTCGGATAAAAACATGCAAAATAACCTAGCTATACTTAAACAAATGTCTATGTTTTTTAAACTATATATGAAAACTTAAATAAACGCCTGGTGAATACTTAACTATTTTAACCACATTTCATCACTAATTTCCACTTGGTCTTTACGTCTTCGACGATGTCAAAATTATATATTATTTGGTCTGAAAGCTCTTGAGTGAAATGGTTTTTACGTGGGAACGATTTTTGTGCAAATAAACATAATAACAAAGTGCTTCTAATGTGATACGTCGATTGGAAACGCCGAGAATCATTTCCGCGTAAAAATTTCTGATTGTGGATGGAAAATCGAATCGCAAGTACAATGATCTATTATATTTTTGGTGTATTATATTTATAGCGCTGTCTAGGTCCGGGGATGTTTCTGACTATGCCGTTTGTTTCAGGACGGTGCCGCTAACCACGCAAGCCTCCTTGTCTCAGATCAACAAAAGGAGGCTGGAGTTCGGCGTGGATGTAGAAACGTTTAGAACGAACGATAGGCGCCTGGAGCGCATCAGCAGCGAGGGCTCCATGGATGAGGAGGAGATCCACGGCAAGAGAAGACGACGACTGCTAGATGACGAGAGACGAGATGAACCCGAGTTCCGCCGACGACCACTCCCCATGCACAGACCGCAGACCTTGCGGCAACCCGAAGAAGATGACGAAACACTTATTCGGGAGACACAGGCGGCGTTAAGAACTCTGTCCGGCAACTGGACTAGAGAACCACCACAACCGCATAGTGGGGATGAAAATGAAGATGCCAACGGGTTTGAAAACTTATTTGATGATAAACGATCAGAGAAAATTCCGTCTTCCCCTTCACAATCGTCCGACATGTCTCAAAAAAGCTTCTCCACGCATCATCAAGTTCAACACATGAATGGTATTATTAATGAGCACGAAACCAAAACCAACCTCATAACAATAGAAATAGAAAAATGCGAAGATTACGACAGACTCAGTAGACAATCCACTCAGTATGGAGCACCTAATTTCGACGAGCTCGTCGATTCGTCTTCCAATGAACTAGAAATAGATATGTCAGACAGATGTGATGATAAATACGATGACGAAAGAGATATTAAGCCAAAACGAAAAGGAGAAATGGTTTCTGTAAACAAGCAGTCGTTATACAACGCTTACAAGGCGGCGACGGCAGCCTTGCCGTACTCCACGCAGTCGGCCTTCAAGCCACCCGCCGAAGTGAAACATAGGCTTCACAATTCTTCATTGCCGAGTGAACCTTTTGGAGGGTACTCGAATGACCACGACAGGAAAGAGAACAAGGGTTCGAAGCAGTACACGGTGCTGCAGCCGGCGGGCGCAGGGTCGCGCGCAGCCACAGTGCTGCAGGAAGCGCGCGCCGTGCCGTCCGCGCAGCCGGCGCGCGACTCGCGCCCGCTCAACGCGCTGTCCCCGCCGGCACGAGGTACCGCCGCACTCTGCTCAAACAACGATACCCAAACTTTCTTAACGACCTGGCCATAACATACAACTCCGCGCTATGAACTAACTCCAAGTTTGTTTCAAGGCCGTCTCGCGATATCTCATAACGTAGCCGGGTCGATGTTCACTACAGCTGTCATGTAACATTGCATTATTGTTGAAATGTTCACTTCTAATAAAAATTTAATCGAGTACCATACAACGGGATTGTCTAGCCTTCATTTGGTATTATCTTTCGAAACATTCTGCGCCAGCTTATAGATTTAGTTACATACAGAACCGAGTTCGCAACAAAAGCTGGCAACAAATCATCTCTCATTTGTAAGACGTCTCCATAATTTAGTAGGAGACGGTCACAATAAGGTTATACTCCCACCTAAGTCGATAACGTATATAAAATACCTAAGCGTTTTCCTCGTGTTGCTGGGCGATAGCTGGGTTTATGTCAGGGCGACGAGCAATAAAAACAGGTCAGGACAGGCGGTGGGCGGGGCATGGCGCGCCGCCCCGCAACTCCTAAAAGAAAAATTGGTAGTCCGCGCGCAGCCGCTTGGCGTTCTTTATTTTTTCTTTTAAGTTGTGCGTGGGGTGGGTGGGTCGCGGGGCGGGGCCGCGCAGGTACGCCCCGGCCGCGGCACGCCCGTCCGTATCGATCGCGCGCGCACGCCCCCACCCGCTCATCAGGAAAACACTAATTTGTGCACCGCTCGATTTGTTCACAGAAGGCAACAAGTGTCCCACACCCGGGTGCAATGGGCAGGGCCACGTCACCGGCCTATACACTCACCACAGGAGGTGAGTCGATGATTCGATGATTTTCAGTATGCGAGTAGCTCGACAGAATCAACAGATGTAAGCCCGACACGGGAACTGTGTTCCTGTATTACACAGGGGGTTTGAAACACTGAGTGCATTATAGCATGATGTAGAGTCCGTATCATTATTTGCTAGAGATTACTGGTACAGATATGACTCAAAGACAAATGCTTTCCTCAGACCTCAAACTATCATAATTCTTAATGAAACTACAGTCCTTATAAACATAATGTTACTATAGCACCTCCATTTTTCTTAACATTATGTCATATGAAGTATCGCAAAACTGATGATGATTTGTTCCTCCAGTCTGTCAGGATGTCCAAGAAAAGATAAAGTCACTCCGGAGAGTAAGTAGAACTAACATTACCAATGATACAGCTTAACCGTTTGAGTTCCGTACATTTTGTTCTAGCGATGTTGTCTTACATTTTGTTCAGCGTATTCTGTAGTTTCAGTATTTTGGTTCTCTTTTGTTTGATTTTGGCGATATTTTTTGTTGTTTTTGTAGTAAGTCAGTGGAATTCTACTGCGTTTGAAGATTATGTTGTTCTCAGTAATGATCTGGAAAACCTACTTTTTTTAAATGGTACTTTTGAAACTTACGTTTTTATTAGGGTCAACCATTGGGATTTATTTATTTGTCTACTTCATTAGAAATTCAGAGCAAGGTGTTTTGAATGAGAACAATATAAATTCTACGCGATTGCTAACCTATCTTAGTTTTTATCTATTTGGTATGTAATTTTCACAAAAAAAATATTTACTGACATATGACGTCATTGTGCAGTATTGGCGTTGCACGAGACGATATTGAAGTGCCCCACACCGGGGTGCAACGGGCGCGGCCACGTCAGCTCCAACCGAAGTACACACCGCTCCCTGTCCGGCTGCCCAACAGCCGCGGCGCGCAAGGCCGCTGCTAGGTCACAGAGAGCTAGACCCTCAGGTGAGACTATGTCAGTGTGACGTAGTAGTCGGGTTAATCGAAGCATACCCGCTCCCTGTCCAGCTGCCCCACAGCCGTGGCGCACAAGGCCGACACTAGTTCACAGAGAGTCAGTCCCTTAGATGACACAGTGCCATTGTGACGTAGTAACCAGCTTAACCGAAGCACGCACCGTTCCCTGACCGGCTAAAAAATAAACAGAGCATACCAGTCAGAAGAAGATAAAACTTCTTGAAGGATTTTACAACATTTTATGAAACTCTATAGTTACAGATCCCTCGTTCAGTCCAGACTAGCTTCTAACAACTCCGCTTTCTCCAGTATCCCACAGTTCAATCTCGCAGCCTCCGATCGCGATCAGCCAGGAGAGCGTCGCCAGTTCCTCGGGCAGCATATCCCGGGACCGCGAGGCATCGCCTCGCAGCCCCGCCGTGAAGCGAGAGGCCGCCGACCTGCTGGTGCCGAAGCGCGAGGCCGGCGAGCCGGAGCGCGACTCCCCAAGCATGGAGACGCGCCACGCCGGCTACGGCGCGCCGCCCGACCAGAGGTCTCCTTATGAAAGGCCGCCGGACGACCATGTGAGGTCGTACAGGTAAATTATATTTAAATTGCCTTGTCATTCGTTCTTCCCGTGAGAAAACATTTGAGAATCAAGAAGTATTATTAAGTTACATTTTGAGTAGAGACGTTTTCGGATAATCGGAATGCATTTATCTCTGCTAATTTAATTTCATTTATTTGGTATTGTCGTTACTGTGTGATTCAGTGACAAAAATTCAAACAATTTTTCAATATTTCAGTGAACGTTGGTATTCGATTGGGATTTTTGATTTCAGTTAAAAGAGGTGTATACACTATATAGGTCAGTTT
This sequence comes from Agrochola lota, assembly GCA_947364205.1. Taxonomy (NCBI): domain Eukaryota; kingdom Metazoa; phylum Arthropoda; class Insecta; order Lepidoptera; family Noctuidae; genus Agrochola; species Agrochola lota. The sequence continues at coordinate 15,862,123 of OX376228.1, forward strand.
CAAAACTTCAATAAACATAAAACTTACATTATAATATGTAAACTAACATTTTCTGAAATTAATCAATACCATGAGTATGTACATAAATTTGTAGGTAGGTACATTATATAACCTACCGTTATATAATGGACCTGTAATTTGGTAAATTTCGAGGCTAATTTAGTGAGCGTTCATAATTGTAATTGCATACGTTACATGCCTTATTAGGTAGAGTTTCTTCTACAATACACAGAATATGTTGACATACATTATACCAATGAATTGATGCCATCCACATTCCCAATAAATAAAAAATAAATATTTCGGAACAATAACACAAGAGTAAAGTACAACAAGTCAAACGTTGATAGCTGCAAAAGTATAAACTGCAGAGCAGCTAAGAATAATGTGAAATATTCTCTAAGTCTCGCTATATTTGCTAGGCATTCACGAAATATAGAAGCTCAGTAGGCTAAAATGTATTGTGATTAATTTGGGTGGCTTCATTAAGTCTGACGTCATGATTCCGTTCGTAGCCAAATGAACGAAGCGCGCTACGGCTACGAGTCGCGGTGCTACGAAGGCGCGCCGGCCTTTGAGCGCTACGACCCCGCGCAGTGCCCGCAGCGGCCCTACGGCTGGGAGGAAGAGCGCTACCACGACCCCCACCTCCCCACCCCCATGAAAACAGACCAGTCCGAACAGGAGACCAGCTCCGGACCCATATACCCTAGGTAGGTCACCAACAACCAGTGTCGAACGCTTATGTGGTAAACGGGATGCTTAGATCCTAACATATTTCTAATGAGATTTATATAGCTAATTGCTAAAGACAGTTCGTTAGTAGACTTTCGGATTAATTTTACCTCCTGCGAAATTATCGAAATTGGCCGTGTCCACCAGACCAATGTACCACTACGAGGCTGGTAGCGGCGTGGGTGCCGTGGGTGGCGTGGGCGGCGTGGCGGCCATGGGCCCCGGCGTCCCGCCCGGGTTCAGCGCCATCAACCTGTCGGTGAAGATCGCCGCGGCGCAGGCGCAGCGGCCGCGCAGCCCCACGCCCCGGGACCCCCGTGACCCTCGCCCCGCCATAGATCTTTCCACTTCTAGTGGTAGTCCACAGGTGAGAATAGATACAATAAAAAGGACTAGACAAAACATAATGGGCCCTTTTTAATTAATTACCCAAACTAAATAAATTTTCATAACAGGGTCCATACGCATCGCCGGTGTACACAAGCGCCGGTGGTGGCAGCGGGGGCGGCGCCCGAGGCAGCCCGCAGCCGGGAGCTTCGCCTCAGCTCACCGCCAGCCCCCAGGTGCCCAGTCCGCAGGGCCAGACCCTCGACCTTAGCGTTTCCCGTTTACCACATAGGTGAGGCAATTTCTTCAATAGGTTTTATCTTTATACTCAATATCTGAAAATGAATTAAAAATCTTTATTTTTCCAACAGTCGAGGTTTCCCCGGCGGAGTCTCCTACAGTCGAGAATCAACTCCCGACAGCGGCGGCAGCCATCCATACCTAGAAGCTTACCATCGAGACACCGCCGGTAAGAACTCATTACGCAAATTATTATGAGAGCATATACAATTTTCTTCCCTCATTTTGTTTTAATGTAATCCTTTATACGAGCTATCGTATGTCCCATATTCGCTACATGGCAACATTTTACCCCTCATAAGGGCTCGTACACATTGGTGCCGTTAAACACGTCGTACAAATTAAAACGCGACCGCGGTAATCACTCCCATGCGTTGTACTCGCGCGGTAACGTCGACCGCGGTAATCACTCCCATGCGTTGTACTCGCGCGGTAACGTCGGTAATCCGGCCGAGTGCCGGCGTGCGGCGCACGGTGCGGTTACATGCCAGTGAACACCGCGGTTTTTGTGGATCACTGTGTACGAAGCTTTAATTAAAATTTATAATAGCTACTGAATTCTCACGGCGCTCAGCGTGTACCATGTACCGCGCCGTGGGTAAAACATGAGTGGGAGTAATTTTATAATGTACACAAAAGTTTGCCTCGCGAGGTTTTCGGAATAATTATAATTCATGCGATCTCGTGGGGGTTGAAATAATAATTACGAAATATTTGATTCATTACGGTGTTCATCGGAAAACGAAAAAGCAACACCGTCAGATACGCAATATCTGTTGTTATACTTACGCTAAGACTGAAAGTCAACTGAAGATACATGGGTAACTTTACAATATTGTGACTTAAGCAATAGACGAGAGTTTGACGTCCAAGGTACGGGGCAGAGTACAGTCATGGAGTTAAGAAAATATGCAACAGTTGCCAATAACACCATCTCATCCCACAGGTTACGGTGGCGTCAGTCCACATCCAGTCGCAGGCTACGGCCTGGCCCAGCCGGACTACGCCGCAGCGGCCGCAGCAGCGGGCTACGGTGGCTACCAGTACCAGTGCGGGGCGTACCCCCCGCCGCCCGCGTACCCCCCGCACGCGCCCCCCTACTCCCCGCCGTGCTACATGCCGCCCCCGCACGCCCCGCACGACAAGCCCAAAGATAGCAGGTGAATATAAATACGATAATGTCCCGAAGAGATACGTGGCTAAGGACCACAGGACGAAGACCAATTTCGTCGAGATTTAATAGCATGGATCACTCCACCAAACAGATGCTTCAAATTAACCTTTTCAGTTTCGCATCAGTGGATATTCAAGTCTGATAATGGTTTGGAGATAAACTAATACGTAGTCCAAGCTGTAATGAAAACATTACAAGCCGGACAGGCTCCCAGCAAAAACAACGCTTGGATAATCTGGGATCCCTATAGTGGTTGTCCCTAGACCGAATCTGTTCGGACTGTGACAGTCGTCTCAAGATCCTGAAGGCTTCAGGATAAAGGAAATTAATAAAAAGGAGTTAGCTATAAGATATAATATAGTTTCCTTTCCCTAATGAGTTGCGGAGGTCAGACGGCAGTCGCTCCGTGTAAAATACTGAAATATTAAGATTCAAGTCGGGGTTATTCCGGTGACCCATCGGATTCTTGTGAGAAAACTTTTGAGGAATCAAAACCGTCAGGGTGATTGGTGAAAGCAGTATAATTTTATCATCAATAACTTTCTAAATAATTGCTGCTGGATAGCAACAGCAAGCAACTGACTGATTAAAGAAAATAATTTAGTACCTACCCACGTATCTGTTCTAAAACTCTGCCATCTTGCAGTCCTTATTCTGGTTCTCTTACCGTACTAACCTTAATGTATAAAGGCCTGTTCTGATATACGCGATATCACTGTCTGTCGCGCTCGGTAGCGATAATGTACCCTAATTGCGTAATACACGATCAATCAGAATCTGAATCGTTTTGAAACAGATTGCTAATCCATTGCTTCATAAGTTCGAAAAAAAACTACTTAGCACCGTAAATAACGCAATGAATGTTATTGAACTGTCAAAATGAAACAGATTAGTCGTAATCGTTTACGAAAATGTGTTACCTACGTTATTACATAGCTGGTTCGTCTTCTGGTTAGCACTTAGGACCAGTATCGCTACCAAGCGCGACAGCGATATGGCTTATATCTGAACAGGCCTTAATGCTTAGAGAATATAACACTTCTTTAAAAGATATTATGCGATAATAAAATAAACTAGGTAAGATGAGCGTGTGAACGAGGGTTACTACTGGTCGTACTTTATTTTAGAAGTGAGTAAAGCAGCTAACGTAAACCCCCCGGGGTAACCTTTTATGACCCTACGGCCAAACAATTTTGACAGTAGGACCATATCAATACAGACGCAATTCTAACGTTTTCATTTGCATAGAGAGCCAGGGAAAATATTTCTATTTTTTCTTATGTTGTATTCTATTATTTCTGGGACGAAATAAAGGTTAGTTCTGGTATTGCTATTTAACATTTTGTACCAAACTACTGAAATATTAGGAAGGCATAGCATTTTCTACTCACATTATAACATCTACGTGCTGATATGGGCACAGTAATCTTACACCATATTGCAATGTAAGAAAGTTATAAATATCTACCAAAGTTATCCATTAAAACATAATTTCCAAAACATTTGATTAGTGATTTATGTACAATTGGCTAATGAAGATAATTTTACCTACTCAAATTTTTTTTTATGAGACGCTTACAAGTTCTGATTACGAAATTTAAATGTTAGTCGGTATTTCTACGTAGCAGAGGAGACACGTCTGTTCATCCAGTACTGTCTGTACGTACATTATTATTCATTGTACCAACATCTTTTATATAAAAAATAATATAAAAGACCCTTTCGCAGCTGTTGCACAAGTGTGCTCCGCTCTCGTATTGAATTCTCATAACGTGTTTTCTTTTGTTGATCGACACAAAATGAGTGACGTAAGTGAAAACATTCAACACTTGGCTGCCTTGAGCGGTGAGCGGCCGTATTCTGCACGGTGCGTTCGGATACACGCAGAAGAATTTTATAATTATGTTTTGTGATGACAGACTTATTTGTACCTATTGCTAAATGTGAACTGTTTGTTTTAAATTGCAAAAATAGGGATTTATTTTTGTAAATAATTTAAATAACACTTACTACATGACCAATATAAATTGACATATCGCGGTGGCGCTGCTCGCGAAGGCAAAGAGCAGTGCGTCAAATTCAGTACATTTATGATTAGTTCCTTATTTTACCACGAGTATGAAATGGCAGGATGTGCTGACAGCAATAAAATACAAAAATTGGAGCTGAATCCAATTTATTTACATACATTGGAACATATGTATTTAAGTACTCGTTTATGAACTTCGTATTGCACATTTTATCACCAAGGCTACACCGTACCAACCGTAAAAGTCAATATTATGTAAATAATTATCACGCATAATTTAAAACATATCAACAGAAAACATGAAACAGACCTATAGGAGTACCTAACCCGGAAAATATATTCTAAAACAATGAAAAAGAAATACCGTATATGTACTTAATAATGTAAACGAGAGAACACAGAAACTTTTTTTTTTCCTACCTAGAAAATACAATAACAACACCAACACAGCACATGTCTCTGAAACTTGCTCGAATATCCCACGTAGCGCATTTTTTCATTATGAATAATGAATACAACGTGTAGTTATTTTAGGTTAGAATAATTCTATTGCAAGTTTTCGAACGCAACACAAGTCACACTTGGTGGATCAGTCTAAATATACCGGCGGCGGCCGCGCAGGCGCGCCGTGCGAGCTGCGCGCACACCAGATAAACTACACACGAACGATAAGATACACACACTTTAAATTATATTTGTGCCACTTTCCTGCCGTTAATATTAACGACGGCGCAGATATGCGGCGGAATAGGTAAGAACAATTTTTTTTATATCACTTTTGTCGTGTTCTAAAAACTTTTTTATAGTTTTCCTATCATCCAATACGTAAACACAACAGCGAGTAGCTAATAATACCAACTTTGTAAACATTCAAAAACTTCGCTTCACGTACTAGATAACGTTTTTGGAGGCAAAGTTTTTAGTTTACAAACTTTTATGTAGTTGTGTTGTTAAGTATTTTCGTTGGGTTAATGCCTTCAATAATTACGGGAAACAGTAACTTTTAAGACCTTGAATAATATTTTTATAAGTTTATTTTATTTTTAACAAGTATTTTTGTTTTTTTTTTTCAATACTGTTACGTATCTATTTATTCACGCTAGCTATCACCGCGACGACTTTTATGGGAAACTGAGTTACCGGATACGGGAGTCGAGGGAGCTCATCCAGTGTCCAGTCGAGAGCTGCGACGGCTCCGGACACATTTCTGGCAACTTCGCGACGCACCGCAGGCAAGCGGCAGACACTGGCAGAATACGATTTCGCGGTTGCAATCTGCGGCTGTGCAAATTTTGAACATCGAACCATTACTTTTATTTTTTCCTATTAGAGTTGTTTATGAAACTGTTTCTGTAGAATGTTAATTTTTTTTTTTTTATTTATTTAATTAGCGCGCAACTATTGGCTTAAAATTAAAATATCTAAACTAAATGACTAACGTAAGTCGTGGCTTCAAGTCAGATGATTAGATACAGTTTATTAACCCCTTGTATACTTTCTTAAAGTATTTATAGAATATTAAGATTAGTTTTCAAACTGTGTGAAACAAAGAGTGTTCGATGTTTTACGTTTGTATGGCTAAGTAGAGCGTCCACAATTGCGCCCCTGAGCGACAATTTGCGCATTTCCGCGCCAATTGGCGGCGTCCCACGGGATTTTGATGCAAACTAACCGCATGCCTTTATTAATATTCGTCGTCACAGATCGTGCTATAACATTGTTTTACGCCTTGTTACTCTAACAATATACTGCGTGTTTCTTGTTGTGTGTGCAAATAATTAAAATAATAATTATACAAACTAAATAAACAAAAGTCGGTGATAAAGAAAACGTGGAGGTGATACATACTCTTTACTACGCCTACGCAAGGCACATGCTCGTAATATACATAGAATCTAATATCTATTATCGCCAACCTGATAAAAACTACATTATACACAACCATTACAATCGGTGCTAGACCTTTATTATCCATTTGAAATCTTATGACGTATGTGATAAGGTATGTTTTATGAAGCAATCTTCGACGTGGTAGCATACGTAGGACGCCTGCATCTTTATTTACATACGTACTTATAGGGTTACCAACTTTTTGTATCATAATAGTATTAACGAAGCCTTTGCCTGTAAAAATATAGTAGACTAGCTGTTCCCCGCGACTTCGTCTGCGATCCAGGATGAAAGATAGCTTAAGTCCTTCTCCAGGTATCAGGATCATTAATTCAGATTTTATTACATTAATACTGGTCTTATAGCGCTCATCTCGCCATTTTGTACTCATTAAAGCAAAAACCGGCCAAGTTCATGTCGCACCACGCACAATGAAGGGTTCCGTAGATGGGATAAATTTATCCCAAAAACAAACTTAACAGTGTAGTTCACAAACATGTTCTCCGATACGGAATGTATGGGAGAACATGTTTTTTCAACAACAAATGTAAGTTGGTTGATTATTACTCGTTAACTTGGGGGGGACACTTGACTCTAACAAAAAATTGCACTTTAAAGCTTAATATTTCGCAAACAGATCCCTGAATCCAAAAATGGCTTACACATACTCACAATATTTTTGAACGACCTTTCCAACGACACGCCACTTTGTCGGCGAGATTAATATGTATACCCATGCCAATTTACAGCTTTCTAGTACTAACAGTATCCGAGCTAAGCCGCGGACAGACAGACAGACAGACAGACATAGCGAAACTATAATGGTAAAATCCATACAATTTTTTTAATAATTGTTATAGCTGAATAACTGAGTAACACGTTTTGTTGTCCTTTTTCAGCGGTAGATTTACCAACTTTTTGGTCAGACAGATTTATATCAAGTTTTTTTTGTTTTTTTAATACAAATTGTTAAAGTTACTTCAATTTTTCATCGATAGTACAGTAGTTTCGCCTACCGTATTTTTTTTGTTGAAATATTGTAGTTACCTAGGCTTCTAATATAGCAGGATACTATATTATATTAGGTTGTCAACCCTACGTAGGTACATATTATGACATAGTACTTTGTGAATTCGCTACTCCACTTTTGTTTTCAAAAGATTAGTACATAAACAATGTCAGAACAATGTCGCACCTATAAGCTAATAGCTATGTAAATCTTCCCGAAGAGATTTGACATTCAAATCTCTTCAGACAAAAGAATATATTTTTATACTTGCTTTGATTTTTGAACGAAGGTTTTAAGGCGAAAGCGTCAAGGTAGCCCGCGCGCGCAAGTTAGCGCTTCCCCCTTAAGCATTTTTGTTAATTGATTGTCAGCCAGAAATATAGGTTTCCTTACTTAATTAAGATTCAATTTGTTATACGAGAGGTGTTCAATAAATAGTGAGAATGCGATACATTCTCCTTGGAAAGAAAAAAAATAAATACTGGCAGGCATAGCCCAGACATTAGTTAAGATGATAATAAAAAAGCAATTAATTCTCTTTTGTTTAAAAAAAGTAGAAGTCTATTGTTTGCGTCGTTTCGGAACGTGTTCTTAAAAATGGATAAAATTGAAGTTCGCGCGGTAATAAAATATCTCTGCTTGAAAAATGTTACTACGGAGCAGGTAAATCAAGACTTGAGAGCAACATTAGGGGTTCATACTCCTCCATATTCTACGGTTGCGCGTTGGTGTGCTGAGTTCAAGCGAGGAAGAACTTCCACTAACGATGACCCACGAACGGGACGCCCCATATCGGCAGTGACTGAACAAATGATTAAAAAAGTTGAAAATATTGTCTTGGCGGATCGTCGTGTTACTGTTCGTTTTATAGCTGAAGAAGTAAAGATTTCGATAGGAAGTGTCCATAATATTATAAACGACCATTTGGGTATGAAAAAAGTGTCAGCGCGCTGGGTGCCCAGAATGCTTTCTGACGCGCAGAAACAAACTCGACTGAGAATTTCACAAAGCTGTTTGGATTTGTTACAACAAGATCCTGACCGATTTTTGGCTCGATTCATAACTATGGACGAAACATGACTTCACCATTATGACCCGGAAACGAAACAACAGTCCATGACTTGGAAGCGACCGTCATCTCCAACTCCAAAGAAATTTAAGGCGATTCCATCCGCCGGAAAGATCATGGGCTCTCTTTTCTGGGACAGCCAAGGGGTGGTAGTGATCGAATATCTTAATCATGGAGCCACTATTACGGGGACTATGTACGCAGGACAAGTAACAAAGTTGCGTGAGGAAATACGCAAGAAACGGCGTGGCAAACTCGCTAAAGTTGTTTTGTTTCACCAAGATAACGCCCCTGCGCACAAGTCCAGAGTTGCGATGGCTGCCATTCAAGAAGCCGGCTTCGAATTGATGGAACATCCTCCATATTCACCGGACCTTGCTCCTAGTGATTTCTACCTATTTCCGCGCTTAAAGGAACATCTCAGGGGCCAGAAATTCGAAGATGATGACGGAGTAGTCGCCGCCGTAAATGATTTTTTAAGGGATCAGGAAGAAGATCTTTTTAGAAAGGGAATTTTAGAATTAGAGAAAAGATATACAAAGTGTATAAACCTGAAAGGTGACTACGTCGAAAAATAAAATAACATATAATAAAAGATAATTGCGTCTTACTCATTCTCACTATTTATTGAACACCCCTCGTATGTTCCTAAGTAACTAACGAGAGAAGCAGATAATTGGGTAAGAGTTTATATAAGAGGTAGCTCTCTTATATAAAACCTACGTAACTAGGTATTGGGGTTTTTTTGTTATGAAAGTTTATACTTTTATAACCTTTTAACTAAAATCTCGATACAACCGTTCAAAAATGATGCCTTTCTATCAATTAGCGCATTAGCAAAGACATACGTGCTAAGAATCTTAATAGACGTGACGTAGCTCTATCTACATATAATATATTCGTGGTATCTTTTCTTGGCGAATACAAAATTTTATCTTTCTGTAGCTAGGAAATATAGGTACGACAGTCTTTTGTTAGTCATTATAGGTAGGTAATATACACTTAAATAGATATGTATAATAGTCCACCTCCAGGATTAGCGATTGTAGTCGGTTTACCGTCAACATAATGTGCTGTCATTATTTTATGTGACAACTTTTGACCATACTGATATGCATTCTAGTTTTTTGCCAATATAAAAAAAAACAACGTTTTAAATATGAGGTCAGGCCACATCACAAAAATACCTTTATTTATGGACATTCGAAGTATGGAAATCTCCGTGTGTGTTCTAAATTTAAATTCAAATGCGTTAGAACTAAACTAGCAGATGCAAGCCAAGCCAACCAAACTATTTTTACGAATACCCATAAATTTTAAAATGGAGTATATTTCGTACATGGAGCATGTAGCAATAAATTATTAGGTAGGTACCGTCTGAAAATATCTGAATTTGTTTTATGATTCGCTCATGCTAACTGCAAACATTGGTTTTGTTACGAGTTTGTTTACAAACATAATATCGTAATCGTCATTAGTTCAATTAGTTATCTGAATGAATCAATTAAAGGAATGTCATATAGTCGCAGATAAGTCTAAGTATGTCTTTCGAAGGACTTGTTATGAGCGCTTATCCAAAAAGTTGGCAACGTTGCAAAAAGCTGTCAAATATTTACCTGCTTTGATTAATTTGGCAGTATGAAAATATGAAATGTGGCCAAATATTGAACTAAAATATTGATTTTGAAGTGCACTAATTAATATCGTAACACCGAATATGTAGTTCTAGATGTAAAAAAAGTTTTTGGAAACTTTCCAAATGCATTTTTTACATCTAAAACGGTTACAAGATCAAATGCAGTCTTATAATTGCAATTAATTAGTCATTCTAGTTCGCTAGTTAGCCACATTTCATATTTCCATACAGTAATATTGGCAAATTAATAAAAAAAGTGAAATATTTAACATCTATTTGCGACGTTGCCCACTTCTTCTTTACCTACATAGTATAAAATGAAGTCGCTTCCGCCGTCAGTTCGCTTAGATCTTTTAAACTAATCAACGGATTTTAATGCAGTTTTCAGCAATATACAGGGTTATTGGTAAAACACCAACACCCTCATAAGGGGTCATTGTACTCATCATTATGAACAACTTTCACTATGGGACCTACGCTGACATCGCGAAAAAAAAATCTGCTTTTCCCTACATTTCGACGTGCTATGCGAACATAAATGTAGGGAACAGCAGTATATTTTTTTCGTGATTTCAGGTTTGGTCTAATAGTAAAAGTTGTTCATAATGACGAGTACAATGACCCCTTATGAGGGTGTTGGTGTTTTACCAATAACCCTGTATAGAGTTATTCAAGAGGAAGGTTTATATGTTTATAACATACCCGTGCGAAGCCGGAGCGGGTGGCTAGTTCAGAATAAATGCTCAAAGGAAACAAACCAAACATACGTCAAATTAAATGCAGTTTTTCCCATTTAATTTTATGCATTCCACTTTCCTAACATTTTGAGGCATTGTATGTCTTAATACTCGTATTTAGGTATAGTCGACCTTGTAATTGCTTTGACAAAAGCTCCCAGTAAGTTGAACCGTCACTGAGGTTGAATTATCTGTCACATTGGTCTTGAATGCAAAATAGACCAATAAGAGGTCGACTACCTATACCTAACTACCTATCATAAGAGTAACGTAGGTACCTGAAGAGGATCTTAACATCTGGCTACTCTCCAGACACCAGAATTCCTCTTTAGGATACACAAAAAGTCCGCTGCTTGCTGCTGCACAGAAGTTATTCAATAGAATCTGTATTGGAATGAATATACTATACTCTCTCTAACGTGATTATTTAAGTATTATTATTGAATTTTTCTATCAGTAACTTCTCAGTAGCAGCTCGGAGTCTGGATTTGTGCCCGGTTGATGGCAATAGGCCCGCCTCGACCTCGAAAATAGGTCGCTATTCGAAACTCGACGTTTTAATGCGTAGTTGTTTAGTTAATTAACACACCTAAATAAATTTCTTAATTAGGAGCAATGCCTCATGCAGACTGGCGGGAAGCGACGGCGCTACGCGACACCGTTAATTGTTCTACCGTAAAGTTTTCTTAGAAATTGTTTTGTTAAGAGTCGCGTCGCGCCAGTCTGCACTAGGCTTAATGTGCAACTAGACCATAAAGCATTGTTACCGTGTAAATTAAATTTAACAGTTTACTTACATTTAATTGTTATTCATTCAGAGAAATTAGGACAACTAATTATTCTAACACATTCTCATTAGCTGAAAGTGCCTACCTAATTACAAAACTGTTGCATTATTTTAAGTAGGTAGGTACACGTGGGGCCATCGAAATAGACGAAGTAGATAAATACTTTTTACATAATTTCTGACTAAGAAGAAATAATTGTAACAGACTTATATAGACACGCTGAGATACAAATAAGTAAAAACCTCTACCTAGTAGTTACTAAAGTAAAGTATCTACTAAATTAGAACACAGTACACCGCACAGACACATTATAAAAATATTATCGCGGAACCAGTTCTAGTTGCCCTCATACGGACACCGTTTGATACTAAAGCGAATCGGGCCATATTATTTGGTATTGATGACTTTATACGCTGTACAAAAGAATCTACTTACCAGTTATTGTAAGGACGTCGTTCACAACATCTGTTCCACGTGTCACACCGAATTACTTACAACAAAGTCTCCAAGAGACATCTTCGCCATTTATTATCATAACTTACAGAAAGTACATTAGACTATCACACTTGTCCAAGTGCATCGTCGTTTCAGTCACTTCAGATGTTCGAAGTTACCAACTTGAAATAGAAGATTTGACTCGAACCATGTAGTAAAATGCATCCAGCCCAGCAAGGTTTAATCCCCAAATCTAGGGCTAGATGGCTCCCAAATTGTGTCTGTCACAAGAATCCAGCGAATGCCATGTCCACTTTGCGAGCCGCTGCAAGCTACAGTACGCTGCGCCGGCACGCCATTGTAAGCAGTCTGTTTATGTGCAGCCTGTCCGGCTGTCCGCGCGCCGACCGCTCGCAGCTCCAGCCGCATTCGCAGGAGCTCAAGTGTCCCACGCCCGGCTGCGACGGCTCCGGACACGTCACCGGCAACTACTCCTCGCACCGCTCCCTCTCTGGCTGCCCCAGAGCTAACAAGCCCAAGAGCAAGCCTAGAGACGGACAGGACTCCGAGCCACTGAGGTGAGTTCACCATTTGCTCATCTGATTTTGTGTAATGGTGCTGGGTGCAATTTAACATAAACTAATTCAAATTATAGTCGTGGTAAATAAAGCTGATATTAAACATTTAGACATCTGGGGTTTTCCATCAAAACCAGTTAGGAGTAGAAAGGTTTAGTCAAACTAACTATCCTCACACATTAACACTTCTATTTTTAGCATAACCTTTGACTAATATCTAAATACAAAGTTCGCAAAAATATGACAGCAGACAACTTAGAAACAGAAATCTGCTTACACGAGTAAGTAATTTACTGCAATTGTAATCACAGATAGTAATACGACACTCGACATCTGAGCTGGCTCCAACTAATTACATTCAATGTATCGTCGTAATTTATGTGCGGCATTGAATTTCTAGGAGTTCTACAACAAACACGTGCATAGCTTTCATACCTCTGACCTTCCAACTCAGTACGAACTATTGTAAGAAGTATTTAGAGAAAACCGCATTTCTTCTGTAATCCAATAAGTTTCTTGGTTATTTCCACGCTGCTTAGATGCCCTATACCGGGCTGTGACGGATCAGGACACGCTACGGGGAAATTCTTATCACATCGAAGGTAAGACTGATTCTCAGTGGAAACTAAATGTTTTGTGTAGTGTAGATAGTACCTATAGTAGTGTGTGTATTGAAAAAAGTTCCAGTTTTAATTTGTTTGGTTTTCATTCCGTAGTGCCTCGGGGTGCCCGATCGCGAACCGCAATAAAATGCGAGTGCTTGAAAGTGGAGGCACAGTGGAGCAGCACAAAGCGGCGGTAGCGGCGGCGGCCTCGGCTATAAAGTTTGACGGAGTGAACTGCCCGACGCCTGGCTGCGACGGATCGGGACATATCAACGGCTCGTTCCTAACGCATCGCTCGCTGTCTGGGTGCCCGGTGGCCGGAGCTGCGACGCCCACACCGCAACCAAAAAAGCCCAAATACCCGGACGATATCACGCCGCTGTACCCAAAGCCTTATACAGGTGTGTATCTCATTATATTGTTAAATCTGTTCAAGCCTTCCCCTAGTATTCATTTAACAACTCAAAGAAATATAAATAAAAATCTCTCCCCAATTAGTGATTTGAATTTTTCACCTACAAAAAAAAAACATATGATTAAGATCCACAAACTTACTACAGATAATGTTCTGGAATTCAGGGATGGAGATGAATATGCAGACGGGGAACGGCGAGGATCTGATGACCCTCGAACAGGAGATTACGGAGCTGCAGCGAGAGAACGCACGCGTAGAGTCGCAGATGATGCGTCTCAAATCAGATATCAACGCTATGGAGACGCATCTTTCTCATGGAGATAGGGTAAGTAACATACATAATTTATTAAAAGACCATACGAAGGTCGACTCACAACATATTTTACCAACAATTCGTTTTTATTTTTGTTCAAAATTCTTGGATTTTCGACGCCCCAAATTAGATCCAACCATGAGCTAAAAAATCTTCATCCATCTCATGAAAGATTATAACCCAAAATTTTTGTCTGATAACTTAGATGGTACTGTCATGGCTCGAAACATCCAACTTTGAGTGCTACTAACACATCACACATTTGTGAGTACCAACACCTTTTTATAATTTGGTACCACTATCCTTATTAGTAGCCACTCAAGTCCAAAATTTATGATTTGCCCGTTTTGCTTGAGCTTCTAGGACGAAAGATATTGGATTTTGAATTGATGCTTGCTGTTTCAGGAGAACCAGACGTTAATATCACGTAACAATAATCTGAATGAGTATTACGAGAGTCTGAGGAACAATGTGATCACATTGTTGGAGCACGTGAGGATCCCCGGCGGCGGCACGGCGCCGGCGAGCGCGGCCGGCACGCCGGGCGCGCCGCCGCCGGCCGGGCCGGGCGACAAGCCGGCGCACGACAACTTCGACTCGTACCTCACCAAGCTGCAGACGCTCTGCTCCCCCGACGGCTACTGCCCCGACGAGAACCGACCCATCTACGAAACAGTGAAAAACGCGCTTCAGGACTTCACAGTGCTCCCTACACCCATTTAAGGTTCACAGAGCGCCGCCGAGTCGGAGCGACAGTGAATTTGTAGTTAACCAACTTGAGTGCCATCGGCGGAGCTTATCAGTGATACAGACTTCTTAAATTTAGTACAATTTAGTGTTCGTGGTAGTGCGGAAGCAGTGTCGGAGCTACTCACCAAAGATATTAGACAAAGACTATGATTACATGATATTATGTGAGGGACTAAATAGTTTCGTGATATGTATAACTGTACAGCGTGTCCGCATCCCGTGTGGGACATCCGGGCAGGTATTTGTGTTCTACTAAGTATTAGGTGACGATGTCTTTTGTAATCAGTTGTATACGATGTGTGACTTCTTTGTGACGTCACGATAACACTCGAAAATTCGTTCGACTTTTAAGTATAAGCTGGACTATATAGACGTAAAATAAATTTTAAACACTGTTACTCATATGCTTAAAATTAACGTAATTGTTAGGTGAGAAATTTATACTATTGTATGTAAGCGATTTTAGCCTCACAAACGCATAAAAATCAATGTGTAAATATTGTACCTACATTTGGATATAAATAAAAGTATAATTTAATTCGCCAGCCACCTAACGGTGGTCTGTTTAGGGAATTTATAATTTCAGATGCAAACTCAGATTTTTATCAAGCAGAAGAAAATAAAATAGTAAAAAGTAAACACTGTTAATCTGTCTGAAAGAGTTGATAATGCTGGGAATGTGCCAAATGCTTCAGAGCCACAGCAGCTCCCGAACGCTGACCTATTAAGACTAAATTAATGAGATAGAAATAAACGATGTAAACAAAAAATAACTCCTTAGAGGACTCTCTAGTCAGTTTGTAAATAAATTGTGAATAACGATAGTTGTCACGTCATAAGGACGTTTTTATTTGTATTAGGTAATAATGAGATCTCATTAGATCGTGTAAGTTAATAATTCAGTCACTAATTGATAATCGATTTTAGGGATAAATGACTACCTACTTTCTTTGTTAGCCAATGTTCACTTTGCTGTGATTATGTTACGTGTTACTTATTTATTGTTAAAGTTACGGAATATGTGATAGCTTAATTAACTCAAGTTAATGTTAATTTGCAATAAATTTAGTTAATGCGCTTTACACAAGAACATGTGCAATTTTATCGTTTTAGACACAAATCTCGTTTTTGTTAATTTAAATGAAATAAAGAATTTTTATCGAAATCTTTTGTTTTGTACATTGGTGCGCAGGAATTATTAATATTCGCATTTAAATACTAAAACCTATTACTATGTTACTACTCTGATTGTCATATACGTTTCTGTAAAATATTGAGTATGTGTTGTTAAAGAGAATAAAAATAATAAATACCAAGATTATTTCAGTGGTTTTTATTTTCCTTAACGATAGCTTGTGTCAAGTACGTAACTAGGTAGGTTCACTCTAATACGTAAGTATCCACTGAAGTACGAACCTACAGTCAGTAAAAATACTTTCATGGTTATTTATAAACTATTGTAAAATGTCAGTTTAAACTTTTACTACGTGACTGTACCGATAAGGGATATTATTTAATTTTCCCTCTTTCCTTGCCTGTTATCTATAGATAGGTATCCTGTAAACGATGTCCTTATTTGGTCCGACAAATGAGTAAATAATTGAAATAAATAAGCAAGTAGTAAAAACAAAAGAACTGTTAGGTACTGTCAGCAACAAAAGTATAATATAAATGTCGTGGCCAGATCTTAGAATTGATCATTTCATGAAATGAACATCGGCCGCTGCTCACATCATGATGTGGTGTGGCCAGATCATTGAATACTCAATGTTTGACGAATGAACAGTTAAACGCACGACTACTTCACAATGTGACCAAACATTAGTGATCATATCGCAAAATAGTTAGATTATCTACCGGTAGAGTCGTTGATGTCGCTTTGTTTTTGTTGTATATCATGGTGGCAGCATATAACAAATCAAACAAAGTAGGGTGACCACGCAAAAAAGTTGATGGACTTTTATTGGGTTTCAAATATTTATGGAAAAGCTGGAAGTAGCAACATAGTAAGACTTAAAATTGGTAGGTAACTAAAAATCAAAAATTTACGCCGCATAATTGGCACCCCGACCAAATGGGTTTGGTTATGTTAGAACTGTGACGTGAGGGCGAGCCGAGCGAGTAACGCGAGCGGTGCCGAATTTGCAGGACCGAATTCGGTAGTATAGGGATCGCTATGATATCTATGTCTAGACACCAGGGCAAGGCAGCGTTAACCATGTAGCAGGTATAGCAAATGCTACAGACCCCGCATTCATATCATGGTAATTGGTACAAACATATATCACAGATGGTATGGTACATTATCAATCCTCAAAAGAAACCTGACTTCTCCGTGGTGAGGTGTTTTAGTTACTCTTAATTCTAAAACTTTCTTGCTTAAGTCGACGAAGTACCTAACTCCTATTACTGTAGTCAAAAGAAACCAAACCTATCCAAGGTTCAAAATTTTGCTTCGGGAAGGCCAAACTAAATCCGGGTAAAATTATTGTCACAAACTGTTGGGACAGGAATGACATTGAGGCTAGGCAACGAGCATAATTTCCTACAGAATGCTAGCCTGTCACTCCAACCTTTATTTCTTTACCGAGTACCTATATTAATTTACTGAGTAATAATTAGGACCACAAAACTCTCTTATGTTTCCACTGCCTGTGACAGAATTCGTTGCCCAACGACGTCTCGACCTCTTACTTTGGGCCCGACGCGGGCTTATAATAATATTATAGAGTAGAGAGTAGGTAGAGTACTATATTATAGACTCTGCGTGGACTACGCACTCCCCAACTGTGTTGCCATGCGATGATGCAAAAGACAGCCTTTCCAACATTATAAAAACTTTTATGTAAGAAACAGTAATATCTGTATTAATCGACTAACACAAATGCTAAAGATCTCACAAAATAACTGGAACTTACATCAACACAATCTGTGGCAAATCGGGTTAGTAACTTTAAGTCAATGTCAATCATGCATACATGTCAAACAAAATGTCAATCTCACATGTCATGTCAAAACAGATTTTTACCACGTGAAAAAGTAAATAGATCCGGAATTAAAAAGAATATTATTTACAAATTAAGGGACATCTACGATGAAGAATCCAAAAAAGGTAAAGTAATTTAACCATCCCACGTATTGATGCCAGTAATTCAAGGTAGAAGTGAGTAATAAAATTCATAACTTCTGATTTACAGAAAGCGCCTCAACGTTATTTTGATACCGAAGACAAGAATTCGGAGCAAAAGGCTGAATCACAGAATCAAAATGTGGAAGTATACAACATTAAAATAACTCCAGGTCTATTAAATACACACAAATTCAAGGTAAACTTAACATTTTTCATTTGTGTAAACAATGGAGGTTAAGTTTATTTTTTTCACAATCCTTTGCTTGCCGGTACCTAAATATCGCTTATAATTTCAGAGCCATAGAGGGCATGACAGAAGACCTGTGCAAAAAGGTAAACCAAATAAAAAATTCGATGGAAAAGCACCCATCGATCCTGAGAAGTTAGAAGTACATTCCCGCGGTGAGGGCGTCGGCAAAGGTGTGAGGCATCCACTCCATGCCGAGAAATTGAGGAAAAGGGAGAGAAAGTTCACTTATGCTCAAGAACAAGCAGCCAGAGCTGAAATATTGTTGACGGAGGACCATGGGTAAGACATTTTCATTTGCTTTTTATTCCATGCATCGTTTTTGTTTTTTCATTTCTAGTCAGTAGGGTTGTTCAATGTTTAAAGACAATTTTTTGTCTTGGCTGACAGCAAACCTAGTTATTGTCATAGTTTGGTTTTGTTGCTACCTCTATTTTCAATTATATTGCAACATAAATAAAGTATTTGCATGAAATGCATAATTATTCCTTACATTTTATCTAACTCATTCTAAACATTTCAGTGGCCTAGAAGTAGATGAAGACAGTAAAACAACAGCAATATCACAAAAGATTATAGCAGAGAATGTAGATATATCTGCCGCCTCCAAGATATTTGAACTGAACCTAGAATTTGGACCATACAGAACTAAATACTCCCGGAATGGAAGGCATCTGCTGTTGGGCAGCAAGAAGGGACACTTGGCTGCTTTTGACTGGGTCACTAAGAAGTTGCATTTTGAAATTAATGTTATGGAGTCCATTCATGATGTCAGGTAAATATAAATAGTACCCTGCAGACGGTGAGCAATGGGCAGCTCGCCGTCCGATAAGGACCAGGCCCGTGTCGACAGCGCGTTGTGCTCCACGAGCGCCTCAAAGAGATGTCAGCACCAACCGACGGGGTCGAAAGACCAATGCCTGCTGGGGTTGCGGGTTTGTCCGAAATGGATATCGCGGCCCCGGCACACAGGCAACGGAAGGAACACGGGTGGGTTTTAGTCAGTAAAAGTCTGACACACCCTCTCGCTCTACCCAGAGCGGGAGAAGTCATTTGATAATTTCCCATCCTGAAAAAAAAAAAAAAAAAATATAAATAGTACCAGCCTATTATTATCCCACTGCTGGGCAATCTCCTCCTCTTCTCATACACAGAAGGCATACCTACATAATTTTTTACATGAACACATGTTATATGAATTTAAAAAAAGTAAAAAATTGGGGAATAGTCACCTATCAAATATCTTGTAAACACATACACATCCTTGCCCAATGTTTGTCCAATGTTCAATAGTCCGCCTGAGCCTGAGGTATCAAAGTTTTCTGTCCATGACTGTTCTCCCATAATGTCCCTCCTTTTATGCAATGAAAAAGAAAGAAATTAGAGTATTTAACTGAGGGCGAAAAGGATAATATTTGTAGATTCAAATAAATTTGAATAGGTGCTAGTAAGGTGCAATTGGAAACATAATAATAATAATATTTACAAGTATATAAG
Source organism: Agrochola lota (assembly GCA_947364205.1). Taxonomy (NCBI): domain Eukaryota; kingdom Metazoa; phylum Arthropoda; class Insecta; order Lepidoptera; family Noctuidae; genus Agrochola; species Agrochola lota. Next base: position 15,881,787 of record OX376228.1, read on the forward strand.
AAAGGGGGGGGGGGGGGGAACAATCATAGTGCATCAAAAAATTTGTCCGCATCGCTGTCAACAGGAAAAGTGCCCAAAAAGCTGGCAGCTAGGTTTTAAATTGTTTCTTGTAGATGTAAATATTATTAATAAATTGAGATCATATTTTGGAAAAAATATATATATGTATATGTAACATACCATAGCACAATTTTTTTTCTGGGTCGTTATGCCAGCCTCATTCCTAGAATGCTGGCATAATGACCTAAAAAAGTATATAATTTTACTGAATTTTGTAATTCAACAGACATTTTTATTTTTAGACATTTTTCGTATTGGATGTTTATAATTTATGACATTAAGTATACCACTTATTTTACAGTTGGTTGCACACAGAAACAATGGTGGCGGCTGCTCAAAAGGAGTGGCTGTACATGTATGACAATACTGGGACTGAGTTGCACTGTGTTAAGAAAATGGATAAGATTCTGAGGATGGAGTTCTTACCTTACCACTTCTTGCTAGCTGCTGTTGTAAGTATAAACAAATATTCTTCTTTGACCAGGGACTGTATTATATATGAAGAGTTAATGCCATCATTTTTCCAGTGCGAAATAAGAGATGAAGCATATATGACCAAAATCATGGTGACATTAATTGTTCATAATACGGAGCCACTTTTACATAAAACCTTAAGCACATAAATTAAACTTATTTAGCCTATAATATTTCCACTTCTCGGACTCAAGCATTTGTAAATGGGCTGATATATATGAAAAAACGGTATTCATGAAAATACATAACACAAAATCCTGTTTATTTATAGCATTTTTGTATAAATTCCAGAATGAATTTGGCTTCATGACATGGCTAGATATTTCCATTGGAGAAGTGGTGGGGCACTACAACAACCACTTAGGAAGGACAGCTGTTATGGCACAGAACCCATACAATGCTACGGTGTGCTTAGGGAACTCTAAAGGAGTTGTGTCACTCTGGTCACCCACTATCAAGGAACCTTTGGCAAAGATATTGTGCCATAAGACTCCGTTGACTGCTATTGCTGTGGATAATAGGGGAATGTATGTATCAACTTATTTTTTTTTTAATGTGCTTCTTCTTAACTCATTTGAAATGGTCAATTGGGCATAAAACTCTTGTAAACAGGTTTACAGAATTTAAAGAGAAGAAAATATTGCATTACTATTCTGATGGTGGTCCCTGTTACTGTGTGTTTGCACTGTCGAAACATTTACTTAAAAACTTGTTGATATACCTTGGAGCATCGCAGCGCAGTTTTCTCTCGATTACCGAGCATTGAAATATATACCTTATTTCAACTGGATAAGTATTGAATTCAATTGATAAATTTAAAATCCTCTATCATCCCGTCCGCCAGTCTGAACTCAGAAGCAGGAGTATACAAATTAGAGCTACTTAATTTAGATTCAATAAGTGTTGATATTTGCAAAGGGGTATTTGTCTTACCAAGGGTATCATGGGTATCATGTTAATGTTACCCAGTAACTGGGTTGTGGAGGTCAGATAAGCAGTGGCTCCATGTAATATATTGGTATTCAGCTGCATCCGGTTAGACTGGAAGACGACCCCAACATAGTTGGGAAAAGACTAGGCAGATTGATTAAAGTGTTGATATTTACAAAAAAGTAGATTTTTGTAAATGTGGGAATTATTATTTAGTTAACATGAAACCGAAGTAGAATTTTCGTGAAGTAAAAGCGTCGATCAAAGGGCGCCGAAAGACAATCTCGAACTACCCTGATCAAGGGCTAGGGCGCTGGTGATAAGGCTCAATTTATAGGTTCTATGCATTTATTTTGATTGTATTCTCAATGATTCCTATTACTTAACAGGTACATGGCCACATCAGGCGTAGACAGAAGTATGAAGATCTGGGACATTAGGAACCTGGATGGCCCAATACAAGACTACAGACTGAGGAGTGCCCCAGTGGACCTAGAGTTCTCACAGAAGGACATGCTTGCTGTCGGCCTAGATGAAGTTGTGGAAATATACAAGTATGTTTTGTTGAGGTTTTAACATAATGTCCCGTTTTCTCTAGCAGCACGGTGTCATGTTAAAACAGGCAAATATCTTTCCTGCTATAATCATTATATTGTTAAGATTTATAAATATACTATTATTTTTGCGGGTGTAATAAAGGGTAATCAACACCCACTGCACTTTTTTTGACATTCTCATTATTTTTCAGTAACTGCTGCTCACAAACAACAGAGAAGCCCTACTTGAGACATAGAATGGCTAAAACTATAAATAACTTCAAATTCTGTCCCTATGAAGATGTTTTAGGAGTTGGAACTAGCAATGGATTTACAAGCATTATTGTACCAGGTAAGTTTCACACTTTCTTTCAAATATCCTCTACGTAAACAAATTGATTGAAAAGAACCTAAATTGTAAAAGTATTTGGACACGGAAATGATGATTAGACTATTCCTATTTATTTCAAGAATAACCATCTTTTTTTTACAGGCAGTGGTGAGCCGAACTTCGACGCGTTGGAAAGCAATCCCTTCCAGAACAAGAAACAGAGGAAAGAGGCTGAGGTCAAAGGGTTACTGGACAAGATACCTGCCGAACTTATCACACTCAATCCGTTTGATATTACTGAAGTTGACGTGCCCTCCATGCAAGAACAAATGGAGGCGAAGAAGAAACTATTGGTAAGTAAGAGTGGAGTTGGTCGTTTGGTTTCGGCAAAAAAATGTAGGTATATTGTAAGTTAAACCTTATGTCAATGTCCACAAGTCGCCAAGTCATTTCGCGTCGTGCCAATCGCGCTCAAAGTGAGCGCGATTGGAATTACCTTTTTTGGCTTGTTTGTAACAGTTTTCATTTTTTTTGCATTATTTACAGTACCTCAAACCAAAAAAAATGGACTTCACTCCTAGGCATAAGAAGAAAGGAAAGACACAGATAGCTAGAAAGAAGATTATAAAACAAGTTGCTAGAAAGGTAAGTTTACTATACTGCTTTCACGATTTAGTTCCCAAACATGGAAACAAATGGGGTCCAAAAACGGAAAAACAACTTTAAAACCTACTTATATAAAGTTCAGTGTGCGCTACAACTTCAAGCAATTGGGACTTCAATAGTACTAGTCATTCTGAAAGCAACTTAATTTATAGTAACATAAAGTTGATATTCGTTAAGGTCGAAATAATATCAATTAAAAACAAGGGTTTTAATGAGATGGTGTCTGAGGTAGTGCGGTGAGGGAGGGGTGTGGTGACGTGTAGTAAAAGCTCAGTGGCCAGTCACATTCTCCTGCTGTCTGGCGACAACCAGACGGGCTATCACAGGCACCGTCTTAGTTAAACGGTAGGCCTATAGGTACCGTATTGTCTGATTACCTAATACGAGGAAACTAAATCCATTTATTTATATCAGGCGCCAGGGCCCAAATAATTGTGTCCATTAACTTTTCAGGAATTCATAGAGCAAACGAAGGAAGCACAGAAAACACTCAATTTACCGGAGGCCCAAAATACAAAGAAGCAGTCATTTGGTGTTCTCGACAGATTTGTGCCAACAGTTAAATCTAGGAAATAAAACAAATACTTTGTATACATAAAATCATATCATTTATTTCTGTCCTTTCATAATTCCAAAACGATTTTCCATATTTACACAATTTATTTACAATTTAGTATACGATAAACTTCAACATGATCAAAAATAGAGTACTTAATAAAAATGTCTTTCAAAACAAAGATGATTATAAAAAAGGCCTTTTACACTAAAGCTAAAATGGGATGTCATATAAGTCGCACAGACCTTCTGAGCCATGGAGAGAAAAGGAGAAGTCGTATTTAGTTACTGGTGGACTCAGTCTCAGCAGGTAATCTGAAAAGAAATATTGAATTTAATATTTTTAACCGATTTCCAAAAAGAAGAGGAGGTTCTATGTTTGTAGCGCATGTATATTTTTATTTATTTATGTCCAAATCGGCGGACCATCCGTCAATTGTAGACTAATTTTGAATTTTTGCTTGGATAGTTTTTGAGTTAGCTTCAATGATAAGTATTTTTCCCACTTATTCTATGTGGATGATAGGATGATTTCCTGTCACTGTTATTTACATAGCAGGTAGTGGTATTCGAATTAGTGAGGGGTAGGTACAACTAAAACGTGTTTTTTTTTTCACTTTGTAATATTTTTATTTTTTGGAAGTTGCTTGTTTTTTTTTTCAACTGAAATTGGTATATTGACTTGTAAAGCGAAACCTATGGACTTGTTAATTAATCTAATAAGTGACCACAAACTGCCACACAAGCAAATTCTGTCAACATTAAAATTCAATAATCATTCAATACAAAACTACAAAATGTACTCACTGTTGGCATGTATACTATCCCCACTTCTGCTTTCAGTGTACTTCTGTACTTCATTGTCATCCATACTTGCATCGTCATCCGTTTCCTGTAACATAACAATTTGTTAAAAACTGCATATGTTCTAGCTAACCGGGCATTATCAGATCTCATTAGGTATAGTAGAAAAGTATCTGTGATTCGGAGTATAGCGGAATAGACAACTGGTGGTGGTTGTAAAAGATTAATGATGACTTGGCAAGCTGATGGAGACACTACTGAAGGTGGTGAAGAAGTTGGCTGATTTGCGCCCTAGCATATTTCTCTTTCTGTGTTTAATTCGAGACACCGGTTGCACAAAATCGCCACGCTTTTAAAGCACGGTACATGCTCACGTACATTTTAGTAATTGACCTTGTTTGTTTTCACAAAACAGTGTACTGTTTACTGTTTGTCTACCTACAGATTTATGGATGACCTATAATTGAACTTGACTGTACTTGTTTTATTATTGTTACATTTAAATTGCATGAAGCTCTGTTGTTAACAGTATCAATGTTGTAAGTTCATTTAGCAACTGAATTTTACAAAATGGCATGAGAATCTTTAAAGTGCTTTTTAAAAGTAAGTTGCATCCTACAAGGCAACCCAATTTTTGGGTTTTCGCAAATATTCCAAAAACTAGACATCCTAGGTCAAAAATCAAATATTCAAAAAACTAGAGGTCCTAGGTCAAAAATCAAATATTCAAAAAACTAGACATCCTACATCAAAAATAGTGAAATTTTCATCTTCCTCTTGTAGGATACCCTTGGGATGTTTGACAATAATTTGACTAAGGTCAGGGTCAATTTAAGGTCATCCATTTGTTTGTAGACCAACTGTTCAAATATTTCGGAACAACAATACGCAGTGGTAAAATTTTAGTGATTTCAGTGTCAAGATTTAATTATTTTTTTAAACAAATAGTGCATACCTTTTCACTATCACTATCACTTAAAAGTATAACTCCAATTGATTCTGTTGATTTTAAATGTAAAAAATAATGCTGATCTTGGTCCTGAAACAAAAACAACTATATATTAAGAATGTCTACATAAAGCATGATTCAAATATTTCTGGTAAGGTAATGGTGGTAAAGTCAAAACAATTTATAATCATTACCAAATTTTTTTGTAAATCTATTGCAACAACCATCAATATACAACAACCAGGTGCATTTATAGAAGACCAAAGGACTTTCCAAAAAATAGCCATAATTGTATTTTTTTTTAAAGCATTATACACAGTGTGTTTTTGAGATGAGGCAGTAAGGGCTTCCGTTTAGCTACCCTTACTGCCTAATCTCAAAAATCCACCTGTATAGTATGTCTACCAATTTCCGTTTGTTGATAGCTAAAATAGAGAGGCAACAACTGGAAAATTTGAATTAGTAATAAAAATACATTTACATTTCTACTGTGTTTCATCATCCCAGCTTGTCTATCACTCAGGTTTGGATATTTCTGCTTACTCTGCAAAGAAAAAAGAAAATACATCATCAGTCATACAAGTACTAGATAACAAGATAATTTTAAGATAAATGGGAAATTTACTACTGCATATTCTGTAGCTTTAATTTAGCTTTGGGAAAAGGGTGTTATGTTGTGTATATTTATTTATTCATAAATAAATAGTGTATTTATTTATAAATAAATAATATATATCATTAATAATATATATACAGTGTAAACTCTATATAGCGACACTGAAGGGACTGTGCATTTTATGGCGTTATAGAGAGTTGTCGTTAAATGGAGAGAAGAAACATCAGAATTAGAAAAAGAAAAAGTTTATTTCCGACTATTGTTAGTAGTTATGTGCATAAAAAAGAATGTTATATGAACGCTATTGCGTATAGTCTGTTATTTTTGTCTGACGTCTTTTGCTGCACCAGTAATTTTGTTGTATTTTTTTACTTATTTTATTCATATCTAGCAATATTGAGGCATCTTGGTTATAAAGGAAGTATTTTTCCAATGTTGTAAACAAAAGAACGAATTTCTTAGAAAGTTGCATGTAAAGTTGCATGTAGCATGCATGATGCCGACAGTCGAGTTTATTGCGGGCTAGGATAATAAAGCGACAATAGATCGTACACAGCTGCGCAGTTTTTACTAATTTTAGCAACTTAAAAGGTACTTTTTATTACTCAATTGTTGTCGTTATTGAGAGTGGGTGTAATGCTATGTAGAGTGAAACATTGTATGAAAGACAAGCTAAACCAACCAAAGCCAATTGATTTCGACGCTTAAGGGAGTTTGTCGTTAAATAGAGTGACGTTACATGGAGTTTACACTGTATTTATAAATAAATATGTATAGCATAATCAGCCTATAATGTTTCCACTGCTGGCATACAGGCCTCCTCTCTGTGAGAGGCACGGAGAGAGGGATGTTATTTATGATAAGTTGACGAAAAACCATGATTGATTGGTTATTGAAGCATAATCACTACTTTGCAACATGTTATTAGAACAAAATAAACAGTTTAACATAAGTTTTTGTAGTTTTTCCCGAGTCATTCTTACCTTATTACTAGGTATAGCCCCAACTGATAAATTAGCACCTAAAGGTGCCTCTAATACTAAAACTTGGCTATCATCAAAACATTCCTTGATATCCTTGTCAGAAACAAAACATAACTCATTATTGTCTGTGTCGTCTAGCACATTCTTTATGCTTTGCTCAATCCAATGTAGCTGGCTGAAATAAAAGAGTTATAGTCTAGTAATTCTTTTTTTTTTGGATAACATAATTAGTAGGTTATGGATCTTGGAACAGAACTATGGTTATGATGGATTATGGATCTTTGGGTTATCATATTTATAATTAGGAGTTTGGCAATGATTCATGTTATTCATATATACTATAGCTATTCTGTAGTAGTTTTTCACTTGGCTGTCATCATTTAGGCATCAAGAACCTATTTAAGCTGTATTCTATAGTGTAATAGGTATGACGTAAAATCAAGTAACACTCACTTATCAAGTAATTTTTCGTGTTCGTCTAGGCGCCCTATCTGTTTTCTCAAAATGATCACTTTTTGCCCAATATCACTCGTTTTGCAATCTGGACCTGCACCTCTGAAATAAATTTTATTAACATTATACAACTTACATCAGTAGACATTCAGTAAGGAAATAAAACAATAACAAACAATAAAATGTGCACTCACTTCCATTGTATACTGTTCTTGCTTCGTTTCTCAATCAAACCGATGCCTTCCAACACATTAGTAATATCATATATTCTTCTTTTTTGTCTAACGGCTAACAAATTCGTCGCCTGCAAATGTTTTAACCACCAATTAATTCGTAAATAATGTTTAAAATATTTCTTTTTCGTGCCCAAATTCACTTGACAGATCAATGGGAGGCAATTCAAGCTATACTTACGATTTTCAAATCCAAAACACCATCCTTTGCTTTTTGCAGCAATGACACAAATTTCGTTGTAAGTAAACCCAAAGACTTTTCATGTCTCTTAGATTTCAAGTCTGTCATTGCCGAAATTCACAGTAAATTTTTATAATTCCTCCCGATTAAACGGAGATTTCTATAGAATTTTGCGTCGCGGCGGGACATTATGTTGGTAGCATTGCGACGTAAGCAGATTCTTTTACCATAGAGAGTAGTGTTGTGTATTCGAAAAGTTTTAGTCGATTTTTGAATAACACCTGTTTTGTCCATGGTATTTATCTGTTTTCCAAACCCTTCAAACGGACTAAATAATCGCGATTCCAAGTTCCAGGTCATAAACTTCTCGATAATAATCACCTTTTTTTCAAAGTCGGTTAAGAAGAAGCCCGTTACCCTACCTGAGTTCCTGAGTACCTGCTCTGTGGTTTATTTCTTTGCTAACTGTGAGGCCGCACTGCAGGTTTTTGGGGTGCAAGAACCGCTAAGGTGCGAAGGTGCACTATGCTTGACAGACACTTAGCGGTTATGTGGTACTCAGTTGCGGCAAAAAAACCCATTGCATTGATTTCGTCTTTGTGGTACAAGCAGACGTAAAGTAACAAAGTCGGGATGAGTGGCAAGATGGGTGCGTATTTGAGCATGATATGTCCAAACATTGAGCGACAAAAGCGCGGGGGCAACACGCGGCATTTGCAGGACACATTTCGGCCGCGTTCTAGTTATGACTAAACCGACGATTGTTTACAAAAAATGTTTGTGCGCAGCCGGTAGGCAGCACCGTTCGTGCACGGCAGTCGTCCAATGAGAGCGTGGCAACCGCTTTTTTTTTATATAGGGCATCTCGTAGCTGACCTCTGAGGTCATGACTACTCAACCGGTCAATCCTGTGGCTGCCTTAAGCTTCTACACTTAAAGCCTCCAGCCAGGTGCAAAACTATGCTAATTAAAACTAGGCGAACGCTCGCTAAGGGCACCCCCTGTGGGGTACGAACCTCGCCTTAGGGCATTCGCTGGGGGGAGGACAGCAAGAGGGACAGGATGGATCAAAAGTATATCATTATTATTAATCGGAGAATTTAAAGCCACAGGCTCAGCATCGACGCGGCAAGTCGAGCAAGGGTCGGGGGGGAGTATCATTTACTCGGGAGGGTCGCGATCGCGAACCTCTGCGGCGAGGACGGAAAGTGTGTCGGTGTGTGTGTTTTCTCACTGTACTGGTTTCCCTATTGCTCTCCTGGAGGAGGGTTATGGGGTCGTCTGGGTCGGAAAGGATTAGCCTCGGGCGGCGGATCTTACTGATTTGACTTGGGATATAACTGGCGGCCTCGACAACCAGAGGGTTGCGATGGGTGGCGGCGGAATCAAAGAAACGCTTGGAATTGCGTTTGAGAAACTGGTGGATTGTGGGGAGTTTAAAGTCGAGATGGGGGGTTTCGTTCCTACAGAACCAAGGGGCTCCCGTGGCCTTACGAAGGAATCTGTTCCGCATCACCTGCAGTCTATGGATTTGTCGGGGCTTAGCTTGGTCATGATGGGGCAGCCGCGCACGTTTGCCGCTTTATATATACAAACCTTTAACAAAAAGTTAAAAAAAAACACCCGCATAGCCCCACATACGTCAGTCACATTGCGGCCCACCCAGCGCTAAGAGCTTGCATTCTGTAAGTTTGCGACGTCGCAAATAGCTGTCAAATATTCCGCTGTTTTGATTAATTTGGCAATATTTCTCACTCTAATTTATGAAATATCACGAACTAAAATAATGATTAGGAAATGCAATAAATATCATTTATTCGAATATTTTGTTTAAATATAAAAAAAGTATTTAGAAATTTACAAATGCCTTTTTTTCAAATCATATATTAGGTCAATAATTTGCGATATTTCGTATCTATTATTGCTAAGTCTAACAAAACAGGTAAATATTTGACAGCTATTTGCGAAGTTTTAGAATAAACGGTGTGATAACGTATGTACGTACGTAGATCCACACGCTTGACAAACCATCACTAGTTCTTGGCTTGGCTTGTGTGCTTGTAAAAGCGACGCTCAATCTGATCGGCAGCAGGTGCTTACCTGCTGCCTATCAGATTGAATGTCGCTTTTTGTGCATAAATTAAAAGAAGTTTGTGACAACCGGTTGCAATACATCCACAAATTTGCCTAAAGTTCGTTTTTTAACCCCAGACTAATTTGACAGGTGCAAAATATGTCAAACTCCAAATCGAAAAAATAAACAATAATCACGATTAAAAAACGAACTTTACGCATTACACCAATAAAAAAATTAAGCTTGAATTTCAAAAAGAGCTATTTCTTCAAAGTTTTATAATTAACTGTCTACTGGCTAATTTTCAAAAATAAACTAATAGGGATTGACTTTAGAATAAGATTTGATAAATCTAATGAATAATAATAAAAGACATTATTTTTTGTAACTTATCCTAATACCTTTTACTAAATATTTCTTTGAGTAATTCACATTTTTCTCTTTCAATTTGCAATGTCTCTCTATATTCTTTCTCTTTTAACAGTATTTTTTTCAATTCAAGTGTTTCCTTTATCTCAAGCTCTTTTTTCCTCAGCTCTAATTCTTCTTCACGTAATTTTAAGTTTCTATCGTAAATTTCATCTCTCCATTGCTTTTGCTCTTCTTGTCTCCGCAAGTATTCAAGCCACTGTTTTTCCAATTGAATTTTCCCTTGAGATCTGTCACTTTCTATTCTATTGGCAAGTCTTATTTTCCTCATTTCAATTACAGCTTTACTTTCATGGTTCAGTTTTAAATTCTGATCATCTGTTACACTCATTTTGTTAACATCTTTCTTTTTATGTAACAGATCAGTTAATGTGTATGAATCACAATCTACATGGTACTGAGCATAAATATCATTCATTATTTTAAAATATTTGAACTTATCATGTTGCCCATTATCAACACATTGTTTGTATTTCTTTGTGAGTGCATTTATTTTCCATCTGACCTGATCCGGTGACATCTAAAACATTAATTATTTGGATTACTTAAAAACCAATCATGATAATAATATATTTTTAGGGTTCTGTACCCGAAGGGTGCCAATAGTCTATTAAGCCTACACTGTCCGTGTGTATGTCAGCAGGCTGTATTTCATGAACTGTAATGGGTAGACAATTGAAACTTTCACATATTGTGTATTTCTGCGGCCGCTATATCAAATAATAAAAATTAAATAATTCAGGGACATCCTCTTATTAGAAAAATGTTTGCATGTCTTTGTGTGCATGTTCGAGTCTTTTTGTAATATTTAATTACTTACGAGTTATATTATAATATACCTCTATGCCATATTCACTTAGGCTTTGTGATATTGCAATCCAAATCCTAGTCTTCTTCTTAGGTGTTTCCAGCATTTCTAATTTGTTTTCATATAATTTCAACAGAGTTGTCGTAGCGTTTGATGTCCAAACTGCACCTGAGAATATTATCAAAATTTTACATGAAAAGAAAACAACAAACTAAGAAAAATAATTGGTTTATTTATACATACATGGCTTCTCCGAACCATCATTTAGTTTTCCTTCAATTCCTTCTGTATGTAGAGTGTTTATATCACTAGTACTTTCGCAAATTTCCAAGTTATCTTGTGAGGCTGTAAGTAAAACCAAAGTTGGGAATAACCGAAGACTGTATAAATTCAACAATATTTAATACACTTGCCTTCTTCCAAAATACAATAAGTGTCAGTTGCTTCACACACATCCATTTTATACGATTTTACGGAACCTGGCAAAAGCCAAGCTTACTTTATTTTAAATAAATAAAATACTAAATAGATTCTGTCAATTAACAGGACACTAGATTCTATCAGACAGTCAGTCAGGCAGTGTTGCCAGATGTGGCGCACTTCAAGTCGCCAAAAGTAGCCAATTTTGTTTTGTGCCATTCTTTCTCCAAATTATGCGTCTGCTTATCTGCTATCACACTTTATGTGCGAAATAAGAAGAATTTCATAATATAGTTGCTAATTTTAATGGAAAAACTGCCGGAATATATAAATGAACCACTTTAGTGTACCTACTTAGTTTAAAAATCTGTACTTTTTTCCATTCGTCCTTGTTTATTATATTTTCCGCATTTTCCCATTTTGACATCATAAGACTACAACCTAATAACCATACACTCAAATCATAAGTGAATCCTCTCAAAGTTTGCAGAAACTTTTATTTTAATTGATTTGTATTGTATACAAAATCTGCAATTTATGTGTATTTGAATGGAATGGTACAATTTTTACGTAAACTTAAATCCGCCGAAATCCATGAATGTTTACCTGACATCATCCAACAAGCCAATTATCCAATGTCAATTAAAGTTCCTTCCGTAACCATTCTTTGACATTTCTCTATTTTCCGTCTCTCGACGTAAAAAATTGTGATGGTCCGTTGAATGCATTTTTCTTACTGTGCGTTTGCACTGGCGAAACATCGCAACAAAACATGTTGAAATCTATAGGATGTCAATTTTCCATACAATGTTTGACAGGAACTAGAGATTTCAACATGTTTTGTCTTGAATGTTTCGCCAATGCAAACGCACAGTTACTGTGCGGTTGTACTGGCGATGGCGAAACATTCACAACAAAACATGTTTGAATCTCCATTTTCTGTCAATGTTCCATACAATTTTTGACAGGACCTAGAGATTTCAACATGTTTTGTTGCGATGTTTCGCCAGTGCAAACGCACAATAACATACAATGTTTGACAGAATCTAGAAATTTCAACATATTTTGTTGGCAATGTTTCGCCAGTGCAAACGCACGGTTAATAGCGTATATGGCTACAAGTCGCCTAATCTGGCACCACTGGTCAGACAGAGACACTAGTTTGACATTTGACAAATCTATTTTTACTATTCGAAATCTTGCCATGGCTAAAGTAATAAGGCGAAGACTGACTTGTACCATTAGATTGTAATGTATCGAGTTTTTGTAATGCGTTACAGTCGTCAGTGGTGCAGCGAGCCGAGGCGCTCGATGCAAGCGCTGGATCCTCCCTCCACTCAACTGTCGGCTGTTTCGTGAATTCCTTTGAAACGAAATGTGGATAAAGAGCACCGTTCCCAGTCTGTTAGTCACCGTAACGTGATATGAACCTACGTTGATACGCAATACCAATGTTATCGTTAAGAAATTCTCAGTTGTCATCAAAGTTCGGTGTACAACTGAAGGCTGACAGTCCCTGGCCATGAAAAAGATAGTCAATAGCCCAGTTGTATCCTAGCTCGCCTCGAATGATACATTACTGTTATACATAAAGCTACGGTTTCCTAGAAGAGCGATGACCGCTCACGTAGCGTAAATTTTAGCGGAATGACGTCACTGAAACGTTGCTTACGAAAGTAAGTTGGTGTTGTTTCCTAGAGAGCGTTCTTGACACCGTAAAGCAAACCCCGCCCGCCAAACATATTTAAATCGCTAGATTTGCCTTTACCGTACTCAGTCACAAGAAAAGTGACCATACTGAGATGAGTGAGCTCACACATTATAGCAATTCTAATAAAGCATTTCCATGACAAACAAGTGTTGTCATTGTGTCATATTGTGGTTAGAGGTGTCAAAACGAAACAGAAATGCGACTATGTTTTGACGCGTTATGGCGAATCTAACGATTTAAGTCTTTGCCACTGTCAGAATTTTAAAGCTATCACTGAACAACATCAACTTTCAGAATAAACGCTCATAAGACCGTTTATTCTGAAGGTGGGCAACGTCGTGAATAGATGTCAAATATTTCACTGTTTTGATTAATTTAGCAATATTACTGTGTGGAAATAAAAAATGTGGCTAACTAGCGAACTAGAATATTGATTATGAAATGCAATAATTGGACGTAGTTATGCAAACTAGAATCAACCCATATCTCGAGTGAAAATTGAATAACATATTAAGTAGACAACCAATGGTGTTTTGTATCTCCTCAGAAAAGATCCTGGCCAATATACCAAGCCACAGTCATAAATAATATTGACAGCCGCCTTAGGTACCAACCCGAGTTAGAGTCACTTCTTAAAAGCTAAACGGACTCGAGTGGCGTGGTACTTGTAGATCTTTAGCATTTTTATTACGCAAAATAGAACCAAGCTACATGGTTCTCACTAGAAAATAAAAAGACAAATTATGTTCGTCTTTTTTTTTCTCTGAAGAGAACCATGTAGCTTGGTTCTATTTTGTGTATCAAATAAATTAGTTTAAATAATAACCAAGATGCTTAGTTCCATACAGTAATTAATAATATAGTTAAACGTGTATTTCTTACAAAGTTTAATCTTCGCACAAAACCCCTAAAAAAGGATACATGCAACAAATGCGACTACTATTCCAGTAAAAAGTTACAAGGCTCTGAAGAAGAAAAGGCTCTGATAGAAGATGCTCACAGAGAACACTTACAAAAAGCAAAGTCATTACAACAGCAACTGAAAAATGATATGCAATTAGCTAAAGAAGATCAATACACTGAAACAATCACATTCGACCTGCAAAAAACGCTACCGCTTCCGCGTATACCAACTAATGTGGTATTTTATAAAAGACAGCTATGGGTTTACAATTTAGGAATCCACCCAGGAAGCGACGACCAGCCCTACTGCAACGTTTGGGTGGAAGGCGAAGCGGGTAGGGGATCCCAGGAAGTAGGTTCCTGTCATATAAAGCATGTAGCGGATAGACTTAGCAACGACGGCGTGAGGAACTTAATACTTTGGAGTGACTCTTGCGGCGGTCAAAACCGAAATATCAAACTAACTTTGATGCTGAAATCTTTATTACACGATCATCCAACACTTGAAACAATCAGGTTACGCTTTTTGGAATCCGGTCACAGTTTTCTGCCGAATGATACCGATTTTGGCCGAATCGAATGTGCTTTAAAATTACAGCAAAGATTATACACGCCAGAAGACTATATGCGAATAATGCAGGTATGCAAAAAAATAAACCACTGCAAGTTCACAGAATTAAAAAAGAAGATTTTTTATCAAGTGCTAACCTAGAAAACAAAATAACACACAGAAAGAAAGCTTCTGATGGATCAAAAGTGTCTTGGCTTCTTACAAAAGAGATCATGATCAAAAAAGATGATTTTTCGATTTTTATGCGACCAGACCTTTTTTTTTTTTTTTTTAGGATGGGAAATCATCAAATGACTTCTCCCGCTCTGGGCAGAGCGAGAGGGTGTGTCAGACTTTTACTGACTAAAACCCACCCGTGTTCCTTCCGTTGCCTGTGTGCCGGGGCCGCGTTATCCCTTTCGGACAAACCCGCAACCCCAGCAGGCATTGGTCTTTCGACCCCGTCGGTTGGTGCTGACATCTCTTTGAGGCGCGCGTGGAACACAACGCGCCGTCGACACGGGCCTGGTCCTTATCGGACGGCGAGCTGCCCATTGCTCACCGTCCGCAAGCCCGCGCCTACGGTGGCCGGAAGTCGGCTCTCGACTCCCGACGCCCGGGGCGTCTCCTGCGGCGACTAGGGCCGCGAGGGCGTGCAGCTTGCATCTCCCTCGCGCGCTCCGCCTCCTCCTTCGCGAACATAACTGCTTCGCAGAAGGAGGTGACGGCCTCCCATGCACTCTCGCTCCGAACCATGGTCTGAACCAGGGCCGGACGCGAGAGATCGCCGCCGCCGATCGCCTCCGTGAGGACACGGCGGTGCTCCGCCCAAGCCGGGCAGACCTCCACCGTATGCTCCACCGTGTCCTCCGGGCGATCCACACAGTGGTGACACCCGGGCGTTTCCTCCCGCCTTATACGGAACAGGAACCTCCCGAAACAGCCGTGTCCGGTGAGGACCTGCGTCAGGCGGAAGGTGAGGACGCCATGGCGCCTCTCCAGCCACTCCTCAAAGAGGGGACTTATCGCCACAATTGTGGCGTGCCCAGGCAGCTTCCCCCCTGGGTTTATAAATATATGTTAAGGTGTGATATGGAAACTTTCCAAATGCCTGTTTTACACCTAAAACTGGTACAACTTCAAATTCAATGTTATAATTGCAATTCATTATTAATATTCTAGTTCCCTAGTTAGCCACATTTCTTATATCCATACAGTAATATTGGCAAATTATTCAAAACATGTAAATTTTTGACAGTTCTTTGCGACGTTGCCAACTTTCAGGATAAACGCTCTCTGAGTTTTCTCATTCTCATCCACAGTTTAATATTATGTTCTCATCGTAGGTAGTCTGTGGTTTTCTCTGTCAGCAGTGACAGATCACGACGAAAATAAATACCTAACTTTTCGAATCCTCTGTTTGTGTTTTGAATTATTTTGGTAATGTTATGAATAGCATGATTGATAAATGAAATAGTAGCAAGATAAGAATACTGTTGTGTAGAATGGATAAACAACAACTTGTTCTTTGGTTGAGCGAAACAGCAGTAAGCAGTGATGAAAGTGATTCAAGTGAATGGAGTGATGTTTGCACTATACGACAAGATGTTTCTGAAGATGATGATAATAGTGATGAAGAAGAGGATACATTGTTTTTTCCTCTGATGCAATATTTAATAAGACTGAGACGGAAACGAGTAGATGATTACTTACACATAATAGACTCTTGGACAGATGCTGAATTTAAAAATCGGATGAGATTATCAAGAAAGACTGCGTACCGGCTTATTGGTAACATTTCAAATAAATGAAAATTACGAATATACTCGTATTAATGCACTACAGTCTACAATAATTTGTTTCAGATGAATTGGAGAAGTCAGGATTTATAGCATCTCATAAATTTGGACTAAAACCATTAGAACCAAAACTTTGCTTCTACATCTTTTTGTCATTTATTGCTAATACAGAACCACTTACTCCAATTGCAACAAGATTTGATATTTCTATATCGTCAACATTTCGAGTTATAAGGAGAGTAGTTGCTTGGATTTTAACTAAACTAAATGATGCTATTAAATGGCCTCAAAACTTTGAAGAGATAAGCTTATTATGTGATTCATTTCACACAAAGACTGGAATTACCCATATGGTAGGAATAATTGATTGTACCCACATTAAAATAGAAAAACCCAAGAATGCAAGAGAGTATTGCAATCCTAAAGGATACTTTTCAATAATTCTACAAGCAACAATTGATGCAAATTTAAGGTTTACTAATGTTTTTTGTGGCGAACCTGGTTCTTCTAATTGTGCTAGAGTTCTGAAGAAGTCACCTTTGTACAATACTGCATCTCAAAACAGAAATGCCCTATTTCCACATAGTACTTTTCTTGTGGGTCACTCAAGCTATCCATCTTTGCCATGGCTTATGCCACCATTTCGAGAAAACAAAAGATTAACACCACAGCAGAGGGAATTTAATTCCTTACATACATCTACTAGAAAATTAAGTGATAAAGCCTTCAGTCTATTAAAAGGGAGATTTCGACGAATCAAATTGTTTACTGTATATAGAAATATCGCATTTATAACTGACACTATTGTAGCTGCATGTATTTTGCATAACTATTGTCTGAATGAAAATGATCATTTAGATGAATAGAAGTAATTTAAAAAAAAAACTATTAAGATGTGAAATCATGTATTTCATTAAATTAAATTTTTATAAAAGATAGCTCAGCCATGTTTGTGAAATTATGTTTATTGCCTCATTAAATCTTGTTCGGCTATTAATTTTCGTAAGAGTGCACATTTTTCCCTTTCGATTTTTAGCATTTCTTCTTGTTTTTGCTCTTTGAGCTGTAATTTTTTTAAAGCCAATGATTGTTTTATTTCCAATTCCTTTTTCCGTAACTGTAATTCTTCTTGTCTCAGTCTTAAGTTTCTTTCATACCTTTCATCTCTGAACTGTTTTTGATCTTCTTGTTTCCTTAAATAATCCAACCATTGTTTATCTAATTCTATTTTTGCTCTTCTCTCTGCCCTTAATCTTCTGAAAGGCGTTGAACCTTTAAGGGAGATATTTCTTTTATTTTTGTCTTTGTCTAAATCTTCTGGACCTTGCATTACACCTGAAGCTAGTCTGTAAGTTCCAGCATTATCACTGTATCGACCCAAAATTTGATGCATCTCATTAAAATATTTGAAACTCATTGCACCTTGCCCATTGTCAATGCAGTCTTTGTACTTTTTTGTAAGAGCATTAACTTTCCACCTAACTTGATCTGGAGTAACCTAAAAATCAGATAAAAAAAAATTAAAAGCTTTAATATTTAAAAAAATTAATGAGAAGAAAGTGTGTTGCACTGACCCCAAGTAACGTGGGAAGGAAGATGATTAAAAAATATGTATACAATGAACTAGTACCTCAACATTTAATGATTTCAGTTCTTCTGCTATTGATAGCCACATTTTGGATTTCTTTTTTGGATTGTCCAGCATATGCATTTTTGTTTCATACAAACTTAAAAGCATGATTGTTGCGTTTTTTGTCCAAATCACATCTGTAATGAGAAAGTCATCTCTTTACAACTGGAATAAACAGTCAGAATGCTACTGATGATAGTAGGTAATAAGTCCAATGCAGTACATACTTTGTTTATTGGTCTCATTTAAATCTGTTTCTTCTTGAGCTATTGTGTGATTATAGTTCGTTATAGTCATATTTGGCTTATATGGTGCCGCTGAAATGAAGCATAATAAAAGAGTAATTAATCAAGGTTAAAGTAGTTGGTAACAAGTCTACAAATCACTCGAAAGTCATGTTTGACATCGATTTCCATAAATGACACACGTGCTTGTTTGTTTACTCACATTGGTTGTCCAAAATAGCCAAGACGGCCACATTGCTATCAATGTTTTCATCCATTTTGTGTCGACAATTTGGGCGTTTTCCAACTGGGAGAAGACGGTGCACAGTAATTTTTTTAGAGCTCCATTATGGACTCACAGTTTGCAGTAACTATATACCGTGAACTTAAAGAAATGCCGTAATGTACTAAAAGTATATTAGAAGGATCTAATTAGAATAACCGAATGAACGTGTATTAAAAAAATTGTAAAAATAATTTCTTTCTTACACACTGCGTTCGTAAATACGTAAATGTCAAACTTGACGGCTAGTTGGCAGACGGCAATGTCAAATACAATCCTAGTCCAGGTACAGAATTATGCACATATGGAGCATAATGGACAAAAATCCCTATTGCTCCCAAATAGTAGTTCCCAATATTAAAACAATGGTTTCTTTTCTATTCACACACGTTCTGCAAAATATTATGAATGCGGAGACTTAATTATTTTTGTAATATTAGCGAGATGACTTTTATAATATGGTAATTACCCGTATCTGTCAATGAAAGAATAATATAAATATACATATATTTGTTACAAAAGGACACTTAGGCGTCGAAGTATTCGTCCGCATCGCTGTCATCCGGAAACGTGCCCAGAAGACTGGCAGCATTGCCACGTTGAATGGCAATGCTAATTCTTTGGCCAAAGAACAAGCCAGCCCTCTGGTCGCGTGAAGTGTCGACCAGTCGGCGAGAAATTTCCTTAAAAAGGACACGCGCACTCGGACCCCATGGCCCGAGCGTTTCGACCCCAAACGGTTCAAAACTGTAGTTACCCATGAGGTTACAGTATTTGCGCCGCTTGAGGGTCTCAGCAGCCGCTGCAGCGGCGCCAGCACAGCCTGCCGTGCTAGGAACATGAGATGGTGCAAGGGTGTCGACACAGGTTGCGTCCCACACCAGAGGCCTACCCACCTTCCAAGGCAACAACGTCATGCCGTTAAATATATGTATATTTATATTATTTTTTAAATATGACGTAATTGGAAAGCTTTATATGTATTTAACTCATTATTTAACTCAATGAAAGGAATTGATTTGATTGACAGTTGGTAGAATTTTGAGTTTGACATTCGTTTGCTCGGTGACACTCGGTGACGTGACGTGACATCGGGCGATTAGTGCATTAGCAAAATTGCATTTAAATATAAAATAAATAAATGATATTTACAACAAACCATTGTTATTCACACTGATCATATAAAAATGGCTCATTGTGGTGACTTTATTAAAAGTCAATTCCCACTTATTGATGAAGAATTGATGAAATATGTTGAAGGTACGTTTTGTATAGGTTATAGAGAAGGATAATAGTTTTACTTCACAAATGTGTTAGATGGTCATAAAAGTACGTTGGAATTAAAATTGTTAAGGTATAAGCTGGCCTACTAAGCCCTGAGTTTTTCGTACGGCCATTGTAAAATAATGTTTTATATTTGACATGAGTGGTCATGTCATGATTATGATGCCTTGCAGATATATTGGATAGCAGTGCCGGTGAGTTTGAGGACACGGAAGAAATCTATGAGGCAGTTGGAGAAGTACTCCAGGGAATCTCAAAGAAATCTGAAAAAGATATAAGGTTATTTTTTTACACCAAATTGTATCCTTCATTTACTTTCAACAATGTGTATATTTATGTGACACTATATCAATTTAGCTTGGTGCCTAGTCATTGCATTGATCAGTGATTGAAGATTTAAAACTAGCAGGGGCTGTAAAACATATTTTATTAAGCAAACAAGGAAAATTTACTTACTGTACTTAATACTCATATTTCATATCAAAATGTTTGCAACAGGGACATATGTGAAAAGCTACTGCATATGCTGCAGCCAGACAAACCAGGCAGCAGTAATGGACCTAGGAAAGTGCTGGATGCTCCAATACACTTGGCATCCATGACTACCGCAGCACCAGAAACTGAAGAACTCAGAAGCATATGGATTAATACTAGGGATGATAATTTGGTAAGAAAAGCTTTAAAGTTATTGCTTTTATTAGTAGGTGTCCAAGGAACTTATGAATACATAAAGTAGGATGCACACTTAACATTTGCTTTTAGAAAATTTGCTTGTATTGAAAAAAGATAATGGGATTTTTTATGACTCATACACTGTTAAAAGCATAGATCATTTAGTTATATCTAGGGTTAAGAGTATTGTATTAGAAAAACTCGTAAGGAAACCGGCATGCCAGAGAGATATTTCTTGACGGCAGGTGAAGCTAAGTCAGAGGCCCATGGGTGGCTATAAAACTCTGACACAAGGTTAGTCACTAACCACACGAAAAGAAGAAGAGTATTAATTTTACTGGTTGGTCTTTGTCTTATATTAGCCAAGTAATTGATTTTACAACTGCAACTTATTTGTCTTCCTTAGTTATAGTTTTGATATGAATACTTTTATTATAAATGCATTAAAACCATGGTATTTATCAAGTACTGAGATTAATGAAGTACTTTGATTACTACAACTAGAGTGGCCATCCTATTACTTGACCTTATACATAGTATTCATTGTTATTAATACTTCACATAATATCTAAAAGCAAAAAAATATGCAAGTTTATGATACTCACTTCACTAAATGCCTCTTCACTGGTAGTTCTACAAAAAAACAAGCAATTTTCTATTACAACTTAAAATGACATTCTTAATTCTAAAAGTATATATTATCATTTTAGAAGGTAGATGCAAAGAAATTAGAGAAGGCCGAAGCAAAGTTACAACAGAAGCAGCAGAAGCAGAAGGACTTGAAGATACCAGTTAATGCACCGGTGCTTCAGACCGCTACTGCATCACAGGTCACCTCTAAAAAGGACAGTAAGCTTGAGGCCAAGGGAACCAACAGGACACAGGATATAAGGATAGAGAACTTTGACATTGCTTATGGTGACAGGTGAGATTTTGTAGATGGGGAATTAGCAGGATTTATTTGATGTGGATTTTTTCACAAATCCACATCAAATAAATCTATTCAATCCTTCCTCTGGGAAAAGCCAGCAAGTATTAAATGTATATTAATCTCTTGAAGAGTGTTTGGTTCCCAAGTATGTAATAGTACTTTTGTTAAACGTTTAAGACTCTGATTCCGCTCCCGAACTACTATTTTTAACTATAAAATTAAATATTTTAAAGAAAATGAAACCTTTTCTTACAGAGTATTACTACAAGGCGCCGACCTTGTCCTAGCGTTTGGCAGACGGTACGGCCTTGTGGGACGCAATGGTCTCGGCAAGACAACACTCCTCAGAATGATTGCCTCAAAACAACTGAAGATCCCCTCTCATATATCTATACTGCATGTAGAACAAGAAGTCGTGGGCGACGACACTATAGCACTGCAGAGTGTATTAGAATGTGATACTGTTAGAGAGTATTTATTGAAGCGTGAGAAAGAAATCACTTCCCTTGTTAATTCTGGGTAAGTTTCTCATTTTTATTGAACTTAGTGGGTTGGGTAAAAGATTTGATCCCTAGTTTTCCACAAGTTAAACATACGCGAGTTGCAACTCAATCTATACATATTATAAAACAAAGTGGCTTTTCGCGTTTGTCTGTATGTCCGTGTTGTTCTTGTAAACCACGCAACAGATTTTAGATTAGGTTTTCACCATTGTTAAGAGAATTGAATAAGTTACGTTTACGTAAGAAATCTCGATGATTTGTCAAGCCGTCAAAACCGTGCGAAGTAGGAGCGGGCCCCAGTTTCTTATAATAAGCACTGAGGGTATTTTTTTTCTCATCATTTTTTATCAAAAATACAATGCAATGCAATTAATAAGAAAAAAATTAACTTAGCTGGTTAGCAACAGCTTTATGGGCACTCCGCACTAGTTTACTTACATTCAAATGTGTCTGAACTTAAGAAGGGTCAGGCTGATGAATGTAAGTACTGAGAAAAGTGTCATCCAAATACACAAGTTGGATTAAAAACTGGAATTTTGCGAGATCGCGACTTTTGTGTTTGCAAGTACAAGTAACGACACTTTTCTAACGATTAAAAGCTTTGAACCTTTATATTGCCGTACAGTTGTTGACCATGTAGGGGCAACAATTATTATAAGTACATCACCTAGTACATTTAGCCTCGATAGGTCTCATATTTACCTGTTTAGTTAACAAACAAACAAACATAGAATTAAAACAAGACAAAGTATAGAACTAGAAAATGATGCAATCTGAAAGGGTTATTTCTTCATACCTATTTTGTTACTAACATAATTTAAATAAAATGAGCATTTCAAACAGAAATAGTTACCTAAACCTTAAAATATTTCTTTGTAGTATATATGGTTAAACTTTTAGTCTCACAAATGATAAAAATATTTTATGATTCTGTGACGATCTGACTAATACGAATAGTGTTTTACAAAAAAAAAAAAAAACAACTGCTATTACACGCATTATTATTACGTTTTGAAGAAGAGCACAATGTGTGTTGTGAATGTTTTCTTTGTTCGAAGAGCTTTTTATTCATAAAGCCTAACAGATAATACAACATCTATTCAAGTTATATATTCAAATACTTTTCTCGTTCCTCAGTTCAACCGACCCAAGTCTATCCAATGAGCTGAGCGAGATCTACGCGCAGCTGGAGAATATAGAAGCGGACAAGGCGCCAGCGCGCGCTTCCATCATACTGAGCGGTTTGGGATTCACGCCTGACATGCAAGCGCGGTCTACCAAGACCTTCTCTGGAGGTTGGAGAATGAGATTGGCGCTGGCGCGAGCTCTGTTCTCTAAGTAAGTATTTAACAAGATGACTGTTTAAATTAATTATGATTTCGTTTAAGTTACACTTGAGAGGAAGCAAGATGCAAAAATGAAAAATGTGTTCTGATTTCGATTTTTCTGGAATAGTGTATCAGTTGTCTCGACCCGAGACCTTATTTCAAAGAAAACTGTGCAGAAAAGTAGAAACCCAAAATTATATAAAAAATTCTTGAATTCTGACATAATATGACACAAATCAGCAATATCCTTAAACAAAAACATTTTCTCTCACAGACCCGACCTCCTATTACTCGACGAGCCGACGAACATGTTGGACATAAAAGCCATCATCTGGTTAGAGAACTACCTACAGAACTGGCCCACCACGCTGCTGGTAGTGTCCCACGACCGCAACTTCCTCGACACAGTGCCCACCGATATCATGCATTTACACACGCAGAGGATAGACACATACAGGTATGCTATATTTAAATCCTTGTTTCCAAATTGATGTTAGTTCCACTCAAAGGAATATAAACTTTACGACAGTATAAATTAAGTTGACTTCAGAATGACTAGTACTATAGAAATCGTTATCTAATAAGTTTGAAATTGCATTGAAAGAAATTTTTCCAAAAACACATATTATATGCAACTTAGTTTCCTAACATGTAAACAAACATGTTAGGAAACTAAGTTGAAAATGCAGGATCCATCATAAATTCTGAAGTTGGTCAATGCGAATTTAATACAGCCTTGTATTCTAAAACTTATTACGATATCACGTTTTATGAAACTGTTTATAATTTACTGTGACTGACGTAAAATTAATATTTTTAATCAATGTTGAAGTTTACCAGATTACATAAAACAAATCATATTCCTGCCTTGACAAACGGAAACATTGGAATTCCAGAGACATTAGATAGCCTTTAATCATGGAAACTTCTATATTCTAATGTAAGAATCACTGGAAAATTTCTTAAGCATCAGAAAATGCACTTTGTTACTAAGAGCCTACGGCCCGTAACGCGTATGCGGCGTCGACGCATGTTTAAAAAACATCGAGTGCATAGGCCCTAAAGTTTCCTTATAACTTGCACGGTTAGCCTGATCACAATAGAAATGGGTTTTGTCGACGGAAGAATAGTCAAAATGACAGATGAACAATCACAATCTGTGATTTTGTCTATTCTTCCGTCGACAAATCTCAAAGAAAACCCGTGGTTGTCATGTTTTGCGTGCTGTCACTTTAAAATGGTAAATGGAGCTGAAATTGTTCAAAATTGTCTACCAGACCAGTTAACTGAGCTTATTTATGAAGTGGTAAAGTGAAACTAGTCCCAAATTGTAATGTAAAGAAATTCGTGATCACGATTCGTGTTTATGTGTACATACTTGCCAATACTTTTACGTGTGGTCCAAACTGTAATAATATAAGTTCGTTATAAATAAATAAATAAATCATTTCTGAACATGCTAACTGTCGCCCTTATTATTCCAGAGGCAACTACGACCAGTTCCACAAAACGAAGACGGAGAAGCACAAGAACCAACAACGCGAGTGGGAGGCGCAGCAACAACATCGTGCGCACACGCAGGAGTTCATCGACCGCTTCAGATACAACGCCAACCGCGCTTCGTCAGTCCAGAGCAAGATCAAGATGTTGGAAAAACTGTGAGTATGGATTTGAATGAATCAAAATTGTGATATCGGTTTCGCCATTATTACAGTCCTTTTACAGTTACTTTATCTCTGATATTGCATCACTGTCAAAATCACTGTGATCTTTATTGTTATCATAATAAGGTTGCTGTTGGGTTGCTGCTACTGACAAGTCTGTCACAATCACTGTGATCTTTATTGACGTTACAATAAGGTTAGAATTGTGAGTATCAGTGTTGAGACCATCTCAACATCTCCGCGCGCTGGCGGCAGTGGGCGAGGGGTGCGGGGACAGCGGCAAGCTGGCGCCAGTGGGCGAGGGGTGCGGGGACAGCGGCAAGCTGGCGCCAGTGGGCGAGGGGTGCGGGGACAGCGGCAAGCTGGCGCCAGTGGGCGAGGGGTGCGGGGACAGCGGCAAGCTGGCGCCAGTGGGCGAGGGGTGCGGGGACAGCGGCAAGCTGGCGCCAGTGGGCGAGGGGTGCGGGGACAGCGGCAAGCTGGCGCCAGTGGGCGAGGGGTGCGGGGACAGCGGCAAGCTGGCGCCAGTGGGCGAGGGGTGCGGGGACAGCGGCAAGCTGGCGCCAGTGGGCGAGGGGTGCGGGGACAGCGGCAAGCTGGCGCCAGTGGGCGAGGGGTGCGGGGACAGCGGCAAGCTGGCGCCAGTGGGCGAGGGGTGCGGGGACAGCGGCAAGCTGGCGCCAGTGGGCGAGGGGTGCGGGGACAGCGGCAAGCTGGCGGCAGTGGGCGAGGGGTGCGGGGACAGCGGCAAGCTGGCGCCAGTGGGCGAGGGGTGCGGGGACAGCGGCAAGCTGGCGGCAGTGGGCGAGGGGTGCGGGGACAGCGGCAAGCTGGCGCCAGTGGGCGAGGGGTGCGGGGACAGCGGCAAGCTGGCGCCAGTGGGCGAGGGGTGCGGGGACAGCGGCAAGCTGGCGCCAGTGGGCGAGGGGTGCGGGGACAGCGGCAAGCTGGCGCCAGTGGGCGAGGGGTGCGGGGACAGCGGCAAGCTGGCGCCAGTGGGCGAGGGGTGCGGGGACAGCGGCAAGCTGGCGGCAGTGGGCGAGGGGTGCGGGGACAGCGGCAAGCTGGCGCCAGTGGGCGAGGGGTGCGGGGACAGCGGCAAGCTGGCGCCAGTGGGCGAGGGGTGCGGGGACAGCGGCAAGCTGGCGCCAGTGGGCGAGGGGTGCGGGGACAGCGGCAAGCTGGCGCCAGTGGGCGAGGGGTGCGGGGACAGCGGCAAGCTGGCGCCAGTGGGCGAGGGGTGCGGGGACAGCGGCAAGCTGGCGGCAGTGGGCGAGGGGTGCGGGGACAGCGGCAAGCTGGCGCCAGTGGGCGAGGGGTGCGGGGACAGCGGCAAGCTGGCGCCAGTGGGCGAGGGGTGCGGGGACAGCGGCAGTGGGCGAGGGGTGCGGGGACAGCGGCAAGCTGGCGCCAGTGGGCGAGGGGTGCGGGGACAGCGGCAAGCTGGCGCCAGTGGGCGAGGGGTGCGGGGACAGCGGCAAGCTGGCGCCAGTGGGCGAGGGGTGCGGGGACAGCGGCAAGCTGGCGCCAGTGGGCGAGGGGTGCGGGGACAGCGGCAAGCTGGCGCCAGTGGGCGAGGGGTGCGGGGACAGCGGCAGTGGGCGAGGGGTGCGGGGACAGCGGCAAGCTGGCGCCAGTGGGCGAGGGGTGCGGGGACAGCGGCAAGCTGGCGCCAGTGGGCGAGGGGTGCGGGGACAGCGGCAAGCTGGCGCCAGTGGGCGAGGGGTGCGGGGACAGCGCCAGTGGGCGAGGGGTGCGGGGACAGCGGCAAGCTGGCGCCAGTGGGCGAGGGGTGCGGGGACAGCGGCAAGCTGGCGGCAGTGGGCGAGGGGTGCGGGGACAGCGGCAAGCTGGCGCCAGTGGGCGAGGGGTGCGGGGACAGCGGCAAGCTGGCGCCAGTGGGCGAGGGGTGCGGGGACAGCGGCAGTGGGCGAGGGGTGCGGGGACAGCGGCAAGCTGGCGCCAGTGGGCGAGGGGTGCGGGGACAGCGGCAAGCTGGCGCCAGTGGGCGAGGGGTGCGGGGACAGCGGCAAGCTGGCGCCAGTGGGCGAGGGGTGCGGGGACAGCGGCAAGCTGGCGCCAGTGGGCGAGGGGTGCGGGGACAGCGGCAGTGGGCGAGGTGCGGGGACAGCGGCAAGCTGGCGCCAGTGGGCGAGGGGTGCGGGGACAGCGGCAAGCTGGCGCCAGTGGGCGAGGGGTGCGGGGACAGCGGCAAGCTGGCGCCAGTGGGCGAGGGGTGCGGGGACAGCGGCAAGCTGGCGCCAGTGGGCGAGGGGTGCGGGGACAGCGGCAAGCTGGCGCCAGTGGGCGAGGGGTGCGGGGACAGCGGCAAGCTGGCGCCAGTGGGCGAGGGGTGCGGGGACAGTGGCAAGCTGGCGCCAGTGGGCGAGGGGTGCGGGGACAGCGGCAAGCTGGCGCCAGTGGGCGAGGGGTGCGGGGACAGCGGCAAGCTGGCGCCAGTGGGCGAGGGGTGCGGGGACAGCGGCAAGCTGGCGCCAGTGGGCGAGGGGTGCGGGGACAGCGGCAAGCTGGCGGCAGTGGGCGAGGGGTGCGGGGACAGCGGCAAGCTGGCGCCAGTGGGCGAGGGGTGCGGGGACAGCGGCAAGCTGGCGCCAGTGGGCGAGGGGTGCGGGGACAGCGGCAAGCTGGCGCCAGTGGGCGAGGGGTGCGGGGACAGCGGCAAGCTGGCGCCAGTGGGCGAGGGGTGCGGGGACAGCGGCAAGCTGGCGCCAGTGGGCGAGGGGTGCGGGGACAGCGGCAAGCTGGCGCCAGTGGGCGAGGGGTGCGGGGACAGCGGCAAGCAAGCCGGCCGCACGGCCATCCGCGAGCCCCCGCGCCTCATTAGTCAGCTTGTATTGACCCGGCTCGCAGGACCAATGATCGCGACGATAGGTCGTGGTGTAGTTAAATTAAATTGAGTGGACTGTATAACACGTATAATGAGTAATTAATAAATAAGTGAATATTACAAACGCTGTCGGTTAACAAGCAAACAAGAAAATATGTACGGTAATAAAGCGTACATATTTTCTTGTCTGCTGCCGCCACTGCCGCCAGCGCGTGGCGATGTTGAGATGGTCTCAACACTGATACTGACAAGTCTGTCAAAATCACAGCGATCTTTATTGTCGTTACAATAAGGTTGCTGCTACTGACAAGTCTGTCAAAATCACAGCGATCTTTATTGTCGTTACAATAAGGTTGCTGCTACTGACAAGTCTGTCAAAATCACAGTGATCTTTATTGTCGTTACAATAAGGTTGCTGCTACTGACAAGTCTGTCAAAATCACAGCGATCTTTATTGTCGTTACAATAAGGTTGCTGCTACTGACAAGTCTGTCAAAATCACAGCGATCTTTATTGTCGTTACAATAAGGTTGCTGCTACTGACAAGTCTGTCAAAATCACAGTGATCTTTATTTTCGTTAGCCCTTTCGCCTGCTGTCAGAGGTAAAATAACTGTGAAACTGTTTGAAAAGTTTAACCCAGATACACTACCATGATTTTAGGTAAAACTTACGAGTCTCGTAGGAATAAATATGGGTAAATATGAAATCCTGAAATGCCACCAAAATTCTAATTCAGGTATTTTATCCTTATTCAACTAAGGAGATGGCTGAACCTGCTTTTCGAAGTGAAAACTTTTTTAGGCGCTTTGAGCAATTTTTGGTAGGGGAACAACTTATGAATACGCGACACCGACAGGCTCGCGCCGTAGTACTATAGAAGCTAGATGGCGCTAATACCAGTTTTAAGTTTTCTGTCGGCAGTTGCCCTGACAACCCATTTTTTATAAAGCAAAAGTTAGCTTGTCTTCTTCTTAGGCGTGTCGGTGGCAAAACAAACTCATCTATACATACTCGTATTATAAATTAAAGTCGCTTTTCGTGTTCGTCTGTATGACCGCGTTGTTCTTCTAAGCCAAGCCTTCTAAGAAATTCGATGTTAAATTGATGATGAAACTGTGCGGGTCGCTAGTAAAATACATTTGTATAATATTTGTTTTGCATTTCACCAACAGGCATACCGTGATCCAGGACCAGTATCTGTTGAAATCTGGTTTAGATTTCTGAACTACAGTTATAGGCTACTATACAATTTCTACATTTTCTTTTCATTAATTCTGTCCACAGTCCTGAATTAAAACCGGTAGAGAAAGAAATCGAAGTAGTCCTCCGATTCCCTGAGACAGAGCCTCTCTCGCCGCCCATTCTACAGCTGAATGAGGTCGGCTTCTACTACTCTAAGGACAAGGTCATATTCTGCGACGTCAACCTTGGAGCGACATTAGAGTCCCGGATATGTATTGTAAGTATTTTTAGAGCAAATAATTATTGTATAGCCGTGGCCTAAACAAACCGATCTTTGTGCGAACTCGCGACCGTTACGTTCATTTTTGTTCGGTGAACCCGAACTCGCGCCGCTTTCCGGTTTTCCGAAAAAAATTGTGACAT
This sequence comes from Agrochola lota, assembly GCA_947364205.1. Lineage (NCBI taxonomy): Eukaryota > Metazoa > Arthropoda > Insecta > Lepidoptera > Noctuidae > Agrochola > Agrochola lota. The sequence continues at coordinate 15,911,226 of OX376228.1, forward strand.
GAACGCGACGATCGCGTAGTCGCGCGATCAATCTCATTAGTTAGGACATGGGGTAAAGGGTACTCATAAAGGTGTAAGGTGTGCCTTGAGCATTCTTGAAATTGTTTGTAATTATTCACCAAACACCATGTCAAAGTTACGTCGTCGCATATTACAAGCGGCTCAAAATTAAGCAGAAATTTCCACGAAACAAATTCCGGATGAAATAAATTAGTGAAGTAATTATACGTCACTAATCGTTAATCGTTTTAATTGTGTTCTTTTTAGTTTATATATTCATTTTAAAGAGACTATTATATATGTTTCATGACACGTATTAATAGCCTGGCCGTGTTTTGATACAAGCGAAATATAAGTTTCAGTGGCGTTCTGACGCAGTGAATGTCGGTAAATTCAAATTTTTACGACTAATAAAATCAATTTGATGACATTTTAATGTCACCAAGCTTAGTTTGTAGTGAAGGCCATCACTGTATTTGGACCTATGACGAATCACGCTGATTGTGCCTTGCCGTTGACTCTTTTCAATTCTTAACCGAATGGAGTTCTGCTTGAAGGCTTCCATATAAGTTAATCGTCTAATATTCGATTCATCTTCAACAAAATACCAGTACTACCCATTAAAACAATAGGGATGATGACAATTTTTTTTTATTTGTCCCTCACATTATTAAAAAAAATTGTACACGTACTTTTTCTTATCAAAAGATTACGGCGATACATTGCGATAAAATCTGTCAAGACGTCACGAGTATGTAGATTTTATACTTACTTGTGACGTAGCGACCCCCACTCCCCAATTTTAATGTGTCTTTTTTTTATCTAGAAGTAATTTTTTATTAATATGATAAAGCAAAAAATTCGTGTCTAATATTTTTTTATTATCTGACTGACGGACTAAAATATAATCCTTATTATATAAGAATTATTCTTATTGCGGTCCCATTCATCAACGGGCGAGCGATTGTAGATTTTCTTTTTCCTATTTAGCATTTATAATTCGCCATATAATCAGCGTGTCGTGATCATTTTGATACACCGATGTAAAAGTTCACAATCATCGACCGTGATTGACAATATAATGACTTGGCAACACGAATCGCGAGTATTTTTAGTTTTTACTAGAAAAATAATGATGAGGCTTATTATTACCTATTATCTGCACAATTAGGTACATGATTGACTCTATTAAGTTTGTTTACTATGTAGCATAGTTTTTCTTGACCTGTAGATTTTCTAATGATACTTTGACTGTGCGTTTGCACTGGCGAAACATTCACATATAAACATGTTGAAATCTCTATTTCCTGTCAAACTTTAGGTATATCGATTATTGACAGAAAATAGAGATTTCAACATGTTTTTATGTGAATGTGCAAACGCACACTTACGGCCCAACTATCTGCTATGATGACGGCGGCGAAATGTTTTTACAGTGCCAAACCAGCCATTGATCAATACGGTTGCACGTTGCGGCTTATTGCGTGACGTGTCAATTTCAGACGTTGTTTATATTAGAACCACAAATTTTACACTGATTCTTCTCATAGGATCTTGAAGGCTCTATGTATTACAATTATGTTCAGTCATATAAATAAATTCTATTGTAATTATAGGTGGGAGACAACGGCGCCGGTAAAACGACGTTACTAAAAATAATCATGGGTATCCTATCACCTACTAGTGGAATTCGCAGCGTGCATAGAGGCTTAAAATTCGGCTACTTCTCGCAGCATCACGTCGACCAACTGGAGATGAACGTCAATTCCGTAGAACTTTTACAAAGAAGTTATCCAGGTATGCACTTTATGTCTCCTGTAATAGAAGTTATTTTCGGATTTTTATTTTTTTGGGGATGTGATTTTACTCTGTGCATATAAAAAGGTTGATTTATTCGAGTCTCAATTCATGCCGAGTCATTCATTAATAACTTACTTTTTATAAGTTCACATGTGTGCATTTATTTTGGTATAATCAGTGTTTTTTACTGAAGTTGTTTGTTTGTAATCGGATTAAAAAACTTGATGAGTTAGGTACCTGCTTTTTTGTTGTTGTTGTTTAGGATGTAAAATGTAATTGGCAATTAATTTAAATTGGAAAACCTATGGTTTGGAAATAAATTAGGTATCAAATAAAAACACTGCATTCATTTAGTTTTGGGTCTTTTCTGGCTTATCAGAATTCCTGAACAAGTCGAAATTGTCACACCAGTTTTTCTTAGGACTGGCTCAGTGACGAGTGTGACGATTCTAGCCCATATTTCTTCATACATCCGACAGACATAACATTATTCGATTTATTGCAGATTTCTCAATAGTCAGATAACTTTTGTCTGAAGAATAAACGTGACAGTTTGGCATATTATTATTTTCAGTAAAAAATCTATCACACCGCCATATTAATTTCTCAGATATAGGTTACAGTACGATACAACTTACATGTAGCATACATTTGAAAAGTTTCATTCATTCATTTCACTTTTACGAATATATTTGGTTAAATGACTTTACAGGTTATTGCGTTTTCGTAAAGATCATTTTCACCTAAAGCAGTAATAAAGATTGGTGATTTTGAAGACGCACTCAGTTCGGGTGGTGATCGGTTTTACGAATTTTGCAGATGCTACATCTAAGTTGTGTCGTACTGTACCAAACTATTGAAAAATCAGCCCCAACTTACACTTACATCACTTATTCCACAGGTAAAACAATAGAAGAATACAGAAGACAGCTGGGCAGTTTCGGCGTCAGCGGCGACCTAGCCCTGCAGACGATCGCCAGTCTGTCCGGAGGTCAGAAGTCTCGGGTAGCGTTCGCGAGGATGTGTATGGGCAATCCTAACTTCTTAGTACTTGATGAACCTACTAACCATTTGGACATCGAGACTATTGAAGCGTTAGGAAAAGCTATTCAAAAATACACGGTGAGTTTTATTGCGACATTTAGATCTATACTTTCTTGCTAAGAACAGGTCTCTTTTACTGTTTTGCCTTGGGATCCAAACAGGAGTAGTGGAGTCTTTGATGATTCTGGTTGGGCTAGTGTGTTGTTAGGTTGTTATTCCCAAGACTTATAAAAACAGACCTACTTTTCTGCAGAAGTTGAGTTTGGCAATTCTTTGTTCATTATCGATATTTAACATTTGTTCAAGTCAATTAATCACTGAAAATTATTTTTATGATTACAGCATCTAGCACAGGCTACTTAAGATCTGAAAGTCCTCGTGTGATGTAAATAGTTTGAATAGAAAAGAATTATCATTGTCCGTTCAGCATTGTGTTTTACTTAGTTATTATATTGAACGAACTAATACATTTTTTTAATTTTAAATCGTTGCCCCACACTAAGAATTTCTTCTTGTATCGTGGGTGCGTTTACAAACATAGAAAACTCACATACACTAACACCCAGACCCGGAACAACTACTTGCAGATCAGACAAATATTTGTTCCGTGCGGGGATCGACCCGCGACACGTTGCGCAGCAGTCGATCGCTCAGCCACTGCGCGGTTGGCGCAGTGGCAGTGTCGTCAAATTGAATTGGTCTCGCAGACTGCAACTAATGACAAGTTTCCGTTGGTTCTAGGGCGGAGTTATCCTCGTATCTCACGACGAAAGGTTAATACGAATGGTATGCAAAGAGCTGTGGGTGTGCGGCGGCGGGTCCGTCAGCAGTATAGAGGGAGGCTTCGACGAGTACCGCAAGATCGTGGAGAGAGAACTCGAAGCACAGAACTCGAAGTAGACCAATACAGCTGGAATGGCAACACTGTGTCGTGTCGTGTCCACGTGCCGCGCTACACAATGTATTCCGTTGTTTTGTAGGCTGATTATTATATAACATGTGTTGTTGTTGTGGTGTGAAGCTATCGCTTTCTCCGTTTTGAATTTTGATGGTTGACATTGCCCAAGACGGCACGTCGATACGACATAATACAGTGTTCCAATTCTCGCTTATCGCAATTTCCACACCTATCCACATGTATACAATATATCCATGTAAAAAGTAACCTTAAATTATATCGTTGTAATATAATTATAGTTTTTCATTATTAATTTATAATTTCTTATTTACTTTTAGTTATACATGGTTTTTTGGAGGCGAAATGAAAAACTTGTTAATATCAATGCAAATTTTTATTTATACCTTCAACCTCTCTCTCACTTTGTCTCCATTAAATACCTTCAGCATACATAAACGCGTTGTTCGAAATATTCGAAAATATCGATGGCAATTAAAAAAATATAATTAACTTAAAAATGCATATTTACAAATCAATGATCAAATACATAATATACAATTAAAATAATGACTAAAATAGTAAGAAATTAAATTATTCAGTGGAAATTAACGAATTGAACTCAATTACAGGCAGTAAAACTATCTTGAGACATACATAGGTAGGTGCTCTGGTTCTAAATGCAAGTATATTTCATATGAAATAAGTTGGCGCATGTGATATCGGAGGGAAGGGTATTGTGAATGTTCAATAAATTAAAATTGATTATAGGACTATTGAAGTATACAATACATAAATATACTGGTATACAATAACTATACCGGTTATTATGGCAATTTCTGATTGTGAATATATAGGTAAAAATTAGAAAGTTACACTACCAGATCACAAATACTATTCTAAATTACTTATGTCCAGTTGGCAATGACAAATGGCTGTTGATCACTCGACTCTTACTACAGTAAGAGGGGTCGATGAATAAAACTTATATCTTACTGATGTTTTTTGCGCCTGGGTTTAGTTTTGTCGGCGTTCCTCAGTACTTCTGCGTAGGAAAGCTCTAGTTTCCTCAATTTGTGTATTTCCTGTGACGCAGTGCTCTGTTTCATGTCCCACGAGTCAGTCTCGGGGTTCCATCCTTGGTATATCTTGCCCGTCGTCCGGCCGCTTGCGCTGGGTGTCGGTGAGTTGAGGTTCCTGTTGTAGAACTGTAGCGTGGAGCCGTTCCACTCGCTCTCGGCTGCTCTAACGAGGGGACTCGCCTCGATGGGCCTGTAGTCCCTCCTCTTCTTGCTCGATGACTTCTGGTAGGTGATCTTAGGCGGCGACGGGAACACAGGAGAGTCTGCGCCCTGGCGCTCCTGGCTGTGTTTGCGGTTGCGATGTCTGGACTTCTTTCTAGTGGCCGCTATGTACTCCAGTGGCTGACGCACCAGCGGAGTCAGGACACGTTCTTTATCTTCCTTCTTTTCTCTTTCCTTCTCCTTCTCTTTCTCTCTCTGCACGCTCTGATCTGTCTCCCTCACACTCGTGTGCTCCTTGGGTTGGCGTGCAGGGCTCGGCTTCGGTTTTTCCGTGGTGCTCTCAGCCACTGGTTTGTTCTCTTTGTTACCATTTTCTTCCTTCTTGGCCACTTCGGGAACGAGTTTCTCTTTTTCTTTCAAAGTCGGTGTTTCTGGCATAGTAATATCAGACACTGGAATCGACTGTTCAGACATTACAGACGAAAATACGCTCTGAGTATCATCTGTGAAGTTGCCGGGCGCCTCCTCGTTCGCGGGTGTGACGGGCGGCACCTTGCCGTGGACGGTGTCGTCGAGGAGCGGCAGTTGTTCTCCATCGTCCTTGTTCTCCGCCGCCTTCTTAAGGATGGTGAAGATCTCCTTGAACAGTTCCCGGTACTCTGGTCTGTTGCGGAATCGACTGTCCATGGGGCTGACGTCATCGTAAATGCTGAAACGGTAGTCTTCTCCGTCAGCGATTGTGCACAAGAACGAGCCTGGTCGTTCACGTTCCGTCTGTGTGGCTTTGTTGCTGGTTTCATCCGAAAATCCGGAGCTGGAAGTCTCTGCCTCCGAGAAGTCCGGAGTTTGGATGATCTTCTTTCTTGAGGTGGTTTCAACCTTCTTAGTCTGGACTCCTTTCTGTTGTTCCTCGCCGTGTCCGCTTTCTTCATCAGTATCTTTGACACTGAACTGGCTGTAGTCTCCAGATGTTTGCAGTTCATCCTGTAGAGACAAAGGTCCGCACGGGTTCTGATTGCTTGGCAAAGTGGTTGGTTTGGTCTTTCTGATGTTCTTAACCTGTGACAGTTGAACTTCTAGAAGAGCCTCGTACTTCTGCACGAGCTCTCTGTAAGGGTTATCATGGCCATCTTCTTTATTCGCCCATATACCCTGGAGTAACTTTTCCTTGGCATTCTGAAAGGTCAACAGTGATTATTGGTTATTATTCTGAACCCAGTGGAAAGGTGAAAACTACTTGCGCTTGTGGTGGTTTTAAAGACATGTAAGTAATGCTTGTTATTTAAGTGACCGAGTGTTGATTTTTCAATAGTCATTAACTAATACATAATAAAGATAACTTTTATCTGAAGAATTAATATTGCGGCTTGACAGCTTTTGTATAGAAAATGTGTCAAACTGTCTTATTTATTCTTCAGATAAAATTTATTTGACTATTGACAAATCAGTCCTAATTAGCATGTTTTCTTCTGAATGAAGTTATTGTAAAGAAATTAATGTCATCAATACTGTTACTGAAAAAGAAGCCCTAGTTAGGTTCATAGGAAGTAAGATGAACGTTGAACATGAAAATGATCTTTGGATAAAAAGAAAAAAACAAAAAAGAAAATTTTAATTTAAGAAAATCTAATAAACATGATTAGTCAAAAACACACCCATTAAATTATTAGTTATATCTTATTATTGATAGTTGATATAACTTTGAATGTTAGATAGACAAGCTAATAAATAGGTACACAATTACAAAATTGTTACTTTCATAAACATATACATAAAATATTATGATTTACGTAGTGAATAATATAAGTATTAATATCCCACATCCGTGTAGTAACCAATTAATTATTACACATTTACATACATCAAAAATATCGTTAGTTACGTAGTGGTCGTTACCGACTATCATACTTGGTTTACCGTCACCATTGAGTCGTTCAGCGTGCACTATTCGCGTTTAGTATAATAACGTGTCGGTAATGGACGTACCTTCGACTACATACGATATATCCAAAGAAAACTACTGCAAATGCGCTTCATAATGCATATGCAAAGCGTGATCAACAACATCAGGGGCAGTTGGAAAAGCTTTGTCGCCTAGAAACGAGCGAAATTCATATGAGATTGTTGGCGAAATCCAATGCCAATGTTTTATTTATCCAACACGATCATCTCCGTGGAAAAGTGGGAAAGTAATACGTGTATCGGTTGCTGAACAATAGTTATTCATTATTCAACAGTAGGGAGACACATGAATACTGAATTATCTTCCAATGGAATTCCACATTGTACTACAAATTGATTAGTTTTAGCGTGTTAATGATGTTAGTCGATTTGCGTATTACGCAGAACTGTGAGTTAATGTTGTTACACAAGACAAGAATAAAAGGAAAATTAAATGTACACTTGTTAATAACAGAAAATAATTTCTACAAAAGGATAATAAAGCTTTAATAGACTCTTTAGAAACGTGCAGGAGTATCGTGGGGATACTTACGTCGAATTTGACAAGTTTGTTAGTGACGAGATCTTCTCGTGGACTGTCTTGGCCAGACGGAGGCAGGATTAGGGAACTGATTGCGCTCCTATCATCATCATCTCCGTCGAGCATTGACGACATATCGTCTCCTCTTTCCGCGCCTCTTAGACATCTTATGCATAGCTGTCCCTGTCTGTCACAGAAAACAAAACACATCAGAAATGCTAAAATGTAATTAACATTTTAGAAGCATCAAATTGTAAGCTTCCATTACCTGACTTCTTCAAGGATAGAGAATTCCTCATGCATCGACTTCGGTTCATCTTCTCTCTGTTGCCAATTCCTAAACTGGTCGTGTAGTCTGTTGTTCTCCTGGACCATTGACGCCAACTGTTCCTCCAGTTCCGTCACTCTCCTCTGTTCTTGTGCAAACGACACTTTGCTCTCTCTGAGTTCATCGCTAAGCCTGAGTAAATCCTCATCCTCTTTAGTCAGTTCTGGGAGAGGTGCTACCGTCTTAATCGGTGTACTGTTTACGTCAGGCTTTTTAACACTGAGAGTTAGTTCCACAGATTTCTCTTTATCTTTGGGTTTCTCAGTTTCGGGTTTCCGTTCTGCCCTTCGTCTGGAGATCTCCAGCTGAGCGTTTAGGTCGTCGACAGTCTTTTGTAGTTCTTCACATTTCGTCTCCAGCGTTTCAATGTTGGCGCACAGACTGTAAACATAAAAGTTGAGGTTTAAAAACAATCACAAGCGATGAATTAGGAGCCAGTTTCGCCATTACATTACATAAATGTCCTATCCAAAACAGTCCGTTAAAATGCTTAGAACCATTTTGCCATACCTACTCTGTTAGTTACAAAATAACGCCGTCAAGGTAGGTTGTCTTACAATCCACTTACGTTTTAATGTGTTTCTTTTCGGTGGCATGGTCGACGGCCAGCCTGTGGTTAGCGCGTTCCAAGTCTTGAATGCTCACTTCGAGTTGCTCGTAGATCCTCAACCTGGAGTCGTTCACCTCGCGCAGAGCGACCGTCTGTTTCGTTAAGTACTGAAACAATATCATTTGCATTAAAATAACGTTATGTTAGTGTATGTTTGCGAAGTAAATTATCTTAGCAGCCAATCTTAGCACAATATTGCGCAGTTGGTATAATTTAGAGATTTAATATCCAAGACTTTTTGTCGTTCATTGTTATGCTGGTTTATATAAATTGTTTGTTTACGATGTTCTAATCGTTGCTGCCTGTAATAATGGAGGGTTATGAAGTTCAAACGGTAATCAAGATCGTCATTATGATTTGTATTTTCTATAGCAATAATGATAGGGCATATTGTGCCTATTATCATTTAGTCTGATGTTATTATGTTGGATATTTCAATTTTAGGCGGCGATTTGCATCTGTTACTTTCTACAACAATTCAAAACTACCCACAAATTAAATTCTTACCTCAATTTCCTGTGTTTGGTCTTCGATGACATTCTGGTGTTGACGAAGAGCTGTTTCAAGTTCCTTATTTCTCTCCAATAGTGTTTTGCCGAGTTCTGCTGCCAGCTGCAAATCTGTAATGAAAGGAAATTGCAATTTTAATATGACGTTGTTACAATTTTGTGTTCGGTTTGTTAAACTTAAATGCTTGACATGTAATTAGTTTATGACGGGCCATAACTAACAAAGAGTGTTAATGCACGGTGTTACCTCAATATTCACAAAAAACAGGTTTCTTGGATAGTCGAGTATGACGTAACGCAGTGAAAATATACGACGCAAAAAATACAGTGGACAGAGAAGGGTTTAAAGAAAATTTTTAACCGATTAGAATAGTCGAAAATTGTTTGATATTTGCAATAACAAATACTTCACAAAAATAAACTTTGTTGTCGAACATCTCTGTATTTTCAGCGATAACAATTTTTTTTTTTGAAGAATTCAATAGAATAAACATTATTTTATAACTTTATCTAGACAATTATTAAATGAAATAATATATAATGTGTATATTCTGAATAATCTAAATAAAATCCGTATAAATGCCCATTCTTATCTTACTCACATCGTCATCCCAAATATGTATTAAATTTTCAACCTTATTTAATGCTCTGGAATTGTGAAAATAGATATTGCGGTCATACTTTAGTTTAGTTTAGTCGGATTACCGTATAGCGCGCAAACGAGGTTGTGTGAGTGCAGCTGTAGCGTTTAAAATCGTAGTCAGTCCGCGCTATAATTAAACCAATTTGCTTTATCCATCATTATTTATATTAAGATCCTAGTAATTTCTTGTGCTATACGCAGTGGCCCAAGTCTATAAGACTATTTCAAGTAAGCTAGCCTATAACTTCTGTGAGCTGTAGTCTCCCAAAGTTATCTAGGTGTGGCGGTAACCTATTCGTAATCAAGACCACACATAGGTAATTACTTATGTCAGTGTTAACTTAACCATCCGTTTCAAATACCGTCGTGACTAGTCGTCTAGCCTAGACGGACATGTTAAGACATTGGAATGCAAAAAGTGAAAGACATTGCATCTAAAGATAAGACGGCGACTTGGACGAAGTAATTAACCTATCAGAACACCATCGCTTTGCTGCAGTTGACGACCAGCCGCCTTGCGCGTTGCGACAGCTGTCAACCAGACACGGCTAACTGAACACCTGCTGCCATACAAGTTGCACGCAATGTATTAAGTAGGTAGGTATGCTTGGTAACAAATAATGTTGTCAACCGTATCTAGAACAAAAGACGCAAACCACAACGCCTTTATCGATCCGTCCGTGAAAGGTTTTTGTCGTGTAACCTTGCTCGCGCAAAGAACAAAACGCTAAAATATTTTCGTTGAAATCCAGGTCAATGAGTATGTACGGAACGCACGTAAATGAAAGTTGATGGACATATTGAGGAAATTGTGATTTATTAGAGATAAGTACGACGGTTGGGATTATTGTGAGAGGAACAGTCGCTTCGAGAAATTAAAATGGCTGTACTCGTAAATATTAAAGACTTTAATGAGATAAGGTGGTTTCATGTGTTGATTCAACGAACATTGTTAAGCTGAAGCTGCATTGCCGCAGCAGTAACGAATACAATATTGCAAAAAACTTTGATGTTTATAAGCGAGATAAGCCATTTCACATTATTATAATAGGTATGCGCTAGGAAATGTTCTTCGCTCTAAATAGTAGGAGCTATGCTATGTCGAATACTTGTTTCGTGTTTCATGTTTGGAGGGACGTTCCGCAAACAACACTACATTTTAATTGGAAGCACTGAGATGCGACGTAGAGTTGAAACCCGTAATGATAATAAGAATTCATGGACAACGCTTTTTTACGTGGTAAAAAATTGCGTTTCTTTCAGTAAATTCATGCAAACCGTTTCCAGTCTTGGTTTTTAAACGCAAACCACACGTTTACCTACCAGTCAGACTGACGTATGATATTTTATTGGTGTTACAAAACTCGTTCAGGCCATATGCCGCACGCACAGGTTATTAGAAGTAAGAAAAAACTGACGCGCATTAGTTATGCACCAACGAAATTCAAAAATTACGTATTCTTTCCACCGCATGCATATTACCGCGTAACGTATTGGGGATTGAATTTCATCTAATCGAAAAATGCTTTTTATTCTTTTAACTCGCCATCAAACCAGTATTTTTTTCGCGCCGCGCCGTTTTTTTTGCAACGATTGGAGTTGCAAGTCAGCCATCTATTACCGATGTAAGATATTTTTAACTTGCAACATTGTTTCTAAACCTGCTTCCATACGTTAGTTAGTCACAGAGGCATCGAATTACGTCCACCGTTCTATTGCTACCTAAGTATGTGCTTGACGGACGAGCGAAGGGTGCAATTCATGTAACTGGACAGCAAACGTGAGATATCATGATACAAAAGCAGCAAAGAAAGAAATTCGTGAGAAGTTTATCATTTTTCTGGGTAATGATTTAGAATCATATTTTGCAGAATTAATTTTTTTTTGCCGGTTGTTCGTGCTTATTCTTTCTTTTGTAAACACTTTTGTATACTTATTCATTGATTTGAAAAAGATAACGTATTCAAAGTCAGACCAAATAAAAAACTAAGATAGAGCGAACAATACAGTGAAGCATGCCAAAACTACGCCTCCGCTCTGTGCATACACGCTCACATTTAGAACCATTTACCTACAATCAAACTACACCTCACTACAAACGGTTAGGAAACCAATCTCACGTCACTGTTGACAGCGCTATGTCTTGGTTTTTTATTTGGTCTGAGCGTTCGAAATGTAAGGCTTGCAAACATAACTCGAAATTTCTGGAAGCACAGGAAAACGAAGCAAAATTCAAAATTCAAAATTCAAAATTCAAAAGTCATTTATTCAAAATAGGCTGAGAATCAGCACTTTTCAAACGTCAAAATTACATAAGACAGTCCCCCAAAAACGCCCACCCTTCACCACTTCCTAGTGCTTAGCTGGGAAGAAGTGGCGCAACAAACTCCCCAGCAGCACAGCTGTCTGTTCAGTTAGAAAACTTGATTCTATACAATAGCAGTTACGCAAAACAATTTACATTATGCAACGTAAAACATTACAACTCATTAAAGAAAAAACTGTAATGAGTAGATTATGTAATAATAAGTTGTCAATAATAAGTTTAAAAAATTAAAAAAATAATAAATTGACTTATACAGTCAAATATATAATGAACTAACCAATTATATGAACTCATACAGTGTCATCTAGTCGTTGATTTTAAAAGGGGGGGTACATTGGAGCAGCTTAATTATTCCCAAGCCTTTTGGTCGTCTAAGTAATCTTTAACTTTATAGAAACCTTTTTGACATAGTTTCTGTTTAATAAATGATTTAAATTTATTGAAGCTCATTTCTTTAACATGGCTTGGGAGTTTGTTGTAAAAACGTATACTTTGGCACTTAAATGAATTACTAATTTTTTGGAGCCTAGTCCTGGGCACAATAAATAAATCTTTGTGTCTAGTATTTATGCTATGAATGTCGCTGTGTTTAGAATATAGATTAATATTCTTTTTTACATAAATCAGGTTCTCATAAACATATTGAGATGCGACTGTCATTATGTTTATTTCCTTAAATTTATCCCTCAGTGAATGCCTACAACTAAGGTTATATATTGCTCGAATGGCTCGTTTCTGCAGCACAAATATAGCCTGAAAGTCGGCTGCATTTCCCCATAACAAAATGCCGTACGACATTACACTATGGAAATAACTAAAATATACTAATCGAGCTGTTTCTACATCAGTCAAATGACGGATTTTATACACCGCGTAGGCTGCAGAGCTTAGCCGCTTCGACAATTTGGTTATATGTGGGCCCCACTGCAGCTTCGAATCCAAAGTAATACCTAAGAACACAGTGGTGTCCACAAGATCCAATTCTGTCCCATTTACTAGTACATTGGTTTTCACCTGCTTAACGTTAGGTGTCAGAAATCTAATACATTTAGTCTTTTTCTCGTTTAAAAGTAAATTATTAACACTAAACCAATGCACTATTTTAGAGACAGCATTATTTACATCGTCAGTAACTGTCTGTTGTCGCTTAAGTTTAAATATAAGTGATGTGTCATCTGCAAATAACACTATTTCATGACTGTTCTTTATAAGGCAATATAATAAGCAATAGTTACTTTCTCACTTACAATACGAATACCTACCTTTCAGTCGTCAAAGTAGGTACATACCTAGGTCCTAACACTAACGTGACAGGCGGCGATCTTATCGCAGTTTATCGGGCAGATCAAGTAATGACTTCCGATAATAGTGTTAGAATTAAAACACATTTCTAAACGAACTCAACAAAGGTGCATACGAACCTACTGTTATGTCTACTGCCAGCAGAAAATAATGTTTATTATGTAGTGTAGGGGGTATGTGTCTTGAGGTTGGCCAAAGTGGGAAAACTCGGAATGTACCAAATTGTTTTATTCCCAGCTTAGATAATTAAACCAACCGAGGGTAAGATCGGGATGGTACGTACGTAGGTAGTTTTTGCTACTAAGAAAACGACCTTTCTTTACCATCGAGTGACATCATTGAATAATTTTACCCAACCAAAGCTAAATGCACTTACCGTATAATTTGATCATCAAATCACTTAAAATTCCCTTACACAGTAATTTCATTGCAGTCTGCATTATGGAAACAATATGACTCTCTCTTGGCCATCGAGTTTTTGCCAAGAATGTAATCTGCTATAACATAATGTGAAACTTTCTCGCACGATGATATTCAGATCAGCGTACTGATTTGATGATCTGATCTTTCAAAGAGAAAATTATGAGTAGCAACTGTTTTCACAACAATGTAACAATAGGTGTAATGATGCTAAAATAACTCACTTACAATTGGTAAAAGAAAAAGTGTAATTGCGAATCATTTTAATCTACATGGTAAAGTAATTTGAGACGGTGTAGCTTGGTTATTAACTTGCTTAATAACCTTTGGGTATTTCTAGATTATATTCATCATCATTTCCGCAGAAAGACGTCCACTGAAGGACATAGGCCTCCCCCAAGCACCGCTACTTCGACCGGATCTGTGATTCTCGCATCTAGCGGACTCCTGCGGCCTTCACCAGGTTATCGGTCCACCTCGTGGGACGCCTTCCAATGCTACGTATTCCGGTACGCGGTCGCTACTCCAGAACCTTTCGGCCCCCTTGGCCATCTGTTCTCGTTTTATTATTGCCACTATATTCATAAAACCGTACGACACAGTTACTGCAGGTAGATAAGTGTAGTTTAGTAATAAAAATAAAATAAAATAAACTTTATTTACACTTCAAAGTCACAAATATCTGCGTAGCTCTAGTACTAGGAGTTCCTGTATCACAAGAGCCAGAAAATGCAAAATGATATTCTTTTTTTGCATGATACAGCGTTTTTGTTCAATATCTCTTATTACAAAACGATTGCTGAGTGATACCTACTTCATGGTTAAAAGTACTAAAAAACCGGAGAAGTTATTTTACGTCCAAATGCAAATCCCACGATTTATGATGACGGCAGCATAATTTGCAAAATAAATGGTACAAAAACTGTTCAATTGTTCTGTTCATAATATCGCATTGTACCAATCAAATGGGCTGTCACACAGCATTTAAATGAAGACTATGTGACAGATGCATGACAGTGACTCACTGAGGAATCAATCACTCATACAATGAACGACCCCTGACTTCTATCTTGAGCAACTACGCGATAAGGATTTTTAAGTTCTTTTCATTTGAAGTTAAGACATACTTGATTGGGAAAGATTTTAGAATATTTCATCTCTTGATTGCACTTTATTGATACTTTTTGTTTATGTTATGGCCACTGGCCAGAATTCGGGTGTAGTTTTTACACGACTGCCACAAAAAAGGAGTGTAATGTTTTCAGGGTTCATGTATATAAGTGAGTTTCTTTATTGCACTATAACTGACATGATGTATGGGGTATCGTTAGAATCCCCGAGAGAAACTGCGTATAAAAAAAAATATAAACAAAATGGCGGCAGTATAGCTCCATTTACAAATGAGAAAAAAAACTTCAATATACCAATATGGGTATCAAATTGAAGGCCTTGATGAGCACATTCAAAACCTATATATATACATAGGTAGGGTGTCCCTGTAAAACAAAACATTTCATCTTCCTTCAATGCATGCCACCAGTAAAGCAGTCTAATTGCATTACCTATTGCACAGTGCACGCTGCACCAAACTGTCGTGATAAGAATTAGCGCTGAAGCATATTTGAATAAATTAACATAAAAATTTGTTAACAAAAACGGAGAGATAAATTATAGATCGATATACCTAACGCGGCACGCCATGCTGACCTTTCGCTTTGTATTTACAGATTAACTTAAACAACTTATTTTTTTTACCTTTTTAGCTCGGTTTTGGCAAGGCAGTGGTGTTTTTTAATTTTTGTATGTCATGTAGGTACCATTTTCAGGTTTAGAATTTGTCAGAGATTCGATTCGAGACAGAAGCGTATCGTACCGTTGTGAATAGTTATAAAGAATACTTATTTTGATTCTCAAGCAAAGCAAAGGATATTTTGTAAGAATGAAACTACGATTGAGAGCGGTTACAAAATTGATCCAATTTCATTTTGTAATCTGGATATAAGTGTTTATTAAACATCAGATAATCTCATATGTTACCACATGTAATACCTTATGTGTCATTACGACACTTCAGATCACGATACCAGTTTTAGTTAAATTCTACGTTCAGTACAATCGCGTCACAAAACTTAAAACTTATTTTGCTGCGGGTTATTGCGAAAACATTGAATTGTACGACTGTACACGTATGAGGAAAAACAATGACGGTTGTGCTTGCGAAGCTACGGAGGTCGGTACGCCACATTCTCTACGAAGCATGAGTAATTTCATTTGCCGCTGTTAAAATATTATAGTGTCATCACTAGGAAAGAGTTACCTAAATACAATTTAAAAATATAAGCTTGGTACCTATCTACAATGAACCTACGGGCGAATTTCCAATGAATCTTTGACGAATCGTGAAGTTTTGTGAGGACTGATTTTCACGTAGGTAGTGACAGTCACAACGTTTCAACCCGCAGGTCGGGATATTCGTTCTATTCTGTAAAAATATCACCGTGAAACTTATGTGAAGTGAGCGTGAAGTGAGCTGTCAATAGTGTTAATCCCTAGCATCCTGCCGGTCGATTCTGTGGCAGTGACAGCTCACTTCACGCTCACTTCACCTCAGCTTCACGTTAATATTTTTACAGAATCGAACGGCAGTTTGAGTTACTTAAATTACCTTTGAGTTATCTTATACTATTAAAGAGCAATAATTGAATATAAATTTAGTATATAATATATAAATATATGTAATCACGTTCTCGAAAACTGCTCAATTATTTCGATGAAAGTTGCAATATAGGGGTTTACGGGGGTGACAAATCGACCTAGCTAGGTCTCATCTGGGAAAATTAGTTTTCTCCGTATTTTCACCCAAGCAGAGCTCGGTCGACCATATTATGTTCATAACTTCATTCAAATATTTAACCTTTAGCAATGTAGAGCGTAGAGATTTAAATCTCTTTGTAACTATCAGTAGAGTCTTGCTCCAGACATTACCAATCTTAATAACTGTGGTTATCTTGATTTCAAATTATTCTCAGCAAAAAATAGTTAAAGTTAATGTAGGCAGGCTATGTATTATTAGTTATTGATAATAAGTAATAACCGTAGGAACCGTAACTCAAGTAACGTCGAGAGTTCAAGATCAAAGTACAAAGGCTGCTCATATTCATCATGGCCGACTGTTTAGTCAAGAACTCAAGACACGAGAAGAGGTGGGTACAAAATAGACATGGTTTATGAGATTTTAGGCCATTTCCTTAGATTTGGATTCTGATTGGAGGCTGATTTTACGACAGGTACAGTTAACCGCACATCAGTGGTATTATGTCATAGCAGTAAGGGCGATTTTCGAAGTGCTAGTCTTATCACTGATGTGCATTGACTGTACCTAAGTTGTGGATAGGCTCGTCAACTACCTCTTTAGCTATATTGTGTTCTACGTATATATTGTCACTGTTGATGCAGATGGTGGGTTAATGTTGCATCTGAATCTGTTAGACTCTTTCAAAGATAGCAGAAGTTATGTCCATGATTTTAAAGTTAAATGAAACACCATTTGAACGACGTCGGTAGCACGTTTTAATTTAATTTTACCTTAAATGTTTATACTTTGTGGCTGTACAATGTTTTTAGTATTCTGAGTTGATTTATTGTGTTCGCCGACACGGATCCATGATAATTACTTGAAAGAATTATCCCGAACTGGTTTATTTCATGTTCCATTGTCTACTATAATGATGTTTATTTATAGACTGCTTATTTACTTATCGGTTGAAATCTTACTAACAAGTATATTTTAACTCCTTAAATGTTATACTGTACTTATATTATCGCATTTCGTTTCTGCAGAATTCTTGGTTATTAAACCATGAACTGCGCAGTTACCTACTTATTCATAATTTTTCCCAATAAATTGTGTACCTATTTATACATATTGTATTTAATTACCTGAATTACCATAATACATTTCAGGAAAATACCTGATAGTAATAATTTTGCTAAATTATGTGCACATAAATATGTTCACGTAATTTATCAAAACTATTACTATCTACCTATTCAAGCGGGGAAATTTCGAGCAGGAAATGACGTTTGGGCGCTTTCATTCGTTGCAGCTGATATATTATCAAATTCGCTAAGTCTTATCAGAGTTGGCACGTCATTATATCAGGTAGATAATTAAACCAATATCAGCGAAATGATAACAATCAGCAGACTCTGTCAAGGTCTGTGCAGTTTCAAAACTGTTAACCTTAACAGTAGGTAAGTAATAAACTACTTAGTTAAAATAATCCTAAATGCAACAGCATGACGAGCACGAATCAGCACGATACACTCCAGTACCGTTACTAATGAAGACGCACAGACAGTCGTGCTCGAAGTTGTTCATCGGTAACACCACGTAACTCCAATATGCAACAATCAAATACAATCATGATTGTACAATACATATCGTGATAGATGATGTCTACACTTTGTTTTGGCGATTCTTTGACAATAGCAATAGCAAGGACGAGTCACCCCTCAAACGCTAACAAATACTTGCTACAATAAACAACAATACGTAATACATCACTATAAATCTTTCTTGTTCAATGCTCGAGACCATAAATATCCTTTAGAAAATAAACCATGACATTAATCGACGAAGATAATCTAAATCTAACTAGAAAGGAGGACTTATAGAAAGCGGTACCGTAAACGCTAGCGTAACAGACTTTATTCAAACAATTCCATGGTTCGATTTTATTAGTTTTGTTCTTTGCGTTGCGAATTGCTTGGTGAGCGCAACGTCTAGGGCGACGCCGACGGCCACGCCGCCGAGCGCCGCTCATACAGCCTTGCGAAACTAACCTTCGGTTCCTTGCAGGCACTCCAGCTCGACAGTGTAGTCCCACAAATCCAAGGAGTTTAGCCCGTTCAGCTCCCACGAGTTGAACGAGTCGCACTGTTCCTGTCCCTCGCTCATTTTCCACCACTTGTTAGAAGTCACTCACGAAGCTTTTACGTATCGGCGCTAGCGGCCATAGTTGAGCTAATTCATTGTAATGTTCGGTGGTAGTGTTGGGAGACGCGGTCGGAGCGGCGGCGTAGAACGGACTGAGGCGAGGCCGCCGCTCCGCCGGCGCTCGGCCGCAGCTCGCAGCACGGTGCAATTACCGCGCGCCATCGCCCGTCCGCCCCAATCTCATTCCAATCTCATTTCTTTCGATTACTCGACCAGAAGAAGAAATTAACAAATGTTGTCGTACAGCCGACGTAATTCATAATTGAACAAAAAGTCTAAACTAATCGCAGGAGAAAGTACGCAGCTCGGCAATGTGCCACTGGCAATCAATCAGGAGGATATCGGTATTGAAATATACCTGTATGTGACGATGAGCTAGAAAGTGTTGGTTCTGTACACAATGCTTTCGCACGCTTTACATTTGTTAGCGTCATTATAGATTACCATCTATCATACATAACAGCAGCAATTTGTATGGACATAATCTGTTTGATGCAATTATGGGGGAATCTGGGTGATGTTCTTGTGATGTATCGGTCTAATCTGACATTTAATATAAGAGTCCCGTTATTAATATTCAAAACAACTACGGACTTGAACATCGTAGAGGTATATGCAGTGGAAGCGACGTCGATCCGTATGATGCAGCAGGTGCGGCACCCGCGACGTCTGATCTCCGCGCGGCTGATCGAATGCACTCACTAGACCGAAACTACGCAGCGACTGCTTGTCATATCGAATAAATAGGACATTTCGTTACGCAATTGGTCATAATCCCACGACACTAATATCTTGTTACTGAGTAACTTGTAGCCAAGTTATAAATAACTTGTCTCATAAAACACCACTAAGACTTCAACACGATGAAAAAGCATTGGAATTGAACTAATAAAGTAAATTGGAAACATTACTTTGCTCTAGTTAGTTTACCGTAGATCCGGGTTCATAATTTAGTGTTTTATCATTTTGATCAGTTTATTTATTGATATCTATCCACTTCAATGTTATCAGCACGTGCTTATTGAAGAGTTCGTTACTTAGTTCTCGAGTGGAGTTTAAATATTTATTAATGATCGGTTTGTCCTCAAGCTAGGGTCATCAGTTGTTACGGGTCAGCTGAAATTACTCCGTCAAGAGATATGCAGTCGAAAATAGAAAGTGAATACCAAAACACTGTAATTAATAGTTCTCAGACAAGACACGGTGAATCTGCAATTCAAACATTGAAATGTCTTGATTTATTTCTTTAGATTGATATGTTTGTTTATTGCTATGCTGACACGAAGTAGATATATAGAAACTCAACTAATCATAATATTGATTGTTCCGATACTTTGCATTGCTTTGGATGGGTGGGCGTTTTTGGGGGACTGTCTTATGTAATTTTGACGTTCGAAAAGTGCTGATTCTCAGCCTAGTGTGTATAACTGACTTTTGAATTTTGGTATCATTTAATGGGACTGCATTTGTGATGTCTTCTTTCTTGATTCGCCTCAATCAATTCCCATAAAACAATGGCAACGTTTCGTGTCAATCACGTCCAGTCAGGAAAACAGCAAACAAAGATGCAGTTGCTATGTTAATGGAGAAGTTACAATTTACGTCTTTGTCCTATAACTGTTCCGTGGGAACTAAGATTACATGCACAACCGTAAGAATGGATGTGCGAATAAAATGGTCTTAAAAACATGGCGTGCTGAGTTGTCTTCGTCTCATGAATTATTCTCGAACTGCGGTTGGCCAACGTCCGTGTCGGCTCGTCAGCACGAATGTTCGGGTGCGTTGACACAACAAGCAATTTATCTCAATTATGCGCTACCAGAAGTAAATGTTATGATAGTTACGCTAGCTTCGCCCACGGTACACTTTTCAGCATCTTCGTCTTTATTTGGATGGTGAATTATTTTGTTGCTCATCTTAGTCTTCTCTGCTTGAGTTAGAAGACTAGTTTGGTCATATGAACCACCGCCGTTAGGTTCGTTACCTTCTTCACCTAATGCTGATGGTGTCAGACAGTAATGTATGTTACTATGTCATTTTTAGGGTTCCGTAGTAAATAAGGAACCCTTATACTTTCGCCATGTCCGTCTGTCTATCTGTCTGTCTGTCTGTCCGTCTGTCTGTCCGCGGCTTAGCTCAGAGACGGTAAGTACTAGAAATCTGTAATTTGTCATATGTATACATATTAATCATGCCGACAAAGTGGTAAAATAAAATCAAGAAAAAAAATTTTTTTTAGGGTACCTCCCCTACACGTAAAGTGGGGATGTTTTTTTTTTCTCGTCAACCCCATATTATGGGATATCGTTAGAAAGGTCGTTCTAAAATATTGTGAGTTTGTGAAAACCATTTTTGGATTCACGGATCCGTTTGCGAAATATTAAGCTTTTAACTGAATTTTTTTGTTAGAGTCAAGTGTCCCCCCACTCTGCCAGCTGAATGGTTGTACTTGGATTTGTGAAAAAATTCACAGCAATAGTATATATAACGAAATTAAAAGGAAAACTATCAGAACTAAGTAGGCTGTACAGGTTAATGAGTAATAATCGACCAACTTAAATTTGCGGTTTGAAAAACATGATCTCCCGTACATTCCGTATGGGAGAACATGTTTTTCAACTACAATGTTAAGTTTTTTCTCGGGATAAATTCATCCCAACTACGGAACCCTTCATTGTGCGTGTTCCGACACGCACTTGGCCGGTTTTTAAGCGTAATCGTGCGCATTTCGTTTCTCGCAATGGGAAGGTGTAAGATGATTTGAGATTATCATAACTTATGCGATTGAGAAAAGTTTTAGACAACATTACTTTTATGATGAAAGTAAAAGAAAGAAGCAAATCGAGAGTATACCCGATGTTGGCTTGAATGACTATGGGATCTCGGCCGTTAATGGAATAAGAAAAGATTGACACTCTATCTTTGAATCTAAATCTCTCTAGTATGAACCATCAATAACTTCAATCAAAGGAAAATATGAGGAGAAATGGGTCAATAACTCTGCATTGTGATTGTGTATGATCGCTAAAATTAGACATAAAACCAGGAAAACCCAATCCATAATCCTTGTTTGTAAAACAGTTTGGATTATGGATAGGATTATACATTGCTCGTAAAGTGCACTTCTTAATCTCTTTAATCTTGTTAACATTAATTAATCAGCGTACTTTTCATCCATTTACGTCGTTCTTTAAACATTTATATCAAGAAAAAGTAAGGCGTTCAATTTTAAATTAATAACGTCATCTTTATCAAATTAATATCCAATTACCAATGATGTTTCATAAGCAACCTTAATCCTTTATGACTTGACACACATTTAACAACAGATTATCACTCAATATTATAACGTGTTTTGAATTTATCAAGACTTGAATTGATGATTTCAGCAAATAATTGAAACACACCTTCAAAAAAGGTCGCTGTTATCTCATTATCTTGAATGAATGGTCATAACCTTTCTGTAGATATAATAATAGGTACCTACTACGGAGGTAAAGATTGCTAACATTTCGTGAACTATTCGTGCGTTTCAAATTGATTAGTAGGTACTCACAATTTCTGGCGAGATAGTCATTACGCGCTCATTAGCCTACGTACAGCAGATAGCAGCAGAATATTTTTTTAAATATTTTGAGATTTTAAATATTATATTCATCTTCTAGTGTTACCCTGTCTCAAGGGGTTATGATTGTTATGTTATTTCTTTCAGTCAGAGTTTTTCTTCAGGGTCAGACATCGTGCGGTTTGTATAATCAACTTTAACGGTTACTGTCAGAAATACCAAAATAAATTAAGCATAACAGCTAAGTAGCTCTTTATACTTGGAAGTTGAACACAGCAGAGCAAAGTTCTCATTTAAATTCATTCACCCTGATATTTAATGGAATCGCGTGCGATTAGAATATATAGATTCAGGAGATAAGCTAGTATTGATGATGGGAGTAAAATGATATATTACAAAACTGATACAATTTTGTGATTTCAAATCCAAAATTTAATAAATAGCTTATACTTTTCAATAGGTACGTAAATGTCAATAAAATGTTTGCGACAAACTGAAGGTCAAAAGAAAACGTGGTTTGTTCTTTTTTGTAACTTTTGCTATGTAAAGTCACACTTTTTTAACACCCAGCTTACCAACGTCGCTATTGATTTGTGATGCTAATTAACAGAAACGCAAAAAAGTGGAAAATTTTATATAGTCGAACTTGAAGCATGAAGACTAAGAGGTGTTAGATAATTGTCAGCTGCACCTACATTGCTACTAGGGTTTGCATAGCTATGATTGTAATGTCAGATAATCTGCTACGACCGACGAACCGTATTATTTAATCCTGTCCCTAAAAAAAATTGGATGAGGAATCAATTCATCATCAGCTCTTTCTACTTTTCTATCAAACAACTCAGCCATATTCACTTCATTGTTCTTTTAGTCTTGCTAGACAGCATAAACACTGCACATAAGCAGAGGTCGAGATTCGAGCAAGTGCGTCACTTTAGGAAGGTTGTATGTAACAAGAGATCTTAGTATTTAGCCGAACCATGTTGCGTTTGCGCAGCGGTGTTAGTTACAAATCTCAGACTCATCAGTGGTCAAGCCAAGTGTTACCTACCACCGTTACATAAATATCATTACAAAATATTTTACTCAATACACGTATCAATGTATAGGGGCTATTACCAGAGGAACGTTGTGAAATTGGTACAATTGCGCAGTTTCGTAGTTGGGACAAAAAAAGTGTTTTTACATAAACTTGTGACTTTATTGAAATAAATGCCGAATTGCGATCATTCGAGGGCCAGAAATTGGTACTAGTAAGTGACGAATTAAATACACGCAGGAGCGCATTGCTATCCATAGCCATCATCAAAATACTTTGTGAACAAGAATGAACCTAGGTAGGTATTCAAACTTGTATACAGTCTTTTCATAGAGTAATTAAAAAAACAAGCGAAAGAGTCATCAAAAACCAACATACAGGCTGGATAAAACTCAGGGCCAACCGTTAATTCGTTTCAACCCCTCCATATGTTAAGGTGTGGTGTGGCCTCTGTTTGTGACAGCAACTTATTACCACATCATCCATATTAATCCCAAAAATGGAATAGTAAATTAGTACATATTGTAACGGAAACAGTTATTTACTGCGTTTGTATCACCTGACCTGGGATTACAGAATCGATTACCCCTTCATATTTATTTATATTTATGACCTATCTACGACTACATAACATAAATAATCTCCAGCAATTTGTGGTTAAGAGAAAGTGTTCCAGCCTGGACCAGAAACAGGAAGGGCACGGCGGCCACAAATGTCAGCGCATCGTTCCCATAGCGGTGTGGGCGCATGCCGCAATCTGTTGAAAGTAGAATCAATTTGTTTTAGAAAGTAGATTGTTCTATAGCCTCGCCTTTTGCGAATGCTTTGCGAATTATTTTTAATACTTTTGCTGTTACGGAGAGTAAATTCTGGCTTCAATAGTTTATTATTTTACTGTCTGTTTGTTGCAACCTTGCAGGGCAAGCAACCAGTTTCTTTAACACCACTTGTAGTTGTGAACTTGACAAGTCTTCTGATTATTCAATTTCATTGGGTAACTAATCAGTCTTGTTATGAGTTGCTCTACTTCCGACATCTGGTCCTGAAACCTTGCCTTTTATTCAGACCTCGTATTCTACAACTGTTCGTTTAGTTTTAGGGCTTCCAATGACCACATGTGGTATTATAAACACCATGACGTTCCATACACCCGTTCGTTTTTTTGGCAGTGAATATTCTATAAATCGTAGGTATATGAGCAATGTACATAATGAATATGCATTCAGAAGTCTGAGCTGCGACCCTGAATATATTTACCAACGTCTGTTGAACACACTCTTTTATAAAAAGAACTGCATGCAAGTTAGAATGATAGATGGCTGGAATTTTACGGTATGTACGCACGCGCAATTGATCTACGTAATACATGACGAAACGTTGAGACGGCGACAAAATGCTGGTAACGAAATGCAATGGCTTAAGACAGTGAGGGCCGGTGACTCATGCCTTCAATTGCAAAGGGCTTATTGTCTTTTTTGGTATGAAGTTATGAAGCCACAATTAGGACGTTGTTTTCCTATGATACTGTGCAATTTTCAGTACAATTGTGTGCAGCGGTCAAATATATTCCTTCCAGGATAAATGTCGATTTAATCATCATGATTCAATAGTGAGTGTATTTGCTTGACTATATTTGGTTAGTTTTACAAACTATACAATGCACCTAGAATTTACAAAGCTAACTTAGGTATGGGTTTTTTTATTTTTATGGTGGTAAATTATCAAATAACTTCTTCCGCTCCGCCCAGAGTGGGAGAAGTTATTTGCAGAAGTTTTGAAGTGCGAAGGGCGTGTCAGACTCTTACTGACTAAAACCCACTCGTGCTCCTTCAGTTGCCTGTACGTTGCCAGGGGCCACGGTATCACTTTCGGACTTTCCCGCGACCCCGGCAGGTATGGGCTACTGCCTGTATAATTATCTCATCTCTGCGGAGCTTCAGAACACAATATTACATATCATTATTTCATCTGTGGTAGAACCCTTTACAAATCCTATCGTATTTGGGTCAATCACTGAATATTGAGAGCTTGGCTCCGATTGATCTCTCAATTCATTTCCAATCAATCAAGAGAACCGGAATGGGTCTCTTCAGGGCCTTAATACATTTTATACTGCTTGATTTCTAATCAGAAACTAATGTAGAGCGACATAAAACTTTTAGTGCACCTAGAAGGCACAGAGCCAGCTTACGATTAGGCACGAGTGTGCCATTTCCAAACCCGTATTTTATCTAGGGTGGATAGATACAGCCTTTACAAATTCGGTCGGCTTTGGATCGTTGTCTGAATTGGCTAGTGGCCTTCGAATGACGACGCAATTAATCTCACATCAATCATTCACTTCAGTGT
Source organism: Agrochola lota (assembly GCA_947364205.1). Lineage (NCBI taxonomy): Eukaryota > Metazoa > Arthropoda > Insecta > Lepidoptera > Noctuidae > Agrochola > Agrochola lota. Next base: position 15,936,781 of record OX376228.1, read on the forward strand.
AGAGCTGGCACGTCTCCAAAGGCTCTATTCTGCTCGACTTGTAACAAAGATTGAGAGACGGCTCCATCGCTGTATTATTCCCATTGATTGACTACAAATAATGCAGAACAAAGAATGCATTGAGTAGTGGTGTCGTATTCTACTTTTATCTTATAATCTTCTTGCAAATGTCGGCTTATCGGTGACATTATTACATACATTACTGCCTGTATGTACAAATCGAAACTGAATGTTATTTCAACTAGATTTGTATCGTGTGAAGTAACCGTTCAAATAACACTTGCATCACTTTACTACATAATTAAGTGTTTGTTTACTCGCATACATGTGGATATGAGGTCACCTCGCGCTCACTACAAGATCACTTGGGACTCAATGTGTAATATTTTATTAGACAATGCGTCATTCGATATATTGTCTGGTAATTTATGTTTTGAGAAGCACTTCAGACAGTAAAGGATATGGATTAATTAAAGCTCTAGAGATAGTAGGCACCTTAGACTTTTCAATGAGCATCAATTAACGACAATTTAGGTCATTTAAAATAGTCATAGAATGCAGTCGCAGTGGCCGAAATCGGCTGGCTAGGATCATCATCATCATTTTAAGAAATACATCTTGTATTTAGTTATGATTCTGGGCCGTGATAGCCTAGTGGTGTGACCGCCAAGTCATAGGTTTCGCGTTCGAACCCAAGGCACGCACTTCTGACTTTTCGGATTCATGTGCGTGTTGCTGGTCCATAGGATAATCTAGAATCTAGACAAAATCAAACTGCTTGCTAATAATTTAAGTTGTATTCATTATTATATTTTATTATATGACATTGATTTTACATTCTGTGATTACTTCCTCACACACTGACTTATTAATTGTAACTTTTTTTTGGAAAATCGTCTACTTTTGCAATGTTTGTAAATATGTGAGAACCATGTATCGATCACATAAGTAATTAATTTATCTGTTGTTGCTCTCTTTTAAAAATTATTTTTACCTATATTGTGGTATAATATTTTTATTTTTTATTTTTAGATGCATCGTCTTCACATATAATTATATAACTAATGTACCTACATATACAAAATATTGTAAAACATTTTAAAAGAGTAACGGTGAAGTTTCTTGCCCATTCTTCTCCATACGAAAACTACCTTTTGGAAGGGGCGACTAGAATCAATTCAATTGTTTTTGTAATTTTTGACGTTCATAAGTGCCTTGCAAGGGCCTATTTGAAATAAATGATTTGACTTTGACTTTATTGTAAAATTATCACTTGCTTAAAAAATGTTGAAGAAAAACATCGTGAGATAACCGGCATGCCTGAGAGATATTTCTCGACGGCATGTGAAGTCAAGTCAGGGGCCCATGGGCGGCTTTAAAACTCTGACACCAGGTTAATCACTAACCACACGAAATGAAGAAGAAGAAGTTATGTTTCTATAGTTGTTCGAGCCCAGAGATAATATCATAAAACCATTACATCCGTATCTAAAGCTGTAGATCTACAAAATCACAGTAGGGATTGTAAAATATATATACCTACGTCATAGAAAATTATAAGTATTTAGTATGCACGAGACGCTTTTCTATCACCATAAGTATAGGAGCAGCGATAATATCTTCGTTCTATTGTATGAGTTCATATCTTTAAATAAGTCAATACGTAAGTACCTAACAGGATTACATAGAAGACCAGGTTCTTACATAAAGTGTTTGTAAATAACATTAAATAAAGCACCATTAGTAGGCAGGTACTGTTTTTTTCCTATTTTTGTTAACATTCAGGTGTTCACACTCACAAACAAAACCAAAAGAAAAATGTATTCAGGTTTTCGTATCTTCCAAAAAAGTTAATATGTAAGGAATTTTATATGAGATTTTCCATCTTTGATGCATTTTCGAGCGTGGCTAATCGTTTATAGATAGACCAAACAATTAGAAGTTAATTGGCCAAGACATAATTCGATTAAGTGACGCATTTAGAAATCTGGAAAGATATTGGCTCTATTAATTTAAAAGAGTGCTTGGACAACTGGAATCTGTTCTTTTGTCTCTCTTCGTGTGCATATTTAATTGTATAGTCAACGTAGGTTAGTATACCCGTGGACTAAAAAACTAATAGCCTAAGGGACAGCCCTAGCCTTGCATCCTTGTTAACTAACTAGGCCAGGTGGCGTGTGAAGCAGAATTAACGTTCATTTTACACAACGGTCGATGACAGTCCGGAACACGATACATGCAACATATCTCACTGTGGGAGTTACAAGCAGGCTTTAATTAACCGTAGGAGTTAAGGGAAATGTCCAATAAGTTAGTATTATACGTAATCTTCGCCTACAAAGGGTCGTCCATAAATCACGTGAGGCCCGAAAAGGGCGGAAAAAAATCTAAAAATATCACGAAATATCACAAGGGTGTAGTGATATATCACGTGTATAAATTTTTTCGTTTAACGCGTAATTCTGAACCAAAAAGCGACCCCCAAGATATTAGATTTTTTCTTTCTATTTAAGGTAAAATATTCACTCTTTACCTGTGGTCCCGGTGGGTCGACCCATTACCGGGTCCATAGATAATTTTAATTACCCGTGGTTCCATGGCATTAGGGATTGTTCCTTGGACTTCTGAATATATCGATAGAAAATTAATTTGAACTCTGTATTTTTTTAAGATACTTTGCACCAAAAAGATACACGTGTCTCTGGGTAGGGGGGAGGGACGGTTATTCTAAAACCTAACCACATATCAGGGGGAAGGGGAAGGGGGAGGGGTTAAAAAGTTGCTTAAAAACACCTCTTGATTAATGTTCCCCAAGTGCCTACAACCTGTCATCAAGTCTTTATTGAGATAAATCTGGACTCAACATTCAGGAACTATGTATTAAGCGCCACTTCATTTTATCTCAACCGTCAAAACTGTCTATACTGCGTGTTCTATCCCAAAGTAATGATAAGAATCGTAAGACAGCTTTTATATGAATTATGTAACATATTGAAACGTTCCAGGAGTGCTTGTCAATTAACGATTACTTAATAACAGTACGGTAATATCGCTCTATCTGTCAGTGGTAGTGATTTTCCGCATCCTGGTGTCACCAGTGTGCACCCAATACTTCACATAAATAAATAGTAGATCTCAAACTGGAACTAATAAATTATAATATCTAGATAATCACTAAGAATGTGGAACTTTTCAGTTTTTTAACCCGGCTTAAAAACTGGAGATTCTTGCATTGAAAAGCGGCGCTTATATTAGCATAAAGCGCAATACGCCACGGCTTCGACTTAATCAAATTTTTGGCCCAAAGGACATTTTTTATTTAACCTGCAATTGGTAAGTTCAGCTGAGTGTACTATAAAGTTGCAATGTTACAGTCGGAATAATATTTAATTTGCAAGACAACACCCAAAGTCGTCTATGTTAGGGGTTTAGATTCTTGATAACTGATCTACTGGGGTGGTTTGATTTTATTTGTATTCAAATTTACTCATTAAAATGTTATTTACAGGAATGACCAGAAACTATTTATAAAACCGACCCAAATTACGGAGTAGTAGCAACCGAAAATAATTATTTTATCATCTCTAAATAAGCTTCAGGATATTTATTTATTATCCAGTATCTGTTTGAAACATTGTGTGTGATGAGGTGACGACTGATTGGCCTTTTTAGTTTGTAATATATTAAAATTAACGGTCATTTGTAAAGAATGTTCCTTATCAGTCTCTGTTGTGACACTGATGACTTGTATTGTAAACTAAGTATCGTTATCAGTCAATTATGTAGACAGTATAGGTAAATATTATAAATAGAATTTTCCATAAGTATAGCTATCTATCATCTATCACTGAGAATTCGGGAAAATAATATGTTGTCAAATAAAGTAAATAGTCTACTTTAGTGCATAAGGCGAAAGTTTCAGGGCAGTCCGCGAAATTAATGTTTTCTTGGTTTTTTAACAATTTGTAGGTCAGTATCAAGTTGTATGTTGATCTAATGATTCACGTCGTATCAAATGTTTATTTATAGAATTACTATTTTTCGCCCGCGGCTTCGCCCGCGTGCAGATCGGGATTTTATTATCACACGCACAAGGTACTATCGGGATAAAAAATATCCTATGTGTTAATCCAAGTTACAAACTATCTGTGCGCCAAATTTCACACAAATCCGTTCAGCCGTTTTTGCGTGATTGAGTAACAAACATCCAAACATACAAACTTTCACATTTATAATATTAGTAGGATAATCAAAGTCAAAGTCAAATCATTTATTTCAAATATTGCAAGGCACTTTTGAACGTCAAAAATAACAAAATAAATAGAATTGACTCTAGTCGCCCCTTCCAAAAGGTAGTTTTCGTAAATACAACTCTCTAAGTTCATGTAATCCTATTGGATGACTATTTCATAAAATCATGGCATTTCAGGATTATGCTAACTTAAGGAGTTGTATTGCTGATGCTAATGATTATAATTCTGTAAAGCCATATTTGTTACGGTCGCGACCTGACTCTGACCTTCAAATTGCAAAAAACTAAAGAAAGTTTGATTTTCGTGGGCTACCTTAGCGCATCCCTCTTAATGGTACTACTAATATATTTGCTTTGAGATCACTATGGTCGGCTTAATGGCTTTATGGCTAATTTGCAAGGTTATCAGCATATTTGCTTTCAGCTATCGCAACTCATCCAATAGAGATAAATAGAATATTCTTTATTATGCACACCACACAAATTACAGAAATAAATTTAGAAATTGTACATAGGGTGACACAATGGGCGGTCTTATCGCTAAAAGCGATCTTATAGAGGTATGGAAATTACGTGTACCTCTATCTCTTCACTAATTAAGTAATCTCTATTAATTTCTTCTATTCTAAGTAAAAGATTATCCTATCTTACTTATCGTTATTCCGGAGTCCGTTCTAACGATAAGTAATCACTAATCACTCATATTATATCTTTCATAATACTCAACGATATGGATAAAAGCGAGCAGCTTTTAGTTAAAAGCCTCGACGACGTGATTAAATTAGGCCTGTGCACTACTGCGCAAGGCTCAATTTAACTCCAGATTTAACTCTCGCAGTAGGTACGGGTTATTGTGCTCGTAATGGGCTCTGCTCTGATGCTCAGCGTAAACCAGTAGCATTTACGATTGCTCGAGCATTCAGCGCCGGCGCTAAAGGCGCCTGTACAAGGAAATCGCTGACTTGGATCCATTTGCGTCCGCGTCGGTAACAAGAGCTGTCAAAGTGCATTGTTGTGGATTGTGTGGAATGCTTTACGGCTTCCGTTTATGTATGGAGCTGGGTTGCCAACTCAACAATGTTTTTTTTTCCAATTTTTATTTTCTTTAATACGGATATAATTATGCGTGACTTTACTGGTACAGGTAATAATTTGTTATGCGTGTAGCTTCAGAAAAATAAAACTATAGGAATAACTTACTTTTTTTAAACGTTTTACTAAAAATAGGAAAACAACTTCCAACTCAACAAACATAGTTTTAACAGCCAACAAAAAAGTTAATAACACAGAAATTCCAACTTCCTGAGCTTTATATTCAATTTCAACTGACAATGTGGTAAAATTATTCTCGAAACCGGTTGAACCATCAGATCCCAGGTGCCCGGTTCAAGGGCAGGCACGTCCATATACAGAATATTAAAACGGAAACTTTACATTAAGATCTATAATTAGCTCAGAAGTTCTTGAGGCGTGCACTTAAACACTGCAATTGTCTTAAGAGTTTTAAATCTCCATTAAAAGCGAAACGGAAATCACAAGACGCCATTGATTTTTCGATCTCCATTTTGGCGCCCATTGTTCTGTCTTCTTTTATAGGATGACGTCTTAAGCTATAGAACTTGTATGCCCTATAAACAAGCCATGTACCATCGAAGAAGTTCATATCTAACCATCGTAAGGACTATTCCTGCTTGCAGCGCTCGGCGGCTATAGAACCGGGCCGGTAACAGATGTGGTCATCGTGTTCACGGGATTTTGTTTTGAAACTGGTTAGATATGAACTTTTTTGATGGTACTTCCACACATATTAGACTTATAAATATTGTGGCGTAGAATCATTCCGATGTCATTCTTAAAGCACGAAGGTCGACAATACTTGACATATTACGGAACCTTGTCCCCTAACGAGTATGTGTACAATTCGAATTAATAAACCAAGCAACGTTTTTTCAAACCAAAAGTAACAAGACGAACCAGACGTAGAAAGCAGGCAGTAAGTAACATCCAAGTAGAAAGTTCAGCGGTCAGCAATGGTTTGAAATGGCTTCTCATTAAAATATTAATTTATTATTATTTGTAGCAGTTTCAGAAACTAATTAAGCGAAAAGAGAATGACTAAAAAATCCTAAGCATCTAAATGCAATTACTGGTATCATGTTTTTGGATTTTTTGGGTTATTTTTTGTTACATACCTATTCGAACTGCAATACAAAAAGCGACTTATAGGAATATTCTCATAAATAATGTTGGCTAAAAGAATTTTGATATGTGTCATGCATTGAATTGCATTAGCTAAAAAATACTAGCAACTATAGCCACAAGTAACATGAACCTTAGAGAATGTGAACGTAATCCACTTATGTCGCACAGGTTCGGTTTTGTTTTAATCCATTTTGTATGTAAAATAAATATGAATGTTCAAATGGTATCCACTATTTTCTTTTTATTAAGCATGAATGTTGTGTATTTTTTTTAATATCTTCGTTATCTTTCCCTGTAACTTCAAATGATTAATTTGCTAAGTCAAAACAAAGTTTTATTTCTAAGCCAAGATTATAAAACAAAATACTGTTGTTTTTACACCCCAAATTATTCTTTATAGGGCTGTTTCAATACGAAATCCATTTTCAAAAATCGATTTTAAAAGCCTATAAATGTTTCCAAGCGAGGGGAACCGGTCAACGCCCTCGGCGACGCGCCACAATGCAAAAGTTCGCCAAAACGGGGCGCATGGGCACTCGCACGTCCTGCCACTCCAGATTTCAATGTCACTTGTTAGCTTCCTTAAGAGTGAGTCATAAACTTGCCAGTTTCGGTTTTATATCGAGGTCATGGACTCATGACACTGGAATGTAGGGGACAATAGATTTTTAAATAGTTGGTGTGGTCTGTGGCCATCACACTTTTCAGCTCTTGTGTACTTTCTTAAGTGTTCTTTGGTGTCACAGTGCTGACTACGTTTCGAAACCACGGCTTGTTATGTATCTGAGTCACGTGATCACACAGTGGTAATTTCGCCCTAATTTTAACACTGATTGGCCGTTTTAATGTTAACGACTCGACCTCGAAATGGTTTAGTAACGGTGTTGTAATTAAACGACACTCATACACACTTGTTATCCGCGTTATCAAACTGTTACTAGCCTAATTATTTTGTTTGGATTATTTAAAATTTACAACTAAGTTGATAAACACTTGATTCTCTTAGGAAATCATACAAATTACTCATGCTTAAATGTTATTAAAGGATTTATGTTATCCGAATTACGTTTTAAGATAATTTAGTACCAATTTCGAAATTAAAATGTATAGTTTTGTTATATGACGATAGTTTCAGCTTTTTTATATCAAATCAATGTCATTAAGGTATAGCAAATTAGCAAGCATTTGCAACGATTTGCAAAGAGATGAATTGTGTAAATACGCGCCGTCCCCGGTGTCCGTGGGGAAAATCAATAATCATTTCCATCAATCGGCGCGGACGCTCTGTCGCGTCATCGCAGACGATCTTTGTCTTTGATTTCATTTGTTTTACACAATACCCTTTATATAGGATGTATTCATTATGCTTGTAATACAATATGACGCATAAACACTGCATGTATCGATTGGACTCACCATCTAACATGCAGCGACGAGACGCAACATCGTCCTCGTCAAACTCCTCGACGCCTGCACTCTTCTCCTTAGCTACTTCCATGATGGTTCACCCACTTGCACTCTCAACACTATTTACATCACCAAACTATGGATGCACAATATTTATCACAGTACGAAGCCATGCCGAACTCGCGAGTTTCACCAGCTGATCGCGGGGACGTGCGTCGTCGCGTGGAGTCGCGCGGAAGCGCCTTATCTCGATAGCCGTACGCAAATAACTGGTTGTAATCGACCAGTCGACCGCCGTACATCGGCCGTTCAATGTCAGTATCGAATGGACAATCAATTATGCGACGGTGTCGCGTAAAGAGGAGTCGTGTGTCGCAACTTGGCTGCCGCGTAGTCTGGTATACGGCCGCACATGCGTAGTGTGGGGTGCGGCGGAGGGCGCATGCGTGGGCCCGGAGTATGGCGGTATCGACGAGCTATGGCAACCGAGGGCAAGTATGGCGACGGCGGGACGCCATGCCTGCGACTGACCGGCGCGCTACGCCGCCCTCTCGAATGGAATTTAATTAAGCTATTTGCTTGCAGCATCGATGCGAAGTCGAACGCACTCAAGGCCTTCAACTTATTTTCTTATCACGCAGTTCTGCAAGCCTGAATTAAAAGCGCAAATGTTGACTCAGTTGATATTGAACTTTATTTCGGCGGAAGTTCATTAATAAGCATTAGGTAGGATTATATATATGTGGATTTGAATCGTTAATTAACACGCATGTCATTATTTTATTTGAATAGGTACCTAATCACAAGCGTAGTAGATCAACCGATATAAATAAAAAAGGGAATAAAACGTTGATTTATCCTACCATGAATTCACAGACTTTTGGTTGGGAAATCCTCCCAGGCTAAAATGAATTGTAATAAAGCCTAAATAAAATTAATGAATTCGTGATTATAATTAAGTATTATAAAAGAGAAGAAAAAAAAGTTTTTATTTCTACAAAATAATATGGTTACCATAAAAATATATAAAATAAAAAACACAAACGCCTACCAAATTATGATAGAACAATCTACCGAGAGTGTTTTGTGTATTGCTAGATAAAGTTTGCCAGGCGCTCAGCCATGGACTGCATTCAAGCAGAACTGCAGAATACACATACAAAAAACTTGATTAATTGTTTAGTATTTTTCATATAACCACGGCTATTAGTAATATAAAAAAAAAACAAAAGCGTTATGATGAGGTTTGTGGCATGTGACACATGATTAATCGTATTGACATTACCAAAACTGGTTAAACGGAAAAATTTACAAATTCTAAACATGTTACGGATGACATCATTCTGGGCCCGGCCGAAGTTCAACGGTTTATCCGGTTGATTTGTATCATCATCGCGAAAATTGACAATGATGCAAGCTACGATAATAAGTAAAAATTATTATTTTAAGCATGCTAACTTCTCATTTGATCGAATGTCTGTGAGCTATTGTTACGTGGGACGAAAGTAAGTTGCTCGCAAATTACTTTAGGAACGCTATTAATAGGTGTTATGAAACCTTAGAGTTTTAGCATAAAAGAGTCATTCAGTCAGATTACCTCAATTTTGTGGCAAAGTATTAAATTGGTACATGATTTTCATTTCTAATACGCGTTTAACTATTTAGAAACAGTGCCACTTTCAAGTTTTTTTGGTCACACATGTAAATTCCTGAGATCGATAGGAAGATACAAAGAGGTTTACCGTCACGTTTTCATTGGCTAGGGTGTCTGAAATCGCTGGCTGGGTCACAGCCCCAATATGATAAATAATGGTCCCCGGGAGATGTCGGGCATGATTCCAAGTTTCGAGATACATTCGAGAAAAGTCTTGAGTAAAATCGATTTATTTTGTTCCTGATATTATCGATAAATGCTTGATAAATATGTAGATCGGATCGGTTTTCAGCAGTTGACTCAGTTTGTGTTGAAACGGTGTGAACAAAATGTACTCTGACATAGTCCCCAATATTTGGAGTAAATTGAGGACATTTTCAGTTTATGTGATAATAGTCAATTTATCTTTATGCAATCATTTATTGGGAACGGCAGCAATGATAGTGACGTAGGCAACATTATATAGACCACAGTTGATTGAAAACGATCAAGACCATAATTGTTAAAGACTTCGTTTGCATCGTGTTCATTATGCAGCCACTTTATATTCAATAGCGAACCTAGATACGGCACAAAATACATAAGATACTAGCACTGTACCTATTCATGACATTATGTTCATTTTATGATCTAAATACAAAAAGGAAAACCAGGGAACTATTCAATTAACAATATAATAACGGTCGGTAAAGAATATTCAATGAAAGCGAATTACCTAATTACATTTCCGGGCGGCATATGTCTTAGATGCAATAAATAAGAAATCTAAATAAAAATTACGACCAAATAATGGTTGCGCAACCGATTTGATAGCACACGACAGTAAAATTAATAGCACAAAAGTGTGCAAAACGATTCAGTGCCTCCTACAACAAAGCTCCATTCACACTACACAACAATGGTTACATTATTTTACGGGCGAAAGCACTTGCGCAAGACCATGTAAACGACGATTAAAATAATTAATGGTTAAACCTAATGACTTACATCACAGAGACTCCTTTGATCGGCCGTTAAAACGCTGCTTAGTCGCTCTCATTAATAAAATTAACAATTAATGGTTTGTTCTCGATGCCTTTCTGAATTCTTTCGATGATGGATGCGTACTGAAGAAAGTACATTGTACTCGTACACCGTAGAAAATGTCATTAACAAAATTATACCTACGGACCGTGACGTTAATGTAATCTGTGTCCTATTTGCAGTCATAAACTCAGTATCCTGTTTGGTGCTACGGCGTAGCGCGTAGACCTTCCCGTAGGCGCTCGGGCTACGAAACCGAATAATCGATTTATGGCGCATAATTATTAGTTTATGATGTTTAGGTTAAAGTATGTCTGTATTTAGGTATTAAAATAATAATATTGTAAATTAAATTTAGAAAATCCAAAAGTGCACGACTCATAATGCTCATTTGATCGTATAAAAAAAATACTTTGAATAAAAGAGCCATTTTCAATAGGGTTCCTCCTATGCGAGAACGAAACCTATTAAAAAATAATTACTCAATAAATTGATTTTTTCGCAAGCTACAATGTTTTCAGGCTTCAGCTTAAATTTTTAAAACTATTTTGATGTTTTATTCGTTTCTGCTACAGAATTAAACTCCATTAAATTATCTATGGAGTGATATATAAATGAAGTAGGTTCTGTGTACTAGCAGGACTGTAACAATAAAAACAGTTGCAGAAAGGAGGCAAAACAAATTTTTCGATCGTAAAGCACTCTCTAATGCTTCGCATTATGAGTCTTGCAATATAGTCATGTGTTTGATTTCAATCTGTATCAAAGTATTGTTCATGTGGTAGCAAAATTTTTATCATGCACGGAGGCTGCATTAAATCGTTCCCTATCCGCCTTCTCTAAGGTTGTGTATTCACGGAGGGTAGCTAATTAACACAGGCGTCTTCCCAAATGATTATTTAAAGTACCTTTTCTCAGAATCCGCTACATACATAATCCATTTCCTTATTAGAAATTCAAGCATTGACAGGTAATAGAAAATGACTTCCTTTCAACAAAATCCATTCATTTTGTCGTGTTTTACATCCATTTTAAATACTGTTGAGTAAAGTAAGACAGTAATCAATGCAAGCTACTGCAAGCATTGCTTACCATTGCATTACACGGCGGATAGCCTCGAGATGGGATCTCATAGTGTATGGTGATGATGGCGTTCTATGCAAGGAGCTACCATTCACACGGTGTAGGCTAGGCTATGGTATAATCACTCACAGAAGTGTTAGGACAGATTCACATTGTTGTGAGGAGTGTACTTGTGGTAGCGTCCCAGAATGATACCAACTTCCTTCAATAGTATTGTATAGTTTCTTTGCGTCTTGTGTTACCTGTATTATATCCCTTCAACTGACAGCTGTCAAACGCATTAAAAAAAAACGTCTGGACGTCACCTTGGCGTGGCCCCGCCCCTTTTCGGACTGCTTGCGTTTAAACCCCGATGTCTCGCTATTTTACTATGAAACTCATATAAAACTATAACTGTTTCGTTATCCGTATAATATTTCCTACTGGTTCTTAAAAGACTTATCATGGAAACAAAATTGTACCTGCGTGTTCGCTAAAGATGGCAATTTTAACGTAAATAAAATAATAATATACGAACGCATGTATCGCGTTCTTGTGTTATTAATTACTGAAGAATGTTGAGCGTGCGTAAATTATGCATAATATAATATTAGTCGACCTTGAAAACTATTTCATTCAGCAAATTGGCATGTTGACGACTTAACGTGCGTGTTTAATAACAGCTGTTCCTTATGATAGTATTAAGGTGTGTACTTTCGTAGTGGAAATTATGTGAAAATGTTTAGGAATTCATTCTTTTAGACTTGTTGATACTCTGTAGTTGGTAAAAATGTTTCAAGCTTTCAGCATCAAAATTTTTAGCTATTTAACCATTTCGCTATTGCGTGTGGTGCAACTTACTGGATCACACGCAATACTACAACTTTAAATATTACTGTCTTTTACTAACCGAAAAAACAAGAGGTAAAAAAAAACATTTTAGTTTTTTTTTCGATAGCTTATGGCGCCGAATCTCTATTGTATTGTAACGATCAATCACTTTTGCGATCAACAGTACCTAACCTACCAAGTACCTACTACAGTCTGCAACAGTGTTATCTTTGCATCTGAATAATAAGTAGGTATGCTGTTCTGTTAGATAACAATACACAACATGGCGACGGTTGTACACATCCATTCATTTTGTGTGTTCGTAATTAACACCTTCGACTTTATACTTTACGTAATTGTGGGTACGTCTATCGAATGATGGTGTAACTACATATTTATGGGAATATAAAATAAGGTGGGTGTTTAGAAGAATTAAGGAGGTCTTTGACCTGTAAGACTATTTGGTCGACCAGTTGGCCGCGACTTACGAGTTGTACGTCGTAGATTCGAAGCTAGGCAGGCGTTTTACTTTGTGTAAATTATTTCATCACCACTGCTCTCAAAACGGTGAATGGAAAACATCGTGAGGAAACCGGAATGTCCGAGAACCAAAATTCGAAGACTTGTGACATCGACAAACCCACACTGGGCCCGCGTGGTGGATTACGGCCTATTGCCTCTCACTGACAGGAGGCCTGTGTCCCAGCAGTGGGAATATTATACGCTGATCATGTATGATAAACAACACATAATCAATCTGCCTAACCTTTTCCCAACTATGTTGGGGTCGGCTTCCAGTCTAACCGGATGCAGCTGAATACCCATAGAGCGATTGCTTATCTGACCTCCACAACCCAGTAACTGGATAATAAGATACCCCTTGGTAAGAGTGGTTGTCAGATTTTCGGACTTCTGACGACCCGTAACGACTGAAAAATATCCACGAATGACAGCCGGGACCAACGGTTTAACGTGCTTTCCGAGGGAATCTATCTATCTATCTATTCAGCCGATAATGTCCCACTGCTGGGCAAAGGCCTCTCTTTCCCTTTCCCACACACGTCTGTCCTTTGTCATTGCGGGTTAGTCCTTACGGTAGAAGTAAAGGTTATCCTTCCATCTTCGTCTTGGTCGGCTCAATAAAAATAATAGTAACTACGTTCTCTTTACCGGAAAATTATATTTTGCAAAGCTCGGCAATAATTACTAAACGACGTATAAATAGGAAAATGCTAGGTTATCAACGCACTTAACGGCTATTGAGCAGGATGTTGTTATTAGCAGACAGGATGAAGCTGCAGCCCGTCCTCTTCACCACAGGAAAACAAGTATAAAGTATAACGTGTCGGCACTTTATATTATAGCGTTAGTCTATTTGCCCTCATTTTCCTAGTCTCAAAGGCTTTACTCTAAACACCTGCGAAAACGACATTATACAGGGTGATTGGAAGATGGGTGCAAAGCTTTAAGGTGAAGATAGTATAGACAATTTAGAACCATTTAAGCCATGGTTGTCTTAGACGAAGTCTTACCAAATATTTTTAACCAAAATTTTTTAGTTTTTTTTCGGAAATTCTCAAAATTTAATGTAAACTGCATAATTATGGCCAAATTGAATGAATTGAATTGAAATTTTCAAGAATTTCCGAAAAAAAACTTAAAAATTTGGTTAAAAATATTTGGTAAGACTTCGTCTAAGACAACCATGGCTTAAATGGTTCTAAATTGTCTGTAATATCTTCGCCTTAAAGCTTTGCACCCATCTTCCAATCACCCTATATATTTAAATTAATAATAAGCTGTACTGTGTACTGTGCTCAAAATAAGCTAACTGAATGAGAAAAAAACATTAAGCACATAAAAGTAAATGAAGGAAATCAAAATGATTGATTTCATTTCATTCAGACCAAGGTGCAGGACATAATCCAAAAATCAGAAGACTTAAGTGGAAATGGTCTGGACACATGATTAGAGGGAAGGACAAATGGGAGCACAATAATTACCCAGTGGTACCCAGGAAAGGTGGGTTGATGATATCAGACAGGTCACTGGAACATCATGGGTTAGAGTGGCCAGAGTGAGACAGGAATGGAGAAGGTTCGAGGGGCCTTTGACGACTGGCAAACGGACATATAAAACACGAGCTGCGCCCCGCGGTTTCACCCACATAAGGCTCGATCCCGTGGGAATATCGGGATAAAAAGTATCCTATGTCTTAACCCAGGTCATGGTCTTCAAATTTCATCCAAATCCGTTAAGCCATTTTAGCGTGAAAGCGTAACAAACAAACAAACATCCAAAAAATCTAATCTTTCCTCTTTATAATTTAAGTTTAGATAAACAAACATCAAATACGAGACTGACGACTACACGTTATGCTTGTCCGACCTTATCATAAAATCACGCCAGTATTCATTTTTAAGGGATGGGCAGAGGTGTATAGTATGTACACTCACATTTCGCCAATAGGGATGATGACTATTTTTATTTTATGAAAATTTATTTTTATTAGTCCGTCATGGAGTTTATTAAAAAATATTGGACACGTATTTTTATTTTTTTTACGTAATCTTCAGATTACGGCGATACATTGAGTTAAAATGTGCCATGACGCTTTTTTTTTTTTTTTTTATAAATGGCATCTCGCAGTTGACCACTGAGGAGGTCGTAGCTGCTTAACCGGACTTTCCTGTGGCTGCCTTAAGCTGCTACACTTAAAGCCTCCAGCCAGGGGGTGCCATGACGTCACGAGTATGTAGATTTTATACTTACTTGTGACGTAGCAACCCCCCACTCCAACTCAAAATGCGTTTTTTCTAAGTATTTTGTTCTTAACATGATAAAGCAAAAAATACATGTCTAATATTTTTTTATTATCTGACTGACGGACTAATTAGAATTTGTTTTTTTTTACCCAGGCATCATCTCCCTATTACTTTATAAAAGATCGTTTTTCTACATATATGATCGCTTTTCTTCTACCTCTTTGAGCTTAAACTTATTAATCCAAATGACTCAAACAGCGGCATTATAAATTGTGCGTAATAATACTTTATATACCTATGTTTAAACATAAGCTTTATATAATTTCCAGCAATTTGGTGTGATGGAGTTTCACCGATATTTTAATAAGCTGTCAACGGCAAACGTTGAATAATTGCGGCTTATAAAAACCAGCAAAGATTTGTTTTTAAATTATGGCAGAAGAAATAATAATTTGTGCTTAACCTTGTTGATGTTTGCAATGGGTAAAAGCCACTAGGGAATTAGTTAGCTAACTTACTTGTCATCATGTAAAATACTGGCAAAAATGGACCCTCATATGACCTGCCTATCTGGACCTTTGGTCCTATATTTTATCCTAATTAATAATGTAATTGGATTGTAATTGTTTTGATTGTGATTGGATTTTAAGATAGCAGTGATAGCATTTTTTTTATGCTTGAAAACCCACCCGTGTTCTTTCAGTTGCCTGTAAATTGCAAGGGGCCACGGTATCCCTTTCGGATTTTCCCGCGATCCCGGCAGGAGCAGTGATAGCCTAGTGGTGTGACCGTCAGACTGGGCAAGGCAGGCACCTCTGACTTTTCGGATTCATGTGCGTATTGTATAATTTTCAATCGTTTCAAAAACAGTGAAGGAAAACATCGGGAGGAATCCAGATATTTCTCAACGGCATGTGAACCCAAGTCAGAGGCCCAATCTCTGACACCAGGTTAGTCACTAACCACACGAAAAGAAAAAGAAGATGTAATTGGAATTACTTACACATTTTTTTTTTAAATTCTAAGTATTAATGATATTGTCATCACAGTTTTTGTAAGTTCAATTTAATGTCTTTTTAATGTCTTGGTCGTTAATAAATTAATCATTCTGTAATTGCTTTAAATATCATTTTCTATATTTAGCTATGACTACATCTTAGATTTTGTAACAAATATTATAAAAACAGTATGGTATTTTAAACTGCTTATACACGCCTCCAACATCTGCAGTGCACACAGTTCGTGTTCGTAATCTCGTTGAACTTTTTACAAAGTTTCCCTAAAACTTATGCCTCAAGAAAAAAATTTCAAGACCTGCTGAAATTCTTTGCATATCAGAAGGGGTACTTAAGAATCTTACTTATTTATTTATTTCGCACTAGTAACCCGCCCTTGCTTTGCATGAGCGCACTCTACCAATGTGACGGCATGTCAAAACATCGAAATAAGAGTGCCATATCTAAGTAACTATTAATGTATTATTTATTAATTTTTAGTCTGTTGCCCCACTGCTGGGCAATGGCCTATTAATGTATTATACCTTCCGAAATAAATATTCCCTAAATGATGGTGAAAATCACATCAAAATCGTCAACCGCAGAAAGACAGGAAAAGCGATGCTTTATGCTATGGATATACATAGATTTGTCAGTGTGTGGTTTATAAGTATATCATAGCCAACAGTGTCATCAGATTGTCTTGTTTTCTTCTTTTTTGTTGTTGTTTTAAATTGGCACTTTGCGGCTATTTCCTAATAATCATGAAATTCTATTATTTAATCGTGTTTTTGTATGTTTATTTATTTATTAAAACTATGCTCAAAAAAACACCGTATAAACGCGGACTTAATGCCTGAGGGTTTGTGTGCACCAAATAAATGATCTATCTATTTAATACAAAACGTAATAACCCCGTGAAAACCCAAATAACCCGAAAGCCAAACCTCGTTGTCGCACCACCAACCAACCAGCCAACGAATCAACCAATCCACAACTTATCTACCAATTACCTATACCACTATATCAGTAGTTATATTTCTTCTTCTCTCGTGACATGGAAACCTAGCTCACGCCTCGCAGTATGATTCAACATCATCAGATTAAGATCTCAGATAAGATGCGGTTGCCGATTCTTATATATATTTTTTGCTGCTCGCGTGCCTGCTTGTGCTACTAGAAAATTGTTATTGTCATACTTAGTTTTCTCAAGCTTCAAAGAAACAAGATTGATTTAAGACGCAAACATGTTGTGAATTAACAATTAATGTAATTTTTATTTATTAAAACCTTGTAAGTGTGATAGGAATTAATTAGGTGCTGTTTTTTGCACCTTCATCGGTGTCATGTTTTCTAAAGGCGACTTTTTGTAAGCTTCGATGTTTTTCCTCGATATAATTTATGATATTTCTTTGGGTCTCAGTTTGTTATTAATATCTGTGACATCATAAACTAATATTAATAAAATTATGTTGAAAATATCAAAACTTCCAATAATTGCCAGGTTGCTGTCCAATTATTATTTCAAGTTCGATTATAAATTAGAAGTGCTGAAACCGCAGCCTGTTACTCAATTTAATTGGTACTTTCTTTGTTATCAGCGAGCATTCACTGCCTCAATAATTTAGTATCTCAGTTAAAACAATAAGATAAAGTCACGCACATTATATTTCCTAGGTTTTGTTCTCCGGGTTCCTAAGGTATCTTGAAACTTGTCACCTGGCTAGCATTTCGAGTATTTCCGGAGAAACTAAGTGAACATTACGTTAGATTTAATTGCGTCATCCATTATACTTATAATTGGTAGTAGGTAGACATATCTTAATGTAAGAGTAAGTAAATAAATCATAGAACAATACAGTAGGTTTAATAAAGCTTAATGATGTCCCTACAATGTTTTTTACCGCGCAAGTCATCAATCAGCACAATAAGGTCAAGACATCAGTTACTAAGTTTTATATAACAGTACTTATAATACTTAGCCAGTAAATGACAGGAAATTATTTTCATGTACATTAATAATAATTGACTACATGAATAATATAATATTATGCAAGTTAATATGTATTGTGGAATTTGTCATACCTATTTAGCAAGCGGAAGTCAATTTTTTTTTTTAAGTAGATATTGATTTCCTATAATGGTTAAAAGTACCTATATGTTTACATTTTATTAGAATTGTTTTTTTTTAAAGATTATATTTATTTAAAAGCAAGATGTTACCGAACTCAAGTTTTCCTTATATTTTTTTCTATTTTTGACAAACAGTTATTCTTCGTATTTTAGGAAAACTACGGGTGTAGAAGATTTCCGTTTACCGGCACGTTATGTAATGCAGTAACCGTTATCCAGTAATGTTCTTATACTTAGAAGACACCGACGAGTTAAAGTAACCGACATATTTCCGAGAACAGTCAGGAAAACTATCAAGAAACTACTAGGTCCTCAACTTACCCACAATAATGGTGTTTTACGGCCCGTTTGTGTTTGTGCTACGATAAATCTTATTTCAAACAAGTTTATATAAAAAAAAACACTACACAGTTAAAAATAACTTTAATTTTGGAAGTCGGTGTCTTTGGTTTAGAATTTTCGTTTTTGCCACCGTCTTTCGAAATTACACACACACACTACACTTTTTAGTTGTGGTACCTACCCCACACCGCAAAGTTAATAAAACTTATATGGGAGCAGCACGCAAGCTTCCTCTACAAAAGAAAAAAAAAAAATATCAAATCAATTCATAATGCAAATTATGAATTGATTTGATGATTCTTTTTTTGAAGTAATCGCATAACAAACATACAAAAAATAAATAAAAAACAATGTTGCTTTGAGAACCTCCTCCATTTTGAAGTCTGGCAAAACATATAACATACCTAATTTATATCTTGATATTGCTTAAAAACCAAAATAGATATAAGGTCAAATACCTAGATAAAATATAAGATAAAAACTACTAAAAACATTCACTACGTTCGTAAGCAACTAAAAACACATAACCCTCCTTTTTTGGCTTCGCCGCAGTCGGGTGAAAAATAGAATTTAAATAAGTTAATTAGTGATAAGGCGGTGTCACAACTTCATATTGCTGGTATAAAACATTTCCAATAAAATACTGAAAATGTATGTAAGTCTATGATCCATTAAGTACCTATAATTTCGCAGTAGATTAGAAATTACTGGTAAAACAATTTATATTTATTACCCTACGTTTAACAGTCTTTAGGTTTTATTGCTGATAGAAAAATAATGGTTTGCACATTCAACATCTCATTAAAGTTATAAGTAAATCCGTGGAAAAAGTAAAATTCACAAGGAAAACTTTCCAATGCCTATTCTAATTAATTACGAAGTCGATGGTTCATGCAATGCGAATTACCTATAGTAAAAGTTTATTTATTTATTTGCTAACATGTAAAACATTGGTTAGTAGACATGCATTAAAATTTCATGATACAGTATTAAGATATGCAGCCTGTAAGGGCACTGCAACGTGTCTGTGAAATGCAAACTTGAAAATTTTAATTCACCTGTCGAATGTCACCTTTTCCTACAGAGTCTAGAGTCCGCGCCACCAGTGAAGTCCGATGGACACGGCGCTAGGGCGGATCAAACAGCATTTAAAAAAAGAATGTTCCAGAATTTTCCGCCGGTCTTCAGTGGTAGCGTGGCCTCAACTGATCAATCATCAATCAGCAATTCCACTGCTGGGCTTGGACAAGAGATTCTTTCACAGAGAATGAGTCTGATCCGAGCATAGACAGACAAGTCTCCCACAAAAGAGGTGTGTATTAGATTGGACAAGTGATTTCATAGAGTCTGCGCCCCTTTTCCCCTATCATTAAGCCAAAAGCAACCAGAAAGGCAATCTTACTAGAAAATTACCAAATTTTCCTTACATAACTAGGGCATGTGCAGAACAGTAAATAACATTACCACTAAATGCATAAGCACGACTAAACGCGGCAGTAAAGTGAAGATATATGTAGTGATGCAACTATGTCACTATGTGCATACGGAGATGGGTACCCAGCTCTCGGCAGTTGAACACGTAATCGATATGGAGTATCTACATAATTATGTCACTTCCCTCTATTTACTCTCATGAAGTGTGTGGTTTGTTTCATTAAACATGATCTTTCATTGTCTCTTTAGTACCTCATGTTTCTTTACCATTTATAAAATAGTATTTCATTTACAATATCGTGTTTTCAAAATAATTATTTTTCTAATTACATAGTTGCTTCTAGACCGAAGTACCTACCTCGCTGGAAGTCAAGGAGCCGGTCTTTGCCCAGCAGTGGGACGGCTAAGGCTGATATCAATTGTAAAAATAACATAGTTTCATTTCTGAGCCTGAAATGTCCACTGAAAAACATGTAACTCCATGCACTAACGAACTGTGTCCAAATAAACGTTTTCTTTCTTTCTTTCTTTCACTAGGGGCAGCAGTGGAGTTACAGGTCGATACAATGAAATACTGTAACTTATATACTTTAAAGTACTTTCATCTTTATACTCTTAACAAAAAGATGTTAACTCATGTAAGTTCCTATTACAAAACACAAAACAGGTTTCATAAAGAAAGTCGGTGATTAAGCCCAAATACCTATCTGATAAGCCCACACAGTGATTAAATGTTCGACGTTTGTCTCCATTATCACAACCCACATCTGAATAGAGGATGAAATATCACCAGGAGGCATTGCAATTAGAGCGCTACACCTCCTACAATCGATTATGTAGTTCATACGTAACTAAATCGATTCTTCGTGACTCGTTAACTTTTGTTTGTTTAAAACGTCATTCGATTCATACGTTTTTGTTAGGTAAATTATATAAATTATGTATGTCATTTCATAGTGCTGTCTATATTACGGTTATTGGAACTTGTGCAAATGGTTTTTATGTGAAGTGTTTCACGCATACCATTCGCGATTACAGCGTCAAACTAGTTTCCATGTGATTGAGAAATCATCAGTTTCAGGTTGTGTAGTCATGGCATACTAAAGTGCTTCTGTCACTTTTATATTAAAATAGCCGTAAAAGTAAAGATTTACAACGCGTTTACGATTTACAGTGCAACAGTAAACAAGACGTGACATTCTCTAATGTTTCCTTTAATGGTTCATTATCTGTCGACCATAAATTATTGCTTTCAGGAAGCTTCCTGAAGCAACAACGTAAGTTAATTTTATTGCAATCGTTTTAATATTAATGCTATTACTTAAAGATTATTGTTTTCTTTTTAATGATCTATATTATCATGACATTTTTAAATAATTAGACTCGGAGTGACAATAAACTAATAATTAATATTTGCATGCCATTGTTTAAGGCAATCGTGATGATCTGTTTTTATCTCTACTTTTAAAATCTTTCATGCTGAAAATATGTGATGTGTGTATTGTACTTAAGTTTGAGCAAATAAATGGTTATCTTATCTTATCTTATTCATAATAGTTAGGTATAATATAACACATAAACTTGATTAACTGTTAAATTTATTACAATAAATCGGCTTCACAATAAAAGCGCACGAGCTGAATCGATTTAAATGGCAGCGATTAATCAGGTTGCATCTATTAAGGCGAGCGCTAATAAATATAAATATCGATCGTACTCGTTTGCAATAAATAATCGATTACGTAATCGGTGTCACCTGTCGCAAAGCGGGCGGTGACCTCACTATGATATAACGGACGCAACCCATGAAAAGTAACTGGCAGTTAAATTAACAGGAAACGTAATTGGATACAGGCATGTGGTTTAAATGCCGCAGTTAAAATACATCTGCCTCGAAATGTAATATGAAAGGAGGTGTCCGCACGTCTGTCGGTTAGTTGAATGAAAATGTTTGAACTGATTTCGGTTGAGCTTTTCGCTAAAGCTTATGCGGAAAACACGAGCAGTTTTATAAAGCGGCCAAGCTAGGCTTTCAATTAAATTTAATGAAGTAAAAAATATGAAAGTATTTGAGTATTCCGATGGTCTTTCTCTTCGCTAAGAGCTTTATAACGAGAAAATATGATGTACACAATTTACGTGTGAAATTGATACAACATTGCCAATTTGAAATATTGCCAGGCAGTCAAAAAGTAGAAGCGCAAGTTCCTTGTTGACCCAGCGCAATAATAATTAAAATGTAGGCACGGTAATTGTTCTTGATTGCGAATTGGACTAAATTGGAAATAATCACGGAATATCTTTTACCATGTGTAAAAGAGAAAGCACGGGGTCATTATAAAAAAATTGGTTTAATTTTGATAATCGTTTTGCATCGAGTGATTTGCAAATATCGATTAATTATTATAAATCTAGGTAGGTAACTTAAGGAACTGCGCTTTCAAAAGGTGTCGATTTATAAAAAATGAAACAGGTATTTCATGCGGACATTTCAGTGGAAAATTTAATGGGTGTCAAAGTTCGAGACAGTCATTAAGATGAATACTTACATGGAGATTGAATTAAGCCGACAAACCCAGAATCCGACTTAAACACTATGAACCCCGGATGATGTATCCATTATTAAGGCCAAGTAACTAATTTGCCAAATGCGTTTACGAAGATTTCAGCACACTTTCTTTGAACAAAAAGTAGTTAATTAAATTGATGAAATTGCTATGCGAATCTCTTTGCAGGTTTACTGCCGGTACGTTCCTTGGTGTGTTGAAGCGTGCAGGACTTTTTGCGAACATTTTAAACTTATGTAATTAACCCGGTTTCATTTGCCATATTATATATCAATTATATACTCTCGCGGAAGTTGCACGCGACGATTTGTAATCATAGGTAACTGTTCTTTTTCTGTATTATGTGCGCGTACATAATGAATTTTGATAGGCTATGTAATCTTATAAGGTATCATGAATTATTTGGCGCCTTAATAGTAATTTATATCTGAAACACTTCACGATTGCAGGTGGATACTGCAGTATCCCGTCTTGTCGTAAGGATGAGTAATTCTTGTAGGTACTTCTAGCGTTTATTATTCATGGAAACTCCCAGATCGCTTTATGTCCATCTGAGGGGACACCTGCAGCAGCATTTCAATGTACGTGTACACAATGGTTTGCCACAATTCCATTGACAATGGCCACTTCAATGGAACCCTTGTTCAACTGAAGAGATGAAAGCTGATGTGTGTCCACACTGTGTTTACCATTGTGTAAAAGTAACATAAGGTATGATAGGTAGGTCAAGTGCAGGGAAAACAAACATTAGGTATAGTCGGAAAATGGAGATGAGTTCAGAATGTTCGTGCCAATCAGCACCTAGATACCTTTCTTTTCTTCATCTAGCCTTTTCCGTAACAACGCTGAGGTAGCTTTAGCGAAATTGGATTGATTGGCTTAGTTAGAGACTGCCACATTTTGACCGACGAACCCAATTTACTCTAGGGTTCGTAGGTAAACCCACAGCTTTGGAGCGAAAACAACCAATTTGGCTTGGTTTGAAAATGACATGAGGCTTATCCTAGCCTATAATCTGGCTTGTGTGCGAGATTTCTGTTTATAATAGCCTGATATAGGGGCCATTCTTAGCCGTAGTAGGACAGCGGTGTTTTTTAACTATACATTTTCGTGAAAAATTATTTTATTTCTGTAAGTAGGTTTGTACGAACCACCACGTCAATCATATTAAAAAAACTAGATGAGGTCGGCGTTTTCTATCTGATTACTCTGAGTTGAAAGGCCGAAAAAAAACTCAGAGGGTACAGCCTCTTTTAAAGGCCAGACATAATCTTGGTCAGATCATGTAAAGACCATGTAGATTGGTGTCGGAAATGGTCTTTTGACGAAAGAACCACACATATTGAGTGGACCTGTCCAGTCAGTGCACGCATTTATCAGTAATCGTGCAGCTCAACTCAGAACTTAAGGAGCTCAACGTATACCTTCTGACTTTGCGGCATGTCTATTTGCCCAAAATTTTTAAATATCTCCAGTCATCGACATCGTCTCGATTCCATGAAAGTTGTGTCGAAACTTCGGGGGCTTGTCAAGTTGTTTACCTTCAAAAAATGTTAGTAGAATAACAACAAAATGTATCACAAAACCATAATATTTATAATTTCTTCTTGTAGGTACCAGCTGGGGTATTTAATAAAGTAATAGGGAAATAAACCTGCCCATAGTTTAATTATTAATTAGAGTGAAACCTAACATCGTGAGCATAAATCTAAAAAGGAATTAACTACAACTAGGTCGGAAGACTCGGCAGTAAATGGTAGAATACCACATCCTTTTACGTTCTAATTGTTTATTCAGTGAACATTCTTTAGTATTATTTATTAGCCTATGCTATATTTTATTATTACTTATTCCATCCATTATTTTCAAGTTGCCATCGTAAAATAAGAATAGGGTTTTCTAATATCTGAAAGCCTGTAAAGGTTTGGGTACAAAGTTTTATGACCAAAAAATGTCTAGATATAAATTGATTTTGTCTCTGAGCATTACAGTAAATTGTGAGGAGGTCGTGGCTAAGTAATAACAGCTGCACGAGTGAATCCATTAGGTTAAGGTACACTTGGTCCGTGGATGGGTGACCATCTTAACATACCGAGACTCCTCCGTGCTTCGGAAAGCACGTTAAGCCGTTGGTCCTGGCTGCCATTCGTGGATCTTTGACGTTCGTTACGAGTCGTCAAAGGCCCGAAAGTCTGACAACCAGTCTTACCAAGGGGTATCGTACTACCTAGTTACTGGGTTGTGGAGGCAGTCGCTCCATGTAAAATACTGGTATTCAGCTGCATCCGGTTAGACTAGAAGCCGACCGCAACATAGTTGGGAAAAGGCTAGGCAGATTGCATTGCAGTAAATTGTAGCAAAAGTTATCAAGTGAATAAATTTTTGACCTATGTTTTAATTGGCACTTTATGAACTGAAGCTCTGAAATATCAAAGTGCATCTCTAGTGAAAGTGTCAGAAGTGATGCAACCAATCTAAAATTAAGCCGAAAAAAATATAGTTTCATAACACCACTTCACACGAATTGAATCAAGGATGGAGGGCATTATGTACTTGTAGGTAAGGTCAAGAAAAAAATAAGTTCTCTCATAACAGCGTCTGGTTAGGCCCTTATACGGGAGTGGAACTTTTTGCGTAACCGACCAGTCGCAAATCGAGAAATATTTCGCTCTAGTTGAGCATATATAAAATGTAAAGCTTTAATTATCTTGGTTTTTATTTTATCGGTTGAATGCCACAATTCACTGTATTGCAGAATTATTATTATCCGGTTAAGAATAAAATACGCTTTTGTAACATCCTGGGACCAACAAATATGAAACGTGTAGGAAACAAGTTACGCGTGTATTTCCTGTAAACCGAATGGGGGGAAATTGGTCACTGTAATGGTTTTAAGAGGCCGGTAATCTATTCACTTACGTGCAATTGGCATTCTTTCGAATAAAGTTTCTCCGTCTCTTTTTAGTGCCTGACCACAATCGACTTCATAGGTTTATACTTTTATTTTGTGACCTAGATTTTTAAGAAGTCCAATTACAATTTTTAAAGTCCATATTATTATTTTCGCCACGGAAGAGACAGCAATATTCTCTTAAAAATGTCCATATATGCTGCTTTCACGACAATTTCTACTGTCGTTCGTTCGTTTGTCGTTCTGTTTACCTCCCGTTTGAGCTGCATTCGCACATTAAGTTTTTATCAAGGTAATAGACGTTTTATTAACGAAAGAAACTGAAAGTATATCAAGAGCAAAACAAGTTTTAGAACGAAAACCGAAAGTCTTAAGGATAGGCGAATAAAATGAATTATGCAAATTACACGAAGGTTTAATCAAGTTTAATGATGAAATTCTGGCCATTTAAATGATATAGATTGCGTTAATCTTCTTCAAGTGTGCTGAGATTATGATGAAAGGCTTCGAGATCTAATAAGTTTTTACGAGTCAAAACATATTATGATTTGTAGGTGACTAACTAATATAACATCACGGCTGTTTTCCTCAAAGGGTTAGGCAGATATGTACTTACATAGTACACCCACATTTCGCCAGGTATGTTTATGTTCAACCGGGCACAAATCCAGTCTCCGGACTGCTACTGAGAAATTCCTGATGGTAAAATCCAATACCACTTTGCCCGACCTGGGATTCGAACCCAGGACTTCATGCTCAGCAGTAGCGCTTGCGACCAGTAGATCAACGAGGCAGTTAGGTAGTAGGTAAGTACCTACTTGGTATTTTTCGAAGTGCTCTCTCATCCAATTACCTACAACAGCAAATATGTGTTGTCGATGGGAATGGGCACTAGCTCCTACTTACAAGATAAATAGCGGTTTAAAATCGGCTGCAAATACAATCTGACAATATAATCACAAATGTTGTACAACTAACTGAAACAACTTCCCGACAGCCCAACAAATACAAAGTCAAAGTTCAAACTAAGACATGTCCAACAATCATTACGATTCTAACAACTGAAACAAGACGGAAGGTGGTGCAAGTCGCGCAGTTAGAGCACTGTGCTGATAAGCAGTACGTGATCACCCGGAGCCCAGGAAGGAAAGCAACCAGGGCAAAAACTAGGAAATTGATTCGCGATCGTGCAATGAATCAGCTGAGGGCACCGCGGTTGAACTCTTGCTGATAAGGAGTTTAATAACCGCACGGTTTGTAACAGGGGCTTGTAATGGTGTTGAGGTGTTTGGATGTAGGATTCTGTGTCGGTAATTTATAATCAGCCATCATATTCCCACTACTGGGACACAGGCCTCCTCTCTTCGAGTGGGACTGTAATCTACCACGCGGACCCAGTACGGATTAGTAGATGGTACATGTCTTCGAATTTTTAGTATTAGGACATCATCATCGTAAGTCGGGGCCGTTAGCACTGGGCCACCGCACTCACTCGACCACGATAATACGATGGGACGACTTCTAATCAGTAGGTATTGTAAATGGCAATATAAATAAGTAATTCTCATTATAGTGTAGCCCGAACTCAACTCAAAGCATTTATTTCTATTAAACCATCAGACTAGAGATGATGCATACCACCAGCTTTTATGACAAATCTAACAATAACAGTTCAAGCAGAACGGTTATGGAATGCCTTGCCCGTGTCGCTAAGGCGTGCATAATCAGTGTTTAAAAGTGGACAAAACACTTCCTCTCTACTTAAACATCATCATTACATATAGTTCCTTACTCTTGTTTCATGTTTATTATTTCATATTTATATCTATGTATATATATATATATATATTTACATGGATAAGTTTATGCTTTATGTATTTATTGTGTATGTAAATGGTACACCACTGACTACCTGCAGTATTGTCTCTCCTTCGGTTAAGGTTGTCTGTAAAATATCGCTTTTAGCGATAAAACCGCCCATTGTGTCACCCTATGTAAAATTTCTAAATTTATTTCTGTAATTTGTATGGTGTGCATGATACAGAATATTCTATCTATCTTTCTACAGGCACTTTTGTCGAGGAGTCAGTCAGTAATAAAGGTGAAGTTAAGCCTTGTGAAGTAAAGGAATGAAGTTTCTTTCAATAAGTTAGGTTTCCTTTTGCATTTAAACGGTATTTAATTGCAATGGCATGGCATACAGGCGCAGTCGGTCGGTGTGAACTAAGCTAATTCAGATAACATCACGATTTGCTAATTATTGCTCAACCACATCCGTCTTTCAACAATCTGAAACATAAAATCAGTATTTCCTCTTCCGAACTAAAATAATAATTTCTATTTCTGAACCCTGATTTGAAAGCCAAGATCTCAAACATGAGACACTCGACAGCGTTGTAATGTTTCAGCGCAGAAACAGCGATGAAGGGCCCGATCGGCGCGCGCGCAGCTTTCCACGTCCCGCTCCTCGGATATCTATCTGTCCCTCTAGACATAACAAGATAAATCGACTTACATTTGAAAGGTAAGCAATTTGTATAGTTGTCTCTTGCGTGAAAGCGAAATCAGTTGTTGAACGTTTATGTATAATGTGAGTAGTACCTACGTAAAATGAGTAAATGTCACTCTTGCTACCGAGATATGCTAAGTGTGGGTGGTAGAATGGTAGAAACCGTATTGTGGATGTAAAATCTATGGTGTATTCTATTATTAGAGAGCTAGGCCCATATCCTATTCGTTATTTATTATTTTATGTAAGACCAAACTGTAATCTTGAGCTACAATATGGCTATGTATTATCTACCACATAAATTCTACTGTACAAAATTAAACTTAGTGTATGTAATAAAGTTTCTTAGCTAATGTACTTAGAACTTCTCGTTTTAAAATCCTCATGCTAATATTATTCCTCGAGGTAACAGGCTCACTTTCACTGAAAGCTGTAATTTCAAAATGAATTTATTCATTTGTTTAGTATTAATAAATGTGGTAGTAATTTTAACTTTGAAACCGTGAGTCTTAAATCTTATTTAACGACCCACGGTTTCAAATTTAAATACTCCTTTCTAACGTGATTTAATTTCATGATCCTCCCAACTTTCCCCACTCTGGCGCAGTTGTTAACAATCGAGAGCTTCGACCAGGGATCGGTCACGAGCGAGTGCCCATAGAGATGCCTCCGTGACGGGAATCGAGTGATAATCGATTCGATACACTCGGCATAATTTCAGTCTCGGCACTAGCTTTGATCTTTGAACATGAATATCTATGGTGCCAAGTACCTTTGCAGGTATTTGAAGCAGAAATATGCCATTATACCTACTAAGCGTGCCTGGTATGCGAGACGAGGCCTTGAAAATTATTACAGCTTTCGTTGCGAGGTAATCAGGGCATCGCTCCTAAGGTCGGGCTTAAGAATTGCCTTATTAACTCAAGTGGAAGACTGGCATTACATCAAAGTAAGTATTAAACATTCGCTATTGATATTACTGTCTGTAATACGAAGAAAGAAATATTGGTTATTATGTTTGCAACAATAGCAGCTTAACATGTTTGGTTATAGATGTTGTTTGACTTAACAGCTCGCCACAGAACTTAAACCCATGAGTTTATGATCCTCCGACCTCCAGTTGATTTACTGTCGTTGTTTCCGAGGAAAGGCTAAGTAATAACAGCCGCTCGGGTCGATCGATCAGGTTAGGCTACGCTTGCCGCGGTTGGTCCTTGAATGGGTGACCATCTTTACATACCAAGACTCCTCCGTGCCTCGGAAAGCACGTTAAGCCGTTGGTCCCGGCTGTCATTTGCAGATCTTTGACAGTCGTTACGGGTAGTTAGAAGCCCAGAAGTCTGACAACCAGTCTTACCAATTGGTTTGTGTTATTTATTTATTTATTGTACACCACAAAATACATAGTAAATAATATATTTAACACTACAAAACATACAACGTGTTACTAGGTTGTGGAGGTCAGATAGGCAGCCGCTCCATGTAAAATACTGGCAGTCAGCTGCATCCGGTTAGACTGGAAGCTGACCCCGACATAGTTGAGAAAAGGCTAGGCAGATAATGTTTCCGAGGAAAGGGACATTTTTCTTTGTTATCTTTATAATTGAATTTTATTGTTATACTCCCTAATTGATATAATGTTCTCGTTAGATAATGTAGTTAGATAAGTGCAGAATATGTGCTTGTACACATCGTCGTGGTCGTGGGAAACTTTCGCGCGTTGTTTGCTATTGAAAGTCTACTAAACGACTTTAGTAACGAACAAATGGGTCCGATTAATTAGTTCGATACGTGCTTCCACAGTCCGTTACGACGGACAATTAGATCTTTTATCTTCTTCCTTCCGACAGAACAGCATGGAGTATTTAAGGCTGCACTCAGGTGGTCCCGCGATGTCGCAGATATTCTACAATCTCATCGCGACATCGCGCGTCTCTCACTAGGTACGTGCGAATTTCCGTGCCCCGTTTACATCGTATTTAAAATCACGTCAATCTGAACTTAGCCATAAGAGCGTTTATTCTGAAAGTGGGCAACGTCGCAAATAGATGTCAAATATTTCGCTGTTTTGATTAATTTGGCAATATTGCCAAATTAAAAAAAAGAGGTTTGTATATTTTGTATGCAATGCTTGTATATTTATTATGGCAGCTTGCTAATCGCAGTGTAGTGAATGTGCACTTTGTAGAGTAGATACGGATCAGTGTGCGTACATTACGCCTCTTATGTAAATGTGTAGACATAACGATTAGTGTCACTCTTGAGTGATTCATCTATTAGTGACAAAGAGATGAACTCAATAGTTTACACTTTATTATGTTTGACTAACTGCGATAAATATTTGTCTACAAAAAAATAATACAAACTCATCGCTGATTTTCAAGCCACATAATGTTCATGTTCAATCACTGTCAGTAAGTGCTCAATTACTGATCATTACATTACCATACCATCTCAGCCTGACGTAATTCAAATGTTAATAAATTCATGTTAATCTCAATTCCAAAACGCGGTAAATGTCAGTGCTAAATTATCGGAAAAGGGGTCAGATGATCGTACATTAGACTTTCCCTGGCCCAACGGAATGCGCAGACGCCGAGACCTAGTACGTACATGGAATGCTAACTTACGCGCCACTTTTGTTTTAAAACAACAGATGTATTTACATAGTTCTGATTGTGAAACCCGGAATCTAGATCGAATAGTGTTGCCGGTTGTCGATTAGCATGGTTTTGGTTGATACGAAATGGTTCTCAGAATTGTAGCAATTAAATTACAAACAAAACATATTCATGTCTATATTTCTCCGATAGGTAGGCTGTTCATTTCGCACATTTCGAAATTTAAGTCCAATGAAATAGGGGGCGAGCCTATTGCCACTAAACGGGTTCTTATCCACCCCGGGCTGCTACTATGAATTTTTTATTGAAAATATCTGTAATTACACCAAAGGTCAACAGCCGTTCGATTCTGTAAAAATATCACCGTGAAACTTAGGTGAAGTGAGCGTGAAGTGAGCTGTCAATAGTGTTAATCCCTAGCATCCTGCCGGTCGATTCTGTGGCAGTGACAGCTCACTTCACGCTCACTTCACCTAAGCTTCACGTTAATATTTTTACAGAATCGACCGACTGGTTGCCATATTCCATACGTAAATATTACGTAACTAGGCACGCACATACCTAATGAAACAATAACAGATGCCTAATTAACAAAGCTCTGTAATCTGTCATTACGTTTATGGTCACTAAACCGTTGTTCAAACTGATTGTTAAATTGATTGCTAACCCGTACAATAGCAGAGTAATTGATCGCTAACTCAAACTTCGACGAGATTAATCGAAGTCAGTTGTTAATTAACGTTAAAATTAAACAATACGATTAGTTTGTTAGGTAATCCTTTCTCCGTCAGTATTATAAAACTGTGAACATTCGCTTTTCAATATGAAAATTGACGTGCAGTCGAAATGGCACGTATTATGTAAATTAATAATAGTTAAATACTCTCTCAGCCTGTTGCTTTCAGTACGTACGTTATTACTAATAACATAACTTATTAGGTATCTTTATGAACGTATGTAA
Organism: Agrochola lota; assembly: GCA_947364205.1. Lineage (NCBI taxonomy): Eukaryota > Metazoa > Arthropoda > Insecta > Lepidoptera > Noctuidae > Agrochola > Agrochola lota. Next base: position 15,968,450 of record OX376228.1, read on the forward strand.
GACACTATTCAGCGGTCTGAATGGTATTACCTAACTTATTAAACTTATTTGTCTGTACTCTCTAATTTTTATTGTTCTTTGCAGATGAGCCGATGTTTACACACTATTAACTTTGAATCGAAATGAGATATTCTCTATGACAGATACAGGATGTATTCTCATGAACGCACATGTCTGTACAAAAAGAGGCGCGCGCGCAAGCACCTGCCAACGCTTTCTTCCGGACCAATGAAGTATTAATCAACCACCATCTGTCAACATGAAGTCTTCAACCAACAAACCAACTGTCATAACTGCCATGTCCTAGTCAAAATAATCACAATAAGTACATCACATTCGCTGACATGAATAGCATCGGTCATTCTAATAAAATGTATGTAATTTCCAATTTCGATTATTGGCGCAATCAATGTGAAAGTCGCCTTTCTATGGACTTTTTTTCAAGTAAACCATATCTCACATTTATTAAGAATTGATATGTGTTAAGTTGAATTTGATACGCTGTTCAATCGTGGCCTATGTACCATCGCGGACACTGGCGTCTGACCACTTTTCGACCTTATTGCTTAGGTAATAAGGTCAAGCGCCAGTGCCCGCGATAGTACCTACATACGTTGGTGTCTACCTACCTCGAGGGTAGTGACCTAGCGTGACGTAATGGTATGTTAACCAATTATCTCACGTCGAAAATATTTTGAAGGGTGTGACTCGAGGAAACGGAATGGAACTTTTAAGTTTACGACAGATTTTATGAATAAGATAGTAATCGTGAGTGTTTTGGAAAGTGAATACCAAAGCTGAACCATAATTGGTTGATTTATCACTAATTAAGAATTAAAATGTTCTGAAACGCTTCTCAGTGAGAAATCAAAAATTTGTAAAAAAAGTATGAAACAAAACCTCCTATGTGACTTTAAGCAGGAAAAAACACATGAAATTGTCTGTATTTCCCATTTTAATCAGAAGTTTAATTAACACGAATAGTAAAATATAATTTTATTAGATTATGCAATTAATTATTTGGCATACAATGGACCATAGCTCATTTGAAACAATGGGGCGCCGTAGGAACAGAGATTTGCGTCCGTTCATCATGGCTACACGCAGACTGTTGTGCTAGCTAGTTGAATTATAATCATTATTATGATAAACTGTTTTGCCGTGGACCTTTGAAAGTTAATTAAACTTCCACTACATCTAATCTTCTTCTAATATATATTAAATGACCAGCCTCTCCAATCCAAGTTTATGGCAAACGTAAAATTTGCTCTTGCATAGGTTTCATTTATCACTTCTACTTAAATACTAAACTTACTTTTCTTTTTAATAGAAGAGTTATCTCTCAAGAGCAGTTTCATTTATCATACCTGAAACCAACAAAATAATATCAATTAGTTTAACAACAAAATTAGAAAATATCTCGTGTTCATTCAACAACCCCTTTACTGCGCTCGGCGTTGCGGTAAATCTTTTACTTGTCGATTCTCGATCTGTATGAGTTACGGCCCTAACTCCGCACAGTTTGTTCCCTAGAACTTTCATCTCCATTTTAGGCATTGCATACGGGCCTAGGCCCTAGTCTGACCACAATCGACTATTATCTCTGTGTTTAGAATTAAGTGGACATTTATTTACTTCCCATTATTAGTAGTGCGAGTGTAATGTGCCAATATAAATCTTTGTTTCCTTGTCCATAGTGCTGAACTGTATGTTCGTAAATATTGATATTAGAGAACGACATTTGTTGGAGCAATGGAGGAAGAAAAGTAGGAAATTGAAATAAATAAATTGAATAATACTTAATGAAAAAAGTTCTCTAAAACTTTTTTCATTAAGTAAATGAAAAAAGTTCCTTCCCCTAACTGCACAGAGTTTGGGAAAGTGGAAGACGTTCTTCACATCATGGTGGAGTGTGCCCGGAACGAAGATCTTAGAGCTGAGTTATTGACACACTTTGGTATTGATGTTAGAGAGGTGGGAAGATGCAATAATATTCTAGCATTCCCCTTGTCAGAAACAGCGAGACTATTGTAAAACTTGTGCGGATTGGTATTCGTAGAAGATTACTCATATAAAAGTTCTGTATTATATTTGTAAAATGGTGTATTAAATTATAAGAAAGCCTTACGGAGCGACTTAGTCTTGTTGACCAAGCTCCTTAGATAAAGATTTTAAAAAAGTAGGACATTAAATTTTATAGACGGCCGATATGAGAAGTGGGAAATTGTGAAGATGCCCGTTATGGTAGAAGAATGTATGAGTAACGATTGTCACTTCTAGGTTATCAGGGAAATCTTTTATGTTATTTAATAGCATCCGTGTCACCTTTGTGTTAAGAGATCGTGGCGAGATTATGTCGTGACTGCGAGTTGATATATTTGTAGCAACAACTTATTTTTCAAGATATAATTCACTAAATTACTGCCGTTGCCTTTCTACTTGAAGCTTGTAGACATAACAATAAAGTTGAAGGTTATTCCGCACGTCCACGACGCGTTTGGAATACAACCTTCCATTTTACGCGAAAAACTCTAAAATACTATGGCCACATCTTCCATATATGGGTGAAAAAACGAACATAGTTAATATTTAAATGGATATTTCATTTGCATTTGAAAATGTCTCCGTCTTTTACACAAGAACATGTCGAAGATCGAGGTGAGGTTGGCAAAACGATGATAATTTGCTAAGTGCGTAACGTTAGCCTCTCATGCATGTGCAAAGTTTCGTTGCTAAATCTTCGCGAACTGACGATTTGTTGACAAAACGGTTTTCAAACGGGAATAATTAAACAATGGCTAGATCGGTTGTATCAACCGACTGTTTACTTTATATTGCATTCAATAAAAACTACAATTGCTTAGTTACGTTTTACAAGAGAAGAAAACTATTTTGAAATGGCTAGATGCATCAAATGCTGTGTGGTTAGAATTCCACTAAGGTCAACTTACATTATGTAAAATCTATCAACATTCTGTCGTAGACAGTTAATAAAGTGCTATTATATTATAAGCAAAGGTTTCTTTGTCTTTATGAAAATCACTTCTCAAATCGCTGCCATTACAGTTAAAAGCCCACAAACAGTTTAAACAACCTATACACATTGTTCAACAATATTTCTTCAAACGACAATTTTCTCTCACAAAACAATGCGTTGTACAACATGTGCCCAACACTAAATAGATTCGAAACGACCATTACTTGGCTATAAGCTTTTAGCGACACTTAAAGCGCATAAAGCGCTGTCGTTAAACTAAAACATAGGGCACAATAGGACAATATGGGCAAAAGTGAGCAAAGCACGTAACCTCTTGTCGTGAATGGTGGTTATTTGAAAAATCGTGAGATATAGATACTTATTAGGTCTCAATTACTTCACAGTTTTGCAACTGGAAGGCTGTTTTAATATTATTCGAATAAATGACCACTATGAGGCCTACATGTACACTTGCTCAATGGTAAACGTTGGCTAGATGATTTATGAAGATGAGCACTTAAATTACATAAGTATCTATACTCTACAGGGCGGCAGGGACATCGACGCGAAAACTGTTATATGTTAACGCATGGGGGTTCAGAATCATGTACTGAATCCATGGTAACAGTTTTCGCGTCGATGTCCCTGCCACCCTGCATACTATATCTATACTAATAATATTATAAAGAGGTAAACATTTTTTGTATGTTTGTAAGTTTGTATGTAGGGGGTAATCTCCGGAACTGCCACTCGGAATTGAAAAAATCGTTTTGCATTGGATAGCCTAATTCTTGAGGAAGCCTATATATGGGTCTTCCTTGTTTCATCGAAAAGAAATTGCCAAATTATCACTTCCCAAAAAAAAAACCGCATAATTTCATTTGCCAAATTATTACTTAGCAAAAAATCTCTTCACAAATAATTGTAACGCAAACCTAATGTTTTGCAAGTGAACGTTTAAACAATAACTTGTTTACCAACTAGTACTTTTACCAATTTTTTATGTAGTCAAATATTTCAGTTAGAATAACTCATTTTACACAAAATAAAGACGTTTTATTACAAGGGTGTTTTTTCCACTTGGGACAAATTCTAAACAGGTAATATTACTATTCTGGTAAGTAGTATGTATTTTTTTTTTAGTTAGTTGCATGTTTTTAAATAATTTATCTCGTCTAACTAGTTCAGTTTTGGGTGGCCTGTTTTTATTCCATATTTTTTTTCCATTTATTCTAGTCGTTTCTGGCACTCGCCGGCCGCTCCGCGGCACCGCTCGCTTCGCTCGCTCGGCTCGTGCGTAGGAGGTCACTGTTTTAACTTAGGTTAGGTTACAAGGTAACCTAGCCATATTTTTAAATAATTAACCTACTCTAACTAGTTCCATAACTAACTGACCAAACGTTTAGTGTCGAAAGATTGTTTGCTGTAATATTCTGCCAAGTAAAAATTTGACCAAATGAAAATGTGCGCACTAAAATCATTCCAAACATTGCATTGGTATAAAAAAAGGTTGCTAAAATTTGTTTGGGTAGTGAAATTTTGGCAAAATCTTTTCGGTAAAACGGCAGGATCCCCCTATATATAGACTCGCGAAAGAAGTCGCGGGCAAAAGCTAGTTACAAATCGTGTCGTGAAAATGTTATTGAAGTAACTGTGCACGTTATGAATTGTTCAGAGCGAATACTTATTCAAAACAAGTTATCAATGACAATCAACAGTTCACCTATGGTTAGTTTTGTTTGTCCACTTAGGTCACACAAACTGTACGCGGTTTTTACATTAGTGTTAATGTTTTCAGGAAACACTGAGGTACATAAAATCCAGTAAAAAAGAGAAAAGCCAACATGTGCCGACTTTCGCAGCTTAAGGCGTAGGTAGGCACTAAAAACAACAATTACTTTAAAGAATTAGCAGATGCCTCAACCACGCGTAATAACATGTCATCACAAAGCATAGAGTCCACACAATCGCTATCGAAACATAACAGAATTAATAATGAGACAGTAATAACAGTTCCAACTAAAGTGTACGTCTTACGAGCAATAAAATGTGTTAATACAGCGCCTGCGCATAAAGAAAGTGAAATGCTGATGCAAATTGGTGAAATTCTATCTAAGCAAATATTATATGACTTGCTGTATATAACAATGGGTAGCCAGGTGGCATAAGTGACCTTGTAATTACATGAATATACATGTGTTTGTGGCAAATATGCTAATGATTTAGTAATAAAAGAAGTTCCATGGAATGCTAGCCGTCTATCGTGGTAAGGAATGAGCTGGGTAGAGGAACGGGTTGGTCTGGAATGTTAACGCGAATAGCGATAGATCAGTATTATTGCTACAGCTTTCTATGACGTGGTGGAATGCTGATATTGTATGTAATGATAAAGCTGAATAGAGTTCTGGTTGGTAGGCGAAAATTGCAAGAATATTTCGTTCAATATGCAGGGTGGCAGGGACATCGGCGCGAAAACTCTTACCATGGATTTTCTGAACCCTGTATGGAAATTTTTCGTAGGTTATTAAATAAAAACAGCTGTTTCATAGAAAAGTGCAATACCTACGCAGTTAATATGTATCAGCTCATTCCTTACCACGACAGACGGCTAGCATTCCATAGAACTTCTTTTATTACTAAATCATTAGCATACATATTTGCCACAAACACATGTATATTCATTACACAGTATACCAAACGTTAGTAAAATTTTTGGGCTTCATTATTAGTACCGGCATTTCTTATCGCCATTCCAGTCTATCACTTACCTATCAACGTTCAATCATAACATAATTATAAACATCTAACTACAAGACAGTTGAAAGCTACAATGCAAATAAAGTACACTCGCGAAAGAAAATTGTCTCAATTATTTACTCTTTCGCAGCCTACACATTACGCATTTTTACTATCGTCATCAATCCGATGACTTAACCATACAGCTGCTGCGGATACCTTACGGAAGTGACGCCCGGGACACTGTCACTGCTTGTCATAACATAATGATGATTGATAAAAACAAGCGCCTGCTACTAGTAGGTGACAAAGGTTATCGCATCAATTAACAATTTCCACGGTAACCTTTACTTAAAACAATTTTCTCTATCAAAAAAACTTTCGTCAGATTTCTCGTTTATCATATTGGAAACGTTTAAATAATCCTCGTATATAACAAGTTGCATAAGTGAGAAGACGTAGGTGCCGGTGCCCGATGATATCTATCGATAGCACCTGTTTCATGAACAATAGCGTTCGTTCACTTTCGTTTGCGTCTGCGCAGCTCGTTAACATTTTCGTAAAATCGAACGCGAATCGTGACCGAACGAGTGCTCGCTCCCTTTCGTCCGTCACGAGAACAATGATAGGAACCTCTGAGCTTTTAAAATTAAATCAGTTCAGACCCTAGCGTGTTCACGTAATAATTTCCCACGCTAGGCAACGGGGATTCATTTTACTAGTCATGTATTTAAGTTAGAGAGTTTAACTATACCTTTCATTGAAAATTGTAGTGTTATACAGTACATGATTCTGAATCCCCAGGCGTTGAAATTTTTCGTCGGTTTTTTTTTTAAACTGCTGTTCCATATATTTTGACCGCGTAGGTATTGCACATTTCTTTGGAACAGCTGATTGACTGAATCCATGGTATCAGTTTTCGCGTCGATGTCCCTGCCACCCTATATACAGCATAAGAGAGTAAGAATATATTGATGTATGCAAATTAAAAAATGTTTCATTCTGGTGGTTGTAACAGATTTGAATGTGAAGAGTCACTTTGCATATTGTAATTTCTTTTGGGGTTCACAAGAAAAAATCGATGAAAGCTCAAACACATTTTATCTATTTCAGCCAAACAACTAAACTAATAAGGTTGTGGAGATAAGAAAGGTACCTAACCCTTTAATAACAACGTAATGTAGTCCACACCCGTCATTTGTAACCTATAGAAGGAAACAAAATCGACAGGTCGTGATCGCAATTCATTTTGCAATAAATCGTTCAAGTAAAGCGGTAAGAAACATGGCCTTTAAAGGCCGTGGTCACAGCGGTTGTATAATATTCAGTGTATTATAATAAAATCGAATATGGACCTGCGTTCGCGCAATCGCACTCAACAGGTTAATGAAGAGGTACTAAAAGGGAGTATGTTGTGTTTAAAAAATGATATAACATTCCATATAGTGAAGGTAATGATGATAGCTTGTGCTGATGTAGTTATGTTGTATATGGAAAGTATTTAAACCTGTTTTGAGGTTGAATATTGGTTTCCACTTGTGTGGTGCCATAATTACCCGAAGCTGTACTGGAACTAAATTGGTTAATCAAAAATATGATTTTGGAAGCGTAAATATGACAAGATAGTCAATCATCCTGATGCAAAAAAAAATAAATGATTTAAAATGTGTCACTCAAAAGTTTTATTTCTTATCAATGAATAAAATGATCATAATCATCTAAATCGGTGGATTTGAAGCCATTACTCGCAAGCAGTCACTTCCACCCAGGATTATAAACGGTCGTAATAAGATTACCCGCCACCGAGGCAGCGCCAGCGCACCCAGCACAATCGTGATAGGTGAACCACTAAATAAACACTAGTGACACATTTATGAATTGTTTGTCGTTAGGCAGCTATTTAAGAAGCGAAAATGTGCAATGGAAAACAAGGGAACCAATTATAATGTGTAAAGAAGTAAGAAGACAATGTTTTTTAGGAAAATCTTCAAGAGGACAAGAGCGGTCCTATGCGACGAAATCTATTTCAGATGTAAGAGAAACACACCCTTGGTCTCTTCTATTTAAGTAACAAATAGGGAATTTACTTCCAAAAAGTTCTTTGCCTTTAAAATGAAGAAACTATAGAAACAGACATAGGAAGTATCAAATAATTCAAACAACTGCCGACTGCGGAATATCCTTCAAAATAACGCGTAGTTATGGGTCAGCGGACTGTTTCCATAACATGAACTACGAAAATATACACCAATGTATCAAGTTGCTCACACTTCCTACTAATAGAGATTATGAAAATGCTTCAATGAATATATTTTTTGTGGCAATAAAACGTGATCTAAGGAGCCGCTGATGCATTCATTAGGTATTTTACGGAATTCTGCAACACGATCCTTTGACAGCTTTTGCGTATTTTATGACATTAAAGCGAGCCGTCTATCGCCAGATAAACTAGTTAGTTTGCACTTAGTTTAGCTCGCTAGTTTTTCATACATGTGCGTATAAAAATCGCGCTCTAAAAAGTATGAAATAAGGAAATATTTCAGACAGAAATCAAGAAATAGGCATATAGAGCGCGATTTTGCAGTAGTCGGGTTTTATTTTTTGAACTTTTAAATTATTTTGGGGTTATAATTTCGTGATAAAGTATTTTCAGGGCCGCAATTTACTTTTTTTGTTTAGATTTCGTTGTATAATAGGTATTAATTTTATAGCCGCACCGTACGTAGCATTAACATAGTCTCACTTTTGCTAGTTTTTATCTATTTAAACATATTTATTTACATAGACAATATGACATATACGTATACATATTTGTATTGTGCTCGTCAAGTCCTTACATTTGATACCCAACATGGCATATTTTTTTTATTTCTTGTCTTTATGTCCTCTAGAGGGAGCCATTATAAATTTAATGTGACGTCACATAGCTTATATAACCAGCGGACGATCAAGACGCTTCCAACGATTCCTCATTTGTCAATTATGGATTATCAGGAGTTTAGAAGTTATGAGGCAATAGATGAACATGCATACCGGTCAAAATCATAACCCTCTTTTTTGCTTCGCCGTAGTCGGGTAAAACCGGCAAGCTAAACTAACTGCAAACTAACTTAGTTTAGCTCGCGGTGGACGGCTCGCGAGTGCATTGAACGGATTTTTACGATCCCGGGCTCGGTTTTCTAGCCAATGTAATTTCAAGCCGTGTCAAAGTGTAGTGAAAAACCGCATGCGGCTGAACTACTTAGTTATTATTTTACACAGAACGTCTACTATCTAACGTCGACAAATACGAACTGAGCGATTATGATTTATTATTTTTAGGAATAATTCATAATAATACTCCAAACAGGAATTTACCATTGTTAAATAGCAAAGGAAACACAATGATCTGTTTTATGGAAATGCCGATCATATCCAAATAATTATGTCATAAGCATGAACCAAATTCAATTGTTTCCGTAAATTCAAAAATCCATTATGAAAACCAACAATGGCTATTTGTTGGATGCCCATAAATAGATCGTAATTTAGCTGTCTGTGTTTATTCACACTTTAGTCATGGATCCCGCCGCTTCAACATATAGAGTTCTACCAAATATAATAAGTGCGTGTTAAGTTTACAGTTTTCCATGTTCTCGTATAGTAGTAACTAGTGTTGTGCCAAATCGCAGTGACCCAAGCTCTTGCGAGTTCGTGCTGCTCGGTTATTGAGAGTCCATACGTGACCCGGATTTGCGATTGCATGATAGTGTGTGTTATAAGCTGAGTGCCTGCTATGTCTTCTTTATTACAACCTCCATAGTCCTCCACGTCGTTAGTATCTGGATTTTTCTGATAAATGAATGATAGGTTTAAAAACATTCTTATTTTCCCTTACAGGTTTGATCGCATGTGTGCTCAACCTGCAAAGAAACGCTGTAGCCTCGTTTTGTCCGATAAGTTACCAAATAATTGGACCGGTTTGTGGGACAGATGGAATCACATATCCTTCAATGTGTGATTTAGAAGCCGCAAGACTAGTCGACGACTCATTAGACGTCGCCCTCCTTAAACCCTGCAATAATTACTGCAACGGGAGATGGGATCCAATATGTGGCACAGACATGGTCACATATGCCAACGTTTGCATGTTTGAAAATGGTGTGAAAGGCAACGCAAACCTCAGAGTGCTTCACGTTGGCCAATGTTTGACTCCCCTTGGTGACGACCGCGACGTAAGAAAACACGATATAAATGTTAAAGAGATGCACCAGTACTATGTGCAAAATTATGCCAATATGTAAGTAGAATAAATAGATTGTATTTTTATGTAAAATTAAACGCTTTACGTTTTTTTAACGCTTTTATCGATGAGTTTTATTCGTTCAGTTTTATATTTTTCTAAATAATAATGTTGGAGACGAATGCTAGTGTGATCATCTTCGATGTATGTGCAGAAAAAACGAAAACGAATATCTCTACAGTGTAATTGTTTTGTTTTATAAATCTTTAATGAGTAATATTGATAATATTGGCTTGTTTTCATGAATTCTAGTAACTTTCAAGTAAATTAAATTATTCATTGCATTTTTATTAAGTAATTTAAATAAATATTCGTGTTTAATACAGTGTTAATTAAAAAGAAATGATTTATTATAAATACACACTTAAAAATATTTACACAGATGATTGTGATGACCACTGATCCTATCCTAGGCGAATTCATGTTTTAAAGAAAATCATTAATTTGCTGATTGAGAAAGACACGCTATATTTCACTTTACATGAGCAAACGATTCATCTAGTCATGATGAATTGTTTATGTGATCGGCTTCTGTTGTGTATATTTTACCATCCGTGCCCTGCTGAGTCGTGGTTGAGAAACTTGGAAACATACGAACAAACTACGCCAAGGAGTTGCAACATCAGCCTACGGTTAAGTACGGCATGCGCACGCGAGGTATAATAGTAATATGGCTTCGTTCCGTTTTGAGGAACACTATCCTACGCCACATGATGCCGAGTGCTGTATTGGGATTAACCTGTCACCTGCTATCTAATATTTTGACGGCAAATTGACGTATCGCGTTACCGTCGGCTAGATTTTTGTTTCAATTTGTTGCCCTACTTGGAAATAAATACATATATCTTATGTTTCTTCCGTATTAATTTTATCTTCATATTTCATTCGTCTTTCTAAAATTACTATTACGTATGTATAGCTGTTTGCTTGTGTTGTTTTTGTATCCTTTACTATTAAATGAGCAATATTTGTATACATATATATATATATATATATATATATATATATATATATATATATAATCACGTCCTCGAAAACGGCTATAACGATTTCGATGACAGTTGCAATAAAGGGGTTTACGGGGGCGAAAAATCGATTTAGTTATGTCTCATATCTGGGAAAATTCGTTTTCTCGGTATTTTCCCCAAGCAGAGCTCGGTCGCCTAAAGTTTAGAACAAGATGGCTACTTTAGAATAATAACATGGCAGCATGGAATTAGTAAGTACCTACTATCATAGCAGCATGGAATTAGTAAGTACCTACTATCATGGCAGCATGGAATTAGTAAGTACCTACTATCATGGCAGCATGTAATTAGTAAGCACCTACTATTATGGCAGTATGGAATTAGTATGTACTAAATATGTAATTAGTATGAACCATCCTATAGTATTAAATGAGCATTCTCTTTTTTCACCAGAGAAGAGCTCTGTCGCTCAGGTACTAAATATAACAGAACCAGTTTTGTAATAAATTGCACCTACGAATGTTTGTCTCAGCATCAACGAAAGGATGACCCCAAAACGTTAAAAAAAATGCCTTAAATCCGCCCTGTTAATAAATAATCTACTTAATTAATTATAATGTGTACGTCAAAAGACATAGAGGACCCACCTAATATTGTAACATCTCACACACAGTACTGTAACTCCAATATTTACTTACAAATAAAGCATTCTGAATCTGATTACATTTATTTGTGTGCTTGTATCGCAAACGCAGCTCTGCGTAAAAAATCACACGTGATTATTGATATTCACCAATGTGGAATATATCCGTGTCTATCTGAAGTGTCAAACTAATATTGATCATTTCGTATTTTTTATGTTCCTGACCGAGGACAAGCGTGCTATTCAACGGCTAGTATATGTCAGACGGCATGATTTATCAGATCAATGAACGGTACAATTCGGTGATGTAGTATGTATGATTGTTATTGTTGTGTTGTTTGGAGAACAAGTATAATGGTTAGATTATATTGCAATGCGATGACGAAAGAAATACGAACTCGTATTAATGCAAGTAGAAACCACTTTCATGGATTATTAACTAGATACCTATATACTAGTAGTTATAAGTATTATGAAGAGAAAAAAGTAAGTTCAAAAACTAAAAGCTGACTACTGAAAAATCACGCCTTAAAAAGTAAAACGGGTGCTCGGGTACACCTTCAAAATTATAATGGCATGCGACCACAGCTTTACCTTGACCATTTTTGTACCTATGTCTTGATTTCTGTCTGAAATATTTTCTTGTTCCATACTTTTTAGAGCGTGATTTTTCAGTAGTCGGGTTTTAGTTTTTGAACTTACTTTTTATTTAAATTATTTTGGGGTTATGATTTCGTGGTAAAGTTTAAAACAAATTCAATATATTTATTTACTTAGACAATATGATATATATACACATTTGTAATGCGCTTGTCGAGCCCTCTCATATGAACCCAACATGGCATTACAAAAGAAAAAAAAAATGACTTTATGTCCTCTAGAGGGCGCCATATTGAATGTGGCGTCACGCTTCCAACGATACCTTATTTGTCAAATTATTTATTTATTATTGATTAGTAGTTTAGAAGTTATGAGGTAACAGATAAACATGCATACATACATACGTATCGGTCAAAATCATAACCCTCCTTTTTGCTTCGCTGTAGCCGGGTAAAAATAAGTGAAATTTGTTAGTTTGTATGTAGGTGGTAAACTTCGGAACTACTGATCCCGAGTCCGAAAATTCTTTCAGTACCTAATGGGAAGCTACAGTATTTAAAAACGTGCGGAAGAAGTCGCGTGCATAAGTTAGTAATGAATATACGTAGAACCAGCTCCCTAATAGGGAAGATGCCTGGGTAAAAAAAAAAAATTGTAATTAGTCCGTCAGTCAGATAATAAAAAAATATTAGACAAGTATTTTTTCCTTTATCATATTAATAAACAAATACTTAGATAAAACGCATTTTAAGTCGGGGAGTGGGGGTCGATACGACACAAGTAAGTATAAAATCTACATACTTGTGACGTCATGGCACATTTTACCTCAATGTATCGCCGTAATCTTTAGTTTACGTAAAAAAAGAAAAAATACGTGTCCAATATTTTTTAATAATCTCCATGACGGACTGAAAAACAAATTTTAGTCATCATCCCTATTGCGTGGCACTCGCATTTGGATTCGCTTTGAGTGTGATTTTCACTATCAGTAATTTTAGTGAAGTAATGTAGTAAATATATTATCAAAATCACATTTCTTGCATCAAGTAATTTAGTTTTCCATGTTAACAATATCAATTAAGAGGTTCACGAACGAAATTCACACATAACATATTTGTATGTTCTGTTCCGTTACTCAATTATTTCAGTTGAAACTACATAATAGGTAACAAAGTTCATTTAATTATTACACGGTATGAATAATTACTTAAGCAGCGAGTTTTATTTAAATTGAACAATTGACTTATACATACGGCTCGATCAATTCCGGAAATATGTTATTTATTGGTGAGTGAATTTTATTTTTTATTTGACGACGGTAGGTGTTTGAGTGGTCGATCCTCGGCTAAAGCAAAATGTATTCATGGAGTTTGAAACTGAACCGCTAGTAATATTCTCTTTTCAGCTATTTCCAAGATTATAAAGGTGGGTGACTGAAAATCATTAAATAGTTTTATTATACTTAAATATGTAAGTGTAATATTTAGATATAGTCCTAGAACTTACGTACAGAAGAGGAGCGTCCGAGCTATCAAACCAAAACCGATTAATCATTCCTAATTCCAATAACCGTTATCGAAATGACGTATTTCATACCTGGTATATTTTCAATAGCTCCAAGTATTTTCAACAGGTTTGTTAATACTAGTTCACATAACATGGAGTTCCGCCCGCCAAACCGGTTGCGACGAAAAAGGACCCATTTGCGGCAACGATGGGAAGACCTACACGACCATGTGCCAGCTGATCTGGGCCAGACTCGAGGATGCAGACCTGGCAGTGCTACATGATGGAAGTTGTAACGGAAAGTACTTCCTATCCGGAATCTCAGAACCGTCGGATGGCGAAGGTGACGGTGATTATAATAACAGTTATTATTATAGTAGTAGTTACAATTTTGTACTATTGTAGTTGGGCCCTATCAAAATACCAGCGCGGGGTATTTATTTTTTAAATATCGCCGCATTATACTGAGATAGGTGTCATTTTGACCTCGCACAGGTCTTTATTATTCTGTTAGTTTTTAAATGCTCCTTTTTTGTTTTTTTTATTTTTTATTTTTACTGTTTGTATTTCCTGTGCGTGTCCCAAATAAAATATTTTTCTTTTTTGTTTGCTTTCTTTCTGTTACTTGTATGTACTAGTTCACATTTTAAGTATGACTCAAATAGTGTACTGGATCTATTGGGCGTGTAAATATATATTTAGTTTTTTTTATAACTACCTAACAGAATTATCTAGAATTAAATTCATACTTACACTTATTTTCTACAAAAAAAAACTAAATATAATTTTATTATAGGTAGGTATTACACGAAGCACATACATCGAAGTGGCACTGACATGTAATTTGCATACGCGAGTGATACGGATTCCTGACTACATCACCATCTGCACCATCACTACTAACAAACCAAACGCACTAAACTCGTAAACAGTTACAAAAAATATTCAGAACAAACTAAAACGCTTAATACATATGTCAAATTAGTGCATTACAGTCAACTATAGCACATTTTTTCATTACAACTCCTGATCACAAAGAAAAAATGATGTAGCCTGAAAAGTGTTTTAGCTCCTTTGGTAGATTTGATTTTACATGATATGGTGGGAAATGCATGGCATGATATGGTTGGTACTCAGCTGCATCCGGTTAGACTGGAAGCCGACGCCAATATAGTTGAGAACAGGCTAAACAGATTGATTGCTGGGAAAACCATAAAATTGCTTTCTATTCTGCATATTTCCGATGAGTTGCTGGTTGCCATACTTGACCAACCCATTATGGAGTTCCACTTACTACCGCTCTACCTCAAACGGCCTGTATGACGGTCATCTTGTGCTTTGTCTTATGTGTACTATATTTCGACCAAATAAATGTTTCTGTGCAAATGCAATAGTTTTATTACCTTTAAGTATTATTTAAGCGAGTACTTCTGGCATAAATAGCTGGTGTTCCCACAACTGAAACAGCCCCCACCGGTAAGATTAAATAATAGAGAGTACACACGGCTACACATCAAGCTATACATTTCCAGTATAAGCTGACCTCGCATTGTACGGAAATCCTATACAATGCGAGATCAGCATAAACTGGAAATTTATAGCTTGATGTGTAGCCGTGTGTACCTTACCAGCCGGTCCCGCAAAAAATACCAGTGGATACCAGCGACAGAAAAACTTTTGTCAAAAAAAAAAGGTTAGTTTCGACACGGCTAATGTTCACGACCAAAAATTGACTTGATCTGTAGCTCAGTGCATCTCTTTTCAGTAGTTACTGGATCCGGAAAGCTATCAACGAAGCTTGTAAAGAATCCAGGTGTAAACCACGAGAAGATAAAGGCCATTATGCCTCTTGGATGGCCTCCTTTAGGCCCTATGTTAGTAACGAAGGCAAGAGAAGTATTGAAAGCTGTAGAAGAAACAAAAGCTCTATTTATTGTTAAGCCTAAACCAATATAGCGATGTTTTTATTACAATTATTTAATTATTATGAAATAAATTGAAATGCAGAAGTCTTTTAGTACCTACCCTATCCTTTTATTACGTCACTTTAGCATGGACACTACGAGACGCATCCTAAAGGAGGAAGAGCTGATAACATTAGATAATACTAGAGAGATGTAAAGAGTACATTATGATGTACTATCGCGGACACTGGCGCCTGACCACTTTTCGTGCTGGTCAGGCGCTATGGTTAAATTATAAGATTTATTAAGATCATTAGGATTTATTAGGTGCTGAGATAATCATTCTTTTATCAAGAACATAGTATTTTCAACAAAAATCTCGTGCATAAGGCCCTAAACCTTATAAAACTAAATCAAACAGGTGCATATTATAGGACAATAGCAAGTACACAACTGCGGAAGTTGATATCTACATTAGGAAAAATAAGTGAATAAAAGAAACAAGCTTGTTTTATTTATTTCTTTACTTACTTAGGCACCAAGTCCCATTATACTACTCACAAATACATACAATTCATTCAATTCATTACATCATTAAAATAAAATAAGTACATTACAATTCATTACAAGAAAAAGAAGCCAAGATTTGCCAAATGAACTGATTGCAACGCAATAGAGATGCTAACTGGAAAAAAAAATGTAACCGGTGTTAGCCGCAAAAAAAGAAAGTTTAGAGATTTGGAGGAATAGTGTTTGGTTTACCTCAAGGAAACATTTGGCGCCTAAGTGTCCGTCAGGAAGATAATAAAAAAAAATTGACACGTATTTTTTGCTTTATCATATTTAGATAAAACGTATTATAGTTGGGGAGTTACGGCTCGCTACGTCACAAGTCAGTATAAAATGTACCGGAAAGTGACGTCATGCCACATTTTAACTCAATGTATTGCCGTAATCTTTTAATAACGTAAAAAAAGAAAAAATACGTGTCCAATATTTTTGCATAATGTACAATTTTTTTTTTTTTTGAGGTTGGGGAATTATCAAATATCTTCTCCCGCTTTGGGCGGAGCGGCAGGGCGTTGCAGACTCTTACTAACTAAAACCCACCCGTGTTCCTTCAGTTGCCTGTACGTTGCCAGGGGCCACAGTATCCCTTTCGGACTTTCCCGCGGCCCGTATAATCTATATCTGACGGACAAAAAGTTTTTTTTGTCAATACCCTATTGCAGACCTGTTAATTAATGCATTCATCTTCAACAAAATTATGATAGGAAACTAAGTGAACAAATAAGTACTTCAAATAGACTCGTAAAGGGTTGTTACTACTAATTAGAAGTACTACTTAATTAGTTATAATTAAGTAAAGCTCATAATCAAGCAGTAAATGTTAATTACATTTTGTAGTTCCTGATTGCTTTTCTCCAAATATAACGGCCTACCAATTTGTGCTACATGCCATTTTACTTACTAAAAGATTAGTTATGCACGGTACAATTTGGATATGGCTTCTCTTTTTTGGTACGTATATTGATTTCTATTTTTCATTGATTATTTAAGATAATTTTTCATCAGCTCTAAACGCACACGCACAGTGCCGGTGGCACGGATCGCTAGCTTTTGCCGAGCGGCTCTCCTTTGTTTAGCGGCTCCTTTGTGCGGCAGGCTGGTGGCACTGTGTGAGCCTTAAGAAGTCTATCTAGAATAATAGTCCTGAAAATTTTGAGGCAGACGCTTCGAAGCTTGTACTTCCATTCAATTATGGAAGTTTATTGTGATTCATCGGGCAAATTGGGTATGAAAATGTTCGTGTTCTCTTAGAGATTCTTTTTGATAAAATTTAAGCTGTGGTATGCAAAAAAGGAACATAATATTTCCAACGTAAAGTAATTTTCAAGAACAATAATGTGATACAAGTACGACTATTATAAAAAAAAATAGGTTGTTATGTAAAATGTCTTTTAACTCCGTTTCTATTTTGATCAAGTTTTATATTCGCTGGCTTTGCTGGCACCTCAAAAAATATTGTAGGCCCCTATTTTGTTTCGTACCTACTTTTGATTTCGTTTTGTTGGTCAATTTCGTGTAAATACAAAAATATTATTTCATAATTTTGAGTTCATTTCTTTCGACGTCGGTTGTTTTTTTTTAAATTACTTGTTTTTTCAGTGTCTCTAGTTACTCTTATTCAATCACTTGAGGATGAAAACCCCAGATTCAAGAAGGAGGTTGATATTTTACAAAAAAAAGTTCGTCAAGATATGAAACGTATGAATAGTAACCGTCATTTTTCTGGTGGGTGGCCACCCCGAAGTCTTAAAGAGAGAACTATTATGGGAGCTCATCATGACTTCAGGAAAACGTACAAAGCTTAGTTTATAAACGACTGCACATAATTGTATGTAACACAATATCCCCCATGTTATACAGTAAACCGATTTAATTCCTGCCGTTTTAATTTTTGCGTTGTGATCTCATGAAGAACTATTGAGAGTGGTAATGGAAGTCTTCAATGGATGACAGTAAATCACCATCAGCTGCTGCAATCCTAAGTCATCTTGGACTGATCTAATTCATCTGACTGAGTAATTTACGATTACTTTTAATTCCTAAATAATATTACAAAATGGATCGTTAATATCAATATTCATACCAGCTGACTAACATCACATTGTCAACTCTTGTCATTTGTAGAGCCAGCTACAAATAAATGAACGAATAGTACAAAATGAATGTATTATTTTCTACCAGTAATATACAATGTCGCACATGGGCGTGTGCCCGCCCGTATTTATCTGAATAATCATGACAAATTATCGAAAATAAACTTAAAAACGGGGGTTTTATCTTTCATTTTTATTTTTTATTATATTTTTTTTTTTTCAATATCCCGCTATGATTTTATGGACTTACACTTGTGTTTTTTTAAATAAAGACAATTTTTAGTAAAAAAATATGAGTTAATTCGATAAAATAACTCATAAGCTTTTAGAAATAATAATCAGAATCCAAATCGAGCCAATAACATAGGGCATGTTGCAAAAGCAAAAAAAAAAAAAAAATGACCATGAAAAATATTACAGTTAATTTTCCTTAAAGTTAATTTTCGATAATTTTTCATGACTATTCAGAAAAATACGGTCGGGCACATGCCCGTGGGCGACATTGTATTTTATAAAAAGACTGCCATTGAGGTCAAAAATTACAGTTATGTAGCGGGTACAGTGCTTATAGATCACAACACTGTCACGTCTATAAGCCCTAAGGAATAAGCAGCAAGCCTAGTAGAAGATACTGTTAATTCACAGTACAATACGCCGGATGAATGATGGTTTACGTGCAAGAATGGCTGTGTGATATGCGCATAGGCATTTAAAAAAAAAAATATCTTTAAACAATCCACTTTCGTTTGTATGTTGTCATACTAATGTGGCTCTTGCTAAGGCCCTTTAAAAAACTGAAGAGGTGACATGACTGCATGAGTCCTACATGCATGCAGATCATTTTAATATGAAATTCAATATGGCAGAACCAAAGTTTTTTGCAACTGCTCTAGAAAACAAACACAGATTGTTATCCGAGAAGTGAAGGACTACAACGACTATAGAATAACCCAAAATAGAAGCTTAAACGATTAGGTCTGTATTTAATCCTATATACACATACATATCCTATGCCTAATTTATTCATTACTGCCAGCAAGTTTTAATTAAAATGTTATCGTTAGTTTGTGTACTTATAAACGTTCATTTGCTTCGCTTATTCAGTATCATTAATCCGAATTTCAATTTTAATAGCTTTGTGAGCTATGAGAAGCATCCAGTGGTGGTGGTTTTTGACAATAGGTGTGTATGTGCAATTAATAACTAAACCCTAAACTAAACCTTCTGTGAATAGTAAGTTGATGGCCTTTAAAGTAAGTC
This sequence comes from Agrochola lota, assembly GCA_947364205.1. Lineage (NCBI taxonomy): Eukaryota > Metazoa > Arthropoda > Insecta > Lepidoptera > Noctuidae > Agrochola > Agrochola lota. The sequence continues at coordinate 15,987,989 of OX376228.1, forward strand.
TAGGAAACGCAGCACAGGCGTTTACTTTATAAGGACAAAATGGTGGAAAACGGAGTAATGGGATAAAGCAGAGACAATCAGTAATGGGACACATGAAACAGAAACATAGTGCCTTGTTATTTTACGGAGGCTACCATCAAGTATCAAACCTTAGCTTTTCTAACTTTTCTATCAACAGGACTTCAGTGCCACAAAACAGGTATTATCTGAATCAGCACCTAAAGGCATTTCATCGATCCCTGGTTCAGGCCATGGATCGGAGCGAGAGTGCATGGGAGGCCGTCACCTCCATCTGCGAAGCAGTTATGTTCGCGAAGGAGGAGGCGGAGTGCGCGAGGGAGATGCAAGCTGCACGCCCTCGCGGCCCTAGTCACCGCAGGAGACGCCCGGGGTGTCGGGAGTCGAGAGCCGACTTCCGGCCACCGTAGGCGCGGGCTTGCGGACGGTGAGCAGTGGGCAGCTCGCCGTTCGATAAGGACCAGGCCCGTGTCGACGGCGCGTTGTGTACCACGCGCGCCTCAAAGAGATGTCAGCACCAACTGACGGGGTCGAAAGACCAATGCCTGCTGGGGTTGCGGGTTTGTCCGAAAAGGATATCGCGGCCCCGGCACACAGGCAACGGAAGGAACATGGGTGGGTTTTAGTCGGTAAAAGTCTGACACACCCTCTCGCTCTGCCCAGAGCGGGAGAAGTCATTTGATGATATCGCCCCATCAAAAAAAAAAAGGCATTTCATCGACTCTTGTGGACTCAAAATTTGCATTAGTGAAATCACCAAGATACTCTGACTTTTAAAGTGTTATACCTCATTCATAAAATATTATAGGAAAAGGAGGAGGCCTATACCACAGTATAAATATGGACAGTATGGAAACTACATAGTAAACGTTCGCAACGGCACACTCACACAGAGGCGCTCATTGACGAGACCCCAATCGATTGTCGCAGTGCTGTCAGTTACGGGTGCCGTGTCGAGACGAGAGGTCACCGCGATATTATTAAAAATGGAGTGTTGGTAATTATTTCAACAAATAGGCCTAGTTTCCATACTGTCCATATTTATATTGTGCCTATACACAGCAATGGAACAAGGCTGCCAATTACGATGATGATGGTATGTAATATAATTATGTTTTCAGTTTCCCTAACAGTGCAGACTGCATTATCGAAAGTACTACAGCATGTGATAAAGCATAGATATCACGAACTCAATGTTGAAGAGGATAAGGAAAGCCATCGCAGTCATGTCCAGCTAGTTCATTCAAATCCCATTTTCTATGTTGGTCATAGTACCATTCGAAGTAATCGTACTAGGCTAAGAAAAACGAAGATATTTAATTTCACCGGATAATAAAGGATAATAAAGCCCTAAGGATAATAAAGTTGTTTAAAATGAGCAGTTATTTATTTTGTAGCCTAACCGTATTCCACTTTTTTATCTTGGAAGTAACAAGGTAAAACGTAGAATGTACGGTTGGTGACGGGAATCAAATGGATGCAGAGATAGTAGGAACTGGTCCTACTCTCTCCGCATCGCATATATTTTGGCTAAAATAACGTAATGCAGATGATAGAATAAGATATTCTTAACTGACAGAAGCAGGTTTTATTAAAAAAATACGCACAACCAATCAACTGTATTTATAGACATAAAAAACCTAGCAAAGTAATAGAATTAATGAGCAATTATTTAGTTAATCATTTGGCACCAAGAAAACGCAATACTGAGACGGAGAGACGTCTGCCGCCGTCGGCCAACGAACATATTTACTCTGGGAGAAGAATGACAACCACGTACAAATAAAATGCTACTGTTTTTGGCGCCTCCTGGTGGACTCCCCCGAAAATTCGCGAAAGCGGGAAAATCTAAATAGCCAAACGGATTTCTTTGGGATATTTATTTCAAGGTCTGTCCACGAAAACGGAACTGGAAACTGTAACCGATGTTATATTATTGTGCGATTTCACTTATTACAATTTTCAAGCTCCGCTTTGGTGGTCAAGCAGCCTTATTGTTGAAATTAAAAGGTGAATTGATGACTACAAGATAATTCACAAGAAATAACATCAACATGCAATCACGCCGCCGGCAGACATTTTTCTTGTGAAATGCGGTCTGTGGCTGTGGGGCTGCCAGGTACATACACAAAAGCTTACTCACAAAATTTTGTGGAAATAATAACTTTAGAAAATAAGTAGCCACTGCCCGATGCGTTGCAGTAAATTAAATTAATTGTTTATTGATAGTTACAACGCTAAACGAGCGTATATCTATTATATTCTGCATGAATTATATTTATTTTTATTAAATTGTAAGAATATTAATATTAAATAAATTAAACGTAATATTATATCAGCTAATTTGTTGATTAATATAAATCTCAAAATTTCTCAAATACTACCAAATGGTAGCTTTTAAACATTTATGCAACTTTTCAGTTTTACTTATGTTGCCATCCTTGAAAAGTCGTTATTACTGTGCGTTTGCACTGGCGAAACATTCACGACAAAACATGTTGAAATCTCTATTTTCTGTCAATGTTTACGATTTTTGACAGGGCCTAGAGATTTCAACATGTTTTGTTGCGATTTTCGCCAATGCAAACGTACAGTTAGGGACCGAAGTTTTTAGTTCTCACATAATAGAGGAGTACATACTTGGCAACGTTGGTCTAGCCCCCGTAGGCATTTTAAGGTTTACTTAGTGAGACCACCCCGCCTGCCGCCGGCTGTCGATCCAAAAGAAAGCAAGTGCTCCTCACCGTCTGCAACTGCCGCGAACTATCCCAACTTTCGATGCAGTTGTCTTGATCACGCCCCTCATTCTCTCCAACTTATTTAGTCTTCTAACAGTAGGTATTATTGTCGGTGTTGCCAGTGTTCCGCAGATGATAGGTACTGCAATGTTTTATTAACACAATTTGCAGTATCATCCGTGGAAAACTGGCAACAGGGCAGGGTAGGGCAGAAAAATAATTAAATAGTTTGTCAGACATACAAGTAGATACTAACTAGCAGCTATAGTAAGTACTAGCTCCGAGAAGACTGAGACAGTATGGTGCAACACAGCAAGACCACAACATGTAATTCTGAATGGAACTCAGCAAAAAAATCCTGTTTTTTTAGGAATACTACGAAATGGATGATTGGAATGGATTTTAGCGCTAAGTCATGTTTTTGATGGAAACATGGGTAATGATAGGAGATAAAAAGGACCCCGTTAGAAAAATATTGTGCGCAATATTTTTTTGTTTTTAGGTACAATATTTTGTTCATCGCTAATAATCATTTTGTTTTGTTTAATTTGTGGTCTTTACCAAGATACGAGTATGTTGGGTTTTATGACTGAAGCATTGCCTATTCTGTGCTTTGAACTGAAATTAAATTCTTAATTAATTAGTTAGGTATAATTTAAATAAATAACGGCATAAAAGCCATGTCCAATTACAATCGATTACTTGGTTGAATTAAGTCTAATGAAGGTACTTCCTATGTTACTATGAAGTCAATTTCTGATTGGCGTGGAACGCCATGTTTTCTCAGTGTTGGTATTTTTTTAGTATATTATTTTAATTAATATATAAATAATATTAATAATACGTTTTCTGTATTTGGCGTAGCTTGGCAAAGGCCTTTGTCCACCAGTGGATTGAAAATAGGAAGACTTGATTGATGGCAGTGCTTTGTGTGTACATTCAATAAATAAATATTGAACTATTTATTATGGTTGTTACAGTGGCAGCAGTATTATTATTATGGTGCTGCAATGTAAACGCTTTTCACAGTCAAATTAAAAATAACTGGCATGATTGCCCCTTGACTGTGGGCCCAATATGCGGCACAAATAAACAGATTTATATAAACTTTTGTAAATTTTGGGAAGCACAGGACCATGATGCTACTTTACAGTCGGTAACATGTGGATGGGAACCACCTTTAAAAGTGGTCAAAGATATTTTCTTTTCAAAAATTACACCGCATGTCATATTAAAAAAAAAACACTCAAAAATGCATCTAAAATTATAATGAAAAAGATGAAATGAAGTTAAGTGGCTGTTAAATAAACAAAATATGTGTCTTAAATAAACCAAGCAATTTCCCATTCTATTGCACTGTTTTTTTCGCGTTCCTTTTTCCTCGGCTATATGAAATTGTGAGTGAATTGGATTCTTTAAGACCCTGAAGTAGTCCTATCAATTCATCACAGACCTCTTCCATTGCGAGATTGAGGGAAAATATTTTGTGCGACGTTTCTAATTATGTTTCCATCTTTATAGAACTGGTCTAGTTCTGAATTAAAATTGGTTTGGTTGATCAGCTAAGAGAACAAGATTTCAGGTTTGTACAAAAAAAAAATGTGTTCCCTACATACAAAATGGATTTTTGAGATGGGGCAGTACGGACAGCTACCTTAACCGATTTAGCTACAGGAAAACGGTCTTAGGAGACTGTCCTTAACTTTTGAGATTTTTTTATCTGCATTGACAGATTTTGAAAACATATGTACAGTCAGCAAGCAAACAGGCAATTTTCACAAAAACTTTTTTTGATGCTAACCTATCCTGGTTCTTACAAGGATCAAAAAACTATTAGACCAACTGAGGTTTGAGTACTAGAAAAGTCAGAAATTGCAAATTTCCCATACATTTCGTGGGAAATGAGTCTCCAACCTACTTTTCACGATGGATAGACTGCCCGAAAATAAACAAAGAAAATGGAATTGAAAATTTCGAACGAATATGCGTTATAATTTCATTTGATTTGAGAACAAAACTTTTGCTTTGAAAAATCTTTTTCCATACAAAGGTTTTTACAGTCCTTACTGCCCTATCTCAAAAATCCACCTATATATATTAGCTTATGTCGTAATAAAAAGGTTAGTCAGTCAGCAGGTGGAAGCCTTGACTGCTCTTGATGAAGAATTTCAGACTTTGAGAATGAAATTCAACAATCCTCAATTTTGATGACAGCAAATCACCCGCATTGTTACAGCTGCAATCGTGGTGCACATATTGCATAGGTTTTTCAAAATTGTGAAATAAATAAATAAACTATTTGGAAATAGGTTACAAAAAAATATCAGATTCAGAACACATTATATTTTATTATTTTGAAAAGAGGTTTAAAAATCGATAGTTTTACCCCCAATAACACACAATTGCTCACGTTTACTTATATTTGATCACTCATATTCTTGCTTCATAGCCTTTGACTTCGCAGGTACGCAGTTAAGATAAACCAGCAATGAGCAGAACAGTTTTCACTAAAACATTAAAACACCTAAAAACCATGATGAACCTGATTACTTTTATGTATTTATTCAATGTAACAACTATTAAGTACCTACCTATCACTTATTTCTTGATGTTATTCGTAATTGCTTCAGTCCAACAACAGTCGTAATTTGATACTCATGCATTAATATTGTACGTTCGAAAATATTTCGAAAACACGACAGTCGTGATGAATATTCTTACAAGTAAGTCTGGTTGTGTAGAAAATGTCTCTCGTCATATTATGTTTTCCTTGAAAATATAGAGATTTAACTTGTGCTTACTTATAGTCAGGATCGTATATATACGTATGTTACACAGTTATATCAAGTGGAAAAAAATATTTTATAACAACCTTTTGTGGGCAATTATTACCAGTGGCCAAGTAATATGTGGTAAAATTATTTTTAATTTACAGCCACGGTTCTCCTTGCATTTATTCCACATTTACACGGAGCAGTGTTTTGCCCGTGGAAACGATCAAGAGTATTTTATTGCGGCTCTGACGGGAAAACTTACAACACATTATGTGAATTACAAGAAGCTATCTCCGAAACTCAAAATCTAAGTGTAGCTCACAAAGGAGTGTGTGAAGGTGATAATATAAGTACTACTAGTGAAGAACGCCCAGGTGGTGATAAAGGATACAGTGACATACTTCTCAAAGTACCAGGTCCGGAACAGACAGAAGAAGAAGATGGTAACACTTCAGAAGAAAAAGACAACAGTTCAGAAGAATTCATAAAAGAAGAGGTAAAAATACAAACTCAACCAAATAGCACATCATCAGACAGTACAACACGCAAAGTTTCTAAAAGGCCTAAACCTAAAAAAGGAAAATCAAAGAAGGGCAAGTCAAAAAAGAAAGCTATGCCAAAAAAAATCAGGAAGCAAAAAAAAGGTTCCAGTATGAACATAAAAAATAAAGCAAATAACAAAAATATTATTACTGTAGGAGGGAACAAGCGACACAATATTAAAATTAACAATAAAGTAAATAACAAAAATGTTATAAATATACATTATTGGCTGAGAATGACACCTTTAGCACCTCAAAGGAGTAGGAGAACATTGCATAGAATATTTAATTTTAAACTTTGAGCAAGATTATATTCGAAGGGGACCTCAACTGAATCCATATGGTAACAAGTTTTTATTGAATCTACATTCTGGTTAAGGCAAGTATTGGCCTTTCACCCCTTACGGCTGAACTACTTCATTTATTGTTTTAATAAACAGCTGATCAATAACTAATTTAAAAATTGTAAATATTGAGATAGAAAAGGTATTTCTTTGTTTTTTTTAATTCTTCTTTCCTTAAGGATTATAAAATCCTATACTATTAAACGAGCAATATTTGTATATACATATATAGGGTTTTCGGGGGCGAAAAATCGATCTAGCTAGGCCTCTTATCTGGGAAAATTTCTCCGTATTTTCACCCAAGCGGAGCTCGGTCGCCCAAAATTTAGAACAAGATGGCTACCTAAGAATGTCATTACCATGGCATTACATGGCAGCGTGGAATTAGTAAGTACCTACTAGCATGGCAGCATAGAATTAGTAAGTACCTACTATCATGGCAGCATAGAATTAGTAAGTACCTACCTTCTATCATGGCAGCGGAATTAGTATGAGGTATCCTATAATATTAATTAATGAGCATTCTCTATTTTCACCAGAGCAGAGCTCGGTTGCCCAGGTACTAGGTATAATAATACGTGTTCTTGTTAGACAAACAATTTGCTAATTCCACTGCTATAATATTAGCATTAAGAGGCTTATTTAAATTTTGCGCCAATTTGTGATTCGAGCGAATAGCATGTGAATCAGTTAAATGAATACCATTCATAAAATAGTTGATTTTATAATATTTGAATTATGACTGGTAATGACTAGGTAAGTTTGTTTTTTAATTATCGAATAGCATGCAAGTATTGAGATAAACAACGAATGCATGTTCAGATTGACATCGTTGTGTGTGGGAATATACATTCGTACGTACACTAGTATCGTAATTTTTGGTGACAGATGTCACGGAAACAGGTAACCTTTTTTCTCTGATAATTTTATAAGCTTTGAAGATACTACATGTTAGAGTTCGAATATAACTCAACTTGGATAAAACGCTGCCTTGAGAAGCAATACAAAATTCAAACAAGTAACTGTAGACCTGAAAATGGTTAATGTTAAAGTTCTATAAAATAAGAAAGTTTTTCTAATTGTATTTAATGAATATGTTCAGAGTTTTGACGGAAATAATTAGAGTCGAGTAGATGCCAAAGCTCGTGGCTAAATAAAACAGCCACATGGGTCGATCCATCAGGTAAAGCTACGCTTGCCGGGGTTGGTCCGTGGATGGGTGACCATCTTTACATACCGAGACTCCTCCCTGCCTCGGAAAACACGTTGCCGTTGGTCCCGGCTGTCATTCGTGGATCTTTGACAGTCGTTACAAGTCGTCAGAAGCCCGAAAGTCTGACACCAGTCTTACCAAGGGGTATCGTGTACCCAGTGGGTTGAGGCAGTCGCTCCATGTAAAATACTGGTATTCAGCTGCATCCGATTAGACTGGAAGCCGACCCCAACATAGTTGGGAAAAGTTTAGGCAGATTGATTTTAGATATCAAAGCAAAGGTTGAAATAACATAACAGAACATCACGCTTATTGTCTTTCCCCGAAGGATTAGACAGGAACTGGCTGAGGACTGAAATATAGTTCAGTAATGTAAGAAGACGTCAACTCTTCACCAAACAAATTACCTAACTTGATGACACACGTCGTGATCTCTTAACCGAGCTTCCCACAGCACATTAAGTCGACGATAAACATCTTTCACGATTAGATTCTGCTAATAAAATTACAGATGAACTTTGATCCTGGAAGATGTAACGTTTAACATGATATATGTTAGGCAATGAGGTTGAAGATCCGGGTTGTACATGTACAAGGCTTAGGTTTTGGATGGCGAAATGGGGGTTCAGCTGAGAACGATGACGTAACTCTTTTATATATAATTTATTATCTTAGTTGCACTTGCACTTATATGTACGTCTCGTGTGTATATTCCTACTGCGTAAATTTGTTCAGTCGCAAAAAGAAGTCACATAACATCATAACATCACAACTGTATTCCCGGAAGGGTTAGGCAGAGGTGTACGTATAGTACACCCACATTTCACCAGTTATGTTTAAGTCACAAATCTAGACTCCGGGCTGCTACTGAGCAATTCCAGATGGAAAAACCCAAGAACTATGCCCGACTTGGGAATCGAACCCAGGACAGCGCTACAGCTGAGCTTGAGCTCAGCTGTAGCGCTTACAATCACTAGACCCACGAGGTAGTAAATAAGTCACGTCTGCCGCAAATAATAAGAATAGCCATGATAGTTGTTACGAAAATCGAATGCTTGCAAATGTGACAGCTAGTTGCGAAGATAGAACAAAATTAATCTGTAATCAGTGTGACTGTCTGTCTGTCTGTATGTAATCTGTGTAACCTCACGACCCCTATTCGACCGCAGTATGGGGGTTAACCAGCCCGGAGTACCTAAAAAGAAGGTAAATATCGGATCTAACCATAACGGATTTACAAAATGACGATTTGTTGCGCAAGGTGGACAGCAATAGAGCGGAATGCGGTCCGCGTTTAGCAAGGTGTCTCTTATATGCGCGGGCGCTGCGACCTGTTTGATACACCTCTCCACATCCTGCCTGTCTCCCTAGCAATACTACTACGAGTTATACATGACAACTTTTACGAGTGAGTGCGTGACGTCATTTGAGCAAATCAAGATGGGCGTGAACTTACTTTCAGATAGCAAAACGAATTTGGACATTTTAACGCATTTCATAAAACTAAATAGCCTATAGATACTCGTTTATGGGTAAAAAGTGTTTTATCAAGATTAGAGATTTAACCCAAATCTCAATTTGGCAGTTCACTCATTTGTATTCATGTTAGTAAACACGCTGTTTGAGTTACTACGACGAGATAAGCATTTTGATTACTTCTCTAAAGTCTGCAAAGAACATGTTACAATTTCACAGCAACAAATAAGACCGGCTGTAGAACTACTATAAACATAATGATTAACAAAAACAGATGAAGTAATAACATCTATTTTATCGTCGATAGAAATTATGAAAGCAAACTTGATCCAAACAGGTACACATAGTAGAGGCGACAAGATTGCTCATTGCGTGGCCATTGACATCGCAGTGGTTTCGCAGTATCCCGGCCTCGGCTGACAGCACATGGACCCTGAGGCTCTCACGAGTATAGGGCGAAAAAGGTTCAAGTTACGCAAAATGGCGAAACTTCATGGGAGAGGACATTTGAAAACTAAAACAATGGACACGTAGACAAAAGAATGACCGAAAGGTTTTTTGTGAGGCACTGTATCGCGCCTGAAGACAATAAGATCTATGTATAGTGAATATGTGATATGTTACATTAAGTATTCGGTGACCCAGGTGTGAGGACAGAGATTTATGTGTGAATTTTTTTGAGGGTATATTGTTACTAGTTTTTGTTAAATACCTGAAGGTTATAGAAGGTGTGAATGCTAATCAGGTTTCATTGTAAGGTACTTGTGTCCTGAACCATAAAAATTAAAAATAGTATTCGGTATCGAAAAGCACGAAAGAACCTTTTCAAGGTTTTCATGTACAGTATGGCTATACTAAGCTTCCAAAACATTTGAAATGCTACACACTATGCCACAACCGCACATTGTCCTTGAATCTTCATTTAAAATTAAAACGACACAACATAATAGAAACAAGAGGAAAACAATGTAATTCTACATTAAATAAAAACACAGAAAAACGAAGTAATATGAGAACGCAGCAAAAAGTTTCCATTCACTGCATCCTTTCATTACAGTGACTATATTTACTTTAATCAAGACAAGCAATCCAGAAGTCATTTTAAATCAATTCCGAACGGACAGACCATAGAAAATGTAAATGAAAACAGATATATGTAAGTTTTATAGGAGTTTTATGGAGTTTTATACACACATATGACACATACAGCTTTCAAACCCAAGACTTAAAGCTTTGAGAAAGAAGTATATAGAATTCGCACTTCCTAGATATTTAAAGTTCAATATATGATTGTGTACACAAGCTTATACACGTGACTAGCCCCCACGTGAATTTAAGATATACCATACTTCGTAAATGGTTACTTACAAATTGATTTTCCCATCCGATCCGCTTTTATGATGATATTCAAAGGTTCCCTCTCTGTCAGACACGGATATAGGGAATGAAAAAGATTAGGTGCTCAATTAATAAACAAACGACGTGATAAAACTAGCTTAGCGTAAAAAGAAAACATACTATAAAAAGTCTCCTACAAATGATATTGACATCTTTATATGCACATAGCTTACTTACCTACCTTCATTTTTGTAATGCGTGTATCGTAATCGACATTTTTGGCCACGACACCTCAAAACAACTCGCAAGTGCGTTGGTAAATTCGTGACTATACTGTTTGCATTCCATTTTGAAAGCCATTTAGCAAGATTACCGCCTTTGGACATCTTGTAACATGCAAGCAAAGAAAGCAAACTTAATGTTGATACTTAAATATATTGGTTATCATTATATGTTATGTAAGCAAACGATCAATTGGCCAGCTTCAAATCGAAGAACGTTGAAATGTTATATGAAGTGGTTATTTGATTGATTCTTCATTAAATATATATTGAATTGACTAAGGCCTTCGAATTTGTGAGTAATAGAAAGATGAATTATTATAAGGTGTTTCGATCAAATAATATAGTTCTCTTTCAGATGCGATTCAGGTCAATAGGGTCATAGAGCAACAATCTATAAACGTTCACTAGACACTGACAAATCATTGGATATACTGCAAAACAGAATGCTAGGCAAATCTCTACTGTAAATTTATTACCACTAATTCTAAAAATGGCAATTATGACAGAAACACAGATGTACACACAGTACGTGATCGCTAATTGCTGTCTATTGTGCTGAAATAAGTGAAGAAATTCTAATGAAATAACTCATGATCTATCTTTTATATCCGGCTCCACAAGTAATTTTCTAAATATGTTCATCAAAACCTCGCGAAGAAGCTAAGTGCACCATTACGGAAACTTCATGAATAATTCAAGTAATTCAGACAACATTAAAACATTCACTGAACCACGAACTGCGGATATATATATTTTTACATTAACTTCAGATTATACTTCTAATTATATTATGCACAACATCTTCTTAATTAGTAAAAACCCATCGGACGCTCGTGACCAATTTCGATATTTTAACAACCGATATGATTAAATTCAATGATTTTATTGATTCCTGTTCAAATTTGGGGATCCGATTTCGTGCGATAGTTAGGTAAGACATATTTAGTATTAGAACATTCATAGATAAGTCGAGGGCTATCAATAAATACAGTAATATTACTTACATAATTCCGCAATGTAACGTTATCTCGGCATAATGAGGCAGACATGAAAAAAGCAAAACCGATGAAGCGTGGACCCTCATAAGCAAAAAGATTGTGTATTCAGATTTTTACTGATTCTCCTATTACAGTTGCAACAGACTGTCTATTTGAATATTGGTGGCTAGTCCAGACCAAATTTTTGTTTTGTTAATCTAAGATCAGGTTAAAAGAAATACTGTATTGATTTGATAGCTCGTATCTAATATTGAAAATAATCCAGAGAAAGAAAAAATAAATGCAGAAGAAGTTATAATGGCTTCGGTCTATGCAAATTTGAATTCCCATATAAAGACAATATTAAGCTAACAGCCGTGCCTATTAGTTATCGATGGTTTATAACATCTACAAAAAGAAAGTCACGACGTGGTCTAAAATAATATTCATTTAGCAGCTGACCATACAGCAACTAACGAGGGAATTAATAAAACATCTGAATGCATAGACATTTTGGGGAATGTATTTGATGGTTATGTTATTTAAGTAGGTGCTTGCAGTCTCACAACTTGTTTAAACTATGTTGAACCCAAACTTAAATTACGGAGTGTGAAAATTCCACGGAAATGGTACCCAGAAAGTATATTTTGATAAGTATATTATATTGAGATCATAGAAATTATGTTTGTGGTGAAGATTATTACGGTATACAAGTAGTCATATTATGAACCTTCCAATTAAAGTTGCAACTTGAAAATAGGGACATTGAATTGCTTACTGTAAACTACATCTCAGACGGTACAAGATAATAAAACTGAGAAGACTCATAAAAAGCAGATGACAGCGTACCAATAGGCAACTATGAAGAAAAACTTGACCAAATAAACTTTATCAAAGGCACCATATAAGTACAGACCAGAGACCGCTTGGAAGAAATTGCTTCAACTACATAGATCCAGTTAACAACAAATAGTGAGATAGGTACTATAAACTCGGTCAACGTATAGCAATCCCTTCAAAGAAAGCACAGGTATAGCTTGATACAAAAAACAATATAAAAATGAGTGCATTGACTCGAAATTACTCTGAAAGCTATCAGATGACAATCGTAAAAAGAATCATTAGCGTTGCATTTATGACCGGCGGAGATCTCATGTAAATTACATCGCAACGGTCAATGTAAGAAAAATACGATCGCTTTAGAATACGTATACGATAATTTCAATCTTCATTATTCATTCAGATAGTAATACATATATGAATATAAAACTCTGTTTGACGTTAGAGATCTCTGCAATCGGTGTATCTTCAACGAAGATGCTTGTTTTAGCGATAATATTGTGTTTTATAACGGACTTATTGGTTAGTTTAACAGGTGTCTGTCTATGAAACTATCGTCGGCTTTTGTATTTAGTTTTACGTGTGGTAAATGTAGACACTTCAGTTTTGTTACAAGACAAAGGTCAGATGATCACTTAAAGTGCATTTGTGTTAACAAATCTGTTATCTTACGTCTTCTTAAGGAAGTCGTAATACAGCACTTAATAGTGTTTATATGTCATTACTTGTTTGGTGACAAACATACCGACGACCTACGTTACCGACAGCAGCACCCATGAGGTTGCGGATACGTTGTCAACCTTTAAAGAAACAAAGGTGAGTAGTCTCAAGTCTCACTCATTCTGGTTTTTCAACTTTATAACAAGAACCATCTTTGTTTTTCCGTTTGTGAGAACTATCCAAGTAATTTGTATAAATAAACCATTTGCTAGCATCGTTGTTCGTCAGAGCATTGTCATATTATTTCCAACTTTGTGCCCATTACACTACAACATTTCTAAAGCTTAAATATTTGTTCCACTTAACAAATAAGTTGTCATGCAAGGCAGTAACTTAGTGAATTTGTGCCGAGGCCCTTAAGTAGGCGACTCCATTGATTTACAACCATTCTAATGCTAATGTTTATATTCAAAAGTAACACAGAGGCGATGAGCTAAGAATTCGGATACACTTACATTATAACGGTTGTTTGACCATGTCCAATTGCTAATTATTCATTCCAGTGACGTTTTTGTCCCTTTTCGGAAACAGTAAGTAGACTGAATCATTACTTGGAACTGGTAATAATAGTTTTTGGAATGACCATCTTTCATTTTAAAGAGGTGCACACAATGGAAGAAAACAGATGATGCCAATCACAGATGCCAATCTAGTCAAAGGTTTGATACTGTTATGTCACAATCACAGCACAATAAGCTATAAGTAGCTTACCTGTATGCTTTTTAATACAGTTATGAAAAAACAATGGTGTAGGTGTAACAGGTCTAACATATGACATAAAATTGACATCAAGACAGGTGCAGTTGTATTCTATAAAAGCAATAATGTTATTGTTACCGCTATGATAATACTGTAAAATAGAACCTCCATTTATTGAAAGAGAGACAGGCTCATAAAACATGTACCTAAGTTATTTGAACAGAGTGCTTTGTCATTGAAAAAAGCATCTAAGTGTTTGATTGATCATTTTACAAAATGTTGACTTTGAACTTTGGTTTTATGAATTTGGAAACATGATTTACTCAGCAAGTCTTGCGTGTAAAAAGTCAATTTGCCAAGGAACAGGTTATCAAAGAACTTTACTGAATCGTCATTTCAAATATTGTTTATTATAATATAGTATTCGTTATAGGTATTGAGCTTAGCGGAATAGCTACGAAAAATGCTCAGCAATTTTAATAAATTGACGACAACAAAGCAAACTAAAAAAATCACGACCGAGAAACGTGAATACGTATTTACGAGCGAATTATTAGAACCAATTTAATCATTCCGAACAACATTGAAATTTAGTTGGATTGGAGCTCATATAAAGTTATAGGTCCACTAATTCTTGGGTCAATGACAGGCTCACCGATCACTTGCAGTCGTGAGAACTTACGAACTGGACCGTACTGGAACCGAAAGAGAATGGTCTTACATATTTTGATATTATCTTCATTCTTTTAGACTTTTAGGTCCTGTAAAAAGTTGCTCGTAAAAATCGTAATAAGTGATAAAGTTTGTGAAAGTGCAGGCATTAAATAAAACACACATTAAAACTGAAGTGAAAGATATTTTCGGCACCTGTTTATCGTCATATTAACATCTTTTATTTGACGTTTGTGAGCTAAACACGCATTACCTAATAGTTTCCATGGCTGAGTTCATTCACATCACTTTGTACCGAAAATATAACGGCGCGTGCGCGTTATTTACCTGCACCATCTTTCATAGCATTGGGGTTAAGCAGAAGACACAATGTTTGGTAAATATCGAAGTTGTTCGCAAACAGACAAGAAATTCATAATGTCTTAGTAGTATTTTCGTTCACAAAGTCTACGTAGAATTTTTTAGATTCGAATAAATATTTATCTACTAGTTTCACCTGCATAAGTCTGGATTCCGTTGGAATATCGGGATAAAAGGTATCCTATGTCCTTCTCTTCGCATTTATAATATTAGTTAGGATTTGGCTAACAATAAACTCTAGCATCACCTCATAAGTGCCCAGTTATATCAACTAAACTACCATTTTATCTAACCCAATGCAAATTGGTTGTAAATGGCAACATTGCCATTGACTCCGCAATCAACTTGCTGACCGCCTGCGTAGGCTTTTGATCTAAAATTTAAGCTGCCAACCTACACAAAATGCCCTTAGGAATCTATTCCGTAACCGAACAGTAATAATAGGTACGTACTTAATCTGACATAAGGTCCTAAGTCAATGCCAGAAACAACCGTGTGAACTAGCGCCGGGTTTAATTAAATAAGAACAGTGTCACGCCCACAATGATTGATCTAAGAACAATGTTCTATCAAATAAATTACTGGCTTTTAGGTGTGAACCGAAAGTGAAATAATCTCTAGCAATTATTATGCGTACCTTCCAATTATCTCGTCAGCAGTCAGTGAGCTCAGTCATTATTTTTTAAGAATTATCGAATAGCTGAGTGAAACGGAGATCGGTTGGCGATATGATAATGAAATTATCTTCGTCGGCTTGATTATCTCCAAAGAGAATGAATAACGAATGAGAAGATTACGATCTGGATATAAATCCAGTTTTTTTTCTATTTTAGAACATCGATCCGGAAGACGGAACTTCGCAAAAGCTAGCTCCAATCACGCTAGCGAAATAGAAATAAAAAGAACACTTACTTTTCTGTGATCATGTCATGTTTTCCTAAGATAGAAAGTAGTTTCCCACCCGATTGCACAAACGTTTTAATTAATAACGTTAAGTTTGCCTCATTAATAATGAATTTTAAATGGTTGTAACTAGTTCTTGCTGGCGGAAAATCTGAGTTGATTTGACGTATATGGAAAACGAAATCCTGACGATGGCGCTAAAGGAAAGGCGACATTATATCGGACGGTTACGTGAATCAAACATTTATATCTAAAGGTATGTCAGGCAATTAGTACAGGATTAGAAATACAGGTCTATATAAGGAAATTCTCTGAAACCCAATAATGATTTTACTTTGATTTTTGCAGTTGACTAAATAATTACTTTGTATTTTATCTACCTCGTGTCCCATCGTATTTTTTATCAGCCAGGTCTACACGATTAGTAGCACAGTTAATAATATGTCTGTATTCAAAACAGACTCAGCTAACTACCGGTAACTCAGTAGATACATAATTGTAGGAAAATGCTGTGAGAAAATCTACACGTTTATCATAAATTCTTGTCTAATAAAAACAACACTGGTAACACGAAATCTCTCATACATACAGTGTAAGCAAATCTTTACATGCGCTCTAACTAACAAAGATAAAAATAAATAAAGTCATCTTTACACGGAATTATAAAAATTCTAATAATTTGCACATACATTATTTACATAATCACGTTTTTGCGTTCATTGTATATTGCATTACGAATGATTAAATTGTTATTATGCTTAGGCTTCCAAAACGGTCCTCGAAAATTTTATGATCACGTATAATTTCGCAGAAATAAGTACCTAGAGATCTATATGTTCCTTAAAGGACGCAAGATGAAAAGCTTGCTTTAAAAGTCGCATTCCTATATGTGACTGTAGTGTGTTTGACGTCAACATACCAAGTACCTACCTAACCTTAAGAAGTGTATCTAATTTAACCTAAAAAGGTAAAATTTTGTTACAATTTTGGATTCGATATCCTTGTACTTAAGAGCGTTTATCCTAAAAGTTGGCAACGTCGCAAATACCTAACTAGCTAACTAGCGAACTAGAATATTAATAATTAATTGCAACTATAACATTAAATTTGATGTTATACCCGTTTTAGGTGTATAAAAGGCGTTTGGAAATTTTCCAAATACTTTTTTTATATCTAATACTAAATATTCGGTGTTACGACATTAATTATTGCATTTCATAATTAATATTCTAGTTCGCTAGTTAGCCACATTTCTTATTTCCATACAATAATATTTCCAAATTAATCAAAATAGCGAAATATTTGACATATAATTGCGACGTTGCCTACTTTCAGAATAAACGCTCTTAAATAGAAATACAAATAAATGCACATTATAAGTGCCTAAAACTTAGGTACCTAAAACTTTTCTTTTTTCCTATTTTTGGATGTGACGCATATTTCCCCCCCAATTTTTCTTTTTTGTGCTTGTGTTTTTTCTTTGCGTCACGTTTATCGCAAATAATCGTGTCTTTTTTCTTTCTTCTTTTATCTTTAAAAAAAAACTTTTGACTTTTAAAGTTTTTTTTATACTAATACCATATAGCAAGTATCTTTCTTTTACTTCCCTATAAGATCAAAGACCTTATCAACCTAAGTAAAACTGTCAGTCTCAACAACTCGATTAAATTAATCATACCATTAAAATCAAATTAACTTGTTTTCATATGATTTTCTCATGGAAAACGTCGGCCGTTTATTCACGTTCAACAGTTTTTAGTTTCACTTCGTGTAGTGATGATTAATTGGGATTTCTTTATTTTGTCTTGAGCAAGAAAGCGTTCCGCAACGTTTGTAATAAGAACTAGGCTATGCCTGGTAATAATTCTGTATCTCTATGATAAATCCTGGCCATGCTAGATTCAACAGATGTAGCCATTAATCTTATTTCAAGCAATGTATGAAAAAGAAATGAAGTCTATCCATCATGTTGAACATTATAAGTTTTCTTACTGATAGAAGATGCATATCATTTGTTTTACATAAATTTCTTATCCACAGGTATGGAAGATGTTTTTATAAGTGCCGACGTTATCCATTTCTCTTTATGTAGTAGGTAAGTCAAGGAAATTACTGGTTTAACATTTTGACTACTTACTAACTTAAATCCTAACTACATATATTATAATAATATTATAAAAGCGAACGTGAGTTTTGTTTGTTTGTTACGATTTCATGCTAAAACAGCTGAAAGAATATCGATGAAAATTTGTCAAAAGGGTTAGGACATGAACATAACATACTCATATCCCGATATTCCCACGGAATCGAGACTTATGCCGGTGAAACCATGGGGCGCAGCTAGTTGTCCATATAATATGCAACTCACAACAGCTGTCATTCTTTTACAATTGTATGAAATGGCAAATTGACGTAGGGTGTGCTATTTGCCTAATTAATAAGTTCCCTGAATGCACAATATTAATTTGTAGTGGTTTATTAATACAAATCTTTATAGACAGGACACATGCCTGGCTGTCTATACCAGACGTTAAGGGAAAGTAACGGAGGCAGAGAGGTACAGAGGCACAGAAATAATGTTAACAAATCCATGCCTGTGTCCATAACATACGCAGCTGCGTTGATTGAATTCGCTAACATTGTAACTGAATAGCGGAAATTGCAACCCGACCTCAACTTTCTACCCCTGCTTTATGGAGGCTTCTAAGATACACTCACGATACTTGTTGATTTTAATGAAAAACCAATAAAACGAATCAAAACATCTGATAAGTCGTAGGAGCGACAAAAGTAACCAGCGTTAGGAGAAATCATCTTAAAAGTAGTTACGCTCGAAATAGTTTTCATTGTCAACTGATCGTTAATTAAATATCTAAGTACGAGTATTTATGATAACTAACAGAAATATTTAAAACATATGGCCTTATCACAAAGTCTCAACCGTCAACTCCACAATGTCTGAATAGCAAGTAGCAACACGTCGATATCATTTATTTGAGTTGATCTTTGACTGCTCCAAGTTCTTTAAGATAAACTTGAATTCATCAGACCAAGGTCGAACCAGAAAATAAGTGAATACTGTGTTGACTTTTCACTTTCAGGTTGGAGCAGATAGGCGCGACGGGTTACAACAATTTCCATGAAGTTTTCATAAAAATTGTTCCACCAGAGTTACACGATATATACGTTACATTTTAGGGAAACTTGTACTCTTTTTCTTTTATATACACTATAAGAGAAATCGTAATAGGTATAATTAAAGCAAACGCCCAAACACAGCTGATGTTCACTGACGATTTGCAATACCATTCAAAGTGGATGTGTGGTATTCGAGATCTTTAACATATGATTTATGATATTTTCATTAAAATCTCCTCCACGTGTGTGAAGTGTTTCTGCATCGTAATCGTAACATGTTTATTTTAATAGACCACTCTTTGGTAATGGATGCAAAATTCAAGTCGCTTGCAACATTACTAAACTTAACACAAGTATAACGGAAACTTACTTAATTTTAGTTATTATATATTATGGCTTTTATTTTATTAACATTTGAATATAAATTATGTAGATTTGTAATAGAAAAAGTTAGGATTAACATACATTACCTACTAAAGTCTCAAAATAATAAGTCAAAATCAGCGCAATTCTCCTGACTTTAAAAGAAAAGTTTACAAGCATTTTCCTCAAAGAAAATGCAGAAATCTGATCCCTGACTGGCCCGAGTTTTAATTAGTTTCAAGCAAGTCTTGTAGCCACGTCTGCCATTAATTTGAGAGGTTAAAAGTTAACCAGCTTGCACTATGGTGTGACAGGTTGTCCATGTTGCCAACCCACAACCTTTCTACAAGCATAACAGTTAGTCAGTATACTCTTCCCACAGTCAAGTTATGATAACCTGGTACTTGTAGGTAGGTACCTACTACTAGGCAATATCTGCATACTAATTTCCATATTAGAGCAGCTCTAGGTATGCCTAGGTATAAAAGTTTAAATTAAATGAGAAACAAGTCACACAAGATTTTCGTCTAATAATCATCAGAAAAACATCCACTTTTTGCTTTCGAATTTTCGATATTTGCGGTTTGGTATGTAAAGGTATTATACAAACTACGTCTTGTAACACACCAAGAGAGAACTGCTAAGCTGTTTGTTCCAACTCGCAAAGAAAATAACAAGAAGGCAAGAAGATGAAGAGATAAATAATGTTGTTACAGTATACTCATTCTATATATCAAAGATCTTCAATTCAACATGTAGGTGGAATATTATAATCCTAGATGCGACGGCCAAAACAAAAGCACTTAACAAAAACAACATAATTTACCCTCCAAAATTATGAACTGAAATTACGTAAACCGTGACCAGTGCAACACTTAACAAACACGAGACGCAACACGTTACCAAGGTCGACGCACCATTATCACACGTTTCTTTTCACGAAAGTGTTAAAGCGTCTGCACTCAGCACAACCAACGCTCCGACATGTTTTATTTAGAACAAGTAAGAAAACCGCACCTCAGTACGTGCAACCAATAAATAATGGTAGGAAATAATGAGTTGTGGACCGGGAATAGATTGCTCCATGTCGTGTAATTTAAAACCAGTGAATTATAAGATGGGTTACAGCCCGCAGCTACATTTATACCAATATCTTGTCATTTCGATCATCAACTTGCTAAACAACTGCCAAGCGGCCGTATTATTATAGATTCTGCTTCAGAATTTACATTGTAGCGGTCTCTGGAGAATTACCATATCGTACACTCCATGCGGTTTTATACAGTCAGCAGTATGCGTAATATCCATTAATTCAGTAAAGATAACCGTTCTGCGTACGTGCAATGATGAAAAAAAATGCCAATAAATTAAAAGATAAGATAGGCATATAATCATCACGCATAAATATTTGCATTCATGCATGTCGTTAACTAAGATTTTTATAAGATAAGATTTTACACTGCGTTGATGTCTTTTGAATTATTATCTATTTCTCCGATATTTTATTTATTTATTTATTTAACCATTGATATACACACATATATACAGACAAGAAGAAAAGAACAGCAAAATACGTACACGATACGATAGAAAATATCCGATTGATGGATTACTAGTTTTGTATCTGCAGATTCTGATAGATGAGGATAGATTATTACAAACATAAACTCACGCTTTTTATCTATGGAGTAGACAGACATTACAGAACGTCACCTGCTACGATGCCAGGATGAATTATTCTAATAATCATAGAACAACCTTTTGCGAACCAACGAATTAATTATCTATGGTACCCACTGTTACATATAACCTGACAAAACTAGTTGGTCTAGGGCACTTAGTCTATGGTTCATGGAAGAGGAGAAGATTTCTGAATCTGAATGTATAAAGATATTACCTCAATATTATTACGAGACTCTGTATAACGTGTAATTATCAAGTTTATTATCCTGTGTTCATGTATACATGTAATCTTCCGCTGTCGCTTGGATACTGTGCTGTGTGTGCAAATACATATCTATTACAACTGGACCGAGTTTCATTTAAAGGGCGCCATAACGCGCGTAAATTCTTATCAATTTGCAGAAGATCAAAAGGATTTCAAAGATGTTGCCAGCTCTCTTGTTAGCACGGCCCAAAAATATGGCGACGTTTAAATGGAAACCATCTTATACAGAAAGTATCAGAATTTATAAATTTCGCTCACAGTTTCCAGTATTTGAAAGTGCAGTGCAATTACTGTTCATGACTAAAACGACACACATAATTCGACAAAATAAGTCATTATTACATTAGCACGGAGAACGCACGAAATTATCTTTTTCATGCAGACAGACACATTAACGTGCACTAGTCGCCATTTTACGACACTTTTATTGTTCTACCCACATTTTGAAATACTAGTCTTCGACTATCGGTTTCGTTGAGTCGTTGGCAATGCTTTAAATTGTTATTATCAACATGTAAAATAGGGCAGAACGTGAAAAAAATGACCGAAATTAATTAATAACTTAAGTTTTTATTGATAAAGTAGTAGGTGAATGAACTTTGATAAATGCTTAAACGGAATATAACAGGCCGTACCTACCTAGAGTACAACATATTTAAAATTGTGGAAAACGCTTTATAATTTGAAAAACAGTGATAATTTAGTTTTGATTGCACCTTGTGGGTTGCCCTCTTGGACCGAGCATTAATTAAACCGCCTGTGTACCTACCTACCTGCTTAATAACGAGCAACATAAATTGATGCGTGTGTGTCCATTTTAATTCGACTTTGCCCAATATAATAACCAAGGTGGATTGATTACCTTCACTCGAAATAAATAACATTAAATATGATATTAATATGGCAACGAAAATGTTAGAATTCAGAGCGCTAATTAGGCATGATACAATTCCGCAAATGAGGGTAGTCCACCAGTAAATTAGCGAAGTGATTCACATCACCAAAATTTTACGGTTACTGGGAACGTTGATTCATGTCTCGGAGTAATTGCAAACGAACCGTAAACATGAGTAAAAAATGTTAGAGACGAATTTGGGTCGGTTGTCAAAAAGGTTCGTTTACCTGACTCCGTCCAGCATTCCGGACAATCCTGACAAAGCGACGCCCAGTCGAAGGCAAGGTCCTCGAAGCTCGCCATGGCTACACCCACTTAATCAAGCCAGTCCACTCCGCAACATATCAAACGGCTATTCAAATGCCGGTTGCACAAACACTTCAAACACCATCCGAATCAAATTTTTATAATCAATATCCTTGTAAGTTTTTATTTAATAAAAAAAGCACTAGTATCGTTTAATTGTAAATAAACGTTATCTGCAGCGGCTTTGGTGTAAAGTTCGCGGCGGTTGTTTCCCGCGGTCGTTCGGTAGGTATCGGATGTGCACGCGCACGTAGATAAGCGGCCGGTGGAGCACTGCGCGGTAACCTCGCGGGCCGCTCGGGATGTGTCGCTGACTCGCTGCTCGCTCGCCACTCGGAACCTGTTCTCGGGCCGAAGTACAGGCGTTCACTCAGCCTGTACACTCTTTCAATTGCAATAAACCGTTAACGTTCTTTTCTTGTTAGGTGTGTCTCATCTACGCGACATCACGTAACGCTGCACCGGCAATCCGTTGTCGCACAATAGGCGAGCGCCAGATAGATACTAGTTAAACCAGATCTCAGTTTTGAACTCAGGAGATAATAGATGAAGGTGTTGCAAAACTTGTCGAACTAAAACCTTCGTGATTTGCATATGTAAATGTTGGATATTTGCTTTGGAAATACATTCGAGGCACGTAGAGTGGCCGTTACTGGCGGTCGTCCTTATGCAAGCCCACGCACTATTCAAGTGCAAGCCATGAGTCTTCGAGGTATTATAAATATTTTGAGAGTGATGTTATGGGTATTTTATTGTCATACATATTCCACACAGGCTGTTAGGTTTTCTAAGAACAATTTCTCAACATTCGCAGCGCAGTGAGGTGTTATTAATTTATATGGTGGCTGTAAATGAGGTGCAAAACACGTCCTGCTTGCATTAGATTCATACATAAACTACTTTTACATGCATCAGAGTACCTACACACGTTCTTAGCCCTACTTGGGTGTAAGTACACTGCGACCGACTTCTTGCATGAGGGCAAAATGCCAAAGAAATCGAAAACAACCTTTGGTAAAAGTTTTGTCGTTCTTGTAATTTAATCAAAATAACTTTAATAGCGTGTGAGTTACGTAAACGAAAGTAACATTATGATTTTCAATTTGGAATTTACTCTCATTTTCCGGATAAAACAGTTTATAATAATTTCATGTTTTAACATCATAAGTGTGTCATGTTCAAGAAATAATCATAGAGTCAACAAAAAGACACTCAAGCAAATATAAACTATATTCATTATAATGCTACTACAATTTAATGCTAACTTAATTCTTTTTGGCATAACATTGGCATTAATTGCACATTAGAAGCACATTCGTCGTAATATAATTATTAAACCAGAAAGCGGTAAGTGAGAGTATTTGACGGACGTTAAGACATTTGCGGAGGAATTTTGAATTTTCGACAGCCGCTTCAAACTTACTAGAACGTCATACAAGAAAATGAATAGCCCTAGAAGTAGAACAAACAAAGTATGTACTTAGCTATGATCGTAGATCCACAGTATACCTCCTTTTCAGGGCTGCCCATTTCAGGTATAGGTACGTACCTATCGGAGTTGTTGTTATAAACAAGCGGGCGTAGGCTTAAATTTCGAATGGCTGGAACACTTCTCTCGGCACGTGCTCTGTTTAGATTACGGTTATTGCGGGAGATCCTCCTTCAGGTGTAGGTAGTTATGAAACGTTCTTTGTTTATGTCTTGCTATTATTCTATTTGTGCCGTGACACTCTTAGACTTTGGGTGCGATCCTAACCATCTGGGATATGCCTAGACATCCATTACAGCAACTTTAATTTTATTTGTAGAAAGGCCTCATTCCTGCTCCATAATTTAAACGAAGGCGCTGAACAGACGATGAACAATTTGGAATCGTATGGTAATTTTGTCCGCGTGCGCGTTAGATTTCCATACGATTCTAAAATGTCCGCGGACTGATCAGCGCATAAAAGGACCAATTTCGTGCCCCATATCCACAGGTAGCAAATTGAATTCAACATCGCTACAGGTTAGTGCCCCAATTCAAACTGCCGCACTCTGAATCAACGAGACCTAGATCAGCTCATTCTATAGGATTTAGGCCAGATATCTGAAGTTTGACATTAGCAAACAAATAAGATAATGAAGAATGATGAGGAACAGATATCTCGACAATTAGGTCGATGGTTCATCTACTAGCCGCGTGTCTAGATTAGATTCTGCCTCACGTAAAACTTACGCGTCATGTAATGGCATGATGATTACCTATAATAGCCAATACATATTTCTATTTAATGAATTTTCATACATAGGTATTTTTATAATCCACATACCGTTTTCTGAAAGCTCCATAAACCCTCTTACTTATGTGAATCTGCCATCACTCAATGATTCAAATCTTAGGTTTGTCCGAATTGATTAGCAAACACTAAACCATAAGGGGTTTATTTATAAACCTTGCAGTTAAGAGATTCTTAAACGTGAAAAAAATATGGTTAACACTTTCGACACCGCCCACTTTTCATAGAACTCATACGCCATGCCGCCATACATATTGGAAGTGAACCCTCCGGGAGGGTTGTCAGCATTAAGTTTGCGGTAAAGTTAACCATCGCGGACGGTCAACGGCATTAGCTTTAAAACCGTGTTATAAAACACTATAAAACGAAGTAAAATAGTGTTTTCAGCGGGTCATGTCGCTATTCGTAGTTTCCAACCTATTAAATTATTTGTGAATATTTGTAACTGTTAATAAAAAAATAATTTAAAAAATGCTTGGATTTGAAAACCAACGTTTAAACTAACAAATCTTGTTAATATTTTCATCAGATTTCATTATCACGGTGTATAATGCTGTTTTCGCAAAGAAAAAACATTTAAAATGACCCTTCGCGAGAGTTCCTACGGTGCATACAGGAACCAAATCCAGTCCGCTGTATTGGATTTTCTTTGCTAAATATGAATTCAAAAGCTCTGTCGTATCTTAAATCAACATCCTCCATATATCAGATCGAGGTCAATGATAGAAACAGGAAGATTCATAATTACAAAAACGTTCAGTTTTCTGCTGCACTTAGTAATTACGTTGCGAAACTAAAGTTCTTGATTGAGCATATCTAGGCTTTCATGTCCGTTATTTTAGACTGTGGTTAACACTATACTAACCGGTTATATTGCAAGGTTATGTCACCGTATTTGATTGATTGAAACTTTAATACCTGTTAAAGAAATAAGAACGCACCTACATAACGTATAATATTCGATTGTAATGTAAAGGATATGATTACGAATTAATGAACAGGTTTAAATGGTAACTATGGTGCAAGTGCAACATAAAAAACCAGTAAGTATTAAGTAACTACGCTAATGATTGCGTTAAAAGACTAAACTGAACTTGTCACGAAATAACACCAGACCACCAAAGACACAAAGATCTGGTCCTTATAGTTCGTTTGCTTGAGACATTTGGTTCAAAAGGACCAAAATAGAAAACATTCAATGTCGGTTACTTTTATGCACTAAAGCCTACGCTCTACAACACACGCGGAAAAAAACACGAAGCCAATAAAAACTTAACCCACATACATAATAATCCTTGCATTCGTAAGGAAGTAAATAGTAACGTAACAGGCCGTCCTTGAACTGTAGTAACACCGTGAAACAATGAACTAGACGAGGGGACGGGTTTTAAATACTTACGTAGATACCTACTGCACTCTCCTGTACTTAAGCCACACAGTCAAGTGCACGTAGGGATATAGGAACACGTGCTTATGACGTAGAAGGGCGGGTGTAGGAGCTCGAATGAAAGTTTCGTTCGTGATCATCAACACGTAGGTATACGATTCGTACCGTGAAGATAAGTTAGTGGTGCAAAAAGGTGATTAGTTGTATAGCTAGCTAGTTGTTTACGCTTAAGCAATCTTCATGTTGTAAACTACATTACTAAGTTCTTACCTTTAGGCTCTGAAAAACAAAATTCCATTGGAGTTAGTAATTGAAAGAAAAAGAAAGAAAAATAAGTTTATTTGTCACAGAAACGTGCATAAAAATATATATATATAAAACTCGAGTAGATAACAAAACAATAACAATACAATAACGAGCACAAAACAGAAATAGTCGGCAGCTGCTGGTCTACTCAGCATGATGCTGTGCTATGAGACCCACAGCACAGCGCTGATTTTCAGTGGTCACCCGGGCATAAAAGCTGACAAAACTGCTAAGAATGGCACACTTAAAAGCTCAATTAAATAATTGGTGGCACTGAACACTAAGTCCACCACCTGCCTCATACATCTTCATCAATAGTCTCCAGACAAAAACTTTAAGGAAGACGTTAAAAAACGAGAAAAACGGGTTGGGAGATTTCCCTTCCGTCATTAACGAATCCGGAATCCCAATAAAAAACTACCAAACAAACAAGATTTAAGATACGGTACTCGATTCTCCAACCTGCTTGCCATGTACAGCTGACTGACTAAGATTCGAAAATAATTTATGTAACGAGCTGGTCCGTTTTGGGAATGGCATGAAAAAGGGCCGCGACCAAACCCTGAAAAAAAATCCTGTAGGAAAGAGCTCCGCCCAAGTTCAAAAATGTCCTGTAAGAACAGGGCCCCGCTCAAACCTAGTGGAAAAGGAACTTTGGCATGTAGGACCAAAAAAAAAAAAGTACTGTGGATAAAGGTGCCAAAGCCCAGAATAAAATGGCCTATAGGCCAAGATACCGGCCCTAACCGGTACTGATATAAGTACAAGACAGTATCTACAATGTCGGTTATTTTCATTTTACCACACGGCATAATATCAAAATAAAAGTAGTGGCTCATTCAATTAAATGAGATGTGTAGGTATTATGATGTCGCATGTACGCTTTCTACTTGTCCGTTTGATAGACTTAAGAAGCTGAATCCGCGCGAAATTGATTAACTCCTACATTCATATACAGATAATTATAATTGCCTACATTTTGCTTCTATGTTGTGCTTATTTTGCTGTTTACTACATTCAACTTTGTTATTCACCGGTTTTATTGAACTCGCTGGATTTTCAAGTTTATGCTTAATTATGTTTTTTTATTGTTGCCGTTATTGCCGTATTATTGTCTTTATCTACTAACTTTTATGTCCATCAGCTGTATTCGTTGTATAAATTGCCCGTTCAATAGGATTTAAAAGAAGACAGCCATTTAACTGCAATAAATTTTTAGACGTAGGCTACCCATCTACCGAATTTGCGCCTGAAATTCGCCGAAAGCTAAACTTTTTCGCCGAATACTTCAGGAAAGATGATTGTGTGATGTGTTGTGCCTAAAAAACTAACCTTATCTGAATGTTATATTCTCTGAATATATTTCACATTCTCGACCTACATCAAACGAAAGCCTAAGTTAACGACTACTCATTATGAAACTGACCATTTTACACACCGTGTTATAAAAAACGGGCTATTCAATATAATGATAAAGAACATTAGTACTCGTCATAAGTATTAAAATGTATGGAATGTGGATAAGTCTGTGTGCCAAGGTGTTTAGTAACACAGACGGGCAGTGCATCTCAACTTGCGTAATCAGAACTGAAATACAAGGAAGTGACAGAAGTAGAACGGACCTTTCTGTGAATATTCTTCATAATTTTATTGCTAATCACAATCAAATGTCCGTTTGATGTGCGATTAGTGCTGAGTTAGACTATTATGTAATTATTTTTATAGATCTTGGATCTTGCGAGTTACCTGCAAAAGTTTTCATGTTATTTTTAGTTTAATTTCATTCATAAAACGAGATAGGTAATCTTCAGGATTTTCTGGATTGAACATTCCACCCAGTAACACTGAATAGCATATAACTTGTTTAATTAATGTAAACGTTTGAGAAACAGGTGATTATTCCAACTAAAGATATTTCAACATCGAAGTTGCTTGGTCTTGGCATAAATGAGTTTGTGTGTAAACTGTAGATGTCTGGATAGAGCCAGTAATAATAAGGCACCAGGATAATAAAACCGTTCATCTAATAAAAATGAAGCATAATAATATCAACTTTAACGTTTCGTGACCACTGATCGCAGTGATCACTATAATACAGTGAGCGATAATGATAGCTAATGATGATAATGATGAATTCTAATTGTCTAAGAACAGTTTAGTACCAACTATAAAGATCTTTCCGCGAAGCATTTTCCTTCGTGGCTCCACAGTATTAACGACACAGAATGATGTTAATCTGTGATAAACACAGCGTTTGTGAAAGGTAGACCTTTGCTGATTGATTGTAGGTCAGATTTATCAATGCCAGTAATGGCGGACGATGGATATAGCTGCTGCATGCTAGGCATTTGTTTATGTTGGCCCATGGTACCTGTGAAGTGTGAACATCGTTCTATTTTTGATAATCTCATGGTGGATTGGATTATACAATAAAGAATTATGGCCTTGGCACCTTTATAAGATGTTTTAAAATAAATCTTGACGCTCATAGGTTAGGATTCTCCAGCCATCTAGTTTTTTTTTTTAAGCGGGGCAAAATCCAAGCCAGTCGTTTATGGGGATGTGCTAAGGAAGCCCGGGATATTCAAATTCTCTGGAAATTTAAATTTTGGCAGCAACAACACGACCGATAATGCCCGAATCGCACAGGGGCGCCAAAAATGTGGTAAAAAAGAAAGAAATAGAAAGATGCTGCGCGTCTCATTTATTGTAAAGTTGCGGTGTGCTGGGTGGGTGCACCTGTCTGCTACGCTTGAATTTGGCCCCGGGCACATGGTTCGGTTTGCCCCCCCCCCAGATCCGGGGCTGGGATTCTCAAGGTATTGGCTACCAATAATCCACTCACAACAAAAGATGGAAGTGATGGAACCAATACAATAGTTAAAACCAGTACCTTTGTAGGTCAAACATGGCACGTTTTGAGCACTGCAAAAACGTGCCACTAAAACCTGCGACCTAAAAAACAACTCTTTTTGGACATGACAGTTATTCGACAAATGCAGGTTTGCATTAGTGGTATAACTGTCACCCTATACATAATACGTTAGCTACGTGTAAATTGTTTATTACTTTTAGCTACTTTATTTTCAAACGTTTAAATTAATGGTTGCATTGTTTCAAATGTCATTCTAAATTCTACGTGTTCCACCGTACCTACTACACTACAAATACAATGCACGATTTATTCAACAGTCGCAACAAACTTTCTGTCATTGACTTGGCAATGGATTGTTAATTGTAATTAAAATTTATAAACACTTGCGGCTGCTTGCAAAATATGTTGTATTCAAATGTCCATTAAACATTGGATCATTTCTATTTGACAATGCAACGTCCAACGTCAAGTAAATTCGAAACACGAGCCTGGGTGAAATCTCTCGTATGGATACGCTCACGTTCTTCTTGGCCAACTTAGCGCTACACTGAGTATAAGTAGGTAATACTTACTTTAATAAAACGCTGTTTGTTCTTAGACTTCACAATTTATTCACAAAACTTCTAATTTAACATCAAGGGGATGGAAATCGTCTTTACGTTGTGTTCTTGCCCACAGACAGGAATCCCGAAGTGTTCGAAAAGTATTTGGCATTTGCTTCGTTGATGCGCGTCTCAGCTGCTTGTGGATTCACGATTTCGAGACCCTGTAACAAATAAAACGTTCAAGCCTTTTGAATGCAACAGCAGACATATTTGTCAGTATCAAGGATAATGCTTGCATTTGTTTTGTTCTGGTCTGAATATAGTAGGATGCATCATCGTAACACAAGTTGGGTTTTAAATAGAAAACACTTCATTAGGTGTACAAGGTAAGCAACTATCGTCGTAATGTATCAATTAAGCACGTTGTAAGTGATGAGACGGCTTCCATAGAAGTGCGCGTTGTATTACAAAGTAGCACGCCATGTAATTTCTTCTCAAAAGAGCTCCATAATATATGAGGAGTAAATATCTACAATCTTCCTCACTTAACAAGACGACTGTGACCTCTGGTTTAAATCAGTTCGTTATTACTCGGCATTCCGTTTGTTATTCCGTCATTATCTCGCGGTTGTAATAGCATGCCAACGCAGCAATAATCCGCCTCGTACGCAAGTAAGGCAATGCTAAGTTATAATGACCATTCATTTAATTCTTGCTTATCATGTTAGAGGCTTTTTGCGCTCAGTCGTGTCGCTTCATTTGTTGATACAAACGTTCACGCAATGGACGGCACGAGCTCCACTTTACATAACAAGGCAGGCGGTAAGCCACTACAGTTGTCCATAAAATTGTAAATTGCATTTCGAATAACTTCAATCCATTCAGAAATTTTATTTGCGGCGTGGTCAGACACAAATTAGTTTCGCTAATAGGATTTTGTATTTGAGGAAACCATAAAAAAGTGTTATGATCGCTGTTTCCGAGGAGTTTGACCCACTCAGTAATCGATGGCAATGCTCATTTCTTTTCAATTGCCACGAATGTGTGCTAGAAACAAGTATCACTTATGTTTAACTTAAACAATGGTAGTGGCCACTTTCACTGGGGTCGTATTTTGTTGAAAATTATTCTCTACGAATAAATATTCACCATATTACAACAAGTCTATTCCGCCAGTCACTTTAGAAATTTGATTCGATACATAATATAGCAATCGATGCACTTATCTACAGCTTTTACGGTATATCAGGTAGGCGATGCACTTGTGTTGTGTGCGATGGGGGCATAATCTCGCTGATTGCTAACGGTCTGGATGTTGCGGGTTAACGCCGAGCGAGCCGCCGGGCGGTGGAGGGCACTGGATAAATGTATCTATATTTACTGGCATCTGTGCTAAACACTTGGGCGTGGTCTCATATCAATGGGTAGCGGTATGTTTTGTAAAAGTGCACCTACATTATACAACTACTAGCTTCTGCCCGCGACTTCGGTCCGGATGAAATTTCTGCCTCCGACCAAGCGCGTCGCATCGCATCGCCCGCCCGCGCTATTACTACGTTTTCGCTTAGCGTTCTTTCTGACTTTTTTCTTTTTGCTAGGCCTAATGGTCGTAGCGTGATGTTACATATCCTATAAACTTTAGCAAGAATTGGGCTATCCAATGCAAAAATAATTTTTCAAATCCGACTGGAAGTTCCGGAGTTTCCCTACATACAAACAAACAAATTTTACCTCTTTATCGGGCGGGTTGCTTGTTATATATACTTTTATACTAATATTAGTATAGAAGTAGGATATATATCAAGCAACTCACCCGCCCCTGCTTCACACGGTTTTGACGACTTGACAAAACATTGAGAGTTCTTTGCAAGTTTAGTATTAATAATGTATATCCACACTTAAACCTTCCGAAATGAATTCCCTAAATAATAGTGCCAACCGCATCAAAATCCGTAGCGTAGTTAAGGAGAACAATGCGGTTACTCAGACAGACACAAAAAGCGACTTTTTGTTTCGTCTGCTTATCGTATGGTATTGAATTTCTTTTATGCCAGTCTCATTTACAAATGAACACAGCAACATCTTTTTGAAACAGCATAACGAGAACACTTAAAATGTTCAGCGAAGCAAAAGATTGCAATTATCTCATGGAAGATTTAATTTTAGTGCCTAGATTAAAAGCTGCTTTCAGAAGATAACGTGTATCCCATAAAAAACTAGTTGGGTTTAATTATTTCATGATAGATAAGTATTTATCGAAAAATCTGCAACAGTGAAACGGTTCTCTCAAAAGTTGCTCTCTAAACTTGAAGCTAGTATCCCCATTTTGATGTATATCTAAATCTAAACGAGGCTCAACATCGTTTAACCTAAGGGCATAGCCATTCCCATAGCACAAATACCAACAGCGAAATGTAAACGGAGAAAGTCTTGTCCTAACCCGATCGCCTGAAATACTAATAGGTAATTTTCTCGGCTCGCCTGCATGCTAAACTCGCAACTTTAGAGTATGAAATAGACGAGCACTTATATTGGTAACAGAATTAGGTAGGTTATACTGTAAAGACACCTGAAAAATTTGGGTATCTCACCCTCATTTAAAAAATATTATAGTATATGGCGGAGGTAATTAACGCAGCCGTCCGTCTTAGACTTGTTTTTTTTTTGTTGTATACAGCCTTTTTTTTAGGTTCCGTAACTCATAAGGAAAAAAACCCTTATAGGATCACTTCGCTGTCCGTCTGTCTGTCTATCTGTCTGTCAAGACCCTTTTTCGCAGGAACGCGTGAAGGTATCAAGTTAAAATTAATATCAGGTACGTAGGTCTATGGTCCCTTGGAGCTCAAAAAAATCAAAACCGGGTACTTCTCGTTGCCCTAGAATCATGAAATTTGGCAGGAAGCAAGGTCTCACAGCACATGTAAGGGAAAAAGTCCGAAAATCGTTACTGTATCACAGAAAAAAAAGCGATTACAAACTTACATTTGCAGTTGGAGAATTGACTGTGACGTATATCGATGTATGGGAAAACATATTTTTCAACTACAATGTTAAGTTTGATTTTGGGATAAATTCATCCCAACTACAGAACCCTTCATTGTGCGTGGTCTGACACGCACTTGGCTGGTATTTTTCGGAAAGCCGGCTGTGATTTGTTTCTAAAACTATAACCATTTGCTTGTTATGAATTTACCGCGACATATTAACCTTTGAATGCGAGCTGTTATTGCTTGAAGCAATAGCAAGCACTCCTGCGCAACACATTTTCAAACATAATCTGACTGATTTTGAAGGATATTTTATTGCTAATCATAAGCATTTGTTTGCTTCAAGTGTTCGAAAAACTAGTCTGCTCAACAACGTAAATAACGCAATGAATGTTGTTCAACTGTCAAAATGAACGCCATTGCTGCTGTAAGTGTGTTACGTAATTACCCCGCTGGTGCTGATGAGTTTATAGTCATGTCTTATCTTAATAGGGATGTTGACAAAAAAAAAATTTGTCCGTCTGATTTCTTATTAAAAAATATTGGATACGGATTTTTTCTTTTTTTACGTAATCAAAAGATTACGGCAATACATTGAGAAGGCAATATGTTAAAATGTGGCATAACGTCACTCCCCAGTAGATTTAATACGACTTGTGACGTAGCGAGCCCCCACTTCCCAAATTTAATGCGTTTTATCTAAACAATTTTTTATAAATATGATAAAGCAAATAATAAGTGTCTAATACTTTTTTATTATCTGACTGACGGACTAAATAGTTTTTACTCAACATCCCTATTCTCTAAACTGACCATTATATGCTTTCAATAAGTGTTGTACTAAAAATAGACACGAGGTTACGGGGGCAGATGCACCATAGCATACCAGCATATGTTAAATTTCTACTTTCTATGTAACACCTATTCATTTCAGTTCATAAGCTCCTTAGAAATCTTACATATGGCTGCTTTTGTCCTGATTATTAAGTAGGGTAAGTTACATGGTCCATTTACACAGCACCGCGTCTTTCCATTCTATACAAGACCAGAACGCAAGGGTGTGAAACTAATCGCGTATAGATTGGAAATCACTTTTTTACTAAGGTCTTCCAATCTATACAAGAGTAGTACGCAAATACTCGCGTATACTTCGTAGTGACCTAATTAACTACCTTATTCCAAAATATACAGTGCCAGTACGCACACGGACTAATCGTGTATATATTGCGTCAAATTGTAAACTGGTATTCAACTTGTTTGCGACGTAATGCACCTTGCGCTAAATAGCCTGCCTGGCTGCGAGCAACGTGGTTTATACAGTTCTACCCTAACCTAACCCATTTCATATTCCGCTATCTGTTCCATTTCACCCAGTTTACATATTTTTTTAAATCTATTTATGTTAAAAACTCATGTCAAGCGTAAGTGATATAGTATAGTTTGAAACCAGGACGCGCGCGTCCGTCCATGTTACAAACTATACACGAACAGTACGCAAAATTCGTGTATACATTGTAATCACAGATTTAAAAATAGCATTACAATGTATACGCGAGCAGTTTCCTATGGTTGCGTTCTGGCCTTGTTTAGATTGGAAATACGCCACAGCACCGCCTCGCCTAATAATAGGGATGATGCCTGGGTAAAAAAAATGAAATTTTAATTAGTCCGTCTGGCAGATAATAAAAAAATATTAGACACGTATTTTTTGCTTTATCATATTAATATGAACATGCGATTGTTCAAAATAAAAATACACTCGAAACGACAGTAAATATAATCGTGAAAACCGTTGAGCTTGCCGTTGACCGTTGAGCTTACATGCAAACGGCTCTAAGAGGCGATCGTTTGACGGGTTAAAACGCGGTAACGAAACCATAGCGCAATTCAATTCGATCTCACCATCTATCGAGGTGGACACAAAACTTTCATCTTTCAACCCTGTACCAAGTGCCAGTGTAACAAGGGTAGCGCTACTTGCAACAGTAAGGGTCATAATCATTACGTTTAAAATTAGTTCTGTTTTTACGCCGTGGTTCAAGATAAACTGGTCAACGTTTAGTTTATTCCCATAACGGTGAATTCAATGGTGGCGCCACTAAACAGATGACGATTGATTATGTTTGATACAATTTCGTGCAACACTGATATGGTTTCGATGTCTATAGTAGCTTGCTCAGATACCACAAGAATATCGTCAATATAAATTACGTAGAAATACTATTGAAGGTGGTTAAAAGACTTGAAGTAATGAACCAAAATTAATGGAATTTTTGTAGGGCCTATCCCGGTCTTCCTATACTTATTTAAAAAGACGTCTCGGAAAACGATATTTTTCAATAAAATACGCTTTTGTAATACATAGACTCAAACTTTGTAGATATGAGAGTAAATTAAATATTGCGAAATGCAATTATTGACTTACAATACCATTAATTAAGGAGAAGATAATAATCAAATTAATGAGGTCTTTAGAAAAGATTCAACATCCATGATGCATTTGAAACATCACAGATAAATAGCGAATCACTAATTGGGTTCTTGAGCCGACATAAAAGGACGGTTGAAGCGTGCTACAGACTGTTCGGGTCGGCACATTTGATTCCGCAGTATTTGTTGTAAAACTTGCATTATCATTTGCTGTTATACAAAACTTGATCGAAAAGTTACAAGTACAAATCGAAACGTTTCCTTACACAACATTTCTTTAATTAATGTTTCTATAAATAATTATAAAAGTATTATATTAACATTAACAATTGAAGATTTAAATGAACGGCTCGCCAGCATACAGATACACCTTGAGAAGTTTTCATTGTGTGGCTAAAATCAAATTGTAAAACAGGCAGTGTTTAGGAAAAAATAAAAAATGTGGAACAACAAACCCAAGCGGCTTTACCCGAATATTTATATCTACATGGTAATTATTCGATTTTACCGCGCGGCTATTCATGCCGACCCGAACGAATGTGCAGCAAGCCTAAGAAACTGCGATCGTTACTAGATAACCGTTAGATGTTACATAGACTGTTATGGGCCGTGCACATTACTGTTAGGGTGCGGACGGGCGGTGTATCGCAATCTCAAGATTTACGTGCAATACAAGTATTTATGGACGGCGCGCTCCTTTACAATTGTTTGTTGGCTCGTTTACTATAAGTTATGATGTTAGGAAATCGATTAAATGGACGTGGGGATATTTATTTATAATATAAGTATGTGTGAAGAGGTTTTAGGTGTGTTCTACCTGTATTGTAGCTGGATAGAGATGAGTCGTAATAAAAACACCATAAAGATGATAACTATGAATTTAAGACGACTTAAGAAAAAAAGCAGATCACAGAAAAAACTGCTGTAGATGTAAGTATTGAAGAAAAGAAAGTACTACCAGACCAAAATAAAACGAATGAGGGCAGGATTGTGATTTATCTAGCAGGAAATAACAGGTGGCCGCATCCGACCCGAAGGACCATATCGTTTTGTAGAGATCCAGAATTAAAACTAGTCCTCTAAGTACAGGCTAAAAGGACACAGTGTTTTTATAATAATTATGTGATCTACTCCCCTGGTAATCTTGCATTCTTTAGTAATGTAAATACTTTCCGTTAGTTTAAGATGAGGAAATCTATCAATGTGCCTTTCGCGTGAGAATCTGCCCTTAGCGTGTGAGCCCTGCTCACACATTACTGCCTCATTATATAATAACAACTATGATGCGACAATGTTTAGACTTAAAAACGGTATTTGTAAAGTTGTATGAACTCGTGTTCCTCTCGTCCACTCAAGGGCGGAGATCTACGTGAGATACGATAGTTACGACTTTAATACATGTCTGTAGGGTCTTCTTAGGGTTACCAAAAGTCTGATTTAAACCGCAAGCATCATTCAACATTTCAACAGACTTGTAAAGGGTTATTAAGAGGAGGCTCCATAAATTGTATATTATTTGCATTAATATTCTTAAACAGTCACGCATACAATCAAAATGGAGTTTTAGTATATGATTTATTGGATCTTCTTCTTTCCATGAACAAGACAGTTACTTAATTGTAACATTTTAGCTCGATTAATTTTTTATTCGAAAATCATGTCTTTTTTTAAAGATTATTATTTAAATAAAATCAAGATTACTAGTCTTTTAGGTCTGAAATAAGTATTCGCAGTAAGAAAATATAGTTTATTATCCAGCCACAAGATCCTTTTTCTCTAGATCAATTATTACTTTAGTTATAAATGAAATAAGAATTGAGACTTACGCAATTTAGTTCTGTGCTCGAACACGATCAAAGAGCGCACGCGATATTCAACTTTATTACTGATGTGTTAGCGTGTGTGGAGTGGCGGGGGCAGAGCTTCCGTGGAAATTAGTCGTCGTTGTCTTTTAAGTGCCTGGTCCTTAAGACTCCGTTGTTTTTATTTATTATATGCTGTAAAGGAATGGATATAGCCGGCTTTTCCTTGACTTGTTCAATTCCTACTAATTCTAAAAATAATATCAAAATTGATTGCCAAGTAAGCGTTTTATTTCTAACAAAAATAAAACACGCTATAGTTTTTACTGAACAATACCGGCCCCGCCATGTTTCCAAAACAAGATAAGATAATAGACGATCGAATTAATAGTTCTGTCGGTTTTTTGTCCTAGCAACCCTGACTCTTGAGGCGTATGTAATGGCGTTAATAATGGGAAACGCGGTGATGCGGAAAATATAAAGACATAATGATCCCCGCAGATGGGCTGAAATGTAAAAAATCTTGACGTTAATGACCGAAGAGTATGTTTGTTATGAAGACAGGTTTGGTGTTATTGAGGACGAGAATGAAATCGTCCGTGAGTTTGGTGTCCTACGTTTACTTATCCTAGGAGTAGATGAATCAACGAGGTAACTCAGGGATAACGTAAAATTCAATCAAAGAAAAGGGTCTCTGGATTTGCTATAGGCTGGACAGAGGGAGTCCATAAGGATGGATTTCTTTTCACCAACAATCGACGACTCGAGAAGTTTTTGAATCTAGTTTCTATTTATTACCTAGGCTTTTGAAAGGACAGAGAAATCATCACTCATAGACATAGCGTTTTTGGTCTTCATATTACTTTGATGGATAGGTTTATTTTATATTAATATGCATAGAAAATGAATTATGCATTGCATTGCGTTGCAAATTATGCAAGATTTATAGAGTTGCGAAGAAGAAAGTCTTAATTTGTTTTTAATTGGATCATAATTAAATCCAAAATTATGAATTCTGATGAAAGTATTCAAATGTCAATTTCCAATGTCGATCGTCGGTATAGTTCGCGAGGCATGAAGCGCAGACACATTTCTTAGGGCCCTGGTGTCTTTTCAGTGCTGATTTGTCAGTCGTTATAAATACGTAGGTGCTAATTTCAGCCATATGCAACCGATATAAACTTGAGATTCAATTGCTATCAAATAAGACTAAGCCAGCCATATAAGAATTTAAATGCAGACTGAGATGTATAGAAATAAGTTTTATCCACAGATATAGATAAGACCTAGATAACGCAAGTATCACGATCTGTATGAAAACCAAGCGTGCAATTTTTTGGCTACCTACTATGACGTCACAAGCACTATTTAGTGATGGGAAAACCAAATCGATCCAAAGACACCGCCGCGTGTTGCACCCGTGTCGCTCCACCCCCAGACCCAGATCTATATTCTGTAATACAAGTACAAGTAAAACTCAACAATTTATAAAAAAACTCGAAAAGTTACAGAAACTTATCAATTAAGTCGCTGCAATGTATTACGAACATACAGCATGCTTT
This sequence comes from Agrochola lota, assembly GCA_947364205.1. Taxonomy (NCBI): domain Eukaryota; kingdom Metazoa; phylum Arthropoda; class Insecta; order Lepidoptera; family Noctuidae; genus Agrochola; species Agrochola lota. Next base: position 16,026,710 of record OX376228.1, read on the forward strand.
CGATGACCTATATTTTTCTCAAATTTGTTGCATTAGAGTAAAAATAATAGATTTTAAAATGAATTACGCATAATATTAATCATAAAATCACTTACCGATGGAAGAAAACGTTAACTTTTTTTTTCTGCTCACGTTTGAGCAGTTTTTACAATTTGTTACAGCTCAATTAGGCATTTTAATTTTTTGACTGACGTCCAACTAGCGCGGCGCATCGATGCAGACTTAGCGCGACAGTGGCCACGTTATGCATTTTATGCTTAAGCCGGCACGCGAAGTGGGTGCTCTTGCGTTATCTAGGTATATCTATATCTGTGGTTTTATCCTAAAACTGACAAAAGAATAGGATAGGAATCTAATACAGTCTTCATCGAACCGTGAGAGTATGATATTACACTACCTAATACATCCACCACTATGTACTCAAAAACACATCCATTGTTTACATTTTAGGTCGCACCTAAAAACAGCTATTGTAAATCTCAATTATGTATAGATAAGAATGCAGAAAAATCTCAAAACGATTATGTATAATGAGAAGATGTCTCTATTCGTATTATATTCGTTATTAAGTAAATGAATACGTGAGACAATGCACTGAAACAATGCGACTGTTAAGTGCGTACAACGACACACATTTTTTACAATAGTCAACGAGTAGTTAAGTAATTTTAAAACGTTTATGGTAAGGCGTTTTTGTTGGCTCGGCTTGCATGCCGTTGCAGCACGCGCTGTAAGAAGTTTGATTGATGTAATGTACTTGTAGCTTTAATTGAACAAGTGTCAAGGCTCAGATTTACATTACAGGTCTACCTAATTGTTCTTGTACCTACGTTATGCCCCTAATTTGGATCCAGAAACGTAACCAGAAAAAGAGAAGAAAGAAAGATAATGCGTTTAGAACCAAAATACATGCTACTGTCATTTCGTAGTTAATGCAATCGAGATAGTGTGATTATATTTTTCTTCTGGCATTTTCGAACTATAGTGTGCGATACTCAAATTGAATTCGATTTCGTCAGACTGTTGATAATTTTATCTACCTAATTGCTAAGTGGTATCCATTAAAATACATGGTACCTGACAGCATTTTTATTTATTTTTTCGCGATGGGAAATCATCAAATGACTTCTCCCGCTCTGGGCAGAGCGACAGGGTGTGTCAGACTTTTACTGACTAAAACCCACCCGTGTTCCTTCCGTTGCCTGTGTGCCGGGGCCGCGATATCCCTTTCGGACAAACCCGCAACCCCAGCAGGCATTGGTCTTTCGACCCCGTCGGTTGGTGCTGACATCTCTTTGAGGCGCGCGTGGAACACAACGCGCCGTCGACACGGGCCTGGTCCTTATCGGACGGCGAGCTGCCCATTGCTCACCGTCCGCAGGCCCGCGCCTACGGTGGCCGGAAGTCGGTACCTGACAGCATGCCTGAGCAATTCATAGACTTACGGCATCCATGGCAAAATCTGGGTGATATTTATTAATCGTATTTTATTACCTATACCTACCATGTTATTTAACATTACACCATACCGTCTTTTTTACTTAAAAAATATCATGTTGGAGAAATGGTAAAATATCGCCTTATAAGGTTCACTTCGCCTAAAGAGGCAATACAGATAAGATAATAAATTCCATTACTTATTGTCATAAAATATTCCAATAAAATCAAAATATTTTTATACTTATACAATTTCGCCACCCATACTTTTATGAATATTATCCGAGAAAAAGTTCAAAGGTGTTATAAAATCAGTTCACATAACAACATTGAGCAAAGCTACCATTCGCAAGGAAGAAGACCTACTTAAGTTAGGCATTGCATTTTGCATAATTTGATTCTCAGATTCTCTTTTTGAACAAGTCATTTAAAAAATGTTTAATTATGCAAAGAACTGCATTTTGAAATATCTAAATGTAATGAAAAGTCTACTCTGAATATATTCCAAGCTTATAGTAAGAACTCACAATCTTCTCACAGACATTATTGGTATCCACAAAACGGCTTGTCCGAATGACAGAACATGATAAATTACGACGCTATATCTATGGGCTATAATTGAATTACTTTATTATATTCGTGACAGACCAACCGGGCAACCGAATTAATCTTTTACTACATTTAGCAAGCTAGGATAGCTATGCAACGGTGTAAGTTGGGACCGCTAACCCTAAACTGTAGAGATACATCATACAAGATCATGTACCCTCTTGGTTTATTTTATTTTATTTTTAGATTTTTTAGTTTTAACGGTAACACCCGTCGCCGATGTCGATTTAAGCTCCCGTATGGCTCATAAATCCAACAAATTCCGGTCTGAAAATTTTCTACCGGAAAAAATACATGCTATTGTGGGTCGTGTTACCCAGTATTGGAAACTAGGACTTAATGTTAAACCACGGCGCTTACGCATTCGACCTAAAAACCGACCAGTTTAAAAAATGACATCTTACGCTCTTTGCCTTCAAAAGTCTATAATTTGTTATCTGTGATATACATAGACTGAATGACCAACTACCGTATCCTGCTCTGTTGATAAATCAAGTGTCAAGTATTTACCGCTCTAACTCTTTAGCAAGTACCTCTGTTTACCCCAAAAGACTACATATCCGTGACGATATTTTTTTTTCAATGTACTAACTGTGCTTATGCTTATGACAGCTTTAACTTCCTATATTTCGTGGTTACTGGATTGTGGAAGGCAGATAGGCAGTCGCTCCATGTAAAATACTATATATATATAGCATGGTATTCAGCTGCATCCGGTTAGACTGAAAGCCGACCCCAACATAGTTGGGAAAAGGCTGGGCAGATTGATGGATTCGGTGATATAAATTATACATCCGCATACATTTCTGTTAGGAATTTATTGGCAATTGAGAAGTTCCTTTTGATAGAATTCGGCAAAAATTCGTATAACCCCGATGTGAATGAATGTTTATTGCCACACCTATGGCTTTTAGCATTATTATTCGTTGCAGAACAACCGGATAGCAATTTGGCGGACCTGACGACCCTAAGCTTATGACCATGAACCTGCCTAATTGAGAACGTGGGCCATAGCTATTTTCGCTATTCATTATTCGATTATTCAAATTACATAAAGAAATGTCTTGCAATACATACTATTATGTTATTCAAGCTTAATATTGTTGCACCTTTACTCAATGTGGCATTTGGTTTTTCATTATTTACGAAACATTCAAATTAGGTAGAATATCGATCGAAACGCAACTTTTAATGGCAGTGCAAATATTTGAATATGTCGAAAGTCAATTCCATTTGACATTCATTAATCATTATTACACAACGGTCTGCAATGTGTAAATCTTGTAGTAATGTAAACACATTTCGCGTTTCAATATCTACACTAATATTATAAAGAGAAAAGATTTGTATATTTGTTTGTAATGTAAATAAACTCAAAAACTACTAGACCGATTTTTTTTTATTCTTTCATCAATAGAATGCTATATTATCATTGAGTAACGGCGAAGCGAAGGCGAAGCCGCTGGAAACTAGTTCTATAAATAAAAAAAATTATTTAGCCCGGGTTTAGAAAATAGCGCTGTCGCATAAATTAACATAAAATAAGTATCTCCAACGGGTCACAGAGGTTTCGTTGTTATTACAAGATGGGTGATATTATACAGGTGAAGCTGTTGCCATCCTCCTCAGCCTCTTTGCTTGATGCACCATTTACCATACCTGTATGACATCACACGGTATAAATTCTACATTCTTCTGCATGAGCATGAGGCCTTCCCGAACCGCCGCACTGTGAATGGAAAAAATGCTCTCGAAGAAATAGGAGCTTAAATTTTAAAGTGTCGGTTTTTTGGTTAAAATGGCTTCAATAGCCAATATTATGCATAAATATATCACAGGATACAATCAGGTAGGAAAATTAGCAACTTATACTTTCTTTGCAAAAAAAAAAAAAAAAATTGCTAATGCTTATATCTCCGGAACGGAGAGAATAACCGTTATATCCTTGCACACGGTGATGTAACTATTTATTTATGTTTTTTTTTACTTTTTGATTTTTTCAGATTAGGTGCAGACTAAATCTCGTTATATGACGTATGTCAAAAAATCAGAAATAAATAGTTACATCATTCTTCGAGAGCCTTTTTTCGATCCACAGTGCTTCGCCACATCTACCGGTTCTATGCTTCTTGCATCCAACGGAATCCCGCCACTTTCAGTAGATCATCGGTCCACCTTGTGATGCATTAACACTACACCCTTCGGTAAGCAGGGTTGGGTCAGCGGGGCCGAAAGGCAGATGGCCGATGGCGGGCATCCGTTGTCAACTATATTAAAATAGTCCAAATAACAAACCTGTAAGGGCGTAAACGCCACAGACGAAGCAGTACCGGACACCTGTCTCCTAATACTGGTGGCACCGCCATACTGCTGCTGTTTCTGCAAGTTCTTCTGCAAAGTCTTGCTTATTCGCACTTTGGTCTTCTCGTCTATTTGAGGCAGACGTACGCGGCCTGTGCTTGAATTGCCGATCGTGCCGCGAGAGTAGCCCAGGTCTTCTTGGTAAGCGTCGTCTTCAATCTGAGGGGAAAAAAATAATGTTAGTATTTTTTAGAGGTTTAAATTATCGCCAACACGACATACGCAAGTGTCTTGATGGGAATGATAAAATTCGACTTTATTATCTGCGGGCCGCTGAGGCGTTGACCCGCAGGGAACAATTGAGAAAAGGTTGGTATTTTTTTAGATTTGAAATTATTATGCGGTTTCGCCTGTGTGGATGTCGGAAATTCTCCCACGGGAACGTACTACTGGGATAAAAAGTATCCTCGGAGCAGTTACGACTACCTATTATACAATATTTCCAACTTATCAACATTTAATGGATTTTCATATTCTATTAGATACAACAGTACCACAATCGCAATTAAAGAATAATGAAGGAAACGGACTTCCTTTTAAGAGAAGACTTTTTCCTGTTATCTTGTACTTGTAGGTACTACACAAAGAAAGTTGATTGACAGAAAACATCATAACTTCTAAGGCTTCCTGGTTGAAGCTTATAGGTTTAAGAGCCTATATGAGGAAGTGTTGAATATTATGGCATACATGGAGTTGTAAACAAAGCGAATAGTGTTTAAAGTTTCACATCTCGTAAAATAAATGTCTTGGCATATTCGTGGACATAACCATCAAAGTGGCGACTATTTCCGACTAAGTGGAGGTCTTCCTGGGTCGATAAATTCAGCGCGAATACTATCTAATACTTAATTAACATGGAGCGACTGTCATCAGACCTCCACAACCCAATTGATGTAATAAAAAAAATAAAAATAAACATTTATTTCAGGTCCTTGACCCATGTTAAAACAATTCACAATTTTTTCAATTTTATAGGTGTCACTATTTGTGCTATGAAATAAGTGACAAATTGTTGAATGTTTAATTAATTAATAAAGTTCATTAAATTACGTAAAAATATGATTACCAGATAAATCTCAGATCAAATTATCGTATCATCGTCATTGCTAAAAAAAAATTAATTGCCAGACTTACAGGGATATGACTGCCCATATTAACTGTCATAGAGATTATTAGATATCCTTAAGATGGATTGCAAATCTTTCAAACGGAAGACATAACACCTTTTATTCAATATTCATAACATAATGAAAAACTACCTCACAATTATATTTTATTGATAGTCCATAAATCGCTTACAGTTTTAGAAAACGCCTTGATTGATACTAAATGGTATGAATAATATTAACTCAGATGGAATTATAATTAATGGTTTTTCGATTAGTGCTGGTAATTAAACCGGGCGCCGCCGCCGCCAACGTAGTGCGCTAATACTTATATAGGGGGGGGGGCACACACGGTCGTGTAGACTGGCGAATATGTTAGGGGAATTTCATGCTTTACAAATTCAAATTCAAGTCAGATGGATTGAATGATAGAGTATTGCTTCTCGTGAGTAGATATGAAATTAATATTGTCGCCTAAAATCTGTACAGCTGACTCAAACCTCAAGACTTCTGTCACAACATATTTGCGAATGAGACAAAATACACTTGACTAGCGAGCACGGCCTTTTGAAATGGCTCGAATCACACTTTTTATCACAGTTTATTCATAAAATGTGTGACTCGAGCCTTGTCACAGTAGGCCATGCTCGATAGTCTGTATCATTAAATTCGACGATTGCATGCGATTTGCGAAAAAGGCAAGACCAAACATAATTCAGTGGCCTAAAAACATAAATCCACATTTTCATTCACCCATTTATATTTATATCCTATAGAATAAACTTAGTTAACGCAGTAAGTTCTTGCTTCGATGGTTAGACCTAGTATTGAAAACAAATTATGTATTGTTCATGTCAACTCACGCGCCAAACATTACGTTACTGCTCTAGATATTTTTATATCAAAATATAACTATTGTCATCATTGCATTCTTGTTAAGGATACACATTCGTTTATTAATGATATAATTATAAGAATTTTGTTATAATTATATCATTATTAGATGGCCTATATTCGAGCAAAAACTTTCTGCCGATAAACACGATCTTACTGATTTTATTAATTTCTTAAACCAGGGCCAGACAAAACAAAAATATTATTTAATTTGTCCTCCACAACTAAACTGTGTTAGTCCTAAACGAATAACGTTTAAACAACTGTTAGCCAACTGCTACAACCGTATGTATGATCACTAATCGCAGTAAGCGCACGCGCAACGGGGCCGGCACGGACGTCCGCGCGCTTCAACAGGTCGAGTTCCGGTCTATTTGAGTCGCACGAAAAAACGGGCCACTTCTGCCGAATGATTTGAAATTCAACGCATCTGCCTCGGACCGTCGAGCGCAACGTCACATTTACGCCAAGGATTCCGCGAACGCAAGCGCAGATAATGATACCATCAATTATTTCGACTATCAGCGTACATTGCATTAGCTGCTCTCACTATATCGGCTAATTATGGCGGTTTCTCCATCATGAAATGCTAAGAATGTTCGCCGATATGATACCTGTTTCATTAAAATGGCTGTGTAATTTTGTTTATCACGGCATACGCAGTAACCCATTTCCTGAAAATTGCTTTTCTTGGAAAGTTTGGTCTTGAAGTGTTCGAGCTAGGGTTTAAGCACGATAAGATGTTATAATTTGCCAGCTGATTGTTGGATTAACTATTTAAGAATGTTTTCTTATTTTAGAGATGAATAGAAGCTAAGAGGTCTCCGGGACTGCAATTAGTTAAGTGAAACTTAGATGATTTTCTTTGTGACATACGAAGGATCCATTTGGCACCCTATAATAATTAACATGAGCTTCATTTCCCATTCCCTCCTACTGACTGTGTGTTTTTCCATAAAAAATGGGGTACGTAAGTAAAATGGTAAACGTTACTTAAAGTTAAGACGAAACGGCAAAAATGTATGGTTAAACATTCGCTAATCATTAATTAGCTAATGTATTGTAGCCTAACCATACATTTTTGGCGTTTGAACGTCACTTAACTTTAAGCAATGTTTATAAATAAACTGCTTTAGCTGTAACTGTTTTTCAATCCAATATTTCAACCAAAAATTAATATAATACGAAAAAAAAATGATTCAACCAATATTGTATCATACGAAAAAATTATAAACTTCCAACGCTACACTCACGTCAGCGAAGTTAAGTCTGTTTGCGTTCTTCCTGAACTCAGTCATGGCGTATCTTTCCTTCATCTTCCTCACTCGCTTGCCGCCTCTCTTTTTTCTACTCTGCTCTATGGGCTTGGGTAGGGGTTTCACGAACTTCACCGGTGGTGGTTCCTTGTGGAAAAGAAAAATACATGTAATGAATACTTAAAAGAAGAATTTTAATTTTAATCTGTGAAATTATTTACTTATATTAAATTAATTGAATTTTTTATGTTTTTTTTTTTGATGTTATTTCAATCTGTGACATTTATCCATTTAATTGTAAGTGAATAGTTTTTTTTTTTAATTTATAATTTCTATTTGTGTTATGGATTAACTCTTTCTAATGATTTCTAGAGGATTAATTTGCAAAGACGAACTACATCACATATTTAAATGTGATTTAGATAATGAAATTTTATTAGATTTTTTAATGATAATGCTACTACTCATATTTTATTAAATTGTTGTGCCCGACAGGGTCCATGTGAACTTTATTATTATTATTAAGACCTTGTAAACACATGTACACATAAAGATTTGAATTTGAGTGTTAATTAAGGAACTGAAAAGAGAGTAGATTATTGTAGATAGTTAGTGACTTATCGGACAATTTTATTATTGGTGGGTTTGATGCTCCAATTTCTTTAATGAGTTAGTATTTGCAGAAGACTACGCGATTAGGCCCCGTTCACGTCCTCGGGAATGCTACTTGCTTCAAGAGACACGCGTGCGCGCCTGTTTCCGTTCGTCGCTCAGCAAGTCGCGTGGCGGTAGTCACCACGTGACATACTCTCAACAACTTCATTCATTTGTTTTCTCCGCAGTTAGTGTCGCAAGACACGTGTCGCTTGAGCGTGTAGCTCGTGGCCAGGAGATAACACTTACGATGGTTTACTTCTATTGACCATTCTAATTTGTATCAGTATGTGACTAACCTGCATTTTGTCAAGTTTCTTCTCAACAGATTCCCGCAGCATCCGTCCAATGCTTCCATCGGTACTCTCGTGACAAGCGTCTACACGAGCTGCTAACGTTATTTTAGTAGATACCAGTTTCGCTGCTTTGTATCTTAGCTCCTACAAATTGAACATGTATTAAAGACAAAACATATGGAGTGTATCTAACCAGAACATGTTTGAAGTGAGAGACAAGCTTCCTTTCTATGAGAGATAGAGGGAGTTTGACTTAAATATGGATTAATAAATTTAATTGAGAAACTTGAAACTTTATATCAATGGAATGGATAGAAAAATAGTTAACACACATAATTAGTATACTTACGGGTGGAGTATCCTGAACTATAGTTGAGAAGTAAATGAAGCCAGTATGTGGTAATGCAGTAGCCTGTGAGAATCCCGACAAGGTTTTCTTCTGCTGTCCCAATGGTAGGATATTACAGGCTGGCATCTTAGCCAGTTTGGATAGACCACCCGCAACACCCAGGATCTTTGCTGCTGTTGATGCACCTAGTCAATTCAAATAAATTATTTGAAGAAGTATTTCATTAAAATAATGATACAAATGAAAATAGTGTAATTTTTTTTTTTTTCATAATTCAAACATGAACGCAGACAGAACCATTTGAATCAGCATTCTGTTGTTTTTATTTAGGTAAAGTCAAAAGCAAAGGGTTATTTCAAGAGACATTCTATCAGCAATAACGATGACATATAAGTAAAATAATATGGAACTGACATAAGCTACCAAAAAGCTTATGTCAAGCAAATATTTTGAGAGAGGTTGCCAATAATCTAGGTCCTCTGATATCCAATAACAAAGTTATCTCATGATAACTTTGTTATTGGATATTAGAGGAGTGCTGCAAGGACAGCACTATTATTTTTAATCCTGTATATTCTATCCATTTGCTATTCAATCATTTTAAATTTCTGCCATGTCTATCACTCCTTTTGTTTACAGTTCCGACTTCAGACTAACATAATTACAAGTAATTTAACTTACCAACAATGGCTGTTATGTTTGGTGCAATAAAAGCCATTCTGCTTTCAACATATTCATAAATATTGGCTCTTAAACTGTTTAGCTCTGCGGCCATGTCACATGCATCATTAATCTCAGCAAGCTCGCTTTCAGTCAATAACTTCCTGAAATATGATACAAAAGGTTTAATCGTTTTATAATAAGAAAACAGAATTACATAAATAATTGGGCAACTCTTAATGGTAGACTAGGCCTTAGACAACGGCAGGTAAAAGAATGCAGTGTGCTTGGCCCTTCATCTCCTACTAATATTATAAATGTAAACGTTCCTATGCTTGGATGTTTGTAACTCAATCACACAAAAATGGCTGAACGAAATTGGATGAAATTTGGCAGACAACAGATACATAGATTATAACCTGGATTAACACATAATACACTATTTTCCAGTAGTATGTCCCCATGGTATAATTTCCGACCTCCATATGGGAGAAACTGCGGGCAAAAGCTAAATATATAACAGAAAGATGATTTTAGTAACTATTAATAAATAATACTAACTCTGGATAGGTACTTCTGTAAGACAAAAAAAATCTGGTATAAATTCACTACTATCCTCACTTACATTTCTACCATTGTTTTCCTTGATATCAATAATAATTAAATTATATTACTTACCCCTGTGTTGTTGATGCAGTAACAGATACAATCATAATAGTAGCTTGCGTAAGGAAACTCTGAAGTGTCTCATTGTTCTTTGCCTGATCCAAATCATTGCCAAGCTCCCTGACTGAACGGATATAGTCTTGCGGTGATATGATCAGGGACTCCAGCTCTGGGAACCTTTTCTGATACTTATCCCGAACATATCTGTGGATAATAGCTGAAAAATAATTTTTATGCATGTTTATGTTTTCCTAAAACTTAGAATTTTTTTGGCATGGTACATCAACTGTTATTATTGTATATTTATTAACCTGACTTTATTTATTAGTATTCCATTATTATAAGAACTAAAGAACACAATATTGTACAATACTAAGGCAATCAATGTGTACATAACTTTTATAAATTCTAATTGTAAAGAGATATTGCAACAGGGGTTAAATACAAAATGTGAACCTACCAATTTCTCCATCAATCTCAACAGCTATGTTATTAGCTTCTACAATCAGTTGGTACTCCGGGTCTGTTTCCATCAACCCTGTCACTTCTATTTTTTGTCTATTATTACCAATGTTGTGTTCTATTGATGTCATTACCTGAAATAACAACACTAAGTTAATTTCGCTTTCTGCATACAAACCAAATCAGTTATTTCGTGAACAATGTTTATTACCCGTTTCAATCGATCTGAATGTCTCAATTTAGCCAATTCTCTTATAGATACGTTTTTTATGTCTTCTTCTTTTGGAATAACTGGATAAGGCATGGCGAACTCATGGTCTTCGTCCATCTTATTGCTTTCGATAAGAGCTTCAAGTTCTCCATCGTCATTTTCTTCCAAGTCAGCTAACAATTCATCGGCTAGAGACATGTTGGTTTGTATAAATGCACTTAGCAGTAAAAAATTAATTGATTTCAATGAATCACACTATTGAGAAACAAACAAATTAGCATTCGAGAAGACTATCTACCATCTCCGAAATGTCAAATATGTCAATGTCAAAATATCTGCCAAAATTGATTAACAAATTGTTGACAGTTTCGTTTCCTTTTTAGCACAAGTGAACGAATGAGTGAATGAAATTAACTAAATAAACTGATATTCTAGAGAGTTTATCTGATGAGAAAATTCATAATTTTACTGTTTCTGAAGGTTTCTCTAACTAATCTGTGACATGTACAAAATACGGGCAACACCAACAACGGTTTGCAATTTTTTCGTGTGACAAAAAGAAAGCCTCCAGGGTATGCAAAAGCCCCGTAAAAGGCCTGCATTTTATTATTGAAAGTGATTTTAGGGTGTTTTAGTGGAATTTAGGTAAATATATATCGTCATAATGGCGCTCAATCCGCAATATGATGCAATTGGCAAAGGATTTGTACAGCAATATTACACACTGTTCGATGATCCGGCACAGCGACCAAACCTAGTGAATATGTATAATGTAAGTATTTCCTCTAGTTATAGTTTGTTCAGTCTCAGAAACTCGTATTTGTTAGATAGAATTAAATTGCTAAGTAAATCACAGAAATATTTTTTTAACTTTTAGGTTACCTCGGTGCTCCCGCCGAAATAATATCTTTTTGCATGTCGATTTCACAATTACTTAGTCATTTCAATAACATGTTGCCATCTGAAGGTGACTAACAGCCAGGAAAAGTAAATTTGCATTTCTAGTGAAACCTAAACAATTATGACTCACTCAGTAATCCTAAAAGGAGCCCCACTGGTAGTAATATTGATTTAATGATGTATCATTATATTGTTTATGTATCTTGTTTCAGGTCGAAACGTCGTTCATGACTTTCGAGGGTGTACAGTTGCAAGGTGCAGTTAAAATAATGGAAAAGTTAAATGTATGTGTCTGCAGTTCATTTCCTTATCAAATCAATTAACTTAGTTCAATGACTCTGACTTGTCACATTGAAAAAAACATAATTCAGTGCAATATCAATTGAATGAATATTGATTTTTGTTTATGTCAAGTCTCATATCAAATCAATCATTTGGAACATTGGACAGTTTACTTTTACGCATTACATTTATCTCAATTTCTAATACCTACTACAATTTAATGGCAAAATAAGTTGTGTATCACAAATGACTGACTTACTGTTATTGTATTTCAGAGTTTAGCATTTCAGAAAATTGGAAGGATTATAACTGCCGTTGACTCTCAGCCCATGTTTGATGGTGGAGTTCTAATAAATGTGCTTGGACAGCTCCAGGTATAATTTTATTAATCATTTTAAATAAGTTTAAATTTCTCGTATTACTCTAAATTAAAATATTTAAACTAGACCTTTTTGTAACTTGTAATGCTACATAACTTAAGTGATGTAGTTGTAATGCTATAGTAAATTGCATAATTTTTGAGATGTGTGTGACAATTGCACATATAACTCTTCATTGTCAAATACAGAAAATTCCATAGGGATTTATCCCTAAATTGCCTACCCAGTACTTTCTCTGTTTATTTTTATTACTGCCAGAGGTTAAAAAACATGCTCCCATAAAATTTCATAAAGCAATGCCTACATAAATAATTTTATTGGATTTGAAACAGACGGATGATGACCTACCTCATGCATACTTTCAAACGTTTGTACTGAAGCCAATAGCAAACTCATTCTATGTAGAACACGACATGTTCAGGCTGGCACTTCACAACGTCTAATTACTTTTATCTACAGATACAAAGTAAGAATAGACCCTAGTGCTTTTAGTTCTGCACTACCACACCGCTTAGCACATGATCCCTTTCTAAAATAAGGCTCATCATGTCTTGTAAATAAGGGTTCTTAAGTTTTCCTGTTCATACTAATTTAACTAAGAACTTTTAACAATGCAACATAACTACCATACAATTGGATTATGAAGTCACTGTCTGCTTATTCATTGAATTTAATGAATAAGCACACAATAGTAAATTGGGTACAGACCCAATAACAACAAAAGGTGACCAAGATACGGTCGAAAAGATAGGTAGCTTTGTTGCTTGACTAGTCAATAGAATTAGTTGCTTGTTTTAGCACTTCTTTTTTTTCTTATTCTATTTGGATGCGGCCTGTGATATAGCAGTAGCAGGATAGCTCCACTAAAAACAAATGAATTAGCGAGGTCGCAGATGACGGCAGTGGGGCGACGCAACTGGCAGTAAAAGGCCCACTGGCGTGCCATGTCTTACTACTAGCTGACCCGACCGACGATGTCCTGACCAAAATTAAATAAGTTCGTTCAAAAATCGCATAGAAAATTCATTGAGTTTCCCCAAATTTCCAATCTTCCCGGCAACTTTTAAATTTTTTTCTTTCCATAAAAACCTGACTTGGAACATTAAGAACATTATAAAAAAATTGCCAATCGGTCCAGCCCTTCAGAATTGATGCGCTGACCAACGAACAGCATTTCATTTTTATTATATTGTTTTTTATGGTGTGTTTAAAGAGCATTCCATTCTATTCTTTTGAGACTTTGATCATTGATGATGTCTAAGAATATTAACATCGCGACACCGACAGCAATTGTATAGTCGACCTTGTGTTTAATTGTTTTACCAATACCAGTAAATTGAAACTATCTAACTGTCACATCGGTCTTGAAAGAAATATAACCGGCCAAGTGCGTGTCGGACCACGCACAATGAAGGGTTCCGTAGTTGGGATGAATTTATCTCAAGAACAAAATTACCATTTTACTTGAAAAGCATGTTCTCCCATACATTTCAACTGCAAATGTAAGTTTGTTCGCATAATATTGAGAGATTTGCCAATTTGATTTATTTTAAAACCATAGACTTTTTTCGGTTTTCCTGTAATCTATAAGTTAGATCTATTTTCAAAATTTTTGGCTCAGTTGTTTTGGAGGTAATGGGAGGGAATGATCAATTTTCATCTATTTTCTTAAATAACTAACACTATTTATTTTAAAATTATAAAAAAAAATATGTTTGAGACCCTTACAGTAAGCCCTTTTATTTGATAGGTCACACGGTACAGATTGCACAACTTTTTTTTTAAATTTTCTTATTTGCCTCTCAAAAGTGTTTAAGTCACAGAAATTCATGTGTACGAAATTTAATCGATGGACAGACACCAGGGATTCTATATGGGTTCCGTTTTTTTCATTCGGACGCACAGAACCCAAAAAATTTACCTAATCGTTTTATGAAGAGCAAGTGATATTCAACCTTAGGCTGGTAAAGAAATTATAACGTTGACTAAACAATTTACTGACAGTATAAGTCACTAGTTGCGTCGATTATCTACTAGTAGATCTATTAGTGAGATCATCAAGCTCGCGTAGCCGCAGTTCCTCTACCGTTATGTCGTAGGAGGCAGCCTATACCTACAATGTACAACACTGCATGCATATTTAGCACTTAACGTTTTATTTGCTGATGGTGCGATGAATAATAGTAGTATTGATCTATGTTTTTGCTTTTTTATTGTAATAACTAATTAATTATTATCTTATTAAATCATAAGTTCATAACAGACATGATTATTTCAGACCTCTGAAGTCTAATCAAATCCACTGTTTAGCATTGAAAAGTCTAACTTCCAAGTTAAGGTTAATTAAGTGCCAGAATGCATCCCTAGTGCTATTATTAATATTAGGAAAACTAATATTGACTTCTTTATAATTTACCTACTTACAATACGGCCGATATAACTTGGCAGATCTGAACACAGGCTCTGCGAACATTCGCGCATGTTCTCTCAGCCACATTCGCCTCATGTCACCAGTTGGTTCCTAAAAAATGTTATTGCGCAGCCTTCTGCGCGAAGTTCGGAACTGCCAAGCTATATCGGCCGTATTGTGAAAACCTTAAAATGTAGATTCAATTCATTGTGTGTCCTCATAATGGTGTCCTCTTTTGAAATGTAAATGTATGTTTATTTCAGTGCGACGACGATCCCCCACACCCGTACATGCAAACGTTTGTTTTGAAGCCACTCGGAGACTCCTTCTTTGTACAACATGATCTATTTCGTCTGGGCATCCACGACATAGCTGCCTAATACATAAGCATCACTAAAATAACGATCAAGAAATACCATTCTCACGTCTTTTAATGTCGCCACGCTATTTCAAACAGCTATTGTTTTGGTTAACTAGGTATAAGTAATGATCAATTGACTATTTTTGAAAAATTCAAATTGTACATTATCATAATGAATATTCGACATTCATTTCTGCTTAGATGTTTGAGATGGCTAAAGTGAAAGTGCGGCGGACTTTTTTTCAGTTACATGTATACATTTTATAATAAATTCATTATAATTTTTTATTGATGGTTGTTTTTATACAATTTCCCTCCGATAATGCTGTCTGTGTACCTTTAATTATTTAGTTTAAGTGGCCTGCACGCTTTTAAATAAGTTAAATAAACTATGTTAATTATTTCTAATCTTTTTCCTTGCACTATCCCAAGTTCTTACGAAGTATTCTGCTTAAGTTTAGATTGTATCCAATTCTCCATTTCGATTCTTTTCCACATCGTTTGTGTACTAATTGCTTACAGTAATTTCATAGGAATCCACAGACTTGATAAATTTGGCATGGATGTTACAATCCTTTCTTGGATCGAGATTTTTTCCTCTTAAATCTCACTACTCTACCACCATTGTTATTGACAACAATATCCCTAATACTGCGGTTAATTTTGGCGCATGTTGTGGTACACTATTTTAGATATAATATCTGGGGGCCTACCACTTCTAAAACAGTATTATTTTAATCTTACTTCAGTGGGGGAAAGAGATGGAGCGATGGAGGATACGTCCTGTAGAGCTTCATCTCTTTCCCACAATAAAGTAATATTAAAATAATACTGCTTTAATGGTGGTGGTAGGCCCCCAGTATCTAATTGTAGCCGGTCTCTATAAAATTAGGGTCAATACACAGATGGTGAGTGCATTATAAGAAGCACTATTAGTTTTTGTGGCCGTATGGGATGCTAGTCACTAAAGTGCAACGTTGCGAACAATCTAACTTTCGCCTTCCAGAACTAAAAACTCGAATTGCCACTTTCAGACTTCCTCTTACATACTCATTTCTTATTCTGTCCATTCGCGTAACACCACACATCCCTCTTAGCATTCTTATCTCAGCTGCATTCCATTGCCTTTCATTCATCCCTTTTGTGGCCCAACATTCTAATCCATACCACAGATTAGTACATATGGGTCACTCCGCAGAATCATTTAAATAAAAGGGACTCAGGGAGGGAGGGCTACGACACAATAAAGTGCAATTCAGGTCGCACAGCGCTAATTACCTACAGTCATATTCACCGAGAAGTTGCCTCTCTTTCTATCGCGTAAGTTTTTTATATTTACTGTCTACGTCACGCTCAATTCGACATGTCGAGCCCACCGCGTATCTACTTGTAGCTTCATACCTAAAATGTGGAGTGACCCCATCTGTGTCCATACAAAACAGCAGGTCTCACCATTGTTTTATATATCTTCCCCATAAGCTTAAGGGGAATGCGGGAGTCACAGATTGTTCCCTCGACCTGCCGCCATGCACCATTCCATCCCATTATTATAATTTTCTATTTTTAGTGAACCTTCTGACGCATTTTGCGCTCTTTCTGAACAGTGAACGAAACTGAACCGTCACGCTCGAGTAGGTCACGCTGAATCGGGTATACTCGGCTTCAGTCGGTCGGTAACGCTGAATCGTGTATACTCGGCGCTGAATCGCGTATGGTCGTTAGTTTTCAGTTGCATCGTTTGGTCACACTACTTCTTTTTCATATCTGTAATTTATATGGTGTACATAATAAAGAGTATTTTGTCTATAGTTTGACCGAAACCGCTGTACCGCGCCTTAGGTATGTGCGCGGTGGGACGTGCGGGCCGCTCATTTATCAACGCTCACGGCGTCCCGCAGCTCATTCGTCAACGCTGCCCCCCGCGCCTCGCCGCGCATTCCTTAGGCGCGGTACAGCTATCTCGGTCAAACTATATCTATCTGAGGACTGACTGCGGTATTGTGGCGTAACTTGATATAGCTGGTCTATGTATGTCATCGGTTTCAAGTGCCGACTAGAACTATACCTAAGAGGTCAGAAAAAAAATACAAACATAGATGCTAGGACAATCATGTATTATAAATAGTCAAAAATTAACAAAAGAACCACTGAAAAACAGGTACATTTTTTACCAATCTCGAATTTAAGACTTGCTCCTCCGTTTTAAATCCTTAGACGCTACGAACACTTAACAAGTTTATTTGCATGCACTACTAAACGAAATACACACACAGGGCTCTGACATCGCGAGTCCAACTTGTCTAAGTGATTGACTAGGTTGCAAAAGTGATACGCTCGTTGCAAGACAGGCACGCCTTTACCAGCTCTTGTCTTCAAACTTGACGGATTACGTGTACACTCCTTATAATTAGCAGCTTTCTTGTTCATTTTGGGTAGAGTATGACACTGTGCAGTACTCAACAGTTATCATTACCTCCGCTTTATAACAGTTTACTTGAAATTCGAGCATGTTCATTATTCGAATATTATCAACTAACTACAAATAGTATTTAGCTATTATTGCTTACCAAAAGCATTTATTCCTGTTAAAAATAAGAACATTCTTACCTTAAGATACAAATATTAAATGAGAACGGAGCGGATTTGTAGATCGTATTTTATAAAAGGTATATATAGGTACTGAAAAGCCATTTTTAATATATTTCCAAACTGCTAAAAGGGTACACCACATCAGTCTTATGTCGACGTGATGAAGACTACAAAGCAGAGATCAAATAAGACATGGCAAGACCATTCTGGTCACATTTACATAAAGAATATTTTGTACATTAGCCTCTTGATTGATAGTACTGTTCCATTAAACTGTAAATACATAAATATAATATTAATAAGTTATTAGCACAACCAGCCATTATAGTTCTGTCGTAGCATCTCAAGTTAGATAAAATCACAACACAATAAGGGAGGTATATTGTCATCAAGTTAACTGGTCATATTTTTTGTTCAGGTACAGTTAGAGAAAAAGATTGTTTAGCAAATTAAGTATCAATTAAATTGTCCGGATATGCAAACCGTATAAAATGACTACAACACGTAAAATTTTCGTAATGTGTGTCCATCTGCTAAGCAAATTAATTCTCTGACTGCTAAAGCTTTTGTATTCCTGATTTAATTTTTCACCAATACTATGCAATAGCCAGCGCGATAACACCTTGGGGTGGTACCCATTACAGGGATCACCAATAAGTTTATTTAGGAGTCCCAACAAGAAACCCTTATAGTTTCGCCATGTCCGTCTGTCTGTCTGTCCGCGGCTTAGCTCAGACTCTTAGTACCAGAAAGCTGTAATTTGGCATGGGTATACATATTAATCACGGTGACAAAGTGATAAAATTTAATCATGAAAAAAAAATTTTCTCATCTATTCCGTCGTGTGGGGTATCGTTGGAAAGGTCGTTCAAAAATAGTGTGTGTGAAAACCATTTTTGGATTCCGGGATCCGTTTGCGAAATATTAAGCTTAAAAGTTTTGTTAGAGTCGAGTGCCCCCCCCCCCACCAGCTAAATGATTGGTTTTGGATATGTGCAAAAATTCAAGGCAGTTAGTATATTTTATGTATATAACGAAATAAAAAGAAAACTATCACAGTTAAGTAGGCTCTACAAGTTAACGACTAATAATAGACCAACTTGCATTTGCAGTAGCAAAAACATATTCTCCCATACATTCCGTATGGGAGAACATGTTTTTCAACTACAACGTTAAGTTTGTTCTTGGGATAAATTCATCCCAACTACGGAACTCTTCATTTTGCGTGCTCCGACACGCACTTGGGCTGGTTTAAAAATAATAATTTGACTATCAAGGTCCGTTTGGTAGACGATTACTAGCAACCAAATATTATTTTATTTTATTGGTAATAAACGAAAATAAAAAAGTAAGTAATTAATATTTCTGAAGTCTGGGGTAAAGTTGGTGCAAGCTATTGCCATTAAATACGCCATTAATTGTCGTGTCGACGGCATAAAACAAAAGGCGCATAAACCGAATTATGCCGAGTTCGGTAGTGACTGTGGCATAGTGGACTAGTTAGGCAAGTCTTCTATAGCTTGCTGCATCATCATCCCTTTGCTGCGAAATCCAAGGCGGCGATCATATCAATGTCAAAATTTTGTTTTTGTATTCGCGTTTTCGCATCCCGTCAGCGGTACCCAGTAACTGGGTTGTGGAAGTCAGATAGACTGTCGCTCAAAATACTGGTATTCAGATGCATCCGGTTGGACTGGATGCCCACCCCAACATAGTTGGGAAAAAGCTAACCACATGTAAATGATTCGTGTTTTCCCGCCACGTTTTCGCAACGGCCAGTATCGCATTAGTCATAGGGAAGCAATCAATTTGATTTACATAGCTATTGGTAACCTCTACATCTCACTAAACCAACATATCAAAAAGATTTATAATACCGAGTTAACTTGATGAAATACAACATGTTATTTTCGGTCAAATAAAAAAAAGCCTAATTTAACAGAACAGTACCACAATATTACGGTTTTATCTCACGGGTCTTAGCGATTATAATAAAAACATTGTAGCTATACGACAACAACACTCGTAATTTGTTTTATCAAGCCTTAAATGTTTGTAATTGGAGTTGTTCAATCATCCTGAGTTTACGATCTCCATGAAATAAAAACAAAACGGATCCAATGGCGTAAAAAAATATTGCCAACACGGATCCTATTCATAAAGTAAACAACTTAAGAACTAATTAAACTGGGATTTCAGTTTTTATACTTGGTAGAAATATCTGTGGTCCTCCTTTCTCTTTCCCCATTTTATCATTCCTTTTCACTCGCACAGGCCTGCTAATTGGCCGACAGTTCCACAGGCATTTCCCGCCAAATTACACGTCAAAAAACTTATCAAAAAACAAAAGAAAAAAAAAACAAATTTCGAACACATGTTCTGAGCACATAAAAAAGTTAACAATTCAATTTAGGAACACGACCAAAGATCATAAACTCAGGTTGGCGCTAGTGATGTACGTTTAGGACCCGCCTTTCTTGCGTCCACGTGACCCAGGAAGGGCTACGCCACGGAGGGACCTCATCGCCATTGCTCGGTTGAAATGCCTTTGAGTCTTGTGTTCTTCAACGTCGCCGCCGCTGTCCACTGATGATAGTATGACCAGCAATACTCCCATCACCTGGAAAGTATTTAAATGGAGACTTTAGCTACCGAATTGTATTATTTAATCAACCCATATAATAATATGTCATCCACAATGATATCAATTTTATTCACACATCTCTGTCAGTTGCCTTTTCAGGCCAATATGTCAAACGAGAACGAATTTATCGCCAACGTTTCCTAGGCCTGTTCCCACTTTGTCACGTGTTCAGACAACTTTAATAGATCAACCGTGAACTGCGAAATTCGTGTTCGGAGATTTTCAGATTCAAAACCATCGAGATAAAGTATATAGTATTTTATATATGTACTACCGAACAAAAGCTTGAGTCAAATTACATAACGATTACACAAGAAAATGTCAGACAAAAAATGTCTGACATTGAAACGAAATCTTATTGCGAGCAATTAACACTTCACAATCATGTGTAATATTTTATGTAATGCCAAAGATTTCATATATAATTTTCGATTCCTGAGTTTTACTATTTAAATACGATTTCTCTACTAGCTTCTTCGTTTCAAGGCTTAGGTACAGTCGCGAACTAAAAATGTCTATCAATTTTATTGATCATAGACCAACGCTGTCGCTACTTTTCATGACAAGTATACTCATTTATTAAAATATGTTTCCATCATACTGTATTATTTTGTCAAGCATTTGATATATCACTTTGGAGGAACTTTTCATGGCAATTAAGTAAGTAATTAAATTAATGTAAGTATTAGAATTATCGACCCCCTGTAATTTTTTGTGAATGAAAATGATACAGAAATGTGTAAGTAAACATTAGTCACAATTTTTATTTATTTAAGTACCCCAAATGCATCGCCCGCGTGATGTCTTTATAAACTATAGCCTATCTTACTCAGTGATATGTTATTAAAGCATATTATTGGCGAAAGAATTTTTAAAATTTGTCCAGTAGTTTTTGAGTTTATTAATTACAAACAAAAATACATATTTTTTTTATCTTTATAATATTAGTGTGGACCAAAGATTTAAATCGTAGATGTGCCCTCAACGTACTACATCGCGCGAAAAAGTGTCCGCACTGAGAAGAGTGACCTCGCACAATAATAATGGCGTTTCCATGACAATCAGTCAAGTGTCGAAGTGTCAAAATGAAACAGAAACGCGACCATCTTTTAACGCGGCAGGGCGAATCTACGATTGAAATCTTTGGTGTAGACTACAAAAACCGAAGAAAGCTGATAGAATAGAACCCCAAACACTGCTGGCGGGCTGTGAATTTTTTACAGCCCGATGAGCGTGGATGTTGCATTTGGCTAGGTATAATCGTCGGCAATATCAACATTGCTCGGCACAAATATTTGTCGTTTGTCGGAATATCAGTAAACAAGTCGTGTTTGTATGCAACATTGTGGTTTCGGATATGGTAAACCTTGCTTCCGCTGCGGTCACGTAACGAATGATATTATATTATTATCATTTATTTTCCCTACGAACAATCGTACTACTGTTTGGTATCTTGGGTATAGTTAATTAGTTCTAATTAATACAACTTGCTTGTGTTTACGCTTATCGTGTGAACATACATCAGGAAAAAGTTTGAGTATCGAATTAATTATTCTAAAACAAATACTCTATTTCAAAGTAATCCACTTTATCAGTAAGTGCATGACCTTTAATCATAATGAAGAAATTTCAGAAATTTAAGGACAAAGCTTCGTTGTAAAATAGTTTTTTACGCTCTTCAAACGTGCTGAAACTTTGTGGTTGATTATAAAATCAAACTGATGTTTGTAAATTTTCTTCAATACTTACATAAGTATTGAAGAAATATTTATTCTACAGCACGATTAGCATGACCACAATAGAAACGGGTTTTGTGATAAATAATCACAATCTGTCATTTTGTCTATTCTTCCATCGATAAAACCCGTTTCTATGGTTGTCATGCTACACGTGGAGCTCTGCGAGTCATCAGAAATTACGCAAAATAGCTACGCTAAAATCGAAGGCACGTCGCAGTCACAGATGGCACATTGAAAAAAAAAAAGCAAGACCAACAAGTCTACATGTGCTAAAAGTACAAGAAAAAAAAAAACACACGCTTACCAAACACACAATTATAAGGAGTGTATAGACATGCACGGAAGCTTCCGGCGTATTCTCGATGTCTTTCAACGCAGCCATAGCGGGCTCATAGTCCGGTTTCAAGTCCAGAGCGTGCCTCAGATGCATTGCCGCTTCCTGCACAATGTTTTATAGTCACACACCTTTTAAAGCAGCAATGAAGTATGCGTTTGCAAATCCTGAGGGATTATAATGCTGGGTCAAAGCAAAACCAAACTTGTTTAGGAGTTATTCTAAAGGTTCTATGTTTTATTTTCTAAGTCAAGCTCAAATCACTCATTTATAGGTACTACTTGTGTATAAACCGATTTTGAAAAATGTGCTCTTGAACCAAATCTTTCGGTTTGTCAAGTCGGATTTCTAACCAAGGGAATAAAGTAAGTATGTATTTCCAATGTACAATTTGGGAATCCACGTATGGGGTTCTTTACACTATGAAGAACGTGACCCTTTCACCATATACTGAGAACTTATCTGGGAGATTTGGAATTGAAAGACTTATCCACACTAGTGCATATTTTTGTTGGAATTATTCCACGCCACAAAATGCGAAGCATAGGATCATTATTTTCTAATTCATGTGCCCAGCACTTATCGTAAATCATCATCATCGTAATGCGGAGGAAACACAACTTATTCGATCAGTAAATGTTTTAACAGCGTATTTTCTTAAGGATTTCTAACATACCTGATAGTGTCCATAAGCCTTGAATATCTCGCCAAGCGTGAAGTACTGTTGCCATGCGCTGCGATCTGGCGGCTGTACCTCTAACGACCGGCGTGTCAGGTAGATCGCGTCATCCAAATACTGCAGGGTGAATAGTACCCTTGCGAGGTTTAGCAGGACCTGGGGTTTTATTAATTAATTAATAACCATTTTATATATACAATTTGCATCACACAAACAAGTTACCGGTCAATACTAATAGGTTAAGGGGAAAATGTTATTATATTTTGTTGAAAGTTGCTAAGAAAGATGAAAGTTGACAGGGGAGAACCTCGGTTGATAAAGTAAAAAAAACAAAAGTCAGTCAAGGACGGTCCGGCTGTAAAATATTGTAGGTAGCTACCGATAGAAAATGCATAAGTACTGAAATTTATTCGGCCTTTTTCATAACACATTTCCCGCATTTTCCCCATTGCGGCCTTTTCCGCATTTTCTTAAATATTTTATTGAACATCAGTTTAATACATGTATTTTATGATTATTTAAAATTCCAATGAATAATATTTGAATTTGGTAAATGCACTAACGTCACTTACTACCGTTTATGGAAGGAAGGAAAGACACATAAATTGGTTTGTCGAAGATTTCACTTAATCACATTTTATGACGCCCGCGCCCAAGGAAAAAGATTATGTTCGTATTAACTGCGAAGGCATACTAATCTTGCAATTATCTTTTTTAATAGCGTTGTTTATCAGGTATTAAGTAAGTACTATCTTCTTCTGTACATATTATAAATACATTGATGTGTACAATTATGTGAGAATGCAGTTTTTTTATTTTAAGATTTTATAATGAATTTCTTGATTTTAATTGACATTAACTTGAATAAATTTAAATATGTAAATAAATTTAAATATGTAAATGATTTTAATGAATTAAACGATGATTGCGATTAACTTATTATTTTATTTTATGTACCTATTTAGTTATTTATTTTAGTATTATAATAGTATTACCTATCTTTGATTACTAACATAATTTTTAAGCAGGTATACTGACATAAATATGGATAACTGTATCTGATTTAAATAAATAAATAAAACTATGGAAGATAGAAAAATTACGTTTCTTTAAAACTTCAACACTAAGCCGGACCGTGGGGTTCTGGGTTCATTCCCAGGTTTGGTTAAAGTGCTATTGGGTTTTTTATTAGGATTTTTTCAGCAGAAGGCAGAGTCTGTATTCTCGTTGGTCTACTGGTAGCAAGCGCTACTGCTGAGCATGAGGTCCTGGGTTCGATTCCTCGGTCGGGCAAAGTGTTATTGGGTTTTTCTATCTGGAATTTCTCAGTAGCAGCCAGGAGTCTGGATTTGTGCCCGATTAATGGTAATACGTTCGCCCCCATTACATAAGACTTAACTGACGAACTGTGGGTGTACCTACTACAGCCACACCTCTGCCCAAACCTTCGGGGAAACCAAGCGTGATATTATGTTATTTTATCTTATCTTAAGGCAATCGTTTCGGTTCCTGAGAAGCTGGTGCCTGTTATCACCGACACTTAGTGACACATAAATGAATCCCTAAACAAATCGCACTGTTGGATTTTCAACGCTAGGCTCAGCGTCGAGAGTTGAAAATCCAACAGTACACTTTATTTAGGGATTCATTTGGCATGGGACTTTCGGTGAACTTACACTTCTGCCTACCTCTTCGAGCTTAAAGAAAAACAGGCGTGATGCTATGCTATGATGTTATGTTACAGTAAAACATAACATCAAGATATGCGACACCAATGACGTGGTTAAATCAATAATAGTATTGTATTGACCTTTTCATATAAATTGGTTTCAAATACAACTCAACTCGACGTTAATGTCTACTTTTGTATGTGTGAGTGAAGTAATTAATTAGGTGTCCAACGTATGACCGCGGAAAAGTAAAAATGTCATAAATTCTTTCATACTGAGGTAAGCCTTATGGTCACATTAATGTAAGTAAATTGGAGTAATAAATTAGTTTCGACTTTTGTTGATACAAACTACATATATACGAATTTACTTACTAAGTTTTTTATACTATTTCAAGTGATGACTAAGTTTTGGCATTACTATACGAGTAATTTGTTACTAAGTAAGATAATAATACAGAACAAAGAATTACGTGTCATATGTCCGAATTCAGTCACCGCACTTAATGGGTTCGGCAAACAAGCGCGACGCGACTCGTAAAAAAATAATTTCTAAGAAAACTTCATGGAAATTGTCTACCAGAATCGCGGCGCACCGTCGCGTCGCGCCCGTCTGCACGAGCCTCTATTCTGTGCAATTTGTGTTAGCACTATACTACTGCACCACGTCGACCCGTAAATCGGCCTATTTCCTACCACAGAACGAGATCTGGATCCCAGCAGTGGGAACACTGGTAAAATTTTGATGACGATCTCACTTCTTTCCCATGGCAGTACGCAAAATCTACATCACAAAACGTACTATTTTTAACCGACTTCCAAAAGGAGGAGGTTTTCAATTCATTTATATTTTATTTTTATTTTTTTATGTACGTTCGGGCATAACTCCGTCATTTATGGACGGATTTGCAAAATTATTTTTTTGTTTGAAAGGGTATAACTTCCGAGATGGTCCCATTGTCATTAGGTCAGGATCTGATGATGAGATCCTGGAGAAATCGAGGGAACTCTTCAAGTATTATTGGCACACCTATAGCGATCAGGGTATTTTTTATAATAAAAAGCACCATTTGATGAAGTGGAACTGATGATGAAGACCACAGATGGCAACCGGAACTACTCAATAATAAGTATTTCACGGGTTGCGATTCGATTACATTAATATGAATACCAAGCAATTTATGCTCGTCACAATGTATATGGACAAGTGGAGCTGATGGTGAAGTACCAGGACAGAACTCCTCAACGATTAACGTCCCTGCTTCGGGAAAAGCAATATTTTGTAAAAGGTGATGAGTAGTCAACATTAGGCTATTGTAACTTAGATAAATTACAAACTGACCCACTAAAAAGCGAACAATAAAAACTTTTTTACAAAAAAAAAAACCACGGTTACCAAGTTAACCAAGTTATTTTTCACTATGTAGTGTTTTTTTGGAAATCGGTTGTTTTTTTTTTATAAAAAAGTTTTTTTTACATGCAATTTCGGTTTTGTCAACGTATACATACCTACATGCACCGGTTCTTATCTACCTAAAAACGAACGAAATGCATCCAAAAGTGCTGGTTTATCGATTGACTCTGCATACTTATGTTTACATAAGTAAATAAAACTTGTAATATTCTCAGTTAGGAATTCTATATGCAGGCTTTCAATTTCTGCTGGATATTTATGACATTCCACAACTGCTATTTTTCATAGTCTGTTTAGAACAATACCTACAAATGACTGTAAGTTCCTGGTAAACTAGATATAAATAATAATAAAGATGGTTATCCGGACGGTTTGCTTGGTTAGAATCAGAGTCAATTACACCCTGAATTAAAACCTATTATATCCATTACCTTATTATACCTATTCACAATGTCTGCGGCTTTTCGATTTATAGTACGCGTCAAACTTTATGGCGGCTCTGAAGTGCGCTACTCTCTGCGCAGTACCCCACGTCTCACCCCCGCTGACACCTGTATTTGCTGCTTACTGCGCAGCGTCTCGCCTCATTTTCCGAGCCGCCATAAAGTTTGAATCGGGCTGTACCTGTACACGGTAGTCGGATAGAGTCAAAATGCAATAAGGCACTATTGGTTCAGAATGTGTCCCCCGATATGACTAGAATTTCTGTTCCTTCTCGGAACTATGTTGAACTGACTTCTATTATAACCAGAAATGGAGCTGAAAATCAATTTAAGTAGTTAGCATTTAAAAAGGTAACTTACTTCCGCATTATAAGGTGACACTGCCAGTGCGCGCCTGAAGCACTCGATGGACTGTCTCGTGTCCCCCTTAATCCTCCAGAAGTTCCCGATCTGGTTGTACAGCTGTACTGACTTCGGTTTCTCCCTCTTTGCTTTCTTTAGACGTTTCTCGAACCCATTTATTTCGGACGGCGATAAACCGTTCGATTTCTTCTTTGGGAATATGAGAGACACCTGTAAAGATAGTTGTAATTTAATAAAGTTACCAGTTTTGTTTATTCCTGATATCATAGTAAATGGGGAAATGGGGTCCTTTTTAGCGCTGTATTAAGAGCGTACAATCCTACACTAGGGGAAAAATTAAGGGACCAGAAAAAAAAAATTTTTTTTGAGGTTTTTCAAGTGACTGTATTTCCCTTAAAAATGGTTGTACTGGGATAAAAAAAAGGAATTTAAAGCTCGAAGTTTCTAGTTTTGAGATCTTATGATGAAAAAAATTTTCACGTAACGTGTTCCGCTCAATCCATAGAAATATAAATAACAGGAGAAGGGATTTTTATTTGATTCCTTAATTTTTTCCACTAGTGTAGTTTACAAAGATTAGGCTGTGGTTAGCACTTTACCGGCTATGCGTAAACGTATATTTGTTTCCGAGGGAGAAAATGTTGCAGACATATTTAGTCGGCAGGTGACGAGATAATTATATAAAGTATATTACTTCGCTAACAAGAAAATATAATACTGTTTCGCTAATGCGCATTCTTATTAAGATATTCTGCACGGGCATCAAAGACTCTGATAATCTGAACTCGGCCTAATATAAATACCTAGCAGTTATACCTACTCCATATACTTACTTAATAAAATACTTCATACTTTTTTATTATGTTGTGGTAAATGACCATATGAGGAAAGAAATATGTTACCATATATAATGTGTGATCATTGTGTGTCCTATTTAAGTATATTTTTCCTTGTAACTTGATTTAAGAGGAAAACACCAAAACGAGTTGTGAGTACAGCCAGGTACAAAAACATGCACATAACAAAAAAAAACATAGTTTTTTTTTTAATTTAGTAGTTTCTTCAAATAAGTACTGGAAACACTATTTTCAATGTCTGTCACACACAATAACAAAGATAATTGACTTGCGAAACTTTAAAGATTCCTTACACTACTTTCATCTCCAATTTACTCATGATTTCTCTTACTTTTGCATCTCACACTTTGTGAGATGTTATGATACAATAGTTTCCTGGTGCTTAAAATATTAATTTTATAATCTTCTTATAATAAAGGGTTTAAAAAAAAAACTATGTACCTACCTATCTGATTACCCTAATATAAGTGTGAAAATAGGAAATATATTGCTCCATGTTTGTTAACTCATAGCTCAGTTTTCTATGGCAATTTCATGTCGTTTAATCAAGTTTAGATAATACATAGTCTTATCATGTTTCATATAAAAAACTAATTTACAAATAGGTATTATAAAACTGTCATGATGGTTTTTCGATTCAACTGTAAACTTCTCATTGTTTATCAATAAGTTTTGTGTTTTTACAAAGCTTTTTAACTGTTGGTTTAAGGTTAAAAAAATGCTGTATAATAACTTAGGGAAATTGAAATTATACTTGCCATCCTTATAATTATATACTTATACAATTATACTATTATATTGTATCACATACAATGTATTGTATCCTTGCATAATAAAAAACAAAGTCTCCCGCCGCGTCTGTCTGTCTGTCTGTCTGAACGCGAAAAACTCAAAAACTACCGAACGGATTTCTAAACGGCTTCACAGATCGACGGAATGATTCATGCGGAAGGTTTTAGTATATAATTCATTACGGTTTTGTATAAATTGGCCGAAATATGACAATTATTATTGAAGATGTCGGAAAAAATCATGCCAACTGGGAGCTTTACTGGCGTGCGCCGTGTAAACCGTCAAATAAACATAAAAATGATGTTTTACAGAATGGTTCATCTTAAAAAGTTCAACAAAAAAGTCCGCGATGGCATATGTCTATCTTCTAAGGATGACCCACAATAACCATTTTTATCTTCCAGAATTTGATAAAAAATTCATTGTAATTTCCGAAGCTATTTTGACCGGTATTATATTAATCCTTATCCAATAAAATATGTTATTTAAATTGGGCATTTAATTTAGATTAAAATATGCCATGACATCAAAATCATTTAAATTAATAGTTTAAAAGATATCACAGATTCAAAATTATGCGTAACAAAATAATAATGGTTGACGGTTATTCGGGCGCTGCGGTAGGAGTCAATGACCCTTTCCTCGGCTATTAGGTATGTAATACCAGTAGTACGTTCCCGAGGGATATTTTGCGACATCCACGCGGGCGAAGCCGCGGGCAAAAGCTAGGCTAACTAATAGCTAATTGTTAGGCAATAAAATACTGGCAAATACTCCTAGCATGATCAGCATGACAACCATAGAAAAGGGTTTCTACGGGTTTTGTTGATGGAAGAATAGACAAAATGACAGATTGTGATTGTTTATCTGTCATTTTGTCTATTCTTCTGTCGACAGAACCCGTTTCTATTGTGGTCATGCTAAGCGTGCTAAGAAAAAATTCTTACTATCTAAAAAGTAAATTCCAATAATATTTACCTGCGGTTCAGGTACATTTGGGTGTCTATGCCGTCTGGCTACTCCAACCAAGTTGTCATAGTATGTAAAATTGACAGCTTTGCCACAATCTAAGTACTCATCATCCACATCACCATTTATTTCAGCTGGCGTAGTTTCATCACTGTTTTCCACACCAGCTCTGCAATAAAAATTTGAAAATTAAATTTGGAAAAAAACTACAATATGTGCACTGCTCGTATTACATAAAAATTTTACTAGCCTGCTCTTTCCCATTCCTGGGCAAAGCCCTCCCATAAGGTATTAGATTGAAAATATTTTTGCTAAGGTAAACATACCTTAGAATCAATATTTTGTATGTAAAAACCCTGTAGATCTAATTAATACAAGCATATGTTCATAAAAGTAAACATGACTTTGCAGTAAGGTTGAATAATCATTATGTTCAATGTCATCTTACCAAATAAAAAGTCATTAAGTTTGAATTTATAAAAATGCATTAAAATAATTTATGCATTCAGTAGTCTAACATTACTTAAGTAAATGTATAATCAGCCATCAAAACTTGGGTATCTACAGCTATTCTGTTTTTAATTAAGTTTTATTTCACAACATTGCTTTGAAATCTTATTTTTTATATCCTATGTTGTCCCACAGCTGGGCAAAGGTCTCCCTAATATTTTTCCAATTTTCTTTATGTTGTGCCTTCTCCATCCAATCGGTCAGAAACAAGTCCAATGGAACAATACCCAATGAATAGAAATAGAAATGTTGATTATTTTCCTTTCCAGGTACATAGTTAAATTAAATAAATAATGGCATTAAAATAAACTGATGAATAGAATATTACAGGGAGTTCTTATCGTGATAAACATTATATTTTATTTACAGACACACTTGTGTCTAACAAAACAACATGTGTTAATTTTCCAAGGACTCATAGAAAATGTTGCTTGTCCAAGCAAGTTTTTATACCTCTAGTCAGATGTAAAAAATATTAAATAATAAAACCACTCTATGTATACATTAACATATTATTAAATAAATTACCTTTGCTGTTCATATATTTGACAATCTGTGCAAAACATATCAAAGCCATGTTTAGTCCATGTGTTCCCATAGTACACTGTAGATGTTATTATATTGAAGACAGGGTCCTCTTCACCCATTCTTGGTTTATCAGATTCATCCTAAAAGTAGTTCACACTTAAAAACTATATTATTACAACAACACATTGCCAGACTGTACCTTTTGATAGAAACATCATTTAAGAATTATCCATACATTAAAGAAAATTAATTCAAGGCAAACATGGGCATTATAAGGTCCAGAATAACAGAATGAAAGGTACATACGTTTGATGAATATGTAGTGCATTGATTATATAAAAGTTTACCGACATATTATTAGAATTCTGACTGACCTGAGACAATGTGCTACCGTCGACAATCTGGTCCTCTTCCGCGTTCAATTTCCAAACATTGGACGTGCGTGAATTAGTGACAATAATTTGGAACGAAAATATATACAAAACCAAACAAGTCAAGTATGGTGAGTCCCACATTTTGATCATTCAAACCGAAAATAAACATGAAAACTAGTTTTTTTGTAACATTTAATAATATAACTTTCACACAAAACACAAATTATTTAACACAGTATCCAGCGGCTACGATTTTTACAATAATCCAGCAATAATCGTAATAGCGCAATGGTCCACCGTTTCTATCACTTCATCTCTTTCTTGTTTTGACAGCTCTAGAGGTGACCGTGTTTTAGTTTTTTTTTGTTACTAAATAGTAAGCCCAGAAAAGTAACATTTAATTTATACAGGGTGTCCCGTAAATAATGGATCAAACGTAACGGGTAGGTAGCTTACCACATTTCCAACAACTAATTTGAACAGTAAAAAAAAAAACCGATAAGGAAACCAAGATATTTTTTTTTCGATTTTTACTATTTTCTGTACCAGCATTCAGTGTTTTTAATGCTGTTGCTGCAAATGGTATCATATTTCGGTGTGATTTTTGTCAAACATTTCTGAATAGTTTACTAATGTTATAAGATACCATTTTTTTAAATAACATTTTATTTGCCTTAGAAAAAAAATCATGAATTGAAAAGTTTTGTTTTTACGATGAAAAGACCAGAATTGGAAAAATTCTCCTGTAAAAAAAATGTATGACACCAAAGTGTACCATTATTTTAAAAACTTGTAAAATTACTAAGGTTTGCAAATTGGTATAAAACTTACGCCTAGTCTTTGTCGTTACAAAGATATTGCTATGAATGTGATGAAGAAGACAGAACAGAAATTAAAATGGTACAATCTAACTTTTCTTTCTCGTAATGGCTTATGCTTGTAATCTAAGCATGTGGTTAAGCGTGTAGCGTAATTCCGAGCCAATGACGTCATCAGTTCGGAAATTGGGACCGCTACCTGCGGAGTTGCACCTCACTCAGTGTGAAAGGGATAGATAGCGCCGCTTTTGTATTTTTGGTAAATCGGTGTCCTTGTGCAGGTATTTTTTTGACGTGACAACGTCTTATAAATTGGTTTGCCGGGTGACACTTCAAGAAACTGCGTTACGCTCCGCTCACGTTATGCGCTCACAATGAGAGCGAGTGAGAGGCACGCGTCCCTTCCACTCGGGCATGGTTAGCCCGCCTAAGAGCGAGAGAGACAGACATAAAAAGTGAAAGGCACGCGTCCCTTCATTTGTTCCTACTATACGAATGAATATTCACATTAAAATTATTTTACCACTCAAAGTCGTTGTCACGTAAAACTTTCGCCCGTATACCGACTTTACAGGCAACCAATTTTTTTTCCTTCACCCTTCACTCATACAGGGCTTCATTGTTGCATGATTTTATTTGTTTAGTTGACACGAATCTCTCTTCGAGTTGATACGTAGAATTACGTCAGCGCATCCAATCTGCTGTCTCAGAAATAAACAACAGCCATTTTGTCCGTCGGATAAGAGCTTCCTTTATTAGGAGGTGCAGACTTTGCATTCTCGTAGGGGGACGTCAGTTTGAACATTTACTGTAAAAACAAAATAAACGATTTATTTGTATTTTTTTTTAAATTTAACCTCCTAATTTTTTTCATACGCTGAGATACCTAAACATTTTTAAGAAAATAGTTGAATTGTGCACACTTTTTCAAATTTTATTTTATTTCGTAATTTGGCACATCTGTCAGATTCATAGCAATGTCTTTGTAACGACAAAGACTAGGCGTAAGTTTTATACCAATTTGCAAACCTTAGTAATTTTACAAGTTTTTAAAATAATGGTACACTTTGGTGTCATACATTTTTTTTACAGGAGAATTTATCCAATTCTGGTCTTTTCATCGTAAAAACAAAACTTTTCAATTCATGATTTTTTTTCTAAGGCAAATAAAATGTAATTAAAAAAAATGGTATCTTATAACATTAGTAAACTATTCAGAAATGTTTGACAAAAATCACACCTAAATATGGTACCATTTGCAGCAACAGCATTAAAAACACTGAATGCTGGTACAGAAAATAGTAAAAATCGAAAAAAAAAATATCTTGGTTACCTTATAGTTTTTTTTTTTACTGTTCAAATTAGTTGTTGGAAATGAGGTAAGCTACCTACCCGTTACGTTTGATCCATTATTTACGGGACACCTGTATATATCAAAATTGTCGTACAGTCTGTTACAATAAATATCATTTTACAAATTAGGGATCAATCGCAAAGAGGAAAACAAATTAAAAATGGAATCTGGCTGCCCCCTCTGGATTTTGTATGCCTAAATACTGTTCCCGATAAAAGTTATGTTACAGTCACGTTAAGTTACAATTACAGTACAGTATAGTATATTATATTAATTTTAGAAAAAATTGCGCTGTGCGGCCTTCCATGATGTACCTATCTTACATAACCGACTTTAAAAAGGAGGAGGTTCTATGTTCGGCTGTTTTGCTTCTTTTACAATGTTCATTGATATTTTCGTCAATTGTAGATCAATTTTGTTCTTTTTTTATTTGAAAAAAAAATTTGTAAAGTCGATCCATAATTGACGAAAATAACGATACACATGCTTATTTTTTTTATACATACAGACGAACATAGAAACTCCTCCTTTTTGAAGTCAGTTAAAAATACGCGAACGTAGCAGCAATATCAAACATGTACGGGGGGGGGGGGGAATACTGATTTGCCCCCCCCCTGGGCCAAAAGCTGGGTACGCCCATGCTACAAAATAAAACATA
This sequence comes from Agrochola lota, assembly GCA_947364205.1. Taxonomy (NCBI): domain Eukaryota; kingdom Metazoa; phylum Arthropoda; class Insecta; order Lepidoptera; family Noctuidae; genus Agrochola; species Agrochola lota. The sequence goes on from OX376228.1 coordinate 16,060,738, forward strand.
TATCTATAGATGCACACCTATACATAGCTATAGGTATGATGGTGTCCAATCCAACGGTGTAATTCTAACTATGAATATCTGATAGCACTAGTTTCTTCACAAACGCAAATGACTCCGTTCCACGGAAGTAGATTGGTCTCTATTTCAGTATGTTATAAAGTACGCTGTGCGAGCCGCCATTTTGTTTCGACATTTGTGTAATGATTCTTTATTCTGAAAGAAAATTTGACAACATCGCGATACAGTGTGAGCATGCTTCACGTGTGTCATCGACGGCGAGCCGAGTAAGTTGGCGAACTTAGAAACCGCTTACTATAAATTCGCACGTCTATCACACACTTTAAACGTGTGAGCGTCAACTTTGATGTTTAGATTGCATCGATATCTATACTTTCTATTTTGTATTTTGAATAAGAGTTGTAGAGTGTAGACTTATGGTTTTTTTAAACAACGCGTAGTTGGAAGTTCTATCACAGCACACACCATTCAATTCAATAATTTTTCTTCAAAAACAGCGCTGCCTACCAAAAATGTTCATAAAGTTCAACATTTTAGGATACATAGAGTATAGAGTTTCTGAAAAGATACATGTCTAAACCAGTAAAGTAGAAAAAACAAAAACATGTCTTTATTGTTTAGTCTATAGTTTATTTCTATTCAATGTGTGGATGTGTTGTGATTGTGATAGATTCTGGAAATAAAAATGAACAATTAAATGTAAATGAACCTTGTATCTGAAGAAATGATTGAAAAAAATTATCAACAATGAAGAAGGAACGGACGGGCGACAATTGTCGTCCATTTAAACTATAAGTATCATGAAATTTCAGTTTGTTTATACCAGTGATAAAGTTTGTGGAGCAATTTTATTAATTTACAAGTATTTTTATTTACAGCCCATCAGATTCTTAGCTTGACAGGAATCAGTTTCGAAAGGAGAAGCGTTATTGTAAGGAATATCATTGATAAATTGATAAAATAAATCAATCACATTGTTCAGGGTAGAAATGAAAACATACATTTTTTGTTTATTTTCAGGGCTTTGTAGAACTAACCATCGTTCCGCTAAAAGATAATCTTCGTTACATTAGACTTAATGCGAAACAGTGTCGTATTTACCGGGTGTGCTTGAATGACCAGTATGAAGCCAATTTCCAGTATTTTGACCCATTTTTGGATATTTGTCAAGCTGACCCCAATACGTAAGTATTGTATTTACATGTTGCTACTATATGGACCCTCTACACATAACTAATAACTATATTTAACTACACTGGTTTGCTGTTTGTTTTAGTTGTTGCCTAAGTTAGCCTTATGCCCTTCTAAAGAATAGCTCAATAATTTATAATAACAATAGCAGCGCTCCGCGATTTCACTCTCCTAAGTTTCGATTCCGTAGTAATATATATCAGTAGAAAAAGTATCCTATGTCCTAACACAGGTCATGGTCTACCCATATGCCAAATTTCGTCCGAATCTGTTCAGCCGTTTTGCGTCCGGGTGAAAGAGTAACAAACAAACTCACTTTAGCATTTATGAATATATATAAATATAAATACAGATTTTTTTGTTTTTTTTTGTGTTTTGGTAACTATCAAATAACTTCTCCCGCTCTGGGCGGAGCGGGAGGTGTCAGACTTTTACTGCCTAAAACCTACCCATGTTCCTTCCGTTGCCTGTGTGCCGGGGCCTCGAAATCTCTCTTGGACAAACTTGCAACCCTGGCGGGAAATATAGATACAATAAGAAGCCGTTTTTTGAAGAGTAGTAACCAAGTAGCAGTCTGTTAAATGATTGCTTCTTATTAATCAACACTCATGCAGTGACAAAACCTTTAAGGACACTATTTACCGCTTCTTTATTACCCAGTCCTATCACCTGCTTATGATTCCCACAAAGCCATGTTGCACAGTATTAGGCCATCAAAAATTGTCATTTTCGCCATTAGCAACCATTCTTCAATACACTTACATTTACCATTACTTAAATTACAGGAGATCTTTGGAAGTATTCTCTCAGTTTCATTTATCTGCTGCCCAAAAGATAGATCCGGATCACAATTCAGGAGAGCTGCATGTTCAGATCCCGGACGAAGCATCCCATTTAGTAGGCGAGGGGAGGGGCTTACGGATTGGTATTGAGTTCTCACTTGAATCTCCTCAGGGTGGAATGCACTTTGTTGTGCCTGAAGGAGATGGATCTTTGGTAGAGGTAAATAAAATACAATGCTATTAACAATTTTGCTTACAAATAGATGAGAAGTTAAAATCGTGCCCAGCTTGGCAGTCTCATCTATGTACCACTCCGTATCGGACCGCAGGCAGAAACTATACGCGACACGTCGCTGCATTTATGATTCAGAACCCGACCGCAGGCGGCAGCAGCCTGTATTCCAGTCGGTAGATAGAAGATAGAAAAACGTGTTATCGCTCGAGCGTTGGCGGCACTACTGGTCTGCAGCCGTAGCTGCCTAGGATGTGTCTCTAGCTAGCTACGGAAGGTATTTCATAAAAGATTATATAAACCAGTCGAGTCGCCTGCATTTGCCTCCTGCGGTCGGGTACGGAATGGTACCTTTAAAGACTGTAAATGTCAAAAGGTTTATGGTTGAAAAAGTGTAAGAGAAAAATTACATTAATTTATTCACAAAATGATGTTCACTATGTTCATGTTTTCATTTTCAGAAATCAGCTCACATGTTTACATATGGACATTCAGCCCGTCTCTGGTTCCCATGCGTGGACAGTTTTGCAGAGCCTTGCACTTGGAAGCTAGAGTTCACCGTTGATGAAAGTCTGACTGCAGTGTCGTGTGGGGAGCTGGTAGATGTGATATATACTCCAGATCATAGGAGGAAGACCTTCCATTACTTGGTCAACACTCCTGCATGTGCTCCTAACATTGCTTTGGCTATTGGGTGAGTTTTGTATTCACTATTATCTATTTATTGAAAAAAATTGTAATGATTTTTGTAATGGCCAGTTTTTGCATATAGAAATAGCTCCAGACCTTAGCCCGTAAATCAATAATTTAGGTTGAAAGGTTATAAATAAGCATTTTATAGTTTTGCAACTTCTCCAAGCAAAATCTTGGTGATGGATGAATAGAATCATAAGCTGCATAACAAGCATCACCACAGAATTATAAAATGTCTACTAGCAAATTGAATAGCATATAATACTTCTTTCAGACCTTTTGAAACATATGTGGATCCTTTCATGAACGAAGTGACACACTACTGCTTGCCCAACTTGCTGCAAATATTGAAGAATACTGTGCGATATTTACATGAGGCATTCGAGTTTTATGAGGAAACACTTTCTACTAGATATCCCTATCCATGTTATAAGCAAGTCTTTGTTGATGAGGTTTGTATCATAGATATATTATTTGTGTTCCTGCAGCCTTGTATTTAGAAATGATATGTTAACTGGGAAGAGAAGTGTTCACCGTCTTCTTATACACCACATCTGCATACACATCTCCAAAGAAATAAACAATGACATTGTTCAAATAAAATTACCCAAAGTTCTTTGGTTTATGGAACCACAGATATATAATTAAATGGATTGTTCATCTCCCTTTTCAACATATTGAATCTACTTCTAAATAAGTAGTTCATTATTAGTTATTTTTAAATGAGTTTCTCCTCCTTTACATTTAAAACCTCATTTTCAGACCGAAGACGACGCCACAGCATACACAACAATGTCAATCCTAAGCACACACCTCCTTCACTCCATAGCCATCATAGACCAAACATACAACAGCCGCAAGGCCATGGCGCAAGCAGTGGCCGAACAATTCTTTGGCTGTTTCATAACTATGCAGAACTGGTCAGATCTCTGGCTAGCTAAGGGAATACCTGACTATATGTGTGGTCTGTATTCTAAGAAGTGTTTTGGGAATAATGAGTACAGGTACATTATACATCAGGAGTTGCAGGAGGTGAGATATTCAATATTTAACTTTAATCAATAAAATTTTGTTCATTTTTAAAGGCAATGTTTAAACTACCAAAAAAGTTTTATAAATATTTGAATGTAACTTGGTTGGAGCTTTTCAAAGCTGCCATTTGCATGCTCCCCAAATAATAATATGAAATTTCGCTTCTGTTCAACCACTTCCAGATATGTTCTGGTTTATTTTTCAGATAATTCCTGTCACAGTTTTTTTTATTTTTTATTTATCTGGCAGATAATAATTATACAAACGTTGTAAAATGCCTTTACTCATATAATTGTTATAAATTTCTTACTTTGCAGGTAGTAGGATATGAGGAACAATATGGCGGTATAGTCTTGGATCCTTGGCAGCCGCCCGCGAGTGGAGCGCGTGTGGAACCCAAAGATGTATTTTATTTCCCTGTCAGAAACGTACATACTATGTCTCCACGATATATCGAGGTTAGTTACAATTGAATTTAAACCTGTTTATATTAATTTTGTTATAACAAATATACACAGATTGAATATTTTCATCAATTTACAGATAATGCGCAAAAAATCTCACCTAGTACTTCGAATGTTAGAACAACGTATCGGCCAAGAGTTGCTGCTTCAAGTGTTCAATAAGCAACTGTCTTTGGCCACCAATGCGGCCAACACAAAGATAGGCAGCGGCCTCTGGGGCCATCTATTGTTATCAACCAATCTATTCGTGAAAGCCATCTTTACAGTGACTGGTAAAGATATGGCGGTATTTGTGGACCAGTGGGTACGAACTGCTGGTCATGCTAAGTTTCAACTCACCTCCGTGTTCAATCGCAAAAGGTAAGCGTTTGAAACATGCGGTTCTTAATTTTGTGGCTAGAACATTAAAACAAAAAATTACGAACTCTCCATTAACTTACTATTCCGTATTTAATTTATTCAGGCGTGACTTTGCTGAAATTCATTATAAAATACAATAGACGACGTATATTTAGTAACTTAATCCGCGTAACTGTTCTTAACCTTACGGCCCGGTCCGGGTTCGCAACAAGTCAATCGCCATCCTGAGGATGCCTCGTTGAGAGGTGAAACACGTCGATTTCTTACAGTTGATTTCTTTCTTACTTCGTCGTCGGTTCTTTATGACTCTTGAACAGTTACGCGGATTAAGTTACTAAATATACGTCGTCTATTTTATTTTACTATTCCGTGTATTGTTGTAATACCTTTACAACCAAATAACTCTCCAAGAAATACCGACGGCGCTGCTTAATTTTGTGGGTAGAACTAATAAAAAAATATGAATTACGAACCCTCCATTCACTTACTATTCCGTGTCTAAATAATATTGTATCACATCATAATCGAATTAATCCTTCCAGAAATACAGTAGAACTAGAAATCCGTCAAGACTGCGTTCACGAACGCGGCATACGAAAATATGTTGGTCCTTTACTAGTCCAACTTCAGGAGTTAGACGGTACCTTCAAGCACATGCTGCAGATAGAGAATACGGTGGTGAAAGCGGACATCACGTGCCACAGTAAGAGTAGGAGGAACAAGAAGAAGAAGATACCCTTGTGTACCGGAGAGGAGGTCGATATGGATCTGTCTGCTATGGAGTAAGTTATAAGGATATTTTTTTTGTCGTAATGTTAGAAAAAAAATGTTGGATACGACAATCACGTCTGATTGTTTCCGCTCAGCTTCAGAAGAAAGTTAATTTTATTAGAAGTTTAAGTTTAGTTTGTGGTTGGAAACTGTATTTGTAACAACTAAACCGAGGATTTGCGGTGGCAAATGACATCCACAGCGGCATAGCAGATATTGGATATACATGTACGGGTACGCTCGGAAAACTGTCTTGAGAACTCTCGGTGGTAACATTTTTGACATCCGGTTTCAAAAGTTATATTTAAAAATAGTTCAGTTCATATTACAGAATTTCATAGAATACCTAGGTGTTATAAGAAATGTACTACTATTCCGTAGTTCAAATTTAATATGCAAAATGAAGCCAAACCTATCATACTAACATTCAAAAAATTTCAAGCGACTCACCCGTCCTATGGATTCGTTTGGACCCCGAGATGTCGCTGTTGCGTGGTACGGTGATATCCCAGCCTGACTACCAGTGGCAGTACCAGCTACGTCACGAGCGTGACGTCACGGCCCAGAGTGAGGCTATAGACGCTCTACACAACTACCCCGAACCAGCCACTAGGAAGGCGCTCACTGACGTCATAGAGAATGAACAGACGTATTATAAGATTAGGTGCAGGGCTGCGCATTGTTTGACTAAGGTAAGAGAAGAACACACACATTTCACTTTCATTTATTTTTGATTTATAAAAGTGTGGATTTATGTTTCAAAGCAATGGTAGAATTTTCATTAATGATTAATAATTTTTAATTTTTGTAATAACTTGTTTATGAATGATAGTTTCGGAGTTGACTATACTGTATTCCATATATGCTCACCTGGTGTTGTCGCGAGTCGAAGTACCCAACGACACCGTCGGAGTAGCTTCTGAACAGTGCCGGATTAAGACTACTTGATGCCCTAAGCAATCCACGTCTGTAGGCCCCCCTATCCACGTATCGTGGCGGTGTTAGAATTGATCATTTCGTGAAGTGTTCAACCATTTCATGAAATGGTTGTATTTCATGAAATAGAATCGACCGCTGGTCACATCATGATGTTTTCTGGCCAGATCATTGAATACTCAACGTTTGACGATATGAACAGTTAAACGCACGACTACTTCATGATATGGCCAAACATTAGTGATCATAAATCGTTAAATAGCTAGATTATCCAGGGCTAGAGGCGTTGACGTCAATTTTCTTTTTGTGCATCATGCCGTTACATACAAAAAAATTAAAACAAAAAACATACAAAATACAACTTGGAAGTAGCGCTCACGAGCCGCTGCCGCGGCACCACTCGCTCCGCTCGCTCGGCTCGCGCGCGGTTGGTCGCAGTTCTAACCTATTCTTTTTTTTTTTTTACAAATTTTAAGTGTTATATTGCATTTCTCGCCGCTTGTGGCACCCCCACCAATACCAGCGGCCGGCGAGCGATACTTCCAAGTTAGTCGCAGTTACTTGGCAATTTTTACTACACCTTAAACCATGGATGCTCTACAACCCTACGTTAATGATTTGTCCAAACGTCGACTGACATATAATTAAATGTTGACGTTTAAACCTTACGGGCAATTTTTGCTGGCCATTTCACGAAACTCAACCATTTTATGAAATGGTCGAAGTCGAACATTTCATGAACTGATCAAAACTAAAGTCTGGCTACGACATAAATATATTACCTACTGATAAAACATCAGCCTTTCCTGCAACATCGTCGTTCTTTTTTCTTTGTTTTTTTACTTTCAACAACATCTCCCGCTGACAATACGCGCGGGTTTTCAAACAGCCTTGCCTTTCATGTGCTAGCAAAACTTTTTTCGGCGCTGTTTATGGTGCCCCCTAGGACGTGATGCCCTAAGCAATTGCTCAATTTGCTCATGGGCTAATCCGGCGGCACTGCTTATGAATAATGGCTCTTATGAATCAAATTGAAACAATTCTAAAATTATTTGGTGTCCAAGAATTTATTATTATTACATATTTGCACATCTCAGATTCGACCGAAATTGTGTCCAAAGTGCGTCTGGCTTACACCTCACTTTATATAAACACATCACGATTTCAAATTGAAAATTCACTTATTTATAGGTGGCAAACGCCATGATAAGTTCATGGGCAGGCCCGCCGGCCATGTTGACGATATTCCGCAAGATGTTTGGCTCGTTCGCGGCGCCACACATCATTAAACAAAACACCTACGACAACTTGCAGCATTACTTCTTACAGAAGACTATACCAGTCGCTATGGCGGGTGAGTACTTTGAAAATACTGTCTTTACTACCAAAGAAATATCAACTTTGCCTCTATTGAAATAGAGTCCAAAAATTCAATGAGCACTGGTCCACCAAAAACTTACCACCACAGATGTGCAAGGATGTAATGTGCTTGAAACTTACCAATAACAGCTTAGTTCAAGCTAAGAAAATGAAAGCCTAAAAGCGAACTTATGAATGTAAATTTAAAAAAAAAAATTGCAGCCTGCTATTGTCCCACTGCAGGGCAAAGGCCTCTTCTCATACAGAGAAGGCGCGATGTTTTTCCTTCACCGATGTCAGTAATGTCCAAGATAATCTCGGAACATGTGGTGTGTGGCTAAGGCATGTGTTTATTAAGTTTATTAAGTTTCAAATCTATTTCAACTTACTCAGAGTTGATATTTAATTAGCACTGAAACCTTACAATATTCTTATTTCCTACAGGTTTGAGGAACATTCACGGCATCTGTCCGCCCGAGGTGGTGCGATTCTTACTGGACCTGTTCAAGTATAATGACAACTCTAAGAACCATTTCTCTGACAACTACTATAAGGCGTCTTTAGTCGACGCTTTAGCCGCTACCATCACACCTGTTATATCAGTTTTGCAGCCAGTAAGTAACACAGAAATACTTTTAATATTATTGTTATACTAGCCACCCGCCCCGGCTTCGCACGGATATATTATACATATAAACCTTCCTCTTGAATCACTCTATCTATTTAAAAAAACCGCATCAAAATCCGTTGCGTAGTTTTAAAGATCTAAGTATACATAGGGACAGACAGCGGGAAGCGACTTTGTTTTATACTATGTAAAGATTATGTATGGCCAATAAGCAGCTTGACATTGGTAGCGATAAAACTGCCGTTTATAGTGTAATGTATTTTGTTGATCCATCCATCTATCTATCTAAAGTAATCTATCCATCTATCTATCTATATATCCATCCAAGATAGATAGATAGAGGAACCTATCTAGCATGCGATCGGCCGTATAGCCTTAATCTGAAAAAAAAAAACAACAATCTAGATAATTAGTCAAGATTTTTAATTTAGATGATTACCAAGTCACGGTTCGCCTTTAGCATTCCTTATCCTGAGTTCGTTCCACCATCCATAAGCATCCATATGATGTTAGTAATACATATTACTTATAAGCCATGTTAGTAATAAATGTAATACAACATTTCAATTCATATACATATCTGTTGCACTCACCTGACGCGCCGGGTAAATGCACATGAACAACACCTCAATGCGCCATAATGGCGCAACATGGCTTATCACTGATGACAAAGATCACAGTTATAAAATAATATCATAATTACTAAAAACATCTTATTAAGTTGTCCTAACACTTTTTCTGCATGCCGTATTCTCAACTCTTTATTAAAATAATCATTTTTCGCCAGGGTGCTCCCATAACAGCGGACTCTTTATCAGCAGACACAAGACTAGTCCTAGAAGAGATAACGCGAGTACTAAACTTAGAGAAAGTGTTGCCCTGTTACAAAAACACGGTGACCGTCAGTTGTTTGCGCGCTATACGACGGCTGCAGCAGTGCGGACATCTACCGAGCATACCGACCGTGTTCAGAGCTTATGCGGCGTATGGACAGTATATTGGTAAGGAGCTTGATACTAATGTATAAATACTGATCAATTCATGGCCACAATTTGAAAATTCAGACCAGAATATTTGGTTACTTAGCCTATTTTAGTCAGCTCAGTACAACACAATTTTTTTTTAAACCGATCACCATCTGAACTGAGTGCGTCTTCAAAATCACCAATATGTATTACTGCTTTAGGTGAAAATGATCTTTACGCAAACGCAATAACTTATGAAGTCAAATAACCAAATATATTCGTAAAATTGAAATGAATGAATGCAAATTTTCAAATTTATGCTACATCTAAGGTGTGTCGTGCTGTACCTGGCTAGGTCTCTTTCAGAAAGGCGTTTTAATTGCCAAATTGCGCAATTTGGGAATTATCTATAATTAGCAACTTAAACCAAAATCTCAGAATGGTGGGCTCTGCCACTAAAAGAAATAATACGGGCAAGATTAAATCGTTGGCTTGCAGTAAGCAAGTAGTCCTCATGCATCCATCATGCACTCTTTATAAATTAGCTGCAAGAATTATGCAGAAAAGTGTTTCTGCATAATTCTTACAGCTAATTTATAAAGAGTTAAAATAACATACATAACATCACGCACGTATTTTCCGAAGGGTGAGGCAGAGGTGTATCTATAGTACACCCACATTTCCCCAGTTATGATAAGTTCCATGTAATAGGGGCGAGCCTATTACCATCAACCGGGTACAAACCCAACTAGACATAATCTGCGTGCGCAATTTATTTGCCAAACATGTAAACAAACACGAGTTTTCTACTCAGACAAACATCAACTTAATGCTAGTGTAAATAAAGTTGATTTTAGATCGACTAGTATTGTTGAAAGTCATTAAAAAATATGAAGTTGCAGCGCAAACTAAACCTTATATCTAGGCATTACAGTTGTTTTTTCTACAACTCGTGTTTGGTTACAATTTTGGGAAATTAATTGTGAACGCAGATTAGATTCAAACTCTGGGCTGCTACTGAGAATCCTCATGCTCAGCAGTTGCGCTTGCCACCATTAGACAAACGAGACAGTTAAAGAGTTAGCATTGAATTGCCAAAACCGCCCTTACAACTACAGAATAAAGGGGGTTCAAGATCAGTCAGAAAGATGAAGCTAGATGCCCATTCCAAACCGTAGTAGGTACCTATGGAGAAGAACGGGCATGAAAGTCCACGGACACTCTTTTAAATAATGATAATCATGGTTACATTAAATCGGGATTAACACTCCCGCCGCCGTCGTGAAGTACAACTTAGTAACAAAATTCTCACTAACACAATTTCGTTACAGACGTAAGACTAGCCGCCTTCGAGTGTCTAGTAGATTTTGTCCGAGTGGACGGTAAACCCGAGGACCTGTCATCCTTACTGACGGCAGTAGAAAGTGACGCCGATCCCTGCGTGAGGCACGGCTTAGCTCGCCTGCTTATTAACATGCCACCCTTTGAACGTGCTCAGAGGCATCGGCTTGACACTGAGGCTGTAGTACATAGGTAAGTTCAGTATGGTCGTAAATATAGCACATCAAGTTTTCGAATATTCGGCTTTGTATTGCGTCGTCTGTCTCACTCACACTTGCGTAAAAAACAGTCTCTTTCTAAAACTGTATTAACCGTTTTAACGCCTTCTTGATGTAGTTTACTGCTAAATGTCAGTATGGGCAAAACAGAAATAATATTGTGTGTAGTGAAACCTCCATATGTCGTTCAGAGCAGAAGTTTCTTTTTTTATACTTATTAATTTATATTTCTTGAGTTGTTTCTTTATATTTTTGTAAATACTAGATAATAAAATTCAATAGACGACGTATATTTAGTAACCTAATCCGCTGAACTGTTCTTAAAGAGTCATAAAGAACTCTGTAAGAAACGACACATGTTTCACCTCTCAACGAGGCATCCTCAGGATGACGATTGACTTGTTGCGAATCCGGACACGATGTATTGCCACGTCAAGCACCGAAAGCAGTGTAAGCTACATCGTTTTTTTTTTTTTTTTTTTTTTTTTTTTCTATTTGACATCTCGCAGTTGACCTCTGAGGAGGTCGTAGCTGCTTAACCGGACTTTCCTGTGGTTGCCTTAAGTTTCTACACTTAAAGCCTCCAGCCAGGGGCATAAACTATACTAATTAAAATTAGGCGAACGCTCGCTAAGGGCACCCCCTGTGGGGTACGGACCTCGGCTTAGGGCGTCGTTGGGGGGAGGACAGCAAGATGGGACAGGCTGGATCAAACATAGATTATTATTATTCGGGGAATTTAAGATTACGGGCTCAGATTCGACGCGGGCTGGCGCATCGACGAGCAAGGGTCGGGGGGGAGTATCATTTACTCGGGAGGGACGCGGTCGGGGACCTCTGCGGCGAGGTCGGAACGTGTATCGGTGTGTAAGCTACATCGCCCGACAACCCCACTTATATAGGATTACTGCTCGGTCCACCTCGGCTAGGATCGTTATCAGCACAATAAGGGGCTGCGAACAATCGCAGTAAAAGAAATATACGTTGTCTATTGTATTTTATAATGTGTTCAATTAACTATACTAGATCATTTCCGAGTAATCTACGTAACGCAATAGTATCATAATGTTTTTCATTACAGACTATGGAACAACATAAACTGCCTCCTATCAAACGACGCCAGACTTCGCTGCGACCTCGTAGACCTATTTTACACATTATACGGGCTCAAACGACCTATATGTGTACCACTACCAGAGATACAGGCTATGATGAAACAAATGCACCATAAAGAACGGGAGAGGTTAGAACGAGAGAGGGAGAGGGAAAAGGAGAAGGAAAGAGAAAGAGAACGTGAGAGATTGAAGGAGTTGGAGCCTAAACCTGTAATTAAGCAGGAGGTTGACGATGTAAGTATATTGTTGACCTGAGCTGCTAATTGAAAAAAAATCTCAAAATGTTGCAGAGTTAATCTGTTTTCGTTTGACCACTAATAGCCGCCTAATTGAGGTTGAACCACAGATGGTTCACTCCGCTACATCATTTAAATAAAAAGCGACTCAGTTACGACACAATAAATTGCAAAGCAGGTCGCTCAGCGCTAATTACCTTCAGTTATATTCACCTAGAAGTTGCCTCTTTTTCTGTCGCGTAACTCTTACATCTTCTGACTACGTTACACTCAGTGAATTTGCCCGACTAGCTAGAGGAAAAACAACTGTAATGCTTACATATAAGGTTCAGTTTGCGCTACAACTTCATATTTTTTATGACTTCTTCGACTAGTCAGTCTAAAATCAACTTTATTTACACTAGCATAAAGTTGATGTTTGTTTAAGTGGAAATAACATCAATTGGAAACAAGGTTATAAATTAACCTTATTTTCATGTAACCAAAAAACTTCTATCACATAAAAATCATTACAGGTAAAATACGAGCCGGAAGTACCGATGGACACAACTCTGCCTATCGCTGGTTTAGACAGGATGGTGGACGTGCCTCTAGATGACATGTTGCCGGTGCCACTGTCCAGTATCAAGGAGGAAGATCTTAAGATCGACGTCACGAGCGTGCCCACTGAACTGCCCATCAGGGTTTTTAGTGTAAGATTTATCATTTTGCATAGACACATCATAATAATGAGTAAAAACTGTGCTTCGTGAACGACTGGTTAACTAATATAGCGCGTTGTGGCGTTATTTTTACTTTTACTAATTGTTTTGTCCAATAGCACATTAAAAGCGTGCATTTTGAAAGTGGGCAACGTCGCAAATAGATGTCAAGTATTTCGCTGTTTTGATTAATTTGGGATAATATTGCCAAATTAATCAAAACAGCGAAATACTTGACATCTGTATGGAAATATGGCTAACTAGGGAACTAAAATATTGGTTATGAAATGCAATAATTAATATTTATTTTATTTATTAGATCTAAAAAAAAGTATTTGGAAACTTTCCAAATGCCTTTTTTACACCTAAAACGGTTACAACATCAAATTCAGTGTTATAATTGCAATTCATTATTAATATTCTAGTTCACTAGTTAGCGATATTTCGTATTTCTATACATTAATATTGCCAAATTAATCAAAACAGGTAATTTTTTGACAGCTATTTGCGCCGTTGCCATCTAGAATAAACGCTCTTAAATATGTTTATTTTTACTTTTACTTTCTTCTATCTGGGCTAACAAGCAATAATTTCGTGATATGTTTTAAATATATTAAAGTACTATACTGACTCATTTATCACCCTTTCGTTATTTCGATATTAACGTATAATAAACTCCGTTATTTCACGAGAAATACAAAACAATGTCATGTATTTCCATTACAAAAATTACTCTAAAGTGCAGTCATTTCAACAATATACACAATAACTGTCGTTATTTAACAGTTATTTGTCTAATGCTATTCTTAAAAGAAAGTATAGAACCTTTTTGTAATTCCTGCTCAGTAAACTGACGACCATAGTAACAATTTGAATTTTGAACCGGCTTTAGTAAGAAGGTAAATTGTTACTACTGTGCGGTTCACTTTGCATCCTCAAAGAACAGAAGACAGAAAAAAGAAGGTTATATTGAAGACAAAATAGATTCATTATTACAGTACAATATTATTTTTTTTCCTTAGGACGACAACAAACGTGAGTTTATGACTGACAACGCAGTCGCATTGCCCGGTATACCCGGCACTTCGGGCCCGGTCGGATTCGAACCAGGCATGTTCCGACACGACAAAGATGACATGGGGGCTCCCAAGGTAAGCAGAAAATAGAATAGGAAATGTTGAATAACTTAGAGAAATATCTGTTGTAGGTAGAAAGATCAGCTATCGATCAAAGAAATTAAAGAGGAGCAGAGTTTCCAGACGTTCTTTAGTATCGTCACTCGTCATTAACACTAGTATTATCAAGAGTAAAGATTTGTATTATATAATGAATAAACTCGGAAACTACCAGTAGGATGCTATATTATTACTGAGTAACATAGGCTATAGTTTATAAAGATATCACGTGGGCGAAGCCGCTAGCGGAAGCAAGTTTTAAATATAATGCATCTTCTCTTATAAACATCGACGCTAAAACTTTTACCATGGATTCAGTATGATTCTGAACACCCTGCGTAAAATATTTTCATCGGTTATTTAAAAAAAATCTGATGTTTCATAGAAACTTGCAATATCTACGCGGTCAAAATGTATGGAACAGCAGATTTTATTTTTAATAACCGACGAAAAATTTCAAATGCAGGTTCAGAATCATGTACTGAATCCATGGTAACAGTCTTCGCGTCGATGTCCCTGCCACCATGTATAAAAAGAAAAGTCCTGATTCACTCACTCACTGACTGACTCACCAATACCAAGTACAAACTACGTGACCTGCAAAGCTGAAAATCGCCGGATTTTTCGAAAATCCTACGGGATAGGAAATATCCCGCGCGGCCGATATCGCTGGCAAAGTGCTAGTGATAAATAAAACTACAAGTACAACTAATTAATTCAATACAATTACAGGCAAAGAAGAAGAAGAAAGAAAAAAAGAAGCACAAACATAAGCACAAGCACAAACACAGCAGCAAAGAGAAATCAAAGGAACACAAAGACAAAGACCGTTCCTTACCTCCCCGACCTCCCTCGAGCACGGAACATTTGAAGATCAAAGAGGAGACGCGGGAGACGCTCAGTTCGTTCAGCTCGAGCCAAAGTCCCTCAGAGGATATCTCGTCAATGCCTAGTAATATGAGTTTTTAAATCTTCCTACTTTTGATTATGACGTATTGTATGTAAGTAAATAATCCAGCCAAAAAGTTTTGTTGATGACGCTGTGATAGTCACCAATCAGAACTATGTTTCATGACGTGATACTGATAATCGTCCAATCACGACGATTCTTTTCTCAGCGCTTATACCGTGGAAATAAAACCATTGTGAATAAAAAATCTGTAGTTTCTGCTTAGTCCTCAAGGGAGTGTGCATGAGATTATGTATGTATGTTTATATGACGCTTATCTACTATTCTACTTCATGAATCTGTCTAGTATGTTAATTGAACTAAGTTATTAACATATCAAGGCTAAATTCGCTAATAATAACGTCTCTTTTTGCATAACTTATCGTCGAAACAGTCCGTGATGACGTATAATTGCTTCTATTTTTAGCATCAATCTTTTAAACTATGCAAATCTGATACAATGAATGTATTTTTCTTATCATTATATTTTCATTCCTGTTGGTTAAGCTCAACACACACACGAGGCGTGCGCGGGTCGGGCGCGGAGCGGGTCGGGCGCGGAGCGGGTCGGGAGCGGGAGCTACGTCCGCGTTTCGTGTACCGACATCCATATAATTAAAAAAAGAATTACAATATATCCCGCCCGCCGTAATAAGCCCGCCGTACTGCCGTCCCGACCCGCGCCCGACACGCACCCGCTTAGTGTGTCTGTTGAGCTTTTAGTTTACTACTTTCCTACATACCCATAAGCTGTATATCGTTGCGATGGTTGAGTAGTTAAGACTATAGCCCTGTTCACAGGGCAATGATGATCAATACGATATTTTACTGTATAGATTTAGGATCACATGAAAAGAAAAAGAAAACCCGGCAAAATGCGAAGGGTGAGTACCACCGTACAATATTTAGCCGAAAAATCACGTTTCTCGTATGGACCCTTTAATTTGTAACTTTATTTTATTTTTATTATTTGTTATAGTGGCAATACACAAAATTTGTAGTATACAAAATTTCAACTATGTATCTATTAAGGTTCATGAGATAGCCCGTTGACGGATGAACGGACGGACAGCGGAGGCTTAGTAGTAGGGTTCTGTTTGGCATCCTTCGCGTACGGATCCCTAAAAAGAAAGAAACATGAAGACATGACAGTTTCATACTGCATTCTGTTTTTAACCGCATGGACACTTAGGGTGTTGACGTGTGATCACTTTTTGACGTAAAATATTGTACTGATCGTCGCCGTGTGACCGGGCCTATAAACGGCTGAACTCGTGTTTTGAATTTGGTTCACTTCCTAACATAATCATGACTATATTCACGGTTCTGTGATCGATGGTGGTTATGGGTTCCGGTTGAGTCCGCAACGCCTCGGGTAGTCCGTAAGATCTGTAACCGTTGGGGCGATGTATTACGTAGCTCTATTCTATAGGTGTATGTTATTTTTCATCGACAAACAGTAGTGACAAATATATATTTCATTTTTGTATAAATTAAGACGCAGTACAGTACAACTATTTGCTTAATGTCCCTTGGCAAACTTCGTGTTTCGTCAGTCGTCGGATGTCTATCAATTGCCCTTTGCCCTTGGTAATTACGGTTGACTGCCGTCAACGGGGACGCAGCGGTAGGAGTCAATCAATACGTACAAGCACCAAGTGCAAAGGGCAATTGATAGAAATTCGATGACTGACGAAACACGAAGATGGACGAGGGACATTAAAAAAAGGGATGTATTTTATATTAATAGCACTTTAAATTTGATGAAAACAGCTATACAATTGTATATCAGCGCTTTAAAATATTAATACATATATAACTTAATATTATCACTTTAATAAACATGAACCAAATTTCTGAGAGCAACTTGGAAGTAGTGGTCCCCGACCGCTTCCGCATGCCGCGGCACCGCTCGCTTTGCTCGCTCGGCTCGCGCGCGGTTGGTCACCGTTCTAACTTAACCTATATCACCCATATTATACAGTCCTGCAACATTAATAAGCTAAGCATATTTATAGTGGAAACCATTATTTTTATAGTTAATTCAAATAATTTTAAAGCTAAACATTTAAAAGTGTGAAACATTATTTTTAAAGTGCGTTTATATATTCCCAAAAATAGTTGTCCTGTACATACATATTTCATAGAATATATTTCTGAACGTTTGTATGCAACTTGGTTTTGGTTGTGCATTATAGGCGAAAGATTTTAGTATGACATTAAAAAAGATCTTGTTTTTTTGCAAACTCAAACTCAAAGCATTTATTTCAAATAAACCAATTACAGGCACTTTTGAATTGTCAAGGGGTCGGTCAGTCAGAAAGATGAAGCTAGTTGCCCATTCCAAAGCGTAGTAGATACCTATGGAGAAGAACGGGCAAGAAACTCCACGGACACTCTTTTAAATCATGATATGGTTACAAAATATTGGTTACATCATTCATGTTGAAGTTATACATGTGAGAACGATGCAAAACGTTAAAGCGTCCGTAACAAAAATAAAAAGGAAAATTAAATTAAATTAAAATAAGCCAAAGCGAAAGGCAAATACAAGTCTCTTTGTGAATATATTGTAATTTGTGAATTATATTATATATTCTGTTTGGACTTAGTTCTAAGTAAGAGATTGAGTTATTTTGATAAGGTAGGGACAAAAAAAATTAAAGGGATATACTATACTTACATATATCAGCAAAGTGAAAAGAAGAAAGTATGTTAATATAAGTGAATAAAGAAATTATAGGTTTAATTCCTTGCTTTTTATTTTTATTCCTAACACACATCACACAAGTGATAAAAATAATGATGACCAAAATCAGGGATCACCAATTAGTTATATTGGGTGCCAATTTAAAAAAATAATGTGGGTTGTCGCGGTCCGTTTGGTAGATTACTAGCAACAAAGATAAAAATATCAATTAAGAAAAAAAAAACGTTTATTTTAATTTTAAATAAAGTAAAAAAATAAAATAAGTAAGTATTAATAAGCAAAAGTATAGCTTAACTTTGCTTAGCTTTTGCCTTCTCTATATGAGAAGAGGCCTTTGCCCTGCAGTGGGACAGTAACAGGCTGGTATTACTATTATATATAAGTATTAATAAACAAAAGTATAGCTTAACCAGTCTGAAATGTCGCTCACAACTGCTGCATTTTACGTATACAAAGTAATTATTATTAATGTGTTTTTTTTTACGTTAAAATATCTGTCTGAAATCTATGGAATGGATTAAGTTGGTGGAAACTAAAACTATATTTTTGGGACACAGGCCTCTTCTCTTCGAAAGGGAGTGGGCTGTAATCTACCACACGGGCGAAGTGTGGGTTGGTAGATGTCACATTTCTTCGAATTTTTGGTTCTAGGACATGCTTCCTCACGATGGTTTCCTTCACCGTTTTGAGAACAGTGGTGATGAGATTACCTATTAACACAAAGCATTAAAGCAAGCGCCTGCCTGGGTTCGAACCCACAACCTACAACTCGGGCCGTTACCACTGGGATACCACTGCTCTCTATTTTATTTTAATATTAAGTTTTAATTAAAAAAAAAGAACTGTTTACTAACGGTCCGCACAAAATAGGTCGGCGGTCCGGATCCGGACCGCGGTCCGCCATTTGGTGACTCCTGCCTAGCCTAAAAAGTGTTAGTAGGGATGATGACTGGGTAAAAAAAAATGAAATTGTAATTAGTCCGTCAGTCAAATAATAATAAAATATTAGACACGTATTTTTTGCTTTATCGTATTAATAAAAAAATACTTAGATAAAACGCATTTTAAGTAGGGGAGTGGGGGTCGCTACATCACTAGTACCTATGTATAAAATCTACATACTAGTGACGTCATGGCACATTTTACCTCAATGTATCGCCGTAATCTTTAGATTACGTAAATAAAGAAAAAATACGTGTCCAATATTTTTTTATAATCTCAGACGGAATAAAAAAAAATTTTTACTCATCATCCCTATTGAAATGACTACCGAATGATGAATTTTTCTATTTTCGTAACATAATTTAATACGTAGGTACCTATTTACGTAAGATTAAATCTTCATTGTTTCATTAAGTATTTGTTTAACTAGGCTTGTTTGCGCAAACACAAATGACATAAATGCAATCAAAATAATACTGTGTTGTTTAGGTTAAGCAACAATAGCCCAGCGGTCAAAACGCGCAATGCGAGCGAGAGATCGTGAGTTCAACCCCGCACTTTTGACGAGAACTTACTCCATATACTTACAGGAATGTCTCAAAAGTAGTGGTACAAAGGCAAATGGGGTAAAGCCGAGGTGGGCCACCTATATTTTTTTTTTTAACAGATCAGTTTTTACTAAGTAATCATTTTTAAGAAATTTTACACTTCCACTTGGATTGTTCGACCCTGGAATAAAATATTTGCCTTGATAGTGTAGGTAAGTACAAGATTATGTTTCTATTTACATTCAGTGTGACTCTGCAACCCTTCAGATTTTATTTTCACGTGTCTTTTGTAAACTTATTCGGTAGTACCTAATTTTTTTTTTTATCTGGGCGGAGAAACTTCCGCTAAAGTTTTTAAATGCTAGGCCACCTCCGCGTTACCCCATTTGCGTTTGGACACTACGTTTGGGATACCCTGTATAATCTACGTTCCTATGTGCAATATTTTACTATTTTATGCGGAACAAAATATTTTTTTATTGGTTCTTTTTTTGTCGTGACCATGACTGTTACGGCATGAATAAAATGTCTGCAACGCATCTACGTAGATAATTTTATAATCTTTGTGCCCGGTTGATGGCAATACACTCGCCCCCGAAGGCAATGGTTATAGGTCACGATTGATATATATATATATATATTGATACTTTAGGTGTAGATAGTGTTGTATATGTCGCAGGCAGATTGTATGATTCGTTATTTTACAAACGGCGCCGTCCGTTTACAAACGCTGGCGGTTTTGCAAAATGCCTAAGGCATATTGGCAATTCGTTCAATTGTTATAATTTCGACATTGATTGTTTATGTAGGGTGACCATCATAAAACACAGGTTGGACAAATCATACTTTATTCCAGCAATCAGGTACTTAATATGTTACAGTAAAATTGTGAGTTGATAATTTATCGGTATTATTTCCGTTAGATTATAAACATTCGAAAAATTTTGAATTGGGTGGAGTAGGTTAGAACTGTGATCAACCACGCGCGAGCCGCGCGAGCGCAGCTGCCGGTGCCGCGGCAGCGGCCGGCGAGCGCTACTTACAAGTTTCTCTCAGTTAAGCAGGCAATTTAGTATAAGCGCAAGATGCGTTATGTCGCACGCAAGTTTGATACCAGTTCACAATTTGTCAGTATTATTTCTGTTAGACTATAAAATATCAAAGAATAATGCGTTAAATTGTAAATTGTTGCAGTTCAAAAATGTTTTTTACGTGCCGGATAATTAAATACTTTAATTTGCCGCCGCATTTTGTAAGCGGCGTTTGAATTGTCCATCAAATGTTGTGGTATATTATAAAGTGCCTAGTCAATTTACAATTTGCCTTAGGCATTTTGCAAAACCGCCAGCGTTTTTAAACGGACGGCGCCGTTTGTAAAATGACGAATCATACAGTCTGCCTGCGAAATTTATACTAAGAGAACTTATATTTATATTGTAGTTTTTATGATTTACTTAAAGCTATCTAAATTACTAAAAAAGATATGTTTTGTTTTGTAACTTTTTTATCTTTTTGTAACTGTTTTGTAACTGCATTTCCTACTCCTATGTTCAATGCATGCCGTGGCAGCCTTTAATTAAGGCTACACTACAAAATGTAAAAGTAACATGGGTATTTTAACATGTATTTTTGGTGTATGCTTTGTTGGTTGTCCTTAAATAAATAAATAAATATCAAATAATATGTAACCGTACCTACGAGTAGCAAAACCTCACTAACCAATACACGGAAGATTAGACAAAATGACAGATAAACAATCACAATCTGTCATTTTGTCTATTCTTCCGCCAATTAAAGCTTCGTGCAGACTAGCGCGACGCGACAACGGTTATTGTTATACCGTGAAGTTTTCTTAGAAATTCTATTGTTCGAGTCGCGTCGCGTCGTCGCGCTGGTCTGCACTAGCCTTAAAGCCGTAGAAAACGCGTTTCTATGGTTGTCATGCTAAGGCGTGCAGTTCAGAGATCAGAAAATATAACCACGGTGGTTACGATTATAGAGGGTATTATTAGGGGCAACCATATGATAGACCTCATATTCATGAACATCTTTTTACCCGAGTGCAAAGAAGGGTTATGTTTTCGTTGAAAGTAGATTGTGAATGAACCGCGTTTACACTGTAAGTTTATCTTTACGGGCAGAGATAAGTTCCAAAGTCTAACAAGTGTTTAATTTACTTCAGTGCGTCTGTCTACTTCATACTTAATTGAGAATTTGATGCCGAAACCTCGTACGGTCAGTTGACCCCTGTAACATAAAACTGTGGCTTTGTATCAAATTACTTAGCTTGAATTTCTAATCTACCTACTTATAACAAACAGTAGGTGTAGTACCGGGTGTCTATTATGGTGGTTAATTAGAGAGGCAACAAAACAAACCCAACTGATGAAATAGGTATATGTCTTTCTTTAGGTTTTTTTATGGTTTTTTTTTTAACCAAAAGCGCAGCCTGGGGATCGAGACTGATACCAAATCCGGGAACCTCGTCCTTGGTTGACCACTAGGTACTTATATGAACGGTACGGTGCAGTCAATTGCTTCGGTTTTCTTCTTTCTGTCCAGCACGCGTAGCATGACGCTTTCTATTTCTACGAAGAATAGACATAGCTCTTTCTATACAAACTGACATTTCGTTTCTCCATTTTTGACATCGCACCGTAGAAATCTTTCTACAGTCTGTCATTTTGTCTTACGTTTCGAACAATCTTTGTCTAGGTCCTTTTATATGTAGACTATTTCAGAAGAAAGTTTTCTATCCCAAACTGTCAAAATCACACTGAGAACTGACAGTTGTCCAAAGTAGTGAAGACAATTTGATTTTGGAATCCCTTTTTGAAACTTTCTACTCGACGGCCGCAAAGTATATACGGTTATCTACAAAATCTTAAAATCATGATTTTACAGAAGAACGTTTTAATAATAATAATAATATAATAATAATAATATATTTATTTGCTCAAAACATGGTATAACAGGTCTTACAGTTTAAAGTAGTACAAACATGTTTTGCCGGGTTTAGACTCAGCATGCAAATTCGAAAATAAAAAATCAAGTACTTAACTAATATTTTGTGTCAAAAAACTGTTTCAGACTATAAAAGTTATTTTGGCTTAGCCATCCACTCAATTTCCGCTTAAAACCGTATCTCGTATTTAACAATTTAAAATCACCAGGTAACCCATTATAGATCCGTACACACATAGCTAAGCAGCTTTTGTTATATTTTGCAAGCCTAGGAGCATTGCTTACTACGAGCCTGTATGGGTCTCGTCTGTTTCGAGGACATATATCGTTCGCTGTTTTAAATAAATTTTTATGTTTCCATACAAACATGCATATTTCGTATATGTATAGACAAGGTAGCGGTAACAAACCAAGTTTTTTAAATACTGGTTTGCATGATTCGTCAGGTTGGAGTCCGTATAGAGCTCTAATGCACTTTTTTTGTGCAACAAATGTTCTATGTTGGTCGGTACTGTTGCCCCACATTATAAGTCCATAGCGCAGTATAGATTCTACGTATGCGTGGTAAACTAATATGGCTGTTTTTATATTAGTAACTTTTCTTACTTGTCTCAGCGCATACACAAATCTATTTATTTTACTAGAGACATTGTCTACATGCATTTTCCAATTTAAATGTTCATCAATAGTTACACCCAGAAAATTAGTCTGGGTTACAGATTTGAGTTTGGGTATATTAAGACTAAAATTAGATTTATTGTTATTACATTTATTAAATTGTATGTATACCGATTTGTCAAGATTTATTTTAAAATTTTGAATATGAAGCCAATTAATTAAGATGTCAATTGTGTTATTAATGTCAACTTCATGGTCATAAATTGTATTATATTTTTTATTAGATGTCACAATAATAGAAATGTCATCAGCAAATAAGATGCATTTATGTTTGGTTATTTTAGTGATGTCATTTATGTACAATAAGAATAAGATTGGCCCCAGTATGCTTCCTTGAGGAACACCGAATCTGTTACAAATATATTCAGATGCGTATAGTGTTAGGTCCTTATCATCATTAATATTTGGTATTGTAACACATTGTTGCCTGTTATGAAGGTATGACTTTATCCAATATACGGGTGGCCCTCTGATTCCAAGTGATTTGAATGCAAAATTGTGATAATTAATAGAAGAACAAAGCTATCTTCTATTTTACATCATTTAGTTAATAGGGCATTACGAAGGAAATGGTTAACACGGAACTTCGTCATTTTAAGAATAATTGTTTTTATATAAGTAAAAATAGAGAATCAAACAGAAAAAGTCCTATGACAAAACAAAGAATTCTGAGTCGAATTATGTCGATTGTGAGTGGATTTCGTAAAAAGTGCAGTTGACTCTTTCTACTTTGCTTCCGTCGACAAAACGGTGCTCATGCTACGCGTGCAGGGGCGGCAGTCTCGACATGGATAGCGATCGCTACACGACCGAGTTCGGTCGCAAAGTCTTAATGGCGTGAAAAAATCACGTGCTTGTCAAGCAATTTTGAAAGTCGAGGGACGCCATTAGGATATTGCGACCGAATTCGGTCGTATAACGATCGCTATCTATGTCGAGACCGCCGCGCGCCGCCCCTGGCATCAAAATGAACAAATCCATTGATCAAATTCTGACAAAAATCGTAATTAGTCTATCCACTGCTGGACATAGGCCTCTCCAACCACACGCTATTCAACTGGTACAAATATATCGCATAAGCATAACTCATCAATAGTCTACGTAACCGAAATTAATTTCTTCATTGACTGCCCGCAGTGATCAAATGTCAATTTAATAAAACCGTATCGGGTCGAGTCGAAACTCGGCGCGGACGCAGTATCGCACTCACTCCCACAGAGTAGAGACTAGGGGAACTCACAAGTTCACAAAAGTATTCACAACGAGGGCCAGAGTTCACTCGCGTTTTAGACAACGTCAGACGTTGTCGTAAGCACTGCTAAATGAGTCGTTGAGTGATTATTTATTGAACGAAAAATAAGTGGAAATCTAATTTAAATTTTATTGCGCCTTGTGAATAAATAGTGAAGAAATGTCGACTTTACAGAATGGATATTCTAAAAAGAAGCAGCTGGATGTGGTGGTTGTTGGTGCAGGGTTGGTAAGTAACCAGACCAGGAATATTATTGTATTTATTTTACGGTAGTCTGTTGATATTTTTGACTATATTATAGAAAATCGATCGTAACAAATTAAAAAAAATATACCTACCTACACTACTACTATATTTATACCTAATGATTTATTTAAAATATCGATTTTCTGCCTGACCGCACAAATCACCATATTCGGGAGTGAAGAAATATCTGGCATTATTATTCGGGTTGAGTTGACTCGGGCCAAGCTGTTACTCACCCCATATTTCATCGGTCCTATGGCTATGGTCTTGTGAAGATCTAGTAGGTTATGAACCTGTGTGCCTAATATTCTAATTCTAAATTAACTACCTAAACTATTTAACGAAACTTAAGGATGACATGTATAATGTATTTATATTTTCTTAGATATTTTTGTTATCTGACGGTATGTACCTACTTGCCTCTCCTGAGGGAATGGGAAAATATTGAGGTGTTAACTGAAGCAGTGAATTTTCTTTCGGGCTTCCTTGTACGTTGGTACCTAGAATACGTTATTTTTGTACCGAAAAAAAAAACATAGGTTAGCTATACTTAATTACCTACCTACCTTATGTATAATAAATCTACCGAATCGCTATTGTGTTTAGTGGTACCTATATACTTTGTTGTTTGTTTATCTCCTTTATTCTTTGCTCAAAAAGGTCTTGTCTGTTCAGCCCATTGGTCCGGCCAGCTCATTAATTTGGGAAGTAACTATGCAAATTATTACGCAAGACTGCTAGCTTTTTAGTCGCCACCAAAACCGGAAAAACGTTCAAGAATAATCGGTGATAGTAAATTCAAGATAGTAAATGCGAGTGGCTGTTACATGGGAATTTGACAAACTCTCAAATTCAAACCATTTACAGGTATTTTTGAATTGTGAAGGAGTCGGTCATTCAGAAGTATGAAACTAGTTGCCCATTCCAAAGCGTAGTAGGGACCTATGGAGAAGAACGGGCAAGAAACTCCATGGATACTCTTTCAAATTATATTGTTACAAAATACACTACTCAACAAAGCCTAGCGAACAAGCCAACTACCTACATGAACTGAAAACTCTTTAGAAGAAGTAGGTACTGGGCACAAAAAATTATAAATGCTGGTTGAACCTACATTAAATAATTATTCAATTTTTTTTTACCTCTTTAGATGAAGATAAAGATAACTGTTTAGAAAAAGTAGGCACCGGCCACAAAAAAATTGTAAATGTTGGTGTAATCTGCATTAAATAATTACTCGAAATTTAAAAAAAAAATAACATAAAAGCAAAAGCTTGAGCAAAAGCATTTTGGAATATGGAGGGAATACTTCACTGGTCGCAGCGTAGATACGGCGTTTTGAAACTTAATAACTTTGGAGATTATACTGTTAATAATCGTTACTTTTTCTTGAGAAAATCATTTTCGTCGCTCACTTGTAAGTTTTGTGACTCTGAAGCGTTATGCCACGTCGTCATTTGACGCGGGAAGAGATGGTCAGGGCTGTTGGTATGCTGGAAGTAGGGCGCAGTCAACGTGAAACTGCCGACGCTGTCAACACGCAGCCAAGCGTAATTGGCCGATTATGGGCAAGTTGCAAGGCTACAGATGTTGCTGAACGTCACTGAGGAAGATACAGGGTCATACCTCAGAGACGACAGCTTTCTGCAAAACTCTGCGAGGAGTCAGCCCCAAATTGCGGCTCGCCAGCTGGTAGGAAGACTCCAGTCTCAGTACCAAGTGGTCATCAGTCACCAAACCGCCAGGGGGAGATTGCATGAAGATAATCTTTACGCTCGCAGACCGCTTAGAGTAGATACAAGCTCTTCGATGCGGAAATCGAGGGCGTCGCTTATTGTGGGTTAACGCACATTAGCACTCAACCGACACTCAGTGGGCTCGTGTTCTTTATACTGATGAGTCGCGCTTTGGATTTTATCACGATTCAAAAAGAGTGCGTGTTTGGCCTGGTCCTGGTCGCCAGAGTCGACTCCAGAATCCTCAGGAAGTTCATCCGTACCAGGGCAGAACGATGTATATGGTGTCGGCTGGAATTCACCTGGATGGAAGAACGGGCCTCGTTTTGATACGAGGCAATTTAAATGTGGAACAAGATGAGATTGTGGAACGTATGGTCGCGCCACACCGAGAGCAGTAAGGCCAAGATTTCATGTTCATGCAAGATAATGCGCGTGCACACACAGCACAAGGCTCAAAGCTGGTGATGAATGTGCTCTGTGAGAATAATATCACGCTTTAAGAGTGGTATACTCAGTCCGCTGATTTCAATCCCATAGAGCAGGCCTGTGATTTGCTCAGAAGAAGAGCGTATGGCACATCTTTCCATCAGGTAACAATGACAATAGATAACCTGATACTAGCCCAGTCAAAGTCTACACGTTGTGGCAAACGTCGCAAACGCAAATGTAAAGTTACATGCGCGTTCGTGATGTTTGCTATACGACGTTTGTCTGCGATTAAGGCGACGTTTTATCTACGTTTTTTTTATATACTGTTAGGTCCCCTGAGAGTAATTTAAACCCAACTTTGCAACCCTGAAAACCTTGTGCTACCCACGGTGCTATAAAAACTGCGAAATATTGGTACTTGTTTCAGTTTTTTTTATATACCTGAAATATCCCACCACAATGGCGGCTCTGACAACGATGTCACCATCGAGGAAACGGAACGTTTACAGTGGTCGATGGCATCGAAATGATTTAGTTCAAGATGCAGTTAAAAATATAGAATAAACATACCTAAAACGCGTCCTACCGGTATATTTTTCAAAAAAACTGAAACAAGTGCCAGAATATCGCAGTTTTTCGAGCACCTTGTGAGTATCACTAGGTTTTCAGGGTTGCAAACTTTGGTTACTACTACTACTCTCAGGGGATATAAAAAACATTTAAAAAATCAAAGTTACATACGCGTTTGCGATGTTTGCTGTTGTTGTTGACTAGACTATACTATAGCATGCGATCAAATCTGTATTAAATTACGCTTCTATTGATATAAAATTATGTTAAGTACACACGGCTACATATCAAGCTATACATTTCTAGTATAAGCTGATCTCAATTTGTATAGGATTTCCGTACAATAAGAGGTCAGCTTATATTGGAAATGTGTAGTTTGATAAGTAGCCGTGTGTACATAAAAACAATAAAAATAAAAATAATTACTATGAATATACCTATTAGTACTATGAGTATACCATACAGTTTTTGAGTAGTGTAAGTCACATCATTATCTAATGATGAATTTATAATTACCTATAATGTGAGAAAGATGTAAAAAAGACGTGCACGTCAGCACCATTCAGCTCAACCATTTGAAGGGAGCTAAATGATCCAAGACCTTCGATTAGAAATTAAATAATAGGCACTATAAAAACTTGGTCTCTGAACTAACTCCCACTTGGTCTTTTACGCCTTCTACCTACAACTACAACATCGGGTTCCTTTTTTGCCAGATTTTAATGCAAATGCACCCCATTCGTGCACTTTCCAGTGGTCAATTATTTGGTTGTCATGCCATCTTTCATGTCATCCAACATCATTCTCGCCGAAAAACAATAGGTTATCATCATTAGTTCAGTGCAATAAGCAATTAGGTTTCTATGAATCGATTTTCGTGACTATTACTGAGTTTTAAAAGTAAGTAAATGATGAATTCATGAATGAATTGGTTTTCTAGAAATCAATAATTAAATCCATTGATTATTAACTTCGTCAGGTATTTTATAATTTTTGTCTATCTCTAATGGTTTACAACATCATTATTTTCTTGCAACATTGTATAGGTAGCTACTCCTTTGGCCTGTGACCTATGAGGTAATCGGGCAACCTATTGGGATTTTCTTCATACTTAACACGTTCAGTGCCGGGAGGCCTCCTGGAGTGTTCACGTAGTCTCATATGGGATGCCGTGAGCACTCGCGGAGGGCTCATTTAAAATCCAACCATTTTTTTTTTGTTTACTATTACAAATATTCGCAAAGAATTTAAAGGTTGGAAACGACATATAGCGACGAGACCCCTGAAAACACAATTTTACTTAGTATACAGTGTTTTATAACACGGTTTTGAACCTAATGCCGTTGACCGTCCGCGATTGATAACTTTAGCGCAAACATAATGCCGGCAACCCTCCCGGAGGGTTCACTTCCAATATGTATGGCGGCATGGCGTATGAGTTCTATGAAAATAGGTGTAGTCGAAAGTGTTAATCATAGTTCGACGCCTCTTTTCAAGTACCAACTTCGTAGGTACCTACACTAAGTATTTAACGAATCTGGGAGATTACATAACTGCTGTTCTTTTTACAGGTGGGGTCTCTTGAAGCACTGTACCTAGCAAAAAGGGGCCATCGAGTTCGCTTATATGAGTTTCGCGAAGGTTGGTATTAACGACAGTTGTTTATGTTATTCTTTGGTGTAAGTATTTCTCAAAGAAGCGTTTTTTTTTTTTTTTGGGTGGTTAATTATCAAATAACTTCTCCCGCTTAAGGCGGAGCGGGAGGGCGTGTCAGACTCTTACTGACTAAAAAAACACCCACCCGTGTTACCCTTCATTTACCCGTACGTTGCCAGGGGCCACGGTATCCCTTTCGGACTTTCCCGCGACCCCAGCAGGTAACGGTCCTAGCAGACCCCTTCAGTTGTGCTGACATCTTTTTGAGGCGCGCGTGGAACACAACGCGCCGTCGACCCGGGCCTAGTCCTTATCGGACGGCGAGCTATACCCATTGCTCTCCGCCCGCTCTCAAAGTGGCATAACAGTTGAATTCTGAATTGATAAGTTGAATTTGTCTGACTGACCCGCTTACACGAGTCTCGAAGATTAGATAGGTACCTAACTGTACTAAAAATGCATACTTAGATATTGTATGTTATAATGATGACAACCACTGTTATCTAGCGCCAACGCCTTTGTTATTGATTACTATAAGGTTGAGGATTACGTTTACATAAATGATATGATATCAAATAAGACAATCTGGCATTTAGAAAGTTATTATTAGACCGTTTTAGACGAGAAGATTCGACAAACTGTTAAAATGCGTAAACATACCTCACTAAAACATTTTTGGAAATAAGTATTTCAATTAAACTCAAAAAAAAAATTATTCGTGGGTTCATTGTTTTTGTGGAGGCTGTAACGAAAATGGGTGGAACAAAAATGAGGAGCTCGTGGCTAAGTAATAACAGCCGCACGGGTCGAACGCTTGCTGGGGTTGGTCCATGGATGGGCTGTTATTTATATTTCTATGATGGGTGACCATCTTTACATACAGAGACTCCCCCGTGCCTCGGAAAGTACGTTAAGCCTTTGGTCCCGGCTGTCATTGGTGGATGTTTGACAGTCGTTACGGGTCGTCAGAAGCCCGAAAGTCTGACAACCAGTCTTACCAAGGGGTATCGTATTACCCAGTTACTGGGTTGTGGAGGTCAGATAGGCAGTCGCTCCATGTAAAATACTGGTATTCAGCTGCATCCGGTTAGACTGGAAGCCGACCCCAACATAGTTGGGAAAAGGCTAGGCAGAGAGATTGTTACTGTAGGTAGCGTCATCATTTCTACCTTATTACCTAGTTAATGGGTTGTGGAGGTCGGTTATTTAAAAAAAAAAACTGCTGCATACATTTTGACCGCGTAGGTACTTTTCTATGAAACAGCAGATTTTGTTCAAAATAATCGACGAAATATTTCAACGCAGGGGTTCAGGATCATGTACTGAATCCATGGTATCAGTTTTCGCGTCGATGTCCCTGACACCCTGTATAAATGCCATAATTTTTTCTTCTTGCTCCAGATATTAGAGACACCCCTCAAGTCAGGGGTAGGTCCATAAACTTGGCGCTATCAGTGCGCGGGAGACGAGCCTTGAAAGACGTTGGTTTAGAGACACACATGGTCAAAGAACACGGAATCCCCATGACAGGCAGACGGATCCACAGGACCGATGGATCCACGTACGTTATACCGTACGATGCGAATACCAAGCAGGTTTGTTAAACGTAGGTTTATTAACTAAGGGCCATTTGAATTGCCCAATATATATAGATGCAAAGTGACGTCAGCAGCAAACTTGCCTAAATAGAACTTGTCAGATTTGCGAAAGGGTTAACAAAATACCCGTATAAAGGGTTAACTAAGTAGAAACCTACTTAGTTGACCCTTTCGTAAATCTGCAAACACTGAAAAAAAACTAGGTTTTCGAGTATAACAAAAACAATATCGCTCCTACCCTACTTCAACACTATACTTAGTCTTTCTCAATCTAACTCATAAATATTATTTTTACTATCCGACCCCGCCCTTACCACTTCGGAAATCCTTACTTTCTCACTTACCTATTCTCGATTTGAAATAAGATTAGACAATTAACCAAACCTTTTTACAGACCGTTCAACCGATTCTGTCTTTTATACCGTACGCATAAGGAAAAAGCAAAAAATGGTTAGAATACCAATTGTTTACTGCAGCTGCCATTTGTTATGCCACCAACGCAATAAAAGTAAAAATCGCTTGAACGGACTGTAAAAAAGGGTTTAGTTAAATGTCTAATCTTATTTCAAATTGAGTGTATGTACTTTCTCATAGTGACTGTATTCTATTAGCCGTATGTGGGGTCACGGGTCTCACTGACGTATTCCACATTGGATACCCGCTTAAACGGCACCTGAGGTATTCCACATACGGCACCTATCGATATTTTTCGCAGGTGCCATTAGTGGAATAATTTGTTATTTAAAATGTGATTACGAAAACTGATTGTGATATTAAAATGACTAAAAACAAAGAAGTTATGTTTTTACCATGATAATAAACTCTCCGCTGATTTTTATCGAATTTTTGATTTTGAGGTCCTAAGAAATAAAAAAACGTCCCTACACTAGTACGTACTGATCCGTAGGTGCCATTTGTGGAATACAATTTTAAATAACAAATTATTCCCGTAATGGCACCTGCGAAAAATATCGATAGGTGCCGTATGTGGAATACCTCACTGTGCCATTTGCTCAGGTGCTATTTAAGCGGGTGCCCAATGTGGAATACGTCGTCTCACATAATATTAGTAAAACACACCTTCCAATACTTATAGAATACGACAGTAAATTTATTATTGAAATCCCTAGAACTGCCTTTTTTTTGGTGTCCCCTTTAACCCTAACAATAGGTACCGAACCTATAAAACGTAATATTTTTCATAGATCGATATTCAGGCCGCGCGCACTTTGGATCCGTTTTCGTACGAATTTCATTCATGCGTACAAAATGCGCGCGGTCTTTAGTTTTCATCTTAATGTTGTTTGATAGTTTAATAAACTATTTTATCTTATCAGACATTTTCTGTTCAATACTTAAAGTAAATATTAAGTGAGCGTGTAAAAGATAATATTTCCTGTTATTAAGTTGATAGGTATGTATAGTCGATCTCGTGACGTAATCCTACCACCCTAAGGCTGAACGTCACTTCTAGCTTGTAGGTACCGACGTCATAAAATGACAAGTTGAGTGATATGTGACTATTAGTTTTTTTTTGTTTTTTTTTTTAAATTACCTTTTCCTTATACTAAAACAAAGAACACAATTAGACCTCTGGGGTCTATCCTAGCATGCCATGGCCTTAGATTTGATCAACGCGCTAAAACAACATAGTTTCGACCTTAGTGAAGTGTCAATTTATTGGGCACTGTTGTCGAAGGTGGTAAAAAAATTACGAGGTCAACTATTCGAAACCAAATAGTTATTGTTTTGCCGGCAAATGTCTCGATCATACAGTGCATGAACGTATTGAACTGATATTTACTGATTGTAATTCCATCTCCATTTAAAAAAAAAAGTATTTTATATGCACGTTATATTTTTTCAGAGCATTTACTCAGTGGGGAGAAATTATTTAAACGCGCGGCTTCTACAAGGTAATTAATTTGATAGATCTAGCGTTAAATAATAACATTCAAATGATGCAAGATGCTAAGGGGCGGGCCACCCAAAAGGGACGAGACCAGGACGGGACGCAGACCATCCCTTTCACGTGTCTTCATGATTCTTCATACAAAATGGATTAATGCGATCTGGCATAAAACATAAACAAGACGCAGAAACAGAAACAACAGAAAGGACAAGATGCAGGCGCGGCGCTTTTTCGTCTGCATTCTATTGTTGAAATACATTAAAGTGTCTAGACGCGGAAACAGCGCACAGACCGCTGCGTCTGCGCCGTGTGCTCGTCTCGTCACTTTCTGCGTGTGGTGCGGAGAGGGCATGGGGTGATTGCCGAACATTCACCGCGATTTACTTATATTAGGGTGTTTGATTATGACCAGAATTCCTTCCTCATCAATTCGCGCTACTCCTCTGGACCTTCCAACCATCCAACCAACCATTTTTCGGAGGGTCCTATGCCCGATGAAGTTTGACTTCTGATGCGCGGTCAATATCCCACCCTGATCCAAGAACTTACACTAAAACCATAATTGAAGAACAAAGTAACTAATCCTACCCAATGCCAATTTATAATTTTTATAAACAGCTACACAGTACTTACATACATTATGAAGTGTTTTTGTGTCGTCCGTATCCGCGCCTCGTCTCTTCTATATAAATTGAAAAATCGCATCTGCATCTCGAGCCCCTGGCTGGAGGCTTTAAGTGTAGAAGCTTAAGGCAACCACAGGATTGACCGGTTAAGTAGTCATGACCTCAGAGGTCAGCTACGAGATGCCCTATATAAAAAAATAAAATAAAAAAAAATAAAAAAAAAACTGCATCTCGTCCGTACCGTGTCTGCGCCTGCGCCCCGTCCTCGTCTCACGTCCCTTCTGTGTGGCCCGCGCCTTATATTACGGCAATTTGGAAGCATTTACGTTGTGGCATGGATTTAAATTGAATGAAGACCCTTGAAGATTGGTAGGTAGATTCGTAGCACACTTACCTATGTGCCTATCTATGCAGATTGTGTAAAAAAGAACTCATATTTACATAATTCGGTAATGAAATAATAATTGAAGGAAATCTGACCCTGACAACGAACATTGAACAGGCACTGTAATTAGTGTAGCTATGAAATTATATTATTCCGTTTGATTAAGTTGATGTTTTTATTACGAAATATATTATTTAATATACGCGAGATAGCTGCACCAGATAGCAGGAACTGATAGGCATAAATAAAGATGAATAATTCAAGGTTAGAATATATTCTAGTTCTGGTTTCTACATTTATATTCTCAATAAGAATGTAAATATGCGTCAGTAAAATGTCAGCACAGTATTTTGTTTTTGTAGACGACTATCGACGTTAGTTATAGGTACCTACGTACCTACCGTCAATGTTGATCAACAAGGAACCTTTTATGTTGTTAGATTTGCTAGTCAATAGGTATGACGACTGGGAAAAAAAAAACAATTTAGTCCGTCAGTCAGATAATAAAAAAATATTAGACACGTATTTTTTGCTTTATCATATTAATAAAAAATGGTTTAGATAAAACGGATTAAAGTTGGGGGCTAGGTCACAAGTCAGTATAAAATATAGTATTGCCTACTCAATGTATTGCCGTAATCTTTTGATTACGTAAAAAAGAAAAAATACCTACGTGTCCAATATTTTTTAATAAGTAATAAGTACTTATACCAGACGGACAAAAAACAAATTTTGTTAACATCCCTATTTATGGAAATTAGCCGCCGTCTTCATTTTTATTTCCATATGTTTTTAATTGATAACGTTAGCCAGATATTAGAACGAACCCTACCCTTTTTTTTTTTTTTTTTTTTTGGATGGGAAATCATCAAATGACTTCTCCCGCTCTGGGCAGAGCGAGAGGGTGTGTCAGACTTTTACTGACTAAAACCCACCCGTGTTCCTTCCGTTGCCTGTGTGCCGGGGCCGCGATATCCCTTTCAGACAAACCCGCAACCCCAGCAGGCATTGGTCTTTCGACCCCGTCGGTTGATGCTGACATCTCTTTGAGGCGCGCGTGGAACACAACGCGCCGTCGACACGGGCTTGGTCCTGATCGGACGGCGAGCTGCCCATTGCTCACCGTCCGCAGGCCCGCGCCTACGGTGGCCGGAAGTCGGCTCTTGACTCCCGACGCCCGGGGTAAACTTAAAAAAATCTGTCGCCATATTCCTCTCAGCTCGTCAAGGTAAAGCTACACCTACATTATTTACTTACCTTGATAGTTGATACTTGATACCCAAATAAACAGTCGGAAGTCGTAATCGGGGCAATGTTGATGGCAAGTCTGACTGTTAGGACGTAACCTGCTCTCGTTGAGGCTCTAAACCTTCTAGGTAAACAATTTAAGTATAATTTTTCGATGTAATATTTCAGAATCGGAGCAGTACGATAATGTTGAGAGGTATTTTAATCACAAATTGATCGAAGCCAACTTGAAGAAAGGAACCTTAACATTTCAGAAGTAAGTGGGCGAATACTTCGAATAGATAATATTGAATAATATCGGAAAATTAATCAATAATCGATTACTCCTGTGGAAGCATTTCATCAAGTACCTACCTAGTGAGGTGGAACTTTTTATATTAGATTGAAGAAATATAGAAACAGACGATACACGTTAATTAAATTGTTTTAATAAGCTTTGTGAATTACATTTACACCGTATACATCACAAAAGCAATAAAGAACGGTCTAGAACTCTTTATTGAATTTTTTAAACTTACTCCTAACAAAACACCAAATACAATTTATTAGCAAGCCATGCAAATATTGAAATATAATTTAAAACCTATGAAATCTTTTCTTACAGGACGGATACAGATGAAAAGGTTCATGTCACCGCTGACCTGATCATCGGAGCTGATGGCGCCTTCTCAGCAGTCCGCAAGGCTATGATGAAGCGCCCCTTCTTCGACTTCAGCCAGAAATACATCGAACACGGCTACTTAGAACTTTGCATACCGGCAGACGAAAATGGCGGCGTATGTACTTAGATAATAAAGAGTTAAACAGACGATATATGTAACGTAACGTTTACTTGCCATTCTTTTTGAGCATCCACAGGTCGCCATCAGTTCGCCGTATGAAATTGTTAACTGTCACCATTCTCTTAAATTTCCTCTCCTCTTTTATGTACTTATACCATATCTCCAACACAAAGCATAGAAATGACAAGAAAAAGCCCACAAACAGAATGCCAAAGGGTATTCTCAAATCTAGAAGCGTAGTCACTGTGAAGGGCTTGGGATGTCTCTGAATGACGCTATAACTTCTCAGGTTGATTGTTTTCAAATGATTCATTATAAGACCAGCTTCATACAAGCGATGAGCATAGTCCTGGAACTTATCGATAAAAGGGAAACCACGAACAAGATACATGACGATCACGTTAGTGCTAGAAAATAACCAGGAATCGAATACAGGTTTACCAAGATTGTCAAGATATTGGTACTTTTTAAGTTTGTAGCTGTCTTCCATCTCGATGGCATAATATTTTTTGGTGTGTGCAGCATATTGTAAAGAGCTATCTGTTGAGGTGCAGTTATGAATAGATTTTCCTCTTGGCAAATTCTGATTGTAAGCATATTGGAAAAACATTCTTGAATTATCACTAATGCATGGTGCGTATGGTAAAGTTTTCAAGTTTCCCACGCTTAATGAATGTGGTTTCTCGTGCACATGAACTGTGATCAAACTGAATAGCGCTGTATTGTAAAAGTTGCTGATACAAAATGTAAACACAGCCCACCAAATTATTATCATTCTGAAGTTTTTGTGTCTCGACAAGCTTCTGCCTGCGTTTCCAAAAAAGTATCCCCATACATTCAGAACCGAGAAAGTTTCATCACGGAGTTGTTTTTTCAATATCTCACCAACTAGTATAACGAAAAGCATGGCGGCAGCTATCAACAACCATGTCGTTACTCCAAACTCCCTGTATACTCTCTGCCATATTTGGTTTCGTACGGCTGGTGTGTATAAATGGTAGGCAGCGTAGTTGAAACCCCACAGGTAATCGAACAATTCCACTCTATTCTTCATTAGTATGTACCCACCAGCGGCTATGTCTGCTTTACCTTTATCTATGAAATTAAGAAGTCCAGTAGCCGTACGATTCGATAGCACGATTCCATACGTAAGTTCCTCTCCGAAAGTCTCGTAATCTAAGTAAAACCCTTCTCGCTCAGCTATAGTATCCAGCACGTATTGTTCTAGACCTGACACAAACTTGCCATAAACTGTATAGTTGCTCGATTTGGAAATAAAATTTGGTACATCATCACTTGCTACTACTTTGAAAGTGCAATTTTTCATTCCATTGGGGACTTCATTCGGGAAGTAGTTACTAACATTCTCAGCAGTCTCACAAGTGCAAAGAGTTATTACTTTATCGAAATGTTTGCCACAGCTATGGTCCTTGAACGGATGGTACGTGTAAATCACTGCATCATCTTTTACATTTTGCAAAAGGACTACGTTATGCATTCTGTATTTCAACAGTGTCTTGAACACAACCTGAAGTCCTTCATTTCCACCCACAAGATTGTTCACTTGGATAATAAACTTTGCTCTGGGATTCCAGAACACATCCCTTGTCAAGTCGAGCAAGCCAGACCAGAGCTCGACAAAGTTTTCCACCGTGATCACATAAACGTTTGTCCAGATATACCATTCTCGGTCGTCGAATGTCCGTACGATGATACTGTGACAAATATCTACCCCATTCGTAGTTTTAATAAGTTGATCAACATTTGCATTGGGATTTACAAAAGTTGTGAGGGTGCCACAAGGGAAATATTTCGTTAGAATATTATTTATACACCTAACTGTGTTGTAGTTTTGATTTGTGTAAAAGTTATGTAGATCCGGAATATTTTCATCGCAACAGGCAAATTTTACTATACTAAAATTTAATGCTAAATAAAATAAAACCATTGTTCGTATGGTCATGTTGTTAACGTCAACTTCACTGTACATTACTATTTGTTCGAACAGAATGTTGGAAATTAAATCTGTTGAAGTTTCGATGATAAATGACATTGCAACGATGTATTTACAATGATTTATCATCGTTTTAGTGGCAGAATATAATTAAATAGATATTATCCCTTCATCGAATTCATTATGTTTTGTTTACAAGTTTAAATAAGGGTAAAACAATATTTCAATGAAATTGATAGCTCTAATAATAATAATTTTAATTTTATAGCTTTAATAGTAATATTTGTGGGAACAATGACCAGTAGTTTAGGCCAATCGACTGTTACTTTTAAGAACAGTTTTGTTTTTAATTTCAGAGATTTAAAGGTATTTTGTGTTTTTGTTCTTATCGAGCGGTGGTGACCCAGTTTTACGAGTCGTAGGTTGGAACCCTGACAGGCTCTTTTATTTTTGTAAGTTATTTCATCACCACTGCTCTCAAATCGGTGAAGGAACACATCGTGAGGAAACCGGCATGTCCTAGAACCAAAAAAAAAAAAACCAAAAAACAAAAAAAAAAAACAAAAAAAAATGTCAAAAAATTCAAAGACATGTTACATCTACCAACCCGCACTGGGCCCGCATGGTGGATTTCGGCCCAATCCCTCTAACGGAGCGGAGGCCTGTATCCCAGCAGTGGGAACAATATAGGATTATTATGCATTATGGTATTTTTTCGACAGTTTCAGATGCCCGCCAACTTCCTTCACATCTGGCCTAGAGGCGAGTTCATGATGATCGCGCTTCCCAACCAGGATTGTTCATGGACAGTAACGTTATTCATGCCGTTCACCAAATTTAAAAATTTAGACACAGAAGAAAGACTGCTAGCCTTCTTTGAGAAGTACTTCCCGGATTCAATCCCTTTGATTGGCAAAAAGAAGCTAGTTGAAGACTTCTTTGCTGGAGCACCGTCGCCCTTGGTTGCTATAAAGGTGATAATGTGAACTACTGAAAATAATTCGCTATAAAGAGACTATATTATGTATAATTATTTTGTCAGAAGAGTCTAAACCACATTATGTGAACTGTAATTCGGGTCGATTAACGCAATCAAATAGAGATGTTGTCTGGAAAAAAAAAATATTTAGTCCGTCATTCAGATAATAAAAAAATATTGGACACGTATTTTTTGTTTTATCAAATTAATTAATAATGGTTTAGATAAAACGCATTAAAGTCGGGGAGTGGCGGCTCGCTACGTCACTAATCAGTATAAAATCTACCGGCCATTTACCGCACTGCCTACTCAATGTATAGCCGTAATCTTTTGATTACGTAAAAAAAGAAAAAAATACGTACCTATCCAATATTTTTTAATAATCTACCCGACGGACAATTCTTTTTTTGTCAACAACCCTATTGACGTTGAAGAGAAACAGTCTTTTCAGGTTCAACACATTATAGTCCTTGCAAAATGCGGACCTACATGTGACATGATTGTTGTCGCATTTAAAGACCTCAGCACTTTTATCCTCAGTGTCGCCCTTACCACGTGGAAGATAAGGCCCTCCTGATAGGTGATGCAGCACATGCCGTCGTACCATTTTACGGCCAAGGCATGAACGCTGGTTTCGAAGACTGCACACTGCTAGACGAGCTCTTCCAAAAGCACAACGATAACCTTGCTGAGATCCTCAATGAGTTCTCTGATACAAGGTGGGAGGATACCTTCGCAGTCAGCGATTTGGCGATGTATAATTATATTGAGGTAAGGATAAATGTTGAATTATTTTACAAGTAGGTAAGTCTTTCATTTTCAATTGATGCTCTTTGTACAGTTTGGCAAATAAACACCCTACTTCATTTTGCCGTGTTATAGCCATTTTAAGGCTTGTGCAGACCAGCGCGACTTGTCGCGCGACGCGACACCGGTTATTGTTATACTGTGAAGTTTTGTTAGAAATTGTATTGTTCGTGTCGCGTCGCGCGACAAGTCGCGCTGGTCTGCACAAGCCTTTATACAACAGACTGTCAAAGAATAACAGTTGCGATTTGAATTACACGGACAATTTAAGTTGGTAGTACATAACAACAATTTAATTAACTGCAATGTCATATGGATGTGATGAATGTGGCCAGTTCATGGAATTAATAAGTACTATACACGGTGATTTTTAATTCACTGTTAACCTTTCAGCAGGTGAAACTACTCATGATTATAAACAACTTTTACTATGGGGCCAACTATGAAATACCGAAAAAAAAAATACTTCTGTTTCATACAGTTTCATCGGGTAAATATTGCATTTTTGTATGAAAACGCTGATTTAGTATCGATATTTCAGAGTTGGTTTCATAGTGAAAGTTGCCCATAATCATGAGTACTTTCACGCCCTGAAAGGTATACAGTGAATTAAGAATTACCGTGTATAACCAGCTCTTTAAATTTTCTTCAATAGAGATGGTGCCTGGGTAAAAAAAAATTAAATTCTAATTAGTCCGTCAGTCAGATAATAAAAAAATATTAGACACGTATTTTTTGCTTTATCATATTAATAAAAAATTACTTAGATAAAACGCATTTTAAGTTGGGGAGTGGGGGTCGCTACGTCACTAGTATGTATAAAATCTACATACTCGTGACGTCATGGCACGTTTTACCTCAATGTATCGCCGAAATCTTCAGATTACGTAAAAAAAGAAAAAATACGTGTCCAGTATTTTTTTTAAATCACAAAGACGGAATAAAAAATAAAAAAATATCATGCATCCTATTGTCATTACTACGTCTGGAATTGCTATCCTCCTCTACCATCCGTTTTTTTTTAAGAATTAATGTATGTAATTTGAGTTTCAAAACAATGAATTCATTTCTTTCAGATGCGGGATCTGGTCACTCGTCCGTCATATCGTCTTCGTAAGGCAATGGATGACTTCATATTCTGGCTGCTGCCTAACTTCTGGGTACCTCTGTACAA
This sequence comes from Agrochola lota, assembly GCA_947364205.1. Classification (NCBI taxonomy): domain Eukaryota; kingdom Metazoa; phylum Arthropoda; class Insecta; order Lepidoptera; family Noctuidae; genus Agrochola; species Agrochola lota. The sequence continues at coordinate 16,101,103 of OX376228.1, forward strand.
CTCTGTGACATTCTCCACCATGCCTTACAGTCGATGCATAAAGAACCGTGAATGGCAGGACAAGGTGAGAAATAATAATTATAGGAGAATTCAAAAATCAAACTTTTTTTTTTCGTCTTCAATGTCTCAAAATACAATAATGTTCATTTCGTAGGTAGTTTCAAGTCGTTCAATCAGTCGTATAATAGGAGAAGAAAAACATCGAAAACTGAATACCTTTCTCCAATAAATGTCCAACGTTTAAGAAGTTAGGCAGTATCTGTATACAGGCTGACACATGTAAAGTTTCGTGCAGACTGGCGCGACGCGACTCTAATATAACAAATGCTAAGAAAACTTCACGGTAGAACATTTACCGGTGTCGAGTCGCGCCAGTCTGCACGAGACTTTAAACGGTAAATAACAACCCTGTGGTCGTAATTTGAGATAGGGTATTAAGGGTAAGTTGCCTTAACCGCTGTAGTAGCTACAGGAAAACATATATAGGACGCCAACATTCACTTTTAGATATGCTTACTACCTTTATTAACAGAATCAATATATATTAATACGTGAAGCAAAAACTTTGTACTCCTTTTTAAGAAAATCACGCGGACGGAAGAGTATGAAATTTGGCACAGTTAAAGTTTTTATGGAGGAGTGCAGTAAGATAATACTTTAATATTTTATGCATTAGACGTCATAAAATTAAGAAAAGAAAAACGCATGGCGCGTTTGACATATACACACTCTTTTGTTTATGGTTAAAGATGGCTTAGATACCTAGACTTATCAGCATGGAATAAGTGTGTACCATGTCTGGCATTCCGGGACTAACGCATGCTTACGTCACTATCCAGTTGCCACTCTATTGCAACAAAACACGATTAAGGAAAGATTTTCAGAAACCAAAGCTTTTAAATTGTCGTTTCGTGTGTCTAATCAAACGAAACAATTCAAATTTAAACATAAACCAACGTAATTGTTAATTAAAACCTCATTGTTTTATTACAAACTTCTGGTAACACAGATGTGATGACGTAGACTTGTGTTGCCCACGTGACCACTGTGTTTCGGAATGCCATACCTGGCGAAGTATATTATTATACCATGGTGTGTACTATATAATATCCTTTCAAACTTAAAATTTAAATGAATTATGGAACTGGCAGACAACTAGTCTAGTTATAAATTGTACAGCCAGCTAGAAAACCACCATGTAGGTGGCAGGTACCAATTTCATCGCACATCCTAATCAATTTTTTATTTCTATTGCAGATACTAAAGCGAACCTTGTCAGTTGCTGGCGTAGCAGCATTGATTGGAGGTGCTTTTGCATTGAAGATCAAACATTATGGTTTATAATAAATTTTTAATTACGTACACATTTTTTTACTTTCTTTTTAATCCTGTTCCAAGGCACCTGAACAGTAAGATGATATAAAATACTTGCATGTAAAATTTGACTGTGCAAGTTGTACCTATGCACCGCGGAGGTATCCGAAGTTTGCTAAATAAACCTGAAAACCCGCCAAGTGCGTGTCGAACCACGCATAGTGAAGAGTTCCGTAGTTGACATTCATATTTACACATGCATTATTGTTTTTAATAAGTTTGTGTTTCAAGTAGATATTTTTCGAAAAGAACTATGTAAAACTTTTTGCTATTGTAACCGGAAATAGATCCAGAAACGATAGACTAAAAAGCAAAGTCACTAGAAAGATCATAATCTTCTTAATTGTGTGATTCAACAACGCCCCACATACTTAATTATGTGCCGTGCGATCCTCTCTGCCTAACCCACAAAGTAAAGCGTAAAGTTCGATAGTAGTAGTGCATTTATGTAGTTCATCATAAAAGTTTATTCTGTACATTTTACAGTTACATCAGATTATAATTCATCTGGTTTGAATTAATTTAGTATGGATATTTACGATCAAAGTACATTTTAATATATAGTTTAGTCGACTATTACTTGTTAACTAGTAAAGCCTACTTAGCTGTGCTTGTTTTCCATTGAACTTCTTTATATTATATATTATAATACTACGGCCATGATCTTTTTCACATATCCAAAAACAACCATTTAGCTGGCAGAGTGGAAACTTGACTGTTACAAAGCACTCAATTTAAAGGTTAATATTTCGCAAACGGATCCCTGAATCGGAAAATTCACACACCTGCAATATTTTTTAACGACCTATCCAACGAGGTTCTGAGCTATGCCGCGGACAGACTGACGGATGGATATGGCGAAATTATATGGCTTCGTTTGGACTACGGAACCCTAAAAAATAACAATATTTACCTAAAGAAGGAACATCTGTGGAAATTGATTTCCATTAAAATACTTAAGTTCTGGGTAGCTACGCTCGTTCCATCGCTTTTCACCAGGTGAAATCAAAGTCAGGAGATGAGAGAGAGGACCCATTTATTTATAACAGCTGTAATTCGTTCGGCAACACAACCTGATACATTGTGTTGCTCTATGCATTTCGATAGGATTACAGACCGGATAGCATAGCGCGTCATGAGTGAGTGAGTATATTTTAGTACTAATTGGGCACTATTTATTTATGCCATGAATTAACTTTCCAACTCTTAACTTGGTCCCGCTACCCAGACGCACACCTGTTTAAGGGCGAATTTCACTAATGAAACTGATCGCAAGAGCTGTCAGTGTCATTATTATTGTGGCATATTGACACTGACAGCTCTTGAACACAGTTTCAATCTGCTGATCGGGGTCAGTTTCGTTGGAAAAATTGGCACAGGGTGCAACAATGTAGTCCTAGGACAAAAACTCTTACTTTTTCTTTTACGATAGGTACTTCAGTAACCTAATCAGCAGCAACTATAAAACAGTTTTTACCTCCTTACCGTACCCCTAAATAGAGAAAGAGAGGGATAGAGAATTCGTATCTATCTAATTAAAATAACGAGCAACATTAATAATCGAAGATAGTACTGCATATAAATGCTGTTCGATTTAATCAGTGAAAGCGTAATAAATCCAATTGGCAGTAGGGAAATCACGGACGTTTCTCAGAGAATCCGCTCTGTAGCGCTAGTGTTCATTTACTACGCAGATCCTTTAATCTGCTTAAGAATGACTTGGCCTATCTAGAATTTCTTTCATTCAACGTTCGGGATAATACACTGGCAACTTTACACTGGTAAGAACTTGTAGATACAATCAATAAAAAAATAGACCGTCATTAAAAGTGGTAGCACAATATTTCAATGAATAAAATATAAGTTAAGCTTCATTACGACGCAAGTTCCTTGTCTTTGGCATATTACAATAAAATTGAAGCAACGAATGACTTGCATCGTCAAATCACTGTTTCGACGGTGCAACTTTCATTGTTGCTTCAACTTATGGCACCCTGCAATTAAATCGCACCGTGTAAATCGGCGTTTAAGTAATAAAAGCACAGACGCAAAAAAGGCTTATTTGAATTGAGAGACGAAAGCGCTTCGTTACGTAGACTATATAAATTGAGATCTTCAGAAATATTGAATGAAAAAATTCCATCTCCATTATTCTATTTGTTTCCATTTCAACCAAGATTAAAACTAAAAGCACTCGGTGTTGAAACCCAAGTTTGTTCAGCATTGGATAATAGCCGAGATTTTGCTCATTCAATATGCAGCGAAACTTGTGCTCTGCGCCGCGGCATAATGGACGCCACAGCTTGAGGGAATCGAAACGTGAAATGAGTGGACTAGGCTTATCTATCTTTTGTCTAATCTAGGTAGATGGAAATTTTATGGTTAAGCTCCGAAAGTTTATGTCCCCCTTGTGCGAGTTTTGCGTCTATATTTATAACTAGCTGCGCCCCACGGTTTTTCTAGCATAAGTCTCGATCCCGTGGGAATATCGGGATTTAAAAGCATCATAATGTATTATTTTTATAAACTACCTGTGTGCCTAATTTCATCCAAATCCTTCTTCAATTTCATAAAAAGACAAGATAAATTCCTAGCTGTTTGGACGGGGCGTTCCCAGGTTTTACGCTCGCATACCATCGCTCGACGAATCGAAAGTGTTCCCGCCAAATTAATTGGAGTCCATTTTGACATAAAAAAGAAAATGGCGAACTACTTTGACGTTAATGAAAATTTATCGGTCGGTTGTTTGCCGGCAATGCTGGACGATCCTTTAAATAATAAAGTTTATCTGTGACTTGACTAAAGTAGTTGTAATATTATTATATTTGTAAAACATTAAAGCTTATTTTTTATACCTGAGCTGCAGATATTCAAATAGGAAACGTGATTCATTAGGGCCGAGACACAGCGGAATGGCAGCGGCCGGCAGCGACGCGGCGAGCACTTTCAGTGTGAAGTAATTTTAAACTTTATCTACATACTTATAACACCAGCTTGAAATGCTTGAAAAGGTCGCGAGGCCGCCGCCGCCGCCGGATTGCCGTTCCATCGGAATATGCGAGTAAAGGAACAGAGTGTGCACCAGTGTTTGCGCACACATTTGTGCACTACAATATCTCCTGCTTACTTGGCTAATCTCCGTTGAGATTGACCACTGTGAACCGAAATCGGCCGAGAGGATTTATTTATTCAGTACCTAGTGAAGAAGTAGTGAAGGCTCATTATGAAGGAGGTCTTCCTTCTATTCTTATCTATATCGCCAAGCAACGTTTTGGGTTAGTCTGACTTTCCACCAGAGATATATAAGCCCTACGTGTCTATTTCCAGCAAAGCTAAGGTGCTGTTTCAGAGAAGATGTGCTAAAATATATGCCTTGTGTTAGTTAGCTCTGTGAGGAAGACGTGCGGTGCAATTCAGTGGCCGCCGCTTACACGAATAAATTTATTGAACCCTTTTCAACACACAGCTTAGTAACACCACAGCTTAGTAATGCTAAGAAAATAAAACGATACTAAAGGTGCGTGCTATAGCACAAATCCCTTGCTGCACAACTTCGCACATCTCTTAAGGAAAGGGGGAATTCCTGGCGGAAGCAACTCATATTTCTCATTAAAGAAAGAAAGAAAGAATAATGTTTATTTGGACACAGTTCGTGAAACACAAAATACAAAATAAAATAAAAAGTGAAAATAATATGTTAACAATAATAGTGTGTGCCTCACGGCTGCGCAAAAATAGTAGATTATTAACCAAGGGGATAAAGCAGTGTCTTCTGTCGCGGGTGACGATTTAAATCACGAGCGTAACGAAGGACTCGACGTTTACTCCCGAGCGTAGCGAGGGTGTTAAATACTTAAATCACGAGCGAAGCGAGGGATTTAAGACGAGTCCTGAGTGTAGCGAGGGATTTAAGTTCACCCAAGACTAAGACAGCTTTATCACCGAGGAAAATACTCTACTTTTCGTACCATTTGCGAAAAAATTAACACAATAATAATATGAGATAAGCATTTATTAAAAATAATGACAATTAAAAGTAAAAGTTAACATTCGAAACATTGGTCCAATTATTGATAGAGAGAGTTACATTTTTGTTTGGTACATTTATTGTTGATGAGTTGATTTGAGTATTTCTCTGTTCTTGCGTCTGAGGAACTTGCGTTTCATTGTAGATAGTATACGTCGGAGATAGTGGTGGTGGTGCATCGTGAGTTACGGACGAAGATAAGATGCCGAAGTTGATGGTTGTGGCTCTGATGGATTAAGTTTTATATTTTTGTTAATTTGACTGCTTAATATGGTTTTATTCGCCATTGAGCTTTCGATATAACCCTCAGCTACTCCATCAGAGCTCCAACCACCGTGTCTTTTTATTGACGTAATTTCCGCCCCTGAATCCGCCAAGAAAGTCGCCGAAGTTCTTCTAAAGCAGTGACCGGTGTAGAGTTCAACATCTTTAAGTTTTAAATATTTAGCAATTTCCTTCGGCATATTGCTAATTTTATTTTTGCCGATGGCTTGTCGAGTACATTTCCTATTCCGATAGTTTATAAAAAATCTATTGTTTTCCATGTTGGTGGGACGTAATGCTTGGTATTTATGAATGATTTTAGTATATTGTCCTTGTACAATGAATGACCGATTTTTCTTTGTCATAGTTTCCTTTACATTAATCAGCAGCAACTCATTAGAATGATTTTCAACGTCCTCCACCTTTAAGTTTACAAGTTCACATCCGCGGCAAGCACCATTGAGTCCAAAAATTAAGGCCACCTATAACAAAGATAAAAAACAGGTAAATATATAGAATAATTACCATTACTAACATACGAAATATTCATAGTTAAATCATGTATACTTACTTTTGTGGCCAGAAAAATTTCGTCAGGAGCTTCATTAAGAAATTTTTCCACATTTTGAGTCGTAAAAATTTTAGACTTCTTTGCGCAAATCCCTTCTGATTTTCTTTTTAAAAAAGCCAGTTATTTCGTGAATCTATTTATTTCAATGCTGTGTTTGATGCTTATTGTAGCTTTCAGTTTTGAGTATATGCACCAAAGTGTACCTATTCGGATTCTTTGTCTTGGATAAATAATCAAAATAGACAAGAAGTACTGATTCTGAAATTGATAGGCCATTCGCACTTCTCCACGTTGAAAATTCTTCATAAGTTTTTAAATAATTTTCCTTGGATTTTGTTGGAAGCAAATTATTTATAATTGCGGCAGCATTTGCACTGATGGAATCCGACAATTCACTGTCACTGTCGATTTGATTTAACATCGTAACGTATTTTTAGAACATTAACTTATTTATAAAAATAAACTTAACGTTTATGTATTTGAAGAAAACAAAAACGCGGCAAATTCCTAGACTAATATTTTTTTGTCGGAAAAGCAAAGGCATCAAGCTCATACGGCCTCGTAGGTTTTCGTAATTTTATTTAATAATCATAACTGCATAATAAATGCGTATTCCTTTTTCAAAAAGATGTATAATGCTATATATACAAACTCAATGGTGTAAACACAGATGTAGTTCAGTATAAATTTCGGTAAGTATTCCAAATTTAAATCACATTCTCCCCCTAGAGGATGAATGAAATTCAGTACAATTTTCTTTCCCTGTTTTTAACAGGTTAAAAATGACTATTGTTATGTTCGCTTTTTGTGGCATAGAATGTCACTTTTTTGAGCAAGTGGTACGAAAAGGTTCATTTCAGCATTAATGCCAGGCAGATGCTGTCTGACGCTGGTTTACTAATGAACCTATAAGTAGGGACAATTGACGGATGGTACACCCCTGAGATACCTGTGGAATTGCAATTGATTACCATCAGGTGTGATTAGTGTGATTACCATTAGTTAGGGGGACGTTGAATAAAAATTAATTACAAAATCACTATTTATTATATAGTTATTAATATTATATAGTTAACACCGTTCAGAACCGTGATACATCGGCGCAATTGTTTAAGTATTTTTATTACTTTCTCTTGTCTATGCCTAAAAAGCCTTTATTGATAATTTTCTTATGTTTTTTTATAAAATTGTAATACATTCTTAAGGAAGCTGTTAGCAGGATTGAATAACTTTTTTCCTTGCTTGTTCAGATCCTTGGGAGTGTTCGGATTCTTGGATGGGTTATGGCTCTCCTCCTTCGGCTTTTTAGTCCCCACTTGCCAAGGTTTGTGAGAGTGATTATACGGCCGCCTAGAGGTAGGCGTGTTCTTTGGTAGTAAGGGGGTATATATCCGTGGTGGCTTAGTGGTATATTTGATTGGTGACGATGGCGTTAATAAGACTGTTGGCCGACGGGTATATTTTTGACGTGACCTATGGGTATGTTCGCGTGGTCGCATAGTTTTGTGTGGTCGCATAGTTTTGTGTGGTGGCATAGGGGTATGTTTGTGTGGTGGCTTAGGGGTATGTTTTTGTGGTGGCTTGTAAATATCCTTTTTTGGTGGCCTATGGAACTCCTCTTGCGATCGCTCCTCGGTATGCTCATATGGTGGCCTATGAGTATGTTCGTGTGGTGGCCTATGAGTATGTTCGTGTGTTGGCTTATTGATTTCTACAGACGTAGCACTTTGAATCTCCTCGGATATGGCTTCTGGAATATCTTCAGATGACGTTCCTGGGATCTCCTTAGATGTAGGATTTTGAACATCCTCATGCGTTGGTCTATGGGTGTGTTCATGTGGTGGCCTATGGGATTGTTCGTGTGGTGGCCTGTGAGTATAATCGTATGGTGGCTTATGGGTCTGATCATGTGGTGGCTTATTGATTTGCACAGACGTAGGACTTTGAATGTCCTCAGAAATTGCTTCTTGAATCTCTTCAGATGTTGTTCCTGGGATCTCCTTAGATGTAGGATTTTGAACGTCCTCATGCGTTGGTCTATGGGTGTGTTCGTGTGGTGGCCTATAGGATTATTCGTGTGGTGGCCTATGAGTATGTTCGTGTAGTGGCTTATGGGTGTGATCGTATGGTGACCTATGGGTATGTTCGTGTGGTGGCCTATGAGTATGTTCGTGTGGTGGCTTATGGGTGTGATCGTGTGGTGGCTTATTAATTTGCACAGACGTAGGACTTTGAATCTCCTCAGACAGTGCTTCATGAATCTCTTCAGATGTTGTTCCTGGGATATCCTTAGATGTAGGATTTTGAACATCCTCGAGCATTGGTCTATGGGTGTGTTCGTGTGGTGGCCTATGGGTATGTTCGTGTGGTGGCCTATGACTATGTTCGTGTGGTGTTTTATGGGTGTGATCGTGTGGTGGCTTATTGATTTCCACAGACGTAGGAGTTTGAATCTCCTCAGACATTGTTACTGGAATCTCTTCAGATGTTGTTCCTGGGATCTCCTTAGATGTAGGATTTTGAACGTCCTCGTGCGTTGGTCTATGGGTGTGTTCGTGTGGTGGCCTATAAGATTGTTCGTGTGGTGGCTTATAGGTGTGATCGTGTGGTGACCTATGGGTATGTTCGTCTGGTGGCCTATCAGTATGTTCTTGTGGTGGTTTATGGGTATGTTCGTGTGGTGGCTTATTGATTTCCACAGACGTAGGACTTTGAATCTCCTCAGACAGTGCTTCTTGAATCTCTTCAGATGTTGTTCCTGGGAACTCCTTAGATGTAGGATTTTGAACATTCTCGAGCATTGGTCTATGGGTGTGTTCATGTGGTGGCCTATGGGTATGTTCATGTGGTGGCTTATGGGTGTGATCGTGTGGTGGCTTATTGATTTGCACAGACGTAGGATTTTGAATCTCCTCAGACATTGCTTCTTGAATCTCTACAGATGTTGTTCCTGGGATCTCCTTAGATGTAGGATTTTGAACGTCCTCGTGCGTTGGTCTATGGGTGTGTTCGTGTGGTGGCCTATAGGATTGTTCGTGTGGTGGCTTATAGGTGTGATCGTGTGGTGACCTATGGGTATGTTCGTCTGGTGGCCTATCAGTATGTTCTTGTGGTGGTTTATGGGTATGTTCGTGTGGTGGCTTATTGATTTCCACAGACGTAGGACTTTGAATCTCCTCAGACAGTGCTTCTTGAATCTCTTCAGATGTTGTTCCTGGGAACTCCTTAGATGTAGGATTTTGAACATCCTCGAGCATTGGTCTATGGGTGTGTTCATGTGGTGGCCTATGGGTATGTTCATGTGGTGGCTTATGGGTGTGATCGTGTGGTGGCTTATTGATTTGCACAGACGTAGGATTTTGAATCTCCTCAGACATTGCTTCTTGAATCTCTTCAGATGTTGTTCCTGGGATCTCCTTAGATGTAGGATTTTGAACGTCCTCGTGCGTTGGTCTATGGGTGTGTTCGTGTGGTGGCCTATAGGATTGTTCGTGTGGTGGCCTATGAGTATGTTCGTGTGGTGGCTTATGAGTGTGATCGTGTGGTGGTCTATGAGTATGTTCGTGTGGTGGTTTATGGGTGTGATCGTGTGGTGGCCTCTGAGTATGTTCGTGTGGTGGCTTATGGGTGTAATCGTGTGGTGGCTTTTTGGTTTCCACAGACGTAGAACTTTGAATCTCCTCAGACATTGCTTCTTGAATCTCTTCAGGTGTTGTTCCTGGGATCTCCTTAGATGTAGGATTTTGAACGTCCTCGTGCGTTGGTCTATGGGTGTGTTCGTGTGGTGGCCTATAGGATTGTTCGTGTGGTGGCCTATGAGTATGTTCGTGTGGTGGCTTATGAGTGTGATCGTGTGGTGGTCTATGAGTATGTTCGTGTGGTGGTTTATGGGTGTGATCGTGTGGTGGCCTCTGAGTATGTTCGTGTGGTGGCTTATGGGTGTAATCGTGTGGTGGCTTTTTGGTTTCCACAGACGTAGAACTTTGAATCTCCTCAGAAATTGCTTCTTGATTCTCTTCAGATTTTGTTCCTGGGATCTCCTTAGATGTAGGATTTTGAGCATCCTCGTGCGTTGGTCTATGGGTGTGTTCGTGTAGTGGCCTATGGGTATATTCGTCTGGTAGCTTATGTGTGTGATCTTGTGGTGGTTTATGGATTTCTACAGACGTAGGACTTTGAATCTCTTCAGACATTGCTTGTTGAATCTCTTTAGATTTTGTTCCTGGGGTCTCTTTAGATGTTGGATTTTGAACATCCTCGTGCGTTGGTCTATGGGTGTGTTCGTGTGGTGGCCTATGGGTATGTTCGTTTGGTGGCTTATGGGTGTGTTCGTGTGGTGGCTTATTGATTTCCACAGACGTAGGACTTTGTAGCTCCTCAGACATTGCTTCTTGAATCTCTTCAGGTGTTGTTCCTAGAATCTCCTTAAATGTCGAATTTTGAACATCTTCGTGCGTTGGACTATGGGTATGCTCATATGGTGGCCTATGGGTATGTTCGTGGGTTGGTCCATGGGTGTGTTCGTGTGGTGGCCTATGGGTATGTTCGTGTGGTAGCTTATTGATTTCCTCATTGTTGTTCTTAGACGATGGTTTATGCATGTCCTCCGATGCGTTGATTTCATCATAAATCGGTACGTAAAAGTCTTCGTAAGTATCGTGCCGTGGCTTACGGGTATGTTCGTCTGTTGGCCTATGGGTATTTTCGTGTGGTGGCTTATTCGTACTTTTGTGTGGTGGCCTATGGGTGTGTTCGTGTGACGGCGTATGGGAATGATCGTGTGGTGTCCTATTAGTATGTTCGTGTGGTGGCTTATGGGTGTGATCGTGTGGTGGGTTATTGCTTTCCACAGACGTAGGACTTTGAATCTTCTCAGACATTATTTCTTGAATCTCTTCAGATGTTTTTCCTGGGATCTCCTTAGATGTAGGATTATGAATATCTTCGTGCGTTGGCCCATGGGTATATTCGTGCGACGGCTTATTAGTATGTACGTGTGTTGGGTTTTGAATCTCCTCAGAAGTTGGACTTTGATTCTCCGCAGATGTTGAACTTTGGGTCTCCTCAGACGTTGTGCTTTGAGAATTTTCAGCGGTTGGTGTATGAATATCTTCGTGCAGTGGTTTGTGATTCTCTTCGGTATGCTCATACGGTGGTCTAGGAGTATGGTCGTACTGTGGTCTATGGATGTGTTCAGGCGTTGGCATGTCCTCCTCCAATGAGTCAATTTCATCATAAATCGGTACGTAGAATTCTTCGTAAGCTGGCTTGTAGATCTCTTCGTATGTTGGTAAGTAAACTTCTTCGCTCGATTGTGTATGGTTTTCTTCATTCGGTGGGCAATAGATTGCTTCGTATGCTGTCCCATCTACATCTTTACACATAATTTCCTGAATCTGCTCAAGTGATGGCACATAGGTGTCCTCAGACGTTGAATCGGTCTCGTCGGGTAATCGCAACTGGATATCTTCAGACGATGAGCAAAAGGCGATGGTTGGCTTGAATATTGTGCTTTTCATTCGTTCACACATAATTTTCTTTGCCAGAATCTTCTCGGGTGTTGACTTGTAGTTTTCCTGTTGCGTTTGTTTGTTGGTCTTTGCGGACGTTGAATTGTTGGTGTACTCGGGCGTTGACGATTGGATATCCTCAGGCGTTGGGCAATATATTGCCTCAAATATCGTCCCTTGTATTTGTTGGCACATTTCCTCCTGGGTTGGCACGTCGGACTTCTCAAGTACAGGCACGTTAGACTCATTATAAAGCGATGAGCAAATAGCCTCGAATTTGGACCCTTGCATTTTCTTGCACAACATTTCTTGCATTTCTTCAGGCTTTAGTAAGTTTACATCGATTTCCTCAGACGTTGGCTTAAGGATTTCTTCAGATTCTAGCCTATCGGTTAGGCAATAAATGATTTCGTATATCGTGTCACGCATTTTCTTGCAAATTTTTGCTTGCATTTCCACTGGCGTTGGGCTAAGGATCTCTTCAGACGGTGGTCTGTGGATCTGTTCCGTTGGCCTATGAGAAGGCCCTTGAGAAATCACTATTTGGTTCTTCTCGTGCGGTGCGCAATAAATAACCCCATATGTTGTCCCACTCATTTCTTCGCACAAAATTGCCAGTATTTTCACGTATATAGGCACGCGAATCTCATGCGTTATTATCTGGACCTCCTCTGGTGTTGGCTTTTGGGCTTCCTCGTTCGTTGGGCAATAAATCGCCTCGTATATCGTGCGATGCATTTCCTTACACATCATTTCCTGCATTTCTTCGTGCGTTGGCAAGTGAATAGTTTTAAGTGTTGGGCAAATTATTGACTCGAATATAGTCCCATTCATTTCATTGCACAGTCCTTTTTGTATTTCCTCTTGCGATGGCGCATTTTTCTCAGTCGATGAACTTTGGATATCTTCATGTGATGGGCAATAAATTATTTCATATATTGTCCCATGCATTTTCATACAAATCTTTGCTTGCATTTCCTCTGGCGTTGGGCTAAGGATCTCTTCGGTCATTAAAATGTGGTTCTTGTCATGCGGTGGGCAATAAATACCTTCGTATATTGTCCCGTTCATTTCTTCGCACAAAATTTCTAATATTTTCACGTATATAGGCACGTGAATCTTATAGGTCAGTTTTTGAATCTCCTCGGGCGTTGGCTTTTGGGATTCCACGTTTTTTGGACAATAAATCACCTCGTAAATCGTTCCATGCATTTCCTTACACATCATTTCCTGTATTTTCTCGTGCGTTGGCAAGTGGATATTTTCCAGTGTTGGACAAATGATTAACTCGAGTATTGTCCCATGCATTTCATTGCACAACTCGTTTTGTATTTCCTTCTGTGTTAGCGTATTTTTATCAGTTTTTGAAAGGTTAGGCTCATACGATGGGCAATAAATGATTTCATATATAGTCCCATGCATTTTTATGCAAATTTTTTCTTGCATTTCCTCTGGCGTTGGGCTAAGGATCTCTTCAGTTGGTGGTCTATGAATCTCTTCGGGTGTTGGTTTATTGATCCCTTCAGAAGTTAAACTTTGAGTCATCTCATGTGATGGGCAATAAATAACGTCGTATATTGTCCCAGTAATTTCTTTGCACAAAATTGCCAATATCTTCTCGTATATAGGTGAGTCAATCTCATGCGTTGATATCTGGATCCCTTCAGCCTTGGTTGGGCAATAAATTGCCGCATATATAGTCCCATGCATTTCATTACACATCCTTTTCAACATTTCTTTGTGCGTTAGCAGATGAATATTTTCAAGAGTTGGGCAAAAGATTGACTCGAATGTCGTCCCATGCAATTCTTTGCATAATTCTTCTGGAATTTCGTCCTGCATCTCATGGTCAGTGACTGATATTGCGGTCTGTTCATGCATATGTAAATGACTCGTCTGCTCATTTGTTGTTATTTGGGTTCCTTCATCGGTTTGTATGTTGGTCGACTGGTATTCTGTTATGCGGTTTTTCGCACTCGTTTGCAAGCGGCTTTTCATATTATTCATATGTGCATCATTAAGTCCATGCATTAATATTAGCGTCTTCTCGTGTGTTGGATTGGGAATTTTGTTGTGTATTGGTACGAGCATCGCATTTGACCCAACCACCTCCACTTGCGGTGACCCCGATAAACCGTAACTTCCTTTCCGCGCTTCGTTTTGCGGATATTCGCTATGTGGTTCATATTTCCCCAAATATTTATTAAATTTCTGTACAAATTTGGCCTTAATATAATTGAATGCTATTTTCGGCCATTCGAATAACCTGTCTTCGACAATTGAATCAATAGAGTTATTATTGTTACTGGAGCTAATACTTTTATTAACTCTAAAGTTACTAAAATGTTGTGGGTTATAGCGCGACGATCCCCCTCCAGCAACTAATTTTGAATTAAAGGGTAATTGTTTTAATAAATTTTGTCTGAGCAATGCATAACGCTCGGCTTTATTTTGCAGGTATGGTCTTCCAGGATAATAGATCAATGATAAAGAGACAACATGGTAACTACAGTGTAGTATTAGTAGCCAGACGGCAACTGCAATAAAAAAAAAAAGATGTTATTAAAATGTTAATACTGATGGTAGTTATTTAGTAGGCAGACGAAAAATGCCTCAACAAAATGATAACATGACATCACTTTTTTATGAAAAGCCTTTTTTAAGGGAGGAGGTTATCAATTCGGATGTTTGTATATTTATATCTTTATTTTATGTGTTATGTATTAGTTCGTCTGCCTAACACCCTGTATAAATAAATATATGACGGAGTTATCGTCATATATTTATTCATACAGGGTGTTAGGCAGACGGTTGAACATAAATGAAAATGGTGGATCAGTGGGGCCGTCTGCTACGTGTTTAGGTCCAATAACAAGACCCAGGCCACACGGATTTTATTAAATTATTTTTTTTTAAACTTTATTCGTCTTTCGTCGTTGCTCAAACTTCAAACGTCAGTAATTTCATTTAAAAATAACATAACTGGCAACATTTTATGTTTATTTTCACCCAGTGTAACTGTAGAATCTTATAAAATACGTATTTGACGCAGATTATTGCATTAATTACAAACTACAAACAAATTATAAATAAATACCGAAAGCCCGACTATAAACCGCGTTAAAAAAAAAGCTAAGCGTGATAGAGCAGTTCTAATTCTAGGAAAACATCTTTGGTTCATCCCCGTTCATAGCTTACAACAAGTACAAGTTGCTTGCTTGAACAAAGAAACATGTATGGAATAGGGTCAGAACAACGTACATTAATAGATGAACAGGTTAAGAAAGCTATTAGAATGGATATTAGGAACTTAAATACCCAGCTGGCACTGCAAAAACACCGATCGTTAAGAGTAGCAAAACAGGGAATCTCTCGAAAAACACCCTGGATTAATAGTTTACTGGATACACATGGAACCAAACATAACAATGTTTTCCGAGGGCAAGTGCACGAGTATACAAAATACCAGCGGTGGCAAAAAGTGACAATACAGATCCAATGACACCGACTTTCAAAATTAAAGTTATTTTTCACTTTGTAGGGTTGTTTTTGGTTTGGGGGTCCGTAACTTAACTTCGAGAGTCATATGTTCGATTAATGGAAAGTCGACTGAACGATTGTTCGAATGGACTTTATTGCGAAACAACCTTTTATCGCCAAACGCTACTTCGACTGAACGATTCATCGAATATTTATTAATCGATGAACTGCTCTTTCTAATGAGTTTTAATTATTATATAGTTTAATAATTGAAATAAAATTTAAAAAAAAAAGATTTTCCGTCATATTATTTCATACATAATCGAGGAAATCAAACACTTTTAAGTTATCGTACGTTCTTCCCGTTAGAAACATAAAATTTGGTGTCGAAGTAGCGTTAGGCGATAAAAGGTTGTTTCGCAATAAAATCCATTCGAACAATCGTTCAGTCGATTTTCCATTAATCGAACATATGACTTTCGAAGTTAAGTTACGGACCCGTTTTTGGAAGTAGGTTATTGTTTTTTGTAAAAAAAAAAAAAAAATTTTAGTTATGGCACCTACCCCACACCAATTCATATACCACTAGACGCTATGTAAACAACATATACAGGAAGTATTACTCGTATCATTATCAAGATACTACATACACAAAGTGGATTAAATACGGATTATGGAAGCTAGCTCAAAAACTACCCAAGCAAAGCTATTATAATTTATATTTTCTACCATGCAAACTTCCTCGACAAAAAAAAAAAAATCGGTTTGCAAAAATTACAAAGAAAAACATTAAAAAAAAAATACACGCAAATGAACATAAATGTATAATCTCGTCCTTTTTTGAAATCGGTTAAAAATGCAACGCAATTTTGGTTTGGTGTGTCATACGTAATTTTAAAAGTATTGCATGCGTAAACACCCCGAATTTTGTGTCGCCTAAGTTCGGCAGCTGGGTTAAAGTTAGGTTGCTAGTCTTAGGTCCACTTACACCACCTATCACTAAATGTATTGAGCGCTAAACAAATTTAAAGTATCGTTCCACTTCTGTCAATCATTTGAGTATGACAGAGACAGAATTATGTTTTAAATACGTATATGTACGTTTAGTGTTAAATGCATTTAGTGATTTGTGGTGCATGTGTGTCTTAATAGTGGCTCCAATCCGGAATATTGTATTTTTTTATGCCAAATAGCCAGTGTCAGTCGCGATATCAAGTCAATTATAATGATAAGTACCTCTGTTTTTTTTAGATCTGCTCTCTCGCTTACTCGTTAAACAACTGAAAACCCTCTCTCCTTTCAATGGATCCGTCCATTGAAAGGACAGAGAGTTTTCAGTTGATTTAGCTTGAATTAACAGTAAGTTAAATCTTGATAAATATTTAAATGAATTTAACTTACGTGGTCTAATCTTCATGTTCCCAGCCACATTTATCGCACGTGTACGCTATTCAACGAAGATACGACTGCAATTTCCATCTGAAGCTAATTTGAAAGTAATTACTGATTATTTAAACATACATTACAGTTATCCAATAATGTGTAGTTAATTAGTAACGGTAAAAATACGGATGAAGTTAATAGAACAAATTAAACAAAAACAAATTCAGTTGAGCTTATCTTTAAGCCGTCTATCGGATACGTGGTATCAGTGCGTCCTGCCTGTTATGGCTTACGGAGCTGAAATGTGGACACGGTATGACAGGTCCATTTTTTTTTAACCTTACGTTATCCCACTCCTGGGCAAAGGCCTCCCTCCACTTCTTCCATCGTTCGCGAGCCCGCGCGTCCTCCTTCCAGTGTTGACGGAACGTATCCAGCTCGTCCCGCCATCTCCTACGTGGCCCGCCCGTCTCACTGTCTTAGGGCACCAGTTCTGTGTTATTTGGGCCCACAGTTTGTTCGGCATGCGGCAGACATGTCCAGCCCAGTACCATTTAAGTTTGGCAGCCTTTTGCGCCACGTCAGCTATTTTTGTTTTGGAGCCCAGTATTGTCTTTCGAACACGATCTTTTATATGAGCTCCATTGCTCGTACGCAGACCGTACGTAGACTTCTGGATGTTAGTCAAAGACCAAGTCTGTACACCTTAAATTAAGACTTAGGACCTGAGACCTATAGCTTCACCTTAACCTATGAAGCTTCATAAGTTCGAATAATTCGTCAGGACGACAACGTACGTGACGCAATGAATGTTGTTGAATTGTCAAAATTGCATGTCATTGCCATTGTAAGTGTGTTACGGAATTACCCCGCACACTTACATGGCATTGCATATTGTAAGTGTGTTACGCAATTACCCCGTTGCACCTAGCATAGATTACATCCTATCCGCGTTTTAGACTCTCTATACTAAAAATAATATTTATTCAAAAAATTACAAGGCATAATAATTTGTACAGTTTTGCTTAAATGTAAATTATATTCCTCAGGCTTACGTGCCTGAACTAGGTAATCCTGTGTTTCAGGCGAGAGGAGCTAAAATAGACTTATAATATAAATAAATAAACAACAGGTTGACAATAGATCACTAATTACATGTTGAGGAGCTTAACTCTTAGTTTCTAAATTTGATATACTTATACTTAACGTAGTAGGTGAAATTGTTCACTTTAGCACAGTTAGTAAATTCTCTGTATCTTCGTAAGACATATTTTGGAGAACATCCTTGAGAATTCTCTTACAATTTGTGTAGTTCAGGGAATAAATGTTTGCTTTCGAGTTTAGTTTATTATAGAGAAGAGGACCGAGGTATAGGTAAAATTTGGATACAAAAGCATGTTTTGTTGTATTTTGTGGACAAACTATATCTTTACGTCTTTTATTAGTATATGCAGTGCTGTAGGGTAGAGCTCTGTGTTTTTTTAATACAATACCCATTATAAATAGCTGTCGAACTGTTAATACTTCACAAGATTTGTATAGGAGGTTAGTAGGAAAAAGGAAAGGGCGGAAAGTAGACAATTTGAGAATCGCCCTTTGAGCTCTCTCGATGGTTAGTAACATTGTTTTACCCGCTCCACCCCATGTGGTAATGCAATAGGTTAATATTGATTGACATAGACCAAAGTAAACTTGTCTAACTAGTTTTGGGTCAGCAATATAGCGTAACTTTTTAAAAACAAATATCAATTTCCGAATTCTATTATTGAATGCTTGTATAATTATGTTGTTTGAACGAAAGTGTTTCATCTATTATAACACCAAGGTATTTTGTTGTATTTGTCATTTTAATATTGGGACAAACACATTGGTTATCTGTAGGAATTGTGCAATAATGAGCATATAATGTCGAGGTAGTGCTTGTTGATGTTTGCTTGCGCATCGAAAACTTAATGTACCTAATTTGTCTTATTTGCATTTAGTGTTAGTGAATTGAGTTGAAGCCATTTATTAACAATATTGAACCCCTGTTGCGCAAGTTTGTACACATTTTTTTTTTCTCTGTAGTAGGCAACTGAATTACTTATTTTGTACCTTATGAATTACAATATGTTTTATTATTTACTACTAGCTACGCCCTGCGGTTTCACCCGCATAATTCTCGATCCCGTGGGAATATCGGGGTCATAGTCTACCCATGTGCCAAATTTCATGGAATCCGTTCATCCGTTTTAGCGTGAAAGCGTAACAAACAAACAAACAAACTCACTTTCGCATTTATAATATTAATATACTAGCTGTTGCCCGCGACTTCGTCTGCAATTCAGGATGACAAGAAAAGCCTCCTTCTCCGGGTAATTTTCAACCAAATTTGTTCAGCCGTTTTAGCGTGAAAGCTCACTTTCGCATTTATAATACGAGTATTATACAGGGTGTCCCGTAAATAATGGATCAAACGTAACGGGTAGGTAGCTTACCTCATTTCCAACAACTAATTTGAACAGTAAAAAAAAACCGATAAGGTAACCAAGATGTTTTTTTTTTTCGATTTTTACTATTTTCTGTACCAGCATTCAGTGTTTTTAATGCTGTTGCTGCAAATGGTATCATATTTAGGTGTGATTTTTGTCAAACATTTCTGAATAGTTTACTAATGTTATAAGATACCATTTTTTTAAATAACATTTTATTTGCCTTAGAAAAAAAATCTTGAATTGAAAAGTTTTGTTTTTACGATGAAAAGACCAGAATTGGAAAAAATCTCCTGTAAAAAAAATGTATGTCACCAAAGTGTACCATTATTTTAAAAACTTGTAAAATTACTAAGGTTTGCAAATTGGTATAAAACTTACGTCTAGTCCTTGCGGTTACAAAGATATTGCTGAATCTGACAGAGGTGCCAAATTACGAAATAAAATAAAATTTGAAAAAGTGTGCACAATTCAACTATTTTCTTAAAAATGTTTAGGTATCTCAGCGTATGAAAAAAATTAGGAGGTTAAATTAAAAAAAAATACAAATAAATCGTTTATTTTGTTTTTACAGTAAATGTTCAAACTGACGTCCCCCTACGAGAATGCAAAGTCTGCACCTCCTAATAAAGGAAGCTCTTATCCGACGGACAAAATGGCTGTTGTTTATTTCTGATACAGCAGATTGGACGCGCTGACAAAAAACACTGAATGCTGGTACAGAAAATAGTAAATATCGAAAAAAAAAAATCTTGGTTACCTTATCGGTTTTTTTTTTACTGTTCAAATTAGTTGTTGGAAATGAGGTAAGCTACCTACCCGTTACGTTTGATCCATTATTTACGGGACACCCTGTATAATACCTAGTCAGGATTAGAATAAGGATAGTTAGGTTATAAAGTTATTATGGTTGTCACTTTACTCCAGATTTATTTATTAGGGGTTAGCGTGGTAGTAAAATAAAATACTTCAGCGTAGTTTATTTATTTATAAACGAAACATTAGTCTATTTTACAATTAGGATTTAGCCACACAACGAAAACCTCTCAGGGTTTAACCATCGTTATTGTTACTGTAGGTAGCGCCATCATTTCAGCTGAAAGACGTCCACTGCTGGACATAGGCCTACCCCAAGCACCGCCACTTCGACCGGTTATGTGCTTCCCGGAACCAGCGGATTCCTGCGGCCTTCACAAGGTCATCCGTCCACCTTGTGGGACCTTCTAACGCTACGTCTTCCAGTACACAGTCGTCACTCCAGAACCTTTTGGCCCCATCGGCCATCTGTCCTACGAACAATGTGCCCTACCCACTGCCACTTAAGTTTGGCAATTCTTCGGGCTATGTCGTTAACCTTGGTTCTCCTTCGGATCTCTTCATTTCTGTATTCATTCGATCACTTAGGAAAACTTCAAGCATAGCCCTCTTCATTGCCCTTTGGGTGATTTTTAGGGTTCCGTAGTAAACAAGGAACCCTTATAGTTACGCTATATCCGTCTGTCTGTCTGTTCGTCTGTATGTCCGCGGCTTAGCTCAGAGATGGTTAGTACGAGAAAGCTGACAGTGGTAAAATAAAATCAAGAAAACATTTTTTTTTTGGCGTACCTCCTACACGTAAAGTGGGGATGTTTTTTTTTTCTCATCTACCCCATGGTGTTGGGTATCGTTAGAAAGGTCATTAAAAAATATGGCGAGTTTGGGAAAACCATTTTTGGATTCAGGAATCCGTTTGCGAAATATTAAGCTTTTAACTGCAAATTTTTGTTAGAGTCAAGTGCCCCAGCCATCTAAATGGTTGTAATTGGATTTGTGAAAAAATTCACAGCAGTAGTATATATAACGAAATTAAAAGGAAAACTATCACAGCTAAGTAGGCTGTACACTGTACAGGTTAACGAGTAATAATCGACCAACTTAAATTTGCAGTTTGTTCTTGGGATAAATTCATGCCAACTACGGAACCTTTCATTGTGCGTGGTCCTACCCTTGGCCGGTTTTTTTACCTTCTAATAATGGATTTCATTGGGAGCGACCACGTTTCAGTATCATAGTACTGTATCACGTGATATTATTATATGTGATTAGAATACAGTGGCTGGCGTGTTCTACGTAAATGCGAGTAAAGCTACTTGGTGCACAAAGGCTGTAAAACAAAAAAAAAACCTCACTTTGTCATGCATGCAATTATACCTAGTGAACACTGAAAGGTAATGCTTTATTTACAATCCACCAAGCAAATAATTCACTCATAGGAAACCAAACGAATATGGCGGCATCTACATCGCCACATGCAAACTAAGCATCAGAGACATCACACAACATCCTGACGTCACACAAATCCTGCATCGCGCAATTAGAGTTTACCGCGCGATCGACATATAACTCACTTTCACTCAAGCTCCCGACTTCAACCATTGGGCAGTCCCCCCCAGATATGACACCCATCTGGTCGGAGGATCATCCCTTTTCTATAGAGGATGAGTGAAATATACAGCGGGTTCCTTATGCCTCTAAAAAAAACACAATTTTAGAAACGCTAACTTCAACCTGTACCTAGATAAGTTTTTGTTATATAAACTCGCCAACAAGTTACGAGTACTACGAACAACTTGTTTTATGATGTTAGGAAACGTAGTTGTGGTAGTTGGGCTTCGGGGCTAACTTTGAATTACACTGGTGAAGGGACTCCAGCCGGTGTGTTCTGTAAAATCTTAACGTGAAAACTAAGGTGAAGTGAGCTTCAAGTAAACTGTCATCGCACAGGGACTGACAGTATTGACTGCTCACTTCACGTGAGTCGGTGAGATTTTTACAGAATACACTGCTGGTATAGGTTTTGCCGAGAGCAGCTAGGTGTCTACAGTATATTTCATAAGTGTATATAAATAAATAAACTAGGTAGGTACTTAATACTAAAGACCGTTTATTCTGAAAGTTGGCAACGTTGCAAATAGATGCCAAACATTTCGCTGTTTTGATTAATAGCGAACTAGAATATTAGTAATGAATACAAAAAAGGTAAAAGGTACTTACGTATTGCGGTCTTCATTGCCATAATAATTTAATGCGATTGTGAGTGTATTGCATTGTTTTTGTTTAACTTAAATTTTACACTTTATTATTTTAAACGTTATTTTTAACGCCAGCAGTTATTTTTAACGTTTTTATTACTGTTATATTATTTTATCTTTTTTTCTTTCGAAACATTACAATTAAGACCGTCTGGTAAAACAATGAACTTGTAGCGGCATCTACCGCTACATGCGAACTACGCATCAAAGACCTGACGTCACACAAATCCTGCATCGCGCAATTAAAGTTTACCGCGCGATAAACATTTATACAAGCTTCCCGACTTCAACCTCCGGGCAGTTGCCCACCAGACACGACACCCGTCTGGTCTGGCCAAAAAATAGTTACTTAAGTAATATGTGTGTGTCATTGCCATTATCAAAATAAATTAAGTGATTGTGAGCCGTACTAGCCGCCTATAGAATTGTTTTTGTTTGTAGTTTTTTTACGCATTTTTATTTTTAACGTTCATAGGCTAGCAGTTATTTTTAACGTTTTTTTCACCTTTATATTCTCTTATCGTTTGTTTTTGTTTGAATTTTAAATATAAAACCATACAATAATCATATTTCCAACCATGGAAATTAGTGAGCTAATGAAATAACTGCGTCATTAATTTTCGCTTTGTGTTAATCTCTATAAAGCGCATCAGTTTTTAAATTAATAATCTTAATTAGTTACAAAATCATACAAATAATCTTACGCCACTTTCCCGTGAGGATAGGCAAAACCACAGAACGTCACCTAAATACTACGATTCTCAAAATCCTCTTGCGATATCCACGTTCTTATTGATCCAAAAACTTATTCATCTTTAATGATGATAGATTTTTCAAATAATCAATAGATTTTTAGAGCATCAATCCTCTAAAAATCCTATTTGAATCAGGAATGCGCACTAGATCCGGTTTCTATACATCCGAAATTAGAACATTTTCAATTCGGAATAGAACTCGAATACCTATCGAATTCGGATTGGATGCGGTGCGCAAACGCTCTGCAATGAGGACGACCGATATTTGGACGCCGTCACATTTGTTATCTCAATGTAATCAAGGACTTTTAACACCGTCGTACATTTAAAGTAAACATCATATTAATGAATGATCTTGATCTTGATATTGACGGGTAAAGAGAGAGAGAGGACGGCCAAAGAAAAGATGGATGGATTGTGTGACTTTCGGGCTTCTGACGACTCGTAAAAACAAAGATGAAACGTCAGCCGGGACCAACGGCTTAACGAGCTTTCCGAGGCACGGAGAAGTCTCGGTATTTAAAGATGGTCACACATCCACGGACCAACCCCGGCAAGCGTAACTTAACTTGATGCATTGACCCGTGCGCCTGTCATTACTTAGCCACAGGCTCCTCGCCAAGCCTAACCTTGCCAAGTACACTAAACTAAAATTAAATTTATCGATTCTTTCAAGAAGAGATTTATTACACCGACGCATCCTGATAATCGGTTTACCTGACCAATTAAGAAGAGGACCGAGAATCGAATGCCTCAAACCGAGAACTGTCATATTGTATAATTTTTTATTTTTTAAGTATAGCAAACAGGTGCAACATGCAAGGTAAGTTAAGCCTCCTAGTATGTTTTTTGTTTTTTTAATGAATACTGGTTTATTATTGGACTGAAAGGACAAGTCTAGACATGTTTTCCAGTGAGAGTTGTTCCTAGGTTTTGGTAGGAGCATTTTAGCATGTACTAACCTAGGAATAATTTTTCATAAATACCTATATAATTTGGTAGGTTTTTTTTTACGAAAATTGATAATTCATTTCGTTAAATCTTCGAACAAAACATGTAAAAAATCAGTTTATATTGTTTTTTTAAATAATAGTAAACAAAATCTGTTCCCATAGAGGCGTCGCGGGTTGTAATAATTATGACACGTGTTTTGTCAGCTCTCGCCGGTTCCCCTTAAACAAATAAAGGTGGTGATGCGTCACATGTGTGGACGCGTCTTAGCACGATCAAATTTAAATGACGTAATACTATTAGTGAGCCATTGCAATATAACTCTTATCTCTTTGCTGTAAGGTGTAAATTAGAATGATTCCCGTGAGTTTGATAAAACTTTTGGCAATCATTCTAAATAACTTACCTTATCGAGTTAAGAGTTATATTGCACTGACTTACTAATGGTTTTGTGTCGATTGTGTGTGAATGTCCTAGGTACACACGGCTACACATCAAGCTACACATTTCTAGTTTAATCTGACCTCGCATTCTTCGGAAATCCTATACAATGCGAGATCAGCTTATACTCGTATTATATACAGTACATCTTTTATGGGGTACTGTGTTAAATGTTAGAATAAAATACCTTGTGATAACAAAACACAACAACAACACAACAACGAAACAAACAACACGACAATTAAACAATGTGTAACAATTAAATGAAAGAAAATTTAAAACTCATATTAAAAGTACAGCCTGTAAACAAGCATATTACAAATAAGAGGATTATATCCAAGATAAAAATGCTTGCAAACATGCTGGTCCTGCTCCATAGGACAATTTAGAGTCTAGACAAAATCAAACTGGTTGCTTATTTAATTATGTATTTGTTATTTTTTATAACACTGATTTTACATTCTGTGATTTCTTGAACTCACACACTGACTTATTAGTATTACTTGTTAAAATGTTAGGAATATCGTATAATTTTACAATGTTTGTAAATATGTGAGCACCATGTATCTATCACATAATTCATGTATCTGTAATTGCTTTATTTTTCATTCTTTTTTACCTATCGTGGTATAGTAATCTTATTCTAGATGCATCGTCTTCACATATAATTATATAATTAATGTATTCAAAATATTGTAAAAACATTTTAAAAGAGTAACGGTGGAGTTTCTTGCCCATTTTTCTCCATACGAAAACTACCTTTTGGAAGAGGCGCCTAGAATCAATTCTATTTTTTGTAAAATAGACGTTCATAAGTGCCTAATTGAAATAAATTGTTTGACTTTGACTTTGACTTACTGGAATTGTATAGCTTTATATGTAGACGTGTGGAATCTATACTACAATAGTGTGTAGAACCATAATCCAACCACTACCGTTGCGTCGATTGAATTTTGGCTGTTGTATAGATACATCAGAATGATTAATTATAAGTGTACTATGGGTCTATAACAGTAAAGTACCTTATCCTAGAATTAAGGCTGCCGCGAACAGGCGCGACACGACACTGGTAATTGTTCTAGCGTGAAGTTTTCTTAGAAACTGTTTTATTAGAGTCGCGTCGCACTTGTTAGCGGGAGCCCTTAGCCGTATCGGAAATTACTAAAGCGCAGGCCACACCGCCAGCTAGCTAGCGAGCGAGCGAGCGAGCCGGGCGAGCCGTCGTTCCACCTCTTTTCATACTTCGGTTGACACCCCGAACTACAGAGATGAGCTACGTCAGTATGAAAAGAGGCTCGCACGGCTCGCTCGCTCGCTCGCTAGGTGGCGGTGTGGCCTGCGCCTTAATTCTATCTACAAATAATTTATGATATTTTGAATGATTTGGATAGTTCCTGGCATTCCTTTTTGCGATTATCTAAAAAGAAGTAAGTTGCAGTATCTAAACAAAGAGGGCATTTGTTCCTATTCAAAAAGCAATCGTACGCTTCGGTAAAAATTGAAATTGTCACTTAATTAATCTGTGCAGCTGTCGGCCGTCGTCGGGTCAACAATGCTATTGTGATCGGAATCGCTCGTATCCCGACTTGCCGAGCAATTATTATCGTTAACGCATAGTTTTCGGTCCGTCCAGCATTCCCGAACCTAGCGGTTGAATATTCACAAAGCATGCTAATAGTTTCTGGCATGTTTGAATTATATGGCTAAATTGTCTAATGTTTTGTACATTACATTGGTGATTTGACAGGCAGCCGTTGTATTTAGTTTGGTGAATTTAAAAATTAACAAGTGCGTGTCGGACCACGCACAATGAAGGGTTCCGTAGTTGGGATGAATTTATCCCAAGAACAAACTTAACATTGTAGTTGAAAAACATGTTCTCTCATTCGGAATGTATGGGAGAAGTTGTTTTTCAAACTGCAAATTTAGGTTTGTCGATTATTACTCGAAGCCTACCTACTTAGCTGTGATAGTTTTCCTTTTAACTTCGTTATATATACTACTGCTGTGATTTTTTTCATAAATCCCAGTACAACCATTTAGCTGGCAGTGACACTATAACAAAAATTTGCAATTTAAATCTTAATATTTCGCAAACGGATCCCTAAGTTGAAAAATGGCTTTGACCCACAATATTTTTGAACGACATTTCCAACGACACTTTCCACCATAGGATATGAGAAAAAAAACATCCCCACTTTACGTGTAGGGCAAGTACCCTAAAAAAAAAAAAAATCTTGTTTTTATTTTACCACTTTATCGGCGTGATTAATATATATACCCATGCCAAATTAGAGCTTTCTAGTACCAACAGTCTCTGAGCTAAGCCGCGGACAGACAGACAGACAGACGGACATGGCGAAACTATAAGGGTTCCTTGTTTCCTACGGAACCCTAAAAAAGCCTCTTTTGCACCCTCTCTGAGGTACCTACCTATTTGATTGATCGAATCATGAAACACTGCTCTTGATTATTGAACATTAAGTGGGAAAAGTAGCTTTCTAGAAGAGCTGTGGCCATTACATAACAGCTGCAGTGACGGATGGATGACTTTACGGTGTCAAAAAACGCTCTTGAGGAAAACACACCAATTTACTTTTATAACGTTCAGTGACGTCATTCGCCGCCGGTAAATTGCGGACGCTATGTGTCGGTCACCGCTCTACTAGAAAACCATAGCTTATCACCCAAATATTATTTGAATGATAGACTGCAACAAGTTCAGATAAACGGTGTGAATTCTTAATTAACCATAGAAATATAATGAATAGTGAAAAAGCTTTTGCTTCATTTTGTTGGTGTTTTGTTTTACTTTTTTAGGTTTTTAGGGTTCCGTACCCGAAGGGTGCCATACGGAACCTTATTACCTAAGCCTCCGCTATCCGCCCGTCCGTCTGTCTGTTAGCGGGCTGTGTCTCATGAACCGTAATAGGTAGACAGTCAACATTTTCACAGATTGTGAATTCCTATTGTTGCTATAACAATAAAAATAAAATTAAATTAAAAGGGTTCGCAGTCATGATACAAGACACGTGTTTTTTTTAACTAAAGTATTAAAAAGAAAACTGTTCAATACTGTGCTGTGGCGGAACCCCTCGTATGCGCGTCCAACTAGCACTTGGCCTGTATTTTTTTGTTTTATTTTATGTCGAACCTATGTTTTATAAAAATATGATAAACCCTTTAAATATAGAGCCAAGAAAAGACCAGCAAGATAAGCGGCAAGGAGCTTGGCATCCTGGAGCTAGTGACAAAACGATATTTTTGTATAAACGCTGTAGGTAATGCTGTTAACTATTAGAAACTATAATACTTAATGTTATTCATTCGTGTGCCCGTGTATGTAATCAGTAATTGTATCACCCGGAAATTAATATATAATTTCTATTTACATCCCTCGCTCGACCTTTAACCCCACACCGTGCAAACGAACAGTCTTTAAAAAAACTCAAAATGTCATTTTTCTAAAATGACGTCACAAAGTTTATACTAAACGCTAAATTCGCCGTAGCATTCGCCAACGTCCATACTACGTTGAATACACCGGTTCTCATCCGATCACCGAAGTTAAGCAACATCGGGCGTGGTCAGTACTTGGATGGGTGACCGCCTGGGAACACCACGTGACGTTGGCTTTTTACATTTTGTTTTTTTATTTTATTTACTGTTTAAATATCTTGCGTCGGTAGCGGTAGCGAAATAATCTAGTTATTGTTCTAGTTTGGAGCTCACTGGCAATATTAATTGTCTAAAACAGTTCAAAAAAATCCGATATAATTATAATATATCGTATATAAAAAAGATACGATTTTTTATTTGTTTAAAAATACGTGTTTTAGTTGTAGAATAAAAGTTTGTGTTTGATTATTTGACGTTTACATTAAAAAGAGTTAAAAAAAATAGTCTTTGATGAATAATACTCAGTCTTACTTAATAAACACTTAACAAAATTTTAATGACCTATTCACATCATTATTTTTAGTGCCTGATAATAATTTTTATTTCAGTATATCAGCATTTTTTCTCAAGTGTTGCTAGGGTAAACTTTAAATCTGCAAAATTTCAGGATTTGACATGAAATTTAGCAGATATAATATCAGCAAAACTTGTTTTTTTTTTTCAAAAATAATTAACTTAACATTATTTTCGGTACAGACACATGAGTACAAAATCAATAATATAAGCCTGCTCCAGTTAGAATTGCTAACAATATTGTCATTCGGTTTTTTAATTTGAAAGTCTTCGATAAGAAAA
The DNA here is from genome assembly GCA_947364205.1 of Agrochola lota. Taxonomy (NCBI): domain Eukaryota; kingdom Metazoa; phylum Arthropoda; class Insecta; order Lepidoptera; family Noctuidae; genus Agrochola; species Agrochola lota. The sequence goes on from OX376228.1 coordinate 16,129,655, forward strand.
GTTACTTACGTATAAATTGTGGTCTACATCCTACATTGTCCTAACTTAAGTTAAAATATTTTTTTGCCACCACGAGGTTTATTTATTAAAAATGTATAGTTCAACAGTCGCTAATCATAACTTAATTTTAAGAGCGTTTATTCTGAAACTGGACAACGTCGCAAATAGATGTCGAATATTTCGCTAATTTGATTAATTTGGCAATATTACTTAGCATGGAAATAAGAAATGTGGCTAACTAGCGAACTAGGATATTAATAATGTATTGCAATTAAAACATTGAATTTGATGTTGTAACCGTTTCAGGTGTAAAAAAGGCATTTGGAAAAGTTTCCAAATACTTTTTTACATCTAAAACTAAATATTCGGTGTTACGATATCAATGATTGCATTTCTTAATTAATATGTTAGTTCACTAGTTAGCCACATTTCGTATTTTCATACAGTAATATTGCCAAATTAATCGAAATAGGTAAATATTTGATAACTATTCGCGACGTTGCCAAATTTTAGGATAAAAGTTTATAAATAAACCCCTATTTTTATTGCTTTGCTTATATCATTTTCGTTTGTAGCTTTAAATGTAGTTTCTATATAAGTTATAAGTTACTTACTACAAGAACGTTACGTTACGTTATAACTGCCTTATCACCTTTCAAATCATTACTAAATCTTTTCAGTTTTAAATTGAAATCATCGATGTAATCAGTATTACATCTATGACTAGGAATTAGTGAGCTAATTAAATAATGCGGCTCTTACGACTTAGTCCACAACGAATCGATTTTCAAAAAAGTAAGAACACGAAGAACTAGAAGAAGAAGTAACAGTATAAAACTGTTATCATAATTAGATACCAGGTAATTTGTAGTCGACATCATCCACGAGTTTATCTGGGGGCTCATTCGCGCTGGGGCGATAGCGCGTCCTCGAGGTGAAATTGTAATATTAACATTTGTCATTTTAGAATCCTGTTACTGTGAAATACGGGATTATTTAAGTTGATTATATCACTCACATTATCATTATCATTCTCAGTTTCTGATTCTCAGTAGCAGCCCGGAGTTTGGATTTGAGCCCGGTTGATGGCAATAGGCTCGCCCCCTATTACATGGGACTTAAACATAACTGGCGAATGTGGGTGTACTAGTGTGCCTAACCCTCCGGTAATTACAAGCCTGATGTTATGTTAAGTTGAATGTAAAAATTCAAATGTTTATTTCTTTTCGTTCGTTCGTTTCTTATAAAAATACCATAGGTTCAGTACAACTATTTTGGAAGCAACAACTAACTTGGAAGTATATACATAGAGTTCCTGAATTTATTCGAAGTGGATTGAGAGCGTCCAAGGGCAACTGATAGAAATCCGAAGACTGACGAAACTCGAAGTTTGCCGAAGGACATTAAGAAAATAGTTGTACTGTACCAATCTCTAACACAAACAATCACACAGTAATTGGAAAAAACATCCAGCCAGTAGGTCAACGAAATAGGACATCGCCCAGCGGGAACAAATAAGGAAAGATAAGATTAAAAACATGGAGCTCAAAAATGTGACAGAAAATAATATTTGCAAGGGAACTTTCATATCCGCTGGTGGAGAAGTAAGGCGAATGAATTCAACTGTTTTAATGGAACCGGAATCTGATTACGCGATGTGAGCGATGCAATGAAGGGGGAACGCGTTTGCCGAATTAAATTAACGTTTTAAAAACCAGTTGCGTCGATTTGTGCTATCGTCCTTATCGCCTATCAAATGTTTTGCAATGCCGTTTGCGATTTGAGAATGTTTGTACTTTTGTAGGTACTCATTAGTGCGATTAATAACATTATATATAGCTGAGTAATGGAATTAAATAGTTTCATTTAATGTTAGGAGACCGTCAAATAAATTATTGCGTTTTTGAATTCTATAAATTATCTTCTGAAGAATGGTCATATAAAAGCCTTGGAGCTGGAAAAACTAGGGGCTGTACAGCAAGCAGAAACTAGGCGTAAGACGATCAGTTCTACTCAATATTGTCTGCAAGGGGTTAACTTGTTCCCAACACCCCGTTTTGCCCCGGTAAGGATACCGAACGGGTTACACTGTATCTATCAATCTGCCTAGCCTTTTCCCAACTATGTTGGGGTCGGCTTCCAGTCTAACCGGATGCAGCTGAATACCAGTATTTTACATGGTGCGATTACCTATCTGACTGTCCATCAGTTAAACTGTATAGTCTGAATAGCGAAGAATAAAAGATAACCTTTTAGTGTAACTAAGCTCCTAAACTAATTTAAGTAACAAATTTTGAGGCGGTGCCCAACAATCAAATTGATTCCATAAATCGTAAAATGGTAGCTTGATGGATTTTCGTTGAACGTGTTTCCGCCTCAAAATTTGTTACTTAAATTAGTGTAGGAGCTTAGTTACACTATTATTTTTCGCTTTTCAGTTTTTTTTTCGTTGTTTAATCTTTGTAAAAATGTTTTTTTATTGTTCGCTATTCAGTTACCATTTAATTATATTGTTTTCCTCAAGTAAGGAATTTCCTCAACAACCTTCTGTTTCCATCGTCAGACCCTCGATGACGGTCATACCCCAGCTAGGTCTTAAGTTCTCATCAAGGTGAATGAAATAAGCCCAAACACGATGTAGCTGCTGTAAACTGCTGAGGAGCTCTCGCAACTGTCTTCCGTCTCCATCATCAGATCAACTCCAGGACTTTACAGTATGGTTGTGTCATCAGAACTACATTATGTGCGCGAAATTACAACAGAATCAGTTCGCAATTAAAAATTCAGCAGGTGAAAAATCAATGAACCCCAATTTTTTTACCCTTAGGGATAGATTTTAGTTTGAATTTTACATGGGACCAACTTCGAGGTATACCCTCTCCAATAAAACAAGAATCGTTGAAATCGAACTACTCTATAAAAAGTTATGCGTGGTCATACATACAAAAAAAAAAAAAAGAAATATACGTGTCGACTCTTGAGAACCTCCTCCTTTTCTTTTTCGTTAAAAAACGAACGCAAATTCAAAAACTGTTCCAAATCCGATTCACTCGCAACAAAACAGTACTTATCTTTTGCCTTCTGGTAACACAATCCATAAACAAAATAATAATAAAAAAATAATAGATGTGCCATTGTTAAGTAAGTCTGGCACGCGCCCTTTAAGAAGGGGTGTGCTACATAAATGGGTGAGAAATAATTCCCACGGAATACTGCGACCCTTCATATTTCCATGGAATACTTGCGTTCCAAATCAATGTTCTATTTAAGGATTCTGATTCTGACTCTGATTGGTGGGATTAGTATGAGTATAAGAACTTTAGGATTAATTAAAGCAGATAGGTACATCATTTTATACTAATATGTACTGTCTAAATGGAAACGATGGATGGACTGTGTGAAAGATAATATGGTTAGGAAGTGACTACAGAGATGACGAGTAATAGAGAAAAAGATATGGAAGAACTACACATGTTGCGGACCCCAAATAAATTGGGATAGAGGCAAAAGAATGGTGAGGTACTGTCTGTCCAACAAATGTTTGGTTATTTAACAACAAATGTTTGGTTATTTAACAACAAATGTTTGGTTATTTAACAACAAATGTTTTGTTATTTAACAACAAATGTTTGGTTATTTAACAACAAATGTTTGGTTATGTAAACTGTTTGCTTTCAAATCATTTAGTAGGCCCTTCGCCCAAGAACCATAATGAAAGTCAGTTTTGCAAACACAGACTGGACGTTCGCTGAAAGTACTATTAACAGGCCTTTGTGAAGTCAATAAGAGAATTGGCAGGGCGGCTCGTAACAATAGATTTGCCGCTTTGTCCATTTTGACGGAGGACTCAGCGGTGAACGGCACTCAATTCAATTTTATTACTGTTTCGAGAAATATTAGGGGATATTATTATATAATTTTGGTTTAATTTATTTGTTTTTAGAGTTGTGCGGATTCAAATTCAAACTCAACTCAAAGCATTTATTTCAATTAAACCATTTCCTGGCACTTTTGAATTGTCAATTATTTAATTCTACTTGTTCTAAGAAATCGGGCAGTCAAAAATATGAAGCCTTTTCAGAGCGTAGTAGGTACCTATGGAGAAGAACCGGCAAGAAACTACATGGATACTTTTTTAAATTATATTTTTACAAAATATTAGTATATTGAATTTCCAATTATAACAATGCAAAAAGGACGTGCACGTTAAAAGCGTCCAGTGTACACACTGGACGCTTTTAAGAAAACAGCATAAATATTAAAAAAAAAACAATTGAAATAAGCCGTGGCAGCTAAGAGATGACCACCAGTCCCAACTGACGGCACCCGTTCACAAACACCGCATGCTGATCCATATCAGCACCATTCAGCTCAACCATTTTGAAGGGAACTAAATGATGCAACACACGTGCCACCATCAGCGAGATATTTGAGTGAGCATGACATAAGTACTCTCAGCCGCCAGGACACATTTGACATTTCTAGTGATTGTTGTTTGTTTTTTCAATTTGAAGTTTAACATTTGCACCTGTCAAATTAGTCTGCGAACTGAGCTGTCATCCACCTAGGGATTGACACGGTTGCCCTTCACTTCCCTTATTTATGTAAAAATCAAAATCATTTTTTTTATCTCACGAGTCAAAAGCTCATCAAATTTCCAATATAACCTGACCTCTCATTGTACGGAAATTCTATGCAATGAGAGATCAGTCTATACTGGAAATGTATAGCTTGATGAGTAGCCGTGTGTACACGGTTCCAATTGGTCGTTTCCTAGAGAAGAAGGCAAGAAACTTTTTTTTTTTTCTTTTTAGCTCCACGGTTAATCTTTTAAAAATAAATGGCTTTTACAATGTTTTCAAATTACATTGTTAATAGATAGGTATGGGAGGACAGTGTAGGCCTGTCAACAAGTACTAGAAAACGTTCTACAAATCTACAGTCTATTAAGCCTACAACGTTCTCACATTCACAAAATATAAAATAATCTTTCAATCTGCCTAGCTTTTTCCCAACAGTGTTGTGATCGGCTTCCAGTCCAACCGGATCCAGCTGAATACCAGTATTTTACATGGAGCGACTGCCTATCTGGCCTCCACAACCCAGTAACTGGGTTATGCGATACCCCTGGGCAAGACAGATTGTCAGACTTTCGGGCTTCTGAAGACCCGTAACGACTGTCAAAGATCCACGAATGACAGTCGGGACCAACGGCTTAACGTGCTTTTCGAGGCACGGAGGAGTCTCGGTATGTAAAGATGGTCACCCATTCATGGATCAACCCCGGCAAGCGTAACTTAACCGACCCGTGCGACTATTATTTACTTAGCCACGAAAATAATAAAAATAAAGACCTATTTGAACCAAATGACATGATTGCAATAACAACTGTAATAAATCTGAATTAATATCCTGTCCACAAAACTAAATAAGTTTTCGATGCGGGATTTACAGAATAGATCGTTATTTACTAAAGTAGCTTACTCTTGCATTATTTACCTAACTTTGTAATAAGCCTTACATTAAAATTTACTTTTCTAATGCTTCAAATCAGTCAAAAGGTTGACATCAAATAAATTGAACCCAAACCTTTCTCCAATAAACTTCTTTTGCGGGATGAAATAGGATTATTTCCGGTCGTACAAGAATATTTTAATAAAATCAAAAATATATTTCTAGGCCCGAGTTTCATCAGCTAAGTGCTTACCTCGCCAGTATTTTTTCACAACTTTATGTGATTTGCGTGGCGGTATCAAATGGGAATCCATTTTGCGCTGATATTTCAACGCGGTATAGTAATTATCGGGGCGTAAGGCGTAAATAATTAATTAAAAATCAACATGAACAGCATGTAACGATATGTTTTTAAAATCCGACAAGGATATTAATCATGCTACTATTTTTGCATAAAATATATTGAATATTGGACACTTATTGGTAACATGGTAATTAGTATTCTTTTATTTTAAATGAAATTAAATATGTTTACTCTCAAATTGATAAGCTTTCCCCATGTCATGCAACGACCTCTGTCCCGAATGGATTACACATACATACAGTGATGGATTAACATATTCGTGGCAATGAGCTTAGGTGCATCCTGTCCAGCATCTCAAACGGCAACAACAGATAACTCTAAAGCCACAATTTATCCAATTCCACTGTTCATTTGGCGGCGCATGACAATCTGCCCTCTATAGGCGGCCATTATTCGCGGCGCTTGAATGACGTCACTAGAATTAGAGCATCTGCGGACTGCCTGCAATCTCATGATACGAAATACTAGCGGCAATGGCCGACTCGCCGACGTATTAAAATTATCTCCTACTCTTGATGCATTGCTTTAGTCTTCACTTCACGTTAAAAGCTTCGCATAACTTTGTTACTTTGTATTGACTCGTCGGAGCGTGAACCGCAATTTTGTATTATGTTAGGTGTTTCGCTTTGTTCAAATGGAAATTCGGAAAGTGGCTGCTAGCTAGATAGTTTAGTAGCTGTGGAATATGAACGCGTTTTAGAAGTCAACATAATAGTTAGGTATATGATAAAGGATTCCATTATTTGTTTGCTCTTTCGTGAAAACAATTTTTTTATAGACCTGCATGCTAGGTAATTGCAACTGTTGAGACTCGCCATCCACCATTCGGTCTGGTTTATGCAGAGTCAACATTTTTTCGACTTTGATATGTCAAAACGAGAACTAGGAATCACAGGTCTTATTTGACGTGATGCGGATATTATAACATAAAATACTGAATTTTGTAACACAATATTTATTCATTGGCAGAATTCTTAAGAGGCAAGAAAAACACAAGTAGAACACTTTAATAATGTAAAGTAAAAAATGGAAAAGACAGCACAATCAGCCAATAATGTTCCCACTGCTGGGCTCTGTGAGAGGGAGTGGGCCGTAATTTAACACGCGGGCCCAGTCACATGTCTTCGAATTTTTGGGTCGTCCCGGTTTCCTCGCGATGTTTTCCTTCACCATTTTGAGAGCAGTGGTGATCTATTTATCACTTTACTTTGATTTACTAAAAGTAAAGTGCCTGTCTGGGTTCGATCTTACGACCTAGAAACTTTTAAGACACGGCCATTTCTACTGGGCAACCACCGCTCTGGAAAAAACAGCGCTCAAAATAAAATATCCTGCGCCACTTTTATCTGGAAAGAATGTCAGTACAACTTTCCGAGCAGCAAGCGGCTTCGCAAAGAAATATACAATGTGTATTACAGGCGCCACTGAAGCATTTCATGAATAAACTGTTATTTGTTGCGTTGTTAGCCCGGGCACGTCGGACTCCGGACTTCGGACTTGCTTGTTCCTGCCCGCTGCAATGTCTAATGCATTCCTAATATTGAGATTATATCCTTGTTATTGGAACGAAACTTTAGGAGCTAGGAGCTCGTGGCTAAGTAATACCAGCCGCACGGGTCGATCCATCAGGTTAAGCTACGCTTGCCGGGGTTTGTCCGTGGATGGGTGATCATCTTTACATACCGAGACTCCTCCGTGCCTCGGAAAGCACGTTAAGCCGTTGGTCCCGGCTGTCATTCATGGATCTTTGTCAGTCCTTACGGGTCGTCCGAAACCCGAAAGGCTGACAACCAGTCTTACCAAGGGGTATTGTGTTAACCAGTAACTGGGTTGTGGAGGTCAGATGGGCAGTTGCTCCATGTAAAATACTGGTATTCAGCTGTAGCCGGTTAGACTGGAAGCCGACGCCAACTTAGTTGGGAAAAGGTTAGGCAGATTGATTGGAACGAAATTTTGTGTGAGGACTCAGTTGATATGTTATTTGGAAAGGAGTATTCATGAGTCCTCCGTCTTCTTCCGGATCCAGTTTCTCCTAGCCACCTTTTTAAGTTCGTCGGCCCATTTAGCTGGAGGGTTTCCTATACTACCCTTGCCGATACGCGGTCTCCAATTCAAGACTCGTCTGCCAACATAGCTTGGAAAATTGATGTGGTAGTTGGTGATATTTGTCGAATGACTACTTATGGACCAAACTAATCTGTATGTAGGCCAATTGCAAAGCTCCCAAGTCAGATTGCGATGAAAAGACTTGGGAGATACAGAAAGCAGAGTGTTATGTGCATGCAGAACACGGATGATAGTAATGGTTTTATATTTATTTGGTTTTTTGCTTTCCACATAACTTTGCGCACTGAAACGTACAGTCTATTTACAATGTTTTTTAAAAGGAAAGAGAGATTAGTTATTGTGAGAAAATCCTTTGAATATTAACTGCAGAAACGCCCCCTCATTAGTTTGCAACTCGAAGACCACGAGCAGTGAACTGGACGTTTTATATGCTTCGCCAGTTTTCTAAGGCCTCTTCACTTTAAAGTTTTTGTTCGTTTATTACCACAATAATGTACAGTTGGAGGGGTCGGGGGAGGTCTAGATAGACTGGTCATGTTTAACTAATGATGTTGGAGAAAGATGAGGGCTATTTGTTAAGGGGCTGACTATATTACGGGTAAAATTTGTGTCACACTGAGTTTCGTGTATCATGAAGACCGGTCATTCATCGTTGAACGCTTAAGATTGATTGGATTTAATAAAACATAATGATTGCTCTAGGGTTGGTTACAGAATCACATAATTTAATATAACAACACGCTTGTAATTCGCAAAGGGATGGGCAGAGGTGAGGTAACTATGGTATGCCCACATTTCGCCAGTTATGTTTAAGTCCATGGCGACTAATAGGAGCGAGCCTAATGCCACCACCGCTGTTAATGAGAAAAGGTGATGGATAACCCTATAACACTTCGCACAACCTGGGAACCGAACCCAGAACCTTCGCATTGACTGGTTACAGAATCAGTTGATTATATTCTCAGCTTGAGCAAACAAGTTGAATTTTTCATTGAAAGAAAATTGTGCTTGAAGAATTACGACTTTCTGCATATCAACTTCTTTATTTGTAGTAGTGGTTAAATCTTGATCATTGCCTTTTTTTGGGATCTAACGATGGATGTGACAAACTCCTACACACAAGCACAATGCCTGATAAGGTACATACAGGTGACTGTAAAGGTACCATTCCGTACCCGACCGCAGGCGGCAACTGCAGGCGACGGCAACGTGTCACCGCGTCATGTCGCTTCAATCATGATTCCGAACCCGACCGCAGGCGGCGCCAGCCTGTATTCCAGTCGGTAGATAGGAGATAGAAAATCGTGTTATCGCACGAGTGTTGGTGGCGCTACTGGTCTGCGGTGGGGCTACACGTGTCGTCTGTCGCTCGCCCGAAGCTGCAAACGACATATCGCTAACTACGGAAGTTATTTCATAGAAATTTATAGAAACCAGTCGTGTCAAGGCGACATGTCGCCTGCAGTTGCCGCCTGCGGTCTGCTACGGAATGGTACCTTAAAACAAGAAACAATTTTTTTATTTGTGTGTTTTTAGTGGTGCTATAGTCAACCATTGGACATAGTTGTCCCAAATATACCCAAGCTCTATTCTTTGGACCAAATCATCATATACGATGACACAACCACGGTCAATTGAGAGCAAATTGATCGTGATAATATTATTTAATATCCGTCCAACACTTTCTCCTCAACTCCATGTACTACTCAAGCCTTATTAATTCGGATATTGGAATGTCTATCGGATATCCATTAAAACTAATTAAAGTGACGTAACCACCGCCGCATGTAAATATTTATGATACATAAAAAATATGTTTACAGTTTATTTAAATGCATATTTGTTCACAATGTTCATTATTATGGTAATTTGATTACGTGTGTGTTTATTTTTTAGTATTTTTTTACGTTTTCTATATTTTTTCTTTCCCATAATCTGGCTCGTAAATTGCCCATTGAAAGATAGTTGTAAAATAAATGGTCGCAATCATTATAATGTTACGGCTGTTGTGGTGACCGCTGACTGTGTGGCGACCACATTTCTTGTTTTATAGCTGGGTACAAGCATTTCGGCTAACAAGTGGAGGATTGGGTGCGAGCGTAGTGGAACGAGGAGCGGGTTGGGGTGATATTTTTTTCGAGACATTTTTTGGGTTCCGTAGTAAACAAGGAACCCTTATAGTTTCGCCATGTCCGTCTGTCTGTCTGTCTGTCTGTCTGTCTGCGGCTTAGCTCAGAGACGGTTAGTACTAGAAAGTTGAAAGTTGAAATTTGGCATATGTATACATATTAATCATGCCGACAAAGTCGTAAAACAAAATCAACTTTTTTTTTTAATGGTTTTTTTTCTCGTCTACCCCATGTTGTGGGGTATCGTTAGAAAGGTCGTTCAAAAGTATTACAAGTTTTTGAAAACCATTTTTGGATCCAGGGATCCGTTTGCGAAATATTAAGCTTTTAACTGAAATTTTTTGTTAGAGTCAAGTGTCCCTGCCAGCTAAATGGTTGCACTTGGATTTGTGAAAAAAATCACAGGTGTAGTATAAATAGCGAAATTAAAAGGAAAACTATCAAAGCTAAGGAGGCTGTACAGGTTATCGAGTAATAATCAACCAACTTAAATTTGCGGTTTGAAAAACATGATCTCCCATACATTCTGTATGGGAGAACATGTTTTTCAACTACAATCTTAAGTTTGTTCTTGGGATAAATTCATCCCAACTACGGAACCCTCCGAACTCGGCTGCATACATTTGAACGATCGGTAGTTACGATGGTAATGTCTATTGACAGTCGTAGATGGAGTGGCAGTGGGAGGGCCATTGCTTGCAAAGACCAAGGACTGTTGGAGCAGACAAGTTCTTGAATGATGACCGTGGTACAAATAGACCTGATGACATGATGGATGGAAAGTCAGGATGCGGTAGAAAGACAACTAATTGTTGTGACCCAACTTCGGTGAAGCCTTGGTCCATCTGAGGACTGGGACAAGCTAATTTTATTAAATGTTTATTGTTCTTCAAGGACAGTTAGTTCTTATTCCGAAGATACGGGACACAGTTTTCCTTGTGCGCTTTTATGAGATGATCTGCGGTCGTAGGATTGGCTGCGCGTGGTGATGGGGCCCGCTAGACACCGGTGGGAAGATGGCGGTCGGGGATACGCGCGAATGTATCTACGACTCATGGTAGAAACCGCGGAGATTTAGTCTGTAGGAGTCCTACATAACCATCCGTTCTCTCCAGATAGAAAGTTCATGGATACTTTCTCCTTGGACAACCTTCCTGAAAAAAGAAAAGCTTGGTAAGTAAAGAATAATAATATTGCAATGGTGGTAGTAGTAAGAAAGTCAGATTTATATTACTTTTATGTGACTAATAGTGATGTTGAAAGGGTAAAAAAAAACAACGATTTAGTCCGTCAGTCAGATGATAATATATTAGGCACGTGTTTTTTGCTTTATCATATTAATAAAAAGTGATTTAGATAAAACGGGGGCGCGCTTAAAACAATTCAGTATAAAATCTACCGTAGAGTGACGTCATGCCACATCTTAACTCAATGTATTGCCGTAATCTTTTGATTACGTAAAAAAAGAAACAATACGTAACCAATATTTTTTTTTACCTGTCTGATGAAAAAAAAAATTGTCAACATTCCTTTTATTTGAGTAACAGCGACGTCAGTAACACCCGCTCTCGCTCGCGCTGTGTTCTCCTTCTATCCCCCGGTCAGTGTTCAATTGTCCGGAACAGTTTAGTTCGTACGGCGAGTTAATACGAAGCATTGTTTATGTACTCCCATGTTTATGCACTTATGCACGCCTCCATTTTATTGCCGTGACTTCGAACATCAATAAAACAGTAATATGTTAGTAGCTTACTAATTGTATTCAAATGGCACTGTAATGTTGATATTAAAGCTCGGATGGTAGATTTTAACTCTCTACAAATCTTGTAAAAAAAATGCATTAGTGATTTTGTTAGAATTTCCAATTGAGAGTTATTGAGTTTTTAGGGTTTTAAGTGTTATTGAAAAATACTGATATTCAACTGCATCAGGTTAGACTGAAAGCCGACCCCAACATAGTTGGGAAAAGGCGTAACGTTGTGGCTTCACTTAGTCGACTAATTACATGTTACTAAGTGGTTAAGCGCATCTCTAAAGTGCAAGCCCAACACTAGTTGACTGACATACTCTGTCATTTCATCGATTTTTTATGAATTTTCCCATCTGGAATGATTCTGTAGCAGCCTGGAGTCTGGATTTGAGCCCGGTTGATGGCAATAGGCTCGCCCCCTATTACATGGGTCTTAAAATATAACTGGCGAAATGTGGGTGTACTATAAGCACACCCCTGCCTAGCCCTTCGGGAAATACAAGCATGCCTAATGCTATGTGTTTTTCAATTAAGTCTGTCTCATTTTGAAGATGTAAATAAGAGTAGAGTTATAGACAGCAACAAGAAAAAGTCAAGATTAAGAGACTTCTGTTAAAATAAAATTTAAATAAACTACCAACTAACGGTGAGAAAAAATAACTAAAGTACTAGTTTGGTATTCTAATTTTAGTTTCCTAAAGAAAGAAAGAAAGAAAGAAAGAAAGAAAGAGAGAAAGAATAATGTTTATTTGGATACAGTTTGTGAAACACTAAATACAAAATACAAAAAAGTGAAAATAATATTTTAACAATAATAGTGTGTGCCTCACGGCTGCGCCAAAAAGGTTCATTTTCAGGATTAAAGCAAATAAGAATTGTTAATATTTACCAGAGCTTAAGAAATTTATTCATAGCCTACCTTTTTTTTTTTTTTTTTTTTTTTTTTTTGAGGGTGGGAAATCATCAAATGACTTCTCCCGCTCTGGGCAGAGCGAGAGGGTGTGTCAGACTTTTACTGACTAAAACCCACCCGTGTTCCTTCCGTTGCCTGTGTGCCGGGGCCGCGTTATCCCTTTCGGACAAACCCGCAACCCCAGCAGGCATTGGTCTTTCGACCCCGTCGGTTGGTGCTGACATCTCTTTGAGGCGCGCGTGGAACACAACGCGCCGCCGACACGGGCCTGGTCCTTATCGGACGGCGAGCTGCCCATTGCTCACCGTCCGCAAGCCCGCGCCTACGGTGGCCGGAAGTCGGCTCTGGACTCCCGACGCCCGGGGCGTCTCCTGCGGCGACTAGGGCCGCGAGGGCGTGCAGCTTGCATCTCCCTCGCGCGCTCCGCCTCCTCCTTCGCGAGCATAACTGCTTCGCAGAAGGAGGTGACGGCCTCCCATGCACTCTCGCTCCGAACCATGGCCTGAACCAGGGCCGGACGCGAGAGATCGCCGCCGCCGATCGCCTCCGTGAGGACACGGCGGTGCTCCGCCCAAGCTGGGCAGACCTCCACCGTATGCTCCACCGTGTCCTCCGGGCGATCCACACAGTGGTGACACCCGGGCGTTTCCTCCCGCCTTACGCGGAACAGGAACCTCCCGAAACAACCGTGTCCGGTGAGGACCTGCGTCAGGCGGAAGGTGAGGACGCCATGGCGCCTCTCAAGCCACTCCTCAAAGAGGGGACTTATCGCCGCAATTGTGGCGTGCCCAGCGCTGGGTTGCGACAATCGTACACTCCATGCCGCCATGAGATCCCGCCGGAGCTCTGTCCGCTGTGCCGTGATTTCTCGCGGCAGCGGAGTTACACCCCGGCGTTTCGCCTCCTCGCGTAACTCCCACATGTGCGCGAGGACTTTCGCCTCCAGATCCCATGGCGGTAGTCCGGCAAGGAGGCTCGCCGCCTCACGGGAGACCGTGCGGTATCCCCGGACCAGCCTGATGGCCATGACCCTTTGGGACGCGTTCAACCGCCGGGCCGGTCGCAGCCTCAATGAACGCGCCCACACCGGTGCCCCGTAAAGGGCCATGGACCGCACGACCCCCGCGTAAAGCCTCCGGCAGGAGGCGTTTGGACCCCCCAGGTTGGGCAGGAGCCGCTTCAAAGCAGCACCAGCCCTATCCAGTTTGGGAGCCAAACGTCGGAAGTGCTCCGCGAAGTTCCACCGGCTGTCGAGGACGAGTCCCAGGTACTTCATCGTCGACTCGACACCGATGTGAACCCCTCCCGCCGTAATCTGGGAACCCGACAGTGGCGCGTTCCGAGGACCATAGAAACACATGGCCTCGGACTTGTGCAAGGCCACCTCGAGTCCCAGTTGCCGGATCCTTTCGACGATTGTCGCAACCCAACGTGTCGCTAATTCGGCCGCCGCCTCATGCGACCTCCCCTGCACCAGGACCAGCGTGTCGTCAGCGTAGCAAACCACGCTGACGCCGCTAGGGAGGTCGGCGCGCAGCACCCAGTCGTAGCCGATGTCCCACAGATGCGGCCCCAGGACCGATCCCTGTGGGACACCGCACGACATCTCTCGCCGGTTCCACTCACCGTGGTGACCGGGGTAGATGACGGCCCTGTCCGTCAAATAGGCCTCGACCACTCGACAGAGGTAGGTCGGCATCCGGTGATACCGGAGTGCCTCCCTAATGCAACTCCAGGGCAGGGTATTGAAGGCATTGGCGATGTCAAGAGACACCGCCAAGACTACCCCACCCCGGGCAACAGCATCCCCCGTCGTGAGGGCTCGAACGCGCATGATGGCATCCACCGTAGAGCGCCCCTTGCGGAAACCATACTGGCTCTCCGCCAAATCCGGCCCCACTCGCACCAGCTGCCCGACAAGGCGGTCTGCAATTACTCTTTCAAAGAGCTTGCCCACCTCATCGAGCAGCACGATGGGCCGGTAAGCGGACGGAGAGTCCGCCGGGCGCCCCGGCTTCTTGATGAGGACCAGTTTCCCCGTCTTCCAACGAAGTGGGAACTGGCCCCTCTCCAAGCATGCGCTTAGGAGCCCCCGAAGTCGAGGCCCGAGAGCCTCTAAGGCCAGAACCCAGGCTTTTCCAGGTAAGCCGTCGGGTCCTGGGGCGGTATTTTTGGCACTCAGCCTACGTACCGCCACTCTCAAATCTACCTCGGTCACCTCCGGAGATTCGTCGTCGTCGTCAATGGTGTGGTCCGCATCGGGCACCGCAGGAGGCGGAGCCATGGGCGGGGGAGTATGTTCCCCTCGCGAAGGGAACAGAGCGCTCACCACGTCCTCCACGAGCTGGGGCCGGAGACTCTGCGTCAGCGGGGGAGCCCATGGGCGGAGTTGATCTCTCACCCATTTGTATGGGCGTCCCCACGGATCTCTGTTCAGAGTCTCCAGCGACTCCTCGCGGGCCACTCCTCTGGCCCGCTCGATCTCCGCTCGGAGGGCGGTCTTCGCCGCTCTGTACCCGTCGTACAGCTCCGCCTCAATGGCTTCCGTATCCGGAGGGCGGATACGGAGCCTGCGGTGCCTGGCGTACAGGTGGCGCGCTGCAACGCACGCCGCGCGTAAAGCGGTCAGCTCACGCGACCACCAGTACACCTGGCGCTGAGCACGTCCGGGCTGGACCCGGGGCATTGCCACGTCACAAATTTCGGACATGGCCTCCCGGAACCACTCCGCCTCGTCGTTTATGTTGGCAGGCCTGTCCGGTGATGTCACCCAGGCCTGCACGATCGAGGCTTCCAGGAGGAGCTCCCGGTCCAGCTGCTTCAGCGCCCACCGCGGACCACTCGGGGTCTGTCTGACCGGCGTGCCCGAGGTCTGGGCGGAGACTTCAAACCGGATGTACCGGTGATCGGAATAGGTCTCCACCCCCTCCATGACGCGCCAGTCAATGACACGCGGCGACAGAGCGGGGCTGGCGAACGAAATGTCCACCACTGACTCGCCCCGCATCCGCACGCACGTGGGGACAGAACCCCGGTTTAGGACGACCAGGCCCGACTCCAGAGCCCAGTCCTCCACCATCCTGCCCCGTGTGTCCGTTAACCGGGAACCCCAAGCCACGTTCTTGGCATTGAAGTCCCCGAGGACGATCACGGGGAGGGGATTCATAGCCTACCTGTGTTTATTTTACCTTTAATCAATACCACAATTACGTAGGCATTTAAAATTAATTTGATTTTTATTTTATTCGTTCGGGAAAATAATCAGTTATAAATTAAAATCGTATACTAAATTATAATTATACAAAAGTTACAAATACCTACGACATTTTCCACAACATATTAAAAGTACAAAGTATTAAACAGTACGCTATTCTACATTGTTAAAACAGAAAAGTAGTTAATAGTGAAATTAAACAGACACACACACACACACAGGCATGCAAACAACAGAGAAAGAGAGAGGGAGAGAGAAAAATCTCTTATGGGATGTGATACCTAATTAATATCTTATATTAGCGGAGCTATGTGAAGACGTAGTGAACATAGGTAGGTACCGGTACCGATACCGGTTCCAAAGAAAATAAAATATGAATGCAAATTAACGCAGCAGGGTAACTGAAGCTTCGGTGTTAGGTTTTATTACTCAGTTTTTAGGGTCCCGTTTGGGATCCATTTAAAAAGTCTTCACGAGTGGCGTCTGACTCTGAGACTGTGCAGCCGCTGTCTGCTGACTGGCTAATATTTTAATATTATCACGGCATGTGTTTTTCTAAAACTAAAATAACATCACGCCTGAATTTCCCCAATGGGTTAGGTAGAAGTATACCTCTATAGTACCTACACTACACCCACATTTCGCCAGTTATAGGGGCGAGTCCATTGCCATCTACGGAGCACGAGCTTTTCTTAATAGGTCACGACAATATAAGAGAAGAAGAAGAGGGTTTTCATTTGCTAAGCCAAGGGGTTATGGCTACACTTAAGTTTAGCCGGCTATAGATGAAAGAAATTAACATTAGCCTCTCCTCAAAAGCAAAATAACAAGACAGTGACAATGACAATGACAATGCAATGCTTACGGCACTTTAGGCCGGGCAGACCTCCACCGTATGCTCCACCGTGTCCTCCGGACGATCCAGTGGTGGCACCTGGGCGTTTCCTCCCGCCTTATATGGTACAGGAACCTCCCGAAACAACCGTGTCCGGTGAGGACCTGCGTTAGGCGAAAGGTGGGGACGTCGTGGCGCCTCTCTAGCCACTCCTTAAAGAGGGGACTTAGCGCCGCAACTGTGGCGTGTCTAATTACATACATAAACCCAGGCCCATGGGAAGGCCTGAGTTTATGTATGGTTTATGTATGGCATATTCCAAGTAGGTGCTCCTTTTTTCAGTTTGGTATGGTTTTTCTTTTGATACGGAACTTTGCGCGTCAGATCCGCGCTCGCTATACGTTTCTATTTATTCAAAAAGTAATGAAACGATAGCAGGTGAATATTAATGGGATTTATTTATATCTTGAGGTATTGATCAGACATGTAAACAGAGCTCCCGTGATTTTTTTTAATATATTTTTTTTGTGTTGCTTTCATTATTGTGTTTATTTTATTAATTTTAAGAAAACTTACAGCGAGTTCATTCAGGGAGTAAACAGTAACATTATGGAGAAGATGGCCAATTACATGTTTCCTTATTCAACAAACAAATTATAAAATGCAGGGATTATCTATTTATCGGCTGAAATGATGATGACTATGGATGACGAATCAGAACTTTGAAGCAACACGTGCTACTGCCAGCTATGAAAAGCTCACCTTTAAGTGCTACATGACGAAACCATTGCTGCATATCGCCTTCAACAAAACGCACTCAAAAGCTCACAAAACATTTAATAAGTAAAGATATTAAATTATAGACTTTGGCCCCGTAATTATGATAATGGTCCAATTCATCAACAGACATGATACCGAGTGTCATAGTACCTTAGAACTTAAGCCTTAGGGACCAATTAAAGTCAAAAGCTCGAGCAGACAAAAATATATGTAGGCAATTTTGCCCGGGGGCAAAGTAAAACAATACTCTTTTTAATTTCAAGTTTGACCATGCACATGCGCATGATTGGTCTAGATAAAAATCTAAGAAAGTTTTATCGTGAACTGGTCGAGTTACTCGAGGCTCTAATATCAATTTAGTTTTGACAAGTTCATTAATTTTTAAGTTATTAATGTACCGGATGTGGTGAGCGTGAAATTTGATTGGAGTTATATTGAAATGGTTAAATATTTTATTTACGTTATGCATTTATATAACAAAGTTACTTAATGTGGTTGTCGTTTGAAAACTAAATTAAATAAAAGGAGTGTTATAACTGGAGTAGGTACTGCCTGCAAGTTAACGAAAGGAAAATTTAGATAGATACGATAGATAAAACATTTATTCAGTGCATACAAAAGACACACAAAAGCACAATTAAAAGATAACAAATTACATGAATATACATAAAAACATGATGCCACTATACAAAAAATAAAAACATAAGTACTTAAAGAAATGGAGTGACATTATTACATACTTTGTTAAAAGGTGCGGTGTACGTCTAAAGGTTGCACCAAATGGGAGTCCAGCTCAGCATGTGTCAGGCAAATATACCTGACGCTGATATTCTGCTGGATCCCTGCAGTGACATACGGACATCGAGCAGACGAGATAAATTGGTGTTGTGACAAAGTGTTATGCGTGTGAAAAAAGTAAGTATACCCGCAACTTAAATTATGATCTACAGTAAAGTTTTGCCTTTGGAAACGTTCTTGTTCATTAATGTGTTGATATTGTTGATTACTTTATTATATATATAGTCATATGTATAATATTGAAATAAATAATCTTAATATAATTATAGTAGCGTGGGTGCAAATAAATAAACGATTCAATGGCTAATTTAAAATAATAATGTTTACTTATAGTAAATAAATATAGGTAAATAGCATGTGTAATATAACTATTATAGAACAAAAGATTTAGGACAAGTTCTGCCAACAATATTCACCCACTTTTGAAAAAAACGCTTGTAAAGTGTTTTTTTTTTATATAATTCGACATAAAGAACTTTCCAACACACACCCGTTTATTATACAATAATATTATTCATCTCCACAATCTATTTATAAGAGAACTAGCTGTACCCCGCGGTTTCACCCGCATAAGTCTCTATCCCGTGGGAATATCGAGATAATAAGTTTCCTATGTTCTTATCCAGGTCATGGTCTACCCATGTGCCAAATTTCATCTAAATCTGTTCAGCATTTTTAGGGTGAAAGCGTAACAAACAAACAAATAAACTCACTTTCGCATTTACAAATTAGTTAGACAAAGATTTTGAGGATTTATTGTATCACTTAATCATGGTAAAAATCGCTACACTACAGAAGAATGGCCCATAAAAATAAAAACTTGTGCAATATTTTTGCTTTGAATCATTCATCAGTGGTATTGAAGCAAGAGATAATAAAGCGTGACGTTCATATTTAAATACTGCATCAATAAACAAATCTTGAACATTACTAACATCGGTGAAGGAAAAACATTGTGAGGAAACCTGGACATACAGTTAATGTAGGTCTGAAATCGCCAACCCGTCTTGAGCAAACGTGTGATCAATGCTCGTGCCTTCTGTGTATGAGAAGAGTATTGCTCTGCAGTGGGACAATAATAGGATGGTATTATAATCAAAATTTGTATTTAGTTTGAATTGTAAGTGACTGTGCTGTTGGTGTGCTTATGATATGTAAATGAGTAAATAAATAAATACATAAATAAATAAAATTAAAGCTAGATGAATAAACAAGATCAAGGTAGATAAACTAGTACCTACGAATAATAGGTAAAGTAAAAACAATATTTTTACCTACGCACCATATTCCGAAGAAACCTTTTTTCAGTTTTTTTTTAGGGTTTCATACAGAAATATTATCATATATTTTATTTCGCAGAAAACAGCAGTCTGGGTAATTGTATATTTTTTTTTTTTTTAATTTATTCAATCATCTTTGGTAACCCAATAAAGTTTTACCAAATACTTATTAGTAGGTAGCACGTGACACAAATAAAACTGAAAATAAAAACGGTTCTCGATCTACCGTCAACAGCAATAAAGCCTTGGAGTTTAATTTCATTATTGCTGCACTTAACATAATGGGCAATCTTGCAAACCGGCAAATATAAATATATAAGCTTAAGAATATTCTTAGTCTTATGAAAATTAAAAACATTTTTGCTTACAGTACCTAACTGATTTAGTGGGCGCAAGTGCAGTTGTTGGTTCGCTTTTCAAGTAAAGCAAAATCTTTTTGTTTTTTGTATATAAGAGCATTATAGATAGTGCCATCCACGAAGACGCGCTCCACTCCGCCCCGCTCCGTACTAAAGTATACAGATTACAGTACAGTAATCGCGGAGTAGGGCGCGTATTCGTGGATGGCACTATCTGAAGTGTCCGGGTTTTTTATGTGACTCCATAATTATTTAAAAAACTTAAGGAAGTATACCTAGGTAATAGACTATACGTTTTTTGTAAAATTAATTTAAAAGCGTTTTCTAACAGAAAATACTTTTATAACACATAAAACATAACGTCTGTAATCCCCGAAGCGTTTTATAACACATAAAACATAACGTCTGTAATCCCCGAAGCGTTAGGCAGAGGTATTCCTATAGTACACCCACATTTCGCCAGTTATGTTTGAGACTCATGATAGGGCGCCATTGCCATTGAGAAATTCCAGATGGAAAAACCCAATAACACTTTGACCGACTCGGGAATCAAACCCAGGACCTCATGTTGAGTAATAGCGCTTGGGAGCAACGAGGCGGTCACAGTACTTTCATAATTCTTTCGTAAAAATGAAGATACGTGCAAAGAAACGAAAGTCAAAAGCTTTTCTCCTAAAGTTATCATTTTCTTGCTCTAATCCCAATTTATTTGTGGTCGGTGCAACATATCTTTTTCTTCCACACTTCTCTACCAGTCGTCATCTCGGCAGTCACCCCCTTTCTATCCATATCATCTTCCACACAGACCATCCACCGTTTCTTTGGTCTTCCCCTACTCTTACAGCCATCCACATTCATACTCAAAACTTTCCTCACAACATTTCTCTCATTCCTCCGCATGGCATGCCCATACCATGACAACCGATTTCCGTACAACTTTTCGGTAACCGGTGCCACTTTCAGACTTCAAAGGTAAAGTTACCAATTTCATTTATAGAGAGAATCGCTTTAGAATATCTTTCGATACCTGATTTCTCAACACATATAGCGGGGAAAAGTGTGTTTTCGCACTCCAGTCTAATAACTTACATAAAGACTGCAAGTGCGAACTGAACTGACCGCTATCACCGGTGAAAGTAAGATATTAACTGTTATAATGTTACCGCTCCTACTTTCTATGTGTCTACCGTAGCATTGGATCAGATAAGGGAGCAATAAAGTTCCATTAGATCAACTATTAATATTACAAGTTGTCTTTCTTTTGACAGTCTATCAATTAGTTCAAACTGAAGAAGAAAGCGTGGAAATATACTTTCTTCTACAAATATTTTATATATAGTATTAAAGCATTGAAAACTTTATAAAAGTAATATCAGCTACAAATGTAAACTTAAAATGAAGTCATTGAAATTGTTATTTTGGGAGGTACTTTAAGGAAAATTTATGAGAGGAGCTCATGGCTAAGTAACAACTGCCGCACGGGTCGATCAGTCAGGTTAAGCTACGCTTGCCGGGGTTGGTCTGTGGATGGGTGACCATCTTTACATACCGAGACTCCTCCGTGCCTCGGAAAGCACGTTAAGCCGTTGGTCCCGGCTGTCATTCGTGGATCTTTGACAGTCGTTACGGATCGTCAGAAGCTCGAAAGTCTGACAACCAGTCTTACCAAGGGGTATCGTGTTACCCAGTTTCTGGGTTGTGGAGGTCAGATAGGCAGTCGCTCCATGTAAAATACTGGTATTCAGCAGCATGCAATATACTCGTAGTTGGGAAAAGGTTAGGCAGATTTTTTACGGAAAATTTATGAAATTTTATTTTGTATTTACGTTTCGCAATCTAACAGCCCTGATCGTCCACTAAGGGCCTCCCGATGACCTCGAAGACGTACTATCACGTCTTATATAATTTTATTTTTTTCTGTAATTTACAATTCATATCAATACTCATCAGCTACTGTGAACTTTCTTGATTTCTTATACACTTTACTCTATCCAGATTCCAACAGCATTCTCCTTCGCGTCAAAAGGCTCGCCAGTCCGTTACTCACGTACAAATAATTGGACCAGTTGTACCAACACGGTAACTAGAAGAACAAGAACTGTTGCCCACTGCTCATCGTGAGAAAACAATCTGACGTGATTCGTGATTGGGTTACGGGATGAGCGAAAATTTTCTGACAAAAACGCGTATGATGCAATTTTGTAGTGGGTCGGTTTTTATGTCCCGGAGTGTATTTGAACCGAGAAGATCCGAACTGTGTTCGTGTGTTAATAAACAGAAATACTGGTGAGAACTTTTGGTTTATTTTTATTACGGAAATTATGTAGGGTAGTATTAAATTTTTTGGTAAAATTAGTCGTCTATGTAAAATACCTACATAACCATTTTGAAAAGTTCACTGCTGGACATGGATCCGGCATTAACATAATTAAAGGGTTTTTATATCACAGTCGATATTGTATATTTGTGGACATGAGAAGGGAACAAGGCTTTCGGCAAAATTTATAAGTCACTATGTTTGTCAATCTGCTGTGGTATCCTACTTCCTACCATAATATAGTATAATATAATATAGTATAATATAATATAATATAATATAATGTAATATAATATATATATCGTCAGCGTAGGTGGAGAACTAAATAACAGCGATTTTGGTTAAATTAACTTTTCACCATTTTCGTAACACCCAAATCATGCCGCATATAAATCGCAATTTTCTCTAAACAAGATTTTTTTTGTTATTTAGTTCTCCACCTACGCCAACGATATAATAATATTATAAATATGAAAATTTTTATGTTTGTCATTCAATCATGCAAAAACAGCTGAACGGATTTGGCACACAGATAGTTTCTATTCTGGATTAACACATAGAATACTTTTGATCCCGGTAGTACGTTCCCATGGGATAATTTCCGACCTCTACGCGGGCGAAGCTGCGGGTAAAAGTTAGAGTATCATAATTATGTGCAATTTTAAATATCTGTCGTGGTTTAATTAAAATATAATCCGATATTTCGTTGATAATAATGAAAACTATTGTAATGAGTTCATTAAACGAAATTATATTTATCAAAGTCATTATTATTTTTAGGTAGGTATGTTATTATATACTTTTCTGAAGGTTATAAATACATGGATACGACGGGAAAATGTAGGTAGGCATTCTCAAGTCTGCGAAAGGAATTTTTCAGTTCAAACATTATTGTTGTTGTGGAGCTTTCTGGCCTCGTTCATAACTTTCTGTTTGTTGTTAAATATACTTTTGTTTTTTTTGAGTATTAATTTCGATGGTATCCCATAATCTTACAATGGGAAGACCAAAGAAGAAGACTGAGTGGAAGATGATACGGCTAGAAAGGGGGTCCTACCAAGATGAGTAATAGAGAAGTATGAAAGAAAGGGACAGGTAGAACCGATCCAAAATAAATTGGGATAAGAACAGGAGAATGAGAAACTTTTTTTTTTTTTAAGTTCCTATGATTGTTTAGTTTAGTTTGTCGTCTTCCTTAGTATTATCCAAAGTATTTATTAGGACTCGTTCCAATAAATACTTTCTTTTTCTATCTTTAAAATCTCAATACTTATCAGTCTAGCGCACTGCGTGAACAAGCCAGCCTTCTACTCTGTGGCGGACTAAGCCTATCGGGGGCCCGCCCAGGTGTGCAGAGAACTTTGAAAACTAGAAGAACCTAGAATATAAGAGCGAACGAAGCGGGCTCGAATTTTAGCACACTATACACTAAAATACATAATATTAGCTATTAGAAGCCATTTCAAGGAAAAAATCGACACTTTAAAATTTAAGCTCCAATGTCTTCGAGAGCCTTTCTGCGCGACGAAACGAAAACAGAATGCTAGAGCGAGCAAAGCGCGCTCGAAAACAAAGCGAGCTCGAAAATTTTTACACTCTGGATAGGTCCGGTCTAGGGTGGGGCGCACCCGACGATCCACTTTGTAAGATTCTCCTATTTGTCACGCGCTCTTTGTAATTAACATGTTGTGTAGTTTAAGACTTTCAGTCAAAGCCATACTTGTCAGTAGCATCGCCCCATAAGTGTTTAAAAGATGTATGTAATTCACGATTAACGCCACTATTTTTTATAATTACATCAAATTACTGTTATCAGATCTACACTATTATTTACTCGTACTTTCATTATCAAAATGAACCGCTAATGAGCACATAATTAGCACAATCTGAATACATAAAAGGCTGGAACACTGCATATTTTGTTACATTTGGTATATGGGGCTCTGGGATCTGTGGTTCTGGGCTTCACGATGGCTAAATTTGTCTGGTTACTTTTCGGGCTGGTGGTGGTCACACAGGGTTTGAGTGGTAAGTAATTATTGCTTATTTTTATTATTGTTGTTGTTGTTATTGTTATTGTTGTGTGTGTATTTTTTTTTATTGTTGTGTATATGTGCACGAGGCTCCTATCTGAGATGTTTTACAGAGATTTTTTGGTAATATCTCATCAACCATCATCTACTATACAGGGAGGCCGGGACATCGACGCGAAAACTGTTACCATGGATTCAGTACATGATTCTGTTCCGTTGAAATTTTTCGCCAGATAAAAAAAAAAAAAATTGCTGTTCCATACATTTTGACCGCGTAGGTATTACACTTTTCTATGAAACAGCAGATTTTTTTTTAATAACCGACAAGAAATTTCTTTTTTCATGTACGGATCTATGGTAACAGTTTTCGCGTCGATGTCCCTGCCACACTGTATATCACAAACTTTCTAGCTATTAGGTACTTTTTGCTCTGATTGTGGTGTTGTTCAAATGCACTGGGCTCCTCCACCAACTGTTTCATTCCACTAAAGAAGAAATATGTGGTTAATTTTGTCATTAATAACATTTTCAGAGGCAGGTGGAATTAGCTTCAAATGTCACGATTTCATTCAATCGGGAAATTAAAACTTAGGGAGTTGTATTGATGATTTTAATGATTATATTTCGATAAATACATATTTATTATGGGCGCATATATTTTTTGATCACCATGCAACCTGATAGTTTTGTAGTTTTTTGTCATTTACAGCATAAGCATAAATAATAATAAATAAATAAAAATCTTTATTGATCCATAAAAACACGATTAAAAAAATATATATTCAAATTAAAATAACAAAATTCAAACTTCAACCAAATTAAAATCTAAAATCAAAATTAAATTTTCAACCAAAATTAAAATTAAAATATAAATCACAATTAAAATTAAAATAAGCATAAGCAGCCTATAATGTTCCCACTGCTAGGACACAGGCCGTCTCTCGGTGAGAGGGAATGGCCCATAATCCACCACCCGAACCCAGTGCTGGTTGGTAGATGACACATGTCTTAGAATTTTTGGTTCTCGGATATGTCAGTTTTCTCACGATGTTTTCCTTCACCGTCTTGAGAGCAGTAGTGATGAAATAATTTACACAAAGTAAAGCAAATTGCAAACAACTTAGGGCGACACTAACCGACTTTGAATGATTTTATACTGAAGATCACGCCTAAACGGGCATTGATATGGGAAAAATATATGTTAAATTAGAGCATTTTTTTAATAAAATAATCTCCATTTTTAACCTGTACATCAATGAGGTGATCGAAGCGCTCAGCGAGCGAGAATATTTTAGATTATGTTTATGTTTGTTATGTTTGTGTTTATGTTTATGTTTTGTGTTTTGTCATAGTGCAATTAATTTGTAAAGTTGTGTCTAACGCCGATAAAAAACTGACAATCACGCAAAAACTATCAAGCGTATTTTTCTGAAACTTTCACCATTTTAAGGATAATTTAAGTATTCATCTTTAAGTATAGGTGTTTTATTAAAATACCTTTTGTAATATGTATAATAAATTAAGAATGCGTCTAATTTGGGACAGCGCCCCTTGTCCTATTACTGGCTGGACGTCCGAACTAATACGTGAGCTCAGTACAGAACACGCAAGCTAACCACTCAAGGCTACTGGCATATACGAGTATCTGCATCTTTTTCTTTATTTTCATCACTTTTGCTTTAACATAAAAGCTGATACGGGTCAAGTTCACTGATGAAATGACTACATTCTTGTGTTTTGTAAACTTTCAGTGAAAAAGGCAAAAGTTGAGCTCAAAAGAGTGGGCAAAGGTGATGTCAAAGCTGCTCAGGTGAAGTATGACGCCGACGTCCTGAAATGGCCGAATCAATACAAGTTAAAGGCGAAAAGAATGTCGTTAACTGACAATGTCATTGAAAACTATGCTGTCTGGTGAGTTGTTTAATTTTATTTAATAATCATTTTTTTTTATTGTCAAATTACTGTAGACAGGTTAAATCCCAGTGATTTTTCTTATAGTTCACGTTGAGCGAGCCCGTTGGCCGAGCGTGCTCAGCCAACGTATACTGGGCATTTTTGCCGTTTGATTTGCGTGGCTCGCCTAACGTGTACTGGGGGTTTTAATCTTTTATGACCACGTTGGGCGAGCCCGTCGCTCGGCTAACTTATACTGGACCTTGCGTGATTTGCGTGTATTTTTTTGGTTTGGGCTCGCCTAACGTAGTACACGTTGGGCGAGCTCAATTTGGATTTTGCTTATAACTTTTATTATGAAGATGTCAGCGTAAGATTGCAAGAAACGTTAGTTTATTTTCTATCGGTATTATATATTTCCGTTTCATTATAAACTGTCGACAAATAGTGAACTGGTAGAAATTGATTAGGCTCGATTAGAACTGTGACCAACCGCGAGTTAGCCGAGCGAGGGAAGCGAGCAGTGCCGCAGCAGCGGCCGGCAAGTTGCTCGCAGCTAGGCAGGCTATTAAGTATTAGGGTAAGGTGCGTTACGTCGCAAGCAAGTTTGATACCAGTTCACAATTTGTCGGTTTCCCATGGATAGACTATCGAAAAATAATGCGCTAAATTGTAAATAGTTTGTTGTAGTTTACAATTTTTCAACAGTTTATATTCTAATCTCTTTTGCAAACAGATTTTTCAGATTCCTAGGAAAATTCATGTATAATAAAATATCAAAGCAAATACAATAAATAGTCATATTTGTAAGACTGAAATTTTTAAGTTTCTTAACTCACTGAATTATGATGATACTGAAAAAATACTTAAAATTACAAGTTTATAACATTCGCCAAAACGCATAATACAATATACATTACACATCTCACGTCACTTTATACACCCCGTACACTTTCTACATATTTAAACAAGATAAACGGTATAATTACGATCTACTTTTAATTCAATTTTAACTTTAAATTTACTCTACAGCTGGTTTTGGTAATAAATGCAATAATAGACAAAACACAATAATAAAAGTACAACCCAACATTATGTAAACAAACTTAACATCGAAATATTTTACATATACTATGTCAACTTTAACATCCACCTACAAGTTTACAAAAATCAAATAAAAATAAAAATTAATAAAACATCAAAAATTCAAGTATGGTGTTAAGTATGAGGTTGGTAAAAGGTTTCCATATTTTATCATCCTGACTATAATATAATAATAATTATAAATGCGAAAGTGAGTTTGTTTGTTTGTGTATTTGTTGTAAACTTGTAAGTTTACAAAAATCAAGTTCGCTATTTTATGTTTTTTTTATGTTTACCTTCCCTTATTTTACTTTTGCTGTACTTTGTTTGTTGCTTTGTTATCAATAACTAAAATCCTGTTTGCAATTAAAATAGTCATTTTGTCACAAGTCTGCTACTATAAGTAAATTTACAGAGAACGAGGATTCCACCGTAATACAGTTTAAACTAGTACGGGGAGCAGAGTGAATCAGTTCCGTGTAACAACCATAATAAGCACCGATACATATCAAACAATACTGTTACCTACCTTTACTGCTTATTTGTAACTTTGTGAATTTTGCAAGGTTGATGTATTAATTTGAGTAAATAAAAGTTGCATTTTTTTTTTTTTAAATGGAAATGGTACCAATAGTGTATAAACTAACGAAGTTATGCGGTGACAGATATATTATGTAGTTTCTCTGTAAATTCCAGAGATTATTTAATTGAAAGTCATCAGCAATGTGTTGAGATTCGTTTTTTTTTGTAGGAAAACCTCCAAGCAGTCGAGAATAGATTACAACAATGGTTTCGTGAAGTCTTTTGTGAATACTAAAAACAAAAAATTCAAGTATGGTGTTAAGTATGAGGTTGGTAAAAGGTTTCCATATTTTATCATCCTGAGTATAATATAATAATAATTATAAATGCGAAAGTGAGTTTGTTTGTTTGTGGATTTGTTCGTAACGCTTTAACGCTAAAACGGGTGAACTGATTTGGATGAAATTTGGGGAATTTTCTCAGTAGTAGTCTGGATTTCTGCCCGGTGGACGGCATAAGGCTCGCCCCCTATTACATGGGACTTAAATATAACCGGCGAAATGTGGGTGTACCTACCGACTATACACCTCTGGCCACCCCTTATGTTATGGTGTTAAGTTTATCATCTATCAAAACTATAACAACTAATATCCATTTCTTACAACAGATCCATCCTGAAGCGTCACTCGACCAAGATGTAGAAACAGTGTGTAATAATATGGAAGGGGACAAGTGGGACAGACCGACACCTGAAACTATTCTGCCTGATGTCGATGATTTTGAGGCTGATGGTAAGAACCAAAACACTCGAAAAAAAAAACACTTAGTAAAAAGAAATTCCTACTAGTGATACATGTTGAGAAATGTAAATCAACAACAGTACGACACAAGTTAGATGTAACATAAATTTTGAAAATTTACATTCATTCATTCCAATTTTACGAATGTATTTGGTTATGACTTTACGCGTTTTCGTACAGAATAATGAAGATTGGTGGTTTTGAACGCGCATTCAATTCGGGTGGTGACTGGTTTTACGAATTTTGCGGATACTACATCTAAGTTGTGTCGTACTAATGAACATACAATTCTCAATTAAAATTTTTAACAAGTCTAAAAAATAAATATTTGGCATTAATTTAAGAATTAATGCCAAATATTTATTTTTAGACTTGTGGTTAAACATTTTACAGTTAATTTATTAAAATGTTTAACCATTTCATCAATCTGGATAAACCATTTTCTAAATCGACGCATACAGCCTGATTTACATGTGGCGATCCAATTGCCCGTTGCGTACCATAACTTGAACCAACTCTATAATAGTTGCACCATATAAACAGTGCATAGCCGACGCAAGTCATTTGTTGCTTCTATATTATATAAAGAGGTCTTTCATTTCGACAATGAATATAAAATATATGATGACGTTCATCATTCGTGTCATTTATTCGTTCATCATTCAGTCACGACTAAAGAAAATAAAGGCGCTTTGACAGTTTTGACAGGACCTCACGTCTCAGTGCTGCCACCTAGTGACCGTTATTTCAGAGAACCCTCATTGAATTATATTCTACAGGCAAGAAACTTGCATCGTGTAAATTGGGGTTTACACGAACAGTTTATCGTAAATGTCACGGTAGTATTCAATGAAGTTGACATGAAGCCTCCGGTGGGCTCTGTGTAGCCAAAACACTTAAAAATCTGTGCTTTCTGTGCTCTGTAAAAGGATTTTTTTTTTGTATATAGACATTTCAATAATATCTTTCCGTCACACAGTTGAAGAAACGATCAACGACAAAGATTGTACCAAGTTCATTTACGACAATAAAGATGAGAGTACTAACACAGAAAGTACTATTTGGGCTACTTACGATGAAAACGACCGAGCCTGGGTGCCTGTCAGGTAAGGAGATTGTTCCATTTTATCTAGATTAGATCCCTTTATATAAGTTTCGGTCTATACGGAAGAAGGATGCTTGGATTGTTTGGCAATTTCAGAGTTAAAAAGTGATGTAAATGGATTAGAATCAATTCTTTTTTTATTGCCTGCTACCACACATTTTCGTAAATCTTTTATTTTGATAGATTCAACAACATTTATTGCGTTATTTACGTTGCAGAGCAGTTTCGAACTTATGTTGTAATGGATTAGCAATCTGTTTCAAAATGATTCAGATAGTGATTGATCGTGTATTACGCACTTAAGATGCTGGTGGGCGTGCTCTTGATCTCGATCTCGCCTGATTTGTTGATTTGAAAATAATATCGTCGCTACCGAAAGGATACGGAATTAACTCTCTTATTAGATTAATATTAATTATGAACCAATTTCAGATACGAAGTATTGGAGTTCAACTCTTGGTTGGGATCGAAGGACAAACATGAAATTTGGGACTTCTACGATTACGACAAAGACTTCTCTTTCCGTAGTGTCTTCGATGTTGAAGATTGTAAGTATTGTTGTATTATATTATTTGTTGTGTTGTTAGTATTAGTAACCAATTTTTTTTTACTAACTAAAGAATATTATATGGACTTTGTTTCTTCACAGATGGTTGTTCAACTGAACCTACTACTCACACCAAAGACAGTGAAGGTGTAACCAAGCATTTGTTGTTTGTTGATGCTGACAACGATAAACATGTCGACCATGTTTTCAAATCGTATGTGAATTTTACTGATGGTACTGATTTTGATGGTACTTAGAAACCAGAATGACTTGAGGTTATTATTTTCAGATTCAAAAAGTCCTACAACAAAAAGTACTCTGATTCCAATGAGCATGCAATGAGAAAGAGTATCTTCAAGAGGAGTATGAGGTAATTTAGGAGCTAATATTAATTCGATATTAATTTAAGAAGTCATAGGTACTTGATTCTTCTAACTCTTACATCTTTTTAGGGAAGTAATCCAGACCAACCGTCAAAACAAGGGTTACAAACTAGCTATCAACAAATTCGCTGATAAGACTCCCGAAGAAATGAATAGATACATGGGTCTGATGAGGCGCCCGGAAGGAAAAGTTGGAACGATCCCTTTCCCGTACGATGAAGAAAAGTTGAGTGATATCTCAAACGACATACCGAAAGAATATGACTTGAGGCTTTTGGGTCTTGTTTCTAACGTTAAAAGTAAGTGACATTGTATAAGTAAGTAGTTTATTACAGGAGAATTAAACTATACTTAAAATTGAACAGTATAAATATTTCTATTGAACCTTTTCCCAACAGATCAAGAGGACTGTGGTTCTTGTTGGACTTTCGGAACGACTGGCGCAGTGGAAGGAGCACTTGCCAGGATCAACGGTGGCAAGCTGATGGCTCTCAGCAACCAAGCTATTGTGGACTGCGCTTGGGCGTTAGTATTGCTGTTTAATGTTAACTTTTAATTACAATATTTTTATGTCACCAAGAATAATAAATGTCAATGTCAAGCCTACAATTACAAATAATTGTAGGCTTGTTTTTAGATTATGTAAAATAAAAACATCTATAGATGAACGAGGACGAGTCCTGTATCTCGGCATACAGATCTGGATTACTGCCTATTTGGTTATTTGCTTCATGTCTTCTTATCACACTCTTGGATTTCCATACTTTAACGCATTCAAGGACACTGAACGAGACACAATAGAAGTTTTATTGTTATGATGCCTTTGGGTGTTTACTCGAAAAGAAAGTGTTAATTTTGGATCTTTTCTGTTTTGGGAATATGTCTGTAGCTGTCTGTGTCTCATTGTGTCTCGCTATCTTTCAACTAACTAAATGCTCACAATGTACAGATTCGGTGCCGCGGGCTGTGACGGCGGCACTGACAACGCGGCCTACGAGTGGATGATGGAGTACGGCTTGCCGACTGAAGCAGAATATGGTCCATACACTAACAAGGTACGTTCTGCAGAGATGAGGCAGAACTTATCTTTTTAATGAAGCTCTAATAGTCTCAAGATATTAATCAACACTATTAAATCCATCTGACGCTGTGTGTTTAAAAAAATGTAACGAACGAAAATATAATATAATTTATTTTTATAGAATGGCGAATGTAACATTAAAAACATGACGAGGAAATTCCCGATTCGCGGATACACTGACGTTACGCCACTGAGCATTGGAGCCTTGAAGGTAAGCATGATTTGAGACACAATTAATACATTGATGTATCTAGAATAATATTTAGTCTAGCTCTAGGTATTCGTATAATTTTGATTTAACTAAAAATTCTCTTTTTAGGTCGCACTAGTCAACCACGGTCCTTTGTCCGTGTCAGTTCATGTCACCCCTACTTTCTCTAAATACTCATCTGGCATCTTCTACGATACTGACTGGTAAGTCTTTCAAGAATTTAATTTTCTGACAGCTGCGCGCACAGATAACTTTAAGAGCGTTGATACAGAAAGTGGACAACGTCGCAAATAGCTGTCAAATATTTAGCTGTTTTGATTAATTTGGCAATATTACTCGGAATGTATTTATACCTCATTGTATGCTGCACTGGTCGACGTCATTACGTCAACGCCGGCTGTCGCTGAAAACCAGTGCTGGGGCACTGTCTTGTGAAAAAAAAGATTTGATACAACATACATGCACATGAAGCAGCGGCTAACAGCTAGTAAATTATCTATACATCAAAGACTCAACTTATTTCTTGGATAGACTTTTTCTTCATTCTTAACTTAATTATAATTTTTGATTATTTGCTATTCCAGTAATCAGCTTCATCTGAACCACGAGGTTACCTTGGTTGGGTACGGCGAACGCGATGGTGACACCTTCTGGATCCTGAAGAACTCTTGGGGCCCACAGTGGGGCATTGGCGGGTACATGTACATATCAGCTAGGGACAACATTTGTGGCGTTGCTACTGAACCCACTTACGTTGTCTTCTAAGATTTTCTGACTCTTCCGACTTCCTTGATTGCACTAACTGACTTGGCTGAATTGGCGAGAAAATGGCTCCGAGATAAAACTACTTTTTATTATTTTATTTAGCAATTAATTTCAATAAGCACGTGGAATTTTTATTTAGTTTGTAAGTAATAAATTCAAGGAATTATTACTGTTTTTCATTAAGCCCTGCAGTAGTTACAACGTTACAACACAGAAATGAAATGGTTACAGGATTAAGTAGTTCAATTAGCTTTGAAACACAATCTGACTAAATTGAGTCTAATTTCTCTAACACTCGCCCAGGGTTACTGACCATTGGATCTGGTTTTCTGTTAAGTAATCTCAGATTTCTATTCGATTATGATTCATGCATTCATATCTATCATCTCCTTACTTCATAACCATGAATATGTGAGCGACGCATCTTTTCTCCATAACCACAGCCAGTCATTATCTCTGGTAGCACTGCCAAGTGCGATTTCGTATTCCGGATTCGTTGTTCGTCGCCTACGTGAGGAAGCTGCACCAAGGTGCTCCAACCACGTTACACTTGCGATGGCCATTACCTTCACACAATGGAGGAGGGTCCAAAATTTATTGTTGCCAGCTTTGTGTCCATTCGGTCAAATTCATCCTGACGCAATGCAGTCTTGTTATTGATGTGGGGTATTGTTTAGATCTTGTTTTATAAGGACGTGAATGTTTCAAGCTGTTTTATAATTAAAAGAGTGATAAGTGAGTGGTTTCATACCGACGGAGTGCAGTTTTGACAAAGTGGAGCACTGTTAGAGTAGTCTTACATTATTGCCATGTAAATTCTTTAAACGTGCCCTTTTGACTTTTATATAAACAGATTATTAATTACAATACATACCGTATTGTAATTGTTAATCTGTTTATATAAAAGTATAATATGATAAGAATGTATTAAAACCTTCTAAGAAAAGGACTTTTCTAAATGCCTGGAAGATCCCCATTTTACGAGGGGATCTTAAAAATATTATTTATTATTATTATGTTGTGACCCCCTTCAACATCAAAATAAAATGCTCCGCTGCTGAATTAATCATCGAGATCGAATAACAAACCCGACAATAGTTATTATTGTCATCTCAAACTACTTCTAGTTAGTGCTAGTGCACTAACTAGAAGTAGTTTGAGACCGGGCATACTTTCCTATGATTTACGTCCTCCAGCATTTCTCAGCCATAAATCGGTATGACGAATGTGTGAACAAATTTTCGTCTACGTTCATACCGTGTTGATTTATTTGCACTGATTCAGAGCAGCAATTGCATTGTACGTGGAACTAACTATATTTGGGAATTGAGGACGGTTCATGTAATTTTATGCGTTTGAAGATTGGACGCGAATTTTGATGAGTTTGTTTGTTGAGAGGATCAGGTTTCTGGTTTATTGCCTTGTGATTTAAGCTGTGTAAATGTTCTTCGACTGCATAAATAGAGGCATGATCTACTATGACATTATTGTTTGGTGAAATGTTTAGAAACTATGTTTTTGCCTTCATACCTATCATTGGATTTATGATTTAATCAGGTACATGAAGTAAGTCATAGAAGTTCTCTAAAAGCTGTTTAATTTATTAAATGCCTTTGTATTACTGAAAATAAAATAACATTATTTTTATCAGACAAAGTAATAGGTCAAGTATCATAATATATCTCGAGTTCAAACCCAAGGTACTTCCGACTTTTCGGATTCATGAGCGTATTGTATAGGAATTGGTGAAGGAAACCATCGTGAGGAAATCGGCATGCCTGAGAGATATTTCCCGATGGCATGTGGAGTCAAGTCAGAGGTCCATGGGCGACTTCAAGACTCTGACACCAGGTTAGTCCCTTAGTCACTAAAAGAAGAAGCAGATCAAACAAAGGTATAAAAAAAATACTAAAAACATCATTTAACTTTTACTTTCTACACGGTTAATTTTATATGAAAATCCGTACAACATAGTTAGTGGTTAGCTCTATTGGAAGTTAGAGCTAACTGCTGCACGTTATAACTATTTGAATCTAGGCACATTGTCTGCTGGCCTCCGAGAATTTCTATTAGCATTAGAAAGGTGTTCCATGACTCGATAGTGGTAGCTTGAGCAGCTGTTACATGCTGATCAGCGGTTCCAGTTATAAGAGTAAGCGTTTCTAGTTTTCGAATTTTTCTTTACTATAAAACGTTTGCAATATCGTCCTTATAAGCATATTAAGCACTGGCTCAGAGATTTGCCCCGCTAGGTAACACACATAAAATGACAATTGATCGAAATTCTATCCATTATGATATTTCCACCATGTTCATTGCGTTATTTACGTTGTTGACGAGACGAACTTTTCAAACCTATGAAGCAATGGATTACGAATTTCCTTAAAAACTATTGGATTGTGATTGAAATGTGTTACGCAATTCAATATAAGTATCTTTGGGCACAAACAAAAAGTTTTTTTGATTTAGGAGTTTGTATAAGTGTCTGACAGAAAATCATGCATAAGCCTATTTTTATAATTATGCGAAAGTGAGTTTGGTTGTTTGTTAGACTTTCATGATAAAACGGCTTAACGGATTTGGGTGAAATTTGGCACATGGGTAGACCATGATCTGTGTTAGGAGATCGAATACTTTTTATCCCGATATTCTTACGGGATCGAGACTTATACGGGTGAACCCGCGTTGCGCCGCTAGTACGTTTATTTACAATGTTGCCCAGGGCCTGTGCCCGTCCGTATTTTTCTGAATATTCATGACAAATTATCGAAAGTTAACTTTAAAAGGTCTATCTTTAGTGTTTTATTATTTTTTCATTTTTGCTTATTTTATGTTTTCGATATCACCCTATGATTTTATGGCCTTACACTTGTGTTTTTTAAATTTATACTGTTTTTTTTTTGAGGAGCTTGTGGCAAAGTAATAACAGCCGAACGGGTCGAACCATCAGGTTAAGCTACGCTTGCCAGGGTTGGTCTGTGGATGGGTGACCATCTTCACATACTGAGACTCCTCCGTGCCTCGGAAAGCACGTTAAGTCGTTGGTCCCGGCTGTCATTCGTGGATCTTTGACAGTCGTTACGGGTTGTCCGAAAGTCTGACAACCAGTCTTACCAAGAGGTATCGTATTACCCAGTTAATGGGTTGTGGAAGTTAGATAAGCAGTCGCTCCATGTAAAATACTGGTATTCAGCTGCATCCGATTAGACTGGAAGCCGACCCCGACATAGTTGGCAAAGGCTAGGCAGGTCGAACTGTTTCTTTTTTGTTGAAACAAAATGTCTTCACGTCGCTTTTTTTCATACTCGACAAAGTTTATAAAAAAATGTTAGTTAATCCGATAAAATAATTCATAAGCTTTAAGAAATAATAATAGAATCCAAATCCTTTTAATACTTTTTATCCCGATATTCTTACAGGATCGAGACTTATGCTAGCGCTGCTAGTCACCTTATAATATGTTCACTGCTGGGACTCAGGCCTCCTGTCTTCGAGGGTGTGGGTTAGTAGATGACACATGTCTTAGAATTCTAGTTCTAGGTTTCCTCACAATGTTTTCCTTCACCGTTTTGAGACCCGTGGTTATGAACTACACGAAGTAAAGCGCCTGCCTGGGTTGCAACCCACGACCTACAAATCGTGAGTCGAGGCCGTTACCACCGAGCCACCACAGCTCAGAAAACTCATGATATGGGGAAAATTTGTGTCGGTTTCCACCCATTTCGTTATAAAGGTTTAACACATATCAATATCACGCTTGTATTCCACGAAGGGGGTAAATAGAGAACGAGCCGAAAGATTTTGTTAATGACACTGAACTTATTATATTCGCAATTTTTTCCACTTGTTTAAAAAATGCTTCTGCAATAGGTACCTACTCGTATTAAGGATCCAGATAGCAGTGGCACACTTATACTACATTTTATTACAACAGAAATCTCCACATTCGATATTCACTACACTTGCACCACACTATATCAACGCTCTATTTAAATCAGCCGGCCCGCGGCGACTTCAGCACGCAAAATGCAAATTTCATCTCGATTGGGAGTGAAACTGTCCCTGCAACGTTTCTACTGTCCAGCGCAGCCATGAGAAAGCCTTTTATAATAAACCTTCATCTACAATTCACTGGGGACTCGGAAGACTCAGAACT
This sequence comes from Agrochola lota, assembly GCA_947364205.1. NCBI lineage: Eukaryota > Metazoa > Arthropoda > Insecta > Lepidoptera > Noctuidae > Agrochola > Agrochola lota. Next base: position 16,166,494 of record OX376228.1, read on the forward strand.
TGGATGAAAGTTCAAGATATTCTGATAAACATTTGCAATTGAATTATGTTTTCTGAGCTCTGAAGCTATGCTTAAGTTTTGCGCGGGGTTGCGCATTAAAAATTTGGTTTTAGATGGTTGCTTGGTCTTTGTGATGTCGTAATTAGCATGAAGGACGTTATTTATAATAGAGCAGTGGCCCCGACTTAGGAGGACTTTTAGGTCGTGGGTAAGTACCCAGGTAGGCGCTTTACTTTGTGTAACACTGCTCTCAAAACGGTGAAGGAAAACATCGTGAGGAAACCGGTATTCTCTAGAACCAAATATTCTAGAACATGTGACAACTATCAACCCACACCCTTGAAGACAGGAGGCCTATATCCCAGTAGTGAGAACAAGTGTCACTTGTGCTGTGTTCCAATGCGGCCGCGTTTGCAAATTCTTTATTTCCATAAGCGCGGTGCAAGCTGTCGCTCATAATTTATCCGCCATGAGTAATCAACTAGTGCCGAATGAGCTGCTGGCGTTCTGTAACTGGATGTGACGGACGAGGTGTCCGCTGTCCAGATCTGCGCAATGAACTTCGGCGAGGATGACATAGCTGCTGCCAAGCTGTTGTTGTATATCATAGAGCAGTGGTGGCTCAGTTTTAACTGCCCCGATTTACGAGTTGTAGCTCGTCAGTTCGAACCCAGGTAGGCGCTTTACTTTGTGTAAATAATTTCATCACCACTGCTCTCAAAACGGTGAAGGAAACCGGTACGTCCTAGAACCAAAAATTCAAAGACATGTGACATCTAGCAACCGGCACTGGGACCGCGTGCTAGATTACAGCCCACTCCCTCTCGAAGAGAGGAGGCCTGTGTAGCTGCAGTGGGAACATTATGGGTTGATAATGCTATGCTTATTTATGCTGCGTTATTTATCTACAGTAATAATAATATTATAAAGATGTAAAGTTTGTATTTTTGGATGTAGGAGGTAATCTCGGGAAGTCCTGATCCGATTTCGAAAATTCTTTCACTGACAGGAAGCTACACTATTGCCGAGTGCCATAAGGCATGTTTTACATTATAATTAACTTCCATGCGGATGAAGTCGCGGGCAGAAGCTATGCTTAGATAAATTAACACCTTAGACCTCCTTCCTCTCAATTCAGAAGCCGGGTGTCAGTTTCTATAATAGGGATGATGACTAAAAACTTTTTTTTAGTCCGTCTTTGAGATTATAAAAAAATATTGGACACGTATTTTTTATTTTTTTATGTAATCTAAAGATTACGGCGATACATTGAGGTAAAATGTGCCATGACGTCACGAGTATGTAGATTTTATACGTACTAGTGACGTATCGACCCCCACTCCCCGACTTAAAATGCGTTTTATCTAAGTATTTTTTTATTAATATGATAAAGCAAAAAATACGTGTCTAATATTTTTTTATTATCTGACTGACGGACTAATTAGTCTTTCATTGACGTAATAGGTACCTTTCTAGAAAAAAAGGTACTGCATTAGAGTAGAAACTCTAATGCAGTAGACTGTATTTTTTGCTGATTAAATCACTAAGTTATTTAAAGTGTCTACTTAGCACAACTAATTTATTGTCAACGAGCTGCACCCTGCGGTTTTAAACGCATGAGTCTCGATCCAATAGGAATATCGGGATAAAAAGTATCCTAAGCTCTATTGAAATCCTTGTTTCCAATTGAAGTTATTTCCACTTAAACAAACATTAACTTTATGATTGCATAGATAAAGTTGATTTTAGACTGACTAGTACTGTTGAAAAAGTCATAAAAAATATGAAGTTGTAACGTAAACTGAACTTTATGTGTAGGTATAATAGTTGTTTTTCCTAAAACTCGTGTTTATTTACATGTTTGGTAAATAAACGTAGATTATGTACAGTTCATGGTTTACCCATGTGCCAAATTTTATCCAAATCTGTTCAGCCGTTTTAGCATGAAAGCGTTACAAACAAATTAACTCACTTTCGCATTTATAATATTAAAAACGTGTTCTCTTAAAATTATTATAAAAACATAAAGCTTGATGGCGAAGCAAGTGGCGCCGCCTAGTTTTGTTACGAAGTAACTGGAATCACCGAAAAGGTTTGATAAGAGTGACAGTGACAGTTACTGTAGCAGAGCGACGCATAGCTGAACTTCTATATTCCGGCTCAATCATATCATCAGATATAGAAACTACTGAACCATTAATACGATGACCAATTCTGGTAAAGGCTATTCTGCGTTAGTTTTCTTTTTAAAAGACCGGCCAAGTGCGTGTCAGACCACGCACAAATGAAGGGTTCCGTAGTTAGGAAGAATTTATCCCAAAAACAAACTTAACATTGTAGTTGAAAAACATGTTCTCCCATACAGCGATATACGTCAAGGTCAATTTTCCAACTGCAAATGTTAGTTTGTAATCAAAGATAGAATTAGTAAAAAAAAATTGTGTGATATGCTACAAATTAACGATTTTGGGACTTCTCCTTTACATGTGCTCTGAGACCTTGCTTCCTGCCTGAATGATTCATGCCATGATTCTAGGTCAACGGGAATTGCTCTGTAGGTTTTGATTTATTAGCGAGTATCAAAATATGTCACATAAATGGCCGTATTTTTTAATGCGTTGACGTAGAAGCTTGATATTTTTAGAGCTCCAAGGGACCATAGACCATACCTACTTGATATTAATTTCAACTAGATACCTGCACGCGTTCCTGCAAAAAAGGGTCTTGAGAGACTGAAAGACAGATGGACGGACAGACGGAAAACGAACTAATCCTACAAGGGTTCCCTTTTTTCCTTTTGAGGTACGGAACCCTAAAAAGGTTACAACATCAAAGTAGAAGGAAAAGTGTTGCGTCACCACCTTACTCTGTTAATGTGTTAGGTGACGCTAGTTTTAAATATTACAACTATGGTACAGATGAATACAGATAGGACACTCCGCAAAATCATATAAATAAAAATAATAATAATCAAATAAATAATAATAGTCTAATAATATTATATAATTTTAGTTTCTCATTCACAACACACCACACACACTGATGTATGTCACAAAATTTTATTTGATTTTGTGAGCTTTTCATGTTATCCTATCTTTTACTACTTACCTTTAATTTATTCTGTTAATTTATTAAAACGGACACACACTTCCCTGTCTTTATTATTCTAGCGTATGGCACTCGTGGGTTGCAGCTGAAAATCAGTGTCAGGTGGTACACTTTGTGTTGTCATCTGACATTTATGCTGAGCTGAGGCCCTATTGGCATTATAATCATTGTTTTTTTTTTTAGTTATAAGGTGTATTTTTCTTCTGTAATGCCAATAAACGCATTTTTCTTTCTTTCTTTAAAAAAAAAACCAGCCAAGTGCATGTCGGACCACGCACAATGGCCCTATCAGAATAGTAAAATATTTTTCTTTCTTTCTTTTTCTTTTCACAATCAAAGGTTCCGTAGTAGGGATGAATTTATCCCAAGAACACAATTAACATTGTAGTTGAAAAGCATTTTCTCCCATAAGGGATGTATCGGAGATCATGTTTTTCAAACTGCAAATTTAAGTTGGTCGATTATTACTCGTTAACCTGTAGAGCCTACTTAGCTGTGATAGTTTTCCTTTTAACTTCGTTATATATACTACTGCTGTGAATTTTTTCACAAATCCTAGTATAACCATTTAGCTGGCAGGGGGGGGGGGGGGGGACACACATGACTCTAACAAAAATTCGCACTTTAAAGCTTAATATTTCGCAAATAGATTCCTGAATTGAAAAATGATTTTCACACACCCACAATATTTTTGAGCGACCTTTCCAACGATACCTCACACCATGGGACAGACGAGAAAAAAAAAAAACATCCCCATAATAAAAATAATATATCCATGCCAAATTACAGCTTTCTAGGATTAACCGTCTCTGAGCTAAGCCGGGGGCGGACAGACGGACATGGCGAAACTTTAAGTTCCTTGTTTACTATGAACCCCTAAAAAGTGACTCTTGGAACGACACAATAAAGTGTAATTCAGCCGGCACAGCGTAACTCTTATCTTCTGACTGCGTTACACTCACTGTCGCGTACTTGTAGCTTCATCCCTAAACTGTGGAGTATTCCGTCTGTTTTAATCTTTGTCTATGGTTAGGTGTGTAGGTACTTCTGTGATCTTGTGACGTAAAGTTTGATAGAGCAAAACCTCGAGTTAAATTATAGTTATTAATATTGAAAGCAAGCGTCTCTGGTACCTTTCTACCAAGTTTCATTTAGTGAAACCGCTCGTTATAATGTAGATATTAATAACTATGTAACTACCTAGTACAACCAATATAGGTACCTACCACAATTTTAATTAAATCGTTAATAATGAAACTCCTTGCTTTATCGTGCTGTTGCCTTATATTAAATTTTCAAGACGAGGTATAGCTACGGAGTTAATTTAGGCGCAGAGGATATTTTTTCGGAAAATATTTCTTTAGTTAAAACGGAAAATTCCCTAATTAGATAACGAAGTTACTTTCGAAAGATAAAAGATAAATAGCTCCGTTCTATTAGGTCAGATTATGTTCGGAAAAATAATTGTTATTAAAAATATTTTTGCAGGCTGCTGTAACAGATTACTTATTAAATTAGTCTAGTCTACAGTGAGTTATATATGTACATAACGAAGTCTGCAGGCAGTTGACATCACGTTAAGACGCAGATATATGCCAGTGACCTTGAGTGGTTAACTTGCATGTTCTGTACTGAGCTCACGCAATGCATCGTACGTCCATCCAGTAATAGGACTCGCCCATCAAGGAGCGCTGTCCCAAATTAGACGCATTATTAATTTATTATACATAAAACAAAAGGTATTTTAATAAAACACGTATACTAAAATATTAATGATGAAGTTATCTTTAAAATGGTGAACATTTCAGAAAAATACGCTTTACAGATTTTGCGTGATTCTCAATATTTTCATAACTTTACACATTAATATTCCAATATTAAGTTATTAAGAAAATGCTCTAATTTAACATTTAATTTTTCCAAATCATTAACACTACTAGTTTAGACGTGATATCATTAAAGGTCGGTTATCGTCGCCTTAATGAGTTCAGTGTACTAACGGGGCGAGTGAAACATGAAGAGAAATGATTGTGAATATGGAACTCCTGTTTAGTACGAACTACGAATACGGGTCAGTGTACTGACATCATAGTGAATTATAAAACGTACACTGGGCGCTCATTCCGCTGCATTGTGAATCACGCTGCTACGTGATTTCGACCAACTCAAAAAATACCCCGACACACCTACAAAAAATGCCTGACTTGGTACAGAAATAGTGGCACGAGACACATTGACCGTTCCATTGTGTCGTTTTATTATAGCCAAGCGCCCGATCATTTCGTCACACGACAACAAATCCTTAAAACAACCCATCATCTGAAATACCGTCTAAACCTTACGCGATAAGGTTCAATTTGTGTTTGTAATCCGGAAAGGTTTTACGTTTTAACATTTATAGTTTCTTTAGAGTGTACTAAAGTAAAGGCGACTTTAATACGTTGGTATAGAGTTTTAATTGGATTAATGTTTTTTCTTTTTGTAGTAGTTGGGATGAGATAGGCGCAAAGCGCACCCGCGGGCTGTCACGCGCGGCGTATTGTCGGTAGGTCCGGCGATACTCGGCAAAAAGCGATGCAACGATAAAAAGGTGAGCCGTCCCGAATGGATATTGAAGTGGATGCTGTACTCATAATAAATTGTTCATGGAATTAAAACGGTAAGACGGGAAATAATTTCGAACGTGCGTATGGGATGGGGCCATTTCTCAGCTTAAAGTAAAGATGCAGGTGATATTAAATTAAAGTCTGGAATTACTAAAATGTCAAAGGCACCTTGACCGATATGTATCATGCTACTAATGACCAATAATTAAAGATTCTTTAATGAAGAAGATGAGAACCCCTTTTGCGTTCAAGTAATTTCTGTCCATTCCAAGGTTGCCTGGAAGAGATCGCAGAAAGCGATATCTAAGCACATTGTATGTTTTGTAGTGTCTAATTTATTTTCTGTGTAATGTATTTTCCTGGTGTTTAATCCTAACTATATATCATATAATATTATAAATGATTGTTTATTTGTTTGTTACGCTTTCACGCTTAAACAGCTGAACGGATTTGGATGGAATTTAGCGCATAGGTAGACCATGACCTGGGTTTAGACACAGCATATTTTTATCCCGATATATCCACGGAATCCAGACTTATGTGGGTAAAACCGCGGGTCGCAGCTAGTTAAGTATTTATGTATTAATAAATAAATTATTTTCAGCAGTTAATGGACGAAGGCTTAGGGAAACTAAATTGCAAAAAAACTAGGCTTGAAACTTGTAACAACATAAAACAATATTTGCAAAAAAAGCCGAAAGCTTCAAATAAAATGAAGTAGTTGAACGTCTTGTAACATTAATACTTCGCCCTTACCTTTTATCTCCGAGCATATTTTTCTTTGTAACGAGTTTTCCTTGAATTTTCCACCTTATTTGTAATATTACTCTTTTTGATTACAGGCCTTTTGTTTAAAAGCGATTACTATCAGGAAGGCGTTTATTTACACAAAGTTGAAATATTAAACTCATTTTGAATGGAGCTCGATTAGAAGTTTTCAACAAATTTTGTAATTTTGGACTTTATGTACTACAAATTGATAATAAGTTCTGTAGTCTCTGGTTAAGGAAAAAACCCTATAGTAATTGTACCTATCTCGATAGTGTACCTACTACGCTTTGAAATGGGCAACTAGCTTTATCTTTCTGATTGACCGACCCCTTGACAATAGGGATGATGACAAAAAATTTTTTTTTAGTCCGTCTTTGAGATTATAACAAAATATTGCACACGTATTTTTTCTTTTTTTACGTAATCTAAAGATTACGGCGATACATTGAGGTAAAATGTGCCATGACGTCACGAGTTTGTAGATTTTATAAGTACTAGTGACGTATCGACCCCGACTCCCCAACTTAAAATGCGTTTTATCTAAGTAATTTTTTATTAATATGATAAAGCAAAAAATACGCGTCTAATATTTTTTTATTATCTGACTGACGGACTACTTAGAATTTCATTTTTTTTACCCAGGCATCATCCCTATTCAAAAGTGCCTGTAATTGGTTTATTTGAAATAAATTCTTCGAGTGAGTTTGAGTTTATAATAATGTAAAAAGTGTAAAAGTGGACAAACTTGCTTTCGCAGGCAAGAACAATAAAAGTTTTTCTACATACGTTCTTGTTACCTCCAGTCTCGTTACCCAATCTATTTAGCATATCTCACAAAACATAAAAAAATTAACTACGTACTAAAATCAAGTACAGAACGAATTTATAGTATCTCCGATTACTACTTAGGCTCTTCTTAATTACATATACGTTAAAATTGAGTGTTCCCTCTTTATAGTGAGTTTCACCTATCAGTTGATAGATCAGCCGTAAACTCGAGTACTGAAGCCCCTTGCCACAGCTACCGTTCACTCTATCAGATCGTAATAAACAAATACAACGGGAATTTTTACTGCGACTTACCTTATATTAATGTAATTAACGCCCACTTGTTGATATTTTGTGTGAATTTTATTGTATCGTGGGCGGATAGCTTTGGTAAGGTGAAAGGCGAGCTTGCCGGAAAAGTAGGAAACTATTAAGTCGTCAAAACCTACGCGAAAAGTGGTTTTGGTGTTTTCCGATAATGAGACGTTTAGTTGTTATTGTACTTCTTGGAATACAATGACTTCAAATCCATGACAATAATGTTCTGTGACTCCAAATGGCCGTCCAATGTTCTTTGTTTGGGTTGGAATTACGCACCTATGAGGGACAGTAATTTTAGGGTCACTATTATGTTTTTCTAGGGGGCGTTTTCACTCAACTCATTTTAATTAGTAGGTATACGTATATTCGGTCTAATTATCTAAATAACAAACTCTGCAAATAAAACTAGCACCAGCGGAATTCCAAAACTTTACGCCGAAGTTAAAGTTAAAGATAACGCAAATCCTTTTGAATTACGATGCCTGTTAAAATTCTTTAAGTAGATATCTACTTTAAAATAAGTAAAATTGAACGAACTCCCGAACCGGTTCCCGCGTCTAATTAAGAAAGCAATTTGCAAGTTATTTATGGACTATAAAATAATAAAGAGGTGGAACCCGGCTTATCGGCTGAGTCACAGGAAATTGGTGGGATGCAAACATTATTTAAAACTGCAGTTTATATGGGAAGCCTTCCAGTTTGCTGATTATAGGTAGTTGTAATTTATCATTAAAAGTTTTAATTAAAACTGGGAAGTTTGGACAGCAAAAGGACGAGTTGTGTATGTCAGCCGTTCGATGAATTATTATCATTGGACTTTCTGTATATTCATAGTACTGTCATTTGTCGTTTTTAATCATCATCAATTTTGTTTGTATTCGGTAGGTGGTAGATCCTAGGTAGTAGTTATAACACTGTAGTGTGAATTAAGGCGACACTAAGCGACTTTTAATGATTTTTTATACTGACGATCACGTCTAAACAAGTAGTGTTAATGATTTGGAAAAAAATATATGTTAAATAAGAGTATTCTGTGAATATTTTAGATTATGTTTATATTACATAGTGTAATTGATTTGTAAAGCTAACGCGGATAAATAACTGAGAATCACGCAAAAACTATAAAGCGTATTTTTCTGAAACTTTCACCATTATAAAGATAGTTTTATTATTTTTCTTTTAGTATACGTGTTTTATTAAAACACCTTTTGATTTATGTATAATAAATTAATAATGCGTCTAATTTGGGACAGCGCTCCTTGATGGGCGAGTCCTATTACTGGCTGGAAGAACGACACGTTGCGTGAGCTCAACACGGAATGCGCGAATGAGCTCCATTTCCGCGTGGTGACTTGGTATTAGAATTTATAACAATCGAATGTGAATAATCGTATACTTATACGATACGAAGTGTCAAACAAAAACCACCGCACATTTTTTATACCCAGCTTACGCAAGAATAAGGCAGGCACAATGGAGATTGGTTACATATGCCAGACGTGAGAAGACAATAGGGTCTATTAGAAAACAATATCAGCTGCAGAGCAACCAGCTCACGAATGATATATCGATTAAAGGTTGCAACAACGGCATCGATTCGAATGGAGGAATGGTATTGACATCTTAGTGATTGAACGTCTCGATACCGCGAATCTTGTTTATAAACAATAACGATTTCTCTCGATGATTTACGACTTTCCAGCACTTTACCTCCTACTTGGAAAACTTGATTTAATTTTATGGGCATTCTGGATTAAACTGTTTCCCATAAACCACCATGGCATGCCGCGTTACTTTTACGATCTCCTGAAATATGCGGTTTTATTTTGGTGTTGGAAAACATTCTAAAAAGTTATATGAAAAGAATGACTTTACTGCCACATTGATTACTAATCAAATAGCTTCGAAAGGCTGGGGGTCGTGCTGGTCAATTCCAATGCCAACGATTTCTTCAATCAGATTTTATCGTTGCTTGACAGTCGTCGTGGATGTCGGCAACCGGCCAAGGAATGCTTCTTCTACTTCACGTTCCATGTTTTAACGACCAGTAGCTAGTTTATGAACGGTGTACAAGTTTGAGATTTAGCTGATAGTACCTCTTTACTTTACAATGCCGCTGAACTAAATAATTTTGAATATTCCGCTACCGAGTTATTTCCTTGAGAATGTCTTCGAAACACCTGCCAGAACATCAGACAATACATTCCAGACCTTGATGCCTTAAAAACCTTGAACCTTTCTTTAAAAACCAACAAGCTCTTTATCGCACCCAGACATTCAGTTATAAAATATGACGATCATAAACACTGGGCACCTGTTCAAAACAGGATTTTCTTGTATAGCCACTGGTACGAATCGCCCTTTGTCTATCTTATAGAAAGTCTACGCTATTTTTATTTCTGGTAGGCCAAAAATGACCGACTTTCGATTTGATAAATGATTGTTGCAATCAATCTAATTAGTGGCGTCATTGAGTATGAAAAATTCAGCCATTTCTTTTCGGCCAGATATTTCGTTTGTCAAGTTTTAAGATGCAGAAGACGATGCATTGGTTTAACGATTTTTTGGTCCACTGCATTTAACATTATACATTATGTAAACATGGCTAAAGCAAAAAAGAATCGGTGAATGAAGATTTCGGCTTGCTACAGATTCAGAATGAAGATACATACAATGCTTTGACGATGCCGCTCCTGATAAAACAATTAACATAACTAAATAAAGAGGGGTAAGAGTTATTTATTCATTGACTTCTTGTTATGTAAAAGGGACGGGAACCTCGCTTGCTGCGTTGTCGAAATACATTATATTGTTTTGTTGTCGTTATAATGGTTTATGATAGATCAAAATATGGTTGCTATAGGTTTGACCAGGACTGCAATGTTGTTCAGCAAAATTCTGATTTAGTTAAGTCTTTCGATTTATGGATACGGATGTGTATGATCGTTACCTACTAATCCTTTAGTGCCGTGATCGGCGAACTCATTAGTAAATAGAGCGAAATATCCAAACTATAACGACTAAGATTTCTTATGAGACCCCAATACACTTCTTTTAGTCCTTAAAACTCCCATCCTCTTTCACTACTCAACACTAAACAACACAGAGCTAAGAAGTAGGATGCCTTCATCATCATATCGGCCGATATGATGAAGGCATCTTACTTATTAACAAGTTAACTTTGGAAAACTTTGAAAGGTAAGTACGGTTAATGCTTAATTTTCGAGGTCCTGTTAATATTTGGTGAAAATACTTCGGAAATAAATCTTTGAAATATAGTTAAAATTTTGAATAAAACGTGCTTTTTTTGCTTAATGACTGAAACCGCGACCCCCGCGCGTATCTACACTCGCACTAATCGACATTTATAGCTTGAGCCAGGGGCTCGCGAGCCACGGTTTTCCAACCACTGCTTTAGTGAAATGAAAGGTGTTTTTTTAATTTAATGGGCTTTGAATTTATTCTTGCATGTTTCAGCTTACGGGTGTCAGATGTCAAGCGGACGGTTATCATCGTCTGAACTTCACACACTACGGATCTTTCCAGATATGCCTACTGGCTTTACATGTTTTTATATAGGGTGACTGGTAATTAGTAACCAATACTTAAACATGTGACTTTACTCATCATTATGAACAAAAAATACAATAAAAAGATATCGCGAAAAAAAAATCTGCTGTTCCCCCATTATGTTTGCATAATTCGTCAAAATGTAGGGAACAGCTGATTTCTTTTTCGCGATTTCAGGTTTGGTCCCTTAGTAAAAGTTGTTCATAATTATGTGTAAAGTTACTAATTTCCAGGTACCCTATATATCAAGCTAGCTTAGCTAGTGTCCTAATCCTGGTTGTAGCCGCCACAATACAACGTTTAACAAAACACAAGCCGATACTAAACACGTTTAATTTCGTGTTACCAAAACAACACTTCGTTTTATTAAAACCATCTCAGTCTTAATTATTATACATTTTTTTCTTGCAAACAGGCTCTTCAAAGGGTAACATGCATCGTTGGCGCTATTTATAAACGTTCCGCTTAACTTTTTTTCTCGTCGCTTCACTTCTGTGCGTCTGCGCACCTGCCGTCGCGGGCGCAGCTCATTGGTTGGTGCACAAGTCAATAACATCTAACTAAGGCCACCCTTACGGCTGTTTTCTTAGCCCTTATCTCGAGTTATTCAATCGTGCACCTGATTTTGTTTGGATAAGTTTGTTGGTAGTGTCGGTTTTGAGGTTTCTATGGATTTTATATGTCATTGTTTACACCTTTTAGTTTGCCTAAGTTTTCTGTTGACACTTCCAGATTCGTTTTTTTATGTGGGCGTGTGCAACACTTGATTAAATTTTCAACTCTTCAAATAATTTAACAGGTTCCGGTTCTCACTAAGTTTTACTTTTATCAGATTTTAGTTCTCTGGTCGCATATTTTTATTATAAGCCGCCAGCTACCTGATGCTCAAAGAAGCTGTAATAAATTGACGGTGATTAGTTGCTTCGAAAGTTTTGATATCTGGAACTGTCTTCTACGTTTAAATTCATAATTCTTGCCTTTTAAACTTCCATAAACTAACTTTTTATGTCTCCGTTAACATGGCATATTCTATCAAGATCTCAGATACCACGTGCGCTAAATAACAAAATATAAAAAAAATACAAATAGAGTAATAAATAATACAGTAATGCCACATCAAAACGTACTACCTTAGTCAAGTCTGTTATCACAACATCTCTGTCCAAATTCCGTGCTTATTTTAAATGGAACATATTATTAAGGCGCCGCTCCACAGCAGCCCACGGCTAAGCTCTCTTCTTCTCAATCTTTTTCTAACTGCTGGGAATCGTGGCTCCGTTTCAAATTGTCAACGGTCTTTCTCCATCTGTTACGAACTGTGTCCTGGTGGAGTGCGGCGCTGATAGGTACCTCCAGTTGCTCAGAAATTTGACCCGACCACCGTTTTGGGCTTTGGCCTCTCGGTCTTTTGCCCTCTAACTATCCTGTTATCATTAGACGTTCCATGTTGTTGGTACCTCTGCGGGTAATGTGCGAAGTATCTCACGACACGTTGCAGGCAGGTTGAGAGTTTTTGTGCTTTCGACGGCTTAGCATACGCATATACGCATTTGTACTTAGCTTCACTTTGTATGAAAATGTAGGTGAGATGGTCCACTGCGAGTACTGCGATCCACAGCCACGCTACGCATGATGGCATGGCTGGTAAACAAATGAACCGCGCAGTTAACGTGGCAAACCTCTCCCTGCATATCCTACGGTAGTGGATGGTCGCCTTTATAGCCAAGTACGGCTATGGACGGCTACTTTAGAAACACCCGAAGAGATTGACAATGGCTGATAACATTTAGCCGGTGCACTGTCTGTAGCCGAGCCATTAAACAAATGGACAGGTTTAAGAGAGCAAATTGATTGTTGTGATAAGTCACTCGGACTGGTCGAGGTCTGTGATATGTGTGGTTTCAAAATATAGTAATTACTTTTTGTAAATGGTCTGTGTTCGTTAAAATTGCTTTGTAACAATAAAGTGTAAATGTGGTATACTTGGCATGTCGATGGCAATCTCAATGGACTCGGCCCAGAATTCGGCTACGTGTTTGGCGCCATCACTAGCGTCCAACAGTACCATTAGAAAATGTGGTAATACAACAGATAAAGGCTAATAGACTAATACTTACATGGTCTGCCTAATATATTCTACAGTTCTTTTCAAAGACCTCCTATGATGCATCTGAACATAATAAAGGTTCCTCTTTAAAACGTTCCTACCATAGATATAAGAAAGCTTTTTATATTTCTATGGTTCCTAACTATCTGAAATATTCATCAGTAGACTTTTCAACTATATTTCACACTAGCAAGTTAATTTCTAGCATTATCAATTATCGCTGCTGCCTCCTTAGTCCAGTGGTCACAAGCGCTAGTGCTGAGCACGAGGTCCTGGGTTCGATTTCCAGGTCGGGCGAAGTTTTATTGGGTTTTTCCATCTGGAATTTCTATGTATCAGCCTGGAGTCTGGATTTGTGTCCGGTTGTTGGCAATAGGCTCGCCCCCTATTACATGGGACTTAAAACATAACTTGCGAAATGTGCGTGTACTATAGTTACACCTCTGCCTAACCCTTCGAGGATTTCAGGCGTAATGTAATATTATGTAATTATTATAATTAGCACTAACACGGCTAAAACTTCCCCAATCATCATTAACATCAATCGCGCAGCTTTCAAACTATATGTAATCTGTAATCTCAAAAGTTACGGTGACAATTAAGACGCAGATATATGCCAGTGACCTTGACTGGTTAGCTTGCGTGTTCTGTACTGAACTCAGGCAACGCGTCGTACGTCCAGCCAGTAATAGGACTCGCCCATCAAGGAGCGCTGTCCCAAATTAGACGCATTATTAATTTATTATACACAAAACTAAAGGTATTTTAATAAAACACGTATACCAAAAGATCAATCATTAAATTATATTTAAAATGGTGAAAGTTTCAGAAAAATACGCTTGATAGATTTTGCGTCGTTCTCAGTTTTTTATCCGCGTTAGACATAACTTTATAAATTAATTTAATTATGTAATATAAACATAATCAAAAATATTCTTAAATTAAGTTATTAAAAAAATGGTCCAATTTAACATATTTTTTTTCTAAATCTTTATAACTTCTCGTTTAGACGTGATCTTGAGTATAAAATCATTAAAAGTCGGTTATCGTCGCCTTCAATGTACAATCTACAGCGGTTTTAAGAAATCGCAATCAAAGGTAAAAACCGCGGCGTCTCACGAGCGCAGTCCAATAGTTCGTCGCAATTAACCGTCATTAACTAGGGAATTAAGTTTTTGCATTAGAAATGGCTTTCGATCACAAATGCACTATAATTAGCGATTTTCTTGAAGGTGTTTGAGAAACTCTGCGATTTATCCGAGCGATAGTTAGAAGCTTTTGCACTCGTTACTGCGTCGTTTAATAAAAAAATATTTATAGGAATGACGCCGAATACTTTTTGTTTAATCAAAGGAGTTACCGAATTACTGATGTTAATGTCAATAGTTTTGATTATTTATAATTATGTCTAGATATAGTGTCGAGTTGCAAAAGAACTAAAACAAACAAGCCAGCTTTGTTATGCTGGTGTGAGTGACAGCTACGTCTTACACTCGCGTTACGTCATTGTGCTTTTCTAGTGTGTGTGCATTTAGCGGCCAACAGTTGGACGCTTCTTTTCTTGGCGGGTTCATAGCTTTGTCTGTCTATCTAAATATTTATATCTTTGGTGAATAGTTAAAGTCAGGGAAATTCATTGTTAAGCTTTACTACTAGCTCAAATTCTTTTAATAAATTGACAAATAAGAAATGGCTATTGACGGGAAAATGGTGACGGAGAGTGTTAATTTGCTTAACAATTAATTTTTCGTAACTGTAATTTTTGACAGTTGTCATTTAAAAAGGACAAAGAAAAGGCAATTGTCGGAAAATTGACGGAGGATGTCAATTTGTTTAACTATTACTTTCGTAACGGTTTCCCAACAGTACCTACTTATCTATATTAAATAGTTGTTTTCTTATACCTTAGTATCTGTAGACAAAGATTTTATTTGTTGATTCTTACTAATTAGTAGAACGACAGCATTCAGACATTCAAATAGTCTGAATCAGACGACTGGGTGCGGCGATGGCATTAAGCTCTCGATTTAAATAAACACAATGTACTAAGTTGCCATAAAGTAGGATCAAGTAGTAGTCTACGCGACCAGTAGGCACTTGATATGGTAACCCGTTTGTGCCAGTCGGGTTTAAGCACACCTTGGTTCTATCGCAGATCTGCTTCGAAACTCGACGGTTATAATGTCTACTTGTTTGTTTGTTTTTATTAAAATAAGTAGGTACTAGCGATGCCCATGACTTTGACTGTAGCCCTGCAACAACCCCTATTGACATGCTCAGGGGTGAGGTGAAAAAAGAAATGGAAGATTTCTTTCAGCGCGTAAAGGGTATGTTGCTTATTGCCGTAATCCAAAAGTTTGCATTCGCGTATTAGGCGCTAATAAGCAAAAATGTTGTATTTATTTTAATATAAATTAGACAAAACGATGACAATAATATTCATGACAATAAAAATAATAATAATATTTTATTCATGACAATAATATTCTTAAATAAAATATGATGACTCGACAATTCATATTCCAGAATTTATAGATAGAATTTAGCGCATTTACAACGAGCGGACTTAACACAACTTTTAAATTAACTGAACATAAAAAGTGTTATAATTTGTCAATAAAATAGTTAAAATATTATATTCCAGATAATTATTTACGGTTTTTATTTGCCATCATTTCACATAATTTAATTTGCCATCATAATGACAGTTTATATTGAAAACGTGACCGGTCGTAATTACCGTGTCTGATTGGTAAATGTCCCGCGAGCACAGCAAGTTTTTTATACTATAACGTCGCAAAACTGTAGCTGTCTTTTGAAATAAAAAAACACCATGAAAAACTTCAATTTATGTACGAAATAATGAACTTCATTTGCATATTTAATATCATCTTAGGTAGATCTCAGTCTCGATCTCGGCATTCTCGGCTAAAAATCCAACCGAGAATTCGGTCTCGGTTCTCGTCTAAAAAGCCAACCGAGAACTCGGTCTCGGTTCTCGGCTAAAAATCACCGAGTTTCTCGGTTCTCGGCTAAAAATCGCAGTGATTCTCGGCCGTAACTGAGAATGTTGTACGGTAATAATTAACTGCATCGTCAGCTAGCTCATTAAACATGGCCATAACAGGTGAATCCAACTTATGGACAGCTCATGATTCCATAGAGTTTGAAGATGAGCCAATGACCAGTGACGAAAACAGTTCAAATGTTGTAATTAAAATAGCGCTTGATAGCTTTCTTTGAGAATCAGGACTGCAAAGAAGGGAGTCGAGAGCCGACTTCCGGCCACCGTAGGCGCGGGCTTGCGGTCGGTGAGCAATGGGCAGCTCGCCGTCCGATAAGGCCCAGGCCCGTGTCGACGGCGCGTTGTGTTCCACGCGCGCCTCAAAGAGATGTCAGCACCA
The DNA here is from genome assembly GCA_947364205.1 of Agrochola lota. NCBI lineage: Eukaryota > Metazoa > Arthropoda > Insecta > Lepidoptera > Noctuidae > Agrochola > Agrochola lota. Next base: position 16,183,149 of record OX376228.1, read on the forward strand.
ACCGACGGGGTCGAAAGACCAATGCCTGCTGGGGTTGCGGGTTTGTCCGAAAGGGATATCACGGCCCCGGCACACAGGCAACGGAAGGAACACGGGTGGGTTTTAGTCAGTAAAAGTCTGACACACCCTCTCGCTCTGCCCAGAGCGGGAGAAGTCATTTGATGATTTCCCATTATGAAAAAAAAAAAAAAAGACTGCAAAGAAAAACTTAAAGTACTTAGGCCTACAGCAAAAAAGTTATTAGCGGCACCGCCTACTAGTGTAGCAATTGAACAGCTTAGCAGAGCTGGTCATTTATACCACGAAAGATGACATTGAAGGGCGGGCGAAAACGCCGAAAAATGGCTTATTTTGTGCTACAACATCATGTTGTTTAAATTAGAATATTGAAAATATAAAATTATGTATTATGCAAAAATAATACATAACATTTTCATATATATATCGAATAATGACCATCATAGACAACTACCAATAGTAAAAAAATCTTATTACTTATAGCTTTTTAAACAAAAAAAATATCTTAAAAATTACTCCGCATTTTGTTAGCAGAAATGACCACTATTTGTTTAAACTTAGCCAAAACTTATTTTTGTTGCTTAATCTAAATGGCATATTCGTAAACTTAGTTTTTAAACATTCGTGTTCATGGTTGTTATATAAATTAAGAAAATGTTAGTGTGAAAAATGCAACTTCTTTAAAATTCTCCATACAAAACGCTGATTTCATAGGTGGGGGACCTATTATTTATTTATTCTCGGTCTCGGCTCTCGGTTTCGGCAGAGATTTTATTTTATTCTCGGTCTCGATATTGGCCGAGAACGACAAACCTATCTCAGTAGACCCTAGGTATCTTAATTAAGTACATAGGCAGGTAGTTATGTGGTTCTTGTCTAAATAAAAAAGGCTTTTTATGAGTAAGTATTTAAACATACTTACCTAGGTTGTTATACAGGGCGGAATTTACACGATCTGTATCTCCCAATGCAATCTTCATAACATCACAGCAATTCTATAGATTGAACTCTAACCTAAAGCAATGAGAAACTAGTGCACGTAAAGGAGTGGCTTCCGGATTTCAGCTCCTTTCAAAGTAACACTCGAGGACAATACAAACAAAACGGAGCTGACACGGTATTTCCCCTAACCTAATCCAACTACTTACTCTTTTGTCCAGCCAAACGTTCTCGCACGCCATTATATTCTTTATCTTCTTAGTGCCACGATCCAAATTTATGTCACAACATTCACCTCCAAATTATCTCTCTATTTAAACGGAACTTAAAATGGAAATTTAGCCTCGCCACGCGAAAGTGCTCTCTGAGGTTTTGTAACTGTGAAGCATTTTCCTTGACGCTAATACGACAGGTGATTTTATTTTTTAGTAAAATGTGGCGGCACCCCGCTGCATTTAAATATAATGACACAATGAAAAGGCTAAATTTGTCGCTCTACTTAGGGGAGTCTGCTTTTCCCCTTGTACCTTTTTGTATGAAAGTGTTGACGTGTCGAGAATAAAATGACTGTAAACGCCCGTTTTGCTCCGAATTACTAAATTGTATGAAAAGGGCACAACACTTGTTCCTGACATTCTGCTTTGAAATTTCTGTCACAGAATAAATAATAATACTAACGCTTCTGTTACGTATCTTCAGTGTAGGTATTTATACATCGAATGAACAGTTGGTAGGTATGTCATATCATTTCCATTGATCCAAAAATATTCTATTGAATATTTTCATCTAGCTCGTTCCCAGGTCACCAAACAGATCGCTGCACCGCCCAAACTAAATCGTGTTGAAACAAAATAGAGCACGTTGCCACGACCAAAACAAAAGATTCAGCTTGAATGAACAATATGCTCGCACTTACATGTGATGTGCCGTGGGAACCTGCAACACATCATAGTACGGGGTCGGGTAAACCTGAGTTCACGGTAGTAGCGATAAACAATGGCAGGAACCATCTTCGTTCCGACAATTTTTCACGGAATGGTTCTGCCCACAGTTGTCTCTTCGTCTCATCATTGTTCTACACACAATTGTGGAGAAACCGATAAACGTGTAGGTGAAGCTCAGTCACCCGTTAAATGCGAGAAAATTATCGTAAAAGCATGAGACAAGGTTTTAGTAGAAAAGCTCTGAGAAAATATGGGTCTATAAATAGATATAAAACATTTTAGTCATGTAGCTAGTAGGTAATATCGGTCTCAAATCATAAACAACTACGAGGAAATTGGTTTTGGATCCTGCAAATATGGACAAGGCTGGAACAGTAATATGAACGATAATCATTCATAGCAAATGCTTACACCTACACCTATTTATTATCACAAATCAAAAGTCAAATCTTAATAACATTCATAATCATTTAGTCTGCACCAAGACAAAAAAGGTGTTCATTAATTTCGATCAAACAGCTCAAGATAACATACAATTAGAAAGCATGTTGATGCAATAAAATTATACAATGATTGACACTTAAATTAATAACCCAAAATGGCATGCACATCAACTGTCTCAAACATTTTAAGGAGAATGGTCTACATTGAGTCTGAGTCCCGAATCAGATCCGTCACAGATACCGTGGCATTAGCGTGTCAACGAAATAATTCTATTCAGTCCATTCTAAATTGACCTCTTCTGACCTTTCAATAGGTCATACAGTAATGAGAAATATGAAGGATTAGGTGTTCGATTAACTGGTCATGGTAAACCCAGGGATAAGGCGTTGGGGAGTGTACGCCGTACGGGCGTGGTCTTCAATGCAGTGTTGAGCTTAGTAACACAAACAAAGAGACACGTGTGTCTTTGTGTACGTAAGTTTGTCCTTGGTGGTATAAAGGGGTATCAACAAAAGCTTTCAGGACAGATGTTCGGTTGATGTCATCAGATTTGGGTTATCTTTTCGCTTCGGGTTGTATTCGGATTCGTTCTTATGAGAATGTGTTTGTACGCAATTCTATTTTAGGATTTCTGGACACGTGTTTTGCATTGGGTACGCAATTGGTTTACTTTTTGCATTTGAGAATCAGAATATAAGACAATTAGGAGTACTTACTTCTTGTTTATATATAATTTAATTTAAACTCAGCGGTTTTATTGACTTCGGTACCTAATTATCGATATTCGGTGTTCATTGGCAGGTGCACTAATATACAAAAATGTATAGCTACAGTCTGTTAAAATACGCTGCAAACCCAACAAAATTATCTAACAAGTCTACATTCTTACAAGAATTCTTACGCACTTCCAAAGGTATGTAAACAAACCGCACATTTCCAAACCAAGTCAAACCTTACATTCCAAAGTTACACAAACAATATCATGGTCAGACCCAAAAAATTGTAGTAGCGAATAGCAATTACATCAATGTCGTGACTTAATGTCGTTCAACTATTAACCTAGTTTCTAAAATAACTATACCATTTACTTATCTACTAAATTGAAGCTAAAAGGGCTTCGGAAAGACGTATTCAATGATCGTGGGAAGAGCACTGCGTTTGACGTCTTCATCGGGAGTTGGTCCAGATGTTTGTCCATATCTATAATAAGTTCCTTCATACTGTTTTAAGATAGCTACAGCATAGTAATACGTGTTTTTACATCCATATGTTCAGCACTTATACTTAGAGATAGTTTTTATCTTTGAAGGTTCAATTTGAGTCATTTCTTGGAGTAGATTGGTCAATTATATGTGACGTCATTATTGCTATATTGGGCTGGTATAGTGGTTATAGCTGCTTGATTATTACATTTAGATAGAGTTAATTGGTTGAAAATCCATACGGTAGCGCAGTTTAAGTGTACCTTACGTTATGATTATATACATATAATAATATATAATTATGTCTCTAGACACAGTAGTTGTTGCCTTTGCAAAGTCTGCTATATTTATATTCCAGGAACGTTATAAATTCTAATAACATATCACCTCCATCATTGACATTACTTAAAAGTCTGCTTACTCTTTGAGTAAAAACCCGTTTACAGATATGAATGGATAATGAATGAGATAGTTTTATGTAGACAATACTTAGAACTTATACTCCATTTGAAATAAGATAACACATTTAAACAAACCGTTTTTACAGTCTGTTCAACCGATTCTGACTTCTATACCGTAGGCATAAGGATGTCATTAAAAGCAAAAAAGTGGTTACAATACCAACTGTAAACTGCAGTTGCCGTTTGTCATGCCGCCAACGCAATAGAAGTCAAAATCGGTTGAACGGACTGTAATAAAAGTTTTGTTAAATGTCTAATATTATTTCAAATAGAGTATAGTTTATTGGTATTCGTAAGCACTATTGTCACTATTGTAAGTAATTGTTTGTGGTCGTGCGATTTCTGTCACGACAAGACAAGCGTGACACTTCCCGTAGCTGTTTCCTGAATCATTGAATCGTGATTAAAATATAAAAGTAATTAATTATCTAACGAAAAAGAATTAATTTCGAGCTAAACATGAAACTGCGTCCAAAAAAAAACCTAATTGGTTGTTGGCGTAGAATATGTTGGGTACGTGAAAATCGCAAACATACAAACAGGCTTAATTGAGAACTTATTTTTTCTAAAGTCGGTTATATTATGCTCTGCATTTGAATGAGTCCCTGTTAGAGGTGACAGGGAGTAATTGACAGTACAACATACTAGGTGTGGTATATTTAAATCCAAGCTGTACCTACTGGACTAGTTTACTGCTATATCTACAATGGTAGTTGCTTGATGCAGCTTACTTGTTAAACTGTGAAGTTTCTTCCTATTATTTGAAAATCATATTACAAATACACACATACATAAAGTCACGCCTTTTTCCCACAAAAACAGAAATAATTAATCAAAACACATTTTTTTAAACACACAATATCACATTATATAAAAATGAATAATAAATATTACATACACAATATGTCTACTGAAGAAATAAAAAAAATATATAGAACTAGCTGCGCTCCGCGGTTGCACCCGCATAAGTCTCGATCCAGTGGGAATATCGGGATAAAGGTATCCTATGTGTTAATCTAGGTTATAAACTATCTGTGTGCCAAATTTCATCCAAATCCGTTCAGTAGTTTTTGCGTGAAAGAGTAACAAACATCCATTCATCCATCCTCACAAACTTTCGCGTTTATAATATTAGTAGGATGACTTAGGTTCAGGACCTAAGTTATCCTACTAATAATATAGTATATTAGTATATTTTTTCCACTTTAGTTACAACAAAACTCTTTTGTTCCAAAAAGCTCTTGGTAACAGAATAAGATTGAATCTGTGTCGGTTTTTCAGGTTTAATTTGTTACACGTTACGAAAATATTTTATCACCTTATCCAACAAGGGGAATTTAATAAAAAGTAATTACACTGGATTCTTCTATAAATAGGCGTCGTAAGGCGTCTTATCTTCCTCAAGAAAAAGCTTTTGCTCTATTTTGGCTTCTCTTATTAATGGAATTTGATTGATTGATATCTTTAAAATTAACTACACGACTTATTGAAAACGATATTGTGCTAAACAAGACATGCCAATGCCACAGACGAGTCTAAATGGATAAGTTGTATGTAGTTGGTCCTTTGATCGTCAAAATTTGGTCCTACAAGTCTCCAAACACTAAAAATAGCTCAGAATTGTCCCCATTTCCGCCTATGTATATCCTAAGCTCAGTCTTACGTGAACTTTTAACCGTATAACCGACTAACTTAACAGTTACGCCGAAACTGGAGCAAGGTCGAACAAAATCGATACTAACTAGGTACAGTTAAGTTACTGCAGTTTACCTATTCACTGCTTACTCGCACCGTGTCTAGGCCACTATCGATCCTCTTTTTGTCGTCACCAACCATTTCTCAGATAGATAATGTATCTGGTTCGCAGTTTGTAACCGGTACCACTGGTTTCTTTAGGCCCTCCGTCCACAATGCTACTCAAAAGTAACGTGTTCTACACTCAAATCACCAATTATTAAGGAGTAGCCAGAATGTCACAGTATTGGTATTTAAATGGTGGTCCGTACTTACATGACACAACCAATTATAAACTAAAGGATCTTTTGGTTTAACTTTCGAATGATATTGACAGACGTTGTTGGTAAACATTTTTTTTTTTTGGTTTAATCGTTTAGAAAAAGCAAGATGGCGGCGTTATTAGTTCCGATTTTTAGATTGTTAACTGTAGTTAAGGGTAAGTAAGTTAAGGTAGACTGCGAAATTCAAACTTTCCTACTTTTCTTGCAATTAGTAGGTCAGTGTCAGGTTGTATGTTTTTTTATTTTTTTATTCATAACATAACATTTATTACACACAGTAACAGGTGCTCTGGCTCCCAAACAGGTTTATTGAAAGTCAGTTCCTCCAGTAATACGTATTCACCTAAGTACGAGTATGTTTAAAAATTTAAAAAAAAATAAAATCTCTGTGTGTGTTCGTGTGAAAGTTTGTGTAGTAGGTGTGTGAGGGTGTGTGTGGGTGTAGAGAAATGTATGTCTTGCTAAGTTGGGGTTATTAATAGTTTTTCTATTTCTTCATAGTTTTGTTCCATCAGCCAAGCTTTCAATTTATTTTTGCACTGGTGTAGGTTAAGTGTGTGTATTTTGAGCAATCTATTTGCTCTATTACATACATTTCTATTATAAACATATGGTTCAAGACGACGTAACGCGATAGTAAATTGCGTCGTCTACGGAACGCCATTGAAATACGTACGACTAGTGTTGTGACATTCTGGCTACTCATTGGTGATTTGAGTTTGTAACACGTTATTATTGAGTAGTGTCGTCGTGGACGGTCGGCCTTATACGCTATGCGACCCAACTTGATCACATTATGCCTTATATAGCAAGGCAGACCAATGAAGATCAGAATTTAGAATGGCTAGTAGAATTTTAAATAGTTCATTGGAATTCTAAGGGGTTGCAAAAAATTATATTTATTAGTACGAGTTTTTGAGATGCGAGGTACGTACTACATCTTGGTTTAGATAATATCATAACTGTAGCGAGAGGTGCTTTAGAATGTCTATATTATTTTATCGTTGATCTAGAGTTGTTTTTCTTTAGATGTTGACGTTAGAGATAGTATGGTAGCTATCTAAGCTATCTGATTTAGTTTGAGTTATGCACAGAGTCAAGTAGTGCTTATAGTAGATGTAACTGGAATACAGGACTAGATTTATTAAATCACTTTCACTGTCTGCTTTCAAAATTCTCATACTTTCTATTACTCATTACTGGTCCTTAGACAGATGAATATTATCCATCTAAGCTTATTTAATCTTCGAATAATAAGCCTGAATGAAGCATCTTTAAAGAGGCTGGCTTTTGAATGTTCCAGGACTACCAAAAAGCTCACCCCAATAAATAAAGACCAGCAAAAACGTCCAAAACCGTTGTATGCCGTTCAGCACAGTGGTCGTAAACATGCATTATTTACTTTCAAATCAACATAAAAAGACATACGAGCGTAATATTTTACTAAAAAAATAGTACAAAGCCCAATGTTTAAACAGCAAAGTAAGTACGTAAGTACCAATATTTCCTATGTTTTAAATGTATGCGAATAAAAGGCATTGTTCCTTTATAAACTAAAAAATAATTTAACTTGATTTGAATGTATCTTTAATTAAAATTCCGTTCACAGTCCACTCAGCCAGGATGGGGAGTTGAAATATCTCAAAAATGTTTGAGTAGGTATCGGAATCTATGGGTGCGTTCAGAAGAATGCCTTAATTAGATTAATCGTTGGCGATTTTGATAAGGCGACTAAAAAGTGGCCGACTTTTTGACATTAATGAGAATATATTACCCCTTCTTTTATAGATTCTGAGTTTCCTTAAAGGTTGATTGAATGACTATGTCCGATTGTGTTTGCCGAGTGTAATTCTTAGTAATAGAAACCATATGTGTATTGTCTCGACATTGTGCAAGGTTTTTATTAATTAATCAACTCCCTGATGTCATTGTGGGATGGTAGAATGACTCAAGAATGTGATTATTGTATTAGTGCGTGGTTGACATACCGTTCAATAAAAAGTAGTTCAATCACGCATACCTTTTTAAGATGAACAGAAGAGTAAGTTTTCTTTGTCAGAATGAGATGTTATGATTTTATGAAATGTTCACAGTCTCATAATAAACAGTAAATCAGCCAATAATATTCCCACTGCTGGGACACAGGTCTCCTCTCTGTGAGAAGGAGTGGGCCGTTATCCACCACACGGACCCAGTGCGTGTTGGTGGATGTCACATATCTTAAAATTTTTGGTTCTAGGACATGCTGGTTTTCTCACGATGTTTTCCTTCACCGGTGGTGAAATAATTTACACAAAGTAAAGTGCCTGTCTGGGTTCGAACCTACGGACTACAAACTCGTAAGTCGCAGTCGCGTCTACTGGGCATCCACTGCTCTGGAAAAAACAGCGCTCACAATAACATATTCTACTACTTTTGGCTGGAAAAAAAACAATACAACTTTCCGAGCAGCAACCGGCGGGTTAACCGGCGGGTTGGTTATGGTATTAAACAGTGCCCTAGTTGCGTAATAGACGATCAATCAGAATCTGGATCGTTATCAAACAGATTGCTAATCCATTGCTTCATAAGTTCGAAACAAAACTGCTCAAGAACGTAAATAACGCAATGAATGTTGTCAAAATGAAACAGATTAGTCGATAATGTTTACGAAAATTTGTTACGTGATTAGATAGCAATTTTAGAATAAATTATACCTACTGTAATTTTTTTTTTTTTTTATCTGTACCTATGGTGTATAGTGTCTCTATTAGTACGCACAAATGCGCTCACCATTCTACTAAGCATGCAATTATAACAAAACTATGACTGTCTTGAATGGGGACCCTGTTGAGTCGACAGTTTTTCTTGGAATCACTATTGATGTTAAATTACAATGGGGCCCACACATAGAAAAATTGTCAGGAAGGCTTAGTTCGGCCGCCTATGCTGTTAAAAAAATTAGACAGATAACTGACGTAGATACAGCCAGAATTGTTTATTTTAGTTATTTTCATAGTCTTATGTCATATGGGATTCTTCTCTGGGGAACCTGTGCGGACATTAATACTATCTTTGTTCTACAGAAAAAGGCTGTTCGAGCCATTTACAACCTAGGTCCGAGAGATTCCCTTCGAGGAAAATTCAAAGAAGTAACATTCTGACTCTAGCCTCACAATATATTTTTGAAAACCTAATGTATGTACACAAAAATATATCAAATTTTAAGAAAATGTCCGATATTTATAGTTTAAATACCAGGAGTAAACACAACCTTGCTGTACATCGCACTCGTCTCCACAGAGTAGGCAACTCGTTCATGGGTCAATGTATACGCTTTTACAACAAACTTCCCATTGACATTCGAAACTTACCCATTAAACGATTTAAAATTTGTATTAAAACCAAACTTTGTAAAAAAGGGTACTATAAAATTTCAGATTATTTAGAAGATAAAAAAACTTGGGATTGAGCTGCTTGCTCTGCTAAACCTTGTGATAAAACCATAAAACTTGACATTATTTGTTATTATTTAGTCAAATCATTAAAATATACCAGTTTTATTTAAACGTTAAAACAAAATGACATGATTACTTTGTAAAGTATAATATTATTTTAATTACCTATTGTGAATGTGAGGACTATGTGGATATATATATATATATATATATATTTTTTTTCATTACTCCTTTTTTTCCTTTCTCAGTTAGTTTTAATGATGGTCTGGCAGTTTGAGTAGTTTATGCGGCCTACCCAAATGTCCTTTCTTTGGTATTGTTCGTCGAGTTGAGCTCCTTATGTTCTGAGTTGAGCTCCACGATTACTGACAAATGCTTGCACTGACTGGACAGGTCCACTCAAATCTGTGTGGTTCTTTTCTCAAAAGACCATTTCAGACATTAATCTACATTGTCCTCATATGGCTTGACCAAGATTATGTCTGGACTTTAAAAGAGACTGTGACCTCTGAGTTTGTTTCGGCCTTTCTTCTCAGAGTAGTCGGATAGGAAACGCCGAACTCATCTAGCAAAATTTAATATATTTTAAATATGACGTGTAAAAGTGATTCCTATATCCTATTTACAGAATAAACAATTTCATTTAATTTCATTTACCATTTTACTTAACATAAATTTTGGTACGATGAGGTAGGCGAGTCACTGGTAACTACATAACCAACTGAAGCAACCAACTCAACCTTTGAAGTCTTCATTATAAATACAAAGTGTCTACCCAAAAAAGGACAACTTGATCTTAAGGCGGATCTGTGGGCAGTATACACAATTACCTCGCCGGCGGCCTGCCAACAACAGACACAATTGCGATATTTCGTGTATTAAAAATGCATACCGCCCGTCATTGGATGACAAAACCGATTAATAAGAACAACGGCCCCAGCACCCGGTTCCTGACGGGTGTAATTAAAAAAATTCGCGTCGTATTTCGGCCATGAGCAATCCGTATTAAGAGCAATTGAGCTGATGGGCTGAATTGGATACGCTTGATTAGTTAAGACGTATGAAATAGGACATGGCGTAACGTGGACCGACGGTGATGGTTCAATTTGTTTAGATCTGTGTTACGAAATGAGATGATACTGAGAAGTCATTTTCCTTTTTTTATTAAATACACTTGCAATGTTTGTACTAGTTCATAGATTATGACAATGCTTGCCTCGCTAAGAGAAGAAAATTAAGAAATATGTATCACATCTGTAAATTCAGCACTCTAGATCGGATTTTTTTTTAAACCGACTTTAATGTTTTTATAATGAACATCACGTCTAAGCGAGTAGAATTAATTATTTGAAAAAAAAATGGTTAAATTAGAGCATTTTCATAACTAAAAATAACTTAATCAATATGAATATTTTAGTTTACGTTTATATTACATAGTGAAAGTTATGTCTAACGCGGATAAAAAACGGAGAATCACACAAAATCTATCAAGCGTATTTGTCTGGAACTTTCACCGTTTTAAAGACAATTCAAGTATTGGATTTTTAATTTACGTGTTTTATTAAAATACCTTTTGTTTTATGTATAATAAATTAATAATGGGTCTGATTTAGGACAGCGCTCCTTGATGGGCGAGTCCTATTACTGGCTGGACGTACGACGCGTTGCGTGAGCTCAGTACAGAACTCGCTAGCTAACCACTCAAGGTCACTGGCGTATATGTGTGTCTTATAAAAATGTGATAGTACAGTTAAAATAATGAAAACCAGAAAAGTGGAAATAGGATTAAAATATTAAAATCGTTTCGTCATCGCCATAGTTGTTTCAAAGTTTGTTGTCTAGTTACGTAATAGGTACCTATACATACATGTCATAGGTACTCAAACATGATAGCCATTTAATCGTTTCAAACATAGAATTTGGTGTATGAATAAAAAAAACGACGGGTTTTCAAGTCATTAACCGACAGATATAGGCAGGAGAGGTAACAAATTGTCGCGTCAGCGTGTACCAGCCAGAATTGATTGATGACGATGAAATCGTTAATTTTATCTCGATACCAACTCGAGTGAAAATTCTAGCTTCACAAAGCATTACGTGTCATCCGTTTTTTTTTCTCGTTTTAATGAGTTTTTATATAATATAATATTAAGATGCAGCTTTAGAATGACGGCCTCATTTCGAATGATGAAATGATCAAATTGTAATTTTAGATTTGTAAGCTTGTTATCAATGACGAAGATTTGAATGGGTCGGTGAAGCTGACAGCTGTATTTTTATTCAACCATCATTAGTAGAACGCTTCCGTTTAATTCAGCTTTTTAACGAGGTATCTTGAAGATATTTTATCCACTCTAAAATAAATAGCGGATTTTAAATAAGTCATATTTCAGACGTATTTACGGCTTCACCCAGACCTCCTGATTTGTATTCCGCGTGTTCACTCAAAATCACTCTTCAACGTTTTGTTCGCACTCGTTCCTCAAGAGCTCACTTCAAATCGAAATCCGATGTTACGAGACCATTAGCTCAATATTCACTTAATTTAAAAAATATAAGTAAATAATATTGAAACAGAATATTGGAATATAAAATGGAGGCACATTATAACGAAACGTTCACGCTTTTAAAGAATAAAGTTATTGTGCCCATTGATCATACAGTTTATTAGATCTCTGTACTTTTCAACTCCTCCATACGTTTAATTTAATCCTGTGAATAAGCGGCCTATTAAATAGGTGTTATTCCGATATTGGTGCTATTAAAATGTAAATGTGTGATATCAAATCTCATCGAGTCATAATCCGGAAATTTAATACTAATTTATTATCTATAAATATATTCATAATGGCGTTGTCGCGACGTCTATATGGATTTGTTTAGATCGTTTAAGGTGCGTTCATATTAGGAATATTATTGCCTCACACGACTGCTTTTCTAGGAAAAGAAGGATGATTTTTCTCGTGAACTGCGAAATCGAATACCTACATACTAGTATATGTACTTTCTGTAAAAATACTTTTGATATATTTTTGTCCTCGGTACTTAAAATTTTCTTAATAATCTGATTCTTCTTATGGTGTCGATCGTACTCTTCTTCGTTGTATTTTTTCTGTTGTCCACAACTTCGTCTGCGATCCAGGATGAAAAGTAGCTTATGTCCTTGTCTAGGTCAAAGTCTACCCCTGTGTCTAATTTCATCCAAATCCGTTCAACCGTTTAAGCGTGAAAGCGTAACAAACAAAGTCACTTTCGCATTTATAATATTAGTTAGGATGAGCCCAGTCGGTGGCCACGTGGATTGTGGTATCAGTGGCATTCTTTAGGTCATTCGAGGTGCAGGTGAACAGGCACTGAGGACTCTCCAGCAAGTGGGAAGATCTGATCAGAAGCACCGCACTGGCACTGGGTGTTGGATGGGTCAGTAATCCCCCACTTCCACAAATATTCGTTGAAAAGCTTCGGTAGCAATATTTCATGAAAGCGAATTACATTGGATACAATTAGTGAGTGCTAAAAGCATTCAATTTACTTTATAATTGAAATAGTAAATGCAGTTAACGCTTATTGGATTAATCTCTGTTGAACTAATGGAAATGTCTGTGTTTTATTTAATTAAGTAGTCTTGTTGAATTAAATTATTCTGTTAAAACAGACATAACTTTACGTATATTCGCAAAGATACCTATATAACATAACATCATGCCAGTAATCCTCGAGGGCTAGGCAGAGATGTACCTATAGAGGTACCCACATTTCGCCAGTTATGTATAAGTCTCATGTAATAGGGGGCGAGCCTATTGCCATCATCGGGTACAAATCCAGACTCTAGGCTGCTACTGAGAAATTCCTGATGGAAAACCCCAATAATACTTTGCTCGACTTGAGAATCGAACCCAGGACCTCATGCTCAGCAACACGACACCATCGAGGCAGTCAAACACATGCTTATGACAATTTCAAAGTGTCTACTGTCCTAAAGATCATGTAGGCAGATAGGTGATCATCACTAAATACCAAAATAATGAGTACCTATGTAACCTTATTGAGTGCTCCTTGATAAAAATCCTAGCGGAAAACAATTTTCCAGCATGAAGGTTGGTCTTTTGTATTCCTCTTTTTAATAAAAGAGGAAATAAAACAAAAAAAAAAGGAAAAAGAAGGAAAAATAAATGAAGAAATGGAGAATAAAGAGGAAGGAAGAACAGAAAATAAATATTTTTCTTTCCGGTTCTTCCTTCCTCTTTATTCTATGCTCCCCTTTGTCTATATACTAATATAATAAAGTTGATTAGTTTGCTGTTGTGTTTGTTTGAACTACCAGTCGAATTTGAAAAAATGTTTTTGCATTTGATACCCTAGCCCAATTATTGAGGAAGGTTATGAAAGAAAAAAAAGATAGAAAGTAAACGATTATTTGGACACAGTTCGTGAAACAAAAAATACAAACCCAAAAAATAAATAAGTGAAAATGATTATTTTTTCGCATAATAGCTTGAAAGCTATCTGTATCTGCTTCAGCAAACATGCCCGATGCGCTACAGAACCGCGGGAGCCCCAACAGCACCCTAAAAGCCTTGTTATACTGTACTCGAAGAACATTGTAGGCCCTATGCGTATGTCTAACCCACAGGCTGCACGTGTAAAACGACTGGCAAAACGCCTTGAAAAGAGTGAGTTTCACTTCTCTAGTACATCGTGCAAACCTACGGGCCAGCATATTACATCGGATTGACAACGCTCTTCGCTCCCTTTCTATGTCACTGTCATCATTTAAGTCCTCATTTAATATGTGGCCAAGGTACCTAAAATGTGATACTCTATTTAGTGGTACACCATAGAGAAATACCGCAGGAACTGTCTTATGCTTTTTAGTACCTACCCTAAACACCACAAGCTCACTCTTCCATACATTGTACAATAAACCATGAGACGTGGCGTATCTCTCACATACCTCGAGCAACCGTCTGAGTCCATCAATCGAGGGACTCAGCAGCACCATATCATCTGCATAACTTATACTATTAATAATTTTCCCATCAATAGAGCATCCGATACCAGTGCTGCTGAGCTCCTCGATCAACTTATTGACGTAAAGACTGAAGAGCGCTGGGGAAGTCAAACCTCCCTGTCTCACCCCACACTCTAACCCATACGCTCCGGACAAAGCACCCGACCATCTGACCTGGTTGATTTGGTGGTCATACCAGTAGCCTAAGAGCTTAATAAGTTCATTAGGAAGACCTCGCTCGTGCAATTTCAACCATAAGATATTATAATCAACCAGGTCAAATGCCTTGGAGAGGTCCAGGAAAGCAGCATACACAGGTGTGTTTCTCTCAGTATAGTACCTGACCGTGTGTTTATTTAACATCACGCTATGACCCTAAGGAGCTTAGCAAAAAGAAAAAATAGTCAGGAAGAATGCTAAGCGTTAACTTTAAATAAAATTAAATATTGCCGCGACTTTGGGCTCCACGTGTGGATGGTGCCTTATAAACGGTCGTTTTCTGGGTATTTAGTTTAATTTGACATTTGACCGTCTGGCCATACGTGTGTGGGCGCAGAACTAGTATTTTACGATATCATGTTGATAGGTGTTTATCAAAAATAACGGTTGTTAAGGCTTGTATCGTGTCAAAAGCAAATATTTTCTTGGACAATGTTGTGTTCTAGATTTAGAACTTTGTGTACTTGACCTATTTGATGGTTGGCGACATTTAACAAGTACTTACAACATGTGGCAACAATCGGGTCGGGTAACAAAAAAATAGGAGTTATTTTTGGGAGCTTTAGTATGACCTAAATTATTTGTAGGTAGCTAGAACTTTTTGTGCAGCTCGAAAACAATAAGAGCTGCATTCGCTTAATGAATTTTACGGCTACAGCGTCAGCTTTGAATTATTTAAAATTAAAATTACTATTATTATTTTTTAGAGGTATGAGGAACAGGGTGTAAAGTTCAGTCATACTCCATAGAAGAGGGAGGATCCTCCAACTGCTCCATTTTTTTTGTTTTTTTTTTTATTAGCGTATTGCAGGTCAACCTAGGAGGTGGTCGGCTGCTTAACCGGACTATCCTGTGGCTGTTTCAATAAATTAAGGCCTCCAGCCAAGGTATAAAACTTAGAAACTAAGCTATTACACGGCACCCCCTGTGGGGTACGGACCTCGGTTTAGGGCGTCAATGGGGGATCCAACGATTGATGTCGGGGAAGTTATTATATAAGCTGTTCGCGCGGTAAACTCTAATTGCGCGATGCAGGATTTGTGTGACGTCAGGTCTTTGCCGCCGCGATGTAGATGCCGCCACAATTTTACTAAATTTATATTACTCTGTTAAACAGTTTTATTTATTATATCTATATATATAAAAATCAATTGCTGTTCGTTAGTCTCGCTAAAACTCGAGAACGGCTGGGCCGATTTAGCTGATTTTGATTTTGAAATGTTTGTCGTAGTCCAGGGAAGGTTTAAACGGTGAGAAAATTATGGCAGGTAGGGTAGGTAGGGTAGGTAGGGTAGGTAGGGTAGGTAGGGTAGGTAGGGTAGGTAGGGTAGGTAGGGTAGGTAGGGTAGGTAGGGTAGGTAGGGTAGGTAGGGTAGGTAGGGTAGGTAGGGTAGGTAGGGTAGGTAGGGTAGGTAGGGTAGGTAGGGTAAGTAGGGTAGGTACGGTAGGTAGGGTGGATAGGGTAGGGGTAGGTAGGGTAGGTAGGGTAGGTAGGGTAGGTAGGGTAGGTAGGGCAGGTAGGGCAGGTAGGGCAGGTAGGGTAGGTAGGGTAGGTAGGGTAGGTAGGGTAGGTAGGGTAGGTAGGGTAGGTAGGGTAGGTAGGGTAGGTAGGGTAGGTAGGGTAGGTAGGGTTTAGTGCTACCCGTGCGAAGCCGGGCTGGGTAAAGCTAGTCTATATATATAAAAATCAATTGCTGTTCGTTTGTCTCGCTAAAACTCGAGAACGGCTGGGCCGATTTAGCTGATTTTGGTTTTGAAATGTTTGTCGTAGTCCAGGGAAGGTTTAAACGGTGAGGTAGGGTACGTAGGGTAGGTAGGGTAGATAGGGTAGGTAGGGTTTAGTGCTACCCGTGCGAAGTCGGGCCGGGTAAAGCTAGTTATTTATATATACTTTATTGTACATCAGATTATAATTACACAAAGAAAAAGTAATACACTACAAAATATACAATTGGCGGCCTTATCGCTAGTTTTGGTTGTTATGTGAATCAAATGGTGTAATTACGTGACCATAATAAGCTTTCGATCCCCTCAAATCCCCTGCCTCTTACCGTGTGATTAAATTATAATGAGGGAGGGAATCCAACTATTGAATAATGGCGCACATCTATCGAATTACGTAACATATTTTCGTAAACGATTAGGACTAATTTGTTTCATTTTGACAGTTCAATTACATTCATTGCGTTATTTACGTTGTTGAGCAGATTTTTTTTTCGAACTTATGAAGCAATGGATCTCTGCTGGAATCGTCTGAAATCTGTTTCAAAACGATTCACATTCTGATTGATTGTGTATTACGCAATTAGGGTACAGACTTGTCAGCAACATCAACAAACTTGGTCTAACCAATTCTTTACAACCAGCGTTGACACCACTATCCAAAGAAAAATAAGGACCAGAAACTCCATTCATTCATTCGTACTACACTAGTACAGGCACAGTCACAACAAACTTCCCTGTTCAAGTACAACTAACAAGATTGGACAAACCCAGTATAATCAATATTCCAAGTTGCAATTCTGTCAAGTCGATAACGTAGCAAGAGTTTCCGCGTTCCCGTCGATCTATGCTAACTGATAAGAATACAGCAAACATGCCGAGAGAGCCAATATCGGACAACGAACCTTCGTACTTTACTGATATTTGTAAAGTACACGGTGTTTTGTAAATTCTGGTAAAAACGAGAGCAGAAGTTTTGGGGTTGACTTGAATTTTCTGTCTGACTATATTTTTGAACACTTTCGACGCATCGTGTAAGCACCTACATGTACTTATGTACTGCTGGGATTTTCATAATAAGGTATGCCAAAATGAAACGGGCAAAGAAAGAGAAGTAGACCACAGAAAAGGTGTGATGTCAACATCAGACAGGTCGCTGTAACGACATAGGACAGAGTGCCCAGAGAGAGAGACAGGAATGGAGAAGGTTGGAGGAGTTTGACGACAGGCAAAGGGACATACAAAACATATACAATCGCTAAATACGCCAGATAAGGAGACTAATGTTCCAGTAAAACTTAACTCATTGCGGTGTGTGTGACTAACTTTTCCTTAAAAAAAGATTGGATGCCTTCCTTAATAATGAAAATAGTAGCGACAATTCATAAGTTTTGACTGTTCAACTTAGATTATCTACGCATTACCTACTCAAATATGAATTACTACGCTGTTTTTTTTTCACTCTTGCATTTGACTGTACCTCTAAAGGTGTCCCTCTGGGCGTGATGCCCTGCCCTGTACAGTTCGGGACATTCCCATGTAAAATGTTACGAGAATGTCACAATTCTTTGATCATATTCTAACATACATAACATCACGCCTTTTTTCCTCGAGGGGTAGGTAGACGCGAATAGAACATCCAATATTTCACCCAAACAGGACACAAATCTAGACTACTATTATATACGTATTATTTAATCTAACAGGTTATGACATTGTGTTACTGATTAATTGTCTCAATTATAATTTATCGCTTTTGACAGCATGTTGGGTAGCAAACTTTTTTTTTATTTAGCTTATTACGCATTAATACTTTATAATATCCGTTCCCAATATCATGGTCAAATGTCTGTCTGTCCTACTACCAAGTGATTTTCTGGGTTTGCCTCGTATGCTTACTTTGCATGACCTTCAATAATTTACCGTATCCTACACAAATTAAAATCATGCGTAATTTTGCAAGTCCAGTCTCTATAGCTTCCCTTATAGATGAATAAATATAGTGAATAGTAAAAATCTATGTTAAAGCACATATTAATACATATGGGACACTCCGCAAAATCATTTAAATAAAAAGTGACTCTTGCAACGACACAATAAAGTGCAATTTAGGTTGCACAATTAGCGTTGTGCAACCTAAATTGCACTTTATTGTGTTTACAGTTGTATTTACCTAGAACAGGGATGGCGAACCTTTCTACATCTACGTGCCATTTTTTCCAAATAAATATTGTTTGGAAATGGTATTGCCATGACGTGCTAACAAACGATCTTGATTTAATGAATATTGGAAAAAAAAGTACTTTCACAAATTATTATACAGTAATATTAATATCAACAGTTTTATATTTATTTCAATGAAAGAACAAATTAGTCTGACTTCTGCCGTTGCAAACTAAATGAATTAGGTTTCTGAAATGATGCCGTGCCCAAAGTATTTTCTTACGTGCCACCAATGACACGTGTGCCACTGGTTCGCCACCCCTGACCTAGAAGTTGCCTCTCTTTCTATCGCGTAACTCTTAGATCTTCTGACTACGTTACACTTAGTGAATTGGCCCAACAAGACGGGCCCGCCGCGTACTTGTAGCTTCATACCTAAACTGCGGAGTGTCCTATCTGTATTCATCTGTGGTTACAGTTAAAATGTTTATAAAAAAAAACTTCAAGGTCAAGGTCTCATTTACAAATCGTTTGGTATCTGTCGTCTGGCTTGTCTCATACGCGAATGAGTCAGCCCAAGATTAATTGTTGTAAAGCCAATTGGACTAAAGAGTTTTTTTTGTTATTACTGTCTAAATGTCCAAGCAAAGCAACGAAGTACAACATTCATTTATCAGTATCAGTCTGAAGTAGATTAAGTTGTTTGTTTTGGTTTGCTTTGAAAAATGAGGTCTAATAGGGCTTATTTTTCTTTGCAGTTACAACACTACACACAACACACAGATATATGAATGTGGGAGAAAAACGAAATGATACGACGTAGCTACGCTGTAACCACCGCAGGTCCAGAAGGAGGTGGTCAGAAATTCAGGACACCTATGTAAAAAAAAAAACTAAAATCAAAAGACAAAGTGGAACAATGGCTGAAAGAAGAACACCATAGAAAAAAAAAATCAACACAGTCCACACAAAATGTGTTCCAACTCTGTGGCGCAATTCCGAAAATAAAATTACCCTCCCCAAAACGCAGTAAAATTGATTCCCAGATCAGAATTTAAAGTGTAATAAAACCAGTACGTCGTACAAACGACAAAACTGACACATAAATAAAAGAGAGCATGTAAAACGGAGCCAGTTACATGTCCCTACGTGCTTGTAGGAGCGGAACGAAATTAAAATGCTCGCGATCGTTCGCAGCGCCATCTGCGCTCCGCTTTCGTTTGTTTGTGCAATTGTGCATTACTCCATCCCGTTCGTCGTAATGTTTTTATCCAGCTCCGGGAAGCATTAAGGAAACTGAAACGAGTTATTAATGCGTGCATCATTTGTTAAAGGTTTTACTACCTTTGAAAGATGAATAATTTGTATACAATCGCCCCTTTTTATTTGCTGCGAGTCTTGCCATTAGAGAGATGTGAACGAGTCGACCTCGGTGACCATTGTTGCTGGCGCTTAAGATACCATTCCGAAGCCGACTGCAGGCGGCAACTGCAGGCGATGTGTTGCCGCAACACAACTGGTTTCTATTAATTCCAATGAAATACCTTCCGTAGCTAGCGACACGTTGTTTGTAGCTACGGGCGAGCGACAGGCGACACGTGTAGCCCGACCGCAGACCGTAGTGCCGCCGCCAACGCTCGTGCGATAACACGATTTCTATCTTCTATCTACCGACTGGAATACGGGCTGCTGCCGACTGTGGTCGGGTTCGGAATCATGACACCGCGACATGACGCGGCAACACGTCGCCTGCAGTTGCCGCCTGCGGTCGGGTACGGAATGGTACCTTTATTGCAACTATTTACGAGTTTTATTTTTCCAGGAGTGCGATCTAATTGTGGATTAAATTATCCTACGAAGGCGCCGTCCCCATTACTCTCCTCCATTTAACATCACTTAGCCTTATAGCCACACAATAAAACACAGATAAACTCTCCAACCGTTGCATCCACTAAACATTGTCTGCAAACAATAAAGTATCAGTGGCATATCTTCAATCCACAAACAAAGTAGTAGTTCCAGTATTCATGTCGGTAACAAACGGGTGAGCTCAGCTAATCGGCTGATCGGTGCAGCTACAAGTCAAATCCAGAAAACTCGTGGCCGTCACGCTATCCGCTCGTAATGGGCCGGTTCTGCGTTGCATGTGGAATTGTTCACCCTAGATGAGACAGAGTATTGCTTTTGTATTGAAATCAGACTTTAATATACTTCAAGACTTTTTGTCGGTGGTAACACTTTGACTTGGCCTAGCGTAGTACGGAATTTTTAGGCCAATTTTTATTGGTTTTGTTACCACTCACGAGGGACCCACATATTTCTGACTCGGAGGAAAAATCCCAAAGGACTCCTTTGAGAGGTAAAAAAATCTATGACAGTCTTCCGTTTAATAATAAATGTAAATGCTTCCAAAGGGGTGGAGACCTAGTGTCCTGAAATACAGGCCTTAAGCCTAGCTTAGGTACCAGTCTCCCACAGTGCAATTAAAACTATTATGTGTTGTTCAATTATCATTTGAAAATGTACTTTTATATTGTGGTGAGAAATAAAATCTTATCTGATCTTAATAATCTGATCCTATGCCAACTTATCTCATAAAAAACCCCTCTTCACCTAACTGATCATGAAGGAAGTCTTAATTAAGCGGAGTTTGATGATGTCATTACTGCTTTCCGGGAATACCTAATTACCCTTTCCTTCCATGGGTATGGGATAATGCAAAAAGTGAGTATAGCACTGAACATCGACATTCATCAATGTATGAGCAAAATCATCATCTTTTCTGGTAATTATAAAATACGGGATAATGTTCCCGAGCCAAGTGTAGCAATTTTTTTATTAGAAATTATTGTCCCACTGCTGGGAAAATGCCTCCCTACTCTCCTTACACCTCTCTCTGTCCAAAGATGCCAAGGACAAATCTTAAAGGATACCAGCTCATCCCGCCAATGTAGCGATTACGACCAAATAATTGCATTGGTCTTGTAAGGAGGGAAGAAATTATGTGTAGAAAACTGCACGCTGGTCAAACATCAACACAGATTTGTATCAAATACCATCGTAAGTAATCAAATAAACCTTGCTATTGCGATATTCTAACTCCAAAAATGGCCACAAAAATATGAACAACGTTAATGACGAAAATATACCTATTACTTGGTAAGTTTCCAAAAAGTTGGCTATAATCACTAATATTTATCTTACTCTGTTACACCACAT
The DNA here is from genome assembly GCA_947364205.1 of Agrochola lota. Classification (NCBI taxonomy): domain Eukaryota; kingdom Metazoa; phylum Arthropoda; class Insecta; order Lepidoptera; family Noctuidae; genus Agrochola; species Agrochola lota. The sequence goes on from OX376228.1 coordinate 16,204,946, forward strand.
CCATTCACCTGGTTAAAATGGTACCGCAAAGTAATTAAGATTTTGGGTAAACGATTACAGAATTTAGACATGTCAGGTTTTCCTTTGTGCAAGTTGCCTAACTGTAAGCTTATAATGGCTCTGCGAGACTTGAGCTCAATGACAAGCAAGTCGAGAGGCCTATTTTCAGCAGTGGACACAGTGATGATGATGATGTCCAGCAGTGGCCTGCCATAGGATAGTAAATCTTCCGTCCATGGAAATCGCTAAAGTGACTGACATTACAACAATCACCATCGGTTTAAAATTCAGAAAATTTTATGCTGATATAATCCCCCAAATTCTCCTGAAAACCTAGGTGATTTAAAGAGTTAGGTTATTTTTTTTTTTTGCATGTGCTGGTCATATTCACACGCGCAATACTGGTTCCTAGACAAGACAATGCTCTAGTCTATCCCGCCCTTTCGACAACTTTCACGAAATCAGAGTGTCTGTTCTTGACACACATGGAACCTTCTTCCAATTCTAAAGACGACAAACACCCACAGAAGCTTACAAGCTCCCCAACAACTTTTTTGTCGTCCTAACCGACAAAAAAACCTTAAAAACAATTAAGATCTCAGTTCTCGATAAAAAGATTTAGATATGCAAGCTTTTGACATCATTTAGCAACTTTATTTCTGCGTTGCGGTGCGGAGTACCGGCATTTATCAGTCGCTATTTATCGTAACGACTTCGCGCTTCGGGACTAGGAAGCGAACACGTGCCCCGGTAAGTACCCTGTCTATTCTACCCACTATTTTAGTATAGAATATGATAATGATAGTGTGTTTATTGAAGACATGGCTTCAAAATATATCGGTGAAGGATGTTGTTTGAGCGAACGACCGAAGGTAGGTGATTAACCTAAATCGTTGGAGAAAATAGGGTGTAGGGGACTACAAAAGGGAACGGTTTTAGGGTTCCGTACCTCAAAATGAAAGACTTTAAATAAATAATTTTTGAAAAAAGTACAGAGAATGGTTCTTTACTCATCGATTACAAAACTCAAAACTCAAAGCGTTTATTTCAATTAAACCATTCACAGGCAACTTTGAATTGTCAAGGAATCGGTCAGTCAGAAATATGAAGCTAGTTTCCCATTCCAAAGCTTAGTAGGTACCTATGGAGACGAACGGGCAAGAAACTCCACGGACACTCTTTTAAATAATTTTTACAAACTATTGGATATATCATTCATGTTGAAATTAAACATGTCAGAACAAAAATTACAGGAAAACCTGGGTTTTTTCTCGTGGACCTACTTTTTTGTCCTATCAGTACGTCCACGAGGGTATATTATTTCCGTTGGTCCTATTGAAGTGTTGAAACCAACATGAACCTCCTGTCCAAAGAAATTAGACTAGGTGTGTGGGGGTTTAAAGGTCATCACTCATTATAACAGCACCGCTCCGAAACAGCAAATAACTTGCCATTCATGGTAGGATTTTAATTCAACGCATTAAAATCAATTTTACGATGGGAACACAGCGTAGTCGACAGCTCGAGGGCAGCGCGCTGCTCACCAGCCGTCACACGTCGCGCCGACCGCGCGCTTCAAGCAAGCAGCCCGCACCCCGGCGAAGAAACGAAAGTGGTAGTGCTCGGCCATCGCTCCTCCCCGCTGGTTTCTTGCCCGCCGCTTCGTCCACGCGGGTACCCCTTGGCGCCCGTTCGCGGACCTATGTCTAATGTCCTAAGTTCTTCCAATATTCTCCTTCTGCTCGTTTTTCTTTTAACATGTTATGCACCCAATATCTCCTTTTTCATTTGCAAATTATTCTCTTCATCGTCGAGTGCAATAGCTATGATTGCCAGTTCGCGTAAAGTAAACTGTGACATACCAATTAAAGTTGTGGAAACTTTAGTGTGATGTGAATAAGGAATCTTAATATTTACAATCAGTTAAGAGCGTTTATTCTGCAAGTTGGCAACGTCGCAAATAGCTGTCAAAAATTTACCTGTTTTGAATAATTTGCCAATATTACTGTATTGAAATAAGAGATGTGGCTAACTAGGGAACTAGAATATTAATAATGAATTGCAATTATAACATTGAATTTGATGTTGTACCCGTTTTAGGTGTACAAAAGGCATTTGGAAAGTTTCCAAATCCTTTTTTTTACATCTAAAACTAAATATTCGGTGTTATGAATTATTGCATTTCATAATCAATATTCTAGTTCGCTAGTTAATCACATTTCTTATTTCCATACAGTAATATTGCAAAATTAATCAAAACAACGAAATTTTGACATCTATTTGCGACGTTGCCTACTTTCAGAATAAACGCTCTTAAATATATTTTTATTTTTGAGAAGGAGAATATTGGAAGAACTTAGGACATTAGACATAGGAATGCGAACCGGCGGCGAGGGGTTCCCGCACGGACGACGGTCACCGGCATGCATACCGTTTGCGGTTCTTCACTGGACAGCGGGCTGCTCCCTTGAAGCACGACGTGTGACGGCTAGCGAGCAGCGCGCTGCCCGCGAGATGTCCACTATTCTGAGTTGTCATCGCAAAATATATTTTAATGCATTTGATTTAAAATCGCAACTTGAATGAAAAATTAATATGAAAGGTCGGAGCGGTGCTTTTATAATGAGTCTAAATTCTGATATACCTCCCACACCTAGTCCAATTTCTTTATACAGGAGGTTCATGTTAGTTTCAACACTTCAGTAGGACCAACGGAAATAACATACCCTCGTGGACCTACTGGTAGGACAAAAAAGTAGGTCCACGAGAAAACACCCGAAAACCTCTATGAAGTCTATAGTTTTGAAATAACATAGTAAATCTCTCAATATTGTGTGTACATTCCAACTGCAAATGTAAGTACATTTGCAGTTGGAATGTATGGGAGAATATGTTTTTCAACTACAATGTTAAGTTTGTTCTTGGGATTCATTCATCCCAACTACGGAACCCTTCATTATTCGTGGTCCGACACGCTCTTGGCCAGATTTTGGAAGGAAACTTCTCCGGTTACCTTCTATTTAAGTTACCCGAAAACTTACAAAAAGTCTGTACACGGCAGTAAGCTATTTTATCTAGCCTTTTATTTGAATTACAAAGAAAATAAATTTTATTAGTAGGCACCACAGGAGTTGTTTTTATTAGTCGTACTTACAGCAGTAGTACTTGTAACTTTAATCCGATTTTATGCGTCTAGGAATTGCAGAGAGAATAATCGAAACTCGTTTAACTCCAATGATTGACCGAAGTAACGATTTTTCGAAGAACAATCTAATTTTACCGCTGGGAAATGTTATCCTGAAATGATGCACTATAAATACGATTTATGTCGGTATCATTACAGACGATCTTTCAGAGATTAATGTTCAAATTAATGGTAAATTGATTTTGAAATGGCCAACCGATTATAGGCGAAATTCCAAAGGGAATTGTTTAATTTTCTGATATGTATGGCATAATAGTTAATTCACGTCTTTTAGAGGATGATTATTTCAAAACAATCTCTTCTCTAATTAGTCACTAAACCCAACCAAAATACCAGGATACCATAAATGATAGGAGAACTTCCTAAAACTCCATCACATCAATCGCTTCTCATTCTGCTCAGCTGACCGAAAGTACCAGGATGTTATAACGCAATAAGAAGAGTTCCTTACCCCCGCATCTAAATAATAACCTGCATTACTGTCTGCACGTTGTTCACACGAGGGATACGATGATCCGAACACGTGTAGCGTGTTCCCACAGATGATGTATGCGGGCGCATTCACTTTGGATACCCCTTCGATGTGCGTAAAGGGTATATTATGTTTCGGAAGTCAACTATAAGCGGCACGGTTAGACAAGAGTACGGTTAGATCTGCATTACCTGTAAAAATCGCTAGCTTCGCAAGTCGTAATATCGAAAAAATATACAGCTATAATAATTAAACATTCTGAACGCTTTTTGCGTATTCTATACTTACTAATATGTCAGAAATACGTTACTGAGTTGACTAATCGGGAAGCCAGCGCCGCCTAGCGACGCTCGACAGAGTCTACAACATAAGGCTCGGACCGGCTGGAGCTAAGCAGACTTCATCCATGGCGGTCAAGCAGTGGAGTCGTTTAAAAACTGTCGTGCATTCCGAATAGTGGTGTCGTGTACCTACAGTGTGTGTGTGTGTGAATTGCTAGTGTGATTAATTTGATTGTGAATTATAATTTGATCTGAATTGCAAACGGTGTTTCTATTGCATAATAACAAACACTACCCATAGTACGCCCACAGTAATTGAAATATGGCTAATAATAACGAAAGATACCCGCCTCCGATAAATACGTATAATAATAGCCCGGGGAAGTTACGCCGAATTTTAGGCTAGCTGTGCATTCATTTAAAACAGCGACTTTTTTCTTTTAACTTGTAGGTTATGGACAAGGGAGTATGTTAAAATGTATACCGCAAAAAGTTCCCCCAGCGTGTACTTTTTGTTTAAGAAAACATCTAATTTTAATGTTATGTGGTAGAAAAACATATTAACAGATATGTTTGTATGGAGTATTAGTCAAAGATATTAGGTATCACAAGTAGGTACAAAAAAATAACATATTCGTCCACGGAAATTTTTATAAAAATAAAATTACGATTTTTTCATTGTACTTCAAGCAAAAATATTCACAGCAGTTTTTTTGCATTAAATAACTTAATTAAATATTTGAATACGCTATTAAACAAAATTAAAAATATTGTACTAGCGCAAGATATTTTCCGGTTAACTATTTTGCCTCAATTTTTATTCCTCAAAACAGATCTTTCTTTTTTTTTCTTTGATGAATTCCCAGAAAATATATTTTTTTAATATTATTTGAAGAGCTAAGTTCAAAAACACGATTCAAGAAAAAAATCGCTGTTAGTATTTAGTGCAGGGTTCAAACCCAATTTCCCCGGCCCTTAAAGCTGTAGAGTTTGTTTGTTTGAACGCGCTAATCAAACAAATAATCTTTTTATTTAAAATTATCATTTTATGTTTTTAAAGTTAAAAAATATTGGTCTTGTAAATCAAAGTTAAGTAATTTACTTTAAATACTTCTTTATCAATAATCTCCGAAATTATTATTTCAATTAAACTAATCTCTGGAAATATCTACCAGAGGATAAAAAAAAAAATGTTTGCATTTGACAGCCCAATTGTTGAGGAAGGTTATAGTCTATTTAACATCACGCTGCGTCCCATAAGAGCCGGGCAAAAAGAATGAATGCTAAGCGAAAACAAAGTAATAGCATTGGCGGGCGATGTGCTGTGATGCGAGTCGGAGAAAAAGAAATTTCACACGGACGAAGTCGCGGGCAGAATCTAGTATATATATAGTAACGCAAAGTTATAATCCATACTTAAGCAACCCCCATTCATCAAAGTCAAACTGTCATCATCAATTGATCAATCCCAGGAGTAATCAGGTATCTATTTGTACAAAAAGTAGTTTAAACTGCCGTATATGTACGAGTATGTTCCCAAGATCGCAATTATCTAAGCCTTTAGGAATTATTTAAATTACTAGTTAGTCCCAAATACGGTCAAATTACTGAACGTATTTGGCCATCTCTCTTGAGTGCTGTATGTATATTCTGGTTGCTTAACTTTATATCCGAACATTCGACATTGTTTAGACTAATAATACCAGCCTGTTAATGTCCCACTGCTGGGCAAAGGCCTCTTCTCATACAGAGAAGGCACGAGCATTGATCACCACGCTTGCTCAAGACGGGTTGGCGATTTCATACTTATAAATATAAGACCAGGTTTCCTCACGGTGTTTTCCTCCACCTTATCAGTAATGTCGAAGATTTAAGATGTCCATCTTTAAGATTAGTCAAATCCCAGAACCCGGAATTTGCAGCCTGTTATTTCTTCAATCTTTCTCAGTTTAAAAATGTATCTAAAATATCAAGCTCTCTTATTTATAAAAGTTAATTAATCTTAAGTAATGATTAACGTCTGTTTAACCCATATACGTAGAGAATAGACTGAGCGTTCCGTATTCAGCTGTGCAGTAAATACAGACCGAAAAGTACGAGAGGGACAAAGCAAATTAGCGGCCAGCACGCGTAGCATGACCACCGTAGAAACGGGTTTTGTCGACGGAAGAATAGACAAAATGACAGATTGTGATTGTTTATCTGTCATTTTGTCTATTCTTCCGTCGACGAAACCCGGTAGTAGTACTACAGGTATTGGCCGCACTTTGTCTCTTTCTAGAGAGTGGACTTTTGTCAGGCTAACGCTCAGTCCAATTCTCTATGTTTATGGTGTAATCATACGTTTTTGTCGTTTAAACATCTCTTAACTGTAGGGGGGATGCGCTAAGGTAGCCCGCGAAATTCAAATGTTCTTACGTTTTTTGCAATTTGCAGGCTAGTTTGAGATTGTGTATGCTGATTGAAATGTAATTTGCGACCGTTACAAATATGGCTTTACAGCATTATACTCATTAGATTCAGCAATACAGCTCCTTAACTTAGAATAATCCTAAATGTTATTATTTCATAAGATAGTCATTCAATAGGAGTATATGAACTAGTATTGATGATTTTTATGATTATAATAGGGATGATGCCTGGGTAAAAAAAAAGAAATTCTAATAAGTCCGTCAGGTCAGATAATAAAATAATATTAGACACGTATTTTTTGCTTTATCGTATTACTATGTATATATTTAGATAAAACGCATTTTAAGTTGGAGAGTGGTGGTCGCTACGTCACAAGTAAGTAAATCTACATACTAGTGATGTCATGCCACATTTTAACTCAATGTATCGCCCGCCGTAATTACAAAAAACAAAAAACATTGTTTTACTTTTATATTTTTATTTATTGGATGAACACGAGGCTTTTCGCTATATTTCTAAATGTGTATTTTATGTGTTTTTATCTTTATATGTGCGTTTTGTTTGTGCAGAATAAACAATTTTTCTTTCTTTTTCTTTTCTTTCTAATAATCTTTAGGTTGTGTAAAAAAAGAAAAATACGTGTCCATTATTTTTTTACAATCTCCAAGACGGACTAAAAAAAGTTTTTGTCATCTTCTCTATTCTATAAATAAATATTTTATACGGTCGTAAATCATATTAAGATCAACAAACAACCTACAAATTGCAAAAAAACGTAAGGAAATTTCAATTTCGCGGACTACCCTGACGCTTTCGCCTTAAGCAGCATTTATAATGTCGTAAATAAGCGAGTTTAAGTTTAGTTTAGCCAATTTCTCAGAACACTAGAGTGAAACTTCAATTTATTAATCCCTTTCTAAATCCCTGTTTAGGCCTTACCGATGAATTTTCCTCCAATATGTATCGAGCTAAGCATTTTCAAAGGCGTGGGTGTAACCGTTAAACGATATTTATGTTAGTGATTTGCAGCCAGGGTTAATCTTTGTCCTCAAAAGGGCTTAATGAGATCCGACCTACTTTAATTTGGGCTCCAAATATCTTTGTGATGGAGGTTCGGTTTGAGTTTGGAGTACTTGACAGTTTGTTTACAAGTAGGTTTAGGTAATATCGATACGTCACAGGAAAGTTATGTAATGGACCTTGATAAGCAAAGGGTTGAATTTTCTAAATGCCAATAAGACTTAGACTTTGTTGGTCCATATACGTAGATTGCTGAATATGGGACATTGCATGTCTAGACTGTATGGTTCTTAGGAACACAATATACAATGTCGCCCATGGGCATGTGCCCGCTTTTCTGAATATTCATGAAAAATTATGGAAAAGTAATTTTAAAAGGGAAGAAAATCTTTAATATTTTTCATGTCATTCAGTTTTTTTTTTAAGTAGCGTTTGCCATATCTCCTATGTTATTGGCTTGATTTGGATTCTGTTTATTATTTCTAAAAGCTTATGAGTTATTTCATCGGATTAACTAATAAGTATTAATAAAATATGTCGACTATGAAAAAAAAAACACAAGTGTAAGTCCATAAAATAATAGCGGAAAATTGAAAAAAAAAAGGAAAAATTAAATAAGACCCCGCTTTGTAAGTGAATTTTCGATAATTTGTCATGAATATTCAGAAAAATTCGAGCGGGCACGCCTATGGGCGACATTGTATATGACGGGCCTCCCGGGCTAGAGATGTGTCTCTTTCATTATTATCAGCCATATTTAACTACTGTGGGCGTACTGTGGGTTGTGTTGGTTACTGCGCAATAGAAAATCCGTTTGCAGTTCAGATCAAATTAAAGTATACGATCATATTAATCACATAGCATTTTACAGGCTGTTGGTACACGACACGAAACACGCGACAGTTTCTAAACATGTTCACTGCTTGACCGCCACTACAGGTCTGAGCGTTAGGTTATGTTGTAGACTCTGTCGAGCGTCGCCAGGTGGCGCTGGCATCCCGATTAGTCATCTCATAACGTATTTCCGACATATATATTAACAGTTCGGTTGGTATTAAACCCAAATCCCAACCCACCAACACCAACTTTCGACTTACACTGTTTGTCCAAGTCCACCGCACTGTGCACGGGACGTCATCGAGAAACGAGATTACTCAGCCATAGTAAATGGACTGTCGCTACTTCGTCGTCGTCGTCATCTCGTTCTCGTTGACGTCCCGTTCGCGGTGCGGTGGACAAACGGCCTTACGATAATAATCAATTTCAAGACCAGCGTCCAATATCAACGTTAGCAAATCAAACTGACATGAACATGGGTCATTATCTACAAGGCTTATAAAACCTACTCGAATTCATTTCATACCAACCGTTCTATTCTTATGAATGGGGAGAGAAAAATAAAAGAAAATCGTTGGACGCATGCGATGAGATACGCAGGCTTGTTACCGGTTGTCTTGTTATTTTCAGATATCGAACAAATCTTCAATTTACCAGCTCATTGTGGAAATAAAGAGATCTCGCCAAAGTGCGGTTAGGGAAGCGTGTACGACTATAGCTTGGTGCGTCTCATCATCGTGGTTTGTTAAAAAACAACCATTTAATATTGCAGGATACGTGTCTGAATGTCTACTGAAAAGCTTTGAAAGATTAACGTGAAATTTCGTCGGTTGCATAAATATTTCCTGCATACAAAAATCCGCCACTGGTGAAATTCATCGGCACCATGCAAAGTGACATAAAACAATGTTTCATCTATTACATTTACTAATCATATGATAGCTATTACAAATTAACTTGTGACTTGTCCGACGATATATCTTGTTACAGGATATTCACATGTTTAGAAAACGATGATAAATTGTTTCTCATGTTTGAAAATATTTAATTAATTGCACATGCTTATTCACGACAGCTTCACTTTCACGTCCGGGTGCATTTAATCTGGTACACTTTTGGTTTAGTGCGTTGGTCCAAGTCCAAGATTTCTCTAAATTTGAAAAGCTTTGAAAGATTAACGTGAAATTTCGTCGGTTGCATAAATATTTCCTGCATACAAAAATCCGCCACTGGTGAAATTCATCGGCACCATGCAAAGTGACATAAAACAATGTTTCATCTATTACATTTACTAATCATATGATAGCTATTACAAATTAACTTGTGACTTGTCCGACGATATATCTTGTTACAGGATATTCACATGTTTAGAAAACGATGATAAATTGTTTCTCATGTTTGAAAATATTTAATTAATTGCACATGCTTATTCACTACAGCTTCACTTTGAGCATTTAATCTGGTACACTTTTGGTTTAGTGCGTTGGTCCAAGTCTAAGATTTCTCTAAATTCAATCGTAATAGAGAGGGTCTTGAAAAAATCTGCTAAAAGGACCAGTCCAGACCACTAGAGAATTCGATTTAGGGGATCGGATCGGGTGACTACTGAAAATCAGCGCTGTGCTGTGGGTCCCCCCCATAGCACAGCATCATGCTGAGTGGAAGCCTTCTTGTCACAGTCACGGAGTGCAGCTACCGACTATTTATGTTGTGTTCATAAGTATAAATCTGTTTTGTTTTTTATGTTTTTATTCGAGTTATCTTTTTATATGCACGTGTTTCTGAGACAAATAAAACTATAATTCTTTCTTTCAAATAACCTGCCGTGAAACATCTCAATTAAACATGTACATAATAAAGGTATCTGTTACCTACATATCAATTAGCCTATATTGTTGAAAACAAAACCCTCTTTGTGAAAGGCGATAACACATTGTAATTAATCCTAATATTACTCTCATTTTATTTGTAACAAGACCACACATCTTCTCTATTTGATCCATCAAAACAACAGCCAATAGAAAAGTTCGGAACGCTCACAGTCCTTCAGAACCTTACTATAATAAAACACAAAAAGTAGGGTAGTAACGGACAAGGGACGATAGTTGGTAAACTCAATTTATGAGAGTTATTTCGGCTAGAGCGGACATTATCTAGTTCGGACGAGCCGAACATTCGCCGCTGGTTCGGATAAATTGCCAATTTTGACTTACACCCCTTCCACGGTGACATATTACCGAATTCTGGCGGAATTGATTTAGGATTTGAAATATCAGTTCGGTGTCTGCGTATATAAAGTGAAAAACGTTTATAAAGTGGCTTATTTATAGGTGTTTTGGTACTCGGGGTCGGTTAATAAGTTTGTTAATTGTAGGATAAATAAAATACGAGTAGTATGTCATGTACGATTTACGAACTGATGAACGGAAATTACATTCATTGTGTTAATTTTGACTTACACCCATTTCCACGATGACATATTACCGAATGTTTGCGGGATTGATATTAGCATTAGAAATGTAATTAGAATTATTAATTCGGTGTCTGCTTATGTAAAATGAAAAGCGTTTATAAAGTAGCTAATACATATATTAGGCTGTTTTTTGGTTGTCAGGGTCTGTTAGTAAGTTAGTTAGCAATAGAATATGCTATGAGTGTGACTCAAAGGCAGTAGTCTTTAACCCCCCTCCCTGAGCTGTTTCTAGGTCAACCACTGAAAGTTTTGCTAATCTCATTGATATTATATTCAAATGTATGATGTTGCCACGTATGTGTTTGAGTAAGGCTGAAATATATTTAATTCAGATTCAGTGCTATGTCAACTATGAAAGAAAGAAAAGAAAAATATGGAGAAAAAGTATTTATTGAGACTCGCACAGGAAAACACAAATTAAACTAAAAATACCCTAAACAAAAATAAAAAGCAAAGTTAAATTAAAATTTAAAGCAGAAAGTCTTGCACAAGGCCAAAGGCTGCTATTTCAGCATGATGCTGCGAATAAATAAAAAAAATGTCGTTGCGCTTGTATTCTGATAGGGCCCGCAGTGATGTCACACGGATAGATACAGAATTATATACTAAGAAAAAAAAAAAAGTTGTGTGTTACTTTTTATTGTATTAAAAAGTAAAATATATTTTAGTGTCTGCATCCGTAACATCAGTTACTTGTATGCCTTTAGTATCTGTGGTACTCTATGGCATCGTTGCTTGTAACAAGTAAAGAGACGCAGGCGCCGACACTGGCACAAAAAAGTTATGTAAACAACTGGGCTGTATAATGATACAATATGAAGTGAATATTAGAATGAAAACTGTTTTGTGGTAGTCAGTCCGTTAACTGACTGACATTAGTTTATCTGTATTTGTATCTGGAGAAATACATCTGTATTTCTCCTAAAGATACACTAAGGTTATGAGTGGTAAACAGGAACAGTTGTTCACTGCTAAATTCATAACCGAAAACCAGAGGAGCGTACGGTAATTAAATATTTAAGATTCATAATAAAACCTTTATCGTTATAATGAATGGTTCAACCATCGATTTTAAATATAATTTTGTTTTATGCCGTGGCAATAAAATGTTCATAAAACTGCTGTTAAAAAAAACATTTCTGTCTCCTTTTGATCGGCAGTCGGCTCCGTAATTACTTTTACGACTACCATATTTCTAAATTTGTGTTATGAAACTGCTAACAAGCTTTTAAAAATATAATTTGAGATGTACGAAATCTGACAAAACACCGCGAACTTAAAAACAAAAAAAATCTTTCAACATTATCTTAAAAAACGCCACAAGCTTGCCATAGGATTAATAAGTAAGTAATTAGTAATAATACTTAAACTATACAGGCAGGCTGGCAGGACAATCGACCGCAACCTGCCGTTCGATTCTGTAAAAATATCACCGTGAAACTTAGGTGAAGTGAGCGTGAAGTGAGCTGTCAATAGTGTTAATCCCTAGCATCCTGCCGGTCGATTCTGTGGCAGTGACAGCTCACTTCACGCTCACTTCACCTAAGCTTCACGTTAATATTTTTACAGAATCGACCGTCTGTTAGGGTTCAGTATTAGGTACATGATTCTGGACGGGCTGCGATGAAACTTTTCGTCAATAACGGAATACTGAATTAGTGCGAAGACTAAAAAGACTACCTACCCTACCTACACTACCTACCCTACCTACCCTACCTGCCCTACCTGTCCTACCTGCCCTACCTCCCTACCTACCCTACCTACCCTACCTACCCTGCTTACCGTTTAAACCATCCCTGGACTACGACAAACATTTCAAAACAAAAATCAGCTAAATCGGCCCAGTCGTTCTCGAGTTTTAGCGAGACAAACGAACATCAATTGATTTTTATATATATAGATAGATAGATTACTTATTAGCTAATAGGCTAGATTGTAATGTGAATAAAGTATTACCAATTGTGATACCTACTTCTAAAAGCGGGGGAAAAAAAATTGCTATTCCATACCGCGAGGTGCTCCGCGTTGGTACGCCCCGTAGCCCTTTTGTAGGAAACAGCAGATTTTTTTTAAATAACCGAGGAAAAACTCAGGGGACCAGAATCATGTAACTGAAACCATGGTAACAAATTGTGCGTTGATGTACCTGCCACCCTGTATTTTTATTGCGTGTACAACAAGTAGTTTATTTTAACAGAGTTTGAAACCAATCTTAGATAGAACATAACAGCTCAGTTTTTTTTTAATTTTCTTCAGCCTTGAATAAGGGACTGCTTATTAGACTCATGTCTGCAGCACAACCTAAACGGTAACATTAAGTAAATTGCTAGGTGGATTGCTTATCCTATGAAGTTTTAATTTAAATAAATATAGTAGTAAGTACTTTCCTATAATATTAAATGAACAATACTTGTATATATATATATATATATATTTAATCACTTTCTTGAAAACGGCTCTAAAGATTTCAATGAAAATTGCTATAAAGAGATTTATGGGGGCGTAAAATCGATCTAGCTAGGTCTCATATCTGGGAAAATTCGTTTTCTCCGTATTTTCACCCGAGCATAGCTCGATCGCCCAAAGTTTAGAATGAGATGGCTACCTTAGAATGATTGACATTTGACAATAATTGACAGACATGGCTGCATGGAATTAGTAAGTACCTACTATCACGGCAGCATGGAATTAGTATGTAGGTACTATACGATACATGGAATAAGTATGAACTATCCTATACTATTATTAAATGAGCATTCTCTATTTTTACCAGAGCAGAGCTCGGTCGCCCAGGTACTCATTTTTAATGAAGACATTATTACATATGATCACGAAATGTTTAATTTCGTAACTGTAAACATTGACATAGTTAGAAGTAAACCTGCACTGATCGTAGAGCGTTGCAAAGTCAATATTATTATTGCAGCTGTTACTTATTGAACACTTGTATGACTATGTTTAGAGATGCTTTAGTATATTCATATATTTAAACATGCTACTGAATTCAGATCACTTAAAAATAACGCAGTATAAATAAAGTACATTTTATTTAAAAGTAGGCTGGAAATTTGCCCTTTTTAACTTCAAAAATTACAAAAGACCGCACCCCAAAAAGCTTATTCTATGCCACTTCCAACGCCCGATCATATTTTGAAAAGATGGATCATTTAAACCACCTATCTAATTACGCAACACATTTTCGTAAATGATTACGACTAATCTGTTTCATTTTGACAGTTCAACAACATTCATTGCATTATTTACGTTGATCAGAAAAATAAAATCGAACTTATGAAGCAATGGATTAGCAATCTTTTTCAAAATAATTCAGATCGTGATTGGTCGTGTATTACGGAATTACGGTGCAAGTATATTTGGTGCATTGTAATTGCCTCCAAGTTCGCTGATTCGGCGCACCCTAGGCAGTCAGATCCAGTACCACTTTGCTGAATAGCATGCGGACCTAAGTTTGATGTCCATGTCGGACGAAGGGTTATTGGGTTTTTCTATCAGGAATTTCGAAGTAGCCCAGTCTAGATTCGTGCCCGGTTGATAGCAAGAGGCTCGCCCTACATTGGACTTAAACATAACTGGCAAAATGTGGGTGTACTAAAGATACACCTCTAACGAACCCTTCGGGGATAATAGGCGTGACGTCATATTACTATAGAACTTTCCTAGGATATGGAGGAAGACTACGTACCATCATAGAAGTTCATATCTAACCAGTTTCAAAACAAAATCCCATGAACACGATGACCACATCTGTTAACGGACCGGTTGTATAGACGCCGAGTGCTGCAAGCAAAAATAGTCCTTACGGTGGATAGATATGAACTTCTTCGATAGTACACTGTCCGGTTAGATATAGTATAACGCTAACAATCCTACTTTATATCCTAGCTAATATTATAAATTTGAAAGTGAGTTTGTTTGTTTGTTACGCTTTCACGCTAAAACGGCTGAATAGATTTGGATGAAATTTGGCACATGGGTAGACCATTACCTGGAAAAGGACATAGGCTAGTATTTATCCTGGTCCGCAGACGAAGTTGCGGACAACAGGCAGTAATAAATAATATTATAAATGCGAAAGTGAGTTTGTTTGTTTGTTACGCTTACACGCAAAAACGGCTGAACAGATTTGGATGAAATTTGGCACATGGATACACCATGACCTGGATTTGGACATAGGATACTTTTTATCCCGAAATTCTTACGGGATCGACACCTACGCGGGTGAAACTGCGGGGCGCAGCTAGTAATATTATATTATATACGAATATTATTATATTATAAACGCAAAAGTTTGTGAGGATGGATGGATGGATAGATGTTTGTTACTCTTTCACGCAAAAACTACTTAACGGATGTGGATAAAATTTAGCGCACAGACAGTTTAGAACCTGGATTAAAACATAGGATTCTTCTTATCCCGATATTTCCACGGGATCGAGACTTATGGGTGTGAAACCGCGGGGCGCTACTAGTAATTATTAAGCTTACTATTTGCCTCGTGCATTCACGAGCTAGCTTATTTTATAGAGCACTTTTAGATAACTACTGCGGAAATTAATTTTCTAAGTACCCTTCTTTATGGTATTATTTTATTATTTTATTGAACACAGACCCAGGTTGTTAATATATTACGTGGGACGGTAAAGGTGCAGTGAATAACAGTTATTAGTTATAGAAAATTAACATGATTTGTTGCTACAATTTATTTATGACCAGTGTCGTTAGTCTCATAATGGGCCTATTTGGCGCAGCCGTGAGGCATACAATACTATTTTAATTTTTTTTCTCTTTTTGTGTAAATATTGTGTGCCTCCATAACCTAGCTCAAATAAATTTATTTTCTTTCTTTTTTCCTTTCCTTATCTTATCTTCTTCTTTTCATGTGGTTAGTGTCTAACCTAGTGTCAGAGTTTTAAAGCTGCCCAATCTGCCCATGGGCCTCTGAATTGCCTTCACATGCCGTCGAGTATTTTTTTTGTTAGTTTTCCGGTTCTTATGACTTGAGTTATTGGAGAGCGTCAAAAATATTAAAGTACAGTTTAAAATAAAGAACATTGAACATTCAAATTTTGATTAATAAGGTGGTTTCACTTGCAGGTAAGCTTTAAAAACTATGTTGATGTTCTTTCTGAGATGGCTTTGGATCATGGCTATCCTCAGAATGAAAGAAGCCATGTTTTTGTGATAAGCCAGCCACACTATTTCCAACTATTGCAACTCCTGAAAGCCACCATAAAAGCACCGAGGCGGTAAAGCAGAGTATGGCTGCAGTCTGTAGAGAGTACCTACCTGAAGCCAAGAGAAAGGTCTCGTAGTGGACCAGTATAAAACTCCAAAACATAGAATTAAGAAAGAAAATACGTTTATTTGCGGTAAGACATAACGCAAAGTAAAAACGCAAAGTAAAAACACGAACTCAAAAAGAAAAACTTGGGGCTAAATATGCGTCAAATCCACGAAAAACGGCCATCGCGCTCGGCAGCCATACCTAACACGACCAAAAGCTAGATAAGACAGTCTCAAACCAAGATCCAATGTTATCAAAGTTAATTTCGTTTTATTAGCCATCAAAGTGCACGGTAACTGTTTGATCGCAGTCTCGGGACACAATCTCGCGCACGACAATAGATTACCCCAAGTGTTCCGCGCTGTAGACGTAATTGCCGATACCGAGTGGGACAAGGCTATAGTCATTATACATATGGAAGCGAAACAAAAGAAGTTCCACTCCTAATGCCTTTAACATTGCCTGTAAGGCTGCTTTTCCACCAGAGATGTACGGTGCGAGGTTGTGAAAGCTAAGCTACGGAAGTATGTGACCGTTTCCACTAATGCTAAGCTGTGTAGCGGAGCGAGTAAGATGTGCTATGAAGACGCGCCGCGCGTACTTAGCTTTGCGAGGAAGATCCGCAGCTCGAGCTAAGCGATGGATCGACAGTAGGGCAGGCACTCTGCTCTTCACATATCTCTCTACACCCCTCGCGAATCCATATCTCTGATCCATAGCACGCATCCTTCCATATACAAAACAGCTTAGTTTAACCCGTTTTGACCAGTGCTATGCTATGTGGACCAATTAATATGATTGGTGGATATCAAACGCATCCATAGCACATAACATAGCACATCTCTGATGGAAAAGCAGCCTCCTGCTCCCAGAACGAATGACCGATGTGGCCAACAAGTTATAGAGTGACGACCGCTTACCAGAAGTGCGGCATGGATACCCGACAACGTATTGAAGGTCGCGGGAATCCGCTGGACGAGGAAGCTACAGGACTAGTTGTTGTGGCGATGCTTGAGTGACGCTTTTGTGCAGCAGTAGATAGGATTTTTTTCGGCTGATTTATGATGACTCTAAATGTCGGCGGTCTCTACATTTTTGCGCATGTTCATTCACGTTTACACCAGGGCTTCTTCTTTTCGTGTGGTTAGTGACTAACCTGGTTTCAGTGTTTTGAAGCCACCCATAGGCCTCTGACTTGACTTCACATGCCGTCGACAAATATCTCTCAGGCATGCCGGTTTCATCACGATGTTTTCCGTCACCGCTTTTGAAGCACGATAATTATACAATACGCACATGAATCTGAAAAGTCAGAGGTGTGTGCCTTGGGTTCGAACTCGAGACCTATGGCTTGGCAGTCCGACGGTCACACCACTAGGCTATCACTGCCATTTCCTTACACCAGGTAATTGTGTCAAATAAAATAGGACCTCTATCCCCAAAGGTTGCCACCGCCCCTCTATTTTCCGCGTACCTACCTTTCGTAACCCTACGACAGGTAGGTACGTGGAAACTAGAGAGGCGGCGCCAAGCACACGTGTTCAGTAGTTTATGGTCAATGGTGAAAGCACTGCTAAAGTTGTTTCAGGACGGTTTTATAAATTCATCAATATTTCTTATGGTACACATTAATGCTGATAAAGTTATGTTGATAAGATTCTATTAAGTGAGAATTTCTTTGCAAAGCCATATTCAGGATATTTATCTTGAAGTAAAAATAATAACAATCATCATCATTGATATCTTACGCCTTATTATTTAGAATCTAGGGTATAATAATCCTTAATGGGGTATAAGGACCAATTATTCTTAAACCTTAAAAATATCACCAGTAAATGACTCCTCAATTTCAAAACGACAGCGGAAAAACTCGCTAAAATGAGGTGCAGATTTTAATAAACCCAGCCGCACTAAACCGTGAACTGCAAATCCCCAGACAATTAATTCTGCTATCATAAGTCACAAGTTCTATAGATATTAAGTGTCAGCGAGGCGGACACCATAAAATAATACCACCATAAAATGCCGATGCGTGCGGCGCAAGCCTTAGCCTTTAACGCCGATTAAATTTCTTTAATACTTGATCGGCTTATACCGGTGGTCTTGATAATGTATTATCTGGAATGAGTAACATTATGCCGCTGAGGACTAAGACGATATTATTATATTTATTAGAGCAGGTTTTGCGAGAAACAGGGTGAGTTTAGAATTAAGTGTTGTCATGTGAACCTCTTGTGGTTTCGTCAATCTTTTAACGAACTAAAGTATTTCTCTTTATTTTGGACACATAATCTAAGAAACTCATTAAAACCTAATGAACATTTTGTATGACTTTCGGACTATCTTCTTAAAAGCTGGTTAATCATGACCAGTGATCGGAGTAGGTAGATTGAACTGGGGTCATTGATCCGAAACGTATATATTACTATGGACATTCCTCCGGAATTGGTGGATTATTTAAAAAAAACCGGAACTTATGTAGGAAAATATTTAAATTTAAGTGCAACAATTTATATCTATCTATAAAAGATCTAGCTATCTAGCTATCCTAGGCTAAAAATAAAAAATAAATATTAAAGCTTCGATCGGAATTCAATTGTTTTTATTATTCAACAGATAAATAATGAATTAATTTAGTTTTGATACCTTCCTTTAAATTTTGAATTGAGTAGTAATAATATCACTACCAACATTAACAATATTTAATTGAATCCGGAAATACCGGAATTACTTTCCGGAAAAATGGCTTATCCATGTTATTCTTTCTGTGTGCATTTATGATACAAGTACTAAAAATCAATCTACCTACTCCGATCACTGATCATGACACAATCACGTCAATCAATCAATCACGTCTAAACGAGTAGTGTTAATGATATGGAAAAAATATGTGTTAAATAAGAGCATTTTCTTAATAACTTAATTTATGAATATTTTAGATTATGTTTATATTATATAGTGAAATTAGTTTGTAAAGTTACGTTTAACGCGGATAAAAACTGAGAATCACACAAAATCTATCAAGCGTATTTTTCTGAAACCTTTTATTATTTCATTTTAAAGATAATTTAATTATTGCTCTTTTAGTATACGTGTTTTATTAAAATACAATTTTTTATGTATAATAAATTCGTTATGCGTCTTATTTGGGACAGCGTTCCTTGATGCGCGAGTCCTATTACTGGCTGGACGGGTAACGCGTTGCGTGAGCTCAGTACAGAACACGCAAGCTAACCACTCTAGAACACTGGCATATTATTATATCTGCGTCTTAAGGCATATGTTCGTTAAAAATATGAAACAATAGCCCTATAAATAAACACAGTAAAGACAAATTAGAAAAGTTAACTACTAAACCTTATCACACCCACACTCCATCTCAAAAATTTACATTTCATACAAAAACAGTAATACTTTAACACATTGTAAACACAGACAAATGTGAATTATATTAATATAATCACAGCGAAGAGCGTTCCGTTCATAAAGCACTCCGTGTGGCTTCATTTTATTTAATGGCACCACATATAGATGTTAAATTAAAATGCTGCGCTTACCACGACCAATAAAGGCAGACAAGCTGTACTGTTTGGATTAAGTCCTGACACTGAACCCTGCAGTGCAGTGTACTGCGCAGATTTAATCGGGATTAATTCTGTCGCAGAAAAGATTTGTACCTCTTTTGACGCAGGTTGGCCCTTCATTTGACATCTTTCGCAGATTTGGCTGTAGTATATTATCACAGTATTTTTGTCTAACTTTTGCTTGCTGTTCCTCTCGTTTCCCAGCGGAACAACTACATGAAACGAATGTAGTTTCTTATAATTATATATTTATCCAGAACAGTCAGTGTGGATTTTTTTTTCACATTTTTTTTTTGCTGTCGAGTAATCAAGGATGGATGAGAGGGACCCCCTCTTCCCTGTCCTCCTCCTAGATATACGAGGCACTTGGCTACTTTGTATTAGTGAGTGTACTATTTGTCTTTTTTGTAATGTGCGTCTTGTTTGTGCAGAAAAAACAATTTTTCTTTCTTTCTTTTCTTTTTAACAAATCTTTATAAACATTCTAAATAATAGTAACAAAAGATGGAATTGTTTTTCAGAAGGCAGAAATGCGGCTTCGTGCCTCGTTCTGAGTAGCGCTGCTGCAATATTACAAAATCGAGTCAATTTTAAAAGTCGTTCCATATCTTTGTGCTCTCAGACTCTCAATGTTCGTCGAGATTCCGGATGACAACCAGATATGATAAAGTGGGATGTCTTATTGTATGTTAAGAAGGTGAAACGCCGGGAAGTAGTAGTTATTTATCGAATGGATTTTAATGATAGATGTCCATTACGGCAATTTGATTTTATGGGACTGTTCGATAAGCATTAATTAGTTAGATTATGTTCAGTAAGTTATACTTAGTTTCTCAATTAAAGTTTATGAACCATTACGTCACATTGATTGGTTAGGTAACTAATGCAATTAGGAAGAATGTTGAATCATTTGAATTAATTGTTTGACTGTAGTAATTTTAATAATGTACAGCAAAAAACATAAACACAAAACAGTCCCCGCAGCGATCGTAGTGTTAAGATGGGAGAAACGTATTTGAACATATTCCTGCGTTATACATTATTAAGATTCTTCTTGCGTGTCGCGTTCTGCTGCGTTTATACAAAACATAATTCTACCCCTTTAACATAAGGTGCATTATTATTTGTGTGTTTGTTGTATTATATGACGCGGTAAGCCTTTCAATTTCCAACAATGCTCAGTATGCGAAAATTGTTGTCGACCTTAGTACGTGTTTGACTTCAGTTACGCGTCTCTCTTTATTATGTCTATGTTCATAGGTGCTTTGGAATTCAGTTTTCTTTGTCAGTGCCATTTCTTCATCTAATAACAGTCACTTGAGCTGATAGTTGCAAATGTTCTGCCCGTTTTATTCCTGCTTTTATTGTGAATTTTTCACAATTTGCTGTAGACGGTCCTGTGTCAGGGAGTTGGAAACTTACAGGTGGAAGAAGAATTTATTTCTTGTGACTTATATCTTTATTGTACTTAGGTATATTACATATGTATGTAGGAAATACGTTACTTAGTTGACTAATCGGGACAGACAGACAGAGTCTACAACATAACGCTCGTATCGACTGCCGGCCGGGGCTCAGCAGAGCAGAAGCAGACTTCATGGGTGGCGGTCAAGCGGTGAGGACGTCTAGAAACTATCGCGCGTTTCGAATAGTTGTGTCGTGTACTATCGAAGAACTTCATATCTAAGCAGTTTGAAAACAAAGTCCCGTGAACACGATGACCACATCTCTTACCGCCCCGGCTCTATAGCGGCCGAGCGTTGCAAGCAGAAATAGTCCTTATGGTGCATAGATATGAAGTTCTTCGATGGTACCTACAGTGTGTGAAATGCTAGTGTGATGAATGTTATCGTAAATTTTTGTTTGATCTGAACTGCAACGGTTTTTTTATTGCGCAATAACCAACACTACGCATTAGTACGCCCACAGTAGTTAAAATATGCCTGATAACGAAAGAGACACACACCCTCCACCGACATATATATTACTGGAGTATTTTAAACCCTATTGATTATTCATTTCATGATGATCAATTACATCATGAGTTTTCAACTAACGCCGCTCAAAAAACCTTCTAAATTCAGATAAAAACTCCGTCTGAATAAAATTTTATCTCCGCCTAATAGACGAAAGTTGGGACAAAAATAAAACTAGTCACCTCATTGTTAGCGTGTAGTCATCAATCTTACCCCATTAATTGATTAGATAGGACGTTCCTATTAAGCCGATATCGCAGCCACCCACACAAATCGATCGATTCATGGAAAATCCGAAATGACTCCAGGAACCCGAACACATCTACTATAAAATCCAATCAAAATTTTGAATTTATACTTCATCCATTGCGCGTATTCCATTTTTGAAAACAGACAATATCGATGTAAAGATTCGGTGGAACACGAATATTTATGTGAGAGTTTTTAATCGATTTTGAGATATTCTCGCAGTTTGATATCGAATAAATTGAGCATTAAGCTTTAATTCGGTTATGTTATATTGCGCCGGCCTCACATCGATCATCGCAGACGTTAACTGTTACCGGCTTTGATGTTTTGATATCAATATTAATTGGCGTGTACTGTGCATTTGACTGATCATAAATCTAGAGGAAATCAGACCAAAATTAAAGGTATCGTGTAGTGATGTTATTTTGGTAAGAATTATTCCATGCGTTATTGTTGCTATGAGTCAAAAGTTTGGTTATTCGATTACTCGGTACTTCTTAATTAAATGATTGAAGATTACGGGCCACTCCCTTTCACAGAGGGAAGGCCTAGAGCAGCAGATGGAACATTACCTACAGGCTGATTATGCTATACTATGCAATGATGATCACAATAGTACTTTGTGTTTTGAAGCTAGCTCATCTATTGGATGATAGGTGATTAGTATTCTGTTTCGAGTGTAGGTACTTTTATTATCTATCTTTATCTATATAATAAAAACCGGTCAAGTGCGTGTCGGACCACGCACAATGAAGGGTTCCGTAGATGGGATGAATTTATTCCAAGAACAAACTTAACATTGTAGTTGAAAATCATGTTATCCCATACGGAAAGTATGGGAGATCATGTTTTTCAAATCGCTAATTTAAGTTGGTTGATTATACTCGTTAACCTGTACAGCCTACTTAGCTCTGATAGTTTTCTTTTTAATTTCGTTATATATACTACTGCTCTGATTTTTTTCACAAATCCAAGTACAACCATTTAACTGGCAGGGGCGGGGGACACTTGACATTAACAAAAAAAATCAGTTAAAAGCTTAATATTTCGCTAACGGATCCCTGAATCCAAAAATGGCCGTGACAAACTCACAGTATTTTTGAAATACCGTTCTAACGATACCCCACAACATGGGGTAGACGAGAAAAAAAAAGCATCCCCACTTTACGTGTAGGGGAGATAAACTAAAAATAATAAAAAAATCTTGATTTTATTTTAGCATTTTGTCGGCATGATTAATATGTATACATAATCCAAATTACAGCTTTCTAGTACTAACCGTCTCTGAGCTAAGCCGCGGACAGACAGACGGACAGACGGACATGGCGAAACTATAAGGGTTCCTTGTTTACTACGGAACCCTAAAAATGAATGGCTGTTCGTTAGTCTCGCTTAAACTCGAAAACGGCTAGACCGATTTGGCTGATTTTGATTTTGAAATATTTGTGGAAGTCCAGGGTAGATTTAAATGGTGAGAAAATATGGAAAAATTGCCAGGAAAATAGTAAAAAAAACAATTTTATTTTCCCATACAAACTGTTTCTGGCTGTCGTTGCATGAATTCACGATAGTACCTATTTCAGTAGGTAGGTAGGTATGTAGATAGATAGATGCGCCATACATAGATAAGTACTTAGTGCTACACGTGCGAAGCTGGGCCGGGTGAAGCTAGTCTATATAATAAATATGAAATGCAGTTCGTTGGTAAGCGCATCACTTCAGAAAGGCTGAAACGATTAGGCAAATTTTTGTGATAAACTATTCGTAATAGTCTAAATCATGTTCTTACAGAAAGAAATATTAGAAAAGTTGCCAGGAAAATTAGTGCATTTTAGTTGGGGATATTGTATGAATTATTGAAATTTGCACGTACTAGAACCAGAAATTCGAAGACATGTGACATCTACCAACCCGCACTGGGTTTGCGTGGTGGATTACGGCCCACTCCCTCTTACTAAGAGGGGGCCTGTGTCCCAGAAACTGGAACATTAGGTATAGGCTGATAATGCTATTATTTTTGCTATTGGGACAATGTTTGTTGGGTCAGCTAGTACATTATATACTTACATAAAATCACGTGCAGCACAAAAACACCTCCATCCACCATAAAGTAATACCAGCTTTAATTTTATAGCCTAATACATTCACACTTTATGAAGCGCTCTCTATTTTCTCTATAAAATATGTCTGTCTCCCGCAGACTGGTAGAGTACTCACCTAAGTAGGTACTGAGCGCCAGCATCTGGGCAAGTTGTAATGAGATTAGGAACGTTGGGACACCGCACTGGCACTGCGCTGTTATTAAATCTGCCTGACGGCTTTTACTGTGACGGTTTTCTTTTACAAGGGACTTTTTATGTTCTGTTCCGATTTATAAATTCTATTTGAGCTATTAACTGAAGTTGTAAGGCTACACAGGATGAACTAAGATGAAACTTAGTTAGAAATTCCTAAAGAAGGACTAAGAAGAAAATAACTAGAATAAAATAGCAAATCAAGCTATAATTTTCCAGTATAAGTTGAGCTCGAATTGTACGGAAATTCTATACAATGCGAGATCAGCTTATATTGGAAATTTAGCCGTGTGTACAGGAAGTAAATTAACACAAAAGTATTCGATGCATTGTATTTCAGAATTTAAAAGTAGTTAAGAGCTAATATTATTTAAATTTTACTTCTGTTTCGATTTTAATTAAATAAAATAGATCGAATTTTAATTAAATATTTAGCTCAATAAATACGATTAAAAAAAGTTAAGTTTCAGACTTTTGTCGCTAGTGTACCATGAGCTCGATTTTGGACAAAATATAAAACATCATTACGAATTATACACAGCAGGTGAAAAGTTCAACTGAACTTTTAAATATTGTAGCTTCCTGATCCTTGGAAGCAATACACTCGGCGTGAACATGCCAAGAAAAGTAGAAATAAAAAAATAAAACTAATTTCCTTTGAAAATAAAAAGAATGCTAGTTTGGAGATCTTGAGGTCTATTTACGTTATAAGTACCCTATAACCTACATATTAAAACACTTAATTTTATTTATGAGGTGTAATAACAAGATATCTAACTATACCATTATTCAAAATAATGTAAAGCAGCAAAATTACACAGATCTATAGTTCGATGGAATAGTCTCCTCTGGGTATAACATCTGGCAGAAATCACAGCAAAAAGTAGGTAATCATTTCCTTCACAAACTAACATAATCTATGACAGACTACACTTAAGGCCATCCATATCCTGACACAACAAAAATTATTTAACAAAATAAAAAATATGTTCCATGCAAATAGAGAAATAAAGATAATTCAAGACGAGTATTAAAACGTCTCTTGATTAATTTAATTATAACTCTTAACAGACGTTTTTATTTCTTTGATATTTAAAAGTTTATTTATATCGTAGAATTAGTCAGATAAACTTGTTCTTTCGAGAGCCAGTAATTAATTTAATATCAGTTTGAGATACGACGCCATGCTTTTAAGCATACGTTTTGGTCCACAACCAGTCATCATTGAATTAAATATTCGATTCAATTTGGACTGACTTATTGACTTGTGGATAAGACTAATATAATATTTTCTTAATATTTAGCATTGTGTGGATGAGATGGGCATAAATTACTACTAATTGTCTTGGATGATTTATTGCTAAGATGTCGAGTAACGTTAAGCTTATGTCATGTCATAACATAGGTAGGTCTGTGTAAATCAATTATAAATATTATATAATTATTAATATTATAAATAGACGGGGACTTTTGACATTTCTTTTGTATTGATAATATAAACAATCAAACCAAGATTAAGTTTTATGAGAATTAATGTAACCTAACCCCTATTTTTTGGACTAACTTGACCGGACTAATAGTAGACATGAGTTACTACTTATCTACTTTGTGCCAAGGTCATTATCACCATCATCATCAGCAGCAGTGATAGCCTAGTGGTGTGACCGTCGGACTGCCAAGTCATAGGTTTCGAGTTCGAACCCAAGGCACGCACCTCTGACTTTTCGGATTCATGGGCGTATTGTATAATTATCACTTGCTTCAAAAACTGTGAATGAAATCATCGTGAGGAAGCCGGCATGCCTGAGCGATATTTCTCGACGGCATGTGAAGCCAAGTCAGAGGCCTATGGGTGGCTTTAAAACTCTGACACCAGGTTAGTCACTAGCCACACGAAAAGAAGACCATAATCATCAGCCTATAGCACTCACTCTAGACACTCTCTGGACACTCCTATTGCACGCCATTTAACTCGATTTCCAGCAACTCTCATCCAGCTGCTACCAGCCACCCTGCGAAGGGCGTCGTACCTTACGTTTCCCGATTCGTGGTCTCTACTGAAGAACAGGTCTACCTGTGACAAAATGGGAAATAAAATTCTGTTGTTCTTGAAAACCCTGTAGCTAAGGATATTATAAGGATATTGTCTTTTTCGGGTGACCACTGAAAATCAGCGCTGTGCTGTGGGCACCCATAGCACAGCATCATGCTGAGTGGAAGGAAGCCTTCTTGTCACAGTCATGATGTGCCAGCAGCTGCCGACTATTTCTGTTTTGTGCTCGTTATTGTATTTAAATCTATTGTGTTTTATTTTTTTTGTTCAAATGAGTTTATTATCTTTTTTTTATGCACGTGTTTCTGTGACAGATAAACTTATATTTCTTTCTTTCTTTCTTTTAAAAGATAAAATGGCAATCGAATATACGACCAATTCTGCACGAAATTTTTTTTTTTTCGTCCGAACGACCAAGGAAGTATGCAGGAGTCCAAACACCTACATAGTATCCTCCATTACGTGCCACCAATTAATTCTACGATGAAATCAGAAGGTGCCTTGCGGGTATGTCATCGATACTCTGGCTGGGCTAAGAAATATTTCCATCGCATATTTCTCAATACGCCGTATCTAATTAGTGCACTATTCATTATGTCGAGACTTCTCATGGTTCATTGAATCATTGGTAACCACAACCGCTATCGTTGATATTGTTACGTAAAAACGCCAGCACTTAAGCCCTGTCTACATTACAACACGTCTTTTCTGCTCAAAGAGTAATCTACAAGTGTATGCACTTGCCTTATTTACATTATAAAACTAGTGTCATGAAATAGTACCTTGACTGTTCTGTTTCGGGCTACAATTAACTAACACCCGGTTTTTGAAAAACTGATAAATTCAACTAACACGCTGCTATAGAGAAATTTCAGCCAACTAATCTAAGCAGTTAACGTTGAGATATGACACCGTGTTAGTAGAACTTATAAGTTTATTTTTAAACCTTAGTATTTGTTAGCTATAGCCCGAAACAGAACGGTCAAGCTACCGTTTCACGACACTAGTTTTATAATGTAAATCCCGCTTTAAGGCCAGTAAGGTTGTCGTTTGATGCGAAATTTGGGTTAAAACTATAGCATGGAAATAAGCATAGTCAAAAGATATTCCAGGAAATGTAAAAAAAAAATCTAGTATAAAAGTTCTGAGTTGGTGGTCTTCAACAGAAAAACTGCGAACACTCACGTTCTGACTTAAATTATGGTGTCCGAAGTAGATTAGAAACACAAAGCGAAGAAGCAGGAATACAAACTTGCGAAGTTTATGTCCTAGTGGATATAAACTAGTGTGTGTAAAAGCCACTCTCAGAAACAGCATTCATCTCTATCATCAACATAAACAAACCCTACACAACGAAAGCACACCATACTCGCAGCCTGTCCTCTTTAAAATTGCACAGGTGTATAATCTAAAACAGCTAGCTAGCTATGTATATCACTTTATCTAAGTCTCGGCCACGTCGGATGCAAAATTACCGGCGTCCGTAAGTAGCGGCTACGGGCAGCCTCCAGGCTATCGTGAACCGACACGCCTAGTACGCTGGTGCATAAAATAAACAACTTTAGAAGGCGTTGCACAGACGCCAGTCGGATCGAATGTGATATTTCTTGAGCTTGTGTAGGCAAAAACGTGAAGCCGAAAAGAAATTGTGACAACTGGCATAAAAGATCTTTCAAGCAAACGAGAATAGACGATCTTTCAAGGATTGTCAAATTTCAGGCAAGAAGACATCAAAATCCTAACTAATATTATAAATGCAAAAGAAAGTTTGTTTGTTTGTTACGCTTTCACGCTAAAATGAATGAACGGATTTTTTATTCCGATATTCCTTCGGGATCGAGAGAAACCGCAGGGCGTGCCTAGTAAGTAATACAAAAAAAATAAAAATAAAGCAAAAAAAAAGCAAGAATAAAGCAAAAAGCAAAGCAAAGAAAAAGCAAAAATTAAATTAATTTTAATAATAATTAAAAAATTAATTTAATTATTAATTTTAATTTTAATTTTTTCTTTAAAGCAAGAATTTAAAGAAAATAAGAAATTTAAAGTAATCGGGAGAAAAATAACAATATCAAGTTCATTATGAGACAAATACAATGATAATAAAAGATCGTTCAACGATTGCCAAATTACAGACAAGAAGAAAATAAAAGTACTAATTAAAGGTTTTAAAACTGAAGGAATCAGAAGGAAAATAATAATTTCAAATTCATTATGTAGGAACCTCGCTACAAGAATAAAAGTTCCTCAAATCTTCATCATTACAAAAATCGCGGAGAAATAAGATTTATTTATAAATTTACACAAATTTCCTGACCATATATCGTATCCAAAGTTCTTTTAATATGTTTGTTAAAATCTGCCAAAACACAAATAATATATTTAGTTTAACAAACATGTCTATTCGTTTACTTACATATTTTTCAAACACGGGTAAGATAAGTTCCTTCTATTTGCCATACTATATTGGTTTACATAGCCTTCATAACACATCAAATTAAATGGCTGCCTACAAAACAAACAATGGTTCCTTCTGCTTGTATATTCACTGTATTCAGATAATTCGGAGACCATGTCACGTGCCACGGAACCACATCTGCGAGCCGCTTGCATGCTCAATCAAGCATTTATAGTCAACAGCGGTCCCTACGTGTCTGGAGACCTTTCGAAATTTTATTGATATGAGGAAATATGTGTCTATGATTTTGAAGATTATGATTATTGTTTTTTTCACACTTCCAACTTTTTCAAAGCCTTTTTTTTGTAGTGAGATATAGTTTTTGCGCTTTTCAGTTTTGTTGCATTCGCTTGTTTCTGTATCATCTGTATGATGTCTTAATTCATTCAGCATGGTAAAAAATATATCCAGTAAATTGAATTACCAAATGGTTACGAAATGTAAAGTTTAACTTTCAAACATTCTGCAATTCAGAGCGTCGAAGCTTTTTATATTGCTCGATGATATTGCTAAATTAAATATTTAAACATTTTTTGTTTCATACTCCAGCCAGAGTTTCATGTTTAGTAATGTTTTCAATACAAGCTCATGAACAATGCTGCAAATGAAAAATGTTCACGTGTTCTAAATTAATTTTGGATTAAGTATTCTATTGTTTATTTTGCTCATGAAAAATCAGAATAAAAGATATTTTGGTAGGTATTACTAAACCTTTTTGCTAATAAAATAGAATTATTCAATGTTGTTTAAGTATGCATCCCGCCTAAAGCTGACGGAAAGAAAGCGCGCGCGCCGCCGACGGGCGCGACTCGCGCGCAGCTGCGTGCCCCGTTTAACTTATGTGTTCCTCCGAGATTGCATTCTCCAGATACCTATAGCTACACCGGTAAATTAAGCGATATCTGTGTCTGGAGTAATCGTGTACCTTATCTATCTGCAAAACGGTGAATTTCGTGGTACGTAAAGGTATATTGAGTACACTTTCTTAACTTAGAAGAGAGATCTTTTGTCAGTGTTTTTGTAGGGAGCAGCAGGTTTTTTTTCCTGTTTTCGTAGTTGTAAAATTTCTTAAATATAGTCTTATAGTAAAATTTGATCATTTCAGGTGATCATTCTTTTTAGGTGATCAGTTATTCCGATTACACGAAATGAAACCGAATTTGACATTATGCACCCAAATTCCAGAATGTAAATTGGTTTCCAGCGTGAAAAATTTAACATAACACATAATTTGAGGAAAGTAATAACTCGACAGGCAAGTATCATTCTCATGATCATTATGGCTCCGAAAATATAAATCAACGAGAAAGTAGGTATCGTTCCCAGCACAAATGAGACACCACAGTGTGAATATACACTGTTTCTCACCAATTGGCAGCATGAAAGAAAAACACTCATTGATTGAGACTAACAGTAATTATCGCAATTACCACAGCCGAGCATTGAACCGGAACGTACCGTTTTCTGGATGGCAGTGACGCATGTGTCTGACTCACATAGACACAGTAGTGGGTACAATTTCACATTGACAGCGCACAACATCAAGTGAAATGAAGATATACGGAAAATAACCGGAGTTACAGACACATAGCTTGCAGAGTAAGCAAACTGATGTAAGTAAGTGGCAGTGGGCCGGCCATGTTTGACGAAGGACCGATGGCCAGTGGAGCAGACTAGCCCTGGAGTGGAGACCGCGTATCGGCAAGCGTAGTGTGGGACGTCCCCCTGCTAGATGGAACGACGACCTCAAAAAGGTGGCTGGGTCAGAGGTGCCTGGCATGCGGAAGGCGGCGGACAGGGTGTTGTGGAGAGGCCTATGTCCAGCAATGGACTGCGATAGGCTAAGTTGATTGGTTGATTGAAAATAAAGTCATAGCAATACTTAAGTAAAGGTGATTTTCTTAGTGCTAGTGTTACAATCTATGTTCAATTGACTGTACCTGGTTCGGTTTACTTTTGAACGATGATATCAGAGACGATTGAAACGGCAGAATCGTTTCGAGCGCATACAGTTGATTGAATTATGGATCAGTAAAAAAAGCGCGAGTGTCGCACAAACGCGAAATGGATGGTGAGGGAGAGACAGTTGACACATACCACAAAAGTGAATCACCATTTATTATTCTGTTGCTATTAATGTGCAATTAGTATTCACATATCCATTTGATAGTTGGTTTATTAAAAAAAATCTGTTTCGAGGGTTAACCATCCCATCGACAGCCGTAAAATGTTATGTTATTATAACATGTAATATTTTTAACTGACTCAAGCATGACTTTGCTGAAATCCATTATAAAATACAATAGCCGACGTTGCGAACCCGGACACGACAAAGACTAGTCAATCGTCATCCTGAGGATGTTCCGTGTGCCTGTTAAATCTCGTAGGATTAATTTATTTGCGAAAGGAAACTAAAATGTGGAAAGTGTACCTTCGAAGCTTTTTATTCGAATAAGAGCATCATAGATTCTATCCCATAGAACCTTCGATCAATCGAAGCATAGAACTATCAAGAAATCAGTCGAATCATAATAATCCAATTAGATACCGTCAGAGCTCCAACATACCTCGTCCCACTTTCAATTCTGCTCACACCATAACAGAATACAAGCTTCATAATCAACACAGATCTTCACACCTGGATGTTTCACTAACTTCCTCATAACGGAGCGACGGAATGGCCCAAATTGGAATTGCTGCGATATTGGGCGATTCACAAAGCGTTGCCTTTTACCGGCCACAGTCCGCGAAAAAACCAGTCTCGTGCACAATTTGCGATATTGATTAAAATTGTTTCAAATTCGATATGTAGCGAATATGATGGCCGAACACCTGTTTGGTAACCACTTCTTTGATTTATTATTTGGTTACAAATAAAACCGGGCGAGTTTTGAATTCAACTTTTACGTTTTGAACTTGATTTCTTGTAATCTAATTTATAAATTGCGAGTCTACTTCAAAGCTTAGAATTTTAATTAGCAGAAAAATTAGATTTTATGTTAACAATGTTACTTACTAATAGCATTGTTGTGTTTCGGCAGTTAGAGGTAAGATGGCCAGTTCCTCTGTGGTTGAGGATTCCGGGTGAAGCTCGCTTCCATCCTTCGGCCTGGTCATCACTTACCATCAGGTGAGATGAAGCCAAAGAGCTTCTACGTCGAGGTTAAAAAAAAACCTGTATTTATATATATTATTTATTTGTTTAAGGATTACCAACGAGATACATTACAGTTATCTTTTACAATATAAAACCTTATGTAATATCCCTTATCCTGTAATACACACTCAATTACAGGTAACCACAGCTTACACATTATTGAGTACACATGCTCTGAATACATAATTAATTAATTTAAATTAAGAATACATTAAAAAAATACATAAATAAGAAACAATATACATGCTATTATAAAAGTTTATACAAATACAATACAGTAAAACCAAGCATTAACTTGATTATCAATATTATATGTGATTGACTTAATATAAAAAAATTGTAGAATAAAAAAGTTCAAAATATAAAAAAAGATAGTTTAAAATTGAACTATAAATTAAATTAAAATAAATTTGAAAAGAATACATTATTTAATTATTGGAATGATAAGTCAAATGTCCTCCAACCGAAAGTGTTTTTGGAATTTCCTTTTAAAAGTGTTGAAACTGTCATAATTGATATCGATTTCAGCTTTGCGGCATACAGCATTATACAATTTGGTAGCCTTAGTAAGGGGAGAGTTGTCACCTAAGTTGGTTTTGTGAAAAGGTTGTCTGAACAGATTATAGGTGTGTGACCGTGGTAGCCTGCTAGGGACATTAATATATATTTTGGATAGTAGGTCAGTATTTAGTTAAGATATCAGTAATTTGTGTAGGAAACAAAGATCTGGTACTTTTCTGCGATTGAATTCCAAAGCCTCGCCTTTGGAATTTAAAGTGATAAACAACACGGTCTTTATAAGATTTCGATTGTTTCGCGGTTTTGTTTTGTAAAGATAGATGATACAAGAACCTCAGGTGGTGGCCCAGTCGTAACGGCACGAACCCAGGCAGGCGCTTTACTTTGTGTAAATTATTACATTACCACTGCTTTCAAAACGGTGAAGGAAAACATCGTGAGGAAACCGTGTGTCCTAGCAACAAAAATTCCAAGACATGTGACATCTACCAACACGCGCTGGGCCCGCGTGGTGGATTACGGCCCAATCCCTCTCACCGAGAGGAGGCCTGTGTCCCAGGAGTGAGAATATTATTGGCTGATTATGCTTATGGTCTCATATTTAATATGTCTTTTTCTATTGATTCGATACTCGTTATTGTGGCAACATTTAGTTCTTACCAAATCCATATTTAAACTCTCAAATACTTTTAGGCCTCCTCTCACAGAGAGGAGGCCTGTGTCCCAGGAGTGAGAACATTATTGGCTGATTATGCTTATGGTCTCATATTTAATATGTCTTTTTCTATTGATTCGATACTCGTTATTATGGCAACATTTAGTTCTTACCAAATCCATATTTAAACTCTCAAATACTTTTAGGCCTCCTCTCACAGAGAGGAGGTCCGTGTCCCAGTAGTGAGAACATTATTGGCTGATTATGCTTATTGTTTCATATTCAATATGTCTTTTTCTATTGATTCGATACTCGTTATTGTGGCAACATTTAGTTCTTACCAAATCCATATTTAAACTCTCAAATACTTTTAGGCCTCCTCTCACAGAGAGGAGGCCCGTGTCCCAGTAGTGAGAACATTATTGGCTGATTATGCTTATTGTTTCATATTCAATATGTCTTTTTCTATTGATTCGATACTCGTTATTATGGCAACATTTAGTTCTTACCAAATCCATATTTAAACCCTCAAATACTTTTAGGCCTCCTCTCACAGAGAGGAGGTCCGTGTCCCAGTAGTGAGAACATTATTGGCTGATTATGCTTATTGTTTCATATTCAATATGTCTTTTTCTATTGATTCGATACTCGTTATTGTGGCAACATTTAGTTCTTACCAAATCCATATTTAAACTCTCAAATACTTTTAGGCCTCCTCTCACAGAGAGGAGGCCCGTGTCCCAGTAGTGAGAACATTATTGGCTGATTATGCTTATTGTTTCATATTCAATATGTCTTTTTCTATTGATTCGATACTCGTTATTGTGGCAACATTTAGTTCTTACCAAATCCATATTTAAACTCTCAAATACTTTCAGGCCTCCTCTTACAGAGAGGAGGCCCGTGTCCTTGGCAGTCGAAACATTATTGTCTGATTATGCTTATGCTAAATAGTTGTCATACCTCTCATCTAATATCTACAATACGGTAGGAGTTATACTTCCGTTATCGGTAAAGCATTACTCGATAACTTAGTCTTAAATTACAGACACAGTCGAACAACGCATCATTATTCGGTCACGGAAACTTCAATATCAGTGGAAATCATCGAATAATTTTCACATAAACAGCAAAATTATACACATTGGCGTTTTGTCTTTATTTTAATAGTATGTTTATGACCTCAAGCGAGGCTTCAAAGCGGTGACGAGCGACGAATCTATTCATTAGATGTTTTATTCGCCATTTTGATTGTTCACGGATGGGCACTAATGTCTGATTAGGGCCGTTGGGCAATATTGTACGACACGCAATATCGAATATCTGATAGATTCTTTGGGTAATTTTGTATCTATAAACAATTTTGTAAGTAGGTATCAGATTTCATGAAGTTGTTGTTTTCTGAGGTGTTTTAGTTCGCGATAATTTCCTCGTTGGTCCAGTGGTCGCAAGCGCTATTACTCAGCATGAGGTCCTGGGTTCGATTCCCGGGTCGGGCAGTGTTATTGGGTTTGTCCATCTGGAATTTCTCAGTAGCAGCCCGAAGTCTGGATTTTTGCCCGGTTGATGGCAATAGGGATTATGCCTGGTTAAAAAAAAACTAATTAGTCCGTCAGTCAGATAATAAAAAAATATTAAACACGTATTTTTTGCTTTATCATATTAATAAAAAAATACTTAGATAAAACGCATTTTAAGTTGGGAAGTGGGGGTCGCTACGTCACTAGTATGTATAAAATGTACATACTCGTGACGTCATGGCACATTTTACCTCAATGTATCGCCGTGATCTTTAGATTACGTAAAAAAATTAAAAATACGTGTCCAATATTTTATTATAATCTCAAACACGGTGTATAGTAGTAGGTACCATCAAAGAAGTTCATATCTAACCAGTTTCAAAACAAAATCCCGTGAACACGATGACCACATCTGTTACCGGCCCGGTTCTATAGTCGCCGAGCGCTGCAAGCAAGAATAGTCCTTACGGTGGTTAGATATGAACTTCTTCGATGGACACCTCTGCCTAACCCTTCGGGTATTACAGGCGTGAGGTTAGGTAATTTCATTGTTTTAGAAACATGAAAGGTAAGTCAAACAGAGAATTTTTCACCGACAGTTAAATGTATCGCTGTAAAAGTGCACTATTGGATTTTCAACGCTAGGCTCAACGCTGAGAGTTGAAAATCCAACAGTACCCTTTTATTTAGGGATTCATTTAAATGTCACTTGGTATTGGTAAAAACGGGTATTAGTACTTCTAAATAGTTTACGAGGTTTGCTTGTACGAGCAATACATACCAGTATAGTTTCTTTAACTTACGTACATTTTCAGTTATAATTACAAGTCTAGCCATAACTCATTTCAGTTCGGTAAATGGCTACACACACGTCCTTTCACACGCACACACGTCACACACGTCCTCATCATAACCTATATCAATAATGACCTTTATTGCTGTATTAATAAAGTTTAACGCCTGTTCGTTAAATTAACATCATGTATGGTTGCAATTAATAAACAATTACCTTTATGGCCCATAACGTGTTTGGGACATATAAATTGCTATTAAATATGGCCTATTATTACAGTTTACATGACATTACTGTTGACGCCATTTTAGAAATGTGGGCGGGAACTGTATGGTTTTGGAGTCATTTCAAAGTCATCATTCTCATGCCGTTATCTTCTTCTTATTATATATAAAATTCTCGTGTCACAAAGTTAGTTACCATGCTCCACCGAAACGGCTTGACCGATTTTTATGAAATTTTATATGCATATTCAGTAGGTCTGAGAATCGGCTACTATTACTATTTTTCATACCCCTAGGGTAGGTTAGGTGTAGGTAGGGTATGTAGGTAGGTATGTAGGTAGGTAGGGTAGGTAGGTAAGTGGGTAGGGTAGGGTAGGTAGGGTAGGTTTGTAGGGTAGGTTAGGTAGGTAGGTAGCTGCGCCGTAGATAAGTACATAGTGCTACCCGTGCGAAGCCGGGGCGGGCAGCTAGTCTTCATATAAACTAATACTAAATGTTTGTTAATTAAATCTCCGAAACTACCAGTCGGATTTGACTATTTTTTTTGCATTGGATAGCCCATTTCTTGAGGAAGGTTATAGGTTCGCGCCTGAAGTCGCGGGCAGAAGCTAGTTCATCATCATCAGCCTTTGTATGTTCCAACTGCTGGGACACAGGCCTCCTTTCTGTGACAGAGAGTGGGCTGTAATCCTCCACGCGATCCCAGTGCGGGTTGGTGAATGTCACATGTCTTCGAAGATTTTGGTTCTCGGACATTCCGGTTTCCTCACGATGTTTTCCTACACCGTTTTGAGAGCAGTGGTGATGAAATCATTTACACAAAGTAAAGCTCCTGTCAGGTTTCATTATTTATCTTTACATAGTATAAAATGAAGTCGCTTCCGCTGGCTTAGATCTTTTTAACTACTCAAGTGATTAAAGAGGAAGGTTTATAATTATGGATAATAAAATACCCGTGCGAAGCCGGGGTGGGTCGCAATTTAAAAATAATTTATTAGTAAGTTTGTGTCAGTATTCGCGATGTAATATAAAATTAAATTCGTTTTTAAATAATTTAATAAAATTCTAAGTAATTAAGTAAGTAACATGTGGGTTTTTCATTGAAGATTATTTT
The DNA here is from genome assembly GCA_947364205.1 of Agrochola lota. NCBI lineage: Eukaryota > Metazoa > Arthropoda > Insecta > Lepidoptera > Noctuidae > Agrochola > Agrochola lota. Next base: position 16,241,544 of record OX376228.1, read on the forward strand.
AACGGACAAGTCGGAATCGCTTTCAAAGCATTTCGTATTTCTACAAAGACTTTCAGCAGGATTAACATAAGCTTAATCGGTAGCTTTTGTCAATCCAATTTTTTACTTTTCCATCATCGCTGAATCGCTGATAGAATTTCATTTTGTATAGGCCCTTAGATGTGCTTCAGACTAATGAGATTTACGAATGGATAGTATAAGAAATGAGTTTACAGGATGGTAAAGACGCTGGGGTTGCGGGTTTGTCCGAAAGGGATATCGCGGCCCCGGCACACAGGCAACGGAAGGAACACAGGTGGGTTTTAGTCAGAGCGGGAGAAGTCATTTGATGATTACCCATCCTCAAAAAAAAAAAAAAAAGGATGGTAAAGACATCGACGCGAAAACTGTTACCATGGATTCAGTACATGACGAAAAATTGCTGCTTCATACATTTTGACCGCGTAGGTATTGCAGTTTTTTATGAAACAACAGATTTTTTTTTAAATAATGTCCCTGCCACCCTGTATAAGAGGAATTCTGAAAGTACCACCGGTGACTGAAAAGTTATGTGGAAACCGGTTGTCATGGTATGGGCATGTGATGCGGAGGAATGAGGGTGAGGAAAGTTTTGAGTATGAATGTGGATGGCTATAAGAGTAGGGGAAGACCAAAGAAACGATGGATGGACTGTGTGGATGATGATATGGATAGAAAGGGGGTGACTAGCGAGATGTCGACTAAAAGAGAAATATGGAAGAAAAATATATGTTGTGCTGATCACTAATAAATTGAGATAAGGACAAAAATGAATACAGATGGGACACTCCGCAGTTTAGGTATGAAGCTACAAGTACGCGGCGGACCCGTCTTGTTGGGCCAATTCAGTGAGTGTAACGTAGTCAGTAGAAGATCGAAGAGCTACGCGATAGAAAGAGAGGCAACTTCTAGGTGAATGCAACTGTAGGCATAAAAAAAAAAAACATTTTTTTTTATGTGGGAAATTATCATATAACTTCTCCCGCTATGCGCGAAGCGGGAGGGCGTGTTAGACTCTTACTAAAGCCCACCCGTGTTCCTTCAGTTGACCTTACGTTGCCAGGGGCCATGGTATCCCTTTCGGACTTTCCCGCGACCCCGGCAGGCATCGGTCCTAGCAGACCCCTTGTGCATCGGTCCTAGCAGACCCCTTCTGCATCGTTCCTAGCCTAGCAGACCCCTTCTGAGCGCTGTGCGACCTGAATTGCACTTTATTGTCTCGTCGCAAGAGTCGTTTTTTATTATTTAAATGATTTTGCGGAGTGTCTCATCTGTGATAAATCAGACGAAAGGTGTTTTTTAATGGAACAGTACTTCCTCAAGCCAATCTAAGTACTTTACTTTTTACTTTCTAGTTACCTCTATAACATGTTAATATATACGTAACTCGTTATTAATAATTCATTTTAGATCGCATAAGGCGATGGTCACACTTGCATGGCGTGGGAGAACACTCTTTGTTTTCAATTAATATGTTAGCGGTACCAAAATGCATTCTGTCGTCGTAAAAATCGAATAGCACTGACACCATTGCCGGGTGGCCCAGCAAATGGAAATTAATGCTATTTTTGCAGCAGCAAGGGATACCGTGCACTGGTGTTCTATTTAACCCATGCATGGTATATTTTGGTTTTGTGGTAAGGTGGTGTTGGTCACTAGCGGAACTCATATATGGTTCCACGTTCATGGTCACTTGGTTCGGCACATACTTTAGTACTGTGTATTTTAAAATCATTTTCTATTAGAAACTCTAGTTTTTCAGTGTCTGGCTTGGTAAATGGATATTTTGTTCTGGATAGCCAAACACCGATTTACAGTAATTTGCTTTATACTTTTATTGAATTAATAAAAGAGGGAAGAGTTAGGTAAAAAACATTGCCTTAGTCACCAAACTTTGCAGACAATATTGTTATTGTTGTTCAGATCAGCTTAACCTAAATAAATGTAGGGTTGGTACTTATTGTACCTTTAGGCCCTTTGTAACACGTTTTTCTTGCCGTGAAAAACTACGGTTTACGACTAATCTATTTAATTTTGACAGTTCAACAACATTCATTGCGTTATTTACGTTGTTGATCAGATTTGTTTTTCTAACTTAGATACAAAATGATTAGCAATCTGTTTCAGATTCTGATTGATCGTGTACTACGCAATTAGGTTACCGGTCGTCAGTGTTGTATGGATTACTAGGGAAACTTGTTGACATACACGTTTTTGTCGTGTTCGTGTCGCGTCGCGCGACATGTCGCGCTGGTCTGCACAAGCCTTTATACGGCGTACCGTAAAGAAACCGTGCCGTGTACAAAAAGCCTTAGTCCATAGTGATTGAAAAGGAACGAGTATACGAAGTATGAATTTATACGTCAAGAGGAAGTTGTCCATTTGCTCGCAAGAATCCATCTTAACGTGCTTAGATCATCATCACCATCATCATTTCAGCCGAGACGTCCACTCCTGGACATAGGACTCCCCCAAGCGTCGCCACATCGACAGGTCCTGTGCTTCTCGCATCCTGTAAACATAATCCAGCCATTTTCCCACTGCTGGAAACAAAAAATAATGGCGCTGGGGATTAAGACCGAAGCGAATTACTTTTTAAAATGTTTTCGAAATTATGAAGTGTCCGTTATATTGTAACAATTGTATTGTAAATTATAAAAAAAAAACTAGTAATTATTGTAAAGGTTTCATACGTGTTGATTCATAAGCTATTTTTAACTATGTCCTTTTTATGGGCCCAACTTGAGAGCATACTCTTTCACATAAAAAAATTTCATGGACATACACAAAAAAACATACATACGCTACGAACATAGAACCTCCTCCTTTTGGGAAGTCCGTTAAAAAGCTGGTCGATTACTTTTTCTCGGTTCGTTTTTTAAAAGCTTTTATTACCAGTCTCATTATGATTGGCCCACATTGCCCGCAAGACAAAGCCGGCAACACTGCCACAATGGAGCTATCAATGTACGTAATCATTTGTTTCAATTCAATTTTAATCAACGCAGTGATTTGCGAAATAGTCATTCAAAGAAATAGTTGCGTAAAACATTTGAGAAATCTAGAAAGGCAAGGTTTCATTAGCATTTGGTTTAATTTTTTTTTTCTTTTTCTTTTATTTATAATTCTTTTGTATTTTGTGAACGTGAGAACGTTGTAGGTCTTGTAGACTCGATTTGTTGACTATTTATTATTTCGTTAAGTACCAGGTACTCGTTGACATGCCTACACTGTCCTCCCATATCTATTAACACTTCAGTAATTTTAAAACATTGTAAAAGCCAATTTTTAAAAGAGTAACCGTGTTGTTTCTTGCCGGCTCTCCATAGGAAACGACCAATTGCAACCGTGCACCTGGCTTTTGACGTTTCATATGTGACCAGAAGGCCAATTCTTGTGCTTAAAAAAACGTTCACATTCAATTCCCAATCTGTCAAACTTGTCAAAAAAAATTGCAAATTGATTGTATTTTTGACAGATTGCGAATGAGATGCGAATGCGAATGATTTAAAAAAATTACGGGAATTGAGTCTCAAGTTTATATGAAATAAAATATTTTGAATTTTAATGTTGATTCTTTGAGTTGGGTCAGTATGAAAAAAATGTGAAACTACCTACCAAATAATTTTAAAGAGACAAATATTATTCTAAGGAACCACGCTGCCTTTTCATGAATCGAGTTTTCTAAGATTTTCTCCCTGTTGCAGTTTTTTCAACTGTCAAATCTATTTTCGTGAAGTCGTTTTTTCAACTAGGTACACTGTTTGTAAAAATTTTGCTATTGTTATAGATGTTACCCAAATACCCACAAACAATATTAATGTAACCCCATTTTCTTTTGACGACGACAATATAGTCCCATATTACCTGCTCGGCTGCACACTGTAATGTCCACCTTCATTTAAAACATGTAATTACACCCGGCGCGGTCAGGTTGACCACAGCTTTTCATTAAAGGGTTAACGTTAAGCAGTTTTCAATGCGCTTGCACGAATAATTTGCGTTTACAATTATTGGATGTTCTATGTGAAGCTACTTGGTTATATATTTTGACAATGATGTGTTAATGATATAGCAATGTTTGTTTCTTATTGAATTTACGGCTTATTGGTGATTCGCACGAATTTACTCGACGGAAACGGGCGAATCGACACTTAAAAAAATATAATTTTTTCTTGAGGTCATTCGCCTAGAAATAAATTATCGTCGTGCGAATGGCCTCAAGAAAAAAATATTTTTTTGCAAGGGGTCTTTCATAAGTCACGTGAGGCTCGAAAGGGAGGGGTAGGGGGTTCGGAAAAAATCGTGAAATATCACAAGGGGGTGTGTATTTATTTTTTCCTTTAACGCGCATTTCTAAACCGGAAAACGGCCCCCCAAATAAATTATTTTTCTTTCTTTCTATTTAAAGATAAAATATTCTGTAATTTTTGAAGATACTTTGCACCAAAACTTGACACGTGACTTTGGGTAGGGGGGAGGGGTTAGTCTAAAACCACACCACGTATCACCAGGGGAGGGTTAAAAAGTTGCAAAAAAACATCACGTGATTAATGGACGACCCCTTTTTTTTTGAGGGTGGGAAATTATCAAATAACTTCTCCCGCTCTGGGCGGAGCGGGAGGGTGTGTCAGACTTTTACTGACTAAAACACACCCGTGTTCCTTCCGTTGCCCGTGTGCCGGGGCCGCGATATCCCTTTCGGACAAACTCGCAACCCCGGCAGGCATTGGTCATTACCGGGGTAGATGACGGCCCTTTCCGTCAAATGAGCCTCGACCACTCGACAGAGGTAGGTCAGCATCCCGGCATCTGGTGATACCGGAGTGCCTCCCTAATGCAACTCCAGGGCAGAGTATTGAATGCATTGGCAATGTCAAGAGACACCGCCAAGACGACCCTACCCCGGGCAACAGCATCCCCCGTCGTGAGAGCTCGAACGCGCATGATGGCATCAACCGTAGAGCGCCCCTTGCAGAAACCAAACTAGCTCTCCGCCAAATCTGGCCCCACTCGCACCAGCTGCCCGACAAGGTGGTCTGCAATTACTCTTTCAAAGAGCTTGCCCACCTCGTCGAGCAGCACGATGGGCCGGTAAGCGGACGGAGAGTTGGTGATGACGTAACAGGTTTCTTTAAATATTGTAAAATCTTACCAATACACACTAAAATACGAAAGTGGCTATTGATAGAACAGTTCACCAACAAAGAACTGTAAATAAAATTCCCCCATAACATAGCAACGAGATTGGCAGCCCAATCAAAACTGGTAGTACCGAGATGCAACAACTATTACGGGAAACGAACTAATGCTTATTTAATACCTACTCTAATTAATGATGTTCCAACAAAAATTCAATCGCAAATAACAAATAATAATTATAAATATAAATACAAAAAATTCTTTGATTCTCTTTGAAAATGCATCCTCATCATCATCATCACGACCCGCGTCGTCGTCGTTTTTGTGCTTTTTTAGTTATTATTATAAACTACCTCACAATATATTATATATTATTTATATATTATATTATATTATTTTATTCCTTAATTAATAAAACAAAATATTTAAAAAAAAGTTTGCCGGGTTTCTTGATGAGGACCAGTTTCCCCGTCTTCCAACGAAGTGGGAACTGGCCCCTCTCCAAGCATGCGGTTAGGAGCCCTCGAAGTCGAGGCCCGAGAGCCTCTAAGGCCAGAACCCAGGCTTTTCCAGGTGAGCCGTCGGGTCCTGGGGCGGTATTTTTGGCACTCAGCCTACGTACCGCCACTCTCAGATCTACCTCGGTCACCTCCGGAGTATCGTCGTCGTCGTCACTGGTATGGTCCGCATCGGGCACCGCAGGAGGCGAGCCATGGGCGGGGGAGTATGTTCCCCTCGCGAAGGGAACAGAGCGCTCACCACGTCCTCCACGAGCTGGGGCCGGAGACTCTGCGTCAGCGGGGGAGCCCATGGGCGGACCTTATCTGGCACCCATTTATATGGGCGTCCCCACGGGTCTCTGATCAGTCTCCAACGACTCCTCGCGGGCCAGTCAAAAAAAAAATACAGTTACAGTTAGTCTCAGAAATAACAATAATTCATTAATTGATGTCTACAATACTGTATCAATGTGAAGCTACTATAAAGTATCCGATGAGTAATAAGTTTTTTTCCTTACATTGATACATGCTTATGAAAAAAAGACTGTAGACAATAAAATAAATCCCTGTTCATGTACTTATACATATTTTTGAGACTGCCTGCACATTCACATTTTATTTGACATCGCGTATGCAGGGTTATTAGTTATATGTCGGCCATCCGTTGAGGGGATGTAGGAGAGGTCATTTACAACCAAATGACCTCTGATGACCCCTATGCCAATGTCAATCATTCTCGAGTAATTTGGCATTTTATATTTATGAAATAAAGAGTATAAAATGTCAAATTACTCGAAAATTGTTGACATTAGCATAGGGGTTAAAAGGGGTAATTTGGTTGTAAATGACCTCTCCTCCATCTTAATGGATTGCGGACATAACCAATAACCCTGTATTTAAAAATGCAATTCCCATACTAAATCAGGCGTCATTATAATTTAATTAATGTAAAACAGAGGTCAAATCAGACTGTGTGAAAGAGAATCTAATGGCCCATTAAACCAACTAAACATCTTTAAAAAGTAAAGTGATGTTTATAACGATTTTACCTTCATTATGTTGTAATAATTTATAGTTTACACGGTAAGGTAATTAGACATAAATTAGTAACAAGATACAAAATGTTGGGCGTCCTTTCACTGTGACCATTATACTACGGCCGTTGTACAAAATATATTTTATGGAGACATTAATTCTATAAAAGATGGTTAACTTTATGTTCTTTGTTTCGAATGTTGAAAGCTGTTGAAATATGTTCGGTTAATGTCTGCCTACGCTTACCACTAAAAGGTACCTATGTGTGTGTATTACCACAGATGAATATCATAATAATAATACGAGTATATATATTACTTACATGACGAGAACCTCGTGAAAGCTGAAAAAGATAAGCAGGTTAAGTATCTTGACCTGGCTCGCGAGGTTGTCGTCATGTGGGATGTGGATACAGCAGTCATTGTGCCGATAGTCGTGATGGCCAATGGCATAATAGCCAAGAGCCTCGACCAACACCTGAGGAGGCTCTCGTTAGGCAGCTGGATTAAGGGCTTGATCCAGAAAGCGGTACTGCTGGACACGGTGCGTATCGTTAGGAGATCCCTCTCTCAGGAGCCCTGACCGCCGGTAGCTTGGACCCTGTTCCCGATACCGGTGGGCTACTATTTTTTTTGTTTTCCCTTTTGTGTTTATAAAAATATTTAAAAATGTAAATTATAAGTATATATATGAAATAAAGGAAATATATATAATAAAATGGACCCTGTTCCTGATGCCGATGGGCCACTATTTTTAAATGATTAAAAAAAATATTTTTCATAAAAATATTTCAAAATGGGATTTATATGTGTGATGAAATGTAATAAAGGATTCTAATTATTAATTATAATAAAATAATATGATGGATCACTCCGCATTTTAGGTATGAAGCTACAAGTACGCGGCGTGCTCGTCTTGTCGGGCCAATTCAGTGAGCGTAGCGGAGTCAGAAGATATAAAAGTAACGCGATAGAAAGAGAGGCAACTTCTAACGGTTTAACGGTTTAAGACATTTATTTATTTCTCAAAAAGAATACAATTCACTTATCATGAGAAATACAAGTTAATATTATTACTAAATACATGAACTTATGAAGAACGGTAGGTACTCGTAAATAATCTATTAAGTAGTAGATGTACAAAAAGCATTTTTAGTGGGTAACAAGAAAAAGTAAGTGTACTATTATACAATGTCGCCCATGGGCATGTGACCGCCCGTATTTTTCTGAATATTCATGAAAAATTATCGAGAATTAGGTAATTAGCGCTGTACGACCTAAATTGCACTTAATTGTGTCGTAGCGAAGTTCGCTTTTACTTAAATGATTTTGGAAAGTGAACCGTCTGTATTCATCTGAGGTGGTACTTATAAGTTTTGCCAACAGTAAAAATAATTTTACATTTTCTATTGACAAAAAACAAAAAAAACAAACTCAATAATAAAAATGATTAATACTTCATCTAAATCATCCAGGTAAAGGCTTGTCGACACTGCAGCGAGCATTAATTTGTATGTTCAATAGCGAAGTCATTTCTCATTTGTAACGATTCGCCCTTAACACTTTAATGATCTCGACGATAGTCGGTAATAGTACAAGACTGAGATCATTCGTTATCATATAAACTCACAGTGTGGTGCTCATTGATCTACCGAAGCCATTGCCTGCATTAATTTATTGGATTTCTATAAAAAAATTAGACAAGACAAAGTGAGAGCGATGGTCATACTTAATTAATTTACATAAATATTTAATTATTAGATGATTTATTGATTTGGGTACAAATTACAACTTTGAAATATTCGACTTACGATGCAGTGTAAGTTGGGAGTCTGTTAAAAAATGTTACTTAGATACTTTGTCCATTTCAAAAATGGGATGCTGAGACAATTATTTGTAGTCTATAAAGATTGTATTTTACAGATCATTGCGGTTTTTTTACCTGTATTGATTGTCCCGGGTATCTGGTTAAGGCCACTTTTCATTCAGAGAATCATGATCAAGCTCATTGCAGCTTGATAACCAGCACGCTTGCTCAGTGCGGGTTGGGAACTTGGTGATTTCAGAACGAAGTCCAGGGTTTTCTCACGATGTTTCCTTTCACCGGCAGTCAGTAGCGTCTAAGAACATAAAGGAAATTAGAAAGTACGTAGGGATTTAAAAAAGAAAGTCAAATCGGTACTTGTCGGGTTTGTAACTCGCAACTTGGGGCGTAAGATGCGGATAAGATAAGAAACATGCTACTTTAATAAAATACACAATACCTAATAAATAAATATAAAAAAACGAGCGAACCTTACAGTAATCGCATATGATGTGTAACATCTGACATCTCACCTTGGTAATAAGCAACATAAAAGGGGCGGAGTCTCGTCAAGGTCGTTTATGACAGCCAACTCTAGCACCGCGCGCGTTCATTGGTCAAATCAAATAGCGCGCGCTTCCTGTAATACACTTCCGTCCCTTTTCACGAAGTCACTCCCACACATTTCCCACTCCACAGATAGCGGGAAAGCGACACGAAATATTTATAGGAAAGCGATAGGAAAGATGTTGCGTAAAAGTTGAGAAACTTACGGCACTGTATTGATCATACAGTGCAAAGATTTTCTGCAAAATTGGATTTGAAAATCTTCCATTCTCATTATAAATTAGCAAGTATGTGATCTTTTACTTAAGATTCCGGGTCTATACAACTTCGTGTGAGGTCCAAGTAACCCAGATCGGGTATTTGTTAAAAGCAATGTATTCAAACACTTTGCATACGACAGATAACGGCTGCCTCTTGCGTGGTCGACTCACGAACAAAATACATGATACATTTAGCTGGTTTTCGGTTATGCTGCGGCCGCATCTACGTATATCGTGACAAAGCAATGCGTGTCGAAGCTTCGTATGTTTTGCTCGCTAAAAAGTTATCGCGCTAATGCGGTGGTCACATGAGCGCCTTCGCCACGTTTAATATGTACTGCCACCGTGGGCGATAAGTGCTACGCAGCCCGAACTATCGCGACGATAACCGATAATGGTTGGTCACATCTGCGTGTATCGTATCACTGTGCGAAGCTTCGTCACGATAGACGCAGATGCGGCCGCACCACTACAAACAATAGAATGTAATGATACTTTTTGGAAACTACTTTTATTTTCGAGTTTAGATTTGGCCAATACGAAATCTTGTAGCCCTTTTTTATTTATCTTGGATTAGTAGAAACTAGATATGTGACAACGTAAGGTAGGACGTCCTCAGGTTAGGCGGTGCGACGGTCTTCCCAGGGTGGCTGGTAGCAGCTGGATGAGAGTTGGCGAAAATCGAGCTGAATGGCGTGCAATTGGAGAAGCCTATGTCCAGCAGTGGACTGTTATAGGTGATGATGATGATGAGATGTGTGACAATTGCTTATCATCATGAGCCTACTCAGAATCATCTACATCAGCAGCTCTACTGGACTGATGCAGCTCGAATATGGCATGCCATGCAAAAATTGTTAGCAGCGAGGTGCTAGCTGGGCTGATTGCTTAGGATGTGTCAAAAGGATGATGTCCTGCTAAGCATCAATCCGAACTAATATCATAAAGTTATACAAAAGTGAGTTTGTTTGTTTGTTACGTTTTCACGCTAAAACGGCTAAACGGATTTGGATGAAATTGGGCACATGAGTAGAACATGACCTGACCAGGACTATAGGATACTTTTTATCTCGATGTTCCCACGGAATCGAGACTTATGCGGGTGAAACCGCGGGGCGCAGCTAGTAATAATGGCTACATTTCAATCATCGATATTAATAAAAAATTCAAAATGTGAGCAAAAGAGTCTGGTCTGCAGTCACTGAATAAAAGCTAAAGGATGCTTAAATGGTGCAATTTTTATGAGAATTCGCTACAAACCGCGTAGGGAACATTAAATCAATGGGAAGTCTTGAGAACACAAAGAATTCCTTTTAAAATTGAAGTTTTTGAAACCGCATCGCCTATTAGTGGTTTTCTTCCAAGTTATAAAGACGCGGTTGGGCATAAAAAGTCTGTGTACCGTATAGCAGACTAAGGAATCTAGGGTTCTGTAGTGATTATGACGGGGGCAGTGCTTTTTTTTTTTTTTAATGTGGCAAATTATCAAATAACTTCTACCGCTCTGGATGGAGCGGGAGGGCGTGTCAGACTTTTACTGACTAAAACCCACCCGTGTTCCTTCCGTTGCCTGTGTGCCGGGGCCGCGATATCCCTTTCGGACAAACTCGCAATCCGGGCAGGCATTGGCCCTTACGGACCCCGTCAGTTGGTGCTGACATCTCTTTGAGGCGCGCGTGGAACACAACGCGCCGTCGACCCGGGCCTGGTCCTTATCGGACGGCGAGCTACCCATTGCTCACCATCCGCAAGCCCGCGCCTACGGTGGCCGGAAGACGGCTCGCGACTCCCGACGCCCGGGGCGTCTCCTGCGGCGACTAGGGGGACGAGGGCGCGAATCTTGCCTCTCCCTCGCGCGCTCCGTCTCCTCCTTCGCGAGCATTACTGCTTCGCAGAAGGAAGTGACGGCCTCCCATGCACTCTCGCTCCGGACCATGGCCTGCACCAGGGCCGGAAGACGGGCAGTCCTGCTAAAGGTAGTGCCTTCATAAGATGGTAACCTTTGATCCTTTTATAATGATTGCAATGATACGATTTGATTGATTTTACCTGATAGTATTGATTTTAACCGCCTCTGTGGTTTACTGGTTAGACCACCTATCTCAGACCCAGTGGTCCTGGGTTCGATTCCCAGTGGGAACAAGATTTTTTGCTCAGTTTGGTTGGTGTGTTGTTGGTTTGTTCTTAGTTCGCCTGGCTAGCTACCACCATCTTTTCTAAGTCTGTCGCCATAACAACAATGTTAACAGCACTGTTGTGTTTCGGCAGTTAGAGGTGAGATAACCAGTTCCTCTGAGGTTGGAGATTTCGGGTGAAGCTTGCTTGCACCTTCGACCTGATCATCAATTACCACCTTGTGAGATGAAGGCTAAGAGTTTCCCCATAAGGGTAAAAAAAAACACGTATAAACAATGCCCTCTTTCAAAGGCAGTTGGGTAAAAACGACCTTTTTTAGGGTTCCGTAGTAAACAAGGAACCCTTATAGTTTCGCCATGTCCGTCTGTCTGTCTGCCTGTCTGTCTGTCGGTCTATCTGTCTGTCTGTCTGTCTGTCTGTCCACGGCTTAGCTCAGAGACGGTTAGTAGTAGAAAGCTGTAATTTGGCATATGTATACATATTAATCATGCCGACAAAGTGGTAAAATAAAATCAAGAAAAACATTTTTTTTTGGGTGCCTCCCCTACGTGGGGATGTTTTTTTTTCCTCATCTACCCCGTGTTGTGGGGTATGGTTAGAAAGGTCTTTCAAAAATATTGTGAGTTTGTTACCATTTAGTTCACCATTTTTGGATTCAGGGATCCGTTTGCGAAATATTAAGCTTTTAACTGAATTTTTTTGTTAGAGCCAACGGTCCCCCCCCCCCCCCTTTCTAGCTAAATGGTTATACTTGGACTTATAAAAAAATTCACGGTAGTAGCATATATAACGAAATTAAAAGGAAAACTATGAGAGCTAAGAAGGCTGTACAGGTTAACGAGAAATAATCAACCAACTTAAATTTGCAGTTTGAAAAACATGATCTCCCATACATTCCGTATGGGAGAACACGTTTTTCAACTACAATATTAAGTTTGTTCTTGGGATAAATTCATCCCAACTACGGAACCCTTCATTGTGCGAGGTCCGACACGCACTTGGCCGGTTTTTAGTTCTCTACATAATGAAACGTTCTCAACGGCTGACTTGGTTATTAAGATAATTTTAATTGGTATAACTTTATAAATTGTCAATTATTGACAATTCACCTACCTATATCTGATTTCATATTATAGCTAGGTTTTCATAAATCAAGAAAGACCGCTTTACAGTCTTGCAACACCAACTGATGTTAGAGTATCAATAAAAACTAGTGAAAGTGACATTAAAGTTACAAACTTGTTATACAATTCTCGATTAATTAGTCCACTTTAAATTAATACTATAACTTGTTTGTAAACACCCTTTCACATCACATTTTAATGTAACAAGTGCAACGACTAGTTTATTACGGCCACGCCTAGTTTTGGAGTAGATTTCACTATCGTCCGCGACTTCGCGTTGGCTAAATGTTTTTCAAGTTTTGGTACAAGTTTATAGGGAACCGCGTGTGAAAAGCTCGTTATACGTCCCATGTTAGAAAGAAAATACACACGGTAAACATGACGTAAAGAAAGAACGACATGTGAAAGTTGTTCTCAAAGAGCGCGCTTATCACCATTAATCAGGCACATTTTGAGATTCCGGTAGCTATGCTCGATACGGTCCCAAATTCGGGAAAACGGAGATCGACCCGCTCTAAAAGATTGCACTGTGCATATTGGATTGCGAATTGGCGTATTTTTTATTATTTACTGGGCAACCTGGTCCTTCTGTATCTCTGTCCGCTATCAACAACACATTGCACTAAGCGTATATTGTTCCCACTGCTGGGATCATGATTTTAAGAGTGGGCCGTAATCCAACACGCGGGCCCAGCGCGGGTTGGTAGATCTCACTTGTCTACGAATTTTTGGTTCTAGGACATGCCGGTTTCGTCACGTTGCAGTATCGAAGAAAAAAAAGAGACATTGCAGTATCAAATCCTTTTTATTAAAACTGGTGGTTGTGGTACAGTGTGTCTGCTACAACTCGTAGAAAAACTGTGATCCTTTACGGTTGTGGTAGAAGAAGAGTTCAATGAGGGTTTTTATGAAAATTCACGCCATCAGCTGGCGCCACTTTCATAAGAGGTCTTCCATTTCGACAATGATTATAAAATATAATGATGGCGTTCAACATGCATTTCATTCATTCATTCATCATTCAGTCACGACTAAAGAAAATAATAGGCGCTTTGACACTTTTGACAGGTGCAGGGACTCGGTGCTGTCATTTCAGGAAAACTTATTTATCCTATTTTTGAGGAGGCATTAAGTCTATGACATGGCATATCAGATACTCCTTCAACCACAACCCAAGTCACGTTAGATAAATCTTGTAAACACCAGGCGACTAGGTCACCTAAGTTCACTCAAGGCTATAAAGGTTAGCTTAAACCTACTAGGTTATAAAACAGCTGGCATTTGGTCTGCACCTATTGTGGAAATTCTAGTTCAGTTGCAAGAGAATTGGTTCCAGTTGACAACAGTTGGTTCAATGTTCGTGTCTATTTACGTATAATGTTGAGCTTTTCCGGGTTTTTGGCTCATTGTTTGTTACTCTGTTGTTGCGCAATTTTATGACCTATGTGACGTTTTAGTCTGGTAATTGTTTTTACTCAGGTCAATCCCTGCAGTGACAGATTAACATCAAAACGTTGGTCTGGTTTCATACACTTCTAAACATAATAATCTGATGGTTATGGAGGCTATATTAAATAATCTCTACATACCCTTGGCGGGTTCGAGAATACAGATCATGCTATCAGTAGGCCAGAAAACTATTGCCAAGTCTCAGGAACGAACATAGAGAGAGACATAGCCATTCATGTATATAGCCTGACAATGCGACATATTTGTCAAAAAACTACAAACTTGACACATTTTCACGATAAGTCTATCTGCCTAGCCTTTTCCCAACTATGTTGGGGTCGGCTTCCAGTCTAACCGGATGCAGCTGAATACCAGTATTTTACATGGAACGAATGCTTATCTGACCTCCACAACTCAGATACTGGATAATACAATACCCCTTGGTAAGACTGATTGTCAGACTTTCGGGCTTCTAAAGACCCGTAAGGACTATCAAAGATCCACGAATGACAGCCGGGACCAACGGCTTAACGTGCTTTCCGAGGCACGGAGGAGTCTCGGTATGTTAAGATGGTCACCCAGCCACGGACTAACCCAGGCAAGCGTAGCTTAACCTCCACGAGCTGCTCATTTACATTTTCAAGATAAGTCTTGTTTAATAAAGCACCAAGTTACCTGTCGCCTGTCGATTTAATTAAATAGGCCTCTGATCTACTTTACTTTTACATCGTACTTTCTCCAAATAGGATGAAAGCGTGACTAAACAAATGGGTTGTAAATCAACGTTCGTGTGTAAAGCCTATATTTTCGCAGCACCTGCCCGGTACCTATTGCAATGGTAAATTATCGTTTTGCTTGTTTAGATCGCATCGTGACCAGAATGCAGTCAATTGCCGTCCACTCGGCCGAATGGTTAGGGTTACGTATTTGTGCATTTTAATGGTATAGCATAGGAATTGCTAGTGTCATTCGGTAAGATAGCAGTATTTAGAAAAGATTATTGATGAATGGAAATTACGATTTGATGTTAGTACTAGACAATAGGGATGCTGACAAAAAAAAAATGTATTTCATATAGATTAAAAAAATATCGGACACGTATTTTTTACTTTTTTTTACATTTATAAATTTTGTTAAAATGTAGCATGACATCACTCTCCGGTAGATTT
The DNA here is from genome assembly GCA_947364205.1 of Agrochola lota. Taxonomy (NCBI): domain Eukaryota; kingdom Metazoa; phylum Arthropoda; class Insecta; order Lepidoptera; family Noctuidae; genus Agrochola; species Agrochola lota. Next base: position 16,256,747 of record OX376228.1, read on the forward strand.
TAAACTGAATTGTGACGTAGCGAACCCCACTCCCCAATTTTAATGCGTTTCTCGTTAACGCGTTATCTAAATATTTTATTATTAATATGATAAAGCAAAAAAAACGTATCTAATATTTTTTTATTATCAGACTGACGGGCAAAAAATTTTTTTTTTTTACCTTGTCACATCCATATTAGGGTATAGAGAAAAAAAAAACATTTTTTTTTTGTGTTGTGTGTTCAAAAAAATTCCATGCTGTCCAGCCCAGTGTCCCCAAATATATAATTGCATAAATTCTCTCATTCTTTCTTAACAGAGCCGGATCACACTACAATTCGTAGAAACTTGTCTCGATATCAAAATGATCTTCAATTACGTGTCGCCACACGTAATAGCATCCGAAAGGGACACTTAAATGTCCATGTCATGTGCACATTTCATGGGTCGTTAGTATGCAGCCTCCGTCGGGTGGGCCGATACTGCACAATAAGAATGGACAAAGACTTACGACTTATACAAAATATACGTTTAATATTAAATGACAGGACTTGCTGACCTTTTATTGGTTGAATTAAGGTGCGTTTGTTTAGGTATTTGGGTGAACTGCATAGCTTTTGTCTATAGGATTGCATAGTTTATGAACATAGAGAGAGATAGGATAGTAGTAGGATAAAGTAATTGGTAATTTCAAAGACATACAATAATCGTTTTCTGTGAAGCGCATTAAGATATGGAATGCTTGCGGTATTCATTAGGATCCTAAAAGTAATATTTCGTGTTAAAATGTGCAGTACTTATTCTCAACAATGTTCTTGGAACGGCAGAGGGCTATGTCGTACTACTAATGATTAAAAAGTAAAACCTGTGGTGATATCTCTCCCCATTAAAAGTGAAGAGTGATATCCTGGCCAGGGGCCGCAGTCTCGACATATGTAGATAGCATTCGTTAAACGACCGAATTCGATCGCAAAGTCCTAATGGCATCCCTAGACGCGCGCGACTTGCTTGACGAGCATGTGATTTTTTCATATTTGTCAAGGAATTTTGACGACATTAGGACTTTGCGACCGAATTCGGTCATATAAGGATCGCTATCCATGTCGATTGTGGCCCCTGGCCAGGATATTACTCTTCGCTTTTAATGGGGAGAGATATCACGACAGGTTTTACTTTTTTGTCATTAGAAGAACGACATAACCCTCTGTCGTTCCAAGAACATTGTTGAGAATAAGCCCTGCAGATTGAAACACGAAATAATACTTGTAGGATCCTAATGAATACTGCAAGCATTACATATAATTATGCACTTCTCAACAAAAAAAACAATGTCTGCAAAATTACCAAATACATTAACCAACAGGACAAACACCATACATTTTAAGCCTAAAGGTGCTGATAAACTTGAGCATTCACTTGTGATGAGCATTCTAGCGAATGTTATATACAGAAAAATAAACGGGACCGTTTTAGCGAGCACTCTAGCGAACGTTTTAGCGAGCATTCTGGCGAGCATTCTAGCGAGCATTCTAAAGGACAGTAAATTAACTTCGAGCTTTTTGCCAAGCCGAGCCATTCTGTCATTGTACCGCCGCCGCCGTCCTTCTATGCCTCCCGCACCCCTGTTTTTTTGTGGAGCATTGACTAGAGCGTTCGCTAGAATGATCGTGAAAATGTTAGTAGCGATGTTTGGGTTTATGCTTGGCTCTGTTCGTTGTTCAGTTCGACAAATTTAAAAACGGCGAATGCTTAAGTATATCAGCACCTTAAAACATGACAAAGGAAAGTTGACCTTTTCAGGTATAGACTTATAAAGGTATGTTACGCACTAGAAGCACGCGAAAACACTTAGCCTAGGTGCTTAGTGGCCACAATTATGCACGCTAACGCTGCATTTTAGATAAAGACAGTTCAGTATCTCGTAAATAGTAGGAACGGGTATGTAGCAAGTAAGTAAGTGCTAAGTTCAGTCCAGGTCAGGTATACTTACTATCTCGTTTCGTTACTCAATGCTTTCAACAGAATATTACTATGTAAGCTAGTTTGGATGTTTGAGACTAGACTAGATCACGTAATCAAAATCTTGGAACAATATAATAGCCAGTACTTCTTACCCCGTAATACTTTTCGGGAGAATGTTTTAAAACCATTTGGGTGAAGATTTTCCACCAGTGTTAAGAGCGTTTATTATGAAAGTGGGCAACGTCGCAAATAGATGTCAAATATTTCGCTGTTTTGATTGATTTGGCAATATTACTGTATGGAAATAAGAAATGTGGCTAACTAGCGAACTAGAATATTAATAATGAATTGCAATTATAACATTGAATTTGATGTTGTAACAGTTTTAGGTGTAAAAAAGGCATTTGAAAAGTTTCCAAATATGTACTTTTTTTACATATAAAACTAAATATTCGGTGTTACGATATTAATTATTGCAGTTCATAAACAATATTTTAGTTCACTAGTTGTCCACATTTCATATTTCCATACAGTAATATGGCCAAATTAATCAAAAAAGGTAAATTATTTGACAGCTATTTGCGACGTTGCCAGCTTTTAGGTTATTGTTGTAATTTTCAGTCCAAAAATCATAACAGATAAAATGAGGTTTGATAGTAGCACTGATCAGAGGCATGATCAACCGGAACCGAGCTGTAATACAAAGTGATACGTAATAAATAACAATTTTAACAGTCTCATAAATGACGCAGTACAATATCAAATTAGCTTTATCAGCGATCATTTTGTATCCTTTCACTAAGCTGGACAATGTGGGCGTGCGCACGCCCAAGGGTGCAGTAATCGTGACCCGACACACCCGAACTACCGACGGAGATTGCCGAACGACCTGCTGCTGTTGTCGTGATACCTACTTACGTTCGATTTGAAATTACATTCTGCGGTGCTATTCTGTCAAAATATCAAGTGTATGTGAAGTGAGCTTGAAACGAGCTTTCGTTCCACCTGAGGCTTGACACAATTAAAAAAACTTCAAAAAAAGAACAACCGACTTCCAAAAAAAACACTACAAAGTGAAAAATTACTTTAATTTCGGAAGTCGGTGTATTTGGTTTTGAATTTTCGTTTTTTGCCACTGACTTCCGTGTTTTCTTTAAAAGTCAGTTGTTTTTTTGTAAAAAAGTTTTAATTTTACACTTTTTTGTTGTGGTACCTACCCCACACAAATTCGAATACCACTACCTACTATGTAAATTACAGTGACAGGAAGTTATCATCATAACATCCACATATACTAATTGGGAAAAAAGCTTACTCAAAAACTATCTAAGCAAAGTTAATAAAAGTTATATGGGACCAATTCGGGAGCATACAATTTCGTTAAAAAAAATCGGTCCACAATTGACGGTCTCAATCGGTGGACATACATCATACATACGCGACGAAAATATAACCTCCTCCTTTTTGGAAGTCTATTAAAAACTCATTTCAAGCTCACTTCACCTAAACTCTTGCCGGTGATATTTGTACAGAATAGATCGGCTGGTATTGTCTAATGGATAATGAAATAAGATTAAAAATCTACTAGGTACAGCAGGCCGACCGTCACTGGTAACAAAACTAATATAAGCTGTCCTCGTCTTCTATTGAAAGTGCCTAATACGTGAGGCCAGCTCAAGGTCAAAGTGTTACCACTGACGTGCGGTAGACTGTACAAGTTTAATAATAGCAGTAGACTTACACTGTTTGTCCACCGCACCTTGAACGGGACGTCAACAAGAAACGATCTAAACGACGGTACTTCGGTGTCATCATCTCGTTCTCGTTGACGTCCCGTTCACAGTGCGGTGCACAAACGGCCTTACGGTACTTCAGCTAGGCTAATGACTATAGTGGCCGTAGAAATGCCCGGGAAGTGTTTTAAAGGAGATTTTAACTCTGTAAAACGTAAGTCGCTCACAATCGGCCTTATCAGAAAGCTAAAAGGCACCCGAAGGGCAATGGAGAGGGCTATGCTTGGAGTTTCCCTACGTGATCGAATCAGAAATGAAGAGATCCGTAGGAGAACCAAGGTAACCGACTTTGCCCGAAGAATTGCCAAACTTAAGTGGCAATGGGCAGGGCACATTGCTCGTAGAACAGATGGCCGATGGGGCCGAAAGGTTCTGGAGTGGCGACCGCGTACCGGAAGACGAAGCGTTGGAAGGCCTCCCACAAGATGGACCGATGACCTTGTGAAGGCCGCAGGAATCCGCTGGATGCGTGAAGCACAGACTCGGTCGAAGTGACGGTGCTTGGGCCTATGTTCACCAGTGGACGTCTTTTGGCTGAAATGATGATGATGATGAAACCGTAACTATTTTGTAGGAACCTAGAAACCTAGTTCCGCTGTCAAGGCTTAATTTTCGTAGCATCATTGAATTATTTTAGCTAAAGGGAATATTGCCATAGGCTCAAAAACGTATCAATTTAGCGGATGGATTATAGAAATTCCTCGTTGGTCTAGTGATTGCAAACGCTACTGCTTAGGTCCTGGATTCCATTCCCAAGTCGGACAAAGTGTTATTGGATTTTTCCATCAGGAATTTCTCAGTAGCAGCTCGGAGCCTGGATTTGTGCCCGATTGATGGCAATAGGCTCGCCCTCTAATACATGGGACTTAAACATAACTGGCGAAATGTGGGTATACTAAAGACACTCGTCTACCTAACCCTTCGGGGCTAATTTTAGGCGTGATTTTAGTTTATGTTATTTAAATAATTTATTGCGGAAACTTCTTAATTAATCTACGATTTTACAGTTCAGTGGAAACATTTTTCATATTACTAGCTATTAAAAGAACAGTTCTATAAATTACTTTCATATCCTTTATCAATAAAAGTGCAAATAACTGTACTGCTGTGTCGTGAGTCTGGTTAATCGCTACTGCATAAATAAAATCTAGCCAGAATATTTCTAGACTGCACGTTTTGTCGCAAGTTTCCGTTAGTTACAAAGTAACAAGAATATTAAAGAATGACCACGCAATTAATATCAATAATAATAATAATAATCTATGAGCAATATTTGTATAATATATTTATATATTTTTTATTTAAATCACGTTCTCGAAAACAACTAACGATTTCGATGAAAGTTGCAATATTATGTGATAAAACTACAAATTAATGATTTTCGGAAGACCTTGCTTCTTGCCAAATTTTATGATTCTAGATCAACGGGATACTCAATACTCAATACTCAATACGTTTATTGCATTCCACAATGTGAACTTAGGTGGTAGGTACATAAAGACATACATTCGTTTTGGAGCATTGTGGGCCCTGTCGGGCATAACAACATAAAAATTAGGAGGAGGGCTATTATAGATATTTGTTAACAATTTTAATATTAATCTACTCTTTCGTTTTGTGTAGGTAGGTAGGCTGATAACTAATTGTGTACATATAATTTTTACCACTACATATATTGGATTTAAACATTAATATTTATTTAAATTATACAGAAATTAAATTATAACCCTCGGGCCGTGGGGTCCGAGTGCTCATGGCCTGTTTAATGAAATTTCAAAACGGCTATTTGACACTTCCCGTGACCCAAGAGCTGGTTTTTACTTTGGGCAGAGGCTAAGCATTGCCATACAACGTGGCAATGCGGCCAGTCTCTTGGGTACATTACCAGTCGACGGCGATGCGGATGAATTTTACGATGCTGTATTTTAGTTTTTGAATAGTTTTAGTTAAGTTAGAATATAATATATAATTTTGCTATTTTTATTTAGTCATAAGTTGTTATGGACCCACTTGTAAATATTACCCCAAATAAACAATTAAAAGAGTAAAAAAAAAAAAAAAAAATTATACATATATTATTATCATTGGTAATTATAAATAAATTATTATAGCGTTTTTTTTTTTAAATAATATTGTTTATTTATTAAATTTATCATTTAAGTATTCATGTACATTATAATAACATTTACAGATTAGAAATTGTTTTAATTTATTTATAAAGATATAAAATTTTTTGTTCATTTTTAATTTCATCAGGTAGTTATATTTTAACTGACATTACTAAAGTGCTTGTGGAGTGAATTTTTAGCTTTGAACCTGGTTGGTTTAGTCTGTTTTTGTGTCGTAGTGTGTAGCGAGTCTGTATGTTTTCGCGTGTAGTAAAGAGTTTTTGATTATTTCTAACAAATTTTCACATTTCCAAGATATATATGCAAGGTAGGGTTAGAAGTTTATGTTCTTGGAAATGGGGTTTGCAGCTGTCTGTGTTATCTATGTTAACTAGTATTCTAATCAGTCGTTTTTGTAGTATGATAGATATGGATAGATAGGTTTGATGTATTTGCGAGCATCAAAATATATTTTTTATTGCATTGACTTAGAAGCTTAATTTCTTTAGAGCTCCAAGGGACCATAAACTTACGTGTTTGATATTGATATTAATTTCAACTTGATACCTCCACGCGTTCCTGAGAAAAAGGGTCTTACAGACAGACTGACAGACAGACAAACGGTGATCTTATAAGGGTTCCGTTTTTTCCTTTTGAGTTACGGAACCCTAAAAATGTGCAGAAATAATGATTGACCTTTTGTTTATCACTTGTTTTGTGACAAACGATTCTGTCTCCTCTTGATTGCTGACACATCTCGCTAGCGAGAACTGACAAGCTGACTCGAGCGAACTTAATCAGCATTGTAAATCAAACTATTTGGTACATTACGTAAGCAATTAATTGGATTGTGGCTACTACGAACTATGAATGATGTTTGTAACGGAATTGACATTCGGATAGAAAAACACAGCCCATATTATTATTGAAGCTATACAAATAAAATTGTGATCGCAAGTCTAAGGTGGGTTCAATTGCCGGGTCGGGAAAAGTGTTATTGGGTTTTTCATCTGGAATTTCTCAGTAGCATCCCGGAGTCTGGATTTGTGCCCGGTTGATGGCAATAGGCTTGCTTCCTCCATGGGACGTAAACATAACTCATCAAGACACCTTCTATAAAAAAAAAAAAACAAAATCACAATTGGTTCAGCCGTTTGGGAGCTACGATGGCGCATACAGACAGACAGATACACAAGTTACACTTAAAAAAAGTCCTCTTTTTCTGTCGGGGTGGTTAAAAATAGTAACGAATAATTTTTGTCCGTTTATTTGTTTGTCTGCATTGGCCGTTTGTGCCAATGCAGACAAACAAATAAACGGATCTGATCGGATCTGGATGAAATTTGGGCCCACAGATAGCTTGTAACCTGGATACACATAGGATATTTTTAATCCCGGTAGTACGTTCCCGTGGGATATGTTCAGAGATCCACCATCCCATTAGTAGAAGTATAATTTGGGATCAAATGCCTATGGCTATTTTTAAATTAATGTCTAGTAGTACCTGTAATAGTTATAACATTTTTTTATTTTATTAATTCCTTATACCAATCTCGTTCGAAACTAGACAAGTACAACAATAACGATTTCTCATTAAGTAGCGGGTCGTGTCGTGCAGCAGGTGCAAATCGTAAGTTTTATAACAAAATGGCTGCATATCTCTACGTTGTACTCGTTGTTCTTATAACATAATGTTAGTAGCCCCCGGTTAACTGAGGGCAGACTTAATTGACACAAGACCGGTCGAGATAATTTCATTTCGTAAAACTGTTATTAACTTCAGTGAAGCTACTGCCGTAAACGGATTATTTGAGGACTCCGTTTATTTTATCGATACATTTTGATGTAAAGAAATAGAGATTTGTGATGTTATGATGTGTTTTTAGTTTTGTAATAACTGAAAAGAAAATTGTAAGATCAGCTTTGCAATGGAATATTGGAAAATTACTAGGAATACTACAAAATTTGATGAATGGAAATAATAAAAATAAACCAGGAACATCAATTTGTGCAAAATATATACCCATCCACGATGAAGATGCAAATCGCGAGAGAGAGATATATCTCTCTATAGTGAGATAGAGATAGAGAGAGAGAGAGAGAGTCAGATAGACATAGAGTGAGATACTTATAGAAAGAGAGATAAAGAAATAAATAAAATGGGGTCGATAGAGAGAGATAGAGTGAGATAGACAGAGATATAGAGGAAGAAATAAATTGAGATCGATAGAGTGAGATAGACAGAGATAGAGAGAGAGATAGAGTGAAATAGAGTGAGATGGAGAGAGATAGAGTGAGATAGAGAGAGAGAAAGAAAGATAGAGATAGAGAGAAATAGAGTGAGATAGAGAGAGATAGAGTTAGACAGAGAGAGATAGAGTGAGATAGAGAGAGAGATAGAGTGAGATAGATAGAGATAGAGTGAGATAGATAGAGATAGAGAGAGATAGAGTGAGATAGAGAGAGATATATAAAGAGTGAGATAGAGAGAGAGAGATAGGATACAGATAGAGAGTGAGATAGCGTGAGAGAGAGAGAGATAGAGAGGGAGATAGACTGAGCTTCACAGCAGGACAACATCAAGATAAAACTGTAAACTGTACCAATAAGTAAATGATTTCATTTATTAGCTAACATACAGTACAAGTAACTGAGTCAGACAAGACGGGGTGACCTAAGATAAAATCGAAGACAACAACCCCAAATCGAACGAAACAAATGGATTCATCTTTAATTAAGTGTGTCATTTCCAAACTAATGGACCTTTAGACAATCGGCACTCTTTGAGAGCTTAATTATATTTATTCGAAACCATTAATTCGTTGACGAGTTCAGTTAATCGAGTAGTTAACCACATTCGAAAGTTTTTAGAAGATACGAAAGAGATTCGGGGAATGTAGAGGTCTTAGCCTAAGTGCTGCCGTATTAGAGAAAATGATGACATTTCTTTTCATTGCTCGTAAAAATCTTCGATCCATTTAATAACTACTAAGTAAACATTTATCTGTGTTGATAAAAAAAATAACATGTGTATACAGAATCAGGCACTTCTACCTCATTGATAAGGTCATCCGTCTTCTGTAATATAAAATTTCAAGGAGAGATTTAAAATTATCGAGAAGAATGAGCATCCGAATAAAGGGTTAATAATCGGTTTAAATTCCGAATCGAGTCAGGGTACCAATTGTTGCGCCAGAACAAATTAGGAACCCAATTACGTGAAGTGACTGTGCAGTATAATAATCGATCAGAATGAAGAATTTAAGACCAGGTGCTACCGAAAGGGAACTGTCGAGACCCTCCATTGCGGAACGAATGGAGCATGTCAATCAATTTAATTAATCATTTTAAACTGTTTCCAAGGAAATGATCTTGTACAAAATTTGGCCAGAAGATGTTCTCACGAAAATAATCGTAGTTTTTGCCTAAAAGCCAAGTGATATATCTGGAACTACCTACCGCAACCTGATTATCATTCAGTAAAACTAGATTTCGTAGAGCATCAAAATTATTATTTTTCTGATTACAATCATTCTCTCAGTAAAATAGATCGGTACACGATCTAATGAGAGAATGATTGTAATCAGAAAAATAAAAATACATGTTTATTTTGCACAATGAAAATGCAAAATGTATGAAAAATTATACATGATAAAATAGTAAACTTTGTATACAAAGAAGAAGAACAAAAACTTGATTTGAAATTATATAAATTTCCTACCTTTAACGCTCCATAGGAAATGAGGCATACATTCGAGACCATTAATTCAGTTACTTGATACGTTTCCCATTTAAAGACTATTGAGGCATCGCATCGATAAAACTAGTCAACTGACGTTTAAAGGTGTTAGAATAAGGCGATTCAGCTTTACTGTGGATATCGAATTATCATCTATTCACACGTCTATCGAAGCACCATACGTTGTTAGGAAACGCATTACGTATATAACTTGAACGATCGACTTACCATTAGTTTTATCTTGATTCTGATCGTGTGACCATTGATTTGTTATCGTCATTCGTACATTTGAAGTTTCGCTCCTTAGCATCTATTCATATCTTTGTAAATGTAAAGCTTGTTCACTCTGAAATGACGCCCCACTATTGCATTTTAAGCACACGGTAATGCGGATTTCTATAGGTAATGCAGTAGTGGGGCGCGTCATTTCAAAGTGGACAATCTACAACAGAACTTTCATTGTTGCAGTTAGTTTTATTTCATGAAAATTCTTATCAACATCATCATTTGAGCCGAAAGACTTCCACTGCTAGGCAGATCTCCCGCGACCATTGACCGATTTCAGGTCATCGATCCACCTTGTAGGCCTTCCATGTAAATTCAAGAACCCCAAAATTATGTAGAATCTTATGTTCTTTGGATAAATTCTAAAATATATTGATCATAATAATATAATTCATTTCTATAAACTTCTACGTAATCCTCAGGCCAAATAAAAAACCAAGACAGAGCGCTGCGAACAATACAGTGAAGCATGCCAAAACTACACCTCCGCTCTGTGCATACACGCTCACACGCACATATTTACAACATTTTACAATGACACTACAATCAAACTACACCACACAAAATACACACATGTTTACGAAACCGGCTTCACTTCACTGTTGAGAGCGCTCTGTCTTGTTTTTTTTATTTGGTTTGAAACGTTATCATCCATTATCTCGTAATACAGTTCGATATATTCAATAGTCTTGCATAAATCCTATACGTATATCGCCATGGCAGACCGCAATGCATCTAAGGGGACAATCACCCTACATTCCATGAATGCGATGTCGCGGTCGCCATGTAAGGTAATGCGCACATCGACGCAGATTCGCGACACCTACACTAATGAATACGTTCTTATCTTGTTAATACGAAACTTAATTAAGATCCACGCTAAGCAGACGATTCTGACGTCAGCGAAGGTACACTATGTAAAAGGAATTGAGTATGTGAAATACTCAATCATCTTTATTTGCGAAAAGAAGTAGCACTTTTTGGACAAACTATCTAAATTGATAGCGATTAAGATATTTCCAGTATTAGTTTGTGATAAAAATCAAATCATCATGATAAATATCAAATACACACATACCTATGCAATTTTTAAAATGTTAATGTTATTTATTTAATCACTAGCTTTTGCCCGCGGCTTCGCCCGCGGAAAATGATGCCACGAAATTATGCCACGGGACCGTATTATCGGGATAAAAAGTAGCCTTTGTCCTAACCTTGGTCATGGTCTACCCATGTGCCAAATTTCATCCAAATCAAACATCCATTCAGCTGTTTTAGCGTGAAAACGTAACAAATAAAAAAATTCACTTTCGCATTTATAATATTAGTTAGGATATTGTAACACCAGCAATAATCGTTGACATTGTGTCTGGGAGATTTTAATCTGTGATGCCACGTGTAATTCTCGATTGCCAAGGCCTTTGAAGCCATCTGTGTTCTTCGACTTTCAAATTCATAAGCCAGCTGATCATCACTATCACCATTGCCAGCGTCGATCCATCCGTTTTCATCTGTTCCATGCTCCTATAGTTTATTCCAATTATCTTCGGGTTTTTATCCTCAATTCATAGTTTGTCCAACCAATATCCCAAACCTTGAAATATTCCAAATATTGAACCTTTAAGCGAATGAATAGTTGAAAACGAACGATTTAAGAGCTGTGTTACCGTTATATTGTACTTATCTATCTTTAAGTATTCCCCCTTTATCGTCCAGTTGTCCAGGTATCCAGCCTAGTCAGATGGTATCGATTACCAGTATTATAATAACAGGTCTTCCAATTACGTACAGTTCATCTCCCACAAAATTATTTCTATGTATTTTATAATCTGCTTGTTATGAGGTATTTATATCCAATCTGATAATATTATTTGGTGTTTGTCATCAATGTTATTCAAATAAGTGTGGTTTGGGTATACATACGACTTTTATTATGGTTGTGGATGCTATATTAAATTGTGGTTGGTACGAGTAATCTTATGAATTTACTGGGAAATTGTCATGACTACAAAATGATGATCGTTATCATGATAATCACTCGTAGGTTTGGCTTTTATAGATTTCCATTGAGGGAGATGGAATTACCTCCATGTCATCACTATATTATTATTTAGGCTTGTAGGCGTCGTAATCATAAGAAGCGACTTACGGCTTATGTCAAGCTCCGACAATAATACCCCCTCTGCTTTCAACGATATGCTGCGGCCCCATCTTTTTGGTGATGATAAAGACTTATCTACGACTATACCCTGATGATCATACATTACAGCGGTCAATTGGAGTCCCTTATTAATGTTTTTCTCATTAGGGGCTGATGTGTTTTAATATTATAATGCCCTAATGCCCATCTGAGGTGCTCGTAATCTTGCATAATATGCGAGTTCGCCGCATGACATCATTGGCAGGTACATCCTGATAACTTAGTCACCTTGTACGACATATATTATGTACGTATAATTTTCTATATGAAATGTTTTCCGAAATATTCTTATAAATTAAATCCGATCCAAATATGCAAAGTATTTCAAGAGGACCACTTAATATGAAGAAAACTCGGGACGTAAGCCAGACGTCTGGAGAAATTATTACTTGAGTTTATTTGTGCAGCTGTCGTAAAACTCTAGTGCATAAGAAAGAACATTTGTTTTGTTACAATGACAGACGTGCATTTAGTATTTTCTTCTTCGACTTCATTAAGAGACTGTTTAATTTATTTTCCAACTATTTAATGAAACTTCATCGCAGTAGGTTTGTCTTTCGTTTTGAAAAATGCCATTACTTTGTGTATCACAGGTTTTTTCTATAGTTTTCTTGTTTATAGGATCTCCAACTTACTTTAACATAATTGTGCTGGAAGTGGGGTCACGGCCATAGCTGCTAGATACAACGGATGAGGTGCAAACATTCAACCTCTCGCTCGCCAGTCCGTAGGTATCCGTTAAGGATCACGCAGACAGGCGCGACGCGACACCAGTAGAACAATTCCCGTGAAGTTTTCGTATACATTTCCCACCAGAGTCGCATCGCGCCAGTCTGCGGGAGCCTTTATGCCATTGCCGCCTATGTACCATCGAAGAAGTTCATATCTAACCATCGTAAGGACTATTCTTGCTTGCAGCGCTGCCGGTACCGCAACCGAGCCGGTAACAGATGTGGTCATCGTGTTCACGGGATTTTGTTTTGAAACTGGATTGATATGAACTTCTCCGATGGTACGTGGCATAGTCAATAGATGAACTGTTCTCCGAAAATGGATACAATTACTAGGCAGTGATCTATTTGGAACCAATAAGAAAAAGGATCAAATAAATATTTTAAAATCGTTTATTTTATAAACAACTTAATTTACAAACAATGTCATAACATTTGACTGTAGAGACCTTTAAATACAACATTTATATTATATAACTACACACAATAATATTCTAATATCACAGATTTCTTATAGACATGACAATTTGTATACAATTAATATACATTTTGTTAAAAGCATTTACACTATCGACAATTTTTACAGATTATAATTCCTTCACACTGCCTTCTTCCTTTGTAAAACTAATATCACAACCTAAACTATGTCATAAAAATCTTCAAAAAATATTTTCTTTTATAATAAACATATCTGTTAATTTTTCAATATGATATTGAACTTTTTATTGCACTTTTGCGTTCTATGGAAGAATTGATGAAAATGTACATTTTTGTTTTTCAAACAATATAAAATTTATATCTCCTCATTATAAAGAATTTCATGCTATCTAGGACAGAACTTAAAGTGAGGAAACAGGAAACAATGCAGCGACAGGAACCTGTAACAAAAAGGCTGTTATTAACTAATTGCATTATTTTAGCTATGTACTACGTAGTCCTAGAATATCTCCGTCGAACGGCTAACAAAATCTCCGGTTCATAAAAATCACACACACACACACATATCGGATAATATTGCGTAAAGGTATCGGATATACTTGAGCATTTACTTGTAACAGAACATCGAGCTTACGCAGTTTTTAAATTTTATCGAACTGCACTTCAAACACGACGCTCGATGTTTTGTTGCAACCTGATTTTAAAAACCAATGAGCGTATTGGTGTAACATTTTATGGAGCAAAGGCACGAGCGCGGACGACGTGAAGTGAGGTGCGCGGGCCTAGGGCAGGTCATTACAATGAACGCAAGGTAGAGATAAATTTTATAGGTAAATGCTCATTTGCCGTGAGCATTACGTCGAAGGCACCGTCGTCCATTTGCAGGAACGTTACATTACATGGATATGCTCGACAAATCGCTTTAGTGTATACTCACCTTTATTTTCCTATTTGGAACTATAAAACAAAAGTTCATAATTGTATAAGAAGATAATAATCACAAACCAAGAACGCAGATAACAATACAACATACTGAAAACCTTGTCCAATCTCGATCTCAAAAGTTGAATACTTTAGCAGTGAAGTGCAAGATGAACACTTTAAGTTTACATACATTCCTGCCAGGGTTGCGAGTTTATCCGAAAGGGATATCGCGGCCCCGGCACATAGGCAACGGAAGGAACACGGGTGGGTTTTAGTCAGTAAAAGTCTGACACACCCTCCCGCTCCGCCCAGAGCGGGAGAAGTTATTTGATTATTTCCCACCCTCAAAAAAAAAAGTTTACATACATCATTCTACTAGAAGTTCAAGATCAGAATTTAATTATGGGACGCAAATATGTCTTACCTAGTCGGATCATATCTCGTATTAAATCCTGGTACATTGACGACATTCATATTCTCTCTCGTTCCCGAGTAGCCGAAGGAGATTTGATCCCGTAACGTTTCTACAGGCAGCAGTTTCATTTGTTCCAAGTGGGAATGGAACTCTGGCACAAATGTCAAGTTGTTCTTCACCACGTGCTCTGAAAACCAATGAATTGAGGCTTTTCTTATCATTTAATGTAATGTCACGTCGAAATGTAAGCAGAAATAACAACAATGAATGCTCACCTATTATAAATCCCATGGTGACGTCATCTGGTAACCGTATGCCTTCACAGACACTTATGAATCTGCCCCCACTGCAACAGAGAAAAATATTGGTACGACATCTCAGCGATAACGATAATAAAGAAAATGGAACAAAATTTCTGCCAAAAGCTTACCACCCATTTGGCGTATACAAAATTTTACTTGATCTTAATGAAGTTAAATAGTAATTGCGTTATAACGTTTTAATTTAGAAAGTTTGATGCACTCACCTTGCAACAGGTAACATTTTGAAAGCCAAACTTCTGCTTATGCAAAATCCGGCACCGCCCGTGGCGAACCAAAATGAGAACTGGAGCTAGAACAAGTAAAACTTTTATAAAAAACTTATTAAATCAATTTCGTTAAAAGCCATCCCATTTATAATAATTACGACAGAAGGAAAATTGTGCATGTTTTACCCTTTCAGAAGGCTTGACGAATATGTTCAGTGGCTTGTTAACAGATGGTCGACCCAGGTACCATTCCTGCTGGTGGTTATACCTCCGCAGAATGGTGACCAAGCGTGGGACGTTCACGTAGTTGTCATCGTCGAAATGGCAGAACCACCTGTTTCAAACAAAAATAACTCTGTTAAAATCCTTCATAAGAGCGTTTATTCTGAAAATGGGCAACATCGCAAATATTTGTCAAATATTTCGCGGTTTTGATTAATTTGGCAATATTACTGTATGGAAATAAGAAATGTGGCTAACTAGCGAACTAGAATATTAATTATGAAATGCAATAATTAATATCGTAACACCGAAAAAATTAGTTTTAGATGTAAAAAAAGTATTTGGAAACTTTCCAAATGCTTTTTTTACACCTAAAACGGGTACTATCGAAGAACTTCATAACTAAGCAGTTTGAAAACAAAATCCCGCGAACACCATGGCCACATCTGTTACCATCCCGGTTCTATAACCGCCGAGCGCTGCAAGCAGAAATAGTCCTTACTGTGTATAGATATGAAATTATTCGATGGTACAACATCAAATTCAATGTTATAATTGCAATTCATTATTAATATTCTAGTTCGCTAGTTACCCACATTTCTTATTTCCATACAGTAATATTGCCAAATTAATCAAAACAGGTAAATTTTTGACTTATATATGCGACGTTGCCAACTTTTAGGATAAATTGAAAACCATCAGAACCTTAAATATAAAAACGAACGATCATTATACTAGCTTAAAAATAAAGACGAAGATGGACGAAAAAATTGGATCCATTATTGGACGCCATAAAAGTAACCGACAATTTATGCGATCGTCAAACGAGTACCTACATGAAAACGCGAATTAACCAGCTGCATCAAGAATGACTGAAGGAAATAATTGCGAATACAGAGTGTTTATAAAGTCGTCCGAACAAGAATTTTGCTTCGGGTGCCAATAATTAGCGTTGCGGTGTAATTTACTGACATTACGCTACGCGGCAAATAACAGGAGCTGCGTGTACGCAATCCGTGACCACATATTGCAATATGGCGTACGACAAATGGCCGCCACTCGCCAACTTATAATCTGGATCGGGTTTCTTGCATATCGTGTTTGCATTTGCGAAATTGGATCGGTCGACGCGTATGTCTTGCAAGACAGCTGTTTAATTGCCGATCGAGACTATTTATTATACTACGGACCTAAGCTTAAGTATATTATTAACCGAGCACTGCTATATTATTTCCATATCCGCCCATAATTGCGGCTAGGTATACAGTCTATACATATTATAGAATTGCTTTATATTGCGGTCTTAGATAAAATAAATGGAAAATACTGCAGGAAAAACATTAATAAGACCTTGTGGTACCTACGAAAATATGGCAAGTTTTGCAGTGCCTTTTTAAATGCTTTATCCAGCACGAGCAATTGGCCTGACAGCCATAGAAACAGGTTTTCTGCGGCTTTTGTCGACGTAAGAATAGACAAAATGACAGATTGTGATTGTTTATCTGTCATTTTGTCTATTCTTCCTTCGACAAAACCAATTTCTATTGTGGTTATGCTGAGCGTGCTGATAGAAAGACTAGGATAAGGTGTGGTTAGTAATTTCGTAACCAAATATGTTGCAGATTGAGAGACCGATCACGAATCATTTTGTTTATAACCTAAACTATAAACATCCATTCATTACATGTTGAAACAACAAACTTTTGAACAGGTTTTACTCAAACATTTTTATAACAAAGTCCTCAATAAAAACAGACTCTAAAATGGAAATCACATTCGTAAGAAAGCAATAAATACCAGGGAGATTAACATCCGACCGGTTGTTCGTGGATGGACTTGCCTTCAAAAAACCGGCCAAGTGCGTGTCGGACCACGCAAAATGAAGGGTTCCGTAGTTGGGATGAATTTATCCCAAGAACAAACTTAACATTATAATTGAAAAACACGTTCTCTCATACATTTCAACTGCAAATATAATTTTGTACGCACAATATTGAGAGAAGACTTCTTATAGGTTTTCCTGTAATCTATGAGTAAAAAACCATTCTCTGAATTTGTTTCAACATTTTTGGCTCTGTAGTTTCGGAGACAAGGGGGGGGGGAGGGTGGAATTAAAAGGTAAATTTTCTTAAATATCTTTTTTTTTTAATTATTAAAAAAAATAAGATCCTCGCAACAAGCCCTTTCATTTGATATATCACACGTACGGTACAGTTAGCAAAACTATCCCAAATTTCAACTTAATCGGTCCAGTAGATGTCTGTACGTCTGTCACAGACAGACACACGAGTGATCCTATACAAGTTCCGTTTTTTCCTTTTGAGGTATGAAACCCTTTTTCTTAATTCTTAATTTCTAGTTGTATCACATCTCTTTATGAAGCAAAATGTTCATCTAGGTATATCTCAATTGTCTAATTTGATAACTTACGTCAGACGAAGCAAAAATTTGTTAACACCTAAGCTCCTAGGCTTGGCAAAAAATAAAAGGCAAACCAATATGACTGTATAGTATTAAGGTTAGTAATGACAAAACCGGCTTAAGATCCGAAAGAAAAAGAGACAAAGATAATCCTTATTTCGCCAAAACGAACAGAACAGTATATCATAACGTAACCAATTCCGTTTACGCAACAAAATGTCCCTTCGTGACTACCAATCCACCGTTTGACGTATCCAGCGAAGCTTAGACCGCTAACGTACGATAATCCTATTGCAGTCCACCTGGGACCAATAAAAGAGCTATTCGATTCCTAACCGCACGTATATTTTGATGTTTTAGTATCTCATTCCTGGTTTTTGAAGTAAATATCCTTAAGTCGAGAGAAATCCCGGCAATAATTTTCGGGTATGCAACTACGTCAGTGACTTCATTGAACCATCAACAATCATTAATAGGAAACGTTCTAGAAAGGAAAAGAAAACGCAATTTCGATATATTAGAAGAACATACTCAAAGTTACGATACGTGGTAAAAACAAAAAGCGAAAAGATTTCTTTCACGTCATCGAGAAGCTTACATATCGCTTACCCAAAGTCAGTAAAATATACTTTAGGAAACGCTCTCGCAATTACAACAAATCTACTACGTGTCATTGTATCCTTCTCAACATAAAATCAAACGATCCCTTTGACCTTGTGACTGTTACAGGCTTCGCATTCAGCCCATTTCATTTGTTCCGGAAGAACTGCCTACAAAAGATCACCGCATCGGACGTTTATTACGAAAGGTTCAGACTCAGTTTTATGGACAAATTGATGCGTAGGCAAAGAAAATTAATGGGCGCAAGTAACAAGACTTGAGCGACACGTTACAAAAGCTTTGTTACAATAGCTAACGCCATTAATATAATGTTACAATTCATGCCAAGGAGATTGTTAGGCTGCGTATAATTAATCGCTTCATTCCGAATCGATAATACCCATTAAAAGTTTATTTCTACCGGAAACGTTCAATTACTCTCTGTATTTGTACAGCCTTATGGGAAATTGTTGTGGGTATTCATTCAAACAATTTGAATATGCCTCCAAATTGGGAATAAATAACAACAATAATTGTAGCACACTTTTGTGGGTACCGTAATTTACATTTGAATATTAATAAATAAGGACCTGATGAGTATGTTCAGCAGTGGACTGTAATAAACTAAATTGATTGAATCATAAATTACGACCGCAAAACTATGTTTAGAGGCTTCGTCATCATTGCAGTGTTAACTAACACTGACGAAGTCGAGATACATTTCCTGTAACTACACGGTGGCTAGTGGCTAGTAATGCCATAGAATAAGGTTCATTGTGCCGTTAATGATGACTAAAATGGACCTCTTCTTATGTACCTACCTAATTCTTGAAAATTCTGGCCCGTTTCGACAAACGTGTGGAGGTGGCGCAAGAAATACAACAGTGATAATGCCCAATGTATTGAAATGTGATACTAATGCGTTTGGGGTTGCACTTCAAAACACAACTGTGGGAATAAAGCAAGAAGTTTCAACAAAAACATTAGTCGGTTCTGAGTAAACGCGTGAAAATTATTGTGAGCCCGAAATAATATTGGACTTGCTCTTGAAAAACCATTAACGTTTGTTGTTTGTGTTTGAGCGTTGAGCTTCGTTGGTGACGCTGTTGTCTACTGATTAAAAAACCTTCGACATGCTCCAGGTTTAGTAAAACACTCTTCGCTCAAATGGACAAACATATTTGAAAAAACCCAACTGCGTTCATACGATTCCTTTTTACAAGTGTTGTCAACTTCTGATATGGACCGGAGAGAAAAAAATACATTTCCTATTTCAGAGACGGCACAAACGGGAGGAATTTTAATCTGCATTCAAAATTGCTTCATGTTCTTCCTAAAAATGTTCTTCAGTAGTGCAGTCGGACGTTATGAAATGTCGTGAGCGAATTTATTTTCATTCTAGATTCTCTCTTTAGTAATAAACTAGAATATTCAACATTATTTTGAGAGTAAAAACAGAAAAGTTTTCTTTAACCATAATACGATCATTAGAGTCTTTAGAGTCGTCGAACGAAAGTTTGTGTTCAATATTTAAACAGTCAGTGGTGCTTCTAAAAACAGAAGTTAAGAGCGTTTTGTTTTTAGTGAAAACAATAACTTACTCACTGCGGGTTCTGATTAACTATGCGGTTTAGAAAAACTTTGAACTACGCCCGTTTTATTAGAAAAATATTGAAGGAGTTTAGAATGCCGCTGTGTTTTATGTTTGTCAACTTAATCGTTTGTTGTTTTTCTGTTTAACTGATTACTAGTGAAAAAAACTTCCGTTATTTGTTTGGACTAAATTGCTGCAAAAATATTGGGATTACTGAACGAGTATATTGAATTATAAAAAACAGTTCTATTTGCACTTCATTTCTTTTTTATTATTCCTAATAATTACTTGCCAAATATTCAAAATGTAACCTAGATTGGTCTTTGTGTTCGTTCCTCACAATGCGTTGCATTTTCCATTAAGACCCTTCAATATGTTGAATCGTCCCGCATTGCATTCAGAGTCAGATTGCAAGCCCCTTTGACCTCTTGAATTACGGTTTCCGCTCTTCGCTGGGCAATGAGTGCTATTTTCCTGCATCTAATTTATGTGGTACGATTTCCTGCTCTTAATTAGTCAATAGGATTGTTTGCCCCACGTTAAAGGTTTAATTCTAAGGTGGTTCGGACTTTTGAGATTAATTTAGTTTTTGATCTGATCTCTCTCTATCTCTCTCTTACTTGTCTCTGATATTGGAGTCTAGAGATTTTCAGTAAGATTCTTAATTACAGCAAAACATTCATTTGAAGACTTCAATATGAATACTGACTTGTTAAAACAAAGGTGTGTAGGTAAAAAAATTCTCATCGCACTTCTACCTAATTTGCAGAATAAACGGTGCGTGAGATCCCATATGTAAAGTACCTCCAGATAATTGTAGCTTAGCATCTAAATTTATAATTACAGCTCTGATTAATTCACATCCATCACTCGTCTGATTTGAGTAACAAACGTTACTCTGATTGCGTTATAATTGCTGCGATGTGTCGTTGTGATGGACTGAGTAATGCACACCATAATTATATGGATGATAAACTCCGTGGATAACCTGCGGGGTTGAATCTTGGATTGCCAAGGAAGTTTTTGATTGGTTAGGCATCTGCTTTGTTTTTGAAGTGATTATCATTAGTAGTTTAGTTTTTTTTGGTGGTTTTGGTAGTGAAAACAACTTTATATCGTGCTTATTGCACCTCATTTTACACGTGCAGCCTGTGGGTAGATTACACTTAAAAATCGTACAGCGCCCTTCGCGTGCAATATAATAATGAGTTCCGAGTATTGATGGGGCCGTTCCGTTTCTGTAGCGCATCAGGAATGTTTGCTGATGCTCGTGCCGATTGTTTTTACGCTACGATGCGAAAAAGATGCGCTTCCCTGGTGCGCCGGGTGCGGGCCAGCCTCAACAATATACTGCAGTGTATCGCGAGTAGACTGGACTGTTTGTCTATGAATCGCTGCTGCAAGCTTTCCACATCGGTGTTGAGCGTGTAGCAGGGATTCGTTAAGTTTGTAGGTTAAGTTTACTAACATAGTTGTTAAGAAGTATTTGTTACTAACATATTGAGTCTTGTTACTTGTTAATATTAATATAAATCAATAAATTAATCATTAGCTTAAGCCTTGTCAAGGAAGTGCAATATATTAATATGAATTAAATGAATTGCTAACCAATGGTTGATCCCTCGGACTTAAATATTTGAGTTTAATCCTAAGATCGTATGTTAGAAAAAAATCGTTAGAATTTCGCCTGAAGTGGTCTTCGTTTGAAAGACAATGTAGACGACAAAGTTCTAATAAAACCAACGCTAAAATTATCTGAACTCGACGAGTAAATCCCGTATTAGTCTTATCTTTCGTGAATAGAGGGTATGACATTGAGATCATCAATATAATCGGATCTGTGTAAAAGCTAGCGTAGTCATAAAATAATATTACTTGCTCAGAACTTAAAGATTTGCGTCCACTAAGAATCTCCACAAACTATCGGACAAACACGCTTATCTTGTTAAACTTTCGAACACGTTTACGATAAATAAATCTATCGCCAATTCCTTCTCAGAATATAGCCCTTATCTGCCAAAGAATAAGAGTGAAAATATAATAAATAAAATTACAATAACACTTGAAATTTTTATCTTTGTTTGCCATCTCTAGATGTATAGGTCTTGTGACCCACAAAATAAGAGTCAAAATACCGCAACTAAAACTAAAACTTTGAAAAATTGATACTTACTTTTTACCACTGTCGAGGAAATGGTCGTATTCCACGGACGTTTTACAGCATAGATGTTTTCGCTGATGGGAGTCGGAACAGTTCGTGTTTACCATGTGCCCGTCTGTAAACAAGGGCTCTTATTACAATGGAATAAAGTCACTATTGCTGTGGATATTATGTGGTATGTTTAGTAATAATGTTATTGAAGTTTGAAAAAGTTTTGACTTACTTGTTTGGCGTTGATGTAGTGCATTATCTGTATCCGTGAAGAACCATGTCTGAAACAAACGATAACAATTTTAAGTGAGTACCTGTAGTAGTTTGACATTGATCGAGGATCACAAATGTTTTTTTTTTAAGTTCCTACTTTTACAAGTCTAGTGCTAGTGCTAGCAAAAGTAATAGATATAATGCTTTAAAATAAAATACCAAATATAAATATAATATATCAAATATAAAAAAAGCTGTCTAGCAATGTGTGTACGTACTTATAATAAAATACCAAATAATTTAAACCTATTAAATGTAAGATTATTTAAAAACAAATTGTACAAATGGCTAAATGAATTTAGCTTTTATAGTTTGAAAGAATTTATGGACAAAAAATATTGACATTATATTCTAACATTAATGTACTTAATTATAATTACCCTGTGACATTAAATTTTTGCATGCTATTTTTTATCGTAGCTAAACATGTTTGCGCCACTCTGACCTATGCTAAACACCATTGTATACCATGTTTTATGCAAATAAATTATTTTATTATTTATTATTATTATTATTTTAATTCAGAAGAATAAAAAGAAACAGTTACAGTGCGAAGAAAAACGAAAGAAAATCTGGTAGGTATCCAAGTACAGATTTAAGGCGACGATAACCGACTTTTAATGATTTTATACTGAAGATCACGTCTAAACGAGTAGTGTCAATGATTTGGAAAAAATATATGTTAAATTAGAGCATTTTCTTAATAACTTAATATATGAATATTTTAGATTATGTTTATATTACATAGTGAAATTAATTTGTAAAGTTTTGTCTAACGCGAATAAAAAACTGAGAATCACGCAATATTTATCAAGCGTATTTTTTTTAAACCTTCACCATTTTTAAGATAATTTAATTACTGATCTTTCACTGTACGTATTTTATTAAATTACCTTTTTTATGTATAATAAATTAATAATGCGTCTAATTTGGGACAGCACTCCTTGATGGGCGAGTCCTATTACTGGCTGGACGTACGACGCGTTGCGTGAGCTCAGTACAGAACACGCAAGCTAACCACTCAAGGTCACTGGCAAGCTAAACTATTAGTTTAGTTAAGCTGGCGGTGGACGGCTCGCTTTAGACGAAGATGAGATATCAAATCAAAAGAAATTTGTTAAGAGTCTAAAAAACTTTTATCCACACAACAACATTAACGAAAAAGCACAAGTTTTTAAAGCGAATAATGTCATGCAATAAAAGGGAACGCTAATAAAAAATACAGTGACGGTTTTTATAGCTGTACCCACGACAGAATATGAATGTCGCATATTTTCTTAAAGGCTTGTGCAGACCAGCGCGACTTGTCGCGCTACGCGACACGAACAATACAATTTCTAAGAAAACTTCACAGTATAACAATAACCGGAGTCGCGTCGCGCGACAAGTCGCGCTGGTCTGCACAAGCCTTAACACCTAAATAAACACTAATCCCAACGGAATCATGCATCGGTTGAGTCAACATTGAATTGAAATTCAAGAGTCAATATTGGAAGTTTATTTAGGAACTGAAGATGATAGTTTTCTGCGAATTTCTGCTTGAATTTTAGAGTTTGGACCACCAAGTGTTAAATTGTTTGTCTGTTTCCTGTTTAGTTATCGATTATGATGTTTATGTTACATATAAATAAAATAAATATACGGTAACATATAAAATATGCAACCCAGTTTTTAAAATTAGTAGTAAATAATATTTCAAGTTGATTTCATATTCGTTGCGTCGCGCTAGAAAAATGAAGCGAGAGCACTTGAGTCGAGATTTTCATTAGTGAAAGGGCATTTTAATACTTTAATATTAATAAGCATTTTGTAAATGAGTGGGTACTTACCTATCACTAATTTCATGAGTTAAAAGGTAGTGGATATCTATTTGATTTTATAGCCAGTCAATTTGTGGGTTTGTAAATAATTTAAGCATGCAACGAGGGATCCATATAAGTATTTTTGGAAAGTCATCACCGTTAAAAACGTCATTATAATATTCATAATCATGATTTTTAAATGATCTCCATGCTTCCATAAAGCCAGTGGTAATGATCAAACATTTTATGCATCATTTGAACTGCAACCGTATAAAAGGTAAACGAAAACTTGATGAATATAATTTGTCATTATAATTTGATGGTTCATACCTACTTACCATTTTTATATGAACCAAAAAACTACATTTTTTAAATTGTTGATAATGCATTTGGATTTTCTTGTTTTTCTGTAATTTGACGAAACTGATCGAAACTTGTTAAATAATCAATTTACTTACTGAATACTTGATGAATGCCAAACTGCGACCTAAGAAATGATTCTGTAGATAATTTTGCATGTAAACGACTAATGCCCGGTTCTTATAAACAAATACCAATGCAATTTCTTTTTGTTGCCTGACTAGGCATATTAATAGATTCGTAAGCTAATGTTACCTGTGATAGCTACTTCCTTAAGGGAGGGTCTACTATGCAAAGCTATGGTCTTTCCTTTATTATTGGTAAAGATGCAAGATTCTTAATTTTAACCAATAGCGGTCCGTAAATTATTGAAATCGGCCATAAATAATTATACCACATTATTAAGCTAAAATCCATTACCGAAAACATGAAAAAATAAATTGCAATCTTATGGGTTCTACACACTATGCCGGCGGCATGGCCTGGCTTTTGCCGCGCGCAACGTATCTCCCGGCTTTTGCGCCTTCATTTCCTTTGCGATCTTTTGTGCGGCTTTGTGTGGCAGGGCCGGGCGCGCCGCGGCTTACCCGGCGGCAGGGCCCGGCGGCACTAGTGTGTAGGGGCTACTACAGTATATTATCTATTACATCCGTTTTTTTTTTATCAGGCATGAATCATTTTTGATTGAACGCTTCATCTCATTATCGATGTTTGGACAGGCAATATTTTCAATTCCTTCCAAAATAAGCTTTGCCTATTGAGCCAATAGAAGTTCTTCAATATCACAATCAGATACACAACCATAATGTGAACACAGGTCAACTTGTCAATTACAACAATCACAACCAGGTGTCCCTAGATTTCCATATCCATATAAAATGAAACACAATGAAAATGATTCGTCGTTTGCCACACACTGACGCTCTCGACCCGAGCTATATTTAGCTAGAGCACAATGCTCAGTCGTTGTACTGATAACTTCAATAAAGGCTTGCCTAACAAAGGCCAGTAATAGGGTGTATTTTGTTGTAACAGTCTGTGACTAGACTAGGTAAAACATAAACATGGACTTATGTTGTTATGGAGTAAAGTAGGTTTTCAGAAAGTCAATCTTCCTACAGGTATTTATAAAGGTTCTACCAACAATTTCCTTTGTTCAATATATTTGTGGCGGCATCTACATCGCCACATGCGAACTACGTATCACACTGACGTCACACAAAATCCTGCATCGCGCAAGCATAGTTTACCGCGCGACTATCATATACCAACGTCCCGACATCAATCGTCGGGCAGTAGCCCACTAGACACAACACCCGTCTGGTAGGAAGATCCTCCGTGTTCTATGGATGAGTGAACTTTACACCCTGTTCCTCATACCTCTATATATCCTTGACCAGCTTTTTCCTGCTTGTTTTTTTGCGTGGAAGTCAGAAATTGTCCCATGAAAACGTACTACCGGGATTAAAAATTTCTAAGGTGTTAATCCAGGTTATAAACTATCTGTCTGCAACATCCAATTCCTATTAGTAGCATTACATAATGATTGAATACTATCGTGAATTCATGCAAGCCTAGTACTTTTTGTTAGGTTACTACTCAGAAATTGTGTATAACGTCTAATGATTGAAATACTATCTTTAATTCATGCAAGCCTAGTATTTTGTTAGGTTGTGCCAAAATTCAAGTTTATTAACTCAAGGAATAAGATATTTCATTCAAACGAAATCCCCCCTTTAAAGGTGGAATTTTCCAAAAACCCCTTCGTAGCGCTCCCTACATTATAAAAGGAAGGTGTGTGCAAAATTTCACGTTCCTAGTCTCAGTAGTTTCGGCTCTGCGTTGATATGTCAGTCAGTCAGTTTCTCCTTTTATCTAAAAAGTTACTTGATGGAATAGCTTGGGGAGTGCAGGCTTGACGGCTTGGGGTCGTTCAGGACGGATTAGTCAGAAAAAACAACGGGAGGAGACTTTGTGGAACGGAAGCATCCACGGGAGCTCTTACTTAACTCTAGTGTAGGTCGAAAACCCAAAGAAACAAACAGTTGATTTTGATAGGTACATGTTTAGTTAAAAGCTATAATTATGACGACTGAATGACTATGACCATTTTACTAAGTCCGTGATAAGGTAACTCTATAACTAAATGCTGGATAACAATGCAACGTTTTCAGTGTTCAGTGTTCATTGCCAATGCAATTTCATCCCATGACGGCAAATTCTGGCTGTGCAATAAGTACCAGTAGTGTTGAGTGTTACCAGTATGTACCGCTTATATTGTGTAAGCAAAAAAAACGGCCAAGTGCGAGCCGGACTCGCACACGAAAGATTCCGTGCCACCGTACAATTATTTTATTTGTTGATACAGCGGCCATAGTAGTCCACACTCGGTGAAAATTTCAAGTGTCTACCGACGGATGTCCAGCGGAGCCTATGTAATAGGGTCCCGCCGTTGGCACCCTTTGGGTACTGAACCCTGATTAAACGGCCGATGAAATGTTTTGTCTCAGGTCAAATAACAATGGTTTTTTAAACATTTGCATTGAAGAGGTTTATTTAACTTTCTGCAAGTAATAGTAATAATTACGTAGTTAATAGTTACATAATGTTCTATGCATTTAACGACAGCAAATAGCACAGAAAACGTAAGTTGAAATTAATGACTGATTTCACTCTAATTTCCAATACTTTGCTAGTTTCACATAAAAGCCGATACCTATTAAGTATACCTATATTACTACGATGAAGGAATAACATTAAGTACTTAATGTAATTATTGCTGTATTTAATCGAGCAGAAAATTAACTACAAATCTTTTACAGTACAATCTCACTAATCCGGCATTTCAATAGACCGATAAGTCTCCTCCGCCCGCGCCTCAAGGGCTACAAGTTGCACAAAAACAAACCTCAATTAAGGATTATTTTAAAACTATGTAATTATTTATTTGTGAGATATGTTATAGTTACAAAAAAAAAGTGTAGAATATGAACACAAATACATTATATTCTCTTTATGAAAACCTTTATTTTATTTATTATGATTTTTTTCTATACAATCCAGCAATCCGAACATTTCAATAATCCGGCACCCTCTGGTTTTTAATAGTGCCGGATTAGTCAGATTCTTCAGTATTAACTTAAAGTTTTCTTTAAAGTAATAAATAATAATACCGGCCTATTATTGTCTCACAGCAGGGCAACGGCCGCTTCTCAAATAGAGAAGGCACGAGTATTGATCACCACATTCACCACGCTTGCTCAAGACGGGTTGGTGATTTCAGACTTATTTTACAGTTCAAGTTTCCGCAAGATGTTTTCCTTCACCGATGCTGTATGGTAGGTGCCAAAAAATACAATTACAAATACATAGATTAGCACTAGCAACATAGTCAATCAATCTGCCTAGCCTTTTCTCAACTATGTTACGGTCGGCTTCCAGTCTAAACGGATGCAGCTGAATACCAGTATTTTACATGGAGCGACTGCCTATCTGACCTCCACAACCCAGTAACTGGGTAATACGATACCCCTTGGTAAGACTGGTTGTCAGACTTTCGGGCTTTTGACGACCCGTAACGACGGTCAAAGATCCACGAATGACAGCCGGGACCAACGGCTTAACGTGCTTTCCGACACGGAGGATTCTCGGTATGTAAAGATGGTCACCCATTCACGGACCAACCCCGGCAAGGTGCGGCTGTTAGTACTTAGCCACAAGCTCCTCTAACTAGCAACATAGTAGATAGCTATATAAATGAAACGTCTAGATAAATGTTAGTTACCCCGTTTTTCTAAGGCTATTAAGTATGCTAGAAATAACAAATAGGTGCAGACTTCAATATTAGGGAGCAACCGTTTTATTCCCACCGAATCAATCTATTTACATTCTAGAATCAAGTTTTTACACAATATTATGTTTAGAATGTGTTTGATCGTCGTTTGGTGATGCACTCGTGGGTTGCAGCTGAAAATCAGCGTCAGGTGCACTTTGTGCTGTCATCTGACATTATGCTGAGCTGAGGCCCTTTTGGGATTATAATATATTGTTTTCTGTTTTTATAGATTTAAGGTGTATTTTTTGTAATGCCAATAAACGCATTTTTCTTTCTTTCTTTATATTTAACTTTAAAATTTAAATCATGGAGACAGTCAGCATTAGTTAGTATGTAAGGTAGAAAGCCGCAATCTTGTTGACTGTTAACAAAACACAACCGACAAGCAATATCTTGTTCTGTAAATACCTTTGACAAGGAACTAGAATTTACGGAAATGGCCGTATTTCGCAGATTTTCTAAGATTAGACTCAATCTACATGTTCGCACCTTTGGAAACAAAGCGTCACTTCTGCAATTTTTTGCAAAAACGACTTAAATATGCAGAAGAAACCGCGATAATCGATTTTATACAACGTGTCCCAAAAATTCTATCGTTGAATTTTTGGGACACGTTTTTTTATTTATTGTTTTCTCGGGTAGTGATGAGCAAGTCCACCGTCTGGTGCCCGCTTATCGTTGAATTTTGGGACACGTTGTTTACACAGTAAAAACAGTGACAATCGCTTGAATAACATCGTTTTGAGGGAGGAAGGGACGTTACATTATTTCGCGTGATTGTTCCGTTTGCTTGAAATGTAACGTCTCTTCCTGTCAATAGTGTTTTGACAGCCGAAGTGTGACCTTGCGCATTTGTGACGGAGAGGCGTTACGGTAAGTAATGACATATTTGTTTACTTCATTCTTGCTATATTTATGTTACTTCTAGATAAGAATCACGTTTTGTTACTAAATCTTGGTATTTGTTTGCTGTAAACATAACGTCACTTCTCTTTATAAATGGTATTATGGCTACGTATTGTGGCATAAAACTTTTCTTTTCATTGGAACCAAAACGTTACTTCTGTTTACTAGTAACAATTTTTGTAATGATTAGTATTTACATTATGACATAATGTTATTCTTTATTTTCTTTTTCTGTAGTTTCTTTCGAAATGTATATCATTATTTTTTCATTTTGATAGAATTTGTTTGAATTTCAAATAAAAAAACTTGATAATATCATCAATTAATTTAAACATTACACAACCTCTATTTTATTAAAAAATATAGTATTTTACCGATTCATCTTTTTTTAGTTTGTATTGGTTTCCAATCAAATAAAACTTTACTAAAAATAAACGTAAACCATCCTTAAACATAAAAAATAAGTACTATCATGTTTTTTTTTTATAAAGACTGCAACTTCTGCAGTATAACAGTTACCGATTTGTAACAAAAAGTCACTTTTGGTAGGCTTCCCTCAGTTTATGGCTTGTTTCTCAGAAATCCCTACTTATTATTACAATTTTTTTCTAAATTATCACGTTTGTCCGTGACGAACGAATAAATTTAAGACTGAGAATCGCCCTAATAATCTAAAACAGTACAGAGTAATTTAAAAAAAAACGTAAAAAAAAATGCTCTTCCTGTAAAGTTGGAAAACATGCAGAAGTGACCCTTTGTTTCCAAAGGTGCGTTAAGTGACGGCGCATCTAAAGGTTTTACGATGCCAAACTTACAGACTTGATTTTAGAAAAGAAAGAAAGAAAGAAAATACGTTTATTTGCGGTACACATGACGCAAGGTAAGAAGAAAACACGAAAATAAACAGTTTGGGGGAAAACATGCGTCACATCCACGCAAAACGGCCATCGCTCAGCATAAAGCTGCAACGAACGATTATGACAGCTGTCAACTTGACGTAACCTGGAGTACTAAGAAGGCTACCTTCTGTCAGAAGAAAAGATCGCGAAGTTAGATCGAAGCCGGTATTGATTAATAATGACTGTGATATGGCGACTGGGATAATGGTGATCATGGTGATCGGTGACTAGACCACCCTTGCAGTGCAGTGAGTTGATTGATGTGCGCTCGCGTCATACGTACTCGGCAGAATGTCATTTACATTATTGTTCATTCCCTAATGTGATCAGAGATATGTGATTATTTAGAATATTATTGTGTTTCATTTAATTACATCTCCTAGCCCGCAAACCCACGCATAACAGACAATAAGACCTCTTCTGATAAAGACGACGTATTGCCTTTATTGTATTAGGGTTTTACAGAAGCCAAAGTGATGTTCTATAATTTAATATTGGAAAAAACAATAAAAAACATTATCTTATACTCGATAGAGGAACTGAGAAACTCAAGGGCGGGAGTAAGGAAAAATCACCGGGGGAAAACCCGAGTAGAAGAACTTTTACCAAAACATAATACTGTAGATAAACACGATGGATACCATTTCTTACTGCTTATAAGTTTTTCATTGAATACTGACTTAACACAACCTGTTACATATTTCTAGTAACTCAGAACAAACTTAGCTATGAATGGAATGAAAGAATAAAAAACAAAGTGCGTTAATAATGGCTATTTGTCATGGCGCGCAGCTTATAGGAGTCAACTAAGGCCAATGGGTTAATGTTGTCTACAGTACGTAGGCGATGAGCTACGATTCATCTCTGCCTACATACATTTGAATGTGGTACTCGGAAATAAATAAGGAACATCGGCTGTGATCGGAAATAATCGGATGGTGTCGGTTTACAAGGACCATGTCCGTCTCTGAGGCCGCGCGGCTACAGATTGCATTCTTATTTCAAACGAAGAACCGTTTGAAATAAGAATGCAATGTGTAGCCAGCTGTCTAGAGGGGCTATTCCTGTATTTTAAAGACAGTTAGCATTCTAATCTCATTGTCAATGCGTCCTCCAGTGTAATTTTTTTGACATGGATTGTCGCTGAGATCAGATTGTGACTAGAATTCGAACGTTTTTATGTACGGGAATTATTAGCCTTCTAATTGAGGCAGCCGCATTAAACAATGTAATTTTGTAACAATCAATCTGCCTAGTCTATTCCCAATTATGTTGGGGTCGGCTTCAAGTCTAACCGGATGCAGCGCCTGCGTATCTGACCGCCACAACCCAGTAACTGGTTAAGATGATACCTACCCGTTGGTAACACTGGTTGTCAGACTTTCGGGCTTCTGACGACTCGTAACGGCTGTCAAAGATCTACGAATGACAGCCGGGACAAACGGCTTAACGTGCTTTCCGAGGCACGGAGAAGTCTCGTTATGTAAAAATGTTGACCCATCCACGGACTAACCCCGGCAAGCGTAGCTTAACTTGATGGATCGACCGGTGCGGCTGTTATTACTTAGCCACGAGCTCATCTTCTCTCTTAGATTACAATGTAATCTTTTAACGAAAAATGGTTATTCAGATGGTGTTTTACACGATTAATTTGTTTATTTTATTATCAAGACTGTTAAACTACACTATGTTTATACCCTAGTTATCGCAATATGACGCGAGGTTCTACGCGTGTCTCTGGTTTCACTCACATAACATCTCCTAAGCATATTGGAGAAATACCACCTAGAAACCGTGACTCAAACTAAAATCCAAGCAAATCTTATTCAAAAAATGGACTGCATTTTTTCGCGACTTCGTCTGCGTCAAATTTTGGCCCCCGATTCAGCGTGTCGGATCCCATCGACCGCCCGCGCTATGACTTCGTTTTCGCTTAGCGTTGTTTCTGTTTTTTCTCAGTTCTAAAGGGTCGTAGCGTAATGTTACATAGCCTATAGCCTTTCTCAAGAATTAGGCTATCCAACGCAAAAATAATTTTTCAAATCTGACTGGTAATTCCGGAGATGACCCCCTCCATACAAACTAACAAATAAACAAAAGAAATTAATATAGATTGACGCAGCACGTTTCTTTCTTCCGCCGGAGTCTGGATTTGTCCTCGGATGATGGCAATAGGCTCGCCCCCTATGACATGGGTCTTAAAAATAACTGTTGAGATATAGGTATACCTCTGCTTAACTCGTCGGAGAATACAGGCGTGATGTTATTTTATGTTTTTTTTGTTCCATACATCCATATTATCCGTCTCAAAATTGGCTTCCCTCCTAGCAATTTCATTTTCAACACAATAGGGATGATGCCTGGGTAAAAAAAAGAAATTCTAATTAGTCTGTCGGTCAGATAATAAAAAAATATTAGACACATATTTTTTGCTATATCATATTCATAAAAAAATACTTAGATAAAACCGCATTTTAAGTTGGGGAGTGGGGGTCGCTACGTCACAACTTCACAAGTAAGTATAAAATCTACATACTCGTGACGCCATGGCACATTTTAACACAATGTATCGCCGTAATCTTTATATTACGTAATAAAACAAAAAATACGTGTCCAATATTTTTTAATAATATCAATAAAGGACTAAAAAAAAATTTTTGTCATCATCCCTATTCATCCGTCTTACAAAAAATTCGATATCCAAGGTATATTGCAGGTGCACCTTCCAGGGTTTAATATAATATGTATCCAGTTCAGTAAATAGCATTAGACAGAGCTCGGTTTGTTCGCGACGTGTTTGACTAAGGTGCCGAGACGCCTCATATAACTTCGCTACTTATATCACTTCAGATTTATACACCGCTTTGTTTATGTTACTTGAGGTTTCGGCAAGTATGTATTTTCTTTGGGTACGATTTTAAAATGTATCAAAGGACCATCAATTACTTCGATATTTTTGGGTCTTGGTACTGAAAATGTTTGGTGCACCTTTCGTATAGATTTGCAAACTTTCTTCGAGGAACAATACTTAGCCCAGGTCCGCACGGGCGAATTTTTCCCGTGGCGATGTTTTTTCGTGCACTGGATTTTCAACTCTCGGCTCTTAGCAGAGCGTTTATGCAACAGTGTGTTTATGCAACGCGGTGCCGCTGGGACGACAGTGCGTCCCAGTGGGTTGGACTCTCAACTCTCGGTGAGTTGAAAATCCAGTGCGCGATAAAATCCCGCCGCGTTATTTTACGTCCGTGTGAACGTCGGCTTACTCTTATATTTTGAGTCATTTTTTACAGCAGTTTTCTTATTTTTCCTCTCCTGGCCAAATCAGCTTTCACACAATCAAAGCATTAATTCTAAGACTGGCAATTATTTTATCTTTTTAATGCTTTACTAACACCTATTTATAGCACGATGTGTCCCTACTCAACTCTTCTGTCACCTGTGGTACATTCAGGCACTCTCTTATAACCTCTCCTCATATCTTGTTCAGTTCAGTAATTACTACCAGTACAGAATAATTTGTGAGATTGCAAGGCCGGGTGGTCTTGCCATCTAAGGCCCAAAGAACCTGTTTCCCTCAATTGCCTTATCTGACCATTGGCGATTATAACTGCGGAAGTGCCTGATTAACTGTAATTTGTTCTTGGTTTTGTATAAAATGAGATATATCATTTTGTACTGCATTCTGATGTTACGATTTAGGAATATAATACACGGGTCCAAACCTGTCAAAGTTGTCACAAAAAACTTTATCAATGGCAGTTCAAGTTGGGAATCGAGTGTTGATAAGCTGAGATATGTTTGCAAAGGTGGAGCCGTCATAAGGATTTTTAACAAAAAAAATAAAGTAATGTCGGGCTCATTTTGTATCTTCACTCAGAATCTCAAAGTCAACTTACAGAGGTCCATATAGGCTAGTTTTTACAAATCAAATTCAACCAAAACTTAACGAAACTCTAAATAGCACCATGGTCTTATCACCACAGAGTTAAAACATAAACGAGACTGCACACAATACATCCGTTGACTTCCCAGAACATATTAAAATAGCGCTGATAAGCTCAGGTTAAAGAAATGAGATATCCGGATAAGCTGTTTAAGCAAACGTTAAAGTATAAATATACATTGCGCAACTTGATAGCGGTCGTGCCTTCAAGAGTAAGCAGAAACTAAACTATGAATAAGAATTACGTTTCGATGCGACTCGTAACAATGCGTGTGGTGTATTATTTCGAAGACAATATGACAAAACGCATTAGTATTGAACTCGGTGTTCTACAGTACACTATAGTAATACTAGTAACTATACATAATAAACTATAGGTAAGTGCGATGAATGTAATAGGGATTATTGTCAACATTTCCATTTGGTGATTTGAGCAAAGGCAATTTAAGGCTTGTGCAGACCAGCGCGGCATGTCATGTCATGTCATGCCATGTCATGGCATGTCACCGGTTATTGTTATACTGAGACGTTTTCTTAGAAATTTTATTGTTCGTGTCGCGTCGCGCGACAAGTCGCGCTAGGCTGCACAAGCCTTTATCTACCCTATTCATTGTCCAGGCAAGCGTTTACTAAATGAGGAATTTGTCATTGAATATTAATTCATTCTGCTGTGTTGATAACCTGATCAGTACTGACAATCATAGAACAGAATTGAAGCAATCGCAGTACCCTGAAGAATAGTGAAAAGTGTTTTTCAAATAACTTAGTCCCGAGGTTCTTTAGCGATCATGGCCGTTGGAGATATACATGTAAATGCACTTACTCAACAAGTACGACTGCCTCCTAACAATACAGTATTTTTGCATTGCAGAATAATATTATAATTGAACATCCGCTCTGACGCACGAATAGTCTGGTGGCGGAACCTTTGGTGTTCAGCCGTTTTGGGTGATCTTGTGGTATTGCGATGAGTTATAGCTCAAAATAGAGAACTTTCTAAACGATTGGGGTTTCCAATCAGTGGAATACCGAAACTGAAATTGCATAGAGAAAATGAAATGTTTTAGACAGACATGCTTGAAGATAATATAGACTCGTATTATATATTACACCCAATCTGGGTGTAACTTTTGAGGATGCCTCATAAGTCGACTTGGAAAAATAAGACAGTGGACATTGATCCATCTTTAGTAGATGGATTTCTAAAATGATTAATTTCTAAAACATTACTCCTAATGCATTTAAAGTAGTAGTAGTAATGCATATAGTTATCGCTCAAACCTGGGCAATAAGGCACTAGATTCTTCAGGATAAAGCCATTTTGCATGAAACAATTAAGTAACGTGAAGTTTTACTAGTTCATAAGGGGTGGTAATTTACTCACTTCTCGCCCCGTCTAATTAGTTTTAATTTCCTTTAGTTGACTCCTGTAAGTTGCGCAGATGAGAACTTTGAAGGGAAGTACTTTTTTATTTATTTTTAACGATTTCAACTTAAGTGCATTCTGTAAATGCATTGTATTATTAAAGTCACTTAGATGTGGTTTGTTCCGGGTTTCCCAAACATCTATGTATGTTCAATTAGAAATCAACAATTTGACAATCGAGGAAATGTAATTTTCGGGGTATTTCTGGAGAGAAATTGGAATACGTCGAAACGTTTCGATTGAATCTGAAATTAATTAGTTCTAGCGGCAACTAAATGTCCATTAAACACAGGCTAGCATGTTGCTACAACATGTACAATTTCGTAAATTAATTAAATTCTTGTAATAAGAGGTGAAATAGGAAATATTGTTTTCATGGTGTCAAAAGCATGTTGCTTTGTAAACGTTCAAACTTAATTATTCTAATTTTGGAATGGTTCAGATGATCTATGTTTTCGCCCGTATTTTACTTCCCTCACCCAGCGTCAGGGTATCATTAAGCAAATACAAACCCACAGAAATTCTAAGCCTCTACAAATTAACAAAAGAAAAATCTCACAAAACGAGTTTGCAACAACGAATCACAAAACGCAACCGTTCCGTTTATAAATCAGGAACGTACGTCCAAGAGTAACCACAAAAGGGCAAAATCAAGTACACAATCACGTCACGTGTTGCGCGCGCGCCGTGCCACGCGCGGGCCCACAATGGCGCCGCTCCTGCGCCCGCGCTCCGCCGGATTAACGGTTGATTATGCACGCTCCAGATTCAGGAAACGCTGGCTAAATGGCCGCTGCACGAATGCTGTCTATTGTTTGTTCTAGGACATATTGATTTGGAATATATATGAATTCGATTTCTGAGTGCAAGCTGAGAAAAGCTGAGAAAGTAGTGTGTAATGCTTGGGATTGCTGAAGGTTTTTGGGGAAAAACTAATACAAATGAATCTAACTGCTAAACTAAAACTCATTTGAGGCGATGAAGATTTAATCAACGAACAAAATTTTTACGAGGCTCAAGATTTTATCTGACAGAAACAAGTGTCTATTGTGTCTACGAAATTGGTGTTAAAACTTCTGGAGCCGATGTCATTTGATTAGAATATTTTTACATACTATTCAATAGCTTAAAAAAACATGTTCTGTGACTTGAATAACAAGATTAATAGCATCACAGAAATATTTGCATAATAGCGTTGTTTCGGCGTCTAATCACCATCACATGGAAGCAAGCACTCGGTATAATACGATAGCAAGTTGAAATAAACGGCAACGAACGGGTTTTCTTCGTTCTATTCCAACGCAATTTGGATAAATGAAGGTTGAATAAGAAATGGAATTAAGACATTCTTTTCTAATTCCGAACCTAGATGGTAATATTGAGTTTACGAACAAGCTAGTCCCGCTGGGAACATTTCTGGTGCATTTATAAAAGATTTATTACCGCAGTATTGAAACTTGACTCTGCGGGTAGTCCCTTTATAGCCTTGTGTTTTACTATTATTGGAGTTTAGTGAAAAATTGTGACGCAAAGTTCAATTTATGTTTCTTGAAGGAATGATGTAGCCCAAACTATCAGACAAATTATTAAGATTTTTTATAAACTATTGGATTTAAGAAGCTATATATATTATGGGTTATATATATATAGCTTCTTGAAGTCTAGTTTGAATCGTAAAATTTTAGAGTTCTGAACGGCACTAATTAAACGCTATGGATACTTTTTCAATCGATGTATACAAATGCATATTTTGTCAAATTGTATATGTTTTGCGTAAATATCGATGCATCTACTAGTTTATCTTTTTCATCTTCAATACATTTTGTTCTGAATGGTTAGTTTTAAAACTGGTATATTATTCTAAATGTTATATTATATGCGGAACTTAACTAATTTGCATTTTCATAGTTTTAACCGGACTTTTAAGTTTCTTATTTGATAATGGCGCCAAATGCTCCAAAATCAAATATAAACTATTCGTAATCACAAATGTATTTTTGGACAATCATTAAATATTTGTTTACAATGGACGTGCTGGTTCGTTAATATCCTTTCTATTCAAACATCATTAGCGCCCATACGTTATCGAGGTGGTTTAGTTGATTTGATTTCATTGGTAAATTCATTACGGCTAGGAACTGTTACCTCTAATGCTACTATTCTATTTAAATTCAAAACTATGTGTTTAATTTCATGATTAGCAACATCAACATCAACTTGAGTTTTGTCATTGATCCTTATCAGAAAGTGTTTTGTTTTCTTACCTGCTCTTTTGCCAACTGAAACCATGTCTTCAAAATGATTGGCAGCCGCGAATCCTGGTAATGTTTTGATGTTTTCACAGTTATAAAAATGTCATCTAAAGTTAAGTTTTTAACTGCACTTTCTTCTATGGTGGTCAAGGGTTCCACGGGTAATTCAGACACTTGCACAGTTTCCGCGCGGGATTCTTGGAAGTTAAAAGGAACGCCACTTTGGTATACTAATAAGCTGCAGTATCCCAGAGTTATCAGTACAGCCGCAGCCTTAAGCATCTTGCGCGGAGCCATGCCAGAGGCGGCTGGCGCCAACGCACCGATAAGCTTGCAAAATCCTGAACACCTTTTCACTCATCTGTTGTTTTTCTTATCGAAACACTATTGACAAACAGTGGTCAAACGCAACACTCGAGTCGACGGTGCTTCGGCACCAAAGAACGGTTATAAACTAAATAAAATGTAGCACAGGCGGCAAGCTTACGCCCGCGCCCGGCCGCCGCCCCCACCACGTGGTGTGAGCGAGAGGACCGATAGCGTGTTTTCTTCTTTCCGAAGGGTCTACCTGCGCGTGCGCCTGCTCCTTCGTCATGCCCGCGGCGGCGACACCCTGTCAAGTGTTCACATAATAGTTATCTACAACATCGAGAAATCGGCCCGAGACGACCAATTTTATGCCCAATCATTTTTAAATTTCTCTTCTCTTGTACGATGAATTTTAAGTTCTTCACGGTTTATGTGTTTCGCGTTTGGTTTTATTAAATTGTATGTATGGTATACCATACCCATACCGTGGTTGTTAAAGCATTTTATTCTTTGCTTTCTAGAGATATCAGAACATGTAGAAAGGCATCGATAAAGGTGGGCCAGAGAAGGCCGTCACGCAGGTGGTGCCGGAAGATAGCAGCTTCACTGAGGAAACCCACGAAAAGCTGGCGTGAGAAAATCGAGACGTTCATAGATTGGTCAGATAATGCAAGGAAAGAGTGGAATCTTGGGTTTTTATGAGGTAGACCTTTGCCCAGTAAGCAGTAGGACAACACAGGTCGAAAAATTAAGCTTTTGGAAAAGATGTTTTGGCCCCGGCAGCACACCTCCGTCGCGAAACCATAGCAGCGAAATCTTTAAAGTCTTTGATATAATCAGGGGTTTTTACAGTTTTTCCATTCACGGTAATAGTAATTTATCCTAATTAATCGACGCATCACGTACAAAATGTAACTACGTCATCGTCCTAATTTGTTTCCATCGGTGGACAATACTCCATTGTTGGGTAGATGGACGTTCGCTAGTCGCAGCCACTCCTAAGTCCGTGGGTGGTAATGAAATTAAGAGCCAGTCATTGTTGCATTAAATTCCACTCAAATTAGATAATGAGAGAAGAAATTGGTTACCAACCGAGATTAATAGCGTGATTCCTTAGTCGGTCAGACATAGAGAATTGAAATTAATTAAATTTTTCATTGTGTTTTAATTTGACAATGAAAAATTTGAAATGAATGTTGAGTAGGTGTATTGTACAAGAGAAGATAGTTAAATCATCTAGTAGGGCACAAGTTAATAAAAAAGTTAAGCACTTACCAGAAACTTTATGAAATTGCAAATTATTTTTTTATTTTTTTCTGAAAATAAAACGTTTTGCTGAAAATAATATAAAACTTTCATATTACCCCCATTTTATCTAGGTAATATTATTTACATCTAAATGTTTTAACTGTTTTCGCATTAATAACTTAACTTTCTTAATTAAGTCGTTAAGTTTGTAAGAAACGTTGTAGCAATTATTTCTAACATAAATTGGAAATGGCTAAACCAGCCATAATAATTGTTTTCCATTGTTCCAACAAAACGTTCTCACTGCCATTCATTTTATTGAGGTCAAATGATAAAACTACAATGAAATAACGTTTCTTTGATTATAGATTTCCCACACTTTCAAATTAATTGTAGTAAGTTTCGAAGGTTTTCTCTAACAGTACAAATATTGGTTGTAGCATTTCTATAAAGGAGAAAAGTACTTACCAAAAACAATTTCTTCTTCATAATTTAGTAACCCGTTTATAAATTATATTAATGTAATAGACAGACTTAGAAAATTGGTACTAAAGCTGTGTTATGGTTACTGATTGTTTGGAATCATTCTTGATTCTTGTGGTTGGAAAGGTCCGAGGTTTGTTTCGACTTTTGATTTTGTTAGTTATTTTTATGAGTCGACAGATGTTTCAAAAGGCATTGGCACAACCTGTCAATGTCACAGGTTTGACAATCATTGACAATGATGAGAGCAGAGTAACATCATCTACGGCAAAGTATTTTTGGCCAGAAATAATACAAGTAACGTAACTTTTTATTGTTCACCACAGTACAATGTACACTTGTTTTAAATAGAATAGTTAGACATTTAAATCTTTTAAAGGAGCATTTCCTCAGGTCTGCAGGTCTCATTCGCAATCTGTCAAAAATTGTACAATCAATTTACCAACATTTTTGACCACTTTGACAGATAGGTCTACCCAAAACCGAAAAACATGCCAACTGGTCGACAACATAAAAAAGTTTTGGGGATTTCTGACTGATAGTGACGCGCCCCACTCCGCTCCTATTCTGTAATCGCGGAGTGGAGCGCGTCTTCGTGGATGGCACTATCCGTACTTCGTTCTTTTTTTTTGGGATTGGCATCACGCAGGTTAACCTAGGAGTTTGTCAGCTATTTGCCCGGACTTTTCTGTGGATGCCTCTATAAATTAAGGTCTCCAGTACAAGATTCAATCAATCTGCCTCGCCGTTTCCCAACTATGTTGGGGTCGTCTTCCAGTCTAACCGGATGCAGCTGAATACCAGTATTTTACATGGAGCGACTGCCTATCTGATGTCCACAACCCAGTAACTGGATAATACGATACACCTTGGTAAGACTGGTTGTCAGACTTTCGTGCTTCTGACGACCCGTAACGACTGTCAAAGATCCAAGAATGACAGCCGGGACCAAAGGCTTAACGTGCTTTCTGAGGCACGGAAGAGTCTTGTTATATAAAGATGGTCACCCATCCATGGACCAACCCCGGCAAGCATAGCTTAACCTGTTGGATCAACCCGTGCGGCTGTTTTTCCTTAGCCACGAGCTTCTCGCTTCATTCATAATACTAGATTATTTAAACGAATTAACGAATACGTCAATAAAAACATTTAAATCTATTATGTAAATTCATGAGTGCATGACTTCCTGACAAATCAATTGACTAACATTTGTATAAACAATATTTATTGAAATACTATATGACCTTACAGTATGCTATAAAAAAATACCAAGTAGTCTACTCAAACAATACACCTTATCTTGAAGAAATAAGATTAGATTCAAACAAAGATCTTATAAATCAAGCATTGACGTCATTCAACAAAAATCGATTCCGTATAATAACCGTTTCCCGATTGGCTTAGAGGAATCCCAATTAAAAGTGGTTCGGCTAAGCCGATAGTTCTGGTACCTCGTTAATTAGTTATGAACAATTTACTTTAGAATAAAGCCATGAAATGTAAAAAGGTCACGATGTGGGCGGGCTTGTTTTGTGTTGCAATGTCATTGATACGAGTTTTAGGGTCATTTGGTTCGACAGTCTATTACTTTCTAGGTAAATACTTTAAACAAAGCTGATTAGAATTTTCATTTCTGATAGCACATGGTCAATTAATGTTTTTTTTTATTTTTTTATTATTCTTTTCAGGTCCTAAAATTATACCCTGGGGAACGCCGAACCCTCTTAGCTCGTTTTTCTTCTATTCATGTTCAGCTGTTTTTTTTTTGCGTTGTTCCTCTCCTGGTCAAAGGCCTCACTCCACTCCTTCCAACTTTCACGAGCACGTGCGTCCCCCGTCCCGCCATCTCCTACGTGGCCTGCCGCGACCCAATTCTACCATCTGAGGGCACCAGTTCTGTGCTATTTGTGACTACAGTTTGTCTGGCATGCGGCAGACGTCTCCTGTCAAGTCCTTCATGATTTGAGCAGCCTGCTTTAGCAGAGGAAAATTGCGAATTTTTATTTATAGGTATAATAACTTGTACGTAAATAAGCCCACGACCAGTATCTTCATCCATAATGTGGTTTTGTGGTTTCAAGTGAAGTAAATGCCGTCTCACCGCAGCGATTTTCAAAGAAAGATTTAAGTTGCAAGATGGTATTATTGTGAATGTATAGTCGATGCTACTGTTCATTGCCCTCGTGAATTCATCCTTATTCGATAAAACACAAATAA
The DNA here is from genome assembly GCA_947364205.1 of Agrochola lota. Classification (NCBI taxonomy): domain Eukaryota; kingdom Metazoa; phylum Arthropoda; class Insecta; order Lepidoptera; family Noctuidae; genus Agrochola; species Agrochola lota. Next base: position 16,298,792 of record OX376228.1, read on the forward strand.
GCAAAGGTAAGAAATATTGACCTTTATTACACAAAAAAAAAGTACAACGATTGAAAGTGTAGCGACCGATTCACAATATAATCGAAAAACCTCTCGAGGTTATTGTAGGACATACGTCACACGTTGACGCCTGAGTTTTTCAATATTATTCCAGACATGTGCAAAGCTCGTATCATTACCATAAAATGTATTTTTGAACGTTCACATAAGTACATCTGTTTTGACACACACAGTTTCTAGACTTGCTAGAAAAACGAATATTTGTATGTGATCAGAATATTGTATTATTTCAAAGTTTGAATAGGACTTTTGACTATCGATAAAATAGGTATTATCAATATTCTTAACATTCTCTATTTTCGGTCGAACTTTTGTTTGTTCAGCAAAAGCTCATACTTTATATGTACTTAGAAACTCTTATTTCGACAACATACATACATCAACTCTTGACTTTTGAACTTTCCAGATCAATGAAAATCAACACTCAAACAATAATTCGAAAGAAGACTTTTATTTTCTGGAACACACGCATGTATCGGCACAAATTATCGAGCATTGAGCAGTGAGAAAGCCCAGAGCCCATCACTAATTGCGGAAGCATGTAGTAATGAGCATCGCACACGCCAATGCCGACGCAGCGTGGGAACAATAATAAGCCCACTATTTTTATCGATAGCCCTCAATTGTGAAAGTATTTGAACAAAAGCGCTACTTGTGAGTTGTGCCCAATCCCGAACGGTGTCCATCACTAATTCAGTAATTGCTAATAGACATTATGTGCCGTTATTTCAGATTTCTGCAATTACGGCTTCAGATTGTGGTGCAATTTTTGGTGTTTGACACACATTTTTAAGTGGTGAGATTTTCTTCTGACTGCTGAGCATGAGGTATCGGTTTCGATTCCCAGGTTTGAAAGAAAGAAAGAAAGAAAGAAAATACGTTTATTTGCGGTACACATGACGCAAGGTAAGAAGAAAACACGAAAATAAACAGTTTGGGGGAAAACATGCGTCACATCCACGCAAAACGGCCATCGCTCAGCATAAAGCTGCGACCCTATGCGAGACAGAGCCCCAGCGCTGGTTTTCAGCGACAGCCGGCGTTGACGTTATGACGTCAACCGGTGCAGCAGAGAAAAATAACAAAAGATAAAATGAATAAATACAATACACAAGTCCTAAATTTTTATAAAAAATATAATATTTAAATGGTAACATTTCGTACCATCGGCGACTCACGCGCCACAGACAGTCTGTGCGCGCAGCTGTCGTTTATGCTTTTTGTTTGACGTTTTGACATATTGGATACGTAACGTGGTTTCTCAGTAGCAGCCCGGAATCTGGATTTTTGCCCGGTTGATGGCAATAAGCTCGCCCTCTATTACATTGGACTTAAACATAACTGGAAAAATTTGGTGTACTATAGGTACAGCTCTGCCTAATCCCTTGGGGAATGCAGGCGTGATGTTTATGATATGAGATTTTCTTCTTTTCCTTATTTGTTTTTATCTAATGTAGCGGTAGCTAGTACTTTTGTAAATACGGTTGCTTTTCTAGCATTTATTTGGACCCGAACCAAATCAACCGGCGTCAATGCGAAAGAGGAATGACGACGACGAAGCTAACTGACAACATGAAAGCTTTATTTGCTGTTTTTGTTGCAGACTCAAGTCAATGCTGATAAAAAACAGCATATCATCTACTTAGAGAAGGAGCTTCATATATCTAACTATAATAAAATCTATGGTAAGCACTTTTAATCACAGCATAATTGTTATTTAACTGAGTTGGTGGTGTGATACTCCCGTGCCTCGGAAAGCACGTTAACCCGTTGGTCCTGCGCCTAATCTCTCTCCGGTCGTGTCGGATTGCCGTCCTATCGGACTATGAGAGTGAGGGCAGAGAGAGTGCACCTGTGTCTGCGCACACACTTCTCCACTATAATATCTCCCGCGCCGAAGGCTAGTTTCTGTTGACACTGGCCGCCATGGCCGAAAAACGGTCTGGAGGACTATAAAATTGAAGATTCTCTGAGGATAAGAAAAGCTTCTAATTCACTGACTTGACATTCCCATGATGCAAATATCAAGATATTTCCAGGATACCTAGCTACAACCAGAACGGAAACATTATTCAGAATCAACGAATGCACGTCTAGAGTAAGCAATCTCAAAGAACCACTTTCGAAATAAAGCAACACTGATTTTATCTGCAGCACATAAATTTCGAAAGTCTTGTACACACAGATGCTATCAACACATCAATTCCGCTTGTTTAACCTAGCTTTATGTCAAAACTTACTATTATTTAGTATTGAACCGTGTCTTGAAGTTCAGTGGAGCTTTATATCTGATCTTGTAAGACTTTATTATTTTTATGCTTGAACAAGCTTCAATTAATTGAATTATTCGATGGCAGTTTAACGAAGGGATTTAGTTAACAGGTGGAATTATAGTTTGAAAAAAAAAACCAGCCAAGTGCGTGTCGGACCACGCACAATGAAGGGTTCCGTAGTTGGGGTGAATTTATCCCAAAAACAAACATTACAAACATGTTCTCCCATACATCGACATACGTCACGGTCAATTCTTTAACTGCAAATGTAAGTTTGTAATCGCAACTTTTATTTTATTTTTATTGATAAAACTACAAATTCGGACAATTTTCGGACTTTTTCCTTTTCATGTACTGGGAGACCTTGCTTTCTGCCAAATTTCATGATTAGGTCAACGGGAAGTACTCTGTAGGTTTTGATTTATTTGCGAGTATCCAAATATGTCGCATAAATGGCCGTATTTTTTTAATGCCTTGACTTAGAAGCTTAATTTTTTTAGAGCTAGATGGAACCATAGACCTACGTATTTGTTTTATTTCGACTTGATACCTCCACACATATTAATTTCAACTTGATACCTCTCTATTAATTTGACAATATTACTGTATGGAAATAAGTAAATTTTTGACAGCTATTTGTGACTTTGCCAACTTTTAGGATAAACGTTATTACTCTCAGGGATAAACGCTCTTAATGACATGTTTCAAGCTTAAAACTGGAATATTTCCTAATTAAACAAAATCGCATTATAATTTCAGTTCATGTTCGTTGAAGTTTGTAATTGCAATTATTACGTTACTCCGTTTCTCTGAAAGTTGTTACGTTGGTAATCGCCGTTTATGCTTAGATTAAAAATGTATTAAGGTTACTGGGACTTTTGAGAAACAATTACAGATAGGTTTGTTTAGGTATTGTGATGAAAGTGAAACTGCTGGACTCGTTCCCCTAGAAGTCCTTAACATAACATAATTATCATTAGAAAACGATTTCTTATTTGCTTTGTTTTTTTTTTTTTTTTAATATTTGTATAAACAGAGAGTGTTAAGGCTGTCATACATGTTAAGATCAATCTCAGTAGATGAATCTGCGCCAGATTCGGTGTGACCGGATGCTTGCCCATGCACGAAACAATGAGACTATTGTTTGGTAATTTAGTTGCTTCACTTCGGCGCGTAGAGCTTGAGGCTGTTACAGCCACACAAGCTACATATTTTTGCCAGATCAGAGATCTAAGACTAGAGCTCAATTACTAAGCAATTCGTATTTTTTAAAACGTTCTATTCGAGTTTCAATTTGTCTAAAACACCTCTAATTTCTCTACATATTTATGACAAGTTTTAGACATTGATTGTTACTGAAATGATATTGCGATTTGAATTTGAACGATTTTGAAGTACGAGAATTGACCTTCTCAAGGAAACTTAGAACTGACCCTGTGAAGTAGCCTTTAAAGAAATCTTTAGACGAATTTACATTACGAAACTAGTTGCGCAAACTAAGGCGAATTTCAACAATGAAAGTGAACACGATCCCCACGTATAAACTGCGTTCAAGAGCTGTCAGTGTCAATTTTCCACAACAATGATGACATTGACAGCTGTTGAACGCGGTTTAGATGCGCTAATCGCGTTCAGTTTCATTGGTGAAATTTTCACGATAGTTTTATGTGTAAATAGATACAATGAATAACGAAGTTTGCGCAACTAGTGTCATAATCTAAATCCAGAGACAAGCTTTTATAATCTATTATATAGTACGCTTATGGACTTTTATTATGCTAGGCTAGGTTATTTATTCCGCTAGGGAATACTGTGTAAGAATACTTTTTCTAGTCGTCATCTAGGTTATTACTTTTTGTTCGACAAATCAATTTGTGGGACATTTGGACATTTGTTATGGATGTAAAAAGTGTCAGAGATAGATGGGCAATAGTAACAAGTGTCCTTTTACTATATTTGATGGTCTGGCATTGGTTAAAATGTGGAGACTTCTCTATGAAAGCCACAGAATCACAGAATAAAATAAAGATTAATATGTGAATAGGGATGATGCCTGGGGAAAAAAAAAAAACTAATTAGTCCGTCAGTGAGATAATAAAAAATATTTTAAACGTATTTTTTGCTTTATCATATTAATACAAAATTACTTTGATAAAACGCATTTTAAGTTGGGGAGTAGGGGTCGCTACGTCACAATTATGTTTTGTGTTGCGTAATGTAAATTATTTTGAATACTATTATATAGAATCTTTTTTATTTGTTCTTCTAACTGAACAGACAGCTGTGCTGCTGGGGAGTTTGTGGCGCCATTTCTTCTTCCCAGCTAATGCACTAGGAAGTGCTGAAGGGTGGGCGTTTTGGGGGACTGTCTTATGTAATTGACGTTCGAAAAGTGCTGATTCTCAGCCTAGTTTGAATAAATGAGTTTTGAATTTTGAATTTTTGATTTTTTTTCAAGCAAGTTTAAAATCTACATACTCTTGACGTCATGGCACATTTTAACCCAATGTATCGCTGTAATCTTTGGATTATTTAAAAAAAGAATAAATATGTGTCCATTATTTTTTAATTATCTCCATGACAGACTAAAAAAAAATGTTGTCATCTTCCTTATTGCTTTTCAACCTTTACACCCGGTGTCTAAATCTCTTTTTATCTACTTTCCTATCGCAGGTATGCTGGGAGAGATTTCTTTAGAAATAAGCATTACCTTTGTAAGTAAGAACGTACTCTTCTGTTCTGTTCTTCTTGTATTTTCATATTTGCGTGTACATATACTCGTATAAATAAATAACAATTGAAGTCCTTTTACAAAGAGTAGCGGATTCATTTTTGTTATGATTACTTCGTTTAAATAAACAGTGAAAGATAATGGCATCGTGATAGTTTAAAAACGTAAAAATACGGTCATTTGTTCGGATCCACCCACACCTACTAATTTTAAAAGTACCATTACATACTGATGGATCAATTTCACCGTAAAAGCTGACCATTAATGTATTATCTAGCTTTAAATTGCTCGTAAAAAAACCTAATAAAGCTAAATTGCTGTAATGTCTATACATGACTAGACGAAACTTTGATCGCGTGACGACCCCGCACTGTAGAGAGTTTTTAACTTTTGAACGTATGTATGAGACCAGGGGGCCTGCCACCACCTCTAAAGCAGTATTATTTTAGTCTTACTTCAGTGGGGGAAAGAGATGGAGCTATACGTCCTGTAGAGCTTCATCTCTTTCCCACACTAAAGTAACATTAAAATAATACTGCTTTAGAGGTGGTGCTAGATCCCCAGGTACGCACGGGCGAGCAGCGCGCACACTGGATTCTCAAAGCGCTGCTCGCCCGTGCGTACCTGGGAGGGCTTAAATATCGTGTATATTTTATGTTTTTAGTTTAAAAGCTTTATGAAATGGTATCTTTTCATCGTAATTAAAACTGTTGTTCGTAAATTTCCATCCAAATGGGGCTATTGGAAAAAATTATTGCTGTTTTGTTATTATCAGAGGAGGAAATTGCTGGTAAACTTTTTTGTTGATTGTGATCTTTTTTTTCCGTGGACCTAAATGGCTTCTTTTCTGGTTTTGTTTCCTAAAAGCCGTAGTAAAAGTGTTGATTTAATTCTGTCGAAGACGCATCTCCTGTCCCTGCTTCTTCGACATTTCTGATGGTAGTACACATTACCAATAGTATTAGTTTGTTCCTAAGAGGAAAGTTTATATCAATTACAGTTTCACTAATATATATTATATATATATGATCGTTATTATCACTAAGTAGATGTCCAAGTGAAATTACGATTGGCTAAACTGTGTTCATAGATCTTGTTTTCAAGAGTTAAGGACCTCCCCACTAGTGCCCAAGCTGCTGTTTACCTATATTTAAATAGCGACGCGCCCCTGTTTCGCATGGTTTTTACAATTTGACATTACATCGAGATTATGGTATGAGTTGTGTAAGTTTAATATTACTTTATACACATAAAACTTCCGGAGTCAATTCTCTAAATTATGGTGAAAACCACATCAATATCCGCTGGGTTTACAAGAACAACGCAGTCACAGAGATACACGAAAAGAGAATTTAATTTATAATATGCATTATAAGATGTATATGTACACCTATTGTTTATGTGGCCATATTGGACAGAACTGGCAATTGCAAACTATCACTTAGCTGCTCAATCAATCAGGTACCCAGTTACGAGTACACATTGCCCCCTTTGTAGACATATCAGCCACAAGTCGATGACCCATTCACTCAATTGACTCTTTCAACTCGCACGGCTCACGAGGAGTCGTTACACTCAGATACACTCATGTATCTGTTTGTAACTGAGTGTGTTTGATTATTCGATGCACTTAAACCAGCATTAATAGTGGTATGTCCATCTTATGATCATGTGTACAGGTGCTACTGTTTAAGAGGTTGATACTCGTAAAGACCTCACTATATGTATATCAATCTCTTAAGATGAAGTTTGTGTGAGTTAAGCGTTTTAAAAGTGCCATTAGGTGGTGACGAGGTGTCTTATTTGTTTTGATCTTGACAGAACGTTTAATTCGTTAGCTTTGATGCATTTTCTTTTCCCTACAGGAAAGACCTATAAGCAAATACCCTTTACTTATAGATCTACACCTAATTCTTGAACCTATTCATCTTGCTAAATGTTGATTAGAGAAGTCCAATAACATTCAGATAAAATAAGGACATAGAAGTCTTGAAATTTTCCACTCTCTTTCTCTCCACCATTTCATGTATTATGCAGTCTGTCAGCTGAATCTGAAATACTCACCATATTTCTTGTGCGTTCACGTTAGTACAAACGGAAAACCTTAATCTTACGCGTACTCTCCAAACAGAGTCTACAAAACAACATTGTGGGAAAACATTTTCGTATCGGATGTCGTACATTAACGCATTATAACGATACATTACACGCCACTTATCCGCACTTGCGGCAATGGACAGATTGGTGACGTCCGGCCCGATCCGACCCGTCCCGACCATTATCCAATTTATACGAATTTGCTCCGAGTGACGGTGATCTGTTTATTGTAGATGCAATAACGCTTAGTGCTTTGCTGATTGAGTTATGAAAGATACGATTTAGTGAGGAAGATTGAAGAGAATTTGCATATAAAAGCTTAAGGCGGAGACTACTTGCAACGTTTGTATGTAATGTATCATTGGAGGCGAGCTTGGTTACAAAACGGCGATACACAAGACGTGGCGAACGCTCGTTTCGAGCACTTGTCTCAAGCCTGCTCCATTTTCATTCAGAATGGCGGACGTAAAGGTTGACATGCGCTCGCAATGCTCGCATCGAGCGGCTCGACCCGCTGCGGTGACAATTGTAACGCGTTTCAAAGGAAAAAGCCGACAGTCGAGTGGAGGATTCGGCGCTCGCATCGAGCAGCTCGGCTCGCTGCACTGACTACTGGGACCTAGACTAGGTAGCGCCTTAGCGTATTCGTGTTCGTCTTACTTTTACAACAGTGGAGCAAACATTACGGCATAGGAACTATTTGATGAAACGCACTGTAAATAATAACATTAACAAGTTGTCGATTAATATGACAGAATAGGGATGATGCCAGGGTAAAAAAAAAAATCTAATTAGTCCGTCACTCTGATAATAAAAAAAATATTACACACGTATTTTTTGCTTTATCATATTAATAAAAAATTACTTAGATAAAACGCGTTTCAAGTTGGGGAGTAGGGTTGCTACGTCAGTAGTACGTATAAAATCTACATTTTCGTGACGTCATGGCACATTTTACCTCAATGTATCGCCGTAATCTTTAGATTACGTAAAAAAAGAAAAAATACGTGTCCAATATTTTTTATAATTTCAAAGATGGACTAAAAAAAAATTTTTAGTCTTCATCCGTATTGTGGAAGCGACACGAGTTGTGTAGACCGTATGTGTCGGGGTACTGAGGAGGTAACCAAGCGGGTGAATTCAATACTAAAGCCCGTATTACAGAACCTCACTCAAGACAAGACTCAAGCAATACTTAAAACTAGTTTCAACCAATCAATAGGCTTTAAATGAGTTTTAAGTAATGCTTGACGTTCTGTAATACGGGCCTAACAACCTACGACTTTGACAGCTCCAAGCGCACAGTACCTACCCACAGACGTAAAAATATCACGGCGGGATTTGATCGCGCACTGGATATTTAACTCTCGGTATTCAGCCGAGCGTTGAGAATCCAACGCGCTGGGACGCACTCTCGTCCCAGCGCGTTGAACTATCACACTGTTGGAATTTCAACTCTAGGCGCTAAGCAGAGCGTTGGTAATCCAGTAAATGAAAAAAAGTCACCGCGGTGAAAAATCACCCGTGCGTATCTGGGCTTAGAAAAAATCGAGTTATATCGCAAATTTGCTGTCTACCCTGGAGACAAGAAATGTCTCATGTAACAACTTAGTTTTGGTGCGTGAAAGAGATGCGGTTTACTAAAGATGATAAAACTGTGCTAAAATCATTAAATTTAAAAGTCAATGTGCGCAAAAAAAAACCCAAAGAAAACCTTAAGCTTCGTGCAGACTAGCGCGACGCGACACCGGTTTTTATTGTACCGTAAAGTTTTCTTATAAATTGTATTGTTCAAGTCGCGTCGCGCCGTCGCGTCGTGTCGCGCTGATCTTCACGAGCCTTCATTCAGTACCCGTAAATGATAGGTAGGTAAGTGAAGTAAATATAGCACGATATTTACGATAAACAACAAAAAGAACAGACTGAAATCGAAACAGCAATTCCAATTTTAATTAAAAAAAGTAATAAAATTCTAATTGAAAAATTTTACTTAATCGCTGTACAACTTATCGACTCCACGGCAAATTGCCAACAGTTGCAGTATTGAAATTAAAAATGTATGTGTACTTGGGTATCCATTTGCACATACACCACCCCAGATTAAGAAAAAAATCTTAATTGACAAACTGAATAACACTGCCTGCTCTCGATCGAACCCAGCTCCCCAATTACGTAACACACTTTCTTCCACAATCCGAAGCATTTTAAAGGAAATTCCTAATCCATTGCTTCATAATATGTTTGAAATAAAATTGTCTGCTCGACAATGTACTTAGAAAACGCTGTGAATGTTGTCGAAATGTCAAAATGAAAGGGGATTGCAACGCCGCCGGTCTTCATGCTCACCAATCACACTTGCGACCACAAGTCCAACAAATCAGTTATTTCCATCCATTGAACTATAAATTAAAATTATCCCAGAATTAATCCGAGACCCCTGTTGCCAAGCACATAAAATCCCTGATTGACAGTTCTCGAATAATAACTACGCCATATTTTAATTACCACAGCCTACACAATATGTTGCCGCGCTATAATCGCATTAAAAAGAAATGTTTCGTTACACTTTATATGAGGTACGTTCCATTAAACTCGTTCCGACCTTACTAAGAGGATTTGGATTTAAATGACGCTAGTCCGACAGTTGCTGTGACATGATATTGTTGGGATTTAATTTACTGATGTTAATTTGATTATTTCGATAGAGGTAATGTATGTGGACGACGCCTTTTTTTGGTTTTGTGCTATCTACGCCGGCATGTGGGTACCTTTTGAAGCTGGTTTATGAAGCAATCATCGTAACAATAGGTACCTAGTACTTTTTAACCCTGTAAACCCTAAAAAAAATTTTAGTATAGGAAATATGTATGTATATTCTGTCTATTTATGACAATCATCTGCCTAGCGTTTTGGGAACCATGTTGGGGTCTGCTTCCAGTGTAATCGGATGGAGCTGAACACCAGTATTTTGCATGGAGCGATCCTGTCTGACCTCCTCAACCCAGATATATCCTACTAATATTATAAACGCAAAAGTTTGTGAGTATGGATCGATGTATGGATGTTTGTTACTCTTTCACGCAAAAACTATTGAACGGATTTGGATGAAATTTGGCAAACAGATAGTTTATAACCTGGATTAACACATAGGATGTTTATGCCGATATTCCTAAGGGATCGAGACTTATGCGGGTGAAACCGCGGGACGCTGCTAGTCAGTTTTTTATACGACAATATTATGTTCGTGAACGGGCGCCGTCGGTTGAGACTGGTCATCTTATATCTGCCAGGGCTTATTTTAAATCTTATATTTTGTATAGGTAATTTTTTTACTTTGGTCTCACATTTATGTAGAAACATCATGAATAATGTACTCAGGATTTTGTAATATCTTGATTTGAAAAGGAGTTTGTTGCCTATTCTTCTCCATAGAGATCTACGTTTTGGAATGGGCAACTAGCTTTAACTGTCTGACTAACTGAGCGACTCTTTGACAATCCAAAAGTGCTCGTAATGGTTTAATTAAAATAAATGGTTTGAGTTTGAATACTTTTCGGCATTTTTCTTTTAACCAATAATTTTCAAAACACTTTAAGTACTTACCTATTATATAAACAAAGCAAAACGATTAAATGGCTGTTGACATTTGCATCACTAACAGTCAGATTTTTGAGTCTTCTGATAAACCATTTTGAACATCCCTTTATGGGGACTACAGGACCTAAACGTGCCTAAACGCAAGTTTTATAATGCCTTAAAGTATATAATCCATTGCAGTAAATAAAATAAGAAACATATATATGATATTCTTCAGGATGTATGCTAGTATCCTAGTGTGTTGAAAACATAATACTAATTTGATACGATAGAAAAAAAACATGAAATACCTCAAAAAAATCTTTTAACGATTAAAAATCATATTATAGTACCGTACTTAATAGTGTTTTGATTTTGTAGTCCAATCAATAGATTCTTTGTAAATATATAATTACTTCATATTTTGCAATAAATTACCAGCATTGTGTCATCGCGCTTCGCTTTCTTTTCTATGCAGTCCGACACTGACCGCGCTTTAGCTGTTGTAAAAAGAAAGAAAGAAAGAAAATACGTTTATTTGCGGTACACATGACGCAAGGTAAGAACAAAACACGAAAATAAACAGTTTGGGGGAAAACATGCGTCACATCCACGCAAAACGGCCACCGCTCAGCATAAAGCTGCGACCCTATGCGAGACAGAGCCCCAGCGCTGGTTTTCAGCGACAGCCGGCGTTGACGTTATGACGTCAACTGGTGCAGCAGAGAAAAATAAGCCAAAGAAAGAGAAAATAAATAGTCAGAAAGTAAATAATAAGAATAAATAATAAGAAAAGTAAGCCTCCTGGCGGGGTTGCGAGTTTGTCCGAAAGGGATATCGCGGCCCCGGCACACAGGCAACGGAAGGAACACGGGTAGGTTTTAGTCAGTAAAAGTTTGAGACGCCCTCCCGCTCCGGGCAGAGCGGGAGAAGTTATTTGATAAACTCCCATCCTCAAAAAAAAAAAAAAGCTGTTGTAAGCCTCTTAACAGCGTTTATTCTGAAGGTGGGCAGCGTCGCAAATAGATGTCAAATATATCACTGTTTTGATTAATTTGGCAATATTACTGTGTGGAAATAAAAAATGTGGCTAACTAGTGAACTAGAATATTGATTATGAAAAGCAATAATGAATATCGTAGCACCGAATGTTTAGTTTTAGATGTAAAAAAAACTATTTGGAAACATTCCAAATGCGTTTTTTACACCTAAAATGGGTACTACATCAAATTCAATGTTATAATTGCAATTCATTATTAATATTCTAGTTCTCTAGTTAGCCACATTTCTTATTTCTATTCAGTAATATTGCTATATGAATCATAACAGATAAATATTTGACAGTTATTTGCGACGTTGCCAACTTTTAGGATAAACCCTCTTAACAACGAATAAGATATTATGGTGGCCTCATACAGACCACACGCCACTAAAAGACCGTGGAACTTACAACACCAATAAACTATAGGAATACTTTTGGTCGCATATTAATCGCAAACTAAGTGAAAGGTGACACCGCGACCGAATACCTGCTGAGTTTAAATGCCCCAGGCCGGACCAATTAGAGGTGCGCCCGGTAGGGAGTCCCAATTGTTTTAAACCATAGATAGGTACATAGAGAAACGACATGTAATTTAATTCGATAATTTAGATAAAGGTTGGGACATATTTTGGGTGCAGTGTGGGCGGGTCCTAAGATATTATCGTGGGTAGTATGTTGAAAATAATTGTTGAGCATTGAGTTATGGGTTATTAAAGCTGTTAATAGGAGATTATTGTAATAAATTATGATATATTTCTATTGATATTTAAGTAGGTATTTAAATTAGAGTAAGTAGAGCCACTACTTACTCTGTCCCATGTAATTTTAATCATTTAACCATAATAATCCTAGGTGTCATAATATTTTTGTTAATTATTTCTATTCATCTAGCCGACTGAAATCGAGGGCTACTTTATTGTAAAAGATATACCGTGCCAGATTCTGGGTAAATTACCCATAGACACCCTTGTCTAGCTTCATTTTAGATCGTCATTAATTACTTATTATTTAATAGATCTATATTTGTTTTAATAAAGTAAACCTAACCTTTAATTACGAGAATTTATCATTTAATGTCAAAGGTGAACTAACCCTTCGGAGGAAATAGTCGAAATAAGTATTTTACGTAAGCAGGTAATAGGTAGGTATGTTTAATATTAGAAGATAAAATTACAATATATTATAAGTAACATGTTTCTCGGTACATTTAAGTATTTAAGCATATATTACACGTGTCTTGTTTGATAATAGCACAGATGGATAATAATACTTAGGTAGAACCTTTTACCTTTAAAAACCTCAATTGACATACTGGCGCTAGATAATTTTCGATAGAAGGTTTCGTGAAATCCCCAAAACAAAAGACTTAAAAGCTTTTGTCGTTTAGTCGGTAAATCCCCGAATACGTTCGACTTTTAAAATCCAGTCATTATTTTCTACCGAGGGCCTAAGCGAGATTTATAAAGAAAAGTAAAGGAAACTAAATTATGCAGCCTAAAAAGAAATACTGCTTTACATTTCAAAGGCTTTGTGCTGTCATTTATGATAAAATTATTGAATAAGTAACTTGTCTTGTAGTAATCTGTGATAGTAATAAATATCTAGGTTTTTAATGAATTATTAATAAAATAAAAAACATAGAACAGTAGAAAAATATGTGTAATTAATTATACATTAAGAAATTATTTATTATATTAAATCATTTATATGCCAAAAATCAAGCCAAAAATCTATTCATACAATTTTTAAACTCTCAAAACATTCTCTACACATAGTTTTCGAAGTAATCAGTCCTCTTTTCAGCCAGTGAGAAAACCTCAGCCATCTTTTGCTTTCCAATTTCAAATCATTCAACAATTCCTTTATTTTGACGAGTCGTTAGTGTTTTTGTTCGGAGCCGGGCACAGGATGAATGGCTGAAATTATTTATTATATTAAATCATTTATATGCCAAAAATCAAGCCAAAAATCTATTCATACAATTTTTAAACTCTCAAAACATTCTCTACACATAGTTTTCGAAGTAATCAGCCCTCTTTTCAGCCAGTAAGAAAACCTCAGCCATCTTTTGCTTTCCAATTTCAAATCATTCAACAATTCCTTTATTTTGACGAGTCGTTAGTGTTTTTGTTCGGAGCCGGGCACAGGATGAATGGCTGAAATTCTAGGAGCGGTGCGCCCCGCCTACATGCTACGCCGGACCCTGGCACCTTTGGAATCTGGACGACAAACTATGCTTATTGGCTCCTTTTAGTTCCCATGCTCGTTAGGTGGCATACCAAAGGGTTTTCGATAAATAAATAAGTAAACATACTTTTAGCTACCCGGTTTTTTTGGAGGGGGGCTAAATACTTAGGTATAGTCCAGCCGTCGAGAGAATGTGTTCCTGACACCTGTCAGTTGAATAATTTCTTGTAGTATTAAATATCAAATTCGCAAAACACATATCGTCCTCTTATATGCGAAAAACTGGTGGGCAACTAGAAAGTTATAAATATGTTGATTGCGCGGTAAAATCTGCTTATGCCATACAGAATTTTGCGTGACGTCAGTATGATGTGAAGGTCGCATGGCAATATAGATGCCACCACAAAACTAGGGCTTGCGTTGCGACGATTTTTTTTTCCACAAATGTAATAATATGTCAAAGTTGCATTCCCGAGCTTTTCAATCTAAGATTATTCGTTAGTATGAAACCCGGCCGGACTGTAGTGGCAATGAAATTTTAATATTACTGAGAACAGTCAATTCGTATGGCATTCGCATCATAATAATTATGTTATTTTATAATAATTAAAATTGACATTGTTGTGGAGACTGTGGTTGCCTATAATTGAGTGTGCATGCTGTGTAAGTTTTTATGTGTAGTTTTTAACCATTTTTTAGGGTTCCACGGAACCCTTATAGGATCACTTTGTTGTCTGTCTGTCAAGACCCTTTTTTTCAGGAACGCGTGGATATATCAAGTTGAAATTGATATCAAATACTCAAGTCTACTGTTCCTTGGAGTTGTAACAAAATCAAATTTCTAAGCCAACGCAATCAAAAGATACAGCCGTTTATGCTGCAAATTTTCGACACTCGCAAGGGAATCAAAACCTACAGGATAATTCTCGTGAACTCAGAATCTTGAAATTTGGTGCGAAGCTACGTCTTATAGCACAGATAAAGGAAAAATTGCGACAAGCATATATTTTTAGTTACATTATATAATAAAAATATTTTTAATAATATTATCTCATGAACGCTTAGAGGTATTAAATTGAAATTCATATCAAATACCTAGGTTTTTAAGCTGAGAAAAAAAAAAACTAAGTCAACTCAAAAACGCTTTTACTTATATACCTACAAGTTTGTACGGAACCCTCGGTGCGCCAATCCGACTCGCACCTGGCCGGTTTTTATCATAATACATTGGCAATCCTTAAGTAAATAAATTGTATGACAAAATATGAAAAAAAAAAAACAATTTACAGTGGTTTAGATTGTATGTTCTCTGTCCTAATAATAACTAATTTAAGGTATTTTTATTCAAGTAGAAAAAAACTTTTCATTATGTAGGTACCTAACTACTAGAGTCCTTCTCGCCTGAAACTACAAAGAACTTGCCCCATAATAAAAAAACAGCGTTGAACATAAATATCAGATCAAAACTTACTCGTTTAACAGGAAAGCTTTTTCACAAAAATACGATTATTACCTCAACACGGAATCAAAACAGTCGAACGAACAAATCCAATTACAGTTCCACTGAACCTATTGTGTTTGTAGTTACTCAAGTTCATTCAGTTAAACGTAAACGTTTTGTTTTTGAATAGAAATATTCAATCATTCAATCGTTCATTGAATATTTTCTCTTGTTACTGTAACGAACGACCGAGCTATACAAAACACGGCACAGTAAATAGTTGGAGCTGTTGTTCATTATGAAATATTTGCTTACCTTTGATTGTTTTATATTTGGTTTGATTTCTATGTTGCCGTCATTGTGTTTGGGGTTATCTATCCGTTTATTCCAGTGTTTTATTGAACTGGTAGAGTGGTAGGTAATTAAAAATTCGCTTTTAAAATAAACTCTGACGGCACAATTGCATCAGTGGCAGTGACTGAGGAAAATAACACTTATGTCTTCGCGTGTGATCGAAAACTGATGTGATTTTCGGCTGCACTTCTTGTCATCTTCATCAGCTCAAGAATGATCAAAAGGAGGACGCTCTTCAGATAGCGCTGTCGCAAACTAAGGAATGTACGTTTCATTATTCTAATCAAAATGAGGACGCTTTTCAGATAGCGCTGTCGCAAACTAAGGATTAAACATTGCATTATACTTATCAAAAGGAGGACGCTCTTCAGTTAGCGCTGTCGCAAACTAAGGAATGAACGTTGCATTATTCTTATTAAAAGGAGGACGCTCTTCAGATAGCGCTGTCGCAAACTAAGGAATGAACGTTGCATTATTCTTATTAAAAGGAGGACGCTCTTCAGATAGCGCTGTCGCAAACTAAGGAATGAACGTTGCATTATTCTTATTAAAAGGAGGACGCTCTTCAGATAGCGCTGTCGCAAACCAAGGAATGAACGTTGCATTATTCTTATTAAAAGGAGGACGCTCTTCAGATAGCGCTGTCGCAATCTAAGGAATGAACGTTGCATTATTCTTTTCAAAAGGAGGACGCTGTTCAGATACCGCTATCGCAAACTATGGAATGTAAGTTGCATTATTTTTATCAGACCAGAACTTGAATATCGTTAATTACGTATAACAAAATAAAATCGTCAGACCAAACCTTTGGTTTCCGGAGTTGCAGAAAGTCACAAGTACCTACGCAACATCTAAATGTATATGTAGATTTGTAAACGCAACCACGAACCAAGACAAATTCCTAACTGTCGGAAAACGTTTTGCTTCATACCAAAAAGTTGGTAATGGAAAAAAGAACTCAAATTCTCAGTTTTTCTGGTTTACCTACTAATAGTGACTTGTCATGCATGGTTAATTTATTCGAACCTATCATAATAATTACTAATGCAAAGCTATACAAACTGAATTAACTACGTCATCTAGAACATTGATAACGGTTCAATTGACTGTGACGTGATCGGTGTTTAGTAACAGCTCATTAATATAACTGGTATGTTCAAGCTTATGTTATTCTGAAGTCAAGTCCTTAATTAATCAAGGTCTATTTGAAGCCTCAGACCAAATAAAAAACCAAGACAGAGCGCTGTGAACAATACCAAAACAAAAACGAAAATAGTGATGCATGCCAAAACTACACCTCCGCCCTGTGCATACACGCTCACACGCACACATTTACAACTATTTACAATCAAACTACACCTCACTAAGTGCACACATGTTCACGAAACTGGCGTCACGTCACTGTTGTCAGAGCCATATATCTTGTTTTTTTATTTCGTCTGAGGATCTAGCGTGGTAACTTTTACGCAAATAAAATCAAATTGTTCTCTCTAATCAATTTTAGTTTGTGGTCTCCCTGTGCGTATCCCATGCTTTTTCTTTCTTTCTGAGGTAGAGTGCCACAAATATTTTTGGGCGTCTGAATAACATTGACAGGGCGTTGTGGAAACATTTGCGAAATGGTCACAGAAATTGAATTTACAAAACAAGATTGCTGCGGCGTTAGCTTTAATTTTGGCCGCGTGTCAAAAGCGTCTAGTAGCGTTGTATTTAAATTAATAGCTGAAAATTGAAGAAACAAATAAAGTGGTATTTTTAACCGATTTCCAAAAAGGAGGAGCTTCTATGTTCGTAACGTGATTTTAGTTTTTTTGTTTATTTTATGTATATCCGCCGATTTCTCCGTCAATTGTGACCGACTTTGAAAATTCTTTTGTTGTATGAAAGGGTATGCTCTCAAGTTGGTCCCATATAAATTGTATTAACTTTGCTTGGATAGTTTTTGAGAAAGCTCTAATAATACGTATTTTTCCCACTTAGTATATGTGGATGATATGATGATAACTTCCTGACACTGTTATTTACATAGCAGGTAGTGGTATTCGAATTTGTGTGGGGTAGGTACCACAACTAAAAAGTGAAAAATTAAAACTTTTTACAACTTAACAAACACTATCTCTCGTTCTCTCTTTGCATCTTCATCGTGGATGGGTATATATCTCTCTCTACCTCACTTTATCTCTCTATCCATTGGTCGCTTTTCTGCAGTTTTCTCTGGATATTGGGCTACTGTGAAGCTCAGTCTATCTCTCTCTCTCTCTATCTCTATCACTCTATTTATCCCTCTATCTCTATCTATCTCACTCTATCTCCATCTCACTCTATCTCTTTCTCATCTCACTCTATCTCTTTCTCATCTCACTCTATCTCTCTCTCTCTCTCTCTATCCATCTCACTCTATCTCTCTCTATCTCTCTCTCTTTCTTTATCTATCTCACTCTATCTCTCTCTCTCTATCTTTATCCATCTCTCTCTATCTCACGAACATTGACTGTTTTTACTTTTTATTATTTTTGGAAGTTGATTGTTTTTTTTTTTGTAAAAAGCTTTTTTTATAGTTTTGCTTGTTTACATATTTCACATTTATTTTTTTTCCCACAGATTACATTTTGTGTATTTAAGCATTAGCACAACAACAACTTCATAACCAACGAAAATGGTGCTAACGGAAGATCACTGAGGTTTAGTTAGGTAAACCAATGCTCAGAGATATTAATTTGTCATCAAGTTGACTGCCAACTGAAATTTTCGGTATATTCACATCTCAACTGTTGTTCTTCGACAATTGTATGAAATGGGTAAAACACGGCAAATAGACGTAGTATGTAAAATAATTCATTCCCTGATTGTACTTGTAGCTATACGAATGCACGCACCGTTAGTTAAGTCATTGATTTTACTTAGCACAATTAAATTTAATTACTCCCAGGAACGTTTCAGTCAGCTAATCTGTTATTTATTGGAAATCGAAAGGTTCAGCAGGGCTCATATTAAACCTGCCACAATTTAGATAACCTCTTGATTTGTTGCACGTCGATATTTTTCATGCCGACGGTACACACGACTTTTATAGGCGTTTTGATGACTTAGTATCTGGTATTATTATTCGGGTTGAGTTGACTCGGGCCGAGCTATCACTGACCCGTAATTTGGGTTTGACTTTAGAGTAAAAACTATATCTACCTACCAACTTACTTTAATTTGGATCTTTTTAGAATAACATCACACCAGTATTTTTTGAGGGGTTGGCAGAAATGTACCTATAGTACACCCACATTTGCCAGTTATGTTGGGGCTAGCCTATTGCCATCAACAGTGCACAGGTTCAGACCCTGCTGAAAAATTACAGTTGTAAAGCTATAACACGTTGCTCGACATGGAAATCGAAACCAGGAGTTCATGGTCAGCAAAAGTGCAAAGCAGTGCAGGCTGGCTACATTACCACGTATTTAGATCCTTAGTCGCTCACAATGGGCCTTATCAGAAGGCTAAAAGTCACCCAAAGGGCAATGGAGAGGTCTACGTGATCGAATCGGAAAGAATCGGAATCGAAAGTAGGAGAACCAAGGTAACCGACATAGCCCGAAGAATTGCCAAACTTAAGTGGCAATGGGCACGACATTGCTCGTAGAACAGATGGCCGATGGGGCCGAAAGGTTCTGGAGTGGCGACCGCGTACCGGAGGAGGAAGCGTTGGAAGGTCTCCCACAAGATGGACTGATGACCTTGTGAAGGCCGCAGGAACCCGCTGGATGCGGAAAGCACAGAATCGGTCGAAGTTGCAGTGCTTGGGGGAGGCCTATGTTCAGCAGTGGACGTCTTTTGGCTGAAATGATGATGATGAGATACTTAGTTCATTCTCCCGGTGTATCAGAAATCCTCAGTCTAAATCTAGTAAAATTCTATATCAAAAGCATGCAATACTGATAGTATAAAATAATTAAGTTCATTCACGTTCATTAGCGCATAATCACAGAGTACTGAGAATTTCATCGAGAATTTCGTTCAATAGCTGGTAGTCGCCGTGCATGGCGGTGGTATGAAATTTCTTACTACCAGGAAACTGTTACGTATTGTAGCAATCTTAGTATCTATATACACGTGTTAATTATACAGATAATTATAATTATCTGATTATAATTATATTGGTTATGTCGGCAATCCATTAACCAAATGACCCCTCATGACCCTTATGCCAATGTCAAGAATTTTCGAGTAATTTGACATTTTATATTTTATAATGTATGAAATAAAAATATAAGATGTCAAATGACTCAAAAATTGTTGACATTTGCATAGGAGTCAAAAGGGGTAATTTGGTTGTAAATGACCTCTCCTTTATCGGATTGGCGACATAATCAATAACTCTGTAGAATATCGAGAAACTCAGATAAATTAAACGAGGTCTATTTTAGAACAAATCTAATTACTGATCGGAAAATGTCATGAGGAAAGTTTTGAATATAAATGTGGATAGCTATATGAGTAGGAGAAGACCAAAGAAATGAGGGAGGTATGGGTAGACAGGGGGTGACGAGGGAGATGTCGACTAATAGAACAGTATTGAAGAAAAAGATCAGTTACGTCGTTTTTTTTTTTTTTTTAGTTTTTTTCTTTATTGGAATATTTGTTGAATAATTCCTGCCCTTATCCCAATTTCAGAGATCAGAGATTTAGTGTTAACCTAACAATTTGAACCATTAAACACAAAATCAAACAAAAAAAAAACCGGCCAAGTGCAGGTCGGACCACGCACAATGAAGGGTTCCGTAGTTGGGATGAATTTATCCCAAGAACAAACTTAACATTGTAGTTGAAAAACGTGTTCTCCCATACGGAATGTATGGGAGATCATGTTTTTCAAACTGCAAATTTAAGTTGGTTGATTATTTCTCGTTAACCTGTACAGCCTACTTAGGTCTCATAGTTTTCCTTTTAATTTCGTTATATACTACTGCTGTGAATTGTTTTACAAGTCCAAGTATAACCATTTAACCAGAATGGGGGGGGGGGGGGGGGACACTTGACTCTAACAAAAAAATTCAGTTAAAACCTTAATATTTCGCAAACGAATCCCTGAATCCAAAAATGGTTTCGACAAACTCATAATATTTTTAAAAGACCTTTCTAATGATACCCCACAACATGGGGTAGATGAGAAAAAAAATTATTTCTTGATTTTATTTTACCACTTTGTCGGCATGATTAATAAGTATACATATGTCAAATTACAGCTTTCTAGTACTAACCGTCTCTGAGCTAAGCCGCGGACAGACAGACAGACGGACATGGCGAAACTATAAGGGTTCCTTGTTTACTACGGAACCCTAAAAAACATCAAAATGATTGGTCATCCAAGACGAAGACGAATGGTGCCACTAGATATTCAAGTTTTCAACTTATTCAGTGGCACACGATTTCCATAATATGAAAATTATTCCAAGGAAACTAAGCGAACTGATTCCTAGATGCAATTCAGATTATGATTACTTCCTTTAAACGGAATCATCATTCCGTTTAAAGGAAGGAATCATAATCTGAATTGCAAACCTTACTTCTAAAGCACTTTTTGAAAGATTATGTCCTAAACTAAATTACATTGTAAACGGTCGTACATAACTCTTAATGAAATAGAATCGAATTTTTTTTAATAGTTACAACATGGGAGATATGAGTCAGCAATAAGTTTAATTAAAGGATCAAAAAACAAGGGGATAGCTTTACCTTTAATCTTTGGATAAAAAGTCAGGAAAGTGTATGTCGGATTCGATTTTCATAATCATTTACAAGTAAATCATTCACAAGTAAAAAAACACTGAACAAAGGTGGACTTAATGTAATGCCTGAGGCGATTTCAGGGCGACAGATTTGTTACAGTTAGTTTGAATTATTATTTTTTGCCTTCATATTCCTCTCTGCACTTGAAAAAGGATCCAATGAAGCTGTCGATCTGTCCACTTCAATAAGGGTCCAATGAGGCAGAAGATTTGGCTCTTGAAGACTTGAAGAGGGGTCCATCATCGACTTACAGAAGTTTCCCAGCCAGTTCCGCAAGTTTTATACCGTAGCATTTATCCGTAGTTGATAAAATTTCGTCAAAATATATTTTTCATTTCGTCGTATCTTTCTTAGGCCAGTTTGCACTACAAATAACTAAATGCGTTGAGCACTAAACAAATTTAAAACATAATAATAAATAATAATTATGTTGCTGTCATCTTCAAACGATTGGCAGAAACGATGTTTTAAATACTTTAAAGGAGTCTGACCACTACAACGTAGCAGGCCATGACCGTGCTAGGAACGTTTCAGGCAAAAAAATATCTTTGTATTGAAAAGTATCAGACTGCTCACTAGACCGTTCCGTCACCGACCAATAGCGTCGCGTGATATGCACGGAGCGTCAACAATAGGGATGATTAAAAAAAAAAAATCGTCTTTGAGATTATAAAAAAATATTGGACACGTATTTTTTATTTTTTTACGTAATCTAAAGATTACGGCGATACATTGAGGTAATATGTGCCATGACGTCACGAGTAGGTTATATACATACTATTGACGTAGCGACCCCCACTCCCCAACTTAAAATGCGTTTTATCTAAGTAATGTTTTATTAATAAGATAAAGCAAAAAAGACGTGTCTAATATTTTTTTATTATCTGACTGACGGACTAATTAGTTTTTTTTTTTTTTACCCAGGCATCATCCCTGTTGTCTGCGAGAATTTTTATAGCGAGCAGGTATGATAAGACGCTGTTGATAAGTTCTAGTGGGCATAGTAGTCCGTGTCAAGTTTCTTTCCGTACCTGATGGTGTTCGTAGCCTAGTGATAACATGGTACGGTGACCACACAGTACCATGCCATGACCGCGAATGCGCTTAGCCTAAAAGAAGCACTAGCGCAAACTTCTTTAAGGCTGAAGGCATTAAGTGATTGATTGTGCCAGTGGGCCTTAACATACAATCTAGAGTTTTGTAGTATTCTCCTTTATAAATAAAACATTTTCATTTACCTAACTTCACTATCCATTTTCCGTAAACAATTTTCTCCTCCCTATTTTCTACTGCTGCAAAATTGTTTCTCAACAATTTCCAGTACTTACCCTGACTTGCAGCAGCAGTAGTATTGTTGCTATGTTCGTTCCATGTCAGAGTTGGCAACATAGCGACACACATGCTGTGCAATTTGTCGTGCTCAACAATGTGCGTATTCCGAACTTCTGCTGAGTTGCACATTCATATTAAAATGCTTTTATTGAGGCATCTTTTTGTTGGTATATTACGTATAATGTGCCAGTAACCTTTTGTTCCAGCCACTTTCAAGAGAGTAGGTACATTCATGATGATGAGTACCTGTTGAGTATAGTAATTTTATTATAGGTACATGGTCTCCATATACAATAATTATTAATTATAAAACATTTTAAAAGAGTAACTATGGAGTTTCTTGTCCATTCTTCTCCATAAGAAACACTTTTTGGAAGCGGCGCGGGCGCCTAAAATCAATTCTATTCTCTTGTAAATTTTGAAGTTCAAAAGTGCCTTTTAATGATTTGACTTTAACTTTAATGCACCGTAACGTGGAATATCCAATGTCAATCTTTTATTTAAATAAACTACCTTCTAATGTAGTCTTGACTTCTGGAGAAAAGAAAAAGCAGTAGAATATCGTTAACTCGAAACGGAACAAGAAAGAGATTGCCAGCGCCAAGTCTCACAAATCAATATAAAACCAGAAAGTTCGAATAAAACGTAAAAGGAAACGAAATCAGAAGGCGGAAAACTTCAAGATAGAGACTTCATTACTTACTGCAGTTTAATTTACTACATTATGACCCAGAAAGTGTTATTGAGATTCTCCTTGTGGAATTTCTCAGTAGCAGCTCGGAGTACGGATTTGTGCCCGGGTGATAGCAATAGGCTCGCCCCCTATTACATAGGATTTAAACATAACTGGCGAAATGCATAAAAATTCAGTCGATAAGGAATCTGTATTTAAAGCTCAAAAGAAATGCATTAGAGCAATGTGTAATGTAGACACCACTACTAGCTGTCAACCCTACTTGAAGAACTTAAAAATTCTGACACTGCCTTCGTTATACATATATGAACTAAATGTTTTTGTGAAATTAAATCCTAATTATTTGAAGCCTGCTTCCAAAAGTTACTATAGACAACTACGTGACAAAAAAAGATTAGAAATTGATATACCATATGGGAAAACAGCACTAATCAATAATAGTATTCTTTGTGTGGCATCATTGATTTACAACAAGTTGCCTGATGATGTCAAAAAGTTACCTGTTCATCAATTTAAGTCGAAGCTGCATAAATTCCTAGTGAATAAATGTTATTATAATGTCAAGGAGTACTTACAGGATAAAAATATAGATAAATACGTATAGTAACAGTAATTTATTGACATTGAATAATATGACAATACAAATAGTGTGACATAATAATTTAATTTGACATCTGTATAATTTTATTTTAATTTGGACCAATAGTTTAATTTAATTTAATTGATTGATAAGTCTATGACATGTAAAACGCATCTGACAATTTTTATTTTTATTTTTAAGCTTTTGACATTTGTAGTATTCTGAATTTATTTGATTTGATTTTATATTTTTGTGTCAATTTTATAATGTTATTTTAATAATTATTTAATTAGATTAACAATAATATAAATATTTGCACACCTTATTAGGTAATGATACAGAGCACTTTATATGTATTTGTAACATCTGTTCATACCTACCTGTATTAAATTTTCAACGCCAAATGTCAGGCAGCTAACTACCAATGTTCAAGTTAATGGAATAGAGTTGGACCCTGTTGAGTCAACAGTTTTTCTTGGAATTACTATTGACGGTAAATTACAATGGGGCCCACACATAGAAAAATTGTCAGGAAGGCTTAGTTCGGCCGCCTATGCTGTTAAAAAAATTAGACAGATAACTGACGTAGATACAGCCAGAATTGTTTATTTTAGTTACTTTCATAGTCTTACGTCATATGGGATTCCTCTTTGGGGAACCTGTGCGGACATTAATACTATCTTTGTTCTACAGAAAAGGGCTGTTCGAGCCATTTACAACCTAGGTCCAAGAGATTCCCTTCGAGAGAAATTCAGAGAAATAAGTATTCTGACTGTAGCCTCACAATATATTTTTGAAAACCTATTGTATGTACACAAAAATATATCAAATTTAAAAAAAATGTCCGATGTTCATAGTTTAAATACCAGGAATAAACACAACCTTGCTGTGCATCGCACGCGTCTCCACAGAGTAAGCAACTCGTTCATGGGTCAATGTATACGCTTTTACAACAAACTTCCCATTGACATTCGAAACTTAACCATTACGATTTAAAAGCTGTATTAAAACCAAGCTTTGTAAAAAAGGGTACTATAAAATTTCTGATTATTTAGAAAATAGAAAAGCTTGGGATTGAGCTGCTCGCTCTGCTAAGCCTTGTGAAAACCATAAAATTTGACATTTTAATTATTCATCACAATAAACCAGTTTTATATACACATTGACATTGTTGAAATTTATATTCAAAATGACACGATTACTTTGTAAAGTATTATATTATTTTAATTATTGTGAATGTGAGGACTAAGTGGATATTTTTTTTAATTTCTTTTCTTTCGTTTTCATTTATTTTTTCTTTCTCAGTTAGTTTTAATGATGGTCTGGCAGTTTGAGTAGTTGATGCGGCCTACCCAAATATCCTGTCTTTGGTATTGTTCGTCGAGTTGAGCTCCTTAAGTTCTGAGGTGAGCTCCACGATTACTGACAAATGCTTGCACTGACTGGACAGGTCCACTCGAATCTGTGTGGTTCTTTCCTCAAAAGACCATTTCAGACTCTAATTAATCTACATGGTCCTCACATGACTTGACCAAGATTATGTCTGGACTTTAAAAGAGACCGCGACCTCTGAGTTTGTTTCGGCCTTTCTTCTCAGAGTAGTCGGATAGGAAACACCGACCTCATCTAGGTTATTTTTTAAATATTTTTTATATGACGTGTAAAAGTGATTCTGATATCCTATTTACAGAATAAACAATTTCATTTCATTTCATTTCATTAAGCAAATAAATAATTTGATTTGATTTGATTTGAAATGTGGGTGTTCTTATTGGTGCATCTCTGACTAACCCTTCAAAGCATACAGGCGTGATGTTATGTAATTATTATCTAGAATTTTAAAACTTTAGTATAGTAGTTCCGTAGTACCTATAGTAAAACTATCATAGAACTGGCTAAGTATTATGAACATTCTAGATGCATAATATTCTTGCGGGATAAACTACCAGGCGTCCAGATTTTGTATATCCATATGAAGTAGTAATATTTTGTTGAAATTCTCACTACAAGTTATGAATTATATCTAGAAAATTTAATGTGGGAAATGTATTTCAGTAGTATTTATTTTTCGCAGCAGTTTAAGAGGGCGCCCAACTTAACATACAAAATATTATCTCGTGACTGAGAAGGAATTATGAATAACGACTAGTAAGGACCCTCGGTAAGTGTGTCTAGAATTTTCTAATACCTTTAAAAAAGTTTCATATTGAGACACGAAGCAACAAAATTCAATCTAAAGAAAAGCGGCCATTTTCCTCTAGATCGTATTTTGTTGCTTCGTGTCTCAATATGAAACTTTATACAAGGAATTACACACACACTAACCGAGGGTACGGGTAGGGTTCTAGATACTCTTACCGAGGGTCCTTAGTTACTAGCCGTTATTCATAATTCCTTTTCAGTCACAAGATAATATATTTTTTAAGGAGTGGCGATAGTGGGCCGTTGGGCGCCCTCTTAAGGCTTCCGACTAGTTCAAATGAGCTTCAAAATAAACAAGATTTTAGTATGAATTAATATTAATTTATGAAACAACATGCTTATTAAATATTATTGTAAGTAACGTGGGATTATTGCAGCCACAATTTAAACCATGATTGCGGTAAGCCGCTTGTGGAAAAGTGATGTAGAATATAAACCTTTTAGTTTATTCACTTATTTACTAGTGCACTAAGTAGTGGTCAGGATTTGTGCAGAATTAGCAAACTGAAGTGAGCTGGAGTGCTGTTGAGGCATACGTCCGAGTACTTGAGTGGAGACTGCGAATCGCCAAACGTAGTGGGAAGCTTTCAGTCGTTTGGATCAGCCGGCGGTCTTGTAAAGGAAAAGTCGCAGGTAAACCTCGGAGCTCAAAACGTTCATGTTAAATTGCTACTTGTAGTCCTGAATATGTCCAATAGCATGCTATAGCAAGTTCTCTTATTGAAACGTTTTAGTTATAAGCGGAGTCACCTCGGGTAACCAGAAATATGAGAGATATCACTGATGAAGATATGAAATGGAAATTACTATTAGAAATGAAAACAAGCAAATGGAAAGTCTGACTCAAATATTAAAGAGCCCAAATGTGAGTACTAAATTAAACTTGCCTGAATTTAAGTCCGAAAAACAAGATCCGGATTCTTTGTCTTGGTGCTCCACTACGGATTTTTTTTTTGGTGATAAACCAATAGCAGATAGTCCCGAAATACTTATAATAAAATAATAATAATAAATATGGATGGTTCTGTAATGGATAGTTTGACATAAAGTTATTATATATACATATATGTAAGACAACAATGTCGTTTGTAGCTAAATCTGAACTTTTCAAGACTTAAACTGACAATTCTTTTGAACGAATTGAACTAATAGGTAGTTCATTCTTGATCACCATCAGAAAATTTCCAACCAAGTCTCGACATAGATCATTTGCAAGACTCCAAGTTCAATCCTAAGTAAGTCACTCCCATAACAGCCAATAGTGATCCAACTGAAAAAACAACAAACTGGCTGTCCTACAAGCCAGTAACTGGCTTAGGTCAAGACCTAAGCCAGTTGCAAGACTCTAAGTTCAATCCAAAGTCGCCCCCACATCAGCTAATAGTGATCCAACTGACAAAACAATAAAGTGGCTGTCCTACAACTGGCTTAGGTCAAGACCTAAGCCAGTCGCAAGACTGTAAGTTCAGTCCTAAGTCGCCCCCACATCAGCCAATAGTGATCCAACTGACAAAACAACAAACTGGCTGTCCTGAAATTGGCTTAGGTCGTGACCTAAGCCAGTTGCAGGACAGCTAGTTTAATCCTCAGTTACACATATTAATTCCCATTAGCTACCAGTACTCGGTACCTACCGCACCTTTCTTATGACACCAACATCTAAAACTTACGTAAAATAAATAAAATACACAAGTCCTTTCATTTCTCCTATTGTAAGATTGTAGGTGACAGTTCACAAAGGTGGGGCGCGGAAGTTGGAAACACTTGGCCGGGACAATTGCCTAGGGTTGTACACGTCTGTCGCGCCTTGTAAATGTATGGGCTTCGCAACAGCTGGGTTAAAGAAAATGTCCTGAGATTTAAGACGCGATATGGAATTAAATAAATTATATGAACGTGTGAAGTTTGATGTGTTTTGGGCTCTGTGGCTATTAGGATTTTAGGCAAGGAAAAACGAAGACTTCAAGAAAAAGCTCCAAAAAAAATTAGTTTTGTTTTAAAGTTTTTCCTCGTCTGAAAATTGAGATTTTTTTATTTCTTGTAGCTAAATTCAATCTGTCAAAAATAATAAATTGAAATTTTATTTCAACACTCAATAATATTTTGCATTCCACAATGTCTTGTCTTGCCTTGCGTTGCCACAATTTCTTGTGTTAAAAGCACGTTTTAATCGAGTTATCTTAGACATCGTCATAGTTAGATAGACATCAATCATGTTTATTCCGTCTTGTTCACTTTACAATCGAGATTCCTGAAATCTGAAACCAATTAGCTTTCTACTCTTATTCTTCCACAAAATCTATCTAAGTAGGTACCTACATATACATATATCTCACCCTCCAAGATGGTGCCGATGCGCTGATATAAACAAGATGCCATGGAGGTAATACAGCAGACCCAACCTTTCACATAACATAAGATTTACGGCGCCTTACTCCTTACTATTTGGTGGAGAACTGTTTCTTTCTTACGATGGAACAAAATATGGAGCGCCTTTAGTAACAAGTGAGCGGGAATTCCGGCAAAATAATGGGCAGAAATAAGTATGTATTTGTACGTTAGTTGATAGCGTTTCATCTCTTTTCCCAAGCTATGTACTACCGTCAAGCAAGAGGAATGGTAACCCTTTCTGAGGAGCTATTCCTGTATTTTTAAGAACGTTCGCATTATAATCTTAGTCTCAATCTGTCAAAATACTTGTAGTTTATCTAAACGCGCACATACAGACGAATGCCAAAAGTGACTTTTTTATAATAATTATGTAATAGATATAGGAAATTGTCAAGTTTGGAATATACCCAAAAATGTGACATGGACTGTACAAATTGCACATGAAACTCTTGTATATGTAGGTACTCATGATTACCTACATTTTTGATATTGATTGATGCTGAGCTGTGATTGCATCAAAATTTTGATCTTTTTTAAATACGGGACTTGGCCTTCTGGTGTTAATAACTCTGCGATCAGTGCTCTATCAGTTATGTCGTTAAAGTACTAGCCATTGAAGAAGTACCTACTAAGAGTCAAACATGTTAAACATCCTTAAATCACCTTAATTCTTCTTCAATATTGACATAATCATCCTATTATTTGACATTATATACCTACAATTTAATTTCAAATCTTTGTTAGTGACTTTTGTGGACATAATAAATATTCAGTAATAGCAATCATGTCATTTCGTTACTAATTCAATTATCTTTTATATATACTTAGATTATTTTCTATTTTGTAAATGTGAGAACGTTGTAGGCTTATTTGTTGACCATCTTCTATTTTGGGTACTTATTGATAGACCAACACTGTTTTCCCATACCTATTAACACTGTTATTTGAAAATATTGTGAAAGCCAATTATTTTTAAAACAGTAACCGTGGAGTTTCTTGCCGGCTCTTATCCATAGGAAACGACCAATTGGAACCGTGCATTTCGCTTCTGACGTTTCATAAGTGCCCATGTAGGTTTACAATGTGAAATAAAATATTGTGAAATTTGAAATTTGAATAATTACAGAATGGGACTTTGGGTGGCGGTCAACTTATAGAGAATGATGACCATAGCGTTGGGTGGCTATGCTAGATAATGGACGTTATCTACTGATCTTGATGGTTGGTCAGTGGTGGCCCAGTGGTAATGACCGCGACTTACGAGTTAGGTCGTAGGTTTGAACACATTCAGGCGCTTTTATTTGTGTAAATTATTTCATCACTACTGGTCTCAAAACGATGAAGACAATATGTGACATCTACCAACCCGCTGGGCCCGACACGTGGTGAATTACGTCCCACTCCCTTTCACTGAGAGGAGGCCTGTGTCCCAGCAGTGGGAATATTATGGGCCACCACTGTTTCTATGTGTATCAAGGCTCATGGCACAGTCCAATGCTTGTGTAAATTACACTTAATTATCTCTGAACGAGTACCTACATTATAACTTACAGAACTGAGATGCTTGAAGCATGAAACTCATGTAAACTTTGGGAATTAACAAACATAGAGGCACAAGTTGTATTTCGTTATGTCTCGTTCACTACTAAGTAAAACGAACGTATTAATTCTTGTGTTAATTTCTTAATATTGAATAGTAGCTCAAGCAACAGATAATCGAATGGTCTGGATAGGTAACTCTGCCAAACAGGAGGGCTAAACGTACCTCACTGACCGTGTAATATGCGACAAACTGAAAGCGATCAGCTTTTCTAAAACGCGTTCATGAGCTGTCAGTATCAAAATTGTTATGGAATATTGTACACTGACAGTTTAGATGTGCTGCACGCGATCAATTTCATTGGTGAAATCCGCACGAATTATTACTTTTTAAAAAAATCGGGCAATCTTAGTAATGAAACTTTTTTGTAAAAAAAAGGAAGAAAGCTGTCAGTCTTCAGACTTCTCAACAGACTAGAAATCATAATTCAGTGTTGTTATCGCAACATCATTTTCAAATTTTTACCCACACATCTCCAGCATGAACTGCGAATGCCTTCCTCAGTCCACACTGATTAATGAAGATGCAACAAGACTATTTGTCAACTGAGCGAAGCAAACAGATCTACACTGTTGATACACACGAACGAAGAGTGATAGTCATTCCAGCTGACTAGATCGACACGAGATAACATTGAAGATACCATGTTACGACTGTATGAATAATCGCCCGAGCTCCTTTGGAAAGTTTGGAGTTGAAACAATTAATATTATTAGAAGAATCGCTGATAAGATCTCTGTTGATCTTAGTTTTTTAAAGGCGGCTGTCGGCAAGATATATGAATGATGGAGAAGCGATATCTTTGGTAATATCTTTTTGTTTCTCTGCTCCTTCATTCCAATTTACTTTTCGAAATAATGGCTTATTTGCAGTGTGGGTCTTGGTTGGGGCATTGGCATTCATTGTTTTAGCTTTCGCATAACTTACAAAATTAACTTAACTTGTAACATTTTCAGTGGGATAATAATAGCCTTTTTTTTTCATTTTTTTTTTCAGGATGGGAAATCATCAAATGACTTCTCCCGCTCTGGGCAGAGCGAGAGGGTGTGTCAGACTTTTACTGACTTAAACCCACCCGTGTTCCTTCCGTTGCCTGTGTGCCGGGGCCGCGATATCCCTTTCGGACAAACCCGCAACCCCAGCAGGCATTGATCTTTCGACCCCGTCGGTTGGTGCTGACATCTCTTTGAGGCGCGCGTGGAACACATCGCGCCGTCGACACGGGCCTGGTCCTTATCGGACGGCGAGCTGCCAATTGCTCACCGTCCGCAGGCCCGCGCCTACGGTGGCCGGAAGTCGGCTCTCGACTCCCGACGCCTGGGGCGTCTCCTGCGGCGACTAGGGCTGCGAGGGCGTGCAGCTTGCATCTCCCTCGCGCGCCCCGCCTCCTCCTTCGCGAGCATAACTGCTTCGCAGAAGGAGGTGACGGCCTCCCATGCACTCTCGCTCCGAACCATGGCCTGAACCAGGGCCGGACGCGAGAGATCGCCGCCGCCGATCGCCTCCGTGAGGACACGGCGGTGCTCCGCCCAAGCCGGGCAGACCTCCACCGTATGCTCCACCATGTCCTCCGGGCGATCCACACAGTGGTAAGGATAATAATAGCCTGGTATTACATTTATAAGAAGGTACAGTGTTGGCCTGATGCTATTCTTCAACTACACTGAAAATCAATATAAAAACACGACTAACTTATCATGAAATAAATCCGAAACCACGCAAGATAGCTTCTTGAAGTAAAATGCAACATTCGAGTATATTCAATAGCGCATAAAAACACCTATAAACATGTTTTCAAGGTTTTTTTTACTTCATGTGGCTAACTTGTGTGGTTTAGGGGATATTTAGATTTTTTGACATTTTTGATGTGGCTTTTTTATATTGTTCGTGTGGATTGTGACTTAAGTTACAGTCGATAATGGTTGTAGAAACCAAAAATATCATCCTGACATAGCAGAAAATTAAATTTTACCTGAAACCTGACTACACCTAAATTACTGTCTGAAGTTGTAAACGGAAAAAGATCTGCGGTTTTTACACAAAAGGCCTTAATGAAAGCTCACGATCCCTGGCACGAAAAATTCCTTACCTATTTGTCTGGGCTAACGCCAGGAATCTAGTATTAGAAGTCTTTTTAACAAGAAAACGAACGAAGAATGGAGTTAAATAGTTACTGTATCTATCTACACGATTAATGTTAAAAGCTTTGTTAGTTTTACTCACACAGCTTTAAGAAACGCAAACTTTGTTAGACTACAAGACTAAAGAACGAACCCTAATGCACTACAGATTGTGATTAATTAGCGTTTCGTCTACGTGGGTCACATACTTACTTAGGTAGGTACTGAAATAAACTCTCGTACATTTTGTTCTCCGATAATAATAATGGCCGGTGGCCGAAAGACTCGACCATCATCTCTCGTGACTCGTTAGGCGGTTGGATCAAGGACCTGATTCAATAGGCAGTACTCCTCGATACGGCTCGCATTGTGAGGAGGTTCCTGTCTCTGCAGCCCTTACAACCGGTAGCTTGGACCCTGCTCCCGACACCGGCGGACCTCAATTGTTTTATATTTTTATTAAATGTACTAGCTGCCCCGCTCCGGCTTCGCTCGGGTAGCACTATGTACTTATCTACTGCTTACCTACCTACCTACCTACCTACCTACCTACCTACCTACCCTACCTACCTACCTACCTACCCTACCTACCTACCCTACCTACCCTACCTACCCTACCTACCCTACCTACCCTACCTACCTACCTTACCTACCTTACCTACCTACCCTACCTACCCTACCTACCCTACCTACCCTACCTACCCTGCCTACCCTACCTACCTACCCTACCTACCTACCCTACCTACCCTACCTACCTACCCTACCTACCTACCCTACCTACCCTACCTACCTACCCTACCTACCTACCCTACCTACCTACCCTACCTACCTACCCTACCTACCTACCCTACCTACCTACCCTACCTACCTACCCTACCTACCTACTCTACCTACCCTACCTACCCTACCTACCTACCTACCTACCCTACCTACCTACCCTACCTACCCTACCTACACCTACCTACCTACATACTTACATACCTACCCTACCTACCTACCTACTTACCTACCCTACCTATCCTACTTACCTACCTACATACCTACGAACCTATTACTCTGCAAAATTCACATTCATCAAACGTGCTAACTGTCCAACGCGTGAAGTTAAATGGTCGTTAAGTTTTCTGAAATTTTCCAATTTTCTGCGCAATTTTCTTCTTTTTTTTTCCGGAAGAACCTTCTCCTTACAATAACAAACACAACAAAAAAAGAATTAGCGAAAATGGTCCAGCCGTTCTCGAGTTTTGTGTTTAGCAACATATTTAACAATTCATTTTTATTATATAGAAGATTTTTAGTGTAAAAAATATTTTAAAATGTATGTATATGGAAGAAAATAAATAAATAATAATAAATTTATTTATTGGAACAAAAAATACATTTACAATTTTATTGCGTACACGTATAGCCACGTTAGTTATAAACTGTATCGCAGCCATTAACGCCCACCTCCGTGAGGAAGATGACAGTGTTCCAGATATTTAATGCTATAATAGAATTTTAATTTACAAAATAAAACTAGACCGAAACTGAACTAAATAAAACTCAAGAGTTTGTTGTAGAGTTTGTATGAGCAGTGTGAGTGCGTGTATGATGGAGGGTATGTACCTTGGTGTAGTGTGTGCGTGCGGGCATGTGTGTGTGTGTGCATGAAGCGTGAGTTTGTGCGGAGGTGTGTGTGATGTGCATATATACTACGGAAGAAAAGTCTTACACAGTCCAAGTCAAATCCTTATGGCCTAACTAAAGTCTCCAACTTTTCGTAGGTGAGGGTGCAAAGCCAATCATTATTTTATATTTCTTGCAATCCTGGGAAGAGGAAAAATAACTATTAAGTTGTTTATTTATTCTATTGTATATCACAGTACCAAAGAAAATGTACTGTCACCGGATAAAATTGGTGATTTTCACTAGTATAGATAAGTACTGTGTCTGCACGGTGCTTCCATGAAACCTCCGCGAGTATTTTTATAATTTGACTAGGTAACCCGTCAGACGCTGTCCTGTCAAAATTTAAATTTCGATTTATCAGCTGTTTTTATTCCTAAACCACCCCTGTATAGAGGCGAACAAAATAATAAAATGATTGTTGAAATCGGTCGAGCCATTTTCGAGTTATTGCGAGACTAATTGATCAATTTGCGAGGCAATTGATTTTTGTTATATATAGATGGTATAATACCACATGGGTAAAGTAACTGATAATATTATGAGATAAAGAGACACTCAGCTTGAAGACCTGGCAGAGCGTGTCATCATGTTAAATGTTATTGATTAAGGGCTGATTTTTCAATAGTCATATAACTTTCAACTGAAGAATAATGTATATAAATAATATGACAGTTTTACAGTCTTTTGTATGGAATTACATATGTCAAATTGTTATATTTATTCTTCACATAAAATTTAATTGATCTTTTATTAAAACGACCCAGTACTGTTAGCGCGCCCAGTGATAACACTTACACATATTGGTAGGAAAAGTTTGTTTTCAGAAATACCAGTAATGTTCTTTGGGCCTTAAATCGACATCATCATTTCAGCTAAGATTTCATTTCAAAATAGCCTATGCCGTATAGGCTTTATGAAAATCACCACCCGAACTGTTTTGTATTTGGGAAAAGTATAATAACTCAATTCTTTTCCCAAATACAAAACAATTTTATAAAGTCTCAGTGTGAGTAAAGAAAGTTTTTGATGTATTAACATTTTTTTTTTTACTAAAATCCATAATACTG
The DNA here is from genome assembly GCA_947364205.1 of Agrochola lota. Classification (NCBI taxonomy): domain Eukaryota; kingdom Metazoa; phylum Arthropoda; class Insecta; order Lepidoptera; family Noctuidae; genus Agrochola; species Agrochola lota. The sequence goes on from OX376228.1 coordinate 16,333,988, forward strand.
TTGAATGTAAGTTCTAAAATTGAGGTTATAAATATTCAAATATATCATCATGGGTATCGTTTTCATGATTTTCAAGGGTGCTAAAAAGCGCTAAAAGGCGCTAAAAAGCCAATAGTGAAGTCAAAATGAAAATCCAAGATGGCGGGCGCGAAAATTTGCAAATTTTTCTTCCTGGGTGTCGTCATTTCATGTATTTGTTTTTCATGTTAATACAAAGTTTAATTTAATGTTTATTATTTCTAGATATTACAAAAATAAGTAATTGAAAGTAGGTTCTAAGGCTTAACTAGATATTAAAAAACGACTATATCGTCAACCCCACTCACCTTCTGCTGCCATTCGGTCTAAGCCACACTCAATCGACTATCTCCACGTATAGCCACCTATTATATATTTATCTATGTATATTATAAAATAAAGTCGCTTTTCGCGTCTGTCTGTATGTCCGCGTTGTTCTTTTAATCCACGCAACAGATTTTGATGAGGTTTTCACCATCGTTTAGCGAATTTATTCCGAAAGATTTATGTGTATAATACGTTAGTATTAATGTTACGTTTACCTAAGAAATCTCGACGTTTTGTCAAGTCGTAAAAACCGTGCGAAGCAGGAGTGGGCACTAGTAATACTATAATTTAATTACCTAATAAGGATTTCGCCAGAGTTATCTCAACCATACGCCTACGCTTAATAATAATCTAATGCCAATTAAACAAAGAATTTAGAAGGGCCAGCTAAAGCCACTCCTTAACCATTTATTATGAAACGCGGCGCAATGCTTCATATCTATGCTAATATCTAGTTCGTGTCAACAAGGTTATATACTGCAGCCATTGCAATGTAGGCTGGCTAGGCTTTAGCTGCGGATAATAACAACAAAACGACGGTCGTTCGAACCACTTGAAGTCCATTTAGGACCATGTTGTGGTGTTTAAGTTACAGGTTCCAAGTCCAAGCCTAGTGCTTAGGTAGATTCCTGCTTAGATAAGTGCACTTGAAACTAATTCCTTGCGATTTTCATAAGCCTATAAATAGGTATATGCTTGTAGACGGAAAAATAATTATCACAAACGGTTATGTCTCAAGGTCTATCAAAATCAAAATTTAATAATGATATATTTTAATAATAAATATTATAAATGCTAATGTGAGTTTGTTTGTTACACTTTCACGCTAAAACGGCTGAACGGATTTGAATTAAATTTGCCACATGGGTAGACCATGACTTGGATTAGGACATAGGATAATTTTTATCCTGATATTCCCGCGGGATCGAGACTTATGCGGGTGAAACCACGGGGCGCAACTAGTTATACAATAAAATCTAAACAAAAAAATATATAAAGCGGCTCTGCTCTCTCACTGTAGCACGAAAATAAAAACTCAATATAAATAAAATAAAAAGTAAGTTCAAAAACTATAACCCGACTACTGAAAAATCATGCTCTAAAAAGTATGAAACAATACCTATTTCTTGATTTAATATTTTCTTTGTTTATACTTCTTAGAGTGTGATTTCTGAGTAGTCGGGCTATTTAAGTTATAAATTTCAAATCCAAGTCTAAAGTAGATTCCTGGCTAGAAATGTGGCACTTGGAACTACTTCCTTGCAAGTTACATAAAGGCGGAGCAGGCAGAATTTCTATGAAAACTTTATTTTCTTGATTACTCAGCTAAATATTTAATTAAAATCGGAACAAAAGTCAAATTAAAAGAATATTAAATCTGAGCTATTTTATTTAATAGTACCTGGGCGACTGAGCTCTGCTCGGGTGAAAATAGAGAAAACAAAATTCCCGGAATATGAAACCTAGCTAGGTCGATTTTTCGCCCCCATAATTAACCCATTTGTTGCAAATTTTATCCAAATCATTAGAGCCGTTTTCAAGAACGTGATTACAAATATTGCTCATTTAATAGTATAGGATACGAAATGCTAAAATACAACGTATCAAATAATGTTGTCAATTTGTTTGATGTGTTAAAGTAGCAGTGTTTTCAAATTTTTATGAATTTTGTTGCCTAAGTAATGTTAATATAACATAGCATACAGTTCACTACACAAATACGGGCTGCAATCTGCAGCTTCAACACTAAACTTGTCTCGTACGAAACTGCAATCTAGAGCTCTGTCGCCCCTCTTTCAACAAAAAGCCTGAAGACAAATTAGCGTCCCCATATGCAAATTTATCCATGTTTACGAGAACTAAAGCTTTGTAAACTGCTCAAACTATCTACAACCTGCTTTGCCCAGTTCTTGTTACTAAAGTTCCTTTGAAACCCTTTAAGGCAATGTCGTACCAGTAAGTTTGCTGTGACATTTCTATCAGGCGTTTAATTAGTGAGTTCCATTTTCCCATTTTCTTTATTATTTCTGACGTTTTCTTTGAGAAAAGTTTATTCAAACGTTATTTAAATAACTTTGACCTTTAAAGTAATTAAAGAAAGCGTTACTGAAATTATTATTTTCAGGAAAGTCGGGCTTCTAGTCCTTAGGCTATAAGGAAAATGGCTTTGAATTTGCTTAGGGTTGGTCATCTATGTCATTAAACATCTCAACCTGATGATTAAAACAATTTAAAAAAACGCTTATTTTTCTGTCCCACATAACCAAAACAATTCACTAAATATTTTTGCCCGCGGAATTTACGCTAAATTTGCATTAATTTAAAACAATTATTATTTCCATTTACAGTATAGGGTAGTGACAGTATGTTAAAAATTTTACAGCGAAAAGTTCACCGCCCCATCGTGTTTACGTTTTTTTTAAGAAAACGTCTAATTTCCATTTTACTTGGTGGAAAAAAATATTATGAGACATGTTTTTATGGAGTATTTGTCGAAGAGATTAGGTATTACAAGTAAGTTTTTCTTCAACGGTTTCGATACAAAATAAAATTACGAAATTTTTTAATTGTTGTTCAATTTAAAATATTAACAGCGGTTTTATTACATTCAATTACCTTATTAAATATTTTAATACGCTATCCAACAAAATTAAATATATTGTACTACCGAAAGAAATTAATAAAAAAAAAATACAATAGCAGTTCAGGCAAAACAGAACTAACAGAATTAAATAGCTCTCTCTGACTTAATTACTTACTAGAAAATTAATCACATTAAAGCAAATCGTCTTTTTTATATGTTACGGTTTGCTGTACCTAATGTGTTTAATTTTCTTGTTGTCAGATGCAGAAAAACCACCGTTAGTATTTTTGCTTGAAATATAATTATTATTATTCTTGAAAATGTTTACGAGCGTGTAAACAGAAAGTGGGCAACGTCGGAAATAGCTGTCAAATATTGCGCTGTTTTGATGAATGGCAATATTACTGTAAGGAAATAATTTATATGGCTAGTGAACTAAAATATTGATTATGAAATGCAATAATTAATACCGTAACACCGAATATTTAGTTTTAGATGTAAAAAAGTATTTGGAAATATTCCAAATGCCTTTTTTACACCTAAAATGGTTACAACATCAAATTCAGTGTTATAATTGCAATTCATTATTAACCAATTTTTTACAAATTATTGTAGGTACCTAGGTAACCAAATTTTTGGTGTTAACTAATAGTAACTAAAGTAAACTAACCAATTTTTTGTTTACAAAAACACGTTTTCGTATGTATTTTTTACGTTGATGCGGTCCTGGAAAATGTTTCCTTTTTTAGTATTATTTGAAGAGCTAAGTTCAAAAACACCATTTAATAAAAAATTACATTTAAGATTTAGGGATTTTAACCTACAAAACGTAACTCCGTGATTTATCTCATGTAGCTTTTTAATATTATAACGCCTCCCTAATCTTAATCTTGATAGGTATCGAAACCATCTCTTTCCCTATCTTACAATCCCCGGGGCGAATGCGATATGAAACGAAATAGAGTTTCTTTGGTTATGGTAGGCCGCCGAGCGGTCGAATATTCAAAACAATCTTTCTCGGCCTCCACCGGGATTAAGAAAAGAGATTTGTATTTTTTCCTTAAAAGAATAATGGAAGCAACCGAGGAGAATGATAAGGGTGCACAGACAGGGATGGAAAGAGACAGTTAATAAGTTAACCCATGGTCCTACTGCGGTGACGTAACGAGGTGGACGATGCAAGGCCGCGGAATTAGCATCAGCTCTAAAAGTTGTTTTTGTTACGGCCGATTAACCCATATTGTGTACGAGTGCTTGACGTCACATTACGTCCTCGATTTTTCTATCAAGCGAGGGGCGTCGGGTCGCATCGGGTCCCGCCGGTTCGCAAATGCAACGCGCATGCGTCGAAATTGCGCCAATTTCGCGGGCAGCGGCCTCTGCCGGCGGAAGGCCCAGTCCACTCGGTGCTCGGCGGAGGGATGTTGCATCGCGCGTGGTAACATCTCACGGACGGGAATTTCAAAAAAGAATAAAATGCCATAGTTTGAAAGTGGTGCAGCGCGGTTTGAAACTTGATGTTTCGATGCATTCTCGGCTGACGACGTCGAAATTAACCTAGTGTTGTGTGTTTAGGTTAAGTTTCCGTGTGTTTGGATTTTAAAATGACTGATTGCGGGGATTTTTTATTGTATTTAAAAACAAATAGTTAGTAACAGTGCTCGTATGTGTATGTTGGTTACGTGATCGCTTGGTGGTTTAGATTGCAGTGTCCGCCGCGTTCTCATTCAAGTGCCAGTATAACCTTGACACGTTTTCCCGCGCTGGCACCCCAACCTTGTTTTCAGTTGCACTCTCTCTTGACATTTACCGCAAAAGCGGGTTCTCTTTTACTAATTAGCGTTACTGTGAATAAACACTCCTTGGAGATTGTAATTATGAAAGTAAATAGTCTTCTCAGTAGTTATTAGGGTTCGTGTAGTTAAGTCATGATGAGTGACGTTAAAAACGATTGTAGAATGTTCGTAGCATAAAATATAGTTCAAAATTATAATTCTCCTAGAATTAATAATCAAGTTTGTAATAATGGAACCCTTGTGACCGCTTGAGTGAGGAGTGAGCCAGCGTCTTCAAAATGAGAATTTCAAAAGGTAAGTTTTTCTTTGTCCAAGTTATATTTTAAGGCTTTATAATGAAGCTTACTTTCATTTTATGAAATTAGTGGTACGGTTTTATTGGTCGAGTTTGTTGGGATCGATTTAGCCTAAGTAGGTAAGTACTGACCTACCTAAGGGTCCCGATCCGTATTGTAATTGTAGTAATATTGTCAATTGCGTCAATTGCATTTGGCAGACGATCAATTTGCGCATCAATGTGTATCACGTAAAAGTTGACAATTGCAATTGATCGTTTCGTCCTTTAGGTTCATTAGGTTTGACGTCCAATAGTTCCGTTTATGTGGCTATTTGAAATAAACAATTTGACTTTGACTGTGACTTTGACTTCATACTTAATTATGTATATCTCGTACCTAGGTATGTATTACTGGACTCAAATGAGACACGTTACATAAAAAGGTGCCTGTTTGCCCAATTGCATAATTTAGGTACTTATAGCTGATAAGAACTCGAAGAAGGCTCAGTGGGTCGTCTTAGCTGCTGTGGAAGACTAAGTAGGTAAGTACATACGCCGAAGACAGGTTACCAGATATTCTGATGCTACTTCGACAATCCTAATTCATTCAATGGAATAAGTTCATGATTTCTACAATATAAGTTCTGCCTATTTTAAAGGGTTAACTTTCAAATGAGGACTAAAACGTTGAAAACGAATGAAACTAGAATACAATTAAAATAATAAGCCCTAAACCATTTCCAACTCCTGCCCAGGGAATAAGGAAACTGGATTTATCAAAAGCAGTTACAAAGACTAAAACTTTGCAAATAAATTGTTTATTGTGTTTTATGTTTATAAGTCCTTTAATCATTAATAATTATAAGTTAAGGCGTGGTGTTACCTCAATATTCACAAAAAACTAGTTTCTTGGATAGTCGAGTATGACGTAACGCAATGAAAATATACGACGCAAAAAATACAGTGGTCAGAAAAGGGTTTAAAGAAAAAATTTAACCGAATAGAATAGTAGAAAATAGTTTGATATTCCCAATAAAAATACTTCACAAAAATAAACTTTGGCGTCGAACATCTCCGTATTTTCAGCGATAACAACATTTTTTTTAAAGAGTTCAATAGAATAAACATGATTTTATAACTTTAAACAGAAAATTATTTAATTTAATGTGTATATTCTGAATAATCTAAATAAAACCCCTAAAATAAACGCTCATTCGTAGCTTACTCAACTCAAATATTTATTCGATTTTCAACCTTATTTATTGCTTTGTAATTGTGAAAATAGATATTGCGGTCATACTTTAGTCGTCGGGCTACCGTATAGCTTGCAGACGAAGTTGTATGTGTGCAGCTGTAGCGTTTAAAAATCGTAGTCAGTCCGCGCCTTAAGTTTTGTTTACTTCAGCGTAGCATATTGAAATCGTTACTTAATAAGAGAGTTTATCCTAAAAGTTGGCAACGTCGCAAATGGCTGTCAAATATTTACCTGTTTTGATTAATTTGGGAATATTACTATATAGGAATATGAAATGAGGCTAACTAGTGAACTAAAATATTGATTATGAAATGCAATACCTAATTAATATCGTAACACTGAATATTTCGTTTTAGATGTAAAAAGGGTATTTGGAAAATTCCAAATGCCTCTTTTACACCTAAAACGGTTACAACATCAAATTCAATGTTATAATTGCAATTCATTATTAATATTCTAGTTCACTAGTTAGCTACATTTCATATTTCCATACAGTAATATTGCCAAATTAATCAAAACAGCGAAATATTTGACATCTTTTTGCGACGAATAGGCATTCGAAAAGTTAACAAATACTTTTTTAAATCTAAAACTAAATATGCGGTGTTACGATATTAATTATTGCAATTCATTATTAATATTCTAGTTTTCTATTTAGCCACATTCCATATTTTCATACAGTATTATTGGCAAACTAATCAAAACGGGTAAATATTTGACAGCTATTTGCGACGTTGCCAACTTTTAGGATAAGCCCTCTTAAGCTTTGTTTTCCTAAGAAAGTGGTGAACGGTCACACAATAAGGCCTTTTGTACACGGCACGGTTTCTTTACAGTACGACGAATAAATCGCGCCGTAGAAAAATGTCTGTCATCAACTATTCCATAGTAATCCATTCAACACTGAGGATCGTGTCTATACACGGCGTATAAACTGAGCCGTAGAAATAACGTGTCTATCAACAAGCTTCCATAGTACTTAATCCATACAACACTGACGACCATGTCAACCGTAGAAAAAACGTGTCTATCAACAAGCTTCCATAGTGATCCACACAACACTGTCGAACGTGCCTACACACGGCGAATAGACCATAGTTTTTCACGGCATGAAAAACGTGTGTGTTTAACATCCAAATACAGACCATTTTTTGACCCCTTCATGTCAAATAAGAGTGAAAATGACAGATTTTCATGACGGCCGTTATAATATGACGGCGATCGTTCTTCTAGGAAACTGTAGCTTTAACCTTGTCAAACGCCTGAAATCAATTATGGTCATCCACATTATCATCATTTTCGGCCTCTACCCTCTCACTGCTAGATATAGGCCTCTCAAAGGCATTCTATCTATCCAATTATAATTCACGGGAGGAGTTAGGCTATCTAATCAAGGCCTGGAGACATAATAGCTCGGTAATTGCTTCTGTTTACTCCGCTTTTAGATGCAGACCGAATATAAATACATTGTTGTGATCATTTCACTTCCTCAACCGATTAAGACATGTTTTTGTTGTGTGAAAATCAATCTACCTAGCCTTTTCCCAATTATGTTGAGGTCGCGGCTTCCAGTCCTTGATGCAGCTGAGTACAAGTATTTTATATGGAGCTGTGGTGGCATCTACATCGCCACATGCGAACTACGCATCAAAAACCTGACGTCAGACAAAATCCTGACGTCACACAAAATTGAAAAGGTAGCGGTTTTTGTCCTTCAAAAAATAAAGAATAAATGTATTGCTCGTTAAATGAAGGTTGTAAACCCCAGGTTGTCTGGGGCCCTGAACTTTACATCACCTTGGTCTAACCTCGGCAACCTTGCAAGGGCCGTTACTTCGCCAATTCAAATACGCTTTCAGTTCATTCAGACTTTCTAAATAGAATAGTTATAGTATACTGAAGATTGTAGACTTGGGATTTAGATTTTAGCTTCAAAGGCACACTGTCTGTCTGGCTAAGTCCCAGATTTTGTTTTTCTGTAAGAAGTATAATAAAATTCTTGTTACTACTGTCAAGTGTTTTGCCTATTGACATCAATGTACTTAGAGCCTAGTCCTTTCGACAAGGGTGCTTGTCTAGAAGAGAAAATTCCACTCCGTTCCGAAAAAGGTTTTCTATTTTTTTTTCTAACGTGACTATAAAAAAGAACAAAAGGCGTTTTAACAAGCTTTTTACTGCGGATAGATCTTTCAGGGAAGCAATTGTTTATCAATTTGACACATTTCGCCAATAGGGAAGTTGACAAAAAAAATTTTTTTTGGACACGTATTTTTTCTTTTTTACGTAATCAAAAGATTACGGCAATACATTGAGTTAAAATGTGGCATATCATCATTCTCCAGTAGATTTTATACTGAACTATGACGTAGCGAGCCAATCCCCAACTTTAACGCGTTTTATCTAAATATTTTTTTATTAATATGATAAAGCAAAAAATACGTGTCTAATATTTTTTTATGATCTGACTGACGCACTAAATATGTAGTTTCTTTTTACCTAGAAAACATCTCTATTTGCCGTGTTATCGCCATTTTAAGCTGCTATTTAACATTACATATGTGATTTGAATTAACGGGCAATATATGTTTGTAGTCAATTTGAAAATTTAAAAAAAAACCTTGACTTAAATACGTCATATTATCTAAAACCTAAACGTATTCAATTTATCTGCTATTATTAGATCTTCCAAGTCTATCTTATAAATAAACCGTTAATTAATGATAGCGATCTGACGTCTGGCGTATCATCAGTAAACAACCATAAACTTCATCGTAAGACATTACCAGGAGTTCGAAATGTATTCTGAGAAATAAACATTTAAAATGTACGAGTAACAACTGGGGCGGAATACGAGTACTTAATAATAATTTAATATTGATATCAAAGACATTATAAGTAAATAAAGAATTGTTAACAAACATAATTATTGGATAAATATTTGTTGACGGTAGGTATATTAACAGTATTAGAATATTCTCAAACACGAATTCACTGCATTAAGCATAGTTTAAGTAATGAAATCGCTTCTTAAAACCTGAGCATATTTTTTGTGGGTCTGCCAGAATTCTTGCTTAAAATGCTAAGTAAGAGATCTCAGGGCTATAAGCGCATGAGTCCTGGGCCCTGCGGTCACCTTGCGATTGGTTGAACAACCGCAAGGTGACATGAATTACCTTCATTTTATTTATAGGCTATTTACAAAGATGAAGAAAACCAAGTTTTTATTTGGAGTTTGGCAAAGGCAACGCCTCTAAAGTTGAGCTAATATAAAATGAACTGGATAATCATATTGATAAGTCCGTGATACAATATGATAGAGAGTTGAGGAACATCATGGAAATAATTGTAATGACAGATTACTTATTGGATTGGCAAAATATTTTGTTAAACAGCAATATACTCGTACAATTCAGCACGTTAAAACTAATTTGGGTCCAAACACAACTCCTAAAGGTGTCGGGATATCGTGTTTAATAACTGTTGTAATTTTGGATAGATTCTGATGCGAAAGTATTTTCATCATTCCCCGTGTTTGATCAGATTTTAACAGGCCAAACACAAAGTGAACTTGTTTCAACTGTACGGGCTGACATTTAACAAGCAGAGTTTGAGCCGGTATTAAAAAAAAAGCTTTTTTTTAACGTGGTGGTATTGAAAATAGCATTTGAACGTCAAAAGTTGCCATGTGACTATTGTACAGTTTTACGTAGGTATTTTTGAAGGAAATAAAAAAATATTTTTTGATCGTTTTAAAGAAATCAGTTTATGAACATGTAGATTACATGTACATATATTTATTTTATTTTTATATCTTATTTACATCTCATTGTATGCTGCACCGGTCGACGTCATAACGTCAACGCTGGCTGTCGCTGAAAACCACCGATGGGGCTCTGTCTCGCATAGGATCACAGCATTATGCTGAGTGATGGCCGTTTTGCGTGGATGTGAGGCATATTTTCCCCCAACTTGTTCTTTTTTGTTTAGTTTTCTTTCTTTGTTGTGTCAACAAAAGCTCAACTTGACAACGTATCAGTATTCTCATTAGCCTTTAACAACATAACTATATCAAATACTCCAACTACATCTTAAAGCTTTTACCACTCGAGGAAAACTCTCAAGGGAGACAGAGGTGATAAATTATGATTACCACGGCATCAACTTGCTTTTATTTCCATCTATTCCACGCTGTCCTTCACACACATCTTTGTCTACATCCATTTATCATCCCTGCATACTCGCACTCCTTATATTAGCAGCAGCGATCAATGTCAGTCTGATGTCACTCTTACTTTGTGTAACACTTACGTAAATTCCTTTATGTACCTACTTATTTCCTTTCTCTTATATCATTTCCTTTATGTCATCTAATAATCTTGATATTATCTTGAGGTTAATGTGAATTTTGACGTTAATGATCTGTTTCGTCACCTTTAAATTAGCTCTTGCTTACTTTTCTGACAGTTTCAAGAAATCCTTGTTCCATTTTTAATTTAACTGAGAGAACATTTTTGGACACTGTGAAATAGGCCTTTATGATCTTGAGTCGTATTTGGTGCTTCCAGAAATCTAGTGGTATGATGGTCCTTAAAGACTTATCTTTCTTTTCTTGATTATCCTTCATGTCAGTCGTCTGTCAATTTTAATAGGAAAAAAGCCATCCTATGAACAATCCTATTGAGGCCTATGCAGAAGACGGGGTGCAACTTATGTTTCTGTTTCAGCTGAATAGCAGAAATCAGCATCTGCATTTTCCCAATTATGTTGATGTAGACTTCAAGTCTCTCCGGATGCACCTGAATACCAGTATTTTACATGAAGCAACTGCCTGTCTCCACACCCCAGTAACTAGGTAACACGATCAGCCTTGGTGAGACTGGTTGGCTGGTTTAAGATTTAGCAGTAATATAGATTGTATATTGGATTGCTTCACGCATCTGTTGCCTTGTCGTGAAAAAGTGTCGTATTTTTTATCGTGAGTCGTAAAACGTCCCAAGTCCCAAGAAAAAGGTTACTACTATAGTGATTGTAGTTGTGTTCAAGGAGCGTGGCACAGTTTGACGTCTTTCGTTATCGGGTAAAACTAAGTCTATTGCAGTGATTATACCATTTATATGTACGTATGGAGGCCTTTGTTGCTGGATTACTGTTGTTTTTTGTACTGAAATTCACATAGAAACTTACATGTTTCAAGAATCACTTGTACTTAAAGCATTTAAGAAGTGAATACGCATAAAGAGCTCTCTATAAATCCAAGAACCATTATATATATTTTTTTACCCGCCACGGAGAATCTCTTGGCCTGCATCTCACCTGATGGGACGTGATGATCAGGCCGAAGGTGGAAGCGAGCTTCACCCAGAATCCTCAACCACAGAGGAACTGGCCATCTTACCTCTCACTAACGAAACACAACAATGCTGTTAACATTGTTGTTATGGCGACAGACTTAGATAAGGTGGTGGAAGCTAGCCAGGCCGTCTACCAAACCGAGAAGAAAACTTTGCCCCCACTGGGAATCGAACTTGGGACCTTTGGGTCTGAGACAGGTGGTCTAACCACTACACCACAGAGTCGGTGACAATGACACTTTCCTACATCAAATTTAGTAATTTAGTTAAGTATTTAAAATAAAACCCATACAAAATAAGTGATAAGTGTTTATTTATTCGTACAACCCATAAACATTAACACATTCTCGATTAATTGCCGAAAGCCATTATTATTAACGACGCCCGTTAATTACTGTGCTATAAAAAGATCATTATACTAAGTTATATGAACGAAACGGTCCATTGTTAACGTCTGAGTTTTTAATCTATCCCACGAGAGAAATTCACCAAATGAGTATAATGAACACTACAATATTGAACACGAGTCTAGTGAAAATATTGTGGAAACCCACAACTATCTTCATAGGTTTCAGGGATATTATGAACGGAATCTCTTAGTTTTTTTCTAAAAGCAAGAGAAAAAGAAAACAAGTCAGCATAAAGTGATCGTTTAGTGAAAAATTTTATGGAAATCTCGGCACATATTTTTTCAAATAATTTGAATTTGAGGATCCGACCTCAATATAGTTGGGGTATTTGATGATGAATGCTGAAGTACTTAAAGATTTTGAGACAAATCTTGGTCAAAAACCATCAGTAGCCAACCTCTTCAAACTACTAAAATTTGACACAAAATGCATTAAGTAGATACTAAAACGTTACAAATGTTTCCAAGGTCATTTGTACAATTAATGCGTTTGAAGTCAAAAATAGAATTGAGCAAAAATCCAAATAGGTAAAAAGTCATAACAAAGTCACGATTCGTTTTTAACAGCAAATCAATCTAAGACACTAACAATAGCGACCCTTGTCTGAAGATATTTATCGTGACGAATATATCGTCTCAATATATATGATGAAATGCGAGATGATAATACGTCAGATCTCGAGCTGAAACGGAGGCACCCGGGGGATGTTTTAGCGAGGCATATAATACATGGTTCGTTGAAGTGTAATTTACCGTGAATTTTCATGAATGCCGTGAATTATGATATGAATTTTCACTCCTTATTCATGAACAAAGTAGAATTGAATGGGTTAGGTTATGATTTTAATTGTGCTCCCAAATTAAATGCAACATTTATCACTCGATGTCAATTGATACAGAAACCAGATTTTTGTTATTGTTTTATATCGCTCGATATGAATGCTGAATGCTGCATCCAATTGACTGATTTCAATATTAAATTCCAATATCGCCGACGTCAAATTGTCAGGTATTATTGTTCATTCCCAGGAAATGCCAAACGCTGAAACACTAGCGCCAGTTCGTTCATTGATAGCATTGCGTGATTTTGATTTCATAAAAATTCTTCTGGTGTCATATTTTTTTTCATTCAGATAATTAGAATAACAAGGTCATCACCCTTTAAGTCCGTAATGACCCATTGCTGGGTCTAGGCCTCCTTTCTTCTATTCATCTATTCATTCATTGATTTCAGCCGAAATACCTATGTCCACTGGTGGACATAGAGAGGCCTATGTCCACCAGTGGACATAGGTAGGTATAGGTCAAGCACCGCCACTTCGACTGGTTTTGTGCTTTTCGCATCCAGCGGATTCCTGCGGCCTTCACCAGGTCATCTGTGACTGTGAAGGCCGAATCTACTATACATATTATAAATTGAAGGCGCTTTCCGTATCAGTCTGTGTGACCTCGTTGTTCATTTTAACTACGCAACAGATTTTGATACGGTCTCCACGAAGAAAGGGCGGGTCGCTCGTAAAGCATAAAGCATCTCTTCTTTTTTACCGGTTGCACTCTTGACAGACCGATCGTGGTCATCACGTTGCAGTGAGATTTCGGACAGCCGTGATTTGCCTCACGATGTGACTCCATTCTTCTCTGTCGGCTGTACCATGTCTGCATTCGTTTAATGGGCCGCCCACTGCGGATTTAATCTGGTCGGTCCATTTGCGATTATATTATATAAGTTCGCATTGGCGATGTGCCGCGTGCTCTTGTTCCTTCGGCCTTTCTGTGCACTACAAAACGCTCTATGAAATTGTTTCCCAGTCGTGACACAAGTCCAAAGAATTGGAGTAGTCGAGCCTGTACTGCGTTAACCATACTAATAATGTGTACAAAACAATTTGACACCCCATCACGACATTTTTATTGTTTGCCGATTCATTCAAGATCCAAAACAAGTGACGTCCAGTTTACATAAATGATTTGAGTTTGATGAAGACCCCACTCGATCGCCATTTGTTTTGGGAAGGGCTGAATCGATTGAGAAGTTTATTACAGTTTGATTTGTTGGGCAAAGGCTGGCAAAGGATGTAACTGTAAATAGGATTTGGAAATTGTTTTGTTGATTTCTATACAATTTCTGTTGAGTCGAGATAGGATTATATTGCTGAAACTTATATTTCGCCACCTTATTTATCTGTTTGTCCCCATTGTATACGCATGTGTATTGAAATAGTTAAATATTTTATTTGTGTATTCCTTAGAATATGGGATGCACACACTCATCTTCGGGTCGGCACATTCGTTTCGGCAGTATTTGATGTACAAAGCCGACCCGAAGTATTTACTACACATATTTGGCTTTCATACGACTCGTGCTAGTCGGCAAACTTTTTTCGGCATATAGCTTAGACAAGTTCGGGTGGGCTCCGCACATTTCGAGCTAAGACGAGTGGATTTTTCCCGAGTATTTATCTACGTATATTCGATTTTGCCGCACGGCTGTGCCGACCGAGCCGAACATGTTTGTAACACGCCTGAAGTCACTCAATAGTAAGATGATTCTATGAGGACAGTTATAGTCCCGTCGTTTTACCGCTTTGAAATAAGAACTCCTTGAGCATCTTAGCATGGTAAGCCTTCATATAAAAAGTTTCACACGAGATGATATCCTTTTCAAAGTAATAAATTCATACTCTCTTAAGCTCCAAAAGAAACGTTTTCTAACGTCGTCGTGGAAAGTTATCAAAACTTCAACAGCTCTTAGAATTATCTCGTCTAGAATTAACTGTCAAAAGAAACTCGTATGAAAACCGTTTGTGCAGTATGAGAGGGTTTTTCAAGAAGATTATATTTTCAATATATCGTTGTAGAGATTATGGTAATCGAACTACCTATTGGACGTTTGCGAAACATTTTTAGTGGTATTTTGCATAATATTCAATGATAGCTAGACGCTTTGGTGTTCCTATTTATTTATAAGGGTAGTAAAATTTGAAATGTGGTAAGGCAAACGTTTTAAATTAACTATTACACGACTGCCCAAAAAACCATTACATGTTTTTATTAGGGTTCGTGTATGTATGTGAGTTTCTTTATTCCACCAAATTATTATTTTTAAACCATATTTTAAATGCCTGTAAGGTATCGATAGAATCCTTACATCATCTCGAGTGACACTGGTTATAAAGAAAATTCAATGTAACGGCAGTATGGTTCCATTTTCAAATGAGAAAAAGAAACATGTTTTAGAATAAAACGTGTCACTAAAATGTATAAACAAGAAAAAAAATATAACCTCTTAGATTAAAAAGAGTTCCACCGAACTGCAATAACGATTTTATTTGTTCAACTAGTTTTTTACTTTTTAGTTCGTTTTTTGGCAGTCGTGTTTTATTTTTATTTTTTTTATTCAAGGGATAGTAAGATCAAAACGAAATGTTTATTATTGTTTGGTCAAACGGGAAAACTTTTCCCTCACTTGGATTTTCACCTCATGATGATATTAAATATGTATGAACGATAGACGTGACATTTTCGACAGGTATTGGAAGATATCAATCCTTTCTTCTGACACATGTCCTTATTTCCCTTAATTTCGATACTAAGGCCGGTATGATAAGGGACGACAACCTTTCCTTATCGAACACGTTTCATGCTATAACAATTTTAGGTCACAATTGTTCTAGTAATAGAGATAGAGTCCGTTATTTATGCTGGTTTCGGTATCGAGTTCAAAATTTTACATATGTTGTTTCCTTTAGTTTCAAGTAAAGGCCTGCTTGGTTTCCTTTATTTAGGTAACCAAACACCACTACCTGCAGTATTGTCTCTCCTTTCTTCCTTATGTCCATCCATCCAAAGGTTATCTTTAAAAATCGATTTTAGCGATAAGACCGCCCATTGTGTCACCCTACCTATGTAAAACTACATTTATATCTGTAATTGACGTGAAAACTTCATTAGGCACGTTGACCGATTTTTGCGAGGTTAGGGGATAAAATTATCGATTCGAGTCACCGATATACTCGCGCCGTAGTGCTGAATATAGATGGCGCTAATACCAGTCTTAAGTTTTCACTTCTGTCGGCAGTCCCCATGATAAAGAGTAGGTAAGTATTTATCAACAATAATTCTATTAGAGTTAAAAAAATATGAAACAAATAAGGAATACCTATTACAGTCCAGTTACAAATAGCCTGCTCAAAACATAAACATTTTTTAATTAAAATAGTAGTAGTACCAAACTACCTTACAGTAATTTAAATGACTAAGGTACTTAGCGTATTTTATTTCAGCCACCTAAGTAAATCTGTTTAATGCGACCGTATTTTACCAACTTAATTGCGAACACAATCGTTTTATTATAAAACCCGAACATTTTAGCTTTGTAATTAAAATCACTGGGGTATTGTTTAGGAACAAAACGATACAGTTATATACATTGCCCATATAAATTATACGCCAACAAAAACAAACAAAAAAAAACAATGGTCGCGTAAAATTCAGTTTAGTATTAAACAATCGTAAGTACCTATTCATAAATCATTCAGAGTATCCGAGTGATTTCTTCGAGTAGGTTTGTTTCAATTTTGGATAGCTTCTTATTTATTTATTTAACACTTATATCTTGCCAGCCGTTTTCTCAACTAAGTATACAAAAATAAATAAAATTGAAGTGTCTGTTTGTGACGGTAGGTATGTATTTTCATAAGTATTTAGTAAAAAGCTGTTATTTTGCCTTATAACAAAAACACTTCTTTTTTTTGTCTGTCTGTTAGTCCCGGTTAATCTCGGAAACGCCTTGACCGATTTTGACGGACTATCACTGGCAGATAGCTGATGTTTTAAGGAGTGACTTAGACTACTACTTTTAATTACAGTCCACGCGGGCGAATTAGCGGGCAGCAGCTAGTAATTTATAATATTGACCTAATTCTAAGGTATTTGATTACTAGTTGTATTATTATTTAGTCAGATTTTTGTCATCATTTTCTGCTGAACCAATCACTTAAAACCACAAATTCAATAAGAAAAAACGCTTAGCACGACAAACGATAAAGCACTCTTCCGCCATCTTAATTTCAATTCAAAGGGTCATTCGTCATTCCTTTTTCGAATTTTAGCGCGACGAGCAAAAAACGAATGAAAGGGAATTATTACGAGGAGCCTACATTCCAATTAAGCCG
Organism: Agrochola lota; assembly: GCA_947364205.1. NCBI lineage: Eukaryota > Metazoa > Arthropoda > Insecta > Lepidoptera > Noctuidae > Agrochola > Agrochola lota. The sequence continues at coordinate 16,351,179 of OX376228.1, forward strand.
GTTTTCTTTGACCTTGGAGACCCCAGAGGAGGTCACAGTGCTTCCCTGTCTTTACCCGGATTATAATAAAACATTTTCTTGAATAATGCCTGGCTTGTGGTGACGTTCACGTAACTTTAGGGTTTACGTAATTAGCAGAGTTTAGAGAGATTTATTTAACAGTACTAGTGCTGTTTTATTGTTTGTTGGTTCCCGGGTACATTGGGGAAATAATTCTGGCTTGAATGAATAATGTTCCCATAGTAAAAAGACTATTCGTGTACTTAATCCTAAAACACGAAGCATTGTGTTCAAATTGATCTTTCCCCTAATTGCGTAGCAGACGATCAATCGCAATCTGTTTCATTTTGACAGTTCAACAACATTCATTGAGTGGTTGAACAGATAATTTTTCAGTTTTTTTTTGCACATGTGAAGCAATGGATTAGCAGTATCCTTTTTTTTTTGGGTGGGAAATTATCAAATTACTTAAGGAGGGATGTCAAACCCTTACTGACTAAAACCCACCCGTGTTCTCCACCTGTATCTCTATAAGACTTTTCCCGACCCCGGCAGTATCCTTCAAAATGATTTAGATTATGCTTGATCGTGTGTTACGCAATTAGGGTACTGAAATTCATCAGCGTTGTGATCGTTTCCTACGGAAATAATTAGGTATAGCAATTACCAAAATAAGTCAAATTACAGTTAATTGAGACATTAGGAGCAGCGTTACTTTCCTAAGTCACTTATTAGTATATGAAAGTTCAAAGTTCCTAACTTATTTAACTCGGGTTAATCCAGTTTTATTTCCAGTTAGATACCATTATTTTGCGTAATAAAACAAAGAATCTACTCAAGTCTAATTTAAAACTTTAGTTAAATCTACAAAAGTTTTTGGTCTTAAATAATCAGTTTTATGATTTCCTTTTGTTGAATATTTGAATATTATATGGGGTCTGCAAGCTCAATTTAATTAAACTTCGCCCCTGATTACAAGCAGTTTCATTTTAAAGGGTGCACAGTGGTCTTATTTTAGCAATAAGAATGAAATTCTTGGTGAGAAATCGCTAAGAATTTCATTTCAACACATCGCTTAAGGCTTCGTGCACGAAAAAAACCCTTTTTCGTCAATAACTTATCCAATTGTAAGAAAGCTTGAAATAATTGAAACATTAAGTCTGTGTAAGTATAAAAGTAGAGTTCTCGTGGTGCTAAGCCATTCGTGTCAGTCACAGCACCTGTTAATAGTTGCGTCACTTTTCGAAAATATGGTTTATTTCGCCTTTGATTTACTTAATGGAGATGTTCTATAATCATTAAAAAAAGTAATTTAAAAAAAAAACAACCGATTTCGATAGAAATTAACTCAAAATTATGAAATAATATTTTTATATCTACACGAAATTAACCAACAAAACGAAATCAAAAGTAGGTACGAAACAAATTAGGGGCCTACAATTTTTTTTGAGGTCCCAGCAAAGCCATCGATTATAAAACTTAATCCAAATAGAAACGATATTTATCGGATACAAAACGGAGTTAAAAGACATTTTACATAACAACCGTTTTTTTTATTATAGTCGTACTTGTATCACATTAGGAAATTATCCCATGGAAACGTTCTACCGGGATAAAATGTAGCTTAGGTGTTATTTTCATCCAAATCCTATTGGTAGCATAACATAATGATTGAATACTTTCGTGAATTCATGTATGCCTAGTACTTTTTGCCAGGTTACTGCTCAGAAATTGTGCACAACGGTTAATGATTAAAATACTATCTTGAATTCATGCAAGCCTAGTCCTTCTTCTGCCAAGTTTCAAGTTTATTCACTCAAGGAATAAGATTTTTCATACAAACGAAATCCCGCCCTTTTCGCCCCCATAAAGGTGGAATTTTCCCCTTCTAGTGCTCCCCATCATTATAAAAGTGCAAAATTTCACGTTCCTAGTCCCAGTAGTTTCGCCTTGCGTCGATATTTATGTCAGTCAATGAGTTTCTCCTTATATAGTAGATAAGTAGGTGCTTTTCTTAAGTCCTGGCACCGACCTCAAAAAAAATTGTAGGCCCCTAATTTGTTTCGTACCTACTTTTGATTTCGTTTTGTTTGTTAATTTCGTGTAGATATAAAAATATAATTTCATAATTTTGAGTTAATTTCTATCGAAGTCGGTTTTTTTTTTTAATACCTTTATTTTTTCGTTATTTTTAGTTTTAAGCGAAACTGGAGTGTTTGTTTGTAATAAGAAGTTAATATTTTTTTTGTTGTAAATATTTAAAGATTTCATTGTAAGTAAGTAAGTATTGATAGATTTTTTTGGTAAAAAAAAAACTATTAGATATAGTTTGTTTTAAATATGCTTGCCCAATGGTTAAAACGAGGCTATATTTTTAAGTAAGGTTACAGACGCCAAGCAGCTCTTATGGCAAAACGCCACCAGAAAACGTAATAAACGTAATAATTCAACCGACCCAAACAAATGTGTTGGACTTTTAACTCAACTTCAAGTGGCAGTGGGATCAGAAGTCCAAAAGTGATGCTGAGAAGAGATGTTTCGGTGTCTGACGGCTTGATCAATGGCAGCATGATTGTTGTAAAAGGATTCCGATGGCCTGCACTAGGTCGTGATCAACTAGAAGAAGGAGAGTTGCCAGATGCAGTGCTAATTCTATTCGATGACGCTTCAATCAGTGAGAAATCAAAAGATGCAGATAGTTATGTACCAATATCTCCAATCACGGTAACGTTTCAAGCTAAATGTAGTTAAGGTGACGTGGAACGACGCATTTTACCGCTGATACTTAGTTCGGCTATAACTGTATATAAGTTACAGGGCCAACACTTGAAACTGCAGTCGTAAATTTAGGCAAAAGGTTATTTGCAAAGGGTCAAGCTTATGTTGCTCGAGTTTAATTCGGTTGATGGCATTGCTATAGATGAGTTAGATCCCAACAAACTTTTGAAACAACAATTTTTTTTTGCGATTACAGACTTAAATTTGCAGTTGGACAATAGACCGTGATGTATATCAATGTATGGGAGAACATGTTTCGCAACTACTAAGTTAAGTTCGTTATTGGGATAAAATTCATCCCAACTACGGAACCCTTGATTGCGTGGTCCGACACGCACTTGGCCGGTTTTTTTTCTAACACGTGTTAGAATTTGACCAAGGTATTGAGATGTTTCCCTACGACACCACACCCGTAGCTCGTATCAATAAGCCAGGCCGTCGCACTTACACGTATTAGTCCATATCTTGAAAAGGACTGAACCGATTTTGATGAAACTTGCACTGTGCCCTAAGTTGAAGTAAATGTAAGTCAATAGAAAAACAATGGCCACAACAATCCGATTATTAGTTTCGGATTTATGCGTGGATAAACATACATACAAACATACAAACAAACATACATACACCTATAAAATTTTATATATTTGTTTGGAAGCCCTAACAGATTATCATATGTGAATATCTTGCAGTTCCAATAATAATACATACATACATGTCGAATTGATAACCTTCCTTTTTTTGAAGTCGGTAATAAGAAGACTGATGATTTTTTAATTTCTTGATATGGTTTACCCTGCCAATATAGTATTTTTTGCTATTATTTAAATAGGAAAAAATACATGACAGACAGGGTTAAAAAAAGGGATGTTTTTAACATGATGTCTCTTGAACCCGGTTCAGATGTGATGAAATTCGCCGTTAATCGTTATTGATGAAAAATACCCGCACAGACAAAATACTTTTTTTTTCCGTTTAGCAAATCAACTCAATACCATTACGACCCACTACAGCCCACACTTTATTGAAAGAAAATGTCAAACTACAACCTCATCATTAATATCCTACATGCCAAAATGAGAATTTTTCCTACAAAATCAATCACACAGAAAACTGCGTAGGTTCCCCTTCCGGGGATGTCTGAATACAGGAAGGCTGGGGGCTGTTATTTGTTTACTTGAGATAGATTTACTACATGACATTTACCGCGGGTCAGGGGTAGAGAGGGGTGGGATGGACCAGTAGTAGCGGGGTCAGGATATCCTATCGGTCCGATGTGACCCCGCGGCGATGGCCTAACGTGTTTTTAGGAAGACATACGTTGCGAAGTATTTTGCCGGCTCTAGTTTGACTACTGTGTATGACGTTTTATATTGGCTCGCGTTCTAATTAACGTGACTTCAGATTTTTATTATATTTCATAGAATACATTTAAAAAAACTTAGAATTGACCTAGTTAGCGATAATTCTAAAAATGTATATTCGAGACGCTTATCCTTTACTGTTAAACGAGCAATATTTGTATACGAAAATGACGTTCGCGAACGTTCTCGAAAACGGCTTTAGCGATTTCGATGAAAGTAGCAATATAGGGGGCGAAAAATCGATCTACCTAGGTCTCGTTTAGAACAAGATGGCTACCTTAGAATAATGACATGGCATCATAGAATTAGTAAGTACTTACTATCATGGCAGCATGAAATTAGTAAGTACCTACTATCATGGCAGCATGGAATTAGTAAGTACCTATTATCATGGCAGCAAGGAATTTACGTAGTATGTACCTATTATCTTGGCAGCATGGAATCAGTATTTACTATCATGGCAGCATGGAATTAGTATTTACTATAGATGGAATTAGTATGTACGTTCCTATACTATTAAATGAGCATTCTCTATTTTCACCAGAGCAGAGCTCGGTCGCCTAGGTATTCAAGAAGAAAACGACAGGAAAACTCACCTACACACAATAACATTACCTTTTATTTAGGTAGGTAAACCAATCAAAACCACAGAAAAAAATAAAGCCAGCTCTTGTTTCCAAATACCCCACGGCCCACGTTACAATAATGTTTACTATATTAATTAAAAACCTTTAATGACGCCATCGAACCACCCCCATTTTGAAAAGGACACAGGCATTTAATATTTTTACTGTTAACGGAAGAGGCGTCAATTTCCTCGTTATTTGTTGTTTACATTCGAGTTTGATTAAGGCCCGGGCATCAGTGAGCCAACATTTGCTTTGGTCCACTATTTGCAGCACTTTATTGAAAAAACCCTTCATTTTTCCTAGTTTTATTGTTCCTGTTCCATTGACTGAAGCTCGAAGTATGTTCTTTTGTAGAAACCAAGCTTGGTTTTTTGCAAAAGGATTTTGTTGAATCAAGCTGATAAAATAAAGTCAACGTCAAATCATTTATTTTAAATAGGCTCATGTGAGGCACTTTTGAACGTCAAAACTTACAAAAAAAATGAATTGATTTTAATCGCCCAATAAAAAAAATAGATATCCGTTATTCTTAAATATCATTGACCATTGATATTGTAACAGATAGATATCCAATAAGTTCTAACCATGAAAACCAAAAGCCGAATAAAAAGGCTCGGTTTTGGCTTCATAAATCACAACGACATAGACACTATCGTTGCAAGTTGGTAATACAATTTATTAGAATAACCCAACTTTTTGTAAGACATCCCTATTTCGTATCTTCGCTCCTTTCTCCAAATATCGCTGAATAACCCTAAAATACCATCTCTTTCAACCCACAAACAAACATGTTGTCACATCCGTCTCTAATTCCGAATAGCATTCATAAAAGGACGAAAGCATTTACCCGATTTAATCAACGGATTACCTTAACCTTAGAGAAAGCCGTCGCATCTAAAGGAATTGGTCCCAAAAACATCAACGTAATCCATATAAACGACGCACCGAGTGATATTAATGGCGTAGCCTTGACGTTAGCCGGAATTACCCTACGCTGATATGTCTTCTCTAGTTGAATAAACAACTGCCTTGATGACGTTATTGATTTTGTCGTGTGTTCTCTTGTTGTTGCTCCGTTACATGTAACTTAAAATAACTTGGTCTGTCTTAAGTTTGTGTGCTCATTAGGACCACTCCATTCACACCTACAAGGGAATTACTGGGAATTACCTTTTTTTCCTTTTGGTTGAGTTCATGGTAAGTAATCACAGCCGCACGGGTCAATCGATCAGGCCACGGTATGTCCTTAGATGGGAGACCATCTTTAATTACCCTCCGTGCCTCGGAAATCACGTTCAGTCTTTGGTCCCGGCTGTCATTCCTAGATCTTTGACGGTCGTTACGGGTCGTCAGAAGCCAGAAAGTCTGACAACCAGTCTTACCTTGGGTATCTTATTACCCAGTAACTGGGTTGTGGAGGTCAGATAGGCAGTTGCTCCATGTAAAAAACTGGTATTCAGCTGCATCCGGTTAGACTGCAAGCATAATACACAATTTCCATGATTTATGGGATGCATCTATACATATTCCTATACTATTAAACGAGTAATATTTGTATATATTATATATAAATATATACAATATTTGTAATAACGTTCTCGAAAAAAGCTCTAACGATTTCGATGAAAGGTGCAATACAGGGGTTTACGTGGCCGAAAAATCGATCTACCTAGGTCTCATCATCTAGGAAAATTCGTTTTCTCTGTAGTTTCACCCGAGCAGAGCTCGATCGCCCAAAGTTTATAACGAGAATAATGACACCTTAGAATAATGACACTACAGCATGGAATTAGTTAGTAGCTACTATTATGGCAGCTTGGAATTAGTATGTACTATCATGGCAGCATGGAATTAGTATGAACTTTCCTATACTATTAAATCAGCATTCTAAAATCTAAACCACGCAACAGATTTTGATGAGATTTTCACCATCGTTTTTGAGAATTTATTCCGGAAGTTTTATGTGTTTATCACGTTTAAAGTTACAGATAACTAAGAAATCTCGATGTTTTGTCAAGTCGTAAAAACCGTGCAAAGCAGGAGCGGGTCGCAAGTTTAGTATAGTTTAGAACACATAATAAAAACGTCACTAATATTCGTGATTGAGAAGTTACTGTGCCTATATCGAACGCCATTCCGACAATTAATTTCGGGATTACTATCTACGAATTGTTTGGTAGCTCGTTAAAATTCATTGCCTATTGAAGGCGTACAATTGTGTCTTTGTAAAGTTTCCAATTAATTTCTGTTGTAATGAAGGTTTATGTTTGTTCGGGTATTTATTTACTTCGTTTGTTATTCATAGATCAACGCTATTGTTTACTTTTAATATTGTGTTAGCTAAACCCGTGGCTAGTCTACGTGAAGAATATGGATGATGCCTGGGTCAAAAAAAAATAATTCTAATTAGTCCGTCAGTCAGATAATAAAAAAATTTTAGACATGTATTTTTTGCTTTATAAAGAAAGAAAGAAAGAAAGAATAATGTTTATTTGGACACAGTTTGTGAAACACTAAATACAAAATTAAAAAAAAAAAAAGTGAAAATAATATTTTAACAATAATAGTGTGTGCCTCACGGCTGCGCCAAAAAGGTTCATTTCAGCATTAATGCCAGGCAGATGCTGTCTGACGCTGGTTTTCTAATGAACCTATAAGTAGGGACAAGTGACGACGAGTACAAAACAGTTTCAACATACCTAATACATAATTTATATACTTCTAAATAAATAAATAAACTAGTAATCAAATCTAAATTACAAAAATAAAAAATATGTATATGAAAACAATAGGAACTGTCCACGCAAAACCTGTTCTTAACGATTAGCTAGACTAGATTGATTCGTGCACTCACAAAGCGCAACAGGCCGCCAACCGCGGCGGACAGATACACCGACTGCTATTTAGTTTTAAGACATGCAAAAAATTACTGTGGGGTGTTTGAATAAAACATATGAATAGTTATAAATAATAATAAAATAGTGAAGAAAGATAATAAGAAAGTGAAGTACATATATCAATAGATGAAGTAAGTACACTGTTAATAAAAGAAGGTAAGCATCATTCATTTATTACCATAATTTTCTTGTGCTGAACTGTATTTGTTTGACTTTTCAGGCAGCAAAGGACGGAAAATCACCGAGCGTGCGCAACCACCATACCAAATATATTGTTTTGACGTAAGAGGAATTATGTTTTAAGCTAAGTATTGTATTGTATTTCATATAAGTGAAACATTCAGGGCGACCATATCTAGTTTCTGTTGCGAATCTATCAGATACTGCCGTAAACGTGTTCTGAACGTGTGGATAGTGCTCAGTACCCTATCATATTAATAAAAAATTACTTAGATAAAACGCATTTTAAGTTGGGGAGTGGGGGTCGATACGTCACTAGTACGTATAAAATCTACGTACTCGTGACGTCCTGGTACATGTTACCTCAATGTATCGCCGTAATCTTTAGATTACGTAAAAAAATTAAAAATAGGTGTCCAATATTTTTTTATAATCTCAAAGTCGGACGGACTAAAAAAAATTTTAGTCATCATCCCTATGTAGCGGCATCTACATCGCTACATGCATACTACGCATCAAAGACCTGACGTCACACAATATCCTGACGTCACACAAATCCTGCATCGCGCAATTAGAGTTTACCGCGCGATAAACATATATACAAGCTTCCCGACTTCAACCTCTGGGCAGTTGCCCGCCAGACATCACACCCGTCTGGTTGGAGGATCCTCCCTTTTCTATGGGGGATGAGTGAACTTTACACCCTGTTCCTCATACCCCTAAACCTATTTTAGGTGGTGGTTTACTTTTTCTGGTACCGTACAGCTGATGTCCTATGGTTCAGTTTGCTTATATATGTTATCTACTGTTTGTTGTTAGTAGATTAACGCTATTGTTTATTTTTAATATTATTGTACCAGCTAAGCCCAAGGCAAGGCTGTGTAGAATTTTAAGTGGTTTCTATTTACTGGTGTTGTTGGTACCGTACCTACTTATGTCCTGGCGTATTTTTTTTAGAGAATAGCCAGAAAAGGACTTACGTCATTAAGTACGGGTCCGGTTACCAAAGTTCTGTTTTGTCAGTCGGGTCTATGGCAAGATTTTATTGCCCCGAATATCAGCTCTCAGAAAAGACTAGTTTAGGCATAATTTATGTAGATAGTTTTCGCGACATACAGCACTCACATATTTTATTTTAATATGTTCATAATCAGCCTATAATTTTCCTACTGCTATTATTATTATATTATAGGAAGCTATGTTATTTCACACATTTATTTTACTTTTTATTGCTGTATCTGTCCGTGATGTCACAGCGGGCCCTATCAGAATACCAACCCAGCGCTATGAGACTTATTTTTTAATGTCGCAGCATCATGCTGAGATAGGAGCCTTTTGGCCTCGTACAGGAATTTCTGTTTTTATTTACATTTTACTTTAGTTTTTAGGGTTCCGTACCTCAAAAGGGAAAAACGGAACCCTTTTAAGATCACTCATGTGTCTGTCTGTCAGTCTGTCACAGGCAATTTCCTCCGAATCTAATCGACCGATTAAGCTAAAATTTAGTACACATATGTATTTCTGTGACCCAAACACGGACGTGTAACGTAAATAAATGAATTTCGAATATGAGGGTCACTTTTCGGGGGCAAATAAGAAAATTAAAAAACAAAGTTTTGCTGACTGTACCGTGACATATCAAATGAAAGGACTTGGTGCAAGGATCCCAAATATTGTATTTTAATAATTTTAAAATAAATACTTTAAAAGATATTTAAGAATATAGATGAAATTGGACCATTCCCCCTTATCTTCGAAACTACTGACCGTAAAATTTTGAAAAAAATACTGAGAATAGTTCTTTACTCATAAGATTACATGAAAACCTTCCAGAAAGTCTTAAAATAATATGGTAAATCTATCAATTGTGTGCGTATAAACTTACATTTGCAGTTGGAATATATGGGAGAACATGGTTTTTAACTAGAATGTTAAATTTGTTCTTGGGATACATTCATCCCAACTACGGAACCCTTCATTGTACGTGATCCGACGTGCACTTGGACGGTTTTTTTTAAATGTTTCTATGATTGTGTTTAGTTTAATCTGTGATCTTCCTAAGCGAGTCACAATAAATACTTTTTCTTTCTTTCTTTCCTTAACTCTTTATCACCACCAAAGATAACTGATGATTTTAATAGCTTACGCCACAAATATATATTGTAAGCACACCTAAAAAATACAAAAGAAAATTGCGAAAATATTACGAACGAAGATTGATTCATAATACCTACAGACTCGGTTTCTCATCAGCCATGTCTTACGTAAGGATAATCTAAATTTCGCCCCACACCTGGGCATCGCTTATGGAGCCCAAATTACACTCGCATCTCGTACACATGACGAAATATCAAACTAGACATTTCCAGCATAAGTTGAACTCGCATTGTTTTAGCTTTCCTTACAATGACAGGTGAGCCTATACTGGTAATTGCTTGCTGGATGTTGTCGTGCGTACCAATTTATCACGACAAAAATATTACGGCTTTTCTTATGTGGCCATAAAAACAGATGGATGTACCCAAATGTTGGAGAGGTCTCCTCAAAAATATAGGAAAATATTTTGAACTGTCAGAGTTTTTCTGAGGAAAAAAATTACAATTTGTAATTTGATATTTTGCACGTTATACTAGGTACCATTCCGTAGCCGGCCGCATGCGGCAGCAGCAGGCGTCGTGTCGCGGCAACACGTCGCCTTCCTGCTGGGGTTGCGGGTTTGTCTGAAAGGGATATCGCGGCCCCGGCACACAGGCAACGGAAGGAACACGGGTGGGTTTTAGTCAGTAAAAGTCTGACACACCCTCTCGCTCTGCCCAGAGCGGGAGAAGTCATTTGATGATTTCCCATCCAAAAAAAAAAAAAAAAAAACACGTCGCCTTCTGCTCCCGCCTGCAATCGGTTACCGAATTGTACCTTACAATCTAACTAGATTTATTTTATTATTATTCTATTTTGTAACCTCACAAGCCCAAACTACCATCATCTGTTCAAGCCTTATCTCTAGAAAATGCGAAGAATGTTTCACAATAGGGATGATGCCTGGGTAAAAAAAATTAAATTCTAATTAGTCCGAGAGTCAGATACTAAAAAATGTTAGACTCGTATTTTTTGCTTTATCATATTAATAAAAAATTACTTAGATAAAACGCACTTTAAGTTGAGGAGTGGGGGTCGATACGTCACTAGTACGTATAAAATCTACATACTCGTGACGTCATGGTACATTTTACCTCAATGTATCGCCGTAATCTTTAGATTACGTAAAAAAAGAAAAAAATACGTGTCCAATATTTTTTTATAATCTCAAAGACGGACTAAAACAATATTTTAAGTCATCATCCCTATTGCCTTAAGTAAGTTGTAACGAGATTTCCGAAATGCGACGACAGTATTGATCTCACTTTCGACAAAACAATGTCAATTAAGTTCAATTTCACTTGGCAACAGTAAGCAAGACCCTGTAATTGACTCTTGTTTTGACAAAAATGATGATAAGGTTATACAGTTGTTGTGAGGACTGGGTGAGGGTCGGTCGTATCTTAGAAAATGATGATCAGTCTACACACGCTTTTTAAGAATTTAAAGACAGGTAAAATACCATCCACCAATTTGATTTCTTCGGTATGATTTTAATTTTTTTTGACCTATGGTAAAGAAAACGTCGTAAGAAAATCTTAATGCTCTAAAATAGCCAACTTTCGGTGTCCGAGCATGGTGATAAATGTTTGATCTGTATTTTTATTTAAATAGCAATTTTGCCTGAGGACACAATACTGACTGATGTCATAAAAGAGAATTGGTGATTAAAATAGAGCTTTATAGCGTGCTTGTTTCCGTTTGAACAATCCAACACATTTTTCTGGAAACATCAGAAGGCCAATTCTCGTACTTAAAAAACGTTCACATTCAAGTCGCGATTTGTCAAACTTATCAAAAATGTTGGTAAATTGATTGTATTTTTGACAGATTGCGAATGAGATACGAATGCAAACGATATTAAAAATTACGGGAATTGCCCCTCTGATTAATTCAGGATTGCACTTTGTTAGTAGGGTTTGTTAAATTATATTTGTGAAACTGAAACGAGGAGCTGTTTTTGTTTTTAATATTTAAATGGCACTGTATTAATATTCAGGTGAGTTTTGTGTTTTATTGATGTCGCCTCTTTTTCATTCCGCTTTTGATTGACTGCGGTTTGCAGATTGATTTGCCATGGACATATTAATTAGGTAAGGTACCTACTATCTTCAGTTTTTATTCGAGAGTTGGAATACGTCGTAATGTATAGAAGACTTATTCATTCAGATTTTAATGAGCTATAAAACAACTCGTTCAATCTTGTCTAAGTGGAAATCCTTTATGATTTCCTGTTTTATTTCGCAATGCAGCTAGTCCTTATAAATGAATTAAGTGCAATTCACAAAAGCTTCAATTCAATAGTTCTTTTCAACAGTATAAGTCTTGTTTCGCTATTCCTTTGTGAGGCACGTTTTCTTAGGCATTAGTTAGTCTACCTTTTATACAGTCTTTATGATCGGAGATCGGGGATTTTCCATTTTATTCGTTGCCTATATTGGACGTATATCGTATCGTATCACATTGAAACGCATGAATGCTCAATATCAAAGCGTCGGGATGATTGCTTGGGACTCGCGGTGGAATTATATATATTTCCGAATTTTGAAGCTCCGAGTTATCCTGTACAGAGAAAAGTGCCAGCGAAGGCACGTCATGAATACAGAGAGGCAGTTGACGAGACGCTAATCTAAATAAACCGTCCTCAAGATTGCTACATAGAAAATATTTGGGGGTTATTCGCGGGCCGTCTGCGTAAATTCGTTGACTTCATTCTGAGACTCAGATGGGGTAATACGTCGTTATTGTATGAGCAATTCATTATATTTTGAAAATTGTTTTTTTTTGGGCTTACTGGGTGTTTTTAGGTTTATGTTTGTGGCGTCTGTGCGTTGTTTAGTTTTTTTTTATTCTACTCTATTTAGAGAAGGCACGTGGAATGTGTACTTGATTAATAGAATAACAATAACTAAAAATAAAGGAAAAAAAAAAACGAAAAGACCTACTGGAATGATTCCCGTAATTAAGCAATTTTTAAAGGTGTGTAATTCGGGTGTTCAATTTCCATACAAGAGCGCGGCAGCAACACGCGGTGTTTGCAGGACTCATTTCTGCCGCGCTCTAGTTAGGAACAAACCGACGAATGTTTACGCGGCAGTAGTGCGCGGCACATCCGAGACACGCCGCGCGCTTCAGTTAGCAATATCAATCAGCCTAGCCTTTAATACGTCCGCAGAAATACGACAAAATTACTGACGAATGTTTCCTAAAAATCTTTGTGTGCGGCAGGTAGACAAAAGCGTTCGCGCGAGGCAGTCGTCCAAACACAGCGCGGCATGCCGCGCGCGGCAGCCGCGCACGATTGTCGCTCAATGTTTCGACACACCTTTAGATTGACTAATATCTAGGATAACATATAAGTAACTACCTTAGAGAGATTAATGGGTTACTATTTAATTGAAGCACAAAATCCTTTCCATTATAATTATCCAAGCCTATGTAAATACCCTACCCAGCAAACAAAATATTCGCTCGCTTAGTCAATGTGACGGAGGCTTAAGAAGCATCGTCGTTGGACTAAAGTGACTTACTCTCGACTTGAAATTTGACCTAATTTAGCATCTCTCTTGTTTACAGGCAAATCTAATCGCAGTGAGTAGGTAGTCTTGGGTTTATATCTGATTTTCTATTTGTTTCTTGATAAATATTTACTGAGGACTTGATAAGATGGGGAAAACTTTGTGAATCTCGTAAACGATTTGCGAGTGGAAAAATTAAGTAAATATTAGAGCTACTTACTATCTTTTTCTGTAGGGTTGTCAATGTTAGCATAATTTGTAAAATACCTATAGGTCAGTACCACTGTATTAGCAATGTCTGCCTGCGTTTGTTCAACAAATTGTCGTGTATGATTAATACCACCAAAATCAAAGCAAAAAACTTTGAAACTGCAGCTGCAGCCTAATACACAGAATTAGATAAAATACCATTTCTATCATCACTAGTAAACCCGTAAAACAATTCAAACCAACAGAACAGCTCAGAATTAACATTAAATATTCAAGTGATTTGTTCCCTTTAGCACACTTGCAACTCGCATGAGCTTGAGATCCAAGCATTTATGCCGTGATCCTTAAGTTGAGTCAGGAGTTACCTTAACGAGACCCGCGGGAGTAGTCGGTCCGGTCGCTCCGACATACTGAATCACATTACCAGCTAAGTGAGCCGTGGTGGACGCGATAAGTGCATTTTCATTTGCAGTTGTAGTAAATTAACTTTCGTAGGATGCTACGGTTTTGGGTGAATAAAATCAGCGGTTACAAAACCAGCATGAGTGAGCTCTTATTCTAACGAAACTTTGTACTACGCTAGGCCAACTCAAGGTCAAAATTTTATTTTTCACGTGTGGTCAGCTGTACTACTGCTTTCAGTAAATAAAATACAATACCTTATTTGAAGTTTTGAACCAATACATCATCAGTTCAAAAAAGTATTTTCGAGAACAGCACAAATAACACAGTCATTATGTATGTGCAATCAATGCATAATAATTTATCATTGCAAATCAAAAAATATGAAGCAAATAATATGATTCGCGCAAATATCAACAAATCGAATTTACTTAGTCATTATTATTTTAATGTTATCCACATAATTATGTTTATAATATTAATCCTTCTGCAATTCATAATTCAATATCAAAATACATTCGCTAATTCTATAATCATCAACGTATTTTAATGAAACCAAATAGTAATAGTACTCGATATTGGCAATCCTGCTAAATGGTTTAGCTAGTTGTCACTTATTAGCGATTGGTTGATTTGCATCGCGATAAGCGTGTGACGTAGGTGACAGGACTGGATGATCTGATTAGATTGGTAATCAATTTGTGTTATTAGGTGCTCACTGCTCAGGTTCATACATTTTCATGATTTTTAGGGTTCCGTAGTAAACAAGGAACCCTTATAGTTTTGTCATGCCCGTCTGTCTGTCTGTTTATCCGCGGATTAGCTCAGAGACGGTTTGTACTAGAAAGCTATTGGCATATACATATTAATCACGCCAACAAAGTGGTAAAATAAAATCAAGAAATTTTTAAAAAAATAGGCTACCTCCTCTACGTAAAGTGGGGATGTTTATTTTTTCTCTCATCTGTCCCACGGTGTGGGGTGTCGTTGGAAAGGTCGTTCAAAAAATATTGTGGGTGTGTGGAAATCATTTTTTAATTCAAAAATCCGTTTGCGAAATATTGAGCTATTGCAAATTTTTGTTACCTAGTCATGTGTGTCCCCCTGGCAACTAAATGGTTGTACTGGGATTTGTAAAAAAAATCACAGCAGTAGTATATATAACGAAGTTAAAATCAATTAGATCACAGCTAAGTTGGCTTTATAGGTTATCGAGTAGTAATCGACCAAATTAAAATTGCAGTTTGAAAAACATGTTAAGAATATGTTTTATGAATAATGTAAGAAAATGTTTTGTAACTACAATGTTAAGTTTGTTCTTGGGATAAATTCATCATATCTACGGAACCCTTCATTGTGCATGGTCCGACATGGACATGGCCGGTTTTTGAAATCAGGTTACCAGGCTATTTTCGGCTCATCAGCAGATATTGATAAGTCCGAATTAGATCTACCTTGAGTATAGGTTATAGGTATCAAATGATATAAGTTGACTGCAAAGGATCAAAATATAGCGCTAAAATGAATGGAATGATGAACAATCTAGAGTTATTTAAAAATTAATAAAGTCACTATCGGAGACGCAGTTTCAATTATTATGGATCGATGGATAGGTACACTAAAAGATTATCAAGATGTAGAGGAATCAGTAGGAAATACTTATTTACGAGAACCATCGAATCAATGTCAACGTTGAATGATTTTTATATTTGCCACAATAATTTTACATATAGGTATATAATATATGTCATGATATTAACAGACGTTTTCACTGTGTGCGGTTTTTCAGTCGAGCTTATACAATTGAACTAGCGGCCCGCAGTTTTGACGACTTGACAAAACATCGAGATTTCTTAGTTTAACGTAACTTTAATACTAACTTATTATACCCATAAACCTTCCGGAATAAATACTCTAAACGATGGTGAAAACCTCATCCAAATCTGTTGCGTGGTTTAGAAGAACAACGTAGACATACAGACAAACGCGAAAAGCGAATTTGTTTTATAATATGTATATATAATAGACTGTTTTGATTTTAAGACTGCTCTTAATTTTAACGACCAGTCATAGATGGTGTGACAAACTGTCACAAACTGACAATTCATAATATTATCTGCGTTCAATTCATATTACGCAATTCATCTGTTTGATAGTTTTATATTTTAATGAAATAATAACATTTAAACTGTAGAAATAAAAAATAAAAAAAATCATTTGATTAATAAAAACTATAAAGGTAAAATTTCGGTCTTAATTTTTTTCATAAGGCAATATTTACACCATATATGATTCTGATATGAATTGAATTGAATATTATTCAGCTAAAATATGTGTCACCATAGAGGAATTGCTGGGAATTCAGAAAGTTAATTGCTTTTAGAGGAATTGCTTAATGTGGCCGTTTTAAGCACCCAGAACACTCGATTTCTATTCTATAATGGGGCCCAAAATAAAATGCATGCTATACTTTCCATGCATACCTACATTGGACAAGCTTAAAAAGCGTAGTGGAAAAACATTTATATTTTACTTTTTTCAAATAATAATATAATATTTCTCTCTCTTTCTCTTTCTCTATCCTATCTTGCTGTGCCCGACAGCGTCCACAATGATCTAAAATTATGTATATTTTTATCATGTACCTATGTTAACATTGTGGAACGCAAATAAATATATTGAGTATTGAAAGCTTCTGCTCTCCTTTTTCCCGCGTGGAGGTCGGAAATTTTCCATGGGAACTACCGGGATAAAAAGTTTCCTTTGTCCATCCAGGTCATGTTCTACCCGTGTGCCAAACACCCAAATCCGGTCAGCCGTTAAGACGTGGAAAGATAATAGACGGACAGTTTCTTTTGTATTAAAAATATAATATTACTGTAAGTCAATCTGCCTAGCCTTTTCCCAACTTTATTGGGGTCGGCTTCCAGTCTAACCGGATTCAGCGAATACCTTACATAGAGCGACTGCCTATATGACCTCCACAACCCAGTTACTGCGTAATACGATACCCCTTGGTAAGACTGGTTGTCAGACTTTCGGGTTTCTGATGACCCTGTCAAATATCCATGAATGACAGCCGGACCAACGGCTTTACGTGCTTTCTGAGGCACGGAGGAATCTCGGTATGTAAAGATGGTCACCCAGCCACAGACCAACCCCGGCAAGCGTAGCTTAACCTGGCGGATCGACCCGTGCAGCTGTTATTACTTAGCATTAGTATATAATAATAGTGAGCTATTTGCAGTAACTATGGCCTAGAGCTGGATCGATACAAGTCGTTAGCTTATCAACCCACATACCTTATCTAATTACAAAGACCTACTTTAACTGCATTATAAGGACTGTACGTTTCATTTTTAACAACGTCCAATATCAAATAGAAGTATTGGAGAGATTATTTCATAATCCCGTACTGAATTGAAATATATTATGGAGTTACGTAGGTACTTAGGATTGTAATAAAGAGAGACGGTCCAGAACAGTAAACACATCGAGTCATTTCACAGTAGGTATATTTACAGTCAATACTATCAGGATTTCGATAGTGGACCGCCAGCGGCTTATAGATTTCTGCCCTAAGAATACTAAAGCAGTAGATACAGATTTTTATGAAACTGATACTGGCCTCAAGTATCATGAAAACTTTATTAATAAGTAGCAAGTAAGGTAGAAAGTTGGATTTCTAGATCGAAAGCGGAATGAGTTTGTTGGCTGGTTATTGTTCAATCTAGAGTAACGGAAGCTAGCGTCAATTCCTTTTGCGAATGGCGAGACAGAATTTTTCAACGTTGGGTTTTCTCGGCAGGATTGTATTAAGGCGACTAAAACCGACTTTTAATGATTTTATACTGAAGATCACGGCTAAACTTGTAACTTTAATGATTTGGAAAAAATATATATTATAGTAGATAATTTTTTTAATAACTTAATCTGTGAATATTTGAGATTAAGCTTATATTACACAGTGTAATTAATTTATGAAATTATATCTAACGCGAATAAAAAACTGAGAATCACGCAAAAACTATCAAGCGTATTTTTCTAAAATATTCACCATTTTAAAGATAAATGCATTATTATACATTTAGTATACGTGTTTTATTAAAATACCTTTTTTATGTATAATATATTAATAATATGTCTAATTTGGGCGGCGCTCCTTGACGGGCGAGTCCTATTACTGGCTGGAAGTACGACGCGTTGTGTGAGCTCAGCACAGAACACGCAGGCTAACCACTCAAGGTAACTGGCATTTAATGGCGTCTTGAGCATGTCGCAGTCTAAAGGATTAGAGGTAACAAGTTGATGCGCTTATTCAATGTCTTCACCAATCTACGAAAACACCGACATATGATGAGGGCAAAGAATATGAGAAAGCTGATTTATGAACAGGCGTTGTGATAATCTAGAGATATTGTCAGAGAGAGAAAGATCGTTCCTTCTCGCTTTAAGAAGAAACCTATTCTGCCACGTAGTTGTGCAATAATAATGTTACTTCGCTGTCTTAAATGTTAACGATATATTTATATGATTTGTGACTTTGTAATGTAATTTTTCATGTTTGCGATCAACTCTGGCAATACAGAAGAAACGAATAAAAGGTATTATATAGAACCCAGTTTGAATTATGACAGCTTGTAATTTATACGTTACTGATAAAATACGCCGCCATCTTGTAATTTATAGCAATATGCTAGGGCTGTAGTTGTAGACACATAAAAAATACATGTGGCGGAAAATAGAATATTTCTGAAGCAGAAAGATCGGAGATAATAATGTATTGAGATATTTGCTTCTGTATTACTAGGTACAGGCGTATTATGAGAGGTCCGTGGAAGTCATTCGCTATTTCTGAAAAAGATACTGTTTTAAAAGTACCTATGTTGTAGCTAACTTACGTTTATTATTTTAACCATCCGGATAATACCGATTATTCAAACTTAGTGATTTTTTTGGGAATAGTCGGATATCTGATTGCAAGCCCCGTAATTAGGTATGTCGTAGTTACAAAAAAAAGGAAAATACGTTTATTTGCAAAGAAAAAGGGGTCGTCCATTGATCATAAGGTGTTTTTTAGCAACTTTTTTACCCCCTCCCGTTTCCCCTCCAGTTTTTAGACTAACACCTCCCCCCCTACCCAAGTCACATGTATTTTTTTTTGGTGCAAATTATCTTAAGAACTAAGAAAAAGTTTTATTTCGTAACCTCTTCTCTGGAATCGACACGAACGTATGAGAATAACTCATGCCGTAGTAAAAATATACCAAATCAAACTCAAACTCAAAGCATTTATTTAAAATAAACCAATTACGGGCACTTTTGAAATTGTCAAGGGGTCGGTCAGTCAGAAAGATGAAGCTAGTTGCCCATTCCAAAGCGTAGTAGGTTCCTATGGAGAAGAACGGGCAAGGAACTTCACGGACACTTCGAATCCAGTCGGCAAGGTGGTAGTGGGGGATACTGCTCAGGGTACTAGTTCGATACGCAGTAAGTAAGAATAAAAATCATTTATTTGCAGAAAATACAGGTGTTACCAGTTGTAAAAGTTGGTGGTTAATGTAAATAAAATGGTAATGATGACAAACCAATTTCCATCACTTCTGGTAGCAACTATGAAATAATACGTTGTTATTCGACGACCACCCGCGTCACAAGGAGATCGATTATTCAAATTTCATTGAAGACAATTTCTTGATCTTGTTATTATTGAAGACTTTTTGATATTTTTGGAATCTTGGTGTTGATTTTTTCCTAGAGAGCAACATCAGCTTAGATACAGTAGCCAAAGAGACCGTCTCCTTTATCTATATTTATTATATTCTTTGTAGTAAAAAATTTCGGATCAATTTTAATAATATTATTTGTACATCATTCTTAAATATAATATACATCTAACACTAAAATATATAAATTATGTACAAATATACAGAGGAAATAAAAAATAAAAATAAAATTAAGGAAGAGCTCATTGGGCATCAAAAAATTCATCCTCATCGCTGTCAGTTGGAAAAGTGCCCAAAAGGCTGGCAGCATTGCCACGTTGGATGGCAATGCTGATTCTTTGACCTAAAAATTGGCCAGCCCTCTGGTCACGTGAAGAGTCGACCAACCGCTTGGCGATGTCCCGAAATACTCGATGAGCACTCGGACCCCACGGCCCTAGTGTTGCAACCCCAAACGGCTCAAAAATATAGCTACCAATAAGGTTGTTATATTTGCGCCGTTTGAGGTTTTCCGCACCTGCAGCAGCCGCCCCAGCACAGCCCGCCGTACTAGGAAGATGGGATGGCGCGAGGGTGTCGACGCAGGTTGCATCCCACACCAAAGGCCTACCCAACTTCCAAGGCATTATGGTCATTCCGTCTGGCCTCTTCCCATCGTCGCGTGCCAAGCCATTGGGTTCTAAAACAGCTGGCACCACGGCGGTGACAAGAGCCCGACGGTCGATTGGACGATCCCTACTTTGTAGTATAGTTTGTAGTGTATATGTCGCAGTGAGATGGTTATAGTCGTGATATAATTATATCCGTAGGGACATAGCTACGTACCGTAATATAGTTAGTTGAGAGTGGATCAAAACTGCCCTAATTTTGTTACTGCGACCAATTTCCACGTAGCGCTCACCGACCGCTGCCGCGGTGCCACTCACTTCGCTCGCTTGGCTCGCGCGTGGTTGGTCACAGTTCTAACCTAACCTAACCTATTTGGTCGTAGTGCTATATTACTAGATCGTGCTCGTATCATAGTTATATTCCTAGTAAGACTGTTTATCACGGCTATAACGACATATACATAGTATAAACAAAGCTGCTTTTCGTGTCTGTCTGTGTGACCGCTTTGTTCTTCTAAACTACGCAACGGATTTTGAAGCGGTTTTCACCATCATTTATTTGGAGAACTTATTCCGTAAGGTTTATTTGTATGACACATTCATATTAAACTTACTTTTTATAATAAAGGAAGGTTATATAGGATAGGCAATTGCTTCATGTAAAATATTGTTATTCAGCTGCATCCGGTTAGACTGGAAGCCGACGCCAACATAGTTGGGAAAAGACTAGGCGAATGTTGATTATTATCATAAAGAAATCTCGGGTTTCGTCATTTCGTAAAAACTGCGCGAAGCAGGGGACGGGCCGTTAATAAAGTTACTACAGCAATAATTTAAAACTCTATTAATTTGTTATTCTGTGACAGCGAGCGGACACATGACTTTCAGTTTTGTGGCTCCTAACACGTCTGAGTTTTTGTTGGAAAATCCCTACGCTCTCCTCAATTATGACCATTAATTATATTGTTTGTATATACAATGTCGCACATGGGCATGTGCCCGCCGGTATTTTTCTGAATATTCATGACAAATTATCGAAAATAAACATAAACAAATATTTTATTTTTCTTCTTATTTTCCATATCCCGCTATGATTTTATGGACTTACACTTGTGTTTTTTAAAATAAACACTGTTTTTTTTTTTGAAAAATATTTCTTCACATCCGTTTTTATCATAGTCGACAAATTTTACCAAAAAATATTAGTTAATCCGATAAAATAACTCATAAGCTTTTAGAAATAATAAACAGAATCCAAATCGAACCAATAACGTATGAGATATGGCAAAAGCTACAAACAAAAAAAAAATGTAATAACATGAAAAATACACCCCCCTTTTCAAGTTAATTTTCGATATTTTTTCATGAATATTCAGAAAAATACGGGCGGGCACATGCCCATGGGCGACATTGTATACAATAATAATATGTAAGTAGATGATTAGTAATTTTAGCAGTTGGTATAGTGCGAGGCAGGGTGAAGGCCTGACCCACATTATTCCAACTGCTAACTTCATCTCACTCGGTTGACATCCCTACGTCCACTACAGGAGTATTGGCTTCCCCCTAGCATCGCCACAACTGCGCCTAACTGATATAATTATTACTAAAACATACAAAGTGTAAAAAGTCCCACCATATGCCCGATATCTACACATTCTATACATCAAAATAAGTAACATTGAGCAAACATTATTCCTGGGAAAATTCCTTTTATTTTTGGTGTGAAAAATCGCAGTTTAAAGGCGGCATGCCATGTAACGCACGTCAGAAATTGTGCTTATGAGTGCATACAACGGTATAGAAGTTGTTGGAGTATTTAAAGTTAAGTTAGACAATTAAAACAACTTTTAGTAAAAAAAAAAAATACAGTAGAGCATTAGATTCACTACGTAGTGGCCAAGCGCAACACGTCATACTCATAGATACATTTATATACTGTTAACATTAGCTTGTCGGTGACGCAAACCCATAAGAATTTCCCCTAACTAGAATCACTCAACGTGTCTGAAGAAGTTTTCTCTTCAAAAGAAGTTGGAACCTTCAATATCTCCGTAACCATAAGGTTCTCAGGTATGGTCTTGTACTGACGATATCATAATGACGTGGAGGACAAGTGACTCTCGACTTTCACATCTGTTACATATATTTCGTGTAACAACACAGTAAAAACCGGTATAATGAACAGAAACGTAATATGTTGTTATGCCGTTATTCCACTGCCCAGTTCGGGACAGGCGGGGCGGATTATTCAAATTTCTGTTGTTTGGTCGCCCCGAAGTCCGTACTTCGCGTTAATACCGTGGCATGTCGTTTTAGCTGAGCCGTTGTTTTTTGTCACGCGATACGGACAACAAAATGCCTGATGCGATTTGAATCTGTCGCAGCAAAAAATGTAAGTAATTTTGTATATATTTTTAGTGGGCTCTTTATTTAACTGAACGATTGGAAGAACGCTTTGAACTTCTGCTTGTGGAACCACTAAGCTGCATTGTACTCTCTTGGTGCATGTACTACTGCTTTTTTTTACTCAGTGGTCATAGTCCCAAATGTAGGTACATTATAAGGTACGTTTTTTTTTTTTTTTTTTGTTTAATAATATTTGTATATACTAGAAGTCCTGTATAAATAAAAATAATTTGAGGTATAAATATAAGGTATGTTGAATATGTTATAAGTACTATAACATATCAATACGGCTATACTAGGTGGAATTTTTGTAAGTTCATGTTCAAGTTTTGTATTTTCTTAGTGAATAATTAAGATGCAATAATATAAAACTTCTGAATTCTGGACTTCAGTAAAGTACTCGAGACCATTAAAGTGGACATAAATACACGGTACAGCCTGCATAAAGACAACTACAAAAAAAAAACAACCGACTTCCAAAAAAAACACTGCAAAGTGAAAAATAACTTTAATTTCGGAAGTCGGTGGTAAAAAACGAAAATACAAAACCAAAGACACTGATTTGAAAATTGGTCCACAATGACGAAAATATCGATGAAAACTAATGAAAAAAAAAACATACAAACGAACATAGAACCTCCTCCTTTTTTGAAGTCGGGTATAAAGGGCTTTTTAACTCAAAAGCACAAACGTACAGTTATCGTGTACCAGAACAAACATATTCGTCGCAATAAAAAACAGAGCATCATAGGGAACCTCGTAAAGCATGGGTTTTATGTGACGTATCCATGAATCTAACGGTTTGTGTGTTGTACGTTGAAATATTTACGGTTCTAAAAAGTGAAATATTTACGGTTCTCAAAAGTCAGATACTGTGGAACCTTTTATTTGAATAACGTATGATTGTTGATTTTTCAGCAATATTTATTTAAATCTGTGCATGCTTGAATGAGATGACACTCGTTGACATGCCAGGTTTTTCAACTAGATAGAAAGAAAGAAAGAAAGAAAAGAAAGAAAGAAAAGAAAGAAAAGAAAGAAAAGAAAGAAAAGAAAGAAAAGAAAGAAAAGAAAGAAAAGAAAGAAAAGAAAGAAAGAAAATACGTTTATTTGCGGTACGCATGACGCAAGGTAAGAACAAAACACGAAAATAAACAATTTGGGGGAAAATATGCGTCACATCCACGCAAAACGGCCGTCGCTCTGCATAAAGCTGAGACCCTATGCGAAACAGAGCCCCAGCGTTGGTTTTTAGCGACAGCCGGCGTAGATAGCAATTATAACAGCTCCTGAAAAATGTGTCTTCGGTATTATTCGATATGTTTGATCGCCACATGAACTAGAATCCTGTCATGCTCCTTGCATAGTCTTGGTACTTACATCTTACCTAAAGGCAACACGACTAGGTATCTAAAGAAAGAAAGAAAAGTATCTAATGGGACTCGCACAGGAGATCACAAATTAAACTAAACACACTCATAGAAACAAAAACACAAAGTAAAATGAAAATAAACACAGAGTCCTCTACGAGGCCAAAACGCTCCTATCTCAGCATGATGCTGCGACATTTAAAAATAAGTGTCACAGCACTAGTACCCGCTCGCTCTAACACCCATATAGGTCATGGTTCACGTATAAACTTAGTACGAATTACAATGAAACTGAACGCGTTTAGCATATCTACACCGTGTTCAAGAGCTGTCAGTATTAATATTCCATTGAAAATAATGTCACTGACAGCCCTTAAACGTGGTTTATGTGCTGATCGGGTTTAGTTTCATTGGTTATATTCGTCCTAAGTCATCTTAGCCAAATAGGCGGCAACATACACTATCAGGAGATAAGGGCTCAATTGCCCCAGTAACTGGGAATCGATTCCGGTCGCTTATCTATTCGATAACCCCATGACCTCCAATTAAACCCCTTAAATGTGTTTCCCTAAGTTGAAATCCAACTAAATCGCTTCCCCTTACCCCGGAAACCTTAGATTTGCCTCATTCCTATAAAATCCTTCAGAATAATAACTATAAGGCCGAGAGCTCACAGCGATTAAAAAATATTTCGCAGCTCTGTAAGGCCGCGCGCACTTTGGACACGAATTTGTATCTTTCGTGAACGTATGATCGTGATCGTACTAATTGAGGGCGCACACTGAATACGTTTTTCTCCGTCAAATAAGTACTGTTCCGGTGATATCGCATTGAACGCACGAAAAATCCCAACAAGTTCGGCCTGTTTTCGGACGTCGGAACTATACTTACGTATACGTACGACTAACTCGCAATCAGTCTGCGCGCTCCCTTTTGTACTTGGAAGGTCGGAATCGAAGATCGATTCGTGAAATTCGTACGGAAAACACGCGTCTAAAGTACGCGTGGCCTAACGCCAGGGTTGTCCGAAAGGGATATCGCGGCCCCGGCACACAGGCAACGGAAGGAACGCGGGTGGGTTTTAGTCAGTAAAAGTCTGACACACCCTCCCGCTCCGCCCGGAGCGGGAGAAGTTATTTGATAATTTCCCACACTCAAAAATAAAAAAGGGCATCACAAGTATCTCGATTTAAAATTCTCGATTTAAAATCCTTGCAATGCTGTACTTACACTGAATACAAAACAAGCGAATAAAATTCGCAGTGCGGTCTAGGCCTAACTGCTATTTACTTATACGTGCGGACAAACTACTTCGTTTCGTATTGATTTATTCATAGGAGGCTTAATTATAGATGAACACAACCAGTCGCATATAAAATGGTATACATATTTGAGTTAATATATTTAGAAGGAAAAACATTAGCTCATCTACTGTTACACGGTCACATCACATATACACATATTGTTGATGGCTATTAGGGACTTTCAGCGTATTTTCTGAAAACAATAATAATATGTAATGTCGTATTTTGCTAAGCAAATTGGCCTTTGAATACATTTTTATTTCTTAGTGATAATGGCAATATTCCTGTAGTTTATTGCTGTGTTTTATTCGAAGTAGAAAATATTAGAATGAACGTGTAACGTATTTCGGATATTATGAGAATTACCTATATAAAAAAATAGGAAAAATATAAAATACAAGAGACGACGTACATTTAGTAATCTAATCCACTAAACTGTTCTTAAAAGGTCATAAAGAACCCTGTAAGAAATCGAAACATCGAATCCTCAGGATGACGATTGACTTGTTGCGAACCCGGATCCGACGTGTTGACACGTCAAGCGTCGAGAGTGAGTGAGAGTGAGTTATTTTGCTCTGAGTCTATTAATTATAAGAAAATTAAAATACAACAAACATGTAAATCCGACCCCATAATAATATTATATCTACATCAAACGAATCTCAATCCGTAACTGCCGAAAGGAATTGTATGCAAAAGTACCAGCGTTATTTATAGCTAGCAACACCGATAAGCGCCGAAAGGATTAAACCGGGACCTTTGTAATCTCAATAAATGTTGCCGGTCTTTGTTCAGTATCTGTTTTGTCTTCTAACAATTCATTCGATTTTGTAAAGCGTTATACCGAATGACCTTTACAATAAGAGATGGGTATTTCCTACTCTTCCTTACCTGGTGGATTTTGATTAACAGGTTTGTCATAAAACTCCTAGGGACAGTTAATAGCATTCTTGACATTTTTGCTTTGATTGATATTAGAGTTTGTACTGCTTTTTTTTTTTGGGTGTGTAATTATCAAATAACTTCTCCCGTTCTGGGCGGAGCGGGAGGGCGAGTCGGACTCTTACTGACTAAAACCCACCCGTGTTCCTTCAGTTGCCTCTACGTTGCCAGGGGCCACGGTATCCCTTTCGGACTTTTCCGCAACCGCGGCAGGCATCGGTCCTAGCGGACCCCGTCAGTTGTGCTGACATCTCTTTGAGGCGCGCGTGGAACACAACACGCCGTCGACTCGGGCTGGCCCTTATCGGACGGCGAGCTACCCATTGCTCGCCGCCCGCGCCTACGGTGGCCGGGAATCGGCCTGCGATTCCTGACGCCCAGGGCGTCTCCTGCGGCGGCTTGTACTGTTCTTAAGCGTATTCATAAAAAAATGGCAACGAGAGAGAAAGAATATTAATAATGAATTGCAATTATAACTCTGAATTTGATGTTATAACCGTTTTAGGTGTAAAAAAGGCATTTGGAGAGTTTCTAAATACTTTTTTTACATCTATAACGAAATATTCGGTGTTACGATATTAATTATTGCATTTCATAATCAATATTTTAGTTCATTTGTCAGCCATAATTCTTATTTGTATACTGTATTATTGCCAAATTAATAAAAACAGCGAAATATAAATATTTAGCAGCTTTTTGCGACGTTGCCCGCTAAGCTTCCCCAATTGTCTGCCAATACTACCTCAAATGTGGGTCTCCTGGTATAACTTAATTCTAATGTTTATCTATTTCCCCATCATTACTATAGTCTTTCTTTTGATTTGCTTCTCTCCCTACGCCAGTGCCTTCTATCTTCTGTTCATTACAAGTTAGATTCTATATTATTCCCGTAACAGCACCTCAAAAAGTTAAAATTAAACACAGCTACAAATTACTTTTATCTTTCATGCCTGTAGCAACATCTCATGTGTTGTTCCCAACAATTCGACAGAGAAGTTACTTCGACACCGTAACTTCTTAACTTTGAAAGTACTGCCTACTTTCAAAGTCTTCGAACTCGTTTTGTTTCCTGCCATTCGTGATCATATTAACTGGAAGGAGAAACTCACTCATTAATCACGAGGAAAAAAAAGTCTTTAAGGGAGCCAACTATTTATGCAATGTAATTTTTCTGTTTTGTGTGTATAGGGATTGTGGACTTGTTTTTGCCTTATGAAACGAATGAATGAGCCCTAGTGAGGGCTTTTGTTATGTTACTGTGTATATTATCTATGATTGTGTACTTTACAACAGCAAAGTGGCTCATTAGGCCTCAGACGGCTCTCTAATGAACACATTAGAGAGATGTCTGAGGTGGAGAATGAGCCACTTGTCTTATAGTGTAGGCAGATACTTGGGCAGCGTCTAGTCTACAAAAAACTCTAGTAATCTAACTGGTTAATTCAGTAGCCTAGCTAAATCTCCGACGGTTGTTGAATGGTCTACAAATTACAAGAACTGCAGCAAGCTGTAGTAAACATCATTTATCGTCAGCATTTTAATAACTATCTCAAATATGCTTTAACAACCTCCAGATACAATCTATTTGATAACAATACACAAAAAGTACAGCTAAAATTGTGTTAATGGAATAATTTAATCAAACCATAGATCTTCCGAATCAGTTCATAAGATAGAGGACAGCAGTACCATGATTAACGTTGGGATCATTTGCGGACGACCTCCACCCTTTATAGCAGAACTTTTTATGTCATAATATTATTTTGCATAACAGCGGATAGCATAAACTTCATTTCGCAGAAAATCGTTTGGCATACACTCATTTATCATTCATTCAAAACTCATAATTTTTTAAGTCAGAATCATATTTTAGCATAAATTTCATATCCTTGATTATTAAAAGGTAGAACCATCATATCGCAGAAAGTCCACAGTCGTCTTTTGGCATACATTTCATATCGATAGTCTTTAAAAGGCTTCTATTAATAACTCAGAAAGTTTATAGTTAGAATCATCTTTTGGCATACATTTCATATCATGGAATAATTGAAAGACTCATCTATTACATTACAGAAAATTCGTAGTTAGAATAATTTTGTATTTCTTACCATAATAATAAAATTGATTGAACACTTTTTTTTTTGCCACGGAAATACGACGATAATGGTTATTGCTAGATCTTTCTGATCAAGCGTTAATCAAATCATTTTTACTTTTGCTGTAGTAGGAGGTACAGTTGATTGTGAACATATGTGGTTTTTTTTTCCTGTAAGCATGCAAACATGCAAGCAAGCATACACCATGCATGCAGCAAGCAAGCCAGCATGCAACGTGCAGCAGGCATGGTTTCTGTCAAGGCTCCGGCGCTGCGGGGCTCCAGCGGTCCCACGCGAGCTTGTCGTCGCAGAGCATTAAAACCGCAGCTTCGGCTTGCTGGCTGGCGAGCCGGCCAGCCTCAGCCGCGGCGGCGAGCGTTAAGACCACCTGCTCCTCAGCTCGCGGCCCGCCTTGCCCCTCCGCGCCTACGCGGGCTTAAATTACACACTAGGGGTAGGGCAGACAAGACTACGTGGAGTCGGTTTTGCAGCGATTCGTTTCTGTCACTACCTTTTATAGCACAACGTATTGACTTTTTATGACAATATTTTTGTTTTTATTTAAGGTTAAAAATGCTGTTTTATAGAAATGGCAATATGCCTAATAAAATTATGCCAAATGAAACTTTACCAAACAATCGTCACTCTAAATAAACGAAATTATGCGGAATTTTAACTTTGCCAAAGGTAATTATGCCAAATAAGATTCTGCCATCATAAAAGTATGCCATTGTAAAGTCGGACATATAAACATTCGGCCAAACAATAATTCGTTTAAACAAGATTATGCCAAGTGTGTTATGCCAAATAAATCTCGGAGCATCAAAATTCTGCCAGATATAGAGAACCCATTACGTAAGGTATTTATTGTTTTTCAAAGTGATTAATTCTCATCTAAAAATACATCTTTATCATCTACCACTAAACATACCTGTATCATTTTGTTTAATTCATTATCACATTGTACCTGTATGATATCCAAACCAGTAAATACAGTGCCAAAAAAATCTACCCACTAACACCGCTGACATTTTCACCAGCTATTTCTAAAAAGAAATATTGACACACATTTACCGTTACATTCGGGCTGTTAGTTGACTCAAAGCGTATGTTACGTTCAACAGATGGGTCACGTCCGAAAGGTTTTAAAAATGGAACTTATTTTCCGCTGCAAGTGAAGCTCCCACCAAACCATGTGACAGATGTCACAAGATGTCTTCTAACCTGACATTTCCGCGGCCCGTCACACCTCCCGTTTGACATGTTTCCAATAAGGGACTTGCACAGATCTGATATCTGATGGCCTACCAACTGTCTTCCAATAACTTTGGATAGAAATGGGAGCAAGTGGATTTTATCAAAATTGAGGACGTCTAGACAGGGGTCGAGTCAAATCTGCCGTCTTGATATTATTTGTTTTGATTGTGAGCAGGTATTGATTCCAGGTTTGATAGGTAGACAGTGTGGTCATGACTGTTCCTAAAAATGTAATATGTAACTACTCCTCTAAAAACTTATTAACCTTCTAATGATGTACACTTTTTTAAATTAATAAATATCTAAAAACTTTTTGGGGTTCTAATAATGCACTCTTTTTTAAATAAATGAGCTTTTTCAATTTCTGTTCTTTTCTCACAGTTGGTCGCAATAACTAAGCTAGGATACTCGGACTAAACGAGTTAGGTTAGTTAGGTCACTACTGTGAACGACCGCGCGCGACCCGAGCGAGCGGAGCGACCTGTAGCCGCGGTACACTCACAATTACTAGGCTATTTAGTATTTTTAGGACACCAAAATATAAATTATTAGAGGTTCACAAAAAGAGGCGCATTAATTATATTACGGTGTTCAATAATATTTTTAGGAAAGCAAAATGGGAATTATTTGAGGTTCGATTAAATACATGCCTTTCTATAATACCCTAGACTGATTTTTTTTTTTTTCTTAAGTATGTTATTATATATAAATTTTAGGGTACCCATGTAGAAGTATTATTTTTGATTCCCTGATATTAAATAACCTTATTAACATATTAAAACTGAATTTCTGATTCTAGAATCAAATGACATGAAATTTTATGCGATTAAATAATATTTTAATAAAGAAATGATGTCACAAAATAACCACGTAAATAAGTAATAGGTAAAACACGCAGCTGTTATCGTGTAATACAAAAAGAAACATAGTTTTATTCAAACTTATATGAAAGAAGAACCCACTAAGCAGCTTTGCAGCTTCAATAGACTTTCCATATATTTTCTAAGAAACATTTTTTAACCACACAATCAGATATTGAAAGAAATTGTGATCGAGTAAAAGCCATAAATATGTCTCTTTCACTTACACAATGATCTATTGAGTATTGCGTCGATGTTAGATTTCCCATAATTTCCATTGGGAATTCGACACCCTACCCTTTCTCTTTTATTTATAACCAATCGACTTCAAAAAAGGAGAAGTTTCTATTTTCGGCTGTATGTTAAAAAAAAAGTATTTTCGTCAATTGTGAACCGATTTTTCCACAAAAAAAACAATACAAAGTGAAAAATAACTTTAAAACACAAAAATGTGTTTTTTATCGATGGCAAAAAACGAAAATACAAGTTCCGTTATTAAAGTTATTTTTCGCTTTTTTGTTTTTTTGTTCATTCGTGAAGTTCGTTTCTACCTATTTCATATTGTTAGAACATTCTACTAATTGATGTTTTTTAGCAAAACAATGTTCAATTTTATTTTATTGACAAACGTTTATGAAACTTTCATTTTCGGTTTTCGATGCGTGTAAAACAATTAAATACTATTTTCATATTACAAATGTATTTTACTGTTCGTTGGAAAATAATTGATTAATTTAACGAAATTATATTTGGTTTAAATATATTGAATAGTGCGGCTTTGTTCACTCTCGTGATGTGTTATTTTACTGTAAATAATATTATTTGTCGGTTGAACTCGTTTGCTGGACGCATTCGCGGTTTTAGTCTGGTTATTAACAGATTATATTAATTGGCTTCAAACTGGGAATTGTAACATTAATAGTCTGCTTTACTTTACCAAGTAAGGTACCTATTAATTGATATTTAAGTAAGTACTTATTGATTTATTCAGAGATCAGTGGTGGCTTAGTGGTTACGGCCCTGACTTCGTAGGTCATGCGTTCAAACCCAGGTAGGCGCTTTACTTTGTGTAAATAATTTCATCACCACTGCTCTCAAAACGGTGCAGGAAAACATCGTGAGGAAACCGGCATGTTCTAGAACCAAAAATTCGGAAACATGCGACATCTACCAACCCGCACTGGGCCCGCGTGGTGGATTACGGCCAACATGGGAACATTAGAGGCTGATTATGTTTATGCTCGTAAGTAAGTATTTATTATTAGTAGAGAAAACAGCAAAGCAAAAATTTACCTACATTTCGCAACACGAACAACTTTACCCACATTTCACACCCTGTAGTTAAAAAAACCAGTTTGAAGAATTAAATACTTTAAAAAAAATGACCTATTTCACTAACACTAAGCGACACCTAAAATAATGCCTAAACAAAATCGCGCTGTTGGAATTTCAACGCTTGGTTGAAAAATAGCACCCGCCACCACCTGACTTCGTTCAGCCCCAGAAACATCTGCCGCCCGGACGTGACCTGCAGTGGCGTAGATGGAAAGCAATCAATCGACTGCGAACTCGCAAAGCTGCGGAAGCATAATCTAGCAAAATGGGGGATTATGGATCCCATCGATACCCAGTGCGAATGCGATACTGCTGAAGTCTTGACCAAGCCATGTCCCATTATTATGTTGAAGTGTTGTCCAAAGTGTCCATATATATACCTGACCTTCTGAGGACCTAACACTATATCGCCACTGATGCCGCCGTTGGTGTGGACAGAGACCCTACTTATTTAACATAATACTTACCATCGACTCGAAAAGAAAAATAGAACGCTCGGTTTATTAGCGCTGAAAGTTGAAAATCCAACAGCGCGATTCTATTAGGCATTCGTTTAGGTATCGCAATAGTATTTTAAAGAGATCTCTTGCTCAAGTTGCTTCACCAAATATCTTAACAAAACCCTCCTTAGCTCCTCGCTGTGCATAATTAAGAAGGATCTTTATACCCAAATGTTAGTAGTTCTTGGTTCATAATCCTGTTTTGGGATTATATTCCTTTTACAAAGGCTCAAAGGTCCTTATCCACGGTCACACATTCGTTTTTATAGCCCAGTCTATAGCTTTAAGAGCTGGCGTTTGCAGATGTTTAACTTAACATGGTTAAACGCGTGGCATGGCTTAACGTGGTTATGACGTGAAGGGACCAGCTGTTTAATATACTAAAAGTAATAGTATGTGCTTATCTTAAAAGCACAAAATATTAAGTCTCTAGACCCCTGTCGATTTCAAAACTGACATCTCCTATGTCAGTTTTGAAATCGACCGCGGTGAGAGTAATATGACGATCTGGACATATTTAATGCTAGCTTCTGCTCGCGACTTCGTCCGCGAGCCCATAACCTTCCTCAAGAATTGGGCTATCCAATGCAAAAATATTTTTTTAAATGCGATTGGTAGTCCAAGATATTACCCCCTCATAGAAACTTACAAACAAACAAACAAATTTTACCTCCGATCAAGTCCAAGCGGCACCCGGAGGGGTCGGTTTCCGCGCGCAACCGTCAAGCCCCGGTGGCACCTCTGGGTGCCAGCGCGCGACGACTGGAGGCGCCACAGTATATATAGATAATTGAATACACGACATATTATCAAAAAACTACAAAATTGACACATTTTCATGCTGAGTGCTGTTAATTAAAATATAAAATGTGTGAAAGAAACTTGCAAATTTGTCAGTTTGTCGCCTGTCAGTTTTATGCAATACATGCTACTGCCAGGACATATTTGCAGGGCAGACGTTTTTTTAGTTAAACTCTTCGAATGAGAAGTTAATGCCTTTGCCCAACAGTGAGACAGAGGGTGAAAAAATATCGTACCTGCTTTCAACTTGATACCAGAAAGGTCACCAAACATAAATGCTATTTAGTGCTAATACTGACCATTATAAAGTAATGAATCGAGTGTCTTCCCTTTCAGTTAAAGTTTTTTAAATACGTCTACATTAAATATAAGCTTAAAATAATAGTTATATACTTATACTTAATGTACATATCACATCTACACACAACACATAACACACAACAAATACACAACATATCTTAGGTACTCACGTCCTCACTACATAATGTTTACTAACAATTCTAACACTTTGCAAACAATTTTTTTTTTCTGTTTTATTTTTTCCATACATTTATTATTTATTCCTTTTTAAACACCCTATGTTGAGCCACAGACTTTAAAAGCTAACAACCACCTAATTCAAAATTTGTTAAATCACTTTTATTATTATTATCATGCAATGTATCGAACTGCTAGAGGGCGGAGACCTGGTGACCTGAAACACAGGCCCTTAAAGCCTACCTTAGGCACCAGTCTTCCACAGTAAACTAAACCAAATATAACCATGTGTAACAATGTCTGTAATGTTTATTGTGGTGAGAAAATAAATACTTATTTTTATTTATTATTATATATATAATAAATGAGGGAAAGAATCATGATTTCGATCGGATAATGAGAGATTGAATTTAAATTACTAATTCGCTAATAGTCTAGTTTGTAATGTGAATAGAGTAAATATTATGTTTTTTTTTTTATCGAGATGCTGGTTTTCTTATATCGAAGCTTCAGTCAGTTGTTTTACTCGTAACACGTGATTCTGGTACAGCTTTAATTTTCAGGGACGATACTGAATTCCTTTCCAAGACCTGAACACAATATCATACCTATTAGATGCACGTGGATGAGCAAACGCTTAGAATTCCAGCTGCATGCTTAGTTATCAATTTCTATTAGATTGAGTAGCGTATCTGAGAACTGAGATGCATCCATCCGATAACGAAATGCATCTAAAGGTTATACTGCATTTACTTGTACATAAAGCCGTATAATTCGCTGTTTTTAAATTTTATCGAACCGCACTTCGAACACGACGCTCGATGTTTTGTTACAATCTAATTTTATAAACCAACGAGCGTGTAGGTGTAACCTTTTATCGAGCAAAGGCCCGAGCGCGAGCGACGCGGAGTGAGGTACGCCAGCCGAGCGCAGGTCGTTATAATGAACGCAAGGAGAAAGAAATGTTACAGGTAACTGCTCACTCGCCGTGAGCATTACGTCGAACGCAGCCTCGAGCATTCGCAGGAACGTTACATTACTTGGAAATGCTTTTTTTAAATTGAGCTTTAGCTTGTATTGTACCATTTTATTTTTCTTTAATGGCCAACCAACAATTGTTTACACTAAATATTATAAATAATAAGTAAAATGATAAACATAATGTTTTTACTAAAAACTAGGGTTAGTGTAGCAATTTCTTATAAGTTAGCACCGCATGCCCCATAAACGTTATAAATGTGCCACAAGCACTATACTATAACATAAAATGAATACTAAGAAAAAACAAAAGAAAAATATAAGATTTTAAAACATACAGATAGGCTATAATAACAGATCCGGCTCGAAGGACCATTAAGATGTATGGTTTAGGAACCTTACACCTTGAGTTGTGCTGATTGATACACTAATGACTGATTGATAGATTTTTATTGATAAAAGTATGATTGCATGACAGGCGAGTGCACGCGGTATGAATGCTGTTCGTGTATTAAGTTGGCCTGCCTGGCGAAGGTAAAATGCTGACATATTGATATGAAAACTGCGCTGTACTTGCACTGTACACCGATATTATATTTAACCATTACCCATTCGTAAGAACGTTCCATTACATGGAAATTCTCTACAAAATGCTCGTATATAATCGTAGTGTATAGGTACTCATCTTAAGACAGGACTATGGTATAACAATATGGTTGCAGCATATTGTACTTACGTACTTACTCAATAACTTTGAATTTCTCTTAAATGTATTTTCAAATACTTATATATTCGTTGGAAACTATTATTAGACCTTTAACTAAACTAAAGTAAAATGCTTTACAAAATTAAAATTGAAAAAAACTTTTTACAAAAAAAAAACAACTGACTTCGAAAAAACCCTACAAAGTGAAAAAAACCTTTAATTTCGGTAGTCGGTGTCAAAAAACAAAAATTCTAAACCAAACACAGTTCCACATATACTAAGTGGGAAAAGTACGAATTATTGAAGCTTACTCAAAAACTACCCAAGCAAGGTTAATACAATTTATATGGCACCAACTTGGGAGCATAAACTTTCATACAAAAAATATAATAAAAAATTTAAAAAACATAATAGACGAACATATAACCTCCTCCTTTTTGGAAGTCGGTTAAAAACATTTTTGATGAACAGTCCTTGTTTGCAATTTTCACATTTGTATAACTTAATGTCCATATCTTAACATTACCATGATTATGCATTTTATTAAATTACATAAAAAAATTGACATTGATACCACTGAATTACCTTATTTTATATAAAATTACTATACATATAAATGTATATTTGTACACCAAATGGCAAAACATGGAGAAACTATAATAAAACAATTGTAACATCTCGCATACTGTTGTAACCTATGTTTACAAATAAAGAATATTGATTGATTGATTGATTGATAACTTAACATCACGCCTGTATTCCCCAAAGGGTTAGGCAGAGGTGTCTCTATAGTACATCCACATTTCGCCAGTAATGTTTATATCCCATCTAATAGGGGCGAGCCTATTGCCATCAACGTGGCACAAATCCAGACTTCGGGCTGCTACCGAGAAATTCCTGATGAGAAAATTCGAAAACACTGCCCGACTCGAAAATCGAACACTCGAAAAACCTCGAGTGTTCATAATTTGTACGTAATATACTTACATAAATTTTACTATGGTCCTTTTATTTTATCCTGTCAAGAGCTAAGACAACTACAATCTACATTATTATAAATGTTCCTATTTTCGTAATAATATTCTTACCAAATACTTGGGAACCAGCAAATCAGATACCCTTTCAACACGAAAGTCTTACCCACATAAGTTTTGCAGTAAAGCGGCGGTCACGTAACATAGTTTGATACTTTTATATCCAATCCGTGCTTACGCTCTCGAATCTTGTAATACCGTCTGAAGGCTGAACATTTTTACCTTCTCGAGGTAACTTCCTATTTGCTCTATAGCTATATTATTTATTTTCACACAGCAAAATACATAGAGATACGACATAATTATAATTTGAGTACAAAGGTACTGCTTATTTCTTAAGAAATAGAAGAAGAAACGAGAAAGAAATGTAGACTGCAGTGTGTGAGAACAAAAAGAGAAAAATATGAATTTGCGTACTAAGTATTCATTTGATTATTTCCTTGACGTCTTAACTCTTTCCGATTTTCGATCGAAGATCATCACTAGATGGCGCGGATCTTAATAAAAAAATCTTAGAGGTGCCACTAATTATTAAACCGGAAAGAGCTAAGTGGGAATGATCACAAGACTATTCTCGGAAAGTAAAGGATTTGATTATTGAAGGTACTTAAAGGTTAACAGTAGGTACCGATTTTACGACCATAACATAACCAGCCCATGTTCCCACTGCTGGGAAACAGGCCTCTTCTCTGTGAGTGGGAGTGGGCCATAACCCACCACGCGGGCCCAGTGCTGGTTGGTGGGCGATGTCTTCGAATTTTTGGTTCTTGGACATGTCGGTTTCCTCACAATGTTTTCCTTCACCGTTTTTGAGAGTAGTGGTGATGAAATCCAGGTTTGCGAGTTTGTCCGAAAGGGATATCACGGCACAGCGGACAGAGCTCCGGCGGGATCTCATGGCGTCATGGAGAGTGCGATTGTCGCAACCCAGCGCTGGGCACGCCACAATTGTGGCGATAAGTCCCCTCTTTCAGGAGTGGCTAGAGTGGCGCCACGGCGTCCTCACCTTCCGCCTGACGCAGGTCCTCACCGGACATGGTTGTTTCGAGGGGTTCCTGTTCAGGATAAAGCGGGAGGAAACGCCCGGGTGTCACCACTGTGTGGATCACCCGGAGGACACGGTGGAGCATACGGTGGAGGTTTGCCCGGCTTGGGCGGGGCACCGCCATGTCCTTACGAAGGCGATCGGCGGCGGCGATCTCTAGCGCCCGTCCCTGGTTCAGGCCATGATTCGGAGCGAGAGTGCATGGGAGGCCGTCACTTCCTTCTGCGAAGCAGTAATGCTCGCGAAGGAGGAGAGGAGAGGCAAGGTGCGCACCCTCGCGCCCCTAGTCGCCGCAGGAGACGTCCCGGTTGTCGAGATTCGCAAGCCGACTTCCGGCCACCGTAGGCGCGGGCTTGCGGACGGTGAGCGATGGGTAGCTCGCCGTCCGATTAGGACCAGGCTCGGGTTAACGGTGCCTTGTGTTCCACGCGCGCCTCAAAGAGATGTCAGCACCAACTGACGGGGTCCTTTAGGGCCAATGCCTGCCCCGGTTACGAGTTATCCGAAAAGGATATCGTGGCCCCGGCACACAGACAACGGAAGGAACACGGGTGGGTTTTAGTCAGTAAAAGTCTGACACCCCCCCGCTTCGGCCAGAGCGGGAGAAGTTATTTGATAATTTCCCAACCTCAAAAAAAAAAAAAAGTGATGAAATGAAATACACAAAGTAAAGTGCCTGCCTGGGTTGGACTTGGAACTCACTACCTGCAACTCGTAAGTCGAGGCCGATACCACTGGGCCACCTCTCTGCTCAACTATTCCTGTTACAACCATACCTGCAGTGAATAATAACGGCCTGATAACATGTAGGTAGATGTTAATAGTAATAGATGAATTCGCATTCAAGTACCGCATATTCGGAATATGCTGATGTTTCTGTATGCTTAATAGTTTCACCGTACTTACTGTCT
This sequence comes from Agrochola lota, assembly GCA_947364205.1. Classification (NCBI taxonomy): domain Eukaryota; kingdom Metazoa; phylum Arthropoda; class Insecta; order Lepidoptera; family Noctuidae; genus Agrochola; species Agrochola lota. The sequence goes on from OX376228.1 coordinate 16,389,649, forward strand.
TACCCACGTTATATTTGCTGCAATAAAGGTAATCTTAACTTGATCTGTAAAATGTAAAAAAAAATATAGGTACTTGAATATTTACTAACCATAGATTATGCGCAGACAGAAGATCTACTTGTTGTCTGCAAATAGAACCGGTAACATGCTATTTTACTTTTATTTACCTAATTTTAATTTAATTCAATTCTCAATTCTTTATTGCGTACCATAGTATATAAAGGTTGTAGGTAAATAGATAAATTAGTCACAATTATGGACCCTGTCGGGCACAGCATAGATCAAGTAGGAGAGACGAAGAAGAGCATTGGGTGTTTAATGTGATAAATTTTATTATTAGTTAAATAGTTAGTATGTTATTTTCTTTTATTAAAACAGAATTTAATTTAAGAATTATAATTATTGTTTTATAAATTACTTATATACGTTTAGTTTATACTTTGCACTCATTGTTAATTTACAACATTATGTATTTATGCTCTTCCTAGCCTGAGGTTCAACCTAGTTCAGGCAAATAAGCAACTGTGCTCAATTTTATTGATTAAGTTACTCATTTTAAATGTGCCCCTTTTTATAAATAATCAATTTATGATATTATATATTTATTATATTATTTATATATATTTTAGTGTTGAAACACATCTTCAATTTACACATTTTAGACAATTAATTCATCTTGTCTTTTTCCATCGCTCTTCATCGGTAAGTGCAATAAATTCAGCACTATGCATAGCGCGCTCAACATAGTTTGATACTTTTATCTCAAATCCATACTCGGCATTCCCGTAATACCGGCAGAACTACTTGAATTAGCATCCAATTTGCTTAATGGCCGTTAATACGAGCTTCACGTGTTAATTCGACTCGTTACCTAAGTGCTTTAGGTTTTGCAAAGAGAGCGCTAAGGGTTTTTGCTGGTTAATCAGTTTTATATATTTTTTAACATTGAATTTTTAATTAAACACAGTTTTACGTTTACGTTTTAGTATGGGACGTTCGAAAAGATAGGCCGTGTCTGTCCAGAGGGCTTAGACAAAGTGACATTATATGTATATCAGCGATAATAATGATGGAATTGATGGACAAGTAAAAAATGTATAGCACTGACATAAAATACTGGAAAGCTTTAGTCAATCCTGTTGAAAGTTGATGTAGAAATACGAAACGCTTTGAAAGCGATGGTCACTTGTCTATGGCCTCAGTTCTATTAAGCATTGCATTATGAATGTAGATGAGTCGTTCTAATTTCGTATTCGTTCTAATTTCAAATCAGTAGGCCTTATTTTTTTTTTCAGGGTGGGAAATCATCAAATGACTTCTCCCGCTCTGGGCAGAGCGAGAGGTTGTGTCAGACTTTTACTGACTAAAACCCACCCGTGTTCCTTCCGTTGCCTGTGTGCCGGGGCCGCGATATCCCTTTCGGACAAACCCGCAACCCCAGCAGGCATTGGTCTTTCGACCCCGTCGGTTGGTGCTGACATCTCTTTGAGGCGCGCGTGGAACACAACGCGCCGTCGACACGGGCCTGGTCCTTATCGGACGGCGAGCTGCCCATTGCTCACCGTCCCCAGGCCCGAATCAGTAGGCCTTGATTTGAAATTAGAAGAAATGTTTTCTGCAAAGCTTTATTTAAAACTAGCGAGCCGCTCCTGCTTCGCACGGTTTTTACGACTTGAGAAAACAACGAGATTTTTGAATTATGTGTAACTTTAATACTAACGTATTATACACATAAACCTTTCGGAATAAATTCTTTAAATGATGGTCAAAACCTCATCAAAATATGTTGCGTGGTTTTGAAGAACAACGCGGTCTTACAGACAAACACGAAAAGCGACTGATATGTATAGATATATTCTTGAGTGTATTATTGCTACCTAAATAACATAACATCACGCCTATTATCCCCGAAGGGTTAGGTAGAGGTACACCCACATTTCACCATTTATATTTAAGGCCCATGTAATAGGGGGTTAGCCTATTGCCATCAACTGGGCACGAATAATAAAATATAATTTTTAAACACAATTGGAGGTATTCTATCTAAAACGTAGGCACCCTAATAAAATGAAAACAATTTAACATCAAGAATGTCTTGCCATTAAAAATGCTAGTACAAGTAGGTACAGAAGATTCACTCCCCAAAATCATTTAAATAAATAGCAACTGTTGCTACGACACAATAAAGTGCAATGCAGGTCGCACACCGTGAATTACCTATATATTCATCGAGAAGTTGAATCTCTTTCTATCGTGTAACTCTTTTATCTTCTGATTACGTTACGTTAACTGACTTGGCCCGACAAGACGAGTCCACCGCGTACTTGTAGCTGCATACCTAAAATGTGGAGTTCGCCTGGCCCGGCGGCCCGGTAACAACCGGGCCGCCGGGCCCGTTCATCAACTGAACAAACAAGGCGGCTTGGAAAGTGTGGGCAAACTTCCATGAATTACACACACGCTGGCCTAGTGGACACACAAAGCAAACAGTACACAGTAACAGTATACAGGAAAGATTTTTCTAGATGAAGTTGATACTTTAACAGATTTTATTTTTAACCCCCGAAGCGAAGCAAAAGCCAAATGACTCTTAACTAGGTATCTCTCGACTCTTCCACATAAAAACAAAATTAGCTTAAAATAATACTTTACAAAAGTGTTTTTTTCTTGTTCTCTAAAAATAACTGTTGTTTAAATACAAAATAAATTTTACTAAAAATTAAAAGCGAGTTTTGCTTGCGTGGCCGCAACAAAATCTACAAAGCTGCCAGTATTCGCGTGTTCACCGCAAAAGTTGTATATTACTTGAGTTTAAAACCAGAATAGTGCTCGAATGACCAGCAACTTATTTTTATATTAATTTACATTCTGAGTGGCCAGTATTTGTTAGGTGGAACAATATAAGGTCGTTTGTGAAAAACATATTTTAGTATTTACAACACTGGCACTATTCATTTCGTTTTCCGCTATAGCTTGGTACTTGTAAAAAGTAAATAATGGTTTCCCAAACATAAAAACCAGGAAATGGCTATTGTTCTATTGCATCAACAGTAGAATTGTGAGGTAATATAATTTTGTAGTTATACAGGATGTAGAAAGAACCTTCACGAAGCTGTCATGTCCTGTATACGCATTCTATTGATCAAACTAAGTAACTTTTCTCGAACATGCTTGGAAATTCGAGCATTATTTTGACAATATTCTTGGCGCGTGAGAAATGTTCGTTGTTCCTTGAATTTCCACGCATTATTTGAGAAAAGTAATTGGCCACAACCAGGCATTGATGGACTCATGTAGGTGTGCCTCGGCTTCACCTCGACCCACATTTTCACGATCGTCCATCAATGCCCCTGTTGCAGGCCGCGACAGTAATGTACTATCGTGCAAAAATCATTGCTGGCAAATTTTTGGTATGAAAATTCGCTAATGACAGAAGTGCGCAATGTAACGCAAGTAAAACATTGTGCTTATGGGTGTATGCAACGGTACAGGGTTCGTGAGAGTATCAAAAGTGAAGTTATAACATTTAAAGCTTATCTTCGTAAAAAAACGTCGAAAAAAGTTGGAACTTTGACCTTCAATATCTCCATAACCAGGGAGATCCCAGTTATGGTGAGATACAAAAAAAATACGGGAAGAACCAGTGGCTTTCGGCTTCGATAAGGGGTAAAAATACTTTTTTATATACCTATATATTTTTTAACTAGTTTACATAGCAAAATACCTAAAATACAGTGTCTTATATAATAGAAAAAAGTCCATCTCACTTGACCCACAATACTATAATTATTAAACCAATATTCAAAAATTCCAAAATACGAGTAACAACAAAGGAACCTAACGTAGCCTACTTACAAAGCAATAGATATATTATCACCTACCTATTATATTATCCAACTGTCACACGTAACTCGTAAACAGATCCCCTGAAGGCAGCTATCAATCCAAATGACTTATCGCTCCAAGATCGAGCTTCCTTTGACAAGGGTGTATGAGGTCCATACAATTATTGTAGGACGGTATGATATGCGGTGCCTTGAATTGAATGAAAAGGGACGGGGTATTTAGGTGCCGTGATAGAACCCGTACGCAAAATACGCACTTTCACGTGGAGTTGCGAACAGCAACCCGCCTTACCAACATGGATATCTCTTAAGCGTTATGTGTTCCTGGTACATGGACGGAAAATATTAAAGTCAACTACGATTTTTATCAGACTGCGGCGAAGCCCAAAAGGAGGACAATGTTTTCGAGTTAATGTGCGCAAAACTCTAGAATGATGATTTTAACCAATACTTTTTTTTGTTTGTTGTGTGCAAAAATAATCCACAGTCCAAAATTAAAAAGGTTTGTATATTTAAATCAGTGTTGGTTTTCATCCTTCACCTTTGTTTCGATGTTTTCAGCAGCCAAATATTTAAAATTACCAGTCACCCTGTATAATAAAGATATTCTGTGAATACATCACAATAGAGAGGAGAAAACAAAGGAAGTTATGATAAATTGATATTTTTCCGTTTATTCGTACGGAAATGTCGGGGTGGCTCGACCTCGAGCTTTTCATAACAGTATCATGAGCAAAAGTTACTTATTTTTGTTAATATAATATGTCAGAAATCATATTAATTCATATACATATTAGATACTACTAAGTTCGAAAAGCCCCTTGGAGATTATCGACCTTAATAATGTGTCCTTTGATACTCGTATTGGGAAGTGAGAAGTACCTACCTATATATATATAATTTATGAAGGTATTTACCTACTTACTTGACTAAACAGAAGTTGGCCCTTCTGACTTTTCCATTTATAAACAAAAGGCATACTCTGGTCTTTAGTACCTATTGCAAAAAACACCCTAGGTACTTAAATTTACTGGAAAAAATGCCATAAAATACTGTAGATATCATAGCATAATCAGCCGATAACGTTCCCACTCCTGGGACACAGGCCTCTCTGTGAGATCCCAGTGGGCTGACCCACCACGCGGGCCCAGTGCGCGTTGAAAGATGTCACATGTCTTTGAATTTTTGTTTCTAGGACATGCCGGTTTCTTCACGATGTTTTCCTTCACAGTTTTGAGAGCAGTATCAGCAGAGTAGGTAATTAATTCAGCCGGAAATATTTTATGGACGTGCAGAGAGAAATGAAAAATGTGTGAAATTTTACCGAGATAAAAGTATTCTGTGTTAATCCGCAGGTTATAAACTGTCTGAGTACAAAATTTCATTTAAATCCGTTCATCCGTTTTTGCGTGATTGATTATCAAACATGCAAACATACAAAATTTCACATTTATTATATTTTATGTAGGTTAGACTTAATAAAACAGGCAGACTTCAGCTTTTATAATAATACCTTTGTAATTAAGTTAACAGGTTCATATTTCATCAAATAAACGTTTCATAGAAAAGATAACAGCGAGTGACGTCATTCAACTCCATTTATTTACAGAGAATGTGCGTAGGATACGATGTTCTGAAATCAAAACATCGACCCTCCCACGCTTCACCGTAGCGGATCTCTCTTCATTTTATTATGACACCAGAGACTCTTAAACTGTTTAAACTCTCGCTAAATTTAATTTTAGAATAAGTTAATTTAAAGTTAAATTTTTAAATTTAAATTTAATTTTAGTTTTTTTTTTTTTATATATGGCATCTCACAGGTCATCCAAGGAGTTTGTCGGCTAATTAACCGGGTTATCCTGTGGATGCCTTAATAAATTCGGTTCTCCAGACAAGGCATAAAACTTATAAACTAAGCGACTACACGTTAAAGGCACACCCCGTGCGGGATAATACGGACCTCGGCTTGGGGCGTCGCTGGGGGAGGGCAACAAGGGACAGACTGGATCAGATCGTGATTATTTAGGGAATTATTTTGTTTTCATGCTGCCATTTTTATTATAGGCCCGCCACACACTCGTCGATTGGCATGGGAAGTAGCGAGGAAAGGAGGAAGAGACGTAGTGTGGCAACATTACTCGCCATGTCGCACGTCAGGCTCCTTGTTATGCCCACTGCTCCCTGTTCTGTCGGTTTTTGGACGCAAGTCAAAGGACCTAGTGCTAATCGTCGCGATTAATTGCGCCAGTAGAGCAGTGTGTGCAACATCGCGGCAGCGCAAGGAGCATAGTGAGGCAGGGGCATTATATATTTCAGGCCTACAAAGTCCTGCGGGTCTTCTAAAATGTTGTTACCAAAATGGCTGTGGACTGCTTGCCAATTTATTGTATTGGCGCAGACTCCGCATTTTAGGTAAGAAGCATACGAGTATGCGGCGGGCTCGTCTTGTTGAAAGAGAGGCAACTTCTAGGTGAATATAACTGTAGGTAATTAGCGCTGTGAGACCTGAATTGTACTTATTGTATCGTAGCAAGAGTCGTTTTTTATTTAAATGATTTTGCGGAGGTAAACATCTGTATTCGTCTGTGGTATTGGTGAGCATATTTTTTATTTAGTTTTCTCCTTTAGTATCTGAAGAAAAATTTACCCAATTACTCCCACTTTGTAAATAAGGCAGGATTTATAATAGATCCGTATTCAAATGGAAAATATGTAGTTTCGAGTAATGGAGTAGGTAGGTACTGAAACATTACTAAGTCCATTAGGAATACATGTATAAACGCGAGCTTTCGTCAGTTCCTAGTACTTTTATATGCAAACTCATGCTAATTTTAAAACAGCCTTTTCCGTATGTATTTCATGTTTGAGTCGCCTGGGAAATCACAAGCTGAAAATATTTTTATAGAGTTCATAAAACGCTGGACTAGTAACCTGCAACTGCTAGCATAACAATATCTTATGCTTTATTTGAGCCAAGCACGGTACTTGTAAAGAAAGTAATAAATAATATTGCCTTGTTTGTAGCTTGGAGTATAGAATAATAAAATATAAAAGGTACTTACTACATATACAGAAAATACACCGACACACATACATACATAAAGTCACGCCATTTTCCAATGGGCATAAACAGAAAGTGTCCGTATGGATTGAGGAGCCAGCCGTATATAACGCGGGTACTATCAATATTTTGTTGTAAATTAGCCACACATTTACTACTAAATCATACTAAAAATCTGTTGTAATTGGTTGATTCGTTTCCGAGAAATTGCGTGGTGTAAATTATGGATTTTTACGAAAAATCAAAGCATCGTAGCTATCTCAAATTCAGCCCTACAAAACCTATATTTTTTGTACAGACTACGCAGAAGTACTACAAAATCCTACCAAATTTTCAAAAATATCTTCGGCTAGTTTTCGAGTTCTAAGGTGGCTCCTCAATTCAGACGTTTAAATTGAGGAGGCACCTTAAACGTCCTGTAACTTTTTAAGGGTTTTACTACAAATTCCTGGATCGGGCCTACAAAATCGGCTAATTTACTACTAAATATTTTTAGTACCCGCGTTTAAATATGAGACATGGCTCCTCAATTCATACGGACACAACAGAAACTTTAACATATATCCTCCTGCTACGATCCTTACATACTCCTTTTGACCTCGTTTACGTTCATATATCTGGTCATACACGCACGCCGGTTGCAAGTACTACGCACCTGACCTTTCTGAAGAACATCACCAATAAGGTATAATGTCTTTCTAGGGTGTGGTCCCGTGTCAGCACAACTGACGGGATCCGCTAAGACCGATGCTTCCCGGGGTCGCGGGAAAGTCCGAAAGGGATACCATGGCCCTAGGCAATGTACAGGCAACTGAAGGAACACGGGTGGGTTTTAGTCAGTAAGAGTCTGACACGCCTTCCCGCTCCAGGCAGAGCGAAGAGGGGAAGGGAGAAGTTATTTGAGTACATCCAACCCATTTTTTATTTTTTTTTTGAGCTAGACGGTGTGTCAAACTTCTACTGACTAAAATCCACCCGTGTTCCTTCCGTTGCCTGCGTGCCGGGGCCGCGATATCCCTTTCGGACAAACTCGCAACCCCAGCAGGCATTGGTCTTTCGACCCCGTCGGTTGGAGCTGACATCTCTTTGAGGTGCGCATGGAACACAACGCGCCGTCGACACGGGCCTGGTCCTTATCAGACGGCGAGCTGCCCATTGCTCACCGTCCGCAAGCCCGCGCCTACGGTGGCCGGAAGTCGGCTCTCGACTCCCGACGCCCGGGGCGTCTCCTGCGGTGACTAGGGCCACGAGGGCGTGCAGCTTAAATCTCCCTCGCACGCTCCGCCTCCTCCTTCGCGAACATAACTGCTTCGCAGAAGGAGGTGACGGCCTCCCATGCACTCTCGCTCCGAACCATGGCCTGAACCAGGGCCAGACGCGAGAGATCGCCGCCGCCAAACGCCTCCTTGAGGACACGGCGGTGCTCCGCCCAAGCCGGGCAGACCTCCACCGTATGCTCCACCGTGTCCTCCGGGCGATCCACACAGTGGTGACACCCGGGCGTTTCCTCCCGCCTTACGCGGAACAGGAACCTCCCGAAACAACCGTGTCCGGTGAGGACCTGCGTCAGGCGGAAGGTGAGGACGCCATGGCGCCTCTCAAGCCACTCCTCAAAGAGGGGACTTATCGCCGTAATTGTGGCGTGCCCAGCGCTGGGTTGCGACAATCTCACACTCCATGCCGCCATGAGATCCTGCCGGAGCTCTGTCCGCTGTGCCGTGATTTCTCGCGGCAGCGGAGTTACACCCCGGCGTTTCGACTCCTCGCGCAACTCCCACATATGCGCGAGGACTTTCGCCTCCAGATCCCATGGCGGTTGTCCGGCAAGGAGGCTCGCTGCCTCACGGGAGACCGTGTGGTATCCCCGGACCAGCCTGATGGACATGACCCTTTGGGACGCGTTCATCCGCCGGGCCGGTCGCAGCCTCAATGAACGCGCCCACACCGGTGCCCCGTAAAGGGCCATGGATCGCACGACCACCGCGTAAAGCCTCCGGTAGGAGGCGTTTGGACCCCTAGGTTGGGCAGGAGCCGCTTCAATGCAGCCCCAGCCCTATCCAGTTTGGGAGCCTAACGTCGGAAGTGCTCCACGAAGTTCCACCGGCTGTCGAGGACGAGTCCCAGGTACTTCATCGTCGACTCGACACCGATGTGAACCCCTCCCGCCGTAATCTGGGAACCCGACAGTGGCGCGTTCCGAGGACCATAGAAACACATGGCCTCGGACTTGTGCAAGGCCACCTCGAGTCCCAGTTGCCAAACCGGCATGCCTGAGAGATATTTCTCGACAGCTTGTGAAGTCAAGTGAGAGGCCCATGTGCGGCTTTAAAATTCTGACACCAGGTTAGTCACTAACCACGCGAAAAAAAAAGCACCTCTGACTTTTAGGATTCATGTGCGTATTGTATAATTATCACTTGCTTGAAAAACATCGTGAGGAAAACGGCATGCCTGAGAGATATTTCTCGACAGCTTGTGAAGTCAAGTCAGAGACCGATGTGCGGCTTTAAAATTCTGACACCAAGTTAGTCACTAACCACACGAAAAGAATAGAAGACATGACCAAACCATCTAAGCCAGCTAAACAATGCATTGTAAATCCAAATTGGTTATTCTGTGAGCGCAAAAAGTCTGAGTAGGGGCTATTAAGTCCAAAGTAATGAAAGGAAAGTCCAAAGCACATTAATCGTCAATTCACACTAAAGTAACGATTCCACTCCACTGTCAAATAGATCTCACTTAGATGTAACCTTTTTAGAACTTAGTTCGTATTTCGAAACCAAAGCCATTTTGAATTTGCATTGAGGTTTTCGGAAAGCTTTTTTAATTTAGATCAACCGTGTATGTATGGACAATGTTAGAATTGAGGCTAATCAGTCGTAGTGTAATACATTAATAGGTAATAATAATAATATATATTTTTAAACTAGATATCATATGCACATCAGTAGAGAGATATCTGTCACTACTGTCAACTGTCAGTTTACGACGAATGCCGGGAAACAGTTGAAAAAGTGAAGCGTGCCTGCACGGAAGGCTTGGTGTGCTGATGAGCCAGTGTAGTGATATAGTCAGCTTTAATACGGGATCAACAGGATTCTACAAGTACGATTGTTTTTCAAGCAGTTCGCACGACATTCCATCGACATTAAAAATATCGCGGCGGGATTTTATCGCGCGCTGGATTTTCAACTCTCGGTGTTGAGCGGAGCATTGAAAATCCAACGGGTTCGCACGCACTCTTGTCCCAGTGCGTTGAAAAAAACACACTTTTACATTTTCAACTCTCGGCGCTAAACAGACCTTTGAAAATCCAGTGCACGAAAAAAAATCGCCGCGATAATTTTACGTCCGTGCGAACGTGGGCTAACCACATTACTACTCTTGTACTCTCTTCTTCTTCTCTTCTCCTTCTTCTTTGTTTCTCTTTCTTCTTCTTTCTTTTCTATTTTGCTTTTACTATATTAATCATTCATTCTCTTCTTTTATCCATAACACTTAGGTACACAATTTCCGATACCTATAAGTCGAGATCGAACCTCTAGTTTCGCGCACTATCGTCCATCACTACTATTAATATCGTCACGTCTGCAGCCGACAATTTTGAGAAACACTGAATTACTCTATTCATCTCGTTTCAATACAGAATACGGAAAGCATGAAAAGATGTCATTGAGGCAGTTCCAAGCAAGATTGATGACAGTTTCTCTTAAAATACTGCTGTTCAGTTGAAACCCGGGGAACAAGAACTTTTCTAGTTGGTGAGAGATGAACGAGGTTATATTGAAAAGTTGTTTTTTGTGGAGCTTTTGAATAATGTTGTTTGTGGTGCAGGTTTTAATGCATTGATGGTGGATGTCTTGTTTGTTAACTTTGTAAGGTTTGCGTTTGGTAAAAAGTAACGTAGGTCTTATCAGCTGACTAAAACAAAGTAATTGTAGGTATGGATTTTGAAAAATAATATGAGCTCTGAGTCTGTTTCTTTTTTTGTGTTTCTTCTCAGAGTAGTCGGCTAGGAAACACGTACGAGGTGGTAGTTTAAATAAACAACGAACATTTTAAAAGTGTTATTGTTAACCAGTTCAGAAAATAAATATCATTGACAATTTATCGTATTGATCAAATTACTGATATCTAAGCATTGATTCATTTTAACGGATTTTAATCATCTATACAAATATTAGAAAGAGGTATTTTTTTTGAATTTGTTTGTATAATCTTTGGAACTAATGATCCAATTCCAAAATTCTTTCACTAATGAGAACCTAGAGTATTACCGAGTGTCATAGGATATGTTTTATTTTAAAAAGAGAACCAAACATATAATCCGATTTTTATAACTGTGCGCCTGTCAACGTCAAAATATTACAGTATATGTGGTTTATAACAATAACAAATTAACGAATAATAAGACAACACTGTCGAGACGACACGAGTTGTGTAGACCGTATTATGAGGCGTCGGAGCACTGAGGAGGTCCCCGGGAGGGAGAATTCTATACTAACAACCTACGATTTTGACAGCTCTAAGCGCACAGTTATAAAAATAGAGTTATATATATCTACATCAATCAATCTGCCTAGCCTTTCCCCAACTATATTGGGGTCGGCTTCCAGTCTAACCGGATACAGCTGAATACCAGTGTTTTACATGGAGCGACTGCCTATCTAACCTCCACAACCCAGTAACTGGGTAATACGATACCCCTTGGTAAGACTGGTTGTCAGACTTTCGGGCTTCTGACGACCCGTAACGTCCGTCAAAGATCTACGAATGACAACCGAGACCAACGGCTTTACGTGCTTTCCGAGGCACGGAGGAGTCTCGGTATGTAAAGATGGTCACCCATCCACAGACCGGCAAGCGAAGCTTAACCTGATGGATCGACCTGTTCGGCTGTTGTTACTTAGCCACGAGCTCTTCAGTTATATATATCTACATACCTTCCTAAAATCACTAATGAGGTAGAAAACAGGTACGATATCATTATCCCTTTTAAAAACAATATTGTTATCTCATAGGATCAAATAAGAACAGAGTGTGCTAAATAAGGGCATGATTACAACAGACGAAATTAAAAGCAAACATGATTTTGCACACGCTGTTTGCTAATGTTTCTAATCAACTTGTGTAACCTGCCCTTATATTTTTCCTACGCTATACCTACGCTGAGGTTGATACTCTTTTGTTTACAGTAAATAAGCGTAATAGTAATTGAACAGATTGCAGGGAAAATGTTTGTAAAGAATTTAAAAAACGATTATTTTCTTTTGATATTTCTTAAATATCTGTCTTAATTACGTAGATCACTCGATGACTTGTCCTGTTGGAAGCTCTTCCGGGAGGATAAGTTTAAGTCCTGCCGGAAGACTTCCGTGAGTCCTGCTAGTAAAAAATATAAATATTCTAATTTATATAATTAACCAATCTAATTTAATTTATTGAATAGTAACAAAATTCATTACAATCGCGATGCATAAATTACACTTACCATTTTGTCATTGATCTGTTTTTTGATCCCTTTTAATATAATAAGCTTTCGTCTGTGCATAGGAAAGGATAAGTCACCGAGTTTGTCATACACCATCTAGCACAAATTTCACAAACACTGTTAAGGAAAACAATACCTACACAATCACCCAATATCCTTTGTTATATATTACACAATCATAAGCATAACACATAAATGCGCCATGTTAATTGTTAGATAACAAGATGTCAATCAAAACTTCGTATAGATTGTTTTCTGACAGCTGCGCGCACAGATTACCAGCCGGCGGCGTGCGATTCGATGCCGACTGAATGGAATGTTGCCATTTTAAATATTATATTTTATATAAACATGTAGATTAATTATTGTATATTTATTTTATTTTTATATCTTATTTACATTTCATTGTATGCTGCACCGGTCGACGTCAATGCCGGCTGTCGCTGAAAATCAGCGCTGGGGCTCTGTCTCGCACAGGGTGGGTCGCAGCACTATACTGAGCGATGGCCGTTTTGCGTGGATGTAACGCATATTTACCCCCAACTTGTTTTTTTTTTGTTTTGCTTTCTTTCTTTGCGTCATGTTTACCGCAAATAAACGTGTTTTCTTTCTTTATGTCTGTACGCAGTTTGTATGAAATTTTGTCTGGTCCTTCCAACAGTACGGTGACCTTGATTTTGAACCTGCTCTTGTCAGAAGTTTTAGACAATTTTTTTTTTATCCTATAGCTACTTACAAATTGTACCAAGCAGAACGACACTCTGTAATTTTACAGAATCCATTTTACTAAAGCGTCACGCGGCAAGATAAATGATAGGTCTAACATGAATACGAGTTTGTTTTGTGATTTATTCATCACATTTTTATGACCCAATGAAAATCACAATGTGAATTTGTTTACAAATATTTCCACTAGCACATCCAAGTTCTTCATTATGACACCGTATTGTGTTGTAATTTTAAATAGATCCCATCTAATCTAGCCTTTCTATTGTTTCAGGTTTCAGCAACATAGCCTTAGGCCTTGGAATTATCATTGCAACGCTTCTCAACCTCACCGACTGTGACATCGTCACCGATGCACCGAAAAACAAAGAAATATACAATAATATATACCAGAGAGATGGTCCCAAAGATATACCAGAGCCTGAGTTACTGCCTGTTCTACACGGGAACGATACTCGATGCCGCATCTCCGAGTATTTGTGTGCGAATAAGAAGTGTATACCGATTAATCGATACTGCGATGGATCGAACGATTGTGGGGACTCCTCTGATGAGCCGAGGCATTGTACACGTAAGTAGATTATTCAATCATATTACTCATATCAAATAATAATCATATTATCATTATTTTGATGAGTTTGCATCAGGTGGTACACATGGCCACACGAGCCTCAGCTCAGCATAATGTCAGATGGCAACACAAAGTTGCCATCTGACATTAAGCTGATCTGAGGCCCTTTTGCCATGATAATCATTGTTTCCTGTTTTTTTAAAGTTATAAGGTGTATTTTTCTGCTGTAATGCCAATAAACGCATTTTTCTTTCTTTTCAATATTTACTTTGGTAATAGAATACCGTGATGGCCCAGTGGTTAAGGCCTCGCCTCTCATGCACGAGGTTGTGGGTTCAAATCCGGGCAAGTACCAATGTGACTTTTTCAATTCATATGTACTTTCTGAGTTTGTCTTGGACATTACTGACATCGGTGAAGGAAAACGTCGTGCGGAAACCTGGATTTATAGTTAATATAAGTCTGAAATCGCCAACCCGTCTTGAGCAAGCGTGGTGATCATTGCTCGTGCCTTCTCTGTATGAGAAGATGCCTTTGCCCTGCAGTGGGACAGTAAGTAACAGGCTGATATTATAATAGAATACCTGACCTAAAAAATATCCTTCTGCAAACATGGTGCACAGGAATAACTAGGTAACTACTTTAGTACATATCTGGTTTCAAATTAGTAAAAAAACTTAAAAGGTTGGCACAGGAATACTATAAACTAGACAGAGTACATTAACAGCTAAAGTACAAACTATAAACAAAAGCCTGCAAAACGAAACATTAGTTGCAGTAATAAGTAGAAATAAATAGTCCCTCTCTACGCGAGCATATATTTTAGCACTTTTATAATCCCTTTTCCGAGGAAGTGGTTCCTACATGACGTGGCAACAGCTGAGAGGAGGTAAGGGTACAGTTTATCTATATAAATATCCATATAAGTTGAATTCACGGACTAGAAATGAGTAGAGTCGACGGAATATATAAACCTTTCTTGAAGATCAAAGTTTTTTTGATCGCATGAATAAGTGATTTATCTAACGTTACTTGCGTTTGGATAAAGGTTAAGAAACTTTGTGTAAAGTTGATGAGAGAGCAGATTAAAATTTTAAGTTTTTGTCCAAACATCAAGAATCTATCCGAGACCGTTCAAGTGTTATTACTCCGATAAACTTTAGGGATTATTGGAAAGGGTATAACCGACTGTTGCCGAAATTCCAGCATTTTGTTGCCTAAAGTTTTCTTCAGTTACAACTTTCATAGCTATTTGAGAAGCAATTTCAATAAGTGACTGACTATTTGGATATCTTATACTCGTTTGAATGAACATAATGTGCTATAACACCAAAATATTTGGCTTTGTAGTTTCATTTTATCGTAGCTATTATATCAGTTTTTCTGTTAAAGATAAAGATAAAGATATATTTATTTTGTAAAACATCAGTACAATATTTAGGTCTTATATGTAAGTTAGGTAGCTACATGTTTTGCTATGTATGGCGTACAAAATTAGTCGCACTATGCAGACAATACAATAAAATAGAATTAAAATTAAAATGGCAAAATTCAAATAATACAAAAAAAAAAAAAAAAAGCAACACAAAAAGAAAAAAGAAAAAAATGTTAAATGTTGCGAAATTCTTGGTTACTTTCAGTTAAGGGTACGCTAGTCGGTCATTCTTCCATAAATACTTAGTATGGTGATTACTCGTCTGTTTGACGGTGTACGTTCAAAACTAAAAATTATATCAATTTGTCTTGTCATTATGTAGCCCTGTATGGAAGCATAATTGGAAAAAAATGGTTTAGAAGTTACGAGCGTAGAAACTTCCATATTTAAACACAAATTTTAACTTTGGGCGTAAATAAATAGCTAATGTAGTAAAAAATGGCAAAATAGAAACCGTACAAGAATAGATAATTTATTTAAAAGTTCAAGTTTATTTTGACTAAATACATCCAGTAGTTTTTCCATAATATCTACACGCCCAAAGGTCTGTTCATGAAATTCCACGCCCTATTTCATTATAAATCATCGTCTATTTCACTAAATAAATAAATAATTCTATAAATAAATATATAAACTAATAAATAAACACTAAATAAATAGATAATTGGATTAATTCGCAGGCATATTAGTCACGCCCACCAACGAGTTCGAGCCGTCGACTAGTGTACCTTTAAGAAGTGTAAACACAAACTCAAAGCATTTATTACAATTAAACCAATTACAGTCACTTTTAAGTTGTCAAGGGGTCGGTCAGTTAGAAAGATGATGCTACTTGCCCATTCCAAAGCGTAGTAGGTTTCCATGTAGAAGAACGGGCAAGAAACTGCAAACAACTGCTTCTTTAAATAAAAATATTGGTTACATCATTCATGTTGTATCAAATCTTTCGATAGACTAGATACAATTCCGTGCTAAGTTCAACGTCAAAACAATCTAGAAATGCCAACGTTTAAAGGAACCTAAGCATAGCTTCCACCTTCAGAACTTTATGAGACCACAACACAATGAAGAACAAAGTACAAACAAAACTCCTTATTCCTGTACTTACATACAGTCTTATAATAGTAGGAGTATATACGTAGAAACTAACTAAGATACGGAATGGTAACGGTTTGTTAAATACATTTCCCCGTGGGAAATTTAAGTCTGGCGGAATTCGTAACGAATTAATTGTAAGGAAACAGCGAGAGATGGAATAGACAAGAGCCTCGGAGAAGGGATTCTGTTTCCTTGTCTGTATAAACGGTTTTCTTAAGAATTTTGAGCGTTAACTCGTCGACGATTTTCATGAATAAGTTGTCTGTCATAGAGATTAAAAATTTGGTTTGATAGTCTTTTTGTATTCATTTATACAATTTTTAGGAAACAGTGCCGTACCTACTTGATGGGACACAGAACTTTTCTAAAAAAAATTGTGCATCAATTTCGTTTACGATTATTATGTGGACATAACGTACATCTTGAATAGAATTAATTTCGTTTTGTGTGTGCTGATTTTGAACGACAAAATTTCTTATATCTATGATAATTATCTATACAGTACATTTTAAGTAGGTACATGTTACCTCAGTATATGAATGAAGGTTTCCACGTTCACCTGGAACTTTAAACCACGCTTGGAGCTGATAGCCAGTCACGGCTTAAGAGCTTAACATACGGTGCGACGAAGTGTGTTACAGGATTATTTTATAGCTTGCACAGGTATTTGTTTGGTTGTTTATTACTTAATTTGGTCTCCCAATTTAACACCGATTTGTTTTAAGACACGTGTCTCTTTTTAGAGGTTTCATAATATGCAAAACATTGAGAACTGTTTCACCTTTTAAAGCCATCATCGATATAAAAATGCACACAGATTTGAAGCATCTTATGGTGTCTCTTCATTGCTTCTTTTACAAACAAGCAGTGGTTTCCATAAGCGTCATGTAGTTTTCTTGTAATTCCTAAACTTAGTACACATTTGATACGAAACACTCAAAATTCACTTCTATTACCACTTCCACTTCTAGGAACATCTCTATTCTTTCCATATTCCTACTATTCTCTCCTAGTTATGGCTACACCATATCGTAGTAAATGTATTCTCGGGAGTTTTTGCGGCAATCTCGGGCCGGCCGCTACCTCGGCCGGAATCTCTCATGATCTGCTAATGGAAATTTATTCCCCCTCTTTGATTTAAACTCCGTCGTCGGCCAATGATTTATGGTTCCCCTTGAGGTTTTATATTAATTGTCTGTTTTTTAGGGCTTCGAATGAAAAAACGGAAGCACGATCACTCGTGTGACTATCGGTTCGATTAAGGGACCACATTATCAATTTACGTGATCCAAAGACGTGGTACTTAAATAAATTAATTTTGAATACCTATAAAACAATATTAAAAAAAAGTTTTGCACACTGTACTGGGTGACATATCAAATGAAAGGGCTTACTGTGTGGACCCAAGTATATTTTTATTATAATTTTGAAATAAATAGTTTTTAAAGTTATTTAAGAAAATAAATGAAATCTTACCATTCCCTCACTTATCTCCGAAACTACTGAGCCAAAATTTTTGGAAAATATACAGAAAATCGTTCTATACTCATAGATTACAGGAAAACCTATAAGAAGTCTATAGTCTTAAAATAACATGGTAAATCGCCCAATAATGTGCGTACAAACTTACATTAGCAGTTGGAATGTATGGGGGAAAAAGTTTTTCAATTGCAATGTTTTTGAAACCTTCATTGGGCGTGGTCCAACACGCACTTTTTCTATTTGTATTTTACGTACGAAATTGTACAATGGTGGATTAAAAGCCAGTCATAGTATATTGATTTAGGTTTGGACCGTTTTGATTGCTGATTATTTGATGAATTTGTGATGAGATCAACATTATTATTTTCTCTACCTTTGAACCCTTTACGCTTGTACTAGCTTTCAATGACTGCTAGAAATAACCACGACCAAAGAAATATTTACAGGTCTGGTAAACTATCTGGTAAGCCTTTTTTTTTTTAGGGTGGGAAATTATCAAATAACTTCTCCCGCTCTGGCCGGAGCGGGAGCGCGTGTCAGACTTTTACTGATTAAAACCCACCCGTGTTCCTTCCGTTGCCTGTGTGCCGGGGCCGCGATTTTCGGACACACTCGCAACCCTGGCAGATCTGGTAAGCCTAAATCCTGAAATTCATATATCCTATACTATTAAACGAGCAATATTTGTTTATATATACAAATAATATATATTTATAATTACGTTCTACAAAACGGCTCTAACGATTTCTATGAAAGTTGCATTATAGGGGTTACGGGGGGGATAAATCGATCTAGCTAGGTCTCACATCTGGGAAAATTCGTTTTCTTCGTATTTTCACCCGAGCAGAGCTCGATCGTCCAAAGTTTAGAACAAGAATAATGACACCTTAAAATAATGACATGACAGCATGGAATTAGTAAGTACCTAATATCATGGCAGCATGGAATTAGTATTTGCTAATAGAGTAACAGTAAGTTAATATAGCACTCCAGAATAATTAAACTAGTAGATAATTAAACTAGTAGCAACATCACTTTGTGTACGTCAGGCCTTACCCTAGCTAATATTACTCGAACTAGGCTGTCTGTAATACTGTAACACTGAAAACGGGTAATTTAATAGGTATACGCTCCGCAGTATTAAATTCCTATCATGAGTTGAGAGTAATATCTGCGAAACGGTTGAAATACGTCACGTTTGTTAAGTTAACGTTCAACTCACCATGTTAATTAACAATTAATTTGGTGTATTAAATCTAGTAATTCAGTGGTCTTTGGAGTTAAACGCTCACTCCCGTTTTTAACAATCCATTTTGAGGATGTGTGACCATAAATTTCCTATTGAGTGACCAATGGCTGAACGTGCTTTTCGAGTCACGGGCCCCTCCGTGCTTCGGAAAGCACGTTAAGCCGTTGGTCCCGGCTGTCATTCGTAGATCTTTGACAGTCGTTACGAGTAGTCAGAACCCCAAAAGTCCAGTAACCAGTCTTACCAAAGGGTATCAAAATGGCGGTGATGGTGGTAAAGGTCTTACCTAGTAAGTTGGTTGTGGAGGTCAGACAGGCAGTCGCTTCATGTAAAACAGGTATTCAGCTGCATCCGGTTAGATTGGAAGGCGACCCTAACATAGTTGGGAAATAATGTATCAAGAACAGTCTGAAATTGGCGGACTCAATTGTTTTCCTAAATATGACGTCAGCTTTATTAAAATCTTTTTGAAGATGAATCTACAATTATTTTTTATCTCAAATTGTAATACTGGCACGTTATAAATCGACCTCTTCGCAAAATCTAGCCGCTCACTCACCTGCATCGAAAGACGTATGAAAGAGAACCACTAAAAGCTGTAGTTTTCGCCGACCTCCATAGCTTTCAGAAAATCCTTTTCCTTCCGATATAACTAAGAAAACGTAAGTAATCTTGAAACTGACCTCGACCGACCCGCACCTCCGATTGGCTCAAAGACTGATGGTACTCCTTACCTCCAATCTTATTGAAAAAGCTTACAGATGCCTCCAGTATTTCTCGAATTTATCACTGCAATATCTTAGTATTGTCGCCCTTCGTTTTATTTAGACGTCAAAACCAGATGGAAGGAATTAGAATTTGGAGAAATATCTTCCATATTTTATGGGGAGGGCGGGGGGGGCCTATTGAAAGGCTTTGTCGATTTCTGAATTTCTTTTGCTTGAATCTTGAGTCATTTTAGGTATGGTTTTGAAATAATATTATTTGTATGTTTCTTGGTAGCAATGTCGTTCTCGAAATTAATTTAATCACGGAATTAATTTGATTACGGAAACTATTTAACTAACTTTCAGAACTCAATTTAGTAGGGTAGAGAGGCTATTTATTTGACATGAGGTGAGTTGGACTGTGCTGTGTGCCTTCAACTACTACAAATAGGAATGTATAGATTTCGGGAATTCTGAGTAATTCCTGCTATCTAATTACCTGACACATTTTCGTAAATGATAAAAAAAGACTAATTACGACTAATCTGTTTAATTTTGACAGTTCAACTACATTCATTGCGTTATTTACGTTATTGGGCAGATTTTTTTTCGAACTTATGAAGCAATGGATTAGCAATCTGTTTCAAAATGATTCAGATTGTGATTGATCGAGTATTACGCAATTATGGTGCAAAAGCTCTCTAGTCAAAAGCTGCCGTCTCTAACGTTTCGAAACATCACCAGGTACAACCTAATCTGAAACGGTTGCTGCTTTTAAATTACCTACTAACTAATATTAAATTACCAAAAAAAGTTAATAATAACCTCTCACACTCCGTATTACAATCATATTATCACACATATTACTAATGGAACCAAAAAAATCATGACCAAGTGAAACAACCCAAGCTCGGAACCAGAGAATATAATAATTGAGTTTGGGATTGCGGAGACACGGGCGCAGGTCCCAATTCAATTCTCTTCCCATTTCTGCCAAGTAGATCTGTTCTAACCGCAACACCATATAAATATACCATTTTATGTATTGTTTTGCACCCGACTTTCCCGGTTTTGGATTTTATTTTGTTGTAGGAATGGCAAAGTATTTTCGGGCAGCCAATTTGATTTTTGCATTGTAGCAGGGATTGTATTTGTGTCATGTGCATTTTAGTTTGTTTATTTACCTTCTTAGATAACTTCATCAGACAAACATAAGTTAACCACAGGGATCGACTTATCATGGCGGCATGGAGTGTGCGATTGTCGCAACCCAGCGCTGGGCACGCCACAATTGCGGCGATAAGTCCCCTCTTTGAGGAGTGGCTTGAGAGGCGCCATGGCGTCCTCACCTTCCGCCTGACGCAGGTCCTCACCGGACACGGTTGTTTCGGGAGGTTCCTGTTCCGCGTAAGGCGGGAGGAAACGCCCGGGTGTCACCAATGTGTGGATCGCCCGGAGGACACGGTGGAGCATACGGTGGAGGTCTGCCTGGCTTGGGCGGAGCACCGCCGTGTCATCACGGAGGCGATCGGCGGCGGCGATCTCTCGCGCCCGGCCCTGGTTCAGGCCATGGGTCGGAGCGAGAGTGCATGGGAGGCCGTCACCTCCTTCTGCGAAGCAGTTATGTTCGCGAAGGAGGAGGCGGAGCGTGCGAGGGAGATGCAAGCTGCACGCCCTCGCGGCCCTAGTCGCCGCAGGAGACGCTCCGGGCGTCGGGAGTCGAGAGCCGACTTCCGGCCACCGTAGGCGCGGGCTTGCGGACGGTGAGCAATGGGCAGCTCGCCGTCCGATAAGGACCAGGCCCGAGTCGACGGTGCGTTGTGTTTCACGCGCGCCTCAAAGAGATGTCAGCACCAACCGACGGGGTCGAAAGACCAATGCCTGCTGGGGTTGCGGGTTTGTCCGAAAGGGATATCGCGGCCCCGGCACACAGGCAACGGAAGGAACACGGGTGGGTTTTAGTCAGTAAAAGTCTGACACACCCTCTCGCTCTGCCCAGAGCGGGAGAAGTCATTTGACGTTTTCCCATCCTGAAAAAAAAAAAAAAAAGGGTGTCAGGGACATCGACGCGAAAACTGTTACCATGGATGTAACTGTACATGATTCTGA
The DNA here is from genome assembly GCA_947364205.1 of Agrochola lota. NCBI lineage: Eukaryota > Metazoa > Arthropoda > Insecta > Lepidoptera > Noctuidae > Agrochola > Agrochola lota. The sequence continues at coordinate 16,411,426 of OX376228.1, forward strand.
ACATTCCGTTTTATATCATACCATTTCGTTGAAATTTTTCGTCGGTTATTTAAAAAAAAATAGCTGTTTCATACATTTTGACCGCGTAGGTATTGCATTTTTCTATGAAAAAGCTGTTATTTTTTAATAAATAATAATCATGTACTGAATCCATGGTAACAGTTTTCGCGTCGATGTCCCTGCCACCCTGTATACCCAGTCTATTCAATATTGACTGGGTTTATTTTCATTCCAGTTAAAGGCTGGTGCAGACCAGCGCGACTTGTCGCGCGACGCGACACTGGTTATTGTTATACTGTGAAGTTTTCTAAGAAATTGTATTGTTCGTGTCGCGTCGCGCGACAAGTCGCGCTGGTCTGCACAAGCCTTAAATCACTCTACAGAAATAAGTTATGCGTATGCAAATGCGAAAGCGATCGATCAATCACTTGTACCGTGGGACAAAAACAAACAGACAGTACAACTATTTTTTTAATGTCCCTCGGCAAACTTCGTGTTTCGTCGGTCGTCGGATTTGTGAGTTGCCTTTTGCACTTGGTGCTTGAACGTATTGACACCGCTCCTACCGCTGCGCCCGCGTTGCCGTCAACTAATACCCAGTCCATTCAGTATAGACTGGGTTTATTTTCATTCCAGTTAAATCACTCTACAGAAATAAGTTATGCGTATGCAAATGCGAAAGCGATCGATCAATCACTTGTACCGTGGGACAAAAACAAACAGACAGTACAACTATTTTCTTAATGTCCCTCGGCAAACTTCGTGTTTCGTCTGTCGTCGGATTTGTGAGTTGCCTTTTGCACTTGGTGCTTGAACGTATTGACACCTATAATTATCAAGTGCAACTGATAGAAATCCGACGACTGACGAATCACGAAGTTTGCCGAGGGACATTAAGAAAATAGTTGTACTGTACTTCCTCATTTTTCCTGTAACCAGAAAATATTTGTTAAACAGAACCAGGATATAATATTTATATTCAACTGTTGATGATAATATAACAGTTGGAACTGGGGTGGAATACGAATTATATTTCGTCTTGCAATAACTAGGGTCTAAGGCACCTGTCCCACGGCAAATGGGGAAGCTACTACCTATCAAGATTGTAGGCCCCGTGTGAGTAAAGGCTTGTGCAGACCAGCGCGACTTGTCGCGCGACGCGACACGAACAATACAATTTCTAAGATATAGATATACTTTGTTAGCCTTAACTTTTAAAATTGAATATTTTTCTTCTCGTCTCATGTCGAACATGCGACATAAGTTCAAGTTCAATCGTAGTTTTGGCTGAAAGACGTCCTCTTCTGGACGTAGACACAGCCAAGCATCGCCTCCTCGACCGGTTTTGTGGTTCTCACATCCAGCGGATTCCTGCGGCTGTCGGTCCATCGGTGGGAGGCCTTCCAACGCTTCGTCCTCCGGTACGCGGTCGCCACTCCAGAACCTTGCGGTCCCATCGGCTATCTGTTCTGCGAGCAATCTGCCCTGCCCACTGCCACTTGAGGCTAGGGCTGGGGCTATGCCGGTGACCTTGGTTCTCCTATGGAAAAGACTGGTCACTTGGCAACTGACGTATCAAAAAGAAAAATCTATTGTAAAATGTTTTGTTCCATGGCTAAAATAGTTTAACTTCGTCAAAGGATTTATATGATAGGTATCGGCTAGTCGGATGATATCGAATTTTTACATAATATTCCTCTGCATTGATGTAGGTAAGTAATAACAATTACCTCTTATACTTCTATACACCATCCAAATTTGTTATATTATTGTTAACCAGGGCTCGGAAACGTTATTTAAAACGTTTTTAACAATTCTCGTTCTTCTTTGTACCTACAACATTTTATTCGGAACGAAAACGAAATGAGAACATTTTCATGTGTGTGTTTCATGTGTGATGCGAGTATCCTATCGATGAACCCAAAAATGGTTAAAAAATATTAAAAACGTTTTATTAACCGAGAATGATTTAAATTTTATTCTTTTTCAAAAACGTTTTAATAACGGTCCATTCGAACGTAACCAAAACAAATCGTTCTTTAGGTTTTTAAGACGAAAACGTTTCGAAAAATATACCGTTATCTGAGCCCTCTGAGCTATTAACAACTTTATCGACTTTGATTATTAAAATGATCTGTTTAAACTATTAATACATACTAAGCTGTATAGAGTAACGGTTTAGAGCATAATAAACAAAAACAACGTATGGAATTATGACAGTCCTAACAAAATAACCACAATTAAGGCATCTCTTAACTTCACAACAAAGCCTTCTATTCTCTTGCCGTTTAAAAAAGAAGTAGGTAGGCATCTACTTTAAAACAAACAAAAAAAAATGGCCTGGCCTGCGCTTGGGTAGATAGCACGTTATTTTGCTCTCTTTTATTGTTCACCCACACAGCCTTCAATGGGAGTACGCCAACTAATTTCAACTCTGCCGACACTTGACGTGTTTACTTGGAAAACTTCATATTTTTCATCTTGGAAATATACTTTGTTGGAGTCTGTTAAGCGATTTTGGTCTTTAATAACATGTAACCTAGTTTAGAGTTTGTTTTCAGGGACGGTTCTAGCTTATGATGTTATTACTTTGGTGCATTGCGCATTCGGTATAAATTCCGATAATGCTGGGACGTCAATAGCCTTTCGAGCGGGGCTTGTCGCTCATTTAGCAACCACTGCAATTCCTGATGCGAATTCGTCCTTTATGTAGTCTCTAACGAACATACTTTGACCATCACCACCCACAAGTACCGATTTGCGGCTGTTAATTCCAGCATAATTAGTTCTCAGTTCCGTGCACTAATGACGCAACTCAGCGCGCACTTTGCCAGCTAAGACAATTCCAGTAAAATTTACATCCTTAAAGGCTTCTATTAAATTTGAACAGGTAAAGTACAATGGCGTCCCAGCTAGAGGCAGTCTAATGGCTTGAGTGAGGTAGCTAATAAGATCACGCGGTTCGTTAATTTAGCCTGGCTCCCCTCACTAATTTACCGAAAGGTGGGCTGTACTTAAATGAAATAATAAACTGTGGGTCCTGTTCCTGATTTCGTAATTTTTTTGGGAAACTAATCCAATTTTGTGGGCATAAAAGTTTTTATGCGATGGCGTTTCTGGTAATGATCAGGGGGTTATAATTGATGTATGTTGTAAAGTATGGTAAAAGGAGAAGAATTGCATTCAATGAGGGTTTGAAAATTGCTAGGATAAAAGTGGCCTATCCTGCAGTAAGAGTGCAGGCCGGATAGCACGGCACGCCAGCATCAATGACATCATCTGTGGAGCTCTTGTCAACGCCGGGGTGTTTTAGAACCCAATGACTTGGCACGCGACGATGGGAAGAGACCAGACGGAATGACCATAATGCCTTTGTAGGAAGGTAGGCCTTTGGTGTAAGATGCAACGTATGTCGACACCCTTGTGCTATCCCATCTTCCTGGCACGGCGGGCTATGCTGGGGCTGCTGCTGCAGTTGCGGAAAATCTCAAACGGCGCAAATACTCCAATTTAATAGGGACTTATTTTGAGCCGTTTGTGGTTGAAACACTAGGGCCATGGGGTCCACCCACTTAGTTATTCAAGACATCGCCAAGCAGTTGATCGACTGGTCACGTGACCAGAGGGCTGGTCTATTCTTTGGCCAAAGAATCAGCATTGCTATACAACGTGGCAATGCTGCCAGACTTTTGGGCACTTTTCCTGATGGCAGCGATGCGGAGGAATGGTTTGATGCCCTATAATTATTCCTCCCCATTTTTTATATACTTGTACCATCGAAGAAGTTCATATCTATACACCGTAAGGACTATTTCTGCTTGCAGCGCACGGCCACTATAGAACCGTGGCGGTTACAAATGTGGTCATCGTGTTCACGGGATTTTGTTTTCAAACTGCTTAGATATGAAGTTCTTAAATCATGTAACTATGTGTGTGATACTACAATCCTAAAAAAAAAGATAAAAGTTCCTCGAAGAATCTGCAATGGAAACGTGCGGGATCACGTATAATATCCATGCATGATCGAATCAGAAAGGATGTGACCCATTCTGCTCTAACACACTGCGGCAAGATTGTCCTCCTTGTGAAAATGGGTAAAGTTAAGATATGATCACTAACAGCCCTTTGCGGTACTAAACAAGATTTCCCGACACAGACATTTTATAAAATTGAGCCCAGAAAGTTCGAGAGAACAACAACAACAAAACAACTTTCAGTCTTATAAAAAATTATAAATCAACAATGTCACAACAGCATCAGCAAGAAATGAGGATTGTTTGTTACATAATTTCCACTGACATTCAAAATTCAATTCGGCTCGGCGTCCGAAACGTGACGTCAAGCTCAAGATTAAAAACTCAATTATCCATCTGTCCACTCCGTGTGCCACAAAAAACTGTGCAAATAGAAATCACAAAGGGTTTTTCCTCCCGTTTTCACAATAAACACATGGTCGTTGGACGGTAAACGCGGCCTACGGCGGATTGAATCCACCATTATTAAGTTTTAATGACGTCGACCACAATGCCAGGCCCCCAGGCGATAAACAAAGGATAATGGCCGCTGTGTCGCTCGTAATAAGATAAATAACCGCAATCGCAATCTGCCCGCCTGCGCCGCGAGTGTAATCTCGAGACGTTCAAATTAAATATGAATCAAGTTGGAAAATGTGTATCGATGCGATGTTACTGTCGAGAAAATAAATTGAAGCTTAAGATAGTTTGAATAAGACAAATGATGTTTACATAAAACGATGGTTTATGGATTTCTTATTTTTGTTTCGAAATTAATTTTATCTTAGTCCCAATACTAAATCAAACTTTCTTAAGATAACGAAATATTATTTGCTCTTCTCCGAAGATAAAAACTCATTCTCATAATATAGATCATAAAAGCCGTCACTACAACATCCAAATCGTAAAATGTCCCACCATTAGTCGAGTAGTTTCACAGAGGGAACTCACAAAGTGATTCTAAAGTGATACATTTTGCTCTACGAGTATGTATGCTGGGAACGCACGACATCACGAACACTCGTAAAATTTACTAGTGGAGCGCAACACTGCAATTTCACTAGCCGTTCACAGACAGCCGTTTGTTCGTGTGATCTATTTCAGGCCATATCCTGGCCTCCTAGAGTGTGGAGAGGCCATAAAAAGAGCGAGTTAGCCATACGTTTAAACTGTGCAGGTGCTACGTGGCGCATTAAGGAGTATCAGAAGTGGCGGGTTGGAATTTTAGCAACCGTTTGCAGATAGTTTTTTAAAATGTACATTTGTTCCAGTTCCTGGCCTGGAATGTGCAACGTTCATTCTAAACTCTTTTGCCGTTTTTTAACACTCGGTCGTAAAGTCAAAGAGGGACATGAATGCGGATAGCAGATATTTGCCAAACGATTACGATGGTAAGTCGGATACAGCGAATTTGTTCAAGTGCTTTCTTTTAATCAAATTTTCATTGAATCTAGATTTTCATACATTTTAGATGGAGAGGGTAAGTTAAATAGTATAGTCGACGTCGTAACTGGTTTATGACAGCGACAATCCCCAGTAAACTGAAACTTCACTTAGGTTAAAAATTGTCTGACTGTCTGCGGGCCATAGACGTTCAAGAAATTTGATCAAACAGGCTGGTTCAGACAGATTTATCGAATTGGCATGAATGTGTGTGTGAAAATTTTGATCAAAAATGACTTGTCAAATGGCATGAAGTAATATGAATTTTCGTATTTGTATTCAATCAAACTGTTTGAACCAGCCTGTTTGATCAAATTACTTGAACGTCTATGGCCCGAAATAGTCCAGTCCAATATACCTTGTCATTTTATGGCGTGTAATCATGCTAAAAGTCACCCAAAGGACAATGGAGGCTGTTACTTGTAGTTTTCCTACGTGATCGAATCAGAAATGAGGAGATCAAGCAGAAGAACCGAGGTAACCGACATAGCCCGAAGAATTGCCAAACTTATGGGGAAGTGGGCAGGGCACATTGCTCGCAGAACAGATGGCCGATGGGGCCGAATGGTTCTGGAGTGGCAACCGCGTACCGGAAGACGTAGCTTTGGATGGCCTCCCACAAGGTGGACCGATGACCTTATGAAGGCCGCAGGAATCCGTTGAATGCGAGAAAGGACAAAACCGGTCGAAATGGCGGTGCTTGGGGAGGCCTATTTCCAGCAGTGGACGTCTTTCGGCTGAAATTATGATGATGATGAAGTAACAGAAGTGACCTTAGGAATTACGAGATCAGCTGATCAGATACAGTAGAATAACTACAAAAAAATGAATTTGCTTTCATCATGTTTCAAGCGACACTGCATAAACCTCCTCCATTTTACGCATCTCCCTCTTTTTTGTATTGACTAAGGAATCATAAAAGATAATCCCAATATACAATAATTATCTTGTTACTACACCCACCGCTCTCGTACAAGCCACGGCCTGTACGAACTTACCCTTCCCTTTGGGCTAATTTGCTTTCGACGCGAACTTTGGCACGTTCAATGTTTACTAGCTGCTAGTGTAGCAGATACTAATCCCACTCTCATTACTGATGCAAATTTAATACAAACCCGAGTTTAGTATGGACCGTATTGTGTTTACGTCTTGCGTACCGTTCGGAGCAATATCGGGGAATGTAGTGCCAGGATACGGGTTGAAGATCGGAGTTTTGGGCGGCTTAATGTTATTTGATGTTAGATTTACGATTATGTTTTATTATCTGTATAACAAAAATGAAATGATGTTCGTTGGTCTTCACCGATATGGAATTTTTTTGTTTAAAAATTTTCGTAATAGTCCGTATCAGGTTTTCTACGAAAAGAAAAAAAAAATATCGCAAAAATTCGGGAAAACTGAAAGTGCATTTTCTTTGGGATTTTTTTTGTGAATTATTGAATTTGGACAGGATAACGTCTGTTTGGTCAGTAAGTTTAACATCATTTATTTCTACGTGTGGCAGTGGGGAGCCTCAAAAAGATGTATGCCTACATCAACAAGAATTCATTTGATTGTCTACAAGTTGTGTTCCTTATCCTATACTATTAAACGAGCAATATATTATATACTCGTATATATATATTTGTAATCACGTTCTCGAAAACGGCTCTAACGATTTCGATGAAAGTTGCAATATACGGGTTTACGGGAGCGAAAAATCGATCTAGCTAGGTCTCATACCTAGAAAAAATCGTTTTCTCCGTATTTTCACCCGAGCAGAGCTCGGTCGCCCAAAGTTTAGAACAAGATGGCTACCTTAGAATAATGATATGGCAGCATGGAATTAGTATGTACTATACATGGAATTAGTATGAGAATAATCCTATACTATTAATTGAGCATTCTCTATTTTCACCGGAGCAGAGCTCGGTCGACCAGGTACTTACTGTCTAAATGTGTAGCAACAATTAAGTATCCAATGTGTAACATTTTTTTTTCTTTTCGTAGAAAACCTGATACGGACGTATCAGGTTTTCTACGAAAAGAAAAAAAAAATATCGCAAATATTCGGGAAAACTGAAAGTGCATTTTCTTTGGGATTTTTTTTGTGAATTATTGAATTTGGACAGGATAACGTCTGTTTGGTCAGTAAGTTTAACATCATTTATTTCTACGTGTGGCAGTGGGGAGCCTCAAAAAGATGTATGCCTACTATACATGGAATTAGTATGAGAATAATCCTATACTATTAATTGAGCATTCTCTATTTTCACCGGAGCAGAGCTCGGTCGACCAGGTACTTACTTTCTAAATGTGTAGCAACAATTAAGTATCCAATGTGTAACATTTTGTGGCTCCATTTGTTTGTTACGCTATCACGCTAAACGGCTGAACGGATTTGGATGAAATTTGACACATAGGTAGATCATGACCTAGAAAGGGATATAGGATACCTTTTATCTCGATATTCCCACGGGATCGAGATTTGTGCGGGTGAAACCGCGAGGTGCAGCTAGTTGAGACAATAAAAACGTGGACTAGCTTTAGCCATAAGCGAACAGTATTTATGAGAAAATTACACTAGTATCCATTTTTGGTAACAGGCTCTTATACACCAGTTCCTGCTTTACCCAGAAAAATGAAATTTATTTTGCCAAAAGTAATCTTCTCAAACACCAAAAGGATCTCAAGTTATCCTCTCACCGAAAAAAAACAAAAAAACCTTTATCAAATTATATTTTTGCTTTGTCAGTTTCCCGAGACACAATATTTATTAAATGAACATTGACAGTAAGTGAAAATAAATTGGTTTTACGAACCAAGCGAAAAATGATAACAAGTTGTTCAAGAAAGAACAGTCTATTTAATTTTAAGTCCATAATTAACAAAGGTTACTGCTGTTTTGTTGTTTCAATTATAATTTAATTAAGATCGTAAATTACCAAAATGTTACGATATTTTATCAGCTACTTGCAGGAACTGAAGTATAATATGCCCAAAATTTGTAAAGGTTGCGCCTCTCAGCGCCTCACAAATAAGTTGGATGGAAACTTATCAGCTTTAATCTAATTCTATACTAATAATAAAATTAAAAAAATTGTGACTTTTATTTAGGGGGTAACTTCGGAACTACTAATCCTATTTCGAAAATGACTCCACTAATGGAAAGCTACAGTATTTCGTCATAGGATACATTTTAGAGCTCTTATCCTAAAAGTTGGCAACCTCGCAAATTGCTGTCAAATATTTACCTGTTTTGATTAATTTGGCAATATGATTGTAAGGAAGTATTAAATGTGGCTTACTAGTGAACTAAAATATTGATTATGAAATGTAGATAGTAATTAATATTGTTACACCGTTACTGTTTAGTTTTAGACGTAAAAATATATATTTAGAAACTTTCCAATTGCCTTTTTTACACTTAAAACGGTTAGAATATCAAATTCAGTGTTTTAATTGCAATTCATTATTAATATTCTAGTTTGCCACATTTCCAATTTTTTCACAAGCATCAGCAACCTTATTGTAACTAATCAGGATTTTATAAGAGTATGAAGCATGGAATAAACCCCTTAACATGATTTCAACTAAAAAGGTATTTTTTAACAAATATTATATTGCATTAGTGGTTCACAACAAATACACACTCATTGTTTTCTACACATTATTAGAAGTAATTTCCCGTCGACAACGAAGTCTAATAGCGTTGCCTGTTATTGGCAAAGTTTTCGATTGTATAAATTTCGAAGTGGAGTACTAAATACCATGAAAGCGTCAGTTGTAGTGGTAGAGAGTTAATTAGGATCTCTACCTAGTTTCCCAAGTTGTCTACGAAAGCTACAGAACGGTGCGTGCCAATTTAAACTGTATGTGAAGCTGTTTTGATTGAAATTGCCTTGTGTTGATTCGTAGTGAGGATTGAGTTAAGTAATCAATTTGTTGGTGTTGCGATTGTCAAGTGTTTTTTGTGAGTCTTTTTCTGATGACGATTGGTTTAATTATTTTTTTGTTGTGTGACTGTGATTGGTTAATTTCGTGCAAAGAAGTACTCAGAACTAGATAATATTAAACTACTTATTCTTAAAGTATATTTTCATAAAAATTAACAGTAATAGTAATATGCAGATTGGTTACTGCAACTGCTGTAAAATAACAAGAGTGCACGAATAGTCCCGAGATTTACATAATAAGAATCCGTGTGGAACAAGATGCGTTTGTGATTTATACATTAAATGAGGGTTTTCTGAAATGACGTTCACTAGATGGCAGCCCTGAGACGTCAGGTCCGGGCACCTGTCAAAAGTGTCATGATATATTTTTTAATCATAGTCGAAATGGAAGATCTCTTGTCGAAGTGCCTATATTTTCTTTAGTCGTGACTGAATGATGAACGAATGAATGAAACGAATGATGAATGTCATAATAATAATCATAGTCGAAATGGAAGACCAGTTGTCGAAGCGGCTATATTTTCTTTAGTCGTTACTGAATAATGAACGAATGAATGAAACGAATGATGAACGTCATCATATAATTTTTAATCATTGTGGAAATGGAAGACCAGTTGTCGAATCGGCTATATTTTCTTTAGTCGTGACTGAATGATGAACGTCATCATATATTTTTTAATCATTGTCGAAATGGAAGACCTCTTGTCAAAGTGGCGCCAACTGGTGGCGTGAATTTTCATGAAAACCCAAATTATTATTTTTAAAGTAGATACAATAATTATTATGCGTATTATTTGATTTTTTATTGTCTAAATGAATATCACTGATAAATTAACGAACAACTCCACCTTGCAGAACAGTTTAGTGAAAATGTAACATTAACCGGGAATTTTCACCAACTTTTAATGCACTCGAAAGTAGATAAGAAATTAATAGGTTTTACGTGCCTTTGAAAGTAGGCTACAAGACATCGCCATTAATCTCTTGGAACTTTTAACTGAACGATAGATAACTATCCGACTGTTAGTTTAATCTCGTTCTGTGTTAATTTAATTAAAAGTTTCATTCAACCGTTTACGGATAAATCTTAGTTCGGAATTAAGTTATCCGCAAGTTGATTGATGAATATCTTTAAGTAATTAAAGTTGGGTTTCTATTAGCAGTTAAGAGATTTAACAATGTAGATAAATAATTAACGGAACACTTCATTAGCAGTAGGTGCCAATAGGACTAACAAATATCCTTACAAGAAACAAGTCGATATGTGTTGATTATGCATGCTGTTTCGTAATTATACAGTTCTTGCTAAGTTCAAGAACCTCATCACAGGACGCAAGAAGTTGTAAATACTATGGTCTTGCTACGAAGACAGTCCCGTAGCGGTACCTATGGTTCGTAGCACAGTAGAATGTAGCGAAATAAACGTGTAGCGGAGTAACAATTTGTAGCTAAAACGGGAGGTCGTAGCCAAGCTTAATTCGTATCCAAGTAAATGTGTAGCGGAGTGACAGTTTGTAGCTAAATGAAAACCAATAGCGGTCTTTTTGTAGTTGAAATCGCTGAGTGAAGATAAATGTTCGTAGCTGATTGAAAAATAGTCAGAAACAAAAATTAAATAGTTTGTAGCTGGGAAAAAACGCGTAGCAGTGCGATAGTTTTTAGCTGAGTGAGAACGAGTAGCGCTGGGATAGTTTGTAGATTTTGCAAGGGATGTTGACGGGAGAAAAAAAAATATAGACACGTATTTTTTGCGCTATCATATTAACAAACAAATATTTAAATAAAACGCATTAAAGTTGGGGAGTGGAGGCTCGCTACGTCACAAGTCAGTATGAAATCTACCGGAGAGTGACGTCATGCTACATTTTAACTCAATGTATTGCCGTAATCTTTTCATTACGTACAAAAAGAAAAAATACGTGTCCAATATTTTGTAATAAACAATCTGAAAGCCAAAAAAACATATTGTCAACTTCGATATTGTAGCTGCGCTCACGTAGAAGTCGTAGTTCGAAGCTGGGTTTGCATAGCGAAACCGTGGTGCGTAGATGAGCTCGCGTAGCGGAGCCGCGTTGCGTAACTGAAGTTGCGTTCCAATTTCAAAATTCAACGCTGAACTAGTCGTAAAAGAATCGAATCAAATTTACAGCAAAGTAGTAGTACTGGGTGGTTTGTATCGAAGTGATATCTTGTAAAACTGAGGTTGTTAGATTAGTGACAAGTGCGAGTAAGATTTGATAGAACTGCAAGCTAGTTTTTGTTAGCACACGTTTTTTTTGTTTCACCTAAAGACGCTAGCGAAATAAACACTATTTAGGTATTTGAGTTTTTAGAGAAGTCATTTTGGATTTTTTTTTAGACACCAAAATACGTTTCATGCTTTAGGTATCTACTGAAAATCCGAACGATCCTTAACATATCCACACAAGCATATCGGACATACATGAACACATTAAAAGCATGAAATTTCATATCCAACGTTCCATTTTCCTAATTACGTTATGCAAGGAATTCTGTCCATGTATGAGTAGCTGGGTAAATTTCACTTATATTGTCTGTATGTGTGCATTTTTGATGTTCGAAATGCTAGGATATTTGCTAACGTTTCGAATACTTTTCTCTTTGATGGTACAACGGCTTGCCAGAGGTATATGTTGTTGAGCTTAGATTGTTATTTTTGCGGTTTTTGCGGTTTTTTACGACACGTTACTTAATATGTACGTTTAAGAAGCGAGCAAGTGCGCAGGTTATTAGGCAAATCAAAATCCTAACTAATATTTTAAATTATTTTAAAATTTAATTTTTATATTTTTTATATTATAAATGTCAAAGTGAGTTTTTTTGTTTGATGCGCTGTCAAGTTATACGGCTAAACGGATTTAGATGAAATTTTTTCACGTGGGTAACCATGGCCTGGGTTACGACGGGATACTTTTATTCAGGTAGTATGGTCCCGTGGGATAGGTTCCGATCTCAACGCGGGCGAAATCTAGTATAACTTAGTCGTGAAATATAAAATAAATAAAAATATAATGTTTTTATTTCAGACACATTTGGCCCATAATATTGTTAGTAGAAAGACTTACAAACTATTTATATTTGTTATTAATTTATTTAGGTATTTACCGCCCACTGGGGCCCCGGGCACTCGCAATTGTGCTTGAACCCAGTGCCCCAGAAGGGGCTATCAAATATCAGACCAGTTTCATGTATGTTTAAAATAGGTATTTGTTTTGTTGCTGGTTTATGTTTTTTTAGTCCCTTACCTATAACATTTCGAGTAAACACCAAACTTTGATATCACAAAACTATTATTAGTTACATACAAAACTTCATCCTAAAATAGTTCCAAAAGACACTTAAATAGTTCTAACCATTTCGGTCCTCGCGAAGCCTTGAAGTCTATTTAAGTAACCGCCTCATTTGCGACGCGAGGCCTCCACCAATTAGTAGGGAACGTGATTACAAAACTAAAGAGGTTCACACTCAGACGAGCGCGTGTTGTGATCGGGCCGTGGCACGTTTGCAAGATACTTGAGCGTGTGTGTATACCAAACTATCCCAAAAAAAATAGTGCCCTCTTACGTCTGCGGATAGTTTGGTATTCACACATCAGAATCAGTATGTTTGTTGTTTAATAAAGAGCATTTTCTATTTTACCCAAATGTTTCCAATGAGTTTCTAATAGAAGTTTTTATGACAAGTATATCCCTAGAGAATTACATCGTGCCATTTTTTAATTTCAATCTTATTTTGACTAAGATAAAGCAACAATAATACAAAAACCTGTTTTTAAACCCGAGTCTAAGTTGTCAAATTTGTAATAAGGACGTAAATCTCAGACAAAATAAGGTAAGAAGTTTAAGAATGGCTCGATAATTAAAACCTGGGTCTAAAGATAAACCTTGTTTTGTAGGCCAATAAAGTTTAATTTCGTAAAACATATATTCTTTTTTATACTCAGCGTTTGCAGTCCTGTCATAGTTATTTCAGAACCTCTGATTTTGTATGACAAAGATCTTTATTGTCATTGCTATAAGGTTGATCTAAGATGTAAAATAACTGTGAAAGGACTGTATAAAAATTATAGATGTTGGGAAAGCATTTTCATATTATTTCACCTTTTAGATAGTAACCACCTCGCCTCATTAGTTCATTTGCGACGCGAGGCCTCCACCAATTAGTAGGGAACGTGATTACAAAACTAAAGAGGTTCACACTGAGACGAGCGCGTGTTGTGATCGGGACGTGCCACGTTGGCAAGATAAACTTATTTCCGAATCAGGGTTGATTGCATGTTCTTGGCACGGGTTGGTTAGAAACGTGCAGATGTTTACTTACTTACTTAGTATGCATTTGTTTGTGCTCATTTCTAAAAGCGACGGTCGTATACAGAAAAGTTAGTAAAAAAGTAGTCTTCTACTTCCAAAGTAAGTAATTCGTTACTCGTGTAAGGTCTATTTATAACCTTGTTTCCAATTGATGTTATTTCCACTTAAACAAACATCAACTTTATGCAAGTGTAATTTTAAGACTGACTAGTACTGTTGAAAAGTCATAAAAATATGAAGTTGTAGCGCAAACTAAACCTTATATGTAGGCTTTACAGTTGTTTTTCCTAAAACTCGTGTTTGTTTACAAGATTGGCAAATGAATTGAGAACGTAGTATAGGTATACTCGTGTTAACCTATATTATGATTAGGTAGTTAACCTAATTGTGCTAGGAAAGGTTTTACGTTGCTATATTAACAGCAATATAGCAACGGACACTGCCATTTATATTTTTGGATTTGTAACGTTTTGTAAATGCATCGTAGGAGATTTTTTGTGTAGTTTATGCCAACCCCGATTTGATAAAGATATGAGTTCATGTATGTAATTACTACACAACATGAAATATAATGGCTGCAAAAAAAAAAAAAAGTGAGTATGTGTCAGCTCCGACGCACAACTGAAGTTTACTCCTAATTACGATTGTCTTTGAACAGGCAAAGAGAATAAATAAACGCATCTGTTAAAAAATATAGCTGCCGAAATATCTAGATCGAAGTGTGAACTATGTAATATGTTTTTATATTTTTATTTTAGTCCGTGTTATTTACGAATACAACAAGTGTTACGCTTGTTAAATTTCACTCCTCATAACATTTTCATACCGGGCTTTATATGAAAATCGACTCTAGGAGTAAAATCCAACAAAAAAAATTCTAGCAAACTAAACTAAAGTAATATCATTACAAATTACCACACTGCCTCACTCCCATTACATTAAAAGCTTAAAACAAAAGAACATTCACATGCATAACTTCAGCCTTAACTTAGAAGGCCAAAGACAAGAAAACTAGGCTGAATCGTCATCATGTAATTACTCTGACCTGGCCATACGTGGTACATAGAGATGAACAAAACAACTTCTGAAGGTAAATTGGGCCAAGGACGGGAAAAAAACTAGTTTGGTCCGAACTACATACAGTTGGCTCTGAGAAGCAATAAAGAGAATGTTATGTTCTATGTTCTAACTAAGATGGGACCTTTGGTTGAAATAAAGATTGTAAAAAATAATTGGAACAGAGCTATGGTGCTCTACGGTACGTTATAACTTCAATACGTCACGTCTTCTATCAATACATATTTTGCTATCGCTAGCTGTGTAAAAACGTGCAACGTGTTGTTATTTAATTGAGAACCTTCAGTAGTAGGACGTAATATACTGTAAAAAAAGTATGTTCAAATACCCGACTACCGAAATATTTTCTTGTTTCTTACTTTTTAGAGCGTGATTTTTCAGTAGTCGGGTTTTAGTTTTTGTACTTACTTTTTATTTAAATTGTTTTGGGGTTATAATTTCGTTATAAAGTATTTGGAGAGCCGCTTTTTTTTTTTTTTTGTTTAGGTTTTATTGCATAATTGCCAGTTAATTAGTCCGCCTATGAAACTGTATAACTTTGTAAATATTTCTAAAATTGGTGACCATCGTTTGAATTTTTTTTTCAAACGGTTTTCACCATGGACGGGAGTGGTTTTGGTGTATAATTCATTAAGGTTTTGTGTTAATTGGCTGACCTAATTATGACGATTATTGTTGAAGATGTCAGAAAAAATCATGCCGACTGGGAGCTCTACTGGCGTGCGCCGGATAATCCGTGAGAGATAAATATAAATTATGTTCTACAGGATTATACGTCTTAAAAATTTCAACAAAAACGTCTACGATTCCATATGTCTATCTTCTAAGGATGTCACCACAATAACCATTTTTATCTTTCTTCATTTGATAAAATTGTTATTGTTATTTCCGAAGATATTTTGACCGGTATTATATTTATCCTAATCCAATAAAATATGTTATTTAAATTGGGCATTTAATTTAGATTAAAATATGCCTTGACATTATATCATTAATATGAATACTTTAAAAGATATCACAGATTCAAAATTACGCGTAACTAAATAATTATGGTTGACGACAACGCGGGCGTAGCGGTAGGAGTCAATGACCTTTTCCTCGGCTATTAGGTATGTAATACCGGTAGTACTTTCCCGTGGGATATTTTGCGACATCCACGGGCAAAAGCTAGTGTATTATATTACTATGATATGTATATTAATCCAGCAACGCTTAATATCACGCAGTTTAATGTACAAAATAAAGGAGCTTATTGATGTAAACATTTATTGGGTTTCAAACTACCGCGTGGAATAGATAATATCGAACAAAGTTCATACGCTTACTTTGGAAGCGGGTCGTACAAACTTCCCTAGCATTCTCACTCGACTCAAACTTTGTTTTCAGATCTATATCTGGTGATCTTAAGTCTTTAAATTGATTATTATTTGGCTCAGTTTGGTTTTGGAAGTTTAAATGGGACCTATGTTTGAGATAAATTGTGTCTTTGCGTTTTCTGATTAAGAATTGGCACAGTCTACGAACTTTTTTGGTTGTTGTATAAAACTTGTTTTATTTGAGACAAACAATTGTACATACCTAGATTAGCTGGATCTATCTTCTAACTCTGATTGTTGTTGGATAAAACTTACTTACCTTGAGACAAACAACTTTGTAAAAAGTAAAAACATGAGCCCAATCGGGACACTGTTGTTGTGGACAGGTTCTTAGGTTGTTTTTCCCTCATCTTTTTCTGGTTTTCGCTCTTCTTCTTTTCGTGTGGTTAGTGACTAACCTGGTGTCAGAGTTTTAAAGCCACCCATGGGCCTCTGACTTGGCTTCACATGCCGTCGAGAAATATCTCTCAGGCATGCCGGTTTCCTCACGATATTTTCGTTCACCGTTTGGACCGTTGAGGAGTGGCTTGAGAGGCGCCATGGCATCCTCACCTTCCGCCTGACGCAGGTCCTCACCGGACACGGTTGTTTCGGGAGGTTCCTGTTCCGCGTAAGGCGGGAGGAAACGCCCGGGTGTCACCACTGTGTGGATCGCCCGGAGGACACGGTGGAGCATACGGTGGAGGTCTGCCCGGCTTGGGCGGGGCATCGCCGTGTCCTCACGGAGGCGATCGGCGGCGGCGATCTCTCGCGTCCGGCCCTGGTTCAGGCCATGGTTCGGCGCGAGAGTGCATGGGAGGCCGTCACCTCCTTCTGCGAAGCAGTTATGTTCGCGAAGGAGGAGGTGGAGCGCGCGAGGGAGATGCAAGCTGCACGCCCTCGCGGCCCTAGTCGCCGCAGGAGACGCCCCGGGCGTCGGGAGTCGAGAGCCGACTTCCGGCCACCGTAGACGCGGGCTTGCGGACGGTGAGCAATGGGCAGCTCGCCGTCCGATAAGGACCAGGCCCGTGTCGACGGCGCGTTGTGTTCCACGCGCGCCTCAAAGAGATGTCAGCACCAACCGACGGGGTCGAAAGACCAATGCCTGCTGGGGTTGCGGGTTTGTCCGAAAGGGATAACGCGGCCCCGGCACACAAGCAACGGAAGGAACACGGGTGGGTTTTAGTCAGTAAAAGTCTGACACATCCTCTCGCTCTGCCCAGAGCGGGAGAAGTCATTTGATGATTTCCCATCCTGAAAAAAAAAAAAAGGCATGCCGGTTTCCTCACGATGTTTTCCTTAACCGTTTTTGAAGCAAGTGATAACTATATAATACGTACATGAATCTAAAAAGTCAGAGGAGGCGCTGGGTTCAAACTCGATCCTAAGATTTAAATTTTAGTTGCTGTAGTTTTAGAGATAAGGGGGGAATGGTCAATATTCATATATTTTATTAAATATCATTAATAGTATTTATTTGAAAATTATATAAAATGTATTTGATATCCTCGCAATAAACCCTTTCATTTGATATGTCACACTGTACAGTTCGCAAAACTTTATTTTTAAATTTAAATTTCAACTTAATCGGTTCATTAGATTCGGAGCAAATTGGCTGTGACAGACGGACAGACAGACAGAAAGACAGACACACGAGTGATTCTATAAGGGTTCCGTTTTCTTTCCATTAAGATACGGAACCCTAAAAAATATCATTACCTACTAAATGAACGAAAAAAATACTAGTCATAAAACCCAGTAGCCAATCACATTCCATTACCCACCATAAGATAGTGATAATAAAACGTTTCCAACACTGTATAATAAGTCAAAATGGAAATAATCGTTCGGCACAAGGAAGCTTGGCATTCTGCCAGTGCTGCAGCTAAGAGCTTTATTCTTTAATACTTCCATCATTAACTTAATTCATAAAACATAGTGAATGCAGTCTTTATGGTTAGGTACTGGGTTAGATATTAGTTTCAACTGGATTGTTCAGAGGTTTTATGAAAACTAGAATGTGATGTGCAGTGGCGGGAAGGAGAAACGTTATTTTAACCGACTTCCAAAAAGGAGGAGGTTCTTTGTTCGTCTATAAGTTTTTAGGGTCCCTTAGCTAAAAAGGAAAAAACGGAACCCTGAGGGCCGAGTCACATCGGAATGGCAGCGGCTGGCAGCGTCGCGGCGAGTAGTTTCAGTGTGAAATAATTTTAAACTTTATCTACATATTTATCGCTTGAAATGCTTGAAAAGGTCGCGAGGCCGCCCGCGGTGACGCAAGGGGCCGCGTGCCACGCGCATCTTGTCGGTGGTTCTGCCCGCGGCTGCCAGCGGCGACGCGAGGCCGCTCGCGGCACCGTGCGCGGTCGCGCGCTCCTCACCCCCGCCGCAACACTGAGCGCACCATTTAAACTAGTCAAGAGGAGACTAGGCGGACTAGAATGTGGGGTCTGGAGGTCGCGCGAGGCTGCCAGCGGTCGAAAGCGGCGACGCCGGGGGCCGCTGACGTCGCCGCCGGCCGCTGCCATTCCGGTGTGACTCGGCCCTTATAGGTCATTGGGTTGTCCGCCCGTCAGTCTGTCAAGACCCTTTTTCATAGGAACGCGTGGAGGTATCAATTTGAAATTAATATCAAATATAAGGTATATGGTACTTTGGTGCTCTAAAAAAATTAAACGGTCAATAGCAGGTATTCGAATTTTTGAAATGAAATGAAATGAAATTGTTTATTCTGTAAATAGGATATCGGAATCACTTTTACACGTCATATAAAAAATATTAAAAAAAATAAGCTAGATGAGGTCGGTGTTTCCTATCTGACTACTCTGAGAAGAAAGGCCGAAACAAACTCAGAGGTCGCAGTCTCTTTTAAAGTCCAGACATAATCTTGGTTAAGCCATGTGAGGACCATGTAGATTAGAGTCTGAAAAGGTCTTTTGAGGAAAGAACCACACAGATTCGAGTGGACCTGTCCAGTCACTGCAAGCATTTGTCAGTAATCGTGGAGCTCAACTCAGAACTTAAGGAGCTCAACTCGACGAACAATACCAAAGACAGGATATTTGGGTAGGCCGCATCAACTACTCAAACTGCCAGACCATCATTAAAACTAACTGAGAAAGAAAATATAAATGAAAACGAAAAAAAGAAATTAAAAAAATATCCACTTAGTCCTCACATTCACAATAATTAAAATAATATAATACTTTACAAAGTAATCGTGTCATTTTGAATATAATTTTCAAAAATGTCAATGTGTATATAAAACTGGTTTATTGTGATGAATAATTAAAATGTCAAATTTTATGGTTTGTGTGGGGGTAGGTACCTCAACTAAAAGTAAAAAATCAAAACTTTTCGCACAACGAGAAAAACAACTTTGATTTCGGAAGACGGTGGTAAAAAAACGAAAATTCTAAACCACACATTCTAAGACACCGACTTCCGAAATTAAAGCTATTTTTCATTTTGTAGTGGTTTTTCACAAAAAAAATTACGTTTATTTTTTTGGCACTTAACTTTTCTGTTAAAACATTCAAGTTTTTTAACTGTTCCATTTTCAGTGCTGTCAGATCAATGTCAAAACTGTTTTAGACGGTTATTTACTATTATTTTTACCTAGTTGGGCTATCCTGTACGTCCGAGTTAGTAAACATAGCTAATTATAGTGAGGTTTACCTATATACATATAAACGTTGCTTAAAGTTAAGTAAGGATTGGCGACTGTTTAACCATATATTTTTGACATTTGAACGTAACTTAACTACGTCACAACAACGTTTATAAACAGGCCCCTTAATCTAAGCTAAGCATATTTGCTTTGATTGGATGTGGTTTTCCACAATGCAACCTTATGCATGTCAGATATTTATAAAGGGTAATTCTCAAGAAGAGACATTCTCGATGTTTATTTTAAAAATACCTTTTTGTTGACACGGAGTTACTGTCTTGTAAACGCAGCGTTTACGTTCACCAAACGCCGACGCAAAACGCTAAGAGTGCTCGGTACTTTTTCAGCAACTGTTTTAATTACATTATTTTAATACTTGGCAATTTATATAAAACGGAACATATCGGATCATCTCTCCACTTCATAAATATTTATTTTTTTCCGAATTAATAAGATTCGTTGTAAATATGGATTAAAATGAATGAACGCGAGTCGATCATGGACAGCGGCATGAATTACTGAGCGATATTTTTTCTTTAATCACTATACCTACCTACATTAGTAAGTAAACAAAGTTTTTAAGAATAGTATAGGAAGTGTCAAAGGAGCTTTAGTTTTACCTTGATAATGAATTTGCAATTCTTCATCGAGATTTTTTTTTTCACGAAAGTCGATATATCCCGCGAGCTCACATAACTGAACTTGTATAAAAACGCATGTTATAAAAAAATCGCTTGAAATACTTTCCTCGGATTCCACTCAGACTGCAGAACCGAATATTTGTGGTCTAGAAGAACTTTAAAGGAAATGTAAAAAATTGCAAGCTATAGACTTTTCTACATTACCAAATGCTTTTTCACACACTCAATACTTGCTCACACAGTCAAAATGTTAAAAACATCGTAGCATAAATGCCAAAACTTTATGCGCGAGAGAAGCCGCCAGAAGTTTTTTCGGTAATGTTCGTAAAACGATGTACTCATATATTTCGGATATACCAAGTTTGTCATACCCTGTAAAAAAAGATAAAGGTGCAGAATCGAGTTTCTTTAATATCTTATCCATAAGCGGATATCACGCCAAAAACCAAAGTTACACAAAGTTACATTATTCGATATTTGGAAATGTATATATATTCATGTAGGCATGGAAGGGAAAATAAGATTCAACATTCAACTTTCATATATATGTATAATTTAAAAATATATAAAGCAGTAAAGTAAAAAACACAACCAACTTAGCTCACCATCGTCCTGCCAAAAAATACAAAAAACTACATTACGTTCAATAAAACTTGACCCATGATGCAATTAGTAGTATTGTTCTGTTAGTCGCCATTTTGAACTCTATTAGTATTGAAACTAAGTTTGACAAGCAATGGTGCTAACATGACGGCAAGTGACAAGTTATAGTGAACGGTCTGTAGTTCTCCAATAATTTTATAAACAATAAAAACTTTTCACTTTTTAGTTGTGGTACCTACCCCACACAAATTCGAATACCAACTACGTGCTATATTTAAATAACAGTGACAGGAACTATAACATCACCCATACATACTAAGTGGGAAAAATACGTATTATTGAAAAAAAACTTAAGAACTACCCAATAAAGTTAAAAAAAAATTAAGGGACTACCTCTGAAGTATGATCTACCAAACAAAAAAAGAATCATCAAAATCATTTCATAATTTGCGGAGTATTTGAGTAACAAACATACAAAAAAAAACACTGTCGAATTGCGAACCTCCTCTTTTTTGAAGTCGGATAAAAATAAGTAAAGCTTCCTATTCGCTTTTGTTTGGATACATAGTAAAAAAATATAAAGCTTCCTACTCAATTATTCCCTACAGTCATTCTATGATTTGGTTTTGAAATTTTATTCAGCATTATTGCTATGTTTGGATAAATAAAATAATAGTGGTAAAAACAAAAGAACCCGCGTAATATTTTCAGTTACAATTTGAGTAATATTGAGCGTGTCCCTCGCAATTACCAGGACCCCAGCAAGAAAAGAGGATCCCATTTTGCAAATCCACAAACATATATTGTATTCGTGGGATAATCCACTGCGGCATTCTCCACACCGCATAATAAACGATAATTCAAATGAATATGCTGAAATTATTCGCATTTTTTGTGCTCTGGCCTTACGAGGATTTTGAATTTTTATGTGCAGTCGTGAAAATAACGTGAGAACACACAAATACGAAAGAAGTAATTATAATAATAATCTTCTCGGTTCTCTTGAAAGATTTACTGGAAAATGCGGAGCAGCACTTTGGTATTTTGCATTCATATCGTACAAGGATGGAAAGCGCAAGCGACATATAAATAGATCGCCGTTTGTGCTCGCTTTTCTCTATCTAGTTCGCTGGGGACTTGCTATGAAAATGTGGAAGTATGAGTATAAATTCACCTCGTATTGCCTCCCATTACGGTCGCACGCTTCGGGTATGTTCGTACTTTGTCGTGTGTTTCCGCATAATTTCTTCTTTCTTGCGCCATTGAACGTTACACGTGGTTCCATCTGGTTCCACCACAGTGTTCGAGCCTCGATTATTAACAAGATAGATTTTTGTTTTGTCACAAACAGGTTTTTCTATACATTTCGACGACTTTGGTTTGAGATTGTTTTTTTACGGGTCATCATTGTTTTCATGAAGTGATAGTCTGTCTAATATAAACCAGTTATAGTCGCAGTCTGCACACACTGCTTCAAGTAGATTACACCATTTTCTTCCGTGATTTGTGTAAACCATTCTAGTGACGCTTGATGAAGCCATACACGAAGTCAAAACAGCTTAACGGCTAAGACGTTGACTGGCGATCGTGACCTACCTGTTGAGTTATTGTGGTTAACCCACTTAAAGAATAACTAAAGGTACCTACTTAAATCTCTATGGGTAAACTAGAATACTTGATTGAAATACATCTCTCATTGAAAATTTATTTTTATTTCCAATCATTACAAATTGTCAATTTTAAGTGGCAGTCGAATGTATCGCAGATTTGCAGTGCACCCGCGTCCCTTCGCTTGTCACCATAGATAATCTATACTAATTACTATGGACAAGTGATGTTGGAACGTCGGGCAAGAGTAGACTAATATATTTATTGTACATCATTTCAGTTTTTATTTATATTTGTTTTTATTATTGTTTTATTTATTCTGTAATCCCCTAGTGGGATTTATCTAAGTCCGTAGGTGTGTCCGTGGCATCACTGTGGGTCCTATCAGAATACCAGCGCTGCGGTATTTTTTTTTATATATCGCCGCATTATGCTGAGATAGGAGCCTTTTTGGCCTCGCACAGGTCGTCATTATTCTGTTAGTTTTTAAATGCTCCTTTTATGTTTTTTTTAATTTTTATAATTTTTTATTATTTACTGTTTGTATTTCCTGTGCGTGTCCCAAATAAAATATTTTTCTTTCTTTCTTTCTTTCTTCTTTTCTCAATATATTTGTCTCAGTGACTAAAAGATTCGACTGTTTCCTCGGTCTGTTGGTCGCAAGCGGTACCGCTAAGCATGAGGTTCGATTTCCAGGTCGGGCTAAGTGTTATTTGTTTTTTTTTCCATTAGGAAATTCTCAGTAACGGCCCGGAGTCTTGATTTTTCCCCACATAATCAGTCTATAATATTACCACTGCTGGGACACAGGCCTCCTCTCTGTGAGAAGGAGTGGAGCGTAAACAACCACGCGTGCCCAGTGCGGGTTGAATTTTGCCCGTTTGATGGCAATAGATTCACCCCCTATTACATGGGACTTCAAAAACATAACTGGCGAATTATGTCTTTAAGTATACCTCTGCCAAATCTTGGGGGAAAAATAGGCGTAATGTTATGTTATATAAAAGACTGGTTTCTACGGTACTGAACATTGGCGTACCTCTAGATAAATAATTATTTCGGGTCCGATGTTTTGAAACTAGGTAAGATTTGTCCGTTAGCGTACCATTGAAATGTAACACAAACGAAATTCCTAGTACAGGCTACATTCACATAAAGTAATCTTGTTTCGGATCCTATCACACGTCCAATCATTTTCGATTCTCATCTCGGAAAACCGTACCTAACTCGTAATCTTGACGACGAGGCATTGTATAGTACGCGTCACGGACTTTTGCGCGTGTGAAGTTAGCTGCAATTACTCTTTTTGTGTTAATTTCTTCGGAAGTTGAAACAATTTTTTTTTTTTTTTGAGAAAACCGTGTCCGGCTTATAAAAATGCTTGGAATACAACAATTTTTTTTTTAAATTGCGTGTTTAAACGCGGAAATCAGTTGGTCTATAAACTAAAAATCTCAGCGTGAAAACTTACTTTGCGTTTATTATAACTGGTCCCGTGACGCGATTGGTAATACTGTTCGGTCAGTCGCCATTTTGAACTGTATTACAATGAAACTAAGCTTGAAAAGCAACGGTGCCAACATGACGGCAAGGGACAAGTTAAAGTAAACGGTATGTAGGTGAAGTGAACTGTGAACCTGTAATTCCACCTGATGATAGGGATTGACAGAATTGACAGCTCACAGTTCTCACGGTGAGATTTTTACAAAATAGTTCGGCTGATCTGTAGCTAACTTCAACTCACACAGTCATCGGTTACGCGTTTTGTAAATCGAGCAGTAGGTACTGCTACCCTTTCTCACCCGGTGTCAACACATTGCGCAGGGTTCAAGTCGTCACTCTAAAGCCTTTACGACCGGCCAAGTCAGTTATGTGCCACCATAAAACTCGCCGTAAGTTAGAAAACAGAAACATTTCCTTCGGTAAAAGGAATTTTACAGTTTACGACGAACGCGCTCTATTAAAGGGCTTTCAGAGTAATATTTAATATTTTTTTATGATAGTACGTTATTTTTGTTTGTTTATTATTGAGTGAAGTGATCTGTTGGAAGCTGGTGTCTACGTTTTCTATAATTTGTTTTTTTTTTCATTACCTATGTTTTATGTTGACTTTTTAGGGTACCCAAAGGGTACCAAACGGAACCCTAAGAGTTTCGTCACAACTTTTGGCGGCATGGCAAGCGGTACGGTGTAGGAAATTTAAAAATACTGCTGCGAGCGGCGCATCGTGGCATGCTTCAAACATTTTAGTATATATTTTTTTAGAGCTCGGCGCCCCGTGGTAAGCCGCTGATAGCGGCAAGGTCGTGGCCAAGCTGTAAGTTAGCCTCCGCTGTTTATCCGTCTCTCTGTCAGCGGTATATCATGAACCGTAATAGGTAGACCAGCTCGGAGTCGGTGATACGGAACTTAAACATAACTGGGGAAATGTGGGTGTAGGATGGAAACCCTTTTTTTGACCCTTTGGTGAAACAAGGCGTAGTGTTATGATATTTTATTTTAAATTAAAACCTACGTCTCCAAGAAACCTTCAAGAACTGGGCTATCCAATGCAAAAATAATTTTTCAAATGCGACTGGTAGTTTCGGAGATTACCTACATACAAACAAATAAACAAATTTTACCTCTTTATAATATTATTATATATATAGTATAGATTACAAACCATAGAGGTAAACCACATATCAGAAAAATACACGTTCGTAAAGAAGATAAATGGAAAACTTTGTCTATACAACAAAGTTTTTAAGTCGCACACTTGAGCACAAAAGTGAATTACTTCGAAAGTAAAAGGAAAATATAAGTATGTGTGTAGGTATAAGCTTTTCCTTCCGAAGTGATTAATTGGTTTAAGTATGGTTAAGTATGACCTTGTATTGCTAGAAGAAAAAGTAAGTTAAAAGACGTATCAATTTTCTATAATTATGGCAAGCGAGAAAATAACTGACATATAAATTGAATATGTATTCATTTCTTCATTCTCAGTACTGTTTATTTTATTTTATAATCACTGAACCTGACTTGGTTTCCGTACGACTATTTCGGGCGACCACTGAAAATCAGCGCTGTGCTGTGGGTCTCCATAGCACAGCATCATGCTGAGCGGAAGCCTTCTTGTCACAGTCATGACGTGTGCAGCTGCCGACTATTCCTGTTTTATGCTCATGATCATATTATGTAGATCTATTTTGTTATTTTTTTCTAATTACTCTTATCTTTTTGTATGCACGTAATTCAGTGACAAAAAAAAACCCAAGTATTTTTCTTTATTTCTTTCTTAACGAAGTTTTAATTTGATAACCTCAAGATAGGGGTTTATAAAACAAGCAACATTCTCGTTCCAAGTAATTATTTGTATAGTAAAGTGCACTGTAGAGCAAGAAAATTTACCGCAGAGTTTGGTCGTAACCTTGTTTCATGATCCTCCAACTACCTGACAACTATAAAAACAGAGCCAGTTTTAATGTCACAAGTTTCCATTTACTTTAGACATAAGTAAGTCGGTATTAAAAGCTGTATTATAATTAAAATCTTTATGAACTGTAATAAGCAGTCTCTTTACTCAATCTGATGGTATATAGTACATTACTGCCGCGGCCTGTAAAAAGGATATTGATGGACAAAGGTGAAAATGTGTGCCTCGGCTTCGCCTCAGCCCACATTTTCACCTTCGTCCATCAATGTCTGGTTGCGGCCAAGGCTTGTATAGTACTTTACACAAATAATGCACGGAAATTTAAACTAACAACAACGATAATTTTCCACGCACCGATACAAATGTTCGTTTGTTTTTTTTTTTTTACTTTAAACTGCGCTATTTGCACGCCACATCGAAATTTAAATTAAATCTTTGATAATTTACCTCCTTGGTTGCCATGAGTTCAAATAAAAAGTTCGTTCCATTTTTAAATTATCTCGAAAAGAAGTTTGTCGAAATAATGCTCGATATTCCAAGCATGTTTGAGAAAAGTATTTTTGCCTCTCCATAAAAAATCTTCTTATCTTCTCTTAGCAGATTTAAAGTTCAAAAGTTGCAACATCAATCAACGAAAATGTAGGTACCTACCTAATCACGACCTACCTTTGAGTATGAAACTCGGTTCAATATTCAAAGCGAACTAGTAGCATCGAGCGCAAAATTACTTCCCTATAAAATGGCTGACGCATTGCATGTAATGAACGTATCCACATAGCAAATTAATGAGGACAAATGAGTGACGTAATACGTAACCAAATCGAATTTACATACACAAATGCTTTTGGGCTCATGTACATAACGCTACATCAAGAGCCGAATTACCCCTAGGGAGTTGCCGGTCGAAAGATGTGGAAGCTTGTCGATAAAACCGCTACGTATTTTATACCCTGATATCTACTCAGGATACTCTCCCGATTTTATACGTCCATATTGCTAAACATCGTTCCTACCCGGTAAAAACCTGTACTAAAAAGGATCATTTTTGGGTGTACTCAGTAATGGCTTGAGCTCAATCGTGTTTTGCTGGCAAGCATTTTGTGGGTCGACTTGAAACTACGATACTTGCTGGTAAACTGAGGATGATAGGCACGAATTTCAAATGGAAAATGTTAATCCAAAACGTTATTTTCTACGTGAAAAGTAGAAGTGTTAACCGGAAATTTATTATTGAAGACCAGAATGATCGTATCATGAACCACAATTACTATTTATCATCGATATAATATCAAACTATGACATATCTCGCAATTAATTTTGATTAAAAAAGATGAAAATACAGGGTGGCCGGGACATCGACGCGAAACGGATACCATGGATTCAGTACATGAATCGGAACTCCCTGCGTTAAAATTTTTCATCGGTAATTTTTTTTTCTGCCGTTCCATACATTTTGACCGCGTAGGTATTGCACTTTTCTATGAAAAAGCAGTTTTTTTTTTTAAATTAACCGACGAAAATTTTTGACGCCGGGTGTTTCAGAATCATGTGCTGAATCTATGGTATCAGTTTTCGCGTCGATGGCCCTGCCATACTGTATAGTTGAAATTATAATATCCTACATTACAACTTAGAGCAGACTTAAATAACCTACAATGAAGCCGTAATTTCTTCTCTTGCAATACATTTGCTCATCCAAAAAAAGTTCCCAATTTCCGACTCTCAGAAATATTAATATTCGGTGACAGCACTCAAATTCAACTGCAACTAAATTTTAACAGCCTCACTAACCATTAGGCGGGCAATTTCGTCCCCAGTGTCCGTAAATAGGCGTTTATCGTGCCGGACGGACAAGGAACTAACGGCTGCTCATAATACCGTATAGTGGGGTCACCAGCTATGATAATTGAATTAGTCCAGGACACGCGAGCGACTGGGCAACAAAGCGTTCTTCCGATCCTTTCGACCGTTCAATCGGATTATTCGCGCGGATTTGAACTCGTGTCCCATATATCGACTTGAGTGCTTGTAAAGGAAAGGCGTGTTTAATCATGCTGCTCTTTTGTTTTTTTTTTTAATGAAAAAATGTCGGCTCATTGGCTCTAGGTACTGTCGATACTTACAAAGATATAGTACCTAAAGTTGTCTCTTTCTATGTTTAGGTTTAACGCGTTATGTCACTTATATCGCCCTTTTGAGCTAGTAAGTTTTTCAGTTACTTGATTTTTTTTTTTAGTGTCTTGATGGGCTAGTGGTTAAGGCCTCGCCTCTCATGCAAGAACCAATGTGACTTTTTCAATTCATATGTACTTTTTGTGTTTATCTTGGACATTACTGACATCGGTGAAGGAAAACATCGTGATGTAACCTGGACTTATAGTTAATATAAGTCTGAAATCGCCAACCCGTCTTGAGCAAGCGTGGTGATCAATGCGTGTCTTCTCTGTATGAGAAGAGGCCTTTGCCCTGCAGTGGGACAGTAACAGGCTGGTATTATTTAGGTATTTTTTGCTGGATATTGTTGCTATAGCTGAAATTAATTAAACAGTGATAGCCTAGTCGTGTGACCTTCAGACTAGACGGATCAAGTCATAGGCCGTGACATCGAACCCAAGGCACGCACCGTTGACTTTTCAGATTCATGTGTGTATTGTATAATTATCACTTGCTTCAAAAACGGTGAAAGTAAACATCGTGAGGAAACCGGCATGCCTGAGATATATTTCTCGACGGCATGTGAAGTCAAGCCAGAGGCCCATGGGTGGCATAAAAACTCTGACACCAGGTTAGTGACTAACCACACATAAAAATAAAAAATCCTGGAATTTGTACATACATACGGTTTTGTAAGAAAGAGGCTTAGATTCATTCACTGTACTGAAAAAAAGAATAGGTACGTTGGAAAACAATATTCAAGAACATGAAACCCCTAAAACTTTAAAAAAATACACAGATTTTTATATTTAACTAACTGCGCCCCGCAGTTTCACCCACATAAGTCTCGATCTCGTGGGAATATCGAGATAAAAGGTATCCTATGTCCTTTTCCAGGTCATAGTCTACCTATGTGCCAAATTTCATCTAAATCCGTTCAGCCGTTTTAGCGTGAAAGCTTAATAAACAAAAAAACTCACTTTCGCATTTATAATATTCATCATCATTTCAGCCGAAAGGCCACTGACCACTGCTTGCTGGACATAGGCCTCCCCCAAATAGGGGGGGTTTGCCATAATCGCCACGCTTGGTAGGCGGGTTGGCGATCCAGATGAGGTATTAAAATGAATAGAGACCGCTGCTGCCCATTCTCTAGCGAGTCCCTTAGTCGCCTTTTACAAAACCCATGGGAAGAAATGGGATGGTACTATTCTTTACGTCCGGCATCACTCGGAACTAAATATAATATTATTATATTTATAATGCATTTGCTCGAAAAGAGCGTTTTCCAAGCAGTCAATTTGTGCGGAAAGTGTCACTTTTTTTCACTAGCGCTTTTTACTTTTCTGTTTTTTTTTATTTTTGAGGCCGTCGTCAGCCCGTCTGGTCTCAGAGATTTTATTATTTGAGAAAAGTTTTTCACAAATTAGTATTTACAAATCAGATGATGATGATGACGATGGCGATGATTATGACGATGGTCAAAATCAAAAAATCGAAGTCAAAGTCAAAGTCAAAGTCGAAGTCAAAGTCAAAGTCAAAGTCAAAGTCGAAGTCGAAGTCGAAGTGGAAGTCGAAGTCGAAGTCGCAGTCGAAGTTGAAGTCGAAGTCGAAGTAGAAGTCGAAGTCAAAGTAAAAATCAAAGCCAAAAGTCAAAGTCATGAATTTTGTTTTTATCATTTATATACGTCGTCGTATGGTAGATGTTACACATCACAGGCGACTGCCGTAAGGCTCGCTCGTTCTTGTTTTTTTTTTTCCTCGCACAATACATAGTAAAACGTTGTATGATACACGTGCGTAAGATGATTTTCGACTCGTGTCGACTTATACACTCGTCAGAAATCACGTACCTTCCGCACTTATAGCATAAATAACTATTATATAGTTATTATATTAGTTAGTATTAAATAAAAGACCACTGAACATTATAAAAGACAAAATTAAATACACAATAACAAGTTTTTGATTAATCCGTTGCAATACACCACTTTAATTTAAATCAAAATGGGAATGAAGCAATAACAGGGAATAAAGCGTTCATTTTCGAGCATAATTGAATCTTGATAAATAACATTGTCAATAATTAAACCCTTTTAAGAATTATTACCAATATTGCTATCATTTTGCAGTAGTTTTCGTTGGGTGGTGAAATTTTAACGGATCCAACTGAAATTAAAAATTATAATTGGCCGGTAGTTAAACACTTTACCTCCATTAAAATATACTGCTCAGTATTTGTTTGAAAGGAATTAGAAATAACTAGTTGCGCCCCGCGGTTTCACCCGAATAAGGCACGATCCCGTGAGAATATCCGGATTAAAGGTATCCTATGTCCTTTTGCAGATCATGGTCTACCCATTTGCCAAATTTCATCCAAATCCGTTCAGCCGTTTTAGCGTGAAAGCGTAACAAACAATTACTCACTTTCGTATTTATAATATTAGTTTGGATAAAATTCAAATTTCATTGATATTGATATATTTGCATGCTCGAAATATAAATTTAAATCTAATTTTATAAAACAATTATCTTAATTGTAATTTTATTATTATTATTAATTTATTAAGTAATTGAAATTGTCTCTTGCCTGATTTGGTTTTGTAGCTACAGCTAGCTTTCTAGTAACTTATTTATTTATTTTAAATTATTTGTTAATTTTGGTAATGCCCGTCTAGTGGCAACTACTGATCTCTAATATGTATTTTATTACTGTTATTACCAATTAAAGTATTGTTAATTTTATGTATAATATATGTTGTAGTTGTTTATTATCCCTCAATAAATAAAATAAAAAATTAATGCCTTAACAGAAACTGATTGGAAATCATGTGCAACGTATATAGGAGCAATATTTCGGTCTCGATTTAAAACTAAATCAATCTGCCTAGCCTTTTCCCAAATATGTTTAGATCGGCTTCCAGTCTAACCGGATGCAGCTGAAAGGGCACCAGTATTTTACATGAAGTGAGTGCCTATCTGTCCTCCACAACCCAGTTACTGGCTAACACGATACCCCAGGGTAAGACTGGTTGTTTGACTTCTGGGCTTCTGGGCTTCTGACTACCCGTTACGAATGACAGCCGGGACCAACGGCTTAACGTGCTTTCTGAGCCACGGAGGAGTCTCGGTATGTAAAGATGGACATCCACCGACCCCGGCAAGTGTAGCTTAACCTGCAATCTATCCGCGCGGCTGTTATCATTTAGCCCCGATGCCCTCAGAATATAAGCCCCGGGGTAAGTACCTAAGATAATACCGGTATTATTCCTCACCCAAAATTGTTAAAAGCCATACCCAAAATCCAGGTAACAAAGGTAAGGTCAGCTAGATATACGCACAGAAAATAACAAAGCGTCAGCTCAGTTAACCATGAGCTCCTCTTTGATTTAAAAAGAAAAAGAAGTGAAAATCGTTCTTGAATACAAGTCTAAACAGCAGAGTATAAACATTTAAAGAAAAGCTAAATAAAACAGTAGTAACTTAGACTCCTGAAAGTTTTAATATCAAGACCTGTTTCAATTGGAATGCTAGTAGCTATAATTAATTAAAAGTAAGTACTAATTTTCCACGTTCGCTGAAAGAACAAGTTGAAAGAAACAAGTTTTATAATTGAATCAGCAAGAAAGCAACTTTGTACTTATGAAACGATACAATTAGACTTGCTTCGAGATCTTTTCAAACTCAAGATGTAATACTGTTCTTTAGAATTACCTTTTGAAATCTAATTATTGTAGAGAGAAAAGATCTGGGGCATTAATAATATAGGTACCTACTTACGTCTTTGTATTTTTTACGCGTCAGAAGTGGCACTGATTCTCCTCTATAACCAAAAACTTTTTACAAAAAAAAATTAACCGACTTCCAAAAATAAACACAATAAAGTGCAATAAAGCTTTTATTTCGGAAGACGATGTGTTTGGTTCTGTATTTTCGTTTTTTGCCACCGACTTCCGAAGTTATTTTGCCCTTTTTTGTGTTTTTTTTGGAAGTCGGTATTATTTATTTTGTAAAAACTTTTTTTTTTTTACTTTTTTGTAATGGTACCTTACACAAATTCGAATACCATTACCTGCTATGTAAAGAACAGTTACAGGAACTTATACAATCATCCATATAGACTAAGTGCGGATTTCACCAATGCAATTGAACGCGTTCAGCACATCTAAACGCGTTCAAGAGCTGTCAGTGAACAAACTTCCATAACAATTCTGACACTGACAGCTCTTGAACGCGTTATAGAAACGATGAACGCGTTCAGTTTCATTGGTAAAATCAGCTTTAAGTGAGAAAAATACGTATTATTTAATTAGCTTCTAACTGAAAAACTACCCAAGCAAAGTTTATAAAATTAATATGGGACCACCTCTGAAGTATGAACTACCAAAAAAAATCAAAATCATTTCATGATTGGCGGAGTAACCGCGTAACAAAATAACAAAAAAAAAAAACATACGGTCGAATTGAGAACCTCCTCGTAGTCGGTTAAAAATACAGTGCGTTCATTATAACTTGACGCGTGACGCGGTTGATAGCACTGAAATTTGCAGTCTTAGTTTCAATACTAATAGAGTTCAAAATGGCGACTGACAGTTCAGTACTACCAATCACATGACTGCGAAATTACGTGTTACCGATCGCGTCACGAGACAAGTTATAATGAACGCACTGTAGGTAATATTTAAGAAAAAACTATAAAACAGAAAAAAGTAAAATCTTGTTTCTATAGCTTGTCTAAAACTGCTCCGCACGGTCGGTATAGCTTGTCCACTTTGAAATGACGCGCCCCACAACCGCATTTACGTACACGGTAATGCGGATTACTATGGGTAATGCGGTAGTGGGGCGCGTCATTTCAAAGTGGCCAAGCTATACCTTCATAGCAGGTACCTTTTGTTTTTGTATGTGTTTATCCTATTGGATGTCCTCCGCCCTGTGGCTGACGGAGGGCTCTGTCTGCCAAGACTCTTGACTGAAACCACACGGTGTTCTTAAATTACCTCTGGCTGGGGTGCTGGAGCACTTGCTCAGTTCGTCACGCTCCCTCGGCCAGGTATGGGCCCGTACGACTTTAATACGGACCCTGTCACCCTCCGCAGTTACTCTTGAGAGGCGAGTGCGGAGCGGTGTACCGACTTAGTATAAGTGCCTACCTAGGTACTTATTTATTACCACTTTCTGGTCGCGGCTTCTGTCCGCATGGAAGTTAACTATACCATAAAATATAATATCCGATTGCACTCTGCAATAGTGTCCTTTTCTATCAGTGACAAGAAAGAAGTTTTGCAAACAGATCAGTAGTTCCAGAGATTACCTCTTACCTCTTACAAACTAACAGTTCAATACTCAATACTCAAATATTTATTGCATTCCATATTTATTACATAGATGGTATAACAAAGTAAAAGACCAATATGGATCCTGTCGGGCACAGCAGAATTAGGAGAGAGGAAGAGGGCTAAGTATCAATTTAAGCAATTCAATATTATTATACATTATTAGATGTGTTGATGTGATGTTCACTTAGAACATGTCCCTGGCGATATTGCATTTCACTCGCCTCTCAGACGCAAATACGAAGCGTTTACATAAAGCAAAAAGAGTAAAAAAAGAAAAGAAATATTAAATATCTGCATTTCTTTTCACGTATCATTCTGCAAAAACAAACATATCCGTCCGCAGCACACGTAAAAGAAACTGAATCATGTATGTTCTATATATTTCTCATTTCGTGCCCTGACGTTCATGGGCCCGCGATATTACGTGATCTTTGCCTCCAGAATACCATAAACCCGATATTACGGTACGAAATCAAGTAAACTTGGCAATACCAAGTTCGAATCACTTTGTACAGTCAAACAACGAGATAGGTATAATGGGCAAAATGTTCATCTTTCCAGTACACTGCCAATTTTCATTTTTACTATAAGCTTCATAACTTTTATACATAAAGAAAAAAAGTAAAATGTAGGTTTATTTTGTCACAGAACCACGAGCTTACAAAAATATAAGTTAACTGGAATAATAAACAAAAATAAAAATAGCAAAGTCGGCCGAACTGCACGTCGTGAGTGTGACAAGAAGGCACCCTTAAATCTATGATGTAAAAAACTTGGTTAACTTTTTTTACATCATAGATTATTCATAGTTCATAGTTATTTAGCACCCTCAAAACTCAATTTCTATATATATATCATAATCTATATATATATATATATATATATAATCTTTCAAGTTAGGTGCCTATATCTTTGTTGGAATGTACATGTTCTCATACCACACCCGCTAGAGAATCACTTAAGGCGAAGCGAACTTTATACAAGCGAGTTTCTGAAAATGATGAAGTGCTTTTAAAAGTTAGTTAAGTGGTAGAATCTTCTTGAGGTTAGATTTTATGGTGGATTTACGTCTGACGTATTAGTTGAGCTTGCACTTTGTTCTTGGCGCACTTAGAATTAAGTAAGTAGATGTACGATGCAATTTTAGTTTGAATTATCGCTTGAGAAAAAATTGGTATTAAATATATAATATTATTTTATCACTTCTGTTGATTTCATTATCCTCATTAAGGCTCCGTGCTCTTTTGTCAATAACTTATCTAATTGTGAGAAAGCTTGAAATATTTGAAAGATTATGTCTGCCTGATTATAAAAGTACAGTTTTCTTGGTGCTACCCACGGACGGTGCAAGTAGATCATAATGATGTTGATGTTGATGATATTTTTTAATTTTCAAAATCAAGATATTTTTTAATTTTCAAAATCATATGTAGTTTCTTGTAACAAAATTATCAAACGTCAGTCTCGCGTCATTTTTCTGAAAACTTTTTTGCGAATGTTAGTGATTTTCCATGAATACTTAATTTATTTGAAAAATCCCTTTCAGCCACATGCAAAACAAAGAACTCGAATTTTCAAATCATAAATAGTTTTTTTTGTTGTTTAAATTCTTTTTACCTTTCTCACAACAAATTAACAAATTTGATCAAAATCTGTCGATTTCGTGCCTCTTAAAGTTTTTCTTTTGACGGAGGTAGACTGTGTTTTTGATTTTAATTAACATGTGGCTGCACATGCAAAACAAAGAACTCGACTTTACAAATCAAAAATAGTTTTCTTTTTTTTTGGCTCTTATTTCGATGAAGGTTGCAACTCGAGACCTATGAACCCAAGGCACGCACCTCTGACTTTTCGTAATCAAGTGCGTCTTGTATAATTATCACTTACTTCAAAAATGGTGAAGGAAAACATCGTACGGAAACCCGCATGCCTGAGAGATATTTCTCGACGGCATGTGAAGCCACAGCCGACACCAGGTTAGTCACTAACCACACGAAGAGAGAGACCGGGGTGAAAGATCGATCTAGCTAGGTATCATATCTGGGAAAATTCGCTTTCTCCGTTTTTTTACCCGAGCAGAGCTGGGTCGCCAAAAGTTTGAGAACAAGATGGCTACCTTAGAATAATGATATGGCAGCATGGAATTAGTATGTACGTAGTATACATGGAATTAATATGAACGATCCTATACTATTAAATGAGCATTCTATATTTTCACCAGAGCAGAGCTCGGTCGTCCAGGTACTGTAGATAATAAAGCAACAAAATGCAGTGTTATTATCTAGACCATAAAATTCACTGCAGATTCCCAGCTTTTCACCGAGCTTCCATGCTCATAAACATTTTCTGGTTGAATCCTAAAGCGGCAGAGGCCTGCAACATTTTATATGCCCATAATATTTCCACAGCAAACGTTTATTAACGTACTTCATTGTATTCGTTTGTATTTCAGTATTATATAAAAGCAATTTCTACGCTTTCTATCAATTAAACTGTCGCTCCTCATTTATTTGCCGTCTACCATTTTGCAATAGTATACTGCAATTAAGAAACAAAAATAAATAAAACTTGCAGGAAAGAAAATACAACTAGAAGTTTCAAAGTTTTGCTGCTTGAAATCGTGGAAATATTTGAACTGACCAAAGTGAATTTATCTTGAATGCAAGCACAGCTGACGTCTTTACAAAGAAAATGGCAGGCTCACGATTTAAAGCGAGTATTATACGATGCTGCATAGTACCTAATAAGCTAATATTGTGCGGTTTTATAATTAGTTATCGTGGACGTCCACGTGCACGTCACGGCATCAGGATAGTAACGCACAGGGAAGTAACATGCATGGAAATACATGAATACACTTTTAAATTTCCGTCCACAGTAACGTGCATAAATGTTTCCATACATTTTGTGCATATGAACGTGGACGTTCACGATATTATCGTCACGACACAAATGATAAAAGAGTACATTAGGTGATAGATATGTTTATAATTTTCGATCTGGCGAGGCAAGTCATCTCAAATGTTTTGTCATTGTCCATTCTCACCTACAGTATTTTTTGGACTTAAGACCTCTGTTTCTCAAAAGAGTTTACAACCTCTGTATTTTAAGCTTGTTGGTTTAAGCTTTTCTTTTCGGCAGTACCTAATTGGATAGGAAACGTCAATGTCGTCATGTGTCATTTATTCAAACTCGGCTGAGAATCAGCACTTTTCGAACGTCAATTACATAAGACAGTCCCCCAAAACGCCCACCCTTCACCACTTCCTAGTGCATTAGCTGGGAAGAAAAAGTGGCGCAACAAACTCCCCAGCAGCACAGCTGTCTGTTCAGTTAGAAGAACAAATAAAAAAAGATTCTATATAATAGTATTCAAAATAATTTACATTACGCAACACAAAACACAATAAAATAAAATAAAATCCTCCAGGCATAAAGGGCGAAATATTGATAATATTGACATATTTATCAGCAAACACCAACTTGTTAGGGCCATAGTAGACACGATACTTTTACCATAGACGACCGGCGATTTGGCTATAGCTTTGTGTCAATTTATGTATCGAGCTTACGAAAATCGCTGCAAAAAGAATCGTGTCTGATAAGCAATTTGAAAATCCAATAATCATTTTATATCTTAACTATGCATATTATAAATTAAAGTCGCTTTTTGTGTCTGTCTGTGTGCCCACGATGTTCTCCTGAACTACGCAACGGATTTTGATGAGGTTTTTACCATGTTTTAGAAAATGTATTCCGGAAGGTTTGAGTATAAGGCTGGATTTACAGCCGTCCGGGAGACCCGTACGGGTACGGAGACACACGAGACGCTAGAACATTGTTTCACAGAGACGCGGATTGGTCCGTACGCAACCCGCTCCGGGTAGAGCCCGTACAACATATCATACTACTCCCTCGTTTTTGAGCACTGCGGGTGCTACCCGGACGTGTCTCCCGTCTACGGATGGCCCGCACAGATCTCTCGGACAGCTGTGAAACCAGCCTAATACATTAACTTATATTATTATTATTATTATTTATTATTAAACTTATTTATTATATAGAAATCTCGATGTTTTGTCAAGTCGAAATATGTGCGAACCATGGGCGCGTCGCTAGTGATAGATAAAAGGGTGTGTCAACCCACCACAAAAAGAAAATGGGTTAATCTTTTATATTCAACGTTATTAAGGCTTATTGTAGTTTGCTTTGCTTCAAAGAAATAGCTATGCTCTCATTAGCTAGCACGCGATTTTCTTCTTTCATTTTATTCAAAGCTACCATTTCTTTTCCATGACAAGCCAGTGCAGTTTGTCTTTGGCAACCTGTAATTTATTTAATGTTCCAGCAACCATAATCGGCATCATGATTGTTTAGTAAATAATGTGTTGTGGGTAATTTAGTATTTTACCCCTACTTACGTAGGTATGTGTGTCACTTTTTAACCGACTTCCAAAATGGAGGAGGTTCTATGTGTGTCCACCGATTTCTCCGTCAATTATAGACCGATTTAAAAAAAAAACAATGTATGAAAGGGTATGCTCTCAAATTAGTCCCATATAAATTTTATTAACTTTGCTTGGATAGTTTTTGAGTAAGCTTCAATAATACGTATTTTTCCCACTTAGTATATGTGGATGATATGATGATTACTTCCTGTCACTGTTATTTACATAGCATATACATTTTTTTTTTGGGAAAAGCTTTTTAGTTTATGTATTGTTCTTCACAATGCCTTGCGATTATATTCTGTAATTTTGTGCATGAAAACATAAATAAATAAATCTCTTTCCCCCAGTGAAGCAAGATTAAAATAATACTGCTCTATAAGTTGGTGGTAGGCCCCCAGTCTGGACATTTCCGTCACCGTTATCGCTAGAATGTCACTTTTTTATGGCCCTCTATAAACCAATCCGTCATCCGACCTTGTTGATTATAGCATTTTGCTCTTTGACCAGTCATTGGGTACCCACGTCCCGTATACTGACAATGTTTGTCTTCCACCACCACCGTCAACGATAAACAAGATTGTTCGAAATAAACGTGACATCTCGGCGGTGTACGGTGGACACGCGGCCATAGTAAATGTTAAAGAAAGAAAGAAAGAAAATACGTTTATTTGCGGTACACATGACGCAAGGTGAGAATAAAACACGAAAATAAACAGTTTGGGGGAAAACATGCGTCACATCCACGCAAAACTGCCACCGCTCAGCATAAAGCTACGACCCTATCCGAGACAGAGCCCCAGCGCTGGTTTTCAGCGACAGCCAGCGTTGACGTTATGACGTCAACCGGTGAAAAAAAATAAAATGAATAAATACAATACACAAGTCCTAAATGTTTATAAAAAATATAATATTTAAAATGGTAACATTTCGTACCATCGGCGACTCACGCGCCACAGACAGTCTGTGCGCGCAGCTGTCGTTTATGCTTTTTGTTTGACGTTTTGACATATTGGATACGTAATAAATATAACATGGCGCATTATGTAATTAATGTTGTGATGCAATGCATAATAATATTATCAAAGGATGCATTGCATTGCATGTTCATATAGTATTTTTATTTAAGTACTTTCACCATGGTCCACCATGGTGGTTATCTTCACAGTAACTAGTGTCCTGTCAACTTTCCACCCTCCAATCTAGCGCACCTGTGCGATCCATCGCACAAATTGGTATGTATCGCTATCTCGGCGCCATTATCTCGTTCTCGTTGACGTCCCGTTGGCGGTGTCGGTGGACAAATGGCCTTACATTCACAGTCTGATAATTTAATGGATCAAATTTCGAAAATGTACCAGTTAAATAAAGGAGGAGCTACATAATATTTAAGAGCCAATCTTTTAAGATTTTCACGTAAGTGGTTTTAATAAAGCAAGTTGGGATCTATTGATAAAAGTAGTTCTTTTGTTTGATCAAAGTCTTTGATTGAATAAGTTTTCTTTGAATACATCAGTTGCTATTCCTTCCGTACATTCATGTAATGATTAGAATTTTACCTTTATATGTGGTTACATAACACATGAATATGCTGAATGCGTCGAGTTCTCTCTTACGTAACGTCCAAGGACACGTGAAATGTATTGAAGCTGAGTTGAATTACTTTGAGAAAAAATATGTAGAATTCTGAGGTTTTTCTTTTGTGTCCCGGTGCGAATTTACGAGTATAAATAGATGTACCTTCATGGGAATCGTGAATTATTTTGTCACCGGTTCACGACTGGTCTGTCTGTGTGATTGAAACTAGGTTGCTAAGGGATCCACAATATACTATACAATGTCGCACATGGGCATCTGACCGCCCGTATTTTCTTAGAATTCATGAAAAATTATCGAAAATTAACTTTAAAAGGGGTAGGGGTTTTAAAGGGGGTCTATCTTTAATATTTTTCACGATATTTTTTTTTTTTTTTTAATAGCTTATGCCATATCTTCTATGCTATTGCCTCGATTTGGATTCTGTTTATTATTTCTAAAAGCTTATGAGTTATTTAATCGGATTAAAACATATATTTTTTCAAAATTAGACGATTATGAAAAAAAAAACGGTAGTAAAGATTTTTTTTTTTTAAAACAGTATTTATTTAAAAACACTAGTGTAAGTCCATAAAATCATAAAGGCATATTGAAAAAAGAAACATAAAAATAAGCCAAAATTATAAATAATAATAAAAAATGCTGTTTCATAGAAAAGTGCACTACGCGGTCAAAATGTATGGAGCAGCTTTTTTTTTTTTTTATAACCCGCGAAAAATTTCAACACAGGGGAGTTCAGAATCATGTACTGAATCCATGGTAACCGGCTTCGCGTCGATGTCCCGGACACCCGTATATTATTCTTCATAACGAAAACCGTTTTAAAAACTAAGTTAGAAATTCTCTTTTACTTAACATTCAGAGGAAAACCACAAAATAAATTCAACACGAAGCAGAGTGGAAAATACAATAAATTCTGCATTAAGCAACCGTGGTTTGGATTGTTGAACATTAATATATTCCGTCTAGTTGTCTCTACGGAACATTAGACTTGCCACAAGCCACACCGCACCCCGACTGCATGCCTCATGTTCGCTCGTAGCAGAACTTATCTGCTTAAATACCTTTTTGTTGCATTTAAATACGAAACTGTTAGTTAATATGTTATTTTAAAAGCCAAAATGTACATTATGTTGGTTTGTTTTACGAATTGTTTATTTTGTTTTTGAAAAGTTTTGTTTCGTGTTAATACGTAAATGTTATTCGTGTTTTATTTGAATGAAACAATTTATTTTTGTCATGTTTTATTCATAAAATTTATTCTGTGTTGATTTGTTAACAAAAAAACAAAATCACTTTATTTATATTAAATTACTTTCATAACCGATTGATAACAAAATTGACAAATCAATCTGCCTAGCCTTTTCCCAATTATGATATATGGCCAGATTTTTCTACCTCAAAAATTTACCAAGGACGTTTATTTTAAAAGTAGGTAGCCTAGTAAAATTCTTAGTAAATTATAAACGTAGGCTTTCGTGATGTGGATTCATTTGTTTTAGTTTACTTGTGATACCAACATGGTTACTAATGTACGTTGATTACAAACTCGCATGACAGTGTTTTTAAGTTATGTCTAAAATACATGGAATTGCGTCTTACTTATTTTTGTAGCCATTCATTTACTGCTGTTACTTTAAGAATTTACATACATAAACTCATTCTCATTCTTCCCCAGGGGATAGGCAGAAATTTCAGAACCCCACCTCCTACGAGCCTTATATACAGCATACATATAACAAAAACCCTATCAGATCCGACAGGGGGCGCTTATGTACCGCAAATACAATAAGAACAAGTAAAAAAACAAAAAACTGTAAATAAGAAAGTTATTCAATAAATCTGCCTGGCCTGTTCCCAACTATGTTGGGGTCGGCTTCCAGTCTAACCGGATGCAGCTGAATACCAGTATTTTACGTGAAGCGACTGCCTATCTGAATTCCACAACCCAGTAACTGGGTAATATACGATACCCCTTGGTAAGACTGGTTGTCAGACTTTCGGGCTTCTGACTACCCGTAACGACTGTCAGAGATACAAGAATGACAGTCGGGACCAACGGCCTAACGTGCTTTCCGAAGCACGGAGGAATCTTGATACGTAAAGGTGGTCACCCATTCACGGACCAACCCCGGCAAGCGTAGCTTAAACTGATCGATCGACCCGTTCGGCTGTTATTACTTAGCTACGAGCTCCTCTTTAATTTTTCCACATATATAAATTCTCAGTATGATTCTTAACAACACCCTAATCCCTCACGAATCTGACAGGGGTTTTTGTTACATGATTTATACTTCTCTTATTTCGTTTAGGTTCATACATCTGGTCATACACGCACACCCGTTGCGGGTACTACGCACCTGACCTTCCTGAAGAACATCACCAATAAGGTGCTACAAGAAGCATCATGTACCAGTAAAAAGTGCAACGAAAAAAAAAGTGTCTGCTTTGTTTTGGCCTAGTATTCGCACTACTGCCGAGCGTGAGGTCCTGGGTCCAATTCCCTGGTCGGGAAAAGTGTTATTGGGTTTTTACTATCTGCAATTTCTCAGTAGCAGCCCGCAGTCTGGATTGGTGCTCGGTTGATGACAATAGGCTCGCCCCCTATTAGATTAAAAATAACTGGCGAAATGAGGGTGAACCTGCTACAGGTACACCTCTGCCCAACCATTCGGAAGAACAAGGCGTGATGTTATATACATATGTAGTCAAAGCAGAACGAGTCACAAATGATAATATTTTGGTCTTTTGAACCTGGGCAAAAGGACCAAAACATTGCAGGTTTATAAACTAGAAGCGAGATAGGAATTTAAATAAAATTCCTAAATAAAGCAACAGGAAGACAAAGGGGACGCTGGCTACCTTACCTACTTTGACACATAATATAAGTGGATAAGCACTTTGCATATAAAGCGAAAATTAAATGTTATTATCGTGAAATTTTCCTCTATACGTATTATAAACTACGTGGAACAGGAAAAATTTCTCCTTTTTGTTTTAAATAGTTAAGGTTGTTGAAAGTTGATTTTAGGTATTTTTGGTTCGGTGAATTTTACCGTCATATTTATTTTTTTGATGGTCTTAGTGTCCAGTTCAGTTTTTAGCCATACTGTTATTTTTTTAGTTTTATATTCAAGTATTTTTTTGGAGTGGACATTATTTTTATTGTGTGGTTACCGGTTTATTTCGATACGTGCAGAATCAAAGTGTTTGTCAATGCATTACAAATGACATACTTTGTCGAAATATTTGATGTCTGATGTTCCTATGATTATTTCAGAAGCACCTTCCCTTTTTAAACAAAATCACACCAAACATCGCGTACTTTCCCGGGCGAGCCTTTTTACAAGGAGCTCTACATTAAGTACAGACCCTAGTCGAAGGATTTCACTTCTTTCACGGACCACTTGCTCACGAATGGAGCGGTGAACACTGAAGTGTCCACCGTATACGCTCTCTGTTACAATTTTTCAGAACAATGATAAGTAGTAATTCATGAATACTTCTCACAATTACTCTTGTTTACAAATATGTATCACATTATAAGTCGTGCCTATGTATAAATGCCATACGAGTATATTTGTTTGATTGATTGGTAACGATCGCGTATAGTTTCTGGCT
Organism: Agrochola lota; assembly: GCA_947364205.1. NCBI lineage: Eukaryota > Metazoa > Arthropoda > Insecta > Lepidoptera > Noctuidae > Agrochola > Agrochola lota. The sequence goes on from OX376228.1 coordinate 16,454,675, forward strand.
TCGTTATTTTTCGTTTGGTTAGTGACTAATCTGGTGTCAGTTTTTATACCGCCCATGGGCCTCAGATTTAGCTTCACATGCCATCGACAAATAGCTAGCAGGCATGGTTTCCTCTAATTTCTGGCTAAACCAAAAGCTTATTCAAGAAACTTAAAATCTGGTTTCAGTTTTCTCCAAAATCGATAGATTTGGACTTTAACAAAACTCACCTGAAATTAAATGAAACCGTGAATTGAAATGAAATTGTTTATTCTGTAAATAGGATATCGGAATCACTTCTACCGGTCACAAAAAAAATAAAAATAAATAGATGAGGTCGGCGTTTCTTATCTGACTACTCTGATAAGAAAGGACAAAACAAACCAGATGGAAATGATAAATATCTTGGTCAGATCAATAAATAAACACCAATTATTATTGATTGCTATGAAAACTGTTAATAGATCACAAATATCTCAATATTACTTGCGCTTATATAGAAGAGCTATTTGTTTGCATAGCCCGCAACCGAAACGTATGTCGAACATGCAACGGGCAATTTATTGCCGTTTGAACTCGCTGATACGGTTGAATAATCAGACTGCAGGCCTGATAGCTATTTTTCATTTTTGTGGAAAAAACCTGGAAGCATTTTTCGTAGAATGTAACTAAACCAATTATTTTACCAATATTATTTTATTTGGAGAGTACAGCCATGTTACACTATTTGTACTATATGTGCTATGAGTATGATAGAGGTGTTTTCAAGCTATTTATTTGAAACTAACGACCTGCCTGCTTCGCATTATGACTTGACAAAACGTCGAGATTTATTAATTCTATTTAAGTTTAATATGGATATATTATACACATAAACCTTTTGGAATAAATTCTCGAAATTATGGTCTTCTTTCTTTCTTTTTCGTGAGGTTAGTGAGTAACCTGGTCTCAGAGTTTTAAAGCCGTCCATGGGCCTCTGACTAGGCTTCACATGCCGTCGAAAAATATCTCTCAGGCATTCTTCACGATGTTTTCCTTCACCGTCAAGCAAGTGATAATAATACAACAAGCACATGACTTGCACCAATCGCATTGTATGTTTTGTAGTGTTACATTTATTATTAGCTATGTGTTTTCATGTCTACAATAAAGTATATATAAATAATGAATCCGAAAAGTCAAAACTGCCTTGGGTTCGAAAACTGTATAAAAATCTATTTCTAGAAGAACTAAGCGGTCACACATACACGAAAAACACCTTGTTTGTACTATTTAACAGATTTACATAGGTAGGTACTGTCTACCACAACCAATACAATACCCAATACATATTATAAACAGAAAAGATTTTTATTTTTGTTTATAAAGAAAAGACTCAAAAACTACTGGATCGATTTAAAAAATTCTTTCACCAGTAAAATGCTATATTATCAGTGAGTAACATAGGCTATAATTTATAAAGATATCACGCGGGCGAAGCCGCTGGCGGAAGCTAGTCTATTATAAATATCAAAAATAAAAATAATGATCCAACTACATCGTCTTCCGATATTAAATGTACTCGTATACATAGTTATTTTTCACTTTGTAAGTAGTTTTATTTTAAACTCGATTGTATTTTATTATGGTATCCCCCATCAATTCATATAATAAGAAAGAAAGAAAGAAAGAAAAATGTCAAAGTCGAAGTCAAAGTCAAAGTCAAAGTCGAAGTCGAAGTCGAAGTCGAAGTTGAAGTAGAAGTCGAACTCGAAACTCAGTCATTAATGTTGTTTTTATCATTTATATACGTCGTCATATGTTAGATGTTGCACATCATAGGCGACTACCGTAAGGCTCGCTCGTTTTTTTATTATTTCCTCGCACAATGCATAGTAAAACGTTGTACGATACAAGTGCGTAAGATGTTTTCCGACTCGTGCCGACTTATACACTCGTCGGAAATCACCTACCTTCCGCACTTATAGCATAAATAACTATTATTTGGGACACGCACAGGAAATACAAACAGTAAGTAATAATTAAAAAAAAAAACAAAAAGGGTCATTTAATAGTGTTTGCTATGTAAACAACAGTGACAGGAAGTATTATAACATCATCAATATACACGAAGTGTGTTAAATGCGTACTATCGAAGCTAACTCAAAAACTACCCAAGCAAAGTTAATAAAATTTATATGGGACCACCGACCAACTTTTTCTACCAAATAAACAAATTTTTCATAATCGGTCCACAATTGACGAAACTATCGGCAAAAAAAATAAAGACGGACATATAACCTCCTCCTTGTTTGAAGTCGATTAAAAATATTTACTCCAAGCAAACGACAAACATTGCTAGCAAACTGTTGCCGCGTTGCTTGCGTTACAGAATAGGCAACATAAATAGTTCTACGAAATGCCTCTGCGACAAACTAAAATGTGTTCCCTGTAAGTAATCTTACTTTGTTTGCTCCATTTGATTCGTATTCCTGTTATTTGCAGTTAGTAAATTGGCTAACATTGAAAACAGGCAAAGTTGGCATGTGTTTGTAGTTATGTAAGGTTAGGTAGGTAGAGGTACGATTACCTCCACGAGGGTGAACTAGGGACATGTTGATATTTATTTCTTGTTGGGGCAGTTTATAAAACACGGGCGCCTCTGTACATTGTTTTCAAAAAGTAATGTAAATCAGTCATAATGTATGAATCAATTTGTCTAGCCTGTTCCTCAACTTTTTGGGGTCGGCTTCCAGTCTAACCGGATGCAGCTTAATACCAATATTTTCATGGAGCAACTGCCTGGATGATAACACGATTCCCCTTGGTAAGTCTGGTTGTCAGACTTTTGGGCTTCTGCTGACTCGTAACGACTGTAAAAGATCTACGAATGACAGCCGGTACCAACGGCTTAACGTGCTTTCCGAGGCACGGAGTCTCGATATGTTTTGGATGATCACCCATCCACGAACCGACCGCGGCAAGTGTAGCTTAACCTTCGATCGACGCGTGCGGCCGTTATCATTTAGCCATAGTCTATAACTATCGTAATTGTTGGCCTCCTATCGTGTCGTTATATACCTTCGACGATACTTCATGTAAACTAATATTATAAGGAGAAAAGATTTGATTTTTTGTATGTTTGTTTATTACGCTTTCACGATAAAACGGCTGAACGGATTTAGATGAAATTTGGCACATGGGTAGACCGTGATCTGGCTTACGACATAAGATTCTTTTTATCCCGATATACTTACGGGATCGCCGCTTATGCGGGTAAAACCGTGGGGCGCAGGTACTTTCTTAAATAAATAAAATACGAACCCGTCAGCAAGATACACACCAGGGTGCACCGGACGTAGGTACTTAAGGGTCGTCACTCGTAAAGACGCTCGTAATATAGGTAGGTAAACTAAAACATATAAAAATTGATCAACACCGGACGAGGAAACAAGAGAAAATTGTAGGACACTACAGTGTACAAAAAAATCATTAAAAAAATATAATTCGGAAGTTTAGGAAATTGAATAAAAAACATAATGAATTGTCAGTGAAACCTTTTTTCTTAATATCCTTTTTATTATTCTGCGGACTCCATAAAAATAAACGCAAAAATTTACTCCACCAAGGCCGACCGAGTAACCATAATAATTACAACAAACAATATTCAATCTATTCAAAATTTCGGACAGACGGCGTATCGTTTCCTCGTCGGCAATTCGTAAATTCAACCCCGAGCTAATTTTGACAACTTGGCTAACTTATTACAAGTTAAATTGAAATTCGGAAAGACTTGCGCCTATCCTGCACACTGGGCAATTTAAGAGGCAAAGCTTGGTACTTACAAGGGAAAGTTGCAACCAATTTTTCGTAATATTTTTTCAGCGCAATCTTTCTAGAATTATCTTTAATTTATACTTTTGTTGTGGAACAAAATGTGGGGAGTTTTACTGCGCTTGGGAAATGTTTTGCATCCTTGCTTGTGGTGGAAAAACAAAATTAATTCGCTTTGTTCAGGTGTATTTTATTTCAAGTACTTGTTTGAAATAAATGCGGGTGGGTAAATTTTATTCAATTAGCATTTTATATAAATTAATGGGTTTCTTTTGCAAGCTGGATATATTGTTTCGTGTTTCAAGCGCTATAGCCAGCTTTTCGCCAAAATTATAGCTTCTGATCAGAGCAACCATCTATATAATGTCAACAACATTAAGAGTGATGGTTGCTAGATTCCAAAGCTGACCAAACTTAACCAAAAAAATAGTTTTAATCTGAATCAACCCAATATTCATGAACTATTCATCAGCTAGAAGACAACCGTACAGTACCTACTGCATTAATTATCCGGGAACATTTCCTCATTTCCAAGTTTAACGGCCAACTCATCAATAACCTTCATCAAATTTGTTGAACAAACGATCTGGTTCGCAGAGTCAGCAGTAGGTACTGTATTTACAATGCATGGGTACTAAGCGCCCGTCGTCGTCCACATATTTGCATATTACAAGCGACAGTACACCTCGCGGTCAGCAGTTGTGGGTTAATAGCTTAAACGCGCGCCCGCATTCGAGAGTTGTATTATGTGTTATGTTCTTGTATCTACTGGTAGAACTGTGATTGAAGTATTTTTGAACTAGTACTGATTTTTCTCTAGAACTTCAGCAGAGGGAACGGTTATTGAAGTGTTTTTTGACTGGTACTGGTTTTTCTATAGAACATCAGTGGGGGAACGGTTATTGAAGTGTTCTTTGACAAGTACTGGGTTTTCTATGGAACATCAGTGGGGGGAAACGGTTATTGAAGTATGCATTTTTGGACTTGCATCGATTTCTCTTTAGTTCATCACAGGGCTCGGATGATGGTACATTTTTCGAAACGGTTTCGTCTTACAAACTTAAGGAGCGATTTGTTTCGGTAGCGTTCGAACGGAACGTTATTAAAACGTTTTTGGAGAAGACCAAAATTTAATTTGTTATCGGTTAATAAAAACGTTTTTATCCGTTTTTAACCATTTTTGGGTTGATCGATAGGAAACTCGCAACACAACCCTAATCAATATGTGAGCGGCAAGCGCATTGGAATCGATGATGTTATGAAATGAAGATAAGGTACAATTCAAGTAAACAAGTTCATGCTTGTCGGCACATGCACCGTGCGCGGCTGCGTTGCGGAATAATCCGGTTTTTTAAAACGTTCTCATTTCGTTTTCGTTACGAACAAAATGTTCTACAAAGAAGAACGAGGACTGTTAGAAACGTTTTAATAACGTTTCCGACGCCTGGTTCATCAGCAGAGAGATTGGCTTTTGAAGTATTTTTGAATTTGTTAGGAGTATTATTATCTAGAAGAGCAAGGATTAATCTATGTTTTCATTGGGCATGAGAAAATAAACACCAACCGATGTGACTGAACGTCTCTAATAGTTTGACCTGCCGTTCGATTCTGTAAAAATATCACCGTGAAACTTAGGTGAAGTGAGCGTGAAGTGAGCTGTCAATAGTGTTAATCCCTAGCATCCTGCCGGACGATTCTGTGGCAGTGACAGCTCACTTCGCGCTCACTTCACCTAAGCTTCACGTTAATATTTTTACAGAATCGACCGACTGTTCAACTTTTTCATTAAAGTATGTAGATGTTTCAAATACTTACACCACTTATATTAATACTACTTATAAAAATTATGTTACAAAACATGAAAAAATCTTGTAAGCGCTATGCGGCAAAATTCTGGCAACACTGTTAAATTAGAATGTCAGTTCATTAGACATGCATCGGTTTTATGAACAGACTTCTGGTTACCTGGTTTGGTTCCTTTTAATTACTATAAGCTCACAAACGGAAGGCTTTGATCTAACGCTTTTCCATTTCAATTATATTTTTCCCTCTTTCGGATAATTTTGGGAAAGTAATTAGCATTCGTTCATTAATAATTGAAAGAAATTGAAGGAATGAGGTTTGCCAAGTTCATCATTTATTTTTTTAGATTCGGCACAGTCAAAGTCGGGCACACAATCCAATATATGTCTGGGAAAAGCCGCTCAGCTAAGCTCGAATTGTGTCGAGCTGACCCAAACATCATTCAGCGAGGGTAGATGCCGAACGAAGTTTGCCGATCGGCACAAGCCGAATATTATGTAGAAATTGCTTCTGGTCGTCTTTGGTGCTCAATAAATACTGCTGAATTAAATGTCTCCATCCGAACAAGTTAATGATATTGAGGTGAGGAGGACACGATTCTCTGAATAACTATAATTAACATAACTAATGAAATGTATGTGTACCTTAAGGGCTCTGCCTGCCATTCGAGGATTACAGGCGTCATGTTATGTAACGTATTGTGTTGCTAGTCTACTCAATAGTTAGCTTTGTGTTACACAAAGAGACAGTGAACTAAGTACTTCGATTTAGGCCACATACAATATTCAAACGATTACGTACGCTTACAAAAAAAATCCTTTCACGCTCAGACATACCTTTTTCTTTTTCTTTTGCAAAGCCTTTGTATAAGTTATTCCCACCTGTATACATCTATGATAAAGTTTATTACCTATCCGCCTCATCCTGAGACTCGTATATTCGAGTATAATTTATAGCGGTATCGATATTCTTTGAGGTACTGTTATACGGACTCAATGTTCTTTACTGTGTGATCAGGTACTGAACTAACTTGAATATGGATGTTGACAATTTTTTTTTGTTAGTTCTTCATGTATATTATTTTAAACAAATCGGACACGTATTTTTTTCTTTTTTACGTAATCAAAAGATTACGGCAATACATTTTTTTTTTTTTTAAGGCGTTGGCCCACACTAAGAATTTCTTCCTGTGTCGTGGGTGCGTTTACAAACATAGAAACTCACATACACTAACACCCAGACCCGGATCAACTACTTACAGATCATACAAATATTTGTTCCGTGCGGGGATAGAACCCGCGACACGTTGCGCAGCAGTCGATCGCTCAGCCACTGCGCCAACCGTGTCGTCGAGTAGGCAATGATTTAAAATGTAGCATGACGTCACAGGCCGGTAGATTTTATACTGACTTGTGACGTAGCGAGCCGCCACTACCCGACTTTAATGCGTTTTATCTAAACCATTTTTTATTAATTTGATAAAGCAAAAAATACGTATCTAATATTTTTTTATTATCTGACTGACGGACAATTTTTTTAATTTTTTTCCCCAGTCGACATCTCTATTCTCACAAGCACTTACTTACTTTCTCGTATAAAAGAAGAATTATTTTCTTGTTTTCATTTATCTTAGTAATTTTTTGATCATAATCTTATGGAGTTTTAATATGTATAGAGCGATGGGTATGTTTGATACAAATATCCACAAATAAAATAAAACACATTCTATATACAATGTGTATCAAAAACCGTGTCAAATGTGAAAGGGGCCACATATATACTTTTTAATAGGCAAAGTTTTTTTTAAATATTATTATTATATTACTATTTTATTTTTATTATATTATTATTATTTATTATTATTATAACATTTTTTATGAAAAAAAAATTGCTATTAATATTCACGTTTTTTTGCATCAAAATTAGCCCAATTTAATAGTAAAAAGCAAATTTTCAAAAGGGACCTGCTTACACAAACAAAACCCTGTTTTTCACATGTTGTATACTGCGCCTGACGTAGATAGTTAATTTGTACGAATAGGGACGTGTTGCTACCTACGAAAATAATAAAAGTCGTTGCTACGAATTAATGTAGGCGATGACGTCACTGATATGCTAGCTACGCTTTCGTAGCAATTGCTGCGTGATGTGTAATTTTCTTTAACGTGGTTGATTTTTGAAATATTGTACTAGAACGTTTTTATGTAGGTTACTACGAATAATGTAGGCGATGACGTCACTGGTACGGTAGCTACGCTTTCGTAGCAATTGCTACGAAAGCGAGGGAGAGAGATGTCATTTTCTTCAACGTCGTTGATTTTTTAAATATTGTACTAGAATATTTTTTATTAGAAAGAAAGAAAGAAAATGTGTTTACTGGCATAACAGAAAAAAAAAACCTCTAATTGATTTCTGTCTGTTCAGCATCGAAATAATAACGGACATCTCATTTAAATAAGCAAAGATTACAAACGCTAGCAGTAGGTAGATATAATTTTGCTATGTTATTGTAGGTATCGAGGTAACTTGAAACAATATTGAACATGAAAGGGTAAGCAATTCAAATTTAATTCCATTTTGTGGACTCAACTGACGCAACACGTTAAAGATACTTAATATTATTTAATAACTCCAGAATATTTATCTAGAACCGTTTGTTAAGAATATTAGGGAACGTTCCTAAAATCTATTATATGTAGTCGCATTACATACCAAAATCCTACCACGTACCTACTGTTTGCAACCAAATCAAGCATACATATACTGCGTTCGCTATTTAGTTTCCAAACATATGAACAAATATCTTCTTTTTTTTTATAAATAACTTTAATACCCAAATATAAAGTACAATTTGAATTTTTCAATAGCTCTAATTATTATGATATCAACTTAATTTACACGGGAATAAAGTTAATAATTGTTTGATATCGAAATAACATCAATTGGAATCAAGAATTTGAATGTGGAATACTCAGGATAAACTACACCGCTTTGACTGTAGTCTCCAGATATCAAGCGATTCGGATTTCGGGTTTCTAAGCATTTCATGCATAAACTTAGCAAACATGTCAAAGGGAAGACTAATGTTAGATTGAGTGTGAACCGAGTAATTAATGTTCCCAAAGGAAACCTAGCAACCAAATCTAAGTACAAAGACGTAGTATAATCGAACACATCTACAATTAAACAACGAGTTTGACAACGCCTTTTTTTTAAGTGTTACAACACGTGTGGTTGACCATACATTGGCTTGGAGAAGGAAATGTTAATTGTTATTGGATTTTTCTGGTCACTCATTTGTATTAGAAGTACTTAAACACTATAGAACTAATTAATATTTTTTTTTTTTTAAGTATTGTGTAGTATTGTAATTATCCTTGTTAGACTGTACTAACTTACTTACTTAAGATTAACGAAGCAATTTGGAAAGAAAAAAAGACCTATAATCGAATAAAATCTTGTGTTTGTGAAAGGAATTATTTTACTGAGAGATGAAAAGTTAAATCTTCTGTTAGGTAGTTCATTTCAAAAGTAATAAAATTAACTAACAAAAGCCCCAATAGAATTCACTTTGAATTACCCTCTCAAACGATCGTAACTCGAAATAGGTCAAGAGAACGCACTGCCCTTAAAAATCCATTGTAATTGAATACAGTCACAAAGAAAACCGAATAAAATAAAAAAAGAAGTCGTTTTGTAAACGCGGTATCAGACAAAATTGTCGCAGCGACGCGCACGAGAATAAACAGAGGTCCGATAATGAAGCTACTTTACAAATAAATAAATAAAAAAGAACGTAATCTTTCGGATGGGGGCAGCCCTCTGGGTAAACACCATTACCGTTCCCGGCCTATATACCCGCCAAGATAAGATGAATAGAGGCTGCGGCCGTAAAAATAGATATCGGGTGTTTTGCTTATCCCGAGTTAGCCGTGCGGGCGAAAATTTTAAAGGTCCTGTCGTAGGGTGCTTGAAACAGTTGCCTAGTTTTATGTCTACTAACTTGATTGTTGGCTTATGTTAGCACATTTTGGGATGATAATCATGTCAGTTTGTAAACCAGTACCTACTCTTAATTACCTCCTGATTCTTTTATCGAGCCATCAGAGAGCTTTTTCCTGGGAGTTCGTTGTCGTGGCCGACTTGGGAAACTTTAAACAAACTCCGCACCCAGGTCGGCCGCAGCTAAGACAATCTCCACAAGTGGAAGTTTCTCACTGTATATGCGGCGTCTCCCCGCCCTACCACCATGGCCCACCTTTCATCTTGCGTCGCATACCCTGGCACTTGTACGCGTGAGGACGTAATGTATGCGACAGCGCATGGTATAATGGAACTAGTGTATGGCAGACTTCTACGTTAAAAATCAAATCTAATCAAAAATATTTATCTGCTAGAATACGGTACATAAGGTCTTACAGTAAATTTGTTTCAGCATTATATCCTGCCATAACATGGCGTGCAAATGTATTTACAATCAGCGAAGCGATGCGATGCGATGTGTATGGTGTAGGTTTTCTTTTTCTTTTTAGTATGACTGCCTCGTTGGTCTAATGTTGGCAAACACTACTGCTGAGCATTCTCCGGCTCTGGGAGGGCGTGTCAGACTCTTACTGACTAAAACTCACCCGTGTTCCTTCAGTTGCCTGTACGTTGCCAGGGGCCACGGTATCCCTTTCGGACTTTCCCGCGACTTCGGCAGTCATCGGTCTTAGCAGACACCTTCAGTTGTGCTGACACCTCTTTGAGGCGCGCGTGGAACACAACGCGCGATAAATAAGGTCCTGGGTTCGATTCCCAGGTCGCGCAAAGTGTTATTGGGGTTTTCCATCTGGGATTTCTCAAAAGCAGTAAGGAGTCTGGATTTGTGGCCGGTTGATGACAATAGGCTTGCCTCTATTACCCACATTTCGCCAGCTATGCTTAAGTCCCATAAAACATAACTGGCGAAATGTGGGTGTGGTTTAGGAGCATCTCTGCCTAATCCTTCGGGGATTATAGCCGTGATGTTATGTTGTACTAAGATTACAATAATTATAGTCCCTTAGTCGCTTTTAAAACAGCTATACATAGAACAGGGTGGTTGATATTTTCAAATTAATTTTGGTTGAGTGCGTAACGTAATGTCATTACATTTTGAAAGTGGGGGTACTTCCAACTGTTTAAGATGACGTCATTACTCCATATACTCCTCTTCAGAAACATAAGATTCGCCTCTTTGTCGTAATTGCAATTAGGGGATTAATTATCAGGTGGATTTTCCCGGTCCAGCGTTCTGTATACCTATCCGTATGCTTTGAATTGTTTTCTGGTTTTATTTTGTTCATAGTTGTTGTTACTTCAAAAGTGATGTTTGTTTATATGTGCATCGCAAATTAAAATCATTTTAACAATCAGTTTTTTCCAAATGTAGAGGGAGAATGACGCCCGCGCTTACAAATAATAATTTTTAGGGTTCCGTACCCAAAGGGTGCCAACGGGACCCTATTACTAAGGCTCCGCTGTCCGTCTGCCTGAACCGTGAAAGGTACAAACTTTAAATTTTCACAGAGTGTGAACTACTATGGCCGCTATCACAAAAAAATAATAAAAAATAAAATATCGTTAAAAGCGACATACAAGAACCCTGTTTTTCGGCGTTTAAAAAAAATTTCTAGTGTTAAATATACGGTATCGTACGTGTACTTGCTCGCTTTTTAAGTCGTTAGGAGATCGACTTAGCTTATTTTTAACTATTTTTATTTATTATTTTATTTATTTTATTTAGAAAATTTAAATACAATAACATTATAATATATATATAAAAAATATAATATATTAATATATATATAAGCTCTACCGTCTTTCCTGGACGGTATACTTTTAAAACGTGACTTCTTTGAAGGAAGTTTTTTTTTTTTTCGTGAGGGCGAACTCACGAAAAAAAAAAATACTGCCTTCAAAGAAGTCAAAGGTCTTCAATTAATTGATTAATTTCAATTTCATTAACAGTAGTGGTACTCAAGCGGAATTAATGCCACAAGACATTCTCCACCAGTCAACCTAATTCCAAAAACAAAAAGCTTGGTTGGACAAATACCAAAATTCCACCCGCTTTAGTAGAAATTCGAATACTGAAAATCACCGGGTTGTATTGACAAAGGTAGGTACTGTAGGTACTCCCCTTCAAATACAACGCAAAGGATCTATTGTACTCGAATGACGCGATCTGTTTGTCGGCAAACATCGTGTTCTGTCTCAATACACGAGTGTTGGAGCTGGGATGCTGGGAATATCATTTGTTTTTGGTGATTGCTTCTTTGCTTTTTATAGCTTAAGTTGTCAATCACAACCAATCATACCAAGGGGTATCGTATTACCCAGTAACCGGGTCAGATAGGCAGTCGCTCCATAAAAAATACTGGTATTCAGCTACATATGGTGAGAATGGAAGCCGACCCCAACATAGTTGGGGAAAAGGTCAGCAGTTTTTTTTTTGTGTGTCTGTGTATCTGTCGTGTAACCTGCATTCCTGATTCAGGTAACCCAGTGTCATTGTACACAAAATTGGAAACACGCGTTCACGTGTGTCGGCCCCCCGAATTACGTAACCAAATTTGCTGCTGGAAGTGCTTCCAGTGAGCTATTTGCCTTGTATCAGGGACCATACATAGGTATTCGACGGCACAAAAAAAAACTGCTGACCTTTTCCCCAACTATGTTAGTTGGGGAAAAGGTCAGCAGTTTTTTTTTTTGTAGTAAAATTTATGAACTGCTTTCTTTTACTACAATGCTTCTGCTAAATACTCACAGACAGCTTTTCCACAAGTAATGGTCGATATCCCGATTACAGAGTCAGAGTCGTAATTATGTAAGAATTCCAATTGGTAACCGCAGTGTATTGTTATTGGCGTCAGCCATCTTCGCTTACTAAAACCCAAGTAGTCTTAAACGATACTCACAGGTAGAAAGCCAGTACAGTCTCTCGAAACAATCGAAATCTTATTTTTCAGTGCCTATTTTAATTTACACCCGAAATCAAGGCTTCGCTCACTCCTTCCAATACTTTGTTGTATATCCAAATTCCATTAAATCCGTACCAATTAATTAATTCAGCGAAAAGGAAGAAACGTGTGAAACGACATAAATCAATTCATTTAAAATTAACATTCAATGGGAAATGTGCGTCACATTTTTCGTGAACGATTTAATTTCCAATCAGTCGGATAAACGGCGCGGTACAAACGCGCACAAACTTTTTATCGCAACATTGAGTTGTATTGTTGATTCTGTGCAGTGGAAACTTCGTAAACAAAGGAACGACGAACATTCCCCTCTATACAAAATAGTGGTAACAAAAGAGGTGAGATTCGGATTTCTGCGTCGGGTTTATTCGCTTTGTTCTCAACTCCCACTTTGTGAAATATTTACATGTGACTGTTAATTTAAAGGGGTTGATGTTTATCGTTGGAGCGGGTTCCAAATGTTTAGTAACATAGCTTGTGTAGCATAGTGGGTAATATCGTATTTCAAGTTGCCCGGTCAATTATTGTTAGGGACCGGTTTAATTAAGGAGTTGTGTTCGATATCTCGCACAATAGAACAATTTACTATTCTTGTGTATCTGTCGTGTAATCTGCATTCCTGATTCAGGTAACCCAGTGTCATTGTACACAAAATTGGAAACAGGCGTTCACGTGTGTCGGCTCCCGAATTACGTAACCAAATTTGCTGCTGGAAGTGCTTCCAGTGAGCTATTTGCCTTGTATCAGGGACCAAACATAGGTATTCGACGGCACACGATAGAGTTTTATTGTCATACACTGCCATGTTATAGTCGAGGAGGAGTTATAGTCCTGGAGGAGCTCGTGGCTAAGTAATAACTGGTGCGGCAGTTACCGGGTCGATCCATCAGGTTAAGTTACGCTTGCCGGGTTGTTCAGTGGATGGGTGATCATCTTTACATACCGATACTCCTCCGTGCCTCGGAAAGCACGTTAAGCTGTTGGCCCCAGCTGTCATTCGTGGATATTTGACAGTAGTTACGGGTCGTCAGTAGCCCGAAAGTCTGACAACCAGTCTTACCAAGGGGTATCGTATTACCCTGTTACTGGGTTGTGGAGGTCAGATAGGCAGTCTCTCCATGTAAAATACTGGTATTCAGCTGCATCCGGTTAGACTGAAAGCCGACCCCAATATAGTTTGGAAAAGGCTAGGCAGATTGATTGACTGCCCTGTTATAGTCAGGCAACCCAGTTAGCCTGCTGGTAGAACGCAAGATTCTGAGCACTCGGGTCCCTTTTGAAAAGGCATTTTCAGAGTCGCTTGATCGTAAGATCTGAGCAGACTATAATAAAGAAAGGGCAGGCATTACAGCGAAATATTTCATTCTACGTTTCATAACACATTTCTCTTTACTGTTTTTTATATTTTTCCGAAGTTAAGAGCCATTTACAACTGTAGCGGTTACGAAAAAGCCTACCGCAATGGGTGTATTTTTGTGTGGAATCTTTTATATACATATTCTTGTTATTTTATGATTTTGACCGGTATGTATGTATGTTCATCTGTTCCCTCATAACTTCTAAACTCCTCATCATTATTTGACGAATGAGGTATCGTTGAAAGCGTCTTGATCGTCCGCTTGTTATAGTGTGTTGTCATTAAATATGGCGCCCTCTAGAGGTCATATAGTCACGAACAAAAGACAAATTAAAAGTCTAGAGACACGTAATCAGTTCAAGTTACGCCCAATAACACGTGTGACTCCGGATTTTTAATTTGTCTGTCTGTGATGTCTTGTTTATACTTTTTTAGTTGACTTTTTTGTCGTACTTGGGTTTTAGTTCTTATGACTTTTTTAGTACATGAATTCCCATCTTTTAAACAATCTAAACTTCAGTTCCTGCTCTAAGTCAACGCGGTATTAATAGTGTTATAGATAAAACAGAAACTACTTCATTACGGACAGTTTATGAGGCATCCCGCAGTTCAGGAACTTAACATGGAACTTGTTTTAATAGGAAATTCGAGACCCGCTTTAGTAAACTTGACTCTTACAGGAAAACAAAGCATGTATAGTAGGTAATTCAGGGATTTTACTGTAATTTGATATGAGATGATACATTGCAATGATGTATACCAGCCTATTTCTTAAACTTTTTACATACATCTTTCGAATATTTTTTTTAATTTTATTTTTTAGTTTCTAAGATCCATATTAGACTATCATAGAAATATGATCAGAGATGTATGAGTCATTTTTATATGAAGAACCTATGACGGTATATTATCTACGATTCATATTGTCTATGATTATAGATAAAGGATCCTATTTGACAGCAAGAGTACAAATATGATCATATCCGTCTAACCTTAAAAATGGCTAAATCGATATCCATCTTGATTAAGTACGACGTGTAATTGACCATAAGTGTAATATGTAGAAATGAAGAACAGCATCATTTAACTATGATCATAAAATTTGACAGATATTAAATCATATTTATCTACTCTCTTATCGTAATATTCGAATTATATACTTCAAAACGAGTTTATATTGACATACTTTATAAGCACAATACTGAAATTTAAAAATAGAATCATTTTATAACACTTTTTCTCTAACTAAATAATGCTATAAAACAATATTTTTGTCTATTACGATACAGGGCAAATCCAAGACGTTAATATCACCAAGGAGTTTCCATCAACTTTTGTCATGAAACGTTAAGGGGCACAGCAGCACCGCTGTAGCGCATGCGCGGTGATGTGCTGGGTGCAGGCGCCATTCATAAGTGAAGTTGTACTGAATTTCGTGAGAATTTTATATTCTAGATCTTTAACTTTGATCGTTTATTATTTTAGTAGGTTCAATCCCAATATATGAGAGTAGATAAAGTAGTGTATGAAACTGCACATAACTAAGTATTAAAACACTCGTACTATTAAAAAAATATTTTAAACACATACTCATTTTTAATACCCCTCATTATGCAACAATTTTATAAGCTACTATTTTATAATAAATATTAAGATAGTGTTATTGGGGCCTTACTGCATTCAACGAAGTCTGACAAGGGCAGAATTTACAGTGTTTGTTGAATAAAACCGTCAAGATTACAAAAATAGAACTCAAACCTGGCTGAAAAGAAGAACGCATCCGCAAACAAAACACTGTAAAGAAAAAAACACGAACATAAAAACTAGCACGGAAACTAGAAGTACCGAAATGCATCAACTGTAGGGCTCTCGGCTGCCAAGTGGCCGTACCGTGTCCCACAAACATACTGTCATACCGATACCACCACCATGTCTATACCGCGCTCCTGCAATCAAAGAGAGAGCTTTTAGTATACCGCAAGTTTGTCTCTTTGTTCTGTCAGCTTGCAAAGTTGCCGCGTTTTGTGAGGATTCGATTTGGGTAGTGAAAAGCTGGGTCTCTTTTGGTGTCCATTTAACTGAAGACAATCTGTAAAACGTCTTTGTGTGATATAAGCCAAATGTGTCCTTGACGTGGTTTAAACCATTATCCATATTGACAGATTCATACGATAGAACGATATTCCGTCGTTATTTTGTTATTCGTGTTAAAATATTTATGAAATCTGTCAGTTTTAAATCGAGATTCAAAAGTCTAGAATACTCGAACGTTCGAAAACAATTGACAATCGCGTCGTCAAAAACCGAAGCTCCCATTTCTGAATGAAAGAGGTGGCATGACTGGTTATTTTTATACCGGGGTTGCTCATAAATTAGAAAAAACACCATGATGAACCACCGCCTTTTGTTCGCAGAACGCGTCAGGTGTGTAGGTTCTCATAGGTACCAATTTATGACGGTCAAATTGAGGCAAGGCGGATATTTATAACCGATTTTTCCTCCATAAAGTGGTGTGAAGAACATTTTCCTAATTAATCGGCACAAAAATAACAATGAAACTAAAATAAAATACTTAAAATTATTAGCCTACGTTCACACGGGCGCTTTTATTAACGCGAGGTGTCGTGACGCGCATTGGATTTTCAATTGTCAGTGTCGAACCAGACGTTGAGAATTCAACAGAGTGCATCCCTAGCGCGTTGAAAAAGTGCACTGTTGGATTTTTAACTCACGCCACTACGCCGAGCGTTGAAAATCCAGTGCGCGCCAAGAAAGCTCGCGTTAAAAAAAGCGCCCGTGCGGCGGGTAGGCTTACTTGGTAACTGAAGTACTTAGTCTAAAAATAATCAGTATTTACAGCTTCGAGTAGGTAGGTAATTACATAAGAATAAGAATATTATTTATTTGCAAGAATACAATTATTTATTATACTTGTAATCTTGCAAATTTACAATATACAGTTTCCGTCATATTCTACCAGGGATTTGCGGGGTAATTGCGAAACACACTTACAGTAGCAATGGTTTTCCTTTTGACAGTTCAGCAGACAAATTTGTCAAACATATGAACTTGGTGGTTTAGCAATATCCTTCAAAATCATTCAGATTGTGATTGAAAGTGTGTTACGCAATTAGGGTACTGGTGTGCAAACCATATTAACTGTTTGTTGGTAAAATAGTAAATAAACACAAAAAAAAAAACTTATTCTATATAAAAAACAAAATTGTTTCTACTAAACTAGAACAAAAAAAAAACCGGATCTTTAATTAAATTAAATGTTAAAATAAAATGTAAATAGCAAAAATAAATAGTGGAAATGGATGGATGGAGGTGTACCTAATGTAATCGCAGGTATGCTGGTCCCCTAGGACCGATGCCTGTCGTTGTTGCGGGAAAGTCCGAAAGGGATACCGTGGCCCCTGGCAACGTACAGGCAACACTGAAGGAACACGGGTGGGTTTTAGTCAGTAAGAGTCTGACACGTCCAAAAAGTTACTTGATAAAAAAATAAAAATAAAGTTTTATTTATTTTTCTTGGTTTGCAATTCGCTGTTAACGAACATTTAGTCATCGAAAAAAATAATTTATAGATAAGAAAATTTGCTTATTAAAAAATAAGCAAATTTTCTTATCTATAAATTATTTTAATTGTGTTATTAGTCTGTAAGCTTTCTGTAAATTAAAATAATTAAATAAATACTTACCCACCCAAAAAAAAAAAAAAAAAGGCATAACCATATTTTATTTCTGGAATAGATTTGTTTAGAAAATATACATAACCTTCGTACGTATGTATTTTCTGTTCTTTTCTTCTTGTATGTTTATATGATTATATGTACACATATATATATTAAATAAATAAGAAATATAAATAAAAAATATTTCAATACTTTTTCAATTTGAAACTCGGAAATATTACCTGAGTATTATTATGGTCACTGAATTATTGTTATTATTGGGAATGTTTTATCCGCTGAAAACGTATGCTTATATTATTCATCGTAATGTCACAATACAATAATTAGTAATTTTAAGCACACGTTTGTTTATCGAAATATTTTCGCTGTGATATAATTAAATAGAAATGTTGATAATTGGTTCTTGCATTATGAATACAAATCGCGCCAGCATTTACCGAGGGAGTGGGCCCATATTTTGTCAGGCATGTTTAACCAGGCACAAATCCACACTCCTGACTAGCCCCACTTGCACCACAATGTATTTAAATGAAATAAATCAATCTGCCTAGCCTTTTCCCAACTATATTGGGGTCGGCTTCCAGTCTAACCGGATGCAGCTGGATACCAGTATTTTACATGGAGCGACTGCCTATCTGACCTCCACAACCCAGTAACTGGGTAATACGATACTCCTTGGTAAGACTGGTTGTCAGACTTTCGGGCTTCTGACAGTCGTTACGTCATAACGACTGTCAAAGATCCACGAATGACAGCTGGGGCCTACAGCTTAACGTGCTATCCGAGGTACGGAGTCTCGGTATGTAAAGATGGGCACCCATCCCCGGCAAGCGTAGCTTAACCTGATGGATCGACCCGTGCGGCAGTTATTACTTAGCCACGAGGTCCTCCTGTATTTAAATGAAATGATTTTTTTTATTTTGTAAATAGGATATCGGAATCGACAATACGACTCTCCTCAACTTGGGAATCGATCCGAAATCGGACCGTGCTCAAATCAACCTCGCTAGAAACCAATATGGCTGTAAATTCCTGCATGCTTACACTCTGTAGTTAAATCATCGGAGCGTCAGGATGCGTGAAGCGTATAATGAGTCCAAAATAAACTGAACAAATGTGATTGTGAGGCTGAAATTGAATGCTTAACATGATATTCATTACACGTTATGGTCGAATTTACATGTTGAGTTGAAAAGTTTAAGGAATTACTCAGTTCAAATAATATGGGTGTGTTTAAGGTGTTTGTTAGTGATTGTACGTTTGTGGCTGTAGAGGCGTTATGAGTAATCAAATTAAAAGTATATTTGCAAGAATTGTAGTACATTATATACGGTCGGGTTTTTTAACAGATTCTAAAACATTTCGCTAAAACTATTGAGTTAAAGTTAAAGAAAACACTGCTGAGCATGAAGTCTTGGGTTCCTTTCCCAGGTCGGGAAAAGTGTTATTGGGTTTTTCTATCTGAAACTTTCAGTAGCACCCCGCAGTCTGGATTTGGGCCCTGATGACAATAGGCTCGCCCACTATTACATGGGACTTAAACATAACTGGCGAAATGGTTTTTTTTGGTAAATCTCTGCCCAACCTTTCGGGTTAACAAAGCGTGATGTTATGTTTATGTATTAATGTTACATTTTACCTAAATTTGTTCCTAATTTGGATGTGACCCAGTATCTAAGCTATATAGCAGTGATAGCCTAGTGTCCGTAGTGACCGTCGGACTGCCAAATCATAGGTCTCGAGTTCGAACCCAAGGCACGCACCTCTGCTGGGGTTGCGGGTTTGTGCTGGGGTTGCGGGTTTGTGCTGGGGTTGCGGGTTTGTGCTGGGGTTGCGGGTTTGTGCTGGGGTTGCGGGTTTGTGCTGGGGTTGCGGGTTTGTTGCTGGGGTTGCTGGGGTTGCGGGTTTGCTGCTGGGGTTGCGGGTTTGTTGCTGGGGTTGCGGGTTTGTCTGAAAGGGATATCGCGGCCCCGGCACACAGGCAACGGAAGGAACACGGGTGGGTTTAGTCAGTAAAAGTCTGACACACCCTCTCGCTCTGCCCAGAGCGGGAGAAGTCATTTAATGATTTCCCATCCTGAAAAAAAAAAAGAAAAAAAAAAAAAAAAAGGCACGCACCTCTGACTTTTCGGGTTCATGAGCGTATTGTATAATTATCAATTAGTTCAAAAACTGTGAAGGAAAACATCGTGAGGAAACATGCCTGAGAGATATTTCTCGACGGCATGTTAAGCCAAGTCAAAGGCCCATGGGCGGCTTTAAAACTCTTACACCAGATTTGTCACTAACCACACGAAAACCAGATGTTTCTAAAAATAGGTAACTGAAAAGTTAACATAAATATGATTACCTAACCGCACATAGCCAGAAATATTTACCACTCGTTAATGCATTATAGTTTGCGAAAATTTAAAAAAATGTCCGAAGGAAGAATGAAACGGAAGGCGAGTAATGACGGTAATTTGTAAAGGGGGCGTTCGGCAAGTTGTAAAGGTTTTGATAAGCCACTATTATTAGAGGGCTGAAAGATTACAAAATAATTACTGGCTTGTAAATGATTACTGTGACCACAGTATAAATAAGTACAGTATTAACACAGTGTGACACGGTGTGTTATTAGTACAGTGTGTTTTGTGTTGGTATTTTACTTTGTTTTATTATTGTTTTTTCTTTTTTATTTATGTTTACTGTGTTTCTAGTTTAATATGTGATTTTCTGTGCGAGTCTCAATAAATACTTTTTCTTTCTTTCTTTTATTCTATCTTCATAGAAAACGGCTGAAACGATGCGGTTCGAAATCTCAGTACGCAAACATTATTGAGTGCGCAGCAGTTACGCACGGAGGCGAAAGGTTTATCTACCGAGCGGCCGTAGGTAATTATTTCAAGGTCACTGGTAAGATATAATATTGCTACTTATTTATTCTGTGCCGTAACTTCTTATCGATCGAGTTGACCTTTTCTTCGTTTCCAATCTGCCTATATTGCCGTCGTGCCTAGCGGTCGGCTTCCAGTCTAACTGGATGCAGCTGAATACCTTCGTGACTTTTTAGGGGTATGAGGAACAGGTGTAAAGTTCACTCATCCACCATAGAAACGGGAGGATCCTCCGACCAGACGGGTGTCGTGTCTGGCCCAGAGGTTGAAGTCGGGAAGCTTGTATATATGTTCATCGAGCGGTAAACTCTAATTACGCGATGCAGGATTTGTGTGACGTCAGATCTTGATGCGTAGTTCGCATGTAGCGATGTAGATGCCGTTACATCACTCCCCTACGGAGACCGGAGGTCGATAGTGGGCTGAGTCTTGAATCTTGCGATGCTTCACAGTGCCAGCTGTGGTTCCAGTGAGTCGGAACCGGATGCCGCATAGTTCGCGGTGAGTCGGAACTGTCTGCGGTGATTCCCCAGTGAGTCGGGGTAGCGCTGCGTTATGATCCAGTGGGTCGGATGTGGTACAGCGCTGGCTTGTGGCTGAGGGTGATGACCAGGAATGCGCGTTCGCTGCATGCTGGTGGTCAGGATACCCGTTGAAGCCGTGGGTGCTGACTGGCTGTGTGACTCGCCTCACGAAAGCTTGCGGGAGTGATGACGATGATGACGTCACGCTGAAGTAGTTGCACGACGGCTGCGTTGACGTTCATATTCGGGGTCACCAATTTAGGGGTATGAGGAACAGGGTGTAAAGTTCACTCATCCACCATAGAAAAGGAAGGATCCTCTGACCAGACGGGTGTCGCGTCTGGCGGGCAACTGCCCAGAGGTTGAAGTCGGGACGCTTGTATATATGTTCATCGCGCGGTAAACTCTAATTGCGCGATGCAGGATTTGTGTGACGTCAGGATGTTGTGTGACGTCAGGTCTTGATGCGTAGTTCGCTTGTAGCGATGTAGATGCCGCTACAACTTCCTTATGTGACTTCCACAAAAAAGTTACTGGATATCACGATACACCTTTGTAAGACTGGTAACGACTGTCAAAGATCTACGAATGACAGCCGGGACCAACGGCTTAACCTCATTAACCTCCAAGGCACAGTCACTCGTCCACGAACCGACCGCGCCAAGAGTAGCTTAGCTTTACATCGACCTGTGTGGCGGTTATCATTTAGCCACGAACCCCTTCCCCTGACATTAAATTTTTAACCAACTTCAAAAAAGGGTTTTTTATAAATATGTTTCCCGATTAGGTACTCGAAAACGTCTTGACCGATTTGGAAAATTATATATTTGTTCGAAAGGGTATATTCCTAGGTCCTGTATAAATTTTATAAACTTTGCTTTGGTAGTTTCAAGCTAGCTTCAATAATTACGTATTTTTCTCACTTAGTCTATGTGGATGATGTTATAATAACTTCCTGGCACTGTTTTACATAGCAAGTACTGGTATTCGAATTTGTGTGGGGTAGGTTAACAACTAGGTACAACTAAAATCAACCTTTTTACAAAAGAAAACAACCAGCTTCCAAAAATAGTAATTATTGTTTCAAACATATCAAAAGGCATCAACCCTGTCTCCACACATCTACCTACACACTGGCGCAAAACAAAACCTTTGTACTTACATATACAATGACGTCACGCCATTCTCTGTGAGACAAGAACGCTACTCAAATATGACAGTTATGTTCATTTGGGAGTCCCAAGGTAGCGGGGAGAGGTATCCTTTTAGGACGTTGGAATTAGAGGGTTGGACAGTGGAAGAATTCTTTTGTCTCGAGAGATTTAACATGAAAGTAAGGGTAGGTACCTAAACGAGGAATTAATGGATAGAAGATACTTTTTATTTATTTATTTAAGTATAGTACCAGGGCGACCGAGCTCGGGTGAAAATAGATAAACATATAGTCCAGGCATAACAACGTTGAGTATTCCCGAGGCTGTGAAAATAGAAAAAGCATATATGTACTCAGATATGAGACCTAGCTAGATCGATTTTTCGCCCCCGTAAACCCCTATATTGCAACTTTCCCCGAAATCGTTAGAGCCGTTTTCGAGAAAGTGATTATTGTATACAAAATATTGCTCATAGTATACAATAAGGATAACTGCAAAAGAAAGGTTTTTATTTAAGAATCATTTTAAATTACACGTTACCTCATTAATCGACAGTTTCACCTTATTTATTTAAATAAACCAATCAACTGAAAACATTACAGTTTTACTTTATTCATTGAAGTACATGAAGCAATGAATCAACTGTAAAATTTGATAAATTATTTAATAAAAAAATCTAACTTACCTACCATATATTTTGAGCCAACTTCACTCAAATTGTTGCTTTTATATAATAACGTTAGTACCTATTTAAAACATTTTCGACCATTTAAATATTTATTTACATATCTACATGTTTTAGTAACGGTATTCCAATAAATGTAATTACATTTTCCGTTGAAGCCGCGTATACAAATAAAATGTTCGTATAATCTGTAACAAGTAAATGTTTTAATTTAGTTGTATTGTTAAATTTCATGTCAGTCGAAATTAATTTGAATTTAATGAATTGCGATTTTTCAATTTGATTTAATGTACCTATTTCAGTTATTATTTTAATCTTTGATTTCTAGCATTATTTTTAAGAAGGTATACTAACATAAATATGGATGACTGTATCTGATTCATAAATATGGATGACTGTATCTGATTTAAAAAAATTAAAATAAAATAAATTAACTTAATACCTAAAATATTTACATCAGTCTCAGTAAGTACTAGGTAGGACCAACACTCACTGGACCCACGTGGTAGATTACAGCCCACTCCCTCTCGAAGAGAGGCGGCCTATGTCCCAGCAGTGGGAACATTATAGACTGATTGTGAATAGGTACTTATAATAGCTTACTGACTACAAAAAGGCACGCAAAGATTTAAATCGTTAGATTTGGCCTCACCGCACTTAATGTCGCGCATAAAGTATCCGTACTGAGAAGAGTGGTTCACACATCTCGCATGTGACGTTTCCATGGCAGCATGTGACATTGTGTGTGGCAGAGATGGCAAAAATAATCAGAAATACGACAATCTTTTGATGCGATAGGGCAAATCTAACGATTGAAATCTTTGGAAGCGAGACTTAACATTAGAAACGCAAGAGCTAGCAATATCACAATTTTATGATTAAAAGAATACCTTTTTTTAGTTAACACTATCTGTCATGGTGATAGTAAAGAGTTGGTTTCCTAAGAAAGCGGTTAACCGTCACACAATAACGGCTGTCCAAATACAAAGCGTTTTTTGACACCTCAATGTCAAGTACTGGTGAAAAAGACAGATTTTCGTGACGTCCGGTATTTTTTGACAGAACCGCTTTCCTAGGAAACCAAAACTTTACAATAATCAACGACCATTTTATGCAAGGCTAGCTTTTGCCCGCGGCTTCGCCCGCGTGGATGTCGGAAAATTTCCCACGGGTACGTACTTACGGGTTTAAAAGTACCCTATGTGTTAAACCAGGTTATAAATTATATGTGTGGCAAATCTCATCCAATTCCGTTGAGCCGTTTTTCCGCCGATACGGAACATACATCCAGACAAACGGATAAAAATTCTACGTTCCTTACAATTTTATTATATGTATAGATTTGGCTATGGAAATCGCATATCTTCCAACGGTTTTATTTTATTGACACAAACTCTCGAGCACTTGAATATTCTAGAACATAGTTCATACTAAAATATTTACACCGTATTAAATTAAAGAACTCCTGTATCAGTTCCTGCTGCAACTAGGCTGCACTGCGGTATTCCGCATAGTCGTAATTGAGATAGAGTTCTGTTAGTATTCCGTTTGAAGCCGACCTTTGAAAATGACTGCCTTTATTTCGGCTGGTAGCTGTAGTGTCCATTAGGATGATATAGTTGATTGCAATTGTCTGTTTTTTGGATCTCGTCATATTGGAAGTGACATTTAGTTTCACCTGGATGGCGAGTAACAGAAATCTGTGGTAATTATGAATTGGAATAGTGGTTACTAGTCACCATTCCAACTCTTATGTAAGATCTAAATGTAAAGCATCGGAGAGTTGAGTGATCAAAAACGGGAGAGTACATTTTCTATCACCTTTTAATGGGGATGCACGAGATGTGATGGTGGCTGCCCACAGTGCAGCTGATTCCCATAGTCTCTTGAACTTGGTCGCGCATACCACGGCATCAAATACGCAAGATGCATCACAATGTTTCAAAACACATACAATAAAATTGGCTGTATTTAATCGATACCGTTTCTATGCTCTCCGATGCCCTACATCAGAAGGCCAATTCTCGTACTTAAAAAACGCCCACATTTAAGTCGAAATCTATCAAACTTGTCAAAAATGTTAGTACTTAAATTGATTAAATTTTTGACAGATTGCGAATACAAACGTTCCTAAAATTTACGGGAATTACCCCTCAGATGAAAATGATAACAAAATTTATCTATAAAATCTTTCCACGAAACAAAGCTTCTCCTCAAACTGAAAATATTGCTGATAACATCACTCGGCACTAGAAAATTAAAAGCAAAGACGAAGAAAAGCGCCTCACCTAATCTTGTTATGTCAGATTCAAAATGGACGTCGTTGTCGGAAAAATTCCGTTGCTTTCCTCGGTACTGACGTGCCGCGCAAAATAAGAGGAGTTGAGTTATCGCTGTAAGTCACTGAAAAATGGAGCGGCCATTAGTTTTAACCCTTTAAAACTGCAACATATTGCTGAACATACAAAATGAGGTATTTTGATGGGAGCAATATGTTTAAATTCTTGACGAGAATGGATTTCGTAGTAAAAGTCTATATTGATGTTCACTGTCTAAGTATCAGCTTCTCTGACAGTGGGTACGTTTACACGTATACATATTGAACAACATTTTTTCTATTTGGTCAAAGAAAAGATGGATGGATTTTGTGAGGAATGATATGGAAGAAAAGTAAGTGAATGATAGCCTGACAGTGAACAAGGGGGAGAATGCAAGAAGAAAACAGCTGTCAGTCTAACCAGATGCAACTGAATAGGTACCAGTATTTTACATGGAGCGACTCCTTATCTCACCTCCACAGCCCAGTTACTGGGTAAGACTGGTTGTCAGACTTTTGGGCTTCTGATGTCTCGCAACGACTATCAAACGTTTACGAATGACAGCCGGGACCAACGGCTTCAAGTGCTTTTCGAGGCTCGAAGGGGTCTCGATATGTAATGGACGGTCACCCATCCACGAACCGACCGCAGCAAGCGTAGCTTAACCTTCAATCGACCCGTGCGGCTGTTATCATTTAGCCATGAGCCCCCCGTTAAAACTATCAACTGTTCTAAAACACGTTGCCAAGGTATACATTACAATTCCGTTTGTAGTTTCATAACGAATAAACTGTTTAATGTTTAAGCCTAAAGAACTCTTCTTTTCGTGTGGTTAGTGACTAACCTCAGAGTTGTAAAGCCGCTTATGGGCCTCTGACTTGGCTTCACATGCCGTCGAGAAATATCTCTTAGGCATGCCGGTTTCCTGCTGGGGTTGCGGGTTTGTCCGAAAGGGATATCGCGGCCCCGGCACACAGGCAACGGAAGGAACACGGGTGGGTTTTAGTCAGTAAAAGTCTGAAAGTCTGACACACCCTCTCGCTCTGCCCAGAGCGGGAGAAGTCATTTGATGATTTCCCATCCTCAAAAAAAAAAAGGCATGCCGGTTGCCTCACGATGTTTCCTTTCACCGTTTTTGAAGCAAGTGATAATTATACAATACGCACATGAATCCGAAAAGTCAGAGGTGCGTGCCTAGGGTTCGAACTCGAGACCTATGACTTGGCAATCCGACGGTCACACCACTAGGCTATCACTACTAAAAAACTTATCCTAAAGAACTTATTTATTTATACATATAAAATTATATAAAATACTTCATTGTACACCAGAAAATACATAGCAAAAAAAAAACGAGCGAGCGTTACAGTAGTCGCATACGATGTGTCTCACCTTGGTAATACGTAACATTAAAGAGGCGTTGTCTCGTCAAAGTCGTTTCTGACAGCCAACTCTAGCACCGCGCGCGCTCATTGGTCAAATCAAATAGCGCGCGCTTCCCCGGCTTCCTGTGTCACACTTCCATCTCTTTTCGCGAAATTACTCCCACAGATTTTTTTATTTTGATTTTGATTGCAGGAAAGACGTTAGGTACATATAATAAATAAATTTAACACTCCAAAACATACAATTGGCGGCCTTATCGCTTTCTGCGATCTCTTCCAGGTAACCTTGTAATGGACAGTGATTACTTGAGAACTTAAGATTTTACAAGAAATAAACCTAAATACAGCATATTTTGCAAGAAAGACAAAGTTAAATATCTTTTCATACCCTTACACCTAGAATATTACTATCATACTACGAGAAAGCTATTCAGGCTAATTCCCCCCTCGCTCTCACGATGCTCAACTCGACGCGGATTTATTGTTTAGGCAATCAACTTGAAAGCGTTGTTACAACTTTCTGTCCTACATCATGTTGCAAGTTGTGCGTCCCATCACGAACTTCGCTTTGTTTGTGATACAGCGTGTTTGTTTATAGTTTGAAGAGGATATTTTTTCTTGCGCATGAATGCGGAGTCAAGGATTGTGGGACATAAAATACGGAGATTGAAAGGTTTTTTCGAGGAAATGTAGTTGTGTGTATGTCGTATGTAAATGTTTATCTGTGGCGGCATCTACATCGCCACATGCGAACTACGCATCAAAGATCTGACGTCACACAAATCCGGCAGTCGCATGCAGTTGGGCAGTTGGCCGCCAGACACCACACCCGTCTGGTCGGAGGATCCTTCCGTTTCTATAGAGGATAAGAGAACTTTATACCCTGTTCCTCATGTCAT
The DNA here is from genome assembly GCA_947364205.1 of Agrochola lota. Lineage (NCBI taxonomy): Eukaryota > Metazoa > Arthropoda > Insecta > Lepidoptera > Noctuidae > Agrochola > Agrochola lota. The sequence goes on from OX376228.1 coordinate 16,482,170, forward strand.
GTAATCAATCTGCCTCTGTAATCAGGATATCGACTATTTGCTCTGAAAAGGCAGACGTCTCATCAGGAATCCCATATTTGGCAGAAGCATTAAAATAATTGAATTAAGCAATTCATAATTTAAGCTACAAAAAAAAAATCAATTACTACCTAGCTTTTTCTCAATTATGTTGGGGTCGGCTTCCAGTCTAACCGGGTGCAGCTGAATACCAGTATTTTACAAAGAACGACTGTCTGACCTCCAAAACCCAGTTACTGAGTAATACGATACCCCTTGGTAAGACTATCCTTAACGACTGACAAATGTGGTCTGTTTATGGTGTTAGGTACCTAATCGAAGTTTACTCTTCAACAAGTCGATTAAATGAATAAATAATCAAGTTAAATAACTTCAAAATAAAGTAAGCAGGGTGACATCAAAGGGTACTTTTGATGTCCAGAATTAGCAGCATTAAATTGAGCTTAAAATTTTCAAGAATTGCTCTATTGAACATTTAAGTAATTTAAAATTTATGAATTTTAGATAGTTATTTATTCAACCAATATTAAACCCAATTCTGTAATAATGAACATAATCAGCATCCCACGGCTGGGACACAGGCCTCCTCTCTGTGCAAAGGAGAGAGCTTTAATCCACCACGAGGGCCCAGTGCGGGTGGATGTCACATGGTTTTGAATTTTAATAAATACACTTTTGTAATTTGTAACACTGAGTTAAAATCTCTTCATCACCCAGTCAACTGTAGAGACTTAAGAACACCCTAAGGTGTGCTTCGAGCTTAAACTTTTTCAGGAGACACAAAGTAACTAGGTACTTAAGTACGTACGTCAACACTTAACAAAGCTTTAGAAAACTTTTCACCTAAACTTAATACACATTTTGCAAAAGTATCGTTTTTCACAGACGTCTAGTGTTGAGCTAAACATATAACTTTTATGTCCATCATCTTTATAAAAGGAGTGTAAAATATTCCCTATAGTCAGGGGTTCCCAAGCTTTTAACATACGCGCCCCCTGCCCCAGAGTTTCTTTGTCGACAAAAGCAGAAAATCATAAGAATGAAAAAGCAAGCGAATTGTGAGGTCGAAAATGTTTGCACCCCTTTGGATAGGCTAGATTTTCTTTTGATCATTCAAACAGAAATAGAAGTTGGTTTGTGCAGTTTTGCAGAAAAACTCAAGAATGATGTGAATGCATAATGCAGCACCTATGTAAATATTATGAAACGTTTGGGTTTTGGAAACCAATCTTAACCTTTTTAATACCAAGAACATAAAAATTTGTAAATCTATACTTTATTATTGGAGTCGCCGCGCCCCTACGGGGGCGCGCCCCACCGGTTGGGAATCCCAGCTTATAGTTCTTTAAGAAGGGGAATGAGCTCCAATATACGAGTATGTCGTTCTTTGTTCGAGGTTCGATCAGTGAGTTGTAAAAGTTTATCTTACAATTTGTTGTGAATACGTTGACCATTATCCTCATGATAGGATTTTCTTACGGATAGGTATGTCCTAATAAGTAACATATAATAAAACATTACATATAAAGTAACATATAACATTATTAAAAAAAAAAAAAAAAAAATTGGGTGTACTCTGAAGGCCAATTCTCGAACTTAAAAAACGTTCACATTAAAATCGCAATCTGTCAAACTTGTCAAAAATGTTGGTAAATTGATTGTATTTTTGACAGATTGCGAATGAGATGCGAATGCGAACGTAAAAATTACGGGAATTGCCTCAGATTGCTTAAAAAGGTTAACTGCTAAAATTATGAATTAGAAATGTTATATTATGATTGCATGCAGTAGGTATTTATATTATTACAAGTTTTATTTTTTGAAACTCAAACAGCAAGAAATAAAATGCAATTTTATTTGGTTTTATTTTACTTATTTATTTTATGTCCTAACGGCAGATACAAATTATGAATACCCTGGTCTTTGTTGAATGTGTGTGTGATCACCCTTTTTTCATAAATGAAATTTCATAACAGATGCAGGTTTTTAGTCTCAAATGTAAATGAGGCACAATTCTAATTTCAGACATATCCTGCCGTTTGGATGTATTTCTATAATTTTTATTTTCACGACATTTATTTTCTATCACACTACAGTCAATGGGATAGATTGAAATTAATTATTAAAAACGTGGTTCTTTTTAATAAACGATTAAAAAATAAACTTTTCAGCCATTACAAAGATGATTCTATTACTAACCAACCTTATATTTATGAGCAATTCCAACTCCTTTAACCCTTATTTTCAACACTATCTTATTTCCTATCGTAGCTAGTACTAACAAGATTTCTCGTGTCCAATCTTTTGAAGATCACTTGGACAGCCAACGAAGGAGAGCACAAGGGATCTCGGGCATTGTTTTATAACTCGCTACAAAATTTAATCAAAAGAAAAAATTGACCTCTCCCGACCTTCCCACGTTTTTGTATCAAGAAAATGCGAGTTTTCGCCAGCAGGATAATGTTTGAGGAAGTTGTAATATCTTTTTAAAAGGATATGTCTTGACAAAACGTTTCTGAAATTCGTTGTAAGTGATATTTTATTCATAAACTTTATATTAAAGACAAGTTAAATTATATTTCTGTATTATTGAACTAAACGAGAATACCTCAAGCGTTCATGAATAAATAATTCGGTCAGGCAGTATAGCCAATTTGACTGACTACCCAGAATCAGCCAGAAGAATGTTTGTTTGTTGACAAGCGAAGGCCAGGCTTCTCGGTTACATTAGTCACGGAAAATATTTGTATTATATAGAAACAACTCATCACAATTCATAATAGCTGATGATGATGATGATGGTTCATGTTGAAACCAAATGTAACCTACCAAATTTCTTTAATAAAAAAAGTGTGTGTGTTTCTGCTCCGAGGCACGACTGGAGTTTACTCCTTAATACGATTGTCTTTAAAAATGCACTAGGCAGAGAGAGTAAATAAAAGAATGACTTAAATAAAAAAACTACTGAGATATCTAGATCGAAGTGTAAAATGAGTGCAACATGCTTTTTCAAAATTTTAATCTATGTTATTTACGAATAAAACAGGTTAAGAGCGTTTATTCTGAAGCTGGGCAACGTCGCAAATAGATGTCAAATATTTCACTGTTTTGATTAATTTAGTAATATTACTGTGTGGAAATAAAAAATGTGGTTAACTAGCAAACTAGAATATTGATTAGGAAATGCAATAATTAATATCGTTACACCGAATGTTTAGTTTTAAATGTAAAAAAACTATTTGGAAACTTTCCAAATGCGTTTTTTACACCTAAATCGGGTACAACATCAAATTCAATGTTATAATTGCAATTCATTATTAATATTCTAGTTCGCTAGTTAGCCACATTTCTTATTTCTATTCAGTAATATTGCTATAAGAATCAAATCAGGTAAATATTTAACAGTTATTTGCGACGTTGCCAACTTTTAGGAAAAATCCTCTTAAATTTCCATACCGAGGACCTTATATGAAATCAATTCTTAAGGAGTAAACTCGTATCACAACAAAAAAAATACCTATGCACCCCTTAAGTCTCTACAATCAGTCTAAGCAAAGACGACAATTCATCAGATAATCAAGAACAAAAAATGTTTCTTTGTCTCCAGGCTGCAACAAGACATACTACGGCGACATCGGTCGTACCTACGAGCTAGAACTGCATCGGCCTCGCGAAGATCTGGTGCCTTACGTTTGTCTGCTCACCATCACAGCTGCTGGAGGGATCCATGGGGACTTGGTTCAAGTAAGTAACATATATTTGAGTAACGATTGATATGTATAGCGGGCTGGTTTCCGCAACGCCCTAGCGCGTATTTTGGATACAATTAGGGCTTCTCCCCAGACGCGAAAAAGGAAAAAACAACAATTGGTACCAATCGGATTTTCAATTATAAAAGTTGTATCGCTGTTTTGATTAGTTTGGTAATATTGCTGTATGGAAATAAGAAATGTGGCTGACTAGCGAACTAGAATATTAATTATGAAATGCAATAATTAATATCGTAACACCGAATATCTAGTTAAGATTTCTAAAAGTATTTGGAATGTTTCCAAATGCCATTTTTACACCTAAACGGGTACAACATCAAATTCAATGTTATAGTTGCAATAAAATTCATTATTAATATTCTAGTTCGCTAGTTACCCACATATTGCTAAATTAATCAAATCAGGTAAATTTTTTACAGCTATTTGCGACGTTGCCAACTTTTAAGATAAACACTCATAATTATTATTAAACAATCTGACAAGTGTTACACCTTGGCACATAAACTATAATGTATACAGACACCCTTCAAATATCCTTTTATTTAACTTATCAATCAAGCTACACTTCAGAATTATTATGCTAAGATAAGTACTTTGTAAATTATGAGATGCAAAGAAACAATTTTGAATTCTCGTATTATTTAAATAAATATTCTTTTCATCATACTCCAAGTCTTACTGTAAGTTATTCACAGCTTCAATAACTTTCTAAGCTAAGTTAAACCTGTTAACAATATGAACAGTTGCTATCAGCAGGGTATTATTCACTCAGCGTAAAATTAAATGAAAACACCTCGTAAGAGTAGTTGTTAATATTTACTAGAACATTTTAACTTCGATAACTAAGACTTTCATCCCGTGAAAGCTGTTCTAATTAATTATATTGTGAGTGGCGGGTAACACTATGAAATTTTCTGCTATTTGCTAAAGAATATTTTCTAAAATATGACTATCTTTCTAGAAATAAATGTTGGAAAATTTTCGCATTATTACACTTTTCGTGGAAACTTTTTGTGACGTTGCATAGAAAAGTAATTGCGATAGAACTTTAACTATTTTAATATTAAAGTTGCATACGATGGCGGGGTAAAGCAGAAAATTAACCTACCGCAAGGTACAACCCTAGCAGTGCTATATTGGCTAGATATCATAGAAATATAAAACAGTTCTTCTTATATCTATGGTAGATGAGTGTGTTTGTTTAAGGTCAAAATGTCAGGGTACCCCGCAAATTATTATTTTTTACTTTTTTTGTAATTTGCAGGTCAGTATCAGGTTGTATGATGTTGGCGGCCATATCAAATATTTATTTATAGAATTATAATCATAAAAATCAGCAATATAACTCTCTAACTTTATATACCTAATAATATTGAATGATTATTTCATGAAATCATGACATTTAGGACTATTCTAACTTAAGGAGTTGTATTGGTGATTTTAATGATTATAATTCTGTAAAGCCATATTTGTTACGGTCGCGAATCATAATTTAATCAACATATATCCTGACACTGACCTGCAAATACCAAAAAACGTAAGAAAATTTTAATTTCGTGGGCTACCTTAGAGGATCCTCCTTGATTAAAAAAAGTTACTTGTTTAAATTAAATACTCATACTTATCATAAAAGATACGAGTTCACATAGGGCAGAGTGTATTTAAGATTTTCATGGATTTAAGAAGATAAATGATGAATAATGAATGATTTTATTTGTGTAAGTAGGTTTGTACAATCACTTTTAAAACAACATAAACAAATTTTGTTTTAAGACTCGATGAGTTCGGAGTTTCCTACCTGACTACTATGAGAAGAAAGATCGTAACAAACTCAGAGATCCCAATCTCTTCTAAAGTCCAGATATAATCTTGCTCAGATCATATGACAACGATTTAGATTAGTATCTGAAATGTGTTTTTGATGAAAGAACCACACAGATTTGAATGGACCTGTCCAGCCAGTGCACGCATTTGTCAGTAATTGCGTAGGGTAATGCAGAACTTAAGGTACACACATAAAGTAATAATAGCATTAATATACATAGTATGTACGTTTACAACCACTAAGAAAGAGTAGGTACCTAATGTAAATTGACATTAAGGTGACAACTGACGAGTTCCCCTGGGGTAACTCCGAAGACTCTGATCTAAGATTTCTATTTACCTCTTCTAAAATCATAACTCCTGGCTTTACCGTTCTGGAGCAAAAAGGGAAAGTCTGTGAGGTAAATAGCACAAATTCCTTCATAAATACCCAGAGGACTTGGAGGAACTTCGTTCAAGGGGAACCGCAATTCTTATGGGAACTCATGTGTCTGTCACTCGTAAATAGTAGTCTGAATCTTGAATGTGAGGCAATATTGAAATATTTATTAACGTTTTTGCTCTAAAAGCTGCGCGTACTTTTTCATTTTGTTGTGTAACTGCGAAGAGTGATAAAAGGCGAGTTTTACTGTCTATTAATATAGCAACTTTTTGATATTATATTAAATGTTCTGCAGTCTTTACGGCCGGGCTGTTTTTAAATATTGCAACCAAACATTGTAAAAACTATAAGCCCTTTTTAGAATCGCTTTTAGTACCAATACCAGTAACGATTTGTTTGTAATATTTCTCTCACATAATAATGGTTTTGTGGTCAGTGGTTAATATAATTATACTGATATTGTAACACTCGAAAATTTATGTGGTAAAACCCACATAATTTCCAAGGGATTATACACTAGTTATTAAGTAGGTAATGAAAACAGCGAAATCACACACATTTCCTTTTCAATGAGAGAATATTTTTAGTGTAATTGATTTTAATTATCAAGTGTTTATTTAGATCTTCTTTTTTGCACTATATTTTTTTATAATGACAATAAATATTTCATTTCTGATCATTTAACGTAAAAGCCGGTATAAAAATATATATTTATGAAAAAGATCGTGTACTTAAGTAATGTGTTAATTCGATCCATTTTAATAACAAAATAGCTATACAAAAAATATATTTTCCTGTAACAATATAAAGGACTTTAGTTCATGTACTGCACTCCTTTTATTTTTTATACCCTTATTTTTTTCACGACGAAGTTGGCTGTACCAAAATATAAAGCGGAATACAGTCGAGCTTTTTCAGGGACCCGTAGAATGGCCAGAGTATGAAAAATGTGCTGTCACAGAAGTCGTTTTACCCACCTTTAGCTATAGCAACCTATATAGTCACTCCCTTATATCCACCCTGTAAGGGCAGGGTAAAATGTAGGCCATGACGTAGAAGGATATTTTTGTATTATGGTGTGACACTTTAAAATGTTTTAGCTTTTTAGGTCGTGTACCTATCATGTGAAGTGGGTTTTATGTGTGGCTTTTCGATGTCACAATATTTTACTGTTTTTATGTGAAATATGCTAATGTTACTTTGTTATGGCTATTTTTTTTATGGCTTCTCGCAGATTAACTGAGGCGGTTGTCAGCTGCTTAACCGGACTTTCCTGTGCCTGCCTCAATAAATTAAGGCCTCCAACCAGGGCATAAAAATTAAAAACTAAGTGACTATAAGCTAACCCCCTGTGGGGTACGGACCTCGGCTTAGGGCGTCGCTGAGGGAGGACAGCAAGGAACAGGCTAGATCGGTCTAATATAAATATCTTCCAGGAATATTATTTCGATTTATAGTGTTTAGCTGGAAGTGTCGGAAGTGTCGTAACAGACGAATACGTCCCACACACTATAGGTGCTCTAGTAGGTCAACTGAGAGATAACTCCAAAATGTGTTATGGCTTACACAACAATATTTAACACCTAAGTTAGATACCAATACAATTGGCGAAAAATTTACAGCTTATTGGTCAAGTGGCTGCAAGTGCTACTGCTGAGGTCCCAGGACCTTCGATTCGCAGGTCGGGCAAAGTGTTATTGGGTTTTTCTATCTTGAATTTCTCAGTATTAGCCCGGAGTCTGGATTTGTAGCCGGTTGCAATAATAGGGTCGGCCCCTATTGCATGGTACTTAAAAGACGACGATAACCGAATTTAATGATTTTATACTGAAGATCACGTCTAAACGAGTAGTCTTAATGATTTGGAAAAATATATGTATGTTAAATAAGAGCATTTTTAATAACTTATTAAATAAATATTTTACCTATGTTCATATTACTTAATTACATTATTTTTTTAAGTTATGTCTAACGCGGATAATAAACTCAAATCTATCAAGCGTATTTTTCTGAAACCTTCACCATTTTAAAGATAATTTCATTACTGATCTTTTAGTATATGTTTTTTGTTAAAATACCTTTTTTTATATGTATAATAGATTAATAATGCGTCTAATTTGGGACAGTGCTCCTCGACGGGCGAGTTCTATTACTGGCTGGACGTACGACGCGTTGCGTGAGCTCAGTACTGAACACGCAAGCTAACCACTCAAGGTCACTGGTCACTGGCGAATTGTGGGTGTACTATAGTTACACTTCTGCCCTACCCTTTGGGGAAATAAGGCGTGATGTTATGTTTATACTAAAATTGACGAAAAGTTTATACTACCTATACTTTCCTCGCAAAATCTATCCTTATTTAAATTATCCCTCATTTTAAGTAGAGCTTACATAATATAATCAATGAGCTAGTTTCATAATATTAAACGATGCGTTAACTCAACTTCAGCCTTCTGCCAGCAGTTTTTGTACCCTGATTCTCTGAAGTGACTATAATTATCAATTTAATTTTCCTACTTAATTAACGCTCCAGTAGGACTTTTAATGAGAAGAGAACGCTGTTATTACCTTAGCGCGCACACCTTACTAATTAAGAAACAAAAAATTCAAGCTATATTTTTAGTAAATATCGTTTAAAATACATTATGGAGATGGCGTTGGTCCCAAACTAGGCACAGCCTGTATCTTGGGCACCATCAAAATAAAACATATTGGTAATTTGTTAAATTAAATAAAAGCTGGGTTTTTCCATCCGGAATTTCTCAGTAGCAGCCCGGAGTGTGGATTTGTGGCCGGTTGATGGCAATAGGCTCGCCCCCTATTACATGGATTTTAAACATAACTGGGGAAATGTGAGTGTACTAGGTATAACTCTGAATTTAAATGAAATTGTTTATTCTGTAAACAGGATATCGGAATTAATTTTACACGTCATATTAAAAATAAGCTAGATGAGGTCGGCTTTTCCTATCTGACTACTCTGAGAAGAAAGGCCGAAACAAACTCAGAGACCGCAGTCTCATTTAATGTCCAGACATAATCTTGGTCAGGCTTTATTAAAGGATGTCAGGCCTCTGACGACCCATTTGAGGATTACAGGTGTGATGTTATATTAAGCTTTGTTAAATTATAAGTTGAAATTGGCGGTCTCATCAAGAATACAATACTAAATATACTATTTATGGGAAAACTAAAAACATACATTTTAATAAGTGCAATTTTTTATCAATCTAAGACATCACTCAGGTTGATATACAATATGTAAAAAAAAACCTGTCCGAGCCGAAAGGGGCCCATAGGCACCTACTGCAATGACATTACCAAATTTATTTTTAGGGTTCCGTACCTGAAAAGGCAAAAACGGAACCCTTATAGGATCACTCGTGTGTCTGTTTGTCCGTCTGTCACAGCCAATTTGCTCCGAATCTTATGGACCGATTTAGTTGAAATTTGGTATACATATGTATTTATGTGACCCAAACACGGACGTGTAACGTAAATAAATGAATTTTGAAAAGTTTTGCAAACTGAACCGTGTGACATATCAAGTGAAAGGACTTGTTGTGAGGATCTAATTTTTTTTTGTTTTTATAATTTTAAACTAAATACTTTTAAAAATATTTAAGAAAATTGATGAAAATTGACCATTCCCCCCCCCCTCCCTTATCTCCGAAACTATTGAGCCAAAAATTTTGAAAAAAATGCAGAGAATGATTCTTTGCTCATAGATTACAGGAAAACCTATAAGAAGTGTATGGTCTTAAAATAACATAGTAAATCTCTCAATATTGTTGCTGTAATGTAAGGGGCCGTGCACGAAATCGACTGATTTTGATCAAATTTGTTCATTCGTTGTGAGAAAGGGAAAAAGAATTTAATCAAAATTATTTATGATTTGTAAGGCCGAGTTCTTTGTCTAGCATGTGGCTGAAAGAGATTTTTCAAATAAATTGAGGTTTCATGGAAAATCACTAATATTCGCAACAAGTTTTCCGAAAAATGACGCGAGGTTGACGTTTGATCGTTCGGTTACGAGAAACTACTTTTGATTTTGAAAATTAAAAAATCTCATCAAAACCATTATATGGTCTACTTGCATGTGGCTGAACCACTTTTTTCACCTTCCATATAAAATATAGCAGATTTTTTTTTTTAATAACCTTATTTTCTAAAAACTTCAAGACATATAAATATTTTTTTCTAATACTTAGAAACACTTTAAAGAAATTTAAAAAATTACATATTAATCGGTATATTCAGTTTAACAGCACTAAGATGGCACTAATTCAGAATATCAAAATTGTCATTTTCAATACATTAATAATGTATTGAAAATGACAATTTTGATATTCTGAATTTGATGTTTTTCACTAAAAATTTTGATTGTCTAACTAAATCTGACTATTTTTTATCGCGATTAAAATGGTGTGGAATAATTTGTTGTCATGAAGTAAAATTCACACCAACACCCCGACTTCAGATGCAAAAACAATACTGTATATTTTTTTTTTTCTTTTGCTTATATTATTCATACAAAAAATGTTTTTTTTTTTTTCTTTTTCTCATGTCTCGAAAATGGTATCATTTTTGCGATAGCAAAAATAATGAAAATTTCGACCCCCTTTATAATAGCCATACACCCCTAAACCTCAACATGTAGGTAACAACTTTCATATTTTCCATGCAAAACGTGAAAAATTCCATATAAAACACGTGAGCGCCTACGGCTCTAAAAAAATTCACGGGGTAGGGAAAAATAAGTACGACATGGTGTCGCGATTGTTAAATTTGATTTTAATTTTGTCAAAATTATTTTTAAATTTAGTTTTTTTTGCAGCTAATAGCTTTAAAATTCTCATAGCCAAAAGTAAGGAATTTTAGTGATAGTTTAGTTCGGTGTACAAGAGAATCAGCACCACTACTCATATTTATGTAAAACGCTTACCTCAATGTTATTGAATGTCTAAATGTATCTAAATGCATCTAACAGAAAATTTTAGCATTTTTATGTTGATTGTTATAAATATTCTAAACGAATATGCACAAACATTCCAGACTTATTTCTTAACCGTACCTACGTAACTTAAGAAAAGATCATATATAGGATCAAAACTGTTTAAGCAATCACTTCGTTCGATCTTTAGGCGTGTGTGCGTAAACGGTGCACACAAACATAGCATCGCAATGAATTTACCTAAACTGTGTCGAGTGAATTTTGTGCACGGACTCTTAATTCATCTCAACTACGGAACCCTTCATTGTGCGTGGTTCGACACGCATTTGACCAGTTTTTGTTTTTATTATTGTTGAAAATAACAAAGTCATTCAATTGCTATTTAAAATTCACATTTTTAGTATCAAAATTACCCCAAATCTAATTAAAATTATAAGTTATGACTATGACTTGTAGTCACCCGTTTAAAGACGGCCTCCCGTGCCATATTTAATATAACCCGGTAAAATTCACCAATGACAAAAAAAAAATCCTTTTTTTTTCTTTCTTCCTGAAAATTTACATATTAATATACTCTCAGTACCTGTGATACTTAACAACAGCCTAACGGATCGGACAAGGTTCTTTAAAATGTTGTATACGATTCTACTAGTCTGAAATCGCCAAAATCCAGTGATATAAAAAGAGTTATTTTGTCCACTTCACTAACTTTTACTCAAAAGTAATCGACGGCATCAAACACTCGTTTTATTCACAAAAATTAGGTCAAGTATTGGAAAGTGAAGCGGAAAACGAAATGGGGTAAAACCAGTTTGTCTGTTAACAAGAAAAAAGTAATTGAAAAATGTTATTCTTCTTACGAATTTTCAAGTGCCTTAAGTAACATTCAGTATTGAAAAAAGATTGAATTTACTCGTCACATTATTTGGACATTACCAAAATTATGGTTTCATTTCTAAGAAAAATAGTTGTATTTTCAAAGGTAGCACTCGGGAAACCTATTATTTTGAATTTCGTAACAGGATCTGGGTTTAAATCGTTACATTAATTGCGGGCTTGCAAAATGGCGGGTAGGGCACAGAGAGTGTTTTAATTTCTAGTATCATTTACAATAAAATTTGGGTCACCAGTCCATTAAAAGAGGAGCGATACTTTGGGATTTTGGAGATACAACGGTATTTCCGATATTATTTGCTTGTTAGACCCTTTGAAACATGTTTGTGGTTTTAAATCTGAAATGTTTTTTGGGCAGTTTAAAAGTGCAGCTTTTCAAAACCGCTATGCTGAAATAATTTATAAAACTTACGACAAACTATACATGATTTAGGTATAGTTTGGTAGTGTGTTATTAGGTTTTTCTATCTGGAATTTCACAGTAGCAGCCTGAGTCTGGATTTGGGCCTGGTTGATGGCGATAGGCTCGCTCCCTATTACATGGGACTAAAACATAACATGCGACATGTGGATGTACCTAGACACACCTCTGCCTAACCGTTCGGAGAAAACAGGCGTGATATTATGTTATACTATAAATAAATGTATTTTCTTTCTTTCTCTATGTGTAGTATGTCTAATAACGTTGTTTGGCATGAATGAAAAGACGACATTACTATGTTATGACACCTTTTTTCTGCAGTTAGCCCACGATAGGTTAACTAGATTGACTGTAGAGACGAGGTATCCTATACTATATAAACGACCAATATTTGTATACAGGGTGGCAGGGACATCGATGCGAAGCCTGCTACCATGGATTCAGTACATGATTCTGAACACCCCCCCTGCGTTGAAATTATTCGTCCGTTTTTTTTTTAAATCTGCTGTTTCATAGAAAAGTGCAATACCTACGCGGTCAAAATGTATGAAGCAGCTCTTTTTTTTTAAATAACCGACGAAAAATTTATATATTTGTAATCATGTTCTCGAAAACGGCTCTAATGATTTCGATGAAAGTTGCGTGTTGTTATATAGGGGTTTACGGGACGAAAAATCGATCTAGCTAGGTCTCATATCTGGGAAAATACGTTTTCTCCGGACTTTCATCCGAGCAGAGCTCGGTCGCCCAAAGTTTAAAACAAGATGGCTACCTTAGAACAATAACATGGCAACAAGGAATTAGTAAGTACCTACTATCATGACGGCATGGAATTAGTATGAACTATCCTATTAAATATAAACTATACTACTATTAAACACTACTACTATTACTACTACTACTACTACTTACTATTATTATTATTTATTACTAATTTTTTTTCTGTTATTATTACTATTAAATGATCATTTTCTATTTTCACTTAAACAGAGCTCGGTGGACCAGGTACTGCTAATTTAGTAACCTGTTCAAACAATATGACTAGCCACATCTTCAACCGTTTACGTTAACGCAGCTGGTCGCTTTGCTCACAACGAATGAAAAACTACACGTAACATAGAAGTGTACCTAATTTAGCTTAGCTCTCACTGGATGGTCGTCACAGACCCTCGCGATAAACCCGCCGACCCTTTAAACCTTCACAATTATGAGGTGCAAGCGTATGCCTGAGCTGACGCTTTGTTATTTTCTGTGCGTATTTTTAGCTACCCTACCTTTGTAAAACCTGGATTTTGGGTTAGGCTTTAAACAATTTTGGGTTGGGAATAATACCGGTGTTATCTATAATAATTAAAAAATAATATGGGGTTTATTTGAGGGCATCGTGGCTAAATGATAGCAGTTGCGCGGGTCGATTGAAGGTTAAGTTACGCTTGCCGCAGTAGGTTCGTGGATGGGTGATGATCCATTCCATATCGAGACCCTTCCGTGCCTTGGATAGATTCGTAGATTTTTGACAGTCGTTACGGGCCAAAAAGTCTGACAACAACTTTTACCAGGGCGTGTTACCCAGTAACTGAGTTGTGGAGGTCAGATAGGCAGTCGCTCCGTGTAAAATACTGGTAGTTAGACTGGAAGCCGACCCCAGCATAGTTGGAAAAAGGCTACGCAGATTGATTTTTATTTTTTTATCTTAGGTACTGATCTAAATAAAATTAATTTTATAAAGATATCACAGTAGCCAAGTACTTGTTTTGCTTGTTTTAAATATTCGTATAGAGGCTGGCAATGCCCGGTGTTTTTTTTTGCAAAGTGATGAGTGTCTTAAACGAATGCTTTCTCTGAAAACAATATTAAGTTATATATAATGAAATCTTTACACGTGTTCATTAGACATTAGACAAAACACTCTGAACTTTAAACTTCTAACAAGACACCGCTTAGTATTTTTTGAAGCTACAAAAGACCGAGACACAAACTTAGTCTTCGACGCAATCGCGGCCGCAATACATTCCAAGTTTTACACCTTCAGAACAAACAAACAAACATCGTACCTACATAACTTACTTTATAGGTAACTTGTAAGTAAGTAAGTATATAAAAGTCACGCTTTCTTTTTCTCGAAGTAAACAGCTCTGCAATGCGTTGATTGGTTCTCAGCAATCGATACATCTTGGCCCCTTGGGCTGTCAATGACAGGCAGTCGATGGAATAGCTGCCTACCGATAGTATCAATAGATCTATCTTATTTCAATGGTATTGTTGTTTTCCATCAAATAATGGTCTTGCAATTCCAAGAAGTAGGTTGGTGGAAACGCATAGAATTTTAAGATATGTACAATAGAGAGACTATCAGAAGAAATGCCACAGAAAAACTGTTATCCCATTTCTCAGTGAAGTCGTAATATAAGAACGTAATATAGCAAATTTTTATATTTTACACTTTTAGGACAGCGACCTTTGATTACCAACGGTAGTTTGACACTTATAAGAAAATTATTTATTTTGTTAAAAAACTGGATAAATTACAAAATACTAACGAAAATAAACCATATTTGAGTCTAAGATCTGCAATACCATAATGCACTATTCGACATATTTAAAAAAATATAATGTTATTAGCACACAATGCGACCTGTCATGCAGTCGGACGTATGACACGAGACATAGAACTAACTGAATGAAGTGCGACCAATAGGTGATTGTAAGTCGATTTTGATATTGTTCGCTCTATCCCGACTATCGTAAGCATATTTTAATATCTTTGTGGAAATGTACTTTCGCCCGCCCAAAATTCGTGGATGAAATGGTTGACATTAATGGCGATTCAAGCACACCTTTTGCAGAATTAATTATTTAAAAAGCCTTTTTTAATGACAAAGGGAGTGGCAATTTAAGCTTGTGGGTCCTAATTTCAATCTCAAGGCTTTTGGCAACTTTTATGTCCGCGGTTGTTGTCATGATATTTGTAACCTAGTTAAAAATCATTTAGTAATAATCACCGTCTCTTACGTACTGGACTATGCTCGCCCTCTATTACGTGGGACTTAAACCTATCTGGCAAAATGTGGGTGTACTATAGGTACCTATGCCTAACCCTCGGGAATACAGCCGTGAAGTTGTTATGTTCTGTTACGTAATGCTACGGCGTAGCAGCTACGAAGATGTCACGGCTACACCAGTCACTGTTTCGTAGCAGGTGCCGCGATTATGCTTGAAACTTTAGTGAACGAAACATGGCGTATTTAACGTAGACATTTAAATGAAGCTACAAACAGCTGTTGATCGAAGTAGATTTCAGGAAAAAAAATATGTATTTATGCATAATTTGAATGAAAGTAAGGTTTATCATAATTAAGTAGATCCCATAATACAGTTACTACTCCATATTACTAATACGAAAGTAATTCTATCTGTCTGTTATCTGTTCACGCCTTAATGGCTAAATATATTTCTGTGAAATTTGGCACACAGGTAGAGCATGATCTGAACTAGGACCTAGGATTTGTATCCTGGTAGTGGGGCAATAGCTAGTAGTAAACTCGGTTTGATTTTTGCAGTGTCTCCTGTAAAATATATACTCACCCTCAAAATCACAGCACAAAATTTTAATTAAACAAGAGCCGTTTGCGCAAAATCGACACACATGATTAAATCCCTACCTATCATCCCTACCATGTTCTACATTTGAAATTGGACATGCCACCCGGCATTTGCTTCCATTCGTATTGCTTTATCACTTTGTTTACGAACTCACATACGATGTGCCATCAAACTGAACAATGGCGAAGTTAATATCGCCCAGAATGTTACAATTTCTCGGAGGTACGGTTATTTTATAGGCGTGTTTGTAAATGTTGTAATATTTTTCCAGAATGTGGCTTGTGGCCAGATTTAAGTGCTGCTATATTTTTCAGGCTTGTTGCAGCTAAGAAGTTTAAAATACCCTGAAAAATAATACTGAAAATGAGATAGCCCATAGTAAGTATACTCGATAAATAGGTACCTATGTGCGTTTGTTTTAGTTCGAAAGAAAACTAGTGCATCTTAGCTTATTTCAAAACGTTTACTTAACTTATTGGTGACTAGCTTTCGCCCGCGGCTTCACCCGTGTGGATGTCGGAAATAATCCGACGGGAACGTACTACTGGGGATGAAAAGTATCCTATGTGTTAATCCAGGTTATAAACTACCTTTGCGCCAAATTTCATCTAAATCCAAACAAACATCCAAATACAAACATTCACATTTATAGGTGTATCGTATTAGTAGGATATATATATTATATTATATATATGTAGTAGGAAGTAGGATAGTAGGATTGCTCTCTTTGATGCAATCGTCGTCACAGAGTCGTCTTACTCCGTCGTCACAAATGCCTACATAGTTTGTAACCTAACGCTAAATTATTTAATAACCATTCAAGTTTAACACCTTTATAGTGAGACATCCTCCATTATTCACACAACCACTTGTACACACATTAATTATTAATTATCCCGTTAATACCCGCGAATAATACAAAAGCTTGCCATAGATAATAATCTAGATATAACCAGAATAAGCTGTCAGTTTTTGAAATATGGAACTAAAAAGCATAAAGGCTAAAACGTACTACTAACTAATAAAAATACAAAAATAATTTTCCCATATTTTGAAAAAGAAGTTTTTTTTTAATGCCGTAACGTAAAACAATAATGAAAGAATGGCGAAGTAACATGCTTGAAATGCTTGCAATAAACCTTGCTCCATGGAAATGCTACCAATTATTGCAATTTTATGCAAATAGGTTGCATTTCTATGAGAGACCAAGGTGTATTGCGGGTCAATTGCGTAACAAACATAAAATGACAATTGATCGCAATTTCTTTCATTTTGTCAGTTCAGGCACGTTCATTACGTTATTTACGCTGCTGAGGAGATCATTTTATTAAACCTATGAAACAATGACTTAGAAATATCCTTCAAAACTCTCGGATTGTGATTGAAACTATTTTACGCAAGAGTTATTGACTGCAGGAAAAAAAAAACTATTTAGTCCGTCAGTCAGATAATAAAAAAATATTTGACACGATTTTTTGCTTTATCATATTAATAAAAAATGCTCTAGATAAAACAAATTAAAGTCGGGGAGTGAAGGCTCGCTACGTCACAAGTCAGTGTAAAATCTACCGGGGAGTGACGTCATGCCACATTTTAACGTATTGCCTAGTCAATCTATTGCCGTAATCTTTTGATAAAAAACCGGCCAAGTGCGTGACGGACCACGCACATTGACGAGTGCCGTAGTTGGGATGAGTTTATCCCAGGAATAAACTTAACATTGTAGTTGAAAAAAAACAGAGATAAACTGGGAGAACATGTTTTTCGAACTGCAAATTTAAGTTGGTCGATTATTACTCGTTAACCTGTTAAGTCTACTTAGCTGTGATAGTTTTACACTATACTCTAACAAAAATTAGCATTTTAAAGCTTAATTTTTCGCAAACGGATACCTAAATTGAAAAATGACACAATATTTTTGAACGACCTTTCCAAAGACACCACCCAGCAAAAGACAGACGATAAAAAAAACATCCCCACTTTACGTGTAGGGGAGATAATCTTGTCAACATCCTTATTCGGGTGCTGGTGACCTGGGAATTGAATTGTATCCACAACAGATTTCCTTACATTGTGTTGACTAAATAGGTATCTATAACTAGTGAGTTCTGAGGTTTGATGACGTAAATCTATTCAGTTATATACTGTAGAATAGGTTCACTGAAGCGTCCAGTGCCGGGACAATGTAGAAAGAACACCTACCTATGTTGTTAAATAGGTAAAGAGGTCTTTCATTGGCAGTAAAGCTAGGAGCAAACGAGACACCGGCCGACTGTAGCCTCTTGCTGCGGTGGTGTGTACTGCTATGAAAAAGCATGTGAACTGCGTCGCTGGGCTACCATGGCTGTGGTCCGTGGCTTGTTTGCGCCTAGCCTAAGAGCACTAATGAACAGCGATACCTGTTTTTAAAGTGTTTTAAGTTCTATTCAGTTCCCATTAAGAGTGGAAATCTTAAAACACAACATAAGCATGTCAACAGGGTGGCAGGGACATCGACGTGAAAACTGACACCGTGGATTCATGATTCTGAACCTTGAACCTTCTGAACGCCCCCTGCGTTGAAAAATTTCAACGCAGGGGGCGTTGAAATTTTTCATCGGTTATTTAAAAAAAATCTGCTGTTTCATAGAAAAGTGCAATACCTACGCAATCAAAATGTATGGATTAGCAGATTTTTTACTTCGCAATATAATTCCAAATTCCACGACGTTATTACTTAATCAAAGATGGACGTTGCATCTCTTTCTCTACCTAAACACTCTTCTTCTTCTGTCAGACTTTTTAAGCCACGCATGGGCCTCTGACTTGGCTTCACATGCCGTCGAGAAATATCTCTCAGGCATGGCCGGGTTCCTGACGATATTTTCCTTCACCCTTTTTGAAGCAAGTTATAATTATACAATACGCACATGAATCCAAAAGTCAAAGGTGCGAGCTTGATACCTATGACTTGGCAGTCTGACGGTCGCACCACTAGGCACGCTATCACAGCGAGGTAACACTTACTAACACAGATACCACTAACACACACACTAAAAACTTTTTGTTTCTTTAGTTATACTTCACATAACACATGCTTTTACAATAACAGCTATAGGTATCTGCTTGATTTTACTTTATTAAAGCAAGACATATACCGAACAGATTTACAATTTTTATCTGCAATACGTACCGTAACGAAATTAAGAAGAACATTTATATCCCCGTACCACACCACATAGGGTAGGCCCAACAACAATAATTGTCGTTAAATCGGCGACACGGCTTTACAAACTCGTGTAACAAAACCGTTGTAATTACTCCGCAGGTACACTCTCATTACGGCCCATTTCGTCTTTGTTTTACCTCCACGTTGTTCCATTTCAAACTGTGTCCCTTTAATTTGCATATAATTAAAAAGAGTTTACTCATCGAAGTTTTTCCTTACATTTCATGGTGCTCTGTCATTAAGGCTGGTTGCAGACGACAGTTTTTGAAAGACCGTTTATAGTTCAGTCTCCGCCGACAAAAAGTAGAACGTCGACAAACTTCTCCTTTTGCTAGTTTAGATTAATTACTCCGCCGGTAATTTGCGGTTTTATAATTTCTAACGTGATAATATATTGTGTAGAAATACTAATGAATATAAATACTAGCACGTTATAACGTTATGGTGGACGGAAATTTAAAAGCATCTTCATATCCTAACTAATATTATAAATGTGAAAATATGTTTGTTTGTTTGTTACGCTTTCATACTAAAATAGCTGAACAGATTTGGATGACATTTGGCACATGGGTAGCCCATGACCTGGATTAGGACATGTAATATTTTTTATCCCGATATTCCTACGGGATCGAGACGTAGGCGGAGGATAATTTTTATCCCGATATTTCTACGGGCTCGAGACTTATGCGGGTGAAACTGCAGAGCGCAGTTAGTTATATTATAAATGCGAAAGTAAGTTTGTTTGTTTGTTACGCTTTTACATTAAAACGGCTGCACGGATTTGGATGAAATTTGGCACACATGTAGAGCATGATCTGGATTAGGAAATAGGACTTTTTATCCTGGTACTACGTTCCCGAGGGATAATCTTACATTTACTCGGGTGAAGCCGCTGTGAAAAGCTAGTATTTTCATACCTTTTACTTCCCTGTGTTATCGTGATGGCTTGACTTGTAGATGTCCATGATAATATCCCCACGTTAGAAATTATAAAATCGCACATTCAGTAAGGACAGCGTTTTACTTAAGTCCCGATTTTTCCTCGGGCCCATTTTGTGATTTATCGGGATCTCATGAACCCGAAATAAACAACAGTGATTTAGCATTGGGTCTCTTACATCATCCCTATCATGCAATTTCAGCTCGGTCACCGATTTGTTGATCGTCTGCAACCCACATGAAGTCGGATGGAGTCCCGACGCTGCTGGGGCTGCAAACATTTTGCATGCAAATAAATTGTTGGCAGTAACAAATTGGAGTCGTTAGTCATGTTGCTAACTTGAGTTGGTGTCGCATATTTTACGGGCTGTTTCGAACATAATGAAGGAGAAATATCCGTGTTTACGAACCCTGAAATTACTGGAAATATTGGTTGTATGGTTCCTAATACTTAAGGTGAAAATCAAATGTGCAACAAGCACATCCATGAAGATATTTTTATTAATTTCTCAGGTTTTCTTCGAGTTATAATTATAATAATTCACATCCTATAATGTTTGATTTTATTTTTGGCTAGTACGCATATAGTACTAATTTTAATTACAGGCTTAAATTATATTACTATTCGAACACCAGTTCATACTAATTATTTTTTTATGTATAAACATAAAAAATTAATTAGTATGAACTGGTGTTCGAATAGTTCGAATAGTAGTATAGTAATAGTAGTAATTATTATTAACAATACACAACTGTCATTGGAAATTGTATAAGTTTGTCATACAACTGACAATGCTATATCATGATAAATTGACGTAGGGTGTCAATTTACGTAACAATTCATACTTAACACTTCATTTTGATTGATTTCATGATAATTGATTAGATATTATTACTTATTATTTTATTTTTCTAATCTCATACTGATTATTTTATTTTGCTTTGTTTGATCTCACGCTGATGCAATATAGGTATATATTTTAAGTTTTTTTTTTTTTTGTTATGCTAAATTTTTGTATATATGTATGTAGGTACCTGATATGCAATAATAATATATAATCACTTTATATAATAATAATATTCTACTATTTATAATAAAAATATTCCGACTCCCAAAATACAGGCAAATACCTAGTTTGGGGGACACCGTCCCATTTGTTCATGTACAACATGATTATTAATAAATAATTTGAATTTGAATTTGTGAACATGAATTAATTTCCTTGACTGTACCTAGGTACAGGGCCTTCTTAATACGTCATATTTGGCGCTGGGGTGCGAAAATCAGCCTGCGCCCCTATTACAAATGAAAAAAAAAAAAAAATGTTTGTGTTCCATTTTTTTACTTAGACTTACTCTACTTACAATAAAATTAGGTACATTTTCAAACATCGAATTAAATTTTACTGGCTCTTAAGTTGGCAAACTTCTTTATGATATCGACTGTTTTGAAATCTACGTTCGTCAGTCAGTGGCGGACTAATCCTGTCGGGGGCCCGGGTCGGCAAAACTAAATGGGGCCCTTGCCCAGGAATGAACGTCGAAGTATTCCTGGGCATGGCTCGAAAAGGTTAGGCTTTCTTATGACTATTAATAATGAAATAGGAGATACTTTGTCGTCAACAGAAAAGCTAGACCGAATAGAGGGGGGGGGGGGTGTAGAGCGAGCGAAGCGAGCTCTAAAATATTTGCACCTCACTTACTTTACTTTACTTTACTTCTGCTACTGTCACAGGAAGTGTTAAATATATACACGTAAAGATGTTGAAACATTATGAAAAAATATAAATATAAAATAAGTACGTACTTAAGCCAAATGTTACGGTCACTTACACGGTTATCGCTAAAATGGTAATTGGCACAATACAAATAAAATCACTAGGTATCATTATATTTTTGTTGACACAATTTATGTTGGTGACTAGGATACTAGATACTCGCTTCAAGCGAGCGGCGATATGTCAAAAAGCGGACTTCGCGTGTCAAAGGACGCGCGGGCACGCTCTTGTAGCCACAGGCTCTCTTTGAATTTGCCACGTGTGTTTGTTGGAATATAAATTTAATTCTTGTTTTAATTCTTATTGTAATAAGATTAAAATTGGCTGTACAACGCAAGTCGCAATACAAATGTGCCGAAAACTGCAGAAGGCGTATTTTTTATAGGTGCCTAAATTGTGATTACGCATGGTATGTGTAGGTAGGTATAAGGCTTGCGCCCCTTAAGACCCTGCGCCCGGGTGCTACACAACCCTTGCACCCCCGGGTAAAGACGGCCCTGCCTAGGTACTTAGTTGATACACTGTTATAGTCACTCGCGGGAACCCTTTCGAGATTTTATGCATCAATGACTTTCATATAACCCGTTTTTAACCCTAAAATAGAATCTAACTAACCCTTTTTTCATCTTCCAGATAAAAAATGAGCCTAGAAAGTAACTTGACATTTTCCTTTATTAATTAAAGCAGGGTTCACAAAAGGGTAGTGACGTAAATAAATCGATTGCGTCAGATACACGTGTCATCATAAAATGTGACGTATTTCCTGTTGGAAAATACTTTCCTCATTGTTTTATTTTGTTGACATAAAGTTAACACTGTACAGTGGACACTAAAAAACAATTTGATTACATTTTATTGCATCATAGTCTGTTTGTTTGCTAAATGAATTAGATTTTTAATTAACAACAACGGCTCTATTTTGTAAGAACTTTATTTTCGCTACCAATACAATTATACGAATAGTGATTTTTTATTAATTTCATTAATTCAATTTGAATGTGAGTAGTGGTGGCTGGTGGCCCAGTGGTAACAGCCTTGACTTGCGATTTGTAGGTCGTGGATTCGAACCCAAGCAGGCACTTTACTCTCTGTAAATTATTCCATCACCACTGCTCTCAAAACGGTAAAGGATAGAATCGTGAGGAAACCGGCATGTCCTAGAACCAAAAATTGGAAGACATGTGACGTCTACCAACCCGCACTGGGCCCGCGTGGTGGATTATAGCCCACTCCCTCTCGAAGAGAGGAGGCCTGTGCCCCACCAGTGGGACCATTATAGGCTGATGCTAATAACATAAAAAAAAAAAATTGGTAACCGTACTTGCGGTCTTTTTATTGTTACTCTACTTAGGACCGCACATTCCTACCGCATTTCAGTTGACCTGTGAGCTAAAAGAGCCAGTGAGTAGGTCCCATTAAATCCTAGACGACATTGTGGCAGACAAAGATGGAGATGGAGGGACCAACTTGATACCAGAAGACAGACGTATGTGGAATAGAGAAAGGGAGGCCTTTGCCCAGCAGTGAGACATTAACGGGGTACCTAGATAGAGAGGTACTTAGGTACCTTTTTTCTATTACATTGTGTTATTGATTAGCTCAATATAAAATAGATTAACAAAAATTTCGTTCATTAATTTGCATCTCAACACCATACGGCAACTGTTACCTCAAAAAAAAGTCATGTCCTGAACAATATACATCACTTTTTTTTTTTTTGAGGGTGGGAATTATCAAATAACTTATCCCGCTCTGGGCGGAATGGGAGGGTGTGTCAGACTTTTACTGACTAAAAGCCACCCGTGTTCCTTCCGTTGCCCGTGTGCCGGGGCCGAGATATCCCTTTCGGACAAACTCGCAACCCTGGCAGGAATATACGAGACTTGGCTACGCGAAGTCGCCTGAGAAAGTAGGTCACTTACTATGTCTACGCGGTGACCGGAAATTGTGTCCGTACCCTCCACGCGATAAATATTACTTAGATGCCGATGATACTGGATTTTTTTATTTAAAACCAGAGTTTATATTCGTTATTGGTTGTAGTTTGTAGTTGAATTATGTGTTTGGATGGTAGTTTTGGAAAAATTATCTAGGGTTATTATTTCCAAACGCGAATATTAATAAGGAACCGCTGCACGTTGGCTCTAGGATTATACACGTCAATTCAATTTTTAAACAAATGATAAGTCAAATATAAAAAAATACCATCACAACAAAGAAGTGAAAAGCAGGTTTCAACCCAGACAAACTGAGTAGACTGCACTGGAACATCACTTAGGAAGGGAATGACGTCATTAAAGTTTTAAAATGTCTTTGCAAGATTAAACAACGTAAAAGTTTAGATGCAAATAAATAGTTCTAAGTGTTTGGATCCTTGCCTAATTTTGTAGGCGAAGGGCCAACACATTCAACAATACGGTACATACAACAACAGTAATCATTAAAAAGCTTGAAGTTAGTAGAATTCAGGAGGTAAATTTTTGTCTTAAAAGGGTTTGTCATAAAAGTTGGCAACGTTGCAAATAGCTGTCAAATATTTACCTGTTTTGATTAATTTGGCAATATTACTGTATATAAATATAAAATGTGGCTAACTAGTGAACTAAAACATTGATTACGAAATGCAATAATTAATATCGTAACACCGAATATTTTATTTTTGATGTAAAAAGAGTATTTGGAAACTTTCCAAATGCCTTTTTTACACCTAAAACGGTTAAAGTACTTACCAAATTCAATGTTCTAGTTCGCTAGTTAACCATATTTCTTACTTTCATTTACAATATTGCCAAATTTATCAAAACAGAGAAATATTTGATATCTGTTTGCCCGATGCACACTTTCAGAATAAACGCTCTTAAAGAGTAAAGAGTTATTCGTAAAATTCAAATGTCCCGTCATAAATAAAACATTCCTTAAAAAAAAAAAAAAAAGGAAAAGGCTACAAAAAGAAGATATTCACTTTGTACGACCACAGAAAGGGTTCGCTTCATTTTTCAAGTAATTCAACAACTCTTTACAAAATAATTCTGACGAAAAAACAAAAACGGGTTTCAAGAGTCCCTCATTACTCGCTTTTTTCCTTCGCCTTTTGAAATCAGTCAAAAGTTCCATGTGATTGGCGGATGTTCCCGAGGAGAAACTTTGTATAGGCTCTTAAGTACCTAGTCCTTATTGAAGTAAGCAAGGGGAAACATTTTTGGGGAATATTCCCTAACCGAGTTATTTGTTTTTATCCAGCATGTTGAAGTAAAATTAGCTTTGCTGAGTTGAAGAAGTACCTTTTATAAAACTTTGAACTGGGAAGCACACAAAATCAGATATGTATTGGTGGCAAAAAATATAAAATAAATGCTACGGGTCTGCATCATCGTGGAAACCCCCTGTTTTAATCCCATTAAGAGCGTTCATTCTAATAATTAGCAACGTCACAAATAGGTGTCAAATATTTACCTGTTTTGATTAATTTGACAATATAAGCTTATGGAAATAAGAAATATCACTAACTAGAATATTAATAATGAATTGCAATTATAACACTGAATTTGTTTTAGGTGTAAAAAAGGCATTTGGAATTTTTCCAAATACTTTTTTTTGACATCTAAAATGAAATATTCAATGTTACGATATTCATTATTGAATTTCATAATCAATATTTTAGTTGACAATTAGCCATATTTCATTTTTCCATACAGTAATATTGCCAAATTCATCAAAACAGCGAAATATTTGACATCTATTTGCGACGTTGCCCACTTTCAGATTGCACGCATTTAAGTGCGCAAAATAATAAAAAAAAAATTACATACCTACCAAAAAATAGGTTGGTTTTTGGTACGTAGTGGTTTTATTTATTTGACCCATCCGATGTTTTTACTAGAATGATCATTGTTGTTAAATAACATTACAAATAAATTATAATTACCCACGAAATTCAGTGTTAGCTAACGCAACTCACATGTGCAATGAAATAGATGAAATCACATCAGCCAATAATAAAACAATCAGAACTAATCCACCATACGGTGCCGCGCCACCTAGGGGTTCCCGTGACAAAATTTCCCAAATTTTCGGGTCTGTCGCGCACGCAAATGGACCGTGGGTCCCTGGGACAGAATATCAATGTTTCCCCCAAATTTTACACATTCATTTTAAGATGGAAACTGCCCTTCAAGTTCGACACGCAAATTGAATGTTTAATTTATTTTTAAAGTATCAAGGCTTTCATGGTGTTACGTGAGGTGTAATTTTTTATATTAAGCGTAGTGAATTCTGGAATTGCTTTGATTTGACTGAAACCCCATAATAATGAAATAATTTATTTCATTTCTATCAGTGTTTACATTTTATTCTAGAAATAGCTAGGATAGGATAGGGTTTTCTACGGGTTTTTTCGACGGAAGAATAGACAAAATGACACGTTGTTATTGTTTATCTGTCATTTTGTCTATTCTTCCGCCGACAAACCCCGTTTTTATTGTGGTCATGCTAAGCGTGCTGGAGTTATTTCTGTTTATTTGGAGTACACACCTGTGTGAAACAATAACAATAAAACCATAAATAATAATCGGCCTATGTGAATTTGTTTCACAAAAGTTGCAGTGTTCATTTAAATTCTAGAAAACTTCAAATAAAATCAACCCCTGAAAAGCAAGCCAAAGAAAAATCTACAGGGCATTGAAACATTTAAACTAAAAACTAATATCAAAACAAAGTAACGAACCCAAACAAAAAGCAGCTCACGTTTATGCAGAATCAGTGCTCACGATGCTATACAGATCTGCTGAAACATGCCAGTGAATAGTTAAACACTGCGGAGCTCGGATTTGGCAAACATTCAGTAGAGATCCGTGCCCGTTTGATGTGGCTCGACTTAACGCCGATGAATTAATAATTACGGATACCCGTTACCCGTTCTAATGGTCCTTCTGTTCGGATACTCGTGGTTTAGTTATAAATTGATATTGCTGGTTGGGTATAATTAAGGTGTTTAATTGTTTCAATTGTTCATTTGTTTATTTTTTGTTTTAGTTTGTAACTATTCTTTTTTTAAATTAAATGGTTCGAGATCGTTTTCTTATTGTTATCCTTTATTACATTTTCATCCATATAAATTACATTTTTAAATATTTTTGTTTTTTTTTTGATCTTTGGCATTGTGTTACATATTTTATTAAATTCCATCTTCCACCCAACACAATAAATCTAAGCTTTTCTTTTTTTCCTAAAGTCAACCTGCAGTTCAATCCTTATGCAAAATATTCTCCAGATAATATTTCAACGTCAACCTTTCTCCGTGTAACCAGAGCTATGCTAACGAAAACTCTGAACATTTTCACCTAAAATGCATTGCATGTGACATGGCTTATATAAATATACTTAATGCTATATAAAATATTTATCACCAACATTTTTCGAGGAGAACTAACATGAGAATTCCCGGTACAGCTGCACTGTGCTGGTTTTCAGCACATTGTTATAAGTTATAACTTACAGTTTCTGGTAAACTTATCTGGACAATTTCCTGTATTACCTGTTTTATTTTATGAAAATAGAAATGGTATGGCAAAAATAGGTAAGGCAAGAAATAAATCTAGTTCAGTACTATTCTGAACATATAAGCGAAATATTTTACCGTATAAACTCAAGTTACACGAAGATAACTTTAAATGCGAACGCAAACTTCGAAGGCTGACTCTATCGTATCATTTGTGAATATAAAAATACATCTCAAACTTTCATAATTCAAGTTAAAATATAACTAAGTACCAAACAGGAGCACTCGGATTGTGGATTAGCGACAAATCCGAAGCATAAATTAGCCAAATCTCCGAGGAGAATGGAGTGACAGACACAGTTGCATTTTGCCTGCCAAGTTTCAACTGCGTGGTGTGGTACGAACACAGTAAATTAGACCCATGATTGCGTTTCTTGTTCGTCGCAAATACGGGAGATTTGAGAGGACAGAGGGTTTTGAGAGATGGATAAAGTTGGGCAATACTTTGAGGTAGGAAGGGGAAGTTGCTTGCGTGAAGTGAGATGGCAAACAATGAGACTACGTAAGATGAAGTAAGGTAATAGAGGTGAAGGCATGTACTATTCAAATTATCTTGAAAGTCGAAATGAATTTAGTAAAAAAACAAAAATACAACGACAAATAAAATCTTAACCCCCAGTACAAGTTTGGCGAGCCGGGCAATCACGCAAATCAAACGGCAAATACACGCAAAAAGGCCCAGGGGGCCTAGACAATATCCAAACGTTTTCTGCTCACGCTTTTTCCTTCGAATCGAATCAAGCGATTTAAAAAATAATGTAATTTATGAATATTTCATATTATTTGAGGGGTTAAACTTGAAAAACGCATTAGATAAATTAGTACCTACCTATCTTTACAAGAAGGCTACACACATAGCTGAGAATATATTTTTTATTGACATACATTTAATAAAACAATGTTAATAAAGATTTTTAGTTATAGTGTTATTCCATTTCATGAAAATTATTATAAATTTTAAATGATCCTGAACATTCGTCAATCCACTATTTAAGTTGATTGAGGAATGTTCAGGATCACTTCAAATGTATGATAATTACGTATAATTAACGTATTTACGTTAAAATTACAATTTAAAAAAAAAACGAATATAAAAACAACATCACACAATTATGTCTGTGGGAAATAAAAAGGAATTGTAGAGCGTGGTAACCCGATGGTTTATTGATGACCCCGCTCGCTCAATGTTCACGCAACCAAATATCGAGGATTCGGGAGACTTTTTTATTTATTTATATAACGACTACAGAAATGGTATTTTCGTTTCTAGGGGAAATATTTTACCATTTTGAAAATTATTTTCGAGTTGTGATTCCGTTAACAACTTCTGAAGGTTGGTGGGATTAAAAGATTAAAGTGCTGTGAAAAGTAATTGAAAATATCTGAAACCTGTTATCTGATCTATATTTTATAATAAATATTTAATCGTAGGTAGGTATTAAAAAGCCCTTTTTAGAATACAGGATAATTCTTAAACGAAACAAATTAAATTAGAACACCGCTCATTTTAAAATTCAGTCTGTATAAAGATCCTTGTATTCAAAACATGGGCAGTTGGTAGTTGGTTGGTTGGTTGATTTAGGTCTCTGCTAGAACTTCAAAAGCTTTGGTTAACTTCTCTGTGCAGTCGTACGCTTGCTTGTCATCCTTCACAATCCATGTGGACCCATTTTTCCCTTGGTCTAAAACTTTTAGTATGCCCGATACCGCTGATTCCACCCTGTAAAGAAACATTATCATTATTATTTTTATTTACATTATTTTCGTTCTTTAAAATATTATGATTTCTTTTTTGTAAATCTTTAGTTATATCTTCATTAGATTTAACAGTTAGGTATAGTTTAACTCCAATGTTCTGTGGGAATTTATTACGAACACAAACACGAAAATAAGTGGATACTGTCCGTTTCTAATAAACTTTTGAGAGAGTTCCTGAAACAAGAATGGAACAAACCACAAACCTCAATCATAACTAATATTATTATAAATGGGAACGTGAGTTTATTTGTTTGTTACGCTTTCACGCTAAATGACTGAACGGATTTCGATGAAAGGCACATGGGTAGACAATGATCTGGATTAGGACATAATATAGTTTTATCCCGATATTCCCACGAGATCCAGACGTATGTGGGTGTAACCACTGAGCTAGCTAGTTTATTATACAGGATTTTATATTTAAAGCTATTGTTTGTGCAGATATTTTTTCAATACAGGTTCAGGCCCTTATTAGTCCGTCACGGTTTATTTACGGTACGGCGTCTATAACACGCCGTAGAAAATAACTTATCTGTCAACAAGCTTCCATAGTGATCCATATAACACTGACGACCGTGCCTACACACGGGGAATAAATCGTAGTTTTTCACGGCAAGAAAAACGTGTGTGTGCAAAGGACCTTACAGATATAGCTGTACTTATAGATTTTGATATACATAATTAAACGTATAATAGTATTCCAATGTTGAATTGTTTTGTCATTTTACCACAGGTAAGTCTGAGCAAACAAACTAAAACAAAATAAACTATCTTGATATTATCCATTCAGGCATTTATCTAAATATCATGCACGTATTCGCAAAGAGAAACTTCCACTAGTCAATTTTATCTCGAAACTCGTTGCTGCCAAACTATCTTCATCAACACGAACTTCATCTAGAACGTTGGCTGCAAGGTTGCTTGTACAAGACAGTGGAGCGTTTTGCGATGTTCTGAACGTGCATGCATTTTTTTTTTTTTGATTGTGGGAAATTATCAAATAACTTCTCCCGCTCTGGGCGGAGCGGGAGGGTGTGTCAGACTTTTACTGACTAAAAACCACCCGTGTTCCTTCCGTTGCCTGTGTGCCGGGCCGCGATATCCCTTTCGGACAAACTCGCAACCCTGGCAGGCATTGGCCCTTACGGACCCCGTCAGTTGGTGCTGATATCTCTTTGAGGCGCGCGTGGAACACAACGCGCCATCGACCCAGGCCTGGTCCTAATCGGACGGCGAGCTACCCATTGCTCACCATCCGCAAGCCCGCGCCTACTGTCGCCGGAAGTCGACTCGCGACTCATTCGCGCGCATCTTGCCTCTCCCTCGCGCGCTCCGCCTCCTCCTTCGCGAGCATTACTGCTTCGCAGAAGGAAGTGACGGCCTCCCATGCACTCTCGCTCCGGACCATGGCCTGAACCAGGGCCGGACGCGAGAGATCGCCGCCGCCGATCTCCTCCGTGAGGACACGGTGGTGCTCCGCCCAAGCAGGGCAGACCTCCACCGTATGCTCCACCGTGTCCTCCGGGCGATCCACACAGTGAAATCCACTCCCGAAACAGCCGTGTCCGGTGACGACCTGCGTCAGGGGGAAGGTGAGGACGCCGTGGCGCCTCTCTAGCCACTCCTCAAAGAGGGGACTTATCGCCACAATTGTGGCGTGCCCAGCGCTGGGTTGCGACAATCGCACTCTCCATGCCGCCATGAG
The DNA here is from genome assembly GCA_947364205.1 of Agrochola lota. Taxonomy (NCBI): domain Eukaryota; kingdom Metazoa; phylum Arthropoda; class Insecta; order Lepidoptera; family Noctuidae; genus Agrochola; species Agrochola lota. The sequence continues at coordinate 16,512,981 of OX376228.1, forward strand.
ATCCCGCCGGAGCTCTGTCCACTGTGCCGTGATTTCTCGCGGCAGAGGAGTTACGCCCCGGCGACTCCGGGCTCGCGACACTCCCACATGTGCGCGAGGATTTTTGCCTCCAGATCCCATGGCGGTGAGCGTGCATGCCTGCATTAAAGATCCTCTTGACGAATGCCAATGGCAGCGTTCAAATTCACGGACAAGAAATGCAGCTGGGCTAGTCATTGATAATCATACGCTGAAAATACTGTCTCAACTGACATTAAACACTGGCTACAGGCAACTTTGCGAGTGTTATTCTGTAATCACCGTGTTGTTCCCACTGCTGGGACTCAGTCCTTTCTGGGAGAGAGAGTGAAAACACCTCGATGAAGAAATTGCTGGCTTGCTAAAACTAAGCAGTTTTGTTGCGATTGGTCAAGTGTATGCCCCGCGCACCATCATAGTTTTCATATGTAATAATCTGTCTCAAGGCAGTTTTGTCTCACGTATGCGCACATACTAATTCCCTACAATAAATCATGCCACTCGCCCCGCTCCACTACCCTATAAACGCAGCCTAAATATCCTCACCTCTGTCTCACGGGCACGCGGGATGCGATTGGCTCTGCTGAATCTTTGTGGAAGTTTTCAAAGTTGTTTCTGTTCAGGATAGCCGTGTCAGTGGGACCGAGGCACACTGTGATAACTCGCACTTTGCTCTCTGAATATACTTTATCTGCCTGTAAAAAAAAAAGTGAGAATATAATCAATAATAATAGGTACCTAATAAAGAAAGAAAGAAAGAAAAAACAATTATTTTGCACAGACTAAAAGGTACACAATCTAATTATACAGCAGATAAAAAAAAACAAATGTAAATTGTAAAGTGCGATAGTAAGAAATTAGTAGGGGAGTGTGCCTCACGGCTCAGCCAAAAAGGCCCAGTTCAGCAAAAATAGTTACTATCTAAAACATTTTTTTAGAAAAGATTTTACGTTTGACCACAGATTCTTTTTAACAAAACATTACATTAGCCAGGCAATTAACATCCCTAATTAAAAAGAAAATTCAGAGGCCAACATTTAAATTCGTTCTAAAAATGCCTTTTAAAATTTTCTTAGCACAGAACACTTTAGATAAGTTTTTAATTAACCTAGATATATTGTCTTTGATCTTAAAGTTCTTCAAGCTCCTGGCCTTGACCCAAGTATTGGAGGTCACGCAGCATTGTTTTTTTTTGCCATACATCTCCTTTATTTTGCCATCTCAGAATACACTCCCTTTTCTTTGGTCTATCCCTATTCTTTTAGCTTCATACTCAAAGCCTTCCTCAAGAAAAGTCCCTCATTCTTCCACATTATATGCCCACACTATGATAACCCATTTCCACATTACTTTTCCTTCACCACTTTGAGAAAGAAGAAAGAAAGAAAAATTGTTTATTCTGCACAAACAAAACGCACATATAAAGACAAAAACACATAAAATACACATTTACAAAAGTAGCCAAAAGCCTCGTGTTAAACCAATAAATAAAAATATATAAACTAAAACAATGTTTTTCATTGGTTGCAGTCAAGGCCACGGACCAAAGACATTATTGCGTAATACTCTTGCGGCTTTGTAACTTCTTCTCACATGATCCTTGCTAATTATATCGTCATTCATTCATTTCATTCATTCGCGTCCCTTTCGTTCTCCATCATCGCGTTTTTTGCTATCCCTCGCATTCTCTTCTCAGCTTCATGCAGTTACCTTTCATTCATCGCCATGTCAGTGATTACTGAGATGGCGAAATGGTTAAATGCTATCAAAAAATAATAGTCAAACAAAGACCTTACCCCCATAGCAATACTGAACTGCAACACAGCAGTCTTCGTCGCCGCGTACACAGGCAAATGGGTGCCAAGGTTAAGTGCCAATAACGATGATATATTAACGATAGTGCCGCCATTACCTCCTCTGTTAACCCCCATAATTTCAAGAGCCTTCATTGTACTGGTGACCGTTGCAGTCTGAAAGAAGTCATGGGTAATTTAGTGGCTGTAAGACTGGATGGTGTTTTTATAGATGACCATAAAAGTTATGATGATACTGTAGAAGGGGAAATTACTGCGAAATTACGTACTTGAAATATTATGAGGCATCGATTGGTGGAAAGTAATGGTGACTACTTTTATTTATGGAACAAAAGAAAAATAATCTAAAGGTATGTAGGTATATATGGATGTTGGTATGGTATAATTAAATAAAAGTTGGCATATATAATTATGTAGCTTTCATGGAGAAGGTTTCAAACTCAAACTTAAAGCATTTATTGAAATAAATACTTTGAGTTCGAGTAAACCATTTACAGGCACTTTTGAATTGTCAAACATTTACATAAGTACAGGGTTATTCCGCCCTCTCCGCCGTTGAAGCCGAGGGCAAAAGCTAGAATCATTAATTTTGTGTATAATAGAAAAATAATATTTAATGGTTCACAAAATATGATATCACGGGAAATTTAAGGTCAATATTGTATTTTTAAACGAAAAAAATCCTTTGAAAAGGGCAATATTTATTACAATAAAATCTTGTTTTATTTTATTACACGTCTAATTTTAGAATTACTCAAGTTAATTGGACTATTCAGCTACTTTACTTTCTTTTATATTGTTTATGTAATAACATCAATCTGCCTACCAATTTCCGGCCGTACGCAAAAGCCCGAAACATAATTTCATTAATTAGAAGGCATTCAAGTCTTCCCTTCTTCCTTAATTTACCAATTGTTTAGTTTTATGAGTTTTTAAATTAATTTTTGCCATTATGTATGCATAGACCGCTTTTTGTATCTCTTAAAGTACCTTATTGGGTACTGACAAGGTTCAGGTAAGAGCAGTTTTCATCCTTCAAATCTTAAGATATTTCAAAAGTATATCCTAAGATGAATACTACACTAGTTCATAAACGGTGCAATGGTCTCGTTATTGTGAGTTTTGAATGGCAAATCTTTCAAAAATTTACAATGGAGTGACCATTCCAACGTTTATAAATTATTAGACTTGGCCTCTAAGATTGTACCTTGCTACTTTCCATTAAAACAAAACAAATGAGACGCGACCATTCACACGAAACGCATTTCGAATCTAATCGAATCAAAACCATATAACTCATTCTAACTCACGCGAGAGCTACTAACTCTCAGAATTAATATCGCCCATCCTCTTGTGCGTTCGTTCGTAAACAGTCAAAACCGCAGCGTAGTTTATTACGCTGTCGAGTCCCCAATATTTACTTACAAACGAAGAAACAAGTATATATAGACAATATACTCGTAGTTTGACTTTATTCTTAGAATCAAACATGTAATAAATAAAATAGCCTATTGTATTGTTTATCTGTTTATGCTATGTCAATATCTAGGTTTATTACTCTGTCGAGCCCCCAATATTTACTTACGAACGGTGAACCAAATATATCTACAATGTATGTAGCGATATTTCGCTTATTGGGACAACCCAATAGGCGGAAAGGTCACAAATCCTATACTGTTAAACGAGCAATATTTGTATACAACGATTTCGATGAAAGTTGCAATATAGGGGGACGGGGGCGAAAAATGTATCTAGCTAGGTTCATAACTGGGAAAATTCTTGTTCTCCGTATTTTCACCCGAGCAGAGCTCGGTCGCCCAAAGTTTAGAACAAAATGGCTAACTTAGAATAATGACATGGCAACATGAAATTGGTATGTACTATACATGGAATTAGTATGAACTTTCCTTTATTATTAAATGAGCATTCTCTATTTGCACCAGAGCAGAGCTAGGTTGAAAGGTCACAAATAGCTATCTAGTACTTGGTAGTAGGTAACTATTTTGTGACCTTTCAGCTTCTAATAATAACTTCTCTTGAAACTCTGTCGAGTCCACTTATTTACTTATAAACGATAATACAAGTATATCTACAAAAATACAATTGTAGATTGACTTTTTTCTTAGAATCAAACATGAATTCAGCTTATTGTGTTGACCATTTTTGATCCGTCGAGCCGTCCATGTTTACTTAGAAACAATGACACAAATATTTGTATGTAGCTGTACTTTGTTCATAGAACTGCGGAATTGTCAGATGAAACGTGAAATTATTAGTCACATTTTCGTCATTCACTGCGTGCCTCGGAAAGCACGTTAAGCCGTTGGTCCCGGCTGTCATTCGTGGATCTTTGACAGTCGTTACGAGTCGTCAGAAGCCCGAAAGTCTGACACCAGTGTTACCAAGGGGTATCGTATTACCCAGTTAGTAGATTATGGAGGTCAGATAGGCAGTCGCTCCATGTAAAATACTGGTATTCAGCTGCATCCGGTTAGACTGGAAGCCGACCCCAACATAGTTGGGAAAAGGCTAGGCAGAAGAAGACTGTGTTGTAATTTGCGAGATTTCAGTCTCTATTATTAACTTGTTTTCTATCTCTGTTGAGTCCCCAATATTTATTTTTTTAACGACGAAACATGTTTATTGTAGTATTAAATAGATTGACTTTATTCCTACATTTTGTTTTGTTCGATCAAATGTGAATTATTATTATATCGATTATGGTTTTGTCTGTTTGTGACCTTTCAGTCTCAAATATTAACCAGCTTTTTTACTCTGTTATGTTTTCAAATTCAAATGAACAAATAGGTATACTAATATTTAGTTGGACTTTATTCCTATAACTTTGGATATATGATCAAACACATTTGATTATATATAATTTGTGACCTTTCAGTCTCTTTTAAGAACCTGTTTACCAAGTCTGTTGAGCCTCTTATTTATTTACAAATATGAAACAAATGTACCAATGTATAATTGATCTTTATTGCTAGAATTAATGGATTGTTAGATCAATCGTGAATAGCAGATATTTCGCTCATTGTGTCGTCCATTTGTGACCTTCAGTCTGTAGTATTAACTTTGTCTAAGATAACTTTAATAAGTCCACTATTACTTGCTCGAGTTTATTCCTTGATTTTCGAAATTGTTAGATCAATCGTGAATATCATTAGTGACCCTTCGCTAATAGGACTGTGTTGTATTTGTGATTGACAGATCACAAATCTAGTACAACAAGTAACTGCACCATGGTATTTTAGGGTTCCGTACCTCAAAAGGAAAAACGGAACCCATAAAGGATCACTCGTGTGTCTGTATGTCTGTCTGTTCGTCTGTCATAGCCAATTTTCTCCGAATCGAATGGACCGATTAAGTTGAAATTTAGTACACATATCTATCTCTGTGTCCCAGACACGGACGTGTAACGTAAACAAACGAATTTTGAACATGGGGTGACTTTTGGGGGAAAAATGAGAAAGAAAAATAGTTTTGCAAAATGTAGCGTGCGACATATCAGGCTTATTGTGAGGATTAATTATTTTTTTATTATAAATACTTTAAAATATATTTAAGAAAATAGATGAAATTTGACCATTATCTCCCTTATCTCCGAAAATACAGCCAAAAATTATGAAAAAAATACAGAGGATGGTTCTTTACTCATAGATTACAGGAAACCTATAAGAAGTCTATGGTCTTAAAATAACATGGTAAATCTCTCAATATTGTACGTACAAACTTACCTTTGCAGTTCGAATGTCCCAATACAATCGAACTGTTTTTCAACTACAATGTTAAGTTTGTTCATTGTGAGTGGTCCGACATGCACTTAGCCGGTTTTACTCTATCATGTTGCAAATATTAACTTTATTATTAACTTGACTGATGACCAACTACCCAGTTCTATAAATTCTAGAATTTTAGAACCCTCGAATGAAAACTGAAAGCTTTTGCAGTCTTATATCTGCGGTTAGTGTGTTATCAATTGCCTCTGTATCAAATTTCCATTCGTCAAAAACTTTATGGTAAGCAGCTAAACTACATAATTATGTAACTTTAGTTGATGTAAAACATTTTTTTAATAATATACATTTAAGTACAAAATTAAGATCGTCGTTTTTTTTAACTGCAATACTCGTTTTAGTGAATCGTACAATTCTTGAGTAAGACTTGGTTGTTTGCAGCAAAACATTTGCTATGCTCAGCTTAATAACTACAACAAAATCTTGTAATACTTACAAAATTAATGTCCACCATCTTTTTAACAGTTCTTTCATCTGCAGACAATACAGCTGCATTGTTGATCACCCCGTCGAGTCTTCTGTACTTGTCGAGAACTTGTTTGTACGCCGCAGCCAGTTGAGCTTCGTCTGATATGTCACAGTTTATGAACTTAGCTCTTAGGGCTCCAAACATGTTTATAAGCTCCGATTCTAGTGCGGAACCTTCTTTGTCCGCCACGTCGAGGAAGGCGACATGCTGAAATTTAAACAGAATTTTTTTTTGAGAAACAAATCATAATAAATTAGTTGCAATTTCATGATGATTTTGTCCCTCAACGGGTTGGCAACGGGTGGACCATGGAATTTTTGGCCTATGTTCTTATCATCATAATAATATGTAATATAGGGTAACCTGCATTGCGTAACAGATTTTAAATCATAATCCGAAAGATTTTGAAGGAAATTGCTGATCTATTGCTTCATATGATTGAAAAATTCGTCTGTGCAACTACGTAAATAACGCAATGAATGTTGTCGAACTGTCAAAATGAAAGGCATTGCCATTATAAGTGTGTTACGCAATTACCCCGCTGGTTCCATAAGCGGTTAAAATAATTGCTGATACCCGAACTGTCATTAAGAAATATCTACCTAAAATCATGATATGTTTTTATGCAATTTCGGCTAGGACTAACTGGACCGTAGGTGAGTTTATGAGTAACACAACTTTCTTTACAAAACAATGTCATTGGAAAATAGACACAATACCAACAATAATTTGAACCTAGATTTGATAGCAGTTCCTAGTATGCAGTAAAACAGCTGTTGACAACACTAAGGGCTCATTCAGACGGGACTCGTCATTGAATTCTGCTGGGGAATTTGTTGCGCCACTTCTTCCCAGCTAGAGTACTAGAAAGTGGTGAAGGCTGGGCGTTTTGCGTTGGGGGACTGTCTTTCGTCATTTTGACGTTAGAAAGCGCTGCCTAGTTTGAATAAATGACTTTTAAATTTTGAATTTTGACGATACGTCAAAAAAAACGAAACGTCATGACGGATGCGCGTTGACATTGTATACGGAAAAAAGTTTTTTCCTGATTCGTCAAATTATCCGAATAAATTTTCACACTTGATTCGTGATTTAGAGTTCAATCTTGGACGAACGATTCAGCAGATTCATCACAAAACAATTGCGATTCGTGTTTTTGACGAACGTGATTTTTAAAAGACGATGCGTCATTTAAGACATCTCCGTAATTTTTCACGATTCGTGATTAGTATGGATACGGCCATTTAAAAACCGCCGTCGCAAAAAATCACGGATCGTGAAAAAATTTCGATACGAAAAAAAACACGAATTGTATAGGTCATGCCCCCAGCAACCCCATCACCTGTATTTCCACTTATAAGTTTATAATTCTTTTGGACCCAATATGTACTCAAATTGTACATGCTTAAAAAAAAGCTCCTTGAAAGGTTTACTAGTACAGACACTTCATTTTTATGATGCTGTAAAGCATCTCTCCAGCAACCACAAGTTAAAATATGAAGGAACTAACGTAGATGCTTACCGTATTAACAAACGAGTGTCTGAAAATAATTGTACTATTATTTTTACCATTAAATGACTAATTATGTCAAGTTTAAAATTCTCGGGCAACGCCGCAAGGTACAAATTGAGTACATAAATTGGGTACAAAAGTATTATAAATTTATAAATGGAAAACAGGTGATGGTGTTGCTGGGGAGCATGACGTAGTAGTACTAGTTTTCGTGTGGATGAGCTCTATTTGTTGAGCGCTACGTGTTTATTCTGGGAAGAGTAAAGGTAAAACGTGCTTTAACTATGCAGAGCGGCAGAATGCATCATAGTTTTGTCACGAACAGGTAGATTTATTTAAACAAACATAGTGCACTGCTTTACCTTGTTACTTACATACAATAATTACTTTATGATGTAATGTATGCATACCTAGGTATACTCGTATCTACGTAATTTTGTCACTAACCAAAGCTGTCGGTCATTGCTACATAAAAATTAGACTTTGCCTCATTGAATAAATGATTACTTTTCTATCGAAATTATTCTTATTTCTCAACAAAACATGCAATTTTGAAAATCTTTCCGTTTCATAAGACTCCTGAAAGTCAATCAATCTGCCTAGCCTTTTCCTAACTATGTTGGGGTCGGCTTCCAGTCTAACCGGATGCAGCTGAATACCGGTATTTTACATGGAGCGACTGCCTATCTGACCTCCACAACCCACTAACTGGGTAATACGATACCCCTTGGTAAGACTGGTTGTCAGACTTTCGGGCTTCTGACGACCCGTAACGACTGTCAAAGATCCCCGAATGACAGCCGGAACCAACGGCTTAACGTGCTTTCCGAGATACGGAGGAGTCTCGGTATGTAAAGAGCCACGAGCTCCTCGAGACTCTAAAAAGTAAAAACCTGAGTATAAGCTTGCGGTTCCCTATACTTTACAGTCTAAAAACACTTCATCAGAACAAGTTTGTTGCAAAGTAGACCAATGGCATACTTAGCGCCCAATATTGAAATTTTGTTTTTACTTCAACAACTTCTTCAGAGACTTACGTCAACATCGGCCTTAAGTTTTCGACCACACAGTTCCGGAAAATGGTCCGTTTACTAACAGCTGCGGTGTGGAAACAAAATGCAACATTTGTAAATTAAATAGGGTTTACTGTTAACTGTTTCGTGTGTTTCTAAACTAAACTAAAATGTTTGTAAAACTAGCAATTAGTTTCAGATTTTAGTTTTACGCGTTGACTTTGTATCATTCTGCAGTTTTGCTTCACAAGTTATCAGTTCAGTTTGGTTACAATATTGTTATATAATAAACAAATTGTCTTATTGTTTAACCGTAGGTATTGTAGATAAACGGTTTTCGTTTGTCCACAAAGATATGCATCCAAGGTTCAGATAGCGAATTACCTCATTGAAGTCGTGTAAACAATTGAGCACGTCTGTGATGGGTTTACGATTCAATAACTTATTGCTAGGTCAATGTCGAGTCATTCATTTTTTTAATGTCATTACTCATTCGGCGTGTTCGTTGATAAGCACGCTGGCTCTTTTCACACATCATTGTGATTGTCAAAACTTGGGTAATCGTAAAAAAAATCGTGTGGAAGGACTCGTCCGAGAATGTAGTTATTGCTGGCATGTAGGTTATCTAAACTATGATCATTTCACTTTATAATAATATTATAAAGTGAAATGATTAGATTTTTCGTATGTTTGCTTGTTACGCTTTCACGCTATAACGGCTGAACGGATTTAGATTTAAAATGGCACATGGGTAGACCATGACCTGGGTTAGAATATAGAATACTTTTTATCCCGATATTTCCACGGGATCAAGAATTATGCGGGTAAAACCGCGGGGTGCAGCGAGTAATTAATATAATATGCTAAAAGTGTAACCATATTTTACCTGGCCTCCACATACGAATGTGGATGCCGGTAAAGTATGGTCAGATCAGAAATTTCTGCTTTATTTTCAACCTAATAATATTGCAGTTATCTTTACGCAACCACTTTCTGTCAAAGGTCGACATGTTACCAAGCCTATTAACTACAATAACATAAAAGATCATGTTCTACTTTTCACTCAATTTCCTGCTACATGCGTGCCGGCTACCTTAAAACATAAAATAATATTTACCTACCCTAGCATTTTCCCGGAGTAACGCCCTGACGATGCCCGCGCCCACACCGGCCGCGCCTCCCGTCACCAAAAACACTTTATCCTCCACACACAACACACGTCGTGCCATCTTCGCAGCCATTTTAAAATAAGAATAATTCAATTTTCACTCGATAGATAAAAGTCACTGTGGAACAGTAAAGGTAACGGTGGACTGATCAAAACAATGTACGTTATCGAACTAATTTCTCTAAGCTGATATCAACTTTATCAGTATGATAAGGAGGAATTGGAAACGAATTTTATTGCTTTATTTTAATCTTTGCGTTTGTGGTTCTTCTTTAGTTTGATTAATAGTTTTGTGAGACGAAAATTTGATTACTTTTCTAGTGTCTAGTTTTAATTTTGTGACATAACATCACGCCTTATTTCCACGAAGAATTGAGCAGAGGTGTACCTATAGTAAACCACCATTTCGCCAGTTATGTTTAAAGGCTTGTGCAGACCAGCGTGACTTGTCGCGCGACGCGACACGAACAATACAATTTCTAAGAAAACTTCACAGTATAACAATAACCGGTGTCGCGTCGCGCGACAAGTCGCGCTAGTCTGCACAAGCCTTAAGTCTCATGTAATCGGGGGCGAGCCTATTGCCATAAACCTTCCACAAGTCCAGACTCCGGGCTGCTACTGAGAAATTTCAGATAAAAAAACCTAAGCAAAACCAGCACCTTATGCTCAGTAGTAGCGCTGGCAACCACTAGAGGAATGAGGCAGTCTCAGGCAGCAGACGGTCTTAATCGCGTCAAAGTAAGATTGAACATGAGAATAATTTGATATCGTTCCGGTCTGGATTTACGCTTGTTTTAAATACACCGATAAAAATAATCATAATAATATAATTTACCGATAAAATAGTACCGAGATTGATTGTAATTTATTTACAGATTACATTTTTGTCTTTAATCCTCAATTTTTCCGACTGTTCTCTTGAAGATTCCTGAGTGTCTATAAGGCTATATCAATCTCACATTGGTACTTCAGCGTCCTCCCTGTGGCGGCTCATTTTGAGTCGAGGGGTTGACGTGGCGAAGCGGCTAAAGCGCTGTGAAGTGCTGCAGCCATTGACTACGCAACAATAACGTCTAATAGCAGGCCAGCTTTAACGATGCTTTTTTCAGCCTGAAAATTGTATAGGGGTTGTAAGTAGGGAAGGGTTTTTTGGTGAAGTTTTTTGTAATCTTGATTGCTTTTTGGATTATCCGGACTGTGATGTGAGATTAAAAATTAAGATGGAAAAGTTTTGTTGGAATCCGCAAGTCAGGAAAATGGCCCAGTAATAAAATTGTCCGTAGAATTTAAGCAATATTGCGTTAATTGATTCTGGCGTGACTTTGCGGAAAACCATTATAAAATACAATAGACGACGTATATTTAGTAACCTAATTCGCGTAACTGATCTTAAGGCGTCATAAAGAACCCTGTAAGAAATTGACACGTGTTTCACCTCTCAACCAGGCATCCTCAGGATGGCTATTGACTGGTTGCGAACCCGGACCCGACGTGTGGACACGTCAAGCGTCGATCACTGCTCTCGACGCTTGACGTGTCCACACGTGCGGGTCGATTTCTTACAGGGTTTTCTATGACTCCTTAAGAACAGTTACGCGGATTAGATTACTAAATATACGTCGTCTTTTTTTTTTTTTTTTGCAATATTGCGTATGAAAAATACATCATGATTTTACTAGATTAAGATCTAAGCAATATTCTCGGAAAGCACTTTAATCCATTGGTCCTGCCTGTTATTCGTTACGGGTCGTCAGACCTCAGAAGCCCGAAAGTCTGACACCCAGTTACTGAGTTGTGGAGTTCTGATATGTAAAATACTGGTATTCAGCTGCATCCAGTTAGACTGGTAGCCGACCCCAACATGGTTGGGAAAAGGCTAGGCAGATTGATTAGCTATCTAAGCAATATTATAAAACAAATAGTCGTTGAAACGCTTTACTTCAACCAAACAGCTAAACTAAGCATACATGCTGAAAATCTAAGGTAACGTAGAAAAAACCCTTATTCATAAAATACGCAGAAGGTTTTTCTAATCTACCAAAAGATTCATATAATTTTCGTTCGAAATACAGAAACAATTTTCACGTTACTCAAATTCCACATATAACATAACGCATATCGCGTACCGCGTAACGTTCTCAGTTAGAAACAACATAACATTTCATTCCCAGAGATTTAGGCCTTACATTCCACTTTTTATTTTAATTATTTCTGCCTCCTACACATTCCCTCTTTATTAACATGTGACGCGAAACTCGTGAAATAATAAAACGTTAACAAAGCGCAGCACTTCAGGGAATGCTACCGAGTCATCACAGTGTTGCTTTTCACGAGCCAGTACTGGCTTCTAGTACGCATATTTTACTAGTGTGTTAAAAGTAAAATGTTCATACTACGTGACTTTCAGCTCGCATAGCATGACCTCCTTAGAATCGGGTTTTTGTCGACAGAAGAATAGACAAAATGACAGATTCACAATCACAAACTACAAGTGTTGCTATACACGAACCAGTACTGGCAGTTGGTACCTACCAATGCTATTATAACATCGCGTTGAAAGCAACAAAAAATATTACTGAGTGACTTTCAAGGAATGCAATCGAGTCATCAGTTCAGGGTAGTAAAAAACGGGCTGGTGTCCGCAACTCCACGTCCAAGCGCGTATTTTGCGTACTACGGTGCAAGGGTAGTAACTAGAGCCAGTACTGGCTTACAGTAGGTAGATCCGCATATATTACTTTCGCGTTGAAAGAAAAATGTTCTTTCTGCGTGACTGGTTTGTAAGGATAGGGGTGAATGAGGAATGTGACGTCTTTGATGCTTTTTGTGTGGAAAATGATGACGGTAACGCGTATTACATATAACATTGTGTAAAAATAATGTTACCGTGAAATATGCCAACATTGCCCCAAGGGAAACTTTGCCCAAAGAACCATATAATTATAAGCATATCGTTGATGTACAAATATCTTAATATTATGGCAACATTGATTGACTTATGTGGAAAATAGGTTATAAGTATGGCAATACTGACTATTGTGTTTATTGCTTACTTCGCTTAGTAGTTTGTTGGAGCTCGTTGAATGAGGTACGTTTTTTGCGGGCAAATTTAAGAGTAAGGACAGGGTAACATTGTCCAGTCATTTTAGTAAAACTTCGTTTACATTCAAGTACACCTAAAGAAAACGCCATATTTCCCAAAATTCTTGTACTGGTTTTTATTTCATCTGCATAAAGGCCATATTTGCGTCGAAAAATCAATGTGGACAAAGTTGACTAAAAGTCCACATAACTTTGCCCGCCAACAAAATCGAACAAATATTGAATTCAATGTTGATTATTAATTAATTTAGCGGTACTAACATATGCATGTGATTTTACAGTTGTAGCTGATGAAGGAAAATACTTATGTCTCCATATAAAAATGGTATTACGTAATTATTCGAAAAAAGTGGGCAAAGTTGGCATGTTTCACGGTACCAATAGAAACAGATAGAGTTAATCTGCTGTATGTCATTAGGTACGATATTAAATACACGTATGATAATAACATTAGATACTTTTGCCATTCTTGGACCTTGGAAGTTAATTATTTTCACTTCATTTTAGAACCACTCCCACGGGTCATAACATAAAAAAGGACTAAGCTATAAATATTTTTATGCTAGTGAAAAAATCATTGCACACAGTCTTATAGTTACGGCCCAGAACTAGTGATATAATAAATCCAACTTATACTGCCACTGGCAGTCAGTCATAAATCCCACATTTTTAGGACCCACTGCATGGATTACGACTCGTAAATCTTTGAAGCAAATCCCTCTAGAGTAGGTTCTGATACTTATCTTTAGGAGTTATGCGCGCCACCTTGGGTACCTACAATATTTCTTATATAATCATAAGCAGCTGTTCCCACTGCTGGGCCACAGGCCTCCTATCTTCGAGCGCGGGCACAGTGCGTGTTGATAGATGTCACATGTCTTCGAATTTTTGATTCTAGAACATACCGATTTCCTGACGATGTTTTCCTTCACCGTTTTGAGAGCAGTGGTGATGTGATAAATTACACAAAGTAAAGTTCCTGTTTGGATTCGAACTCAGGACGTAACAACTCATAAGACGTGGCCGTTACCACCACCACTGCTATTTCTTAGCTTGAACGAAGTAACCTTCATTGGTAAGAAAAGTTCTGTTCCTAATTACTCTTTGGCGACTGACTCTGAGGTCTAGCGAACTGGAGAAAATTGCCCAATTCAAGCAACACTAGGCGGCACATGAATTAATCTCTAAATAATAGGTTGCTGTTGTACTTTCAACGCTCGGCTTAACGCTGAAAGTTGAAAATCCAACAGCGAGCTTTTATTTAGCCGTTCATTTAGGTGTCGCCTACTGGTAGTCTTCTTCTTTTCGTGTGGTAAGTGACTAACCTGGTGTCAGAGTTTTAAAGCCGCCCATGGGTTTCTGACTTGACTTCATATGCCGTCGAGAAATATCTCTCAGGCATGCCGGTTTCCTCACGATGTTTTCCTTCGCCGTTTTTTTTCCTGCTAGTGAGAACGGTCAAATATATATTTCTAGACGTTCTCTTAACTAACAATAGTGCGTTTCCTTGTTTGTAGAAAAATATCGTTCCACATAGAACTGCAACAAAGTTTAGCGGTCTAAACTCGTAACTCAAGCGCCACCAACAATTTTTTCTTCTAAACTTCCTTCTTCCACAACCTCTCACGCTCTTAGTTGTCCATAACACTTTTAAACAAAGTGCTAAAGAAAGAACGTACATATAAAAAACAAAGTACAGTCGCTGAAAAAGCGTTTGAACGAGGCACAAGTCAAACAAAGCTAGCGGTGGCGCGGTCTGTGGGTGTCCCTACAAACAGATCTCATAGCTGAAAACATGTAGGGTTGACAATGGAAAGATATAATTGGATTTTATCTTTATCCGTCCGCTTGGCCGCGATAATCTAGAAAAAATGTTTTTAGGTTAAAAGAAAAGTGACTAGTGGACGCCCTGTTAAGTAGCAATACTGTATAAAGGCCTATTCAGATAGTATTGCTACCGAGCGCGACAGCGATATCGCTTATATCTGCATAGGCCTTTAATCTTTAGTAATGTAACATACATAATTATACTTAGTTTTGGTTACCTACAGAAAATTAAGATATCGACGAATTGAGCACGTCCTCCTTTTTCAATCGGTTATAATGCAGCTGGGTTGAGCGTGGCATTGGTATTTTTTACGAGATGGTATGTAAGCAATAGAGTCGCCCATTGATAGTAATGACTCCCGTAATCACCGGCAAAACCGGGAGGATGACCGATTCGGTTCCACCTTTACAGACAACATTGTAAAGATCCTTGTATACTTTGACGTCTCCGGCATTAAAACACAACAACGTTACTCGGCAAATATAGAAGAATACGGAGGTATTTCTCTGGACGAGCTATTCACAAAGATCTCCCACTACCTGCTAAAATATATCCCTGGTAAGGTTTAGATTAAAAGGTTCCTTTAAACTTTTCAACCCTATCTGAGGTGAGATTCCGTCTTTGTCCTTGCCGAAGTGAGATACGTAAATACAAAAACGCAACACTCCGTAAAATGCCTTGGGCTCCCGACTTTTACGTGTGCACAGAAAACAAATACACTGAAGGAGATTTCGTGAGAAAAGCTTTAGAAAATATTCAAGAATTCTGGTATACCTTGTTCTGTTCTGTTATGTCTTGCTGAATTGTGAATAACTCTGGAAGTCTGCAACATCTGAGGTTTGTGGGCACTTTTAGTGCTTAGATGGTGCTTGCAAATTTTCAAAGCAAAGAAAAAGCATTAGAATCTTTCTCGAGAAAATGTAGGCTACTGGTATTTTTAGCATTGTTTGAAAGCATTTCGTTCCTAAACAAAATGCGGTTTCGCGGATTCTTCCTAAAGAATGCCATGATATTATAAAATTCCTATTCATGCCGTACCTTCAGGCTGAGGTTAATGTGAAAAATATCTAAAGTTATTGCAATAACCTGGAAACAATTTTGAAACTGGTATTAAGTAGTCAACTTGTAAAATGCACATGTCAATTTCCGACATTGCATTTCGACAACAAAGCAACACTAATAAATCGGCGTTGTTTTCATAATATTCCAGACTATCTACGTCTTATTCTTAAAAGTTTTCCCAACTGCATGTATTCAATAACTTCTTGAACAGTATTATTTACTCTATAACCTCGGGTACAGCAGTGCAAACGGTTGGCGCCGCTGCATGTAATTTACACTTCGCACTCCAGTTCCCCTGTTGACGTTAAAATACCCAGAGAAGCCAGGGTCTTAAATATGGTTAGTTTATTTTAGTTTAATATTAACAGCAGGTTTCTGTAAGCATCTCACAGGAATAATGTGTTCAAATAATCAAGGTGTCTGGAATTTTATGTCAATTCTCGTGATTTGTTGAAGAAAATACATAGGTATTAATAATAGTATTTTACTGTGATTACATAATTAATAAAAAATAAAATGTGTGCTGGGACACATAGGAGAAGTGAAACTGCAACGGACAAGTGGAAAAACGAATCGCAACGGACGAGTGGAAAAAGGAATCGCAACGGACAAGTGGCAAAACGAATCGCAACAAAATTTAACTTGAAGTTTAACGGGCAGGTTTTCAAATTGGTCAAGTACATTACCAATCTGCCCGTTAAACTTCAAGTAAAATTTTGTTGTGATTCGTTTTGCCACTTGTCTGTTGCGATTCCTTTTAGTACTATGTGTCCCAGGACACATTTTTTTTTACGCAGGTTTACTGAAAATTATGATTTGGTTAGGTTAGGTACATTTTAATAAATGCATTTTTTATTTAATATTATTTTATCCAACAAAAAAACTGAATTCAATCCGGAGCCAAAGACACATCCATAGTCTACTCTAAACGTATACACATACAAAGGAACATTAAGAAATGCACATCTTTCGTCATCAATCTTCATTCGGCTCATCTGCGTTATAATCAACCAGCTGCCCGCCCCGGCTTCGCACGGGTAGCACGGGTACTTATCTACAGCACACCTACCTACCCACCCTACCCACCCTACCCACCCTACCCACCCTACCCACCCTACCTACCCTACCTACCCTACCTACCCTACCTACCCTACCTACCCTACCCTACCTACCCTACCTACCCTACCTACCCTACCCTACCTACCCTACCTACCCTACCTACCCTACCTACCCTACCTACCCTACCTACCCTACCTACCCTACCTACCCTACCTACCCTACCTACCCTACCTACCCTACCTACCCTACCTACCCTACCTACCCTACCTACCCTACCTACCCTACCTACCCTACCTACCCTACCTACCCTTCCTATCCTACCTACCCTACCTAACAAAACCTATCCTACCTACCCTACCTAACAAAACCTATCCTACCTACCTTCTTGACATTTACTCCCCTACCTACCTTCTTCACATTGACTCCCCTCCCGTACGGCCCGTACCCCAGTGACGCCTACATTGCGTAGGGTGCTGCCTAGCTAGCCGAGCAGGGTGAGCGGCTACCACACAACTTTTTTCTAATACTTACATTTTTAAACTCGTGATATCTTTGGAATGGAATGTCCGAATTGAATAATTTAAAAGTTATATAAAGGTATTGAAGCCGTCTTGAATATGAAGTAATTTGTTTTGATAAGGATTAATACCAAGATACAAATAAAGAGCCTTTTCTAGCGGCGCCATTTCTTTTTTTTTTTTTAATAAAATAACACTTATTGTGGCATAACTATAATAGTTAGACATATGCTGTTGTGACACTTTTTTGTAAATAATGATATGTTCTAGCAAGTCATCATACATTATTTTATTCTATCATCAATAGTTTTCGCAGCGCACGCGATGGAAAGAATATTTTAGGGATTTTTTTACACCTTGGGTTACATTATTGAAGTTTTAGTAAGGATCCCTAATTTTTTTGAGAATATATTATAGTCTATGTTACCCGGAGATAGTGTAGCTTCCCTACAATGAATGAATTTATTCAAATCGGTTCAATATAATAACTTGAGATTCCATTCTATTCTTTCCCTCCGCCGCTGCCGCCTCTCACCAAGCGATATATCTAGCCCCTCCACGCGGCCGTAACGCTTTTTCGTGACAAAAAAAATCCTAATATCCCCCGTCTATATAGAAGTTTCACTTCAAAAATAAAGTCATTTAATGGTTAAAAGATTTGACATCAACTTCAAATAAAAAATAACGCGTGGTCAAAAATAAACAAAAAACTAATTTATGCGTGAACTTCCTCCTTTGTCGGTTAAAAAAGGCTTTAAAAAACCGGGAGCACTAAGTATTATCAAAGTGGTCTACAAAGCCAAATAGATGATTCTTTTTGCAACCGGGTTCATTTTATTTTCTGATCAAAAAATATCTCCCGTACATTCCGTTGTCAATTCTCGGAACAAAATGATGGTCAATACCTATTCACATTGGTTCGGTATAAAAATCAAAGCCACTGGTTTCTCTTTGAGCAAAAACGGAATCGAAAATATTCAAAATAAAACGAAAACACAAACAAAAACTTTGTTCGAAATAGCTGTGACGAATAATTTTGCACTGGAATGCATAGAGCGAAAAGTTTCTATCATAATAATATTCTCTTACTTAAATTCCCCGAGTAAATTGAAAATAGAATGCAAAATGTAAAATAAGCGGTACAGCGCTTACTATTAATGCTGGGGTAACATCACTCCGTAAATAATTCACGTGAAGTGCTTAACACTTAACAGATGGCGCTGTATGCAAACACTGCACTGAGAGCACTCCATCACTAGTACCGAAATTTTAAACATTGTGAATATTTTATTACCGGTACCAGTTCGCAATTAAAGGGTTAAAATTCTATTTGGAGTTTAGTCCGTAACATATTTAATATTTATAGAAAGTTTACTGACATAAATTGGTACCTACTTTATTATTTATTCATGTCGTTTTTT
Source organism: Agrochola lota (assembly GCA_947364205.1). NCBI lineage: Eukaryota > Metazoa > Arthropoda > Insecta > Lepidoptera > Noctuidae > Agrochola > Agrochola lota. The sequence goes on from OX376228.1 coordinate 16,531,772, forward strand.
GATTTCACAAATAAAGATCTATCTTTTATTTTTAAATACATACAGGTTGGGCTGGGACATCGATGCGAAGCCTGTTACCATGGACTCAACACATGATTCTGAACCAACCTACGCTACGTTGAAATTTTTCGTCGGTTATTTAAAAAAAACCATTTTGACCACGTAAGTATTGCACTTTTCTATGAAAAAAAGCATATTTTTTTAATAACCGACGAAAAATTTCAACACAGTGGCGTTCAGAATCATGTACTGGATCCATGGTAACAGGCTTCGCGTCGATGTCCCTTACACCCTGTATATATTTACAGTTGTTTCTAGATCTCTAACAAAAATTACATTAAAACGCAAAACAACATGACTGAAACATGCTCAATCATAATATGTATTTCCTAAGTAGTGTTATTTTCAAGTAATTAGGTGTCATGTCAATATGTAAGAGAATGTCTGCAGAAACAAAACCAAATCTGTATCTCACGTGTGTGTATCAAGAACGTAAGTTCCTAGCGTAAACGAGTACAGGTATACTTATGCAGTAAGCAGTCAGTGGCAGTTATGCTCGCAAAGGAGGAGGCGGAACGCGCGAGGGAGATGCAAGATGCGCGCCCTCGCGCCCCTAGTCGCCGCAGGAGACGCCCCGGGCGTCGGGAGTCGCGAGCCGACTTATGGCCACCGTAGGCGCGGGCTTGCGGACGGTGAGCAACGGGCAGCTTGCCGTCCGAAAAGGACCAGGTCCGGGTCGACGGCGCGTTGTGTTCATTGCGCGCCTCAAAGAGATGTCAGCACCAACTGAAGGGGTCCGTAAGGACCAATGCCTGCTGGGGTTGCGGGTTTGTCCGAAAGGGATATCGCGGCCCCGGCACACGGGCAACGGAAGGAACACGGGTGGGTTTTAGTCAGTAAAAGTCTGACATGCCCTCTCGCTCTGTCCAGAGCGGGAGAAGTCATTTGATAATTTCCCACCCTAAAAAAAAAAAACAAAAAAAGGTATATTTACCGCAAACTTAACCCTGCTTAATACAGGTAAAGACACATCAACGTTACACAGGTATCACAAGTTTCTCGTATCGAATTTCAAGTACGTAAGCGCTAACAAATAAACCGTGATTAAAGCCCTGTGTGGGTGAACTTACCCCGGATAAGTAAAGTTTTAGCGAGTTGTTGACGCGATTCTAATGCAACCACTGTTACAGAACCGGATTTTCGGTTCTAAAGTTTCAAAACTAACCAAGGATTCTCCTTTAGAATTAATTTGTTAGTGTTTCGGTAAGTGTTCGTTTGTTTCGGCATGAAAATTAGTATAAAAAAAATTTTAAGCAATTTGTATAAAAGTTTTAAAGTATTGGTAGATAGAGTTAAATATATTTAGTTATTCTATTTGCTTTTGTCTTTGAAAAACTCTTGCAGTGTGTAATAAATTTCATTTGTCAGATATTTCTTCATTTAAGTGAAGAAATATCTGACAAATGAAATTTGGTTTGGATGAATTCTACATTTACTTGTAAATGTAAAAAATAGAAAAACATCATTTTGAGATAGGTATAAGTTGAAAAAACTTGAGAGGTGTCAAGGGATGGAACGAAGTTCCTTTCGATTAATTAGTGAAGGAATTGTAATATTTTTTTTTTTTTAAGTTATAGTATTTTTTTTTTTATTATTAACAAATATAATGTAATATAAACTTAATCAGTAGGTGCAAAGCAGCTTTACAAATATTTTTTGTAATCAATACAGTCATGTAAAGTTGAATTAGATTTGTAACTTCTAAGGGTTAGGTACTATTAATTTGTGAGTGTTGTAAAAAAAAAAACGTGATAATGTCCAATACTTACACAAAGCTAGTGAAAAGTCCGTTTAATCAAAGTCCAGAGCATAACAGCACAGTTGTCGAGCTCCAACGAAAGAACGATCGCAGCTAAATCACAAAGTCAAGTCCAAATAGGCTAGCCAGGTTGTCAGGGTGGAAGAAATCAATCAAAAGTCCAGGGAAGAATAGCCAATAACTTGCAACCCAAGAATTTTAATCTGGCAATCTCGTGATACACTTCTTCCGATGATGCGTTTCGTAACTTCATTTTATAAACGTAACAAAAAGAAATTAACCTAAACTAACAAAAACACTGTCAGGATTCATTATTGTTATTATTTTTTATTATTTATTATGTAAAAAAAACCTGTATACACTCAACAAAAATAATCGTCGCGACACCACACTGTTCAATGCGAAATAGAAAGACGAAACGAAAACACGGCTTACAACTATAGCAAAAAGTGTCACATGGACCATCCAGCAAAATAAAAACGTTGCAATTGCTAAGCTCTTTTCTCTCTGGTCAAACTATTCTTTACCCCGAGTTATCTTAAGCCAAATAGAAAAGAATGAGCTTTGGAACAATCCAGACTCATTTGTGCACTGCACTGAATGGTGCACCCGAGGATTCTAATCTCGAACGATTCTTCTTTGCTCCAAATTTTAAAATTATATCTTCTTGGACTGTTGCAAATAGGTTCCAACCTGACTGTTGCTCAGCTTGATGATCTTCAATTTAAAAACTTTAATTAACTTTAAATTAAATTAAATGCGATTATAATTATGATTAAGTTTTTCCACGTCAGAATAATACTGTTACTTTATTATGTGGCAAACAGTATAATAAAGTAACAGTATTATGTCTCGGCAGTGACCTTCAAATAATTACTTACGACTGCTCAGCAGATACACGTTCCACGTCCTTGCGTAACTGCCGCGCACTCGAGACTGTTGCGTATTGGTATACACTGAGATTTCTAAGCGCGTCGTTTCGGCCGTTTTCTTTGAAGACGTACTGTTACCCATGTATACTGTGGTTTTGCTATCCAATCGCAATCTCAACATTAAGGTTTATGACGTACCAGTAAATTTTAAGGAACTCCCTTATGCGAGACTATCTGCAGTATCAGGTTATCTCAAGAAACCTGTCTTTGACCTTGATAAGCTAAGATATCCAAAAACTAAGAGAAGCAATCACTTATATAAATAAAAATATAAATCTATTTTTAGTGATTGAGACTGTTTTTTTTACACAATTACCTATAACGTTTTTCTCGCCACTTTTCAGCTCACGTATTCACCGACAATATTCCCAGTAGGTAGTGGAAGCCAATAGCAATGGTCTAAAACAATCGGGGCATTCAATATGAATTCTGGATGCAGCTATCCCTTGTAATTACTTTCTGGCTCCACTGCAGCAGTATTACGCTTATTACATTCGTATCTGGGTGATATTGTGTTTCATGAGGAGTAATAATTCGAGCTTCATATTATCCTAACTATATATAATTATTATATATATTATGTACACAGGGTGTTAGGGACATGGACGCGAAAACTGTTACCATGGATTCAGTACATGATTTCGAACGCTCCAGCGATGAAAAGTTTCGTCGGTTATAAAAAAAAAATCTGCTGTTTCATAGAAAAGTGCAATATCTACGCGGTCAAAATGTATGGAACGGCTGTTTTATTTTTTTAAATAACCGACGAAAAGTTTCAACGCAGGGGGATTCAGAATCATGTATTCCATGGTAACAGTTTTCGCGTCGATATCCCTGACACCCTGTATAACCTAACTTTATAATATTATAAATTCTAAAATGAGTTTGTTTGTTTGTTACGCTTTCACACTAAAACGGCTGAACAGATTTGCATGAAATTTGGCACATGAGTAGACCATGACCTGGATTAGAACATAGGATTTTCATTACGACTTTTTAACCCGATATTCCCACGGGATCGAGACTTATGCGGGTGAAACTGCGGGGCGCAGCTAGAAAAGGGTAAAAGAGTTAAGGCATAGTGACATAGCATACTTTTTATCCAAGTAGTACGAGCAGGTACGGTCCCGTGAGATTATTTTCAACGGGGCGGAGTTTCGAGCAACAGCTAGTTATGAAATATTTGTACCTTCACTCTTATTTTGCACTGTTCGTGTAAGGCGCTTTCATTAAATACAGTCGTTTTTACATGATGCAAGTTTCTTGCCTGTGCCATTCAATAAAATTGAAGAAACAAATGACTTGCATCGTCTAAACACTGTTTAGACCGAGCAACTTTTATCGTTGCCTCTAGTTAAGGTATGCCACAGGAAATTAGATCGCACCGTATATGTGATCAGGGACACGACGCCGTCGCCGCGCCGCCACCGCACCGCGCCGCCTAACCATGCAGACCGAGCTGCCGCTGCACTGTCGCCGCTTGATTTTGCCATATTACTTTACAATCCGCGGCAGCATATACACAGCTTAGTGGCGCGGCGGCGGCACGGTGGCGGCGCGGGACGGTGTCGTATCCCTGAGCACTAAATCAGGCTCATTGGCGCTTGGTAACTAAAGCAAGGGTTTCCTAAGACTGCGGTGGCCGCAAAATAGCGTCCGCAACTTGTTTTTGAATGACGTCACTGAATAGTTATATATGAAAATAAGTGGTGCGTTTCCTAGAGAGAGATTTTTAGCACCTAACAAACACCGGTGCCAAATTTTCATGACGACCGTGACTCACTGCGGCCGTTATGTGGCGGCTACCGCTGTCGTAGGAAACCCAAACGTTATCACATTCATTTGTTTTGCTTTAATTTGCACAACATATCAAGTAGGTTTCCTGATTATTAAAAGTAGCAAAATTATATTTATTATGAAATTTTGATATCAAACTCTTTTTTTTACATGTAGGTATTATTTCTGACAGCAAACGCGAGGCCTCTTCTATTATTTTCAAGGAGTGCAACAATTTTTCAATAAGTTTATTAAGAAGAAGGATATAAAAGTCACGATATTACAACGCTATATTGTGTAGTTTCTGCGGAATAAGGACCATTGCTTCAAAGTAAAGAATTTGTGTACACTTAAATATTAGCGTAACAATACAAAACTAAATTGAAAATCTTAAGAATTGTCGTGAATGCAGAATACAGAACGAATCCTACGTATTTGAATAAATAGGGATCGTGAAGGCAAAATGCTTTGAATGTTTAGCTTTTATGTCTGAGAACGAAATGAAATGATGTGAACAACATAAAATTCAGTTATTTAAAAAAGTCAAGTCGTGTAGAAGTTTGACAATGTCTTCTTCCAAATAAATGCTACGTTAAATAACATTGTTTTGGCATTACGTATATAACGAAGGAGGGCATATATCTGGGCAGTGTTGGTTATTCCGCAATAGAAAAACCGTTTACAGTTCAGGATCAATTCATAATTTACTATCAAATTTATCACACTAACAATTCACACTCTGTAGGTACACGACACAACTATTCGAAACGCACGACTGTTTTTAAACGTTTTCACTGCTTGACCGCCACCCATGAAATCTACTTAGCTTCGGCTGGTCCGAGCGTTATGTTGTAGACTCTGTCGAGCGCCGCTAGTCGGCGCTGGCGTCCCGATTAGTCAACTTAGTAACGTATTTCCGACATATATGATTTGAAATAAAAAACTAAATATAATATGGCTACCTACTAAGGTTACCAGAACTGGGTCCAACAGAGCTGACCATCTTTGCCTGGGTTACTATCCAGGAATAGCTTATTATTAGTCCATGTTCGTTTAAAAATTATTCGAGTACGGCTCAAGAAAAATCCCATTAATTACACTAATTATAATTAAAAATCCACTCAACACAGCACACTTTTAATTCCAATCTGCATTTCGCAACCGAAGTCTAGACAGGAATATGATTTTTTTCCTTCACACATTCTGGCAACATAAATTGAAACGCCACAACGTGTTTCCGACGCCAGAAGCACATTTAAATTTCATCAAGAGACCCACGAGAGCATCCCTAGCGGTGCAAAATTGTATTTTCTGCTTGAGAGGAGCGAATATGAAGGGACATGTCTTTCACATTTCGAGTCCTCGCCGTCAATTCGTATTTCATTTTCTACATATCAGTTTTCGTTTTGTTAGTGATCTCTTTGGATTATTTGGTTCACGGTATTAGTTTTTGTAGCATTCCTAGAGTTTCGGAATTACTGGAATTCTAGGAAGGTTCAAAACAAAACTATAATGTTACAATCATAATTAGTGTTTAACACTACGGGTCCCCCTCAAAATGGAGAAGAAAAACACCGTGAGCCAAAAATTCAAAGACATTACTGTGACATCCACCAACCCGCACTGGGTTCGCGTGGTGGGTTATGGCACACTCACTCTAACAAAGAGAGGAGGCCCGTGATGCAGTGTCGAGACTTTATAGGTTGATTACGCTTACGGGTTTCCGAATGACCGCCAAGTTATTAACAGTGTGACACAATTCCTACTTCAAAATTTCCAATCATATTATGCCAAAGCCTGGAAATAAAATTTCAATTTAAGTCGGATTCTGAACAAGAAAATTACCGACGAGACACGTCCACGAAATATACCCAATAAAAAGGCCAGAGAGTAATAGTGCTGCACCCGAGCTCAATGAAATAAAACCCGGGATTTCTTTGTTGCAGCAAAGCATAAATTCTCAATGGAGTTCAATTCTTATCGATACTTTATCCCGAAGACACACAGATACAATTTGCACCCTCAAATTACATTTGCCGCGTTGCCTATAGTCCCATTTCGGTCAGTTGCCCGGGATTTTTCAGCGCAGCGAAAGTGAATCATAAATCGCAGTTCGCAAATACCGGTTTCGAAATATTTTAATAAAATTGTTGCAGAACGGGTGGTAGTAAGTTAACACGTTTATATTTTTGTTTTATGTTAGGTTTGCGGTAATATTTTGGAGGAATTTTATAGCCACCTGTCTATGAAAAATTTGGCCATTGTTACTGCTAAAAATAGTATGCCTTTTTTGTTCATATTTCAAGTTCATAGTTACACCGGAATACACCGGAAACGGTAGGTAGTGCTCTCATTTAGTGTTCTTTCGCAAAAGGCCGGCCTAGGGAGTTTGATAAAAAAGTCATTAAAACTGATAAAAATAGCATAAAATATAATAAAGACATACATGCCAATCCGATCAACATTATAGGTTACGGAAATGAAACTCGTGCGAAATGCAATTCCATTACTTTTCCAATCCCGGCTTTTCGCTGACAAAGTCCTCAACTCCGTTTCGTGAAAACGTATATATTTCGTGAAATTCGTACTCTTATCATTAAATGAGATAATAATGAGCATGTAGTAGGTAGATTTCTTCGTTATGTTAGGGATAGGTAGATGCCTAGTGCTCACCTTAGTCTTACTTAGTCTTGTAGTGCTTCAACTACAAAGAAAGTTTGAGATTTGCTTAGGTTTACTTTTTTTCGGGAGTTCTACCTATTGTTAAAATAAAAAATATAAATAAATTTAAAATCAAACTCAAACATAACGCATTTATTTCAATTAAACAGGCAGATTTGTCTACGGATGATAACTGGGTAAAAAAAAAGAAATTCCATATAGTCCGTCAATCAGATAATAAAAAAATATTCGACACGTATTTTTTGCTTTATCATATTTAATAATAAATTACTTAGATAAAACGCATTTTAAGTTAGGGAGTGGGGGTCGCTTACGTCACAAGTAAGTATCAAATCTACATACTCGTGACGTCATGGCACATTTTAACTCAATATAGCGCCGTAATCTTTAGATAAAACAAAAAAAAAAACATGTGTCCAATATTTTTTAACAATCTCCATGAAGGACTAAAAAAAAATTTTGCCAGCATCCCTATTGTCAATTAGTCAGAATTCAAATCATATATTACCAAATGATATTGTTTGGTAAAAATCGGTGGTTATGGGAATCCCCGTAGTCGTAAATTTGGTGCATCGCTTAATGAAGCTTAGTTACACAAGGTCTGTGAGTATGGAGATGTTTGTAGTACCTACTTGATTATATTCAAACTTGATCAAGCGATGCGCTAAAATTACAACTCCGCTAACTTCTGAAATTCTATATACATACTATAATAATAACAAAACAAAACCCATTACTTGCCGTTTAACTCTACTAGAAGCAGTATTGAAGTTCCCAAAATGCTCTTTAATCTTAATTGGTCCATATTAAGCGGCCTGCAATTTAATTGAACCTTAGTCGAGTGGCTAGTGACCTTGTTCTATTATAGGACAAAATATAAGTTCTAAATTTATTTAGAGAATTGTTCTGTTTCGCTATTTTTCTTAAATAAATAAATGGTATAAGTATTGTCATTATTTCCAGTATATTTAGAAGTTTTCCAAAATCCTGACCATAAAGTTAGTTTGAGAGTTGTATAATATTATCAAAAATAATGATGGATAGCATCACCGTACCTGTAATATCTACTTCATCATCATCATCATTTCAGCCGAAAGACTCTAGACCCTCAGTCTACTGCTGGACATAGGCCTCCCCCAAAGACCGCCACTTCGACCGGTTCTGTGCTTCTCGCATCCAGCGGATTTCTGCGGCCTTCACCAATATCTACTTACATCCTATGAAACTGATGCAATAACATTATCCTCTTGTGAAATTTATTTAACGTTAGGAACGAGACCTATTCTGCCATTTAATTTACAGTACTGTGATCTTCAATGAATATCTTTTTCTCTTTCCAGGTCCTCTTCGACAGCTTCACCCTCGGCCGCTTCACATCTTTCACAGAAGATGGTTGTCCAGACGGCTACATGCAGATACAAGAAGCAAGCAGACCACAAGTCGGAGGCTCCTGGTGTGGTACCTCCTGGGGCCCTTCAATATATTACAGCGAAACCAAATCCATCACCCTTATCATACGACTCCTGCATCTTTCCAAGGAGCAGAATAACTATAATTTCGACTTCAGAATGGCTTACAAGGTTTTGAGAAGGGAATATGCCTCGGTGCGATATGGAGGGACCCCTCCTTCGGGTACGTAAATCATTTTCATTCTGACAAATGGCCAGCTTTGTATTTTGTTGCTTGAGATATTTGTGGGTATTGTTGTGCATACACATTCGAATAAAACCATTGATATGAGCGGCAACGTAAGTGCCTGATAAAAATTATTTGATTGGTTTTACTGATAATAGACGCATAACGAAATTGTGATGAAATGAACATATTAAATTGATAATACCCCCATACGTAGATTCGCACATGTAATTTAATATTAAAGATAACTTGCTAATGATTCACCGAATGTATGTAACAGAAGGCATCGAAAAACCTAAATAAAATATGAGGATCTCACCTCGCCACCTTTACTCGTGTCTTACATAATAAAATTCGAAGATCAATGTCTCTATCTAATATCAGTATCTCATTCCAGAACGGCCTTTTTTCAAACTGAGACCAATGCCTTATCCCGTAAACATATCACGCGAGGATACGAATATAGCGAAGACGACAAAAACTCCAGAGTATTACCTCGGGGATTTGATCTCCGGAACTTATTGCTCGCGGATATTCAGCGACTGTGATCGTAAAAACTGTAGGCTACAGTCACCCAATTTTCCTGGCGTGTACCCCAGGAACTTGACATGTTACTACGCTGTGCGACAACACGAAGTGCCTCAAGGAAAACACGCCCTGATAGTTGTCAAACAACCGAACGGCCAACTAGTTTCAATTAGGAGCCAGAAAGCAATGTACGCGGCAGCGCAGCAAGAAAGAGGGAACAATGGACGAGAACTGAAATTTTGGCAACAATGTGACGAAGTTCAGGACTATGTCACAGTTTACGACGGCTATACAACAAGAGACCCCGTAATTTTGAGATTTTGTGGAGGAGGCGTGTCCGTTCCTGAAGCTATATCGAGTGGCCCTGAATTGTTAGTGGAATTCACGACATCACCTTTTGGGACATTTTTACAACCAGTTACGTCACAATCCCTGCATGGATTTCAGCTGGAAGTCGAGGTAAGATACCTTTATCATTTTCTAGTTCCAAAATATTGTAATTTTCATAAAATATTGCGTGGAAAACACAGAATTTATGCTCCTCTTTATCTTGCCAAGAGATGGAAAAAGTTTTGGAATCCAACTTATATTTTGCATAGGGAAAAGTCATTATCATAAAGTTATGGCGAAAATAGGAAATATCCGTCGAAGCTTGAAAATAAATGCTTACGTACAAAATGAGAAATACATTTTTATATTTTAATAATTGCGTCACTGTAGTTTCAACGAATAACAACTAGACAGTTCCTGTAACATTAATTTGTATAATGATATAGTTATAGAGAAATATATAATTACCGGAACAATTTATCTTAATTAGTGTTGCTCGATCCGCCATGTTCCGTAAAACCGCATAATTAGTGTTGCTCGATCCGCCATGTTCCGTAAAACCGCATTAATAAGTCATACGTTTTCCTCATTTTGTTCCTAATTTAGAAACTCAAAGGAATATATTCACCCTTCTCGGTAATGGCTCCGTTTTCCACTTTTAATATGAGTTTCCCAAAAAAAAAACAGTTCATATTTGGACACCGGCCAAATTGGAATTACAGGAAAACGGTCGGAACTTTTTCATGATAAGCGCTTTTGCCACAGATTATGAAAATTGGAAACTATAATTTTCGTTTCTTTCACACTTGGCTTTTGTTCTCAACTAAGACTATCTTTAATAGATCCGACTATCTCCGCTTTTCTGTCGACTGAATGTGGAAATCCATTTCCTACAACTCAATTACTGACTAGTGGCGGATTATTTCAATGCAATTTACTTATTCCACCAATAAAATGAAAAGAAAAAAGAAATACTTGACTTACCATCTTCATTTCTACAATTTACAGAAGAGGGATGATTTTGGCACTTCCCGACAATTACGGGATCTAAAACTAAAACTAATCGGTTCACATATGATCCTAAAATTGGGTTAATGGACTAATATATCATCATGGAGTGTTATTTAAAGTGTTTCGTTCTCAGTGAACAATAATAAATCAAGTAGTGCCCTAAAGGCCTCGCTTGGGACCCTGCCAAAGTGTAATTAGTAACGTAGGCTCGCACGGCCGGTCACAATAATGAAGCGAGCGAACTCTACACCAGCCCACAATGTTTCAACTTATGAAATTAGGACGACCCCCATCTTTCACTTTTCAATATAACTTTTTTTTATTACACTTTTCGATGGTCTTTTTATACGGACGAGGGTAAACCATTGTTTTATATTATAATAAATTTAATTTTGCTCTGATCAAAACAGTCTAGAAAATTCATTAATTTTACAATATGTTAGTGCCATGTAAAACCTTAATAATTATTTCGTGAACGCAAATTAAGCTATTAATAATTAATCTTCCCTTATTAAACCTTTCATTAGGACCTTCCATAAGGGATGTTTGTCGCGGTTATCACATAATTAATCAATTTTAGGTCAGGTTCGTGGATCAACAGTCACCGACATACGCAAAGAACAAAAGAGCTTGCGAGTTCTGGATCAGGGGGACAGGCCGGGGGATTCTGGAACACCCGCAACATTCCTTACCCCCGAACACCACATGCCTTTATCACATGCAAGGAATAGACACCTCGGGGCCGTCGGGACGGCACATAATTTACAGGAGACCGTCGTTTTCAGCTCCACGTTTCAGAGTATGGTTTTCAGTATTGAAATTTTATGTGACAAACGCTCTGAATCCTAACTTGCCTGAGGACGAGTACTGTGGAAGCCATTTGAATATATGGGACGGTCCAATGAGAATATCGCCCGGTTGCAGCGATATATTTTGGTGAGTATTTTCTTACTCTCGCGCCTGTCGGTCGATTTTATGATATAAGTGAATCAAATATTTTAAATCTCGTAATTTTATGTCTCTTTTTAGAGTTTGACTTGAACCATTAAATAAACGAGAGAACCTTACAGTAGTTACATATAATGTGTAAAACCTGACATCTCACCTTGGTAACAATAAGCAACCTTAAAGGGGCGGGGCCTCGTCAAGGTTGTTTCTGACGGCCAACTCTAGCACCGCGCGTGGTCATTGGTCAAATCAAATAGTGCGCGCTTCCCCGGCACACTTCCGTCGCTTTTCACAAAATCACTCCTACAGATTTTTACGATACTTATTTTCTGTGCAAAGATTACAGGAAAGCGAGAGGAAATATGTTTATTTTATTTTATTTTATTAGGATCTCCAACAACGAATACACCTTACATGCTATAATATAAAGACAAGAACAACAATATAAATGTGCTCCCTCAATTATAGGAGACCACATCATGTTCCACATCAAAAATATGGAAATCGTTTTAATGGCAATCTAGAGAGTAAAATAATAGTTTGACATTCTACTGGTACTGATTTCAAAATACTCATGTAATAGGCACATGAGTATTTTGAAATCAGTACCAATGTTTTCATTTATAGTCGTATTGCTGTTCCCACATGGTATAATAGTAATTAAATTACTTACGCAAAAAGGTACTAATTATATATTTTTATGTCTCTTCAGCGACAAAGAACGTTCAGTCCAAATGTCTCGAGCCACATCCCCACAATCAGTAATTGTGGGTCGTCCTCCAACAAACGCCACATTAGTCGCCAGATTCTGTCGTGAACGTGCCCCGAGGACCTGTGAACATGCACTCTTGAGAAGATCCAGGGCCTGTGCGAAAACTGAAAGCTTCCTTTCTAAAGGAGATTCCTTGACTTTGGAACTAAAGTTGACGCAGGGGACCGCATTGAAGTAAGTTGAAATGTATAATGCACATGATTCGGAAGTTGTCCGTTCGTATAAATATTCGATTACTGACTAGTAGAATTGTATAGTGTTAAGTCAATGTATAAAACGATTCGAGGAAATCCTGATACATTTTATACTATATTTTGTGCTTCGATAAAAGGTACATTCTTGAAAACTACTTTTGTAGGAATGCGATTTCACGATATTGAAACTTTGCTCTCTACGATATTTGTTTCAGTGTGTTTTTTTTTAGGGTAGGTACCTCAAAAGGAGAAAACGGAACCCTTATTGAATTACTTCCTTGTCTGTCTATCAAGACCCTTTTTCTCAGGAACGTACATATATTATAAGCGCAGGTCTACGGTCACTTGTAGCTCTAAAAATGAAGCTTCTAAGTAGACGCAATAAAAAACTACAGCCATTTATGCGATAAATATTTTGATACTTGCAAATAAATCAAAAACTATAGGGTACTTTTTGGAAATTTGGCAAGAAGCAAGGCCTCACGGCACATGTAAAGAAAAAAAAACGAAAATCGTTAATTTGTAGTCCCATCACAATTTTCTTTTTTTTTTGGCTTTTACAAGCTTACATTTGCAGAGAATTGATGGTAGCGTATATCGATGTATGGGAGAACATGTTTTTCAACTTCAATGTCAAGTTTATTTTTGGGATAAATTCATCCCAAACTATGGAACCCTTCATTGTGCTTGTTCCGACACACAGTTGGCCGGTTTTTCAGACAATTTATTTAAAAGTCCAAAAGGATCATCAATCTTTCTTTTGTTTTCAGACCAGTATACTTCAAAGCTCTTTACGAATTTGTGGACCTTCATCAAGATGGTGAACCTTGGGGACGAGGATTATGTTCTAGACGGTTTGCTTCACGATCGTTTCCAGAAGCCCCACCAGATCCACCGATTACCTTTTCGTCGCCCAGAGATGTTTTTTTGTATGGAAGAGGAGGAAATCGAAATATTAGGTAAGCTCCACCACATAAAACCTCATACCTCTATGTAATCCTTTGGGGAAATCGGGCTTGATGTGTGTGTTATTTTATATTTGTAGGTAAGCTCCAAAAATAACAGCATATAGTACAACAATTTTCTAAATGTCCCACGGCAAACTTCGTATTTCGTCAGTCGTCGAAGTTGACCTTTCAATCAATCTGCCTAGCCTTTTCCTAACTATATTGGGGTCAGCTTCCAGTCTATCCGGATGCAGCTGAATACCAGTATTTTACATGGAGCAACTACCTATCTGACCTCCACAACCCAGTAACTGGGTAATACGATTCCCCTTGGTAAGACTGGTTGTCAGACTTTCGGGCTTCTGACGACCGGTAACGACTGTATAAGATCCAAGAATAACAGCCGTCGTATCAGTTGCCCTTTGCACTTGGTAATTATGTTTGACGGCAACGCGGGCACAGCGGTAGGAGTCAATACGTACAAGCACCAAGTGCAAAGGACAACTGACGGAAATCCGACGACTGACGAAACACGAAGTTTGCCGAGGGACATGAAGAAAACAGTTTTCCTGTACTTATATGCTCATATCGTAACTTTCGACACTATTTGAATAAGTATTTTATTGCATAGCTTACGTTTAAGCAAAAAAACAGAGATGCTTAGGATCTCCAACGAAATAACTCCGGACGAACGGTTCTCAAAATGGCATTACCATCGTCTATAGCTCGACTTAACTCACAGCCTGTCTTTGCTTGTGCTAATCTCCACGCTCTTATGTCAGTCTCATTCAAGTTCAAAGCGATGGCATGAGTAATAAAAAAACTCAACACTGATTTCAGTTGCACCTACCGTTTCGAAGCCAATCCTGGTGAAGTCGTCAGGGTCAGAGTATGGGGCATTCGTAGCGGAGGTCGGTTGTGCCGATCTGTCCACTCGGCTCACTCGCCGTGGTACCGCTGCGCTGGTGACATTACTGCTGCCGTCAGGATCTTTGACAAACCCTGGAAGGAGGGCGGCTCGAGGATTCCTAGGGATTGTTTATGCAGGTGATTATTAAGAAATATTGTTAAGGAAACTTATCTTAATCGTTTTTGTTTTTTCCCCGATACCAAACTATTTTTAGTAACACGAAATAACTAGACATCAGTCTATCCTTACCCACCTGCACTGGGTCCACTTAAAGGATAACGGACTACGGCCTAATGAGTAGGCCGTAATCTGTTCTCACAGAGAAGAGACATGACATGTGTCCTAGCAGTGATTTTAAGTTGGAACATTATAGGCAATTGCTGCAGCTTTACTTGAAGCTTTATTATTACCTCTTTAATTGTTTTACCTCTTTAACGATTGCTCTATTTCGAAAATTCATGTTTTATTTTTCCAGTGACATCGGCGACTATGAATTTACATCCCTCGCCACAGTTGCTGAACTAAGATTCGACGTGGTGAACATGTCCGCTTCCGACGACTTTCGGTCCTTTGGCTTCGAAGCTTCAGTGGAGTTTGTGAGATTAGAGTCTGGATGCGAGAGCTCACACCGTGTGTATGGCGCCAGTGGTGAAATGAGACTTGCGTCTGCGAATCCGATGTCTGAATCGGTAAGTAACTTTTCTTCTAATACTGACAACTGTAATGCTGAAGGTTAACAAGGCCTGTCCAAATACAGAGCGCTTTTTGACACGTAACTCAAACTCAAAGCATTTATTTCAAATAAACCAATTACAGGCACTTTTGAATTGGCAAGGGGTCAGTCAGTCAGAAAGATGCCCATTCCAAAGCGTAGTAGGTACCTATGGAGAAGAACGGGCAAGAAACTCCACGGACACTCTTTTAAATCATGATATGGTTACATCATTCATGTTGAAGTTATACATGTGAGAACGATGCAAAACGTTAAAAGCGTCCGTAACAAAAAGAAAAAAGAAAATAAAAATTTTAATAGTTGTCAGATACTGTGAAAATTACAGATTTTCACGACGGCCGTCCTAATTTATTTGACGCAACCGCTTTTCTGAAAAACCAAAGCTAGTTAAATAATTGTCTCATATGTTAGACTTTTTTTTTTATATTGTAGGAAGGAATTGATTTGTTTCATTTTAAGAATAAAATTTTCATAAAGTGTTCTTGAGTGGAAACCACAAATCGGAAAATGAAGGGAAAAGACTGCTTAGCTAAGTGGAGCGACGGATATCAAATTATCAATACAAATATTAAAATTGATATGTCTGTTGGTAATTTCAAAACGAAAGCTTTTACTAAATGCGTATATGGTACTAATAAAAAATAAAAAAACTTTATTTCTGTCTGTCTGTTCGTTCCGGCAAATCTCCGAAACAGCTGAACCGATATTGACGGGAATTTCACTGGCAGATAGCAGCATTTTTTCCTGGTGGTATTCTAACTTATTTTTGTGCATCTTTTTCCAGGAACACTGTGAACGTCGTCCATGGCTAATCGATCCCTCCCCCGGTCGGTACCTCTACCTCCAAATCCGGGGCAGCATCATTAGGGAACCAGAACTGGACAACTTTACTCTCTTCAACAACATCACAGTGGCGCCAGACATGAGGCACCTTTGCAGGACACCGAACAGAATAGCAGTTTATACTGGAGGACTTATACCGACATATATTTGTCCTGAACCTCCAGAGGAACAGGTAAATTTACTCGTTTCTATTGCTAGACCTGATGCCTAATGTATTTAGGACTGTTGTGTTGGGCATAGGCTGTATGTCAATAATACCTTGGTCAAGTCTCGCGCCTGTTGCGCCACCCGCCATATTGAATAAACAGTGTGTCCCTTGCCGGCGTTTGAGTTAGACGCATTCCTTCCCGTAATAAGTACCTCTACGTGTAAACATAACAAGGACTGAGTTTAAATAAATAAAATACCACAGCGGTCCTATCGTTAATGGATGTCTATTCCAAAGTAGTCTTTGGGTAATTAAAGAGTTCCTACCAGCTTATCTATACTTACTAATATTATATGGGAGGGTTAAAAAATTCACCATTTGAAAGGTACGTTATTCCAGATGGACATAAGCTATGTGTTATGTAAATATGTACAAAAAAAGTACTTAATAATGAAATACTAACTTGAATTCATGCAAACCTAGTACTTTTTGTTTGGTTACTGCTCAGAACTTGTGCAGAACGTGTCGTGAACGGAATACCTACTTTACAGAATTGCGGATGAACATAATAACAACTTAGCAAAACAACCAGTACATAATCGTTACTAATCATTGACTAGGCACTCACTTACTTCAAAAACGGTGAAGCAAAACATCTTTAGGAAACCGGCATGCCTGAGAGATATTTCTCGACGGCATGTGCAGTCAAGTCAGAGGCCTATGGGCGGCTTCAAAACTCTGACACCAGGTTAGTCACTAACCACCCGAAAAGAAGAAGACGACGAGGCGACGTTATCTGAATAATTAAGGCTGAGAAGCTAACCACTGTCAGTTGGCTGTTTAATAGATTTCAAATATTGTTTCTAAAAAGGGAATGAAGGCAAAGTTGGTTGCGTATTTAAAGACCAAACCAGAGGATATTAAGGTTTCGGTCGGCCCGGGTACATTAATAGTACGTGACCGATTAACTCACATAAAATATTCTTCTATAACTTAAGAGCTACCAATCTTTTCAATTACACATTCAGTTTATTATGATTTTATTAAACATCCTTAACCTTCCTACTTTCAGATAGAAGATATGGTGGAAGTATTCTCCGACGGCTGGTCCAGAGAAGTGGATCCCCTAGCTCGTCATGTGTTCGCTTCTCCCTCGGCATCAGATCATTTTGACTTAGACTGGCCGAGGGCACTGAGTGTAGAATTGATTGCTGTAGAACCTGCTTCTTACTTTGTTACGTGGTTGGAACTTTCTAGAAGGTAAGTTTAAATTTTTGTGTTGATATATTTTCCAACAAAAAAAAACCAAATTGCAGACTAGCTTCTTTTCTTGGCTGCCCTTGTCCCTGCCCCCTTGTTTTCTTCTTCGGTTCTCCCCGGTTAGTTATAACGTTATCATCCACTTCCACTTCATCTATTTCATCCCTATTTTGTCTTCCTTCATCTACCTTGCTTTAAGGCTCATGCGTTTCAACCCCTCTAATCAAATACCCTTACAAATTATAACCAAATTGTAGCCTAGCATATTCTATAACTTCTTCGAATGCGATTCCAGACATGCAAGTTCCCATGGCGGGGTGTTCGCACTGTCAGGTGAATGCGAGTACAGGTGCGCGTCTCTGGACGCTTGCATCGCAGCCGCGCTGTGGTGTGACGGTATCCCGCACTGCCCGCGCGGAGAAGATGAACGTCTTGCGCATTGTTCTGCGCTTCTGCGAGTACCAGCGCATTACGCGGTCATGTTTCTCGCGCTAACTATGCTCGCGGCTTTTGCTGTGGTAAGTAACAACCTTCCATTGCTGAACATAGACCTATCCGTAGATATTCTTTCTATAAGGTTACTATGTCCCCAAACAGTCACACTACGCTAAAAAGTTGACCACCACAAAGCCTCGTCCGATGAAAACACGAAATCTGATGTCACTTTGTGTAGTCTCTCTTGCGGATATACGCTTACCTGATGAAAGCGTATATTAACAATATCATTTCCCAACTTTTTCTATGCGTTGAAAGAGTATTTTTACTTTTAAATAAATACTTATGCTTATGAGTATTTATATTTTACAGGTAGCGGCAGCACGCTCCTGCCGGCGACGTCGCTCCGCTCTACAACAGCGGCTCAAGAGTCTCTCCTCTGACACCGCCATCTTTGATGAAAAAGAAGTGATTTGCTGACCAAGCGAGGACTCTGTGCGATACGTGGAAATAGATCGCGTCACCACTGTGTGACCGCTCTCCAGCGCAGAGTCCAAAAAATACTTTATACAAGTTTCGAGACAGTGGACAACCACTTTCAAAGGTAGCTATGTAGTCAGATATGTTTGACCGATTCCTCTAAGTAGTGGGTCAATTGTTGGTTGATTGAGGGTATAGCATAATGAATTTGAATTGAAGTTTTGTGGACACACAAAACTGTTAAGTCCTCATAGAAAAATTGTACGATAAAATGTTCGAGAACGATGTCTATGAGAATAATGTAAATAATTGTGATTAATAATAAAGTAGATAAAGTTAGTGCGGATATAAATTTTGGACCAAGTGCTGTCGATCGGTGGCCAAGACTTGGCTTGACCCGGACACGGGTCTTTGAGGTGAATGAGTTGTTTGATGATGGTTTTGTTTCAAATAATGAAGTTGTCCAGGAGTTTTCAAATTAGGAATGAGTTAATTGATCATTAGGGGCTTCCGTTCATCAAATTGGCAATGTTGTAGACCATAAAGAATTTCGATGATATAAATATACCGTAATAAGTGTCAGTATAGAGTAGTATTATCTTGGTAGCTGATGGGACGAGGAATTTAAATTGTAAATGATGAAAATAATATTATGACATAAAATATCAATTTCATTGTAAACTACCAAGATAATAGGTACTTTGCGTAAATATGATTATTATATTATTCTTGATATCGATTTTTATTTCCTGTTTCAAAATTATTTATTGTATTTCCTTTTCACTTATCGCGTGACCTATGATGAGTAATGTATCCGAATACTGAATATATCAATAATGCAAGGTTGCTAATAATGTGTTCATTCGAAAAAATAAGAGAAAATATTTTGAAGAAGCCTGAAATAAACTGTGTGGCCAGTAAATCTTGACACGCGGGAAAATGGGGAACTTAATTGGAAAACGTACTGAATTTGACGTATAGTTGACGTTTGCCATGGCAAGCGGCGCTCCCATGAGACGTCAAGTTATAATGGTTACCCGCAGATTATACGCACAAGCAATTTGTATGATTGACCGCTTGGACGAGGCACAATTTGAGTTATGAGATCGATCGGCATGATGTAAATATTTGTAGTGTCTCTTAATCAAGGTTTGTTAATCGTTATATAGGTATATTGGAATCTACGGCGAAAGAGTGATACACGAACATTATTCGTGGTTAGTACGCTTGGGTAAGGAGGATATAACAGAACGTTTAAAAAAATAGAGATGTCTTTGAGCAGGGACTTGCAGTAAGGGATCTCGCGCTCTATTCGGCCACGACTCTGGTCTGACGTGGCCGTCTAGTGATATTGTATGGTAGGTATATGCGGCCAGTTGGCCGTTGTGACCAAGTGCGGGATTCGTATCAGTTTCTATAGTTTACCTGGTCGGCTGGTCGCTGCGAGCACTGGTCGTGGTCGTTGCCGTCTAGTGCGCGAGATCCCTTAGGGGCTACTATTATTTAGTATTGTGAAATCACAAAGCTAAATCGTGAGGGTAGTCGCTCATAATAGGTCGAATTTACATTAATATGTTGTGCATGGCTATGTAATTTTGATGTCTTGCGTTGTGTTGGTACCTAGGTATTTCTATCTTTTTAACGCTCTGTGATGAATATTTGTGGGTGTATAAAATTAGTTATGTAGAAATAATTAATATGTTCGTGTCTCACTTTCGTGGTAAAGATCGTGTTAAATAAATTCGCGGCAATAATTTCTATTAATTTATTAATTGAAAGAATCGAATAAACGTTGATCTGTGTTCTAAATGTTACTCTAAATTCGTATACGTGATATAAAACTGCCATTTTTATAAGAATATTCATGTTCAATTAACGAAATTAGCAGATTGTTATATGTATTGATGGATGATTTTTAAATTTTATTTATTATGGACCACTTTTGGCACTCTTGTTGCGTTTACTGCCCAACAGATGACATTACACTTACAATAAACAAAATCTATGTCGCAAGCTTTACGAAATACCGGATATATTCTATAAATTCCTATTAAAACATTCGAAGAATTTTCATGTAGTAGAAACACCAAAAATAATGGTATTTATCCTATCGAATAAAATGCGATGTAAATAAAAACAAAAAAAAAAACTATTCATATCTTAGAAATGTATTGAAGTGATATAATATGTTTGTTTCCCAAGGAAATTATTAAAGTTTATTATATCGCGTTAACTATTAGTGAAAATCTAGGTAATAATTTGGTCATAATGAAAACAACAATATTGATTAGAATATTCAAAAAGTTTTTTTAATATTACTTTTAGCGACAAGACGAATGTTGTTTAATATTTTGATCAAAACGCTTAATTACATGGTTTTTTTATTTAAGAAGAAATTTGTTGTTTTTTTTTATGTTACGCTTTTGTTACATTCGTTTTTATTAATATAGTAGGTGAATAAATATGGCAGCTCAATAATAAATTATTATCTGTAAAATTTCGCGCCTTTTTATGACGTTTAATAAAATGGCGGCAAGTGCCCGCCAATTTTGTTAGGAATTAGTAAAATATCGCTGTCATTATAATTGTTTTTATAATACGTTTAATAATTTATATTAAGGTAATTGTAATTATAAGGATTATTAGTCAAAATGGAGTAGAACGTTTGTATCGTCTTCCATAATGTAAATGAGAACTCCGGATTTATTTTCCTCCAATTCGTTATGCCATATCAGATACGATAATTGAATACGGATACTAATTAAACAGAGTCAGGTGTTATCCTGGAAGACAATAATGATGGATAATAGCTGTAATAAGCAGAGGTACATAATTTCACGTTCAAAACAATGATTACGAAGAGTTATGATGATAATAAGAAGTTTTTAAAAATAAAAGTATTTACTGCATGAGTTTTGTGTTTAATTTTGCCAACCAGAAAGGTAGATACATTAGAACACAATTTGGTAAGTACTATTACAGCGGTTGACGAGCAGTAGCTGTAGAGCAGTATTGTATGGGGGTGTAGAATTATTATTTTTATATTTGTCATTTTATTTCAGAGAAACGTGCACTCGTGTTGAAGAGTAATGCCGAATACTGCCATTTATGCGACATATTTTGATACTCGCAAATAAATCAAAACATATAGGGTAGGTCCTTTCCGTTGATCTAGAATCATGAAATTTGGCAAGAAGCAAGGTTAATCGTTAATTTGTAATTTTTTCACAGAAAAGTGTTTTTTTCAATTACAGAGTAACATTTGCAGTCGGAAAATTGGCATAAGTATATCAATGTATGGGAGAACACGTTTTTCAACTACAATGTTAAGTTTGTTCTTGGGATAAATAATTCATCCCAACTACGGAACCCTTCATTGTGCGTGGTCCGACACGCACTTGGCCTGTTTTTTTTCTCAAACGAATACCAATTATTTTTTACTTGAATTTAATTCCAAATTCACATAAATGATCGAATGCAACCAGGGTCGTTTTTCTATAACGGTAACCTTTACAATACTATCAATTTGAAAATATAAACTACTACTGCTATAAACACACGTAGTTTTTTTGTTTCAAGATGTTGTTGACGTATCTTATATTAGCATCAAACGCCACACTTCTCACATACCAAATATGGAGCTCCTTCTAGTTCAATAAACCTTGACCAAGTCTTTAGAGGTCAATTATGTTGAGACCTAGACATTTGACAAATCAGGGTCATTATATCAATTTGCATAAATTACAAATGATGTTTTATACAAAATTTCGATTTCATGCGCAATCGCACTGCCTTTCTTCAACATACTGTCACCTGCTAGACAAATATCTATCTAATTTTATTATTGACTAAATGCGTTTGGCTCTTTAATATTATTAGTAATAGTAAAGTTAGCAAGGTTTCGTTAAAAAATACTTTTTTTTGGTAAACTGCTTATTAATACATACAATTCATTATTCAATGTCAATTTTATAACGTAGTAAAATTCCTACCACCTACATTATTTTACACGAGGTACTTTATATTCGGCTTAACAAGCCAATAAGTAATTTTAGCCATAACATGAACTGCACGACTAATCTGTTTCGACGATACACAATTATGGTATATTATTAAAAAGTTACCATTTATTTCAAATCCTTCCAGTAATACTTTTATGCCGTTACCCAGATTTAAATAGTGAGTCTTAACTGAATACACCCTGACTCATAATTTCGTATGCTTTAGAGACGTTCCCGGTGATATCTTCAGCAGGTCTGTCTGACGTCACTAGCCAAGTACTTGCGGTTGCACCATGTTTGTATGCATGGATGAGGCCTTCCACTGCTGATTCAATCCTGGAAGGATAATTTTGTGATTGGTTTAGATTAGACCTAAAAATATAAACATGTCATCGATATATACTATTATCTTCAATGTCTCAGTACTTCTTTTTCAGCAAAGTATTTCATAATTGTTAAGCCATTTATTTTAAACTAAATGTTAACAAAAAATAATCGTCATAACCTCGTATATTTAAAGCCTTTATTTGCAGCTACTGATATCCAACTAAAGAATCAACCCTAACAAAAAATTCCTTATTTCAATGAAAAGTCATTGCACATTTTACAAAAGTAAACTACTTAAAACGACTGTTTTAGAAACTTACTTTTGCATAGGCAGTTGTCCCATGCTACCCATAAGAAGTTCATCAGTTTCTTTATCAAAGGCTCCCATTTTGGAAGTGCTGAATAAACTTGTGTCGGTGCAGCCAAAGCATAACGTTACTACACGGACTCCTGAACGTGTGGAATGTGGTTCTTTCTGAAAGGAAAAAACATTGCAGGATAAAAAAATTGGGCTTTTGAAGACACTTAGCAGGATAGGAGGAATAATCAGTGATTGATTGAGTTTAAGTAAATAGGTTCTTTATGGTTGTGAATCCAAATATTTAAGTCTAGTTATAGTAAAATTGGAGCGATGTACTTAGATAATATGATAAGTTATATATCAACTTATAAGTTATATATCTACTTAATTAAACATGTTACAAAATACAATTGCCATCAACTGAGAGTCTAAATATACTCAAAATAAATACTACAATCATAACAGAATTATATCGTAACAAGCAAAATATTACGTACGATTGTGTAAATAAGAGAAACAACATTATAAAGCAATAAAGTGTTTAAACAAGGTGTGTCTTGATTTAATGTGTAAATCAACTGGGCTTAAGTAAGGTAGATAAATAGTGTAATGTAGTTCAATAATTTCTGATAGAGTACTTTATTGTTGGTGCTTGAACCACCATAAAGGCAGCTCGCGAAATTGTTGTCGCTGTAGCCCTTTAACTGTATGACTTGCTATACTTACTCCAAGGCAATTACTGAACTGCAACACAGCGCTCTTCGTGGCAGTATACACCGGCAGCAGATGAGCTTGGAACAGTCCCACAATGGAGGAAATGTTTACAATCGTACCACCTCTCCCTCCCTGGTCTTTGCGCATCAAGTCGAACGCTTTGAACGAACTTTTTATCAACGCAGTCTGGAAGAATATAAGATTACTGTAATTAAGGAACATTACAAAAAGTAGCATGTTCATAGATCCTTTTTTTATTAAATACATCAGTAAGAACTGGTTTTAAATGAACTTTGAAACGAAACATTCATCAAGGGTAAACTAATTATTTTGTTTATATTTATGCATTAGATTGGCAAACGTATTTCTTTCTGCAATAAATCGGCAAACGAAAGGATTACGTTCTAAAATATACGAGGACATCCAAGAAGCAGTGACCGTTTGCAGATTTCCAAGCTTAAATAAATTAGAGTGTTAGGTATTATTAAATAAAATAATACTTACAACATTGATATCAATCTCTTTCAAATAAGAGTTAGGTCTGTCGTTCATAATCCCAGCGCAGTTAATCACCACATCTATGTAACCGAAGTCATTGACCACATTGTCGTATACTGCATCCAGCTCGTTCGACGTCACGTCACATTTATGGAACCTTACTTTGTCGTTCCCATATTTAGCAATCAGTTCCTCTTCTAAAGCTTTGCCGTTGTTGATGTCAACGTCTAGGGCTGCTACATGCTGGAAAAAAGGATTTTACGTTGAGTTAAAAAAGGAAAGAAGGAGACCAAGTGGCCAGTCACCTTAGCGCTGGGCAGACCAAGTAACCGCCCTCAATAGACTCTCTGTTACGACCGCCCTGAGAGAAGCCGAGAACCGAACGAAGTGGAGGAACATCAAACATAAAGTCACGAAGGCCTTCAGTAATGAAGTGAACCAAGAATAGAAGAGAGGTGTGGTGAAAGGAACTATAAAAACGTATGAAAATAATGTTGCGTGTATTAACACGCTTCATTATTTTTCAATTTCTCTTCATGGATAACTACAAGAGATAAGAATGAGTAGGTGTGGCGAAGGGTTTGTGTCACATGATTGTTGCACCTGATATCTCTATTGAGAATGTTTGGTTTACAGTTATTAATAACTAGCTGCTGCACGCGGCTTAGCCCTTATACTTTTTTCAAAATAAAAGTTACTCCTAATGGCATCAGCTATCTGCCAGTGAAAGTCTCGTCAAAATCGGTACAGCCGTTTTGGAGATTAGCCGAAAAAAAATTTTTTTTTTGTTACGAGTTATGTACATACTTTCATATACATTTAGTAAAAAGCTGTTATTTTTTTATTACATAGGAACACTTCAATTTTATTTAGATTGTATAAAGACATTTGACGTAATATTTAGGGCTTTCCGATGTAAATAGAGACAATTGATTGAGAGTTAGTGTTTATGACCCTCTAGCTGCTTTTGCGACACCTATTTGTGACAAGCACATTTCTATACCTACAAGTATCTATTGCACACTAATGAATTAATCCAATAATAATGACTGCACCTTTTGACCATAATTTAATATTAATTAATAATGCATGTCTTGCTTCGACATGTACTTGTAATTATTTGCATGAGTAATAAAAATTACATAAAATAAACACCTGCTTAAATCGAAATTAATTATTACGACGATCATGTATGACTGATGCAATGCTCATATCAATTAATATTAAGTATGATAATTTTGTAACGACATGATAGTTTTATGCTTCTCTATACATTATGTGTGATTGTTATGATAGTTTTGACCTTCAAACAAAACAAAAACGATAGGTTAATAGGTACCTACGTTTCTGGATTTTTGTCTAGTAATTTTCTATGAAAACTACCATTTTAGTCATTATGTAACTATCGTGACTTCTTCAGTAATAGTAAATCCTTATGATCTAGGTTCAAAGTTGAAGTCTTAGATACCTAGTAGTCTAAGCCTAAGTCTTAGTATATTAGAATACCTACTAGAAATTTCCTACAATTATGATTAAATACCTACTACAATTTTTATTCTTTCTCCATAACAAAACTGCTATCGATGTCATTACAGCTATATAATAATGACTATTCAGAAAACTGGGACTGGTCTGTCTATTTTACGATTACGTAAAATTGAATATTTCCCACAACTACAAAAATATGTACTTACATATTACATTCAAATCATAATAAAAAATAAATCAAGTCTCAGTTTACAAAACGCCAACTCTAAAAGAATATCTCTCGAGAAAATCACCGACAAATATCACTTCGAATTCACGGAAACGACTTAAAAATTCACGAAAACATCTACTCACTTTCGCTCCTTCATCCAAAAATGCCTTGACAATCCCAGCACCGATGCCCGCAGCCGCCCCGGTCACGAAAAACACTTTACCTCTTATTTCGAACATGCTTACGAACGTTCGAAGTTCACGATGACAGCTCGGAGTCACGATCACGACTGATCTAAGCCACAGTCAATCTGCTAGTATATAAAAGTCATTAGGTCTGCCATACTAGATGCATAGACTAGTATAGTCTCTAGTGTTTTAATTCGGATAAAATGAACAATACGATAGTATGTTTTATTACGACTTAGATATTTGAGTTGATAGTGCCTTATATTTGTTAACTGATTATGATTCTTGTTGATCTTAACTCGTATGTAGGTACCTAGAAATATTTATGTAACATAGACTTGTGTGTAAACAAAATTGTTTTCTTTCTTTCTGACTAAATTGGCCAAACTGGGGTGGTAACAAAATTGTATACCTAATCGTCATATAATCTTCACACTGCTGGGCTGAGACACAGGTAGGTACAATTGGTTCTAAAGTCGGTTTCCTATGGATATTCTCCTGCACCGTTTTGAAATTTTCACAAAATAAAGTTCATGCCTGTTTGGGTTCAAATCCATGACCTATACAACTCAACATCCAACTTAGCATTTCAGTGTTATGAAATTAATCTTCACTTACTTTTGAGGTTGACTAATTTAAATTATTTGATCACAAGCACCAAACAATATTCACTGCACGTAACGAATGATAAATACCAAAATATTGGTCCCAGATTACACTCTAGTGCACAAAAAACCTGCACATCCCACCGAGTCAAAAGCTATTCTGAGTCGTAACAAAATATGATCACGAAAACATACTTATTAGCAACTTTAACTACACTTAAGTGTTACTTAATGCGGGCTATCTCATGCATACAGAACATAATTATTTAGGCCTAGCTGCTGCCCGCGGCTGCGCCTTCGCTCCCTAATTCAATTTATTATTTTTCTAAAATAAAAGCTAGCCTTTTTTTTCTAGCCTAGGTAACTCGTTATAACGACTGCTATCTGCCAGTGAAAGTCCTGTCAAAATCAATCCAGCTGTTTCAGAGATTAGCTGGAATGAACAGACAGACAGACAAACAATTTAAAAATATATAGAATATATAGTGTATACGGTACTTGTATACTTTCTTATTCATTTTGTAAAAAACTGTTATTTTAACATTACAAACAGACTCTTCATTTTTATTTATTTGTATCTACGTAGGTATGTATAGACTAAAAGGTGGTTCACACTGAACAGACTGTGCTGCTGCACCGCTGAACGGCTTCGGAGATACCTAAACGTCATCGGCTACTCTACGAAGTTCATTGCCATCAGGAAAATGTCTGGGGGCCTACCATAAACTTTGTTAAGTATTACAAACTAGCACGATTGGTTATGTTTTCGTCTAAAATTGACCTGCTATAAGAGTTTATGGTAGGCCCCATGGAACAAGGACGTAATGAAAGAAAAGTGGGTTAAAAATATTATCTCAGGGTTAGCTAGTTGTTTTTAAAACATGACTCAAACTCAAAGCATTTATTTGAAACACCTACCAATCTCCAGCGTGTTTTTTTTTTCTAACTCTATTTGTTTTCTTCCGATAATATTAATAATTAAATGGAACTTTTGTATGAAATCATCAATTGAGAATCGCGTAACCCTAGTGCCGTGAAAAAATTTTTGCACCCCGCCTCGATTCTCGTTCTCCTCGATTTTCGTTCGACCATCAACACACACAAATAGGAATTACTTTGTAGCTTTATGCAGAACACTTTAAGAATTAAAATGCAACCTAAGGTGTAAGAGCGAGCGAAGTGAGCTCGAAAATTTTAGCACACCGACTCGGGTTGGTGATGTTCTTTTATCGATTTATAGTATGAACTGGGGGGCTTTTCTGAATCACGTTGGTCTTCCTTCTTAGCTTAATACATTATTCTACCCTTTCGGCGACTGAGGCCCTTGGCTGGGGCCTTATTGACTTAGTAGATCTCCCGGCTCGGGCACTGAGGGGGCCCCAAACACCGCGGGTCCTGGTACCCAGCACCACTTTGCACCTTAGTAGCTACGCCACTGTTTTTAATGGACAGCTTGCCGTTGTATACAGTGTGAAAATGGCTTTACGTAAAGATGTTTAAATTCAAGGTAGCAACTTTAAGCGTACAAATAAAGATGGTATACTAGACAAAGCTATATGAGATAATACTTGTGAAGAAATATTATAGCTGTAGGTACCTAATACACTTTTTATCAAGATGACCTCTAAACCAACAAGTATTTTGTGCAAAATTTTTATGAAAAAATCTTTATCTCTGTTAATTTCGATTTGGTCCATCAGTTACTTTTACATTTAACCCATATTCATTGGTCCACTACTTTTATAATTAATTTTGCATGCAATAGGTAGGTGATAATATAAAGTAAATATAAGTATCTCACTGTGAACCATAAGGTTTAAGCCGGCTGATCTCGTCGGCCTTCACCCAAATAATATTTACGACTTGTTTATTTACATTTCGTTGAATAATTTGCTATAGTACAATAACACCAATACTTTTTAGGTCCGAGGCATTATTTTGACCTGATAATATCTCGTTAACATTCATTAGGTTCTGATCTATGTTAGTGGGTTAATGACCCAGAGGTCATTCATCATTCGCAGCAAATGCATTCTCATGCCGCAGTTTCATTATTCATAAGTCTTCATTCTTCGTCATGTAGATATTTTGGTTCACTTTTAATTAACGCACTCTTAGATCTACGGTTCCGTAATTAGCTTATTTCGCTATGGCCTTCAGTCGTTTAGGTAATTTTTGGAAAATTTTAAAATAATCCTAATTGTCTGTAGAACCCCATATAATAAAATTATTGTTGCAGAACACGATATTATAGTACGTATATACAAGTTTTTACATCACATTATTTTCTGTACAATCTTTAATCAGTCGTCTCGAAGTGTCAACTCAATTGGGCGAGCTAACTCAGCATACGCCTTTTTGATTGTTGAAGTAATGTCTTTGGCCGGTTTGCCGTTGTTGATCAACCAGGTGCTTCCACTTTCTCCTCTCCTATAAGCCTCAAGAGTTTCTTGAGCCGCTACCTCCGCACTGTACAAAGTGAAACAAACACCTGCTTTGAAGCAAAAGAGTAGTTTACGAGCAGTCTGGATCCCAACAACAAGACACATACACAGGAGGATAACATTTTTGAAGATGTTTCTCGTTTTCTTTCTAGTGACGCGGTCTTCACTAAAAGGACTGATATTAAACACAACAGACTTCCAAAAAAAACACTTCAACGTGAAAAATTACTTTTGAAAGTCTGGTTTAGAATTTTCGTTTTTTTACAATTTATAGTTGTTGTTTTTACCCCACACAAATTCGAATACCACTACCTGCTATTTAAATATCAGTGACAAGAAGTTATTATAACATCATCCACATAGACCAAGTGGGAAAAATACTTATTATTGAAGCTAACTCAAAAACTACCCAATTTTTTATTTTTACAAGTTCAAAATTGAAATTGAAATTCAAATTTGTGTGGTACGAACCTCGACTTAGGGTGTCACTGGGGGAGAGGACAGGAAATTGGGACAGGCTGGATCAAAAATGGATAATTATTATTATCAGTGAAATTTAAAGCTACAGGCTCAGCTTCGACGCGGGCTGGCGCAAAGTCGAGCAAGGGTTGGGGGGAGTATTATTTACTCGGGAGGGACCTCGGCGGCGAGGTCGGAATGTGGGTCATAGTTTGAGTTTGTATACTGTACTGGTGAGCCTACTGCTCTCCTGAGGAGAGTTATGAGGTAATCTGGGTCGGTGAGAACATGCCTCGGACGGCGTACTTTACTGATATGAGAGGGGGCAGCTGGCGGCCACGACAACCAGAGGGTTGCGATGTTTGGCGGCTGTATCAAAGAAACACTTGGAATTGCATTTAGGATATTAAATACTGGGCAAAAGTGGGGACTTTGAGGTCGAGATGGAGGATCTCGTTTCTAACATACCAGGGGGGTCCCGTTGTCATTCTATGCATGTGTTGGAGCTTAGCTTGCATGAAGGCGGCACACGCGTAGGTCATTATTGGTCGTGTTACGCAATTTTCACTTGAGTGACAATTTGCTACATGCATTCAGGATGGAGTGCAGTCTAACGAGAGCGAAAGCGGCTCGCGAACTAGCCTGCATTATGTGCTCTGACAATGAGAATTTCTCATCGAGGACCACACCTAGATATTTGGCTCGCTTGTCCCAGGGGATAAGCTTGTCAAACATGTGATTGGTAGGGGGAGTGTGGTTTTGAGTCTTCGATTCTCCACTTTCTGAACCTGGCGCCGAGCTTGTCGATTGCGGTTTGGAGAGTGGGAGCTATCGCGTCAGGATTTTTGCGTTCATAGTAAATGGCCGTATTGTAAGGAGCTCGTGGCTAAGTAAAAACAGCCGCACTGGTCGATCCATCAGGTTAAGCTACGCTTGCCGGGGTTGGTCAGTGGATGGGTGACCATCTTTACATACCGAGAATCCTTCGTGCCTCGGAAAGCACGTTAAGCCGTTGGTCCCGGCTGTCATTCGTGGATCTTTGACAGTCGTTACGAGTCGTCAGAAGCCCGAAAGTCTGACACCAGTCTTACCAAGGGGTATCGTATTACCCAGTTACTGGGTTGTGGAGGTCAGATAGGCAGTCGCTCCATGTAAAATACTGGTATTCAGCTGTATCCGGTTAGACTGGAAGCCGACCCCAACATAGTTGGGAAAAGGCTAGGCAGAGAGAGTAAATGGCCGTATTGTCTGCGATCCGAGCCAACTGCGCCTTTTTACTTTCGCTGGTGAACAGCGTGAAAATAAGGGGAGAGAGCACGGAGCCCTGAGGGACTCCCGCGCGTATCGGTATCCTCGATAATGCGGTGGACCTGATGCAAAACTATCCAAGTAAAACTAATAACATTTATATGGGAACACCGTGCAAGCCTCCTATACCGTCTGAAAAATAAATTTTCAAAAAAAGTTCACAAAAAAGGAAGTACAAACCTCTGGATTGGGAAGATCACCGCTAGTTCTTGCATTTGAATGTCCTTGTCGAAACAAGCCATGTGCTCTGTAATACTAGTCGTCGTTGCACCATAGCATATTGTAATCACTCTTACACCAGTCGTCGAATGATATGGTTCTTTCTGAAAATTATGCTTTTGTTATGTTAGTCAACACTTCAGCACCTAATTTAGGATCAATCAATCTGCCTAGCCTTTTCCCAACTATCTTCCAATAGAGATACTAGAAGTCCCCACATAGTTAGGAAAAGGCTAGGCACATTGAGACAGACTTACTAGATAAGTTCGCGTTTGACCAATATCCCACTGAAGATTAAATGTACGCTTGCTTAGTAACCTATTCCAATTCAAAATAGAAAAATTTCAGGCTATGGTAGTGGGAACTACTTGCCAGAGCAAGGAGTAATTCCAGTTCTTAATATATCTGGTGTAATAAGTACAAAACTTACACCAATACAGTTACTGAACTGCAGAACAGCACTTTTAGTGGCAGCATAGACAAAGAGAAATGGACTGTTTTGCATGAGCGCCGCTACTGAAGACACGTTGATGACTGTTCCTCCTCTTCCACCTTTGTCCTTACGCATCAGGTCTATAGCTTTAACTGTGCCGTTAACTAAAGCTATCTGTAACACGAAAATGATTAATTAAGATACCAGGTTTTTAAAAGATATAATCAATTATTGTCATCGCCAAGCAGTTGGTCGACTCTTCACGTGACCAGATGGCTGACTTTTATTTTTTTTCCAAAGAATCAGCAGTCACCATACAACGTGGCTGCCAGACTTTTGGGCACTTTTCCTGTTAACAGCGACGCAGATTTTTTTTTTGATGATGATTTATGATTCTTCCGCTCTTTTCTTTATGTATATTATCATTTTAAATCTGTTAGTGTATATGTGATAGTTAAAACCCGTTTTCACTAATTTAAACTACTGCCGTTTTTACTGGATACCTTTGGTAATATTAGAATTTCCTAGTTAAAACTAGTTTTAACATTGATCACTAGGCAAAACTAGAATTAACTGATATTTAGTTAAAAGTAGCATAACATTGAGCACTAGACAGACCTAGTTTAAGTAGTTACTAGTTTAGACGGCGTAGTCGACGGCGACTCGAATCGCGGGGTTCCTATGCCTGAATGGTAAAAAAAAATAACCACAAAGGCGATAGCGGGGTCTTTGTCTATATAACCACGTTATAGATGTATATACATCTATTACGTAAATACTGTGATTAAATCAATTATTTTAACAGATGGTAATTTACGACATTCTTACTGATTTTAAATACCTTTATCTCATAATGAAAACATCTTATCGGTAATCGGTTTTCATTGGCAATTTTATCGGTAACCTGGAAATGGGGAAGGCCTTTGCCGGCAGAGGGAAAGTAAAGCTTAGTAAAAAAAATCGGTATATTTAGATGTGAAGGACATCTTAGACCTTAAAGTCATCTTAAAATATCTTGATAAATGCAGGAAAGGACCTTAATAATAATTTATTCATAATCATTTTATTTCAAAATACACAGCCATAGTTTGTTAGTAAACATGAACCTTAATAACTATGTTAGTAAACATGCAGGTTGGACAAATAATAGACAAGTGGGCAGTCAAATTTCCCCGCAATGATATTCAGGAGAGATGGATAGAGAGAGATTATGTACTTACAACATTGATTTCAATTTCTTTACGAATGCAATCAATATCACTCTCATTGGCCACACCAGCATTGTTGACTACCAAATCTATGTAGCCATACTGTTCTGTGGTACTCTTGAAAGCTCTCACGAGTTCCTTATCATTGGTTACATCACATTTAGTGAATATTACTGTGTCAGCTCCGTGTTTTTCGTTAAGTTCCTTTTGTAGTACTACTCCAGCTGCTTCGTCAATATCCAATAGTCTAACATGCTGTAAAAACTCAAACTCAAAGCATTTATTTCAATTAAACCATTTACAGGCACTTTTGAATTGTCAAACAGTCGCGTCAGTTAGTCAGAAAGTTGAAGCTAGTTGCCCATTCCAAAACGTAGATCTTTACGGAGAAGAACGGGCAAGAAAAACTCCAAGGACACTCTTTTAAATATAGAAAATTACAAAATCCTGGATACATTATTCCTGTTGCTTCTATATGTGAGAACAATGTACAAAAAATAATGAAAACAATTCAAAATATAAGATTAAAAATAAGCCATGTCAGATAAGAGATGACCAGTCACAACTGACGGCGCCCGTTCACGAACATGACGCGTGGATCAGCACCATCCAGCTCAACCATTTTGTAGGGATCCGAATGATGACTGAATGAAACGGCTCCATGGTACTCACATTTACAAAAAATTAAAAAATGCTTCTAAATTATACAAAACTAATTTGCAATGTATTTGAGAGATTAATAGAATGTTACTACCAAAAAGAAAGAAAATCATTATCCATTGAATTATTCAACAATTAAAACTTGTTTAAATAAAAAATAAACATTAAGTTGTGTAATGTCAGAAAAAATTAAAAGGGGAAGCAACTCTTCCAAACATTAAATTTTTTAAGTAGTGAGCCCAAGTGGCTGTGGAGCAGGACCAGCATTAAGCCAAGCATTTTTATCTATGATATAATCATCCAACTTATAATATGCTTGTCTACATAGTGTGCGTTTAATGCATGTTTTAAATTTCTTCTCATTCAGTTGAAGAATATCGAGTGGTATTTTATTATAACATTTTACACAGTAGATACCCTATAAAAGAATCGTGCACTTTAGACAATCAGAAACGTGGTTGATCAAATTTGTTCCTATTTCTAGTGTTAAAATTATGCCTGTCACTTATCTTACTAAAAAGGTGTACATTTTTTCGAACATACATAATGCTTTCATATACCAGTATATACTGACAAGGTACCGTCATGATGTTAATTTTCTTAAACAGTTCCCTTAGAGATTCGCGTCTGCGGAGGTTATATATGGCTCTGATAGCCCTCTTTTGCAGAATAAAGATAGAATGAATATATCTGCAGCCCATCCCCACAGCAAAATACCGTAAGACATGATGCTATGAAAGTAACTAAAATAGAACAGTCTCGCGGTATCCACGTCTGTTAGTTAGCGGATTTTCCAAACAGCGTAAGCGGCTGAACTTAGCCGCCCTGCAAGTGATGTTAAGTGAGGACCCCACTGTAGTTTTGAGTCAAGCGTGATCCCCAGGAAAACCGTTTTTACGACGAATTCTAGTGTCTTCCTATTCAGTACAACATGACATTCACTATGTACTTCAGAGAAAAAATATACTTAGTTAACTTTTGAATAATTATTTGATCATGTAATCTTATCAGTTTTATTTAGCAGAAATATTCAATAGCAATCGCTTTGTTAAAAGTATTTTTGAAATTTATTTAACTGTAGGCGTTTTACTCACCATTCTATAGTATAAATTATATTCTTATATTTTTCTTAAGGATTATTTATCACTTAAAGTGTCACTGATCAATTTGCCCAGCCTTTTCCCAACTATGTTGGGGGTTGGCTTCCATTCTGCCATCTGCCATCTGACCTCCACGACTTAATAGGTGTACACGATACCCCCTGATAAGACTGGTTGTCAGACTTTAAGGCTTCTGACTAGGGTATCTCTCAAACATCTACGAATGACAGCCGGGACTTACGGCTTTTAACGTGCTTTCAAAGTCAAATCAAAGTCAAAGTCAAATAATTTATTTCAATTAAGCACATAAATAAAAGTTCAGTTTCACTTTTGACCGTCATAATTTGCAAGAAAATTTAATTTATTCTAGTTGCCCCTTCCAAAAGGTAGTTTTCGTATGGAGAAGAATGGGCAAGAAACTTAAACCGTTACTCTTTTAAAATGTTTTGTGTTTTCCGAGGCACGGAGGAGTCTTGATATCTTATGGATGGTCAACCATCCACGAGCAGACCGCGGCAAGCGTAGCTTAACCTTCGATCGACCTTGCGGCTGTTATTATCTAGCCACGTATCCATAAAACATTCTCAAAAATCATTTTTGAACAACGATTGAAAAAATATATACATATTTTTTTACCTTAGCTCCTTGTTCCACCAGTACTTTAACGAATGCTGCTCCAATACCCTTGGCAGCACCGGTTATCAAAACAACTGTGTCTTTTACCTCGTACATACTGACTAACCGATTTACAAGCCAACTAATGTTCTGGACAGGATCTTGTTAATTTTATAATTTTTTTATCTCTTTTTTATCATTAATGCTTATCGCGATAAAGCGAACTGCACTTCGCTCGCAATCTGTTTTACAGCAAGACGTCTAGCGGTGTGCAAGAGAGAGCACGCGAAGTGTAATTCGGGTACTTTGCCTTACTGCGTCAATGTGGCCGTAGCATTAGCATGTCTGACTGACATAAAAACAAACGGCTGAAGGCTAAGGCATAAGAATTACGACTAAATAGTTTTAGTTTTAAAAATCGATCTAGCTAGGTCTCACATCTGGGGAAAAAAAACAATGGTATGTAGGTATGTATGTATAGACTAAAAGGTGGTTAACACTGAACAGACTGTGTTGCTGCGCCGTTGAACGTCTATGGAGATGCCTAAACATCATCGGCTCCTCTGCGAAGTTCATTGCCATTACTTTGATAAATATATTTATAGAATAGTCCCTTAAGCCAATTCAGTAGTTTACCTCATTTCTCCACTAAATAACGCTAAATTCTCCCATTTTCCCTTTCATCTCCATCTTTACTAATTTATTTGTCTTCTGTCCTACTTGTTCTCACCGTTTCTTTACTCTAATTTCAGTAACTAATCCTGAAACCATGCCTGTGATGACCCGTAAGGCTACAGCTCAGGATATGGAGCTCAAATTGAGAACGGCCCTCCAAAATCTTGAAGCATCTAAACTACAATGTAAACAATTGTTACAAGAGAATGACGAAAGTGAGGAGGAAATCAAGAAGATAGTTAACAAAAACTCAAGCCTTAAACGGGAGCTAGTAGACCTACATCAGCAATATCTGAATGTTGTTGATGAACGCGATCAACTGAAGGCGGTCACAGATGGTTTCAGCAACTGTAGTAACTTGTATGAGGAGGCTTTAAGCAAAGTTAGGGACCTAGAAGACGAATTAATTCATGCTAATAGTCATATTATCCGTTTAGAGAAAGAAAAAGAATGTACACAGGTTAAAGAAACTAACCACTTATACAATGAATTATTAAATACTAATTGTAACCCTCATTCCATAATAACTATTGACCTAACTGAAGATTCCTTGCTGAAACAGAATTGTAGTTATAATGTTAGTCATAAGAAAATTAAAAAATATGCAAAATTGAATAGAATAATTAAAAAATGTAATCAAATTAGGAAACAACAAAAACACTTTTCCAAAAATATTCCACGGAGGAAAGAACGTGTTGATCTACTCAATAAATTAAACAAATATCAAATAAAATTAGAAGACAGCAAAAAAATATATGAAATTGATACACAGCGCTTACAGTCTGACATACAGTTACTTGAGGGAAGACTTCGTTCCCTTTACATTAAATATGTGGGCTCTCAGAACCAAATTAAAGAACATATTCTTGCTGCTAATGAGTTAGTTATGTGTCAGTGTTCTTGTCAGAAGATTTCAAACCCTGATGCTGTCCAGCCTGAGGCAACGGAGGACCCGTCCCAGACTGAGAGTTTGACTCAAGGCTGTATCCTCAACCAAGATATATCTGATACAGTACAAGATCTATCTCAAGTAGTACAGCCTGAGATTGTTAGTTGTCCATTTTTCAGTAGTTATGATTGTTATCATTCAGTTATGTTCTCAGATAGTATAGGAAGAGGTATAGGTAAATTAATTAGTAACAATCTGTGTTATTCTACTCAAAATTATTGTATGCCAGGTTCTACCTACAAACGAATAATGGCATCAGTAACAGCAAGTGTATACAATCCTAAAACCAACATTACTGTATTTGTAGGTAATAGTTCTAAGGTCAAAAAAGAAGAAATCACTGACTGTGTAACTGAATTGTTAAAGTTAAATTGTAGTAAAATAATATTGTGTGCTTTCCCATATTTTGAAAAATTGACAAATAGACAAAACAATTATATTCATATGCTTAATAAGCATATGCAGTTCTTAGTTAGCCATTATAGTGACAAGCTTGTATTTCTTGACACCAACACTTTTGTGGAAACTTTAAAATCGACTAGGGATACTGTGTATCTGCCTGTTAGTTTTAGACACATAATAGCAAGGCTATTAGCTTTTTATATAAACTCAGACATAGGTAGTATGTCGAAGTCTTGTATTATTAACACCACAATGATTAGTAATAATACTAATAATAAGGTGGTGAACCTAAATAAATGTAGCTCAAATGCTACAAATATTTTTACAAATTGTACGAAGGAGGTTCCATGTCCCTCACTCACTATGAGTTCACTGCCTCTGGATAGTAATTTAAACTAGTTTGTAAGACAACAGAAGGTACCTGTAAGAATATTCTTATACCTAACAACAACAAGGTATCTTCTTGCACTAAAATAAATAATTATCAAAAAGGAGATCAGCAGAATGCCTTGAAATTATTTCATCAAAATATTCAAGGTATTTCTTCCAAATTATTAGAAATTGAAATGTTTTTAGAAAAAACTAAGTTTGACATTGTTTGCTTTACTGAACATTGGTTAAAGGATTACCAAATGCTAATTAATTATGAGAACTATAGTGTGGGCAGTTGCTTTAACCGTAAATCTATGCTACGTGGAGGTTCTCTTATCTTGATAAAAAATTGTTTAAAATCGAAACAACGTAATGACATAGTTGGTTTATCAGTTGAACATTGCATTGAACTGTCCTGTGTTGAGCTGGATAAGCATGTTGTAGTGTGCGTGTACAGACCCCCTAATTATCAGAACTATTCTTTATTTGAGTCAATAATGGAAGATGTCCTAGCGAAACTTGCATCTAGCAACAAAGCCGCAGTTATTTGTGGTGATTTTAATATAAATATTCTGGAAAATAATTCAAATAGCAGTAGAATAATAAGCCTTTTTAAATCGTTCAATTTGTCTAATGTTTTTACAGAACCAACTAGAGTAACTCCAACTTCTGCTACTTGTATCGATAATGTCTTCTGCGATTGTGATTATTTAGATAAAGCCATCGTAAATTATTTGCCGTCTGATCATAGTGGACAAACGGTAACTTTTAGGTTTAAAACACTTAAGCAAAAAGTGCAAATACAATTTAGACCAATTACAACTGGCAAATTAAATAGATTTAATAGTACCCTAAATAATAAGTTAAATGCTCTGGGCCATAATATGGACGATGCAAATAAATTGTATGAGGGTTTCTTTTCAGTAGTGCACACAGAATTCAATAAAACTTTTGAAAAGAAAACAAAAAATATTTGCCCTAACTTTATTTTTAGCGACTGGGCAACTAGAGGTATTAGGATAAGTAGAGAAAGACTGTTCGAGCTGTATGGCCTTAAGCCTTACATTAACACTGAAACTTTCAACAAGTATGTTGGTACATATTCCAAAATTTTTAGAAATACCTGCAAGATAGCTAAAGCTATGCATATTAGCAACAAGATCAAATCAGCAGAAAATAAAATAAAAACAGTTTGGAAAGTTATAAATAATGAAACTAATAGGAAAAAAATACGAAACACTGAGTTCACATTGGAGACTTCACGTGGTGTCTTAAGCTCGAATTTAGAAGTAGCTCAAGAATTTGTAAATTTCTTTACTAATATACCATATAAAACGACGGAAGCTTTAAATTCCTCACCCGATGTCTCAATAGATTTATTAAAAGCGAATGTTCCAGGCTGCCCGGTTGAATTTCAATTTAAACATATAAACCCTATGATAGTTATAAAAGCTTTTCGGCAAATTAAAATCAAATTGACCGAAGATCTATGGGGATTATCTATCAAAGTTTGTACATCCATAATCGAGACTATAGCACCATACTTAGCTTTAATATTTAATTTGTGCGTGGATCAAGGAGTCTTCCCTGATTTAATGAAATACAGTAAGGTTATACCCCTTTTTAAATCTGGGGACAGTAAAGACACTAACAATTATAGACCAGTATCCGTGCTGCCGGTATTCAGCAAGGTGTTCGAAAAGGTAATGCTCAATCAAATGCTTAATCATTTTAACACCAACCAAATCTTACACGATCAGCAATATGGGTTCACCAAAGGACGTTGTACGACTGACGCCGGTGTAACCTTATTAAAACACATATTTACAGCGTGGGAGGGGGCCCAAGACGCCATAGGAATTTTTTGTGACCTCTCAAAAGCATTTGACTGCGTAAATCATGAAACCTTACTCTTGAAACTTGAGCATTACGGTCTAGGTAAACTTGCGCTCAGTTTGCTAAAATCTTATTTAAATGATAGACAACAGCAAGTCCAAATTAATGGGGTCAATTCACTCGGTCTAAAAGTAAAAATGGGTGTACCACAAGGCTCGATATTGGGTCCTTTCCTCTTTTTAGTATATGTAAATGACCTACCCCATTTATTAAAAAACCAACCACAAATGGTGTTATTTGCTGACGATACTTCTCTAATTTTTAAGATAAATAGACGTGCATCAAATCTTGACGACGTAAATAACGCCCTACTGCAGGTACAAAATTGGTTCACTGCTAATAATTTAGTATTAAATGGGAAAAAAACTAAATGCATTAGATTTGCTTTACCGAATGTTAAAAGTAGTGATTGTGACATAGTATTGAATGGGGAGAAATTGGAATTTATCGATAAAACTGTTTTCTTGGGGATCACGCTCGACTCCAAGCTGCAATGGGGTCCTCATTTAACATCTCTTGCAGGACGCCTAAGTTCAGCAGCATATGCTGTGAGAAAAATCCGTCAATTTACTGATGTAGATACCGCGAGGCTGGTCTATTTCAGTTATTTTCATAGTATTATGTCTTACGGTATTTTATTATGGGGACGGGCTGCAGATATCGACTCTATTTTTATTCTGCAGAAAAGAGCCATCAGAGCAATATATGGCCTCCGCAGACGCGATTCTCTAAGGGAACTGTTTAAAGATATTAATATCATGACGGTACCTTGTCAATATATCTATGAAAACATCATGTACGTTAGGAAAAATCTAAGTCTTTTCAGTAAAAGAGGTGATAGACACAATTATAGGACTAGAAATAGGGACCAATTGATTCAACCGGGTTTCAGACTGGCTAAAGTAGACTCATCCTTCATGGGGTACTGTTTGAAATGTTACAATAAAATACCTCCCCACATACTCCAATTGAACGAAACGAAATTTAAATCTTGTATAAAACGCACACTATGCTGCCAAGCATATTATAAGTTGGGGGATTACATCGACGACAAAAATGCTTGGCTCAGCGCTGGTCCAGCTCCACAAGGGCGCATAAACTAATTGATTAGCATTCAAAATATTGTTGCAGCTGCTGAAGATTGTAAAACTATCTTTAGATTGTATAAATTCAATCTCTTAGTATTATATAATTGCATAGCACATGTGTGAGCACTATGTCCCTACTTTACAGTTACCATTTACTGGGTACGTCTTTCATTGACTTGAGTTTGCCCTGGCGGTTGTGAGTATGACATGCTCACTCAAATGTCTCGCTGGTGGTGGCGTGTGTGTTGGATCGTTAAGTTCCCTTCAAAATGGTTGAGCTAAATGGTGCTGATGCATGCGTCATGTTCGTGAACGGGCGCCGTCAGTGGGGACTGGTCATCTCTTAGCTGCCACGGCTTATTTGAATTTATTTTAATTTTTGAATTGTTTTTGATTTTATTTTTATTACTGACGCTTTTAACGTGCACGTCTTTTTACATTGTTCTCACATGTATAATTACAAAAATGGATGATGTAACCAATATTTTGTGAAAATATTCTGATTGAAAAGAGTGTCCGTGGAGTTTCTTGCCCGTTCTTCTCCATAGGAACCTACTACGCGTTGGAATGGGCAACTAGCTTCATATTTCTGACTGACCGACCCCTTGACAAAATTCAAAAGTACCTGTAATTGGTTTATTTGAAATAAATGCTTTGAGTTTGAGTTTGAGTTTGAATTAGGAAAAGGTCTGGGGGCCTAACATAAACTTTGAAAATATTTGCCGATTGCTTACTACTTGGCGCACTCATGGTATAAACTAGCACGATTGGTTATTTTTCGTCTAACATTGACCTGCTATAAGAGGTTATGGTAGGCCCCTTGGAACAAGGGCGTAATGAAAGAAAGGTAGGTTAAAATATTAATTAAGACTAAGCTACTAACTTCATACCCCATGGGGGCTAGTTGTTATTAAAACATGACTCAAACTCAAAGCATTTATTTCAAATACCAATACCCAGCGTGTAACTACGCCACTGTTTTTACATCATACCTGGAAAGTAGGTAATGGACCGCTTGCCGTTGAATAAGTGTGAAAATGGCTTTACATACAGATGTTTAATTCAAGGTAGCAACTCTAAACGTACGAATAAATATGGCAAACTAGACAAAGCTTTATAAGATAACAATAGCGGAGAAAAATTATAGCTGTAGGTACCTAATACC
Source organism: Agrochola lota (assembly GCA_947364205.1). Lineage (NCBI taxonomy): Eukaryota > Metazoa > Arthropoda > Insecta > Lepidoptera > Noctuidae > Agrochola > Agrochola lota. Next base: position 16,573,481 of record OX376228.1, read on the forward strand.
CTTTTTCTAACAAGTATTTTCTGCAAATTATTTTTGACAAAATCTATATTTCTGTCAATTTCGATTTGGTCACCAGCTACTTTTACATTTTACCCATATTCATTGGTTCACTACTTGTATTATAATTTTTGCATGCCTTAAGTAGTAGAGTGATAAAATAAAGTAAATATAATCTCACTGTGAACCATAAGGTTAAAGCTGGCTGATCTCGTCGGCCTTCACCCAAATTATTTTTAACATCAATACTGACGTTTTTATTTACATTTCGTTGAATAAATTTGCTATCGTACAATAACACCGATATTTCTTTGGTATTATTATAGGTTCTGATCTTTGTTAACGAGATAATAACCTCTGGGTCATTCAACACTGGCAGCAAATGCATTCTCATGCCGCATTTTCTTCACTCTTTTAATTATAAAATAATACACTCTTATACCAACGATTCCGTAATAAGTTTATATCGCAATCGCCTTCAGTCGTTTATTATTATTCATTTGTTTATTCAAGTTACAATGACTCATACAATATTCAATACAACACACATAGACCAAACAATACATTACATTACATTACAATACAATACAAAAACCACAGTACATTCAACACTTACACTAACACACCATTAATAGCCGACGACTGTAGGTGACGTGCAAGTCACTACATCGTCGTATGTAAGGACAGTCGAGCCAGTCAGCTATCATCATCAGCACGCTGTTGGGACTGCCGCGCACCCTGCGCACCAGAGACGCGCCCGGCTTACGCATCGTTGCATAGAAGCAGTTGACGCAAGCTTCGGCAATCATGCCCGTGCCACTACAATGTCGCGGCAGTTCCATCAGCGCTCTGAAAGCGTGAGGGCGTGACGCGGAGAGCTTCGTGAGCTTTTAGGGTGTGATTCACCCTCAGGCTACATGTGTAAAATGAGGTACAATAAGCTCTAAAAGGTGTTTGTTTTAGGTATTTTTAGAAAATCTGAAAAAATCTCAATTGTCTCTAGAACCCCATATAGTAAAATGATTGGCAAGGAACACGATATTTTATATGCAAGTTTGTATCATATTATTCCGGTAAAATAATCAGTCGTCTCTAAAGAGTCAACTCAATTGGGTGAGCAAACTCAGCATACGCCTTATTGATTGTTGAAGTAATAATGTCTTTAGCCGGTTTGCCGTTGTTGATCAACCAGGTGCTTCCATTTTCTCCTCTCCTATAAGCCTCAAGAGTTCTTTGAGCCGTTACCTCCGCACTGTACAAAGTGAAACAATGTAAAAACAAACAGCTGCTTATAAGCAAAAGAGTAGTTTAAGAGCAGTCTGGATCCCAACAATAGGACACTTATAGAGGAGGATAAAAATCTTGAAGATGTTTTTCGTTTTCTTCCTAGTGACGCGGTCTTCACTAAAAATACTGTTACTAAAAACAACTGACTGCCAAAAAAAACACTATAACGTGAAAAACAACTTTAATTTCGGAAGTCCTTGGTTTTGAATTTTCGTTTCTTTGTAAAGTCATTTTCCAGTTTGTAGTGTTTTTTTGGAAGTTGGTTGTGTTTTTATGTAAAAAGTTTTTATTTTTCGTTTTTTTTTTTATGGTACCTAACCCACACAATTTCGAATATCACTACCTGCTATGTAAATAACTGTGACAGGAAGTTATTATAACATCATCCACATAGACTAAGTGAGAAAAATACGTACTATTGATGCGAACTCAAAAACTACCCAAGCAAAGTTAATAAAATGTATATGGGATCACCGCGCAAGCTTCCTCTACCAAATGAAAAAAATAAAGAATTTTCAAAATCGGTCCACAATTGATGAAAATATCGATGCACATATATTTAAAAAAAATCATACAGACGAACATAGAACCTACTCCTTTTTGGAATTCGGTTAAAAATCAATCAACTCAGTCTTTTGCAATCCATCTTTTTATCATCGTGATTTGTCTCTCCTCGAATCTATATGTAGTAAGAGTACTTTGTTTACTAACAACTAAGACCGCTAAACCGCAGAACGTACAGGCCTTGCAATAGGATACAACTAGATTATAGCTAGTACCAACCTCTGCATTAAGTAAGACGCCGCTACTTCATGCATTTGAATGTACCCGTCGAAACTGGCCATTTGCTCTATAATACCTGTCGTTGTTGGACCATAACATATTGTTATCACTCGAACACCAGTCTTCGAATGATATGGTTCTTTCTGAAAATGATGTGTTTGTCATATTAGTCAACACAGCTAATTTAGGATTATTGCAGTTAAAATTGGGACTCCAGTTTACAAAAAAATATTTAAATCCTTTCCTTCTTATTTATTGTTATAACATATTTAATTGGAACTAGAAGACTTTCAAGCTATAGTAATGGGAACTACTTGCAGGAGCAAGCAGTAACTCCGCTCCTGAATATATCTGGTGTAGTATTTATTTTATCCCTATCCAATAACATAAATACTTTAATTATCACTTAGCACGGTATCACTATCCAAATACTTATCTCTGATTCTTAATCAAATTCACAGCTATATGTAGGTATGTATGTTTTAATTTTCTCAGTATTCACAAAAAAAAGATAGAAATAAAACTCTTTATTATTAAGATAGGTACTACACCATACAAATTACACACACATATAAATGTAGTAATATTACATGGGTGACACAACAAGCGGACTTATCGCTAAAAGCAATCTTTTGAAGACAACACTGGGATGGATTTAAGGAACCTAGCTACCCAGTGGCCAGAACTGCTTCGTGTTATATTTACTTAAAAGTGAAATAATGTATATAGTTTATAGATATAAGTAAAAATAACACAAAGAAAGAACACAAGCACAAAAAAGAACAAGTTGGGGGAAAATATGCGTCACATCCACGCAAAACGGCCATCGCTCAGTATAATGCTGCGATCCTATATGAGACAGAGCCCCAGCGTTGGTTTTCATCGAGAGCCCGTGTTGACGTGATTACGTTGACTGGTGCACCATAGATAGAATATTCTTTATTATGCACACCATACAGATTACAGAAATACATTTAGAAATTTTGCATACAATGAGATCTAATAAGGAAAAAATAAAATAAATATACAATACTTACTTGATAGTTCGCGTTCGACCAGTATCTCACAAAAGGACCTATATTAAGTTAACGCTTGCTAACTCATTCATTTGAAACTAGAAAACTCTCAGGCTATAGTAATGGGTCAGGCTATAGTTCAAGTACCTGGGGCACTGGGTTACCGAGGATCTGTCAGATGATTTGGATATTGAGCGGTAACGTAGGGCATTGGCAGTGAGATGCTGACTCGCAGGTTTGCACGGTGTACAAAAGAGGTCAACATTTCAATTTTTAAGGCATACTGCCAGACATTTTATACCTGCAGCCTGTGGGTCCGTTATACGCGTAGATCTTTCAATGCCCTACGAGTCCTGTACAATAATGGTTTTAGGATGCTGTTGGGGTTGCCTCGCTTTTGCAGTGCGTCAGGTATGTTTGCTAAGGCCAGCACGGACTGCTTTAGGGCAATAGTAAGAAAAAGAATGACCTCCCTGATGCGCCGCGTGCGGGTCAGCTCCAGCAGCCTTCTGAATACCATATTGGGAAGGGTTGAATGCCCGGTTGTGAGGCACTGGAACACCGTTCACGGATCTAAAGGTGCCCTATATAATATAAAATAGCGGAATTGTAAATAATAAACTTATATATAAATAGTTATTACTAACATAGTTATAAGTACTTTTTTAGGGGTATGAGGAACAGGGTGTAAAGTCCACTGATCCCCCATAGAAAAGGGAGGATCCTCCGACCAGACGGGTGTGATGTCTGGCGGGCAACTGCCCAGAGGTTGAAGTTGGGAAACCTGTATATATGTTTATCGCGCGGTAAACTCTAATTGCGCGATGCAGGATTTGTGTGACGTCAGGATTTTGTGTGACGTCAGGTCTTTGATGCGTAGTTTGCATGTAGCGATGTAGATGCCGCTACACTTTTTACTAACAATTTATGGGATGTTTTTTATTCTGAAATAAATGATTAATAATAATAATGGGAACTACAAGTCGTGCCATTAAAATTGAGACTCGACCGCACCTTCTGCCGCTCTTTCCACCGCCCCTATGATGCCCCGGCGTGACCCATAAATAGTCTACCGCGCAAGTCAAACCACGTGGTGCTTGAAGTCTCAACTTAAATGGCACGACCTGTACTTGCCGGAGCAAGGAGTATTTCCACTCCTTAGTATATATGGTGTAATAAAGACATAACTTACACTAACACAGTTACTGAACTGCAGAACAGCACTTTTAGTGACAGCACACACAAAAAGAAATGGACTGTTTTGCATGAGCGCCGCTACTGAAGACACGTTGATGACTGTTCCTCCTCTTCCACCTTTGTCCTTACGCATAAGCTCTATAGCTTTTACTGTGCCGTTAACTACAGCTGTCTGTAACACAAAAACGATTAAGATACCAGGTTTTTACAAGATAAAATGATTTATTGTAACAGATGGTAATTTACGACATTCCTACAGATTTTAAATACCTTTATCTCATACTTAATCAAAATATCTTATCGGGAATCGGTTTTTAGTTGCAATTTTATTGGTAACCTGGAAATGGGGGAGGCCTTTGCCAGCAGAGAGCAGAGAGAAAGTAAAGCCTAGTAAAAAATCGGTATCTTTAGATTTGAAGGACATCTTGGATCTTTAAGTCATCTTAAAATATCTTGATAAACGGAGAAAAGGACCTTTATTTTATAATATTTAATAAAAAATATGTATAATTATCACTTGCTTCAAAAACGGTGAAGGAGGAAACCGGAATGCCTGAGAGATATTTCTCGACGGCATGTGAAGCCAAGTCAAAGGCCCATGGGTGGCTTTAAAACTCTGACATCGGGGTAGTCATAAACCGCACGAAAAGAAGAAGATCATTTTATTTTGGAATATACATCCATAGTCTGTTAGTAAACAGGCAGGTTGGACAAATAATGGATGAGCGGGCAATCAAATTTCCCCGCAATGACATTCAGGAGAGATAGATAGAGCGAGATTATGTACTTATAAAATTGATTTCAATTGCTTTGCGAATGCAATCAATATCACTCTCATCGGTCACACCAGCATTGTTGACTTCCAAATCTATGTAGCCATACTGTTCTGCGGTAGTCTTGAAAGCTCTGACGAGTTCCTTATCATTGGTTATATCACATTTACTGAATATTACTGTGTCAGCTCCGTGTTTTTCGTTAAGTTCATTTTGTAGTACTACTCCTGCTGCTTCGTCAATATCGAGTATTCTAACACGCTGTAAAAATATACCAAGCTAACTTTTGACTTATCAATTTTATTTGATAAGATTTTGCAGATTTAAAAATTAATCACACAAGTTTATTTGGCCCTATGTCAATCTATTATTCCATACTGCATCACTTCATGGGGTGGCGCACCAAAAACCAATCTGCTTCCTCTTGAAAGAGCTCAGAGAGCAATTTTAAAGGTAGCAAACTTCCATCACTTTTTCTTTCCCACAGATCTGCTTTATAAATCCTGCAACGTGCTGACTGTTCGCCAACTTTTCATTATGCACTTAGTATTATAACAGCACTCCATGCTTACCTACAATGCTGACAATACTAACAAGAGACGGAATGATATAATATGCACATCTAATGCAACCTCAAAACATGTCTTTGTAGAAAGATTTTTTACATTCTTAGGCCCATTTTTGTATAATAGATTAAATAGAAAACTTAGTATTTATAAATTAAATTACTTTAGCTGTAAAAAAATTATACTTGAATATTTACTAACCATAGATTATGCGCAGACAGAAGATCTACTTGGTGATTGCAAATAGAACCGCTAACATGCTATTTTACTTTTACTTATAATTTTACTTTTACTTATCTAATTTTAATTTAGTTTATAGTTTATACTCAATGTTAATTTATTACATTTAACTATTTTTGCTCTTCCTAGCCTGAAGCACAGGTTCAACCTAGTTCAGGCAAATAAGCAACTGTGCTCTATTTTAATGATTATGTAACTTATTGTAAATGTGCCCCTCTTTATAAATAAACGATTTATTTATTATTATTATTTAGCAAAAACATTAAAAGCAATCTCTAAGTTATAAGTATTTTTTAAATTAATTTAATTGTAGGCGATTAACTCTTTATTCCATAGTATAAACGCTAGCCTAGCCTTTTCTCAACTATATTGGAGTCGGTTTCCATTCTAACCGGATGCAGCTGAATACTAATACTTTACATGGAGCGACTGCCATCTGACCTCCACAACCCAGTTAGGTACTGGGTACACGATACCCCTTGATAAGACTGTTGCTAGACTTTTGGGCTTCTGACTATGCCTAATGACTCTCAAAGGGGAACATCCAAATACTCCGAAATATTTTATTCTGAATTTCGATGTTCCGATTTTCAAAAGTCCGAATTTCATAATACCTAATAATTATAATGTCTACGAGTATTATTAAAAATCACGAATTTTATTTTATCGAAAGTCGTAAATGCGATTTGTTAGTTTTCCGATTTTTATAAGTTCGAAGAATCAACTGCTCGAAGGGTTCTCGGTGCGAAAATCGACAATCCGATTTTCAATACTTCGAATGAACTAAAAGTCAAGATGTTGTGCTGCAAAATTTTGTGACAGAAACGAATCGCTGCAAAACCGACTTCATGCAGTCTTGTCTGCCCTACCCTAGAGTGTAATTTAGGTAAGGCCGCGTAGTCGCGGAGGGGAGGGTCGGCCCGCGAGCTGAGGAGCAGGTGGTTTGAAGGCCCGCCGCCGCGGCTGAGGCTGCCGAAGCTGGTGAGCGTTCAAACCATCTGCGACGATAAGCTCGCGTGGCGCCGCCCAAACCCCGCAGCGCCGGAGCCGTGACAGAAACAATGCTTGCTGCATATTGCATGCCTGCTTGCTTGCTGCTTGCCTGCTTGCATGCTGCATGCCTGCTTGCATGTTGCATGCTTGCTTGCATGCTGCATTCAAATATAATAATATACTACTCTCTGACGACCAATTATGTGTTTATTTGTCTTGCTATTTAGTTTTACAAGGCTTTTATTTCGGAATTGTATGAATCGGTATTTTAATAATCAGAATTAATATTTTTGATGTTTCGAATTTATCATTAAATCGGACTTTTTGTTATTCGATCTATTGAAACTCGGTATTTTGAGAATAGTAATTATAAACGTTAGGAATATTGAAATTTAGGAATTATAAAAATAAGATTAATGATAAGTCGGAATTGTTATATTCGGAATTTTGAACCATTCGGAATGATGTTTTCGTATTATGTAGTGTACCCTCTCAAAGATCTACGGACGACAGCCGGGACGAACGGCTTACCGTGCTTTCCGAGGCACGGAGGGATCTAAATATCTAATAGATGGTCACCCATCCTCGAGCAGACCGCGGCAAGCATAGCTTAACCTTCGATCGACCCGAGAGGCTGTCATTATTTAGCTATGAGAAATTGTCACTGATAATATCCATAAAACATTCTCAAAAATCTATTTTGAATAACGAAGAAAAATTTAATCATTTTGTTACATATTAATTATGCCGACAAAGTGGTAAAATAAAATCAAGAAAAAAATTTTTTTTTTTGGGTACCTCTCCTACACGTAAAGTAGGGATGTCTTTTTTTTTCCTCGTCTACCCCATGTTATGGGGTATCGTTAGAAAGGTCGTTCAAAAATATTGTGAGTTTGTGAAAACCATTTTTGGATTCAGGGATCCGTTTGCGAAATATTAAGCTTTTAACTGATTTTTTTTGTTAGAGTCAAGTGTGTCGTCGTCCCCCCCCCCCCCCCCTCTAGCTAAATGGTTGTACTTGGACTTGTGAAAAAATTCACAGCAGTATTATATATAACGAAATTAAAAGGAAAACTATCAGAGCTAAGTAGGCTGTACAGGTTAACGAGTAATAATCAACCAACTTAAATTTGCGGTTTGAAAAACATGATCTCCCATACATTCCGTATGGGAGAACATGTTTTTCAACTACAATGTTAAGTTTGTTCTTGGGATAAACTCATCCCAACTACGGAACCCTTCATTGTGCGTGGTCCGACACGCACTTGGCCGGTTTTTTTTATCTTTCTTTATCTTTAATGCTTATAGCGATAAAGTGAGACTGCACTTCGCTCGCTTTCTGTTTTACAGCGAGACGTCCAGCCGTGTGCGAGAGAGAGCAGGCAGTATAATTCGGATAGTTTGCATTACCGCGACAATGGCTGTAGAATTTGCGTGTCTGGCTGACATGAAAACAGGCGGCTGAAGGCTAAGGCATAAGAATTACAAATTAATCGTTTTAAAACATGAAAATAGTGGTTAAGATGATGACTAAGAGGTAAAATGCTATTCATACACTTCAACTATAAAGAATAACTTATTCGTTATTTACTGTTAGGGATAGGAAGTTGTAATTATTGTAAAGCCGAGGTCCCACGGGTTGTCGGTATGGCTATGGTGGCCTGGGGCGCGGCCATGCATGTCGAGGCCTGGCGTGACATGATCTGGTCTGTGAGAAAACGGCCCGTGGGTCCGCAGCATAACAAATCGATCCTATTGTTTAATTTTGTTTCGCCAACTCACTCATGTGAACAAATAATACATGACAAGTGCATTAATTAATTCATAAGTGGTACACAATAGATTTACCTACCTACTGTGTATGAACAAACAAAAAACAAATACACACGGTTTTCTTTGCATTTATTTTCAACATTTGATTTATAATATTTATAATAAAATTACTTCACTCCACCATTCACTATATAATTTTAATCATTGTAATTTTAAACATTGTTTGTTTTCCATTTGATTTGCTTAACTTAGGTAACAAAGGGATTTAAATAAATAAAACTGAACATGAGCAACATCAAGGTAATAGAAACAACAGCGATACAATATTAGCTTTAAAGATCACCAAAACAAGTGTGCAATTGCCAAATCAAAAATAATCTCACACAAATTCATAAGTGCAAATTGCACTGCAAGTTGGTCTGAAAGCATTCTATTGCATTCTATGCAAAACTATTTCGATGATCCTGCGATAACTTGAGCAATTTCCACATCTGCTTTCAGTATGTGAGAAGTAATGTCTTTTGCAGGTTCATCTGCTCGAACCAACCAAATGCTGGCACTTTCTCCGTGCTTAAACATGTCTATCATTCCACGTGCTGCTGATTCAACGCTAGAAAAAAAGGAAAGTGTCATCATCAGTTCAACCGTAACGATTAACTATGTGAATTACCAGAATTGGTAGAATATCTGGTAGGTGATATCAACAACAAGTGGGCAACAATTCTGCTAGGCTCAGATGGGATTAGGCGGGCCATGTACGTAGTATGCATCGGGAGAGATGGGTCAGAGGTAGGTCATGCAGGAGGAGTCAGAAGACGGGCGTCATCGACGAGGGAGGATGGAAACGCTGGCGTTATTAAAAAGGCAAAATACAGGGAAGAATAGAAAGCTAAGAGGGACAGCTTTGGTGAAAAAAAGGGGTAATAAATAGTACAAACTTATCGCTGTATACAAGGTTGTTTAGCTTTCCAGTCTTACCAAATTAAACTCAGTCTCTTGTAATTTCTAGCTGACTATGGGACGTCGGTACATTATAAATCCCTTGACCATCTTATATTTTCTAGGAACGGACTTAAACATAGAACTTCACTACCTAAAATACTTACTCCTTCATCATCATACGGCAAGGCATCAACTCACCTTTGGACTGGATGTGATGCCAAAACATTTTTTGCTTCCAGATCTAATCTTTTTTCAAAGCATTTAACTTTGCCTATTAAAGCAGTGTCGGTGACTCCGATGCATATTGTCAGTACTCTCACACCCGTATTTGCGCAAGGAACTTGCTGGAAAATTAGAAAATGTTTTTGCAGGAATGAGCATGCTTACGGAAATGAATTAGACGAGCTTGTGTCTGCAGTGTTTTGTTTCCTTTAAAGGAGATATTAGAAGAGGATGCTCCTATCTAGTATAAGGAATACAGTTAAAAACGATGAAGATAGACTGAATCACTTTAAAATGGAATCTTTGCACTGGCGTCGAGATTTTGCAGGACAAATTTTCTTATTTAAGATATTAAATCAAGGCGTGGATTGCTCACAGCTTCTATCTTCAATTAATATTAATACGCCCCGGTCGTCAGCTAGACTTCATAATTATAAGCTTTTTGCTCCTGGTGGCCGCAAAACCAAGTACGGGAGAAATGCCCCCTTTTCCTATATTCTCAGAAAGTGTAACGACATTTTTTACGATTTTGACCTCGACATATTTTCAGGCAGCATCACAATGTTTAAAAGAGCTTTGCTCAGTAATATGTAATTCTTGCTCGATAATGTTTCTCTTTTTATTCTTTATTTTATTTTATTTTATGTCTGTTTATTTTATTTTGTGTGTGTGCTGTGATTATAATTTTAGTTAGTTATGTTTTTAGTTGTTTGTTAGTTACTTCAACCTAGTCTAATTCAATTCAATTTAATTTCATTGAATTTAATTCAATTTTATTTCAATTCAAATTAATTTTAAGTACTTATAAAAAATTAATGATATTCTGGTTCTAATTACATTGTTATCCATCTTTATATTAATTATTATTGTATAGTGAGATCTAATTAAAATGCTGTGCTTACCTATAATTTTGATGCATGCAATTCTATTGTATTCGTTGATGATATGTACTTTGAATGTCCTTGTGTGTATTTAGTTGGTTTGCTCAAATAAATAAATCTTTCTTTATCTACCCTTGTCACATTTTTAACACAATGGATGCAGTTGTGGTTTGCTGGAGAAATGAGGTGCGTTGTCTATAACGATGGTCAAAGGCGTCATTCGAAGAAAATGGTCTTCAACCAGGCATGGGTCGTTTTTGAATATATTTACGGGAAACGTAGATGAGAGACAGCTAGTGTCTGTAGTTCTGTACTGTATGCGCTTCTACATTGCTTCTACCTTAGTCATTTTTATTTAATACATGGATGCAGTTGTGGTAACTCAGGTTGAAAAATAATCTGCGTTGTCTGTAACGATGACGTCTTTCGATGAAAATGGAGAACCTCTTTTTTTAACCATCTTTTGATTTAAAAGAGTGTCCGTGGAGTATCTTGCCCGTTCTTCTCCATAGGTACCTACTATGATTTGGAATGGACAACTAGCTTTACTTTTCTGACAAATCGACCCCTTGAGAATTCAAAAGTGCCTGGAATTGGTTTATTTGAAACTAACTTCCGTCAGCGGCTTCGCCCGCATGATATCTTTATAAATTATAGCATATGTTACTCAGTGATAATATATCATTCAACTGAAAGAAATTTTTAAATCGATGCAGTAGTTTTTGAGTTTATTCATTACAAACAAACAAACATACACATATACAAAAAATAAAATCTTTTCTCTTAATAATATTAGATTAGAAGTTTAGATAAATTCTTTGAGTATGACAGGCGTGATGTTATGAAGAAATCTCATTAGCGCAACTTTTTCGCGCAATTGTCTTTCGCGCATATGTCTATTCGCGCAAAACTCCATTCGCAGTAATGTCTTTTCGCACAAGTGTCTTTCGCGCATATGTCTATTCGCGCAAAAGTGGCTTCGCGGTAATGTCTTTTCGTGCAAGTGTCCCTTCGCGCAAAAGTCTATTCGCGGAAATGTCTTTTCGCGCAAGTGTCCTTTCGCACAAAACTCCATTCGCGGAAATGTCTTTTCGCGCAAGTGTCCTTCGCAGAAATGTCTTTCGAGCAAGTGTCCTGCTACCCTCAGGTGTATAGTTTCAATGCTGGCGTAAATGACGCAGTATCATAAAAAACAATTTAAGAATCTATCAGGTACTTACACCAACGCAATGGCTGAATTGCATGACAGCACGCTTAGTAGATGAGTAGGTAAACATCGGTGACACCTGAATAAGTCCTCCGATTGAGGACACGTTTATGACAGCACCTCCTCTGCCTCCATTATCCTTACGCATTAGCTCAATAGCTTTCAGGGTACCGTTTACCAGTGCTATCTGGAAACAGAATTAAACGGTATATATTACGGTAACTGGAACTCTGGAAGTTGGGTTTTTATAACAACTTGTTTCGAAGTGTGGTTTTCATAGCTTGACAATAGTTTCATTGCGTCCTTTAGAATCTTATCGTTCTTTGGTAGATAATTAATAATTGTCATAGTTGTCTAGCCTAGGAACAATCTACCCCTTTTACATTGGCAGATTCGCGGACTCAACTTAAGAACATGTTTACTTATTAGATGATGTAGAGGGGTTATTGAACGGAGACCAATATAAATTTCACTCCTCGGTAAAACTACAAAATACAGTATAGGTATAGTAGAACTTGTAATTGCTATGCCGTTTGCCAACCATTCCCACTTAATTGAAACTTCAATAAATTTGAAACAATCTAACTGCCAGTTGCCACATATACAAAAATATCTTGTCGTTTTATGACGTGCCTCATAAAAGAAACTACGCAATAACAATAGCTTAGCTCAAACTATAAAAATGAAGCGAAGTTATTGGGTAATTTTTACACACATCCCTCGCTAAGCATCCTCGTTCATCACTGGTGAACGAGGGTGACGCGCTTGTTACAAGTTCGACTAAAAAACTATAAATTCAAATGAAAATACTTGCATAATTAATTTCGATTAGTCTCCGAATCAATGATATTTTACTCTCATCCGCCACTCCAGCGTTGTTAACCAGAAGATCAATATAACCGTTATCTTCTTTAGCATCTTCTAAAGCTTTGAAGAACTGATCATCATTATTGACGTCACATTTTACGAACTTCACTTTGTCGTCGCCATATTTTTCGTTCAACTCATCTTGAAGTAACACTCCTGCTCCTACGTCTACATCCAGGATCCTTACATGCTGCAGAATATATTTTAATAGAATAGATTAGTAAGAAATTATATAAAGCATAGCATTATCAGGTTTATAAAGTCCCCACTGCTGATCCTGGGACAGTCCTCTCTGTGAGAGGGAGTGGGCCGTGATTCATCACGCGGGCTCACTGCGGGTTGAAGGATTTGGTTCTAAGACATGGCCGGTATATCCTAATTGCCGAACCTGACATGGAAGTACGCGGGGGGGGGGGGGGGATTTTGTATGCCTATGTACCTACCTACTGTTATTTTAGAGTCACGTGAAGACTTACTTCACAATTACAATATAATATGCATTAATTTTAGATAAAAACCGCGCTGCGGCCGGACATATTGTATCATGCATGCATAATACGCGAACGCAGCCAGGAAGCACTTGGGCTCGGTCGCCACCCGACGATTTTCAAGGTGCCAAACATAGGTGACGCAAAATATTCATTCTATAACCATAACAAACTATGTTTAACAAGTGCAGGGAACCCGGCTTAAGAAATTTCTGATTATGGCCCTTTACGAGGCACTGGTGTGGGCGCGTTCATTGAGGCTGCGACAGGCCCAGCGGTTGAACGCGTCCCAAAGTGTCATGGCCATTAGGCTGGTGCGAGGATACCGCACGGTCTCCCGTGAGGCGGCGAGCCTCCTCGCCGGACTACCGCTATGGGATCTGGAGGCAAAAGTCTTCGCGCACATATGGGAACACTCCCGGGAGGAGGTGAAACGCTGAGGCGTAACTCTGCTGCCGTGAGAAATCACGGCACAGCGGACAGAGCTCCAGCGGGATCTCATGGCGGCATGAAGTGTGCGATTGTCGCAACCCAGCGCTGGACACGCCACAATTGCGGCGATAAGTCCCCTCTTTGAGGAGTGGCTAGAGGGGCGCCACGGCGTCCTCACCGTCCGCCTGACGCAGGTCCTCACCGGACATGGCTGTTTCGGGAGGTTCCTGTTCCGCATAAGGCGGGAGGAAACGCCCGGGTGTCACCACTGTGTGGATCGCCCAGAGGACACGGTGGAGCATACAGTGGAGGTCTGCCCGGCTTGGGCGGAGAACCACCGTGTCCTCACGGAGGCGATCGGCGGCGACGATCTCTCACGGCCGGCCCTGGTTCAGGCCATGGTTCGGAGTGAGAGTGCATGGGAGGCCGTCACCTCCTTCTGCCAAGCAGTTATGCTCGCGAAGAAGGAGGCGGAGTGCGCGAGGGAGATGCAAGCTGCACGCCCTCACGCCCCAGTCGCCGCAGGAGACGCCCCAGGCGTCGGGAGTCACGAGCTGACTTCCGGCCACCGTAGGCGCGAGCTTGCGGACGGTGAGCAATGGGTAGCTCGCCGTCCGATAAGGACCAGGCCCGGGTCGACAGCGCATTGTGTTCCACGCGCGCCTCAATGAGATGTCAGCACCAACTGACGGGGTCCGTAAGGACCAATGCCTGCTGGGGTTGCGGGTTTGTCCGAAAGGGATATGGCGGCCCCGGCACACAGGCAACGGAAGGAACACGGGTAGGTTTTAGACAGTAAGAGTCTGACACACCCTCCCGATCCGCCCTGAGCGGGAGAAGTCATTTGAAGATTTCCCACCCTCAAAAAAAAAAAGAGATTACGATTACTCCGTCGATTGTAGGTAAATACAAATTCTACCAAACTAAGTAAGTACCAACTCATAATAAATTAGCATGATATCATTCAAATGCAAATTCTAGGTAAGGATGTTGTAAATTACCTAATAAAACATGCAGTCAAACAAAATACTTAAGTAGGTATATCATATTTTACGTCACAGTTTGTCCAGTTGAGGAGTTGTGGACTGTGATACAAAAAAAAAACTACCTGAGTAACATTATTGACTAGCTCATACTACTATTAAAATAATAAAATGAAATAAAATGTTGCTTGTAGAACCACTACTGTATATTAACGTTTTACATATTTGATAAATGATTAAGAAAACAACATACATATTCTGTTCTTTTTTTAGTATCTGAAACAGTCCCTGACCCTCACGACATATTTAATTAAAAAGTTAAAATTACCTGAACTCCTTCCTTCAGTACTTGTCGAACAAAATTAGCGCCGATTCCTTTTGAAGCACCGGTCACCAAAACCACTTTATCTGTCAAATCGTACATCATAGCTGCACCGAGGTTGGCTTGTTAATGATACTTACTAAAATATCTACGCTATCTAGAGATCTGAGACCTGATGTAGCCTAAAGTCTCGTCTACATTTATACGATAGAGGCCAAAATATCGAATGAAGGTCGATTTTTTTGTTTACTTAAAATATAATGTTTTATGGAAGGTCATACAATCTATATACTCGTCATGGCACATTTTAACTCAATGTATCGCCGTAATCTTTAGATAACGTAAAAAAAGAAAAATACGTGTCCAATATTTTTTAATAATCTCTCTTAAGATGGACTAAAAACAAAATTTGTCATCATCCCTATTATTGCACTTATATATATGACCCGTTTAGACGTGCCTTTAGCTGTTGTCGCGACCATTAACAGCAGTCAAAAATATTATTATCATAATTTCCACGGATAGTAGCCGCGTAGATTCTATACCACATGATGCGGTATAGAATCTACGCGGGTACTATCCCATTGACTAACTGTTACAACCACTGACAACCACCACTGTCTGTGAACTGTCAACCATTGACATTATTACAAATTTTGTTTTTAGTCCATCATATGAGAGATTATTAAAAAATAAAGGACACGTATTTTTTATTTTTTACGTAATCTAAAGATTACGGCGATACATTGAGTTAAAATGTGCCATTTTTTTTTTTTTTGGACTAGGGCATCTCGCATTTAACCACTAAGGTCCTGGCTGCTTAACCGGGCTTTCCTGTGGCTGCCTTAAGCTTCTACACTCAAAGCCAGGCTGGATCAAAAATATATCATGATTATTGATCGGGGAATTTAAAACTACAGGCTCAGCAGCGACGCGGGCTGGGGCATCGTCGAGCAAGGGTCGGGGGGGAGTATCATTTACTCGGGAGGGTCGCGGTCGCGATCGCGGAGGACCTCGGCGGCGAGGTCGGTATGACGGGTACCGGTTGTGTTTGTATACTGTACTTGTAGCCCTATTACTTTCCTGAAGGAGGGTGGGAGGAGAGGGGGATGGGGTCATTTGGGTCGGAGAGGAAAATGTGCCACGACGAGTATGTAGATTTTATACTTACTGTGACGTAACGATCCCCACTCCCCAACTTAAAATGCGTTTTATCTAAGTATTTTTTTTATATTATGATAAAACAAAAAATACGTGTATAATATTTTTTTATTATCTGACTGATGGACTTATTAGAATTTCATTTTTTTTACCCAGGCATCATCCCTATTATGTGCAATGGGCCCGCACCGCACCAATCCCCACTCAACCCTCGTGGAGGACTACGGCCCGCTACCTCTCACAAAGAGGAGGCGTTTCTCCCAGAATTGGGAAAATTATAGGCTAATGTGCTATATTCATAACAGCCATATTGCTATAGTTTGCAGTATTCAATAAATTTTTTCAGTATGGCTCGGCCTCTACAACATAACCAGATATTTTTTCTGTTCCTGCAAGATATTTATTTGCTACCCAACGATCACTCCGCTATCGTAATTCGAAATGTTTGAAACCATTTGAAACCATTGATATTTTTTTGGTCGGCCATCTTATTGCAGTTTCTGTTTTTACCCGATGAAAGCGAGGTGAAAGCGAACCCTAATCGGTGGGTCATGTTTTATTTGACATCTACCGGGAAGGAACGGACAGACGATGCTTATTCATTTTATTCAGTTTCGGCTGCAATTGTAGTCTTGACAGTTCTCGGTGAGTATCCATAGTTAAAAATATTCGACCTACAGAATATTGCAGTAAAAATATGCCCATTTAGAAGCTCCTTAACACCCTCGCAATTGCATTAACATTTTGACAGGTCACATCACAATACCTCGGACTTACCGATGTTTAGGTCCTTGTGTCAGGGTATTAACTTCTATTAAAAATGTATAAACCATTATGTAATATCCACAAGGCCACCTCCGTTTATAAGCCCCGTCTTCTGTCTCGCCATCTCGGTTTTTTTCTAAATAGATAGCTAACTTTTAAGTAGCAATGTGCAAAGTATTCCTAACGGTACTTTACACACTGAAATTAAATTACATTAAATTGAAATTGTTTATTCTGTAAATAGGATATCGGAATCACTTTTACACGTCATACTAAAAACTAATAAAAATAAGCTAGATGAGGTCGGCAGTTTCCTATCTGATTACCCTGAGAAGAAAGGCTGAAATAAACTCAGAGGTCGCAGTCTCTTTTAAAGTACAGATATAATCTTGGTCAAGCCATATGAGGACCATGTAGATTAGTGTCTGGAATGGTCTTTTGAGGAAAGAACCACACAGATTTGAGTGGACCTTTCCAGTCAGTGCAAGCATTTGTCAGTAATCGTGGAGCTCAACTCAAAACTTAAGGAGCTCAACTCGACGAACAATACCAAAGAAGGACATTTGGGTAGGCCGCATCAACTATTCACACTGCCAGATAATAATTAAAACTGACTGAGAAAAAAAATATAAATGAAAGAGAAAAAAAAATATTCACATACCTATTACTCACATTCTCAATAATTTAAATAATTTTACAAAGTAATCATGTCATTTTGTGTATTGTCACTTGTCCCTATTTATAGGTTCATTAGAAAACCAGCGTCAGACATCTGCCTGGCATTAATGCTGAAATGAACCTTTTTTGCGCAGCCGTGAGGCACACGTTATTATTGTTAACATATTATTTTCACTTTTTATTTTATTTTGTATTTTGTGTTTCACGAACTGTGTCCAAATAAACATTATTCTTTCTTTCTTTCTTTCTTTATTTCTTTCTTTATATAATTTTCAACAATGTCAATGTATATTTAAAAACTGGTTTATTTTGATGATTTTATATAATAATTAAAATGTTAAGTTTTATGGTTTTATCACAAGGCTTAGCAGAGCGAGCAGCTCAATCCCAAGCTTTTTTTATCTTCTAAATAATCAGAAATTTTGTAGTAGATACCCTTTTTTACAAAGTTTGGTTTTATACAGCTTTTAAATCGTTTAATGGGTAAGTTTCGAATGTCATTGGGAAGTTTGTTGTAAAAGCGTATACATTGACCCATGAACGAGTTGCCGACCCTGTAGAGTCCGGTCGTCCGGAAAATGCGTTCTTGACACCTGTCAGTTTTGAATATGTTTTTTGGAAATTTGATCCTTATTACGAGGTACTACAAATTCTCCAACTGATAGGTCGGGAACGCATTCTGTCAACGGCCGGACTCTACAGTGTGTAAAGTTAAACTAGGGACTAAGGCCTATTCAGATATAAGCGTTATCGCCGCGATATCGCTACGGAACTAACAGAACTACCAGAAGGCGGACCAGACAGGCCTATACTTTAAGGGAGTATAGTAGGTAGGTATTCATAAAAATGAAAAACTATGGAACCAATAATTCTGATTAAGTACCTACTTATACGAGAAAAAAATCTGCTGTTTCCTACATTTGATCGAGTTTTGCGAAAGATTTTTTTCACTATTCAACCTAACACACAGTCATGATACAGGGTGTAAGGGACATCGACGCGCAAACTGGAACCATGAAGTCAGTTGGTAGGTACACAATCCTCAAATCCAAACCCATCAGCGTTTACATGCATTGCGCTTTGCAATTTTATCCTAACTAAATAGCTACGACAGCAAATTAGATAAAATAACAATCACAATGAAAACGAGAAATTATTATTATCATTATTACCTATCTACATCAAAATAAATAGCTAAGTAACAAACTCTAATCAGGTTCATAGCCTATAAACATCGATTAGTGATTGATGCCTTTATACAAAATATAATAAGAGTTTATGTATCCAGTAACGGGTCTTTTACAACCTGTAGGTAAACAAGGTGCAGTTTGCGTCAAATAACTTTGCCGCTCTGAAGTAGGCTACAAATGACGCGCAGTACCTACTCTATCTTACTGATAAAACAGTAGCGCGCATGCCGCCAGCACGACTGCGCAACCTAACTTCAGAGCGGTAAAGTTATTTGACGCGAACTGTAAGCAGCTTAACAGATATTTTTACATAATAAGTAGGTAGGTATTTCTTTATTCCTTATTTTCCAAGTTTACCTTGGACATTACTGACATCGGTGAAGGAAAAACAAAGTAAGGAAACCTGGACTTATGTATAGTTAACATAAGTCTGAAATCAGCCACACATAACGCCAATCCGTCTTGAGCAAGCGTGGTGATCAATGCTTGTGCCTTTTCTATATCGAGAAGAGGCATTTGCCCTGCAGTGGGACAATAATAAGCTAGGGTGTTGATTAAGTATTTCAGGGTTGGTCCCATAGTAAAAGATGTACATTTTCGTGAGTACTACACTCCCTTAAAGTATGTTCCTCGTTTAACCAAACATCCTGTGTATGTGTAACCTGCCTACCTCGGATAGCGAAACTCCTGATGTCTTAAAATTCGCTCTAATATTAATTTTGTGATAAAAAGTAAAGACCTACTTCAGATTCTATATCTTAAGACGCAGATATCTGCCAGTGACCTTGAGTGGTTAGCTTGCGTGTTCGGTACTGAGCTCATGCAACGCGTCGTACGTCCAGCCAGTAATAGGACTCCCCCATCCAGGAGCGCTGTCCCAAATTAGACGCATTATTTATTAAACAAAAGGTAACAAATTTCTACTCCGCGATGTCTAAAATTATGAAATAGTAGATTGTTTGCCTAGGGAGCAAACAACTATTTTAATGTCTAGAGATGAGCGATAATGGAGCGAGGAGTTATTTCAATAAAACACTAAAGTGCCTATACTAAAATATCAATAATTAAATTAACTTTAAAATAGTGAAGTTTTCAGCAAAATACGCTTGATAGATTTTGCGTGATTCTTAGTTTTTTATCCGCGATTAATTTCAATATGAAAAAAAAATAAAGAAGAAGACAATGATCGCTGGAAATAGGCGGTATCCAGTCTGGTTTACTAAAGATATAATAAACGATACTCAGCGTAAAACTAAACTGCATTATAAATGGAAACTTTCGCGATGCACGATGCCATCTTAAATATGCGGAGTTTAGTGCTCCGGGATCGGATTTAAAACCAACACAGGTCGCATACAGATTGTACTGTAAGTCCTTAGAAGATAATATAGGCAAAAATCCGGGACAGTTCTGGCAGCATGTTTCTAGCCTGCGATCAAAGGGCGATTTCGAGGCAAACGTCATACTCAATGGTGATACTTTTTCGGCTTTCAAAGCGGCCGAGGCATTTGCTCAATATTTTGCCAGCATGTTTCTGCCAGATTCACCTAAATTGGAACCAAGAAACTTAAGTGTGACCACTAAAGCAGATTACATTCCTCTTCCCGTTTTAACCCCAACGGATGTAGTTAAGGGGATTGGTAAACTCAAACTCTGTAGCTCGGTTGGCTCTGACAACATTCCAGCCTTTATCCTTAAGGGGTGTCATGATATCTTGACAGCTCCTCTATGTCATGTCTTTAACCTAGCCCTCCAGTCCGGCGTATACCCTAAGTAATTGAAAACTTCGCGAGTCACTCCCATCCCTAAAACCAGTGACAAAATATCTGTAGAGGAACACAGGCCCATCGCTATCATACCAACCATTGCCAAGGTTTTCGAGCATATACTCCACTCCTTTATTTAAAAACGCCTGAATATGTCTCTGTCTGATGCCCAACACGGTTTTCGGCTAAACTGGGGGCCATCGGTTTCTCGTCGGGTCTACTTCACTTCCTTTCCGACTACCTGCGGGATCGCAAGCAGTATGTCAGACATGGCTGCTTCGAGTCCAAGCCTTATAACACACGCTCGGGCGTAAGTCAGGGATCAGTACTGGGCCCGCCTCTGTTCCTGATCATGATTAATGATCTCATAGCAAATGTTAAGTTTGCCAAATGCCTTCTTTATGCCGATGACCTAAAGCTTGTCGCATACATCAGAACAGACGAAGATTGCAAACTCCTACAAAGGGATATTGACGTCGTTTTTGAGTGGACTATCGTCAATAAACTATTTTTCAATCCTAGCAAGTGCTACGTCATGACTTATGGTAGAGGGCTGCGACCAATTCATTATGACTATAATTTGGGTGGTGAAGTGTGTGTGTGTATGTCGTGTCACCAACATAAAGGACTTGGGAGTGAGTTTCGATTGCTGTCTTACTTTTAGAGATCAAATTTCTACCCTTGGAAAGGATTCTTTCAAGCGCCTGGGATTTGTTTTGCGAAATGCTCGTGACTTTCGCAATCCTAATGTTATTAGTTTATTGTACACCACTCTGGTTCGAAGCAAACTCAAGTCCAGTGCCTGTGTTTGGCACCCCTATACCGCGACCCAAACACTGATGCTTGAAAAGGTACAGAAAACCTTCTTAAGATGCCTCTTCCAGAGGTTATACCATTTCTTTCTCTATATGTACCCTACCAACTTTCTTTTAGGGTTGTTGGCTTTAATTCGTTGGAGGTTAGAAGAGGCCTTGGTCAGCTCACGGTAGCCTGTAAAACCTTACAGGGACGTATAGACTGCTCAGACCTCCATTGCCATATCTGCCGACTATTTGTGCCCGACAAATACATCGGACACCATCCCAGCCGCCGGCGTAATCTATTTGCGCAACCGTCATCCAAAACTGTCGCCAGACTGAATCTCCAGTATGTCGTACTTTGAAGATACTCAACGCTCTTCTGACTGCCAACCCTGAATGTGATGTGTTTGCAGGTAAATGGAATAAAATTATATGTATATGTCTGGTGTTGTGTGAGAGAAAGTATGCAAGGGAGTCCACTGTTCCATGTTAGTTAAATTAAATTATATAATTGTCAATATTAATATTTTTATATTTCTATGATAATTAATGTAATTGGTGTTGTACCGTTTTAATTAACTATAAATAAATAAATAATATGTAATATAAACATAATCAAAAACATTCAATAAAATATTTAAATTTGAGCATTTTCTAACTTAATAGTTAGAAAATGCTCAAATTTAAATATTTTTTTTCCAAATCATTAACACTGCTCGTTTAGAAGTGATCTTCAGTATAATATCATAATTGGGAATATCAGTATAGTTGCGAATTTGCGCAATTTTCGCTACACCTTGTACCTAACTTCTCTCCGCTGGATTTCATATAGTAAGCTGTACCTACCTACAGAAGTCATTACACAGTTTGGATGTTTGAAACAGTAAGGTTAGGTACATACCTTAACCGCATTGTACCCACAGGAAAACGGTCCTAGGAGACTGTCCTTAACTTTTTGGGAAATCTTTGATCAGCCCCTACTGCCCCATCTCAAAAATCTGCTGGACTGGATACAAAATGACAGTGGCGGCCAGAGTGGGTTTAATTTTCAATGTGCTTGCCCCACAAATTAGCGTAGATTCGTCGCCCTCACAGAGATCACGCTTTCCTACGGTTCGGGTATATTACATCCAAGGTGATTGAACACGTGATCAAGTGTTTTGCTCAAAATTCCCTCCAATCCAAAGGTTACTTATCGGGCTACCTACTTTGAAAACGTTCGTGTTTTTTGGTAGAATATTTTAATAGATGGAAGTAGTAGATTTGTAAGATTTCCATGGGAAGTTTTCATAATCAAATACGTATGGAACTAAAATAAAAAAAATAACGGTATCATGATACGATATGTGCACAACTTTGACCTGCGAATCGAACGGTTGTGAATACCCTGTGGAATTCACAACGGTTCGATTCGCTATCGAATTCGATTATGAAGGTTCCTTGACTAACCGCCGATCACTACAAAATAGTAACTTTTAGCATAGAAAATTTTGTTGTGGTTTTTTATTATTAGGTATTTTTTAACATACCGTGAGTGCTAAACTATAAAATATACGTTGAGTTATTCAAGAAAAAAGGAAACAAAAAAAAATACAAAAATATATTATGTCTTTCTTTTTCGAATAATCCAAAGTGCTTTGTAAACACTTTAACGAACGAGTCCTTTAAACGCTATTCACAAAACGAAAATCGGAAAATTTTGAAAATTTTGTCGAAATGAAGACTTAAATTCTTCCAACACTTAATTAATAATTATATAATTATAACTGTGTGCATATTATTGCCAATTAAAACAAAAATAGTGTTAACTAATTTATGCGTTGTTTGAATTGTTATATTGTAAATGTTTTGACCGCTGCCCTTTTCCAAGCATATTTGAAAAAAATTGGTGGTTTGTTAAAGTCACGTATGTCATTATCATCATTCTCATTTCAGCCAAATGACGTTCACTGCTGAACATAGGCCTCCACCAAGCACCGCCACTCCGTCAAAGTCACGTATGTACGTATCAAATGAAATAAAACATTGTTGTTTTTCTATAAAATATTTGGATTATTAAAATAGTACGTACTACGTCCATGATTTATTTCTCTCGCGTTTACAAAGTAACATTATTTGAAATAAGAAATATCAAATGAAATAAAACATTGTTGTTTTTCTATAAAATATTTGGATTATTAAAATAGTATTTACTACGTCCATGATTTACTTCTTATTTTATAATAATTTATTTACCTATCAATTACTTAACATTTTCTTCCAATAAAGTTACCATTTTGCAGCGTTTCTCATAATCGAGCCTTAATAATCGAATGGAATAGCGAATCGAGGGGTTATGAATTGCAGTGCGGGTGCCCAATAAAAACTAATTTAATTAATATTATTGGCGAGGCATGACAAAAAATCATTTTAATTATTACAATTCCCTACATATAACAAAAAAATATACATTAATTTTAAGAAAACATGAACTGTTGTCATCGAACATAGCCACTTTGTCGACGACACTACCTTGCGCCTCGCTGCTTCTCTACGACTAGGTGCCCCTTGTTGTTCTCCTCATAGCTGTCACTGTGGCGAAGTTGTCAACAGTCTCGGACATCACGACCCATCTTGCAGCCGAAGTGCGGGTCGTTTAGTGCGGCGCATGAACTTAATGACATCATCCGACGAGCTCTTGTCACCGCCGGCGTTCAAGCTAAATTAGAACCAAATAGCTTGGCACGCGACGATGGCAAAAGACCGGACGGCATGTCTTTATCTCCATGGAATGGCCTTTAGTATGTGATGCAACCTGTGTCGATACTCTTGCGCCATCCCATCTTCCTGGCTCGGCGTGCTGTGCTGGTGCTGCTGCTGCGGGTGCAGAAAATCTCTCAAAACCTTACAGGTAATTATATTTTAGAGCCGTTTGGAGTTGAAACTCACGGGCTCTATAATTAAATCTCAAAACGGCTAGTTGACACTTCCAATGACCCAAGGGCTGGTCTTTAACTTGGGCAGAGACTAAGCATTGTCCTATAACGTGGCAATGCGGCCAGTCTCTTGGGTACATTACCAGTCGACAGCGATGCGGATGAATTTTTCGATGCTATATTTTAGTTTTTGTTAGTATATAATTTTTATTACTTTATTCTTTATTACAACTATTATTATACGAGTGGGTACTCGTATAATAATTGTTTTCATAAATAATAACTAACACTGGCATAATGAATTTAAAAAATCAATATTAAACCATTAGGTGAAGTACCTAGGTACATACGTATATGTTTGTCCTTTTCGTTTAATATGGTCTACAAATACTTACAAGTTATTTTTAATGAACTTAAACCTAATAAATAAATAAACATTAATTATTACTCAGAAAACAAAAATATTATGCAGCATAGCAGTTTATAAAAATATTGGCTGGCAGCACAGCACACCTGTCACATCGCATTGACTGACACATGACTGACAGGGACTTTGTAACGCGTTGTTGGTTGTCAAAGTGTCAATGTCATTGTCATTTTGTAGCTCTACGATACTCGTCATCGGTCATTGTCATATTGTAGCTCTACGATACTCGTCATCGGTCATTGCATTTAGTTCTCACAGAAAGTAGTTTTCCCATCGAAATTCAGGAAGGAAACTAGCTCACGTCATCAGACAGGCTCTTGTGTTGTGTTCATGGTGCAATAGTTAGTCACCGCGGCGTAGTTCGTCATTACAATAACCAAGTCTGGTTACGAGTGCCGCTTGCTCAGTCAGTGTTTAACAAGTTCCGTATCGATAAAGTTGTATTAAAATGAATCCGTGGCAACAAGTAAGTGTATTTTTTTGCTTCGTAGTTGTTAGATGTAGCTTGGTTTGGGTGTTTCATAATGCACGTTCGGAATGAATAGCCTAAGAATAAAGTCAGTAAAAAGTTTGGTTATATTAAATCGGCGCCTTTTGCGAAGCAATTGTTTTGTTTATCACAAAATTGATATGTTTTTAGTGCTAATTGATATCCATAAGTTATCCAGTAGAATAATTAACAGTTTGAAATGTTGAACGCTGTGATTAAATGCTTTTACAACAATATTTGAAAGTTGTTAAATGTTAAGGCTTTTAACTTGTTTGTAAATATGTATATACTGATCGAAAAGTGTACTTACACCAATTTATTGTTATAGTTTGATATGTTAAAAGTAAGTACTTAAGTACTTACTAAGTTGTAAGTACAATCAATGGGTACTTTTTAAACCTTATCTAAGTACCTACTTACCTACTGTATGCAAAATAATTATATTTCAGTAGGAAGCATAATATAATACTAATAATATGTCATTTATTTTGTAACACTATGTAAGAAGTTAATGGGAATAATAAATAATTATGTCTGTGAATACAATAGTATTAAAATGTTAGGTAGACAATGAATTGATATTCATTTTCATTTCCTTCAAGGGTCAAGCAGGAACCCCGCAACAACAACAATTCTATCATAATGTTGGATACAACAACGCTGCCCCACAGTCCTTCGGAAACCCAATGCCAATGCCGGGGCTCCCAACCATGGGTTACCCAGCACCGCAGCAGGGTTATCCTCAACCAGGCTCTGAATATCCAACCCAACAACCAAATCAGGGTTATCCTCAGCCAAATTTCGCTCAAGGGTACCCACCCCAGGGTTACCCACAGCCTGCTCAAACGGGATACCCCCAACAGGCTCAAGGCTATCCCCAGCCTGCTCAATGTGGGTACCCAGGGCAAGCTGCCCCAACCCAGCCTGGCTACCCGCAATCTAGTCCAGGTTACCCTCAAACTAACCAACACCAGGGCTACCAGCATCATAATGAATCCCATGCACATAGACAAACAGCATCCCAAAACTCATCATCAGTGCCACAAGAGCCAAAGGTATGTTGAACAGCTTTTATAACCTGGCCACTTACACTCCATTAAAATATATGTTAAAAATATTTTTTTTTTTCATAATATATTTTATATTATGTATTTTAGAAGTTGTCAGGTTATTTATTCCACTTCATTTGTGTTTATAATTGTACTAATCTAAAAGCTATTAATTGTGATAAGCAAAACAATGTCAGTTACTTGCATGACTGTTTTGTAGATTCCATGCTTTATGTCATTTGCTTCTGTAAAATGCCACTTTTTTTTAAATGCTGTATCCGCTGTTGTACCAACTCAAATTCAAATTTTCATACGTTTTTTGCAACTTGCAGGTCAGTGTTAGGTTTTATCTTGATCAAAATATGATTTGTGACTATGATACTTATGTATTTACAGAATTATAATCATTAGAATCATCAATACATCTCTCTAAGTTAGATTTGTTCCTTATGATTTTTTCTGTAGAGATCTGTTTTCGTGAGTTACAACTGCGGATCCACCTTAATCTCTCCTACATCTTATTTATTTATTCTTTCAAGGAAAATCAACTTTAAAACTAACTTTTTTTTCATGAGACCAAATATGCTACCCACAATTCTCCGCAGATAACTCCCAAGTATTATTTATATTATACCTAGCTAGTCAGATGATGTAAAGGTAAATTTAAAATTAAAGGTGTTTGAAAATACACACTTTTGTTATTGTAAAACCTGTGCACGTTTTCACATAGACTAGGCTACACCTAATATTAATAGCCCGTTGTTGATTTATCAAGTTGCAGTACTAAGCCAAGCATTGAAAATCAATAAAAGTCTTACTTTAAAAGCAAAACATAACAAATTAATACCTATCTACATTAACTTTGCTTTGCCAACAACATTGCATGTTCTATGTTATGGAGTTTGGTTTCCGCACTTAGTCCTTCAGTGGACCATTGTGCGTGACAACATAGCATTTCCATACATTCTATTTAAATGAAAAGGCTTTTTCTGTCTATCTGTATGTTTAACACTTATCTGATGAACAGTCAAGGAACTCGGTTGTTGAGCAGATGAATACACGGATGTCAATTTCCAGTTACACCCATTTGATTGATTGACAAAGTATAACAGTTGTGAATTTGTGATATGAGTTTATGGACAATTTCAGTTGACCAATTTCCTAAACTTCATGGAACTTGAGTGATAAACCCTTCTTTTCTCGGACTTTAAGTTAGGTGAGGTTACACAGTTAGGTTCCAGGGTGACCCCTTTAGAGTCTCCCCAGGGATGTGCCCTAACAGGCGTTACACAGGGAGGTTTCACATTGGTCCATCGGGGTAGTTTTTGTGTAAAATCCCACACTCCGCGGTCTTATCGGCAAAGCCCGAGCGCCTTTTGAAGATTTCCACGGAAAATAAAAAAAAGTTGACAAGGAATATCCGGGATGAATAGTAGCCTATGTCCTTCTTCAGGTCCCATCTATCGGGGTTTATCCTTGGAATTTCACAAAGATTTAGTTTCGGCGTGTAAAGGTTACTTTCGGATTTAAAAAATTAGTATAGAGGTATAAATTTATTAGCCAAGCACAGAACTTTGTTGTGATATTATCATGATACCTATACCACAGATTAGTACATGGGATGAGATACTCCGCAAAATCATTTAAAGAAAAGCGACTCTGGCAACGAGACAATAAAGTGCAACTTACCTACAGCTAGATATATTCACCTAGAAGTTGCCTCTCTTTCTATCGCGTAACTCTTATATCTTCTGACTACGTTACGCCCACTGAATTCGACAAGTCGAGCGCGCCGCGTACCTTCATACATAAAATGCGGAGTGTCCCATCTGCATTCATCTGTGCCTAATTTGTGGTAGTACATTCATTTATGCATGCCTCATGCTAATTATCCAAAATGTGGTTGTTTTTTTTATTTTGGCAAACCAATTTGAAAGTGTAATCTATTGGCATATTTTTTTTTTTTACTAAAAAAAACAACCGTCTTCCAAAAAAAAACAATACAAATTGAAAAAAAACTTAAATTACGGAAGTTGGTGTTTTTGGTTTAGAATTTTCGTTTTTTGCCACCGACTTCCGAAATTAAAGTTATTTTTCACTTTGTAGTGTTTTATTTGGAAAACGGTTGTTTTTTTTTTGTATTTTTTAAAATTTTAGTTGTAGTAGGTACCTACCCCACAAATATTCGAATACCACTTCCTGCTATGTAAATAACAGTGACAGGAAGTTATCATATCATCCATAACGACTAAGTGGGAAAAATACGTATTGATTGATTAGCATTAAATAATAGGATAATGTAAAACTTTATCCTAAATATGGACTAGCTGTGCCCTGTTAGGTACACACGGCTACACATCAAGCTATACATTTCTAGTATAAGCTGACCTCTCGTTGCCTGGAAATCCTATACAATGCGCGATCAGCATAAACTGGATATGTATAGCTTGATGTGTAGCCGTGTGTACCTACTAATACCTCAAATTGCTTAGAATGATCCTCTGTTAATATCGAAAATACTGCAGCATTCATTTTGAAATAAATATAGGGTAAAGTTGAGGATTAATCATAAGTAAGTAGGTACTAAAAGGAAAACACGATTCCATAAAATTTTCTCGACGGAACAAAATTACAAAGTTACCTCCAAACGGAGCAATAAACTGCCAGTATTGAAAAATATACTCACATGAAACTGCATAATTACTGAACTAAATACGTATAAAGCACTATACTATGTTTACTTTTCATTTTTATTACCATTATTTTCACCTTAAAAAGAAATTACCTAAACTATCGGCGCCTTGGAGCTGAGGTATTGTGTGAGTATTGGTATGAGGATTTCAGCTGATAGACTCTTAATATACCAAAATATTATACCCAAACCTTACCATGGAACATAATAGAGCCTATGATTAACATAGCTTTGAATTTAAACAAATCTATGTTAGCTACATATTATAAACTCTTGAACATGACCCCCCCTGCTAAGCTATGAAAGACGCTTTCAAATCAACACATTCAAACACGATCAACGGCATTAACGAATAACCGTCAGTAAGGCATAAGGAAACGGACAACAGATTTCCTGTTGAGAACCCACATAAGTTAAGGTTCAAATTCAGAATTCGTCCTTTTTCATAGAAATACCTATTATGGTTGAAATGAATGCTAAACTTATCGTAATTCTAACAATTTCTATTTAAAAAAGTCCCTCAGTTTAAATTCGTGACGAACATTGTTGAGAGTAACACAGGAGGCTGGCGACGTACCTACTCGTACTGTGACTCTATTCAAGGAACAGTTTGCTGCAATTACATTGTTATGCTCACTTCGTCTCTCAGTACATTTATCAAACCCACCAACGATTCAGTCTTGGCATTGGTCCCCACTACAATGGATGTGGTGATCTCGAAATACACCTTTGGTCTCACCTCTAAACCCAATCAATAATCCACTTGTGTAATGGTGTTAAATAGTGATGTGATTAACATTTCCGCTGGTTCGAAAAAAGTATCGATAAATTAATATGTCCTCTGTAACATCGAATTCAAGTATGCGCAGTGCGTATAGAGCTTCAATTGGCATACGGAGAGGATTTAAATCGTTTCGTTATACGGTATTTATTTTCTTTTATGTGTTTCAAAGACGAATTCGTCTCAATTGTGTGTGCACTTCGTAGACAGTCGGGTGGCATGCATAACTAGAGTTAACAAGTTAAATTGCTTGGTAGATGTTTACTCATGTTAGAGATATTTATGATAGTCAGGAGTCGGATACATATGCCTAAGGGCAGTATTAGGTCATGTTTTATTAATTACACCGAGTGCTATCATGATATCAATATCATATTATTTAACCCAGTTGCTATTCGCTTATCTTTGTAACGGACCTATTAGGTACCTTCATACAATTTAAACACGAAACAGACAGCTTAGCCAAAGCCTATTATGTATTTAACGTTAATTATTAGATCACAAATATGAATCATAAGTTCTTAGCAGTCCTTCAGACGAATGATTCAGGAAGGAGTCAGTCTTTATCATGATAATTCAGTTACAATAGAAAATGGACTTTCATTGTACTTATATATTTACTTGTAAAATTACTGTTACATGTTTATTTAATTTTTCCCATTCCTGTCATTGATTACACTTTCATGTAATTTTTCATCACTCTGCTTTGCTTTGAAAGTGAGCAATATCGCAAATAGATGTCAAATATTTCGCTGTTTTGATTAATTTGACAATATTACTGTATGAAAATAAGAAATGTGGCTAACTAGAATATTGATTATGAAACGCAATAATTAATATCGTAACATCGAATATTTAGTTTTACATGTAAAAAAAGTATTTGGAAACTTTCCAAATGCCTCTTTTACATCTAAAACGGTTACAACATCAAATTCAATGTTATAATTGCAATTATGTATTATTAATATTCTAGTTCGCTGTAGTAGTTAACCACATTTCTTATTTCCATACATACAGTAATATTGCCAAATTAATCAAAACAGGTAAATTTTTGAGAGCTATTTGCGACGTTGCCAGCTTTTAGGATAATCGCTCTTAATAAACACAAGTCTACATCCACGCCTTCCATTTCATAACAAGACAGGTAATGCAAAGTGTCTTGGTTGGGCCTACGAGATCTATATGTTAAGGTGATACCCCAACAAAAATTTCCCATAATGTAGAACTTATCGATCTTCCCAACAATACAAGGTTTGCTTTTTATTATCTGTGTGAAATCACGGTCCAATGTGCTTGCTCAGTGTCCTGTAAAATAGTATACCTATACTTGCACAAATAAAAACTAAAGTTTAATTTCAGGTTGATTGGGTGCCATTTTACAACTCATAAAACTAACAAAAATATATTTAGCAATTTTATTTGTCTATTTTCATATATCATTTGAGTATTTTAATACCTGTGTCCTTTTGCAGACGAAACCCACCGTTGTGCCGGCGAATCCCTTCGACCCTCGGGATGACGCCGCCGTCCTTCGCAAGGCCATGAAAGGCTTCGGAACAGACGAGAAAGCTATCATCCATGTCCTATCGAGACGCACCAATGAACAGCGCATGCGCATCGCCTTTGAGTTCAAGACTTTATATGGAAAGGTATGTTGAAAAACCAATACAGGTGTGTGTTTGACTTGAAAGAGCATTGGAGTTGAGAGAATGTCATGCTCACTCAAATGTCTCACTGATGGTGGCACGTGTGTTGGATCCTTCGGGTCCCTTCAAAATGGTTGAGCTGGATGGTGCTGATCCACGCGTCATATTCGTGAACGGGTGCTGTCAGTTGAGACTGGTCATCTCTTAACTGCCAGGGCTTTTTTATATTTTATTCTTTTTTTTACATTGTTCTCGCATAAATAAGCAACAAGAATAATGCATTTTTATAATATCTTGATTTAAAAGAGTGTCCTTGGAGTTTCTTGTCCGTTCTTCTCCATAGAGATCTACATTTTGGAATGGGAACTAGCTTGCTAGCTGAGTAAACTGACCGACTCTTTGACAGTTCAAAAGTGCCTGTAAATGGTTGAATTGAAATAAATACTTTGTGAGTTTGAGTTTGAACAATAAATGGCGATAGGCTCGCCCCCTTTTAAGACTCCCTCACACAAGCGCGATTCAACGTTAGTTGTGTCGCGTTGCGAGTCTGAATATTGAGTCACGCCGTGCCTTTGTGTAGAGTCGCGCGCGACTTCATAAAAAATATTGTACTTGGGAGAAATATCGCCCGCGTCACCTCACTGTCAACAATATAATAGGGATGTCGACGAAATGTTTTTTGTCCTTCAGATTAATTATTAAAAATTATTGGACACGTATTTTTTTCTTTTTTACGTAATCAAAAGATTACGGTAATACATTGAGTTAAAATATACCATGACGTCACTCTCCGGTAGATTTTATACCGACTTGTGACATAGTGCGAGCGTTGTATCAAAATATTTTTTTATTAATATGATAAAGCAAAAAATATTTGTAATTTTTTTTAATTATCCTACTGACGGACTAAATAGTTTTTTTTTTCTAGTCAACATACCGATTGCCAAAATATTTGTTTACCGTAGTACACATTTGACTTCACCTTCGGAGAATACAGTCATGCATGACATTATGTTGAAGAAAGACACAAATATTATTTATTTGAATTATGACTGTAAGCTAGTTTAGTTCAACGACTACGGCGGGGGTGGGACGACCAGCCTAGACTCTTTTCAAATGCTTTTGTAATAATAACATAGCGTCTATCTATTTTTATAATTAGATTAGGTAATTAGCTTGAAGTTCAGGAGTTCGAAACAATTTTAGAGTGAGAAATAAAGGGTTATATCGGTTATATTTCGGCAATCCATTAAGGTGATTTAGGAGAGGTCATCTACAACCAAATGACCCCTTTTAACTCCTATGGAAATGTCAACAATTATCGAGTCATTTGACTTTTTTTTTGTTTTCTTTCATTCGTTTTAAAATATAAAATGTCAAATTACTCGAAAATGGTTGACATTGACATAGGGGACATGAGGGGTAATTTGGTTGCAAATCACCTCTCCTACATCCTTAAAGGATTGTCTTTAACAATAACCCTGTATATAAATTTGTGTCTACAGTCCGGCCGTCGAGAGATTGCGTTCCTGACACTTGTCAGTTGGACAATTTCTAATAGTAATAAGGATCAAATTCGCAAAACACATTATTCGTTAGTATGAAACTGACAGATGTCGAGAACGCATTCTTTCGACGGCCGGGCTATATGTTCTACTTACTATGCTCATGTGCCATAAACTCCGATACTCTATCTATAGTAAGTACAGTCTGTTAGGGACTGAAAAATTAAGCGTCTTTTTTGGTCCAGTTTTACTTGCACCGTGGATTTGAATAATAAGGAAAAGGAATGTAAATGCTTAATTGATCGTTGCACGATTGTACATAATTTAACAGCGTCCTCAAATAGGGATGTACTATTAAGGATATTACAACGTGTCAGAAAATATTATAATTTGTATTGTGTAGATAATTAAAATTGTATATTTGATGTTTTTTTTCCTCCAGTCTGGAACTGGAGGAAAAAAAACAATGGCCTTTAAATTACCTTTTAATGTCCTTAAAGGCCATTTAAAGGCCAATTAATCGATTATTTTTATTATCTCAATAATATATTTCGGTGTCAATAAAAGCGTTTATTCTGAAAGTTGCCAACATCGCAAATAGATATCAAATATTTCGCTGTTTTGATTAATTTGGCAAAAATACTGTAGGGAAATAAGAAATGTGGCTAACTAGCGAACTAGAACATTGATTATGAAATGCAATAATTAATATCGTAACACCGAATATTTAGTTTTAGATGCAAAAAAAGTACCTATTTGGAAACTTTCCAAATGCCTTTTTTACACCTAAAACGGCTACAAGATCAAATTCAATGTTATAATTGCAATTCATTATTAATATTCTAGTTCGCTAGTTAGCAACATTTCTTATTTCCATAAAGTAACATTGCCAAATTAATCAAAACAAGTAAATTTTTAACATTTTTGTAATTTGGGACATTGCCAACTTTAGGGAAAACGCTCTTAACTCTTAATTTTTTTTTTATAGCCTTGTGTTATTATACCAGGCTAGGTAGTAACTAGTAGATAGGTACTTCATTATTTTATCAAAAATGTAGTAAGTAGTAATTCTATATTGTACCTACGATAAGGATTATCATCGAAGCAACTTTGTTAATACTACCAACAACGTCTTAAGATAAGAATCTTTGATAATTTATCGTGTGCCTTCGTTTTGTACTAGAATTGATTACTTTTGCTACATCCTCTCGTACTAACAGAATTGGCCATCCCAAGTATTTTTCCAAAATCAAAGCATTTATATCAATTAAACCATTTTCAGGCACTTTTGAATTGTTAAGACGCAGATATATGCAATTGACCTTAAGTGGTTAGCTTGCGTGTTCTGTACTGAGCTCACGCATCGCGTCGTACGTCCAGCCAGTAATAGGACTCGCCCATCAAGGAGCGGTGTCCCAAATTAGACGCATTATTAATTTATTATACATAACACAAAAGGTATTTTAATAAAAAACGTATACTAAAAGATCAATAATTAAATTATCTTTAAAATGGTGAAGGTTTCAGAAAAATACACTTGATAGATTTTGCGTGATTAAAGATAATCTAAAACATCCTATACTAAGTTATTAAAAAAACTCTAATTTAAGATATATTTTTTTACAAATCATCAACACAACTCGTTTAGACGTGATTTTCAGTATAAAATCATTAAAAGTCGGTTATCGTCGCCTTAAGGAGTGGGTCAGTCAGAAAGATGAAGCTAGTTGCCCATTCCAAAGCGTAGAAGGTACTTATGGAGAAGAACGCGCAAGAACTGCACGACACTCTTTCAATAAATTATATTTTTACAAAAATATTAACGGTTAAAAATAAGTTCAACACCTATATAGCATAATAGTCAGCCGTCCTATATAGTTGTTTGGGTCGAGTAGGTATTGGACTTTTGTATGCGACAGTTGATGTTTTTTAACCCCCGACGCGAAGTGATGCTGACCGCTATATCTGTTTGTCTGTGGCACCGTACCTCTAAACCGATTTAAATGCGTTTTTTCTCATTTGAAAGCAAGTTTTCTTCCGATGGTCCTTAGACATGTTTTATCAAAATCGGTTCAGCCATTTGAAGATTATCACCTCTTTTCCAGTTGATGAATAGTTGTGAGCGATTTCCACAAGTCTGATCGATTTGAAATTTGGTACTCTGTTACTTCAATTACTTATATTAGAAGAACATCGTAACCTTCAACTGATGCTGCAGCATCACCTGGAATTAGGATACCCAACTCCCCTTTGTGTTTGGACTCATTGGAATGATCTCAATGAATAGGTTACATATAGATGAACAGGGTCTGGTGATGGAGTAGGAAAGAGAAATGACGAAATCTTTGTGTCGGGGGTTTTTAATATAATTTCGTGATTACGATGTTCGTGGTCAAATTATGTGCCTCCGAGGCTCGGAGGGGCTTCGATATGTAAAAGATAGATAGATAAATACGTATATCGTTTATTTGATGCACACATCAGACATAGCATAGCAAATACAAAAACACGATTCAATAATAACACACGTGAATATAACAAGAATATAACATGGTGCCAATATACAAAAAAAAAAAATACAAAACAGTGTGATGACACTATTGGCTAAGACACTTTAAAATAATTAAACATACAAACTGCGGTGTGCGTCTCAAAGTTGCACCAAATGGGAGTCCAACTCAGCATCTATCAGGCAAATATACCTGACGCTGATATTCTTCTGGATCCCTGCAGTGACATACGGACGTCGAGCAGATGAGGTAATAAATATGCGAGTTATTGGTGTTGGAATAGATGGTCACCCATCCATAAATCGACCGCGGAAACCGTAGCTTAACCTTATCGACCCGTGCGGTTATGCCTATAATAATAATAATAATAAGCCGACGTGGGGATGCATCGAGATGTGGTCGCGGTAGACAAGGGTCTCACCCCACTCTCCTTGGCTAAAGAGAACTGGCGTAAACCTGTAGCGCTTGACACTAACGATCGCAAGGAGGTATGGCAGAGTAAGGAGCTTCACGGACGCTACTTTCGGGCCCTACATGGACCCGATGTAGATTTACTAGCGTCCGTAGCCTGGCTGCGTTTTGGTGACCTCTTTGGGGAAACCGAAGGTTTTGTCTGTGCAATTATGGACAAAGTTATGATGACGAACAATTACCGGAGATTCATTGTGAAGGACGGGACGGTTGACATCTGTCGGGCATGCCACCGTCCGGGAGAATCAATCCGACACATTATCTCCGGCTGTTCTCGTCTAGCTAACGAAGAGTACTTGCATAGACACAACCTTGTAGCCAGGATTATCCATCAGCAACTTGCTCTGAAGTACAGTCTTGTGGAATCTGAAGTGCCGTACTATAGGTATGCGCCCGACCCAGTTCTCGAAAATGGAAATATCACTTTGTACTGGGATCGATCCATCATCACTGACAGGACTATTGTTGCCAATAAACCTGATATAGTGGTGGTGGATCGAGTAGAGCGGCGCACAATTATTATTGACATAACGGTTCCGCATGACGGGAACCTCGTGAAAGCCGAGAAAGATAAACAAATCAAGTATCTTGACTTGGCTCGCGAGGTTGTCGACATGTGGGATGTGGACTCAGCGATCATTGTGCCGATAGTCGTATCAGCCAATGGTTTAATTGCCAAGAGCCTCGACCAACACCTAAGGAGGCTCTCGTTGGGCAGCTGGATCAAGGGCTTGATTCAGAAAGCGGTACTCTTGGACACGGCTCGCATTGTCAGGAGGTTCCTCTCTCTGGAGCCCTGACCGCCGGTAGCTTGGACCCTGTTCCCGATACCGGTGGGCTACTATTTTTTATATTTTTAAATGTTTTTATATTATTTTATTCTAATATTTAAAAATATAATTTATATGTATGTATGTTGAATAAAAGAAAATAATAATAATAATCATTTATTTGCAGACATTGAAGTCCATAGAATTACATCAGTAGGTAAATATTGACATCAAAACAAAATCATTAATTACAAATAATAGGCATAATAACAAAAATAACATAATCGAAATACATCACAAATTACATAATAATATCACAATAGAAATGAATCACAAACCTATCCTATGACACCTAGCCTATGACAGTGAAGAATTACAATCGTATAAATGTCCTTGGGGTTTAATAGTTTACCAATTAACTAAAAGGCAGACCCCATTAACCTATTAGTAGCATGTCGCTACCAATTTTGTATTAATTAATAAACTTGAATTCGTATTTGTTGTTGATACTTCTAACTTGGAGGAAAATAAACATAAAAATAAAATAAAATACTTATAATATTTTTTTAATAAAAACTATTTGAGGTTATCCTATTAGATATGAAGATAAATAATTTACTAATAAAAGTTGTTTTTGTAGGCGAAATTCAGTTAATTAATACAATATCGGTAGTGACATACCACCGATATTGTATTAATTAATTGAATTCGTGTTTGTTGTTCATCCTTGTTACTTGAAGGAAAAAGAGGAAATAATGTTTAATTTTGGAATAAAAACTATGAAAGGTTATCATTTTAGATGAAAATAAATAAATTTATACTTAAAATGAAATATGTTTTCCTGATTATGCAAGTTGGGTACAATAAATAAATACACTTTAGTCAATTACAAAAAATTTGCCTAGCCTTTTCCCAACTATGTTGGGGTTGGCTTCCAGTCTAACCGGATTCAGCTGAATACCAGTATTTTACATGGACCGACTGCCTATCCGACCTCCACAACCCATGGGTAATACGATACCCCTTGGTAAGACTGGTTCTCAGACTTTCGGGCTTCGGACGACCCGTAACGACTGTCAATGATCAACAGATAACAGCCGGGACCAACGGCTGAACGTGCTTTCCGAGGCACGGAGGAGTCTCGGTATGAAAAGATGGTTACCCATCCACGGACCAACCCCGGCAAGCGTAGGTTAACCTGATGGTTCGTGCGGCTGTTATTACTTAGCCACGAGCTCCTTCTAAGCCACGAGCTCCTCCTTAGCCGCGAGCTGCTGCACTTTAGTAAATTACAAAGTATAGCTTATATTGCAAAGTTCAAACAGATTATATAGCAATACGTTACAAATTTCTTGATGAAAATTGGGATAAGGTCGCTGTTTCTTTGCTGTATTATTCCTGGGTTAGATCCCAGATCAATCAAAGTATTACCTACTCAAAAATCTGACAGTTCAAGAGTTCAAAAGTGCTTCTTAAAATTTTACAGTAATTAAAACCTTATTTCGAAAGTAATAAGGCTTACCGAGGATTCGCAAGGAAGCGTGAAGGGCGAAGGGTGAAATTCAAGACTTCAAGAATGCCTGAGCCGTTGGCTGTTGTAGTTTGCATTTAATCAGTTGTTACAATGGCCTCGCCATATGCATTATTATGCATTCGTGGCCTAGTTAAAACGCGATAGGTGGTATTACAATTAGTTACTAGAACATTGTGGTTTATTATGGAAACATGCAATGTATTTTTTAATAATTTCAATTTAGTGTTTTTCTCTTAAGTTCCTTGTTCTCGTTTTAGGTCAATTAAATGGCCACTTTTGACCTGTGTTAAAACTATGACCTTTATTTTTCAAACCATGATGATCAGCTATTGCCATTCTAGAAGTACACACGGCTACATTTCCAGTATAAGCTGACCTCTCATTGTATTGAAATCCTATACAATGCGAGATATACCTATTTACTGGAAATGTATCGCTTGATATGTAGCCGTGTGTACATACCAAACAATAATATGGCTATAGACATCAAATTAAAAAAAAAAAAAAAAAAAAAAAAACAAATCGGTCGAGCCATGATTTTTATATATACAGGATGTCATCGACGCGAAAACTGATACCATATATTCAGTACATGATTCTGAACGCCCCTGAGTTGAAATAATTGGTCGGTTATTTAAAAAAAAAATCTGCTGTTCCATAGAAAAGTGGAATACCTACGCGGTCAAAATGTATGGAACAGCTGACTTAAAAAAAATAACCGACGAAAAATTTCAACTCGGTAGGGTTCAGAATCATGTACCGAATCCATGGTATTAGTTGTCGCGTCGATGTCCCTGACACTCTCTCTATATATATATATATATATATTATATATAGATAGGATTAATAAAGGTAGGTATGTTTACGGTCATCGGCCTTTTACTAGCAATGCCTATCAATACATTTTAATAGATATATCGTTCAAAACAACAGTAAAAAATACGAGTAGGTATAATAGCAAAAGTATTTTGAAGTAACAAGGTTTTGAGGAAATCGCGCGTTGGAATTTGTATTCGAGACGCTACGTCGCCATACTAGCGATCCTGATTCACGTTCACCCATGTAAACATCAGTATAAAAGAGATGACTCACAGATTCGGGTCGGCTGACCACATTTGACACAGAAAAGATTGTACTAGTTGGTTCTATCGATCGTTATTCCTAGAAAGTCCTACGTGAGCATATTCGCTATGCCTGGAAATGTGTATTAATCAGAGTTTATCTTTCAACTAATACGCTTTCTGCGTTTTCCTGCAACACAATGTGATGAAATTTCATTTTGTTGTAGTTTTTCCTAATAATATTGATATCCTAATGATAACCAGCTCTAGGTTCTTAACTTTTTATAGATGGGGTTGCGGTTTAGGCGTAGGTTAAATGGCGAAGAAAAGTCTTATCTTTAGGCTTATCAGAGTACAATGAATAGAACCAAAATCAAGGGAAAAAGTCGGCCTGTTATTGTACCACTAATGCAGGCTCATAGTTCCACCAGAGTTGAGTCGCGCCTGTCTGCGAGAGCTTGTATACTGAAAACGCGTATTAGGATTTCAGGCCTATTTTAAGTCCAGTTTAGCCAGATTTTTTCTTGTGTAACAGTAATGTCCAAAAGTAGAAAGTTCGTAATAATGAAATTCAAAACGTCACATTTGTATTTGTCAAATTGGAACACGCAACCTTGAGCCTTTATATAGAAAAGGCGTATTAGGTAAAGGTCAAGGTCAAATAATTTATTTTAATTAGGCATATGAAAGGCACTTTGGAAGGTAAAAATTAAAAAAAAAAAATCTAGTCGCCCCTTCCAAAAGGTAGTTTTCGTATGGAGAAGATGGGCAAGAAACTCCTGCTTTTAAAATGTTTTACAATATTTTGTATACATTAATTATATAATTATATGTGAAGAAAATGCACCTTGAATAAAATTACTATACGACAAAAGGTAAAAAGATTTAAATTTGAAGCAATGACAGATAAACTGATTATGTGATAGATACATGGTGCTCACATATTTACAAACATTGTAAAATTATACGATATTCCTAAAATTTTAACAAGTAATACTAATAAGTCAGTGTGTGAATTAAAGAAATCACAAAATGTAAAATTAATGTCATAAAAATAATAAATTATACAATTAAATTAGCAACCAGTTTGATTTTGTCTAGCATTTCAGGCCTATTCGTCCTGTTTCGCCAGATTTTTCCTTGTGTGAACTGTGCTATCCAAAAGTAGAAAGTTCATAGATAATGAAATTGAAAACGTCACATTTGCACTTGTCAAATTGGAACACGCCAGCTTGTGCATAAGGAACAGGCCCTTTCACTTTTGGGTGAAATGAATAGGCATGATCCGTCAGTTAGATAATAAAAAAATATGACACGTATTTTTTGCTTTATCATATTAATAAAAAAGTACTTAGATAAAACGCATTTTATGTTGGGGAGTGGGGGTGGCTACGTCACTTGTACGTATAAAATCTACATACTCGTGACGTCATGGCACATTTTACCTCAATGTATCGCCGTAATCTTTAGATTACGTAAAAAAAGAAAAAATACGTGTAAGAAGAGCTTTATATATAAGAGAAGAATGGGCAAGAAACTCCTGCTTTTAAAATGTTTTACAATATTTTGTATACATTAATTATATAATTATATGTGAAGAAAATGCACCTTGAATAAAATTACTATACCACGATAGGTAAAAAGATTTAAATTTGAAGCAATGACAGTTAAACTGATTATGTGATACATACATGGTGCTCACATATTTACAAACACTGTAGGAATATACGATATTCCTAAAATTTTAACAAGTAATACTAATAAGTCAGTGTGTGAATTAAAGAAATCACAAAATGTAAAATTAATGTCATAAAAATAATAAATTATACAATTAAATTAGCAACCAGTTTGATTTTGTCTAGCATTTCAGGCCTATTCGTCCTGTTTCGCCAGATTTTTCCTTGTGTGAACTGTGCTATCCAAAAGTAGAAAGTTCATAGATAATGAAATTGAAAACGTCACATTTGCACTTGTCAAATTGGAACACGCCAGCTTGTGCATAAGGAACAGGCCCTTTCACTTTTGGGTGAAATGAATAGGCATGATCCGTCAGTTAGATAATAAAAAAATATGACACGTATTTTTTGCTTTATCATATTAATAAAAAAGTACTTAGATAAAACGCATTTTATGTTAGGGAGTGGGGGTGGCTACGTCACTTGTACGTATAAAATCTACATACTCGTGACGTCATGGCACATTTTACCTCAATGTATCGCCGTAATCTTTAGATTACGTAAAAAAAGAAAAAATACGTGTCCAATATTTTTTATGATCTCAAAAAACGGTATGATATGGTATGATCTTAAATACATATAATTGCAAACGATAATAAACTTTATGTTTGAGTTTAAAGGTTTATAATCAAGTTATATGCAATCGCGGCCGCCTGACCGATGTTTTTGTTACTATGGGGATGTAAATTCGTCATTTTTGTCATACCATCGGGCATACAGCTGGTAAATCAATAATACAATTTTCTTTCACCAGGACCTCGTGGCAGACTTGAAGAGCGAAACCAGTGGCAAGTTTGAAGACCTCCTGGTTGCCCTCATGACTCCTCTACCACAGTTCTACTGCAAGGAACTCCATGATGCTATCGCCGGCATCGGTACTGACGAGGATGTCCTCATTGAAGTCATGTGCACCATGTCCAACCACGAGATCAACGTCATCAAACAAACTTACACTGCTAGTGAGTATTTTTAAATTTTTTAACAACTTTTGTGCCCGCGGCTTCGCTCGCGTGGAGGTCGGAAATTATCTCACGATAATGTATCTACCGGGATAAAAAGTATCCTATGTCCTAGCCCAGGTCATAGTCTAACCATGTGCCAAATTTCATCCAAATCTGTTTAGTTGTTTTAGCGTGAAAGCGTAACAAACAAACAAACTCACTTTCGCATTTATAATATTAAGTTAGGATTAAAGGCGCTTTTCGCGTCTGTCTGTGTGACCGCCTTGTTCTTCTAAATTACACAGCGTAATTGGATGCGGTTTCCACCTTCATTTCGAGAATTTATTCCGGAAGGTTTAAGTGTGCAATAGGTTCATTAATATTTATAAATCATTTTACTTACAAAAGTATAATAAATAAATTAATCACGATGTTTTATCAAATCGTAAAAAGGTGCGATGCAGGATCGGGTCGTTAGGGTGAAAATAGAGAAAATGAATTTTCTCAGATATGAGACCTAGCTAGATCGTTTTTTCGCCCCCGTAAACCCCTATATTGCAACTTTTATCGAAATCGTTAGAGCCGTTTTCGAGAACGTGATAAAAATATAAAGGGTTATTGATTAAAGCACTAACGACCTCTTAGGGGGTCATCGTCCTGCCGGGGTTGCAAGTTTGTCCGAAAGGGATATCGGGGCTTCGGCACAGGCAACGGAAGGAACACGGGTGGGTTTTAGTCAGTAAAAGTCTGACACGCCCTCCCGCTCCGCCCAGAGCGGGAGAAGTTATTTGATAATTTCCCAACCTCAAAAAAAAAAAAAAAAATTGAACTATTTTTACTACGGGGAACCAAAGCAGATATCGTGAAAAAAAAATCTGCTGTTCCCTACATTTATGTTCGCATAACTCGTCAAAATGTAGGGAACAGCTGATTCTTTTTCGCGAACTGTATTGTATACGAGGAGAGCAGTGGTGGCGTAGTGGTACCGACCCCGACTTACG
The DNA here is from genome assembly GCA_947364205.1 of Agrochola lota. Taxonomy (NCBI): domain Eukaryota; kingdom Metazoa; phylum Arthropoda; class Insecta; order Lepidoptera; family Noctuidae; genus Agrochola; species Agrochola lota. Next base: position 16,616,339 of record OX376228.1, read on the forward strand.
AGCTGTAGGCGGTAGGTACGAAATCTTTTTTTTTGGTGGATTATTATCAAATATCTTCTCCCGCTCTGCGCGGAGCGGGAGGGCGTCTCAGACTCTTACTGACTAAAACCCACCCGTGTTCCTTCAGTGGTATCCCTTTCGTACTTTCCCGCGACCCCGGCAGGCATCGGTCCTAACGGACCCCGTCAGTTGTGCTGACATCTCTTTGAGGCTAGGTTCGAACCCTGACAGCCGCTTTACTTTATGTAAATTATTTAATTACCACTGCTCTCAAAACGGTGAAGGAAAACATCGTGAGGAAACCGGCATGTCCTAGAACCAAAAATTCAAAGACATGTGACATCTACCAACCCGCACTGGTCCCGTGGTGGATTATAGCCCACTCCCTCTCGAAGAAAGGAGGCCTGTGTCCCAGCAGTTGGAAAATTATAGACTAATAATGGTTGTATAAAATTATTGGTCATTTAATAGTATAGGATTAGCATGGTTATCTACAGGAAAACTGCCGTGTGTAGTCACTGGGCAACAGTGAACCGCAAAATTCGATAATTATTTCGGTATTTTAAAATCGGTTCGTAGAAGTGAAGTCCCATTGTTGTAAAGTCAAGGAAAATGATTGCTTTGCAACTGAAATTGTCCGGTAATTCTAATCACAACCGTCGTATGAAATGGTCGTTTAAAGGCTTGTGCAGACCAGCGCGACACCGGTTATTGTTATACTGTGACGTTTTCTTAGAAATTGTATTGTTCGTGTCGCGTCGCGCGTCAAATCGCGTTGGTCTGCAGATGCCTTAAAACGAAAATTTACTACATTTACTGTGCATTGTAATAATGCTATTTTGAATTATTCCTGGCAATTTCTAGGTAACTGTTGTTATAAACAGTCTTTGATGATTGTTATTTTCAGCTGAAATACGTGAAGTACTGAGTCAAACGGTGGTTTTTAGCCAATCGTAATTCCGCATTAAGGCTTGTGCAGACCAGCGCGACTTGTCGCGCGACGCGACACCGGTTATTGTTATACTGTGAAGTTTTCTTAGAAATTGTATTGTTCGTGTCGCGTCGCGCGACAAGTCGCGCTGGTCTGCGCAAGCCTTTATTCGAAACTTAACGCGAAATGCACCTGATATCGTGCGTCTCGCTCGCACTTATTGAGTTTGTATGTACTATCGAAGAATTTCATATCTAAGCGGTTTGAAAACAAAATCCCGTGAACAAGATGACCACATCTGTTACCGGCCCGGTTCTAGAGCGGCCTAGCGCTGCAAGCAAGAATAGTCCTTACGGTAGTTAGTTATGAACTTCTTTAATGGACGTAACCTTGCAATTAATCCAACACATGTTATGTCGAGGAAAAGGGCCTCTTTATAGGTGACAATGCACAAATAATTCTCTATACGAGTCACTTCTGTCACTTGTTATTTCCAAGTTTCCTGCAAGCGCATTCTGAGTGGGTGTGGTGTGTAACTATTGATAAATATGTTCCACTCAGTGTACCACTTTTCAACCTTATTACTAAGAGCATAAGGGTGAAAAATTATCAACCTCCATTGACCGGGATTGTACTATCTCATGGAACATTATTTGTGAATGTTAGTTACAACTAGGATAGGTTCAAACTGCGTACATTTTCCTAACTATGGTCGCGTTGCATCTCGCTCGATCGTGTAAACGCGAATGAAGTTTGTAACGTTTGTTGGCGGCTGTTGCGACGATCGAAAATTTTAACTTAGCCTTATTAATAATACGAGTTGAGTTGACTGCTTCCTCAATATGACTGCTTGGTTTTGATTAAGACAATGTGACTAATATAATATATATATTGTAGTGTATGTAGCCACTGCAACCGAACTAGGCAAAGCCTGTATTTGGGTTACTGGCTTAGTTAATACCATTTTTCCTGTTCGATACCTAGTCCTAAAGAAAACCTACAAAGTAGAATACAAGAGTAATTTGAACAGATAGGACGGCTCGTGGCTAAGTAATAACAGCCGCACGGATCGATCCAACAGGTTAAGCTGCGTTTACCGGGGTTGGTCCGTGCCACGGAAAGCACGTTAAGCCTTTGGTCCCGGCTGTCATTCGTGGATCTTTGACATTCGTTCGGTCAGGAGCCCGAAAGCCTAACAACCAGTCTTTTCAAGGGGTATCGTATTATCCAGTTACTGGGTTGTGGACGTCAGATAGGCAGTCGCTCCATGTAAAATACCGGTATTCAGCTGCATCCGGCTAGACTGGAAGCTGACCCCAACACAGTTGGGAAAAGGCTAGGCAGATTAATTGGTGAATAGTTCCTTTACAAAAATATTACATAATAAAAAATATATAAAAATCTGTTCACATCATCCGCGACAAGCCGCCATGGATTTTGTGTAACGTATTATTGTCTCTTCACATCATCCGCGGCAAGCCGCCATGGTGGATTTTATGTAACTTCATATTGCCTTTATCCCGTGGAACAACATAACGCTTCGATTTATGTGGGAACAGATAAACATACATAGCTTGTTAAGACGCAGATATATGCCAGTGACCTTGAGTGGTTAGCTTGCGTGTTCTGTACTGAGCTAGCCAGTAATAGGACTCGCCCATCAAGGAGCGCTGTCCCAAATTAGACGCATTATTAATTTATTGTACATAAAACAAAAGGTATTTTAATAAAACACGTACCTATACTAAAAGATAAATAAATAATTTATTATCTTTAAAATGGTTTCAGCAAAATACGCTCTATAGATTTTGCGTGATTCTCAGTTTTTTATTAACTTTACAAATGAATTTCACTATGTAATACAAACATATACTTAATCAATCTAAAATATTAATATATTAAGAAAATGCTCTAATTTAACATTTTTTTTTTTTCAAATCATGAACCCTACGTACTCGTTTAGACGTGATCTTCCGTGTAAAATCATAAAAAGTTGGTTATCGTCGCCTTAATATAATGACCCTCCTTTGGCAACCGTAGTCGAGTAAAAAGTTGAACTAGAGAACGTTTATAATACACACACAGTAAAAAAGCCCATACCAGTACATTTCATTAACATCCAGTTAACAAGAAACCTAGTATTATAATCAAACAAAGGATACAACCAATCTCTTCTAACGGCCCACGATTGGTATGAAATTGCGTAAATTGGTGTAAAACTTGAAGTTTCTTAGCACACGAGGCCTTGGACGTGTGATGTTCTACGTAATGAACGGTTTCCTTCAAACGCGCCTAAAATAACATCGTTCTAACAGTTCCGATTCAGTTCAATTGTACTTTACGCTGATAGTCAGTATGAGTCGACTGTACTTCACAGATATCAACTCTGAGAGAAATACCCCTTTATTTATAAAGCTTTTTCTAAGTTAAGTAGTCATCCTATCTTTGGGCTCACCACGGTAAAAAAATTGAAAAGTAAGGTCAGTGAAAAGTATACAGGCTGATTTTTTAACAAGCTATTTTGGGTAGATTCGGAACAATCGTATTTTCTTACAAAACGTTCACATTCAAGTCGCAATCTGTCAAACTTGTTAAATGGTAAATAGATTGTATTTTTGACAGATTGCGAATGAGATGCGAATTTGCGGTCTTAAAAATTACGGGAATTGCACCTCTGAGCTCATGGTTCCTTTGTCTATGATCTATGGTTAAGAACTTAAACACGATGGTTAGAAAAATTACCACTCTGTAGGCTCCGTGGTTCCAATTTTTAAATGTCTTAAATATACGGCCAGCTGCTTCAAAAACGTAAATAATAAAGGAAAATATATTCACACTATGGTATTCGTTTACTGAAGACGGGTCCGATATATTTTCTATATAGACTAACGGTCTGTCTCAGTGTTGGGCATAGTTCCAAATCTTCAGTATTATTGAGTCTACCGACAAAAATCCATACTTTGTCATATAGGTTCAGCTCATTCGTTTTGATAAAATAAACAGTTCAATATCGTTGTTTCGCTCTCAATAATTCCTAGTCTTTGTATAGATAATTGTATTATTTTGTATGAATAAAATGACTGTATCTTTCTCTTTCTAACTTACCGTTTCTGTCATTGCTATCCTAGTATTATAGTGGTTATAGTCATATCATTAGATACCTTTATCTACTGCTATTTTCTCAAGGTTATTCAGATCCATTATAGTTCAAACTACGTTTGCACTATAGGCTCACACAGTTCCGCTATATCGTCGATTAATAAGTAAAATTACAACCCGGATCAATATTTGGATCGCATCCAAATATCGATGTTAAGTCATTATGACGTCAGAGAAGATCGAGGCTTTTTGGGAGCCATGTATAATATGATTCAACAGTTTTTTTTGCATAATGGGCTGTCAAAAGTAGCCTTGGGTTGCGAGTTCCGCGTCACTACCAATCATGTTAAAACAAATGAGGATTGCTTGTTCCCCTGTTATCAAATTTCACCGAAAGGGTGGATTTTTTTATCGGTAACCAGGAATCTATATTTATAAAAATCAATTGCCTTATGTTAGTCTTGCAAATCATCAAAAATGGGTCGACTAATTTTATTTTTTTCTGTTTTGTTCGCCTCAATGGAAGGACAAAATAAAATTATGAAAAATAGAACAGCCCATATATCGAACAAATCTAAATGTTATATCAAGCGGTACAAAGTTCTTGGGCGACTGCCTATCTAACCTCCACAACCCAGTTACTCGGTAACACGATACTCCTTGGTAAGACTGGTTGTCAGACTTTTGGACTTCTGACTATCCGTACGACTGTCAAATATCTACGAATTACAGCCGCGGTCAGGATCAACGGACGGCTTATCGTGCTTTCCGAAGCACGGAGAGGTCTCGAAATGTAATCCAATAAAAACGCCAAATTGCTCCATAATAAAACACGCCCAATAGCTGCGGCTCTCACTGATTGCTGAACGATGTTAATTCAATATTGAAATCCTAGGTTATTCATTTAAAATTTTTTTTACTCCGGGTCGCTGATTTAACACAATGGGGCAGCCGGTTGTTAGTTAAATGTGTCGTAATAAAGACAGATAGATGTGACTAGTACTGGAATAAAAGATACAAACTAAAGTCCCCGTCACGAGAAGCTGTAAATGTTGTAAACAAAGAACTTCTACTAAGTTACGTAGCGAAACAAATAATCCCAAATCCAATCAACTCAAAGTAACATACGTGTAATACGAAACTAACGAGCACTTTCACTTGGTCGGATTATATTTTAGCGATATAAATCGCTGTTGAAGTTGACGTGTGTGTTGTTAGACGACGTAGTAGTTGAATTTGGGATTTTTTGTTGTTGATCGAATTGTCGTTTCGTAACTTAGTAGTTTGCTTACAAAATGTATAGCTTCTCGAGATGGGGACTTTAGACACAAATGGTGAAGGGGTTATTAAATAAGCAGCGACACACCCAGGCTTTGCACGGTTTTTCCGACTTGAAAAAACATCGAGATATGTTTAATACTCGTATATGTAAATGTAATATTAATGTATTACTTATACATACAAACCTTTCGGAATCAATCCTCTATAAGTCTTTAAGATGGTGAAAACCCCATTAAAATCCGTTGCGTAATTTGGAAGATCAAAATGGTTACACAGACAGACACTTTATAATACTTAACCTAGTGGGGTTTTGACCTCGGATTTTTATTACAGAGAAATCATTTTTAAGATCGATCGAGGTGGGATTTGTTTTTTATACTATAAATTGCAATGTTCACCATATTTGTTGTGCTTTTGATTTTTATCATTGAAAATGCTGTTTTTATCGCTACAGTAGGGTACTCGTTTTCAAGAAAAGTGTGAACGGGGGCTAGCGTACTCAATTATTAAGATAGAGAAATGAAAATGATATCAAAAGATGCAAAGCATTACTTCTGGGAAAACAGTGAGACGATAAATCCCATGACGGGAAATCCAAAGATTCTTAATAAAACAGTTTTAAAATTCCTTGTATTGTGACGGGATAATATGGGCAGACCTCCAAATAGTGACGTGACGTCGACGAATGAAGGCGATAAGATAAAAAAAAAACCATTAGTCTGAATGACTAATGTTTTTTTTAATGTTAATCATTATCTTATAATATGCAAGCTATTTTCGTTATTTACTGAAGGTTGAATAAAACTATTGAGCTTTCGCCTTTTCTGCTTATTTTTCTAATTTTGTGACGTTACGTTACGTACGTTATATGAGAAAAGCTCGTATACCTAGTGTTACAATTTTTTCATTAGCCAGCCAGCAAGTTTGACAGCAGAAGGCCAATTCTCGTACTTAAAAAACGTTCACATTCAAGTCGCAATCTGTCAAACTTGTCAAAAATGTTGGTAAATTGATTGTATTTTTGACAGATTGCGAATGACATGCGAATACGAACGTTCTTAAAAATTACGGGAATTGAGTCTCAGCTCATGGTTCCTTTGTCTATGACCTGTGGTTAAGAACTTAAATACAATGGTTAGAAAAATTACCATTCTATATGCTCCGTGGTCCCAATTTTCACTGCCTTAAATTCACAACCAGCTGCTTCAAAAAGTAAATTATATTCACATTGTGGTATTCGTTTACCGGAGACGGGTCCGATATATTTTCTAGACTAACGGTCTGTCTCAGTGTTGGGCACAGTTCCAAATCTTCAGTATTATTGAGTCTACCGACTTAAAATCCATACTCTGTCATAGAGGTTCAGCTCATTCGTTTTGATAAAATAAACAGTTAAATATCGTTGTTTTGCCAGTCCTTGTATAGATAATTATGTTTGTAGATCTCGGGATATAAGATCCCCTCAGATCTTATATCCAATCTTATCTACAAACGTTACTCGTGCTCATGTTCCTTGTCTGGCACTTGTAGTTTGACAGTAATTTTGCGTCATGGCAGTGACAGGGATAACGCTTACGCTAACTAAGTAGCGTTTATAGATCTCGGCCTGAGTTCTTTGGGTCAGGGTGTGCCGATCTTACTCATAAAGTAAGGTCTATTTATGACCTTGTTTCCAATTGATGTCATTTCCACTTAAACAAACATCATCTTTATGTTAGGGTAAATATAGTTGATTTTAGACTGACTAGTACTGTTGAAAAAGTTATAAAATATTTGAAGTTGTAGCGCAAACTGAACCTTATGTGTAGGTATACAGTTGATTTTCCTAAAACTCGTGTTTGTTTACATGTTTGGCAAAGAAATTGCGAACGCAGATTAGGTATCGCCATTCGCCACCCGTTGAGGTTTTTTGGCAAAAGTCCAATTCTAAGTTGTTACTCAAGTTACGTGTTATTTTTTGCTCCAGACGCGACGGAGCCTATTTATTGTTTCATTTGTGATTCTATACATAAATTCATGCCTTCTTCCTTCGGGGGTAGGCAGAAACTACAGAATGGCACCTGATACGATCCTTACGTACTGATTTTGCTTCCTTTATGTTCGGACATCGCCATCTTAATTGCGTAATACACGATCAATCATTATCTGAGTCATTTTAAAAGAGATTGCTAATCCATTGTTTCATAAGTTCGAAAAAAAAATCTGCTCAACAATGTTAATAACGCAATAAATGTTGTTGAACTGACAGAATGAAACAGATTAGTCTTAATCATTTACTTACGAAAATGTGTTATGCAATTAGTTGGCTGGTCTTACACGCACGCCGGTTTCTGGAGTACTTACATCGCACCTGACCTTACTGAAGCACATCAATAATAAAGTCACTTTATTATGTCCAGGGTTGGAAAAAAAACAACTAAAAAAAATTATAAAACAAACAGTTCAAAATGTTTTAAACAAGAGCTTTTTCTTTTGAGCGATTTATCAAATTTATTATTACCTAACCCAAATCAATCAGGCCTAATATAATTTAGGCAGTTTATAGAGTGCCGCTAACGGTTAAAACATGTTTGAAACTTGTTTTAAACTATGATTTTAAAGACTTAATAAACAACATTGTTTTATTTCAATTTTTTTTAAACATTGTTTAAAATACGTGTTTTAAAACAACTTGTTTGTTTTATGCCAACCCTGATTATGTCCTTCTAGCTAGAGCGTCCCCTCCGGGCGTTTCCACTCACATGTGCCTTGTTAACACCTTTTGTTAGTTACCTTCCATTCATCCGTTCAACATGAGTAAACCTTTATACTTATAGCAAAAAAAATTGATGTAAATAACAGGTAGACAGTTCTTCAACTTTCACAGATTTTGTATTTCTATTGCCAGTATAATAACAATTATAAAATTGAATAGTTAACAATAAATTGTACAAGGAACGTGTTTTTTTTCGGCGTTTTTTGCTCGATCTTACGGAACCCCTCAAGAACCCTTCATAAGAGAAACACTGTTGAATTTTGCGTAACTATAAGGCATTTATGCTTGTGACTGTGATATCTACTACTGATATAGGTACCTTCTTCTGTTGTTTTTGACATTACTTATTGACATTATTAATTCAATCGTATTTTCTTCCCACAGTGTACGGTAATCTCCTCGAAGACGATCTACGCGGTGATACATCTGGTAACTTCAAACGGCTAATGACGTCACTGTGTGTGGTAAATATTGAGTTTGTTTTAAATATAACTACGATGATTTTTAAGGCTCCAGACAGGCGCGACGCGACGGTGCCACGCGATTCTGGTATAAACAATTCCATAAAGTTTTCATAGAAATTGTTTTACTTACTAGTCGCGTCGCGCTTGTCTACGGCAGCCTTTTGGCGCCTGGACAAAATTGGAACTAACGCCGCCATCTTGTTTATAGGGTTACGTACCCAAAGGGTCACAACGGGACCCTAACCCTAGTACTAAGACTCCGCTGTCCGTCTGTCGTATGGCTGTATTTTTTAAACCGTAATAGCTCTATAGACACTTGAAATTTTCACAGAGTGTAATGTGTACAACTATGGCCGCTATAACAACATTTATAATAAAAATGAGTTAACAATTAAAGGGACCCCCTTTAATTGTTAACTTATTTTTATTATAAATGTTGTCACGCCATACAAGAAACGTCTTAAATATGGTACGGAACCCTTCGTGTGCCAGTCCAACTCGCACTTGACCACTTTTTCAATACATTTGACAAAACAATTGTACAAGTGCTTACCAGCAGCGTCCCCTTGTCTACGTAATTCAAGCGCCAAAAGATTCGTGTACAGTGCGTTAAACTATGTGTCGTAGTACTGAATTTTGCAGTTTTAGTTTCAATACTAGAGTTCAAAATGGCGACTGACGGAACTGTTCTACCAATCACATGACTGCAAAATTCAGTGCTGTCAATCCAAGTTATACGGAACGCAATGGAGTATTGTAAATAGAGCATCAAACAGTGCAATGGTTTTCAGTCTTCACAGTTAAAGATGACATTGACAATGAAAAAAAATGCTTTGTGTATTTTTTGTCTTTAAATGTGTTTTTCAATATCGTAGACACTTCAAGGAAAGTCACCTCTAAATCCATGTAAACTGCGTTCGCGATTACGTTTCCAAAAATGTAAACAAATATGAGTTTTTGGAAAAACTCCTTTATAAAAAAATACATAAAGTTTAGTTTTCGCTGTAACTTAATTTTTTTTAATGACTTTTTCAATATTAGTAGTCTTTCTGAAATCCACTTAATTTACACTAGCATAAAGTTGTTATTCGTTTAAGTGGAAAAAACGTCAATTGGAAGTCAATGTTTCAATAGACCATAAGTGGTTTATCATGTTGTTTTATTTGTGTTCGATTCTACTACTAAGCATAGAAAAATGATCATAAACCGAGACCAGGACCTATTCATGTAGGTATAGGCCCTATATAAGACCTTTTCGGTTTTAATTTTTGTGTTCATCAGCGGAAACTTGCAAATGGCCGTCAATTTTATAATCTTAACAAACATTTTTATTAAGCTACCTTTAAATTCACCGCCCAGGTAATATCATCCAAATTGAACGGTTTGACGGAGTTACAAAAGGCTTTACAAACTTTTTAATGATTTTGTATGTTATTAACTTTTATTTGTTGTGGTTTCCAGGGTAACAGAGATGAGGTCTTCCACGTCGATCGGGACAAGGCTAGGGAAGACGCGAGGAGCTTGCTCCAAGCTGGTAAGATATTGAACCTTATGTTACTAGAAATAAGGATACAAATTAGCATGCATCTTATCATACAGTTCTAAAATGTTAGTTACGTTCAAATGAAATTGAACCGTAAGTTCTTCCGATAAGATGCTTATTTAATTAATTGTCCGAAGTCAAATTTACAAATTTGACTTATGACAAAAAAGCCGAACAAAAATAAACAAAAAAAAATATTTCCTAAACATCTTTTTCAAGAAAAATCTGAAGGAAACTGGAAAATGAAGTAATAACTAGTCCATACTTATCTTATTTATTAAAACGAGATTGTTTACTTTTCAAATTATCACACTCAATCATCTCTGTGACATATACGGAGGCACGAAAAGGTGTTCATTTTACGAAATGTGGGTAACTACTACCACAGATGAATACAGGCGGGTCACTCCGCAAAATGATTTAAACAAAAACCGGCCAAGTGCGTGTCGGACCACGCACAATGAAGGGTTCCGTAGTTGGAATGAATTTATCCCAAGAAAAAACTTAAAATTGTAGTTGATCTCCCATACAAAATGTATGGGAGATCATGTTTTTCAAACCGCAAATTTAAGTTGGTTGATTATTTCTCGTTAACCTGTACAGCCTACTAAGCTCTCATAGTTTTCCTTTTAATTTTGTTATATATACTACTGCTGTGAATTTTTTTTCACAAGTTCAGGTACAACCATTTAGGTAGAAGGGGGGAGGGGGGCACTTAACTCTAACAAAAAAAATCAGTTAAAAGCTTAATATTTCGCAAACGGATCCCTGAATCCAAAAATGGTTTGGACAAACTCCCAATATTATTGAAAGACCTTTCTAACGATACCGCACAACATGGGTAGATGAGGAAAAAAATCATTTACGTCTAGGGGATCCCTATAAAAAAAAAAAAAAAAGTTGATTTTATTTCACAACTTTGTCGGCATGATTAATATGTATACATATGTCAAATTACAGCTTTCTAGTACTAACCGTCTCTGAGCTAAGCTGCGGACAGACAGACAGACATGGCGAAACTATAAGGGTTCCTTGTTTACTACGGAACCCTAAAAAGCGACTCTTGCTACAACACAATAAAGTGCAATTCAAACCGCACAGCGCTGTTGCGAGTTTGTCCGAATAGTTGCGAGTTTGTCCGAAAGGTTGCGGGTTTGTCCGAAAGGGATATCGCGGCCCCGGCACACAGGCGACGGAAGGAACACGGGTGGGGTTTAGTCAGTAAAAGTCTGACACACCCTCCCGCTCCGGCCAGAGCGGGAGAAGTTATTTGATAATTCCCCACTCAAAAAAAAAAGTCGCGCAGCGGTAATTACCTACAGTTATATTCACCTAGAAGATGCCTCTCTTTCTATAGCGTAACTCTTATATCTTCTGACTACGTTACGCCCACTGAATTCGACAAGTCGAGCCCGCCACATACCTACTTGTAGCTTCATACCTTAAATGCAGAGTGACCCCTCTGTATTCAAAATTGTTCGTCAGTTGGTTTTAGGTATTAACTTGCAATTTTACTTCATTATAATATAAAACAAAGTCCCTCCGCCGCGTCTGTCCGTCTGAACGCGATAAACTCAAAAACTACAGAACGGCTTTTCATACGGTTTTCACCAATGGACGGAGTGATTCATAAGGAAGGTTTAGGTGTATAATTCATTAAAGTTTTGTGTAAATTGGCTGAAATATGACGATGATTGTTGAAGATGTCGGAAAAAATCATGCCGACTGGGAGCTTTACTGGCGTGCTCTGCGTAAACCAATAGAGATATATGAAAACAATGTATTACGGAATTATTTATATTTAAAAGATCTATTAAACAACACATAAGTCGCGGGAAAAACCTAGTTATAAATAATATCGTATAGGCTTACTGTTGTATGTTTGGCAGGAAGAGATAAAGTTTTTGTGGCAACTGATTGCAAGTTCATTATAGGTTAAAATATAATATCCTGTTTCAAAAAATATTTTAGAAATTAATACAAATACATTTGACATACTATAGATTTTTGTTGTTTACCTTATATTTTCATACAGAACTACACGCTTTGTTTATCAATCAAGCAAAAACCTCGGTTACTGATGTCCTTCATAAAACAACTGACGATCTCCGGGTCCTCACACAATATGATCTTGAATAAAACAAAAACATCACATAGGTAGTCATAAAGCCGTTTTGAGTTTTATGTTCACTAAAGGTTTAAATTTCAATGATTGAGCGCTTGTGAAATGTAACAACTAGCCTAAGTTCAAGAGGGTTCAATTTGCCATGACTAAGCATACAGACCACCACCTGTTATAGCAGTATTTTTTTAATTTTACTTGAGTGTGGAAAGAGATGGAGCTAGATGTCCTATATAGCTCCATCTCTTTCTCACACTGAAGTAACATTAACAGCTGTAAAACGTGGTGGTTGGCCCAGTCCGCACGTTAGGCAACACTTTGATCTTCAGCTGGCCTAGCGTAGTATGGTGTTTCCAGAGAATAAGAGGCTAGCTTATAGTGGTTTTTGTTACCACTGCAGCCTACCGTACTTCTACTTCTTGTTTGTGTGTGGAGGAATCATGTGATATAGGTATCATGTGTATAGTATTTTTGTGTATCATGTAACTATATATGCCTGAGCTACGTCAAAATGAACCAGAAATTAGACCACGACCTAATATTTTTCTCACACTTAGTAATTTTATTTAGTGACTAACATGCTTGTGATTATCTACTTAGTTAACATATTAAATGGAGTCACTGTTGACGTCAATCCATAGGGAAGTCCTCCGAATGACTAAGTGTTGCCATATATATATAATGTTGTAGGCGATGTGAGTTTGTTTCTGTTGTGAAATAAAGGCGGATTCATACTAATGCGTATGCAGGAGTCACCAAATGTGTTTAGTAATGTTATTTAGTCCGCGTAAAAGGCACATTTTCTGCCGTCGACACTTTACTCCAGACTGCAGACAGTTAGTACTAAGTTAAAAATAACATTTTTCACATTATTTGTTACTTTGTTCATTTTTGTTCATTAAATAATATTTATTTATTACTTAATAAAAAAATAAAGAGGAGGAAATTAGGAGGAGCTCGTGGCTAAGTAATAACAGCCTCACGGGTCGATCCATCAGGTTAAGGTACACTTGCCGGGGTTGGTCCGTGGATGGGTGACCATCTTTACATACCGAGACTCCTCCGTGCCTCGGAAAGCACGTTAAGCCGTTGGTTCCGGCTGTCATTCGTGGATCTTTGACAGTCGTTACGGGTCGTCAGAAGCCCGATAATCTGACAATTAGTCTTAACAAGGGGTATCGTATTACCCAGTTACTCGGTTGTGGAGGTCAGATAGGCAGTCGCTCCATGTAAAATACTGGTACACAGCTCCATCCGGTTAGACTGGAAGCCGACCCCAACATAGTTGAGAAAAGGCTAGGCAGATTGACTTAATAAAAATGAAAAAAATCATTGTTGCTATGCTAGTAATCGTCTTTCAAAGGAACCGCGACGGACATATATTTCTTTAAATGATCTGATTTCTTTTAAAACTACCAATAGCTACAATCAAGGCCTATTGCACGATGTGCGAATACCCACTACTCACCACATTAATTCAAAAATGGAACAGAATTTGTAGGATATCTGCCAACTAAGTTAACGAGAACCTTATCGTAGGTCGTAAAACAGGCCTTTATTCTACTATTTGCTACGATCAAATGCATAGATGACGTCATAACGACCCATGAGTCATGACGCACAGAAATGTGAACCTACCTTAAAACAAATGAATGCGATGATTGTCAGTGACGTACGTTGATACGTCATTTGTCTTTTGTTTATCTATGTGTCGAGCTTCAATGTGACATTTGGAGTGCGCTGACCGATTGATGTTCTAAGAAGAGTTATAATTAGATTTCATAGTAATGCGAGTATGAGGAACATCTCGCTTGTATTTCTCGAAAGCGTAGGCAGGTGTATATAGACACAAACAAGTTAGTTAGCCAGTTATTTTTGAAGGCCCTTGTAGACACAAATCGGGCCCAGGCTCTGAGCAAATAAAGAAAAAAATAACTGCCCGACCTGTTAATCGAATAATTTTTGAAGGATATTGCCTACTAATCCATAGGCTAACTTGAAGTTTATTCATTTTGTCTCCTTACTCACACGTATTTACACGATTTAAAAACTAACAGACTTAAAATAATAATAATAATATGTACAAGTATATAAGAAAGGGGGGGGAACAATCATAGGGCAAATCCATTGCTTTATATGTTCGAAAAATGTACCTGCACAACAACGTAAATAACGCAATGAATGCTGAACTGTCAAAATGAAACAGATTGTGATTGACTGTGTGTTACTCAATTGGGGTGCAAGCCTGGGGGTCCTGCACCCCAATTGCGTTCGCTAGACCAACGTGCCATTTATAATTTTTCTATCTTTTCCAGGTGAACTTCGCCTCGGTACCGACGAGTCGGTGTTCAACGCCGTGCTGTGCTCTCGCTCCTTCCCACAACTGAAGGCCATCTTCGAGGAGTACCAGTCCCTGACGGGCCATGACATCGATGATGCCATCAAGGCAGAGTTCTCTGGCGATCTTGAGAAAGCTTTGAGAGCTATTGGTAAGTACCTAGAATACGACGTAAAATTGCGCTTAGATTTCCCGAAAAGAGTATGCTGAGATAGTACATCCACATTTCGCCAATGATCATAGCAATCACATTGATAATAATGAATAATAGTTAATTGATTCTGGTGTGATTTTGCGGAAATCCATTATAAAATACAATAGGCGACGTATATTTAGTAACCTTATCCGCGTAACCTAACCACGTCAAGCGTCGAGAGCAGTGCAGTGCAGTCACACTGCTCTCGACGCGGCCATACATCGGGTCCGGGTTCGCAATATGTCAATCGCCATCCTGAGGATGCCTCGTTGAGAGGTGAAACACGGGTCGATTTCTTAGGGTTCTTTATGACTCTTTAAGAACAGTTACGCGGATTAGGTTACTAATCATAATACTACAGTTACTAATAATAAATAAAAGAGTGCGATAACGTAAATACTTTTAAAAATAAGCTTAAAAAACATGTATGTACATTATAACTTCTAATACTCTGGAGGAAATTGTATTGTATAATCATACGTATTACTTTGTATCTCATTATAAGCGGACTGTAAGTTCTTATGAGAATAAAATTTCTTTAAACCGAAATATACGTCGTCTATTGTATTTACTAATGAATGAGTTTAGACGCTTGAAGAACTATGAACTGATCAAATAAAATTATGTCTCCAAAAAGGCAAATATCTTTTACATTACAAATTTATACAAAGTGTAGCTGAAATAACAGAAAATGTCCCGGAAACCTTAAAAAAAAATCAGCTGCTCCATACATTCATGTTCGCACAACTGACAAAGGGAAAGGCTTAGGTGTATTTTTTCTCGCTAATTCAGGATTGCTCCCATAGTTAACGTTGTTCTGATGAGTAAAATGATCTCATAAGAGGTTTTCAGTTATTCCAATATTACAGTCTGGTTGTCCGAGGTTCTGCGTCATAACGATCTCACAGTAAAATAGCAACATAAGATTAGGAATAATGGTTCTGAACCAGCTGTTTTAAAATACTTTTCTTCGCCTCAGATGAAACTAGTCAAGGACACGTGGAAGAAAAGAAATGAGGTCTTTGTCTTGCAGTGGAGAGTAACCGTTATTAAATTTTGTGCGTAACAATCAGAAGCCCAAAAGTCTGACAAGCATTCTTACCAAGGGGTATCGTATTACCCAGTAACTGGGTTGTGGAGTTCAGATAGACAGTCAACCCCAACATAGTTAGAAAATGGCTAGGCAGATTGAACATGTTTCTGAATTTTCTTAACAACTTTATTATTTGCCAATGATATTTATTATTTAAAGTAATCTATTTTAATTTTTAATCATTTTATTAAACTACGAGTAAATAAAATTACATTTAAATCCACTTTCAATCATTTTTTACTAATTAATATTCATGTAAATAAATTTATTGTGATCCATTATATTCTTAATTATAATCTCATCTTGATCTGATTTAATTTTATATTGTAATTTTAAAATATTAATTTTATTAAAAAATATTTTTTTGAGTTTGTTTCGATGTTTCTTCTCAGAATAGTTGGTTAGGATACACCGACCTCATCTAGTTAAAAAAATATTATTGACGTGTTTTACACGTGCACTAGGTCCTGGGTTCGATTCCCAGGTCGGGCAAAGTGTTATTGGGTTTTTCTATCAGGAACTTTATTATCATCATACCCGGCTGTTGGCTCACTATAACATGGAACATAAACATAACTGGCGAAATATGAGTGTACTATAAGTACCATAGGAAGAAGTTCATATCTATACACCGTAAGGACAATTTTTGCTTGTAGTGGTCGGCCGCTATAGAACCGGGGCGGTAACAAATGTGGTAATGGTGTTCACGGGATTTTGGTGTCAAACGGCTTAAATATGAAGCTCTTCGATAGTACATATCTCTGCCTAACGCTTCGGGAGTTACAAACGTCATGTTAATTTATATACGTATTTATCACAAGACATATTTGTATAAACCTACTCACAGAAATAAAGTCAGAATGATCATACGCTAAGAAAAAGCGGGACGCTATATGCTAAAATGCTAATGTCGTCTCTTTTCTCCTTTCAGTAAAAAGCGTGCGCAACAAGCCACTATTCTTCGCGGAACGTCTGCACAAGTCGATGAAGGGTCTCGGCACCAACGACCGCCAACTCATCCGTCTGATGGTCACCCGTAACGAGATCGACCTGGGCGACATCTCTGACGCGTTCCAGCTAAAGTACGGGGAGACGCTGCAAAGCTGGATTGAGGTATGATTAACTTACTTTTCTTTGTTATTGGGTGGCCCAAAAGCGGTACTGACCGCCTAACCCTGTGGCGGCATCTACATCGCCACATGCGAACTACGCACCAAACACCTGACGTCACACAACATCCTGACGTCACACAAATCCTGCATCGCGCAGTTAAAGTTTACCGCGCGATCGACATATATACAAGCTCCCGACTTCAACCATTGGACAGTTGCCCGCCAGACACAACACCCGTCTGGTCGGAGGATCCTCCCTTTTCTAATGAGGATGGGTGAACTTTAAACCCTGTTCCTCATACCTCTAAAACCCTTAAACAGCCATATCGATTTAGCTATCGGACAACACGTAAGCTCTTTTGCGCTAAGTAGATGTGGTATGGTATTATTAGTACGCTAAGATTTGAGATACGGTTATACTTACCTACCTTTCACAATAGTGCGTGTCGTGATATGAAGATAAACATAACTATTCTTTCTTATACAAACTTCCATCCCCAACTAAAAAAACAGTACTAGCAGGAATTTATCAAACAAAGAAAATATATGTTTTAAAATCTTTTTCTATTTTATACCTGCTAATAGGATGTCTTTTTGGCGGAGATTGACAACTTTTGATTAATTTTATTTCATAGAAGCAAATTAATCACGTCTCCAGAGTTTCGCTAGATAAGTTAATTTGACCTCGTATAGTTGTTTTACACGTGGTTCGAAAGTCGAACCGAAAATATCAGATAAGCTGTGGCCTAAAATGATCACCGTGTAGGTCCCGTTAAAAGCCAGGCTTCATCACAGCAAATGAAGACGACCTTGACTCGAACTGAAAGGACTTGAAACCCGACCACAGCAACGCTGTTCAGCATAATCTTTCCACTGCTAGGACAGAATCCTACTCTCTGTGAGTGGGAGTGGGCCATAATCTACCACTAGGGCCCAGTGCGAGTTGGTGGATACGCTGTTTAGTGGCAGAAATTAATATTATGTTGATAGCACTTCTCCGACGAGCTCCTTTGTACAGCACACTACTGCTATAGTTTGACCGGGACCGCTGTTCCGCGGCTTAGGAATGCGTGGCGAGGCGGGGGGCAGCGTTAACGAATGAACGGCTGGCGGGACGCTGAGCGCCTTGAGCGTTGATGAATGAGCGGCCTGCACTGCCCCCCGTCTCGCCGCGCACATACCAAACGCACGGAATAGCGGTCTCGGTCAAACTATAACCTGTACTGTGTAACTCTATTTGAATTATTTGTTATTCTTTTCAGGTTGACTGCTCCGGCCACTACAAGAAGTGTCTGTTAGGAAGAGACCTAACAGACACTTTTTGTACTTTCACTTTTTGCTGCTGGGGAGATTGTTGCGCCACTTCTTCTTCCCAGCTAATGCACTAGGAAGTGGTGAAGGGTGGGCGTTTTGGGGGACTGTCTTATGTAATTTTGACGTTCGAAAAGTGCTGATTCTCAGCCTAGTTTGAATAAATGACTTTTGAATTTTGAATTTTGTAGTGGTAACCAAACGCACGGAATAGCGGTCTCAGTCAAACTATAACCTGTACTATGTAACACTATTTGAATTATTTGCTTTTCTTTTCAGGGTGACTGCTCCGGCCACTACAAGAAGTGTCTGTTAGGTCTCTTGGGCCTCTACTAAGTTGAAGAAGGCTCTCACTCCATCTACGTCTAAAGTGCATCAATATTTAAGATTCGTTTATTATATTTTAATCTCAGTGGTTTTTAGATGTCATTCACATTAATTGTTAAGATCGTCTGAAGTATCTCAATGTTTTAAAGTAAGTTTTATGTAATTTTTTGAATGTGTACTTTTTACGTGTTTTTATTGGTTTGAATAAGATTGATACCAGTGCATAAATTATAGTCCATTGAAATTTTAATGTGCCTTTTTTGAAGTGATGCTACTAACAAAAGTATGGAATTTAATCAGGTACGCGTTTAAAACCAAGTTCACCTAAAACCAGACCTACTGTAAGGGTTCATACCCAAATGGGCGCTCGTGTCGATCATTTAAAGAAACCAATAAAAATGAATAACAGCTTTCTCATAAGTTTTCGAGTATTAGATTATTGTCAATAGATGGCGTTGTACCAGCATAGAATAGCGACATCTATCGCTGATTCTCGTTACAAAATGCTCTTAACGTCATCATTATAATAAAATTACTGTTGCTGTTCGAGTGTTATACAAAATGATTACAGAATATTTTCTGAGATATATTGGATTTATAAAAAAATATCGGTTGTACGATGTAACGCAACATTTTAATATGCCTGAATAGGGAAACAAGAGATTGATACTTGAAACATGGCCTTAGTAAAGAAGCTTATTTTATTTTTCTTCATATTTTCTATTTATCGTACTGTTCTGTTACATACGGTAATTATTGTACCTCTAATTATAAATTATATTTCTATAGCTTAAGTTTGTCGTCCGCGTGATCTGATAACAAAAAATCTCAGTAAATTTCGGAATTATTGAAAATTTTTATTCATTTTGAGTTTGACTCAAATGGCCTGATACCTAAAAAGTTATATTATTATTATATAAGTGCACCTCTAATATCAGTGTTCAAGAAATAATGCCCCAAAGTTTTAAAAGTACCATTGAAGAAGTTCATATCTATACATCGTAAGGACTATTTTTGCTTGCAGCGCTCGGCCGCTATTGAACCGGGGCTGTAACAGATGTGGTCATTGTGTTCACGGGATTTTGCTTTCAAATTGCTTAGATATGAACTTCTTCGATAGTACATAGTCTCTACTCGTAAATACTTTTTAAACGCCTTGCGGGTTAGAAAATAAATAAAAAACTAAGTATACGGTATTTTACATCTGACAAATCTCTTTGAATAAGGTATAAAATATAACTGTATCCTACAAAAAAATATTTACAAGAAAATATAGCATTTTGTATGTTTGTAATAAAATAGATCTTTCCATATTTAGTTTTAAGTCCTTTCATAAAACTTTTATACATAGATGTACCTATTATTCACTTTATTTGAGATCTGACATAATTAGTTAATAATAATTATTATTTATAATTGTTTTGATTAATATTATTATTATATTTTATGTTTGTCTGCATTTACGTGTCAAGATAATACAATTTAAAGACAGTTTTATCGAATTTTATATAAAAAAAATGTTGAAGATTTTTAATTATACATTTATGCCAATAATCATTTTATTAAATAATCTCTGAAGCTTCTCTTTGTGTTTGCTTAAAATGTACATTCAAACTTTAATTTGTAGGTTTTTTTTTTAAGTAAGCCACTTTTTAACTAATGAAAATAATAAGAACATTAACGTTACGTTTTTTATCTCTCCCACCTCACTGGCGTAAACTCAGCAACTAGCTTTATTTACTAAATATATGATAATCATAGGTGTATTAGATAAAACTAAAATTTAATCAGTATTTGATATTAAGGGCCACAGCAGACTAGCTACTTTTAGCATCAGCGATCGGCGATGTAGCTGCTTTTTAGAAGCTAAATGCAGCTACCAAACATTCCACACTGCACACTTAAAAACGCCAAACGCGGTGATCCAGTCGCTTTTCGGAAGCTCGACACAGCGGCTGAACGCTACACTCCGCACACATTCGGATGCGGGTCGCATCGATTTGGCATCTGCGGAACACCACTGCACCAGATTTTGTCGAAGCGACCCGATTCGCACTCCCTTCAGCTCGCCAGCATCGGAGCAGTCGCTAAAACGCGCGATTCTGATTCCGCGTCCGAACGCAGGAAGTCGCGAAATCGCGATGCAGCATCGATAGAATCTCTAAAACGCGTGATTTAAATACTGCGATGGAACGCAGATAGACGCCAAAACGTGACGCAGCATCGATAAAGTCGCAAAATCGCGGATGGCCGATGCTAGAAGTAGCTAATCTGCTGTGGCCCTAAGGTGTCAAAAAAAGATCTGTATTTCGACAGCCGATAATGTGTGACTTTTCACTTGCTTTAAGCTTAAAAGGCAGCGGGCGTCGACAGCGTGAAAAAAAAAACCTACGTGCGCCATAGGCCCTCTGTACGCGGAAAATCATACTGGCTTCGAAATTCGAATTATAGAAATGACGTAACAGACATCACTGAATATGGCTGCCGTTTTGTGTGTATTGAAACATAGAAATGGTAAAATAATATTTAGTAAATTGAAAATATGAAAACTTTGCGTCAGTTTTGTGCCTAAAAGCTTTGCTTTATTGGTGCTCTAGATTTCTCTAAATGTGCCTACGTTGTATGACAACATTTCTTGAGCCTTTACGCCCGACATTCGACAAAGTTATGTATTTTATATCTATACTAACTTATAGATGTGTAATTTATTCAATAAATGATTAAAATAAGACGAGAAATGTTTTATTTATTTGCCAAAAGTTTATGAAAATTTTATAACAAATAATTGGTAAATCGGTGTAGCTGTCGTGGCCAGACTACGAATGATTCGTTTAAACGTCAACGTTTAATGGTATGTCAGTTGACGTTTGGCTATATCATTAATATATCCATGGTTTAAGGTGTAGTAAAAATTGCCAAATAACAGCGACCATCTTGGAAGTAGTGCTCGCCGGCCGCTGCCGCGGCACCGCCCGCTTCGCTCGCTCGGCTTGCGCGCGGTTGGTCACAGTTCTAACCTAACCTAAAACATTTGGTCGGGGCGCCGCATGCACCGTAAATTTTAAATTTTTTTAAACAAATTTTACGTGCTATGTTGCATCTCACGCCGCGGCAGTGGCCGACGAGCGCTACTTCCAAGTTGATCGCTTTCCATAATATCATTCTTGGAAACCCAATAAAAGCCGATCGACTTTTTTTGCGTGGTCAACCCTACTTTGTTTGATTTGTTGTATGCCGCCGCCATGATGCACAACAAAAACAGCGACATCAGGTGAATATCCAACTATTTTACGATATGATCACTAATGTTTGGCCACATCATGATGTAGTCGTGCGTTTAACTGTACCTACATATCGTCAAACGTTTAGTATTCAATGATCTGGCCAGACCACATCATGATGTGACCAGCACAGCGGTCGATGATCATTTCATGAAATGATCAATTCTAAGATCTGGCCGCGACATCTCAAGTGTTGCGCTTCCAACAAACAGCATTTCATTTTTAGAGTTCCGTAGTCAACAAGGAACCTTATACTTAGATACATAGTTTCGCCATGTCCGTCTGTCTGTCTGTCCGCGGCTTAGCTCAGAAAATCTTAGTACTAGAAAGCTGTAATTTGGCATGGTATAACCATGCCAAAAAGTGAAACCTTAAATTTTTTTACCACGGTTGTTGTGATGCCTTTTCTCAAGCCTTGTACTACGCATGCGCGCACAACCACGTATTAACAAACGTACAACGCTGAGGCCCAAGCAATCTCCCACTATGCCTTGGTAAACACGAGTGGAGGGAATACGAAGCAGAGCACAAAGAGAACCACGAATTGAAACACTGTATAATGCTTCTTATCTCATTTTCTCCCACGTTAAATCTTATGATTTTGTGTGTCAGTCTCTTTTTACCGTCGCTTTTACGTTTCATCGACTTTCAAATCACAACGATGCTAAAGAAGTTTTCACTTCAAAAAATTACATGCCAGGGAGGTATCCCTTACACGTAATTTATATTATATACGTACTTAGATTGGGTAGCTTTATGTTGTTATTGCTGAACATTTAATTTTAATTCTGAATAAGTACATAAACAAAAACATTAAACACAACCACAAAAAAACATCCATATTGCAAATAAAATCATAATCATCACAAAAAAAAAAAACGGTACCTGGTAGATAGGTATAAGTCTTATCATAAATAATGCAAGCTTATCAACAGGTTTATTAAAGGCAAAGATACCTCCCTCCCCGCTCCCCCTCTGTCCTGAAATTAGTTCACAAGTTGAAGTTAATTTGTTTCATCGTTCCAGTCGTTTCACGCAGCTTTGCTGTAAGGACGTCTCATTAATCTCAGTCTTTGATGCTTTGAAGGGCCATTACCACAGCTGGAAATAATATTTAGAGGTAGGTAGTATAATATTTCTCTTAACAGATATTGCAACATAATTTCTGGAGAATTCGTTAGCTATGGCTCGAGTTTTGTCAGCAACTAAGGGGTTACCTGCAAAAACTTCACCAAACGGTTTTGCAGGTAGGTCGCGCCATAGCTTGAAAACGAATATTTTACCTTCCTCTGCTACGATTACAAAATTGTAGGATCATGTAGGTAAGTACCTTTAGGAAGGTACCTTACATAACTAATCCTACAATTTACTTAGCGTAAGCTCAGCTATGTAACTCATGGTGTATAGATTAAACTAGGTGCCTGGAAGCCTGTGCAGAATACACAAATCTCTTAGCTGCTTGATTGTTTTTTTCTTTATTTATTTAGATAGAGGGGCTTTTACGCATAACGTATATAAGTCCCATCGTACTTTATTGGTTGTCCAAGATAAGTAATAATAATAAAAAAACAAACAATGCAAGCATAATAAACTGAAACGAAAAATTGTGGCCTACTTAGATCTCAATCCAAGTTCTACGTAACTTAACATAACATCACTCTTGTTATCTCTGGAGGGTTAGGCAGAGATGTACCTACCTACCTACCTATTAGGATAGATTAGCCTACCTACAGATGGTTCACTCCGCAATATCATTTAAATAAAAAGCGACTCTTGCTACGACACAATAAAGTGCAATCCAGGTCGCAGAGCGCACTCCCGTGAGGCGGCGAGCCTCCTTGCCGGACTACCGCCATGGGATCTGGAGGCGAAAGTCCTCGCGCACATGTGGCAGTTGCGCGAGGAGGCGAAACGCCGGAGTGTAACTCCGCTGCCGCGAGAAATCACGGCACAGCGGACAAAGCTCCGGCGGGATCGCATGGCGGCATGGAGTGTGCGACTGTCGCAACCCAGCGCTGGGCACGCCACAATTGCGGCGATAAGTCTTTGAGGAGTGGCTTGAGAGGCGCCATGGCGTCCTCACCTTCCGCCTGACGCAGGTCCTCACCGGACACGGTTGTTTCGGGAGGTTCCTGTTCCGCGTAAGGTGGGAGGAAACGCCCGGGTGTCACCACTGTGTGGATCGCCCGGAGGACACGGTGGAGCATACGGTGGAGGTCTGCCCGGCTTGGGCGGAGAACTGCCGTGTCCTCACGGAGGCGATCGGCGATCTCTCGCGTCCGGCCCTGGTTCAAGCCATGGTTCGGAGCGAGAGTGCATGGGAGGCCGTCACCTCCTTCTGCGAAGTAGTTATGTTCGCGAAGGAGGAGGCGGAGCGCGCGAGGGAGATGCAAGCTGCACGCCCTCGCGGCCCTAGTCACCGCAGGAGACGCCCCGGGCGTCGGGAGTCAAGAGCCGACTTCCGGCCACCGTAGGCGCGGGCTTGCGGACGGTGAGCAATGGGCAGCTCGCCGTCCGATAAGGACCAGGCCCGTGTCGACGGCGCGTTGTGTTCCACGCGCGCTTCAAAGAGATGTCAGCACCAACCGACGGGGTCGAAAGACCAACACCTCCCGCTCCGGCCAGAGCGGGAGAAGTTATTTGATAATTTCCCACACCAAAAAAAAGGACACTTGTGCATTATCATCGAAACTGAACCAACGTGTAAAATTGAGGAAATGGTTTTAATTCAGCTTGCAAGATTTGACACACACACCCCTGCCCAACCCTTTTGAAAGAATCCGTTCTGCATCTTTCTAACATGTTTAACTTCACATGAATGATGTACCTAACCAATATTTTTTAACCATATAGTGTCCGTGGAGTATCTTGCCCGTTCTTCTCCATATAGGTACCTACTACTACGCTTTGGAATGGGCAACTAGCTTCACTTTTCTAACAGACTGACACCTTGAGAATTCTAAAATGCCTGTAATTGGTTTATTTGAAACTAACTTCCGCCAGCGGCTTCGCCCACGTGATATATTTATAAATTATAGCTTAAGTTACTCAGTGATAATACATAGATCATTCTATCGGTGAAAGAATTTTTTAAATCGGTCCAGTAGTTTTTGAGTTTATTCATTACAAACAAACATACAAAAAAACAAATATTTTCTCTTTATAATATTAGTTTAGATAAATGCTTTGAGTTTGAGTTTTGAGTTGGACAGGCGTGATATTGAAATCTCATTACCTACCGCAACTTTTTCGCGCAACTGTCCTTTCGCGCAGGAGTCCTTCGCGCAGGAGTCCTTCGCGCATGTATCTTTCGCGCATATCTATTCGCGCAAAAATCCATTCGCGCAAAAGTCCGTTCGTGCAAAAGTCCATTCGCGGAAATGTTTGTTCGAGCAAATGGGTTCGCGCAAGTGTCCCAGTTCCCCTAAAAATTACCTCTCTTTCTATCTCATGTATGTAACTTCTGACTACGTTACGCGCACTGAATTCGACAAGTCAAGCCCGCCACGTTCCTATCTACTTGTAGCTTCATATCTAAAATGCGGAGTGACCCATCTGTGTTCATCTGTGCTATTAGTAACTCCCACAATTTACCGGTTATTTTTAAGTCCCATGTAATAAACGTAGGTATCTACCCCAAGTATCTACTTACCTAAGTGGTTGTTTAAAATTCTTTAACAAAGTTGTATTCGTCGAAAACGTGCAGAAAACTATTTAATTGCTCTAAATACTATAAAACGTTACACAGTAACGTATTCCCTGGGAATTGAAACCGGAACTGCTGGGAAGCGCTCTTACTAGTAGGTATCAATTATTCAACCGACTTCCACTCAACTTTTAAACGTTTTTAAGTTGAAATGGTCTACGAAAGGAACATGAAAACCATTCTGTCAGCTTGAAAAGTTGAAATCACTTGTTGATTTTGAGTTGAATTCACTTTCTAGATAAGTAACACATTTTCGTAAACGTTTACGACTAATCTGTTTCATTTTGACAGTTCAACAACATTCATTGCGTTATTTACTTTGTTGAGCAGATTTTTTTTCGAACTTATGCTGCAATGGATTACCAATCTGTTTCAAAACGAATCAGATTCTGATGGAAATGAAATGAAATGAAATTGTTTATTCTGTAAATAGGATATAGGAATCACTTTTACACGTCATATTAAAAATATATTAAATTTTGCTAGATGAGTTCGGCGTTTCCTATCCGACTACTCTGAGAAGAAAGGCCGAAACAAACTCAGAGGTCACAGTCTCTTTTAAAGTCCAGACATAATCTTGGTCAAGCCATATGAGGACCATGTAGATTCATGTCTGAAATGGTCTTTTGAGAAAAGAACCACACAGATTTGAGTGGACCTGTCCAGTCAGTGCAAGCATTTGTCAGTAATCGTGGAGCTCAACTCATAACATAAGGGGCTGAACTCGACGAACAATACCAAAGAAAGGACATTTGGGTAGGCCGCATAAACTACTCAAACTGCCAGACCATCATTAAAACTAACTGAGAGAGGAAAAAAAGGAGAAATGAAAAAAAAAATATAATAAAAAAAAAATATCCAGATAGTCCTCACATTCACAATAGGTAATTAAAATAATATTATACTTTACAAAGTAACTATGTCATTTTGTTTAAATGTTTAAATAAAACTGGTATATTTTAATGATTTTACTAAATAATTCTAATGTCAAGTTTTATGGTTTTATCAAAAGGTTTAGCAGAGCGAGCAGCTCAATCCCAAGCTTTTTTATCTTCTAAATAATCTGAAATTTTATAGTACCCTTTTTTACAAAGTTTGGTTTTAATACAAATTTTAAATCGTTTAATGGGTAAGTTTCGAATGTCAATGGGAAGTTTGTTGTAAAAGCGTATACATTCACCCATGAACGAGTTGCCTACTCTGAGGAGACGAGTGCGATGTACAGCAAGGTTGTGTTTATTCCTGGTATTTAAACTATGAATATCGGAAATTTTCTTAAAATTTGATATATTTTTGTGTACATACATTAGGTTTTCAAAAATATATTGTGAGGCTAGTCAGAATATTTACTTCTTTGAATTTTCCTCGAAGGGAATCTCTCAGACCTAGGTTGTAAATGGCTCGAACAGCCCTTTTCTGTAGAACAAAGATGGTATTAATGTCCGCACAGGTTCCCCAGAGATGAATCCCATATGACATAAGACTATGATTGATCGTGTATTACGCAATTAGGGTACTGGTATGATCTTACCTAAGATGTCCAGCGGGTAATGGCTTTCATTTTTATAGTTCAACAACATTCATTGCATTATTTACGTTGGTGAGCAGACAAATTTTTCTAATATATGAAGCAATGGATTAGTAATATCCTGAAAGTCATTCACTCATTCATTAAGAGCGTTTATTCTGAAAGTGGGCAACGTCGCAAATAGATGTCAAATATTTCGTTGTTTTGATTAATTTGGCAATATTACTGTATGGAAATAAGAAATGTGGCTAACTAGCGAACTAGAATATTGATTATGAAAGGCAATAATTAATATCGTAACACCGAGTATTAAGTTTTAGATATAAAAAAAGGTTTTGGAAACTTTCCAAATGTCTTTTTTACACCTAAACCGGGTACAACAATGTTATAATTGCATTTCATTATTAATATTCTATACTCTAAAGGTTTAGGTAGTTAAAAAAGGGTAAACAAATCGTAAAAAGGGTTTTTTATAGTTGACACTTTCTTGTTAAAAAATACATTAGAACAAAATTAAATTTATTTTCGATCACATGATAGTTTCCCCTTTTATTATAGTATGTTAAACTTTATCATTTATTCTTAAACAACTTTTCGTAGATGTAACTGCTTTAGTACAATTTTTTTGTTAGATTTATAATAATAATATAACATTTTGTAATCTGTCCATTATAAAGAACCCAAAAAGACAGGTTCCCCAAACCTTTTAGAAAATACAACTAATTAGATAACATTGCTAAATTGAAGAGTACAACTGTGACGTAGTCTGGCAACTGAATTGGCAGGTATTACGTTTAGTCGGTTAACCAGACGCCTTTGTTGACAGCGTTATCGACATTGCGATTGTATCCGTGCGTTTTGGTTTTGTTGAATTGTGATAATAATAGCTTGTTTCCTTGTTTTGTTTTTGTTATTTAGTTATTGTTCGTTTTTGTTATTTATCGTTATTGGGTTTTAAATTCGTATCGTGGAAAAATGAGTGAACCCGAGGCTGGTACTAGCCAGACCAACTTCGCACAAACATTTCCATCACCGAAGAAGAAACGCTTCAAAACCGGACCTCTTTCGTCATCTGAGAAACAGACATTGATAAATGTGTTCAAATATGTGGAAGAAACATGGCCCAAAGACTGTTTTCCGTCAAAAACAGACATAGTGCAAAAAACTGGTGAAATAATGGGTATGTCTGTACCAACTGTGTACAGGGTTATTAAGGAATACAAAATATCGCATAGAGTGCAGTCTCCTCCTCCACCGGCAACGAAACCAAGCTTAATCGACAGTTTCGATGATATGGATTTAGCCGCAGTGAGGAGAAAAGTACATACGTTTTTTTTTGCAAATGAAATGCCAACTATTGAAAAAGTAATGGAAAGTGTCAATAATGATGACAGTCTACCTAATATTAAAAGAGATGTAATGTGTAAGTTGATGAAGAAATTAGGCTTTAAATACTCCAAACGCAGTCGCAAGAGTATGCTTATTGACAAACCAGACATTGCAGTATGGCGTGTAAAATATTTGAATGAGATTGCAAAATATAGAAGAGACGGGAAGAAAATATATTATTTGGATGAAACATGGGTCAATGAAGGTATGATAACAACATTAATATGTTATAAAAATTAATATTGTACTCTGTTACCTTTGTAAATATCTTATTACTCATTAATATTGTTTTTTTGCAGGACACACCAAATCTTCAACATGGCAAGATACGACAATAACATCCTGCAAAGAGGCTCACAGGCAGGGTTTGTCTACCGGATTAAAGAATCCCAGCGGGAAAGGAAAACGCCTTATCTTAGGCCACATTGGTAAGAATATTACTTTATAGCCTTTAATAGAAATGCCAAGATAACAATTTTATTTTATAAGCTTGTGATAAACATCATGTATAGTAAACATAATAAATCACACCTTGTTTCCCCGAAGGGTTGGGCAGAGGTGTACCTATAGAACACCCACATTTCGCCAGATATGTTTAAGTACCATGTAATAAATAGGGCACGAGCCTATTGCCTTGCCATTAACCGGGCACAACTCCAGAGACTAGGCTGCTACTGAAAATTTAGATAGAAAAACCCAATAACACTGGCCGACCTGTGAATCGAACTGTGAATTTCATGCTCAGCAGTAGCGCTTGCGACCACTAGACGAACGAGGCAGTCAATTTATAATAAATTAACATTTTAAGTCAAAGTACATGTGAGATGCTATGAGCATCTCACATGTACTTTAACTTATAAGAAAATAATGATTATTAGTCAGTTGTTGAATATTATTTAAAACTTTGTTTCAGGTTCATCAAGTGGTTTTGTTGAAGGAGGTGAATTAATATTTCAAGCAAGTAAGGGTGATGGCGATTACCACTCAGAAATGGATGCACATAATTTTGAGAAATGGATCACTACAATTTTCAAGAAACTGGAAAAAGACTCGATTTTGGTGATGGATAATGCACCCTATCACAGTCGAAAAAAAGAAAAAGTGCCAACAACCGCATCAAGAAAGGCTGATATTCAAAAGTGGTTAAAAGAAAAAAATATTGCTTATGAAGAAGCAGAATTAAAAGCACAATTATTAATAAAAGTTAAATATGAAAAACACAAATACCAATCCTATGTTGTGGATGAATTGGCCAAGGAATATGGTGTCACAGTATTGCGCCTGCCACCATATCACTGTGAGCTCAATCCAATTGAGTTAATATGGGCTCAAGTTAAGGGGTTTGTAGCCGAGAAAAATAAAACTTTTAAAATGGCTGAACTAAAAATTCTTTTGCCAGAGGCTTTAGCTAATGTGACTGCTGAGAATTGGAAAAATTGTGAGGGTCATGTAATAAAAGAAGAACAGAAAATGTTTAAATTAGACAAAATAATTGATGATACCACTGAACGCTTTATTATTAATGTGACAGAGAGTTCATCAGAATCAGATTCAGAATAGAGACTATAAATATACATGTGACTATAATTAATATGATTTTAACATTTGAAATAAAAGGTTTAGCATCTATGAGTCACGTGGTTTTTTTTGTTTACCCTTTTTTAACTACCTAAACCTTTAGAGTATAGTTCCCTAAATTTTTGACATCTATTTGCGACGTTGCCAAATTTCAGAATAAACGCTCTTAATGTGATTGAAACTGTGTTAGGTTCGCAATTAGGGTGCTGTTTTCTTAAAGTAAGAAAGTAGGTTACAATCAAGCGCAACTTGCATCACCATGAAGGCTCGTGCAGACCAGCGCGACGCGACTCGAGCAATATAATTTCTAAGAAAACTTCATGGTATAACAATAACCGGTGTCGCACCGTGCTAGTCTGCCCGAAGCTTTATGTTAGTAGTTCAAGTGTTAAAGACTTCTGCAGACAGGCGCGACGCGACAGCGCGATGCGACTCTAGTAGAACAATTTCTAGAAATTGTTCTACCAGAATCGCGTCACACCGTCGCGCCGCGCCAGTCATCGCGAGCTTTTAAGCTTGCATAAAGACGCGCGTTCCCCCATTGTAACCCTTTCTTTCCGTCGATCAACCTCCAGTGATCTGTAGGCATACTGGAAACCCGCTGCTTTTTGAAAAAAACCCTTACTTAGCTACCTACTACTTAGGTACTGACGTGCGGTTGACTAATACTCCTTATCTAGAAGATATCATGTTCAGCTGCGTTGATGACGAGAGGTGCACTTAAGAAGCAATGGAAGGTAGGTAGGTAGGTACATTGGAGAATATACCGCCGCGACATCGACCTAATCTGTGCTTTTCGCATTCAGCGGATTCCTGCGACCTTCGTTCCTTGTTCCACGCTGCGCCTTCTGGCACGCAGTCGCCACTCCAGAACCTGGCCCCATTAGCCATTCCAGCCATTCGTATTGTCCTTCCTTAACACTTTCGACTCCACCCACTTTTCATAGAACTCATACGCCATGCCTCCATAAATATTGGAAGTGAACCCTCCGAAGGGTTCCCGGCATTACGTTTGCGCTAAAGTTAACCATCGCGGACGCTCAACGGCATTAGGTTTAAAACCGTGATAAAACACTGTAAAACGTGTAAAGTAAAATTGTGTTTTCAGGGGGGTCTTGTCGTGCATGGGAGGCCGTCACCTCCTTCTGCGAAGCAATTATGCTCGCGAAGGAGGAGGCGGAGCGCGCGAGGGAGATGCAAGCTGCACGCCCTCGCGGCCCTAGTCGCCGCAGGAGACGCCCCGGGCGTCGGGAGTCCAGAGCCGACTTCCGGCCACCGTAGGCGCGGGCTTGCGGACGGTGAGCAATGGGCAGCTCGCCGTCCGATAAGGACCAGGCCCGTGTCGACGGCGCGTTGTGTTCCACGCGCGCCTCAAAGAGATGTCAGCACTAACCGACGGGGTCGAAAGACCAATGCCTGCTGGGGTTGCGGGTTTGTCCGAAAGGGATAACGCGGCCCCGGCACACAGGCAACGGAAGGAACACGGGTGGGTTTTAGTCAGTAAAAGTCTGACACACCCTCTCGCTCTGCCCAGAGCGGGAGAAGTCATTTGATGATTTCCCACCCAAAAAAAAAAGAAAAAAAAAAGGGGGGTCTTGTCGCTATACGTCGTACCATTGTATATTTTGTTGTCAATCTGCCTAGCCGTTTCCCAACTATGTTGGGGTCGGCTTCCAGTCTAACCGGATGCAGCTGAATACCAGTATTTTACATGGAGCGACTGCCTATCTGACCTCCACAACCCAGTAACTGGGTAATACGATACCCCTTGGTAAGACTGGTGTCAGACTTTCGGGCTTCTGACGACTCGTAACGACTGTCAAAGATCCACGAATGACAGTCGGGACCAACGGCTTAACGTGCTTTCCGAGGCACGGAGGATTCTCGGTATGTAAAGATGGTCACCCTTCCACTGACCAACCCCGGCAACCGTAGCTTAACCTGATGGATCGACCAGTGCGGCTGTTGTTACTTAGCCACGAGCTCCTCCCCTTTTTCTTTTTGTTATGTATAATCTAGTGTAGGTACAATAAAGTATAAATAAATAAATAAAATCATGAAATGTC
Organism: Agrochola lota; assembly: GCA_947364205.1. Lineage (NCBI taxonomy): Eukaryota > Metazoa > Arthropoda > Insecta > Lepidoptera > Noctuidae > Agrochola > Agrochola lota. Next base: position 16,648,459 of record OX376228.1, read on the forward strand.
ACGATATTTGAAAAAAAAAAAACACCATTAAGTTTAAATGATGATGTTAATAAAGTAGCATTGTTTCGAATTGCGTCGCTGATCGGACCCTGCACCTACTTAATCATAACTAATTAGGTAGATACGTTGTAGAAAACACACAGATAGAGAGAGATATTATTAAGCTATTTTTAATTAAGTAAGAAGTTAGGTACCCCGTCTGGTCAAAGTTCTACTGCGATAATACTTGTTATTAATTATATACGAGTATCTAACCTATGGTGTGTTCCAATAGTATCTGCTGAAAGTCTAAACAAATCCTGTTCACGAATACTTAAGTAACACATCCATCTGTATTTAGAAGCTTTCAAATCTATAATACGAGTATTTCACAGTTTTTCCAAAAAATATTGCTATTATTGTTTTAATAAGTACGTAAATGGATACTCGACAAAAATTTGTGTTATTTTTTTTTTCTCAATTCATGTTAGTATATTATTTTGTTATTTTTATTCTTCTTCTTTTCGTTTGGTTAGTAACCAACCTGGTGTCAGAGTTTTAAAGCCGCCCATGAGCCTCTGGCTTGGCTTGGGTTTCTCAAGAAAGAAAAAACCCCAATTCTCAAATGAAAATCTTTAACTTTAAGATGATTTAAAATTAACATTTCTGGTTTAAGTATTCAAACAAATAGTACAAAAAATGGGCATCCACAGGCATGTTTTATGATCCATTTGTTTACTTTATCTTCAGGAACTTTTGGAACAGACTATATTACCTACCTACTTACTTGATTGATGTAGGATTTTATGTTTGCACCGATAATTTATTTATCATAATGTAGTTTGGTCTAACAACATTAATTATGTTTTTGTATAAACAAAACTAATTATGACAATAAAAGCTAATAAATATTACAAAGTATGCTTCTAATAATCCTCAGAATAAACAATTAAATTGATACGATAAGCATACATACAGCACTACGCTGTTGTTTATCGAGTAGGTAAATTTGAACTGAAATGTAAATAATTATTGTTCATAATGAACATGTGATTAATGACCAAATAAATCATTTGTCACTACGTAGGTAACGACTGATGACATTTTCACACAGATGTTACTTGAAAATTAAATAATCTGTCTCTTAGACACTTTTGGTTACGTACGGCTGTCATTAAAATATCTTTGACAAAAGTTAGGGCGTTTGTCTACTGCCGCCGCCGTCACTGGGACGACACCAAGAGCGAGATGACGGCGCGAAGTAGCGATGCATACATTTACTATGGCCGCGTGTCCACCGCAAATCCGTCATCCCAGCCGTCGAAGTTTCGAGTAGTTCGGCGCAACCGCTAGAACTCGGTCCGAGATTGTGGCGAGCAATACAAAATACATTTGATCTTGTCCACACACTGCCGTCACTCCGCGCTGTTTGCCAGGGTTTCATTTTGTCTATAATACCGATTTCGATCGCGGTGGACATACGATCGCCGTCACCTACGTGACGTTAGGTTCAAATAATCTGGTTTCTCGGTGACGTCCCGGTGACGGCAGCGGTGGAAAAACGACCTAAGTCTGTCACCCAGTCTTATACAAGGGGTATCGTATTATAGCTTGTCCACTCTGGAAGGACGCGCCGCGTCATCGCATTACCGCATTATCGTGTGCGTAAAATGCGGTAGTGACGCGCGTCATTTCAGAGTGGACAAGCTATACCCATTAACTGGGTTGTGGAGGTCAGATAGCCAGTCGCTTCATGTTCCTACTTACCTAAAATGCGGTTGTGACGCGCGTCATTTCAGAGTGGACAAGCTATACCCATTAACTGGGTTGTGGAGGTCAGATAGCCAGTCGCTTCATGTTCCTACTTACCTAAAATGCGGTAGTGACGCGCGTCATTTCAGAGTGGACAAGCTATACCCATTAACTGGGTTGTGGAGGTCAGATAGCCAGATGCTTCATATTCCTACTTACCTAAAATACTGGCAGGAGTTCAGCTGCATCTGGTTAGACTGGAAGCCGACACCAACATATTTGGGAAAAAGTTAGGCAGATGTTATGGACTATGTTATCTTTGCTAAAAGTACATACCTACTAAGTTACATCAAAATATAACGCCAAGTAAAAGATTGCAATCAAAGTAACGGGCATACTTACAGTTCAGGAGCCCGCCATATTTATAGGCAAGGAGTTCATGACGACGCAAGTTTAATAATATTTGCTAGCATTTACGACGAGTCGAATTAATCATAACTTTTACTAGGAATCCTACTTGTTTGTTGTATTGAGATGTTACAGCTTCTGTGTAATGTTTATTTATGATAAAAGTATGTTATGCCCCGCTATTCCGTGCTTTATTTGCCTTAGTGCCTTCTTCTTCTAGAATATACAAATAAAAAATAAATGCTGTTTGTTGATTACCGCAATCTCAACTTAACAGCACAAATTCCACAAACTAACCAACCAACACCAAAAAACAAGAAGAAGAAGAAAAATCGATCCATAAATTCGGAATGATTAATATCCGTTTAAATTATGATGGATAACGTTCACAACAAAAATTATAACATAGCCCAAGTCTAACGCCATCCTTCGCAAGAAGGGGATGATGAATTGGGTATCAGATATGCAAACAAAATGCAGCCAATCAATTAACTCCCTCCTAACGCTTATTACAGAAACTTGAGGATTTTCAATAGAATTTATATTTACAACAACATCGCAGGGACAGGAGCAGAAGGCTCACGTTAGTAGAGAATAAAGCAAGCAATAGACATACCAGTACAGATTAATACAGATGGAACACTCCTCAAAATCATTTGAATAAAAAGCAACTCTTGCTACGACACAATAAAGTACAATTCAGGTCGCACAGCGCTAACACCTACAGCTTTATTCACCTAGAAGTTGCCTCTCTTTCTATCGCGTAACTCTGAGATCTTCTGACTACGTTACACTCACTGAACTGGCCCAACAAGACGGACCCGCCGCGTACTTGTAGCTTCATACCTAAACTGCAGTGTCCCATCTCTATTCATCTGTGATACCAGTAACTTGCACTAAAAGTATGTATGCTAGTAGTTCGCATGCGAGTGTGACAATCCTACTAATATTATAAACGCGAGATTTTGTGAAGATGGATGGATGGATGTTTGTTACTCTTTCACGCAAAAACGACAGAACAAATTTGGATGAAATTTGGCACACACATAGTTTATACCCTGGATTAACAAATATAATACTTTTTATCCCAATATTCCCACAGGATCGAGACTTATTCGGGTGAAACTGCGGCGTGCTGTTAGTCACCAATATGAAAAGGGAAATATTTAACTGATCCTCTAAATATTTATTGACCTTCTAAAAGTGGACAGTAAAAAAAAAACAATAGCAATAAAACCTTTATACCAATCGGTTGTTTACTCGTTCAACATAACATCCCAATACACAACATCAACATAACATTTTTACCGTTGGGCATTACTTGTTTTTTTCTGTTCTGTGGGCATTACAACCCCAACATTTGATCCGGCTCGAAGGACCAAATGTTGGGGTTGTAATGCCCAACAATGGACCTCTAAAAACTTCTTGCGCTTCTAAACAAAAAAATATTATACAATGTCGCCCATGGGCATGTAACCGCCCGTATTTTTCTGAATATTCATGAAAAATTATAGAAAATTAACTTTAAAAGGGGGGTCTATCTTTAATATTTTTCATGTTATTAATTTTTTTATGTTTTTAGTAGCGTTTGCCATATCTTCTATGTTATTGGCTCGATTTGTATTCTGTTTATTATTTCTAATAGCTTACGAGTCATTTTATCGGATTAACTAAAAATTTTTGGTAAAATTTGTCGACTATGAAAAAAAAACGGAGGTGAAGATTTTTTTTTCCAAAAAAACAGTATTTATTTTAAAAAACATAAGTGAAATTATGTTAATTATAAATAAAATTATAGCGGGATACTGAAAAAAAAAAATAAGAAAAAATTAAAAAAAAAACAATTAAAGATAGACCCCCCTTTTTAAGTTTATTATCGATAATTTGTCATGAATATTCAAAAAAATACGGGCGGTCACATGCCCATGGGCGACATTGTATAGCCTACCAACTTTTTTTTTAAATACATCCTTTTTACATTTTCTGGCCTTTTCTCACAGTTGCAAAAGGCCAAAGATACACAGAGGCTGAATCCAGTTAATTGGTAGGCTTTATAATATTTTTAGGAACAAAATAAGACCCATTTTAGGCCGCCCATTGTATATTTTGTAGTGTTTGTTTTTTTTTTTTTTGTTATGTATTTTTGTGGTGTACAATAAAGTATATATAAATAAATAAATAAATAGGAATTAGTTGAGATTCACAAAAAGAGGCGCAATCATTATTTAAGAGTGTTCCTTTATATTTTTAGGAACACAAAATGGGAATAATCAAATGCATGACATAAGAAAATTCAATGGCAAAATGGCATGCTACTTATTTGGATATTGTACAAGTAACAGGCATATATCCCGGCTTTACATTTTATCTAAGTCAATTGGATTAACAGCTGACGCTGCGGTTAGAGGGTTAGATCGATCGTACCTGAAAAATCTGCTGGAATAGTTATGCTCTTATTTCTTGTATTTCGCATTATCAATAAAATTCCAGCAAGAAAATGTTTTCTTAAAATGGTTTTGTTAAAAAAGGTAATTTATTTATTTGTATCACTTTTTTTAAACTTATATCACATATCATCATTGATTTCACAGGACGTTACATTTTTGTAACGCTAGTTGAGCCTGGCTGGTCTCGTTCAAGTTACTAATGCGTTCAATATACAAATAAATATAAATAGATACAAATATACCTATTACATCATCCATTAAATTATATTAATAACTATTTACACTAGGTACTAAATACAATAACTAACTACAAATAGATACACAAAATCAAAAGGACACTTAGGCGTCGAAGTATTCGTCCGCATCGCTGTCATCCGGAAACGTACCCAGAACACTGGCAGCATTGCCACGATGAATGGCAATGCTAATTCTTTGGCCAAAGAACGAGCCAGCCCTCGTCGCGTGAATATACCTATATATGCATTTACCTATAAGTCACTGAGTTTATTTCCCAATTTAGGAGCTAAATCTAATATTTATGACAAAAAATAAGTCGTTGAGGTAATGAATAGAACTAATCAGAACTGTGTTTATTACATGTCTGGAACATCCGTAGCAGCCAGCGTAGCGACGTAGCATTCTCGTAGCGCCGCGTAGGCGGAACTAATACAGTCATGAGTGATTCGTAAATCCTATAACTTTAGTCATATTAAAAAATAATGAACGTCAAGGAAAGGCAGCTGTGAGACAACACAAATATATAATAGAGCGAAGACTAAAACCAACAATTTGTTCTTGGGCAAAATTTTCAATAGTCAGAAACTTTTAGCTGAAGAATAAATATATGACAGTTTGACATAATTATTTCCTATAGAAAAGCTGCTAAAATTAAATATTTATTTTTCAGTTAAAAGTTATCTGACTACTGAAAGATCAGCCCTTCAGTCTAGCGTAAAAAGTGTAGTTTAGTAATAGAGACAATGACACACTTATAGCATAATATGTTTTTTTCAATATTAATATAATCAAACTTTAATAAAGTGGACAGAATAACGGAATTTAATGCACAAAGGATAAAAAAAGAAACCTACCTATTTTCGTAAAATATTTTGAACGTCTTGCGCTTCCCTTTTCGTTTTTTTTTTCAGAGATTTTGCAAATAGGTTGGACCATATTATTTCCTCGAAATCAATTGCTGGTAATCCAGTCATTTACGTAAAAAGTCACTGTTTAAAAAAAATCAGTCATACCTGAATTCAGACAATTTATATGAATTCACTCCCAGTTCTGGTATTTCCAAAATAAAACTCAAACGATGAACGCAACGCATTCGTTTAAATTGCAGCTAACTGATCCGGAATGGTTCAAAAATTTAATTCAGGATCAAATAAAAAAGCTCAACTGGACAATTTGAACGACTATGTATGTCCATTATCATAGGTCACCAATAAAAGCAGTTGTCGTCAAGATCATCACAATTATTTAGTCCATTATTTTACCTACCTATGTATTTCTAAGAAAACGTAAGGCACTGTTCCAGAGGCGGATCATCCCTAAGGCAAACTAGGCACGTGCCTAGGGGTGCGAGTTTAAAAAGGGGCGCGCGCGCGAAGTTTATAAACAGAAAAAAAAAGTAGTTTACGAAACGGTTGCATAATGAGGGGTATCAAAATACGAGTGTGTGTTTAAAAACCGAGCCGTAAGCGTGATTTTTAATAGTATCGCACGAGTGTTTTAATACCTAGTTATGTGCAGTTTCATACACTACTTTATCTACTCTCATACATTTGGATTGAACCTACTAAATAAAACATCAAAGTTATAGATCAAGAATAAAAAAAATGACTGGCGCCTGCACCCAGCACATTACCGCGCATGCGCTAGAGCAGTGCTGCAGTCCCCCATAACGTTCCATTACAAAAGTTGATGGAAACTCCTTGCTGTTATGAACTTTTTGGATTTGCCCTGTATCGTAATAGTTTTTTTTTTGTTTTATAACATTATTTTGTTAGAGAATAGTTATTTATGCTGTAAGTGCGGAAGGTAGGTGATTTCCGACGAGTGGCATTTTTATTCACGAGCGAGCGAAGTGAGCGAGTGTTTAAGTCGGCACGAGTCGGAAATCATCTTACGCACGTGTATCATACAACGTTTTACTATGCATTGTACAAAGAAAAAAAAAAAAAACGAGCGACCTAACGGTAGTCGCCTATGATATTTGAATATGACTTCGACTTTTGGCTTTAAAAAAAAAAAAAAAATGTGTTTATTATCTTAAATCTATACAATTAAGTTGCCGGGGCTTCCCAGAAAGTAATCCGAAGATACTTGTGATGGGATAAACCTCGCTCTTCCTCAATTAATTAACAATTGTTTCGTTGTGCTAATTAGGTATAGTGACTTTTGACTTTGAGTTTTTGATTTGACAATCGTCATAATCATCGCCATTGCCGTCGCCATCGTCATCTCCATCGCCATCGCCATCATCATCGTTATCATCATCATCTGATTTGTAAAACTTTTCTCAAATAATAAAATCTCTGAGACGGGCTGACGACTGACGTATTCAAAATAAAAAAAAAACAGAAAAGAAAAAAGAACTAGTGAAAAAAAGTGACACTTTCCGCACAAATTGACTGCTTGGAAAACGCTCTTTTCGAGCAAATGCATTGTAAAAAGTGTTGTAATATGATTCTATTTTTAAATTTCGGTATTGTGTGTATACAGTATGTCAATATAAATTTGTTTAGAAGTTTATAATTCGAATATTACGATATTTATTTATTTATTCATAACAATTTATTTATTTTATTATTTATGTACACACAGTAAAATACATACAGATACGACATAATTATAATTATATATTATTTATGAGAGTAGATAATAGTTATTTATGCTATAAGTGCGGAAGGTAGGTGATTTCATGAAATCATCTTACGCACGTGTATCATACAACGTTTTACTATGCATTGTGCGAGAAAATATAAAAAAAAAAACGAGCGAGCCTTACGGCAGCCGCCTGTGATGTGTAACATCTAACATACGACGACGTATATAAATGATAAAAACAAAATTAATTCACTTCGGCTTCGACTCCGACTTTTTGATTTCAACCATCTTCATCATCATCATCTGATTTGTATATACTAATTTGTGAAAAACTTTTCTCAAATAATAAAATCTCTGAGATGAGACGGGCTGACGACAGCCTCAAAAATTAAAAAAAAAAACAGAAAAGTAAAAAGCACTAGTGAAAAAAAGTGACACTTTCCGCACAAATTGACTGCTTGGAAAACGCTCTTTTCGAGCAAATGCATTGTAAAAATAAGTATGCACCTACTTACACAATATAAAAGATTCTTTAATTTTATAGAGATGGTAAGTTTCCGAAGCGTACTCCACCTACTTGATTTTTCCTAAATCGCCTGAATTTATAATAGCAATATACTAAATTAACGATAACACACGATCATCTCACACATACACAGTCAGATCTGTTTCCCAGAGAGTCATCATGGATTTCCATGTTCGTTCTGTCCCTCTTGCTTTCCTCACTCTCATCACATATCTCATTCTCGCCTAATGGTAGGTACCTTCACGTGACATGGCCTACTGCGAAAGTGTGTATGTTTGTGTTTATGTGCAAAAAACTACTGAACCGATTGTGATGGTATGTAGATAGCTGGAGACTCGGATTTACACATATTGTCCCGAAATTCCCACGGGATGCATCACGCAGGTGGCGCAGCATTTGTTATTATATTATGTTTATGTACTACTTAGTTAAAATTTATAATACGAATATGTGACTGCTCGAGGGGCATCGATGAGGTGCTTGCCTAGGGCGCTCTCGTCATTTAATCCGCTTCAGCATTGCCAATTCCTTCCATCGCTGTCGCTAAGCTACTTACGTATACTTAGCTTCGCTTTGTATGAAAATGCAGGCGGGGTCGTCCACTGCGAGTACTGCAAGCGATGGACACGCTACGCACGGTTGCATGTCTGGCAAACAAACGAACCGCACGTGCGAGGATAAGTTGCTGTGCCTCGGAAAGCACGATAAGCCGTTGGTCCCGGTGGTCGTTCGTAGATATCTGACAGTAGTTACGGCTAGTCAGAAGCTGAGAAGTCTGACAACTAGTCTTACCAAGGGGTATCGTGTTCCCAGTAACTGGTTATGGAGGTCATATAGGCAGTCGCTCCAAGTAAAATACTGGTATTCAGCTGCATCCGTTTAGGCTGGAAGCCGACCCCAAAATGGTTGGGAAAAGGCTAGGCAGATTCTGCGTGGAGAAGTTACACAGCGAGTAACCTCTCCGTGCACATCCTACGCAGTGGCATTACACCTTTATTATGTTTTGCTTACTTTTCAAAAGAAAATAGTTCAGAATGGACACAACCTTTAACTCCAGTCAAGTCTTCAGCGGATCTCAACTTTTAACAAACAACTCATGTCATAAGTTTTTGGCTGTCAATTATTATCAAGCAGATTTCACTATAATTGCCACACACTACGAAACATTGGTACAGTGAACGACGCTTTAGAAGCTCATTACTACTGGCGTTTTCTTTATAAATTGTTATTATGTATAAAACAAGCGGATTAAAGTATAACCCAGTGGTAGCCCAGTGGTAACGGCCGCGACTTATGAGACTAAGGAAGGAGGGGGGGAGGGAAGAAACCGGCATGTCCTAGAAAAAAAAATCGAAGACGTGTGTCTACCATAAGTGACCCCCATATTTGATGAAATTGATTTATTTATTACGTAACACGTCCATGTTTGGGTCACAGAAAGTGATATATTATTATATAAAAATGTCAACTTAATCGATCCATTAAATTCGGAGCAAATTGGCTGCCACAGACAGACAGACCGCCACACGTGTGAATAAGGGTTAAATATTTTCATTCGGACATACGGAACCCTAAAATTACGCGTAAATGAAATCACGGAAAGAGAACATAAAGAAACCACTTCCAAGAACTTAATTCTAAAAAGCACGTGCTTGACTTTACCTTTCATATTAGTTTGGGAAGACACGTCCGTGAGGTGAACTTGGAGTGATCTGTCAATCCCTAGCAACAATGACAGTTCACTTAAAGGTCACTTCAACTAAGTTACTGTGAGATTTTTAGAGAACAGACCGGCTGATGCAGTCCATGGAAGTTGTGAACATGATTATGACAGAAGGCAATGGGCTTATCGATAAAGTGGACACGACAGTACAACAATAGATGGAAACACTAGCAATACTAAATGCATGGGATTATTTTGGAACTTATCATACATACAGAATGGTCCAAATATCGTCAATTTTTTTTTAATTCTTCATGCCCAGGGATCCTTTTGCCCAAAAATACCCCATGTGCCTTCCGCGATTCTAGATAGTTTTCGAGATATAATTATTAAAAAAAAAACTTGAAAATTTTACTAGAGCTACTTTAACCAAAAATCTATCTTTATTTTTACACTGCTTTTTCGCATTCTTTTTTTGTAATATTTTTCATTGTTACGAAATATTTTTTCAGACATAAAATAATCATCTTCCTATCATTAATTCAAGATATAAAAGGAATTTACATTCGAGCGATACAGAGTCTAAATTTTCGGATCAACTTTTTGTGATGTTGTGCAAGCCTACATTCCTCTTAGGTTTTTGAAATTATTTAGCAATCAGGAAGTTTATTTTTATTTTTCTTATTTGTATTAGAATTTCAGATGACAAATGGGCTAAGAGAACCACCGATTGGGTCCCAATACACGCACGATGACATCGCGGCCGGCCGAGACGGGGATGGCGGGACGAGCATGACCCTACCGAAAGGACTGGACGACACTAGCAATAGACAGAATTGTGTAGAAAGGTGAGATCAGGCCTTTGCCCTGCAGTGGATTATAGGCTAGTTAGATAACTCGAAAATTATCAAGAATCGCGGAACATACATAGGGTATTTTCGGATACCCCTGGGCATGAGGATTTTTTTTTATGACGTCACTGTTTGGACCGCCCTGTATACAAAAAAGTAAGTCTTTCCAACAAACTAAACAGTAGTGATGGGTCGACGATGGGTTTTGAACAATGTTCAACACAATGTTATTTGTTAATGAATAAATAAATGAAAATGAAATGAATCTTTGACTAGACTTTTGGCTATATTTGGTTTGAATTTATGTATGAGACTGGAAACGTCATTAGATATTATACGAAGTTTAATTTACTTTCGTATTGTCGCGTCCATCTTGTATAACGTCTCCTTTGGGATGGGTTAGTATGACCAAAATCTGAAACTATCAGAGGTTTCTAATGCGCCATCTCAGCCATGCCGTGCCTTCAAAGAGATTGATTCAAAGAGTTTTAAATGGACGTCATGGTGCGATTCTCTTGCCCGTAAACCGTGAGGCGCAAAATTGCATTGTCCACGTTTATATCCACTTTCATATAAGAGAGTTGGTTGCGAGTAGATATCACGATCTTGACCTCGTTACTTTTTCTTTTACCTGTATGAAATTTTTATTTTTAAGTATGATAAAGCTTATCACTCCTTCAATAATATCGATTACACTAGCTGCTGCTCGCGATTTTGTCCGCATGAAATTTCGGCCTCCGAGCCGCCGCGTCGCATCCAATCACCCACCCGCCCTATCACTTCGTTTTCGCTTACCGTTCTTTCTGACTCTTTTTTATTTTGCTCGGCTCCTTTAACCTCCCAAATCCTTTAGATATAAACCTTCCTCAAGAAATGGGCTATCCAAAGCAAAAATATTTTATAAATCCGACTGGTAGTTCCGAAGATCGCCCCCATACAAACAAACAAATTTTATCTCTATAAAATATTATAAAAATAGTATAACTAGCTCTGTGAGTCATGCTAATTTTATACAATAGTATATGAACAATATATAATGTACGAGTATGAACTATCGAATAGACAGCAAATAGGTACTCTAGCAACAAAAAAAAAAACTATATTACGTCAAAAATTTACCTGATAAGACTAATGATCGCCTTCCAGACGATCGCATAATCAATATCTTGGTATATCCTGAGTTGGAACAAACCTCTATGTGACCCGAAAATTTCAAATTAACCGACAAAAACAGACTACAGGTGCCCCCTCAGGCGATGATTGGTACTGTAGGATTAAATTGGAATGGATCGCAAATATTCACAACACAGGTTACATTACAACGTGTTTTCATAAGATCCTACTCCCTACATCTGTCTACAAACTGTAACAATGCTTATTAACAAAGTTGCTGGCATATTCACCGGTGTTTCGCGTTCATTAGCATAAATATTATGTACCTATGGCATCCAATCGCGTGCTTTGCGATTAATTACCTTCTAGTTATTTCCGCTGCTGTACGAACAATGTCAATATGTAATTTGACAGTGTTTTGAAAAATACGCATTTTTTACTGAAAATACTACTCTCGGCGTGGGTTCCTATAATAGAATTATGGTTGAATCAATTAGTCTAGCCTTTTTTTTAACCATATTGGAGTCGGCTTCCTGTCTAACCGGATGCAGCTGAACAGCATATTTTACATGGAGCGACTGCCTATCTGACCTCCACAACTCAGTTATTGGGTAGCACGATACCTCTTGGTAAGTCTGCGCATCAGACTTTTGGGCATCTGACTACCTGTAATGACTGTCAAAGATCTACGAATGACAGCCGAGACCAACAGCTTAACGTGCTGAGGTTGAGACGTTCTGAGGCACGGAGGGGGATATGCAATGGATGGTCACTCATCCACGAACTAACCGCGGCTTGCGTAGCTTATTACCTTAGGCTGATAAAATTTTCGTTTTTCCTAATTTTGTTAAGATCGCTTCCCCGTCGACCCATACGACTGTTATTATTTACCACGAACCGCTCATAATTATGTTTGTATAATTATGGTTACCGGCCATTATTAGCTCATACATCATCATTCTTAATCACCTCCTCTTTATATTTATACGTATACTAGGTGCCCGCCCCGGCTTCGCACGGGTAACACTTAGTACTTTATCTATGGCGCACCTACCTATCTACCTACATACCTACCTAACTTACCTATCTACATCTACATATCTACCCTACCTACTTACCCTACCTACCTACCTACATACCTACCTATCTACCTACCTATCCTACTTATATACCTACCTACTTGCATCCTATCCTAAGAACCTTCTCCTGAGAATAATGAAACGAAAAAAAGAATTAGCGAATTTGGTCCAACCTTCACGACGATGATGACGTGACCAAGGGAACTAGGGATTAATTTTTATATACACAGGTATATAGATATAAGGTGTTAAAAAATGAACTTCAAAAATTTTAAGGAGTGCTTTAGACCACCGAACTGAATAACTTTTACTATAGGACCAAATTTGAAGTCGCGAAAAAATCTGAATCTGATGTTCCATACTAAAATTAAATACATAATATTCTAAACAGTATGGGACACGTTTTTTTATTTCGCGATTTCACAGTTGGTCCCATATAAATAAATAATAATAAAGCTTTATTTGTTTTCGTGCAAATTACAAACAATAACTTAGAAATTGAAGTAAAAGGCTCCTCCAAGGAATGCCAGTAATCTTTGTTGCTGGCTGTGTTTAGCCAGCTTTGATCTGCCACCTCCACTATCTCATCTACCCATCTAGCGTTAGGCCTGCTTCTGCTTCTAGTGCCTCGTGGTCCAGTCCATTTTACTATTGTTCCAGTCCATCTATCATCTTTACGCCTACCCACGTGACCTACCCACTTCCATTTCCTTTGGAGCGAGAAGGCTAGAGCATCAGGTACATTGGTTCTCTTGCGAAATTCTACATTCCTCACTTTGTCCTTCAGCTTTATGCCTAGGCAACTTCTCTCCTTTCTTCTTTGTGTTGTCTGGATTTTGTTTCTGCTCTTACGATCGAATGTCCTTTCTGGCACCCGTAGCTTAGACACGGTAATATTTCCGAATCCATTACTATTTTTTTAGTAGGTAGGGGAAGCTGCGACATGAAAATTTCAGAATCAGAATCAGAATCAGAATTATTTATTTGTTAAACATAGGTGAAGAACATATATACATTAATCATACATGTCAAGGTCTTAAATAGATAAGTGTTGCACTATGCTTTGTCATTGTTGACATACAAATATTAAAGTCAGGTTCGTCAAAGTTAACAAAATTTTACGTTAACAAAATACATTAAAATAATCAATTTAATGATGTCCACTACAAGAAAGAAAAACAAAAACAAAAAAAAAACAAAACACACAAGAAGATCACGACAAAAGAATATGCGAGAAATTATTCGTTCGTTACATTAATAATATAAATTTATAAAATTACAGAATTTAATCAAATAGTATTATCATTAAAATAGTCATCCAGGGTATAATAACATTTCTCAACTACTAACTTGTGAAGACACTTTTTGAATTTCTTTAATGGCATACATTTTATAGCATCAGGTATTTTATTAAAAATTTTTGGTGCAACACCAAAGAAGCTCTTTTTCATTAACGCAGTATTGCATTTCAACGTACATAGTTGATTTTCATATTGACTCCGAATGGGGGTCTTCTTAACTGTTGAAAATTTTGTAAATAAATGTGGATTTGATTTTATAAATAATGCAGTTTCTAATATATATATAGCTGGTAATGTTAATATTTTTAATTTCTTAAAGTAGGGAACGCAACTATCTGTTGACTTTAAATTACACATGGATCTTACACACCTTCTTTGCATCCTGAATACCAGTTCCCTATTCCCTGTGGCAAGTCCTGGTACTTATTCCAGGTAATCGCAAATCTTCTGTCCACTTCTTCTAAATTTCGTTCTTTGCTGAAAGAGATTTGTATGCCTAGATAAACATACTTTTGGACAAACTCGAGAGGTATGTTGTCTACCAAAATGGGTGTCATTAGGTGATAAGTAGTAACTTTTGTTTTGTCGAGATTCATTTCCAATCCATCTTTTATGCTGGTCGTTATTGGTCCCACAGTAAAAGTTATTCAATTCGATTGTCTAAAGACTCCTTAAAAAATGTAACACCTTATATATGTATACTACATACAGGATGGAGTTTTTGAACCTCACCTGGACGGAAAGTACTCTAAATACTGGAGATAGCAAATTTTACTCAAAGGAAACATTCTTTTTTTTAACAAACACATCTGTATTCAAAGATTTTCGAAAATTCGCTTGCGACACTCGGGAATCGAACCGGCTAAAATCTGAAAAAGTAACAGCCTGTACTTTTATGGCATCAATCGATAGGGTCAATCATAAGGATCAAATCTCTCTAACAAACATGATTAATTAAATGAAAGGAAATCCATAAAAAAGGGGTAAAAGGGTAAACTAACTAATTACTTGCTCAAAATGAGCTCCATTTTGTTGGATACTATTCTTTTAAGGAATTCATTTGCAGTAACCCTGTGATGATATTGAAAATCGTAGTGTGGACCTCAGTTCTTAACTCGTTTACATACGATTTTTGGTAAATTTGATTCTAGAGATATCCCCATTAAAAAAATCTAAAGATAATTGTTAATTCGATACTAACTTATGTAATCTGATGGGCCTTTGAGTAAAAGTGCTTTATAACCTTGTCCCATTGAATTTATAAGTTTAGATTTTTTTTTTGTTTTCCTTTCATTTAATTTATCATGTTTGTTAGAGAGATTTGATCCTTATGATTGACTCTATAGATTGATCCCATAAAAATACAGGTCGTTATTTTTTTCTGATTTTAGCCGGTTGGATTCCCGAGTGTGGGAAGCAAACTTTCAAAAATCTTTGAATGCAGATTAGTTTCTTTAAAAAAATTAAGGAATTTTCCCTTTGAGGAAAATTTGCTATCTCCAGTGTTTAGAGTACTTTCCCTCCAGGTGGAGTTAAAACATTCCACCCTGTATATTATTACAAAGCATAATATTATGCTTGTTTTTCCGAGGTATTAGGCAGAGCATAGCTGTAGTAACACCCTCACTTCACTAGTTATGTTTAAGTCCTATGTTTTAGGGAGGCGAGTCTTTTGTCTGCGTTTGCGTTTCTCAGTTTTATATACCTTATTTGTTTTTTTATTTTTCCAGAGTCTTATCTAGGTAATATTATACTTGTCTTCAGATACCTAGCTATCTACAATACTTCTCTGTCCTCTCTAGCCAAACAACATATCGAAAGCGCTATGTTAATATTCTTTTTAAATCCTAACTTATAATATAAATGCGAAAGTGAGTTTGTTTGTTTGCTTTCACGCTAAAACGGCTGAACGGATTTGGATGAGATTTGGCACATGGGTAGACCATGATCTTGGATTAGGGATACTTTTTATCCCGATATTCTTACGGGATTGAGACTTATGCAAGTGAAACCGCGGGGCGCAGCTAGTAATATTATAAATGCGAAAGTCAGTTTCTTTGCTTGTTTGTTACGCTTTCACGGTAAGACGGCAAAACGGATTTGGATGAAATTTCGCACACTGGAAGACCATAACCTGGATTAGGACCTAGGATACTTTTTATGTCGGTAGTACGTTTCCATAGAATAATATCCGTCATGCACGCGGGCGAAGCCCCTGGCAAAAACCAGTAATATTATAAAAATGCGAAATTAACTTTATAAAAATTATACAGTTAATCGGTTAAAGGACACTAAAAGAGACACAAAAGAAGGTTTATTGTTACTACGTCTGGGGGCGTCTAGTGTCCCGCAAAGTGTAAAAATAAGAATCATTCAGGCTAAGGTTTAAATACGTACAAATTTACAACGTTGATAAGGTCAGGTGTCCAGTACCTACATAAATTATGTAGATCCATCAACAATAAAATAGCATTACGTAAAACACAAGCCAGTTGTAAGGGCGAGCCGAAACAAATGGCTCGTGTCTAATGAGAGCCGCCCAATTTTCCGCTACATGTAAAATCACGGGATAATTCCACGGACACCCTTTTCTTCGCATTTTTATAAAAAAAGACAGCAACACAAAAACGGTGTGTCTCACTTTCATGAAAGTATGCTTAGCATAATTAGCCTATAAATGAATTAATTAAATGAGAGGAGGCCTGTAACCCAGCAGGTCCCACTGCTGGGCTACAGGCCTCCCCTCTTCGAGCGCGGGCACAGTGCGGGTTGATAGATGTCACATGTCTTCGAATTTTTGGTTCTAGGATATGCCGGTTTCCTCACGATGTTTTGCTTCACCGTTTTGAGAGCAGTGGTGATGCAATTATTTAGGTATACAAAGTACGAGAAAAGCGCCTGCCTGGGTTCTTACCCAGGCAGGAGCAAAGAGAGTATAATAATGATGTTTATGATGAGAGGACGTGTTTTTTTTACTATGATAATTTTAAAAGTGGACTAAGATGGAGCACTCCTTACCGACACGAGCAAGGCATGCCATAACCGTACTGCTTGAACAGTAAAAGATCGATGAGAAACTAGTCGGGCTTTTCAAACTAGTCGGGCTTTGTTTACGAAAAATCTTTCGAAAATGATACCTACCTACAAAATATAAAAAAACCTACTAAATGTAAATGGTTTAATTGAAATAAATGCTTTGAGTTTGAGTCTGAGTTTGAGTACAGCATTTTTGCTAATTTGCCACAATGTACGTCATAAACTAATAAATAAAAAAATTAAAAAAATTGTTTATGCTGTAAAAAGGATATTGGAATCATTTTTACACGTCATACTAAAAAAAATATTAAAAATTAGCTAGATGAGTTCGGCTATCTGACTACTCTGAGAAGTAATGCCGAAACAAACTCACAATAATTAAAATAATATAATACTTTACAAAGTAATCATGTCAAAATAAGAGTTAGTCCACTTTTGCTCTAAATACGGCATGATACGAGTGGACTATTTACTTTTGTGAGGTGCTTGTAAGTAAACTGCGTTGAATTTATTTCAGAATAGTTTTTTTTGTGGTTGTCTCATTGATTCAATTTGTAATCTATCATTTGAATTAATTCGTTTTTTTTTCTTTAGTCTTGAATGTCCCACTGCTTTACATACCGGTAGTCACTAAATCCTCAACAAGCAAGTCCTGTTTCGAAAATTGTATAACTTAGTTAAGCTGGCGGTGAACGGCTCGCTATATTCTGTACGTCAAGTCAAAATAAATGTTTGTCACATTTATTTTGAGTATATACCATACTACCACGAAAAACAAGACAAGTAAAAAAATCATAACATGAAGTATTAATTTCAAATGGGTTAGTATTTTTCGTTGTATCAGCTTAAGGTCCAAAACGAAATAGATTTCTCATAATTGCCGAGAGGTACGAAATTTTCAAAAACTTAAAAGTTCGATATCTACAATTAACAAACCCTGTATACTTAATATATTAAAGTCGCTTACGGTACGGATTTTGATGCGGTTTTTACAATCATTTAGAAAAAATATTCCGGAAGTTTTATGAGTTTATAATAGTGATAAAAAATCGGCTGGTCCATACATTTTGACCGCGTATGTATTGCACTTTTCTATGAAACAGCCGTTTTTATTTTAAAAACCGTAGAATATTTTCATCGCGAGGGGGTTCAGAATCATGTACTGAATCCATGGTAACAGTTTTCGAGACGATGTCCCTGCCACCCTGACATAACACATCTATGTATAAATATTATAAAACAAAGTCGCTTTTCGTGTTTTCTGTATGTCCGCGTTGTTCTTCTAAAGTACGCAACGGATTTTGACGAGTTTTCAACATAATTTAGAGAATGTGTTCCGGAAGGTTTATGGGTATAATACATTAATATGAAACTTCTAGATAATTAAGAAATCTCGATGTTTTGTCAAGTCATAAAAACCTTGCGAAACAGGGGCAGGTCGCTAGTAACATTTTTCGATATTTTGTCTAGTTTAATCCGATCCAGCCTGTCCCTTGCTGTCCTCCCCCAGCGACAGCGACGTTCTAAATCGAGGAATCGAGATCCGTACCCCACAGGGGGGGTACACTACATAAATACGAAAAACTTTATTCCGTCACTCACAAATACGAATTTCAAATAGGTACCGATTTTCATAATTCCGATTAAAACAACTCCGACTTATCATTACTCCTATTTTTATAACTCCTAAATTTCAATATTCCTAACGTTTATAATTACTATTCTCAAAATACCGAGTTTCAATAGATCGAATAACAAAAAGTTCGACTTAATGATAATTCGAAACATCAAAAAAACGAATTCCGACTGTTAAAATGTCGATTAATACAATTCCGAAATAAAAACCAAAAAAAAAAATTGTTTCGAATAACAATATTTTGTTTCCCTGGTCCACAATTCTAACCTAACCAAACCCAAATGATTCACCAACAATAGAGGGGATCTGGCACTCGGCGGCCACTGCCGCGGCACACTCGCTTAGCTTGCTCGCCTTCGCGCTTTAATAGTCACAGTTCTAACCTAACCTAACCGAAGTGATTCATCAATAATACAGGGGATTTGCAACATGCAAGCAGGCATGCAGCATGCAAGCAGGCATGCAGCATGCAAGCAGGCAAGCAGCAAGCAGTCATGCAACATGCAGCAAGCATTGTTTCTGTCATAAACAAGAACAATCATGTCAACTAGACTACAGTGTGACCAGACCTGAACCCTTCAAGCATTTGATTATTCGAACGTATGAAAATCGGAAAACTAACAAATCGCATTTACGACTTTCGGTAAAATAAATTTCGTGATTTTTAATAATAGATATTATAATTCTTAGGTATGAAATTCGGACTTTTGAAAATCGGAACATCGAAATTCGGAATAAAATATTTCGGAGTATTTGGGTGTTCCCCCACAGGGGGTGCCCTTAGCGTGTACTCGCTTAGTTTCTAAGTTTTATGCCCTGGTTGGAGGCCTTAATTTATTGAGGCAGCCACAGGAAAGTCCAGTTAAACAGCCGCCAACCTCCTAAGCTGACCTGCAAGACGCCATAAAAAAGAAAACATTTTTGTCAAGTCTTAAATCCATGCGAAGCAGAGCAGATCGCTAGTACCTACAAGCCTTTTTAAGTCATTTGATTTGTCAAATGTTTTTATTGAACCAACCCGAGTGACAGCTTCCTCTGCCACCTGTTTATATAATATTTTTTGTAATTGTGATCACTTACACAAACAAATTGTAAAAACAATTGTTCTTTTATTCTAATCAACACAAGGTAAATATTCTTCTTTTCAGTTTCTATTGCAACATGTACTTATAGACAAGTAAAAACTGATGGTAGGGGTCTCCCCATTATTCTTGCTAGCCACGTGTCGCTATGTTTCTCATTTCTACTGTACTGCACTTTTTCAACCTGTATTCAATAAAGTTACCCTGAAACTCATGCTTTGTTTGAACGTCGCGTCGTAGTGATTTGAGTATACATGTCAACTAGACTACAGTGTGACCAGGGCCCACAGAGCAACTAATTAATAGACATGTCTGCGGGTTTACTGGTTAAACGAAGGACATTTGAAGCAGATCTGTTCTTCTCTTGTTTCTTTCTTTCAGATTGAGTATTCAAGCCTCGTTCCAATTAATAGGGGAAATATTTATCTGATCCTCTAAAAAACTTATGGACCTTCGAATGATGAACACTTTTCTACATTTTTTTAATAAATAAATCAGCCTTTTTAAAAGTTCTGACCTTTTCTCACAGTTAGTCGTAGTAAACGGGTTAGGTTAAATCAGAATTGTGATTATCCGTGTGTGAGCCGAGCGAGCGAAGCGAGTGGTGCCGCAGTAGCGGCCGGCAAGTGCTACATCCAAGTTTGTCGCAGTTACTCGGGCTATTTAGTATTTTTAGGTCCCCAAAATAGGAACAAGTTCCCAAAAAGAGGCGCACCCTTAGACCCTTTGTACACGGCAGGGTTTGTTTAAGGTACGGTCTATAGACCACGCCGTAGAAAAAACGTGTCTGTCAACAAACTTCCATTATTATCCCTATAACACTAACGAACCATCTACAAACCAACCGTGGTAAGCGTAGCTTAACTTTCAAGTGACCCTGCGGCTATTATTATTTAGTTACGAGCCCCCCTCCCCCTTCCCCCATTTTTATGAACATATCTATAAATTGGCTGCCTACTCTGTCTTTTAATTACTCTGTGGGCGTTGGATGTGTATTACCTTTGTGGGAATAATGGCACTAGAATATTTTATGCGAGTCTGAAGTGTTAGGAGTAGGAATGTATTATTGCTTGTTGTTATGGCTTTGCTAATTTAGAGTTGTGTCTTAGGTTACCAGCCGTCCGGATTTGTCAGGACATGTCCGGCTTTTTAGCTCCCCGCCAGGACTTTGTGCGGCCTTTTCGACTGAGGACTATTTAAAAAATAATACCATTAAATTGATTAATTTGAAACGAACGATTAAAAATAAAATGTCCTGACTTTTGAAAATGTCCGAGTTTTTGTCAGGAGTTTCAAAGAAGAATGGCAGCACTCCATGTAATCTGGGTGTCGCACTTAAACTTCGCTTACATTCGTTAAAATACTCTCAAAAGATAGATCTCGGTCAAATTAAGATAAAAGGCAATCACAGTATATTTTTTTAATATGGGCTTTCGCCAGAAAAACGTTGTTTAAAAAGCAAGTGGCCATGAAATTAAACCAAAGAGTTCTTAAGCAGTAAACCAACGAGTAAACAGTATATGACATTCAAAGATGGCAGTAATGAATAGTTCAAATAATGGCTACCGAAGGGAAAAGTGGCACTAATTAGTAGCTAACTTTGTATATTAAACCTTCTACACATTATAAGAGCATCATGTCCTATTGTACTCCATGCACTTCTATGCAAAGCAAGCAGACATAATTGTGATTGACAAAATGTCTTTTGTTATTACTACTAATGTGAACGTCATCCTAACTAATATTCTAAATGCAAAATTGAGTTTGTTTGTTTGTTACGCTTTCACACTGCAACGGTTGAACTGATTTGGATGGCACACAGATAAACCTTGGATGATGAAAACCAAAAATGCGTCCTAGGGGTACATCCAAAAAATACTATCCGCGATGGTTTGTTGCCCTGCAACTGTAAACCAACGCGTTTAAGCTTTGTGTCGTGCATCGTACACCGTACACGACCAAACAGGCTCCAATGCATAAAGCTTCCCACGACACGTATCCGTAGATACGAGCATGGTATAATAATATACTTCGCCAGGCATGGCGTTCCGAAACACAGTGGTCACGTGGGCAACTCATGTCTACGTCATCACATCTGTGTTACCAGAAGTTTGTAATAATAACTCCCCAAACACCTTTATTACCTGTGCGAATCCGATAAAACAATGAGGTTTTAATTAACAATTACTTTGGTTTATGTTTAAATTGGCCTATTATCGGTTATCTACCGGGATGTATAGGCCATCATGTCATTCGATTGACGATTTAAAATTTATGATAATAACTGTGTATTACCCATTGTGTTAGATTTAAGTGATTGATTGTTTTTCTCAACGGGGGTGACATTATCACTAAGTGACAAAACCCCTTTAAATAAATAAAGATAAAAAAAAAAAAAAAATGTTTAAATTGAATTACGAGTATATCTGACAACATCGAAAACGATGAAAAATGATTGAAAAAGGTTATGAGGCAAGATCTAGAGACGTTGGTTGACATCGCCCGACGTTTCAAGCGACTGGTGCCGCGGGACATTTTGTCCAGTGAATACGTCGCTTTATCACTGACAATACTTGTCAGTGGGCATGGAACAACTCTCAGTCGTGATGTTATTTACAAATATTTTCAATATTATGTACCTAGGTATAAAAAATGTTTTTGCCTATACCTACCTAATATCTTCTTATATTTATGCAAGGTTCAAAGGCGAATGTGGAATTTAAGATCTTGTCTTACTATGTTGGTCGGCTTATTCCTACCTATTATGCATTAAGCAAAAATAAAACATGTATTTCGTAATTGAATAAAGCATTTGCATTTTTATTATTTTATTACATTCTAATCTTAGAAGAACTTCTTCGAATAACTGAGTAGCCGGTGCAGTAGCCATGCTTGTCGTCGGCATCACCACACGATGCTCATCACCAGTGATCGGAGTAGGTAGATTGATTTTTAGTACTTGTATCATAAATGCACACAGAAAGAATAACATGGATAAGCCATTTTTCCGGAAAGTAATTCCGGTATTTCCGGATTCAATTAAATATTGTTAATGTTGGTAGTGATATTATTACTACTGTACCACCCATGATCCTTTGTTCTGATTGGTCGTTGGGTTTTGTCAAATCGTGACAAAAAAAAAAAATAGGAAGAATAATAAAGAATAAAATTGCTCATTTTATTACAATTCCTACCTTTTTTTTGAGGATGGCAAATCATCAAATGACTCCTTCCACTCTGGCAGAATACAATTCCTACATAAGTTCCGGTTTTAATAATCCACCAATTCCGGAGGAATGTCCATAGTAATATATACGTTTCGGATCAATGACCCCAGTTCAATCTACCTACTCCGATCACTGCTCATCACACATACTAGCATTAACTGTAATCTATGGCATTGCATTAGACTCGATCACCTCTGCATACCTGGATTACGTACAATCCTCGTATTCTATACTTCATAAAACAAATAAAACTAGTAGGTAAACAAACTAGTCCACAACTGTTCACAACGACCCGTCAAGAATATGTCAAAGACATCTCTTTGAAACTGATATCAATAGATATTAATGTTGCCATGGAAGCTAAATTCTCCAAAAAATGTATACTTAGTGGATTCATTTAGCTGTCATCAACAATTAGCTCATTCATATTTATTAATATAAAACTTGTAGCAAATACAAATAGGCAGTGGCGCCAAAGCTTAGAATAATACTCTTGTGTTTCAAGGGACAGGAGTCTGCTTCTCCAAAATGTCTTAGATTTGATGGAACAGAACTGAGTTATCAATAATAATTTACGTCTTGTCTCGTAATACTCCTTAAAAAAAAAGAGTTAGTAAAAGTCTTAATAATCTGTTTAAAGTTAAATGATGTAACCACTATTACCGAAATCCTGCTAATATGCATAATTTTATTATAGAAATAGAAATACCATATTCCGGTAAGTAGGTATGGTAATTGCATAGCTACCGTCTCAGATTCTACTCAAACTCAAACTCAAAGCATTTATTTCAATCAAACCATTTATAGGCACTTTTGAATGGGACTGATATGAAGATTCGAATGACGTTATTGCGACGCACGCTATTTCGAAAAAAAATAAGGGTGGTACGCCATTTCGAAAACACATTAGTCGAAAACCGCTATATCGAATGACGTTGTCGCGAACACGCTGATTCGAAAAACTGTTTGAATGGTACGCTAGTACGAAAGTCATTGAAATCCACTGTTGCGAATATCATATTCCAATCTGAATTTGTCTGGGCGATCCAGTGATTACGACAAGAACTACAGCTACGATGATAAAACTAACACTGAGCTAGTTGTCTATACTACTAAGCGTATAAATGATTAATATTAGTACTTATTATGATTTAGCTATGTATGCCTAGCATGCTTCTAGAGTTTGGGAAATTATCAAATAACTTCTCCCGCTCTGGGCGGAGCGGGAGGGTGTGTCAGACTTTTACTGCCTAAAACCCACCCGTGTTCCTTCCGTTGCCTGTGTGCCGGGCCGCGATATCTCTTTCGGACAAACTCGCAACCCTGGCAGGCATTGGCCCTTATGGACCCCGTCAGTTGGTGCTGACATCTCTTTGAGGCGCGCGTGGAACACAACGCGCCGTCGACCCGGGCCTGGTCCTAATCGGACGGCGATCTACCCATTGCTCACCGCAAGCCCGCGCCTACGGTGGCCGGAAGTCGGCTCGCGACTCCCGACGCCCGGGGCGTCTCCTACGGCGACTAGGGGCGCGAGGGCGCGAATCTTGCCTCTCCCTCGCGCGCTCCACCTCCTCCTTTGTGAGCATTACTGCTTCGCAGAAGGAAGTGATGGCCTCCCAGGCACTCTCGCTCCGGACCATGGCTTGAACCAGGGCCGGACGCGAGAGATCGCCGCCGCCGATCGCCTCCGTGAGGACACGGCGGTGCTCTGCCCATGCAGGGCAGACCTCCAAAGTATGCTCCACCGTGTCCTCCAGGCGATCCACACAGTGGTGACACCCGGGCGTTTCCTCCCGCCTTATACGGAACATGAACCTCCCGAAACAGCCGTGTCCGGTGAGGACCTGCGTCAGGCGAAAGGTGAGTACGCCGTGGCGCCTCTCTAGCCACTCCTCAAAGAGGGGACTTGTCGCCACAATTGTGGCGTGCCCACCCCTTTTGATACCTAAGCTAATAAAATTACAAATACTACAGTACCTATTCATTATAATGCATTCACAACAATAAAAATTGTAAAAAGTGTAGCGTATTTGTAATGTTATTAGCTTATCAAAACGGGAAGCATGCAAGAGATACATAGCTAAATCATAATAAGTACTAATATTAATCATTTATACTTAGTAGTATAGACAACTATCTCAGTGTCAGTTTTATCATCGTAGCGTAGGTAGTTCTTGGTAATCACTGGGTCGCGAATTCGATCCCCAGACAAATTCAGATTGGAATATGCTATTCGCAACAGTGGATTTCAATGCCAAGAATTTCGTACCAGCGTACCATTCAAACAGTTTTTCGAATCAGCGTGTTCGCGACAACGTCATTCGATATAGCGGTTTTCGACTTAATGTGTTTTCGAACTGGCGTACCACTCTTAATTTTTTTCGAAATAGCGTGCATCGCAATAACGTCATTCGAATCTTCATATAACTCCCCTTTTCAATTGTCAAGGAGTCGGTCAGTCAAAAATATGAAACTACTTGCCCATTCCAAAGCGTGGTAGGTACCCATGGAGAAGAACGGGCAAGAAACTCCACGGACACGCTTTTAAATAAATAAAAAATGTTTCAAAATATTGGTTACATCATTCATGTTGAAATTATACATGTGAGAACTTCAAATTCAAAATATTTTATTTCACATAAACCTACATGGGCACTTATGAAACGTCAGAAGCTAGGTGCATGGTTACAATTGGTCGTTTCCTATGGAGAAGAGTCGGCAAGAAACTCTACGATTACTCTTTTAAAAATAGGCCTTTACAATATTTTCAAATAACAGTATTAATAGGTATGGGAGGACAGTGTAGGTCTTTCAACGAGTACCAGGTACTTAACAAAATACAAGATGGTCAATAAATCTACAGTCCACTAAACACTCCACTACAGGCCTTAAGCCTTATATTAACAAGAAACTTTTAATAAGTATGTTGCTATTTACTCTTGAACTTTTAAGAACACTTGTAAGACAGCTAAAACCTTATACATTAGCAACACAGTTAAATCAGCAGACAATAAAATACAGACGGTTTGGAAAATTATCAATAATGAAACGAACAGGAACAAAAAGCATAATTCTGATTACACACTGAAGACGTCATGCGATGGTCTCATTTACGATAGCAAAGAAGTTGCCCAAGAATTTGTAAATTACTTTACCAGTATCCGGAGATTTAGTAAGGGTGAATGTTTCAGCATGCCCGATTTAATTTAACTTTAAGCATATTAACCCTAAAAAACAGTAATAAAAGCTTTTAAGCAAATTAAGATTTAATTAACTGAAGATCTTTGGGGAATGTCCATTAAAGTCTGTACTTCCATAATTGAGACCATAGCTCCTTACTTAGCCTTAATATTTAATTTGTGTGTGGACCTTCTAGGTCTAGAGAGTCTTCCCGGATTTAATGAAATACAGTAAGGTAATACCACTTTTCAATTTTGGGGACATTAAAGACACCAATAATTATAGAATCGTATCCGTGTTGCCAGTTTTCAGCAAGGTGTTTGAAAAGGTAATGCTTAATCAAACACTCAATCATTTTATCTCAAAAAAAATCCTTCATGGTCAACAGTATGGTTTCACCAAAGGACGTTGTACGACCGACACCGGTGTAACCTTGTTAAGACACATTTTTCACGCGTGGGAAGAGATCCAAGACGCCTTAGGAATCTTTTGTGACCTCTCCAAGGCATTTGATTGCGTTGATCACGAAACCTTACTCTTGAAACTTGAGTAATACAGACTTGGAAAACTTGCGCTCAATTTTGTAAAATCTTATTTAAATGATAGACAGTAGCAAGTCCAAATAAACGGTATCAATTCACTAGGTTTAAAAGTAAAAATGAGTGTCCCACAAGGCTCGATATTGGATCCATTCCTCTTTTTAGTGTATAAAAAAGATCTACTCCATTTATTAAAAAATAAACCACAAATGGTATTATTTGCTGACGATACTTCTTTCATTTTTAAGGAAGATCGACGTGCTACAAATTTTGACGACGTAATAACGCCCTACTGCAGGTCCAAAATTGGGTCACTGCTAATAATTTAGTATTAAATGGAAAAAACTAGGTGCATAAAATTAACTTTACCAAATGTCAAAAGTAGTGATTGTGGGATAGTATTGTATCAAGAGAAACTAGGATTCGTCGATAAAACTATTTTCCTAGGCATAACGCTCGACTCAAGGCTACAATGGGGTCCTCATTTAACATCTCTTGCAGGACGGCTAAGTTCAGCAGCATATACTGTCAGAAAAATCCGTCAATTCACTGATGTAGTTACCGCGAGACTGGTCGATTTTATTTACTTTCATAGTATCATATTTTACGGTATTTTATTGTGGGGACGGGCTGCAGACATTTTTATTCTGCAGAAAAGAGCGATCAGAGCCATATTATCTTCGCAGACGTGACTCTCTAAGTGAACTGTTGGTCGATTCTGTAAAAATATTAACGTGAAGCTTAGGTGAAGTGAGCGTGAAGTGAGCTGTCCCTGCCATAGAATCGACCGGCAGGATTCTAGGGATTTTTTGTTTTTTTTTTTTGTTTTTTAAAAAACGTTGCCCCACACTAAGAATTTCTTCTTGTATCGTGGGTGCGTTTACAAACATAGAAAATCACATACACTAACACCCAGACCCGGAACAACTACTTGCAGATCATACAAATATTTGTTCCGTGCGGGGATCGAACCCGCGACACGTTACGCAGCAGTCGATCGCTCAGCCACTGCGCCAACCGTGTCGTCAACACACTAACAATTGACAGCTCACTTCACGCTCACTTCACCTTAGTTTCACGGTGATATTTTTACAGGGATATTAACATCATAACGGTACCTTTTCAATATATCTTTGAAAATATCATGTATGTACGTAAGAAAAAAAATACATCTTTTAACTGTAACTGCGTTTAAATATTGCAAATAAATGCGTTTGGATAGTCAGATTTAATAAAAAAATTGTTTATTCTTTTTTTTGTGCAGCTTAATAAAAAAAAGCTGATGCATAAAAACAAAAACCCTGTGACTGTTTCATATAATGTACATACTTTCATTCATGAACGCTTCTGAAATGAACACCAAAAATGCCATTCTTCTTTTGAAATGGTTAGCCTAGTTTTGTCTTGAATTCAGTAAAGTAAACTTTCGAACTAGACCAAATGAGTGTATGCATATTCTATCCGCATTCTTCCAAATGAATTTTTATATGAACAGGACTTACGGCCGATGGGGCCGAAAGGTTCCAAAGTAGCGACCGCGTACCTCATGACGAAGCGGAGGAACGGCTCCCACAAGGTGGACCGATTTAAAGACCGTAGTAATCCGCTGGATGCGAGAAGCACAGAACTGGTCGAAGTGGCGGTGCTTAGGGGAGGTCTATGTCCAGCAGTGGACGTCTGATGATGATGATGATGATGATCAACAGGACCACAGTATTCTCTCGTTGGTCTATCCATACTTAAATGTCAAGACTATGAAGAAAACAATGCTCTTGCTCTGTTCTGGTTCTAAACCCACCTTGACCACCACCACCGCCGCCTTGATCCATGCCAGTGACTTTTTAGGATCAATATTCACGTATGGTTGGTTTGGCCCTACATGACGTACGGCTAGTATGTAACGCAATTTAGAAGAGTCTTTATCAGGCGAAAACTAAAACTATAAAGTTACGAGATTTTAGCCTTGGTTTATCTAATATTTAACACATTTACCAGTGCAATACCTACGTTTCTTATGCCAATCGTGTCTGCTAAGAGTTTCCAATAAAACCAGCTATACAAACTTTTTGAAGTGAAACTTCTAACGGGGGGTATTAGGATTTTACTGTCACGAAAAAGCGTTACGGCCGCCTGGAGGGGGTAGACGATATATCGCGTGGTGAGAGGCGGCAGCGGCGGACGGAGAGAATAGATTGGAATATCAAGTATTTATATTGAACCGATTTGAAAAATTCTTTCACTGTTGCGAAGCTACACTATCCCCGGGTGCCATAAGCTATATTATATTTTCAAAAAAAAATAGGATCCTTAATAAAACTCCAATAATGTAACCCAAGGTGTAAATAAAAATCCTAAAATATTCTTTACATTGCGTGCGTTGCGAAAACGATTGATGATAGAATAAAATAATGTACTACGACATTGCAGAAAACATAATTTTTTACAAAAAGTGTAGCGACAGCATATGTCTAACTATTATAGTTATGTAATAAGCGTTCTTTTATTTTAAAAATTTAATTGAAATGCCGCCGCTAAAAAAGGCTCTTTATTTGTAGCTTGGTATTAATTCTTATCAAAATAAATTACTGCATATTCAAGACTGCTTCAATACCTTTATATAACTTTTTGAATTATTCAATTCGGACATTCAATTCGAAAGATATCACGAGTTTAAAAATGTCAGTATTAGAAAAAACTTGTGTGGTAGCCGCTCACCCTGCTCGGCTAGCTAGGCAGCACCTTATGCAATGTAGGCGTCACTGGGGTACGGGCCGTACGGGAGAGTAAGTATGGTAGGTAGTGTTGATAGGTAGGGTAGGATAGGTAGGTGCGCTGTAGATAAGTACTTAGCTTACCCGTGCGAAGCCGGGGCGGGCAGCTAGTTGATCATAACGCAGATGAGCCGAATGAAGATTGATGACAAAAGATGTGCATTTGCTAATGTTCTTTTGTATGTGTATAAGTTTAGAGTAGACTATGGATATTTTTTTTGGTTTCGGATTGAATTCATTTTTTTGTGTACCTTACCTAACCAAATCATAATTTGCAGTAAACCTAATCGCAACGGACAAGTGGCAGAACGAATCGCAACAAAATTTTGCCTTAAAGTTTTACGGGCAGATTGTTAATGTACTTGTCCAATTTGAAAACCTGCCCGTAAAACTTCAAGGTAAAATTTTGTTGCGATTTTTTGCCGCTTGTCCGTTGCGATTCGGTTTTCCACTTGTCCGTTGTGATTCGTTTTTCCACTTGTCTGTTGAAGTTTCACTTCTACTATGTGTCCCAGCACACATTTCGTTTTTTATTTTATTTAAGTGCAAGTATAGTACAGGTGAGAACCAAGTATGAACCAGTACAAGAACAACGTAAGAAAGTTGTGATAGTCAAGAAAGAAATTAAATTCTATCGGCTACCGCCAATACTTGTGCCGCACCTGCGTCTATCGTGACGAAGCTTCGCATAGTGATACGATAAACGAAGATGTGACCAACCATTATCGGCTATCATCGCGATAGCCAGTAATGCGTGTGGGCTGCGTAGCACTTATCGCCCGGGTACATGAAAGGGTTTTATCGCGCTAATTATCACATTATAATAATATAACCTTATAACCCGAAGAAAAGCACGACGATTCCAAGCTTCCAACGATAACCCATTAGTTACAATACTACGAGTAGTTTAGGAGATAAGAGGGCACCAATCAAAACCCTCCAATTGACTCTGCCTTAGTCGGGTAAAAATAAGTACCAAGAATTTTATGTTTGCCAACTTTTCTTTTCACAGGAAGCGTAGGTATGTACAATAATCCATGGGCCATTGTCTTTTTCTTTCCCAATGTGTAACAATATGTCTGTGTTTACAAGTCTGTGGAATACATCCGTGAATTGACGATAACAATACCAAATTAAACCGATCACAGAAAACGGAGTCAAGCATTATTCATTGGTTAACAATTTATTGAACAAGCAACGTCCAAATCATTATCTATCTGAGTATATAAAACCTCCATCTTTTATGACAAATTCGTTGTGTTTTAGAAACTTGTACGTGACAGATAGAAGAAGTGTTTAGTGATACCATGTTAAACTTACCAAAGTAGGACAAGTCAGAAAGCAAAGTCGGAAAGGGAGTGTCCTGCCGCAACAAGTTACAAAAAAGATCGGGAATCAACAAATCACGTGTTCAGGAGTAACAAGATAAGTCTAAAAGTAATTGCAGTAACTGGGTTACAAAATTTACCACGATAAACCAAAAGCAAGAGTAGCAAGTTCAACCAAAATGGATTTAAATAGATCACCATCTGACTCATTGGAAGCTGAATGGAAAGAATTACAAAATAAATTGGATAGATTTCCAGACGGAGATTGGTTTTCAAACTTCTTCGGCAATCGTCGTTTTAATGTGATTCAACTCCGCGAGAAAATTAAGCAAAACATAAGCCAAGAAGATTTAGTATTTCTGGTTAAGATGTTTTTACGTAACAAGATGATCAATAGTACAGATCAGGTTAAACTTGAAGTTTTGATAAGAAAATTGAACATAAAACAGAGAGCAAATGAAGACAATCAAGTGATAACTCTGTTCAGAATTGCACGGTCGTTTCCAGATGAGGTTGCCGTCATTGTCGATAAAGATCCCAATAATGCCGGACCGCTTACTCTGGCGCAGATGAGATTATACTCTGAATATCCGGAATTCCCGGCACTTGCTATACAACCATTGCTAGCATGCCTTCTCCCTAGAAATCACAAAGAGAGTACGAACATCTTGAACGTTTTTTTCTTCTCCAATATGATGCTCTCTGAATTTTTTAACAAAAAGTCAGAGTTATGGGGCAATAAAACTAAACTGCAAAGAGCGATCGAGATACAAGGAAAGCAAATGAACCACTTCAATTCCGTTGTTTTTAAGCCAGAATTGAAGAAGGAGTGGTGCAGCCGTCTGAAGATCATGGTGAACAACGAGTATTCAACAGTGTGGATAGAAGCTGCTATAAAATCTAAGGCTAAACTTATGGAAACTTATGGGATCTCTTTTTGATTCTTGTTGCTTTAAAAAGGCGGGATGGCGATATGCCACTTTATGTTGATAAACTTTATGTTTAACCATATTAACAATGTATTAAGTACCTATATTATTTGATTGTGTTCGCATAAGATTCTTGCAATAGAATAATATAATCAATAACAATAAATTAATGTATTAATATCTTCAAATTAACATTACATCATACCTGTACACCCACATTTCGCCAGTTATATTTAAGTCCCTTGTAACAGGGGGCGAACCTATTGCCATCAACCGCGCAAAAATCCAGACTCCGGGCTGCTACTGAGAAATCCAGAAGTAGAAACCCAATAACACTTTGCCCGACTCTGGACTCGAACCCAGGATCTCAGGCTCAGCAGTAGCGCTTGCGACCGCTAGACCAACGAGGCAGTCAATTTATATCTATAGTTGTATTTTTTTTCCTGGCAACACTGTTCGTCAAAAAACGACCTCCTTGGTTTAATTAACTTAGAAAATTTGTAAAAAGTGTTATAATTATGTTAAATTAGTGTATTATAGTCGTACCTAGTTATTAATTAGTATATTCAGTGATTATACAGTGTTTTTTATCATATAGGCTTTCCCCTTTTTCCGCCATACTTCCCGGTTCCGTGCGTCTTTTATCCAGGTGTTTCCCACGACTTTGACGATATCATCGACCCAACGCGCTTTTGGACGACTCTGGTTTCTTTTGCCTAACCTTGGCCACTATTCGGTCACAGCTTTACTCCATCGGCCATCTCCGCGCCAGACTAGATGTCCTGCCCAGCTCCACTTGAGGCGCGTCGCCCTGTCTCCAACGTCGTAGACTTTCGACCGTCGACGAATTTCGGTGTTACGCACTTGGTCTAGTATGGTTATGCCAATCATGGCTCGCTCCATAGCCCTTTGTGCTACTCGTATGTGGTGGACAGTTTCCTTTGTGAGTGTCCATGTTTCGGCAGCGTAGGTCATTGTAGGCAAGACACATTGGTTGAAAAGGCGGGTTTTTAGGCACTGTGGGATGTTTTTGGTTCGAAAAATATGTTTCAGCTTACCAAATGCCGCCCACCCTAGCTGTATGCTCCTAGAAATTTCTTTGTTGGGATGCTCCTTGTCAAAAGATAGAACATGTCCCAAATAACCGTAATGGTCAACCATCTCCAGACGCTCGTTTCCAACCATAACAGCTGAAACTGAGTCATCCGGGTCACCTAACATCACCCTCGTCTTGGACATATTCATCCTCTAGCCAACTTGTAAGGAAGCATCATAAAGTTCTTGCGTTGGAAGCCTTCCAGGGATTCGGCGAATAAAATTTGGTCATCCGCAAACCGAAGGTGCGACAAGTAGACACCATTGATGTTTATACCACGTTGATTCCATTCCAGTGTTTTCATCACGTCTTCCAGAGCAACAGTGAAAATATTTGGCGAAATGGTGTCTCCTTGGCGTACTCCCCTTTTAATCGGTATAGGGGCCGTAAGTTCATGCAGTATGACTTGCATTGTTGCCGCATCGTACAGCTCCCTGAATACACCCACATACCGAACGTCGATTTGGCAGCGATGGAGGGAGTTAAACACGGCCCAGTGCTCGACACTGTCGAATGCTTTCTCATAGTCGAGAAAAGCTAAACACAAGGGCTGGTTGTACTCTGAGCTCTTCTCCATTATCTGTTTTACGGTGTGGATGTGGTCGATGGTGGAGAAACCACTCCGAAAACCGGCTTGCTCAACGGGCTGACAATCGTCTAGTTGGCGGGTGAGACGGTTGCATATAGTTTTAGCAAACAGCTTATAAATGGGAAATGAGAGATATAGGACGGTAGTTACTAAGAGTTGAATGGTCACGTTTCTTATGTAGGATAACTGTTGCCTTCTTCCAAGCATGTGGCGGCGAGGCATTGTATAGGACGCTGTTAAAAAGTTTTACAAGAACTTGTAGTACGGGTTGACCACCAGCACGCAGCAACTCAACCGTGATACCGTCCTCACCAGGTGTTTTTCCACTCTGCATTTCCGAAAGTGCCTTTTCTACCTCGCAAGCCATGATATCTGGTAGACTTTCTGAGCTTCGGTGCTCTATGGGCGGAGCTCTAGAGTTATGTGGTGACGTTGGTTCTACCGATTTTGAAGCATAAAGTTCTTCGTAGAATTTCTCCAAAATATTTAATAATTGATTGCGGTCTGTAGCAATCCGACCATCTTCTGCTCTTAGTTTCAGGATTTGTTGTGCACTCGTATTTATTTTCCTCCTAAAGATTGCTGGCGTTCTATGCTGTTTTATTGTATTTTTAATGATTTTTGTGTTATGTTTACGAGTGTCCCTTTTAATTGCTTTACTAATCTGCCGATTAACTCAGTCTATTGCTCTTTGATCTTGAATAGTGTACTGTTGCATGGATCTTCTTTCTTCAATAAGAGTCAAGGTTTCAGGTGTCAGTTTACCTTCTTTTTTTCCGCACTTTGCCAAGGTGTTTTCGTGTAGTTTTAGTAATGGCGTTGCATAACAGCTCGTTTAGCTGATTGGTATCCAGGTTCGATTCTTCAAGTTCCTGGAATCGGTTAGTCAGTTCCAAAGTATAGTCTTCTTGAAGTGAGAGTATTTCTGGTTTCTCGTACTTAGGTTTTAATCTTCGATTCATTTTTGTTCTCTCCTTCTTTAAATCAAATCTATAAGCCGCTCTGACCAGACGATGATCGTTTCCAGCCTTAAAGCGAGTGAGGACAGAGACATCTGTGACTACATGTTTATGTGAGCCTATTATGTAGTCAACCTCGTACTCGGTCTTTCCATCTGGAGTTGCCCAACTTTAAAAAAAAATGTGTTCATTGCGTACATTGCCCTTCCACCCCTCTGTATCTCAAGAAACGTTTCCAGTTTCTATGTGACTCTCACACGAAATTATTAAGATCATCAGATAACTTGAAGCTTAAAATGCCAATGCATTCCTCAACTTTCACAACAACAAATCCTTTACTGTCCAGGCTGCTCGTTTGTGGAATGCATTACCAGTTCCAATAAAGCGCGCGCAACCGTTGCCTGTGTTTAAAAGACTCATGAAAGAACATTACTTGTCGTTATGATTTTGTTCTTATCGTTAGCTGTAATAATATTCGTCATTTATTTTCGTTGCTTATATAGTTAGTATGTATGTATCTATGTATCTATTATATAGCACTTATCTGTGTATCCATTATAGTATATTGTACTTATATACCTTTTATTTGCACCAAAGACAGTCCCATTTTATGTCCAGAGAATCACTGTCCATTCCAAGGTTGCCTGGAAGAGATCGCAGTAAGCGATAAGGCCGCCAATTGTATATTTTGTACTGTATTACTTTTTTTTTATGTAATTATAATCTGGTGTACAATAAAGTATATATAAATAAATAAATACATGTTCTTTTGTTCCAGAAAATTTACCAGAGTTTGCCTTCTTCTGTTACGAAGACCTAGGCCGAAACCGCCGATGGAGCTTTCGTTTGTGAGCGTCTGGCCAACTTTTGCATTTAAGTCCCCCATAATGGTGTAAAAATGTGACGGTGCAGCGGCAAGGGCCTTTTCGATATCCTCGTAGAAGGCGTCCACCTCTTTGTCCGGATGTTGGGAAGTGGGGGCATAAACTTGAACGATTTTAAGAGAGTATCGGTCATTCAGTTTCAAAATAACAAAACAAACTCTTGGTGAGATGCTTTTGATATTTTGAACCGATGAGGTTATCCTCCTGTTAATGATAAATCCCACATCACCTTATGAAGTAACTACGTGACCTTTGTACAAGAATAGGTGATCTGATAGTAGTTTTAAGAGGTCTTCCCTTCCCGCGTACTTCTGATAGACCTATGAGGTCCCATTTAATGGCTTCGGTCTCAACTTGTAATTCCAATAATCTTTCGTCCGTTCTTAGCGTCCTGGCATTGTAACACGCCATGGTCAGGGTCGTTGTTTTGTGACAGCTGGGCGACATCCAGAGATTCTTAGCACCTTCTACCACGCCGTAACCAGAGCCGCTGTCCGAATAGCGGGGCTGCTGGGTACTGAGGGCCGGGGCTTTTTGGCATTGTTCATATTTAAAGGGCGGGTTTGGCCATAAAACGCCACGCTGGCCAGTGCGTCTTGGCGAATTTTTCGTCATATCCTCGTTCGTCCGTTAGCAGGGGTACCGCTGCAGTTACGTGCAGGTGAGGTTTAACTTGGGCAGTAAGGTGTTATGGCACCCCATTTCCCCCATAAGTTAACCTAAACTTGAACGTGAACTTCGCATAAAAAGGATATAAGTAAACTAGCTGTCAACTCAACCAACCCAACGGTGACGGATTTCAAAATTTCATAAATCCCAGGGAGTATTTTGTTTTTATTTAACTTATTCTATAAAATATTTACATAACGCAGAACATCACAAAATACTGCTCAGGTTTCTGAGCTACGTTGCAACACTCGCCCAGACAATAAACACTACATAATTTACGCCACAAAAAATAGGCTCAGTAGGCCTTATTGCTTAATAGTTATTCATACTATTAAACCTACCTACCTACAGGTTTGTGTCATAAACTTGTATTGTTAATCGAGTTTCTTTAATAAAAGCAGTGTACTTATTCCTTGTAACTTCACTTTTGTTTACAATTACACATAACTGTACATTATTACTAGACATACCTATGTTATGTTAAATTACTATATTAGTGCCAATTCATGAAATTAATGTTAAAAACTGGAGTTACAATCACTTTAAAATAGTAGGTAGTATCTACCCCCAGCCAATTTGCAAACTTAATTTTGTTGTTTTTTCCTTTTATTTTTAGAATAATTAAATTGTCATCCCATAATTGACATTACACACCCTTCATAACTTCTATTCCTTTGTTTTCCTTCAATTCTAAATAATATATAATTTTATTCTCCCAATAGTCCCTTCATCTTAGTACTTACTATCCACATCGTATCATTCTCTCTTATACCGTTTACTCACTTGGCTTTCTCTTCTCTCATTCCAGGGTGCCTCTAGGGTTGGCTTGTCAATATGTTGACCCGTAGAGCTGCATCCTTGGAGGAAAAATTGAAGGAATTAATCTAAATTTAATTCAAGAATTAAAGAAGTGTAATAGTGAATTACAGTAATACTATGTATGATACTGACACTCAGCACCTACAGAATGAATTGTTTGTTAAGGAATATGCTCTAAAGGATATCTTTGGTAAATATGAGGCTTGTCAACATGCGGGACGCCAATGAGTTGGCAAACCTGGTCAAGTACAATGCAGAGAGGTATGAGTCTCTGACAAATAACCTCTCTTTTAGCTGTGCCTCCTCCCAGGAAACTCAGCCTGAAGTTGTTACGCCGACACCCTCAGTGGTTCAGCCTGTAGGTAGGTGTATTAATAATTGTAATAATAGTAGGAATAATTTGATTAACACAACATACCTATGTATTTTCTGACAAATTTGGTCAAGGTTTTTGTAGAATATTTAATCAGTGTTCGCAAAAATATGTTATAAATAATTGTTTACCCGGTGTCAGTATTAGCCAATTAATTTATAGTATTAAATTGACAAAAACAAACCCCAGTTCAACTGTTATTTTATTATATGGGGGAAGTTTAACTGTAAGAAAAAAGGACATAATTGAATGTGTCCATTTGATGTTATAATCTCAATGAGTGATTGTTACCCTTTATTCTGATTTGTTGCTCAGTTTCATTTGCTTACCAGTGTATACAATTGTTGGGGTGAACCAAATAAATAAAATGAGACCAATAGTTGTAAATTTGTTTTCTGTGCCTTGCCTTATTCTCAATATTTGTCTGATGAGCAAAATAGGCACATTTATAATTTAAATTAATTTATAATAGGACATGTCGTCACAGTGATGCTTTTTTATATTTTGATTGTAATCAATTTATTACTGATTACAAACTGACAAAATATACAATGTATTTGCCACCTAGTTGTAGGAGACAAATTTCTAATCTCTTAGCATACAATATACACAGTGACACTGGTACGTGTAGTGTGCCACCGACTGTTAGTGGTACTAACACTACTTTTGATACGCCTTACAGTTTAAACTATTAGGAGCAACAACGGGTGACCCGCATATTTTGAATGTTGTTCATCAAAATATGCAGGGTCTGTCCGGCAAAGAGCTAGAGTTAAGTTTGTTTATAGAGAACTATGATGTTCAGAGTGTCGAACCCAGGTTGAGTAAGTGTGGTCGAGATTTTAGGTAATTAAGGCGAATTCTCTTCGACGCATTAACGTCACTGGAGATCATAATTAAATTGTACGTTACCTGGCCAAAACGTACCCTGTGCTGCTTTGTTGCGCGATGTAAAAAGGAAAAAAGAAAAAAGTTTATTTAATTTTAATTCTAGGTAAAAAAAGTCGTGGAACTACTTACCCCTGCTACAACAAGCCCCTCGCTCCTGTGGGAATTTGACAACATGAAACACCATCTGAAGTTGTTGTGCCACATCACTGTATAATTTTTACTTCAGCAGCCGATAGAATTTAATTTGTTTCATGACTATCACAACTTTCTTACGTTGTTCTTGTACTGGTTCGTACTTGGTTCTCACCTGTACTATACTTGCACTTAAATTAACAAGTTTTCTTGTAACAGTTGGTGTACCTGGTTTGATTGGAAAGTTTTAGCAGACACGAGTGGTATAAGACACGTAGTGCAATGGTAAATGGGTATAATATTAGATAAACCAAGGCTAAAATCTCGTAACTTTTTAGTTTTTCGACTGATAAAGACTGCTTTAATTTGCGTTACATACTCCTTGCAAGGACGTCACGTAGGGTCAAACCAAACATACGTTGGTCGTCTTTGATAAAAAGTCACTGTTATCTATATAAACTAATATTATAAAGACAAAAGATTTTTCATTGCATGATTGTTTGTAATGAATAACGTTTGATGAAGTTTAATCTCCGGTGACGTTCATAAATCGAATAGCATTCGCTTTAATTACCAAAAATCTCGGTCACACTTACTGTCGAGTAAGTGTAGTCGAAATTTTTGTTGGCTTCGATTCTCAGGTCAGGCAAAGAGTTTTTCCATCAGTTTCTCAGTAGAAGCCCGGAGTCTGGATTTGTGCCCGGTTGATGGCAATAGGTTCACCTCCTATTAAGCGATTAATTGTGGGTGTTCTATATAAGATACCTCTGCCGAACCTTTTGGAGAAAACAGGGGTGATTTTGTGTTATGAATTAGAATAGTATGATATAATATAAAATGAATGAATAATGATAATTAATATAATATAATAATAATAATAATAAACATTTATTTCAGACCAGGTCCATATTCTTGTTAATAACAATATACTTAAAAACTAATGTTAGTACTCATCACAACACATTAAACAGAGACATGAAGCCGCATCCATCTCTGCAGCATGGGGGACTCCTCCCGATCTGCAAATACACACAGTATAGAGTTGGAACTACCACGAACGCGAGTGAGCAGGGAGGCACATCTTTTCCTTATGACAGCGGCAAATAAAACTAATGTAAACTGTAATATTGAGCATGGACAGGTATATTTTTTTTTTTTTAGTTATAACCATTTAAATTGCAATGCTTTAACAGGCAACTAAGTTCTAAGAACCTACCTATTGTTAACATCTTCAAAATTCAATAAAGAATTTGAATTTGAATAACGCACGTCATTGGTAGGGAATACCAAAGAGCGTGCAACTTTCGCGCTTATTACATGTCAAAATCCATTAATTAATCGCCAGCAAAAATATATATGATGTACTTGTAATTGTACTCCGTCCAGACTGGCGTAAATATCGAAATTCTATTCTGATAATTAGCATACAATCATTAGTCTGCCAGCATAATTTGATAGAGCACATTAGCAATCAATGTAATTGGCTGAAATGGGCTCTAGTGAATGAAACCGACAGCAATTAGGCTTTAATTGTAACAGGCACTCGATATCCTATTAATCGGAACGAAAGAAATTGAGATGAATAAAAACATGAAGAGCTGTGGTGGATGCCCCAGTGGTATATTGGCCCCGATGAACGAGTTCTAGGTCGTGAGTTGCAAACCCAGACAGGCGCTTTACTTTGTGTAAATAATTTCATCACCAATGCTCTCAAAACATCTGAGGAAACCAGCATGTCCTAGAACCAAAAACTCGAAGACATGTGACATCTACGAGTAGGTTTATTCCACTAATCCCCATTGATGGGGATTTGTGGACAAAAAGTTCACAAATCCCCATTGATGGGGATTGTCAATGGGGATTAGTGGAATAACCCTACGAGTATCAACCCGCACTGGGCCCGCGTGGTAGATTACAGCCCACTCCCTCAGGAAGCGAGGAGGCCTGTGGCCCAGCAGTGGGAACATTATAGACTAATAATGATATGCTAAAAACGTTCTGGTAGCACGAAAGTAATAAATGTATCCTATGCCTCACTCTTTGGAGTTCTCTATAACAATTGTATGGGCTCGAATTTTGAAGTGTCTATCGATTAGACTTTTAATTACAAGCTTCGATTTAGTTCAACTTGAGGGCTCGTGGCTAAGTAATAATAGCCGCAAGGATCGATCGATCAGGTTAAGTCACGCTTGCCGCGGTCGGTCCGTAGATGGGTGACCATCTACACATATTGAGACTCCTCCGTGCCTCGGAAAACATGTTAAGCCGTTGGTCCCGGTTGTCACTCGTGGATCTTTGACAGTCGTTACGGATCGTCAGAAGCCCGAAAGTCTGACAACCAGTCTTACCAAGGGGTATCGTATTACCCAGTTACTGGGTTGTGATGGAGGTCAGATAGGCAGTCGCTCCATGTAAAATACTGGCATTCCTTTGCATCCGGTTAGACTGGAAGCCGACCCCAACATAATTGGGAAAAGACTCGATAGATTGATTGATTGATTTAGTTTGACTTAAAGCGTATTTCACCAATGAAACTGAACCCGATCAGCACATCTAAACTGCGTTCAATAGCTGTCAGTGCCAATAAATGTTGACACTGACAGCGCTTGACCGCGGTGTAGGGACGTTGTAGGGATCTTTCTATCGCTCTAAGGTTTTCTGTAAGATGACCACGAAGATGACTTATTTAAGAGGTAGATAAGATCTCCTCTGGCAATTTTCACAGAGTAATTCTTACTGTCACTAAAGTAAGAAGATCAACTATAAAAGTTTTGGTGCTATTGAACCCTTAGAGCGCTAGTCGGATACGTTCATAGGCGATTTATTCTGGTTTTTATAAATTTACTCGGATTAATTAAAAGAATAGATTAAATTAAATTTAAAAAAATTAAAATGTTTTTATTTATGCCTTAGTTTACAAAAAAAGGTTTCGTGTTTGGAGCCTCCTTTTAAGCAAACAATGCCTGTGTTAAGAGACTCCGCTCTTCCATAGTACAGCATAATTACTTAATCTATTTACACAAATCCGTAGGTACTTAAAATATCAAATAAAAACAAGTATGTTAGCGAGAGTATCGTTATCGTCAATTCATGGAAGTTCATTCCACAGAATTGTAAACACAAACATTATTGTTGTAACACATTAGTACAGAGAAAGACAATGGCCTATTAGGGAACTGATCATATCTACGATGCCTGTAAAAGGAAACATAAAATTCTGTTCTGGTTTTGATTTTAGCAGACTATGTATTTAGGTAGGTATGTGTGTTCAGCTGTTACGTCACATTAATTTTCTAGCTTTTTCCCACAGCTTCGCTCGCGGGGGAGTCGGAAATAATCCTAAGGAAACGTACCTACTACTTACCGGAATAAAAAGTATCCTATGTGTTAATCCTGGATATAAACTAACTGTTTGCCTCATCCAAATCCTATGAATAGGATAACTTGATAATTGAATACTGTCGTGAATTCATGCAAAACTAGTACTTTTGTTAGGTTACTGCTCAGAAATTGTGCACAACGTTTTAATGATTGAAATACTACGAGTATCTTGAATTCATGCAAGCCTAGTACTTTTTGTGCCAAGTTTCAAGTTTATTATCTCAAAGAATAAGATTTTTCATTCAAACGAAATCCCCCCTTTTCGCATTTGGATAAAAATGCATGTTAAATTACCTACCTACCTACCTAACTACCTACCTACCTACCTACCTACCTACCTACCTACCTACCTACCGACTTATATGCCTACCTACCTACCCTACCATACCATACCGACCTACCTACTAGGTACAGTACTAATATCACTATAAAAATAGGGATTGGTGGTATAAGGGTGAACGTTTGGTGGATTTCAAATTGTTGGTATAAGGCTTGTATGTATTTTTAAATGCCGAATCATTAAAAAAATTGTCCAAAAAAAAACATGAATTAATCGGGGCTGGACCACCCTTATCACTTAGGGGTATGAAAAATAGGTTACGTCTTATTCTCAGACCTACTGAATATACTCGTACATACACGAGAATTTTATATATTAGAAGATAGAATATATAGCTCAAAATATACCTACAAAAGGAAATATCTGTAATTTGTGACAAAGTGCCTGAAATTACGGTCACTTGGCCAGTTTTATTTTATTTATGTTATTCCGGATGAAGTAACGCCGCGAAGCCTATCTGATATGGCCACTAGCTAAATATTTCTGACAAAAGAACCCGGAATGAGAGTAATTACATTTCCACTCTTTAATTTACCATTTATGTAATTAGCAACATGCATAATTAAGACGCATATATATGCTCCTGACCTTGAGTGGTTAACTCGCCTGTTCTGTACTGAACTCACGCAACGCGTCGTACGTCCACCTAGGTATAGGACTCGCCCATCAAGGAGCGCTGTCCCTAATTTGACGATTTATTAATTTATTATACATAAAACAAAAGGTATTTTAATAAAATACGTATACTAAAAGATCAATAAATTAAAATTATCTTTAAAATGGTGAAGGTTTCAGAAAAATACGCTTGGTAGATTTTGCGTGATTCTCAGTTTTTTATCCGCTTTATACATATGTTTACAAATTAATTTCACTATGTAATATAAACATAATCTAAAATATTCACAATAACTTATTATTAAGAAAATGCTCTAATTTAACATGCATTTTTATCCAAATCACTACAATACTCGTTTAGATGTGATTTTCAGTATAAAATCATTTAAAAGTCAGTTAATATTGTCGCCTTAAGGGTCCGACTTCCGACGTAGAAGCAAAAACCGGCAAAGTGCGTGTCGGACCACGCACAATGAAGGGTTCCGTAGTTGGGATGAATTTATCCCAAGAACAATCTTAAAAACATTGTAGTTGTAAAAAAAATCTCCCATACGGAATGTATCATGTATCATGTATGTTTTTCAAACTGCAAATTTAAGTTGGTCGATTATTACTCGATAAGCTGTAAAGCCTACTTAGCTATGATAGTTTTCCTTTAAACCGTACTACTGCTGTGTTTTTTCTCAAATCCAAGTATTACCATTTGGCTGTTTGGGGACACACGACTCTAACAAAAATTTGCACTTTAAAGCTTAATATTTCCTGAGTTGAAAAATGATTTTCACACACCCACAATATTTTTGAATAACCTTTTCAACGTCACCCCGCACCATGGGACAGACGAGAAAAAAAAACAACATCCCACTTTACATGTAGGGGAGGTACCCAATTATTATTTTTTTATCTTGATTTAATTTACCACTTTGTCGGCGTGATTAATATGTATACCCATTCCAAATTACAGTCTCTGAGCTAAGCCTCGGACAGACAGACAGACAGACATGGCGAAACTATAAGGGTTCCTTGTTTATTACGGAACCCAAAAAATGGAATGATTATAATATCAGTTTTTGCCCGTCTGCCTCAGAGGTTGTTCTCGTTGGCGACCCCGGCAGGCATCGGTCCTAGCGGACCCCTTACGTTGGTTGGAGTTGACTGGTAGAATTCATCACGAAAGTAAAAGGCGGCATGCCCCCGTCATGTGACTTATGTGACTTTCACTCTCTTTGTCTCTTTCTATTATATACGAGTGTGTGTGAGTACGAGTATAGGCTTGTGCAAACCAGCGCGACTTGTCGCGCGACGCGACACGAACAATACAATTTCTAAGAAA
This sequence comes from Agrochola lota, assembly GCA_947364205.1. Classification (NCBI taxonomy): domain Eukaryota; kingdom Metazoa; phylum Arthropoda; class Insecta; order Lepidoptera; family Noctuidae; genus Agrochola; species Agrochola lota. The sequence continues at coordinate 16,692,219 of OX376228.1, forward strand.
ACTTCACAGTATAACAATAACCGGTGTCGCGTCGTGCGACAAGTCGCACTGGTCTGCACAAGCCTTATCACGTAAGGAACTTCATTCCTGACGGGTCCCCCGCCTCCACACGTTTATTTTAATTATATTTGGTGTGAAACCGACCCTGAAACAATCAAAAACAATGTTCTTCTTTTCGTGTGGTTAGTGACTAAGTTGGTATCAGAGTTTTTTAAAGCCGCCCATGGGCCTTTGACTTATTTTGCCGTTGAGAAATATCTCTCAGGCATGGCCGGTTTACTCATGAGGTTTTCCTTCACCATTTTTGAAGCAAGTGGTAATTATACAATACACACATAAATCCGAAAAGTCAGAGGTGCGTGCCTTGGGTTCGAACTCGAGATCTATGACTTGGAAATCCGACAGAAAACAATGAAAAAAGGTAAATAAAGGAATCAGACGGGCTCGTGGCTAAGTAATAACAGCCGCACGGGTCGATAAATCAGGTTAAGCTACGCTTGCCGCTGTCCGTCCGTGGATGGGTAATATGTAGCGACCCCTCGATGCCTCGGAAAGCATGTTAAGCCGTTGGTCCCGGCTATCATGAATCTTTGGCAGTCTTTACGGGTCACCAGAAGCCGACAACCAGTCTTACCAAGGAGCATCGTGTTACCCAGTAACTGAGTCGTGGAGGTCAGATAGGCCTTCGATCCATGTAAAATACTGGTATTCAGCAGCATCCGGTTAGACTGGAAGCCGACCCCAACATGGTTGGGAAAAGGCCAGGCAGATTGATTGAAAGGAAATAATAGCGATAATACTCAATTTTGTATAGAATCCATCTTTAGGTAATAAGAAACTCTATTATGAGACATCGGACACGTAAAGCAGCTATGAAAACAAAATTACTCTCATTCCTTGCTCGGTGGAGCCTTTTTCTTCTATTGTAATATGGTTGATAGAGAAAATCTTATCTTTAAATGTTTGAGCTACCGCCCGGCCAGCGTAAGATGTTTGTAATGCAATTTCTTATACATTCTTATAACTTCTTTCTTATAACTTAAGGTTAGGTTGCAAGCATTTTACATTTCATACTTTTGTCTGAAAAAGTGTAGGTTTAAATGTCAGGAAATTGGTAGTTGTTATTTGGATTGGCTGGCAAACAAAGGTGATTATTTCGAAAATTAAAAAATAAAATCATTTTTAAATGTTACATTTTTAACATTAAATCTCATGCAGTCCAGATTTAATATTAAAAAAATAATATTTAAAAATGATGTTGATTATTTAATTTTCAAAATAATCAATAGGTCGGACTTATAATTTTTGATTAGTATCAGAGATGCTCAGCGTCAATTTGAATGACCGATTAATCGTTTTGATTTGTATTCAACGTTGGGTTTCGAGTATCATTCATACCTTTGTAAAAAAAAAAAATTTTTCTTAAAAGTAAAATGTTGATTATTTAATTTGGCTTATCTACACTCTTCATACAAAAGAAAAACACAGTCGTAGGTATTCAAGATGTTTGTGTGAATACGAAACCAAACTATTTGACTAACCCTCGAATGGTTGGTAGAAATAATAGTGACGAGGACCAATGGGGATCCACGCGCAAAGCTCAACGCAGATGTTGCCAGCGGCGGCCATCAATGATTTTTGTTATTTTTTGTATTGAAACCGATCCACCATCATTATTGCCAACATGTATTGTTCCTGGAAGCGTAAAGAATTGAAAGATGAACTAAACAAACGAGAAGCAAGGATTACTGGAAAGAAATCAGATCTTATTGAGAAGTAGACTTCTATCTAGTAAAATATTTTTCATCAGTGCTAGGCTCTAGATTTGGATATTTTTTTTGTTTTAACGTGTTAATTCTTACTTGACTCATGGTAGGAAAATTTACGAAAATTGAGAGAACACTACTTTAATTATAAATGGTATTCTTTAATTTTTAGGTTAGGTTTATTTTTCATCATTGCTAGGCTTAAGATTTGGATAATTTTTTAGTTCTAACGTGTTAATTCTCACTTGACTCATGGTAGGAAAATTTACAAAAATTGAGAGAAAATTACTTTAATTATAAATGGTATCCTTTATTTTTTTGATTTCGGCAATCAAAGCCCAAGCTTCTGAAAGACAAGCATTTGACGTTCCTGCTGTAGAACTTTATGAAGACGATAATAGCTCCACCAGAACTCCACCACATTGTCGAAGTTTATGAATCAACATAGTCAAAATTAGTTTTAGTTGTACTCTTTTAGTTTCCCACTTTTTTTTAGCGTAGTATCTTTAGGAAATTAATGAACACCGGGGTTAGTAGTTTAGTACATCCTGGTACAGCACACTTAAGCATATTACGAGAAAATTAAAATTTACTGAATGATAGGTTACAAAATGTATAGAATTGACAGCTTTCAATGGCCATGTCGACGATGCGCCACCTATCGTGATAAAATGGCTGTAAAGACCCTAATTGAACGAAGCTATTTTTGGTGATTTTGTACGTAAGAAGAAAAATTGTACCATTGTGATTCTTGACTAAAGATTTGTGATAATATTTACGGTTTAAGATTATTTTCGGTTGGTGTTTAGTTATAAACACAGAATACAATAAGTACAAGGACCTAGCTACCTAAAATAATTTTCTATTTCTTAATACATTTTATTTTTCTTTATTTTTCTTTAACAAAACATACCAATTCTACATGTCAAAAATCCAATTGAAACAATTTAATTTAAACCTAGCAAAGGCGATCTATTCTGTAAAAATGTCACCTTCAAAACTTAAATGAATTGAGCTCAAAGTGAAGTTCCACCTCCCTCAGGCTGGAGTGTGTCACCTCCAAGTTCATAAGATCTTGTTCGACGCCGCCGCCGGTCTAAAAGTACCAACATAATTATGCTTTTATTTGATTAAGGATTAATTAAGGCATCGTCGTCATTCGGTAATGATCGTACGAGCAAACGATTCGATTTCGTCGCACGTTGAGAATGATCGTGCGATGGTCCAACAGTTGTCCTAATAGCTCGCGCGATGCCACTGCGTTGCTGAGCTAGCGCGATGACACGTGATCTATTAAGACACTTAAAACAGCCGTTCGATTCTGTAAAAATATCACCGTGAAACTTAGGTGAAGTGAGCTGTCAATAGTGTTAATCCCTAGCATCCTGCCGGTCGATTCTGTGGCAGTGACAGCTCACTTCACCTAAGCTTCACGTTAATATTTTTACAGAATCGACCGACTGATTTATAGCTTTGATTGCACGATCGCACGATCGTTATTAAGCATTTCCTGTGCTCGCACGATGACTCGCAAGCTTCAATAAGACACTCTAAAGAAATGTGTGCGACGAAATCGCATCGTTTGCTCTGAATACGATCATAGCCAAGTAAGACGGCGCCATACACTATTGACGGCTCAATTCACACTTTTTTTTTTTTTTTTGTATAGATCAGTAGGTATCGTCGCGTCGTTCACATAGGTCGTGTGACGGGGCAACAATGAAACCGGGCATTAATTGGCTGTCCCCACAAAGACATGGTAGCCGTTAGTATACAGGGTGGCAGGGAGATCGACTCGAAAACTGTTACCATGGATTCAGTACATGATTCTAAACACCCCTGCGTTGAAATATTTCGTAGGTTATTCAAAAAAAAACAGCTGTACATACATTTTGACCGTGTAGGTATTCCACTTTTCTATGAAACAGCAGTTTTTTTTAAATAACCGACAAAAAATCATATACTGAATCCATGGTAACAGTTTTTGCGTCGATGTCCCTGCCGCCCTGTATTGCTCAGATACGGATATAATCTGCCGGCTGTCATTCGTAGATCTTTGACAGTCGTTACGGGTAGTTAGAAGCCTGTCAACCAGTCTCTCCATGTAAGAAAAAGGGATGGTAAATTTTTATCTATTTTCTTAAATATCTTTAAATGTATTTATTTTAAAATTATTAAAAAAAAAATGAAATCCTTGCAACAAGCCCTTTCATTTGATATGTCAAACGGTAGGTACAGTTAGCAAATTTTTTATTTTTTATTTTATTGGCCCCCAATAGTGACACCCGATTCAAAATTTATTTCCACAGAAATACATATGTGTACCAAATTTTAACTTAATCGGTCCATTAGATTCGGAGCAAATTGGCTGTGACAGACGGACAGACAGACAGACACACGAGTGATCCTATAAGGGTTCCGTTTTTCCTTTTGAGATACGGAACCCTAAAAATACTATTACCTAGCCATTTTCTAAGAGTATTTAATTACTGAGTCCATGTTATTATCCCGCGTTGTTTTCTATTTTATACAGGCAAACCTTTTCACACGTACCAATTTACTGGGACCTGAGAGGCGCGCCGTGATAAATGAACCCGTTATATAATTGTCATTTAAATTGAACCACAACGCGGCGCGCCAATTGAGGGTTAATTTACTTTTGTTAAGCCGACAGATTGATTTAACTTTGTTGATGATTTTTGCCGTGAGGCTGAACAGAGGTTAAAACTTTTCAGCCAGATTTAATAAACATTTGTTCCGTGGAGTGATAAAGCCTCCTTTAGTGAATTTAATGCCAATCATAAAAACTTAGGTATCGTTTTCCACGCGTGCCTACCTATTTCTTAATTAAATAGTTCAAAACTTGGTTGACTGTCCACAAGAGCGGAGAGGAGGGGAGCGGAGCGGAGTTGTGTCAATATTAACTAATAGAATTGCATAAAATCTCTGCTCCGCCTCAGTTGACAAGGATTTGCGAACTAGTTTAAAAATTCTTACAAAACCGGGAAGTAGAGCGGAGAAGCAGATATAAATGAACTGATCTTATCCGTCGCCGCACGCTCACGAGCGACTCGTCGCGTGAATTCGGCCTAGCTCCATAAAGTTCGCAACTCCGCTTCTCACTACCTCGCTCCGCATGAATGGACAGACACAGTCCGCAACTCCGCTCCGCGGCTTATTACTCCCTCGCTCATCTCCGCTGCCTCGGTCCACGTCAATGGACAGGCATTCTTATGGGCTCGTGCATTAAAAAAATAAAATTTTTGACAATCTAATCTAATTGTGAGAAAGCTAAAAATAATTGAAATAAATATGTGTGTGACTGTAAGAGTAGGTACAGTTGTCGTGGCTCAAAACCTTATGATACGAGTGGTTTTGCGCCACAAAAACAATTTCAAGGCTACCTAGAACAACTTTCATGAAGTTTTCATAGAAATTGTCCTACTAGAGTCGCGTCGCGCCTGTCAACCTTTAGATCGGAGAAAACGAAAACTTTTTCTCATATGTCATCATCAAATTCAAATGTCATTTATTAAAACCAGGCTGAGAAACAGCACTTTTCGAACGTCAAAATTACATAAGACAGTCCCCCAAAACGCCCACCCTTCACCACTTCCTAGTGCTTTAGCTGGGAAGAAGAAGTGGCACAACAAACTCCCCAGCAGCACAGCTACAACTTCACAGATACCATTTAAATAGAATGGTAAGTCATTGATATACACTAAGAACAAGAATGGACCCAGTATTGAGCCTATAAAATTCCCACTGCTGGGACACTGGCCTCCTCTCTTCGAGAGGGGTGGGCTGCAATCTACCACGCGGGCCCCGTGCGGGTTGGTAGATGTCACATATCTTCGAATTTTTGGTTCTAGGACATGCCGGTTCCCTCACGATGTTTTCCTTCACCGTTTTGAGAGCGGTGGTGATGAAATTATTCAGACAAAGTAAAGTATCTGCCTGAGTTCGAACACACGACCTACAACTCGTAAGTCGGGGCCGTTACCACTAAACCACCACGGCTCTCTAATCTTATATATAAAATTCTCGTGTCACAATGTTCGTTCCCGTACTCCTCCGAAACGGCTTGACCGATTCTCATGAAATTTTGTGAGCATATTGAGTAAGTCTGAGAATCGGGCAACATCTATTTTTCATACCCCTAAGGTAGGTAGGTAGGTAGGTAGGTAGGTAGGTAGGGTAGGTAGGTAGGTAGGTAGGGTAGGTAGGTAGGTAGGTAGGGTAGGTAGGTAGGTAGGGTAGGTAGGTAGGTAGGGTAGGTAGGTAGGTAGGGTAGGTAGGGTAGGTAGGTAGGTAGGGTAGGTAGGTAGGGTAGGTAGGTAGGGTAGGTAGGTAGGTAGGGTAGATAGGTAGGTAGGGTAGGTAGGGTAGGTAGGGTAGGTAGGGTAGGTAGGGTAGGTAGGGTAGGTATGGTAGGTAGGGTAGGTAGGGTAGGTAGGGTAGGTAGGGTAGGTAGGGTAGGTAGGGTAGGTAGGGTAGGTAGGGTAGGTAGGGTAGGTAGGGTAGGTAGGGTAGGTAGGGTAGGTAGGGTAGGTAGGGTAGGTAGGGTAGGTAGGGTAGGTAGGGTAGGTAGGGTAGGTAGGGTAGGTAGGGTAGGTAGGGTAGGTAGGGTAGGTAGGGTAGGTAGGGTAGGTAGGGTAGGTAGGGTAGGTAGGGTAGGTAGGGTAGGTAAGTAGGTAGGTAGGTAGGGTAGGTAGGGTAGGTAGGTAGGTAGGGTAGGTAGGTAGGGTAGGTAGGTAGGGTAAGTAGGGTAGGTAGGTAGGTAGGGTAGATAGGTAGGTAGGGTAGGTAGGGTAGGTAGGGTAGGTAGGGTAGGTAGGGTAGGTAGGGTAGGTAGGGTAGGTAGGGTAGGTAGGGTAGGTAGGGTAGGTAGGGTAGGTAGGGTAGGTAGGGTAGGTAGGGTAGGTAGGGTAGGTAGGGTAGGTAGGGTAGGTAGGGTAGGTAGGGTAGGTAGGGTAGGTAGGGTAGGTAGGGTAGGTAGGGTAGGTAGGGTAGGTAGGGTAGGTAGGGTAGGTAGGGTAGGTAGGGTAGGTAGGGTAGGTAGGGTAGGTAGGGTAGGTAGGGTAGGTAGGGTAGGTATGGTAGGTAGGGTAGGTAGGGTAGGTAGGGTAGGTAGGGTAGGTAGGGTAGGTAGGGTAGGTAGGGTAGGTAGGGTAGGTAGGGTAGGTAGGGTAGGTAGGGTAGGTAGGGTAGGTAGGGTAGGTAGGGTAGGTAGGGTAGGTAGGGTAGGTAGGGTAGGTAGGGTAGGTAGGGTAGGTAGGGTAGGTAGGGTAGGTAGGGTAGGTAGGGTAGGTAGGGTAGGTAGGGTAGGTAGGGTAGGTAGGGTAGGTAGGGTAGGTAGGGTAGGTAGGGTAGGTAGGGTAGGTAAGTAGGTAGGTAGGTAGGGTAGGTAGGGTAGGTAGGTAGGTAGGGTAGGTAGGTAGGGTAGGTAGGTAGGGTAAGTAGGGTAGGTAGGTAGGTAGGGTAGATAGGTAGGTAGGGTAGGTAGGGTAGGTAGGGTAGGTAGGGTAGGTAGGGTAGGTAGGGTAGGTAGGGTAGGTAGGGTAGGTAGGGTAGGTAGGGTAGGTAGGGTAGGTAGGGTAGGTAGGGTAGGTAGGGTAGGTAGGGTAGGTAGGGTAGGTAGGGTAGGTAGGGTAGGTAGGGTAGGTAGGGTAGGTAGGGTAGGTAGGGTAGGTAGGGTAGGTAGGGTAGGTAGGGTAGGTAGGGTAGGTAGGGTAGGTAGGGTAGGTAGGGTAGGTAGGGTAGGTAGGGTAGGTAGGGTAGGTAGGGTAGGTAGGGTAGGTAGGGTAGGTAGGGTAGGTAGGGTAGGTAGGGTAGGTAGGGTAGGTAGGGTAGGTAGGGTAGGTAGGGTAGGTAGGGTAGGTAGGGTAGGTAGGGTAGGTAGGGTAGGTAGGGTAGGTAGGGTAGGTAGGGTAGGTAGGATAGGTAGGTAGGTAGTTGCACCGTAGATAAGTACATAGTGCTACCCGTGTGAAGCCGGGGCGGGCAGCTAGTATCTGATATAAATCAATTTAAAAAAACGATCGACCCGTGCGGCTTACTTAGCCACAAGCTCCTCAATACAATAAAAAAAAATAAACGAATAAATAAGTGTTTTTATTTTATGTATATTATTTTCTCTTCTAATCTTACACACGATGTCTACATCTCTTTAACTACTTTCCTATCGCAGGTATGCTGGAAGAGATTTCTTTAGAAATAAGCATCACCTTTGTACGTTTTTTCTGTTCCTTTCTTCTTGTCTATTTATAATGTGTGTACATAAACTGTTAAATAAATAAATAAAATAAATAAATACAATACAATATAATTTTGCAATAATAAATGTTGCAAAATAAATAAGTCATTACATCATTTATTATGCAAAACGAATGTTTACATGCACAATTATTTTTAGTCGAGAATGAATAACCCTGTCCGCGCCGCTTGTTACAGACTTAATTAACAGTTCAAACATCACGGTGGGTGTGATTTATTCGCTTCCATATCGGGTTAACATTTGTGTGACGGACGACGGGTTCCAGATGGTAACTGCGAGTAAAATACCGGAGCATTTTTTTTTTTTTTTTTAATAAAAGTAAATAAAGCTGTGTTTTCATAAGCTTTTTGTGTTCTATTACATCCCAAACACGTGGTATCTATGATTTTTATTTAGAGTTCCGTAGTAAAACAAGGAACACAAGGATCTTTACAGTTTAGCCAAGTCTGTATGATGTCTGTCCGCGGGTTAACTCGGACTGGAGACTCCTGGCTGTAAATAAAAGTGCGGGGTAGGCAGGAAGGATCGAGCGGCACATAAACGTGTGGGGTATTGTTGGATTCCACAATTAACAAGTGACTTTGTTGATGTATTCAAATTCAAAAGTCATTTATTCAAACTTCAAAATTTTCGAACGTCAAATTACATAAGACAGTCCCCCAAAAACGCCCACCCTTCACCACTTTCTAGTGCGTTAGCTGGGAAGACGAAGTGGCGCAACAAACTCCCCCCTATCATATACTATTTTCGGTTACAACCGCAGAAATAACTTTGGTTTTCATTGTTTGTCAAACGGACAATCTTCTTCGTTACCTTTTTATTATATGTTAATAAGATAATGTTTACGGTTACAAAAGACCCTGTGAATATTACAAACATGTAGGTACTGAATGCAAATTGGGGACATTTGTACCCCGTATAAAAAGGGTTGATTTAACACTGGATATTTGGTCTCCTTTGTGAAAAATCCTATTTGTAGGCTGTTCTTTGGATTCTTAAGAACAAAATGGTGCATGATGGAATGTTTGATGTTAAACAGGATTTTTTGCCGAAATGACATTATTTGTTTTATCCGAAATTTGGTAATTCTTTATAACCGACTTCAAAAAAAGGAGGAGGTTCTGATTTTTTATAAGTTAGTAAGTTTGGGTGTGTAGGCAGGATCTGCTAATTTTGTATTACATATTTACAATTATAATATTTTGCACCTAAATGTAAACAAAACCTAAAAAGGGTTTTTATAGATAACACTTTCTTGTTTAAAAAAACAATAAACCAAACTAAGTTTATTTTAGATTTTTACAATAGTTTCCTTTTTTATTCATGTATGTTAAACTTTATCATTTATTCATAAGCTATTCTTCGTAGATGTAACTGCTCGAGCACAAGTTTTTTGTTAGATTTTTAATAATAATATAAAATTTTGTGAATTATGTCTATTGTAAAGAGCCCAAACTCTAAACATCAAAGAATTAAAATGATGCTAAATTGAAGAGTACCACTGTGACATATCATGACAACTGAAGTGACAGGTATTACGTTTAGTCGGTTACTGGATAGCTGTCTCGTCACGTGGTTCTTGTTAACCTTTATTTAACTACCTAAACCTATGGAGTATAGAAGACAATTCAAGCTTTTTTGCAGAATTTCGATAATATTGGAACAGAACAGACTTACAAATGAAAACTTAGTAGTACAATAGACGCCATCACAGTGTAACAAATAGAAGCGAACTAGTTGCGACTAACATTTTCGTTAACGAGATGCAAATGGTCGACAGCGCTTCTCTCGGGATTTCAGCAGATTGAAGGAATTGGGCCGACAGGCGCAAGTCGTCACCGACCTAAGTTTCACCATACCAGAGTAGAGTCGACGTCTGAATTCAATTCACGACTCCAGGTACAAATTAGAAGAATCTGGAACGTGAAGCAGATTGAAATAGTTCAAAGTTTCAGACAGTTCCAGTCGCAAGCTGAGCCGTCCTTTGTCCTTGTAAAAGTAATGCAAACGCAATTCTGAAGCGCACGAGTGCAATATGACTGAATAAAATTTGTTGAAGCAGTGAGATATTGCATTTGTATTTTATTTGTTCTGACTAATGGAGCAAGAAAGTAGGTACCTATAGGAGAAATCATTTTCGTCATCAAAAACGATTTATTCATTTTTTTAGGTTTATTCAAGGGTGGAGTTTGAACCAAAGATTTAAATCGTAGATTTGCCCTCACCGGACTAAATCGCGCGAAAAAGTGTTCATGCTGGGAAGAGTGAGCTCGCACAATAAAGGTACCATTCCGTACCCGACCGCAGGAGGCACCTGCAGACGATGTGTCTTCGCGACACGACTGACAATCAAGTCAAGTCTCGCATCTATTGACGCGGCAAGGCCAATCTACGATTTAAAACTTTGGTTCGAACTCACGCTATTAATGTAAATGTACCTACTCTATACCCACAAACCCAGACGTACAGATTCTGCATACATAGTGAATGTTTGCAGACCCATTTTTGCGAATATCCTAATATTTTAGGCATACAGAGCCCAGTGCCCACCCGTCATACCAATTTTTTATCTCCTTCGAATAACGCATATATAACCCGTCGTGCGTGGCCCAAAGGTTTTAGGATCCTGACATTATCTATGTATTTTTCAGTCAGCGGAAGAGACTTCAAGTTGACAAGACAAGAGTTCCAGAAAATACTTACTTTTCCCTCCGGGTGCAAGCTGTCTCAAGGCCGAGTTTCACCAAAATCGGTTCAGCAGTTTCATCACGATGTTTTCCTTCACCGTTTTTGAAGCAAGTGATAATTATACAATACGCACATGAATCCGAAAAGTCAGAGGTGCCTTGGGTTCGAAACTTACTTATGTAAGTTTAATATTTTAATATTAAATTAAATACATTAGGTTTATTCACATAAACCTTCCGGAATCGGTTGCGTAGTTTAGAAGAACAACGCGGTCACACATACAGACACAAAAACCGACTTTATAATTGATTGTATAGAAGATTGCATAGGTACACCAGTTATCACCGAATAATTTTGACCTAATACTGCCGAATACCTAGGCGTTTCGGTACAAAAATAGTAGTTTATGAAACTGTTGCATAATGAGGGGTCTTAAAATACGTAAGTTATGTGCAGTTTAATACACTACTTTATCTACTCTCATACATTGTGATTGAACCTACTAAATAAAAGATCAAAGTTAAAGATCAAGAATAAAAAAATCCCACGTAATTCAGTACAACAAATCGTATGAATGGCGCCTGCACCCAGCACATCACCGCGCATGCGCTAGAGTGGTGCTGCTGTCTCCCGTTAACGTTCCATTACAAAAGTTTATCGAAACTCCTCGGTGATATGAACTTCTTGGATTTGCCCTATAACGTAATAGAAAAAAATTGTTTCGTAGCATTATTTTGTTAGGGAAAAAATGTTATGATTCTATTTTTAAATTTCGGTATTGTGTTTATAAAGTACGAGTATGTCAATATAAACTCATTTTGAAGTTTATAATTCGAATTTTACGATATGAGAGTAGATAAAATAAAATATGATGTAATATCTTCGACAAACTTACTCACAAAGGCAAAGTAAATATGGCTAAAAATAAAATTACAAGACAACGGCGTAGGGAGCCGCAATAAGCCATCTGCTGATTCATCTTGGTCCCAACTTATGTTGTAGACATACGGATGTACCTACTATTTTTATCCCAAGATTTGCGTTTGAGAAAGGTAAAACTGAGGTAAATATAGGGCCACCATCCGTCCGGGTTTGTCCGGACTAGTCCGGATTTTTGGCCCCCTGTCCGGACTTTGTTTCGGCCTTGTCATTTGTCTGGAGTTTTCGAACAAAAGGAATGAAAAAAAATTGGTATATCGGGGACATGGGGCCGAAATCTTCACCGTTGAACATTATACTGGGCATAAATGTGTTGCGGCCTTGCGCGCGAAATGAAAAGTCTGAATTTGATTATTGATTTTTATGTTATATTTGAACTTGACAAAATTTACAAAACGAAACGTTGGCCAGTTTCTAGGCACTTGTTGTCCGTACGATGTCCGATGGTCAAGAGAGCTGCGCCAAGCCACCGCAGCGCCCCTCGTTGACTCGTACGAATGTCAGGCTAGATTGTCGAAACGCGCCAACTTCACACTTGCGTTTCGTTGTCAATTGACATCCCATACTCATGACCCTTCCTATAGGTATATTATAAAGGACACAAAGAAAGGCGACAAGGAAACGCCGGGACCCGACGTTATGGAAGGACATAATATTATAGTGATCTGTGACATTATTGGTGATGTTTTTCGGAAAGGTGAGGTGCGTAGTTCTCGCAAGCTGCCTGCGTGTATGACAAGGGGGCCTGCCACCACCTCTAAAGCAGTATTATTTTAATATTGCTTTAGTGTGGGAAAGAGATGAAGCTCTACAGGACGTATAGCTCCACCTCTTTCGCCCACTGAAGTTAGAGGTTGTGGTAAGCCCCCAGACGTATAAACGAAGCAAAGAAGGCGTAAGTTTATGTATGTGTAATTTTTTTGCAAATGCCTGGTTTTTTGCCGGGACTTTTCAGAATTCGAAATGGTTACCCTGGGTAAATCTAAGTGTCTTTCGTGTTGTGTAGCCACGATGTGTTAGGTTAGACGATATTTCTTTATTGAGCTACTTTAATAGATGGATATATGGGATAAATGATTTAAAATAAAATGGAAAACTTTATAAAGTAAGCAGGAACAGTAAACCGCACGTCAGCCCTTACTGCTACGACATAAAGATGCTTTTACTGTAAAACTGCAAGGCGTGTAGTCACTTAGTTTAATTAAAAGTTTATTCTGCTGATCCTGTCTGGACGGAGTGTAGCGTTCAGTCGCTGTTCCGAAGAGCGACTAAATCGCTATTTGCCGATGCTGAAAGTATCATGTCTGCTATCACCATAAATCACTCGTAAATAAAATGAAATACTTCCACAATAAGGCTCCTCCTCAGCTCCTACAAGTTTATTTGGTGTCTTCTTTCACGCCTCCGCGAGATAATAATTTCTAGCTTTTTTAGCGCTTTTTAGGGTTCCGTACCTGACGGATGCCAAACCGAACGCTATTACTAAGCCACCGCTGTCCGTCCGTCTGTCTGTCAGCGGGCTGTATCTCATGAACCGTAACAGGTAGACAGTTGAAATTTTCACAGATTGTGTATTTCTAATGACGCTTTATCAACAAATAATACAAATAAAATAAAATAAAAACTTTAAATAAAAACTTTAAGGTCCCCATGACCCTCTTTAAGTTTTAGTTTTATTTTATTTGTATTATTTGTAACACTACGTTTTTAACTTTACAGTAAAAAACTTATACTCCATAGGTTTAGGTAGTTAAATAAAAGTAAATAAATCGTAAAAATGGTTCTAATAGATGACACTTTCTTTTTTACAAATACGGTAAAACCAAATTAAATTTATTTTAGATTTTTACAATAGTTTCCTCTTTTATTCATGTATGTTAAACTTTATAATTTATTCTTAAACTACTCTTCGTAGGTGTAACTGCTTGAGCACAAGTTTTTAGTTAGATTTATAATAATAATAATAATATAATATTTTGTAATCTGTCTATTGTAAAGAGCCCAAACTCTAAACGACAATGAATTATAACGTTGCTAAATTGAAGAGTACAACTGTGACGTAGCATGGCAACTGAAGTGACAGTGACGTTTAGTCGGTTACTCGACAGCTGTCTCATCCCACGGTTTTTTTGTTTACCTTTATCTTACTACCTAAACCTATGGAGTATAGTGATAAATAGTATACGGTGGTACGGAGCCCTTCATAAGTCCGACCCGCACTTGGCCAATTTTTTAAAGGTTTTTATGCCCCGAGTTGAAGCTTGTAACAAAACGACCACTAAGGAAAGTATGCACCAATTTGTTACAAAAATAATGAATTTATATTCTTCATTGGTTTATGAACGCAGGCGACGTTCTCATAATAGGAGCCCGCTCGTTAGGAGTTTGTTCACTGTCGACCCAATGGAATACTTGAAACGGGAGAATTTTTGGTACGGAAAATCATTTTTTTTTTTACCATACTTACCTAAGTTTTGTGTAAGTAAATTTAATATTTTATTCCAAGTTCTCTTTAATCATGAGTGATATCAGTTCTTTTCATCTAGACATAAGCCTACTTTAGCCTACGAATAACTTAACTGGAGGCTGGACGTCAAACTGACTAAATTGCAGGCTTATGGCCGTGATTCACTTGCATGATTAGTACTCAGTTATTCACCATTTCACGACAGTTTTAGGATAGGCTTTAGGAAGGACATATATAATAATAAAAAAAAACAAATCTTATCTTACTGATGACACTTTAAATAATAAAATATAAATGTTAGTAATTATGTGGTCTAGTATATTGAAATGACTCAGGCGATTGACTCAGGCGTGACTTTGCGGAAATCCATTATAAAATACGATAGTCGATGTATATTCAGTAACCTAATCCGCTTAACTGTTCTTAAAGAGTCATAAAGAACCCTGTAAAAAATTCGAGACATGTTTCACTTCAACAAGGCATCCTCAGGATGATGATTGACTTGTTGCGAGACGTGTCACTTAGCGGTATATGAAAGATAGCTTGACCTATTCTGTAAAAAACTGACCGTGAAAACATAGGTTGAAAGGGAGCTTGGTGACCTGTCAATAGTGACAATCCCTAGTATCTGATGGAATGACAGCTCACAGCTCACGGTTAGAGAGAGCACACCTAGGACGGAATTGAGAAATAAGACAAGTCGTCACTTCTCCATTGTGACGCACAGTTCACAATATCAAGCAGTGCAATTATTCAATAAGTTACCACTACGATTTATAAGCTTGATTTATACATCAGCATTTAAGAGCGTTTATTCTGAAAGTGGGCAATGTCGCAAGTAGATGTCAAATATTTCGCTGTTTTGATTAATTTGACAATATTAATGTACGTATACTTAGTTCAGCTTCAAGCATTTCTATTAGATAAGACTCCATCAACGAAATTTAATAATATGAGCATGCGTTGTTACCTGTCAACTTAATTAAGTAGGTATGTTACTAGAGCCGACTGAAATTACTTATTGTTTTATGTATGATAAGGACGTTATTTTGAAATAACAAATGTTTTATTATTCCTATTATTTATTTGAGTTGACATTGAACTATTTAATTTGGTTATAATTTTTAAGTGATTTACATTCCTAATCTTAAATTCTCAAAGATTTGACATTGAAAATTTATATTGTAGGTATTTTTTTTTTATCATGATGATATTTTTGATGATGTTGTGAGTTATGTTGTTAATTTTTAAATGTGTTACTTGTATTACGATTTTTTTTAAATCATTTCAAACACAATGTAAATTCCTTGTGAATAAATAAATTGAAAATTCAAACTTCACCGAAGTTTTCACGGTGAGATTTGTACAGGAAATATCGGCAGCTCCCACTACTTAGTCCTCTCAGATTTCTGCAAGTTTGCACAGGTATAGATTCAGTGCACGTAAACCATACATTAATCGAGCAAGTTCTCAGTATCGTTGCATTTCGCGTCACGTAAGCCGTTGGTTTTGCGCCACCTGTGGAGTGCATAACTATCAGGCTTTATTTGACTACGGGCCTAAGTGAGGGCTGTCAATAAAATAATGCCATTTCTCGAACTTAAAAATGTTTATTTATTTAGTACATAAAATAATATAACATCACGCTTGTGTTCCCCAAAGGGTTAGGCAGAGGTGTGGGTACCTAATAGTACACCCACATTTCACCAGATATACCTATTTATGTTCCATGTTATAGGGGGCGAGCACAAATCCAGGCTGCTACTGAGAAATTCCAGATGGAAAAACTCAATAACACAATACAATATTTTTTTTTGTAATGAATAAACTCAAAACAATTGGTCAGATATAAAAAATTCTTTCACCAGAAGAGTGTTATTATTAGTGAGTAACATAGGCTATAATTATAAAGATATCACTCGGGCGAAGCCACTGGTGGAAGTTAGTTTTTACTATGTAAGTTCGATCCAAGTGCCTTACCCACTAACACTTTGGCCGATCCGGGAACCGAACCTAGTATTTCATGCTCAGCACTAGCGCTTGCGACCACACTATACCAACGAGGTAGTGAAATATTTAAAATTTTGTAAAATATTTAAAATTTTGTAAAATATTTAAAATTTTGTAAAATATTTAAAATTTTGTAAAATATTTAAAATTTTGTAAAATATTTAAAATTTTGTAAAATATTTAAATTTTTGTTAAATATTTAAAATTTTGTTAAATATCAATGATTAAACCCTGATCTATATTAAACCCGGATGCGATAAGCACAGAACCGGTCGAAGTGGCGGTGCTTGGGGGAGGCCTATGTCCAGCAGTGGACGCCTTTCGGCTGAAATAATGGTGATGATGATGAAACGGTATGATTTAATTCCCTGTGGCATACGATAAGTTAAGCAAAAATTTGAGTTGCACTGTGTAAACTGTGTTTAGAGAATGCAAGTACATGAGTAAACTTTATTGTATTGTTACTGATGGTTTTCATCTTCTATCGATATAGTCAGAAGTCCGGGAACAATCCCTAATGCCATGGAACCACGGGTAATTAAAATTACCCATGGACCCGGTAATGGGTCGACCCACCTGGCAAAAAACGTAAGAAAATTTGAATTTCGCGGTCTACCTTGACGCTTTCGCCTTAAATGAATATTCTAGTCGTTTTTGGTAATCGCCGGCCGCTACCGCGTCAACGCTCACTTCGCTTGCTCGGGTCGTGCGTAGGGGGTCACAGTTCTAACCTAACCTAACCTTTTTGCAATTAAAAATATTTAACCCAATCTAACTAGTTCGCTGGTTCCGAGTAGCCTACAGTTTTTATTTTTTTTCTGTTGGCACAAATCGTTTCAGGCATTTAAAATTTTGTTTTTTTTTTGTTGATTTATAAATGAAAATTACCCATTTGCCTATTTAATGAGTAAAATTTTTAGGAAATTGCGTAATGCAATAGGTATGTAAAACGTTTTTATTCCAAACATTGTTTTATGAGAAAACATTAAAAAAAAAGAATTGTTTGTCAAATAATACGTTATAAAAAAAAACGAATTATTATTTTCGAATGAATTATTTGGCAAACTTGTTTTTGTGTAATGATGAAATGACAAATCATGTTTTTGCCTATCATCATCATCGTTGCATATCAAGTAAAAATTTATAAATTAATTTTTGGTCAAATGACAGAACACCCCAATAACTATTTCCAGAGCAACATTTTCAAGTTTGTCAGCCCTACATTTAGACCATTACGTTTACAGCGGACTGGACTAGAATGGACTGGCCTTTATACGTTACGTGGCGTTGAGCCTCCATTCCACATCACTATGATACACTACTGATTGATTTCCATCAGTCATGCACTTTGATACATTTATCATAGGATTAACTGAATAAACTCTTGAAAGATCAATTAAACAAATTCCAGGCGGTTTTGATATTAGCTTGTTCATATAGTCTGTTCCAAAAGTATATGATTGAAATGTAATCAAACCCTGTTTAGGTGTTTAATTTTTATGCAGTCACTCACTAAAGGGAATAAGTAACACATTCATCTGCAATGAGAAGGATTCATTGTATTGAGATATATAATTGAATCCTTCTCAATTCACACTTTCTCAAAATTATTAAAATGTATTTGAAAAATCATTGACAAAAATTGAGGTTATGAAATTAACTTCAATATTGTCATTGGAGAATTGAAGTTCTCATGAATTTGAGAAACATCTTTCAGGTGATTACAAAGTTGGGCACGCCACAATTGCGGCGATAAGTCCCCTCTTTGAGGAGTGGCTTGAGAGGCGCCATGGCGTCCTCACCTTCCGCCTGACGCAGGACCTCAACGGACACGGTTGTTTCGGGAGGTTCCTGTTCCGCGTAAGGCGGGAGGAAACGCCCGGGTGTCACCACTGTGTGGATCGCCCGGAGGACACGGTGGAGCATACGGTGAAGGTCTGCCCGGCTTGGGCGGAGCACCGCCGTGTCCTCACGGAGGCGATCGGCGGCGGCGATCTCTCGCGTTCGGCCCTGGTTCAGGCCATGGTTCGGAGCGAGAGTGCATGGGAGGCCGTCACCTCCTTCTGCGAAGCAGTTATGTTCGCAAAGGAGGAGGCGGAGCGCGCGAGGGAGATGCAAGCTGCACGCCCTCGCGGCCCTAGTCGCCGCAGGAGACGCCCCGGGCGTCGGGAGTCGAGAGCCGCCTTCCGGCCACCGTAGGCGCGGGCTTGCGAACAGTGAGCAATGGGCAGCTCGCCGTCCGATAAGGACCAGGCCCGTGTCGACGGCGCGTTGTGTTCCACGCGCGCCTCAAAGAGATGTCAGCACCAACCGACGGGGTCGAAAGACCAATGCCTGCTGGGGTTGCGGGTTTGTCCGAAAGGGATAACGCGGCCCCGGCACACAGGCAACGGAAGGAACACGGGTGGGTTTTAGTCAGTAAAAGTCTGACACACCCTCTCGCTCTGCCCAGAGCGGGAGAAGTCATTTGATGATTTCCCATCCTGAAAAAAAAAAAAAAAAAAAAAGGTGATTACAAAGTGATATTTGCGTTAAAGTATTGCATCCAAATAATTTAATCAAAGCACTCAATTTGTCCCGGCAGGCTGAAACGAAAAGCGGAGGACACGGTGTTGTGGTACAGGCTGGGGGAGGCCTTTGTCCAGCGGTGAACTGCGATAGGTTGAGTTGACTACAAAATGGCATCCACAGGTCTGTACGTTTCCTGCTCCATTGTTTACATCTTAATCAGACATTTCTCGAACAGATTATAGGTTATTTTCACAGATTTACTTAGTCCTAGGCAGTCTTTACGAGGTACTTGTGGCAGAACAGCCGCACAGTTCGATTGATCAAGGTTAAGTTACGCTTACCGCGGTCGGTTCGTGGATTGGTGATCGTTCCTTTCATACTAAGAACCCGCCGTGCCTCGGAAAGCATAATAAGCTGTGAGTCCCGGCTGTCATGTAGATTCTTGACAGATGTTACGGATAGCCAGAAGTCTGAAAAAAAACAGCTGTTCCATACATTTTAACCGCGTAGGTATTGCACTTTTCTATGTAATCGCAGATTGTTTTTAAAATAACTGACGAAAAATTTCAACAACAAAGTACAGAATCATGTACTGAATCCATGGTAACAGTTTTCGCGTCGATGTCCCTGACAACCTGTATAAACAGTCATTATATCCATTTTATTACGTTTTGTTCCAACAAGGTACGGAAACGAACAAAATATGAACAAAAAGATCCCAAAACCGGAATGAAGTGAATAAAGCTTTTGGGCCAGAATCGCACCCGGTCCGGTTGCTAAACTCTCTGCATATTTTAACTTTTAAGTATCCATTTCTATTACGTAAGTACTCCTATTCAGTTGTTCCTTTTACTTTCTTATAATCATAAATTGTGAACAAGAGATAATAATAAATAAAAACAATATAAGGAAAAGTGAAATAAAAAGTATACAAAACGGTCTAACTTCGAGTTAGATGGTTTTGTATACTTTTTATTTCACTTTCTCTTATATTGTTTTTGCATATATTATGTTTTGACTTACAGAGGTTGTTTTATTTTTAGTTTATAAGTTCGATCCAAGTCCCTTTGAGAAACTCTAAACTTTTTCTAGTCGTTGCCGGTTATAAAACTGATTGATAATTAAACTTTAAAATATTTTTGGTGTTTCTCCTCGTTCTTCGCCTTTTCGTGTGGTTAGTGACTAACCTGGTGTCAGAGTTTTAAAGCCGCCCACGGGCCTCTGACTTGGCTTCACATGCCGTCGAGAAATAGCTCTCAGGCATGCCGGTTTCCTCAGGATGTTTTCCTTCACCGTTTTTGAAGCAAGTGATAATTATACAATACGCACATGATTCCGAAAAGTTAGAGGTGCACCTTGGGTTCTTGTTCGAGGCCTATGACTTGGCAGTCCGATGGTCACACCACTACGCTATCACAACTCGTTAAAAATAAACTACAAGAATCGATCACGAAACTGAAAAATCAACAACTGTCATTAGCAGTGTCTTGCTACTCGAATGTGACAACACCGAACACCGGAACTTCCGAGGCAGATACTTGAGGCATTTTGATACCTAGTACATAACATTGTTAGTTCCTGGGCGACCGTGCTCCGTTCTAGTGAAAATAGAGAATGCTCATTTATTAGTATTGGGTAGTTCATACTAATTCCATGCTGCCATGATAGTAGGTACTTACTTATTTCATGCTGCCTCCATATTTTCAATGAACATCCAGATTTTCCGATTTCAGTGTCAATACAAAGTGAGAACCAAATGAGTTTTAAAACTGTAGTACTGGCCTGTTATTGGCTGCAAGCTCACTTCACACCGCAATCGCACAGTATTGTCGCTACCGCTTTTAATAACACGGCCGTTAGCCCGCCACGGCGACTTAACGATGACTTTTAGATGAGATTGACATCATTACAGAGTAATCGTGGACATGTGGTTGCACTTACAAAGATTGTGTTTATGTGCGATTGCGTATACCTAGATTTTTTTTCTTGGATTGAAGTAGGTATTGTAATTTTTTGGTGAAAACTGTATTTCGCAAAGTGTTATTGGATTTTCCCATTAAGAATATCTATGGCAATATTTACACCAAATATGATTCAGATGTGAATTGATTGAGATATTATTCAGCTAATATGTGTCACCATTCCACGAAAATTAGACGAATTGCTAATGAATTGCTGGGAATTCAGGAAATTAATCGCTTTTAGCAGAATTGCTAAAGTGGCCGTTTTGGGCCCCCAGGACATTGAGAGGCATGACTTAAGGCTGTGCATTCTGAAGGTTGGCCACGTAGTTAAATATTTTGCTGTTTTGATTAATTTATCAATCACTTTACGAAATTATGAAATATTGAATTCAAATTCAAATTCTAAAGTCATTTATTCAAACTAGGCTGAGAATCAGCACTTTTCGAGCGTCAAATATTGGATTAAAATATTGATTATAAATTGGAATAATTAACACTGGATTAGATGTTATAACAGTTTAGGTGTAAAAAAAGGTTCACTAATGTTTCACGAAAACTCCATTGACAATTTTTTAGTTTACAACCAACGTTTCGTATACTATTTATTGTACAAATAACTTATTTCGCAAATATTTTATTTTATAAACACTCGTCTTACAAACATTTATTTAGCAAATGCTTCTCTTTACAAATGTTTCGCATGATATTTTATCATTTATACATTTTTCATTAATTCTGATTCTTTTGGGAAAATCACGTTTAAACTAAATAACGCTCAGACTTCGTTCTGGACATATCCCTTTAAATAAGTTCGCATACTTAATGAAAAAAGTTCCGTCCCCTAACTGCACAGAGTGTGGAAAGGTGGAAGATGTTCTTCACATCATGGTGGAGTGTGCCCGGAACGAAGATCTTAGAGCTGAGTTATTGTCACACTTTGGTATTGATGTTAGAGAGGTGGGAAGATGCAATAATATCCTAGCATTCCCCTCGTCAGAAAAAGCGAGACTATTGTATAGGCTTGTGCGGATTGGTATGCGTAGAAGATTACTCATATAAAAGAACTGTATTATATTTATAAAATGGTGTATTAAATTATAAGAAAGCCTTACTGAGCGACTTAGTCTTGTTGACCAAGCTCCTTAAATAAAGATAAAAAAACTAAATATCATTTTATAACAAATTTTCTAAACCAGTCACAAAGGTATCATGGTTGAAATTTCCATTTGGGTCTGAAGTTATTTAAACTTACAAAAATATATTTTTTCTATATATTCTAGTCGGTGTTAGGGGTCACAGTTTTAACCTAACCTAACCTTTTTCGAGAGTAAAAATATTTAACCTAATCTTAACTAGTTCGGTTCCGCGTAGCCTACAATTTGTTTTTTCTGTTAGCATAAGTCGTTTATGGCATTTTTTTAATTTTTATGGTTTATACGTATATTAAAATTACCCTTTTGTGTATTTAATCAGTTTCATTTTTAGGAAATTGCGTAATTCAATATGTAAAACATTTTTATTCCAAACGTTGTTTTATCAGATAACATGAATAAAAAATGAATAATTTGTCAAATAATACGTTATTAAAAAAAAGTTTATCAGATAATGATTTTCTTTATTGAATTATTTGGCAAAGTTGTTATTGTGTATTGATGAAATAACTATTCTATTCTATTTTTCCTTATGGCAATGGTGCCGATGTCGACAATTCTGCCAATGTCAATGTGTGGAGAAAACATTGTGAAATAACAAATCATATTATGTTTGTCAATCGTTAATTGTCAAATGAAAATTTGTAAATTAAGTTTTGGTGAAATGACTGGTCACCGTAAAAAAAATATTTGGAACGTGTCCAAGTAGGTACCTATTTGTTTTAGTAATTGCAATTCATTATCAATTTGATTTCTTTTTTATGAAAAGTCTGCTCGGTGATTTTGATGACTATGGGAAAATTTTTGTTTCGCAGTATTTTAGTAGAACATACGATCTTCTAAACGAAATTATTCCTGAAAGGTTTTCAAAATCCTACGACACGCTCTCAGACCAAATAAAAAACCAGCGAGCTTTACAGTAATCGCATGTAATGTGTAAAATCTGACATCTGGGCTGACGTATACAGGGTGGCAGGGACATCGACGCGAAAACTGTTACCATGGATTCAGTACATGATTCTGAACCTGCGTTGAAATTTTTCGTCGTTTTTTGAAAAAATTACTGCTGTTTCATAGAAAACTACAATACCTATGCGGTCAAAATGGAACATCCGTCATCGTCATCATCATGATCTTGGTTTACAACCTGTTGGAAAATGGGTTGGTACCATCTGACGGCCGACTCAGGCACCGCGCGCGCTCATTGGTTCAATCAAATAGCACTCGCTTCTCCGGCTTCCTGTTACACACTTCCGTCCTTTTTCACAAATCAACCCCACAGATTTGATTATTTAACATTTAGATTTTGATTGCACGAAAGCGAGAGGAAAGATAAAACACGTCAAAAAATTCAAAATTCAAAAGTCATTTATTCAAACTAGGCTGAGAATCAGCACTTTTCGAACGACAAAATTACAGAAGACAGTCCCCCAAAACGCCCACACTTCACCACTTCCTAGTGCGTTAGCTGGGAAGAAGAAGTGGCGCAACAAATTCCCCAGCAGCACAGCTGTCTGTTCAGTTAGAAAAACCAAGACATAGCGCTGTCAAAAGTGACGTGAGGCCGGTTTCGTAAACATGTGTGCACTTAGTGAGGTGCAATTTGATTGTAAATTGTTGTAAATGTGAGCGTCTATGCACAGAGCGGCGGTGTAGTTTTGGCATGCTTCACTGTATTGTTCTTATCATGTCTTGGTTTTTTTTTTGGTCTGAGGGCAGGATGAATTATTTAAATATACTAAAATAATAAAGGTACCTAATATGTTACTAGAGTTTTACCAAACTGCGCCATTTTAAATACTCAAAGACGGAGTGTTTGTCTGTCTTGTCAAGAACAGAGAGGACACGTCAACGCGTCTCAAACACTGCGACTAACGAAGCACGAACCAGTTGATTTTGTCTTCTTTGACTTTATGTAAAACATTATGATGCCGCTTCCTTGCTTTGATTCGGTTGTTCCTGTTCCCAAATAGAAGTTATTCGTCGCGCGAATTCGCGATCGTCGCGTTTATTTGTCACTCATTTGCTCGGTAAACCCTCTGTTGGCGTAACGACGCGGAGACGCGATGATCGCGTATTCGCACGACAATCTCTTATATTAGGACACTGCTATCCCCACGTCCTAAACAAAGTAATTGTTCGAGCGAATACGCGATCGTAGCATTTATATGTTACTTTTTGTTCGGTGAACTATGTCGGCGCGACGGCGCGTTCGGGTTTGCCAAGAAAAAAGTGACATTATAAACGCGATGATCACCCACTCGCGCCGCGATCGCTTTTGGTTAGGACGTGGCCTAAAATTTGACACAGATAAAATAATACTACGTAACTTTGATATTTATTTACGACAAACGATAATGATATTTTTTCTACGAAATCATTAGGTACCTACGTAGAAAAAAAATCTTTTTCTGACTGCGGCATTATCGGCTGCGAATCTGTTACTATTAAAATTATTTACTAGCTACGTCCCACTCACATATCTCGATTGCGTGGAAAAAAAAGTATCCTATGTCCTAACCCAGGTCATGGTCTACCCATGTGCCAAATTTCATACAAATCCGTTCAGCCGTTTTAGCGTGAAAGCGTAACCAACAAACGAACTCACTTTCGCATTTATAATATTAGTTAGGATAGTTAGGATGAAACAGTGAAGGCAGAAAAACGGGAAAAGTAGGTTCAGTCTTAACATAAAGCGACAAACGTAAACAAACATGAATAATATTATTGAGTAAACAAAGGGAGTATGACCGTCAGGAGTATAATTTTTTTATTCCCTTTTGGGCACTTATGCGAGTGACAGGTTCCGAAAATAACCATGCAAAAATTATACAAAATGTTGATGACAGCTGGGATTTTTGATGATCACTTGAACATATTATACTGCGGAGGATACAGCACCAAGTGTAAGTTGGACTCACACACGATGGGTTCCGTACCACAGTAC
The DNA here is from genome assembly GCA_947364205.1 of Agrochola lota. Taxonomy (NCBI): domain Eukaryota; kingdom Metazoa; phylum Arthropoda; class Insecta; order Lepidoptera; family Noctuidae; genus Agrochola; species Agrochola lota. The sequence goes on from OX376228.1 coordinate 16,716,939, forward strand.
ATTATTTAACAACACTAATTATGTATATTTAAAAAATACTTTTGAAAAAAAAAATACGTTCCTTGTTTTAACTATACTATATATTTGTTATTTGTTGTTATAACGGCCATATTAGTATATACTCTGAAAATTATTATAAGTGTCTACCCATTACGGTTAAAAAGATACAGCCCTTTGATAGACGGACGGACGGAGCCTCAGTAATAGTAGTAGGCTCCCGTTGGCACCCTTGGGGCACGGAACTCTAAAAACGAGCCAATTTCTGTTAAATTTTCTTGAAAATTTGACCTATGGGGACCTACAGCACAGCGCTGATTTTCAGTGGTCACTCGAAAACGACGTACGGAAACCAAGTCAGGTTTAAAATTTGTACAGATTAAACAAATAGGTACCTAATAAAGTAAAGTAAAATAAAATAAACAGTACGTACTCAGAATATACTGTAACTATAGAACCAATAAGATAAATAAATAACTTGAATAAATAAAAATTGACAAATATTAGCCAGTTCCATGTGGTGCCGGACGTAAAGAATAGTACCATCCCATTGCTTCCCGTGGGTGTCATAGAAGGCGACTAAGGGATCACTAGAGAATGGACAGCAGCGTTCTCTATGCAATTTAACACCATACTGCGATCGCCAACTCGCCTGTCAAGCGTGGCGATTATGACAAATCTCCCATTTGGGGGAGGCCTATATCAAAAGACTATATATCGAAAGACGTCCACTGCTGGATAGCAGTGGACGTCTTTCGGCTGAAATGATAATGAAATAATTAGCCTTACAAGACTGCATTGCCATAGGGGGTTCCCCTATAGCTAATGAGTTACCCTATTAAGATGGGTACCTATAATCAAATCTTAATTTAATGCCAGATAGTTGATTATACTTTCAATATAAACAGTTTAGTACTAAGCTCTACCTAATATATTTTTACTATCTAATTGAGTGCCATTAAAAATCTATTACTTAACTAATTTAAGCGATTACTGATTAGGTAGGAACCTACATAAAAAAATACTAATTACTTACTAGTTCGTTGTTTATGCAATAGTTAAAAAACGTGGGTATTTTACAGGGTAAGGACGTGGAACTGCGTCAAGCTTCGTGCAGGCTAGCGCGATGCGACAGCGCGACCGACGCGACACCGGTTATTGATAAACCGTGAAGTTTTCTTAGAAATTGTATTGTTTGAGTCGCGTCGTGCCGTCGCGTCGCGCTAGTCTGCACGAGCCCTTATACAAACTATGTCCCACTTTCTAGCCCACTGTGCCCCGAATAATGCAGCCATAGTGACCTCAGCGCTGCCACAGACGATGCTATAGAAGTGGCCAAGTTTTGTATAGTCGTGCCATCCACACGATGAAGAAATAGGTGCATTATTTGTTTTAACATTTAAAATGTTCTTTCGATCGCTTCAGTAAGGACCCCTTTTCCAGCGTCTGTCTGCGATTATATGTTAGAAGTAATAAAACTACGTCAGTAAAATGGGTACCAAAATATCTATCTACCTAGCCTTTTCCCAACTATGTTGGGGTCGGCTTCCAGTCTAACCGGATGCAACTGAATACCAGTATTTTACATGGAGCGACCGCCTTTCTGACCTCCACAACCCAGTAACTGGGTAATACGATACCCCTTGGTAAGACTGGGGTCAGACTTTCGGGCTTCTGACGACTCGTAACGACTGTCAAAGATCCACGAATAACAGCAGGGACCAACAGCTTAACGTGCTTTCCGAGGCACGGAGGATTTTCGGTAAGTAAAGATGGTCACCCATCCACTGACCAACCCCGGCAAGCGTAGCTTAACCTGATGGATCGGCCAGTGCTGCTATTGTTACTTAGCCACGAGCTCCTCCATTTGATGCTCTACAAGTAATGAAAAAAAAAACTCAAAATCTTTTGAAGATATCAAAAAAAAAATACACACAAGGATATCGAATTTTTTTGGGTTGTTTTTTAACGAAAACTTAGATAAACATGGAACTAAAAGAGATATCAATATAAATTCAAAAACCCCTCTAGAGAATTAAATTACCTTTTTTGAAGTACGTAGGTATAACTTAGTGACAATGCATAAAGGCTGCCGCAGACATGTGCGACGCGACAGCGCAAAGCGACTCTGATGGAACCATATCTATGAAAACTTCTCGGAAATTGTTCTATCGGTGTCGCATCGCGCCTGTTTGCGGAGACTCTGATAGGTCACATCTCTGCCAACCTATAATTTCATGTAGTTTTCAACAGAATAAAAATTGGTCCTACCTACCACAGTAAAAGTAATTTACACCCGTTCCTTGATAAAAAGAAACATGTGAGTGATTTATGGTTGGGCTTGTCCCTTAGGAGTGAAGGTCGTGAATAGATTCCGTTGAAGCAGTCAGTACAGCTGTCTCAGCACTGGATTGGGTCTAGATTTATTAGGATATGCTTGTGGATATGTTAAACAGTCTTCTGTGTTATGCAAGATTTTTTCGGCTAAATTATTTGTCCCACTTTTACACTGTTTGTCCACCGCACCGTGAATGGGACGTCAACGAGAAACGAGATTACGCGGCCATAGTAAATGTACTGCCACTACTTTGGCGTCGTCATCGTGGACAAACGTCCTTTTTGGTCCTCGTACCCAAGGTATTATTATCGCGCACTGGATTTTCAACGCACTGCTTAGCGCCGAGAGTTGAAAATCCAACAGTGTATTTTTTTGGCGTGCTGGGATGCACTCTGGATTCTCAATGTTCGGCTCAACGCCGAGAGTTGAAAATCGAGTGCGCAATATAAAATCGTCGCGTTTAAAATCGCCCGTGCCTACTGCGCGACAGCAGCCGACTGCGCGGCAGCAGCCAGCTGATTTTTGTGAATGGTATTTCGCAGGTCAAAGGTGGTCAAAAGGTGCCTAGGAGGTTGTCAACTGCTTAACCGGGCTATCATGTGGATGCCTTAATAAATTAAGGCCTCCAGCCAGGGCATAAAACTTATAAATTAAGCGAGTACCTACACACTACATCCTCTGTGAGGGACGGACCTCGGCTTAGGGCGTCGCTGGTTGAGTGCAGCAAGAAACAGGCTGGATTGGTTCGTGATGGACGAATTTAAAGCTACAGGCTCGGTGGTCGGGGCGAAGCAGGCAGCAGGGTTAGTCTGAAGCTACATAATGGTTTTGGTCAGCCAGTTTGCGAAACACATAATATTCGTGTTCGTAATATGTAGCATCCGACTGCATGTTATTTAAAATTCTTATTTCCATCTTACTTAAGGTATCTAATGGCCGAATTTTCAATAGCCAGTTATCTTTCATCTGAAGAATAAATATGGCGGTTTGACATATTTTCTATAAAAAAGCAGTCATTCTTTTATCCTCAAATAAATATAATTGGAAGATAGAAAAATCAGCCTTTAATTAAATAGTGGTTCTCGAGGTATATGCTCAGTAACAGACAGTCAGAATTGTTAAGGAAAAAACCTGAAACACAAAATTATGAGTACCTAGGACGAAGAACCGTCGTGTTCTATGACTTTTTAAATCTACTTTATTTTTAAATACACGTATTATACTACTCTCTTAATGCTCAGAAGTTCGCTCATCAAAGTATCCTCGTTGACCTGCCCCTATTCTGATTTATGTGGGGTCAGTGCACCATGGCAACTTTTTATATACATCTCCATCAGCCGTTTTCTCAAAATACACAAAGAGTACAAACAAAACATTCCTACGTAAGTGAACTTCGCATTTTGATTCCTATTCAAATCAAATCAAAGTATTTTAATTAACATAAACCTACATGGGCACAGGGAACGTCAGAAGCTAGATGCACGGTTCTTATTGGTCGTATTAGCAAGTTTACATTTTGGGACCGAGTATAAACATACGTAATATATTCTGTAAATAGGATATCGGAATCACTTTTACACGTCATATTAAAAATAAAATAAAAATAGGCTAGATGAGTTCGGTGTTTCCTATCTGACTACTCTGAGAAGAAAGGCCGAAACAAACTCAAGAGGTCGCAGTCTCTTTTAAAGTCCAGACATAATCTTGATCAAGCCATATGAGGACCGTGTAGATTAGTGTCTGAAATGGTATTTTGAGGAAAGAACCACACAGATTTGAGTGGACCTGTCCAGTCAGTGCAAGCATGTGTCAATAACTATATAACTACAGGCCTATCGCTTTGTTGTGTATAGTCTCAAAAATTCTGGAGAAAATTGTTAATAAGAGACTAGTAAATTTTCTAGACAAAAATAACATTGTCTCAGACAGACAATTTGGGTTCCGCCGAGGAAGGTCCACTGAAGACGCGGTGTCACTCTTGACTAATCAAGTCTCCCACCACATTGAAAATGGAGAATGCTGTGTCGGTGTTTTTCTTGATTTGGCAAAAGCATTCGATACCGTTTCACCCGGGCTTCTTCTAAAGAAATTAGAGACATCAGGTATAAGGGGTACACCTTTAGAATGGTTCCGTAGCTACTTGACATCTAGGTACCAATACTCCAAAATAGGCAGTCTTCAAAGCAGCTTGCTCCCTATCACGTTTGGTGTTCCGCAGGGCAGTACTCTCGGCCCAACGCTGTTCACGCTGTACATAAACGACGTAGTAAATCTCCCTATAGGTAACGCTGAAGTGATTTCCTACGCCGACGATACAGCCATCGTTTTTCATGACAAGACTTGGGAGCGGGTGTCCCATCTGGCAGAACAAGGCCTCGCTCAGATAGCGCTCTCCTTAGACACAAATTTACTGACCTTAAATGTTAGCAAAAGCAAATATATTGCCTTTTCCAAAACTAGTACTTCCAGCCCCTCTCAAACAATGTCTCTAAAAATACACACTTGCTCACATATACGCAATAACGACCCTCACCATAATTGCACATGCAAAATACTTGAACGTACTGACACAATTAAATATCTCGGAATAATCATAGATAACAACTTAACGTACAAAGCCCACATTTATGCCCTTTCCTCCAGAGTACAAAAACTAATTCACGTTCTAAAAAAACTCCGCGACTGTACCCCTATTGATATTTTGCGAATAGTCTACTTCGCACTATGCCAGTCGATCATACAATACTGTATCGGTATATGGGGACGTGCTGGCAAAAGCACATTTATAACACTAGAGAGGGCGCAACGGGCACTAATCAAGGTTGCACTTAAAAAACCATTCGGGTTTCCTACAGACCTTATCTACCGTGAGTTTGAAGTCCTCAGAGTACGACAAATTTTTATACTCCAAGCAACTCTTAAATACCACGCTAAAATAAAAAAACGGCCTGACTACAGTGAAATAATAAACAAACGTGTCTTCAGAGTACCCATTCCAAACGCCAAATCCGAACTAGCTCGACGCTGTACCTATTTCTCCTTTCCCAACACTTACAATAAAGTTAGTAAAATCTGTGACCTAAGAGACTGCTCAACCACAACCTGCAAGAAAATCCTAACTTCAGCTCTTCTAATATTGTCATACGACGACACCGAAGCCTTGATATAGAACCTGCACTACACATACACACCTTTACACACACCATCACACACACCATCACACCTACTCAAACCTCACATGAGTACACAAGTCCAAAAAAAAAATGTAAACTACTTTAACTTATCTTGAATTTATGTTCTTAATTTAACAAATGATTTATTTAATTATTATTTTTTCTCTAAGTCTTGTCTTTAATAATACCCCCACACTGGAAGGTAACCGTAATATTGTTAATCGCACTCCTGAGCCACAAGATACAAGCGATGCTTAGTTTGTGGCTCACCGAATTTGGCTAAATTGTATTGTTACTTTTTGATTAATAAAGTTTATTATTATTATTATTATTAATAATCGTGGAGCTCGACTCAGAATTTAAGGAGCTCAACTCGACGAACAATACCAAAGAAAGGACATTTGGGTAGGCCGCATAAACTACTCAAACTGCCAGACCATCATTAAAACAAACTGAGAAACAAATAATAAATGAAAGAAGAAAAAAATACCAATGTACACATACATAAATTCACCCCTCCTTCTCACGGAGGTAGGCAGAAACTACAGAATGCCACCTGCTATACGATCCTTACATGCACTCCTTTTACTTCGGTTAACGTCATACACGCACGCCGCGCCGGTTGTGAGTACAACGCACCTGACCTTTCTGAATTTCAGCAGCGTAGCACTTTAAGTACTATAATAATTATTTCCTTTTAGGGCGTCCCCATCGGGCGTTTCCACACATCTGCCATGCATTGCACATGTGTCAGTACTATGCAGACTTCAAGCTACAATTTAGGTACTGGGTATATCTTTCATTGACTTGAATGTGCCTTGGCGGCTGACAGTATGTCATGCTCACTCTAATGTCTCGCTGACGGTGGCGCGTGTGTTGGATCTTATAGCTCCCTTCAAAATGGTTGAGCTGAATGGTGCTAATCCATGCGTCATGTTCGTGAACGGGCGCCGTCAGTATGGACTGGTCATCTCTTAGCTACCACGGCTTATATTAATTTAATTTTTGAATTGTTAATTTTTTTATTTTAGTTACGGACGCTTTTAACGTTTTGCATCGTTCTCACATGTGTAACTTCAACATGAATGATGTAACCATATCATGTTTAAAAGAGTGTCCGTGGAGTTTCTTGCCCGTTCTTCTCCATAGGTACCTACTACGCTTTGGAATGGGCATCGAGCTTCATCTTTCTGACTGACCGACCTTTAGACAATTCAAAAGTGCCAGTAATTGGTTTATTTGAAATAAATGCTTTGAGTTTGAGTTTGAGTCATGTACTTAAATAGATTTTGATAGTCAACAACAGCAACATATTTTTTAGTTGTTTTTTTGCCATGGAGCATTGCACTGCAAAATATGTTTTAACAAAATGGACGCTCGTCCTACTTAATGAAGGACTTCCGTAAACAATCTTAATTGAAATTCTTTTGCGAGTTACTCAACTCTAAATTTTGGATAATCGCTGGCTAGTAATTTTAAGTTTGTTTTTTTTTGCAAAGTTGGTAGGTACGATCTTCTTTTGTTGCTACTGAGATCGATAAACGAAAACGTTAAAAATAACTTGTAAGGTCCCAATGAATGTGCCTAGCTTTTTCCAGCTGCAGCTGGATATCAGTATTTTAAATAGAGCGACTGCCTATCTGACTTAAACAACCCAGTAACTGGGTAACACAATACCCCTTGGTAAAACTGTATTTTACATGGAGTGTCTATAAGATAAGACTGGTTATCTGACTTTAGAGCTTCTGACGACCTGTAAAGACTGTCAAAGGTCCATGAATGATAGCCGGGACCAACCGCTTAACGTTTTTTCTGAGGCATGGAGGAGTCTTGGTATGTAAAGATGGTCACCCATCCGCGGACCAACCCCGGCAAGCGCCAAGTAGCCACGAGCTCCTAGGTCCCTATCTAAATGTACGGATTAAAATGTGAGGAATATTAAAATAATTGGTAGAATCTAAAATTTTATAAAGGCTCATGCAGAGCGGCGCGACGCGACTCGGACAATACAAATTCTAAGAAAACTTCACGGTATAACAATAGCCGGTGTCGCGTCGCGCTTGTCTGCATGAAGCTTAATGCGACACTATTTTTGAATCATCACGGGAACTTGAATGTACCTTAACAATACGGTAGAAATTATTATTAAAATTTAATAGCGGTAATAAAACTATAAAACAATGATACAATTTTTATTAAAATGCAAAAGGACGTAACATTTCCTTCATTACCAAATGAAAACTATCGGTGACATTATGTACTCAATACAAACTTTTATAATATTTTCTAAAAAAATAATAATAAATAATTTACGAATTACAACAATCAAAACTATGGCAATTCTTTTTATAATTTACACATTATTTTTAAACATTATTAAATAATCAGTCATGTTATGAAGCAAAAAAAAAAAAATTGGTGAATCTTGTTAAAACAAGGTAAACAAAGGAATGGTTTAGTTGGACAGCTTTGGCAATAAGTGGATACTTTTTTCGACTTTGTTTTAGCCTCTTTGCTTCCCATGATTGGTACGTTATCTGCATAACATTGGCGACATGTTCTTCGGCCGGAGTAATTCGCAACGCACGATCCGCGCGCGCGCGGGGTGGGCCGCAGCGTGACCCCGCGGCCCCCGCCAACGGAAAAATACGCAGCCCTTAATACGAGGCCACGGGGCCCACCCGTGAGCCTTTTATAATATCTTAGAAACTAGACGGTAAAAGTCGCTAATTTTTATTTTCCATACCCATTACCCATTTTATAAACTTTGGAATTATAATCTCAAGTTGATGAAAATTACCGATTTCCTGATTTCGGCTTGGCCCGAATGGTATAGTACGCTAGGCCCACCGGTGGGTCGTAAAGCATACAACGTGTTAAGAATAACCAACAACAACAAAGAAGTCGCTCGACGCATAGAAAACGCCTGGAAGAACTATTGATCGATGAAACATCTCATGAAAGGACCACTCCCGCTTTCACTAAAACGAAAGCTCATGGACATGTGCATTCTTTCCACCCTCACCTACGGAGCGCAAACATGGTCTCTTACAAAGCGTCAAAAGTCCGCACTTGGGGTCTGCCAACGGGCTATGGAGCGAACCATACTAGGTTTCAAACTCACAGACCGCATTAGGAATTCTATACTTCGTTCCAAAACACAAATAGCGGATACTGGCCGCACAGTTGCTGGACTAAAGTGGAACTGGGCTGGCCACATCTGTCGCATGTCGGAGCAACAATATGCAAAAATCACCACTCAGTGGATCCCAAATAACAGGAAACGACAGGCCCAGAAAGAGATGGCGGGATGAGCTGGACTCCTTCTCAAAGGATTGGCCCACAATCGCAGTAGACCGGGAAAAGTGGAAAGAGGGAAGGGAGGCCTTTGCCCTGCAGTGGGACGATACAGGCTTATAATAATAACATTCCAACATCATGGTGATGACCTTGAGAAAATTGCAAGTTTTTATTGGATTTGAAAACCACGCCGTCCAGTTCGGCTCAAGGGCCACGCGGCTCACTTCCATACGCGTTTTGTTTGATAGCTGCAATCTGTGGCTTGTAGGAAGCGTTTTCGTTGGACCTCTCACGCGGCTCACGGGTGACCCCCATGGCTCGAATGGTTCAGTACGATAAGGCTCACCGGTGAGCCCGAATGAAAATAATCGATTTTTCATATGGCGTTCAACGTATTAATAAAAAATACCAGCCTATTTTTGGCCCTCTTCAGGGCAAAGGCCTCTTCTCATACTAAGAAGGCACGAGCATTTGATCGACACTCGAGCGACATTGACAAAATTGGCAGACTAAGTTAGCTTGGTCTTTGTTTACCTCCCCCGTCTCACCGCTCACATACTTCAGGCGGGCAAACCAGGGCAGGGTCACAGTCGCGAGCGGACTATAACTATAATTCCAGTTTTTCAAATGTTGTTTTCGTTCACCGATGTCATTAAAGCCAAGATAAACTTAGAAACTATACAGGGTGGCAGGGACATCGACGCGCAGCTTGTTACCATGGATTCAGTACATAATTCTGAACACCCCTGCGTTGAAATTTTTCGTCGGCTATTTAAAAAAAAACAGCTTTTCCATACATTTTGACCGCACTTTTCTATGAAACAGCAGTTTTTTTTTTTTAAATAACCGACGAAGAATTTCAGAATGATGTACTGAATCCATGGTAAAAGGTATCGCGTCTAAAGCTCTGACATCCTGTTTGATGGAAAGGTTGTCTACTGTATTGACATAGGTTGTAGATTTGCTTTACAATTAATTTCCCTGACTGTACATCGACCCCTCTCGAATCGTAAACAAAACGTTTCAGGTAAATTCATGCACATTATGCGCATATATTAGAGATACCTTTATAAGAACTGTGGCAGTGCGTACTACTTATTACAATATCTATTCATATTTCTTGCCTTTGGTAACCATTGTATTGCGAACAAAAGAGATTTTTGTATTTATTTACTAAAGGACATCATTCACCGTTCATAGCAGTGATAGCCTAGTGGTGTGACCGTCGGACTGCCAAGTCATAGGTCTCGAGTTGGAACCCAAGGCACGCACCTCTGACTTTTCGGATTTATGTGCGTATTGTATAATTATCAGTTGCTTCAAAAACGGTGAAGGAAAACATCGTGAGGAAACCGGCATGCCTGAGAGATATCTCTTGACGGCAAGTCAGAGGCCCATGGGGGGCTTTAAAACTCTGACACCAAGTTAGTTACTAACCACACGAAAAGAAGAAGACCGTTCATACATTTTTGGGCTAGATGTGCAAGCGCCAGAAAACAACGTCGATATAAATGCATTGTTTAAAATTGCTGTAGTATTTATTCCAATATCAATCTGCCTAGCCTTTTCCCGATTATGTTGGGGTCGGCTTCCAGTCTAACCAGATACAGCTGAATACCAGTATTTTTCATGGAGCGACTGCCTATCTGACCTCCACACCCCGAATGGGTAATACGATACTCCTTGGTAAGACTGGTTGTCAGAGTTTCGGGCTTCTGACAACCCGTAATGACCGCCAAAGATCCGATCCACAAATGACAGCCGGGGCCAACGGCTTAACGTGCTTTCCGAGGCACAGAGCAGTCTCGGTATGTTAAGATGATCACCCGTCTACGGACCAACCTCGGCAAGCGTAGCTTAACCTGATGGATCGACCCGTGCGACTGTTATCACTTAGCCACGGGCTCCTCCAGGAGCTGCCGTAGTATTCCAATAATTTTACATTTTTATTTTACCTAATAAATATACAATTTATAAGCTACTAGCTGCGCCTCGCGGTTTCACCCGCATAAGTCTCGATCCCATGGGAATATCGGGATAAAAAGTATCCGATGTCCTTCTCATGTCATAGTCTACCCATGTACCAAACTTCATGCAAATCCGTTCAGCCGTTTTAACGTGAAAGCGTAAACAAACTCACTTTCGCATTTATAATTTAAGTTAGGATTCTTTCACAATTTGCGAAATAAAGTAAAAACATAATTATGAAACCGTCCGTAGCATTACAATATTCCTCGTTATTATAGTGGTATCCCCGCAAGTCACGTGTTCGGTTCTCCGCCGTAGAGGCAATTTTTTGTTGCTTTTTACAATTTTACAGATTTAGGTACTTATTTCTGGATAATTTTAACTTTTTTTTTTTGGGTGGGGACTAACTTTTTATCAAATAACTTCTCCCGCTCTGGGCGGAGCGGGAGGGCGTGTCAGACTTTTGCTAACTAAAACCCACCCGTGTTCCTTCCGTTGCCTGTGTGCCGGGGCCACAATATCCCTTTGGGACAAACTCGCAACCCTGGCAGGCATTGGCAATTTTCACATAACGTAAACATGTCATCTTTTCAAAAGTGTAATTTTCATTGGCGCTAACGTAGTGAGAAGAATAATAAACTGCACGTAGAAATTTACCTTAAGGTGCTTAATATATTAATTCCTTGACTGTTCATTACAAACTCGTGCACGGCTACACATCAAGCTATAGATTTCCAGTATAAGCTGATCTCGCATTGTATAGGATATCCGTATAATGCGAGGTCACCATAAACTGGAAATGTATAGCTTGATGTGTAGCCGTGTGCTAGCTTCTTACAGTCGTAGACACACAGCATCACTTATTTCACGTTTACAGACAAAATCCTAACATCCTAATAGGTACTAACTACTATTATAAATGCGAAAGTGGTTTGTTTGTTAATTTATTATAACGGATGAACGGATTTGAATGAAATATGGCACATGGTAGACCCATGTGCCAAATTTCATTCAAATCCTGGGTAGATATAAAATACTTTTTATCCTGGTAGTAGTTTTCCGTGAGATAATTTTATCCTGGTAGTACGTTTCCGTGGGATAATTTTATCCTGGTAGTACGTTACCGTGGGATAATTTTATCCTGGTAGTACGTTTCCGTGGGATAATTTTATCCTGGTAGTACGTTTCTGTGGGATAATTTTATCCTGGTAGTACGTTTCCTTGGGATAATTTTATCCTGGTAGTACATTTCCGTGGGATAATTTTATCCTGGTAGTACGTTTATGTGGGGTAATTTTATCCTGGTAGTACGTTTCCGTGGGATAATTTTATCCTAGTAGTACGTTTCCGTAGGATAATTTCCAACCTCGCCGCGGGCAAAAGCTAGTTCATATAAAGGTATTTAGGATCCGTAGTTTATGAGCCGGTAAAAGTAAAAGTCGGTAAATATACTTTTTCACTTTATGATGATTGTTTCGTAAAGTAGATACGCTCTCATGCATTTACTGGCAATCTTGAGTTGAAGCAATGATTTTATTTGATATCTAGACATAAATATCAGTTTTATGATTTAAAATTTTCAGGTACCACGAAATCAGTCGGTCTCCCGTGAGGCGGCGAGCCTCCTTGCCGGACTACCGCCATGGGATCTGGAAGCGAAAGTCCTCGCGCACATGTGGGAGTTGCGCGAGGAGGCGAAACGCCGGGGTGTAACTCCGCTGCCGCGAGAAATCACGGCACAGCGGACAGAGCTCCGGCGGCATGGAGTGTGCGATTGTCGCAACCCAGCGACAATCGCACACTCAACCCACAATTGCGGCGATAAGTCCCCTCTTTGAGGAGTGGCTTGAGAGGCGCCATGGCGTCCTCACCTTCCGCCTGACGCAGGTCCTCACCGGACACCGTTGTTTCGGGAGGTTCCTGTTCCGCGTAAGGCGGGAAGAAGCGCCCGGGTATCACCACTGTGTGGATCGCCCGGAGGACACGGTGGAGCATACGGTGGAGGTCTGCCTGGCTTGGGCGGAGCACCGCCGTGTCCTCACGGAGGCGATCGGCGGCGGCGATCTCTCGCGTCCGGCCCTGGTTCAGGCCATGGTTCAGAGCGAGAGTGCATGGGAGCGGTCACCTCCTTCTGCGAAGCAGTTATGTTCGCGAAGGGGGAGGCGGAGCGCGCGAGGAAGATGCAAGCTGCACGCCCTCGCGGCCCTAATCGCCGCAGGAGACACCCCGGGCGTCGGGAGTCGAGAGCCGACTTCCGGCCACCGTAGGCGCGGGCTTGCGGACAGTGAGCAATGGGCAGCTCGCCGTCCGATAAGGACCAAGCCCGTGTCGACGGCGCGTTGTGTTCCACGCGCGCCTCAAACAGATGTCAGCACCAACCGACGGGGTCGAAAGACCAATGCCTGCTGGGGTTGCGAGTTTGTCCGAAAGGGATATCGCGCCCCCGGCACACAGGCAACGGAAGGAACACGGGTGGGTTTTAGTCAGTAAAAGTCTGACACACCCTCTCGCTCTGCCCAGAGCGGGAGAAGTCATTTGATGATTTTCCATCCTGTAAAAAAAAAAAAAAGGTACCACGAAATAAAGATTTTTTATAATTCACTGATATTTGTGTTATTTCAAAGAAGGCTGTCATTCGGGGATCTTTGACAGTCGTTACAAGGCGTATCGGGTGACCACTGAAAATCAGCGCTGTGCTGTGGCTCTCCATAGCACAGCATCATGCTGAGTGGAAGCCTTCTTGTCACAGTCATGACGTGCCAGCAGCTGCCGACTATTTCTGTTTTGTGCTCGTTATTGTATTGTTATCGTTTTGGTATCGTTATTTTGTCGTTATCTACTTGAGTTTATTATCTTTATTTTTTATGCACGTGTTTCTGTGACAAATAAACTTATTTTTCTTTCTTTCTATCGCATTACCCAGTTACGGAGGTCAGATAGGCAGTTGGTCTATGTAAAATACTGGAAAACACCTGCATCCGGTTACACTGGAAGCCGACCCCAACAAAGGTGGAAAATGTCTAGGCAGATTGATTGACAAAGTGTGACTTCATATTATTATATAAAGAAGATATGGCCAATTAATTTCGCTATTTAATTCTGCTTTAAGGAGACTATTTCCTAGAAAAGTCTGTTTTTGTTGTTTTTGTTAAAAAATAGTAAGAACGCAATCGCCTTGCGAAATCTTCATAGCAAGTGTTTGCCGGGCGTTAATAGGCGTTTGCCATAATTATTTAGTGTCATGGTGTCTTTTAATAGTTAGCTTTTAGTCATGTGTCTTGATCAATTTTATCGATACTAAATAATATTTAAACTCCTGGAAGTCCATTATTTCTTAAATTAAAATACAACACACACATCTCTAAAAATGTCTTCTATAAACAAAATCTCTTCGATAGTTTCACAGCAACTTCAAAAGCCATCTTCAATTCCAATTCAGCCGCTTTATTTATACGCTTGAAGCGAAACACCGGTGGATACAGCTGTAAAGAAATTGAATGCATTGAATAGTTACTCGCGTAACGATAAACAAGAATGCATGCGCGCTGAAGCAAAACGCGAGATAAAACATGCATGGGATACTCGCTTCGTTAACATAGTGTAAGACTGACGTGATTTAAGGGCTTATTATCACTTGGTTAAATTCAGTTGGCTAAATGGTTCACATATTTAATAAACCTGCCTAGCCTATTCCCAACTATGTTAGGGTCGTCTTCCAGTCTAACCGGATGCAGCTGATTACCAATATTTTACATAGAGCGAATGCCTATCTGAACTCCACAACTCAGTCACTGGGTAATACGATACGCGTTGCTTGGTTAATAAGACTGGTTCTCAGACTTTTGGGTTTCTTACTACCCGTAACGACGATGTAAGATCTACGAATGACAGCCGACACTAACGGCTTTTGAGGCACCGAGGGGAGTGCAAGTGTAGCTTAACATTCGATCGACTCATACGGCTGTTATCATTTAGCCACGAAATGGCTCAGTTACTGAATTCAGATAATATGTGTAATGCATTCAGCAATTTAGTCTCTTAATAGGTTATCCCATTAGGAAGAAGAAAGTTCACGATTGGTACCACCGTCTCTTTTCTATCCAGAAACTGATTTGGTAACTAATTCATTGTAGGTTGTACAGACGCTAACCTGCCAAACATTTCTCAAAAGTCAACTAAATTCAGACGACTGAATTTAGCGAAGTGCAATAGCCCCTTTACAACTTAGTTACGAACCTAAATGACTTTTTGAAGTGAAAACTTCTTTAGGCGCGTTGAGCGATTTTTAGTAGGGGAAAATCTTATGGGTTAGCGTCACCGACATGCTAACGTTAACAGTATATCTATAACTAATAAGTGTGGCCACTGTTATTTCATACTTTTAAGATTTCACTTTACTTTATATTGGTATTGAGGTTTAACTTAGCATTCTTGGGCACTTTTTCTTTAATTAGAATAATTAGAAATTTTTAAGTATTGTTCAAAAGATGGTTAATAAATAAAATTGAAATTGGTTGCTACATCTTTCAAATTATTCAGGCTTCCTTTGGCGTCATCATATACTGGGTAGTTTAAGAAAATTATAAGATAAAAGAAAACTGATCCCGTATCAGTTTTGTAGTTTAGCAGGGTTACTACCTAGAGTTACTACATCAGTTTTGTTTTAGTATAATTTTCATTTTATTAAAGATTTCAATAATTTTTATAGCGTTTTCAATATAATAACGCATTCAGATGCATACTGACTTTGCCTTGGCGTTGTAGTGCAGCATGTTTGCCGAAAGCAGGTTAGATGACTTTTACGCTGTCATGAGAAAGTCGCAGGCCCCCTTTAAGAACCGAATACATAAACCTGACAATGGGACATGGGGTTTTCAGACGGGGTAAAGTATTTATTCATATATGGAAATTAATATAATAAGTACCTTAATTGTAGCGCCACTAGGTTTTAAATATTCTTATTAACACTTATGTTAGTGAATGTTCTTTAACCTATAATTGGTGACTGTGTAAGTCCAAGTTGTTACCTTTACTTATAATATATTATATACAGAAGCTGTTGGTAAACCTTTTTAATAAATAAATAAATCAATATTTCAGCTTTTTTTTACCATAATATAGCTTTGTTGTAATGTAAAACCTATTGATTGTTATAAAAAAAAAAAACTTTGTTTCAGACCTTTCCGTCCTTATGATGTTAGTTATACACACTACTTAAAAGCTATGTTAGTAACAAATTACTACATTTTAATTCATGAAACGGTTGCACTCACCTGACGCACCTGGTACATGAACATGTACATGCACCCAATACGCCATAATGGCGCAACACGGCTTATCACTAATGACCCTCAGAATGCCGTTGACGCTCCCACGCACTCTACGCATCATGGACGCAATCCTTTGTCATAGGATGGTACTGAAGCCATCAGTATGTGCTTCAGCAAACATTCCTGACGTACTGCAGTAACGTGGAAGCCCCAACAACATTCTGAAGGCATTGTTATATTGAACTCTGAGGGCGTTGTATGCCCTTAGCGTATATCGAACCCATAGAGTTCACGTGTACAAAGATTGGCAAAAAGTCTTAAAAAGAGTTAATTTTACTTCTGGTGTACAACGTGCAAACCTGCGGGCTAGCATACTGCATCGGACAGCCAACGCCCTCCGTTCGTTTAGATGTCAGCATCATCATTCAAATCTTCAGCAACTATGTGCCCTAAGTACTTAAAAAGTGTGGCTCTTGAAAGGGTGCTAGATTTCTAGCACCCTTTCAAGAGCCACACCTTTTAATTTAACCGGAGGTATATGTGCTGGTTTTTTACGTTTTACCCTAAACACTAGTAGTTTGCTTTTCTGTACTTTAGACACAAGTCTATGCGCTTCTGTATAAGTCTCGCAGACCGCCAACGACCTCCTGAGTGAGCTAATTGACGGACTCAGCAGCACCATGTCGTCCGCATAACTAATACTGTTAACACACAGACCGTCAATAGAACAGTCAACGTGTGTGCTACTGAGCTTGACAATCAGCTGGTTTACATACAGGTTGAAAAGCGCTGGCGAGGTCAATCCACCCTGTCTCACCCCGCATTCCAACCTGTACTCCTTAGACAACTCGTTGGCCCATCTAACATGATTTGTTTGGTGGCCATACCAATACTGAAACATATTCGTAATGGCGTCAGGCACTGAGCTTCGCCCATCTTACACCACAATATGTCATACCTAACCAGGTCAAAAGCGTTGGAAAAGTCTAAAAACGCCGCATATACCATATACTATTATACTAATCATTTCATCATTTATAATTAATGAATAATTTGTAATCAGTGTAAATTTTATATGGGTGTATTCCTTGAAATAAAGATGATTTGATTTGATTTGAAAGAGACAACAACAACCTGTTATTTTTTTTGTTTTGTCCTTGCGTCATGTTTATCGCAAATAAACTATTTTTTTTTCTTTATAACGTAGTATTATGAGACATAAATATAGAGGAGGAATTTGCCCTGCAGTTGCCATTGACATTGTACCATTAAAGGCTGGTATTATTTGACTATATCTACTTGAAAATACAGACAATTTTCATTAAATAATGGGACACCAACTGCATGCATGCTCGGTTGCCTCTGCAATTAGAGCACCTGTACCAAAGTCGGTGTTCTTATTACGAGTTATGATGTAGCAACGTGTTGACACAAAACTTTGCTTATTTTCTACTGTGTAGGGTTGTGCATCTTTGATAGTTGGAATATCGATAGTTGACCTTGAAGCGCGGCTATAGTATTGTGGCGGCATCTACAACGTCATATGCGAACTATCAGCATATTGTATTCCCGATATCATTCGTCGAGCAGTTGCCCGCCAGACACGACACCAGTCTGGTCGGAGGAACCTACCTTTTCTATAGATGATGAGCGAACTTTACACCCTGTTACTAATAGTACCTATCGATACTGATGAATTTGAGTATTATCTTAACAGTAATTTGCATTTGCCGTGGTGCACAAGTGAGATTTTTCTGTACCATCTACCAATACTAGCTAGTATTGGTAGATTATAGGTTGAATCAAAAATAAAACCTCATAAAAAGCAATAGTATATATCACTCCGTATGGGATATTAATTACCTACACGGTTGGAGTCAAAACCATTAAACATCGATATTACTGTTTTTTATCAATTTTCATCAGCTAACAGCTACTCCGTAAAATCAATAGTTTCCTTTCGCAATCATTATCTATGTGAATTTAGCAAGGTCACAATAGTATCGATAGTGTACTGTCGAAGTGCAACACTATTTCCCATCACAACCAGTGGACTCCCGAGGAATGCTAATGTCCTGGCTTGTCGTGGTTCCGTATTCACGTTTCTATTAATATTATTCATTCAGATGTTCATTTTTATCCTGAAATGTATCACCTTTCACCTTAGCAAGTTTTTTATTCATTGCATTTCTGCATTTTCTAGTTGGATATGCACGCTTTTGCTGTTTTCATTTTTGTCTCTTAGTGCCTTTGGTATGATTTAATTTGAACACCAGCTTTTGCTTGCGACTTCGTTCGCGTTGAAGCCGTAAGATACACAATATACTAAAATAGCAGCCACATTTTTAAAACTCCTCCACCCGCCGCGTCGCATCACATCGCCCGCTTTATTACTTCGTTTTCGCTTATCGTTCTTTCTGACTTTCTTTATTTTTATTTAGCCCCTAGGGTTCGGTATAGCGTGATGTTTAATAGCCTATAATCATGCAAAAACAATTTTTCAAATCAGAATTAGGCTGACTGTCCACTGGAGCGGAGAGGAGAGGAGCGGAGCGAAGTTTTGCCAATGTTAACCAATGGAATTATACAATGTCCGCTCCGTTTCAGTGGTAGTTAAAAAAATCATACAGAAAAACCCGGCCGCGGGGAATTGCATTACTCGTCGCGTTTACTCGTCCTAGATCCGTACAGTCCGCAACTCCACTCCACATCAATGGACAGACACAGCCCGAAACTCCGCTCCGCATTACTCTCTCGCTCCGCTCCGGTGCCTCGCTCCGCATCAATGGACAGGCAGCCTTAAGATACTTTTTAAAGCTATGTGCACGTAGTCGGTAGTACATCTTTTTTTTTAATCTGGGCTTAGATAGTTTCGCTAAAGTTTAATAAAAACTTAGAAAAGACAATTAAAAATTAAATATGAAGCATTGCAGAGCCACACTGAACGTAAATAGGAATATGATCATGTACCTACACTATCAAGGCATCTTCCAGCCAGGTTTGAACTCGCTACGTCGAAAATTTTGTTCATGGTGTCGTAAAATCCAAGAGGAAGAGATTTTTTAAATATTTTTTTTAATGATGAAAATAACGAAATTTTCTGAACTGTTGAGAATATCCCAAATTTTAAAATTTGAAATTATTATCATTTACCTTTGGACCACTACGTTTGAGAAACCCTTTATATCCCAGGTTTGCTTCCTACCTGAGCAAAAGTACTTACCTAGGTTCAAGCCTCACCTACCAGTAGGTGCTTCAATTCGATGAACATTTTACTTGTGCAAATCTGAAGTACCTGTTCAAATCGCAGCTGGTCTAACGGGAGGACCTGGTAAAGTGCACTTACTTCCTCCAGAATATTAAATTATTTTATTCACAGGATTTTCATCCATAGTGTAGGCCTGAATAATTGATTCTCATATTTTAAAGCTCTCTGCGTCGTTTTTTATTGCAATGCTAATAAATCAGATGATAAGAACAATGAATTAATTCGAGTTTTAGAGTAACCGTGTAGTTTCTTGCCGGCTCTTCTCCATAGGAAACGACCAATTGGAACCGAGCACCTAGCTTCTGACGTTTCATAAGTGCCGTTGTAGGTTTATGTGAAATAAAATATTCTGAATTTAAAAAACATTTTAATTTTTTAATTTTAATTTTTAATATGGTCCGTCTATTCTGTAAAAATCTCAAAATCATCGTGAAAACGTAGGTGACGTGAGCTTGAAGTGAGTGAGGTTAGATTACCTTTTTTCTTTTGAGTGCGAATTTATCAAATAATTTCTCCCGCTCGGGGCGAAGCGGGAGGCAGTGTCAGACTTTTACTGACTAAAACCCACCTGTGTTCCTTCCGTTGCCTGTGTGCCGGGGCCGCGATATCCCTTTCGGACAAACTCGCAACCCTTTTTTTTTTTTGAGGATGGGAAATCATCAAATTACTTCTCCCGCTCTGGGCGGAGCGACAGGGCGTGTCAGATTTTTACTGACTAAAACCCACCCGTGTTCCTTCCGTTACCCGTGTGCCGGGGCCGCGATATCCCTTTCGGACAAAACCGCAACCCCAGCAGGCATTGGTCCTTTCGGACCCCGTCAGTTGGTGCTGACATCTCTTTGAGGCGCGCGTGGAACTCAACGCGCCGTCGACCCGGGCCTGGTCCATATCGGACGGCGAGCAACCCATTGCTCACCGTCCGCAAGTCCGCGCCTACGGTGGCCGGAAGTCGGCTCGCGACTCAAACTCGCAACCCTGGCAGGAGATTAGATCAGCCTTATTTTATGATTTCACTTTTTAATGACGACTACATATTCTTGGTACTTATAGCTCGCCGTGGAAAGTGGAAGTATTAATTAGTGATCCTTTATCCGATACATCAATTTTAATAGTTATTTCAAGGACCATCGTTAAACCTCCCCCAGGTCAAATTAAATACGCACCTGCGGGGTAATTGCGTAATGCTGCGGCCGCATCTGCGTATATCCTGACAAAGCCTCACAGAGTGATACGATACACGCAGATGTGACCAACCATTATCGGTTAACGTCGCGATGGTTCGGGCTGCGTAGCACTTATCGCCCGGGGTGGCGGTAGATAATAAACATGGCGAAGCCAAAAAAGAAGCCGAATGTGACACCGCATTAGCGCGATAACTTTTAAGGAGCAAAAGCTACGAAGGTTCGGCACGCATTGCTTTGTCACGACAGACGCAGATGCGGCCGCAGCATTACATAAAATAACAATTGATCGCAATGGGTGTCATTTTGACAGTTCACCCTCGTTCATTGCAATAATTACTTTAAAGAATTCATCAAACCTATGAAGCAATGAAGTAGTAATATCCTTCAAAACTCTCGGATTGTGTTTTAAAATGTGTTACGCAATTAGGGTGCTGTTCAAGGGTTAAGTGAAGACAATAGTCTTGTAAGGGCAATTTCCGTGATTTAAAACGTTCAAAATCTAGTCATCTCAGCTAAAATCAATGTCAAACACTTTAAAAAAAAAAAACAAGCATTTTTGAGATTCTAAAGGCCTGTGAAGACCAGCGCGACTTGTCGCGCGACGCGACACGAACAATACAATTTCTAAGAAAACTTCACAGTATAACAATAACCGGCGTTGCGTCGCGCGACAAGTCGCGCTAGTCTGCACAAGCCTTAAGGCGTACGTTCTTTAAAATACGGTAAAAAATTCATTAAACCTAGTTCATTAAAATAGGCATTCTGATCTCTATGATGTTGATAACTGAATACAGATAACATCTATGTTATCTGTATTCATATCAGAATGCCAATCGTACATAAAAAACGTTCACATTCAAGCCGCAATCTGTCAAACTTGTCAAAAATGTTGGTAAATTCATTGTATTTTTGACAGATTAAGAATGAGATGTGCATGCGAACTTTCTTTATAATTACGGAAATTGCCCCTCAGGTACTATTAAAGGTTTAAACTTCGTTGGTGTATGAAATCTTTTCTTGATCTCAGTTTTAAAATGATTGAAAACTTTCTAATAAAAGACTGGGCTCATTAAGTACCTAGTTTAGATTGAATCTAAGGCTCAAGCCAGCAAATCGAAATACGTGCAACTAATGCACAGTGGTACAGTACCGTGCTCAGCTCCGTCTATCTTGTGTACAGCCAACAAAACAGAAAAGTAACCACAAGCCAGCTAAGTGAATGATAAATTTATGTTTTTTTCTCTTTATATAGGTATCTTATGTACCAGAATTTGCCTTCAGGTTTTTCTAAAGATAACATAAAGCATTTCGATTTTAAGCTGATGATAAGGTTAATATGTACAATAAAACTGTTCTCTTAATGTCCCTCGGCAAACTTCGTATTTCGTCAGTCGTCGGATTACTATCAGCTGCCCTTTGCACTTGGTAATTATGCACACATACAAGCACCAAGTTCAAAGGGATAGGGGAACTGGTATAAATCCGACGACTAACGAAACACGAAGTTTGCCGAGGGATATTAAGAAAATAGTTGTACTGTAACTAGCTTTGCATTTTAATTGGTCGACTAGTCAAAATCTGCCTAGCCTTTTCCCGACTACGTTGGGGTCCGCTTCCAGTATAACCGGATGCAGCTGTATACTAGTATTTTACATGGAGCGACTGCCTATCTGACCTCCACAACCTAGTAACTGGGTAATACGATATCCCTTGGTAAGACTGGTTATCAGATTGAATCGACTGGTTGTGGTTGAATTTTTTTTGTCCGTCATTCAGATAATAAAAAAAAATTAGACACGTATTTTTTTCTTTATCATATTAATAGAAAATGGTTTAGATTAAACGCATTAAAGTTGGGGAGTGGGTGCTCGCTACGTCACAATTCAGTACCTATAAAATCTACCAGAGAGTGACGTCAAGCCACATTTTAACTCAATGTATTGCCGTAATCTTTTGATTACGTAAAAAAAGAAAAAATACGTGTTCAATATTTTTTAATAATCTACCTGACGGGCAAAAAATATTTTTTAGTCTACATCCCTATTGGTGGACTAGTGACTACTCACAATACCTTAATTATGTACCTACTATCAAGGAGGTATGACCTTTACCGCCTAACCTGCGAAGAAAAATAAAAAAATAAAGATATTCCACCCCCCATTTGCTTCTCCACTTGTGTTGCCACTCGAAAAAATTACCTTCCAAACATCGTTTTAAACCAGTTTGCGTAATTCCCCACGAAATTCGGCACCACGGTGCCTGAATTATCAGATTTTTCGGATACATTTACCTAATTATTTACTTTGACGATACTAGGAAAATGTTTTCGTAAACTGAAATGAGGTTTATACGGTTAACTTGAGTATTGCTTATGAAGGTTCTTTTTTGTAACATCCTAAATTAAAAATCCTAGCGTCCAGACTTTACTTACGTACTGATACTTTTATTTTAAATGGAGACTCGCGTTCATTCTACCCTTCCATAAACAGGGTGGCGATTTAGTGACCTGCATTCGTCAAGGGGGTGATTCTATCTGTCATACTACATAACTTTCGCTATGAAAAACAAAGAAGAAGAAGAAAATAAGATGAGATGTGAGAAGATGAGATGAAGATTTCGTGTCAATGTGCTGTTTTCTTCTGATGAAGATGAAAAGCTTTATTTCGTTCTCGATCTTTTTACTGTCGTAACTTATATCGATAAAGACGTGTGCACACGCGTTGACGTTATTCAGCACTAAGCAAGACAGAGCGTGCGTGGCGACCACCATATACTTGCCATGCCACAAACAACGCAAAATATTATACTTTTGTGCGTCGTGAACTTTTTTTTTACAAAATATGTTCTAAATATTTAAAAATATATTCACATTCATACATTTGTCTCTTTTGTACTTATGGAATATCTTATAGAAACCCTCACCGCACCACGGTGGGAACTGTGATTTTAGGCGCAGCATCATGGTAAAGTCGAGTATGGCCCTGTACTGTTAATGACGCACGAACCGTTTTAATAAAATAGGAAATTGCCAACAAATCGAAATATTTATAAGTCTACAAGGCCTACGTTCTCACATTCACAAAATAAAAGATAAATAAAATAATAATAACAAAAATACATCGATTTCAACCAAATTCCCTACTAAACTTCAAGCAAATAGTTTCTATAAATCTTACACACCGTTAGTGACAAGAAACCAAACAGATTGATTGTAAAACAAACACGAACATATTACGGGAAACCGCATGATGAATGAATGCCATCGAATATTTGATAGCAGTACATGTTCGGTTGTCACAATAATCCCATACTGAGTTGTGTGGATGATTTCATTCTCTATACTTATAGACATGGCGCACGCTATGCGACATGTAACTGACTGCTCGGTGACGGCAACAACAGAAGGCCAATTTCCGTACTTAAAAAACGTTCACATTCTAGTTGCAATCTGTCAAACTTGTTGGTAAATTGATTGTATTTTTTGCAAATGAGATGCGAAAGTGAACGTTATTAAAAATAACGGGAATAGCCACTCAGGCTGTGGCCGACAATTTTCATGTTTGTTCAAAGCTCCGCATACTTGGCGTCGAGTTGCAGAGTCACAACGACAGGCTAGTGGAGTCGCATGATCTCGCTACTTGTTGCAGCGACTAGTCGCACAGTTTGTCCTGGCACCTAGTTACATCATTTACATTAACTCATGGATAAATAATAGGGTGGTGGGGAGTAGTGAGACTTGATGAGCAACAAATTAATAGTAGCAATAATTTATTTATTTATTTTGAAACATATACAACTATCATCACAGGGTTACCTAATACAATAGTGTAGTTATAGTTATACGAGTAGCTTACAGAGATTAGACTTAAAAATTATGTTATTACTAGCTTTCAGAAAAGCAAAATGTGGCCCGTGTGAATTCACTCAGAGTACAATTGAAGCAGTCAATCCGTTGTGACACCATATTTAGTGTATGCAGGGCACGCGTCAGCGGCGCGTGCTGCAGCAGGTTGGTGCGAGCGGGCGGCACCCATAGCAGCGGCGGTCGCCTCCGTCACCCCACGTGCCCATCTGGTACACACAATCCAACCGTGCGTAGAACGCCTGGGTTGTGAATTTTACCACGAATAATCTTAAATACGTAAGTGGCGAGAGCTACTTCCCTTTTTACTTCCAGTTTACTATAGCCTACCATGCCCAGCACAAATAGAGTAGGATAGAACAGTGGATACCCTGGATACACACCATACTGCTTTAGGTACAGGAATCTCACAAATTTGTTCTGGATCCGTTCTAGCATCAGTTTGTACTTGGCCTCATGTGGCGATCAGACGACAGCATTGCATTCCAAATTACTTTTTACAAGCGCTTCGTACAATGATCTCAGAGCACTGATGTTCGTGAACTGATTTTATAGTCGTAAGACCAACCCTAAATTGCGGTATGCTTTTTTACAAACATCGGTGGTATGCTTACGGAAATTTAAATCAGTTGTAAAGCGCACGCCTAAGTCTTTAACCTCTGAGACACGTTGCAGTCGGATTCCATTCATACAATATTGATAATGAATTGGGTCGCGCGCACGGGTAAAAGATAACACCGAACATTTGGCCACATTAAAATACATCCTATTGCGACGACTCCACTCTACTACCCCATTAATATCCTGCTGCAGTATGTCATGATCAGTTTCCTGTTTTATTTGAAGAACTAATTTCAAGTCGTCAGCGAATAACAATGGTATGGATTTATTGACTACTCTCGGCAAGTCATTAACTGTTAAAATGAAGAGTAAAGGCCCTAAATTACTGCCCTGACTGACTCCTGATCTCGTAAAATAGGCCTCAGAGAGCTGCCCACTACAGTCGACGTACTGACAACGGTCTCGTAAATAGCGGGCGAAAAACGACAAAGTGTGAGGTGTACAGCCTACACCAGCCAATTTAGCCAGAAGGACGTCGTTATCTACTGTGTCAAAAACCTTCCTGAAATCGAAGTAGGCAACATCCACATGTTGACCCGCATCCACCGTCGGTACTATTTGTGTCATAAGATCCAGTAAGTTCCCCGTTGTCCCCCGCCCAGGACGGAAACCATGCTGCGCGTTGGACAACAGAGCGCTAATCTGTGGATATAGGCTACCGTGAACGGTCGACTCAAACACTTTAGCTGGAGTGCATAATACCGCTCTAGGTCTTTAATCGCAGGGTGCTGAACCTCTAATACCTTTGGGCACGGGTACAACCCGTGTAAGTTTCCAGCGCTCAGGAATAATGTCCTTAGTAACTGAGTTGGGGAGGTATGACAGGCAGTCGCTCCATGTAAAATATTAGAATTCAGCTGCATCCGGTTGGACTGGAAGATGACCTTATGGTAGATAACATAGTTAGGAAAAGACTTAGGTAGATGATGGTGATGATGAAAAGTATTCTACAACCGGTATACGAAATACTTTGTGCGTGATCCTATCCTAGTTAACTTTTTGTTACAGGTTCATATTCGGCCACTACAACCTCTGATTTAAAGCAATGGTTCACATCAATGGAGCATGATTATTCAGAAATATTCACCTACGAGAAGAGAGGGCAGTGATAGCCTAGTGGCGTGACCGTCAGACTGCCAAGTCATTGGTCTCGAGTTCTAACCCAAGGTACGCACCTCTGACTTTTCGGATTAATGTGCGTAATGTAAAATTATCACTTGCTTCAAAAACGGTGAAAGAAACATCATAAGAAATGCCTGCGAGATATTTCACGACAGCATGTGAAGCCAAATCAGAGGCCCATGGGCGGCTTTAAAACTCTGACACCAGGTTAGTCACTA
The DNA here is from genome assembly GCA_947364205.1 of Agrochola lota. Classification (NCBI taxonomy): domain Eukaryota; kingdom Metazoa; phylum Arthropoda; class Insecta; order Lepidoptera; family Noctuidae; genus Agrochola; species Agrochola lota. The sequence goes on from OX376228.1 coordinate 16,743,260, forward strand.
ACCATACGAAAAGAAGATGAAGAAGACCTAAGGTAGGTGTCCTTTTTTTCCATGGTCACCTTGGGCAAGTGCTCAGGGCCCCGGGCTCCGTATTTCCTGCCAGCGCAGCTGGGGATTATCAGGGTGCTACAAAATTTGAGCTCACTTCACTCGCTCTTGCATCCTAGATTCCCCAGTATCCTAATGTGCTCAGGACCTCAGGGGCTACGGCTAACAGCTCTGCACCTAACTTACTGTACCACAAGCCAAAAACCGAAGTGAAGCATAAATAAATATCAAGAAATATTTACATAACAAAGAGCTTACAGAAACAGGACTATAAAGAGACATGTTAATATTTAAACAATAGCAAAGGGATACTGAGACAATGAAAATGTAATATGAATCGAATGCTGTCTTGCGCATAAAATATTTAAGTAGGTATTGCAGCACTCTAAGCCTATCTTACCTTTGTGAGATATGTAAGTGGAACGCTATAATTTGTTTTACATTAAAATTTACCGGTGGCCCAGTGGTAACGGCCCCGACTTACGAGTTGTAGGCGTGGGTTCGAACCCTGGCCTGCTTTACTTTGTGTAATTTGTGGTGCTCAGACCAAATAAAAAACCAACCCAGTGCACTGCGAACAATACAGTGAACCATGCCAAAACTACACCGCCGCTCTGTGCATAAACGCTCACACGCACATATTTACAACTTTTTACAAAGACACTACAATCAAACTACACCACACAAAGTGCACACATGTTTACCAAACCACCTGCCGCTGCCGCCGCCTGCTCTCGAAACGGTGAAGAAAAACATCGTTAGGAAACCAACAAAAATTCGAATGTATAACATGTGACATCTATCAACCTGCGCCGGGCCCTCGTGGTGGATGTCGGCCCAATCCTTCTCACAGGGAGCCAGTTTCCCTAGCTGATTATGCTATGCAATGTCTGATTTATCGTGGATGGTGACGAGAACCTATGGTCGAAGAGTAGCAAAAGCTGTGCTAGGATTTATGTGACTTTTTAAACTAGTAAAAAAAACTGCCGCTTAGACTACCTCATTAAGGTGGGTCATGAGGTCCTGGGTTCGATTCCCGGGCCGGGCAAAGTGCTATTAGGTTTCCCATATGGTATTGCTTAGTAGCCGCCCAGAGTCTGGATTTGTGCCCGGTTGATAGCAATAGGCTCGCCCCATATTACGTGGGACTTAAACATAACTGGCGAAATGTGGGTGTACTGTAAGTACACCTCTGCCTAACCTTTCCGGGAATACAGGCGTGATATTGTGTTATGTAAGGCGCAGGGCATACTCAAGTGGCGAGTGGCGCGGGCGTGGCGTGGGCGTGGTGACGGTGTGGCGCGGGCGTTGCACCACCCGTTTCATATTTCATACAAGATGTAGGAACGCTGGCGCGGAACAAGAGGCGTAGCGCGCTCGAGGCGACGGTGTGGCGCGGGCGGTGTGTGTATGTTCCGCGCAACGTCGTTCTTATACATTTTGTATGAAATATGAAAAAGGTGGCGCAACGCCCGCGCCACACCTTCGTCGCTACGCCCGCGCCTCTCGCCACTTGTGTATGTCCCGTGCCTTAAGTAAAAAAAAAAACTCAAAAGACGGTGAAGAGAAAGTTTGTAACCTTTTTTGTCGAAACGGAACACGTGAATTTAAAAAAGTATAGTACGTCATCATCATGTCATTATGGCCGATGGCTGTCAAACTTTTGGTGCTGTCAAAACTCTGATACGAATCTTTTGCAATAAAATTTTATTTTTGATGTTTATCTAAGGTTTATTTTCTAGTAATTTTAATAAAGTTTGTAAACATGGCGATGGCAGAGAAGAAAAACGAATTCGGAGCGGGGGCAGAAGCTGACAGAAAGTTGCTGGTCTTTGATACGTGGGAAGACTATTTAGATTCGCTCATAGAATTGGCTGATCTCAGGAATTTAAGGAGCATTATTTCTGCCAGGACTATTGCTGCTCTTGGATACAGGTTCCTACAAATAACTGAGTTATTACGTCACACACAGGATCTCATAGATGAAGGGAAGATCTACAGGAAGCTAGAACATAACATAGTGATTGTAGCGGTAATAAATACGTCCATGAAACGATATACTGCCGATGACGTGTTGATCACGCCGCCTGCGCATGCAAACGGCGCGCAAGGCGTTGTGTTGGGTTCGATTCCCAACAATACACGGCACCACCATTATCTTCATCCACAGCCTGACTCTACTAACTGCAGGGCTAGACGCGTCGAGTCTGGCACAAACATAGATATAGCGCTAATGCTGCTCCAGCAATCGAACCCAGAACCTTATGAGCGAGAGGTCGTGGGTTCGATTCCCAGGTCAGCCAGTGTCATTGGGCTTTTTAAGGAATTTCTCAGTAGCAGCCCGGAGTTTGGATTTCTGCCCGGTTGATGGCAATAGGCTCGCCTCCTATAACATGGGACTTAAACATAACTGGCGAAATGTGCGTAGCCCTTCAGGGATTTCAGGCGCCATGTGTATTTTATTATAAATAAGGAGCTGTATTACCTTCACATCGTGAAAATCAGTTGTAAATAGCAAAATATTTAAATTTAGAAAAGATAGCAAACTACCTGATTTCCCAAGCGAGGCTACTAGACAAGCAAACATGCTGTCAGTCAACTTGATAAACAGTTTGTTAACAGATTGGTAAATCTTTGAACCTCCTGAGAACTTACTGCTGTAATTATAAAAACCTTGAGTATGGCTGAAAAGTACTGGAGTGGCGACAGTGTACCGGAAGACGTAGCGTTGGCCTCCCACAAGGTGAACCGATGACCTTGTGAAGGCCGCAGGAATCTGCTGGATGCGGGAAGCACAGAACCGGTCGAAGTGGCGGTGCTTGGGGGAGGCCTATGTCCAGCAGTGGACGTCTTTCGGCTGATGAATGATTATGGTGTCTCAGAAGTGACCGATAAAATTTCAGTTAACTACGGTCAGTGACTAACCTGGTGTCAGAGTTTTAAAGCCACCCATGGGCTTCTGACTTGGCTTCACATGCCGTCGAGATATATTCAGGCATGCCGTTTTCCTCACGATGTTTTCCTTCACCGTTTTTGAAGCTATTGATAATAATACAATGATTATAACTGTTCACAAAGTGTACAAAGAATCGTGCACTAAGAGTTCCGTACCACAAAAAAAAACCGGCCAAGTACGAGACGGACATGGACACGTGAGATAGAAAATGTAGATCTAGAGATCTAGATTTCGCATCTAGCTTATTTTTTATATATTTTAATATGACGTATAAAAGTGATTCCGATATCCTATATACAGAATAAACAATTTCATTTCACGAAGGGTTCCGTACCACCATACAATATTTAGCAAAAAATGCGGAAAGAAACACTACTTGTATGGGGACACCTTCAGTATTTTTATTTTTTTATTTAACATACATTAAAAGAAACATACAGATGCACATAGAAGCTCCTCCTTTTTTGAGGTCGGTTAAAAATATGTATACGAATCAGACAAAAAAAAGAAGTAATGGCGGTAGCGTATGTTACAGTTTGACCAAGAGCGCTGTACCGCGCCTTAGGAATGCGCGGTGAGGTGGGGAGCAGTTTTGACGCATAAGCGGCAGGGCGCCGTGAGCATTGACGAATGAACAGCCTGCACTGCAGCCCTCGTCTCACCGCGCACATACCTAAGGCGCGGTACAGCGCTCTTGGTCAAACTATAGTACTATGATGCTGCTGGCACCCTTTGTGTACGGTTTAAGATGAAGGAGATAATAACTACGTATGGCGACGATAACCGACTTTTAATGATTTAAACGAGTGGTGTTAATGATTTGGAAAAAAAATATTAGAGCATTTTTTTTATAACTTAATATAGGCATATTTTAGTTTATATGTATTACATAGTGAAATGAATTTGTAAAGTTATGTCTAACGCGTATAAAAAACTGAAAATCACGCAAAATCTATCAAGCGTATTTTTCTGAAACCTTCACCATTTTAAAGATAATTTAATTAATAATGTTTTAGTATACGTGTTTTATTCAAATACCTTTTTTATGTATAATAAATTAATAATGCGTCTAATTTGGGGCAGCGCTCCTTGATGGGTGAGTCCTATTACCAGCTGGACGTACGTTGCGTGAGCTCAGTACAGAACATGCAAGCTAACAACTCATTTAGGTCACTGGCATCTATCTGCGTCTTAATGACTGTGTTAATTTCCAGAGCTTTCGGCGACACACTATCAGAAAAGGAGTTCTACATTCGTCGAGCAGTCATCCACGATATCGTGTACCCCAAGGGAAAGCCTTACGTGCTGGTCAGTGAGGGGGCAGACTTAGACGATGCGTTCAATAGGGAACTGGCTGTGAGGGAGCGAGCCAACAGAGTCGGGATTCTACAGGTGAACTGGATTTGAGTAGTCTGTCTTACAGTCCTATTGAGAAGATATTCAATATGCAATTTTTCCACGTTTTGCGTTAATAATATTACTACAATTTTTAGGAAGCTTTATCAGTAGCTCGATTTAGTTTTGGTGTGTTCTAGTGTTTATGACCATAGTCATTTTCTATAAACAATATATCTACCGTCGTTCCTAATTTCACTCTTCAACCATTTTCCTTTGCAAAACGTTCCATGGGTATGACAGATGTATTGTCCCGCAATGTCCAACGGACCTATGAATATAACCATTGCCACAGTAACATACTATTAGGGATCTCACGGCTTACGCGGCCTAGACCACGAATTGCCACATGACCGGCCACAATCTTGACTGCAGAAGCTCCGATCAAGAAGAACGTTTGCGCTCACGACTGGTTGTTCGACCCAGTTTGGTACGAGATTGTGTCTAAGTCGTGTCAAGGTCTTCACCGCGTAGTACGCGAGGTCCCATACTTTCCTGGATAGTATCCAGAGCGGAGCTAAACTAATAACATTTCTTGTTGCCCACAGTCGATAATCTTTGTCCGACACTTCACGAAAGGCGGTTTCGAGATATCAGGATACATAGATTACGGTCACAGACTCCTCTCTGAAAACTGGGGCCCGTTCTTCAAGTATGGCAAGACCCTGTGGCCTAGAGACAATGATCTTGGGTACTACCATTGGCGACATGGTACCGTGAGGAGCAATATAAGCAGAAATTATAAGGTATCTATTAGGTGTTTAAGTTTGGCTGAATAGCTTCTTTGGAGAGATTAGGTAGATAGGATAGAAGGTCATACCTTCAAAACGGACCCAATTTCTTGGTATGGGGAATGTATAAATCACTTTGAAGGAGAAGGAAGGGTAGCTAAGTTCCTGGTAGGTTGTGTTACGAAATCCCCTTGGAAAGGAACGGGGAGATGACGAATTTATGAATCCCTTTGAAAGGAGAGGCCATAAAGTGTGTGTGTGTTTTCACCTAGTGGAACGTGTATTATTTATATTTATTTATATATACTTTATTGTACACCAGATTATAATTACATAAAGAAAAAGTAATACACTACAAAATAAACAATTGGCGGCCTTGGCCTTGGTGTATGTGAGATTTTGACTTTCTAAGCGAAGGTGAAAGTCTTTAGCACTTGCCCTAGCGATTGAATTACCTTTAACTAATTGCAATAATGGACGTTATACTCACTTTAAGTCTATCTAAACCAAACTAATTTATGTCAACTTTAAGTATAAGTAAACCAAACCCACACATTGTTGAAACAAATATCTTTGAAACCTGATAAAGCATTTCCGCTATACCACGGTGATAGCAAGTTGTCGCCACACACAACAGTCACCAGTCAAGTTTACCTCGAAACTGTGAGATTATTCGGCGAACAATTTCGATATCCACTAAACGTCGGGCTGTCGCGAATATTTGCATAGTTCGTAAACTTGTACCTTATAGTATGAGATGGTATGTGTAGGTACAGTATTGACTGAGCATTTTTCGTGTATACTAGGGGTCGGAAAACCGCAGCTCGCGAGCCGCATGTGGCTCTTTGGAGTGCGGCTCTATCTGTACAAATGTCGATGAGTGCGAGCGTAGGTCAGATACACGTGGGGCTCGGGGTTTCGGTCATTATGCAAGATATCAAGTTTTATTCAAAAACCAACTATATTTCAAAGATTTATTTCCGAAGTATCACCAAAATTAACAGGACAACGAAAATTAATCATTTCCTGTTCCCTTCAAAGTTTTCCAAGGTAAACTTGTTAATAAGTAAGTAAGCCTTCATCATATTAATACCAGCCGATATGATGATGATGATGAAGGCATCCTACTTCTTAGCAAGTTAATTTTAGGAAGTGTTGTGGAGTGAGAGGATGGGAGTTTTAAGGATTAGAAATATCTGGATTTGGAATTTAAAAAATTTGGACACAGAAAGGTTTGGCTCTCATAAAAAAAAATTGTCGTTATAGTATTGATATTTGGCTCTAATTAACCAAAAAGTTTGCCGACCACTTTCTATACGATTTTGAAATGGGAATAGGATAGATTTAACGTTAAAGACATTTATTTCTCAAAAAAAAAAGAACATTACAGGTCACTTAACATATTGAGAAAAGTAAGATAATAAAAATAAAAGTAATTGCGATTCTCTGTGTTCACACGAGAATTAAGAGATAAAGGTGACAATCGGTCTTGCTAGTGTTGTTTTCTAACGTGTTCTTCTAGGGTTTTTTAAATGTATACATGGTGTCACTATTGTTTACGTCATCAGGTAGTTGATTATACAGTTTTGCTCCCTCGTTTTGAAATCAGTATTTTATTTGTCGTGTTCGGTCACCCGTTACTTTTTCCTGGGCAGCATCTTTATTTGATAATATCTAACAACAATCTGTTGAAAAGTTATTTTAGGGGGAGGGTCATTATTGTTATAAATTCAAAATTTGCAAGCTTATTTGATAACACTTTAACCTTGAGCCGTTTCAATAGCCAATGCCAATACTGTTTTAGTTGCCACTGAAGTGCGACCTATTGTACAATACCACAGATTAATACAGATGAGACATCAAAATCGTTTAAATAAAAAGCAACTCTTGCTACGGCACTATAAAGTGCAATTCACGTCGCACAGCGCTAATCACTTACAGTTATATTCACCTAGAAGCTGCCTCTCTTTCAATCGTGTTACTCTTAGATCTTCTGACTACGTTACACTCACTGAATTAGCCCAGCAAGACGGGCCCGACGCGTACCTGTAGCTTCAAACCTAAGCTGCGGAGTGTTCAATCTGTATTCATCTGTGACAATACACAAACTTTATTACGGTGATAACCCTTTTGAAAGAAGTTAACGTTACATTTTAAAGTGATTAATTTGTACTGTTCGAAAAATAGTCCCTAATAAAAACTTAACTACTGATAGCTTCATTAAACTCCTCCCAAAGTTGCCCTTTCCTCATTATCAACTTTAATTATTTAGGAGTCTACTAATGGAATTTATGAGAAAAAAGTTAAGAGTAATTGAGAGGAAAATGGTGCAATAGAGGCATGTACCAACAATTCGTCCACCAGGGTCAAACACAACTCATTGGTGCCGATTTTCTTGTCACAAATGCCTTTTAACTAGACTAAAAATCATCAACATTAAGTTTATTCCTGTCAAACGACAATTTCCATTCTGAAATAGACTAAAGTGACACAACTTAACTATATTTTAGTTTGACAGTACTAAGATGGCACTGAGTTATAAATTTTGTGAAAATGGCAATAATGCTATTCTGAATTTGACGTTTTTCACCTAAAATTTTGATTGTCTAACTAAATCTTACTATTTTTAACCGCGCTAAAAAAGGTGTGGAATAAAATTAGTTGTCATGAACTAAAATTCATACCAACACCTTGAATTCAGGTGTAAAAACAGTACTGTATCTTTTTTTTTCTTTTCTTTTGCTATTGGCAAAAGAAAATTAAATAATCTCGAAAATGGTGTGTCATATAGCAAATAATGAAAACTTCGACCCCCTAATAGGTATAAAACCCACAAACCACTAAAACTCAACATGTAGGTAATCATTTTTCATATGTTCCGTACTAAAAATGAAAAATTCCATATAAAACACGTTGTGAACTAAACCCAAGCTCTAAAAAAAAATCACGTTGTAGAGCAAACAAGTACCACGTGGAGTCACGATTATCAATTTCGATTTTAGTTGTGTCAAAATTATTTATTTATTTGGTACATATCGTCGTCGTTCGTAAATTTAGAGTTTTTTTTTTGGGAAAGTTATTTTGCTTTAGGATTCTCATAGCCAAAAGTAAGGAATATAGTGATAGTTTCGTTTGGTGTACAAGAGAATCGGCACCAATATTAGTAGACGCTGGAAAAGGTTTATTATAATTATATACTCTCCAAATTCTTTTGCTTGGGCTCGCTAGTGATAAAATAAATAGCACCTACAGTTTTGGAAATAAGAGTATGCAATACTTAAAAATTAAGCTGCCGAAGTAGACGTCTGTCGGAGGGCAGACGCACAGAACTTGTAGCCGTAATTTTATGAACTAATCTTTTTGTATTTATATTTATTTATTTGCCTAAAACATGGTTTATAGAGGTGTTACATGCGTTAAGGACATGTACACTACTGGGGGAAAGAGATGGAGCTATACGTCATATAGAACTTCATCTCGTTTCCACACTAAAATAATACTGCTTTAGAGGTGGTGGTAGGCCCGCTTTTTTTTTTTTGAGGTTGGGAAATCATCAAATAACTTCTCCCGCTCTGAGTGGAGCCGAAGGGCGTGTCAGACTCTTACTGACTAAAACCCACCCGTGTTCCTTCAGTTGCCTGTACGTTGCCAGGGGGGGTGCCACGTATCCCTTTCAGACTTTCCCGCGACCCCGGGTGGTAGGCCCCCTGAAGTGGTCATCATTATTATTTTTGTTGCTAATCATGTTGTCATTACGCTTTGAGTGATAATCAGCTTGAAACCTATAATATGAACCTAGTTATATCCTACTGTGATTGTTACACCTGTGGTTCCCTTCTAATTTAATAAACAAAAAAAAAAATGAGGAAAACCTCGTCATTCGCTCATACAGACTAATTAATAGATTAATTTATGTACTATTAGCGACCCGCACCGGCTTCGCATGTATTATAAATATAAACCTTCCTCTTCCACCCAACTCTATCTATTGCTGAAAACTGCATTAAAATCCGTCGAGTAGTTTAAAAGATAAAAGAAGAATTAATTTTATAGTATGTAAAGATTAAGCCCTATCTTGCCTACATGGATGCCAAACGCCTGACACAATGCGAAATCTTCAATATCGCGTAATGCCATTGGGTGTGTGAGAATACAATAAGATTTTTTTTTAAAGCTTGCCCTCGGCCTCTTAAGAGCATTTATTCTGAAAGTGGCCAACGTCGCAAAAATATGTCAAATATTTCGCTGTTTTGATTAATTTGACGATATTACTGTTTGGAAATAAGAAAAGTGGCTAACTAGAGAACTAGAATATTAATATTGAACTGCAAATATAACATGGAATTTGATGTTGTAACCGTTTTAGGTGTAAAAAACCGGCCAAGTGCGAGTTGGACTCGCACGCGAAGGTTTCCGTACCACCGTACAATATTGAGCAAATATGACGTATTAAAAATACATCATATGTTTTTTTTAGTTTTATCATTCTCTTATTTTAGAAGTTACAGGGGGGGGGACACACATTTTACCACTTTACGACGTGTCTCTCACGCAAACTATTCAGTTTAGAAAAAAATGATATTAGAAACCTCAATATAATAAGACCTATACAGAGGTACCCCATACGTATGGGTTTGATGAAAAAAATTTTTAGAGTGTCAGTTCTAAATATGGGGATCCCCCAAAATTTATTGTTTTTTTTTTCTATTTTTGTGTGAAAATCTTAATGCGGTTCACAGAATACATCTACTTACCAAGTTTCAACAGTTATAGTTCTAATAGTTTCGGAAAAAAGTGGCTGTGACATACGGACGGACATACAGACAGACATGACGAATCTATAAGGGTTCCGTTTTTTGCCGTTTGGCTACGGAACCCTAAAAAGGCACTTGGAAAGTTTCCAAATACTTTTTTAAAATCTAAAACAAACTAAATATATGGTATTACGATATTAATTATTGAGTTCACTAGTTATATTGCCAAATTAATCAAAACAAGTAAATATTTGACAGCTATTTGCGACGTTGCCAACTTTTAGGATATAGCAGATGCGTTCTGTGCTTTTGTTGGCGTTTCAAGTACGGTCCTCCAGAGAGGGTCACCTCTTCTTGTTAATTAAAGAAAAATACAATAAAAATGCTGCTTCATTGGTCTAGTAATCGCAAGCGCATGAGGTCCTGCGTTCGGTTCCCGGGTCGGACAAAGTGTTATTGGGTTTTTCCATCTGGAATTTCTCAGTAGCAGCCCGGAGTCCAGATATGTGCCCGGTTGATGGCAATAGGCTCGCTCCCTGTTACATGGGACTTAAAGATAGCTGGCGAACTGTGGGTGCACCTCTGCCTAACCTGAAGGTCCACCTGTAATATACAACATGTAAAAAAAGCCCTGTCCGATCCGTGAGGCTGTTGGAGGGTGTTGTTAGGTATAGTATTGAGACTCTATTTATGTGGTAATTTTCATGAAAAAATAAATAACAATGGGGATTTTGTCCGAGTTTACATTTATTATTACATGGGGAGCGAGTGGACCTCATTTAGCGGGTTTGTACAAGTCATAACTTATGAATCCCTGTTGAAAATTTGCCAATTTTTTATGAATTTGGGGTAGTTTTGGTAAAACGAATGTGATTTTTAAATAGCAATAATTTGTTTATTTTCTATAATAATAAGATTTTTTATTACTTATTTTTAGGTAATGTTATTGCGGTACCTATGTGTCCGTTCCAGATCGAACAGTTTTTTTTTTTACATATGGTAATATTCAGGGAATAAAGGGGTGTAAGGGTACAATAAAAAGTGGCAGAAGAGTCGTAGAAAAGGGTACCTACTTAGGCTGAATAGATATAAATTCCTAAGTTTTGAAAACTTAGTTCAAGTTCAGGCTCAATTTTAACTAATCCTAAGTATCCTAACTTAATAATAATATTATAAATGCGAAAGTGAGTTTGTTTGTTTGGTACGCTTTCACGCTAAAACGGCTGAACGAATTAGGATTAATTTGGCTCATGGGTTAACCATGACCTGGAGAAGGACATAGGATACCTTTTATCCCGCTATTCCCACGGGATTGTGGCTTATGCTGGTGAAAGCGCGGGGCGCAGCTAGTATGTATTATAAATGCGAAAGTGAGTTTGTTTGTTACGTTTCACGCTAAAACGGCTGAGCGGATTTGGATGAAATTTGGCACACGGGTAGACCATAACCTGGAAAAGGACATAGGCTACTTTTTATCCTGGATTGCAGACGAAATCGCGGGCAACAGCTAGTATTCAATAAAGTTGTACCAAACCATCAAACTTAACTAGATTTTAACTAACTGTTGCCCGCGACTTAGTCTGCGATTCAGGCGATTCATATGTCCTTCTTCAGGTCAAGGTCTACCCATGTGCCAAATTTCAACCAAATCTGTTCAGCCGTTTTAGCGTGAAATCGTAACAAACAAACTCACTTCCGCATTTATAATATTAGTTAGAATATTTTCGATCGTGTCAGAACTGATATTAAACTTAGGCAATCAATTGGTTTGTATATTTATTGAAGTATAGCAAGTTAAGACTGATCTATTTACTTATATTTGTTGAAGATTTAAGGGGATGTGAAAAAACTAGTAAGGATTCTTAGAAACTCAACAGTGCCGTTTACCTGCCCGGAGGACACGGTGGAGCATACGGTGGAGGTCTGCCCGGCTTGGGCGGAGCACCGCCGTGTGTATTTATTTATTTATTTATTTATTCATATAACAATTCGCATTGTGTTTGAATTAGGTAGTACATTAAAAACAATAAATTATGAATATCAAACAGTAATTTCACTAAAAATAAAATCAATAACATAATATAAATATTGTGTCAATAGAATGTAAATAGTAATTATATAAATTATTTTAAATTGTAAATATTATCATGCCAAATGCTTATAAATCTAATCTATTAAATGCATAAAATCGGATAATGTCTTGATATATATTTAATGTCAAAAAGGTAAATTAATATAAATACTATTGACCATCACTTGTCACCAATTCAGATATAGAATATAAACATTTATCTAACAGGAATGCTTTAAGTTTGGCTTTGAATAGAGTACCTTTGTAAATCAGTGATCTTAGGTCAGTAGGCAACTTATTAAATAATTCCACTGCTTGGTATTTAGAGCAATGTTTAGCAATATTAAGTTTCGGTGCAATTTTATTTTTTATAACGTTTCTTCTAGTTTTTTCCCTAAGTTCACGTTCTTCTTGTGATTCGTGCTCGTGTATGTATTTCGCGTGTCCTCACGGAGGCGATCGGCGGCGGCGATCTCTCGCGTCCGGCCCTGGTTCAGGCCATGGTTCGGCGCGAGAGTGCATGGGAGGCCGTCACCTCCTTCTGCGAAGCAGTTATGCTCGCGAAGGAGGAGGCGGAGCGCGCGAGGGAGATGCAAGCTGCACGCCCTCGCGGCCCTAGTCGCCGCAGGAGACGCCCCGGGCGTCGGGAGTCAAGAGCCGACTTCCGGCCACCGTAGGCGCGGGCCTGCGGACGGTGAGCAATGGGCAGCTCGCCGTCCGATAAGGACCAGGCCCGTGTCGACGGCGCGTTGTGTTCCACGCGCGCCTCAAAGAGATGTCAGCACCAACCGACGGGATCGAAAGACCAATGCCTGCTGGGGTTGCGGGTTTGTCTGAAAGGGATATCGCGGCCCCGGCACACAGGCAACGGAAGGAACACGGGTGGGTTTTAGTCAGTAAAAGTCTGACACACCCTCTCGCTCCGCCCAGAGCGGGAGAAGTCATTTGATGATTTCCCATCCTGAAAAAAAAAAAAAAAAAAAACAGTGCCGTTTACCTTCTCGAATGTGAGATCGATTTTGACATACATTGTATCAAACTACTGCTTTTCAAAATAAATTATACATCAGTTTTGGGACAAACAGTATGCCCAAAGAGGGTAAACAAATGGCACTAAAGCCTGCCCAAAAATAGCCATTACATAAGTAAGTATTTATTAAAGCTTATACTTCAAAACATCAATTCTTTATTATTCCAGCCCGTAATGGATCCTGACAGGGGTCTGCTTTTCCAAAACCGTCACGACCACAAGATCATATGCCCGGACCCTCAGCAGGACCCGGGGCAGAACACTACGAAGCAAAGGGTCTATTCCCCCAAGTACACCCAGATTGAAATCTATGACCATGTCGTGAGAAGGAGGAGCTGACGTGTATCTTTTATTATTGTAATAAAATCCCATTTACATGATGAAAGTTTCTTGCCTCTAATTAAATTGAAGCAAGAAATGACTTGCATTGCAGCATTTTCTAAGCACTGTGTATATGGTGCAACATTTATAATAATAATTGTATTTAGCAAAAAATAATAATATTCCCACTGCTGGGACACAGACCTCCTCCGGCCGTATTCTACCACGCGGGCCCGGTGGTCCATTTCGAATTTTTTGTTCTAAAATATGCCGGTTTCTTCACAATGTTTTCCTTCACCGTTTTGAGAGCAGTGGTAATGAAATAGTTAACACGAAGTAAAGCGCCTGTCTGGGTTCGAACCTACGACCGTAACTCAGACCGTGACTCATAAGTTGCGGCCGTTACCACTGCTTCCACCAACTTATGGTATGCTGCTGTCAAATTAATTGCACCGTGTAAATCTGTCTAAAAAGGAGCATTCTTGTATAGCATGGGGGGCTGCGTTAATTTAAACAAGTGTTTCGGCTGAAAATGACAATAATAATAGTTTGCCTTCAGTGCATAAGAGAATTGACCATCAGCTGCTCCAATAGAGGGGAAGCCACATCATGTTAAAGTTGTTAAAAAAAAAAAACAAGAAACCGCTCCTAAACCTTTTATGTTCATGCAGTTCACGAGTTCGATTTTTGGCTCAGGCAGAAACTTTTTCAGTAAACAAAATAACGCAGTTTTATTTTTCTTAAAAATTTATGCCATGCTTCCTTTGACCACGTTGCCCTACTTACCCATAGTTTCGAATTTAATCCCAAAAAATCGAGTAGTACCCAGTGCCCTACTATAACGAGCATTCGGCTGTGAGCATTGAAACACAGTCTATTTGTAAAATTTTGAATATTCCGAAGATAACCGATGGAACCGATGATCGTGGTCGTACTACCGACTGCTTAATGGCAAATGGCGTCGAAGTTCCAACAAGCACCGCCTTTATGAATCCCTAGATCTAGTTCGAAAAAGAATGATTGACTAGCATGAAAGTCTAATTAAAATTGTCAACCCTTTGATCGCTCACGTCATTTTTAAATGCTTGCGCATGGCTCGCACAATGGAAATAACGAAAAAAAAACTGTCCGGTTTTTTTTAATACATTCTTTATTCGTACTTAAATACTAGTTATAGCTTTGAAATTTTTCCGTAATTAAAGTTTGCATCAGTGCAATCAGTAAAGCAGCAACATTGACAATTTACAGCAATGCTCTTGTTTACAATGTACGTAAATATTGTGAATGTTCTTGTTTACAATTATGCTCATAATTAATTATGTTTTGGACTCAATAAAACCGTATTATCATAATATATTATCAGTTGAAAATTACAACTAAAGGGAGGTGAACGTTTTTAGATGCACTGGCCTGCCTATACCTACTTTAATATTTATGATTAGTAAAATTTGTTTTATGAAGAATTTATTTAATAAAAACAAAATATATTTAAATGCATGTCTTTTATTTGTATTATTTTTTCATTGCATTTCATTAGGTTATTTTATTGTCTCGTTGTTTTATTTGGAATACCAATATTGAAAAAAAAAGAACTTAGAGCTAATGTAATAATAATATGATAAATAAATAACTAAATAAAATCAAACACATTTAATAAACTAGGCAGGTTTAAAATCAAAACAGCAAAAAAATATTTCGCCAGCTTTAATTTTAAAATGAAATTAAGACGTATAGTACTGTGTCAATCGAACTCCTCGGAATGAACCATGTTATCCAAAAGAAGAAATTTTATACATTTTTAATTGAAATAATCCTTAAGTTTTTTATTTGGCGGTAAATACTTATACCTAGCTTAGGAAGAGGTACTTAAAACAATACCTAAACAGTTAATTTTTCTTTATAAACAGAAGCTGTAGTGCTTTTTATTCGGAATAATTATTCAAAATATTTGATGTTACTTACGAAGTTCCACACCACCAGACACTTCAATTAGAATATTATGTTATAATGATAAAAACATTGTTTATTTATTAAATTAGTTACACTGATTCCAAGAAAAAATTGAAAAATAAAATTGTGTTCACATCGGAGCACATACTCGCACACTAGTCTAGCGTAGTAGGTACTTCGTTAATTTTAGTTTGTTTTGACCACACAGTTTGACAGCGGTAGTGTTTGTGTGTAATTTTAATTATTTTTGGCCTGAACTTATTTTTATTTTTAATAACAGAAATGTAGTTTATAGAAAAAAGTAGTCTTTCATAATGTAATACAGTTACACATTGTATTTGACCATTTTTCATTTCATCCAAAATTGTGCACAAAATCAATTTGTATTTTGACATAAAATAAAAATTTATGAATAATAATTACACCAACATAATTATAATTTTCGCCAACACGGCAAGCTTGTATTCTTCGTGGCAGGCAAATGCACAAAAAACATTTTGAAAGTAACGGACATTTATTGGATTCTGCAATCATTTTCTTACTCGTTTACGACCTACATAAAACTAGCATATCTACATTAAAATTATTACTGTACAAACAGGTCTGTTAACAAATAAATCGTTGGAAAAAATACATGAAACTTTATAGCAGCAAATACACATGCCTAGCTTTCATGCCATTTTCTAACGACTTCTGATTGGTGAATGACACGCAAGCTATAGATACGCCTGATTTACGTCTGTTTAGACGATTCAAGACATGTCTTGCTTCAATTTTATTGTATGCCACAGGCAAGAAACTTGCATCGTGTAAATGGGGCTTTACAGGCATGTGTATAGTCACCGGCACGTAACTTGGCAAGAATCGTAGATGCGGAGAATTCGTTTTCGCTTGTTTTTCATAACAGACATGTTCAAAAATAAATTATGGCAATAACCATAGAATAATGACATACAATAAAAGTGTCCATTATTCGTTACACTAAGTATACATGCGCAAACTTACTCCCAATATGCCAAAACCTTGCCAAGTTCCGTGTCTGTACTTGATTTTAAAGAAACCTCATATGATTTCCAAAATATTTTTTATCTTTTGAAGTTTTTTTTTTTATAAACTTATACTACAGTAAAGAAATAGTTGAACTCTGGGACTTGAGAGATTCTAAACGGGTCCTTTTAGCTGTTTCTCGGGATGCGCTGTGGACTTCAGCAGTTCGTAGTGTGATGCCGAAGATGTCTTCGTGGTATCTGTTTTCACTCTGAAACAGAAAAGAAAGAAACTCAGTAAAAGAAGATTAGATTACCTCAAGGTAGCTGCACTTTTATTTGTATAATTTTAGCAAATATAAAATACTCATTTGTTGCCATATTGCCAATAATGGTTTAACATTATCTACCATATTACAAATGCAAACTCCTAATCTCCTCAAAACCTATGAATACTCTGCTGCCGCCATAATTAGGTACGTTCCTTAAAGTTATAAAAGAAAAAAATGGACCATATCCTACCCGTAAAACCTCGACGAATTCTTTTGCGTCCTCCTCTGACATACCCCTGTGTTTCTGAATGATTTCTTCAAGTTTTTGTTCAACATCGTCCGCCATTTTACAATCACCGCAAACGTAGAAATGGCCATGTTCTTCAGTTAGTAGTCGGGTCATCTCGGCTCCTTCGTCTTCCAACAGAGCTTGGACATATTTCTGAATGATAGAAAAAATAATCAGTAGTACTTAAATTTGAAAACGATTAAGTTTGGACCCAATGTAAGTGTTATCAACAAAAATATGTTTCAAGTTTGCTAAGTTAATTGATTTTATAAAACAAAATTGAACTTATAAACTGTTTTTCCACATTTTGGTTTTTATTGTGATGGTACGGTTATTATTGTAACCAAACTTACTTTATTTGCACCTTCTTCTCTTGACAGAGCCAACCGTGCTTTATGAAGTACACCATCAAATAACGCTGTTTCTTTTTCTTCCTTATACAATTCCATTCCCTTGTATCGACATCCAAAGAACAGCCATACTGGCCCAGGGTTATGAGACACCAGTTTCTCGATCAAATGTCTCCTGTGGTGCCAGAATCCTCTAAACGGTGCAATGCCAGTACCAGGACCGACTAGGATAAGCGGTGCTGATATGTCTTTAGGCATGTGGAAGCTTGGTTTACTGCAAATAGCACATCGAGTTAGACATTGCTAGTTAGAATTAGAGTAGGAAGTTATAAAGTAATAAAACTAATACTTACTATCTGATAAATGCTAGGACTTCCTCACCGGGCTTAAGATTCTTGAGATAGGTTGAGCAAACGCCGTAGTGTAAGGGACCTTTGCCATCTGAAATTGAAGCACATGCGATATTTTAAAAGGATTAAAAATAATACAGAATGTACACTTCATTAGATGCATTTTTTATGAAATTATAAAAAAGCTCCTATATATAATAGGTACTTAGAGGAGCTCGTGGCTAAGTAACAACAGCCGCACTTGTCGATCCATCAGGTTAAGCTACGCTTGCCGGGGTTGGTCAGTGGATGGGTGACCATCTTTACATACCGAGAATCCTCCGTGCCTCGGAAAGCACGTTAAGCCGTTGGTCCCGGCTGTCATTCGTGGATCTTTGACAGTCGTTACGAGTCGTCAGGAGCCCGAAAGTCTGACACCAGTCTTACCAAGGGGTATCGTATTACCCAGTTACTGGGTTGTGGAGGTCAGATAGGCAGTCGCTCCATGTAAAATACTGGTATTCAGCTGCATCCGGTTAGACTGGAAGCCGACCCCAACATAGTTGGGAAAAGGCTAGGCAGATTGATTGATATAATAGGTACTTACTCTGAGTTCTATAGATAACAACCGCAACAGTGACGTGGACCCTTTGAGGGTGAGCCATAAGTGATGAAGATATGGAATAAAATCTTGGCTGCAAGGGACTCAGTAACGTAGCAAGCAGCGATGCTTGCGGTCTGCAAGACGGGAACTGGGCGAAAACTTCTGCCAGATGGGGGTAGTGAAAGCTAACCCAGTCGTGGTATTTGTTTGAATCCTGAAAGGTAAATCTAAGTTTAAATGATGCTAAACCGATAAAGTTATAATACCAATGTGTATAATGGCAATACAAAATCTTCTGATGTAATATATAATGTATTGAAGCGATATTATGATACCATAATTCAAATTAATGTTCAAGGAAACCAGTTATAAGCACGGTCATTATTGTGTCAAAATTGTTTACTTATATTTATGATCCTTACCGTAACCAGTTCATCTATCTGGTTGGCTTCCGCCTCATCAGTACATGACTCCGCGAGATACTTTAGTACTTTCGTCGTGGGTGGCGTTGTGATATCCAAAAACCTTGTGTAGATGTTCCGTATGGTCGCCGGCGGTAATCGTTCGTACCTCTCCCACGCTTTCACGGTACCTACAATAACACTCCTTGTTAGTCTAAGCCCCAATATTCTAGCCTTTATATAAAACGTTACTAACAATCAAGATTTTCTAAAAGTTGTGGTAAAAGTGCTCGATTTCTATTGCAAAGTAGTTTATCCGATATAGAAATTCGTTTTGTAAAATGGCAATCCCTTTGGAGTTCCAAAATTCCTAGACGCACATTATAAAAGTTTAAGTTTGTCCCTTATTATTTCGTTTCCTCCGACATCATTTCAGAGTAAACCAGTTTTTATGCATATGAGCATTCCTTCGCCGTCTGCGTCATTCGAAAATAGTTTTATGATACCAGTTTTATCAACATTGACATTCAAAGTGTTATTATTGTTTCTTTTACCTGTCGGTGTTAATGTTTCCTTCATGACTTGGAGTTGTACTACTTTATCCAGTTCTTCAACGCCCTTCAGTTTGTCTAGCACTGCATCTACGATGTCTTTTTGGTTAATGGCCATAACACCTATGTGGTCACCGGGGACGTATTTTATTTCGCTCTAAAACGTGAATAAATGATTAATACGTTTTTGAAAGGAGGACTTCCAACAACTGTTTTTACTGTCGACAACTGTTTTGTTTCTTTATCATTTTTAAGGAAAGGTCAATGTAAATAAATCTCTATAGGCTAATAATTTTGATTACACTCTATTTATTAACTGTTATATTTTCCTTATTGGTTTTCGTAAAAAGAAGTAAGTTCTGAATTTGCTTAATTATATTACGTATCAAAACATCTTATCTTGTTTAAAACAAATCATTCTTACGTCGGGTTCCAGATCAACGAATACAGTCTCCGCATTTGTTTCTGAATGCTGTACCAATGTTTTGTTTTCTTTAACTTTGTAAGTAACCAGCTGTTTCCTAAATCCTGCTTCAAGTGCGTTAATTAAAGGTAAATCTGAAGATGGTTTGCCGAATCTTACAGTTTCTTCCGTAACTGGTATTATTCCTAAGGCATTCTGTGCATCTCTGACCATATCGCTCTCATCTAAGCAGAATGTTTTACATGATTCCTGGAAATCAATATTTTATTGTCATGAATGTTTCAAAGAGACCAAAGAAACAATGAATGGAAGCTGTGTGAAAGATGATATGGCTAGAAAGGTGACTACTGAGGTGACGACTAATAGAGAAGTATGGAAGAAGACAATAACATGCTGCGCTGACTCCATTTAAATTGACATAAGGGCAAGAGAATGATAATGAAAATGAAAGACAAGCTTGATAGAATTATAAAATAATTGATATATATTTACTTGGAATATTTCTGACGACCAAGTGCGGAACCGTTGTTCTAATCCATACATTTCGTCACCACAACACAAATCCATGATTCTTTCACCACCCAAGCTGCCGAGTTTGCTGTCAATGAATTTGCCAAAGTTACAGAACTTGGGATAGGCACTAGATCCAAGGGCGAATACTGCGAAGCGTACGTTGCTCAGTGCAGCTATGTGTTCCACAGAAGATGCTACAGTTGCAGCACCTAAAAAAAATAATATAACGAATGTAAAAATATCCTTATCGACTTCGAGCCACTTGTCATTCCCATTATTTTGATATTATTTGGAATTAACCATACCTGAGAAACACGTCTCGTTACGGAGATGAAGGTTAGAGTTCCATTTTTTTTTTTAGTTTTTTACGAAAACAAGTTTCAAATGTTATATAACTCATTTTTAAATACTCTCACGTTCCCAGTGCCGTTGCACCTATAAGCGCAATGTTTTGCGTGCGTTACATTGCGCACTACTACCGCAAACAAAGAATTTCCACACCAATATAAGAGTCGTTTCCCAGCATTTATTTTTGCACCTTTACTAAGTTTGATGTACAGGACACAGTTTGATGTAAACTACACTAAACTAGGAATTCATGATTGGATGTAAGTTGTTAACTTTGAGCTGTGGTCCTGTAACCACCTGTAAGCTTCATTACAGGTCCGAAGATCTTCCTCAAGGAAGAAATTCTAAATATTCGGTTATAAGATACTTCGTGAACTTACTTTTGGTGGACTCCAACCGCGTTAGCTGCCTGTTGTAATCCATATTTGACCCAAGAACGCTGTTAGTTCTTAACAAAGGAGACTTTGGTGTCTTGAAACCCCTGCAATGCAATTGTTCATGAGTACTTAAACGAAACACGGTAATTTTATCTTTTAAAGATTATTCAAAAACAATTCTTACGCTGAGTTAAAGTCCATTATATTTTCTTGGTTTTCCCTTTCAGTGTTCAGCATTTGGATTAGATGTTCGCCAAAGTCCTGAAAATATAATCAGGTTAATATTTTTGTTTCACTCGATCTAATTTTTTCTTGATTTTGAATTATATTCCACTAGCTGTGCCCCGGGGTTTCACCCGCATAAGTCTCATTCCCGTGGAAATATCGGGATAAATGTATCCTATATCCTAACTCTAGTCATGGTCTACCCATGTGCCAAATTTCATCCAAATCCGTTCAGCCGTGTTACCGTCAAATCGTAACAAACCAACAAACTCACTTTCGCATTTATAATATTAGTTAGGTAGGATTGTACGTACTATTCCGTTGGCCGGAGGCTCCCCATTTCCAAAAGTTGATGTTACAATAAGAAGAAGAGTTTCGTGTTCTATTGAGAACATATCGTACTCTGACATACATTGGACCTGAGAAAAAGAAATTATTACGTGTAACCGATAATTTGTACAAACATTTAGAAAAACATTGAACTTGTTGCGGCATCTACAGCGCCACATGCGAACTACGCATCAAACTGTCTTCACACAAAATCCTGCATCGCGCAAGTAGAGTTTACCGTGCGACCAGCATATACATATATAACATCCCGACATCAATCGTCGGGCAGTTGCCCACCAGACACACCACCCGTCTAGTCGGAGGATCCTCACTTTTCTATGGACGATGAGTGAACTTTACACCCTGTTCCATATCTTTACCTGTGCCCCCGACGTGATTTGAACACGCAACCTTCTGAGCCACCACAAACTAACTGATGTTAGATCTTGAATCCCTTCAAAAATTTTGATGAGCTACCTGCTATCTATTTTTAAGTAAAAACACGTGGAAAGTAATCGATGCGCTTATAAACTACACGAATCACCCGTAAAAATAACAATATTGCCTCAGTTACCTCAAACCATCCAATTTAAAAGTAACAAAATGCTTTACACAGCTTTAACTCATTCTTATTTAAAGAACGGAATAAAAACTTACCTGTGCATTGAAAGCGTGACCAAGAAGCGTCCCTAATTCCTTGGCATACTGTTCAGATTTGCCTGTCTCGGTGGCGTACAAAATTGTTGCCTTGATGCGCTTAGAGAGGGCTCGCCCGAACAGTTTAGAAGTGAACTTGACGGCGCGAGCAATCTGCTTAAAGTGGAACTTTCTGTGTACGGTCTTCACTCCGTCGGATTTGGTCCATTGGTGGGTCTTCCATGCAGGCTCCTGGTAAATAAACATATAATACCTTCTTTACTCCTCCGTTATTGAATCAGACATTTGGAAACTAATTCAACTTCAAAGCAAAAAATATTGACACAGTTATAAATTGAACAACTCCTCAATCAAAAACAAAAGTACTTAAATCTTTCAATCTTCCTAATTTTCTTTATAAACTAATACAATGATAAAAGGACAACAATATGCCCCGTGATTCTGTATTTATCGAAGAATTTACGGCTAGTGTCATGTAACGTTAGGAAAGATTCTGACCCATGGCCCGACCTCGAATAATTGGGAGACGGTGAGGAAAATGAGTAATGATCCGGGATTAACACAACAATCTGGATGCCGGCTACGAGTACGTACGACTATATTTATGAAGATTTATTCACTGCTGGTCTAGGTGTAGCTAGATTAGGAATAATGGTGCTTTGAAAGAAGTAGACCTTGCTCGAAAATTCGTACCGTCGAGTTCACAAATATTTTGGCAGTGACAATATTTCAAAATATTGTAAGCGTTAAAATGATCGTATAGTTCTATTCAAACTTAGACATCAATAAATGGTATCATATAAACAGTTCATTTGTATTTTACCGTAGTGCAGTCAAAAAATATCAGATTACTCTTCGGAATATAAATATATTAATACTCTAGATTTCAATATATTTGGTGCAACATAGGATTCGTAAATATCTATACAACTTTGAATATTCAACTAAATGGCCTTTACCATTAAATTTATTTTTGCTTGCCAGAGCAGAAGTACGAGTAATAACGCAATATTGCCGTTCGTAATTTGACAGTATCAATCTGACAACGTTGCGAGAGCTGTATTATTTGATTAATGAATTTTTAGGAAATCTTAGGGTCAACGCAAAGGGAATGGTGATGTCACAGATTGTTTACAATTTATTGTAAGGCAAAGCTGTTTAGAGTTTTATGAAACTTACCATCGTCTATATATTTTTGATTCAGGAACATGCTCGGATATTAAAGAACTCGAGTGTATCTACGGTATTTTATGAATATCGAATATTTATCTGGTAGGTACCTATTATTCAAAATGCCAAATACATAGTGGAGGCAAAAATCACAGGACAAGTCGATGTGCCGACCATTGAAACGTCGACTGATGTGATGATGAAGATGGAACACAGAGTGTGGTCTAACAAATAAGGAAAGGTTCATATCCGGTACGGAATGGGAACAAATGGGTACGGGATGAAGATAATCTGATATTATAACTGATACAAATATAATCAATTTTGATTCTCGTTCTTACCTGATAATCATACGAAGGTCTAAGGTAGTACAAAGCCATTTCTTGATGGAACACTGGAGTCAAAGAGGAAGACATTGGTGGCACGATCCAAATCCAATCTGATGGACAACCTCCCCTGAAAAACAGTCAACAATGTTAAGAACTACATCATTTTAACAAAAAGACAAATAGATACATTATCAATATTATATGCTCTTTCTTTACAAAAGAACTTTTGAAGGTTATAATGGGTGTCAAAATGGACGGTGTTCTTGCTAAAAGCGATCTTTCAATCAGCTTCTCTGTTTAAGACCTAATTACCTACGTATGTTGAAGCTATTTGAAAAACTCCTAAGCCCAGCGACATTGATTGATAAAACTATGTGTGGTAAATTGATTGAGTCAGTAAAAAATATGGTACTTACCGGACTCTGCTCTCATTTTCCATATGTTTCATGAACTGTTCCGATGCTGAGTGGTGGTCCACTATAGACACGTTGTCTCTATGGTAACTGTACAGCACTGCTATGTTCACTTCTACTAGTGCCTTGTCCTTCCATAAAGACACCGTCATGTTCGTGTCTAAACCCATTTTCGTCGCCACGGTCTGCAAAAGGAGCATTAATATTATGTTTGAGCTTTATCGTATAAACTTTATTGAGGAGGTTACAGTCAGTAGGTCAACATCTGCCTAGCCTTTTCCAAACTGGGGTCAGCTTCCAGTCTAACCGGATGCAGCTGATTACCAATATGTTACAAGATTACCCGTAACGACTGTCAAAGATCTACGATTCAGCCGGGACCAAACGCTTACCGTGCTTTGCAAGGCACGCCGTAGGTACTGGGTAAAAAGTAAGAAGTAGAGTAATCAAAACCTAGATTATAGCTGATAGTACGCCCGGCCAAATATGAATAGGTGTCTTCTTCCTCACTGCCGTTTTTTTAAATGATAATAAGTTCAAAATTAGTAGTTCTCACCTCAAGAACGTTAAATCGGTTGCTATCACAGAAGTTCCTGCAGCCAATCTCAGTGCCCATGTACCAGCCGTTGAAGGCGGTTGCAGTGAACTCCAAGCCACCGCAGTCCATTCTCATACCAGCGACGGCAGGCAAAGCGTACCAGCGTAAACCGAGGTCTTGGAACCAATCATATCTGAAAACATAGGTTTGATTAAGTTTGATGTCTAATTCCTGGTTTTTGAGACTCTCAGACAAACTCTCAATGACTAACGATTCGATAAAGTTATCAATGATTAATTATTTCAGCAAAATATTTTCTTAACGAGGTAAAGAAATGCAATGTGTCAAGATACCGAATCAATTAAATAGCACTAGAGTAAAAAAAAATGATAAAATCCAAGTTAAGCTCCTCAAGAAACGGGGATAAGAAGTCAAGAAAAAAACGTATAAAAGAAGGCTTATTATTTGGTTCGCACAAATTTACTCGCCCGAAACGGGCGAATCGTCATTTTTTTTTTTTATGTGAGACCCACGAATTTAATTTATTTGTGGGCGAATCGACAACTCCAGAAATACGTATTAGCGAGCAGTAAAGTTAGTGTTACACGAACTTTATTGCATAAAATTCGAATTCGTGCGAATCGACCAATAAACCGAAAAGAAGTGAAGTGAAGTGAAGTAACGTTAAGAGTGAAGCTGTAATATCCAATTTAAATTACAAGACGCAAGTTACGAAGAAGTTTAATTACTATCGTTGCTAATTGCGATGTCAGTACCTACCATTATTTCCCATGCTGATTTAATTTTAGGGCTGTCTTGCTTTCCCATTTAACCCTCATTACGCGAAGCTTAAGTAATTTATGATTCAATTAATGATTGCAGATTAAGTATTTTTACCGAAGATATAGTTCAGCCGGTTTATTCAGTAAATATCTCATCGTAAAAATGAGTGATTGAGTGTGAAGTGAACTGTCATTCTACCATTGACACTATTGACAACTTAATTCACCAAAGTTTTTACGGAGAGATTTTTGCATAATTGCTCGGCAAGTTTTACTTACTTGGGATGGTCCATTCGCACTTCCATTATAATCTCTCTAGGAATTTCGAAGTACTCTGGATCTTTGCCATCAGCTGAGAGTACTAAAGGCAGTATGTCCCATGCAGTCTTTTCTTTCGGCTTCCATCCTAACTTCAAGCATACCTAAAGAATAAACGTAATAAAAGTTATGGATTAGCAACGGCTTTTGGTAAACACTTAATAAAATTATAGGAATAATATATCATTTATGTAAAAGCAATAATTATAATGTTAAACTTGTTTGGTTATTGTTTTCTAGTACATATTATTATATCATATTATTATACGAATTCATTTTTATTTCAAACTAGCTTATCCGTACAAAAATTTCGTAGAAAATATCACTTTCAGTTTCCCGAATTTGCAAATTTTCCGGGAAAATTTTCCTATTTGTCTTTCCATTAAAACCTATCGTATTATATAATGTACTGGTATCCGCAACTCTACGTCCAAATGCGAATTTGGCGTATCATAAAAACTTAGTTCGGACTATAACGGATATTTCAAAACAACAAATAGTCAAATCGTTCTAGCCGTTCTCAAGTGGTGCGCTTACCAACAGCATTTCATTTTTATTTACATAGATATCTAGACTAGTCAAATCACATGATCTAGGTTCTATTTCACTCAAATTTTTACTATAATTTGACTGAGAGCACGCCTTAGAATGTGCGGCGAGGGTGGCAGCTTTGACGAATGAGCGGCGGGTGGAACGCCACGCGCCCTGAGCGTTGACAAATGAGCGGCCTGCGCTGACTCCTCCGCGCTGCACATGCCTAAGGCGTGGAACAGCGGTCAAATTATAACTAGTACGCTAGTTATGAAAGCATAGGTGCTTTATCTTCTTGTTTGGCATTAGTTCATGGAATAAGTACAAATTACCAGACATACGGACATTTATGGATGATATAGAACTTAGGGGTAGCCAAAATAATGTCCCTTTTATTCGATTCTCTAGTCATGGCTTTCACTTCAACTTACTTAACTTTGCTTTGCTGCGCAATTTCGTCCCTTGTTTAAAAAAAAACGTTATTACCCAAATCCAAATAGGTAAATACGTTTAATTAATGCTTAATAACATGATTAATTCATCCATTCATCATCGAAAGCATGATAATTAATTGAAATAATACCAATATTTCATTACGTCGAAATATTCAGTGATAATATTACTACCTTATATGCAGTCTGTGAATATGTTTACAAATTTTGACACAAACTGGTTTTCGTAAATGTTACACCCAAATCAAGTTTTAAAATATCATATGGAACGTATTATTATTTAATGAGTTATCTAAAGTTATTCAAATTTTTTGTTTTGCTAATTTTAGCAAGTCATAATTATTATGTGTTTGAGGAAAATCGAGGACTTTTTATAGTATCCATCATTAAGTTCTGTTGTGAGGCAATATGTTTGGTAGTCAACCGAGCGACGGTCTTTATAAACTAATACTTTACGATAATTAATATATAATCTCCTGTAGCAATAGGCTTGATGAGTACACAATAATGTTAGTTCATAAGGGACTTCGACGCGCAAACTGTTAGCCCACGTTCGCACAGACGTAAAAATATCGCGGCCGTATTTTATTGCGCACTGGATTTTCAACTCTCAGTGTTTGAGTTGAGCGCTGAATATCCAACAGAGTGCAACCCAGCGCGTCGCAAAAACACACTGTTGGATTTTCAACACTTGGTGCTATGCAGAGCATTGAAAATCCAGTGTGCGACAAAAAATCGCTGCTTGAAAAAATCTCCCGAGCGAACCTGGGCTTCCACTGATTCTAATTGAAGCGTAGAAATTTTTCGCTGCTCATACAAAAGTGCAAAACCTACACGGTCAAAATGTATGGAGCACTGATATATACATTTTTAATAACTGATGAAAAGTTTTAACGCTAGTGGGTGCATAGTCATACTATTCTGAATTCATGGTAACAGTCTGCACGTCGATGTCTCTTACAGTCTGTATACATCACGGGTCTTCAGGTAACCCAGGCGTGATGTGTGGTCATGTTGTTTATTTACCTCAGTAAACTCCAAGCGTCCAGGGTCACCAAGTATGGAACCGTCAGGCATACGGTACCCTGCGTAGCTGATGAGCTGCGGATTCCATACCCTGTAGTCATGTCTACCGTCTGTGCGTTGAGGGAATATGGTTATTGCTGACCTAAAATAAACGGAATTCTTAGGTTGTGATACTGTTGATGTAAGATCAAATTTTTATTGGGTCAGATGGAGTCAATTTTCACAAAATTAGCACCTTCGGTCGCACTGAAGTGAAATCCACTTCAGTGTGACCGTTTTTATTGATCATCAGCCATTACAACCCTCACATTTTAGTAACATCTACAAGATGTTCCTTTTGATCTCCCATAACTTTAAGGTATAAAGTAAAAGTAATCAAAAAAAAAGTCTTAGTACTAATGTTCCAAAAATACATCGTTTCGAAGATAACAATACTAGGCACTTGATGTGTGTTTCTAAGTTTCATTGATTTTTCATGCGCAAGCGGTGCGCGTCCTTATTGCGCAGGGTGTGCCAGCTCCAATACTGTCCTAAAAGTGATCGCTGAGTGATTTGACTGACCCTACATACGACAATGCTGTAACAGACATTTATAGCCAGGGCAGTTAATCTTATTGACGAAGAAATTATTATTTTTAAATTAATTTTAGTTCTGTGACCCGTATAATTTTGATTTCGATTCTGTGACATTTTGTGTGTGATAAATTGAATTACTCATTCGTTTATTTTAATGCATTTTACATCTTATTTTAATTTTATTTCTGTGACCTTTATAATTTGTACCTATTTTAATTGCCTTGCTATTTTATTCTATGGTGATTTATTCTGTTGCAGTATTATGAAGTTTTATTTTATGGGTTTTGCCTGAATTAAATGATTTTATTTTAATTTTATTTATTGATAAATGCGAGTAAATCATTTTCATCGTTGTCATATTTATATTGACAAAAGTGACATTTTCGAAAAAAAAATAGAAAAAAAAATACTCATATGCCGTTTGATTTTTTTACATGGTGTCATTATGACCAGAGAGCTATGGGATATCAAAAGGAACACGTGGCATAAATGAACTACGGGTATGGATGCGGCTTCATAACATATTCAAGGAAGATAATGTATCTAAGTACTGTAAGCACACACGCACTATTGGCATTGCTTATTATGAACATACTTATTTCATTTAAAGTTTTAAATTTATTTATTTTATTTTTAGGAAAACTTACAGCTAAAGAGATACAGTAAGAAATAGCTTATACAAAATATGGCCAATTACAAGTTTCCACATATAGTTTATAAATCATTAACGAAACAGAAAGTTGATAATAGACCATAAATAACACAAAACAGAAAAAATACTATTTATGCTGAATGAAGCCATTAGCTAAAGTTTTCTTCAATTTAGCAACACTAGTATTGATGATGCCGATATCAGCTTCCTGGCAGGTTGGGTTTGGGTTTAAAGATTCTTTATTTATTCAAAAGAACATACATTGTTCACTTAGCGAATAAATACATAACTAAGGTAAGTGTAGTCCAGTAGTTTTGTTGTTTTTTTTTTTTTTTATTAAGCAGGTAGGTACGATGTCGCATTTTGTGTGCAAGACTAGCTTAATAGTTTTGTGTTGTTAGTGACGTACTGCTTGAGTTTAGCTTTAAATATGTTTTGAGAGGATGTGCTCCTTATATCTGCCGGTAAATTATTATAAAGTAGTACACCTTCGTATTTTATATTTCTCCTGCCATATTGCGTCCGCGGGGGGCGCGACTGTATTTGGTTGGGGTTTCTTTGGCTGTATTTGGATGTTTTTATGTTAAAGGATAATTGTGTGTGTATGGTTTTGTTAAGAATTTTTCTAATGAGAATGCAGGAATTGAATGTGTAAAGTTGATGAATGCTCATTAGTTTGGTATGTTTATATAGTTCGGATGTAGGTGTGTGATAATCGTAGTTGAATAAAAGTTTAATTATTTTATTTTGTGCTATTTGTAGATCTTTAATAGTCGATTTGGTGGCGCATCCCCAGATTTCGATAAGGTAATTTATGTGTGCGCGAACTAATGAGTTGTAAATATTGTAGCGGATTTTTTTTGGAATGTTATTAATGTACCCGCGCATTGATCCCATTAGCGATGTTATTTTTGTTTTTATGTAATGAATGTGTTCTTGAAAAGTGAGTTTGTTGTCTAACCTGAGTCCGAGATATTTTTCACAGTTACTTTTGATGATTTTAGTGTTGTTTATGTGTAAGGCTGGGTGGTCAGGATTTTTTTTATTTTTAGCTGAGAATATTATGTACGATGTTTTTGATGCGTTTATGGTGAGTAAATTAGAGCTAAACCAGTTGTATAATATGTCCAAATCTTTTTGCGCGTCAGCTACAATGTTGTTTATGTTGTTGCCGAAATAGAAAAGGCAAGTATCATCGGCGTACAAAGTTAGTTGTCCAGTTAAGCCTAAGTCTTTAATATTATTTATGTAAATAGCGAATAAAAGGGGGGATAGCAAAGATCCCTGGGGAACACCGAATTCTATGAGAGATGGTTTACTCATCGTGTTTCCTATTTTAACAATTTGTTTTCTATTGTCAAGGTATGAGGAGAGGATATTGTACATTTCTCCGGTGATGCCAATGCTTTTTAGTTTTAATAATAGGATTTTATGGGATACCGTGTCAAACGCCTTTTTTAAGTCAATAAAAATACCGAGTGCAATGTTTTTTTTTGTCAATATTTGTTTTAATGGTGGTGACTAAATCAATTGTGGCGCATAAAGTGTTTGATTTGGGTCGGAAACCGAACTGCCGATCATAAATATAATTAATGTCGTTTAAGTATTTTTCTAGTCTAGTGTAAATTAAACGTTCAAAAATTTTTGATAGTACCGGTAATACCGATATGGGTCGATAATTTCCGGGATCTGTCTTTGTGCCGGATTTGTATATAGGGTTGACTTTCGCAATTTTGAGAGTATTTGGGAATGTACCATTCTTAAAACAGTCATTGATACAATTTGTTAGGTTGGCCGCTATTAGGTTTTTTATGCATTTAATAGTTTTGGTGGTGATGCCATCAATTCCTGAGCTACAACTGGGGTCCAAATTATCAATAATTTTTATGATTTCAGTGCTAGTACAAGGCGTTAAGGTATCTAATTGGTTAATTGTATTAGGGTCATTATTAATTGTGGTGTATGTTAGGTTATTGTGGAATTTGTGTGGTATTTGACTGGCTAGGAGCTTTCCTACGGACGCAAAAAAGTTGTTAAAAGTTTCGCATACCTCGATAGGGTCGCTAATGGTTTTGTTGTTTATGTTTAGCTTAGGTATGTTGCAGGCGGTGACCGGATTGTTATTAGATAGATAGTTGATTAAGGACCACATCTTCTTTGGATTTGATTTGCATTTAGAGAATTTGTTAAAAAAATATTGTCGTTTTTCTTTCTTCATAAAGTGTTGCACTTCGTTTCTCTTTGTTATAAAATCTGTTCTGAAGTCGTCATTGTTTTGATCATTTTTAGATTTCCTCCATAGTATATTTCGTTTGTCAATTTCCCTCGTAATTTTCCTGTTGATCCAATCGTCTCTGGGTAGGTTTAGGATTTTTGATTTCTTTTTTGTGTTTGATTTTACTTTATCCTGTATAAAGCTCTCTAGAGCATGGTAGTCGTTGTTTGTTGTTATGTAGTTGGCATTAGAGACATCTTTGTATAGATTTGTGTAGTCAATGGCTGTGTAGTGATGTATTTTTTTGGGTGGTCGTTGATATTTCTTCAGTTCCAGGTATATATGGTTGTGATCAGATAAGGATGATTCAATGACAGCCATGTGAAAGTTGTCTTTGGAGAGGTTTGAGCAGACATGGTCTAATATTGTCTTGGTGGTACTGGTAGTTCGGGTTGAATATTTTTTGTTTGTTTTGTTTAGTATTTTGTATCCAGTCTCTTTGATCATATTTGTGTAGGTTATCGTAGTCTTGTCCGGTTTTAATAAGTCGAGGTTGAAGTCGCCGAAAACAATGCATCGTCGTTTCTGTCGGAGTTGTGAAGAATAGTACTCTATAAAGTTTTTGCAATTCGTATCTGGAGGTTTGTATATAATGCCGACGTTCAGCGCATATTTTTCAAGGAAAATCCAAAGATAATTGTTGCCATCAATGTAGTTTTGTTGAATATCTTTGTGTTCAAGGTTGCGTTGTAAATACGGCTCAAATCTTAGCAAGTAATTAAAGTACCTTTGTTTCTCAACTAATATCCTAACTAATCAAACAGGTAATGTTTAACATGCTACAAACGAGCAAGAAGTTATGGTATTTTGCAAAGTTTTGCATTAACGGGAACCACATCTACTTAAGAAAGGAATACAGGACTTTGCACAAAAGTATGCACGTCGCTTGCATCCCTTGCGAATACCCGTATTTATAAGTTACACAACACGAAAATCAAAAACAATACTGAAATGTGTGTCTGTACACACAGTTTAGTATTGTTTTTGATTTTCGTGGTTTTTTTAACATGTCTTTTGGGCTATTAAGTTTAATTTCTTGTTTTGAGGGATCTGACGCTATATGCAGGATACAGGACTCGTCCTAGTTCAGCTACATATGCTCCCATGTTATATACTCCTTAGAACTGGCCTATAGGTAGGTATGTGTAATCCGTTGTATTATTTTTGGTGAAATTAAAAAATATTATTTTAACCAATCAGAAGTATTTATGGCACAATGGCATGCAAGCTACTCGCATACTTTTATGCTAGTTACTGGCATATGTATTTCTGGCTTATAAATAATGTTAGCACGATCTTACCTAATGTTTCCTTTATTAGTGCCGAATTTGATGTGAGTGCAGAGCGCTTCGAACATTCCACTGGCTGTTGTCACTTCTCTGCAGTCGAAAATCTGCAAAAGTTTTTACTTAGTTTAGTTGGGAAATGGTGGAACACTGTATACCTAATAAACATAAGGAGAAACAAAAGAATGTGCACCTTGCACATTCTTTTGTTTTAGCACCAAACTAGAGTAACGGGACAGTAAGCCACTTTCAATCTCCACTTCTCAACTCAGCTTATCGCAGCCCACTGCTGGACATCTCCCAGTTAAAAATGGCCAGCCCACTGCCAGTTCAACTTGCTTACTCTGCAAATTATCTAGAAAAGAACCGGAGTTACCAATATCTCCGATTCTTTTCCGGATAATTTCTCATCTTCACTTGGCTGTTTTATATGACTCGGAGAGGGAGTGTAGCAGGAGCATTAAACTTTTTTGGTGATAAAAACCAAGATCCTCTGATCGCAAAAATCCGTTGCTTAGTATGCAGGTGATTATAGTAGCACTCCCTCCTAATCATACGGTGAAAGGTTTAGTAAGTGAAAGATCTGATCTGATGAGCTAAAAGAAGAACTGAATTTAAACACAACACAACTCTGACGGGGACTGGGAATGGGACTTGAACATAACTGGCGAAATGTGGGTACTAATAGTTTTATGTTTTTACTTTTATTAAAGTATGTTAAACTTTATCATTTATTCTTAAATTACTCTTCGTAGATGTAACTGCTCGACCACAATTTTTTTGTTAGATTTATAATAATAAAAATATAATATTTTGTAATCTGTCTATTGTAAAGAGTCAAAACTCTAAACGTCAACGAATTATAACGTTGCTAAATTGAAGTGTACAACAGAAGAACCAGGTATTACGTTTAGTCGGTTACTTGACAGCTGTCTCGTCACGTGGATTTTTTTGTTTACATTTTTTTAACTACCTAAACCTATGGAGTATACTCGTACATCTTTGCATATTAAAAGTAAGTAGTTACATTGATAAGCATCGAT
Source organism: Agrochola lota (assembly GCA_947364205.1). Classification (NCBI taxonomy): domain Eukaryota; kingdom Metazoa; phylum Arthropoda; class Insecta; order Lepidoptera; family Noctuidae; genus Agrochola; species Agrochola lota. The sequence continues at coordinate 16,776,563 of OX376228.1, forward strand.
GCCGACGCTTTGCTGTTCGTGATGACATTTCCATAGGTATTGCCTTTTGAAGTGTCTTTGAGCTCTTTAAGTATGTGCTATGCAATCTTTAGATGTGCACCCGACTGCATTGATCTACAGTGCATAGCGCTGAAGTTCCTTTTTAGAAGACCTTAGATAAACTTTATTACGTTGATTTAAGACCGGTTTTCGTTAAATTACTGTTATTGATAGCATTAAGAAAACCAGTATCAAACAGTTGGACTGTCTACCTGATGGAATGTTGTTGTCGCCTATGGAACCCGGCAATATTTATGGACTACAAACGCGTTACTGACCTTGGAGATTAAGGCTCTCTTGCACCAGAAATAACAAAATTAATGCGTTTAGCGCTAAATATAATTTTGATTCTGTCAGCTTCTAACGGTTGACAGAAACAGTCAGATGTTTTAAATACGTTTAGTGATAAACGTTAAATACGTTTAGTGAAGCCCTGCGGGGTAATTGCGTAACAAACAGTAGCAGTGGGTTTCATTTTGATAGTTCAACAACATTCATTGCGTTATTTACATTGTTGAGCAGAACGTTTTTCGGACATATGAAGCAATGGATTAGCAAATCCTTCAAAAATCATTCAGATTCTGATTGAAAGTGTGTAACGCAATGTGCAGGTTCGCGCGGGTGTATTTTTATCGCGGCGATTTTTTTTCGCACACCGAATTTTTAACCCTCTTCTTTGCACCTAGGGTTTAAAATCCAAAAAGAGTTTTCTTGACGCGCTGCGAAGCGGTCTGTTGGACTCAATACCGAGAGTTGAAAATCCAGTGCGAACCAGGGCTAAGTGGAATGTCTCATGTGCATGTACCTACTCTACTCCCTCAAAACATCAATAATGCTTGACGTCAGAAATAACATTCATGATAGTCAAATTTACAAGAAACTGTAATTAACCCAAGTAAAAGTTTTTGTTACAGACCTATTTCATATTTAATTGTTATTATTATCTTTCTAGAACTGATTGTATAACAAGCACAGCATTTTTTTTTTTCTGTGTACTTATTTGTGTGACAAATAAACCTATTTTCTTTATTACTCACGATGACGATGATATTCACAAACACTGGGAAAAATAATCGCATCCTCAGAGCCCATGTCGGTTCGAGTCGATAATAATAGCTCCATATCCATTTGATTCACGAAAGTATGTGCAAATCGCAAGTCGTTTTCAAACCAGTCCTATTCTAGAGTATTGATCCCATCGGCTAGTATTTTCAACCCTACCTGAGCAGGAATCAGGAACCAGTTAAGTTATATTTAAAGTAGTACCAGCTCGAGTATAAACTTGTAGGTGTTTACTTGTAAACGTTGTTTAAAAGTAAAGTAATGAATAGCGATTGTTTAACCATACATTTTTGATGTTTGAACATCACATAACTTTAAGCAGCGACAATTAAACGTTGTCATTGTGGGGTTTCATAACGCCTACGTTTAAATGAAGCTCAGGATTAAAAAAAATACACAATTTTGCTTCTATTTAATCTGCCTAGCCTTTTCCCAACTATGTTGGGGTCGGCTTTCAGTCTAACCGGATGCAGCTGAATACCAGTATTTTACATGGAGCGACTGCCTATCTGACCTCCATAACCCAGTAACTGGGTAATACGATACCCCTTGGTAAGACTGGTGTCAGACTTTCGGGCTTCTGATGACTTGTAACGACTGTCAAAAATCCACGAATGACAGCCGGGACCAACGGCTTAACGTGCTTTCCGAGGCACGGAGGATTCTCGGTATGTAAAGATGGTCACCCATCCACTGACCAACCCCGGCAAGCGTAGCTTAACCTGATGGATCGACCAGTGCGGCTGTTGTTACTTAGCCACGAGCTCCTCCATTGTGCAACAATTTTGCTTCTATTGTGGGTAATATATCTAAAAAGAGACTTTAAAACTTTTTTTGCAAAAAACACGACCGTCTTCCAAAAAAATAAAGTGAAAAATAACTATAATTTCGGACGTCGGTGGCAAAAAACTAAAATACAGATCCGAAGACACCGACTTTTTTTTGTAAAAAAGTTTTTTCTTAGCTTATATCAATAAAAATAGGCCAATGGAAAATAACTGACACGCAACTCCGCGGAAACTCTTTTAAATCAAAATATGGTGGTTATATGGTTTTGTTACCAGTGACTCGCGGCTTACTGTTGGTATAAACTATTTTGTTCCAACTATCAGAATGCAGACAATCGTAACGTAACTCTGTAAAGCAACATAACTTGTATCCTTGTAAGAGCGACTAATGACATCTAGTTTGTGGCTCGTTATAAAGTTGTACCTACTTATGCTGAAACCCTAATTAAAAGTTCGTGTGTTTCGCTTAACTGTATGTTAAAGACAATTTTACAACTGTTACTGTTACTCCTTAACCGAGTATTATTAATGAGTATATGAGTAGTATGTATATGAATAAAGTATTAGGGAGTATTACAATGTTTATTTATTATTTCGTTTATATATACATATTTTTTTATTTTTTTTTACATTTAAAAAAACATTTATTGATTTCCAATCGATTGCATTCGCGGTAAGAGAGAAATTATATTAAATATAATCACCTTAGTTATATTCTAATTAACTATAATAACTATATATATATATATAGATTCATTTATAATGAAATTAAATCAAAAACGTGCCACCGATAACAAAAATTTATTTAATCAGAACGTAAAATATCGACACCACACAAAAACACAAATAAGTAATTTATCAATTATAATACAACCCAATAAGTCTCGCGCTCACTATTATATACAAAAAATAGACCAGAAAAACGTTGAACACATACAATATTCAAGGCATGTAAATAAATAGAAAGAAGAAGCCCAAGATTCTTCAGGAGCCACGAAATCTAATTTGTGTTTCAGTAACGAATGATAGTACCTTAAAGTGGCTTCATATGTTAACGTCTACTTTCAGTGGGGAAGAGAATTTGGCAAATGGATGTCGACACGTGAGAATTTCTGAAGACTTGACGAATGACAGTGCGGTTTTGTTGTTCGATCATTAAGTTTTTGTTGTGATCCACTTTTAATGCAGTTTCTTTGTATGAGGAGGATATCTATGATGTGTTTAAAGATTCATACGTAAATGATGTAATCATTTAGATTATATCAATCCAATCTCAACTGTATCGTAGTCTACTGCTGGACCGTCTCCCCCAGGTTGTGCCACAACACCCTGTTCTCCGCCTTTCGCACCGGGTCTCTCCCAGCCATCTTATTAAGTTCGTCGGTCCATCTAGCTGGGGGACGTCCCATACTACGCTTGTCGATACGCAAATTTTATTGGTCGTATATATTTATCGTAGGATGATTTGATAATTCCAATTTTCGCGAAACCTCTAGGGATATAACCTAAAAAAAATCTGCGAGCAACTTTGAAATAACGCTCGCCGGCCGCTGCAGCGGCACCGCTCGCTTCGCTCGCTCGGCTCGCGCGCGGTTGGTTATAGTTCTAATCTAACCTATTTCAACCAAGTCGCTCGCAGAAATGTTTTCACCATTTTCTAATTATCCGTGTTTTCGCAAAATCGGTTTTCGTGAAAGTTCGAATTATCAAATCATCCTGCGATATGTTAACAAATGTGTGGAGGTGAGGAAGCTAATTCTCACTGATGAAGATACTTAGGATGATGCACCGATTGGCGGACTAAAATACCACCCTTATTGTATTCTGACTAAACAATATTCTAAAAAATAATATTGTTTTATATGGGTTTCATAGTAAAATAGCGAGAAATCGGGGTTTTATCGCAAGCAAACCCAAAAGGGGCGGGGCCACGTTAAGGTCACGATCAGATTTTTTTTTTTATGCGTTTTTACAGCTGACTGATGAACTCTTTGCTCTCTGCAAACTCCTATGGTCTCTATAATTTTATATTGACCTGATAAATAATTTGCATAATAACTGTCTAGCATATTTATTACTACCTAATGTTTAGACTAACGATATCTAAGACCTTGGCACGCAGGTGCCAACAAAACTTCAGTTTTTTTTGTTTTCATTGATTGATGATGAATAAGGAATTGAAGTGTGAATGTTTTACGTTTTCCTTAAAGTACGTATAATCCTAACTTATACATTTAATATTAGTTTATTTATTTGTTTGTTTGTTACGCTTTCACGCTAAAATGGCTACACGAATTTGGATTCAATTTGGCACATAGGTAGACTATGATCTAGGTTAGGACATAGGATACTTTTTATCCCGATATTTCCACGGGATCGAGACTTATGCGGGTGGAACCGTGGGGTGCTGCTAATTTAATATAACTTGCATTGTTATAGCCATTTCATGTAACTGTCAAAGAATGTCAGTCATTTTATATGAATATACGGAACATTTAACAATTAATTGCCCTGACTGTAAAGTTTTTGAGAGATTTTATAAGCTTATATTAGATAAGTATATTGGACTTTGTTAAAAGAGCTCCCATGAGTGAATATTTTAAGCCTTGGGTCAGCGAATCATGATATTTCAAAGAAATCGACCTACTTACTTTAGATTTTATTTTCAAAAGTTTAAAACTTTGCAATTTTATTTAACTTATTTCACTCAAATAAAAACAAAGGCCCTGTACTGAAAATGTTATCTGATTAAAAAAATATAGTAATAATAATATTATATCTGTCCTCTATAAATAAATTTTCAAATTTAACAGGTGATACTTATTAATATTCATAAATTGATATTATTTAACAAAAATCATAGAATTGCATCCGCATTCTAACAATGCAGATTAATAATCACGAGTCACTATGAAGTTAGATTTATGATAGGAAAAGGTGATTCCAAAAACTTGTAAACAAAAAGCAGGCCTTTCTTGTTTTTTTTTTTACAATACATTAGCATACCTACCAGTAATTTACCTAACGACGATTAATGTTAAACTTAAGATTTGCAACGGCTTTAGCTTAGGCATTACTAGCTTTGGCCCGCGGCTTCGCCCGCGTGGATATCGCAAAATATCCCACGGGAACGTACTACCGGGATTACATACCTAATAGCCGAGGAAAAGGTCATTGACTCCTGCCGTTGCGCCCGCGTTGGCGTCAACCATGATTATTTTGTTACGCGTAATTTTGAATCAGTGATATCTTTTAAACTATTCATTTAAATGATATGATGTCAAAGCATATTTTAATCTAAATGTATTGCGCAGTTTAAATAACATATTTTATTAGATAAGGATTTAAATGATACCGGTCAAAATACGTAGCTTCGGAAATAAAAATTAAGTTTTTATGCCATCATTATTATGAGATACACCTTCACCTTGTTTTAAACTTTGGGCAACCCAGCTCTACTCGGGTGAAAATACGGAGAAAACGAATGTTCCCAGATATGGGACCTAGCTAGATGGAGTTGTCACCCCCGTAAACCCCTATATTGCAACTTTCATCGAAATTGTTAGTGATTATAAATATATATATACAAATATTGCTCATTTAATAGTATAGAATAAATGAATGGAGCAGCTGATTTATTTCACGTTTTCAGGTTTCGTCTGCAGTTGATAATGATGAGTTTAATTGCCTCTTAGGGGATTCAGTCACCTATTTTAATTACACCTTGATAGTCTTAAAATCGAAAGCTAAAGTTAACCCAAAGCTAAAGTTTAAAAAAATATCTATAATGATCAGTGATCGGAGTAGGTAGATTGAACTGGGGTCATTGATCCGAAACGTATATATTACTATGGACATTCCTCCGGAATTGGTGGATTATTAAAAAAAAACCGGGACTTATGTAGGAATTGTATTCTGCCAGAGTGGAAGGAGTCATTTGATGATTTGCCATCCTCAAAAAAAAGGTAGGAATTGTAATAAAATGAGCAATTTTATTCTTTATTATTCTTCCTATTTTTTATTATTCAACAGATAAATAATGAATTAATTTAGTTTTGATACCTTCCTTTAAATTTTGAATTGAGTAGTAATAATATCACTACCAACATTAACAATATTTAATTGAATCCGGAAATACCGGAATTACTTTCCGGAAAAATGGCTTATCCATGTTATTCTTTCTGTGTGCATTTATGATACAAGTACTAAAAATCAATCTACCTACTCCGATCACTGATAATGATAGAGGGACTCACCTGTAATTTCTTCCATTGTATTCTTCCAATGCATCTTGTCGCGTTACGCCAAGCTAACTTCGCTCCGAACACTAACTCTGAAGACTTCAGCTGGTATGTGCCTCTTTCTTTCAGTTCCGTTTTTACTTCTTCTAATCTCACTCTGTGTGCTTCTGAATTTTCCCTGTAAAAATAAAAACCAAAAAACTTAAATAAGTATTTATGGAGGTGTCAATTTTAGTTCTGTCATGAACATACGTAAATTCAGTTTTATAGGTACAAAACGTATTATTGCAGTGTTAACTTTCAACACAATTAATTAATGTAAGTAAGTAACGTTTACAATAACTTAATACGTGCATTCCTAAAAATACATACTCAATTTGGTAGAACCGTGTAGTGTTTACATTAGCACAATTTTTTTATTGCACTAATTGCACAATATGAATAGCAGAAATAATTAATTCTATCAACTTTTTACGAATTAAAACCAATTATTCACGACTCTTCAACTGCAAGTAGATGTCAAATATTTCCCTGTTTTTATTAATTGGCAATATTACTGTACGGAAATAAGAAATGTGGCTAACTAGCGAACTAGAATATTAATTATAAATAATATCAGCCTATTATTGTCCCACGGCAGGGCAAAGGCGTCTTCTCATACAGAGAAGGCACGAGCATTGATCACCACGCTTGCTCAAGACGGGTTGGCGATTGCAGACTTATATTAACTACAAGTCCAGGTTTCCTCACGGTGTTTTTAATTCACCGATGTCAGTAATGTCCAAGATAAACCCAGAAAGTACATATGAATTGAAAAAGTCACATTGGTGGCCCGGATATGAACCCACAACCTCGTACATGAGAGGCGAGGCCAAAAAAAATGCAATAATTAATATCTTCAATCAATCTGCCTAGGCTTTTCCCAACTTTGTTGGGGTTGGTTTCCAGTCTAACCAGATGCAGCTAAATACCAGTATTTTACATGGAGTGACTGCCTATCTGACCTCCACAACTGGGTAATACGATACCCCTTGGTAAGACTGGTTGTAAGAAATTTTGGGCTTCTGACGACCCGTAACGACTGTCAAAGATCTACAAATGACAGCCGGGACCAACGGCTTAGCGTGCTTTTCGAGGCACGGAGGAGTCTCGGTATGTAAAGATGATCACCCATCCACGGACCAACCCCGGCAAGCATAGCTTAACCTGTTGGATCAACCCGTGCGGCAGTTATTACCTAGCCACGAGCTCCTTTATAATTAATATCTTAACACCGAATATTTAGTTTTAGATGTAAAAAACGTATTTGGAAGTTTCCAAATGCCTTTTTTACACCTAAAACGGTTACAACATCAAATTCAGTGTTATAATTGCAATTCATTATTAATATTCTAGTTCGCTAGTTAGCCACATTTCTTATTTCCATACAGTCATATTACCAAATTAACTAAAATAGGTAAATATTTGACAGCTATTTGCAACGTTGCCAACTGTTAAGATAAACGCTCTTAATATACAATTGCTTAGAGCCACGATTTAGGGACTAAACATTTTTCAAAAAGACGAATGCTGTCAGATTTAAAAAATCTACAGAAAAAAGAACAATTGCGAAAAGTCACTGCTTTCCGATGAGGCAAATTACCTTTCAAGCTTATCAAATATTTTCTCCAATCACAGGACTTCCGTTTTCTTATTTAGAGGAAATTACTTTTTGATTAAAATACTTAACTCTTTCATAACTACATTTAAGAATTCTTCTCAAGTTGGCTTTTTATGCGAAATTCTTTTAAATGTTTAAGGTTAGGAAACTGGCTTTTTGAAAGGCAAACATCTATCTATAAGGCATTGACCATATTTTTTTCATAGTAGTAAACTAATTTACTTTATGAAAAAGGTCAATGAGGAGACACTATTAATATTCCTAATATTTTGATAAATGTTAATCAAGGTTAAATTTACTAGCGAAACTCCACAGACGTACACTCATCTTTGAAGTTTTTCCAAATAATTTAATTTGACCATCCCACTAATATTATAAATGTGAAAGTTTGTGAGTATGGATGGATGTATGGATGTTTGTTACTCTTTCACGCAAAAAGTACTGAACGGATTTGGATGAAATTTAGCAAACAGATAGTTTATAACCGGGATTAACACACAGGATACTTTTTATCCCGATATTCCCACGGGATCGAGACTTATGCGGGCGAAACTGTGGGACGCTGCTAGTGGTATAATAATAATGAGTAGCTATGGACAATTTAATATGTCCTATCTGCCCTAAGATTATCACAGCTCCAACTAAAACAAAATAAATAAAATAAAAAATGATTTCATATTTATGAAATTATATTAATAATTATTAATAATTATTATTTTATTAACTAATTTTTTTTTTTTTTAATGAACAAAGTTTTTTTTTCTTATAGACAGCAATATATTAATAATGATTGGGTAAAGTAGGTAGGTACTAGTTATATTAAGAAAAATCTGGGCATTCGTTTTCAAAAGGCCAGCTTAATTAATAACAAACTTAACATATATATCACCACGTCTGTAATCCCCGAACGGTCAGGCAGAGGTGTACCTATAGTACCCCCACATTTCGCCAGTTATGTTTAAGTCCCATGTAATACGGGGCGAGCCTATTGCCATCAACCGGGCGCAAATCCAGACTCCGGGCTGCTACTGAGATATTCCAGATGGAAAAACCGAATAACATTTTGCCGAGAATCGAAGCAGTATAAAAAATAATATATAATAATAATATATACATACTGTTAGCTACAGTTCAAAAGTAAAGGGGTTCGCAATAGAAAACTAAACACATCATATAAACACGAATATATTTATTTCCTATTCAACAATATTTGCAAAAACACTCAGATCAACAAAATAATAAGTCCTGTACTTACTTAAAATTACACCAATTTGATAGGCTGTGTTCACTGCTCGGTGTCTCGAACAAGAAGGCCGACCGTCAGTTGTCTCCCATAGTGGATGACAGTTAATGTCTTGATGAACGAATAATCGATTGAGTGACATACGAGTATTAGTCGATTAAATAAGTAAGGTTACCAGATACAAGCTAATATGATGAACGAATAATCAATTGAGTGTCATACAAGTATTGGTCGATGAAATAAGTAGGGATACCAGATACAAGCTAACAGCTCGGCCATCCTGTTCAAAGTGCGTCCTCGCGCTTACAATCACATATAAATTGCAAAGAGAAGAGAAGTTTTTTTTTTTTTTTTTTAAAGAAATTATAATACAAAGCAATATCATCTAATCGACAACAGAAAAACAATATACCATTAAGTTTCAGTTCATTACCCATAATAATAATCCTTATTGAGTAACAATATTTTATGATTACATTTCGAAATAAATGCATAATAATCCTTAATCAGTTACAATATTTTATGTTTACATTTCAAAATAAATGCTTAATTTTAGTCGCTATCCCCTAAACTTTAACTCAATTCATATTTTCAAAAGATCAACATCATAATTACTTTATATATATACAAATTTAATTCTCTGATTTATTCCGTTCCTTGCCAGTATTAATATCGCTATCCTCATCATCACTACTTTCTAAGTTTCTACTAAATGTTAGCCAAGGCTGCATTTTATCTATAGCTATCACGGCTTCGTATCGACGGCCGTGCTTGCGTGTCATAGGGGTGTCCTCAATCATATACCTTTCATTGGGAAGCACTTTCATTACACGATATGGGCCTTGGAATTTAACCACAAACTTTTGGGATTGGCCATCATGAGGAACTTGCCTCTCAACGCGGACTAAGTCTCCTACCTTATACAGTTTGGCCGATTTCCTATGTCTGTTAAACCTTTCTACATCTTTTAATTGCTGTGTCTTTATACTGCAACCTGCCTTATCTCTTATGCTAATTAAATCTTCCGAGTCAATTAAATTAGTGGTATCGGATATAACGGGGTTCAAAATACCTTCTGACCTACTAGTTATATTAAACCCAAATAATAATTCGGAAAGGCTTTTTTGGTTAGTCTTATGTACTGTGGTATTGATAACTACTTGAATGTCATAGATATAGTCATCCCAGGATTTGTCATCTTTATTATGAGTACTTGTCGCAAGGGCATCTAAGATAGTCCTATTAAACCGTTCAACTTGCCCGTTTGCTCTGGGTGTTGCTACGGCGTTAATAACGTGTTTTACTAGTGAAACTAGACCCTTTATCGGATATTAGCCGTGTGGGGACCCCGAAATAACTTATGTGTTCTTTTATAACGCGTATACTAGTGAGGGACCTAGTATTTTTGACAGCATTTATATTTATAAATTTTGTGAAACTGTCGACCAAGACCAGTAAATAACAGTTACCCCTCTTGCTCTTGATAAAAGGACCTAAGTGGTCAACGTGTACCGTATGGAAAGGGACACTGACTTTTCAATCGGGTGCAGTCCGCCTTCCCGTTTGCCACCAGGGGTTTTATGATGGGCACATTTTAAACAAGACTGCACGTATTTTTTTGACGAAACGGCGCATTTTAGGAAACCAATAATGCTGTTGTATACGCTGTAAAGTTTTGTCAAACCCGTAATGTCCTATATCGTCATGGTTACGTTTCAATATCTGCCAACGTACACCCTTCGGAACTAACCACTTAATCTCGTCTCCTACCATACGATATATAGGACCGTTCTTTATTTTGTAATTTTTATGAATATCCATGTCTAAATCTACCGTTTTATCCTCTAATATATTTTTAATGCGCTGAACCTCATCATCCGCGTCTTGTACGGTGGCAATCCAGCCCTGATCGGAACTCTCAATAGTTAAGATGTCTAATACGTGTGTTTCAACTTCAGCAGTCGCAACCGGTCCACGGCTTAACGCATCAACATGCGTCATTCGGGAGCCGGCTCGGTATTCTATAGTACAATCGAACTCTTGTATTTGGACCCACCAACGTGCAACTCGCGGAATCAGATCGCGTTTTACGAATGTAGATCTTAAAGCGCTACAGTCACTATAAATTGTGAATGATATCCCCAGCAAATATACCCTGAACCTACACAAAGATGCTACCACTGCCAGGGTTTCAAGCTCATACGAATGCAGCTTGCGTTCATCGGGGGAAGTTTTACGGCTAAAGTATGAAACCGGATGAAGAATGCCTGAGGAATCACTCTGTAATAGTATACCTGCAAGGCCATCTTTGCATGCGTCGGTGTGCAATTGTGTTACTGCTTTTGGGTCTTATAAAGCCAATAATGGTCGTTGTGTAAGCAACGTTTTAACCAAGTTGAAAGAGTCTTCTTGGTTACTACCCCATTTCCAAACAACCTCCTTTTTCAATAGGTTCGTCAACGAGGAAGTTATTAAAGCATAATCTTTATTAAACCACCTAAAGAAACCGGATAACCCCAGAAATTGTCTTAGTTCGTGTATGTTTTGGGTGATGAAAATTTTGAGATAGGTTTCCTCCACCTCGGTTTTCCTACCACCCGGACGAATACCCGATGAGTTTACTTGGAAACCTAAACAGTCGTGATATTTATGTAATAGTTGTTGTAAGCGTAAACGTTCTTCGTTATTGAGTTTTTCACCGCACTTAATTAGTTCATTGGAATCGACAGAATTGAAAGACTTCTGACAGCAATTAAGAACTTCTGCGGAGTCTTCATATTCGCTTTTTAATAGAACGAGTCAATAAAGAATTTTTAGAGATGGCTGTTTCGCTTTCAGACACATTATGTATAAGTATTGCACCGTTTCCTTCTTTGATGTTATATTCACCCGATAAAAGATAATAGTGCCTTCCATCCAACTCCCTAAGAGACGCTCGTACGTAAAAATTTCCACTAAAAGATGGCTCAGATTTTACTGGTATTACACGCAATGAAAATGGTGTAATGAAAACACTATCATCACATATCAGGTGTATTTTCGTAGAATCTATTTTTTTAAATATCAATTTAGTTGGGGTTTAAGTAATTATAAGATCGGACATTTCAGTAAACGAATGCCCCAAGAGAGCAGGGTGACTCAGTACGTGATCTTCGACTACATAAATGTCTATAACTTTTCTAATACCCTGAACTTCAACATCGGTAGTTATTACACCCAATGGAATAGTCAGATTTGAACCTATACCTCTCAACACAGGTAGATTAGGCGGACACTTAATATCCATGGAAAGTTCTTTAGCTTTGCTTATTGTAACAAGCGTACACTGGCTTCCTAAATCTATGTGTCATTTTACTGCTTTACCATTAATTTTAATATCTAAAATTTATTTATAAATACACCTATCAATTGTTAACTCTGATACCTGCTTCTCACTATTATCTTTCGACTGGGTTTCATTTTTAGGAGACTCGGGTTTATTATAGTTTCTAGTGTAACAACTAGAGGCCTGATGACCGAATCTGTCACATAGCGAACATTTAATAGAAGGTTTATCGCATTTAAACCTGGGGTGACCAAGTTCGTTACAATTAAAACACCGTATGTTAGAATTGACCGTTCCAGACTTCGGATTCTGGGCCCGAGACGTTGCATTTGTAGAGGCTGTACGATCGTTCCTATTTCTGACATTAGCTTCATACGCTTCTCTATTTTGACCTACTTTTACCGTTCGAAAATATTTTAAAATTTGTTCTGGTTCACTAAATTGAGCTGCTTGCGCACCTACTCTAATGGCACGATCATCGACTCCATACAAGACACAATCCACTGCTTGTTTACCGTAAATCTTGCATCTATTTAATAGATTTAATTTCGCGTAATAATAGTGCTCCAAGGATTCACCGTACTTAACGCGCTTAGCCAACATTTCAGTCAAGAGTTCAGCGTAGTCCTCGCGACAAGGGAATGATTCAATAAGTTTTTTCTTCCATTCACCCCAAGTATACAGAAGGGAAGGTAAACCTTGGTACCAGGTTTTTGCTACTCCCGAAAGCTTAGGAAGAGCGTAGTGAATTATTTCCTTTTCGGACCAACCGTATATTTCGGCACATTCTTCTACTTTAGTGAGCCATACTAACATAGTTTGCTCTTTACTTAGGGGGTCAAAATCCGGCAAAACATTACTATTAAATGACAGTTTGGGATTCTCTGAACTCTTGACGTTACTTAAGATAGACAAAAATTTATCTAATAATACATTTGTTTCAGATTCCTTATTCCTGTTCCGTCTAGATTTATAAGCTCGGGTTGACTCACGGTTATCCGAGCTGCCGCTGCTATGCTCCGTCCGCCTGGAGCCGCCTCTCCTTGCTCGTGATCTTCTTCTGTATTTCCCTGTCCTCTCGCGGCTTGCACCACCACGCGACGTGCTGTCCGAATCCGTGATGATATTTCGCCTTTTCCGGTTCCTGGACGGACGCAGCGTCCGGTCTTCTAAACTTGTTGCTATTCCGGCAGTAACCCGTTTCTTGTCCTGGCTGTCAATATTCCTTCCTTTGCCCTCTAACCTGGGCTCACTAGTACCCTCAAACCTGGGCCCACTCCTGCCCTCTAACCTGGGCTCACTCCTGCCCTCTAACCTGGGCTCACTCCTGCCCTCTAACCTGGGCTCACTCCTGCCCTCTAACCTGGGCTCACTCCTGCCCTCAAACCCGGGCTCAAACATGCCCTCAAACCTGGGCTCTTCATCCTTATCCATACCGGATAACAACCCTTCCCCTCGGTTGTATCCAATATGAATGTGTATCTGAAACTTACATTTTGAAGCTTAGCGCATGATCGTTTTATTACTATGATCGAGTAATTAAACAAATGGTGTAGAAAAGAAAGCCAAAAATTAAGTTGTACCTATATTCTCAGACCGTATAGGTAGACAGAGCCACCACATAAAAAAAACACCTATTAAAAGTATGAAGCCATCAACATCAAATCATCCGCTATGATTTTCTTATTTTAAAATAAACTCACTAGATCAATGTCACAATGTGATGCTTCTTTCAAACCGGTCACTAGCAGCAGTAAATAATTGTATTGCTTAAAACAGGCTCAAATATAAGCAACCACTTGTCAACAATCAACATATTTGTCGTTTATTGTTATTTTCACTTCACGAATTCGTTCAGCATGATAATTAGTATTTAATCATCCATATTCTTAGATCAACGCGTTCACCAACCGTTTGTTCCGCGTATTTTAGTGACAGTTATCGGAAAAATAAAATGATTTGTCAAGGAAATAAAGTGTAACATTCCATTTTCAAAAGTTCACGATGTAGGTAGTCAGGAAAAAATAAAATAAAGTATTCATGTTTTTAATCCGTAAAAATCCTTCAAATCATATTAGTAACGACTATATTTAACCATTCATTAATAAAATAAGATCGTTGTGGACGTGAAAGAAAGAAAATTATAAGAATTCTCTTACGATCCCACTTCTGAACTGTTAGCTACAGTTCAAAAGTAAAGGGGTTCGCAATAGAAAACTAAACACATCATATAAACACGAATATATTTATTTCCTATTCAACAATATTTGCAAAAACACTCAGATCAACAAAATAATAAGTCCTGTACTTACTTAAAATTACACCAATTTGATAGGCTGTGTTCACTGCTCGGTGTCTCGAACAAGAAGGCCGACCGTCAGTTGTCTCCCATAGTGGATGACAGTTAATGTCTTGATGAACGAATAATCGATTGAGTGACATACGAGTATTAGTCGATTAAATAAGTAAGGTTACCAGATACAAGCTAATATGATGAACGAATAATCAATTGAGTGTCATACAAGTATTGGTCGATGAAATAAGTAGGGATACCAGATACAAGCTAACAATACAAATAAATAAAATTCATTTGTCTGTTTGTACCTAATGTCAAAATAACGGCTTTTTACTTAATGCATAAGAAAGTGTATATGGTACATATAAAATAAATCTTTTTTTTTTATTTGGCTCTCGGTCTGTCCGTCTGTTTGTTCCGGCTAATCTCCGAAACAGGTGGACCGATTTTGACGGGCCTTTCACTGGCAGCTATACAAATAAATAAAATTGTTGTACAGAATTCCACGTGGACGAAGTCATGGGTACAGTACGACCCAACTTAGATGTAGCATCGGCAAAATTCGTAAAACCGATCACATCCGAACTGAGTGCGTCTTTAAAAACACCATTCTTTATTACTGCTTTAGGCGAAAACGAAATTGTTAAGTCATTTATATTCAATTACATTCATAAAATTGATGCGTAGATTTTCTTTTGATCTAAGTTGTACTGTAACAGCTAGCATAATAATATTTACCTGCGTATAGAAGCGTAGTATTGTCTGAGAAAAACTTGTGCTTCCTTGTAAACTTCTTCAGGGCTGCGCGGCGTGTCGCCCCGACCCTCGATGTTCATTATACTCGACTGGCATACTTTCTCTGTACATCTTGTATTCTGAAACAGTAGAAAATAATAGTTTTATAACAGGAACAAAAGTAATTTAAAAAAAATATATTAAAAGATAAAGTCCTTCTTTTTTTTTTTTTGTGGGTGGGAAATCATCAAATGACTTCTCCCGCTCTGGGCCGAGCGAGAGGGTGTGTCAGACTTTTACTGACTAAAACCCACCCATGTTCCTTCCGTTGCCTGTGTGCCGGGGCCGCGATATCCCTTTGGGACAAACCCGCAACCCCAGCAGGCATTGGTCTTTCGACCCCGTCAGTTGGTGCTGACATCTCTTTGAGGCGCGCGTGGAACACAACGCGCCGTCGACACGGGCCTGCTCCTTATCGGACGGCGAGCTGCCCATTGCTCACCGTCCGCAAAAGGATAAAGTCCTGTGATTTGTATCTAGAAGTTTTGATTTTGTTCCCAATTCAAAAAATCATTTAATGTACAAATATAAATAAAAAAAATCTAAATATTTTCTTTCACATAAACCTACAAGGGCACTTATGAAACGTCAGCAGCTTGGTGCACGGTTCCGATTGGTCGTTTCATAAGGAGAAGAGCCGGGAAAAAACTCCATGGTTACTCTTTTAAAAATAAACGGTTCTTACAATGTTTTCAAATTACAGTGTTAATAGGTATGAGAGGACAGTGTAAGCCTATCAACAAGTACTTAGCAAAATAGAAAATGGTCCACAGATCTACAGTTTGTTAAGCCTATAACGTTCTCATATTCACAAAAAACAATGTAGTCAGTATCCGCGGAACTTAACATACATAGGATCATAACCATAACATTACGCTTGTAATCCTCCAAGGGTTAGTCAGAGTTACCTATAGTACACCCACATTTCGCCAGTTATGTTTTAGTCCCATGTAGTATGGTGTGAGTCTAGAATTGTTTTGTGGAACATAACATATTCTACTATTTAGTAACGAAGTACAACGTACTAATTCGATTTCAGAACATTTATGTTTCAGATTCATGGGTTTGAGTATTAATTTTATATACAAGTGCTTAATCAAAACTTAACACGAAATCAGTTAAGTTAAAAGCTAAAAAAATATAAAAATTAAAATGTTTATTGCATTTACACAAATTCTTAATACACATGAGTTGGAGATCACCTTTTAAGCAAGGAAAAGCTTGTGTTAGGTGACTCCGCTCTTCCAGTTAATATAATAACAGCCATGCAATTGACAAACAAAAACAAAATAAAAATCAAAATAATTAAAAACAAAAATACAACAAGGAGCGCAGTTGTGTGTTGTATGTGAGTGAGAGGGTGTGTGTGCATGTGTAATGCTGTGAGCGTGGAATTGAGTATTTGAGTTAATTTTTATATTAACTTTAGGTTTCGGTTTAGGCTTAAAGCTAATTATTATTAAAGCTAAGGTTTCTATGTGGGAAAACGAGAGACAGTCGCAACTGCATCCTGAGAACTGTAGCCGAGAGCTTCAGTTCTCCAATTGTAAAGCAGTTAGTGAAGAGGGTGATTGGTACTAAGCCCACGTTCGCATAGACGTCAAAATATCTCTGCTCAACTCTCGGTGGCGAGTCAAGCATTGAGAATCCAAAAGAGTGCAAGCCAGCGCGTCGAAAAAACACACTGTTGGATTTTCAACTCTTGGCGCTAAGCAGAGCGTTGAAAATCCAGTGTGAGGGAAAAAACGCCAGTGCTTACACTAGATAATAAGTTGTTTTAATACTATGTTACTAACACTATGGATTCTATGTTTCGAAATAAAAATAATAATTTATTATTATCATTATTTATTGTGTAAAATTAAATGGTAAGTACAAAGATCAAGGTAGCGACCGACGACGGCCGTTCAATTACTATCGTTCATTTCGATCAATGAATCGTTTCCATGAAATTCGGCATTGTTACTGTCATCGTGACTTAGTTAGATTTGATTTGAAGCCTTTGTACGTAGCCTGTACAGGATGTTGTATATTAATATTAGTTAGAGCCCGTCTTGCTTCACACGATTTTTTTTACGAATTGACAAAACATCGATATTTCTTTATTATAATTATACTAGCTGCGCCCCGCGATTTCACCCGCGTTAGTCTTGATCCCGTCGAAATATCGGGATAAAAAGTATCCTATGTCCTAACCCAGGTCATGGTGTACCCATGAGCCAAATTTCATCCAAATCCGAACGAATTTGGATTGTTACGCTTTCACGCTAAAACGGCTGAATAGCCGTCTTAGCGTGAAAGCGTAACAAACAAACAAACATCAAATCTTTTGTCTTTATAATATTAGTTTAGATTAGTTTAATATGAATATGTAGGTACACATAAACCTTCTGGAATAAATTCTCTAAACGATGGTGAAAACCGCATCAAAATCCGTTGCGAAGTTTAGAAGAATAACGCGGTCACACATATAGACACGAAAAGCGACTTTAATTTATAATACGTATATGTAAAGATGGATTCGATGCCGAAGGCGTAGGACAGGGCACAGCCTAGGAGAGCCCTATGTCCAGCAGTGGACTGCGATAGGCTGAGTTGATAGGTTGGTAGGTTGGTTGGTGGTTGGTTGGTTGGTAGGTTGGTAGGTTGGGTTGGTTGGTAGGTGGGTTGGTTGGTGGGTAGGTGGTTGGTAGGTTGGTTGGTGGTATATAGAACTTACTGAAAACGAAACTATAGTTCTTCCCGGTAGAAAATTTGGCACATCAAGTATGAAAAAAATACTGCTCGCTCCTATACGACTTTACAGTATTAAAAAAACTAATCAATTTTAAGTTTATTCTTAGCAAATGATTTGGGCTGATACTGTTTTCACTAGATGTTTTTATTGGAATATTTGATCTGTTTGCCGAAAGCAATAAGAACTAGAAAAAACAATTTTACAGGTTTATTCGAAGGTGACTTTAGTTGTGACCATCCTAACTAATAAATATAAGATATCCTAACTAATCCTATAAATGCGAAAGTGAGTTTGTTTGTTTGTTACACTTTCACGCTTGAACGGCTGAACGGATTTGGATGAAATTTGGAACATGGGTAGACAATGATCTGGAAAAGGACATAGAATACTTTTTATCCTGGATCGCAAACGAAGTCGTGGGCCACAGCTAGTTATATTATAAATGCGAAAGTGAGTTTGGTTGTTTTTTTGTTACGCTTTCACGCTTAAACGCCTGAACGAATTTGAATGAAATTTACTTTTTATTTTTGTACATGGGTAGACTATGGCCTGGGTTAGGATATAGAATACTTTTATCTCGGTCGTACGTTTCCGTGGGATATTTTCCGACCGCCACGCGGGCGGAGCCGCCGGCAAAAGCTAGTCTTCAATAAATGTTTACAGTCATAACAAAGTCTTTATTTACCTTGAGATCTTCACGAGACGAAGAGTAAATACGATGACCTATCGGTCAATGAAAACAAAATCTAAGTCATAGATTATTTTTATTGAAAACATTTATACAACGTGCTGCTACAATGGTGACATTAATATTTAACACACGGGTAGGGCTAGTGTTCAGTAATCATAAAAGTATAATAAGAAAAAATAAAATGTGAGTTGAAATATTAAAATGTTCAAACGGTCGCCGACTTGGGGCCCTCCCTTTCCTTCAATTCGCCTCCTCTTTGCAAATTATTCGTTTTATTTTCATTGATGCGATGTTATGACCCGTGACCCCGGTATAAATGACCCCTGTGCTAGAGTTTAACTACAGGTTGCTCCAAGATGCTTTTTTTAGAAAATTGTAAACAAATCAATAAATAATAACGTTTAATGAAATTAAAATATTATCTTCATGAAAAGAAAACGCTAATCCATATACGTGTGCTAAGTTAATGTCGCCATTAAAGCGCCACGCTGTTCATGATATAAAAGCGCACTTACTAATACTAACAATATAATAATTATATTATATTAAAAATTACTTATATTTCAATCTTAATATTTAAGCATTATCGTGTTATTCATTAACTGTTACTTACTGTTACTTTCAGTACCTACTGTTATTCAGCTGCATCCGGTAAGACCTGACACCGACACTGCCATGGCTTGGAAAAGGCTAGGCAGATCTTAAGGAAGATAATATTGATTTAGCATGACAATGTTTGGATGTTGATTTAGATTTATTTTATTTATTTTTTGTACTGCAAACAGAAAACAAATGTTTTTAGTAAGACCTACCATAATCAGTCGATAATTTTCCCACTGCTGGGACACAGACTGCAGGGAGTGAGCCGTAATCTATCACCACGTGGGCCCAGTGCGCGTAGATGGATGTCACATGTTTTTAAACTTTTGGTTCTACAGGATGCCGGTTTCCTCACAATGTTTTCCTTCACCGTTTTGAGAGCAGTGGTGATGAAATAATTTACACAAAGTAAAGCGCCTGCCCGGGTTCGAACCTACGACCGATAACCCATAACTCTACTGGGCCACTTCTGCTCAGTAAGAACTAATGAAGCATTACATTACCGTCTTTTAATCAGAGCTCGATAAAATGTAATTGGTGTGAAATAGAGTTAGATCAATGATAAAACACCAACAATTGCTTACTCGTGCGTATTTAATTTACGGCAGTAATTATTTATTTTCAGTTTCGTTAAGGTAATATCATTCATTTCAGAAATCAAAATCATCAATCTGTCTAGCCTTTTCCCAACTATGTTGGGGTCGGCTTCCAGTTTAACCGGAAGCAGCTCAATACCAGTATTTACATGGAGCAATTGCCTATCTGACCTCCACAACCCAGTAACTGGATAATCCGATTGGTAAGACTGGTTCTCAGACTTTTGGACTTCTGACGACTGTCAAAGATCCACAAATGACAGCCGGGACCAACTGCTTAACGTGCTTTCCGAGGCACGGAGGAGTCTCGGTATGTAAACATGGTTCCCATCCACGGACCAACCCCGGCAAGCGTAGCTTAACCTGTTTTATCGACCCGTGCGGCTGTTATTACTTAGCCACGAGCTCCTCTGAAATCAACAGCACAGATAGGTAAATTAAACGCATCAAACATAATCTGCTGGATGCGGGAAGCATACAGAATTGGTTGAAGTGGCGGTCCTTGGGGGGCCTTTATCAGCAGTGGACGTCTTTCGGCTGAAATGATGATGATGATGAAACATAATCGTCAGTTCAATTCAGGATTCAGTCAGGTTCGATTCCCAGTTCGGGCAAAGTGTTATTGGATGTTCCGTCACGTTCAGGGGTTTTAAAGTAGTAGTCCAGAGTGTGGATTTGTGCCCGGTTGATGGCAATAGGCTTGCCCCCCTATTACATGGGACTGAAAACATACCTTAGTGGCGAAATGTGGTTGTTTATTTATTTATGCCACCTCTGCCTAACCTTTCGGGATGAAACTGACGTGCCGTGATGCTATAATAATAATAATACCAGCCCGTTACTGTCCCACTGCAGGGCAAAGGCCTCTTCTCATACAGAGAACCACGCTTGCTCAAGACGGGTTGGCGATTTCAGACTTATATTAACTATAAGTCCAGGTTTCCTCACGATGTTTTCCTTCACCGATGTCAGTAATGTCCAAGATAAACTCACTAAAAGTACATAATATGAATGGAAAAAGTCACATTGGTACTTGCCCAGATTTGAACCCACAACATCGTGCATGAGAGGCGAGGCCTTAACCACTGGCCCATCACGACATCTGATGATAACTGGTGATGTTATGATTAATGTTTTTAACATATTGACTACTCTGCGAAATCTATGGTGTAAATTAACTAAAAATAAACTCCAGACTACCTACATCTGACATCATCTCCAAATCATACCTACTTCCATGATAACTTGGATAACGCACACAGGATATAAACTACTAACAGACGCGTTTAAAACTATCAGAAGTAGACACCTAAAGTTTCCTTGCAAAACTATCAGAAGTAGACACCTAAAGTTTCCTTGCAAAACTATCAGAAATAGACACCTAAAGTTTCCTTGCAAAACTATCAGAAGTAGACACCTAAAGTTTCCTTGCAAAACTATCAGAAATAGACACCTAAAGTTTCCTTGCAAAACTATCAGAAGTAGACACCTAAAGTTTCCTTGCAAAACTTTGTTTTATTGAAGCGTAAATTCAATATTTTTTATGCCCATGCATTGCATAAAATCATCATCATCATCAAGAGCATCCCATCTGCACGGACTGCAAGCCGCGAAACCGAATTACATTTCGCCTGTTTTTCACGAAAACTAAGGGAGAGGTGTGTGTTATCTTTAAGCCGGGGCGGCGCGCGGTCGTGCCAACACGGAATGTTGCCATTGAAAATATTGTATTAGACATTTATAATAATTGTTTACCTATTTTATTTTTAATTATTTGAGTATCTCATTGTATTTTGAAAGAAAGAAAAATAGAAAATACATTTATTTAGCACAGACTAAAGCACACAATAATAATACAAAGCAGACAAAAATATTTAAAAAAATTAAAATCAAATCAAAATTGTAAAATGCGATGTAAGCAGAAATTGCACCGGTTGACGAGTTATTATTCTAAGGGTCGACGTCATAATATTCTTGACGGTTGTTGTCGTAATAAAAAACCGCATCAAAATCCATTCCGTTTCGTAGTTTAGATGAACAACGCAGTCACACGATTTTTTGCATTGAAGGCGCCTACTTTCTATTTATAGAGGATAGTTTTTTTATTTTTAAATTTTAATGTAGCTATTATGTCACAGATATTGGGTATTTATTTATTTTAGTTTCTCATTCACAACACACCACACACACTGATGTATGTCACAACATTTTATTTGATTTTGTGAGCTTTTCATGTTATCCTATCTTTTACTACTTACCTTTAATTTATTCTGTTAATTTATTAAAGCGGACGCACACTTCCCTGTCTTTATTATTCTAGCGTATGGCACTCGTGGGTTGCAGCTGAAAATCAGCGTCAGGTGATACACTTTGTCTTGCCATCTGACATTTATGCTGAGCTGAGGCCCTATTGGCATTATAATCATTGTTTTCTGTATTTTGTTTATTTATTTTTTAGTTATAAGGTGTATTTTCTGCTGTAATGCCAGTAAACGCATTTTTAGGGTTCCGTAGTAAACAAGGAACCCTTATAGTTTCACCATGTCCGTCTGTCTGTCTGTCTGTCCGCGGCTTAGCTCAGAGACGGTTAGTACTAGAAAGCTGTAATTTGGCATATGTATACATATTAATCATGCCGACAATGTAGTAATTTTTTTAGGGTACCTCCCCTACACGTAAAGTGGGGATGTTCTTTTTGTCCTCATTTTCCCCATGTTGTGGGGTAACGGGGCTCTAACAAATCCCCCCCCCTTCTAGCTAAATGGTTGTACTTGGACTTCTGAAAATTCACAGCAGTAGTATTTAAAACGAAATTAAAAGGAAAACTATCAGAGCTAAGTAGGCTCTACAGGTTAACGAATAATAATCGACCAACTTAAATTTGCGGTTTGAAAAACATGATCTCCCATACATTCCGTATGGGAGAACAAGTTTTTCAACTACAATGTTAAGTTTGTTCTTGGGATAAATTCATCCCAACTACGGAACCCTTAATTGTGCGTGGTCCGACACGCACTTGGCCGGTTTATTCTTTCTTTCTTTTCTTTATGTTTAAGACGCAGATAAATGCCAGTGACCTTGAGTGGTTACCTTGCGTATTCTGTACTGAGCTCACGCAACGCGACGTACGTCCAGCCAGTAATAGGACTCACTCATCAAGGAGTGCTGCCCCAAATGAGACGCATTGTTAAATTATTATACGTAAAACAAAATATAATTTAAAAAACTCGTATGCTAAAAGATCAATAATTAAATTATCTTTAAAATGGTGTGATGCCACATCTCGCCAGTTATGTTTAAGTCCCATGTAACAAGGGGCGAACATATTGCCATCATCCGGGCACATATCCAGACTCCGGGCTGCTACTGAGAAATTACTAAATCAATTTTTTTCTGTGACTAGAAGACAGACCATTTTATCAACTTATCAATGTAGGTAGAGATCGTTTAATATATACATTTTTCAGACAAAAAAATAACAATTGACTTAAAAAAAAACCACTACAAAGTGAAAAATTACTTTAATTTCGGAAGTCTTTGGTCTTGAATTTTCGTTTTTAATCTTACAGACAAGCATAGTACTTTCTCCTTTTTGGAAGTAGGTTAAAACTACACGCCCCTGCACAATAAATTCTATACAAACATTTGAAAAGTGCATATGCAACAAGCAGTGGAGTCAATTTATTTTAGGCGGGAAGAACAGAGGTGTCTGTTCTTCCCGCCTAAAATAAATTGACTTCTTTTTTTAATATATTTAAGTGTTGGAAGTACTTGTATGTTTTTACCGTCTAACCGACTACACAGAACGAATATGACTTCATCAATATACACCGGCCCACTCCCCATCCACGTCCTGCAACTTCTGTGTGCTTTTGACCATTTATTAACATGCAATGGACGAACCATTTTGCCCATCGTCCTTGTTGTTTGATTCGCAATTTAAATTATTACAAATGGTCGTCAAAACAATTGAATACTTGGAGCCTTCGATTTTTTAATTGTGTTTGCAAGGCATGGTTTCTTATTGATGTGCCATGCCAAGTGATTCCTTGATTTATTTGTTTGGGTGCGTTCAGATTATGTTAAATAACACATAAAGTGTTGTTCACGGTCACATTATTTAACATTGTTAATCTCTTTATAGAAACATTTTCTGTCTTTAATCTCTTGATCGCCTTTTGTTTATTTTTTACCTAATCATGATTAGAATATACAACACTACCAGGAGGCCGAGATTATCAGAATAATGTCATTACCAGGAGAACAAGATTATCAGTCACACTCACTGTCACTTGATAACAGTATTTTGTCCTACTAATCTTGCATACGGCCATAAATATGACCATTCATAAATTTCTTAGATAACAATGTTTTGTTTTCATCTAGGTGTTGGTGTTATATAGCTGACATGATTTATATATAGATCGTCACGTTAAATTTGCGAGAACAGCACGTCTAATGTATGTTCATTATGTACCTACATGAGATTAGCTAAAGGAATTCGTGGAACGTATCGAGGAAGAACAACGAGCATTTTCTGCATATTTCATACTCATAAATCCTTCAAAATTTCCAATTCTCCTATCTTACCTGTTATAATATCTATATTACACTATAGCTATGCTGACTCCTCTGTCTGTAAGTAAACTTTGAATAAATACAGATAAAAAGTACCCCCAGTTATTTTCAGAAATAAACTTTCTTCTCCTATGCCAAATTCGGCAAAATCATGTGTTGTCTATATGTACCTGTACTCAACGAGACAAAGTTAATTGTATTATTATTGAATGGAAACTCATACCTATTTTTTTTACTTTTGAGTGTCTTTATTTACACTCAAAATAATTTACAAATATTTCTGAAGAACCCCTAATGACCCACACAATTAACGTAAAACAACAAAATTTTGTGTTTAACTACGCAGTTAAAGAAAAATTACGCAGTAAAATAAACTACTACAAAAGAAAGGCGGACTTAATATAGAAAGCAGAACATCAAAAGGTTCACAACACCGTTTATTCAGCTCAATTTGCTCATACTGAGCTTTTCCCCGGAGCAGATTATAATCCCGGAGAAAAGCGCGACGGACGGTGCGACGCGATTCTGGTATAACAATTTCTATGAAGTTTTCATAAAAATTGTTGTACTATAGTCGCGTCGCGCTGCCACGTCGCGCCTGTCTGCGAGAGCATTGATTCTGTGTCAACCTGTCAGGAAAAAAACCTGCATCAAGTTTTAGAAGGCTCTATCAGCCGTTATTTCCTGAATAATTTTTTGCTCTTTATACATTTTAAATCAATAAGCATCTTCTTTTACAATCACGTTCTGTTACTGTCTGGCGCTCTGAAAGTTATTCAATGTTATGTCTTTATACATTTTCTTAAGAGGGTTTATCTTAAAAGTTGGCAACGTCGCAAATAACTGTCAAATATTTACCTGCTTTGTTTCTTATAGCAATATTACTGAATAGAAATAAGAAATGTGGCTAACTAGCGAACTAGAATATCAATAATGAATTGCAATTATAACATTGAATTTGATGTTGTACCCATTTTAGGTGTAAAAAACGCATTTGGAAAGTTTCCAAATAGTTTTTTTACATCTAAAACTAAACATTCGGTGTTACGATATTAATTATTGCATTTCATAATCAATATTCTAGTTCGCTAGTTAGCCACATTTTTTATTTTCAAACTGTAATATTGCTAAATTAATCAAAACAGTGAAATATTTGACATCTATTTGCGACGTTGCCCACCTTCAGAATAAACGCTCTTAAGAATGCCTCGTTGGTCTAGCCTTCGATTCACGGGTCGGACAAAGTGTTATTGGGTTTTTCCATCTGGAATTTCTCAGTACCAACTCGGAGCCTGGGTTTGCGCCCGGTTGATGGGAATAGGCCCGCCCTTTATTACATGGGACTTAAACATAACTCGTGAAATGTGGTTGTGTATAGGAACACATCTGCTAACCCTTCGGGGAAATACAGGTGTGATGTTATGTTATGTTATGTGTAACATAACATAACGGATTTAGATGAAATTTGGCAAACAGATAGTTCATAGCCTGAATTAACACATAGAATACTTTTTATCCCGATACTCCCACGGACTCGAGACTTATGCGGGTGAAACCGCGGGGCTCTGCTAGTATATTATAGATTAAAGTAGCTTTCTGGGTTTGTCTGTATCACCGCGTTGTTCTTCTAATCCACGCAACAGATTTGAATGAGGTTTTAACCATCGTTTAGAGAATTTATTTCGAAAGGTTTATGTGCATAATACGTTACTATTAAAGTAACATATAACTAAGAAATCCCGGTGTTTTGTCAAGTCGTAAAAATCGTGGGAAGCAGAAGCGGGTCGCTAGTTAACAATATACTCAGATTTATTGAGTGCACAGATAAAATTTCGTTTATCGTTATGTCTTTAACAATGTTAAATGTTGCTGTTGTTAGGTTAGATTAGGTATAGACTACAGAGTTTTGCTATCCGTAGACCAGAAGATTATGGACCAAATGGTATTATTAATTTTGATAAATTATATATTATTTTGTAAGCAAATCAGAGCTAGTGTGTACAAAGTATTTAATTTCTGAAGTCGGTGTCTTTGGTTTTGTATTTTCGTTTTTGCCAGCGACTTTCGAAATTTAAGTTATTCTGCAGTTTTAAGAGGTTATTTTTGGAAGTCGGTTGTTTGAATTTTTTTACGAATTTTCTTTTGTTAGCTACATATTACACTCCAAATTAAGAAAAACTAATGAAAATTAAAAAAGGATGATACAATGCGCGATAATTTGTTGTAGTAAACAGATTTTTTTTGTTGAATATAAATATTTTGTAATGTTATTTTAATAATTATTTAATAAGATTAACAATAATATAAATATTTGCACACCATAATAGGTAATGATACAGAGTCCTTTATATTTATTTGTAACATCTATTTATACCTACCTGTATTAAGCAAATAAACAATTAGATTGATTGATTGAATGAATGAAAAAATGCATATTTTATAATCACGTGACCACAATCAAGGCATTACACGTAAAACTATTATACACTATTCTTAGTTCGACGTATTCTGTTTGCGTTTTGCTACTAATTATCTGTTGCCGAGCACTCATTGTACGATTGTGTTTACTAGAAACAATCAAGGCGGTTTCCAATCAGTGAACAGCAATACAACCTTCTACGTAAATATCTACATGCTCTTCTGGTATCCTGGTACCTAACCTTGACTAAGTACTGTTTTAATGTTGTTAATTATAAATATATCTGTGATATGATTTTTGATTAACCGTTTTTGTTCATTATGCACTTTTTAAAAGGTTAACATAATTATAGACTAATGAGGAGATAAAGCCCAAAAGTACCAACCTAAAAACCGCTCAAATCGTTAATTAATAATAACCAATAATATGTTGATAACTTTTATTTTTATTAGGCTTCTTCCTGGTGTTTCGATATCAGATTCGATATTAACAATAATAGATTATGCAACAAGTGAAAAAAAGGGAATTTAATTCGATGGATACAAAGGACCGAGATGATTTTTTCGACGATTTTATCACAAATTGTGTATTCTACTTTTTACCATTGACTGCAAGAAAATAAATAGTAGTATCTATAATTCCTGCTTTAGAACGAAATGATTCCGGAGTCAGTTATTTTAAGTACCTGGGCAAAGTGGGCAACCGAGCCCTGCTGGTGAAAATAGAGAATGCTCATTTTAGTATAGGAAAGTTCATACTAATTCCACGTATAGTGTATACTAATTCCATGCTGCCATGATATTACATAATAATTCCATGCTGCTATGATAGTAGGTACGTAGCCATGCTGCCAATCATTATTCTACGGTAGACATTTTGTTCTAAACTTTAGGCGACCGAGCTCTGCTCAGGTGAAAATACGGCGAAAACAAATTTTCCCAGCTATGAAACCTAGCTAGGTCGATTTTTCATCCCCGTAAACCATCCCCCCAACAATTTCGATGAAAGTTGCAACATAGGGGGGGGGGGGGGGGGGGCTATGTTGCAACTTTCATCGAAATTGTTAAAATATTACGAATTGATCAATTAGCTACAAACATACAAATATTGCTCATTTAATAGTACTTATAGGATTATGTTAATAGATTTTCCAATGACATAAAACAATCACGATAACAGAAAAGAACCTAACTAAAATAGGCGTGATATTTTCTTTAAATTTAATTGTATAGCTAGCTCTATGGAATAGCTCCATTTAGCTAGCAAGTTTCAGCACGTTTTTTTATTTTTTTGTACATAATTCGCATAATTCGTGCCTGTTCCAAATGTTTTTATTCACTCAGTGACTAAAATAGAGTTTTATTCACTGTTATCGATTAATAAAATGCCCTTTTTCGAGTGGCAATGGTAAAAAATATTTTAAATTATTTTCCCACAAGTGTTTGTATTACAAAAGTAACAAAATAATATGTTTACAGATAAGTTATGCAATAGTTTGATATAATTATTCTGTCATTATTCACCTAATTAGCCACAAATAGACCGATATTGTAATGATTGGCTTGACTTGTGAAACGACTTCCTACGACTTTCTTTCCTTCTTTTTAATATCTAATTTATTTTTTGACTTGTTGTATTAAAAGAATTTACTACACAAACAACATATAATTACTCAATAAATTTGGCTTTTTTAACGTCTTATTTCCTTGGCAGTTGCGAACGCAGATATCGAGCATTTGTGAGCCTGATTTATTGAAGAATTTCCTCACTCATAATATTTTTCTATCAAGATACCAATGTTTTGGGAACTTAATAATAACACACTACAGGGGTTCGTGGCTAAATGATAACAGCCGCGCGGGTCTATCGAAGGTTAAGCTACGCTTGCCGCGGTTGGTTCGTGGACAGGTGACCATTCATTACATTACGAGATCCCTCCGTGCCTCGGAAAGCAGTCAAGCCGTTGGTCCCGGCTGTCATTCATAGTTCTTTGACAGTCGTTACGGGTAGTCAGAAGCTTAAAAGTCTGACAACCAGTTTTACCAAGGGTTATTGTGTTACCCAGTTACTGGGTTGTGGAAGTCAGATAGGCAGTCGCTCCACGAAAATATTTATATTTAGCTGCATCCGGTTAGACTGGAAGCCGACCCCAACACAGTTGGGAAAAGGCTAGGCAGATTGATTTTGATAATAATAACACACTAACCATTTTCACATGGGGTAGGTACTATCGCGCCTGACCACTTTTCGACCTTATTGCCTAAGGTCGAAAAGTGGTCGCCCGCCTGTGTCTTCGATAGTACCTTTTTACTTTTGTACCTACTTAATAATTATGTAATTACTATTTCTTGTTGGAAGTATTAAAACAAAGTTAACTTAACCTTGAAGAAGACGACCAAAGAAAAACGATAAAACTATTTTGTCCCGTCATGTCACAGTGATCCCATAGTTCATAGTTCGAGATATACGCCTAAACGTGACGCGAAAATGTCATGAGTTTGAGAAAACAGCTAGCGACGACGGTTGTTCTTTTACTAACACGTTCAGTGCCGGGAGGCCTCCTTGAGGGTTCACCTCGCATATGGGATGCCGGGAGCCCTTGCGGAGGGCTCATTTTAAATGTAGGGTTTTCTTAGCGAATACAGCAAACCTTGAAAATAATCTGATGTATATTTTAACAAGATTTATTAGTAAGTATATGCGTTGGTTTTAAAATCCAAGCATATTAATGTTTTTGAATTTTTTGTTCACGGTTAAAATATTTAAAAAAAAATTAAATGTTTGGAAACTACGTATAGCGAGAAGAATCCCTGAAAACACAATTTTACTTCGTTTGACAGTGTTTTATAACACGGTTTTAAACCTAATGCCGTTGACCGTCCGCGATGGCTAACTTTAGCGCAAACGTAATGCCAGCAGCCTCCCGGGGGGTTCACTTTCAATATGTAGGGCGGCATGGCGTACGAGTTCCATAAAAAATGGGTGGAGTCAAAAGTGTTAAAATGGAAT
Organism: Agrochola lota; assembly: GCA_947364205.1. NCBI lineage: Eukaryota > Metazoa > Arthropoda > Insecta > Lepidoptera > Noctuidae > Agrochola > Agrochola lota. Next base: position 16,806,642 of record OX376228.1, read on the forward strand.
AGAATAGACATAGACAATGACCGCAATGAACTCAGTTTGAAATCGATAGTTATATTTAATCTACCTATTAGGTACCCATTATTCAATACCTTAAACAATCGTTAAGTTAAAACTATTACTAACTGCTAACAATGACACGGAACGTTTTATCGTAAATATCACATTAATGATACAGTGGAAAACAGTTTTGAACACTATCTACAGTTTAATCTAACCGCCGTTAAAAGCATTTGTCATGCTTTCGTTTAAAAACTAATGCCGTGATACACATTACACGTACCTACAGAGGTAAATATTTACTTGATAACGTGAATAATCAATGAAATGATGATTCAACGGTGATTTTGCAGTAAATGCAAGATTTTTGAAAGTCTAAAACTACATAGGATGTTTACCTACTAATATTATAAACGCGAAAGTTTGTGTGGATGGATGTTTAGTGGTAAGAGGAACAGGGTGTAAAGTTCACTCATCCACCATAGAAAAAGGGGACCCTCCGACCAGGGGGTGTCGTGTCGGGCGGGCAACTGGCCGAAAGTTGATGTCGGGTAGTCTTATACAATGTCACCCACGGGCATGTGACCGCCCGTATTTTCTGAATATTCATGAAAAATTATCGAAAATTAACTTTAAAAAGGTCTATCTTTAATATTTTTCTTGCTATTTTTTTTTTGTAGCTTTTGCCGTATCTCCTATGATATTGGCTCGATTTGGATTCTGTTTATTATTTCTAAAAGCTTATGAGTTATTTTTGTCGACTATGAAAAAGAAACGGAGGTGAAGATATTTTTTTTCAAAAAAAATCTGTAAGTATTTATTTAATAACACAAGTGTAAGTTCATAGAATCATAGGGAGGATATAGGAACAAAAAAAAATGTTTTTTTTTTAGATAGACCCCCTTTTAAAGTCAACTTTCGATAATTTGTCAAGAATATTCAGAAAAATACGGGCGGGCACATGCCCAAGGGCGAAATTGCATATGTCGTTCGCGCGGTAAACTCTAATTGCGCGATGCAGGATTTGTGTGACGTCATGTCTTTGATGCGTAGTTAGTATGTGGCGGTTTAATCGCTACAGATGGATGGATTGATCGATATTTGAAGTTACTCTGTTACACAAAATTTACTGAACAGATTTGGATGACATTTGGCACACAGATAGTTTATAACTTGGATTAACACATGGGATACTTTTTATCCCGATATTTCTACAGGATCGAGACTTATGCGGGTGAAAGCGCGGGGCGCAACTAGTGTTAGATAAAAGGTTGGTTTCGGTGTTTCTAAATAACAAAAGATATCCAATATATACTGTTCAAAACTTTAAATCTCACTGTGAAAACATAGGTGAATTGAGCTGTCAATCCATCTGAAATACCACGGATCGAAAATATTGATAGCTCACGTCAACCACACTTCACAAAGTTTCGATCGGCTGTTGTAGTCGTGTGTGTGTTGTTTTTAACCGAGGTTCAATTTTCTTAGAATACATACGTATTTTTTTAAATTTATTTATTTACTTATTTATTTAGTACTTCAAGCACAGAAATGTACAGAGGCGGACTTAATGCCATAGACATTTTCTACCAGTCAACCCTTTTCCTCCTTTTTTTTTGTTTTTATTTTCCCTTCCGATTTTGAAAATTATGTACTTATATTTTTGTTTGAAAGAGTTTGTTCTCGAGGTGGTCCCGTATAAATTTTATTAACTTTGCTTGAACAGTTTTTGAGTTAGCTTCAATAATCCGTATTTTTTCTACGTAGTCTATACATGTGATATGATAAGTTCCTGTCGCTGTTATTTTCATAGCAGGTCTGGTATTCGTTTTAATGGGCAGGTATCACAGCAAAAAAGTGAAAAATAAAACTTTTACAAAAAAAAAACACCACTGAAAAATAACTTTGATTTCGGAAGTCGGTGGCAAAAAACGAAAATTCTAAACAAAAGACACCGACTTCCGAAATTAAACAAATTTTTCACTTTGGTGTTTTTTGTGGAAGTCGTTTGTACTAATGGTCCCACTGCTGGGACACAGGCCTCCCACCCTCTTCGAGAGGGAGTGGGTTATAAGCTACCACACGGGCCCAGTGCGGGTTAGTAGATGTCACATGTCTTCGAATGTATGGCTTTAGTACATGCCGGTTCCCTCACGATGTTTTCCTTCGCTGTTTTGAGAGCAGTGGTGATGAAATTATTTACACAAAGTAAAGCGCTTGCCTGGGTTCCAACCCACAAACTCGTAAGCTGTTACAGTACGACACAACTTAGACGCAGACATTTGAAAATTTTCGATCATTCATTAAAATTTAACGAATGTATTTGAATGACTTTACAAGTAATGAAGATTGGTGATTTTAAAGGCGCGCTCAGTTCGGATGATGATCGGTTTTACGAAGTTTGCCGATGCTACATCTAAGTTGTGTGGCACTATACCATTGGGCCACCACTGTTCTCCTTTAGTAATAAGTACAGGGATAAAAAATCCTAAGTCTGTTGAGCCGTCAAGGCGTGAAAAGGTAACAGACAGACAGATAGAGCTACTTTCACATTTATAATATTAGTATGGAGTATGGATTGGACACTGATTTATAACTTATCTTCGAGCTGTGATAATAATATTGTTTCTACAAAAAACATGATTTCTATTTCCAAAGATACCGAAATTAAAACGAGTATTTTTAAAGGTTGACGTCTGGTTCTCTTCCTGGTAAATCCTTCACAGGACATCGAAAGGCTTGTGATTTGACAACCGTGCAACATCGTCAGACTATTTCTACGCAACCAAGGTCTGACTAATTTACCATATCGAGACATTTTAATCTAATTTTATACATAAGACAATTCTCGCGGCATTTCCTAAGAATAGTATTGTACATTCGTCCCGGGATTTCACAGATATTTTTTATCGCACCATCTATTTTAAAAAGCTATTGAACGTTTGGCCACAGTATAATAAAGTAACAGTATTATAAGCAACAGTGACCTGAAATAATTACCTACGGCCGCTTGGTAGATATACCTTCCGCGTCAGTGCGTAACTGCCGCGCACTCGATACTGTTGCGTACGATATACACTGAGATTTCAAAGCGCGACATTTCTGCCGTTTTCTATGAAGATATAATACTGTTACTTATTTATACAGTGGTTTGGTAGACCAACAACCCGTGTTCGTGTTCTCAATAATATGTAACACCACACAATAGGTGATTTATCATAATTATAACGACATTTGTTAAAAGGTGATAAGCTCTGTACATAATGAGGTTATTGTAAAATACTTTGATCTGTTAAATGATAATTTAAATGCCGCAGCAAAGAGTCAATGATGTAATGCAACAAAATGAACTACAAATGATCTCAATGCACATGTTTTTTTAGGAACAATCATCTCTATTTAATGTTAATTCTGACCTCGAATTACGAGCAAAATATTGATCCTATCCAAACAATTTTAACAGTTCAAACAAGGATTAATATCGTAACCAATTATCACCTAGTCGGTGGGTATTATCGTCTTTAATGATCTTGTCTGTTGCGCGACAGCACAGATTAATACAGATGAGACACTCCGCAAAGTCATTTAAACAAAAAGCGACTCTTGTTACGACACAATAAAGTGCAATTCAGGTCTCACAGCGCTAATCACCTCCAGTTATATTCACCTAGAAGTTGCCTCTCTTTCTATCGCGTGACTCTTAGATCTTCTGACTACGTTACACTCACTGAATTGGCCCAGCAAGACGGGCCCGCCGCGTACTTGTAGCTTCATACCTAGACTGCGGAGTGTCTTATCTGTATTTATCTATGGTGAGAGTCGGTATTCCCCGCATCCGGTCCAATCCTTCATAGGTACCTAGGCCACATTTCTCTAGGTCATTATCCCGATCGTGTTTAGTCATTGATCGGCGGCAACTGATTGTGTTACTTTTGTATTGTCATGCAGGCCTTGAAGCCTGAATCGAAAAAAAGCGGCCAAGTACGAGTCGGACCCACACACGAAGGGTACCTACTTAAGTAAAATAAGTGTCCTCCGGGCGATCCGCACAGTGGTAACACACGGGCGTTTCCTCCCGCCTTATACGGAACAGGAACCTCCCGAAACAGCCGTGTCCGGTGAGGACCTGCGTCAGGCGGAAGGTGAGGACGCCGTGGCGCCTCTCTAGCCACTCTTCAAAGAGGGGACTTTTCGCCACAATTGTGACGTGCCCAAGCGCTTTGACACCTGAATTGCACTTTATTGTGTCGTAGTAAGAGTCGCTTTTTATTTAAATGATTTTGCGGATTGTACCATCTGTATTCATCTATGGCCCAACAGCAACATGCAAATACTATCCATTATTTTTTATAATAACCAGTTAACAATGCTATTGGTAATTCAATGACCTAAGTTCAATTACTTATCATTATTATACGGGCTTTACCCACCTCCCCGTTATTCCCCATTATGAATAGCTTCGTAAATAATAAGCTAATTTAATTACTTCTTTGTCAATTTGATCTACGTCAATAGTAATTCAATCTGCTTAGCCTAGCCTAGCCTACAGTGTAGTGATGGAACATGTCAATGAGGTGGTTGGTTGTCAGACTTTCGGGCTTCTGACGACCCGTGATCCACGAATGTCAAAGTCAAAGTCAAATAATTTATTTAAATTAGGATTAGGCACATAAAAGGCACTTTAGAACGTCAAAGTTTACAAAAAAAAAAAAAAAAGATTCTGGTCGCCCCTTCCAAAAGGTAGTTTTCGTATGGAGACTCCACCGCTCTTTTAATAAAATGTTTTACAATATTTTGCATACATTAATTATAGATTTGTATGTGAAGTGCACCTGGATCAAGATTACTGTACCACAATAGGTAAAAATTATCAAAAATCAATCAATGACAGATAAATGAATTATGTGATAGATACTGATGCTCACATATTTACAAACATTGTAAAAGTACATCTACGATATTCCTAAAATGTTAACAAGTAATATTAATAAGTCAGTGTGTGAGTTCAAGTAATCACAGAATGTAAAACCAATGATAAAAAAAAATACAAATAAATTAGCAACCAGTTTGATTTTGTCTAGACTCTAAATTGTCGTACTATGGAGCAGGACCAGCATGTTTCCAAGCATTATAATCTTGTATATAATCCTCTAATTTTTAAAATGCTTGTTAACAAAGTGTACTTGACAATAACAGCTCGGACCAACGCGGCAACAGCTTAACATGCTTTCCGAGACACGGAGGAGACACGGTATGTAAAGATCACCCATCCACGGAACAACCTGATGGATCGACCCGTGCGGCTTTTATTAATTAGCCACGAGCTCCTACGTCAATAGTTACTAAATATGCAAAAAAATGCAGGTGTCTAGTTGTAATACGATATTTTTTTATTGGTGGAGAACCAGTTATGTTAATTCTGTATTATCATTAAATATTTGCATATTAAATCGTTAAAAATTTGATACGTAATAAGCTGATTGTGGTTTACAGAAGAATCGTACAAAGAGTACAGATAGTGCCACTCCACGATTACAATTTTCGTCACGTAAAAATAACGCTGAGCGACAGTACAGGGGATGTGTATGCGCATGGGTACTGTCGCATCCTAAAATAACTAGGCTATTTTTTATAATAGTGATGATGACAAAAAAAATTGTTTAGTCCCTCATGGAGATTCTTAAAAAATATTGGACACGTAGTTTTTCTTTTTTTACTTAATATAAAGATTATGGCGATACATTGAGTTAAAATGTGCCATGACGTCACGAGTATGTAGATTTTATACTTACTTGTGGCGTAGCGACCCCCATTCCCCAGCTAAAAATGCGTTTTATCTAAGTATTTTTTATTAATAGGATAAAGAAAGAAAAAAGTGTCTAATATTTTTTATACCATTCCCCCTCTAAAAAGCTAATTTTATTCACTGAAAACAGTGAATAAAAAGCTCTTTTAATCACTATTTTGGTGTTTGAATTTAGAACACACCAATATATTTGACCTCGATTTCAATGCTATAAAACCTCCTTGCGAAAAAATACTCGATACACAGGAAATAAATATCGCTTCACAAGTTGACCATTCTAATAATGGTAATAAGAAAATTACTTTTATTATTAGTAATTGTTCCAATTTTAATGTTCATTTGAATTAATTTAACCTTCCTTTTTCTTAATTAAATGTCTATTTTCGCTTAAATCTTTCTTTTTCACGTAGTCATGGTATAAAGTATAGTATGCAACTCTTGAATAAAACGGATTTATATCGAGGGCCATGAATAACTCACGTCGCTCAGGATTCATCTATGACCCTCGCTTTAAATCCGTTCTTTATTCACTAATTGCATAATATACTATTTACTAGCTGACCCGGCGAACTTTGTTTCGCAATCAATCAAACATAAACCCTACCTACCCTACCTACCCTACCTACCCTACCTACCCTACCTACCCTACCTACCCTACCTACCCTACCTACCCTACCTACCCTACCTACCCTACCTACCCTACCTACCCTACCTACCCTACCTACCCTACCTACCCTACCTACCCTACCTACCCTACCTACCCTACCTACCCTACCTACCCTACCTACCCTACCTACCCTACCTACCCTACCTACCCTACCTACCCTACCTACCCTACCTACCCTACCTACCCTACCTACCCTACCTACCCTACCTACCCTACCTACCCTACCTACCCTACCTACCCTACCTACCCTACCTACCCTACCTACCCTACCTACCCTACCTACCCTACCTACCCTACCTACCCTACCTACCCTACCTACCCTACCTACCCTACCTACCCTACCTACCCTACCTACCCTACCTACCCTACCTACCCTACCTACCCTACCTACCCTACCTACCCTACCTACCCTACCTACCCTACCTACCCTACCTACCCTACCTACCCTACCTACCCTACCTACCCTACCTACCCTACCTACCCTACCTACCCTACCTACCCTACCTACCCTACCTACCCTACCTACCCTACCTACCCTACCTACCCTACCTACCCTACCTACCCTACCTACCCTACCTACCCTACCTACCCTACCTACCCTACCTACCCTACCTACCCTACCTACCCTACCTACCCTACCTACCCTACCTACCCTACCTACCCTACCTACCCTACCTACCCTACCTACCCTACCTACCCTACCTACCCTACCTACCCTACCTACCCTACCTACCCTACCTACCCTACCTACCCTACCTACCCTACCTACCCTACCTACCCTACCTACCCTACCTACCCTACCTACCCTACCTACCCTACCTACCCTACCTACCCTACCTACCTACCCTACCTACCTACCCTACCTACCTACCCTACCTACCTACCTACCCTACCTACCTACCCTACCTACCTACCCTACCTACCTACCCTACCTACCTACCCTACCTACCTACCCTACCTACCTACCCTACCTACCCTACCCTATCTTTTAAGTTAGATCAAACTGCACAGTGTGCAAATTTGATTAAAATCGGTTAAGTAGTTTAGGAGTCCATCGCGGACAAACAACGTGACGCGTAATTTATATATATTATTAAATAATATATAAGAAGATTACATGAGTGACGGACTAATTCGTTTTTTTTTTTTACCCACATATCATCCCTATTATAAGTGTGATTGTTTTATTGTAGAATCATAATAGGTACTGCTTTATTAGCTACTTAGTACTATGGAATAGGCTGGAATCGATAAATCACTCGTGCGCAGGTAAGGCCGGCGGTCCTTTTACGTGACCAATTTATTGAAGTTGTAGTTTAGTATTTATTTAGTACGAAGTGGAGCGGGTTTTCATGGATGGCACTATCTACGTATATACATAGGTGCTTCCTACCAAAGATCGAAACGAAATCATTTTTCAAATAAATTGGTTCACAGCTTGTAAAACAAACAGAGTAGCGTGGAACATTGGGCGGGCCTATGGAGACAATGAATCGGCCTTGCCTTTTCCCAACTATGTTGGGGTCGGTTTCCAGTCTAACCGAATGCAGATGAATACCAGTATTTTACATCGAGCGACTGCCTATCTGACCTCTACAACTAGGTACTCGTAGTCGTAAAAACTGTCAAAAATTTACGACTGACAGCCGGGACCAACGGCTTATGGTGCTTTCCGAGGCGAAGAGTTCGATATGTAGTGGTCGGTCACCCATCCACGGACCTGCCGCGGCCAGCGTAGCTTAACCTTCGATCAACCCGTGCGGCTGATATAATTTATTATTTAGCCACGAGCCCCTCCTATGTAAAATATCCGAAACTTGCAGGTTTGTCTGTGAGTTCGTCAGTATATAGTCTGTAAAAAAAATCTGACTACAATATCGAATATCGATAAAAAAAAAGAGAGTAATATAAATAAATGGATCAGAAAAATAATGTACCTGTGGATCCCAATTTGCAGCGCCGCTTACAAATTGAGTGCTTTGATTTGATCATTTGAACTCAATATTCTAATTTTAATCACATTAAAGATGTTTTACATTTGATAACTGACCGAAGTTGAACAAGACCAGCAGAGTAATTGGGTAACACACTTATTAAAATGCCTTTTATCTTGACAATTCGACAGCATTCATTACGATATTTACACGGCCGAGCAGACGAACTTTTCAAACATATAAAGCAATGAATTAGAAGTTTGTTACGCAATTCGGGCACATATTGAACAGAACAAAGTTGCTAAGCACCATCTATATGGAGAAAAATACGTCGTCATCTCGTGAAAATACTGACGACATTGGAAATTAATTATGTAGGTACATCCCGTAATCCAAAGCTTTCTAAAGGCTCACGTACATTTGGGCGGGCCGCGCCGCATCGCAACGACTTTCAAACATCCTCCTGTATCACTTAAGTACATTTTGTATGAACCATCGCACACTACAGGCGGACCGCACTGGGATGCAGCGCAACGTACTGGCGGATTTGACTAGCTAATGTGCGCGAGCCTCTTTGCACTGAAGTGGTCATAATTCAAATTCGAAATTTGAATCTTTCTGAAACAATGACTGCGTTGCGGCACAGATACATACATACAGATGGGACACTCCGCAGTTAAGGTATGAAGCTTCAAGTACACGGCTGGTCCGTCTTGCCATTCTATTTAAAGGGTATCTGTGAAGTTGTACTGTTTGCAGATGATACCTCTCTTATTTTTAAAGTAGACAGGAATAGACAAGATTTTGACGATGTAAACAGTGCTCTCTCAATGGTTACGGATTGGTTTACGACAAATAACCTAGTTCTCAATGCCAAGAAAACGAAATGTGTAAAGTTCGCCCTACCAAATGTTAGAAATCTAGGACCCAACATCGTCTTAGATAAAGAGGTGCTTGAGTCTGTAAACTCGGCAGTTTTTCTGGGCATAACAGTAGATGCCAAACTTCAGTGGGGCCCACATATATCGAGCCTAGCGGGAAGGCTCAGTTCGGCCGCCTACGCCGTCAGGAAAGTAAGACAATACACTGACGTCGATACAGCTCGGTTAGTCTATTTTAGTTATTTTCATAGCGTTATGTCCTACGGTCTTCTGCTGTGGGGCAAAGCTGCTGATATTCAAAATATATTTGTCCTTCAAAAACGAGCCGTTCGAGCTATTTACCAGCTAGGTGCCAGAGTTTCTCTGAGAGATTTTTTCAAAGATATTGGTATCCTCACGGTGGCGTCCCAATTCATCTTCGCCAACATCTTATATATTAGGCAAAATATACACTTATACACTAAAAACAGTGTTTTTCACAATGTTAACACTAGAAATAAGGACAAACTACGAGCTCCCTTTCACCGGCTTCATAAGGTTCATAACTCATTTGTTGGGCTTGGTATAACCTTTTATAACAAGCTACCCTCTTCTTTGCTAGATTTGCCTTTTGATGCGTTTAAAACGAAAGTAAAATCCAAGCTTTGTTCAAAGGCATACTATTCTATAAACGACTACTTAAATGATAAGAATAGTTGGTCGCTGTGATTAACTCAAGACAATGTTTATGTTCTTTCTCCAGATTACCTACTGACAAGTTATATGAGTTTATATAATTGTATTTTTTATTATTTTTTTTATTTTTTGGCTTTATAAGTCAAGCTATTTTTTAATTTTATTTCAATTTATTGTTGACATAGTCTACTCATTACAATGTTTTTTCTAATGAGTTGTATTGCAATATGTGGTTAGCTAGTGACCTCGACAATTGATCATATTAGTTATTGTTATTAGTAATTAACTGTTTGTTTTATTTATTTTATCTCGATGGTGCTAGTTTATCATTTATAACTTCCAGTTACAACTATATGTAAGCGGGCACGCCCTTTATGCCTGGAGGCTTTTATTTAGATAAGTTCTGTTTACGTTTAGTTTTTATTTCTGCCTGAGTATAGTTCTCGATGATGTTGTGTGGTATATTGGCGTGTGCTAGCTAACATATGGCTAATAATTTAAATTATGTTTTGTGTTGCGTAATCTAAATTATTTTGAATACTATTATATAGAATCTTATTTTTTTGTTCTTCTAACTGAACAGACAGCTGTGCTGCTGGGGAGTTTGTTGCGCCACTTCTTCTTCCCAGCTAATGCACTAGGAAGTGGTGAAGGGTGGGCGTTTTGGGGGACTGTCTTATGTAATTTTGACGTTCGAAAAGTGCTGATTCTCAGCCTAGTTTGAATAAATGACTTTTGAATTTTGAATTTTGAATTTTGCTGGGTCAAATCAGTGAGTGTAACGTAGCCAGAAGATCTAAGAGTCACGCGATAGAAATGGAGGCAACTTCTAGGTGAATATAACTGTAGGTGATTAGCGCTGTACGACCTGAATTGCACTTTATTGTGTCTTAGCAAGAATCGCTTTTCTATATCAATCTATCTGTATTAATCTGTGGTTGTGGTGAGACCCGCCGCGCTGCGGCTCCTAATGTGCTTTGGCACATTTTTGCAATGCGGCTCGCTATTGTGTACGGTTAGCTTTATATCACAGAGAAGAAATGCGATCAGCAGAGTCGCAGACACATGTCACAAATTGTTTTTCTTAAGCTCATTCCTCTAATCCTTAGCTCCAGAATTTTCCATAATTGATATCTTTAGCTCCAAAAGTTTAGATATTTGCATAGCTAACTACAATATAACTTTGAATGTTCGCCGGTGTTCAGACTAGTTAATTCTATGTATTAATTAGGGAGAGGGTCACGGCATGAAAGGGATCCACTTACAATTGTTTGGAACAGGTGCTTCGGCGCTTACAGCCTACTGAAATAGATAGGACTTGAAGCCTAGTTCTATTTATTTTTGTGACTTAGAACTTGGATACGCTTATGGATGGAATAGGGATGATGCCTGGGTAACAAAAATGAAATTCTAATTAGTCCGTCAGTCAGATAATAAAAAAATATTAGACACGTATTTTTTGCTTTATCATATTAATAGATAATTACTTAGATAAAACGCATTTGAAGTTGGGGAGTGGGGGTCGCTACGTCACTAGTATGTATAAAATCTACATACTCGTGACGTCATGGCACATTTTACCTCAATGTATCGCCGTAATCTTTAGATTACGTAAAATAAGAAAAATACGTGTCCAATATTTTTTTGTAATCTCAAAGACGGACAATAATAAACACACATTCAATGTAGATCCATCAAGCTACCATTTTACGCTTTATGTAATTAATTTGTTTATTGATTGGCGCCGCCTCAATATGTGTTACTTATAACAAATACTTTAGGAGCTTAGTTACACTAAAAGATTATTTTTTATTTTTCGCTTTTCAATTATTTTTTTCGTCTGTATTTTTTTTTGTAAAACAGTTTTTTGGTAATGTATCGCATTATGTTATGTGTGTTTTATAAGTGAATGTTTGAAAGTGGCACCGGTGACTGAAAAGTTTTGCTGGTATGGTATGAAATCGGTTGTCATAGTATGTATGGGCATGTGATGCGGAGGCAAGTTTTGAGTATGAATGTGGATGGCTATAAGAGTAGGGGAAAACCAAAGAAACGATGGATGGACTGTGTGAAAGAGTTTTTGTGAAAGAGTTTTTGTGAAAGAGTTTTTGTTGTTTAATTCTATGTATGAATTCGGCAGACGGTCACGGTCCACTTAAAAATTGTTCGGAATAGGTGCTTCGGCGCTTAAGGGGATCCAAATAAAAAATACAGACATAAAATATTGAAGTCAAGTTCTAATTATACAGTTTACCTAATTAGTTTTTGTGAGTGACTTTCGGTTGATTTTTTTTTTGTGACTAAGAACTTGATTATGTTTAGTCTTAACTTAAAAATAATAACTACCTTACCTTTAATAAAATATCTATAGACGCCAGATATTTTGGTATAATTAGTTTTTTCACAATTAATTCAAAAGCTTTTTTTTGCTAAGAAATAAATGCAATGTGTTTTAAATTATAAGTATTTCTAAACTTCTAATAAGTTACGTGACGTAAAAAATAATCCCAAATTCAATCAACTCAAAGTAACATACGTGTAATACGAAACTAACGAGCAATTTCACTTGGACGGGTTATATTTTAGCGATATAAAGCGCTGTCGTCTAATGTTTTGTGGTACTGAGTTCCAGTACCACAAAACGTTCGACGACAGCAATTTATAGCTTCTCGAGACGAGGACTTTAGTAACACCAAACATGTACACACGGCTACACATCAAGCTATACATTTCCAGTTTATGCTGATCTAGCATTGTATAGGATTTCCCTACAATGCGAGGTCAGCTTATACTGGAAATGTATAGCTTGATGTGTAGCCGTGTGTACCTAAATATTATCCTGTTGCTAACAAAAAAAAAAATATAATTATAGCCATCTATTATTTTGAATATCTGTTTTAAATACTGGCATTTCGAATTCCAGCGAAGAATGGATCCTATACCTAATAAGTATCTATTGTGCTAAATATCTAAATCTAGACACAAGGTACTGTGTCAAAGCCATGTTTGACAAAGACACACCCGCGAGTTATCTTACACGAATTTCGAGCTACTGTTGACGACGCCTTACATCTAAATCTACGCAAAACTGCAACTATGCAAAGCCAAGTTGCATTCGGTTGCATGGAACCTAATAAAATTTCATTCACATCAGCAAACTTGGCTCCTTTTTTAGGGTTCCGTAGTCAACAAGGAACCCTTATAGTTTCGCCATGTCCGTCTGTCTGTCTGTCTGTCCGTCTGTCTGTCCGCGGCTTAGCTCAGAGACAGTTAGTACTAGAAAGCTTTAAAAGTGGTAAAATAAAATTAAGAAAAATATTTTTTTTTAGGGTACTGGTACGTAAAGTGGGGATGTTGTTTTTTTTCTCGCCCACCCCATGTTGTGGGGTAACGTTAGAAAGGTCGTTCAAAAATATTATGAGTTTGTGAAAACCACTTTTGGATTCAGGAATCCGTTTGCGATATACTAAGCTTTTAACTAATGTTTTTTGTTAGAGTCAAATGTGTCCCCCCCCTGCCAGCTAAATGGTTGTACTTGGATTTGTGAAAAAAATCACAGCAGTAGTATATATAACGAAATTAAAAGGAAAACTATCAGAGCTAAGTAGGCTGTATAGGTTAACGAGTAATAATCAACATGTTATTGTAGAGAACATGTTTTTCAACTACAATGTTAAGTTTGTTCTTGGGATAAATTCATCCCAACTACGGAACCCTTCATTGTGCGTGGTCCGACACGCACTTGGCCGGTTTTACATTTATCCTTTTGGCCAAATGCATCCTCTTGTTGCGCAATTAAGATAAACATGACCCTGAAGTATACGTCTATCAAAGTGTGTCACTGTGTGCAGTGTGGGCCAAAAAACCCATTCAAATAATAAAAATATGTACGTCCTTATAAAATATTTTAGCAGATCACTTGAAGGATTATTATAAGTTGTAAAGGCCGGTCTACACTGAGCACTATTGAAGTAAAATTTAAGCTACAATAAAGGAGAAGTCCCATCTCCCATAGAAAATTACCCCACGTCTGACAGCAAAGAGAAGGATCTAAAAAAATCATAAAAAAATAATTTAAAAAAATACATACTTCCAGTTTTAATTCTTACTGGCTAACATACGAAAAAAATGCTCTGAATATTCGTTCAGGGGTAATATATAATTAAGTAAATTCTGCACATTTTACTTAATTATACATATGATTTTTTGTGACGTTTTGAGATACTTCTCTTTGCTGTCAGACGCGGGGTAATTCAGAGACGCAATTTTTTTTGACAATTAATTTTCAAACCATCTTTGCCGTTCACTTGATGCACTTTATACAGTGTGACTCATCTTTAAAGTTAAAGGTTGTAATCTATTATCTAATGTCATAGTATTAATTCAAAAGGGCAGTCACGATTCAATATCGTGCAGCGGAAAACTATGATCGAACCAGTCCATTCATAATGACCCCTAACTAAACGGATAATAGTATGTATTTTTCACACGTTATGAGCTTCGCAGTATAACTCATTAGAACAATTAGTAAACTTAATTGACCTATGTAGTGTTGTAAAGAACCTAGTTATATTTCATCACGTAATAGTGACAATGACCAATCAATTAACCAGTAATTGTAGGTTTCAATATAAAGATGACGACAGTCGCACAAGAAATCTGAAGAGGGTACTTTGTTTTTTTTGTCTGTTGGTATGTGTTAGCCACTTAAACCGACAGACAAAAAACCGCAACACTACTTTTAACACTAAAGTAATACACCTATTTTAGTACATAATATAGCAGCACGCATTTCACGTACGCACGTATTTCCCTCAGTGCTAAGCAGTAAAGTCAGGGAAATTAATAAAATTGTACAGTAAATTGATTAGGTATCAACTTAAATTGTGCGTATACAGTGTGTCCCTGGATAAAGTGCACAAACGAAAATGGGTGATACTAGACCATTAATAATCGACAAAAATAAATAAAAGAAGGTCTTAAAAAAACGAAATTAATTGAAAATATTTGACGAAAATTTAAATATTTCTTTAAAGAAACCTGTTATTTTACTTGATAACTGTTTTTTAAGGGTTTTGTTTTTCAATAATCTGCCATCATTATTGTTTTTATTTTAGCGAAGTTCACTCAATTAATAAAAAGTTAATATGTTGTAAATACAGGAGGAAAAATAGAGTTTTTTTTTTTACTTCCGCCCATGTTCGTTTCTGCACTTTATCCAGGGACACACTGTATTTAATTACAACTGTCATTCTTTGGCAGTTGTTTGAAATGACTATAACATGGTAAATTGACATAGGGTATCAATTTGCTTTATAATTAATTTATTAGACTGCACAAGTGGTTAACTATTATTTCTACAGTTTCGATTCAACTATCGTATTGTTAACACTTTGAGGGACAATAAACGTCCTGTAATAACAATAAAACTTCTATTGTGTCTCGTTCAGTGTCCTTCAATCGATTAAAAAACAAGACACACCTTGACCTATGTTTTTTTAAAACAAATATTCAAATTAAATAAGTACTAATTATTATTTTTGAATTTATTATTAAAATATGCATCGAGATTCGTCGGCTATTAAAGTTAAAGTACTACAAAACACTAAAAGCGTTTAACACATTTAAAACATCATTCTGTCTCTATCTAATTCAAACCATTGACAGAAATGAAACGATGTTTTATTTACTCGTTTAACGGAACAATATATTATATGTCTGCGTCGTTGGTCAAATGGACGCAAGCGCTACTAATGAGCATGAGGTCTTGGGTTCGATTTCCAGGTCCGGCAAAGTGTTATTGGGGTTTCCATCAGGAATTTCTCAGTAGCAGCCCGGAGTCTGGATTTGTCCCCGGTCGATGGCAATAGGCTCGCCCCCTATTACATGGGCCTTAAACATAGCTGGTAAAATGTAGGTGTACTATGGACACACCTCTGTCTTAACCTTCAGGGTTTCCTTGCGTGATGTTATGTTAAATTTTACGATTTGTTGTGCAAATGGGCTCAAATCAAAAACCACTTTACTATATACGTTTTTTAGCGCCTCGAGACGCATCACAAACATTGTTTCACATTCGAATTCCAAGTAGTAAATTAATAAGCTGTTCCTAACAAGGTGTTCGGGAAACTCGGTCATTATATTATGCCAACGTTTGGCTCACAACGATTCTTTGTTGTTAAATTAACACGTCACACACTTTGACTTGGTTCTCATGGCCCTCGGTGTGTCCATAGCTTTAGTTTTGAAAACACCTCAAACAATGTATTGCATGGTGTTGTTCTACGCAGTATGAGTTACTATCTTTTTTTTTACCCGACTATGGCGACGCAAAGGAGGGTTATGATTTTATAATAATACTAGCGACCCGCCCCTGCCTCGCATGCTTTTTACGACTTGACAAAAAATCGAGATTTCTTTATTAAACGTAAGTTTATCCAAACTTTTCGGAATAAATTCTCGTAAGTGATGACCAGTGATCGGAGTAGGTAGATTGAACTGGGGTCATTGATCCGAAACGTATATATTACTATGGACATTCCTCCGGAATTGGTGGATTATTAAAAAAAAACCGGAACTTATGTAGGAAAATATTTAAATTTAAGTGCAACAATTTATATCTATCTATAAAAGATCTAGCTATCTAGCTATCCTAGGCTAAAAATAAAAAATAAATATTAAAGCTTCGATCGGAATTCGATTGTTTTTTATTATTCAACAGATAAATAATGAATTAATTTAGTTTTGATACCTTCCTTTAAATTTTGAATTGAGTAGTAATAATATCACTACCAACATTAACAATATTTAATTGAATCCGGAAATACCGGAATTACTTTCCGGAAAAATGGCTTATCCATGTTATTCTTTCTGTGTGCATTTATGATACAAGTACTAAAAATCAATCTACCTACTCCGATCACTGGTGATGACGTAACGCGCATCAAAATCCGTTGCGAAGTTTAGAAGAAAAACGCGATCACACAAACTGACACAAAAAGCGGCTTTAATTTTATTTTTTACGTTATTTTTAATAAGATTTTTGGCTTTAATTAAGTGAATCGATATCCATTTCTTACTCAAGATTATGCAAAAAAAAATAGTTTTGCTTGTTGTCTTTTTGTTGTTTGTGTTTTTTCTTTGCGTCATGTTTTACCGCAAAGAAAAACGATTATTATTTATTTTTTATTTTATTGTACATTTTGTGAAGCATACGCTTGAACGATCTAAGAAAAATATTTAATTTTTCATAATTATAAAAAAAAAAAAATTGTTCTTTCAGTAATTCAACAACGCTGTAGAACATGTCTAGATCTGGTTCTTAATTGGCATCATTAAGGTAGCTTGTCCAATGTTGGACATGATGTAATGTATCAATTTATTAGGTACATCTAGAAGAAAAATATTACGTTAGTTGACCAATTAAGTTTTCTGTTTGTGTGTGTAATTTTTCTGTTACTACTAGAAACTATTTCTTTTCTTTATAGAAAACTCGGACGAATTAGAGCTAAACAAAACGCTAAGGTTATCAATAAATGATCGGACACCCTGTATAAGCTTGAGTCGCACCTTTTAGAGTTACACGAGTACATAGAATGGACTAAGCGTCGTCAAAGTTCAAGGCTCTCTTACGTTGGTACACGACTCTAGTAGAACAAATTCTATGAAAACTTCTCGGAAATTGTTCTACCAGAATCGCGTCGCATCGTCGCGTCTCAACTTTAAGGCCCCAACACACTCTTGCTATGTACACACTTAATGATGCGAAAAATAAAATTGATTGTTATTTGTTACGAATATCCAGTATAAACTGACCTCGCATTGTAAGGAAATCCTATACGATTCGAGATCAGCATAAACTGGAAATGTATAGCCGTGTGTACGTATCTATTCGTAACAAATAACAATCAATTTTATTTTTCGCCTCATTAAGTTGTTATAAAAACCACAGCTGTCCGACCGGAAAACAATATCATAACAAAGGAAAAAATAAAAAAATCTTATAATCGATATTATATTAGTGCAAAGCGGGTAACTATTTAAAACCTTTATTAAAACTTCGACTACTAAATAGGTATTTAGATTGTTAATAAATTACTTACCTTATAGGTGATTGGTGTGCATAGAAAATTACAAATAAAACATTATTCAAATCACAATACATTTATTTTATCCCAAAAAGAAGTCCTTGGCAGAACGACAACATATTATTGTTCCATTTTCAAGGTAATCCACTTAAAGGTATTACGGTACTACAATACAACACAGAATATTACCTACAGAAGGTCAACTCCTTATCGCACACATAGACACCCTTCACGTACAACGAGTGCAACTCGCGACTTTCGTCCGTTTGAGATAGTTTGCGATTTCCGTAAGCGTCTAAAGCCTGATTTACACGGTGCGGTTTAATTGCCTATGTAAACCATAAGCTGAAGCAACAGCCAAAAAAGTTGCACCGTCTAAACACCTGCTCCACGAAAACCGATTGCGAGGCCAATGCTAACGCTGTCGACGTGCCTATATTCTGGTAAAAACTCATATAACTTGGAATTGTTGATACCACGAAGAATAAGAACAGTGTTTAGACGATGCAAGCCATTTAAAAAAAATCTCATGGGGGAAATCGGCGTCCATTGTCTCTTGATTTAAGTTCGTTTAAGCAGATAGAGCCAAGCCTCATTTCGTAGAAAATCAATGATGTTTACAGATAATTCAAGTTCTTTCCATGGGGGAAAAAGGCGTGAGTATGAATAGCATAATCAATCAGCCTATAACGTTCCCACTGCTGGGAAACAGGCCTCCTCTCTGTGAGAGGGAGAGAGCCGTAATCCACAACGCGGGCCCAGTGCGAGTATGTATATCAAGTCACATTTATGTTGCTTCAATTTTATTGTATGCAACAGGCAAGAAACTTGCATCGTATACCATTTATACGATGCAAGTTAAGCGTGCTAAGTGGCTTAAGTGTGCGTGTGCCTGTTTCCGCTCATTGTATGCAGCTGGCCTTCTGTATTAATATCTATTCTGTGTCAATACCTTGGTTGACCGCAAACTTATAACCAATTAAAACTTAATCGGGAAGAGAATTCATCCGTTGAACGTTGTCCATTGTTTTGCAAACAATACCAAACAAACTGCCTGTGGTAATATAAATGATTGTTTCTTGATTGACTTTCAAATCATAATTAGTTTGGTTGCGATGATTTTTATCAGTGCTGTCTATAAAACAATAAGGTACTTACCTATGTACTTACGCTATGATTTTCATGCCATATAATTTGATAGAGCCAGTGATTAGAGTCTATATTACTTTTATTGATTGACTTTTGGCTTTTGGCTATTTTTAAATGACTTCCCAAAAAGGAGGACGTTATCAATTTGGTTGTGTTTTTTATTTTTTTTATGTTTGTTACCTCATAACTCCCTCATTAATGAATCGATTTGGAAAATACTTTTTTTATTTGAAAGGATATACTTCCCGATTGGTCTCATTTTTATCAACATTCAGTTCTGATGATGGAATCCATGAGGAATTGAGGGAACTCCTCAAATATTATAGGCATACACATAGCGATTTTAGTATTTTCAGCAACGAATTAAGCATTTGCTTTCAGAAAATATGATTTGGTGAAGTGGACCTGATGAAGAAGACCACAGATGGCCACCAGAACAGGTGGCAATAAGATATCTCTATTAAAATAGTTAAGCGACTATGAAGCACATTTTGATGAAAATGGTACCATCGAACTGATCTGAAGATGGAGCCGGAAGGAAGGCACCGGAACTCCGTCATAAAACAATGTATTCTAGCCGTGTTTGGGCTTATTGGAATTGCCATGACATGCACTTTGCCTATAAATGATTAATGGTAGTATCCCGGCATCAAATTGCGCTACTTGAGTCGTCTGCTATGTGTGGCCTTGATTGTCAGAAGACAGATTTCGTAACCTCGTTATTTCCGTCAATGATCATGTCGTCGTGTGGTCGCTTTAATAATTTGTTCGCGTCCAAATCTGATAAAACTATGCCTTCCAAACTTCTGACACGACTAAGCACGACGTATATTTGTCCTTTTGCAATTTTTTTTTTACCAATGTGTATCACAGATCTTTCGAGGATAGGTGTAACTTATGGACTGTGACCGCCCAGCTTAATATTAGAGGCAGCATACGACGCTCCACATCTCCGTAACCCCTTGCCGTCTGGAACGTAGTGCTTGTTGGTGGTGTGGGTATCACTTTGAAAACTCTAAATGAGCATATCTTTTTTTATTGGATGAGGCGATTGCAATGAAACAAAAACTAAATGTTACATCGTGATTATATTCTATTTACAATTTGAGTAGGACTTAGAATTATTGTATGTAGAAAAATTTATTCATTAGTACCATTTTGAGCCAATAGATGTACCTATTTGAGACGCAAAAAAAAAAATTACGACCTTTGTACACTTTCAAGCCAGTTTTGAAAAATGTATGATTAAATCTTTTATATGATAACCTAGATAAGTTTATACCACGTTTTCTGAACCAAATGAATAAGATCTTTCATACAAAATGTATCCCCCTTTTAAAAACGAAAATATTTTATACTAAGTATATACCAAATAATATAATAATAATATAGTTATATATGAAAGCGATTCATAACTATATCCCTAAGGATATAACTATATCACGGCTTCAACCATCTTACTGCGAACCATCATAATGTATAATAAATACTACATGGTTCTGTATTTTCGTTTCTGCCACCGACTTCCGAAATTAAAGTTATTTTTCACTTTTAAGTGTATTTTTGTGGAATTCGGTGGTTTTTGTTTTGTAAAAAAGTTATTTTAGTTTTCTTTTTGGTAGTCGGTTGTTTTTTTTTTTTTGTAAAAAAGTTTTTTGTATGTGTATATTTTATTTATTATTTTCTAGTTGCGTTTTGTTTGTGCAGAATATTATTAGAACTTTTTTTCTTTTATATTACGTAGTAAAGCGTATCTTAGTGATTTTAGCATGCTAAAAAGCTCGTTTAAGCAGATTGAGCTAGGGCTCATTTCATAGAAAATAAATTGTGTCTGCAGATAATTTAAGTTTGTTATATTACCGTCAATAAGGATAACAAACCACGAAAATGAACATAGCAAAATATAAAAACATAAAAAAAATACATATTCTAGAATTTTCAAAATCGGTCCACAATTAAAATGACATTTCGATAAACATATACACAGACGAACAAAGGAGCTACTCCTTTCACGACGACGATGGTTAAAAATAATCAACTCAGTAAAAAGAATACATTTTTCTTCTTAACAATGTTCAAGTAACTGAAACCCTTTGGGGTAACCTTAATTATTTACCGAAACATACACTACCTATGTCACATGACATAACAACAGAATGTCTATGTTTCCGACGTGTGCTAACGAGAACAGATACTTTGAACTGGTATTCATTAAAATCTCAAAATATCGATAAACCTACATACTCTTGTCTTATCAAACGAGACTGCCGATAAACAAAGGTTTAATAAGGATATACATATAACAACATACATATACATCGTATTACGCAAACCAGTTTTGTTGTAATAACGTGTGTATAATATTATGCGTGTCTATATTGTTCTTATTTATTTCTCAACATCGTCATTTTTTGCCTGATCTGTGACGTGACGACACACGACCGTCTTTTATGTTATTCATGTAGATTATGCTATTTTTTGAGAATGTGTCTGCTTTTTAGAGAATATTAAGTTCTGCGTTCTTAAAACTTTAGCTAATATTTTTAACATAGAAGTGCTTGAGTAGTTTCTAGAAATTAGTAATCATTAAAATTTTATGGTATACAGATTATAATTATATTTAATATAATAATTATAACAAGGTTATAATAAGGTTGACCTACCTTTTATTTATTTATTCGTATTTCGTTTAATCATCTTCATACTTATTGAATATATTTTTAAATATTTTTATAAAAATCATTAAAAAATATAAAAAATTATATTATTTATATATTGTTTGCTTTTTTATTTTTAATCTATATTTCTAAGCCTAAACATAATGCATAGATCTGAGAAATAAGAAAAAAAAAATAGTATGTAATCCAACTAGAGTCAATAATTAGCTTGACTTGGTGGGGACTCTACCATTCTCTGGGAATACTAGCTACTTGTAAGCTTGCTTTTTTGCTGGTGCTGTGTGGTAGCAAAAAACCAAAACATTTATGCATCTAATGTGTCCAGGCACCTAATAGATGCCTTCAAAACATTTTTTTTTCTTCAATACCAATCATGCTCTTTATGAATGTCGATCATTTTTTGATTACGTAACTATTTGAAGACATAACAATAATTTAAAATAATTATGTCATCATGTGGCTAAGGTTAAAACATCCAATGAAAAAATGTATGTTGACTGAACATTTTGTGTGCAATTTATCGGAACAACGATCATCAGTCATGGTTTCAATTGCTTGACATCACAGTAGAACGTGCTGAGCAGAGCGTAGGCAGACATAATGTGTGTTTAAGTACATGTAGGTAGGTAAATAAGCAAATGGTAGTATTGTAATATCTTGAACAAATAGCCATCTGATCATATCTAGGCAGGTAGTAGTTCTAAATGTTTACTTTAATGTGCTAGACAATATTAATGATTAAGATAGTCGAAGCTATTACACGGGATCTAAACATATCTGGATAAATGTGGGTGCATTTCGTACTGGTACACCTCTGTGAACTCAGCCTAACCCTTCGGAGAAATAAAGACGGATATTATGTTATAGTAAAACATTAATTTCATATGTTTCATGAAGGATTTTCTTTCAACAAGCAGTTATTTTTAGGGTCAGTCAAATCTCACTGACTCATTCATAAAAGCAGAACCTAAACCACTGAAGCCGGCTTCAGGATTTTCGAAAATACTACACCAAGAGGTGTGAAATAAGGGATAAAAGTACGTATGCGAAAGTCTGAAATCTACACGGGTTACATAACATAACGTCATGCTGGTAAACCCCGAAGGTTAAGACAGAGGTGATCCTATTGTAAGAAAGAAAGAAAAATAAGTTTATTTGTCACAGAACACAGGTACAAAAAAAAAAGATAATAAACTCGAGTAGATAACGACAACTTAACGATAACATTACAATAACGAGCACAAAACAGAAATAGTCGGCAGCTGCTGGCACGTCATGACTGTGACAAGAAGGCTTCCACTCAGCATGATGCTGTGCTATGGAGACGAACAGCACAGCGCTGATTTTCAGTGGTCACCCGAAAATGACGTACGGAAACCAAGTCAGGCTTAAAGAATTGTACACCTACATTTCGCCAGTTAGGTTTAAAATCTTTAATCATTATTGAGGTCGCGGTGCGGTGCTTCTGAACAGGCTACACCCCATCTAATAGAGTGTCTTAATTGTCCGTTCACCTGCAACCTTGACGATCTGAACAACACCTCTGACGCCGCAACAAATGTGACCAAGTACTGGGCACAAACAGTATAGCTGTACCGTTGAAACGAAAAGAAGAAGAGGAGAAGATTATTAAACAGAACTGATAGTAATAATTTCAATAGTTTAGAAATACCACAGAGAGAGCAGTCAAACAACAATAAAAACACGATATGCCTACAGATAATGTCATAGTGTCATTTAAGTTTCTATAATCAAAAACCTATTAGAGAGACAGGCAAGACCGGTTAAAGCTATAGATAATCTTATTGGTTTGTTAAACGTTTAATTGGTTCATAAGATCAAAGATAATATGGGCTTTCTAAAGATTAAATAATCTACGTAATCGGTTTAGAGGTCTTGAAAATGGTCACAGTTGAGTTAGTTGAGTTGAGTATGACAAAAGTGGTATTAAGTTACTTGCATTGTACTAGATCTTAGAGCTTCGTGTTGTAGGGTTTGGAAGTCTATATACTTCCAAGTCGATTGAGAGCGTCCAACGGCAACTGATAGAAATCCGACGATTGACGAATCACGAAGTTTGCCGAGGGACATTAAGAAAATAGTTTTACTGTAGCTACAATTTTACCTGATGAAGACAAATTAATAAGTACGTTTTTTTGTTATTGTAACACAATAATCTAGTACCTATCAATTTAAAAAGTAGTAGTAGTGAGTAAGACATCAACACATCCGAAAGTCACAATAGATTTACGACCTACAACGAAAACCGCGTAAGTAATAAACGCATCCGTTTCAGTTTCAGCCTCGGGGCGCCCAACCCTCAGGCGTGGGTCGCGATAAAATTCCAATCGTACACGACCGAAATGAGTAACCTCTGATCTTCATTTCTTTGAGATTCAATGTACACAATTTTTACAATTTTTAGCTTTGATTTGTATTTTCTTTTGGATGATTCTTGATATCTTTGCTTCATCGCCGAACCAACTAATGAGTTCATTATTTTACATTGGAGACACACAACTGCTATAATTTAGGACCGAAAAATTACTCTCTATGATAACACGAAAACACAACACATTTTCTTTTTTTCAATGTGTTTTAAGAAGTTTATGATGAACGCCCACGTTTTTTCATGAAACATTTCTATATTATTTAAAAAAATTGAGCTACAGAGTTGCCGCAAACTTAAAATAACAAGAACAAACAAACAAAACGCCGAAAGTGCCAACCAAAGAACTATATCCGAAATCTGTCACCTGTTACTTTTCCAACAGGTCGAAGTTCCTTTTATTTCGTTTTTCGGCCAATCACAGCCTGAATTTCAAAACCACTGCACGTTCGGTTCGAGGTAAATCGACGATTGCTGACTTTTGCGTAGCAGAAGATTGAATCACGAAAGTTCATTTGAATTTTAAAACTTTTTACTATTTATTCATTTTTTTAATCAATGCTAAACTTTTCTTCAAATAATTCGTAGATTTTTCTGCTCCTAGCTCTCATAAAAAGTGTCATATAATTTTTTCAAATATTCTGAAAAAAATAAAGACGGTACATTTTATACTGACTGGTGAAGTAATTGGTGACGTAGCGAGCCCCCACTGCTTGAGTTTAATGCGTTTTATCTAAATAATTTTGTATTACTATGATAAAGCAAAAAATACGTCTCTAATAAAAAAAACAAATATCTGACTGACGGACTAAATTGTTATTTTTTTTCCAATCAACATCCCTATTACTGTACCGGCCTCTATAATATTGAGAAGTTTAGTGTTTGTTACGATAACAATGTAAGCATGTAGGCATATACTGCGTTTCTAAACAAAATCAGCATAGGTACAAGAATGTGTACGCGAACCGTTTGTGTTGTGACCGAAATAACAACTGTTTAACGAAACGTAGACTAATCATAACAGCATTTATACATTTTTGTTCACTCCAGTTTATGAGACGTTGCTCCCGTTTACCACGTATTATTGACTAACCCATGGTTTCCTAATGGCTGGTCAAATGTCTGATCAAGTGATCAGCCGGTCAATTCAGTATAAAACTTGGAAAAGTGAGCTAATAAATAAACTTTTTATTTCTCTTCCACAAAGGCGCCTTAAAAGTATAAAGGCTTGTGCAGACCAGCGCGACTTGTCGCGCGACGCGACACCGGTTATTGTTATACTGTGAAGTTTTCTTAGAAATTGTATTGTTCGTGTCGCGTCGCGCGACAAGTCGCTGTGGTCTGTACGAGCCTTTAAGATAAATCCTTTGTGGCAGACTGGTATCTGCACTACAAAAACCAGAAACCTTAGACCTTAAAAGTTATTATTGAAGAGTATGGGTGGTACCAGGGAAGTGTGGTGTGGTGTGTTGAAGTATAGTGTGGTGTGGTGTGATGCAGTGGTGTAGTGTGGTGTGTTATTGACAGCTCATTTCAAGCTCACTTCACCTAAGTTTTTACGTTGAGCTTTTTACACAATAAATAAGCAGGACAGTCTTATCTAAATTGTTGTGATTGGTAAATACAGAGTATCAGGGACATCGACACGAAAATTGATATTATGGATTCTGTACATGATTATGAACGCCGCTGTGTTTAAATTTTTCGTCGGTTATTACAAAAAAAAATCAGCTTTTTCATAGAAGAGTGTGTGATTTCATAGAATACCTACGCGGTCAAAATGTATGGAACAGCTGATTTTTTCACCCTGTATAATAAAGAACAGCTAAAGTAGTTAACAAGAGACTATAGATAAAATTTAATATGCTTCCATAAACTAGTGCTTAGGTACTGATTTGATTCTTACTTAATGTTAATACGACGAGCGACCCAAATCAAACTTATTAACCGGTTCGATGTGTTTATCTCCGAAAAAACGCTTGATTAATAAAACGAAACGATATTAATAAAAAGTTAAAAACAAAATGTATTTTTAATAACAAAACCCGTCTCGTCGATCGATCTAATACGCATTCTTTACTTTGTGCAAACATAATTGCTGGGAAAATACTTTTATTTTTGGTGTGAAAATTCTCTCTTAACGGTAGTGCGCAATGTAACGCGCGCAAAACCACCGGGTGACCATTGAAAATCAGCGCTGTGCTGTGGCTCTCCATACCACAGCATCATGCTGAGTGGAAGCCTTCTTGTCACAGTCATGACGTGGCAGCAGCTGCCGACTATCTCTGTTTTGTGCTCGTTATTGTATTGTTATTGTTTTGTTATCTACTCAAGTTTTTTTTTTTATGCACGTGTTTCTGTGACGAATAAACTTATTTTTCTTTCTTTCTTACATAATATTGTTCTTATGGGTGCATGCAACGGTACAGGGACGGTGGGAGTATTAATTAAGTTATAACATTCAAAACTTGTGTTCGGCCAAAAAAGTTTGAACTTTGACCTTCAAAATCTCCGTAACCAGCTATCCAATTACGCAACACATTTTCTTAAACGATTACGACTAATCTGTTTCATTTTGACAGTTCAACAACATTCATTGCGTTATTTACGTTGTTGAGAAGATTTTTTTTCGAACTTGTGAAGCAACCTATTAGCAATTTGTTTCAAAACGATTCAGATTGTGATTGATCGTGTATTACGCAATTAGGGTACAGAAGGACCGGTACAGGAAAATATCTGGGAAGGTATGGTCCTGTACCAAAAAATCAAAATAACGAGAAGTCCAAGTGGCTCTCGGCTGCGTTTAGGGAACTTACTTTATTTTGTATAATTGACGTATCAGTCTTCTTCAATATCATAGACTATGATTATGGAACATTGAAGACACGACACCCGTCTGGTCGGAGGATCCTCCGACCAGTCGGGTGTCGTGTCTGGCGGGCAACTGCCCAGAGGTTGAAGTCGGGAGATTGTATATATGTCCATCGCGCGGTAAACTCTAATTGCGCGATCCAGGATTTGTGTGACGTCAGGTCTTTGATGCGTAGTTCGCATGTGGTGATTGTAGATGCCGCCACAGTCCTCTCATAGTTTTGTTCTCAAACATACAAATAAACAAACTCACTTTCGCATTTATAATATTACAAGTTTCCGCCCGCGAATTCACCCGCGTGATATTTTTGTAAATTATAACCTATGTTAGTCATTGACAATATAGATTCCATATGTAAAGGAATTTTTAAAATCGGTCCAGTAGTTTTTGAGTTTATTCACTACAAACAAACAAACATGCAAAAAATCAAATGGTTTCTCTGTATATATAGTTTAGATATTTATAGTTAGGATTTTATTGTAAGTTTTAATTAATTAAAGAAGCTTTTACATCTACTGGCTTGCTACCTGCTGACTGGTCATATTTTGTACTAGGCCATGAGCTCCTAGGTTAAGATTATCTACCAAAGACAGTTAAATTACGAAAGACAAGATTGATGACAAACCGGCAAATCCTAACTAAATTTATTATAAATGCGAAAGTGAGTTTGTTTGTTTGTTACGCTTTCACGCCACGGCTGAACAGATTTGGATGAAATTTGGCACATGGGTAGATCATAACCTAAATTAGGACATAGGATACTTTTTATCCCGATATTCTTAAGGTATCGAGATTTATGCGGGTGAAACCGACGATCATTCGTCCGTGGGTTTTACCGCAACCCACGGACGCATTACTGTTTATCATTTACAGCTCATTTCCTAATTCATTCAATTGAGCCACAATACGTCTGCTACAATATACCCGGGACTTATGAAACGCGAAACAACATGGAAGTAAAACTTAAAAAATCTTAAAGAATTTATTTCATATTAAACATTTACGTTTGAGTATTCCCAAAGAGTATTTTCATAATATGAAAGTACATGTCCTTTCTGAGTTTATCTTGGATTTTACTGACATCGGTGGAGGTAAAACATCGTGAGAAGAACCTGGACTAGAGAGGTATAGTTAATATTATGTAAGTTTGAAATCGCAAACCCGTCTTGAGCAAGCGTGCCATCGCTCGTGCCTTCGCAGTATGCCAAGATGTCATTGCCCTGTAGTGAGACAATAGTATGCTGATTTTATTATTATTATACTAGCTTTGGCCCGCGGCATTGCCCGCGTGAAGGTCTGAAAATATCCCACCAGAACGTACTACCGGGACATCAAATATCCTATGTATTAATCCAGGCTATAAACTATCTGTGTGCCAAATTTCATCCAAACCGTTCAGCCGTTTGTGCGTGATTGAGTAACAAACATCCAAACATACAAATTTTCACTTTTATAATATTAGTAGGACATTATATTATATAATGATATATTATATGATATAATTAATATATATAATATGATTATATATTATATTGCATAATTAAATATTATATTATATAGTAGGATTATTATTGCTAATAACTCGGTAAAACAAATGGAAGCAGGTTGCACTGTAATTATAGCAATGTTTTCTTTTAAATTAAATTGAAATTGCCAACGTAATCTTACCTTTTATCGATATGATGCTTGCGCTTTCATTATCAACAAGCTTTCAAGGGGCTTCGTTTGTAATTATTATAAAAGTGTGCAAATCCATTAATACGTGTCGACTTTACGTGACGATAAAATATGCTGTTGGAATGTGAAAATCTGCAGAACCATTTAAGCGATTGTTATCTATCGTACTAAGGCCGCTTTCCGAAATAGAACATAATCACTCACAGCGCTGACATCAATAATTTGCGTTCCGATTTAGATATCACGATTATGATAACCGAGGGCTGTCAATAATTCGGAATGCTCGTGAACGCGCTCACAGTGCTCGCTCAACGACAAAACTTGCATATCATATTTCTTTGTATAAATACCACAAATTTCTCCTTCTTTGGTTAGGTGGCGACGGTAGCCAAAAGCGCAATTTCGAAAATGCCACGTTAGTTTAAGATATGATGCGACTCAAAACAAAACAGCACAACTGTCATATTTGACAGCGCTCGCGGTGATATTAATTGGGCGTATGGTCGGCGTTATCGCAAGTTGGCGCATGTGATGAAGTCATCTATGACGGTTTATGAGACATCATCATCGCGCTCACGCTATAATTCGGTACGGGTGTTAGCACGCTCAAATCGATTACCGCGTAACTCGGAACGTAGGCTCATATTATTGATGAGAAAGTTCATGTCTGTGTGTTGTTGAATGTTTGTTATTCAATCAGGCAAAAACTGCTGAACTGATTGGAATGAAATTTGGTATACAGATAGTTTACAGCCTGGATTAACACATAGAAAACTTTTTACCCCTGTAGTATGCTCTCGTGAGATAATTTCAGACATCCACGCGGGCGGGATAAGCCGCGGGCAAAAGCTAGTAATACACGCGTTGTTCTTCTAAACTACGCAATGTATTTTGATGCGGTTTTCATCAATACTGAATTTGTTCCCGAAGGTTTATGTTTATAGTTTATGTGTTTAATAAATTAATATTCAAATTAAACGTTAAAAATCAGCCGTAAAACCCATGCGAAACTGTTGCGGGTCGCTATTAATTTTATAAACCTAAAGGATGGATAAACACTTCAGCAATATCAGAATTGTGTTGTTATCTCAGGTTTTATTTGAACTTATGTTATTTGTATACTATGCTATTTGTTTAAACAAACTAAACAAATGGACAAGGATAGTCATCTTAGATCATCACCAATGTATATCTATTTATTTTTAACTAGCTGCGCCCCGCGGTTTCACCCGCATAAGTCTCGATCCCGTGGGAACATCAGGATAAAAACTATTCTTTGTCCTAATTCAGGTCATGGTCTACCCGTGTGCCAAATTTCATCCAAATCTGTTCAGCCGTTTTAACGTGAAAGCGTAACAAACAAACTCAGTTTCGCATTTATAATATTAGTTAGGATTAGGATCAATCGCTTAGTCAGCCATGTAGTGGCTCGTGGCTAAATAATAACAGCCGCGCAGATTGATCGACGGTTAAGCTACGCTTGCCGCGGTCGGTTCTTGGATGGGTGACCATCCATTACATATCGAGACCCCTCTAGTCTCCGTGTCTCGGAAAGCACGTGAAGCCGTGGGTCTCGGCTAGCATTCGTACATCTTTGACACTTCTGACACACAGGTGTCAGAAGCACAGAAGTCTGACAAACAGTCTTACCAAGGGGTATCGTGTTCCCCAGTAACTGGATAGATAGGTAGTCGCTCCATGTAAAATACATGGAGCGACTACACCCGGTATTCAGCTGCATCCGGTTAGACTGGAAGCCAACCCCAACAAAGTTGAGAAAAGGCTAAGCAGATTGCTTAGTCAGCCATGTGTACATGGCTGACTAAGCAATCTGCTTCCTACAAATTATGCCAGAAATTGACCAAAAGGTATGTCAAATATTTGTTTACTAATTATTTATGCACATAAACCACAATACAAAACTATGTTTTCCTTATAGCTGACTGGTTTAACTTCTTAAGTGGGTAATTATAGTCGCGTGTTTACATCTCTACTAATATACACCTTGCCAGACAGAACCAGCCATAAGCGGGTAGGCAGTCCACCAACGTCAAAATTACATAAGACAGCCCACTTCCTAGTGATTTAGCCGGGAAAAAGAAGTGGCGCAATAAATTCCTCAGCAGCACAGCTGTCTGTTCAGTTAGAAAAAAAATATTCTATACAATAACACATCTCCACACCTTTTAACATTCTCAAAGGTCGACAAAGAATTTTATAATTTTATACGTTATAGAATTGTAATGAAAATACAAATTCCAGTCTTTGGACGATAAAGGTCAACTGCTAATATTATTTATTTAATATCTCGTTTGTCTTGTGAGACGTTCGACTGATTTTTGGGGTTCCGGGTTAGACATAGGATTTTATAGTTTATGACTTATTATTTAATTTGCAGGAAAGACGAAAGCTGAGATTTTTTATAGTTTAATCATTAGTGTTTGTTTTTTTTATCTTTAGTTTTTTTATGTGAAACTCTAGCATCTAAAGAAACTGATTATCTTATTTTTTTATAATAAGGGTCAATATCGAACTCAAGATACGAGTATTATCTTATGCAGGTAGGTACTGAAAAATCCTGTTACAAAGTTGAACTTATTGAACTTTGAAATATATATTTTGTTTGTAGCCAGAGGTCAAAACAAATACGTAAGTACCTACTTAACATTTTTTGTAAACAAACAAGTTTATTTAAAAATCGAATGTTCTAGTAGCTATTTTAAAATTCATGATCCGAGAAAAATCTGATCTTTGTTAACACGCAGTTCTTAGATAAGATTACCCACATGCTCAAAGAAAAACCGTTTATCTCTACCAACCAGTTGTTGCGAAGAAATGCTCTCGCAGACAGGCGCGACGCGACGATGCGACGCGTTTCTGATATAACAATTTCCATGAACTTTTCATTGAACATGTTCTACTAGAGTAGCAGCTCTCCAGTCTGCCGGAGCCTGAATAGTGAATCTCTAAGATTTTATCAACGTCGAGTCATGAACTCATGGTTTATTTATTGAGATAAATTTTCCGATATAACAACTGCGGCTAAAGAGTTTAACAAATACAACATTCCGTTCCTACAACATTTTGTGTTATCATTTATTTTGTAATGCTTGTTTAATATATTATAAGGACGTAGCTGATAAATTAACGCTAATATACTAATTTTATTGCGCCAATTCATGTAGGTTTGCTAATGATCAACTCTGTTTTTGAAGACAAAAGTTTGCATAGATATATTAGAATGGAATCTTATTTTTGTCTAATCTTATTTCTGTCGTGTCTAAAAAGTCACGTTATTTTAAATAGGAAGTTCACTTCCTATTTAAAATAACGTGACTTTTTATTATAATTAATTCAGAATTAAAATGTAATATACATAAATAAAAACTTATATCTAATTAATTATTAAAATGAAAATATAATATCCTAACTGATTTTGGTAAAAGTTTTAAATGTTTTTACTTTGCGCTCAGCTTTGTTTACAATTTAAAACTAAACTAAATTTTCAAGATTTTTTCATGACTTTAAAAAGTTGGAAGAGGAGTTTTAAAACTTTTTCTAACAGTTACATAAAAATTAATCTTCAAGAGACTTACGAAGCTACTCGACACCTCGTCGATGTGAGAATGTAGAGTGTCGAAGTTTTCATATCCATCAATGACATGATTCTCCAGTTCAATCGGCTGAGCAACTTTTATACGAAGGGGTGGCTTCACTGTCTTCTCCGCATCTCCGTTCATTTGAGCACTTTCACCACTGAAGGGACAAACCGCCGGTATAAAATGGCCATTATGCTGCGCCATTTTACGAAACCGATTTTAAAACAATGATTACAAATAGTCTATCAAAAAGTCGATCACTGAATTGTCTCTCGCGTGTGTATCGGTCTAACTGACGGCCGCGGCGTGTGCAGCATAATATATATGCATACCGCAGCAAATCCGGACGAGAACTGAAATCGGTTGTCTCGGCAACCGAGCACTGGGCATTCTAAGTAGCGTTCGCAAAAAATAACAACAATTATATGATCAGCACCGCGCGCCCGCGCCGCCTGCCAGTGACTCGGCCGACTGGATGACGGATGTTATCTACGCAGATCAAGGTGACGTAGAGGCATTATCAGGTAGACAAACTCTGGCCACTAATCCGGATTGGTACTTAGAGCAAGTCGAAAATAATGTCAAAATCAAAGGTTATTAGGAAATCAGCGTCGTTCTGTTCATGTACATGTCATTGTTTGTGTTGCCTTGCATCATCTTCTATGTACTTAATCGGCGTAAAGTCTACATGCACGGATCTAGCGAGTTTATTGTCTTGCAAAAAACAGTTGGTGAAGTTCCGTTTGTAAAAATGTCCCAGGTCCCGGACCCAAAGTTAATATTTTTCCTGATTAGTAACACTACTCCTATGAATGAGCATTCATTTTATAATATTACGATTGACTCGGATTATTTTTGGGACATGATAAGCTACTAACATCCACTTGAGCTTATGAAAGTAATGACTGGCTTCATCATCCAACACAGCTGCATTCTACCAGAGATTCGATACCTCCGTTGCTGGTATGAAGTACCCCAAGCGCCGGTCACAATCTGTGAAGATCTCCTCACAAAAAGGGCGTTACAAAGCCAGCCAAATCAAATACTCCCCATCACATAGTGCCCTTACACTTCTTAACCACAACAATTAAGTTTTTACCAAAGACTTGAGTATGAATGTGGATGGCTATAAGAGTAGGGGAAGACCAAAGAAACGATGGATGGACTGTGTGGAAGATGATATGGGTAGAAAGGGGGTGACTAGCGAGATGACGACTAAAAGAGAAGTATGGAAGAAAAATATATGTTGCACCGACAACTAATAAATTGAAATAAAACAGGAGAATGATGATCATTAGACTAACTTTACACTTGTTTCTAAGACAGTCATAGATAATAAATATAGTCTATTTCGAAACCTAGTCACAGGTCAATAAAATAAAACAATAGAATGGTATTACGGTTAATTAAGATTTGTCTGACGAAACATAATGAGTACCGGAACCGCACGTTTCGACAATAACAACTCCCACCGGTATCAGTAACACAAGATGAATGACACGGCAGATTGAACAAAAAACCACCTTGAAAAAAAACGAACTATGTATCAACTTGGTAAAAAAATAAACCTGCGATCCTCCTGATAGTGTTTTTTTATTTCGAAATGGGCCTGCTCTTGACTTCGATCTCGTCCGATGGAAACGATAGATGAAGTCTACGGTGGAACGGGCGTGCCCAGAAGATTCCTGTTCATTCTTTCTTTGAAGGCACAGACGCCTGCAGAGAGTTCTACCATTTGACCATGCGCATGTTAAGTATGGTAGGTATCGATATAAATAGATATAGGTTGGGATATCAACCAAGTGCGGATGGTACCCGGCAGTGCGTCTGGTAGTCCGGTAATGAAAGGGAGAGATGGTGGGATTACAAAGCTTTAATAAAGCTTTGCCACATTTAGTTGGAGACAGATAGCATTACATAATATAACATCACGATTGT
Organism: Agrochola lota; assembly: GCA_947364205.1. Taxonomy (NCBI): domain Eukaryota; kingdom Metazoa; phylum Arthropoda; class Insecta; order Lepidoptera; family Noctuidae; genus Agrochola; species Agrochola lota. The sequence goes on from OX376228.1 coordinate 16,840,991, forward strand.
AGTGCCTGGGGTTCGACAGGTGTATACTGTGTATAAGTACACCCACATTACGCCAGTTATGTTTAAGTCCCATGTAATAGTAGGTGATCCTATTGCTATCAACCGGGCGTAAATCCAGACACCGGGCTGTACTTAGAAATTTCTAGTGGAGATAGATAGATAAGTTAAAATCTTATAATAAACTGGAAGTAACCACTTGGCAAGTTGCTATCTGAATGCAATCTGACATTTCTAGAAATAGTTTTGTCGCATATGGTAAACCCAGCTTTACTATTGTCAGAAGCCTCCTGTGATACGAAAATTCAACTCGAGGTAATCGCAGCCTAAGCGTTGTTATCGTTGAGCATTATTATTTCAAATTTTCTCGGATAGTACCCAAAGCTAAATTTAAATGGCTAGAAAGTACAATAAATTTTATTACCTAGCAATACGAAAGCTCACCTTTTGCGAAAGCTATTTACACTTAGATCTATCGTAAAAGCTGCTTTTCACAATGTTTAGATACTTTGAGGTCTAGCTTTAAGAAAGTCAGGACACTCAATAAAGTTCAAAACTATTATCGCACCTTTTAGCCAGTCAATAAAAGCCACACCACAAGCATTCGAGCATTCGAGCGTTCGACTACAAGCATTTTAGCAATGGGTGAGGACGTCTATCGAGTACCTCGTTCGAATCTCTATGATTAAGGCTCATTTTCTTTGGTCGTTCGATAGGGCTCGTATGCGGCGTGCGGGAGATTTCAGTAACGCATGCCATAGGGCCCGCACGCAGGGAACCGTTTTCATTAGTCAATAGGGCCCGCATGTAGGGTGTTGGAGATTTCTGTAAAGCATACCATAGAACCCGTATTCAGGGAAACGTTTTCGTCAGTCGATGTGATACGATTGTGGTATATGGAGAACCTCACCGCACGTTTGGCGATTGTTTTGACGGCTCATTTTCATTAGGTGTGCGCTTTTTACCGATGAATTTCATTGGTCGCTACGCCCACCTGCGGGGATTCCCTGCAAGCCTTATATCGACCGAGCTATCGACTAATGAAAATGAGCCATTAGTTTGAAAACAAATGAATTTTTATATTTTTTTTTTTAATGTGTGATTGGACATTACTTCGTCATGTATAGACGGATTTAAAAATCTTTTTTTTTAAAGGTTTTTCTTTCTGAGGTGGTCCCATTGTCATAAGGTCAGGATTTGATGATGAGATCCTGGAGAAATCGAGGGAACTCTTCAAATATTATAGGCACATCTTTAGCGATTTGGGCATTTTTATAGTAACTCGTGCAGTTGCTCTCGGAAAGCAACATTTGGTGAAGTGGAACTGATGATGAGACCCCAGATGCCCACCGGAACTACTCAATAATAAATATTTCACGGGTTGCGATTCGATTATTTTAATATGGTTGTCAAGCAATTTATTTTCGTCACAATGCATTTGGAGAAGTGGAGCTGATGGTGAAGTACCTGGAAAACTCCTCAACGATTAACGTCCCTGCATCGGGAAGAGCAATATTTCGTAAAATTAACTTAAAATATAAAATTAATTTTATTATATATAAAATTAAATTAAATTAATCATTGTTAAAATTAGACATTTCGAGTGTGTTTGTTCCAGTTCTTTACGTGTGTTATGGTTTTTATTATGTCACACACTGGAATTTTATAAAGAAGACTGACTAGGATTCGTTTTTTATTATTGAATTTTAATTACATGAAAATAAATCATTCATAATATTTTAAAATGGATTTTATTAGACCTATTTCCAAGAGAACATCGACCCTTACATGATTCCTGTGCGTTATTGTGTTAGTGTGTGTTATATCTTGCAGCGCGTTATATTACAGTTTTTGATGACTTTACCTTTCTATGAGCCGAGCATTGAACTAGTAAAAGGGTTTTTCATTTATCAATTAACAATCAAGAAGGAAGACCCTTCTACCCCCACCCGTAACTGACAACGCATTACAATTTGTTCAAGGAAGTCACGATTATTTTGTCACGCGGCCAAATACCTTTACGACAGTACCTTTGTCATAACCATCACGTTTGCGCAAAATACAATAAAAACACACCAAATAGTATAACAATTAAATAGTTACGCATATGAACAGGTCCGGCTGCCCAGCGGATTGGATCTGGATTGTCCCTCCGATGTCGTCATCGATCGCTCCTGTGTTCCACCAAGAGATGGCTCTGTACCACTTGAAACCCTCTTACGAGTATCAGGTCAGTAACTTTTGTCAAAACAAATAACAGATACCATTTTATTTATAGATATATTAATAGTGAAACTTCAGAGACATGATGGTATTGATATCACATCATCATAAAAGAAATTGAAAACTGAATTCTTGCTTCGTAATATATTTTGACCGTGTATAATTTAAATAAAGATGTCGAGTAAAACAAATGATACGTTATCAGGAACCCGCATGGAAGACGCATCAGTGGCAGAAATCCAAGCCAGTAACGGGAAAGAGACCCATCAATAGGAAATTCCATTTCAAGCAAATAGCTCGCGCTGTTAAGTTTACCTCCAAACTATTCGGACGGGCCCTGTCCAAGAGGATCAAAGCCACTGTCCTTTATGCAACCGAGACAGGCAAATCCGAACAGTTTGCCAAGGAACTAGGAGCTATATTTGGTCACGCCTTCAATGCTCAAGTAAGTGAATATTCAAGTCATGATAATTTTTTTTAACATCAATAAAATAAAATAAAACAGTGCTTGTTCTAAGAAGGTCTCTAGCACTTATGATTTGGTCGCGTTTAAGTAAATATGCAAGTCATGATATTTTTTTTCCTTAATTGTAGTGTGACATTCTAATGTCAAATACTGTTGAAAAGACCGCTTTCCTAAAAAACTTACGTTTTACGAATGCTCGTGGCGTGGGCGCAACTTGACAACTCCTAGGTACGAAAATCAAAAGTCATTGCACTAAACTTGATGATCATGTCATATGTCAAAATGTCAATATTTACGTATACTTACAGTTACTCTTATCAAACATACATCATTTGACGTTTATGGGAAGTTCTAATGACGAAGAGGGAGTAACAAAACCCAATTATTGGGCGTTAAATACAACGTTGTATACAGCATGTATTAGAAAGATGTAGTCATATTTAAGGGTGTTGGTACAGATCAACAAACTAAACAAGTTTCTCCGGGGGACCAACATCTTAATCGCGAAAAAAATATTAGCTATCCCATACATTTGGTTTGGTTTTTTTTTTTTTAAAAGACCAAAGAAAAGGTGGATGGACTGTGTGGAAGATGATATGGATAGAAAGGGAGTGACTGCCGAGATGACGACTAATAGAGAAGGATGGAAGAAAGGGACATGTTGCGCCGCCACAAATAAATTGTAGTTGATAATTTTTATGCGATCGCGATGTTGCTCCCATGGAGAAAGTTTTTCAGATATATGGACTGTACAACACCCTTAATAGGGATGATGCCTGGGTAAAAAAATGAAATTCTAATTATTCCGTCAGTCAGATAATAAAAAAATATTAGACACGTATTTTTTGCTTAATCATATTAATAAAAAATTACTTACATAAAACGCATTTTAAGTTGGGGAGTGGGGGTCGATACGTCACTAGTACGTATAAAATTTACATACTCGTGGCGTCATGGCACATTTTACCTCAATGTATCGCCGTAATCTTTAGATTACGTAAAAAAACAAAAAATACGTGTCCAATATTTTTTTATGATATCAAAGACGGACTATATAAAAAAAAATTGTCATCATCCCTATTATGGCCAGGCATTTCTGATACATGCTGTATTTACTTCATCTAGCTACCTGTTATCGGTCGTTAATCGCGAATTAATCAAAGACGCACAAAGGTGGACAGGATGAGATCATGGTAGGTTACATCCCGGACTTAGTGTGTCAAACTTTTTATTAGTACATCAATCATATTGTGTGTAACTTCTACGTTAGTGGTTTGGAAGTAGTTTATTATTAAGAATTTTCAGGCGTTCAAATCAAATCATTTATTTGCTCGACCGCATGTAAAATTTTCAAACAATAGTAAACACTTTTCCAATTTGTTTTTTCGTAAAAAGAACAGTGGGTTCCTCAGAGACCTTACCCATTAAAAAATATAACACATAACGGAACAATAAGTATATAGGGGGAAAACCAAACTAACCTAACTTACATACATCCGTAAGAGGCTTACTAAATCATTTATTATATTGACCTTTACATAATAGACAACCTGTGGATCTGGTAGGTAAACAAGTGCGTGTCGGACCGCGTACAGTGAAGGGTTTCGTAGACGGGATGAACAAACAAACATTGTGAAAACATGTTCTCCCATACATTCCAACTGCAAATGTAAGTTTGTACGCACAATATTGGGAGATTTACCATCATTTATTTTAAGACCATAGACTTCTTGTAGTATTAGTTTCAGTATATTTTTCAAAATTGTAGGGTCAGTAGTTTCGGAGATAAGGGAGGGAATGGTCAATTTTCATCTATCTTCTTGAATAAGCTTAAAACTATTTATTTTAAAATTATTTTAAAAAAATACTTGAGACCCTCCCAGTAAGTCCTCCAGTGAGCCCTTTCATTTGACCTGTCACAAAGTACTGTGTGCAAAACTGTTTTTTTGAATTTTCTTATTTATCTCCCAAAAGTCTCACTTTTGGGAGATAAATAAGAAAATTCAAAAAAACAGTAGCGGGCGGCAAATAATAAAATTCCTAACCTATTCAAAATTCATTACGTAACACGTCTGTGTTTGGGTCACAAAAATATATATCAACTTAATCGGTCCATTCGATTCGGAGAAAATTGGATGTGACAGACAGACAGACACACGACTGATCCTATAAGGGTTCCTTTTTTTTTATTCGGACGTACAGAACCCTAAAAAGATTGACTTTATAGTGAATCATCGATTCGAATTCAATTTATCTTTTACTTTAACTCATTTAATCCGAAACGTAATGTCGACTGATAATTAAATCCCGTTAAATAACGGGAAAACTCATATATTATACCAATCATATTAAACCAACTGAGCACACTTCCTGGCACAGGGGCATTACAGGTGAACGGCGCAAGCGCATCGAACTAGAAGATTAGGTGACTCCCATAAACCGTCACAGTGATGTGTCTAACAGTGACTAATTTCACATCCAATATTTACAAGTCATATTTGTGTACAGTCTCAAGCCCTTAAGTAAACACTTCACAAAATTCCAAATAGATTTTCTCTTGAAATATTTATTGCAACTTTGAGATAAAACCTATTTTAAACCGACTTAAGACTTCATCGCGTATGTTTTTTTAAAATGTATTTCCGCGGTTTCTCCTTCTATTGTGGACCGATTTTTAAAATTCTTGTATGAAAGGGTATGCTCCCAAGTTGCTCCCATATAAATTTTATTAACTTTGCTTGGATAGTTTTTAAGTAAGCTTCAATAGTACCTACGTATTTTTTCCCACTTAGTAGATGTGGATGATATGATGATAACTTCCTGTCACTGTTATTTACATATATGTGGTTTTCGAATTTGTGGAACCCAACAAAAAAGTGAAAAATAAAAACTTTTTACAAAAAGAATAAAAACTGAAAAACTTACATATATTAGGAGAAAATCACGCTGAAATGTCGCTAAGTGTATAATGTCGGAGTAAGATGGTTAATGCCGTGATATAGTTATATCCCTAGGGATAAAGCGATGTACCGTAATATAGTTATATGAAAGCGGTTCATAATTGTCGGAGTGCATTAATTTTGTTTCTGCAATTTTGTTATTTTGACGTAGCGCTCGCTCGGCTCGCTCGCAGTTGGTCACAGTTCTAAACTAACCTAACCTATTTGGTCGGAGTGCCATAATAGTTATATTACTAGATCGTGCTCGTATCATAGTGATATTCCTAGTTTGACGGTTGAACCGCTTTCATATAACTATATAACTGTAAATATCTATATCCCTAGGGATATTACTATATCACGGCATTGACCATCTTACTGTGACATATACATGTAAGTGCTCGTGACTGTTCTTAAGTAATGCTTATTCATTATTATGATTATTGTGAGTTATATCACGTATAACTCGGAACGTCGTAATTCAAGTCAATTTAGTATAGGCGCTAAGTATTCACTTTAGGGAAACTACTGAATCCTACTTTATGAACTTCCATACTAGAACCTGAGTATTCTGACTGCTGGATATAAGATTCCATCGTGTTGTATAGAATAACGGTAAATATATGAACCGAAATAATCAACACTCCTTTTTACGGTTCCGTACCCGAAGGGTGCCAAACTGAACCCTATTACTAAGTCTCCGCTATCTATCCATCCATCTGTCTGCCAGCGGGCTGTATCTCATGAACCGAAACAGTTGAAATTTTCACTGATTATGTATTTCTATTGCCGCTTTATCAAGAAATAATAAAAATGAAATAAATTTAATAGTTAAAGGATCTGAATGCAATAAAATTGTTTTTATTAGCATCTAATAATGAATCATATATAACTCATTATCATATCTAAATGTGTTTCGTGTTATCGTTATCAAACATCACGATAGTCACATCGAAAAGCTCTTACTCTTAAGTGGAGAGATAATGCTAATAATGATATCTAGTATTCACACGTCATATTATTTTATAACTTGTGCTTTGTTATTGTTTGAAGAAACAGAATCAGAATAAATTCCTTTTAATTTTTTAATTATTGTATCTTATGTTGACAAAAGGTAATTTTGATAAAGGATATCGAACGGATGTTTATCGAAATTACCTTTTGTAAACTCAAAAAGCTTTTAGGCATCATATCTTTAAAAAAAATGTGCTAACTCTTCATTGTCCACCATAACAAATAAAACAATTTTACAACCTAAATTAATAATAATAAATAAATAAACTTGTCTTACTGATCATGAATTGAACTTGTCTCATTCAGACATTATGATAGTTAGAAAGGAACTGAGTGTAGCTGTAACATTTCCTAGTTTAGTTCCACGTACTGAACACCTCATCTAAATGTCACACGTATTAGAAAGCTATGACAGACACACCTTCCAAAGTTTCCGGTATATCTCAGCTCAGGGCTATAAAGCACGGAGTCGAGAGCCGACTTCCGGCCACCGTAGGCGCGGGCTTGCGGACGGTGACCAATGGGCAGCTCGCCGTCCGATGAGGACCAAGCACGCCGTCCGATGAGGACCAAGCACGCCTCAAAGAGATGTCAGCACCAACCGACGGGGTCGAAAGACAAATGCCTGCTGGGGTTGCGGGTTTGTCCGAAAGGGATATCGCGGCCCCGGCACACAGGCAACGGAAGGAACACGGGTGGGTTTTAGTCAGTAAAAGTCTGACACACCCTCTCGCTCTGCCCAGAGCGGGAGAAGTCATTTGATGATTTTCCATCCCCAAAAAAAAAAAGGGGTATAAAGCACTGATTCAGTTACCCAAAATACCCAGGCAGGATGGTGACTAACGATGTACCCTTCATTGTTGTGAGCGAGATATAATGTTTATTTATTTATATATACTTTATTATACATCCAACATACAAAAAATAAATCAAATACTTTAACATATACAATGGACGGCCTTATCGCTTTATGCGATCTCTTCTAGGCAACCTTGAATTAGGCAGTGATTTGCCTGGGCATGAAATGAGGCTGTCGTTGGTGCAAATAATAAGTAGGTATACGCTATACTAAAATAGGGGTAGTAATAAAAGCGCCAAAATAAAATTAAAATATGGTCATACTTAAAATATGAAATTTACTGCTTTAAATATTACTTTTCCGACAACTTATATGCGAATGCAAAAAAAAGAAACGAACAAATAAAATAATAAAAATTCCGAAAAACCAATACAGCATTAATTGCTGACGTAATAATTTTCCACCAGCCTAAATTGCGTTTTAACGAAAACAACAGTTCCGAATCCCATAACCCGGATTAGAAAATAGTGAAAAAAAATCTGCGAGCAACTTGGAAGTAGCGCTCGCCGGCCGCTGCCGCGGCACCGCTAGCTTCGCTCGCTCGGCTCGCGCGCGGTTGGTTACAGTGCTAACCTAACATACCCTATTTCACCCACTTTTTCACCTCTGCATCCGAATGCAACTACCGGGAGGTGTTATTTTCATTAAAATTGAGAGTTAAAAAAGTTATTCTTTATCCATAGTAGAAATTAAGCTGGTTTCTATAGAGCTTAAGAAAAAAGATTATTTTAGCAGAACATAATATGTTTTCGGAAACTTTGTATTTTTTTCAGAAGTTTGGTAGTTTTTTCGGTAATTTATTTTAACACAGCTTAAATAGTATTACAGTGAACCACAGATCGCTGGAAGTTAATTTGTTTTTCGGAAGCTTTATTATTTCCCCTAAAATAGATACACAGATATATACATATACATACATACATAAATATAAACGTACTAAATATATAAGCAACGAAAATAAATGAAGACTATAGATAATTTACAGTTACGAGTACAAGAATTTAAAAAAAGAAAATGAATGTCCATTAGTTTAAAAGGAAAAGCTGTTCATGATAAATGAATTAATGAATAATAATAATTTAAAATTATGTATTTATTTATTATTTCATAGATAATTTTGTAATAATCAAACAATAATAAATGATTATAAATAAGAACAATACTAATGTCATAATGATTCATCATACATTGCATGCGTAGATTGCATGTCAGGCAAGTAAATAAACTAAACTGATAGTAAAAGTTTCAAATGCCAACATATGAAGTTAGCCGTCATCATCCTAACTAATATTATAAATGAGAAAGTGAGTTTGTTACGCTTTCACGCTAAAACGGCTGAACGGATTTGGATGAAATTTGGCACATGGGTAGACGATAACCTGGAAAAGGACTCTTCATCCCGATATTCCCACGGTATTGTTACTTATGCGGGTGAAACTGCGGGGCGCTGCTAGTTACAAAATAATAAAAATACATAACTTAAATGCCGTGTGGTGCATTGTAAAGAATAGTACCATCCCATTTCTTCCCGTGGGTGTCGTAAAAGGCGTATATGGGACTCACTAGAGAATAGACAGCAGCGTTCTCTACGCATTTTAACGCCATACTGCGATCGCCAACCCGCCTGCCAAGCGTGGCGATTATGGCAAACCCGCCCATTTCGGGGAGGTCTGTGTGCAGCAGTGGACGTTTTTTGGCTGAAATTAGTACTTAAATAAAATCACGCCTTCGTCCAATGGAGGTAGACAGACACTACAGAACCCCACCTGCTACGATCCTTACGTACTGCTTCTGCCTCGTTTTCGTTCATACATCTGGTCATACACGTACGCTGGACGCCTAATAATGAAAATGTCTTTACTTAAATTCACTGAAATTCTTCTTCAATGATCATTTTTGTTGCATTGTATGTATATAAGTACAGCAAAAATGAACACAAAGGTAGGATTTTTGGAAATGCATCCCTTAAGGGGGTTAAATACTGGATGAAAGTTTGTATGGAAGTTCTTAATTTTTAGGGTTCCGTACGTCCAAATGAAAAAATTGAACCCTTATAGGATCACTCGTGTGTCTATCTGTCTGGTTGGCTGGCTGTCAGTCTGTCCGTCTGTCACATAGATATAAGAAAGAAGGAGATATGCCCGGTAGTTGAAAATGTATCAAAACCCAATGTCTTCAATGTATCCCTCCTTCTTAGCCACAACTACACATGCGATCAGTAAACCCAATAAATACGAGGTCCCGCTCACACGTGCAATTTATAAATCAGAACGTACTACACAATCAATTATAAACCTTATCCCATCAAACACAGCGTGCATTTACCATGCACCGTACAACTCACTCACACGAAAACAAAGATCGCTATCGTTGTGCTGTGCAAAAGCCATTTATTTTACATATACGCTAGTGATTGACTAAATCGGAAAGTTATCGATTCTCCCATTTATTATTGTATTAAAATTTTTGGAAGTTCCTGAAAATTTATAAATAAAAAACGATATGACATATGATAAGATGATATAAATAAACAATACATAGCTAAAATAAATTATATATTAAGCAAATCAACAGTAAGAGAAAATTTAAATGAGTATAAAACAAGATTTCACATCGGTCTTCTAACCAGGCTATAACTGTTGACAAATTGAAGAATAAACTTTAATAGTATTATAAATTCATACGACAATCGACATTATTGTCGATAGCTTACGTTAGTGGAGCTGCACAACCACATCACTAACTCGTCGCAAGTCACAGCGGCCGTACTCGTACCGTGCTCCGCTTAAACAACGTATCGTTTTGTGATTTTTACATTGCTTGTCCAGTTACTTAGCGACATACTTTGTTAGTGGTAAATAAGCAATGTATTAACTACAATAATAGTACAGTCGCTGTGATATATGAAAACAAAAATATCGTAGTAAAGGCAAGAAATATTTTACGATTTGTTGTTTTTCATGATTTTCAACACAAATATAGTAAAATACTTGTGCTAATTTATGAAAAATAGTTCTATGATTAATAAAGTTTCTAGTTTGGCTTCGATTTTTACAAGAAACCACTGAACAACACGGTATTCTTAAATGTTATCACGGTCGCGTTCGAAACCGTACTAGTTAGCGGAGACGGCCATTTGCCTGAGGCATGAGCATTGTGATCAGGACGCGCGGACACCGACACGCCCCCATGCCACTTCTCCTGTTATTTATATTTCTATGGTCTGTCACAACCAATTTGCTCCGTATCTACTTGACCAATTTAGTTGAAATTTGATACACATATGGAATTCTATGACCCAGACACGGACGTGTAACGTAAATAAATGAATTTTGAATATGGGAGTCACTTTTTAGTTGTGGTACCTACCCCCAACTTGCTATGTAAATAACAGTGACAGGAAGTTATCATCATATCATCCACATAATTATAACTAAGTGGGAAAAATACGTATTATTGAAGGTTACTCAAAAACAAACCAAACAAAGTTAATAAAATGTATATGGGACCAATTTGGGAGCATACTCTTTCATACAAAAAAATAATTATCTGAATCGGTCCACAATTGACGGAGATATCGGCGGACAAATATAAAAAAAAAAACATTGGCGATGAAAATATAACCTTCTCCTTTTTGGAAGTCGGTTAAAAATTAACGTTTTCCAAACTGTATCAAATGACATATCAAAAAGTAGGACTTGTGAGGATCTGAATTTTTTTATACTTTAGAAAATAGATGAAAATTGACCGTTCCTCCCTTATCTCCGAAACTAGTAAGACAATTTTTTTTTTAAATACAGAGAATGGTTCTTTACCCATAGATTACAGGAAAACCTATGACAATTCTATGGTCTTAAAATAACACGGTAAATATCTTAATATTGTGCGTACAGACTTACATTTTAGAACATGTTTTTCAACTACACTTCAATGTTAAGTTTGTTTTTGGAATAAATTCATCCCAACTACGGAACCCTTAATTATGCGTGGTCCGACATGTACTTAGCAGGTTTTTGGTAATGGAAAATATCATCGAGCACACGGCTTGTTAGATCAGATGCAGAATAAAATATTACAAAAAAGGTAGATATGCTATAAATTTCACTGTCATTTGTTCCCATATTGATGCGCAAAAGGCACAAACTGCATTCTCTCAGATCAGAACCAAATAGTTCTCGAAGTCTATTAAGCTAAGGGGATACAGTCCAAGATTGTTACGCCCAACGGCCCGATAAATCAAGCGTTTATATCTAATCGGCTTCCGAGACTGATCCTATGCATTCGCTGTTTGGATCCTGAAAGCCCTGTGTAGATAGGTAGTAATATTCTAAGCACTGAATGATCACCTGCATTGAAATATAGGTACATACACTAGTAATAATGGAATGCGATATGGAGCTAACAACTTGATAAATAAAGAATTTGCTTAGCATTATGTTTGACATCCGGTTTTTGTACTAAACCTTCACAGAAAGCCTGTTTCACCACTCCAGGCAGTGGATTGATAAAAACTGGCCACCACGACCATACCAGTGGGCATTCTAAAAAACCCAGCTACTGATTTTTCCGTTTTTACAAGGTAATGTTAACAAGTACCGGCTCTCCAGTAGTTCGTCACTAAACTAACACGTCCTGACCAACTTCTTGGAAGCAGGGGCATAACTTAGTACAAAAGCCTACGTGAACCGAAGCATATTCGCTTTCAGTAACCTAATGATGTCAATATGATGTCACTAGATGAAAGATTAGTAATAAATAAGAATTGTCTTGTCATTCGTAAATCATGACATGACGCATGCGGTAAGCGCTTGAAAACCACATTGAGCTGGGGAAAGACGCCTATTAAAGTTTAAAGAATTAATTACTAGCTTTTTCTCGCGTCTTCGCCCGCGCGGATATCGGAAAAAAATAATTCTAAAAAGTATTAATCCTGTGTTAATCCAGGTTTTAAACTATCTGTGTGCCAAATTTCATTCCAATCAGTTCAACCATTTTTGCGTGATTGAGTAACAAACATCCAACAACACACAGATATACAAACTTTCACATTTATAATATGAGGCTACGTTCCGAGTTACGCTGTAATCGATTTGAGCGAGCTAACACCCGTACCGAATTAACGTGAGCGCGATAACGATGTCTCATGAACCGTCATGACATGCGCCAACTTGTGATAACGCCAATCATACCCAAAATAATATCACCGCGAGTGCTGTCAAATATGACAGTCTTGCTGTTTAATCCCGGTAGGGTTAAAAGCCTTTTTATGTTAATCTAAGTTATATACCTACTGTGTGCCAAACATCCAAATCCGTTCAGCCGTTTTTGTGCTAATCCGGAACATACATGCAGACAAACTGACAAACGGACAAAAATTCTTCGTTGGTTACTGATATTTTTTATTTTGTCTTTCTTGTGGTAGGTATTTCCGTTTGAAAATGTTCTTTAAATAGGCTCCACTAGTGGCGACACTTAAATGTACAGTCAGAGCAAAGTATCCAATCAATCTGGCTAGCCTTTTCCCAACTATGTTGAAGTTGGCTTCCAATCTCACCGGATGCAGCTGAGTACCAGTATTTTACAAGGAGCGATTGCCTATCTGACCTCCACAACCCAGTAACTGGGTAATACGATACCTTGATAAGACGTAAGTCTGGTTGTCAGACTTCCGGACTTCTGACGACCCGTAAAGACTATCAAATATCAACGAATAACAGCCGGGACCAACGGCTTAACGTGCTGTCCGAGGCACAGAGGAGTCTCGGTATGTAACGATGGTCACTCATCCACGGACCGGCAAGCGTAGCTTAGCCTAATGGATCAGCACCCTTGCGACTGTTATTACTTAGGCACGAGCTTCTCGTTCTCCAATTGTTAAGCAAAATAGGTACCTACCCAAATTCAATTTTCCGTTTAATAGCCATTTCAAGCAGCTGTCAAACACACCTGTGATTTACATATACGGACATCTTAAGTTGTTAGGCAATTTGCTTTACATATTTTCCTGCCTGTATGGCCGGTGCATTCTAGGCAAGCAGACTTGCAAACTGGCTACTATTATTACATTATGTCGCATTCTTCTATAGCTGATGCGGATCCAAACAGAAGATGAATTTAACATGTAGCATCCACTTGACCCCGACTAGAAAATGACTGGTTTTAAATGTGGTGTATAATCAAACTTTGATTACTAACCACAATCAGCATGGCTTGTAGTGCTACCCGACCGGTTTACAAACGGTGTATTTTCCGGGATCTACATGAGATATATTTAAACCGATTTGTTTCTCAAACTTTACTAAATTGATCATTTATATCAAAGGATATACACTTGAAACAGCCTATAGATGTGCAAGGATGTACAGCAATGTATCCTATATGAGGAAAATTGATTGGGGAAAATGCATTTTCAACAATGAATAATTTCTTTCACAAATTCTCATGAAGATACTTAACTTTGTCACTTATCCTGTGATATAAAATGCTCTTAGGCAGGTTAAAGGTTAAGACATTTGAGATTATGTTAAATTTCGAGATCATAAAATTAGAACAGGTAATTTTTGAGTCTTTTATCGCAAATCTCATCAAAAGCTGTTCCCGATATTATCAATGTTAGCACTGCGAATTAATTTGCATAATAGATAAGTGTTTATACATATATGCTCTTGATCATGTTCACAAAAACTTTAACTATCAGTAATCCTTTTTTCTGCCGTGTCTTCATTCTATGTGGAACAGTGGTAACGGCCCCGAATTACGAGCTGATAGGTCGTGTGTTCGAACCCAGACAGGCGCTTTACTTTGAGTAAATAATTTCAGCACCACTGCTCTCAAAACGGTGAAGGAAAACATCGTGAGGAAACCGGCATGTACTAGAACTGAAAAAAATCTAAGACTTGTGACATCTACCAACAACCCCCACTGGGCCAGCAAGGTAGATTACAGCTCACTCCCTCGAGAGGAGGCCTGTGTCCCATTAGTGTGGGATCATTATCGGCTGGTTGTGCTAAAATCTTTTGTTCTGTATTGAGCCCTATTTGTAATTTAGACCCTTGTTATTTCCTAAAGCGTGATAGAATTTATACAAATCTGTGTGTATATCTTGAGATGTAGGTACCAACCTACGTAATGTTAAGTTCAGTGATAATAAGAGGTTTGGGATGGTATGTGAACACTAAAGGAGGAAAAGCAAAAGGAATGTAGATCTTTGATATTCGACTCAGTCGCCTTTGAAGAGACTTGTACTGAATTCATAATATTGAGAAGTAGGTCATAAAAAAAACCCTTGTGCATTTTCGAATACGAAGGAACTTTATTTGACCAATAACAGACAAATATTTCGTAATCAATCATAATTTCTTCGTTTAACATTTCCGAACAGTTTTCATTATTAGATGAAATAGTGCGTTACGATAATAGTTTGCGTGATATGAACGTGTTAACAACAATGTTATTAGTCTCAAATGTGCATTCGATTAAATTTAGAAGATATGAAATCCGTATTTTGTAAATATCCGGCAAAGACAGTTATTATATTTTATATGTTATTTTAATATAGAAATATTAGGTAACATCAGAAAAGATTTTTTTATTTGTATATTAAATTCTCTTAATATGAATAATAGAAAATATGAATACATTTCTTAGGACTAGTTTAAGGATCACAAATTCAACACTCACACCTAATAGTCAAATATAAAGGACATATGAATAAAATACAATTGAATAAACATTATTAATATAGCTGCTCATATTTAATATTATAATTTAATATAGGTAGGTACTATATGCGTTAAACATGGTCGTTTGGTAGATAATATTGATAAAAACATAAAAATAAAAAATTATACTTTAGATAATTTCTCTAAACAATTTTAGGTAAAAGATAAGTTTTAAATCTAAAACATTCACGATTATAATAGAACTTAAAATACGTTTATTTACATTGATAGCATAAAATAACTATACCACAATCTGTACAATATTTGGCAATAAAGGCATTACAACTTAGAGTTGTTGTTGTAATAGAGATTTATTAACGAAAAAACAATTTTGAAAATATTTACCAACTAACTAGACTAGTTAAAATTTTATACGATACTCTAACAAAATATGTTTTAAAATTTTGTTAACAACAAGTGGACAATATTTTATTTTATGACGTCAATGAAAGTCATTATAGTTTTATATTATTAATATTAAATGGAATAAAATTACATCTAAATACTATATAATTGGTAAATTCTTATAATTCTGAACTGTTTCGAAGTCAATCGATACAATTCAATGATTAGTGAAGCATTTAAAGTGTAACATATCAGATGGTAATGCGTTTTGTGCGTTATTAAATATTAAATCACCCTGCTTGGAATTTATTAAAAATAATTTTATAAAATATATAAACATTTCAGCTGCCTCTGAACATGCGCATCCAAAAATAATACTACTGAAATGGAATGTAACTCTGAAGTAGTTGTTGAAGACTATTTACAATAAATTCAAGATCCATTACACGCACAACCTATGTATGTAGCCGAGTGGCCCAAATAAATTCTTATGCTTGATAAAAGCCAAAGTAGAGTAATTGACTTATTTGAACCAGAAAGATCAGCAATATAAATTGACATTGCTAAAAAGTCTTCACAAATTTAGAAGCAGTTAGATTTGAGATTGACGATGACGTTTTAATAAATGAAGCACTTGATTCGTTTATTGGTGAGATCGAGTTATATGTAGGAGTTTGGTTTGCGAAGCGAGTTAAGCTAAGTGAGCGTGGTAGAGTTGGGGTAGAAGCGAGAGGACCGGCGTCATGGCTGTGCGGCCACGCGGTTCCTGCGAGCTGACTCTCGGGACGCGGAGTGTACTTCGGCGGTGCGCAGCGTGATACCAAAGATGTCCTCGTGATAGCGATTCTCCTCCTATGTAATGATAACATAAATATCGTTGAAAATAACACAACAGTTGAATAATTGTATAATTGTAGTATCGAGCTGCATCAGGTTACTGTTGTGTGACGATGACAAATCTACTTAATAAAAATCTTATATTCATTAATTCAGTGACAGACAACGCACAGTTTAAATCGCACAAGAATTCCTAAAAATACCTAGTGAAGGTGAGCACTAAGGAAGCATTTTTGAAAACTCATCCCCGAAAGAAGGGATGTTTTTAAGCATGTTAGTCATTTTTACCGATGGGAAATCCCATCGGGCTCATGGCTTGTAATTAGGATAGACGGAAAACAGTTATTATTAATGGTACATAATTGGGTTAACAACGAGGAAATTGATAACCATTCCAAGTATGTTAAGGATAATAGTCTTGATAAAAATATTAACACGTTTACAAACCTTGAGCATATACATAAAGTTTTGCACTTGGTCATCAGTCATGTTGCCATGTTTCTTAATAATGCCTTTGAGCTTCTGGTGAACGTCTTCAGCCATTTTACAATCACCGCAGACATAGAAGTGCGCTCCTTTATTTACCAACAAATCTTGAATCTCAGCTCCTTCCTTCTCTGCTAAGTCTTGGACATACATCTGAAAGAAACCATGAGTAAATACCCAAAATCTGTTTTGTTGCATACTGTGTTAAAGTTTTTATTATCAAAATTACCTTAGGGATGTTTTTCTCCCTTGACAACGCCAGAAATACTTTGGAAATAACGTTGTCTTTCAAGGCCTGCTGCTTTTCTTCGCGATACAAGTCCATACTATTCGTCCGACATCCGAAGAACAGCCAGACCGGTCCAGCAGTTTGACGCTTACGAGTATTGAGTTGAGCTCGGCGGTGGTGCCAGAAACCACGGAATGGAGCAATACCAGTTCCAGGCCCTATTAGAATCAGAGGAACTGACACATCCTGAGGAAGGTGGAAGTTTGGAGCGCTAGAAAAGAAAATTAAAGTAATAAAAATGTATGTTGAGGACAATAAATTATTCAAAACAATATGATTAAACTTCCAAATACCTTCTCATGAAGAGATAAACTTCATCGCCAGGCTTACGGTCCATGAGATAATTTGAGCAAACACCATAATGGAGAGGTCCTTCGCCATCTGTTGGAATATGACATCATTGTTTTACAACAACTAACCACATCATAAATAGAAAATCATAAATATAACAATGAATAACCTTTTTGATGTCGCTACTACAGCCGACTCATCTATCAGATTGTTTGGAGCGGACGTCGTTTAACTTAAAATTAGATCAGATTGTAAACTGGATTTCAATGGAATCAGCGATGTCAGTGTGGGAATGAGCAGTAATAAACTATGAGACATTATTGTTTACAGTAATGGTTAAAATTATGTTTTACGTGTACTAACCTTGAGTTCGGTATGTGACGACGGCAACGGTCAGGTGAAGACGTTTTGGGTGAGCTATAGGAGATGACGAGATGGAGTAGAATCTCGGCTGCAAAGGTGAGAGGAGTGCGGCGAGTAAAGACGCGCTTGGTCTAGTTGACGAGAATTGTTCCAGTACTTCAGATACAGTTGGGAAATTGAAGTGGCGCCAGTCTTCGTAGGCTCCGGGCTCCTAGAGGAAATATCATATTCACGATACATTATTGATATTCTTTAATAAAATTGCATCACTGTGTTTAAATTTTTGATACTTACGGTAGCAAGAGAGTTAAGCTGGTTGCGCTCGTCTTCATTTTCGCAGGTGGTTGCTAAGTATTGCAGTAAGATAGTGGTAGGAGGTGTCGTGATGTCCAAGAATCGTGTGAACAGTTCCCGTACGCTCATAACTGCGAGTCTCTCATGTGGCTCCCATGATTTTACTGGACCTGACCATAAATCATAAATCGTTTATTACTTTGCAAACATGGGTAATTATTACATTGATGTTTTATTATGAAAGTTCTCCATGTTCTACCGTCACATGCGCATGAAAACCATATAAAAAAAAAAAACAATTTTTCAAAATTTTACTTATTTTATATGATTTTCTACAAACATAATGGCAGTAGTAAAATGTGTATTGTATTTCTTACCGCTTGATGTATGTGTTTCCTTCATAAGTTGTAGTTGTAAAGGCTGGTCATAATCGTCAACATCCTTCAATCTAACCAGTATGCTATCCACGAGTTCTTTGCGATTGCACGCAATTATTCCTACGTGGTCTCCCGGATCATATTTAATCTCTTCCTGTAAATTAATTATTGTATTTAAAATATTTCCTATTATTATAAAAATGTTTACAATTATTATAAATTACTTCAAAATGAGAATTGATTTTTTGTTACCTTTGGTTCCATGTCAATGAATATGGTAGACCTTTCAGATCCATGACCCAAGTCTTTGTTAGCTTTCACAACGCATTGTATGAACTTTTTGTTCAGAGCTGATTGTAAAGCAACTTGTAGAGTTGGTGGACGAACTTCTGGTGGCGCAAAGCGCACAGTTTCTTCACTTAGAGCAACAGTTCCAAGGGCTCTTTTAGCTTCTTGTAATGTTTCGTCATCGTCCAGACAGAAGGTTTCACATGATACCTATTTAGAAGATTATTTGTGTAAATCATCAGGCATAGTTTTTTTTTTTGTAATATGTTTATTATAGTCTCTTATTAAATAATTGACAGCATCAATTGTGTTTTATACATTAAACGTTCCTGATTGCTTGCAAAATCAGTGATTGATGATCTTCTATTAAATTAAAAACTTAATCGCGTAAGTAGCACTAATTCGAACTGGTTGTTTAACCATCTCACATAATCTACTATACATTGTTACAGCGAATAAATTTTCACGCCTCCCCCTTAAGACCTAGGCCAAATATTTTTTGATTTTCGGATAGCTCATGACCTACAGACGTGTCATAAAGAATATGAATAAAAAATCTCGACTAATTAAAAAGTTATGCAACAACGCGAAATTTCGCGGGTATTCTGGTCTGTTACAATGTAAATAACACATTATAATCATTCAGTGACCAACAGATTGCAGAGGCGCACGTAGGAGTATTTCACTTAAAAAACCGGTCAAAATCGAAAATACTGATGTTAATCCAACCGCACCCAAAATACATGTTTCTTTACCTACGATAACCGGTTTATCAAAAGGCAGACCCCCAACCCTCAACTCCCGCGCATGTGCCACAACGTCTCAGTCGGAACTCAGTCATCGTACTGTACGCGTGTCTTTGTTCTCGGCGCTCTCGTTTGTGTTTATCAGTTTTCTGTGCTAAAATGGCTTCGTGTAGCAAACAACAGGAGATTAACTATTCAGATATGGATATAGAAGGTTAGTACTATATACTGAAGTATATTTTATTACGTTTCTTCCAAATTTTCTATTTGTATAGCCATCAATAAACAGCAGCACTTTTATGACTTGTTTTTTAAAGAAATTTGAAATACATTAGTGTTTTTGTTTATGTGTCGCGCCTTGTCGCCTCAAAATTTTTATGTGGGCATAAAATCTAGACTCTAAGGAAGTAGAAACACGAATAAAAAGTCCCCCCAACGTACCCCATATTTTTTTATAGTAGTTCAAACTATATGGGGAAGATTATAATTATATTGACAAAACTATTTTTTTTGCTTTTTTTTGTCATAGATCCTTCGGAAAGAGTAAAAAAAATCACCAGAATGGAGCTTTATACTATTATAAAAGAGTTCAAAGGGAAGAAGATTGAAGAAAAATTTTCGTTGTTAGAAGAAAGACTTGCGCAACTAACTTCATGTCCACCCGCAGAAACAAGTGTTCTTACCCGTTCTTTGAAATATTTCAAGACCAGTTTCAAAGAAAGATGTTCGGCAGCCCGTAATACTGATAAGAGATTCGTAGAAAACAATATGGAATGGCTTAATGTATCACTGGAACTACCTACTTGGACCCACAAAACAGGCCGACCAACAAAAGAATTCGGAGAATTGTGTGATCGAAGCAAGCGTCGAAGAACAAAAGATTTACGGGACCGGGTACCTGTTGAGGAATTGACGTATGCTGCAAGCGTGAGTCAAGGTACTTCGGGAAATGTTGATGCGTCTAAGATTATGAAAGAAATAACGTCAACGCCTACCAGAGCTAAAAAGTTCCGAAAAGTAATATCGTCAGCTAAAAAAGTACCAATCGCGAGAAAATACACACCACAAGAAGCATTAGCGTTATTTGTAGAAGGTAATTTTACAAGAGGGCAGTGGGAATTAATACAAGGTGGCCGAAAAGAAATTTATCCTTGCTATTCGCTTATACAAAAAGTGAAAAAGGAGTGTTATCCCGCCGAAATTAGCATAAAAGTTACTGAAACTAGCTTTGAAGTGGAACTTCAAGCTTTGCTGGACCATACGGCTTTGCGACTACTTCAGTATTTAAAAGAAGTGATTGATACATTATCAGAGTTTGAGAAGCAACATCTTACCTTAATATCAAAATGGGGCTGTGATGGATCTAGTCAGACACAGTTTAAGCAGACATTTGCCAACACTGGCGACGATGATGCCAATATATTTTTAAGTTCTCTTGTACCTGTGAGAATGATTGTTTCTATTAATGGAGAGACAAGAAAAATTGTATGGCAAAATCCAGTGCCTTCTTCAGTGAGATTCTGTCGTCCTATCCGGGCTCGGTTCATTCACGAAACAAAGGATATCACAAAGGAAGAAATCACCTATATTGAAGAACAAGCAAGGAATCTCAAAGAAACAACTGGTATGGAAGATTCCATTAAAATAAATCACACCCTTTTGCTCACAATGGTCGATGGAAAGGTGTGCAATGCCGCGACTGATACGGCTTCAACGATGAGATGCTATATATGTGGACAGACATCTAAGGACTTCAACAAGCTTGAAAGAAGTAATGTTTGTGAAGAGTCTCTGAAATTTGGACTCTCCATTCTGCACGCGAGAATTCGTTTCTTCGAGCTATTGTTGCACCTGGCGTATAAAGCGCCCTTACAGAAGTGGCAAGCCCGAACGGCAGAAGACAAAAATGTTTTGAAGGAAACAAAACAGAAGATACAAAAAAGCTTCAAAGAAGAGATGGGCCTTCTTGTTGACATACCCAAAGTCGGTTACGGCAATAGTAACGACGGAAATACGTCAAGAAGATTTTTTGACAATCCTGAATGCTCATCTCGGATTACTGGAATAAATATAGATTTAATAAAAAGGTTCCAAATCATTCTTGAAGTGATATCAAGCGGATATGATATTGATCCTGCGAAATTCGATGACTTTGCTCACACAACTGCCAAACTGTACGTGGAACTGTATGGTTGGCATCCCATGTCACCTACAGTTCACAAGATTCTGATGCATGGCGCACAAGTTATATCAAGTCACATTGTACCTATCGGACAGCTATCAGAGGAGGCTGCTGAAGCCCGGAACAAACATTTCCGTAAATATCGCGTAGACTTTGCAAGAAAATTTTCAAGAGTGGACTGCAACACAGATATTTTAAATAGGTTGTTGCTGACATCTGATCCCTTTATCAGCTGCAACAGAATAAAACGGAATAAGAAAAGCAAGTCCTTTTCCCAGGAAGCTATTAGTATGCTTCTCACGAAAACACTGAATTGTGACAGTTCCGACGACGAAGATGGTGAGGATCAAATCACCTGTGAACTCGGAGACAGTGATTCTGATTGATTCGGTCCCCTCATGATTATCCTCTTGAAAACAAATCCTGTTTTAAGAGTAAATCTCTCTTAGATTAGTAACTTTTTTTAAAATGGTTTTTCTTTTTAAATAAATGCCTAATTATGATGAATTATTGACTTTTATTTCATAAAATAGTAAAATAAAATATAAAATAATTATGTCCGGTTTTTTATGTCAAATACTCCTATGTGAGGCGGCATGAATTCGTCACGAGTAATTTCCAACTTACGTTAAAAACACCGGAGGCCCACTTCCGGAAGGCCTGGTCTTGGCCGCACATCTCATCACCGGTGGCAAGGTCGTGGATTCGTTCCCCTCCGAGGTCACCTAGTAACTTGTCCACGTATTTGCCGAAGTTACAGAAATTCGGATACGCGCTCGAACCCAGAGCGAATACCGCAAAACGAACGTTGCTTAGTGGGCCGAAACTGTCTATGGATGTAGCATCTGTGGTACTGCCTGTTAAATTGAAAATGGTTATTAATTTATTATAACAATGTATGCATAGATTTTATATTGTTGTTTATTATTATAATTTATATATTACCTTTCAATGATTCTAAACGATTCAGCTTCTTAGGATTACCGGACCATTTTTGTAGTTCCATTTGGCTGTTACCTTTTATAAATGATTTTGGTGTTAGCATTTGATTCCTGTAAATATTTGCTTACATTAAAATCCTTTGCTTGTGACAAAATATTATACGTAGGTATGTTTAGTATCCAAATATCTTACCCAGAGCCTTCTTCACCAACTTGATCAGCGTACAAAAGCTCGCATAGATGTTCTCCAAAAGCCTAAACAACATTTTTTTTAATAAAAATGTCATCTTGTTTCCATTCTTATTTAATTGAAATTATTTTTTTATTCAACTATACTTACAACGCCATTTTCAGGGGGATCTCCATTACCAAATGTCGATGTCACGACTAGCAACAGCGCTTCGTGTTCAATGGATGTTATATCATAATCAGCCATGCAGTGTACCTAAAACGCGACCAAGTCATAAGTGCTAGTGATCTTAGTTCTTGGAACAAGCACTGCTTTATTTTATTTTATTGATGTTGTCAAAACTTAAGGTTTTTGTTTTCGACTTGCATGTTTACTTAAACGCGACCAAATCATTAGTGCTAGAGACCTCAGTTCTTGGAACAAGCACTGTTTTATTTCATTGATTTTAAAAGTTAAGGAAAAATTTTTTCATGACTTGCGTATTTACTAAAACGCGACCAAATCATAAGTGCTAGAGACCTCAGTTCTTGGAACAAGCTCTGTTTTATTTTATTTTATTGATTTCAAAAATGAAGGAAAATATATTATCATGACTTGCATATTCACTTACTTGAGCATTGAAGGCGTGTCCAAATATGACTCCTAGTTCCTTGGCAAACTGTTCAGATTTGCCTGTTTCGGTTGCATAAAGGACAGTGGCTTTGATCCTCTTGGACAGGGCCCGTCCGAATAGTTTGGAGGTAAACTTAACAGCGCGAGCTATTTGCTTGAAATGGAATTTCCTATTGATGGGTCTCTTTCCCGTTACTGGCTTGGATTTCTGCCACTGATGCGTCTTCCATGCGGGTTCCTGATAACGTATCATTTGTTTTATTCGACGTCTTTATTTAATTATTCAGGGTCAAAATACATTAGAAACTGGGAATTCAGTTTTCAATTTCTTTTATGATGATGTGATATCTATAGCGTCATTTCTCTGAGGTTTCAACTATTAATATTTATATAAATAAAATGGTATCTATACATTGTTTTGACAGAAGTTACTGACCTGATACTCGTAAGAGGGTTTCAAGTAGTACAGAGCCATCTCTTGGTGGAACACAGGAGTGATCGATGACGACATCGGAGGGACAATCCAGATCCAATCCGCTGGGCAACCGGACCTGTTGATTATGCGTAACTATTTAATTGTTATACTATTTGGTGTGTTTTTATTGTATTTTGCGCAAACGTGATGGTGATGACAAAGGTACTGTCTATGTGGTCGCGCGTGACAAAATAATCGTGACTTCCTTAAGCAAATTGTAATGGGTTGTCAGTTACGGGTCGAGGTAAATAAACTTTTCCTTCAAAATTGTAAATTGATAAAAGAAAAACCCTTTTACTGGTTTAAATAAACGCTCTGTTTACCTTTACTTACAGGTGGGTTTAGACCAAACGAACTTATAACCAGAACAAGAGCTAAAGCATTCTTTTGTTCATATTCTTGACATTTTGATAGGGAGAGACCAATGAACGAATCGAATCGAATCGGACGCTTCGTTCTCCGTCTCACTTATGGACATACCGTAAGTGAGACGAAGTACGAAGCGCCCGTAACTTTGGCCGAAACTACGGATTTCGCTTAGGGAGTACACCACAAAGAGAGTACACAAAAAGAATTTGGTAGAGTGGGTATAGAATGTGCATTCACTCGTTTTGTCTAAACTCTAAATCGATCTTTAGAGCACCATTGTATAGATACAAAAAAGAGCAGTGGTGGCAAAGTAGTAACGGTTACGAGTTACAGGTCGTGAGTTCCGAGGTTTACTTTGTGTAAATAATTTCATCACATCTGCTCTCGAAAAAGGCGAAGGAAAACATCTCAAGGAAACCGGCATGTCCTAGAACCAAAAATTCGAAGACATGTGACATCTACCAACCCGCACTGGGCCCGCGTGGTAGTTTATAGCCCACTTACTCTCGAAGAGAGGAGGCCTGTGTGGAGGCCAGCACTGGGAACATTATAGGGTGAGTATACAAACAAAATTTTAAATAATATACCTACCTACTGAGGAAGGAAAACCATATTATTATTCACAATGTTCTTCTTTTTTTCATTCCCAGCCGAAATAGTGCATTTAAACGGATAAAACTCTTTTTGTGCGTCATTAGAAAATCAAAAGCTACATTTTTTATTGCTGGAAAAGGTGAATACCCAAAATTTCCAGAATAACGAACAAATTATATAAAATTAGGTAAATGTCCGATGACTTAATACTCAATATCTTTATTGCTTTACTTCTAGAAAAATCGGTCAAATTTCACTACAATAACGTAGTTTTAATGAATAATCCTACTTCCTACTGTATATATAATATGTTATTAATTCATTAATTATTATAAATTTGAAAGTTGTATGTTTGGATATTTGGATGTTGTTTCTCAGTCACGCAAAAACGGCTGAACGGATTTAGGTGAAATTTTGCACACAGATAGTTTATAAACTGGATTAACACATAGAATACATTTTATCCCGGAAGTACGTTCCCGTGGGATAGATTTTATAATTTTTCCCGACCACCATGTGGGCGAAGCCCCACGTGAGCAAACTAGATCATTAATAAGTTGTAATTAATTGGTTGTCTATCAATAGTGCAAGCCGGTATTATTATTTACATAACTTGATCATTTGTTTAGATTAAAATAATAATGTAACACCCACACATTAGATATGGTTGGAATTTGCTTCATTAACCGGTAGGTACTAGTCTATTGATTGTGTTATGCAACAACGTAGTTTTATAGCGTAATGTATTGTGCAAAATAATAACAATAGATTAACTTGTTACTATTATATACATAACAATCATTATTGCCTATGATGTTCCTAGGACACAGACCTCCTCTCGGTGAGGGGGAGTGGGCCCAATGCTGGTTGGTAGATGTCACACGTCTTAATTTTTTGGCTCTGGGACATACCACGCGATGTTTTCCTTCACCGTTTTGAGAGCAGTTGTTACTATTAGAATATATACGTATAATGATTTAATATACCTATATATTGATTTCCTTCCACTTATTATTAAATCTTTTATGAAAATCCCTTTTATTTTATAATCATCAGAAGTTTTAGGAAAGATGAGTTGTCTCGGGTACTATAGCTGCAAACACTTGCTTAGTTGCAATTTTTGCAAAGACGCTAAGTCTACAAAACAAGCCCTTATAATTTATCTAATCAAAAAAAACCTTCGCTAATTTCGCGGTAGAATGAAAAACAGCGTGATTTTATATTATAATTTTGATGCACCGCAGACGACCCTCGAAATTGTCACCTAAACTGTATAACGTAATCATGTACATACTCGAGGACGGACGTCTCAATTGAATTAGGCTCGATTAGCTCACGAAATAATTTGGGCAATTTACGGAAGCTTCCTTTTGTTACAGTATTTAAATTACTCATTACTTTGTACAGTGTGTTTTAAACTTTTAAAGATATTTAAGAAAATTCATGAAATTTTCCATTCGCCCCCCCTTATCTCCGAAACTACTGACAATTTTTTTTTTAAAGTACAAAAAATGTTTCTTTACTCATAGATTACAGGAAAACCATAAGAAGTCTATAGTCTTAAAATAACATTGCAAATCTCTCAATATTGTGCGTACAAACTGACATTTGCAGTTGGATTATATGGGAGAACATGTTTTTCAACTACAATGTTGAGTTTGTTCTGGGGATAAATTCATTCCAACTACGGTCTAACTCGTCACTGTGCGTGGTCCAACGCGCATTTGGCCGGTTTTTTTAGAACAGATGAATTGTATCTACTTTTTTTAATATTTTTTAATTGAAATTCAAAAGTCATTTATTCAAACTAGGCTGAGAATCAGCACTTTTCGAACGTCAAAATTACATAAGACAGTCCCCCAAAACGCCCACCTTTCACCACATCCTAGTGCATTAGCTGGGAAGAAGAAGTGGCGCAACAAACTCCCCAGCAGCACAGCTGACTGTTCAGTTAGAAGAACAAAAATGTTGAACCGAATCAAAGTTATGCTCTATACGTTTATTTAGCTGTTACATCGTGGTTGTATAAATAATGCCATGACTCATTGGATAGGTGATTTACATTTGATTTAATGAGGACTTTAGTATGTATGTCTTGATTTGATTGTAGATCTTGATGTCGCTTAATGAATTATGTTTACAACTAAACGCATGGTGACACTGTAAGATTATTAAGCGTTTCTGATCACTTTACGAGATAGTCAACCGTTAATTGACCATACCATAAATTAGTTTCAATTTGCGCCGCTACTGGCGCTGACAGTTGACAGTACTTTATTCGCGCTAAGATTTGTATTTATAAGTTGGTTTATCTTTGGTAGTAAATACAAACGTTATGTACTAAATAATTGAGTCTTTTAGATAGAAAAATAATGACACTTATTTCGTTTTTTTTTACAATATTTAGAGTTCCCGAACGATATCTATGTAAGTTGATTAACGTTGGCGGTCAAATCAAAAATAATTTTACAGTATACCTGATAATAAAATGCATGGAATGTTAAGGACAATCAATTATTATTTTATGCTCTATTCGATAATTTCCTTTTCCTGGAAATTCTCTAATTGGACGCGCGTTCAAATCAAACAACCAAGTCGCTATTATTTTCCGACAGACTATTCTATGAATTGGTTTCCAATTAAAATGTCTTGCTTTATTTAATCGGTTGCTAGCACTGTAGCAAGTCTATTGATTCCCGGAATACTTAAACAATACAATTATGGGTTTAATTGAAGATCAAATCTTTAAAACTCTTTGCATTTTTTTTTTACATTAGCAAAGGTTTGAGTCACCTCTAAATCTGGTAGGCAAGATGCTACGTCATATATATCCCAACGTTCACTAACCTGAATTTAACTGATACAAAAACTTAGTCCATTTATCGATATCCTACTCGTCTGGCACAAAAACTGTAACAGTATCAAAGAGGATGATTTTACAATATCTTAGATGCTGATAAATGTCTGTAACTCTGTAATGACGTCACTGATACAGTCGCCTAGTAAAGTGAAGCTGCAAACGCAAACAATCACACGATAGTTCAAAACATTGATGTTTACATGTCCTTCTGACCAGATGTCTAAGCTAATCGGTCCATCTGCAAGGGTCTAGTGTCGACAGCTTAATGGCCAAGCAGGTCTGGTTGTAATTAAGTCTAGTTTTCTCATCCGCAATCTGTTTACTACAAGCGGGCGCGACAATGTCGAAACTTTAATAGATTTTGTTTTGCAATTCGCGTCATTTAATTACGTCAAGAATGTTTGTTTATTTGTGTCCGTATTTCATGTTTTTCACATATCACACAACATGGATTTAGAAAACTATAAAAATACAACAGCAACAAAAAAAGAATAACAATAAGAAAATAATATCTATACATGAAACACCAAACATGCTAATTAAAAGAAGGTCAGTCTTGTTCCCACACTCAATGAACGCTCGCAGAGATATTATCCGTTAAATTACCCTAATTTGTCCACTTTTAATGTGCCAGATCCGGATGCTTTTGGTCCACAACGACATTAATCTGATTATCTGTTTATTCGACGCAGCTTATAGGACAGGGCCGACCGCGAAAGCCGGAAAGGGGGAACCAACGTGTCGCATAAATAGGAGCTTTTTTTTATCGCAAGCAACTGTGTTGTTTGACACAGTTAATGTCCAATTTTGTTTTCATCTATTCACAATATCATTATATCTTTTTTTAAACAATATTTTTGAAATTATGTGTCATCCATAAAGTTGATAATTCTACATATAATTGATTTGAGCATTACTTTTTGTTATCAACTGTACCTTGTATTGAAGTGTTTGGCAGATGTTGATAGTGTTGTGTCAATTTTAATTATGTCAAGTATTTTAATCGAAATCTTTCGCGATGTTAATAGTGATTGTAATTGTTAGTTCATTTTTGGTACTTATACAGGGTGGCAGGGACATCGACGCGAAAACTGATACCATGGATTCAGTACTTAATTGATTCTGAACCGATTGAATTTCTACTCAGGATGGGTAGAAATTTATCGTCGGTTATTTTAAAAAAATCTGCTGTTTCTTAAAAAAGTGCAATACCTACGTGGTCGAAATGTATGGAACAGCTGTTTTGTTTTAAATAACCGACGAAAAATTTCAACGCATATATGTTCAGAATCATGTACTGAGGCCATGGTATCAGTTTTCGCGTCGACGTCCCAGCCACCCTGTAATACTCTTGTCCAATGACATCATCTTACTCGTAAAAGAAAATGTGTTCAATTCATCAAAGGTTTATAATTGCTTACCTCAATCTGTTCTCATTATCCAGATGCTTGATGAAGCTCTCAGAAGCAGTATGATGGTCTACAATGGTAGCATTGTGCTGTTGGAAGCTGTGAAGAACGGCAACGTTGCATTCCACGAGAGATTTGTCCCTCCAAAGATTAACTGGAGTCCTTGTGTCCAAGCCCATTTTCTGAGCTACTTTCTGTGGGAAAGAAAATTTTAATAAGCATCACTTTCTTTAATAAACATCTAATTTATTATTTCAGGATTTCAAACATGTGCTCGGCAATTTCAGTTGCTTTTCATCAAATACATGCTCGGAATGGTTATACCTTTCAATTGAAATTCAGGCATCCATTTGGAAATGACAAATGATATAACCGACTGCCACAATCAAAGTGTTTATGACCCTTTAATTTGAGTGTGCGACCATAATTCGTAAACCATAACATTATGAGATCGCATCGCCGGTAATTAGTCGTCAATCAACCGAGCAACGTTTCAACCACATTCCACATACGATTAGCAATGTTCGCGGTTTGAAATTTTAAAGGTGGTTTTAGACCAAACGAGCGAATGCTTATCGACTTATCGACTCTAACAAATTCTTTTTGTGTAAAAAAAAGAAACAGCATTTTTTTGTTGTTCTATCTCTGTCGCGGCGATTCGTGCATTCCGAAAGTTGGCAACGTCACTAATAGATGTCAAATATTTCGCTGTTTTGATTAATTTAGCAATGTTACTGTACAGAAATATAAAATATGGCTAACTAGTGAAATTAAATATTAATAATGAAAAGCAATAATTAATATCGTAACTCCGAATATTTAGTTTTAGATGTTAAAAAAAGTATTTGGAAACTTTCCAAATGCCTTTTTTACACCTAAAACGGTTACAATTCAATAATATATATAATTACAATCCATTATTAATATTCTAGTTCACACTAGTTAGCCATATTTCATATTTCCACACAGTATAATTAATCAAAACAGGTATATATACGAGTATAGCGTTGTATCATTTTCAATCGCTTTCAGCGCTTTCGTGCTCTAGCAACTTTATCATTCCGTGTAACTGAATAGAAAAATTGTGATACTCACACTAAACTATATCAAGAATATCAAGAAAATATTGCTCTTACTTAAGCTCTGATTTTGTGTTCGTTTGGTCTAAACCCGCCTCAATACAAACGCTAAACAACGTGAAATCTCGTGTACAATTGTTTTACATTATGATTCATTACGATAGATACTGTTATAGTTCGCTGCCTAGTTAATAAGTTAATTTTAGATTGATTAACATCAATGTTTCGTGGAAATCGTTATGGAATGTTTTCCCGTGATGACGGAATTGTTATGACGTTAGCAGGTAATCCCACATGTTTTCTATTGAGTTACCATTTTTAGACATGAGTTATGTAGGTCTATTAATACTAATTTTAAACATCAATCGTTTTTGTAAACCGGTAAATGCTCACCAACAAATAATCAATTTTCCAAGCTTTCCTGCACTTAACTCTAGGAGCAGCTCGTGTCCGTCGAGATGTTACTAGTACCGAGATTTGTTTTTAAAGGTAGTTTTTGGGATGAATTTATCCCAAAAACTAACTCAACATTATAGTTGAAAAACATGTTCTCCCATACATCGATATTATACTTTACGGTCAATTCTCCAACTGCAAATGTAAGTTTGTAATCGCATTTTTTTTTTTGTTTGATGAAACTATACATAACTATTTTCGGACTTTTTACTTTACATGTGCTGTAAGACCTTGCTTAATGCTAAATTTCATGATTCTAAATCAACGGTAAGTAGCCCAGGATCTGATTTATGTGCGAGTATCAAAATATGTCTCATAACAGGCCGTACTTTTTTATTGCGTTGACTTATAAGCTTTATTTTTTAGAGCTCTAAGGAACCATAAACTTACATATTTGATAATACAGTGTAAACTCCATGTAACGTCACTCTATTTAACGACAAACTCCCTTAAGCGTCGAAATCAATTGGCTTTGGTTGGTTTAGCTTGTCTTTCATACAATGTTTCACTCTACATAGCATTACACCCACTCTCAATAACGACAACAATTGAGTAATAAAAAGTACCTTTTAAGTTGCTAAAATTAGTAAAAACTGCGCAGCTGTGTACGATCTATTGTCGCTTTATTATCCTAGCCCGCAATAAACTCGACTGTCGGCATCATGCATACCGAACTTTCTAAGAAATTCGTTCTTTTGTTTACAATTTGGGAAATAAAATAAGTAAAAAAATACAACAAAATTACTGGTGCAGCAAAAGACGTCAGACAAAAATAACAGACTATACGCAATAGCGTTCATATAACATTCTTTTTTATGCACATAACTACTAACAATAGTCGGAAATAAACTTTTTCTTTTTCTAATTCTGATGTTTCTTCTCTCCATTTAACGACAACTCTCTATAACGCCATAAAATGCACAGTCCCTTCAGTGTCGCTATATAGAGTTTACACTGTAATTTCACCTTGATACCTTTATGCGTTCCTGAGAAAAAGGGTCTTGACAGACTGACAGGCACACGGACGGACACCGAAGTGATCCTATAAGGGTTCCATTTTTTCCTTTTGAGGTACGGAACCCCAAAAACTGTAATATTTTGTTAAACCGTTCTAATTGATATATTAATTTGTACTGCTGCTTACTTAATTTTGAATTAAATCAGCGGGGTTATTACGTAACACACTTACAGTAGCAATGGCTTCCATTTTGATAGTTGAACAACATTCATTGCGTTATTTACGTTGTTGAGCAGACAAAGTTTTCGAACATATGAAGCAATGGATTAGCAATATCCTTCAAAATCATTCAGATTGTGATTGAAAGTGTGTTACGTAATTAGAGAGCTGGATGCGGAAGGCGGCGAACGGGGTGTTATGCCGCAACTAGAAAGAGACATGTATCCCGCCAGTCATATATAGGTAATAGGCCGGGTTGATTGAAAAAGCAAAGGTAGGAGAAGAATTATCGACTTTTCAAAGAGTAAATTTATCCGATCAAAGATCTTACCTCCAACATGTTTAGCCTGTTAGTATCGCAGAAGTTCCTGCAGCCGATCTCGGTGCTCATGTACCATCCATTGAAGGCATTAGCAGTAAACTCGATGCCACCGCAGTCAAAGCGCATGTTGGCGACGGCTGGTAAGGCGTACCAGCGGAGATTCAGCTCTTCGAACCATTCATACCTGTGGAAATGCAACATACCATTGAACATACGTAAGTTTAAAAAATTACGCCGCTTATGTATGCCACATAAGCGGCGTACATTTTTAATTTTACCACCCAACCAAATGGGTTAGGTTAGGGTACAATTGTGACCAACCGCGCGCGAGCCGAGCCGCTACTTCCAAGTTGGTCGCAGTTACTTGGCTGTTTTTACTATTAAACTATGGATACCCTACATTCATGATATGGCCAAACTTCCACTGACATATCATTAAACGTTGACGTTTAAACGATATGGTCAATTTTAGCTGGCCATTTCATGAAATGGTCAATTCTAAGATCTGGCCACGACATAAAGATAGTGTCATCCACGAAGACGCGCCCCACTCCGTACTAAAGTACAGCTTACAGTACAGTCATCGCGGAGTGGGGCGCGTCTTCGTGGATGGCACTATCTGGTCTACAGAGACGGATATCAAGACACTATTACAGTACGTACATACAGAGATCTTATCTAAGCTGAATTTTCAGAATATGTTACAAACGAAAACTCAAGACTACTATTTTGTCTAATTTACTACAAGTTACAATTCTGTGACTCCTTTTATGATTGATTTCGGGTTTCGAAGTAACCAGATGTGTCTGAATATCAATATTTTATACTGTAATTGTCTCCTGACCTTCGCAACCTACTTGAAGGTACCAATATCCCGAGATTTGCGTTAGATTTTCGGCCTGTAACATATTTTATTGAAGGCATATGAACGCAACCTCAGACATGTTGACGAACGTGGCGATAAACTAAAGTGTCAAATTCAAATATTTTGGAAGCGTATAGAGTGCCGCTAGCAGCACTCTATCCCTACCGGATAAAATGCCACTATTTGCGGCATAATAATGGCGCTGCCTCGGTCCGGCTAAAGTGCCGTAAGCATTGAATTGTCAGTATCACTGTGTCACTGTCACTTGTTATTTTGTTTGATTGTTGAGGTTAGCTCGCTGCCCTTTGTATTGATGGATCGTATTTGTTTTAGATACTTATGTCTAATTATATCAAAAGTCACTACAATGAATGAATTTACGAAAAATTTAGTAGCACATGAAAATGGCTGAAAGGTAGGATAGGTTAGGTTAGAACTGTGACCACACAACGAGTGCCAGGTCCGTTTAGGGACAAGAGAATTTAATGTTTTGGGAATGTGGTGTTTTACAGCGAACTAACCTTAACAATCAAACAAAATAACAAGTGACAGTGACTCAGTGATAGTGACAATGCAATGCTTACGGCATTTTACCCGGGCCTAGGCAGCGCCACTATAATCTCGCTAGCGGCAGTTTATCCGATAGGAATAGAGTACCGCTAACGGCACTCTTTACACTGCCTATATTTTTACTGCAGCGGCACTCTATATACTTACTGCGTTTATTTTTACTGCAGCGGCACTCTATACACTGCCTATATTTTTACTGCTTCCCTACTGTATCTCTGGCTTATATTCGCTTTCGCTTGCAACTATAGTCACGCTTTATTATATTAGTATTTATTTCCCTTACTTATCTAATGAGTCCATAACTCAACACATAAATTTTCGCCTATTATATTATGTACATTTTAACAATAGATCACTGCCTCGTTGGTCTCCTGGTCGCAAGCGTTACTGCTGAGCACGAGGTCCTGGGTTACATTGCCGGGTCGGGCAAAGTTTCATTGGGTTTTTCCATGTAGAATTTCACAGTAGCAGCTAAGAGTCTGGATTTGTGCCCGGTTGATGGCAATAGGCTCGCCCCCTATGAGTACGCACACAAGCAAAACTGGCGAAATCTGGGTGTACTATAGGTACACCTCTGCCCAACCCTTAGGGGAAGACATGCGTGATATTATATGTTATGTTAAAAATAGGTAGCTAAGTATATCACATGAAGACATACATCACAGAGCAATATTATGTGAGATTTTTTTTCAAGTCATTCTCTTTGTTGAAGCTACGTCATTACCTACGAATATAAAACGATCCATCATTTTCCGTGAGCTAATTACTCAGGTTTACTCAGGTTTCTCAGAATTCAACTGAAAATGATTTCATCTGAATCAGAATATAAAATTTTTCCTTGAATCGCTATGTTCGGCTTACTCGTGATTCGCACGAATTCACTCGCTCAAAACGGACGAATCGACGATATAGGCGATTTGACACTATTTAATACGATGTTAAACTTAAAAAATATGTTTATATACTCCTGCCTTATTTGAAACGGTAATAACAAGAAATCGCCGCCATTGTTCTTCAGTAAAACAAAGGATAGAAATGCACTTTGTTTTCTAATAAATCCATTTTCCGTTTTCAGTAAAAGCTTGGCGCTTTTCGAGGCAAAACTTCTAAATGTACGTACGCGAAAGTACTAATGGTGCTGTATCATGCTGAGTCTCAGGATTACTGTTGCATTGAAGCTAATGACCCATATTCTTTAATTAACTTCAAGTGGAAACTGTGTGGGAAGTTAGAAGTAAGTAATATAATATTGTAACTTAATTTTCCGAACACTAAAACGCAAGTCAAAAAGTGATTCTCTAATACAAGGAGAAGTTTACTAAAAGCAAAACATTTAATGGCCGTAAACATCACACCTAATAGCTAATATTAATATAAAAGAAAATGATGTCATCCAAGGAATTACCGGACTCCATCACAACTTATCTCGCCAGATTACGACACATTAACGTCTGTTAACATTATCAATAGCAATACATTATTGAATAGGCCGAAGTTATGACCAATAAACGAAGATTGGAGATCAGTGGACCACAGTTTTACGATAGCAATCTGGACTGAATGTTTGCAGGACCGCTTCTCGACATTATATGCATTCCCAGACCTTTTTATGCTGGCATAAATTCCTGATGGAAAATGAGAAGGACGTGCGTTGCCGTGTAATACATAGTTTTCGTCGTAAATCTGCGACCTTTCTGAAGGAACCGTTTTTTTGCTGGTAAAGAACAATTGTTAGATTTATAGTTGGGAGTTTGTTGGTTGCTTGCTGTTTCGTTTGTGGAAATATAGTAAGCAGACGTTTCATTTTCTTTGCATTTTCCCCCTTATGTTTCTCGCAACGCATATTTTGCATACCTACATCAATAAAATGTTTATGCTTGAGAATGGTGTGTATATAATGTGCCTACATCGTTGGTTACCACGATACGGTCTTCAGAATAATAAACATCAACTGCATCAGTATATTATGAACCAAAATACAGACTTACTGTGGGAAATGGGTCAGTTAACGTTCAGAACAGCGTGCTAAACAATCTGTCAAAATACATGTTAAACTGTTCATGAAAAAAGGACTTTAAAACGCTATATTTAGTCATCGTTATATACCAAACAAACCATTTCTATTCCCTTCGGATTTTTGTTCTCAACTATTCCCCAAATGGTCCATTAGAAAAGCGATGTATCACTGAAATACTGTAAGGAAATATATAGCCGAAGCAACTTCAAAGACGAAATTGTTTCCATGTATTTTCCTGATCCCATTTAAGTTTTACAAACTAGTCCTTAGGCTAAACACTGTGTAAATTTAAATACGTCTATTGTTACTCAAAAGTATTAACTTTGTTGTAAAGACGGAATCGGAGGAAATGTTGAACTTCACTGTGTCAAACTTGGGTATGTGGTACAAAATTAATCTTTTATGCTTAAGATTTCTTAAGACGCAGTCTTTACATTTCAGAATAATGTGCGCTTTAATGAATTGTTACAGGTACCTACCTATATTTATACGACGTGTTCCTTTTGATTTAGAATAATTTAATTTAAGAATAATTTAATTTTTATTGGTCCATTGTTACAAAATAAATTTCAAAAATAATGATATTGTATGCTTACTGTAACTAGAATATTTAACATAGTATTAAAACAGTGGTCCCCAAACTGTTGATGTCCCGTAACTCTAAGGTTATATGCTATAAGTAATACAAAAAGTCCCAGAAAAAGTGTTCCAAAAATACTTAGTTTCGAAGATAACATATCATTAGACTCTCCATGTGTGTACCTAAGTTTCATTGATATGTAAGAGTAAATCATTTTCATTCAAACCAATCATTCATAATATATCTAAAGCTAAGAAAATGCGACGTTATCATATTTCTCATATGAGTGTTTGTTTTTATATTATTACTAGCTTTTGCCCGCGACTTCGTCCGCGTAGAAGTCGAAAATGGTTCTAATCGGATTTTTTATTGGTTTTTTACGTTATTAATTTTGTTATAACATATAAATTATTATGTTAAAATTTTTGAATAATTCTAAAATATAACAATCTTTATTAACGTCTAGGGATATAAAGGTTAAATAAACCTAAAGGTTAAAAAAAATTGCTATATTTTATGAACACGAAGCTCGGCCTTTGATCTTGCAAAAGTTACACGGGTGTATTATCTTTTTACAACGAAATCGAAATACTACACTTACTGCAGTATTTATTTGTAAACAATTTTTGTTGTTTTTCTTTCGGGTGTTAGAATCACCAGGCTACTCTGTGCGCTTACTCTGGAGCATGCCACATAGAACTGGCCGTGGGAGAAGCTTTGTTTATAGTAATTACGAAGCATACTTTGATGGGAAACTGGGAAGGGGTAATTTGATGGTGTTAAGGGGATCCTAGGAATAAATACAGACCTCTGTAAAGCTTAGAAACCTTTAAATGCGGTACTAAAATAAATGAATGATGTACGGTGACTTTCGAGACATTCCAATTTTAAAGAGTATTTGCATTGCAAGCACCAGCCTATATGTGAGATCAACCTTTTTTGAATAAAATCGGATTGACTTTTCAAACATGTGTCAAAATAAAATGTAATTTAAATCAAAAGCACTAAGGAGTATTGATATCAACTTCGGAGCAAATCACTCCAAAAATAACTTTCTACCCGTATTTAACCCCGTTAGGGGATGAATTTCAATAAAATACGAAGCAGGTCTTCCATTAATTCTGTTAAAGAATGTTTATGCAAAATTTTAAGTAGATTGGACCAAGGAAACACGTTGTCCCATACAAACTTTGCCCGCCTTTTTCACCCCCTTAGGAGTAGAATTTTGAAAAATTGTTTCTTATCGGATGCCTACGTCATAAAAAGAACACACCCTCCAAGTTTCAGGTCTCTACGATCAGCGGTTTAGGCTGTGCGTTGATCCGTCAGTCAGTCATTCAGGACAAAGCATTTTAAATGTATAGATATTATATTGTATGAAATCCGAAAAAAAA
The DNA here is from genome assembly GCA_947364205.1 of Agrochola lota. Lineage (NCBI taxonomy): Eukaryota > Metazoa > Arthropoda > Insecta > Lepidoptera > Noctuidae > Agrochola > Agrochola lota. The sequence continues at coordinate 16,878,618 of OX376228.1, forward strand.
AAAACATATGCCAGTTGATTCTTGACATGATCTCATTAATACCCCAGAGTTGTGGAATATCAAAAGGAACACATTGTTTTACCAAGTCACGAGGAAAATTATATAAAACACAAGCCCACATAAGCACAGCTTGGCAAAACAGCTGTCTTTTGTATCCAGAGTCGAGGATGTACTGACTTACAAATATTAATTTGTACGGCTATATTTGTTCAGAGTCTAGAAGAGTGTGCTATGATTTGTGTATATTAAAGAACCCACGATGGGAATTTTAATGCGACGCAATGAGCACGAAACGGTTAACTGGTTGACTCAGCAAATAAATGATGTGAAAAATTGTACCTAACGTTCAAATTACACGGGAAGTGGAATAAAAACCACTCATGCTTATAATTATTGAAAAAAAACATAATTTTTAGGGCTCCGTTTCAAAACTGAACCCATATAGTATCTCTCTATACTCGTGTCTGTCTGTCCGTCTGTCACAGGCAATTTGCTCCGTATCTAATGGACCGATTAAGTTGAAATTTGGTGCACATGTGTATTTCTGTGACCCAAAGAAGGACGTGTAACGAAAATAAATGAATTTTGAATATGGGGGTCACTTTTCTGGGACAAATTGAAATACAAAATAAAAAGTTTTGCAAACTGTACTGTGTGGCATATCAAATGAAAGGGCTTGTTGTGAGGATCTCAATATATTTTTTTAATAATTTGGAAATAAATACTTTATAGATATTTAAGAAAATAGATAATAATTTACGAGAAACTAAACTAAATTAAAAAAAAAAATACAGAAAATAGGAAAACCTATAAGAAGTCTATGGTCTTTAAATAACATGGTAAATCTCCCAATATTATGCATACAAACTTACATTTGCAGTTGGAATGTATGTGAGAACTAAGTACAATGTTAAGTTTGTCCTTGGGATAAATTCATCCCAACTGCGGAACCCTTCATTGTGCGTGGTCCGACACGGTCTGGCCCGGTTTTTTGGAAGTTATTTACGTAAAACATACCTAATATTGCCGTGAAGCCTCAGCTGCGAATGGACCCATTTCTTCCTTAGGATATTTGCAAGAAGGGACTGACGGTTTCTTTTAAGAAAGGGCATTCGTACAGATGTGTTAATAACATCTCAAGTACTTGAAAAGCGTTTTCCGAATGTAAGAACTTTGGCTTCCCTGGGAGCATAACATTTACGAGTATGTACGTAATTATTTCATGAAAACCACGTACAATTTTCTGAAGAACTACAAGTAGTTGTCATATTATGCTTTAGGTGGCTTCGAGACAGAAATATGTCTGTGCTTGGACAAGAGATGGAAGTTGATTACCAAATTAAAATTTAATTGTTTCATTGCTCATCTGGTGGAAAGTTATCAATCCTGTAACACTATAGAAATTTCCTGTACGTTGCCAGCCCTATTCTTATACCTTCATGGTCAAACTCAAATTCAAATATTTTAATCCACTAATGTTGTAGCTAGGTAGATGTTACATTCAATGGGTTCCACAACCTGACATGAACCCTGTAAGGACTACTAAAAAGTATTAGAACTAAAATTAGTTTACATTTAGTTTAAGACTAATAAAGAAAAAGTACTTATACGACTTGTTCAAAATATTTATTATCAACTCTACATTATCATAGGTATTTTTAAATTTTGAAACAGAGGTCTCATAAAAATATCCCCTACTATGTGGGAGAAAACGATTTCCTGCAAAAACACGAAACTACAAAATTATGAAGGAAGTATTTCCTCGGCCAAACTCTTTTACAAAGCTCTGATACTGCTGAAATATGATACCTACGGAGATACTCTGAATTTACTTTGCATACAGAAATTCGCACTAAACAACAATTTTATTAGAATTCATTGACGAGAAAAATACAGTATGCGAAAAATAATGTCATAATACATTATTTTTGATTAAAAATTAAATAATTTAATCGGAAATAAAAGATCTTTGTGTGATACGAATTTGGAAAACCCAAAAGATACGTGATAAATTGCTGATGAAAAAACAATGAAACCCAAATCTATCAAACAAGGTATTCTGCGCCTACTTTCCAACACTTTATGTAAAAAACCTGTGTTTTTTAACAACGTAGTCAAACCAGTAATTCCTAATAAATAATTAATATGAGCTCCACAAATGTCAAGACCATTTTAAACACTAAAAATTGTGTAAATTATAGCGATTGGTTCTCAATAAAAACACAATAACTTGACGATGAATTGTGAATTTTTTAATTACATTTATTTGCTATCGCACGATTCAAAAACACGAAACACTACCATTTCGCCTTAATGTGTAATAAGTGACATTAAGGTAATAAGCAAAATACTAATTATTTATTCTATTTTTTGTTTAAGGGTATTTTGCCTGAAATAAAAAAACTATTTATTTTTATTTAATATTAAAGGGGCGGGGCCTCGTCAAGGTCGTTTCCGCGCGTGCTCATTGGTCGAATCAAATAGCGCGCGCTTCGTTGGCTTCCTGTTACATACTTCCGTCGCTTTTCACCAAATCACTCCCATAGATTACATGACAACGAGAGCAAAGATGCTACACATTAAAAAAAATACTCTGCTCACTGCTACGTACATTTTTTTTTTTTTTTCATAATGTTACAAATTTGTGTGTTATAAATTTAAGTGGCTTTTCGTGTTTGTCTGTATGACCGCGTTGTTCTTCTAAACCACGCAACAGATTTCGATGAGGTTTTCACCATCGTTTAGAGAATTTATTCCGGAAGGTTTATGTGTATAAAACGTTAGTATTAAAGTAACATATAACTAAGAAATCTCGATGTTCAAGTCGTAAGAACCGTGCGAAGCAGGAGCGGGTCGCTAGTTTTAAATATTTTATCGTTTTCTACTACACGCGACTGTGTTTTGACGTATATGTATATCCATTTATTAGTTGATGTATGATATTATACCTAAGCCTATATACCTAGCTACCTAAGTCATAGGCACTTTACTTGACTCTTTTTTCCTCAAAACATCGATCGACACTTTTGTTTCGTTTCATAAAATAACATTTAACGCATTGCAAGCTTCAGCGAATTTTAATAACTCATTCTGTCATTTAAATTAATAAAGTGACAGGTGATTCCGTGTTTTAAATGTATTTAATTTACTAGCACTCATTGACATGCATGTAAAAATAAAATTATAACGGATTAATTGACATAATTGACATTATTTACTCGATCATTCGTGACTTTGTATTGTATAGATTCAGACTTATTACTAAAAACCTAATATATTTGTACACCAATTTCATTGGTAGGACATAGAGCTCGACTAAAATAAGAATAAGAATAAGAATAAGAATAAATTTATTTCGCAAAGTATACATTCAAGTGGATTGAAATCCTAGACCTCACACTAGGATTCCCTGTGTTGTGAGATCCAGGCTCCTTCGTTCCGTTAACAATTTTACATAAAAAGGTAGGTACATTTAAAAAACTTAAATAATAAGTACATATAAAAAAGAGTGTACGCGTATGCTTGGTGCTGTGATTTGTGCTAGTATTGTTTATGTTGTAAAAGTGTTTGTATGTTATAGAATATTAGTCAGTGCACGTGTATTATTTGTGAATTGTCAATGTGTATTACTGTGAGTTTTTACTTAAGCTAAGAAACTTTCGGTCATGTCGTAGTCCAGTGTAAGAAGCCAGTTTGTTATCGTCAGTCTGCATTTTTTTTGTGTTAGTTTTAGTATTTTATGTAGACTATTGAGTTTCGCGTATATGTGTGGTCCCATATAACCATAAGACCTTCTGCCGATTGTTTTACGGCATTGCACTTTATCCCAATTTACCCGTCGACTTGAAATGACAAAAGTGCTTAAGGCAGTTTTATGAAATCGTAGGGTGACAGAGAGTATGTAAAGTTGTCTAACCCTAAGAACTCCCACTTCATTATAGAGTGTATTTGTGGGGTACCGGTAAGGTCGTCTATAGGCAACTTTTAGTAGAGCACGCTGAGCTCGTTCTACTTTAATTAGTGAGGTCTTGCCCGCACCGCCCCACGCTACTATGCAGTAATTAAGAACAGATTGACATAGCGAAAAGTAAATCATTTTTAGGACAGAATCATCAGCAATCTTGCCTAGTTGCTTAAATATACGCAGCATTGTTCTAATTCTGCCCTTTAAAGCGCTCAGATGTGCGGACCATGTCAATCTGTTATCTACAATGACCCCTAGATATTTAATAGCGTCGACCTCTTCGATGTATGGGCAAGAACACTGGTCGGAACGAATACAGGAGTGCAGCCGTAAACAAGATACTCTTTTAGGGGAAGAACGTTTAGAAATAGCAAAGTTGATTGCCTTGGTTTTTTCTATATTCAATGTCAATAGATTATGTTGTAGCCAATTCGCTACATTCTTCACTCCGCCTTCAACCGCGCATTGTACTTCATCCCAAGATTTCCCATGAAAAATTATCGCAGTGTCATCAGCATATGTGAAAATCTTAGCTTGTGGGAAGTTCATGCTGCATAATCCATTTATATATATAATAAACAGAGTGGGACCAAGCACGCTTCCCTGGGGAACACCAAAATGTACTGTGGTTGGGTCACTACAATATTTCCCTAGCACAACTCTTTGCGTTCTTTCACAGAGATATGAGGTAAACCACTCCAAAGCAACGCCACGAACTCCCAGAAGTGACATTTTCTTGATCAGGATTTTCCTGGAGATCGTATCGAAGGCTTTTGCAAGGTCCAGGAAGATGCCAGTACATGCCTGTCCTTGACCTAGGTTCAGATTTATATAGTCGGCTAAATTAGTTACTGCATCCTCCGTGGACCTGCCAACCCGAAACCCATACTGATTGTCCGACAGTAGATTGTTTTTTTCCAGGTATGCAAGAAGTCTCTTGTTGACAACTTTCTCAAGGATTTTTGAGAGAGCTGTCAGCAGAGAAATTGGGCGATAATTTTCGGGCGTTTTTGGATCTCCACTTTTGAAAATCGGGCAAATATTTGCAATTTTTATGCAGTCGGGTACTACACCTGTACTTAAACTTAAATTGCATATGAAAGCAATCGGCCCCACTAAAACATGTGCGCACTGCTTAAGGAATGCGTTATTAATCCCATCATAACCCGTTGCTGACGTCGTTTTAAGACGGTTAATAATTGAAAATATTTCTTTTTCGTGAGTCGGAGCAAGAAAGAAAGAGGTTGGGCTAGTGTGTAACGTACTATATTGCTCATTGGTATAAGCCAGTTCAGTTTCAGTCATGTCAAGTTCTCTAAGAGTTACAGATGCTAGGTTTTTGCCCACTGTTGAGAAATAGTCGTTAACTTTATTTAGTGTGGGGACTGGGTTGTCACTATCAGTTACGAGCTCAGACTTGCCGGTTTTTTTATTTTTAATATTGCAGATTTTCTTAATTTCATACCATAATTTTTTACAGTCACCTTTAGTTTCCATTAATAGTTTGCGGTCATGATCTTGTTTCAGATTTGATAATATATTGTTGCAATAGTTTCGATATTTTCTATACTCTTGTTGAATGACAGGATTATCGCGATTTTCCTCTTTCTTTGCATTGGTATGCATTAAGTCACGTCGTCTTATGCACTTCAGAAGGTTTTTAGTAATCCATGGCTTGATAATGACATCTGAGCTACGGCACTCACGAATAGTGGTGTGCTGATTAATTTTACAAGAAAGAGTTTCGACAAATTTTTGGAATGCATTAGTAACATTTGTACAATTAAGAAGCCATTCCCAATTTTCGTTTTCAATATCTTTTTTTTAAACTTTTATAGTCAATCCGCGTATGTCGTTTCTCAACCCTGGTCCTAGCTATTTCTCGGTGAATGCCAAAGATAACCGTCTCGTGATCTGTTATACCAGTGTCACAAACAATAACCGTAGCAGGCTTCTGAGTTTTGAGCATAACATGATCCAAACAGTTGCCTCCTCGCGTAGGGAAAGTATGTCCTGGAAAATACCCATAGTGGCCAGTTAAGTCTAAGTAGTCGGAGGCGCGTCTGTCAGTGCAACCCGATTTTATATCAATGTTCAAATCCCCTACAATAGCACAGGTGTTTGCCGTACATGTTTCCATCAGTTCTTTTAAGGATTCACAGAAATTATTTATATTATAAAATGATGGTGACCTATATATGGTTATCAGAGATAGTTCGTCACTGACATTGACAACCAAACAGTTCGAGTCTTTGCAGGGTGGTTCTACGACAGTAGCCCGGAGAGATGACTTTGTATAAACAACTATGCCATCGTTTTGGTTAAGGTAAATTTTGGAACAGTGATAATCGTAGTTATTAATTTCGTAGTACGCATGCCCGTCGTCAAGCCAACACTCTGTTAAAATAATTATATCAGGTGTAAAAAGCAGCCGACTCAGGAGAACAGTGAAATCATCAAAATTCTTTTTGATACTGCGTATATTTTGAAGTACAACCGAGTACTGACCTGTATCGCCTAGGTGCAGCCTACATTCATCTATGGAATATAGTTTTACGCTAGTTGTAAAGGCCGATTTGTCAATTTCATCAATAACTTGTTCTAAATTAGCCATTAGAATACATAAGTTCGTGTATCAATATATGTCTCGATGAGTTATGTAGGCCGCAACACGAAGAAACTATACAAAAGTGTATTCGGTAGCGGTACTGATGTGGTGTAGTAATTAAGGTATCAGCTGAGTGCGAAGTGTGTAAACAAGTTGTCATAATAATATGTATTAGGTACTGACGTGTATAAAGTGTGTACAAATGCGAGTAAAATGTGTGGGGCACAATAATAATAATTGTAGGGTGTATTACAGGTATAAAAAATATTAGTACTTTGCACGAAAAAGTTACAAAAAAGTTATTAAATTTACAAAATATAAAAAAGTTTGAGAACTTACGTTTTGATTTCTGGGTATTGGTTACATAATTTTTTGTATGAGATAAATCTACAGCAGAAAAGCACATTATTATAATAAGCAGTCATTGGTTCGTAACCAATTGTAGATTGCGTAGAGTTTGTTCCGATCTGACAAGAATTGGTTTTACTCCTTCAACTTTCCGTAAGTATATGTTTCCATTGGCCGTCCAACAGAACTTGTATTCTTTTTGTTTTGCAAATTCTCTTGCTACATAGAAGAGTTTTCTGGAGCTAGCGGGAAGGTACTCTGCGACATACACTGGACGGCGATCACCGGGTAAACCAATACATTGTGTATTCAAACGGCCATCATTGGGGTGGATTTTATTGAAGTCACGTACGCTCGTGATGAGTCTGTTCTTAATCGGAACATTAGTGAATTCCGCAATGATTGGTCTGATAGAGCCTGGTTTCCCAGGTAAACGATATGCGTCGCGTAGTTGAGTGCTATTTAGAGGCACGTCCACTGCTGCACCTATCTTAGTGATTACCTTAGATAAGTCTGACGCTGACTCGTTCTCTGTTAAGGGCACATTCCGGATCTCGACACACGACGTCCGGGAAAGCTGTTGAAGGTCTTGTATCTTCATTTCCAAAATATTTAAGTTGTCTCTGTAGTCTTGGTTTTCTTTTTTCAGAACAGCAACTTGCTTTGCCATATCATCATATTGCTCACTGATGAATGTCATAGATTTTACGATCTCACCGTTAGATTCCTGTATAGCAATATTTTGTATTTTCATTTCGGCTATTTCGGATACCAGCTTAGAGAGACAAGTGGTTTGGTCGGCCGAAAATTTAGTGAGGCGTTCCTCTTGCTCTTTTTTCCAGGTCGATAGCATTCCAAGTATTTCTCGCTTAACATCTTGAAGGTCATTACCAGGTGAGAATTCCGGGCAAGGACGCTTATACCGTGACGTAGTGTTAACACTCTCAAATGGGCTGTTCAATACCGCTTGAGGAATATCCGAGTCTGACTTTACTTGCTGTATGCTGGAGCTCAACGCTGGCGAAGCCGGAGGCGATCGTTGCACGCGAGGCATTGTATGTAGCGAGTCAATCCAATATAGACCGTAACCCACGATAATAGGCTTGGGGATGCTTGAAGCGATAGTACACAGCACACAAGCGAGCGCGCGAGTAAACGGGATAGCAATTATGGCAACTGTCCTGCTTCCCCAGGTGGGCGGGGCACGATCGATGCGTTAGATCAGCGGCGCATAAGCAGTGTGACGGCTGGGCAAAATAATTAATATTTTTAATTATGTATAAGCAAAATTGACCACTTTAACTTTGCGGTTACGGGTTAAAGTCTTGTATACACTTTTTACGAATTTATGCGTAAACCGAACACACGTCCACTCTCAAGTAACAAAACGGGCGAAGGGAAAATGTATACATAAGACCTTTATTGTAATACCTGTGTTCACGAATAAAGATTGATTGATTGATTAAATGCACAATGGACGCATAGTTTTTGCGCTATCATCATATATTTTTCATTTTTAACATAACATGACATCAAGCCCTGTTTCCCCAAAGGGTTAGGCAGAGGTGTACCTATAGTACACCCACATTTCGCCAGTTATGTTTAAGTCCCATGTAATAGGGAGCGAGCCTATTGCCATCAACCGGGCACAAATCGGGCCTGGGAATCGAACCCAAGACCTCATGCTCAACCTTAGCACTTGCGACCACTAGGCCAACGAGGCCGTATTGGGTATTGTATCGTTAATGGTTTACATTCCATTGTTATCCAAAAAATATTTATACCTAGATACGCAAAACTAATATTTCTAAAAGCACAACTAAACTACGCTCTAATAGCCTACTTACGTGGGGTGAGTCATATTTATCTCCATTATAAGTTCCCTGGGGATATCGAAGTAGTCCGGGTCCTTTCCATTAGCGGACAGCACAAGGGGCAAGATGTCCCACGCCGTCTTCGGGGGCTTCCACCCCAACTTCAGACAAAGCTGCAACAATATTTATTGCGTCAACTTGTAGATCGCTTAAGTTCGAATCAGACAGTCAATTGGAAAGTACCAAGTGGAATTGTGATTCATGAAGATTGCAAGTTAAGTTTTATTGGGTCAGGAATTTCAACTGGAACTTGTTAGTTTAAAGTGATAGAATTGCACTTTTAATCAAGTGCAATTGTCACTGCAGGACATATGGACATATACCTCTTTATATTAAGGCGAAAGCGTCTGGTCAGCCCGCAAAATTAAAATTTTCTTACGTTTGTTTGCAGGATCAGGCTGCATGTGAATCTAAATTATGATTCTCGGCTTTATACAATATTTATTTATAGAATTATAAATAAAACAAATCTTTATTGCAGACCTCATGATCAATAAAAAAAAAACGCGATTGAAAATTAAAATAATAATAACACATAAACACACACACACACACACATAATAACAAAAATCATCAATACGAGTCATCTCTAAGTTCATATTACCCTATTGAAGGACTATTTCATTAAATCATGATGTTTATGGCCAATTCTAACTAAGGGATTGTGTGCGATTGTGTGTGTGTATTGTGTAGTGGCTGAATCTAATAATTAGAATTCTGTAAAGCCATATTTTTGAGTAAAATAAATACAAATTCTTTATTACAGACCACATGATCCATATAAAAACACATTTCACCGTCCCCGGCGAATAAAATGGTAATGTGCTATTACGATAGTTTTAACTTCATTGCATATTCGATATTTAGAGGTCCGATTACACTTAATCTTTTTTTTTTTCAGACATTTCCTACAGTTTTTGAGAAGTTACGAGATTTACAAGTGTATTGCACTTCACAATATTATTTTTATGTATGGTTATTTCAGAAGTTACGAGATTTTGATGTGTATTGTATTTTACAATATTATTTGTATGTATGCTTAATAGACTTTATGCAACGAATAAAATTGTTATAGTTACATTTTCAGTAAGATGCTCTTATCAGTATATGTGCGGGAAAATATTCAACACAATTTTGCGTCAAGCTTAATACAATTTTATCCCGGTAATAAACAATTTTTACCGTATATTTCATTACAAATCAAAGAAGCTAATATTGATTAGTCGACTGCCTCCGATGCAAGAATGCGTCGAAGTCACCCTCTAACCAGTGTTACAAGACCTCTAGTAATACTCTACCACGTCTTTATTTTTATGTTCTGCATGCATTGATTTTGGGGATAATGTTTAGAGGAATACTTATACTTAAGTTCACGGAACGGCAGGATTATTGGAACACAACAACGATAGGTTTTCTTTAAAATTGGCTGTTACAGATTAACTTTTTTTTTGGGTGAGAAATTATCAAATAACATCTCCCGCTCTAAACGGAGCGGGAGCGCGTGTCAGACTCTTACTGACTAAAACCCACCCGTGTTCCTTGAGTTGCCTATACGTTGCCAGGGGCCACGGTATCCCTTTCGGACTTTCCCGTGATTACAGATTACCTTCAAGAATATTTACACTAAGTAAACTGTAAAGGATAATTTTTTTAACATTTTAATAAATGGCCATGGCCATCAGAGGAACTAAGTCTAGCGGTTTTCATTTATAGTGATAGTCTACCTGATGTACCTTGACCTTCATTTAGTGTGGATTGCAATGAAGGTTAATTGCTATTCCAGGCCTAGCCATTTTTTCACAATGCTTACCTAAGCCCGAAAGGTAACAAAGTGCGATGCAATGCTATTGGTAATATTTAAACTGATGTTGAACCCCAGATCTAGTACCTGCTAAAGAATCGATGCCACCACACTATCGTTAAATATTTCAAATAAAATTAAGTTAATATTTTATTAGCTTATGTGTGAAGCGCTAAAACGAAGTCTGAATAGGTCATAGAACCAGAATTCAAAGAATAATAATCCACCTAACCATAACCTCACCCCCACCGCCGTATCTCTACGTTCAGGACGTGGTGATACTTCCACACCCCTGAACTCTAGGTCTGTGCCGGTAGAGTTTATATTGCCGAGACAGTTCTTAGATGAGGAGCCAGACCAAGACCAGACCGCAGGGCAGCATGTGGGTAGCTCGCCGTCCGATAAGGACCAGGCCCGGGTCGACGGCGCGTTGTGATTCACGCGCGCCTCAAAGAGATGTCAGCACCAACTGACGGGGTCCGTAAGGACCAATGCCTGCTGGGGTTGCAGGTTTGTCCGAAAGGGACATCGCGGCCCCGGCACACGCGGAACACGGGTGGGTTTTAGTCAGTAAAAGTCTGACACGCCCTCTCGCTCCGCCCAGAGCGGGAGAAGTAATTTGATGATTTCCCACCCTCAAAAAAAATAAAAAACTTGTGCAGCATGTGGCGAGATGATGGGCAGTTGTTTTATGACTCCCTCACGAGCTGCGAGGCGAAACCGAGCGAACATTCAGACTTCGAACTCTTTGAACATGTAGACGACGAGGTTTAGAGCTACCCAGAATAACTGCTTCTTAAAAAATAAGAATTAAGTACTACATTAAAGTAGACATTTCCTAATTTGTTGATTTCTATAACCTGTTGTTAATAGTTATGAATAAATAAATAATAATTAGACAGATTTGTTTTATTTCTTCGCACATTACCTTGCATACGCACAAACTATTGATTCGGTATTTGATACTTGCCTCCAGTTAGTATAATATAATAAGTTGCTATTACAGCAATCTGTGATTGATTGTTTGTCAGCGAATAAAATGGTAATAGTTCATTACGATCTGGGATCCTATCACAATTTATCAACCAATAACATAGCAATGCATTATTACGGTAACGTATTACATAAGGTTTTACACGAATAATATCGTAATGTTGCTTTACAGTTTAAGTTTACGCCATTAATTCATGGTAAATTTAATATCGTTAATACCTACAATCAATCTGCCTAGCCTTTTCCCAACTATGTTGGGGTCGGCTTCCAGTCTAACCGGATGCAGCTGAATACCAGTATTTTACATGGAGCGACTGCCTATCTGACCTCCACAACCCAGTAACTGGGTAATACGATACCCCTTGGTAAGACTGGTGTCAGACTTTCGGGCTCCTGACGACTCGTAACGACTGTCAAAGATCCACGAATGACAGCCGGGACCAACGGCTTAACGTGCTTTCCGAGGCACGGAGGATTCTCGGTATGTAAAGAATATCGTTAATACCTACATTTCTAAAAAAATATATTATATAGTACAGTATACAATTATTTTATAAAAAGACACCTTTTGGTATTTGAATAATCCCACTTAATGTTATTGAGATATTCACGAAAAACTGTTTTTTATTTTGCCTGTAAAATGTAGTGTTTACGCTTACCATTTTATTCGCCGGGGACGGCATTTTTATAATGTGTAAATGTGTTGTAAATATGTGCGTGTGCGTTTTGTGTATTCTAATGTGTATTATACCTATTGTGTGTTGTACTACGTGTATTAGAAGCAAGACCCAGCGATGGTAATAATCATGGTATTCAAGCCATTATAATGTGTATTTAATTGACGTAGGGTATTATTTAGCTTCATTGTTTTCCCTGACTGTACCTAGGTACTTGTTATGTTTACATGTAATTACCACCCTACAAAAGACATTCGTAACAACAAACGCGAATACATGACCCAAATATGCAATACAATTGAGATATCCTAAACAAATAACGTTACGCAAGACCGTTTTATTCACGTAATCAGTCATTCTAAAATAAACAAGCCTAACGGTCTAACTAAATTCAATACTAAACAATGGTAGTATAAACAATGATTTGAGTAATACATGTAGTTTTAGTTTAAACACAGAATAATAAAGTAACAGTATTATGTACCGGCAGTGACCTTGAAATAATAAGCTACGGCTGCTCAGTAGATAAACCTTCCGCGTCCGTACGTAACTGCCACGCACTTGATACTGTTGCGTACAGTCGCTGAGATTTCGAAGCGCGTCGTTTCGACCGTTTTCTATAAAGACGTAGTACTGTTACTTATATATACTGTAGTTTTAGTATTGTTTGCATGTAGCAGGTGCATGGGAACGAGATATGTCAGCTGTTGAATGATTTATTTGTACCGGATGCAATAACTGAATGTTTTTCAATGGCCATCAATCGTATGATACGATCTAGTGTAAAAGTTTTATTGTGTATAGAGAGGCGGAGGAATATGGGAGCGGTTTGGAGTTATTCGAGTGTAGAGTAAATTGGTTTGCTCTGAAACTTTGGTGAGAATTAAATAAAAGTTTACGTATGATATTTTTTGTTACATAATTTGTTCAGTTCTTGTGATTATATTTGTTGTCTTGAGAGCATAATTATTACTTAATTTCATCCTGATACGTTCGAATAAAATACAATACGCCTAGATATAGGTAATAATATCTAATGGGTATTTCTGTTATGAAAAACTACTAAGCAGCTACATAGGTATATACACGGTTATTGGTTATATATCGGCAATCCATTAGGGGGATTTAGGGGAGGTCATTTACAACCAAATGACCCCTTTTAACTTAAAATATTTGGTTGTAAATGTCAACATTTTTTGAGTCATTTGAAATTTTATATTTTTATTTCATTCTTTTGTTTTAAATATAAAATGTAAAATTACTCGAAAATGGTTGACATTTGCATAGAAGTTGAAAGGGGTCATTTGGTTGTAAATGACCTTGCCTGCATCCCCTTAACGGATTGCCGACATATAACCAATAACCCTATAGTATCAATTACATTTTGTGACCTAGTCACATCACTGGCAGCTTAATAGTGATTAATCTGATATTACTGAACATAGTTTTATCTATCTAGTATAGTTTCCCTACAAATTGTATGTGCTTACCTCAGTAAACTCGCAGTGCATAGGGTCACCCAGTATGGTACCGTCTGGCTGTCGGTACCCGGCGTAGCTGATGAGCTGGCTGTTCCATATCCTGTAGTCATGCTGCATGTCTGTTCGCTGGGGAAACACCGTCATGGCTGACCTGTTTGAAAAGATGGCTGATTGAGTAAAATATAGTGAAGGGTCTTTTTATTTAAAAAAAGTTATAGGCTGGTTTCACAGCTGTCCAGGAGAACCGTACGGGTAGCGCCCGCAGTGCTCTGAAACGAGGGAGTAGTACGGGCTCTACCCGGAACGGGTCGCGTTCGGACCAATCCGCGTCGCTGTGAAACGATGTTCTAACGCCTCACGTGTGTCTGTGTTCCGGGAGCCCGTACGGTTCTCCCTGACAGCTGTGAGTGAAACCATCCTATTAAATGAGCTTAGTAATTGATTTCAAGAATAAATATAGGTTCTGGTTCCGCCTATAGGCAAACGCCTCTCCATGTTCAAGAATATGACTATATTTTCAAACAGTTTATTTTTTATTTTCTCTTTCACTCAATCAAATAAAAACACTGAACAGCTTGAAAAGCACTCAATTCTGTTTTTGATCGTCATTTATTAACACACAAACTATAAACCCTAGAACACACTACACGTTTTATAATAGAAGAAAAATGTTCTCACCTAATATTCCCTTTGTTGGTGCTGTATTTGATGTGATTGCACAGCGCTTCGAACATGCCGCTTGTGGTTGTCACTTGCCGGCAATCGAATACCTGTTGCACGAACATACACGATTAATACATATGTTAAGCTGTGCTCACACGGGTTATTTTTTCGGCAATTATTGCCCGGTGATTGTTACCGGAGTACTTAGTGAGGCAATTATTGGAGATCTAGTTTTAATTCCTAAAAATCCCTGCATTGTTTCTTCATTATTAAGTTGTTTTATTACCTATATTAGAATGGCCAATGGTCAATAATGTGGCATATCAATCATCTCTAATAATTTATTACATGTTGATATTGCAGTAATATGCTTGTTGTTGTTGTGACATCATATTTGACGTCATTTACCAATGTTAACAAGATTCAAAGGGCTTACCTATATCAGACTAATCATGTTCAAAATATATTTTTTTGTCCGTCTAGTAGATTATTAAAGAATATTGGACACGTATTTTTTCTTTTTTACGTACGCAAAAGATTTCGGCGATACATTGAGTAGGCAATACGTTAAAATGTTGCATGACGTCACTGTCCGGTAGATTTTATACTGACTTGTGACGTAGCGAGCCCAATTTTAATGCGTTTTATCTAAACCATTTTTTATCAATTTGATAAAGCAAAAAATACGTGTCTAATATTTTTTTATTATCTGATTGACGGGCTTAATTGTTTTTTTTTTCCCAGTTAATATCCCTATTAGGTAGGTACCTATATGAACTTTGGGGAGGAGTGAGCAATGAGGGTGTTCATGAAAATTCACGCCACTTTGACAAGAGATCTTCCATTTCAACAATGAATATAAAATATAAGAAGACTTTCATCATTCGTTTTGATTCATTTGTTCATCATTCAGTCACGACTAATGATAATAAAGGCGCTTTGACACTTTTGAGAGGTGGCCGGACCTGACGTGTCAGTGCTGCCACCTCATTCCAGAAAATCCTTATTTGAGTTGTTCATGTAAGGACACCTTTAGGCACCTACATGGGGCACAAAGGAAAGCTTTATTAGAGTTCACTGAATGCCGTTTGGGGATGTTATATAACATTCCGAGCGGATACAAGGGGATTGTAACATTAGCTTTATTAAAAACTGTAGTGAATTGTAAAGTTTTATTTTTGTGCTGACCTCTTTGTCACATTTTATCTATATTTTTAGTTAGCAGATATTTTTAGTTTAATAGCTAGAGAGTTTCGTAATTTCTTCTGATATTTACCGAGATCTTTAATCGTGTATTTAGTTATAGCAGACCACTATTATCTAAAATTGCTTCGTTGGTCAAGAGGTCACAAGCGCTACTGCTGAGTATAAGGTGCTGGCTTTAATTCCCGGGTCGGGAATGTGTTATTGGGTTTTCCGTCTGGAATTACTCAGGTAGCAGCTCAGAGTCTCGATTTGTGGGGCATAGGCCTTAAACATAACTGGCGAAATGTTGGTGTATCTCTGCCTAAACTAAATGTTGGTGTATCTCTGCCTAACCCTTTGGGGAAAACAGGCGTGATATTATGTAATTAAAATTATATTATTTTATTTGATATTATGTTATTATTGTAACTATATGAACAGAAATATGATTTTTTTGATTAGTTAAGTACATAAAGATAAGCGATCTTACGTAAAGGCTCGTGCAGACCGGGGCGACGCGACACTGCGACGCAAAGTCAAAGTCAAAGTCAAACAATTTATTTCAATTAGGCACATAAAAGGCACTTATGAACGTCAATTTTTCCAAAAAATAGAATTGATTTTAGTCGCCCCTTCCAAAAGGTAGTTTTCGTATGGAGAAGAATGGTCAAGAAACTCCACCGTTACTCTTTTAAAATGTTTTTACAATATTTTGTATACATTAATTATATAATTATATGTGAAGACGATGCATCTAGAATAAGATTACTATACCACGATAGGTAAAAAAGAATGAAAAATAAAGCAATTACAGATAAATTAATTGTGTGACATGGCGCTCACATATTTACAAACATTGTAAAATTATACGATATTCCTAACATTTTAACAAGTAATACTAATAAGTTAGTGTGTGAGTTCACGCAATTCTAACAAAACAATTTCAAAGAACAGTTTAACGGTATAAAAATTACCGGTGTCGCGTAGCACAACAAGTCGCGCTACGAGCCTTAAATTGTTAAACCCAAACAAGATTTCACTACAATTTCCATTAAAAAAATTCAAATCCATTTCTTAATTCGTCAAGCTTTAACGAAATTCGTTAAAATCTCATCGGGTGTCGAATAAGATACTCGTAGATAAATGTTAGGCAAAGTGGTAAGTGGTAGGCAATCGTCGCATCGCATCGCTCACTGTCGTATTAACAGGTCGAGAGGTGCTAACGAGAGAGCGCGATACGCCACGGGCCTTATTCTGTAGCAGGGGAATTTATTTTTTAGGTTTAATTTATTTACAGAAAAAAAATACGGGTTAATTTCTCGAGTATCGAATCAAATCGTTATCGTAGCAGACTTTTAAGCGATACCTAACTAGAAGTTTTAAAGCGTATTTACAGGGTGTCAGTGACATCGACGCGAAAACTGTTACCATGGATTCAGTACATGATTCTGAACACCCCTCCGTTGAAATTTTTCGTCAGTGTTGTTTCATAGAAAAGTGCAATACCTACGCGGTCAAAATGTATGGAACAGCAGATTTTTTTAGTAATAACCATCGAAAAGTTTCAACGTACCTGGTTCAGAATCATGTACTGAATCTATGGTAACAGTTTTCGCATCGATGTCCCTGCCACCCTGTATAAATGAGTGTAAAACCTGCGCAAAGCGTTTAGCAAAATAAAATTATGTAATCCCTGCGCGGAATGATTTCCGTCCCCTCCAAATCAATTAGGATAAATTTGATTTAAGAATCTCTCTACATAGTACTACAGTAAGCCATACGCCTGCGGTAACAAAACCATTAGGTATATAAGCTGGCCTCTTATACGAATGAAACTCGCGTACTACGCGAGCCCAGCTGAAGGTCAAAGCGTTACCATCAACGTGCGGCTTACTGTGCCTTACATAAGTAGTAAACCCATAGCATAAAAAACCATAGAATCATCCTTTAATGTTTCCACTGCTGGGACTCAGGCCTCCTCGAATTTTTGGTTCTAGGACATGCCGGTTTCCTCACAATGTTTTCCTTCACCGTTTTGAGAGCAGTGGTGATGAAATTTTTTACAAAAAGTAAAGCGCATGTCTGGGTTCGAACCACTGCTCAGTAGTATACCCGACATCAATTAATTATAAAGTAACAACTTCAGATCAATTAAATATAGTCGTCATCTTTATTTAGAACTGTCAACACAGAGATTAATTGACGATTATGACTCAGCATCCCAAAGTATTGATAGATTAAAAATAGATTTTGCGCATCACTGGATTCTCTCAAGTTTACAAACTTTAACCCATCGGCGAAAAACGCTGATATCATTCATTATATTATATCGGATATCGGACGTCATATCGGATGGGAAAACATGAAGCTATATTTCTTTTCAATATATTTTTTTTACTCTGAAAACTCAAATGTAACTGATTGATTTAATCTTAAAAATCAAACCTTTTCTTTTATTGAAGAGAAAACAAGTAAAATGCTCAGAATAGTCCCTCAAGACCGAGAGAGTCTATAATCAAATCGCTCGTTCCGATTAACCGAAGCAATCTGTTTAAGCCGCGTAATTACAAAGCGTACTCGCGAACATCACAAGGATTTAGCAGTCGGGTCTGGTAATGCCGATTTAAGTCACCCTCATCCTTCGCTAACCGACAGAGTGAATGGAAATGAACGAATGAATTAAAGTTGTGACGACGCCTGCTAGTGGTTCTAATTACAAAAATATTGTTGAGGTTTTACTTAAATAAGATATTTTTGGTTTTTGCCTGAATATGTTTTCTTTAAATACAGCAATAAAATCAGTTCATCATCCTAAGGGCTTTCTTAAAACATTTCTAGACAATTCAATTTGATCGTCAAAGGGAAACTGAAGCAAATGAAGACTATTACTAAAACGGATATTACTTGTGTTCAGGCATTGTTCAAGACAGGCTAGAATTATTATTACTATCTACTCTTACTTGAAACAAACAGACAGCTAATTGTACTCATTCTCAGAGCTCTGTAGGCATAACAAGTAAATGTCAGACTGTTCTATTCAGGAATATAACGAACGGGAATTTTCTATTGGTTGAATAAATTTTAATTTAATCTTCTTAATTGAAAGGACCTGGAATTAATTAAATGAATAGAAACTTTCTGTGGTTCAAATGGCTCTATAATCATTGAAGCAAATTCTGGAATAATAATTAATTGTATATATATATTATGAACTTTCTAAGTATACAACGTGCCGCTACAATGGCGACATTAATTTAAAACACGGTTAGGGCTAGTGGCCAGTAAAAATAAAAAATAAATAAAAAAATTGTCGTAAATTGACAGATTTTAATTCAAACGCTCTCTGACATAAGACTCTCTTCCTTCAATTTGCCTAATGCTAGCAAGTGATTCTTTTTAATTTTATTGATGCGATGTTATGATCCGTGACCCCAGCAAATGACCTTTGCACTACAGTTGTTTTTAAGTACAGGTTGCTCCAAGATAAAGAAAATTATAAATAAATATATAAATAATAACGCTTAATGAAATTAAAATATCTTCATTAAACGAAAACGCGAAACTGTTTATGTGTGTCGCCATTAAACGGCACGCTCCCGCTATAGAGAAAATTTGTTGTCTTTTAACATTATCACAATTAAAATTTTAAGGAATATTTAAATTGGCTATCTACTGTAAAAATCTTTAGTAAAAGCTTGGTGGAACCCTCACGGAAAACTAGCCGTTAATTGCCAAGTTTTTTTTTCTCTCACAGTACGAAATGGGAGTTTTCTCATTAGAGTCAGCAAATTCATTTAGTTCCTCGTTTTCTTGCAGGTCGCTAAAGACTGTGCTAGGTAAGTGCTAGTATAATTGATTCTTGAGGCCTTAGTTTTGCAGTTGGTTTCTTTTTGTTTTGAATAATTTGTTGACAGTTTGAAGATCAATGTTCTTATTGATATTAGAGATATATGTAGCTTATCCGTTCGCACAGCCAGATGTTATGTCTATATCCATAACAGGAATGTTGATTTTATTGTAAGTTTCATGATTGTGAGTTTTCATAATAATTAATGAAGAACGTTGTTTAAATAAAACAGTTGTGAATTAATGATTATCAACAAAAAAAATAGAAATATGCAAGGAGTTGCTCAGTGCTCTCATAAAAATATAATAAATCATTGCCTGAAAATCTGCAGGAAATATTTATTCTATATACTACTCTCGTAAAGGAAAAAAAAAGTAAAATAAAAAGACAATTTAAACAAACAGTTATAAAGTAAAGAATGTAAATAGAACTGACTTCACTAATAAGGTTCTTTTACATTTTCATTAAGTAATTTGCTCGCGTAAAAGAAATTCAGCCGTCAGAAAACGGCCAGTCAGCAAGTGTCCATTAGAGTTTTTTCACTCGGTAGAAGCAACAAACTAAAATTGTTCTAACAACGCTTAATGATAATATTTTATTTTGCAACTTCTTGAAAAAACTTGAGAGGCAGCAAAAGAAAAGGTGAAACGTAATAATTATTCACTCCATGCAGGTTTTTTTTTGTATTCTCAAAGTTTTATTTTTGAATTTTCTCTTGCTGTTCTTTCATTTCAGTATCTATAAAGAATTTAACGCAATATACTCCAAGTGAAGTAACTAAAATACTCTCACATAGAAAAAGTATCTTAAAAATTAGCATCACTGGAAGATGGAGAAAGATCCAAGGTAGCCTGGAAGAGATCGCAGAAAGCGATAAGGCCGCCTATCCATTGTATATTTTGTAGTGTTAAATTTATTATTTACTATGTATTTTCTGGTGTACAATAAAGTATATATAAATAAATAAATAAATAAGATCTATCAACAAAATATGCTGCCGATAAACTGATTTGCAGTTCAGCAGACTTACTGTAAGTAATTAATACAGATTTTAAATAAATAAATAACATATTGTAGAAGTTTTAACAAAATCCTCATACCTGTAACTTGGACCACTGTATTCTCCCGATGCATCGACTGGCATTCCTCCAAGCCAGTTTGGCGCCGAACACCAGCTCAGTTGTAGTCAGCTGGTAGGTACCAGTCTTCGCCACTTCTTCCTGGACCACCTTCCAGCGCGCTTCATGGGCTGTAGTGTTGGCCCTGTAACAGAAGGATAATAAAGAAAGCTGTTTGGAAGACCAGCGGCACTACAACCGCCTCTTACCGCAATATTATTTTAACCTTACTTCAGTGTGGGAAAGAGACGGATCTATACAATAGTTTTAGCTCCATCTCTTTCGCACACTCAGAAAAGACTAAGTTATAGTAATTAACTTTTCTGCAAAAAAAGTCGAAGAATAAAGTGGTATAAAATGTAAAAAAAATACGTACATGTGCTGTTAATATGACACACAGACTTAAAAAAAGACTTGGGAATCCATAGGGCGGTGTTTTTGTACCAGCTAGAGCTGTTTGACAGTCCTACTTGATGTGCCATATTACCTGACCACCCCATGGAAATACCTAAATACTATATGGTTTACATACATGAAACTCGCGATAAACAAATTGGTGACAATAGCACTAATAATTTTCTTCAACATCGTGAACTAAATCGCAGTAAAAGCCTTCCTCAGAGCCGGAATGTTGTGTAATGAAGTATAAAGTAAACTCAATGCAAGTTATGCCATAATGAATGCCTTGGCTGAATGTAGTTATTTCTAATGTCCTCGTGTATTTTCTTTTGTGGCATACAATCGCATAGCATTACTTTGCGTCATCTTAGATTTATCGGTCGTGTCTTTTCGTGACTTAAAAAAGAATAGAATTACTCTTTAAGGCTCGTGCAGACTGGCGCGTCTTGCCGCGCTACGCGACCCCGGTAATGGTTCTCCCTTGAAATTTTCTAAGGAAATGTTTTATTCGAGTCACATCGCGCTGTCATGTCGCGCCTGTTTACGGGAGCCTTAATTATGAACACCAAATAAATTAAGATATACGTTATTTTCAAGTTGAAAATTGCTTAGTTATCAAAGCAGTCTACCTAGAGCAAGTTTGACGTTTATCTAATTCAAAACTCTATGGTTTCAACGGCCGAAGTGCCAAACTGTCTTGTACAGGTCTGGACCCATATCCCTAGCACTATTATTGCTCCCTTTTGCTTTCAAGTATCGCTTGCTGGATTGTAAGTAGGTATAAATGAATATGATAAGTAAGTAGGCTCGGCACTTTTTAATTATTTGTTAATAATATTCGAAGTAGTATTCTTTAGTACCTACAGTAAAGGACGAACACTCAATGCAGGTCGCTCACAATGGGAATTATTAGAAGGCTAAAAATCACCCAAATGGTATAATGGAGAGGACTATGCTTGGAGTTTCCCTGCGTGGTCGAATCCGCAGGAAAAGTGAGGTAACCGACATAGCCCGAAGAATTGCCAAATTTAAGTGGCAATGGGCAAGGCACATTGCTCGTAGAACAGATGGCCGATGGGGCCGAAAGTTTCTGGAGTGGCGACCGCGTACCGGAAGACGTAGTGTTAGAAGGCTTCCCACAAGGTGGACCGATAACCTTGTGAAGGCCGCAGGATACGAGAAGCACAGAATCGGTCGACGTGGCGGTGCTTGCGGAGGCCTATGTCCAGCAGTGGACGTTTTTTGGCTGAAATAATGACTCAATGCAGAGCTTAAAATAAAAAAATATTTTTCAGTTAAATTATACAGCAGCAATAAAATTTGAGTTTCCCAAGTTTGCCCTAAAACAATTCTCATATTCGAATTGTTACAAAACATCACATATTGCGCTGAAACCCAAACAGCTCATGTAATCTCGACTTTCTCTACCCTAATTTTATGGGGCGAATAAAACCTTAAGTAATGCTCAAATCCCTTGAAGCTATTTATTGCAAATGCTTGCCCGAGTTTATCAACTAAGCAGTCAAGGTCTAGCATATAATAAACCGACTGGATATATTCAAATCCATTACAAAGAAAATTAAACTAGTATTTTGTGCTCCGCGAAAATTCGGTTGCTCTCAAGTAAAATGCAACTTGAAAATGCATTAATTAATTTTGCAAGAATTCTACATTCTTGAACCGACAAGAGTATTATTCAAACAAAAGGAATTCTCTTATGGCCGATTCCTATAGTTTACGGACCGTTTTTGGTTAAAATTAAGTCTCTTGTATTTTTACCAATAATGAAACAAAGACCTCATAGTAGACCCTCCGATATGGAGGTAGATATCATAGGTAAAAATAGCTCACAAATCTAGATCTTATATGGCCAGTTTGGCGACTTATACAGGTACCATTGGTACGCAAAGCGATTCGTTTCTGTTTATTGGAACCGAGCATAAACAAACTTGCTACGATCTTCTGTCAACGTATGAAAAATTATGAAATTTCCTCCTCTCCAAACCGTATAAAAGAAATAAACGTTGTTAGACGTCAAAACAAGTCCATATGAATGGCGTCGTATTCTCGCAGTCGCATTATATTCGTGTGGAACAAAAGTTATTTTTTACGATTATACGACTTTATAATTTTGCTTTGGAGAAAAAGGTTTTCATTTTCAGGCAGCTGTGTACATTTGATTATCATAAGAAGATAAGTTATCTTTCAATAACGATTTTTGTTTATGGTACCTATCGGTGTGCCGTGCCCGTATTTTTCAAATCAAGAAAAAATATGTCCAACAATATACGCTTTCATTTAAGTAGGAAAAATTATGAAGATACCAATTTGTCGTTCTTTTTCATTGAAAATGTTACTAGTATAATTATATAATCAGCTGCCTTCAGAAATTAAATGGGCAATAATTTGTCGTGCGTCAACTTTGAACCATGCCAGATTCTTTGATGCCAAAGGTACTAATATACATTTTAACTGCAGGGTCTGTAATAATCTATACGATGCAGAAGTACGTGTAATATGTACACCTACTTCTGCCTTCCATAGGTTATAAGTTAACCTACAGTTAAGGTGAATCGTGAAACGCAGTTTCAGCCCGCGAAATTCAAACTTTCGTACGTTTTTTGCAATTTTCAGGTCAGTGTCGGGTTATATCTTGATCAAAATACGACTCGCGACTAAAACTTGTATTTACAGAATCTAATCTAAGTTAGATTTGTTACATATGAACTATTCCACAAGAAATTTGTTCATATGTAACATCTAACTTAGAAACATGTATTAATTATTGCAATGATTATAATTCTGTAAATTCATATCTGTTTTAGTCGCCAATCATATTTTGATCAAGATACAACCTGACACTGACCTGCAAATTGCAAAAAAACTTAATAACATTTGAATTTCGCGGGCTGCAATTACGGATTCACCGTAAGAGGTTATTATTATGTATTAGATCGATAGCTCGAAACAAATACATACAATTTGGTCTAGGTTCTTGTATAGACAAACGCACCCAGCCACGACCCTTTTTATTTTTTGTTTGGGAAATTATCAAATAACTTCTTCCGCCGAGTGAAAGCTTAGTAGACGACGACATTATTTAACTATTTTGAACCTAATTTCTTACCTGCGTATAGACGCGAAGTACTGTCCAAGGAAATCCTTGGCATCGTTGAGAACTTCCTCGGGCTCTCTTGGCACTTCCCCACGGCCAGGGATGGCCATCAAACTGCCAAGGCATGTCTTTTCGTTGCATGGCGTCGGCTGTTGACAAAAAAAGTTCAGTTAATACAAAGTTCTTTTACGGGTAAAGTACCTAGTAAATAGGTGTAGATAATTATTTCGAGTGTAAGAAGGTCGTAATTTTGATTAATTATTGAAAGATATTATTACGTCATTGGCACGACTTTATTTATCACTTTGATAAAAATAAAGTACACACGCAAAAACAAAACATCTAGTAAGTACCTACGGTACTTTATAAAAAAACCATTAAAGAAGCACTCATTGAATTATTCCATTATTGTATTGTACTGCTTCGAACGGTTTTTACAACTTGACAAAACACGAAGATTTCTTTATTATATCTAAGTTAAATATTTATACATCATAATTCATAATACCTTCCGGAATAAATTCTCAGAATAATTGTGCAAACCACATCAAGATCCGTTGCGTAGACAGACAGACAGACACGAAAAGTGACTTTAATTTATATTATGTACTAATTTTCCTGTCCAAAACTAATTACGGATTAAACGTATACAAAAAATATGCCAAGGCATTGGCGCCAAAACAAATGACGAATGACATTAAATTCATATTTTATTCGTTTTTTAAAACAAACAAAATTCCTTCCGTGCATTCAGCCAGTAATGAGCATTATAGGTATACCATAGAGGTTAATACCGTTAGTCAATACTTTTTCTTTTGGTTTATCCTAGTATTGTGAAATACCTAGTAAGTACTGCCAGTACTCTGCACTACCTGACTCCTTTTACAGAGAAGCGGTTCATGTAGGTCACTAAATGTACGAAAATAAATTCAAAATAAAAGTCTTATTCACATTCATAACAGCATTTTTCAAGCGAATACTTTTCGTCATTGAACTACAAATTAAGCATTTATTTGTTAGATTATTCACCACCATGCTTGCTTCATGACAAATGAAATTGTATAACCATTTATTAAAAGACCGTAATTATGACTGAAAACAAGTTATTTGACCTGTATTCTTAGCAGACATTTTCTTCATGAACTTATTTCAAAAGTAGACCAGTAACTGTCATTTCAGTTATTATTAAAAACAACAAAGTCATGGAGCGCAAGAAAATGAGATTTCAATCTGAGAGCATAATAAGAAGTGCATTAGTATTCAGTTGTAAGTTCTAGGTCTGACTCGATATAATCTTATTGTAAGGAAAATGGATACGCCATTGTCTTACAGAAAATGCAATGGAAAGCTAGGCAACTGCCACGAAGGACCTGTTTATTTTCTTGTCGTTTCCATTAAAATATGAATTGTTTAGTAATAAGATATTTTTGTTTGGTTATGACCGTTGCTATGCTTTTACAATAAATTTTTGCGACCATTAATGGAGAGACCCATTTTCTGAAAGCTTCATTTTTAATTGCTGCATTTTCTTATTGTTAGGAAGATCTTCTTATTTTCGTGTGGTTCGTGACTAACCTGGTGTCAGAGTTTTAAAGCCGCCCATGGGCCTCTGACTTGACTTCACATGCCGTCGAGAAATATAGTAGTTTATTTCCACAAAACGATACGGGAGTGCATACTCAAAGACAAGAAGATGAAGATGATACAGCATCAAATCAAATCAAATCATTTATTTGCTTATAATGTCGGTATACAGATAAGATGTAATTTTTATATATGGTCCCGAAACATTTTGCCTTAGGGTTCAAACCCAGACGTGACGCGACGCGACGATGCTTGAAGAGGCCAGTGGTTTCGTGCTGCGCAGCGCGGCGCCGCGAGACGAAGCGCGAAGTCGTGAGCCGCATCGTGAAGTCACTGGCAGCCCGACGCGCCAAGCCTCGCTGCTTCGTAATACGTCGCGCTACGCTGCGTGGCATTTCCCAATTATCTCAATAAAATTTGTATCTTTTTGAGTGATAAATAAAATTATATTTTGTATTACTATTTTAAAAAGTAAGCACAGCGTCGCTTCGCGTCACGTCTCGGTGTGAACTAACCCTTACGCCATTCAAAATTTTCAATCAATAGAAACTCTTTTCCAATTTGGTATTTCGTAAAAAAACAGCGGGTATGTGTATTTACACATAAAAGAATCTAACACATCAACTATGACCAAAACAACATATTTTATACCTAAGCTATAAAGAATATTGATTATTTTAACCATGTCAAATGTACGTCTACGTTATAAAATAACCCATTACCGATCACGTTAAAAAAGACACACATTTTCCTTTGACTCGCCAAAAACCCAATAAAAATGGATGTCAACAAAACGTCTCATAAACGTCCCATAAAATCAGTACCCTATTCTTTACCTAAAACATGTTTTTCACATAAAAATAAACTTTAATAACATCGGCCTCAATTACGTAAAGAGCAAGGATCACAAATCGTTCTAGCTCGGTAGGTAAATAATTTTTCTTCGTGATGCGAATATTGAGTAGTAGGCTGGCTTCACAAGAACCACTCAACTCAGAGACATGCTGTGGACTACATTATTCATGTCTCGTAGTGACTTGCCCGCGTCGGCGTCGTATTCATGGCCAATGGCAGCCACGCACTGCGCCTTTAAAAAGTGGTTCGTTTGTGGAAAGCCTTATACCCTTTGGCGTATGCCGCAAACTGCGTGCTTGATAACTTCATTATGTCAAAACGGTCGCGTTCCAAAGAGCTTGTTTACTCTCAAAGTTTTTTGTATTATCCCTTTAAAAGTTGGGCTCGATTTTTGTATAGGAAGTACGAAACACGTAATCTTGTTGATCTATTGGTGAGTCGCTTTTACCGGCTTTTGGTATGGGAAATAATGCGTATTGTATTTTCTATGATATTTTTTTTTCAATTTCTTGACAATGTGCTTTTTTTAACTATCACAATACAAACTTTTAAGATCAGCATTTGAGGGTCAATCAATTCAGCCTATCACAGTCCACTGCTGGACATAGGCCTCTCCCAGCACCACAACACCCTGTCCTCCACCTTCCGCATCCAGCCTGTCCCAGCCAGTTTCTTAAGACGCAGATATATGCCAGTGACCTTGAGTGGTTAGCGTGTTCAGTACTGTGCTCACGCAACGCGTCGTACGTCCAACCAGTAATAGGACTCGCCCATCCAGAAGCGCTGTCCCAGATTAGACGCATTTTTTTAAATACATAAAACAAAAGGTATTTTAATAAACCTGTCGTATACTAAACGATCAATAATTAAATTATCTTTAAAATGTTGAACGCGTCAGATAATCACGTTTGTTAGATTTTGCGTGATTCTCAGTTTTTTATCCGCGTTAGACATAACTTTACAAATCAATTTCACTATGTAATATATACATAATCTAAAATATTAATATATTAAATTATTACGAAAATGCTCTTATTTAACATATATTTTTTTCCAAATCATTAACACAACTTGTTTACACGTGATCTTTAGTATAAAACCATTAAAAGTCGTTTATCGTCGCCTTAAAGTCGTCGGCACCATCTATCTGGAGGGCGTCCCACACTACGCTTGCCGATACGCGGTCTTCACTCCAGGACTCGTCTTCTCCACCGGACATCGGTCTTTCGACCAACATGGCCAGACCACTGCCACTTATAGGCAGTCGCTCCATGTAAAATACTGGTATTCAGCTGCATTTGGTTAGCCTGGAAGCCGACTTGACACAGTTAGGGAAAGGCTGTGGTGATAAAAAGCTTTGGAAGATGTCTAACAATTTATTAAAAAAAAAAAATACAACTCAACCACATTCAGTTTCGTTGCGATGGCCTTAGCGATAACAATCGCCAAAATAAGTCAGACGATAAGATTATCCCTTCACACTCTTAACTCGATTTTAACACCTTCCTTTATTTTATGAAGTTCCTAACTGAATCTCGAATATTTTCACCGCTCATATTTTACGAGTAACAACAATATTTTCACGCTGTGTAACCATAAAAGGGAGCCTATAAAACATGATGGGGTTTTTATGGGTTTTCAATCATTTCGATACAAATTGCCATGGTGTTTATCACTAGTAAAAAAGTTTGAAGTACTTAATATTGGCGCGGCCTTAGAAGTGATAAAATAGGGAATGACTATATTGCATTTCTCTTTTTGTCTTATTTTGTAAACAAAAACTGACCTTTAGATTTTGAGGAAAAATTATCTGTTTAAATTGGAGCAATTTTTGACGTTATACATATCATATGTGTTTTTATGAAGATCAAAGTTAATTTATAGTATAGGATTATGTATGTAATTATGTATTGCATTATGATTGATGGGAAAACCCGTTTAAGTTTACCAAATCCTAACTAATATTATAAATGTGAAAGTGAGTTTGTTTGTTTGTTTCACTTTCACGCTAAAACGGCTAAACGGATTTCGATGAAATTTGGCACATGTGTTGACCATGAATTGGAATAGGACTTAGGCTACTTTTCATCCTGGATCGTAGACGAAGTCGTGGGCAACAGCTAGTAAGACATATAAGGAAAAATAAACTTTACACGTGTTGGCCGAATATCTACCACACATGACGTAAAACGACTTAATTCCATCGACTTAATAGGATATAATGTACTTAAAGATTTGTGTAATCCCGCTTAACTTAACCAAGTGCTTAAGCTTTACCTCGTGTATCGATGACTTATTTTCTTTGAAAGTTAATATTAAGTTAGATAGAGTAAAATATGTTACGGGA
The DNA here is from genome assembly GCA_947364205.1 of Agrochola lota. Taxonomy (NCBI): domain Eukaryota; kingdom Metazoa; phylum Arthropoda; class Insecta; order Lepidoptera; family Noctuidae; genus Agrochola; species Agrochola lota. Next base: position 16,907,477 of record OX376228.1, read on the forward strand.
AATAGGTTTCGATTTTATATTGACAGTTTTAAAATTAAAAGTCACTTTAATTTTGAGTGGGCCATCAGTTGTGGCACAGTGGTAACGGCCACAGTTTACGAGTCGTGAGTTCGAGACACGCCTTTCTTTGTGTAAATTATTGGAGTGAGAACCAAAAATTCAAAGATATGTGACATCTACCAACCCGCACTGGGCCCGCGTGGTGGAGTACGGTCTATTTCCTCTCACAGAGGAGAGGCCTGTGTCTCAGCAGTGGGAAAATTATTATTTTAAGCTATGATGGTGCTCTATCAACATGGTGCCTATTTAATTACAACTACCTACTTATAAACACAGATTAAACTTACAGAAATAATAATTATAAGCTTTTAAAGCTCTTAGATTTTCTTATAATTTATTAGCTTTCGCCAGCGGTTTCACCCGTGTGAGTATCTTTATAAATTATGTTACTATTTACCTATATTATCACTGAGTAACTATGTTACTCAGTGATAATATAGCATTCTACTGGTGAAAGAATTTTTTAAATCGGTCCAGTAGTTTTTGAATTTATAAATTACAAACAAAAAACAAATAATTTCTCTTTATATACAGAAAGAGAGTTTTTTTAGACGATATTGTATATTTAGTAACTTAATCCGCGTAACTGTTCTAAAGCAGTCATAAAGAAGCCTGTAACAAATCGACACGTGTTTCATCTCTCAACGAGGCATCCTCAGGATGGCGATTGACTTGTTCCGAAACTGGACCCGACGTGTGGACACGTCCAGCGTTGAGAGCAGCGAGGTTGACTTGTTGTGCCCACACGTCGGGTCCAGTTTCGCAAAGTCACGCCTGAATCAATTAACTATATTATATTTTTGGTTAATAATTTTTAATCACTTATTAATGCCAAACACTCACCACTCACTCACTCTCGCTCTTAACATATGAATGCTTGCTTTTAGTCAATTTATAGCCATCATATTATCAAGCTAAAAATATAGCCATGTAAACTACTCAAAGCATTTTATTTTCACCAACAGTATCTTCTTGCTAAAGACAGTTTTCAAACAAGCTTGTACCAATTTCGCCGATCGCGTTGAATAGTAAGATGTTGACTCTCGTCACTTTAACGAACGTTAAGCTTTAACGGACTAACCGAGGGTTGTTCGATCAATTTCGATTAGTCTTCGTTTAGGGCTGTAAAGCTCTAAATGAATAGGATTTCGATTAACTGTCTGGCACCATTTCTATAGTAAACTACACTTAATTCCGATAAGTAACATTTTAGTGCCGGCAGGTTATTGTTGGAAGAGATCGCAGAAGAGAAAGAACATTAAGGCCGCCCATTGTATGTTTTGTGTGCTTTTTTTGTAATATATTTTCTGGCGGGGCGCCTACTCCGAGGGTGCTCGAGGCCTCCAGCACCGAGGAGAGGTAAATAGTGCGTGCAGAGCACCCATGAGCATAGACATCAAAACTGATCAATCAATCGTCTTTGATCGATACCGATCTCTTTGTCATCACTCGCCGCGCGATAAGACTTCTATAAGTGGGTTGCATACATTTTCGAGCTCGCTATCGCTCGCTCTTGCATCGTGGATTTTCATAACTCAAAAGTTTTTTTGCATGACACATCAAAGCAACTCCTATTTCTGTACGAATGGATAAAAGAAAACTTAACCTATCAGAGGTGCTACAATTTTCGAGCTCGCTTCGCTCGTAGTTCAGTTTTCGGATTCGCCAGCTCAAACTACTTTCCGTCAGACTTTCATAAGATGTATGTTGATCGGTGATGCACTTAAAAGCAGTGCACAACAATAAAACAAAGTGTAAGAAAACTATTTTAGTAAAACTGGAGTATGTAGTTTGATGAGATTGTTTTCATCATATATTTTGTTAACCTTAATTATTAATTAGTGTAACATGACGTGGTGACACTGAGGAGCCGAGCGAAAAGAAAAAAACGCGGTTGAAGTCGCGAACAGAAGCTAGTACATTAATAAAATACAACATCTTCCTTACTCGTACTACCTGTCTGTACTATTGGAGGGAATTAGATGCGATTTACGCCAAAGAAGTAGCTATAAAAACTGCCCCCCCCGCATTAGGCATGAGTATGAGCACCCACGTCCACGAGGTTTTTGCTAAAAGTCGACGCCCTTGGATGGTCCTATATTATCTACATAGACTCTTTTGAAGCCACAAGATATCACGTAGAGGTTATTAACTAATATAAACTAATTAAAAAATCCAATAATAAAATAAAAACCACTTGGAAAATCATTAACAATGAAACAGGTAGGTCGGTTAAACAAGATAAACAACTTGAGATTATGGTCGACAGTAAATTAGTTAATAAAGCAGCTGACGTAGCTGAGGCGTTTAATGAGTTTTTTGCCAACATACCTGTAACTACCACTCGCTCCTTAAATTGATCCCCGTCTAAAGCTGAAAACCTTTTGCTTAGTAGTGTGTCTAAAAATAGTCTTATTTAGCTTCGAACATGTAATGCCTCGTGATGTAGTTAATGTTTTTAACACACTCAAGTCTAAAAACACTGGTGATTACTGGGGCATCTCCATTAAACTTTTAAGTAATATAATAGACATCGTAGCCCCCTATCTAGCTGTTACTTTTAATAAATGTGTTGATTTAGGAACTTTTCCCGACCTCATGAAGAATAGTAAAGTCATACCATTATTTAAATCAGGTAATAAAAGTGACGTTGGCAATTTCAGGCCTATGTCTATCTTACCAGCATTTAGCAAAATATTTGAAAAGTTAATACTTAAGCAGTTGCTAAGACATTTTAATTTAAATAGCCTCCTTCATAATGAACAATATGGCTTTACAAAAGGTCGTTCGACTACACATGCGGGTGTTGCTTTACTGAAACACATATTTAACGCATGGGAGAACTCGCAAAATGCTATTGGGGTTTTCTGTGATCTCTCCAAAGCCTTTGATTGCGTGCACCCTGACACGCTTTTGCGTAAATTGCGTCATTACGGTGTGCAAAACGAAGCTCTCAACGTTGTAAATTCTTATTTACATAATAGGTCCCAATGTGTAGATGTTTATGGTGTGAAATCTTCAGGGCTACCAGTTCAGTTAGGTGTACCTCAAGGCTCAATACTGGGTCCATTCTTGTTCTTAGTGTATATCATTGACTTTCCAATTAAAGGGTATCTGTGAAATTGTACTGTATGCAGATGATACCTCTCTTATTTTTAAAGTAGACAGGAATAGACAAGATTTTGACGATGTAAACAGTGCACTCTCAATGATTACGGATTGGTTTACGACAAATAACCTAGTTCTCAATGCTAAGAAAACGAAATGTGTAAAGTTCGCCCTACCAAATGTTAGAAATCTAGGTCCCAACATCGTCTTAGATAAAGAGGTGCTTGAATCTGTAAACTCGGCAGTTTTTCTGGGCATAACAGTAGATGCCAAACTTCAGTGGGGCCCACATATATCGAGCCTAGCGGGAAGGCTCAGTTCGGCCGCCTACGCCGTCGGGAAAGTAAGACACAATACACTGACGTCCATACAGCTCGGTTAGTCTATTTTAGTTATTTTCATAGCGTTATGTCCTACAGTCTTCTGCTGTGGGGTAAAGCTGCTGATATTCAAAATATATTTGTTCTTCAAAAACGAGCTGTTCGAGCTATTTACCAGCTAGGTGCCAGAGTTTCTCTGAGAGATTTTTTCAAAGATTTTGGTATCCTCACGGTGGCATCTCAATTCATCTTCGCCAATATCTTATATATTAGGCAAAATATACACTTATACACTAAAAACAGTGATTTTCACAATGTTAACACTAGAAATAAGGACAAACTACGAGCGCCCTTTCACCGGCATCATAAGGTTCATAACTCATTTGTTGGGCTTGGTATAACCTTTTATAACAAGCTACCCTCTTCTTTGCTAGATTTGCCTTTTAAAGCGTTTAAAACGAAAGTAAAATCCAAGCTTTGTTCAAAGGCATACTACTCTATCAACGACTACTTAAATGATAAGAATAGTTGGTCGCTGTGATCAACTCAAGACAATGTTTATGTTCTTTCTCCAGCTTACGTACTGACAAGTTATATGAGTTTATTTAATTGTTTATTTTATTTGACTTTTTAAGTCAAGTTATTTTAATTTAACTTTAATTTATAGTTGACAAAATCTACTCATCACAATGTTTTTTTTATGAGTTGTATTGCAATATGTGGTTAGCTAGTGACCTGGACAATTCATCATATTATTTATTGTTATTAGGAATTAACTCTTTGTTTATTTATTTTACATCGATGGTCCTAGTTTATCATTTGTAACTTCCAGTTACAACTATATGTAAGCGGGCACGCCCTTTATGTCTGGAGGCTTTTTATTTAGATATTAGGTGCTGTTTACGTTTAGTTTTTTATTTCGGCCTGAGTATAGTTCTCGATGATTTTGTTTGGTATATTGGCGTGTGCTAGCTAACATATGGCTAATAATTTAAATAATGTTCTGTGTTGCGTAATGTAAATTATTTTGAATACTATTATATAGAATCTTTTTATATTTTGTTTTTCTAACTGAACAGTCAGCTGTGCTGCTGGGAAGTTTGTTGCGCCACTTCTTCTTCCCAACTAATGCACTAGGAAGTGGTGAAGGGTGGGCGTTTTGGGGGACTGTCTTATGTAATTTTGACGTTCGAAAAGTGCTGATTCTCAGCCTAGTTTGAATAAATGGCTTTTGAATTTTGAACTAAGGACCCAGCAATTTGAACCCTTGCAATTTTGACCCTTTTAATTGTGTAAAATATTGATGATACGGTTGACTGGTAGAAAATGCCTCAGGCATTAAGTCCGCCTTTGTAAGGTATTTTATTTTTACTTGTGCATAAAGTTTTAATAAATAAATAAAAATAAATGATACCCCCCTTTCCCCTTTTACTTGTCAATAGGTAGTTATGACGGTCGATGAAGGGGTTATTACAATTTTGACCCCGTTATGTCAAATACATTATATAAGCACTTTCACTATCTAGTAATCATAAATAATATTATTAATGCGAAAGTGAGTTTGTTTGTTACACTTTCATGCTATAACGGCTGAACGGATTTGGATGAAATTTGGCACACGTGTAGACCATGACCTGGAATAGGACATAGGACTTTTTATCCCGATATTCCTATGGGATCGAGACTTATGCGAGTAAAACCGCGGGACGCAAGAGATTCTTAAACTATTGTGTCTACTTCATTATCTTCTACATAACAACTTAAACTAGCTATTACATTGATTGCAATCTAGCGACAAGGCGAGGTGAATGCTCTATGATAACGTGTGAATAATTATATAATTTTGTTTACCTGCATTACTTACAAGTGTAATATAAAGTAAATAGTTAATGTTATTATAATTCCTATTGTCATTTTAATCTAATGCAAAGATGTTAACATAAATGTTTGTGTAAAGTACTTAAGTTGCAATAGAAACGAAATACCATAAATTCAATTTCGCTAGTGTCACAGATAAGTCACTGTATTATGTCTTCACACAAAACGGTCGAAACAACGCGCTTCGAAATCTCAGTTTATATCGAGACGCAATAGGAGTGCGCGGCAGTTACGCACGGATGCGGAAGGTTTATCTAAGCGGCCATAGGTAATTATTTCAAGGTCACTGCCGAGACATGATACTATTACTTTATTATACTGTATCAGTATGATCAACAGTATGGTTTCACCTATTAAGACACATTTTTAGCGCGTGGGAAGAGGCCTAAGACGCCATAGGAATCTTTTGTGACCTCTCCAAGGCAAACCTTGCTCTTGAAACTTGAGCATTACGGATTTAGAAAACTTGCGCTCAATTTAGTAAAATCTTATTTAAACGATAGGCAACAGAAAGTCCAAATAAACGGTATCAATTCACTAGGTTTAAGAGTAAAAATGGGTGTGCCACAAGTCTCGATATTGGGTCCATTCCTCTTTTTAGTTTATATCAATGATCTACTCCATTTATTAAAAAATCAACCACAAATGGTGTTATTTGCTGACGATACTTCCTTAATTTTTAAGGTAGATAGACGTGCTACAAATTTTGACGACGTAAATAACGCCCTAATGCAGGTCCAAAGTTGGTTTACTGCTAATAATTTAGTATTAAATGGGAAAAAAACTAAGTGCATAAAATTTGCTTTACCTAATGTCAAGAGTAGTGATTGTGAGATAGTATTGAATCAATAGAAACTAGAATTCGTCGATAAAACTGTTTTCCTAGGCATCACGCTCGACTCAAGGTAACAATGGGGTCCTCATTTAACATCTCTTGCAGGACGGCTAAGTAACAGCATATGCTGTCATGGATACTTAGTCGCCTATCTACGGACCGACCGCGGCAGGCATTGCATAATCTTGAAGATCGACCCGTGCGGCCATTATTATTTTGTCGTGAGCCCCACCAGATACCTATAGAATAGAATACAGATGATGCTTAATCGCTCCCAGCGCACATGGACAGTCAGTTTGGCTCCTATAGCCGATATCAGACGTTTCACTCAAGTGAATGGTTCGCTCGGATGAAAGTTCATTTTTGTTTAATTCCACGTTCACACCGGTAGCACACCTCCGCCGCGAAACAGCAGCGAAACAGTAGTAGTTCAATTCAACTGGCTCCCGTCAGTCCGGTATCCAAATCGGATGCGAGTAGCGGAACATGACGCGAGTCAGTTCTATTGAACTACTCCGGTTTCGCGGCGGAGGTGTGATCCCGCCTCAGACGATACCGACAAAATTACCTGGGAATGAACGTTCATCCGCTCCTTTCATTTCATTTTTTGATCTTTTGACAGGCGAGTGAAAGACGTCGATTGCCGAAATCCGACATCATTGGATCTGTTCATTAATTAATAAATTGTATTCATATCCATTTTTCGTTGAGTCGTTACATTTCGAGTAAAAGATAATAAAAGGCAAAAATAAACAAAAAATTAAGCGTCGACATCGGCATAACTTTGCTGACGGGCTATTTACTATATCATAACAAGAGCTATTTTCATTCCTATTTCTCATTCTGACACCAGCATAATGCATAATCAACCTATAATATTCCCACTACTGGGACTCAGGCCTCCTCTCTGTGAGAGGGAGTGGGCCGTAATCCGCCACGCGGGCCCAGTGCGCCATGTCTTCGATTTTTTATGGTTCTAGGACATACGTTGCCTCACGATGTTTTCCTTTACTGTTTTTGAGAGCAGTGGTGATGAAATCATTCACACAAGTTAAACGCCTGCCAGGGTTCAAACCTACAACTCGTAATTTGCGACCGTTACCCTTGGGCCACCACTGCTTTCGCTCATTCCGACACTAAGCCTGAAAAAAAAATTAGTTTTTCTTTCGCCCACAGAAACCTAGCATTCTAATTATTTTCTCATTATGCTGACACAGCCGTCGCGAGCACACGTGACAAGGCATAATCTACTAAGCTAGAATATAATACTTAATGACCGAAGATTATACTTACTTTCATTCTACGGGTAATTTTCACCAAAAAGATATTAAAAAGATGGTAAAGTTATCTGATGAAGTTACCAGTCAGAGGCATCCTAAATATATTAATATTTTAAATTCGAAGTGAGTTTGTTTGTTACGCTTTCACGGTAATACGGCTGAACGGATTTGGATGAAATTTAACACATGGGTAGACCATGACCTGGGTTACTACATAGAGTAATTTTCATCCTGTATTGCAGACGAAGTCACGGGAAACATCTAGTAGTTTTTATTATATAACTTAAATGAGTATAATATTTATATAATGGCGAATTAATATTCTTAAATGACATCGTAATAACTTTATTTGATATCCATCCATTGTTCCATTAAAATCGTTAATAAAAGAAGTTTATAAAAACGAGGTACAGTACAACTCAACTTAGATGTAGCATCGGCAAAATTCGTAAAACCGATCACTATCCGAACTGAGTGTTCCTTCAAAATCAACAATCTTTAGTACTGCTTTAGGCGAAAATTATCTTTACGCAAACGCAATAACTTGTCCAGTCATATAACCAAATACATTCGTAAACTTGAAATGAATTAATAAAAATTTTCAAATTTATGCTACATATAAGTCGTGTCATACTGTACATACCTATGTTAAATATTACCAAGCAATTGGGAACATTATTTTAAGGAATACTCTGATATTCATTATAATATAGATTACAATGAACTTACTCCCAAAGGCCCTACTCCTTATCAAAGGTACATACCTAGATCGAACACATTGATTTAAAAAGATTTTAAAATGCAAATAGATCTCACCAATACATCACACATGCTTAAAAGCATTCTATTTAAAAACTACATACATTACGCGTTATCTTGGGCCCACACCCTACATGTGAAGCAAAGTTCGGGCGCAGTAACTTTGAAACGGCGGGCACCCCGCGGCGGTTCTACCACGGGCCAAGTTTCAGCGCTCCAAGAAGGAAACAAGAAATAAATATTGTATCATTTTTACGAATCTAGGAGTTGGTTAAAACTTGCGATTCTGAAACGTACGTTTTTATCTGTTAAATATGCATCGGTGCTAAGCTTTTTGCCTTTTAAATATGAATGCGGTATGGGTATGAGTTCCCGTCGAAATAAGTTTTAATACGAACTCGAATATGATGAAACTTTGTTCGTATTTAACGTTTGTTTTCCTTTAGTTTGATTTCATGGAAAATTCATGATGAAAGCGCTACTAATTAGAGTCAGGATAAAATATTTTAATTCTGTAGGTGTTTTTTTCTCGAAACCGTCCTAATTACATAATATTAACGGAAAAATGGTAATAAGCATCCATCTCATTTCATTTTAGGGTTTCGTACCCATCCCGCCAATGAGACCCTAGGTACTCGTACTAAGGCACCGCTGTCTAATGTCTGTGAATATCGGGATAAAAAGTATCCTATGTCCTTTTCTAGGTCATGGTCATCCAAATCCGTTCAGCCGTTTTAGCGTGAAAGCATAACAAACAAACTCACTTTCGCATTTATAATATTAGTTAGGATGGTTGGAAGTATGATAATAGGATTTAAGAAATCTTTAGTGTTAAACATTGTATGGTGGTAAGGAACTCTTCGCGTGCGAGTTTGACTCGCACTTGGCCGCTTTCTCAAGTCAAATAAAGCCATTCTCTTATTACCACAGGAATCTCTATCATAAATTATACAAATCTGTCGAGAAAGATAATTGGGTGTTTTTTTTTCAAAGGTACCACCATCGCGGACTCTGGCGGTGAACGACTTTTCAATCTTATTACTAAGGGCATAATGGTGAAAAGTGATCGACCGCCATCGACCGCGGTTTTAAGAATGAATGATATGTGAATAAATAGAGTAACAAAAATACTTGTTAAGGCGACGATAACCGACTTTTAATGATTTTATACTGAACATCACGTCTAAACGAGTTGTAAATGATTTGGAAACAATATATGTTGAAGAGCATTTAATAACTTAATATATAAATATTTTAGCTTATGTTTATATTACATAGTGAAATTAATTTGTAAAGTTATGTCTAAAGCGGATAAAAACTGAGAATCACGCAAGATTTATCAAGCGTATTTTTCTGAAACCTTCATCATTTTAAAGATAATTTAATTATTTTTGTTTTAGTATACGTATTTTATTAAAATACCTTTTGTTTTATGTATAATAAATTAATAATGCGTTTAATTTAGGTCAGCGCTCCTTGATGGGCGAGTCCTGTTGATGACGCGTTGCGTGAGCTCAGTACAGAACACGCAAGCTAACGACTCAAGGTCACTTGCATATATCTGCGTTTTAATTGTTATAAATAAAATCGAACTAGATACGGCGAAACGGAACCATGGATAATTTAAAACAAAATATAGAACAAACCTTTTCAAATATTTATCACTGAAACATACGTCAAGCAATAAAATTAAATCAGTGTCGTATTTTGTTGTACTTTACTTTAAAACAAACATCAGTAATTCACCGTGAAAATTCACTGCAGTATCGTATTTGTTTTCATCTTTGATTTCCAATGGAACGTTAGTGTGTCTTCCATAGACAAAATGTGTCCGTTTGTGGGTGTAAATGTACACACACAGTGTATGTCAGTGGGTGTAAGTGTACACATGAGTTTATGCACAGAACGCACCAAATTGTCAGGTAATAAAATCAGAAACCTCGTCACGCTATATATGGTATTAGTGTCGGTACATATTTAACAAGCTTATGAATCAATCAATTACTGGATGAGAAGTGCAGTATGATTGTAATGTAGATCGTGAAAACGAACGCGAAGGACACACAGGATTAGTTCCTGCATTCTGCACACCGCCATTATTTTTTTTTATTTTTTTTTTTTTCAGGATGGGAAATCGTCAAATGACTTCTCCCGCTCTGGGCAGAGCGAGAGGGTGTGTCAGACTTTTACTGACTAAAACCCACCCGTGTTCCTTCCGTTGCCCCCCCCCCACCCCTCGACTTGGAAGAAAAGAAACCGACACATGTTGAAACTCATAACTCTGTTCATAGTTAACTTTGCTCAAAACATTACTTCCAAGGACTATTAGTAATGTTAATACCTATTTTAGTCGAAAATAATTGAACTGTTGCATTGAAGAGAAGGAACTGCACAGAAAATCAAACATTTTGACAAAAAACTTGCTATTTAGAAATTGCAACAGACGATTGCACATATTTATGTATTTATATCGAAATAGTGAGGTATTTCTTATCCTGCACTCTGTTATCTAAGTAACGTCTGAGAAAATTATTGACTTTGTCGGCGCGTGCTCTGATCTTTTAGTAAATATGAACACGATTAATATTTGTGTGCTTGTAAAATAAATCATTAACACTTATTTCGGTTATTATTATCGACCAAAATTTGTGTGGGGTATCTACTGAAATGACCCATCCTGAAACTACGAGTATCAAAATTAGCAATGGAGTTCAAAATGTAGCCGTACTTTTACAAAACTATCAAACATGTATTATAAAGTTATTGAAAGGCTTATTTTAGGAACCTACCATTGATTACTCAAAAATAAACAATTTTCTTAAGAACAGAGTTAATTTCTCTGCCCTATTCAGATAAATAATCTCCGTATCAAAATTTTCTTAGTAAGAAATGCAAACACAGTCACTAAACGCCCCAAATAAAATAAAAAAACGAAAGTCTACAAACTCTACGCAGTAAGAAAATAAATCATATCCACTCACCGCCCTAGGACAGGTCGTATCATAAAGCCGGTCATACAAGTACTCATGACTCTCCAAATTCTTCAGCACTTTGGGCCTGATTACCCTCCTGACAGGCTTCACCTTCGAGCATGGTAACTCCACAGGACACGCCTTCACAGTTTCCACCAACTCCTTAACAACACTCCCGTTACCATTCGTAATGGTAAAATTCCCATTCGCGATGGTCAAATTCCCATTCGCGATGGTAAAATCATCAATGACTTTACCATTCACGATAGTCAAATCATTAATTATGGTCTCAGAATTTTGAGCAACACCGGGAGCCATTGTAATTAATTCTTCGTCGGTTCAGATTGTTTTAATGAATGAGGCGCACGCGAAACGCGACGGCACTGGCCGTTGGTAGGTGTCACTGTTGTATTTATAAGTGTTTTATCTAATGGCACAGTAATGTGACAGTAGTTTTAGATATTTACCCGTGTCGTGACTCGGCTTATGTTTTGACATTACTTGGAAAGCTTACTAAACTTAGCCGACATGATTTTTACTTGTAGTGTCACGTGTCTATGCTCTTGTAGCAGAAAATTTTTGTGAGGTTATTTTGTGTGATTTTTCTGCAACTTAGTCAGAAAATGGAAAATTCTGACACGTTAAATATTGTTAGTTTTTCCTACAATCGATCATATTAATAACTGACTTATGGCTTCTGTAATAGCTGATACTTGAGAACCTAAACCCTATCCTAGCTAATGTATTGTGTATGTTAGTACAAGTAGGTATACAGAGGAAAAAAATAAAAATAAAGGAAGAGCTCATTGAGCATCAAAAAATTCGTCCGGATCGCTGTCAGTGGGAAAAGTGCCCAAAAGGCTGGCAGCGTTGCCACGTTGGATGGCAAAAATTCAAAATTCAAAAATCATTTATTCAAACTAGGCTGAGAATCAGCACTTTTCGAACGTCAAAATTACATAAGACAGTCCCCCAAAACGCCCACCCTTCACCACTTCCTAGTGCATTAGCTGGGAAGAAGAAGTGGCGCAACAAACTCCCCAGCAGTGGCAGTGCTGATTCTTTGACCTAAAAATTTGCCAACCCTCTGGTCACGTGAAGAGTCGACCAACCGATAGGCGATGTCCCGAAATGTATGTTATTTGTTTTTGCTGTCATCCTAAGGTAGATCCCCAATGCTGTCAACACATCAGTGCTATGCTCAGACGAAATAAAAAACCAAGACAGAGTGCTGCGAACAATACTGTGAAGCATGCCAAAACTACACCGCCGCTCTGTGCATACACGCTCACACGCACACATTAACAACCTTTTACAATGACACTATAATCCAACTACACCACACAAAGTGCACACATGTTTACGAAACCAGCTTCACTTCACTGTTGACAGCGCTATGTCTTGGTTTTTTATTTGGAATGAGCCTATATTGTTGTTGATTAATTTTGTGTTACTGAAACAGGAATTCAATTCTTGTATCGTATCGTCGCGTATTTAAGAGAGTAATTTTAAATGTCGTGGTCAAAATTAGCGAATCAGCAACGTGGAAGCGGTGCAGTATAGGGTAAACTCGCACGGCGAAAAATTCGCACCTGTGCCAATTTACCCTTATTTTGATTTGCTAGTAATATATTACGATTATTGCTGATTATTTATGTTCCTTGCTTGTCATTATATAGGGTGAGTGGTTAGTAGTGACCGATACTTAAACATGTGACTTTACTCACGTCCCATACTAAAAGTTGTTCATAATTATGAGTAAAGTTACGTGTTTAAGTATCGGTCACAAATTTTCAGTCACCCTATATATCTATTTGTTTTTATTATTCGAGTTAATTGATCGTTTTGTTATAAGTTCGTTTTTCTGTGAGGAATAAAAGAACCCTATTTTTAATTTAATAGATTTATATTGAGACTCTGGTTATTGTGCGAGTTTACACTTAAAGCATAAGTAAGGATAGGGAAGGATAAGCCTGCCTTAGGAGCCACAAACTTTACATTGAAGTGTCCTCGCACGTCTAGTCTATTTTAATAGTTAGCCCAAATCAATTTAGGATATTCTGAGAGTAAAACTAAAGATTAGCTTAGTGGGAGTTAGTATACAGCCTCGACTGAACTTCATAAAGTTTTGTTACAACTTATATTCTAGGTCTAAAGCTAGGTTGAGGCCTCTCAGCCCCTGATTTCGTTGAGATAGTGTTAGTTTTAATTATTAAAAACTTTTGTATTTTGAGTGTTAGGCAATACTATTTTAAGTTACGAGTCTTGGAAATAAAAAATTATTTCAGTATTCTGACAGAAAAAAAACTTTTTACAAACGAAAACACCGACTTAAGAAAAAAACACTATAAAGTGAAAAATAACTTTAATTTCGGAAGTCAGTGTCTGGTTTAGAATTTTCGTTTTTTGCCACCGACTTCCGAAATTAAAGTTATTTTTAATTAAAGTATTTTTTTTGAAGTCAGGTTTTTTTTTGTAAAATGTTTTTATTTTTCAATTTTTAGTTGTGGTACCTACCCCACACAAATTCGAATACCACTACCTGCTATGTAAATAACAGTGTCAGGAAGTTATCATCATATCATCCACATATACTAAGTGGGAAAAATATGTATTATTGAAGCTTACTCAAAAACTATCCAAGCACAGTTAATAAAATTTATATGAGACCAATTTGGGACCTTACCCTTTCATACAAAAAAAGAATTTTCAAAATCGGTTCACACTTGACGGAGAAATCGGCGGACATACATACGCGACGAACATATAACCTCCTCCTTTTTGGAAGTCGGTTAAAAAGGATAACAGCGATGCGGACATGTACTTCAATATCTAAGGCACACTTGCGCGTTATTGGGATAGCTAAATAACTCAGAATTAATAGCTAACTATTATAAATGTCGTGGTAAAAATTAGCGAATCAGCAACGTGGAAGCGGGGTAGTGTAGGGTAAACTCGCACGGTGAAAAATACGATTATTGCTGATTATTTATGTTCTTTGCTTGTCATTATATAGGGTGAGTGGTAATTAGTGACCGATACTTAAACACGTTTTTCATAACAATGATTTACTCGTCATTATGAACAACTTTTAGTACGTGACGTGAGTAAAGTCACGTATTTGAGTATCGGTCACTAAATACCAGTGACCCTATATATCTATTAGAGTCCATTGTAGCTATAGTTAGTCAGTTACTCATTTAATTTAGTACTTAGTGTAAATAGTTGCATACTTATGGTAATCGTATTATTTCATGATCATCTTTAACTTTGTCTTTAAAGGTGAATTTGCATACTGAGCATGTTTTCTAATTAACATTAGAAACTATGAGTATCGATTTCAGCGTGATAGCTCTACTTTAAAAACCGGAACTTTAAGTTAAGTTTTTTTACGGAATAAGGGCGCGTAGCCAAATAATAACAGCCACACGGGTCAATCTTCAAGGTTAAGCAACACTTAGCGAGGTCGGTCCGTGGATGGATGACCATCCATTACATACCGAGACCCTTGCGTACCTCAGAAAGCCCGCTAAGCCGTTGATCTCGGTTGTCATTTGTACGTAGATCTTTGACAGCCGTTATGGATAGTCAGAAACCCGAAAGTCTGACAACCGGTCTTGACCAAGGGGTATCGCGTTATTACCCAGTTACTGGGTTGTGGAGGTCAGATAGGCAGTCGCTCCATGTAAAATACTGGTATTCAGCTGCTAACATTAGACTGGGAGCCGACCCCAACATAGTTGGGCAAAGGCTAGGCAGATTGATTGACTCAATGTTCAGCTTGATTAACCGATGTAAATAACAAAGCCAGTTTTTTTTAAAACCACATGATAAGCTGAAATGTAAAAAAAAACCATTCCGAATAAAAGTTAATACAATAAATACATACATGATAATATGAATCATTCCGCCGTTCTTACCGGCTCTCATCACGCGGATGTTATAAAAATATTTACATTATGTGCTACTTACTATGTTTAAAAATACATAGGCTCTCAATCAACGGCTGATGTTACCGTTTGATTGAGTAGAGAACAATCATGTTTTACTGACCTTTTCTCGGAGATATTGATATCCTAGGCTTAGGTATGTATAATATTATCCTAAGGTTTTGTTAATCTATCATTATATATTATTATTGCGCTTATTATAGCGTGGCTATGGTCATTGTTTTCCCATGTGTTCATTCTAAACTATATTTTAAGAAGGTACCTACATGTCCAGTATGTATCAGAAAGGTATGGTCATATATAAGAGTGTGGTACAGACGTTAAAACTGAAAATCTAGCCTCTCTCTCGCGCGCTCCGCCTCCTCCTTCGCGAGCGTTACTGCTCCGCAGAAGGAAGTGACGGCCAACCATGCACTCTCGCTCCGGACCATGGCCTAAACCAGGGCTGGACGCGAGAGATCGCCGCCGCCGATCGCCTCCGTGACGACACGGCGGTGCTCGGCCCTAGCCGGGCAGACGTCCACCGTATGCTCCACCGTGTCCTCCGGGTGATCCACACAGAGGTGACACCCGGATGTTTCCTCCCACCTTATGCGGAAAACTTCACCATACCGGCGATGGGAAACTATATAAAAAGATATGGCGAACTTCTGAGTTATTGTTTGTAGTTTTTTCTTCCTTTTTAGGGTTCCGTACCCAAAGGGTGCCAAACGAAACCCTATTACTAAGCCTCCGCTATCCGTCCGTCCGTCCGTCTGTCTGTCTGTCAGCGGTCTGTCTCTCATGAACCGTAATAGGTAGACAGTAGACATGTTCACAGATTGTTTACTTCTAATGCCGCTATAACAACAAATAATAAAAATAAAATAAAGTTAAAAATTAAATATTGTATGGTTATACGGAACCCTCCGTGTGCTAGTCCGACTCGCACTATCGGATATATATATAGCCGTTTTGGTTATGTTTTACATAGTGTAAAACTGTCAACTATTCACTAAGTAAAACTTAACCAAAACGGCTACTCCATAATAGCAGAAAGGCCCATATGCTTAGCTCCTTCATTTTACGGGAATTTATTGCTTTTGGTCCTTCGCCAGCTTAACAGGGATTGTCTTTGTCTTGTGGCAAAGTCCAGACACAGGACCCTCTCAAAACGTGCATACCTAACCGTGAATATACTTTTTGTTTGTACATGCCGGATCCGGAATTCCGAATTCTAGATCGGCTTCTCTTTACGAAAAAAAAAACTAAAGTCAATCGAATTTCCAATAAAAATAAATAAAACTAATGCGTACCCAAACTGTACAATCGGGTATTCAAACACAGTGTAATCAAGTCATGTGCTGCTTCTTACAATATTTGTACTAAGTCATGCACCCACTGTTATCCGCACCCAATCATTTTGTTAGCATGTGATAATTCCCCACGGATCTGTTTTTGTGTGACGTCATCATCAGTTGACTGGATGACGTACAAAGTAAACATCTCCATATTTGGACGTAACTTTAATTTTGTCTGTTTGTTGACTACAGAAGCGATATTTTTTCTTTTTTACAAATGATTAATCATGAATTTCAGTTCAGAGTCTCTTTTTACCTAAATTAATTCATTAATTAATATGAATTTTAACGGAATTAGCATAATTTGAATACTAAATAACGATTATGAATTTAGGGAAATGAAACTCATTATTTGACATCTTATAATTATTATTTATGTACCATGAACAAAGTTTATAAAAATCTTAACTTATGAGCAAAACCGTTTTCACGGTTTGTGTGTTTGTCCATTTTTGGGAACTGAACAAATAGTAGGTATTACAAATAAGGTTTATTTAAAGTGGGCACTAATTTCCACTTATTGCGCTTATAAAGTAAGTAACAAACAATAATATCTTGTCTTATATGTATGGAGGTATCTTATCCAGTTACCCCTTCCCGTTGCTTGACATGTTTCCCGTAGGTAAGTTTACGCCATCGGGAGTAATATTTGTCCC
This sequence comes from Agrochola lota, assembly GCA_947364205.1. Classification (NCBI taxonomy): domain Eukaryota; kingdom Metazoa; phylum Arthropoda; class Insecta; order Lepidoptera; family Noctuidae; genus Agrochola; species Agrochola lota. The sequence continues at coordinate 16,924,635 of OX376228.1, forward strand.
CATATTTTTTTTTTCTTTCTTTGCTTCGCGTATACCGTATTTTCTTTCTTTATTAATATTATAATGAAATAAAATGAATAAAATTTAAAATAATGTAAAATCCGCACAAGTAAGATCCGGGAAAAAAATTACGGCTAGCATTTTTTTAAGCACTTTCTAAGGAAAATTAATCCTGACAAATGTGGCCACTTATTCCAACTCCGCATAAGTAACGTTAATGCTGTAAAATCTGTCTTTGGCTTGTACTAAAATAGTATTACCATGAAATTGTAATAATCCGAGTAAATGAAGCCAAATGCTTTTCGTTGAAATAATTTGTAATTTTTATGAAGCAATAAGGACCAAGTAAATGAGACAAATGGAGCAATAAGGTGTCCAGTTCAAAAATATTTAATTGCCATAACAGTGTTCTTTAGCTCCTCTCTATTATTAGCACGGAAAGATTCTGTTGTTCGCAAAAACGGTTTTGATGCCAGCTCAGAAAAGATGGCTTTTTTTTATTTATTATTACTTACTGTTTGTATTTCCTGTGCGTGTCCCAAATAAAATATTTTTCTTTCTTTCTTTCTTTCTTTCTTTCTTTAGGGTTATAATTATCTCTCTAGGACACCATGGGAACTCGAAAACCGGAATGCGATATGAAAATAGATTCAGAAAAAAATAAAAAAATACAACTTCATTATATTCTAGCAATGCTTGTATCTACGGGTTTTTAACATTTTGAATCTGCACTCATAATATTCTGTTTTACTTCTTTATAACCGACTTCCAAAATGGAGGAGGTTCTATGTTCTTAGTGTATGTATGTATTTTTTTTTTATGTTTTCCACCGATTTCTCCATCAATTGTGGACCGATTTTAAAAATATATTTTTTTGTATGAAATGGTATGCTGTCAAGTTGGTTCCCGATTTTTTATTTTTTATTTTGCTTGGATAGTTTTTGAGTCAGCTTCAATATTACATATTTTTCCCACTTAGTATATGTGGATAATATGATGATAACTTCCTGTCACTGTTATTTACATAGCAGGTGGTGGTATACGAATCTTGGGTGAGGTTAGGTACCACAACTAAAAAGTGAAAAATAAAAACTATTTAAAAAAAAAAACAACCGACTTCCAAAAATAAACACTACAAAGTGAAAAATAACTTTAATTTCGGAAGTCGGTGGCAAGAAACGAAAATTCGAAACCAAAAACAACGAAATCCGAAATTAAAAGTATTTTTCACTTTGTAGTGTTTTTTTTTTTGGAAATCGGTTGTATTACCATTCTGTTCATGATTTCATAATTGGGACTTTACCAAAACTTTATTAAAAAACTAAAAAAGAAAAAGAAAAACAATAGACGACGTATATTTAGTAACCTAATCCGCGTAACTGTTCTTAAGGAGTCATAAAGAACCCTGTGAGGAATCCAGAAAAATCCCATTTTGCACAACACTTCATCGATTCAGGTCATTTCGTAGCCAACTGCAGGCAGTAGCAACAGCTGACTTCATAGAAATTTGATTTGATTTCATAGAAATACATCTACGCACAATGGTCCACCTGACGGACTAGTGCAGAAACAAACCCTATAACATAGAACATAGAAACCAGAGTGTCGCGGCGACACGTCGCCTACTGATGCTGCCTGCAGTCGGCTACGGAATTGTACCTTTATTCTATCCATTCGCTTAATTCCAAAATTATCTCACAATTATCCAAACCTCGTAACAGTTTATATTTAAAACTGCAGCACGTTCACGTGGCCTAATGTTTGTTAACACAGCCCTCATCTGTTTAATATTGCGCTGCAAAGATTAGTAAGCAAATAGTAACACTATCAGATACAGTATGGTACTATCAAAACAGTTATCGGTACCTACATCTAGAACAGTCACGCGTATGGTTAGTAAATACTATTATACTGAATCAAAAATTCCCCGAAAATATTATGGTAAACGTTATTGTGTCCAACATCCAACCTTGTGTAAATAAATGAAATATGTCGTTTTGTTAAGTAAACTTTTTACAACATGTGCTAGCTTTGATTTATGATCATTTATGTCTAGGTTGTGTCTGGATGGTTCTTTTCTTTTTACCTACTATTTGGATCCATGCAACTTGTACCTATTTAATCTGATGTTGTAAAAGCCTGAAAATATTTAGGTCATTTTTTTTTAGTTTACTTATGCACATCCTAACCAAAAGAGATCGTCGCGCGGGTATGCAATAGTCGCGCTCTTTTATATCACTTTACAGCATAATCACGGGATTGGCGGGATCAATCAAGTCGCGTTTGTACGTCAAAATTCATACAAACGATCGGATCGATCGCGTATTTACGCGACCATCGCTTTTGGTTAGGACGTGGGGTAAGTTGAAAAGGAAAGGAATTATAAATGCTTTTTTTAGCTAACAGTTACGCCATGAAAACTGTTACTATAATGTGAAGAATCAGACCACCATTTCAAATTTTTGTACCACCTACATGGTTTACGTATCTATATAATATTTTATAAAAACATGTCGATCGCAATAAAGAACACCGTCTTTCAAAATACTGGATGTTCCTAGTTTGAAGGACAGACGTCTTACTCATTTGTAATAGCCATCAACCAATACATCAACTCAGCTTATCACAGTCCACTGGCCACTCCCACACTACGCTTGCCGATACGCGGTCTCCACTCCAGGACTCGTCTGCTCCACCAGCCATCGGTCCTTCGACAAACATGGCCAGCCCACTGCCACTTCAGCGTGCTTACTCTGCAGGCTGTCAGTAACACCGATTCTTTTCCGGTATTAGCCCTACCTATCCATTATTTCTGCCGTCTAATGTTTTTTGGTACTGGAACTCAGACGCGTGCTGTACCACAAAACATTAGACGACAGCGCTTTATATCGCTAAAATATAACCCGACCAAGTGAAATTGCTCGTTAGTTTCGTATTACACGTATGTTGCTTTGAGTTGATTGAATTTGGGATTATTTGTTTCTCTACGTAGTTACGTAGAGAAACAAATAATACTAAGTTTAGTAGAAGAATTTTTTTTTACAAAATTAATAGATTTTTGTGACGGAGATTTTAGGCTAAGTTTTATGTTAAATAAATAATTACTTGCTTACTATCTACCTATACAATATTATGTAGGTATCACAGTAAGTCGCCAGTTTACCAGTGTTGAACATGCAGTAATATATTTACACAGTGACAAAACACCCTGTTAGCCGTGTGGGTCGCAAAAAATAGTGGCGGGGCAAACAATGAACTCATTTGCCACTTCGCCACCCGCTGTTGTGCGGAACTGAACGGCACGACAGCAAAAACAAGCTAGATTAAAACTTGCCAGCGCGAATTGTTCGCAAATAGCTATGGACCGTGTAATATTTATTTCAACCGTTTGTGGTATTTATTAAATAATGAATAGGATTTTTATGAAGGGAATTTTTTCAACTTTTTTTGGGAACAAAATCTATGTATTGGTAAAAAAGGGGTGTATACTGGAATGAGGGGTGAAAGAGAGTGAAGAATGGAAACTGAGGTACGGTGACCCTAAATAAACTGCGGTAAGAACAGGAAGCTGCTTAAAATAAGACATTTTGTGTACCTAATTAATATGCAAATTAATATACCACAAAAAGTCTTTCTTCCAGAGTCTGTAAACTGCTATAAGCTTGTTATACACCGTGACATTTTAGTCGTCTGACAAAAGCAACCCACTTCGTGTATCCAATGACTACTAAAACTTCCTTAAAAAATAAATAAATATTGTAACAATGTTTTTATTGCTCCTAGAGGTATTTTATGTTGGGTACATGAAGTGGGCTCGTTTTGTAAGACGACTAAAATGTCACGGTGTATTTCGGCAAAGATTTTTATTCAAACGGTACTTACTTCCACACGAACTGTAACGACATGAATGAAGTGGTCACACATGAGCATTACACTTCATTACTTGTCTAAGGACCTAATAACCAACACACCTACTTATTATCTTGATAAAATAATTACAAAAGCAATAGTAATAATAATTATTCTTGTTCTTCGTTTCGTTTCGACGGTACCTACATCTATGTACGTACATACATACTCGTATACCCGTGAAGCAAAATTTGTAAGTACCCCTTTTCACAAAAAATTAAATTAAAGTTTATATGGAGAAGGAATGCAGAAAGCTCATAATTCTATATAATATGCATTAGAAATAAATAATAATAAAAAACATTACACACACTACCACGTTTGACACACACACACTCTTTTGTTTATGGTAACTTAGAATAATGACATGGCAGCATGGAATTAGTATGTACTATCATGGCAGCAAAGAATTAGTATGTACTATCATAGCAGCATGGAATTAGTATGTACCATCATGGCAGCATGGAATTAGGATGTATTATCATGGCAGCATGGAATTAGTATGTACTTCATGGCAGCATGGAATTAGTATGTACTATACATGAAATTTGTATGAACTATCCTATCAAACATAAAATTTTAATGAATTATCGTCGAATTCCGACCACTAAGCGACCTAGTGGTCGCTCTTTTGTTTATGGTAACTTAGAATAATGACATGGCAGCATGGAATTAGTATGTACTATCATGGCAGCAAGGAATTAGTATGTACTATCATGGCAGCATGGAATTAGGATGTATTATCCATGGCAGCATGGAATTAGTATGTACTTCATGGCAGCATGGAATTAGTATGTACTATCATGGCAGCATGGAATTAGGATATATTATCATGGCAGCATGGAATTAGGATATATTATCATGGCAGCATGGAATTAGTATGTACAATACATGAAATTTGTATGAACTATCCTATCAAACATAAAATTTAAATGAATTATCGTCGAACCACTAAGCGACCACTAGTCTACGTAATATTAAGAGAACAATAGAATGTGTACAATTAATGTCAACTGTTATAAATACAAATAAACGCCGAGATAAGCCGGAAAAATACGAAAGAAAAAGTAAGAAAACATTCAACACAAGTGCCAATACTTCTCAAAGTTGACGCAAACAATCGTGACCTACCTCACCCAACAGAATTATTATCCATTTTATTGGCTTATTCATGTTTCCAAAACCGTTTCATGATAATCCCTATTTTACCCACAAACTTTTTCCCATTGGAAATTATGATAATACGTGTTATGCAAACTAATATTTGTAGGAAGAAAACTTTGTGCAATTTGTTTAGGCCTCTCTTAAAAGGCACATTATTGGGCTGAACGACTTTGCGAAACTTTTGATTGTCCTGTTTACTGTGCTGATATCTTAAGATGTTTAATGGTAATCTTGGAAGCTCTTAATCTTTTTGGCGCATCTAGAAAGTTGTAGCTTGGTGCCATTATAAATATTATATTTTTTATAAACATTTAGGATTTGTGTATTGTATTTATTCATTTTATTTTTTGTTATTTTTCTTTGCTGCACCGGTTGACGTCATAACGTCAACGCCGGCTGTCGCTGAAAACCAGCGCTGGGGCTCTTTCTCGCATAGGGTCGCAGCATTATGCTGAGCGATGGCCGTTTTGCGTGGATGTGACGCATGTTTTCCCCGGAACTGTTTATTTTCGTGTTTTGTTCTTACCTTGCGTCATGTGTACCGCAAATAAACGTATTTTCTTTCTTTCTTTCTTTCTTTCTTTCTAATTACGTTAATATTTTTGTCGTATATTTTAGAATTCCGTTGCCAAAATTAAAACATTGCTTTGGCTCTTTGTTACATTTCCTTAGTTTATTACTCTGCTTGCTGTCGTTTCTTGAAAATTATTACTTACTGTAGTCTTAATATTACTAGACGGTACTCAACTCCTTACTACCCCGTTTAATAGCCGGGAATAAGTACGCTTGCCACCCTTCCTTAGCCTTCATCATTTTCACGAACTCACTTCGAGGAAAATACTTAATATAGTAACAATATCAAGTTACCAAAGTGGATTAGCGCGTTCATCTCCCTGTGAATGATATCGCGTCAAAGCTTTAGTTCCATAGCCGATGGGTATTAATAAAAAAGTTAATCGTGCGTGCAAAGGCAGCGCTCCGTGCGGCCAGAGACCGGCCTGGCTGTGTACACGAGAAATTGGACATAATTTTATCACTTTGAGTGGAAAAGTGATGTTTAAAGGTTTTTTGGAAGAATGTTTGCTATGCCAATAGGAAGCGTTCCCTTTTTGAATTCTGTTTGCGCCGATTCAAGAGGGATTGACGGCTGTCTGTCAGTACGCTTTGATGTTTTGTTTTTACTTTATTTTTTGTGTTGTTTTCGTTATCAATTTCTACGTTTTCACTTGGAAAGGCCAACGTACGTTGTAGATAAAACATAGTTATTTATATAATGGATTTCGCAGAACAGCATTCACGTGATATTTATGATTATAATGTAAAACTACTAATGGTTGAATTATAAATAGTGAAACAAGAAAATAATATACCTACATTCAACTACAAATAGTTAGGATAACTGTTTTTGGTAGAATACTTTGATTATTTATATGTCTAGTTATATTGTCGCGCTGCAAAAGAACTAAAACAAACAAGCCAACTTTGATATGCTGGTGTGCGTGACAGCTACATCTTACACTCGCGCCACATCATTGTGGTTTTCTAGTGTGCGTGCATTTAGCGGCCAACTGTTGGACGCATTTTTTTTGGACGAATTGTCAGCTTTGGTTGCCTATCTAGACATATTTATGTCTTTGGTAGAATAGTTGATTTTTGTATGCCTATTCTTTGTCAGAATTGTATATTGGATTACTTTTGGATATCAACGTAGCTTTTAACATTTCCGCTTGGGAATAGGCTTCGCAAATTCTATTAGCCTTTTCATATGCTAGACCGGAAAACTGAAACTAAAATTGGTAAAGTTGGATTTTGTTAGCTATTTAGAACAGATCTTTATAAAAATGTATATGTATGTCAATATGAATGGAATATTGATGAGTGTAGTTGTTAGGGTTTTTTTGAAGTAGGACTAATTTATTTAGTTTAGTTATTTTGTTGAATGTACAGTTTAACCTACCTTCGTTGCTGACTCATACAATGTAATTGACCTGAGTATATCTTAAATAAGTACTTAACTAAGCCGTCGTAAACACTTGCGACTTTTTATCGTAAGTACACTGGATTTTCAACGCATTGCGCGTACAAAAAAAAAAAACTGTATGTATTTTTTTGACGCACTGGGATGCACTATATTGGATTTTCTATGCTTGACTCAACACCGAGAGTTGAAAATTCAATGCGCGATAAAATATCGTCGCGTTAAAAAATCGCTCGTACTAACTGGGCTAACTAAGAAACTGATGTTTTTACCATATTCCAATTTAAGACATTTGGCCGGACATTGCCTGAAATTCTGATGAGGCTTAGTGCCAAAATCTTAACATCTAAAGTAAACTCAGAAACGCGAGCTAACATAAGTTAGCTTAAATCACCAACAAGACATTCATAAGCCGCAGTAGGCCACAACGTAATTAATATCTGGCGAGCGCTATTCCAAAGGTTAGATATAAATATTCATCGATCCTTACCCACTGTGGCTCTGATGATACCAATCTAATTCTCCAGTAATGTATTACGAAGCAGGCGTTTGCATAACATTGTTCAGAACTACCTAAATTAATGGGTGATGGTAGAGATATTAATTTCAGGAGTTGTAAATTGAAATTAGGGAGAAGCTCGTGGCTAAGTAATAACAGCCGCATGGGTCAATCCATCAGGTTTAGCTACGCTTGCCGGGGTTGTCCGTGAATGGGTGACCATCTTTGCATACCGAGACTACTCCGTGCCTCGGAAAGCACGTTAAGCCGTTAGTCCCGGCTGTCATTCGTGGATCTTTGACAGTCGTTACTGGTCGTTAGAAGTCCGAAAGTCTGACAACCAGTCTTACCAAGGAGTATCGTATTACCCAGGTAAGTACTGGGTTGTGGAGGTCAGACAGGCAGTCACTCCATGTAAAATAGCGGTATTCAGCTGCATCCGGTTAGACTGGAAGCCAACATAGTTGGGAAAAGGCTAGGCAGATTGATTGAGATGTAAATTCAATATGGCGGCAATAAGTGAAATGTGTGGTATTTGTGGAAATGTCTGTTTTCATAAAAGAAAAGAGGTTTTTTTTTTATCTAGAATGTCCCAGTAGTAGCTGTAGGGCAGTAGAGTCTGGTTTTGTGCTCGGTTCATGGCAATAGGCTCGCCCCTGTTAAATGGTGCTTAAATATAACTGGCGAAATTTGGGTGTACTATAAGTACGAACGAGCGCTAATCCATTACGCAAAATTCAAACGCGATTTTCTCATGGAATAAAGACTACAACTTTGAGATATGACCTATTTCATATTACTGTGGATTACAAAATACTATGATCGTAACAACATAAAATTACAATCAACACAGTAGGAGCAAATCACTTTTTAAAGTTGCTAAGTGTTGTGTGTTATTGTTTTATAACATTATTTTGTTAGAGAAAAAGTGTTATAATATGATTCTATTTTTAAATTTCGGTATTGTGTTTATAATGTACGTCAATATAAACTCGTTTTGAAGTTTATAATTCGAATATTACGATATGAGAGTAGATAAAACATTTTTTTTTCTATTACGATACAGGGCAAATCCAAAAAGTTCATATCACCAAGGAGTCTCCCCATCAACTTTTGTAATGGAACGTTAGCGGGGCAGCAGCACCGCTCTTGCTCATGCGCGGTGATAAGCTGGGTGCAGGCGCCATTCGTACGATTTGTTGTACTGAATTTCGTGGGAATGTTTTATTCTTGATCTTTAACTTTGATCTTTTATTTAGTAGGTTCAATCCCATCGTATGAGAGTAGATAAAGTAGTATATGAAACTGCACATAACTATTAATTATTAGTATTAAAACACTCGTATTTTAATACCCATCGTTATGCGACAGTTTCATAAACTACTATTATTCGATTTGTGAGCAGCCTATGGATATACTCGATATCAGCATTGGGCACCCCACATAGTACAATAAAGTCATCACAACTCACAGTGTATATTGTATCCACGACCCACATTTACATAATATTAAAAATAATGACTCACAAACTCACGCTTTGTCCACAAAAGTCTCGCGGGCTCAAATCACATGACAACTACTATTTGCTCTACGTTGACATACATAATATTTGTTCAAACATTACTGTGGTTACACTGTATGTTTTGATATTCACCGACTATGCGTTGTTTCTAATACAATAACATCGCATAATCATAATCAAATCAGCCGAAAGAAGTTCACTGCTAGACTAAATATAGGCCAAGCACCGCCAGTCCGACCGGTTCTATGGTACTTGCATCCAGCAGATTCCTGTGGTCTTCACGAGGTCATCGGTCCACCTTGTAGAAAGCCTTCCAACGCTACATCTTACGGTATAGGTCCACTCTGAAATGACGCGGCCCACTACCGCATTACCCATAGAAATCCGCATTACCGTAATGCAGTCGTGGCACGCGTCATTTCAGAGTGGACAAGCTATAAGTCCGCGGTCGCCAGTCCGGAACCAAACCACCTCACAAAACAACAAGCACTTCGCATACTCGGGTTTCATAAATGTGCACCATGGGCAGTGGGCAGTCAGACCGGCAACCCCTAGCTGGCATATTTTTTTTTTACCATGACTAGAATTATATTTTCCTACACTGTCATGGTAAAATGTGGATGCTTCTCCTGCACCGCCGCCCAACAGGTGGGGGTATACTGGTGTGACGTTATGTTATATTGAAATACGGTTGCAGAAAGTGGGAATTTCTATTTAGATACATACGCTACCATGACAGTGTCTCAATTCGGTAATGTAGTTAATTCACAATGTTTCCAATAAATTACAACAATAATGTGTTGTAATTTATTTATGCATGCCATATAAGATGTACAAATTAAAAACTTATCACGTGTAACGTTACCCTTGCGAACTCGCTCAGTGAACACGAGAAAAATCTATTCTGTTAAACAAATTTAGTGTGCGCATTGTTCGCGTCAGGGGGACGTTGTGCAACAGTTTAGTTCGACGGAATGGCTTTACATAGTGTAAGCCTCAATGTAAAAAAAGTAGGTTAGTAATCAAAAGTTTCCGGTATGTTGGGGTTCTTTTTGAGTCCAACTTCAGTCTAACTGGCATTCAGGATGTCTGTAATTTTTGTAGCTATTTAAAGCTACTACTGTATTAACGCAAGTTCCTATAGATTATAGAATAACAAAGCTCTTCTAATGAGAGGTTCTTTATGAATGTAATACGGTCAGTGGCTTAAAAAAGGAAGTGGAGACGCAAGGGTTTAATGGCCACTTTTAGGTGGTTTTACGGGTAAATCTCCTTACATTTTGTTTAGAATCCTGGAAGAGGGCCGATGTTTACCTTTAATAATGATTAGGTGTTAAGGCTGCGAGTGTTCATACAAAATGTACGAAACTAATCTAGGATTTTTTTACAATGTGTTGCTTTGCGGCGCGTCTCTCCCAAATGTGCGCGAGCCTCATTGCACTGAAGTGGAAACAGTTCAAATTCAAATTTGAAATTTCAATCTGTCTGAAGCAATTAACTACTGCGTGGCGGTGCGGCTCACCACGGCTCCTACTGTGCTTTGACGCATATTTGCAATGCGGCGCGTTGCGGCCCGCCGCGGCTTAATGTGCGCTTAGCTATAATTATATAAGAAAATATTCGTTACAAGGTGGTAGGTATAGATAGTGCCATCCACGAAGACGCGCCCCACTCCACTCCGCTCCGTACTAAATTATAGCTTACAGTACAGTAATCACGGAGTGGAGCGCGTCTTTGTGGATGGCACTATCTCTACCTGCCACAGTAAAACAAATAACTATCGCAAAATACGAATATCCAAACCCTGTATTATTGTCCCAATGTAAGGCAGAGACCCTCCCTACTCCATTTTCCACTTCGGTCTATATAGTGCTGAAAAAATGACTTTAGAAACTTAAGAGGTGCTTTAAACCATCGAACTGAATATCTTTTACTATTGGTCTAAATTTGCAATCATGAAAACGAAAACAGCTATCCCATACAGTTTAGAACATTACGTATTAAACCATACTATGGAAAAGCAGGTTTTTTTGTTGTAATGCTGACAAAATCAAGGTAATCGAAAGATCGAAACCAAACATATATATTGTATTTCTCCTGAATCCTGCCACAAAGCTATTGACTGCATTCGAAGCCAGTTGCGCCAGTTAAATTCATACAGTAAAAGAAAAATATTGATACTGTAGCCTTAAATTGGCGGCACGGTACATTGCAGCCCAACGGCTGGATTAATTTAATTTTTATACGAACAAAAACCCGACAATTTTTCAGTTTGATTGCTTGATTTTATTTACACGGGAACGTTTAAGCTGGGGGCGAAATGAAGTGGAATAATTTGAAATGTCTACGAGTTTATTTTTATGTTTCTTTTAAATTTTTAAGGATACGCGCCGCTTAAGGGTTTTAGCTCATTAGTAAGGCTTAGGCCCTTTAAACTAATTTTAAAGTTTGTCGGTTTATTTTGCTAAGTATTAAAGACTGAACACTAATCTGATTTTAGAAAATCTGTTAGTAATTTAACTTGGTAAGGGCTGATGATGTCAAGTAGGTATTTCTACCAACAATTGGCATGGTCTATCTAAAATGCTGGTATTCAGCTGCATCCGGCTAGACTGGAAGCTGAGTTGGGAAAAGGCTAAGCAATTAACGATGATGTTTTGGTATGGAATCCAGGTTTAATGACCCTGAAGTTCTTCTAAATAATGGGCATAGACCTTACCTAATTTGCGATATAGCTTGTCCACTCCGAAATGACGCGCCCCACTACCGCATTACCTTATAACCGAGTGCGTAAAATGCGATGTGAAGCGCGTCATTTCAGATTGGACAAGCTTAACTGGTGAAAGATATAATATCGTGAAGGGGTCAATGCTCTATGAATGGATGCATTTTTTTTTTATTTGCCGTGCAGTGAAATAATTCTAGGACCTATTATTATTTCCAAGATACTCATATTTCGCAGCAAAGTACCACATTACTAATGGAAAATTCTTTGCGGAAAAAAGATCAGTTCTGCGCAATAATGTTATGTCATAACATTTTATTACCTTTCAAATATTTGCTCGTGGATAAACTGAGCTTACGTTTTTTTTATTGATTTACGCATATACGATGAAGCTTAAGTAAAAAAAATTAAAGGAAGAAGGCAAAAGTGGTCTATCAAAACGGTATCTAAGAAAGTTTTCGGTGTAGCTACAACTGTTTCCGAAGCACTACCGCTTACCACCCGTCCGAAAATCCACCCTGTGTATTATAAAAGTATTTTGTAGCGTATTTTTCTCAAACTTGCCCGATCCGATTTTGATGCCTTTCTCAGGGTAGTGTATCCCCTGTCAGCACCAACTGACGGGGTCGAAAGACCAATGCCTGCTGGGGTTGCGGGTTTGTCCGAAAGGGATATCGCGGCCCCGGCACACAGGCAACGGAAGGAACATGGGTGGGTTTTAGTCAGTAAAAGTCTGACACACCCTCTCGCTCTGCCCAGAGCGGGAGAAGTCATTTGATGATTACCCAACCTCAAAAAAAAAAAAAGAAAAAAAAAAGGGTAGTGTATCCCTGCACAAGTATCAAAACCATATCGCTATTGGTCCATAGACCAATAGAAATTCGTCCAGTCTCCTTTTCATTCTGAAAACAGCCCTCCTGCTTTTTATGGAGCTTCCTTTCTCACTTCAGGAAAAGTTTACTAGAATAAAAATAAGTAGAGATATTTTTCATGAAAAAGTAATGTCAATTGATTTCAGTACACACGGCTACACATCAAGCTATACATTTCTAGTTTATACTGATCTCGCATTTTATATGGTTTCCGTACAATGCGAGGTCGGCTTAAACTGGAAATGTATAGTTTGAAATGTAGCCGTGTTTACCTGCTGAAAGACTTGAACTTTTTAGGACTACATATATAAATCAGACTCTTAAAACCAAATCCTAAACTTATGCGTTGAATAATACCAATATCAAAACCGTAAACTCTAAACATCTAGATTCTAGAAATCCAGACAAAGTAGGTACCTACCTATTAATAAGCAATTTGGGGGAACATCGTCGATCTGAGATAGGTCACGTTCCTGATCTCCATCAAACCACCGATAACCACTGATAAGAGATTAAAGAGCGGTGTGAAAGGCCTCTCACACGAGCCCTCTCGTAATTTATTAGATCCTTTCAGATAACGCACATGTAACTTTTGTTCGAAGCTGTGAGCGATTTGATATAAATATTCTTTTGTTTGAGCTCTTGTATTGTTTTGTATCGCGAACAATAATATCGCCGAGCCTGCAGATATTTTTGCCCGCACTGATCGATTCATTTTTACAGAAGCTTCCGTGTTCATAAGTTACCAGAAAGTTATTAGTGAGAGACTAATAATTGTGCTACAAAAAACATTATTTTAGGTGAAATATAAATGTATTTTATTTTATTAAAATGAAGAATAATTTTTAGAAAAGCTTTCGGAATACATGAAGATATTTCAGTCCCATCATGAGTAGAGTGTTTGAAGCATTATAACTATTGTACGAACACTTTTGATCTATCAACCAAATTGGGTTTCTTTATCAGTAGGTACTTTATATCGTGCGTAAGTCTATTAAAATGTTATCGTGGTTACGTTGTAGAAAATACACTTTCTTCTTTTTACAATTAAACTTTAAATGTTGCTAGAACTATGACACAATCTTGTTGTATTTAAAAAAAGTTGTCAAGTTGTCAACATGTTCGGATTTTTCTTTTTTCCAACATCTAGCGAACAGGGTGAGAGCTCAAATGAACGTCCATGCTGTACATATCGGCACGCATAACAATTAATTAAGTAAAATAAAAACACAATGCTCCACCGACAATTTTCTTTGAAACGGAAACAATTCTATACATGTAATGATTTATAGGCAAGTAATAACGTTACGCTTAAAATATTGATAGGTCTAATTAGGACCTAAATTGTTGCTAAAAGGATTTAATGATGTTCCTTCTAACTACAATAAGACAATGGTTTCATAAATTATATTAACCATCATCTGAATTGCAAATTATGAAAAACCAGAAAACCACAAGTCTACGAAACATACAATAAATTATCCTTGCAGCTGTTTTACTACCTTAGCACGCACATTATTCTTAAAGAAGTTATTTGCCATACAGACACAACATCTAATGCCAAGACACCACATGGCCCGTATTCCACGTACTTCATCAAATAACCGAGCCTACTTGTTTCACAAACAACTTTCTGTAAGTATCTGCTGCGTGACTATAAAAGAGTTACACTCGTAACTCAAGCAAGACACAACTTATTTTATAAGAAAATATTTAGGTACAACTATTCCTCATACTTATATTTTCTTTATGTGATAAAGAATTAATCACGAAGTTCTCCTTAACTGTATTCATGGCAGATCATTTTTTTTTCTATGAAGATTTTATTTTTTCATCAGCATCAACATGCTGCAGTTTGCAATTCAACTCCAATTAATTTTGGCAACAAACAAATAAGTTATACGACACCATAACTTATTTGTTTTAATTTAGCACAAAATAGGTATTCATCCCTAAATTTTATTTGAAACAATAAACTATTTGAAAGAAAAGGAAGTAAAAGTTGCTGTTAAGTATACAGTATATATTTGAAAAATTAATTAATTATTCAACGAAGAATGCAAGATGCTTTTAGCAAAACAGTGCAAACAAATAAAGTCAGAATTGCAAAAAACAAACGCCGCGTTTTTAAAATGAAATGGCAGCGCTTAACTCAAGAGAACACTTTGTTTAAAATGAATGAAAAGTTTGTTAGAATACACTACTCATGGTTTGAAACAAGACTTGAAGAAAACTTTACAGGATAAATTAATAAATTGTTTTAGCCAGACTGCGGCGAAGCCAAAAAAGGAGGGTTATGTGTTTGAACTGTATATGTATGTGTGTGTGTCTATGTTCCCTCGTAACTACTAAACGACTGAACCGATTTGGATGAATGATCGCAAACAAAAGTTACACCATAATTCAGGTTATTAGTTTGTCCTGCCTGCAATACAAAAATTCTATAGAATGAAATGCTTGTTTTTCTTTTCTTTTCAGTTATGTGTTTTTGCTTGCAGTCGGGTTTTTAGTATTGTAAGTCTCAATGCAAAATTAAACACAACATTTCAGGAACGTATTGATGTTACTGATTTGAGATAATTAATTAATTCAGGCGTGACCTTAAGGAAATTCATTATAAAACACAATAGACGTAGATAATATCAGGATAGTCGGGTCGGCGGACTAAAGCACATAAGTCAAAAAATTGCATAATTTGTTCTTTGTACCAAAATTATTAATTTAAATCAATACATCGGCAGACTAAAGGACATAAGTCAGTTCGCTTGTTCGAGCTCGAATCTCAAGTAGCGTCCTTTTTCAACCTCTTCATTAGCATGAATCTTGCGACGTTATAAAAAACATAAGTTGAGTTATGTTAAAAGGAACACTTGACGCTCTCGGACTTCATGGCTACAGAAAGTGACTTATGTTATTAGGAACGTTAAGTGAGTCGCGTTATCTCGATGTTTAACTCTGGGGGTAGGTACTCAAATTATTATTTATTGCTTAGGAAAACATTAGGTGTTAAGATTTGGGTCAGTGTCGAATGAAATGCAAGGAGCGTATATCATTGACTGATAGACAAGCTACTTTTGTAGAATATTGTCAAATGGGAACATATCTCAAAAGATCAACTTATATGGCATCCTTAATTGAAATACACGACAAGGCCACTCAAAGACAACGCACACTAGATCCTGACCAACAAAAGATTCGCATGAAAACATACAAATATTTTTTATTAATTCATGGGAAGCGTGAACCCATTTGTCGAGGATGCCTCTTAAAGACGTTAGGCGAAAGCGATAATTTTATAAAAACAGTTGCCATGAAAAAACGGTCGTCTGTAGGTGGCACTCAAACAGATGATAACCGTGGGAAGAGTATACCCAAACATAAGATTTCTGATGAAAAAAGGCAAGAAATTAAGGAACATATTTTGTAATTTCCATCCTATGAGAGCCATTACACAAGAAAAACTACATCAAAAAAGTGCTTGCCTTCTCATCTAACGATTAACAAAATATATGATTTATTTTGTGAAAACCGCGACAATCCAGCTTCAGTAAAAATGTATAGTCAAGAATTCCACAAATTAGGATTATCTTTCAAAAAGCCCCGTGCCGACACATGTTATACCTGTGATAAATTCAAGATGCAAATTCAACTATGTCAGGAAGAGCAAGTCAAAACTGAAATAATTGCTCAACATGAACATCACAAGATTGCTGCAGATAGAGCATACGAAATGAAAAAAAGTGATACCCAAATGAATAAAAATGACAGTGCTGTGCAAGTTTATACATTTGATTTACAACAGTGTTTACCCACTCCAGCTCTCAGCTCTTCTGTAGCTTTCTACAAACGCCAGTTGTGGACGTTCAACCTGACTGTCCATGACAACAAAACCGGGAAAGCTGTATGTTACATATGGTATGAAACCATAGCTGCTAGAGGAGCTAATCAAATAGCATCATGTCTATTCAAACATCTGCAAACATACGTACCCGAGAATACGAAACATGTGATATTTTATTCTGATACTTGTGGCGGTCAGAACCGAAATTCTCATGTCAGTTCAATGTTGACCTGGGCTTTGCAGAAATTAGATAGATGTCATAGACCACAAGTTCATGGTTCCGGGTCATAGCCACTTGGAAGTAGACACAGATCATAGCATTATTGAAAAAAAGAAAAAGAAAACAGAGTTGCAGATTTATCACCCGCATGATTGGATACAACTTATCAGATCGAGCAGTGAAAAATTTGAAGTTGTCGAAATGCGCAGTTCCGACTTTTTGGATTTTTCTTCGTTGTTAAAGGGTCCTTTAGTATTAAGAAACAAAGACGTAGAAGGGCGACAGTAAATGGCTCGATAAAAAGTGGTTCCGCTATGATTCTGAATTTGGCGTCATCTCCTACAAAGACACATTAGACACGGAAAATCAATTTTTAAAATTAAACCTGAAACGTCGAATTTCTGCCATACCTGACACTTTTCCTGTTATATCGGTACAGCCCTTACCGATATCAAAAGAAAAAAAAAGATGATCTAATTTCTTTACTCTCCCTAATACCCGACGTTTTTCATAGTTTTTATTTAGATTTGCCTACTGTCAACAATATACGTAATACTGACCCTGATATTTTAGATAGTGAAGAAGATGAATAAATAGTTGAATATTATAAATTATAAATATAGGCTAGTATATAAATGATTTATGGTAAATTAGCTTATAATTAAATGTAAATACCTACTGTTCTCATACACTTAAGTCACAACTACATACTATGTACATAGTGTTCTTTCTAACGTAAGTCACTAAAATCGTGTTTTATTACATTTATGTCAAATTATATTTACGTGCATGTTAGTATTAATTAAAAACATAACAATATTCCAATAAATTTTAATTTATGGTCTATCGGTATTTTTTTATATAGTTTTTAGTTATTCCTGAAAAGTGTGACTTTTGGACTTAAGTGTTTTAGTCTGCCGACCCTAGTTTAGTAACCTATTCCGCATATCTGTTCCTAAAGAGTCATAAAAACCCCTGTAACAAATCGAAGAAACCTAAAAAATTGTTGTTATATAAACAAGTTTTAAAACCTGAATGGACCACAGTATTCAGCCGTGGTGCCGCACCAGCCAAAGCAATCGTCAAATCATACAACGTTTTCAAAAGAAATTACTAAGGGATTATAGTCAACGTGCCCTTTTTTTTATTTTTATTGAGGGTGGGAAATCATCAAATGACTTCTCCCGCTCTGGGCAGAGAGAGAGGGTGTGTCAGACTTTTACTGACTAAAACCCACCCGTGTTCCTTCCGTTGCCTGTGTGCCGGGGCCGCGATATCCCTTTCGGACAAACCCGCAACCCCAGCAGGCATTGGTCTTTCGACCCCGTCGGTTGGTGCTGACATCTCTTTGAGGCGCGCGTGGAACACAACGCGCCGTCGACACGGGCCTGGTCCTTATCGGACGGCGAGCCGCCCATTGCTCACCGTCCGCAAGCCCGCGCCTACGGTGGAGAACGCGTGAATCAAGTGTCTTCCCCTTAACTTATGTATTTATTTATATTTCAGACAACATGATCCATTTTTGTAGTAAAAAATAGTGCTTAAAATTATGCTATTTCATACAATGTTTAAAGAACGACGAACTTATAGTGACTTCT
The DNA here is from genome assembly GCA_947364205.1 of Agrochola lota. Lineage (NCBI taxonomy): Eukaryota > Metazoa > Arthropoda > Insecta > Lepidoptera > Noctuidae > Agrochola > Agrochola lota. The sequence continues at coordinate 16,942,963 of OX376228.1, forward strand.
TAATTTTATAGTTACTTATGAGTTTAAGTTATATTTAAATTACTTATTAGCTAATAGGCTAGACTGTAATGTGATAATAAAGTATCACCAATTGCGAAACTTTATAAAGGAAAATAAAAAACAAAATAGTCATGATTCTGACCCCAGCTGCAGACGGCAGCAGCCCGTATTCTAGTCGGTAGAAAAAAGGTAGAAAAATGCGTTATGGCTCGAGCGTTGCCGGCACTACTGGTCTGCGGTCGGGCTACACGTGTCGTCTGTCGCTCGCCCGTAACTGCAAACGACGTGCTCGCTAGCTACGGAAGGTTTCAAAGAAATTCATAGAAACGAGTCGTGTCGCGGCGACACGTCACCTGTAGTTGCCGGCTGCAGTCGGCTACGGAATGGTACCTTTAGAATAAAACCTCCGCGAGTTTAGTATACGTAAATGGCAGATTGGATACGAACATTGATTTCGATTAAGAATGGAAGAAAGGTTTCAACAGTCGGCCCCCTGACCTTGACAAGTGATGTCATCTACTATACATTGAAACAGCAAATAAATTTTCACGCCTCCCCCTTAAGAACTAGGTCAATTTTTCTTGATATTCGGATAGCTCATGACCTAAAGACGCGTATAAAAAACTCCGCTAAATTTCGTGGGTATTCCGGTGATAATATAAAATATTACAATGTAAAGATTTCACTCAATCTGCCTAGCCTTTTCCCAACTATGTTGGGGCGGCTTCCAATCTAACCGGATGCAGCTGAATACCGTATTATACATGGACCGACTGCCTATCTAACCTCCACAACAGTAACTGGGTAATACAATACCCCTTGATAAGAATGGTTGTCAGACTTTCGGGCTTTTGACGACCCGTACCTAACGACTGTCAAAGATCCACGAATGACAGCCGGGACCAAAGGCTTAACGTGCTTTCCAAGGCACGGAGGAGTCTCGGTTGTTAAGATGGTCACCCATCCACAGACTAAACCTGGCAAGAGTAGCTTAACCTAATAGATCGAACCGTGCGGCTGTTATTATTTAGCTACGAGCTCCTCGTTAGTGTAAAAACACAAACAAGTGTTTTAATTATTCTGGTACCGTCAGCGTTCCGCCGAGCGTTAACAGTACCTACGATAATAAAGAAGAAGACTGCATGAATGATTATGGAGTATGAGGATGTATTCACTCAAATTCTATCGTCATTACATCACCACAGGATTTGAGCTCAATAACAGAAACTATAATCCTAACTATATTAATATTATAAATCCGAAAGCGAGTTTGTTTATTTGTTACGCTTTCATGCTAAAACGGGTGGACTGATTTAGATAAAATTTGGCAATTGGGCACACCATGACCTGGAAAAGGACATAGGATACCTTTTATCCCGATATTCACACGGGATCCACGGAAAACACGGGGCGCAGCTAGTTATAAATATATTGATCGTAGCAAAATCACAATTAATTTGCTTAACGAATTGCTGGCACAAAATTGTTGAATAACAAATATATTTTCCAGTAGATAATTGGTATAGCTACACACGATAGGTAGAAAAAAAATAATTACCTATCTCACAGGCTGGGTCCAATTTCCGAAAGCGTACCCTCGTTAATTAGGCAAATATCTTTTGAAAATTTAATATTGGAGCATGGATGAATAAAATCTAGTTTCGAATAGATTTTCATAGAAGCATTTCTCATCGGGAAATGAGTGTAAATCAAATCAAAATCAATATATTTTATTTCACATAGACCTACATAGGCACTTACGTCAGAAGCTAGGTGCACGGTTCCAATTGGTCGTTTCGTATAGAGAAGAGCCGGCAAGAAAATCCACGGTTACTCTTTTAAAAATAATTGGCTTTTACAACATATTTACAATATAATTAAGAAAAAATTGGTAGTAGTAGGATATCCCTCTTCGATCCTAATACATTTCGGTCATAATCTCGGAACAATCATAAAGAAAACATCAATTAAACTACCACCAGAAGACCAATTCCCGTAATCAAATACATACAAAATCTAGTCGCAATTCTCAACCCAACTACAATCATTGTCAAAATGTTGTCAAAAATCTATCTAGTAGTATAACCCGATTTTTATAACTGTGCGCCTGTCAACGTCAAAATATTACAGTGTATGTGGTTTAAATAATAACAATAATAACTTATCGAATAATAAGACAACACTGTTGAGACGACACGAGTTGTGTAGACCGTATTATGAGGCGTAGGAGCACTGAGGAGGTAACCGGGAGGGAGAATTCTATACTAACAACCTACGATTTTGACAGCTGCAAGCGCACAGTTATAAAATAGAGTTATAAATTAGAGGTATTTTGACAGATTGCGACGTGAAATTAGAAGGTGAACGTTCTTAAAAATACGGGAGTTGCCCCTCTGATCAATACAGGCCCTAGGGCTTCAATAGTAATCAGTATGCAAGCCTTTTTATCCAACAATAGGGATGATGCCTGGGTACAAATTCTAATTAGTCCGTCATTCAGATAATAAAAAAATATTAGACACGTATTTTTTGCTTTATCATATTAATAAGAAATTACTTAAAAAAAACGCATTTTAAGTTAAAAAATACGTGTCCAATATTTTTAAATAATCTCCATGGAGGACTAAAAAAATTTATTTGCCATCATCCCTATTTATATCAGGCGTTTCTTAATCACGAAGTGATATTCTTATAGCATACGCACGTAATCAAAAATCGTTCAGATGTTACCTATAGATTGTTCATAGGTACAAATCTTTCTCCGGTATGTACAGTACATTTCTGATGTGTAATAACTATGACAACGGAACCATTATTGTTACCAAACAGAGCTGATAAGTAAAACAACGAGCTATATTATATTAACATTCTTCCGTCAGCTATGCTAACATTATTTAAACAGGCCGTGTATAGTCTAGTATGCATAGACTAGACAAAACACAATTATGTTACTGCCCAGACTAAACGGATGTCAGTGGCGAATGGGCTATACAAAACGTTTCCACTCAGTTTCCTTCTTAAACATGGTAACTAAGTACGTAATTGTGTGCTTGAATTTTGCAGACATGTTTTTAAACATGTTTTTTTTTTTTAACGAAATATTTCAAAGCAATATTTCGTGTGTTCAGAATCATGTACTGAATACATGGTATAAGTTTTCCACTTACAGGTGTGACTAAATATCTTCTACAACTTCTTTTCTACGATAATCAGTACGTTATTACATGCAAATAAACTTGTGACAGTTTTCCATCTTCTGTTTTGGTTAAACGTGTCTAAAAAAACTGCCTCAAAGACATAATCATCTATTACGAAGCAAGGATTGCCAATGAGTAATCATTAACTATATCTTTAATGATACACCCCTGTCTAACCCTTCAGGAACCACAAGAGCGTGATAATATGATGACGAACTGTGATCATTTATCTCCAATACACTTACTTATAATTTATGCCATATACTATGCAGCAGTATATGCATGCAACGAATGTTGACACTTGATAAGCTAGGTTCCTTCTTCTTTCTTTTTTGTGTGGTAAGGTAACCTGGTGTCAGAGTTTTAAAGCCTTTCATGGGCCTCTGACTTGGCTTCAAATGATGTCGAGAAATATCTCTCAGGCATACGTATCCTCACGATATTTTCCTTCACCGTTTTTGAAGCAAGTGATACAATACGCACATGAATCCAAAAATTCAGAAGTGCGTGTCTTGGGTTCAAAATCGAGACCTATGACTTAACAATCCGACGGTCACACCACTAGGCTATCACTGAGCTAAGCTAGGGAGAATGAATGAATGCTCCAAAATAATTGGTCGTCAATATGTAACTCACCAACGTAGTATAAACCTTGTAGATGTATCGATCTTTCCTTCACACTCAAACAATCTTATCAAAGAGAAACACAACAGAAATCACGCCAATATCTAAATCCCGTCATAAAACATTTATCACCTAATACGTTCTGAAGTAAAATAATTAAGTCTCTCTATAGCGACTAATGCTGACTAATGTCGTGTATAGTAATTATGTGACGCTCGTTAAATGCCATGCTGACGTCGGGTACCTTCTGACGTGGAGCCCTCCTAACGTGGGGTGACGCTAGGGTAGGCTCGGCCGAGTCAGCACATGACGTGTTTTGTTTCAGAATAGACCCTGTTTAGAAAAGGTCTTAATTAGATGGCGGATTAGGTATGTAGATGGAAATTACTTGGGTTGGATGCCTATATTTGTAAAGAAATGAGATTACAGTGCGTTCTTTTAGTTAGAGACTTCAGCATATTGGCATTGTCCCTTACGCATAGTTGAAACCAGCTAAAAGCGGTCGGGAATTTGTTTTTCAGCCGCATGACTAGGTTTTGGATAACCTCAAGGGATTTGTCTATTTTTAGCCATTGATACATCGGTATGAAGCACATTGCGACCACACAATATTATTTTGTCTTCTTACTGGCCCTTTCTTTTGCGTCTAACTTTGACTTCTCATTAAGCTGGTGTGAAAGCTAAAGTAATTGTCATTTTGTCAAAATTATACTGTTGTAGATAGGTTTTTATTGATGGCCAATGTGCTCTTCCTTTATTTTTAATTTTTTTGGTCTATGTATTTTCACGTAATTTATATATTTTAGTGTTAGATGTATATATTTATTTTTATTTTTTATTATTATTATGTATTATATTAATTTAAAAAATTATTAACAGTAGGTACTAAATACAATAACTAACTACACAAATAGATACAAAAAACAAAAGGACACTTAGGCGTCGAAGTATTCGTCCGCATCGCTGTCATCCGGAAACGTGCCCAGAAGACTGGCAGCATTGCCACGTTGAATGGCAATGCTAATTCTTTGGCCAAAGAACAAGTCAGCCCTCTGGTCGCGTGAAGTGTCGACCAGTCGGCGAGAAATTTCCTTAAAAAGGACACGTGCACTCGGACCCCATGACCCGAGCGTTTCGACCCCAAACGGCTCAAAACTGTAGTTACCCATAAGGTTACAGTATTTACGCCGCTTGAGGGTCTCAGCAGCCGCCGCAGCGGCGCCAGCACAGCCCGCCGTGTTAGGAACATGAGATGGTGCAAGGGTGTCGACACAGGTTGCGTCCCACACCAGAGGCCTACCCACCTTCCAAGGCAACAACGTCATGCCGTCTGGTCTCTTCCCAGATGTATATTATATTTAAGATGAACGAGTGATATATAGGTGTTGTTGTTTATCGTTGTAGGTTAGACTTATTCAACACCTGTTTGAGCTGTTAGCTAGTATACATCACTGTGCTGTTATCTGTATAAGTAATAACCTAGATTTGATTTTATTAATAAAATGTTAAAATGGCATCAAGATCATCCAGTGGAAGTTCAAGTTCATCAGACGATGAACTTATCGTGCGTTATTTAACGCGTGGGCGAAAGAGATTTAATATTTGCAAGGATATTTTTATGAGACGAGTTTGATTTTCTGTTCTGATTCAGAATGCCAAAGGAAACAGTTACATCACTCAGTTTATTGTTGCAATACAAACTTACGCCAAACACTTGTGTCAGTTTAAGCTTTAGTTTATATTTAACCAGTAGGTATCTACTTAAAGCTACTAAGATAAAAATAAGTTTAGGGATCTTTTGTAATAAATATCATGACATGTACGCGAAACAAATTCGAAAGTCAAACCCCAGCCAGTTCAAACACCCACCATTCGCACTCAAGTACAAAACAACCATTTCTTTCAGCACACTCTTAAGGTGTCGTTTATATGATACACTGTTTATCTGTCTGTCGCAACCATATTGGGAAGTGTTCTTCTAAACACATAACATAAGTCTAGTGGCATTATTGTCGCTACGAGTGACATAAAGAACGTTTTATGACACTATGTAGTTGGAGTTGTTTGGAACCCAGCCAATATGCGTGGGTGAATAAAATTATTGGTATTGCTTTTTAGTTTTAGATATTTTACCAAATTCTTTGTTATTTTTGAATGACTTAGTCTTGCCTTAGGTATTAGTTTTAAGGACTCAACAGCTATATGTACGGTTTATGTAGTACCATCAGGCTCCAAAGGCATTAACCAACATTTGCACTGTATTTATAATAATGTTTTATTTGATTTTGTAGATTTTAGAACTCCGTGGATTAGCATCCAATTCGGCATATCTAATAAACTCTAGTGCTATGAAATCTCCGTGTACTTACGTCAACTTACCTCACCCAAACTCTATTCTACAACTTCTCATTTATACTGCAAGGTCCTACACGAACCCTTACATAATAAAAATTCTTTGACGTTCAAAAAGTGCTGATTCTCAGCCTAGTTTTAATAAATGACTTTTGATTTTGAATGGTCCTTCAAGCCGGATGAGAACCAGTGACCTATATGGTTTTCTTTCCTATATTTCAAAACGAAATAATATGAAAAAAATAGGCAATAATATCCAGAATACCGAATAGTACGAGCCACGCAGTCTTCATCAATTCTTTATGTAATGTTACCAGATAAGGCCACAAGCTGATCTAACGGCTACCCGCACCTTTCGTTTTGCTCTTTTAAAAGCAATAACGTGAAAAGCGTTATAGCCTTTGAATATTGTATGTAACTACTATCTTTAGGGCTATTAATAGTGTATGGGGATACATTTCCTGTACACCTTATCAATGTTTAAAGTACTGATAAGATATTGAATAATGATACCATACATAACTTCACCCTTGTAATCCCCGAAGGGTAAGGCAGAGACACCCTCGCCACTTGTTGTTGTGTTTTATGTTTAAGTTCCAGTAATAGGGGCGAGCCTATTGCCATCAAACGGGCACAAATTCAGACTCCGGTATGCTACTGAGAAATCCCTGGTGGAAAAACCGAATAAAATTTTACCCCACCCGGGAATCGAACCCAGGACCTCATGCTCAGCAGTAACGCTTACGACCACTAGACCAACGGGGCAGTCTTTCGATCAAGAATGTACGATTTTGAAAGTCAAAACTTATCTATCTAAGTACTATAGTTTGTTAGAGTTCGTCTGGACAAGAATCTGGGGCGGCATCTACATCGCCACATGTGAACTACGCATCAAATACCTGACGTCACACAACATCCTGGACGTTACACAAATCCTGCATCGCGCAATCAAAGTTTACCACGCGATGGACATATATACAAGGTCCCGACCAAAACCTCTGGGCTGTTGCCCGCCAGACACGACACCTGTCTGGTCGGAAGATCCTCCCTTTTCTATGGTGGATGAGTGAACTTTACACCCTGTTCCTCATACCACTAAAAGTCTACTACCACGATATAAATTTCAGCCCCTAAACATGAGTTATGTGAAGAAGGTGCGATACGCTGGTAAAATTACAGACACATTCTATTTTCAACGGCTTCGAGCCATCGACTAAAATCAAATAAAAAATTCAATCTGCCAACAAAAATTTAATAAATCCCAAAATATTTACGCAGAACATTTTATTTGGCCAAGTGTATTACAAAAATATCTATACATTTAGGTAAGAACTCTTGCAACTCGTATTAACCTAAAACGACTGACGATCCACCCAAATTACACAACTTTGACTTGACAAAGCGTTGTCTTTGGTTTTTAAATTCGTTTCATCAACAGTCCCGCTGAAAAACAAAAAATATTGAACTTCGAAATATTTTAATTTCTCAATCAATCGGCTGAGCCTTTCTTCAACTATGTTCGTGTCGGCTTCCAGTCAATGCAGCTGAATCCCAGTATTTTACATGGAGTGAATGCCTATCTAACCTCCAAAACCCAGTAACTGAGTAATACGATACCTCTTGGTAGCACTGGTTGTCAAGCTTTTGGGACTCAGACTACCCGTAACGACTGTCAAAGATCTATGAATGACAGCCGGGACCAACGGCTTCACGTGCTTTCCGAGGCACGGAGGTGTCTCGATATGTAATGGATGGTCTTATTCTACCTTGATCGACCCGTGCGGCTGTTATCATTTAGCCACGATAATATTTTAACTTCTCGATATATACGAACACTTCAAATCTTTTGTCAAAATTTTATGTAGCGGCTGTAAAAGTACCCATAACGAAGCCGAGAGTCACTTGTTCTTCCCTTTATGAGGATACCTTCGTAATAGGTGTTTTTTTACCCTGTACGTAAAACAACTCAATTCCATAAATATGGTTTCAAATATAGTGAGTATCAAACTAGGTATTTGTTATTATCATCGAGGTTCAACGTTAACTAGAGAAGCTATTACCAACAAATTATGTGTCGCCGCGGATGTGCGATATTCAGTAGTAGATTGAGACGTTTGTTGTCACGGACGACAAAACGTTGCGCAAAAATTTTGTTCGCGGTGTAGTTTACATTGAACCTCAATGGTTTTTATATGTGACAAGGCTGAAGTTCAAATGTCAATTTCCTTTCAGCGTCTCTCACTGTGGATGACGAGTGAAGTCAAAGGAGTTCCTACCTAGAACTTTTTGTAGGTCATTTGCCCATTGGTCATGGCTATGACCATGGATATGTCTGTGTGTGGCTACACAGACAGGAGAAAACAGCATGATAGTTATTACAATGTTAATTAATTAAACAAAACCTTGCCGTCTTCATACTAACATAATTATAAAACATAAAAACCATATTCAACTAAAACGCATAAAACAAAATAGGTACTTGCCCCAAAAATCCCCCTGTATAAATCTTAAAATCATCTTTAAAAAAAATAAGACCATACCCTTCCTTAAGCTGATTTATATGAGACAAAAAACTTAAAATGCCATCGTTGGAATCCCACAGTACCTAATAAGAATAATGCGTACAATTGCAATGTTACAATGGTTTTTTTATCACGCAGATATCTACAGCAGGAAATGTTCTTCATTTATCCTGTTAACCATGATTGGTATGGGAAATTCCTTACTAAAATACTAATACCATAAAAGGTACCTATGTTTAAAAAATAAAATAAAATAAATGAAATCATTTATTATGGACCTTAAAAATTTATAAAACTGCCAATCTGTGTGACACTTTGTCGGCAGAATTAGCGCTCCTCTTAAAACATTTGGTACTAGCTCCCCGCGACTTCGTCTGCGAAGTATAACTTTCCTCGAGAATTGGGCTATCCAATGCAAAAATAATTTTTCAAATCCGACTGGTAGTTCCAGAGATTATCCCCTACATACAAACTTACAAACAAATCTTACCTATTTATAAAATTATTATTTAAAGTATAAATAATCAATATATTGCTTTTAGTACAAAAAAAAATACTCTGCCACAATTTTGGGATCGAAACGACCCATCGTAAGTTGCGGTTGTTATCACTGAGCCACCCGGTGGCCCAGTGGTAACAGCCGCAGTGGAGAATTTGAGACAAGGATGAGACAGGAAAATTATTTTATCACCACTATTCTCAAAACGTTGAAGGAAAACATCGTGAGGAAATCCCCGTGTCCTAAAACCAAAAATTCTAAAACCAGCACCAACCCGCACTGGGCCCGCGTGGTGGATTACTGCCCACGCCCTCTCACAGAGAGAAGGCCTGTATCCTAGCAGAGGGAACATTATCGGCTGAAAGCAATTTTTTTAGACTTCGTGATAACGACTTTGTTTTGAATCTTGAATAATTCTAATATACTACAACCCTAGACTAAATATATCAAATGTGTAGCTTGTCTTGTTCATTTCCATGAACAAGAAAGATTTGTTTTTATTCACACCAAAGTTCAGTAATAGATACATGTGACTGACTTAAACATAACTGGCGATTTTTGGAAGTACTAAAGGTACTTCTCTGCCCAACCCTTCGGGGGTACAAGGCGTGATGTAATGTTATGTGTATTTATAACAACTATAAGACCACTGACAGTGTATCTATAAGACCACTGTATCACCAAAAATTACACTAATATATACTCGTACTTTGACTTTGATCAAATGCTAAGGATATCATAAAATATTTACTTGAAACTCGTCTGTTACTCCTTATGGGATAGACGAAAAAAAGGTACAGCCAGACTGCCAGAATCCAGATGAGGACATTAGGTCTCTGTACGGGGAGCAAAACTGTCTCCATGTATTTGACACAATGCCAACAAAATAGACTGAGGATTCGTTAAAAGGAAACCACAATTAAGCAACGTTTGTGCATTTTGAAACAATACTTTAACACATTCGTATTTAACCTGAAACTTTCATTTAGCAAAATAAACAGAATCCTACACTTAATAGACATACCAAACAACAAACTAGTACCTAATTCGACGATAAGCAAATTCGATGTTTTTGAGGAAAAAAAATACCTACCTATATTTTTCATAGCAAATGAAAGCATAACCAATATATACCCAAATATATTTACATCACCGGAACATAGGTATTGGTTCACATAAATTCATATGTGTATAATAAATATAACAAGAGTAACAATATCGTTTTAATCACGAAGTAAAAATACAGGGACACCTTAGAATCTGAACATTCTGGAGAAAACAACAGTTGCTTCGAAAAAATACACTGACACAGACATTCAGCCGCATTTAGTTAAACTGTCACAACATTAGTAAGACCTCTGATACTGGCAAAACAGAAATCGAAGAATCTTATACAACAGAATGTTTTCCTATAGACACACTATCTCGCAAGTCCATATGTGAACCATTAGCACCAGAGAGCAAGTTGACCACATTCGTAGAGCCCCGAGCCGGAATCTCTCTTCGCAGAGTTCACGTTAAATAGCTAAATCTGTTAAAAACTTTTTAATACAGTTTTTTCGAAACGTTTCTTTCCATTTTCCATCATGGAAGTGAAGTATAGTTTCGCTGTCTGATAGGTACGAACTATTAGAACCACATTAACACTTTTTACCCGACTGCCAAGGAAGGGTTATGCTTTTCGCGCGTACGAGCTCGTATCTTGTATGTATATTTGTAAATTTCTTTATGACCTCGTATCTTCCAAACGGCTGTATGGATTTCGACAGTTATCGTTAGATTCGTTAAAAACCCAAGTGTCGTTAGATGGGTTTTTGAAAAACAAAACGAAATGGCGGATTTTTGGCGCAAAATAGTAATACGTTAATAAAAAAATATATACCAAACCCCCGGTAGGGTATCAAAATAAAGGAAATTAAAAGGGAATTACGAAAATATTTATAAGTAAATTTAAAATAAAAAAAGTTTTTGATATCTTAAGAATTGCCAAACTTAAGTGGCAATGAGCAGGGCACATTGCTCGCAGAACAGATGGCCGATGGGGCCGAAAGGTTCTGGAGTGTCGACCGCGTACCGGAAGACGTAACGTTGGAAGGCCTCTCACAAGATGAACCGATGACCTTGTGAAGGCCGCAGGAATCCGCTGGATGCGGGAAGCATAGAACCGGTCGAAACAGCGGTGCTTGAGGGAGGCCTTTGTCAGCAGTGGTCGTCTTTCGGCTGAAATGATGATCTCTTACTCACTATGGGCGTGTGTCTAAACACAGAGCCTGTTTTTGTACTCAAAAAACAATGAGATGAGACAAAGCCACTACAAGCTGTATGCTAAACTTCGGTGACCCACAAAGGACGTCGGTCTTAGATCCCTATTTATCCATCTCATCTTCTGAAAACTTTGGTAATCTCTTAAATAGTATCATTATATCCCAAAGTGTGGGTCCCAGAGTTTTAAGCGCGGTTACTTTCTAAGTTAAGGGACTTCCATCCAGATTATGATAAAAAGATTTAAAGACATATCTTACATTTGTATGCAAATTCGGCAAAGTTTTTCGCATATTTTATGGTCCTGTATACAGTGGCCCATTTTTGTAATATCCAACGTCAAAATGTCCTTTTCAAAGTTGAAATGAGGATTATTAACTGGATTCTTTTTCTTCTCTCACGAGTATATCGGCATGAATTATAAAAACAGCTCATACGTTAGTAAAAGAGCCAGTCGGTAACATGGTGCCAACCTCTCTGCTGGATGCCCAGAGGGCAGACAAAGTGACACTCTATCAGATATACCGATGATGGAAAAGTAAATAAAAAAAATAATGAAAAAAAAAACGACTGCCCTGCCAAAAAACGAACTAAAAAGTGAAAACAAGTTAAACAAATAAAATTGTCAGTATCGTCGGGGGAGTTTGGGTTCTTGTTTATAATTTTTTAAGAGATTCGTTTATTAATCCTCTTTTCCTATTGCATATTCAAAGATAATCGTATTAAGGAGTCGACTCCAGTTTTGCGTCGGGGCTGACACACACACTTTTTAATTTTATACATTTTAGTGACATGTTTTATTTTAAAACATGTTTTTTTTTCTCATTTGAAAATAGAGCCGTACTGCCGCCATATTGTTTATTACTAGTGTCACTCCGGAAGATGTAAGGATTCTAACGATACCTCAAACATCCAAATTTAATAATGAATAAAGAAACTCACATACATGCATGAACCGTGATGAAAAAATTTCATCCTTTTTTGGGCAGTCTAGTAAAAATATATGAGACTGTCATAAGCTACCGAAAAGCTTATATCAATCCTGTTTGAAAGTAGTTGTAGAAATACGAAATGGTGGCCATTTTAATGCACCACCACACCAGGACAAGATTAAGCCATTGTTTAGCAGCGTAATAATATATCTCGCTGTTGCCGGATTCTGACCTTTGCTTTGGCAAGCGAGTTGAAAACCGCAAACCCGTGTGATTGTGAACCGCTTGGTTCACAATCACGCTTGACAACAACAACGACAAGATGTCCGCTTCGATTCATAGCCCGTGAGCCATTTACACTGACCAAACAACTGTTTTCATATTTTTACAGTATTTTGGAAATCCATATCAGTACATCATTATTATCACATACAGGAAACTGTATCGCGTTGAGGGCAACTGTCTTGAATAAAGAGAAATTCTTAAAAACTAATTTTATTTTTAAAAACCTGGTTCTATTATGAAACCGTCTTTAAGCCACTGGCAAAGCTGGTCTTCTTCGGCATAAATAAAACATTTACTCTTAATACAAATCCCGGACTATTTACTTTCGATTGTAATACAATAGCAACATTTTTAATCCGGTTCCGTCGCTGCAGCCGCATCTGTCCGGAAGTGGGGATCTTCGGATATTCGGATTATTAGGACGTGCATCAGTCGTGGCCAATGTTGCGGTGGACAGCGCGACGGAGCAGAAGTAAACGCAATTACTGTGTACATACTCGTAGTTTCAATAAAATTGCTTACTACCGTCTGCATGCCACGTCGCCCGTGTGAAAGTCGGAAAACGACTACTTTTCACGCAATCTATTTGTTTTAATGTCGAGTTGAGATTGTATTGACTCATTCAGCTAGTTCAAATTTCGGCAGCACTAACTTTAGTTTATTATTATACTAGCGACCCGTACCATAATTGCGTAAAACACGATCAATCAGAATCTGAATCGTTTTGAAACAGATTACTAATTGATTGCTTCATAAGTTCGAAAAAAAATCAATCTGCTCAACAACGTAAGTAACGCAATGAATGTTGTTGAACTGTCAAAATGATTAGTCGTAATAAAACCACAGCGTCAAAGGGGATTTCTCTCTGCGGTATTGAAGAGCGCGGTGAAGGATACCGTGGTGGGATGCGAAGGCATGCGACGGTATGCGCCAGAGTCCGCCAGCATAATATTGCGGGGGAGAGGCAGTGCAGCGGGGTTGTACTCCGCATTTCCCACTTTCTACCTGTGGCATATTGCGGGATGTCGCAGAATGCTCCTCGGCAAATCCTCATCGATGGAGTCCCCCGCCGTCTGCCGGGCGTTCGCCTTTATATGACTCGTTTTAAGCCCCCGGTACATGTTGGGCGCGCTCGGCCAACGCAAATATACGCAAATCAAACGGCAAATCACGCAAAGAGGCACAGTATACGTTGGCCAAGCGACGGGCTCGCCCAACGTGTACTGGCAGGGGGCTTTAGATTGCATTCATTACTTTTACATACAATGATATTTCGTCCCTTTATCCATGACATGAAATACGAACAGTTATTAAAATTAATTGAATAGTCAAACGAACTTACCTGTAAGTGAAGTTCGACGGTAATTATACTCGTTGCTGTCTCGCTCGAAGATGATGAGAGAATACAATGGTAGTAGGCGTTTAGTCGAGTCTCTAGTCACATAATTTTGAAGAAATAACTAAAAAATGAACGCGTCCTTTCCTAACGTGTGCTGCCATCTATCTACCTCTGCAAGCTATCTTCATTAAGTTCATAGCGATTTATTGGTTGTAGAACACAGGGTGCATGCTCATATACCTAGGTATTTAGCATAGAATTTTTGGGTTGGGTGGGACTAATCATCTTCGAGCGAGACAGCAACGAGTATAATTACCGTCGAACTTCACTCACAGGTAAGTTCGTTTGACTATTCAATAATACTCGTTGCTGTCTCGCTCTCAATGATGAGAGAATACAATGGTAGATGTTCAAAGACTAGTTGTAAAAACAATAAATCTTAATAAAAGTAAAAAATAACGAGGATTTGTTATTTTTAACACAAGTATTAGATTAGCGTTCAAGGTATGTACTTGTACCAGTAGTAATCCTGTAACATTAATCATTACAGATGAACAAAAATATCAATTCAAATTGCACTCAATCATTTTAATTAGCAGATTAATAATCTTCAGAAAATGGTACTTAATTCAAATTGCACTAAATCATTCTTTTTTTTTTTTCTTCTTGGGAAATAATAAATCAAAGTTAAGTAATTTACTTTAAAAACTTCAAAGAAAAAGAACTGCATTATCAATAATCTCCAAAATTATTATTTTAATTAGCAAAAATCTTCAGAAAAATATATACTTATTGTTGATTATGATCAACAACAATAAGAACTTTATAATTTTATTAGACAACAATATTAGTTGATAATTTATCAATAATAAACCTATTAAGGTCTTGTATCAAATCAAACTAAAGTTGAGTAGAGTTTGTAAGAGAATGTACTAATGTCAATAACATTCCACACTATCCAACAGCTAATTATAATTTAGCTCACAGATTTATTGGGAGTTTCTTTTTTTATATAATAAGTAAGCTAGCACTGTCTCGCAGGCATTTAGGACTTCTAAAGAACTACAGCCTGCTGTAACTGCTATTACCTTTAGTAAAATAATTAGTTAAAAAAATAATTAACTATGTAAATAAGGTTGTTATTTTTCCCTAAAGTTTTTTAGTACTTAACCATTTTAACCTTAGTGTTATCTGTGTGTATTTATTGAAACTTTTATGTGGATGTTATATCTGGCCATAAAAAGATATACTTTAATCTCATTTAACTTATCGGATTTAATCATAATGCAGTGTACATTGATCACTGTATTTTTAGTATTTAATTTATTAGATCGTTAGCTCCCTTTTCGTCTGTGGCTAATATGTATAAAGTCACAGTTTTCAGGTAGCAATATTAAAAATAATTTTGGTTAAAATAGTTATTTTCAGTTCATATAATGTAAACAAGATATTGATATCCTAAGTATTATAATTTATATAGGTTCTGAAGGTCTTTATTTATAGAAAACCTCTGAATAACTTCATCAGCTGTTGTACGTAGAGTACCTAAATGGATATTAAAAAGCCTGATTTGATTTAATGGAATGTCACTTCTATAGGAAATTCCTTCTTGAATTCTCTGAGTGAAAATATTGTCTAATCTTGGTAATGGTAGGTTTTGTAATACTTAATTATATTTTGTAACTTACAGTATTTAGTCTATGCTACAAATGTAGGTGAGTACTGATTCATTGTAGGTACTTTTAGATGCTGACTTTATCATAATGTCTACTGCTACATCAGTGATTCCTTTCTAACAATTTTAATTTCTGGTGAAAAAATGGTAGGTATACTTAATGTACTGTTGGCCCTGTTATCTTTTAAAGTTGCTTTGATTATGTATAGCTGGTATGCTTTTCTTGGTTTTGAGAACCATAGAGAATAGACGGGCAAAAACATAAAATAGATTATATTATTCAGAACTTCATTATGTACTTAAAGTAATCACTGCCACAGAACAGATCCTGGATCTGGGTTCCACATTGGCACTATGTACCTATTGTTTCTGATGTGAGTAAATAAAGAAATTTTAGTTACATCATTAAAGAAATATCAAATCTTTTGATAATGTGTTTTCATTTTTAGACTGACAAAGCCATAAATTTACCTTATTAAGTACTTATACCTGTATCATCATCATCTTGCCCATATCCCAATGTATTTGGGGTTGGTGCTACAAGCCGTTTCTTCCATACTTCTCTATAGGTCGTATATATATATATATATTATTATAAATATTATGTAGGTATATAAGGGTACCAGAATGTAACAAATTTCATAACTCACACTTTTTTTGTATGATAGATATTGAATTTTTTTAATTAGATTTCACAATCTTATAAAAATCTGTCATAACATATTTATCACAAGAAAGCAATTTATTAATGTGAAGCTGACCTTCATTCTTAATTCATTGCAGATATGCAGTCTGAGAGCTACATGATATTCCCCACAGTGTGAGGATCTGTAGATATCTCTAACATGAAAAAAAAAATCTAAATGAATTTCCCAAATGTGGCTAAGTTTATAGACCACCATTGAAGATCATGTGTGCAGGATCCAATATACCTGATTATGATAATTGTCATCATGAATTTCTTTACTTGTAATAATTAATAGACCAAAAAACGGATAAAAAATTCCAATAACCTGAGTATGAAATCTAAACTTAATTCGATTTTAACCAATTGCAATAATGCAAAAAATATGCTTATTAACTTCAAGCTGTTATTTGTTTCTCTCATTACAATGTCAGAGTTATGTTGTGTTATTGGAAACAATTAGACCTAGAAAGTTTACAATACTGTTTTGGTATAAAATCTAACTTTTCCAGTATAGGTATCCAGTGTTGACTGTGCTTTCCAAACACTAGGTACCTATGTGAATGTTTTCGATTTCAAAGAAGACCATCATTAAATATACATATATCTGATAACAAAGCCTCTTTCTGTTAAGTAAGCTATAATTCATGTTTCCGGAGCCAAACAAAAGGTAAGCATTAAATTGATACCTAGTATTTTCTCTAGGACCGCATTTTTTACATCTGAGGTTACCAGAAAGTAAATTTCTGTAGTTTTCTACTGTTTGGTAGTTTTTCCAACTTGATATGTATTATTTTAACAATACTAACATCTTCCAATTCAAAGTAAGAAGTAATGTGCCATTGGGCTTTTAAACAAGAAATAATTGTCAAACAAAACTTGTTATGTATAGTTATAAAAAATAACTAAGTATAGTATTTAAAGAAAGGTCATCCATTAATTTCAGATGTTAACTGTAAGGACTCTAAAGAATTTGTCATTCAGTAGAGTTTAATCTAATTCTGCTGTAACTTATTATGTAAAAGGGTTTGTATACCCTACATATTGATCAAGAATACAAGATCTGTGGTGATTAGTTTCAAATCACAAAACTATGAGAAATAAATGTGCCCCCACTGTGGGTTCACTTGCGATGTTGGTGGTTCCTTTTGTCTTCCAATTCCCATCCACAGCTGGTACTCCAGGAGACGCCTTCCCCCCTCTTTTACGCTTCTGAGCGAGGAGGTCCCCGCCAGTTTAAAACTTTATTTAAAAAATGTTTAATGTAAGCAACGACGTTGCAGTGCTTATTTTAGCAGAGATTTTCACTGAAGAGGTAAATTTCTGTCTCCGACTGTACCAGAAACAACTCATTTTCCTTTATAAATAACAGATAGTAGGAGATATGTCCTCTTGTGCCAGGATTAAGTAACAACCAACTGTGAATAATCATTCAGTTTTTTATATTTAAATAGAAACATTTTCTGGCTTTAAATGTTCTTCAGACACAGCTGAAGACCCGAGCCCGGGCATGATGGTGTTGTAGCAATTTGTTGCTTCTTTATTTGTATTAGCTAGTTTCACTTTCTAGACATTTCCTGATCTGTCATGCTAACTTTTATTTGATTCAGATTAGAACATTTGGTAATTGAAGTTTTCATCTCTCATGCTAAGCTTTTTTGAAGTAATATATCAATAATATATAATCCCACCTTTAGGCTTCTGTTAAGCAGATCTTTGCAGACTCTCTCTGTTTTCAATCTGGTTGAATATTTTCTACCAACTCCGGATGGTAATTCTCATGACTATCATGTAGGTATGTCAGATGAGTTGCTTACTGTGGGATATTACAATATCTGGAAAAAATATATTTCATGCATGCCGTAGGTAAAGGGCAAAACAAGATTGCACCAAATAACCATGTAAGTTCCCACAGAACTTCTCTTTAAGGTTATAATGAAAAAAGTCAACCAAAGGTTGCTTAACTCACAAGCACAACACAGCCATTGTAAACCACGTGCGTCCCCACAGAACGCCCCAAGGTCAGGCAAATCGCTCACATTATTGCCATTTTAAACCACGTGCGTTCCCGCAGAACGCCCCACAGGTCAGAGCTTCAGTTTTAGTTATAATAAAGTCAACCACGTGTGTCCCTTAAGAACACCCCACAGGTTGTTTGGCTTACAACATAGCCATGTTTAACCACGTGCGCCCCCGCAGGACGCCCCACAGGCCAGGCAAGTCGTATTGAAGCCATTTTGAGGCTTAGTATGTTCATTCTTAATTGCAAACCGTGCAACCATGTGCAAAGCCCCATGACACAAAACACAATATCACACTCGATGCTTTTTATCGATTAGGTAGCGATATCTTACACTCTTGAAGGTTCTTAGACCTTTAATGTATTTATATGTGAACACTAATGCCATAAAAGCACTTAAGCAGGGACTAACAGGAAATATCATAACATGCGGTATATTTTTTACCTTCGCCATTGAGAATATTGAAAATTACGTTTTTCGAGTTTTTTAATCTTTCACAATAAGGGAGATCCTTAGATTTTCCTTCTGATTTCCTATTTTCCACTTTAATGTGAATTTAAACACTTTTTACACAAAATATTATAAAATAA
This sequence comes from Agrochola lota, assembly GCA_947364205.1. Taxonomy (NCBI): domain Eukaryota; kingdom Metazoa; phylum Arthropoda; class Insecta; order Lepidoptera; family Noctuidae; genus Agrochola; species Agrochola lota. The sequence continues at coordinate 16,961,946 of OX376228.1, forward strand.
GCGGAAATATGTGACGCCGATACTTGACATAAAAACCGAATGAAGATAGCTTGCAGAGGTAGATAGATGGCAGCACACGTTAGGAAAGGACGCGTTAATTTTTTAGTTATTTCTTCAAAATTATGTGACTAGAGACTCGACTAAACGCCTACTACCATTGTATTCTCTCATCATTGAGAGCGAGACAGCAACGAGTATAATTGGTATAATATTGTTCTAATAGGAACACCAGGTATATACCAAAATAGCCGAAATTAATCGCCACGTCTACCAAAATTGGATCGACGAACTGACGAACCACGTTCTGTGATCGATGAAGAATGAATATCAAATCATGATTGGCAAAAGCCGTACCAGACTATTATTCCTAGACCGATACCATTTGAATGAAACCATAGGTTTTTTTTACACTGTGCCCACTAACTCTCGCAGAGAGACGGCCTGATTATGATGATAGGTAATTTGTATGTATTTATGTATCTATAACTCTGGCTAGAATTGACAACTGTTTCGTCAAATATTCAAACCACATTTTATCCTTTTCTAAAGTAAACCCCTTACCTATCTTCATATTAATATCTACGTACAATAACCGCTCATCAGTGGTGATAGTGACACTTTTAACCACCTCTTAGGCCTAGTGATTAGACCTCCTCTCTAAGACCCAGAGGTCCCGATTTCAATTCCCAGTGGGGGCAAAACTACCTGCTCGATTTGGTTGGTGGTTAGGCTTGTTCTAAGTCCGCCTTGCTAGCTACCACCATCTAATCCCCTTGACATGTCCTACTCCACGCCTGGGTGAGATAGTACATCCTATTTCAATACAAGGACCTATCAAACATGAGTCTGTCGCCATAACAACAAGGTTAACAGCATTGTTGTGTTTCGGCAGTTAGAGGAAAGAGCCTTTCTCTGTAGTTAAAGAATTCGGATGAAGCTCGGACCTTCGGCCTGGTCAGTACTTACCATCAGGTGAGATGCAGGCCAAGAGCTTCCCAATAAACTACGACAATCAACCTTACCACTACTATTATAAAGTCCACTGACGTGTGATTATAATCATCAGTGAATGTGAATGGGGTTGGCAATTATCAAAGTGGCCCTAGCATAGCTTTAACCAAAATAGAAGATGTTTTTAGGGAACATTTGATTTGACATTGAGATGACATTTGTTTGACATTGGATTTGATTTCACAAGGGCTGCTTTCCTTCCTCGTAAAGATACACCTCGTTTTGTCAATTCAGTTTTTAAGTCACTTATTTATCCACTATGTCGAATACATGTTTTTGCACAACAGTTCTTTCAATATTATAAAACAAACGCAGTCAACAAGGGAAACCAAGACACAACACAAACTTGACAGATGAAGGCTATGCTAGCGCCATCTATCTAAAGTTTTCACCGGCCCACCCCATTGTTTGTTTTTTTTTTGTTGTGATTTTGTATTTATTTCATCCTAGATTTCAAAGGAATTACTTCTTTATACTCATTACCATATTGAAACATTTCTCGTGTTTACTCTTCAGCATCAAAAGTTAAATCGACATTCCTCATTGCATGTTTTTGCTTCCCAATATCTGTCAGAGATTTACTTTATTTTCGTTCAATGAACTGTCACGTTCTGTATAGAACCAGAAATTGGTTTCACATTACGAAACATCAGCTTTTTGAATTTATTCAGAGCCCATGGGAACTTGCACGAATTCCGTTGCTTTGTAAAAAGAGGGTAAATTAACAATGAATGCTGATGCAATGTGAATTCAACTTTAAATGTTGAACTTTTAGGTTGAATATTGCAGGTTTTGTTCCGGAATTCATTACTTATTGGCAGCGTCTCAATTAGTACTAATCCTGGACTAGACCACTGACTAATTGGTGGTTCTTAAACCGCCGTATTGTTCCAGCTTTGCATACTAAATCTATTTTTCCTGTTACACAACTTGTCCAAAACCTTTGGGTGTTTTAAAAAGTCTAAGTGGTGTTTGAATAGGATCTATTTTATTTTTAACCCATGACGAAAACAGAGTGGTGTTATAAGTTTTACGTGTGTATCTATGTATCTGTCTGCGGCATCGTAGCTCCCAAAAAGCTGCACCGAATTGATGCACGAAATTGATCGAGAGTGTTCTCAAGAAAATCAGTTCAGCCGTTTGATGATTATATTTTTTTTCTAGTTAATAAATGGATACAATTAATATTACCTACAACTTACATTAAAGGACTAATAGATAATTAAGTTTTTTTTTTACTTTAGGTTTTTGTTTGAGTCGGCGGTCTTTCTCAATGACATTTAATTCCATGAAATGGAGCCCAAATCTTTTAAAGATTTGTTAAAAAGAAGCTTTCAGTTTATGTCAAAGCGATAAAACCGCAGAATATGAAAGCTCATTTTTTTTTAATTATTTCTTACGTAGATGCAAATCGCAAAGCCAATAGTAATCATTGCCAGCAGCAAAATATATGTTAAACGGTATTTAACAAAGTTTCCGGTGGAAAGGAAAAAGTGGAGTCTTTAAATATGGTAAGCGAATAAGTATTATAATTTTAAAACAGTCTTTACAAATTCAAGAACGTCAGCAACTTTTGCAGATTTTAAAAACTTTTTGGTATTGTCACCGAGTTTCCTGAGATGAAAATTAATATGCGCTAATCCAGAATACGTTGTGTGGAAAATTTTACCAAACATTTTAGCACTACATTAACTTGAAAAATTTTATTTGAAGCTTTTCGTTTGTGTTTGAAAACATAACATAACATCATGCCTGTATTTTCCAAAGGGTTTGGCACAGGTCTACCTACAGTAAACCCACATTTCACCAGTTATGTTTAAGTCCCATGTATTAGGTCCTTACCTATGAAATTGCCGATTTTTTATACTAGCTAGTGTGAAGATCTATTATTCTACGTAGAATTCCAAATTCAAGTTAATTTTATAGTAAAGCATGACTTTTAATTTTTCAAAATCAGTTGTTCATTTGTTTTCCCGCCGTTCGATTTCTGATATCGCTATTTCTGTAACCATGCAAAAATCTAAATAGCGCACTATTTTCGATTACAGTTCCATCGTGGCACCATCGGGGTTGCGAGGTTGTCCGAAAGGGATATCGCGGCCCCGGCACACAGGCAACAGAAGGAACACGGGTGGGTTTAGTCAGTAAAAGTCTGTCCCGCTCCGCCCAGAGAGGGAGAAGTAATTTGATAATTTTCCAACTTCAAAAAAAAAAAATCGTGGCACCAATGCACCACAGATAGCACGCAATAATAACGACGTGTATGGACAAGGTACCGCAAGTGAACGCATGGTGCATTTTTTGTTTGATTGCTTCCGTTCTGAAAATAGTCATCAACGAACTTCCCTTAAAATGTCAAAAGTGCATCGACGTTAATGGCCAATACCAGGTTTTTTTTTTTTAATTTCATAGGTGAGTACCTAATAATTGGGAGCGAGCCTATTGCCATCAACCAGGCATAAATTTAGACAAAATTAATTGTTGGAAGCAAAAAAACACTTTCTACGCTGTAGTACCTAGAATTATCTTTTTTTTTGCTGCCATTTTAATTAATAATTAAAGTAATAGCAATAGAGAATTCGAAAACATGTGACATCTACCAACCCGCACTGGGCCCGCGTGGTGGATTACGGCCCACTTCCTCTCACCGAGAGGAGGCCTGGGTCCCTGCACTGTTAACATTATCGGCTGATTATGCTTTGCTTAATAGAGAATTTAACAAAATTATGAAGGTTCTGAGTATATGTTGGACATTACTGATATAGGTGAAGGAAAAACCTCGTGAGGAAACCTATAAACTTATGGTCAATATACTCGTAAGTCTGAAATCGCCAACCCTTCTTGAGCAAGCGTGGTGATCAATACTCGTGACTTCTCTGTATGATAAAGGCCTGCATGGGCGATTTTTTTTCGTGCTCTGTATTTTCAACGCTCTGCTTAGCGCCGAGAGTTGAAAATCCAACCGTGTGTTTTTTTAACGCGCTGGGACGAGAGTGCGTCCCAGCGCGTTGGATTCTCAACGCTCGGATTAACACCGAGAGTTGTAAGTGTGTAGTTGAAAATCCAGTGCGCGATATAATCCCGCCGCGATATTTTTACGTGCGTGTGAATGTGGGCTTACCCTGCATTGTGGTAATAATAGGCTGGTATTATTATTACTATGAAGGTTACACAAAAATATTGCACACACATTACATTAATTTCTAAAAACATACATTGTGAAGTGGGCAACACTGACCAAACTATAGTTTACCCAGTTTCTACGCGAAAGCTCAGTATGTTTTACTTTCGAAGGCAGCAGAGGTAGGTACTAGGTACGAGAATGAAGCGGGAACGAAGCACTTGACGAGTGCCACAGAGTAATGTTTTAGTTTCACGAAATGTCTGAAATAAAAGTTTTCAGGAAATTATTAAGACAGCAAGTTTATTTTCGCCTAGCTAGGTGAAAATGTAAATGTAAAATTAAATATGATGATATGATAATGTAGATATAAATAAAGAAATTCGTTATTTAATTTACCAAAAAAATAACTGTGTTAAAGGATAAGTTAGCAGAAATTAAAAACAATTTAATGAAGAAATTAATTAATTGCGTAAAGTCAACTTAATGACAGATGTAATTTTAAGACATCCCCACAATCTTCATCGAACTTAAAATAAAAACGTACCTAACACTATCTTTTTTAACAGTAAAAGCAAATCATTGTTCGTCAGAATTTCTCTGTTATTCTTTTCGTCAACGGCAATAAAACAAAACTGTCAAAGCCAAGAGACACCGAAAGTGTAATACGAACGATATTACGAATAACATTGGAGTATCGGCGTCTCGTAAAACCTTGATTTTCGACTCTCAACGTAAACTATCGTGACATCGATAAACGATAATACAACAATGATTTAAGTAGGTCTGGGTTTTACGGCATATATTTTTTTCGGAGTTTTGTCGAAAATTCTTTAGGTTTTTTCTTTACGTGGGCAGACGACAATTAAATAAAAATATTTACTTACTAGTTCTCACCCGCGGCTTCGCCCGCGTAGATGTCAGAAATTATCCCACAGGAACGTACTACCGGGATAAAAAGTATTCTATATAATAATCCAGGCTATAAACTATCTGTGTGCTAAATTTCATCCAAATTCGTTCAGCTGTTTTTGCGTGATAGAGTAACAAATATCCAAACATACAAACTTTCACGTTTATAATATCAGTAGGATTATATATTACGTATATAAAAGGATAATAGTATAATATTAAAAAGGCGAATTCAGTAAAGTGCCTGTCTGTCTGTATTTTACCTTTTCAAGACTAAGCCACTGAACCGACCATTATAAAAGACAGATAGGTAGATTGGGACCTGGAGAAGGACATAGGGTACTTTTCATCCTATATAGTTGTATAAAAAAAATATGAAATTTAAAAATACACGCAGACGAACAACAGCTCGTCTACATTAATCCAACTACTTATATAAAATATATAATATAATTTATGTATAATTTATATAATATAATATATAATCCTACTAATAATATTATAAATGTGAAAGTTGTGTTTGGATGTTTGTTACTCAATCACGCAAAAACGGCTGAACGGATTTGGATGAAATTTGGCACACTGATGGTTTATAACCTGGATTAACACGTAGGACAGTTTTTATCCTGGTATTACGTTCTCGTGGGATAATAAATTTCCGCAGGCGTAAGCTAGTAATATTATAAAGAAAAAATATTTGTATTTTTGTTTATAATCAAAAACTACTGGACTTATTTAAATAATTCTTTCACCAGTTGAATGCTATATTATCACTGAGGTACACAGGCTATCTAAACGTATATTATAAATAGAAAAGATTTGATTTTTTTGTATGTTTGTTTGTTTGTAATGAATAAACGCTAAAACTACTACTACTACTAGCCTATGTTACTCAGTGATAATATAGCATTCTATTGAGAATGCTATATTATCACTGAGTAACATAGGCTATAATTTATAAATATATCACGCAGACGAAGGCACGCCAATTATTTTCTTTTTTTAATCCCATCAAGAGATTTTGCTATGCATTTCCAGCTCAATTTCAAGCTCCCTGGAGATCAATAAGATGCCCCATTTTCTACGATGAACCTTTATGGCCCCTTATTCGAAAAATTATGTAACAATAAAATTAAATAATGATCATGATTTTTAATTAGAATCCCTTTAACGAACAATGACGCCAATCCACGCTAACAAACCATATCCAATTAAGTATTTTCAAACGCGTGTGAATTTCTAGAACTGTTTCATTCAAAATATGTTAGCAGAAGAGTGTTAATTTTGTACTGACTTACTGAGTAAGAACTACGTTAAAATTAAGTGTACCTACTTCTCACACGTCCATGTTTTTCTACAATTACGAACATGCTATTAATTAGCATTCGTTACCTTAATACTATTATTTAGTGAGTGCGTATTTCATGACGTACTTAGTTGTTTTGTTTTGTGACGAAGCGATCAATGAAGCTAGCGTGAAAATAAATATTGACATACATACTGAAATAAATCATAACTCTTCTTCTTTTCGTGTAATTAGTGACTAAACTGGTGTCAGGGTCTGAAAGCCGCCCATGGGCCTCTGACTTGGCTTCACATGCCGTCGAGAAATATCTCTCAGGCATGCCAGTTTCCTGCCGGGGTTGCGAGATCCGAAAGGGATATCGTGGCCTCGGCACACAGGCAACGGAAGGAACACGGGTGGGTTTTAGTCTGTAAAAGTCTGACACGCCCTCCCGCTCCGGCCAGAGCGGGAGAAGTTATTTGATCATTTCCCACCCAAAAAAAAGAAGCCAGGTCAGTTTCCTCACGATGTTTTCCTTCACCGTTCCGTCCGTTCCTAATATTATAAATGAGATAGTGAGTATGCGAATTTTTGTTTGTTTATTACCCTAAAATGACAACGAAAAAAAAAGCATGATTTTCTTTTACCACTTTGTTGGCGTGATTAATATGTATACCCATGCCAAATTACAGCTTTCTAGTACTAACAGTCTCTGAGCTAAGCCGCGGACAGATACAGACAGACGGACATGGCGAAACCATAAGGGTTCCTTGTTGATAACGGAACCCTAAAAACGTATTTTAACTAAGTTTAACCCCAAACTGTAACTATAAATTTGAATGGCAAAACAGCCGCAAATTCAAATGACAATTTCACTCTACAAACGAAGCCAAAACCCTGGAACAGTTTTTTAACAAAATATACAATGCAAAACATTGCAGTAATTATATTCGTTGAAAAGGGAACCAGAGAATCTTATACAAAACAGTAGCACAGTGAAAATCCCCGCCTATTATCTGGGGACAAAATGTGGAACAAAATAAATCCCATGAAATATTGCTGATACACATTCCGCCTCATTTTTAGGGTTCCGTAGTCAACAAGGAGCACTTATAGTTTCGCCACGGCCGGCGGCCGTCTGTTAGGCCGCGGCTTAGCTCAGAGAGAGACTCATTTAGTACTAGAAAGCTGTAATTTGGCATGGGTAGACATATTAAACACGGCGACAAAGTGGTAAAATAAAATCTCGTAAAGTGAGGATATTGTTTTTTTTTCCTTATCTATCCCATGGTGTGGGGTATCATTGGAAAGATCTTTCAAAAATATTGTGAGTGTGTGAAAACTATTTTTGGATTCAGGAATCCGTTTGCGAAATATTAAGCTATAAAGTGCTATAAAGTCAAGAAGTGTTTTTTATTATTATTATTATTTATTTATTTCAATAAACTTTGTTTCTTTTTCTTTTTGGATATGTGAAAAAAGTTACGGCAGTAGTATATGTAACGAAGTTAAAAGGAAAACTATCACAGCTAAGTAGGGTCTACAAGTTAACGAGTAGTAATCGACCAACGTACATTTGCAGTTGGAATGTATGGGAGAACATGTTTTTCAACTACAATGTTGAATTTGTTCATGGGATAAATTCATCCCAACTACAAAACACTTGGAACCGGAACCTATTGTGCATGGCCCGACACGCACTTGGCCGGTTTTTACAGCTATTTTAGGACTTGAAAATGTGGTCGGCGAGGTCAAGAAAAGTAGCGGTGGTTATTAATAAAGTATGGTTAGAATTTAAAGGGTTTCTCGTCTTTATTTTAGAGTAAATAGAGAACTTGGCTTGATGCGTATTTTCTGCTATAATAGGCTGTTTAAGTACTTAATTATATCTAGATTTGGTAGTAAAGTTTTCAAGGGAAGTAAGTAAAATTTATATGCTACGTCTCTGTTACGTCTCTTTCAATTTTAATAAAATTCACTGCACGTTCTGTTTCCGCTATTTCCTTTTTAACGAGATCTTCTGTCGTGTCGAGTAATTTGCAGCTGCACGAAGATTCTTGTCCACAGGTTTATAGAGTCATACTAAGGTGGTCCTGCTTTAGGGATGTCTTTCTTTTACGTCAATAGCTGCGTCCAACAACAACTGCTCCATTTTCGCGTGGTAGATGACGTCGGAGATAAGATTGTCTGCGATGCACCTCTGCATTTTGGACAAGTGGTGCAGCTGAGCTTCTACTGATCTTCCGAATGTTGCTGCGGATGCGTCTATAGATGTATCTGATTCTCCTTTCTGGGCGACTGATGTTGATGCTGGCCTTTTCTGCCCACGTGGAAGTTGCACGTATACGGTGACGTTATTATGATCTGACCATAATGTTGGTTTGTAGTGAATAGAAGCTGCAGCACTCGATTCAACTTTTCTTCTCTGCCGTGTGTAATTCGTCCGCACATGAAATATGTTAATTTTTACATTGCTCAGACATAAAATAAGATGTAGGTAACAATAAAATGGGTGATCCTTGTACAATCAACTTACCTTCCCCCTTTCTTGCTTTCCTTTAAGAACTAACGTCTGTTTAAGTTTTGAGCTCATCTTTTGCTTTTCTGGCTTTTTATTTTATGACAGCTTTACGATTAAGTGCTAGTTTCACCAACGGGTCTGAACGCGATCAGCAAATCTAAACTGCGTTTAAGAGCTGTCAGTGTCATGATTGTTGTGAAATATTGACACTGACAGCTCTTGAACAGTGAAATCAGTTCAGTACAAGTTCAGTGATATCCGCCCTTAATCTCATACAACCTTTGAATAAATATTATTCACAAAGTTGGAGTTCTGCATCAGGCGTAGATGAAATTAAAGACCTCAAACACGGTAGTAAAACAAATTTTAATAAATAAATATTCTATATAATTATTCCTATAAGCATTTTTCATTCTTTTTTTCTAATACGAGGTCCTTACCGATGAGCCCATTGTTACCAAAATGCACACTTCTACAATAAATTAAGTAAATTAATTCATGAACGGAACAACGTACAAAACAAAATATTTTGTCACAAAGAGTAGACTCGTACAAACAGGTAAAAAAACATTAACTACCGTCCTTCTGGGGCAGTCGAGTAAAAACGAAAAAACTTGATTAAAATTCCCAATTCATAACCCGAAAACGTTAACCCTCTAAATTGCAGAAACAATTGTTATTGTTTGCATTACCTTAACGAAGGGTTACCAGCTAATGCTGTGCGTACAAACTCATATATTTGATTCGGCGCAGGAATACCTTGTCACGTACATAATTATAGGGTTAATCTCATGATTAGGAGCCTGCCACATTGTCCTCACCTGGACGGCGGGAATTAGGAGTAGGTAATTGATGTTGAAGATAGAACCCATTTTGCCGTCTAGTAAGTATGTCAATTCACTCTGTGGATACTGTTTCTTTGCAAAATTTCTGGTCCTTTGTCCTACATTAAGAAAGAGATGTAACCTAAAAACCAAATACTTGGTGTTTTGGCTCTGATAAGGATGAAAGCTTATACGATACGCGAGTATTCGTTTTTATTTGACACATTTAATCATTACTTAAACGCGTTTAGCGCTAAACATATTTAAAACTTCTCGTCTCTGTCATTTTTAAACGAGTGTGTTAGCGCTAAACGATAGTGATTTATGGTGCAAGCGAGCCTTAACAGCAATTTAACGCTGCTGTTTGGGGTTGAACATGCCTACAGTGTCCAGTTTAGCGCTAAATACTGGCAGTGTTATCAGCCCAGCTTATTCTCAAGGGTCTTGTTGGGTCGCTAAGCTCCTAGTGTAAACAGATTCGTCTGAGTAATTAACACAGAACGATTGCAGTGTTCATCGCACCACCAACGTGCGTTCGACTGTACACTCGAACGCACGACTGTCAAAGATCCCCGAATGACAGCCAGGACCAACGGCTTAACATGCTTTCCGATGCACGGAGGAGTTTCGATATGTAAAGATAGTCAGCCATCCACGGACCAACCCCAGCAAGCGTAGCTTAACCTGATGGATCGTCCCGTGCGGATGTTATTACTTTAGCCACGAACTCCTTCCTGGGTTAGTGTGGTATGGAATTAAGAAGCCAGCTTCTGGTTTTATTCCCATTGATTTGCGGCCTACTGTTTAATTACTACTCGTAATAGGTACTTACTACTATAGAATAGAATTTATACTTGGTTCTCCAACTTCTGCCGTGAACCCACTCCAGGCAATATTAGAAAGCTGCCTCCCAAGGTACACGATTTTCCTAGTTTGGGGGACAGGGTACCCATTCTTGTTGGACTTTCGTACCTCATGCACTACCTAACCTTTACCTACTTTTACCTTACCTACCTACCTACCTACCTGTTGGTACCTTTTGTATCCAATCTTTGTATAATTCTACGTCAGTTTGCTTACCATTCCGTATACTAATTGTCAAAGTTTATGTTTTTGTGAATAAAAAATATAGTTAATTGATTCAGGCGTGACTTTGGAGAAATCCATTATAAATTACAATAGACGACGTATATTTAGTAACCTAATCCGCGTAACTGTTCTTAAAGAGTCATAAAGAACCCTGTAAGAAATCAACGAAACGATTACGCGGGTTTAGGTTACTAAATATACGTCGTCTATTGTATCTAATAAAAAATATTATAAATTTTCCTTTATTTCTTTTGAAATACATAATAATTGTTTACATTTTTATATATTTTATAAAAAACATTTAATAAAAAAACAGGGTCCAAGCTACCGGTGGTCAGGGCTCCTGAGAGAGGAACCTCCTAACGATACGCGCCGTGTCCTGAAAATAACGCTTTCTGGATCCAGAAACTATATTATTATTATTTCAAAAATTTATTTGACATATCTCGGGACCCTGGGGACCGGGACTTTCGGAAGGCGTACGAGGGGCCGAAGCTAACGCGCAGAGGCTCCGTAGACAATTTTAAATGAGGATTAATATTATTAGATTAAACCTTTATCTGAAAGGGTATTTCATCAAAGATTTTCGTAAATTAAATACCCAAAGAATTTGTAAGTAAAAATTATGTCAATATTGCCATAAAGTTTTGCTCAACTTTTAAAGCGTATCAATAGCTTCATTTAATATTATCTAAGGAAATTTATATTTTATCAGAACACGGATAAATAGTAGGGCCACGCTTATTAGATTACCTAAGAACTAATTACTGATTCGATGAGCTGACGAAGTTGCTAGTTAATCCTCGTTTAACGTCGAGTTAGCCAACCTATTTATTATTGAAGCAGTTCAGTTTAATATTTTATTTATGGTCGATACATCCTAAAGTAAACTTGTTACTTTTTGAAACGAAGTTGCTCATCTCACGACATACTCTGGTGACTGACTTTTTTTATTTATTACTCTCAAACGTTGTTAATTAATTTCATTGTGCCTTAAATCATACAGATCAGGTGTGACTCCGGTGATGTTATGTCTTGTTTATACCTTTTTAGTTATAAACAAGTGTTGTTTTTTTCGTAGTTGGGTTTTTGTTTATTAAACATAATACAGAATATACACAGCTAAAGGAACTTCATTCCAACCGGATGTCCCACGACACCTCTTGACTTTTTTAAATTTATTAAAATATCTATTCAATTATTCTGCTTGACCATGCGATGTCCAATACGAGCTTTTTGAACTCAACTTTAAGCATCCAACGCTTATTAGATTGATTCATGTAAATCATATTCAAACTTTAAATTGATCATTTTATCCCATCTTCTAAGGAAGTGATCCTTAATATCCTCTCAATGCACCGAAAACGTTTCAGTCTTTTGCTAAAACTTTTAAATTTTATAATCAGTAAAAAAGTTTAAGGCGTCATTTAAGAAAGTCGAGGGCTGTTATGCTCAGCTTTAATATTCATGAATAATAAAAAGGGCCAAGAGGTCCGTGTTAAACCCTCTGCTACCGTGTTAAGCCCTCGTTCGAATCCTGAGCAAAATAGTTGGCTTTGGTGTAATCGGACTGGATTTGAAATATGAATAAGGAAATTGAGAACATATTTTTATTATATAAAGTTCTTGTAAAAAATTATTAGGCGACAAAATTATTAGCTCATTGAAGATTAGAGAAAAAAAATAGTCCTCGGATTTAGGCATGAGACAGTTCAACTGTTAGGTACGTCCCTTGCTTTTCAAGACCAAGGAGACAAGGTAGTATAGCAACCTCAGAAAAATAAACGGCGATAACTAAAAAATAACGGTAATAAACAGACCAACTTAGGCGTGGTTTTGACGCATATTTTCCCCCTACTTTTTCTTTTCGTGTTTATGTTCTTTATTTGCGTCATATTTACCGCCAATTAACGTACAAAGCAAGAAAGAATTCTTCCTTTAAATTATTTTTTTTTTCTTTATTTCTCATGGCTGGATAAGCAATACTTGTAGAACACACTAGTCTTTTCTCTGGCATTCACGCATGTCTTTTTCCGACTGCCTCGTTAATCTAGTGGTTGCAAGCGCTACTCCTGAGCATGATGTCCTGGGTAGCAGCCCGGAGTCTGGATTTGTGCCTGGTTGATGGCAATAGGCTCGTTCCCTATTACATGGGACTTGAACATAACTGGCGAAATGTGGGTGTACTTTGAGGTATGTGGAACAGGGTGTAAAGTTCCCTCAGCCGCTATAGAAAAGGGAGGATCCTCCGACCAGACGGGTATCGTGCCTGGTGGGCAACTGCCCAACGATTGATATCGGATAGTCTTATATATGTCGTTCCTACGGTAAACTCTAAGGCTAAGCGTATACTGAGACGCAGGTGACGCAGGTTCACGCAGCGCAGGGCAGAGCAGATTTTGTAACGCATGAACGTACTGACAGCTGCGTACGCTGCGACGTAGGCACGTGCAACATGTGTCTGTACTGCTCTGCGTTTTGTTGTAGAACCGGCAAAGATTTCTGCGCGACGCGTGCAGTTCTTCACTTGTTTCTTTGCTGAGACGCAGGTAACGCAGCACAGCCGTCTACTGTTTGTACTAGCTAGGACGCGAATGTATCTGTGTAGCTGCGTCGTAGCATACGCTCGCGGCCTAAGTATGCCTCGCCTGCCCTAACCTGCAAAATCTGTTCTGTGGTGTGCTGTGTCACCTGCGTCTCAGCATACACTTAGCCTAGCGCGATGATTTTGTGTGACGTCGGGTCTTTGATGCGTAGTTCGCATGTGGCGATGTAGATGCCGCCACATACTATAGGTACACCTCTGCCTAACCCTGCAGGGAATACCGGCGTAAAGTTATGTTTGTTTCTCCGAGATAAATATATTACCTAAACATACCACCAATGGGTACAGTAATCACCTGCAGCGGTATTCAAAGTAAAGAATCACCGTGAGAATTACTCCATTTATTTTTATATTAAGCACGTACAAATATTATACTTTCCATTCCTTTTCAAGGAAGGCCATTTTTATAATGTTTGAATGGATAAAGGGCTTTTTGCGGGCTAGGTTACATTTAATAAAATAAGCGATGATTTTCCTTTCCATTTATTTTTGTAAAATCTTTATATATGCATAGATATATTTATCACTAACAGTTGGCAGCGAAGAAATCCTATGTCCGTGTCATGGTCTACCCGCGTGCCAAATTTCATCCAAATCCGTTCTGCCGTTTTAGCGTGAAATCTTAACAAACAAACACACTCACTTTCGCATTTATAATATTTGTAGTAGTTTTATTTTTTCTCAATTACAAGACTTTTGTAAAAAAATAGTTTATTTGCGCTTTAGCGCAAATAAACTATTTGGTTTAGTTTAGTACTAACCAGCTTTAGAACCAATACCCTTCTAATTCTATTTACCGAAGGAAAATTGAATCGTAAAAAGCAACAAAACACACATTGCACTTCGATTCTTATCCTTTACACAAAACGCACTTGTTTCTAATGAAAACGACAAACCAGTCACGTTCCACCAAGTTCACCTAAGTTCACCCAAGTTCAGACTGGTTCACATAAGTTCACCCAAGGATCTGAGAATTACGTAATTGGCGGAAGGTGCTAGCCAACCACAGGGACTGCTGTCGCTGTAATTGGAGCAGATTATCGAGTTAACCCAACGTTGGTACGGATCAGGGTTATGTCGGTCCTTCGGGGTAATGTTATGGCTAGGTGCTTCTCTGCTAGCTCGTCTTTGGGGCGGTACGAACACTAACTTGAATTTATTCACAGATAGACGGGAGTATCCAAGGCTGCAACATTGGATGAAACTCCACACTGAATAAAACTTGTATGTGTACTAGTTTTTAAGACCCTTATTACTAACACTATGGGCATAGCCTGAAATAAATGTCATAAAAATAATTTACGAGTATAGAATATACGTGAAGCAAAAACTTTGTACCCCTTTTTATGAAAATTACGCGGACGGTAGAGTATGAAATTTGGCACAGTTAAAATTTATATGAAGAAGGACTGCAGAACGATAATATTTTTATATAATATGCATTAGAAAAAAATAATAATTATAAAACATTACTTAACTGCGTTTGACACACACACACTCTTTTGTTTATGGTTAAAGATGGCTACCTTAGAATAATGATATGACAGCGTGGAATTAGTATGTACTATACAAGGAATTAGTAGAAACTATCCTATCAACTTAACATCTAAATTAATTATGGCCGAATTTCGACCAATAGGCGACCACTAGAAATAATAATTACCCCTTTACCCCATTACCCACTGGTCTTTGCAGCTTTGCTTGAGAACATGCTGCGCTTTTATAGATGGGGAGTTACTTGCTACCTGTTCATCTAAAGTTCTTGGTCTCTTCTAAATTAAGAATAAGGACACCGAAAATAAGTCTGGGATCCATAGGTCGACACAATTCTATTTTATTAAAATATTTTTTTCTGTAATAGGGATGTTGACAGGGGAAAAAAAAACGATTTAGTACTAAAGTACGCAGGTAATAAAAAAATATTAGACACGTAATTTTTGCTTTATCATATTAATAAAACATGGTTTAGATAAAACGCATGAAAGTTGGGGAGTGGGGGCTGGCTACGTCACTAGTCAGTATAAAATCTACCGGCCAGTGACGTCATGCCACATAGTAACGCATTGCCTACTCAATGTATTGTCGTAATCTTTGATAACGTAAAAAAAGACAAAATAGGTGTCCAATATTTTTTAATAAACTACCAACTGGCGTAGGTACTTATTAAGTTTTTTTTTTTTTTTCATTTTCGTACAAAATAATTCGACAAAGTCACGATTATTTATGTAAAACACCCTTACGTGAAATACTATATTAATAAAAAGAAGATGACAACGTCGTATTTTCTTAGCTTGAATGAAAATGATTTACTCGCACTTATCAATGAAACTTAGATACACACATCTAGAGTAGTGTTATGTTATTTTCGAAACTATGTATTTTTGGAACACTTGTCCTCGGACTTTTTGTATTATTTTTACTTATAGCTCATAACCTTAGAGTTATGGTACATCAAAAGGAACACATACTATAAATACCATTGAGGCTTGTATTTCAAAAATAGGCATCAACAATCGTTAATCGCAACGTTTTGAAGAGAAGAACCTAATATAGGGTCGCAGGGACATCGACGCGAAAACTGATACCATGGATTCAGTACATGATTCTGAACCGCGTAGAAATTTTTCATCGGTTATTAAAAAAATCTGCTGTTTCATAGAAAAGTGCAATACCTACGCCGTCAAAATGTATGGAACAGCAGATTTTTTTTAGACTAGGTGACCAGCCCCTAGTCGCCTAGTCTGCCCAGCCGTGTCTCTACAAATCCTAAGAGCTATCTCAAGAAAACACATTTAATCTTCATCACACCACATAAACTAAAAGCTCTCAAATTCTCACCACATAAACAGAAACATACTTCACATAAACCCGTCAGATCTGACGCGAACGAGTAAAAACTTATTTGGTTTAAAGGATTACACTAAGTCGCTACGTAATCCGAAAAGCGAGTGTAAGTTAGATTTTGATTAAAGTCTACAATTAAATACTTGTAGATTATGTGTCAAAATAAATTCTTGTTAATGTAAGTGATATAAATTTTATAAAATAAATTATTATTAAGGGTTGAGTGTGACCACAATGAAAGCTAACACAACATCATAAGAACAAGTATCATATTGCAGAAAATACAGGTGTGACCAGTTCTAAAAGTTGGTGGTTTAATGTTAAGTCCCTATTTCTCCTCCTTAGATCATGCAAATAAATTTTATATTAATACCTAATAGGTAGCTACTTATTTTAATTAGATGTAGGTACAGAAAAATACCTAGGTTCTAATAGTTTTTCAATTAACATACATTTTAAGTTACAATAAATATAAGTACACACATAACAAAACGTTTATGTTGCATAAATTCTTGTAAACTATAAACACAATTTTTTATCAATCGTCTACGCAATTTGAGTAAATTGGTTGGTGTAGGTACCTACTTAAAACAAATGAGATTATAGAAGAAATTATCATAAGAAACAAGCATTAAACAATGTTATTGTTCAAAAACCAATCGCAATAAAGTAATATGTATATAATACAAACAGTAACCTCGCAAAAAACTTTTATGTATCTTCAATCGACTACTAACGCCATCTAGTTATACTAAAAAGAACTAACACTCTCACGCCTCAAAACACGCGATCCACGCGATATAATAGTCGCCTCTTTCAAAGTAGGGTCATAACTGTGACAAATCCTAGCATTACTCAGGATTTTCAGGCGTTGACGCAAACCTATTTGCAGACAAGACATGTGTCGTGTTTTGTACTAGGAATTCAGGCTTCTCGTAAGGGATTTAGACCTTCGTTGACGTGATCCTTGAGTTCTTGGCGGCTTACAAACTACTAAGTAATAATTCCTTGGTGGATAAGGCATACGTGAGTTTTATTTCAGTAGGTTTGGAGGTATCAAAATTATATATAATCGTGGGACTTCAGTCGCTTGTTTTTCTGGAAAACTTCGGTAAAGCTTCACCTTGTGAGTCATTTTTTAAAATAGAAATGTCTACTTTGTTAGACTGAACAGCTATCTACCTACCTATTGAATCAAACCAATCTGCCTAGCCTTTTCCTACCTATATTGAGGTCGGCTTCCAATCTAACCGGATGCAGCTGAATACCAGTATTTTACATGGAGCGACTGCCTATCTGACTTCCAGAACCCAGTAGCTGGGTAATACGATAACCCTTGGTAAGACTATTTGTCAGACTTTCGGGCTTCTGACGACCCGTGACGACTTTCAAAGATCCACGAATGACAGCCGGGGCCAAACGGCTTAACGTGCTTTCCGAGGCACGGAGAAGTCTCGGTATGTAGATGGTCACCCATCACACACACCAATCTCGGCAAGCGTAGCTTAACCTGATGGATCGACCGGTGCGGCTTGTTATTACTTAGTCACAAGCTACTCCTATACCTATTTAATATTATTTTAAAATTAATTATCGGAGTACCAAAATTACTACCATAAACTTACTTACGCCTTGTTCCCAAAAGACTTAACAGAAACTACAACCCGTTATTTATTTACTCAACTTAACCCTTTACACTCCAGCCAGTCAACGGAAAACAATCATAAAAACAAGTTAAACAAATATTATTGTTACGAAGTTTAACAAAAGGAAAAGAGAGTTGCTCACTTAAGTCTCCCCAGAGGGAAAAAAGATAAATAATTCTTTCGACGTTTGAAATTTATTCACCGAAGTGGTATTCCTCCCGGTATCCGGGATTATGTCGACAGAAACTCCGGGATTCCCGCTGAAATTCAGTGCCATGAATAATAAAAATTAGTTCATCTCTGAGAATTCAGGAATGTTCAGGAACTTTTGGTTCAGTCTAATTGGAAAATGCAATGAAGTTTTTAAATTGTTTGGGAAAAGGAGCACTAACTAGTTACTATTTTTGCATTAAGGGAGATAGATGCACTAAGGTAGTCCGCGAAATTTTGCAATTTGCAGGTTAGTGTCAATATAGGTATATTGATTAAAATATGATTCGCAACTGTAACAAATATGGCTTTACATAATTTTAATCATTAGAATCAGCAATACAATTCCATATGTTAGAATAATTCTAAAATATCATGTTTTCGTGAAATAGTCTTTCAATAGGATTATATGAACTAAGAAAATCATTTTTTTTTTTTAATGATTATTATTGTTTAAATAAATATTTGATACGGCCGCGAATCATATTTAGAACAATATATAGCCTGACACTGACCTGCAAATTGCAAAAAACGTAAGAATATTTGAGTTTCGAGGGCTACCCTAATGCTTTCACCTTAAAAGCTTTTTTTATAAAAGCATGAATGAACACTATCGACGACAATCAGCCTATTCCCACTACTGGGACACAGGCCTTCTCACAGTCCCCGCAATTCACCACGCGGACCCAGTGCGGGTTGGAAGATGTCACATTTCTTCGAATTTTAGGTTCAAGGGCATGCTGGTTTCCTCACGATATTTTCCTTCACCGTCTTTTAGCGCAGTAGTGATGAAATAAATTACACAAACTAAAGTACCTGCTTGGGTTCGAACCCACGAACTCGTAAGTCGGGGCCGATACAACTGAGCCACCCCTGCTCTCAAACTATCAAGACTGAATGTAAAGTATTTTGTTTTTGTGGGTAAAGAAAATAATTAGTCTAGGCGTTAAGTTTGAAATAGTTTCATCTCAAAGGCTTCTTCTGCAAGATTGGCTGAAAAGTTTTACAGGAAAAAGTTGGTCACTCTCTCTTTCGTTTTTCCTGAAACAAAAATGTTATCTTTGAATAGACACGGTGATTAATTTTAGACAGTGTGTTTTTAAACTTTCGAGAGTTTTTTTTTATTTAGGTGTAAGTGCTACTGCTGAGCATGAGGTCCTGAGTTCGATTCCCAAGTTGGGCAAAGTGTTATTAGGGTTTTTCTATCTGGCACTACAGTACGACCCAATTTAGATTCAGCATAAAGTACATGGATAAAGTCTGGCCCAGCACGGACAAAGAATGAATAATATTTTTTTTGAAGCTTATAATATTTAAATTTCCATCATGGCTTTCATTTGGGAAAATATCAATTTAATCTTTTAAATTGATATTTTAATATTTAGTATAGTATTAATTAATTGTTTGTTTTATTTTGATTACCACCATTTTAGGTCGATTGTCATTAAAAAGTCAAGACATCATGTCTTTCATTAAGACAATTTAAGTCAACCGTGTGTCTTGTGGCTCGTATGAATGTTTTCTTGTGGTGTTTCACCACGACCATTGGATTTGTTTCTGGATAACTGTTGTTACTGCTGTCCCGACCGACCAACTTTGCCTCACGGAATTTGCATCTACTCATTTCGATTTACTTTGGTTACTCGCACTTTGGACAACTGATTTTGCCCTAATTATAATGGAGAATCGGCGCTGCATTAACTGTGGTATAGCAACGCTTCGCATAAGGAGCCCTTCGTTGGATTCGGATGAACGACGAACCACGGACTGGATGCCTATTTGTTTATACTTATGTAGGTGTTTTATTTTAGGTCACTGCATCTGATCATGTGTGCCATTCTTGCTGGTTACTGGCTTGGCAGACATTATCACAGTCTGGTACAAGTAGAACACCAAGCCCTAGTGTTGACCATCGTCATGTGTGTTTAAACTGTGGAAGATCCCTGCTGCGTGTTCGTTTTCATACACTGACACGTAATCCTGAACGCAATAGACACATTCATGATGTTGTATCTGAATGAATGTTTCCTCAACAAGTTAGTATGAAAAATGTTTGATTTTATTATGTACCACGACTGCTTAAATATATTTATCAATTATTATGTTTTGAAATGATAAATTATGAACTTTTTCGCTTAGGTGAGATCGACAAGCTCTATTTGCCATCCATGTTGGCAACGAGCTTGCAGAGTGCAATCTGCAGTACCTAGGCGGTCAAATAACATCGACGATGACGGTCAACAACAACAAGAAAATATCATAGTTCCATCAGTCCCCGAGGTTCCACCGGTCCCTGAAGTTCCACATGTTGAAATATTTGTCACATTGCCAGATTTCTCAAGAGCTAATGATACACAAAGACATTGCTTTGTTTTAGGATACCAAAACATAGACCGGTTATCAATTCCCTTAACTTGGCCTCTTCTCATACAGAGAAGGCACGAGCATTGATCACCACGCTTGCTCAAGACGGGTTGGCGATTTCAGACTTACATCAACTGGGCCATCACCTCTAGCATTAGAAGCGAGGTCTTAACCACTGGGCCTTCACGATAATGTACATACATACTGTACAGTATTTTAACGTCAAAATTTCATACCAGAATGTTCAACTAAAAGGTCTGAGATCTCGTCACCGCCGAGTTCTAGAGTAATAAAATATAAACAGGACTATTAAATGCAAATATTTCTTCATGATGTATATTGTTTTATTTATGTCCATGCTGGGCCAAACTTGTATGGGAGCGTTATCTATCTCCTTTGAAAATTTGCATTCATTCATTTAAATTTAACAAATGTATTTGGTTATATGACTTTACAAGTTATTGCGTTTGCGTAAAGATCATTTTCACTTATAGTAATAAAAAATATTGGTGATTTTAAAGGCGCACTCAGTTCGGATGGTAATTGGTTTTACGAATTTTGCCGATGCTACAGTTGTATTGTATTGTACCCGGTTGATGTTAATAGGCTCAATTACCCTTATTACATGGGACTTAAACGTAACTGGCGAAATGAGGATGTACGTACTAGGTGCGCCTCTGCTCAACCCTTCGAGGTTATAAGACGTGATGAGCCTATTGCCATCAACCGGGCACAAATTCAGACTCCGGTCTGCTACTGAGAAACTCCTGATCGAAAACCCAACACCTTCCCATTCGTTTTCATAAATAACAACAGACACCTAAAAGCAATCACAGTCCCATTCACACAAATAAATCTCTGCTAGATAATACAAAAAACAATGAATATATCAGTCTTTAATATAAAAGTACCATCGCTTACTCACCGTGGGAAGAAAGTCGTGATATTTATTCATGGCAATATAAAACACGTAAAAATGCTAACATCTCAATTTATTGTATGGAGTTGTAAATGTAAACCTGCTTTATATAGACTCATTGTTGTATAATTTGACTGTGAAATATTTTGAGAGTTATTTGGCTATTAAGGTAATTAGTTACGAGTAAGATTTTGTGATGTAAGTAGGTACATATTTATGTTTCCAATTAGCTTATAAATGAAAATGGATTTTCGGTATCAATCAATCTGCCTAGCCTATTTCCAACTATGTTGGCGTCAGCTTCCAGTCTAAACGGATCTGGATACCAGTATTTTACATGGAGCGACTGCCTATCTGACCTCCACAACCGTACTGGGTAATACGATACCCCTTAGTAAGACTGGTTGTCAGACTTTCGGGCTTCTGACGACCCGTAACGACTGCCAAAGATCCAAGAATGATAGCCGGGACCAACTGCTTATCGTGCTTTCCGAGACGCAGAGGAGTCTGTCAAGATAGTGACCCATCCACGGACCAATCCCGGCAAGCGTAGCTTAACCAAATGGATCGACCCGTGCGACTGTTAGTACTTAGCCACGAGCTCGTTATCAATACATTTAAATTAAACTGGATTTTAATTTCATCGTTATTTTCAATTATTTATAGATTGAATTCTTTGAGCTAAAATGGCGTGACTCGTAGTTTTCATAAGATTTATGAATAAATAAAGTCTGTTGAATTTAATTAAAAGTATACATAGATAAAGCAAGGTAGCTAAATATGGGTGCCAGAAACAATTACATTAGTTAAATGAAATGTCATCAATTTGATAATAAAATTGCGCAACTGTGTTTGTATGACCAGATGTATGATTGCGATGTATGGGTGTGAGTTTATGTATGTATGGGATAATAAAACCTCTTGAATGTTACATGTCACATGTTTACTTCCCGTTTCCATACAAGACGTTTACACAATGACAGTACCCCCTGTCTATAAGTGACGTCACAAACATGACGTCCTAAAGTAAACATGTCAATATTGGGCTTTAATTTTAAGTCATGTTGGCGAACAACAAAATAACATTGTTTCATAACAGTTTGCGAGTAACTAGTGAGATACGACCTGTCAGGGGTGCTTCACACATGTTCGGCTCGGCACATTCGATTCGGCAGTATTTGTTGAACAACAAAGCCGAATTGAAGTAATTACTACACATATTCTCTCACATAGGCTTTCTGTCTGGTCGTGCCGATCGGCAAACTTCGTTCGGCATTTATCCTTGCTTAATGATGTTCGGGTCGGCACAATTCAAGCTAAGCAGAGCGGCTTTTTTACGAACATAATATTATATGAGTAAGCTAGGATCGTAACAGGTGCCGTTCTGTAGTTTCTGCCTACATGGGAAGAACGCGTGAGTTTTTTTGTATATATGTAGTTATCTACATAATATGTATATTTAATTTTGCCGCCCGGCTGTACCGAATCATGCCGACCCGAACGTTGCACAGACAGAGTTTCATGAAGTTCACAAAATATTTTCTGTTCTCTCCTTTTTTATATTTTAGTCGTAACTTTCGATTAAAATATTTAACAAACCATAGAATTACGAAAGGCGGAAGATGAAGATGGAAGCACACGAAGATGTTCATCATCTTTTTTCTTGTAACTATAAATATCTATCATAGAATGTTTGTGATCATAACGTACGGAACCGCCATTATGTTGAAACTGTTTGTCGATAATAGTGGTAGTTTAGCTAACTATATCGTTAAGTTCAGTCAAATCATAGCTTAGCATAGAAATGGTCGTGCAAGCGCACGCGATCGAGCAATCAACCATTAGCCTTCATGTTGGTGAATATCTAAACAGATGCAGAGCCTCGTAGACATAATCTTAGCAGAGGTATCTGAGAACAGTGGCCGTATTATGAAATATTAGTGCCAGCGCAAACTGTGCGTCTAGCCGTGCAACGAGACGCACAGTTGTAGTATGCATCTGCGTCTTGTCACTGCGACTAGATGCAGAGCTGTCGTCGTCTGCGTCTAGCCGCTGCAACAAGACGCACAGTTGTAGTATGCATCTACGTGTTCTCGGTGCGACTAGACGTAGAGCTGTTGTTTACTTCTGCGTCTAGCCGCTGCAACAAGACGCACAGTTGTAGTTGCATCTGCGTCTAGTCGCTGCGACTAGACGTAGAGCTGTATGTACGTCTGCGATTCGCGTCGTAGACGTCGTGTATGAAGCGATCATTTCCTTTGAGTATTCAAGAGAGACGTTAGTATTGTTCATCTTGTGATTGAATACGGAGGATTTTCCTGGGTACTTATCATGCGAAGGTGAAGCACAGCCGACTGTCGTCGGGTGTGTCTTAATACCATTATGATTCCCGTCCGAAAGCGGGGTGGTGCTATCGGTTATGTATACTATGTCTCAGTCTCTGACTTGCATGGCATTAAAACGTCAAAATAGGATAGTCTCGTAGTAAGCCAATTCTTTTTCTTTTCGTGTGGTTAGTAAATAACCTGGTGTCAGAGTTTTAAAACCGCCCATGGGCCTCTGACTTGGCTGCACATGCCGTCGAGAAATATCTCTCAGGCAAGTCGGCTTCCTCACGATGTTTTCCTTCACCGTTATTGAAGCAAGTGATAATTATACATTACGCACATGATTCCGAAAAGTCAGTGATGTGTGCATTGGGTTCGAATTCGAGACCTATGACTTGGCAATCTGACGGTCATACCGCTAAGCTACCACTGCTTTTCGCTAGGTTATCACTGCATTTAGCCGATATAAACATACTAGTCAAAGTTCAAGAGGAATGGGATCGTTCTTTTTTTAATCGGTAGGTATTTCAAGAGATATTTCATCGACTATAAACAGGAAGCTCTTAGAAAAAATATATTCTAAAATGCAGGTCCAAGGTTATTTATTTATTCTATTATTTATGTACTAATAGTAAAATATAAACAGATACATTATAATTATAATATTGAGTACAAAGGTACTGCTTATTTCTTAAGAAATTTCTTCCAGCAGACCTGCGAAATGAGAAAGAAATGTAGAAAATAGTGTGTGAGAACAAGAAGAGAAAAATATGAATATTCTTGAGCTAAAATATTAAACACGTATAACGCAAAAAAGTGTCGTCAAGTTCTGCTCCTAGAGCAACAACAACTGACAAGAATGTCATATGCATAATTATATTCTTTCACATAATTTGCATCTTTTTGTAAAGACACACAAACTTCCTTTATTTCAAACTTAAAGACACGAGCAGTACGTACGTAATGATAAAGGTGTAGACGAAATGGCCCCATCAACCCGATATTAATCACGTTTAAAACCCTAAGTCGACATCACACAGAAGATACAATGTCGATTATTTTTAGACGAGAACATATATTCCTTGCATTAACTGAGTTATATAAGTACTAGGTTTGACTCGCACCTTTGCCACGTGATCAGCAAATGAATTGAATAGGGATTGCATTTTATTCTTCATAATGAATTACGAAACCTAATAATTTCCTAGAGGCATTTCCAGTAAGAGCCAGTATAGCCTTGAATTACCAAAATACCTACAACTGATTGCAGTAGAAAAAAGACAACGAAAATAATCAAGCTATCCCGGAAAATTGACGTGGAGAAAACCGAAATTATTTTTATTACCGGCCCTTGTAACTGTCGTAGTCCGATTGTAGAAATGGCCATATCGTGATCTGCCTGGCCACGATCTGATGATGCCGATGGCGGCGTATCTTGCAGTGGCCGGTTATATCACGATGCGCCTAATCGAAAGTCTACGAAAGCAACCTATTTACCGATATTCCCAGCTGGCCACTGGGCATGTCACAAAGTAGTTGCATTTCATGCCGCTAGTGGCACCCCGACCAAATCGGTTACCGTGACCAACTGCGCATACTCTACTCAAACTACATACAAGTTGGTCGCATTGCTCGCAATTACTTACCTATTTAGTATTTTTAAGACCCCAAAATAGGAATTATTCGAGTAGGAATATTATAGGTCAAATAGGAATTATTACCTGAATGCGCGGCAGCAAAGACAAGGTTATGTTTTTTACGCGTATCTGTGTCGATATGCCCAAGCATCGCTGGGCAAATCGTCGAACGGTGAGCGTTGAACGATATGGCGGATGTTATAAGGTCAAATAATGAAATGGCAGCGTATCGTAAAATGGTCAGGCAGATCACGATATGGCCATTTCTACGATCGGACCACGACATAACTAATAATGTAAAAAAATCTTGAAATTATATTTTAATCTACTTCTGATTATCGTATCGAAATTAAACTTTGTATGAATATATGTATATTTCGGATGACAATACTATAATTTGGTATCTTGGAGCTGATCTGATAATTGAGCCAGGCTACTAGTAAACCCCTCGAGTTTGGGTTCATATGATTTGTTTTGACGAGTCCAATAGATTGGGTTTGGTAACGACGGTCTGATGATGGAGCCAGGAGGTGGATAGTAGAATTATTCAGTGGCTACTAGTAACTAGACTAAAAAATTAACAAAACTAGTTAAAAAAAAAACACGCTTTTATCACGCACTAAATAATATAAAATAATTAAATTGACTTGTATTAGTTACGAAATAAGTACCCTATGTAGCTGGTCACTTCTTTTATGTCCAATGATTAATTCAAAAATCGTATTTTTTTCTGAGGTTTTCTTCCATCAATGACAATACTAACTTGTACGTTCAGAAACGAAATTCCATTAAAACTGTCACTTTTACATAAAATGTATACAAAATGGATCAATCAACTGTCTCTTTTTCATGTAGATGAAGTAATTTTTTTTGCTACGTGTATTCGGAAAATAAGTAAATAAATAAGGAAGTGTATAGAGTGCTGCTATTTGCGGCATTATATTGGCGTTATCCCGTCCACTAAAGTGCCGTAAGCATTGCATTGTCATTGTCACTGTCACTTGTTATTTTGTTTGTTGAAGTTAGTTCGCTGCCCTTTGTATTAATTGATCGTATTTGTTTTTAATAATAATATCAAAATATGAGTTTATTTTTGAGGAGTGGCTAATGTTAATTTCTTTTATCTATAGCCGGCTAAACTTAAGTGTTTAAGTGTAGCCATAGCCCCTTGGCTTAGCCAATGAAAATGGCTGTAAGGTAGGTTAGGTTAGAATTGTGACCTCACAACGGCCAGGGTCCCTTTAGGCACAAGAGAATGAAACGTTTTGGGAATGTGGTGTTTTACAGCGAACTTACATTAACAATAAAATAAAAAAACAAGTGACAGTTACTCAGCGACTGACAATGACAATGTAATAATGCTTAGGGCAGTTTAGCCAGGCCGAGGCAGCGCCCTTATTATGCCGCTAGTGGCACTTTATCGGATAGGAATAGAGTGTCGCTAGCGGCACTCCATACATTGCCAATAAATAAATCACTAAGAGTTTTTTTTAATATTTTTTTATATCTCTGTACAGCTGTATATCTCGATTTTTATAACTGTGCGCTTGGAGCTGTCAATATCGTAGGTTGTTAGCATTGAATTCTCCCGCCCGGGGACCTCCTCAGTGCCCCGACGCCTCATAATACGGTCTACACAACTCGTGTCGTGTCCACAGTTCTGTCTTATTATTGTTTATCTTGTTATTGTTATTATTTAAACCACACACTGTAATATTTTGACGTTGACAGGCGCACAATTAAAAAAATCGGGTTATACGGAACATTTTAAAACTGAAGTGTAAATCGAGTCTCGTTGCTGAGCCGTACCTACATTGTTCTATCAAAGAGTATCCCACGCGGTTGACACGGAACACATAAACGTGTAGGTGTCCATGTGTCCAAAACTTTGTTAACTACTGCGTAAACCTGTTGTAAACGGCACCATGGACTGCTAGCCCAACTATAAAAACGGTGTGTATTGCTCTTAAATTGTCAACATTGTATACCTGCTTTAATAATTACTTTTTGTTTTGTTACCGACCATTTTAAAGTAGATTTGTACAATATTTTGGTAAGCATCTTACTCTTTTCAATTACTTATTATACAAATAATTTTACAAGTAGATACCTAAGTAACTAACACTGTTCCTACTGTGCATAGTATCACGTTATGCAAGTAAGTAATTTTTAAATTGTATTTATGGAGCTAACATTAGCAATTAACGGGGATGCGCTAAGGTAGCCCGCGAAATTCAAATTTTCTTACGTTTTTTGCAATTTACAGGTCAATGTCAGGTTGTATCTTGATTAAAATATGATTCGCGACCGTAACAAATATGGCTTTACATAATTATAATCATTAGAATCAGCAATAGAACTCCCTAAGTTACAATAATCCAAAAATCTCACGATTTCATGAAATAGCCATTCAATAGGATTATATAAACTTAGAGAGTTGTATTGATGATTTTTAAGATTATAATTCTATAAGTAAATAATTGATATGAACGCGAATCATATTTAGATCAACATACAACCTAATACTGACTTGCAAATTGCAAAAAACGTAAGCAAAATTTAATTTCGCGGGCTACCGTCAGGTCCTTAATAAAACATCATAAGTTTTTTCATAGACCTCCATTCCACAGAGGAAGATATTATTATTTTATCAGTTTTCAACTCACAATAAAACGAAATGATTATAGGTTCTACCCAATCAATCAACATTCATTCAAAAGCTCAGACTAATACCACTTCTGGCTCCAAAATAATCACCCGAAAACAAATGTAGTTTGTTAAATTAATGGACCAGTCATCGGTTATCGTTCAACAAGTCCAATATCTCACAATGTTCAGGCCTGGGGTCAATTTACATCATCTGTCAAAACTATCAACTGGCCCTTCGAAACATAACTCAATATCCTCGTCATCATTATTGAAATAGTTTGACAGACAAATTGATTCATTCGGTGTTTAGTTTTTGTGTAAATAATATTAATTCTTTTAGTTTTTAGTACCTGAGCGATCGAGCTCTGCTCTGGTAAAAATAGAGAAGACTCATTTAATAGTACAGGAAAGTTCCTACTAATTCCATGTATAGTACATACTAATTCCATGCTGCCATAATAGTAGGTACTTACTAATTCCATGCTGCCATGATAGTAGGTACTTACTAATTCCATGCTGCCATGATAGTAGGTACTTACTAACTCCATGCTGCCATGTCATTATTCTAATGTAGCCATCTTGTATGTCAACTTTGGGCGCCCAAGCTCTGCTCAGGTGAAAATACGGAGAAAACATTTTTTTCCAGATATGAAACTTGGCTAGATCGATTTTCCGCCCCCCTAAAGCCCTATTTTGCAACTTTCATCGAAATCGTTAGAGCACTTTTCGAGAACGTGATTACAAATACATATATGTAGATATCACAGGGACACAAATTTTGCTCTAATGTATAGGATATGATTCGTGTTTTCAGGCATTTTGTCATAAAAAGCATAGAATTTTTCATATTAATTTATAAACATCAGAAGTTTATTATATGTTTTTCAAATTTTTATTTATCTAAAAAGAATCTAATCTTCGGGAAAATTATTAAAATATTGTCAAAATAATACCCCAATGAAGCAGTTACTTTTGCCGACGATCGAATCAAACCCAAGTTTATGCTTGGCAGCCGCTTTGGCGACCCCTGACTAACGATACGGTTAAGTAAATTCATTTCATTAAGCCTCTAATTATGAATAGCTGTGGCTTAAGCGATGCTGATGCAATTACCGTTAACGCTGCGAAAATATTCGCCGAAAAAGAAACTAAGGAAAAAGTGAAAAATAACACGTTTTCTAAAATTACACTTCTATTTAGCACCAAAATAATGAACTATGTTTCATGTCGTGGTTGTGAATACTAAATAGTTTTAATAGCGTGCTTTCTGAAAGTTGGCAACGTCGCAAATAGATGTCAAATATTTACCTGTTTTGATTAATTTGGCAATAAAACTGTAAATATCGCTAATTACTTAAGTAGAATATTGATAATGAAATGCTATAATTAATATCGTAACTCCAAATATTTTGTTTTAGATGTAAAAAAAAGTATTTGGAAACTTTTCAAATGGTTTTTTACTCCTAAAACGGTTACAACATAAAATTCAGTGTTATAATTGCAATTCATTATTAATATTTTAGTTCACTAGTTAGCGATATTTCATATTTCCGTACAGTAATATTGCCAAATTAATCAAAACAGGTAAATATTTGACAGCAATTTGCGAGGTTGCCAAATTTTAGAATAAATAAACTACCATTGTTAAGAGCGCTTAACAATGGTAGTTTATATTTTAACATTAAAATAGAGAAATATCTACTATTAATAAAACACAAGAGAAAACAGAAGTAATTACTGAAAAGAAAATTAACTTGCTTCAACAAAAGCTCGGATCAGAAGTGCCTTTACACCGTGCAAGTAAAACATTAACACTATATTTAACGTGCTAAGGTACCCCTTCTTGCGGCTACAACAAATCTTCGTGGAATCCGCAGGATGTATTTAGAAAATAACTGCATATATAAATCTTCTACCTTTGTCGGTGTTATCGTGCGTCCGAACGAACCCTTTACGAAATCAGGTGTCGTAAACATTTAAGATAATTTGTCGAAAATGTTGTCGCTGCGGGGTTTCGAAGCGGGGACATATTTTCTTCAACGTAATAAAGGATAAACGAAGCAAAAACAGTTTGTATGGATCGTAGCAGTAGTTTCTGCATACCCCCGATGGGAATAAGGCGTGAGGTTATGAGTAATAAGGGATAATAGTCTCATCCCATTAAGTAAATTGAAAGAATCTCCAACGTAATGTGTTCAGGTTTTTTGTTTGTGGAGACAGGGATAAATTGTAACTTACTTTTTAGGGTTACCCGAAGGGTGCCAAACGGAACCCTATTACTATGCCTACGCTGTCTGTCTGTCCGTTCGTCCGTCTGTCTGTCAGCAGGCCGATGAACCGTAATAGGTAGACAGTTAAAATGTTCATAGGTGAGCATCTCTCTTTTTTTTGCCATTACACATTTGTAGAATGTCCCATGATATTATAGATGAATATCGTTGGTGTAATTACACGTAACGTAACGTATTTTCTTTCTTTTCTTTCTTTCTTTATTTTCTTTCTTTCTTTTCTTTTCGAAAATTGCAAAGTATGAAAATTCGAGTGTACCAGTCTACCATTCCCAATTTCAAACTTAATCATTTTGATTAGGTTTAGAGAAGCTATGCTAAGATTTAGCTTTTAAATAGTTGTACGAGGTAAAAATTCTCTAATAAGGTGGTTAAAATTCGACGGTTTAAATGAATTTTAAACTTGTGTTCCAGAGAAAATTCCAAAAATGGATTTCAGTTTTTGTTACCCATTTTATTCATGTGAAATATTAAAAACTTCCTTTCAGCTATGTTTTTTTCAACTAGCAACAACGCAGTGATAGCCTAGTGGTGCGACCGTCAGACTGTCAAGTCGTAGGTCTCGAGTTCGAACGCAAGACACGCACATCTGTCTTTTCAGATTCATGTGCGTACAAAAATGGTGAAGGAAAACATCGTGAGGAAACCGGCATGCCTGAGAGATAGATATTTCTCGACGGTATGTGAAGCGCAGTCAGAGACCCATGGGCGGCTTTAAAACTCTGACACCAGGTTAGTTACTAACCACACGAAAAGAAGAAGAAGACTTTAGCCACAGAATTTGCGACTTAAATATGGTCGATTTTCTGCAACTGCAAAAAATCCTATCATTGTTGTATCATTATGAAATACAAATTTATCTTTGCGATTTTTAAATCAATTGTCCTTAATCAAGTACATAGTGTTAAATCTTGTACGATATGGTACGGAACCCTTCGTGCGCGAGTCCCACTCGCACTTGGCCGGTTTGTATGTCTAAGCTATGTAGATTTAAGGACTCATTCATTTGTTAAAATGTCTTGTTCAGGATATTCATAAACGTAGGTAAATTAGTCTTCGTCCGTTAACGTTTTGTATTGTTATGACAAAGTTTTTTTTTTTTTACATACCTATTTATTAAAATGGCATACCTAACACGCTTTTACCACAACATAATTTCAACTTACACGTTTGTTCCATTTACCGGCGGAAAATTGCTTTAATTACGTATTTTTTTTCCATTTCGGAACATTATTTTAGAATCAGACCATTTAAAGTACTTTAAAAATTACACGTGAAACGCTTGTTTTATATCGTAGAAAAATATGTAAAACGCCTTTTCTTTCTACACCAAACCCTCAAATTTTAGCTATGTAATAAATAACACAAAATGTTCTACAGTTAACGTCTTCTACATTATATATATATTACTATCCGAGACCTCTTAATGAACTAATTTCATAATTAGCCTACCAAAAGCTACTATGTATTTAACAGTGGCCATATTTGACCTCGTTAGTCTACCGTCTCTAAAATGAATACAAATATATTAACAATAAACTTTAAACAATTACACATTAATGTTCTTATATTTCGACCTAGCCTATTTCGTCCCACGTCTAGGCAAGTCAATAAAATTTAATAATTTTCAATCTATAACTTTCAAACAATCTCTGAAACAATATTGCTTGCCTGGTACTTCAATCTTGACGAATTTAATTAATGAATCACGACATAATCTTAGGCGATGAAATTAATTGGCTTGAATAATGAAATTTATTGTAATTAATCCAGATATTGTTAGCTTTATTAAGCCGTTTTGATCGCTAAGTTTATAACTGTGTTATTTAAATATAGTGCAACTAATATCAAGTATAATTACAGTTATTTTAAACACTGCTCTGAAATATTATAACAACTCGCCATTTTTTAAACTATTTTTAAGCCTCCTGCAATATTCGTATGTTCTGCACATAATATTTTCATATTAAATTGCAATTTACTTTCAAATTATTTTAAACAAAATAAATGCAGATTTGCGCAAGGACTTTTAAATTACACTGCTGAACGATGTCATTACTTTCAAAATGGCAGCTCATCAAGTGGCAGATACCATTTTGATAAGCAACACCCCTTGTTTTGTGACAAAATTGAAGCAACAGATACGGACTCGACCGCAGGGCCCCCGGCCGCCCCAAACACGGGACGAATCTTAATCCTTATAAATTATGAACTTACCACGTCCCGAACAAGCACTTAAACTTAGTCTCGAACAAAACTCTTACAAACCCTTCACTAACTTGAAACTTTGCGACCGAAAAGACAAGATTTTAAAGCAATTATTTAACTAAACAACGCGTTTCGATTTAAGTCTACTGGCGACCCTACTTATCCACCCACCAGGAGATCGTTGTGTTCTCGAATATTAATGAAGCCGAAATCAACAATGGTACAGTCGAAATTACTTAACCTTTACTTAAAAAGCGGCCAAGTGCGAGTCAGACTCAGATAAAGAAAAAAACTTTCGTAAAAAAAAACACTATTCTTGTTTACTGTAACGTATTTAGGGGTTTATTTATAAACGTTGCTTAAAGTTAAGAGTCAAAGTCAAAGATTTATAAATATATGTATAACTAATAATAACTAAGTGTACATTTTGGTGTTTTTCTATAATGTAGGTACTTACAACTTTGCGGCCTGTTCCAGGCATCGCAAATTTCTGAGTAAAAACAATGTCAATCTTAACATTATACATTAAAATAACTATGCTATTGACACGATTTACATTAATAATTTCAATAATTTCGTATTACTCAAAAAATTCTTCAATTGAATAGTTTTTTTTTTAAAGGTATGTTTTTAATTTATTGTTTAATGGAGCTAGCCTGGTTTCATTTTTAATCTCTTGAGGCAGTGACATTCGTGTGTCAAAAATGTATGGTTAAACAGTCGCTAATCATTACTTAACTTTAAAAGCAACGTTTATAAATCGACCCCCTTTATTTTTAACATACACACATAGCTATACATTTCCAGTTTATGCTGATCTCGCATGGTATATAATTTCCGTACAATGCGAGGTCAGTTTATACTGGAAATGTGTAGCTTAATGTGTAGCCGTGTGTACTACGGTCACGTTGGCACTCTTTGGATACGGAACTCTAAAAAAAAAAAAAACAGCAGTTAAAATAACGCAGTACACTTTCATTATGATTCAACCCTTTTATAAATGTACAAAAGAAACACAATGGTACTTATTTAAATACGTATATGTTCTGATGAAGTTTTTTTCGTGTGCAGGTGAGGGTTATTCTGAGCATTAGTCCCTTCCGTTTGGCGAATCTTGTGGGAGTTATGACGTTTTGTTTTTTTCGGTCGTCTGATTTCATTGTTATTTACTGGCCGGTGACATGATTACAAGAGCAGCTTGCTGTGTTACAGAGATAAGAATATTTTACACTGTTTTTGTAGTATCTTTTATTTCAGATTTTTTATGCGTTGAATTATTTTGAAATACCCAGACGTAGTAAAATTTCTTCAACAGAAAAATCTTTTTTGTCTGTTTATCATCATATTAAATAAACAAATATCTAATTCCAGCGCTTTCATTTCTTTTTTCCGCTAGTTATAGTTTTATTACTCTTTATTTTCTTATCCATCTATTATTATGAAAAAGAGCAGCATCGTTGATGCGCAGAGTGAGAGACAGCTACCTGAGGATCATTGCCGAACATACTGAGAGTAATGTGTACTGGATTCGGCTACATATAGGATAATTATTACAGTTTTTTTTATGTGTATATTACTAACATAGTTCTTAAGAGTCAGCGTATTACTAACACTCTATGGACAACCTAGTCTGAAATAAATTATAAAATATATATATTATTTTACAAAACAAATAAAGCATTTATATCATACCTTTCCTCTCTACTGTGAGTATTATACACTATATAATATATATACCTATAATATGAATGTTTATTTATTTAACCATAATGTGTTTATTTAAGTATACGAGTATGTTAATTTACTACCTTATACGTGTAGGTTTATTTTGATATTTTTTAGTGACTTCGCAAATTCATATTTTTCTCTTTTTGTTCTCACACACTATTGTCTACATTTCTTTCTCATTTCTCCTTTCGCAGGTCTGCTGGAAGAAATTTCTTAAGAAATAAGCAGTACCTTTGTACTCAAATTATAATTATGTCGTATCTCTATGTATTTTACTGTGTGTACATAAATAATAAAATAAATAAATAAATAACTCCCTCTGTCTACCACCCCTACAAATTGAGTCATAATAAACGCACAAGCTCAATAAATAAAATAATAAAGCGGAACATTTAGACACAGCAGTTAACTTGTATAGCACAGACCCGAGCTAAGCCATCGACAGGGTTAATTCGGCGAATCGTACGGTCATCAAAAGTTTACAGCGGCGTCGAGTTTCGCGCCAAAAGTGATATTTTATTGTGCAAAGGGTTATTGCACTTTACGAGGATTTGTAATTGTTCTGAGAAAGGGGTTTTTGGATTTTTAATAGGTAATTTAAGGACTTTATATTTCTTAAAACAAGCTAAAAAAAAATGGTAAATTGCAGATGACTATTCTCCATTTGAAATAAGATTAGACATTTAAATAAACCTTTTTTACAGTCCGTTCAACCGATTTTGGCTTCTAAACCGTAGACATAAGGATGGCATTAACAGCAAAAAGTGGTTACAATACCAACTGTTTACTGCAGCTGACATTTGTCATGCCACCAACGAAATAGAAGTCAAAATAGGTTGAACGGGCTGTAAATAGGTTTAGTTAAATGTGTGTTAAGAAGACCTATCAAAATATTTTGTGTAGTGACGGGAAAAAAAATCGGATACTTTATAAACCGATTCTTGAGACATATCGATGTATCATACTTAGAGTTTGTAATCGACTATTTATCCACATTCCTTAAAACTTATTCTCAAGGTATGTCTTTTTATTACACGTCATCATCGTGATTCTGACGTGTAAATAAATAAATTCACCTTTGTAACATTTTTTATTCGCTTTCGTCACTGGATGATCAAGAAAAATTATCATCAGTTGAACTGTCTTCGTCGGTTACCATTAAAATAAATTCATTTTCCATCATATTGTCAAAACTCTTCATCTCAAGTCTTCCGTTATAATTTTCTCTGTCCTTTCTACTACATCGATCCAATCATCTTTTGTGACGTGTGCACATATTAAAGCTAATAGTTTAGGAACTATAAAAAAAAAATATAGCATCCTCAATGCGCACTTTTGCACAACATATGACGGCAAGTGTGAGCAAGTTTGCGCACGTAGGTCAAGAATGCGCATCACTCACAAATGTCACATTTGTAGCTTCCATTCCCTACGTATGCTGTGCATTTTTCGTGCTAGGTACTCTTCATAGGTAAACGTTTTGCATTTTTCTTTTTAAAGTCTTCTTTGAGTATTCTTTTGTGTAGATCTTACCCTAAAGCTAAAAATATATATGATCATATTTTGTTTTTAGATGTTTAAACATTTAATAATACAGTAATTATACATTTCTCTCTTTTCTAAATGTAATGTTCGTAAAAGTATCGATTTTTCAGAACATCGATTTTATTCGGTCATAAAACGGTCACAACACTAGGGCATTGAACCCAAAGACATGACATTGTAATAACGTCCTGGCGGAAAATTATAATCAACAATATATTTGTGTTTTTGAGTGCATTTTTCCAATATAAAGTGAAATTTGGTGCTTACGAATGATACTCATTGATATAGTGTATGTATACCATAGTAATTAATCAGAATTATGAATTTGATAGTTCGTTTTCTTACTAGACGTTCATAGAAAGTTATCGCGGCATGTATAATGAGAAACGTCAAATCGGGCTTCTTAGATTGTCGCACGTTTAATCTTATTTTAAATGGACTACAGATATTATGAAATCATAACAGGTAATTCTTTTCTTGACTATCCTAATATTTAAACTTTAATAACAGGTAGAATAAGTCTGAAAAACAAATACTTAAATCCAATAAACATTTATTAATAAGCTGCGTCCAACTTGCCACAAACAAAACAAACAAATCGAAACTCAAACAGGCCGTACAGTCACTCACATAATGCTCACAGCAGTTTAGGACAACACCGTACAGTCGCACATGAAAGCGTTTCAAACGAGACCGTTGTGTTCAAAAATCGCCGATGTTTATCCGAGAACAGGTGCACAAACACACGGCGGCATTATAAATACTGACTGTGTATTTATGTCCTCGATTGTACTTCTGTATGTGTGGACTGTAACTTCAGAAGTTTATTTAGGACAAGTATATTTTCGCAGTTAATCAATTATAAGCAGGTGGTTGTTTTAGCGAGCGCTGTTTCCTTGCTCGGCTTAGTTGTCGCAGAAGAGATGAATGTATGCATGCATATGCATTAATTAATCATGCTGTATATGCTGATGTACGAGCGAGTTATTATGAGAGTAGTGTTGCATAAATTATTTAAATATTGATTAGGGTTTTGTTTGTTTTCTGTGTCTAAAGTGGCTGTAATATTTTAGAAATGAAATATCTGTTCAAGATTAAGACGGATTGCTGCTCTGAAGAAGATTGACGTAAGATCAATTAGTAATTAATTTAACAATAATGGCAATTTTCAGCACGAGTAAAACGTTAAAATAGTATTATGACTAGATAGGGTATGATTGAGACCATATCAAAGAACCAACTGGCATATGAATTACTTCAATCATAATTTTTTTTTTGTTTTCATTTTTCATACAAAATAATTCGACAAAGTCACGATTATTAATGTAAAACAAACACCCTTACGTGAAATATGACAACGTCGCATTTTCTTAGCTTTAAATATGAATGATTGGTTTGAATAAAAATGAATTACTTTACGACTTTACTACACTACTGCAAAGTTTGGCAACGTCGCAAAAGTAAAGATTCGTCATACTGGTGACAATGTTTGCCCTAATTTAATAATGATGGATTATATCTTCGAAACTATGCATTTTTGGACCACCTATTCTAGGAGATTGTCTGTTCTTTTTACTTAAATAATATAACCCTAGAGTTATGGGTTATCAAAAACAACACATTGTATAATGGTAATAAATAAGTGAAAATATAAAAAGGTCAGTTCAGAAATATATTTATGATACAAGAATCGTCATTCATCCATGATGCGGCGTGTTGGTATCCACACATACGAGTAATATTTCGTGCCCCCCGGCTACGCGCGAGGTAGCGGACCGTAGCGCTACGCCGTAGCACTTTGCTACGAGCAACAAACGATAGTCACTGTTTTGTGTTGGCGTATTTAAATATCACATGTCTTTTTTGTATTTATGTCGATGTTAGAAAAAAAGTTAGCATTTTATTTTTATTTTTAGATTTGCTGGATTACCACCCAATGGATTATGGTTTTGGTGGATTATGGACCTACTTAATTCAAGGCGTGTTTGAGTTTAATGAAAAAAAAAACTATTTTTTTAGCTTTTTTTTTTGATAAATAGCAACCTTCTATAATATAAGATGCAAACAAACTTATTCTACTTATTTTACTTGCGTTCCAGGGTTGTAGGTTGTGCTACGAATGATACCAAAACCGATGATTTCATGCATATCTAGAGCACACTCTGGCCTGGCTATTGCTTTGTGCTCGCCATTATGGCTATGCGTTCGGTTACTGCCATGACATGTGACTTAATACCCGACTGACAGTTTAACACCAAACTGTGATGTGTACAACGGAATCCACAATGTATCACTATAAAGCAAATGTTCATTTTGTAATCCATTGCTCGCGGCTAAGTAATAACAGCCGCACGGGTCTTGATTTTGAATAAGTTTGATTGAATAGTTTATGAGTTAGCTTAATTAATATATTTTTAATACACGTCCTTTATGTTCATATTATTATAATATTCACATAGCAAAAAGTGGTAGCTACCTGTCACAATTTACTATAAAAAGTGTTTTTTTTTATTATATTGGTTTGCGGGACTTCCAAAACTATCAATGTATACTTTACTTATTTTACATAGTTAAATAAAAAATTAAGGTAGTAAGTTGTATTACCTACACAAACTGTTATCGGAAAACCAACTTTCGATTTATTTCACACAAAAGTTCAAAAATATGCATTCAGCTATATATCCTGAACAGACTATAACACCATTTCATCATATTTGTATCTCAAAGACATATTGCAGTGTTCGCAGTTGTGTGGGCGTCTGTTCCGCGATATGGAGCATGTTGTTGCATCACTATGCATGACTGTACTGTGAGGAGGCCCCGTTCAAGGCCTCGAGCGTGCGACTTGCGTCAAGCGACAAGCGCGCGCGTCACCTGTTTTCGTCCGTCACGGTGACTCGTGGCATATTCTTTTTTTTTTTTGGTGAATCACATCTCTCTAGTGAACCTAGAAGCATGTCGGCTGCTCAACCGGCTAAACTGTGGATGCCTTAAATCAAGGCCTCCAGCCAGGATATAAGACTTATAATAGCGACTACACGCTAAGGGGTACGGATCTCGGCTTGGGGCGTCGCTGGAGGACGCCAATAAGCCACAAGCTGGATCGAATTTAAGTCATGACATAATCTAAATAACTTCTTTCATTTTGTTTTCTCCATAGTCGCTGTGGCAAGACGCGTGTCGCTTGAGCGTGATGCTTGAGCGTGTAGCTAGTGGCCACGGAGTTAGACGTTATATTACAATTTAGCTTTTATTGGATTTGTATGACAATGTCCACAAGTTTACATACGTTGTGGATGTTTGTTTCATAATATGAGCTGGCGTATGTTGGTATGTAAGACGTCGTTTTTGTAGCTGCGTAGAAAAGTGAATTATTTTAGGCAAAGCAGATCGTGGGATTCGGGTAACCAAAAACTGTGCGGTAAACCTTTTAGGTAACTCTGTGAGAATACTGAATTAAAGTAGGTATGAATTTGTTGTTTCTCAATTTTTTTAAGAAAAACTATTTATACAATTCATAACACGATGTACATAGCATATAAAACACTTGCATATGCTAGCTAGACAAACGCTTGCCTCACAGTAATTTTAATAACACAATCAAATTAACTAAAATGTAAACAGTAATAGAGCTTTGAGCAGAAACATAGAGTAAATAATTTGTCTAATGCGTACAGTACACACCTCACCACCATACTCTGTAAGTACACATATAAGCTGACCTCTCATTGTGAGGAAATCCTATACAATGCGAGATCAGCTTATACTGGAAATGTATAGCTTGATATGTATACAATATGTTGCCTACCAGTTCTACCCCGCGGTAGTTTTACTTACTGTGTAAGCTTCAAATTGGACAATTTCCAACTCAAATAATATACAAGATGGCAGAGACATCGCCAGGAATTTTTTCACCGTGGATTCAGTAAATGATTCAGAACCCGCGTTGAAAATTTTCGTCGGTTATTTAAAAAAAAATCTATGAAACAGCAGTTTTTTCTTTTCTTTTTTTAAACTATTCTACTAGCTTCTGACCGCTACTTTGTCTCCGTGAAATTTATTTTTCCCCCGTCCCACTTCATCGCATCTCATCGCCCGCCCTAACGCGGGCGGGCGATGCAGCGATGCTATTACTTCGTTTTTGTTTAGCGTTGTTTCTGACTTTATTTTTCTTTCTGCTCGACTTCTTAGGGTCGTAGCATGATACCTTATAACCTTCGTCAAGAATTTGGCTATCAAATGCAAAAATATTTTTTCAAATCCGACTTACTGATTGAAAGTTCCGGAGATTAGCGCGTTCAAAGTAACAAACAAAAAACTCTTCAGCTTTATTGTTAGTCTTCACTACCCGTTATATTTTGTAAAGGTTTTGTGAAACTATAATACTGGTTTATGTTTTTAGTTTAATAATTTAAGGAATAAAAAATTATCGCTCTTTATATTTGTAGACCATTACGATGAGGAGCTCGTGGCTTAGTAATAACAGCCGCGCAGTTCGATCCATCAAATTAAGCTACGTTTGCCGGGGTTGGTCTGTGGATGGGTGACCATCTTAACATACTGAGACTCCTCTGTGCCTCGGAAAGCACGTTAAGCCGTTGGTCCCGGCTGTCATTCTTGGACCTTTGACAGTCGTTACGGGTCGTCAGAAGACCAAAAGTCTGACACCAGTCTTACCAAGAGGTATCGTATTACCCAGTTACAGGGTTGTGAAGGTAGATAGGCAGTCGCTCCATGTAAAATACGGTATTCAGCTGCATCCGGTTAGACTGGAAACCGACCCTAACATAGTTAGGAAAAGGCTGGGCAGATTGATTTTTGTTGATCATTACCATAAAAACATACGTATTAAAAAATATGTTTTAATTCGGCTCGATCCTGTGTCAATCAAACAGCAAAACTATTACAACCTGAAATTTTGGACAATATCTTCAGTTCATCTCACATCGGGACAGGCAAATAAGTTCAATTCAACTATCAAGCAAAGAGCAAATAAAATTAAGTAAACAAATGATAAATCTTCATTTTCAATGAAAAAGAAATGTAACTTGGCTAAGTGGTTATAAAAAACATGGTAAACAACAACGCTCACTTAATTTGCCACTCTTCCCGGAAACTAGTTTCCTTTTAAAGGAAACCATGGAAGCTCTAAGAGCATATTAATTTAATTCTTTTTCTCTACACTCAAAGCTAGGGCTGTCGCGATAAGCTTTATTTTTTTTTCTAGTTAATTTTCTAGTATCTGACGAAATTTTAATCGGAAAATGGGGTTTCGCTTTTTATCTCGAAACATAAACAATCGACAGGTTACGTCGAGGGCATGAGATAGTCTGATTTATTCGCTTTATTACACCCTCTGGATTTGTTAGTCTGTTATAAGTTTATAGTCTTACGATAATTAGGGTAGGCTTATGTCAATATTTCCATACCATACGAGTAATGCCCACAAGGGAGCCGCTCATTAAGTAAGTAATTAGTATAACGCTGTAAAGAATAGATCGCATAATTTATGTACCTTCAGCGATAGATGTTTATAAGCGATAATGATAGAGTTATTATGTATTTAGCACGCAAAAATCAAATGGCCCCCTAACAAGAAACGGTACATAATTTACGCATAATGCAGTTAGGCTAAAGTTCATAGCTACTAATAATAAAAGTCAAGAAATGTAACTCAAGCTCAAAAACGGCACCACGCAAACTGCACCGCGGTGGGCGGGGCCAAAAACTGTACCGCGCAGCGCTGACAGTTCACCGGTATCATTCAGTCGATGCGGTCGCGTAGAGGGCTAGCGGGGTATTTACGATTGTGATTTTTATTGTGTTTTGCGTTGTCTACGTACTGAAAATATGCCTTCATGTGTTGTAGAAGCCATACTGATATAAAGTATTATGGTATCACGTTTCATAAGTGAGTAGGTAAAATAAACATTTTGAAATCTTGCGACTCTGGAAAGTGTTATGCAACACGAACGCAACATGAAAGCTTATTTTACACGTTTTGAAATTGAATTTGAACTTGCAGGTTTTTGTATTTAGTTAAAAGGAAAAATTATAATATGCATTAGTATAATTTTTGATTTTATTATTTAATGTTTCTCCCACAATTAAGACCAATCTACTGACACCTCAAATGCAAAAATCTATTAACCCGTTTAGGCTACAGAGCGTGCCAAACTGGATGTTTGTTACTCAATCACGCAAAAACGGCTTAACGGATTTGGATAAAATTTGGCACACAGATTGGTTATAGCCTGGATTTACACATAGAATACTTTTTATCCCGATAGTACGTTCCCGCGGGATAATTTCCAACCTCCACGCGGGCGAAGCCGCGAGCAAAAGCTAGTTTATTAATATTTTTAGCACCTGCTTACGTTCCCTGGTCGCGACAGTCGAGGCGATGAGACATCCCTATCTAAGCCCTATCTGTAACAGATGTCTGGTCTCACGACAAAGCTACACCACTTATTAGCGTGGGTTTATCTTATACTGTGGTTTCCACCTCATTATTAGCAATGAATATGAATAAGGCAACAAAAAAACAATATTTTTCGAAGATTAACGCTGAATAGCATTAGCGTTTTTAGGGTTCCGTACCCAACAAAGAAATCTTATAGTTTCGCCATGTCCGTCTGTCAATCCGCGGCTTAGCTGAGAGACTCTTAGTACCGGAAAGCTGTAATTTGGCATGGGTATCACGTCGACAACGTGGTAAAATAAAATCATGGTATTTTTTTTTTGGGTAACTCACCTACACGTAAAGTGGGGATGTTTTCTTTTTCGTCTATCCCATGGTCCGCCACCATGGAAACCACCACTATCGTTGGAAAGGTCATTCAAAAATATTGTGAGTGTGTTACAGCCATTTTTGGAGCAATCGTATATTCTATAACGATGTTAAAAGGAAAACTATCACAGCTAAGTAGGCTCTATAAGTTAACGAATAATAATCGACCAATTTACATTTGCAGTTGGAGTGTATGGGAGAACATGTTTTTCAACTAAAATGTAAAGTTTAATCTTGGGATAAATTCATTCCAACTAGGACCCCATTGTGCGTGGTCCGACACGCATTTGGCCGGTTTTTGTTTCTCTTTTAAGGTGCTCTTCTGAGGACAGACGCAACTGGGTTCTATGTTACTCTATGAAAACGCTTGCCTGTCACTGTTTTCATAAAAAACAGTTATATCGCTGCGATCAGTCATTGCAATTGGGCGGAGTTGCCGCTGTGCTTTGCGGTTGCGGTTTCCTTCGGAAGAGCACCTTTGCGTATGATTTTGCTTTTTTTTTTATGTCGCAGTATAATGCTGAGATAGGAGCCTTTTGGCCTCGTACAGAACTTTCTCCTTTTATTAAAATTTTATTTTTTATTTTTGTTTTTATTTTATTTTATTTTTGTTTCTAGTCTGTTTTTAATTTGTGAAATCCTGTGCGAGTCTCAATAAATACATTTTTTTTCTGCTTTTCTTTGATATGCAAGTGATCATGATCATGACTCTTGTTTGAAAAGTAGGATAGAATTATTCCTGTGTCTACTAAAAGTTATAAACTGCGTCTACATTGATTCCACCAGCGGTGTTGATTATTGCTATTTACCCTTTAATACTTCATTACACAACTGAACAGGTTAATACAAATGTAACGGAGATCCAGATGAACTTTTTTTAATGAAACTGCTGAAATACAGGTACTTCAACCTAACTCTGGAGCCAGGGTCTTGAATTTTTCTATAACCTGTTTATGGCAACTAATAATTTATATAATTCATTTATTTATCACAAAAATAAAATCGCAAATTCCACTTAGTACATTAATGATACAGGAAAACAGCATGTCTGTTGCATGAATTTTTGATCATAGGAGCTTTGTACTTCAAAGAGGATGTATTTTTATTTGCCCATAATCCCAAACACTCAACACAATTTTTACATACCAAACTAGGTATCCAGAGTTTGGCGTTCGTCAGCAATGGAAACCCAAAGTGCTTTTTTCACGAAGTCCGAAACGCTCTTATTGAATTTTTTGAACGTATATTCTCCACAAATAACACAAAAAAGTCAGGGGTATACAAACACGTCCTTCTTGAGGAAGATATAATCAAATTTATACAGAAACTAGTTTAGCTCGTGGCTAAGTTATGACTGCCGCACAGTTCGATCCATCAGGTTAAGCTACTCTTGCTGGGGTTGGTCTGTGGATGGTTGACCATGCTTACATACCGAGACTCCTCCGTGCCTCGGAAAGCACATTAAGCCGTTGGTCCCGGCTGTCATTCGTAGCTCTTTGACCGTCGTTACTTGTCGTCAGAATCCCGAACGTCTGACAACCAGTCTTACCACTGGGTATCGTATTACCA
The DNA here is from genome assembly GCA_947364205.1 of Agrochola lota. Classification (NCBI taxonomy): domain Eukaryota; kingdom Metazoa; phylum Arthropoda; class Insecta; order Lepidoptera; family Noctuidae; genus Agrochola; species Agrochola lota. The sequence continues at coordinate 17,006,038 of OX376228.1, forward strand.
AGTTACTGGGTTGTAGAGGTCAAATAGGCAGGCGCTCCATTGAAAATACTGGTATTCAGCTGCATCCGGTTAGACTTTAAGCCGACCCCAATATAGTTGGAAAAAGGCTAGGCAGATTGATTGATCAACTACTTAAATAAATTCAAGACGGTACCTGTATCTCACTAACTAGAGCTGCTACAAAAAATCTGAGGGTAAATTCGAAATCAGCGCACCCAAATTAAAAAAAACCGTAGAAAACCTTTATGCAACAAAAAAAGTTCGATTTGGTTTTCCTGTAAATCATGGGCTATGTAACTACATAGCCCATGATTTACAGGAAAACCAAATCGAACTTTTTTTGCCAAACAGCAATACACACCACATGTCCATAGTATATTCAAACACACATTCATTAAGTCAACTCCAAAACCCACGCTTGATACCTCTACGTCAAACCTCATATCGCAATGCAAAGTCCACAGAAAGCATCGAATCAGATGCCATAAAATATACAATGAATAAATATTTGTATTAATCAAATATGTCTGATTCAACTTGTGTGCGGTATGCATCATTCATCGGCTGCAATAAAGCACGGGTTCAGATCCCGTTTGCGCTATATTTCTTCTTTGAAAACGTCCAAATTAAATACTGTGGTTTTTCTGATTTTGTAAATTAGATTCTTTGTTGGAAATGGAAGAAATGATGGCTGTTTCGTGATTTTAATATTTGTAGTAGTTAGAATAGAATAGAATTATATTTATTCAAGTATCATGACTCAAAAATGATTAGTAAGACTTACAACTATATTAATAAAAACTACTACGACTCTTCACAAAAACAAACACATAGTAGTGGATCACCCTTGTGGCAACCCATATGAGATGGCACAACAGCGACCCACGAAAACGCAGTCTAGGCGACTTAAAATCATCCTTAGGATACTGTTGGTGCTACTTCAAACCCTGCGCAACATGGAAGCGCACTTTTTGCGCATGATTGTGCAGAAACAATATACATGCCCATCCACGAACATCCCCGACGCACTACAGAAGCGGGGCAGCCCCCCACCAGCATCCTAAACGCGTTATTATACTGAACACGGAGAGCGTTGTTTCGAGTTTCCTTGTTTTGAGAGCGTTGAACGATCTTTGCGTATATCTAGCCCACAGGTTGCTCGTGTAAAAAGACGTGCAGTAGGCTCGAAAGAGCGTTATCTTAACTGATTACTGATATACAAAGCGTTGTTAATTCTCACACTTACTAGTGTGAGAATTAAGAATGGTTTGTATCAGTTTAATTCACATTCTTTTTTGTATTTAATGACTTTGGAGATGTGCTTTTTTACCCTCATTTGTTTCTAGACAGTTATTTACATCTGTCACTTTTAGAACCTAAAGAAGAAGATAATAAAATAAGTTTTCTGTACCTTGACTCAGAGTATATACTGCAACGTATTAATCAATCTATTCAGTCAAGCGTCCACAGACTTATGACGTCTTGTACGACGACTAACCGTGGCATGTCCGCGTCACACACAATTCTGTCAGTAATGTGTGTGACGTGGACAGGTCACAGTGTTTGTCGGCAGTCACTGACACAACACGTTCTGACGTTTGAAGACCCATGTTTTTTTAAACAAGCTAGATTTTGAATGCTTCGTCTTGAAATCTTTAACTAATAAGATTATCAAAGGTATTTATTACTTACGTTTGAAACAAAGATAGAAAAATATGTTTATTTGACACAAAAATATAAGTAAGATAAATGGAATAAAAAAACGAGGGGTAACAGGGATGATGCCTGGGTAAAAAAAAGAAATTCTAATTAGTCCATCAGTCAGATAATAAAAAAAATTAGACAAGTATTTTTTACTTTATCATATTAGTAAGAAAATCCTTAGATAAAACGCATTTTAAGTTGGGGAGTGGGAGTCGCTACGCCACAAGTAAGTATAAAATCTACTTACTGGTGACGTCATGGCACATTTTAACTCAATGTATTGCCGTAATCTTTAGATTACGTAAAAAAAGAAAAAATACGTGTCCAATACTTTAAAAAAAAAAAATTGTCATCCTATCATATACCCTATTTCCGTATTTTTTTTAATCTTCGCATTCTAATCTTAGTCTCAATCTGTCAAAAGCTCCTCTAGTTCACCTACATTATTAACAGTGATTTTCGCCGAGTTGAGATTGTGACTAGATTTTTCATGTTTTTAATTACGGGAATTGGCCTTCCGATCTATAATCAGACAACAGAAATAATCGGTTTACTTTACATTCTAATAAAATAAAATAAAGACAAAAGGAAGACAAAGCCACGTGTGGTCACAAACCGTTCTACATCTTCTTGGGGATATAAAACCGACATATTTAGCAGTAAAGGAAATTCCTATCTCTATAGTCAAGATCACATTTTCGATAAAAACCCTTTACCTAATAACGCTTTAAAAATACGTATTCTTGAACAAAGACATTTAGAATAAACTACTTTAGTACCTCCTTGTTTTAGTTTAGTATACCTAAACTAGAGAATCCATCCAGAAATAATTATAAATGGTTAAAAATATTAGCAGTCGACACTGTTGACCACATTTTGTCGAAATAATTTTCATCATCATCATCATCATTTCAGCCGAAAGACGTCCACTGCTGGACATAGGCCTCCCCCAAATGGGGGGGTTTGCCATAATCGCCACGATTGACAGGCGGGTTGGCGATCGCAGTATGGTGTTACAATGCATAGAGAACGCTGCTGCACATTCTCTAGTGAGTCCCTTAGTCGCCTTTTACGACACCCACGGGAAGAAATGGGAGGGTACTATTCTTTACGTCCGGCACCACACGGAATAATTTTAGTTTCATTGAATCAGTTATTACGTAATTAAATTATATCTCTCTCTATTTATTAAAGGAGTTATTTCTCAAAAAAATCAGTATTCAAGTTTATTTTCTACTATCGAGTTACGTAATATTAATACGTCCAAAAATCCTAACTAATATCTTAATGCGAAAGACACATGGTTAGCCCATGACCTGGGTTAGGACAAAGGGTACTTTTTATCCCGATATTCCCACGGGGTCGAGATTTATGGTTTTATATCTATTAAAACCACGAAATAGAATATATTTTATCTATTCCATGATTTAAACCTGTGACCTGACTACAGAATTTAATCTAGGCTCTAATTAACTAGTTAACTAGTTGCTGGGAATCCCAACTATGTAGGTATGGCAAGTGAGCTATTTACCAACAATCTAGTGTTAAAGAGTTAATCTACCGTTATCAGCCGTTCGATTCTGTAAAAATATCACCGTGAAACTTAGGTGAAGTGAGCGTGAAGTGAGCTGTCAATAGTGTTAATCCCTAGCATCCTGCCGGTCGATTCTGTGGCAGTGACAGCTCACTTCACCTAAGCTTCACGTTAATTATTTTTACAGAATCGACCGACAGTTACTTAAGTTAGATACGTACACTTTCACACGTTGCTGTAATGCTTCGTAAAGCACCGCAAGTCTCTCGCTATCAGGAAAAGTTAACATTAAATAAGGAGTTTATTTTGAGGAAAGTGCTGTTTTGTATGCGTTCATTGCCTTAAGCCTGATATACACGGTGCGATTTTACTGTGGCATACAACAATAATAGTTGCACCGTCTATACAGTGCTTAGACCAAGCAAATCATTTTTTGCTTCAATTTTATTGAATTACGCAAGTAATATTGCCAACCCTATTATATAATAGGGTTGGCAATATTACTTGCGTATAATGTAGTATTCTGCTATATTTGTGGCCCGAATACTATCTAAATAAAATATAGTAGGCTAATCTACTAAGATATTTTTATCATTACAAAATTGCGAGATCGCAATAGGACCAGTATTAATCTCATAAATGCGGAATTAATTGTATTTTGTAACCTTAATTTAGAGTGTAAAAATAGTTATGAGAAATAAAAAAGTCTGTTATTAATAAATGTTCATAGTCACAAAAAATATGCATTTAAAGAATAAACATGTTTTTGAAACATATTTACAATTTTTTTTTTCGCCATCTGTTGTATTTTTACAGGCAATGGCTTCGAAAATACTATATTTCATTTAAAAAAAAGTTGGTACCCCAGTCGTAAGCAAGAAACTTGCATCGTGTATTGGCTTTCAAGATTTTTACCCACAAAACTTCTGACGATCTCTAACCGAAATGTTGAATAAAAAATTGCTGCCATGACATAATTTGTTACACAGCTATTGAAAACCTAGAAGACACACACACAAACACACATCTTATAAAAGACAAAAATGATGCAGATTTCTTAACTTGTTATTAAACTTTTTCACCATTATCCAGACACAACTCAATAAGAGCAACGCACATTCTAAACTTAAAAGTTTTTTTCAATTTTTTTCTTGTGTCTAGTGACTAACGTGGTGCCAGAGTTTTTATGCCGCCCATGTGCTTCTGACTTGACTTCACATGCCATCGAGAAATATCTGTCAGGCGGTTTCCTCACGATGTTTTCCTTCACCGTTTTTAAAGCAAGTGATAATTATACAACACATATATCCGAGAAGTCAGAGGTGCGTACCATGGGTTCGAACTCGAGACCTATGACTTGGCAGTCCGACGGTCACGCCACCTAGACTATCACAGTTATATATAAGTTATTAATACTACTTATACATATTATCATATGAAATCGACGACACGGCGACACGACACGACACGGTTGGCGCAGTGGCTGAGCGATCGACTGCAGCGCAACGTGTCGCGGGTTCGATCTCCTCACGGAACAAATATTTGTATGATCTGCAAGTAGTTGTTCCGGATCTGGGTGTTAGTGTACGTGAGTTTCTATGTTTGTAAACGCACCCACGATACAGGAAGAAATTCTTAGTGTGGGGCAAAGTTTCTAAAAAAAAAAAAAAAATACAATTTTTTCTAGAAGTTCAGAACCAGTTCTAATTCAAAACAACCCTATATTCAAACCACTCATTCTAAAAACTTCCTCCAACTAAACTCAGCTAAGAAATACGGAAAAAATATTCTTAACCTACAAACGGGTTCAATGGCGAATAGCTCAGTAATGACCCCGAAGTTAACCCTGTAAGCGCCGAGACATTTTATTGAATCGTTGGGTGACGTATAAAGGTTTATTTGGTCATGACGAAGGTTTGTGTGGTAAATCGAACGTAATTAGGTCTTATGTCAATAAGTCTTTGGCTTATTTTGATAGTGGAATATTTTACGTTGTAGGTTATTTGTAAAACTAGCTATTGCCCGCGGCTTTGCCCCGTGGAGGTCAGCACTTTTCTGGCGTCGGGAACGGGACAAGTATCCTATTTCCTTTTGTTGTTGTTTTCATATACCTAACTCTATTGGTTTACGCTTCGCATTCCAGTAAGACATCTTCAACAATCATCGACATATTTCAACCAATTTAAACAAAACCATAATTAATGATACACCTAAAAATTCCTCATGAATCACTCCGTCCATTGGTGCAACCCGTTTGAAAATCAGTTAGGTACTTTTTGAGTTTATCTCGTTCAGACAGACAGATGCGGCGGAGGTACTTTGTTTTATAATAATATATTCGTATATACATTTATATTATGTTGTGATTAAGTTAATGTTCTTAAAGCCTGGAATATATACTATGAATTGATTTCTTGAGGGTATACTGCCAAAATGATGTCTTATTAGAGTATCTGAAAAACTTGTAACAGCTGACACATTCATGTTGTTCTTCTTAAAATATCTTATAGGAGTTAGAGCTATAGATCAATGTTTTTAGTTTTTTTCGCTTGAAATCTACAGTCCGGCTGTCGAGAGAATGCGTTTCTGACACCTGTCAGTTTGTCAATTTCTAATAAGGATCAAATTTCCAAACACATATTCGTTAGGATGAAATTATAGGTGTCAAGAAAGAATTTTCTCGACGGCGGGAATATAGCATGAAAAATTTCGAACCATCATGAACACACGTCACAAAAAACTGAAGACGCAACAACAGACAAAAAAAATTGTTGTCTATGTTTACTATTTCAGTTTGAAATGCATAGGGTAGGTGCAATTATCGTATAACAGTCATTCGAAAGCGGTTCTGTAGGTACATTAAAATTTTAAACTCGCTTGTCGCTAAATGAGAAACTTTAAAGCGGGAATTGCTCACACAAAATGTTTAGTACCTATGTTAGATTAAATTCATAACAACTTTGACGTTTCATACGCGCACGACATTTCGACCACGCTTGTAATACCAAAAAGAGTAGATACTATGGGTAGTAAATGGCTAATTTAATGGCTGGACGAGAAACTGGTAATAACACAATCAGCTGATGGCCATAGATAAGAACAGTAACTAAACACGATTTTTGGGCTTACACAGTCAAATTTGGAAAACCGCGTCAAACATAGGAAGTAAGAAAAAAAACTGGCCAAGTGCGTGTCGGACCACGCACAATAAAGGGTTTCGTAGTTGAGATGAATTAATCCCAAGAACAAACTTAACATTACAACAACAATATTGAGAGATTTACTAAGTTATTTTAAGACCATAGACTTCTTATAGGTTTTCCTGTAATCTATGAGTAAAGAACCATTCTCACATTTTTTTCAAAATTTTTGGCTCAATACTTTCGGAGATAAGGGGGGAGTGGTAAATTTTCATCAATTTTCTCTTTAAAAGTATTAAGTTTAAAATTATAAAAAAAAAAATTGAGATCAAGTCCTTTTCATTCATGTGTCACACGGTTCAGTTTGCAAAACTTTTTATTTTTATTTTCTTATTTGCCCCCAAAAGCAACCCTAAAATTCATTTATTTACATTACGCGTCCGTGTTTGGGTCACATAAATACATATGGTGTACCAAATTTAAACTAAGGTCCATTAGATTCGGAGCAAATTAGCTGTGACAGACGGACAGACAGACAGACACACGATTGATCCTATAAGGATTCCGTTTTTCCTTTTGAGGTACGGAACCCTATAAAAAGAATATAATGTGACATCCACCAACACGCACTGGGCCCGCGTGGTAGCCTACTCCCTCACACAGACCATGCCTGTCCAAGTGGGAACTGCTTATCAATGCATCAACCTTTACCCAATATAGAGTCTGAAGCTTCACGTTTGACAGTTGCACTTGTGACTAATAGAGCCTACCTACTGCAAAAAACATCTGCATATACTCGTATATAAAAAACAATTGCCATGCGTTAGTCTCGCAAAAACTCTAAAATGTTTCGAGGGATTCTGACGATAATTTGGTAAGTAGTTGTGTGCGCGCCGGAAAAGACATGGAACAAAAAAAAAATACAAGGCATTGAAATGCATGCTGGGCATTATCTAGTAAACGATAAATTATTCCCACTTAGAACTCCATCCATCCTCCGAGTTGTGGTATCCCGCATAACTCCTAGGTACTCTAATTGAGATCCGGAGCTTACCATAAAGTCTTATTACCAGTCGGCTTAAGCATCACTAATGGACTGCCCACCCTGCCCACCCTATGTTAGTTAAGGCGGCGTTCGAGCTGTACAAGTATTAAAATACCTAGAACTGCATTGAAAGTTCAGTGTTTTAAATTTCAGTAAAAAATAATTGCGGAGTTATCAAACAGACTGATCGACATGTTCATACGTGGGATCACTTTAGGGGGTTAGATTTACGGACAGAATTCAATTTAGGAAGTATTTGGTGTGAGATTCAAATGTACATTATGGGTACAGTGGTGATGCCTGCGGATAATTGATATATGTTATTTAGTAATTTTATTCATACTGTTGGTTGTTGCATAATATTCTATGTACTATTTGTTTTATTTTATATTTATGTATAATTCTGAATTTTAAACCTGACTTGGTTTCCGTACGTTTTTTTCGGGTGACCACTGAAAATCAGCGCTGTGCTGTGGGTCTAGCATAGCACAGCATCATGCTGAGTGGAAGCCTTCTTGTCACAGTCATGACGTGCCAGCAGCTGCCTACTATTTCTGTTTTGTACTCGTTATTGTATACGTATTGTTATTGTTTTGTTACCTACTCGAGTTTTTATTATTTTTTTATGCACGTGTTTCTGTGACGAATAAAATTATTTTTCTTTCTTTTCTTTCTTTTCTTTTTCTTACATTATAGGCGCTTTTATCACCGTAGCATGTCATGTCACGCCATGATTAGACAGTCATGTTGTCATGTAAGCAACAGTTTAACAGACGGATTGGTAAATTAAATGCAGATTATTGTTACATATTTGCAGATAGGAAACCGATTCTACACATCCTCTAGATTTTACCACCAAATACAAATCCGATCGTCATGAGCTGTTAACGGTCCCACAATAACGGCTGTCCATACAGAGTGTTTTTTGACACCTTAATGTAAAATGACAGATTTTTATGACGGTTGTTATAATATGACGGAATCGCTTTTCTAGGAAAACAAAGCCTAAGTCGCCTTCACAGTTGGAACAACCTATGTTTTATTAGGATTTATATAAAAACTTTTTACAAAAAAAAAAACAACCGGCTTCCAAAAAAAAAGGCTATGTGAAAAATATCTTTAATTTCGGAAGTCGGTGGCAAAAAACGCAAATTCAAAACCAAGGACACCGACTCCGGAAGTCGCTTGTGTTTTTTTTTTTTTTGTAAATGTTTTTATTTTTCACTTTTTAGTTGTGGTACCACATAAATTCGAATACCACTATCTGCTATGTACAGTGACAGGAAGTTATCATCCACTTATACTAAGTGGGAAAAATACGTTTTATTAAGCAAAGTTAATAAAATTTATATGGGACCAACTTGGGAGCATACCCTTTCATACAAAAAAAAGAATTTTCAAAATCGGTCCACAATTGACGGAGAAATCGGCGGACATACAAAAACAAAACCCCATGGGAAGAAGGCGTGAATTTATGTTTATTATGTATCTATATAAAACTAATAGGTAAAGGTCTGAGCATTCACTTGTAACAGAACATCGAGCATTCGCCGTTTTTAAATTTGTCGAACTGAACAACGAACAGAGCCAGGCATAGAGCCAAACATCGCTACGAACATTTTCACGATCATTTTAGCGAACGCTCTAGTCAGTGCTCGTCAAAAAACAGGGGTGTGGGAGGCAAAGAGGGACGGCAGCGGATCAATGACGGAATAGCTCGGCTCGTCAAATAGCTCGAAGCAGATTTACTGTCCTTTCGCTAGAATGATCGGTAGAATGTTCGCTAGAAGGCTCGCTAGAATGCTCGCTAAAACGCTACCGTTTATTTTTCTGTAATGTAACATTCACTAGAATGCTCATTAAAAGTGAATGCTCAAGTCTATGAGCACCTTAAGAAGTTGAAATACACTGCCTCATTGATAGGTACACACTAACATTACTCGCTCGACCCTTTACATTCCCTTCGCCGCAGACAAGTAAGAGAAAAATAAGTAATACTGCCTACCCAGTGATGGAAAACATGGTGAGAAACCCCATAGATTGCCTCGTAAACCCGAAACGTGGGTAATGGTTTGGGTACAAGGGTTCACCTTAACCTACTCTTTTTAGGACTCATCGTCACGTTGGTTTACCACAAACAAAACAATACAGTGCGCTTATGTCAAGTTTGCCGTTAAATAATAAAATTTGTTTCATTTGCTTGAACCAAATAAAATGTGGTCAAGCGCCATTTTATTATGGGTAATGTTTAGACGCAAATGAAAAAAAAAAAAACTTTAAGTATCCAAAAGAATCTGAATTCCAATCAAATTACTGATTGCACAGCAAAATACTCAACTCAAAATATTACGAAATAAGCAACAATATTTAATATATTCTAGTCATTTATGGCGTACGGCGTCACAGTTCTAACCTAAGCTTTTTTTGCGAGTAAAAATATTTAACCTAATCTAATTACATAGTTCGGTTCCGGGTACTTTGTACTTGAGTTTTGAGATGTCGTATTTTTGTACCTGATGTAGTGTCGATGTATATTTTCAAATTATCTGCCTGTGCTAGTTTTGTTAAACAATTAGTTTATTTGTAGTGAAATAATTTATTTGATGTAAAAAAGTATATAAATGATGGAAATTAATTGATAGGTGATTATTTATTTGATGTGCAATTAATAATATTTCATTTTTTATTCAATTGCATTCATACCTAAATTACTCGCGATCAAATACAATATCGTATGCAATAACATTAAAAACGTATCAAGTTGCTCATAATCACATATTTTATTTCTATCTTGCATTAGAAATAACCTCAATTAATATCAATTCTGGCGATCGTTCTTCGCTTGGCTTCTATCGAGGTAAAATCTTAGAAGTTTCATGAAAAAACTTTCAGTTCTTAAACTCGTTCAAGTACTCGTAATTGAATTTCCAAGAAGATCCTACACAGATTCAAACTTTAGTTACTTTAGATTTTGCTTCTAAATACTTCAAAGTTGCAAGTGCACACGCAACATCATTAAAAACAGGTGCACTTAACCCTATAATGTCGTAGACAAATTTTAGACCAAATATATAAGGAATATGTATATAATACCCAATATATATATAAGGAAGACGACACGGTTGGCGCAGTGGCTGAGCGATCGACTGCTGCGCAACGTGTCGCGGGTTCGATCCCCGCACGGAACAAATATTTGTATGATCTGCAGGTAGTTGTTCCGGGTCTGGGTGTTAGTGTATGTGAGTTTCTATGTTTGTAAACGCACCCACGATACAGGAAGAAATTCCTAGTGTGGGGCAACGTTTAAAAAAATAAATAAATATGAATATAATATATAGGAATATAATATGAACAAGTCAATTATAAAGTTGATAAAGTTATGTTATATCAAAAACTTTATGTCCGCCTTTTTTTATTTGGCTTCTTGGGTTCTAAAAAAATTTGGATTAGCTTAGCTTTAAACCTGTTCCACTTTTTAGGGTTCCGTACCTCAAAAGGAAAAAACGGAACCCTTATAGGATCACTCGTGTGTCTGTCTGTCTGTCACAGCCAATTTGCTCCGAATCTAATGGACCGATTGTATTTATGTGACCCAAACAAGGACGTGTAACGTAAATAAATGAATTTTGAATTCTGTGGTTACTTTTGGGGGGCAAATAATAATAAAAAGTTTTGCAAACTGAACCGTGTGACATATCAAACGAAAGGACTTGTTGCGAGAATCTCAAATATTATTTTTTTATAATTTTAAACCAAACACTTTTAAAGATATTTAGGAAAATTGACCATTCCCCCCTTATCTGCGAAACTATTGAGCCAATTTTTTTGAAATAAATGCAGAGTATGGTTCTTTATTCATAGATTACAGGAAAACCTATAAGAAGTCTTTGTTCTTAAAATAACACAGCAATATCTCTCAATATAGTTGTTGTAATGTTAAGTGTGTTCTTGGGATTAATTCATCTCAACTACGGAACCCTCATTGTTTGTGGTCCGGCATGCACTTGGCCAGTTTTTTTTTCCTAGCACAGGTATATCTTTTACTTTTTTCTATGTAAGATTTACTGTAAAAGTTTGTACAAGTTTCTGCAATAAACCATTTTTTTTATTGTGCAATTTTGTGCTATACGATAGATCAAACGAATCATGTGAATCTATGCATTATACGTGCCTGGACCGACGAGTGAGAACAGTCCCCTGGCTCTTTAGGAGTTTTACATAACACAATCAGCTTTTAAAGTTCCCACTACTGGGACACAGGCCTCCTCTCGGTAAGAGTGAGTGGGCCGTAATCCACCACGCGGGCCCAGGGCGGATTGGTATATGTCACGTCTTCGATTTTTTTGGTTCTAGGACATGCCGGTTTCTTTCACCGTTGTGAGAGCAGTGGTGTTGAAATTATTGACTCAAAGTAAAGCGCCTGTCTGGGTTCGAACCTACGATCTACAATACGAAAGTCGCAGCCGTTACACGTTGCTACCACAGCTACCACGGGAGTTTTACTACAAGTTAATTAAATAGAGGTTAAAGTTATAAATAATCGCCCTTTTCACATAAATAGTTGTCTTAACTATTTAACTAAGTACGGCACGGGTTCAACGGTATCTTAGTAAAATTAGTATAATTTCCGTAACAATGTAACTTATGAATTTTTTACTAGTTTAAGAATATCAAGGGATGTTTCCCCAAATGTTTGAGATAGGTTTGCTCTTCCGATAGATAATATTAAACATAGTTAGATTAACCAGTAAATTTTATCGAAAAGGGAAAATTTTCGTGTTTGGTCATTTCTAACTAAAATAGCATGCGTTGCTTGATCTATACATTTAATAAAAGATTAACGAATCATTTTTGTCCGTTTATCTCTTTGTCTGGGTGTATATTCCATTTGGTGCAAAAACGGCAGAACGGATTTGGATGAAATTTGACACACAGATAGTTTATAACCCGGATTAACACATAGTGTACTTTTAATTCCGGTAGTACATTCCCGTGAGATATTTTCCGACATCCACGTAGGCGAAGCCGCAGGCAAAAGCTATTATCTTCGTTATTCATTGAAGTGAAAAAACCCAAAAATAAAATGACTTACTACACAAAACTTACAGTGACAAGAATTACCTACGTAATCGCTATTTCAAACAATGTAGGTACTGTCAAATGACGTCATCAAATCTCCGTGTTATTTCAATGTCGTTAGGACCAAAAAGTTACGAAAACTTAAAAAGTAATAGCTATTATAATGACCCTTATGGGCCCACTGTGATGTAGCTACGACAGGTAATTCTACTTAATCACCTGTTTCGGTCCGAAATGTCGACTGGTCATTAGTATGATTTTAGATCTAAAAATATGTCCAGATAAGATATTTTCACGAAGCCATTTTAACCTAACTATATAATTCATGAAAAAATAAGCATTAATTTTGAAGAGGTAACGTATGTCATCAGGGGTAAAAACGGAATATGGACCAGAGAGGTAACAGAATGATATCCCAGACAAGGAAAGAGGAAAAGAGGAAGACCATTTCACGGTGGGAAGATGATTTAAGAACTACTGCGGGAGGGACATGAAGGAGAAAAACTCACGACCATGAGCTATGGAAAAGCCTGGGGGAGGCCTATGCTAAAGACAAAAGCAATCTGGAGAATTCTGATGACTAAACCTTTAATTTAAATAAATTGTAAAACTAGTTTTTAGGATTGCTAATGAAGGCTATTTCAAATTGATATTGAACTTAGGTCAAGCGACACTTCAATGTTGCAAAATGCTCAACCATCTATAATAGTTTAGTTGGATCGAAACTACGCTACATCACAAATAAAAAAATAATTTTGCGACCCTCCCATTTTCCAGTTAATAACTTAATAATTATCTTATTTTTTTATTATATTAACAACTTATCAAATGCATTTCAAAATTGCCACAATCAAATACCACACGACTACAAGAACTAAAAGCACAAACATCGCGACCAAATAACAGCAATGATTGAACAACATACCACTGGTTTAACACACCATGCGCCACAAATATACTGCTACACTAAATAACTATGAAATAATCCGTCAGTCCAGTTTACACCAACAAACTAATAGATTGATCTACCTCCCCACTCGCCCACACTCTTGCTAGGGCTGTCAAACACCGGATTATCGACTTATCACTTTTCGACTTTCAATAAGCTGTGAAATTGTGCAATCAGCGCTTCCCTTCAACTTTTGCGTTCAAAACAGAAGCAAGCCTTTTGGTGAATTAATACAGGTAATCTTGTTGATTGAGCAGTGAAGGAAAACATGGAATTCATTAAAAGATGCTTGATATTTAAAGGTTCAGAAAATAAGTCATTATTAGATTTCTGCAAACATTTTGTAGGCATTTTTGGGTCTTGATTTGGTTTAAATAGGTTTTTTTAAAGTTATTTTATTTATTTTTAATAGATTCTTTTCTATATTGGGAATGTGAGAACGTTGTAGGCTTAGTAGACTGTAGATTTGTTGACCATTTTCAATTTTATTAAGTATCTGGTACATGTTGAAAGGCCTACACTGTCCTCCCCTATCTATTAACACTGTTATTTAGAAAATATTGTAAAAGCCAATTATGTTTAAAAGACTAACCGTTGAATTTCTTGCCGGTTCTTCTCCATAGGAAACGATCAATTGGAACCGTGCTCCTAGCTTCTGACGTTTCACAAGAGCCCATATAAGTTTATGTGAAATAAAATATTTTGATTTAGATTTTTTGATTTTGAACTCAAAACAAGCAATATTTCTTTGTTGATTAGCTGTATCTTGTGCATAAAAGCCTAATATATGTGTGGCGACATCTACATCGCCACATGCGAACTACGCATCAAAGACCTGACGTCACACAACATCCTGACGTCACACTAATCCTTCATCGCGCAATTAGTGTTTACCGCGCAATGGACATATATACAAGCTCCCAACTTCAACCTCTAGGCAGTTTCCCGCCAGACACGATACCCGTCTGGTCGGAGGATCCTCCCTTTTCTATGGTGAACTTTACACCCTGTTCCTCATACCCCTTAATATGTAATTACAAGCGGCCGGCCCAGCTTCGCAAGGTTTTTACGACTTGACAAAACATTGAGATTCCAGTTATAAGTTTAATATAAATTATACACATAAATCTTCCGGAATAAAAATTAAAAAAATCTCTAAATAATTGTGAAAACTGCATCAAAATCTGCTGCGTAGTTTAAAAGAGCAACGCGGTCACACAGACAGACAGACACGAAAAGCGACTTTAATATATAAAAAACAAAAGGTTGTCTTTGATGTTTCCCATTTTTAGGATTTAGACAGCTTAAAGGTTAGCCTTTTAGGTATTTTTACTACAACTTAAAAAATCCTTAGGTACTTTTTGACATTGTAATTTTTTCATTTACAAAACAAACAACCAATAATAAATTAATACATTTTACTGTGGCAAGTGACAACCCTTATAAATATTGGTAGAACCAATATTGCCATCTAAAATTAATATTTTGCACCCAACTGTCTGGTAGTTTCGGGAAATTAATTATTAACTAACTTAGTAATCCATTAAAATCAAGTTATTAAGTTAGATCCAGCCAATTTGTTGATCATTTTAAAGTTTAAGTCGAACGACTTTGTGTTTAATGCCAATATTTTTCTTTTCTAGTGATTTGGATTGAAATATTATTGACTTGGAAAAGATAAATACCTAAAATGCTGTTTGATTTGAATAAGCTCAGTAAGTAAATTGGACATAAATTAAAGTAACACAAGTCAAAAGTAATTAAACAGATTTCGTATAACGTACCTATTTGAAACTTTAAGTTGTTGAAAACTTTATTCGAGCATAGTCACTGAGGATTTACATTTCTATGAAAACACAGACATCAAATACAAACTTGTATCTTAATATAGACTTTGCTATATATTTAGTTGCTCTCTGTATCATTGGCTCTCGCAGACAGGCGCGACGCGACTCTTGTAGAACAATTTCTATGAAAACTACATGGAGATTGTTCTTACCAGAATCGCCTTGTATCGTCGCGTTGCACATGTGGCGCCTTCAAAAAATCCTAAAAGCAAATGATCCTAATAGAAAAACGACCTATAATCAAAACGACACTCTAGCTAAATGTCCTATTAGCAAATCGTCCTACGAACATACATAATATCACGCCTGTCTTCCTCGAAGGGATGGGCAGAGGTGTACCTATAGCACACCCGCATTTCGCCAGTTATGTTTAAGTCCCATGTAATAGGGGGCGAGCCTATTGCCATCAACCGGGCACAAATCCAGACTCCGGGCTGCTACTGAGAAATTCCATATGGAAAAGCCCAATAACACTTTGCCCGACCCAGGAATCGAACCCAGGACCTCATCCCCAGCAGTTCCTACGAGCACTTTATCCTATTAGCTGTATGTACGTCCTATTTGTTGAGTACAGTAATACTGAAATAATTAAAACTGAAAGTAACTGTAAGCAGTGATAGCCTAGTGGTGTGACCGTCGGACTGCCAAGTCTTAGATCTCGAGTTCGAACCCAAGGCACGCTCACCTCTGACTTTTCGGATTCATGTGCGTATTATATAATTATCACTTGCTTTAAAAGCGATGGGTTTATATCGTCATGGCTCACTAAAGCATTTATTTGAAAGGTACCATGACAGAAAAAAGCCCACATTTTTTTAAACTATTTCAAAAAGAGTAGTTTCCTAATGCGCCTGTTTAAGTACCATAAGTTCACAAATATGCGCTGTTCGATTTATCTGTGTTTTGTTTAAAGGGGTACTTTGTGGTTTATTCTATGTTTCTCCTAAAAACAACGTTTTTAATCTGACTATCTGTACTTAGTTGCATTGCACCAAAGCGTTTGAAGAGACAGCGATCAGACGCAGCTTCCGTGTGTCATACAGGAACGGAAATTGTTACTGTGTCATATTGCAGGTATTTACAGGTACCGAGCGAAACAGCTATTTAATTACGCAACACATTTTCGTAAGCGATTACGACTAATCTTGTTTCTTTTTGACAGTTCAACAACATTATTGTTATTAGTGACTGTCGTGTGCATATACGTTCTACCTATTCATTGGTAATTTGAGTTTGTGGATAACTGATTACTTTTGAGTAAAAGTGTTAAAATAGTGCCTCTGAGCTATAAACGCTCCTGCAGTAAAACGCGACGCGACAGCGCGACACGACTCTAGTAGAACATATTCTATGAAAACTTCATGGAAATTGTTCTCGCGTCGCACCGTCGTCGTCACCTCGCACCTGTCTGCGGTAGCCTTAAATGAACTCGTCCTATAATAATGATTGAAAGTGAATATCATCATCTATTAATATATAGGTAACTACAATATTAAATACAACTGATTTTATTTTCACAGTTTATAATGCCGAGTTCGGTAAGAAAACCCTACATTCAAAATGAGCCCTCCGCGAGGGCTTCCGGCATCCCATATGCGACTTGAGTGAACCATCCAGGACGGCTCCCGGCACTGAACGTAACCGAGGCACCTGCACTGAAGCCGAACTATCAAAAGCTGTAAAAATCTATACATTAAAGTCGCTTTCCATGTCTGCCTATGTGTTCGTGTTGATCTTCTAAACTACGGCACGGATTCTCATGTGGTTTTCAAAATCACTTAGACAATTTATTCCGGAAGGTTTACGAGCATAATATATTAATATTAAACGTACATATAATAAAAAATGCTCGATTTTTCATCAAGTCGTAAAACCCATAGGAAGCAGAGCGGGTCGCTAGTTAATAATAAATACAAGCAGGTACTTGTATTTATGATTCATTTAGCTGAAGTAAAAGCGCCGGACGACGATCGAGCGCAGTTCCCTCGCTCTTCAGACACGGCTGCGGAAGTTCGTTACTGTGACACGGTACACATATTCCTAGGTATGTACCTGTGTAAAATCAAGTGAATAAATTCTGGTAGTATTTATTTACTTGATTTTGGAATCAAATTAAAGCGCGTCATGAGACTAGCAAGCATGTTAGCTTGCAGTATGCATGTAAGACTTCAGCAATCGAATTTTCAAAGTTACTACTGGCAATTATTAAAAGACATACCTGTCCTCCCATACGTAAATAATAAATAAATGTAGCATTTCTTATTTTTGAGTAAATTGAGTTCAAAACTTACGAAATAATATATGTACCTATATCTTTTAACTGTATTCTTTGTAAGCGTGATCAATACGATTAGTTAAAAGAAGGTTAAAATAATATATAATAATAAATTATATGTTCATTTTGATGCAGTGCACAGCATATTACAATGAATGGCTGGAGTATTTATATTATGTGTATAACTGATGTGTCGTACTAAAAATACATAATCAAACATTTCCTGAACGTGATTACTTTTTACTAAGAAACTACTGTTATCGTACTAAAAATTGTGCAAAATAAAAAAAATAAGCAAACGGTTTTTATTTTGACCCCGTGTGATAAAATTCACACTCATTTTGAGATGTGCTCATTTTGAGAAGTGCTATTTTGAGAAGTGCACATTCTGCGTCAAACCCCTATAAACACTGTTATTTGAAAATATTATAAAATACAATATTTTTAAAAGAGTAACCATGGAGTTTCTTGTCGGCTCTTCTCCATAGGAAACGACCATTGGAACCGTGCACCTAGCTTCTGACGTTTCACAAGTGCCCATGTGGGTTTATGTGAACTAAAATATTTTGAATTTGACCAGTAGGCATGTTATGAGGTAAGTAGGTACAGTTTCAACTTTCAGATCCATTTTAACGTCAAATAAAATCCAATTCAAATGCCTGTTGATCAATTAATTAGGAATACATTTCCCAAACAGTGACAAAATGTAACATAAACCAACAGTTCACACAAATATGGACAGGTGTCGACTATCATACCATCCTACATAAACATTCTTGAAACGTAACAATATTTTTGTGAACCTTTCCTACCTAACCTTTCTTAAAGAAAATAATGCCTGTGTCGATAGAAAAAATAAGGAAAAGTACTAGAAGCAGTTTTCCAACATTAACTTTTGTTATTAACATAGGTAGCAGGACACGAACACGAAGTGACGACGAAAAAGGAGTATGTAGGGTCGTATTGTTCTGTAGTTTCTGCCTACTCCTTTGGAATGCGTGTGTTTATTTATTAAGAAACAGAATATTAAAAAAATCATCTGAATAAAAATAAACACAATAATTATTTATGAAATCAAACGAACGTAACAAAGACTGAGGTCGAGACAAGTGAGACAATGAATGAACTCAACGCCATGGCGCCATTGTCCATGCGACGATGCGACTTTTATAATTTTTTATAGAAACAAACAAATGCCGCTCCATTCCCTCCTTGTTTTAATCTGTACGACATACTTTCTGGAGTCTTCTTTTCTTTTCGTGTGGTTAGTAACTAACCTGGTGTCAAAGTTTAAAGCCGCCCATGGGCCTCTGACTTGGCTTCACATGCTGTCGAGAAATATCTCTCTGGCATGCCGGTTTCCTCACGATGTTTTCCTTCACCGTTTTTGAAGTGATAATTATACAATACTATAATACTTTCTGGAGTGATCGAGGGTATTACAAATAGGTGACTTTATTACGAGGTACTCGAAAGGTACCCAAATAAGCTTGAAACCTTAGATAATGAATTTCAAACGGAATTTTGTACTGCACGTAAATCTATAAATAGTATAAAACAAAGTTGGTTTTGGTGTCTGTATGAGTGCTTAGTTCTTCTTAAGTTCTTTCACTATCATTTAGAGAACTTATTCAGGAAGATTAAATGTAAATTTGTGCAACTACTTTGTACTAACCGATTGTAGCTGAATACCCAGTATTTTACGGAAGGTTAATGTGTATCGTATTTTAGTGGTATGAGGAACAGGGTGTAAAGTTCACTCATCAACCATCGAAAAGGGAGGATCCTCCGACCAGACGGGTGTCATATCAGGCGGGCAACTGCCCGAAAGTTAATGTTTATTAGTCTTGTATATGTCGTTCGCGCGGTAATCTCTAATTGCGCAATGCAGGATTTGTGTGACTTTGATCAGTAGCTCGTATGTGTCGGTATATTTAACTTGGGTAATGCAAAGAAACCTAAATTGCATCAATGCGAACCAGGGGTGGGTTGCTAGTTAAGTATAATTTTGCGAACAGACTACCGACTAAGTTGTTAATTCAAGATACACGTTGATGACCTGCGAATAGAGCGTCGATTTGACACAGCAGGCTTTTATGCCATGGGCAACTCGCCTGTTTAGTGTATTTTGCATACGTATTTTGCATACGTATTTTTTATTAAAGTGGTATTCTTCCCTTCTTTACACAAATAGCAAGAAATCAAAATAAAATCGAAAAAGCGACTTCAATTGGAAGCGTTCAAACTGTTCAAAGATACAAAATTCCGTGAACGTTTATTCTTCCGACGATCCTAGCCGGAGTGATTTCAATCTAGCCATATAAAAGCTGCAAACGATTTGTGTGCACCAATCAATGCGTAAAATTGCAGCCCCGTTCGCTAGTGAGCCGGTTGACATCCTCGACTCAGTAGAAAATATCTATTTTCTACTCATTTGAGTTCTACTCATCCGAGCTTGGTAGAAACGTGTTTTATTTCTACCCGGGGACTTTTTGTATGCAAGATTTTTATGTTGGGTAAAGTTTAAGATATTGATTGATATCATATTATGATTATTTGATTCATATGATTATTTGTTGTTTTGTGTGTAGGTAACAGGAATACCCGCGAAATTTCGCGTCTTGGTATAACTTTTCAATTAGTCGAGATTTTTAGTTCATATTATTTCGGTCATGAACTATACGAATATTAAAAAATATTTGGCCTAGGTCATAAGAGGGAGGCGTGAAAATTGATTGGCTGATATAATGTATAGTAGATACTTTCAATTAGTATGAGTAGTACCAAATAGTTAATTGACTCAAGCCTGACTTTGTGGAAATCCATTATAAAATACAATCGACGACGTGTACCTATTTAGTTACTAATCCGCTTAACTGTTCGTAAAGAGTCATAAAGAACCCTGTAAGAAATCAGGCGCTTGTAGAGGATTGTAAAAAGTGTAAAATTACATATAAAGAAAATAAATGTCAGTTTGTCTGTGACCTGTTACGCGTACCTACTTCTAGAAACATCATACGTATGTAGAAGCTGCAGAGTTCACACGTGCTCTAACATAAGTTGGTATTGCAATTTTCTTACCACTGAAAAGTAATCTTAAACTATCGTTATTCTTTATCGCAGTTACTAATGTTGTTGTAGAAAGTACCACCTAGCTCATGAATACAATTTTTGGAACTTTATAACACAAACATTTGTTTGCAATATTTGTAGTCTACGTATAAAGTTCATTATGTTCACAAATTGTATCCGTCTGAAAGTCAGTCACTGCTAAGAGCCCTAATATTGGTACTACTTAAAATACAGTAGATGACGTGTATTTAGTAACCTACTCCGCTAAATGTTTTTAAACAGTCATAAAGAACCCTGTATGAAATCGACACGTGTTTCACCTCTCAACGAGGCATCCTCAGTATGACGATTGACTTGTTGCGAACCGGGACTCGACGTGTTGATACGTCAAGCGTTGATTGGATTGTTTTGGATGCCTCGTTGAGAGGTGAAGCACCGGACCTACAGGATTCTTTGACTCTTTAAGTAATAGTTAAGCGGAGTAGGTTACTAAATATACGTCGTCTATTGTTTTATAATTGATTTCCGCAAAGTCACGCCTGAGTCAATTAACTATCTTAATATTTGTTGTTATAGCGACAATACAACTCTACTCTACCTATTATGGTTCATGAAATACAGCCCGCTGACAGACAAACGGACGGACGAACGGACAGCAGAGGTTTATTAATAGGGTTCCGTTTGGCACCCTTCGGGTACGGATCCCTAAAAATGGTAATATTTTATTATTTGTGCCCTGAACCGAGTTAGCGAGTTGACCTTACTTTGCTATATTTATATTTCTTCGCCCAACCCTCGTCGACCCGATAACATGTGTTTGCATAATGCACTAACATATTCATGTTTCTTTATTTTATATCATAACAGGCTGTATGGCTGAATATAACATGTGTTACATGGACGTCTCTATATCTAGTTATGGAGAAACAACCATTATTCCAACCTACTCAAGAGTTTTTCTCGCAGTAGGCACATGTTTGGCATATTTTGTATTTGCAATCAAAACAACCCAGGTATATCTAACTGTCTTTAGCTGGAAACAGCTGTACCCTCATTGCGTAATACACGATCAATCAGAATCTGAATCGTTCTGAAACAGATTGCTAATCCATTGATTCAAAAGTCCGAAAAAAAAATCAGCTTAACAACGTAAATAATGCAATGAATGTTGTTGAACTGTCAAAATGAAACAAATTAGTCGTAATCGTTTACGATAACATATTACTTAATTAGATAGTTGAATGAAAGATAGAGTTGAATGACGTGCTAGGAAAGGCAATCTATAGGAAACTTTGGTTGCAACTGGACATTTCACTTCTTCTGTTTTTATGACACCCAGCTGTCGGATTTATTTTGTTTATAATTTTTTTATACGGGACTTCTATTCCAAAGGTAAAAGTTCCAGCCTAATATTGAAACTATAAATAATAGAATATTTGACAGGTTTTTGAAACAAACAAGAGCCGAAAAATTTCTCTTTTTTTCTCTGATTTTTTTTGATTCATGTGCGTATTGTATAATTATCACTTGTTTCAAAAACGGTGAAGGAAAACATCGTGAGGAAACGCCTATGCCTGAGAGATATTTCCCGACGGCATGTAAAGAAAAGTCAGTGGCCCATGGTCAGGATAAAAACTCTGACACCAGGTTAGTCACCAACCACACGTAAAGAAGTAGAAGTAAAATAATTAGAATCATGAAATCAACAGTATCACCGAAATCATGGCCCCGTCAGCATCAGTTTTATTTTGTAATGTACAATATTACCATACAAATGTACTTCCGCGACACTAGTTTCACGTCGCATTTGACCGTGAAATTAGCCGCGCGACATTACTTTTATCTAATATCGTGATTGGCACGAAAGTATTTTGATTTCTCGAATTTGAAATTTACACGTAAAATTGCTAACGAAATTAATGTCACGAAACTAATTTTATGTCACTAATTTCGTAATGTAATTTTGGGTTTAAACTCGCCTCTCGAAAGAAGAAAAAGAAATATTTATTCCAATCAAAATCCCTTATTAACTCCAATAAGTAGTTGAACGAGAGGCATCAGAGGTCCTAAGCGTTCGCAAACACAAGCCAGTCGCAGCTCCAACAAATAGCCTGATTCACTGCGAAGTCAAATAGAAGTATATTTGAGAGCTCTCGGTGCAAACATGCACGGGGGACAAACTT
Organism: Agrochola lota; assembly: GCA_947364205.1. Lineage (NCBI taxonomy): Eukaryota > Metazoa > Arthropoda > Insecta > Lepidoptera > Noctuidae > Agrochola > Agrochola lota. Next base: position 17,028,866 of record OX376228.1, read on the forward strand.
GCTTTGCAAGTCTTTTAAAATATTTAGCCTACACGGACTGCATAGGTGACTAGCTACAATTAAAGGATACACTGTGTTCAGCTTTTTTTCCTTCAGCCGTATGAATCAAGGATTAGTACAATTTCCTCCAATACGTTATATAAATTATGTCATTTTTAAATTGATAACTTTCAGTCTTGACTGTTGCTTTAATTAATCAGTACATTAAATTGTCGTCACCTACAAAGAACGCTGAGCGACAGTGCAGGGGATGTGTCTGCGCACGGGTACAGTCAAATTCAAATTCAAATTCTTTATTGCGAACTAAGTGTACAGAATTTTGAAGATGTTAACAATAGGTAGGTTCTTAGAACTTAGTTGCCCGTTAAGGCATTGCAATTTAAATGGTTATAACTAAAAAAAAATACCTATGTAATACTCAATATTACAGTTTACATTATATTATATAAATTATCATTATTCATACATTTTATATTATATCATACTATTCTTATGATTAATAAAAATAAAAATCATAGTCAATCAATCAATCAGTCGCATCCTAAAGGCTAGGCTATTGTTATATAATATAAGTGTAAGTGTTTCGATAAATCGATATATCGCTCAGTATGCAGGTAAACGGCCAGCGATATTTTTACGTGACGGGACCAGTCGCATAGTATAAATTAAATTCGCCTTTCATGTCTGTCTAGGGGACCGTTATTCTTCTAAACTACGCATCTGATTTTGATTCGGTTTTCACCATAATTTTATAGAATTTATTCCAGAAGGTTTATGTGTATAACAATAATTAAACTTAGATATAGCTCAGAAACCTCGATGTTTTGACATGTTACCACATCAGCAGATTGCACCCGAGTAAAGCTTCGGCAGGTCGCTGGTAACAAAATAATCTCGTCTCTGGATCAGTGTGGTGTCTTGGCTATGGTAAGCAAAACTGCTGTTTTGTATAACCGTCGGCGTACCCTAATTTTGTTACTGCGACCAATTTCGACATAGTTGGTCACAGTTATAACCTAACCTATGTGGTGGAAATGCCCTAATAGTTACATTACTAGATCGTGCTCGTATCATATTCCTAATAAGACAGTTATGAACCGGTTTCATTTATCTATATTACGGTATATAGCTATATCCCTAGATATCCCTAGAGATATAGCTATATCACGGCTTCAACCATCTTACTGCGACAGATACACCTCTGCATAAACCTTCGAGGATTACATGAGTGATGTTATGTTATATATTTACAACAGGTTTTTATGTGAGTTCTTCATTCTTGGAATCTTATTGCAATAATTACGAGTCCAACATAAACATATTATAATATGTTGGATAGTGATTTTTTATTAAGAGTGTATACGATGGACTTTAAGTAATCTGTAAACCTCCAATCTCCACACAAACATTGATAGGTTATTTTATTTATTTATTTATTAAGCCTGTAATCACCGAAGGGTTAGGCACAGATGTACCTCTACTACAGTGTAACACCCACATTTAACCACATACGTTTAAGTCCCATTTAATATAGTTTTGTTTTGTTTTGTGTTTTGTGTTTTTTTTTGGTTTTTCTGCAAGTAGTTGTTCCGGGTCTGGGTGTTAGTGTGTGTGAGTTTCTATGTTTGTAAACGCACCCACGATACAAGAAGAAATTCTTAGTGTGGGGCAACGTTTTTTGAAGAAGAAAAAAGAAAAAAAAAAAAATAGGGACGAGCCTATTGCTATGTACTTATCTATATAGTATATTCAGCATATATTTCCAAAGGGCATTGTTTGTGTATCCCCTTGGATTGCATTCAGTGCGCTATCGGTCTGCCATTTCATTGAGTGACCGCAAGACTATTCAGACCCTGGAGCTTACAGTTGCATCTTACTGACTATTCTCATTATAGGTAGTGTGGTGAGGGCTTTATACTATAGGCGGAACATAACGAGGTATTCATGGGAATGACGGCCGATGCTAATTACTTTAATCGCTGGAACCGAATACGATGAACTTGTGATCAATAGACTAGTTGATGGTAAGAAATATTAATGATTTTTTTCTTGTAGAAAGGTTGAAATATATCAAAAATCAACTTTGCATAATCCTATAATATTCTCACTGCTGGGACACAGGCAGGAGACTGTGTTCTGTGTGTGAGAGGCAAAATCAACTTGATTTTTACTCGGCTACGTCGAAGCAAAAAGGCGGGTTATGATATTGACCGGTATGTTTGTATGTTCATCTGTTACCTCATAACTTCTAAACTACTGATCACAATTAGACAAATGAGGTATTGGTGGGAGCGTTTTGATCTTCCGCTGGTTATAGTTAAATTCGTCAAGCCTTTTAATATAATAACCAAACGGCAATTTAAAAATGTTCATGACTTTATGTCCTGTAAATATTCATATTCATCAATATGACGTCACATAGCCTATAACCAGCGAACGATCATGACGCTTCCAACGTACCTCAATTGTCAAATTATAATGAATCCCATCATGTGCGGCCTGACATAGGGAAAGTACCTATTTCATACGGAGCCTTTCGTAACCCACTAATTATAACCTAGACTAGACTCATTGTTAGATAAGATTACCCTTATTAATATTCCTTTGTTCTATTTTATGTTATACGGGACCGAAATAATAGTAATATGTCTGTGGGAGCTATCTTTAAGTATTCATCAATTTACCAAAATATGTACCTAACTATTTTCGCAATGGGTCAAAAGATTATTAAATTCTATCAATCTGCCTAGATACCCCTCTTAATTGCCCATTGGGCAATGGAGAGGGCTATGCTTGGAGTTTCCCTTCGTGATCGAATCAGAAATGAAAAGATCCGCAGGAGAACCAAGGTAACCGACATATCCCGAAGAATTTCCAAAGTTAAGTGGCAATGGGCAGGGCACCTTGCTCGTAGAACAGATGGCCGATGGGGCCGAAAGGATCTGGGGTGGCGACCGCGTACCGGAAGACGTAGCGTTGGAAGGCCTTCCACAAGGTGGACCGATGACCTTATGAAGGCCGCAGGAATCCGCTGGATGCGGGAAGCACAGAATCGTGCTTGGGGGAGGCCTATGGAGGCCTATGGAGGCCCTACTATAAAAAACGTCCACTGTTGACAGTGGACGTTTTTTGACTGAAATGATGATGATGATGAATCTTCCTAGCCTTTTCCCAACTATTTTGGGGTCAGCTTCCAGTCTAACCGGACGCAGCTGACTACCAGTAATTTACATGGAGCGACTGCCTATTTGACCTTCACAACCCAGTTACTGGGTAACACGATACCCCGCCCTTGGTAAGACTGGTTGTCAGACTTTTGGGCTTCTGACGACGCGTAACGACTGCCAAAGATCTACGAATGGCAGCCGGGACCAACAGCTTAAGACCGTATAATACAGAAAGTGGGCAACGTCGCAAATAACCGTCAAATATTTCACTGTTTCGATTAATTGGCAATATAACTGTATGGAAATAAGAAATATGGCTAACCAGTGAACTAAAATATTGATTATGAAATGCAATAATTAATATCGTAACACCGGATATTTCGTTTTAAATATAAAAAGTATTTCGTAACTTTCCAAATGCATTTATTTACACCTAAAACGATTGCAAAATTTGTTGTTTCAGTTCAATGTTATTGCAATTCATTATTAATATTCTAGTTCGCTAGTTAGTGATATTTCCATACAGTAATATTGCCAAATTAAACAAAATAGGTAAATATTTGACAGCTATTTGCGACGTTGCCAAGTTTTAGGTTAAACGCTCTTCACGAGCTTTCCGAAGCACGGAGGGGTCTCGATATTTAATGGATGGTCATCCATCCACGAACCGACCGTGGTAAGTGTAACTTAACCTTCGATCGACCCGTGCCCGTGCGTACTGAACTTATTAAATTAAATACTTTTCTTAATTAAATTCATACTGGTCATCTAATAAGAAAACTTTATCACAGTAACACCTGACAAAACTTCAGCTTTAAATTATTACATCGCCTTAAACAAAATGTCAGGCAACTTAAATTAAAAATTATTTATTCAAATGATTACTTTTGTACAACAGAATGTTGTCTCATTTGAAACAAAGGTGAACATTTTTTTTTCAAGGTCATGTACCCACGTCATGGTAAGGATTAGGTTCTCCGAAAATTAAAAAATAAGTAGATACAAGATATAAAAGGTGGATAATACGACAATAAATTAAACTTCGTATAATGATGTTCTCAGTCTGCATACAAATATTCAATCAAATATATCCAATACTTTAGTCGCTATAGCTAATCAAGAATTGGCAAAAAACGTGGCCAGCCCACTACCCCTTTAGCTTGCTTACTCTGCAAGCTATGTCGGTTACTCCATTCCTATTCCGGATAATTTTTAGTTCTGATATTATCCTTCAAAGAAACTCCGAGCATAGCCCGCTCCATAACGGGCTGAGACACCTTGACTTTGTGGACCAGCCCGACTGTCAATGTCCACGTTTCGGCACCGTATTTCATTACGGGCAGGACGCACTGGTTGACGACCTTATTATTGCTCCACATACCCAAAAACTATTCGTAGACTAACACCACGTTTAATCAAGGGCTATGTGATCGCAATGGTTTTCTACTAGCCAAGAAGTATGCTGAATTTTCTGATTATTCATGATTTTACTGTACAGTATTTTGTTCCCTTGTTAAGCTACGGTTTCATAGAAAAGCGGTGGCCGCCATATAGCGGTCGCAGTGATGTTCGTCATTAATATGATGACACCGGGGTCTAACTTCAAAAAAACGCTCTCCAGGAAAACACACCAAGTTACTTTCATAAATAATGTTTCATTGACGTCATTCGCCGATAAATTGCGGACACTATGAGGTGGCTAACGCAGTCTTAAAGAACCCTAGCTTTACAGATTCAGCTCTGTATGTTTTTGCTTGACACGCCGCGTTTCTTTCGCGTCTCTATCTATGGGACAGAGGCTTTAGAGCCGAAGTATCTCAGTACAGTGTCAACCTCAGGACCGGACACAATATAAACTAACAACAGAAGGTAATTTAACTTTCAGACTGAGTACTTGCTTGCAGTCAAACAGATATAATAGGTTTATTGAAACTTTCGTAATTTTAATTAGTACCTTTTTTCATTGACATGTTTTCAATTTAAGTTTAAGAAAATCGATGATTGTATTGAAAATGCTTTCACATTATTTTTATACTGACAGTTAAATTGTCGACATAGCTCACAAAATAAGCAAGCTGAAACGGATCGGTCGGCCATATTAGCCGTAGAACCGATGACCGTTGGTAGATGTGTTCTTGAGTGGAGACCGCGAATCGGCAAACGTAAGGTCGAACGCCCTCAGGGTAGGTGGAGCGACGATCTTCGCAGGGTGGCCGATAGTAGCTGGATGAGAGTTGGCGAGAATTGAGCTGAATGGCGTGCAGTTGGAGAGGCCTATGTCCAGCAGTGGACTGCCGTAGGCTTATAATGACTAATATTGGAACATTAAAAATATTGTATGTTAATGTGACTAGACAAACGAAAATTTATTTAAATATCTCAAGCAAATAAATACTATTTCTAAGGATTTTCTACATAATAAATTATTATTTACTCAAATCCAGAAGAATACCTCAGTTTGAAACAATTAAACGTTCAACCTTGTTTATTAAAGTACGATAACCTAGAGCTAATATTTTCTCTAATTTATTAATTAACCACGTAGATCAAAATAGGTAATGTTTATATGGTAGGGAAAGTTACGTTACTTAAGTTAATTTCACTTAAAAGTGAATCCGCAGTGGTAGCCCGCGAAATTCAAATTTCCTTACGTTTTTTTACAATTTGCAGGTCAGTGTCAGGTTGTATCTTGATCAAAATATGATTCGCGACTGTAACAAATATATATTTACTGAATTATAATAATTAATTATTGAATGAATTAGAATCATTAATACAGCTCTCTTAGTTAGATTAGTTCCATCAAAACTTGTCGTTATGGAACAAATCTAACTAACTTACGTTTTGAGTTTATTTTGCGACTGTCTTGTCTATGGCCTAGTGGTCGCGCTACAGCTGAGCATGAGGACTTAAGTTCGATTTCCGGGTCAGAAAAGTGTTATTGGGTTTTTATCTGGAATTTCTCAGTAGCAGCCCTGAGTTTGGATTTTGTGCCCGATTGATGGCAATAAGCTCACCCCCTATTACATGGGACTTGAACATAACTGGCGAAATGTGGGCAGAGGTGTACCTATAGGTACACCTCAGCCTAAACCTTCGGGGATTATCGGCGTTATGTTAGGGTAGTTTAACAATTTAAAAAAAAATCGACATCTTATAGACATTATAAATTAAAGTCGATTTTCGTGTTTGTCTGTATGAATGCGTCGTTCGTCTGTAGTGGCATCTACATCGCTACATGCGATCTACGCATCAAAGACCTGACGTCACACGACATCTTGACGTCACACAAATCCTGCATCGCGCAATTAGAGTTTACCGCGCGATGAACATATATACAAGCTTCCCGACTTCAACCTCTGGGCACTAGCCCGCCAGACATGACACCCGTCTGGTCGGAGGATCCTCCCTTTTCTATGGGGGATGGGTGAACTTTACACCCTGTTCCTCATACCCCTAAACGTCTTAACCACTCAACAGATTTTGATGAGGTTATCACCATCGTTTAGAGAATTTATTCCGGAAGGTTTATTTGTATAATACGTTTATATTAAAATTACATATAACTAAGAAATCTCGATGTTTTGTCAAGTCGTAAAAACCGTGCAAAACTGGAGCGGGTCGCTAGTGTACGTATGTTATTTGATAGACATAATTTGAATACTAGAAATAAAGAAACAACCTTTATTTAGATTTCTTTGAATTTAGAAATTCTTCCTCTTTTTTCGATTTGACCTTCTGTTTCGCCTCCACTTAGTCTTTAATGATCGTAAAATATATAAGCTCTTAGAGGTTCTTTATTGAAATGAGGCATCGAGGCTCTAACAAGGGGATCCGCGCTTACTTCGGAAACCTGATGAATAAGCGAGTGGTTTCAAATGGATCAGTTCAATGGCCACTTATAATTTATTCAGTATTGCTTGTTTACCGCTTAAAGTATGCCCTTTGATTGTGCCGTACTTTGTTTTTACAAATAATAAACAATGGTAAATTTACTTTTTACTTTGGTAATGTTCTTCAGAAAGGTTAGGTGCGTAGTACAGATGATACCACATATATAACGTAAACAAAGCAAAAGAAGTATGTAAGGACCGTAGAAGGTGACGTTCTGTAGTTTCTGCCTACCCCTATGGCGTGTATATATGTATGTCAGAATACGTTACTAAGTTGACTAATCGGAATGCCAACGCCGCCTACCTGCGCTCGACAGACTCTACTACATAACGCTCGGACCAGCCGGAGCTAAACAGGGTTCATCGGTGGTGGTCAAGCACGTTTAGAAACTGTCGCGCAATCCGAATAGATGTGTCGTGTACATACAGTGTGTGTATTGCTAGTGTAATTAATTCGATTGTGAATTATAATTTGATCTGAACTGCAAACGGTTTTTCTATTGCGCAATTACCAATACTACCCACGGTAAGCCACAGTAGTTAAAATATGCCTGATAATAACGAAAGAGATACATCCTCTCCGTTATGTATGTACATTAATTTTAGTGATGATTCTTATCGTGATCGTTATTCGTGGCCAGTTGCATGTGGTTAGGACAAGCTTTTTGAGGACTAAGTTGAAAATTCGAGCCCAGCAAGCACCGATTTCATATTCTGTAGTTTCCTCCTTTTCAGTTCATCTTGGTGTTGCCAAGATGAACTAAAAAGTATGAAATAAAAATGTCGTGCGGAAATCTGGGCTTATACCTAATCATCTACACCGACTTCAAAAATGTAAGTTATTTTTTAGTTTGTAGAATATTTTTTTTTAATTCTCACATTTTAGTTGTGGTACCCACCCCACACAAATTCGAATACCTGCTATGTAAATAACAGTGACACGAATTTTTCATTTAGTTATCACAAGTAACCCAAAATCGTCTGGAAGAGGTTCACTTTTAATATCAAATGCACAATCTGTAAGTCTCAAGTGACAGCTAAACGATTAGCTGAGCCATTTACATCCGACATTACATACGTTTATTAGGTGATAACATTTTAGTCCGATGTTTACATTTAAAATTAAAATAATATTGAGAGCACTCTATTTTTACGCAATAAATTTAAAAACGTACATTCCACGTAATTTTTAGTACGCATTTGATAATCTTATAAGTATTAAAAGCTAAAGCTAAGTGTTGCGCCCCAACAAATATTAAAACGTGTCTCGTTTGCAATCTCCAAAGTAAGCAAGGTAGATATCAATAATACCAGTTTTCTGTAATGATTTTCAGACTCAGTGCATATGGCACTAGCAAAGCTGGAATCTGAAATCGAACCACAAGAATTTAATGCGAAGTGAGCCTGCTAAGATAAATAGGAACAGTCTGTCAATTTTCATTCGATACTTATTGAGTGTAGTCTGAGTGTGAGAAGAAGTCTTTGGTAGATATGCAATAAGGACGTAATAAGCTGGTTATATATTTGCTATTTATTTGTGGAGAAAACCCTTCGACGTTCATTGGTACTGATAAATTATTTCTGAGGAGACAATGAATCCATTTTTTTAATGTTAAAAAACCTTAAAAAGAAAACATTTTGTTAGTATAAGCATTTGAAAAAAGAAAAAAACTCTCTCACACAAAGATCACGACGAGTAAAACCCAACAAGCTGACCCCCACTAGAACAGTGCCCGTCGGAAGACCGCGAGATAAATCTTTTTGTTTCGACAACAAAGGAGCGCCGGATGTAGCTGGAAATATGTCATGATAAAATATACGTTACACTGTTACTGAGATAACTGCTTTGATGTTTCACTATCTTAGCTCTTTTCCTTTTACTAATGCTTGGAGTTACCCAACGTGATCGAATCAGAAAGGAAGAGATCCGTAGGAGCACCAAAGTAGCCGATATAGCCCGAAGAATTGCCAAACTTAAGTGGCAGTGGGCAGGGCACATTGCTCGTAGAACAGACGGCCGATGGGGCCGAAAGGGTCTGGAGTGGCGACCGTGTACCGGAAGACGTAGCGTTGGAAGGTCCCACAAGGTGGACCGAGGACCTGGTGAAGGCCGCAGGAATCCGCTGAATGCGGGAAGCACAGAATCGTACGAAGTGGCGGTGCTTGGGGGAGGCCTATGTCTAGCAGTGGACGTCTTTCGGATGAAATGACCTGGCACAATATTATATTATAATAAAATGAGCTTAATATTGTCCCACTGCAGGGCAAAGGCCTCTTCTCAAGCAGAAACACCATGAGCACTGATCACCACGTTTGCTCAAGGCGGTTCGGCATTTTCAGACTTACATTAATTATCCTAGTGACCCAGTGGTAACGTCCGCGACTTACGAGTTGTAGGTCGTAGATTCGAACCCAGACAAGCGCTTTACTTTGTGTAAATTTATTAATCACCACTTCTCTCAAAACAGTGAAGGAAAACATCGTGTGGAAACCGGCATGTGGTAGAACCAAAAATTCGAAGACATGTGACATCATCCAACCCGCACTGGACCCGCGTGGTGAGAAGACACCGAGAAGAGGACTGTGTCCCAGCAGTGGGAGTACAGGTGTGATGTTATGTGTTTATGTGTTATTATAAGTCCAGGTCTCCTTATGGCCGATGCAAGATGCGCGCCCTCGCGCCCCTAGTCACCGCAGGAGACGCCCCGGGCGTCGGGAGTCGCGAGCTGACTTCCTGCCACCGTAGGCGCGGGCTTGCGGACGGTGAGCAACGGGCAGCTTGCCATCCGATTAGGACCAGGCCCGGGTCGACGGCGCGTTGTGTTCCACGCGCGCCTCATAGAGATGTCAGCACCAACTGAAGGGGTCCGTAAGGACCAATGCCTGCTGGGGTTGCGAGTTTGTCTGAAAGGGATATCGCGGCCCCGGCACACGGGCAACGGAAGGAACACGGGTGGGTTTTACTCATTAAAAGTCTGACACGCCCTCTCGCTCCGCCCAGAGCGGGAGAAGTCATTCGATGATTTCCTATCCATAAAAAAAGAAAAAAAAAAAAAGGTCTCCTTATGGCCGGGGTTATGAGTTTGTCCGAAAGGGATAACGCGGCCCCGGCACACAGGTAACGGAAGGAACATGGGTGGGTTTTAGTCAGTAAAAGTTTGACACGCCCAGAGCGGGAGAAGTTATTTGATAATTTCTCAACCTCAAAAAAAAAAAAAAAAAGATCTTACAATGTTTTCCTTCACCCATGTCAGTGATATTCAACATAAACATAGAAAGTACATTTGAATTGAAAAAGTTACATTGGTACTTTCCCGGATTTGAACCCATAATCTCGTGCACGAGAGGCGAGGCCTTAACCACTGAGCCACGACATTTCCCCTGACACGTGACGACGAAAATTGACATAAACAGAGAGCCTAAATAGGGGGTAAAATCGGATTGTGGGTGACGATGATGCTTGCACAAAACGATGTTTTCAAAGATCGGAAACGGCGTTACAATCAAACTTACGTTTATCGTAAGTTTGATTGAAACGAAGAAAAATTGTTTATTTAACAAAACAAAACATAACATTGTACGAGTATGTTATACGTTTACAAAACATTTATTTCATTTAAAGCATTAACTGGTACTTTTAAATATTGCCAAGCAGTCGGTCATTTAGGCCTAGCAGGCACTGCGATAAAAAATCGCGCGAAATTTTTATTGCAATTTTGTAACAATTCGCGCTCGTTGCAATTCCATACACTGAATATAAACTGCATTAATAAAAATCGCGCGGTGAGATTTCGTAGTGCAGGCTAGGCCTTAGTCACAAGGTTGTTAGTTGCACATTCCAAAAAAAAACCTGTGGAAAATAAAGAGATCCAGAATCAATCATTTTTTTTTTTTTTGCGAGTAGTTGGGAATTTATATATAACTTCCTAACTATAACATCTTTTAAATAACTTATCAATCAATTATGGTATAGATCCAATTCTTCCCCTTAAATCCCGTAACTGTGTGGCTTTTGACCGCATTTCTCCGATAACTGTTTTAGGCCCCGTGTAAGGTATTGAGGGGAAAGAAAGACATTCCCAAACTTTGCTCTTCTGCTTCTACAAGGGAAAATCAATTACGTATCCACTTTGACTAAATCATTCCGGGGTAATTGTATTTGCTGTCAAAACATGCATACATACATTGTTAGCTTGTATCTTGTTCGTAACGCCCATAGAACATGGAAATTTCTAGAGACGGCAGAACTAATTAAATTCGTGTAACCAAAAATGCGTTGCGCGCACAACTTCTGTCCGGACCGCCATTTAAAGTTTTTACTGAATTTCCTAATTTTAAAATAATATTAATGAATTTAAACAGTTTTATAATCTAAAGATGATTGTGATTTTATGTGAGTTATATACTTTTGATATAATTTTTTTATATAGAACATTATGACTGTGGTGTGTATTTGAATATTGATTGCTAACATAGTTCTTAAGTATACTAACAAAAATATGGATCATTGTGTCTGAATACACAAATAAATTAAATTAAATTTAAATAATAATAAAAAATAAATAAATAAATAAAAATAAAATTAAAGCCGTCGGTTTCTATATGCCATTAAAATCGTAGTCCAATTAAACAGTGATAGGCTTGGTTTGTATGGAAATGGCGTCTCAAGAAGCGGCTGCCGAGGCGTCTCCACTGTGCTCTGTGCTCTGTATATTATACGAAGACAGATGTTATAAACACAGATTTCGAAATGATAACACAGATAATTACTCTCTGACTTTTCAGATTCATGTGCGTATTGTTTAATTCACTTGCTACAAAAACGTTGAAGGAAAACATCGTGAGGAAACCGGTATGCCTGAGAAATATTTCTCTAGGCATGTGAAGCCAAGGCAGGGGCCACCAGGAATCTGACACCAGGTTAGTCACTAACAACACGAAAAGAAGAAGAAGACTCTAAAATAATGGTTAAATTATAATAAACACACTATCACTGCACATTTCTGTGTAATAATGTGTTAAAACGTTAAACTTTTATTAAACTGTTCTCCTGAAAAATTACCAAAATTGCATTTCTAACATCTGTTTTTTAGACCATCGATATTATAGACAAAACAAGAGCCGGGCCGACAGCCCGGTGCGACAGTCGCACCGAACTACTTGAAAATTCGGGGGCCGGGATCCCGCTCGGTTGACGAACGTGCGGTGAACAGTGTGAATACGAGGCCATAGTAAATGTACTGGCGCTACTTCGGTGCCGCCATCGTTGACGTCCCGGTGACCTGGCAGTGGACAAACAGTGTAAAGGTTCATTAGAACACCAACGTCAAACAGCATTGTATTGGTAATAATGCTGAAATGGACCTTTGGCGCTGCCGTGAGGCGCAAACTGTTGTTGTTAAAAGATTTTTTTTTTTGTTTTCACTAACGGTTGCCAAATAAATTTTATAATTTATTTCTTTCTTTCACCCAATCTCGGCCATACCTTTAATTTCTGCAGCTTTCAAGGTGAACCAATTTGGTTGAAGCGTGTAATGTTGCCTTTATGTCATGCGGGACCTGCTGGGGTTGCGGGTTTGTCCGAAAGAGATATCGCGGCCCCGGCGCATAGGCAACGGAAGGAACACGGGTGGGTTTTAGTCAGTAAAAGTCTGACACACCCTCCCGCTCCGCCCAGAGCGGGGGAAGTTATTTGATCATTTCCCACCCTAAAAAAAAAAAAACCTGCGAAAAGCATACGTTTGTTACGAGATATGTAATATAATTTTTATTCTATGAGCAATATTTGTATGTACTCGAAAATGGTTCGAACGATTTCGATGAAAGTTGCAATATAGGGGTTTACGAGGGGCGAAAAATTTATCTAGCTAGGTCTCATACCAGGGAAAATTCGTTTTCTCCGTATTTTCACCCGAACCGAGCTCAGTCGCCCAAAGTTTAAAACAAGATGGCTACCTTAGAATATTTATAGTAGGTATATTAATCTATGCTTAGAATAATGACATGGCAGCAAGGAATAAGTATGTACTGTCATGGAAACATGGAATAAGTAAGAACTCTCCTATACTTATATAAATATATATATTTGTAATCACGTTCTCGAAAACGGTTCTAACGATTTCCATGAAAGTTGCAATACGGGGTTTAAAAATCGATCTAGCTAGGACTCATTTCTGGGAAAATTCCTTTTCTCTATTTTCACCCGAGCATAACTCGGTCGTCCTGATACTGATTTTAAAATAGTCAAAGGATATCAATTTACCTGAGTATCTTTGTACTATAAAATAAGAGTGGTGGGTATATAAGGTATCTGTCCAGGAAACTATTCAGCAATTTCCATATTCTAGCTAAGATTAAGCTGCCAATAATACTGGAACTTCATTAGAACAGTAAACTACTTCAGCTATGTTCATTGCCTACAGTTTGACAATCTTGTCATGAAACTATTTATAGTCTCAACAATATTGAATACTAGTTGAACGGCATATTCATTTGGTGGAACCTTGATTGAATCGAGAGGTTTCGTGCAATGGCTAAGTAATAACAGCCGCACGGGTCAATCGATCCGGTTAAGCCACGCTTGCCAAAGGTCGGTCCACGAATGGGAGACCATCTTAACATACCCCGAGACCCTTCCATGCCTCGGAAAGCACACCCAGCCGTTGGTCCCGGCTGTCATTCGTGGATCTTTGACAGTCGTTACGTTTCGACAGAAGCCCGAAAGTGTGCCAACCAGTCTTAACAAGTGGTATCAAGTTACACAGTAACTGGGTTGTGTAAGTCAGATAGGCAGTCGCTCCATGTAATATACTGGTATTCAGCTGCATCCGATTAGACTGGAAGCCGACCCAACATAGTTAGGAAAAGGCTAGGCAGATTGATGATCTTGATTGAATAACATGACAACTGTTAGTGCGACCCCCAGAAAAAAGTAACTGTGTATGTACATTCGTTGATACACGATGTTTTGGTACTTTTTATAGGTATTTTTGATTCCTAACAAACAATAGGCCCCTATCCTTGGGTCTTTTAAAAACCGACTACTAAATTCTACGTGAAAGGAGCGGGCAACAGCAAGAGAATTTCCAAAATCTATTCGTTGTTGTCACCCGGCCTACTTTGAACATTAACCGGGAAATATTTTCAGTAGTCGTGTTTATTAACAGGCTGCTTATATGCTGACCTGTCGACGTCATCACGTCAACGCCGGCTGCCGCTGAAAACCAGCGCTAGGGCTCTGTCTCGCATAGGGTCGCAGAATGCAGCGCGATGGCTGTTTTGCGTGGATGTGACGCATATTTTTCCACAACTTGTTTATTTTTTTGTTTTGTGTTCTTTCTTTGTGTCACGTTTACCGCAAATAAACGTATTTTCTTTCTTTCTAAATATTTCACAATCTTTATCAACGATTAATTGAATGAAATCAAGTTTTGTAAGAATAATATATGTAATGCTATTTTCTATTATTCTGCTTTACACAATTTAAAAGCTAGCCGTCTTAACATAATAATATGTACAAATACATCATAGGGCATTAAAAAATTCATCCGCATCGCTGTCAACAGGAAAAGTGCATTTCCACGTCATAAGGTAAGAAATGCTGGTTCTTTGTCCAAGAAATAGGCTAAAACGGCAAGAATCGATCAACCGCTTGGCTACGTCTCGAACAACTAAGTGGACACTCACGTTTAAACCCCAAACGGCTCGAACATAGATAATATAAGGAGATGCTTAGACAATAGACAGACCAAGATTTTTAGAATAATTCTACAAAAAAAACTGATTTTTACGCTATCTTTTTGGGAACCCATAACAACTATCTAGAGGAACCATTAGGCACCATATATATTCCAAAACCATTTCCTTTAAATGTCTATAACGGTTACTAGGAGATCATAACTGTCCGGAAAGGTTCACAATAAATAAGAGATCCAAGGCATTCTAAGAATGACCAGATTAACTTGTATTCGTATGTGGATATAATAAAAGGAAAGTATTATATTGTATTCAGTTTATATTCACGCCATTCTCTCTTTTCTTAATGGGTGTTATTTCAGCCGGAAGAATCATAGGGACCGTTCATAATGCCTTTGGATTATGGAAGTCAAAGACCTGTTTGTTAGTAAAGACTAAGTTCAGACAAACCCGCTTTGACATAACAATCGAATTGTGACAAAAGGAGAGAGAATTATGGCTCCCGCAGACAGGTGCTACGCGACTGGTGGAAATTGTTCTACCGATGTCGCGTCGCGCCTGTCTGCCATTATTGTACTTTGAAACGTAAAACTTTTGCCTGCTTAGCCTACTTCTATTCTTAGTTAACCTTCTAGAATAATCTAGAACATCTCATGCTGTGAGAAAAGGAGCACCCAGTCAATAAAGCTGGTAACAGACTTCCCATAATTAAAAACGTTAAAAATCTAGACGCCGTCTCATCTCAGCGACAATCAATGTCAGAAACTAGTCTAAAATAGAAACATTTGAGATATTTTCACAGATGTAGAATGCGATTGTGTTTAAAAATACGAGAATTACCCCTCGGAATACTGAGGCTGCAAGAGCTGCTAACTATGGTCACATGGTTAGCAAAACTAAAACGAGGGTGGGGTTCAAGCAAATCTGGCACCTTCTGCCTCGTGTAGACTAACCACATAAATTCAAATTGAAATTCAAAATATTTTATTTCACATAAACCTACATGGGCACTTATGAAACGTCAGAAGCTAGGTGCACGGTTCCAATTGGTCGTTTCCTATGGAGAAGAGCCGGCACGAGACTCCACGGTTACCATTTAAAAAATAATTGTTTTTTACAATATTTTCAAATAAAAGTATCAATAGGTATGGGAGGACAGTGTAGGCCTTTCAACAAGAACCAGGTACTTAACAAAATAGAAGATGATCAATAAATCTAAAGTCCACTAAGCCTACAGCGTTCTCACATTCACAAAAAAGAAAAAGAAATCTAAGTATATAAAATATGAATAAATTAATAAAAATAAAAACCTATTTTAAACGAAATGACATGATTGCTATTACAACTGTAACAAATCTGAATAATTATTAGTACCACAAAAGCCACTAATAAAGTGGTGAAATTAAATTGTAGGTACCTAGGTAGGTAGGTCGGAACATAACTTCTAAGTTTTAGTTCAGTACTAATAGAAAGAACACCTTAAGAGCGTTCATTCTAAAAGTTGGCAACGTCGCCAATAGCTGTCAAATATTTACCTCTTTTAATTAATTTGGCAATATTACTGTATGGAAATATGAAATATGGCTAACTAGTGAACTAGAATGTTAATAATGAATTGCAATTATAACACTGAATTTGATGTTGTAACCGTTTTAAGTGTAAAAAGGCATTTGGAAAGTTTCCAAATACTTTTTTTACATCTAAAACTAAATATTTGCTGTTACGATATCAATTATTGCATTTCATAATCAATATTTTAGTTCACTCGTTAGCCATATTTCATATTTCCATGCAGTAATATTGCCAAATTAATCAAAACAGTGAAATATTTTACATATATTTGCGACGTTGCCCACTTTCAGAATAAACGCTCTTACCACAAAACCGTAGAATGTAACAATAGAAACCTAACAGAATTAAAGAAAATACATGACAAATAAATATCACTTCAACTTACAACAAAACCTAAAATAAAATACAAAGTGCAAAATCCTCAAACACAATAGCACAAGTCCTCGAGAATAAAACACGTGTCGTCTCGTGTGTAATAGCCTTAACTTGCCAGCATTTTGCTAAGCTTATTGTGTTATCTAACCGTGTAGCACTGGCTTTATTATCGCCACAAACAATCCGTTTTTAGGACTGTATCGGATGAAAGGGAATGTTCTGACAATACAACTTAGCACTGTTTATGTAATTGGCAAGGGGATACGGAAAAAGGTATTCGCATTGTTGAAAATGGTTGAATATAGTTTGTGAATAAAATAGTGACGTAATGCGGTTTTTGGATTAAAAGATTGTATTATACCTCACATTGCTTAGAATGAACCTCAGTTATCTTATATCGAAAATACTGCAGCAATTAATATTGAAATAAATATATGGTTGGTTGAGGATGAATGTTAAGTAAGTATGTGTGACGAAAACAGGATTCCATATAATTTTCTCGATAGAATAATCAGCTGGTATTCAAATAATATTTCAAATTAGATTATGAAACTTTGGATATTAAACTGAACTAAGTATAAAGCAGATACTTTGTGCTTTTTTTTTATTAACCATGATTTTTGCCGTAAAAAGAAATTACTTAAAATATCGGCGCCTTGGAGCCTTCTCCCCGCTCGTCTCACTCTCACTCAGTCCACGAGCAGTATCGTGCGAGTGAGATAAGGAATGAATTTGAGCTGAGATACTATGGACTCTTAGGTTGTCTGCTTAGGATTCGGTTTTCGAGTATCACGTTCAAAATATTTAAAAATAACTAGAAATATAATGTTGACACCATTATTTTTCGCAGAAATAGCGTATAGATATTACTGTTTCTGACTTTATTCTCGCCCCGACCCTTGCGAGCCAGCCTGCGCCGCTGAGCCTGTAGCTTGCGACGCCCTAAGCCTAGGTCCGTACCCCACAGGGGGTGCCCTAGCGTGTAGTCGCTTAGTTTCTAAGTTTTATACCCTGGCTGGAGGCCTTCATTTATTGAGGCAGGCAAAGGAAAGTCCGGTTAAGCAGCCGACAACCTCCAAGGATGACCTGCGAGAAGCCATTAAAAAAATATATTTAAATAACTAAAAGACAATAATATTATTCTTAAATTCTGTGTCCATAACAAATAAATTGCAAAGATCATCTGTGCGCCCACATCTTAATATTAGTGGCTACAAGTAGAGCCAAAAGGTTACAGTTAGTACTTACATTTTTAAATTACTTTGATTTATTGTACATTATTATGGCTTTTGTAATTGTGAATAGTTGGCACATATTATTTTCAGCATTTTGTGTTTTGTTCCAATAGTCAGGTTTTAATTTTTTCTTAATTTTATACAGAAGCATTGCCTTACCTAAGTTTTTCAGAGGCATCTTCTTACTACGCTTTACATTAGGTCATTTTCTTGCAATTGACAAAAAGAGCGCAAAAGCGCAAAACGTTTCGTGAAAATCCCATATTTTAAAAGTAGTATAGTAGTGTCTTACTTTTCTAAAAGCCAATATAGTACCAAATGAATCAGATTAAAATCAAAACGATTTATTTTTTTATTACTTAGGTATAGTCAGTGAAATTAATTGCTTATCAAACTGACGTCATTTGAATTGAATTGTGTGTCATGATGTTTTTTATAATAAAGGGTGGCAGGGACATCGACGCGAAAGCTGGTACCATAGATTCAGTACACGATTCTGAACCAACATGTGTTGAAATTTTACGTCGATTTTTTTTAAATCTGCTGTTTCATAGAAAAGTGCAAAACCTAAGTAGTCAAAATGTATGGAATAGCAGAATTTTTTTTAAACAACCGACGAACAATTTCAACGCACCCAGGGTTGAAATTATTCGTGCTTCGATGCTTCAGAATCACAGACAATTTAAGTTGGTAGTCAATTTGATAAAGAAATAAAGAAAAAAGAAAGAAAATACGTTTATTTATCAAAGACTAAAAATAAAAAGCACACAATATATACAGCAGATACAAAAAAAAAAAAAAACGTAAAGTGTAAAATACGATGTAAGAAATTATCAGGGGCGTGTGCCTCATGGCTGCGCCAAAAAGGCCCAGTACGTCGATTCTGTAAAATTCGAACAACAACTCGCATCTCACTTCTCTATTCACTCTCACTTCGCTTATGGTTCAAAATGACCTTGATTTTGCATTCTGTAAGCATCACCTAGTCACTTGCGAAGTGAAGTGAGCTCCGAAGCGACCAATGTTGTACTAGTGACTACCACACTCAACAAAATGTTAGTCAAGTTTTATCGATTCCAGTTTTTTTAAACAATTGTTGAGTTTTTGGCACAGAATGTTAGCTAATATATTGTTTAAATTAAAATGTCTTATTTTAAAAGGAATTTGAGGCAGCTATTATGTAAAAAAAACAGAAAACTCTAAATTCGTGCCATGAATATATAATCTATGCTTCCCTCACGAAAAAAAAAGTGTCAGACAGACAATATTTTGACAGTGCGTTGCGCTTGCGTTGTTTTGTTTTTGTTTGATTTGATCGTTCAGTGCCGAAAATAATTGTGAAATAATCATGAAGTAAGTTTATATTTGTGGTTGTGAAGTTTAAAAATTATATTAATTAAATAGTATTTATTTTGTTTTCTAATCCAACAATAATATTCCAGTCCAAATGAGACACGTTCCTCTCACCCTCGTCGGCTCAGGTTGAAACTCTGGTAGTTTATGGAAAGAAACCCTGGCATGGCGAAGGGTTTCTTGAGAACTTATAATGCCAGAGAGCGAAGTCACAACAACAACAACAACAGAGTCAGGCACCTACAGAGGAACCATCCGCTATTGTGATTTATGTAAGTTATATTATTCTACTAACTACTAGGAGATAGGACATATTTATGTGTATGTAACCCATAAATCTGATGTGTCTAGATTCTATTCTATTAGATTAAATGTAGTACCTATCTATATTAAAATTTATTACTAATATAATTCAAATACTAAGTCTTTAGGGTACTGTTTTCAGTCAAAGTATTTTTGTCTAATTTAATTCCACAAGGAAGATATGGAGTAACATTTTATTCTATTTACTTTTCAGGGTTCCGAACTGATTGAGGATAGTCAAGAACACACTCTTAATTACAGACCACCTGATCCTGCAATTTCGAGAAGACTGTTTGCATCCTTATTCAGCTCAACTGTTGGAACAAGCCAAAGCAGTTTGCAGGTATGTGTCTGGGTAGAGACAAATTTGAGTTGCCACAGTAAGTGTAAACTCAACGACGACTCAAATCATATCTTGAGAACAGATCCGATACACTCTGACCCGTACTATAGTTTTGGGAGGTAGCAAATTACCTACTATAGTTTCTTATTTTTTTTGATTATTATTTAAAATTTAAATATTTATCTTTTTAGCTTTACGTCACGCAACGCCAATTGCTTCCCCTTCTCGCAGCCCCAGGACAAATATGGCTCGTGCTAGTAGAGGTGCTGGTTCTGTGTGTAAGTATAAAATAAAAATAACTATAAAAACTTCATTTTTCAAACCAATGACAACGAAAAGCTGCTATTTAATATTTTTTATTTGCACATCATAGTAATAGGTGTTCTTTTTTCAGCATCATATCACACGCCTTTAGTTGCTGCTCCTCCACCATCTCAACGGCGAACGGAATTCTCCACCACTACTGAGAGATTCTTGAGGGTGGAAGAACAACAGCTGGAGATACAGCAACTAAATGCACAAATCCTGCAGTCCTTTCTGGAGAGGAGTGCAGAAAGAGAAAGGGCCATGGATGAAAGGAGTGCAGAGAGAGATAGGGTCTTGGCTGAAGCTGTAGCTGCAGTGAGGAAAGGGCTGCAAGCATTGGCAGAGGCTAAGAATAGAGATAGGGTGTAGTAATATAAGTTAGTATAATAAATAAAACATTTTTAAACGTATACTAGAGCGGTTTTATTGAAAGTCCATTGTGATTAGTTTGGATTTGGTTTGATTTTATACATTTCCCGATGTGCTAAAAATAGAAATCTATTGAATCTACCACCATTTCACAAATTGGGAGGCCTCTCCAAGAAATGGTGAAAGAAAACTTTGAAAGGGTTGTTGACCTCCGTCTTTTATATTTATCTATTTACAAAAACCACTATCATTCGAATTAGCTCCTGCAGTGTGTTTTAGAGAGGGGCTTTAACTTGTTAATTTATCACTTAACGAATACTAGCGCAGTTTTCTTAAAAGTCCATTGGTGATTTGTTTGGGTTTAGTTTAATTTGCCACTACAGACTTATTATCGCATCTACATATGTTCACGTTAGCTACATGTTCTTTACCGTGATCATCACGTTTAGAGTGAGTATGACATAGGTACTCAATTATCATCCAGATATAGTCAATTATTATAATTCAATATACTACCCATTGCCACTGGCAGCACCCGTTCACGAGCACGACGCATGAACCAATCATCGCTCTGCTGGGGAACGTAACGACCCGCCTCACACACCACAGAATACATGATAGTACTAAACGAATCCACCGATAAATTAATTATGACGTGAACGCCATAGCCTATCTACTAAGTTTCGCCTACGTAATTACCCTAGAGCTAAATCGGCGTTAGATGGCAAATCCCTAGTTTGCAACCTTTGAGCTTCAGCAATTGTTTGGAGCTCTTCTAGTCTCTCTTCTTCTGAAATTGTGAATACCCGGCATTCCTGCGCGATTGCACATGTTGTGCAAAACTCAACATACAATAACTATTTTTGCAACTACGTCTGGATGATAATTGAACACTCTGTGTACTAACAAGCACCTAAATCGTCCTTTTAGGAGACCGATTGTTCTCTCTACTGAATTGCGAGAAGTTAGGTGACGGTCATTGTACAAAGCTTCTGGGGAATTATCTTCAGCACCACTAATTGGCGTCATAATGTAGGCGCGCTGAGCATATCCTGAATCACCTGAAAAAAAAAAGTTAATAAATAAATCAGTTTATTGACACACACAAGTTAGGAAACATACAAACAGAAATAATGATAGTTAAAAGAGTGCCTAAGTAGAAGTAGCCGTGGGCCCCAAACTAGGCACAGCCTGTATCTAGGTGGCCCAATATAGACAGAAAAGGCAAGGAAAAGACTGTTCAGCGTGACACAGCACAGCAAGACACAAGTAACAATATTAATTATGAAACTAGGAATTAAAATCCTTCAGAAAAAAAAAATGTGTCAAATAATTATGTTGTTTTTATACCTAATTATTAGGCTTATATTCTGAAGTAGGGGTAGGGAGGGACTAACCGAGCAAAACAACTTCTTCACCAGCATTTGTTAATGCCTCTAATTATTGCCTTTTATAACAACATAGTTACAAATTAAGCTATCATGAGTAGCTCCACCATATGTTCCACATCCACATTTAAAATATTTAAATCTGCATCTGTTACCTAAAAATAAAAAAAAATAAAATAATAAGAAGACTAATTGAATACCTAATAGTAATAGGTTACAACATTGAAATCATTTTACCAATTGCACATTTCTTGCATGGTAACCTTTGCGGCAGTGGAAACGTTCTACATTCTCTACTGGTTTTTTCAATGACACCAGAGTGCCATCAACACACATAAGAGCTGCTGGAAAGCCAAACTTTTTGTAGAACGTGTAAATTAATGTAACCACTAACATTTATTAGATTAACTATAACAAAAATGTAAAAATCAAAGAAGGGTTACTTTAATTATGATATACCTACTAACCTTTCTCTTAATATTTGTCTTTCTTGTATATTTTGAGGCAACCTTATATATTTTTTTACTATTGCCGGATTATTAAGAGCTTCCACTACTTCATTTATGCAACAAGATGCTGATGGTTGTGATAAATATGTTTATGTTATAAATATGTTCTTATATTTTCTTTCATTATTTTCTGATAACTGCCAGTAGCCAAGAATGACAAGGTGCATAATATCTGTGAAACAATAAATCAATAAAAAAATTAAGTACCTACTTACTTAATCTAGATCTAGTCAAAACAAATTATTATTATTTAAGTTATTCTGTTTTTACCCGTGTGAACCTGTAATTGGCTGTATGTTTCACATACAACTGTTATCCATTTGTTATAGCTGTTGGTTCTCCAATCAATAAATAAATAAATAAATAAAATAGGGACCAATTTTATTATTTACATGCCTAATAATAATACTAAGTACCTATATTATAACTATAAATATAGGGTCCTTAGACTAACATGAAAACATAGCTAGCAGGGAAACAACCTAAAGGTAATACTCCTTATTAAGAAGTGTTTTCATGAGTTTTAAGCGATAAATTATGTTGGTGTGCTTGGTTACAAATCTATCAGCTATAAACTGTGTAAATACTTACAAAAGTAACTTTATACTTAGTAAAATTAAGCACTTACTGTTAAGCGAGTTGGAAGTCCTTTGCCTCGACGTTTTGTGGGCTTTATCAGAGGCTTACTGCCTCATATTCTAGTTGGTCAATTAGTTCTATTGACAATCTTTATACGCTCACATAGTCGTCATCTCGGGTTAATAAAGATAAACTTCGAATTTGGTTAGATTGTCGACGCTTTTCTAGTTTATCCAAAGCATGAGCCTCTTTTAATAAAGATTTAAACATTCTTGCCATCGTTATCGCTTCACGTTAGACAAACGCCCAAAAAGTAGTTTTTAACCACAAATTTAAAGTTATTGTACAAATTTTTAACACTGTGACTTAAAAAATATTATTTTAAACGCTATTCATATAGGATTTCTTCTATTTTCACTCGTAAAATAGATACTTTTTATTTGACACTTTGAATCGGGTTCGAGTGCGAAGTGAACGTCGAAGTGATGGGGGAATTACCTTACTGAATGCCACTTCTTACGTCATCTCATACTTTATCCGTCAAAATCTCACGATCAATTTAGTTCAACTCGCTGACACGCTCGCAATGGTAGCGCTAGTGTATCAACCGAGTTTTTAGAATGCCAATCAAGAAACTCACAGCGGATTCAGATTCGAAGTTTAGAATGAGTTCTTACAGAATCACACTGCAGTTCAGCAAAAATACCAAACAACTATAAGTGCCTGACACTGATTTTCAACTAAACAATAATTAATTTCCCTAATCTTACTACCAATGAAATAGTTACACAAATGCCTAAAGGAATATTGAAACCCAGTAAAAAAAGTAAAGCACATAACATTATTGTGATTTTTAATAAACTACGTGCCTGTTATAATATTGTAATTAATCGCCATTGTTTGCGCTCCCCAATTAAACGCAAATAACTTGTTCCAACGATTTATTTACTGCTGTTCACCACGCAACAATAATTAGGTTTCATAATAATGTTTTCATTTTTATCTGGTTCATTTGGTAATAAATTAGTTTCTAGAAAAGTAAGAAACCACAACTTCTAAAATGTGGCTTTTCGACGAAACGTTTTGCGCTTTTGCGCTCTCTTATACATAGTTAGTTGTCTATTTCGGAAAATATTTGACAAGTCTTAAGTCTAGGCACTTTTTGTGCCTAGACTTAAGACTTGTCAAATATTTCGCTGTTTTGATTCATATGTCTAAATAAAATTATGAATTATTGCTCTGTAGTGAACTAAAATATTGATTATTAATTGCAATAATAACACTGAAATTGGTGTTGTAAAAGTTTAAGAGGTTAAAAAAACCACTTGAAAAGGATAGGTAATTATAAATTATTGCAATTCACAATCAATATCATAATCAATATTTAGTGCACTACAGAGCGATATTTCATTTAGTAATCGAAATATATCAATCACCGCTATTTGCGACGTTGAACTTTCAGAATACACGCTCTTAAGAACATTCTACATAAGGTAGGTTTTATTTCAAATCAACGGTATCCGCTTTACATATACTCCTCTCTCTCATATCAAAAAGAAACCCGAATCTTTTGACGGCACTTAAATATTCCTCCGATACAAAAAATACGTGTCGTAGAGTATCGAAAAGTCGGCAAACTGCGTTCCAATCTACGGCGGGTTTTACAGCCTTGTCTGCAGGGTACGACGCCATTTTGGGATCCTCACGTGACTCCTAACTGAGGGATAGACTCGTTTTATGGATCTCAGGACGTGTTGTGGACCTTTATTCAGCAAGACGTGAAAGAAATCGGTCGTAGAAATTACTTTTTTTTAGTTAGTTTTTAGACCAAATCTCAACATTATTTGATTCATTTAGTACTTACTTTTTTACAGGATGTTTTTTTTTTTTTCAAATATACTTGTCGTGACATCTTTAATGTTAAGGAACAATGTATAGAAATACGTGCACGTTATGACGTTATCGCGGACGGAAATTTAAAACCGTCTCCATATATTTCAATATATTTTACTTCCCTGTGTCATCGTGATGGACGTCCATGATAATATTGTCACATTAGAAATTATAAAAAATCACATCTGCGAAACTGGCTAGGTTTTTTGTAAACATCACTCTTGCAATAATATGTTTATGGTCTAGCCATAATAATAGGGATGACGACAACAAATTGTTTTGTCCGTCAGATAGATTAAAAAAAAAATCGAATCGAAAGATTACGGCTATACATTTAGTTAAAATGTGGCATGACGTCACGCCTATGTAGATTTAATACGTAGTTGACGTACCGAGCCTCCACTCCTCAACTTTAATGCGTTTTATCTAAGTATTTTTTTATGAATATAATAAAGCAAAAATTACGTGTCTAATAAAAAAAATATCACATCTATTCAAAAAGAGCTAGTTTATTTTTCGTAAACAGGGACTAAAATAGCTTTTTAATCCCTCGGGACTAGTGCTTTGAATTTGGAATGTGGATATTGTTAGTAAAAGTTCCAATCACCACAGAGATCAATCACGAACATTGTATGAACAAGTAACAGGCTGGCCAGAGAGAGAGACTATATGTTTCGAGGGTGTTAAAGCTGGTAGTGAGGTCAAAATAAAAATTCAAGATGGCGGCTGCGAAAGTTTTCAAATTTTTCATCGTGGGAATCGTTTTTAAGGGTGCTAAAGCCGATAGTGTGGTCAAAATGTTTTTTTTTTGTTTTAAATCATACGTGAGAAGGAACTTCGTTCCTGACGGGGGTCGGACCGCACACGGTTTTTTTTTCTCATAGAGGGTGACAAAAAGTAGAGTGTTCGGGAGCAACACTATTTTCAGCTCGAGTGACGTACTTTGCATCCTTTGCTCCACTCTGGATTCAAAGAAATACTCCCACCTTAATAATAATGGTTTGCTCCCTAGGCAAACAATCAACTATTTATTACCTGACTGACGGACTAAATACAATTTCTCTTTTTTTACCCAGACATCATCTCTATTATATAACTGTTTATTGAATCAATCACTAATAGTTTTACATTAATTAATTAACATATGAATTCATGTTATTAGTAATTTTCATATTAATCAAAATGGGAAATAAACTTTCTACCTGAATACATATTTTTGAAACACCAATCCATTGAAATGGTGTGTAAAGTTGTGATTAACTTAAAAGCAGAGTTTATTCTTAATTAATTAGCTAAGTTCATAATGACTTTATTACTTAATTGAAACTTCATTAACGTTGAGAATGTAAGGCGCGAATTGTAATAAAAAGACAAAAGCAATTCCGTATCTCTATTTTATCCTAATTAGGTTATCTTAATTAAGACCGAGATTTCTTCTTCATTTTTAGGGTTCCGTACCCGATGGGCCCCAAACGGAACCCTATTATTAAGCCTCTGCTGTGCGTCCGTCAGTCTGTCAGCGGGCTGTATCTCATGAACCGTAACAGGTAGACAGTTGGAATTTTCACAGATTATTTATTTCTATTGCCGCTATAACAGTCCGCCTCTGTACTTTCTGTACTTGAAATATTAAAAAATAAATAATAATAAAAATTTAATAAATTTGAATAATAAAGCTTATTTATTAGTCCGACTCGCTCTTGGCCGGTTTTTATTTTATTTTAATTGACACAATTTAATAAAATACTATTTTAAGTTATGCAAGTCCGTTTCTAAAATACCTGTGACATGATATGAGCTCTGGATAGATTTTCGCCATAGTTTGATGTTTCAAACTAACTTGACACTGAAATGATAGGCAATATGATGAATCGAGGCTAGCGCGCACCAGCACTAAAACCACGGCATAACAAGAACTGGTCACAACGAAAGCCTATTTGACATGCGAGGAGCCCCTCGTTGGTCTAGAGGCTACTGCTGGCCCTGGGTGCGGTTCGCAGGTCGGGCAAAAGTACCATTGGGTTCATCCGTCAGGAATTTCGTAGCAGCAGCTCGGAGTCTGGATTTGTGCACGGTTAATGGCAACAGGCTGGCCGCCCTAAAGACAAAATAGGCGTGAACAAAAGGTTCCGGTTGTCTGGGGCGATATTAAAGGCATTGAAGCGCGTTGTTTACCCGTTTTAATAACTTATTGACCTTTTCGAACCAATGAGTTTTTTCACATACATTATCTACCTACAGATCTACAATCATGCCGATATCTTCCAACACAAGTGTTTAAATCAGAATCGTTGTATCAACATGTTATCGCTAAACAAACTGCTCGCCTAAGTAGTCGGAATCGACGTAATTATAATGTTTCAGTGCTGACGGAAAAACCAACAATTAGATAAGTATATGTATCGAGAAGTGGTTGTGTAGGGTATGTATAATTATCGTGAAAAATATAATGACGTGTTGATTTTTTTTTAATGTACAAACTGTAATCTAGAGCCGTGAATCTTGATTTAAAAGAAAATTTTCATGTTGCTGATCCGGAAAGATTCATAAACGAAACTAATTCACACATTTCAATCGATCACTACAAAACAATATTGAAGTTAATCAAGCATCACTACTGGAATATGTCGTGACACCGCTTAAATAAAGCGACGCCATAAAGAACGCATCACTACTGTATAGTGACGTCACAAATGATCCGTCAAAATTAAAGCAAATTACAATCCTAACACTTACCAAAGTCCCGTTCCCATACAGCGTATCGTACGACTCAGCTCTCGAAGACACGTTCCGAAGCTTGTAGGGTTTCTTCAGCGGCGGTGGTGGCTGCCCATGCTTGTGCGAGGGAGACGGCTGCTGGTTCCCCCCTCCCCCTCCACCAGAACCAACATGGTTCGAATTCACTTTATTTTCCTTCTCTTTCACTATCTTATTGTTGTTAGTCAAGTTGTTCTTCGTGAAGTTTCCGAGCTGCTCGAACATGCTCGTCAGGTGTTGGGACATCATCTTGGCTGGTTTTAGTGATGTGATGTACGGAAATCTACTCAGCTACTGCACGTTTTAGATTTGTACATTTCTATGAGCACTAGTTTTTAGGGGTTAATTCACATGGTTTAAAATTCTGTTGGTTGTGAATGAAAATTCGTCTTTTATGTAGGATAGAAATTTTTTGATAACTTAAAACTATTATAAACGCAACATGTGGTTATAATTGAAACTTCATTAACATTGCGAACGTAAGATGCGAATTGTAATTTATTTATTTAATAAGTAATAAAAAGACAGAAGCACCTTCGTATCTCTTTGAATCTCTGTTTTATCATAATAAAGATATTTTAATTAAGACTGATATTTCTTCTTCATTTTTATTTAAATTGACGCAGTTTATCAAAATATTATTTCAACTTATTCAAACCGTTTTCTGAAATACATATGACTTGAAACGAGGTCTAGCAAATGTTTATTGATTTTTCGCCATAGTAATCTGATATATTAGCAGTTAAAGTAACTTGAAACTGAAATTATAGGCAATAGAATTAATCTAAGCTAGCAAACACCAACACTGGCATCGCATAACATCAAATGTTACACAAAAAAAAAAACTTTTATTTGTCACTAGAAAATACATTAAAATATGACAGACAATAAAAGTCACAATCTTACGATTTATGTACTTATTACGAAGATCTGATCCTAACACCCCAAACTAGGCCTAGGCTTGTGTTTTGGGGGTCAGCTATGGGATATGTTAAAACAATACAGCATTTTAAGTGAGGAGTGTCACCACATAAGTGATACGCAATTTTTAAAGGCACAACGATAAGTGTTATGTGAAGTGGACACGACGACAGATCATGCAGTATTAAATTTTATTTTAAAATGAAAAATATATTAAAGAAGTAATAACCTAATAGATAGTTTCAGTGTATAACATAAGCCTTGCTTGTTATAGTTTGTTTTGGTAATGTTTGTATTTTTATCTAAAGAGAGAGTTTTTCAGATTATTTTCATCATTTATTTTTATGAAAATTGAACTTGAACTATCTTTAGAATTTACTTTTCAATCACATTTTACTTTACTTTTCAATCGCGTTTTTTTTTTTAAATATATTTTTGTGGAAGGAGAGTAACTTATTATTAATTATTATGCTATTAGAAAACCATATTTTACCATCGTCTCAATACGAAACGAAACACCAAAACACATTTCCGTCTAGCCACGAGCCACGCCGACCTCATTCCGCACGTACCCAAACCTGGTGTATCTGACAATACCATTGTACTTATAATTACTAGCGCCTCGTACATAGCACGTTTTACTCGAAAACTTTCCTAAATAAGCTACGCCATGTTCGCGGCATGTTCGAACGGGGTCGACGTGTAAAACAATGACGTCACAGTCTCCGATACTGTCACTTGGATTCCGGAGCGAGCTCTCCGAGGCAACTTGTCTTGAAGCCAACCTATAGGTACATTGGAGACGTTTTCTATGTAATGAAGTGTGAAGCAATGAGATGGTTTAGTAGTGTTTTGTTTCTTTCCAAAAATAACATAAACTTTGAACATAATCATATTATAGATCATCTTGAGTAAGTAGCAAATCAATCAAGTCTAAAATGTTTACATTTCTGTCATATGTAGACACTATTATTGTAACTAGGCTGAGTCTCCAGTATCATACAAGTTTCAATTACCTTTTTAATCATAAAAACAAACAAAAATGATAGTTCCTACAAGAATATAAAGCTACTTATTGCTATTAACGAAAGTATGATCTATTGCAAATGAAATGCCTACAATCTACCAGAAATGTAATAATAAGCTTAACATCTACTATTACCGAAAGCACAAGGCGATAATTTCCTTAATTTACTCGTCCTCGCATGTTAAAACAAACCGTAGTAAATTAAACAAAGTTTTCAAGAACCTAGCATCGTAAACTGTTACAGGGTGCTACGATATTTTAATGCTCAACTTCGTTACTTGGTTGAGCTCTACAACTGGCGAATCAACAAGTCAGTGAGCCCCGTTGAGTTCTTGCACTTAATGCAAAGTTACCCGACCGTCAGCTCCGTTATTTAGTTACAATCGCACTTCAGTATTGAATCTGTTTAACTTACTGTTTCGGCATGAAAATTCGGAAACATAATTTCAATCTAAAGGGATTGAACAACGATGACTTCATAATCGTCCGGCCGAAATAAACACATTTCCTACTCCTACTCAACTATTCTTTTAAAACTCTTGCAAAAGGAAATTGTGAAAAAAATATTTGAGGCAATGTTTTCGAAAGGAAGCGTCTCGGGCAAACAAAGAGGCTCGTCATAATAGAAGAACAGAAAGTTGCGTCAAAGAGGGCCGCCTCGTGGGCAAAGTTGCCTTATCTCGGCCAAGTTTCATCGAATCACACTTATCTGCTCTCTGTATTGATTGGAATTTAGTGCTCTGATTATTGTATGGCAATACAAAGCGTTTATTATCTCGAGGTTCTTGGTTCCATTCATATAACATTACCTATCCATACTAATAATTACTACAAATTCGGAAGTAACTCTGTATGTCTGTCTGTTACCTTCTCACACCTAAATGGCTGAACGGATTTGGATGAGGTAAACGGATAGACCATTACCTGGGTCTTCTTTTCGTGTGGTGAGTGACTAACCTGGTGTCAGAATTTTAAAGCCGTACAGACATGATTCACATGCCGTTGAGAAATATCTCTCAGGCATGCTGGTTCCTCACAATGTTTTCTTTCACCGTTTTTTAAGCAAGTGATAATTATACAAAACACAAGGCAGTCTGACGGTCACACCACTAGGCTATCACTGCTCTATATTCAATTTACCTGGTTTAGGACATACGATACTTTTTTTTCCGATAGTACGTTCGCATGGGATAATTTCCGACCGTGACGCGGGCGGAGCCGCGGGTAAAGCCTAGTCAAAATAAAAATATCTTTTCGGTTGACCCAAGGCAGTTTTCACGTCACCGGTCACAAAAAGTCAAACAAATTAATAAAGGACGAGGATCCTCGGTTTATATGAGCAACGAGAGGCATTTTCTGATGACAGAGCAGGTCTTTCATATGAAAAAGATATCTTACATAAAATAAAGAACGACGAAATTGAGATTAATGTTTGCTTTTAATAATTCTTATCCAGATTTAAGAGGCGGTTAATTTTAATTACTTGAGATGGTTTAAAGTGGAAATGAATACAGCTTAAGTACAACTTAATCTCGCAATATAAACAGATTTGGAAGCTAATCCAAAGAGAACACAGACTTTTATTGAGCTATCCTCAGCCACATTACATTCGTTAAAGATTTAGGTACTGTATGCGCTAAGCACCAATCAACGATTACAGTCTGGTTCGCAGTGCTGTATTAAATGAACACTCACAAAATATGAACATTTACAAGATTAGTTCAATATAAAAGAAAAGTACGTCAATAAAATCGAATCAGTTCTATCAAGTACGAACAAATAAGCTGGCAATCTTCAACCATAACTCAACTAGTGATAAAATATATGAGAACTGTAACCGCCAACGTTCGTAAAGTCTGAAAGAAAGGCTAAGTCTGACATTTAGATTTTTATGCGTAATCCTAAAGCAAACTTTCTTGTGCGATTTATAATAACAAGAGTACTAGTATGAATACTTTATGTGCAGTTACATTATGCAAGACACATGAATATGTTATAACGTACGTGTTTTGGTTACAAGACAGAAAAATGCCGTAGAATTTCACCTGAAGTGAAAACCATCTCGTGGGCTTAGTACGTCAGCTTGGATCAGAGACTCATTAAAATATCAAAACACTCAGGAGACTTTACTTCAAAGACATGTTGAAAAATTGAATGAAAACAAGCTTAAGATCGAGACTGATTAGAAACTATCGGTTGAGATGTTTTAAAACTTACATATTTTATACACAAACTTGAAATAAAGACAGAAAAAATTTACTTCCAAGGGAAGAAAATGAATAAAATATACTTATTAAATTAAATAAGTTTCTGCTTCTACAGCAACATTATAATTGGGGCCTTTTCGAGCATAATACTCGCCCGTTTGGTCAGCATACATTTAACTATAACAGTATAAAATATGACCGCTCCCCTTTCTACCTTTTGAACTACAAAATCGGCTAACGACAACTTAGAGGACTACATTTATAATTGGGTTGTTCTGGTAACTTAATAGGACCATTAAGGTCTCACACATATTAATATTCTTTTTATATTGCCAACATATTTTTCAACTTAATAAGATAATTAAAGTTTGGTATTTTGTATTTTTCACAAATAAGGATCTACCAGACTAGGTATTACAAGCGTTTGAAGATTAGCCCAATAAATAAGGTCTCTTTTTTATTGGGCTAATCTTGAAACGCAATTTTTTTTTGAGTGTGGGAAATCATCAAATGACTTCTCCCGCTCTGGGCTGAGCGGAAGGGTGTGTCAGACTTTTACTGACTAAAACCCACCCGTGTTCTTTCCGTTGCCTGTGTGCCGGGGTCGCGATATCCCTTAAACCCGCAACCCCAGCAGGCATTGGTCCTTACGGACCCCGTCAGTTGGTGCTGACATCCTTTTGAGGCGCGCGTGGAACACAACGCGCCGTCGACCCGGGCCTGGTCCTTATCGGGCGGCGAGCTGCCCATTGCTCACCGTCCGCAAGCCCGCGCCTACGGTGGCCGGAAGTCGGCTCGCGACTCCCGACGCCTGGGGCGTCTCCTGCGGCGACTAGAGGTGCGAGGGCGCGCATCTTGCCTCTCCCTCGCGCGCTCCGCCTCCTCCTTCGCGAGCATTACTGCTTCGCAGAAGGAAGTGACCGCCTCCCATGCACTCTCGCTCCGGACCAGGCCGGACGCGAGAGATCGTCGCCACCGATCGCCTCCGTGAGGACACGGCGGTGCTCCGCCCAAGCCGGGCAGACCTCCACCGTATGCTCCACCGTGTCCTCCGGGCGATCCACACAATGAGCGGCCGTTTCCTCCCGCTTTATCCTGAACAGGAACCTCCCGAAACCGGTGAGGACCTGCGTCAGGCGGAAGGTGAGGACGCCGTGGCACCTCTTTAGCCACTCCTCAAAGAGGGGACTTATCGCCACAATTGTGGCGTGCCCAATGAAAAAAAAAATGAAAAAAGAGGCCTATGCCCAGGAATTGGCAAAGTCGACCTGTAAATGATGATGATGATGTAGCAAACTAGTTAATAAAACTTTGCCATGTCTATTGGCGAACTTACAAATGACCCGTCAAAAATGATTCATAGGAAAACTAATTACATACACCATAAAACTAACTACAGAGACATACTACTTTTCCCAATTCCCACACAATAATTACTTCTCATACGTTACCGTCAAACGTAAGGATGTCCTCTATATAAATAAATATACAGGCATATTTTAGAAACACGTATGTTGGTGCTAAACCCCTGCTCCTCGAGGATAATAAACGACCGTTGGATCATTGGGACCGGTACGTGTATACGTGCTGCCTGAGGATAAGGTGGGGATTCAAATGTAAGTGAGAGATATAAAGATGGTGATAGTCTTAGAGCAGTTCCACTGTTTTGAGAGATGTGTGATTTGCCTGCATTTATTCAAAAGCTTATTACTGCGTTACGTTCTCTAAATACTGGTGTTCAGAGTTTACGGAAACTTTTGGAGATACTTGTAGAGTCGTTTTTTTTTATAATTCTGTTCAGTTAAGTACTCTTACATAGCAGAAATTTTGCTGAAATTTACGGGCCGGTATAAATATTTTACAACCTAACCTAAACATAAAACTGAATGCGATGAATTTTGGAAAACGGAAACATCATTCTATTCCTTAT
Organism: Agrochola lota; assembly: GCA_947364205.1. Classification (NCBI taxonomy): domain Eukaryota; kingdom Metazoa; phylum Arthropoda; class Insecta; order Lepidoptera; family Noctuidae; genus Agrochola; species Agrochola lota. The sequence continues at coordinate 17,062,688 of OX376228.1, forward strand.
AGGTATAGAGTAGGTACCTTCTAAACAAACATACTTTATATAAGTTAGTTTGTAATGATTTTGAACTAACATGTATACAAGATCAACATACCAAGGAGGTCCACTGTTAATACCCTCTCCAGAAATTCACGTAAGATAATCTCCATTAACGACATGACCTCAACTTTACACTGCAATATGGGATCTAACCCTGCGGCTACCGAGCCAACTAATCAAGCGTGCATCGCGTTAACTAAGTTTGCGTTGAATATTAAATACATCGTGTACCTCTCCCTTGACAATGACGTCTGAAACACAACACTCCGTTTTCTTTGGAGAATTGATGGATTAATAATTTTGGAAAAGCAAATATTAGCACGTTCGCGTTGCCTGATTTTGTATGGAGCGTTTAGTTAAATGTTCCAAAATTGCGTCGTCATAGACAAAATCTTACTATGTACAAAATGCTTTATTACAGAAAAAACTATGAAAAACGTAGTAAAAATTCAAAAACCTGTTACCATATTATTACCTGCTTTTCCTTACTAACAAGCGATATTACGGATGATTCCCACCTCTTTTAATCGAATCGTCTCTAATAAAAACATTTTCTAATCAAAGATCTCCGATAGTTACGGCAAGAATCGAAGCATATTCTAGGCTAGGCGCGACAGTTATAGAAGGCGACTGAAGTAAGTGGGTTATTGCGACGCATGAAGGCAATGACCTAGAAACCTGGTACTATTTATGTGTAAACCTAATATTAGGTACAGTTGCATGAGTTTCATGGGTAAATAGGCTCGGATCGATCGTTCAGGCTCATTTGACAATCGTTACAGGTAGTTTAAACCCAAAGCCAAACTTAATTGGTCAGACAATTCGATTTTAGTATCATCAGTAAATCTGATCGTAGTGAAGATCAAAGTAGTGACGTTCAGCCATACCCAGTGAGTGAAAAGGATTACAAAATTACCAAAATATTTGAAAATAACCTTTGTCCTTGCATGAATTTTTCTCGTGTCGACAAAAAGAAGATGATTATGAACTCGAAACATGCCAGACGTCATGGCAAAGGTGTAAAATGGTGAAAAAAATGGTGTAGGTGTAGGTGGGGTGGTGGTAAGGTGTATAATTATCACTTGCTTCAGAAAAGGTGAAGGAAAACATCGCGAGGAACCGCATACCTGAGAGATATTTCTCGACGGCATGTGAAGCCAAGTCAGCGACTCATGGGCGGCTTTAAAACTCTGACTCCAGGTTAGTCAACCACACGAAAAGCAGAAGATGGTAAAGGTCGCAGGCCATTAAATGCGAGTTGCCTAGAGGAAATTGTCGTGGAAATCTATGATGGAAATATTGATGATCCACCAAATTATGATGATGATGACCACATATCAATCCATAAATGATTAACAGAAAAACGGTATATAAGAGGTACGGGGGAGCTACTATAAATATCATTATACAAAGAGTATTACGGTTAGCTACATTGACAAATCATTATAACTTTATAATAAGCATGATATATTGAATCAACGTTAATGGAGTTTAAATTGAATTGCATTAGTCAATGCCTTTGTATCATCGACTATAATAATATAATCGATAATTGAATCGCTCGCTTTCAATCCATTATTGTAATTTTAATGTTCGTTGAATTAAATAGTTTTCTATGACATTCAAGATTTCCAACCAAAGAAAATCTTTCCCTTTTCTGTTAATAGCAACACATGTAGTTTCTCAGAGGAACCGTACTTTTTTTAGCATAAAAAGAATCTCAAGAATAAAGATATAAAAAGAAATCATACGGATGAAAGAATTTTAGTAATAGGAGTTGTATATATTTCCAGAGATTACCCTTTAAAAACTCACAGACAACTTAACCTCTATAATATTATCATAGAGAAGTATATATTGATGATGAATGCCTCGCTGATCTAAGGGTCTCGCTTCTGCTGAGCATGAGGTCCTGGGTTCAATTCCCAGGTCGGGCAAGATGTTATTGGGTTTTCTAACTAGAATTCCTCAGTAGCAGCCAGGAGTCTGGACTTGAGCTCGGTTGGTGGCAATAGGCTTGCTTACATGCTTGTTACTATAGGTAAACCTCTGCCTAACCCTTCGGGGAAACAAGGCGTGATGTTATGTACGTATATATACAGAGGAGTAAGAGTCATAATAATAAAAATAATAATTTTTAATGAGTGTACATTATTTTGAAATTGAAAGTTATCAAAAATAAGCATTTGAAAATTGATTGATGAAATGCCAGAAGGTCAAATAAATCATTTCAGCAACTTCAGTTAGATGCAGCAGACCTGGACATTGATAGAAAACATACTTGCATTGGATAGTAAGGCAAATATTGATATTAAGCAGATATTGAAGGAAAAGTAATTTCATTCCTTTTGAAGATGCAAATGTTAGTAGTAGCAAGTTGCTCTTGGCAGAATCCAATCGCTGGAATATAAAATGAAAGCCAAAATGGATTGCATAGATATTTAGTTGCAGCATAAAATAATAATGCCAGCTTATTATTATCCAACTGCAGGGCCTCTTCTCATACAGAGAAGGCAAGAGAATTGATCACTAAAAGAAAGAAAAGAAAAGAAATAAATAAATAAAATACGTTTATTTAGCACAGACTAAAAAGCACACAATATATATACAGCAGATAAAAAAATAAAAAGTGTAAAGAGCGACGTAAGAAATTAGCAGGGGAGTGTGCCTCACGGCTGCGTCAAAAAGGCTAGCACCACGCTTGCTCAAGACGATTTCAGACTTTTAATAACTTCGTATAAGTCCAGGTTAGGAGGAGCATAGATATAACAAAATACGTATGACCGTTATTCTTGGAAAATCAGAAAGAAAACCAGGGACAGTGTAGATACAGATTGTTTAAGATAAAGAAACCTGACTATCTTTGATGGCAGTGTAGTGGCTGAGTCATTGGCTGCGGCGCTACTGCAGCAGGTTCTATTACTGCATCAAATACAATTTTTATTGCGGTTTTGTCGCTGTTTTTATTGGTTTATATATTTGTTCCGCTTGCCGGGGTTGGTCAGTGGATGGGTGACCATCTTTACATACCGAGAATCCTCCGTGCCTCGGAAAGCACGTTAAGGCGTTGGTCCCGGCTGTCATTCGTGGATCTTTGACAGTCGTTACGCCCAGAAGCCCGAAAGTCTGACACCAGTCTTACCAAGGGGTATCGTATTACCCAGTTACTGGGTTGTGGAGGTCAGATAGGCAGCTTCATGTAAAATACTGGTATTCAGCTGCATCCGGTTAGACTGGAAGCCGACCCCAACATAGTTGGAAAAAGGCTAGGCAGATTGATTGATATATTTGTTGTTTTATGTGCAACTTTCTATAAATGCGATGATTAAACCCATTGATACTTTCGAGATAAAAAAGCCACGTCCGTCCTTATTCTGATCAATATTCTGCGGGAATCCACATAAAACATTTTATTATGAAAATTCGATTAAATCAATGAAATAATTTTAATGAACTGCAATCCCGACATGCGGACGGACAGACATACGTCCGATACCAAATTATAAGGACAGTTCTCTGAATACAGAGTTTTACGGTTCCGAATATTAATTGCCGTATTTGGTTTAATTTAAAACCTGAAATACTGTTTTAGGCTTCCTCTGAGGGTTTTTGGATAGAGTTTGTTCGTATTTCATTGTAAACGTAACTACGTATATAATGTATAATATATATATTAATATTATTAATGCAAAAGAGTTTCTGTGATTGTTTGTTACGGTTTCACGCTGAAACGACTGAACGGATTTAGATGAAATTTGGTACATGGGTAGACCATGATCTGGGTTAGGATATAGGATACTTTTTATCCCGATATTCTCACGGCATCGAGACTTATGCGGGTGAAACCACGTGGTGCAACTAGTAATTGTGTTATAAATGTGAAAGTGAGTTTGTTTGTTACGGTTTCACGCTGAAACGACTGAACGGATTTAGATGAAATTTGGTACATGGGTAGAACATGATCTGGGTTAGGATATAAAATACTTTTTATCCTGATATTCTCACGGCATCGAGACTTATGCGGGTGAAACCGGAACGCAACTATTCATTTATAACATAACATCTGACAGGGAAGAATGAGCAAAGAAGACCCCAAGTAACATGGGAGAAGAGCTGGAAGATGATGGCAATGATAAACATAACATCCGGAAGGGTTAGGCAGAGGTGCACCAATAGTACACCCACATTTCGCCAGTTATGTTCAAATCCCACGTAACAGGGGGCGAGCCTATTGCCATAAACCGGGCACAAATCCAGACTAGGCTACTACTGAGAAATTCCAGATGGAATTTATAAAATGTGTAATTATTATTTTTTGTTCCTGCATGATGTGATATTTTATGTGCCCGGATGCGGTCGAAGTGCGGTTGCAACTACAGAAACCGCAATTGGACATACCGGGCTGCACCCGCATGCGGGCCAAAGAAAATGAACGGAATGGTCATCAGAATGAGATTTCTGTCATAAACAAAAAATGTTAAATGAAACCGAACAGAAAATCTATTATTTTAATCACTGGATAAAATGCCGTTTAACACTTTGCATAAACGTGTATTTTCATATTTAAATTATTCATTTTTTGGATTTTATTCTTGTTTATTCATCCATATTCAAGTATTTACACGCACAGAGAGACAGCTTTGCAGTTATTACTACATAAAGGCTTTCGCAGAAGCGCATTGGTTGGAATTAAACTGTATTTACCTACAACTAATCTTTTCATAAAATCTTGTGAAAATATTCAATATAAATCCCAGATCCCCACTGATCAAATTCATATGGCACTAAATTTTATATGAAAGGTTTCTAAAGAAGTCCGTGGTCATATAATCATTTCAGTTACTAATGAACACTGCAGTATATTGTGTCTCTTACTGCCAGCGCAAAGCTTGGTGAATATGGACAATATCGTCAAAGGGCCTTCCATAGAGGATACCTATCTAACCAACAAGATTTATATGGACCCACCACACAGAATATATATTTAAGGACCAATAATTATTCAAATAAAAACGCCTGAGAGGATGCCCATTTAAAAAAAAATTGTTTCTTTTCGTCTCTATTCGCGAAATAAATTTAAAAATGGAACAAAATTTAAATTATCTGCCAGATCAAAAGGTGATGAACAGACTACAAAAGTGCCGAATTCGGTAAAAACTCCATATTTCAAAAACATTATAACGTAAGTACATATTGGCTTCGGCACGGAATATCGGACGGCCGATATTGAGAAACAATATCAGTCGAACCAACGCTTTTTGATAAGCAATTTATTCAAAGTGCTTACATCCCATTATTACGATTTCTTAGATAAAAAATATTACATATTCCCTTGTAAGTTACAGATTTATTATTCACGGAACCGATTTCTAGAGAAAATGGTATGTTTTTATAAATAATAAGGATTCCTTATTAATAATGCTTTGGGATCGACAAGTAGTTTTAGTTTTAAGGGACCAAAAGGGATTTGAAAAAGTTAATATTAGGTGTAAAGGAGAAAATATTTGTATTTTTGTTTATAAAGAAAAAACTTAAAAACTACTGGACCGATTTAAAAAATTCTTTCATCATATATTATCTCTGAGTAAATAGGCTATAATTTATAAATATATCACGCTGGCGAAGCCACTGGTGGAACTAGTATTCGATAATAGAGGGTATGTTTATTTGGACTATAAGAAGACCTTCATAACTCGAAATTGGGATAAAAGTATCCTATGTCCTAACCCAGGCCCTGGTCTACACGTGTGCCAAATTTCATACAAATCTGTTTAGCCGTTTTAGCGTGAAAGCGTAACAAACTCTTTCGAATTTATAATATTATTACTATAGTTAGTATTAGGATAAGATGACCATTAACGTATCACTGGGGAAGTGGGAAATATGGAACAAGAGACGTGTATGCAGAAAAAATTTACTCATTTTTCCTCTTCAACCTTCTACTCGTGGGCAAAGAGTCAAAATGCTCAAACTTTTACAGTTATATAGGGAATTAATGGCCAGTTCTTCATTTTCATACGCTAGTAATGTTTTCCGCAATCTGTTTACTGAGTGTGGTGTACTGTTAATATGGTTATAGCTTATCATGGTGACCCATTTTAATCAAGAAGTTAACGGCAGGTACTAGACATCATTTACGAGTGTGTTAATATATTAATATTTATTTAATATTTATATATACTTTATTCTTCACCAGAAAATACACAGCAAAAAAAAAAACGACGCTACACTACTATATTGTTATTTTTCATTTTAATAACCACTGAAATGTCTAAATTTTTATAACATTTTTATAAAAAAGTTTAATCTTCTTTTACGTTCAAAAAAATTTATGCCTTTTTTTCAATTTTCCTGAATTTAAAAGGAAACCATTACTTAAAAAACGTCTCAAGTCTAGCATATTATTATCCAATACATAGGGCAATGATGCCATAGGCAGGTTTTTGTGTGAATATGAGGATCAGGTGCTAAAGTGCGTAAAAAGTAGAGCTTTTAGCAAAAACGTACGAAAAAAGGTCAAAAGGAAAAACAGACAACTTGCTCCTCACAATTTGTATTCAAGTCATATTGTATACAGTTTGCATCGAAGAAAATTGCCGACTCATAATAACAATGTGAAAATAAACTTCACTTCATATAGACTGCCCCAAAAAAGGACGCAGATATTGAATATTTAATTTTGTATTGTTTACTATAATAATATTACTAACAATTGGCTAACTATTATGGTGAGGGGTATTATGACGTCAATGGGGTATTTACGTCACATAATTGCGGTTCGTTTTCGGTGTTTGGGGCCCATTTAGGGACATTACTGGGGTACCGACGGCATTTGTTCCCAAATATAATTTTAAGGGTAGGTAACGTAGTAAGCTATTTTGGGGTAAATGAGTTTCGAATCACTGATCGCTGTGTTTTGTAAGCGTTTTAATTATATTTGGCTTTTTCGTGAGCAGCAGGCGTGAATAAGTAGACTTGGGAATTAAATGGCATCTGTTTCAGGTGAGTTTATTTCTTAATTAACCTCTTTGGACGTAAAGATGTTTTGGGCCGCTGAAACTCCTCTACTTTTTATTTTAAGAGTAGGTACTCGGATTTGAATTCGTTATGATTCATTTGTTTTTATGAGTTCTTTGTAGTTCAGAGGAGATTATTAAAGATTTCGTGGATAAAGTCTTGGAAAAGTTTACTTACGGTTAATGTGAGTGTAGTTACGAGTATTTGTGCTTTTATAGTTTGAGCATTCTGAATAAGATTGAGCAGATCCCGAAAGTTTAAATTGACATTGTTGGGCGTCGTTCAGTTTAAAGTTAGGCGGGTAAAGTTGTAAATAACGAAAATATTACACGGAAAATATTGTCTTAAACACATTTATTTTCAAAATAGTATTATATGTAGGTGTAAAATGCAGGATGTGCATTGTGTAGTCAAAAATATTGTGTTAGAGGTACTTACGTGTTGGTATTATAGTTTTTTAAACTTTTTGGCAGATATAGCTTTCAATTATTTTTTTTTGAAACATCGTTTTGTTGCTTCTTCGATTGTTTAAAGTAGCTTATAACTATATAACTTAGTATTGTAATAATAAAAAGTAATAAAACTTATTATATTCGTATCAAACTATTTACCTAAATTACATAAGACGAATTTTCATTCAACAAACAACTTTCGATACTTCGCGAAACTTTTTTGAACTTGAAAAGTTTTTCAACTTTGTAGAAAGTATTTTCTATGTTATGTTCGGTCGTCAGAAAGTACTTTTGGCTTAAATAATCACTACGTCATGCGTTAAGTTATGCAGAGGTGCATTTGGTTCGCGTCCGCATAGCACTGAGGTATCGCGGCGACTGCTTTGCTGCCCAGCGTCCGTCGTCGTTGATGGGGACGTCAGCCAAGCATTTCTTCAGCGGCCGTACCACGCATGCGCGAGTAAGCCCCGCCTCCTCAAACTTTTTCAGCGAAAAGTATAACATATACGATCTTTTTTTTCAGAACTTTTCTTTATATTTCCCCTTTGAGCAAAAGGGATATTAAAAAGTTATAATTAATTGCTTTCATGATAATCTGTTTTGTTTTGTTAGTGACAAGATGTGTGTAATGTGATCGGTTACATAATGTTCGTTGACATTTTAATTAATGATTCGATTTTGTGTTCGATAAGCTGTATTGTTGTGATCAAATAATATGAGATTAAATGACCCGTAATACGTAATCATTTATCACAGTACATAAAACTTTCTGCATCAGAATATTTTTACAATAACATCAGTAGATGTACCATAACTGACCTATATAAAATCATGCCTGTATTTCCCAAGGTAACATAAACAGAATCACCCTATAATATTCCCACTGCTGGGACACAGGCCTCCTCTCTTCGAGGCTTAGCATAGGACACTTTTATCCCGGTAGTACGTTATCTTCGGATAATTTCCGACCACCCCGCCGGCAAAGCAGCGAGCAAAAGCTAATCATTATATTAATTATTATTTATGTGAATAATAGTAGGTACATTATGATACAAGTTCGTAATGATCAATGCACACGCGTTTCATACGACGTTTTCCAACACACTTGCGAAAAAAACGATGACTTGTTGTAAGACCTTGTGCTACAATAATGCAATTAAAGAGATGATACATTTAGATTTTATAAAGTTCAACTAACCTTTGTTGCCACATATTGACTATCCGGAGCTTCTTTTTAATTTTTTTCAACTTCGCTTGGTTGGTGACAATACTTTAGATTTCGTATTTTTGATAATAATTAACCACACAACGAAAACGTTAACAAATATTTATGGAAAATGGTGCACTGGTTTTGTTTTTTTAGGTGTAAATAAAGGCACTGCCTTTATTTACATCTAAAAAAGCAACTGAAAAATATATGATTTGATGAAATATTATGTTAATTTATCAGACTTATTTTATTTGTTTACGCTGACGGCATAAAAAGGCATGAAGTCTGTTTGATGAGATAAAAAAGGCGCACATCTCCAACTAGGAAATGGTTATGTAGCTGTGGCTCACATTATTGCACTAGTGCGATAATAAAAGTAAAAAGCACGCGTGTTTAATGCACTGCATTATTAACTTAAAAGCGGTTCAATAAGAGCCACTTTACGAACAAGTGCGATGAAAAATTGTTTTTTTCGTAAAATCAGGCGAGCTGATGTCTCTTAGCCAGACATGAATCCAAACTACTTGTTGGACTGCCCTGTTAGTCTAGTGGTCGCAAGCGCTACTGCTGAGCATGACGTCCTAGGGTCGATTCCCGGATCGGTAAAAGTGTTATTCGATTTTTCCATCTGGCATTTCTCAGTATCAGAACGGAGTCTGGATTTGTTCCCAGTTGATAGCAATAGGTTCGCCCCCTGTTGGTGTACATACTACTTATTAAGTACCTACACCTCTGCCTAACTCTTCGGAGATTGCAGGCGTGAAGTTATCTTAAGCATGACGAAAAACCTAAAAATCTCGCCCGACCTGAAACCAATTGAAATCGAATTTTCTAGAATCTAGCGAATCTAGCGGTTGTCACTAGAGTGAGTTCAAAATGGTTGAGCTGAATGGTGCGTCCATGCGTCCATCCATGTGTCATGTTCGTGAACGGGCACCGTCAGTTGGGGCCGGTCAATTCTTAGCTACCTTGGCTGATTAAAATTTTTGAATTGTTCTTTGTTTTATCATTTTATTACGGACGCTTCTAACGTGCACTACTTTCTACATTGTTCTCACATTTTTAATTTCAACATGAATGATGTAACCAATATTTTGTAACAATTTATTTAAAAGAGTATCCATGGAGTTTCTTGCCCGTTCTTCTCCATAGGTACCCACTACGCTTTGGAATGGGCAACTAGTTTCATATTTCTGACTGACCGATTCCTTGACAATTCAAAAGTGCCTGTAAATGGTTTAATTGAAACAAATGCTTTGAGTTTTGAGTTTGAATTTGAGTTTGACAACCGCTAGATTAAAAAAAAATCGATGTCATCGAATGTTCTAACATTCGATGTCCCCTATCAACTCATTAAAAGCGTGGGCTCTATCAATGGTTTGTGATAAACAATTAAACCATCTGTAATGATGACAGGGCAGGTCCCATACCTAACATAATCAGCAGTATAATTAGCTAAACGCTTACCTAATGAGGAGTCACATAGTGAAGTGTTTATTCATTATGATTTACATGTTTTTATTGATGTAAAGAGATGTTAGTTTAAAATATGTTAATAAGTATTGAAAGCAATTACAAAATAAATCGATATTTCAATGTGATTTTAAGATTTTATTGGTACGCAACTTGACTAGTAACAGTAATTTGGTTCGATAAAAGATGATACTTTGTTTAATTATTATGTTATGATTAAATAAGTAGAAATTAACTTGACTTCAAATGCAAAACGTACCGTCCATCTATTGACTAAAAATTCGCGTGGTTTGCCGCATTTTTGTAACGTGGATACGAAGTGTCATGTAAATCGAATACTGTTTTCTGGGCATTATATTTTGGACTGTCGAGCTGTACGTACATAACAGGCTAAGTATAAAAGTGTAATTATTGTATACCTACGTGTTATTTATTAAAAGGATTTACCACAGTATAAGTGGTTTTTCTTCCAGTATTAAGGTGGAGTGGTAGGCGAAATTCAAATATTCTTACGTTTTTTGCAATTGCAGGTCAATGTCAGGTTATATCTTGATCAAAATATGATTCGCAAACATAATATGTATTTACAGAAATTATAATCATTAGAATCATTCAGAGGAGCTCGTGGCTAAGTAATAACTGCTGTACGGTTCGGTCCATCAGGTTAAGCTACGTTTGCCAGGGTTGGTCTGTGGACGGGTGACCATCTTAACATACCGAGACTCCTCCGTGCCTCAAAATACACGTTAAGCCGTTGGTCCTTAATATTTTTCATGTTCAATTTTTTTTTTTTGTAGCGTTTGCTGTATCTCTTAAATTATTAGCTCGATTTGGATTCTGTTTATTATTTCTAAAAGCGAGTTACGATTTATTTCATCGGATACACTAATATATTTTAATAAAATTTGTCGACTATGAAAAAAAAAGGAGTTGAAGACATAAAAAACAACAGTATTTATTTTAAAAAACACAAATGTAACTCCATAAATTCATAGCGGGATATTAAAAATTGTTAATATTCGATAATTTGTCATGAATATTCAGAAAAATACGGGCGGGCCTTTGCGCATGGGCGACATTGTATTGTATTTTATGTCGGGTACATTGAGTGGCCCTTTGTAAGTCGACTAAAATGTCACGGAGTATTTTTTTTTTTTAAATGAATGTTTAGTAGTCATTGGATACATGAAGTGGACTGCTTTTGTAAAACGCCTAAAATGTCACGGTGTATGAGACCAGCAAAATATTCGATTTTCACTACTCATTAAATGCGTGTGTAATATTAGTTCCTAACTTAACACAATTGGCACTATAATTAGCTACATGTTTACCTAATGAGGAGTCGTATAGTGAAGCGTTCATTCATTATAATTTACATATTGTATTGATGAATAGAGATGTTGGTTTGGCAAATATTATTTGGCATAAGTACCTACTCCTCTTGAGTAATTGCAAGGCATAGCGTTAGAATTATTTAGTCGCTCTGTAATAGGTAAACGACATGTACTTGCCTCTCTAAGTAATTATGCTAAATGCTTCTTCTGCTTTTCGTGTCAATGGTACTCACCTTTTTTTTTATCTTTTTTTTTTTTGAGGATGGAAAATCATCAAATGACTTCTCCCGCTCTGGGCAGAGCGAGAGGGTTTGTCAGACTTTTACTGACTAAAACCCAACCGTGTTCCTTCCGTTGCCCGTGAGCCGGGGGCGCGATATCCCTTTCGGACAAACCCGCAACCCCAGCAGCAATGGTACTCACCTACGTTGTTTTTGTTTTTGTTTATTGTATTGTATGAGCCTGTATAGGTGTCCATGTTGATTGCGCCATCAGTGACATTCTTTAGGTCATCCGAGATGCAGGTGAACAGGCACTTAGGACACTCTAGCAAGTGGGGTATTGTCTGATCAGAAGCACCGAACTCGAAATGGGCGGTAATCCCCCACTTCGACAAATTGTGTCTGCAGCGGCCTACTTGAATACGCAATCGATTGAGAGCTTTCCATATAGGCCAGTGCAGATCACGGCCGGGAGGCAAATGCTCCTAGTGTTTAAGAACAGGCACTCTAAACACAATTTCCACGGAAACTCCGCCCCATGCACCCCACCACTCCGATATATGCTAAACGCTAACACATCAGTAATAAAGTTGAATATCGCGTGCGCTCTCTGATCATTTTCGAGCACGAAACTAAATGTCGTATATCTCAATTTTTATTTCGTTTATAACTAAAGTAATAATTGATTTAGTGAAAAAATATCTTGTGGCTGGATAATAAACTATATTTTCTTACTGTGAATACTTATTTTATACATAAAAGCTGAGAATTCTTCATTTTATTTAAGTATTCTTTAAAAAACAAAATGACTTTTTAATAAAAATCGAGCGAATCAGTTATCACGCCTTCCTTCAAAAGGCTATAGCTCATGACCTAAAGAGGGGCCATAAAGGTTAATAATAAATTAAATGTTGGTTTTGCGGGTTAAAACTAGTTAAAACATATAATATTTAAGCAAGACTTCCAGCAGCCAGGATGAAAAAAAAAACAAACGCAAGTTAACACTGCTCACTAAACTACCCTCATTCGTTAACCCCCCGAGCACCTTCAAGCGTTTGCTAGCCAACATTATTGTAGAGTTAACCCTTCTCCCGCCGGCACAGTCGGCACAGGCTGTAAATGTTGAACAACGATACCGAATCGTGAGTTGTAAAGTGTTTACGAATAGATATAAAGGCAACAATGACCCCGACTGCGACGGGTTAATATTTGCAGTTTTCGCCGTTTATTTTAGAGTAAGCATGAAATTGTTTTTACAGGAGACTGTTCTATTCTATTATTATTATTCTGCTATTAAGTGTAAAGTTCGTTTTTTAATCCCAGATATTAGTTTGACATTTCAAATCTGAAATATTTGCATTTTGTTTTATTTTATCTTTATATTTTTTTTTTTTTGGCCAAAGAATCAGAATCACCATACAACGTGGCAATGCTGACAATTTTTTTGATGATCTATGATTCTTCAAATCAAATCAAATCAAATTTTTATTGGGGCGTAGGTTATACAGACAGATGTTAGATAAATTACAGTTCCATTATGTCCTGCCTAATAGGCATACAATAACTATTTCAACATGCAGTATAAAACAATTATTAGCTATCACTTTTAAAACATTTCTTACAAAATAACAATTAGGTGTCTGGTGACAGATTTTAGTAGTTAATAATTATTAAAAAAATCTTGTGGGGTTCCTTGGTGCTTAAAATGTCTACAGGTATCTTATTGTAAATTTTAGATGCCATTCCAAAAAAACTTTTACCCAGAAGAGCAGTTTTATGTGGTATAACTAGATATTTTCAGTATATATCTTTTTGAGTTTTTTTTTAATTTGTTCCCCCTCCTATTTTATACAGCTACATGTACATAATTATTTCCTTTATTTCAACTATATACATGTCATATCATTTACATTTTATAATATTTATATAAAAAAAAAAAAAAAGTGTTACGTCTTTTAGCATATACAATATGTATAAAAACCCTGTCTGTTCCGAAAGGGGTATATAGGTACCTACTGCACTAACATTAGCTAAAAGAAAAAATAAATATTATAATTATTGAAAATAAAAGTTATTACTATTTAAAAATGACATTTTTAGTATCAAAATTACTCCAAATCCATAAAAAAATTGCAAATTTTCAACAGGGTTCATAAGTTATGACTTGCAGACATCCGCTAAATGACGACCGCCCGCACCCCATGTAATAAACCCGGGAAAATTCCCAATAAAAAAAAAACATTTTTTTTTTCTTTTTTCCTGAGTACTACCACATAAATAGACTCTCAGTACGATACCTAAAAATACCCTCACGGAAAGGGTTTTTTTTTAATGTATAATGTAAATACTATGATATAATTGCACTGAATATTTGTTGTTCACAAGACACGTAGAATGTATTTTGTTCATAAATTAATGGGAAAGTGAATGCTAGGGTAGTTCAGGAAATAGCAAGTGCCGGACAAAGCAATCGGAAATGTTTTTCCTGTTAACAGAAGTGAAAAGCTGGCTAAGGTACCTGTCCCACCGCGCCGACGAGGAAGCGACTAGCTATCAAAGATTTTGTCGCTCAAAAAGCGTACAAAAGATTGAAAATGTAGGTCCCGTGTAAGTAAAAGATATACATATTATTAATAGTTGATCGCGGACTGTACACACCGCCGGCGAGTACTCGTTTGTCATAGCGACAAGTGTTATCAAAGGGTGTACTCGCTCAGCGACGCTCGCTTGGCGGACAGAACATTCGCTATGGCAGTTGTCCCACCGCCGGCGATGAAGCGACTAACTATCGGCTATTTTCTCGCTCAAGAAACGTACAATAGATATACATTCAGTGTAAATAAAAGAGATTCATATATTAATAGTTGATCGCTGACTGTTCACACCGCCAGCGTGGACTCGCTCCACTAATTTGTCGCTGAGCGTCAAGAACTATCAAAGAGAGTACTCGCTTAGCGAAGCTCAATTGGCGGGCAGAACACTCGCTAAGAGAAACTTGGAACATAAGCATACCATCGAGTAATCGCTCGTCGCTGTCGCCCACTCGCTCGTTTCTAGCTCGGTTTTAGTTCCTAGCTCTAATCGCTTCTCGTTAATCGCCAGGCGGTTAGAGATGCCTTATTCTCATGTCACACTATTTAGAAATGTTATATATAGGTACGTCACTGCATAGTGTGACATGAAATTAATAAAAGCTCCATTCATTTCAGCACACGCCATATTTTAGTTCGTAGTTAGGTTTATTTAAGTTAGGATATTTTATTGTTTTTTTTTAATTTTATTTAATGTGTATTGTTAGTTAGTACGCTAGTATGATACCTACTATCTGTTGTACAGATATTTAAAAAAAAACAATTAATATTAAACAAATTAATTTCCACTTACAAAAATCTTATTTGATTATACTGCTGTCTATCGAGAGAATCTTCTAGAGTACGCGAGAATGCGCGAGGTTTCGCGCATCTTCTCAGTCATGCTCTGATACGCTCTATGAGTGGGTAAGTTCTCTTGCCGCAAAATCAGCCTATAATTTTCCCACGGTTGGGACACAGGCCTCCTGTCAGTGTGATGGAGTGGGCTGTAATTCACCACGCAGGCCCAGTGCGGGTTGGTAGATGTCACAAGTCTTCGAATTTTTAGTTCTACGACATGTCGGTTTTCTCACGATGTTTTCCTTCACCGTTTTGAGAGCTGTGACGCGCTTCGTTAATATTAAGTTCAGTCGAACGCTCGTCGGTGGTAACATTTTGACCTTCAGCTGGCCTAGCATAGTACGGAGTTTCAATAGAAAAGGAGCCCAGCTTATACTGGTTTTGTTACCACTGAGGTGTACTTTATACAAAGTTGAAGCTCTTTACTAAGCTAAATGTAAGTGCCAAATATGTCTAGATAGACAGTCAAAGCTGTGAACTCGTCGAAAAAAATTGCGTCCAACTGTTGGACGTGGCTCGAGTGTAAGACGTAGCTGTCACGCACACCAGCATAACAAAGTTAGCTTGTTTGTTTTAGTTCTTTTGCAGCGTGACACTATATCTAGACATTTATAGAATCAAATGCTACAATCGTAACATGTTCATTTCTCATAACGTTGCCCGTAGTACTTTCAAATCATTTTTCGATAGATCTTTTTGTCATTTCTTCTACTATTAAACGCAACGCCGTTCGATTCTGTAAAAATATCACCGTGAAACTTAGGTGAAGTGAGCGTGAAGTGAGCTGTCAATAGTGTTAATCCCTAGCATCCTGCCGGTCGATTCTGTGGCAGTGACAGCTCACTTCATCTAAGCTTCACGTTAATATTTTTACAGAATCGAACGGCTGGTGTGCAAAGGTCCTGACTTGCATGCGTATCGCGTCTGTATCGCTACAAACGCGCGTCGACGGCGCGTTTAAAAAACGTGGTGTGCATAGGCCCTTAGAGGCGCGGCAGCGGCGTAATGGCGGTGCGGTGGCGGCGCAGTGGCGGCGCCGTGGCGGTGTGGTGGCTGTGTGGTGGTGGCGTGGCGGCAGCGCCGAGAGGGCGTTGTGTCGCCGAGCACTTATAACAGCTGCACATAGTATATATGTGTGTTATTAATAAATAATTAAATATTTTTTTGCAGCACTATGGTCGCACTACTTTCAGAGAGAGTCACACAAATAGCCGCCTTTATAATGAGCCTGCATGTTTTTATGGCTCAGCAGCAGTTTATGTATGTAGGTATCCCCAACTGAAACACTAATCTGAAACTATGTTGCTGTGATATTTCACACCTGCTCAAGCTATAGTACATGTAGTTAAGAGCCCATACTACCTTAGCTCAATTTCACTTTTTACCTCGCTCGCAACATACTGCTCGCGGACTGAGTGAGAGCGAGTCGGAATGGGCTGCTGGCGGCTTCAAGGCGCCAATAGTTTCGGCAATTGTTTTTAAGGCGAAAATAATAGTAATTTAAAAAAAACAGTTGTCGCTGCTTTATAGTAAGTTCAGTTATTATGCAAAGTTTCATGATCTAATTTGAAGTATTTTTTGGATACCAGAGGTGTATTGTTCGGTTTAGAGGTAACTTTGGATTTTATGGAATAGTGTTTTCGTCAAACATAGTATTTAACATTTATCCTCAACTTTAACATATATTTATTTCAAAATTAATGCTGCAGCATTTTCGATATAACGGAGGATCATACTAAGCAATTTGAGTTAGTATAGGCCCTTAAAAACAATCGGCAACAATAAAAAACAAGCAAATTTTTATCTATTTCTCTAATCAGCAATAACATTTTAAAATAGGACATAAAGTTGTCATAAACTCTCATAATGTTTCCTAAAATAATATCCGTTATACGTCGGGTGCCATCTTGATAACAAGTTAAAATGGCCGCCGAGCCACGTAGCTTTGTAACTACAATGTATTGTCCATAATATTTAATGTTATACTTTTTGGCAGACCTCCCTATTTCTAATATCGTTGAGCTGAACTAGACTTTATAGTGAATGAAAAGATTTTGTTCTAGAACCTTTTTTCGTGTAAGCACAAAAATAATGAGAATTTTTGTCTTTGGCACTAAGATTCTCGTGTAGTTTCCAACAAAAACCGCTATTTTACAACCATGTATGCTTTGATAATCTGTATGTCTAGATAGTGTCACGCTGCAAAAGAACTAAAACAAACAAGCTTACTTTGTTATGCTGGTGTGCGTGTCAGCTACGTCTTACACTCGCGTCACATCATTGTCCTGTCATTGTTCTTTTCTATTGTGCGTGCATTTAGCGGCCAACAGTAGGACGCTATTGTTTTCGACGAGTTCACAGATTTGAGTGTTTATGTAGACATTTCGTATCTTTGCATGTATGGGTGTTTAAAAGCAATCAGATGACGACAAGAAACAGTCCTTTTCGCACCTCCAACCTGCCACCACCAGACTGAGCTTTGTTCAACCCATAGTTAAAAGGTTATTTATATTTCTATAGTACAGCCAGTTGTAAAAGTTTTAGCACCGCTTGCTACTGTAACTGCAGCAATATCTCCTACCTAATCTACGTATATTAAACAATACTCATAAATTAAAAAATGTAATAAAATCTGGATAGCTGCACTTATTTAATGTTATTCGAAATGTTTTCAATTTGCAATCTTTCAAATAATGTTCACTTCGTTCCAATTGACAGCCATGTCAAATAAACGAGACAGAATACGATTGCCAACGTAACGACAATGAAATGCGAGTTTTCTTTTTTCAAATACATTTGAAGAAATATACGGCTCATTAGAATATTTTTATTTTGATGGTTACCGTACTGATTCGTCAAAAATATGCTACGCCATTTTTTTGATGGATACAGATGTTAATATTCAGGTTTATGTAGGTGATATAGGCTGTCACTCCGTTTAAAATACTGGTATTCAGATGCATCCGGTTAGACTGAAAACCAACCCCAACATAGTTGGGAAAAGGCTAGGCAGATTAATTGACTTAATTAACTATTAAACTACATATAACTTATTGATTATTTAACTTAATTAATAATAAGGTAAATGTGAATTACAGCTAACTAAAAATATACGCGCTCAGACTGAGAAACCTCCTTACATAACGAGTCATGTCCCTGTATCACTTTCTGGATCAAACCCTTGATAGCACTGGATACCTACAAGTACATAATGAAAGCCTTTTCATTACCTGGCTATTTTAGGATTCCGTCGAAGAAATTATATCAATGAAACCACTATTATACCAACATTTGAGTTTGAGGTCTTCTTCAAAAATGGAATAGAGACAGACATTAAAATACTTTTGTTTCAAAGGCTCAATTTTTTTAATTTTTTTTTATCTGAAGTTGTCTCTTCCGGTTGGAACACAGTTCCTTTCGCTGTATATTATAATTATATTAAAACAGAGTCATCAAGTATATGTTTTTAGAAGTTAAAAATATTTCAAAACGAAAACTTTTGACTCTCGAAACTTAAGATCTTGAAATTAACTTTTTCGGACATAACGCTTTTTCGTTACGTGACGATTTCTACCGGTCAACTCCTACCGCAAGCCGCGTTAATACGTTAAGTGCCGGGAGTCATCCTGGAGGATTCAAGTCGCATATGCGATCCCAGGAGCACTCGCAGAGGGCTCATTTTAAATGTAGATTTTTCTTAGCGAATTCGGCATTATACACTATGAAAATAAAATCAGTTGTACGAGTATATTTGAACAAGATTTCAATCTATCTATATATCTATATATATAATAAAATCATTTTGCCGGTGACACCACTCGAGGGTTAACTTTAGCGCAAACATAATGCTGGTGTTCCTGGAGTCAACTTCCAATATGTATGGCATGGCGTGAAAAATGGGTGGAGTCGAAAGTGTTAAAGAACTTCATTCCAAATTAAGAACGTTCGTATCCTAGACTGTATCCATCAAAAAAGCCTTTAATTTACCAACATTTTTTACAAGTTTTTTTCTTTGATTGTCGCTTAGGTTTGACAGTTTTAGTACATAAGCGTATTGGCCTTGTGATGTCAAATTGCCTAGTTCTAATTCCCACTACACATTGCTGCGGTATGACAAGAGTTTAGTTAGCAGTTAATCAAATTAACGTGAGATAATCAACGTCTGTTTCACGCATATTATTACCCGGCTTATTGACCGTTGCCTGGTAAATTGAGCCGGCTGAATATCAACAACATATATGTGATTAGAACTCGATGTATTGGAAGTGACATATAATACTAATTGTCGATGAAATTAACTATTGGTAGCGCAATTTAGCCGCGCTCATTAATTAAGGCCCAGTTTCACCATTAATCGGTTAAAACATTTAACGCTAAACGAATTTAAAAGATCGATGTTTCTGAAAGTAATTTGAAGATGAAAAAGACAGAATGATGTTTTATAGACCTACGTTAAGCATTAAATGTACATGTAAAGTTCCTAAACTGTATGTCAATTTGTATTAATATTCTGAAACAGTCACGCATACAATCAAAATGGAACTTAAGTAAATGATTTATTGGATCTTTTTCTTTCCATGTATAAGACAGTTACGTAATTGTAACATTTTCGCTCGATTCATTTTTTATTCGAAAATCATGCCTTTTTTTAAGATTATTTATTTTAAATCAAGATTACATGGCTTTTATGACAGAAATTAGTATTCACAGTAAGAAAATATAGTTTGTTATCCAGCCACAATATATTATTTCTCTACATCAATTATTACTTTAGGTATAAACGAAATAAGAATTGAGACTTACACTATTTAGTTTCGTGCTCGAACACAATCAAAGAGCGCACGCGATATATAACTTTATTGCTGATATGTTAGCGTTTAGCTCATATCGGAGTGGCGGTGTGCATGGGGGCGGAGCTTGCGTGGAATTTGTCTTTAGATAAACTTATTATTTGTATGCTCGCCTTTGATCACTAGTTAACCCTGGCAATCAGATGTATTCCTCTCTTTCTCATTCTGTATGGGACTTCTACTGATACTCTGTAAAGAAATATAAAACAAAACTAAATACGTGTAGCCCAAAACCTAATCGCCCTGTTTTAGGCATTAGTATCCTTATTGGTCGGTGCGGTATCGTTTCGGTACTGCTTATGTTTCCTAGCACCCCCAGGTGCTAGTCCTTTCCCAGCACCTCTAAACGCGCTCAAGAGCTGTCAGTGTACAATATTTCATAACAATTGTGACACTGACAGCTCTTGAACTGGTTCTAGAAATACTGATCGCGTTCAATTTCATTGGTGAAATCAGCCATAAGACTAATCTGTTTTATTTTGACAGTTCAACAACATTCATTGCGTTATTTACGTTGTTGAGCAGATTTTTTTTCGAACTTATGAAGCAATGAATGGCAATCTGTTTCAAAATGATTCAGATTGTGATAGATCGTGTATTACGTAATTAGATTACATGTTAAACAAATTAAACTGGAACTTAATCAACAAAGTGGTTATAATGAAATAATACAATCGTTTTCGAGTGGTCTTATCGTTCAACACTTCAATCAGTAATTTATTTTATCGTCTTGAATCAATTTCTTTAATCAATTCGATAACTTTATCTGTTGTTAATCAAAAATCAATCAATTTGCTATTTCTATCTTCGAGAAGGAAAGTTAGTTACTTGAATAAACTTGAATTTTTGGTAAACAGTCCTTCAAGTATAAAAACAATAAACGTTTAATAAATTATGAATTTTCTTTATACAACCTTTAGGTTGTTATAGAAAATCGACTAACTGTGTATTTTATAACATAACGCTTGTATACGCCGAAGGGTAAGCCAGAGGTGTACCTTTTTATATTGTAGTAAGGTAGGCGAAATGTAGGTGACATTTCGCCTGATAAGTTTAAGAGTGTTTAATCTGAAAGTTGGCAACGGCCCAAATAACTGTCAAATATTTACCTGTTTTGATTCTTATAGCAATATTACTGAATAGAAATAAGAAATGTGACTAACTGGCGAACTAGAATATTAATAATGAATTGCAATTATAATATTGAGTATGATGTTGTACCCATTTTAGGTGTAAAAAACGCATTTGGAAAGTTTCCAAATAGTTTTTTTACATCTAAAACTAAACATTCGGTGTTACGATATTAATTATTGCATTTCACAATCAATATTCTAGTTCGCTAGTTAGCCACGTTTTTTTATGTCCACACAGTAATACTTCTAAATTAATCAAAACAGTGAATTATTTGACATCTATTTGCGACGTTGCCCACCTTCAGAATAAACGCTCTTAAGTCCCATGTAATAGCAGGCGATCCCATTTCGTCCCATGGGTCTCGTAAAAGGCGACTAAGGGACTCACTAGAGAATGGGCAGCAGCGTTCTCTATGCATTTTAACACCATACTGCGATCGCCAACCCGCCTGCCAAGCGTGGCGATTATGGCAAACCCCCCCATTTGGGGGAAGCCTACGTCCAGCAGTGGACGTCTTTCGACTGAAATGATGATGATGAATATGAAGCGAGGTTACTGCCATCAACCGGGCACAAATTTGCAAAACTTTGGTTGCTGCTGAGAAATTCGTAATGAAAATACCCAATAACACTTTGCTCGACCTGGGAATCAAACCCAGCACCTCGTGCTCAGCAGTAGCACTTGTAACCAGATCAACGAGGCAATGCGTTTTTGAATGAGAAAGTCTCACATAAATCAATGGTTAATTAAAAGTTAGGCTAGCCTTTATTTTCCAAAAAAACTTGGAAGTACTGTGAACTAGTTCATAATATCTAAAAATGGAGAAGAAGGATGTTCCTGAACCCACAAGCAGGAAAAACTGGCATATACATAACTTTGTATAGCCGAGTCAATAATCTGTACTCAAATATCATTATACTTCAGACGGCCTTCAATGATCACTATGTAATGTCCTCGATTCCATGCAACCGAAGCACAATTATTCAAAGCTTGCCACAGCAAAAAATCTAAAAATTTGCTTTAAAATTAACGCTACCAAAAATTTGTTTACAGATGATAGTGGACGCGCAAGGTAGCATCTTCCGCTATCATATATAAACAGATTTTTGGAAAGTCACACATTTATTACAATTTCTGTGTAGTTCAGAAACGATGCTTTTGATTGGGTTCTGGGTGAGCTCCTGATCATCAAAGGTAGTCTTCATACAATGATGATCGAACTCACTCATTCTTTGGCAGTCGCATAACAGGGATACCCTGTTTTTGTTTTTTTCACCACACTGCGGAAGCTCTTGGTCTGCATCTCACCTGTTGGTAAGTGATGATCAGGCCGAAGGTGGAAGCGAGATTCACCCGGAATCTTCAACAAGCTATCTTACCTCTAACTGCCGAAACACAAACAAGCAGTTAACATTGTTGTTATGGTGACAGACATAGATAAGATGGTGGTAGCTAGCCAGGTGGACTTAAAACAAGCCCTACCATCAACCAAACCGAGCAGAAAATTTAGCCCCCACTGGGAATCGAACTCGCTACCACTGGGTCTGCGACAGGTAGTCTAACCACTAGACCAGTGTTTGATCAACGTGTGGGTCGCGACCCGGGGGTTGTGAAGCCTCTATAAGGGGTTCGCGAAGCCTCAGTAAAACTAAATAGGTCTCCTCCAAGCACCGCCACTTCGACTGATTCTGTGCTTCTCGCTTACAGCGGATTCCTGCTGCTTTCATCAGGTTATCGCTGCACCTTGTGGGAGGCCTTCCAACGCTACGTCTTCCGGTACGCGGTCGCCACCCCAGAACCTTTCTGACCCATCGGCCATCTGTTCTGCGGGCAATGTGCCCTGGCCACTGCCACTCAAGTTTGGCAATTGTTCGGGCTATGTCGGTTATCTTTCAGCCTTCTAATGAAGCCCATTGTGAGCGACCACGTTTCGGTGCCATAGGTCATCACTGGCAACAAGCACTGGTCAAAAACTTTCGTCTTGAGACACTGTGGTATATGAAACGAGAAGATAGTACGCAGCTTCCCGAACGCCGCACAGCCGAGTCGGATTCGACGATTGACCTCTTTCTCGAAGTTGGACCAACCTAACTGGACAGTTTGTCCTAGATAAACATAATCGTTCACAACTTCGAGTGTTGAGCCTCCGGTCTTCATGGACATTCGACAAGACCATCGTTTTGTCCATGTTCATTTTAAGACCCACTCTTTCGAAAGCTCTATACTGTAATATTTTATTAGTTAGCAATAATTTTGTTTGGCTTCCTTCGATTTTGACGAAAATTAAATGCATTACCAAACTATGTAGCTAACTATATAATAGAGGTGTACTTACCTCTGCCTTCCTCTCCGGGCACCACTAGTATGATGTTATGCAGTCCACGTCTATGTGGGTAATCAGTAAATTCCTAATTTGGGAAAAGTGTCTTATACATCTCTGCCCTTCTGTTAGAGGATTACAAGCGTAATGATATCTTATGTTTTAAGTTGAATATGTTTGGCTATCATTGTGTTATTTATTTTTTGACGTAAAGTACAATACAGTACCTACCTATGTAACTACCTATACATATAAAGGTGTACCGACCTCTGCCTAGCCCTCCGTGTGATCTTTGGTATTCCACGTCTATGTGGTGAATCATTAAATACCTGTTTGCGAAAAGTCTGGGTGTCTTATATATCTCTGCCAACCCCTAACAGGATTACAGGCGTAATGATATGTTACGTTTTAAGTTTGATTTTATATTAGTTGGCTATCATTGTGTTTGATCTTGTTCATTTTGACGAAAAATACAATACAGTACCTACCTATGTAGCAACCTATTGTAGAGGTGTACCTCTGCCGACCCCTCCCTACGACGAATAATTTGTGAAGTTATAAGTAACATGAATAGAATAGATAGAATCGCTTAAGAGCGTTTATTCTAAAACTTGGCAACGTCGCATATAGCTGTCAAATATTTACCTGTTTTGATTAATTTGGCAATATTACTATAAGGAAATAAGAAATGTGGCTAACTAGCGAACTAGAATATTGATGATAAATTGCGAAATGTGGATGTTCCACACACTCCTGCCTACTCCTTCGTGGAAAACAAGAAACCCCATATACATTAATGGGGTTTCTGACTTCAGATAGACTTCAAACAAATGGTTTGTTATTTTGTAGCCCAAAACGATAAATATGACATAAAAAGGAAGACAGTTGGATCAAAAAAAAATTGGGGAAGGGGTCTACAGTTGATCGCCCATCGTCTTTTAGACGATTTCCTGGTTTACTTTTTATTTGAGCCATTGGCGAAAACGTCAACTCACACAAGAAGTGGCTAATGGAATTAAACACTTCAAAGCTTCGGTGGTTAATTCTGGGTAGAGCCAGATCGGCTTCGCACATATGCACGCACAGTCCCCACAAGTCCATCGTATCGGTTTTCCGTGGAGGCGTTTGGCGATGTAATATGTCTGTTATAATTGCTTAATTATGTTATTAGCCGATACGTAATTATAAAAACCGGCCAAGTACGTATCCGACCACGCACAATGAACGGTCCCGTAGTTAAGATGAAATTATCGCAATAACAAACTTAACTTTGTAGCTGAAAAACATGTTCTCCCATACGGAATGTATGGGAGAACATGTTGCAAGTGCAACCGCAAACGTAAGTTGGTCTATTATTACTCGTTAACCTGAAAGTCTACTGAGCTATGATAGTTTTCCTTTTAACTTCGTTATATATACTACTGCTGTGATTTTTTTTACAAATCCATATACAACCAATTAGCTGGCAGGGGGACTCTGGACTAACTGGACTCTTACAAAAATTAGCAATTTAAAGCTTAATATTTCGCAAACGGATTCCTGAATTGAAAAATGATTTTCACACAGCCACAATATTTTTTAACGACCTTTCCAACGACAACCCACAACATGACACAGACGAGAAAAAAAAAAATCCCCACTTTACGTGAGTAGGGGAGGTACCCTAAAAAAATATTTTTCTTGATTTTATTTTACCACTTTGTCGGCATGATTAATATTTATACCTATGCCAAATTACAGCTTTCTAGTACTAACCGTCTCTGAGCTAAGCCGCGGACAAACAGACAGACGAACATGGCGAAACTTGAGGGTAGGTATTTGATATTTGTAATATAATAAAACTTTGTTACCAGAGTAATCTCCTCTAGTTTTCATCTCTACGCAGATGCCTTGCAGCTCTACCGACATTTTACTGTAGCTGACGCGGGTTCCACAATTGCTGCTTCGAATTGCAGCGTTTGGGCTAATTCTTTTGGTTTCCAAATTAATTCAACTAAATCCCAGGCCATGATCATTGGCAGCAGATTCGTTCGCAACGCGGCTGATGTTACTTCTCTGATGCCTTTATATCTCGATGGTGTTCGCATTGACTATACCGAAACCGCCAAAGGTCTGTTCGTCATTATTGACTCCAATCTTTCGTGACGTGCTCAGGCCAATGAGGTCAGGCGAAAGGTACATTTCTCCTTTCTTTCATTTCTTTGGCACAAACACTTATTCAGCCGATTATAGATTATGCCGAAGCCTGCTACCTGGCTGCTACTGAAGAGCTATTAAACAAGCTTGACCCTGAAACCTGTGCATTCCCTTTGTTGCCGGTCTTCGAAAGTATGACCATGTTTCTCATCTTCTCAAGGAACTCAAGTAGCTCCCAATCTACCTTTGCAGGAACACTCAGGTTTCATGTCTCCTCTTCAACGTCTTACACAACCCGTCCTATCCTTCCTACCTGTGTGAGTGTTTTTCTTACGCTCGCCCTAGCGACGCACCATGTAGATCACACCTTAGATCCCTCCTTAAATCTCACCCTCATAAAGCTAGCTACTATTCCTATTCCTTCTCTGTCCATGCAGTAAGATTGTGGAACTCACTTCCGCCTAGCATTCGTGATTTAAAAACTATTTCTCAATTTAAATATCGAGTAAAAGAGCATTACCTTTCCTCTCAACTGTGAGTATTTATATACCTGTAGTATGTATGTTTATATATGTAAGCATTATGTAATTATTTAAGTATATGTAAATTTATTTCGTTAGGTAAACGTGTAGGTTTATTTCAATATTTTAGTTTAAGACTTCGCATATTTATATTTTTCTCTTGTTCTCACACACTATTGTCTATATTTCTTTCTCATTTCTCCTTTCGCAGGTCTGCTGGAAGAAATTTCTTAAGAAATAACCAGTACCTTTGTACTCATAATTATGATTTTGTCGTATCTGTATTTATTTTACTGTATGTACATCTTCTTTATCTTTACATAGTATACAATGAAGTCACTTCCGCTGTCTGTTCGCTTAAATCTTTTAAACTACTCAATGGATTTTTTAATGCAGTTTTCAGCAATAGATAGAGTTATTCAAGAGGAAGGTTTATATGTACGTATATAATACATACCCGTGCGAGGCCGGGGCGGGTCTTTGATAATAATAAAATTAATAAATATAAAATACAGATTATAAACAGTGGAGGGTACGGTGTCACCATTTTTTTTTTAAATAAAAGTGGGTGGTGTAATGAAAAAGGTTGAAAAATACTATACTAGACTACACAGACGGTTAAAAATGTGAAATCTATCATCAGCGCAAGCCAAAATGGGTCCACTTCAAACTTCACTCTTGCATTGAATCACATTCCCACATAACATGAAGTCGAGTGTCTCCAACATTGAGTGTAAGAGATACTCGTATTCAGTGCATTGTCCCAAGTTCATCCAAGTAGAAGAGATAATCGAGGATGATTGAAGTCAGACCTGCGGCAGGTTGCACAGGTAGGTGTGGGCGTTATTTCACGTCACTAGTTACAATAACTAGCTACGGGGCATGTAGCTGAATAGCTAGTTTCGTACATAAACATGTTATTTTGTAAGTAGTTACAATTTCGACACTGCATCAAAAATGTAACTACTTACAAAATAACCGTCCTAAGCCTGAATAAAGTATGAAGAAAAGTTAATTTGTGTTATTATTACGTAACTAACTACGTAACGTACGTAGTACGTAACTGCATAATGTAGCTACAAAGACGTATTCGTTCCAAAAACTTAAAAATTTGATATGTAACGTAGGTAACCATCTATATTTTCGTTTCGCAAATAACTGTAACACTTCGATAGAATCACCATGTTGAAACAACGAATAGAATTTGAAAAAATAACTAGTTACTAAAATCACTAGTTTTCAAAGCGCGATTTTCACGTAACGTAACTAGTGATTTAGAAGGCGCTTTGAAAACTAGTGATTTTGCCATATGCACAGTTGAAAACATTGGGTAAAACATGGGGAGGTAAGGTAAACAAAGTTTGGTTACAAATTTTTGCAGTTCCTCTTTTTGAGTCGATAGTAAATACATGTATTAAGTAGTAAGACGAGTTGGGCCCAGTAGGTGGCCACGCCAATCGCGGCATCAGTGGCATTTTAGGTCTTTAGAAGTGCAGATGTGTGGACACTGGACACTCCAGCATATTGGACATAGTTTGGATAGAATCACCGCATTCGCACTAGGTATCGGTTTTGTAGGTAAGTTTCAAACTGTGGCCGAGGTCGAATAAAAAAGCGAATGTGCGCTTGTATCATTTCCAACGTGAGCATATTATCGTAGACGCCCGTTCACGGCCGTAAAATGTATTTCATCATGGACGGTGTAAAAGCGTGTTCATATATTTTACTTCCCTGTATTATTGGACGTCACATTCGAATTGTGGACGTCACATTCGAAATTTTAAAAACGCTGAACGACAGCAACTGGGCACAGTTTTATTGCGTCACGTTGTCAGAAAGTCGTTCGCTCACTTGCAGCAAAAGGGTTTGCCGATACGTTACCCATTACCCTTAAAAACATTGGAATGTATCATTCACTTGAAAGCTCACCGGTCGATAATTAGTAACTCTGTAAAGACACTAGATGTGCTTGCTAACAGTACACACAAGTTTGCATGACCGTGCATAATTTCTTGACACTTGCTGACGTCAGAATGCATATTATGACTCATCAGTTGTTTGCAAGCCAAGAATCACCAAGATTACCGTCATGTAAACTTTGTAGCCATTCCTTATTAAATTCTTCTTATTTTATTCTTCCTACCCCTGAAACAAACATCATTTTTGTCAGTATTTATTTAGATTTAGAATCGAATTCACATGTAGCACAAAACCAATCGCTCAACCACTAAGCCTTGCCCGTCAATCCGTAACTACATATATAGCACATACTAATTCCATGGTATTATCCAACTAATGACAAAAATAATCGCCAATCAACACCCAGAAACCAAACCAAACGTTGGACATAATAAACACGACAATTCACACTAATCAATCGCCAACATAATCAGCCAATGCCAACAAAGTTGGCTGTATTATGTCGGACAGATTATTGGCCATATTCGCTGGTCATCACACTCCATCGTCTATCCGACAGCAAAGCAAACAAACTTGTACAACGTGTTGCTCTAACAGATTGCTGTCGGATGTAGAAATTCGATTTGGGTAGTGGATACGACATTACTTTGTCAAAAGAACAATGAATGAGGAACCAATGACCGCTTAACCTGTTCATTGACAATGGCTTAACCGATTTGGCGTTACTAATATTCTGATTACTAAAAGGCTACAATCAATAATATAGCGTTTTGTATACAAACCTCGTGCAAACTTACAGATGACAGGTGTGATTCTTGCCAGTCAAAGTCTAATTAGACAGATAAGGATAGGTAGGTACTGTTATTTTTAAAAACTTCCTAAATCGACTGTTCCGCGCCACGTCTCGTTCCTATACGTTTTGTTTGAAATATGAAATGAGCGACGCAACGCCCGCGCCACGCCCACGCCGCTCGCCACTTGTGTATGTCCGGCGCCTAATATGTTTGTATGCAACGAGCAAATATTCTCAGGCCTCTGAGATGTTTTTGAAGCTTAAGTGCCACATCCCATCACAGTCACTGCTATCCTTATTTCTTGCCAGGAGTCGTAAATTGAATGAATAACTCTTCAGCTGCCATGGCGTGGCACAATGTCGTTTCCGAATTGTATCAGAATTTATAAACAGCTATCCTTATTATAAGTATCGTGAGCATAAAATATTTTTATGTTTTTCCATTTGCGTCCTTGCTTTGCCTTGTTTTCAATATTTTTTTTGTTTATGATTTTTTTGATTCTTGTTATTTTTTTGATTCAGGTAATAGAAAAATAGAAATGTTGTTTTTTGTTTGTTTTAGAAATATTCCATCCCTTATTTCTTTGGGCAGATAATTACCTACTTATACGTATATTTAGACGGGATAAACGATTTAGATTTTATTAATAATATTAAGATATATATTTTTTTCTATTTAGTTCTTAGAGTTCCGACAATATTCACATCATCATGAATATCACATTACATCACAGGTTTTGAGAGTAGTGGTGGGTCAGTGGTAACGGCCGCGACTTGTAGGTGTTAGGTTCGAACCCAGGCAGACGCTTTACTTTATGTAAATAATTTCATCACCACTGGTCTTAAAACCATGAAGGAAACATTGCGAGGAAACCAGCATGTCCCGAAAAATTCGAAGACATGTGACATCTATCAACCCGCACTGGGCTCGTGTGGTGGATTACAGCCCATTCCCTCCCGAAGAGAGGAGACCTGTGTCCCAGTAGTGGGAATATTATAAGCTGAGTATTCATGAATATCACATTACATTGGTTTTGCTATTAGTACTTTTCCATCACCAAATATATAGTTTTGGACAAAAACCTCTCGCTACTTGTCTTCACTGTGTCTGTAAACATAAGTCCAGTATAAATGAAACACATAACTTACATCCCTATCACATGACACAAGGATGCAGCATGCAGGCGGCCATCGCGACTATTTTCCACTTTTCCAGTAGACGTCCCGCCACGGACCAGTGCGTGAGAAAAATGGCCGCTGCGTCAAGTTGATGGGAGGTAATAAAGTAGACACGTTAGTAAGTTCACGTCGCCGGGCCGCCACCGCGACTCTAAGCTGTGTACATGCAACGTTGACAGCCCGCTGCCGCGCTGCTACCACACCACCAGTATTGTTTAAACTGTTTTTTTTTATCCATCGCCGCCCGTTTGCAAAAATGTGAGACGGCGCGGTGACGGTGCGGTGGCGGCGTGGCAGCGGCGCGGTGGCGCCTCTAAGCTGTGTATATGCAACGTTGCCGCGCCGCCGCCCAGTGGTGCCCCAGTAGAAACAGTGGTAACATATTTCATCACCAATCTCTTTAAACGGTGTAGGAAAACATCGTGAGGAAACCGGCAAGTCCTATAGAACCAAAAATTCGAAGACATGTGACATCTACCAAC
Source organism: Agrochola lota (assembly GCA_947364205.1). Lineage (NCBI taxonomy): Eukaryota > Metazoa > Arthropoda > Insecta > Lepidoptera > Noctuidae > Agrochola > Agrochola lota. The sequence continues at coordinate 17,093,197 of OX376228.1, forward strand.
CCGCACTGGGCTCGCGTAGTGCATTATGGCCCACTCCCTCTCACAGAAAGTAAGCCTGTGTCCCAGCAGTGGGAACATCAGAGGCTGATATGCTATGCTATTCACACCATTCCAACATCGCTTCGATAGCGGTGACTTTCATACTAGCTATTCAGATAAAAAATCTGTCTTCACAAAAGTCTGGTACATCTCTGTAAATCTGTGCAAATGGCTGTTCATCCAGTTTATCCCGCCCTGGGGAGCATGCTCGCCTCTAATATAGCAGCTCTTAAAATATATGTAATGGTCTTATCGTCTGTTAGTCTATAGGCTGTCTATGTTTGTGAATGAAAAGCTATGAATGTATTAGATTAGGATTTTATGTGTTGATTGTAAATTCCCTGTAGTGTATTTTAGTATATTCACCTGGCCTACTTACCTACTATCTATTCTGCGTTCGCAATATAATTGCTAAACATGTAAACAAACACGAGTTTTCCACTTAGACAAACAACAACTTTATACATGTGAAAATAAAGTTGATTTCAGACTGCCTAGAACGGTTAAAAAAGTCATAAAAAATGAAGTTGTAGCGCAAAGTGAACCTTATGTGTAGGCATCACAGTTGTTTTTCCCAAAACTCGTGTTTGTTTGCATGTTTGGCAAATGAACTGTGAACGCAGATTAATTACGTAACGTATTTTCGTAAACGATTACGACTAATCTGTTTCATTTTGACAGTTCAACAACATTCTTTGCGTTATTTATGTTGTTGAGCAGATTTTTTTTTCAAACTTATGAAACAATGGATTAGCAATCTGTTTCGAAACGTTTCCGATTCTGATTGATCGTGTATTACGCAATTAGTGTACTGGCCAAATGGAATATGTTATTTCTATTGTCTTGTAGCGGTGAACTACAAAACATTGATGTTTTGTTTTTTAATCTAAGAATGGTGAAATTGCCAATCCGCCTGGAGAGAGCGTGGTGATCACTGCTCATTCCTCCTCTGTACTAGAATAGGCGTTTGCTAAGCAGTGGGACAGTAATATTCTGTGGGCTTAGCACGAACGCGCTGAGTAAATGTTACGTAAATGCAAAAAATTTAAAATACTCGTTTCGCATATAATACTTATTTAGTTTTAAGACTTTATTCATTTCTGTCGATACTAATTGTGATGAATAGAAAACAAAATGGATAGTTTTTATTGTATTGTATATACACTAGCTACTAAATTAAATGTTTAACTGACTTACACCCAGTTGCACAAAGACAAAAAATTTATGCCCCATTACGTAATGGATCATTAATGCTAATGATTTCAATAATTTCATCAAAGAACTATTAAAATCGAGTGTAATGTTCCTTTCTGCAATAAGTTAAAACAAGTTAATGGAAGATTAGTATTTAATGACAGCTTTAAAAATTAAAGTTCGTTTCTGCAACTGGCTGTAACTATAAAAATAAATACAAAAACAAGCAACTTCCAAAAAAATAATTTTTTTTTTCTTTAATTTCGAAATTCGGTCTTTGGTTTTGAATTTTTGTTTTTTACCTCTGACTTCCGAAATGAAAGTTATTTTTCACTTTGTAGTGTTTTTTTTTTGTAAGTCGGTTATTTTTGTTTGGTAAAAGTTTTTATCTTTCATTTTTTAGTTGTGGTACCTACCCCACTCTAAATCCACCCATCCAATGAACTCCTGCTATGTAAATAACAGTGACAGGAAGTTATCATCATATCATCCACATATACTAAGTGGGAAAAATACGTATTATTAAAGCTAACTTAAAAACTGTCCAAGCAAAGTTAATAAAATTTATATGGGACCAATTTGAGAGCATACCCTTTCATACAAATAAGTTTTTTTTAAATCGGACCACAATTGACGGAGAAATCGGTGGACATACATTTAAAAAAAACATACATACGCTACGAACATAGAACCACCTCTTTTTGGAAGTCGGTTAAAAAGAAAAGGACACTTAAGTGTCAAACTACTCGTCCGCATCGCTGTCATCCGGAAACGTGCCCAGAAGACTGGCAGCATTGCCACGTCGAATGGCAATGCTATTTCTTTCGCTAAAGAACGAGCCAGTCCTCTGGTCACGTGAAGTGTCGACCATAAGGCGAGAAATTATTTTAAAAAGAGGCGCGCACTCGGGCCCCATGACCCGAGCGTTTCGACCCCAAAAGGATCAAAACTGTAGTTACCCGGTCATAGGATAGTTATATTTTCGATTAAAAACCATTCGAATTGTAATTCCTTGTATTATTTTATGGTGTGCACGGAACATTTTACGGGTTGGTTATGCTGGTCCAACATACTTATACCCCGTAAAATGCAAAGCCTTTGCCTGTCCTGTCGTGGGCCTGTCTTTTACCAAAACTGTCAGGGTATTAGGAAGATAACTCACGACACTGATAAATGAAACTCGGTTAAAATACGTGACGTAAACCTACACGCAATGCAACGTTTTTATTTTGAAAAGAAGTTAATATAACATCGTCCGAAATAAGAGAAATCGACTTTTATGCAAGACTACATTTAGGGCGACCGCAGATTAACAATTATGAGTTGGCTGACTAAATCGCAGAGTATACCAATAGGTATAGGGGCATATGCTAGCCCGCACATATTATCCAACTAATTCGGTATCTGTATCTTAGGGTACTAATTACGGGTAATTAAGGTACAGTTGGCCAACGTACAATCGTATGTCTGCGGGAGCTCTTAGAGATTTCAAGTTTTAGACTCCTAGATGTTTCGATTTGTTGACCATTTCCTATTTTGTTTAGTACCCGAGGGGCAATTCCTGTAATTTTTAAGAACGTTCGCGTTCTATTCTCATTCGCAATCTGTCAAAGATACAATCCATTTACCAAAAATTTTGACAAGTTTGACAGATTTCGACTTGAATGTGAATGTTTTTAAGTACGAGAATTGGCCTTCTGGTACTTGTTGACAGGCCTACTGCCCTACACCGTCCTCCCATACCTGTTAACAAAGAAAGCATTGTAAAATCCAACTTTTTTTTAAAGAGTGTAGTTTCACGCAGGCTCTTCTCCATAGGAGACCAATTGGACCCTGCACCTAGCTTCTGACGTTTCACTTTCATATGTGCCCATGTAGGTTGATATAAATTTAATATTTTATTTGAACTTAAAAATTATGTCAAGAAAGAAAGAATTGTGTAGAATTATGTAATTATTATGTTATTATTTTTAGGCTAACCAGCAAATATACTCTGAACATCAGATATCTACAGGTAAATATTTATTTCTACCACAATATAATAAAAATGGAACAGAAGCACTTTTTATAATGTACCTAACATTACAAAAAGTAACAACATAAACCATTCCTTCTTCGCCCGTTTTGTTACTTGAGAGTGGACGTGTGTTCGGTTTACGCATAAATTCGTAAAAAGTGTATACAAGACTTTAACCCGTAACCGCAAAGTTAAAGTGGTCAATTTTGCTTATACATAATTCAAAATATTAATTATTTTGCCCAGCCGTCACACTGCTTATGCGCCGCTGATCTAACGCATCGATCGTGCCCCGCCCACCTGGGGAAGCAGGACAGTTGCCATAATTGCTATCCCGTTTACTCGCGCGCTCGCTTGTGTGCTGTGTACTATCGCTTCAAGCATCCCCAAGCCTATTATCGTGGGTTACGGTCTATATTGGATTGACTCGCTACATACAATGCCTCGCGTGCAACGATCGCCTCCGGCTTCGCCAGCGTTGAGCTCCAGCATACAGCAAGTAAAGTCAGACTCGGATATTCCTCAAGCGGTATTGAACAGCCCATTTGAGAGTGTTAACACTACGTCACGGTATAAGCGTCCTTGCCCGGAATTCTCACCTGGTAATGACCTTCAAGATGTTAAGCGAGAAATACTTGGAATGCTATCGACCTGGAAAAAAGAGCAAGAGGAACGCCTTACTAAATTTTCGGCCGACCAAACCACTTGTCTCTCTAAGCTGGTATCCGAAATAGCCGAAATGAAAATACAAAATATTGCTATACAGGAATCTAACGGTGAGATCGTAAAATCTATGACATTCATCAGTGAGCAATATGATGATATGGCAAAGCAAGTTGCTGTTCTGAAAAAAGAAAACCAAGACTACAGAGACAACTTAAATATTTTGGAAATGAAGATACAAGACCTTCAACAGCTTTCCCGGACGTCGTGTGTCGAGATCCGGAATGTGCCCTTAACAGAGAACGAGTCAGCGTCAGACTTATCTAAGGTAATCACTAAGATAGGTGCAGCAGTGGACGTGCCTCTAAATAGCACTCAACTACGCGACGCATATCGTTTACCTGGGAAACCAGGCTCTATCAGACCATTCATTGCGGAATTCACTAATGTTCCGATTAAGAACAGACTCATCACGAGCGTACGTGACTTCAATAAAATCCACCCCAATGATGGCCGTTTGAATACACAATGTATTGGTTTACCCGGTGATCGCCGTCCAGTGTATGTCGCAGAGTACCTTCCCGCTAGCTCCAGAAAACTCTTCTATGTAGCAAGAGAATTTGCAAAACAAAAAGAATACAAGTTCTGTTGGACGGCGAATGGAAACATATACTTACGGAAAGTTGAAGGAGTAAAACCAATTCTTGTCAGATCGGAACAAACTCTACGCAATCTACAATTGGTTACGAACCAATGACTGCTTATTATAATAATGTGCTTTTCTGCTGTAGATGTATCTCATACAAAAAATTATGTAACCAATACCCAGAAATCAAAACGTAAGTTCTCAAACTTTTTTATATTTTGTAAATTTAATAACTTTTTTGTAACTTTTTCGTGCAAAGTACTAATATTTTTTATACCTGTAATACACCCTACAATTATTATTATTGTGCCCCACACATTTTACTCGCATTTGTACACACTTTATACACGTCAGTACCTAATACATATTATTATGACAACTTGTTTACACACTTCGCACTCAGCTGATACCTTAATTACTACACCACATCAGTACCGCTACCGAATACACTTTTGTATAGTTTCTTCGTGTTGCGGCCTACATAACTCATCGAGACATATATTGATACACGAACTTATGTATTCTAATGGCTAATTTAGAACAAGTTATTGATGAAATTGACAAATCGGCCTTTACAACTAGCGTAAAACTATATTCCATAGATGAATGTAGGCTGCACCTAGGCGATACAGGTCAGTACTCGGTTGTACTTCAAAATATACGCAGTATCAAAAAGAATTTTGATGATTTCACTGTTCTCCTGAGTCGGCTGCTTTTTACACCTGATATAATTATTTTAACAGAGTGTTGGCTTGACGACGGGCATGCGTACTACGAAATTAATAACTACGATTATCACTGTTCCAAAACTTACCTTAACCAAAACGATGGCATAGTTGTTTATACAAAGTCATCTCTCCGGGCTACTGTCGTAGAACCACCCTGCAAAGACTCGAACTGTTTGGTTGTCAATGTCAGTGACGAACTATCTCTGATAACCATATATAGGTCACCATCATTTTATAATATAAATAATTTCTGTGAATCCTTAAAAGAACTTTCAACCAACGTACCAACAACTTTCAAATCATAAATAATGTATCACTAAAACACTGCGAATATATAATTGGACATTTGACCACATCATATCACTACACAACATCAATCTGCACAGTGTATAGACCTCCCAAAGATAGTAAGCACTTGTTTATCAAAGAATTGAAGGAGCTATTATGTAAGGACACCTTCAAACACTCAGATTTATACTTATTAGGGGATATCAACATTGATTTAAAATTAAATGACAACATTCGGGATTACTACACGAGTTGTTTGGCTGAGTGTGGCCTAACAAGCGCGATCTCAGATTACACTAGAATTGAAAAACGAAATGATATTATCACTCGAAGTTGTATTGATCATATTTTTGTAAGATCGCGCTCGTTGGACCTCTACTCGGCGGCGCTCGGTACGGTTATGGCAGACCATCGCATGATTGTGTTGTCTTGCATTGGAGGCGGAGCTAAAGCTACACAGGATGTTGCAAAAGTAAAAGAATTAATTGATTATAATAAATTAAAACCAAAGTTGGACGCTATAGATTGGAATGTAGTTGATAATATGCAATGCCCTTTAGAGATATATAACTATATTAAAATTAGCTTTGAGCGTTGTTATGATCAATCCAAGTATTCAAAAACCATTAATACCAACAGCAAAAGGAATAAAGAGTTGTGGATAACCAGTAAGATTAATAATATGTGTCATAAAAGAGATTTACTTTTCAGTGAGTGGAAACAAGATATAAATAATAAAATACTTAGATTACAATTTAATAAACAAAGAAATAAGACTAAAAAAGTAATAGACAAATCCAGAAACCAACATTACTTCAACCTAATTAATGAAAATAAAATGAATAAAAAGAAAATGTGGGACATATTAAACACACTATCTGGTCGAATTTGTAAGTCAGTAGACGAAGCAATAATCAAAGCATTCAAGAAAAATGATTTAACTATAGGTACAATAGCTAACAATTTCAGTAAGGGATTTAGCGAAAACGTAAAGAAAATATTACCTAAATGTAACATAAAACTAATCCCTCAATCAGAATACATATCTCCAGTTAACATGTCCATGTTATTTAAAAAACCTACCGTCCGTAATATATCAACTATTATAAAAAATCTTAATATTAATAAATCACCTGGCATTGATGGCATTCGAAGTATAGACGTGAAAGTTCTAAGTGATAAGATAGTCAAGGTGATCGTTAAGCTAATAGTCACTAGTATACAAGTTGGGAAATATCCTCAAGAATTAAAATCAGGTATCGTGCGACCAATTTACAAAAATGGATCTCATATTAACTATGACAGCTACAGGCCCATTACAATATTACCAGTCATAGACAAGGTAGTAGAAAAATACGTGTGTCAACAAATTCAGAATTTTTACATTAAAAACGATGTCTTATCGGGTTCTCAGTTTGGCTTTCAACCTAATAAATCAACTTCAATTCTGCTTTCTAAATTCACAGATGAAATAAACCATCACCTCAATGATAAAAAACATGTCATCCTGTTATTCATTGATTTCAGCAAAGCCTTTGATACCCTCAGGCATGATACACTTATAGACAAGCTCGATAATACAGGGGTTCGAGGCCCAATACTAAACTGGTGCAAAGATTATCTAAAAAACAGAACATGCCGTGTAAAAATCAGCAATGAACTCAGTGACGAGGTTGTAGTAGATACGGGAACAGCACAAGGCTCAGTTATAGGACCCTTGCATTATTTAGCCTACGTCAATGACATGGAGAATGTTATAAGCAATTGCTCAGTATATCAGTACGCGGACGACACCTGTCTTGTAGCAGCTGATAAAAACTTATCTAAGGCTGAGCAATCGATTCAAAATGATTTTGATAACTTGTGCAAGTGGTCTCATGATGCTGGACTGGTGCTTAATGCTGGTAAAACTAAGACTATCCACGTTCGGTCCAATCACTTGCTCAACTCTGACAAGCCAGTTAAAATAGTTGCGCACGGTCACCAATGTTTGCATGAAGTGCAATTATCTAGGCTTGGTTGCAAATGTGAACCACTGGAGCAGGTTACCAACTACAAATATTTGGGTTTAGTCGTTGATAACAGATTTAACTGGGGCTATCACATAAACTCAATTTGTGATAAACTGCGAGCAATGCTAGCCAAATTTGCAATAATTAAATACAAAGTACCTTTTAAAATATTACTTAACCTTTATAATACACTCGCGGAGTCAATAATTTCTTATGGAGTTACTAGCTATGGCAGAACATTTAAAACTTACCTAGAAAAAATATATAATCTACAACTTCGTTTATTAAAAATAATAATACCAAATAAAATAAAAAAAACACTGTATGATGGTGATGACGTAACAGGTTTCTTTAAATATTGTAAAATCTTACCAATACACACTAAAATACGAAAGTGGCTATTGATAGAACAGTTCACCAACAAAGAACTGCAAATAAAATTCCCCCATAGCATAGCAACGAGATTGGCAGCCCAATCAAAACTGGTAGTACCCAGATGTAACAACTATTACGGGAAACGAACTAATGCTTATTTAATACCTACTCTAATTAATGATGTTCCAACAAAAATTCAATCGCAAATAACAAATAATAATTATAAAAATAAATACAAAAAATTCTTTGATTCTCTTTGAAAATGCATCATCCTGTTTAAATTTCATTCAATTTGTAATTAGCATCGACGGGCTGTCTGACCCGCACCGTCGTCGTTTTTGTGCCTTTTTAGTTATTATTATAAACTACCTCACAATGTCTTATAAACTATGTTTTTTACCATAAATTATATATTTCGTTAGTATTAAGATCGCTTAAAAGTGTTTCAACATCCGGACAAACCTATTGAGGTTTTTGTGATGTTTCTGTTTATATTTTATTTTATTCCTTAATTAATAAAAAAAAAAAAAAAAAAAAAAAAAAAAAAAAAAAAAAAAAAAAACTGATGGAAACATGTACGGCAAACACCTGTGCTATTGTAGGGGATTTGAACATTGATATAAAATCGGGTTGCACTGACAGACGCGCCTCCGACTACTTAGACTTAACTGGCCACTATGGGTATTTTCCAGGACATACTTTCCCTACGCGAGGAGGCAACTGTTTGGATCATGTTATGCTCAAAACTCAGAAGCCTGCTACGGTTATTGTTTGTGACACTGGTATAACAGATCACGAGACGGTTATCTTTGGCATTCACCGAGAAATAGCTAGGACCAGGGTTGAGAAACGACATACGCGGATTGACTATAAAAGTTTAAAAAAAGATATTGAAAACGAAAATTGGGAATGGCTTCTTAATTGTACAAATGTTACTAATGCATTCCAAAAATTTGTCGAAACTCTTTCTTGTAAAATTAATCAGCACACCACTATTCGTGAGTGCCGTAGCTCAGATGTCATTATCAAGCCATGGATTACTAAAAACCTTCTGAAGTGCATAAGACGACGTGACTTAATGCATACCAATGCAAAGAAAGAGGAAAATCGCGATAATCCTGTCATTCAACAAGAGTATAGAAAATATCGAAACTATTGCAACAATATATTATCAAATCTGAAACAAGATCATGACCGCAAACTATTAATGGAAACTAAAGGTGACTGTAAAAAATTATGGTATGAAATTAAGAAAATCTGCAATATTAAAAATAAAAAAACCGGCAAGTCTGAGCTCGTAACTGATAGTGACAACCCAGTCCCCACACTAAATAAAGTTAACGACTATTTCTCAACAGTGGGCAAAAACCTAGCATCTATAACTCTTAGACAACTTGACATGACTGAAACTGAACTGGCTTATACCAATGAGCAATATAGTACGTTACACACTAGCCCAACCTCTTTCTTTCTTGCTCCGACTCATGAAAAAGAAATATTTTCAATTATTAACCGTCTTAAAACGACGTCAGCAACGGGTTATGATGGGATTAATAACGCATTCCTTAAGTAGTGCGCACATGTTTTAGTGGGGCCGATTGCTTTCATATGCAATTTAAGTTTAAGTACAGGTGTAGTACCCGACTGCATAAAAATTGCAAATATTTGCCCGATTTTCAAAAGTGGAGATCCAAAAACGCCCGAAAATTATCGCCCAATTTCTCTGCTGACAGCTCTCTCAAAAATCCTTGAGAAAGTTGTCAACAAGAGACTTCTTGCATACCTGGAAAAAAACAATCTACTGTCGGACAATCAGTATGGGTTTCGGGTTGGCAGGTCCACGGAGGATGCAGTAACTAATTTAGCCGACTATATAAATCTGAACCTAGGTCAAGGACAGGCATGTACTGGCATCTTCCTGGACCTTGCAAAAGCCTTCGATACGATCTCCAGGAAAATCCTGATCAAGAAAATGTCACTTCTGGGAGTTCGTGGCGTTGCTTTGGAGTGGTTTACCTCATATCTCTGTGAAAGAACGCAAAGAGTTGTGCTAGGGAAATATTGTAGTGACCCAACCACAGTACATTTTGGTGTTCCCCAGGGAAGCGTGCTTGGTCCCACTCTGTTTATTATATATATAAATGGATTATGCAGCATGAACTTCCCACAAGCTAAGATTTTCACATATGCTGATGACACTGCGATAATTTTTCATGGGAAATCTTGGGATGTAGTACAATGCGCGGTTGAAGGCGGAGTGAAGAATGTAGCGAATTGGCTACAACATAATCTATTGACATTGAATATAGAAAAAACCAAGGCAATCAACTTTGCTATTTCTAAACGTTCTTCCCCTAAAAGAGTATCTTGTTTACGGCTGCACTCCTGTATTCGTTCCGACCAGTGTTCTTGCCCATACATCGAAGAGGTCGACGCTATTAAATATCTAGGGGTCATTGTAGATAACAGATTGACATGGTCCGCACATCTGAGCGCTTTAAAGGGCAGAATTAGAACAATGCTGCGTATATTTAAGCAACTAGGCAAGATTGCTGATGATTCTGTCCTAAAAATGATTTACTTTTCGCTATGTCAATCTGTTCTTAATTACTGCATAGTAGCGTGGGGCGGTGCGGGCAAGACCTCACTAATTAAAGTAGAACGAGCTCAGCGTGCTCTACTAAAAGTTGCCTATAGACGACCTTACCGGTACCCCACAAATACACTCTATAATGAAGTGGGAGTTCTTAGGGTTAGACAACTTTACATACTCTCTGTCACCCTACGATTTCATAAAACTGCCTTAAGCACTTTTGTCATTTCAAGTCGACGGGTAAATTGGGATAAAGTGCAATGCCGTAAAACAATCGGCAGAAGGTCTTATGGTTATATGGGACCACACATATACGCGAAACTCAATAGTCTACATAAAATACTAAAACTAACACAAAAAAAATGCAGACTGACGATAACAAACTGGCTTCTTACACTGGACTACGACATGACCGAAAGTTTCTTAGCTTAAGTAAAAACTCACAGTAATACACATTGACAATTCACAAATAATACACGTGCACTGACTAATATTCTATAACATACAAACACTTTTACAACATAAACAATACTAGCACAAATCACAGCACCAAGCATACGCGTACACTCTTTTTTATATGTACTTATTATTTAAGTTTTTTAAATGTACCTACCTTTTTATGTAAAATTGTTAACGGAACGAAGGAGCCTGGATCTCACAACACAGGGAATCCTAGTGTGAGGTCTAGGATTTCAATCCACTTGAATGTATACTTTGCGAAATAAATTTATTCTTATTCTTATTCTTATTCTTACTCCAAGCTCGTCTATACAAAAAATACCCAGGCTGTATAAAAATAACCCATTATATCCGGCTGATTGAAAGTAAGCACAAACTAAAGAAAGCGGTCAATAGCATGGCTTTTACCGGAAATTATATTCAACGGATACCTTGACGAAAACTTATTACTTACTAATGAAAAATTGAGTTATTCGAGAAATGGATTAACATTGTATATAGCAAGGTAAGTTGCTTTATAGTTTGTGAATTCATATATCCACATTGTATGGACTATAACGTATTAAGTCGACTGTGCAGTTTTTTACGCCTGTTTGATTCTCAGATAGAGAGACGCTACGAAATAGATACTACGAGTGAAAGGCTACGCGGCTACGCGGCTACGGTCTACGCTTTGACACCGCTACGCCAACGTCTACGCTTCTACGATTCCATTGAAAATACACGTTTTTGTATTTAATATACTTTGGAATTACAGTGTATTGGAACTTTCTTTGCTTTTATGAAATTGTAAAAGGCAAAGGAAAATCGAGTGTCTTGCTCGTTTTATACTTTTTAGAATTAAATAAGAGGAGGTTTATGTTTTCATTGGTGTCGTGTTGTAAAATAATTGAAAAAAAACTGAAAGATAAGTATAATTAAAATTACCTGATACTTACACAATTCATAAGAGCAAGAACGAGGAATTCTGAAGTATGGCCGGTACTTCGCAATAGGCTCGCTCCAATTACATACATGCAACTTATACAGTCATCGATTAAATACGTTGTGCAAACGTATTTGATGAACAAGAACATCTTTGGACAGTCCACCGGGGAATACAACCTAATCTGTTGTTAATTATACAATTATACAACATGTCAACGGTATAGGTACCATCGGACCTAACTTGTTGTTGTTACTTTGGCAAATATATCTCAACAACTAAATTTAATTTCAATAAAACCATTTACAGGAATTTTGAATTGTCAAAAAATCGCTCATTCAGAAAGTTGAAGCTAGCTGCCCATTCCAAAACGTAGATCTCTATGGAGAAGAACGGGCAAGAATCTCCAAGGACAAGGACACTCTTTTAAATCAAGATTTTCGAAAATCCTGGGTATATTATTCTTGTTGCTTCAATATGCGAGAACAACGACAAAAAAAAAAGAAAAACAATACAAAATATAAGATTTAAAATAAGCCAAGCAGCTAAGAGATGATCGACGGCGCCCGTTCACGAACACGATGCGTGGATCAGCATCATCCAGCTCAACCATTTTGTAGGGAACTGAATGATCCAAAATACGCGCCACCATCAGTGAGACATTTAAGTGTAATATAGGTACATAGGTATAATGGTTAGCGAATTGACAAGTCACTTAATGCGTCTGTCTCTGTCATCTTCGAACGATAGACAAAAAAAAGAAAGATGTTTTAAATGCATTCCCAGTGATAGCCTAGTGGTGTGACTGCCAAGTCATAGGTCTCGAGTTCAAACCCAAGGCACGCACCTCTAACTTTTCGGATTCATGTGCGTATTGTATAATTATCACTTGCTTCAAAAATGTTGAAGGAAAACATGGTGAGGAATGGTGCATGAGAAATATTTCTCGACGGCATGTAAAGTCAAGTCACAGGCCCATGGGCGGCTTTAAATCTCTGACACCAGGCTAGTCACTAACCACACGAAAAGAAGAATGCGTTCACCGCTAAATGAATTTAGTGATTTGTGGTGCAAGTGGGCCTTAACACTCGACGTTCTTTAAATTTTTGACAAATTTGTGACAGGCCCGCCTGGGCTTTCATTGTTGCATAAATTAAATGAATGGAGAACGTGTACCTAAAAAATACACAGCGCTTTTACCAAGCCGAAATATGTGTATACTTTTGGTTACACAATATTCCAGACACTGTGTGACAAAAGATACACATGGCGCTGAAGATGTTAAGCTACGGTTTCCTTGAAGAGCGGTTCCGTCATATTTATTTATTTATTTTACAGATTTTTATGACGGCCATTATCGTCATAAAAATATGTCATTTTCATCAGTATTTGAGATGAAGGTGAAAAACAACAAAAACGCTCTGTATTTGGACATCGTTATAAAAAAAATATCTACTAGAAATACGAAAAATCTTGTTTACCTAATGCAAGACATAAAAGGTTATATTTTGTGACCGTTCACCTCTTTCTTAGGGAACCAAAGCTTAGTCTCAGAATCGTAAGCTGCTATACCACATTTATAAAAAAAAACCCTACTTCCATCAGGCCAGTCAAAACGACCTTCGATGAAAATTCAGTTTGAAAGTCTCAATCCACACAGGCGTTCCATATGCATATAAAGCAATTTTCAATTTGCGATTGGGTTCGTCCCGGTTGCCCGGTTATCCGGTTGCCAGCGCGGTTAGCGGCTGGTGGAAATGGTGCAATTGTTACGATCGGTTCACCACTGACGCTTCAGTAACCAGGTGGGTACTTGCCGGAAAATTGACCTGCGATCGGCTAGTCTGCGATTTGAATGTAAAATAGCGTGTGAAGTGAAGGATAGTGGGAGAAAAGTAGATTAGTTTGTGAGTTAACTTCAATTTGGTTTGAAGATTTTTTACCTGGTGTCGGATAAGTTGTTACTGAACCTGTACCCTAAAACCTATTGAACAAACTATATTTTTATTACTTTAACTCACACACTGATTTAAGTTAGAAAAAATCGTCAACAGTTGCAATAAATATGTGAGCAGGATGTATCTATATTCAACATAATTAATTTATCAGTCATTGCTTAATTTTTAATACTTTTTACCTATTGTAGTGTGGCGGCATCTACATCGCCACATGCGAACTACGCATCACACTCACGTCACGCATAATCCTGCATCGCGCAAGCAGTATTTACCGCGCGACTAGCATATATACAACGTCCCGACATCAATCGTCGAGCAGTTGCCCACCAGACACAACACCCGTTTGGTCGGAGGATCCTCCCTTTTCTATGGAGGATGAGTGAACTGTGCACCCTGTTCCTCATACTTAGTACTCGTCATTCATCACTCTCCTGGTTTTATCCGAAGTAGAAGTAGTAGGAGTTGTAATATAGTATTTTGTTCCACTTACATCGTCTTCACAAATAATCATAACCAGTGTAATCAGAATATTCTAGAATATTTAAAGAAAGTAACTCGTAAAAGAGCTCGTGGCTAAGTAATAACAGCCGCACGGGTCGATCCATCAGGTTAAGCTACGCTTGCCGGGGTTGTTCCGTGGATGGGTGACCTTTATATACCGAGACTCCTCCGTGCTTCGGAAAGCACGTTAATCCGTTGGTCCCTGCTGTCATTCTTGGATCTTTGACAGTCGTTACGGATCGTCAGAAGCCCGAAAGACTGACAACCAGGCTTACCAAGGGGTATCGTATTACCCAGTAACTGGGTAGTGGAGGTCAGATAGGCAGTCGCTCCATGTAGAATACTAGTATTCAGCTACATCCGGTTAGACTGGAAGCCGACCCCAACATAGTTCGTAAAAGGCTAGGCAGATTGATTGATTTAAAGAAAGTAACTATGGAGGAGAATCTTGCTCATTCTTTTCCATACGAAACTACCTTTTGGAACGGGCAACTAGAATCAATTCTGTTTTCTTGTAAATTTTAACGTTAAAAGTGCCTTTCATTGACTACATTAATGATTTGACTTTGATTAATACTTCACAGCCAAACTTCATAAAACCAAAAAACATATTTTTTATTTAGCAACTTAAATATAATAAACATCTAACACAAAAATATATAAATAATGTACAAGTACTCGAATATACGTAAAGAGGAAAAAAAAATTAAAAAAGATACTGTACAAAATATTAATTTTGTGCTGTAATTTCGCAAGTAAATAAGGAATGTAAAGACCAAAAATACGACCGCAAGCAGTCTCTTCCCCACTCCTATATTTTTTAACCTAACTGGCATGAACTATTAGCCTATAAACAGGCTGAGCCACTACACAAATCTTCTGCATGCGAGCGCGTTATATATCGTCTTACAACTTTCTGCAGAGCATTACAAGCTTGTTTCAGTATTTTAAAGTTGCTTGAGAAACAAACGTTGTAGAGGAAAGAACGAGAAACTTAAAGTTAGTGGAGATCATCGATCAACATCTTAAGTTCTAGTAACAATTGAGCTGCTTGTAAAATTGCTAATTGTTGCTTGTGTAGTTAAAAAGAAACAAAGAAAGAAATCACGTTTATTTGCGGTACACATGACGCAAGGTAAGAACAAAACACGAAAATAAACAATTTAGGGGAAAATATGCGTCACATCCACGCAAAACGCACACGCAAACGCAGTTACGCATATCGACACTTCAGTTTTGATTTTTTTTATGTATAACATCATTACACTCGCTTTTTCCTGCTTTCTGTGAGAGTGATTTCGCGAAAAGGGACGGAAGTGTGTAACAGGAAGCCGGGGCAGCGCTCGTGTTTTGACCAATGAGCGCGCGCGGTGCTAGAGTTGGCCGTCAGAAATGACCTTGACGACGCCCCGCCCATTTAATGTTGCTTATTACCAAGGTGAGATATCAGATGCGACTACAGTAAAGCTCGCTCGTTTTTTAAATTATTGAGAATAATATTCATTTATATGTATCTAAGAAGAATATATATATAAGCTCTCAGAGGTTCTTTATTGAAATGAGGCATCGAGGTTCTAACAAGGAGATCCGCGCTTACTTCAGAAACCTGATGAATAAGCGAGTGGTTTCAAATGGATCAGTTCAATGGCCACTTATAATTTATTCAGTATTGCTTGTTTACTTCTTAAAGTATGCCCTTTGATTGTGCCTTACTTTGTTTTACAATTAATAATGGTTAATTTACTTTTAAGTTTGGTGATGTTCTTCAGTAAGGTCAGGTGCGTAGTACTTACAACCGGCGTGCGTGTATGACCAGATGTATGAACGTCAACCTAGCAAAAAGTATATGTGACGAGCGTAGCAGGTCGCGTTCTGTAGTATCTACCTGCCTTCTTGGGGAGAAGGCGTGAATTTATGTATGTCATATTCATAAGAAAACTGAACTGAAATAAAATTCAGTAAGAATAACAGTGTTATCGGACTTTTGTTGCTGGCTATACCACCACTTTCAATTACATGGACCATCGCCTTTTTTCTTAGACGGGTGTTACGTTAATGAAGACAGGTTTTCTAAAAACTTAAAAAATAATTCGGCAATTACTTATCTAGAACCAATGAAACTGTCATCAATCTCCATTCAATTCGTAGAATGAACAGAAATTTTCTTAAGAAAGATAAGAGAGGATCCAACATGGCTCCGGGAGGCATTAATGAGAGGCAAGTCACTCAAGTACGCTTACTAACGCAACATTACAGAATAGGTGGGCCATCTTGTTTCGGTCCGTAGGTTAGGTAAAGTAAAACGTAAGTAAGTACTTTTTTCTTTCAGATTTTAGCAACATAAATAAAACAGCTGTCCCTTACATTTTTGTTGACAGCTGTTTAATTTCGCAATTTCAGGATTGGTCCCGTTGTAGAAGATTATTCATAATGATGGTTACAATGACACCATAAGGGGGCGCCCAATGGTCCACTAGCGCCACTCCTTTAGAAAAATATTATCTCGTGACTGAGAAGGAATTATGAATAACGGCTAGTAAGGACCCTCGGTAAGTGTGTCTAGGATTTCCTAATACCTTTTATAAACTTTCATATTGAGTCTCGAAGCAACAATATACGATCTAGAGGAATGTGTGCGCTTATGTTTAGATCGAATTTTGGTGCTGCTTGTCTTGAATCTTGGTGTTCGAGAGATAATATTTTTGACCATTGGGCTCCCTCTATCATCATTCCAGCTAAAAGACGACCACTGCTAGACATAGGCCTCCGACAAGCACCGCCACTTCGACCGGTTCTGTGTTTCTCGCATCCCGCGGATTCCTGCGGCTTTCACCAGGTTATTGGTCCACCGATCAGTTGTGGGAGGCCTTCCAACACTACGTCTTCCGGTACGCAGTCGTCACTCCAGAACCTTTCAGCCCCATCGACCATCTGTTCTACGAGCAATGTGCCCTGCCCACTGCCACTTAAGTTTGGCAATTCTTCGAGCTATGTCGGTTACCTTGGTTCTTCTACGAATCTCTTCATTTCAGAATCGATAATGTAGGGAAACTCCAAGCCTCGTTTCGGTTTAGGGAAAACAAAAACTAAGATTGTTTTATTTGCGATTTTTCGTTCTAGTTGGTATGGTTGTGGACGTTCATGGCATAATAGAACTGCAAACGGAAACGTTTCAAATCTAGAATGCCGTATTAAAAAATGGGTTTGTTAATAATCTCAAAACAATTACTTTTTATTAAATACAAATGAACGTCAATAAGCGTAATTTATGAGCAGGTAAACAATACAATACAAATTATCAAACAAAAACTATTATAAAAACTAAATTGTCAATTCTCACATGCTACTTGTACTGTAAAACAAATAAAAATAAACCAATATACTTTATCCATTGGAAGTTTCGCTACCGCGAGCATGAACGATCACCCGCGCCACGCAAAATAGCGAGCATGCGTGTGCTTGATTGCTTTTCAAACGGATACGAGCAATTCGCGTTCTATTTACAATCAATATTGACGAACGGATACATAGTCGCCGCACGGAATCGACAATGAACACGTTACGGGGACTTTTTTCATTCATTCAATCATTCAGAATTTGGTTCATTCATTTCTTTGTGTTCTTCACTTAAATTATCTCACCCTTTATAACCCTATCTATGCGATGCAAGTTTGTGCAACAAACTTAAATTACTTGTATTGTCTTGACACAGTGTTTAGACGATGCAACTTTTATTGTTGCTTTAACTTTTGATAGGTATGCCACAGGCAATTAAAGTCTCTCGCAGACATGCCCGACGCGACACTTCTGGTAGAATAATTTCATGAAGTTTTCTTATAATTTGTTTCACCAGAACCGCGTCGGGCCGTCGCGCCACGCCCGTCTACGGGATCCTTCAAACGCACCGTGTAAGTCAGGCAAAAATGACGAAGATGATGATGATGATGAATCAATTTGAAGATGGGCATCTTCAAATTGATTTTTGATGTTATTTATAAAGCTAAGGTAAAAAATATAAATAATATGAGTAACTAGTACATGCAGATATTTCAAAAAAAATTGTGGAACAATAACGCAAAATATTAAAATTTTCTCTATAAAAAAATATCACCAAGTTACCTCTAATTTCCACGTATTTTCGATTTGCACATAATATGCTAATAAGATAAAAAAAAATACGATTATTTGTATTAATAGAAGGCGAAAAAATTCTTCCAGGCATTTTTTGAAATTCCTTTTTTGTTGCTTTTATTATGACTACAAGCTTTTAGCACTTACGACGTTCTTTCTTTGTTCGTGGAAAAAGTCATTTTCGGCCGCACGTTGCGGGAACAACTTCAAGCGTATTTTTATTTAACAAATCAGTAGCTGTCGCTCTGTTGAAATAGAATAAAAAACAAAGAAGGTCTTGGTAGTTCTGCATAACTAGAACATGACGTAGAAAGAAAGTGGCCGATAGAAAATATGAGCCACCACTAGCCTACTAAGCACGTGCTTCTTTACATAAAAAATATCAATATCCATTTAATTGTAAGTGAATTGATATTTCTTAATTTTTTTATAATATTATATTTGACTTTTTATATTCATTTAATCTGTGACATTATTTATTTCTAATCTATCTTTGAATAATTCCTAATTATATTTTTAAATTTTATTTTTATAATTTATATTTGTGTGATTTTATTTATTTGAATTGAATTAATTATTTCTAATGATTTCTAGAGGTATAATTTGCAAAGACGTATATCACATATTTAAATGTGATAATAAATAATGTAATCTTATTGGATTTTTTAATGATAAAGCTACTACTCATATTTTATGAAATGGTTGTGCCCGACATGGTGAGCTTTATTATTGTTATTATTAAGAAATTTTAAACACATGTGAGATGCATTAAAAATTTGAATTTGAAAAAGGTGCTAGAGAAAATACATTATAATCTGCTCCACTTTCAGCTAAAGGGCGGTTATACACAATCTGTATGTTTCCTATAACCCTTCCTCTTTGAAGTAATTCCTAATTAAATCACCCTCTGTGGTACCTACCCACGGAAAGAGGCAACATTTGGGATACCTCGGTATGTTAGACGGAAGGCTACACGGCTATAGTCTGAGTTGATTGATTAACTTTACAGGGGGGCATGAACTTACCCGCCCGAAATGGACGAATCGACATATTATTTTTTATTTTATTTTCTTGGGGCGTTTCGCCCGATGTTAATTTATTTGTTGGGGAATCGACAACTCCAGAAATACGTATGTTTTAGGGAATTGGCACCTTTTGAATTTTATGCAGTAAAGGAAAAAGTGCACTAACTTAACTACATAAAATTCAAAATTTGCCTCAAGAAAGAATTATATTATTTATAAGTGTCGATTCGCCCGAGCGAGCGAGTAAATTCGTGCGAATCAACCAATTAGCCCACAGGGGTGGCGAAATATTCTTCGTTTCACAAATCTTGTGGTGAGAACACCTAATATATCCACTTTCAATAAATATTATATTATTGATTTGATGGATTCTTAAAGTTACTATTAAATCATCGTAAAAGTAGCAATGTCCTCTATGATTGGCGTGAAAGTGAATACAAATATGGCAAGATCATAAATAAATACACTTAAATTATAGATATACTTAGGTATGTTTCCTCTACTGATTTAAAATAATATGGCATGAACATACATTTTATTGGATGCAGTTGGCTTGTTTAGGCTTGTGCAGACCAGCGCGACTTATCGCGCGACGCGACGCCGGTTATTGTTATACTGTGAAGTTTTCTTAGAAATTGTATTGTTCGTGACAAGTCGCTCTGGTCTGCACAAGCCTTTTTACACAAATCAGAATTTATATTGAACCCAATGATCGTTAAGACGAATTTCGAATACAATGCAAAATGTTGTTTACAAGTAAAAATATTTCCTATTCAATTTACTGCCATAGCGCGCCAGGGAAATATTTTCTTGTTTGATTTTTATAAGCTTACCTCCGCCCTATTATTATAGTTAGGTAAGTTTTTATTGAGTATTCCTGCTCCATTATTCCTGGGTTTCTGTTTACTGTAAGGCAATTTCTTAGAAAAGGAAATTATGTGAAAATTCCCAGGTACTGGATCGGTATCGCTTTTGTTGCTAGTTTTTTTTTTTGCTTCTAAAATAAAGAAAATATATTTATTATTATTGCACAGGAAGTGTGAGCACCATCTATCTATCTATCACATAATTAATTTATCTGTTATTGCTTCATTTTTCATTCTTTTTACCTATCGTGGTATAGTAATCTTATTCTAGATGCATCGTCTTCACATATAATTATATAATTAATGTAAACAAAATATTGTAAAAACATTTTAAAAGAGTAACGGTGGAGTTTGTTGCCCATTCTTCTCCACACGAAAACTACCTTTTGGAAGGGGCGACTCGAATCAATTCTATTTTTTGTAAAATTGACGTTGATAAGTGCCTTTGCCTAACTGAAATAGATTGTTTGATTTTTGACTTTTGAAGATCACAAAAGAAACTAAACACGCAATGATAAAAGTATAAAAAACAAAAATTATATAAAAAGAAAATAAAAATAACCGGCCAAGTGCGAGTCAGACTCACACGCAGGGTTCCGTATCAACGTTCAATAATTTCATTTTAAATAAAAATCGCACCGATAATTTTGTATTTCATAATTATACTATTAATTACAAAATTATTTATTGCAGTTGCAGAAATCACCCATATTTAAATAAAATACTTTATGTATCGGCATTTTTTGTATCTGTTGTACATGATATACACAAGTTTGAAATTCCTAACTTGTATAGTTGTTGCGATAGAGCTCGTACAAAAATGGTCTAAAACTGACAACTTTTACGGCCACCTATTTCTTCATTAGTGAAGATAAAAATAAATGAAAATTATATTTGTACTCTACTCGATGACTTCAAAAAACGCGTGCCAGGGCCATTTTTTTTTTTCAGTACCAAATGGTTGTTGTATGGTATGTACTATTTTGATAATTTGTTGTTATAGCAGCAATAGAAATACATAATCTGTGAAAATTTTACTGTCTACCTATTACGGTTCATGCCGTTCTCTCTGTCTGTCTGTCAGCCCGCTGATAGACAGACGGACAGACGGACAGCGGAGGCTTAGTAATAGGGTTCCGTCTGGAACCCTTCGGGTACCGAACCCTAAAACAGAAGGTCCTGTACGAGGCCAAAAGGCTGCTATCTCAGCATGATGCTGTGACATACATCGATAAGTGTCGCAGCGCTGGTATTCTGATCGGGCCCGCTACGAAAGCTAGTCTCGACGCGTATTTCCAATCTATACAAGGCCAGAACGCAGCCATAGGAAATTGCTCTATAAGCATACTAATATACATTGTAATGCTATTTTTAAATCTGTGATTACAATGAATACACGAACTTTGCGAACTGCTCGTGTATAGTTTGTAACGTGGACGCGCGCTGGTTCCAAACTATACTACATCACTTACGCCTGACAAGAGTTTTAAAGAAATAGTTTAATAAAAAACCGGCCAAGTGCGTGTCGGACCACGCACAATGAAGGGTTCTGTAGTTGGGATGAATTTATCCCAAGAACAAACTTAACATTGTAGTTGAAAAACATGTTCTCCCATACGGAATGTATGGGAGTTCACTTTTACAAAACGCAAATTTAAGTTGGTTGATTATTACTCGTTAACCTGTACAGCCTACTTAGCTCTCATAGTTTTCCTTTTAATTTCGTTATATATACTGCTGCTGTGAATTTTTTCACAAGTCCAAGTACAACCATTTAGCTAGAAGGGGGGGGGGACACTTGACTCTAACAAAAAAATTCAGTTAAAAGCTTAATATTTCGCAAACGGATCCCTGAATCCAAAAATGGTTTTCACAAACTCAATATGTTTGAGCGACCTTTCTAACGATATCCCACAACATGGGGTAGATGAGGAAAAAAAAAAACATCCCCACTTTACGTGTCCCCTACACGTAAAGTGGGGATGTTTTTTTTTTTTTTTCGTTAACCCGTACAGCCTACTTAGCTCTCATAGTTTTCCTTTTAATTTCGTTATATATACTGCTGCTGTGAATTTTTTCACAAGTCCAAGTACAACCATTTAGCTAGAAGGGGGGGGACACTTGACTCTAACAAAAAAAATCAGTTAAAAGCTTAATATTTCGCAAACGGATCCCTGAATCCAAAAATGGTTTTCACAAACTCAATATGTTTGAGCGACCTTTCTAACGATATCCCACAACATGGGGTAGATGAGGAAAAAAAAAAACATCCCCACTTTACGTGTAGGGGAGGTACCCTAAAAAAAATATTTTTCTTGATTTTATTTTACCACTTTGTAGGCATGATTAATATGTATACATATGCCAAATTACAGACGGACAGACAGACAGACACACGGACATGGCGAAACTATAAGGGTTCCTTGTTTACTACGGAACCCTAAAAAGAACAAAATTGTGAATTGAGTGAAATTGTTTAAGCTAGGTTAGAACTGTGACCAACCGCGCGCCAGCCGAGCCAGCGCTACTTCCAAGTTGCATGCAGCCAAGCCGGCTATTTTAGCACAAGGTGCATTACGTCGCAAACAAGTTGGATACCAGTTCACAATTAGGTCACTACGAAGTATACGCGTGTATTTCCGTACTACTCTTGTATAGATTGAAAGACCTTAGTAAAAAAGTGATTTCCGATCTATACACGATTAGTTTCACACCCTTGCATTCTGGCCTTGTATAGAATGGAAAGACGCAGTCTCAACTACAGCCAGTGTAAAGTTTTAAAAGTTTCCCTCTGGCATCCTGGGGTCCCCCAAATCTAGAGAAGTACTTTTTAATCAAATCCCAAACAGGGCCAAAATATGTTCAGTAACAAAAAGGCAGTTTGTAATCGGCCTCCGATTACAAACTGCCTTTTTATAGGCTAGGTATACTGTAATGTGAATCACTAACTGCGATACTATAAAAAAGGAATAAAACATGTATAATTTAAAAATAAAATAGAAGTAAAACAAATGCGGCAGAACATCAATATTGCACGTGGCAACTGCCATCGGATATCTGCAAGCCAATTACTGGAAAAAAAACGATATCCTAAGGCTTGATATGGACGGTCGTACCGAAGCTATCATTACATGAGCAGTGGTTATCAGCTGGTGCTTTCACAAAGAAAATGTCCCGTCTACGACCTACATAGCAAACAAACGGTAAATAACGCATCGATTGCTTCCGCACTTGGTGTAATTGCTTTCGCATTGAACCCGTAGAAAACCTATGCATTTATAACCAACCATTCTTGGCAAACAGGCGAAATGTGATTGTACTTTAGGTACGTACACCCCTTTTTTTTTTTTTTTTTGAGGGTGGTAAATCATCAAATGACTTCTCCCGCTCTGGGCGGAGCGAGAGGGCGTGTCAGACTTTTACTGACTATAACCCACCCGTGTTCCTTCCGTTGCCCGTGTGCCAGGGCCGCGATATCCCTTTCGGACAAACCCGCAACCCCAGCAGGCATTGGTCCTTTCGGGCCCCGTCAGTTGGTGCTGACATCTCTTTGAGGCGCGCGTGGAACACAACGCGCCGTCGACCCTGGCCTGGTCCTTATCGGACGGCGAGCTACCCATTGCTCACCGTCGGCAAGCCCGCGCCTACGGTGGCTGGAAGTCGGCTCGCGACTCCCGACGTTAGGTACACCCCTGCCTAACCCATCGGGAAATATAGGCGTGCCGTTATTATGTTATGTTCGTTCTTATTATGGTAATAGAAATACATTAAAAAATTCCAATTGTTGTGCTTTTGTCTGAATTCTCATTAAGGCGACGATAACCGACTTTTAATGATTTTATACTGAATCTCACGTCTAAACGAGTAATGTTAATGATTTGGAAAAAAAATATGTTAAATTAGAGCATTTTTTTTAATAACTTAGTAGATGAATATTTTAGATTATGTTTATATTACATAATGAAATGAATTTGTAAAGTTATGTCTAACGCGGATATAAAACTGAGAATAACGCAAACGAGTATTTTTCTGAAACCTTCACCATGTTAAAGATAATTTAATTATTAATCTTTTAGTATACGTGTTTTATTAAAATACTTTTTGTTTTATGTATAATAAATTAATAATGCGTCTAATTTGGGACAGCGCTCCTTGATGGGCGAGTCCTTTTACTGGCTGGATGTATGAGTTCAGTACAGAACACGCAAGCTAACCACTAAAGGTCACTGGCATATATATGCTGCTTTATTGGGTTAATTGGGAATAATTTTCAATCAATGGTACTTCGATTGGATTCGCTCGATGTGAAAATGTATGATGCATCGTTTAAATGGAGCTGTTCCAACTGGTCGGAGCAATTTTATTTCCATTTAAAACTTTTTTAATGTAGATTTTTGGTTACGTCGTTTACGTTACATCAGTTGCCAGGTGGTTTAACGATTGTAAATCATATGACTGGGCTTCCAATATCCCGCATATTTTGGAAACATGACAGAAATGTAGGTATTTTATATTATATGATATCATAATACATAGTCCTAGTTTATAAATTCTACCAAGCTGTCGGCGATAGACAGGAGTATATTTCTCAAAGGAACTATGAATAAAAATACCACCGAAATACTCTCGATTTAAATGTATTTTGTTTGTACTAGTTGGCAATTCAGGCCATTCAAAAGAAGCGAACATTTCAGTATTTTATAATAGTTTCCGTTTCTCGATTAATAAGCGATAGATGTTCTGCGTTACAGTGACGGGTGAAATACCTAGGGCCTCAGAACAAAAAAGAGCCTAGAGGTAGTCTAATCTTCTTTCTGTTCCAGGTTTTCATTCAGCGAGTAATTTTTAGGGTTCCGTAGTAAACAAGGAACCCTTATAGTTTCGCCATGTCGGTCTGTCTGTCTGTCTGTCCGTCTGTCTGTCCACGGCTTAGCTCACAGACTGTTAGTACTAGAAAGCTGTAATTTGGCGTATGTAATACATATTAATCATGCCGACAAATTGGTAAAATAAAATCAACAAAAAAAAAATTTTTAGGGTACCGTATACGTAAAGTGGGGATGTTTTTTTTTTCTCGTCTACCCCATGTTGTGGGATATCGTTAAAAAGGTCGTTCAAAAATATTGCGAGTTTGTGAAGACCATTTTTGGATTCAGGGATCAGTTTGCGAAATATTAAGCTTTTAAGTGATTTTTTTGTTAGAGTCAAGTGTTCCCCCCCCCCCTGCCAGCTGTTGTACTTGGATTTGTGAAAAAAATCACAGCAGTAGTATATATAACGAAATTAAAAGGAAAACTATGAGAGCTAAGTAGGCTGTACAGGTTAACGAGTAATAATCAACCAACTTAAATTTGCGGTTTGAAAAACATGAGCTCCCATACATTCCGTATGGGAGAACATGTTTTTCAACTACAATGTTAAGTTTGTTCTGGGGATAAATTCATCCCAACTACGGAACCCTTCATTGTGCGTGGTCCGACACGCACTTGGCCGGTTTTTGTTAATTTGATTGTTGCCTGCAGGCTTCAGTTTCTTTTGAACACATAAACTCCTCGATGTTTCACAAAAATTGTCTATACATTACAACTTTAAGTGTTTTGTGAAACTCCCAGATAGCACTTTTCTTGAGAGTTCCGAGGAGATAACACTATCACTTGGTATTTGGACTATTTTTATAATATTTAACCGTTTGTTTTGCGATCAACTATTTATTTACTATTTTTAAGCAATTTTATTACGTGGATCCCAACATATAGTGTTAATGGGTTTTTCCATCATGAATTTCTCAGTAACAACTCGGAGTCTGGATTTGCGCCCGGTTGATGGCAATAAGCTCGTTCTCTATTACATGGGTCTTAAACTGGCGAAATGTGGGTGTACTATAGGTACATCCCTGTCGAACACTTCGAGGATTACTTGACTTGGCTTGATGTTAAGTTATGTTATGATTCTAACAACAAAACCATACTTTAAGCAAATGACGTTCAAACGTCAAAAATATATGGTTAAACAGTCGCTAATCATTACTTAACTTTAAGCAACGTTTATAAATAAACCGCAAAACTTCTAAACTCCACCCAATTAACACTCTAACAACATGGTACCAATAATCCTCTCCCAGAGACCTTTGCCGCTCGATTAGGTACCTACTCAAGCCTTAAACTGTAAACACGCACACTGCAGGTACCCCCGGCCCGAGGGAACAAACACCTTATTGTCTATGTCAAGAGAAACGGTCCAATTTGTCTCTGCGCTTCTGTCATCCCTTTTTATCTATGATTTATGTAGTGTGTAAAAGAAACGGGTTTTTATTATATATTTTTATTCTGTTCACGAATTTGGTTCGTGAAAATTTGGTTTGTATTATTCAATAAGTTGTAGTGTTTTGAATAATTCGGTTTGGTTGTGGGTAAAACAAATTCTGGAAACATGTTGGTCAATATGCGGGGGTCGGATAACCTTGGAAAATTTACTAAAGGCTTTTGCCTTTAGTAAATTTCCCAAGGTTATCCGACCGACGCGACGGTTCTAAAAATGAACATGGTTGAAAACTGTCAAACTAGCGGGGTTAGCTTGTCTATTTCTGCGAGACATATTTTTTTAGTTTTTAGGGTTCCGTACCCGAAGGGTGCCAAATGGAACCTTATTACTAAGCCTCCGCTATCCGTCTGTCTGTCTGTTAGCGAGCTGTATCTCATGAACCGTAATTGGTAGGCAGTTGAAAATTTTACACATTATGCATTTCTATTGCCGCTATAACAACAAAATTAAATAAATATATAAAATTAAAAATTAAAGGGGGTTCCCATACAACAACAATTGATTTTGAAAAAAGTCTTACCCTGGGATGTGGGGTGTCTTTCTCTAGAACTCATCGAGTAGAAAACCAATATTTATTTTAATTTTTTTATCTTCAAAAATGATGAAATATGCCGTAAAAATTGTCAGTATTAGACCATTTTTGTACGAGCTCCATCTCAACAACTAAACAAGTGAGGAATTTAAAACTTCTGTATATCATGTATCATATACATACTATATAATAATCAACAAATACTAAAAACGCCGATTCATAAAGTATTTATTTAAATATGGGTGATTTTCTGCAACTGCAAAAATTACTTTGTAATTCATAACATCATTATGAAATTTATTTTTACGATTTTCATTAAGATGAATAATAATAATAATAATATTCTTAGTTTAGTATTTTCATTTATTTGATTAAAAATGTACAGTAGTACGGAACCCTTCGTATCGGCCGATTTTATTTTATTTTTTCAACTGAAAATTAAGTTCAGAACAACAACTTAATTCTCCTTGTAACTAGTTTATTTTATGTTTTTTAATCTCAGAACTGCTCCAGGTACTTACTGCACTTTATTGTTCCTTTAGGAAATAAAAAACTTGTTTTAAAATGTAATTCTTGATACAGCTTGCCAACTTTTATGTATGAATAGTACATAAACTTTAAAAATGCAGTAAAGAACTACATAACTATTATGTACTCGTATATAAAAGATAGGTACACCATAAAAATACATTTTTTTAAGGTAGGTAGGTACATTTCGAGAAGAGATAATTATGGCTACAAAGGAGGTGATAATTGAGATGACGACTAATCAAGAAATATGGAACAAGAAGACATAACCCCAGTGGCGGATTTGCCCTAAGGCTCAGTAGACTCGGGCCTAGGGCGGCTAGATTTCTTTTTAGCGGAGAGATTTTTTTTATGAATATTTGAATTTTAATAATTTTATTTAATGAGAATGACATAACTAATTTAATGTTCCAACAAGAGTTTAAATTTTAACAATTTTATATAGGTAATGAAAATGTTTGCATGCCGAATGGTGAAATATGGCAGAACTCTGATGAAAACCTACTACTACCTACTTATGTATAACCCATATTTGCAAATAAATGCTATTCTATTCTATTCTATTCTAGATATTAGGGGCGCCAATCGTGACAAAAATTAACTGATGACAAGAAATAACTCTTAAGTCCTATACAGTCTAAACGTTCGCGCACATTATGGCGGTCCGCACTGCACCGCATCGTATAACAATAATAACTTAAAACCATTAAAAAATATGTCCAAATAACTAATTGAAACGCGTCGTTGAATTTCGCGCCACCAACCCGACTCATAGTTAACTAAATTTCTGAACTGATTTCGATATAAGTCGACAATAAAGTAAATTCATTATGTAATCTTTAAGTTGGATGCTGAGAAAGGGCCTAGGGCAGCCAAGACTGCAAATCCAGCACAGCATGACCCCAAATAAATTTGGATCCTAAGAGAATGATGATGATTTTGACAAATAAAGGTGTCAGATGATGGAACAAAAGTTTAATTCGATTCCCTATTTTGGTTGTTTTCCTATTTTAAGAGTATTTGTTCTAAAAGTTGGCAGCGTCGCAAATAGCTGTCAAATATTTACTTGTTTTGATTAATTTAGCAATATTACTGTATGGAAATATGAAATATCGCTAACTAGTGAACTAGGATATTAATAATGAATTGCAATTATAACACTGAATTTCATGTTGTATCCGTTTTAGATGTAAAAAGTCATTTGGAAAATTTCCAAATGTTTTTTTTACTCCTTTACTGCTTTCCAAGGGCGTCGCCAGCCGGTAGCCCAGGGGGGGAGCACGTTGATTATATGGAGGATGGGAAAAGTATGATTTGTAGGTACATTTAAGAGTCAAGAGCACATGAAGCTTTACACTTGTAGGGCGAGTCTTAATGAGCCAAAATGACGCTGGTGGACATTTGATTTTTGACATATCATTTCAACTCGGTAGTCCCGAAAGTCTGACAACCAGTCTTACCAAGGGGTATCGTATTACCCAGTTACTGGGTTGTGGAGGTCAGATAGGCAGTCGCTCCATGTAAAATACTGGTATTCAGCTGCATCCGGTTAGACTGGAAGCCGACCCCAACGTAGTTGGGAAAAGGCTAGGCAGATTGATCGATTAATTGAGTCCCGGTAGGAACTGAGAAAAATAATAATTTCCATTTTCAATGTATGGATTGGAAAAGGACCTTTCGGGTCGTTTTTTCCCAAAATAGAGCTGAAACCTAATAGGTATTATGACTGGGCCTTCGACCAACACATAGATACGAATATTACGTCCCCGGACTCCGGATTAGACCCCCGTTTAGGAGATAAGGAACTTTAAAAAACCAAATAAAAGTCGTCCAAATAAACAAAATTGGCTTTATGTATGTAGTTTCTTTACATTAAAATGTCTTGTATTTGACAAACATAATTGAATCACGAAATATTTGTCATCTATTTGCGACGTTGCCCACTTTCAGAATAAACGCTCTTAAATTAAAAATGTATAATGTTACAAGGACCAATAAAATAGGATAAGACAGGGCTAGTCTTGTATAATTTTTATTTCTTTCTTAGAATAGTGCTACATTAATATATTCAAGGACATTAAACGAGACAGAATTGAATTTTAATTGTTTTAGCGCCTATAGGCGTTTAGTGCCCCTCAAAATGTTAATATCCTTTACATCAACACAGCTCGAGGCCATAAGTTTATTCTAGAATTTATACTTAAAAGCGGTTCTTCATTCCATACAGCTGTACAAAGAGATACTAAAAGAAAAATGGCGTCTGATTCGATGAACGTAGTGGAAAATTGTCCTCGCTGCAGTATTCGCTATATCATGCTTAAAATACAGGGCTTGTTTGTGAAATTACTAGGTTTAACCAGGGTTGACTTGACTAAAACAAAAATATCAGAAATAAATTAATATCTGATATTGATATGCAATTCCTGATAGGTAGAAAAAAATGTTTAGTTGATATCTTCGCCAATGCGTTTTCTAAAACCGGAAAGTAATTTTCTATCTTTGAAAAAACTGGTCAGTCTACTCACCAGAGCTTTTTGAAACTCCAGATTTGAATTTATAGGGTTAATTACTTCGTTGTACAGTAACAACGAAGTTATTAAATCAATTCAAATCTGGAGTTTTATTTTCTTAGGAAGTTTGGTACTTTATACTTTTTATTATATTTCACTACTACACATACAATAAATACCTAATAGTAATAATTTATTAAAAAAAAACTTCTTTGAAAATAATATTTACAAAATTTTATAACTTACAGACTTATTATATTTATAATATGGACCCTGTTCTCGATACCGTTGGGCTACTACTTTTTTTTTAAATTTTTTTGGTTATTTTTTTGTTTTTATAAAAATATTTAAAAAAGTATATTACGTTTTAGGTTTTTTATTTAAGTCTTTAATATTTAAAGGAATAATAATAATATTATGTATATAAAAAACGAGGGGAAATAATATCAAAAATCTTGAAAGAAGTAAACAAAATTCCCAGAAAAAAAAATACTTTGTTAATCGGTCTTGAACATGGCTTTATGAAAACTCCCAGAATCAGAGTAAAAAAAAGTCATAACCAAGAAAAAAAAAATTCGAAGTTGAACGGACCAACAAAGCTTCCCCTATATATTATTAAAACTATGATAAATCAGGCTGCAGTCTATTTTTACGACGCATACTTCAAAGAAAATAGCCTTTTACAGGAAAAACCGACTCATGAGGGGAAACTAATATGATTTAAGCGATTCAAACTTGTGAGGAAACCGAGAAAATCCGCTTTCGGGTTCAAGCGAAATAATTTTTGTTACACGTCTTTATTAAAGTTCAGAAACTCAGGGAATAAACATATTCAAATGTTGAAGAATATTTTCTCACATTATACATAGTAGGCACCTCACTAAGTAGTCAGTTGTGACTGGTCATCTCTTATCTGCCAGGGCTTATTTTTAATCTTATATTTTGAATTGGTTTGATATTTTTTGTACATTGTTCTCACATATAGAAGCAACAAGAATAATGTACCCAGGATTTTGTAATTTTCTATATTTAAAAGAGTATCCTTGGAGTTTCTTGCCCGTTCTTCTCCATTAAGATTTTCGTTTTGGAATGGGCAACTAGCTTCAACTTTCTGACTAACTGACGCGACTATTTGACAATTCAAAAGTGCCTGTAAATGGTTTAATTGAAATAAATGCTTTGAGTTTGAGTTTGTAGATTTCATATGTGTATCATTTCATTTGGACCGCGGGTGAGGCTCGGACTCCACCAAAGCGGAGATGTGCAGAAATGTCCGAAACGGAGACGAAAAGAGATGTTTTTCAGCTAGGGTGTATCCACCGAAGCAGTACGGATATGCGTACTAGCTAGAATAGAGCGGAGAAGTATGCTGGCTAGAGCGGAGATGTGTGTTGGCTAGAGCGAAGATGTGTGCTGGCTAGAGTGGAGATGTGTGCTGGCTAAAGCGGAAATGTGTGCTGGCTAAGGCTGCCTGTCCACTGGAGCGGAGAAGAGAGGAGCTTGCTTGGGCTTCTCTAACCAATAGAATCTACAGTCCGCTCCAGAGTTTAGATTCTATTGGTAAATATTGGCACAGCTCCGCTCCTCTCCTCTCTTCTCCGCTCCAGTGGACAGACAGCCTAAAGCGGAACTGTTACGGTGCCGCTCACTGTACGCCGCTCACATCTCTGCGAGGCACAGCTCACATCTCCGCTTTGTACCGCCGCCGACGCCCAGCTCTCGGCGAGGCATAGCTCACATCTCCGCTTCGATCACGCTATGCAAATATGATACATCTCCACTTAGTGGTATCCACTGAAGCTGAATGAAAACGAGATGTGTGAATAACGAAATTCTATTGGTTGTTTAAAACACATATCCTGTCGTCTCGTCTCCTCTCCGCTTTGGTGGAGTTCGGGCCTTACAGTCAATGTAACTTTTTCAATAACATAACCTAATAAGTACCTACTTTTTATGTTGATCTGAAAAATCTGGAATCGCAAATTAGCAGAAACCACTTAATGAGGAATAAATCCTGATCTCTCAAAACGGTGAATTTAAACATCGAAACCAGCATGTCATAGAACCAAAAAATCGAAGACATTTGCGACATCCACTAGCCCGCAGTGGGCCCGTTGTAGTGGTTTATCACCCACTCCCTCTCACAGAGAGCAGGCCTGTGTCCAGCAGTGGATACGTTATAATAAGCTGATTATAATAATGCAATCCTGATTTCGTTCCTGTCATTTCTGAGGCGGAGGAGATAAATCATTTAACACTTTCGACTCCACCCACTTTTCATAGAGCTCATACGCCATGCTGCCATACATATCGGAAGTGAAGCCCCTGGGAACCCACCGGCATTACGTTTGCGCTAAAGTTAACCATCGCGGACGGTCAACGGCATTAGGTTTAAAAACGTATTATAAAACAAAGTAAAATTGTGTTTTCAGGGGGTCTAAACACTATACGTAGTTTCCAATCTTTTAAATTTATTGTGAATATTTGAAACCACGAAAAAAGCTTTTTGATAAAAAAATGCTTGTATTTTAAAAACAACGCGTATAGTACTACTAAACCAACACACTAACACTTACACACAACACACACACACACACACACACATCACAACACACAACAACAACACACAAACACACACTTAACACACTTTTTATACTAATAAATCTTGTTAAAATATTCACGGTTTATAATACTTTATTCGCTAAGAAAAATCTACATTTAAAATGAGCCTTTGGCGAGGGCTCCCGGCGTCCCATATACGACTAGGTAAGACCTCCAGGAGGGCTTCCGGCACTGAACGTGTTAACCTGCAATGGGACAACAATGATCTCATATTTTTTGTAGTGATCCTAAAAGCACTACTTGCAACAGTCCACAGAATACACACTTACGCAAGTCTCACCCACTTACATTTATTTGAACTCCCAGAATACCAATATTTACCTTCAATAATATCATAAGATTTATGTCAAATAGCAATGTTTCCGCTGGGTGTATATTATCGTTTCCGATTAAATCTATCATGCGGAAAGCGAATGTAATTGAACAATAAAATGGCGTATATTGTGTTGGTTAACTATTCGTCATGCGTTATCTTTTGTACCATTGGTAGTTTCATGGAACTGATCGAGTGATAGGGATAGGTACGGTTTCCTATAGGTATTAATTGGATATCCCTTGCTGTTTGAAATACCTACCTAAGAAAGGAAATTAAAATGAGGCCTGTACAAATACATTTTTGCTTTTTACACTATAGAAGTTTTGGTTTCTTTTCACTAATTTGCTCCTTTTTAGCGTTTCGTAGTCAACAAGGAACGCTTATAGTTTCGCCATGTCTCTTAGTTGTAGAAAGCTGTAATTAGACATGGTATACATATTAATGACGCCGAAAAAGTGCTAAAATAAAATCATGTTTAATTTTCTTTTCTGGGTCCTCCCCTACACGTAAACTATATGGGTATCTATAAGCATATATTTAGCTTTAAAGTGCTAATTTTTTTTAGAATCAAGTTTACCCCACCCTGCCAGGTAAATGGTTGTTTTTGGATATGTGAAAAACAAAAAAACAGTGTTGCTAGTTAATTTCTTGGGCAATTAACTTTTTACAGTTCCCTCTTTAACTATGTATAAGTTGCCTAGTTAATACATACCTACATAGCTACCATAGTTAATACTACTAACAAAAGTTAGCGAAAGAGCTACATTAGGTAACAATAGGATTCAGTACATGATTTTGAAACCCACTGCGTTGAACTTTTTCGTCGGTTATTTAAAAAAAAATCTGCTGTCCCATACATTTTGGCCGCGTAGGTATATTGCATTTTTCTATGAAACAGCAGATTATTTTTCAATAACCGACGTATAATTTCAACGCAGGGGGGTTCAGAATCATGTACTGAATTCATGGTATCAGTTGTCGCGTCGATGTCCCCGTACACTGCTACCCTGTACATTATATGTTAGATGATATACAGAAGTTTCAAATTCCTAACTTGTTTAGTTGCTGCGAGAGAGCTCGTTCAAAAATGGTCTTAAACTGACAACTTTTACGGCCCCCTATTTATTCATTATTGAAGATAAAAATAAATAAAAATTATATTTGTACTCTACTCAATGAGTTCAAAAAAATTACATTCCACATGCCATGGTATTTTTTCAAAAATCATATTCAAAATGTTAACTTTATTACATTTTTATTAGTGCCAACCTGTATACAGCGTCTATCAAAAACCCTGCCCGATCCGTGAGGGTGTTGTTAAGAGCGGCCAACCCGTCATACTTTTCATACAAACGGCTTTGTAACACACCTTTCTTTGAAATGTTTAAAGTAATATGTATCTTGTTCACTATATCTAGGTTTCTATGGAACCAAAAAAAATAATTGAGAAACAAATTCAGTATAAGCCTCCAAAAATCTGCTTTTTTGCACAAATTTTACCCGAACTTTGGCCGGTCTTAATATACTCATAATTGGTAAAAGTAAAGAAAACATCTGCATAGAAACCGCGCACATGTAATGGAAATTCTAAATATCAAACAATTTTTTCACAAACTTCCCGTTTACTCAAAAACACGTATATCCTGATACACTATTTTTCGAACAATGTTATCGCGTTCTTTTTTTTTTTTTTTTTTTTTTTTTTTTTTTTTTTTTTTTTTTTTTTTTCAAAACGTTGCGAATTTCTTCTTGTATCGTGGGTGCGTTTACAAACATAGAAGCTCACATACACTAACACCCAGACCCGGAACAACTACTTGCAGAACATACAAATATTTGTTCCGTGCGGGGATCGAACCCGAGACACATTGCGCAGCAGTCGATCGCTCAGCCACTGCGCCAACCGTGTCGTTCTCGCTTGTTTGTTAGCAGATCTCACTTGCGCTCGATGAAACGATAGATGGACCGGGAAGGGCCCTCTTAAGAATCACACAGAGAGTCTATTTAGATGGTAAGTGTCTAGAAAAAAGAAAAAAAAAAATACGCCGTCTTTTTTTTGTCAATAGGGAATTTTACCAGGTTATGTATATGGGATGCGGGCAGCCGTAGTTTAGCGGATGTCTACAAGTCATAACCTATGACCTCTGTTGAAAATTTACCAATTTTTTATGGAATTCGGATAAGTTTGATACTAAAAACGTGAATTTTAAATAGCAATAACTTTTTTATTTTCAATAACAATAAGTTTTTTTTTTTACTTTTTGGTAATGTTAATCCGGTACCTATGTGATCTTTTAGGATCACACAGGGTTTTTGTAACACATTGTATAATTATAGGTACCTAGGTGAATACAAAGTTCCAAACAGTTCACCTCAAAGATGTCAAACAGTAAAAAAGGGTACCAAGAATTTCAAGGAACCCACGTTTCCTCTAGTCATGGTCTGTGATAAAATGTACCCTCGTCTTGTACCGAAAACAAATACTTGCCGAAGAATTTATTGGCGTTAATTAATTGCTACTGAAACATTTCAGGAAGTCTATATCCACCTAATAAACTACGTATTATGTTTTCGATAAAAAGTCGGCTGTTAAGAGCGTTTATTCTAAAGGTGGGCAACGGCGCATTTAGATGTCAAATATTTAATTGTTTTAATTAATTTGGCAATATTTTTGTGTGAAAATAAAAAATATGGCTAACTAGCGAACTAGAATATTGATAATGAAATGCTTTAATTAATATCGTAACACCGAATATTTAGTTTTAGATGTAAAAAAACTATTTGGAAACTTTCCAAATGCGTGACCCGACGTGTGGACACGTCAAGCGTGGACACTGCTCTCGACGCTTGACGTGTCCACACGTCAGGTCCGGGTTTGCAACAAGTCAATTGCCATCCTGAGGATTACCTCGTTGAGAGGTGAAACACGTGTCGATTTCTTACAGGGTTCTTTATGACTCGTTAAGAACAGTTACGCGGATCAGGTTACTAAATATACGTCGTCTATTGTATTTTTTTAGGATAAACCCACTTAAAGCTCTATTTATCAACTTTATAAGATCTACGTATTTATAAATCTGAAGATTTTGTATACCACGTAGCATAATAGAATAATCAACCTATAATTTTCCCACTGCTGAGTCACAGGCCTCCTCTCTGTGACAGGGAGTGGGCCGTAATCCACCACGCGGGCCCAGTGCGGGTTGGTGTATAACATAATCCCTGTGAATTACTTTTAAAACTAAAAAAGAAAAAAAACCTTCGAAACCTACCTACGGTTATGTGGTATTATATCATCTGTGCTACGGCACAGTGCAACCTGACAACCACGAACTTCTACAAACATTAGATAGTAGGAATAAAATTGTTCTATCATTTTCTAAATACATTGCATTATTTTTGATGTTAAGCTTTAATAAATAAAGGTTAACATCCAAAACTCTACCTTATGTAAAAAATCTACCACGTAGATTATAGGAATTCCCCATTTCACAACACACTGCTCAAACACTTTGTGTAGGCGCTTTAAAGCAGGTGTGGCGATGAACAAATCGTTCACCCGAACCACTATGTAACATCCCTACGATAGTGACACATCACTACGTTTTTGG
Organism: Agrochola lota; assembly: GCA_947364205.1. NCBI lineage: Eukaryota > Metazoa > Arthropoda > Insecta > Lepidoptera > Noctuidae > Agrochola > Agrochola lota. Next base: position 17,130,057 of record OX376228.1, read on the forward strand.
ACGAAAACTCCGACGGTTATTTTTCTGGTGTTTGACTGTTTGTTAGTTATTAATCCAGGTTCTCACTATTTCTATGGTGCGACTATCACTTGTTATTCTGATTGTATCAATCTATCTAGTGTACTACAATTTTGTGAGCGTTCCTGGCTGATTAAACTATATAACCTATGTATCACAGTGAATGGTTTTATTCCGAATATTCGGGAGCAACTGTTTCCCGCACAGGTAATTACGCTAGCTATTTATTATAACATCTATATTTCCATTCATTTACCGATTCCCATTCTATCATTACACTCCCCACGTGTCTTAGTACATTCAAATACCAGTAGCAGATCATTAATTTCCTTTGAAGCCTGTTTCAATAATTAGGTAAGACGTACGTCAGTCTCGTATTAAGCAAGCGCGGGGCCCGTAGCAAATTTTATCGAGAGGCCTTTGTTCTGCTATGGGTTCTTAAGTACAAAAAATTAAAAAAACAATATTCAATACGTTTATTTGCCATCAACGTTTATAAATATGTTAAAAATTGTATTACTGATTGTCTTAATCGGAAAACGTGTTACGTATCACGTTTTTGTGAAATTAAGTAAATTCTAGATACTACATCTTAATAAGTTTCACTCAAAAATAATCGCTCAGGCTCAGGATAAGCGGGGCCCCCTTTTGCGCGGGGCCCGTAGCAATTGCTACTCTTGCTAAGTAGTTAATCCGGCACTGACTTAGGTACTAGATAAGTACAAAGACAGCAACATTATTTAATAATTAATAAAATACCTCCAGCTGATTTACCCAGCGTGTTTCTTGTCCACGGACTGATGCGGATGATTTAATAATCCTGCAATAATAAAAAGTTGTACGTTTCATTGAAGTGTATATCTTCCATTCCTTTCATATTAATAAACAAAAATCAATAATTTGGTACCTATAGGTTCTAACGTTCTATGTTAGGTACTTACCTAGAAAATCAATCTTTGGCTTTGACTTCTTCCTGGGCTCTAGATACAAGATACTCAGTTGCCGCATCACTGCCTCTAAATATCGTTATCTCGAATAACTTTAACCCTTAACTATTTCGGGTTACAGATATTCGGGCCAGATTCCAGGTTTGGTTTTTGGGAATTTCGGATAACATGACCCAACATTCTATTATATCTATAACTAGCTTCTGCCCGCGACTTCGTTCGCGTAGAAGTCATAAATAGGAAACCCCCACCCCCACCTATGAAATCAACGTTTTGTATGGAGAATTTTAAAGAAGTTGCATTTTACATACTAACATTTTTTTAATTTATATAATTTATATAACAACCATGAACACGAATGTTTTAAAACTTTTATGCCCTAATGTTTAAAAACTAAGTGAACGAATATGCCACTTAGATTAAGCGACAAAAATAAGTTGTGGCTAAGTTAAAACAAATAGTGGTCATTTCTGCTAACAAAATAAGGAGTCATTTTTAAGTATTTTTTATGTTCTTCTTCTTTTCGTGTGGTTAGTAACTAACCTGATGTCAGAGTTTTAAAGCCGCCCATGGGCCACTGACTTGGCTTCACATGCCGTCAAGAAATATCTCTCAGGCATGCCGGTTTCCTCAAGATGTTTTCCTTCACCGTTTTTATTTATTTATTTAAACTTGTTACATACAAAAAAGGTACAAAGGCGGACTTAATGCCTTAGGCATTCTCTAACAGCCAACCAAGAGTGGTGAAGAGATTAGATGGCAGGTGCTCTGTTTGAGAGGAACAAAGAAAAAAAATTAAAAATATATCATAATGCATTATAACTAAAATAGTTACAACAGTACATAAATAGGTTATAAACAACATACACATACATACATATTCACTTTAATATAAAAACTATATTATATACATATATATATATATATATATATATATATATATATATATACGAAATCTAGGGAGAGAGGTGTTGAGATGACTACTCTATTCATTTTGAAAATAACTCCGCAATTTCCGCGTTTTTGAAGCAAGTGATAATTATACAATACGCACATTAATCCGAAAAGTCAGAGGTGCGTGGCTTGGGTTCGAACTCGAGACCTATGACTTGGCAGTCCGACGGTCACACCACTAGGCTATCACTGCTATAATGGTATTATTTTTTTTTGTTTTTTTTTGTTTAGTATTTTTTATGTTTATAAAACGACAGGTATGTAATAAGGTTTTTTTACTATTGGTAGTTGTCTATGATGGTCATTATTCGATATAATACCAAGCAATTGATGAATATTTTAAATCATAGAAGTGACGAGGTTCTCTATTTGTGAGAAAAAAACGCCAATTTCATAGGTGGGGACCCAATACTAAAATGACAGACTCATTTCCTGCCCGCGCTAGGTAGCTTAGGTGGTATTTAGTTTTCGCTTAGCGATCTTTCTGATATTCTTTATTTTTGCTCGGCTCCTTAGGCTGCTTAGCGTGATATTATTTTTCAGAATTTGATTTGATAATCCGACTGGTAGTTGCAGAGATTAGCGCGTTCAAATAAACAAACTCCTCAGCTTTATAATATTGATAAATATATATTACATACAATACATACGAGGAGCTCGTGGCTAAGTAACAACAGCCGCACTGGTCGATCCATCAGGTTAAGCTACGCTTGCCGGACTTGATCAGTGGATGGGTGACCATCTTTACATACCGAGAATCCTCCGTGCCTCGGAAAGCACGTTAAGCCGTTGGTCCCGGCTGTCATTCGTGGATCTTTGACAGTCGTTACGAGTCGTCAGAAGCCCGAAAGTCTGACACCAGTCTTACCAAGGGGTATCATATTACCCAGTTACTGGGTTGTGGAAGTCAGATAGGCAGTCGCTCCATGTAAAATACTGGTATTCAGCTGCATCCGGTTAGACTGGAAGCCGACCCCGACATAGCCAGCTATGTCGGGGTCGGCTTCTGAAAAGGCTAGGCAGATTGATATATTACATACATAACACCACGCCGCATTTCCCCGAAGGGTTAGGCAGAGGTGTACCTATAGTCACCCACTAAAACCACCCACTAAAATAATATAAACATATATTATTTTATGACAAATATTGATTCAACTGTATAATTCGGGAACAATTCAATTTAAATAATTAATTCATGCCCACTGTAACGTTTCGGTTGCTATTTGAATAATGATCATTTGTTAACAATGCCATTTAAATACAGATAATTAAACTACATAATTCTACATAATCAAACTAAATCGCTCATATGGAGTCAAAAATATAAATGATATCTGTTTTTACATCTTACAGAAGCGTATTGACTGCCAGTGCCTCGGTGGATATTGGTTTTAAATAAAAACCGGCCAAGTGCGTGTCGGACCACGCACAATGAATGGTTCCGTAGTTGGGATGAATTTATCCCAAGAACAAACTTAACATTGTAGTTGAAAAACATGTTCTCCCATACGGAATGTATGGGAGAACATGTTTTTCAAACCGCATATTTAAGCTGGTTGATTATTACTCGTTAACCTGTACAGCCTACTTACCTCTGATAGCTTTTTCTTTAATTTCGTTATATATACTACTGCTGTGAATTTTTTCACAAATCCAAGTACAACTATTTAGCTGGCAGGGGGGGGGGGGACTTGACTCTAACAAAAAGTTAAAAGCTTAATATTTCGCAATGGAATACCTGAATCCAAAAATTGTTTTTTTTTTAGGGGTGTACCCTATATATACCTAAATATTTTTCTTGATTTTATTTTAGCACTTAGTCAGCATGATTAATATGGATACATATGCCAAATTACAGCTTTCTAATACTAACAGTCTCTGAACTATGCCGCCTAAAAAATTAACGCGACTGCAGATCGTGGGGTCCTTTATTGATTTTTTGAGGGTGGGAAATTAGAAGATCGTGGAGTCCTGGGTTCAATTTTCGGATCGGGCAAAGTGTAACCAGGTTCTCCTTTAAGGGAAGTCTCATTCGCAATAGCTATAGGCTCACCACCTCTAAGATGGGAATTGGGACTTGTAACAAAACTGACGATATATCCTTTAGGGAGTTACAGGCTTGTTATAAAAGTATGTAATATTATTCGTTAATGACATTTAAATAAAATATGGAGTTAAATACTAATATCCGGTACGACCTAACAAAATTAGTTAAGATATAGGTCAATTTGAACGAGCTCACCCACTTGATCCAACCACAACTTAACTCTATATACAGTAACCTATTTGTCTATTTACCTCACATTGAACCACTGCTGGATACCTGAAAGCTTTTATCTCTATGCTTTCAAACGATATTTCGAGATAAAATAGCGTTCAAAGCTGAGACTCCGTCTAAAACAAACTTACCTAAAAATGTTAACAGGAATGTCCACAAAATAGTCGTCAGATTTTTTTTTTAAGATTTGTATTCGTTCTGATTTTTAATTTAGATACTAATTGATATTGGTTGAAAGTACTATCATCAAGTCCAAGTGGCCAAGTCTAAAGTCCGAGGTTCGAATCCCTGGATAAGACTCTCAGGCCAAACCAGATCCGTGTTTTTGTTTCTGATGTATTCTAAGATTATTGAGTTACCTACAGCAGAACAGCGTTATGACCTGGAACCAAATTCTACCCCTAATCAGCTAACTTGGCTCGCCATAGCAAAATATCCACTCTGCCTGCCTAGCCTTTTCCCAACTATGTTGGGGTCGGCTTCCAATCTAACCGGATGCAGCTGAATACCAGTATTTTACATGGAGCGACTGCCTATCTGACCTCCACAACCCAGTAGCTGGGTAATACGATACCCCTTGATAAGACTGGTTGTCAGAATTTCGGGCTTCTGACGACCCGTAACGACAGTCAAAGACCCACGAATGGCAGCCGGGACCAACGGCTTAACGTGGATCATTTCCACCCACTCTACGTTAATTAAAACTCACAAACCACAAGCTCTACAAATGACCTGATATTCAAAGAAGAAAACAGCAAAGCTCTCTGCAAAGCCTGAAAATACGTCCAAGTTTTCAGTACAAAATCCTCTAAAGCAAGGCTGTAGTATGAAGCGGCTAATAAACAAATGTGATGTAAATCCTTATGCAACGGGATTCGAAGCTAATCCCGCACTCCGGGACTAATCAGGGCATTGCTGCGGGATTATTAAGCTCCACATAGACATTTATATTTCATGTCAATATTGGTTATTTATTCGTATTCATATTGATAGCTGTGATAGCCTAGTAGTGTGACTATAGGACTGCCAAGTCATAGGTCTCGAGTTCGAACCCCAGGCACGCACCTCTGACTTTTCGGATTCATGTGCGTATTGTATAATTATCACTTGCTTCAAAAACGCGGAAATTGCGGAGTTATTTTCAAAATGAATAGAGTAGTCATCTCAACACCTCTCTCCCTAGATTTCGTATATATATATATATATATATATATATGTATATAATATAGTTTTTATATTAAAGTGAATATGTATGTATGTGTATGTTGTTTATAACCTATTTATGTACTGTTGTAACTATTTTAGTTATAATGCATTATGATATATTTTTAATTTTTTTTCTTTGTTCCTCTCAAACAGAGCACCTGCCATCTAATCTCTTCACCACCCTTGGTTGACTGGTAGAGAATGCCTAAGGCGTTAAGTCCGCCTTTGTACCTTTTTTGTGTGTAAAAAGTTTAAATAAATAAATAAATAAAAAGGGGGAAGGAAAACATCTTGAAGAAACCGGCATGCCTGAGAGAATTTCTTGACGGCATGTGAAGCCAAGTCAGTGGCCCATGGGCGGCTTTAAAACTCTGACACCAGGTTAGTTACTAACCACACGAAAAGAAGAACATAAAAAATACTTAAAAATGACTCCTCATTTTGTTAGCAGAAATGACCACTATTTGTTTTAACTTAGCCACAACTTATTTTTGTCGCTTAATCTAAGTGGCATATTCGTTCACTTAGTTTTTAAACATTAGGGCATAAAAGTTTTAAAACATTCGTGTTCATGGTTGTTATATAAATTTAAAAAAATGTTAGTATCTAAAATGCAACTTCTTTAAAATTCTCCATACAAAACGTTGATTTCATAGGTGGGGGTGGGGGTTTCCTATTTATGACTTCTACGCGAACGAAGTCGCGGGCAGAAGCTAGTTATAGATATAATTGAATTTGGGTCATGTTATCCGAAATTCCCAAAAACCAAACCTCGGCACGCACCTCTGACTTTTCGGATTCATGTGCGTATTGTAGAATTATCTTTCTTGCTACAAAAACGGTGAAAAACATCGTGAGGAAACCAGCATGCCTTTTTTTTTTTTTTTGGATGGGAAATCATCAAATGACTTCTCCCGCTCTGGGCAGAGCGAGAGGGTGTGTCAGACTTTTACTGACTAAAACCCACCCGTGTTCCTTCCGTTGCCTGTGTGCCGGGGCCGCGTTATCCCTTTCGGACAAACCCGCAACCAAACCAGCATGCCTGAGAGATATTTCTCGGCGGCATGTGAAGACAAGTTAGAGGCCCATGGGCGGCTTTAAAACTCGGTTAGTCACTAACCACACGAAAAGGAGAAGATTCGTATTTAGTTTTGTAAATATCGGAGAAGAAATTAACGTTCGACTATTTACCCCACTACGCGAAGACCGAAAGAGTATTATGATTGCAACCGGCTATGTATGTATTTAGGTGACAGCCCCGTTGGTCTCGTGGTCACAAGCGCATCTGCTGAGCGCGGGGTCCTGGGTGCCCAGGTCGGGCAAAGTGTTATTGGGTTTTTCCATTAAGAATTTCTCAGTAACAGCCCGGAGTTTGGAAGTTGGCGGTGTGATACCGCCGTGCCTCGGAAAGCACGTTAAGCCGTTGGTCCTACGCCTGGTCACTCTCCGGTCGTGTCGGATTGCCATCCCATCGAACAAAGAGAGTGAGTGCACCTGTGTCTGCGCACACACTTGTGCACTATAATATCTCCCGCGTAGGTGGCCAGTCTCTGCTAGATTGGCCGCCATGGCTGAAATTTGGTCTGGAGTACTATTATTTTCTATGTATGTTCATTAATTGTTCCCTCATACATAACTCCTAAACTACTCGTCATATTTTGATAAACGAAGTCTCGTTGGAAACGTCATTTTGTACCTCGGGACATTCAATTAATAGTGGTCGATCAATTGATATTCGATGATTTGGCATTCTATATGGAACCCAAAGGAAATAATGACAGGGTTTTGTGAAATCGGTAGGCATATTGAGTTGTTTTGCCCTTGATCTGAAACGTGTGGATAATTTATGCACTTAAATGCGTGTCTCTAATAATTTGTGTTTTACGAGATTTATCGAGATTTCATGCAGAATTTAGCCGAAAATCATAATGGTATAAGACGGAGCTAATTACAAACACGAAGGTAGGTAAATAATTGTGATCTTAAATGGTAACTAATCAAACTTTGATACCACACAGATTAACTAGCGATTAAATTCATACCATGCATTGCATACATAACCAAACAACCGGCAACCAGTGTGCGTGTATAACCAGCACCCGAATTGCGTAACACACGATCAATCACAATCTGAATAATTTTGAAAGAGATTTTTTTTTTTTTTTAAACGTTTCTCCCCACTAAGAATTTCTTCTTGTATCGTGGGTGCGTTTACAAACATAGAAACTCACATACACTAACACCCAGACCCGGAACGACTACCTGCAGATCATACAAATATTTGTTCCGTGCGGGGATCGAACCCGCGACACATTGCTAATCCATTGCTTCATATGTTCGAAAAATGTATCTGCTCAAATACGTAAATAACGTAATAAATGTGCGTAGTACTACTGGACGTAATAAAATCGCGGCGGTTTTATTTCGTACGTACTGGATTTTGAACTCTCGATATTGAGCCGAGCATTGAGTATCCAACAGAGCGCATTCGGCGCGTATCCGAGCGCATCAAGAAAACACACTGTTGGATATTCAACTCTCGATGCTAAGCAGAGCGTCGAAATTCCAATACGCGAAACGAAGCAAAAGGAGTATGTAATGATCGCACTCGACGTTCTGTTGTTTCTGCCTGCCCCCGTGGGAAGGAGGCTTTAAGTTTATTTATGTGTATGTTTAGGTATCGACCTTATTGCTTATATAATAAGGTCGAAAAGTGGTCAGGCGCTAGTGTCCGCGATGGTACTTATATAAACTCCCGCGAGTTAACGTTACGAAAAAAACTTGCATCCTTATTATACATGCAATTAATCCCATGTTCTAATTACACCTGGTTTTATTTATATCTCCCACAAAAAATCTAGGTTTAAACACGTCTTACAAGTGCCTCAGACATGGCCAAGTATTGCAAAAACGTGCAGAAATATTTTTTTAAAGTGCAGCATTGGAATTACAAATACAAGCTCAGTAAGTATTTGAGGTAAGTTCTGCTAAAGTTGTGTTGCAAAAGATCCAAGAAGTTGAGAAGTTTACACAATGTGGAGCAACCTGTTCGAGTTCGTTGTGTATCAATTATTTTTATTTTCTTAAAAAGGGAAATTAATTCTTTTACTGCCATTGTTGTCGAAGGATCGATGGCCGGTGGAGCAAACGATTTCTGGAGTGGAGACCGCGTGTCGGAAAACATGGTGTGGGACGCCCCCCAGCTAGATGAACCAATGACCTTAAAAAGGTGGCAAGGACGGACTGGATGCGGAAGGCGTAGGACAGGGTGTTGTGGCGCAGCCTGAGAGAGGCCTATGTCCAGCAGTGGACTAAGGTCGGCTGAATTGATTGACTCCCATGACCGGCGTTTTTCCATTAAATAAACTTAGATACAAATTTTATTAGTGGCGTTCGTGGCTAAGTAATAACAGCTGCACGGGTCGAACCAACAGGTTAAGCTACGCTTGCCGAGGTTGATCCGTGGATTGGTGACCATCTTTACATACCGAGACTCCTCCGTGCCTCGGAAAGCTGTTGGTCCCGGCTGTCATTCGTGGATCTTTTACAGTCGTTACGGGTCGTCAGAAGCCCGAAAGTCTGACAACCATTCTTACCAAGGAGTATCGTATTACCTAGTTACTGGGTTGTGGAGGTCGGATAGGCAGTCGCTCCATGTAAAATAATGGTATTCAGCAAAATCCGGTTAGACTGGAAGCCGACCCCAACATACTTGGGAAAAGGCTAGGCAGATTGATTGAAACTTAGATACAAATTATTATCATGCTCCATAAAAAGTAGAGGGAGGACCAACGACGAAAGACAAATAATCCTTCATTTAGATGCCGGTTTATTTAATACCAATTTGGACCTGATAGAAAATAAAGTCAACCCCAAAAAAATTCAAACAAATATACCTCTCAATTAACTGAAATAATTTACGCTCTCACACATTTCTTAGAGACACATTTTATTTACAAAATTCCTCTAAAATTTATCGAACCTTGTTCCAAACTAAGTTAGTGGAGCAGTCAAGCTGCTGAGCCTACAGATAGCTAAGTAAGTCCACCACTGTGATTGATGAAGCTGTCCCTCTATAAATCGATGCGATATGTTGCTTCGACTGTTTGGCGTTACATAGAGATGATGATACCACACTAACTTGATTTACCTATTTTGCGTTTTAAAGAAAATTTTATAAGAGTTGTATCATCATCAACATATCAGCCGAAATACGTCCACTGCTGGAAATAGGCCTCCCAAAAGCATCACTTCGACCGATTCTGTTCTTCCTGCATCCAGCGGAGCCCTGCGGCCTTCACAAGGTCATCGGTCCGCCTTGTGGAGGCCCTCCATCGCCTCTCCCACCGCGCGTCTCTCTCCAACGTCTTCCGGTACACGGTCGCCACTCCAGGACCTTTCGGCCCCATCGGCCATCTGTTCTGCGAGCAATGTGCTCTGTCCACTGCCACTTAAGTTTGGCAATTCTTCGGGTTAGTTAATTGAGTCAGGCGTGATTTTGCGGGAATCCATTATAAAATACAATAGATGACGTATACGTCGATTTCTTATAGAGTTCTTTATGAGTCTTTAAGAACAGATAAGCGGATTAGGTTACTAAATACGTCTTCTATTGTTTTTTTTTTTAATTCTTCGGTTTATGTCGGTTACCTTAGTTCTCCTGCGGATCTCGATCGACAGGTTGCATAGGTACTTACATTTAATAGGATATGTGTATGAGTGTAAATACAAAACAAATTAAATCATCACCATCATCTCCCGAGCCTTTTCCCAACTATATTGGGGTCTACCGGTCCAACCAGTACCAGTCTAACCGGATGCAGCTGAATACCACTATTTAACACGGAGCGACAGCCTATCTGACCTCCACAAACTAGTTACTAGGGTAATACAATATCCCTTGGTAAGACTGGTTGTCAGAATTTAGGGCTTCTGACTGTCAAAGATCCACGAATGACACCCGGGACCAAGTGCTTACCGTGCTTTCCGAGACACGAGGTCTTGGTATGTAAAGATGGTCACCCATCCACGGACCAACCGTGGCAAGCGTAGCTTAACCTGATCGATTGACCCGTGCGGCTGGTATTACCTAGCCAGAAGTCAAAACAAAATACGAACCAGCGTGGGGGATAAACCTAAAATTTGTAGGATCATAAAACTAAAATTCACATTCGTGTCACGATTTAAAACATGTTATTTCACAGAGATTTATTATTTAAAGTCGGTTGCTTTACATTCGGACAACGCTACTGATTTTTTTTTACGAAATAATAAATCTTTCTTACTTGTGTCTATTAAGTTACAGGAAAAAATAGTAAATTTACATTTTTTTCCTGATGTTACGAATTTATATGTATTATAAGTTCGTTACAAAAATATAAACATATAGGTACTCGATTTTTTTGGATCATAGTTTATCTCTGGTCTTGCCCCGACTTGTTATTTACTTGATACAACCGCTACTGCTGGACATAGGCCTTTCCCAAGCTGCGCCACAATATCCGGTCCTCCGCCTTCTGCATCCAGTATATGCCTACCAACTTTGTAAGGTCATCGGTCCATTTAGCTGGGGGGCGTCCCACACTAAGCTTGCCGATACGTGGTTTTCACTCCACCGACCATCGGTCCTTCGACAAACATGGCCAGCCCGGCAGCCCACTGGCATTGGGCTGGCTAACAACCCCTTTGGTTTTAATGAAACCACAACCACCACAAGATAAATGTGGGTTAAATATTTAACTACTTACAGTATTGCTTCATTTCTAAGCCAAAATAATACAAAACATATTTTGAAGCCGTTTTAAAGTATTCGATTTATGTCTCGACACCGGTCATTGTTATACTGTGAAGTTTTCTTAGAAATTCTATTGTTCGTGTCGCGTCGCGCGACAAGTCGCGCTGGTCTGCACAAACCTTTATACGATACTGACTCGAAAATACGGGGTTACAAGAGTTCAATGCAACTTATCCAAAATATGCGTAAACTGGTCGTCCTCGTTGTCCACTAGCACTATTTATAAAACTGTTCCGGGTTCAGTCGGGTTAATTTTCGACTCGTCTCAACTTACCTTTATTATGTCCGGAGAGTAGGAAAAAGTATATAAATAATGTATTATTAAATGAAGATGCGGTTACCCTTGATTTCTTCGTTGTATTTAATAACCATGTTTTGCCATTTTTGTTTAGTATTCAGGAATAAACAATACGTTATCGTAAGTGTTTACGTACGCAGTTCTATTAATTCCAATTAAGTTAGTATGAGTAATTACTCAATGCGTCATTATTGTGTGGAACTTAAAAGAATAACAAATGAGAATTTATTTATTGACCTCGTGTATTCAAACTAAGTTAATTATTATTCATAACAGAGTTGATCATTATTTAAGTCTAATCAATGTCAACTAACAAGAAGTTTATGATAATGATTATAAACAAAAGAATCCCCGTTTGTGATTTGTTTTCCTTTAGTGGAAATAAAAAAGGTACATACATAAATAAATTAAAAGTGAAAACCATAAACGATTTACACCCAGTTGCACCAAGACAAACAATAATGCCCCATTACGTAATGGATCACCAACACTAATGATTTCATTAATTTCATCAAAGAACTATTAAAATCGATGTTATGTTGGGTTTAAATAACTTTATTTCTCATAAGAACTTAATATTAGTAGTTCGCTTATAATGAGACGTCCTCCGGTAAACTGTTGAACAGCCGCGCTCCCTCAACCAATATTGTTGTTGCTTTCTGCAACAAGTTAAAACAAATCAAAGCAAGATTTGTATATTTAATGACACCTTTAAAAGTTAAAGTTCCTTTCTGCAACTGACTGTTATTCCAGTAAACAGTACCTAAATATTAAATAGCATTTAACAATCCATCAACTCAACTTATTTCTCATTCATTCAGGGGATGCAACAGCTCTATACAGTTCCATCTCAAACACTTTGTTTAAAGTGGGCAAGTAATGAAAACAACAAAGTACGACAAAGATCTACGTCGAACTGGAGCCGGCTGTCGAACATGTCTTATCTTCTGTAACTGTTTGAGGCTGTTTCAGGCCTGTTTGCTCGAAAACAGCGGTACTCAAACTTTTCTCGGGCCGCATCCATAGGCCTGTATTTGAGACGTTACGCGGCCCGCAGGCATTTGGGAAACTGGTCATGTGTTACCACGGGATCGACGAGTATCTACTGTTGATACGATAAATACGATATCTTACACATAACATAAAGGCTGTATTTCCCGAAATGTAAAGTAATACTCACATTTCGCCAGGTAACCTAGCACTCAAGGTACGGTGGTCTTCTCTTTCCGCGCTTCGCGTCTTTATGCGCTTACAAAAGTTGTGAAAGCGTGTATGACGTTAGGGTAGGCCGCGAAATTCAAAGTTTGTTACGTTTTTTACAATTTGCAGGTCAGTATCAGTTTGTATGTTGATGTAACTATGATTCGTATAAAATATTTATTTATGGAATTATAATCATTAAAATCATCGACAAAACTCTGTAAGTTCATATTACTTTATTGAATGACTATTTCACAAATTCATGTCATTTGAGGCCAATTATAACTTTAAGGAGTTGTATTGCTAATTCTAATGATTATAATTCTGTAAAACCATATTTGTTACGGCCGCGAATCATATTTTAATCAATATACAACCTGACACTGACCCGCAAATTGCAAAAACTTAACAACGAACTTAACATGTCAGATTTATTTGTTCACGTACCCATTAATGAAAGTTCACTTTAACGTAAAAGTTCGCTTCGATTCCTTCCTAATTTCTGTTTTAATGATCAGTAGCTGGGCGACCGAGCTCTGCTCTGGTGAAAATAAAGAATGCTCATTTAATAGTACAGGATAGTTCATACTAATTCCATGCTGCCATGTCATTATTCTAAGGTAGCCACCTTGTTCTAAACTTTGGGCGAACGAGCTCTGCTCGTGCACTAGTCGACGGCGACGGCTCGAACTCGTTGGTGGGCGTAACTAATATGCATGTTATTAGTCTAATTATTTATTTATTTAGTATTTATTTATCTATTTTTTATTGATTTATTACTTAATATAGTGAAATAGACAATGATTTATAACGAAAACAAGCGCCTAAAATGTCATGAACCGACCTTTGGGCGTATAGATATTATGAAAAATTACTGAATTTATTTATGTACTTACTCAAAATAAAATTATTTGAACCATTGAACAAATTATCTATCCCTGTACGGTTTCTATTTTGCCATTTTCTACCACTAACATGCGTTAAAATTAGTATTGAAATATGGAAGTTTCGACGCTCATAACTTCCAAACCAATATATTTTTTCCAATTCTGCTTCTATACAGGGCTAGATAATAACAAGACAAATCGATATAATTTTTAGTTTTAAACGCACACCGTCAAACAGACGAGTAATAACCATACTACGTTTGTATGGAAGGATGACCACTAGCGTACCCTACATAACTATGTCCTTAAATTAGATAGGTACTTAGATTGATACAATCTATTAACAGATTTATCGACAGTCTTGTCTATAAATAAACTAGAATCTTAAATACCAACCTATAGACAATTTTAGAAAGGGCATTCCTATCCATCTGACGGTACTTGCTTTTATTATGAAACCTAAGTACTACGCCCTCGTCTTTGCAAACTGACCCTAAGACTGTTTACTTATAAAATTTATTACGATTTATTAGGTGGGCACTCTGAATAAGTTTATACCGACTGCGCAATAGCAAAGACAGGGTTATGTTTTCATATGTCGTAGGTTTATCGCAATATCAAGTTTTTTATCAAAAACCTAGGCTGTTGGTCAAGAACCGGAGGAAGACAAAATTATTACTACTTTATGTCAAAGTCAAAGTCAAACAATTTATTTCAGTTAGGCACATAAAAGGCACTTATGAACGTCAAGTTTACAAAAAATAGAATTGATTCTAGTCGCCCCTTCCAAAAGGTAGTTTTCGTATGGAGAAGAATGGGCAAGAAACTCCACCGTTACTCTTTTAAAATGTTTTTACAATATTTTGTATACATTAATTATATAATTACATGTGAAGACGATGCATCTAGAATAAGATTACTATACCGCGATAGGTAAAAAAGAATGAAAAATAAAGCAATTACAAATAAATTAAATATGTGATAGATACATGGTGCTCACATATTTACAAACATTGTAAAATTATACGATATTCCTAACATTTTAACAAGTAATACTAATAAGTCAGTGTGTGAGTTCAAGAAATCACAGAATGTAAAATCAGTGTTATAAAAAATAAAAATATAAGTATAATAAGCATAATTAAATAAGCAACCAGTTTGATTTTGTGTAGATTTTGTCTAGTCTAGTCTATGTTATCATATACCTGAGAAAATCCAGTTTTTTTTATCAAAAACTTAGACTGATTTAGTTTATTCTAATTAATCGCATTCTCCCCGGTTGTAATATAGTGGAATCTACTCTCGATGCACATCATTTTGCTCATCTAAAGAGCAGTCTATACTGGGGGGGGCACGGACATCGACGTGAAAACTGATACCTACCATGGATTCAGTACATGATTGTGAACTACCCTGCGCAGAAATTTTTCGTCGGTTATAAAAAAAATCTGCTGTTTCATAGAAAAGTGCAATTCCTACGCGGTCAAAATGTATGGAACAGCAGATTTTTTTTTCAGAATCATGTACTGAAACCATGGTATTAGTTTCCTCATCGATGTCCCTGCCACCGTGTATACAACAACTGTTAAACTCTAACTGATAGATGGAATCATATTAAACAGGTATCCGCAGTTTAGAACTTCTCAACCCTAAGAGTTCCAATCTTATTACTAAACAACAAAAGTCTAACTTTACTTGACCTTTTATGTGTAACTAGCTGCGCCTGCGGTTTCAACCGCATAAGTCTCGATCCCGTGGGATTATCGAGATAAAAGTATCCTATGTCCTAACCCAGGTCATGGTCTACCTATGTGCCAAATTTTATCCAAATCCGTTCAGCCATTTTAGCGTGAAAGCGTCATATAAAAACATACAAAAATTCAAATATTTTCTCTATACACCGTGACATTGGATACATGAAGTGGGCTGCTTTTGTAAGACGTTTCATGTATTCAATGACTATTAAACACTCATTAAAAAAAAAAAGATAAACTCCGTGACATTTTAGTCGCCTTACAAAGGGCCACTCAATGTACCCGACATAAATACCTCTTGAAGCAATTGAAAAATTGTTACAATATATCAATATTTTTTTTATGAATATTTAGTAGTCATTGGATATACATGAAGTGGGCTGCTTTGCCTATGTCCTTCCCCAGGGTTCAAAGTATCCCCATATCAAATTTCATGAAAACCGGTTTAGCTGTTTAGCCGTGAAAGCGTAATAAACAAACATAAAAACAAAAAAAAAATCTAATCTTTTTTCATTATATAATAAAAAATACTAGCTGCGCCCCGCAGTTTCACCCGCATAAGTCTCGATCCCGGAGGAATATCGGGATAAAAAGTATCCTATGTTCTATTCCAGGTCATTGTCTACCCGTGTGCCAAATTTCATCCAAATCCGTTCAGCGGTTTTAGAGTGAAAGCATAACAAACAAACAAACTTACTTTCGCATTTATAATATTAGTTGGGATTAGTTTAGACTACGTTGACCGATAACTTGTATGAGTGGTGCAAACTGCAAAATATATAACTTGGTTAAGAATTAATTAATTAATTAATAAAAAATTTCACTCTAAGATAACATCGTTGATGAATGTTTTTTGTACAAAATTATACAACAAACGACAATATTAGACGGATACGAAACATGCACAAACAGCCATAGCTATTTAAAACTAAGTATTTCAAGGCATAAAATCAAATGTTCAGTAGGAACCTAATCTGTAGATAATTCGTAAATTATGCGATGTGTTGTATAACATTTACCTACCTACCTACAGTTTTAGTTACTCTGGGAATTAAATATAAATAATTTATAAGTAATCTTTTGTATTGTAAATAAAACAATGGCTTCCTTCATGAGAATACAGGGTCAAATTAAATTAACTAGCGAAACTCCGCAGACGTTATGAGTATCGATATCTAAAAACATAAACAAAAAAAAAGTTATTTTTTGGGTGTCAACGAGCGCTGTTAGTGTGTTGTTTCTTGAAGTATGAGCTGAGACAATCTGTTTTATTTTGTTTTATCGTGTTTAGATATCCTTTATATACTCGTACATCACGGCTTTGAAGTGTACACAAAAAATGTTTTTTTTTTTAAACTGATACTTTCTTGTGACTACTGAACCTGCGGTTGATGACCATAAAACAACTCATCAAATAGGGATGTTGAATGGAGAAAAAGAAAGTATTAAGTACGTCAGTCAGACAATTAAAAAAAAATTGACACGTAGTTTTTGCTTTATAATGTTAATAAAAAATGGTTTAGATAAAACGCATTAAAGTTGGTGGGGCTCGCTACGTCATAATTAAGTCAGTATAAAATCTACCGGGAAGTGACGTCATGCCACATTTAACTTATTGCCTATTCAATGTATTGCCGTAATCTTTCGTTTATGGAAAAAAAAAATATTGTCCAATGTTTTTTAATTATCCACCTGACGGACATTTTTTTTTAAATAGGTATGGGAGGACCGTGTAGGTCTTTCAACAAGTACCAGGTACCTTAACAAAATAGAATTTACTTATTTTTCATTTTGTCATGTTTAGTTATCGATATCCATTACGTCTGCGTAGTTTTGTTAACTAATTTAATTTGACCCTGTGTAACTACTATTCGAAGAAGATGCGCATTAGACCTAAGGTCTATTCAAATCCTTGTTTCCAATTGATGTTATTTCCACTTAAACAATCATCAACTTTATATCAGTCGTCATAAAGTTGATTTTAGAATGACTAGTACTGTTAAAAAAGTCATAAAAAATATGAAATTGTAGCGCAAACTGAACCTTATGTTCATTGCAGTTGTTTTTCCTTAAACTCGTGTTTGTTTACATGTTTGGCAACTAAATTGCGAACTCAGTATTATGTATATTGTTGATTAATATTATAGGTAGGTATGTATGTATTTTATCAATATTCATGGTGTAACTAATGAATAGGTACTCAATGACATCTGGTCAACAGTGCATTTATTGTTTGTCTTTATTTACTTATAATACACGATTATTTTTAAATCGTTCTGGAGCCAAAACACAGTGACTCCAGACGATTAATAGGTACTATTAGCATTGTTATTGTTTTTTTAAGACATCTAATATAGAAGTTAGAAATTTATCACTTTTATTCTGTCATTCGAGTTAAATCTTAGTAGCGCTTACACTATTTCATTCATAAACGCAAGATCGTACGCGATCCGCTCGGTGATGACGTAGCGCGGCACAGCTGTGCGTGTGCGAGTCCGGCTGCAAGTAAGTACCTGCAAGTAGGTATTTCATTTCTGGTACGATAGGTTGGTGTAAGTTCATTCACCTCGTTATCTCTCGTTTGTATGGGAAGCACGGCACGGTGTTTACCACTATCACATCTCCTCGTAAACGAGAGAAACTAATTGAAATTTCATTCACCACTCTCGCATCACCAAATCACTAGTACTCGTAACTTTTCAACTAGACACGACGAGTACGCTTGGGAGTTGTATTTAAGGCCTTGAATCGAGTGTCGACCAATTGACCTAATAGGTACTTAATAAGCATACCTACCTACCATATTTATGATAAATAAAAAGAATACTGCCTAAACCAATTTTTATACGACAATGCTTGCTTGCGAGTAGCTACGCGGCTTCTACAAAGGCAGGCAATGTAAACAGAAAAAATGAATCGTTTTATCTGTCCAATAGAGTTCATTATAAGATGGTGGTGCCCTTTTCTATGAAAATATTGGACCGAATTAAGACCTTATTTTTATACACTTAACCGCGGAATTCGGTTGTGCATCCTTTTGAAGTCCAGTCGGACACTTCTCAGAATAATTTTAGTAAACTGCGTACCTACTTACCTTGTACCTAGTTTGGTGAATTTTCTATTTTTTACCGTTTACGGTTTAGAAATAAAGTCTGAATTCGCTTTTCGTATTTTTATTTGTGTACCTATTTATCTATTGCGTATGTGTTTTTATGCTGTCTGATCGATGAATGGATTTTTCAATGGGTACCGTTCGCAAGTGTTGCCGTTCGTCGATACGTTTTACACACATATGCATTGATCGCAGTTACTTCGAGTTCTCATTATTTCACAAAAAAAACAATAAATTAGATTTTTCGTGTTTTTTTTAAATTGTAATTTATTGAAAATAATAGTCCCAATCGTTTCGAGTTCGATGATCGAGTTTATGGCTTTTCGTTCCAGAACGAGCTAAAATTAACCGTGTATATTGTAATCTGCTCAAAATACCTAATAATTAATACATGACATCTATGATATTGTCTTTATTTTATAATTACGTAGTGTTTATTATAATCATATATACCTCTCTTGTTATATGTTTGTGAATAAATAAATGGAAAGATAACAATTAAATAATGCATTTATTTGTTTGCAGCATGTGTCGTTTCTAACAAGTGTTAAATTAAACATTAATTTAATGTTTAATTGTGAGCATTTTCCTGCTATTTCCTTCGTTCATAGAATTCCACAATAAATACCTATTTAAGAAATAATATTTTATTTTATTACTTGAGTTTGTAATTTTTTTATATAAACTAAATATTCGGTGTTCAATGACTGTTTTAACAAAAGTGTGCAATTATTTATTTGCAATTAATACAATAGGCTTGCCACCATTTACCTCATTAACATCCCCAACCCCAGAAACGCCCATTGACTCCATTTTTATGTCCATGCAATCACTGTCCATTCCAAGATTGCCTGCAAGAGATCGCAGACATCGACAAGGCCGCCCATTGTATGTTTTGTAGTGTTCAATATATTCTTTGCTATGTATTTTCTGGTGTACAATAAAGTATATATAAATATATAACATTGATAATTACCAAACTTAAGTGGCAATGGGCACGACATTGCTCGTTGAACAGATGGCCGATGGGGCCGAAAGGTTCTGGAGTGGCGACCGCGTACCCGAAGACGAAGCGTTGGAGGGCGACCCACAAGATGGACCGATGACTTTGTGAAGGCCGCAGGAATCCGCTGGATGCGAGAAGCACAGACTCGGTCGAAGAGGCGGTGCTTGGGCCTATGTTCAGCAGTGGACGTCTTTTGGCTGAAATGATGATAATGAAATAACATTGAACGCATCATTATCATTATTCTACGCAATACCTGTCAGTATAGTTAGTAAGACTACGGTTCTTTACCTCACTAAATACAGTTAGTATGACTAACGCATTACCCATACATCCTACAAAAAAAAACATTATCTCCACGATCTGTCATCGCAAATAGGACAGAAATGCGTTTGATATAAACACACATAACATCACGACTATAATCCCCGGAGGATTAGGCAGAGGTGTAAGTACCTATTAGTACACTCACATGTCGCCAGTAGAGTGTAGTGTTTGATATATTGATGTCAAACCTTACAGGCATCTATCTACATATAAGGTGCATATATATATTATAAATAAAATTAAATCTTGGTAAAGTTGGTAAACGCATCACTTGAGAATGGGTGGAACGATTTGGTTAATTTATTTATTTAAAGAAAGAAAATTGGAAAAGTTGCTCGGAAAATTCGGGAAAAACTGAAAGTGCTTTATTGAAGAGAACAATGTCTGTCGGGTAAGCTAGCTTTCAATAAAATAGGGAACGTCAGATTCGTGATAGGATTACTTGCTACCGATATTTTTCAGCGGAGATCTAGAGGTCCGCCACAATGTTCTGAGGTTTTTCACCGTAGTGAGTTTCACCTCACCTAAATTAATGACCAAATAAAAGCGCGCTGTTGGATTTTCAACTTTCGGTGCAGACATTCATAGGCATCGCCTAGGTTTAGTAAAACCGTGAATAAGAGTATAGCCTTTTACTATTTCCAAGACGTACAGATGTCCCCACGAATCAAAAGGTGGGTTTAATGACTCGTCTTGACCCCCTCTACAATAAGTGAAACTAATTGAAGGCCACCTCGAATATCAATCGATTTATGAGATTATTCACCAACGTTGCTGAGGTCTTGACTGAACTTATGATACATTCTTTACTCATCAAGATTAGTGCCTCGAGGACATCTTATTTTATTGCTCTCGGATGGCGGTACAACCCATAATTTTTACAAAAAATACAACCGACTTTCAAAAAAAACACCACAAATCGAAAAATAACTTTAATTTCGGAAGTCAATGTCTTTGGTTTAGAATCTTCGTTTTATTTCCACCGACTTCCGAAATTATGTTTTTTTTTCTAGAAGTCGGTTGTTTGTTTTTTGTAAAATTATTTTTCATTTTTTAGTTGTGGTACCTACCCCACACAAATTCGAATACTGCTATGTAAATAACAGTGACAGGAAGTTATTATATCGCCACCTCGAATATCAATCGATTTATGAGATTATTCATCAACGTTGCTGGGGTCTTGACTGAATGTATGACACATTCTTTACTCATCAAGATTATTGTCTTGAAGACATCTTATTTCGTTGGTCTCAGTTGGCGGTAAATCAGTTAGGATGGATTTACCGCCAACCTATTCCTAATCCTAACTATATATGCGAGAGTTTGTTTGTTTGCTAGTTACACTTTCACGCTAAAACGGCTGAATGGATTTTAATGAAGTTTAGCACATGAGTAGACCATGACCTGGGTTAGGACATGGGATAGTTTTTATCCCGATATTCCCACAGGATCGAGACTTATTCGGCTGAAATCGCAGGTCACAGCTAGTAATAATAAATGCGAAAGTGAGTTTGTTTGTTACGCTTTCACGCTAAAACGGCTGAACGGATTTGGATGAAATTTGGCACATGGGTAGACCATGAACTGGAAAAGAACAGAGAACACCTTTATCCCGATATTCTCACGGGTTCGAGACTTATGCGGGTAAAACCGCGGGGCGCAGCTAGTACTTAATATAAAAAATGCGAAAGTAACTTTGTATATCTGTCTGCTATCTTTCATAACGGCTGACCGGATTTCAGGTAGACCATGACATTGATAGGACGTAGGATACTTTTTATCCCGGTAGCTGTTTCCCGTGGGGTAATTTCCGATCTCCACGAGGGCGAAGTCACGGGCTAAAGTTAGTGGAACCAAAGTATTCTACCATTTTACGTGGTTCGGCCGTAGGATACTGGTTTATCCCTTACTAGTTTCTGCCCCCGATCCACCGCGTCGCATCCCATCACCCGCCCCCGCAATTATTTTACTTTTACGTTTAATAGCTTATAACCTTCCTCAAGAATTGGGCTATAAAATGCAAAAATATTTTTTCTAATCCGACTGGTAGTTCCAGAGATTACCCCCCTACATTCATACTTACAAACAAACAAACAAATACCTATTTATAATATTATTTAGTATGTATAGATATAGTAAACCAACCAACTTAGTCATTAGACAGTCTAAGATGAGGTAGCAAAAGCAACGCAACTTATGGTCTATTTATAACCTTGCTTCCAATTGATGTTATTTCCACTTAAACAAACATCAACTTTATGATAGTGAGAATAAAGTTGGTTTTAGACTGACTAGTACTGTTGAAATAGTAATAAAAAATATGAAGTTGTAGCGCAAACTGAACCTTATATGTTGGCATTACAGTTGTTTTTCCTAAAAGTCGTGTTTGTTTACATGTTTGGCAAATAAATTGCGAACGCAGTTGTAAAACATATTTACTAGGAAAACCAGAAAACGATAATTTAGTATCTACCTATTCCTTAAAAGAAAAACCCCATCACACTGACCGACCTCGGAATTTATTCTGTAATAATCTCACCGTGAAAACTTAGTTAAAGTGAGCTTAAAGTGAGCTCATTTGACACTACTGAAAACTCACTTCAAGCTCACTTCACGCAAACATTTATGGTGAGATTTCTACCGAACAGACCGATTGTATTCTCATTCAATTTCATTCCGCCAGCTATGTTTTTTTTCTTCGGCTGGAATGTGATATCCTCATGGACGCCCAGAATGCCTCACAAATGAGCCAGTCTGGGCAGTGCCGGACTGTTACTGGCTAAAACCACACTCCTGCCTTACAATTAATCCACAAAGTTAGCGGTCCGTGTTTTACATTTATTGACATGGTTTTTTGTTTGCAGTTACTGTGCTCCTACGTCGGACACATATTAGCAGCTTATATACTAACTTAAAATCTCTTTTTTTTTTTGCTAGTTTTGTTATTTTATTGTTATCTCCGGTTATAGAGACAAAAAAGGCTCCTATTGCGAATTTAATTTGCCAGTCAAAAAATCAAAAAAAAACTTCACCCCGGGGATCAAACCCAAACGTTCAAGCTCGGCAGTGGCGCTTACGACCTTTAGACCATTAGAGGTAAAAAAATTACTGTATTTTCACAGTTTTTTTTTACAAGATATAATATTACAAACAGCAAAGCAGTTTGTTGGCAGACGTAGCTCCTTTTTTTTACATATTATCAAAAACTTTATAATGACACTTTCTTAAATATTCTAAGGGCTAGAATATTTAAAAAAATAACTAGTAAGTTTTTTTTTTCAGATCTTCTAGGCGAAATTCTAGCCTATGTAAGCCTAAGCCCTTTTAAACGACAGATAATAATAAAAATTAAGATCTAATACAATATAAAAATTCTACCATAGTTTCAAAGACACCAGCTAAATATTTATAAGTCAAAATAGACGGGTAAGTACCATAAAGCACATTTTGCACCTTTCAAGGACGTCGAGTATAATTTTAACATATTTTAGCACAATTTGTATGCGCCGCCATGTTGTTATTACATGGTGTTATGAAGATTAGGGGCTGGTCGACTCCTGCGCATCAAAGAACGTGTACGGACGCATTATATTGTTTTGGTATTCGATTTCCTTGATAAGTTATGTCATGGTGGATGTAGAGTACTGTCTTCGAATAAATGATCAGTAATCGAACTGCGATGACGTCAGTCGAAGATGCTGATAGTTCCCGTGGGTTGTCCCATATCTATAAAGGAATAGGAGAGGTCTGGAGTACTAGCATTTGATCTGGTGGTGCATCTGAAATCCCAAGGTCAAAGAAAAAGAACTCTTTTTTTTTTCTTTGGACCCCGCGCCGCAGTGTTTCGTGAATACGTATGGTGAAATAGTAACAATTTAATATTTACAAGGAATTACAAAAATGAATGTTCATTGCATTCCTAATGATGCAAGCTTTCACAGATTGTGATAATTTTCAGTTCTGAGCAGATTTACGCCCGACATGAGTCTATATAAGAAATAGGGGTGACGCCTGAGTAAAAAAAATGAAATTCTAATTAGTCCGTCAGTCAGATAATAAAAAAATATTAGACACGTATTTTTTGCTTTATCATATTAATAAAAAATTACTTAGATAAAACGCATTTTAAGTTGGGGAGTGGGGGTCGCTACGTCACTAGTACGTATAAAATCTACATACTCGTGACGTCATGGCACATTTTACCTCAATGTATGTAATCTTTAGATTACGTTAAAAAAAAAAAAAATTGTCATCATCCCTATTATATTGTTATTGTTAACTTCATATGCATTTTACCCCTATTTTACGAAATATTTTTGTTTTATATCTTTAAGGCAGACCAGCGCGACTTGTCGCGCGACGCGACACCGGTTAATGTTATACTGTGAAGTTTTCTTAGCAATTGTGTTGTTCGTGTCGAGTCGCGCGACAAGTCGCGCTGGTCTGCAAAAGCCTTTATGTCCTGGTAGTCCTTTGTCAACTCATGGCAACGTCACCAGAATCACCGTTCTAGCTGAATACATTTTTGCACTATACTAATTGGAATTTCGACATACAGTGAAAAATAGAGGGTTGCGCGCATGCGCCACCTCTCGCGATGTGACGTTATAGACAAATTATACTCGTGCCTCAAAATTGTTATAAAAATGAACTATCTTTTTTGCGCTCAATAATTACTATAGCATTAAAAGTCTTGTAGTTATTAGCGATTGAAATCTTACATGAGCGTTTTCACGTTTTCACGACAATAATGGCTAGCTTTTTTTTTTTTTTGTTGTTGAGAAATCATCAAATGACTTCTCCCGCTCTGGGCAGAGCGAGAGGGTGTGTCAGACTTTTACTGACTAAAACCCACCCATGTTCCTTCCGTTGCCTGTGTGCCGGGGCCGCGATATCCCTTTCGGACAAACCCGCAACCCCAGCACGCATTGGTCTTTCGACCCCGTCAGTTGGTCATCATCTCTTTGAGGCGCACGTGGAACACAACGCGCCGTCGACACGGGCCTGGTCCTTATCGGACGGCGAGCTGCCCATTGCTCACTGTCCGCAAGCCCGCGCCTACGGTGGCCGGAAGTCGGCTCTCGACACCTGACACCCGGGGCGTCTCCTGCGGCGACTAGGGCCGCGAGGGCGTGCAGCTTGCATCTCCCTCGCGCGCTCCGCCTCCTCCTACGCGAACGTAACTGCTTCGTAGAAGGAGGTGACGGCCTCCCATGCACTCTCGCTCTGAACCATGGCCTGAACCAGGGCTGGACGCCAGAGAACGCCGCCGCCGATCGCCTCCGTGAGGACACGGCAGTGCCCCGCCCAAGCCGGGCAGACCTCCACCGTATGCTCCACCGTGTACTCCGGGCGATCCACACAGTGGTGACACCCGGGCGTTTCCTCCCGCCTTATGCGGAACAGGAACCTCCCGAAACAGCCGTGTCCGATGAGGACCTGCGTCAGGCGGAAGGTGAGGACGCCGTGGCGCCTCTCCAGCCACTCCTCAAAGAGGGGACTTATCGCCACAATTGTGGCGTGCCCAAATTATGGCTAGCTGGAGCAGAATTCTCGACTACTAACTATATTTGAGTCGCACTAGTGTGGTGTGCGGTGTTTTATGCCACCTTATGCCTAATTGTGATAATTGACCAAACATGTTTGAGCTACTTGAGCAAGATAGCTAATTTGTAGAGGGCATACATGCTGGGTGCAGATTCTCTCTACGAATTAGGTCTTGGATGGAGAGCATCAACTATTGCAAAAGATTAGGACTCTTCATGGTAAAATTTATTTGGATTGATTTAATTGATTGGATTTATCTTCCTAGTCGCACTTGATGCACTTATTATCCGTAGGAGATTGATTCAGAAACTTTAACAATGATTATAAGTTACATTATAGCTCAAAGTCAAAGTCAAAAGTCATTTTTTTTTTCAGATATGCACTTAAAAGGCGCTTTTGAAGGTCAATATTTACAAATAAAAACTTTTTACAAAAAAAAACACTGAAAAGTGAAAAATAACTTTAATTTCGGAAGTCGGTGGCAAATGACGAAAATACAGAACCAAAGACAGAAAACCTCCTCATTTTTGGAGTCGGTTAAAAATAGGATTGATTCTACGAGTAGTTGCCCCTTCCAAAAGGTAGTTTTCGTAACGAGAAGGATGGGCGAGAAATTCCACCGTTACGCTTTTAAAATGTTTTACAATATTTTGTATACATTATATGTGATAAATAAAGAGTTATAGCTAATTACCTACTAAGAAAAAGAAAGCAATACCTAAAAGCAAAGAAAGCGAAAATCATCACTGTTTTGAATTTAACTTGATATTTAATTTTTATTCACTGTGAACTAAATGATAACTCCGGACCTTCAATAGCCATAATTTAAACAAATAGTCACACGTGTAGTCCAACGTGCGACGAAGTGCGTACCCAGTGTGACCAATGGCCTATATCATCGCCGTTTGACCTAGTTCCATCAGCTGATCTATGTATCGCCTTTATGGAGTTAGAAAGGAATATCGTATAATTTTACAATGTTTGTAAATATGTGAGCACCATCTATCTATCACATAATTAATTGATCTGTTATTGCTTCATTTTTCATTCTTTTTACCTATCGTGGTATAGTAATCTTATTCTAGATGCATCGTCTTCACATATAATTATATAATTAATGTATACAAAATATTGTAAAAACATTTTAAAAGAGTAACGGTGGAGTTTCTTGCCCATTCTTCTCCATACGAAAACTACCTTTTGGAAGGGGCGACTAGAATCAATTCTATTTTTTGTAAAATTGACGTTCATAAGTGCCTTTTATGTGCCTAATTGAAATAAATTGTTTGACTTTTGACTTTAGAAAAACAATGTTTATCTATAGAGCCAGATTTAATCCATCGACCCATTTTCGAATTTCGAATTTTATTCCTACAAAGTTAAAGTTAGCTAGCTACTCATTTTGTAGTAAGGACATGGATTGGTCGCATCTATTTTAAGATATTGGTGTTGTTTTTTGGGGACAATCAACGAATAGAGAACAGGATTGGAGTCAGTTAAAAATAGGATTGATTCTCATTCTGATTGACCGACTCCATTCAGGATGCAAAAAAGATGTATATGATCTATGTGTGGTTTAAGAATAACGGAGTTGCGTTCCTTACTTTAAAAAAACCGGCCAAGTGCGAGTTAGACTCGCACACGAAGGGTTCCGTACCACCGTACAATATATAGCAAATATGACGTATTAAAAAAAACTACTTACTAGATCTCGTTCAAACCAATTTTCAGTGGAAGTTTACATGGTAATGTACATAATATATTTTTTTTAGTTTAGCATTCTCTTATTTTAGAAGTTGCAGTGGGGAGCACACATTTTACCACTTTGGAAGTGTCTCTCGCGCAAACTATTCAGTTTAGAAAAAAATAATATTAGAAACCTAAATATCATTTTTGAAGACCTATCTATAGATACCCCACACGTATGGGTTTGATGGAAAAAAAAATTGAGTTTCAGTTCTAAGTATGGGGAACCCCCAAAATTTTTTGTTTTTTTCTATTTTTGTGTGAAAATCTTAATGCGGTTCACAAAATACATCTGCTTACCAAGTTTCAACAGTATAGTTACGGACGGACGGACAGACAGACCGACAGACATGACGAATCTATAAGGGTTCCGTTTTTTGCCATTTGACTACGGAACCCTAAAAATTTTAAATACTTACTTTTCCATCTTTGTACGTTTTGGAAAATGCATTATTTGTTAAAGCGAATCAACAATTATTTAAAAAAATTCAATATGAGTATTTATTATATCAAAACAAGTGTAAAACAACTTTATTGAAAAAGAGTTTCTTTGGTGTTGCTCCAAATATTTATAATAAAAATCCAGAGATTATTAAATGTATACCTCTTAACAAATTTAAAAAGTCCCTTCAGGGGTTGTTACTAGAGAAGTGCTATTACAGCATAGATGAATTTTTAAACGGTATTTTGCTTGTATAGAGTTCTTTTGCCTTTTTCTGTATGTCTTACTCAAATTGAATTTAAACTTTGAATGAAAGTTAAATTTTGACATTGTATTTTTTAATACTTTTTTTTGTATTGTCTAGTGCAACTAATTTTGTACGCCATAAATGGCAAAACATGTAGCCACCACATATTAATTATAAGACCTTCATACTGTACTCATGATTTACAAAATAAATATTATCTTACCTTATCTTAACTTTATGACTGTCGAAATAAAGTTCAAAATACAATAACTGGCTCGATGGTTTGTGCTCTTTAAAGTTAGATAAATTACTTACTTATTAAAGTAAGAACTTGTTTTGTAATGAGTGTGTACTAGTAGGTTGAAACAGATGGACACTTCCGCACTTGATAACACCATTATCATCATTGAGGAGGACCATAACTAGGATCATTGAGTCGAGTAAGATGAAGGAAGAGGAATCAAACAAACCGAACGAAAGCCTATGCTGGGCAGTTTTATCTTACCTTAATTAGTAGGCAAAATATCGCAAAACGAGCTGTAAGCCCTTGACTTTGTCGTATTTTGTATTTGCATCATTTTTTTTAAACCAGTCTGAAAAATAGCCTGACTTTCTCCAGGTCCCAAACTACCAAGGCTATCAAATTTTCTAACGATTGGTTCAGTAATTCAAGCATAAAAAGGTAACATACAGACAGAATCACTATCGCATTAAGGGCCTTTGTACAAACAAGAGTTTTCATGCCGTGAAAAAAGGCACGGTCGTCAGTCTTGTATTTGGATCACTAATTTACAACAGACTAAAATGCTCACAATATAATTTAAAGGTAAAAAATTAGAAATTAAAATCAAATAAAACGTGTCAACTGAGATGTAAGAAATTAGCAGGGGA
Source organism: Agrochola lota (assembly GCA_947364205.1). Lineage (NCBI taxonomy): Eukaryota > Metazoa > Arthropoda > Insecta > Lepidoptera > Noctuidae > Agrochola > Agrochola lota. The sequence continues at coordinate 17,158,714 of OX376228.1, forward strand.
GTGTGTCTCACGACTGCGTCGAAAAGGCCCAGTTTATCACTACGGAAGCTTGTTGACAGACAAGTTTTTTCTACGGCGCGGTTTATTTGCCGAAAAGAAACTGTGCCGTGTAGAATACAAGTATGCATAGTATGGATTATAAATCGATAATAAGTAACATTTAAGATATAATATCTCTATAATAAATACCTAACACGCATATAAATCAGTGCCCTCGTATTTTAGGTCAGCGCTACACCTGCGCCTGCGCTCGTAAACGATCGAAACTGAACGCAACGCAACTTTACCAACAACTAAAGACTGTTACGACTATGCTTTATGACTGCACATAAATGTAAATAATTATAATAATAAATAGGGTTGAATCATTCTTCCTTACTTCAGTTATAAGTATCGTAATATTCGTAATGCATAACCAATAATTCGCGAAATATTATGTATTCTGATCGTAAATATGAAGTCTGTAAAACAGTAGTAGTTTGTAGTTTACCCACCTACTGCAATTTTCGTTCAGAACTTGTTTTTTTTTTTTGTATTTTCTGTTTTTGTGACATTACTGGACAGTGGCTTATTTAAAAAGGTTGGTACTTTCCTAGGTTAAGACTGCATTGCGGATTTCACCAATGAAAATCAACATAACAATTTCGACACTGACAGCTCTTGAACGCGGTTTAGTTGTGCCGAACACGTTCAATTTCATTGGTGAAATTTACCCTTAATTATTAGCTATTATCACCTCTTTTGGGGTCACCCCAATTATATTAATTTTAACTAGGTTTTTTCTTTTTATAAATAACTAGCAGCGCCACGCGGTTTCACCCGCATAAGTCTCGATCCCGTGGGAATATCGGGATAAAAAGTATCCTATGTCCTAACCCACGTCATGTTCTACCCATGTGCTAAATTTCATTAAAACCTGTTTAGACGTTTTAGCGCAAAAGCGTAACAAACAAACTCACTTTCGCATTTATTTTACTTTTTTTTAATATACATTTTATTATAAATGCAAAAGCAATTTTATAAAAATATATGTATGTTTAGGTTAAGGTATTTATTTATGGGCCTGCGTCGCCTGAATTAAATGGATTATTATTATTATTATGAATAATCACAGGCTGTTCAATTCATATTGAAAATTGTGATTATATCATTTTTTTAACTGAATAAAATCTGAGTTTTTTAACACATACTTTTTATAAGCACATGTTGTCAGCACAATGTCGTCTGCGTCTAATCAGGTTATTCTATATTTAAATTACAGATTTGTACATAGACTAAATTATTAATACTTTTTTACTCAAAAAGCTCAAGGTGCGTGCAGGCGCCAAACAAATAAGGCTTTACAGGAAATACCTTTGCATTTAGCGCAGATAATCACGGCTAAGGAAATAAAAAACCAATCTGTCATATGGTACATAACCAAAGAGACGGTTGTTGATTGAGTTGTGTCCCAGATAAATCATTGTAACGATACACACTCCCAAAAGTGACCTAATTCACAACAACACGTCGGTAAACAGACTTGAAACACGCTCGTAAGTTCATAACATTTATTTTTAAACTTAAAATATATTTACAATACTTAAAAAATAACTTGTACTAAACATTAAATGAAAATAAACGCTTTGGTTGAAAAAATATGGAAGTTCAAAGAAAGTTGGAGCTAAAAGACAATTCTTTCATCTAAGTACAAAAAGCCAATTATAATTTTGCCACATTACGTATTTACAAATCATGCAATTTTTAAAAACTATAATCGCGTGTTCTAAGCGTCCGGTGTCCAGAGAAACTAAAGTAGCTATAATAATCACTAATAGAGGAATTATCACAAGGTTATCACGAAAATGATAAACTTCGTTTCACACGTTACATTACAATGAGACTAACGAAAGTAATTTACCACACTGAAGGACAGGTCGAGCATTGTAAAAACATCGTGGATATGATAATAAGACACTTGACACTTGCACTTCGTAAACTTGAGACAGATTACGATAATCGAGACGTTCAGTACAATCACTTCTAAAAAAATAAATATCAGAGCACACACTATTGAAGACAATCTTCACATTCTTTAACATCAAAACGGTAATTAAACAAATGCTGTGATTCTAAATTTTCTAGTAGAGATCATCTATGAATTGTTGGTGCTTTGAACCAGTTCAACCCATCCTCATGATGTTACGTCTTCGGAGCAGGCGCTCCACTGCGTAGAACACGCGATCTGACCCTCAGTAAGGGCACACGATGCCCCCTGCGCCCGGCACTGCTATGGAGTCGGGGAAGTGGACCCTGCAGATCTCCTTATACGTCTTCCCCTGTCTGGGCGCACGCTCTACATTCCTCGGCTTGTATCCGTAGTTAGGCTGTTGGTACCCGCCTCCATACCCGTAACCGTCGTAGCCGTAATTTCCATAGCCGCTGTAGCCGTAAGATCTTCTCGCGTTGCCGTTGATAGCATCGTATATGGCGTCGAAGAAGGGCTTGCTCTCGACGGTCACGGCGAAACACAACACGGCGATCAGGAGAACACGGAGCACAGACATCGCGGAAGGGTGGCAAGCAATTGTATCAATTCAGTTGACGGTCAGACTGGCCTCTGTCTGCGGAAGCTCACTCCGGTGGCGTTTAATCGCGAATGGTGCCGGGTGTTCATGCCGACGGCTTATATATCGGCCTCGGATCATCCGACGGCGGACAAACACGGGTGCGTGCGCGCAGGGTTCACGGTCCATACCCTGGAATCGCATTGGACCACTGATTGCTGCGGAATATTCGAAGGGTACGTTTTGTAATACGTTTCGTAAACAGGAAGCGTTCTGCCGAGACACTTTGTTCGCTTCAAGCTGGAATGTAACTGGGTTTTGCACTTAAATATCAAAGTGGGGTAATCTATTCGTATACTGGTATAGTTTTGTGCAGCGTTACAATTTCCTTATTGATAAATAATTTAATAATAGACGGTTATTGCTAGTACCAGTTATAATAAGTCATTTAACGATTGTGTAATTTTAACTAATGTCAACGTTCAATGACATAGTTAAACATTAAATTCCAAAGATAAACGCGAGTTCAATATCTGCAAACAGTCATGTTTATAATAAGATTCTAAGAAAATACTTAAATAAATAACAACTTACTCTTAAAATAATGAATAGTGCTACAAACACATCGAAGGCCTTACAATGAAGACCTAAAAGATAAAATCAATCAACCAGAATCCTCTCCTCAAAACCAGTGAAGTAAAAAACAAAATTAAAAAAAGAATGTGGATAATCTTTTTAAAATTCCGTTTTTCACATTTGAAATACGAACGCAATCAAAAAACTTTCATCGAAACCGCAACTAAAGCGGTGGCAAAGGACGCATGATTAGATCATTTCCTTACATAATATCTTCACGGCACGCAGGCAATGTTAAGGTAGCCGCGAGTCAAGTTCAACGGGTGGCGTCGGGTGGTGCGAGCGTTCACCTCTGTCAGTAATTTACGGTACAGCACGACGCTTCACCACTCGTATTCTGCATTGGCTGACTGAAGTTTTGTCTCTGCCTGTTCTTTTTTTAAAAGCTAGGGTCTCGAAAGCGAAGTTTAGCCTAAAGAGGTTTTATGCGACTCTTTGAATTTTGAAATAAGATGGAATGTGCAGCTGTTGGAATGTTATGAAACTATGAAATCTTAACTGCCCATAAAATGAGACCTAGAGCTTAGTTCCGAAAAAGTCGACCGACAAAATAAAGAATTTGTTCAACCAATATCGTAATGAAATAAATACCACTTCCTTACTACTTTAAATACAATTGCATTTTACCAATACACAAGATAACCGTAGATCACATTCACAAATGACGGAAACAACAGCGATCGAAAAAAAGTAAATTCTCTCTGCCAATAACTTCGACCAACAGCCAGCCATAAAAATAAAGAAAAAATATTCTCATCGTGCTGCGTTTAACCGACATTATAAATTCACTAGCACACAAGTACTGGCTACTCACGTATGGTAACCACGTAGTCTCTAAGTAAATTACTCGACCATTCACTAGCCTAATTCACGGATAATGAAAACACATGTGGCCAGGATATGTGTGTTTTGTGCCTAACTAACTAAGACTATTAATTCGATTACTTGCCTTATAAGTTATTGATAGCGCTTTAAAATCGAGTTTCGTATTTATAGACTGCAACGCTATAATTAGATGTAGTTGGACGTAAAATAACCGTGTGAAGGTATTTCCTTTCGTATTCGTTATTTTTGGTTCCATTTTCATCGATATGGTTTTAGTTTGCTAGGTAGTGTATGTCAGAAACCCAAAAAGTCTGACAAACCAGTTTTACCAAGGGGTATCGTGTTACCCAGTAACTGGCTTGTGGAGGTCATATAGGCAGTCGCTCCATGTAAAACACTGGTATTCAGCTGCATCCGGTTAGACTGGAAGCTAACCCCAACATAGTTGGGAAAATGCAAGGCAGATAGATAGTGTATTAGGCTAGGTCGATTGGTTTTAATTTTTTTTAATTGTTCATTTAATTCTTGTAAGAAGCCCTTCACCCTGCAATATCTTCAAGAACTGGTTTAAAAAAGGAATACTGAAGTTGCCTTCAACTTTAGTATTCCTTTTTTAAACCTTACCTCATCCCCTGGTTCTTTTTTTTATATGCTACATTTAGCATACAACTTTTTAGCAGGTATTATAACTCCCTGTAAAGGAAGAACCGGGGAAGTACACTACACACTACTGTACTATTTCTGTCGCCAATTGGACCGGAATACAACAAAACCGCCGTATTCCGGTTTCAAGGAGATGGGTGCAGGTAAGAGCAGTGGTAGATCAGTGTAACGGCCGCGATTTACGAGTTGTAGGTAATAGGTTCGAACCCAAGCAGGCACTGTACTTTGTGTAAATTATTTCATCACCAATGCTCTAAAAACGGTGAAGGAAAACATCGTGGGGAAACCGGCATGTTCTAGAACCAAAAATTCGAAGACATGTGACATCTACAAACCCGCAATGGGCCCGCGTGGTGGATTACGGCCCACTCCCTTTTACAGAGAGGAGGCCTGTGTCCCAGCAGTGGGAACATTGATTATGGGTGCAAAAAAATTACAGACGTTTCACAACATTCCAATTAAAGCCTCGTGCAGACTAGCGCGACGCATCACCGGTAATTGTTCTACCGTGAAGTTTTCCTAGAAATTGTTTTGTTACAGTCGCGTTGCGCCAATCTGCTCTGCTCTTGGTACTAATGGTAAGGCATCGGTAAATGCCTTTGTATCACAGGTGTCAATAGGCCGCGATAACCCCTTTACATCAACTGATGGAAAGGGGTTATCGCCTCCCTTTGACCTAATAATCAGACTATTACATAAAATTAATACCTGCCTAAGTACTAAACAATATACTCCAGAACACATCAATCGAGTCACCCTCCATGTGTTTGTTTAAATGTCTCAATCTTTTTAAATAGACGTACGAAGAAAAAAAAGTTGGTTTTGAAGCGTCACTCACTGTTATTTATTTATATTTATATATACTTTATTGTACACCAGATAATACATTACATAAAGAAAAAGTAATACACTACAAAATATACAATTGGCGGCCTTATCGCTTCCTGCGATCTCTTCCAGGCAACCTTGGAATGGACAGTGATTCTCTGGACATAAAATGGGGCTGTCTTTGGTGCAAATAAAAGGTATATAAGTAATTGTACTTATATACCTTTTATTTGCACCAAAGACAGTCCTTTATAGTATATTGATACTATAAAGGATACACAGATAAGTGCTATATAATAGATACATAGATTCATACATACTAACTATATAAGCAACGAAAATAAATGACTAATATTATTACAGCTAACGATAAGAACAAAATCATAACGACAAGTAATGTTCTTTCACGAGTCTTTTAAACACAGGCAACGATTGCGCGCGCTTTATTGGAACTGCATTCCACAAACGAGCAGCCTGGACAGTAAAGGATTTGTCAGGGATAGTTGAGGAATGCATTGGCATTTTAAGCTTCAAGTTATCTGATGATCTTAATAATTTCGTGTGAGAGTCACGAACTGTTATTTCCGTTTGTGGTTGTTCTAAATTTGAAATCGGATTTTTTTAAATAAAACAATGGTTTTTTTATAGAGAAAACGTTTATTTTGTAATGGCATGGAATTAATTAATACTGCTATAAGACGTGCTGTGGAAAGTTCTCCCATGCTTCCAATATGGCAGTTTTCAGCTCCCGCAAAGTTTCTGGAGCTGGTTGGTGAGTTCGAACACGCCTCTTCAGCTCATTCCATAACTGCTCTATTGTATTCACATCAGGGCTTCTTGCTGGCCATTCCATTACTACAATACTAACGTCATGCAGAACAATTCTTGCAGTGTGCGCCCTTGCATTATCGCATGCATAAAAATGAAATACTGGCCCACAAAGTCAGCATAAGGCATCACGTGAGCCTTTAGACATTGAAGAATGTATCGGTCGCTATTTAGTGATGGCAACTGTGGTCCTGTCACAACCTCAAGGCCAGTTTTTCCATAACGTCATAACTCACCCTCTTCATTGCAACATTGTTAAAAAAGTTCTCCCTGTCTTAGGTAGACTTTCTACGCCCATCATTGTCATACAACATGATCTTGGTTTCATCCGTAAAAAAACCTGGCTCCATTGACGCGCGCAAACTGTAGGCGCGCCATTACAGAATGGCGCGCCTACAGTTTAGTACCATTGGCTGGCTTCTTGTCCCCTTCTAACAGTTTGATCGTAAACAGTCCGTCCATGAAAGTCTCGAAGCTGTTCTTGGAGCTGTACTAAGGTCAGGTGACGATTACGCAGGCTGGTGGTAAAGATAAACCGATCTTGTGCTTTAGTGACTCGGTTTCGTGGTCCTTTTGGACGGCGCACGAAGCCACCAGTCTCCAGGTATCGATGGTAAATTCTTTAAACGGCAGAACAACTTACATGAATTTTTACACTTTTCGCTGACTAAAGCCAGACTTTTTATGCAAAACAAAACAACTAATGAAATAACTATTGACCTATATATGCTTTAAAATAATCAAAACTTGTTCGACATAACTCTGATTTTTTTCTTTCTATAATTCGTGAATTCAAATTTGGAATATTACCGAAATTATGGCCAATATGTCACATTCAAAATTGCATGAAAACTTTTTCTCTGTCTAATCATTAATTTGTTATGAACATAAAAATTTACGAAGGCTTGATTTAGAAGTCCGGGAGTGTATATTATTATATGCAAACTGTCTGAAGCATAATTAATCTTGCAAATGGAACTAGTCAAGGTACGTATACAATAATAATTAACAGGTAAATATTGCCTGTCACGTGCAACGTTGCAACTTGCAACACAAACCATGTAGCAACCAACTAAACGATCCAATCAACTCAAAGTAAATACGAAAAAAAGTTGGGACATCGTTACATTCTCGGTTACCTAGCTACATTGTTTCGCTAAAACAATTAACTGTTTGACAAGCTTAATGGCAATTTGAATTTGGAATACAATTTATTTCAATGTCTAACCTCTGTTTCCTGTGTTTTTTTTAGATTGCACTATTCAAGTTTCTTGCCTGTGACAGCATACAATAAAATTGAAGCAAGAAATGATTGGCATTGTCTAAACTCTGTTGTTTTGACTTATGTTTGTTGCTTTTGCTTCAACTTATGGTATGCCACTGACAATTAAATCGCGCCATGTAAATCAGACTTTACAATTTCTTTTATTTTACAGGCGAATATAGTATCCCCTAACTGTAGGGTATTCATGAGACCATGTCAAAGAATCAACTGGCATAAAAAAAAAATTTTTTTTCGTCCAAAATAATTCGACGAAGTCCCTTTATTTTTGTAAAACTCTCTTACGGGAAATATGGCAAAATCAATTTTTTTTTGCTATAAATATGAGTGATTGGTTTGAATGAAAATGATTTACTCATACTTATCAATTAAACTTAGATACACACATCGAACGTCTAGGAGTTTTAGTATTATTTTTACTTATAGCATTATAACCTTAGAGTTATGGGAAATCAAAAGGAACACGTGGTACGAGTATATACCTCTTACCGCAAGTTTGATCCGTCTAATCTTATTTGCGGTTTTACATCATACTTACCACAGAAACAAGAAATATCTGTGGTCTGCACAGACTTTCTTTTTAATTTGACAACACGCTCAAACAAGTAAAAATGGCGGGAGTATTTTCTTCAGTTTCCCTGGAAACTTTTCAACATACCGAACTTACTATTCAGTGCTGATAAACAGTAATTAGTAATTGAAAACATAGTTCAAATTATATGTATTCAGATCCCTGCAATTTCCATTGAATGAATGGTAATTATAAACTAATAACCAACTGAATTACCCTTCTAAAACACGTTGTAAAATCAATAGAACGATTGCACCATAGAATTCACAAACGTGCGTTTTGCAATTATAGGCTCGAATGCAATGCGAGACTGCATATCAAACCAAACGAATAATTTTGGTCCACTAACCAACGGTTAGTCGCGAAATTCCCGATAGGTGGTGTAAACAAACCACGGTATTTCGTCAATAGTTCCATTTGAAATGTACAAATAAGGCTGGTGCATTGTCTATGGTTTCCGATGACATTTTAGGTTGATTAGCTGCATTATTTTAGCTGAGCTTGCAAAGAATAGCGTTTCATGATGCTTTATTATTTTGCGCCGCAGAATTTGCTCTGCTAATCATATGTCGCAAAATTCATAGTTTAATTCATTAACAGATAACTATTAAAAACAGTTGTTTTTTTAATGAACTTGAGACCTGGGAATCAAATAAGTAATTAATATATATTTATTTCTCTATATATGACTGCGTTTACATTTGATCGAAAATATGGTTTAAATTAGTGTTCCTGGTATTTAAAAACCCTGACTTCTAAACTAGGTTTATGCACCTGTATTTTAGAAGCTAGTGTCATTAAGTCTGTACGATGCCATGACCATAATACAGACAAACAGACAAAAATTCTAAAAACTATATTCTCTGCATTATAATCGATGCCACCCTAACTATTTGAAATTGAAACGTCTATCAAGAAAATAAAAACATAATAAATGTCAAACAAATAGAATGCCTCCATTGAGTAACAAAATAATATACACTTATTTGACCCACTAGTCGATAAATTAATCGATCGTCAATCAGTATATGGCAGGCAATGTATCGAGTTTGTATATAATATGATTCGATTACATACCGATTTCCATTCTCGGGACATTACTCACGATTCAATTTATTTTGAGCGATATCATCTAGATGCTTTTCGCTGTGTAACTTTTACTTGATAAAACTTATTTACAGGGTCAAATTAAAATAGCTAGGGAAACTCCACGACGTGATGGGTATGTAACATGAACAATTTTTTTTTTTTTTTTGTGTGATCATCGACCGCAGTCACAGATTAAAACAGATGGGACACTCCGCAGTTTAGGTATGAAGCTACACGTACGCGGCGGGCCCGTCTTGTTGGGCCAGTTCAGTGAGTGTAACGTAGTCAGAAGACCTAAGAGTCACGCGATAGAAAGAGAGGTAACTTCTAGGTCAATGTAACTGTAGGTGATTAGCGCTGTGCGACCTGTACCTATTTATCACCATACGTTTAACCACTAAAACTAGAACAAAGATTTAAATTTAAATTAAAATCATTTAATTCGAGTAACACAGACTCGTATTAGAATAGGCATAATATACATTTACAAATAAAATTAAGATTAAGGAAGAATTAAAATTAACATCAAAATTACAATCAAAATTAAAACTCAAATAAAATTGGCTTAAATTGTTCATCAAAGAAAAAATTCTTTTAAAGTTATAAAAAAATATTTTTTACATGATAAATGTCAATTACTTACCATGTTTGAATCAATAGTATTTTTATATATTTTATATTTTTATTTAGGTATATTATATATATATATTATAAATGCGAAAGTGAGTCTATTTGTTTGTTTGTAACGCTTTTACGCTAAAACGGCTCAACGGATTTGGATGAAATTTGGCTCATAGGTAGACCATGGCCTGGGTTAGAACAAAGGATACTTTTTATCCTGATATTCCCACGGGATCGATACTAATGCGGCTGAAACCGCGGGGCCCAAGTAGTTTTTTTTATATAAACGAGCTTCTACAAACTACATTAACATTTATCCGATTAGTTTAAACCTTCCGCGACGAAGCACTGTTGTGTGATTGGTCGAGATGCTCTTCCGAGTCACTTCTAGGCTCTTGATTGGTTGAATCATTTAAATGTGATATAAAAGCCAGTTGCTACTTGTCTCGTGTAATTGCCATAAATAAAAAACCTAAAAGGCATAAGGAAAAGGCAAAGAAGTGAATGGTTGATGTTTGTTCAAATGTTGATAAGTGCATCATTTAGTTTCAACTTATTTTTTCCTGTTTGGTATAGATAAGTAATACTAACTCATAAACTAGCATGTTTTAGTTTGTTTTGTGTATGCTTTAACACAATAAAGATAAACATCAGCCATTTGTTTTATTATAAACCTAATTATTCCGATTTGTAGCATTTAAAAAAGTTTTAAATGCTCATAGTGTAAAATCAGTTTTTTTGACTTATTATGTACTAGCTGCGCCCCGCAGTTTCACTCGCATAAGTCTCGGTCCCGTGGGAACATCAGGATAAAAGGTGTACTATGTCCTACTCCAGGTCATGGTCTAAATAAACAAAATCCGTTCAGCCGTTTGAGCGTGAAAGCGTAACAAAAATATTTATAATAATAAAATATATAATACTAGCTTTCGCCCGCGGCTTCGCCCGCGTGGAGTTCTGAAATTATCCCACTATTATGTTATTAAAATGCGTAACTTATTTTTTATTTTAGTAAGTTTTAATATTGATATTAAGATACAAACAAAGCTTCAAATAGCTTCAACAAATTGCTAATCGTATGCATTTGTATCGTAACAGGCTATTACGATGTATTCGTCATTCGTATTGGTATCGTAATAGCCGTATCGTTGCACCCCTAATTATAAATATATATATATATGTACCTACATATATATAGGATAAGATAGTAGGATAATCATATCAAGTAATCAGGTTTATGTCGCAGTAAGATGGTTATAGCCGTGATATAGAACATAACCCTAGGGCTATATACCATAATATAGTTGTATGAAAGCGGTTCATAACTGTCAGATTGCCCTTTTTTGTTACTGCGACCAACTTCGTGTCAGCGCTTGCCGGCCGCTGCCGTGGCACCGCTCGCTTTAAGGACCAGACCAGCGCGACTTGTCGCGCGACGCGACACCGGTTATTGTTATACTGTGAAGTTTTCTTAGAAATTGTATTGTTCGTGTCGCGTCGCGTGACAAATCGCGCTGGTCTGCAAAAGCCTTTACTCGCTCGGCTCGCGCTGGTCGCAGTTCTAACCTAACCTAACCTATTTGGTCGGAGTGCCGTAAAAGTTATATTATTACATCGTGCTCGTATCATAATTATATTCCTAGTAACCAGAATCGCTTTTGTATAACTATATTAAGGTATATAGCTATATTATGGTTATAGCCGTGATATAGTTATATCCTTAGGGATATCCCTAGGGATATAACTATATCACAGCTATAACAATCTTACTGCGACCTATATATCAGACACCGCAGTTTGTAAAGAAACTTTATATCTTGGTTTTTTAAAGATTGTACATTGTGAGCCGTAAATCTTCTGTCAAATCACATCTAAGCTGTTCTTATTTATATGTTAGACCACAGATTTAATTAAACAAGCTTTCAGAATCGTCTGAAAATATTGTACTTACCCACTGAAGCAATTAAATTAATTACCTTTATTAAAACTGTGAGTTACAGTAAAGGTTGTCTGCAAAAGGCGCCCTTACATCATTCAGGCTCGTAGAAAAATAACTCTGGTGGCATTCGATCAATTAAGCGAATTTAGCTTTCACCTCACAAAGTGAAAATAACTTAAATTTCGGAAGTCGGTGGCAAATAACGAAAATACAAAACCAAAGACACCGACTTCCGAAATTTATTTTATTTTTCACTTTGTAGTGTTTTTTTGGAACCCGTTTTTTTTTTTGTTGTAAAAATGGTTTTATTACTCGCTTTTTAGTGGATCAGTTTGTAATTTAACTAAGTTACAATAGCCTAATGTCAACTACTTATCAACTTTTACAAACTATTGCTTTTCCCGATGCAGAGACGTTAATCGTTGAGGAGTTCTCCACCATCAGCTCCACTTGTCCATATGCATTGTGACGAGCATCAATTACTTGGCAACCATATTAAAGTAATCGAATCGCAACCCGTGAAATACTTATTATTGAGCAGTTCCGGTGGCCATCTGTGGTCTTCATCATCAGTTCCACTTCACCAAATGGTGCTTTCCGAGAGCAGCTGCACGAGTTACTCTAAAAACTACCCAAATCGTTATAGTTATGCCTATAATATTTGAAGAGTTCCCTGATTTCTCCAAGATTCCATCATCAGATCCTGACCTAATACATAACACTGGGATCATCTTGGAAGTATACCTGTTCAAACAAAAAATATTTTTGCAAATCCGTTTATATATGACGGAGTTATGCACAAACATACATTAAAAAAAAAAAAATATGTAGACATCCGAATTGATAACCTTTTGGAAGTCGGTTAAAAAAATATTTTTTATTAAAACCATAGATGACAAATCTTATTCAATATACAATCTAACACTAAATTAAATGACTAACTAACTATCTATACAGATTAATACCAAAACAAAAGGAGAAACAGATAAATACCAAAACAGGACTGGCGTCGAAGTACTCCTTCGCATCGCTGTCATCCGGAAACGTGCCCAGAACACTGGCAGCATTGCCACGTTGAATGGCAATGCTAATTATTTGGCTAAAGAACGAGCCAGTCTTCTGGTCCCGTAAAGTATACGTTTTCAAAATATATTATTGTTTTTTTTTTTTTCGAAAAAACCACAGTGATATATTAGGCGCGTAGAAGTGAATACATCTTCTTGGAATAAATGGTACTTAAGATTGCGCTATAGTTATCATTCCTCCAGTGTTAAAAGACACACCAGTATGACAGTACCCTACCTACCTAATTAAATTCATTATTTAGGGTATTTGATTTAGGTAGGTACCGACTATTAACAACTTTGAATGTTTTGAGGCATTACATAAGCTTAGATATATGTTTCTGTTACCTTATTGCATTTTTTTTGCGTTATTTTAAATTTGAATATGCGATTGCCGCGTTGGTCTTGTGCTCGCAAATGCTACTGATAGCATGAGGTCCCGGGTCCGATTCCCGGGGGAGGCAATTATTGGGTTTTCCATCTGAAATTTCTCAGAACCAGCCCGGAGCCTGGATTTGTGCACGATTGATGGCAGTAGGCTCGCCCCCTATTACATGGGACTTAAACAAAACTGGTGAAATGTAGGTGTACTGTAGATACATCTCTTCCTAACCCTTCGGAGAAACACAGGCCTGATGTTATATTTATGTTATGTAATATGTATATTTTATTCTTTGTTTTCGTGTTCCGTGTGGTGCCGGACGTAAAGAATAGTACCATCCCATTTCATCCCGAGGGTGTCGTAAAAGGTGACTAAGGGACTCACAAGAGCAGGGGCAGCAGCGTTCTCTACGCATTTTAACACCATACTGCGATCGCCAACCCGCCTGCCAAGCGTGACGATTATTGCAAACCACCCCATTTGGGGGAGGCCTATGTCCAGCAGTGGACGTCTTTCTGCTGAAATGATGATGAATAATCGAAACTACAGCATATATGCAATTTTAAAACCTATAACAATAACCCCAGAAATCTATTCAAATCGATTCTAAACCTTACAGAATGCAAGCTCCGTTTTACGTCGCGTCTTTTATATTTATGGACACTATATAGTAGATGCTTTCAAAACACCGCCCCCGGGGACATTGAAATATTTGTATAGGACCAACTTACGCCCGCATCGTGTTATTGATATAAACACTGCTCTATTGTCTATGCTACCTACGGAATATCGAACTGGCTGGAGTGACTGTAGAGGTAAGTAGGTTGTCTATTGGTAATCAATAGATGTCTGGCTGGTATGTTATTTCTGTAAATAGTCTGGAGATCAAAATGTGTTGACTTTGACATTTTCATTTTAGTTATTTATCAAATCAAATACAGTACCTGATATCTAAGCAACACATTTTCGTAAACGATTACGACTAATCTGTTTCATTTTGACAGTTCAACAATAATCATTGCGTTATTTCCGTTGTTGAGCAGTTTTTTTTTCGAACTTATGAAGCAATGGATTAACAATCTGTTTCAAAATTATTCAGATTGTGATTGATCGTGTATTACGCAATTAGAATTCTGGTCGACCGAGCTCTGCTCGGGTGAAAATAGAGAATGCTCATTTAATAGTATGGGATAGTTCATACTAATTCCATCTATGGTACCATCGAAGAAATTCATATCTATACACCGTAAGGACTATTTCTGCTTGCAGCGCTCGGCAGCTATAGAACCGGGGTGGTAACAGTGTGGTCATCGTGTTCACGGGATTTTGTTTTCAATCTGCTTAGATACGAATAGATATGATCTCTTTGATAGTACATACTAATTCCATGCTGCCATGTCATTATTCTAAGGTAGCCATCTTGTTCTAAACTTTGGGCGACCGAGCTCTGCTCGCATCCAAGAGTGTCTGATGACTTTCGGTTTCTTCTCATACGTTCAATTGTATTGTCAACATCAGCCAACTTAAACTAGATAAAATCATAAAATAAGTTAAACTTGGTAGCCTCATAATATTCCTAAGCTAGATGTGTCTATAAGCTTCGTAACTTCAAAACTTCACGACCCAGTAACGTCAAAAGTTTATGTAGTTTTGAACGCGAGTGTACTACAGTCGATAACACGTGATGGTCCATAGTTTTTGAATGTTAATATCTGATCGAACATTATACTTAGCCGTGAAGTTGAATTAAAACATAGCACGATGTTTGAGAAAGCCCAAAAGTCTGATAACCAGTCTTACCTTGGGCTATCGTGTTACCCAGTAACTGGGTTATGGAAGTCAGATAGGCAGTCCCTCCATGAAAAATATTGGTATTCAGCTGCACCCGGTTAGACTGGAAGCCGACCGCAACATAGTTGGGAAAAAGCCTAGGCAGATGATGATGACGATGTTTGAGAAATATACACATTAGACACTTTGTCTTCCTAAACTTTAAAAGGCCTGAAATCTAGAGCGAAACTCAAGCATAAATACAGTTTAAAAACGTCAGTTTATAACTCAGATATGATAATATGCATCCTTTTATTCGGCCCTAAATCAAAATCTTCTTTCTTATATCTATGATCCCAACCAAGAAATAATACAATGCTGTTATCAAACAAAACTAACTTATATAAACAAAGAACGTACCTATGTTTTTACATCATTAATTTATTACCATCGCAGAAAATTACCATTTTCATTATACAATTCTTTATTAGCATTACCATGATTTTCCAATTACACGATAATACATAGATTGAATCCTTGGACTTCTTTGTCCCACCTGTTTGCTATTCATAAAACTATTACACATCCAGAAGTCATAATACAGTCATAATTTAGTCATAAAAGTTCTGCTACTACATTCATATGCATTATGCAGGCTATTTGATAGCTATCAGTGTAATCGGATCATCAATGATACAATATTTACGTCTGGTAACATTGAAGTCGTAAACCGGTACATTTGTGCGTGTACTGAGAATGTGTGCATATTTAGTTACCTCATCGTGTAACAGGGTAATGTCGGCTATGTAATTACTGGCGACCTAGACCAGTTTTGCGTTGCGTTCTTTTTTTAAAGCAACGCGTTTATGGATGGAGTTTACTTTCCACAAAAGTTGTTTCGTCTGTTGAAACTGTAACCAACCCTGATTCTGTCGTATTTTCCCAACCATGAATATTGTCAGAGCAGCTGAACGGGAACTCTTATTTTGTTAGGGACCTATATATTTCAGGGCATATGCAAAGAAACCATGATTAGCTAATTATGCAATATTTTACTAAGAAGATTTTTTTTTAAATGCTGTGACTTTTTCGCTTTCTATCCTGTAGATATTTTTCAAAGAAATCTAAGACTGAAACCTACTATTATTTAAGTTCAGAGCAAATAAAATACCAAGACAGAGCGCTGTCAACAGTGAAGTGAAGCAGGTTTCGTAAACATGTGTGCACTTTGTGTGGTGTAAGTCTGATTGTAGTGGCATTGTAAAATTTTGTAAATGTATCCATGTGAGCGTGTATGCACAGAGCGGCGGTGTAGTTTTGGCTGGCTTCACTGTGTTGTTCTCAGCGCTCTGTCTTGGTTTTTTATTTGGTCTGAGTATTTAGGTACTTAATATTTTTTCTTCGAGACACACATAAAATGACGTGTATGATGTACCTACGCATTATTACATTAACATACATCATAACAACTACCTCTCAAATTGCATTTACATATACATTTATTTCTTTAGTATGCAGGTATTTTGTTTACCATTTTTTCCTCGTGCATGAGATGACTATCAAACAAAACTGCACACGGTGGAACGAACTCCACGAAATTCTGTGTCAAAGCCAAGTCAAAGACAATTTTTTTTTTTTAAATAGCTTGCTTAGGTAGAGTAGGGTAAGTAGGTAGGTAGGTAGGGTAGGTAAGTAGGAAGGTTGCAGCCCAGCGATGTGCGGTTTACAGCAAGGGGAGGGCACGCCAGAAAATAATGTTTTAAAGACAAGTAGGTTACCTACATGGTTATAACCAGTGATCGGAGTAGGTAGATTGAACTGGGGTCATTGATCCGAAACGTATATATTACTATGGACATTCCTCCGGAATTGGTGGATTATTAAAAAAAAACCGGAACGTATGTGGGAATTGTATTCTGCCAGAGTGGAAGGAGTCATTTGATGATTTGCCATCCTCAAAAAAAAGGTAGGAATTGTAATAAAATGAGCAATTTTATTCTTTATTATTCTTCCTATTTTTTTTTTTTTGTCACGATTTGACAAAACCCAACGACCAATCAGAACAAAGGATCATGGGTGGTACAGTAGTAATAATATCACTACCAACATTAACAATATTTAATTGAATCCGGAAATACCGGAATTACTTTCCGGAAAAATGGCTTATCCATGTTATTCTTTCTGTGTGCATTTATGATACAAGTACTAAAAATCAATCTACCTACTCCGATCACTGGTTATAACACAGTATAACGCCCATAGCTCAAGATATCTTTTAGCCCCCCTTGATTTTTTTCTGTATCCGCTACTGACGAAGCCGGGCCGGGTAAACCTAGTAGGCACATAAAAGACACTTTTGAACGTCAAAATTTATAAGACAATTGATTCTAGTCGCCCCTCCGAAAAGGTCGTTTCGTATGGAGAAGAATGGGCAAGCTACAAGTCATAATATTAATCTTTTTAAATAGTTCCCTGAGAGGTTCGCGGCGACATAGATTATAAATGGCTCTGACAGCTCTCTTTTGCAAAATAAAGATGGATTCAATGTCAGCACCCCGACCCCACAGTATAATGCCTTTAGACTTATGCTGTGGAATAGACCAAACGCACGGTTTCTACATCTGAAGCCCACCACAGACGTAGCTATAATTTATATTTCTATTTCTTTTTTTCTTTCTACGCACCAAAAACTTCTCAAAAAAAAGCAAATGCAAAGTATTAATATATATTATAGCTATGTCTGTGACGGGCTTGATGCGTACTCTGAAAGGGGGGGATAACAGAACTAACCATAGATATTATATTATACGTTTTAAATAATAAATCTATGGAACCAACTTTAAAAACTTACGCCAACTGAATTTTAATAGTGGTCGCCTCAGCAGGGCACTTTTATATGAGCTGTCAACTCGCTACTTTCTTACATCTGGCGTAACCAACTCAATTCATAAATCTCCAATAGTTATGTCAGATTCTAACAAGTTTCTAAGTATTAAAGAAACATAAATCTTAGAAAAAGTAGCACATTGTGTTGTGTGAAAATAAGAAGTCTCCATAAATCCAACTCTTTATTTTATGTAACTTGATAGACGTCATGCCTTATGGTGAAGAAGAAGAACAAACGAGACTTTCGTACGCAAAAATTTAAAAAAATTAAGTTATAAAACTAAAAGCCAACTACGACAAAAAAGTCATCTAAAAAGGTACAAGACATCACAGACAGACAAATTAAAGATCGGGAGTCACACGTGTTATTGGGCGTAACTTGAACTGATTACGTGTAACTCCGGATTATTTATTTGTTTTGTGGTTATAATATATATATTTATTTGGAAAGTGCTAATTAAGCCCTTTCATTTTATACCCAACACGGATTCATTTTTTTTTTATTTCATGACTGTCATCTAGAGGGCGCCATATTCATGATTGATGCGGCGTCGACGTCACATAGCCAGCGGACGATCAAGACGCTTCCAACGATGCCTCATTTGTCAAATTATAATGAGCAGTTTAGAAGGAATGAGGTAACAGATGAACATGACTAAATTATGATGAAATCATAACTCTCCTTTTTGCTTCGCCATATTCGGGTAAAAAACTGCTTGCGCACATTCATGACTACTACGGTTAACAAGCAGTAACGGAATTAAATGTAGCCATTAATATTTAGACAAGATTGCGAATCGGATATTCTCAAAACAAAAACGCGAGAAAAACTTCAAGTAAACAATCACAAACACTAAAAGCTCTAGACAGCCTAGATAGAAAAACAAACAAGTAAATACAACACCACATAGGACCAGCCAATAAACTAACTTCCCCTGAAGAAGGCTATGAAGTTAAAAGCCTTATAGTTTACCTGCAGGGATGCATTATCGTTTTATATCTCATAATGTGCGCTTGGACGTAAACTGGCCATTTGATGTCCACTCTATTGCTGTCTACTGGTCTCAAGCGATACTTAGCTTAGGTATTTAATATTGAGCGTCTGAAAACGGAAAGCGAGATTTTAGGCACGATTTTTCTGTTCTATGTGGTGTGGTAAGAATCGTTTTTATGTGCCTTTGGCGAAAGTGCATACATACATACCTACCTACCCTACCTACCTATCTACCCTACCCTACCCTACCTACCTACCTACCTTCTCTACCTCCTACCTACGCATACCAGCGTTGCCAGACGTCCCGATTTTGGCGGTACGTCACAATTTTTTTATCAAAATTAAATGTCCCGCGTGGGACAGGCGCTGTCCCGCTTTTCGGGGATAACTCGACCGTGTGTGCAGAGTGCTGAGGAAGCGCGGGCGAGTGGCACAGACAAGTACCTACTCTTTCTCATTTTTTTTTTTTACATGTGACAGCAGTTTATAGAATTTTGGACTGTTATTGAATTAAAAGCTTCTATGGTTTGTGAAGCATATTTTTGTGAAGAATAAAACTTTTTTGATTTTGGTTTCTGTTTTTTTTATTGTTTTTATTCAGAAGACGAATAAGACTCCATTAATTAACAATAGGGTAAATCTGATTTAAAATATCGTATTTTTATTAAACTACATTTTGTATGGCTATTTTTGTTATCTATTGTCATGTAAACGTAATTTGAACTCAAATAAAAAGATAAATATTTAAAAACTTTTATCTACGTTTTTTTACTATGTCCCGCTTTCGACGAAAGAAATCCCCACTTGGTAAAAAAAAAAACTGGCAATGCTGCTACATACATACCTACCTAGCCTACCTACATACCTAACTACATACCTACCTATCTACCTACCTATCCGTACTTACATACCTACCTATTTGCATACCTACCTACCTACCTACCCTACCTCAACCTACCTATCATAAGAAAAGGTTCTTATGATGATGGTAGGTGGAGGTAGGGTTCTTTTTTGTTGTGTTTGTTATTGTAAGGAGAAGGCTCCTTACAATAACAAACACAACAAAAAAGAATTAGCGAAACAGTCGGTCGATTCTGTAAAAATATTAACGTGAAGCTTAGGTGAAGTGAGCGTGAAGTGAGCTGTCACTGCCCCAGAATCGACCGGCAGGATGCTAGGGATTAACACTATTGACAGCTCACTTCACGCTCACTTCACCTAAGTTTCACGGTGATATTTTTACAGAATCGAACGGCTGGTCCAGCCGTTCACGCGTGACGCCGTAACCACACGTGACCATTGAATAGTGATTCATTTTTATATATGTAAAATATACAACGTGTCCCAAAATTCAACGATAAGCGGGCACCAGATGGTGGACCTGCTCATCACTACCCGAGAAAAAATAATGAAAAAAAAAAAAAACAAAAAAATGGAAATTACAAAACCCTTAAAAATCCCAGAATGGCTGTAGTTTTTACACAAAAATCTACACCAATCAGCAAGGCAGGGAAGTAATATACCATTATGGAATCTTGATTAGTTGCGCAATTTTTTTTTTAAACTTGCCGTGGTAGTGTCCATGCTTTTTTTTTACACCACGGTGACTCAAAAGTGGACTGAAGGTAAAAAACTTTGAAAATTTTAAGGAAAATAATAATTTTGATTGATTTTTGTGTAAAACCTACAGGCATTCTGGGATTTTTAAGGGTTGTGGTGGATAGCAGTGCTACTTAAATTGCAGATTTAAAAAAAAACAGAAATATTTGATAAATTGCGGTCATGGTAGTTGGTAATTTCCAAAAAAAAAAAATTTTTTTTTTTTTTCTCGGGGACTGATGAGCAAGTCCACCGTCTGGTGTTTTATCGTAAAATTTTGGGATACGTTGTATAGATAGAAATTATAGACAATATTGCAGCCCGCAACGCTATTCACAGATTAGCTACAGGTTACATAACAGTGAAAATAATCGAAGGTTCATTTTTAATTTTTTTTATTACTGTGGTTAATACATCCATATAAATTTTAAGAAATGGTACACAACAAAAAAGGAAAGATGTTCAAGAAAGCACGTACTCTTTCCGGTTTAGTGGTTAGCGACACTAACCACCTCTTTAAGATTTTCTTTATTAAGATCCGCGCCATCTAGTGATGATCTTAATTTTTTTGTTAAACGAAAGAGGTGTTAGTGACACTAAACACTGAACCGGGAAGAGTTTAAGAATTGAACATTTGAGGTAGATAAATTTTCGTGTAAACGTAGCCGCTGTGGCTGCGGGTAAGAAAAACAACGAGCACCCATAAAAGGAAACAGCTAACACATTGCAGGCAAAACGTAAAAGCAAAGCAAAAAAAAAAAAAAAAAAAAAAAAAAAAGGCTTAGCTAAATTCTCCGTAAAGGATATTTACTGTTTCTGCTCGTAACAAGACCAGAATTTCAATGTTTAAGGTACTTATGAATCCCAAGCAGCCCCGCGTGGTGGATTATGGCCCACTCCCTCTCACAGAGAGGAGGCCTGAGTCCCAGGAGTGGGAACATTATAAGCTAATTATCTTCTTCTTTTCGTGTGGTTAGTGACTAACCTGGTGTCAGAGTTTTAAGCCGCCCATGGGCCTCTGACTTGGCTTCATATGTCGTCGAGAAATATAGGCTGATTATTTTCTTGAATTTTCTCAAAAGTACGCCAAAATCATCAAAAAAATCCGTGTAAAATCTGTTTCCCACGAAGGTACAACTTCAGATCATGGTCTGAGGGTACGACTTACTAGGTAAGTATGTAGGCATACAGATCGTAACTAAAAACACATTTGCATAACAATAATTGTGAGCAAACTCAATTATATGAACAGAGCCTTCTCTTAGCACACATATGTAGGGAAATGAAAAATTCCTATTGTCTTTCTTAATTAGGTCTCAAGCGTTGACACTGGGAAGCTTTGCATTTAGGATTCCTTTGTCTGGTGGGATTTATTCTGTGGTAGCCTTCTGTACTTGTAATAGATATCCTAACATAATTATATCCTTACTTATATTATTAATATTATAAATGCAAAAGTGAGTTTGTTTGTTTGTTACACTTTCACGCTAAAACGGCTTAACAGATTTGGATGAAATTTGACACATAGGTAGACCATGGCCTGGATTAGGACATAGGATACTTTTTATCCGGATATTCCCACGGAATCGAGACTTATGCGGGTGAAACCGCGGGGCGCAGCTAGTTGAGTTTTTTGTTTTCACTTGTTTGTTTGTTACGCTTTCACGCTAATACGGCTAAACAGATTTGGATGAAATTTGCCACATGGGTAGACAATGACCTGTAGAAAGACATAGGCTAGAAAGACTTTTCATCCTGGATCGCAGACGAAGTCGCGGGCAACAGTTAGTTATTGATTTATGTTCACAACATTGAACAGGGGTTCAGTGGACGGGCTTGACAAAGGGTTTCCATCGGTGCATTTTCTAAAACCTCATGATTTTACTGTGGAACTCTCATACAGCTGGTACCAGTCACTCTGCGAAGATCGTCGCTCCACCTAGCCTGAGTGCGTCCTACCCCAACGGTTATCGGTTCTATGGCTAATATGGTCGGCCCACTGTCACTTCAGCGTACTTTTTCTGTGAGCTATGCAGCACAACTTTGGTTCTCTGCCGGATCACCTTGTTGCGAATTCGATCCCTCAGAGAGACTCCAAGCATAGCCCGCTCCAGAGCTCGATTATCCAACCGACATAAAGCGACTTTGAATTCCCTAGGTGTAACCTATACAAATACAGCCAGACATACAGGCCTTGTAGATAAAGTAATTAGTTACCAATCAATAGCTAATACCAATTATTTTAGCTTGTTATTCGCAATGAAAACGTCGTTCCTCTGCTGATACGTACTTACGTAATCGAAACCGAACGGACGGTGACAAATTACATGGTAATAATATCAGACAGAAGTGGAATGGAGAGGCGTTTTCGTTTAGTTTGGTTACTAAATTCATTAGTGCCTCAACTGAAGCTAGGCAAACTTACCAACAAGACACTGTTGGGCCGTTTGCCAACAGCAACGATGACCAAATCTAGTTTTTAACACGTTCAGCGCTCGGAGCCCTCGCGCTGGGCTCATTTTAAATGTAGGTTTTTCCTAGCAAATACAGCATTATAAACCGTGAAAATAAAATCTGATGTATATTTTAACAAGATTTAGTATTTGCGTTGGTTTTAAAATCCAAGCATTTTTTTTTTCACGGTTACCAATATTCACAAAAAAAAAGGTTGTAAATATTGCGACAAGACCGCCTGAAAACACTATTTTACTTGGTTTTACTGTGTTTTATAACACGGTTTTAAACCTAATGCCGTTGACCGTCCGCGATGGTTAACTTTAGCGCAAATATAATGCCGGTAACCCTCCCGGAGGGTTCACTTCCAATATGTATGGCGGCACGGCGTATGACTTCTATGAAAATGGGTGGAGTCGAAAGTGTTAAAATAATATTGACATGTAAAAGGATTTTGTATAAATCTACTCACAGAAATAAAATATTATCATCATTTATCCTTTAACGGCCAGTGGAGTTTTACCCCTACACAGTCTGGAATAAATTCTCTTCTAAAATAAAATAAATAAATATTTGAATTCAGAACAACACATTTATGGCTCAGAAAAACAGTTTTCCAAGTAAAAGTATGAAAATTCCAGAAAGAAGTGTATTGTTGGTGTATGTACTAATGAAAAGCTAAAACATGTTCATAATTTTATCGTGTCGACTTTTATAGTTTCAATCGAAGTAGCTGCAGCAAAATAATATTATGATATATAGGATACCGAGCATCGTATCACCCGTATTATAAATAACAAAAAGATAAAGGAGATTGAGCTAGATACTGAAGACTAGCTGTACCCGCGTCTTCGCACGCGAAGACCCTAATTCTTTTTCTGAAATAAAAGTAGCCTACGTTACTTCTTATAACATTAGCTATCTGCCAGTGAAAGTACCGTCAAAATTGATCTAGCCGTTTCGGAGATTAGCCGGAACAAAGAGACTGACTTTTTTTTTATTGTTATTTTTTGTTATTAGTAGGTACCGTACATACTTTCATATATGCATTTAGTAAGAAGCTGTTATTTTGATATTACACACAGACACTTAAATTTTATCTATATAATAATAATAATAAAAATAAAATTGAAATTTTCGTCTGTACTATAGACGAAACAATATATTTTAAAGATACCGCCATATTCATACCATATCACAAATGCAATAAATGAGCTTTCTCTAATCAACATTGTATGCTTTGATGAGGCCTTTCAGCGTCTTGTGACTTCATCCAAACCATAGTACATTACTGCTCTGTGGTCGAATGATAAATAAATATTTCATTCAAATATCGAGAATTATGAAGAGTGATGTCGACTCTATTGCTTTTTGAAATTTCCATTTTAGATTAGATACCACAATAGTTTACAGTTAAAACAGTGAGCTGCCAATTTGTGGTTTTTAGTTAACGATAGGTTCTTGTGTAAAGCTTAAAATTTAAGGTTTAAAAGCTTTCTGTTTGACAAATGTCTTAGTTGTAACACATTGAATTGGATACTTATTAAGAGGAGTACAGGACCGCAAAAAAAACGCAAGTTTTATAATGCCTAAAAGTATATGGATACACTGCAGTAAAAAAATCTGAACAATATATAATATTCTTCAGGATATATGCTAGTAAGATAGTGTGTTGCTTTTTGTTAAAAAGATTACTTTCACTTTTAGTTTGTTTGTATTTTGTGTTTCACGCACTGTGTCCAAATAAACGTTTTCTTTCTTACTTACTTTCTTTCTTTCTTTGTTGAAAACATAATACAACTTATTTGATATTATAGAAAAAAATCACGAAGATCAAAATCATTTCATTCTGAATTTTTGTCAGATTATTCTACAAGCAACGTATTACCGTAATAGTGTTTTATTTTATTTGTCCAATCAAAAGATTTTTGGTAAATAGATAGTTAGGTACTTCATATTTTGCAATAAATTACCAGCGTTGTGTCATCGCGCCTCTCTTTCTTTTCTATGCAGTCCGACAGTGACCGCGCTTTAGCTGTTGTAAACCTTCCATTTGAGGGCTCAAGGCCTAAAGCTTTTCAAGACTGTGTATTTCATTTCTGCAGTACCTATTGGTCTGTTGTTGACGACGGTCCCACCCGATGGAAAGCGATGGATTAGGTCTATGATAGACGAGAGAGCCGAGATGAATATTCTACGTAATTTCATCGGATAAAATTACCAACAATGCATTATGTCACGAACATTAATCCTATTTCCCGAAGAGGAAGATAGAGGTTTATGGTACATTCACATGAATGGATTATATCCAAAATAAGAATGCTTGGAAACATGCTGGTCCTGCTCCATAGGAAAATCTAGAATCTAGACAAAATCAACTGGTTGCTAATTCGATTGTATATATTTTTTATTTTATTATATCACATTGATTTTACATTCTGTGATTACTTCCTCACACACTAGACTTTTAAACTGTAAAATTTTATGAAAATCGTCTACTTTTACAATGTTTGTAAATATGTGAGCACCGTGTATCTATCACATAGTTAATTTATCTGTCGTTGCTTCATTTTTAATTATTTTTACCTATTGTGGTATAGTAATTTCACTCTCGGTGTGTCTTCACATATAAGTATATAACTAAATGATACCTATACATAATATTGTAAAGCATTTTAAAAGAGTAACGGTGGAGTTTCTTGCCCATTCTTCTCCATACGAAAACTGCCTTTTGGAAGGGGCGACTAGAATAAATTCTATTTTTTGTTAATTTTGACGTTAAAAAGTGGCTATTTGAAACAAATGATTTGATTTGACATTTCGCCAGTTATGTTAAACCCCCATGTTGCCCAACGGGGCACTCTGTTATCATAGATAACAATACGTCTACAAAGCCCTTGGAAAGTGTCATAAACAAACTTCGTTTTTGGTGTTTTTTTTTTACTATGGTACCAACCTTTTTTATTATGTGTCGGGTGTACAATAAAGTATATATGTAAAGGGTGTATCAGAAAGGTGTCGTAAAATTTAAGGGTGTCGTATAGACCATCAAACTGACAAAGTTTCTCCATGGGACCAACAAGGTACACGAGAAGAAAAAATCAGCCGTCCCATAGGTATATTTGGATCGAGAGGTATTAGTATTGAAGTTTTGTATGTACGGGACAGCTGATATTTATTTCTCGCTTACGATATTGGTCTCATGGAGAAACTTGTTCAGTTTGATCCACATTTTTAAATTTGAGCACTGTATAAATAAATAAAAAAACCCTGATATCGCAAAAAGTCTGCTGTTTCCTACATTTTGTAGACTTATGTGAACACAAATGTATATCAAACAGCAGATTTCTTTCGCGGTCCTTATCTCCTAATACTTCCTTAAACTCCTCCATAATCGTTCAGAAAGCGATCTCACGCAACAACGCGATTGAACTGACCTTAGTCAAGTTCATTGCCAGTGCCTGCAGACGCGCCGGGCCATCCTGCCGGAGTCGCTGCCAGACTACGTTTAACGTGTAAGGTTGAGGCCACATGCGTCCAAAGGTACAGGGCCAACTGGCAGGCTGTCTTGAGAGTTATGGGTTCAATTCGGCAGATGAACTGTGAGTCTCTTAAAACGGATGGAATACTTAGCACATGATCTATGAGCTTTTTAAAACGGATGGAAGAAAATCAAATACCGCCATGAATGATCGACTATTGCTATCACATATACAGGGTGGCAGGGTCATCGACGCGAAAACTGTTACTATGGATTGAGTACATGAATCTGAACGCCTCTGCGTTGAAACTTTTCGACGGATATTTAAAAAAATCAGCTGTACAATACCTACGCGGTCAAAATGAATAAAATATTTCAACGCAGGGGGGTTTAGAATCATGTACTGAATCCATTGTAACAGGCTTCGCGTCGATTTCCCTGCACAGCCTGTATATTAGTATAGAAGTATAGACTATTCATAGAGAGCAAACGCTTCAAAAGATAATTCGGAGTCCCAAAAGGAAGTATACCGTCCAATAATAAATCTATGAGACACTACAAACCTCTTACGTAAGTCAACGCAACGGAACCCAATCAATGCCAAATTTATTGTAGCATCAATCATTTCGCGAAACGGCCTTAAAACTATCATGTGCCGAATTCAGAGCTAATGGGGCGACCTCCGCGCCGCTGACAAATTATTTGTTAATGCAACTCAATGTCGTCTAACGGGTAGGGCTGTCTGATTACTGGATGATATGGACCAGTCTGGCTAGTTGTTCCTGGTAGGAGAAGACGAGATATTTCGAGACGGTTCAAAAGTGCGAGGAGTTCGCTTCGATAAGACGTAACAGCACCCTAATATTGTAACACACGATCAATCACAATCTGTTTCATTTTGACAGTTCAACAG
This sequence comes from Agrochola lota, assembly GCA_947364205.1. NCBI lineage: Eukaryota > Metazoa > Arthropoda > Insecta > Lepidoptera > Noctuidae > Agrochola > Agrochola lota. Next base: position 17,186,085 of record OX376228.1, read on the forward strand.
TTGACTTATTAATTGTAAAATTTTAGGAAAATCGTCTACTTTTACAATGTTTGTAAATATGTGAGCACCATGTATCTATCACATAATTAATTTAGCTGTCGTTGCTTCATTTTTAATTGTTTTTACCTATTGTGTTATAGTAATCTTATTCTAGGTGCATCGTCTTCACATATAATTATATAACTAATGTACCTATACAAAATATTGTAAAACATTTTAAAAGAGTAACGGTGGAGTTTCTAGCCTATTCTTCTCCATACGAAAACTATTTTTTTGGAAGGGGCGACCAGAATCAATTTAATTATTTTGTAAATTTTTACGTCAAAAGTGCCTTACAAGGGCCTATTTGAAATAAGTGATTTGACTTTGACTTTGACTAACAACATAGGTACATTGCGATATTAAATTTGTTCAGCAGACAATTTTTTCGAACTTATGAAGTAATGGATTAGCAATATCCTTCAATATGATTCAAATTCAGATCGTGTTCGCAACCAGGGGACAGGTTCCAATGTGGCTTGTTTGGTTTTTGAAAGAGAACATCGGGAAAACGCAAGTAGGCCCTGTAAAAAGTATTTTTCAATTTTTAACATAGGTATCCTGTTTACTCAGAAATTGTTAAAAATAAACATATATTTATAAAGTATCTTCAGTACCTAGGTAACAACGCTCAAAAATTATTTCACAACTGACCTGTTTAACATTCCAGTGTACGACATAAACTTCATATTCTCCAGACAAACCAAGTTATAATTAGATACTTATTACGAAGCAAATTCTCAGACAACTGACATTGACCGCAAGAATATGAATAAGCTCGTAAATATTTAAGTTAAAGAAAGGGGCAACTTGGCAACCCTGCCAGAGGTGGAGGCCGAAATTCGCGTAACACTGACTCAATGACTCATTGACTCTCAATCGTCATGCAGATGCAATATCAACAGACTCATTCAGAGTGGTTAATCCCTGATCCGGACCACTACCGCGTTTGATATTTATGATGCCTGTGACACTACCGCGTTTATTTTAGACGTAGCATTTTCCTTGTTGTGTTTATGCGATCCTCATCAGGAACTTTACCTATTAGTAAGCCAAATAGGTAAGGTATTACAAGTTCAGCTTCAAAACCTGACTCCTGGTCAAGTCAATCAATCAAGTCAAAATGAATCTGTCTTGCCCTTTTTCCATCTATATTGGGATCGGCTTCCAGTCTAACTGGATGCAGCTAAATACAGTATTTTTCATGGAGCTACTGCCTATCTAACCTCCACAACCCAGTAACTGTGTAATACGATACTCCTTGGTAACACTGGTTGTCAGACTTTCGGGCTTCTGACGACCCGTAACGACTGTCAAAGACTCACGAATTACAGCCAGGACCAACGGCTTAACGTGCTTTCCAAGGTACGGAGGAGTTTTGGTATATTAAGATGGTTACCCATTCACAGACCAACCCCGGCAAGCGTAACTTAACATGATGCATCGAACCGTGCGGTTGTTATTACTTAGCCACGAGCTCAATCGACAATTGACAATCAATCAAGTCAAATTGATAATATTATGCACACCTAAACCACTATATAATAAGTCATTTCAGCCGAAAGCCATCGACTGCTGGACATAGGCCTCCCTCAAGCACCGCCACTTCGACCGGGTCTGTGCTTCTCGCGTCCAGCGGATTCATGCGGCCTTCACAAGGTCATCGGTCCACCTTATGGGAGGCCTTCCAACGCTACGTCTTCCGGTACGCGGTTGCCACTCCAGAACGTTTCAGCCCCATCGGCCATCTGTACTGAGAGCAATGTGCCCTGCCCACTGCCACTTAAGTTTGGCAATTCTTCTTGCTATGTCAGTTGCCTTGGTACTCCTGCGGATGTATTTATCAAACAATAACATACAACCACATCACTAAAACCATAGACAATTTCTAGCGGTCATTGTTGTTTGCCAAATTTTGAAACGCGACATGGCAGTATGGAATTAGTAAGCACTATCATGGCAGCATGGAATTCGTATATAGAAATTGACTTTGAATACATGGAACTAGTATGAACTATCTTATACTATTAAATGAGCATTCTCTATTAAAACCCGAGCAGAGATTTGTGCTTTTTTTAATCTCATCAAAGAGACTTCTTGCCCTCTATGTCCCATGTTATGGGGTTTGGTTTCCTTCAGGTGGACCATTGTGCGTGGGCACTTCTTGCCTTTTTCATGCCTACTATGTAAATGTATGATCATGATATATGAGTATGATCATAATTTAGACTCAAATCTCTATGTTATTACTGTTAATGACAGTGATAAGCTCTTAAGATCGCTATTAATAAATATAATTAAATGCACGTGTGTAATTTTTAAGTGATTTCGACACAATGTAAAAATTGTTATGAAATAAATGAAATGAAATGAAATGAATAAATAAAATATGGTACATTGACATAATATTTCATCAAATTATATATTTTCCACTACATATTAATCTTAATTTGCGTATTCAAATTATTATTTTGTGTTTATTATATTTTTATATAGGCTGTTTAGCGGTTTTACCTGTGCCTTTATTTACAACTGCGCGCGCATCGCTAGCAGAAAAAATAAAACCAGCGCGCCATTTTCCGTAAATATTTGATAATGTTTTTGTTTTGATAATATAAAAAATACGAAATCTAAAGTATTGTCACCAACCGATGTACAAAAGTTTTTAAAAGAAGCTCCGATTGACAGTACCTGGCAACAAAGGTCAGTTGAACTTTATAAATCTAAATTTATCATCTCTATAGTTACGTTATTCCTGCATAAGTTCTTACAACAAGTCTGTTTTTTCCTCACAAGTTTGTTGAAAAACGTCGTATGAAACGCGTGTGCATTGATCATTAGGTACCCCCAAGGCGGCATTACCGCGCGAGCCATAGGCGAGCGCGATAATTTAGCCGAGTGGGTGATGAATGAATCTGAAGAAAGAAATGACCAATACAGCACACTCATATCATAATGTACTATTATAACCATTATTTTCGCCGTATAAAGCAATTACGTAAACTATGATTAATTTGGCAATATTACCATATGGAAATAAGAAATATGGCTAACTAGTGAACTAAAATATTGATTATGAAATGCAATAATTAATATTGTAACACCGAATATTTAGTTTTAGATGTAAAATAGTATTTGGAAACTTTCCAAATGCCTTTTTTACACCAAATAATTAGCCATATTTCTTATTTCCAAACAGTAATATTACCAAATTAATGAAAACAGGTACATATTTGACAGCTATTAGCGACATTGCCAAGTTTTTGGACCGCTGCTGTAACTAATTCAGAGAATCATCATTATTCCCAGAATAATGAGGTATTCTTGCACAAACAATATTACATTCTGCAATCCCATTTGATCAATCCCTTGAACTGTTCAAGTTATCATTGCGTTCCAATTACTCAAGGATTATGTATTAAAATACGCAGAAATATGTTGTAAATATATATTGCTATCGAAGCTTTATTGAACATAATACAATTAACTATAATTGAACTAAGTATTATTAAAATTTTCCTGCATGTTTTACTTTTATAACAATATTCAATAAATCTATTAATTAGTCTGTTTTTCTAGTTATATTATAATTAGGTACCTACGGGTGTTTCATAATATTCATAGTTAATTCCAGGAATATTTAACCGAGCATCCTGTGTTACGTAGGTATATACGCACAGTAAAGGAGAAACCTTTGTACCTACGTTAAGCTTAATAACTATTAGTTACGTGAATTACAAACGATAATCAAGGATCTCTGAAACTTCTTAAGGGCCCACGAAACGACCAATTACCTTCAATTTGTATTGTAGTAATATTGTCAATCGCTTTTCAATTGCATTTCAGACGATCAATTTGCGCAACAATGTGTACCTATCAATTAAGTGAAAATTAACCATCAATTGCAATTGATCGTTGATAACAAAAAAAAACATCCTAAAATATTGCTCCATGCTACCTCCCATTGACACTTATCTAATAGACTTCTCGGTAGAAATCACTCGTACATTTACATAAGATAAGAAGGATCATTTCCTCATTATAATATCAGATAAATATAAAAGATACCTATCTTCGATTGCGTGCGAAGCTCAGATTCTATCATCTTACGAAACTCGAAAGCTCTAAGTGCGATTTCCAATGCTTTAAAGGCAATGCAGTGATGACCTATCACGATTGTAATGTACATTATTATATGCTTCCTTCTATGTAGGTTTATGGGGTTATGGAAAATGTACGTGTAAGGAAACCGGCCCTTGCACCATTGGCACCTTTGCACCTAAACTGGCAATGCTTATTATCGAATAAGGAAAATTATACAGACGTCAGTAATGTTTAAAACGGTGAAGGAAAACATCGTGAAGAAACCGGCATGTCTTAGAACCAAAAATTCGGAGACATGTGACATCTACCAACCCGTACTGGGCCCGCGTGGGGATTACAGTAGAGCCCATCATCACTCACAGAGGGCTGAGGCCTGTGAACATTATATGCAGATTATAATTATGAAAAATAATATTCTGAGAGTAAGGTAAGATCACATAAAAAAATCAGATCAAAAACACACCGAGGTGGCGTCAATATACTTACAATATACTTGAAGTTTCCATACGTGATCGAATCAGAAATGAAGAGATCCTTAGGAGTACCAAGGCAACCGACATAGCCCGAAGAATTGCCAAACTTAAGTGGCAGTGGGCAGAGCACATGGCTCGTAGAACACATGGCCGATGGGGCCGAAAGGTTCTGAAGTGGCGACCGCGTACCGGAAGACGTAGCGTTGGAAGGCAGATGGACCGATGACCTTGTGAAGGCCGCAGGAATCCGCTAGATGCGAGGAGCACAGAACCGGTCGAAGTGGCGGTGCTTGGGGGAGGCCTATGTCCAGCAGTGGACGTCTTTCGCGTTGATGAACTGACACCTAATAGGCAATTAAATAGGTACCTAAACAAATTAACCATGAGTTCATCAGGAGTATTAACAAACAGTTCAACCACAAAAAAAAATCAGCCAAGTGCGTGTTGGACCACGCAAAATGAAGGGTTCCGTAGTTGGGATGAATTTATCTCAAGAAAAAACTTAACATTGTAGTCGAAAAACATTTTTGAACTGCATATTTAAGTTGGTCAAATTTTACTCGTTTACCTGTAAAGCCTACTTAGCTGTGATAGTTTTCCTTTTAACTGCGTTATATATACTACTGCTGTGAAATTTTTCACAAATCCAAGTACAGCCATTTAGCTGGCAGGGGGGGGGGGCACTTGACTCTAACAAACATTAGCACTTTAAAGCTTAATATTTCACAAACGGATTCCTGAATTAAAAAATTATTTTCACTCACATTCAATATTTTTGAACGACCTTTCCAACAACACCCCACACCATGGGATGGACGAGACAAAAAAAAACAGCCCCACTTTACGCGTAGGGGAGGTACCCTAAAAAAAACTTTGTCGGCGTGATTAATATGTATACTCATGCCAAATTACAGCTTTCTAGTACTAACCGTCTCTGAGTTAAACCGCTGCCAGACAGACAGACGGACATGGCGAAACTATAAGGGTTCCTTGTTTACTACAGAACCCTAAAAACATAGGTACTTACCATACAAATATAAAAAACTTATGTCTATAGTAGGGTACTTCCTTTAATAATCCATCTTCATAATCACCATTATTTTGCCCTTATCGCCATTAATTTGGGACCGGCGCAGCATAATGTCTTGTCTCACAGAGAGGAGGCCTGTAACCCAGCAGAACATTACCTATAGGCTGACAACCCCGAATCTAGGGGGCGCCTAATTCAAGCCTAGCATACTAGTGCACCACCCAGCACAGCGCAACTTTTTGCACAAAGTGCAAGAATTTTTATGAAACCGGCTTCGCTTCACTGTTGACAGCGCTGTCTTGGTTTTTATTTGTTGAGAGTATAAGTTCCCAAACACTATGTTCGTAACAATATATAATTACAATCAATAAATACAAAACGAGAAAACCACTTTAAAAAAATTGCTATTGAAGTATTACTTCATTATACTAACTTACACTAGATTCTGCCCGCGACTTCAGCCGCGTGAAATCTCTTGTTTCAACATAAAATATCCTATGACACTCGACAATACTGTAGCTTCCCATTTGTGAAAGATTTTTTGGAATTGGATCAGGAGTTCCGAAGATAACCTCCTACATACAAACTTCCGAATATAACCTCTAAATATTAGTTTATATATACATAGGTATCTATGTCAGTACTCCAGTAGTAGACACGAAACGGGTCGCTGTCCACCGCCGTACGATCAGACGGCCTTCCCGACACGTCACTGCACAATCAATATTAATATGTTTTTATACGTCCACCGTATTCCCAGACGAAGGGCACAGGAACAAACAATAGAACTAACGGTGCTAAGTGAGATAGAAACCCTGAAAACTAACTGGATGCTAAGGTTACTTTGTGGACAGAAAACTGACCTCGAACCTGACGTCGACCTTCTTTTATCGACGTGTATGTACTGTTTTGTTACCGAAATAATTACGAGCCGAAAGAAGAAGGTACCTATGAAGTGAAATAAGAATAGATAACTACCTATTGGGCTATGTATTACCCAGTAACTGGGTTGTGGAGGTCAGGTAGGCAGTCGCTCCATGTAAAATACTGGTATTCAGCTGTATCCAAGGAAGCAGACCCCAACATAGTTGGGAAAAGGCTAGGCAAATTGACTGATTGACCTATTGGGATAGAATGTATGTATGTTCCCACTTGTATTTTTGCCACCAAATGCCAGAATTAAGATTCCTCTCCTACATAAAAAAAATTAGCTGTTCCATACATTTTGACCGCGTAGGTTTTCTATGAAACAGCATGTTAATGTTGTATGAAATTTTTCGTCGGTTATTTTTATTTTAAATAACTGACGAAAAATTTCAACGCAGCGGGGTTCACGATCATGTACTGAACCCTATCAGTTTTCGCGTCGATGTCCCTGCCAGCCTGCATATGTATTTCTTTTAAGTCATTCTCGGATACAGCCTCAAGCGTCACCCTATACATGATGGTGCCAAATACAATATATCAATCAACCAATTACATCATTAAATACGGCAATGCCGACATATGTCTCCACCAACCCTTTGGAGTATATCGCGACGTTCACGATAGTAACGACATCTATCACAACAAACATGCAACTAAATAAACTTATTTTGACTTGTGAACTCAATAATACCAACAGATGGCGCTGTTTACATTTAAAAATAACGCAATCTATTAAAAGTTGAACAAAGATTTAGAAATACCAACAAAATGCAATTCGAAGTAATTTTATTATGTATTACTTACAATTCAATTTCATAATCCATTATAAATATTATCCTATACATTAAATGATTAAATGGTCATTACAATGATTAAAATCTTTTTTGAACAATGTACAAGCAGACAGCTAAAAAAAACAGGAATGCGAAGAACATGATGACTTTGTCGGTGAACTCTCGTCGGCCATATTTCTTAAGAAGTTTGCCAGATTCCGATATTGTACTGGCTGTGTTCTGTAGCTCTGATTTGGTACCCTGAAACACAATACGGATAACTATTTTAATATCCAAATAAATAAGTTATTTAGTCCTCCAAACCGTCCAATCTCATCTCAACAGCGACTAGCCTTCGGCGCGGGAGACATTGCACTCTCTCTTCCCTGACTCTCATATTCCGATGGGACGGTAATCCGACTGTTATTAAGAAATTCCTAATGGAGAAACCCATTAACACTTTTCCCGTCCCGGGAATCGAACCCAGGATCCCAGGCTCAGCGGTCGTGCTTGCGACCACGAAACCAACGGGGCAGTCAATAAATAAGTACACAAGATAAGGAGCAACAACACAAGTTTGTTTTGGTTTTCAACAATGGACAATCGGTACTATTATATCACAGGAATCTTAAAGCCAATGAATTCAGGCACAACTATGCTCATGCATAGGTTCAAGTCCATATCTATTAATTTTAGGTTTTCACCATCATTTAGAGAATTTATTCCAGAAGGTTAAAGCGTAGAATACATTAATATTAAAGTAACAGCCGTTCGATTCTGTAAAAATATCACCGTGAAACTTAGGTGAAATGAGCGTGAAGTGAGCTGTCAATAGTATTAATCCCTAGCATCCTGCTGGTCGATTCTGTGGCAGTGACAGCTCACTTCACGCTCACTTCACCTAAGCTTCACGGTAATATTTTTACAGAATCGACTGACTGATTATAAAGAAAAGTCGTTTTTTTTTAAGTCGTAAAAACCGTGCTAGGAAGGACCGGGCCACCGGCTAGTAAAAAATAATAGGTGTACAAAAAATAACTTACATGCACAGTAGAACTGGATGACACCAAGCTGTCCAGTGTATCTTGACTCCTCTGTGCGGTGTCTGCCAGTTGTCTGCTTATAGATAGCAACTGTTCAGTCACACCTGTAAAGAAGTGGTTTAAAACATGTTTTTATAACTAATCTATACTTACATACAAATTAATAAAATTTAAGTGTCTGTTTGCAATGTCACGTGAGATTGTCAGTAACACTAATGCGTTGCTGGCCTTCTTTGAGGAGCTGGGGTGGATCGAATAACCGATTTTACTATCCGTACGCAAAATAAGCGCTTTGACGTGGAGTTGCGGATACCAGCCCGTGTTACCTATGTCAAAATAACAGCTTTTTACTAAATGCGTAAGAAAGTATATACGGAACTTATAAAAAAAAACAATTTATTAAATTTTTGTCTCTCAGTCGTCTGTTTCTTCCGGCTAATCTCCGAAACGGCTGGAACGATTTTGACGGGGGACTTTCAGAGGCCGATAGCTGATGTTATAAGGAGTAAGTTACCTATAACATGCTACTGTTATTTTAGGAAAAGAATTAGGGTCCATGCAGGCAGGAGCTAGTTGACACTAAAATTTAAGAAATCTAATTTAGCCAACCCTCAGTGCCAGGTGGTCTATACCCTCAATATCAAGATTCTGGCAGTCCTGGGATCCCTCACCACACTCTATTTTCAATTGTTATGGCATCATTTATAGATATTACGTGATAGGCGAAAATTCCATGAATAAATGCTAATTGCTATCTAGTACTAGCCATTTAGAAACTTTGGGGTAGGCTTCCACCCTAACCCACTACTGAATATATAACAAAGTTAGATACCTACAATTTAATTTCAACTCTTTATTAGTGACTTTTGTGGACATGATAATTATTCAGATTTCTTACAGTTGTAATGGCAATCATGTCATTTCGTTTAAAGTAAGTTTTTATTTTTATTAATATATTTATCTTTTATATAGATTGTTTTCTTTTCTGTGAACGTGAGAATGTTGTAGGCTTAGTGGATTGTAGATTTGTTGACCATTTTTGATTTTGTTAAGTACCCTAGTACTTGTTGAAAGGCCTAGACTGTCCACACCACTGTTGTTTGAAAATATTGTAAAATTCAATTATTTTTAAAAGAGTAAACATGGATTTTCTTGACGGCTCTTCTCCATAGGAAAAGACCAATTGGAACCGTGCACCTAGCTTCTAACGTTTCATAAGTGCCGATGTAGGTTTATGTGAAATAAAATATTTTGTTTTGTTTTTTTTTTAGATGTAATTAAAACATAGAAACATAGGTGTCCTACTTTGAACAGCCACAAGACTGAACAATTTGTCTTCTGTGTTCTACTTATTTATGGCATACTGCCAGTGCACATGTTGCTTATTTAAAGATACTAATGTTTCTCAACTGTTAATAGTCTCACTCAGTAGTCACTAACATGAATTGTGGCACAAGGTACTTGAATTCCTTAGTTACTTATTAATTTGAGTTTGATTTAGGTACTTGAGAAAATTTATTCAAGAGATAGGGCCAAATAACATGACATTTCCCGAATTAATGGCCGTTGTGTTTTAAATATCCACATGTTACAATGACAAGACTAGTAAAAAATATTTTATGCACATAGAAAATTCAGCTTTGATGATTTTCAAGAGGCTATCCAAAGGAACTCCTTTTAGAGCTGTTTGGAAGGATTAGACAGGGACAATAGACTAAATAAATAAAGCTAACACAGTATGACAATGGAACAAAAGATTATGGAAATAGATCAAAACACTACCTGAAGACATTTTGAGCAGTCCATCTCTCTCGACTTTAGTCTTTCTGTTCCTGATGCCAGAATCATCTCCTTCACCAGATTTTAACAATTCATCTCTTTGAGCCTTCTCTATGGCAAACATGCTTGTTATGTTGGCATCCTTGAATTCTTTTAGAAGACTGAAAATACAATAAGATCTGCTAATATAATAACTTTTAAGATTGTTCTTTATTAGAACATTGTATAATATTCAAAACAAATTTTTACAGGGGTGTTTTCCACTGCTGGGATTCCCAGTAGAGAAAAACGTATATTAAAGGGGAATAGCCATAGTCGACACATAATAAACTAAGAATAATTAATAGTACTCTGCAACACATAAATAAGGACATCATTTAAATGAATGAATGATAAATACTTTTTGATAGCCTAGAATGAAGACCGTTAGAAGGTAAATGAATATACTACGTACCAAGCTAGCTGATGCCTCTGCGAGTCCACTTCGCTGGCATATTTCATGTCCCCGGTATCTTTTCCATAAAGTTCAAAATTTTCCATCTCATCCCTCAATACTGATATAGCTGCCCTTCCTTTTTCGTTGAGCTTGTTTAGACTTTCCATTGAGTCTCGGCATGCTAATATTTCCTGTAAATTAATTTTGACAACATTACAAAATATCTTCCAATGATTAGCAGTTTTTTTTTCGGATTTGTTGGGTTCCTCCCACATCGTTTTCTGGAATCTGCAATGATGTAGGGGACTCTAGAAATCTACAACAAACGGAGCTTGTAAGAATCACGTCAACAGATATCCAAAATGAAGGAGATATTTTTTTTAAATACCAGTGAATTTGCAAGTATTTTGTTGCTTCCGTTGTACAAAACAATTGAAATAACACTTGGCTAAACATTGTTACATTAATAAATTGTTATCATTATATTTATCATTCATAATTACCTGAATTATGTTTTTCACAGTAAAATAATGCTTGGCCAAAACTTTCACATAATTCTGGAATATTGCGTCCGGGCTGTCTAATTTCTGGAGAAATAGTTTGCTGTACGCATTAGTACTCAATTCTCGCTCTGCTCTCATATTCATGGCGTTAACTGCAACCTTATAGATTAATAAATAAAGCAATATGAATTTTATTTTGAAAACTTTTGTGACTGACCAGACATGATCATCTGTCCGTGTGACGTTGACACTTAAGGCCGCTTTCCGAATTAGAACTTAAGCGCTCACAGCGCTGACATCGATAATTTGCGTACCAATTTAGTTAACACGGTTATGACAGGGGAGGGCTGTCAACTATTCGGAACGCTCATGAACGCGCTCACAGTGCTCGCTCAACGTCAAAACTTGCACACCACAAATTTATTTTTCTTCTTTGGTTAGGTAGCGACGGTAGCCAGAAGCAAAATTTCGAAATGCCACGTTAGTCTACAGGTGATGTGACTCAAAACAAAACAGCACAACTGTCATTTTTGACAGCGCTCACAGTGATATTACTAAAAAGCATGTTCGGCGTTAACGAAAAATAGCGCAGTTCATGACGTCATCTACGACGATTCACGGGACATCGATAACGCGCTCACGCTAATTTGATAATCGATACGGGTTCACACGTTACACGCTCAAATCGATTACAGCATAACTCGGAACGCAGCCTAACACTGTGGGACGCTGACATTTCAAATGACATCTAATAGGACTCCTTTACACGAATTAAATGCAAGGCCTCATTTATTGGGATCCACTACTACTAAGCCTTAGTTTGTGGATCCACTACTACTAAGCCTTAGTTTGTGGATCCACTAGTGGCAATACTATCTACTTCCAGTAGCGCACCATGGGCACTGGCCAGTCGGGCAGTCAACCCCCTCGCTGACTGGTTATTACTTACCACATTCAGTCCGGCCATCGAGAGAATGCGTTCTTGACACCTGTCAGTTTCATACTACTTTACGAATTTGTGTTTTACGAATTTGATCCCTAATAGTACTAATTTTTTTCCAAATAAACAGGTCATAGTAATGCATTCTCTCGACGTCCGGACTCTGGTTAACCTCAACCGTTGTAGAAACAACAAGCACCAGTATATAAGAAAACGGTCACATAAGACTGTGCTCAAGTTTTTGAGACATTTTCATCTGCATTCACTGACTTAGATTTTTTTTTTTAAGATTTTAAGAAAATCATAAATTTTTTTTTTATGAATACATCGCATTTAAAAAACAACACAAAAAAAAATGTTGATGCCAATCGATCCTGTTTCTTATAAAGATAAAAAAACTCTATTAGACCAACAGAGGTTTGAGTAGGTACCTACTAAAAAAGTCAGAAATCGCAAAAACTTTTCCCATACATTTCGTAGGAAATGAGACTCCAACCTACTTTTTACGGTGGATAAACAGGCCGGAAAAGAAGAAAAAAATATGGAATTTCAATTTTTTTACGAATACGCGTGATAATTTTATTTGATTTGAGAACAAAATTTAGATAATATCTTTTTGCATTTGAAAGCTTTTGACGCTTCCAACGATACCTCATTTGTCAAATTATGATCAGTAGTTTAGAAGTTATGAGATAACAGATGAACATACATACATACATACATACCGGTCAAAATCATAACCCTCCTTCTTGCTTCGCCGGAGTCGGGTAAAAATGAATTCCATTTCCCTTGGTCACGCCATAACATGCAAACGACTGCACCAAATTGGAGAATTCTTTTTTTTTTATTAATCTCGGGACAAGGTTGTAGGTGAGGTAGATAGGTATGTACGTAGGTAGGATAGGTAGGGTAGGTAGGGTAGGTAGGGTAGGTAGGGTAGGTAGGGTAGGTAGGTAGGCAGGGTCGGCAGGGTAGGTAGGGTAGGCAGGGTAGGTAGGGTATGTAGCCGTAGATAATTACTTAGTGCTACCCGTGCGAAGCTGGGGCGGACAGCTAGTATTTAAATCATGGTCAGAAAGGAAAGTCGATTTACCTCCACACCACTGTAATTTCTGAGAAGCTTTACAGCCTTTAATTTTGCTTATTTTATGTTTTGTGGTTCTTTTTATTTTAGCTTTTCGTTTATTAGTAATCATTGGAGTCTTTATCATCATTGTCATCATCATTCATCATCACTCTCCTGCCCTTATCCCTTTACCGCGCCAGTCTGCATGACGCTTTAAATTCTACACATCATGATTGCAATACAAAAGTAGACCTTTTTAAATTAGTTTATTTGCAAGCAATAAAAACTGTAGTGACATTCATTGTTGAATACAAAAACAAAACATATTTATACAAAAAATATTAACAATCCTAAAATGAGTCACAGAATAATTTGATAATCTTGTTTTAAATAGTCACACCACACCAAAGTAGAAGCTGTTTGAATTGATTTTACTGACCGATAGTGATATCGTCCATAAAGTCGTCATACACATTGTCGTCTAGGTACAGAGTATGATAGCCCTGAGAGCCTGTCAACTTTCTCCGACACGTAGGACATATAGGTTTTAGTAACAACGCCTTCTGCAGACAGTTTCTGCAAAATACATGGCCGCACCTCGTTGAAACAACTGATTCTTTGCCCAAGTTATTAAAACATATAGGGCAACGGATCCGCAGAAGTTGTTTACATTTTGATTTTGCCTGTAATTAACATAAATATAACCTAAAGAAGTTGTAGCAAACTAGAGTAACATAAGTACCCAAATTTTATTAAAATTCTATAACTTGATAATTGACGAGCCGTCGCTTTTTGTTCAACCGTGGATTGCGCTAGGCTGAGTTGATAATCAAGAATAAGACTAACTTACTTTGGTCCTTGGTTTCCTTGTTTTTTTCTCTTTTACTGTTTTCTCCTTTGCTTCAGGAATTCCAGGCGTCATTCCTTCGTACTGATATTGTGTTGCCTTAAATGTAATATATATTTTCATTGATAATGTAAAATCATTTTACAAATAATTTGATTTGTCAGACATCATTTTGACATAACATCTGACAATCTCTCATGTTAAAATACAAAAACTCTTGTCTATCTTCTACACCTTCGTTAAAAGGAGATCAGCAATACCTACCAAATTTTATTGATTTCCTCGTTACGTTATTTTTAAATGAAAAGAGAGATACAATGTGCAAATAAGTAATTAAGTAGTTATATAGGATATAACTCATTTGATATAAGTAAAGATATTTCCTTTATTCACTATCCATACTTTTAAGCTAAGATATTGGGTAGTTGTCTATGATGGTAATTATTCAATATAGGTACCTAATACCAATTTTAAATCATAGAAGTGGCGAGGTTCTCTATTTGTGAGAAAAAAACACCAATTTCATAGGTGGGGACCTAATATTATTTAATATTAAGTGCCATAATTGGAAATGAAGTGCCCGCACTAATAAACCTTATTTGTAATAGATACTGTTTGTTCTGTTCCCATAGACAAACCGTTAAAACGTTTTGCGGGGCATAGTTCTTATGTTAAGATTTTTATATACTTTGTTCATGATAAATAAATAAATAATAAATAAAATAGGATAACGAAAATCAAACTGTTTAATTTATGGGTACTTATGTATAGAGACAGTGACGGAGCTTCTGTCTTAAGTGGAGCGACAATCTTCGCAGACTGGCAGGTAGCGGCTAGATGAGAGTTGGCGAGAAAGGAGATGTATTAGCGAGAGATTGGAGAGGTCTAAGTCCAACAGTGGACTGCTGTAGGAAGATGATGATGATGACTATCCCAGGAAGAAACGAAAACCCAGTCGCACTGTTTTTTATTATGTAGACGTGGTTCCCGCAAGATTATCTGATATTGATTTTCACAATAAATAGACCAAAATCCTCAAGTTCCTACTAGACACCATAGCCAAATATACCATATATACCCAAATTGAACTATTTTGTACGAAAATAAAAGAACAACATACTCTTAATAAATGCATTGTATTTTTATAATAATGAGTAGTTACAATATCACTGATCAAGAGAAACCTTCGTGTACAAACGTAAACTTAGTTTTACTAGTCTTTGAAGCATTTTTACAGTTGCTTCTCAATAATTTCACTAATTTCTTTGGTCCACAGCAATATAGGTTCAGATGGTCCCTGAAACAATAATCAAAAGAATTGGTTAATACCCATTGTACCTAATAAAGCAAGAAACTTGCGGAATAATATTGCTATAATTAAATCTCATTTAAAAAGGGACCTAATATTGTACCTTGTAGCACTCCCAGGTTCTGTAGGACTCATACTGCGTCTGTTAGTTAAGTTTACTCAAAAAAATTGAGATATACATGAAATATTCATCTTTAAAATCTATTATCAAAAAAAAAAATATTACGAACTTTAGCAATAAACGGGCTAACATGAACACAATCAAACGCTTTAGTGCGGTTTCGTTTTTTTTTCTTTACTGCAGAATATCAGTAAAAGGTGTCGTAATAATCTAAACAATAATTAAAGAACTTACTCAGGATATAAATGCACCCAATATCCAAAAACTCTATCCCAATGCGGCCTCCCACGTCGAACTCTACATCCAATCAGAGGAAACTGTTTTGCTATATTATAATTATTGTCTTCATCTCCTTCTGACTTCACTGCATTAGTATTCCTGTTAAGATTCGGAGTCAGCAAAGTCACTCTCTCATCATCTCTATCTCTACTCAAAACGTGACTGAGACCTTTTTCGTTAATCACGACCATATGCGCTACGGGATTATGTGCTTTATTGCTTTCATTATTAAGTTCTTTTTGACTGTTAGTGACGTAAAATTCTATGTGCAGTCTGTCTGGGCGGTTTGCGTTTCGTAATTGTAGTATAGTTTTGTTCGCTAGTTCTGCGAGCCACGTTAGCTCTTTTTCATGTCTTACTATCCAGAGAAGGTGGATTCTACCGGGCAGTCGATTGCGCGGGTTCCTGAAACGTAAAAATATCGACTATTATAATGGGATAAACTTCTTCTAGAGGGGTCAGACCTCCAAATTTATTGCGGAACCATATTGTCTCATATATCAGGTTATCATGGAACAATAGAGGTAGGTAGTTACAAACGATTTTGACAAGTTTTATCCTCGTGGGATGCCTCAAGCGGTAACCAACTTACTAAAAGCTATCTAATTTCATGTGAAAAAGTATTAAAAGAAACACTTACAGCAACATGTCATGCAACACAGCTACAAACGGCGTAATGCCCACTCCTGCAGCAACGCAGATCGCCACATCACTGCGACAGACGCCCTCCATTGGACTTGAGAACGGCCCGTCTACGAGTACACTGAAAATAAAGAAAGAAAAGGAAAATTAATAATAGTAACTAAATAAAGCTAGAATAATGCATAATGCTCGAAACGGTGAAGAAAAACATCGTGAGGAAACCGGCATGACCAAGAACCAAAAATTCGAAGACATGTGACATCTACCAACCCGCACTGGACCCGCGTGGTGGATTACTGCCCACTCCCTCTCACAAGGAGGAGGCCTGTATCCCAGCAGTGGGAAAATTATAGACTGATAATTCATAAGAAGATTAATGAGAGAGAAACCTTTAAAACTTAACTCAAACATAACAATGGTATTTTACCTAAAAAAGATTAATGAAGGGGAATGAATTCTGGCGGCTGTTTGGAAGCCAGAGGTATTTAACAGGGTCAAACTAAAAAACGTTTTTACAAAAAAATAACCACTTTAAAAAAAATACAATGCTACATGAAAGTTAACTTTAATTTCGGAAGTCGGTATCTTTGGATCTGTATTTTAGTTTTTGCCACCGACTTCCTACCTTGGTTCCTACACCACACCAATTCGTATACCTCTACTTGCTCATATTAAAGTAATCAAATCGCAACTCTTAAATAGTTCCGGTGACCACCTGGTGCTTTCCAAGAGCAACAAGAGTTACTTTAAAAAATACCCAAATCTCTTTAGGTGTGCTTATAATATTTGAAGAGTTCCCTCGATTTCTCCAGGATTCCATCATCATCAGATCCTGACCTGATGACAATGGGACCACTTGGGAAATATACCCTTTCAAACAAAGTAAGAATTTTCCAAATCGGTCCAGCCGTTTTCGAGTACCCTACCTACTTTTTGTGAAGTTGGTCAAAAATGTTGCGAGATTACCTTAATTCACTGGGCCTTCTTACTAATAACAACTTCTCTAAAGATTCAGTCCAATCTCCCTTCACTCTTATCCAAACTACGAAGCTTCTTTGGAATGATGTAGGAACCTGAAATGTAGAAACAAATAAGATTTAGGTACTGTAAAGAAGACAAACAGGGTTAGCAGAGATCATAATCTTCTCTCAGCCATTTACCCAAAGGCCTAGGGGAGACATACGTCATCTCCAGATGCACCTTTACGTAGAGGAAGATCACAAGAGGAGGCGACATTGGCGACATAGGTACAGGGAGGCTCATGAAACGCCGTCCAAAGAACAATATTTAGAAGCCTCTCTTCAAGGGCTTCCCAATCAATCGTAAACCATAATTTAAGAATTTATAATCCATAAAAACATTAACAAAAAAAGCGACACAAAAGAGAAAAATAAAAAAGTCTGAGGTCAAATGAGAATTTCCCAAAAAAAAAAAAACCGCTCTTAAACTATAAATAATCCATGGTGTATCGGGAATCACTTGGAAAGAGGTTTCAAAAAATATTCTATGGACTTCGTTTCACGCTCTGAGGTTTCACGGACTACATGATCAAGAAATAACCATATAGGTTCTATTAGGAGACGAAATAACTATAAAGGTTCTGTAAAGAGACGAAATAATTTAATGAGACGAGATCGTTCATAGCACATTCCAATTAATATAGCTACCATTTTAAGATGTCACAAAAGCCATTGTCAATAAGCAAATACGCTTAACGTGATTGCTAACGGGTCAACTACCTTATATAGAATTTCCCATCCCACCCACGAGGTTATAGTACGTAGAATATATTTTTAACTATAGTTAGAAGTTACGTAACTGAATATCGTTTTACTTGTTAGCACATAAATAATTCACGACAGGTTCTTGGAAGCTCATGAAACCGTCATATTTGAAAATTAATTAATTCCGAATACTCTATTGTCTCTATTGTCGTTGTTTTTGTGGTGAATGTTAAAGACTTGACAGGCGAATTGTTGGTTGACTACAACGCACTTCATCTTTGAAATAACACGTCAAACGAACTTGAAATAATCGTCCAGAGTTCTGCCTTCTATTCGACAATAACTTGTAATGTGCGATAAACAAAATGAGGCTCGATTTGTGATTAGTATTGGGACTTGGTGCCTTAGTAAATAAATAATTAAATAAATAGATAAATAAATAAACAAATGAATAAATAAATAAATAATAAATAACTTCTATATGTCTAGAGAGGCTGTCAAGTTAGTCTGATTACCACAAAATTCAATCAAACCAGTTCACAGTCTACGGCTAATAGGCCGGGGAAATTAGGTTTGAACCCTGCGCTAAATCCTAACAGCGTTTTTTTTCCTGTATCGTGTTTTTAAACTTAGCTCTTCAAATAATATAAAAAAATAAGATATTAATAAAAGTTTTTTTGTAATAGCGGTTCAGGCAAAAATGTAACAGAGTTAAATTTAGTTTAACTTTTATTTATAGGCTCTATCCGACCTAATTACAAAAAATGAAACACATTAAAGCAAAATGTTATTTAACTATCTATTAAAAAAAATATGCTTTAATTTGTTTAATTTTCTTGTAAATTATAAACAATAAAAAACAAACCTAATTTTATTTTTACGGACATTTCCGTGGACGTAAATGTTATTTTTTTTGACCTACTTGTGATACCCAATCTCTTCGACAAACACTCCATACAAACATATCTGTTAATATTTTTTTCTACCACGTAAAATTTAAATGAGATGTTTTCTTAAAAAAAACGTACACGCGGGAGTGAACTTTTCGCTGTATACAGTTTAATATACTCCCTTGACCATACCCTACACGTTAAATGAAAAAAATCGCTGTTTTAAATTAATGCAAAGTTAGCTTAAAATTTGGTATAACTTTCCCGGGCGAGGGCGTCTTTATAACTCTGACACCAGGCGGCCTACTCCCTAAGCGAAATCCGCGCTTCGCTCTCCTTCTCACTTACGGCATGTCTGTAAGTGACACGGAGAACGAAGCGGCCGTAACGATGGCCTAAACTGAGGATTTTGGTTAGGGAGTAGGCCCCCAGGTTAGTCACAACACGAAAAGAAGAAAAAGAAGTCTACGACTTGACAAACACGTTACTCCATTGGAGAGCCTAAAATGCATTGTAGCACTTCCTGCTCAAGAAGACAATGCAGTATAGTAAGCGAAGTAGATATGGTACTGCCGATATAAATAATTTGATTAAATAAATCCATTTACCTTGACGACAGTGAAGGGATGCCACTCAATGAGAGAGACGTCCAAACACTGCAGCAGCACATACTGCCCCATGCGGCACTGCAGCTCGTGCGGGCAGCTCACTGTCAAGCTTATGGTGCGCCCTGCCATGTGATGCACCTATAATGTGAATGGTTTAACTGTTTTAGTTGTGTCCAGTTATGTTGTTATTTATCATCGTGTTATAACAATCATTATATCATCATAAACTGCTACTACACTTTTTTGTTAACACGCTTTATTGAAATCTATTTATCTTTGGTATTTTCTATCTTTTTATCTATCTTTGGTTTATTATTATTATCTTTGGTAAAAATGTTGGTATGCATTAATGGATAAATCTAAAATGTATGCCCTCACTGCCGAATCATTACGCTTATCAAAAATCAAAATAAAATACTTTATTTCACACATACCTACATGCGCCCTAATAAAATGCCAGAAGCTAGGCGCACGGTTCCAATTGGGCGTTTCCTATGGACAAGAGCCGGTAAGAAACTCCACGGTTACTCTTTTAAAAATAATTGGCTTTTACAATATTTTCAAATCACAAAGTACACCAGATACTTAACAAAATAGAAAATGGTCAACAAATCTACAGTCTACTAGGCCTTATTGTCCATCCATCATGAAATTGATGTGATCACTGCAATTACAAATAGTTAATGGGCATTCGGAAAATTAGCCACAACAAGACTCAATGCTACTTTATAAATTAAAATAACACTTCTGAGTAATCCCATTAGCGCTTCATACAATATTACAACATCCCATCGAAAATTATACTAGCTATGGGGAAGTGGTTAACTCATTCATCCCAAACCGCTAATCCCATCAATGCGGAATTACCCATGGGACCATAACCTGTTAGCAGGCTGTTGAGCAAGAAATAATGGGGTTGGCAATATTCAATCTAGGGCAAGAGGAATTTTAATAAAAATATTAAAGTGTAAAAATGAAGGAGCGTAAGACTATAATAGGAAAGTACATATTAAGTAGGTATGAATGCGAGATGAAGGTAGGTAATAGAGGATTTGAATTTGAAAAGAAAATATGAATCATGTGAAAGATGATATGACTTGGAAAAAAGTGAACTCCAAGATAACGGATCATAGAAATATGAGATGTATGGAAGAAAAAGATGCGTTGCATTGAGCCCAAACAAATGGGGTAAGGACAGAAAGATGGTCAGAAAATTAATGTAAAAAGCAAACTGTGCTAACTGCGAAAATAAAAAAACACGTAATAGAAAATTTAATAAGAGATCCTAGATAGACACACTATTATAAAATAGAAGCAGCCGATAGAAGCATAATAAAAGAGATAACGCAATTAAAACATGATACGAATCTAAAATATGCAATGAATTCTATCGAATCCAATAAGAGGATTATGCAAAGCTTGATCGGTTATTGGATTAAAACTGCCCACGTAACTATTTTCGCGAAAATCTTCAGTTAAATGTGACCATAAAACCGTATTAACCTCGCATGTTTGAGGTTTATCTACTTTAATGAACATTGTTTATGACTGTGATTAAACAAACAATACACAGACCAACAGACCTACCTACCTAATTAATTTCCTAAAATAGTTTCAAGCTATTACAAAAATCGTAGGACAATATTGTCATAATGAGTCATTTTAACTCCAAATAACATTTTATTGACTGTATTATTTATGAAATGATGCTTGCAGTGAAACATTTGGAACTGTAGAACATTGACGATTACATAGGCGTCAATGTTCTACAATTCCAAATTCTGGAGCATTCTAGAATGAGAAATAACAAAAAAAAAACATTATGTCAATGCTAGCCTTGTTTAAATGACTTACTTCCAATATATTAATTCTCGCTCTATTCCTAGTACAGATCCGCCACAAAAGATCCAAGACGTAGCAAGTCAATGGCAAGGACATCCACACCCAAGTCTGAAAATAAAACACCGCGTTAAATACCTTGAAATTCTGCTCGTCAAAGAAAAAACGACACAAAAAAAGCAGAAGACGGCAGGTAGATTATTGGATCTTCTTATTTTCGTCTGGATCCCTTAAAAAATAATGGTCCTTAAGTACGTACGAAGCATTAGCTTCGAATAAAATGACCATTTCAGCATGCACACAAACAGAAATAATAGAATCATTAACCTAGGAAAATGGCATAAAATTTAATGAACGGAATCACTTGCTTGATGCGTTTAAATTGCATAAACATATCGATGCATATGGCGATGATATAGGTCAAGCAATGCACCAAGTTATAATATCTAACAAGATACAAAAAAGAGATAGGTAAGTATGATATAAATAAGTCTAGTGGCCGAATTTTCTACATAAATAGACTTGTGGATAAAGTTCATATAATTAAGATATAATTAAGATATCGACAAACATTCATGGCTAAATTAAATAAGCAGGATATAATTCGTTGTCAAAACTGCAACTTAGTCTTTACTCGAACTAAATGAAACGAAATTTAGATCTTGTATAAAACGCACACTATGCTGCCAAGCTTAATATATTATAAAATAAAAAAAAGAAGTATAAAAAATAAGTTGGGGGATTACATCGCTGACAAAAATCCTTGGCTGGCGCTGGCTCCACAAGAGCGCATAAACTAGTTGATTAGCACTGAAAATATTGTTGGAGCTGCTGAAGATTGCAAAAACTATATTTGCATTGTATAAATTCAATCTCTTAGTATTGTATAATTGCATAGCACATGTGTGAGCACTGTGACCATTACCTTCTACAAAACTACCATTTACTGGGTATGTGTTTCATTGACTTGAACCCTGGCGGGTTGGTAGATGTCGCATGTCTTCGATTTTGTTTTTGTTTTAGGACATGCCGGTTTTCTCACGATGTTTTCCTTCACCGTATTGAGAGCAACTTGTTTGCTTCTTAATCACAGCGATTACGTTATTAAAATGATCACAATGATACCAATTGCTAAATAAAAGTATCTATTAATGATACTCCACTTGCCACCGTTTAACGTGGGTTTACCTTCCCACGAAAAGAAATGAATCGGCCTATTCAGTAGCGGTGACTTAAACTAATATTCAAGCATTTACATGAATATTGTTCATTGTATACGTAGGTACCTAATTTTGATGTGACATCATCAACCTGTCTGAGGTTGATGATGTCACATCAAAATTAGGTCACACGAGTCACATTTACAACTTTTACAACAATCTTCCTCAGAAAGCTGACGTTAATGTTTACGATCGAATATTGTGTTTAACCATATAATGTGATGATGATGGATAGTTCTCAGGACAAATTTTTCATACATCGTAAAGAAACTAGAACTCCTAGAATTGGCAACAGGTTTATTGTTTTAAGACAATGAGAAAGACACTGGTAGAGACTTGCAACGTTACAAATAGAGGCCTTTGAACCCTTGGGCCCTTTTTTATTAAATGTGTAGTAATCCAACCACAAAAACAACCAGTACAAAAACCAACTGTATTTTTTTAAACACGTTGTAACTAAAGAAACTCAAATACATCTACTGGCTGTGTGTGCTTACCTACCTTCAACAATTTAAGGAACCGATTTTCGAAGTTGAATCACGCACATTATTGAAATTGAACTTACATAGCACGTCATATTTTATTTTTAAATTATTATTCAATAAGCTAAGTCAAAATATGAATGGTTTTGTTTAACAGCATAGTGTGGGTTCAATTTAGTAAACACACAAACTGAATTTAGAAATAGTAGCGAAAATCTCACAAGAACTAGATTTGTGTGATCTACATGTCTGTCGGATCAACAAAATAATATAGGATTGCATGATTTTGGAGTTAACAATGTAATTAGAATCATTCCATACCTCCAAGTCTTAAATCAAATCACAATACGCAAGGACAAATATATAGCATGTTTAATGAGGCTTAACCAAAACGTTTAGATCGTAAATCTATTATAAATCCACCTATTTGACCAGCCACAGCGTCAACGAAAATTAGCCGCGCCTGCGATATCAATTTGAGTCCCTACAATGAACATTATGTGCACAGTATACTATTGTAAAATAGAGCTTCGGCCTAGGTTAATTTGGAAACTAAGTGAACATATACGTTCCATTATAGATCATAAAGCCTGAAAACCTATGTATATAGATTCATGATTTTTCAACAGATTAAGTTCAATGACACTTCAGACTAGTTCGTATCTATAAAGCTATTCATATTTTACTATAAAACTACTTTCAGGAGGTGACGAATGAAATAGTAATAAAAAATGTATTCATGATCGTCTAGAAAAAGAAACGTAAAATCAATAAATAAAATAAGTACTCTTTATAATGTACACCATAAGAGTTACAGATATAATATAACATCACGCCAGCAATCCCCAAAGTAACAGGTACAGATATAGATGTCGAAATTTTACATAGGTGACGCAGAGGGCGACGATGTTCGCAGGGTGGCTGGTAGCAGCTGGATGAGAGTAGCCGAGTATCGAGCTGAATGGCGTGCAATTGGAGAAGCTTATGTTCAGCAGTGGACTGCTGTAGTCTGATGATGATGAAGATGGTGACACAATGGGCGGTATTATCACTAAAAGCGATCTTTTAAGGAGGATCTGCAATGGAAGCTCGCGAAGTTTAAATTTTCTTTAGTTTTTTTTTCCAATTTGCAGGTAAGTTTCAGGTTGTATGTTGAAAAAAAAATTATTCGCGAACTTATCAATATGTATTTACAGAATTATAATCTTTAGAATCATTAATACATCTCTCTAATTTAGATTAGTTCTCAAATGTCATGATTTCATGTATAAGTAATTCAATGGAACTTGATTTGTTGCCCAGAAATAGAAAAGGGACTCTCTCACTGATGAAATTCAGTGGGGGTTTAGATATTGGTCGTTGTTGGAAAATGATGTTGGCATACTGTAATAATTTCTGACTAGCAGTCTCGCGCGGACTGCAGCAATAAGTAGTTGTGAATTTGTGATTAGTTCCCATGCGACTGCGAGGACAAAACGCGCGTACAAAAAGACCACAATATGATGAGTTACAATTTCTGTTTCTACCTAGAAGCACGTCTGACTAACCTAATCTAGTTGCTAGCTATAGCTTAGAGGTTATTGTACTAAATATTTAGTTCTACTAAGAACCGCAGTAAGCTAAACAATGTTCAGAATAGTTATATAAATATCAAAACAATTTTAAGGATTAAGTAATGGTTGTGAAACTCAGGATGGAAATATTTAATAGTGTTACCTACAGCTCTCGCAGTAACTCATTTTGTTTTTTGTATTGTACCAACTCGTCGCTATAATACGATAATTGATTCACAAAATAGGCCCTTAGGTAGTAAGTATATAATTATTGGATTCTAACTGAACTAGAGATTTGTATTATATCATTAATCAACCATTTAGGGAATGCGGGCGTGTCAATTGTTATGTTAATTCATAGGGTTTTAATCAAATCATTGAATCCGAACACATCGCCAAAGATATTGTTACTGTAGGTCCGCCATACGCTGATGATATATAATTAGAGCATGATAATTTGGGCAAGAATGTAAACAAAAATGTCGTTTGGAATCATCCCAAAGTCCCAAAGTACCTAAAATAAACCTGTTGGTTCTTTATTAAATTACATTATTCAATAAGTTTATTGATTATTTCATATTGAATACTAGCTACACAGTATATTTCCTGTCTAGTAGAAACATACTTACATACTAAGTTATCGTCGAACTACCCGAAAGTTGATAGCACAAGGACCACTCGACTACTTCAGAATACATTAGACGGAGTGCGGGACCATCAATTAGGGACATTAATATACTTATTAGATTACCCTCGCAGACGCTTTGAGTTCACGTCTGAATGAGAGTTTACTTAAGGTGCATTAGAATAGGTGTCCTCCCACGAGAGTGGAGTATGAAAAGGGTTAACGTCAGACACAGACGCGGTTGTAAAGGCCTGTACATATAAATTATACATCAATGTTCAGCATACATTTCTAACGTAGGTACATAAATTATCTCTAGAAGACGTACGTATGTACTGAAAAATTGTTTCAGCAGTACAGTATATCGATCTGAGTCAATGAAATAGGTATTTTTTACTTGAGAATATTTTAAGCCTGGACTGAAAGATTCTATTTTCTGCCTCTGAGCTATTTTAATATACCATCGATATAAGAGGTTTTCCATCATCGTTGTTCATATCTACGATCATAATTATTATGATCTTGTAAAAAGGTACGACTCACCTTTGATTTGATGGCGACGAATTTCGGAGTATTTTCGTTTTGACTAGTTTCTGTTTCTATGACTTCTTCCTTCAGGACACCACTGAAATATAATTCTTCACTGAATTTAATCGAATTTCATTAGTCTAGGACGGCATTATTTGTAAATGTTTCAGGTAAAAGAAAGTTTTCGTCGTTTGGAGCTTCCCAAACGGCCAAAACTTTCTTATAGTCACGACAAAAATATTACTTAAACCTTTCCTTGTCATAATTTATCAGTTCCATGTTCCATTCCAATAACATCAAACCTTGACACGTTTTGGCAATAAATAATCTGTAAGTTCGCAACTAAATATGGTCAAAGCTAGCTTCGACATGATTCATTATTTTTAACTGACTCACACGCATTCGTTAACTTGCCGCCATACCATTGTATTCGCTTTGGAAACTTTAAACCATGATTTAAATTCAAACCTTTTGACATGGGTCCTATTTATAATAAAACAAGCTTTTGCTATATTTTAACGGGTAGTATAAAATACGAAGAATGAATAGATTGATGCAGTGAGATCACAAGATAGAAGATATACATATATTAAACGGTGAAGGAAAACATCGTAAGGAAATGCATGAGATATTTCTCGACAGTATGTGAAGCCAAGTCAGAGGCCCATGTGCGGCTTTCAAACTCTGACACCAGGTTAGTCACTAACATACGAAAAAAAAAGAAAGATCGTATTGTTTTTGTTTTTTTTTTTACAGGATTTTTCGTCAATATTATGACCTCAATTATGACATTTATGAATTATATTCACATCATATTTTTAATTGTTCCTTTTCAACTATTTATGCACGTGGTAGCTTGTATTAATCATATTTTAAACGCTAAACTTTGTTGTAAGTGCTTAAAGCGCTAAAGAAAGCCGTTTCTTGCCTTCTTGCAGCTGTTGCGTTAAGTTCAGGCCATAAAATGGTAGCTTTCTTTTGTTTGTTATACCCGTTAGGTTGTAAAATACAAACTTAGGTGCAGCTTTAAGCAAACTGTATTGTAAGAAAAAGCGGAACTGTAAAAAAACTAAACGAAATAGTCGTATATGATGTGTGACATCTGACATCTCACTTTGTTAATAAGCAACATTAAAGGGTTTTCGCCTCGTCAAGGTCATTTCTGACGGCCACCTCTAGCACCGCGCGCGCTTCCCCGGCTTCCTGTGACACACTTCCGTCCCTATTCACGAAATCACTTCCACAGATTTGAATATTTAGATTTAGATTTTGATTGCAGGAAAACGAGAGATGTTGCACATCAAAAAATCTATTAATCTACCTAGCCTTTACCCAACTACGTTGGGATAGGCTTCCAGTCTAACCGGATGCAGCAAAAAGCTAAATCTAAACTGAACATAATATCGTTCGGATTTACCTAACCCGTAAGGGTCGTATGTTAATTGACAACGTGAAATAACATCCACTTCTAATTAATGATGTACTTACCTCAATGGATGTATAATAAGTAGCACAATGAAGAGTAGATACAGCTGGTGGGTATACCAGAAAGCGTTGTAGACCCTTCTACGGACGACTCTCATAGATGTCAGACCCATGCAAACAGTTATGATAAGCATAGACACGCCAGTGAGACCTGCTGTGCTTAGTAGCAGGCATAGAGGATTCTGGAATTAAACGAATGATTAACACCAAAGCCCAAAGATAGGTCGTACAGTGTAGGTGACAATAATGTTTTACAGTAACACTAGGCGACCGCTAAATTTATGGTGATACCCAGAGTTACTGAAAACGAGCATAAAACCCAAATTATAACTACAAATACCAAACCACGGCGGTCTATGTCAGTAGACGTTTAAAGAATTCAATGAAAATGATTCACGAAAGGGTACCTCTTGAATGAATATACTCGTACAATTAAATATATACAGATAGTACAAGCACAAACATTTTAGAGACAAACAAACGTCTACAAGCCCACATAAAAGCTTTAGAAGTATTCTCGTAACTCCGTAAGAATCAAGGCCGTCATGTCATTATTTTATCATCTGCCTAACCGAGAGGCAGGCTAGGGTCACTAATATTATGACCTACAGGATGTAGATGACGTAATAAAAACGCTTGCCAGTCAAGATGATGGCAATCTAGAATTTGATAAACATCTAATTATCTTTGTATATGTACAAACTCAGGAAACGAATTTAGAGATTTTAACATTCGTCTTCTTTTGTGATTCAGGATTCATGCTTTTGCCAAAGTAGTAGTTCTGTTTTTCGGTAAAGAAATTACCGCCTTTACTTTTATATACTTAATAACGCGTTCTTAAATCCAATCTCCCATATGATCTTGTACCTTTAATGTCAAAACCAAAGGCGTAAACCTGTTGTTCCTCAGTTGAATACATCATTACTTCTATTACCTACTTACTATAATCCGCAACTATTTACCTTATACAATTAGGTAACTGACTGCAATTAACTATAACTATAACTTGGTACTATAAACTATTCTTCGCAAATTGTTCGGATATTACCAATATACAGTAGAATGTAAATTAATGGCATTATGCAGACTAATTTATCTGCAATTCTATCGAGATCATTTGTTTGACTACATTCTAATTCCTTGCCATGAGTGAAATGGAAAACTAAATTCTGAATAGATATTACGTCAGACGTAACAAGATTCCTATCGGATCTAAAGAATTTCTGCATTTGTGTCGTCACCTGGAGTATCCTTATTGTTATTATGGCGACAAGAAGCGAATGCACAAGTCAGTAAAGTCTATTTTCAATTTCAATGATCTTTGCGTTTACCGTTTTAATGTCTCCTGTGTCTAAAATAATTTTGAGTCCGAAGTCTTTCTGCTCCCAAACTAAGTCCTTTTTCACCAAAAGTTTTTTATTGAGGCTTTTACTGACCTAAGTCTTAAATCTGACTAAACCTTCCTTCTTCTTCCTTGTCATCATCTAGAACCTATTACAGATTAAACTGCTAGAACCAAGCACCAAATTCACTCCTAATCTTATCTTCTCACTCTCGAGTTACGACATTTTCTCATACTTTCCTAACTCCACATGGTTATGTGGAGCTAACAGTCTTACATTAATGCCATCTATAAACCAGAACAATTCCCCTTTAAACCACCTGAACAGTGGTTACGTAAGTCTAAACACGGATAGCCTAAAGTTAGTCAAACTAACCTCGTTTCTGTGCCTCGCGAAGTTAATCTCGGCGTGTTGTTGGTCGTACCCTCTGGAGAAATTCCACAAGTTTACCAGGTGGGAAATGGAATGTACAACTGGAAACAACAATGTACTTACCTATATTATATTGTTTGTTGGTAGGTAGGTAAGGTATAGCAGGTGTTATGAAGCAGTTGTAAATCCTGATACGGAAATTGTTAAGGAAGTTTTGAAGTAAATAATGGGCAGTGTTTGCGGTATCGTAAAGTATTCTTATTAGAATGAATTATTTAGCTTAAGGGTAACAACCTAAATTCCGATATAACATTATTTGTTTTGCATTTTTCGTACGAGTTGGTTAAGACGGTCATTCTAAAGGAGCTTCACAGAAACTGTGGGTTAAAAAAAGCAGTATTATTTAAGTAATTACAGGTAAAACTAAAGCCCACGTTCTAGTTCACGAACAAAAGCTAGAAATTCTAACAGTGGTGTTGGCAGCCATTAGCCTTCGTCTCAACAACTTAATGGTGCTCTACATACGCAGAGGGCTTTAACGAGCCTTCCACCATTTCCAATTCGCTTTGTGAATATTTTAAAAATGGAACCCATTCAAAACCGCCTTTTTTCAGTTCCTGGGTAGAGACTGGCTGGAAAAAGCTCCCAAATTATAAAAAAGAGGCCAAACTGTTTCCGTGAAGTTTGTATATCGAACGTACAATTTTTAAATAACACAGCTGCCTGGAACCGTTTAAAGATTTCTTAGTATACAATAACCGTTCTGTAATTCTGTAATACTTGGCTACTTTTACTCAACATATTTTCAGACTACGTTTATAAAACTCCTCTTTGACTCAGCAACGCAAACTGTTTTTAATTACATTCCTTGTTACGTAACACGCACAATACAGTGAGAAAAAAAATCCCACTCAGTTATATTGAAATTCTAAGTTTCTAAGAAAGCATGGCACTATTTTACTACTACATAATTCATTGGAAAAACGTGACTATTTCTGCTCCGTAATGAACCCATAGAACAGTAACATTAGTCTATCAAAGCTATAAATCTAATAGTACGTACTATTAAAGCATAACAAGCACACTTACCGGCAAAAACTAATAGCGTTACTGCAACTGTCATGTGAAAACTCTTCGCTTTTTCTAGCCAGAAAAAGAATAATCCAGGCCATAATCTTGATAAGACTCTGTACAGCAATTGATTCAACTTCTTGCACAGAGGAAGTAACACCAGGGCGCAACATAAATTTATAACAGTCGCTGTGCCACGGGAGATGCATAGTCCTAACTGAAAACGAAAAAAAAAAAACCAACGAGGTTTATTCAACCTTTTTTCAGCCAGTATCCTGAATGCTAGCAGGTGGGAAAAAACTGCGTTTTTATGAAATAACATGTTCTTTTTTTTTCAAACACATGCTTCAGTTTACAGAGTAGAGAATAGGGTTGTCCCGTACGCACATTTATGATTTTGTAAAAATGAAATGTTATAAATCAACTCACCCCTAATATCCTTCTTAAATAATAAAACTGCTGTCCGATATTATAATAAATAAATGTATCGTAAAAAAGATACAGCACTAATGAGATCCATAATATCTGAAACAAAAAGAGGAAAGTTTTAAAAGAAAACCTTTGAAGAATCATAATCTGTGTAGTAATTTTAAATGATTTATAACCCAAATAAATTGTTTTAATCTTCAATTCAGTTTCTGAGATCAACCGTAGTAGTAATTTATTATAATCCTCTTCTACGATTGACGTTAACAAAAAAATTAAATTAAACGATTTAAATCTTTGACTGCCAATTTTCAATGAAAGTTTATCCTTATTCTCAAGTGATACGACACATTTCAGCCATCGCAAAAGAGCATTTAAAATACTACGTTGCATCAGCTTACGTCGGTCGTGCGTCGGAAGTGTAAACGGACATATAGCTAGCCACTTCAGACTCTATTCAGCGTCGTTGCGTAGACGGCTTTCTATACACAGCCTTTGACAGCCGTGTTGTGCCTACCTCCATTGAACGAGTGAATGGAGCCGATGACAGCGTGAAGCGAGTGTGGGCCTGCATTAATTAACGATGTCGAACGTCCAAACTGAATGCCATTGAGATGTTGCATGTATTATGTTAAATGATAGGATTTATTCGATTCGGTGATTGATTCTATCTTGGACTAATAGCTACAGTGTAGACATTAGTCCAAGATCGAATCAACATCATCATCATCGTTGTTCATGTAGATGAAACTAAGGCCAAAGAACCTTTAGAATTCTACTGACTCAAATGAATTATTGAGTTAGCCTATCCTATGCTTTAATATTAATAAGCAATATTTGTAAATACATTTGTAATCACGTGCTCGAAAACGGCTCTAACGATTTCGATGAAAGTTGCACGAGGGAGAAAAATCGATCTAGCTAGGTCTCATATCTGAGAAAATTTGTTTTCTCTATTTTTACCCGAGCAGAGCGCGGTCGACCAGGTACTGTTAAATGATCGGATTTCTACGATTAGGTGATTGATTACATCGCTAGCAGATATAAAAACCGGCCAAGTGCGTGTCGGACCACGCACAATGAAGGGTTCCGTAGTTGGGATGAATTTATCCCAAGAACAAACTTAACATTGTAGTTGAAAAACGTGTTCTCCCATACGAAATGTATGGGAGATCATGTTTTTCAAACTGCAAATTTAAATTGGTTGATTATTTCTCGTTAACCTGTACAGCCTACTTAGCTCTCATAGTTTTCCTTTTAAATTCGTTATATATACTACTGCTGTGAATTTTTTCACAAATCCAAGTACAACCATTTAGGTAGAAGAGGGGGGGGGGACACTTGACTCTAACAAAAAAAATCTGTTAAAAGCTTAATATTTCGCAAACGGATCCCTGAATCCAAAAATGCTTTTCACAAGCTTACAATATTTTTGAAAGACCTTTCTACAATACCCCACAACATGGGGTAGATGAGGAAAAAAAAAAACATCCCCACTTTACGTATAGGGGAGAAACCCTAAAAAAAATATTTTTCTTGATTTTATTTTACCACTTTGTCGGCATGATTAATATGTATACATATGCCAAATTACAGCTTTCTAGTACTAACCGTCTCTACGCTAAGCCGCGGACAGACAGACGGACAGACAAACAGACAGACAGACGGACATGGTGAAACTATAAGGGTTCCTTGTTTACTACGGAACCCTAAAAATGATAGAGGAAGACTGAAAAGTTGTGTGGAAATCCACTGTAATGGTAGAATGGCATGTGATGCGGAGGAATAAGGAAAATGTCTTGAAGAAACTTTTGAGTATGAATGTGGATATAAGAGTAGAGGAAGACCAAAGAAACGATGGATGGACTGTGTGGAAGATGATATAGGTAGAAAGGATGACGACTAATAGAAAATTTTCGAAGAAGTCGTTGCGACGACTCCAAATAAATTGCGATACGGGGAAGAATGTTGCGGTGGCATGGCTTTACCTGTCCTCAGAACCGACATCGTCGATGGAACTGTGGCAGTAGCTCAACCTCTAGAATCAAAATTGCATAGTGTAGCCGATATATTAGAAATAGCCTATATTATAATAGAATAGATAAGAAATTAACACAAAGTTTTACATCATCCCCATTAGCCTACCCTTTTCGTAACAATATTGTGGTCGGCTTCCAGTCTAAGCGGATGCAGCTGATTACCAGTATTTTACATGGAGCGACTGCCTATCTGAACTCTACAGCGCAGTTACTAGGTAATACCCTTGGTGAAACTGGTTGTCAGACTTTCAGGCCTCTGACGACCCGTGCTTTACGAGGCACCGAGGGGTTTCGGTACGTAAAGTTTGGCACCCATCTGCGGATCGACCGCGGCAAGCATAGCTTAACCTGATCGATCGACCTGCGCGGCTGTTATTACTTAGCCACGAGCAAAGTTGTACTAAAATAAACCAGTATGAACGTGAACATGTATGGGCGTTTGAAGACGACATAAATGCATGCAATAAAATACAATTTGTTACTAGCCATTGCTAATCTGCACTATGGCGCATAGTGTAATCCGTTATTCACGGTCGAGTCTTAAAACATGCTAGGATAATGTATACAATTTAAAATAGCATCTGCTTTACTCTTATTAGGTCTGGAAACCATTTTTTTATTCACGTTACCTCAAACAGAAGACACTGTTTATTCAAATAAGTATTTAGCTACGGACGTTCAGAAAATTCCAAAGAATTTTATAATTTTGGAAATCACAATTTTCGGAATTCGAAATGATAGATAGTGAAATGAAAATAAAAACCTTAGAACGTTTCAATTCAATTGAATTAATTCAAACAAATCATCTTAATGTTGCTAATCCGATAATGTGCACATTCCCTTCACCTTTGAACGCAAAGCCCCATAGAGGGTACACTATAGTTACATTACACGTATGAAGGGGTTTTCCTTCTGAGTGCATTAATCCATCTTATGGGGGTAATGGAAATTGATGGCTATCAATCATCCCATCCCTATGGATTTAAATATATATATATATATTATATAAATTTAGAGTATTCTGGAGAAGCAAAATGGTTCAGGAATGTCGAATATTTAGAATAAGTAATGTTTATTTTGATTTATTAGTAGCAGATGGTGCTCGTGCCAAAACAAAAGACATTCATTATTGATTTGATGAAGTACGAACGTTTAAATTTAATAGCAATAGCAGGAAATGTAATTAAATATACGAAAAAAGTGTTCGGGAATATATAACTGCAAGCTGTAACCAAAGTCAATGGGACTATTAGGAATTAAACAATGTCCAAGCCAAAGATGTGGTTTGACAGACTCGGCAGGATTGATTATTCTTAGGATAGATAATATCAGAAATACCGACCAAAGTACCCATTCAACTTATGAGTCGACTTACTATTATGAGCAGGATGACGTGGACAAGTTAATCCACGATACATTTTCTTTTATTTTCAGTCAGTGAAGAAGCTGTTTGGAACATAGCAACAATATTCGAGAAATGCATATTACGGTTCAGAATGGTATATTCTATTATTAATGTTAATCCGATTATTTCACAGACACCAGACACAGAAAGTAAACAGTCTGTCGTAGAAACGAATATAAATTTGCATAAGGTGTTCCAAATTGGCTTTCAATAACACTTATATTTTCAATTTGTTTTTTTTTTATTGAAAGAATCTAGGAAAATATCTGAATGCCGATGGATCTCAACCAAATGATAGGTAATCATTATATTTAGTGATGGTATCATATGCTTTTGTCTTTATGGGATAGGTATATTCAGACAAAACAAAACTAATGGTGGTAAACCGTGCTCATCTTTTTCCGAGCTCAAATCTACTCGACGGCTATGAGAAAGTCAGCGAGTCCGTGTATCTTGGGTCTTTGATCACGAATGAAACCAGCTGCCTTGAGGAAATCCGCCGTCGTACTGGTATTGTCAAAACTGCTATAACCAGTCTAGGAAAAATTTGGAAGAACCATGGCATCCGTCGGAATACCAAAATACGACTGCCCAGTGCTCTAGTTTTTTCCATCTTTTTCGAATATATTATGCGTTCACCTAAGCACGGTCTGGAGAACCTTATGATACTGGGCCGGGTGGAAGGAAAACGCGCTCAAGGCAGAGCACCGACAATGGTCAGACGCGATCAAGAAGGCTATTGGAGGCAGCATTTACCGACCGGTGCACACTGCAGAAGACCGTAGCTTGGAGACGCGTCGTATGTGGTCGATCCCTAATGAGCATTGAGGAAACGTCGAAGAAGACACACGTCACTCACACATTTGGATACCAGAGTCGTTATCTTTACAGTTAAAAAGGATTCCATGAAACTACGTCTCATAATTTGAAAAGCGACGAAGATCTTGCAAAATATCAAACTAACAGCGTCAAATTATGAGCAAGGTAATAAATTATTTGGATCATCAATCATCTTCCTACGTCTATCAAGAATCAAGGTCACTATAACAATGGCTATTCTCGTAACAACCATACCTATGATATCGATACCTCCTCATGATAAGACACCATAATAAGTCATAGATAAACATACTTACATTACTAACTACGCTATGCTGTGTTTATAAGGAAATAGAACTATTGAAGGGTTCTGTAGTTGTGATGAATTTATCCAAAAAAAAAAACTTAACAGTCTAGTTGAAAAATATTTTCTCCCATACGTCACGGTCAATAGGGATGGTGACTAATTTTATTTTTGTCCGTCAGGTTGATTTAAAAAAAATATTAGATCCGTATTTTTTTTTTAACTTTATATGTATAAAGATTACGGCAATACATTGAGTTAAAGTGTGGCATGTCGTCACTCCCCGGTTGATTTTATGCTGACTTGTGACGTAGCGAGACCCCACTGCCCAGCAAAAATACGTGTCTAATATTCTTTTATTACCTGACTCATATTTTTATGTTACCTTGGTTCATGCCAAATTTCATGGTCATTCTAGGTCAACGTGAAGTACCCTATAGGTTTTGATATTTTTGCGAGTATCATAATATGTCGCACGGCATATGTCAATGGCAGTATTTTCTTATTGTGTTGACTTAGAAACTTATTTTTTTTAGAGCTCCAAGGGACCGAACACCCTACGTATTTGATATAAATTTCAACTAGATACCTCCACGCGCTCCTGAGTAAATGGGTCTTGACAGACTCACAGATAGACAGACAGACAGACGGACAACGAAGTGATCCTTTATGGGTTCCATTTTTTCCTTTTGAGGTATGGAACCCTAAAAACGTAAACACATCCAACAACATATTTTATCGTGTTTAGATATCGATACCCATCAAGATTGCAGAGTTTTGCTAGCTAGTTTAATTCGACCTTGTTGGAAGGCGTTGACACTATATCATCATCGGATACTATGTAAGAAATGAGACTAAACAAATTAATCCGTGACTGATAAGTCATAAATGTTCATATTGGCTTGACGATAGGAAGAGAAGTGTTTCTTTGGTAAGTAAGTACTTTATTAATAACTAGCTGCCCGCCTCGGCTTCGCATGGGTAGCAATAAGTACTTATATACGGCTCGCCTACCTTCCTTACCTACGGACTTTACCTACCCTACCTACCTACCTACTTACCCTACCTATATACCTACCTACCTTACATACACCTACCTATCTTTTATACAAACATAAAAGAATTATCCAATTTAGTGCATTCGTTCTGAAGTTTTGAGCTTAGCAACACATTTAGCGATACATTTTTATTATAATATATACGTACAAACCCTTTACTTGTCAGAGGAAGCACTTACGATTGCATTAAGATTTACATATACAGGGTGTCCGGGACATCGACGCGAAGCCGGTTACCATGGATTCAGTACATGATTCTGAACCCCCCTGTGTTGAAATTTAGCGTCGGTTATTAAAAAAAAAACAGCTACTCCATACATTTTGACCGCGTAGTTATTGCACTTTTCTATGAAACAGCAGATTTTTTTTTAAACCGACAATAAATTTCAACGTAGGGGGGTTCAGAATCATGTACTGAATCCATGGTAACAGTTTTCGCGTCGATGTCCCTGCCACCCTGTATATGTAAATCTTAATGCAATCGTAAGTGCTTCCTCTGACAAGTAAAGGGTTTGAAGAAGTGAAAGAGCTACAGGTACAAAGGGAAATGAGAATCGTGTCCTCAATCGAATCTGCGATGCGTTTCCTTCAAGTATTGCACGCCGACTAATATCCGGCTTCTTTGAGAAGACTAACTTGTTATTCATATTTTATCTTGTAAGAAGGAAATGAAACTTTTCTGAGATCGCCTCGACTCCACCGGTTGTAAAAAGACGAACTTATTTTATTTTTGAAGCAATAAAACTTGCGTAAAGTGGAAAACTTCAAAATGAAAACGAAAATCTTGAGACGGTTGTTCAAAAAATTATCTCTCGATTATCTCCATAGGTACTGTCTATAGATAATGCAGCTAATAAAAGTTTATTAACATTTAAATTCACGACATGCATAAATTGGCTGTCCAATGTAGGCATTGAGTTTTCTTTATGTCTAGTCTGTATTCAATGGGTTTAAAGATGCAAATACACTCGAAATTGATTATTGGGGAAAACCACTAACATGATACATAGAGACATACTACATAAACTCCATTTGAAATAAGATTAGACATTTAAACAAACCCTTTTTACAGTCCATTCAACCGATTCTAAAAAAAGTGCAAAAAGGTGGTTACTGCCAGCGGTTGTGGCAGCTGCCATTTGTCATGCCACCAACGCAATAGAAGTCAAAATCGGTTGAACGGACTCTAAAAAAGGTTTAAATAGTTAAATATCTAATCTTATTTCAAATGCAGTATAGATACTTATGACTATAATAACACGGAAGCATTTACTTAACACGTTCTAATTTAAAATCTCTTCAATTTTCAATGAGGTATGGCACAAAGTAGACACTTAGGCATAAGTGCATCTTTGCCTTGAAAAGTCCGATAAAACGCGGCTGTTGTAACGTACCTTATCTCACTAAAATCCTAACTAATATTATAAATGCGAGAGGGAGTTTGTTTGTTTGTTTGTTACGCTTTCACGCTGAAACAGCTGAACGCATTTGGATGAAATTTGGCAAATGGGTAGACCATGACTTGGATTAGGACATAGGATAATTTTTATCCCGATATTCCCACGGGATCGAGACTTATGCGGGTGAAACCTCGGGGTGTAGCTAGTATTATTATAAATGTGAAAGTTTATATGTTCGGATGTTTTTTGCTCAAACACGCCAAAACGGCTGAACGGATTTGGATGAAATTTATTACACAGATAGGTTATAACGTTGACAAGACATATAGGATACTTTTAATCTCGGTAGTGCGTTCCGTGGGATAATATCTGACATCGACGCAGGCGAAGCCGCAGGCAAAAACTAGCTATTATTATTTATCAGTAGGAATGATATTACTTGTTATACTTTAGGGCTTTACTTACAAGCACAACCAAAAATTACATTTCCACAAACTATCAATCAATTACTCTACAGAATGTTATCTAGACAACTAATTCAGGTAAAACAATCACTATTGTCCACCTAATTAATTATGAACAATTTGCTGAAGTAGGTAGAGGATGTCAGCAAATTTGTCAACTAGATGACAAAGCATTTATATACACAGGTGTTTGTGGTGTTAATAAACGTTACCTAATTTTACCGAAAAGTCAATGTAACTTTATTTTTAATAGAGCCTACTGATAATGCTGAAAACAGATAATATTGCAGAAGCAAAATATTAAGACTTAAAAAACTCTCGTGTGGGTACTATGTACTACAGAGCTACCATTTACCGGGTAATATATCTTTCATTGACTTGAATGTGTGTATGTCATGCTCACTCAGATGTCTCGCTGATGGACGTGTGTTGGATCATTTAGCTCCCTTCATAATGATTGAGCTGAATGTGCTGATCCATGCGTCATGTTCGTGAACGGGCGCCGTCAGTTGGTACTGGTCATCTCTTAGCTGCCATGGCTGATTTGAATTTTTGAATAGTTATTTTAAATCTTTTTCATTGTTCTCACATGTATAATTTCAACATGAGTACATGGAACCAATATTTTGTAACATTTTTTTTATTTAAAAGAGTGTCCGAGGAGTTTCTTGCCCGTTCGTCTCCATAGGTACCTAGTACGCTTTGGAATGGGCAACTATAAAGCTTCATATTTCTGACTGACCGACTCCTTGACAATTCAAAAGTGCCTGTAAATGGTTTAGTTGAAATAAATGTTTGAGTTTGTGTCAATCCCTAGCATCAGTTGGAATGGCAGCTCACTTGAAACAGAGAATAGACCGGCAGTTCTAAGGTGCCTTCATCTATTACATTGTAACAGCGAATAAATTTTCATGCCACCCCTTAAGACCTAGGCCAAATATTTTTTTTGATATTCGGATAGCTCATGACCTAAAGAGCACGATAAAGAATGTTTTTTTTTTGTGAAAGCTCAGTCGCTAAAAAC
This sequence comes from Agrochola lota, assembly GCA_947364205.1. Classification (NCBI taxonomy): domain Eukaryota; kingdom Metazoa; phylum Arthropoda; class Insecta; order Lepidoptera; family Noctuidae; genus Agrochola; species Agrochola lota. The sequence goes on from OX376228.1 coordinate 17,225,075, forward strand.
GCTCGACGATGTTCATAATGAGTGAAGGTGATTTCTTAATTGAAGACTACTGTTTGTTCCCTAGTATAAACCTATTAAAGCTTCTGTGATTAAATTAATTATAATGAGATTAAATGAAGCTCACTACAGAAGCAGAGCTACAGACCAAATTCATAAAGTTGAATTAATTGAAATCAGATTTAATTTAATATGTTCAATACACACCTAAATGCAAATGCTGCAATGATCATAACTGCATGATTGATCGTACCCGGGTGGTTACAGCTGATATCTAGAGCGAATAAATCATTTTTATTGGATTTTCCCACACGCTTTATGGCTCTCATGGCACGTTACTTGCATTGTATAGGCATTGTATAAGTAATGAAATCATTTACAAAATATTTCAGTGATGGTTCATGGATGGTGGTCAACCTCGTGTGCTAAGTCGTGATATTTTATTTGTTTCTCTTTCTCAGCTTTCACGAGGTTCCCGTCATGTGGAATGGTTTATTATTATTATTATTGTTGTCAAAAATATGAATAAATTCATTTTAAATTATTAATAATATAAAGTATTCAATTTGTTTTTTTTTTTTTTTTTAATAAGATTTTTTATTATAGTTTATTTTGTTATAAATAATATAGTTATTTTATTTAGAAGCGAGGTGCAATTTTTTTTGCCGGTACACGCTCAATACAACAAGCCGCTCTAACAATCTATTTCTATAGTCCGCTCAAGAGAGAGGCCTACAATATCCTTACATTCTTAAAACTCTCTGTCTCTCTCTCATTCTCTCTCGGTCTCCATCTCTTTCTCTCTTTATTTCTTTCTTTCTCTTTCTCTTTCTCTTTTTTTCTCTCTTTCTCTTTCTCTTTCTCGTTCTCTTTCTCGTTCTATTTCTCTTTCTCTTTCCCTTTCTCTTTCTATTTCTATTTCTCTCTCTCTTTCTCTTTCTATTTCTATTTCTCCTTCTCTCTCTCTTTCTCTTTCTCTCTATTTCTCCCTCTTACTCTCTCTTTCTCTATCTGTCTTTCTCTCTCTTTCTCTCGCCGTCTTTCTCTTTCTCTTTCTATTTCTCCTTCTCTCTCTCTTTCTACTGCTCTCTCTCCTTCTCTCTCTTTCTCTTTCTTACTCTCTTTCTCTCTCCAACTGTCTCTTTATCTTTGTCGCTCTCTTTCTCTTTCTCTCTCTCTTTCTCGCTCTCTTTCTATCTCTTTCTCCCCCGGGTTGGTAAATGTCACATGTCTTCGATTTTTTTGGTTCTAGGACATGCCTGTTTCCTCACGCTGTTTTACTTCGCCGTTTAGAGAGCAGTGGTGATGAAATTATTCACACAAAGTAAAGTGCCTATCGGTGTTCGAATCTACGTCCTAAAACTCGTAAGTCGCGGCCGTTACCACTGGGTCACCACTGCTCTCCCATAATGAATACATAAATTAAATAATACTTTCAAAGTTATTGTGTTGTTACTATTCCTAGAAAATAAGTATAGAGGGGCGCAAAATTAAATCTTGCCAGAGGCGCTCATGACTCTAGCTACGACGCTGGTTCATTCAAGTACAGAAATGTACAGCTTATTATTATGTACTTATCTTTATGGGTGAGTAGGAAAGACCACCAGGATCAATGGGGAAATCCATTCTGTAATAAAATTACGTATCTCCGAAGGACAGTAATAATTGTAAATAGACACGCTGATCAGTAAAAATGGGAATACCGATGTGTAATAGTGTCAAATTGTTTGTACAACATAACTATTTATTGAACACTAGCTTCCGTCAGCGGCTTCGGCCGCAAGACATCTATAAATTATAGCCTATTTTACCATATGTTACTCACAAATAATTTTTGAAATCGGAACTGTACATTTTTAACAGACGAAAAAAAAGGAAGGGGTTCTCAAGTCGACGCGTATTTTTTTATATACGCATAGCTTTATAATGAGTGGTCCGATTTGACCAATTCTTGTTTGATTGCAGACGGAAGTTGGTCCTATGGAAATTTAAAACTAAAAAAAACCCACCCCTCAGGGTAAGAAAATTGGGGTTGATTGATTTTTCACCTACTGAAATCTGCGAACCGATTCTGTCTAGTATCTACCTAAGTGGCGTGGCGTCGCCTCAAAGAAGCTTAGTTTCACTAAAAGGTTATTTTTTATTTTTCGGTATTCAGTTTTTTTTTCGTCGGTTTATTTTTTTGTAAAAAAGGTTTTATGATTTTTTAAATATTAATTTATCTTTATAATATTAGTGTAGAATAGTGTAGACGAGATACCATATTATTACATCACATAAAACTGTCAATTTTAATATCTTGAGTAACATTTAGAGTCGGATCTGTATCCTTTTTTGTTGAGTCATCTTATTATGTGCCCATGCAGCGTCTGTAATCGAGTTAACTGTCAACGCGTGCGCATAGCGATAAACGATTTACACTCACGCGCATCTTAATTGGTATTAAGTATAATTTATTGTCCCTAGCTGACTAGTCAGTAACAGGCGTTTATTTCCTACGACGATACCACATCGCCCTCAAAACTTAACCTATGTTTTACAGAAAAGTATAGATTGTATCTAGTCTAAGCCTAATGTTGATCCATATAACTGGAGAAACCTCGAACCCTGACATACAGGATGTCCTAGTTCAGGGGTTGAGACCTCATTGATGTAATATGTACAGAAGTTTGGAAATAAATTACTATTACTATTTGCAACCAAATTACCCCTGATGGCCCCTATGGCCCTTCAAATGACTTCTCCTTCATCCCCAAAACGGATTGCCGACGTATAACCAATTATCCTGTAGACAGACGAACAGACATACACAGAGCATTGTCAACATTGTATACATATTTGCTAGCTTTACGGTCTCATTGGTTACCGTCGGGCTGAAATGATTCTGAACAGATGTATAATCAACCTATAAATTTCCCACTGCTGGGCCACAGGCCTTCTCTCTTCAAGAGGGAGTGGGGTGAGCTATAAATCTACCTCGCGGGCCAAGCGCAGTTGGTAGATGTCACATATCTTCGAATTTTCGGTTCTTGAACATTTCCTCACGATGTTTTCCTTTACCGTTTTGAGAGCAGTGGTGATGACATTATTTACACAAAGTAAAGCGCCTGCCTGGGTTCGAATCCACGACCTACAACTTGTAAGTCGCGGCTGATACCACTGCAATGGACCCCCAGTGCTCTCTCGCCGAGCCGATGATTCTTCTAATATTTTTATTCTTCTTTATTGAAAACTACAAAGAGATTACCTATTTATTTCTCCTTTATGATATTTACTAAAGTATTCCCAAGTGACAGTAGGACAATTTGAAATGTATTTGAATGCTTTTTAGTTTTTTTTTTCAACAACTTTACGGCCACGTGAGGCGGACAAACTGCAAGAGTTTGTACTTTACCGCCTGACCCAAATACCTACTTTTATTTGTCCTGCACGCTGTTGTCGCGTATTCTTGAAATAATTAGCATAGCGTAGTAAAAGGAAGCTTAAATGTTGGGGAGGACAATTAGGCTTTATCTATCATTTTTAGCTTTATCTATTATTGTATTAATAGTTTTTTTTTATCGAAGCCTTAGATACCTACCCATATCAACAATAACCCTATCAACATGAAAACCTACCTAGGTATCTACTTTTAGGACGTTTCAGTTAACTGTTACTGTCTCTAACTAATTAAAAAGTTATATCTCCAATTCAAAAGTTACGAAAGATTCAATCTTCACTAACTCTGCGTGACACCATAAATTAAGTGTGGCAGATCAATTTTGTTTCTTTATTATTACACGCTTTACACTGCTTCCTTACAACGTGCGTGTGTCATAGGAGGACAAATAAATGAAGTAATATGTAGTCAATACAAATAGCAATGCGATATTGACCGTGAAGCTGAGATCATCATAATTCTCGGAACTTGGCGAAATAACCCGCTCGCAACTTGTGCTCCTGAGACGACACGCAGAAAATTGCAGGATGATTAAAATTTTAAAAACAATGCTGCTTCTGAGTAAAATAATAAGAATTGTGATAAGTTAGTTAAAATATTATTTTAGATCTAAAATAAGCAACATCTGTTTTGTTGATCAAAGGATTTTTAGGGAGACAGTAATAAATAGTTATTGTTACTTACCAAATAAATACGCCTCTTCACATAATCAAAACTGTCGCTAATAAGTGATGTTATCTTCATTTTGAAATAAAACTTTCAAACAAACTTTATTTTACAACAAAACAAAAAAAAATATTTTAAACTTCAAGGTTTCGAAATTTAAATTCGTGTCGAATAGAAAAATCATTTTTGCGCTCTTCTTCGTTTTTTTTAATTCACTGTTTCTTTGGCTCTGACAAGAAATGCCATGATCCCAGTGGTCGCGATGTTAGAGCCGTAGCGTGCAGCATGTGACTGCCGCGATACGTGCGGCAAACCGGCCGGCCGACGCGGGAACGAACGTGTCGCCGAAACCCGCGCTGCGCTGAGATTTCATAGGTCAACGCATTTTAATCCTCGCGACCACTCGTTAGATAGGCGTAGGGAGTTTACATGTAATTCTAATTAGACTAATACGCGAAAGGAAATACTTAATCGATATGGGTACGGTACTAAGCGTAGAGTTAATTTAGCGTTTGATTAAATTAACTTGATAACATTATGTCTATCTATGCCTATGAAATCTGTACACCAAAATCTACATAGACGTACTTACTCATAACTGTGCGTTTGCACTGGCGAAACATTCACAACAAAATATGTATGTTGAAATGTCTATTTTCTGTCAATGTTCCTTATAATGTTAGACAGGAAAGTAACTAGAGATTTCAGCATGTTTTATTGTGAATGTTTCGCCAGTGCAAACGCTCAGTAAGAAATCTTGTCCGTTCTCCATAGAAACCTACTACGCCTTGGAATGGGCAAGTAGCTTCATCTTAGTGACTGGCCGACCCCTTGACAATTGAAATGTGCCTGTAAATGCTTGTGAGTTTCTAATGACTTAAAGTTTCTTTCACTAGTGTTTTACTATGTTTTCTACTGTAGTCTGATAACGAGAGATATCTTTTAAAAGTTTAAAGGATCTCATAATCATTCATCAACAGCTTAGGAACCCGCTAGTCTAGTTTGAGTCACCATACTTGCACAGTGACTGAACAGTTGATCGGACTGACTCACTAGTGAGTAGAAACCACTGATGCTGCTACTTATAACATCCAGACAAACTTTAAAATAATAATAAAATCTTTATAATAATAATAATAATAATATGGTTGGGTCATGCCGGTTTTGATGTACTCTTTCGGCATAGGAACTCAAATGGACTCAGACCGAACTCGACGCCCTGGTTAAGAGGGTCCGTACGCTGCTGACTGCATATCGAATGCACCACCCACGGTCATCGGTAATGAGACTGTATATCCCGCGAAAGTGTGGAGGTCGAGGTTTTTTGAACGCTAAGACCCTCCACAATCGCGAGATATGCAGTCTCAGGGAATATTTCCTAGAAGCCGACGTGGGGATGCATCGAGATGTGGTCGCGGTGGAAAAGGGCCTCACCCCGCTCTCCATGGCTAAAGAGAACTGGCGCAAGCCTGTAGTGCTTGACACTAACGATCGCAAGGAGGTATGGCAGTAAGGAGCTTCACGGACGCTTTTTCCGGGCCCTACATGGACCCGATGTAGATTTTCTAGCGTCCGTAGCCTGGCTGCGTTTTGGTGACCTCTTTGGGGAAACCGAAGGTTTTGTCTGTGCAATTATGGACGAAGTTATCATGACGAACAACTACCGTAGATTTATTGTGAAAGACGGCACGGTTGACATCTGTCGGGCATGCCACCGTCCGGGAGAATCAACCCGACACATTATCTCCGGCTGTTCTCGTCTAGCTAACGAAGAGTACTTGCATAGACACAACCTTGTAGCCAGGATTATCCATCAGCAACTAGCTCTGAAATACAATCTTGTGGAATCGGAAGTGCCGTACTACAGGTATGTACCCGACCCAGTTCTCGAAAATGGAAATATCACATTGTACTGGGATCGATCCATCATCACTGACAGGACTATTGTTGCCAATAAACCTGATATAGTGGTGGTGGATCGAGTAGAGCGGCGCGCAATGATTATTGACATAACGGTCCCGCATGACGGGAACCTCGTGAAAGCTGAGAAAGATAAACAAATCAAGTATCTTGACTTGGCTCGCGAGGTTGTCGACATGTGGGATGTGGATTCGGCGATCATTGTGCCGATAGTCGTATCAGCCAATGGCTTAGTTGCCAAGAGCCTCGACCAACACTTAAGGAGGCTCTCGTTGGGCAGCTGGATCAAGGGCTTGATTCAGAAAGCGGTACTCCTGGACACGGCTCGCATTGTCAGGAGGTTCCTCTCTCTGGAGCCCTGACCGCCGGCAGCTTGGACCTGTTCCCGATACCGGTGGGCTACTATTTTTTTATATTTTTAAATATTTTAATTTTTTATATTCTAATATTTAAAAATATAATTTGGAAGTATTTAAAATGAAATAAAGGATTAATAATAATATAATAATATAACTTTATTTCAGACATACGTCCATACATTTTTAACAAATAAAACGTAAGTAAGGTTGTTAGTAGAACACATAAAAATACAAATAAAACAAAAACAGGGTGTTAGTAATTTGTTAGAACAAAATCAAGTCAGTCGGTATATTATAGTCTATTACCTATTACTGAGTAAGTGAACACTCGCCCAGTAAACAGTAAACGGACCGTTTATTTTGCACACTAACGTTCTGAGGACAGTGTTGGTGCTACCACGGACCCTGCTCATCATCGATGCGGTTCTTTTTCTGATGATAGAGAAGAAATCATCGATGGAAGCCCCCGCAAACATTTCAGAAACACTGCAGTACCTGGGTTTCTTCAACACTGCCCTCAGAGCGTCATTGTACTGAGCACGCAGGGCATTGTAAGCCCGCCGCGTAAAATTGATCCACAGACTGCACGTGTAGAATGACTGACAGAACGCTCTGAAAAGTAACAGTTTTACATCTGTAGTACATCGTGCGAATCTGCGGGCCAACATATTGCAGTGGACTGCCAACGCTCTCCTTTCCCTCTCTAAGTCTGTATCATCCTGTAGGCGATCCGTCAGCATGTGACCCAAGTATTTTGCTTCAGTCACCCTCACTAGTGACGACCCCCCGAACCTAATTGGTGGCACATTTGATGGAGCTTTGTTTCCCGCCTTGAATACCATGAGGACACTCTTACTAGCATTATACTTGAGTCCATGCGACGTGGCATACGCTTCACAAATGCCCAGAAGTCTTCTAAGCGCACTCACTGACGGGCTCAGCAGAACCATGTCGTCCGCATAACTAATATTATTTATCATGGTTCCGTCTATTGGACACCCGACCATAGCTCCGCTGAGTCTGCCAATCAGCTAGTTAACAAATAGGTTAAACAAACTCGGAGAAGTCAACCCACCTTGCCTGACACCGCATTTCAGAGGATATTCCTGACTAAGCGAGCTGACCCACCTGACCGCATTTTTTTTATTGCTGTACCAGTACTTTAGGAGGGATACCGTCTCCCTCGGCACAGTCGTCTCCTCAAGTAGTTTATGCCACAGAATATCATAATTAACCAGGTCGAACGCCCTCGACAGATCAAGAAAACACGCATATATCGGTGTATTCCTGTCAGTATAGTACCTTACAATTTGTTTCAGACACATATTATAAATGACCAAGTGAGTTTGTTTGTTTGTTACGCTTTCACGCTAAAACGATTAACGGATTTTGATGAAATTTGACACATGGGTAGACCATGACCTGGAAAAGGACATAGGATACCTTTTATCTTGATATTCCCACGGCATCGAGACTTATGCGGGTGAAACCGCGAGGCGCAACTAGTATTCAATAAATTATAAATTATAAATTCATTGAATTGTTGAAAGATTGTATGGACAATGAATAAGAATTTCCGATACTTTCGTTCCAAAGGCTTGATTTTTTAGCTTGAGTTATTAGCCCAGATTCACACTTGACCGAATTTAATTTATCGTAAGGTTGTCAGTTCTAAAGCTATGCAAATTTATTTCGTGTAACAGGGTGATTATTGTTAAAAATAAGGAATAGATCGCCTATCAGCCCAGGAACGCAACTCATTGCTGTCAACAACGTGATGTTTGGAATGTTGGCAGCATTGGAATACGCAATGTTTGATTTTGATTGATGTAATAGGCGGCGCGTTTTGCCAGGTGTTTTTGAGTTTATAAACAAAAATGGTTCGCTAATTGAAAAGTTATATGCAAGCTCAAATGAAGTGAGAATCAAGCTGCAGTTTGAGCCTATCTTATTTATTTTCTGGAATCATGGAACCCCCCTCGCCATGGAAGCGGCCAAACGAAGTTATGCGGCTGCACAAGCTGAAAAAGCGAAAAAAAGCGTTACAGGTATGTAAACGTTTAAAAGTAATTTTCCTATTGAACTACATTGAAATAAAAGTAAATTAATTAATTGTTTTCTTCAACTGTAACTCCAAACACACCATGGCGTTACTTTAATAAAAACAAAACACAAACGAACCTTTAATCTTGAAGAATCTTACTTTGAAAATAATTAGAAAGAGGTGGCGTTCATATATCTAATAGCTAATAAAACTAATATAGCTTGAGAACAAAAAAAAACTTTAATAGACAGGCCACTGACGCAATAATTTATGCATTGGGCACTAACCTAGATAGCATAGAATATTATGCAGGACTTCCTTCTCTTCTTATAACAGCTACTGTCATCACCGACTTCTACATTAATTCCTAAACATGGGCATAATCCTGTGATGCGTATAGCCTCTATTTTTTACAGACAGGCTCCCCCTCATTACCTAGTATTTATACCTAACCAAAGAGACTTAAGCCCGTATCACAGAACCTTGATCAAAATTCCAGCATTACTTAAAACTCGTTAATAGCCTTTTAAGTGGTTCAAACTACTTTTAAGTAATGCTTAAGTCTTGAGTGAGTCTGTAGTACGGGCCTTAGATATTACCAATATCCCTAAGTTAAATCTGCTGCTATGTCACTGTCCATCCAAGCAATTTGTATTTAAAGGTTTTATCTATCTGCCTTGTCTCTAGGAACGCATGAAACAACCTTCCCAACCAATTATAGAAGGATCAAGCAGCCAGAAACATGTTGATTTAGACTTCTCAAGAATTCTAGAAGGAGAAAAAAGGAAAAATCCATTTTCAAAGTGAGTTTTATTTTATTATAGTAGAAAACCTCGTCCATAGGCTTCCATTATCTGCTGTATGCCTCCTGTAAGCTTACTCCTTTTTGTTATGAAACTTAGAATTATTAAAACTTGAGGCTCAAAAACAGATTAATTAAGAGGTCATATGTGTTCCCATCTCAAAAATGATGTTACATAAACTCTTGTTTAGCTAGTTGCCTTTCCTCTTAATCTTGTTTGTAAAACTACTTGTTGAAGTTTTCTGCTCATCTTGTGTAAACTTTATAAACATAAAGAGTGTGTTACCATGCTTCTTGTAGAAACAAACCACAACAAAATAAGAAGCCAAAACTAGAAGAGCAACTAGATGAGTCAAATGACAAGACTCTGGATGCCTTACTCAATATGGCAGCAAAGGTTGTTGAGAAGCCGGCTAAGGAGTTGGACACTGAAAAACTGTCAACATTCTCCAATCTCTTACAGAAATTCACTGCTGAACATTCTGTGGAACCTGTGAGTATGATCAATAGCTTCACTGAGTTTTATTTAGTGCCTGGATATTATCTAAACTAATATTTTAAATAGGTAAAATTGTTTGTTTGTAAGTGGTTATCTCTGAAGGTATTGATCTGATTACAAGAATTATTTCACTGATAGATAGCTACACTATATAATTGCTGAGTGTCATAGGATATAGTATGGTTGACTTCCACAGGGACAGAAGTGTGGCCAGAAGCTAGTAACTAGCCTAAAAATTGAAGAGGCATTTATATTTATTGCTACATGTTGGACATTTAAAATTCTTAAGGCTTGTCTTCTGATGCCCCATCATCCTCATGATGATAGTTAAATTTTTCTCAATTATTGCTGAATAGTCTTCTCAAAATCTCCTAAAATAAAACTGCAATAAATGTCCTTTATCTAACAGATCTTCCATGGAAATAGGTAATAACTGCATTTATGTATCAATACATGATAGAAATAAGTATTAACAATGACAAGAATACAAGTAAATGCCTCGTTGGTCAATTGGTCACAAGCGCTACTGCTAAGCATGAAGTCCTGGGTTCGATGCCCAGGTTGGGCAGAGTGTATTTCCACCTGGAATTTCTCAGTAGCAACCTGGAGTCTGGATTTGTGCCCGATTGATGGCAATAGGCTTGCCTCCTATTACAATCTGCCTAGCCTTTTCCCAACTATATTGGGGTCGGCTTCCAATCTAAGCAGATGCAGCTGAATACCAGTATTTTACATGGAGCGACTGCCTATCTGACCTCCACAACCCAGTAACTGGGTAATACGATATGCTTTGGTAAGACTGGTTGTCAGACTTTCGGGTTTCTGACGACCCATAACGACTGTCAAAAGATCCACGAATGACAGACGGGACCAACGGCTTAACGTGCTTTCCGAGGCACGGAGGAGTCTCGGTATGTAAAGATGGTCACCCATCCACAGACCAACACCGGCAAGCGTAGCTTAGCCTGATGGATCGACACGTGCGGCTGTTATTACTTAGCTACGAGCTCCTCTTGCTTGCCCCCTATTACATGGCACTTAAACGTAACAAGCGAAATGTGGGTGTCCTATAGGTACACCTGTACCCAATCGTTTCGGGGCATTCAGTGATGTTATGTAAGAATACAACTAACATACAATTTTCAGATTCCAGAAAAGAAATACAAACATTTACCTATTGACTGGGCTTTAAAAACTAAGGTAAGATTGATGTCACCAAAGCCTTTTGCATGGACTTCTAAATTGAAGGCTAGCGAGGAAGCATCAGGAATTACTGGGTAAGACATTACAATTTAATTTAAAAGTTATTTGATTTGCAATGACAAGCTGTGTCTAGGACAGTGGTCGGCAAGCCGCAGCTCGCGAGCCGCATGCGGCTCTTTGGCGTATACAGTGCGCATTGTCGATGTGTGCGAGCGTATACGCGGGGGGGTCGGGGTCTCGGTCAATAAGCAATATATCAAGTTTTATTCAAAATTCAAACTATATTTCAAAAATTTATTTCCGTAGTATTTTCACCAAAATTTACAGGTCATCGAATATTAATAATTTAATGTACCTTTCAAAGTTTTCCCAGGTTTACTTGTTTGACTAAGATGCCTTTATCATATTATTATCAGCCAATATGGTGATGATGATGAAGGCATCCTACTTCTTAGCAAGTAAATTTTAGGAAGCGTTGTGGAGTGAAAGAGGATGGGAGTTTTAAGGATTAAAGCGTATTGAGACAGTTTGGACACAGAGAGGATTGGCTCGCATAACAAATCTTAGTCGTCATAGTATTGATATTTGGCTCTATTGGCTAATAATGAGTTTGCCGAATACTGGTCTAGGACAAACTTTATCTGAAATGTAGAAAAAAGCTCTCATAATATTTATTCTGATGAACCCATTTTATATTATACAGAAATTACGCCATTTCCAAAAATTGCATCAAACATTAAACGAATGACATGGTGATAAATGTGATAACAATGTTTTATCTAAATACAGGCGGGTTTTATGTGGCTTATCATTTTTTATCGAATAGCTGCACGAAACAAGTGATTGCATTTCGAAATAAATTTAATTGAAAATTAAAAAACACTGAGCTTTATACTAAAGCCATAGTAAATAAAAAATTCCTTTCAAGAGATCCAACCCGACTGGCTGTCACAAGATGTAGAAGCACACTAGTTCAGAATAATTGTTACAAAATGTCTGTCAAAATCTATAACCAAATACCCAAACAGATCAGAGAGCTACCACTAAACTACTTTAAAAATAAACTTAAGAAATGGCTCTTTATCAATGCGTTCTATACAATAAGTGAGTTCTTAAATTATAAGCAAAGCTCGAAATATGATCTCACTAGTAATATAATTAAATAACGTAATTTTAAGGATTTTTTATTTTATTTTTATTTTTTACTTCATGATCTCAATAGTAACAATTGAAGTGTTTTTGTATATAATTTTATTATAAGGTATTTTTTGCATGCTGAAATAGTAAGTAAGCAAGATATGTGGAACTTATTATATTTAATGTACCATATTTTATGCAAAATAAAGAAATTCAATTGTATTCAAATGCAACACCTATATATCTACTTTATTTATGTAGCTTTTTTTTTATAATGCATTTTAACCTTGTTGTTGCTAGCGAGATTTTTGTTTCACTTCTTCCCAGCATAAACTGAAGTTGTAATGGGCATTTAAGGTATCTTTTGTAACCTATGAATTCCAAAAAATACTGAGTCTCAGCCTAATTTAAACCATTGTTCTACTAGATTCGTTCGCTGCCTCGACACAACCGCATCACCAACCCTAGACACATCTCCCCGCGCGCGGTTTCACCAAGCTTGCTTATACTGGCAACACCCACACTTGCCATGGCTGGACTTGTACCCTCGATCTTCAGGGAAGGTCGCAGCCACCAGCTTCATGGCAACCAATGAGGATGTAAAGCAGGCCTTGCATCGAGAGTGGACGGAAAGCTTTAGGTCATTGTTTCAGGTGGGAATAATAAACCAGCTATCTAATTACGTAACACATTTTCGATTTGCAATTGAGTCAAATTGGTTTCGTTTGACTCAATTGCAAATCGAAAATGTGTTGCGTAATTAGATAGCAGAACAGCTTTGCTGAACATAAAAGAATATAGGCTGTAACTGCTTTTTCCTAAAGGATGTTTTGTTTATTTATGTACCCACAAACACTTCAGAGCCCAAGGTACAGCGTATTTATATCTTTTGGCAAATACAACTTGACCTACTTAAATTCCAACCACTTTGAATAATATTCAAACAACAGGCAGTTAAGTTTTGTCTGGTTAGGCTTTGCGGTTGTGACCGCGGCGAATGCAGGTTTATGTAATACATGCGTCGTAAGCATGGCTAGTCGCGTCCCATTCTTAATTACATCGGGCTGCAACACTGCATCCGCGAGTAAAGAAATGTACTCTGAACCGCGCCCACAAAGACTAAACCAAAGCTGATTAGCGACCTCACGGACGGGCGATGTAATTAATGTGGATGATTTTTTGGAAATACTCGTTTCACACAGATATTGATTTGGTTTTACAGAACTCATTAACATCCATGGGTGACTTAAAAAAAAAAGTTTTTCGATAAAAAAATCTAATACAAACATTAGTGCGTTCGTGTTATCCCTTTGCTGAATTGAGCAGTAAAATAATTCTAAAATATGTCACTATTTCAGTTGCTACGCGCGCTACACTGTCCGTACTTCTACGTGTGCGCGAACACTTTCACGTGTCTGTTCCGCGCAGCTGGCCTGTGCGGAGTGTCGGAGCCGTGTGCGTTGATCGCGCCCACAACAAGAGGTTTCAGGCAGATTTTGCGGCAGGAAGGTAAATATACCTATCCAGATTTAGCAAGATAAATTATGGGCTCGATGACGTCACTTACATTTTCTGTAGAAGATTCAATATTTTCATTCAGAAATTCCGGCCACTGAATTGCAGCCTGTAGCCAAATCTCATGTTTCTTCCGAAACTTATCTGTGCTTCTTCCAGAGTGTGTCCATTTTGCATAAATGCGGTAGCAAAATCGACGACACCAGTCTTTTAAACTTGTTTCAGAACTTTCACATAACTGAACACAACAGTTATCTTTTAAAACACTGAACGAATAGTTATAGTCGCGTAAATCTTTATGTGCGCGTGAAGCAACGTGAAGATCAAGATTTGTATTAAAATTTGGAAAATACATTGCGACATTAGCGTGGCTACAACGAGGTGTAAATCAACACTGATTTTAAAGTTACTAATAGTGACCTATTTATATTTAATCCAGGTACCCTCATTTGTTAAATATTGCAAGGTAATTAGTTTGAAAATGATGCATGCTAAATTAGTGTATTAAGAGCCATTTAGTAATTAAATAATAGCAATCTTCTTATCAGTAATCATTAGTGCATCAGTTTTATATGTAAACCTTAAGTCCCTAATCACATATCCTAATTCTCTTATATCTTCTCTAATTGGCTGCTCAGAAATGTTAGTGTAATAAGGTAAACCTTTAGAAAAACACAACAAACAAAAACAAAATAAACAAAAAATTATATTTTTGTGTTATAAAATAAACATTACTCTTTATCCCAGAAAGTGCACATTTGGCGCACCATGTGTCTTAGTATTAAATATAGCTCTTAGTATTAGGATTATGATATTAGAGACCGCTACTTGAAACAAGGCCGGAATTAGGAGGGAGAGAGCTCGATTCACTCATTTTCATAGTAAAATATCAAATTTTCTCAAATTACTTCCGAAATATGGGAGTTATGAAGAAATTTATAAGCACAAGTTATGAAGGCATTAGGTAATCGAATAAGATGGCATCATTCGTTTGGCATAATTTAACTCTTTTTTTCGGAGATGTCTACTTTTGGACGTAGACACCTCTCCCATACATTCGTTCCACTGTGCGGCGAATACTTGCATAGACACAATCTAGTGGCTAGGATTATCCACCAGCAACTTGCCTTGCAATACAACCTTGTGGAATCAGAAGTACCATACTACAGGTATGTGCCCGACCCGGTTCTCGAGAATGGTCACGCCACACTGTATTGGGATCGATCTATCATCACTGACAGGACTATTGTAGCCAATAAGCCTGATATTGTGATGATAGATCGACGAGAGCGCCGTGCAATGATTGTTGATATCGCTGTCCCTCATGACGAGAATCTCGTCAAAGGTGGGAAAGAAAAAAAAATCAACTATCTCGACTTAGCAAACGAGGTTGTCAACATGTGGGACGTGGACTCTGCCATAATTGTACCGGTAATCGTAACAGTTAATGGCCTAATAGCGGAGAGCCTCGACCAACACCTCAGGAGGCTCTCATTGCGCGCCTGGATCAAGGGCTTGATTCAGAAAGCAGTATTAGACACGGCACGCATCTTGAGGAGGTTCCTTTCTCTAGAGCTCAGACCACCGGCCGATGCCTATGGACCACTACTTTTTATATTTTTAAATGTATTTTTTTTCTTTTTCATAAAAATATTTAAAAATGTAATTTGTATGTATAAAAATGTAATAAAGAATAATAATATAATTGAAGACCTTACTTTTATTAGAAAACTAAACTAAACTTTCAATAAATAAGTTCCAGATCATACTTAGCAAAATCCAGCTTAATTTTTTACCTCTTATAAATAACCCTATCATACTTCTAACAGACGTAGAATACACAATGCCACTACGGCCGGATAGCAAGAAGAAGCTAAACACCTCAGACGAGGACAAACCAAAGAACGCGTCCTTTGACAGTTGCTACGACACCATGGATGGCAAATGGACGCAGGATGAACTAGACAGGAAGGACGATGAGGATGAAGAGGACCCTGACCAGTTCTTGTCACAGATGGGCTTCGAGACTGAAGTTATTAAGAAGATTAATATCACACAGGTAATTTTTAACAGTTTGTAACTTCGGATTTTGGCAATTTGGTGCCAGTAAAAAGTTCAAAAAATTCAAAAAAAAATATTTCATATAAACCTACATGGGCACTTATGAAACGTCAGAAGCTAGGTGCACGGTTCTAATTGCTCGTTTCCTATGGAGAAGAGCCGGCAAGAAACTCCACGGTTACTCTTTAAACATAATTGTTTTTTACGATATTTTCAAATAACAGTCTTATTAGGTATGGGAGGACAGTGCAGGTCTTTCAAAAAGTACCAGGTACTTAACAAAATAGAAGATGGTCAGTCAATCTACGGTCCACTAACTCACTCGGTCTGTTACTACTGCATACTGAACATTTGCTCATCTCCTGTGCACCATAGCCACTAGCTTGCGCATTATCAATTCATAGCATTTCTGTGAATTGGTGAACCAATTAAAACTGTCAAATGGTCAATTTGGGCATCATAACGTACTTGTGGAGTAATGTAGTTCTTTTACAAACGGCGCGCAGAAACTAGCTTATTGCTTACAAATGAATTTACAACATAAAATAACGCGTGGCTTTGCGTTGACATTTATTCCGCCTTCGACTGTTCTGTTATAAAATCAATAACCCACTTGTTCTCTAATGGCATGTATATAGTATAACCTCATATAATTCTCATTTTATTTACTGCAATATATTATTGAACACCTAATATAATGACTGTGCTTCTTTTGTGAACCTTAAATAATTCCTATTTTGGTCTCCTAAAAATACTAAATACCAAACTGCCAGCTAGCTAACTGCAAAAACTTGGATGTAGTTCTCACGGCCGCTGACGCAGCACCGTTCGCTTTATCACGTACATATGAAAATCAATAAGTTTTTATTTGAGGATCAATTAAATATTTCTCTCCTATCTAGTTAACTATTTTTCCTACAGGCCCGCATAACCCACAGTGCAGAAAGCAGCGTAGACAGCGCTGCTGAATCACTAGTATTTGTCCGAGGAGCGGATGCGCAGGCGCTGTTCAACTTCCTCCTCAACTGCAAGTCCATCGTCAGTCCGACCGGCCCGTTCGCCGGAGTGCCGCCTACGTTACTGTCTCCCACAGCCTTCCATGGAGGGACGCTGCAGTCGTTAAAAGTGAGTTAACCCTTCGGCGAAACGTGAATCTACGTGAGACACAATGGCTTTTTAATAGCGCCTTCACACTATGCCGGGTATACTGCCGCCGGGCAAGCCGCGACGCGCCCGGCCATGCCGCACGCTAGGATCACAAAGGAAATGAAGGCGCAAAAGCCGGGGGTACGTGCCGCGCGGCAAAAGCCGGCGACCATGCCGCCGGCATAGTGTGTAGGAGGTATTAGACAGTTTTTGCTCAACTGATCAATTGTTAGTCCCCCAGCCAGATCGCCGAAGAAGACCGCTCGCATTAAAAGATTGTAAAAAATTAAAACCTTTTCACTTTTCAATTATTTAATCATTTCATGGCTACTGATAAAAGTAAAAACCTTCAGAAAACAGCAAACTAACACACTACAAAGTGAAATTATCAGTCATACTGAGAAATATTTCTGTTATTTTATTTGCCAGGTCCGCGAAAACACAATACATTCCGATAGCAATAAGTACTACTCAATAGAGCTGAAAGGTCCAATTCTACCAACTACCCTACACACATTGTTCAACGTTTTGAAGGCGAGCTCGTCAGCTCAGTTCAGCGCCACCTTCGCGCATCACCAGCCTACGTTGGCGTTCTCTTGGGCCGCTAGCAATATCGCTGAAGGTATGTAGGTTTTATTACAAAACATTACGCCTGTATTCCTTGAAGGAAAGTAGGCAGAGGTATAGATAGTCGTCGGCTAAGTACAGGTACTTAGCCGACGACAATCTAAAAAGCCCGAAAAAGACAAAAGGAAATACAAAAAACGATATACCTCAAAAATCTGTTTAAAGCAATGTAGATACATTCTCGATTACAAACTCGTAAGTATGATAAATCGATGTCTCGAGAATCGGTTTTTAAGGCATCGGTTGCTTTTCACCATCGGTTTTTTTTTTCCCATCACTACACAAATTATTTTGATAGGTGTTAAATCGGGCTTAGATTGTCGCGAGATTAAATGATTTTATTTCTGTAAGTAGGTTTGTACAAACACTTTTACACGTCAATCAGATTTTTGTTAAATAAAATCTAGATGAGGTTGGTGTATCCTATCTGACTACTCTGAGAATAAAGGCCGAAACAAACTCAGAGGTCAGTCTCTTTTAAAGTCCAGTCATAATCTTGGTCAGATCATGTGAAGACCATGTAGATTAGTGTCTGAAATGGTCTTCTCAGGAAAGAACCGCACAGATTGAGTGGACCTGTCCCGTGTCAGTGCATTTGTCAGTAATCGTGCAGCTCAACTCAAAACTTATGGTTCTACTCGTGTACACTCATATTTCGCCATTTGTAAGAGTGTACACAAAGCGAGACTTTGGGCTGCTACTGAGAAAACCCATATGATATAAAAACCCTATGACACTGCCCGACCTAGGGAAATCCCCAGGACAATATACGCAGAACTCGCGCTTGCGAATATTAAACATAATATCTTTTACAATGCATTTGCTCGAAAAGAGCGTTTTCCAAGCAACCGAAGTTTCGAAGATATGATCAATCATAATTAAATTAGGGCAAAAATTGTCACCAGTATGACGAATCTTTACTTTTGCGACGTTGCCAAACTTCGCAGTAGTGTAGTAAAGTAATTAATTTAGTGTAGTTAAGTAATTCATTTTTATTCAAACCAATCATTCATATTTAAAACTAAGAAAATGCGACGTTGTCATATTTCACGTAAGGGTGTTTTACATTAATCGTGACTTTGTCGAATTATTTTGTATGAAAAAGGAAAACAAAAAAAAAATATGATTGAAGAATAATTCATATGCCAGTTGTTTCTTTGATATGGTCTCAATCATACCCTAGAGTTATGGGATATAAAAAAACACATTGTATACGTCAGCCAATATGTCAGATGTTACACATCTTATGCGACTACTGGTAATCCTCGCTCTTTTTTTTTATTTCCTCGCCCAATGGATAGTAAAACGTTGTATTATATACACGTGCGTAGGATGATTTCCGAAATCACCTGCTTTCCGCACTTGTAGCAAAAATAACTAATAAAGTAAGTAATTTTGATTTTAATACCAACAAATAATGTTAACGTTTGCAGATGAATCATCAAAAGAAAACGAGCCAAACCACTTCGCCAAAGCATTCAACAAAGAGAATCTCTCAGATTGCGGGATCAGTGACGAAATGCTTCAACATTTCTGCTCATCAGACCCCAATGTTATCAAACCTTTAGATTGTGTCAAGTACAACACAGACGATGATACTTACATGTGGTGATATTTTTGTGAATTTTACTGTTTTTGAATCGTATTCATATTGTGATCATGAATTAAATGGTATTTTTGTACATGTGTGTTGTATTATTTGGTACCAAAATCAACTTTGATATAAATGAAATAAGGTTTATATTGCAATGATTGACGCTCTGTGATAAAATGCACCAACTATGCGATAATTGTAATGGCTATGGGCTCGTAGCCAATACAGCTGCTTCAATGTTGGGTTAAAGTTCACATTGCTAGATGACAGAGGTAATGTCCTCAAGCATTTCAATGCATAATCTAGCCATAAGTCATGAGTAAATTGTTGGTTTTCGGACCAATGTTCAATAGACGGGTGGCGCCATGTAGATATGTCTTGTTTTCGTCCTTTTGAATGAGACTGGGTTAGGAAGGATTTCAAGATTTACTAGGGTGTGAAATAATACGAACGAAATCACTTAAATGATACGATTTATTCAATTTTCATTTTTGGTAAATTAAAAATAGGTTTCTTAATAGTCCACAATCACTTACACAATAAACAAGATTCATACAGATCAGAATGAAATAAATAATATTGTGAGTTCTGCATCAAAATGACGTAGTATTTGTATATGTTACCTAACATAACTGCACTAATTCGCTATAATTATCACTTCAAACCCAAGGTGGAACACGAATCTTGGAAAGATTACATCTAAAATATTCATCTATGTGACCAATTAGCCGCTCACTAAAACAAATAATTTATATTTTAATATTACATCAAACATTCTATTTCATTCAAACTTTATTGTAATTTACTACTCGCAATATTATAGTAAATTATAAACTATGAATTGTCTATTTATGAGAAAAGTGAGAAATATAATACCTGCAAATTTTCAAGTTGAAATATGTTGTATAAGTTACGGAGCTTATGATTTCTGTAAAAGAAACAAAGATCAAATTAAAACAAAAATTTACAAAATACAAATAACACTAATTTCTTTTGTAAAGATTGAAAAAAATAAACTTTTGCAATAGATTATCGTGCGTCCATTATGATTGTTGCCTCAATCCATCGCCAAATCGCCTGCGTCATTATAGACAATTCTTGTTTACGCTACTTACATTAGAGGATCCACTGGAAGCGGGTTGTCCGGGCACGGAGTACTGCGGGCGGAAGTTGGAGAAGTTCGCGGCCGCCGCCGCCGCCGGGGCGAAGCCCGGCAGCGAGCCGCCCGGCTGGAAGCCCGCGGGGAACTGCGCCATTTGCGCTGGAACGAGAAAGTAACAAATAACTAATAATACATGGAAAATAGCAATAAAAGAAAAAAAAAAGGCACACAACATTTCACCATGTACCATGCTACTTATGCTCTTCTAAAAAATCATAAGAGAACTTAAACTTCGTTCATTGGTATATTCATCAAGGGAGAATTGTGTATTGGAATTGGGGTAGGTAGAAGTAACAATAATAAATTTCGTCTGTCCAATCTGCTAAATCGGGTCTCGGACTCAACATCTTCATTAATAGGAGAAAGCTGTAACGCAGAGACCAATCTGCTACTTGATCACTGACAGTAAGCTACGCTTTTGACGATTGAAGTATCAAAATATGTTACCAGCTGGCACTGGGTTGCCGGCAGTAGCGGCTAGTCTGGAGAGGATGGACCGCTCCGACATCTGCAGCCGCTGCGCGACCGGCGGGATGCGCGCTAACGTGGCCGGCAGCCGGGACACGTCCGACTTCATGTCCGATAGCAGCTCCTCCAGTTGATTCAGCACCTGGAGATAAAAAATTTGATTAGTTAGAGAAAACCATAGTGCTTTTCATTGAGATATTTTTAGACAGTTGCTGAGGATCAAGTTCAGTTTTACAATTGAGGTGGTTACGAACAGCAATGGACTAATGTTGGTCGGTCAAACCTGAACATGATTACAAAAACAATGCCCACACACAAACTGGTTAAAGAGTTTCACTTTTTATTTGTCAATTCCGGATAAAATATGGTCGAAAAAGCTACATAAAAATAAATTATGCTCTTATTTTTACCCGACTACGGCAGATTTGTAGCGTTATTAATCTCAGTATTTTTATGTAAGTATTATTGCCAACCAGCAACTCCTTGCTAAGATGCTGGTGCGACTCTGCGAGACACTTTACCTCTGCGAAGCGCGCGTTCAGCGACATATTGGGCTGGTTCGGAAAAACATTCGTTCGAAGTCTTTATATCACATACCTTGTGCAACACGGCGTTAGCAGGCTTGTTTCCAGCCAGCGACTCCTTGCTAAGATGCTGGTGCGACTCTGCGAGACACTCGACCTCTGCGAAGCGCGCGTTCAGCGACATGGCGGGGTGGTTCGGATCCTGGGTCAAGTTCAGGTACGCCGCGCGACGAAGTTGTTCTTCGATTACTAACGCTTGTTCTAGGAGCTGAAAAGAAAGTAATGGTTTTAAGTTAGTTATAGCGGAAGTCTAGTGTTTAATATTGTTGAAGTTAAATGATAATACTACTATTAATTTTCATAAGTTATTTAATTATTTACAAAATAAAACTACTACAAGCCTTTTTATATGTCAATTATATTGTAAAAACTACATGGCATTTCGCGGCTGACGACGACTTAACTATTCATGCTCATATTTACTTGATATGAAAGGATAAAAGAATCCGGCATTGTTGAGAGCTGTTATATTCAGGTCTGACCCCAGCACAGTAACAAATAGTTTCAATGATAATTCTGAAATAAAACTACTTTATAATCTTGTTAAAAAGAAGAAATATAGCCTCACCTTAAAACGCCTCGCCAGAAACTTATTCTTGATTTCCAAAAAGTTTCCTTTACCAACATCCATCTTAAAAGGCTCATTGATGATAGCGAAGCGCAGGTCATTCTGTATGTCCTGCCAGCGCCCATACCCGTGGGTCACAATACCGGCCAACAGCCAGTAGTCGTGTCTCCTGTGCCATATCTCGTACTCGCGCCCGGGAGCCGCAGCTCGCTCCTCATTGAGCCATAGCGTGTGCAGTTCTGTGAAGCCTCCGTCTGCGATGTTGAACATGAACTTGCGACGTTCCACTTTGAGATCTTCTTCCTCTTTTACTAGCACCACGTCGTCGTCGTCATCGTCCTGTAAGGAGGTTTTTGTAAATATTATATAACCTGTATATATGTTTGATATTGTGCTTCTCCGCCGTAATCAAGGGGTTACACAATCAATGGTGGTACATGATTATTTATATTATAACTATTTCTGTAATGTCACGTTTATTCCCCACAGGTGCTCCTGCGGGGAATAAACGACTGAATGAGATTAAACATCTCTGACTGCTGTCAGAGATGTTTAATCTCATTCAGTCAAGTCAATCAAGTCCCACGAGATAGGGGTGAACAAAAATTTGTGTAGTAATCATATTTAGGAGAAACAAGTACGACAAGTAATTTGGAACTCAGATCAGTTTATAGGTAGTAGGTAGGTAGTCATAACAATAAGTTTGAATTGTTATAACATTATAAGAAAAATATTTACCTTCTTCTCATCCTTAGGCTTCTCAGAAGCTTCCGACTCGGCCTTATCACTCTTAGCATCCTCTTTTTTATCTACATCCTCTTTCTCGTCCTTCACCTTAACTTCCTTCTCTTCTTTCTTTTCCTCTGGTTTCTCTTCTTTTACAGGCTCCTCATCAACCGACATACGTCTTTCACCGTCCTTAGAATCCTCCGATTTTTCTTTAGTCGATTCTTTCTCGTCACCATTCTCTTCTTTAATGTCACTGGTGTCCATTGGCTCGTCTTTTTCTTTGATGTCCTTTTCAGATTTCTCTTCTTTGATTTCTTCTTTGTCGTCTTTCTCTGAGCCCCCGGGTGTGGGAGCCTGTCCTGATGTCTGTGTGACCTGCGTCGGTGCGGGCGATGGCGCGGCTGAAGTTATAGGTGTCGCTGTAGATGGCGCTGGCGACGGCGCGGCACTTTCTCCCGCAGCTGATTTCACAGGCTCTACAGGCTTGCGAATCATCTCCGGCATACTATAATACCCGTTAATGTGCTCGAACTCTTGCACTTTCTTCCTAATAAGGCTCATGACTCCAATTCGAGTCAAAACATGCTGCCTAGATAGGCCTTCTCTGGGTACGCCGTCAGCGAAGTTTTCTGCGTTATCCGCACCGGGTTCGCAAAGATGTCGCATGAATAAGGAGACGTATGCTTTGAAGTTGCGTTCGGACTTTCCCCTGAGGTCGCGTACTAGCCACTGGGAGTTGAAGGCGTCTTGTGGCGGCATGCCGTAGCGCATGATGGCGTTGAGGAAGGACTTCCTCTGGCGTGCATTGAAGCCGAGTACTTCCATGTTTCCTCCGACTCTCGCTAACAGCGGCGGTAACGGCCGGTCGCGTTCTTCACGCCTCTCCAGGCGACGCTTGCTACGCCTACTCAGTAAGTCACCATTATCATTCTTCTCATCGAAATCGTCATCTTCCTTATCATCCTCGCTGCCTTGGGAAAAGTCCGAATTATAGTCAGAGCCGTTCTCCTGCCATGTGGAGTCTTCTCTGTTTTCAGTCTGTGCGACAATACCGTCATTATAGTTGACCTGTTTGCGCACTCGCTTGCCTTTACCAAGAGTCCTAGCTTGGTCCTCTTGATGTTGCTCGTAGTGATGCCTGAGCAGTTTGATCCAGTAAGCCGGGTCGGTATTCTCAGCTTCCTGTTTGATAATTTCTGTGTCCACTTCTTCCTCGCCGTCACCTTCCTTTGTAGAATAGCTGGCGACTTTGAATGAACTAAGGTATTCGTTGGCCCAGGATTCCTTCGATTCGATACCCTCCTTTGAACGATCAAGTAGTTCCCCGACGGCCCTGTCGTCATAATGAATAGCTTCCTCTTTCCCATCCTCTTCTTTGAACAGTTCCTCTGTTCCAAACCTGAGAATATCGTCCAATTCTTGCTTGGTAAAGTTCGCGCCCTTACCGCCCATACCGGGTCGCACGACCAAGTGAGTCAACATCATTTTCCTCTTAGCTACTTGCGTAACCCTCTCCTCAACACTGTTGCGGGTTACGAAACGGTATATCATGACCTTGTTGGCCTGACCGATACGATGCGCACGAGAGAACGCCTGAATATCGTTGTGAGGATTCCAGTCAGAATCGAAAATAATTACAGTGTCGGCAGTGGCCAAATTAATACCCAGACCACCAGCCCTAGTCGAGAGTAAGAACACAAATTGTTGCGCGCCGGGAGCATTGAATCTATCGATAGCTTCCTGACGAATCGTACCGGTAATACCACCGTCAATTCTCTCATATTTGTAGCCTTCTCCCTCCAAGAAATCTTCGAGGATGTCCAACATTTTCGTCATCTGAGAGAAGATCAATACCCTGTGACCTTGTTCCTTGAGTAGCCTCAACATTTTGGCCATAAGAACTAGTTTGCCAGACGCTTTGACTAAGGCTTGTGTGTCGTAGTTTCCGTGAGGCCCGAGGGGAGCTTCTTCAGCCGCGACGGGGAACAGATAGGGATGGTTACAGCACTTCTTCAAGTCCATCATGACGTTGAGCAGAGACACAGTTTGTCCGCCACTCCTGGGGTTCAGAGCCTCGTAGTTCCTCGTCAGAATATACTTGTAGTACTTCTTCTGCATGGGTGACAACTCTACTCTTACAATGAACTCTGATTTGGTGGGCATGTTTTTGAGCACATCAGCCTTCAGTCGCCGCAGCATGTGAGGTCCCAACATCTCGTGAAGCCTCTTCACCTGCTCTTCCTTCGACACATCGGCAAATTCATTCTGGAATGCGGCGAGATCATTGAACTTATCCTTATTTAAGAAATTCAAGAGATGGAACAACTCTTCTAGATTATTCTGTAGTGGGGTACCAGTGAGTAGTAGTTTGTAGTTGATGTGGTATCCTGCTAATAGCCTAAAGAACTTGGACTGGTTGCTCTTGAGTCTGTGAGCTTCGTCCACTACTAAAACGGACCACTCAATGGAGCCGAGACAAGTGGCGTCGATAGACACTAACTCGTAAGACGTAAGAAGTACGTTGAACTTGACTTGTGACTTGATCTTGGAAGGTCGTCCACCTCTGTTAGCGCCATCGTCGAACGTGAGTTCATTCTCTCTTATAACGGCCCTCGAATCTTTATCGCCGACGTAAGTGATACAGTAGAGATCAGGAGCCCACAGTTCAAACTCTCTCTCCCAATTAATGATGGTTGAGAGTGGAACAGAGACTAAGAAAGGTCCCTTGCAATGTCCCTCCTTGAACAGTGAGTTAAGGAATGTAACTGTTTGAATAGTTTTTCCGAGACCCATTTCGTCAGCGAGGATAGTGTCGATGCCTTGTCCCCAGGAATACCGCAGCCAGTTAAGACCTTCAAGTTGGTACGGATGAAGCTGCATGCCGGTCTCGTACACGTAGGGTGGCTGGTCTTCGTACTTCTTGTTCAAGTTAGTGGTGGGACGGTCAGGCGGTGGGTTGTATTTCTTAGGCTTCATCAGTAAGGCGCCGCTGCTGTCATCCTCGTCGATAATGTCTTTGTTCTTGCTCTTGCGTCCTGCTTTCTTGCCTTTGGTGCCTTTTGTCTTGCCTTCAGATGTGATGTAGCCGCGCATGTCCTGTAAATAAAAAAAGTTCCATTATTTTACTTTACGTGACGAGTTTAACTCGATTCCTTCGTTAGAGGATGTTTCGTAATTGTTTCTTGATTATAACAAAAATGATATTCCATAATGTTTGTTTTGTAAAATTATTGCTATAAGATAAAATTTTGTGTAACGGAACGAAATTCATTTCGTTCTGTTACACAAAAGTCCCTGTTGATCACCACGCTTGCTGAAAACGTAATGGCGATTTCAGACTTATATTATAAACTATGATTCCAGGTTTCCTCACGATGATTTCCTTCATCGATGACAGTAAGTCCAAGATAAACTCAAATGAAGTTGGTAAAAATATGTATGAATTGAAAAAAGTTTTTTAACTAACCTGATAATAATCCACAGCATTCTTCAAGCCTGCTATATCGGCATTCTCAGACTCCCACGTGGCCTGGTCGTAGGACAGGTCCCTCCACTTGACGAGGAAGTACGTGGTGCCGTCACGGGACGTGCGGTGGTTGATCACTCGGTGCACGACCAGCCATTCGGGTTTCACTCCGTATCTGAGGTCATGGGTTGTTTGTAAGAATTGTGAATTGGTGGGAAAAATAGTGAATACTGTTGTTTTCTGAGGGGATTATAAATACGTTGATGTTAGTTGGGCTGTTTGGTAAGTTTTTTATCGGGGAAATAAAATATTTATGATCACAACCTGAATATTTACAACAGAGAGATTTATGCAGAACATATCTTGAAAAACGTACACGGCTGGACATAAGCTTCCCCCACGCACCACCATTTCGACCGGTTCTGTGCTTCCCGCACCCAACGGATTGCTGTGGCCTTCACCAGGTCATCGCTGCACCTTGTGAGAGGCCTTCCAACGCTACATCTTCCGGCACGCCGTCGCCACTCCAGAACCTTTCGGCCCCATCAGCCATCTGATATCTTAGTAGAAAGCGATCGTCGCGCGAATACGAAGAAACAAATGAATTGATCACTAATCCTCTTAAAATAATCCCTTGATCGCTTTTTACGACCAGCTGACTATCGCCTAAAAAATAATACCGATCACAGGCGATAATAACAACATAACCTTAACAAAAAAAAAACAAGCGAGCCTTACAGTAGTCGCTTAATGATGTGTAATATCTGAGATCTCACCTTGGTAATAACATTAAAGGGGCGGGGCCTCGTCAAGTTCGTTTCTGACGGCCAACTCAAGCACCACGCGCGCTCATTGGTCAAATTTAATAGCGTGCGCTTCCCCAGCTTCCTGTTACACACTTCCGTTGCTTGTCACGAAATCACTCCCACAGATTTGATTGCAGGAAAGCGATAGGAAAGGTATTACACATCAGTGCAGTCAGAAAATTACGTAAAATTCATCTCACCTATAATATTTCTCTTCAAGAATCTTCTCGTCAGTATCGTGCTCCTGCTTATCCCGCAGCCTCTTGACGCGTCCGTCGCGCTCGTCCAAAGGTTCCTCAAGTTTAGGAGGCTCCTCGACGTCTGATTTGCGCATGTAGTAACGGTACATTAGCGGGTGGAAAACGTCCAACTGAAACGTAAATCATAACACGAGATGTAGAATTGTTAGTGATTTGTGTGTATATATAATTTTGTTTATCTTAGTTTATCGATGGTTTAAAAAAAGAAGTGGATCTGTGTGAATGTTTGTGTGTGTCAAGAAAATTGAACCATAAAACAACCAATCTAAGATATTTGTTAGTAGGTTGTTTCGTCACCTCCGAAAAATTACCGGCAGCTATTTTCATAATTCAAAGTTATTTTTATTTTTATCTATGTAGATCCAGCCAGGCACTGAATTCTGCCAATTGTATAGACTATAAAATGAGAATGGTTAGGTAATGCTTTCTTTTCTTTCCTTCTTTTTCCCTATATGTTTTCTTTCCTTATATTTTTTTATCGTCACTTTGATTTTTCTATTCTTTGTTTTATTAAAACTCACCTGTAGTTCCGATATCCAGCTGCAATGCCAATAGGACCGTTCGTGCCACTTAACGAAGAACTCCCGCGAGCGCGGAGCCTTCGACTTCGCCGTTTGCTCCTTCCATCTCCACGTCAATATCTTCGCCACTTTGCCATCCAACGGTGGACACTAGAAGGATAAAAGTTTCCATAAATAACGTTATTTTTCAATAAATATCCATAATCGATCTAATATTATTATATTAGATCGATTATGGATCTAATTGCAGAGTTCGTTTTCTGTTGTCTCCTATAAATTGTGTATTATTTACTATTATTGATTAACAACATATAAAATGAAAAATACAATCTATTAGATCGAACTATGACTATCATTGACTAGCATTTTTTTCGGATCTACGAAGTCAATGTCCGACACTTGAAAGTAATTATTTTTTGTTATTATTATTATTATTATTATTTGTCTCAAATAGTTTTGTTACTTGTTTCGTTTTTAATTTACTAGTGCTTACACGCGCCGGTTTTTTTTTACTACTATTAGATAGATAATTGATTCAGGCGTGACTTTGCGGAAATCAAATTTAAAATACAATAGAAGAACAGTTACGCGGATTAGGTTACTAAATATACGTCGTCTATTGTATTTTACTACTATTAGGGTTCCTCGTTTACTACGGAACCCTAAAAATGCCAGTATAATCTCGAGAGAACACACAACTGGCGAAATGTGGATGTACTATAGGCGCACCTCTGCCTTTCCCTTCTGGGGTAACAGGCGTTCTGTTATGTAATCTCGTGAGAAAAGTGGTATTTCTTGTCTGAATAAACCTCAAAGATTTGCTATCGATTGTTCCTCTATGACGTTTATTTCCCTAGGTATAGGTATGAAAAACATGTGAATACTTACACTACATCTAGGACACTTCCAGTCTCCGTCTGGCACCTCTTCCAGCGGCGGATTGAGGCAGAACCGATGGTACGCCGACGGACAAGAGTCACAGCATAAAAGTTCTCCGCCGTCCTTGCAAACTCTGTGGACATAAAAGAATTTGGCAATGTAGTCGCAAGTTTTATAAACTTTGTGAAGAATTTGTTACATAGTAGCTTTTAACATGTTTGTTGGAAAACTCTATTGGTTTACGCGGCGCACGCCAGTAAAGCTCAGGTCGGCATAATTTTTTCAGACATCTTCAACAATCACCGTCATATTTCAGCCAATTTACACAAAACCTTAATGAATAATACATTCTAAACAATCCTCACGAATCACTCCGTCCATTGGTGAAAACCGTTTGAAAATCCGTTCGGTAGTTTTTGAGTTTATCGCGTTCAGACAGACAGACGCGGAGGGGGACTTTGTTTTATAATATGTAGTGATTAATGACAAACAGGCGATAGTGGAAGACCTACACTGGGTACAAAAGGTGTGTGGATGATAATGATGCGAAGGACATCACAATATAGAACGATTGTCTATTCTAATAATAAGTCAGTGACAGTTTTTATAGCCTATATGGAATCAATCGACTGCGTACCCAAGTAGGCTGCTGCAAGCACAATCTAGCGAAATGGGGGATAATAGATCCCACAGATACCCAGTGCAAATGAAGTGCTCCTGACCAAACCATGTTCCATATGCTGGAGTGTCCAGTGTCCACAGGCCTGCACTTCTGAGGACCTAAAAAATGCCACTGATGCCGCGATTGGCGTTGCCACCTACTTACTGGGCCCATCTTGTTTAACATAATACATGTTTTACCATCGACTCGAAAAGAAGAAGTGATAGTTTCGAGCCAAGACATGGGCTACCTTTGTTTTAACATTGTCCAAAGATTCACATACCAAAATCTGAACTATTTTCTCTATTTTGGTCAATCCATTCTGTTATATAATATTCCTAATACTAAAAAGATCCAATCAGCAGGAGGACAAGCATTTCTAAGTTATTTTGGTCTTTGTAAGCTGCACTCTTACCTGCAGAACTCCTGATGCTCGTCATCATCTTCCTGGTCCTGGTTGCCCTCGGCCTCGCAGTGTGGACAGGACCAGCGACCCTCAGGTGTCTCCTCTAACTCAGGCTCGAGACACACCAAATGGTAGGCACGTGGGCATGTGTCGCAAAGGATTATCTCGCCACCTTGTTGGCAAACCTGGTAATAAACGAGAAATATGCTTTATTTTATCTTCAACTAGCTTTTGCCCGCGGCTTCGCCCGCGTGGATGTCGGAAAATATCCCACGGGTATGTACTACCGGGATTAGTTAGAAAAGTCATTGATTCCTACCGCTGCGCCCGCGTTGTCGGCAACCATAATTATTATTATGTCACGCGTAATTTTGAATCTGTGATATCTTTTAAAGTATTAATTTTAATGATATGATGTCAAGGCATATTTTAATCTAAATTAAATGCCCAATTTAAATAATATATTTTATTAGGTAAGGATAAATAAAATACCGGTCAAAATAGCTTCGGAAATAACAATTTTTTTTTTATCAAATTCTGAAAGATAAAAATGGTTACTGTAGGTCATCCTTAGAAGGTAGACATATGCTATCGCGGGCTTTATTTTTGAACTTTTTAAGATTTACAATTTTGTAAAACGTAAATTTGATGTATTTCTTACGGCTTACGCGGCGCACGCCAGTAAAGCTCCCAGTTGGCATGATTTTTTCTGACATCTTCGACAATAATCGTCATATTTCAGCCAATTTACACAAAACCTTAAAGTATTATACAAAAAAACCTTCCTCTTGAATCACTCTATCTATTTAAAAAAACCGCATCAAAATCCGTTGCGTAGTTTTAAAGATCTAAGCATTCATAGGGACAGACAGCGCGAAGCGATCTTGTTTTATACTATGTATAGATAACCTTACGGTAGAAAATTCGCCGAGGTTGAAATTATCTAAAAGATCACGTTCACGAATGGGCGCCGTCAATAGGGACTGGTCATCTCTTAGCTACCATGGCTTATGTTAATTTATTTTTGAATTGTTTTTAGCTTTTTAGTATGGACGCTTTTAACGTTCACGTCTTTCTACATTGTTCTTCAATGTATAATTTCAATATGAATGATGTAACCAATATTTTGATTTAAAAGTAAGAGGGGGGTGAAGATGGTAAAGTATTTACGAGGTCGATACTACTCGAGATCTGCTACTTTTCAGGATGCAAAAACTTTTACTGAAAAAAAAGACTTTAATGTCGATAATTATTTGATATTATATTGAGTCTTATTCATTTTGTTATGTCCAGAAGTTTCAATAAACCAATATTTAAACGTCAACGCGATAGATAAATGAGCTTGTCTTATGTTATGTTCCGATGATGTAAATAAATTTAAACGAGAACAGGTTACAAACCTCACAATAGTCCTGGTGTTCATGCTCTCCCTCGGCGCCGTCGGGGAATTTATTTGTGGTCTTCAGTTTCTTCTTCTTTTTGCTCTTGTTTCCGATCTTGGTCTTTGCCTTCTTTTTGGGTTGCTATAAAGGAGAAACATGGCTTATAAATTTAACGTAACAAATCCCAAAGGACATTGATTGCATATTAATATTGCAAGTTTACCAAAGTTTCTTACTGTAATTACCTAACTGCTTTACTAAGCTTACCATGTAAACTTTTCTTAAGTAATATAAAACATATATATACATTAAATGTCGACACTCACTGGTACAGAAGGGTCATCTTCCTTCAACACTACTTCTTCCTCGGCGGCGGCCGCGACTACTGGCTTCGGCTCTTCAGCTTCGGCCAACATTTGTTCAAACTCTGCATCCGAGTCTGAGTTCACCGCACTACCTTCTTGGTCTTCCTCCTAGTGAGAAAAACACAAATTCCTATAGAAATCTGTACAAATACACTGGAAAATACGAGTCTATTTTTATCCCATTGAGGGCAAAATCCTCTTCTCACACAGAACAGGTATTAGCCTGCACTGACCGCTACGCTTACAAAAATTTTAGGACTGATGTTAGTAACGTCCAAGATAAACTAGAAAATGTACATATTAATTGAAAAAGTCACATTATTACTTGCCCGGATTTTAACCCACAACCTCATGCATGAGAGGCAGGGCCGTACCCGCTGGGCTATCAAGCCATAATGACTGTATTTATTGGAAAGATTTGCCAGAAAAGTGCGTCAATAGTTTTTCATAAGCAGATGGACTAATAGCTGCTTTCATAATCTTGTAGCTGTGTTTTGAATCTCCATTTGGAGAAACAGGGGATGGCATTTCGGTTTGCACATTATTAGGGGGTAAAACAACTGTATTTATGAGAGAACTTTTGAAAGGTGGTCATGGTGCCAAAACATTGATTTAGGAAAGTTTGTGCAAATAGACAGATTTTCTAGTAAAACCAACTGCACGTCTTTCGTATTTCAAGAGTAACTACTTATATTAACGATAACTGACACATGCATGTCTGGATAGGTCCACTCAAAGCTGTGTAATGCTTTCCTCAAAAGAGCACCTCAGACATTATTAACTTGCATGTTCTTGAATTAATCTGACCATTACAATATGATTGTATGGACTTTAAAAGAGACCTCTGAGTTTGTCGACTGGAAAACCCAGAATTCAAGGGGTTAAAAAAAAAATACGTGTTAGCTATAGATAGCATTTAACTATTCTACAAAAAAATATTGTTTAACATTTAACACGCGTTGTTGACCGTTATCCTATTCTATTTTACCAATGCAATTAAAAAGTAGGCTATTATCACAAAACTCACGCTGCTGGTCCTCTTCCGCTTACTGAACTTGATCTTCAGTGTGGGCACCTTGGGCTTGCGGCCCGGCTTGCCGCGCGGCGCGGCGGGCGCGGCGCCGTGCTTGGGCTTGCGGCCGCGCTTGCGCGGGGCCGCCGCGCCCTCGTCGCTTTGCTCCTCCTCTTCTTCCTCTTCTGGCTCTTCCAGTACTTCTTCGTTCTGTGCGGAATTAATAAAGTCAGTAAGTTGTCATAGCTTAGAATGCCAACCTGAATGTTATCAGTAATCATCGTCAATGGAGTACATGAGGTTGGTCGAAGCATTAACATATTTAGAAAAAACTTGAAATAAAGGTAACCCACGCAGGCAAGACTCTGCAATGTATGAGAGATGTGGCACGATAAGTCCCGCTGTAAGTTGGTCCGTGCGCGGAAGAATAGATATCGCAAAGTTACATCCCATTATGCAAACAAACTAGATCTGCACTGTAATTGCATAGCACACTCACAAAATTTCTCAACTACAATGAACGTGGATGAACAGTCAAAATGAAACCTGTTGCGATTAATTGTCATTTTATATGTTTAACAGACATATTACGCAATTACCCCGCTATTTCCCGACTTGTGATACGGAGAGAGTTACTGCGGAAAATTGGCGTAGGTATCAAAGAACATCCACTGGGAAGCAAAGGTCTATAAGTATAATTACCTTAACCTCTTTAGGGGTGCGTCCAGGCCGGCCGGGTTTAGGCACGTAGTCTGAAGTTGTCGACGTGTTTGTGTTGTCTTCGGAGCCCATAGCCGGGGTCCCGCTGCTAAGGTGGGGGTTTGTTTCGCAGAACAGCCGCCATTTTGCTGCTACTAACATCATCAGCTTTGATACTGGAACCTGGTTGAACAAAAGGTTCGTTTAGAACTTTAGAGTCAAGTTAGTATTCCTCTTTTTCGCCGATATTGATTAATTTTTTAACTTGGTAAGCGCAAAGGTTCGTTTTTTGTAAGACCAAGAAGAGCGGTGGTTGGCCAGTGGTAACGGCAGCGACTTACGACTTGTAAGTCTTGGGTTTAAACCCTGACAGGCGCTTTACTTTGTGTAAATTATGTCATCACTTCTCTCAAAACGGTGCAGGAAAAGACGTGAGGAAACCGGCATGTCCTAGAACCGAAAATTCGTAGATATGTGTCATCCACTAACTCACACTGGGCCCGCGTGGTGGGTTACGGTCCACTCACTCCCACCGAGAGGAAGCCTGTGTCCCAGGAGTGGGAACATTATAGGGTGATTATGATGAAGACCAACAGATTGAGTTTGTGTTTCGAGAATAACAATTTAGTTTTGAACTCGAACAGAACCCGTAATAATGAGCACTTCAATACACACGGCTACACATTTTCAGTTTATGCTGATCTCGCATTGTATAGGATTTCCGGACAATGCGAGTTCACCTTATACTGGAAATGTATAGTTTGATGTGTAGCCGTCTGTATACATCTAGAAGAGCGACTTCTATATCTTCAATTGCTAGGCAAGGTTCATGTCGTCTACGTACATTGCATTCTTGAATTCTTCACAAATTAACAATCAAGTCATTTTTTAGGGTTCCGTAGTAAACAAGGAACCCTTATAGTTTCGCCATGTCCGTCTGTCTGTCTGTCCGTCTGTCTGTCCGCGGGTTAGCTCAGAGCGGGTTAATACTAGGAAGCTGTAATTTGGTATATGTATACATATTAATCATGCGGACAAAGTGGTAAAATAAAATTTAAAAAAATTTTTTTTTTGGTTACCTCGGCTACACGTAAAGTGGGGATGTTTTTTTTTCCCTCATCCACCCCATGTTGTGGGGTATCGTTTTTTTTATTTTTTATTTTTGGGTTCTGAAATCCTTTTGCAAAATATTAAGCTTTTAACTGATTTTTTTTGTTAGAGTTGAGGGTCCCCCCCTTCTAGCTAAATGGTTGTACTTGGACTTGTGAAAAAATTCACAGCAGTAGCATAAAGTTAAAAGGAAAACTATGAGAGCTAAGGAGGCTGTAAAGGTTAACGAGAAATAATCAACCAACTTAAATTTGCAGTTTGAAAAACATGATCTTACATACATTCCGTATGGGAGAACACGTTTTTCAACTACAATGTTATGTTTGTTCTTGGGATAAATTCATGCCAACTACGGAACCCTTCATTGTGTGTGGTTTTTTTAATTAGTAGGGCCAGTGATATCGGAGCTAATAGAATGAGGAAGTTCCTAGTTACTGCTTCGATTACTGGGTAGGTGAAATAATAGTTATTATAGTTATTTCATTAGGAGGAAAACAAACAGCCAATAATGATTGACTTAATTACTGCTACTTGATGTCTCCCATTTTGAGAATTGCAAGTAGTTATGGCAAAGATTTTTGCAATATTACTTTCTTTTTCGTATGGTTAGTCGCTAACTTGGTGTCAGAGTTTTTAGGGCCTCTCTCTGGACTTGACTTCACATGCCGTCGAGAAATATCTCTCGGGCATTTCGGCGGTTTCCTCACGATGTTTTCCTTCACCGTTTTTGAAGCAAGTGATAATTATACAATACGAATACGCGCATGAATCCGAAAAGTCAGAGTTGAGGCATATGACTTGGCAGTTCGACGGTCAGACCACTAGGTTATCCACTACTGTAATATATGTTTGCGATACATAAATAGGAGTTTAATATACGCTTAAATGTCATTAAGCGTCTGTAGGTAAGCGTGCTGTACTGTCGATCACACCATTGCTTACTATCACGTAAGATAGTGGCTAAACGCGAACCTACTAATAAAAAATGTATGCTAGGGTTATAAAACCCCAACTCTGACATTCAAGAGGCATTATCACGACTCTACAGCGCAGGCTACACTGGGAAGTAAGCGAAGTGAAGTATGCGTACTATACGTGGTGTGAACCGAAGTATGAATAGACGCGGAAGAAAACAGCGCAGTGTGTCCTGCGCTCAATTCAAAGGGTTTTATTTAACCATCGCTGGTTCTTGCGACAAACCTCTTCAATTTCTCAATATTCCATACACTTACATAAAAGAGAACTTACCTTAGGGTTCTCTTTGACGAGCAATGGCCGCACATGTTGCTGGAACAGCTTGTACGATGTCAAGTTCTCTAAGTCGGCGTCTGAATACTGTATGTCCACGTCAGTGAGCCCGAATGACGAGCACACTTCTTCTACTGTCGGCATGCCTACTGTGGAAACATTGCACATTAAGGGTCGGCTTACAAAAGGCGAAGAGCGGATTTCCTGGCATAAAGATTTCGCATGTTTAAATAAAGTCGAAAATACATTAAATTGATCACTAGTTTGAGAATGCAACTATCGGACGAATGCGAACGATACACGCAGTTCGTTTCAACTTTTTTTTTTTACCGAGTTCAAAAAAGGAGAAGGTTCTATCGTCAGTTTTTTTTTTTTAATGTACTCGTATTTTCGTCGATATTGGACCGATTTTGAAAAATGTTTTTTCATTTGGTGGAGACAGCTTGCGCGGTGATCCCATATACATTTTATTAACTTTGCTTGGGTAGTTTTTGAGTTAGCTTCAATAATACGTATTTTTCCCAGTTAGTCTTTGTGGATGGTGTTATAATAACTTCCTGTCACTGTTATTTACATAGCAGGTAGTGTGTCGTTTTTTAATAATTGTAAAAAGTTTTTTTTTATTCGCACAAAATACTGCGCCAACTTAAGGCTGTGGGATTATTTATTTATTTATATATACTTTATTGTACACCAGATTATACATTACATAAAGAAAAAGTAATACACTACAAAATATACAATTGGCGGCCTTATCGCTTACTGCGATCTCTTCCAGGCAACCTTGGAATGGACAGTGATTCTCTGGACATGAAATGGGGCTGTCTTTGGTGCAAATAAAAGGTATATAAGCACAATATACTATAATGGATACACAGATAAGTGCTATATATACATAGAAGGAAGGAGAAGGGGAGGATTATGAAGGATCCAGGGATTTATAATTTTAAAGACAGGCGGCTTGTACCTTCGCTCTATACCTTCTCTAACTCATCTCAACTTCTTGATATTGAGAATCTGTAAATGGTTGTACTATACGGCAGTATTTGCATTTTGCAACAGAATATTGTAAATCTTATTTCGCAATTTAATTTTATTGATCGTCATTATTATTGTGCTTGGACGTTTGACGTAAGTTTTTTCTACCACCTTTCAGCAAGACCTAGAATGTTCTTTTTTATGTTTTATTTTGATTTAAAGGAACATCTTGACTTGAATATTCATTTACATGCCTAAAAAACATTACACTCCTTTTTTGGGCAGTCGTGTAAAAATAGATGTGGAATCGATCGAAAGGGATGTTCAATCCCAATCCGATATCTCCATGAGGAAAAAAAAACAATCTCAATCAGGATACTACTACCAACATGATAACAAAACATGTACAAATTATAGACACAGACGCAATAATAACGATCTTGATACATGATAGAGAACTGAGCAAGGTCATTATAAACTTGAAGAGGTCATTGCACTGTGCGTCGGTAGACTTCGATTAGAATATCTAGGATATAATTATTCATTCCATTATTTGTATGTACCGCATGTCCTGCATCCTAAATTACTCAAGAACTTTACAATAAAGTTTCAAGGGAATTGTTATTTTTCTTGCAAAGACTAGCGTGATTAATAAGTGTGACGCGTTACTCGTTACGTAACTAATAAAGTACTTGAAGAACCAATGCGTAAAACCATGATCAATATATGAATGGCTGTTCCTATTGTTGTCAAATATTGGGCATAGGCCCTTCACAGTTACTTTCACATGTCTGTTTTAATACCCTTTTCAGAATAACCTTTAAAGTAAATATTTAATAAATAGGAGAACTGAAATTAGGGTTTTACCCGACAACAATATTTTCCTGTTCAAAATGTACACACGGCTACACATCAAGCTATACATTTCCAGTATAAGCTGACCTCGCATTGTACGGAAATCCTATATAATGCGAGATCAGTATAAACTGGAATTGTATAGCTTGATGTGTAGCCGTGTGTACGCATGTCACAATAACAGGGACTATGTTCCCATCGGATTAAGATGGCTGCATAGCAACAAAATACAACTCTGACAAAAACAAAAATAAAATACTAGCCAGTGGCACGATCACTGCGAGTAAAGGTCATCCATAGCAGTTATTGGTGTATTCATCATTTTGCATACTACCTGAGTTGACATTGAGTTACAAGCTTCTCGACTTTTAGAGATACTACAGCTTAGAAACCTTTACTATTTATTTCTGCTAAGCTGACTTCACCCAAGCATACTCCCAGCCTCATCATTACCTATTGGGTTAGTATTATGAGAAGCTGATTTGATGTAGAGAAATCCAATTTTTTTAAACTATCTATACAAATAAATAAAATTGAAGAGCCTGTTATTAATGTTAAAAAAACAGTATACACACATAGTGCATATGAAAGTATATACGGTCGTCAGGACAATTTTTTTTTTTTAAGTTTTTGTCTCTGTTCCGGCTAATGTTCGAAACGGCTGGACTGATTTCGACGGGACTTTCCACTGGCTGATAGCTGATGTTATAAGGACTAACTTAGCTAGTAAGTTATAAAACAGATAAATAATACTTACTAGATCCTGAATCAGAGGCTGCTGGTGTCACAGGTGTGTTGTGCTTACTTCCTCTGCCTTTTCTAGATTTTTTTGTGGATGACATAGCACTGAGTGCATAGTCACTGTCACCTTCTGCCTCAATCTCAGGTCCTCCACCACCACCACCACCACCAAATTCTTCATCCTGAATAAGAAAACATTAGTTTAGAGCTATTGGAGAGAAGGTTTAATATACATACACGTTGATGTTAAGCTTTTATATAAAACTGAGATCAAAACAGCTGTCAATTATAAACTAATATTTTAAAGAGCAAAGATTTGATCGCTTGTACGTTTGTATGTTCGCTTTCACACTAAAACGGCTGAATGGATATGAATTAAATTTGGCACATAAGTAGCCTATGATCCTATGTCCTAGTACTAACCGAAGGAGTAGATACATAGGATACTTTTTATCCCGATATTCCCATGGGATCGAGACTTATGCGGTTAAAACCGCGAGACGCAGCTAGTACTAAATAAAATTAAAAAATTATTCATAAAAGGCGGAGAGTCACCACTCTTTGAACTTTCAAGAGTTATAAAAGTCAGCCCCCACTTGTAAGTTTTCCTCACGTTAGTCGCTTACGTAATTA
Source organism: Agrochola lota (assembly GCA_947364205.1). NCBI lineage: Eukaryota > Metazoa > Arthropoda > Insecta > Lepidoptera > Noctuidae > Agrochola > Agrochola lota. The sequence goes on from OX376228.1 coordinate 17,263,617, forward strand.
ACTTACGATAAATATGCGAATGAACTCTCTTGTCTTACGCATCTTACGCAGTCATAAGTTACTTTCATAAACTTTACGGAAGAAACAAGTGTATTGCGGCTTTACAATAATTCCTAGTGTTTAAGCTGAGAAGTGGTGCAACAAACTCCCTTGAAATAATACCAGTAGCTCATTTCAATTACCACAAAAATGAAGTTTTCCTTTTATATGTAATCAACTGTTGAATTATTTATTTAGATTTGCATGTGTGATGGTTAAAGGTAGTAATTAACTTCAAGATAACATTGAAATTTAAATTATGTTTTGTTTGTTTTGAAAAGGTTGAAGTACTGTGTGAACTTTCTGTCTTTACTATTCACTCAAGGGCCTTGATAAAAAAAAAAAATTAAAAGCAGTTTTGAATATAGAGGAATAAACTTTTGATGGAATATTTCAAATTGATGACTACTTCATACTAGTTTCCTCCAGCGGCTTCGCCCACGTAACATCTTTATAAATTATAACATGCATATGTTACTCAGTGATAATATGTATAGCATTCTAGTGGGCAAAGAATGTTTTAAATTGGTTCAGTCGTTTTTGAGTTTAATCATTACAAACAAAAATACAAGTCTATTATTTTTATAATATTAGTATTGATGTAGTTAAGTAAACTTTTTGACTATTAAATAGTTTGTGCAAATTGTAAGTTAACAAACATCCTTTTATCAAATATGATCAGTTCTATTTCAAATTGTAAAGAAAATAATTTAAATTCATTAATGGGAAAAACTTATCACATTTGTAGTAGTGGCACTGATTAAAGGCTTGTGCAGACCAGCGCGACGCGACACGAACAATACAATTTCTAAGAAAACTTCACAGTATAACAATAAGCGGTGTCGCGTCGGGCGACATGTCGCACTGGTCTGCACAAGCCTTAAAACGTAAATACAATAAAACTCAATCTACAATAGGTAATTGAATACTTGATAGTCAATCATTATGCTAAAGGATGACAAATAATTGGTTTTATATTAAAGTCAGCTTATAAAGTGCTAAGTAAGATTTGATCAGTAATTAGATCATTGATGACATCACATATTCAGACAAGTCCACATGAGTTTTAAAAACAATCTCAGTGATGTAATATATAGAATTGAATTTTATGTGAAAGAGAATTTATTTATTTATGATTTACAAATATAGATTTTATTGTATTTACACTAGATTATACATAACAAACAGAAAAATGTAATAATGTTTTTGACTTTCTTGTTTTTAAGCATATGTTTAGTCAAGATGGAAAGGAATGAACTGAATGACCAACCACTTCCTCATTGGTGTAGTGGTTGTACACGCTACTGCTGAGCATAAGCTCCTGGGTTCGATTCCCAGCTCGGGCAAAGTGTTATTTGGTTCTTTCATCTGGAATTTCTCAGTAGCAGCCTAGTCTGGATTTGTGCCCGATTGTTGGCAATAGGCTCGCCCCCTATTACATGGGACTCAAACATAACTGGCTAAATGTTATGTATGTATGGAAAGGAATGTCATGTAAGGAAGTCATTGAGAATTGCATTTTTGTTCTAAATTGCTCTTTGCAGCATGCTTTTTAGATTGGGTATCTAAGATAAAAGGATAGCTCATGTCAATAAAACTAAAATAATGCTTTTTAGCTTACCTCTTCACTCTCATTCTTACGCTTCTTCTTTTTCTTCCTACCCTTCTTCTCTTCTCCACGGGCTTTCCTTTTTTTTCCCTTTTTCTTCTTTCTACCATCTTCAGGTGAGTAGTCTTCGTCCTCCTAATAATATCATTCACAGCTAATGAATTAACTTCAATAACATAACCATAACACAAATAGCAGTACCTCAAATGTTTACAAATACAATCATATTCACTGTGGAATAATACTAAAAACATGAATGAATATAATATTTTACAATTACCTTTGGAGGTGCTTCATCACTCTCTCCTGAGTTCTCGTTCTGACCCTCACCTTCCTCCACGTCCTCGTCGCCTGCAAGTTCACAATAAACTGGTCAAACCAGTCCACCACTCCACCCTCTTACCAACACTCTAGCTAAACCTTTACGATACTGCATTTCGCCACATGAGCACACTCCTCACGCTAAGGTCACTAATCCCTTTGTTTGGTGGCGTCCATTTTGTTAAGTAGTAATGAGGGGATATCGCATGTTCTTTTCTGTCACAAACTGCCACTTAAAAATATTTACAACCACAAAATAACAAATACAACCTTAGTTCACTGAAAAACCACTTCTTTCATAACACATCACTCTGTTTGGACTAAATAAGTGGCAAAAACTAAGTCACGGAACCCAAAATTTTCTAAATTTTTAATTGCTTATACCGCAAGTAAACACATGATACCGCTATTCGCGGCTTACCTATGACATGCTAGCTAAATTCAACGTTTACCTGCGAAAGAACCGTCTACTTCATCATCCGATGCCATTTAGATCACTAATCAACACAACCTGCAATAAGATTAAAGATTTTGGTCTAGAAAAGATAAAGGACGCGCAGTTTTTGCGACAAATGGTAATTAATTCAGAAATTGATGCCGCCGTCACTACACGGCAAACTAGCGAGAGTTTTTGTCTCGCTCGCACACATTCAAAAATATGGGAAAAAAGAAATTATAGGGTGATCATACTTCATTGAAAAATTCTACTATTTACAGATGAAATCTACCAATGCTTAAAAATTATGAATATTGACACTTGGTTATATCGTGACACGTGTTTCGCCCACCTAGGGTTATTTTTCAGTAAAAAAATACTTCAATTAGTACGAATATGTACGAATAGTGGCATGGTCTTGTTTTAAGACGCCTGCTTCACGCTTTTTCGATTTTTACCCATAAATGTAACATTCGTTTGGTAAAAAATATATCTACTAGTTTTGAATGTAGGAGGCAAGGTATTCTATTTTTGGGGCAAAGACTGGTACCTACAGTCTTTGCCCCAAAAATAGAATACATACATCTTTGACGAAGCACCAGGAGGAACTAATAGACTCACTTTCACTTATTTTCATTCGTCAGATTTTTTTACTGACAATCACATATTGCGTATTCACCGCTTTTAGGGTTCCGTTGTCAACAAATAACCCTTATAGTATGTCCATGTCCGTCTATCTGTCCGCGGCTTAGCTTAGAGACACTTACTAGAACGTACTAGAAATTTGTAATTTGGTATGGGTATACATAGTAATCACGCCGACAAAGTGGTAAAATAAAATTATTAAAAAAATATTATTAAAAAATAAAAATGTTTTTTATAGAGAATAATGTGAAAATTGCGTATTTATCCTTCAGATAGAAGTTCTCTGATGATTAAAAAACCAGCCCTCACAAGTTAAGTTTTGATTGATTTCAGTAGGGTTAGGTTTATTTATTTAAATTTTTCACACTCAAAAAAGCACAAAGGCGGACTTAATACCTTAGGCATTCTCTACCAGTCAACCAAGGGTGGTGAAGAGATTAGATGGCAGGTGCTGTATTTGAGAGGAACAAAGAAAATATTTTAAAAATATGTTCTAAAGCATTATAACTAAAACAGGTACAACAGTACATAAATAGGTTACAAACTACATACACGTACATACATAATTACTATAATATATATCTATATTATATGTATGTACCCTAACGGTACCCCGTCCGACACACCCTCGAATACTCCCACCTTCCAACACAACATAACATAACATGACATAACATAACACAACACAACATTACATAGCACAACACAACACTTCATAGCATAACACAACATAACACAACAAAACACTATACATCACAACACACACTATACAAATGTATTTCTCTTTATTTTTGTTTTAATTTCTAATAAAAAAATATTTTCTGTCGATAGTTCTTACACAGAGAAATCCCGAATTTGTATAGTGTCTAACCAGTGTTAACTTGAGAGCCCTGACACCCATAGCACAAGTTTAATCTTAGCTTGGGTGTCAGAGGTGTGTAAATCTGCATTAACCCATTACAATTTTTATGACCAATTTATATGTTATACCAAGTGGCATATATAAAATTGTAAAACTGGAAATAAAGATATTATTTATTATTATACGTATATATATATACGACTTCAAGGGAGAGAGGTGTTGAAATTACCTCTACTGTATTTATTTTGAAAATAACTCCGTAATTTCCGCTTAAATGCATATCGACTGGTGGCCATCCTGATATCAAGAGGAAGCGCATTCCAAAGAAGAATGGACTGAATATGAAAGGAAGACTGGACAAAGTCAGAAGTATGAGAAGGACAGAGTAGGAGAAGATTGTTAGAAGAACGCAGATTCTTAGTATGTGAAGAACATAGATATTGGAAGTGAGACACAAGATAAGAAGGAGGAGTGTGAGGGTTAAGAAGGGAGAAAAGCGTGGTCAAAGGGCGTACTCTTCTCCTTTGGCGAATGGACATCCATTTGAGCTCAGGCCTATAGCAAGACACATGGTCATATTTTCTGAGGGTGAAAATGAACCGGATACAATTGTTGAGCAGTCTGTCGAGCTTATCCAGCAAAACCGCATTCAAGTCAAAGTAGCACACGTCATCACAGTAGACGATTGGGAAAATCGAAGTCTGCACAAGCATAGTTTTCGTCTTAGCAGGCAAAAAGTGTCTCAGATGATACAGGGATCGCAGAGTACCGTTGACCCTTTGACTAAGACTAGAGACTTGGCGTTGCCAGCTAAGTGTCGAGTCAAGATGCAAACCGAGATATTTCACCGTAGGCGTAAAAGGTATGACAGTATTATTCAAAATAAGAGGAGGAAGAGAGCTAAGTGCCACCCATCATGCCATCATTCCGGAGCTTCCAATTACAATGGCCTGACACTTTGAGGGGTTTACTGACACCCCAAAATTATCAGACCACTTTTTAACGGCATCTAAATCTCGGTTTACATCTGCTATAGCGTCTGATAATCCCTCAACCCGCTCAGCTGCACATAATTGAAGATTATTGGCATAAAGATGATACGAACATTGAAGACAGTGAGTAATAAAATTAATGAAGATGGAGAATAATAATGGAGAAAGAATACCACCTTGTGGAACACCAGCATCCAGATCGCGCCAACTCGATGAGCTCTCATCAACGCGAACCGACTGCTGACGTCCCCGAAGATAAGACGAGAACCATTCCAGAGCCTCGGACGAAACCATAAAATGAGAGAGGATAGAAAGGAGAATATCGTGGCTGACGGCGTTATAGGCGTTGCAGAAATAAATTAATAACAAAACGGTAACCTTGGTATCCTCCATCGCTTTTCTAACGTCACCAGTCACTTTAAGGAGAGCGGAGGCTGTACTGTGCCCAGGTCTGAATCCAGACTGAAAAAAAACTAACAAGGTTGTTCCGGTGAACAAACCCCGTAAACTGCTTGTGTACGCATGCCTCAAGCACTTTAAACAGGAATGGGAGAATGGAAATGGGTTGAAAGTTACTAGGTAGGGAGGGATTTGAAATTTTAGGGAGTGGGCGTAGGTTAGGTTCTATTTTGAAATAAAAAAGACTTCCAAGAGTTATGGTGATTTATTTAGAACTTTATAAACTCGCACTTCTCCAGTAATTTGAATTGCCAGAACAACATTTTAAATGATACATCAACTCTATTTAAAACGTATTCTTCAAAATATTATGTAAGTATCCTACTGTACAATAACTAATGAACATGTTGAAGAAGGAATATGGAGATATACTTAATCACAAGCTGATGCAAATTTGGGAATGACACGCGCCGCCGCCGTTACAAGCACGTTAAGGAGCCAATGCTAAAGAGGACTTCTCCTTCTCGTTCGTGGTTATTTCTGTCCATGGTCGATAATTGAACCATAAGTATCATACCTAAAGCATGTCACAAATATTTTACTCATGGTAAGTAACTCGCTTCTTTTGGTGCGTTTTAGTGATGTGAAGATTGTCGAAATGGTAGCCTGCCGGCGATGACAATAATGTGAGTTTTATCAGAAAGCAGTAGTTCCAAGCTCCGATGGCCAATAAGCGCTAGATGTCAATAATAAGTCGAGCATGCTCAATGGTAGACAAATAATCGGTATGTTCCCACTTGTTTTACATCTCCGAGACATGAATATTTTAAAAGTAAAGATGAGTTGTCTTATCCATAAGTTTGCGAAACAGAACCCTGATATCGACGCTACTAAGTCTGAAACCGGGTCGGTTACGATATGAAAACGCAAATGGACGGAGATTAGGGCAGGGTGTATCATCTTAGCCCGACAGCACATTTCAGATTTTCGCGACAGGTTCCCTGAAACCGTTTTTGAGTGCACCCGAAGTTGTAACTTTTATTTAGATGACTGTCCAGTCTGCCGCACAAGCACGATTCCAGGACAGAGACAGATTACAGGATGACATTGTAATATGCGACATAGGTGATGAAAGCATTGAAGACACGTCGTATTCTATTCGAATTACAAAATCTACTATTTCATGGAGTAATTATTGAGTGGTAATATTTTATGTCAAATGACAACTTTACAGAACTAAAATGTTGCAAGTGCCTAAAAAACTAAAATGAAGCATTCATTCATTCTCAGATTAATCTAGATGTAATAGAAAATAAAATTTAATAATGATTACTTTCACAATTAAATGAAACAAACATGTTTAAGTGTTATTTAAAATAAAATTATTAAAATATCAATGGCTCATCATGGAAACTTTGTGTAAAGTAATGTGCCTTGGTGGGTGACGGTCCGTCCATTAATGCGAGAGCGAGAACAGGCAAAATTGTCGCTATCCTCTTCTTTCACATTCATTGATTGACTTGAATTTGACAATTTGTTATTGTTTCGCTGTGGTTTGAGGTTGAGGTTTGAGGTTCCGCTGCGGTCAATACGAAGCATGGTTTTTATTTATTGATTGTATGTAATTCTAATTACTATTCCAGTAGTTTATTCTTAAATAGTTTCACAGCATCACAAAAATGAACGCTTTACTAAATTACGGGTCATCATCTAGTGATTCTGAGGAAGATAACACAGAGCATGAAAAGTAAGTAAAAATGCAGTTTGTAAACTTTATTCCTATTGATAATTAAAACTCGTTGTGTAACACTTGACTATGTTCGATTTCCAGATCTCAGACAGAGAGCACAAAGCCTAAACTGCCAAAGCCGACGATCGGGGAAAGTAGCCTACAAACTTCTGTATTTTCCAATCCGTTCGTGGAAGCTGAACTAGCAAAGGCCGCAATACTCGAGAAGCATGTTAAAATGGTATATGTTGACTTTCTATCAGACAAATATAATTTATAAGTCCATGACATAGAGTTTTGAATGAAAAGTAACCTACCATACTATTGTTGTTGTTGTATACATACATACATTCATACCATACCAGCCAAAGTCAAACAATACTCAATTACTTAGTACCTAAGAAACAAATCAACAGTCTGTAGCAACAAGGTAGCAACCCACCAAACATTTGATAATCCTGCCACTAAACTAATAAATAATCTAATAACTACAAAGTTTATTATCAGTATCATTACCTAAAACTATCAAAATACTTATACTGTACTTACCTACATAATTAATCCTTGCATACATTTCATGGTATTTAAAGAACAAAAAAGTTTAGTATCGAGTGGTGCATACAATCGTCAAGTACATAGGCAAAACTGTAAGGTTCCAGGTAAAGACAACACACAGATGATAAATGGCAAACGGATATGCTGGAACTACCGGAAGGGCCGCTGCCGCTTTGGACATAACTGCAAGTACGCACATGACACAGATATACAGAAGTCTAATGATGAAATGGAAGCAGATAAACAGGTAGTGTGATCACATTAATACTGTCCATACTACTTGTCAATATAATGATAACATGCTACTGTTAACCTGTTAGTTTAAATTCATGGACTAAAATTAACCGCTTTATAACTTTAGCATCATTATTTATTTTGTCATTAATTAATATTAATATAACATTACTGATTCAATAATGTAGTACTTAATTTAATACTAAGCATATAAATATGTAACCACCAGTCTTTTCTTTTTTTTTTCATAATTTTATATTTTAGCTTGAGATAACTAATGTAATTTTCTTAGAAAATAACGCAAGGTAAATGGCAATATATCGTCAATTTTACATCCAATTTCATAAGCAAAATAATTTTCATTTTCAGAAACTGAAGTCTGTGGTATGTGAAGGCGCTGGCACTATGACGGCCGTACCGCCACCCCTAGCCGTCCTTGACACCGTGTTGCCTACAGATGACGCCATCTGGGAGGGCGCAGCAGACAAGAAAAAACTAAAACGACCAGGACTTAGCCAGACTCTAGTCCCTGGCAAGAAAGTTATCAAAATGTATAAAGAACAAAAAATCAAAGACACAAATAAAAACTAAATAACAAATCCTGTTAAGGTTGCTGTATTTGCGGCATGGTTGAAATTGGGCAACTATTATGTGTCGGGTACATAATGATTATGTAGGTGCTAATTTTGGCTTTGCATCTTCTGTAGTTCATAGTATCTCTACCAGCTGAATGTAGAGGCCCGTATTCTAGAACAGGAATCAAGAATAAATCTTGATTAGAAACTGACAATAATTTATTGTAACTCTCACTCAGTCTCAAAACTAGGTTAATTTATTTCCAAATCAAAAACAACCTAGAAAACGACTCCTGATCCTCAAATATTCAAACGTTACTTAACTTGCCAGGCCGGCAAACGAATATCAAAATTGCGTTCTTTAAAATAAAGTTGAAATAAAAAAACCGGCCAAATGCCTGTCGGACCACGAACATGAAGGGTTCCGTAATTGGGATAAATTTATCCCAAGAACAAACTTAACTTTTTAGTTTGAGAAATGTTCTCCCATACATCGATATACGTCACGGTCAATTCTCCAACTGCTTATGTAAGTTCGTAAACGCAAAAAGAAAAGTCATAAAACTATAAATTAACGTTTCGTACTTTTCCTTTGCTTGCGCTGTGGGCTGAGACCCTGCTACTTGCCAAATTTCATAATTCTAGGTCAACGGGAAGTACTGTATTGGTTTTGATTTATTTGCGAGTATCAAAATATGTCGCTTAAATGGGCGTATTTTTTTAACCGACTTCCAAAAACGAGGGGGTTATTATGTTCGTCGCGTATTTATGTTTTTTTATTTATTTATGTCCGCCTATTTCTCCGTCAATAGGGATGACGATAAAAAAAAATTTTTTTGTCCGTTTTTGAGATTATAAAAAAATATTGGACACGTATTTTTTCTTATTTTACGTAATCTAACTATATTACGGCGATACATTGAGGTAAAATGTGCCATGACTTCACGAGTATGTAGATTTTATACATACTAGTGACTTAGCGACCCCCACTCCTCAACCTAAAATGCGTATTATCTAAGTAATTTTTTATTAATATGATAAAGTAAAACATACGTGTCTAATATTTTTTTATTATCTGACTGACGGACTAATTAGAATTTCATTTTTTTTACCCAGGCATCATCCCTATTGTGGACCGATTTTGAAAATTATTTCTTTGTATGAAAGGGTATGCTCCCGAATTAGTCCCATATAAATTTTATTAACTTTGCTTGGATAGTTTTTGAGTAAGCTTCAATAATACGTATTTTTCTCACTTAGTATATGTGGATGATATGATGATAACTTCCTGTCACTGTTATTTACATAGCAGGTACTGGTATTCGAATTTGTGTGGGGTAGGTACCACAACTAAAAAGCGAAAAATAAAAACTTTTTACAAAGAAAAATTAAAACGACTTCCGAAAAAAAAACACTACAAAGTGAAAAATAACTTTAATTTCGGAAGTCGGTGGCAAAAAACGAAAATTCTAAACCAAAGACACCGACTTCCGAAATTAAGGTTATTTTTCATGTTTTTTTTTCAGAAGCCGTTTTTTTTATGTTAAAAGTTTTTTTATTGCGTTGACATAGAAGATTGTTTTTTTTTAGAGCTCCAAGAGACCGCAGATCTACGCATATGATATTAATTTCAACTTGACTTGAGCTCTACGTCTTGACAGACAGACAGACGGAAAACGAAGTGATCCCATATGGGTTGCGTTTTTTCCTTTTGAGGTACGGAACTCTAAAAGCTTGACTAACCTGACACACACCTGTGTGCGCTTTGATGTGTTGTCGGGCTTTATTTTGGGAGGTTTGGGAGGAAGTTTATTTATTTTCAACTTTATTTCCACAAGCTTAAGGTCGGCATTTGTTTGGCAGTGACTTCGCCAGGTCTGCGCCGGCCCTAAGACCAGTATTGCTGTAGCAATATACGCTTTGAAGTATCGTGGACAGTAGACTTTTGACTGGCGTTTGAGAGTACAGCCATGAGAACCAATCACCCGTAGGTACCACTAGCACAAACAAAATAATGTAGTGTACGTTATCGTGTCACAATCGTCCAATTTTGAACCTATAGAAATTGTAGCATCGTCATAAGCGCATAAGTATAAATTATGGTTGTTATCGAGTTACATAAATCTATTTGTTTGTGTGTTATGGGTACCTACGTACTAAGTTTTTGACAGCAATAATGTGCATAGGCATACCCTTTGTAGTGATCTACTTTAAAAGTATAGCCATCCTTTTGATCAGTCATTTCCAATTTTGCTTGCTGCTTGCTATTATCATTTAACCACGGGGCAAATGCAGCAATCTTTATCTTTAATTCCACGTATTTTAAGCTTGATCTAGTGCATTCCATATTCATGTATAGTATTTTTATTATATAGAAAATGTTTCAGTAATGTTGAAAATAATAAATATGATCGCAGAAAATAATAAAAGTGCTCTATTTAATGTAAGGTGAGGATGAAAGAGATGAAGATTTTATATTCCTCTGTCCGCTTTTACTAACCCTAGACAACATCTAAATATTATTGCACGTTAGATTTTCAACTCTTGGCGACGAGCCTAGCGTTGAAAATCCAACGTGCAATAAACTTGATTTTGCAACCTTATCTAGCAGATCACTAGTCACGAGTCACAGTCACTGCTGGCATTTCAACGGAGAAAAATGCAACCCACGCACGTCCAATAACGTATGTTTAAGTACGGTACAGATTCGCAGCCAATACGCGGCCGGCGTATGATGGGAGATCTCCGCTTCGGTGGGGCTCCACCACCAAAGCGAAAATCTCCCATCATCCCTTTGATAAATTCGCTAGATGTGCAATATTTGGATACCAATATTAAAACCTTACCCAGGTTTGGAGCGTGCGTTTCGTCGTTTTCGTAACCAGCATGCAAGAGTGCCTCATAATCTTGACTCCATCGCACTGCTATCAGAAAAGACACTATGAGGTAGGTAATGGCATGTATAAATCACATTTTGCTTTCCTAAAATTAGTATTGAACAGTCTCTAATAATAAATGCGCCTTTTTTTGCCTCGAATACTTCCTATTTGGGGTCTTAAATATAAATAGCGAAGTAACTGCGACCAAAGTTGGGGCAGCGGCCGTCGAGCGCTCGCCGGACGCTGTCGTGTCACTGCTCTTTCGACTCGCGTGCGTTTGTTCACAGTTCTAACCTAACCCATTTAGTCGCAGTGCCCTAAGGTAGCTACTGCGGCCAACTGTGTGATCATGCCAGAAAGTTAATAAAAGGCTTATGTTTATCAATTTAAAAAGAAAAGGCACATGTTAGCCTATATTATTATTGTGTCTCACTGTTGGGCATACCTCCCCTTTCTGTTTCCTCTATAGATCTATAGGGCTTCCTCTAACCTCTCTGATCGTCTGCGTCGGGAAGTGATGATCCTTGCCCATTTATTCTGATGCATTGTTTCGACGCGACATGGCAGACTTAAAATAAGCCAGGCTGTTTTTTTTTTAAATAACCGCTAGGTACGGTACAGTCGGCGACAAAATTCGATTTTAACACTTCAGTTTTTAGGAAACTCTATATATTTTAAAATCAATTGCTGTTCGTTTGTCTCGCTAAAACTCGAGAACGGCTGGGCCGATTTTGGTTTTGAAATGTTTGTCATAGTCCAGGGAAGGTGTAAACTGTGAGAAAATTAGGGTAGATAGGGTTTAGTGCTACCCGTGCGAAGTCGGGGCGGGTGCTAAAGCTAGTATTTAATCAAATCAGGAACAGAAGTAAAATTAAAAGAATGTTATGCTCTTAACTATTTTATGAAATGCTGAAATACAATTGACTTTTGTCACTGACTGTGCCACTTAGGTAATTCATAAATCATAACTCAAGTGGTACTAGGTACGCTCCGTAACTCATCGAGCGTAGGGTGGTTGTTTCCTACGTGACGTTGGCTTGACACCAGTATGCTACCATCGATCACTTAGTGATCGATGTATGCTACGTACTATTTTGCTCGGTGGCGGCTTGATTTGTTAACAAATAAAATATTTTTGCTGACTTACGTTGTGTATTGTAGGGTAGGGGTAAGAAAGAGGGTTGATTCGTTTAATTTCACATGTGCTTCTCAATCGGTTTATTACTGTATACTGGTTGAGTCAAGACTTAGTCTGCTCCTAATATTCTTGTTCCACCATTACAGCTCTCCGCATTGTATTTAATCGGGAGAACTTTGATTGTGGCACAAGATTTTTTTTCAGAACATTCGGTTAAGACGGCGCGTACAACGGTACAGTAGCGCTCCTCAAAAATATTAGAACAGCGGCCACATTCCTCTAGATCGTATTTTGTTACTTCGTGTCTCAATATGAAACTTTATAAAAGGGGTTAGAAACTTCTAGACACACTTAAAGAGGGTCCTTAGTAGCCGTTATTCATTATTCCTTGTGAATCACGAGATAATATTTTTTTACGGTCAACGGTACACTAGCGGCACGCTAACGTGCCGTTGTATTTAACAGCAAATTCAACATAGATCGCTTCAACATCCGCCCATCATCAGCCAACTTTACACTAACTCGTGTTCAGGTAATAAATAAAACCAAAAACATATCCAATTACGCATTTTCTTTATTAAGAAAGACTGCGAAAGTTTTTACATAGTAGGTATGCAATTTTGAGATTTTTACGCCCAAAAGCTCAGCACGATGCACCAAAACAAATTACATTATCAAAATGTAAGGTTTCATTCAAATACAATATTCAAAGCCAATTCTACAAGATTATTTCAAATAATTCTGGCATTTTAATTGTACAATAAAGCTAGTTTTTCATTTATCCTTTTGGTGCAAACGGCTCGTAAGATAAATTTCAGTTGGCAGCTCGCCGCCAACAGTTGCTCTGTAGAATTAAGAGTCCTCAATTGCTCAATTATAATAGCACAGCCATTAACAATGCTACCGTGGACCGTTGCCAAACGACTGAATAGCTTTACAGCTATTTAGCAATCCGCTATACAGTAGATGTTGTCTTCAACACATTGAAGTTATATTAAAAAAGGTGGCTTAAAATACTTCTGTAAAATTATTTTTATGATTTTGCGATAAGTACAACTCTCCACCGACAACAAAAAAATAATAGTGACATTGCAACGACATAAATTTCTAAATCGAATTATTCTATGTCACATAAATATATTTCTTTATTGATAAAAATATATTTCATTTAAGACAATTTCAACGCTAAAAGCTTAGGGGACCGCTCTAGTGAATATAGTTTACGAGTGGTGTTGATTATCGTGAACATTTTGGACCCCTGTAAAGAAAAAAGTGTGAACGATCTAAGTGACCACACAACATCGAGATATTAAATTTCACGATTCAATCTACAAACTAAAACGATTTACTGCAACGTCCTAATTATGAAATTTATTAACGTTGTCTTTACATAATTAAATTAAGTCTATAAATAAAATGCTATCGCGTTAGGTACGCTAAAACCTAAAACACTAATCATAGTGTTCAACATACTGCAACAATACTTAAATTGATATTATTGCAACACTTTAAGTACATGCTATTAATGTGAATGACATTATTTCTTATTACATTTATTATTTTATGAAAAAGTATTTAAATATATTATACTGTGTAAAGGCACAAACAATACAAAACATTTCATTTTGATCTGAATTATTTTATTCAGAATGCTCAATATTATATTATATGCTGTGGTGTTTTTGGATGCGTTACCTATGTAATAAAATATTGTAATATTTAAGGAATACTACAAAAATAGTTATCTTTTGGCAATTTATACAATTAGTATGAATAAATACAATATTTATACGAGCATACATGATCCATTTAATGATGGTTGGCGATAATTAAATAATTATTACTTTTAAATAGATCTTACAATTATTGGTATTTCATAATTTGGTGTATATTGAAGTGTTACAAAGTGGAATTTCATAAAATTTCAAAATCTAAAGTAGATAAGTTAATGTTTTTAAATTTTTACAGCGACCTTTGTAATCTTTGGTGATCCGAGATCCATTCTGTGGCTTTTCTTGAATTCGTCTAGTTCACTGTCGTGCGCGTCACCGTTGAGTTTCTGAGTGTGGCCGTGCGAGTGCGGACCGGGTGTCTTGCCTGCGCGTGCGCCGGCCTTATCGCTGTACCCATTAACTTTGTCACCAGCGTGGCCATTCATTTTCCCAACGACATGACCATTTATTTTCTCACCTGCGTGCCCATTCATTTTCGCGGCTCCATTCTGGCCATTGTGTTTGTCATCACTGTGGCCGTTGGTCAACCTTTTAGAATGCCCTGATAAACCAAAAAAAAATCCTTTTAACCCCCAAACTAAGTGTTTCATAGTGACACTGGCGCAAATGTGTTAGTCACGTTTTTTAAGATAAATGTTCTTTACGAAATAAAATTCTAAACTCTTGAATGTTAATGTTAGATCGGCGAATGAATAGATTCATCGGGTAAATCCAAATGTTCGGATTGTTCCAAAATAGCGACAGCGCTCGTATCTGGAAAGTTACGTGTGACTTTAATATACTCGCGGGTACGCGTGGGGAAAGCTAACATGATTCACACTGTGATAATAACATGAATTGTATCGATACCTCCCGCGCTTATTTATTTTACACAAACATAATTATTTTCTGATTTCTGAAATTTTAAATTCGCATAGGTACTTGTGCCGATTCCGACGCGGTACCTTTATTAATCGAGGGTTCTCAAAACATGTCCGGAGAGAAATTTACGAGAATAGTACCAAAAAATGCTATTACGGGGGAGATATTGACGTGTTAGTGCAAAACATTCAATTTGTGATTGTAATGAGACCAAAACTAGACAGAATTACGATTAAAATGTTCCTAAATAAACTAGTAAAAAAGAAGTCTACCGGAACTAATAGGGGTGTCTAATCTATACTAGGACACAATTACGCCAGTGTTCACACCACAATATTGCATGCAAAGAAATTACCGACGACCGATAAATACATTGATTTGTCTGACTCAAAAGCTATTAGAACTTTTTATCCTGCTCCAAATATATTTATCAATCCCCAAGTATTTTTAATACATAATAATTTTAGGTTTAATAGCATTTGTAGACATTTTAGCTCGACAGAAAGTGTCCCAATTGTATATAAAACTTTTGATCAAATTCCAAGTCATACTTAATAATTAGATCACTCAGGATGGATGAAATGGCGACAGGTCACATGAACAACTTCCGACCTACGGATGCCCCTCAAGTTAAAGGGGAAAATTTACAAGTCCGTGATAAGGCCTCGTACTGTGTGGATCGGAACGCTGGACCGTGAAGAATTTTGAGATTGATGTGTGGAGTGACGAAAATGGAGAAAGTAAGAAATGAGTAGGTATATAAAAGGAAGTTTAAAAGTGGCGCCAGTGATAGAAAAGTTGAAAGGAAATCGTTTGGCCTGGTATGGGCATGTGATGAGGAGAGGAAACGCATGTGACTAAAAGAGTGATGAATATAAATGTTGATGGATGGAGCGGGAGAGGGAGGCCAAAGAAAAGGTGGATGGATTGTGTGAGGAACGATAAGAGAATGGAGGGAATGATAGCGTGACGGTTGACAGGGGATAGTGGAAGAAAAAGTGTTGTGCCGACCCCAAGTAACATGGGAAAAGTGCAGGAAGATGATGACTCAAGAATTAGATCGAAAGCAATTTAATTCACTATTAAATAGTGTACTATTTGTTGCAACTACTAAGTCATAATTTATATAAATTAATAGTTGCAGCACACTTATAAAATACTGAAACTATGGAAGACAGAATTTAGATCGCGAGCGCCAAGGGTTTGGAAAATGAATAAAATTGCTTTATTTAAAAAAAGTTTTTGTTGAGATTTTTTGTCTTTTCATTTGTACGGAATGAGAGACGAGAGCATTGCAATGTCGGATTACTCCGTCAATATTTGAAATAGCGAAGCAAACATTTTCCGTCTTACCGTTCGCGCTCGCCTTGGCTTCGCCACCCGTGTAGTACTTTTTTGAAGTCTTCCAATCTTCTTTCAAGGACAAGTTGTACATAGAGAAGGCCGGGTCGCCGGTCACCTCCCTCTCAATAACGAGGAACTTGGGCAGCGCAGCTAACAACGTGTCCTGATCAACAGCACTGTACGTCTCCAACAAAACTAATCCCCGGCACCTGAAAATATTTCAAATTTAATTTATAGACAATTTTGTTGATAGATTTAAGTGATTTTTAATTATAGAATGAAGCATACATACGTATTAATACCATGACACTTGTATCTCTAGATAGAGGATAAAGTATAAATAAATAAATAAATAATGAAAGAAAAAACAGCCGTTTTATTTATTTATCACAATAAAGAAAGCAAAGCAATATATATAATAATATAGTTCTAATATCTAATCACCTGGCATGCGAGGGCTGTCTATAAATGTCCAACTGATAGTACTGATTGTTGAACATGAAGCAGCGACGCTTCTTGAAGATCGTGAAGTGAGCTTCATCACGCTGCGGGAGCAGGTTCAAGTAGTCCCTGTGTGTAAGCTGCGTTCTCACTTCTACAGATTGTCCATTGATGGGATGGACCTTCCGTAACGTGTGAATGTACGACCAGTGGCCCTTCTGACCGCGCTTGCGCAGTCTGACTTGCGCCTTACGGACATCACTTTGCAAGTAGTTGTGAACCACATCGAAGTCCTGGAAGGACGGGAACTCTGTGTCGAGAGCAATCGGTGATTTGATGAGAAACTTGCGCTTCTTCGAGTTGACGTTGAGCCGGCCGCCGGTGTCGATGCCAATCCTCTGGCACACGCAGTCGATTAGCCGGTTCATCTTCAGGTCGAAGTCCGTGGAATTGTCGATCACGTCGAAGTACGGGTGGCCGATCCAGGCGGCCGCCGCATTGTAGTCAAGCTCCCTGGCCAACTCTACCCCTTCGGACCGGGATGCATGATCCTGTTAACAACAAAACAATACTTGCATTACTTATTATTCATTTAATAAAACCGGCGTATCTGTCAAGGTTGGGCAAAAATAAGCACGGAAACAATTTAGGTCGTACGTTGAATTGTCAGATTCCGAATGGATAACGTCGTAAGACGATTATGTCTATCACATGATGAGTGTATGTCACATCCAGCATGATGATATTTATTAAATATTATAAAAATTCTATAATCAGTGTTCCTTAATCTCTGATCTTGGAAATTCATAACAAAACGGTAATCCTATCTTTCGATGACGTCATTCGATTATTATTGTGGGTATTAATGATACCACGCGCTTTATCACCATAGTCTTGAAATGGCACATTGCCAATGTTATTGCGAAACGCAAACAGTCGATACGTTGCATGTTCTGCGGCCATTCATAAAGTTAGACATTTGAATAATATTGTTTTTATAGCTCAGAGCAATCGTTTAGCGAAATAAACAAACTGCAGACTAATTTAGAATGTAATAATTTTTGTTTGTTTTGAGTGTAGGTACAAAGCTTGTGGTTTAGAAATTCATAAACTTACTAAGTAGAAGAATGTCTGTACTATATTATTTTCCTAGTTTTAAATAATGCCTATTTAATTATTCCACCTATATGCCTAGTTACTGTGGTACCTTTACTGTTTGTTTAAGTATATCATTTTATTGACGATTGATAAATTTTCCATTTATGCATTAAACTTCACAGCTATACTATTACATCAATTATCTATTTCAGAGATAGCGCGGCGTGGTGATACACACGCTAATTTGAGTACCTACCTACATACTGTTATTAAGTGTTAATTAAATAACAAGTACATACATACTCGTGATTATGAAAACCCCTTATCTCTTTCTTTTTTAACAACTTTTATCAAGAGTCAGACAAAACTATGAATTATTTATACACAATACAGTTTGATGTCCAATGAAGTCAATGACCATTTTGCAACAAGTAACCGTAACATGAAATTAAAAATACTGTCATGCGGTGTTTCAACATGTGCGGTCACCTGAATGGGATGTACCGGGGCACGGTAAACAAATTTAATACCAGTAGTGTTACAATGAATTTGCACTCAAGCGTTTTATTATTAAAGTCACGTTTCCAATCATGTGTAGATACATACGTAATGACGTAGTAGGCCGTCATGACAGATATGCTCATTTATAAAAATATAATAGCAGGAATTATTATGAATGAGATGCGAACTACTATGATAATTAATTAGTCTCGTTTTTACTTGACTGCCCCAGAAGGGGGTAATGTGCTTATGCAAATATATAATAACCTGTCGAACGTGTTAGACGTAATAGGGCCCCATAGTTGATGTTACTATCCATTGTCTGAACTGACGAGTTCCTCAAATAACGTGCCACAGAGTACCGACCACTTTATTGTGCAATCGATAGCCTGAAAACAGTATGTCATATCTAGAGCCAACTGAGCTTGTTCATACACTAATGTCTGTCAAACTGATTGATGGAAAGATTGGTGTCAAAATGCTTTTCAACAACTCGTAATTGTGTGTTCCATGGTTATGACAGGAGTTTATGAGAAATTTGACGTTTCTAGATTTGCTACGACGTACTACGACTTCTCAGTTACACGTTCTATGCTTAAGAGGACTACAGGAGCTAAACGGAAGTTTTATAATGCCTACAAGTATAAGATCCACTGCAATAAACAAAATGAGAAAAATATATGATATTCTTCAGGATATATGCTAGTTAGATAGTGTAACTAATGAAACATAATACGACTAATTTGGTACAATAGAAAAAAATCACGAAGATACCTCAAAAAATGTATTTTAATGGTTAAAAACCGTTTATATTAATATACATGCAACCATTCTGATTTTGTCAGATTATTCTACAAGCAACATATTAACGTAATAGTGTTTTATTTTTTAGTTCAATCAATAAATTTTTTGTAAATAGATAATTGCTTCATATTTTGCAATAAATTATCAGTGTTTTATCATGGCTCTTTTATTTTCTATACAGTCCGACAGTGACCGCAGTTTAGCTGTTGTCAGCCTCTTAATGGTTATTTTAGAGGTGTGCTATGACGTAATTTGGAAATGGGTTATACGATTATTTTATCATTAGTAATTTCTCGATCTCACGTACCGATCTCTTCGAGCGATTGTAGGCTATGTAAATAACCTGCCTTTGCTGTCGTGCAGTCGGGTAAAAACTAAAAAAACGGTGTGAAGAAACAATCATCAATAATTAAGTTAGTGAAATCAAATGATAAATTATTAAATTAGGTAACTAATTTGTATGTAACACATTAAATACTTGTTTCTCGACACGTTACAATTATTTGTTGACATATTTTTATTAGTAAGTTATCTCGTGTTAATTATTTACTATGACGATGAGGTATGATGTTATCTATCAAAACATTCGGTATCTAGATAACGTGTAAACATATACATAAGAATTATCACGCATTAGATGACACTAAAGAATTTAGTGACATTGAAATTAACCGGTTTGAAGATAATGCGCAGATTCATATAAATGAACTGAAGCATGTAATTATAGACGGTGAGAATATTTTCTCAATAGATTGTTTGCATCGAATCAATGGATTTATCTTTAAAACTGACGTAGCTTTAAAGACGATAATACCCACACCCGCAGACGGGGTTATGACACTTTGATTAGCGATTTAAGCAATGATAACCTATCCTAACAATGTTAGATAAACAAAAGGATGTAAAACATTAAGCTATAATTGTTATTAAAATAGACCTCGCTATCTTATAAGAAAACTGGAAAAATCATGGTTTATATTACTTACACCTGTGCCTTACCCTTTTTATAAAGGAGGCATAATGTTAAGTTTATACGTAGGTAGGTATTGACATTTGAGTTTAGTGGCTTTTCAGATAATAAATTTGACGTAATGTATTAATGATAAAAGCAATTAACAGACTTTACACAACCTTAAGTTTCACGTCGCTCAAGATACGATCTTTATGTTCTCTATAACCTTTGTTATCATCTATTTACTTTGTAATATGTTCAATAATTTTTGTACATATTTGAAAAACTTCAGTTTGTTGCAATAAAATGTGCATAAAATAGTATTTATGTTATTTTAGGTACAAGTAAGTAGGTAAAATTAGTTTTTTATCAGTATTTGTACTGTGAAATTAACTAATGTTAAATTCGATAGCCAGTCACGATAAACGTTTCCATTGTAATGATTACAATTACAGAAAATCAACGCTCATTATCCTTCTAATATTAGCGTACAAAAAGCATCAATAATCTATCAAATGAAGACTTTATACTTTACAAAGAGATTAGATGTAGGATACGAGACACTAATCTACAAAGAAGAAAACAAAAACCGAAAATAGAACGAGCACATTATCTAGTGACTTTTATCTGACGAGTATTTTAACCATGCTCTAGTTTCGTGTGTTTGGCCTGCATTTCCTGAGTACGTGTCACAGAGCGGTGCCGGCGCCAGTAGTATAAGAGAAAGGTTACAAGTTAATGCCAACCTCTGTGGAGTAAAAGTCTTCAGCGCCGTTGGCAGCAGAAAGCATGTGCACGATGTGATTATACCGGTTGTCTCGCAGCTCCACACAGTTCCAGTTGTTAGTAGACAGCATCCCTTCCCATTTTTCTCTTGATATAACTGGAATGTGTTAAATAAATCTATTAGGTATTTAGGTACAATCAAAGACTGAGAAGTTATAAATGAATGTAGCATTCGGCTGCCCGCCAATTTTATGTAACACCCTGACATACTTTTGTATTTTTTTTACGTTAGTGAATGACTATACGGAAGCAGTGTCCACAAGTCAGTAGCTCAATTGAGTCATGTCCGGAAAGAAATTACCAATAAGTGTCCCTTATTATAGCTATAATTAATTATAATTGGAGTGACTGATTAATACACAAGCAAGAGCCAAGCATAGATAGATATAATTTGTAATTATGACCCATGCAGATATCGCTGTAAGTGTAAGTAAACAAAATTGGAGTTCGTATCAGCGAGCAGACGACCTGCTTGTTGCGCACGCGTGGCCGGAATTTACATAACAACTCGTGTTTGAATACAGGAAATCGAAAAGTACCTTTCTTTAGGTAAATTACTATTATAGGTTCGTGACTAGGGCTTATTGTTTGTTTTTACGTGTGTATATCATTACTTCATTACATGAATGATATAACCAATATTTTTATTAGAACAGCGAACAAAATGCTCCACGCGAATATGATGACGTACGGGACTAGAATGAGCATTTGGTCGTTTGGTACCTTTACAATTCTTAACTACTTCCCATATTAGCTTTTGCCCGCGTGGATTTTGGAAATCCCACGGGATTGTACTACCGGGATTAAAAGTACACAATGTGTTAATGCTGATTATAAACTATCTGTGTGCCGAATTTCATCCAAATCGCACACATCCAGACAAACGAATAATAAAAATTATAAAACTATATTTTCGGCATGAGACTATCCCACACCTCGTAACAATTACATTTTTTTAAAATATTCAATGTAGTTTCGATTTCGTTACTATTTTATTACTTATTATGAAATATATAAACAGTAAACAACATATTGTATTCAATCTTAAAAATAAAATGTAGATATGTAAACCAAAACCACCCAGCGTTTATTTTTATCTGCAGTGCCTGTCAAGCAGTCATCTACGGAAATGCATTTTCAGCGAGTATTTTTCTTTCCTAAAATATTTGTTAACACGCTTACGACCTTCACGTCATTCATATTTAAATATCCCGCATAATGAAGGGAATTTTAAGTGGAAACAAACTAAACTATTGCACCTACATTTTCCTGTGTAATACTTGCAGTTTTTTCCAATCACACGAAAATAAATGTTGTTGTTTTTTCTGTCAATTGTGCAAGTTTACAAAACCTCAATCTAGTTTAACCGCATTGTATTTCAATTTATCATCAATGTACCAGTTTAAAACTGCAACATAATCGAAACAAATAACAACAAAAACATTGAAGTTTCAATAATAAACATACCACACTTAAGGTACACGCTTTTTTTTCAATTTATTTTCATTCATTCTGTTTTTGTTTGAATTGATTAGTAGAAATACATGTTACCTGCCCTTTAATTTTTTATGAGGCCACAAGTGGACCCTGGTGACCTGTAACACAGTTTTTTCTTAAACCTGCATCAGGTACCAGCTCTCACAATGTGAATTTATACATATAGTTGCTACAAACCATAGTGAGAGAAAATAAATAAACTAATTATTATACCCACTTGACGCTAGTATGTAGTTGCAGACCACTCTCCAATACAATAGGCGATCCATTTATTGACAACAAATATAAATAAGTCGCAATACATTTATGAATCAGACAATACATAGAGTTTGCGCAACGAGTATAAATTATTATAAACTAGTGCTTGCCAGCGGCTTCGGCCGCGTGCATTTCGGAAACGTGTACTACCGGGATAAAATATCCTATGTCCTATTCCAGGTCATGGTCTACCCATGTGCCAAATTTCATCCAAATCTATTCAGCTGTTTTAGCGTAAAAGCGAAACAAACAAACTCACTTTCGCATTTATAATAGGTATTAGTTATGATGTAATAAGTACCAATCAAATGCATACTAACACCATATAACTGCGTATATACAGGTAACAATGAAGCTTTTGTAACAAATAAATATAGGTACTTATCAGCAATTATAATACCACCATTTCAATTACCGATTGCCTACCTACTGATAACTTTCACGCTCTGTAAATTCACTTTGACCTTGTATAAATAAAAATATTGTGTTTTAACTTTTCATAAATACCTATTTAGCTAGTCTACCTACACTAATACTTTAAAGATAAATGATTTGTAGTTTCTTAGTAATGAATAAACTCAAAAAGATTGGACCGATTTTAAAAATTATTTCACCAGTAGGATGCTCTATTATCAATTTATCTCTGAGTAACATAAGCTATAATTAATAAAGATATCACGTGAACGAAGCCGCTAGCGGAGGCTAGTAATTTATGTAGTAGTTATACATAATCATGCATTTTTTTAGGTTCTGATTGTGCCAAAGTGAGACTAAAAGGAACCCATGCATGATCATGGCCCCTTTGAATTATCTCTTTCTTGCTTGTTTAATTAAGACAGATCCCTTAAAAATCCCGGATCCAGGAGCAACAAACATTAACAGTAACATTCCCATCTGACAGAGACGAATAAAAACTGCCAGCTTTATTTTACCATTTTTATGGTATAAAACTATACAGGCAGATTGATTGCATACAACCATTTTCATGTTTCTGACTAGTTAGTGCTAGGCATACTAGAAGCTTGTATGTAGGTAACTGTCTATAGTAAAACTTGTTGGGAAATGACCGAGGCTTGCAGTACTGATAATGTGAAACACACTATATTTACGTTATTAGGCCTGGCGCGCACTAGAGGAGAGAAAAGCCGACAAGAAACTCCACGGTTACTCATAGGTATGGGAGGATAGTGTTGGTCTTTCAACAAGTACCAGGTACTAAACAAATAGAAGATGGTCAATAAATCTACAGTCCACTAAGCCTGCAGCGTTCTAACATTCACAAAATAGAAAAGAATTTATATAAAATATTAATAAATTAATAAAAATAAAAACCTGCTTTATGCCCTTTGTGTAGATATAAATAAATATATCTAGTACTACAGGTTGTCTAGCATTATTTATAGGGCACGTGTTTTTGTATTGCTTTATCTTCCAGGTATAATCTTCTAGTACCTACACACTGTTGATAATAATATCTAGAGTGTAGACGATATAAGTATACTCATTTATATTCTCAGACAAATTCCCCGCCCTTCAGGCGTCTATTTGTCTGTCTGTTTGTACTTAATCATAATCATGGCATGACGTTGTTTCACGGCCAGTAATAATAGACGTGTTTATTATAGTTTCCGTTCATAATGTGGTGTTAAAACCAGTTAGAAAGGTAATTTAAGATCTAGGAAATCTGGTGTATAAATGGCCAAAATAAAATGGCAGCAATTTCGATGATAAAAAAGTCGACTTTTGACTTTAAACTTTCGAGCTTATTAGGCTAGGAAAAGGTAAAAGTTTTAACTTACATGCACTGGCATCCATCGCTCCTCTATCGCATATAATCAGGCAATCCCTCTGGCAAGTTCTGCCCAGCTCGAAGAAGGTGTTCTCAATCTGTATCATAGTCCTTAACAGATTCTCCTGGAATTTTAACGCTGTAACAAAGAATACACATTTTTGAATACCCAAGTTTCGCTCTGAGAGCAATAGTAGGAACTAGCTATACAACGTGTTTCTTTTGATATTCCATAACTCTAGGGTATTTTAATGGGATCATGTCAAAGAATCAGCAGTATTTATTCATTATTTTTTCGTTTTAATTTTTCATACAAAATAGTCTCGATTAGGTATTTATGTAAAACACCCTGAACAAACGTGAAATATGACAACGTCGCATTTTCTTAGCTTTAAATATGAATGATTGTTTTAAATGAAAATGATTTACTCGTACTTATCAATGAAACTTATGTTAATTAATTATGATTGATGTTATCTTCGAAACTAAGTGTTTTTGGAACACTTTGTCTAGGAGTTTTTGTATTATTTTTATTTATAGCACATAACCTTAGTTATGAGGCATCAAAAGAAACACGTTGTATATGTGAGGATGGGTACTGTAGGTAGGTACTATCGACGAAGTTCATATATAACCACCGTAAGGACTATTCTTGCTTGCAGCGCTCGGCGGTTATAGAACCGGGCCGGTAACAGATGTGGTCATCGTATTCACGGGATTTTGTTTTGAAATTGGTTACTTATGAACTTCTTTGATGGTATACTTCTGCCTAACCTTTCGAATAATTCAAGCGTGATGTTATGTTATGTATGAGTAAGTGCAGTGATAAATGGTTTCCATCATCATATGCTAAAATCAACCCACGCAATGATGCCCAAAAACTTCAAATGACAGATTATGATGAGTATTTGGGAAATACCGAAACAAATGTCTCTTAATTCTATAATAGTTGTTTTAATACCAAAACACAACTAACGAATAGACTACTCCATGGGAAAGCGCAGATGGTCAAAGTTTATTCTTGCAGGTATTCTAAACATTGTGAATAAGATAAACTTCGTGAATGACGATGCGTGTTCGAACGTATACAACAGTAAAATTACCGGCTGGACAGAAGACATTCATGATAAATTCATCAAGAAATATTTGAAGGACAAAACAAAATGATGTCTACTAATTAATAGCTACCCTCTTGTACATTTTTGATAAGGAAAAGGAATTTGTTCGTTAAAAAGTTTCAGTTACTAATGAACTTTTTAATAACCTGTTTCAAGAAGTGTAAGTGTGACTCTTAAATGTCAAAAGAATAGATAGGTCGTTAAAAAAAAAAAAAATGTTCTAGAACAATATAACCTATAAAATGAGGTATTGAATGGGAGCCAAACAAACTCGTGTGATGAATACATATATCTATACTAATACATATAGTAATTCTTATTTTTTTTTTTTTCAGGTTGGGAAATCATCAAATGACTTCTCCCACTCTTGGCATAGCGAGAGGGTGTGTCTGACTTTTACTGACTAAAACCCACCCGTGTTCCTTCCGTTGCCTGTGTGCCGGGGCCGATAGTTATTCTGAAGTGTTTGTTTGAACGCGGTAATCTCTGGAACTATCAGCCGGATTTGAAAAATTATTTATACATTTGATAGCCCTATTCTGGTGGAAGGGCTATGGAGACAGCTCGCCGTCCGATAAGGACCAGGCCCGTGTCGACGGCGCCACGCGCGCCTCAAAGAGATGTCAGCACCAACCGACGGGGTCGAAAGACCAATGCCTGCTGGGGTTGCGGGTTTATCCGAAAGGGATATCGCGGCCCCGGCACACAGGCAACGGAAGGAACACGGGTGGGTTTTAGTCAGTAAAAGTCTGACACACCCTCTCGCTCTGCCCAGAGCGGGAGAAGTCATTTGACGATTTCCCATACCGAAAAAAAAAAAAGGGCTATGGAGACAAACATCACGCTACAGGCCTTAAGAGCCGAGCAAAAAACGGGGCAGACCTATGATTTAAATATACATTGTGACGCACTTTTGATTACTGGGAAACGGAATTCCCCCAGAGGAGTTGAGTTGACACTCGAACGAAACCTTTATCCTTTTTATCAATTATGTACAATACAATATTTTCTTAATATCCCTAGACAAACTTCGTGTTTCGCCAGGCGTCGGATTTCCATCAGTTGTCCTTTGCACTTGGTGCTTGTACGTATGGACTCCTACCGCTGCGCCCGCGTTGCCCTCAACCATAATTACCGAGTGCAAAGGGCAACTGATAGAAATCCGACGACTGACGAAACACGAAGTTTGCCGAGGGACATTAAGAAAATAGTTGTACTGTACCTCGATTATAGTAGGTACTGAACTATAACATACATACTTGACAATAAAATCATGTCAAGCTAATATCATTAAACACGCTTTTATTGGACGTGTATACGATGCTATGTTAGGCTTGATAACACTCTGTTAATTTATAATATTATGTTTATGTAGCAGTAATCGGATAATCTTGTGGCTTTAATTGGTCATCAGCAACCATGTTAGCAGATTATTATGAAATATAATGTAATGTTTGCATAATAAACAATAACAAATGCAAATAATGATACGGCGGTTTTATATTTGTGCGAACTTGCCATTACAGAAACCTTGATTTAAGTTTTCCGATAACACTTCAGGAAATAACTAATAGAATACAAGCGAACATTTCAACTTCCTGTAGGAAATGGTGCAGTGAAAAGCTTTAAAAGAGGATAAGTCGGCGCTGGAGTAGCGCTGACGTGACGGTACCAGGATAAATAAAGCGATTCTGGTAGAACAATTTCCATGAAGTTTTCTTAGAAATTGTTCTACTAGAGTCGCGTCGCGCCTATCTGTGGAAATCTTTAAAAACACTTGTTTGTGATATAACTCGAATAGGTACTTATTCAGAATCTATTAATTTTTGCTTTTGTTATTCTCATTATACGTAGTCGGGCCATAAGTTCTGTCACATAGGTAAAATTTCGAATTTAGAATGCAAGCCGAGGAAAATATTATGGGCATTCGAAATTTGAATATTTAAAGAAAATAAAAACAAAGGGTTTCTGGAATTTTGTTCATTTTCTAAAATGGAGTGGACGCGCAAAGAAGACAGAGTTGCAGTAATTGCATTGCATCGTTGCGGTCACGCGCCAACTGAGATTTTCAAACTGCTGAAAAATTTGAAAATTCCACTGAGATTTATTTATCGTACTATCAAACGATTCAGGGAAGATTCAAGATTAGAAGATAAACAAAGGAGCGGTCGACCTCGTAGTGTTCGGACTCCAGCGGTCATCAAAGCAATGAAGGCGCGAATCCAACGAAATCCTGTCCGCAAGCAAAAAATGTTGGCTCTGCAGATGGGACTAAGCAGAACTACTGTTAAAAGGGTGTTAAATGAAGACCTAGGACTGCGTGCTTATAGAAAAAAAAACAGCACATCTTCTTAACGCACGGCTGAAGAAAATCAGACTCGAAAGAAGCCGGGTTTTGCTATGGCGGTACGCGGGAAATAAATACCGCAAAATACTTTTTTTCAAAATGATAAAGTGTATGCCGCGTATAGCGCCGAGAGGCTTCATTTAGGCTGTGCGGCATCTGGTCTACCTGTTCCAGGGTCTCTGCCATTAAGACGATGTCATCGGCAAACCGAAGGTGTGAGATGTACTCGCCGTCCAGCGTCTTGAAGACGTCCTCCAACTCATTGGTAAACAGTTTCGGGGCTGTCACATCCCCTTGTCTCACCCCTTTGAGCAGTTGCGATGCGGCTGGTTTTCTGATCCTGGATCTGAACAGTCATCTTAGCAGCGTCATACAAGCAGCTCAACACTGCCAGTTAATTCGACATCGTTGCAGAGCCCAGAAATGCCCATAGTTCGATGAAGTCGAAGGCTTTCTCGTAGTCCACAAATGCTATACACAGCGGCTGGTTGTACTCCTCGGTTTTCTGTACAATTTGCCGAACAGTATGGATGTGGTATACGGTAATAAAGCCTTTTTGAAAACCGGCTTGTTCTCGTGGCTGGAACTGATCAAAGCCACGACCTCGACCAAAGATTCGCCAGGAGAGCGAATCGATTTTAAAGTTCCGGTTGGAACGTTTTGGATCCTAGAGCGGCTTGGAGCTGCATA
The DNA here is from genome assembly GCA_947364205.1 of Agrochola lota. Lineage (NCBI taxonomy): Eukaryota > Metazoa > Arthropoda > Insecta > Lepidoptera > Noctuidae > Agrochola > Agrochola lota. The sequence continues at coordinate 17,292,249 of OX376228.1, forward strand.
GGTCGGAGAGAAGGCCTCATCATGCGGATTCTCGCAGCTCGAAAATTGATATTTAGTGCCACGGACAAGCCTGTGATCGCGTAAACCTACTGATCACGGAGACGTCTCTAAATATGTGCTTCTTATCCGTCATGATAAGTCCATCTCGTTTCTTCTCACGCTATCGGGGCCGCGAGCCCTACCAGGTTCAATTCCTTTCGGGTTTCTTTTCGAAGAACGAATTCATCAAGAAAAGCCTCTGCAATTCTTAAGAAGTAATATTCAGTTTGACTTTTGACATTTTGAAGGTTAGCCTATCTGGCAAATTACCCATTGTATAATAAATGACGACAGTTAGGTTCATTTATCTACATTAAGTTATTTGGATACAAACGTTTTGGAAAGACATGAACTTTGATCACGGCAATTTACGGCACGATCTATACCAATGAACGTCCCACGTCGTATACAGCTAGTACAATTAAATTTAGTGAACTGTCACGCACACAATCCATATACATTTTCCAAATGAATGGAAATTGAGTGTCCTGTTCTAATAAACGAGACTGAAAATCATAGTACAAGTACTCCTATCTATACATGATACGAAATCACCCAATGAATAAAAGATGAAAATCTATAAAAGCGACACGGTAGTCCTTAACATTACAATATTCCATGCATTTGTAATTTTTCTAATATTGAAAAAATTTACTGCTCCGACACTTAACGAGATGGACTTTAGTGTCGGCAAGATGACAGTTAGAGATAGCTAAAAATAGGAAGAATTTGAATATTTTTTGTCGCTATGTGTGCGGACATGAGATGAAAACCACGAGACATGTCTATGACGCAAGAGGACACCGACGCGACAAGGCAGGCGCGCGGACCACATATTATCACCTACAAATCACAGTTAACGACCCCGGTAGGTACCATTATAATCAATGCCAAAAAATAAGCACGAATATAGATTTTACAATGAAAACTTTATCTTACGTCGCATCTTAAAATCAATATCATGAGTCGTGCTCATGATAAATCAAGCATCTAAATAATTCATAGACTGTTATTAATTTCCGAGAGAATTCGCTAGTACGTTGCTAAATAGCTATCGTAGGTAACGATCGTCTCTATTTATTTCCAATGAAAAGATGCTGATGCTGCGAGTTCGTATTACGATATCAACGTCTTTCAACCATCAATTAAGAAGGTATTGTGTCTAGAGGTATCTTGTTTATGTAAGTTGATTCCGATTCTGACCGTAACAGAACGCTAATGTAGTCATGTTGAATACCACCAGTCTACACTGCATTTCAAGCAAGCCAGTAAATAGTTTTATTCACACACTTGCCAACGAGTAACAGCAAGATATATGTCTGATAAGAAAGATGGGTGGCAAAATGTTGTTTGTGGAAAATCTTTTTGAGTTTACAAATAGAAAGTGCAAGTTCCCGGTGTAATTGACAGACAGTTTGTACCATATGGACTATTTCGTTGGACTATTTAAAAAATAAAGTAAATTATTTCAGTTAGAGGCGTGCCGGGAGACGAATTCGGCCGTGATTGTCTGCTGCGTTTTATTTTCAGCGTTATACTAATGAACTCGCACTGGATGTGGATAATTCAAGTTTTCAGTGTTTTTTATTTTATTTTAAATTTTAAACTAAGTGGGTGTAATTGTAGGATAATAATTGTATCATTTAAAAGTAGGACACGTTAGCGAAAATTCTATCTAAATGTACGGCTCGACGTCGGCGACAGCTGCCTAGACAATTTACGAGGTTGATATGAAAATGGAGGCATTAACGAGTTTTACGGCTGATAACAATTATAGAAAATTAAAAAAAAAAAAAAATTGCCCATGAAATCTACAACCTCATCAAAAGATACAGGTTTTCTACGTAATTTTGTGTATAGCAATATGTGTATGTACCTAAGGCTTAGTCCATAATTAACATTTGAGTATACGGGTACACCTTCTCATAATATACTATACTTGTTTTACTTGTCATCGGCCATAATCATAAATTACCTACTTTAGAGTGGACACTTAGGTATCACATGATAGATAAGAAAAATCTATAGCCATGAACTTGATAAAATAATATTGTTTTTGCTAGGCACGTAGTTAATAATAATAAAAAAAACATGATTTCGCCAAACCGCGGAAAAACTTCTTGGTAAGTACGGGTTTCTTGCCAAGAGGATAATAACGTTAAATAAGGAAATAAGGGGGTTTAATTAAATTTCCTTCTTTGAGCAAAAAGTTTTGCTTTTTATTTAACAAATCCATCTGTCATTGTACAATACTGTAATCATATTTTTTTCCTAATTACAAAGTCAACGTGCCGAGGCCAAATGCATCCGTACCAAGAACGAAATGGTATTTTTTAGGTAACAAAGACGTCATACCAGTTATATTTATTGCAAGTATTTGCAAGCTGACAGTAGTAAGCTCATTAATTATCCATAAATAAAAGAAATAATAATTCTTTGAATGCCTATCTTGCCAGCTATGAAAGACGGTTCATTCAAACTGGATAAATGTTTAAAATCGAGTGCCAAAGATGCAGAGGGATCAGATAGCTCATATCTTTTTGATAATAAATTAAAACTAAACAAAAGACGATAGCTTTAAATGGCTTCAAAAATCGGTTAAAGAATCCAGTCAAAATTAACGTACTAGAAAGTTATTTTAGAACATAAACTTGTATTGTCGAAGATAACGTGGAAATCAAATTTATTTTCGTATCGCGTGCTTTGTTTTCATGACAAATTTCAAATTACATTATTCATCGTTATTTGAGTAAGCTCCTGTTCGCTTTGCATGGCGAATCGACGATACTTTGACTCAGTAATTTTCTATCATACGGTTTGCCTACTTAAACGAGAGGATTTTTGTAAAAGTTGAATCAATTTATTTTATAATCATTGCTAAACTCACTAGCATAAGAATGGTATTTAGAACGATCATTATTATTTAAATGTGGACGTTGACCAACACACGCCTCCACTGACGTCAATGCCTTATGCCTCATAAAAAAAGAAAGAAGTTTCAACGCTTTTTGTGACGTCATCAAAAGCTAAACAAAGCTCCTTATACCTGACTGAAGCTAATTAGTCAGTCACACCGTAATGACCAAATAATTCAATCATTGTGATATGACAGTCTTTTGCAAAAGAGGCTACAAACTTCTTGAAATACTATGCGTGGTTAAATATGGGTACTGGCACGATACCAAACCTAACATATTACTGAGCACATGAACCGAGATAATCTAAAGTGAAAACTTCTAAAAACCGCAGTCTGCTAACGATCCTATTAATACCAGATGTGTTTCTTATCACTGCGACAAACTTCGATTACGTGATTTGAACAAAAAGAAGCACGCGAATTCGTCAGTTAGCTTGTTTACTTTCCGATTTTTATCTCTAATAAACAACACTATTTGTTGCAGCCAGCGGTCTGCAATGGGCTACCTAATTTGATAAGAACTGAGCAACATGTACCTATATGCTTAGATAGATAGCTAAAGCAATTAGCGATAGATCGATGACCCGAACTGTTGTCATGTGATATGGTTGTTTTTAGCTTTATAAGAGATACTGCATGAGCTTCCATTTTAGCGTTGGTTACCGGTGGTTACTGACTCACCACTGACACCGTCGCTTGCCTGGGCTACAGCCGCGGCTGTGCACCATTTGCAATTAGTAGAGCACATGCCAACTGAAACACTTTTCGGCGGATCTGCCACATATTCATTATCTATTTATGAAATTGCTCATGTTTTTGCGAACTGAACTGATCGTGGTGCGTAGCACGTTTGATCATAGATGGTTTTATCATCTAAGCCTAAGTATATGGCAAACTGGTTTCTAGCATTGCTATTTATAACTAAAATCGTGATTGTTAAACCCGTTAGGATCTATAGTGGTATGAATATGTATGTATGAGCATGACAGATTTTAAAATCATTAAGTTGGGTTCGATAATCTTAATGGCTTTGCGTGTAAAGGTAGATGTCGGTCTAGGTGATTTATTGTGTAACAATTAAGCGTCCAGCGGCCTGATAATGATACCTTTGTGTTATTATATTGACATGAAACTTCAAGGCAAAGACGTAATTGATACTGAAAATATTTGTAGGTCGATATTACCTTCAACATTGAAACTTGGCTCGCCCTACTTCAGAACAAAAGGTTTTTATACGAACTGTTGTACCTATAAAATTTTAAGGACAAGAAAGCTAACGAAGTGTTTGTTTCTGTATTTCGTAAGTAAAGATATTAGACGAAAAAGGGCACGAGGTCGCACGACCACTGCCTTAAAAGAAATCATAAAAAGTGGTAGTACTCTATACGCCTACTAGTTTTTAATGACAAAAAACCGTATTACCGTTACAGGTTATTAACATTTCATAATGGCATTCATTGAGTATGAATCAATATCTGTTTGGTGAGGTCGTCCCGACCTTGGGCGATGTCTGTCCGAACGAACTTAGTCACCAACCCCTATAAAACTAAGCTTTATGTGTTTGTCAATAGTACGCTAGGCTAGACACAAATATCTACGACGCTACTATGCCCACGATTATTCTAGTAAACGAGGAAAAGTCTGAATATACAAGGACGGAAAATTTTCATGTCGATACTTCAAACGACAAAAAAATTATGGGAATTTTGTCAACACTTGTCTGTCATTAGTATTCTTTTTTTTCTAAATATCCAGACTCATTCAGATAAAAATACTTGACATGATTATAATAGGCCTATAAGTCACATGGCTAGGTAGTCAGCAACAATTCAACCGTGAAGGAAAATTAAAAATATGGACGACATTCAGTTTGAAGATCTCTTTCATGATGTTAAGATGTGAAAACGAATATTTTTAGCACAAAAAGATGTAGACATTAGGTATGTAAGTATGAGAGATAAAAGTATGTAATGCACGCCAAAAGTAATTATTGTTGTTTTACGTCAGTTGCATGTGACTTTGTTATGAGTAAATATCATCAGGATATAAAATGACAAACATAACATTGATGGATGTTTAGGAACGGATGGTGGACTTATTCAGGCATCGTTTGATGCTCAATGTACACAGATGTCTGCGTCACACATTGATGACAAACAGTTTGTATATACAATTTATTAGAAGTACAATGGTTTCGAGTTATATGCGGTATATTCGAGTGATGGCTAACCGTTGGGGGGCACTGGAGCGGAAAACTGCGGTTGAGTGGAACCGGGCACGATTGTCTATTTCTGTTTAATTGGTAAAATGCGTAAAATTAAATAATAAACGTTTGCATGTTGATGCGGTACACTTGATGTGTTATAAAGGGACCCGGTGAATAAAAGCTTAAAAAATATTTTTGTCCCTTTCTAGCCGACCATTTTTAGAAACATCACGTATTCTCGATCTGGTAATAGGCAGTCTCGGTATCAATCGCTGAAATTATGTCGTGACACGTTTCAATTGTAAATATACTACATTTTATCAGCAACTACCGAAGTCATTCAGGCGTGAAACAGAGCAGGCCAACAAAAAATTGCAGTAACGAGCTTATCACAACAACACAACGGAAGAATATACACGCTAACGTAAAACATGAATTACTTTATTATATCAAAGTTTGGTGGACGATTTAAAAAATAAGATTATCAGTACGATTAGCATCGCATTTGATGCGCTAGCAATTCGAACATAAAATAAAATGTAGTAAAACGACCAGTTGCCAAACAATTCGTTTTATCGATAATATATCGACATTATTCCACATACGAAACCTGCCCCAGAGCCTCTCGTCATCGATCCTAGAGCCTAACAATGCTAAAGATACATAACTACATAACTACGCATTCCATATACAACGTGTTTCTATTGCCGTGAACGTGACCGTGAACTAGCTTACTCGATACGTCAGCGAAACACACATTAGCATTCACGTGTCGAGACCGTCGAGAAGCCTCATAACGATCCCTCCCTGCCACCCCCACAACCCCCAGCTTATCTATACATTTACAATTAAATTTATAAGAAGTTTATACCAATGCAATGGTAGAAATATGTATTATTCAATGGGTAAACGCCTGGCAACCTTGCCCATAATGGATTAAACAGATTTACAAGTACGTAACGACTCAATACGATCGTCAATAGAAACGACTAAGCGAAGTTAATCTTGCTCTTTTCATTATCAAAGGAGATTGTAATTAAGAGGATTGGAAAGACTAAGCTGTGTAATTAGAACAGAATGATTCTATGCGACTTTTAAACGCCCCTTTACTTTCAAAAATAGATAAGAGCCTTTCAAAGTAGTTTTTTCTGTCGCATAGACTCTGAAAGACCGCATTCGGCCACATATCCAGAAAATCAATAAATTAAACTACGAGGAATCAAATAGCATACAATCAGAAACAAATAAAGTATCCTTTAAATAGATAAGATCGTCCCCATGAGGCGATTCAAAGCTTCGCATATAGGGGCTCGCAAATCGGTCTTCACCTAGAGCAAAAATAAACGATGCACGTGACCAACAGCCGAAATACGCGGCGTAACAGAATACAAATACGTTTGATGTTACGCAACATAATTATTGTCCGTTTTAAATTTTATATGAGATTTATACAGATCTAGACTGTTTTATATTGGACTTTAGCCCGACGACGTTACGTCTTGGCAGTGTATGAAATGATACATCTGTCCTATATGTATGTGACAAAGCATTACAGTACAGAATTCTCTGTGACGTCCGAATTCGTAAAATTTTAATATTGAACAAGTATAAGCCAGCAGATGTATGAATCATGTCTACAATGACATGATTCATACATCTGCTGGCTTATACGCTGCAGGTGGGACATTTCCGAATGGTATGACTTACCTAACGACTTTTTCAAACACTTACAAGGTTTTGCCAGATACGATCGTTATCAATATTTGTAAGTTTATATTTTAGATGACTTGAAATAAAAGGAATAAGTAGTTGAAAACTAAATTGGTATACCATCGGGCCTTACCAAAAATTGAGTTAATGTGTTTTGGTATGTGGCATGGAATCTGGTAACAAACTGTTCTATGGGGATGATACAGCGACAAGAGTCTGAAGAAACAAATTCTAACGAGAATTCTTGCCAAACATAAAAGGTACAAAAAATCTTATCTTTACAATTAGCAAGAAACCAGGGGTTATCATTGTTCTGTGTGTTATTTTATTAGGCCCCCAAATATCAAAACATTGTGGAACATGCAAGACAACGTGATAACTCAGAATTTTGTTTAGCCGCGACTTTATAACTACTTTAAAGGTTTCTCCAATCAAAAGCCTGTTTTTTAGATTGAACAGATTTTTATCAGGATTCTGAGCGACCAGCCAGTTTAAAGAGTGGATGAGGTACATGCTAATAGCATTCCCCCTTCACGACGAAAATAGATCAATAGGAGACGAAGAAAAATGTACAAACGTGATTTGAAGAACGTAATTTTTCGAAGAAAACATAGGGAGCTTGATATTATTTTACTAAAAGGGTTGAGTGCTGCCTGCCCTGTTAAACATATTTCTAGACTATATTTAGAAACCTTTCTCGTGTTTTGTTCCCATTTGGAATGTTCCATTTGTCCATCATCCCCAGTCTTTACTATAATTACTAGCATTTAGCAATGAAAATTCAATTAACACTTGGCAGAGCGTAGTCAGTCGACCTACCTCACGTGGTTCCTACGTCAATAGCAGTCACGCCCCTAGCACTATAAAGAGACCAATATCTACGTGAGAATTTCTACCGAGAAAGTCAATTTGACCTTCAAATGGCAGACAGAAAAACTTGGAGGAGATATAAAAGCATGTACCGAATGACGTAGATAAAAATCCTAAACAAGTTTCACTCGTTTTCATAGTGAAACATCGGCTGCAATGGAATAAGCTGCATGCATGAAAGTCTAATTAAAGCACTTGTATGATTAGAAATGAGGACGCTGAACTTGGGCTGTGGATAAGATTACATACACAGCGGAATGAGTTCGGCCGGTCTCGTCTAAAACTAAACAGAATAAAACAATAAATAGCCAGCAGAATTAGTCTAAACAAAACGATGTACGATAGGGTGAAAAAAAAACGTGTGATATAAGATTTTGGCAGCAGTCAATGCTAAACAATGAGCGTACAGGCAGAGGTTTCCGGTCATCAGACTTGCCAATGCGACGTTTGGATTTTCCTAAAATATTTTATTTTCTTTCATCGAGAATTTAATTCGTTCTGCGCATTTAAATATGAAAGACATTTTATGAAAAAGACGTATACACCCACAATCTTTTATTTTTCAAACAGTGCAATAAAATGTTACGGTAATGTGACATGCAGCAATCAAATCAATTGTTTACTCCATTGTTTCTGTTCCGTTAAATTTGTTGCTCGTCAACTCAACAGTAGGTACTATCTTGGAAGTTTCTGTTTGTAAATTGTATGGAACAATGTGGGTTGAAATGTTGGCATCCACAATCAAGCAGGTTCCTGTAAGCACTATTCTTCATAATATAAACACTTCATTTGTTTATGTAAACTTAATTCCTAACTGCAAGTGTGGAATGAAAATAGCTTTATCAGATATGCAGTATCAATAATATCTACATTAGTAAGTTTACAGAATAAACTGACGTAAACTATCTATTTGAAATAGGTTGAACATTATTTATATCTAGTATATAATTAATATATGTCACTTTGTTTAAAAGGAAATTTAATATACACTAAGTGAGAAATAGTAATAATATATAATGTAATAATATATAATATAATATAATAGAAATAATAATAATATAGGCAACGTCGTAGATAGCCTATTTAGGTACCTAATCTCATGCATTCTTAAATATGGATGAAGGTTGACAAAAACTGAAATGTGAACGTAATGAAACAAAATTATTACTTAAGCTGTGAAAATTAGGCTGCCTTCGCATTTGGCGTTGGTAGACGTTGCGTTGACGCTGCGCTAGAGTCGCGTTGACGCTGTGCTTGAGTTGACGGAATTTAATAGAAACTTTTGGATGTTTTGGCGCAACGTAAATGTTCAACGAATACCATCGCTAGCTGCGAAGGGTGCCTTAAAGCGTGCTTTCATGTGAAAGCATTGGGCATGCGCATGCAATATTTGGACATTATTCTACTATATAATTTTTTGTAGTCTAATTATAGAATAGTTGAAATCTTACCTTCGTCTGCGGAGAGATCTGCGAACTTGACACCACCACTGTAAAAGAAAAAAATTACATTGCAGTACTTTTTACATACAAAACTTATTTGTATTCATTTCATGTTTTCATTTTTATTAGATCACTTATGCATTAGTTCCCAATTCCATATAACAAGATAAAAAATTAACAACTACTGCATATTTGTGTTGTGCAAGCTTTTAAATTTCAAAAACTAAGGCATTTTCACAGTGCATACTAAGTAAATCAGGTTTTAAATTTACATTAACTTTCTTTACATAATAATTTATATCTTACTGGTAATCATGGAATCGGAAACTATTTGTATGCCGAAAATCAACTTTGTCTAGTTGAATGTATTGACTAGAATGTAAGTAAAAATATTTCCCAAAAAAAGTGTTAAAAAAAATTCACTGCTTTGTCAAAAAAACAATAATAACATTTTTCAATTGACTGATGAAACTTTTTATTACAAGTTACAAAATTAAGATGTGAATTGTGTAGGTAAACAGTTCTGATAGAGAATGTAAATTTAAAAGCTTGAATTAATGTTTGTGATGCACTGTGTAGTTTTTGTAGGTATCTCATTTACCTGAGGAGCACGTTAGCCGTTTCCGGCACCCGGAACACCTGGAAATAAACACATTGTGGAACCATGTCATATGATCTCCAGATGGAGACACCACAATTCAGAATTCGAGAGGGAAGCAATATTTTGCTAGGAATATCTAACTTTTGAAGGAATGTAATATCACAATAGAACAGGCCAAATAGGATTTCAATTAATAACAGTAAAACGATAAAATTAGTAATATTTCTTTCAATAGCATTGATAAGCTACAGATAATTTAATCGTTATCGTAAAGTTTCTACATTTTATCAACACAAATAGAGACACATTTTTCAAAATCTAAACATATTGACAACAATCTAATAAGATTAGGTAGAAACTTAGCTAATATAGTTAAAATAAAAATAAAATGTTTTGCTCACCTTCCATCCTAAATTCTCAAAGAACGTGCTGAGGCGAGACTGTCCGGTGGTTTTGCCGCCACACGGTCCTGAATAAAAATACAATGTGGTTTTGGGGTAAGATTTACGTCGTCACAAATCCACGTGTTGCTTTTTTCATGACACCATTATCACATACAATAACAAATAAGATACCACAAAGATATATTACACTTCATTAGTGAAATAAACCGTTATAAAACATAATAGCGGCATAGAAAAATTAAGAAATCACCGTATACAAAATTATGAGCAATTCTTACCTCCAGTGAGGACCAGTTTGTAAACGATTTTCTGGGTTTGATTCGCCATTTTAAAGTAAACGCAAATATATAAATTAAAATTAAATTACACTAAGAAGGATACTAAGCCCACAAATATCATAAAAATGTTGAATTTACAAAAGTGTTAAAAAGAGCCATCACAGTTTAACACGCATCGCCCGTCAGGCGTGCGCTCAAATGAAAGAGTGAATGAAAGTGAGGCGAGTGATTGACTGAGTATTTTGACTCGCAGCATCGGGTATTGAATTGAATGATTCATAGACAAGTTTTTGGAACCATAAACGTATGCATGGTACGAACTTTTACCGCCATCTAGTTGTTACGTGCTGTACTAGTGATGTAATAGTCACAGCCAATATTATAAGTTTTTCCTAGTTCAGATTAAAACTTTAAACCCAACTGAAACAAATCTTCAGAATTTTAAATAAACATTATACAACTACATATGAAACCAAACCTTTTATTAAGAATCAAGTTATTCCCACTGAACTTAACTTTAAAATACATTGGCCATTTTTATTTTTAACTGAATTAGAACATAAAACTGATATTTTAATTTGAGTATAACGTTCGCTTTCCTTAGAGCTGTCTTCAAGTTTTTCCAATTGTAATACTAAAGCTGGAATTTGTTCCCAATATCTTCCGAGACAACGATTCCTTTTCTCAATATAAGTTGTTTCTCTGAATGCAGAAGTTGACTCACCATCATCTGAATCAATAAACAATTTCATACACATATTTTTTTATATACTGTTATGATATACACAGTAATTTCCAGACTTTACCTTCCATATCAGAAATATCATTGTCTATCCATCTTGTTTGTATGTTTATATAAATTATTCCCACATTAAATTCATTCGCTATAAATCTGCTGTAGTTAACTAAGACATTTAAAAGAGACAGTCCTGTGAAAACATTAAAATATTAGCTAATAAAATAAATCATTGAATAGATAACTTCCTTTTTTTAAAGTCAGTTAAACATTATTATAGTGCCTGAACAAGATTGTTAGCAATGTATCACACACACACTATCAGTAGGTAATGTTATCCTAGAATCCTAGATACTATTTTCATTTGTTAAATAGAATAGAATATATTTATTGTAAAACATGAGTATACATCAAATAATATGTGCGAGGTCTTAAAATAACAGGCAGATCTGCATGTTTTGCCATTTATGGAGTACAAAACAACATACTTCAACAACAGCAACATAAAAAAAAAAATTGTCTACACAACAAACTATGAGATTAAAACTTAATCCTAATGCTAATTAAATAAATTAGTACATCTTGTCATCTCATATTCTTCTTTAATTATTATATAGTTAATGTATTTAACTTTTATTCCATTTCTACATTTATTTTTTATTCAATAATTAATTGGTTTAGCTCCTGTGTTTATTTATTCAACTTACCCATTTTATTATCATCGCCAAGATGTTGAAACATCAAACATGGTAAGGAATCAACAATAATTAGTGCCAAGTTTTCAATTATGAGAGTCTTGTTTTTAAGGCCCTTGAACAGCTCCACTAAATCCTCCATTGTCCATATGTGAACTACTCTAATTTTGTACATTATTGACGCCATATCCTGGAAAGTAAAGAAAATTTTTATGTTAAATCAATCAAAAAATTATGATACCATTTTTATTAGCTTATCTTCTGGGTGAAATTTAATTCATGGGCATCCTCTTAAGAGCTGGACCTGGTTTCACTATGGGAGCAACTCTGAATCGCGAAAAAAGTCAGCTAATAATTTTATGTTAGCATAGCTCGTCAAAATGTAGGGAACAGCTGTTCTTTTTACCTTACTGTAATATAGTAAATAAAATAAATCAAAACCTTATGAGAATATTGTTGATCATCCAACATCTTTTGTACTCTGACTGCTGAGAAATCCCCTTTAGTATCAACGTATAAAACAGAGCTAGTGTCATCTTTGACGCAATTAACAGCTAATTGGAACGACAATTGAGTTTTCCCTGAATCTGCAAGGCCACATATCTCTGTAATGTATTTTACTGGAATCCCACCATTTGTTATAGCATCTAACCTGAAATTAATTTTTAATTAACAGTTAGCGCTTGAACAAGTATTAGTCGGTTCTAAGATTTATAAAACAATACTAAATACCTAGGGCTAGCTATTGCTAGTATAAAAAGTTTAATTGCATACCTTTCTATAACTGTATTAATTCGACTTCTTGTCTTGAAAACTTTTATAAATAAATCTGTTCCATTTATTAGTGGCGCTGAATATTTTGTAAATATTTCATTTCTTAATGCTAATATTTCAGGTAGGCTCAATTTAGTTAACGCCGATAACTTTGAAACATCTTCTTGAAGAAAATGTAAAATTGTTGTAATACGATTTTGAGCGAGAGTTCTTAGCGAACTCTCGGACAGGTTTCCTAAATTCTGGGACTTTAACTTTAGCATTTAAAACAAATTAAAAGTTATAAACAAAACAAAGACAAAATAATTTTCAAATTGTGAACTGTGATTGATTTCATTGATTGAATGAGAGAAAGAGCACAAGAGGAGTGAATAGAGTGAATGAAAGTGGCAAATGTCAAAAGACAGAGACAAAGACAAAAAAATAGAGACGGGCTCAAGCAGGTTCTCAAATTCTCAATGGTTTCACTCGGTTGGACGATTCAACTCATGATTTTAGCCAATTTCGATGTTCATTTCACTTCAAATAACGAAGTACGTGTATATTTCAATGATCTCAGAGCAATGATTCTAGTGCCATCCACGGCTAAGATAAATAAATCTGTTAAGAAAATAAAATAATCAAAATACTTGTAAATCGCTGGTTAACGGTATTTTTGTACTATCGAATGGAGCATAGACAATGATTGAAAGAATAGGCGGCAAGCACCTCCTCTACCGACGCCCGCCATTTGTGTTTGCTGTCAAAAGCGATGTAATGTAATGTCGTGGAGTCGTGAATAAATTGCGATCATCGCGGCGTAATTACGTAGGATATTTTATGTAGTTAAGTTTTAATATTGTTTTCCACGATGTCTAATATATCGCTCGATAAAGAAACGTTTTATCGACGTATGAAGAAGCTGTACGCAGCATGGAAGGTTGGTAACTCTTCGTCTACTGATGTCACCGTTTTGAGGGCCCGTTCTACAGTAATTACATGTTTTACAGGCTGCTGCAGCGGATTCAAAGGGCGATGATGCCCTGGCGAAGGTCGATTGCCTGGTTTCATGCGTCGGAGTGGACGAAGACACGCTTTACAGCAAGTCAACAGCGCTACAGGTTTGCGCGAGTTTTATTACTCTCCATGTGCTTAAAACGGATTTAAAACATGTCGAGAGCCTTTTATGTATTGAATTAAAAGTTGCTTCGATTGAAAAGACTTCTTGGTTTAGTGTTAGCAGGTTAACGTGTTATTATAAACAGAAAATTTTCAACAATCTATATTTACCCACAACTCAGATTGCAGTTCTACTTGTAATATGTATGTAAAATCCTTATAGGAAAAGTACATATCTAAAATGAACTTGATACATCTGCTTGTATAACTTTACAATAGCAATATTGATTGGTTTTACCATTTTGTTTAATACTTCAGTCAGGTTATAACATGGCATAGTTACTTTGTTCACTGGTGATCAATGACTGTGATCAAGAAAAGAAAAACCTTATTGTATATAATTTTTTGGAGATACAAAAATTATACCAATTCTTTACAGATTATTTGGATGAGCATGAATAATTATCACAATTTATGTACCTACCTTCTGTTTACTACGAATATTATTTCCTTTTATATTCAATGACCGAATGGAATGCACCGATCCTGTACAATTATTGAATATGTTATTGTTTACAATATTTACACTTTTACTCATCACCTACAATTTGCTGTACTCAACGTTTATTTACTCTGAACATTATACAACAACAACTACATAACATCGTGCCTGTAATCCCTGAAGAATTAGGCAGAGGTGTACCTATATACAGTACACCCACATTTCGCTAGTTATGTTTAAGTCCCATGTAATAGGGGGTGAGCCTATTGTCATCTCTGAAAATTATAATCTATAGATAACTATGTATGAATGATATGTATTTATTCTTTTTCGTGTTATCTATCCCTTATGTTACACCTGCCAGGTTTTGTCTCTGCATCACCCTAAGGTTGAGAAAATGCCTCTGGCATTAAGTCCACCTTTGTCCAGTATTTTTTTTTTTACTTTTTCTCAATGTTTAAATAAATAAATTGAAGCATTGAGGTATTTATGAAGGGCAAAATGTAGCTTTTTTTCCATAGAATTGGGTGACTACAATCTATCATCTTGCAAGCCAGTTCAAGAATGTACTAAGACATGCCCAAAAGTCAATGTAAATAATATTTAATTTATCATGTTCTTACAAAACTGCCTCCACCTCAATATCTTCTCATGTTAAATTTTCTGAGTAACTAGCCAATCAACAATTGAGATTGAAAGTGTAGTTATATTGCATCATTTGGTTATTTATTGTGTAATACCACAGTCTAATTTTTATACTGTGGTAATACTCATGAAGAAACTGATATTTATGACATGTATAGTAAAACTGGCCTATGAAACATCATCAGGGTACAGGTTCAGACAGGTCTTATCCAAACCAATGACTTCCAAAAACGCTTGTCATGCAGTTTAATATTGTTCTCACTCAAGGTTCAGTCCTACCTTCATCTTTCTGACTGACCAACTCAGGTCATTTCAAAAGTATGTACTCGTAGTATGATAGTAATTGAAATAAATGCCTTGAGTTTGAGTCTTAGATATCCAACAAAGCTATGCTATAATATTGTAGATGACAGGCAACACCTTGGCATGAGTATCATAAAAAAAAAACACATTTTTATTGAATAGCCATACCCAAAATGTGTTCTTTAAGATTTGTGCTTGAAAAGTAAATGGAAGACTGGTCCTGAGTCACAGATTACAGTATCTTACTTCATATTCGCTGTTATTTTTACATACTTTATTTATGTATGCAGACTTGGCTGTTTGGTTATGAGCTGCCCGACACAATAACAGTTCTCACAGAAAATAGCATGTGTTTCCTTGCAAGTAAAAAGAAGATTGAATTTTTAAGACAAATTGAAAATGGGAAAGAAGAAACAGAACTGCCACCAGTGAAATTACTTGTTAGAGATAGAGTAAGTATAAACCCAAAACCATTTATTATTATTGTACTGTATATATTCTATGTGAGATTTACACAAGCAATGTAAGATATAAAAACATTTAATGTATTTGTGGTTATGTACCAATTTAGTTAGCTTGGCTTTTTTACGGGTGCGTTTGTATGCTCAAACATTACATCGGATAGTACCAGTTAAACATGGCGCCAAATTTTCCAGCTTTCTTCTAATAGGATTTTGTGTAAATCGATGCTTGCGTGTGTCAAAACTTGAGCATTTGTACGTACGCACGGCATTATGCACGCTGCTGACAATAGTCACGAGAGTCAATTTCGAATACCTACTACGAGGAGTCGATTGCATGGCGGTAATCGTTGCATAAATAGTAACTCAAATCAACAAAAAAAGCCCTTATCCAGATCACTAATAAGTCTATTTATTAAATAAAATAATGATTTTTAAAATTAAAATTGCCTGGTCTGTGTTAGGAAAATCTATTTTAGTCCACTTAATTGATTACTGTGATAATAACGGCGTGTCTGTTATGCGCATGTGTGAACACTAGCGATGTTTGGTTTACAAGTTTTCTAACACTGAAGAAACAAACACATGATGAGGAAAATAAATGTAATCGGAATATTTTTAGGACATTGTACGTATTTGAACATTAAATAAACATTACATAGGACGTAATTTTTCATATTCAATGTGTTTCCAGAACGATAAAGATAAAGAAAATTTCAACAAATTAGTACAAGAGATTAAAAAATCTAAATCTGGAAAAAACCTCGGTGTTTTCGCAAAAGATAACTATCCTGGTGAATTCTGCGAAAGTTGGAAGGCTGTAATGAAAGGTGAAAAATTCGAAAATGTAGATATAAGTTCAGCCATTGCACACCTCATGGCGCCAAAAGAAGATTCCGAAATCATAACTGTGAAGAAAGCGTGTATGGTCACTGTTGACGTGTTTACGAAATATTTGAAAGACCAGATTATGGAAATTATTGATTCAGATAAGGTGAGTTTTACATATATTTTTTTCTTTCAAAACGACCATATCTGTTTTTATTTGATCACTAAGGATATGCTTCTTTTTACAGAAAGTGAAACACTCTAAGCTCGCGGAGGGCGTCGAAGCGGCGATATCCGACAAGAAATACGTCACTGGTGTAGACACAAGCCAAGTCGACATGTGCTACCCTCCAATCATCCAATCAGGAGGGAACTACAGTCTCAAATTCAGCGCCGTTTCAGACAAGAACCACTTACATTTCGGCTCCATCGTCTGTTCTCTAGGCGCTCGATATAAATCGTACTGCTCCAACATAGTTCGGACATTGCTCGTCAATCCTACTGATGAAATTCAAAGCAATTATAACTTCCTTTTGAATATAGAAGAGGAGGTTATGAAGAAACTTGTCTCTGGCGTTAAACTTTCGGCGGTTTATGAAGCAGGTTTGGAGTTAGCGAAAAAAGAGAAACCTGCTTTGGTTGAGAATCTTACAAAATCTTTTGGGTAAGTTGGTTGGGATTCATGTTAGACAAAGTATGAATACTATGAGTCTAATAACAAATTTCAAAAGCTCATTGAATCGCTAAATGAATTAAATATTTGTTTATGTTACAGATTCGCAATGGGAATAGAATTTCGTGAAAGTTCAATTATTATAGGGCCCAAAACGTCAACTGTGGCTAAAAAAGGAATGGTTTTTAACATTAACATCGGCTTGGCAAACTTAACAAATAGCGCCGCTACGGAAAAGGAAGGCAAGGTATGATTACTCATAAGATATTACGATTCAGTAATTTTTTTCGGTTCCCATATTAAACATCAGCTTTTCGTCACTTACTATTGGACAGGCCCATTTCACTGTCATCTTTTGACATAGTTTTAGCATTTTGAAACACTTACATAATAATCTGCTTCAATTTCATAACTTCAAAACTGCGAAAATACGCTTCAATTCAAAAGTGGTTGAGTCTGCTGGAGTAATACATTTCTCGACAATAGCGTAGTATTTTTGCATCCCATTTGCAGACATACGCCCTCTTCATCGGTGACACAGTATTAGTGAACGAAGAACAGCCGGCATCCCTCCTCACACAATCTAAAAAGAAAATCAAGAACGTCGGTATCTTCTTAAAAGACGACGACGAGGAAGAAGAAGAAGAGAAAGAAAACAAGACTGAAATACTTGGTGAGTAATTTTGATTGACAGAGGAATTTGAACTTAATGTAAGCGGAGAAAAGCGGTATTTTGTTCTAAAATATGATGTGGTTGCTAGTCAAAAGAATTTGAGTGTTATGTTCAGAGTGGAAGGTTGATTGTCGTGTGTTTACAAACAAAATATGATTAGTAAATAATACTGTTGTCGGGATGATTGACAAATCTATTTCGACTGTATGGAAGCATTTTTGAATTAAAAGTAGTTTTTTTTTTGTGAGTTTGTGCAGTTTTTTTGTTGAAGTTGACTTAAACATAATTTTAAAATAAAGTTTAATAAACTTTTATTAAATATTGAGAGTCACAAGACTCGGTACTCTGCATGTTATTTAAAGGCGAAAACATTGATACAAAACTCAATAAATACTTTTTGATGAATTTAATACTTACACAATTAATCTAATGATTTATATTTAATATTTAAAGATATGTCATGGAAAGATGGATGAAAGATTTATCTTGACTGATTTTTCCACTTGATTTTCTACCTGTATAATATTTGTAAAAGCTTTCAGTATCTATAGATGCTAAACTAACTACCTACAATATGACGAACTGGAGTGTTTTATACTTACTTACACCTATTTTTGTTTCATTACATGCTATCGGAAATCTTTATAGAGAATGGAGGTGAGTTACAACTTATTTTGACTATAAAACCAGTACTTTTTGTTTATCGAAATGTTCGTACAGTATACAGCCGTTATAAGAAGGCAGATGAAGTCTTAGAAATTGTTTAGCTTTGTCTAAAACTGCATATGCCTTAAGAGACGCGGACTGTACGTTATTTTATTATGCTGGATACAGTCTTGGCCAGTAAAAGCTTAAGAATGTTTAGTGTTACTATGAAAGTCAACTGTTATAATATTTGCTCTTCTCTAAACAGTGTAAATGATTGGTATAGACTCATTCATTAGTATTTGTTGGCACATACTGAACCTGGCTTAAAAAAAAGTAAATATTTTAAAGAACAACCTTGCTTTACCAACATAATTTCTAAACACAATATTATTTCAGGCAGAGGTAAAAGAACAGCAGTTATTGAATCAAAACTTCGTACGGAGCACTCTTCAGAGGAAAAACGTAAGGAACATCAAAGGGAACTGGCCATAACACTGAATGAAAAGGCTAAAGAAAGGTTATCAAAACAATCAAGTGGTAAGGAAGGAGAAAAATTGAGAAAAAGCACCGTTTCATACAAGAGCACCAGTCAGATGCCAAGGGAAAATGAAGTGAAAGAACTCAAGTTATATGTTGGTGAGTCAGTGTGAACTTTGCTAATTACAATGTTATACAAATCACAGTTCTGTAAAGCCGCTAATTACTGAGTGCTCGTAAAAATTAAAAAAATTAAACTATAAAATTATCCGCCAAAAATTTTTGTGGATCTTATCTGACAGGGTGAAACAGGACGTATATTTCCTATCAATATGACACACGAAACTTTCTTTATCTTTTATTTGTGGCTTCCAGATCGCAAATATGAAACAGTAATATTGCCGATATTCGGTGTGCCGGTTCCATTCCATATATCAACGATCAAGAACATCTCTCAATCAGTTGAGGGTGATTACACCTACCTTAGGATAAACTTCTTCCACCCTGGTGCCACTATGGGCAGGAACGAAGGAGGGAACTACTCACAACCTGATGCCACGTTTGTTAAAGAAGTGTAAGTATTTGATTATACTGAAGTGTCTGACTCTCCATATCAGGTCTATTGTTTTTTGTGATGAAAAATATTAATTTAGTTTGTCTTCGAAATATTCAAGAAAGCAATGCTAATGTGGTACTGAAAGCCAAGTCATGTTGCATAATTAGTGGCAAATTAAAAGACAAACATAAGGTCGAATAATCATACGCAATTCAACTTTAAATCGCCCGCACCGTTAAGTCTCATGCTGCGACTACACTCGCCGAGATAGAAGTTTATTTTTTTCAGTATTCGACAGTGTTATATGTGCACATGATCGTTTTTCACCTGATTAAACTGCAATTTATACATTAACAGAACATACAGAAGTACAAACACAAAAGAGCCAGGCGAGATCTCCCCTCCATCATCAAATTTGAACACCGGCTTTAGACTTATCAAAGAAGTACAGAAAAAGTTCAAAACAAGAGAAGCAGAAGAGAGAGAAAAGGAAGATTTGGTCAAACAAGACACCTTGGTTCTCTCACAGAGTAAAGGCAATCCGAAACTTAAAGACTTGTACATAAGACCTAATATCGTAACTAAGAGAATGAGCGGGTCTCTAGAATCACACACAAACGGATTCAGATTTACTTCAGTTAGAGGGGATAAAGTGGATATTTTGTACAATAATATTAAGAACGCATTCTTCCAGCCGTGCGATGGAGAGATGATTATACTCTTACATTTCCATTTGAAGCATGCTATTATGTTTGGTAAGTTGAAAGACTTAAAGCACATTTTAAATATTTTTGGCACCTTTTGTATCTAGCGTAGGTATAAACTTCGATACAACAATTATGTTTTGCGATGCTAGTGCAACCCGCGTCGCCAGCCAAAGCCTGATCCGAAGACACCTATTGCATAGTAGGGTTTTTTCTCATAAAGTACAATAGTCGAGTCGTTTTGTCTAGAATAAGAATCATTCATCTATACACGTGACCATAACAAACTCTATGAATATTACTCATTAATTAACTCCTATCCTTAAACAAACTCCCAATTACAGGCAAAAAGAAGCATGTTGACGTCCAATTCTACACGGAAGTGGGTGAGATCACGACCGACTTGGGCAAACATCAGCACATGCACGACAGAGATGACTTAGCGGCTGAACAGAGCGAGAGGGAACTGAGACATAAGCTCAAGGTCGCCTTCAAGAGCTTCTGCGAGAGAGTGGAGAACATGACCAAGCAGGAGGTCGAGTTTGATACGCCTTTTAGGTTAGTTTAAATTTATATGTACCTTACATATGTCCTCGATATACGACGACTGACGAAGACGCACGAGTTACACCGATATTAAATGCACCGTCTGCGCAAGCGCATCGCTATGCGACGCGGTGTTCGGCTAGTTCGACTTTATATCGCTTCGCGTCCTCATACCACATCTTAGTTTCCTACGGGTTCTGTTATGGTGTATGGTATATTCTATCTATCTATCCGTTTGAGTCCGATACTAGTTCGACTCTCACATAAGATGATCGTGGCAAAAACCGTAAAGAATACAAAATATGGCGGAGTAGGCTACTGCGATCGCAGTCGTAAAAGACCTCTCATTGATTCGTCAATATCCTATAGCAGCATTTTCAAGATTGAATAAACTAGAAAGTAAAGTTCTCCAATCCAAGCAAGTGTCAAGAACTACGAATGTGATAATTTAACCTTTTTATTTTAACTCCACAGAGAATTAGGCTTCCCCGGAGCCCCATTCCGCAGCACAGTCCTCCTCCAACCCACTTCGGGCGCCCTCGTCAACTTGACCGAATGGCCGCCATTCGTCATAGCCCTAGAAGACGTAGAATTAGTCCACTTCGAACGAGTACAGTTTCATCTCAAGAACTTTGATATGGTGTTCGTGTTCAAAGATTATGCTAAGAAGGTCGCGATGGTGAACGCTGTGCCTATGAATATGCTGGATCATGTGAAGGAGTGGCTTAAGTGAGTATACTTAGAAACTGAAAAGTATAGTTGTTGCAAATCTCGACGCGTCATGTGACTATTATCTCACTGACATAAGGTTTAAATTGCTATGTGCGCTCGTGAACAGAATGTAATAGTATCTCTCTGTCTAGCAAATAATTAAAAAACTAATAATTTAACACTTTTGTTAAATTCCTTATTTTTTTCATAGTCTCAATCGTTTCTCGTAATTATTTGGACATTTCAAATAATCTATCGATAATCCGATTCTTCGAGACAAAAACGTAACTGCTAAGTCAAAGTCAATTCTAACGATAACCATTTCTCCCCAGCTCTTGCGACATCCGTTACTCAGAAGGCATACAATCGTTGAACTGGACGAAGGTCATGAAGACAATCACGGACGACATCGAGGGTTTCTTCGAAAACGGCGGCTGGTCTTTCTTGGATCCTGAGTCCGACGAAGAGAATGCTGCGAATGTTAGTACCGTATCATTAATTATTGATTTACCTTAAACTAAAGTTACAACTCTTTCAATAAGCACCTTAACTGCGTAACATACTTTCTTCCATAATCCGAAGGATTTTGAAGGAAATTCCGAATACATTGCTTCATGTTTGAAAAATTGGTCTGCTCAACAACGTAAATGACGCAATGAATATTGTCGAATTGTCAAAATCTATTGTTCATTGTAACAGCGAATCAATGTTCACGCCTCCCCCTTAAGACCTAGGCTAAGTATTTTATGATATTCGGATAGCGCCTGACATAAAGAGGTGCCATAAAGAATATGAATTAAAAATCTAAAAAGAAAAACGCGAAATTTCTCGGGTATTCTGGTGAAAGACATTGCAATTGTTAGTGTTTTGCAGTTATCCCGCTGTTCCTTAAAAAAATTGTATAGGGAAAAGTGGAAAGAGACAGTAGGGAGGCCTTTGCCCTGCAGGGGAACACCACAGGCGTTTAATAAAATGTTATAAGATTAAAGTTAAAACCTAGATTATGTACTTCATAGCCAAGCTATTGCTTCCTGTGTGTTTAAGCCAACTGATAAATTATATCGACGGGGTACGCATTAGGATACTGCTTTTACCAGCTCTTTGATAATAGTGGTGTTTATGATTTTCTCGAACCCTTGCAATGTCTGTGGGGAAGCCAATGTTTATCGGTAATAAGGTAGGCTGATATGTAAATACAGCTGTAGTCTGTCTATAATAGATTGTTCAATACTTATGTTCGAAGCGCATCCAGCTTTGCATACTGGCTTGTCTTTTGTACCATGTCCGTAGTAAATTTTGCATAGCTGCTACCTCCAGAATTGAAAGAGAATAAAGTAGTCTATTATTCATACCTTAGCCGCATACATTTGAAGCCTAATTCCAATTGTTACAGGATGAATCGTCCGAGGAAGAAGACGACGCGTACGAGCCGACGGATGTTGAGAGCGAGGAGGATTCCGAAGGCTCTGAGTACGATTCGGAAGCTTCCGACGAGTCCGATGTGTCTGGCGATAGTGATGGTAAGATAGCTGTATACTAGCAAATTAGCACGATGTATCTACAGATTATAAAATACAATAGACGAGGTATATTTAGTAACCTAATCCGCTTAACTGATCTTAAAGAGTCATAAAGAACCCTGTAAGAAATCGACACGTGTTTCACCTCTCAACGAGGCATCCTCAGGATGACGATTGATTTGTTGTGAACCCGGACACGACGTGTTGCCACGTCAAGCGCCGAATGCAGACAAATAATGGATTCCCGCAAAGTCACGCCACTTTGTGGGAATCCATTATTTGTGAGTCGATTAACTATGTACAGATTGTGAGAAATTACAAAATTTATGACAACCTAATTATGTCCCAAAGTGGAGTTTGTCAGTTTGCTACTCACATAGCTTCTTTTTACGAGTGCTCTGGAAAAATGCTCGCGTAGATCGTGTAAGGAAATAAATCTAGAACAGACACAAATTTCTATCGAAAACAAAAACGGTTTAACTATCATGAGTGTGTTGACCTTAAATATCTATTTATTTTTTGTTATTATGATTATAATCAAAATTTGGTAGACCACATTCTGATTATAATTAGATTGAAAAAAAAATACTCATTGCGCCGTTCCCAAATAAATTGAAATAGGGGCAAGCGAATAAAGACATTCTGGTCTAGGACCCAGAAAGTGACTTAGCATAAAAAATAATATAAATCTAATACCCTTTTCCAGGTGAGGAAGACGAAGAATCCGGGAAGGACTGGTCAGATCTTGAACGCGAGGCTGCCGAAGAAGACAAAAAAGAGCGTATATACGATCGTGGCGGAGAACCAACAGATTTCGATCGCAAGCGGAAGGGCGGTCGCGGTCGCTTCGAGGAAGAAGGGCATGGAAAGAAGGGCAAAAATGACAAGAGCTCCAGCAATCATAAGAGCTCTAGCAACCATAAAAGCTCTAGCTCAAGTCATAAGAGTTCGAATCACAAGAGTCCATCGAAACATAGCAACAGCAGGTTGGTTTCTGTTGGGCTTAATTTATTATCCTGTTTACAATGTTTAGTCACGTCCACATAGCATAAGCATAATCAACTTTAATGTTCCCATTGCTGGGTCACATGCCTCCTCTCTGTGTGAGGGAATGGGCCGTAATGCACCTCGCTTGCCCAGTGCGGGTTGGTAGATGTCATGTGTATCTAGGACATGCCGCCGGTTTCCTCACGATATTTTCCTTCACCGTATTGAGAGCAGTGATGATGAAATTATTTACACAAGTAAAGCGCCTGTCTGGGTTCGAACCTACGACCTACAACTCGTTAAGTCGCGGCCGTTACCACCGGGCCTAATAGCCATAATACTACTGTGGCCACCGACCGTACAGGGGTGGGTTAGATAGTAGCGAAAAAACGAACGGATATCCCACTTTGGTCGATGTCACCAAGCAAGCAATGATTGGAAAACTAAAAATTAGAAGCGTCTTATCGATATATCGCAGTTCACTGTTGGACATACAATGGTCTCTCTGAATTTGCTCTACCACCCGGTTCTGCCCCTTTGGCATCCAGTCTGTCCCAGCCTCCATTTTTACTATAATCTTTTTGGTATTTCTAATCCACATCCTATCTTTTCAGCCCTTCAAAGAACCGCGACAAGCATCACAAGTCGTCGCACCATGAGCGCGATCGCGGCCACAAGAGCGACAGCAAGTCCCACAACAAATCTAACGATAAGAAGCACTCCAGCGACCACAAGTCGCACAAGCGTTCGCGCGACGACAGCCGGGACCATGACCGTCATCCTAAGAAAGCTAAGTAAGTATTACTTTAGACATTGTAATAGACATCATGTCTGATATCTAGAAATAATCTGTGGCTCTCTTCCAGGGCGTTTTGGGGAGTGGGGATATAATGACTAGGGAAATAAAAGCAGTATCTTTTGGGCTAACAACAACGTATTGCATTGCGTCAATAGTGTATTTTTGGATAGTTTTCAAGTCAGGACTAGTATTGCCCAGATTTTTTGGCCAACCTTAAATGTCGAACAGTGTATTTCTTCAAGTTTATTGGAACAGAATGGTGCCTTTTAGCAAGGCTAGTCAAAATCACAAGATACATCCACCGAAACACTAATACTTATTTCTTTTGTTTCAGGAAATAAACTGCCGAGAACTTATAATTTCGTTAGGAGCAAACACGGGTTTCTGTTGCCACACGGCTCGTTACAACACTGTGTTCTCACACCCAATGTCCGTCTGCGTTGTTCAAAATCAGGTCTGAATGTTTGTATGTTTGTAGTTTATTTCTGATTCCAATGAAAATGTAATAAATTAATACCATGAAAAAATAAATGTAAGGATTTATTATTTGCTGATTTCATTTATTCCCGAGTCATGGACTAATTCATAATCAACTGATTCTATTCAAATTACAATGGTACTCTTACCATAGAACAAAATAGCTTATTATACATCAAATACTATTGTAGTAATTTCGAGACTATTTTCGTTTAGAACATAATTTAAATAATAAGCACACTGAAATAAGCTGGCATGTGCCAAAGTTACTTAGCACTGTGACCTAATAACAAAATCTCCTGAGGTTGATCGTTATTACTAACTTACGAACTTCTAAGTGAATCACATAATTATAATGTACATTATTTACATACGTACTACATCTACTTCCATGTAGATTAAGACATAAGTCAGCATGGGACACTGATCGGCAACAAACGTAAGTATCACACCAACACAACATTTCGTTATGTGGAACTTATAAGGTCAAGTTCCATATAACCTCTCACATATCCTAACATCGACGATTCGATCGATACGACGCAACTAACAAACAAACGTGCGAATCGTACGATTTTTGCCGACTGGTTTCGAATTGCCGCCAAATTGACATTTAATAAATAATTACATAAATTATAGGTAACAAATCCGACTATTCATTTTGATTCTATGATGCGTGCGGTTCGGTTATTATCGATCAGTGTTTCCACTTTTATGCGTCGTCCGACTCCTGCGCAGCCACAACTGGCCGACGAGGCAACACTGATATCCTAGAGTCGGGAATCTTTAATTCCTGCACCTTTGGAGTCTCTTGCTCCTGTGTCTCACTTTTGTACCAACTCTTCTTATTGACTAGCATCAAAATCATTAATGCTGGCAAGTGTATAAGTGAAAACCTGAATAGTTTCCTAGAACTGTTGCTGTCCGATTTCTGGTTGAATTGCCATGCTGAAAAAAATCAAAAAATACATTTAAATAATACATTTCGTTACATGCCTATTTTTAAGATAAAAATGTATTCACATGAGCATCAATGTTTACAAACAAATGATATTATTGGTGCCGATTCTCTTGTCACAAATGCCTCTAAACTAGACTAAAAATCACTAAAATTTAGTTTATTCCTGTCAAACAACGATTTCCCATTCTGAAATAGACTAAAGTGACAAAACTTAACTATATTTTAGTTTGACAGCACTAAGATAGTACTGAGTTTTTAGTTTAGTGAAAATGCCAATTTTGCTATTCTGAATTTGACATTTTTCACCTAAAATTTTGATTGTAAAATACCAAACCAGACTAAACGTAACAAGTTATAATCGCGATTAAAAAGGTGTGGTATAAAATAAGTTGGCATGAACTAAAATTCACACCAACATCTCGACTTCACAAGCAAAAACAGTACTGTATTTTTTTTTTTTTTGCTTATATCTCGAAAATGGTGCGTCCTAAACCTGAACATTTAGGCAATATTTTTTCATGTATTCCATACAACAAGTGAAAAATTCCATAAAACACGTCGCGGCGGCAAACCCTGCGCGCCTCCGGCTCTAAAAAAAATCACGGTTTAGGGCAAACCACGGGTACCACGTGGATTGGCGATTGTCAAATTCTATGTTAGTTGTGTCAAAATGAATTTTTAGTTTAGAGAATTTTATTTGCAGAATAGCTCTAAGATTCTCATAGCCAAAAGTATGGAATTTTAGTGATAGTTTAGTTAGTTTAGTTCGGTGTACAAGAGAATCGGCACCAATACAGAAGATTATAATATCTTACCTAAGTACATAAAATAAACATTTAACGGTAAGGATTCTAGAGCGAACCACATGTTGGTTACTTCTAGATAAGATGAGGCAAGACACGTGCCGATAATCAGTCCCGTATGCCTGAGAGCTACTCTTCTGCATAGCCCTGAAAACATAAAAAAGGGTTAAAAACCAGTAGGAACTTGGATGGAGCTCGTTTGCCTTCAAACATACGTAAGCTCTAAACCGCCATCGTATTATTACAAACGAGTTTACATATCAATTCAAGTTTGATACTTCGAGCCAGTAATTGTATTTTGAACTTTATTCTGACGGCTGTAAATTTCTCAATACAAAAACCAACTGGAAGCGAGTCGAAATTGACAAATTTATATTATGAACTCTACGTCATTCGGAATAGAGTTCAAATACTTAGTTAAAATATTAACAATAACTGTGTCGAAGGTTTGGGCTTGGACTAAATTTAGAATCCGTTTTGTAATAATAAGACGGCAAGTGTGCCTGATGCTCGTTTTCACCGATAACTAAGTGACACTTCAATGAATCTCTAAATAAAAGTGCACTGTTGGATTTTCAACTGTCAGGGCTGAGCCTAGAGTTGAAAATCCAACAGTGCACTTTTATTTCAGGATTCATTCAAGTATCACTTGTGAAAGTGAAAACGGACATAAATCTAGCTAAAGAATCTTATCATAAGACTAGTTGTAGAACTTGTAGAAGATAGATTTGAGCTTGTAATTATTACATTCCACAGTCAAATATCGCATGACTCTTATGACAATGTTATAGAGTTCAAATTGGAATAAAAATCAGTATGAAATCTTCGAAATACTGCTTCAACTTACCGGGATCAGTGACGGCCATCATTCTATATCCGGCCCTTGTATAATCAGGCCTAAGGTTCCATGACAACGCGTTGAAGTGCGGGAACTGCCATGAGTACAATATCACGCTGAGCACGATCGCGCCCGGGTCGAGCGCGCCTGCGCACCCCGCCCAGCCCATTAGAGGGGGTATGGCACCAACTGTCAAATGGAATACCGGAATGAAGAACATAAATAATAATTGCATGGAAAGTAGGGATGTGTTGAAACAAATGTTAATAGTTGCTGTTGAAAAATGCATTAGTAACTCGATTATTTTCAGTAACAAATCACACTACACAACTTCAGAGCGGCAATTACCGTATTTTTAAGAACGTTCGCAAAATTAGAGATATTTTTGACAGATTGAGACTGATACTGATATCAGTCTCAATCTATCAAAAATATCTCAAATTTTCATACATTATCGAAATTCATTGCCGTTGAGATGACATTACGAAAAAAAAAATACGTTTTTAATTACGGGGATTGGCCTTCAGATGCCATATGTTACGGGTGAAGAAGAAAAACAACGTACGCTCAACAAGGTTGAAGGTTGAAAACTTTCACCCTTAAGTCCTTAGTTATAAGGTTGAAAGAGATTAATCGCGATCTGTACTATCGAAGAAGTTCATATCTTACCACCGTAAGGACTATTCTTGCTTGCAGAGCTCGGCGGCTATAGAACCGGGCCGGTAACAGATGTGGTCATCGTGTTCACGGGATTATGTTTTGAAACTGGTTAGATATGAACTTCTTTGATGGTACATCTTTCAAATCAGACTATATTCCAGCAATTAAGAAAGTTATTAAACAAAGCTTACCTACAGACCCCAGCCAGGTATTATAAATAGACATCCTCTTCAAAGGCGTATAGACGGACGTGTAAAGTACTAGGTTGGCAGCTCCCAGGGCGGCAGTCAGTGGGTTCACGCCGAAGTAAAGAAGGCCCAAGCCCGTGGTACCTGTGAGGGCTGCAAAACCTACTGCGTGGACTGGCCTACGGAGAAGAAAAATGGATGTGAGGATAGTAGCACCATGTTGTTAAGAGGTCTCTAAATTAAACATGGATAGTACTTGTGGAAAGACCTACACTGTCCTCCCATACCTGTTAATACTGTCGTTTGAGAATATTGTAAAGGCCAATTTTATTATTTTTAAGAGTAACCTTGTAGTTTCTTGCCGGCTCTTCTCCATAGGAAACGACGAACTGGAACCGTGCACCTAGCTTCTGACGTTTCATAAGTGCCAATAAAGGTTTATGTGAAATAAATAAGTTGAATTTTGATTTTTTTGTTGAACATACCTACAGATATCCCACGAAAAGTATGCGCTTCGGGAATCGAGTACGAGTATCCAGCATATTTTCAATAATAATAGGTATGAGGTAGGTACCTATCGGTAAGTATGGGATGATAAGATTACATAATAAGTGGTTAGAATAGAAATAATAATTACTAAGTAACCAACCGCGACATAAAGCGTTGGAAACGTTGAAATTGCTTTTCAGTCAGTTTTATACAAGATGTAGGTATCTAGAGTTTTCCAATACAAAAAGAGCAGTAAACAAGTCATTATTTGAGACCTTACAGATCTCCAAAGAATAGTATTGAAGTACCTACTTACCTTTTTTGTACTACAATGATTACAAAACTACAGATTAACAACTCTATGTAATTCCAATAAACTTTTATAACAGACATGACAATCTGTGAACGGACTAGGTATCCTGATAGAGAGAAAACTTCATTAACGCCCAATGATAGGTGCTCTACTACAAATTGCAAGACAAAAATAAGATTTCCCTCTGTGGGGGTATTACTCTGTGCCGCAAGGTTCGTGCTAATTCGGAAACACGAAGATCACCGAAGCGCATACCTTTTCTGGTGTAACTGTACATACATGCTCTCGAGATATCCAAATTCTGCCTGAAATTAAAACATAGAAAAATAGAATATGGGTCTTACTCAAGTAATCCTTTGACCAGCACTCGATTCTTAGTTCTATTCATCTGTGCGTCGAATGGAACTTCATGATATTGGTTGATAGAATTGGCGGCCGCTGAAGTGAGTCCTGTTCCGATCGCGCATAACGCGAACGTCGTCAAGTCGAAGGGCGCGGGCGCAAGCGCGTATCCGGCCATCGAGGACATTACTACTAACGCTGGAAAAAAGCATTATATTAACACCAAATATTGTTACTTACGGATGTTGTATTAAAGGAATTTCAGAAAGCGAGACGTGCTGATGTTTCCACATGGCCGAGAGCAGGCAATCCGAGTGCACGGCAACCGCTTGAGGCGTAGCATATTTGCAGGTACCGCGGTGTAGTTTTTATTAGATATGAGCCCCCAATAATCACACCACTTCCCACGAATGGTATAATGCACAAGCATTTGTTCTAACTACTATGTTTTCGGTGCATGACATCATAAGTTGATAGCAGTGTTAGTAAACTAGTGTCACAGTATTTTCAAACAACGGGCTATCAGGTTAATACCTACTGTTAAATAAACAGAATCCTATACTATTAAATAAGCAATATTTGTAGCTGTATACATATTTGTAAACACGTTCTCGAAAACGGCTCTAACGATTTCGATGAAAGTTGCAAAATAGGGGTTTACGGGGGCGAAAAATCGATCTAGCTAGGTCTCATATCGGGGATTTTTTTTCCGTATTTTCACCCGAGCACTACTCGGTCGCCCAAAGTTTAGAACAAAATGGCTACCTTAGAATAATTCAATTAAAAAAATTCAAAAGTCACACCAAAAATTAGCACTTTTCGAACGTCAAAATTACATAAGACAGTCCTCCAAAAACGCCCGCCCTTCACCACTTCCTAGTGCTTAGCTGGGAAGAAGTGGCGCAACAAACTCTCCAGCATGATGACATGACAAGGGAACATGGAATTAGTAAGTACCTACTATCATGGCAGCATGGAATTAGTATGTACTATATACATGGAATAAGTATGAACTATCCTATACTATTAAATGTGCATTCTCTATTTTCACCTGAGCAGTACTGAGTTTATAATAAATCTTGTAAAGAAACAATGACATTTACGTAACTACCTACTATGTTTTCGGTGCATAATATCGTATATGTTGATAGCAGTGTTAGTAATCTGTCGTATTTTCAAACAACGGGCTATCAGGTTAATACTGTTACGTAAACAGAATATTTAATCTAAATTGCATGATCAGTCAGTTACATGACATAATTATTATTAAGTAAGTACTTTTCTAAGTGTGTTTCGAATAGCTAGGGGCTTGAGTCGTGGTTTCATAGACTCAAATCTAGCATCATATCATAAGACTGCATTACTAATTAGGCTTTCCGACTAGAAAACATTCAAGACTATTGTAAAAGCGACATTTTCCTCCTATTTATCGATGAACTACTTAAGAGGTTATGTTATTATGTCCGTGTCTAACTCTTTGTAGGATTAGCTCTGCGGCGGGATCCCTTCAAAGATTACGTAGAATATAATGATCAATTTAGCATTGATACACGTGCTACGAGTTATCAGACCACCTCATGCCACAGATTGCATTCTCTGTTTACATAAAACTCCACCAGTACACCATTATCTCCTAAAGATATATTATATAATAATGGCATCGATTATCCACATAACTGATAAGCCGCGTCAAGAATGTTAACTGCAAGTATAATTGTTGATATCAAAATACTTCAACATAGAATGTGAGACGGGCGTTTGTTTTAGAATCCATCGGATTGTGTGTGAGCTTGTTGATACCAAATAGCGATGGCAAAGGGAATGTCTTAAGTTTAGACATACTTGATTTATTATTGCATTGCAGCTGTATTGAACTAACTCTGTCGGAGATTAAGTTTCGGTGTTTGGACTCCACCGCACCCCAGCGCGCATTTTGTAGGGAAAGGAGCATCAGCCAAATTTTTGGATGCAATCCCGAAGCCTGGTTTTGGTTGTGTATTCATTGTTTTAATCCAGGGCTGAAGAAAATGGTTCAGTTATTTGGCGCTGCCTAAGAATGCAGCTCTAACAAGCGGCCTGAAGAACGGGACCGACGAAAATCCTCAATCTCTGTTATATTGGACGGATTAAAGCCACTTCTACTTACAACTTAACCGAAACTTGGACAGCATCATACAATAGTTCCCCATCTGATTCTTTCTGTCAAGGGACGGCGTCTCCTTCCACATCCTGTTGTCCTGTGGCGGTACATTTTTGCTCTTTGCCGGAGCTGTCGTTTGTGTCGTCAGTGGCAGTTTACTGTTCCAACATTGTGACGTCGATATCCTTGCCAGTTGCTGCAGAAGTATGCCGTTCTGGAATATAAAGATAACGTTAATTATGATTTAGGTACTTTAGCTTAGTTACCTATGTATTATAACTAACTGTCTGAAACTATGGATAATATTGAGTTTGTACGTAATAGGAATAGATTTGATAAGATATTGACTAAATAGTTTATAGTACCTACGCATTTTGCAGCTTGATTTCTTCGAAAGCGAAACCCTTATTTTAATTAATTGCTCTGTATAGACGAATCTGAACGTAACCTTATTACAGACGAAATACCTAAGTACCTACGAGCACAGATTAATGGTTCACTCCGCATTTTAGGTATTAATGAAGCTACAAGTACGCGGGGAGCTCGACTTGTTGGGTCAATTCAGTGAGTGTAACGTAGTCAAAAGATAGAGCTAAGTGATAGAAAGAGAGGCAACTTTTAGGTGAATATAAATGTAGGTACCTAATTTTAGCGCTGTGCGACCTAAATTACACTTTATTGTGTCGTTGCAAGAGTCGCTTTTTAGGGTTCCGTAGTAAAAAAGGAACCCTTATAGTTTCGCCGTGTCCGTCTGTCTGTCTGTCCGCAGCTTAGCTCAGAGACTGTTAGTACTAGAAAGCTGTAATTTGGCATGGATATACATATTAATAATGCCGACAAAGTGGTAAAATAATATCAAGAAAAATATATTTTTTTAGGGTACCTCCCCTACACGTAAAGTGGGGATGTTTTTTTTTTCCTCATCTACCCCATGTTGTGGTGTATCGTTAGAAAGTTATTTAAAAAATATTGTGAGTTTGTCAAAACCATTTTTGGATTCAGGGATCCGTTTGCGAAATATTAAGCTTTTAACTGATTTTTTTTGTTAGAGTCAAGTGTCCCCCCCCCTCCTTCTAGCTAAATGGTTGTACTTGGACTTGTGAAAAAATTCACAGCAGTAGTATATATAACGAAATTAAAAGGAAAACTATCAGAGCTAAGTAGGCTCTACAGGTTAACGAGTCATAATCGACCAACTTAAATTTGCGGTTTGAAAAACATGATCTCCCATACATTCCGTATGGGAGAACATGTTTTTCAACTACAATGTTAAGTTTGTTCTTGGGATAAATTCATCCCAACTACGGAACCCTTCATTGTGCGTGGTCCGACACGCCCTTGGTCGGTTTTTTTTTTTCAGATGTTTTCTAAACCACTTTAACTTTAATTAACTTAGACCTTCAGGCTAATGATGCGAAATTCAATCATCGTGTCATCTTTTTGTTTGTTTATTTTAAAAGCGTCTGGATAATAACAGGAATCCCGTGCTGTTACTATCCAGGTATCATCCATACTATAAGGTATCAAGAATAACACCTAAATAAGGGAGATTAGCTCATTTCTCTGGGCGTTCTACACGTACTTGGGTACCTAAAACCTCTATTACACTATACTATATTTAGGGCCCGATATTTAGATAATGTGTTTTTTTAATACACCATCCCGATTTAGGAAAAGGGTCCCTGAATATCGTGTAGTGTAATAATAATAAGGCTTTAAAACAAAAGGGAATGGAAATATCGAATGCGGTAATAAACCCACAGCACTCTGGATGAAATTTGAGGAAAATTGTGCCGTACATAATTGAAAGTCAGAAAACTGGTCTCGTGCCTAACTGACTAAAGGTTCTCGCGCACCAAACGGCCACAACCACGAACGCGATCATGTAAACTATAGAAAACGATACGAATCGCGCACTTGGTCGTAACGGGCAATTAGCCGCACAACATAAAATACCACTAGACTAGACAGCCACGACTCCACGAACGGTCGGAGTCGTGGCCGCCTAGTGCGCGAGATTGAGATCCCTAAGTAGGGTGCGCCCTCCGGCCAAATGTAGTATCACCGTATAGTATCACCTCTCTTTGCGGCATGTTATTGCACCCTATTCATTTTATTTACTTTTTTAGGACTTTATTAATAAAATGAAAAGGTATCACACGCGTGAATTATTTTTCAAAAACACGCAAGGTTTTCGGTGATAACGCGGTGTCCGTTTCATAAGAACATTTTTATTTTAATAACCTTTACAAACTATCTGATAACATTTTTTGGTTTTTTAATAACAATTTTTGAGTTTAGGTACCTATGTTATCACGCTGACAGTATCCAGTAGTAGTAGGTAGCTTATAATTACTATTTATAAATGACTAGCTTTTGCCCGCGGCTTTGCCCGTATGGATGTCGGAAAATAACCCACGGGAACGTACTACCGGGATTACATACCTAATAGCCGAGGAAATCATAGGTCATTGGCTGCTACCGCTGCGCCCGCGTAGCCGTCAACCATAATTATTTATTTACGTGTAAGTCTGTGATATCTTTTAAACTATTCATTTAAATGATATGATGTCATGGCATATTTTAATCTAAATTAAATGGGCAATTTAAATAACATATTTATTGGATAAGGATTAATATAATACCGGTCAAAATAGCTTCGGAAATAACAATGCAATTTTTATCTAATTCTGAAATATAATAATGATAACTGTGGGTCATCCTTAAAAGATAGACATATGCCATCGTGAATTTTTTTGTTGTTGTAGATTTTTCCGACATCTTCAAGAATAATAGTCATATTTCAGTCAATTTACACAAAACCTTTTGAAAATCCGTTCGGTAGTTTTTGTGTTCATCGCGTTCAGACAGACAGACACACAGACGCAGCGGGGACTTTGTTTTATAATATGTAAGGATTACGAATTATTGATTTAAGACACTTTCATGCTTGAAAGCTTAGTGAAGGGTAGAATGAGTAGGCGCAGATCAAGTTTTTGCTCACGGCGTGGGGCGGGGAATGTTTCTCTCTGAGGGAGGGTGGAGCGGGGGATTTCTCAAACCGCGAAATCCTTAAAAAAAAACCTGCATCTATTTTCCGTAAACTCAAGAATGGTTCCCCTTTTTCAAGGATGACTACTACTTGACTTTATATTCAAGGCAAGGGGCAACTGCACCCATTGTCGTCTTTATATTAAACTAGATGCGCCCCGCGGTTTCACAGGCATAAGTCTCGATCCCGTTGGAATATCGGGATAAAAAGTATCCTATGTCCTAATCCAGGTCAGGGTCTACCCATATACCAAATTTCATACAGATCGGTTAAGCCGTTTTGGCGTGAAAGCGTAACAAACAAACAAACTCACTTTCACATTTATAATATCAGTTAGGATTAAATTACTAAAGTTCAAATAACAAAGACGCTACACAATAAAAAACCAAATGAAAAAAAAAAACACTATAGATAACATTGAAAATGTTCCCTTGGTTTTACATTGTTTTTCCTGTTAACAAAGTAATGATTATAATATAGTATAATATGTAAAAATATTGTTCCAGTTTATTTATTTGTCAAGCACAAAATTGTTTGATATGTTGCAAATACAGTTGCTGTCTAAAAAAGTTTTTATTATTATCACACTGTGTGCAGCAAAGTCAAAAATGCTATATTTTAGTTACTTATTATGTTTACTAGGTGGTAAGCATTTTTAGACCGCAACTGTACGTTTTTTTATAAGATCCTTTTTGTAATTTAACTGTAATAAATAAAATAAAAATGTTTTTAAGTTAAATCCATTCATACAACACAAAAAGAATAACTGGATGGAAGATTTTATCGAAAATCAGGAAAGCAAATTCACAAAGTGTAATTGTATAGTTAGTTAGTCATTTAATTTACCAAGTGTAGTTAGTTGTGTAATGATTGTATGCTTTTTAATGTTAATAATAAAATAAACAGTAAGACTGTTGTCAAAATATAAAAAATACTTTCGCACACTGCTACAAAAAAATAATTACAAAGAAGTGCTTATTCTTAATAAACATTATAAACATCTAATGACCAAGTTTAAATCATGGTATCGTATGATAAAAATAAAACGCAATAATCTATCATGTAAAAGATAACAAAACATCATTATTCACCTTTCCACCTGTAAAATTAAGTAATAGTTTCCAAAAAGCTTACCCCTGAAATGCCGACAGTGCCATGTTTCAGGCAGATCGTGCAGTGCATCACTTTTTTATAGAACATCCTGTCGTTACACGCCTTTTAGATCAACATTCTGAAATTTATAAAAATATTAATATTTGTTTTTGTATTATTGAAATATATATAGAGCCCGTTCAAGTACGACTACTGTACGACCCAAGACTAACCGAATTATACTAAACTCAAATAAAGATTACACTGGAATTAAATAACATACAGTTCCAGCCAAAGCTTAATTTCAAATGAGTAAATAGTTTCAAGACATTTTGTTGAAGCATTAGATAAGACTGATACACTGAAATAAGACTTACGTGTTTATTAATTAATTAATTGTAATCTAGTATTATAAATATCCTAAAAACCACCCTTATTACCACCACAAAAAATAATTATGATAAAAACGATAATAAAGAAAACATTTCAGAGGTTATCACGTTAAATTCGACGTATGACATAAGTGACGTAACTCTGTCAGTTCCAATCAGTGCGACCATCTCATAAATGGCGAATCTGCCACAGACTGGGCTACAAATCTGCCAAAATCTTACCCTTTTTTTTTTCTTTTTTTTGAGGGTGGTAATTTAGCAAATAACTTCTCCCGCTCTAAGCGGAGCGGGAGGGTGTGTCAGACTTTTACTGACTAAAACCCACCCGTGTTCCTTCAGTTGCCTATGTGCCGGGGTCGCGATATCCCTTTCGGACAAACCCGCAACCCCGGCAGGAAAATCTTACCCTTGGCGCTAAAAACATGCCTTCATGGAAACGGAAAAAAATACACACGAATTCAATGAAATTTCTTTAATCAACAAAAATATTTAACAATTTTCTTACGCATTATTAATATTTGAGTTCCTTTTCGTCTACATTTTCCATGTACAACACAGATTTTTATGACATCTTTATGATCATGTTTTTAGTTGGAGACACAGTCTCGGTGTTCCTTTATCCCCTCTTTTATTGTAATTAAAGCTGAAACATATGATTGGCCACTGTACCCAATTATATTCTT
The DNA here is from genome assembly GCA_947364205.1 of Agrochola lota. Classification (NCBI taxonomy): domain Eukaryota; kingdom Metazoa; phylum Arthropoda; class Insecta; order Lepidoptera; family Noctuidae; genus Agrochola; species Agrochola lota. The sequence goes on from OX376228.1 coordinate 17,329,482, forward strand.
TTTATGTTTCTGAGATGATCAACGCTCCTTTAAAGAAGACAATCTGATAATTAATTTACAGTTGCAAGTTTTACAGAAAATGTATCGTCCTGGCCATCCTTAGCGCTCGACAACCAGGAAGAAAGCAAGGGATCTTGCTCTCACTCAGGTCGATAAGAACGCTCGTATTTTCTCTTCATAATTTTAATGATTCGTTACACAGAACCGCATAAAAAAAAAATTACTGACGAAAAATTTCAACCCAGCAGGGTTGAGAATCATGCACTGAATCCATGGTAAAAGTTTTTGCGTCGATGTCCCTGCCACCTCGTCTAAAACCTAATGTAATTACTTTAATTGGAATCTTTTAAATCTGCCACTTTTGTAAATCAGCATGATCTGCCACAGACAAAATTTAGGAGTGAAATCTGCCAAAATGGCAGAAATCTGCCACAAATGGTCACACTGGTTTCAATAACTAAAAAAAGTAGTCTGTGGTCAGGGCGCATGATCATTGCCACTTTTATTAACCGACTTAAAAAAAAGGAGGTTATTAATTTGACATTTATGTATTTTATATTATTGGAACTACAATTCACATTATAATAATCTACTAAGGCTTCCAAACAAATATACAAAATGTTATCATAGATGTATGTATGTTTGTTTGTATGTATGTTTGTATATTTGTATGTATGTATCTATGTTTGTCCAAGGATTTCTCCGAAACTATTACTCCGATTATGACCATTTTTTTATTGTCTTACTTCAACTTAACAGTGAAGTTTCATGAAAACCGGTTCAGAAGTTTGGCCTGGCTTTTTCATACGAGCTACGGGTGTGGTGTCAAAAGGAAAACATCTCAAAGTGAAAATAAAAAACTTTTTAAATAAAAAACAATTGACTTAAAAAAAAAAACACTAAAATGTGAAAAATAACTTTAATTTCGGAAGTTGGAGACATAAAACGAAAATACAGAATAACAGCCACCGACTTCCGAAAAGTAATTTTTTTCACTTTTTTGTGTATTTTTTTATGTAGACCTTGGACTTTCTCATGCCAAATTATGCATGGAAATATCTCGATACATAAGTATTTAAAACTTTGGCTTCTTTATTAGGAACATTCGTTTTGGCCCGGTCTCCCTACCCTCCGAAGTGAAGCGGTATCGAGCAAAGCCGGCACCCGGCGCGGCGTGCTGAAGTTATCGAGCTCGCTTCGCTCGCTCGTGCATCCTACATGCTCTTTATGCACAGAGTGATGATGTTTGAATGTTCAAAATAATGTTTCTGAAGTGGGATCACGGGGTGCTAAGATTATCGAACTCGCTTCGCTCTCTCTTGCATCTTCTGTTCTTCTATTTGTCAAAATTTTCTACGTAAGTCAACAAAGCAAATCTTATTTCCGTATGAAAAAAGAAACCTTATCCCGAATCAAAGATGGGCTGCAAAAAATTTCGAGCTCATCTCAGTAGTTCTTGCACCCGATAATATTATTATTATTACGACGAAAAAGCAAAAAAATCTAGCCGGGTGCGAGGCCCATGTTGTAGATAGAGTATGGCGTGGTATGCAGGATAAGCTGCTTTTTTTAATATATATTTTTTTGTTAACCCCCGACGACATAGGTATACCAGAGGGGCTTTATAAAGTGGGTGACAGACGTGCGAACTTAAAGTACGTGGTTTTTAATTAAGTTCTCAAACGTACTCAGCTCGCCGTAGGTGACACACGTGAATTATGCTCACACTGTATTGCGATTTAAAAAAAAAATCTGAACCAAACTAAACAAACATTACACCAATGTCGCATCGAAATTGCGGCGTTGACAGACGTTGACGTAAGAAACTACGAACCAAGGCGGGCTACGAGCAAAATTTCAAGCCTGCTGGATCGCCAACGAACTTACTCAGCGGTTTTAAAGTACGCGTACTTAGTATGACACACGGACGAGAAAAGTCACCGAGCCATAAAAAGTACGCGTACTTGCTCGCACGTCTATGACCCCTTTAAGTTTGAAGGCTCCGTCGCCGTCGTTCTGTGTAAGTATCTCAATAATCAATATTATATTTATCGTGGTAGGTAATTACCCTTTTATAAAATTTTGTATTTTAGGTGAAGGAAATGTACCTGGTATAAAATAATGCAATCAATTGGTCTGGATGCGTAGTTGATTCAAACAAAACTGAGAAGACCGGGGGTCTAAGAACAGCCGGACATAAGAAACTGTGGGACAAACAAACTGGTAGATGTCAAGTGGGGCCACCGGGCCACAAAGAATAGATAGCGCGAATGGCGAGAAAATGGCGGGAAATTACTAATTTTCGGTCAAATCAAAAGATCAGCGTGGGCATGAAGTACATACTTTGTTATGAACACATCCAATTGCAAATTCATTCTTTTTCGAACGCTACCTCTATAATCGATCGATGGAATTTTAAATAATGGCAACATCGTCTTTTCAACAGTGCTGCCAGCTTTATTACCCCTTTATTAGGGAAATATTGTGCCACTGAAAATTGTTCACGGCTTAGAATACGCCAATTGTGGCCAAAGGTTTAACAAAAATAAATTATTATTACAAGAAATTACCATAACAAAATAAATCGCGATATATTACCAATACAATTATTCCAATTTCATATTTTTTCATTATTGATTTGTGTGTAAAATTTTATTAAAGGGTAATTTCAACAGTTGCACAAAAGCACAATTTTTTTGTTTTTATTTTGATTCGATTGATATTCGAACACGGAAGTGGTTTCGTGTATTGACGCTCGCATTGCGAAACATGTCCAATTGTTATTTTAGAAATATATAAACAAGTCTAAATTATGGTGAATATCTCGTCGGCCCCGTAGTAAGAAAAGCAAACCTTTAATATGGCCTCGCGAGGAGACAAAGGGAATGGAAATGGCGAGGAGCAGATCGTTGAGGTAAATCGATGTGGCCTACATATTTGACAGTTATGTTGAGTTGACGAGAGTTTTGAATGGGATGATGGTTGCAGACGTTGGCGGAGGTGTTCCGCTGCTTCATCTGTATGGAGAAGCTGGTGGACGCACACCTGTGCCCTCACTGCTCGAAGCTGTGTTGCTATGCGTGCGTGCGGCGATGGCTGACGGAGCAGCGATCGCAGTGCCCGCACTGCCGGGCAGCCCTGCACCTGCACGAGCTCGTCAACTGCCGCTGGGTTGAGGAGGTCACCCAGCAGATCGAGACTATGCAGCAGAGCAATTCGGCAAGTCAGAGGGAGAGCTTCAGAGATAGGTGATTATTGCACACATTTCTGGCACCATAATCTGTGACAGAAATGAGCATTTTTAGAAAATAGAAACCCTAAGACGACCTTCTGACCAATGTTTCAAAAATTTTATTTAAAAAAATAAGAAACAACTTTTACTCTCTGTTCATTTTAATTTATTTAGTGAAATATTTTTCACATACATAGTTTGAAGAAATATTAACAACATTGACGTATTCATAAATTAATTCCTGGTCTTCTTGTATAAGGATATAATAAACACACGTAAAGCACCCTGAACAGGTGTCCGACGCATCAGGAGAAGCTGACAGTGTACTGCTGGACATGTCGGCGCTGTATCTGCCACCAGTGTGCTCTGTGGGGCGGCACTCACTCGGGCCACACCTTCAAGCCATTAGAAGAGGTGTATGAACAACATGTCACGCAGATCCGTGATGAAGTATCCCAGTTGAGACGTAGACTGATGGAGCTGATTAGTCTGGTGCAAGATGTGGTAAGAATTTTGTTTTAATTTTCTGTTGCTATGCAAACATAACTGCATAATAAATTATTTATGTCATAACCATAAAATTTTGAAATTTCTTGATTGTTGACCTGGCTTATTGTATTAATTTCAAACAATGCATTCCAGAGAATATTATATTTCACTGATACCTAAACAAAACATAACATAATATATATTTCCTCTTGAGATATAATAACAAGAGATGCAGTGAAGATGAGAAGCCAGTTGCCCTGTTATAATATTTGAGCCTCCACTTACATACAATTTTAATTCATTCAAAATAAGGGTACTCATGCTGCCTTTCATATTGCATTGAAACTCCAACAAAAAATTCAGTGGGTGTCAAAAAATCGCAAAGAATATGTGCAATATGGATGGAGTTATGGATCTATAGAAAAGTATCTCTTGACGCTGCGTGAGCGCGCGTAATCCATCGCCGTCCGTTCGAAGTCCATCACGCACAGGATGCACATGTAGTAATTTTTTGCTCCATTGGTGTAATTGCTGTATGGCGTTGCAGTGGGAGGATAAATAAATGATGGCCTAACTTTATTAAGGTCTACTCAAGAAATGCAACTGATCTTGATACCACATCCTGCCTAGCAGTGGCGGATTTACACATTTCCCAAGTATAGGCTGTTAAATATTTATTTTTACAATCCAACAAGAAATCGTTTTTGGGAATATTTCTAAGCTGATACCGTTGAATGTACAATTAAAGGAAAGAGGGTAAGTCATCGGAAAGATGTCTTGTAGACTTCTTTCTGCAAGACAAAAAAATCCGCCACAAAAAAAGGCTCCAAATTTGCCGCCCTTAAAATGTGCCGCCTTAAGGCTCCCACAAACAGGTGCGACGCGACAGAGTAACACGACTCTAATAAAACAACTTCACGATAGAACAATAGGGATGGTGCCTGGGGAAAAAAAATTAAATTCTAATTAGTCCGTCAGTCAGATAATAAAAAAATATTAGGCACGTATTTTTTGCTTTATCATATTAATAAAAAATTACTTAGATAAAACGCATTTTAAGTTGGGGAGTGGGGGCTGCTACGTCACTAGTATGTATAAAATGTCCATACTCGTGACGTCATGGCACATTTTACCTCAATGTATCGCCGTAATCTTTAGATTACGTAAAAAAAGAAAAAATACGTGTCCAATAGTTTTTTTAAATCTCAAAGACGGACTAAAAAAAAATTTTTAGTCATCATCCCTATTACCGATGTCGCGTAGCACCTGTTTGCGGGTCAAGCCTACTGTCTACTACTGCCTGTTGGTAAATCCCCCACTGCTGCCTAGTAACAAGACATTTTTCTATTCTACATGATCTTTTTCTTAGCATTACCACAATAGAAACAGGTTTTGTCGATGGAAGAATAGACAAAATGACAGCTAAACAATCATAATCTGTCATTTTATCTATTCTTCCGTCGACAAAACCCATTTCTACGGTTGTCATGCTACGCGTGCTGCTGTGATCTAATATTTCAAAGTGAGATGAGATGAGCCCTGTATATTTTCTCTTCTTTTCTTCCCTGACAGCAGACAACTATAAAGCATTCACTCTCTCCTCACCCACATATAGAGTAATCATGTATTGTGACGAAAATCACAAACACGTATGCCAACTTTCAGCCCGATAGCTTCAGTGGAAGTGGGTGAAATATTGATTGTAATATTCCAGGACATACAATACAAGTCAAGTTAAATAAAAGCTTTTAATAATTAACAAGAGCCTTTATGATATAAATTCAATTTTGGGTCAAATTAGCTAGCGAAACTCCGTAGACGCTTGGTTTATCGAGATCTAAACATGACAAAATAAAAATAAAGGACATCTGATGATTTTTTTTCGGTTCAACGACCGCTGGTAGTGTTGTTACTTGACGTATGAGTTGAGAAATCTGTTCCTTTTTTGTTTTATCGTGTTTAGATATTGATACCCATCGTCGGTGAAGTTTACACAAAAAAAACTAATTGCTTAAACTGATATTTCAACTACACTGCAGCAGATGACCCCAAAATAGAAAATTGTTCGCCTAAGGAGCAAATAACTATTTTTAAGGCGAGAGTGTTTCTTTGAATCCAGAGCGGAGCGAAGGATACTAAAGTAGAATCCCGAGCCCAGCGACGGATTTTTAGCACCCTCGAAAACTATGAAAACGACATCCATGACGAAAAATGGATTTTCATTTTGACCTAATTCACACTTTCTTTTGCCAGCCTGTTGTTCATCCAATGTTCGTGATTGATCTCTTTGGTGATTGGAACTTTTACTAACAATATCCACATTCCAAATTCAAATCACTTTTAGTCCCTAAGGACTAAAAAGCTATTTTAATCCCTGTTTACGAACAATAAACCAGCTCTTTTTGAATAATAGTGATTAAAAATCATTATATTAACAATTTTTTTGCTTTATTATGTTTAGAAGAGCTCGTGGCTGAGTAAAAACAGCTGCACGGGTTCATCCCCATCATAGTTGGGAAAAGCCCCCATCATAGTTGGTTTAGCGTAGGCAGATGATGATCCTGTATAATGATGGATTGAGGGGGTCACTTCTTCAGCCATATATATTTTATCTTCCCTTATCACCTCATGGCCTTTGTAGCTACACTTATAATATTTTTCACAGGAGCGCAATGTAGAATCAGTGCGCGCTGCCAAAGACGAGCGCGTACGTGAGATTCGGAACGCCGTAGAGCTGATGATATCGCGCCTGGACTCCGCACTGAAGGCTAAACTCCTCACCCTGATGGGGCAGAAGAACAGCCTTACCCAGGAGACAGAGCAACTCGAACATCTGCTGCAGGAGATTGAACATCAACTGCATTCCAGTACTAGGTACTTTATGTGAATATTTACTGCTCCATTGACTTAAACCGGTACCTCATATGAGTTCCTCTGTCCCTTGAAGTTGTCCCATGCAAACTTTTGAGTAAAAACCATTTTTATCAATATTATTAATAAATTTAATGAATGAATTAACTCAGTATGTGTCTCCCGTTTACTTAGGCGGCAATCGCTTCCACTATTAGGGATCTCGCGCACTAGACGGACACGGCCACGACCGCGACCAGGTAAACTATAGAAACCTATACGAATCGCGTATTTGGTCGCAACGGACAACTGGCCGCACATCATACAATACAACTAGATGGCCACAACTGGCCGGAGTCGGTGCCTAGTGCGCGAGATCCCTTAATAGGGAGAATACGAGATAATGAAATTGGTACTTTTATGTCAGGACACTTTTCCTTCATCAACACGAGGTACCGCGCTAAGTTAATGGAGAAGCAATCATTAAGCAAACTCATTGCTTTAACAATTTATAAAGAAACTCGAGCATACTATTGTATTAATTGTGTATCTTCTACCTTCATGCTATAATTTTGGGGTGACCAGAAAGCGTACATCATCAAATATGTTAGTATTGCATGTGAAACTTCATTCAATCATGCATGTTTGTCTGTAATACTGTGTTTATTGTTGTTTACGGTTTTTCCGTGTGTCGCTTTCGGCTTCCCTCGACTAGTTTCCGGAAACAAGTAGTTTTCCGAAATCTATGTTCTTATTCATGAGCTCATTAAAACTATGAATAAGGGCCCGGGGGAAATCCGAAACTAACACGAATATAGCCGTAAATAGTAATAATTAATGTGTCACATAAAATTGCAAATATTGAAAAATAATACGGTAAACAATCTACAGGTTTTTGTAAATATGTCAACGTTTGCAGGTCTGAATTGATATCTAAGAGTGGTGAACTATCGAAGATGATTCACCAAGTTCGTAAAAAACCGATGGCAAGCTTCGTGACTGCTCCCGTACCGGCCGATTTCCACAGGCAAGTGATAATATTGTACATTTTATAAATACAACATCATTTGAAGCAGTTTTTTGCATATTTCATTGCCCGCGTCTGTCATTGCAATTTAAACCTTATGTCAATGGTATAAATCACTTAACGCACGTTGTGATTGCAAATTTCTAAAACAAAATAATTTTCTCTAAAACTTCAACGAACGAACGTATTGCGTAGGAGTATGATTAATGCACGATCAACACGTTTTGGAAGTAATAATACTATGTGAGATAAAAAATAGCAGAAATAATAATATATAATATTTCGACTGCAGACTGTGATTAGTTCAGATAGGCATAATGTTTTAGCATCATAAGGGTAAACTAAACAGACCATACTAGTCTGACATTCATGCAACACACTTGGCGTTCGCGTAGCTTCGTATTCCTTCGCGATCTCGCAGCGCTTTGACTCTCCTAGTATGATTTAATTTCGTTAAACAAATTTCAGCCCTATGCAAAAGTAGCTGTAGTTGAGTTTTATTAGAATTAATCTCTTCGCTATAGGTCAGCGTTGATTTTTGTGCTCATATACACGAGCAGACATACTCGTCGGCGGCAGCCGCCGACGTGTGGACTGCTGTAGGTCCTCTCATTTGCCGCCGTGTATAATGAGCACTTATTAGCTCATGGATCCTTATACCACTAATCTCAGTTTCGGTATTCGCCCTAATATCTTAAAAAAATCACGCCCGTATATTCTAAGTATTGACAGTCCACCCGACCCCTGTCCCTCAGTGAAATCGTCCCGAGCTACGACAGCAGCACGTTTCCCCTCACAAACTTCACCCAGCTGCAACATGCCGCCGCGCCGGTGTACTCAGCGCCCCTACACGTGAACGGGCTCTGCTGGCGCCTGAAGGTGTACCCCGACGGTAACGGAGTCGTTCGTGGCAACTATCTCTCGGTCTTCCTCGAACTTAGCGCGGGGCTGCCCGAGACTTCCAAGTAAGTTTTGATTCCATTTTTGTCATTGGGTTGCATATCGTAACAATATCCGAATGTGATTTCTCTTATATGTATTTTTGTGGGTCTGTTTCACCACAAAATTTAACCAAATAAAGTCTCTAAATGCAGACTTCACAAAATTTTGATCATATTTGAACTTAATTTTTTTGTAGTAGATTTCATTTTTAATGGCACATGATGCAGTAATGTCACAAAAATCCTTTTTATTTCACCTTTATTGATATAAACAATTGTAGAACATAACATTGGCACATCCCAGCTTAAAAGTGGTGAAACAGTAACCTTAACACTTGATATATGAATGCACAACCCGACCCTGATAACTTTGTACCCTGTACCTTGTAAGTAATAGTGGAATAACTTAGTGTTTCGTTATTGCAAGCACTGCTAAGTTAAGAGTAGGCAAGAGGTAAGTGCGGGCTGTGGGAGTCGCTCATTAGATGTAGCTCCATGTGCTAGCATGCTGTTGGTATTTAAGGCGCCATTTATATTGAAGTAAGGCCAAGAAAGGAGGTGGTACCAGGCGTCGGGTGAACTTTAATATCTAAAAATCCGTAGCCATTGTTGTAAACATTCTGTTAACCAATCACAAATCTAACCTGAGATTTGACAGGTTTTTTCAGACCAGAAACGTGATCATCCTTTTCAATATGCACATAAATTATTATAAGCCTTTTGTAGTCTGGCCTTTCCAAAAAGGTGGCAACGTCCTTTTAGGGATGGCTCAAAGTCAAGTTCGTTAAAACCGAATGTGCGTGTCCATTTTTCGTCTCTATATAATGAGACTTGTGTAAAGCTTGCAAGACGCGCCGCGTCCACCTCGCTTTCTGCCATACTTCTGTATAATTTGTGCCTTACTTCTCTTCTGTGTGCTGTCTTCAAATGCTCCATTGCGATGATAAGCGGTAAATTAACATCTTACTTGGCGCTTTAGACGAGCACTATTTACGTTTAACAATAGGAACTCTCTGAGGCCACAGATTAGTACAGATGGTTAACTCCGCAAAATCATTTAAATAAAAAGCTTCTCTTGCTATACACAATAAAGTGGCTACAGTTATATTCACCTAGAAACTGCCTCTCTATCGCGTAACTCTTATAACTTCTGATTACGTTACGCCAACTAAATTTGACAAGTCGAGGCCGCCGCTTACTACTAAAAAAAGCCATACCAGAAGTCATACCTAAAAAAAAAAAGTAAAGTCATACCTAAAAAGCGGAGTGAACTATCTGTATTCTGTATTCTACAGAAGCTGCTGGCATATCAACCCAGGATATAGATAATAATAATCATAAAAAGTATTATTGTTTTCTATCAATATCTCAACAGCTTTAAGGATAATGTAATCAGTCATTGAGCCAACATTTAATTTGGGTCAAACTTCAAACTGATCCAATCTGATAAGAATGTATTGGATTTATGATCAGAATCAGCACATTGTTAATCCTTCAGATGATGTTAAATTACCACTTGTCAATTAAAAACTCTCTTGTAACATTCTGTGAAAGCTAGCTTATCATTGTATCATAATCATTGGCGACTATTCAAACGACTAGAACATAGACGACAATGCTTTTGCAAAACATGTTGTCGCACCCGATTAGAATAAGCAGTTATAAAACAGTTGATTATATTTTAGCAAAACGGAGGTAAATAATGGAACCATCATTTTAATATTCCAGTCGTATTTGTTTGTGCATTGATGAAAAAAACAATTAAGAAACGTATAAAAGTCTTTTAGCTAAAACAATATGCTTAACGCCTGCGACACATATCTTTTGATATCGCATTTGTTGTATCGGTTCTTGTTATAAATTCGTACTCCATCCGTTTAAATAAATCTGTATTTAAATAGAATCTAGAAATTGTTTACTACGTTGCAGTTATACTAAAACTAGAAAATACGAATCAAATCTTTAGATTTCATTTTAAAGTACTCAGAACTTCTATGTGGCCTTACTTGTACGTACGTAAATCTGTCCTTTATGTTGTTAGCATTGCTTAAAACTTTTAGAGACAAATTCACAACTGTATTGAAGAAGATCCAGTGAATATGTAAGTAAACAATTCAGATAGTAGGGGTAATAGTAAATTCTGTTCAGTACCTGTTTGAGACAGAACGAGGCGTAAGTTGACAAATAAGTCTAAAAGAATAAAATTAGATATGGATAAATCTATCATCTATGATTACATATACAAATAAACATGTTTAGAAATGGTAATCAGAACATTTTTTCATCGATCATTCAGGATTTCTTGCATTTGGCATTGGTTCAGGGAAGGCGTTCGTCGAACGAACACGCATTTTCGAAAACAAAAGTGTCTACGCGACGCAGGCGTAGTGTAAGCATTTACGTAGCGTCAACATGACGCACTGTGTACTGAAAACAGACATAGTGCGACGTCAACGCCTTCTCTGGCCGTACGCTCAATGCAAAACCACTCTAATTTCATAAATCATTTTTCAACAAATTCTTCCGTATTCTCTTGAGCAGTACCTGTACACCCAATATGTCCCAGATACGAGTATCGTGTGGAGATGCTGCACCAAGTGTCGCGCGACCCTTCAAAGAACATAGTGCGGGAGTTTGCTTCTGACTTCGAAGTGGGGGAGTGCTGGGGGTACAACCGATTTTTCCGGCTGGATCTGCTGGCCAGTGAGGGGTATTTGGACCCCGAGACTGATACCCTGATACTAAGGTGTGTACGAATAGAAAACAAGGGTTACGTAAGTAAGAATTTAATGTAATGCAAAATCCACAAAAACCAAGTTGTATTGGTCCGTAACTGATAGTAAGAAAAACTCTTTTGTGGAGTCGAATTTCGCAATAAAATTTGGACAATTTAGAAATGCACGACTTATGACCTGCGCAGACTGGCGGACGGGACGGCAGAGCATTTTAAATGTATCAATTGAATTTAATATTTATCCAATCGAAATAAGGTATACAGGGTGTTAAAGAAATTGCGTAACATAGCTTAGGGGTAGGTTCAGTATCGATAAAGGAACCCAGGAAAAAAAAAAAAAAAAAAAAAAATCTTTTTTTTTTTTTTTCAAAATCAACCTAATTTAGTATTTATTAACTTAAAATAGCAATAGTTTAGAATTAAAATTCTTTTATTTGTTTAAATGCTTTAATTACTTACCCACTATCGAACGCGTTGTTATGTTTACGAAGTGAAAAACGTTGGGTTGTGATCATTTTGAACAAGTGAGTAAATAAGTTGATTTTAATTCATTGTAAATACCTACCTACTTAATTCCATTTTAAAATACCCACTCGTTCTTCTACTGCTGCTGAATACCTCCTAGTTAAAAAATATTTTTTAATTTGTAGCTTTTAATTTTGAAGGAGATAAGCACGCTAAGGTAGGAAGAAGAAATACTTGGAATTGTAATTTATGTACCTAGTTACATATCCTTCACCCGGCGTTATCGAAGTGTTCGGGCGTAGGCGTAACTCTAGGAAATTATTAATTAGCATTTAAACAAAATAAAAACTTATTTTCATTAATTTTATAATCAATTCTAAACGATAACTATTTAATTAGTAGGTACTACATTAGGTTCATCTTCTATTTTTTTTTTTTTTTACAATTTTTAAAGGTTATTTTTTTACGGATTCTTTTATCGACTCTGAACTCATCCTGACGCTATGGCACGCAATTTCTTTAACAACCTGTATATTTCAATGCTCGGTGATCGACGGAAAAATGCGCTGCAATGCTCCAAGCTCGATCACCGAACATTGAAATATATACCTTATTTCGATTGGATAAGTATTCAATGCAATTGATAAATTTAAAATCCTCTACCGTCCCGTCCGCCAGTCTGCGCAAGCCCTTACTGATCATCAGAATCTCATCTAATCATGTATTCTAAAAAATTAACTTAAATGTCATAGGTAGACGTCTTTTTTTAACATCTATAGGGTCAAATTAAATTAGCTAGCGAAACTCCGCAGATTTGATGGGTATCTAAACATTATCAAACAAGAAATAAATAAATTTGATTAGGTTTTTTTTAGATTCATCAACCGCAGGTAGTGTATAGTTACTTGAAAAATTCAGTTAAAAAACAGTTTTTTTGTGTAAACTTCACAGAGGGGTATCGATATACGATAAAACAAAAAAAAAAAACAAGCTAGCTTTATAGGAGTCGCATATGATGTGTATCATCTGGCATCTTTGGTGACGTATATAGGGTGACTAGTGACCGATACTTAAACACGTGACTTTACTCATCAATATGAACAAGTTGATATATTAGGGGACCAAACGTGAAATCGCGAGAAAAACATCTGCTGTTCCCTACATTATGATGAGTTATGCGAGCATAAAATGTAGAAAACAGCAGATTTTTTTTTTTGCTGGTAGCCTCTTCTGTTACACACTTCCGTTTCTTTTCACGACATCACTCCCACAGATTGCAGGATTCCATGGATTGCAGATTGCAGGAAAGCGAGGGAAAAGATTTTCACAACTCTTACTTCTCATGTAATAAGACAAACGGTGGTCGTAGGCCCCAAAAAAAATCATTTTTATCTGCGTCCCGTGGTTTCCACTGCATAAATCTCGATCCCGTGGGAATATCGGGATAAAAGGTATCCTATATCCTTCTCCAGGTCATGGTCTACGCATGTTCCAAGTTTCATCTAAATCCGTTAAGCCGTTTTAGCATGAAAGCGTAACAAACAAACAAACTTTCTTTCGTATTTATAATAAAAGTTAGGATAGTTAGGATTTTGTCGTGTTTTTTATCGATCCCGTTTGCGGAGTTTTGCTAGCCAATTTTATTTGGCCCTGCATACTTCAATATTACTGTAATATGTTTGTATCTGTTTTGACGTAAAAGATTCCAAGTGCGTCCGCCGACGTTCTACCAGCGATGCCGCGACCAGCAGTGGTACATCAACCAGCTGATCACCATGCAAAACCAACACATCCTCCAGATTAATGATCTCAAAGAGGTAACTCTTAACTAACTAGGTATTCTTTAACTAGCTCTGCAACTATAAATTGGTGTTTTTGACTCAGTGCGGACCGGGAAGAGGAGAGATTTTCTGGTGAAATTGAATAAATAATAATCTTTATTATAAGTATCATAAAGTACAAAGTTGTACGAACGTCTATGTAGTTATCAAATGGGCTCCTTCTGCGTAATGTTTGAATTTATCATAACATAATTCTCCGCCCTGTAATCCTGGGTATTTGATCAGATATTCAGCACCTCATATATTTTATTCCGATATTTTCAACATAAATTGCTTATGTTGAAAATATCGATAGATTAAATCAACAACTAATAAATTCCCCTTCCTACAGCGTCTTTCACTCGAAATGTCTCGCAACTCTATCGCGGCGACCCGCGCGCAGAATGGCTCAAACACTTCAACGCAATCCAACGCTGGTAGCAACGACACGGACAATCCCTCGCAGAACAATCCCGTCGATGGAAACAGTCTCAGCGATTCCCTCGTCTTTGGCAACCAGTGGAAGTTCAGCGCACCGCATAATATTATGAGTGGGCAGAGACTGGCTAGTCCAGGTTAGTGGAAGACAATTTTTATTTGTATCACCTTGTAATTTTTTTTTTTTTGCGTTATAAACTTTTATGCTACTCTGTAAAGAGTTGCGAGTGAATAGATAGTTTATCAATACTATTGCGACTACAAAAGTCATTCAATAAATCAAGTCATATTATCGATGGCTGTGTCGATGGTAAGATCAATTAAAGTTTGACCGAGAGCGCTGTTCCGCCCCTTAGGCATGTGCGCGGTGAGATGTTTTCTTACAGCGGAATTGGTAATTTTGAGTCATCGATTCAATCGGCGATTATAAGCCATCAATACTATCGATTTTACCATCAATGGCATAATTGCTTTTCGTGGTCGCGATAGTATCGATATAATAAATTCCTTAACAACTATTTTCTTCCCATAACACCTACGACTAGTGGCTACGTGTGTTTTTTTCATTGCCAGATCGTAATTCCCTAATTCCATATGACATTGACGTTGCACGCTTGTGCTCAGCCCGCGGCGCTTACGCAGGTTCTATCCTGAACACGGGCATGTTCGCGGACGAGTCGCGCAACAACGACGTGTCGAGCGCGGCGGCGGGCGCCTTCGGCTACGGCGACTACCCGCCGCTGGAGCGACGCGTGGCGCCGCACCTGCCGCACGCCACGCATGCGCTGGATGCTGGCTATAACCTGCCGTCTACTTCACGGTACGTGCTTATTAGAATATCATATTATTTCAATTTTAACTATGCTATAATCAACCCTTGTTTTGTGTATGCCTTTAGGCAAATCCTTCTTTCAGAGTAAATTAGTCCTAATCTCTAACTTAATAAACGCGGAGTGGAGTTACAATTAATTTTACCCATAAATTTTTAGAGGTTTCAAGTTTAGCATAAATTTACCGATGACCGCTGGGGTAGACGTGTTCTTTAGTGGAGACCGCGAATCGGCAAACGTAAGGTCGGACACCCTCAGGGTAGGTAGAGCGACGATCTTCCCAGGGTGGCTTGTAGCAAGCAGCTAGATGAGAGTTGCCAAGAATCGAGCTGAATGGCGTGCAATTGGAAAAGCCTATGTCCAGCAGTGCACTGCTATAGGCTGATGATGATTTAACTCCGCGTTTATTAATAAGGACTGTTTATAATGACAATTATTATTAAACTTTGAGCTCATTACCGCCTGGGATCGCTGGATCTAGCTGCGTCGGTGACTACTTCTTCAAGTCAAACATTTTATTTCTAGTTCCGCAAACTCGCTCCACGTATCAGGCACCGACAACATGGCATTAGTGAGCCTGCACACCTTGCTGAGCGCGGCCAACGCACCCAGCCGCGTGCCCAGCAAGCTCGCCAACAAGCGGCCGGGCGAACCTAGACCTGACAAGCATCACGTGCCCGCTAAGGAGTCCAATCTCACCGGTAACTACTGAAAAAAAAACTCAAAACACAAACGCTCGTCAATAATTCCAATTTAAATCTTATTTCAATGATATAAGAGTCACATGACGTAAATGACAACGTATACTACATAACTTTATCCGCAACAACTGTTCTGATGAAGCTCTATCTAGCTAGGCAACAACGCCGCGGCCATGTCAATTTGATAAATTGTTTTGTCTATTAGTATTTACCGCTAAAAATGTCTCGTTTGTACGTAGTCCGGTCATAAGTTTTGTCACATATGGAAAGTTAAATAAATAACACGATGAGTTACGCACTACAACCATTTATATATCAAATAAAAGGGTATAAAATACAGATTTAAACCACATTAAAATTATTCGAAATGTCCTCCTCTTGCTTCGATACAAGCCTTCAATCTGCAAGGCCAGTCATCAA
Organism: Agrochola lota; assembly: GCA_947364205.1. Lineage (NCBI taxonomy): Eukaryota > Metazoa > Arthropoda > Insecta > Lepidoptera > Noctuidae > Agrochola > Agrochola lota. The sequence goes on from OX376228.1 coordinate 17,345,429, forward strand.
TCGAAGCACGCACGACATTCATGTCAATATCGGCGACTGCTTTAATCAGGGATGCTTTAAGTGACTCCAAGTTGCGATGGGGTTTAGCGCAGACCTTCTCCTCTAAGTGCTGCCATATTTTGTAATCCAAGGGATTCAAGTCTGGACTGGATGAGGGCCAATCCTCATGCCTGATAAAGTCGATTCCACGGGTCGTGAGCAAGTTTTGGGTACTTTTGCCTTATGAGCCGGCGCAGAACCCTGCTGGAATACTCAGTGCCTGTTTTCGAACATTGTTTGTGAAAGAGGTTCCACAATGTTTGTTAGGACTGTGTTTTGATATACGAGGGCACTTGTTTTCACTCCTTTTTCACAAAAAAACACCTCCGTTGGAACCAAATAGGACACCCCAAGCCAAACCATGAATGCCGAAGGGTGATGACCACGCTGAACACGTGGCACACGTTTGTTCGCTTCTTCACTAGAGTGTGCATACACTTTATCATTTTGTTTATTGAAACTCTCCTCAACATTAAAAAAAAATTCGTCCGAAAAAAGTATTTCGCGGTATTTTTTTCCCGCGTACGCCTTAACAAAACCCGGCTTCTTTCGAGTCTGATTTTCTTCAGCCGTGCGTTAAGAAGATGTGCTGTTTGTTTTCTATAAGCACGCAGTCCTAGGTCTTCATTTAACACCCTTTTAACAGTAGTTCTGCTTAGTTAACTGAACTTATGGCCCGACTACGTAATAGTGATTTTTCGTGAGAAGCGCGGGGAACATGTATCTGAAATACTTGGAAAAAATATTTTGGTACCGATTTCAAAACACGAGGCGTGCTGATACAAAAAATCTTTTAGGTATCTGAAAAACTCGCACTAGATCCTCTGATGTGCCTTAGTACTGACAAGACTTTCGTTCTCTTTGATGTTCCAATCAATCTGTATCGTGCGAAACTTGCCTACAACTTTAATATATCACTTACCGAACATATTTTAACCTACAGCAGTATCAAGCAGCCCAGTAACCGAAGCAAACAATCCGACAGTGGCGAACGTAGTGCTTTGTTCGTCTATCTCGTCCCCTGAACTGAACGCGAGCGGTAAACTGGACTCGTCTGAACCCGCCCCGCAACACCCGCTACATGCCGCCTCGGAGAGCAGTAGTGATACTGGCGTGAGTTCATACAGCATAAGAAGGGTGTGGTGAAATTTAACGAGTGTGGTACAGACCATAAAACTGAATAACTTTCTCCATGGGACTAATATCAGCCGTCCCATATATTTGGGTCGAGTAGGTATCTAAGAAGAAAGAGAAAGAAGAAAGAATAATGTTTAATTGTGTCTGTTGTACTTTTGTATGGGAAAGTTGATAATTTTTCGTGATTCTTAGATTTGATCACACCTTTCTGATTCCTTGCTTGTTCAGAAAGACTTGAGATTTTTAAAAGCTTTTATTGGGTACTTGCCCTGGTCATTGATACTACGAAAATGTTGCTCATGATGAATATTTCATAGAATTTTAATTTTATCTGGCTCAGCTGTGCGCTTTTAGACGTTAAGTTTGTTGAGGCGTTATAATCAAAGTGCGAACTCAGAGCCGATACAACAAACGCTATACGCTCTGTACGCATAGCGTGTTATGCTTTGGCGATAACGTTTTGTTAACCACCACTAATCAGCATCCCCGAAAACCATGTAAACGATACATAAATTATTCAAATCGTTTTATGGCTATATCGAATTTTTCTCTGACCTTATTTCGGTATTAACACTCCTGTTCTGATAACTTTAAGTTATAGATTTAATATATGTATTTCAGGACTTGATGTTCAGCGAACTAGAAGTGTTCGCCGATGAAAATAATCCAAGTCACGTAGACGAGAACTCAAACGAAGAGAACGATGTTGACGACGAAACTATGTCGGGTAAGCTTCTATTTTATTCGTACCTTTACGCATGATATTTGCTCTTTCATGAAGAACGAGACAGATTTTAAAGAACAGAAGAATATTAATGTAATTTTGCCAAGCACTGTTTAAAGAGTTGTAAGGTAGCCTGAGCGTATTGGCCCCGCTAGGCTCGTGCCATGGCCCCCGGGCCGCACCTCCCCCCCGCCGCTTCCTAACCCTGCTCCTGGGGCAGAGGGGACGTCGGGCTCGTCGGGCTGCTCGTGGTGCGGCCTGGCCGCGCCGCCCCGCGCGCGCGCCGTCCGCGCCGCGCCCTACGCCCGCCCCGCCCCGCGCGCCGCGCACGCCGCGCACGCCACATAGCCGCCTCGCGTGCGCCTGCACCGCACCCTACCTGTCCTCTCCCGAAAATTCCTCAAGTACACATTTTTCAAGACGTCGTCGGTAGATTTTGTCACTGTTATGAGTAAGAACGTATACGGCTTCCGCGGACCTTAATTAAATAATAATAATAATAAAGGATAAAACGCCGTCGAGCTTTTGATTTAACAAGAACACGCACCACGGCCTCAGTAAGTAGCGTCAGTATTCGGTTGTGCCCCACTTGATCACATCAACAACCCACCGCGCCCCTGCTGGCGTATGGCCAGTACGGACTGGTTTGCGTATAGTATTTGCTTTCTGCCAAAGACCACAATTATGCAATATGTTTTCTCTTAAAATGTGTGGCTACAAAATTAGTATATAATGACGAGACCACGGCATCGATTTTATTTATTATTTTTGACGCAGCTTACTGACGGTATTTTTTTTCGCTCAGTTTACACTGCTGAGTAAGGGCGCGGTGAGGTGTGATCAAGTGGGGTCCAGCCTATTAAGCTGGCGCCAGACATAGCTTCAAACATCTCAACACTATGCAAGTCAACCTGACTTCAATCTGACGGCAATTAAATCTGAGGAGAAAATCCCATATTTTTAAGAACGTTGTCATTCTTATTTCCTTCTCATCTGTAAAATTAAAACCTCTGATGTCCCTAAAATGTTGACATTGATTGTTGCTGAGATCAGATTGCGACATTCAGGACTTTTTTGAGACCGAAAATTTGCACACATCGCGGCTATTTGTGTATTTGAAGCTATGTATAGCGCTCGGGTTTCAATAAAAAAAAAAACATTTATATTGATACATCTTTATCTGTCAGGTGAGAACGACATAGAAGCAGCAAGCGGCGGGGCGGGGTCCGGCGCGGATATTCTGCGGCGCCTCGTGTGTGCGGTCGCGTCCCGGGGCGTGACGCCGGCCGGGACGGACGGCTCCACGCCCGCGCACGCCCCGCCGCGACACGACTACGACCCGCAGCTGTCTACTGCGGCTCATACGGACATGTTGCTACTGAATCTGATGCGGATGAACGGATTGACGCCTAAACATTCTAGACATAGTAAGTGAATAGTTTTATTAAGGCCCACTTGCACCACATCACTAAATGTATTTAGTGCTAAACGAATTTAAGACTGCTATATTTCTTTCAATTGTTTGAAGAGACAGAATTATGCTTTAAATACGTTCGTGCAAGATTTTATTATTTCAAACACAGTCGTCTGCAAGAATTGACGTGTTGAGCTCTGATTCGCGTTTAATGTCACGTGACCAATGGGTTTACTTTTATGCAATTATTTGTCAAAAATATGAATTGATCTCAAAACCGTTTACAAACTTAAGTCGATTTTGATATTTTTAGCTCAAGCCCATTCTACAATACAAAAATTATAAGGCACTTTCTTACTGTCAATTAGCCTTTTCTAACGCCTCATTTACATTCAGTCCCTGCTGTAACGGTAACAGATACATAAAAATTATGTTTTACAAAATGGTTCATCTTGAAAAGTTCAACAATAAAGTCTGTGCATGTCTTATCTTCTAAGGATGACACACAGTAACCATTATTATCTTCAGACTGATGCGGCGGGGGACTTTGTTTTATAATATGTAAGGATATTGCTTTTTCGGATTCTAGCAATTCTTAAAACTTTTATGTGTTTTCATTAGTCCAGTCTAATTTTGGCAGATCGTAAAAAAACCAAGGCGGCCCGCACGCCCGATTTGTCCAAGCGCTTGGCGAGAAGTGAGCGACGGAGCTGAATGTAAACACGCACTCCCACTTGCGCTACCTGTCTTTTGACTTCCGCACAAAAAACCGCTCATTTAGGGAGCGCTGGTTAGCGCGAGTGGCAGTGGCAGCAGCATGAGAAGTATCGGGTTTACATTCTCGTCCTGCCCAGTTCCCTGCTCACTGTCGTGGAAGTGAGCTGAGTGTAAATGGGGTATAATGGTTTTGGGCTTTGTCCTGACCAAGACATCACATAACACCACCTCAACACATCACATGCACACACACTTATCGCTCACATAGTACTACCAAAAGTGATATTTTTGGGCCGCGCTGCAATAATCCTCATATAACAGTTACGTACAAACAGCAACACACTTAACTGCCCCATAATTATACAACATTTTATCTGACATATCGCAGGAACGAGACTTACCTTTGACGTTGACAATTACGAACCCTAGCCAGTGGCTGAGTAACATAACTTAATTTCGTCGGATAATTAACAAACCGGGCAAAATTGGCAAGAGCCGTTTCTTTTCGTTTTACCTTAATGCGACATTTAGACATCATATTTCTTACTATTATAATCTATACCAATAATAAAGCTGAAGAGTTTGTTTGTTTGGACGCGCTAATCTCTGAAACTACCAGTCGTATTAGATTATTATTTTTGCATTAGATAGCCCTATTTTTGGGGAAGGGTATAGGCTTTTTACCATCACGCTACGACACTTAGAAGCCGAGCAAAAAAAAAAAGTCAGAAATAACGTAACGCGAAAACGAAGTAATAGCGCGGATGATGCGATGCGACGGGGTGGTACCCCCGTCCCATCGCATCATCGGCGTTAAATTTCTTGTTCCCCCGAACAAGAAATTTTACACAGACGAAGTCGCGCGTAGAAGCTAATGATATTAATAATTTGTTACTGTTCAACATTTTAGGAATTCAACAATACGGGCAAAGGATTTTAACAACTATACATAAACACATTTAAATAAAACAATTTTTCGGTCTGCACACTTGTTTTAACTTGCTTGGTCAGCACATATAAACTCCAACTCATAAATAAATTAAGTTTCGTAAAACATTGGTATCATCTGAAAATCGTCATTATTGAGCGGAGCGAAGCGTAGATCGATTCCTCCCGACTCTTATAAATAATATAGTGTTATTTGACTAGCAAAATGACCTACAGATAATTATGGTCGGAAAATATTATATAGGCGGCAAAATGAGATACGGTTGCACAGCACACACTTTTTCGAATAGGTGCGACTAAATCAGTGCGACCCAATACCTATATAAGTCCGACTGTACAGGTACCAGTCTCCCACAGGTAAAAATTGTTTTTAGTTCTACTGAATTTAGTATGTATAAATATTTTTATTTAATTTGTGGTGAGATATAAATGAGTATTCTTTTCTATTATATTCTAATCACGCATAAATAGCAGGACTAATTTGCATGACATGGACACGGGCCAATAGTATTGAAATTGAATCCGCCTGCCAAGCGTGGACTTTATGGTAAAAACCTCCACTTTTTCGAGCCCCTTAGTATGGAATGTGACCTCCACCGTTTTCCAGTATAAAAGTCATCCTGACTCGCATATCCTCCGACATGTTGCAGCATATTTTGTTGCCTCTTAACGATTCCCAAGTTGAATACACAAATATCTCGTAGATTGGTCTGATTACGCACCTCAGTGGGATCCCAATTGAGAATCATTTGTGCCCAAAGATTCTCAATGGGATTTAGATCGGGAATTTTTGCTGGCCATTGTATGACTTCGATATCAGGATGACTTGCCAACCATTCTTGCAAAACTTGAGATCTATGAATTAGACAATTCCTGGGAAAGATAAATAGTGCCTTCAGGGTAAGCCAAACGAACAGTCGGTACAAAACAATAAGGAGTTCCATATATTGATGTCAATTCATTCAGCCACTAACTTCAACAACTTCCTCTGGACCCATGGAACTCATCCAACCCCAAAAAGCTCGACTTATTCTTCCACTTGATCTATGAGGCAAAGTATTAGCTTCTGCATAACGTTCGTTTTTCCACCTGTATAATATTTTCCGACCATGCTTATCTGATTTGAAAGTCTTTACTTCTACAAATATAACTATATTATTAATCCAGTCTAAATTATACAGGGTGTTTGGCAGAACGTTGAACATACGAAAATGGTGGATAGGTGGGGTCATCTGCTACTTACTCAGCCCAAATTTTTTTGGCCCTGGCCCACGGGATATTTTTTAAAAAATTTTTTTGTCTTTCTTCTTCTTACACCACTTTCTTAACTTTAAAGTGTAATTTTTATTAAAAATGGGTAAAACAGGCAATATTTAGTATAATTTCAATCGATCATTTAATTTTCACCAACTTTGCAGTATTAAATTTCGTAAAGGTAGAGTTTCGTCAAAAATGTCCTACTTGAAAAAATTATGACATAACTCTTAAAGTTTTTTTTTTATAAAAGCAAATTACATACCATTAGAAAGCTCACACACTAGGGATGTTTTGCTAGAATTGGAACTCCTCAATCATTTTTGTTTTTTTTTAAATGCAAGTTGAAATTAAGATTTAAGTATTTTTTACATCTTTCTGTAAGTTTGAGGACTCATAACTTTTTTTCTAGCTAACATCTGAATAAAGCAATAATTTTATAAGAATCTGTCAACATAAAAGATTTAAAAAAAATACTAAATATTGCCTGTTTTACCCATTTTTAATAAAAATTACACTTTAAAGTTAAGAAAGTGGTGAAACAAGAAGAAAGACAAAAAAAAATTAAAAAAATATCCCGTGGGCCAGGGCCAAATAAATTAGGGCTGAGTAAGTAGCAGATGACCCCACCTATCCACCATTTTCGTATGTTCAACGTTCTGCCAAACACCCTGTAGTATTGAAGGCAAAAAGCTATTCTGTCGTCTTTGTGCGCTTGTGTAAGTAAAAATTTTCGGGCTGGTATATGTCGTTGCAGACCCCCTTCATTAAGGCGACGACGCATTGTTTGCATTGAAATCTGTAACAAGCATTAAGACTTAGTAGACTTCAGTGAAGTAACAATTCCAACAGCTAGATATTTGTATCATATTATTATTAACTTCCACGGTAGTGGGTGGCAGTATCACGAGTGGGGTGGAAAGGATCCTGCGAGTGTCTAGCTACTATGGCGACGTCTTCAGCTCCTGTTGTGACACATCTTCGAGCACCGCGAGGACGGTCGCGTAGGGCTTCATCGCCGCCTTCCTCGTGACGTCGTAGCCACGTGTATATCGACCGTTTCTAAAAACAAAATTAGTTCTGTTAAGAAAACCTCAACCAAACCTTATGTATACAAACACCGAAAAACACTTATAATAAAATTTGTTGTAAAACTTACGTGCAGATTTAGTTGTCGCGATATTTCGGCAACTCTCATCCCCATTTCTTTTAAAATTACGATTCGGATTCTTTCCGCAGCGGTGAGCCGTGCAGGAATTTTAATTATTAAATTTATTGTAGATTTTGAATATTATTTTAAAAGATCTTGTGTCAAGTAGACAAAATTGAGTACAGACATCAAGTTTTTTGTTTTTACATTTATATTGCATCTATGATCCATGCAGTTTTTATTTGGAATAAACTAACTAGTAAATGTCAATTTGACTGTTAAAGAAGAGTTGCAATACGACCGAATTAAGAATTATTACCTGAACCTTTTTCTGGAAAACTTATGATTACATTGAACATGACTAATATATATCTATCCCTTTCGAACAGTCATAATTTCTCTCACTTGAGTCTTTAAAGGGCAGTTAAGTGTGTTGCTGTTCAAACAATCGCACACTACAGGTAGGGCACGCTTTTTTTTATTGAAACGCGTGGCGCTACGGCTGTAATGTGTTCCAGCCTTTAGAGTTGTGTTTGACCAACATACTTTACAAATATACGTAACGTTTCCAGCTGGCAGCAAGCGTCACTGGAGCAGTAGCGCGGGCAGTCCCGAGGCGGGCGCTCGGCGCAGTACGGCCGCGGGGCGCTCGCGCGGCAGAGCGGCAACGTCGCCCGCCGCGCCGCGCTCGCGCCGCCAGCCGCCGCTGTCGCCCGGCCAGCTGCGGCACCGACCTGACACTAGGCACCCCGCCACCTGTACGTATGAGTACACACTAGTATACACAGCAGTAGCGCGGCAGAGCGGCAACGTCGCCCGCCGCGCCGCGCTCGCGCCGCCAGCCGCCGCTGTCGCCCGGCCAGCTGCGGCACCGACCTGACACTAGGCACCCCGCCACCTGTACGTATGAGTACACACTAGTATACACAGCAGTAGCGCGGCAGAGCGGCAACGTCGCCCGCCGCGCCGCCAGCCGCCGCTGTCGCCCGGCCAGCTGCGGCACCGACCTGACACTAGGCACCCCGCCACCTGTACGTATGAGTACACACTAGTATACACAGCAGTAGCGCGGCAGAGCGGCAACGTCGCCCGCCGCGCCGCGCTCGCGCCGCCAGCCGCCGCTGTCGCCCGGCCAGCTGCGGCACCGACCTGACACTAGGCACCCCGCCACCTGTACGTATGAGTACACACTAGTATACACAGCAGTAGCGCGGCAGAGCGGCAACGTCGCCCGCCGCGCCGCGCTCGCGCCGCCAGCCGCCGCTGTCGCCCGGCCAGCTGCGGCACCGACCTGACACTAGGCACCCCGCCACCTGTACGTATGAGTACACACTAGTATACACAGCAGTAGCGCGGCAGAGCGGCAACGTCGCCCGCCGCGCCGCGCTCGCGCCGCCAGCCGCCGCTGTCGCCCGGCCAGCTGCGGCACCGACCTGACACTAGGCACCCCGCCACCTGTACGTATGAGTACACACTAGTATACACAGCAGTAGCGCGGCAGAGCGGCAACGTCGCCCGCCGCGCCGCGCTCGCGCCGCCAGCCGCCGCTGTCGCCCGGCCAGCTGCGGCACCGACCTGACACTAGGCACCCCGCCACCTGTACGTATGAGTACACACTAGTATACACAGCAGTAGCGCGGCAGAGCGGCAACGTCGCCCGCCGCGCCGCGCTCGCGCCGCCAACCATCAACAGACAACAATAACCATTAGTTATCTATTTCTTCCGCTGCTCCTCGCGCTGCCGGCAATAATTCCCTAAATACTGCCGTAGCAGGGTCGAGAGAAGTGTGTGTTTACATTCAGCCCTGCCACTCAAATCGCTTTCGACCAGGCGGGGTCGTCTCACAAGTAAATCTTTCCAAGATTTACCTACGGGGGCTAGACCAATGTTGGCAAGTTCTCCTCTATTATGTGAGACTTAAAACTTCGGTCTCTAATAATTACTTTTCAAAGAGGGCAACATAAGTAAAATAAGGTGCATAAATGTTTAAAAGCTACCATTTGGTAGTCTGCGAAATTTTTGTTTAAATTATTAATCAACAAATTAGGTGATATAATATTTCGTCCTTATTTTCTAAATGTATTAATTTCACAAAATTTGGTAGGCTTTTGTCAAATTTACCTGGCAGCCCCACATACCCCATTTCACCAAGAAAAATGTCTGCCGGCGTGATCGTTTGTTGGTGTTATTTCTTGTGAATTCTCTTGTAATCATCTATTCACCTTTTAATTTCAACAATAAGGCTGCTTGACCACCAAAGCGCAGCTGGAAAATTGTAATCAGTAAAACTGCACAATAATTTAACATCGCGTACAGTTTCCCAGTTCCGTTTTCGTGATCAGATCTTGAAATAAATATCTCAAAGAAATCCGATTGGCGATTTAGAATTTTCCGCTTTTGTGAGATTTTGGAACCGTCCACCAGGAGGCGCCAAAAACCGTACCATTTAATTTGTACGTACTTGTCATTCCCCCTAGAGTCCCTATCCCTAGAGATATCCCTAGAGTCAATATGTTCCTTGCTTTCGACTTGCGCCAATGGCAGACGTCGAAATAATTACGGCGTCCGCGCTGTCTTCTTGCAATATATAATTATATTGCAATATTAAAAAAAAAATCTTATTCGAAAAAAGAAAATACGTCGCGTCGTATTTTCTCTTCCAGGTCGTCGTGAACTTCACAGAGCATGTAACTTTAAGAGGCGGAACTTAGAACATTTCAGTTTGAGAGAGTTTTTGACCTTCTTTAGCCAACCACGTAAAAAAAACAGCTACCAACATGAAAATTGTGACAAACTTGACAATCATGTCCTTGAAGGCAAGAACTGTCATAGATAGGGATGCGCAACGTTTAGAATTCAATAAACTTATTGATATCGATAAATGCATTCTATTCAGATTAGTCAGGTTACAAAACTAATTTATCTTGAAAAATCGGTAAAATAAAACACATTTATAATTATGATTTGAGTATTTATTAATTTATATAAATGAGCAAGCAACATCGGTATCAGACCAAAATGGCTTCCTTTTTTATTTATTTGCGCCAACGTCACAATTTCTTTTAGCACGCCTGACTCAAATTTTTCCAAGAGATTGGCACTGCGTCTTAGTAATGCCAGGCTGCATTTAGTTTTTTTTGTAATTGTTCCATTAACTGATTTTCCCTTGGTCTTCAATCTGTAAAGATAATTAAATAAATAAATAAATAAATATAAGCACAATTTTCGATGAGACTTATAAACATTTTCCTGCACATAAAACACAGCGATCTTTTCTATTTGAAATGAGCAATAGAGGACAAATTAACTCAATCAATTTTGAGAATTTCTTTCTCTGTCTGACTGTCTGTTTGTAACATCATCACATGAGAAAAGCTAATGGATTATAATGAAACTACATACTTCACTTATGGAGATGATTCCCCTTTTTGTTGAAGTCCTTTTTTCCAAACTTCTTAGCATATATGTTTCGCTGTTCATGCAGTTTTTCTGTTGGTAGATGCACTCGTTCTTAATTACTAACTGCTTTAAGCCACTCTCGACAGCTGGAAGATACAAAATATAAAAGGTTACTTATAACTGACTATGTTTGACTGTGAATTTATTTAGTGTGATTTAAAGTTAAGAAAACACCCAATTTACACTAACAGCGTAACTAAATGGAATAGATTATTATACTAAGAATATGAGACCTTAGATTTATTTCATATTATTTATAGTGTTTACACAATGGTGTCACAGGTAGATAATATGTATAATCATAGACTCTCTGACCCATTTAATTTGCAGTCAACCTAGTTAGGCTAAATTAGATTACAATTAATTCGACAAATATTACTGTAGGCACGATGTTTTAAACCATTTATGTCTCCAGAGTCGTATTACAGAATTCGAATGATGCTATTAATTTCATATTTGTAAATTAGTAGTGTTAGATGAGCACAAAATCACATTAGCGATAAATATCGGTACTCACCTGTTTGGATCCAGTAGAAACTTGGAAAAATGCAACTTATTTACAGTATGCCAGGCCTCCTTGATACCGCAAACTTCACATGTTTTGTGAACCTTACCCATGATGGTTCACAAACTGAGAGTCACTGTCAATTATTCTGATATTTTATATTCCGAAATCTTACAAAAAAAGGTAAAACAAACAGAAAAATCACAACACAAATAATAATACTCGCGCGAAGGCAGACATGTTTGCGTGTGAAAAAACGGCACGGCACGCACGCCTGATTCGTCCAAGCGTTCGGCGAGAAGTGAGCGACGGAGCTGAATGTAAACACGCACTCCCACTTGCGCTACCTGTCCTTTGACTTCCGCAGAAAAAACCGCTCATTTACGGAGCGCTGGGTAGCGGGAGTGGCAGTGGCAGCAGCATGAGAAGTATCGTGTCTGCATTCTCGTCTTGCCCACTTCCCTGCTCACTGTCGTGGAAGAGAGCTGAGTGTAAATGGGGTATATCTACATACTTTTCTTTTATCCACAATTCCATTGCAAAAACATCCACCAAGAAAAGAAAAGAATAAAACAAATGTTGTACTCTCACATTCCAGCCTGCCTAGGAGTAAGCTTCGCGTCCACGCCGCCGGGCACGCCGGAGCGCGCGGGCCTGTCGCCCGTGTCGTCGCTGGCGCTGCACGACTACTGGCCCTCCGTGTCGTCCGTCAGCGACGCCGACGACGTGGAGGCCGTCCTCGATTACAACGTAAATAACGATGTTCAGCTTAATGTAATGTTGTTTTTGTGCATTTTCTTTTTTACACTTACGGCCTTTGTCCTGTTATGCGGATTTCTGTCCGCGTGCGTGTCTGGCCCGAAAGCGCGCCACCCGCATCCTATCGTTTTGTGCATACTTTTTCTGTCATGAACAATATACGCGTACGTGGGAGTGGGGAGTTTGCAGATTCATCGTACACGCAGGTTACGCATTCGGGTGAAGCACACAAACCCGCATGACAGGAAAAAATGCCCTAACTTGGCGCTAATGCACACTTATTTTCCGGTCAATATTCTGCAACAAAATTTTGCCGAGATGGTTGATATTTGATAAATAGAAATAGTTTATAATTTTGGCCTATTTCTGTTATCATGCACCTTAGTTTTTTAATTTTGAAATAGCTATTAAACTTTCTTTTTATTTTATCTATGAGTGTCTCAAAAGGCGACACGAAGAACAATTTTCAATCGTTTTAGTAGTTTGTTTTTGTAATTTTGTTTTGTTTTTGTGTAGTATTGAGTTAAATATTAGGGAGTTTATTTATAAACGTTGCTTAAAGTTAAGTGACGTTCAAATGTCAAAAATGTATGGTTACACAGTCACTAATCATTACTTAACTTCAAGCAATGTTTATAAATAAACCTTTAGGTTACTAGGCACCATTTGCATGAAATTCACTAGTTTTTAATTAGAATATTATATTCTTTCTTTTCTCTCTCATACAAAGCTATCAATCTAAGTAGTATCATAACTTTCCAGGACACGCTGTTCGACATGCTCTTAAACAGCCTGGCCATCGAGGGCGGCAGCTCCGCGGGCGACACGCTGGGCCCCCAGGAGGCGCGGCCGCCCACGCCGCCCGTGCAGCCGTGGGGCCCGGCCGCGTGCCCCGCGGCCCCGCACGCGCCGGGCCCCACGCCGGGCCCCACGCCGGGCCCCGAGCGCGCGGAGTGACCACGCCGCGGCCGGGCCCGCCACCATCACCGCTACCGCCGCGAGTACCATCACTAGACGCGCGCTGTGCTGAGCCAATACAGCGATAATGTGCACAAAATCCAGATTCGTACGGCCGATTATCTAACGCGACGAGTTTTAATGTTCATTGGATTATTAACTCTCCGCGATGAGCCGAACATTGCGAATACATCAGAGTACACGCGTACAAAAATTACACTGTTGGATTTACAACTCTTGGCGCTAAGCAGTGCGTTGAAAATCCAGTGTGCCATGAAAAATCGCGGAGTTAAAAAGTCGTACGAGGGTTAAAACTACAGCGAAATATAAAATAATGCAACGTCAACGTGCAAACCTCACCTTTTTATGATTTATAATAGTGTTATATATAAGGTAGCTATAGCGGTCATTGATAATCTACAATTATTAACAGATTCGACAATTAAAATCGGTACCGATTTAACTGTAAAGTTCAATGAACGCTAAAGCCACCTATTGCAACAGCCAAAGTGGGAGACGTGCACATTAACACTGTATTTGCTGACTACACCGCAACAGCCCCTCCCGAGCCGAGCTCGCGTCGATAGTCGTCGTGACGTCACGTGGCCCAGTGGGCCGGCGCCGAGCCCCCTTGCCGGGTCCCGGGCCCCTCCGTAGTCGCGCCCCCCCCGGCCCCCCGGCCGGTCGCGTCCCTCGCTTGTCTCCGACTGGAGCGGGATGCGTGGTGGACCAGTTGATCTATTCTATAAAAATCTCACTGAAAAATAAGGTGAAGTGAGCTTGACGTGGCATTCCACCTGTTGTTAGGGATTGCCACTATTGACGGCTCATTTGAAGCTCAGTGAGATTTTCCAGAGTAAACCGACTGAGCTCGCACCTCCGTTCTAGGAAAGTTTTTACATTTAATTTGGCACGATATACTCCTTATGATATTTGAGTGTGCCGCCCCCTAAGTTTTTTTTGAGGGATTCGTGTCTCCTCGTCACGTAGGTAGAGTATGAACGCGTATAAATATACGGGCATTAGGTAAAAGACTCAAAATTTAAACGATCTCTTATATTTATTTTTTAGTCATTATTAACGTTTATCAGTACAATTATTGCTAGGGTGAAACGAGTTTGGTTCGCCTGCCAAAAATATTAGAGTGCTATTTTTTTGTTCTAATGATATATTTTTATAATTAAATTAGATTTTCCTGCATTGTCGGTCCTAAAATGCTTACTAGTATTCGCATTTACGTTTAGATCTATTCATACAACTGACACACATTTCAGCACATCAAAAACTGCTTGCCATCAAATGCCGGGAATTTAAATTAATTGCCAATTTTATCGGTAGAGCTTTGTAGACAGTTTGATTCAATTTATGAAGAATATATTGAAATTCATTAAATAACAATGAATTAATACTCAATAGTCGTTTTGTAAACTCCGCTATAGTTAGGCGGACATCGCTTATTATAACAGCACCGCTCCAACACGGCAAATAACTTGTCATTCAAGTTAGGATTTTAGATCAAATGCATTAAAGTCTATTTCACGAGTGACGGCTCGCGGTCAGTGAGCGGCCGGCGAGCCGTCCACTATTCCGTATAGCCATCGTAAAATAGACTATAATGCATTTTTATTTAAAATCCTAAACTGAATGACAAATTGAAAATGAGCGATGTCTTTAAGGGATCTCGCGCACTAGGCAGCGACTCCGGCCAGTCGTGGCCATCTAGTGGGTATTGTTGTTATATGATGTGCGGCTAGTTGCGACTAAGTTCGTAAATCGTATCAGTTTCTATAGTTTACCTGGTCGCTGCAACCACTGGCCGTGATCGTTTAGTGCGCGAGATCCTTAAGATCTCGTTACCAACCGGGAGAAAGCATGAAGAAACCTTAGCAAAAAATAAAAAACCTATATATTATAAAGAGCTTAACGTTCACCTGCTATCTAATTACGCAACACATCACCATTACAGACTAATCTGTTTCTTTTTGACAGTTCAACAACATTCATTGCGTTATTTACCTTGTTGAGCAGATTTTTTTTCGAACTTATGAAGCAAATGGATTAGCAATCTGTTTCAAATCGATTCAGATTCTGATTGATCGTGTATTACGCAATTAGGGAACTGATTGTTACCGCGTGCTCTCCCGGTGGGTAGATCGAGAGCACTCGCCTATCAAGATACGTTTCGAGGCTCACTTTAGTGTCGATAGTTCAAATAATGATTGATGTTTCATGTGATTGTACCGATCTCCGGCCGCACCCGGACGTAGTTGTCAGTGTTAAGTATTTAATGTATTAGTTACGTAGATTGACATGACTGAAAGTTCAAAGTGTGTGATTCTAATAAGTAATGAGGGTCGAGTATTGAGTAGCGATAAGTCACGTTATATATATTAGATCAGTTCATATGTTGACTAAATTATAATATTAATATATTGGATTAAATTACCAAATTAATTACATTATTTAGCTTATTTTTGTCAAAGAAAAAGAAATTAAAACTAAAAATACAATTCAATGGGTACAAGTTAACTTTGATTTTCCGATAGAATGTTTAAATTATTATATTTTTGATTCCATATAACAAAAAGTTATGTATTGATGTTATGATTAAATGGATGTAATACATATTAATAAAATGTCACAAAAATTCATTTTGTTTATTATTTATTATTATTTTGATTCCTTATTTATTCCTACCATTAGGCCAGACATTGGAAACACAAACACCACAAACTATGGTTGGATCAAGGTGAGTGCAGGCATAAGGAGGCGCACCCTTCATTCGATGGACGCTTCACGAAAACACGGTTCTCCGGCAAAAAAACGAAAACATTGGATTTCAGTTACAGTGAATGATATTTAAACATCCTAAATGGAATGTTTAGCTAATAATAATAAACCTCTTTGGGGAAACCGAAGGTTTTGTCTGTGCAATTATGGACGAAGTTATCATGACGAACAACTACCGTAGATTTATTGTGAAAGACGGGAGAATCAATCCGACACATTATCTTCGGCTGTTCTCGTCTAGCTAACGAAGAGTACTTGCATAGACACAACCTTGTAGCCAGGATTATCCATCAGCAACTAGCTCTGAAATACAATCTTGTGGAATCGGAAGTGCCGTACTACAGGTATGTGCCCGACCCAGTTCTCTAAAATGGAAATATCACATTGTACTGGGATCGATCCATCATCACTGACAGGACTATTGTTGCCAATAAACCTGATATAGCGGTGGTGGATCGAGTAGAACGGCGCACAATGATTATTGACATAACGGTCCCGCATGACGGGAACCTCGTGAAAGCTGAGAAAGATAAACAAATCACGTATCTTGACTTGGCTCACGAGGTTGTCGACATGTGGGATGTGGACTCAGCGATCATTGTGCCGATAGTCGTATCAGCCAATGGCTTAGTTGCCAAGAGCCTCGACCAACACCTAAGGAGGCTCTCGTTGGGCAGCTGGATCAAGGGCTTGATTCAGAAAGCGGTACTCCTGGACTCGGCTCGCATTGTCACGAGGTTCCTCTCTCTGGATCCCTGACCGCCGGTAGCTTGGACCCTGTTCCCGATACCGGTGGGCTACTATATTTTTATATTTTTAAATGTTTTAATTTTTATATTCTAATATTTAAAAATATAATTTATAAGCATTTAAAATCAAATAAAGGACATAAAAAAAGTTTATCTGTTAAAAAAAATTGTGAGATCTACATTGGAAAAGATAAAGATTTTGGAACAATTCAAGTAGTATAGGTACAGGAAGGATTTTTGAGATGGGGCAGTAAGGACAGCTACCTTAACCGTTGTAGCTACAGGAAAACGGTCTTAGGAGACTGTGCTTAACTTTTGGAGAAATGTTCATCTGCATTCACAGATTTTGAGAACAATGTACAGTCAGCAAGAAAATAGGCTGTTTTCACAAAAACTTTTTTGATGCCAATCGATCCTGTATTTTATAAGGATCAAATCTAGCGATTTCTAGCTACCGTCCTCAATTATTAAAATAGCCAATCAAACCCTGTCAGTAGCGCATGTTTTGATATCATTTTCATTTCTTTATCTTAATAATTGAGGACCCTGCAGGGTCGCAATTTCCTTGAAAACGAGCAAAAAAAAAAATAAAGCATTTTCAATGCTAAAACCCAAAAGTACAAAAACATTTTTGGTAAACATTGATATTTATAGTATAACAAACAATCTTACCTCGATCTTAATCCGCAGACGCTCCACTAACAGTAACAGCAGCTATAACTGGCCAGCTACGACTAAAAAATTCAAAATTCAAAAGTTATTTATTCAAACTAGGCTGAGAATCAGCATTTTTCGAATGTCAAAAGTACATAAGACAGTCCCCCAAAACGCCCACGCTTCACCACTTTCTAGTGCTGGGAAGAAGAAGTGGCGCAACAAACTCCCTCAGCGGCACAGTTGTCTGTTCAGTTAGAAAAAAAAAAACTATACAATAGTATGCAAAATGAATTAAGTACATTACGCAACACAAAACATAATTTAAATTATTAGCCATGTCAGCTAGCACACGCCAATAAACAGACGAAAATCATCGAGAACTATACTCAGGCAGAAATAAAAACTAAACGTAAACAGAACTTACGATTACGACGAGACAGCGGCTCATGTGCTGTTAAACTGCCCGGCGCGGCGGTCGCCGAAAGTACTTCGGTAACCCAGGTACACTACGTGAGATTGTCAGTAATACCAAGGTGTTGGTGGCCTTCTTTGAGGAGCTGGGGTGGACCGAATAAGCGTTTTTTCCACCCGTGTACATATATATATTTTATACGCGCTTTGATGTGGAGTTGCGGATGACAGTCATTACCTAGGCCAGACATTCAAAATTAGGAATACCACCAGCCTACCTATCGTCCAGTCACTCTATGTAGTTATTTTACTGTGCATACCTATGCCAAAATACAGCTTTCTACTGCTAAGAGAAAGCCTAAACCTAAGCCGCGGTTAGACAGACGGGCGTACAGTACATAGCGAAACTATGGCGTATTGGTGATTCGCACGAATTTACTCTCTCTCGAAACGGGGAAAACGACATTTAAAAAACCGGCCAAGTGCGTGTCGGACCACGCACAATGAAGGGTTCCGTAGTTGGGATGAGTTTATCCCAAGAACAAACTTAACATTGTAGTTGAAAAACATGATCTCCCGTACATTCCGTATGGGAAATAATGTTTTTCAAACCGCAAATTTAAGTTGGTTGATTATTACTCGTTAACCTGTACAGCCCACTTAGCTCTGATAGTTTTCCTTTTAATTTCGTTATATATACTACTGCTGTGAATTTTTTCACAAGTCCAAGTATAACCATTTAGCTAGAAGGGGGGCGGGGACACTTGACTCTAACAAAAAAAAACAGTTAAAAGCTATATATTTCGCAAACGGATTCCTGAATCCAAAAATTTTTTTTTTAACTCACGATATTTTTGAACGACCTTTCTAACGATACCCCACAACATGGGATAGCCGAGGAAAAAAAACATCCCCACTTTACGTGTAGGGGAGGTACCCTAAAAAAATATTTTTCTTGATTTTATTTTACCACTTTGTCGGCATGATTAATATGTATATATATGCCAAATTACAGCTTTCTAGTACTAACCATCTTTGAGCTAAGCCGCGGGCAGACAGACGGACAGACAGACAGACATGGCGAAACTATAAGGGTTCCTTGTTTACTACGGAACCCTAAAAAGCGGCAATAAATTGCCAATCAAAACTAATAATTAGATACAGAATTACAAACACAGAGTGCCTCGCAAAATGCATCTTTCCCACATCAGAATGTAGTCTTCCAGCCAGTCTTTGCAAACTCTAGTAGGTACTGTGCCGGCGGTCCATGAAAGCCTCTTTTACAATACGGGAAGTTTGTAGGCAAAAGGATAATGACTGCAACTGTCTATGGGTGATATATTCTCGAACAAAAATGATCACAAAATTAATGTATCAACCCAGCGTAAACTACTGCGATTGGAGAAACTGGCCCAAGTGGCTGTAGTAATAGAGCTCTTTGAGAAGTTCCACTATAGTAAAAGTTTAACCTTGAAAGCTACTTTTTTTGGATACTTCCAACTGCTGGATACTTGCTTTGCCAGAATACTTGCCCTCGTTCCCTCTGATGGTAGTGGTCAGCGCTGCCTGTGGCCATCTGCTACTGAGACATACTCGCAGATGCGTTGCCATCCAAGATACAATAATGAAATATCGTCATGTTTCTGGTGATCGTCTGTAATAACGCTAGTATACCGTAGCAATTTCCGTACCGTTTTCGGAATTGACAGTCGGTGACGGAATATTATATCATAAAATTCGGGTGTTATTTCTGACTGTAGCTATTTATTTCTTCTTCTTTCGTATTTCTCGTATAAAAGTGAATGAAAAATTTTTTGAATAGGACATAGGTAAGTATAGAGAAAACAAAAAAAACAGGTTTAAATTGATTCAATATTTTATTTTCATTGCTCCAAAATATACACAATGACAAATATTGAAAATGTGGATTCATCCATATTTGCAAATGTCTTTAAAGGTGTTTATTTGAATTTCATAGCTGATTACACGAAGAACATGAATAGATTATTTGAATACAAATCTGTTGCAAGCAGACACTGGCGAGCCGGCCGGCTGAAACATGTCTTTTATTGTGAAACGAGCGGCTCACTACTGCCACCTACCGTCTACATACAATATGATTCAGTAAAATTAGTAAATTCACTGTTCCTATATTAAATGATATATTTACAAATAAAACTTTAAAAGGAACGCTTTGCAAACATTCAACAAACTTGAGATCGTCTTAACGTAAAAGATGGTATAAAATTTTTAAAGTTAAAGAACGAAATTCTAAAACATCATTTTGCTGACGAAAATATTTACAAGGATAATAATTAAATTTTTTTTCTCCAAAATGAAATTGTGCCGAATCACGTTTTACATCTCTCACAAATAAATAACAATTGAATTTAGCCTAAAATACTTCTTTGATAAACAAAACAATAAAAAATAATTGCATTCAACAAAGCTATGATAACAAATTTAATATAAATTAATCATAAAAGAAATGTACAATTTTTACAAAGCTAAGAGGGATCACTTTTATTAATATCACTGTAATGTAGTGTTGACGTCTGTTAGTCGCGCAGTTAACTTGGCCGATGTGGCACACACGTACATATAACTATTGTTACCATTATAGTGAATATCTTTAACATTATTACATAATAATAGGTATTGCATTCATTATTTACAATTTAAACACCTCATTCATATTTTGTAAATGAAATAAAAGCGTTTACAATCTACAAAATTCTGACAATATAATTTAATTAATCATCGTCGTACTCACATAGTTTTGTCGTCAAAAGGTGACAGACACAAGGTAACTTTAATTCGTGGAAGTTATCTATAATATTATAATTGAGAATTGTGCATAAAATTCGAATCAGCTAAAACTATTGCAAAGGCAAGTAGGTGATGTATGCATTTAATTTTCATAAAACCTTTCAATAATCACTATTACGAAACTCCAGGAGAACCTACAATAATCCTATATGACTTACATCTAGGTGGTGTTACAATAGTGTGGTCAGAATGTCGTGTACCGGTGGTACACCCAATCACTTATCATACGAGTTAAATATTAAGCCCGCGGGCACCATAGCTAATAAAGTTTCATTGTCTGCTCTAACTACATACTAGTAGCACTAATATTATGTATTATGCATTTGTTTTGCACTCTTTAACGTCATAGTTCCACAGCAACTCCGTAAATAGTAGTTGTTTATCTACAAAGGGAGTTACACTACAAACAAATAATGTAGACGTGTGGAAGGCTCTCGGCCGCGGTACTCTTCAGTACCTACTAATATTTTCATATTGGAAAGTGCGACATTTGTTTTTCCTTGATATGGTCAGTTGTGTCGTTGATCGACAACATCTTAATCCTTGCATTCCGTTCACCGATTCGTTCCTTCACTCTGATACGCTCCGCGCATGCGTTCTGTTACTACGTCAGTTTCATATCATTCTTTGGCATTATTTAGTGAGCTAAGTTCGTTAAGACTTCCACTAATAGATTTAATTCATGTTTTACCGATTGTTTCCATCTACTCCACGCTTTTAAAATGTATTGCACTACTGAATTAATATTTTTTTATTTGAATCACTTTTGTTTTGTATTTATTTATTTATTTATAGATATAATATAATTACTATAAGCTACGCCTCAGTTATTAGAGATAATAAAATTGTTTAATATTGTGTAATATGCATGGAATTTTAAATTCTGAACATGCTTTAATGAAGTAAACGAATCTGAGTATTATAATCATTCGTAATATTATACAATATAGATAGATATTTGTGACCTAATCTATTCAGTCAATTGAATCGAATCAAATAATAGCCTCTCTCGAAATGAAGTTTCGAACTGTTAGTATCGACGTGGTAATGGGTAAATGTAAATCAGACTTCAGTTAGACGATTTAGAATAGTAGAATACTATATTCGTTCTGCTATAATTCAAACTAATTCATAAGAAGGTTCGTTCTGCGTCAGCACAAAAGAAAACTATATCAAGTCAGCACCACTCGAACAAATAGGCACCGGGAAGGGTCGTAAACTAAAGAGACGTGTACTTTCATAGTCGTTCATAGTCCGGTCGAGACCACTGCGGGCCCGACACTCGCTCGGTAGCGTAATGTTCCACTGCACCGCGACGGCACTCACTGCGCGTCGCTCACGTGCACATGTCGTGTGAGCCTGTCGACGCGCGCGTCTAGACAGAGCACGTGTGACGTCAGACGTGCGACTCCAGCGGCGGGCGCGGCGGCGGCACCAGCGGCGTCGGCCACACGCCGGCCAGCTCGGCCAGCTGCGACGTCAGGTCCGACGTCACGTCCGACGACAGGTCGGGCGACGACGTGCGCGTGTGGCGCGCCGACCAGCCGTCCTTGTCGAAGTCCTTGGTGCCGCCCACCGTGTGGCGGCGCTTGATGCCGCGCTCGGGCATGCCGTTCTTGCGCTTGAGCTTCGTGGAGCGCCACGCCTGCTGCTCGCGCCGCCGCACGCCCGGCAGCTCGCGCCGCGCGCTGCTGCCCAGCGAGTCGGAGCGCGCGGCGCGCTCGGCGCGCTCGGCGCGGCAGTTCAGTGACTCGGAGCGCAGCACGCGCGCACCTCTTTCGGGCTCGCGCGACAGGGACTCGGAGCGCTTGAGCTTGGCGCCGTCGTCGTCGGCGACGCGCGTGGCGGGCGGGGCCGGCTCCAGCGCGGCGCTGTTGCGCTTGTTATCGCGCGAGCAGGGCGCTTCGGCCGCGGGTGTGGGTGCGTCGGGCTCGTCACGGCGCGGACAGTTCTCCTTCTCGGAGTCGTCGGGGTCGTCCCTGGGGTGTCGACGCCAGACGCGCTCGGGCTCGTCGGCGCTGGAAGAGGACGAGTGGCGATGGTCGCGCGCGAGCCAGGCGGCCTTCAGTTCATGCGCGCGCGCGGCGGGCGACAGTCGCTCGTCGCGCTCGCTGGTGCCGTCGGAAGGCGAGCTGGCGGTGGACTTGCCCTCCTCGGTCTCGTCCGCGCACTCGTCGGCATACGGGATGCTGCCGTCGTCGAGCGGCGACGAGTTGTTGAGCGTGCGCAGCTTCTGGTCGAACGTGCTGGTCAGAGACGACACCAAGTCACCGGTTCCTGCGACAACACACGTTACAGATTAGTGCGCGTCGGGCTGCGGGCGAGGGTTAGGCACAGACGGAAGCGTGTTAGGGGTGGCGTCGTTAGGTGACCATGAGCTGTTGATGGATGAGTGATGGCGGTATGTACAGGGGTGATGTGATGGTCACGCCGGCCTACCGCTATACTAATGCACGAGCATATTAAAGCCGTGCTGTCAACAGCCGCCGACTGGAAGCATTAGTTTGATGCTACAGTTATTCACATCTGATCGTCGTTATTGTGACAACGTTCCACTTACAGGTTAGAGGATGACACAGGTTATGATGTACCTAGTAAGTGCAACGTATGGTAACGTGTGGTGACAGATGCGAACAAGTAGTATCGTGTGTTAACGTAGCCGGCGCGTACACGCACACATTGCAACACGCACGCTCACATTCCTCTACCTTATAATGTGGACAAAAGAAAGGGATTGGTGTGTCTACTCTCTGACGTCAGTACTGGACACCTAGTGGGGCAAATATCGGACACCTTTATTGTACACGAATATAAATTAAAAGTATTATATAATTTCATTCCCAGTTCCATAGCTGAGGAGATATCGAGTATAGATAAGACAACCTATCGCGAGCTTCTGCATAAAAAAATCGAGATTGTCTTATTCATACTCATAGAAGTATCAGAAATATGTGAAAGTGCTGGTAAACTCACCATCTATGGAGAAGTTGTTGAGCGCGTGAGTGTGCCGCGAGAGTTCCTGACGACCGCGGCCCAGCGCTTGCATTGACTCCAGTTCAATTCTAGAATAAATACACATTATAATTTTTTCTGTAAAAAATGATCATTTTTAAGCAAATAGGCTTTGACGGGATATTTTAAGAGGCTCATTAATTAAAGACTAACTCTCATTAATTAAAAAACAATATTATTAGAACGCCAATATGGTTCCGTAGGACCAGTTAAATTTATCCGATTTTTTTAATGGCATATTTATATAGTCCCTAAACTTGAGTTTCATATAACATAATTTAAACCACTTACTTATTTCCATCCTGCGTCCGGCCGTACTTATGGTTGAGTCCGTCGTAGTCTGCCAGCGACGTGGTGAGGTGGTGCGGCGGCGACGTGAGCGGCGAGCTGGGCGGGGAGCCGCCCGGCGACACGTCCGACCGCTTGTCGTCCGACTTCTTGTCGGGCTTCGACCGCGGCTTGCGTTGGATCTTGCGGTTGGCCGCCGATATGATGGACGACACGATATCCCGTGTAGACACGTCCTTACCTGGAATATGGAAGGCTACTTTTAATGGTATTATTAGTTGCTAACACGGAATAATGGCTTGGGTAAAGTTGGTGCGACAGACAGGTAGAAAAAAGTTACGCCAGTTTTCGTGGCAGCTGCGGTCATAAACTGTAGGAGCGAGATGACACGAGAACCGTCCTGCTCGCACGTTTTACGACCGCAGCTGCCACGAGCGTTTAATATAGTTACAATAATTAAATATAGATTAAAATAAAAATCAGTGCAAAACATAGATCACATTAAAAAATTCTGTCACAGGGTCAAGTATTATCAGCCTGTGAAGATATTTACCTTCAATCTTCTTAACGTTGTGTATGAGCAGGTCTCTAGAAGGCGCAGGCGCGGGCGATAATTCCTCCGCGCTGGTGGGTGGATCCATAGGTGGATCGCCCTCTTCCTCCTCGAAATACCAGTCATACTGTAAAGGGAAAATTTTAATCTTAAAATCTTGAGACTTTTTTGAGTGTATTCATGTATTCGTTTATAACAATAATCATAATTATTTTTATTATGAGCCTGTTGTGTCCCACTGCAAGGCAAAGAGGGCTTTAGAGGAGGAGAGAAAAATGGAAACCTTTCATAATGATAAAGTGTTGGCGCTATACGTTCTGTTCGTGGTCGTTCCATCTCATTTTCAAACGTGGAACAATATTATTATGACTCCAAAGACACACTTCGGACAAGGATCCTGCAAGTTTTCTTCCCTTCATTTTAAGAAGATTGCCATTGTGGAAATCCTACTTTATATATTATATATATATTATACGCGAAAATTTGATGATTTTGTTTGATGGATGGTTGGATATGTTTATTACTCTTTCACGCAAAAACTACACAACAGATTTGGACGAAATTTGGTACATAGTACATACTTTTTATCCCGATCTTCCCACGGGATCGAGACTCGCAGCTAGTAATAAATAATCCCTAACATATCTCAAAGTACTTACATGTGTGAGGAAAGACTCGATAATTCGACACTGGCTTGACATATCATTGACCATCGCCAGCATGTCATCGCTGGCCGCGCGGACCAACGTTGGACCAAACACTATGGCCAAATTTCTCGCCTCCATCTTGTTGTAGGAGGAATGCGCCACTACTCGGCGTAAATGTTGGATCAGGTACTTGAGTGTCTCGTAGTGCGCGTCTGGTAATGCGCGGACTAGTCGACGGAGTTCCCGCGCTCTTTCTGGTGATCGATCGGCAGCTAATAGAAGAAAATATGGTGAGATCATTGTTATGTACGAGTCGATAATGCTCGTACAGCAAGAGTACGTTTATGCGTACCAAACTAATAATCACTCAATTCAGTCGTAATTAAAACTCCTTCTCGCGCTAATGTGCGCGTCGATCAATAACAACAAAACATTAAGTGCGGCTCAGATAACTAAACAAACATAACTTTCACTGTTTCCATAAATAAACTATTAAACATAACAGTGGTTTGGTGTAACTTAACTAACAAGCTACAACAACTACCGGGGTATCCGTCAACGACGACAAAACCCTAACATTTTTTGGTCCTTCGAGCCGGATGTCACCATGTCACGGCAAATCATCTGAGTATTTTTTAGGTTTGTGTGTGCTATAGTGGGATTGAGAGCTGAAACACTTACTCCAATATGTTTATAATTGTTTTGGACTTTTAATATTCTGTGGTCATTTCAAGGAGCATTGCAAATGAGCACTATTCGCGGTCCACCTACTGGTTTTTTTTTGCCATGCATCAATTTGAAAAAAGAACAGTTACTGATCTCAGTCAAAGCAACGTTGAATGAAAGAAAGCGAATCTAATAAAAAGTTTGTTGACTGTTGAAGTGCTGACAGTTGTGTTTAATAGTCAAACAGGGTCGACATTGTTTATTAAACACGGATGTCACGATAGGGAACTACATATTAATGAATATCCAAGAAGTGTTCACCGTTCTGTATAATGGCAACACTGGGTGTTTCCACTCTTTCCCAGTAGACACAAAGAATAGACTTTATTTGGAGAATCAATATTACTTGCAAACAACTTGATAGCTTCAGAGTTTACTATGGGAGGCTTTTATGTTTTTTTACAGACATACAGATTTTCTAAACTCATGGTGGCGAAATTATTGCCATTAACCGGGAACAAATCTAGACTCGGAGCCACAGATAAATACACATGGTTCACTCCACAAAATCATTTAAACAAAAAGCGACTCTTGCTACGACACAATAAAGTACAATTCAGGTCGGACAGCGCTAATTACCTACAGTTATATTAACCTAGAAGTTGCCTCTCTTTCTATCGCGTAACTCTTATATCTTTTGACTATGTTACACTCACTGAATTGGCCCGACAAGACGGGCCTGCCGAGTACTTGTAGCTACATACCTAAAATGTTGAGTGAACCATCTGTTTTCATGTGTGTCGGAGCTGCTAAATGTCAATTTCGTAATTTGACCAACACCGCTTCTTCATCAGAATCCTGTATAACATAATACAATAGTAACACTTACCAATAAACGCAGGATACAGGTCCGCCGTCAGCAGCGGGTCAGGCAACCTCCTGAGGTACGCCTTCAAGAGACTGGAAGCGACGTGCACGTCGGCCCAGCGCGCGTCGTTGGTGGGCGGGGGCTCGCCGCGGTCGAGGGCCGCCGCCAGGGCCGCCACGCCGGCCGCGTTGCCGGGCACGCGGTACACGCCGACCGTACGGAGGCCGTATGCCTGGAACAGACATTTAGGGTGAGTATTTTGTTACTTTATAAAACTTGCATGAGATTGACTGCTGTGATCTTCTAAATTGTTTAATACGTTTTTTTTAGTTTAGGTGTTCCTAAGTGCAAAAATCGTCAACATTTTAGGAATGCCCAATTAGTAATTGGTCCTTTGAGACGGAAATAGGGAATAAGGAATACGTCACCTTATTAAAGGTAGAAGGTATTTTTTGCAAAATAATCCATATTCAACTCCCAATTATGATTATGTCATGTCTGATAAATGTTGGGTGGGGGCAGGCTTCCAACCGAGCCGTAGGTGACTTACCTCAACGGCATGTGCAGGCAGTGTGACAGCTCTAGGCACGAGCGGGTGCTCAGGGTCGTGCGGACACCTCTCCAGCGCCGCGCCCAGCCAGCCCGACGCGGGCGCCGCCGCCGCCGCCGCGCCGCCGTGCATGCGCCGCAGCTGCTTCGCCATGCGACCCTTCCATGTCTTGTTTTTTGGAGACGAGGGGAGGGTTGGTGTCGGTGGGCCTGTGGATAGAAATTAGTCTGTTAATTACCTGATCATTACATTGATTCTGGCACAAATATAGCTAAGTATATCTGATGATTTTGTGCCGATATGTGAGATCAAGAAGTTAAAATAGACCAGAGATAAATAGGTTTAGGTAACTAGTTTCCAAAAGTTTAATTCCAAGTTTTCTTTGCTGATGTCAAAAACAATAAAATGAAAAAACTGTCGCCGTTAAAATTTTGCTTTGTCTGATTGGCTCATCGAACTAAGGACTTCGCCCAATCCATACCTAATCACTAGGCCTTACATAAGAAATCATTTAACATATGTACAGAAACGAATTCTCCTAATCCTACTTTTCACGTCCCGCGGTTTTCGGATGACTACGGAACACCTGTACATCTTGGAACTTGGAAGTAATTCAAGCGAGCACTCACCAGTAGGAGACCTATTCCTGCCGATCTTCTTGCTGCGTTGCGGCGGGAGCGGCGAGGGGCAGTCGGGCGCTGGCAGCGGCGAGGGCGCCGGCGCCGCCTGCGTTTGTGTTTGTGTCTGTGTGGGCTCGGCCGGGGGAGGCTCCGCTGAGTGACGGCGTAGGGCTGCTAGCCATCGCTGCGCATCTGCTGCACCTTCAGCCTAGGAGAAACGAAGACATTTTTTAATAAGTAAATAGAGGCTACGGGAGAATCTCATGTGATTTTCAAGTATATTTACCGAGACGTAGGTTGCCATATTAACAAAGCGACGATCTGAATGAATAGAATTTCCGTTTATTATATATTATTAGGAAGTTTTGTGTGAATCGTAACAATACCATCGTCGTGGCTGCTAATTATAATTGAAACATTCTAGCATTCAACAATTTGGCAAAATTACGTGTTCTGGCAAACTGCCTCCGTGTTTGTATTGGATTGGGTAGAAAATGTAATAAAACTCATTGTTGTATTTTTATATTCTAATGTTTCGTAAGTGACAGATAAGGTTAATGAACGTTCGAAATAGAGTTGTTTTCAATCAACAGGTACTAGGTACTTAGAAAACAATATGCAAATTCACCAATTTAAATTCTTCAATCTAAAACCTACACGCGGTACATACGTACTGCTTTGGATAAGTTTTAATATCATGAATTCATGACCAAAAGAAAGGAAAGGAGATGCTTTCGATAACGACAGCAGCATAATGGTCGAGAAGAGAAATGGAGTAGCTTTTGAAAGTAGCACAAATCGTCTCTAGACCAAGTTCTGTGATATAAGATCAAGTGAGTCTAGTCACTGATGAAATCGAAAGATATAAAATATATCATGCAGCACTTATCGACTGCCAGTTCTCCAACATCGTAGCTATCAACATACCTGTAGTAACAGCTCGGCGCCGGCTGCGGTCGTGACCCTGACCACGTGTTTCCTCTTAGTGTAGTCATCAGCGAGGGCTGCAAGAGAGTAGCGCACGTCCAAGGCATCCCTGGAACCGGGCTGCGCCTCCGTGCCTCCGCCGCTAACTGCGCCGGGGCTCTGTGGCAAAAGAAAGGAGGTGGTTAGACTTCAGTTTCAAATGGGAATAAGCTAGACAAATCTGGTTAGACTTGCAGTACCTAATCCTTAACTTCAGACCTTTCAAGTTTTAGGCTTCAAAGTATTGGGCTTTAAGCCTTGGTACTATTGAGGCCCTTAGATTGATAGATATTATGACATTGTTGTATGGTGGTTTATGGCATTTTCTGTTTGCTATCCATTTTGTACTTGGTAACACTTAGAACAAAGACCATTGTATTTTAAATAATCATATTATGATACCTATCATTCATATCATTCAGTGACGACCTCAGGTGTTCCCATAATAAAGAACTGTACATAATGACGTCCGTAGCTTTTCTTTTAATTAAACAGTTTACATTTTCAGCGGTGAACCGTAACAATAACGTGCAGCGATGACGTTAACGTTAAAGAGTAACAATAGAATAGTTACCAGCGCATGTACGCGTATGTTTCCAATGTCTTGGCTCCAGGCCATTTGTGCACGCTCATACCAGGCACGAGTGGAGGAAGACAGGCTATTATGACGTAGACCTATGTAAGACGAATCTCGCAATAAAACAAGATTCTAATCCGACAAATGAAAGCTCAAAATAATTGATAGTCAACTTTTTCATGGCCATCTATTAAGTCGAGGAAGTACCGTGTAATCGAACCGTGTCTAGCAGTTAACAAAATTATTGTAATTACTGCACATTCCGAAAAACTAGTTGCTGATAAATCGTGAGGCGACACTACTCACGGAACTGAAATAAAGGCGTCTTGTCTGGCTTTCACCCCTCTCCTAATTATAGGTATTTCAGAAAGAATTGTCGTGAATTAGACAAGTGTTCAATGTGAATCGCGTCGATTTTATTGCAGAGTGAAGCCGGCATTGACGATGAGATCAGGAAGCTACAGAAGACTAAGGTGTTGAACAGTTCAGGTTCATACTTAAGCTAACTGTGGTAATTTTTTAGGTAAGAGAGTTTTGGCCATAGGACCAATGCAAAGGCGTACATTTCAGTTCAAATTGTAGTGCTAAAGTACCAATTTGTCAGTGTCTCGCTATTTATTATACCGATCTTACGAGTGATCCTTCTGAGAATTCTGGTATAGTGCCCCGGCGCACGCGCATCACTGGCGCCGAATAGCCGAAAAAACGTACCATCACCAAAATAATAGCTCGTTTTTTTACTGTTGTGAATCCATCTGCCAAATTGATTTGTATATAACCATGTGCGATAAATCTTCAACACAATATTCAACAAACCCAGGATTTTGAGGCATTTGCAAACGTCTTAAATAAGTTTGAGACAACAATAAATTAGCTAACAGATATTTTAGGTTACTTCAAAATAGATGAGTAATTAATGTGAATGCCAAAGCTCATTATGACGATTGATAGACGGAAAAATGTTTAACAAACTTTAGAATAGTAACGGTTTAAGAAATTGACGACATAAATGTAGGTCGTGTCGTGAACAAGACGGAACATTTCTCTAGTGTCGCCTATATTGTAACAGTGAATAGGTTTTGTTAAGAAGTGTTTGTTTACCTGCCTGCGGCAGTGGCTCGTTACTCAGAGGAAATCGAAAGTACGACCGTGGCCACATCTTCTGCGGATGCGTGCCACATTGTCACGGCACGCGCTTCAAGGCTCTTGTCACGGTGGGCCATAGATTACCATCTACTTAACCGTATTTAGATTGAAATCTCTAATAAGATGTATAATGTTGACCTTACAATGCTAAGCGTCTTTCACGAAGCTGTATTTCACTCTACATGTTAAATGACGTGATGTTTGAGTTGCATGATTAATTATAGCAGATACGTTTACGTTCCGGTCAACTTAAAATGGAAAACAGATGGTTTCAACCAATGTTAGAAATCACATTTCACGGAAAAACATCTGCGAATAATTTATGTCTGACATCCAACCTATTAACCTTTAACAAAATCAACAAATGACATTAAACTTGGAGAAGCGACTCGAAAAATGAGCACGACTCTTCATTTAAAAGATATACATTTATTTTACAGTAGAACCATTTAGCTTATCGTGATCGAATGCTATTATACACAATTTCGGTTTATGTGAGAAAATTATCGTGCTTCCAATAGTCTTGAAAACTGTCGGTCCGCGATAAGAATCGATGATTTATTGAGAATGACCCACATTAACCGATTTCCGCATATGTAACATGAAGTAAAAAATCATGTTCGTCTGTCGACGACAACATTTAGCGATTGTAACCTATTCACATCAAACGCAATTAGTGGGTCAACGGCTTGTCAGAAGCGGTACGGTGACGTAACGAGCATGCATTATACCAGAGATGCTAATAAACAATTAACAGGGGAGCTAATGAGGAAGCTCGTAGAGTAGTCCCGTTTGCAAGTGCGGTGATTATATAGAAAGTACATCGAAGAATGTCGGAACTATCCGAGTAATTGACCCGATCTATGCAGGCTCGGCGGCACCTCTATCGGTAATAGCATATCACTTTACTTGTAGGTCAATTGCCTATACCTTCCAATAATCGTAATTGCGAGGCGTGTTGTGTCTGCGACGCCTTCGCTTGGACGAATTAAAAATGTAGGTAAACGATGCGTAGACGATTAGAGATCGAACAGACTAGTGTCTTTATTCGATATTATGTTTATGAGAATTTGAACCTTGATTAACTCTTACTTTCTTATATGGCTTTTTATAGCTCTATTATCTTTATTTTTTATAGCTTCAAATGCACGATCATTCGATTCAGATGAGTGTCTAACTTGCTCATTGCTGCCTGGTTTATCTTTTTCTTCAGCTTTTCTCACGAGAGAACACAGCTTCGTAAACACGTAAAACTTCGTAAAAATAAACGCAGCACTTGAAATAACATTGGAAAACAGTGAATGCATGCTCACCAATATATCGGTGTACCAGAGTGTCATGACTTGGCGGCTGTCCACGAACGTCACAGGTGAGGGCGAGGCGTGGTGGTCATTGTCACAGCTCGGCACGCCACACACTACCGGCACCATACACTATGCATTTATTCGATACACTCAATAAAACAATACCCTTCCAGCGTACTTAACACGTGATTTCAGCACGAGGGCATTGGCCCTAACGTAATTCGCGAACTTCCGAATATCTCACAGATGAATGACACAAATCCGTAGCAGTCGATTTCGAACATTCATACAAGTGTTGTATCAATCATGTGCCCGAGTGCTCGACCGAATCGATACCGGCGATAAAACAACAATGTGAAAATTTAATAAATTTCCGGAAATGTGCAGCAACGAGGGGCGGGCGGCGCGCGCGCTTGTCTGCAGGACTATGACGGCGCTCTGTAGATCTGCGTCTGCGCAGAGAAAGTGCTCCCGCGCAGACTCCGCGCCGTCTGCCAAAATGGCTTTTTTCACGGTACGGAAACTGGTGTTTTTTTTCCGGATGACCCATTCAGCACAATACGGTGTGGTTTCTTCGAATTACTGCCTCTGCTCTCAGACGTTTATTTGGGTAAATGTTTTGTCATTTTGGAGTTATTTCAAGTGTAGCATTTCAATTTGCTTTTCATTCGTACAGTATACACGATTACATTATAAAGTTCTTGCAAAGTCTAGCATAGATATGAATTCACAGATTTTCTTTTACATGGCGTCTGCAACATTAATCAAAGCTTTCAAATCACCAGTGATTTAGTAAATATCTGTCAGCTGCCTTCAACAAACATTATTTAGCTGTGTCAAGCGAGTGCCAGATCCAGCTACATCAATTTGCAAAGTGAATTATAATCGACTGCTCGTGAATGACCGTGTCACTCGTAATTTCTTCGGAACCGCGAACACGAGGTAATCATCGTGATTTGTCATACTTTTCCTGCGCGCTTAGAAATACAGGGCTGTCAAAAATTTCCAGAACATTTTTGGGCACTTAGCAACGGTTGAACATGGGAGTTCTTTAATCTCCTTTCCCGTCGGATGTATGACGTGGATCTTCACAAATTCTGAGAATTCATTCATATTTCAAATACTTTTAACAGGATGTATATCAGTCTGCAAGTTATTAATTTACATACTTTTATTCACGTCGGGTGACAGCCCTTCAGACAATTTCCTCGGTTTGTCATTGAACTCTTTACGTGGAGTTTTCTCGCTTTCTGTTAACATTGTGTCAAAGTGAAAGATTGGTCTGCTGAAACCGGTGAAGCAAATGCCCTACTTTCCTCAATGAACCGTGTCTTAATAGTTACAAACTTTTCAGGGTAAGTCATTGCTCCGTTACGCATGTTAGTTTGCAATTAAACTTTTAATTTTGGCCGTAGCACAAAAATAGCAACCCCGGAGTGATTTCCACTGACGTCCATACTGACGTTCGACGATTAGTTACTTCTTCGATATCTTGCGTTTGAAATGAGTTATGTCGAATCGAATGACCCATTCACATCATACCAACAACGCTTTCAGTAAATAAGTTTGACAGTTTCCGTAATACTTGAGTTTCTTTTTTACGTAACTTTGTTGTGGAGATTTGTGTCTAACTGTGGCGATTCAATCTACTTATCGTGACTAAGTGTCGAATAAACAATAGGCTGGTTGGCTGATTCAACGCGGCGTCTTGAAAGATTTATGGCGCGTGCAGTAGTGTAGATCGATATTTGGTAATAATGAGTCACTGTTGCGTAACGAACGACGACAACCAGACGTCGCTGAAGTCTTAAGAGGGCCATTTTGTGCGGGAGATTGTGGCAGATATAAAACTTAAAGCAATTAATTTAGTATTATGTAAACGCTAGAATCACAAAAGCTTTTAACTGTAAGTATGAAATTATACGACCACAAAGTGACGTTAAAGAAGAGACAGAATTCATCGATAAATTATCTTTATGTTTTTGATTGCATTCATTACACGTTGTATTTTTCAAAGTAAAGGTTTTCAACAATTCTCTAAATCCGTTCGCATGCTAGTAAACAATTTTATTTCACATTACTTTCAAAACTCGATATTCACCTAGTAAACGCGTTTTGTAACTTTCTACTTAATCGTATCCTGCATTATGATGTACGATGTAATGTGCGGATTTACGTATTTATCGGTAGAAAGTATAATAGAAACCAGATCCCGCGCAGTCAATGGGTTGATCCCGATCCGCCTTACGTTACCTTACGTCACTCTGACGTCATTCGCGTTTTTGGGTCAGGCAATTTCATACATTCATGTTTTATAACCTATTTTACTCTATTTATATCATTGTTTGATGGAAATGGAACGGATATGCGGCCTACGTGGTCATCAGATGCGCTTTATAATATTACGTAAGTTATTTCGAACTCTATGCATAATTTTGCACCTTGACAACCCTGAGAAGTGTTATAAATGAATATTCATTAATAAATACGAGTGAATAAACAAATTTTACTATAATAAACTAATAATTGTGCTAAGAAGGTAAATATTTGTCGGCCTAAACAAATGAGCCAAAAATAATTTGCGGAGTTGAAAGTTCACTCGTCCGTGATAGCGAGCGGTATCTTCAAAGCGTTCTCCAGACTGTTTACTAAACATAATTCACACGTCTTGCGTACGTTTGTACATTATGTTCATTTCTCGAAACCTTTCAGATTACTCCCCTTATTTACTTTCCGATATAATGTGAAGGAATTTTATATACATAGCGGTTTTTGGAAGCGATGTGTTATTTATCACGTAGGCCTGAAATTTCAAATGGTTTAAGTATTTCTATGAAAATAAAACTCTATAGGTACGATACGTCTGTGATTTTTTATATCAAGCCTGCACCTCTCCACGCTCAAAAGACTGAATGAAGAAGGATCGATCATTGATCTTGATCATTTCGTTATGGTGTCTAAGATATAATTTTAAACTGATCACAGAACGATAACACATACAAACTGTTCCATACAATTACATTATGATCTAGAAAGCTGATCAAATAAGAACTGTGGGCGAAGCCACGGGCTACGGCTATCATAGTCAATGATAGCCGATAGCCCACTTGCAAATAACGGCTATAATAACAATTGATAACGTTGTGTAACATAGCTTTATGTTTTTTTGGACGCAATAGAGGCTGGGTGATGTAAGATGACATTACATTAGAATCTCATTTGATTTGTGTCTGAATAGGCGGGGTAATAACATTAGTACCTGATAACATTAAATACATTTAACAGACTTATATCATAAATGTTGTGTAATAAGCAGGTACCTTTAAATCTCAAAAAAAAATTGCTCTACATAATCTCGCAACGAATGCATTTTAGTCCGCCATGATTATTGCAAAGTAAACATAAATAACTTAATAAAGATGTCTCGAAATTAATCGGGAAGTTCGCAGAAGCTTTTACCCTCATTCCGAATGCAGATTCATTCCTCTCACAAAACGTAATACGGAACCAACATAACAATATAGTACGGAAGAGTATCATGATTGACACATCTGCTAATTTCTCCTCCTCTAAAATGTAAAAGTGTTATTGCATGCAGAGTTAAGGAGTTATCATACTTGTTGGCACTGATTCGTTGTCGGTATGAGATTGATCGCACGTGTCATCTCTAAACTTTCTTTGGCGCTTAGGGTGTGTACAGAAAATTGTCTTTGGTCAGAGTCTATGGAAACAATGATGGCGCTCAAACTCGCAACAAAACAGTCCCATAGTCATAGTTGTCTAAATCGACTGAAAAATTTGTTATAGCAGAAAACAAGTCAAATTGTTTTTGCTCTGGTGGCCACACTGTCTTTGCCACGTCAGAGGCCCATGGGCGGCATAAAAACTCTGACACCAGGTTAGTCACTAACCACACGAAAAAGAAGAAAGACAGTCGAGACTGTCTTTTATTAATGGTTCCACGCATCGATTCACGTTTTCGCGTCTTCATAAAAAGGTAACGTTTGATGTGTAAGCTGACAAGTGTGATATGTCTGTTACGCTGACATTTTGTTTTGTTTATGGTGTGTTTCGGCCTCGAAAGGCAGTCGGGCGATGCTTCGCGCCGCTCCATCAGCCTCCGATCACTTGGAACTGATCTGCTTCTTTAATAACTTCATTAATTTCCTCCTGAATACAGTATTGTCGTGTAACGAGAGCTAATTAGTTTGGTATTAATGACGAGTGGAAGATAAGCGGAATTGAACCACTTGAAAATAATGTGTGGTGTTTATTTATGGAATTAATAAGTCCGTTAAGTGCACCAAATGCAATGTAGATTTTCATTGAAATTGTTTTCGTTATATGACAATACAGGAGAAATCGCTGTTTTATGATACCAGAAAATGATAATAATAACCATCCCTATTATTGTATATCGAAACCATTAAGTTGTCTGCTTGTCTCAATAGAAGAATTTGTTACCATAGAGAAAACGCTATTAAAAGTAAATTGTACAGCAATTTATCTGTCTGTTTGTTTTCCTATTTCTTTATCTTTAACTAGATAATGAATGTTGTTCTAACGAGTACTAGTAAATTGTTTTTGATGAACTTGCATGTACCTTGTTATTAACCAAATTCGCTAAAAGTGGATACTCCATTATGTACGTAATTATTTCTAGGTAGTTCTATCAAGAAAATGTTTCTGCAAAGTTTACTTTTCTCTTTGCTAACACAGATCTTACTTTCTCAGTAAAAATGTTGAGCTTAATAAAAACGTTTCGTTTAAGTAAATATTTTGGTGTTTTCATGTTTTTCATGATGTCCTACTTTTCTCAATATTGGGGTATCTCACATTCTCTTTAATATTCGATGTAATATTTGTTTACATGATCTGAATTCAAAGATACCTCTATATTTGTGTAACGAGCTTTCATTCTGTCCAATTTATTCGTTGATTATCTCATATAAACTTCAATAGAGATATTTCTTTAAAGTTTGCGGCAAAAGTAATGAGGTTGTAGGAAGATTATACTTTAAATAATTAATTAAAACGAGTTCACATATGTTATGGTTCGTTGACCGACACAATGGTAAAACAAATGTTCGCAGTTCGTCCGACATGAAAGGAAAAGTTGTTATTTGAACGTTTCATCTTAAATATTTGACAGTGAGCGACTCCTACTATTAATCAGAGTATATCACTTTCTATCGATCGTCCTGATTGCTCATTTACAAGTGAAAATGAGAAGATACATGTTATAAATGAGATCTGAGACATTTGAGTGACTTCTGGCAAATGTGGGGAGGGATTGGCCAATAGAGTAATTAGCTAGTTACTTTTTCAAGTCAATTAGTCACTCTAATAATCTTTGCTTCATCTCCAAATCTATTGGCATTTCGGGGGCGTACATACAACCCCCATAAACCTTTTGAATCACAGTTATTTTCATCAATACTTCAGGTAACTTGACGCTATGAATCACGTAGATTTGTGTTTCGTAAAATATGCAATTAACTGTAGAAAGTAAACAATAATAATTGGCAAGCGTCCGTCACCCACTCGTTCATTGAATGGGCCACGGGTGTGGAAGACTGGATGAGCTACGTGGGTGACACTGTCTAGGAAAGAAAGTTCCTTCTGATGAGTAAGGCAATTGAGCAAGATCATAAGGTTACTTGACAGATGTAATGGAGAGTGAAAATTAACAGCGTTACTTAACAGTGATTAGTCAACTCAGTAAGGTTCCGTGCAAATTTATGATTAATATATCGTACTGAGATTTTCGCTGTCTGGCAATGACCAAGGGTTTCTCTTTATAGGAAGCTGTAGTCACCGTTCGTGATCGAAAACTGTGACATGTTTTTTTAAGAAAATGGTAGACAAAGTTATTGGTAGCCAAAAAATGTTATCCGGTAATAAATCTAGTAGTTTCGAAACTGACCAAACTAATGAGCATCAGTTATCGGTTTGTGACACAACTAATTAATAATAAAATTGTCTCATCTTTTTGCCAAAATTTGTAGCAAGCACGTGCGGCCTGCTACGCTGTCGTAGACTTTGCGTAGTCGACGAAAATATTATTTCTCCTTTTATGGCATTGCATATTTTCGCAATAATTTCCAGCGTTTCATTATATTTCCACGTCGGCCGTGCAAGGTCGTCGACCCCGGCAGCTCGCTGCGTCGCGGACGGACGGCGTGCGTGCGCGCAGCTAACAGATCGCAGGATAACCGATTGACAGTAAAGAGCCTACTGAGATGCACTATTGCGATTCTATTTTGCCATTGAGAATACACAATGTGAGGCGTTTGATTTAGAAATCAATTGAAATGCCACGTGCTTCGGTTTCGTAATTCTCCTATACTGCTTTCAATCAATTAGATCTAGTGTCTACTTGTTTGTAAGGTTATTCAACGTAAATATTAAGGTCGGCTATATTCCACTCAGCAAAGTTTAAGCTAAATATATTTATAAGTTTGAAAATAACAAATATTCTTGGAATGATTTCCGATGCGATAAAGAAACGTTTTAGAGACTTCCTGCTAGATAATTTGTAACAATCGCTGCCCAATTTCTTTAAATGTTTAGAAGTTAATTTGTTCAGGAAAAGATAAATCTCACAGTCGCACATTGGACCTATTGATAGAAATGTTTGTTACAAATCGACATTGAAAGCTAAAATGTCATTTAGAGATGAAGGCAGTGAGAGATCTCGATAAAAAGTCGATTAATTTGAAGAGAGAGCGTTGAGAAATATGTGCATTTGCATTTGTATTTTGTAATTAATGAGCAGTGCGCAAGTGCTTCACATTTATCATTCGTATGTGTTCGGCGTGTTTCTCGGAAAGCAGACACTCGGTCTGCCTCCGTCGCCATGTGTTGCAGGCTCTTTGTTCATACTTGCATCGGCAATTGAGATGCATGCGCTGTTTTCATAATAAATGCACTGTTTACACTTGAAGAAAGTTTTGAGAGTAATTGGAGTTATAAGTTCTAGTAAGACGTAGTGATAATGGTGATTCTGAAATGGTTCATGATTTTTTAATGCCGAAACTAGTTAGAGCAGGTGTTCGTCCAGAAATTTAGTTTTTGATAATTAATTTAGGGCAATATGGACGGTAAAAAAAAGTGACTACTACTAATAAATAATACAAGGGATAATGTTGACTGAAATTATTCAAGATTTGTATAGTGCAGAAACCATTTAGGTACTGTAGAGTAGAGCGGGTATTCGTCCAGAAATGGGTGACGATTTAGTTTTTACCACGTTGAAGCGAAAAGGTTAGGTTATGATTTTGACCATAATGTAGGTATGTAAGTTCATCTGTTCCGTGTGTGACGTCACAACACAATACATTCTAACAGTAGTAAGCGATCATAAGCTTTAATAAGGCATTTAAAGGGCAAAGTGGCATGCGACTACAGCTATCCTCTGAATATCACTATGAATATGTATTAAATACATTAAAATATAGTTGTTTATTAAAGAAGATAAATATTGAATAGTTTGAACATAACTATTTCAGATGAGAATATTTTATTGTTTTATACTTTTAAGAGCGTGGGTTTTTAATAGTCGGGTTTAAAAAAATTGTATTTAATACTAAATAAAGTGACAACTTCTAGAAACACGTAGATGTAATGTTGACTTTGGAATGGTTCAAGATTTTCTTGTGCCATGTGTCAACTTGCTACAAAAGGAAGCCAAGAAAGATTTATACTGAGAACTCGTATTTTCCTGTTGGAGATAATGTATGAATTAGTGCTTAAGAAATAAGGATAAGATTTTTATAGATATCTAAGAATAGTGTTTAGGGTTTTGTGTGCGAGATGTCGTAAAAACCCGCGATAGGTTTAAAATTTGATGACGTCTTTGTTAGGATTTTAGGATATGTTTTTTACAAAGGATTAAATTACTTTTTCCAGGTGTGTAGTCAGAAACCGATGGATCTAATAATTAAGTAGGTAATTTGCGGTTTTACCTGATCGAGGTTGATGTTTTTTGTAATATTTTGCCAAACAGGTTTGCGTTTTACCTTTTTGGGTTTTCGAGTTTAACAGTAACAAAAGAAAAGTGACGTAATTAAAAGTAATTGATATTCATTTATAAAGAAGTGTGCACACTCACTAAGTGTACCATCGCGTTACAGATATGGAACATATCAATTACTGGGACGTGTCCACATGATGAAAAGCTTTCCCCGCCGTCGTAACGGTTCCCGCTATGCACTTGAGCATAGACATTCATGTTGACGATTTAATGGTCTACTGGTCCGAGTAGTAAACGAAGCATATACGGAGTTTTATTATAAGTGTGGCTTCTTGATTATTAATACGTTCTGGTGATGAATAATTAATCGAATGGCCGGATATTATTATTCTAAAGTATCTGACGTCAATATTGATGATATTGCAGAGAAAATGTAAAACTCACACCACAACAAAAAAATATTTACTTCAAATATTACAGTCGGATGAGGACAAAGATGCACCTGGACGCCTGGACATACTATAAATACTGTTAGCCGTAAAACACTGCAATTAACTCACCATTTACGGCACAATCTGAGGCATGCAGAGGTCTAATAGTACGTAATGAGTGGACGTCCTGGAGCGCGGGACCGAGGCATCCGTTCTTGGAAGCGCAGGCGCACGATCATGACTGACAGACAGACGGACGCTTGTACAATGTTACAAGCCCGATGGTCAGATAGGTACGGAAACGGTAGTTCCTCCGAGCGAAGACGGACTCGAACACTACGAAATAAATCATACGCGGTTTGGTGTAACATACTGACGAGAGATGTGACGGACGGACGGTCGGCGAACCGCAGAGTAAACAGAAATAGACATTTATTTGTAACAGTATAGGTTCGAATTGTAAATCTGCTACTTCATACACTTATGTACGTCATAGGCGTATTTATGGCGGTTATCATTCTACCAGATTTAACGGCATGTTATGGTAACGATATTTTATGGAGCTTATTAAATCAAAATATAAAAAGCGACAATTATAATTTTATAATAAAACCTACGCCCTTGAGATCCACAAAAAAAGCCATATTCCTCTCCCCACTAAAGGCCGTTACAGACGTTGCTATAAAATATATTAATATACTTTGCTATTGCTTTTTTTTGCGTAGTTTTTGGTGCGTACTAGAAATATAATATATTATAGCTCCGTCTGAGGGCACTCGAAGATTACTATGGAAAAATATATCGTAATATAATATATATAATTTACATATAATATATATTATAGCTACGTCTGTGGTGGGTTTGAACTGTGAAATTTTAAAACAAAATATATATTTAAAAAAAAAAAAATATATATATATATATATATATATATTAGGTCAATGGCAAACGCAACAGGGCATAGAGCACGTTTTCGAAATCTGCACTAAACTATTTAATGAATTAAGAAATACTGAAAGCTGCCAAAGAGATGGCTAAAATAAAAAGCGTGTAAAGTGTTCATTCGATGTGACTGACATTTAGTTTACAAGGGCTGAGGTTGCGAAACGATTTTTAAATTCGACTAGTCAGTGTGTCGTAATTCACGTACGATGTTACAAGCATTGAATATAGCATGAATCATCGGCCGCAAGCAACTGACAGGCTGGCTTTCTACCTAGCAGTACAATACGCACTTAGTGCGGGCCTGTATCGTTATTTATGATGTAAAAATGTATTACACTGATTCATTTATAATTTAGCGGTAGTGCGCTACTCGATATAAATCCTCATGTTGTATTTCAGAGAATCAGTTTG
The DNA here is from genome assembly GCA_947364205.1 of Agrochola lota. Classification (NCBI taxonomy): domain Eukaryota; kingdom Metazoa; phylum Arthropoda; class Insecta; order Lepidoptera; family Noctuidae; genus Agrochola; species Agrochola lota. The sequence goes on from OX376228.1 coordinate 17,386,888, forward strand.
AATAAACCTTTATTGTTGATTCAATAAAGAGGAAATGTAGTTTTCTATCGAATCATCGGTATATTTGCTTCGAGATCATGTGTAAATAAAGGCTGGACCACACACTACACTCACTATTTTGTAAACAAAACACTATCGAATAATCCTATGGACTTTGTGAAAAGCACGTGAAAGGTTTTCGCTTGTCAGAATGACCGTGATTCAAAGAACGGGCTTTAATGTCAGCCTGTGTTGACCATGTTGGTGAGTAACCATAACCAATGAACTTTACGTAATTATACTTAACTAATAACTCGTTTTAAGGTCTCTGTAGTCGGCCAAATATGAACATACCGACTGCCATTCAGATCGGAATCGAAAAATCTTCGAGATTTTTTCGCTGACGTTCGTTTAAAGTAAATAGACTCGGAATAAGATCAAGGGACTCGTTAAAATGCTCGAGTACTCCAATTCCATTAGTCTGTTCATATCTTTCAAGAAGAACATTTAGTTTTTCTTTTTATCATTATTTACTTACCGAACTCCCGCGTTTCGCCTTGAGATTATTGGTTTAGTTATAAAAAAGTATAGATCGGTTATGACAGCATCTAATAATTATTGTTTTCGGTGCTACTTCCTTATTATATTAAGAGCCTCTAATAAAAAATACCAATTAGAAACGTGAATTATTAATATTTAACGAGGTGTGGTCGTGAGTCTCTAGAATTGGTGTTTGAACATGAAGATAATTGATGAGGTATCGACATTCAAGGGTACGTACAGAAGCTTTTCAATTAGTATTTTCCTCCTACTAAGAATTAATATTTAGGCAACAATAACCGATTTTTAATGATTTTATACTGAATATCACGTCTAAACGAGTAGTGTTAATGATTTGGAAAAAATATATGTTAAATTAGAGCATTTTTTTAATAACTTAATATACGAATATTTTTGATTATGTTTATATTACATGGTGAAATTAATTTGAAAACTAACGTGGATAAAAAACTCAAAATCACGCAAAATCTATCAAGTGTGTTTTTCTGAAACAATCACCATTTGAATGATGATTTAATTATTGACCTTTTAGTATATGTGTTTTAATAAAATACCTTTTGTTTTATGTATAATAAATTAATAATGCGTCAAATTCGGGACAGCGGTCCTTGCTGGGCGAGTCCTATTACTGGCTGGACGTACGACACGTTATGTGAGCTCAACAAAGTTGTGTGTGCTGTACAGAACACGCCAGCTAACCTCTCAAGGTCACTGGCATATATCAGTCTTAAGTTTTGAATCAAAGAAGAAACTGAAATAAAAATATTTTGCCTAAGAAAGCATTCGATTCGTTTGTATAATTTGAGTAGTTTGATTATTACGTTAAGTTATTTTGTGCGGACGGATAAAATTACAATAATGCATAAGAAATCTCATCCGCTCATTATTAATTCCGACGTATATTATTAAATAATCGATACACATTATTAACAATGAATAAATCGAGAAGTTAAAGTACCGTTTCGATTTACGTGTGATTGTTAACGACACCGAACAGTTCCAAATTGATTTGCGATTCGACACCGCCATCGTTGTGTTGGCAGAACGTTAGTGGGAATACAAACTATGGTTAAACAGCGTTATGAAATCAATCGCGCCGCCTGCGCAGAACTTTTCAAATGTCACGCATGACATAACGCAGGTTGATGGTACTATAAACAGACGAAGAATCGATCGTTTATTAGCATTGGACAGTGTATCGAATTAAGGCTTGTGCAGACCAGCGCGACTTGTCGCGCGACGCGACACGAAGAATACAATTTCTAAGAAAACTTCACAGTATAACAATAACCGGTATCGCGTCGCGCGAAAAGTCGCTCTGGTCTGCACAAGCCTTTATCCGTGCTCCTAATATGGTAAAATAAACTCCATTTCGAACTCTTTGATTCTCTTATTATATTTACTTTCTGGTTTAAGAATTATAGAGAAAATAATATGCTGCTTATGAAGTAACAAGACGTCGTCATGTCAATTATTATGGTGTCCACGACCGCTCTGTTACGATCGCGATATGTAGGTATTATTGCCGTACGTGATCGTACGTGTCCAAGTGATGCTAATATCCCGATTGTTTGTGGTTGTGGTCGAGCTTTATCAGTATCCAATTCTGTCGCAACGGATGGGACAGTCATGTTGTCCTAATCGCAGCTTATTTCTGGCTTCAGACATTAAGGAATTTTAAAATAGCACATCCGTAACAAAAGGAACAAGACACGGGCCAATTTATATAAACGGCTTCCCTGCTTAAAATGTACATATTTAATCCGAGACATTAAGGAGGCCCATGATATTTTGATGGCACGCGCGCAAATAACAATACAGTTTCTACCTCAAACGATTCAAGGATGAATACCGTGCTTGCGTGCGCGCAGCTCGATTTGCAGGTGGGTCACGCTCGACACCGCCGTCATGGCGTCATATCCTCACCGAATTGGCCACTATAATTAATAAAAGAATTGCGCGCGCACCAGGCAATGTTCAGTAATGGGCGGCGATCTTGTAGCATTGTTGACGTTTTCGAAGACGAATTGTTGACGTCGAAAAAATGTTGCGTGCAGCGCCGAAGGGAGCTTGATTCATGAGCCTTTAATGCAGGAAGGGCTTTTATAGCTTTGTCTTTCGCTCTGAATAAGGAAAGACTGGGTTCAAAACAAATATCCTTTCAGAAGACGCAAAGCTTGCATCACTACTCAATCATATATTGTTCATATATAACTTTAAATAAAATATAGAGCAAAGGGCACGCACCGTAACGAGATGTCCTTGCTGACATTACATTGAACTATCAGCAAGTAACAGGTAACTTGTGTCATATTATGACGTCACATGGCTGGTTAAGGCTCACTATGCGAAATCTGGTGAACTCAAGGTATGGACCGGTTGCGTTACGATACGGGTAGGTTTTGACACGTGTCATGCTCTCCTGTCAGGAGTTATCGGCTGTCATCTGCTGTCCATTATGAGCGAATAGACATGTGACCTCACCTTCACAGCCGCAAGGCTACAGAGCCTTCCCAACGTTTTCTTTGTGAGATGAATATAATAAATCATTGGTTATCGATAGGTTCAAGGTGTGTGGTGAGAATTTCTTGATCGATTGTTCATTTTTTTGTTTTCATCTGAATAGGAAGTTAAATATCATTGTTTTATAGATTGTACTGAGTATTTTTGGTGCCGAAATCGTGATGGTAACTCACGATTGTTTTTTCTTGCCTGAATTTGCATAGTTCAAACCTCTGAATAATTTAAAGGCAACTTTTTAGAATAGGTTACAATTTATTGTCTTGTTTGTAAATTAAGAATGGTTTCTTTGCCGATGAAATCGTAGATTGCACAGACGTTATTTATGATTCGTTACGTTGATTATCATCAATGTAAGTAAAGCTTTTTTATACTTCTATCATGTATATGGTGGGACAGGAAGTAGTGGCGGTTATTTCTATCCCTCAGTGTCGTTGAGGAAGGATATAATGTACTGAGATACCTACTGTGTTACATACTAGGCTTACATATATACATGTCGGATCGAAATACAAAGGATCGTGATGAAACATACTTTAAGCATACATAGTGTTAGATTTACAGTCTTAGTCTCAGTCTGGGTAGAATTGGGATACGCGTAAACGATAGAAATACCTCCTTTAACTTCTACAGTTTATTGTTACACAGTCAATTACTAATACTACTGTTAATACTAATTGAGATTTTCTTAATAATTAGTACCTACTACAATCTGTCACCATACACCTAATTGTTATTTTGTACGATTTTCTTTATAAATTATACCTTTTTTATTTTTTTTGAGGTTGGGAAATTATCAAATAACTTCTCCCGCTCTAGATGGAGCGGGAGGGCGTGTCAGACTTTTACTGACTAAAACCCACCCGTGTTCCTTCCGCTGCCTGTGTGCGGGGCCGCGATATCCCTTTCGATAAAGAATTGTTTTATACTGCATGTTGACATAATTATTGTATGCCTATTAGGCAGCACATAATGGAACTGTAATGTACCTAACATCTGTCTGTATAACCTATGCCCACAATAAAAAGATTTGATTTGTACTAATTAATACTCTGAACTTAAAATGTACATGGTGATGGGTACCACAATACGACGGTAAATTTATTTTATAAAACAAAAATATATAATTATATTTTTTTTTATATATAAGTATATATTTTTATTTTTCTTTAATCAATTTTTTTTTAAATTTATGTATTTCGTTTCTTTAAAAAAATCACTTTCTCAAATTTCGATGTTAGCGTTTATCTGAAAGTTTCACGTTCTATATTATGTTATAGGATATGTTACAATACATGAATGAGAAAAGTCTTGTTATATGACATCGTTCAGTGACCTTTTAAATAACAAGAATACATTTCTTTAAATATCTTTTATTACAGAAAAACAATTGACCCGCAACCTTTAACCTCAGACATAAATATTAATAAATCTAGACGACAATTTTCTATAATCTAAGTACAATGACCTTTAAAGGAGGCTTTACATAATGTTTGGCGGTAAACGAGATTCTTTGAGCGGAAAAATTGAATCGAGAGAATGAGAATTAATTAAGAGGTATTCGCAGTATAATATTATTATAATACGATAAAGATAAAATTAAGTGCATTACTTTTCCTTTAAGTTCTTTGAAAGGAAAATGTAAAAGCTTTGCATAAAGTAATTTAATTAAGGATCTAAAAGTAGCAGTGTTTTATTACAGGGCGTTGACTTGTTGTAGATTCAGTGTTGTTAAAAGGATCTACGCTAGTTATAAACGCATGGTTAGTTTCTTTTACCGTTAACGAAAGTGGAAAACTTTCCGAGTTTTCGTCTAACTCAGCGTATCTTTTTGCGAATTGTTGATCGTGTTGTCTGTTTGATACTTATTTACTACTAAACCAGGTACCGTAACAGTTACTGGAATCTGGCAGAGAATTTTTATTGCTTAAAGTACTTTATATCTGAAAAATGTTGAAGCATATTTTTTTCAGACTGTATTGGGCTGATTTCACAGCTGCAGCTTTAGATTTTATATAAAAATTGATCACTGTATATCTCTCATCTCAACAGAGTTACCAATCTATTTCTGGGAAATGGATTACAAGTTGAAAAGAAAATGTAATTAAGTTCCCTTCCGATATTAAGTCTATCATACCTTGTAGATTTTTTCTTTCGACGAATATCTCAAAGGTCACTGACATTAACAAGAATAGTAAAATATTTGATAGAATATTTTTTTGCTGTCAAAACGGCAAATTTGCATTCAAATGGGTTTCTGAGATTTCCGATAGATTAGTTGTTTTTTTCTAGGAAATTCAAAGGTTCAATGAGGTTAAGTGGTATTTGTTAAATGTGATTCTTGTTCTTCGTTAGTTGGTTGTAATTTGTAAGAAGAAATCTACCATAGGAATCAAAATTGAGGGAGAATTATAGGGAATTATGTTGGATAGATGAGGCTTATGCCCAGCAGTGGGCGAACTCGGGCTGTGAATGATGTTGGATAACACTAGCCTCCAAGCTAGTGGAATCCAACTGAATTTACTTTCATTCGTTTTTTTTCAGAGGTATTTGCCCTGCTTTCACAGTTGCATTACATGAAGTAACAACAGCATGGCGAAGAAAATTCCTTGCATAATTGTATGCCTCCAATAAATATTAGGGTCACAACACACAGGCTTGCGACATACGAGCGACAACTGGGCCGTGATAATAGGGGACTCCACCGCACGGACTGTTGTGTAACTGGCTTTTCATGTGCACACCTTTCTTGGTTAGCCTGGTATGGTCAGTAGGCTGTAATATAAAAGTACGTCATATCACTGGTCTTATGACACTGTACGTACTCATAGACAAATGAAAACATGACACCATTAGGCTATACAGAATATTCGATAGCAATTTCTAGTTTTAAATCGACTTAGCCAGGCATGTTATTAAGTATCTTCTAAGCATCAAAATTCAACCAGACCACAGCTACTAGTCTATTGAAGTCAAGTACGATATCAAATCAATAATAATACATGACATACACTTTAATAAATGAGATCAACAGAAGTCTCCAGTAGCGGCTACTTGCGTTCGTGTGAAAAACCTCTAACATTACGTACCTATTACTGTGTATGTGGGGGAAACCGCAAACGTTAGAAATCGCGGACATGTATGCTTAGATATTGAACCGACGCATACGCAACGCGCTTGGACAGATACAGTGGAAGACTAATAAACAGATTGATTATGTCAAATATATGCATTGGAATATAGGAATTATTAATGGTTTGTTGAATGGTTCAGCTTTGTTTGCGTGCCACGGAACTTGACGGTTGAGGTGTCGCACGCGTATTGTCTTTATCAATTGTTTAATTTAAGGGGGAACTGCCTAGTTAAAATGAGTAAGTTTAGATTCTCTTTTAAAGGCTACCGCTAACAGGCGCCATGCGACTCTAATAAAACAATTTCGTAGAAAACTTCACGGTAGAACTATAACCGGTGTTGCGTGGCGCGACAAGTTGCACCAGTCTGCACGAGCCTAAAAGCTTTTCTGGCTTATATGTATAGTTTATATTCCCTTTATTCCATTATTTACATATATATTGTTTTTTTAAATTAGAATAAAAAAACACAAAAACATTTAAAAATATCAAAACATTTTGAATATTTTTATAAAAACTAAAAAATTAAAACCTTAAAAAAAAAAATATATATATTAACATTTTATCAATCAAGCTTAGTTTCATTGTTACGATAAGTTGATGCTTTTTCTCATACACCTCTTCTGATGCCCACAGGCAAAGATTGGATGGATTAAGTCCGAATAAGAAAGTACAATTAATACTGTATAATTAGGATTGGTTTTCACCTTGATTTCATTCATTGTCAAGTAAACGAATTGCTTAGATTTCTCCTATAATGTGTAAAAGTCGGTCAGAGCCGCAGGCTGTAGGACAGCTCGTTAGTAAGCTGATCAAGTGATTCTTTGTTAAATAAATTGATCAAATTATTTAGACATCTGCATCGTGACGAGATACTCGGTGTTATCATACTGAGTATTCTGTTTGAGTGTCAGCAGAATTTCGAGTAGGTAGTTTGCATGGATTGGAGGAGCTCGTGGCTAAGTAAGGACTGCTGCACGGGCGATCCTTCAGGTTAAGCTACGCTTGCCGAGGTCCTGTGACTCCTCCGTGCCTTGGAAAGCACGTTAAGCCGTTGGTCCCGGCTGTCATTCATGGATCTTTGACAGTCGTTACGGGTCATCAGAAGCCCAAAAGTCTGACAACCAGTCTTACCAAGGGGTATCGTATTACCCAGTTACTGGGTTGTGGAGGTCAGATAGGCAGTCGCTCCATGTAAAATACTGGTATTCAGCTGAATCCGGTTAGACTGGAAGCCGACCCCAATAAAGTTGGGAAAAGGCTAAGCATATTGAGTTTACATAGATTCCAAGTCTGGACCTCGGTACTTACTTTCTAAAGAATATCATGTCTTGCCCCATAATTGCCCGAGCTATCGAAAAGGCAGCTAAGACACAAGAGTAGATAATAGGGAATAGGTAATACCGGCTGGTATACGAAACTCCACGTCAAAGCGCGTATTTATTATGATCTTCCTATAAAACATAAAGGTTAAAAAACATTACAAAATAATGATGAATAGGTACGTGAACTAGATTCACAGGTACATAATATTTTTCATAACAACTTCGTTGGTTCTAAAGCAACACTTTGAATCATAATTTCGACAATACAGATAAGATCTCGTGATTCCGCGCACAGATAATCAAAGAATGAAGAAACGGACGTAACATAGCGCACGCGACTCCTGCGCAGCGTACCGGACTGGTATTTATTACTACACTTTATTGCAGGAAATTAGAACACCTTACGTTTTCCTTCACGAAAATATGTCTTATTTGGCTAGAATATTTTTATTATCAATCTGTATTTCACTTTCCAATCAAAACTGTATTAGTTATGCACTTTCTTTTTGCAACATCATGAGTTACTTTTAATGCTACGATAACATTATCTTTATTTAAATTTCTTAATTATCTATAGGCGTTGTTAATGTACTTTTAATTGCTTTCTAAATTATTATTAAGTTAACTGTCAAAACTGGCGTGGGATTATAAATGAACGGGCTTAGTTTGAGTAAACAAATGAATAACTTGAACGTGGTCAACACTAGAATATAATATCTACTAATACCTTCAGTATTATGTACCCCCCCCCCACCGACCCCCACGTAATCAAAACGCACCTTCATAAACCATTTACATAAACGTTCCGCATCGTCGAATGCCAAGATTACTGATAGGGGTCACCGGGGACACCTGGTCTGTTCCCGGTACGTGCGACTCGTCGTAACTGGCTGCTAACATCACAGACGAGATGACTATTAATAGAAATTGTCAAATAATGTTTGTAGTTGCTGGCATGTGGGGATGGGCAGGACTCCAAGTCTGCAGACTTTAACACAGGTGCACAGACAGATGACAATGCAGATCACATGCAGTGATAGTACAGTATGAAGTAACATTGGAATCTCTTGCGCGGGATGTCAAGAATTTCTTCATTGAACTTGAACAATAGAATTTTGAGGTCATTTTAAGTGATGGGTGGCAGAGAGATATGAATGATGGTTATCAAAATTGTTATTTACGAATGAACGATGAGTTAAGACTTTCAATGTCAGATTAGAGCGTCACTTTCAATTAGTTAATGATTCGTAGTTGATGGGGAAACTTCTCTTTATATGGTTTCTTTTGATAGGAGGTAAATCGTTCTATTGTAAGTATTTATTTGTAGTTAATTATCATGATTAGTATGAAAAAAACAACCGACTTCAATAAAATTAGGTGTCTTTGGTTTTGAATTTTCGTATTTTGCCACCGACTTCCGAAATTAAAGTAATTTTTCACTTTGTAGTGTTTTTTTTTTAAGTCGGTTGTTTTTTCTTTTGTAAAACGTTTTTATTTTTCTCTTTTTAGTTGTACCCTTTAGTTGTACTTACCCCAAAAATTCGAATACCACCTATGTAAATAACCGTCACAGGAAGTTATCATCCACATATACTAAGTGGGAAAAATACGTATTATTGAAGCTAACTCAAAAACTATCCAAGCAAAGATGATAAAATTTATATGGGACCAAGTTGAGAGCACACCCTTTCATATAAAGAAAGAATTTTCAAAATCGGTCTACAATTGACGGAGAAATCGGCGGACATAAAAAAAAAAAAAAAACACGCTACGAACATAGAACCACCTCTTTTTTGGAAGTGGGTTAAAAAGATCAAAGAGTGATGGGTGAAGTGGTGAAAGATGACCTATGGCTAGAAAGGAGGTTTATACTCAGATGATAGCTGATAGAGTTGTAGAAAGAGGAAGACATATTGGACCCCCAGGACAGACCTGAAATAAATTAAGATAAGAAAGGTTTGGAGGATAATGATACAAATATATATTTGCTCTTCGATGTTCAAATTAATATATCTGCCTAACAATCTGCCTTTTCTCAAGAATGTTGAGGTCTTCCAGTCTAACCGAATGCAGCTGAATATCAGTATTTTACGTGGGGCGACTGCCTATCGGACCTCCACAGCACAGTAACTAGGTAATACGATACCCCTTGGTAAGACTGGTTGTCAGACTTTCGGGCTTTTGACGACCCGTAACGACTGTCAAAGATCGACGAATGGCGAAGATCAACGGCTTAACGTGCTTTCTGAGGCATGCAGGAATCTCGGTATGTTAAGATGGTCACCTATCCTCGGACCAATCTCGGCAAGCGTAGCTTAACCTGATGGATCGACCCGTGCCACTGTTATTACTAAGCCATGTGCGATAAGAAAGGATATAGGTGGATAATGAAGAAATGTACAAATATCATCTTTCAAATAGGCTGCAACTATCTATGGGATTCTTATTTCTTATCCAGGTGTCCAACAAAATACATCGTAGGTACAAATAACCACAAGATAGATAAAATCCTTTTTTGTCGTAAATCAAACAACTTTATCGTAGAAAGTAAACTTGATATTTGCATATTATCGACGTCTGCGCATTCAGCTGTTTACTCTGATTTATGTAAAGTGAAGATTGTTCGTCTTTATCTGTTGTGGTCATCGTTGGCTTTCCTTCGAATGTTTTCTTTGCTTTACTAAGTGATACTTATGAGCTGTAACCTGAATCTTAAGTTCTTTCTGAAACAACACTGTTTATTGTTTTTGGAAGTGTTATATGTAATTGTTTTCTTCTTCTGTTATTTTCTTCCATCATGAGGAGAATTCTTTTCGAGAATTTCTCTTTCAGAGCGGGACACATTCTTACAAAATCCTGGAATTTACCGCCTGGACACATGTCTGTAAAACTTAACATTACAATTGATATATTTGACGTAGAGCTTTAGTTTCATCTGAAAGCGATGAATAGTCAAACAATAACTGTTGTCAAATACAGATCGCTTTTTGATACCTTAACGTCTTAATACTATTTAAAATGGCAGATTTTCATGACGGTCGGTAAAATATGTAGTGTTGGCCTAGTGGTAACGGCCGCGACTAACGAGGTCGAAGGTTCGAACCCAGACAGCCGCTAACCGCTTTACTTTGTGTAAATTATTTCATCACCGCTGCTCTCAAAACGGTGATGGAAAACATCGTGAGGAAACCGACATGTTCTAGAACCAAAAATTCGAAGACATGTGACATCTACCAACCCGCACTGGGCCTGCGTGGTGGAACACGGCCCTCTCCCTCTCGCCGAGACGACTGTGGGAACATTATAGGTTGATTAAGTTAGCTATGCATTATAATAATTATAACGGAACTGCTTTCCTAGGAAACTAAAGTTTTAAACAAAGAAACGGCCGTACATCAGTTAACCCTAACGTTGCCGAGCACAATGCCAACAATCAAGAACATTATTGTTCCGAGAAAACTTGCAACTACTTGTGCAAGTGAAATTTATATGGGGACGCTATTGTTTTGATATAATAACTGCATAATACAAAGGCAAGTGGTGCTTAGCTGGGGAATTGTAATTTATTACTAAATATTTGATAACTCGCCATTGTTTATTTAGATGCACTTGAAAATTTTAGAATGATTGATGTCTTACTTTCTCCTCAATGGAATTTGTTCCATTTTAAGAACGACCGCGATTTTCAAGAACAAAACATGAACATGAAATCTTTTTGCTCCATAAAAAGCCTAGATCATTTGTCAATCAAATAGATGCGTTCAGACCGGAATTAGTTTATTAGATTACACGGTGTGAACATAAATATAGTGTGAACCTTGACATGTTACTCCATGTTGTGTGGGAGAAACATTTTATTTATAACATCATTCGGCTCATTATTTAATGGTTCGATGTGTGTAAAAATAAATAACATGCACTATCGTCCCACGTGAACAGCAAATGCGACACGATTCCAAGCGATATGTTAAGGCGACTGGTTCGAAATTCAAATGGTTTAAGGAACTAAATTCAAAATGTACTTTTGGCGTAGGCAACTGCCCACAACTGCCAGTATCCTATGCAGTTTAGTATGCATGGAACTAGTATGTATTATAAGTAGATGCTACTGTTGTCTATTATGTACCTTATCGCATAGCATCGCGTAGCATTCTTGTTTGTGGAACAACGGCTTTGTTAATATTAGTGGAAATTACGTAAACTTACACCAAAGATACGTTTCTATATGCATTGTTATGGCTTCTAAATGTCGTCTTTGATTTACATGAAAATGCGTTCGTCTTATTAATTATTTTGACATATTTATGGCAAACACAAGCATACTGAGGCGTTCAGAGAAATGTCGTTATTACAAATACATTATCTTATCTCAGTCTGAAGTCTGAAATGCGAATGAAATCCTTCATTCTGAGATATTACGTTAGATATTTTTAGATCTAGATTTTGCAGATATCTTCAATCATTTCTGTTTCTCCGGCCTATGAAAATGTTATGCAAAGTGATGCGAATTCCGCAAACAAGTTTGTTGGGTGGGCCTTGATACTATTAGGTATAATAATCTACAAATTAATTTTATATACTTTCGAACATGAAATATAGGGAGAGAGTATCTGTGGTATGACATTCACATTAGTGATAATGACATTACGTTCGGCGAAATTACGTAAAGTGTTCACCTGACGACGAACGCGAAACCAGTCCTGCGTCCGCGCATCCGGACCAGTTTAGCGAAGCAAGGTCCCGCCATAGACCCGGTCACTTCGGAGCCGAGCCCACGAGCCCGCGACACGCAGGGAGCGTTAGCCTCTATCAACCCGTTTATTATTTTTACATTTCACGCTCGAACACGCAAAATGGCTGACTTTCGTGTTTATTAATTATTGAGATAGGATCACGACCATTTAAAGGGTCTTCAGTCTTGAATTTATTCTAGGACTAACGGTCTAGATGGCCGGCTGAACAACCACAAAGATGACCTTTACACGATACAGGACATGAAGTTGTGGGTATTTAAAACAAAGACCAAAACACAAGTCTGTCTGTTTCTAACTAAAAGCTTCCTCAAACACTAAACTAGGTGCGAGTACTAATAACAAACATGTCTGCATGTTGTATACGATCAGGAATACGATTTGGCAACTAATAGTTGTTGTAGTAACGCTACGAGTTACAGATTTATGGTCCTACGGTTTGCGTGGCGCTGAAGTTTCGCGTAATCGGAAGCTGTGTTACAAATTGGCATAATAAATGGTCTTGAGATTAAATGTTTTACATAACATAAGAATATACTTACGTATACGTAACTTATATAGCCTAACTTATAATATTATAAATGCGAAAGTGAGTTTGTTTGTTTGTTACGCTTTCACGCTAAAACAGCTGAACGGATTTGGATGAAATTTGGCACACGGGTAGACCATGACCTAGGTTAGGACATAGGATACTATTATCCCGATATTCCCACGAGATCGAGAGATATGCGGGTGAAACCGGGCGCAGCTAGTTACATATATTATATTTGGTATGATTTTTTCAAACAATAGACTCACCCAGCGTTTCACAATTTGTTTAACTTTCTTGTAAATGACACTCAAGGACCACTTCATTTCTTACAATATGTTGACTTCACCACATCACTAGTAGTTATGGCAGATTAAAAAACTGTTTTTACGGGTTTCAAGTCATTATACTAATCGTTTATGATCCCGACAGTAACCGTTATTAGGAATATCAGTAATTGCAAAGTAAATATTGAAAAACGGGTAATTTTGCTATTAGTATTATATAATGAAACGTTGTTTGTATCGTGGACGGCTAAATGCGTTATTAGAATCGCATTTATCCGCCATGTTATGTTGGAGTAATTGTAGACAAATTACTAAAGTGAATGATGCGTTATTTTTTTTATTTAACACGTTATTTGAAGCATGATATGAAGTAATTGAGGTGTGTAGGTTGGTTTTTCTAATCAACTAGCATCTGCTCACGGCATCGTCTGCGTGAAATTTTATGTTTCAACATAAAAATATGACTACTCACACTGGTCAATACTGTTGCTTCCCACTAGTAAAAAAAAAAAAAAATCTGATCAGGAGTTCCGAAGTTCCCTTACGTACAAACTCACAAATTTTACGTCTTTATAATTTTTTTATTATTAAATTATTATTAGCAACGCCCCTCGGTTTCACTCGCATAAACTCTCGGTATCGAATATCGGGATGAAAAGTATCCTATGTGTTAATCCAGGCTTATAACCTATCTGTGTTGCCAGACATCCAAATCAGTTCAGTAGTTTTTGCGGAAAAGAGTAACAAACATCCATCATCCATCCTCAAAAATAAATATTAGTAGTATTTTTTTTCCTTTTTTTTTGAGGGAGTGAAATTATCAAATAACTTCTCACGCTCTGGGCGGAGCGGGAGGGTGTGTCAGACTTTTACTGACTAAAACCCACCCGTGTTCCTTCCGTTGCCCGTGTGCCAGAGCCGCGATATCCCGTTCGGACAAACTCGCAACCCTGCCAGGTAGTATTATTTACCTTAGATTAGTATAGCTAGAACAGCGTGTAGAGCCTTAGGATTTCAATGAAGGTCGAAGTTGTAACGCCAAATTAAATACATACAATATTATATAATATTCAAAGAGAAGCTTTTGAATTCAGTGAGCAAATCAAGTCAAAAGGAAACGCTAAGAGAAAGATGCCTACCTCTGTTGCTAGCCAAGTCGTAGATAGGATTTAACGGTCGGCCTATGTTCTATCTTGGGACGTTTCCAAATGTCTAGCAAATGTAAAATCAATGCTATAGAGAAAATCTCGGGAGCTATACCTATGTTATGTTATGTATCAGCCCATAATATTCCCATTCCTGGGACACAGGCCTCTGTGAGAGGGAGAGGGCCATAATCCACCACGCGTGTCCAGTGCGGGTTGGCGGATGTCTTTGAATTTTTGATTCTAGGACATGCCGGTTTCCTTATGATGTTTTCCTTCACAGCTTTGAGAGCAGTGGTGATGATTTTTTTTTTACAAAAAAAAAGTAGGTAAGTACCGGCTTGGGGTCGAACCCACGATCTACAACTCGGTAAGTCGCGGCTGTTACCACTGGGCCATCACTGCGCCTTATAACTTATTATTATTAATCGTTTATTTCAGGCGTTAGCACCCATAAAATGAAAATTGAAAACTTTTGCTTTAGGATAACCTAAAACAAAAGTTATTACAAACGAACACAAAAAAATAAACAGTACAGAAAAACAACAATAAAACAACCCATCATTTCACACCAAGGAAGCCAAAACAAATGTACCCTATAACCTCATATGTTCACATAGGTACTAGTAACTCGATTTAAAGTTTGATAAAATCTATATTTTGAAAGGAAAACTGGGAATTACGTATATTAAGTGCGACGATTTAATTTGTCTGATTCAAAGTTCGAAGTGAGGTATGCTTAATTATCGACAAAAAGAGAACTGACAAATGATAAAGTAATAAAATATAATAACAAATGGCCAACATCAAAGCTAGTTTACAGCCTGAAAGCTCGTGAAAATCAGGCGTGGCGGCCTAATTGTATCCCAATACCTACATACCTATTATTACAGGTATGTATTGGAGAAGTAGATCACATCGATACGTCACTGTGAGGGTAGTAAAACATGGGACTTGTCCATAATTTTATGTAGGTAGGTCACGAAAGTTCCATACTTAGCTGTAAGTTGGAAGTAATTGCCTAGTAAGGTGGTTTCAGTCACGAAATATACTTCATTTTTCTACTTTTTAGTAGAGGAGGCACGAAAATGTAAAGAAAAAGAATGAGGAATAGAATAAAATTACTATACCACAAGAGGTAAAAAAAATAAAAAATGAAGCAACAACAGATAAATTAACTATGTGACAGATACACGGTGCTCACATATTTATTACAAACATTGTAAAAGTAGAGGATTTTCCTAAAATTTTACAACTTATAAGTCAGTGTGAGGAAGTAATCACAGAATGTAAAATCAATGTCATACTTACAATAAAATAAAAAAACAAAAAAAAAATATCAAAAAAAATATTGACAAAACAAAATGCTTTATAATTTCTCATTCACCAAAATAAGCAAAAGAAACGCCCTTTTCCACATCATACAGTAACATATATCACTATTACGACATACTACACAAACATTACAAAGCCCCTTCATAACCAATCCAGCTTCGCGGTTATCTGGCACAGCCCCGTCTAATCAATCCTCGTGGTTACTCCGCAGGCTTCGTCGGAAATGACGTGATCGTCGCGTGCTCGTCACGTATCCCTCACGTGATGACCATGCCACCCCTCAATTTGGGTTGGAATCCTACATGGCTTCGGCCGTCATGCAATTATGTTCGTTTGCCGATACTGTTTACGTTTTTACATGAACTTTACGCATGATCGTGTTTGAAGGATACCGTAAGGGTATATTTTGTGGGATTGGACGCTGTTCACGTGAATTTGGTGTGTTTTTTTTATTGCAGTTTGTAATGTATACAAGTCTATGAGTTAAAAATGTTGATTCTTTGTAAAAAAAAGTCTAAAATTTGTGATCAAAGACCGCATTTCCTGTGCTTTTGATCAATTTTTCTTTCTCATAACTTGTGTTCAAGGATAGATTATGAAAAGTGACTACATCAGTTTAGTAGAGATGATTTCATTCCTGTTTTTGAACCTTAAAGGCAAAAAAACCGAAACATATGATGCATGATGTAAGCTTGGCATAGCGACAGCTAGCAGATGTGATACATTCCTGTTTATCCATATAAAAAAAAGACTTCAAGTACTTTGCTAACAACGCTAGTCACTTTGTCAGTTTTTTTACGGTTTTTAAATAATTCCAAATTACCGTTTCGTAATCCGTCAAACTAACACGCGATAGATAAAAGAAAACCGTAAACATATTATATAATACACCGGCAAGCATGCATATATTTATTATATACTTAATTAAAGTCTATTCATAGAGATTACAGTTGATTTTATATAAGTGGGTTATTATGTGTAAGTGCCAAATCAAGCATGTAATACGCGAGATCTGATAGTACTATAGACAATATAGACATTTCTTTGTTGTTTATAGTGTTTTGTTGTTTTTATTTAGGGTGTGATGACATAACTCTCTTACTTAATCAATAGTTATGGATTTAGGATGGCGGAGGTGAATTTAATTTCGTTAGTTATTATTCATATATGTTTAAGATGAATATTGGTAAAACTGGACGCGTATTTTAGATTTTCTTTCGTTTTGAATAGCAATATCTCTCCAGGTATTGTTGTTATGTGTTTATTAACAGTTTTTATAGTGTCTTCACCTAAATTGAAACGTTAATTTGGAAAAATATATACGTACCTACTTACTCGATGCCTAGATCAGCTAGAAACTTATCTCCACAAAAATATTTCAAGGTTTTCACTCAGACCAAATAAAAAAACAAGACTGTCGTCGCTGTCAACAGTGACGTGAAGCCGGTTTCGTAAACATTTGTGCACTTTATGTGGTGTAGTTTGATTGTAGTGTCATTGTAAAAGGTTGTAAATCTGTGCGGGTAAGCGTGTATGCACAGAGCGGCGGTGTAGTTTTGGCATGCTTCACTGTATTGTTCACAGCGCTCTGTATGGTTTTTTTTATTTGGTTTTCAAACAATTATGCGAATGACAATTATTCAATCAACTCACACTAAGTAAGTGATAATTAAGAATGATAAATAACATCAAATCATGCCAAATCTAGCAGTAAACAACAATCACATGCCTCGTGACGGAGAAAAAAATATTGAAAATTAATTAGCAGGTAATTATAAACAAATCATTATTAAAAATAAACTACCGGATTAATTTGATGCTTAATTTTAATTAGTTACTTCCATTAAAAGTATAATTGATTATCAAACCCGTATTAATTATTTGATTTAAAATAGACACGCAGTTTTTTTTTATAATATGCATTTCCTTGCTAATGAATCTGATTTCTAGTAGTTTAAAAAAACATAAAGACCACTGCGTACTTACTTACATCATTTCTAAGATTTATACTGTATTTTACCAATTTTTTTTTGATTAAATTTATTACTTATTATATTACACCTCTGCCAAACCTTTCAGGGCATACAGCCGTGATGTTATGTTATAACATAACATAAACATTTGACAGTATCAATGTAAGAAGAACGACAATTTCCAATGTCAGTAGAAAACAATTATAATTAACTAAAATAAAGACAAAAATCCAGAATTTCTGCTTACCCACGAACCCGTGGAGCCCCAGCGTTTGAGCCTCTTCCCGAAAATGTTTTGACACTGCGAGAGACAAGACACCGAAGACGCCGGCTGTATTTTAACAAAACTGTCACCCCTGTCTAATGTCATCTTACACTGTCACTAATATCGAAAGTTCAATAATGTTCATTTACACTGAAAGTTTTTATTATTAATTGTTTATTTATTTTATTGTTCACTATACACAAATTCACATGTGAAGGCGAATCGAGACGCCGTAACCCGTGAGTTAAGCGCGTGCGACTGCGTTGCCGGCAGCCGAACGAATGGCGACCGCTTCGCTTTTCCTATCTCCGGAAAACCGCGCCGCCCGCCTTAGCCGCCCAAACTTCCAATTAGAACATTTTTTTTTACAGGAATCGTAGTAGTGTCGTTTTGACAGTCGCTTGTATGATGAATTCTAGAGAAAAGTATCGTAAATGAAAGTAAGAAAGTTATCTTTACCGATTTTCTGAAAACGTCTGAAGTTTTCTCGGAATGGAAATGAGCTTTTTGTATCATTGACATTCTTTAGTTTCGCAGGAAGTTAGAAGGAAGTTATTAGATATTTAAAATTTACTATGCGGACGTAGTAAATCTAAAATTAAATGACGTTATTAGAATTGCGTTATTTAAACTCCTATTAATGTTATTTGCGGTTTGTCGACTCGTACTAAGCTTTGTAATAAATAATAATTGTATATAGAAAACCACCTAGTTTCTGACATAAACATGTAATAATTGATTTACAAACCGATGATAGTCACAATTGGCGTTTGTTATCATTATGATTATCTATAGAAGTACTTTATGTTCCATAGTTTACAATTCTAGACTTTTTTCTTGATAGAGTGATGGAAATCATTTGTTTTAACATTGGCCATAAACTGTAAAACATGTGTGCATAGTGTGGAAAACGCATGCCATACCTAATATCTCTTCATACCAAATAAAGGCATTGTATTTCTATGGTTCTAATGTCGTAACCATAGATACAAAACTGTTCTTCAAAAGAACAAATGAAAAAGGAACGAATTTTGTAAAAAACAAATGAATGTTACAAATGAAATTGGATAATGCTTTTGATCTTAGGTAGTAAATACGTCCTAACAATTTTTGCTATAAATTCTTCGTGATTTATGTAACATATATATTGTTGCATACAAGTTAGTTGGATCTATAGCTCTTATCTACGGTAGGCTCTCGTGCCCAGGAAATAGCGTCCTATTAGCTCGGAACCGCCGTCCACATCCGGCCCTGATGCTGAAATGTCAACGAGGACGTTTGAGATTTTTGCTTACTATTATATTTACAGCCTCAGCTTGTGATTTCCGGCATGGAATGGGGGCAGACCCTCTTCACGCGAGGGCTGAGGGAGGTCAGAATTGTGTCAAGGGGATTGGCAGAGATTCTCTTTTGTTTTTAAAATCTACTTGATATAAATCTAGACAACGCACAAGCTAAACCAATAGGTCAAGAAGCATGATATTTTGCACAAAAGTTCCTTAAACAACGAAAGTGATCACTAAGAATGATTTTTGAAAATTCACCCCCTAAAAGGGTAAAATAGGATATGAAAATTTGTATGAAATTTTGTCATTTTTCCGATGGGAAATTCCATCGGGCGCACGGCTTGTACTCTGTGCACAGCCATTTTGGTGCAATTTACTTATCTGTAACACATTTTCGGGTCTTAATCGAAGTATAAACAAATTGTACCTGCGAGGTCGACCGCCATTTTGATTCAACTTACGTGCCGCAATCTGTAAGTAACAACACTCTGGAGATGACAATTCCTTCTGCCTTTTATTAATGGCCTACTTCTCTCTTATCGATGGGAATTATACGAGAAATAAGTACAGCCCAGAGTTTGCCTTTTCTTTTAAGTTTCACTGCTATGAGGCTTTTAAAATACGCCCCAAATATGGTTTTATTGACATCATCGCATAATGAGAATGACCATGTATTGCAGTGATAGGTTCGTTGGTCATGACTTGTGGATAATTACGTGATGTTATGATACAACTTATATATACGTATATATATATATATAAGCATTTGCTTTATGTATGCATGTATTTATTGTATATGTAAATGGTACACCACTGACTACCTACAGTATTGTCTCACCTTCTCCCTTTAATCCATCCAAAGGTTGTCTGTAAAAGTAACTATGTAACATTTCTAAAATTATGTCAGATTTTTTTTTGGTGTACATAATAAAGAGGTCATTTAAGGTGCAGATGATCGGGCACTTAGGACACTCCAGCAAGTGGGACATGTTTTGATCGGAAGCACCACACTTACAATTGGTGAAGTCCTGATGAATTTATTATTAAATACCTCACCATTTTCTTAAGTAAAAGATCCAAAAATCTCTCTTTTAAGTACCTACGTGTGAGTTTTATCGTTCCTGTGACATTCAAGTTTTATGACTGCGAATAAAATTACGTTAGTAATGTGTTTTAAATGAGTTTGCAGCAGACATTATGTCCCATTAAATTGGATTATGTTGGTACGTAGGTGCGCATTCTTAAGTGTTGTCAGACTAATCACCGTTGAGTGCAGTTTTGTTCTAGATATTAAAGATGTTAATTAATTTTTGAGTAATTTAGTTAAAAATGTAATTGCAGCGAGATGCTTGGATTCCGTGATAGGGTTAATACGCCGAAATTTCGAGTCCCATGTAATATGGGGCGACCCTATTGCCATTAACCGAGCATAAATCCAAATATCAGGAGAATAAAGATATTATCTTCTAGAAACTGTTCCTTGTCATATGAAATAATCGATAGTGAAGCAATAATAAGCACAATCAGCCTAAAAGGCCTCCTCTCTGTGAGAGGGAGAGGGCCGTAATCCACCACGTGGGCCCAGTGCGGGTTGGTAGATGTCACATGTCTTCGAATTTTCGGTTCTAGGACATGCCGGTTTCCTCACGATGTTTTCCTTGACTGTTTTGAGGGCAGTGGTGTTGAAATAATTTACACAAAGTAAAGCGCCTGCCTGGGTTCGAACCCGCGACCTACCTATTCGTAAGAGTTGTAAGGCGTTATCACCGGGCCACTACTGCTCTCATAGATAGTGAAGAACTTAAAAAATACGTAGAAAGTTTTAGTAACTCATTCAACTGTACAAGTTTGTAAGAAAAAGAAGTACCGAATCTATCTATTAGCTATTTATAAGTAGACTAGCTTTTGACCGCGGCTTCGCCCGCGTGGATGTCTGAAATGATCTCACGGAAGCTCCCCCCCGCGCTATTACCTCGTTTTTGCTTAGCGTTTTTCAGACTTTTTGCTTATTGCTCGGCTCCTAAGGGCTCCGTAGCGTGATGTTAAATACCCTTTAACTTTCCTCAAGAATAATTCTCTATTCAAAAACGGATGTTGACTCGGAAAAAAAATACTATTAAGTCCGTCAGTCAGATAAAAAGAAAAATATTACACACGTATTTTTTGCTTTATCATATTAATAAAAAATGGTTTAGATAAAACGCATTGAAGTTGGGGCGTGGGGGCTCGCTACGTCACAAGTCAGCATAAAATTGACCGGGGAGTGACGTCATGCCACATTTTAACTCAATGTATTGTCGTAATCTTTTGATTACGTAAAAACAGACAAAATACGTGTCCAATATTTTTTAATAATATAAAAGAAGGAAAAAAAAAATTGCGTTCCTATTGGGCTATCACCCTGGAAGTACATATCTCAAATAATACTCGAACAAACAAACTCTTCAGGTCTGTTACATTAGTATAGATATGGATTCAGCTCGTGTAAAAAGATTCTTGTTTACTATCTGCCGTATGTATCAAAATGCAACTGGGACTGAATCCAAGTTGGATGAGTTATGTAGATACATATATATATATAATGTTACGACCGGGTCGACACGAGATACATTCTCTAAGGGAAAACTCATCATAATATGTAATACTTTGTTACATCCTAGCTTCTAAATCCCTTGAAAATTGATATATTTTTCAAAGTATTCCTCTCATAAGGCTTTCCATTTTAAAATACATAAACTGGTACTGATAGTACTGCCTAACTGGCCACAAAATCACGGTACCTAAACTAAGTAGATATCTAGTTGAAAAACTCCACGTGGAAATACGGTAGAGTGGTCCAATTAATTACCGCTGGACGAAGCACCTCTAATTAATTCTATTAGATATAGTAGGGGCTTTCGAAATTCGCCACGCCGAGTGAAAACCTTCAGCTTGTGTCCTTACAAAATATTCGCTTATGAAACACAATTATGTACATGGATATGGGTTATCGGAAGGATCTTGACTCAACAAAATCCGATAAGATGAACAGGAAAAACGTAATAACCGTCCCTGATACAAAAATAATAACAATCTATAGATCTAAACGAAGGTTACTTCAGTTTAATAGTTAAAAACAAAACACGGTGTCATAAATATTCTTCTAATTATTATAAACCTTGTAAGACCAAGAAGGTCGCAGTTCTGGTACCCAGACATCAGTCAGCACCCACGCACTTTTTGACATGACAGTACCAATCATAATCATGAAATATTTACACAAAACTGCTTTTGTTATTAGCGTGAAATCTTAGAAAATAATGTGGTATTCTTACGGCTGCTCCGAAGGGTAAAAAAACATAAGAGATGCCTATAAAACAATCACAAGGCGAATCAAAATTAATGACAACGCGACCTTGGCCCATATTGCGGTTTCTTTACACTCAATAGATTTATGAAGAACATTTTTAATTAACGCTTTGTGTGAATTTGCAACTGATAACTGTTAGCATTTGCGTAAATCAGTCTTAGAAATAAATCTCTTTTTATTTTTGCAATTTTACCGGTGAACGAGGATGTTGAGTAAAAAATTCCGAGATACACGAAAATTCAATCTAAGAAAATTTGGTGAAGAAGGCTACAAGGCTGAATTCACCATGTATTCTAAGACATGAAAGGTTAAATTAGTCTTCTAAATACAAATTTACGATCGCCTGTAAAGAAAAAAAAACATTCAACAAACAGTTCAAACCGACAAGCCTGAAGGACACGTCTGCGAAATCCATTAAACCTTGACACGTCTCAAAGACCCTGATGACGGAATCAATACGCGCCTGAATGCAGGCGTGGGCCTAATCCTGCCTAGATCTGCGTAGGATAATACCAGCATTAATCTTTTGAAAGACGTTCAATCTGTTCAATGTATCAGACTAGGTTATTTGCTGCCTCCGTGGCTGTCTGAAGAGGTCAGGATTTATGTAGGGCAGTATTTTCCTTATGGGGTGTCAAGGACTTTTCTGCGCTCAGATCAGCGTAAATAGAACAGTTTACTATAACAAATGATCTGTTCTTTCAAACTGTTCTAGTGTTTCTTATTGTGCAGGACCGATTGGGAAAGGTGTGGGTTGATATAATTGATCTTGCAGTCCGGAAGTTGCTAGTAAAGGCCACAGGTGCCTTCTAATAGAACGCTGCATTTAAACATATAGATGTTATTACAACTGTTGGCAAAAAGACGCTGCATTGAAACATGTTATTACAACTGTTGGCAAACATAGTAGGATGGTGTTGCCGATTCAACCTTAGGGGGAGATACTAGTTTGGGCTCTTAATTTCTTCCTAACTTCTGAATAAATGAGAGAATTTAATCCAATGATGTTATAAATTCTCCAAAAAAGAATTTCTCTTTCTTCTAGAAACCTTTTTTTGTCAAAAAAGATCTCAAGACTGGCAATTTGGTACCGAAGGGTACGAACTAGCGACAGCAAGAAAAAAAAAAGATAAGGTTTTGTTAAGTATCTGTGAACGGGGAAAACAAAGGAGTTCTCCGTGTCTGAAACCTGAATAACCTTTTTAATGTCCACGAACCGAAAGCAGGTCACATAAATAGTTCAAGAAGGTATTAGCCGTGGGAGTAGAGTTACTGTTGCCATTAAGAGAGAGCTCAAATAAGAGATACTAGGAATATAGTAATGTTTCGAGAGAATGACGTCAAAAGCCAATCACTTTGAGGTTAAAGTGCTATCGTTGTGTTACTGAAATGTCAGTGTTTTACTTAAGGTGGAAGCTTCGAAGGTTGTACTGTATTTTGTTAAGGTCGGCCTTGATTGTGGGTGCTGAAAAGTCGTTGAAATGTCAGATAGGAGCAATATTTGCATATGTATATATTTGTAATCACGTTCTCGAAAACGACTCTAACGATTTCGATAAAAGTTGCAATATAGTGGTTTACGGGGGCGAGAAATCGATCGAGCTAGGTCTCATCTGAAAAAATAACGTTTTCTCCGGATTTTCACCCCAGCAGAGCTCGATCGCCCAAAGTTTAGAACAAGATGGCTTAGACCTTAGAATAGTGACATGGCAGCATGGAATTAGTAAGTACCTACTACCATGGCACTATGGAATTAGTATGTACTACACATGTAATTAGTATGGACTGTCCTATACTATTAAATGAGCATTTTCACCAGAGCAGAGCTGGGTCGACCAGGTACTGATTTCAATAGGTGAGAAATATGTACTTTAGGTAATAATAAGATTCACCTTTCAGTAGTGGCTATTGTAACAAAAGATAGTTAGGTACTTACATCTTTAATTCTCCTTCGTCAACGATGTATATTATTTTCCAAGTTCATGTGTGATTTCTCATCCTAATTAATATTATAAATGTGAAACTGAGTTTGTTTTGTTTGTTTGTAATGCTGCGGCCGCATCTGCGTCTATCGTGACGAAGCTTCGCAAAGTGATACGATACACGCAGATGTGACCAACCATTATCGGTTATCGTCGCGATAGTTCGAGCTGTGTAGCACTTATCGCCCGGGTGGCGGTACATAAAAAAAGTGGCGAAGCTGCTAATGTGACCAACGCATTAGCACGATAACTTCATAGCGAGCAAAACATACGAAGCTTCGGGACGCATTGCTTTGTCACGATAGACGCAGATGCGGCCGCAGCATTACGCTTTCACGCTAAAACGGCTGACCAGATTTGGGTGAAATTTAGCACATGGGTAGACTATGACTTGGATTAGGACATGGGATACTTTTTATCCCGATATTCCCACGGGATCGAGATTTATGCGGGAGAAACCGCGGCGCGCAGCTAGTTCCTCTATAAAAGCAAAACGTTTTTCCTCTTTCAGATCTAAAGAAACTACAAGTTTTCCTGAACTATAAGGAAAGCGAGTCTTTGAAATACATTTAGTTTTCTCATGAGTTTCTTGTGAAAGTAGGAAATGATTGAGCACTTATAAAACTTCGCACGCCGCCGCCAATATGGTTGGCTGGTATTTTAATAGTTCTCTACACGTGGGACCTGTGTGTCACATTTGTGGCGCGTTGTAAGGGTATGTACCAGGTTTTATGTTGCCTACGTTGTGTATTGAAAGTGTGACAATAGTTTAGGGTTCAACAATACATTTTGCTGCGGTTTATTTTTAACTACATAGGTTCCGTCCGCATGAAATTTCTTGTTTGAACATAAAATATATCGTACTAGCTGTTGCCCGCGACTTCGTCTCCGATCCAGGATGAAAAGTAGCTATGTCTTTCTCCAGGTCAAGGTTTACCCATGTGCCAAATTTCATCTAAATCCGTTCAGCCGTTTTAGCGTAACAAACAAAAAACTCACTTTCGCATTTATAATAATTATATATAAATTAGGATGACACTCGGCAATATTGTAGAAAATCCGAAATCGGATCAGTAGTTTCGAATCCCCCTACATAAAAACTCACAAATTTTATGATCTTAAGGTTTTTTTTTTAATAACTCTGTATTTTGACAAAAACACCTCTTGCTAGGCAACTGTAAAAAATACGCGTTATGAAAATTTTCTCCTGCCGATAAACAGCCATAAGGAAATAAAATCATTTTAATAAGCACCATCAAGAATGTCTAATTAATGTAGCCTCAATTCTTAAACTTGCCTAGTTAAAATTGCGTAAATTCAAAGCAGTTTTGCGCCGCAGGATTATTATGCATAGTAAACTATTATTTTTTACGGAAACAATGACCGTAAATCCGAATTGCAGTTATGTATAACTTTGCCTTGATCTGGTTAACGCTTCGTAAACAGTAGTACATATAACTCGGTATTATACTAAAATATAATAAGATTTATGTGGTATAACTAATGTATGAAATGTTTGCCAGGAGTATCCTTGTGTCTTTTATAACGGCCGATTGCAACATCGATTTTTGTATTTATTGCACACGTATTAGGTTTCAGAATTGTAAGTGCGATGTTACATAGTGCTACAAGAAAGGTAGAGAAGTAATATCATTATCCTTCAAGCATATAACGTGCGACATTATCCTTGGCCTTGGTTATAACATATATTTAGAGGAGAAATAATGTCTCGTGCATTCAGACGCTCCAGCTACCGGTGCCGGTTATCTGACGGGTAAGTATGAAAGCTTTCGCTCATCTTGGCATAATTTGTCCTGTTTACCGATTCATTTGTCCCTGGTTACTCGGCGCCAACTACCCGGTAACCGCAAGGTTTGAACAGGCACTTATATCATCGTCTATAAAAAAACTACGTTCACCTTCTGCAAGTGTAAAAGCCACTGTACTTAAAAATAGGGGTTTATTCTAAAACAGAGAAATAATAGTAACATGTCGACCTCGGACTAGTTTGACATTTCTAAAATAGCTGCGAAGTGCGGTGTCCTCTGCATAGCCTCGGCTGCATTTCTTTGTTCACCACAATTTATTGTAGGCTGTGCTCGTAATTCTAAAACTGCTATACTGTGACCACACGACGGTGGACAGTAAATCAGGCGACCAACACTGTGTAGGATTACCATGGGTTCTGTACCTACTTACAGCATTTGTTTTTTTTTACCACAACAGGGAAGCTCTTGACCAGCATCTCACCTGATGGTAAGTGATGATTAGGCCGGAGGTGAAAGCGTACTTCACCCGGAATCCTCAACCACAGAGGAACTGGCTATCTTACCTCTAACTGCCGAAACACAACCATTCTGTTGACTTTTTGTTTTTGTGTATTTGTGTGGAAGAAATTTTGCCCATCTACGGGAAGTGGTGAAGCTTTTCACCATATTTCTGCGGAAACTGGTTAGATATGAAAGCAGCAGTAGAACTGTTCAAATTAATTTTATAAAAACAGAGAGTGTTGTTATCATATTTTCGGAACGAAATCTAATTAATATTTAGTGCCATGATTGAATAGACAGGTCACTACACTCCGGCCGATGAGAGAATGCGTCCCTGACACCTGTCAGCTGAGTACAAAAGAATACGTGTATTACGAATTTAAACTTTATTCGTTCTTAATCGTGTTTAACTGACAGGTGTCAGAAATGCATTCTCTCGGCGGCCGGAATATAGCTAAAGATTTTCACCTTGTTGAACAAACTCTGGTTCATTATTACGTTACATACGTTTTCTGTTATCTTGTGAACATTATTCGTTTAAATATCCAGATGGAGGAGGTATAGGTATAGTACAGATTAAACTAGTAGACTAAACATGTAACTCAGAAAATGTGCCGTAATTAGTTTACAAATACGCGAAAATAAAATGTAAACGAATTGATTTATAAATCGGAAAATTATGAAAGTATTCATGGTAACCCTACTTGAGAGTTAGTATAAATAACTTAAAGAGCATAAATATCAAAAGCACACGATGCTTTGTTTTATTTTAAGAGGTTGATTAATTATAAAACAGATATATCAAGCAACTAATGGATTTCAGTCCGTTTAGATGGAGAGATATTTGTCTTCTTGAAAAAGTTAATGGCGAAGGTAGAGCGACTCAATTATACTCGAAACGGAAGATAAAAAATGGTGTTATAATAGTTTGGCAGCTGAAAATTATTTAACTGTGTTTATTACTTCCGAAGATTATTTTTTTTGTTGATTTATTATTTTATGAAGGACAGAGACAAAAAAAGCTGAGTCGGTATTAAAAAGAGAAATGTGAAAAACAAAGCTCTTAAACTCGACTAAAATGTGGGCAGTAAATATTATAAACACCATATTTGATTTTATGATCGTAAGCTAATAAAATCTACCTTACCAATGAAGGAAAAAAACTGGATAAAATGTTAACATTCCCGGAAAACTTCAAACAGATACTTTAGTATGAAAAATATTATTGAATTACACTTGGGTTTTTTGTGGTTAAATTATACAAATAATTAGGTAGAAGCGTGATTAGAAAACCGTTATCGTCATCTGTTTTCAAAGTGTTTAGTAGGAACTTGGGAAAACTGGCTCAATAACATTTCTCAGACATAACATTGTTCAGATAACAAATCGGATTCATTTCATGAGATGCGACGCTAATAGTCAATTTAAAACCTTTTAATACGACATTTATTAACAAACCACAGATATTTATTCAAAACAGTATCTTTTTGTACTAAAAAGTAAATAATTAAGGGATTTGAGAAATGATGACGGCGATAAATTCGTGTAACAGAGTGGTTTGAAATGTCACTTACGTACCATAAACTTTAGGGAGGACGTCGGATTAGTTAATGTTTACAGCACGACTGATGTAAGGTCTTTCATAATACGATATGAAAGCACATTTATCAATTTCTTCTCCTACCATAATAAATACTTTTTCAATCGAAATTTCTATAAAATTAGAGAGCAAAATTGACTGAGTTTTACTTTCAAAGTTCGCTACGAGTTATGAACATAATAATATGCAAAGCTTTTACAGAAGACACATTTTTCATTGCCCTACATTTCCTACGTCAACTCGTGTACATTAAAAACGCATAAGAGCCTCCAGTTTAAATATAAACTCTGCTTAGTCCGCTTTATTTCAAACGCTTCCGCTTTTCGCAGCTAAAAATAATAATATCCGTAAACTTTTACTAGTGGTAGGTAGCCAGTAATTACCGCAAGGTCACGATAAGCTGTAAATCACAGACTGACGTAGACTGGGGTAAAAATAGACTACTATTTGTGGGGCAGAGTGACGAAAGAGGACAGGTAACGGCATTAGTTGACGTGAAATGTGGCCAGTAGTGACTGTTATATCAGACACGGCGGGGGATCTCCTAATTACGTCAACTTTTCCGCCAATTTCGTATTTTACGACTAATGCAGGCTATGACGCTGTCTGTTCGTAAGATTATTTGGGCATCGTCGCTCTTTAGGATCCGTATGTTAGTTCTGGGGCGAAATAATTGGTCTTTGGTAAAATGGCCTCTTATTTTAATAAATTAATATTACATACGTCAGGACTTCCATAGTTTGATAAGCAGCTTTGTTAACATACCTGTAACAAAATGAAATACAAAAATTAGTTTGTTTATACATAAGTTAAGCAATAGAATACGCTATTAATTTTACCAGCCAACCAGGGATCTACTCTCTGTGCATGAAACCCGTGTTTTCGGCCGAAGTTACTGGCGTCTTCTGCACCTTATCACCTTCGAAAATATAATTAGTTTGGAACCCGAACTAAGAATGAATGTCAAAACGATTTGACAGTTGTCCCTACTCGCGATATGTGTTGGCCCGTCCGAAAAATTGAATTAACATTGTATTGCTGGATCATCTACTTTCCGACGGTCCCGTATCTTTGTCGATGGATTTAGAGAGTAGACCGCCGGTGCCTAGCTAATGTTCGGGCTATTAAATATTGCAATAATTAATAACCTAGTGGGCTTAAGATAACTAAAGTTTGATACCTTTGTTGATACTATTAATTAATCAGCCAAATTGGTAGAGAACTGACCAATTATACGATAAACAAATTCCGTTCAAAACAGTTATCAATTTCAGATTAGTCAATTAATTATTGCAGGTGAAGTATTGATTTAAGTTTAGATAAATTAAATGCATTTAAAATTCACCGTATCTTAGCCAAAAGGACCGAAGTGGTCCTTTGGAACCTATTCGACGAAATATACCTACAGTTACTTTGATTATGAGATTCCGAATTCAATTCGAATTTGACATTTCGTCGTTTCGTCGACGTTCAGGGAATAACATCCTGAACTCAGGATAATAGAAATGTTGTTTTGGTTTAATATCGTGTGTCAGTTATAAATATAATGTCACGTTTTCCATCTAAGGTGTAATTTTAATATTTATTAAAGTGTGGGTTATATTATATAAGATTGATTTTGGCAAGGTCTTGACGTAGTATGCAGAAGATCAAGGTCTAATGTTAAAATCGTTATCTACAAATTAGAAGGGAAACTGTATTTGTATTACATCACGTAAGTGTGACTTGTTTAAAGAAGATATGTAGTTAGAAGGTTTTTGAAAGGAAATGAGGTGAGCTCATTTTGATCCCATCTATTCTCCTATTAAAGATTTTTGAAGCAACAGCGGATTATATAAATGTAAGTATACCAGTGTACAATATGGCCGATATAATTTTGGCAGTTCCGAACTTCGCGCAGAAGGCTGCGCAATAAAAAAAATTAGAAACGAAATGGTGACATGAGGCGAGTGTGAGAGAGAGAACATGCGCAAAAGTTCGCAGAGCCTATGTTCAGACCTGCCACGTTATATCAGTCGTATTGTAACTCTAAAACGTCACCAAATGTCAGTTGCAAAAGCCCATTCCTTTTTCAGATTAACAATGGTTAAAACATTGTCAGAAAACCATCTTTTCAAATCTGCGGGGGTGTGCAGCTCATTTCCGTCACAAATCCCTACAAATGAGTATAGTTGCCAATTAGGTCGATGTAGCATCAGATTTGAACTGACCGGGTCCGAGTGCATTAAGCCAAGCCTGTCGCATTTTTCTAAGAAAATTAAGAAGGGGATAGGATTTTGGGTTGAAAGAAATTCGCAGCCGCATTGGAATGGCGGATGTCAGTCTAAGTTCTGATCGTAGGAGTAAATTAGGTAAACGGGTTCCGGAGTGTAGGCGATGGTCATTAGCGGAATGTTACTATTTGAGTAATGACTATATCGTTCAAATACCGAAGATATATTTTGTTCTATGATATCTAGCTAACGCGAACGATTATTATGATAGAAGTCAATAAATTCCGAAAGCTGTCTTTCGTGCAGCTTTAAAACAAGCAACTAGTTTCTTTCTCCTGATTTCCCTGAGTCCCAGCAGTGGGAAGCATATAAACTGATTATGTTGTGTTGTAGGTATTATGAGTAAGAATTAGTTTTCCTTATTTCATGACAAAAGATCCTTAAAGAACTATCGCAAATTCAGAATGAAGACATCTACACACGCCAGGGCTATCGCCCGACAGCGTCTACGGCCGCCAGGGTTCAAGCGACAGGCGACCGTCTCGCCCCACTTCACGTCCACATTTCTCGGTAGCTAACGAGTCTATGATCTGATCTAACAACTCGTAACACATGTAACACAAGCCCACTGGAGCGTTGCGCCCGCGCAATTATTTCTCTCAAAGATATAGGTTAGGCGGTAAACAATAAAGTGTTTATCTACAAGATGGCACCGGAACGTTTATTAATGATGATACTGTTTTTATAAGTAGGATGTTTCGTATTAATTTTGGGTTATTTTGAAGAGCTTCTTAATAGTTTGAATCATCGGTCTGAATTCGATGCTAGAAGCAGAAGTATCTAAGAAAATACAGCTCTAAGACGCCATTGTTTATTTCCAGAAAATACAGAAATTCCAAGCTAAAAGTCACGACTAATTAGTGAGATACAGTAACGAGTTTCAAGATTTCTTAAAAGCTCTTGTGGAGTCTCTAGAGTTTTCTTTTATCTTTGTGAAGATGATGTGATGAAATGGAAGAAAAATGTAATAGTCATAAATGGCGTATTTACAAATGGGTCGCTATACCGGTCACACGACTTTTTGTTTACGTTTTTATTCGGACTGTTATCAATATTATTGGAGCCTTGGTTGTGGAGTTGTTTGTGATTTTTGTCGGTGGAATAAATGGAACTATACGGGGTGGCAGGGACATCGACGCGAAGCCGGTTACCATGGATTCAGTACATGATTCTGAACCCACCCTGCGTTGAAATTTTTCGTCGGTTATTAAAAAAAAAACAGCTGCTCCATACATTTTGACCGCGTAGGTATTGCACTTTTCTATGAAACAGCAGATTTTTTTTCGCGTCGATGTCCTTGCCACCCTGTATACATACATAAATACATTACAACTATTTTCTTGGGTCCGTGTGGTGCCGGACGTAAAGAATAGCACAACCCCATTTCTTCCCGTGGGTGTCGTAAAAGGCGATTACGGGGCTCACTAGAGAATGGGCAGCAGCGTTCTTTATGCATTTTAACACCATACTGCGATCGCCAACCCGAATGCCAAGCGTGGTGATTATGGCAAACCCCCCCATTTGGGGGAGGCAGTGGACGTCTTTCGGCTGAAATGATGACGATGATGCTTTTCTTAATGTCCCTCGGGAATCATCGTATTTCCGAATACTACTCTGAATGCAAACGAATGCAAATTTCCATGTCTATCAATTATTTCATTTATCGTGTATAATAATTTGAATTCAGAACTAATACTTTACTGTTTTTTTGTTTTGATTTCCGTGTGAATTATAAATAGCACAGTAGGAACAAAGTACTTCCCATGGGGTAGGCAGAAACTATCGAACACCACCTGCTATACGAGACTCATATTTAAAAGAGCTTTGTTTATCAATAATTCGATGCAAAATGCCTTTACAAAAACCTTTCTAAGTTATGCGTCTATTGTAACCGAGAATTATTATTCATCTAGAACCAGTTGTTGTCGATAACTATCTAATGAATAGTTCTCTTTTAGCATACCTCAACATCTAAATTATTTCAGGCGTAAACAGAGTATAAATCGTGATATAAACAACTTCCGAAAACTGAACGTCGGTGTTTGTACATATAACTATTAGTTGTAACACTTGTAACGCAACTATCGAAGATCTGTGGCTCCCATAGATATGCAGGAAGTGCATGCTAAATGCGGGCGTGGCTAAATGTATGTACACACAGCTAAAGAGGTTGGTATTTAGGCAAGAAATAAACAGAAAATACACTGCGTGCGTAAAAATACACTGCGTGCGTAAAAATACACTGCGTGCGTAATGGCTAGCTCACTTGGGACAACTACCTCTTTTAGTAAGCTGAATGCATACTTATCTAGGTTTTCGACTGTACCGACGAACTTGATAAATGTTTTTTTTTTGTGTAATTTGGGTTAAAAATAACAGTTTTAAACGTCAAAATTAAATTATATTTTAAAACTAGATGAGTTCTGTGTTCCCTTACTTACTACACTGAGAAGAACGCCCGAAACAAACTCAGAAGTCACAAGGTTGTGATATGTGTATTGTATCATGTACATACAAAACCTATCTACATAATAATGTACCGAATAATTGTGACGTACCGAAGAACATTGTGTCGTAAAAATAACAATGAATATCAAAGCACTAATTCAAGCTATGTTTGGTAGAACAGTATTGTGTTAAGTGTATGACAAGTCGTCTGTCAATACCCTGGCTACTATTCATCATCATCATGATAATTATCAACCCGTAGTAGTCCTGTGATGATTATTGACCACCCAAGGACCGCTATAATAAACAGTTATCTATTTATTCTTGTAGCAGTGGAGACTCAGTGGTAACGGCCGCGACTTTCGAGTTGTACGTTTTTCAGGATGGGAAATCATCAAATGACTTCTCCCGCTCTGGGCAGAGCGAGAGGGTGTGTCAGACTTTTACTGACTAAACCCCACCCGTATTCCTTCCGTTGCCTGTGTGCCGGGGCCGCGATATCCCTTTCGGACAAACCCGCAACCCCAGCAGGCATTGGTCTTTCGACCCCGTCGGTTGGTGCTGACATCTCTAGTTTCGACCCCTGACAAGCGCTTTACTTTGTGTAAATTATTTCATCACCACTGCTCTCAAAACGGTGAAGGAAAACATCGTGAGGAAACAGGCATGTCCTAGAACCAAAAATTCGAAGTCATGTGATATCTACCCGCACTGGGCCCGCGCGGTAGATTACAGCCCACTCCCTCTCACTGAGAAGAGGCCGGGAACATTATTGGCTGATTATGTTATGTATCTATATTGTTATAATCACTAAGTTAGACAGATGAAGATGTGATCACACGCTTACTAGCGTGTCGATGGCAATCTAAATGGTCTCGGCCCTGAATTCGGCTACGTGTTAGACGCCATCACTAGCGTCCATCAGTTCCTGTAATGTGCAGCTGACAGGACACGCAGGATACGACATTAAGTGTCCCATCGTTTGTGGAACAGCACCACATTTACACTCCAATCTATAAGTATCCACCTGAATAGGTTTTCCTTGCTTCGCCCAACCTGGGTCCGGAGTCTGTTTAAAGACTTACAGGTGACCCAAGGCAACTCATGTCCAGGACCGATCTTCAGGGATGTGATCACATTATGTGCAAACTTGCTACCTAATAGCAGGCAAGAGGCAGATAGTTAGCCAACTTTTAGATAGGAATGGCGAAAAAAGAAAACATAATCCTAACTTAATATTATAAATGCGAAAGTGAGTTTGTTTCATTGTTTGTTACGCTTTCACGATAAAACGGTTGAACAGATTTTGATGAAATTTGGCACATGGGTAGACCATGACCTGGAAAAAGCCATAGGCTATTTTCACCCTGGATCGCAGAAGAAGTCGCGGGCAAGAAGTAGTTTAAAATAAAGTTTGATAATAGCGACATGCGCATTTCTTTTAAAAACAATGGTAATTAATTTAAAAACAAACTATTTGAAACGACCCAGTCATTTGACGCTACCAGAAAGCAATTAACAACAATTAACAGTGAACTTGAACTAACAGAGCTTTTGTATCAGCAGCAGCAGGGTTAGCTCCGGTTCATACCTATAAATATTCAAATCGTAGTCAAACGTACTGATACCATAGCTACATTGCCGTCGTCTAAAACGCTGTCTTGAAAATCCCTTGTATGAACTACATACGCTCTGATGGCACCAAAGTAAGACGTGTGGATAGCATTTTATGCGCACTGCCGTGTTCCGATTCTTTCCTCACATTGTCGGTAGTCTGTGACTAAGACAAAAGACAGATGCACGTCGCTACATGGACGGCGCAATAAACCCGAAAAGGGCAGCTTTATTATGTTCACTGTGGAGGTGTAACAGAAGTTTAGGATATGGTTTTGAAAATAGAAGCCGAAATTCGGAAAACTATTTAGATTTTGAACAAAAGAAAAGCGATTGTTATGGCGTTAATACGTAAGGAAACGAAACAAATTGTGTATCTGTATTGAAATGAAACACACCTGTGCAATGCAACATGAAATGTAACAAAACAATATGTGAATTTGTTTCAAAGAGATAGAGCATTTTTTGTCAATCACAAATGCACAATAATATTATATGAACACATTGCATTTCTAACTGCAAATGTTGTACATTTAGATTTACATATTTGCGCTTATGTAAAGGACCGGGATTACCAGAAACCTGCATCCTATATATAATTGAGTGACTGTACTGAAACTTCTGTTATTTATGTCTTTAGCATGCACACGAGACATTCAGTTAGTGAGCGAACTCATAAAGGCCGATTCGGCAGAAGCTCTTTGCCTAAAGTGAATACACCAGAGGACACAAATAGTCTTCCTGGTCTGTTTGTTAAAAGGACTTGGCACCATATTTTATTTATCGCTTGTTTCGGTGAATCAAAGGGCGTCTTGTTTCCGTTAGATAAAAGGATAGTAAGGACCAATTTCACTAAACTCTGCTAGTTAAATTTCAAAGCATGGACAGCCTGCTTTGCATAGTATAGGCAAAAAAAAAAAGTATAGGCTTTCTTTCTTTTTCGTGTGGTTAGTGACTAACCTGGTGTCAGAGATTCTATGCCGCCCATGGGCCTCTGACTTGGCTTCACATGCCATCGAGAAATATCTCTCAGGTATCCTCACGATATTTTCCTCCACCGTTTTTGAAGCATGTGATAATTATACAATACGCACATAAATCTGAAAAGTCAGAGAGGGGTGCCTTGGGTTCGAACTCGAGACCTATGACACGGCAGTCCGACGGTCACACCACTAGGCTATCACTGTTACTTAGTATAGGTACGTACGTCAAAATGCTTAACGAGACACTTTAATATCAAACGGAATAAGGAGAAACCGGTCCTTGAAACATTCTTGAATTGCGTAGTAATACTTAGTCCAGGTTTGATATCTAGGTCAGTATTGGATTCTCGTATTACAATTAATTTGTCCCTGAAGGACAGACGTCTAGCTAGTTTCAAAATGAGTCCTCCACTTGAAGGACTTGAGACCAGTTGAGGCCTAAAATTAGACTGACAAGTTCGATTAATATTGAGATTATGACTGATCTTAAATTAACTTGAAATTTGGGACAAGGAAAAGGATATTTGAACAACTATATACTCCTTCTGTAGTAAAAAGGCAAAGAAAAGCAAAACACAAAATTAAAATCTCTAAATATAATGAATTAAACTGTTTTCACCATATGTTATCAAGAAAACTACAGAGAGATTTATACTCATATTTTTGAGTTTTCATTCATGAATCTTTCAAACACAAAACAAATATTTTCAAATCAAAATACTAAATTACCGTTGTGATGTATTTTTATTGTTTTAAAAAGGTTAATACACTTTCGCTAATAATGATAAAAACTTTTATTTTAAAGTCTGAACCATGTTGTGACGTCACGAAAGATTTATTTCTGTTGCAAAATATTTGTTGGATGGCAGCTTACAATGAGTTGCGTATTGCGGAAGACAAGCAGAAAAAAAATATGTCAGTAACATGAAAATATTTTTTCTTTTCTCTTTTTCTACTGTAGGAATACAATATTGTTTGAAAATGACTTCGGAAGAACTTCTTATTAGAATTTGTTTTACTAAAGGAGCACATTCACGATATTTTTTTTACGTAAATCCATTACTAATTTATTAAAGTGTTGTGAAATTGCTCCTGCAAAATTCAGATTTGCTTATGTTTTTTGGAATTTGCAGGTCAGTGTCAGGTTGTATCTTGATCAAGTTATGATTCGCGACCATAATAAATATGTACATATTTACAAAATTACAAAAATTAGAATCAATAATACATCTCTCTAAGTTAGATATGTTTTCAAATGTCATGATTTCATGAAAAAGTCATTTAATGGGTTACCTTTTATTATGATATCAGTAAACAAAGTATTGTTTTTCGTTCTACTTTTTTTCTGACATCACCGTCCTGTCATTTAAAGAGATTACGCTTACCACGTATACAATTTCTTAATTTTTTTTTTCGTTGTATTATTTCACTGAAAGTATACCCCCCATTTTGCGATGCTTACTTATCTTGGATGGCAGGTGTCCATTATCCATTTGTGAAAATGATATGTTAGCGTTTTGTTTTTATAAAATAAAATGTTTAACTTGGCTCCTGTCGGCCATTTTGGCCCCAGATTAGCAATGTTTTTCCATCCATGTTTTTGTTCCCGAAATTCGATATTTTACACACATTTAGCATGTGGTTTTTGGCTTTCGTTACTTCACATGGTTGTTCGGAAGCGTAGTTTTCATTGATAGAAAATACGGTCAGGAAGCAAACTTAATATTTGTAAAAATACTTTTAGGTAGCAACATATTATTTTGCCTAGTCTACAGTAGACACTTCAGTGGTAACTTTCTTACCTTTTTTTCAATAGATTATGAGGTCAGTTTAGGATATGAGTTTTGCTACCACAGACACGCGGCCTAATGTACATATACAAAAAAAAACACAAATGTCATCTCCATAATATTTCAACGAAAAATCTGGTAAACCGAGAGACGTAAAATCCTATTTTTAGTTGACCTTTTCAGCCGAACACACTTTACAACATGTTATTCTCAGATTGAGTGGCAGATAATCGACGATATAGGGCGAAAGGGTGACCCTTGAACTTGAGCCTGTGAAGATAAACTTCGATGAATAAAGAGCTGATTGCGTGGGCATTATCCTTGCAATGGATGGGAAGTATGCTTAATTAATGTCGTATTAATGAAACTGAGTTACTTAGGTAATAAAGCTATGCAATACTTCTGTCTGGCTATGTTTTGGTCTTAACCTTTGTCCTAGTAGAAGTAGGGACGTGATTACGCGAACATCACGCTCAAACTAATATAATTTTACAAATTACGAGCCAAAATGTTTGAGTCCGGATTTGCAAAGAGATTGTTTAGTCTGCAAATTATCATCACAATGACTCTTCGGCAGACTGTTAACAATTTTGGTACATGTCCAAAACAGTTTTTGTTTTGGTCCTAAAAGTCGAATATTTGGGACAAATCGAATTCCTTTGAAAGTATAAAATAACAAGTGTCACAAATAACCAGTGACCGACCAAAGCTTCGTTTTCGTTTTTGTTTTTGCCCATTTCGGTCAAAAAATCATGATTTGGCCATATTTTCGTTTTCGGCAATAAACCAGTCCAAGCCGAAAATTAACGCAACATACTGCCTACTTCGTAAAGCTCGGCAATATCTGGTGAATCAATACAACAAGATATAAACGAAATTTTGTATCCTGTAATGGAATTATCGTGATTTATTTCATTTAAATACTATATTTCCTCTTTCTCGCCCTAGATGTAAAAAAAAAACATGATTTCAGTGTACAGCGGAAATATTAATAATTTTTTATGTCTAAATCATTTTAGTTTTCGGCCGAAAATAAGATTACAGCCGAAGCTTCTTTTTCGTTTTCGGCTGCAAATACATTTTCGGTCGGCAGTATAAATAACGTGTTATAGTTTTCTGCGACCGTACAAAGTAAATAAATTGTGAGTGTGATGTATAAGAAAAAATAAAGTTATGAAAGCTCTATGATTTTATGTGTGAAAGAATGGTTTATTACGTTTATTAGTTTCCCTTACATCGTGAAAGGTATCAGATGTAGGTTTATAGTTTATCAGAAGCTACGGAACGATGTTGTAAATTTCGCTATGTACGTTCGAGGAACCATAAACTCACAGTTTCCGCGATTCTGGAATTAATACTTTCGAGATGCATGGTATTATTATCTGGGAATTAAATGTGTTGAAGGTAATTGTGGTTTTTTAATCTTATTTGGGTGGTCCTTCTGTTTCAGAACTTATTTAATAAACCATTGTGGAAGTTTTTCGCTGGTTTAGACGAAGTCTGGCAACAGGCCCAGTTTTGTGGACAAATAAATTGTTCCAATAAAGTAGCAATGTTTCAATGGATTTAAAGAGAAACGCTTTTTTTTTGTGTTCCTTAATATAACAGCCGACTGAATTATTCAGTTAAGTTTCACTTTATCGTGTTAGCAGAATGAGACGTTGAAAAATATAAACGCTTTCATCTCCTTTTGAACAGGAAATGTCTCATTTACGAGTCGCTTTGGTATTGTTTCCACAAAAAAACGAAGGTAGACGTACTGTCAAACTAAAATTTAGGCCAAATTCGACATAAAAATCTCATTTAAAATAAGAGCAGGCGGCCATGCCGATATTACGCGTGGGGTGAGAAAAGATGGGTAAGGAGTAAACAGGAATTTTTCAGCTGCAGTACCCACGCACTCATCTAAACACTCCACGTTCCAAATTAGTAATTATCTTTGTTTCGTCCATATTTGATATTGATGTCAGTAGGCCACCGCTTCCACACCTTTCTTCGTATTTACATTTCTTTTAAAAGCCGGTATATCTTTCTCATGAAAAATGTTCACGACGTCCTTGATTTATCGCGACGCTTAATTTAAAATGATCGCGTGGTCTGCGATATGGGGCAGAGACAAAACATTCCTAGAAAATATTCATATTACGTGTAAGACAGTAAGCTCTCATTAGCGGTTAAAGACACCGCACTATAATTATAACGACGCAACATAAAATAAACACTGTTTATTTTGGATGGTCGAATAGCAAGATTATTTATAGAGCGTGTTGCAAAATACATGGCCGAGTTATGTCAGTGTCCGAGCGCATACGCCGCCGACGTCCTAATGTTAACACTGTAGGCTTTCATGAAATTGGAACTGTCATCGGAATATGAAATGCACTGAACCATGCTCTTACTAACACGGTAGGTATCATGCAATATGTTGAAAGTTGAAAGTTCCAATAAAATCATTTATTTTTTCGTTTCACGTTTATCATCGCTTTCATGTTCGATCTTCTAATGTTTACACTTTGATCTTCCATTTATGTGTGTATTTTGTATTCTGGAGCCGCTAATAAATGTATTTTTGGGTGAAAGCCTTGAGGTATCAGAGTTCAGGGTACTTTCCGACCTTGGGACGTGAGCAAAAGTATTCGTTTCTCTTATTCAAATTATTTGGAACACGAACCGAGTTATGTTTACCCTGTTCAATGTGGAGTTTACCTTCCTAAATGGAATCTAAGAATCGCACATTGATATATTGAGGAATTATTGAATAACACATTAGCCCTACCACGAGAGATTTCCAGGATTTTCATGTTCAATGCAGCTGAGGTAAACAATGAGTGTTCCCATTGACACAAGCTTCCTCTGTGCGATGGCGAAACTCGATTGATACATCTAGATTGATATAGAAATTCGATGTATTACCTATAACTCAGTATTCTAAGCATTCTAGAAACTTCTGCAGGGTTTAACCGTAGGTTCCTCCCGCTCCGCCCTGAGCGGGAGAAGTTATTTGATAATATCCCACACACCAAAAAAAAAAGGTACAATACGGCCGATATAAGTTGGCAGTTCCGAACTTCGTGCAGAAGGCTGCGCAATAACATTTTGTAGGAACCAAATGGTGACATGAGGTGAGTGCGAGTGAGAGAAACATGCGCGAAAGTTCATAGTGCCTATGTTCAGAACTGCCAAGTTATATCGGCCGTATTGTATTAGAGAAGAATTGGAGCTTTAATAATAGGTGTTTATATCAAGTATACTTTGAAGTCTTGTCGACACCTTTTCTATTACATACGAGTATAGTACGGTTTACTGAACACTTAAAACTATATAGGTATACATAAAATCTTCGGTTAACTTAATTTGCAGCCGCTTTTTCGTTAAATGGAGCAACAGGTAGGTAAGTTGTGATCCGGCAACTGGGACTCGAGGTGGCCTTGCACAAGTCCGAGGCCATGTGTTTCTATGGTCCTCGGAACGCGCCACTGTCGGGTTCCCAGATTACGGCGGGAGGGGTTCACATCGGTGTCGAGTCGACGATGAAGTACCTGGGACTCGTCCTCGACAGCCGGTGGAACTTCGTGGAGCACTTCCGACGTTTGGCTCCCAAACTGGATAGGGCTGGGGCTGCTTTGAAGCGGCTCCTGCCCAACCTGGGGGGTCCAAACGCCTCCTGCCGGAGGCTTTACGCGGGGGTCGTGCGGTCCATGGCCCTTTACGGGGCACCGGTGTGGGCGCGTTCATTGAGGCTGCGACCGGCCCGGCGGTTGAACGCGTCCCAAAGGGTCATGGCCATCAGGCTGGTCCGGGGATACCGCACGGTCTCCCGTGAGGCAGCGAGCCTCCTTGCCGGACTACCGCCATGGGATCTGGAGGCGAAAGTCCTCGCGCACATGTGGGAGTTGCGCGAGGAGGCGAAACGCCGGGGTGTAACTCCGCTGCCGCGAGAAATCACGGCACAGCGGACAGAGCTCCGGCGGGATCTCATGGCGGCATGGAGTGTACGATTGTCGCAACCCAGCGCTGGGCACGCCACAATTGCGGCGATAAGTCCCCTCTTTGAGGAGTGGCTTGAGAGGCGCCATGGCGTCCTCACCTTCCGCCTGACGCAGGTCCTCACCGGACACGGTTGTTTCGGGAGGTTCCTGTTCCGCGTAAGGCGGGAGGAAACGCCCGGGTGTCACCACTGTGTGGATCGCCCGGAGGACACGGTGGAGCATACGGTGGAGGTCTGCCCAGCTTGGGCGGAGCACCGCCGTGTCCTCACGGAGGCGATCGGCGGCGGCGATCTCTCGCGTCCGGCCCTGGTTCAGGCCATGGTTCGGAGCGAGAGTGCATGGGAGGCCGTCACCTCCTTCTGCGAAGCAGTTATGCTCACGAAGGAGGAGGCGGAGCGCGCGAGGGAGATGCAAGCTGCACGCCCTCGCGGCCCTAGTCGCCGCAGGAGACGCCCCGGGCGTCGGGAGTCCAGAGCCGACTTCCGGCCACCGTAGGCGCGGGCTTGCGGACGGTGAGCAATGGGCAGCTCGCCGTACGATAAGGACCAGGCCCGTGTCGACGGCGCGTTGTGTTCCACGCGCGCCTCAAAGAGATGTCAGCACCAACCGACGGGGTCGAAAGACCAATGCCTGCTGGGGTTGCGGGTTTGTCCGAAAGGGATAACGCGGCCCCGGCACACAGGCAACGGAAGGAACACGGGTGGGTTTTAGTCAGTAAAAGTCTGACACACCCTCTCGCTCTGCCCAGAGCGGGAGAAGTCATTTGATGATTTCCCACCCTCAAAAAAAAAAAAAAAAGGTAGGTAAGTTGTTCTAAATGCGTCTCGAGCCTACAGAATATACTTTTAAATTATACAGAATGGGGTGAGAATCCGGGTCGTTCTTACCACCGTCGCCCACGCAGTTTTTCTTAATGCTACGAAGATTGAATTTCCAGTTTTATCAAGACACAATAAAATGCTAATGAGTCTTTTACATTTAAACACCTTCCAAAATTTATTATTGGTGGTTCAAAGACCTGGTTAACTTTGTAGGTCATCGGAAAGAATAAAAAGGCTATGAAAATGTAAAATTAAGGGGAATGTTTGTAAATCATGTTCTAAGTTTGTTTTAAACCTGAAAGACTATTGTAGAAGTCGTTTATTTCGATTTATGAGTCAGTTTCAAGTGAGTTTTTCCATGCGATAATAAGTGTTAAGAGATTGAAGCGGTATAATGTAGGTTACGAAATATTAAAACGTTTTTACGTTAAACATCAAAAGAAAATTGTTACTAATAAACAAATTAAACGTAATAAAGTAAAAAAATATGATAATAAAAAATAGTATTTGTTTTTTTCGTTTTTAAATTACAATAAGTGGTTGTAAGTCCTACATACGACAATTTCCGCGATTCATTCATGAGCGCAGAATATTTTGTCTCATCCATTCCGAGAAAACTAAAATAACATTTTCTTTACATATACATTCTAAAAGTAAATTAGGCCTAATCTAAATTAGAACGCTGTAATTACGTAAGACGAGGTTACACGATACGTTTCTTAGTTATCTCTATGATATATTAAGTAGTTGGCACAATATTAAAGATATTATGTTTTTAACAGATCGTAAAAACATGAATGTATGCTTGCGATAATTTAAATGGTTTTACACCGAAGCTGTACTCATAAATACGTGGGATTCATTGAGTACGCTGTTGTGTACGTAGCTTTAAAACTGTGGGATTTGTTATTGCAGTTTTACCTCAAAAACAATGGCTAAATTGTTTTTATGATAATATGATGTGTTTGTGAAAAATCATTGTCAAGCATTTCCTTTTAGGAGAAGGAAGAAAAGTTTATTTTTTGTTTGTTTATTTGCAAATGGCGTCGCATTTTTACGACTGTGAAGGTCGATTTTAGTTGAAAGCTTGATTTATGAGAATACTCGTAAATATTATTTTTACGTGATTTTTAGTACGCGAACAATTTATGCGTGAATGTGGT
Source organism: Agrochola lota (assembly GCA_947364205.1). Taxonomy (NCBI): domain Eukaryota; kingdom Metazoa; phylum Arthropoda; class Insecta; order Lepidoptera; family Noctuidae; genus Agrochola; species Agrochola lota. Next base: position 17,430,257 of record OX376228.1, read on the forward strand.
AAATAATTTACGTAATACAATGATTAACAGAACTAAAGCATACAAATAAATATATTGCCCATTTTTTTTATAAATTAAATTTAAACGCAGCCTGTATATTCACAAAATTTTATTCTTAAGCTAAGCAGGCATATATCTTGAAACAAAACGTACGTTCTTTCATTTTCATCAGATTTCATAAACCTTCTTGCATTAGGCATAACACTCGCCACTCCTGACCTTTCGATCGCGAGCGCACCATCGCTACTATTGAAGCTCTAATGATACTTTTATCGGTTAATATCATCAGGAGCACGTGCATCGGAATTTCGCTCCAAACTACTGCATGTTCAAGAACACACTGCACACGAGATAGTTAGATTTTACAATTTAAGTACGTAACTTTATTAAAAACCGCGTAACTGCTTGTTGAAGCTCCGCACGAATTTTTTTTACCTTCATGCCTAGCCTTTTAGCAACTATGTTGGGGTTGGCTTGCAGTCTAACCAGACGCAGCTGAATACCAGTATTTTACATGGAGCGACTGCCTAGATGGGCAGGCGCGTAGGTGGAGGTCACATGACCTCCACAACCCAGTGACTGGGAAACACGATACCCCTAAGTCGGACTGGTTGTCAGAGTTTCGGGCTTCTGACGACCCGTAACGATTGTCAAAAATCCAAGAAAGACAGCCGGGACCAACGGCTTAACGTGCTTTCCGAGGCATGGAGGAGGGTCTCGGTATGTTAATACGGTCACCCATCCACGGACTCACCGCGGCAAGCGTAGCTTAACCTGATCAATCGATCCGTGCGGCTGTTATTACTTAGCCACGAGCCCCTACTATTTCTACCTTAATCAAGAAATGAATATAATTTGAATTATTTCTTTGTCATAAAAAAAGCACACAGCTACAGGTGACAGAATTAATATAATTAGAATTATGTATTGGACATAAAAAAGTACTCATATACAGGATGACACCTAATTTAAGCGTGTATCTGCACGCTTAAATTATATTATATATAGGCTATTTAGCCTGGCACAAACTAAAAGAATAAATGAAGACGGTTTCCGTTCATCAAAATTGTGTAATATTTCCATGATAACAATAACAAAAGAAAGTGCGCTGTATCAGGTGCCGTCAACCCACGTGAGTAAAAGTACACAATAATAAAAGTGTGGGCCGAACAAAATAGGTTAATTTCCGGTGATTGGAATAAAATTTAAAAAATAACGATACAGAGTTGTAAAAGAAGTATATTCTCGGCTTTTTAAATTCCCCAATTACATGGTGGCTTTGGAAAAGCTGTAAAACGTTCAATTTCACTCCATAATAGCCAAAAATTTCATCTCTCGCCGATATCTTCATTACTTCGTCGAGTAAAACGAGTATATAAAGCCGAAAAAAACGTAAACAAAACATGGAAACGGGTCAACTGTTCGTTTTAACGATATTTTAACGTTTAACAGTATTTTTTGCGCCTGTTACGCGAGTTTTACGGTTCTGTTCCGTAAACCGAGTTACGTGGATACACGTCAGCGTAATTTCGTTTCCCTACTGTGTATATCTTGAAACTAACCGTATGTTTGTATACTTATCTTAAAAAACGGTGATATTTTTGTAGTATTCTTAATAAATCTGCTAGTTGCCAATCAATGTTTTCGTAGTTAATGTGAACGTTGGCCTTGCTAACACTTGTCGTTCTATTTTGAGTTGATTCAATAAATTCCGATGAAATGTTGCATCGTATCACAACAACAGAGTGTCGAGATGAAAAGTCGGAGTAAACTGGAGAAAAGTAGTAGCTATATTTAGAAAATTAATTAAACAAATGACGGTGAAAAATGTTTGTAGCTCATGTCCAGTAGGATACAAGATACGAAAGCCTACGAATGGCTTAGTTAGTAGATTGGTTAGTGAATTAACAGGCAAGTAAAGCCGCAGCAAAAACTAGACACCTACATACCCAGTAGCCTCATATAACCTCTTGTATAACAGGCCAAGTCGACGCCCCAAACAATACGTATTACGCTATTTTATGTCCCTAATAAAACTAAAAACATTGGCAACCAACTAAATAGGTCTATTTTCACATAAATTATATTTAAACGTTCAATGAGACTGTTAGAAGTCTTGTAATCAGTTGAAGATTTACATACTCGACATAGTTCTTGGTTGTAAATTCTCGTTTCATGTAATACTCAGCTTTTAAGTTTTTATTAAGGATTTATTTCATATGGAACGCGATTTTTTTATGTGGCAACATTTCTCTTTTACGATATTGTTGTCTAGAAAGAAATCTGCTTTTTATGAACTGCTAGCTTTTGCCCGCGACTTTACCCGCGTATAGATCAGAAATTAGGCCACGGGAACTTAGAACGGGATAAAAGTATACTTTTTCGTAGCCCGGTTCATGGTCTATATAGCCTTTCCATCAGAGAGCCCTTCACCTGGACACATGTTGCCGTGGCCGACTTGGAAAACTTTGAACAAACTCCGCACTCAGGTCGGCCGCAGCAAAGACAATCTCCATATGTGGGGTTTCTCGGATACTTAGGATCCTCAATGTATATGCAGCGTCTCCCCGCAGACCATGGCCTACCGTCCATCTTGTGCCACATACCGTCAACTGTACACGTCAGGACCTAATGTCTGCGTCAGTGAATGGTGTTGGCGTTGCTGAGTTCTGGCCAAACAGGAAATTTAAATTACGTATATATTTGCCATCTACACGCTAAGATGTTTTACCTGTATGCCAAATTTAATCGAAATCCAGTAAGCCGCTAAGGCGTAAAAAAGTAACGGACAAACAGATAGTTCCTTTTGTATTTATAATATTAGGATATACAAACTTTTCGCTTGGTGTTTAAGTTTTATTTAATTTAGGAATTGGAAAACCGTTACAGGCTTATGTTTCTTTATCTGTCTATGGTTTTATAATAAAAGACGATGTGCATTATATCGTATCGTATCGTATTCGTATATTCATGAAAATACATCATGTAAAATCTTGATCCGAACGAACTTTATGACATCAGGTAATTGATGCTAATTCATCGAACGACCGTACGTTACGAAATTGTTCCTGTGTTATTAAAATTAACACTATTTCGAAACTTGGAAGTTGTATAAATATTTTAGGAAATAACCCGGATAGCCTTGACTGTTTTACTTTCTTACACGAGACTCAACTATTGTTTGGAATACATTGCGCGGTTAATTTTAAACTTTGGCTAAGTGCTTCTGACGAAAATGCTCAATGGACGGCTTGTTGTTTTAAATAGTGATGTAGCTATGACCATGTTCTTTTTTGGATCATCCTTGGAACAGTTCCGGTGGTCTGCAGATTATGAACGTGTTTCGAACATGTCTTAACTAATTATTAACAGATTGAGCAATAGATAATACCGTAACATTACAAGTTGTAGTGATTTGCCTCAGATATTGTATGATTAGGTGCAGGTATGGTTTTGAAATTGAATCTGATTTACTCGTAGATTGTGTTTAAGCTTAGAACTAGGGCTTGGACATAATGGACATTGATTACATGTTATTGTAATGACTACAAAGATTATTACTGGGGAAATAATTTTGTATATAATTGATGGAGTGTGTTGCAATTTCTGATTTTGCATGTTGTGTCAACGTTCTCGTCACAGAAAGAACTTTTTCTCAAACATGCATCAATTTCACAACTTTCTTCGAGATAAATCGAAATTGCTGTACTGCTCGAATACATGCGAGCGGCAGCCGGCAATGTTTGTATGAAAATCTATACCTGTCGTGTTTAGCGGCCGAATAAATTACTATGAAAACTCATATCTGTCAAAATTTCAAAGTAATAAGTCTTGGCCACAACCAGGCTTTGCTTCGGTTCACATTTTCACTTCCATCCATCAATGCCTGTTGCAGGCCGACAGTAATGTACTATAATTAGTCTCCTGCCCCTATCTCAATTTATTTGTGGTCAGCGCAACATGGTTTTTCTTCCATACTTCTCTATTAGTCGTCATCTCGGTACTCACCCCCTTTCTATCCATATCATCTTCCACACAGTCCATCCATCGTTTCTTTAGTCTTCCCCTACTCATATAGCCATTCACATTCATACTCAAAACTTTATTCACAATAACTGATAGGGTTTCATTACCAATAACTATTATTGTCTTTGTTTTTTTTATAATAATCACTCGATCCGCTTTATTCTTGTACGCATTAGCGATGCATATCAGAATCGCGAAAAATGTAAATAATCTTTCCTTTTGGACATGAAATTGTACAAAAGATATTGCATTAAAAGAATGCTGACATATCAATTTACAGAGATATTGTCGGGGTACATCTCAATGTATTTTAAGTTACAATAATATTTATTTGAACGGAAAATAAGAAGGAATTAAAAACGTCGACAGAAAACTGTAAAGACCTAATTAGAAATCTTTTGAACAGAATGTTTTGTTAAATGCCAGTACTTTTTCTCCTCAAAAGTAGGACACTTCAGCAGAAGGAGACTAGCGTAGCAAAAAATGTAAAATGTAAAAAGTTTCTGAAGATTTCTACGAAGCAGGTGGTATGGTAACGCAACTGAATAGGGAAGGGAGGAATCTTGTGGCGTGATTTAGAGCATGTCTTTTCCATGCGCCTCCTTTTGTTGGCAAGAATCCTTTCAGCAGGGCTGAGACACACTGGTTTAAGGAGCATTCTTACAAAAACTTGACATTGAAAAATACAGTGATACTTCAAAAAAAAAGTATGTTATAGTAGTTATGAAATACAGTGATACTTCTAAAAGGTATCCAGCTGCACAGTAATTTAGGTGTCATGAACCGTTGAAAGAAAAATCGTGTGAAATACCTGTGATTTCCATTTTTCCTGTTCATTCACTGGAACGTTATTTATACTAAATACTTGGAATAATTCTATTCTGAAGTAAACTACGTTGTATGTAGCAAATATTTGCACATCACTTTTATTGCGTTTTTGTGATTCCAGTGAACTGAGTCGTGAAAATTGTTTCTGTTTATACTCTGAACAAGTGATTGGTAACATAAACTACGTCATCGAATGGGCCACACTGGACCAACGTGGTGGGGTATGGCCCACTACCTCTCTCAGTGGAGGCTTGATTCCGAGCAAGGGGATCATTAAAGGCTAATTATGTGTGTTGGTTATGGTGTTTTTCTATTTACTGTTCCGGTGTAGTCATCAATGGCTACCTCATATGTAATTCAGATTACGTATTTGTATTGTTTTCCGCTTCACCTCGGCTATATATAGATTTCTCTACTTCCTATAAAAGTGTAAAATAGCTTCCAGAAGTAACGCACCTAGAGTCAAAGGTAATCTTTTTTGGTGAAAAGATTACCTAGTTACTAGATTACATAAAAATTTCAACTAAAGTGAAGAACGTTTAGTGGGTAGAGGTATCCACAACGTTGTATAATCATCAATCCAGTTATTAAGATTTTAAAAAATAGCAATGAAAATCCAAGAATTTCCTGGTCTTTGTGGACAAAAAGGGTAATAAACACGTTAATTTAGTACATAATAGCATTGTCGATTGAACCCTAAGTAAGGTCATTGCACTGTTACGCTAGGCCACACTGAACAACGTTAAAGGCGCTGATTCGATGGTCCTGAACGAACAGCCTATACATCTCAAATGGCGTGAAAATGCTTAACAACCGCTGATTACTAGGGGTGGTACTGTAGCGGTACTATGTAAAAATATCAACGTGAAAACTAAGGTGAAGTGAGTTTTAAATGACCTGTCGATCCCTAGATTACCTAGCGTCAGGTACGATGACAGTTCACTTCACCAAAATAGACAAAAGGGGGTAATTCCTGTAATTTTTAAGAACGTTCACAGTCTAATCGAATTCGCCATCTGTCAAAAATACAATCAATATTTACCAAAATTGTTGACAAGTTTGACAGATTGCGACTTGAATGCGAACGTTTTTTAAGTACGAGAATTGGCCTCCAGCATATAGGTACACTCAAAAATATTTGAAAGTAGAAATACTAAATAAACTAAAATATTGACTTCGACTTTCGTCGACGGCGTGTTGTGTTCCATGCGCGCCTCAAAGAGATGTCAGCACAACTGACGGGGTCCGCTAGGACCGATGCCTGCCGGGGTCGCGGGAAAGTCCGAAAGGAATACCGTGGCCCCTGGCAACGTACACACAACTGAAGGAACGCGGGTGGGTTTTAGTCAGTAAGAGTCTGACACGTCTTCTCAAGATTTGTAGTTGTTTCTAAAGGTAACATTGGCCAATGGGACGATCAAAGTAAGGATTGTTTAGCTAATGACACGTGCTTATGTTACCTACATCGTGTTACGAGGGCAGTGTAATTGCAGACCATTTTGAGCAGCTTAGGCTACGTAATGTATTATCAACCATTACAAAATCATACACGATTTTGGTAATGATTGAACTCATACTTGAAGTATGAGTTGAGAAAATCTGTAGGTATTCTTTTTATTCAGCTACGGCAAAGCCAAAAGTAATGGTTATGATTTTAGCAGTCTATGTATGTATGTTTGTTTGTATTTACGTGTAAAAATGGATAAAGCCATGGTCGGTGTATACCATGTGGGTGCCAGGAACACCTACAAAATTATAATGGCTTGCGACGACGGCTTTACCTTAACCATTTTTGTACATATTTCTTCATTTCTGTCTGATATATTTTCTTGTTTCGTACTTTTAGATCACTTTTATTTTCCCGTAGTTATATCGATATCAATCCCGTCTGCTGAGTTTCGCTAGCTAATTTTATTTGACCCTGTAGTTAGGCTTTCCTTCGTAAGCTCATGAAGCTTTACATTTACCTAAATAAAGTTAGTATATTCAATACTTCGTGTGTGTATCATGTTATTTAATTAATATTAAAATATCTCATATTCAGTAACATTATAAGGGTAGCAACCCTGCTCAATTGTGGTTGCTTACCAAAAGGTCAATGAACCCAGCATTGGACCCTCGACGATAAAACATCAATTGATTGTTTTTCGATGACAATGAATCAAGTGTTGTTGTTGGAAGTTGGAAACAAAAGCACCTTCGTGATTGTAAAGCTACAATAGTTCTAAATTCTTAGGAACCCGTAGTTTATAAAAGTTCAATATCTTCTTAATTTGGTCGTATTTATTTATCAAACGCGTAGAAACAGAAGAAAATAAAGACAAAATGGCAGATTGTAGATTCAATTCTACGGCGCGATTTCAAAAATGAAGGGGAGTTTGTTGGGCCACTTATTTGGAGTTAAAAGCTACTACGCTACACTACAAAGTAGTAAAAGCGTATTTGGTGTCTTTGACCTTTTTTGGTCATTTTGACGTTCAAAAAGTGCTGATTATTAACCTAATTTGTATAAATGATGTTTTATTTTTATTTACTTAGTGCGTTTGCAGCTCTCAGAATTCTGCTCCTTACAACATGAAAAGAACTTTTGTCACAATATTCCTTCTCTTATTTTAATGGATTATGTTGTTTCTAGGAAACTTAAAAAATACTACAGAATACTTTTTATGAAGTGTGATAGGCGCTTGGCAAGAGTTTTTAAAATCAATAAATGATTGATTTTTACGGTTATAGTAGAATTTATAGATAATATAAAAAAAATACGGATTAAGTGGGTATTCGGTTCCAGCCGCGAGTTTCTTGGAAAAACACTTTTTGTTCAAGATTAGAATGTGAAAACGTGAGACAGAACACGTAGATATTGTTATTATTATAGGTATGAAGGTGCAAAAAAAAGTTTAATAGTTAATAAAACCATAAATGTTTTAGAAAATTAACTGCAGTAATTTGCGGTTTCCTAGAATCTGTCTTTTTATACAACTCTTATGCCTGTTTTCACAAACACAATGCTACATCTTTAACGTTACGTAGAGCAAAAAAAACAAATCTCCAACAACAAGACAATCGATTCTCTGATGCGTAATGCGTAGACAAGTCTTACAGCTTGTCTAGCAACAGAATTCTAACAACATGGACAGACACCGAACTTGACTTAAAAAACCACTGACAAGAGCCAACAACGTAGATTTAGAGCTTACGAGTTGCCTACTGAGAAATTAATGGTGAAACGGGAGATGTTGTTTAGGAAACTGCTTACGTTTAGATCTAACAAGACGTTGCTTTGCTTGACGTTACAGTCAACGAGAGAATACGTTTTGACACCTGTCAGTTTCATACTAATATGTGTTTTGCGAATTTGATCCTTATTACGACTAGAAATTGTGCAACTGACAGGTGTCAGGAACGCATTCTCTCCACGGCCGGACTGTAGTGAAAACGGGAATTAACTGTCATAATTATCTGACATTAAAGAAATACATATTTTTAGAAAACCCTAATTCGTATCTGACAGAAATAATACAGGGTAGGTATAAAATTAAACTGTTGTTCAGAAACAACACCATAAAACAATGACGTAAAGACTCAAATTCGAAACGAAACTGGCAAAAGAACAATTACGACAAAGGTAAATTAATTATCACGTGGTCTTTCAACGAATGACGTTTTCCATAGTCGACGATGACGTCATCCAGGTGCTGACGTAAACATATTTCGGCGATAAAAGCTCAGTAGACAGCATGTTCGTGCCTGTTGACGTGACATTTAGACTTAATTTTGTTGACGCAGGATTGAAATCGAATTGTTTATTCAACAGGCTTTGGAATTGATTGCGTACATTGCGCTGATATTTTGAAGTTGATCTGCTGTTAATTATCAAGGATTTTGCGTACGATTTTGAGCTGGCGTAACAATGACGCATTAATAAGTTGATAGTGGGAAATGCTGAGGATAATGGCGAAGTACGGAATTTTTTGGAAAGTAACTGAATAAACACTTTCTAAATAAATTGACTATATCAGAACAGACTAAAGGCAATAAAAAAGCATAAAAGGAAGGCTGCTCTTTGCTTGATCGATAATTTTAAAGAGCTCGATCCGAATTTGTTGCAGAAAAATAATCCTTTTGCAAACTTGCATGATTATCAAAAAAAAATATAAGTTCGCATCTTCGTGTATTTCTATTTTAGAAGCCAAGGGGAGCCATGTTCGATCCCGCTCCATCCTAAAACTAGCCTCAAACCGGCACTGTTCAAAGAACACGAATAAAGGCTCCCACGGGCAGACGCGACGCGATTCTGGTAGAACAATTTACATGAAGTTTTCATAGAAATTGTTCTACAAGAGTCGCGTCTGCACGAACCTATAGAAAACCCTAGCTAGCTAGTTCATTTTTTAACTTATCATCAGTCTCTTCATATTACGTATAAAATTAATTGTCTATTAATTATGCATTACGCAGACACGAGGAGCCGTGGAAGGCGCTGACGACTTTCTAAACAATGCCTTCTATTAATAAGTGCGACGAGCTATTTCAACGCGACGCTATTTTTAGTCACACGTCGAAAATTACAGCAATGTATGGAGCTATGTGTTTATGATGTCTGGTATCAGGTGATTGGGGCCATGTTTGGTGTTTGTTCTTTGTATTGATTGAAGTCCACGGGATTCTACTATTTCCTTATGTAACGAACAATAATTTACTCTGTTAAATAACAAGTCAAAATATGTTGAAATTTAAAAAACTCCCGACACAAACATTTGCTCATTTCTCTTTCCTACTCCATCACCAGACCCTGTTCATCATGTATCTATAACTTATTCATTGACACCATTCCAATGAGCCCAAACACGATAGAACCTGTGCTGTAAAATAAATGTATTTTCTTTCTTTCTCTCTGTATGTTGGTAAGGAGTTGGGTATTCTGCAAATTACAGGTGATGCTACAGCATCAGTTCAAGGTTACTATGTTCTTCTAATATGGCGCGGGTTTATAAATTGGTAAATGTACCTTTTTTTTCCAACATTTTTGTCAATAGATGCCCATTTTTTTTTAAATTGCATTGACAATACTACTTTTAATTAAAATAGGAACTTGTTAATACTGTAAAAATGAGATAAAAAGCTTGAAAACTTGAATTTTTCCGTTTCGTTTCGCAAACGGTAAATGCAAATGAATTTGTCTAAAAAACAGCGTGTCTCTTTGCGTTTTAGTAGTTGGAAGGTATCGATAGAAGACGGAAATAAATTGTTTTAAATATTTTCAGGCTATTTGAAGACACAATGTATCTTCATTCTTCATTCAAAAAATTAAAAGCTTGATATTTCAAAATTCATAGCAATTTGTCGTACCTACTTACTTTTTTACAGCATCAAGTCTTTATAAATCGGAAAGGTGATGTTTCATTCTGTAAACCACGTGAATTTAAATAAATGAGGACTTCGCAAAACTATTGCCTAACCTTTTTATCAATAATATACCAAATCTTAATCAAGTTAATCAATCAAATCTATTAATAGTTTTTGATTGACCTACTAATAAACATTTTCTAAGTGAATATATCATCCTCTAATGTAACAATTCAATTACTCTGATACGAGCTTATTTCTCCTATTACTAGAACACGTGGTAAACGTCCCCCCACCCCCTCGTCGCCACCCGCCCCGCGATTCTCTGACGTCATAACACACCCCTATTATGTGCGACTATTATCTACAGTTATCTTGTGTTTCTGATGTAAAAAGTACTCGGTTGATGGCAAGAAAAGTAGCCAAGTTTGCAAGATATTGCCATTTAGGTGCTAAACAGAAAGTACCTCTGTTGAGTTTATAAAAAGAAGAATTTCGAACTGTTACCATGGAAATATTCTCCTACAAAAATACTCGAAGAATTCGAAGAATTCCCTCAAATGTATGTAAATTACCGGTTACTCAGTAAATAATAAGGAAACGCGGCTGCCAACGGAGCGGAGCGGTTTTATTAAATTTCCCAATTTTCCGAGCAAAATGGTTGCAGCCCCTAGAAAGACAGGTAAATGGGTAACAAGGTTAATTTGGTATGAGACTGGCTCCCCGACTATTTATAGAATGACCCAGCTATTTCGATGCTTTATCAAAGATGAAAGACGTTTTGAGGGTCACAGTATTACCAAACTTCGGCTATGCTCTAGGTTTCTTTAAGTTAGTTATTTCGTAATTCAGTTTCGACAGAATTTCTGAGGAACAACTTTTCTGAGAAAAATCTTTTTTGGTGCCTCAATGTTGAGCTAAGTAGCTATTGTTCAGGACAAAGGTTGGGTGACTTTGTCACGATAGCGCCAATTTTTACTTCAAAGCTTAGATTGTAAAAATCATGATTCATCATCGTCTTATGCTGAGAATATTGAGTCAGTTGTTGATAATTGTTTATATTACTGACTCACATAACATTATCCTTACAGAATAAGTTGAAAAATAATACAGATATAAAATTCTGCGGTCAAAATATAAATGGGCAAGTCATCGCAAAAAAACGTCAAAGCGAACAACCCATCGCTATGTGTTTTGAATAGGTTATTGTAATTTGTCTATGCGTGCCACAAATGGCGGGAAAAAATAATAGGCACTTGTATTCTAATAAAAAAGTGACGTGGCTAAAACAGATTAAAAATTTAGGAAAATTGTTATGATGCTTTTTTCAAAATTATATATTTGGCTTTGGTTTTTGATAACGACAATTAAAAAATAAATGGAACTTAGTTCAGGTTCTTTTTTCAAAACGGCAAGATCCCGTTTTTTTTTAAACATTCATATTCTAATTTAAAATTAGACAAAAATCTGAGATCAAAGACGACCTTTTAATAACAACAAAGTTTCGTGCAAAAGAAAATTAATTGTTATTTGCGTGACCCAGTCGTATCAGAGTTGGCTTTCACGCTTTGTTGCCGGGACATTCTCGACGGCACCCTTGACATTTTAGTAGGGATATTAGTTTCTGCGTTAATAGAGGAGTGTACATTAGTTCCAAAGTAATGCTCGTACTTGTAATACTGTTTTATTGGGTTATACCACAGTCTGAGGATTAACGGTCGAACAAAGTTGTTATTGAGATTTTAGGTAGCAGACATTTTGAAGGTAACAAGTCTCTTGTTACAACAATATTGATTTCGTCTTATTACACTTCTGAACTATAGTTTCAGACTACCGCGCGGTTTCTAGAACTGAATAAGTCATAAAAAGTGCGGAAACCCTAAATTTTTCTTATTTTCCAGATTTGCTGTTACTAAAATGTCTCACTTGAACTAATATTCCTTAAAAACTAGGTAGATATCCGAGGTTACTCAGCAAACATCATGCCCATTTCTCGGCTATTTTATGCAAAGCAGGAAAGCTGTCAGTTTTACTTTCAATGCCACGGCTTAATTAGTCCGAGTGGCGGTCGATATAGCGCCGCGGCGAAAATAACAATACTTTTCATTTATGCCCAGCGGTGGGAGTTCCTTATGATGGCTGGCGTCGATTGATGGCCGTTTCATTGTTTATTATGGTGATTAAGTCACGAATAGATTTATTGGCGATTTTCTAGATGTACCTTTTGCAAATTGGAAACGTCTGGAATGTTTTTTTTTGTAACTAAAGACTAGGGTGACGTGTCCCTTTTTTCCAACAGAAAGGGCCATAACAACTGGGGTAGACTGTTGGCAAAATTTCAAGAATAGTAGAAATAAAAGAAAAAAATACTAGAAAAAAATCTAAATAACCGTAATTATACCCAAAAGTTGTAAAAATTCAATTAAACTGGTTCAAAAGATCGCAATTAGACCCCTATGAGGTCAACCATAGACAAATATTTCCATTGGAACTTTTCCGGTCAACATTAACGTAACGCAGCTACGATATTATGTTACTAATTCGTTTCGGAAACGTTCTAAAAATAGAAATAGAACCCTTATTTGTCTTATTACTTTAGTATGGAGGGAAAGCGGAAGTAAACGGAGTAGGTAATGAAATTAGAGTGCCTTGAGGAAAGGGTAAAGGATACAAGAGAAGGGTTCTGTCTGAAGAAAGAACTGTCAAGATTTGTAAGTATTACTATTAACTATCCTATACTATTTGTATGAGCAATATTTGTAATCACGTTCTGGAAAACGGCTCTTACGATTTCGATGAAAGTTGCAAGGGGTCTCATATCTGAGAAAATTCGTTGTCTCCGTATTTTCAATCGAGCAGAGCTCGGTCGCCCAAAGTTTAGATGGCTACCTTAGAATAATGACATTGCAGCATGGAATTAGTAAGTACGTACTATCATGGCGGCATGGAATTAGTATGTACTATACATCGAATTAGTATGAACTATCCTGTACTATTAAATTAACATTCTTTATTTTCACCTAAGCAGAACTTGGTCGCCAAGGTAATATTAAGTAAATGTGGTAAATATGGAATTACCTATAGTTTAAAACCAATTTATGTATGTCAAGCAGTTTTGCTCTAAAAATGATTGTTACAAAATTGATCCAACCAGATTGAACGTAACATTGTGTTTATGTTATGATCACCACAAACCACATAAAACAACGGACTACTGGCACAATACTGTAACGGGAATCCTAGATACGAACTCGTAAATAATGTTATTGTATCAGACACTTCAGACACGCAAAAACTCAGATTTTACAGTTTTGCGGTAACCCGCTGACTAACAAACGATATAGGGCAGCCGTATTAGAATCGCGTAAAAATACCTTACGTTGCGGTTCGTGATATATTTCATAGAAAATCATTAACACATATGACTATTTTTAGTTTAGTTCTAATGACTTAGTGTGTCAAGTGATTCATGATCTTAAATAGACGACTTTTTGGGCCATTCTATTGTTTAAAATATATTTAAAAATAACTAGACTACGATTTTTTGCGTTGTTTTGTAAAGGAAGTGAGTATTGTTCTAAGCTTTTATTCAGATCAAGAACGAAAGCTAAAACAACAAAAAATCATTATTTTCTTTTGATTTCCGGACCAGTTTACTTATTTTTCGTCAACAACTACTTACCTATTTACTGAACTAATTTTTCCTCATGAAATCTCGGCAAACAATGAGCAGCAGTGAATGTTGTTTAGAGATCTGCCGAATAAAATTAGAATGAGAGTAAAAACAGGAACCTCTCCACTTTTAACCGACTTTATAGAACACTAGCTTCAGCCAGCGGCTTCGCCCGCGTGATATCTTTGTATATTATAGCCTATGTTACTAAGTGATAATATAGCATTCTACAGGAGAAATAATTATTTAAATCGGTCCATTACTTTTTGATTTTATTAATTACAAACAAAATACCAATCTTTTCTCTTTATAATATTAGTGTTGACAATATTATTGTATATAATATAAGTGTAGATAATATTAGTGTATACAGGGTGGCAAGGACATCGACGCGAAAATTTTAAGTCGGTTATTAAAAAAAAAACTGCTGTTTCATAGAAAAGTGCAATACCTACGCGATCAAAATGTATGGAGCAGCTGATTTTTTTTAAATAACCGACCAAATTTCAACGCATGGGTGTTTCGAATGGTCGCGGGAATATCCGAAAGGGATACCGTGGCCCCTGATAACGTACAGGCAACTTAAGGAACACAGTGGGTTAAAGTTAACACAGTCAATAAGAGTCTGATACGCCGTCCCGCTCCGCCCAGAGCGGGAGATGTTATTTGATAATTTCCCACCATAATAAAAAAACAAAAAAGGGGTGTTCCGAATCATGTACTGTAATCCATGGTAACAGTTTTCGCGTCGATGTCCCGCCAGCCTGTGTTATGCTTAAGTACGCAGCGAGTCAAAAAAGTGTAAAGACAAATAAACCTATAAGTTACTTAGTTACCTATTTATGAATTATTTGAAAATCACCTTTCACCAGTAACAGATAATACTAAACTCAGTTTTTATTAACGGGATGTAATGTCTGAGCGCAGTCGACCAAAATCGATTTGTTTACAACTCTACGGCCCCTTTCGGTTGACCTTTACCAAAACATCAAACGAGGTCCAAACAGGAGGGCTATTTGACCACGTCCGTCCTACAAAAGGTCGCGTGTGCTAAATGACGGAAAATTTGGTCACCAATTCCCCTTCCAACTACCTTTGGTTCTTGATAGATAGATAGATAAATTGTTTATTTGGTACACACAAATAACATAGCAGTAGTGGGCCAGCAGTGAAGGCTTATAAGTTGTTCGTCGTGGGTTCCAATCCAGGCAGGCGTTTTACTTTGTATAAATAATTCCATCACCACTGCTCTCAAAATGGTGAAGGCAAACATGGTGAGGAAACCAGCATGTCCTACAAAACTACCTTTTGGAAGGGGCGACTAGAAACAATTTTTTTTTTTTAATTTTCTCGTTCAAAACTGCCTTACAAGGGCCTATTTGAAATAAATGATTTGAGTTTTGAGCAGAACCAAAAATTCGAAGATGTGTGACATCTACCATCTCGCACTGAGTCCGCGCGGTAGATTACAGCTCACTCCCTCTCGAAGAGAGGGAGTGATTATGCAAAAGACAGCACAACATGCAAAAGCATGATTAAATAATAACTAATGAGACTGACATACGCATTGCGATTATAAATGTCCCTAAATAAAAAAAAGAAATAATAAAAAAAAAACTAATTACACGTATCTCTTGTTGATCGATTAGCCAAGAGTTTGTTAATTAGGTGACACCAATACTCGACAAGTTCGGGACACGTGGGGAATTTCCGGAATTGTTATGACGATGAACACAGTATACGTAAGTGTAGACTGATTGAGTCATGTGCTAGGAAATGAAAAATGTAACGTAACCTACATAAATTGCGATTTTGAATACTTTGTAATTTTAAAGGCTCATTTATTAAACGTTAAATAAGCATTTGTTACGTTCAGTTGTAATTTCTAGGTTTTAGTAGTGGGTTGTCCGGAACTTATTAAGATGCCGTCGTAGAAAACTAATTGTACCAAATAAGCATTATGAGATTTGAAGTCGATATTTATTGCGTATTTTTGTAAAGTAATATATTATGAAGGAAGAAAAATAAGAAAAATAAAAACCTTTTAACTTTTGTTTACTTTTATTTCCCTGCAAGGATCTCAGCATGATTCATCACACCAATGAAACCGATCCTCTAACTGCGCAATGACATGAATCACCTGAACTTCACAACATTCAAAAGTCTGAGTCAGACTTAAAAAAAAAAGATCGTTCTAACTTCTAACTAGACCACTATTGACATCATCTATTACGCTTAGTAAACAAACCGATAGTTAGATAATAGTTAATCCCTCTTGAAATTGAATAATCATTGGAAGTTTCAGAGAAAGTACGAGATAAATGGTTTGCTGACAGAAGTATGCCGTGTTCTGGAAAGAGATCGAGTGGATGTTAATGAATGTCAAACTGTTGTGGTATTTTGTGGATGTGGCCTAAATGCAGCTCAACGGACGTCGCGTAAAAAACAATTATTGCGTGGTTTAGCGGTTCTGTTATTGGGTAATGGCACAGATTAATACAGAAACAGATGGTTCGGTCCGCATTTTACGTATGAAGCTACAAGTAGGTACGCGACGGGCTCGACTTGTCAGGTCAATTCAGTGAGAGTAACGTAGTCAGAATGCTAAGAGTTACGCGATAGAAAGAGATGCAACTTCTAGGTGAATATAGCTGTAGGTAGTTAGCGCTGTGCGACCTGAATTGCACTTTATTGTGTCGTAGCGAAGTCGCTTTCTATTTAAATAATTTTGCGGATTGAACCATCTGTTTTCATCTGTGGTAATGGTTACTCATTTGCATGGAATGTGAGGAAAACATATTTTTTAACAGTTTTCCTCCCATATTTTTTAATTATGGGAGAGGATGACAGGTTTTTTGTGCAACACACTCAAGTTACTTTAGATACTACATGAATGCTCAACTGTTTTTGAATCAAGCAAGGAGGTAGATATATTTAAATACAATTAATATTACAGAAAAATATGCAAATGGACGACACGTTTAAAACTTACATGATACACGAGGTTTTCTAATTCTATTTAAAAGAGAGCCATAAATATAGCCGTGAATGAAGCAAGTTAATATGACATAATTAATGAATGAATTGTGTAGGATTCAGAGCTACAGGCGAATGCAAAAGAAAATTAATTTAATGCAATATCAAGACTTTTCGAGAGTTATTAAATAAATAAGCAATTACTTAATAGTTTTATCCGAAAATACAACAACCTGATAAATTGCAACCTCTTAAAAAAATAAAAATATTACATACGCAGCGTTCCAACAAAATTCCGCTGAAAAATGTGTTACTGTATTGCAAAAGTGTGTAACAACAGACATTCTTCGCAATGTTCCCGTCAAACGGCTGTTCCCGTCATTCACTATATTTGTTCACATTTATAAACGATTTATTTACTTTACGGGGAAGGGGAACCCAGTTCAGTTTCATGCAATTTATTTTAATTTAAAACGACTATTACATGATAAACATGTAACATGAAAAAACAATTTATTAATGGAGTTCATGAAAACCGGAAGCTATTTGAAAAATCCAGATTTTGTGGTTGACATTATTTCGTGAAGGAATTTACTGAAAAGTAGTTTAGAACTTTCAAGTAACCTGTTCTAGTTTTGTTTATATAAAATATTTTTAATAAATATATATTATTATATATATATAATATAATTATAATCCTACTAATATTATAAATGTGAAAGTTTGTATGTTTGTTACTCAATCACACAAAAACAGCTGAACGGATTTGGATGAAATTTGGCACACGGATAGTTTATAACCTGGATTAACACATTAACACTTTTTATCCCGGTATGTTCCAGTGGGATAATAATTTTACGACCTCCACGCGGGCGAAGCCGCGGACGAAATCTAGTATAAAAATAATGGTGTGTGGGAATGTACAAATAAATACATCAATACATGAACCAATCCTTGGACATAGATATGTTTAAGTTATTTTCCTGTTCCCAATTCCATGGAAACCAAAATACAGACCCAAGGTATGCAGTAAACACAGCCATTGCCAAATATCTCGAATACTTTCGCTATTATTGTTTACCGATTCTTACAACACATGAGTTATCGATAGTCGATACCGATCTAATTGACCGATTAATCGTTAAAAGTATGTAGGCCAGTCACAGTGACTGTTTACGTATCAAGTTCCTCACAATTACGCACTTCAGATTTTATTAAAACGAGCTTTATTGCGTCAACAATAAAGTCGATAATATCGTTAATGCGATAGCTGAAGGCCTGAAGATTTATTTATGGGATGCTTAACTTCAATCCAATATACTTAGGTAATGAGTGAAATACGAGCGCCATTTTGATGCGTTCCGTTCGCCAAATGTCTGTCGGCGTTGAAGTATTTGTTTAGGTTTTGGAAAGCACGTTACGGAGGAAATACGAGTGCTAGAGATTATTTACGTTGCGTGTCGAAATCGACTTGCCATTACCACAGGCTGATATATAATATTACTAGCTCCGCCCCGCGGTTTCACCCGCATAAGTCTCGATCCCGTGGGAATATCGGGATAAAAAGTATCCTATGTCCTAGCCCAGGTCATGATCTACACTTGTGCCAAATGTCATCCAAATCCGTTTAGCCGTTTTTAGCGTGAAAGCGTAACAAACAAACAAACTCACTTTCGCATTTATAATATTATATAATTCTTACCGCTACTGTACTATTTGCTTTTGAAGAAGTTTCTATTCCATCAGTCTATGATTTGCCTAAGTACGGTATTATAACGTGAAAATCCGTAAAGCTCGAGTGATTACTTGCAGACTAGTGATGTCGCCATGTGTAACAGTAGTGTTGCTATTAAGGTTGCGCTTGCGACACTGCACACGTCGTTTACAACAAATTGTCGCGGACCATCAAGTAACCCATTTACCTAGATGACTGTTACAGTTCGCGTGGGAACGGGCAGCTAAATGAATTTATGTTTTTCTTTTAATTTCTGGACCGCAGTAGAAGTTGACAGATTAAAAAAGTATTTTTATAATTGCACACGAAATTACAAGTATTTAGTCCGAGCCTTAGCTACATATATTATGTATGTTTCCGTCTTAGGCTGCGTTTCCACCAGAGATGAGCGAGGATGCGTCGGCAGGGGTGTGTGTGATACTAACCAATAACATAGCTTCACTGTTATAGTTTAATCAATCCAAATATAAAATCAATTAATAAATACTAAATTAATCAATTATTTAAATGCAATCAATCAATCGTTTAATTAATAACATACTTATTAATAAATTGAAACAATTTCTGGAATCCAAGTCATACTACTCAGTAAAGGAGTTTTTAGATGACAAATCAATTGTAAAATAAAATAAAATAATTCTCTCTTACACCAAACATTATTAAATATATATAATATAATATGGAATATAGATATGAAAATATGAATACATAAATTATAACATAATTTAATAATAATGAAAATACTTCTAAGGATTTCATAATAATTACCTGCATTATTACGTAAAATAAAAATAACTAATATTCTATACCTATATGCACAAACCTAACAATATATATTATATATATACATAATTATACACCCAATTAAACACATGTAATAATTTATAATAATATTGAATTGCTTGAATTGATTCTTAGCCCTCTTCCTCTCTCCTAATCTTGCTGTGCCCGACAGGATCCATATTGGTATTTTACTTTGTTATACCATCTATGTAATAAATATGGAATGCAATAAATAATTGAGTATTAAGTTTGAGCTAAGCAAGCGTTGCATTACTACATTACTACATATTTACATTCCTCGCAACTGATCCTCGCTCATGTCTAGTGGAGGCAGCCTTCATATCTACAAAGCATGTGTGGGATAGATATTTCTTATTAATGTTTACATCCTTATACGCCTCGGGTATGTCTATCCACAGAATCTTCACATAAAAATAAACACGTCTATAAAAAGATTATTTATCACGATCAAAATAAAAACACATTTCGTCGAGCATTACTCTTCACAGCTCATACACAGCCTTTTCAATATCAACAAAGGAGACTTCTAAAAATAGCCACAAAGAGAAAAGTAACTACGTACTCGACGTTATATAATAGTTTAGGAAGGTATGTAGGGCGATAGAATCTGAGGTTTTCCAGATGATTTCGCCGTTCGCGAACCCAATTTTGGGAGATTAAGTGATCACTCAGATCCTCTGATATATTGAACGTTTCTAGGACAAACCCTGGAGATTAGTTCAACCCAAATAGCTTGTTTCGTAGTTTCGTAATTATTTTCTATTCCCGCATTATTTATCGCTGGGCGTTGACGCCGCCATCTTGTTCGGGAGCTGACGACCCAACATTGGCATTCAGTCGCGTGTTTTATTGTTTTGAGGTGAACTCTTATGTAATTTCTACGGGTCAAGTTCATTAGTGAAGCAATACTGGTGTCGCCTTAGAGTCAGCAAAAGATAAGTAAAATTAGATCTCGACTTTCAAGAAATTCTTATTGAGAAAGCCCTTTGAAATTGAGCAATAAAAAATATAACTTCGAAAAGGTATTAATTCTGTCTGCGTCATTTTGAGATTTGGGTCAATCCTGTGCCCATATTATTTCTATTTTAATTTAGCCTAAATATTCCAAATTGAAAATGGAAATGTCAACTCTGAATTAACGCATTTAAGGACACTGAACGAGACACACTAGAAGGTTCATAGTGTCCCTCAGTGTTAAGAGCGTTTATTCTGAAAGTCGGCAACGTCGCAAATAGATGTCAAATATTTCACTGTTTTGATTAATGTGGCAATATTACTGAATGGAAATATGAAATGTGGCTAACTAGCGAACTAGAATATTAATAATGAATTGCAATTATAACACTGACTTTGATGTTGTCACCGTTTTAGGTGTAAAAAACGCATTTGGAGTGTTTTCAAATACTCAAATACTAAAACTAAATAATCGGTGTTACGATATTAATTAAGTATTGCATTTCATAACCAATATTTTAGTTCACTAGTTAGCTACATTTCATATTTCCATACCTACAGTAATATTGCCAAATTAATAAAAACAGGTACTTAAATATTTGACAGCTATTTGCGACGTTGCCAACTTTTAGGATAAACGCTCTTAGGATTTATAGTACTAATAAAGGTGATGAGTTAATTTTTTTGTTCGTTTGTTTGAACTAATTAATTAATTTCAGGAATCATCGGATTTAAAAAAATCTTTTTGCATTCGACGGTCCAATTCTTGAGGAATGCTATAGGCTATTTAACATAACGCTAGGCCCTTAGGAGTCAAGCAAAAACAAAATAAGTCAGAAAACTAAGTCATAGCTCGGGTATGTGTGATGCGACGGGGTGGGTCGGGGCACAAGAAATTTCACGAGGACGAAGTCGTATGCAGAAGCTATTGTAAAATAAAGCCCAAGTTTAGAACTAGGTCAGCTGTCTGCAAACTCGCGAAAAGTTCAGAAGCTTTTAAGTTGTCTTCGAATAAGGGATGAAGAATTTATTACTGTTTGTCAGATGTTTGTCAGTACACTTCCTGCCCTTTTAACTTGAAGGGACAAGTGATTTAAACGCGTGGTTAGCGTTTACAAATTGGCAACCTTCACGATCATGGAAAAATGAGGACGATTTTTCATTGTGACCTAAAATGGCAGAGACACTCCCTATTTGCCCACTCTATAAGGACAATTTTATTGCAATATCAATAAGGTAAAAGGTAAAAAGGCGTAATAACATGCAGTGACAATATCCATCGTAAAATATATCGAGCCAGACGGATTGAGATTCTTCAGTATGTACTAAATGAAATGCAAACAAATTACAGAACGTGAAGCCCATCGGGGCGGCATTCCATTTGCCCAACTTATTACACGAAGTTATTGCACATCGGCCTTATCACTCTAAACGGGCCTTATGCTGCAACTGTGGTATTTAAAGTATTTTAAAAGCGAAATCGTGTTTCGACCACGCCGACGCTTCTCGCAACGCGCCAGCCTATTGTTTTAAACAGCCCACTATTAACCCGCTTCGATAAGCTCATCACAATAATGATTATCGAGAGCGACACAATAAAATTCCAATTATAACTGTATACGGAGCTTGTTAATTTAAAAGAAGTGTGATCTTTGATAGATAAAGTGTCGATTACCCGGCGATGGCCGCGCGATTGTTTTTGGGCAGTACCCGCGCTGCGGGCTCTGTCCTCAGCTCCTCACCCTATATGGAGCCGCTCTGTCACCACACACGTCGTTCGATTACGCAAATTCGAGACAACGCGCCCTCAAATTAAGCTTCAAGCCGCCGACAGCAGGACTTAACGACCTGTCTCACCGACGTAGGAAGTGATTATTGTTTATTTTTATAATTGGCGTGGCAGGAAGTCGGAACCAGCCGCCACGGCGTGTTGGATCAGGAGGTGCACCTCACACGCTCATGCAAATAAAGCAATTTGACCAACGACAGTTAATTGAGCAACACCGTCTGAGGCTGAAATATTGGCAATTCACGTCAACAGGTTGTCGACACGCGAGTTGCAGCTGATTACGCTTAATTCGGCAAATATCGATACCTAATCAACGACGCGAAGAAATTAATACGAGAATGGTTCATTAAACTTGTTGTTCTTCGGTGAACCGAACGTGGTTAGAATGAACCTTAGGACGTAAGTTTTATATAGCAGTTCCGCGAACCCTAAAGGTCAACGTCCTTGATGTGTCGAAAATAGAGAATAAATACAAGTAGACCAAGTTCTAAGAGCACCTGGTTCCGTCGATTGCCGTCAATAAAACTTCCTCGTAGATTATTGCTTTTCACTTGTTCCGACGAACTATTGTAGAGTTCAACGTCCTCTTGAGGGGTTGTAAAAGTCTGTCGTCAGGGGAATGAATGACGCCTACGATCGTCGTTAAGAGTATTATTCATGCGTTTCAACAACAAATGAGACGACAAATGAATAAAGTGTGTTGTGGCGCTTCCCGAAGGTCAGCTATGTTTATAAATAACCACTTGTCCCGCTAGGAGCACTTGACTCAGGCCCGACAAGCACTTGGACAGTTACCGTATACAGCAACTTCCTTAGATTCTCGTCTGAGTTAGTAATTAAAAGATAAAATTACGTAAATTATTGCTTGGGAAAAAGTCAAAGAGACAAGAAAATGTTTGTAATTAGGACTCCTTATTAGAAGACCTTTAAAGTTGGTTATGGTCTTGGTCTAAACTAAACAGTAAATCTCGTACTCGTTAATAGAAGTCCCATAGTGAAATACCTGCAAATAACCTCACTACTAATAGCCACGAGAAAATTCTATTATGACAACAAGCTTGAAATACAAATCTCCTTTTCTTTAGACTGCCAGTATTCTTCATTTTCCAAGAACTCCACTTTGTATACAGAAATAACACGTTTATTATATTAATAATATTCAAAGCACCGTTGTTCTCGACTGTACATTATGTCATACCACGAAGATTCTCTCTCTGTGCAGTATTTCTATTTAAAAGCGGCCATTTGTAAATCTCAAGTACCTCAATTTAATTACGGTTTATTCTGAACGTGTTTATTTGTGAATCACATTTGGACAATGGCGTACAATTATAACAAAAGATGTTTATTTCTGTTGAGGTCGAATACCTACGCCAAAATTCCCTGCACCTGATGGTTTGGTATCGGTGTATGTAGACAGGCAGGGCTGGCAAGTAACAGGATCAGTTTTATGTGAATAATTCAAGAATATTACATAAAATAACATCACGCGCGTACTCGGCGAAGAGTTACGCAGAGGTGAACTTGTAGTGCACCCACAACTCGCCAGTTTAAGTCCCATGTAAAGTAGTGAGGCCAGCCTATTGCCATCAACCGGACACAAATCCAGACTCCAGGCTGCTACTGACTTTCTGCCGTACAAACTCAATAACAGTTTGCCCGGCTTGGGAATCAAACCCAGGACCTCATGCACAGCGGTAGCGCTTGCGACCTCTAGACCAAAAATATTTTCTACTCCTAACTTATAGGGAAACTTTAGGGAACTAGCTCTATCAACTTTAAGAAAACCAATACCAAAGCAATACCTAACTACATAACTGACAACAAACATATGAGGATGACTTGCCCTCTTCCTATCTCCTCCCAACCACCTCCCTCTACATTTCATTTATCAAAATTTTCTATGAGATTTATGTCATATTAAAAAAAACGTTTAATAAAAAATCTATGTATCTCCGGCGGGAAAATCCCCCCCGGATTTACTAACCTGCCCCCCTTTTCCCCCTCCCCACCTCTATTGAAGCGGCGCGTTTCTAAACTTCAATAAAATAAGGTATGGAATTTCAGAGTACACGAGTACACACCTAAATAAAAATAACTTTAACGTTCACGTTTTATTAACTTTTTCATGCTCAAGCGCCGCAAGCCTTTAATTTAGATCGTAAATTTTAATATTATGATACTCACATTTCCTACGAAGTTTAATACCTCTACGAACTTCTAACCCATCACGATTGCATATATTTAACATATTACCTTTAGCAAGTACACACGAATGCGTTAAGAAACAATAAGCGGTAACCCTGGCTTCAAACAATAGGGCGACACCTGCCCAGCATTGACCCGCGATGCAAAACCATTCAGTCGCCGCCTGCGCAGCTAACGCCTTTTTGAGAAAACCAAGAAGATCATGATTAATCTCAATGCATTCGTGTCTAATCTTAACCACCCACTGAAGCAGAGCTCTTCCGTTCGAAAAATAAAATAAAACAATGGAATGAAATATATCTTGTTTTCTTAAGTAGCGATATGTTTACAGCATTAAGGTTTAAGATTACGAGCAAACATTGCTCGGAATTTGAGAAATGAGAGAGACAATGGGCAATTATTGTACTTACACTGTATTTACAGCGCTGAATTACTATTTTATTAACTTCCTGCTCTGGTGTGTCATAATTCGTTGAATAAAGACCTTTGTTGTTATCCGCTGAAACATGGTTTACCATAACAAATCTTGAACGTTTTTTGTCAAGTAATTTACTCATGAAAGAATGACTAATTGATCAGAAGCTCAATCAATGAAATATCAAACGTGTTCAATTACGCAGTCACTTGTTATTTATTGGCTTGTGGGTCGTTTATCTGGTAATCGGATGCGCGGGCGCAGGTTCGCGAAACGCGTCTCCCGATCGATCATAGATTGCGTGCGGGCGATCCATTCCGGTGTGCATCCACGATTAAGTTAAGGCGCCCATTCCATTATTTCAGCATATGCATGCTTGATAATCTCCCCTTTGTCTATTAATGGAGTACGAACGTCAGGTGAGCGTCTCTGGATACGGAAAAATACGCTGCACTGAAATATTGCTGTGTATTTTTTTTGCTCCAGGTTATGTGTTTTCTAGATTAAAGCTTTTATTGTGCACACGTCAACTTTGGAAAATTTCCCATGCGTGGTTTCCAAAGAAAAAATATTAGAACGCAAATATTTCGTTACTTAAAATGACTGAACACATGTCAACGAAAATAGATATGCCCGTAAGTGTAAGCTCAAGGCAGGCTCGAGAAAAAATAGCCAGCCGACTAGCGATGTAGTGCTTACTCGTGCGAGGTGAAAAAGGATTTATATCTCTCACAGCTTGAGCAATAAATATTAAACTATTTATATCCTTAAAAGTCTAATCTAGTCTGTCAGCTGTCTATAATCGACTAACGCATTACCATGATGAAAAATACTTGAGAGTCCGCCAAAACATTGCAATAAATAAGGGGATATCGATAGCAATTTTCATATATTAATTCTGACGTGTTAAGAATATGCCTGAGGGGTGTGTACGTGAGTGTACCTGACCTTGGAGGGGCTTGTTAGTGTTACAAATTGTTTGAAACCATTTTTAGAACCAAACTACGACTGAACATTTATGGTACTATTCTTTAGAGAACCTGGCCTAACTGGCGTACGATTTGTGACACTCACAAACATTGTACTCTATCAAAATTTCTCACACAACTATACAAAAATAGCTTCTTTATTTATTATAATAATTCAATCATGTAGCTAACGTAGATCAACTTTGCCAAACTATCACATGAATATTGCATGACAACTCAATTTCCTGTCAAAAAGGAAACGACAAACATCTATTTTGCGTAAGTAATGGCTGCCAAAGTATGCATGGTATCCTCTTGTTTCACATTTGCATTCTTCCTCTAGGCGGTGGCATTTATCCAGGGCAGGACGGGCCACACTAGGTGTGGGTGGCAACACCGAGATAACAAGCCTTCTCGATTTATGGAACTATACATTATTATAAATAGGCAGACTTATTCTGTTGTGAGGTAATTGAAATAGATTTGAGAATTCTAGTTGTTTCTTTGTACGTTTGAATATTGTAAAGTCAGACATTGTTACTCAAAGGTATTTGTGTTTTGCTTGTTAAGAAGTAAAGGTAGATTGAAAATTCGTCTGCCTTTCAAGGGGAGACACTCACGACCTTTTATAACAAAAGGGTCGCTGTTTTACTGCGGCAAAAAAATATATGTGCCCTACCTTCTAAAAATCTATACATTTTTCTTGAACTTCAACAAATTGTGTTACAGTTTTCGCCAGTTTTTTGCATCGCAATACCAAAATTATTTTATTATGTCTATATTTTACAGAATTCTTATACTTCTAGCAGAATAGAGGCATCGTCCGACATTGATCTGATTACATTAACATGCAACTTCTTACATTTTCGTAGGGTGTTAACTTCATAAATATGTATTTGGTACATTTAGCGCACGGTATTATGTTAATCACTGTTTTGTTCCATTGATTTAATATCGGCAAGTTAAGTGCTGTTAATAAATACTTTGACGGTGTTAATGCACGTTCAATAAATTGTTATAAAATACAGTGTATAGTGTAAAGTTGTTATTTTGATCGTACGCTGTTATTAAGTCATAAGGTTTACAGACGTGTATACTGTATAAGTTATCCTTCACACCTTTTGCTATTAATAATTGAAGTCAATTACATTATAAATGTTTTGTAGTGTTTATACTGGACCTATTTAGTCTGCTACGGCTTTTACCAAGATATTTTATGGTGGGTAGTAAAGTATATCACTCATATTTCCAAACATTGAAAATATGCTAGCTCTCTATTGCATTTTGTTTTACTTAATATTTCGTTGGCTATTTTAACAGGGTTGTTCAGTTTAGACGTTAATATCATCTTATTATTAAAGGAATTTTATATGCTTTAACAAACAGATTTTTATGATGAGATAGTATCTATTAAAAAGCACTTTACCGAAAATATGCGTAGGTAAAACATAAACCTGAACTTTACGAGACATCGAGGTTGCATTTATTTGTTTTTGTAGCACTTGGTTACTGAGTTCTAGGAATAATTATTTTAGAAGAGAGATTTTTATTGGCCGGGGAAGTCCTACCTCGCAGCCAGTATTTTTAGACATTTTAATGTCATCTTTTATGTTTATTTTTCAGGGCCGCTTATTGGACATGATTGCAGTCACGTTGGCCTACATACCTATGGAAATTCCCAGGCAAAGAACTGTAAAATCAGTTAAATGTATATCAGGACTGGGTGTCTTTAAGACGAGGGTGAAAGAGTTACTTTTAGGCACGCGTGCTCCTTCGTCGACCACTAGGTGAGATAGCGGTCAAACATGTCAATCCTAATTAATACCTATTATAAATGCGAAAGTGAGTTTGTTTGGTTGTTTTGCTTTCACGCTAGAACGGCTGAACGGCTTTGGATGAAATTTGGCGTATGGGTAGACCGTCACCTGGATTAAGACATAGGATATTTTTTATCCCGATAGTACGTTTCCGTGGGATAATTTCCGGCCTCCACGAGGAAGAAGTCGTGGGCAAAAGCTAGTCAATAATAAAAACAAATGTTGGTTTATTGGTCTTCCTGGGACCCAAGCCGAACCGACAGGAGGAAAGCATGAAGCCACGTATACAGATCACTTCAAAGAGCTTTCGATCATTTTCGAAATGGCGTGAACATTTTTTTGTAAATATTATTATAGACCTATATGGTATGTAATTTTTCATACACATGGTTTTAATTCAAGTCTGTTTCACATAATTAATTATCGTCATATCTTACAAAATGGCACTGTACAATACAGACTACTGTTATGGTCCCCATATGTACAAAACATGGATTAATGGTACCAAATTTGGCTCAAGATTTTACATTTAGACAATATTATTAGGTCACGGAGACATCTCGCGTAATACCAAAACACATGACATTTCCTCCTTTACGTGTTCCGAATGAGAATAGGAATAGGGAGTAATAAATCAGGCTAAGTATTTGTAAGGAGTGAAGTAGAGCAGAGCATTGTCGGCCCTTTGGAGAAAATAACGATATTCGTTAATATAGAAGTCTTCGAGATAGGGACTTAGATAAGACCATGACTATGTAAAAAAATTCGTAAAATCATTTCAGTGTAGGTAATTTTGATTTTAATGTTAGTGTTGATTTTATGAACGAAAGATAGAAAGAAAAAGTATTTATTGACTACTCGCACAGGAAATCACAAATTCAACAAAAATAAAAAACTAAGTAAAATTTAAAGAAGAAAGTCCTGTACGAGCTCAAAAGGCTCCTATCTCAGCATGATGCTGCGACATAAAACAAAATATATGTCGGAGCGCTGGTATTCTGATAGGGCCCGCAGTGATGTCTGTGTGTGCGATATGTGATTTTAATTTTGGTTCTAAATTCGATTTTAAATTGGAACTTGGTTGAAAACATAATAATGTTCGTTAAGTATAAGAACTCATGTAATTTTAAGTAGGCGCTCAATATCAATCGACAAATAAGTAATGGATGATGTGCTTACCTTTAAGAAATTGGTACAATAGTCTACAAGTCTATTGGATGTATCTCATATCTTTGAATCGGCGTATTCAATTGTTGGTGAGCCAAATAAAAAAATAAATACCGACGTGTAGAAATATGCAGTCACTTAGTGAAATTCAACGACGATTTTCTTCAGTATATCTACTATTGATGGATAACAAGGCGTTGGTTGCATATTGTGTCTACTTATTAATACTTTTATGTAATAAGTCATCTAAATCATGTTTGGGGAAAACCGGCTCCGAATTTAGGTCAGTCAAAATATTTTTCACGTGATTTATACGAACATAAATTAGTACACAACGAAGTTTCATGTTTTGTTCAAGGATATGTAAGTAATATAAATTAGTAGTATAATTACTTACACGAAAATAAGGTATGGTATTACATAAACGTGCGTTTGTAACGTTAATTAGAGCAATATGGGCGCTAATTACAGCCTTGATTACATTATCAGATTAATAAAGGTACCATTCCGTAGCCGACCGCAGGCGGCAACTGCAGGCGACGGTTCGCTGCGTCACACTAAGGAACGAAGAAAGGCTCTCGAAGACATTTAAGCTTAAATTTTAAAGTGTCGGTTTTTGCGGGTACGGAATGTGTCGGGGTACGGAATTGTACCATAAGGCTATTTCTGAGAACAAACTTTTTTTTTTCAGCTACGTTGAGCATGTTCCTACGGCTTTCAACTGTCAAGCAACTGACATTTCTCGTCATATCAAATTGAAGAAAAACCATAGCGATATTCTTCCTCTGATCCCATAACACCATGGATAATTGAAAGATCAACCTATATTTAAAAGGACATAGGATTTCCGCACTAGTCATAATATCTTATTAATAAACTGTAGAAATTTAGAGGCGACACTTCTCAGAATATCTAAATCTATTTCATTCGCGGAATGTCTTCCGTGAAAGTTCAGTACGCGAACTTAACAAAATAGCCTTTATTGCTAAGATACTAAGGGTTTTTGACGGATTGTTTAATAAGGAATATAAAACCAATGTTCGGTTTATTGTACTAAGAAATGTGTAGGTAATGTCAATAATATATTATAGGACATGCTTCAGGGAAACTGTTGACTGTCGCGAAGGAATCCTTTTGATCAAATGCAGTTAATTCAGGAAACTATGCTTGACTTAGATGACATAACTTAAGAAAAGGCATGTCGATCGAACCTCAAATAATTCCCATTTTTCGCTCCTGAAAATATTATTGAACACTCTTATATAAGACTGCCTGTCCACTAGAGCGGAGAGGAGAGGAGCTGTGCCAACATTAACCAATGGAATCTAAACCGCTCCAGAGTTTACAAAAAAGTTGAAAAGATTTTGCCTGCTATGAGCATGTGAAGAGGAGAAATGAAACGCATGTGACTAAAAGAGTGATTAATATAAATGTTGATGGATGGAGCGGGAGAGGAAGGCCAAAGAAAAGGTGGATGGATTGTGTGAGGTATGATAAGAAAGAGAAGGGAGTGGATGATAGAGTGACGGTTGACAGGGGAGAGTGGGAAAAGAAAAAGTATTGCGCCCACCTCAGGTAACATGGGAAAAGGGCAGGAAGATGATCAAATCCATCTGCCTAGCCTTTTCCCAACTATGTTGGGGTCGGCTTCCAGTCTAACCGGATGCAGCTGAATACCAGAATTTTACATGGAGGACTGCCTATCTGACCTCCACAACCCAGTAACTAACTGGGTAATACGATACCCCTTGGTAAGACTGGTTGTCAGACTTTCGGGGTTCTGACGACCCGTAACGACTGTCAAAGCTCACCGTCACCCATCCACAGACCAACCTCGGCAAGCGTAGCTTGACCTGATAGATCGACCCGTGCGGCTGTTATAACTTACCCACGAGCTCCTCAAGGAAAGGAAGATGGTGATGAAGAAAAATAATTCACCATCATTATTTCAACGAATGACGTCCACTACTGGACATAGGCCTCCCTCAAGCGTCGCCACATCGGTCAGTCCTGGGTTTCTCGTATCCAGTGGATTTAAGATTTAACCATATCATCCGAAAATTCCACAGGTAGGTACTATCGTCCTTCACTATATTTGTTCTGTAGCTGTCGTGGACAGAACAGTCTTTGTTCCAACGATCACACTTTCAGCAAATATCAAGGAAGCTATAAACAATATTTAAGCTTTACTAAGAAAGCACAAGACAAGGAGTCTAACTTCATTCGCATTCCAGAGAAGATTTATTTTAGAGTTCAAACGAAATTAATATATTCAGTAGTAAGTATATGCAGAATAAAGACAAGTCCAACTATATCTAAAGGACTGATTAACAAGAAAATTAATGGTCGAACCACGACATAAATTTTCGCACGTCTCCAAGTGACATGAACACTTAAGGCACGAATCTTGCACCAAAAATATATCATTTTATAAATTTATTGCTTTTATCGTGAATGAGTGACGTTCGTATGAGCCTTCAGAGTGCGCAAGAGTTGAAATTGTTAGAGTTTTGACTTTTAGTGTGTGGATGAGAATGGGTGGGAGTGTGACACCTTTTATTACAAGAAAACAGTGGTTAAGTTGAAGTGAAGTGAGTTGTGACTTCCGCATTACGTACATTTATATTTGAAGTGTTTTGTGCTGAATATTTGTTTGTGCAGACGACTTCTAACAAAGCGCATCCTGTGCCATTGCTCCACATTTTACTTGGAATTTTTCACCCTTTCATAATCTGAAGGCAAATTCTCGTACTTAAAAAAAAATCACATTCATGTCGCAATCTGTCAAACTTGTCAAAAATGTGGGTAAATTGATTGTATTTTTGACAGATTGCGAATGAGATTAGAATGTGAACGTTCTTAAAAATTACGGGAATTGCCCCTCTGATCTCTTTTAAGCGATCGATATTGAAAAGTGTCATTAACACTCGTTACAAAAATTACATTGCGTACGTAATCTTTATTATCTTGACGACTTAATTCAAACAAACATTCAGTTGTGCTTCCTATAAAATTATGCCCATAATTAAGAAAGCTACATGTTAATTTCGTGACAGCTGCGGTTCCGCCTCTGCTCACGTGGGTCAGTATTGTTTGCCGTTACTTGTACGCTTGGCTAGTTCTTCGGAAGGTGCGGGTTGATCCAACTCAGTGGATACCTAAGGGTTGAATATGGAACCATCTGTGGGGCAATTCCCGTAATTTTTAAGAGCGTTCGCTTTCGCATCTCATTCGCAATCTGTCAAAAAAGCAATAAAACCAAAATTTTTGACAAGTTTGACAGATTGCGAGTTGAATGTGAATGTTGTTTATGTACGAGAATTGGCCTTCTGGTTTTTGGGTTGCTTAAGTGTCGTGGCACGGCAGCTGCTTAGACGGATAAATAATTTACTATACTACGATTTTAATTGGCAATAAAATGGTGATAAAATCGCACCTAGATATGTACTGTAATTTTCTCAGAGGTTTTTCTACAGCATGAAGCAATGATAATTAATAACAAAAGATAGATTGAAACTCTTCCTATTATTATATAAAACTTGATAATAACCCAGGAAACTGGTGATAGGGTGATCTACACTAATATTAAAAAGAAAAAATAATTGTATTTTTATATTTTAGTTTGTAATGAATACATTCAAAAACAACTGGACCGATTTAAATAAAATGTTCACCAATAGAATGCTATTATTATCACTGATTAACATAGGCTTTTATTTATGAAGATAAAACTCGGGCGAAGCCGCTGGCAGAAGCTTGTCAAATAATAAATTGATGGATCAATTTTCTTTTTCTCAGAAAGATAACAGATCTTTTTTTAATTTGACGTCATCACACCATATTCGAGTTAAACAATTAAAGTCAACAAATCTATATTCTTTCATTAAGACGTTGACAACCCTAAACTGTCGTTCGAAGTTTAAACAATGAAGCCAGGTGCGCACGCGCTTATGGCGCGCGACAGGAAGTCGATAGTTTATCTTAAAGATAACCGGCACATCTCTAGAATTCATAATGTGTAACTTATACGGGTATCTCAATTAGTAATTAAGATTAGTCTTTGACTTAATTGGGCTTAGGGTATCGCTTGGTTTATAATGGTGGTAACAATTGCAATTTACTGTTAGAAAACTAAATAGTCTGTGGCACAGTAATATTAAAGTAACAGCTGCCGTTCACTCGATACTGGGGGCCGAACGAACGGATTTCACTTAGGGAGTACCCTAAGTGAAATCCGTTCGTTCGGCCGTCGTTACGGGCACTTACAGACATACCGTAAGTTAGACACAGAGCGAAGGGCTCGTAACGACGGCCGTACGAACGGATTTTGCTTAGGGAGTAGGCCCCCTGTTGCTATACACTGAGATTTCGAAGCGCGTCGTTTCGCCCGTTTTCTATGAGGATATAATACTGTTACTTTTTTATACTGTGACTGTGGTCAACACATTCGAATTTGCGCTTTATTTTCGGCGATTGGTAATTCTGTGATTTATTTTTGATGAATCACATTCCTACTCACCTTTGATCAGGAGACCGATGAATACTCCTACCTATTTTAGACTCCATTCCATTCCCTAAAAAAAACTCTAATCACTTTGTGCATTAACCTGTCGATATTTTATAAACAGTCTGGAATTTAAGCGCCATAGTAATTTATATAAATAGTGTAGCCAGTGTATACATATACACGTAAGCAAACATTAGTCGTAGACAATAACAAAACGAAAACCATTCCACGTAAAAGAATAGTCCATTACCTCACTGGTTCAAAATATTTGCACTACACTGTAGGCTTTTATAGGGCTGCCATTAAAATGTTACTCTAAATACGAAACATTATAAAGTA
The DNA here is from genome assembly GCA_947364205.1 of Agrochola lota. Taxonomy (NCBI): domain Eukaryota; kingdom Metazoa; phylum Arthropoda; class Insecta; order Lepidoptera; family Noctuidae; genus Agrochola; species Agrochola lota. The sequence continues at coordinate 17,463,809 of OX376228.1, forward strand.
AGTAATAATAATAATAATATCTTTTATTTCGGACCCATAACTAGTCCATTTGGTTAGTATACAAACGACTTAAAAACTAGTGTTAGTACCATGAGACGATGCATATTTTCTCTTCGACTAAAATACTTTACATTATTTAAATCGTATCAATTAACCTTGAGCTTTTGTGCTTGCCAGTATAAAGTTTCATAATGGTATCTTAAGGCAAATTCTCGTAATTAATAAATGTTCACATTCAGGCCGCAATCTGTCAAAAATGTTGGTAAATTGGTTGTATTATTTGACAGATTTCGAATGAGTTAAGAGTGTGAACATTTAAAAAAAAAATACGGGTATTGCCGCTCTTATATTCCGGTAAAAATTCATTCGCGTCATTCGACAGCCCTAACACACGTGTAGACTATACACTCTCGGCGAACAAAAAAGGTAAACTTCGAGAAAACCATTCGTCATTGATCGGAGCGAGCCAAGGCCGCATACAAATAGAACCTTCCCGTAAAGCTTCCATCACATAATTGTAATATGTTTGGCCTCACCACAAAAGGATTTTCCGAGCTTTTTAGATATTGGTTACCATGTTAACAAGGTTTTCTTGCGAATTGGAGCGTTAAGAGACAAAGTATTGGAAATTGTTTATCGCAAAAGATGGTGAATAAAAAATCAGAATCGGGAAGCGGTTCTTCAAATATAATAGGGCTGTCCGTGTTAAATAAGAAGTATACCTAAGTATGCATTTACATATCTACATAGGAATAATTTTATTGAAATAATAAAATAAAAAAATCATTTGTGAATTCTTCTCTGAAACCTATAAGGGAGATACACAGTTCAGATTTGTCAGTCCTCGTATAATAATTTATATCTAGCACATACCTGACTGGGATGGTGCCTGTACAGGTACAGCTTGGTGCCGTGCAGCACACCCCACACCTGCTTCCAGGATCTGTCACTCGCGCGCTGTGACAATAAAGAAAAGGTTTAAGAGCGTTCTTACAAAAAGTTGGCAACGTCGCAAATAGCTGGCAAATATTTCCCTGTTTCTATTAATTTGGCAAATTTACTGTATGGAAATAAGAAATATGGTGAACGAGAATATTAATAATGAATTGCAATTTTATCATCGAATTTGATGTTGTAACCGTTTTAGGTGTAAAAAAGGCATTTGGAAAGCTTCCAAATACTTTTTTTTACATCTAAAACTAAATATTCGGTGCTACGATATTAATTATTGCATTTCGTAATCAATCTTCTAGGTCGCTGGTTAGCTACATCTGTTATTTCCATACAGTAATATTGCCAAATTAATCAAAACAGCGAAATATTTGACAGCTATTTATTTATTTTATTTTATTTTATTATTTGCGGTATTGCCCACTTTCTGTATAAACGCTCTTAAGTTAATCCAACAAATTTTCCATTTTTGTTCATATTTGTTTTAAGTTAAATTAGAAAACCAACCCAATCAATATATTTTGAAATTTCCAAACCCCTTCACACTATGCATAGAGATTTGGAAAACAAGTGTAGACTAGGACAACAGATACGTATGGCAAAGTTGATACACAAACATGGCTTTATGAAAGCACAGCTTCCTAAGGAAGTAAAATCATTAAGATAATGGTCACTCTATGATAAGGGTTGGCGATATGCAAAACTGTCTTCTAAAATGTATATTTCTGATATTTGTTGTTACTTTCTGCAAATTGCAGTAAGGTTTATTTTTCCGTGCAATTTTTTAAGTGGAACATTTTTCCTCTCGCTTTCTGTGGGAGTGATTTCGTGAAAAGGGACGGAAGTGTGTAACAGGAACTCGAGGAATCGCGCTATATTTAATTTGATCAATGAGCACACGCGGTGCTAGAGTTGGCAGTCAGATGGTAATGATACCAACCCATTTTCCGAGAGGTTGGTACTGTCAGCCAAAATGTCAGATGTTGCTCATCATTATGTGACAACTGTAAGGCTCGCTCGTTTTTTTTAAAGCGTCTATGCCAACTTTCTTTGTGTATTTGTGTTGTGGAGTTTTAGTTTATCACATACCTTGCCGTTGCTGACTACCATCTTGATCTGCACGATGCCCTGTACGTCTCCTTCCACAGCTTCCACTGCATTCTCCGCTATCTCTTCCTCTCCCTTCTTCGTTGTGCTATATAACAATTAACATTAATTAATTACAACAATCCTAACACAGGATCAGGCGGGATTTGAAGTATTTTCAAATGTAGATGGATCCTCTAGTAATGTCCTTACTCATAAAGAATTTTGATTGTAGAGGAGTTTAGGTACTAAAGTTAGTTTAAGACTGGGATACCAAACCATTGTTTCTTTTTGAAGTTAAACATTAATAATAATAATTTCATAATTAAGTACTTTATTTGCCAATTTACATAAAGGCGATAGGTTAATTTAATTATACATTGATTTGATTATAATAGGCCTAATGTCAGCTCTTACCACGGGTACAATGTATTTACAGGACAATTTATTTAAAAAAATACAATAAAAATCCTAGACTAACCACGAATAAGTAACACAAACATGCCGCATATACATTCAGACATTGAATTTTACGTACATACGAGTAACACAGTAGGTAAATGATTAAAGGCTCGTGCAGACTAGCGTGACTTGATTCAGCGATAGTGTATATTCGTAGAACAATTTCTATGAAAACGCGCATGACACACAGGAGCGACCAGAACTAACTCTCAGAACTCTCTTGTGTCGCGTCACTAGCGCGACGCGTTATCACGGCGATATCGACGCGCCGCCATACAAAATGTTTCTTTGGTATGGCGCTGCCTGTTGCGTCAGCAATGTCGCGGCGTGCTAGTGTATCTACAGCCTACACGTCGCGCGATAAGTCGTGCCAGTCTGCATGAGCCTTAACATTGAGCGTCTACACCGAAACATGCACACATCAAAATATCGACAAATTATCTCCATGCAAATATCTGTTATATTTCAACAATATCGACGTCTGTTCCACCGAATACGATATTTACAAAGCTCTCCCCCAAACAAGTTAATTTTTAAATCGATTTGCGGATGAATTTGTTTAAAATGCGGGTAGGTCAACTTCGTTATTGAATGGTCTCACTTGTTTGTGATATTCAGTACTTACTTACCGATGTATTTAATTATTTAATCATGATTAAAGCAGTGCAATGCAATTTAATTCAATACTTTACACTAAAACATCGAAAAATCAAGTTCTTAAATTCGGCTACTAGAGGCGCTATCTATGAACGCATTCGTGTAACTATTGCACACATTGTAAAAAGCGCCATCTATGGGTGGGACGACGTACCGCGTGGGGAGGACGGCTTGAGGGTCGAATATTCTCAGCAGTGGAGTTATGTCATCCGTGAACCGAGGGGGGCGCCACTTTCGCAGTCTGCGTTTTGAACCCAATCACATATACCCCGTTAGTACAATTTATATTACCAATTGAACCCACGCTATGTTAGGTACATGATAACGGTTACTTACTATTATCTACAGACAATTTATAGTAACAATCGTCTATCTACAACATTTCTATGTGACACAGTGATATTAAAAATTGGTGCTAATCACAAATATTATGTTATCTGGACAGGTATAACGGTAGTTAACTACATTGGGTGTCTACTGGATATGTCTAATACAATTAATCAACAGTTTTCACTTGTGTTTGTCACTTAATAAAATATCTGTTCAAAGAGAAAAACAGCAAAATATTGGTCAAAAGAAAAAGCTTAAGGTGACAAAACAAATGAGAATTTATATTTATATTTTTATAGTTAAGTACTTATGGCTATTGTGCAAAGAGTTACGGGTACATACCCTCTAAGGCCTTGTGGGTCGTTGTCTGGTTCTACGTCACTGTCAAGGTGCAATCGATCACCCCATGTAGCTTTCAAGTACGAAACCCTTCGCATGGCACGTTCTTCTTCTGCTTGAAAGGGAAATGAACCTTATTAATCCTGCTATACGGTTTCAATTGCATTACCAGATAAAGTGATTTATAAAACCAGTAATAATAATCAATAAAGGACTTTATTGACATGCAGTTAGAGTTGATTATTACACTTAGTTGATTGGTATACTGACCACCGAGTTGAGCATCTTTCTTTTGTCTTCTTGTCACCAAATCATCGGCAAAACCTGTCCAAAGAAAATACTTAGTAAAATAAACATTCTGAGCATAATATTGTACCACAACATTAGTATATTAGACATCGAATGATCACGACGGTTAGTTCTGCGTTAGTAGCACACCTAAAAGCACACAGCATTCCTTGAAAACGTTTAGAGAAGACAAGTAAGTCCGAATCGCCTCCTCCCTAGTTTCAAAGCAACCTCCTTCCAAAAGACATTGCTTTGAAGCCTGATTCGTTATCACATGAACATGGGTCGGATATCAAACGAAATTGTTAGTAAACGAGCAGGAAATTGAGCAATTATTGCGGAATATCGCGTTGCGATTTAGCATTAAAGTAACAGGCAATTCCGGCAGCGCTGACGTCTTAACTCCGGGAGAAAAGGTGCGGAGTTACGGCGTCAACGAAGTCACAGATTAGTTGCGACCAGATTTTCGACTCTGAAAATTCGTCATCCGGTGTACTTCCTTACAGTGTGTTAAAAATTTCGAGTAATGTGCCGGGTAAAGAATGTATGGTGTCAAGTACAGTACCAAGGAGTTAAAACGATACATCGGGTTTTAGAAAGAGACTGTCACAGCGGTATGTATGACAGCTACAACGCTCTACATAGCAGTACTTTTCCCAAAGCCGATGTACGACTTTACAGCCAGGTACAGTAATCTGTGTTCCAATCTGTGACGTATCTAAGTTGCACATGCAGCGCGACACTCGGTAGGCAGGTTAGGGAGGGGACGAGAGCATTCCGAGGACGAGACTCCTCCGACCTGAGTCGGCTGGCGTGCTGGGCGTGGGCGACGGCTCGGCGCCGGGCTCGGCCCCGGGCGGCGCCAGGCTGAGCTGCGTGGGTCGCGCGCGCGGCTCGTCGACGCCCAGCGACACGCGGTTCATGGCCTCCATCTGTTCCTTGTTCAGGCCCATTCGTCGCTTCGCGTGACTGCCATCTTGGGGCGGAACGGTGCCATTAGACGCGTGCGAAGCTGTGTACGTGTGTGTGTGTGGCCATCTCATTGGTCAGCGTTGGCTTCGAGCGATTGGTTCGCGGGTTTATTCGAATGCTCGTTTTCAAATACTTCTTTTTTTTCTATTCTTTTTTTAAATTAGATTTTGTTTATTTACAGAAATTAGTGGACGCACATACAAGTATTAGGAATAAACAAGCAAAGTTTATAAAGATCGTGAATTATTAAGAGTTTAGAAAAATCAATGATTTCAAATTAAAATTAATTAAGAATAAAGTAATGTTTTAGACTTGAAAATTGTATGATTCAGATAGTAAAGCATTCAAATAAATGGTATTGTGAATAAGCGTATCGCCAACCAATAAGCCCAAAGCTAAATACCGAAGAATCACATTGTGTTCAACGATTTAAATAAGTGTAATGTTTGTAATTGTTAAAGTACTGTATGATCGGAAAGTTCATAAATCGAATGGATTATATTTGAAAATTTTGTGATAGGTTTTTTGTTAATTTTTTTCCTGACTCAGTATCAAGGGGGCACTTATGAGCTCTCTACATAAAACACATTTTCATGTAAATGAAGTGAAAAGACAATACACAATTACACCTTTTAGTTGTATTAATGAATAATGAGGTTAATTTACTATTAATTAAAAATTCAATTTATATTGATTTAAAAAAAATCTAAAAGCTAAATCTAATGAGATTCATACAAATTACGCCCTTTGAGCTTCAACAACGAATTATCGAACTCTTCTCCACTCATACTCTCTACTGTGTAGTGATGTGAACCCTGTCTACTAGTGATGTGATGTGTTCTAGTGATAATATTATTGAATGACGGTTTACCTGTGGCATGATGTCTTCTAATAGGTAATCCATCGCTTCCGGTACTATTCGACCTTGTTCGCATTTGAACCTTTTCTGCATCTGCAAAATAAAGTAGATTATGTTTTATGACTTAAAGACGTATGAGTGAGGAACAGGGTGTAAAGTTCACTTTTAAAGGGAGGATCCTCCGACCAGACAGGTGTTGTCTGGTGGGCTGCTGCCCTACGATTGATGTCGGAACGTTGTATAATACTCGACGCGCGGTAAACCCTGCTTGCGCGATGCAGGAGTTTGCGTGACGTCTTGGAGATGCGTTACTACTTTTGTAACAAACATGAGAGTTCTCATGCTTTTTACAAAAGTAGTAACTCTGCAATCAGCATTTTGTTTTTGTTGTCATTTGCCAATGTCGTAAGAGACGCAATATTGTCTTTGGTCCGTGGCGTTGACATCAATCAATGAACAACATTGTTTTTTTTTATTTATTGGTTGAATACGAGGCATTTAGCTACTTTTGTATTTGTGTATTTTATGTGTTTTTGGCTTCATATAAAGATAGAATAAACAATTTTTCTTTCTTTCTTTCTTTCATGTGGCGTTGTAGATGACATACTTTTTCATAACATAATTTTTTGATGCTTATGTAAGCTGAAGACAAATAAGGATCGTGTCCTTGGTTACTTTGCATATCGTCAAATATAAGGATTTGGCGAATAGGTATGTTATGTATGTATCAGTCAAGGATAAAGACTCATTAAAGTAGTAGTAAGGAAGGTATCCTCCATATACCTCAGATCTTCTTTGAGATATAATTTGTGATTTATACATAGTGTGGCAGGGACATCGACGCGAGAACTGTTATCATGGATTCAGTCAGAAATGTTTCGCCGGTTATTCAAAATAAAATCTGCTGTTTCATTGAAAAGTGCAATACCTACGCGGTCAAAATGTATGGAGCAGCAGATTTAAAAAAATAAATTGACGAGTAATTTCAACGCAGGGGAGTTCGGAATCATGTACTGAATCCATGGTAACAGTTTTCGCTTCGATATCCCTGCCGCCCTGTATAATTACTGATCTAGGAATGGAAGTAAGGATTAATACATAGTATGTAAATTATTAGGAGGAATAGTGCACGTACCGGGCACATATCCGTCGGGTGGAGGACAGTGTAAGTGTTTGCTGCCGGTGATCATTAGCTGATTGCCTGACATGATGCCGCCTAGCAGCGACTCGTGATCTAACTCTGCAATCAAACAAATAGGATTATTTCATTTTTTTATTAAGAGCGTTTATTCTGAAAGTGGGCAACGTTGCAAATAGATGTCAAATATTTCGTTGTTTTGATTAATTTGGCAATATTACTGCATAGAAATAAGAAATGTGGCTAACTAGCGAACTAGAATATTGATTATGAAATGCAATCGTTAATATCGTAACACCGAATATTTAGTTTTAGATGTAAAAAAAGGATTTGGAAACTTTCCAAATGCCTTTTTTACACCTAAAACGGGTACAACATCAAATTCAGTGTTATAATTGCAAGTCATTATTAATACTTTAAATCCCTAGTTAGCCACATTTCTTATTTCCATACAGTAATATTAGCAAATTATTCAAATCAGGTAAATTTTTGAAAGCTATTTGCGACGTTGCCAACTTTCAGAATAAACACTCTTAACCTCTCTCTCTCTAACCCGCCGTCTGTCTCTTTGCTCGCTTTAATGGTAGCAAGCGCTACTGTAGAGCATGAGGTCGGGCAAGGTGTTATCGGGTTTTTCCATATGGAATTTCTCAGTGGCAGCCCGGAGCCTGCATTTGTGCCCGGTCGATGGCAATAGGCTCGCCCCCTATTACATGGGACTTAAGCATAACTGGCGAAATGTGGGTGTACTATCAGCACACCTCTGCCTAACCCTTCGGGATATAGATGCGTGATATTATGTCGTTGTTATTTAATAATAACCAACTTCTTCTTTTCGTGTGGTAAGGTAAGTGACTAACCCGGTGTCAGAGTTTTAAAGCCGCTCATGGACCTCTGACTTAGCTTCACATGCCGTCGAGAAATATCTCTCAGTCATGCCGGTTTTAACTGACGGGGTCCGTAAGGACCAATGCCTGCTGGGGTTGCGGGTTTGTCCGAAAGGGATATCGCGGCCCCCGCACACAGGCAACGGAAGGAACACGGGTGGGTTTTAGTCAGTAAAAGTCTGACACACCCTCCCGCTCCGCCCAGAGCGGGAGAAGTTATTTGATAGTTTCCCACCGTCAAAAAAAAAAAGGCATGTCGGTTTCCTCACGATATTTTCCTTCACCGTTTTTGAAGCAAGTGATAATTATACCATACGCACATGAATAGGAAAAGTCAGAGGTGCCGACTTATACGTATATTTGTAAACATATAAACATAATACTGAGGGAGCCGACTGCCGAACACCTTTTAAAGACTTTGATCTGTGCCTTCTTGCGGGTTGATTATATAGATGGCCAGAAATGCAACACAGACTTTCGAGTACTCATTTTTTTTGGCTTTAATAATGATTGAATGGAAAAGAGCGACCCAATATTCCCGAAGGTTACGATTTTCTGCAACTGATGACCATAACTGCGAGATGAACTTAGTACTACAATTCCAGCAGAACTTTTTTTTTTTAAACATTGTGGTTAATAAAAAACTTGGGAAGGTAAGCTAACCTTGAGGCTGCACATCCAAGGACCTGGCTTCTCTCCTCACAGCCCTGGTCTCGAACTCCTTCCGCCTGAGCGCCACGCTGGGCTCGAGCCGCGTGGTACTCAATCTGGCCAGCTCACTGCGCGCCACTTCAGTACGACGTGAACAGCCGCCGCGCGCTTCTTCCAGTTGACGCGTCCGAGCTGTTACTAGCTGCAGTTCTGCTACTGGGTATCTGAGGAGAGCAAAGAGGTAGGTTTAATATTGGTCTAGTCGGCAGACGGCCGTAAATGATCACCTTGGGTATGCAGGACATCATACCACCTGGTAAGTAGTGCATCATGCAGGGATTGCTATTGGTATGTGTTGATTATGCCAAAGGTGGAAGCCAGCTTCACTCGGAAATCTCAACCACAGAGGAACTGCATCGCACTGCATTTCATCGACATTTGCATATTTTAAATCTATACTAAGCATTGGTAGCTGGCAGCAGAAATGAGTATGAATAGTTTTCCGAGGAATTTCTTCTAAAATTTTCTTCCTTCTGGCATGATTCCCTACCCGGTACTTACACAATAAAACTAGGACAAAGTTTTACTTACTTGTTATCTTGATTAGCGTCATCCTTATGTTCCGTCGCTCCATTGCTGATAGTTCCCACATTCGTGCTCTGAATGCTGGGCCCGGTCTCCTGTATCTTCGACAGTGTCGACACGAACTGACTCTTGTCCTGTTTCTGTCGACTCTTATCGTTTTGAGCTCCGTTCACTTCACCATAGCCACTGTAAGTGCCGCTGTCGACACTAGCGGAACATTCTTCTTTTCTGTCCTGGTTCTGTGGCGGGGGCTGAGGGGGTGGGGAGGCGGCGAGGGGCGGGGAAGCCGCGGGAGGAGGCCACGCAGGCTTTTGTAGCTTCTGAGGTCTTGCGTAGAACTCTTTCTGCTTGATAGGGGGAGGGGCGTCAGGAGTGACCCAGCCAGTAGGCTGGCTCGGCCGTCGGAGGAAAGCCTCTTTCTGCTCGAGACTTTTTCGTATTCGCGATAAGATTATCGAGTCGTCCAGCTCTCGCCCGGTCAGGGTTGAGTTCGAGTCGAAGGATCCGAGGCTGTCTTTGCTTTCCGTCGCCGATGATGGCAGAGATGTGTCTGATTCCCGTCTGCTGTGAAGTACAAGATAATTATTGAGTATTAAACCAACCGTAAGTAATAAAACTAATCTTGATTCTCGTATAAACTTTTGACACAAACAAACAACGCATTAAGAACTATTGACTTTGCCAAACACGATTAACTTACCCATCATGCAATAAATACTGTGGTTGTCCAGGCAGACGCGTGCCGTCATATCTGGAGGGGGCCAGAGACGCCACGCTAGCGTACTCCGGGTCCTGGAGCCGCGCCGGGGCCTGCGGGGCCGGCAGCGAAGGCCTAGGTCTCCGGTACGCGTCGAACAGCCGCGACTCGTGTTCCGTTACTGGAGCCGGCATGTCTAGCGGGCGTTGATTTGTTTCGGGGTTGTATGCTGCTTCACTGAAATACTGTAAGAAAAGGAACGTTTAGTACAATAAATGGTTTGTAAGTAGGTAAATTATAAATACCTAGTTGTAGAAATAGCTCGTCTGTTTATGAGTGTTTACTAATACTATAATTAGGTGCAACCTTAAGCAAGACACGCATTATCTGCTGACTGGGCTGTTTGGTATTTGCTGAGGTTTGTTGGAATGAATAACTGCGGTTTTTATTTTATTACCTAATATGTTAGTTGAGCATTTTTAGCTTATGCATAAGGCACATCCACTTAAAATTACACAGTCCGAGTATTACTAATCTACCCAAGACCCAGTGAGCTATTTTAGACGCGAGTGACAGGCTGACCGAAGCCAAAATTGTCATCATCTACACCACCTTCTTCAAATGGAGGTAGGCAGAAACTACAGAACGCCATCTGCTATGATCTTTACATGCTCCTTTTGCTTTTCATACACGTAGGATGGTTGCAAGTACTACGCACCTAAACTTTCTGAACAACACCACCGCACACACACGTACCTGCCTTGTCAATACCTGTTTTTTGTCGCCTTTCATTCATCCTCTCAACATGACCAAACCATTTAAGCATAGTTTCTCTTTAAAAAATTTGACACTACTACTTCTTTTAAACCGCAACGTTTGACTTGAGCTTTATCACATGTGCAACAATTGCCAACATTGCAGGACATTGCCAACATGGTGCAGTTTCAAAACTTACCCTCTGCAACAAATCGTGGTCTCTTGGCACGACAGTGAGCCTCAATATCCTCGGCTCCCGTTGTGCCAACTGCACGACTCTCGCGTACGGCGCCCTGGACCGGCCGCAGGCAACCGGCTCGCCGTTCACGGCAAGCACACGGTCGCCGGCGCGCAGTCCGGCCGCGGCCGCCGGTCCGCCGGGCCGCACCGACCTTACGAAGATCGTGTCCATTGGCGCACCCACCGCGCCCACCGCGAGGTGGCGCGCATCTTCGTATAAATCCTGAAAGATATACATATGTATTAGGTTAGATGGAGGAGGATGTCATCGGTGGTAACAGGACATGTCGTTTGGGACTTAGAAATGTAAGAAAAACAAAAAAACATGCAATTAATGTAGGAACAAAAATCTGTTGTTACAGTTTGTGATCCATGGACATTGAAGTCGACAACGATGAAAATTGAAAGTTGGCGTTACTAAAATTACTATTGGAAATGTATTTGAAATTGATAATATGAAACGATACTTGTTTAGAGGTCACGTTAAAACTAGTGTGTGATTGCGCTGTATCTAATACTTCACACATTATCTTCAGGACGTCTGAATTATCACTTGAAGTATTGTTCTTATCTTTATATTTGCAGAAAACTGTATGCCTGATTAACACATGGAGTGCTGAAAGTGAAACTGCACCTCTATTGCTATAAGCAGGAAAAATCAAGGATTTACGACCTCAAAAATCTGGATTAAGACTAAAGAAGCAATAATTAAAAATGCCTTAGTAGATGCTCCTCTTTAGCAGGTTGGATGCAAAGGCGATAGATGTGGTGTACCGAAATGGAAACTGGTCTTCTAGTCTTATCCATAGATGATTATATCTTGTTCCATGACCTACAAAAACAAAAAAAAGAAACTAAAAACTAAAAAAAAAAAAGATCTACTCACACCCACCTGCAACGAATCCGGCGGATACACTACAAGATGTCTGAGGGTGAACCCGAAGCCGTGGCGTGCGTCGGGGCGTTGGATGACGATGGTGCGCGGTGCAGAAGCGTGCGCGGCTGGCGGAGCGGGCGCGGCAGTTGGGGCCGGCAGCGCCAGTGGCGGCGGCGCCTGGGGTAACGGTTGGGGCTGGAAGGAGAAGAAAGGATCTTGTTAGTTACATTTCTTTTATAACATTACATCACGCCAGTATTACTCAAAGGGTAGGGCAGTGGTGTATAATAACACCCACTTTTCGCAAGTTATGTTTAAGTCTCATGTAAAAGTGGGTGATTGGGCGAGGTTTATTTCATTTCACACAAAGAATCTTCAAAATTCTTCTTCTTCTTTTTTATCATCCTCTCCTCGTCTATACATCAACGTTTATGTTCATCATTTTACGTCAAGTTACCTTTCTGATGGAGGTGATAAATTAGTGTTAAAAGTTCTAGGTGGAACGCGAGAACTATGGTTCCTAATATAATATTTTTCAATTAACTTATGCCAACCATTGGTAGGTGTATTGCCACTAGCAATACTACTGATATCTCAGGAAAGGCGGTCTCCATAAAAAAATTAATAAATATTACCTTTCGTTTAAAAGAAAATTGCAAAATACGTCAGCTTAATCATACAATATTCATAAATCATGCTATAACGAAGGTATATTTCCTCAGTTCAATACTCAGTACATTTCAGACAGTTCGTTAAGCGTATTTGATGACGGCCCACACCTCGTTACCGACGCCCAGCTACTCGTCTATGATAATCACGGAGAAAATGATGCAAATCCTCAGAGAAACCTACCTCGCACTGATTATATTGTGGATTTCCTACGTAAATCATGCTTTAATATTGACTGCCTAGTGCCTACAAATGTATAAACGAAATATGTTCTTGAATCGACTGATAACTATTGGTAATGAGAAGCATCTGATCCGTAAATTATTATCCCTATTTCAGCTTGATTGTTTTGACTTGGCCATATCAAGAGCATATCGTTTTTTTTCAAGTATATTTTTTTTACTTTTACAACGCATTTAACCAGAAACATTCGGTTTTACAATTTACACACATTTTGTTTTACCGCCCCGTCTAGGTATCAATTTAATCAAGCCATCCCGAAAAAGGGATAGAGAAAATTACATGATCTGTCTTATTATCGAAGTTATCCTGGAGCAAGTCGTGTGCCCGATGGGCAACGCCGGCTGTCGCTGAAAACCAGCGCAGGGCCTCTATCTCGCATAGTGTTCCAGCATTATGGTGAGCGATGCCCGTTTTGCGTGGATGTGACACATAACACCCCAACTTGTTCTTTTCTTGTATGTGTTCTTTCTTTGCGTCACGTTTACCGCCAATAAACGTATTTTCTTTCCTTTCTTTCCCATCGGCAAAAATGACGAACTTCCATAAAAACTTCCATCCCTTATTTAACCACTTGAGGGGATAAATTTTCAAAAAATCTTCATTACTGCTCACCATCGTTACATAAGGAAATGTTGTGCGAAATTTAATGCTTCTAGACCCAGCAGTTAATTTAATACATATTTTAATTAAGTACGTACAAGAAGATCATACAGATATAGTCATACGGACTATTTTCCAGTTTAGTTGTTTAATAAATTAACATCTATCGACGTAAAAAAACACGTGTCTTAATGAGTCACAGTGAGAAACCCTGCGGTGCATCGCGTGTCCAGTTACCTACTTAGTTACTCAGATTATCGAGGATCGTATACCATCGGATCGAACCTGATTTTTACTGTCTTCCGGATTTATCAAGGTGGTTAATTGACGGTTGCAAAGAGGTGCAATTAAGGTGCAATGTTAATTTAAAAGATAGTCATACTGGAATTAATTGCTCCTTTTGTGACTTAATGGAAGGTGCTGGTAATAAACAAAGCAACACATCAGTAACTACTTTCATTCTTTAGCTTGGTATTGTTTTTTTAAGCTCAGTAATTTTAACGCATTCTTTTTTGGAGTTTATTCCTTAATGATCAATTTTCATATAAAATTTAACCGATAATTTTATGAGTAGTGAGACCTATACACGTGTTAACTTAAAAGCGTTACATTTTGTATTGTGTTTTATTCGTAAATAACACGGATTTCAATTTTGAAAAAAAAATACATATAACTTACTTAATTCACAGTTCGACCTAGATATTTCGGCCGTGCGATACACGATTACTTACACTTTACTGCATCCAATTAAATCGAAAAGACAAATCAAAATTATGATCTAATTATTGTTATATTTGATTTACATTATTTAAAAGAAAGAAAGAAAAATAAGTTTATTTGTCACAGACACATGCATAAAAAAAGAAAAAAAGAAGAGGGGTAGGGGTTTTTTTTAAGACAAGTCTAAATTATGATCGAATTATTTATTCAAAGATAATCGTATTAAGGAGTAAATCACTCCAGTCGTGCGTCGGAACTGACATACACTTTTTGTTTATAACCGTGTCGAATGTGGTATGACGATCTGAACATATTTGCAGGGCCAACATATCCAGAGATCGCACAAGACAGAGAGGTTTGGAAGGGAAAAGGAGAGGCCTTTGCCCAGCTATAGGACATAAAATACGGAAGCAAAAAAATTATTGGATGTTGAAGATCTATTGGCGCACGAAACATTGACTCGTATCGGTGACGGCAAACCCATCATACGCATATAAAATGCATCATTTTTTGCTATGCATGCGATTTGCATTGGCAACCCTAGGTACGACAGATCATAAGTACCGTTTTTAACTATTACAAAATATTACACAAATCGAGCCAAGAAAGATGACCCAGTATTAACAAAGTAACATTTTAAAAATAAACTCAACAACATGAAGCCCTTTAGTGTCGTATTACCAAGAAAAGGGGAGTTGTTGTCGCCTGACCAGATTGGGGACAACTCTTCCGGATTTATAGGGCTTGTCCGTGTTCGAACTGTTTCTTATTGTGCCGGCACTAATTTTACGATTAAAGTAAACTTGTTTTTTTACGGCGATCAGGTAACAAAAGGTATGAGTCCATTTGAGTATGCCGAAAGAGTACATCAAAAGGTACCCACTGCAGTATTGTAAGTACATAGTGCATGAGTACTGATTTAATTTATTTTGATTTTATCAACAAACATCGTAACTTAAAGTCTATCAACGCAGATCTGACCTTGACCATAAACCTACCATGATAATTGTAAATTTCACTTGGTCTTTTCATGGCAAAACTTACGAGTAACTAGTAAACAGTAATCAAATCAATTCTTAATTTCCATTAGTTGGCTACACGTTAACAACAAGGCCTTTGACCTCTGACGAAAGAGCCAAAGAGCCATATAGCCTTTGAGCCTATGATATTGGTAGACATATGAGCAATATCCATAACGTATGTCATTAATCACGGTGTGACGGGAGCCAATAAGTACATGTACCCTATTGCGGGGTCAGATAGGGTTGTGCCTACAGTTCACGGAAAATTGATAAGTTATGTATAAGTTGCGTGGTCAAGTATGGAGTGACAATAATAGATGGCCTTACTAAATTAAGGGACAAGATGATGTACATGTGGATAATTTTTAGGTTAATATTTTGAGCTTAGTTTTTTTATTATTTTTTTATTTTATTAACAATTTTTCATTGTATCGAAATGTATTAATTTTAAACTAAAACAACATGAGGAATTGAAGACACATAAATAAAATAGAATAAATATTATTATTATGGATACATAGGTAGGATAGGATAGGTAGGATAGGTTTCAAAATTACAAATCCAGTCTTTCAAATAGGTAAAAAATCAAAATTAGGTACACATTATTAAAATCAGAGATTATTGTGTGACAAATAATAAACAGTAATTCAATTAAATAAAACCACTCGACTTAATCGTGAAAAGTAAAGAATGGTGTGAATTAAACTGATGAGAAACTTATGAATAATTTATTTTCAAATGTATTAAAAAATGAGGCGGTAATGTTTATGTAAACACTTACTACTAACGTAAACTCTTTAATTTATTCATACATTTATCTTTGAGATAACTAAAGGGATAATAAAATGACGATGTAGATGTGAAAGTACATAAAGTACTATGCAAAACTATAAAATCGTTTAGATTTGATCACAAGAGACCCTTTCTACATGAATTTGCAATAATTATGTAAAATACTAGATAATTATGTTAAATAATGTAACTGTGGAGAGCGTAATGTTCTTAGAATAGAGTTTTAATGCAAATCAAGCACTAAGTATCTATTAACAAATGTTGTTAACTGTATTTTTAACATAGTATCTTGTTTATATTATAAGTTACAATATTAAATGCATCATATTTTATTAAGTCAGGTAAACCAATCGTTATTTATATAAGTACGTACCTACGACACAAATATTTTCACAAAATTAAAGTTGATACATTTTTGAATAATGCAGAAAATTCGATGACAAAAACTTCCATGAATTTTACGATAAAAATTAAAATTCACGAGCGCAACATCCCTAATCGCATCTCATAAAAACTTATCGCACAATATTGAGCGGTGTAAATATTTACGATAGTCCGGTATTATTACAGGCATTGGTCGTAGTGGCTGCAGCGGTCTATGAATGTGCACCGCAGTGTACGCTCCGGACCACCGGAACCACTTTCCTTGCTACGTAAACTTTTCAGTACACTTTGATGGTTTACCTTCGTGCACGCTAAGATTAAAGTAAATGTTCGTAAGAGTTGGATATATTTAGATAAACGCTTTGGGTATAACTTTCTCGTTTTTTTTTTTTTTTTTTTTTTTTTCTTTTTTTTTTTAGGGACATTTATAACCGCAATGCGTATGTCAGTCCCATAACTTTCTCGTTTGACTGAATAAGGAATTCCTTAAAAAAAAACATAAATTCATTCATTGATAGACAACGCGCAGCCTTAATTAAGCTAGAATTCTAGGTGCATTAAATTTTGCACAAGAGTTATTTATTTATCGAAAGAGAGAAGTAAAGGCAGATTTTGGAAAATTTATCCCCACGGGATGATTTTTTTGCAGTTCGTAATTTTTGCCGATGCAAAACCCCATCACTTGTCATAAAACAACAATCGGAAAGCAATGTGTTAATTACTGTTGATAAAAAAATGGAACTGAGCCGGCTATATAAATAAATACAATGTAAATGAAATACTAACTTTATTGAAACTCTATACTAGAAAAAAATTAAAGCCCGTTTCATAACAAATTAAAACAACAAAGTGCCAAATTCTGCGAAAATGGACAGCAGAATGAATATACAGGGAAATTTTTATTTTGAGCTAAAAATAACAAATTACTTTTATGTTTATTCGATTAACTAACACAATTTAGACACAAATTGGCGAACTCAAGATGAGACGCCTGAAAAATATCAAGTTCTATTTCAGTAAGAGGTCTCGAAACGTTTCAGACATGATCAATTTTATGATAAGATGCCCGTTTAAGATTATGTAATAGCTTACGGATTTTTTTTTCTAAGAATAACCCTTTTTGTGGAAACTCGTAAAGAGTAAAGTTTACTGTTGTGCTTTTACTTACAAAGACTTCAAAATTACCTGATACTTGATCCATGTAATTTAATCAGGGTTGCTTGTCTTGTGATGAGCATTATTTGCCCGAGTTTTTGTCTTTTTGTTTTTTCACCCAGGGGGCCCTTTAGCTGTTTAATTTACAAATATTTTATGAGAGTTTAATGATATCTATTTTTTAAACAGCGTGTAAAAAGCCCTGTTCGATCCGTGAGGGTTTTGTTAAGAATCATACTGAGAGTCTATTTATGCGGTAATTATCCGAAAAAAAAAAATGCCGCATTTTTACCGGGTTTTATGCGACGCGGGCGGCCGTCGTCGTTTAGCGGGTGTCTAAAAGTCATAACTTATGACCTCTGTAGAAAATGCAAATTTATAATGAAATTGGGGTATTTTTGCCACTAAAAACGTGAATTTTAAATAGCAATATCTTTTTTATTTTCACAAAAAAAAACTTCATTTAAAATGAAATTGGGATAATTTTGGTAAAAAAATGTGAATTTTAAATAGCAATTATTTTTTTTTACACAAAAAATAAAAATAAAGTTTTTGTTAATGTTAGTGCGGTAACGTACCTCTACGCCTTTCGCTTTCCTGCTTTAACACTAAATCTGACCATCATTATTATTACCTACTCAATTTTTTTTATGTCGTAGCCTTTAGTGAGGCTTCCTAGGTTATGTACTCTGTGGGTTTAGTATGTACTATGTACATTATATTATATATTCTATGGCTTATGTACAGTAATGTCGGAGAAAAGTCGTCGGTTAAGCTAGCTGGAGACTGATTGACGTCAAACTGGTAAAGTTAACTCTATTATAGAGAACGTGGAGAAAAGCTTCGCAGAATCACCGGAGCTCATATATCTTAGACTTGGTAATAGAGATTTAATAGTTAATGAAATTGTTTACAAGCCTGTAGTATAATTTGAATGAGTGATTTCTCGAATTAAATTCATCAATAAACACAGTTATGTTCATTACAACTATTTTCTTAATTTCCCTCGGCAAACTTCGTGTTTCGTCAGTCGTCGAATTTATATCAGTTGCCCTTTGCACTGGAAGTATATATAGTTGTTAATACTCTTTTACAAAGAGTATTAACAACTCTATATACTTCAATAATGAAGAATTCATACTATTTGTAAAAGAGTATTAACAACTTTTTTTTAATATATAAATTAAATTTATTTTTTGTTATTATTAACAAGTGGTAGTAATAAATTATTTACAAACTATTAACACTAGGTACGAAATACAATAACTAATAATACTACACGAATAGCATTAATTATTAACAACTTTAATATGCACTTCCAGTGCAAAGGGCCCCTGATAGAAATCCGACGACTGACGAAACATGAAGTTTGCCGACGGACATTATAAAATAGTTTACTGTACCAACATACGAGTAAACAGGTTGTTGCTTTCAGTTAGAAAAATCAGTAACAGTACCCCTTAAAAAAAAATATTGTTAGTCTAAGAAGGAACGTACCTATCCAATAATATAAAGCTAATCTTACTTACATAATATTTAATATCCATAAAGATAGAGGAAGATGAAATCAAACACTACGACACATCTAAGCAGGAACAACATCACTAACAAGATTTTTAATTATCTTCATCGTAACTATGATCACAGTTCACTTTTACGTCACTGGAAAACTTGAATGAAGTCAACGACGGAAAATCATCATAAACATGACATTAATAATGAATATTAATTACTAAAGAATATACAAGCCACTTGTCACATTGTCGTGATGGCCCAGTGGTTAAGGCCTCGCCTGTCATGCACGTGGTTGTGGGTTCAAATCCGGGCAAGTACCAATGTGACTTTTTCAATTCATATGTACTTTCTGAGTTTATCTTGGACAATACTGACATCGGTGAAGGAAAACATCGTGAAGAAACCTGGACTTATATAGTTAATATAAGTCTGAAATCACCAACCCGTCTTGAGCAAGCGTGGTGATCAATGCTCGTGCCTTCTCTGTATGAGAAGAGGCCTTTGCCCTGCAGTGGGACAGTAACAGGCTGGTATTATTATATTATTATACAAGCCAAGCAATCAATAACAATGGTGTAAACAATATAGAAACTAACACAAACGAACTAACAACGAATAATTTGAGTTTATCACAGCATGACAAAAACTATTAAAAAGGTCGTCAAAACAAACATATTTTCAATGAAAAATGAACTATATATAGTTAAGTTAAGGATACTATTTCCAAAAGATGCTTATTCGAAATATAAAGTAGACAATATTTTAAATACTAGACGTCTATATCGGTAAATGAACATAGTAAATGTTGAGGTATTCATTAGAATGCGATAGAACTAATGCGTAATGAACTAAATATGTTTAGACACGTCAAAAATGATGATAGCTTCATTGACTCACTGAATGAACTAAACCTTGATGGTCTGCGAAAGGAAAATAAAACCATTTTAAATGTCGACTGTAGAGCGTATCAAAATAAAAACGCTGAAAATAAAATTCCTCATAATAAACGTGAAAGAGTTCACTGTGAATACAAGAAGACATAAAAGGTAAAATAAAAACTTAATCTAGTTTACCTGCTGTAATTACTTCATTAGCCGATTACCACAAAAACACGAGAACTTGTTTTATTTTTAACGCTTGCTTTTAGACTGTTCCAGATCTACAAAACTACTAATACATACTAACAAAGCAGTGTTATGGCTCAATAAATGACTAATTTAAAATCGACGTACATACTATTGCGGAAAACAGAAATAAGTTTCATAAAAACTGAGTCATGTTAATATGTTACCTTAAAAGGAAGCGGCGCTAATTTGAAAGTGGTCGATGTCAACAATATCATGATACAATACGTAGCAATGGACGTTAAACACTTTATTGACGTGTTTAATTAATTAAATTATGTAAAAAATGAGGTAACTGTCAAGTTTCACGATACACTTCCTTTCATTGATAACTTTATTTAAAAAAACATTCATGGCTAATTGTTCACTGGAACTAAAGGGCTTAAAAACGAAAAGTGAATGGAAGGCGTTATGTAGGACGAGTAGCTGATTCATAATGCGAATTTGCATAAGTACATGTGAATGTGCTGAGACAGGATTAATAAGAAATACAGTGGCGTAGCTAGTCCTAAAGGGGCCGTGTATCAAAATTTGTTGGGGTCCCTTTTTACCTGACTGCAGCGAAGCTCCATAGGAGGGTTTTTGAAGTGAAACTTCTTAGGCGGTGATTCGATAAGTGGACGCGAATTGAGAGTAAAATGTCAACCAAGTATCACGTTTAGGCACATTTCGCTACATGAGCGAAAATAAACATACAACTCTCTCTCTCTCTGCCTCTCACACTAAATCTATCTTTTTCTATGTTTTGAAGAAATCACACTTCTTTCAATCAAGCGTACGGTGCTGCATGCGCAATATAAATAAAATAGCATACTGACTTGAAAGGTAAAGCTGTCATTATGATTTTACTAGGGGACTGAAAGGGCGAGCTAAGCGAGCTCAAATTTAAAGCAGCCGAGCTTAGATAAGGTTACATTATCTGTGGGACTGCTTGTTGGTCTAGTGATCGCAAGCACTACTGCTGAGCAAGAGGTCTTGGGTTCGATTCTCAGGTCGAGCAAAGTGTTACTGAGTTTTTCCATCAGGAATTTCTCAGTAGCAGCTCGGAGTCTGGATTTGTGCCCGGTTGAGTGCAATTAAAGGCTCGCCCCGTATTACATGGGACTTAAACATAGCTGGCGAAATGTGGGTGTACTATAGGTACACCTCTGCCTAACCCTTCGAGGAAGACAGGCGTTATGTTATGTGTATTATGATGAATGATATGGGGCCCCTGTAGCTCGGGGGCCCTGTATCAATGGTACGGCTGATACGGCGGTAGCTACGCCCCTGAAGAAATATCGATGAAATCTGCTTAAGTCTCCGCCGTTCCATAAATCAAAAGGAATTACAGAGAAACAGAGTTTCAGCAAAATGTATCCCGAAGAAATACTTTATGGCCACTCAGGGCTTTAGTCGAGGAAGATTTAAGAGCAATGAGTAATGGTTAAGACAGCAAAAGGATCAAAGAAAAAATACTAGTTAACTTAATGCAAGTGGACGAGTATATAACGCCGACTGAAAATCCAAGTGCAATACTCACGACCTCTTTTAATTAACTAAGACGTTCCGTTGTTATCACGAAGTATTTAGCAACAATTACAATGTTTTAAGTTTCTATTGTGTTGTAATTGCAGTACATACATTATTTTCTCAAACTAAAAATGTTAATTGTAATAAAAGACACTTATGGTATATCACAGAGCAAATTAATCTGAGAAATGACTGACACAATGAAGTTAGTTTCAAAACTACCACAAATTAAAAAAAAGACAATGAATCGCATAGAGATTATCATCAGAAATGTTATAATAAATTCATTCACACTAAATTGAATAAAGCAAGTAACATTGAATTAGTTTTTGCTCTACATACAAACATACACACCATAATAATAGAAGAATATTTTTAAATATTACGACTACACTGTGTTCGCTCAATCGATTTCATTCAACACTCCACAATTTATTTTAACGCTTACGTAACATGTAAAGTCCTCAATGAAATTTTAATATTAAAAGCCGATACCAGCCAATTAACGATCAAAGTAAATCAGGGCAAAACCGTGAGGTCACTCAGACCCTATTAGCGGAGACGGGTTGAGTCCATTCGAAAGTACCAGTAATTAAGGAAGGCCGCGATAAACAATATAGCGATGGATATTACGAAGGCTATGGACTAACCCAAGACTTATAAGGTAGTGCACACAGATGGGTGGGCGGAGGCGACACGCTGGCTGTTGGTAATATTATGCCAGCCAAATTGTATAGTTTTAGGTATTGTAAGTCTGACGTGAAGTGATCTACTGTTAGTGCTATATGTGTATGAATAATGAAATTGATGTCTGTTAATACTTGTGTGTTGTATACTTTCGGGGAATTATTTAGTGCTAGTTTCAATTTCAGGGTCAAACACTTTTGCTTGTTTGGTTTTAGTATTTTTATTAGTCATTATGGTCTAGCACCTGGTCGAACGAACCCTGCTCGGGTGAAAATAAAGAAAACGAATTTTCCCAGAAATTACCGAGCTAGATCGATTTTTCATCCCGGTAAACCCCTATATTGCAACTTTCATCTAAATCGTTAGAGCCTTTCGTGAACGTGATAAAAATATGTATATACAAATATTGCTCATTTAATAGTACAGGATACGTATAAAGTCATGTTATATCCTGTACTTCTGGTGAAAATTTTTCTTTTGTTGACTTAGTTGATTTGTGTTTCCGATTGATCTACTTATATAGTTCTGCATAGTGACATCTTAAGTTGCCATTCTATGACAAATTTATTATTTACCTATTGTATTTTCAATAACCTTATCTTCACGGTTGCTTTTAATTCTTTCATTTGAAACAACACTTCAAAGTTAATCGTAATGTTCTACTTATATTTTTTTATGGCGTCACATGTAATTATTCGCGTAAAGCCTTCTGCTCAAATGTCACGTTTTGCACCATTTAGTTAATCAGGAGACGTGACATTTTCATGTCTTACTTCGCTTAGCAAGTAGGGTACGAAACAAAGTTTAGTTATTTGACCTTTTAGTATTAGGTAGAGCTTGTCTTGTCTAAAATCTCCAAAAACAACACGCTTGTCTTCTACAATAAAATGATGTTTAATAATACCTAAATAATCACCATTAAGATCTTATTCAATATGATCATGGATGTCTTGATTCATTATCAAGATTTGAATATTTTTCAAATTCATTTAGAATTCTTGATCGTCATTTGTTTTTAACGTAGATTCCTCAAGAATATCGTCAGTTACTTTGTCAACCTATTGAGTCGTTTGTTTCGTATCAGAGTTAGGTATGGCTTGCTTTCATTGTTTCACTTGTTTTTTTCCTTATCTTACACAACAAACAAGACAGCGCCAACAACAAGGTTACCTCCTCAAAATTCATTAGCGGCATGTCCAATTAAAGGAACCAAATGTTTCCTAGACATTGAAATGTTGTTTATTTCCCGATGTTAAATCAATCGCGTAAGTTTCAGTGATTATGCTACTCGTTATTGATTAGCGGGTAGAACGATAAAGAGTCGTAGACATGGCTTCCAGTGCCAGCTTTGCTAAGGAACATAAATTGCTATGTCCGTAAATTCTTGATACATTCATTTGCAACTTGATCTGAGTAGAGTGCAGACTGCAATTTATTAGACAGGATTTTCTGGGTTTAATTGATAGAGGAGTTGATTGAGATTGCAGAAATGGCTGTAGGCTTGATGGGCATGGAAGACTTTATGAAGGTACTAGATTCTGCCTGCGACTTCGTCCGCGTGAAATTTATTGACCCCCGACTCACCCCCTCGCGGCGCATCGCATCGCCTACCCATGCTATTACTTCGTTTTCAAGAATTGAGCTATCAATTAATGCCAAAATAATTTTTCAAATACGACTGGTAGTTCCAAAGATTAGCGCTTTCAAAAAAAAATAAAACTTCTTCAGCTTTATTATTAATGGATTAGTATAGATATAGATTAATTGTTACTTTAAATACTTGTGTCAAAGACACTCAGAATTTTAAATACAGCTCAATAACGAATTCATTTCTACGTCGAACGTCACTTATACCCGTTTTCACAAACACTAGACGACACCTAAGTGAACGCCTAAATAAAAACGCGTTGTTGAATTTTCAACTTTCGACGCTGAGCGGAGTGTTGAAAATTCAACAGCGCGCTATACTAGCCAGTTTCTGATTTCACCGATATCATAAGTTCAAAAAACCAACAAAACATTATAGCGTCCCTTAATCGACACAGCAACATCTCATTACCTGCCCAGGCACACCATGTAATTACTAGCGTATTACTCGCTTGAAAAACCAATAATCTGCCTCAATCAACGGCCAACTTTCGATTTCATCCAATCACGTGCTACGATCGCATTCTACTCTCACCTGATTGGCCGATTAAATCTCACTGTTTTGGTATTAGGTATCTTTTTAGTAATTACGGAAGAAAATTTTGATTTGGCTATCTTAGCCAAATCAACATTTTCAATTGATGTTTAAAGAGTTTCTTGAGATGGATAGAATTATTCTTGGAATTACTTAATTAATTGGGAACAAATAACAATTTGCCGAGACTTGAAAGTTCTTGAATTTACATTTCATTATAAACACTCTCTTTCTATTTTCAGACAATCTTAATTTCCAAAGGAACTGAATTAAATCTTTCGCAGCCATCGGCATATTCGAAAACAGAACTTGCGGATTATCGGAGCAAAGCGTAAACTGCCATCAAACCCCACAATTACACAGGATATGCACTTTACCACATCAACATCGACCAATTGCATTAGGCCGTGGGTATCACGTGACGCAAGCGAATCGGCGAGTCCGCAATTTCACGGCGTGAGCAATTTACCCGTAATACCCAGCCAGTTTGTATAATAATGACCGTCCACACGCGTGCCACGGGATGTTTGCTCAGACCACCTCGTTTGGACGAGAAACTAAATTGTGGTGCGTGAGGTTATATTACACTTTCAAGGATGACAATTTTGTGCTCTTGTGTACACCCTAAATGATAGGTGACGTGAAGGTTTCTGTTCTAAAGCCAGTGATTTTGTTAATTAAGGTTTTTTTCTACATGTCCGTTTTAGACGAGAGCCTATCAATAAGTGGCATTCTGGTATCTAATGAGGGTCTAGTGCACTTAAGTGTAAGACTTTTAGAAGTCTCTTCTACCATTCCAATTTCCAAATAATAATATACTGCGAAAGACATAACTTCAAACCACACATTACCTCAACGAAAACTGCCGTCAGCTCGATTAAACTTCCATCAGTTGTACAATTACACGGCAATAACAAACACAGTTAAGTTCGCAAACGCGCGTTTAATCGTAAACTTTCGTTTTCGTTTATTACCGCGATAGTTGGTCGAAGCTGGTAATGTCCGCTTGGTGTGACTGCTGCTCATTATGGGACAATGTTGCTGTCACCGGCTAATGAACGCGATCAAGTCGTTACGAAAAATCTAAGGCCGATTCCAAAAAGGCAGGTGGTTCTCTTGATGCTTAGATCTACGCTGAGTGCTGGTGACATGCTCTTAGCGTATTTAGCTCTTAGTTTTACTTCTGCAATTATCACACTGACGCTTAGTACATTAGGCCACACAATCAATCTGCCTAGCCTTTTCCCAACTATGTTGGAATCGGCTTCCAGTCTAACCAGATGCAGCTGAATACCAGTATTTTACATGGAGCGACTGGCTATCTGACCTCCACAACCAAAAACTGGGTAATACAATATCCCTTGCTAAAACTAGTTGTCAGACTTTCAGGCTTCTGACGACCCGTAACGACTGTCGAAGATCTTCTTACGGTAGGCCAGCCGACGTGTGAGTCTCCACGTAAACAGGCGCATCGCGCGTCAGCAAAATAGAGGACACATGTATACGCAGAGTGCCCATTCCCGTAATCTCGATGACAATCAATGTCAAAAATTCTTTGCGATATTGACATTGATGACCGTCGGGATGTAATTGCGACAAGATTTTAACGGTTATTTATTACGGAAATGGACCCTCTGCTTATACATGCGTCCTCTTTCTTATTGACAATCTACTGATGCGCGATACACCTACGTCTCTATCATGAGACATGAGACTAGAATACTACCGCTCTTTAAAAAATACGGGAATTGCCCCTCAGATCACAGCAAGCACACTGCACGGTTCGAGCTACGCTACTCAAGCGTGGCACGCGAAGCCATTAGCTGTGTGGCGTGGACCCAAATAAGCCAGAATTGCGTTTTCACGCCAGTTAATGTCGCAGTGCGGCGTGTTGGTGATCGCTTGATAAGCTCGAGGAAACATTAAATGTAATCAATCAATCTGGTCGTGATTGCTGCGTTCATGTTTCTAATGTACCTACAATGTATTCTGGTGTTTGTTTGTAAGTTGTACACCGAGTATGGAGTCGTTTTGAATAGTAAAATATCGAAATACCGGCCAGAAGTTCAAACTTATGATATCAGTATCTTCTTAAATTGGATATTGTTGTGAGTCAGATGATTGCTTACTTTTGGTAAAAATACTGGCAACGATAATGCTTTGATATACTGGAAGACTTGAAAGTCATGACGACATCTTGTGAAATGTAGATGTTTAATAACTTAACAAAGGTTAGTGCAGCAATGATGCAATTACAGTAAATAGAACATTAAAGTCTAATTGAACGATCATAAAAAATATATCTAAGCTTTATTTAAATAAGGATTTAACTATTAAGCAATCGATCATAATGCATAGATAAGGAAGACTGAAAACATTGACACAGAAGCTATAAAAAAATAGGGGACACTGACATATTGCGCATACGCAACGAAATCTTGACTTCCTTGTTACGCCATTCAAAGAATATGAAGCAAGGATTAAGTCTGTAGCGTAGACAGAGTATAACAATAGACAAGTCATTAAATAATAGGTAATACTAATGAGCCAAGGAAGACTCGTGCTCGGGGCTCGTGGCTAAGTAATAACAGCCGCACGGGGTGATCGATTAGGTCAAGCTATGCTTGCCGCAGTCAGCCCGTGGATGGGTTAGAAAAGCACGTTAAGCCTTTGATCCGAATTTCCTTCTTGGATTTTTGACAGTTGTTACGGGTCGTCAGAAGCTCGAAAGTCTGACAAACAATCTTACCTAGAGGTATTTTGTTACCCAGTAACTGGGTTGTGGAGGTCAGTCAATCGCTCCATGTAAAATACTGGTATTCAGCTGCATCCGGTTAGACTAAAAGCCGACCCCAACATAGTTGGGTTAGGCTAGGCAGATTGATTTTAACTAATGATACAAGGACACAATTATTCAATCTAGTAGTAAGAGTAACCGACACAGAAATATATTTTCTCAAGATCCTTCGCTTATGCAAACTTTTTGTCTGGCCCCAATTGTTATCCTACAACTGGCGCCCTACAAAGCGGCTGTCATTGTACGATTAAATATTACCCGACTACATTAGATAGTACCAGTTTACAAATGAATGTCAAAGACTATAGCTATCTCAGATAAACTCTAATAGCTGATCTATACAATTCTCTATCTATGGTCTGTAGTAACTGCAGACTTTGACAACTGTTGTCATAGTTTCTTTAAGCTTTATTATCAGCATGTCGAGATCAAGGGATTAAGAGGCCTCGCCCACGGCAACTTCGTAGCGATGCAGTAGCGATGCTGTCGCGCATGTGTATCGATATTGCCGCGATGCTGTCGCTGGCTGTGTACCTTCGCCCAGATTCTGTATTCTGTACATTCCCAGCACTCCTCCCTCCGTTCTCCACCATTTGTTTCCTCGATATCATCAGAAACGGTCGCGCGTTTGCATCTATACAGCCGCGCGTTTGCACTTTGCGTTTTTTTATTCGATTCTGTCTCACGTTGCTAACGCGACTAACGCGCGATAGTAGCTATTCAAAAGTGCGTTTTGCAAAACGCGCGACAGTATCGCTACAAAAAGTCGCCATGGGCCCTAAGATATATCGTGTATTATTCTCTCAAGAAGTTATGTATTTCGACCAGTGTCGGTGCAGTTTCGTCACGGGTGTCAGTCACAGTGATTTATGATCTTTTGGCAGCTGTTATACTTTCTACTACTCAATTATAACTAGAGGACAAGTTACGTTTCGAAAGATGGGAGTCTTTTGTTCTGTATTAATTCGATGAATGAGATTCTTGAATATTGGATTATTATTAGAAGAGGCTTTAATGTTGCAAGATAAAGGTATGATTCCGAAGAACGCTGCACGCGGCAGTGCTGCTTGCCGAGTGATTCCGAGCACCGCTGGGTGGCCATTGATGTTCGTGGTTTACTTCTCAACCGTGTTATCGCTGTGATGAACGCGCCAATGTCGCGCAGCATTTCTGCGGTGCTCGGAACGTAATCTCATATGAACTGATAGAAAATGTATGGGGACCAGTAGTGACGCGGCCGCACTGCTGCGGCAGCACTGCCGCGTGCAGTGTTCTTCAAAATCATACCGTAAGACTCGTTGTAAAGGCATTGATTCAGTTATCGAAAATGATGCTATCGTTTGGACAATTGTATCGAGAGCAACAGCAAACAGCAATTTATCGCAGATATAATTATAGATACTGCTCCTGCTATTAATCTTGTACAGATATCATTAGAACCTGCAGATATTAATAACCACTTCGAAGATATCTGATCATTATAAAACGATGCCATATCTATATGTCATTAAAAACTATCCTTTAATGCCATGCCGCCCTTGCACGTCTATCTATAAATTCTCTTGGACTATAAATGATGCAGCATCAATTAGGCGCCTGGGCAACCAAGGGGCTATCCATAAATTACGGCTCACAAATTTCATGATTTTTGGAGATACGAGACCTTGTTACAGGTTATATTTGTGTGACCCTTCCTCCGCTGAGATGACACATCGATTAGATTTTGAATTAAACATAATATAATATTGATAGAGTTGAAGTTTAGAGTTTTAATACTTTCGTGACGACACAAAGCTCTCTCACTCGTCCTCCCCCTTTGTCACACGATGTCATACCTTGTTGACCTATCCCCCTTAACGTGTGACGTAATTTGTGGATGGCCCCCAAGTCCTGATCATGATGGAGTCGCAGATAGCTCGCGTGAGAGATAAACGGCCGCCATGACTCCAGTTCTAGCTTCGTTAAGATTTAGGTATTTGCTCATTGGTGAGGGCTGGCAAGCGGATGGGATACTTTTATTGCTCTCTAGTTTGCGTTCTGCATCAGTACCTTTCTGGTCAAATTGTGTATTTAAGTTGTGATTTATTTAGTTGTTCAATAAAGTTAAGTGCATGTAAGTAACTAGTTGGATACAAAATTATAATAGTGTCTTTGAGATTTACGTGCCCAATGAAGTTGCAACTTTTATAAATTCTTCCTATTTCTTATTACTTCTAAGGTTAACTATGGCAAAGTTTAGCAATCAGTATTGTTCGAATTTTAAAATTTTCTTAAGATTGTAAATCTATTCCTTACCGGAAAAACCTGTCTCAAACCCGACTGGCCGCATATAGGTGGCCTTCGAAACGATAAGAAAAATAAAGATTCGAAAATAGAACAAGATGAAAGCGACTCAGACAGATCCCTTGTCAAACATTTGTAAGTCATCCCACTGACAGTTTTCACACAATTTCTCGTACAAACCTTTATTTTATGTGTTTGTTAAAGCAACCCTACGACTTCCCGGCAATGAATCACGCGTCGTGTCTCGTCGGGGGAGTTCGAGGGAGTTCGGCCGCTGGAAGCGACTGCGCTAGCTGCGCAGGCGCAACTCTGCGCCGATTACGAAAATAGAACGAGTTGACACATAAATAATATTAGCGTGATCGTAAATAACCAGAGCTTCGGTAAACGTCTAAATCTTCTGTTGAGTGACGCGGAACCATGAAACTTACGTTATAGTGTTGCCAGGTAATGTATCGGTGTAAAACTGTAAATATTTTGACTCTACTTTATGATTTACGTCTTTTCTTTCCGCGCAGTTGAGTGATTGATAATTTTACGATGGTTTTATTGCGGCGTTATTAAAATTTATTTCGGTGTTAATTGCGATAACATAATAAACTTTGGAGGACTAGTAGCCCCGAATTCCAGAACCTCACTCAAATATCAATGTTTTTTTAAAACCCTTTTGCTTGGTTGAAACTAGTTTTTAGTAATGCTTGAGTCTCGAGTGAGGTTCTGTAATACGGGCCTAGGTGATGTCTTTTTTATAATAAGGGAATATGATAAGTAACTAAAGTTATTTAAGGAAATTCAACGTTTTCCGCATTTCAAGCCGATCTCGACACACGACCGAAGCGGAACACATTCGGTGCAGCCACTTGGAATCAATACTGTGCTCGTAAAAGTTCTAGAAATACCTCGCCGGCCAGTCACGGAACTATTTGGACCATTTGCTTGCCAATTGTTACGGATACGTATACGAGTTTGGTGTGGAAGAGTGACGAGCTGTCATTGGACTGGAGAGCTGTAGTGCCATTCTGCAAAAATCTTATCGTAAAAACTTATAGTCGATTTATTATAATATTAGCCAAATACCGGTTATCACACTTTTAGAGGTATGAGAGGAACAGGATGTAAAGTTCACTCATACTCTATAGAAAAGGGAGGATTCTTCGACCAGACGGGTGTTGTGTTTGGCGGGCAACTGCCCAATGGTTGAAGTCGGGAGCTTGTAAATATCTCGATCGCGCGGTAAACTCTAATGGCGCAATGTAGGATTTGTGTGACGTCAGGATGTTCTGTGACGTATGTGGCGATGTAGATGCCGCCACACACTTTTCGCTTGAGTATAAATTTCGATGTTTTTGTTGGTATATTGGCGTGTGCTAGCTGACATATAGCAAGTAATTTAATTTAATGTTTTGTGTTGAGTAATGTAAATTATTTTGCTGTACTATTGTATAAAATAAAGTTTTTCTAACTGAACAGACAGCTGTGCTGCTGGGGAGTTTGTTGCGCCACTTCTTCTTCCTAGGTAAAGCACTGGGAAGTGGTGCGTTTTTGGGGACTGTCTTATGTAATTTTGACGTTCGAAAACTGCTGAACTCCCCATTATATAACAGGTATTATTTATCAGGTTTCAATGAACCAGATAATTCATGAACTCATGTGACAAAAGTAGAAAAAGATCAGCGGGGTAATTGCGTAACACACAGAAGCAGAACATGGGTTTTATTTTGACAGTTCAACAACATACATTGCGTCATTTACGTTGTTGAGCAGTAATATTTTTCTAACATTTGAAGCAATGGATTAGCAATATCCTTCAAAATCATCCAGACTGTGATTGAAACTGTGTTCTGCAATTAGGGTGCAGTTGTTGATAAATTTTGCCTTACGCGTAAAATCATGTCTGTATGTGTGTTTCCTTGAACTCGCGTAAACTGTTTGAAGAAACTCGTGCAAATAAACCTACGTAGTTATTAATGAATGGTTTCCTTACGTGAACGAAGAACGGAAAATCGATGTCACAGTTGATTGATACTGACCTGAAACAAGGAAAATATAATAATTAGTTTATTTAGTACAAAATGTGGTTATTATAAAATTATTAGGACGCAATAAGGTTAACCAAATTAATGAAGTCACAAGAATGTATCATAATTATGACACGTATTTTTTTTTGCATTTAATTATTCATTGCTACTTAGATATAACTATAAGTACACCTCTGCCTAACCCTTAGGGGACTGCAGGCATGATGATATATGTTATGTATAAAGATCAAAGTAATTGACTAAGTAATATGTAAATACGAAATTACAGCTTCAATAGAATAATTCCTAATGGTGGCACTTCACAACGCTATTCAGTATCGCGTTTTTTACTATGTTTTATTCGACTGTATGGTGTAGAAGTCCGAATAACTCGAACACGCCGTCCACACATTGTCATGAACAGCGAATATGCCGATTCACATAACATCGAACATTCAAGAATATTTTTGCAAATCCGAAGGCAAAGATGGACGTGTTCACGGCAGCAGCGGCAGCGCCTTATTATTTCTCCTGTGTTAATTACCAATACATGTTATGTGTACATACATCACCGCACTCTACTGAGTAAGCCATGGGTGGACTGTAAACGAACGTTTTTGGTATATACGCAATTCTTTAATATGTGAGCAAAACCCGACAACCGGCGGATACGAGTGTTCGCAACTTCACATTGTTGTATTTGGGCAAATAAGACAAACACGAATAGCGATGTGAAGTGCCACCATAACGTAGATTGAAAGCCAATTACCAGCCAATTATCAACAGATCAATCAACATCGAAATAATCTATTCTAATCACCAAACTCGTAATTAACAAACTAATTAATTTGCTGAAACCACAATGTTGCGTATTTGCAAAAGCTGGTACGTCCCACGAAAGGGCAAAGCGCAGTATCATTGCCCTCGGCTAATAGGTTATTGTTGATTGGAGTTACGCCACCGCTTACGTGGTAATTTATTGACGGCTGTTCGATACATTCTCTCGAATCGGGAATTAAGCCTACTTACTGGATTGACCAATGACCTTAGGAAGGCAGTTAGGTCTATACATCTGGGTATACTTATCATATGCATAATTAGCCTAAATGTTCCCACTGATATAGGCTTCCTCTCTGTGAGAGGGATTGGGCCGTAATCCACCACGCGGGCCCAGTTCGGGTTGGTGGATCTCACATGTCATGTCTTCGGATTTTTGGTTCTAGGACATGCCGGTTTCCTCATGATGTTTTCCTTCACCGTTTTGAAAGCAGTGGTGATGAAATAATATACACTTGATCGATACAAAACGCTGCAGAATCGGTTTTCGGTGCAAATTCCATGATTATTTCAGACCGCAGAAATTTGCTTTTTTGAAACTAGGTAACCCCTTTGTTTTCATTACTACCCGCGCTGTATTAAATCAAGAGTTTGAGAACTGACTGACGTATCACCGTACTTTGCAACAAAATCCTTTCGTCAAAGTGACATTTGCGCAATTTCATCAAAACAATTGATGACTAAACCATCATAATCCCAACCAAACACTGAGCTCTAGGAAAAATCACGTCATATTCGACACATCTACACTGCATGTAGCAAATACCATGAAATTGACAAACTCGGTCACTAAGTTTACCATTAAGTGCACTGGCAATGTTACCCTAGTTAGAAAATAGATGCAAATGTTATGCATCCACATTACACGGGAACCCACTTAACTCAAAGTGCGTTTGTAAGGAAAAGCGCCATTCGCGGTGGATCTTTAGTTCTTGTTTCAAACAAGTTGAAATGTAAACAACGTTTAGATTTAGTTAATCTTTCCATCGAGCGCACTATTGAGTTGTCTTGTGTTGAACTCGAGCGATACGTTATAATTTGCGTTTATCGACCCCCTTCTGGTGATTTTATTAGTTTCGAATCGGTAATGGAGGATTCACTCAATAGGTTAAAATCAATTAATAAAAGTATAATTTTATGTGGAGATTTTAATATTAATATTTTAGATGTTACTCCATTAAGTATTAGACTCCTTAATCTGTTTAGGTCTTATAATTTAATAAACTTGTTTTTTGAACCTACCAGGATCACAGCATCTTCTTCAACTTGTCTAGATAATATATTTAGTGATTGTGATGCCAAAAATAAAATAGTGTTAAGTGACTTAACGTCTGACCACTGTGGTTTATTAGCTAGCTTCCCCATGCCATTACATAAAAAACCGCATAAAATAGAATGCAGGCCTTATACAGCTAGTCGTTGTAATAAGTTTAAAAATAATATAGCTCATAGAATTACGCCATCTATAGTAGAACACGAGAATCCCAATGAAATCTATGGAGCCCTTTTTGATGTTGTGCAAAAAGAGTACCAATCTACTTTCAAGGCCAAAACTATTCAAATTAATGGCACCTCCGTTGGCTTTAACCAATGGGCCACTCCAGGAATTTATAAAAGTAGAGCGAGACTATACGAGTTATATGGTTTGAAAAAAATCAGGTTTGATACTCCTTTCCTAGAGCATGTAAAAAATTATTCAAAATTATTTAAAAAGGTTTGTGTTTTTGCTAAATCTAAATTTTTAAGCGATACAATTAAAAAATCCAATAATAAAGTAAAAACCACTTGGAAAATTATTAACAATGAAACGGGTAAGTCGGTTAAACAAGATAAACAACTTGAGATTATGGTCGACAATAAATTAGTTAATAAAGCAGCTGACGTAGCCGAGGCGTTTAATGAGTTTTTTGCCAACATACCTGTAACTACGACTCGCTCCTTAAATTCATCCCCGTCTAAAGCTGAAAACCTTTTGCTTAGTAGTGTATCTAAAAATAGTCCCTTATTTAGCTTCGAACATGTAACGCCTCGTGATGTAGTTAATGTTTTTAACACACTCAAGTCTAAAAACACTGGTGATTACTGGGGCATCTCCATTAAACTTTTAAGTAATATAATAGACATCGTAGCCCCCTATCTAGCTGTTACTTTTAATAAATGTGTTGATTTAGGAACTTTTCCTGACCTCATGAAGAATAGTAAAGTCATACCACTATTTAAATCAGGTAATAAAAACGACGTTGGCAATTTCAGGCCTATTTCTATCTTACCAGCATTTAGCAAAATATTTGAAAAGTTAATACTCAAGCAGTTACTTAGACATTTTAATTTAAATAGCCTCCTTCATAATGAACAATATGGCTTTACAAAAGGTCGTTCGACTACAGATGCGGGTGTTGCTCTGCTGAAACACATATTTAACGCATGGGAGAACTCGCAAAATGCTATTGGGGTTTTCTGTGACCTCTCCAAAGCCTTTGATTGCGTGCACCATGACACGCTTTTGCGTAAGCTGCGTCATTACGGTGTTCAAAACGAAGCTCTCAACGTTATAAATTCTTATTTACACAATAGGTCCCAATGTGTAGATGTTAATGGTGTGAAATCTTCCGGTCTACCAGTTCAGTTAGGTGTACCTCAAGGCTCAATACTAGGTCCATTCTTGTTCTTAGTGTATATCAATGACTTACCATTCTATTTAAAGGGTATCTGTGAAGTTGTACTGTTTGCAGATGATACCTCTCTTATTTTTAAAGTAGACAGGAATAGACAAGATTTTGACGATGTAAACAGTGCTCTCTCAATGGTTACGGATTGGTTTACGACAAATAACCTAGTTCTCAATGCCAAGAAAACGAAATGTGTAAAGTTCGCCCTACCAAATGTTAGAAATCTAGGACCCAACATCGTCTTAGATAAAGAGGTGCTTGAGTCTGTAAACTCGGCAGTTTTTCTGGGCATAACAGTAGATGCCAAACTTCAGTGGGGCCCACATATATCGAGCCTAGCGGGAAGGCTCAGTTCGGCCGCCTACGCCGTCAGGAAAGTAAGACAATACACTGACGTCGATACAGCTCGGTTAGTCTATTTTAGTTATTTTCATAGCGTTATGTCCTACGGTCTTCTGCTGTGGGGCAAAGCTGCTGATATTCAAAATATATTTGTGCTTCAAAAACGAGCTGTTCGAGCTATTTACCAGCTAGGTGCCAGAGTTTCTCTGAGAGATTTTTTCAAAGATATTGGTATCCTCACGGTGGCGTCCCAATTCATCTTCGCCAACATCTTATATATTAGGCAAAATATACACTTATACACTAAAAACAGTGATTTTCACAATGTTAACACTAGAAATAAGGACAAACTACGAGCTCCCTTTCACCGGCTTCATAAGGTTCATAACTCATTTGTTGGGCTTGGTATAACCTTTTATAACAAGCTACCCTCTTCTTTGCTAGATTTGCCTTTTGATGCGTTTAAAACGAAAGTAAAATCCAAGCTTTGTTCAAAGGCATACTATTCTATAAACGACTACTTAAATGATAAGAATAGTTGGTCGCTGTGATTAACTCAAGACAATGTTTATGTTCTTTCTCCAGATTACCTACTGACAAGTTATATGAGTTTATATAATTGTATTTTTTTTATTTTTTTATTCGACTTTATAAGTCAAGCTATTTTTAATTTTATTTCAATTTATTGTTGACATAATCTACTCATTACAATGTTTTTTCTAATGAGTTGTATTGCAATATGTGGTTAGCTAGTGACCTCGACAATTGATCATATTAGTTATTGTTATTAGTAATTAACTGTTTGTTTTATTTATTTTATCTCGATGGTCCTAGTTTATCATTTATAACTTCCAGTTACAACTATATGTAAGCGGGCACGCCCTTTATGCCTGGAGGCTTTTATTTAGATAAGTTCTGTTTACGTTTAGTTTTTATTTCTGCCTGAGTATAGTTCTCGATGATGTTGTGTGGTATATTGGCGTGTGCTAGCTAACATATGGCTAATAATTTAAATTATGTTTTGTGTTGCGTAATCTAAATTATCTAAATTATTTTGAATACTATTATATAGAATCTTATTTTTTTGTTCTTCTAACTAAACAGACAGCTGTGCTGCTGGGGAGTTTGTTGCGCCACTTCTTCTTCCCAGCTAATGCACTAGGAAGTGGTGAAGGGTGGGCGTTTTGGGGGACTGTCTTATGTAATTTTGACGTTCGAAAAGTGCTGATTCTCAGCCTAGTTTGAATAAATGACTTTTGAATTTGAATTTGAATTTGAATTTGAATTTGAATTTGAACGTTAGCAACGGTTTAGAGTGAACTTCAATGTATTGGGACCTTTAAACTTTGGTACATGCAATTAATAGTACTTCACTTAACCTATCTAGATAGGTGGAGGATTCAATACACGTAGCGAAGAAGCTGTTTTAATTATGATATTTACTGCAAGAAATGCAGATATTTCGAGTTCTTTATCAGTGGGTTACTGCTTTATAAAATGTAGGTAAGCACTTAATGAATAAATTGATATTCATTCATCATTAAATTAATTGTGTCACTATATTTTCCTTATTAATATTACCAAAAGTTTTGCTTAAACAAACAGGAAGTCTCAAAAACTATTTAATTGGTGCTGACAAGTTGTGCTTTGCTTCACAAGAAAGTCAAATTAGATTCCTGGCCGATTCCTATAATTTACGGACCGTTATCGGTTAAAATTAAGACTCTCGTGTACCTTTACCAAGAATGAAGCAAATACTTCATAGCTTTGCATAGTAGACCGTTCCTTATGGAAGTAGCTATCACAGGTAAAATTTGCTTACGAAATTATTTATGTTTATACCCAGTTTGCCAATAAAAAACTACCATTGGTAAGTATAACGATTTGTTATAGGAACCGAGCATCAGACAGCCATAGCGGAACTACAGTTGGTAAGCTGACATGTTTCTTGGGCAAAATATCATAATTAAGTCTTTCATAGCTTTGTCCGCGCTGCAAATATTTTCACGGTCTGTCGCTTCTCAAAGGCGTGATTGACTAACAAACACAGAGACTTTCAGATTTTTATAATATTTAATGTAGGCCACCGCAATGACGTCTAGTCGTGTTTATGTCAGTTACCTTTATCTGTCGAGCTGTCATAAAAAATGACATAAATAAAAACTAATTTCTTTGAGTAACAGACACTACAGTTTTTATTTTTTTATCAAGCAAGGTCAATGGTGAGTCAGATTTAGCTTTTTAGCACAGGTAATGTTACCTGAGTGTTGAAATACTTTCGCTTGATTAGAATTCATAAAGCAAAAAAGTTTAGTTGTCAGCAGCTTAATGCGTGCCGAATTTATGTTCATTTTTAAGAAGCCATACTTCCTTTTCGGAATTTGAAATGTCTTACTGTTTTGACTTTTGTTTAATTTATGGCGTATGTTCGGAATTTGAAAATTATAGAGATGTCTTTCTGAATTTTGCAAGGAAATAGAGAAAGTTAGTTTTCAATTCACAATGAAGTGACGTGTTTAGTTGTCTTTATATCAACCTCGACCTCTGAACCAGCCTTAATAGGAAAATCCTTTGGTCGTAAATTCGCTATCCTAAATCCTTGTTTACGACTACAACGGTGACATTTAAGTACTTTATCAGATACACTTCGGAAAATACTACCTACCGCTACTATTAACTTACTTGTACGTACATTTATTTAATACCCTTTAAGAGTTTCCACGACATCTGACTTCGGTTTTTGAGGTTGTTGTGCACTAATTGGCTGGTTACTTCAAATATGATTATTACCACGTGTTTTTGGTCATGGCAGCCACCTCAACATCTTAAGAATTTGCGATACCGACGTTATAGTAAAGTATTCGATAAGGCCTCGTGTTTGGCACGACGCGACTCTAACAAAACAATTTCTAAGAAATTTCACGGTAGTACAATTACCGGTGTGGCGTCGCGCCTGTCTGTACGAGGCTTAAAAGATCACGATGACGGTTTTGATATACGTCCTAAATTGTCTCTTATAAAACGCACGGCCACAGGGGCCTATTCTCGACCTTAGCCCACACTGCTTCCTATTTCGACACAACATTCTAAATTCGAAAACATTTAATTTCCGACTTTCGCAGGATGTTTCGTCCCACGGGGGCAATCATGTAGTCATTCATATCATCAAGAGGTTCGCCATCATTTCTCGCGATAAGTGTTGCTCTTAATGAATTAATGTGTTCGTATTAATGTCAAATGACCCGCTCGTTGGAATGCGGAATGGCTCCGCGCAATTGATATCATCCACTTAGCAGCTACTGTTGATGTGCTTGGCGGTTGGTGTAAGTGTGAAGGAAAAACGTCAAGACGTTAAAGTTCAAATGTTATAATGAACACAGCCATTTTGTGTAGCTGTTGTATATTTTATAGGTTGATGGCACCTGTTAGTATTAAGACAAAAGCTGGGACAGAGTGTCATTTGGGTTCAAGACCCTTAAAACGATTTTTGTCATTTTCAAAAGCAATCTATGAGATTATGGTCATTATAATTATCTTTAAGCATAATTATGCGGTTTCTATTCACAAAATCCGTTATAATCTTGTCACTTACACCACTCATCTGCGCAAGCCGCGAGTGTGAGCATCGTACGTACATAAATTATGTCGCAATATAATGTAGGGCCGCTGGATGGCATAACTGACGTCTGATGTATGAAAGTCGAGTGTTCTGTACCGAATCGTGCGAAACTAATCGACATTATAGCTGTTTAGCATTGCGTGTGCGTTGAAAATCACATGCACTTCGGTTTATTCAAAGCGTATAGATTTATTTCAATATTTTAGTTGTTTATTAAAAGTTCTGCTTGAACTTGCGATAAATTGGAGTAAATGAACATTGAAAAACTTGAACCAGTCATAATTAATTTTATACAGGACACATTTATTGTGTAAGCAAGAAGTAATTGTGTATGCATACTTTGTTTATTTTATCGCACTTCAATTTAAACTTATTGTTCATGCACTTATCTGTCGTAATAAAAACGATGCATCGCAAGTTAAACGACAGCAATTATATTAAATGATGAAAAACTCGACACCAATAAGACATTACGCGACCGATGAATCTAGGGCGACAATAAATCGACGCGACACTCCATCCGTTGCGCAAATGTCGCACGACCGGGAGAAAGTGATGAGCACTCTCCTGTAAAGGACCGTGTCACCTGCGACCCTATTTCGAACGGTTTCGTGAATAGAGCCCATGGAAACTTGAATAACTTGACTCCATTGTTTCGACAATGGAGTCAGTGGTCAGTGGAGTCAATGGAGTCTAGTAGCCATGTTTCAAATTGTGAAAAACGATCGTCATTTGTTTATCTTAAGATAGATTTGTTCTTCCAATGAATTTAAATGCAGCAGTAACATTTAAATTTTTATTGTCTCCGTAACTACAGTCTTTACGCCATTCGAAGTGAGATTACCTGTCTTAAACCGTGGACATAAAACACAATAAAACCTTATTTATTAAAACCAATTCCTGTACAGAAGCGAGCCCAAGATCGCGGTGGAATGAACTAGTTTGCTCGTAATTTAGAGCTTAGAAAGCAAAACTTGCGGTGCCCTTCGTACTGTGGCTAGTAAATAACTTGGAACAGTCATTATCCGTCTTTACTCCAGATAATGATGTGACACTAATTCTCATTGTTGGTTTAACTGAGATATTGTACCGGTTTGCAAGGATGAAAGTTTTGGAGTAGGTACTTAGATTAGATGTGTATTTAATGCGATTGGCTGCGACAAGACTGCTTATGGAAAGTTTATTACAAAGGAAAGTGTAGAAGACTTATTAGCTATATTCTTTACTTTTATTAGACGATGACGAGTATAGACCAATGAAAGCCCAGCTGGCGTTTTCTTTAGAAGTAATTTTCTATCAGAAAGATAAGCATAAGCATAATCAAGATCAACCTTACAATATTCCCCACTGCTGGGCCGCTCTCTAAGAGGAAGTTAGCCATAACAAAATGTCATAAAAACAAAAAACATCTTGAGGAAATCGACATGTTCTAGAACCGAAAATCGAAGACACAATGTGTCAGAAAATAACGCAACGAAAATCGTTTTCATTTTCAGGTATTACATACATTAGAGTATAATTGACGTCACTCTCAAGTATTCGAGCTCAAATTATTTAGTGAATCATATTCATAGACAAATAAAACACTCCAAATCTCGTGCTCGTGCTCGTAACTCGTGTTTTATCAAAGGAATAGCTTCAGGCAGCACATTAAGACAGGTGTGGCTTTTCTTACAATACATTACTACGATGTTGTATGAACAGTCGCCTGCACTTCAGTGGTAACAGATATTGACAGCGTCTTTATGGCGTAGCTGTAAGGGTGATTTTCGTAATGCTATTGTTAACACTGATGTGCGGTTGACTGTTCTTACTTCTGATTTATGTGCGTGTGTGTTGATCTTTATTTTATGCGTAGGGATCTGAATGACGTTGATAGTCCATTTGGGCTTTATCACAGATCAATACAGATGGTACTCTCCGCAAAATCATTTAAATAAAAAGCGACTCTTGTCACGACACAATAAAGTGCAATTCACGTCGCACAGCTCTAATTATCTACAGTTATATTCACCTAGAAGTTGCTTCTCTTTCTATCGCGTAACTCTTATATCGTCTGACTACGTTACACTCACGGAATTGACCCGACAAGACGGGCCTGCCGCGGACTAGTTAAAATGCGGAGTAAACCATCTGCATTCAACTGAGGCGTTACTTAATGAAAATTAGACTGCATAATTTGAATAGTTAATTTAACCTGTTTAAAGATAAAGATCATTTATTTGTCCAAAATCGTCATTTATTTGTCAGAGTATATCGGAGGTGTCATGAGTACGGCATGTCAATTGACAACGAAACGCAAGCGTGAAGTTGGCGCGCTTCGACAGAGTCTAGCCTGACGTTCGTATTGCGAGTCTACGAGGGGCTCTGCGGTGGCGTGGCGCAGCTCCCTCGACCATCGGCCATCGTAAGGATAACAAGTACCTAGAAACTGTCCGACGATTCGTTTTGTACATTTTGTCAAGTTCAAATATAACCCAAAAATCAATAATCAACTTCAGACGTTTTCTTTTCGCCCGCAACACATCTACGCTCAGTAAAATGTTCAACGGTGAAGATTCCAGCTCCAATCGGCCCTCTGTCCCGATAAGTATATACACACATGGCATGCAAGTTTGTTTGTAATGTGCATAAATTACTAAGACCACACAAGTGATAGTTTATTTTGGACGTCTACGTTCCCTTATCTTCGTATGCGTAACCAGATAAGAGTTATTTCTATTGTAATTTCTGCAAGTATTCAAGTAATAAGAATCGATTAAGGAAAACATGATAATGGATGAGCAATAGCTGCATGATATGATCGGTTATTGCCATCGTTATTGCAAATTATAGTGTTGGTAATAGAAAGGTACGTCTCATCAATAAAAGACAATAAAAATACCGATAAAATGCGTGAAAGCTCAGTTTTTGCCATCCTTAACAAACAACTCATTAACTCATTAATCAAAGATTTCTCCAGAACAAATCGTACAGAATATAATCCGAAAACCGTGTCGGCATAATCGGACGATTTTTCGGTATTACACATTACGTTTGATCGTAAAAATAGTAAGTAATAATAATATGTTGCTGCCGCCGACGAGGCGACGCCCGCCGCCTCAGCGGCGTAAGAAAGGCAGCGATCATACCAAAACGCATAGCCGACTACCGTGAGCGTCCAGTACAAAATGTATAAAAAACGACGTCTGCCATCGACTGACTGTCCTTTGTCCTCGAAGTTCATAGTGGCGGATTTAACACTAAAGGCGCCTTGGGCGATTTCTACGGCGCACTGTGGATCGTAAAAAGACTCTCGAAGACATTGGATCTTAAATTTTAAAGTGTCGATTTTTGCTTGAAATGGCTTCTAATAGCCAATATTATGCATAAATATATCATAAGATACAATCAGGTAGGCAAATTGGCAACTTATATTTTTTTTACAAAAAATATGTGTGAAGCTAATGCTTATATCTCCGTAACGGAGAGAATAACCGTTATATCCTTGCACACGGTGATGTAACTATTTATTTATGATTTTTTGAAATACTTAATTTTCACAGACTAGGTGCGCGTTTAAAAAAAAAAAAAAAAAGGCTGTAATTCTCGATAAATGAAATGAATACTTTGTCGACTTCTGCAGAAAAGTTCGAGAATGAGGAGAATATAGGATGCAAGATCAAGCAAAGCGAGCTAAAAATCTTTAGCGCGGTGCCTCAGCTGGTCTTTGGTTTTCTAGGAAAAAAAATACCCTAACGCCGCCGTAGATACTGGTGTGAACGCGGCTTAAAGCCCAGTGTTGTGCAAGCGGTAATATGAACTTTCATTACGGTCAATGTCGCAGTGTGTCGAAGAGTTATGTTTATTTTAGATGGGGCGGGTTGAGCGCTGTCCTTTGTTGCACGAGTTCGAGGTTCAAGGATACAGGTGTGGTGGGTATCGACGTGTTACTGACGGGTGACGGTGAAGGGGTGAAGAGGTTTTGTATTCTTGAGGTCTTACAAATTCT
Source organism: Agrochola lota (assembly GCA_947364205.1). NCBI lineage: Eukaryota > Metazoa > Arthropoda > Insecta > Lepidoptera > Noctuidae > Agrochola > Agrochola lota. Next base: position 17,506,745 of record OX376228.1, read on the forward strand.
GATTTTTCATTTCGAATTCAGCACTTATTTTTTTTTATATTCTCAGATAAAATGTAGGAACTTATTGAATTGAAGAACCGCATCAGGAACTTGTAAAATCAGATCAGACAATTTCATAGTCTTACTAGCGAGTATTGGAAGTTCAGAAGGATTGATAAATACGTTTCTAAACGAACCTATTTCTCCAGCACTCTTAGCATGACCACAATAGAAACGGGTTTTGTCGACGGAAGAATAGACAAAATGACGCATAAACAATCACAATCTATCATTTTGTCTATGCTTCCGTCAACTAAACCCGTAGAAAACCCGTTTCTATGGTTGTCATGATCGCGTACTGTTCGAAAGTAATTTTTACGCAAACCCAGGCTAGGTTTGCGTAATACATCTTCTTTTCTTAGACATATCAAATCGGAAATGAAACTAAAATAAGCATTGAAAGTGGTTTCTTAGTACAAATGTGGTAGTATATAAACACTGAATTTGGCACTAAAGATTTCCTGAATATCCGCCAGGACATTCTAGACATTTTCACTCACTAATGGATAGACTTTGTTTATGATATAACGTGTATTTTCTGACATACATGGCCAGATAAACAAGATCTCTTTTCTTCCAGCGCTGGCCCTAATATCAACGTCAGGACTTCGTCATATTCCACCAATGACAACGCAGTATAACGCAAGCGTGTTCATCGCTATTGGTTGATCTGTGCTTATAGCGTGATCTTGGGCCAATCAAGTGATGTATCACCCACGGGGATAAACCCAGCCAGAAATACTAAAGTACCAGGGACACATGTTGCGTAGGTGTTTCTTCCTAAGAAAAAAAAACTCCGTCAACGGGTTCAGTCCTCTCATTAATCACCCCGAATGTTTAATAAAGCGGATCACTACTAATGAAATGGTGACTGATGGTCTGTTACACGCATTTGTTTCATGTAGGCTTCAATGAGATCGTTCAACTTTGGCTTTTGTTGCCATCAGGCACCAGGTCGTTGTTGTTGAAAGAGATATAACAATTTGAACATTACATAAGATTGAGTAAAGATTTATGCTCAGAATTAGAATCTGGCTCAGAATGTCTATATTAACTGCTTTTAGTGAGCATGCTTTTGGTAGTTGACTGGTAGAGAATGTCTTGTGGCTTTTAGTCCGCTTATGATAGTACCACTAACTGTACCTATCAATCTGCCTAGCCTTTTCCCATCTACGTTGAGGTCGGCTTCCAGTCTAGCCGGATGCAGCTGAATACCTGTATTTTCAATGAAGCGATTGCCTATCTGACCTCTACAACCCATTATCTGGATAATACGATATCCCTTGGTAATACTGCCATGGTTGTCAGAGTTTCGGGCTTCTGACGACCCGTAACGACTGTCAAAGATCCACGAATGACAACCGGAACCAACGTCCCGGCTGTCATTCGCACGCAAGCCATGTTAAGAGTTAGAGGCACGGAGGGGTCTTGGTATGTTAAGATGGTCACCCATTAAAGGACCAACCGCGGCAAGCGTAGCTTAACCTGATCGATCGACCCGTGCGGCTGTTGTTACTTAGCCACAAACGTATATGAAATTTAAATAAATAATATGAAAACTTACTGAAATGAACTTAGGAAACTATCTACCTAAGTTCATTTGAGTAATTTTGGTAATGTTCCAAGTTGTGCCAAAAATTTGGTATTTTTTGGTACACTTTGGAATATTACCAAATGTGTAACCATAAGTAATATATACAAAACTCACTTTCAAACCCAGCTAGAAATAACAATCAAAATTTTTATATTTTCCGTTTTTTGCTCAAAACACTAATGGATACGCAACGTTTCCTCGGTACAAATTAGTATTAATTAAAACACATAATACTACAGTCTACAAAGACTTCAGTATCGCAGCAAGCGGATGAAACGCCTTTATGCGTGAAACTCTTTCAGCACGCCTTTGATGCACTTGTCCCACCACCGGCGATTAACGACGAGCGAGTAGAGTTGGCAAATAAAAACGAGTCAAGATTCGTGCAGACTGGCGTGACGCGACGGCGCGACGCGACTCTAACAAAACCATTTCGAAGAAAACTTGACGGTAGTATAATTACCGGTGTCGTGTCGCGCCTGTCTGCACGAAGCTTTAATGAGCAGCGAGTGCGCGACGGCGACGACCGATTACGCACTGCTGTACCAAGCGTGAGTCTCCCAGCGAGTGTTGTGCCCGCCAAGCGAACATCGCTGAGCGAGTAAGTACTATCTTTGATATCTTGTCGCTGCAACTAACGAGTTCTTGCCGGCGGTGTAAACAGTCAGGGATCAACTATTAATATATGCAGCTCTTTTACTTACACGGGACCTACAATCTTTTGTACGTTTCTTGAGCGAGAAAATCGTTGATAGAGAGTCGCTTCCTCATCGGCGGTGCTTAATTCTAATAAAAGCTGCCACAGTGGCACTCCACCTTTGAGCTTGAAAAGTTTTATTTTTATGGAGAGCTTTGTGAGGGTTTTACGTCTAGATAGCTCGTACTTTGAGTTTATTAGCTAGGTAGAAAATATTACAATAGAAAAGAGCTTCTAAACTTTTTGTAGTTTTCATCGTTATGGTGAAATGAATTTCCAAAAGCGTGGATCTTGCCTGCAAGCATAACTGATAAAGTTCTCCTAACCCTGTAACTATCCTCCTTAGATAGGTATTTAAAATCAGCACAAATAAATACACACAGGATATACAACAGACGCAAATACACATGCGAGCAAGAACGTCTGGCACAATTATAACATAAAAGTCATTAATAAACGCGTGTTTAATTAGTGAAACTATGTGGGGGGCGTCCGTCAAGAATTAGTTCCAAGGTTACAGATTTTTTTGTTATTGCCAAGACTTGGCTTGCCTCCAGGTTAGTGACGGCCGTTGATTCATTTGGGTCTAGAACTGGTAATTAATATTAGAACGGTTATAGTACTAGTTTTATGGATGCTTGTTGATGTTTTTATAGTTGAGTTTGAGTATTATTTTTTATGTTTTTGATTTAATTAGCGGCGTTGAAGATTTGTAAACTTGTTCTTGAGACAGTATAAACTATTTTAGATTTTATCGACCAGATATCTAAGGGATCTCGCGCACTAGACGGCCACGACTCTGGCCAGTCGTGGTCCGTGGCCCGGTGTGCAGCTAGTTGGCCGTTTAGCGTGCGCGAATTGTGCGCGATTCGGATCAGTTTCTATAGTTTACCTAGTCGCTGCGGCCACTGGTCGTGGCCGTCTAGGGCGCGAGATCCCTTATATGCCATGGAAGTCCATAATACCTACGACCGAAAACAAATGTCACAAAAATATTCTGTACTTAATGTATCAATTAGTACATAAACATTGATGTTTTTGAAAGACATAAATATGTTAATTTATTTAATTTGTAGAAATGTTAGTAGTATCGGAAGTGCTATATCGACGGGTCACACTCCTCGTAAAAACTAATACGTCAATTAACATAATCAATGCAAAAAAAATCTTAATACCTACTACCAATGATCTACTTATCATTGGTAGTAGATATTAAGCTTTTTTTTCAAAATAGTTTATTCCGTCATATTCCCATAAATATGATGGAATAACCTACTTTGAACCTACTTCGCATTGAATTAATTAACTATTTAAAAAATTCTAGTTTCAAAAAAAATAAAAACAATAGGAGAAAAAAATATTGCATCGAAAAATAAAAAGATTTTTCCAAAAAGTACTTATGTAAAAAAAACATTGACAAAAAATAATGGTAGCCTACACTGGCCATTGATAATAATCAGTTTATATAAGTTGGATTAATTTGTAATTCTGCAGCGAAGAACCAACCATAAACTATAAAACTTATTAATATTTATCTACTAACTTAAAGTAACAGATCGTTAATCTGTCAGAACATAAAATACAGCAAATAAATATGCATTAAAATAACTAATCCTATTATAAAAGTTACGTATCTAATATAAAAACGATTTGCAAATAGTCGTGTCCATGCATTTTAAAACACAATTTATGCAAATAAAAATATGTTATGATCTAAAATCGATATTAGAAAAACGTCTCTAAATATATACGACATTGATGTCAATTATTTTGTTATAATAATATAATACGAGCGGTTTGCCCGCGAGTTTGTCCACGTGGATAACGGATTTTCAAAAAAAAAAAGAAAAGGCAACGCCTCTCTTCTCTCCAGGAAGGTGGATTGACACAAGGAAAGGGTAGCCTATGCTCAGCATTGACAGAAGTCGGCCTGTGGATGATGATGACTCCAGCACTGCATTTTATCGGTTACAAGGGGTTGATTATTGGTATAGCTGTGGTGGGTGGTAAAAGCCGCGACTAAAGAATGATCATGGGATCTAACCCCAAGCAGGCATTTTACTTTGCGTAAATTATTTCATCACCCTGCTCTCAAAACGGTGAAGGAAAACATCGTGAGGAAGCGGGCATGTCCTAAAACCAAAAAATCTAAGAAATCAACCCGCACTGGGCCGTGGTGGATTATGGCCTACTCCCTATCTCAGTGAGGAGATTTGTGTCCTAGCAGTGGGATCGGTTCAGCGGTATTGGCGATAAAATGTGACAGACAGACAGACTTGAGACAATTTCGCATTTATAATATTAGTATGGGTTTCTAGTTACATAATATGTAGGTAATTTTTGACTGGACAAGAAACGAGACGGCGCCAAAATATTATTTATGTAACACGGTTCTTTTCAAATCCGGCCTGTCTCCGTTTTATATTTAATGATGATTTGATATGATAGCAGTTTCCTCTATGTATGACATAATGTGAACAGTTTTACAAGTTCAAAGAGGATCTCGTTATTTATTCAAATTAAGATGTGTTACGATTTGTGTAGGCTATTTAGAAAGATAAAAATTACTGAATGAGTAAAGGGAACTAAGATGCGATAAATCTTTTTTTTTATGAAATGAAATGTTTTCATTTAAATAAAACTTGTAAATGTTTGGCTATCCTAACTTCCTTCCTAACTAATATTGTAAATGCGAAAGTGAGTTTGTTTGTTACGCTTTCTTGCTAAAACAGCTGAACGGATTTGGATAAATTTTGGCATATGGGTAAACCATGACCCGAGTTAGGACATAGGATACTTTTTATCCCGATATTCCCACGGGATCGAGACTTATGCGGGTGAAACCGATAACTAAAACTATACTTAATACTTCCTTAAAAATGCAATTGCAAATGAATCGAAAGATGCAAACCAAGAAGTATAAAAATCATAATAATCATCTATTTAAAACTGTTGTAATTTCAGCAATATTTATGCAAATAACCAAATATTACACTACAGTAACGTAACTGCAATTCAAATTAACGTACTAACGTAACTAACGTAATAGCAATAAAGTAGTAACGAGAAACGTAACTGTTTAGATGTTGTAAGGTTAAACCCAGAGACCATATGGCGTCGCAAAAGCCCACGGTTTTTACGGTATTCGATCAAAGTATAGATAAGTGGCAGAAGACTTGGTTGAAACAACTTGGAAAATTCGGCTGATTCAGACGGATACTGTGCGAGCCATCGTTGGAGCTGTCAAAAAGAAAAGTCTTGCCGGTAAAGAGAATTAAAGTTTTGTGATGTACTAAAAGATGTGGAGGATGAAATTAACGACTTATTCTGTAGTATTCAGATTAAAATAATAAAATAGAACATAAAGAGAGAAATGGAGAGCCAGACATGAGATCGGAGCGTAGAAGCAGAATTGGTGATCTGATAAACAATTACTGCAGAACAGAATACTATGTCAGAAGCTATATAAATGACTCGACAAGCAACCCTGATTCATGCAAATAGTAGACAACCTTCCATAACACTTCTGCATTTCAATGAATGAATGAATGAATGAATGAATGAATGAAATGCACCGATCCCAGCGTGGTTTAACCAGACTCGATAAATCGAATGAACCCCAAGATTTGCACTAGCCCATGAAGCCTCATGTTTCATGGGACTACAAAGGCCATTGCATATCTAGGAGTAGACCGGGGGGCGCGGGTAATGGTAAGCACCATAAATAGTGTTAAGACTAGAGATGCCACGAATACTCGCTATTATTCGGTATCACTTGATTTTTTTTATTTATTCGTCGAATACTGAATAAAAGTGTGTATTATTCTCCATTCGACGAAGAGAGGTCTAAATAAAAATAAACAGAAAAACTATAGACTTAAAAATAATCAAACTTTTATTAATCTTTAAAAACAAAACACACTTAGTATTATTATCATTAACATAAAAAGTTAGCCAAAAATCAGTCATGCTGAAGTTAATTAGTTAGGTTTTGTAATTAATAATTTAAAAGGAGCAGATTGTGGTTGCACGATTGGGATCGAGTCGGTTGCGTTTTCATAAATCAAACCTTCCTCAGAAAACAAATAAACGATATGATTAATAATTTGAGAATAAATATTATTTTTTTTGTATTCCTTTTTTTATGACGAGTAATAATGGCAAGTGTTTGACTATTCGCCATAGGGAATGGCGATTAATCAATATTCGCCTATTTGCCGCGAATGTTTGTTATTCGCGGCATCTCTAGTTAAAACCTACACACTCGTACCTCAAATGAATAGTTATGAGGACCGGACGATAACATAAAGAATACAAGTAAAAGAATACAAGTACAAGTTAGCACCCAAAATGGGTAAGACTCTTAATGTCTTCATTACGCTAGCTTTGGAAAGACGATAGACACAACGACTCCTTGTACGATGCCGCATCGAGGTCTATCTATGGGTATTTATTTAGACGAGCTATTTGAATTTTAAATTAAGGCTGCAGCAAGAATTTCTAGAAAAGGACTATTCTAGACGTGTCTAATAAAATCAATCTGCAGTGTTGGACACCAGGAAAATACATAATAAAGAAAATAAACTAAACACTTCTTCTTTTAGTGGTTAGTGACTAACCTAGTGTCAGAGTTTTAAAGCCGCCCATGGGCCTCTGACTTGGCTTCACATGCCGTCGAGAAATATCTCTCAGACATGTTTCCTCACGATGTTTTCATGTTTTCCTTCACCGTTTTTGAAGCAAGTGATAATTATACAATACGCACATGAATCCGAAAAGTCATAGGTGCGTGCCTTGGGTTCGAACTCGAGACCTATGACTTGGCAGTCTGACGGTCACACCACTAGATTATCACTACCGTCGTATCGTCGTATTAAACACTACACTACAGTTTCTGAACTCATCCGGGGACTGCACGCAGTTGATATTGGTGGCCTTAGCGAAGTGTTAAGTGCAAAAAAAGCAGTGTGAGTTTGCTTCAATCGCTTTGTTTTTCTCGGTGACTGAATCTCTTTCTTCCGATTTACACTACACATCAGTCAGTCACAACACAACACAACGACACTATACAGTATACACTATTCATTTGCACCGCTTTCTTTCCGTATATTATTCACCCTCCGTTTTATTTCTATTAATACCTTTCGTTATAGAGTATTATTATATATTCTTTGAACCACACTAAATTATAATTTTTATCTATCTCCAATAGATATTTCTTGTTAAATAAAATATATCACAGAACATTTATACTGTCGAATACATCGCAGATTCGCAGCCACAGAGTACTTGCAGTGCGCCCGCGTCCCTTCGCTTGTCACCATAGATAATAAATAGTCTATACTATGGACAAGTGATGTTGGAACGTCGGGCGTGTATAGATTCATTTATTTATTACTTAGTTTCAGTTTTTATTTGTACTATTTTATTTCTTATTATTTTTATTGCTTTATCATTTGGTCTATCCCATAATGGGATTTATCTATGTCCGTAGGTGTGTCCGTGACATCACAGTGGGCCCTATCAGAATACCAGCGCTGCGGATTTATTTTTAAATATCGCCGCATTATGCTGAGATAGTGGCCTTTTTGGCCTCGCACAGATCTTTACTTTTCTGTTTGTATTTTAATTTTATATTTTTTATTATTACTTATTATTGTTTGTATTTCCTGTGCGTGTCCCAAATAAAATATTTTTCTTTCTTTCTTACAAAATATACAATGGACGGCCTTATCGCTTTCTGCGATCTCCTTCATGTAACCTTGGAATGTACAGTGATTGAACACAAAATGGTACCGAATAAAAGGTCATAAAATGAAAAGTATACTGTAAGTGTAGTGTATACTTATTTTAGTGAAAAGCTTAGAAACTTAGATACTATAGTCCTGGGATAAATCATCATCATCATCATTTCAGCCGAAAGACGTCCACTGATGGACATAGGCCTCCTCCTCTGCCACTTCGACCGGTTCTGTGCTTCTCGCATCCAACGGATTCCTGCGGCCTTCACAAGGTCATAGGTCCACCTTGTGGGGGCCTTCCAACGCTACATTTTCCAGTCATCAGCCATCTGTTCTGCGAGCAATGTGCCCTGCCCAATGCGACCTAAGTATGGTAATTCTTCGGGCTATGTTGGCTACCTTTTCGTTCGCCTACGGATCTCTTCATTTCTGATTCGATCACATAGGGAAAGTCCAAGTATAGGGTTAAATGCGTCAATACAACGAAAACTGCGCACAAAACTCCAACTCAATAAGTTACAGCTTTACGTCGGTAAACATTGCATTTCGCTCCGAGCCTCCAACCATCTGTTTTGGTTCGAACGAAATAGCGGCTCAACAACAAATGCCATTGATAGAGTACAACATTACCTCCTAAGTAAGGTCCACAAGTAAGGCAAGAGCACCTACTATCCTCACGTGCTGATAGTGATTTGTTCTTTCGTCAAGAATTGCGATACCATATGTCGAAACACGTCAAGTTAAATAAGATTCTATAATAAGTCCCCTAAAGTCTAAATTCAGGTGTACATCCTTTAGGTAGTGGACACACGCTTGCCAGTTAAAGTCGATCCAGCGGCCGGCAATTGGTAGGTAGCAACTTTACTTCAAGCCTGATTGATGGATAGGCTGACAGCCGTAACCAGGTGTGTAGAACTGAGGAGACGGTTTCTCTAGAAACTGTGTGAGATAATAATTGTTTTTGCAATGTTGCGACATGTCTGATTGTAAAATATCCGTGGACAGTGACATTAACGAGGTCTTTCTCCACAGAATTATGTGTGGTTAGGGCGAATGGACGTGACATACATGTTAAACTGAGTTTTGATGTCTGATAACCAATTGTCGTATGTCACTTTTATTGCGCAACCCAGTAGGATAAACCAAGTTATTTTTAGATATATAAATTCGCTCCTGTATACCTGTAAAAATTGTAAAGTCAGGCAATAATTGATTAATAGGTGCTGTACCTAAGTGGGTAGGTATAATAGAAAGCTAATCTGCGCTATCAATCGGAGGAGACGTGACGCGTGCTGTGACGCGGGCGCAGGTAACGAGAGCCAGCGACAAAGATGGAATTTGACATTTGTGACGATTGTGTCAAGAGTGAGACTTGTAGGGATGGCGATATTGCTGGTGTAAGAAAGATCGAAGACAAAGAAGGGAGAGATATTGATTGTTTTCAGCATAGATACCTTACGTACACCAAGAAATGGATGTCTTCAATGCACAGAAATTTGTGAATTTTATTAACCTTGAATGTTTTTATACAAGTTAACAGTTTGGTTTGGGGATTTAGCCAAACAACGAGATTTCCTATCCAGCGATTGCTCAAAACAACGTCAATACGCATGAAGAAGTGTATTACTGTCCATTGGTTCATCTGTGCCTGGGACGTAGGTAGTCTTGAAAACCAAACACGTGACTCAGGTGTCAACGCAGTAAATGAACCATGACTAAGCATAAATATAAAAAGTAAAAAAAAAAGATATTATTGATGTTTTTTTTTTATGATTTGAGTAATGTACTTCTGATATTTAATTTTAGTTATAATAGTATGATTCTGGTGTGTATTTGAATGTTAGGTTACTAACATAATTCTTAAGTATACTAACAAAAATATGGATCACTGTGTTTGAATTAAATAAATAAATAAAATCAAGCATAAATTGACATATTCACGAACTACCAGTTGGCAATTTGCTTTTTAAAACGGAGCCAAGAAAAATATACCTTTTGGTAAAGAAAAACTGGGTTAAAGCTCAAAACATTTTCTAATTTTCCGTAGAATGTTTATGACTTAAAGCTGTGTTGGAAAGTAGGTCGGATAAAGTGCGTCAGTTGTGCTTTTTACCCGCTTTTACCCTATACGGAGCGCCAGTTTCCGACGCTCAGCCTATGAAGATATAGCTTTAATCAAAAAGAGTTCCCATCTTTATAGACTGACTTTGCTCACTGAGATTATATTTCAGTGAGAATAAATAAGCCTTACTTAGACATAGGGTTTAGGGATGTGAAATTAGCGTGGGGATTGATATCGACAAAATATAATTTTACAACTACTCATCTCATTATTAGCCGACTTCTAGGAAAATGTAATGATTTAAGTCCTTTGAATTTATTTACAAAATGTCCTCATTAAAATTTTAATGCTAATGGCCGTTTCGCCCTCCCAAAAGTTTTCTTTGCCAAATAACATAACTAAGGTGCAAGGCGCATGACTCGTGAATAAATAGCGTATAAAAATCACGCTGGACATTACAAGATTACTATCTTCATAAATATTATCACAAATATTTATCGGTATAAGGAAATTGTCTGTTTGATTTCGTAGCAATAAATTCATAGTCGGAACAGTTCACTGCTATCTCACAAACTTAATTGGCCAAAGCATTTAACCTTTAAGAACTCGAAAATTCAATTTGGCTTATATAAGACGCTTGTTACGATACAAATTTACGCTTAATATCTGTCGGCTACGATTCAGAATGAAGAAATTATTATTAACTGAATATAGAGCGCTGCAATTAGCCGGTTTTAAGGGAGGAGTCGGTATGAGTAACTGCTCACGTCGCCTTGACAGAAACAACTTAATTCAGAGCAATTACGATCACACCGTGTATAAAGCTCACGCATAATTGCTTAGACGCCGTATATTAACTAGTATCGATTAATTACTGATCTTTTTATATCGATACCGCACTGAGTGGTCACAACACTAATCGGCGGACCATTCGGAATGTAATGGGCGGCGATAAAAATTGTAACACGTGTTTTATGTTGAACAAAAGGATTTAAAGAATGTTGTTGCGCAAGAGCACCTACTTGGACAGTTCAAGACCCTGGAGAGCGAGTGACATTAAAGTTCTATTATGTTTGAAGTGAAGCATGGTGATAAAAAATACTCAAGTGAACTGTCGGGTGGTTCCTTTTTAGTGCATTGCAAAAAATGTGCTGCGACGCCTGCGACATGAACACATCACACCTACTGCGTACCTAGTCTTGTTAACTCTGCAGGTTACTTTATAAGGACTTGTTGATAATATTTCTACATTGTCGGTCTCTTTTGGTGCATAGCCGGCTGGTTACAAAATTAATTTAAATGGCTGCACAGGGCACGCAGGTCACACAGTTATTATTCTAGTTCCTAATTTAAAGCAGTTTTTGTTACCCCTTTTTAAACAGAGTAAATTATGGGTGACCAGTAAAATAAAAGCGTCTAGGTAAAACTTTAAACAGCAATAAAAATATAATGAGCAAGTTTATATGGAAATCACGTACGCAACAATTTAAGTCTGACATTACGATTTTCCCCGAAGCGCAGATATTTTGCAAAGTGACTTTATTCGCGGTACAGCGGCAGCTGCCTCTGGTAGCTCAAAAACCACAGTGTTTAGAGACTAACTTCCGATATTTGAACGGTATCCAAACTGTCGCTTAACTGTTTCCTCGGATTATAGTGTAACGTAATTGCGCGCGCGCTGCTTACGTCATCGGCGCAGGAGCAGCGCGAATTATATGCTATTGTTGAAGTTATGAAACGGACAATCGAAATTGTTTTACAAATTACTGAAATTTGATAAATTGTGATTGGTTCGTATTTGCAATGTTTGTTTATTTGTGTGTGCAATATTAATTAATATTTGCTCTAGATTTCATATTTCAAATCTATTTTAAAATCGAAATAAAATAAACGAATCTTCTTGTGCCTTATTAATTTATTTTTCTCACAATCACATAATCATTGTAACAAATCGAGTTTCTGTCACACAAAGCCCGTCATATGCACAGATAACATAAGAAAAATAACCTTATGCTGTAACAGCCATCACATGAGACAAGTACATAAGTACTTTGATCGTAAACCATTGTGCTGAGGTCAATGACACCATGATTCACGACGATCTATCACCATCATTTATCAACGTACTACAGAAACGTGGACGTAAAAAAGCTAATCAATAGTGCTGTTTTTCGGTAAGTGCCCTTAGCTTTTTGCGAGGCTTTTTATATGGCACGATGTTTTTAAGTTGGACATACTGTCGTGGCGTTATTCGAATTAATAAATCTTTTTTTATGTGAGTGTTTTTTTGTTTCTAGTCTTCTTTCGAAAAAGGAGATCCTAAAAGTACCAAATTCTTGTTGGAATGTTATGATGATTTAGATTTTACAACACAATCACCCTATAACGTTCCCACTGGTGGGACACAGGCGTCTTCTCTATGAGAGGGAGTGGGCAGTAATCTACCACGCGGGCTCAGTGCGGGTTGATAGATGTCACATGTCTTCGAATTTTTGGTTCTAGAAAGCATGCCGGTTTCCTCACGATGCGATGTTTTCCTTCACCATTTTGAGAGCAGTGGTGATGAAATACTCGTAATATAATAATATAACTATTTGCAAGAATTATTTATTTATTTAACCATATAAATATGCAATAAGAAAGGAACAAAAAAATACGTACAAATCATTATATTTTAGAGAAACTGAAATATTTTGATAATCTAATATCGTTTTAGAGATGTTTAGGTAGCTGTAGTTAACAATGTTTCCGAGAAGCAGGTAAAAGAAAAACTTTTGAAACATAAAATTGTATCTAAGCTAAAATGAGCTCGCTGAACGTTAGGACAATGTGTCGCATGCAACAATAGGAAGACACCGTCACGAACTGCTCCGAGCACTCTACAAAACATTACCTTATCATCACACAAAACCTACACACGATAATCCATCTTAACCACCATAAAATACTACCTAATATCGTGTGATTGTTCCACACAACTGGTACAGTTCAGTGAGGTTGATTGTACACGACTAATTAGTTCGAACGAGTACAAAGAAGAGGTGTGAAAAGTCACAGTTAAATCGCTAAATGTAGTGTAAAATATCGAATAAATGCAACATTCCTTAGTATATTGGTTTTCTGCAGCAGGAAAACGAAAAACAAAGCATTGGTATTTTATCGTTCTGAGAAATCTGTGTTAGTGATGTTATCGATATGTGCAAGCAGGAATGATATCACCTCTTCAAATATGGTTCTGAGCTCTTCTGAAAAGACAGAATTTGGCAACTTCTGCCAAATTGTGTTGAAGTTGCCTCATCTTGATGATTGGTCACAGTGAAAATTCCAATTCAAAAGTCATTTATTCAAACTAGGCTGAGAATCAGCACTTTTCGAACGTCAATTACATAAGAAAGTCCCCCAAAACGCCCACCCTTCACCACTTCCTAGTGCATACACTATTTCACTTCCTTAGCTGGGAAGAAGTGGCGCAACAAACTCCCCTGCAGCACAGCTGTCTATTCAGTTAGAAGAACAAAATACCTATGAGCCTTCGAATGACGGTAAAGAGAATGTTGCCATAATCATCATGTTTGGCGGACTGATTTGTTGGTGTTTCCATTAACAAAAATGCATATAACATCCTTTTTTATGTCTGTTACTAAAAATGCCCTTGAACCTTAGTACAAGGCCAAATTGTTGTTTATAATTTGTTTTTTATAATGTACCTGGGCGACCGAGCTCTACTCAGGTGAATATAGAGATTGCTCATTTAATAGTATAGGATAGTTCATACAAATCCCATGTGCCATGATGGTAAGTACTTACTAATTCCATGCCGCCATGTCACTATTCTAAGGTAGGTAGCCATCTTGTTCTAAACTTTGGGCGACCAACCTCTGCTCGGGTGAAAATAAATTTTCCCAGATATGAGACCTAGCTAGATCGATTTTTCGCCCCCGTAAACCCTAGCTATATAGCAACTTTCATCGAAATCGTTAGAGCCGTTTTCCAGAACGTGATTGCAAATATATAATATGTAATTGTTAGTTCTTCCAAATAAACAAAATAAAATATGACTTTATATGACACCGAAAAGTTGAAGTAAGGCTTTTGTCATGTCTGGACTAGTAGTTTAAATCTTTGAAACAGAGTCTTGGACTCTTAAAGACCAGAAACAATAAACATAATGTTAACTATAAAATCAAAATATTACATGAAGTAGGTAGTTAAATGGACGTGTGAAAGTGTCCTTACTGTCAACTGTTACTTTCTAACACATTAGGCTTTCACGTAAAACATGTAATAACTTTAAATTATGTTCTTTTATGACATTAGTCTGGAGTTTATACTGTAGTTCTATTAGCTTTTGGTTGGTTTTACTAGTAATTTTAAGTCAGACTCACACAAGTAAGGTAGTTTACGACTAAGTCATGCATTTTCATATTTACTTTGAGAGATATTTGTAAAATGTTGAGAAAATACTGTTTTAAATTACCAACTACAAAGCAATTGTTGTATCATTAATTAATTTAATTACTAACTTACTATTACTACTAAAGGTACTTTAATACTAAATACCTAGGTGACCGAGCTTTGCTGGGGTGAAAATAGATAAAATGAATTTTCCCAGATATAAGATCTAGCTAGATCGATTTTTCGCCCCCGTAAACCCCTCCTCAGTTTCAACTTTAATCGAAATCGTTCCAGCCGTTTTCGAGAACCTGATTACAAATATTGCTCACTAGCAGCGCCCCTCGGTTTCACCCGCATAGGTCTCGATCCCGTGGGAATATCGGGATAAAAAGTATCATATGTATCAATCCAGGTTATAAACTATCTGTTTGCCAAATTTCATCCAAATCCGTTCAGTACTTTTTGCGTGAAAGAGTAACAAACATCCATACATACATCCATCCATACTCACAAACTTTCGCGTTTATAATATTAGTAGGATTAAATAGTATAGGATTTTAAGAGTAAAGAGAGAATATTGTATTCCGCAAAGCTTTTCTAAAACAGGTCAACAACAAAAAAAAAAATCGTGAAAGCGCCAGTTATTCAACACACGTCGGAAGTACGAGTAGATAACCACAATTTAATTACCGACAGAACTGTCGATCTGGCAAAATTTATTAATAAGCGTACATAGACTAACAAATTAGGAACACGATTCAAGCGTCGCAGGCCACAGCCATACATCTCAACTTGTCACTAATTACAAATTAATATAATTAGCTACTACACAACACCAGCATAAGTCAACCCCGTCACAATGCTTGCGCGTGCGCCACGGATTTAGTTCGCTACGTCCGCTTTGTGTGCCCGACTGTACTTGTCTGACATTGATCGCATGATTGACAGGTAAGGTCTTGAATTTATTACATATGCAACTATTCAGGCTTGTATTAATAAGATTTAGAATAATATAAAGTATTTGCATTAATATGTTGCATATTTTTCATATGTAAGTATATGAATTCAAACTTATTTATGCAGTACATGACAGAATGATATACATCAATGTTTAATTTACCTACTTCTCAGTTCTTCCAAGCTCATATAGCTCGACATTCCTCGTAATAGGTTTGATTATAAACGCATTTTTGAATGATCAGTAATCAGAATGTTTGATCATTGTTTCATACTTCGAACGGCAGCGATGAAAGAACATCATTTTCCATTATAAACAGGTTACATATTTCATGAATCAAAAGTGAAACTTTCATACCACATTCAAACAACGCGGACAACAAAAGAACAATCATTATGTTTCGAAATACCTCACTCACCGCACTGTGACTGTATCCCTTACAAAATTTAATATTTCATCATGGCCACCCCATACATTACACCGAATTTGCCACATAATTGTTGCCTTTAAGAAGCAAATTGAAATGTACTTTATTTTTATATAAGTAAAGTATGTTGTTGATTGACGAGGGCGATTAAGTGTGTACCTAATTTTTTGAGTCTGACAATACAAAAGTGTATAGTGTAATGTGTGTGGTCACGGGAGAAGTGTCACAATGGACACCGTGAAATAGTTTTTTTATTTGATGAAACGTTAATCGTGTCAGACGTGTCTTTGTAGTGCAAGACATAGGAAAGCGATGACTTGGGACGGTTTAATAATAAATTAATGAAGAAGAAGAAAAAATTAAAATCTATAGCAACCATCAACCATAGAACGACAATCAGCACCAATGATTCCAATCTAACTCTGTTAGTTTTAAAAGAGAACTATTTCAATTCAAACATATTATGTATCCACATTAGTTTCACGCTCTTAAAAGGTAAAAAGTAAATATGTGAACCACGCAATTAGGTTGTAAAATAATTAGCGATTTGATTGGATTCGCGGAATACACAATATAAAGTGTGTGCGATCGAGGTTGGCCTGACAAGGATAGCTAGTTTGACGGGTTGGACATATCCATTAAATAGAAAGTAGTACGTGGGGACCAGAGAGCCATCGGTCCCTTGACAGGGCTTTAAATTATACAATGATTAGTTTTGCTATGCGTCTCACACAGCGCTATAAAGTAGAAAGGCGATACTCACTTCGAAATTGGTATTTGGTAAATCATGTCAAGTCCAGTTTCACCTCAATGTGTTTTCTAAGAAGCACAGTTGAGAAATCGAGAAGAGTCTATATATAATAATAACAAATATTGTAAACGAATACAAAATAAAACAGTCAACAACAGAAATAGTTTCTTTCAACACATTTGCAAGCTGTTACAAAGTGCATCAAGAGAAAAGCAAGGTCGAAAGTAAATTAAGTAAAGATGAGAAATATGAAGTGGTGAAATGACAGCCATTAATGACCGTGCCGTTATTATTAAAACAGTGTTATTTTTATAGTATTTTACAGTCTTTTATAAATTAAAAACATACATTCGAAGAATTTCACAAAAGTAAAAACAAAAATATCATGAGAAAGTTCATTGGCCCCACCACGTGGTGTGTGCGTAAACAAACGGTTAACATATATATAAATTAATAAACATTTCGAGCAGGAAAACCTTGAGAGGATAAATATAGGGTGTTGCGCAGACGCGGCGGCGGCTCGGCGCGGGCGCAGCCGAGCACGCATGCGCGAATGTTTATAACACTGGACACGAAATTCACTTAAATAATGTTCCTGGAATTGTGATATTTAATGTTCCACAATTCGATTCGAGATTTTTCCGATTCATTAAATTGTTCGCTCGTTGCCAAGGTTAGTGTAACAACATAAACATTCGAGAAATTATTGTAATTTTTCTCGTCACGGATTGGGTGAGATATGAAAATAAAACATCTGAGAATTGACGATAAATTGTGGGGCGTCTTGAAATAGCTAATGTTTAATGGATGAAAAATTCATGAACGTTGCTATGCTAATAAAGCGAAATGAAGAGAAATAGTAATAAGTTAAAATATGAGTTGGGCGTTTGATGTCTCAGGGGCGACCACCTTGCAGGAATATTAATGGCACAAGAAACAGCTTGTTTAATTACTAGTCGGTGAGCACACAGTAATTGATGCTCGCAAACAAGATCAATTCCCAGTGAAATCCGATCCGCCCAACCTAGAAATGAGTCCTCTATTTAGATATTGAAAACTGTTTATGTTAAGGTATTGCTTAAGTAGAAACATACGCACCGACATCAGCGTGAATTTTGACTGATGGTAAATGAGTTTTCCGACATACCTGAAAACAAAAAGAAATACAGAATTAATTTCCATACATAACATTCAAGCACAGAAATAAAATAAAAATAGATGAACAACAGAGATCCTAGAAAGACGTACAAAGCAATTACACTCATTGAATCATTAGTATAATGCTGCTTGAATCATTTGTATAATCAGCCGAACTCAATGCTGTTGATGTTACTAGATTTAATAAAGTAACATCTTTTAATTCAATTTTCACGCCACGCAGACACTAGCTACTGCCTAACTAGGAAATGTAGAAATTGAATCGAATCCCATTTAATATCATAAGTAGAAATAGCATGACGTTTGAAACTGCGCGTTCATGTGACACACGTGAAGCAGGAAGACGTATAAGAGACATGGTTTTAATGAGATTAGGGCACGGAATGTAGGCGGTGACAAGTTTCGTGATGATGCGTATCATGGATGTGGTAATGGAAGTGATGTGGCGGAAGATTTCGTGTGTTCTGTTATTTGTACTAAATATTCTACACGCAATTCACTCCTGGTGATAGTATAAAATGTGTGGAATAAAGACAAGTTAGGCATTAATCAAAATAGCAAGGAAGAAGGCTGTGGAGTTAATATTTTTCAGATTACAGTTTTCGTTCTTTATTCTACAGTGAGCATGAAAATCTCTCGAAACAACACCGATGCTGAACAAAATGAGGACCAAAACATGAGGCCAAAAAAATAAGCCTTTGATCTGGGCTTATTATTAAATCGTCTTTCTCATGTGTTAATTGTGCATTCCATGATAATCCCGTTACAATTATTGCTGGCATAAATAACAGGCTTCCTGACGGCCCAGATTATATACTGTTTTAATACTATATACTCCTCCGTCGCCTCCCGCACACACACGAATAGCTCATTAACACAAATCATAAGTTGAAGTTAATACACGCGATGTTCAATTTTGTTTCTTTGTATGTAGCAGAAGCGAGCGGCCCATTTGGTGTTAAGTGGTTGGCGAAGTCTATTGACATCTGCAAACCAAAAATTTCGCAAGTGCGCTACCATTCCAGAGGCAACGCTGAAGTAACACGCTTGCCTGCAATTGCACCGATAAACCAGAAGACAGGAACTTTGCAGTCCCTGTAAGTAGAGATTGTATATGTGTGCGAGTATTGAAAGAAGTACGGCAGAAGTAAAATATTTCTATAGCATGCTTAGTTATCGGGCTTCGTGGGAACGGGTCAGTGTCAGTGCCGGCGGCGCCTGAGCAGCGGAAGTCGGCAGGACGTGCTGCACATTACGTTGGAGTGCTATATATTTTGTATCCTTGGCAATTTGTTTGTAAATGTTAGGAATGTTTTTTAATGTGACTAGGATGGAATAGGAATTTAGTGCGTGTGTCGTTGCGTTCTTTTATTTTATTCAGTACTTTTTTTTACTAAGGGCAAGTGCAATATGCGTTGTTCTTCCTTCGCCCTAATTTATCTTTAACACAATACGTCTTCCTTTAGTTTACTCTATGTTGTAAATTAATGTAGATCAATTCAAATCTAGCTTCGAGGAACTTCCATTATTTATAATATATGATTGATGAAAACAAGATGATCTAAATGATATTTGTGGCTATTCAGAACAAACACTAGATTCTCGTAGATAAACATTTTCATTTCCCGTTCCTATTTACGATTTTCCATTGATACCATATTTTATGGCAATGAAAGGAGTTTATTATCAATCGTCTGCGTTGTAATAACGCGTTCCTTCCCAACGCTACTCTTTTAGTCTTCAACCACCATTTATACTTCTGCAGTCCTTCTGAATTCTACGTCAAGGGATTAAGGGTCATATTCATTTGTTGCTTCGTTTTTGTAAAACTTAGGCGTTTCTTGATTGATATCTGCGTGTATCCTGGATTCTACTCCAGGTGCATTTAAGGGCGCTTTTACTTTGGTATATGTAAATGTTTTATTTGCAGCTTGGGGCACGGACGTGAATATCTTTTGATCTGCAACTGTAGTGAATTCATTAGTCGGTACACACAATGTGTGTAAATAGAACGGAAGCCCTGTACATAAGTGTTACCTTTGCGATGTTCATATTGAGCCACTTATATTCTTTGGTCGTGCTTTAACTGACACATTTCCGTTTAGATTGAATAATGTATAGATTAAAGGTTTAAGCTATCACAGTGGTAAGTTAACTACAACTAATCTATGCTACATGTTTGAGTTAACTGTAGTCTCAATGAAATCTTTGTTAAATGGCAGTAAACATCAGTTAAGTGTAAGCACATGATTAGAAATTAATCAATTCGTTACTTTTATGGAGTTGAAGGCCACTATTTCAGTTATATTGCTCTTTAATTTTGTATGAAAGGGTTTTACAGAAGGTTGGACTACCGTATGAGGAGACCACATAGAAGTCCGTTACTTCATTCCAACGAATCGGTTAATCGAATAGGCCATTAATTAAAGGCTCCTAAAGGTTTTGTATTTACCATACAAGCAATCAAGTGAATGAATAGATAATAGGTACCTAAACCAACCCTTTACGTCGAAGATATAACAAACGGCGACTCCAGGAATGACCATTAACACTCACAAAGAAGACCCTTAGTAATCATCTCAAGTACCAGTCTGTTCCCAATACGTGAAAAGTGCATTGCAGCGAAAAATGCATCTTCCCTTTTTAGATCTGAATCACGTACGTTGAGGGCTCTTGGGAAAGGCTTTGTCAGCAGTTTTATCTGAGAGACGAACACTTGAATGCAGTCTCGACTCTCGCGTCAGCCAGGGGGGTGTTACAGAGAGATTGTCAAGTGGAACGTCGCTGGGGTGAACGACCGCTGTTGTCGTAGGTCGGGAAAATTGTTGCTAACTGACGTAGATGGTGTAAATTTGTTGGTGACTCTTTTGTTTCAGTATAGGTCTAACAGTTTCTAAGATCGTCTTTTGTTTTAAGATTGCGTTTTGACTGTGTTTCGGTTTGTTTTCGTTTTGTGCCTGTTTTTGGGATTGTCTTATGTTTTAAGATAGACGTCGATGTAATTGATTGTATCTTTCAGAACAATGGATAAAGGTTGTTGGTATGTATTTCAGCTCAGTAAATTACAAGATTGTTTATTTGGAAGATGCCAGTCTTGTCAAAACAAACAAAATGTAAATTACATTAACGTAATAATATCACGAGTGTTTACATTCAGAGGATCTTGACGTCATTACTTTAGCATCGTGACGAAAGAGCTCGTTATGTCTATTGAATTATATACTTACAGACAAAGGGTAGGTGCCTGTGTAGTATCAATTTACGGGCGAAAGGCTTTTGGTTATCCTTCCAAATGAGATTAAAGGCTATGTTCTATTGACGTCACAGTAAGGAGGGTAGAGGGATGGGGAGGGAACTACGAAGGGTCTACGAAGGAGGGCTGTTATTTTAACTTAAATTTGTGCGGGAGCAAGATTTCAGGTTATTATAATGTACCTCTAGAGATAGTTACTGTTTGCTTAAATATTCTCGTTTAAGAAAATATATGAGGGATATTATCATTTGACTAAAGGCACTCTTCGTAATGTAGTAAAATAATAATGATAAGGGGGCAATGTAAGGAGTAAAGGAAGATAAGTGTAAGTTATTGTTATTTTCACACTTCATAAAACTTATCGATCCGTTGAAATGATGGATGACGAGAAAAAATCTTGTGCAACTGTTATCGGTATCGAACAGTTTAAATTACCGTAGGTATGAGAAAAATTCCACATAAATCTTCAAAAAGAAGTCCTTTCATACATCAAGCAACAATTTTTTTTTTCTCATAAAGATCCACTGTATGGCTTAAAAATAGGACCAGTACATATAGCAAATATTTCACAACCTAATGCTAGCTTCTCACTAAAATAATAACGAACGACTTAATATCAGGCTCGTAACTCACGGGCGCACAGCAGGTGAACTTGCGCACAAAAAAGTAATAACAGCCAGTATTACACAGTGGGATGCCAGTTAGTACGCACTGGATGTGTCGTTGTAAAGGGGAGTGCAGTGTGGTGGAAAGAAACTTCAATTTGCGAATTACGTTTTGGATGGAAAAAACTATGTAGAAATAAGATTATTACTTTTTGGTTTGAGTAAGACTTGGATATGGAAGAAGTTTTAGATCTACAAGTTCGTGCTGAGAATGACGCGGTAGGCAATGAAATTAACTGACAATGAAATGGGCATTTGAACGAAAATCATGCTCCGTGTGCTATTACCAAAGTATGCAAACAATACAAGCAAATTTAAAGAGTTGCACAACGGAAAGTATGTCGAAAACTTTTGCCAAAATAACTTCCAAAAACGCAATATACTTGAAGCCTATGATTGTACAATTCAAACAAAATTTCATGCTCAGCAGAGGAAGTGCTCTCCAGTCCTTTGTAGTGAACTGCACTACATACATTCGCAACAATGACGTACTTGAACAGCTAGACGGGGGGTGTTATAGGGCTCATGAATTGTAACTACACTCCTGTTAATAGCAGTGACAAAAAAACATAATGGCGATGGACACTTTAATTTTGGGCCGATTATAACAGCAGTTGAAATATAAAAAGCTTTCATAAATGAAACTGCACTTTTTAACAAAATGGCAGTAATACCTATAACAGAAATTCCAATATCTAGAGCCACATATTTCCTTGAAGCGACTTCAGTCGCAGTTTCTCAATAAATTGACTGTAACAGGAACTAGCGTTTCGTAAGAAAAACTCTGTTTTTAGAAGAAATGTTGTAATTCTATAAATAATGGCGGGCAGCCATGGTGCACGCACAAACAGACCCGCGAACAGACATGGAGCAGAAGAGAGTGCGGGTCTATGTGTTCTACACAACAGCTTAGGGGTAACACGCAAGAAAAATTTAGTTTTTCTTGTAAAACATGACACACATCAACATGTAATTTCAAAATCCAAGAGCATCGATAGTTTCATTGATTGTCGAATTCAAAGAATGATTTACGTTTATTCATAGAAGTAAAATACTATTTGTTTGAATGAAAGCTATACAAAAACTTAAACCACAAGACATAAAAAAAGCTACAAAAGAATTTAGTACAAAGGGCAGCCCTGCGCAGAATAAACACGATGGATATAAACAAATTGCTGGCACCTGCCATAAAATTTACCTAAAACGGTCACGCACCGCCACATGAACCGTTTGTTTGATGTCGAAACACACACACACACACACTTGACACAGAAGTAACGTAAGTATCGAAAAGTTATAAAGGTGAAGTGGAAAATAACATAAACGAAACACACAAAATGACCAATGATGTCACAATACAGAAAGATAATACAATCATCTTTGTAAAAGAAAAAGAATATGCACCAACAAAGCATCCAGAAATACAACAAATGATAATTGACATTCAAGACAAAGAAATTTTCTGTTAACAATCATAGTTGTTTGCACATAAAACGTTGGGTTACATTCGCACTATTTTTAGTAACACATTAATTCGCTTTTGTGACTCACAGATGTAGTAAAGGGTCCAAATGAGATTTCAATTCCAGCAGCACAATGTGAAAATGGACTTTATTAATAAGTAATAAGGTTGGAAATTAAATGTTTGGAAAGGGAATCATTTCATAAGGTAATAAATAATAATGGATCGTCTTTGGCCTTGGTGAAATTAGTCACCAACGCGTCTCGGCGCAGTAAATTGTGAATTAATGCCTTGATGTGACAGTAGACGCATATTACATATGAAATGCAGTATCTTAATAAAGCAGAAAAAGGATACGACCTCGGAATGAGATATGCGGTATGTAGCTAACAGATTGTCTAGGTGTGGAGGTCAGAATGTAGGTAATAGATTGTAGACGTGAATAAAACATGAAGTGAAGAAGTGGAGAAATGCTAAGTTCATGCAAAAACAAGGGCGCCTTGATACATCTCATTTTAAATATTCTGCTTATTAAACTTTAACCGCGTCGTATCGTCTGTTAAAACTTTAACATATTCGGTTGAACTTCTACATTCAAAATAATGATTAACAATGACCTTAGCAATTAAGATAGTGGCTGTGAATACCATGTGAACCGGGACGGGACGCCTGTGCCTCTATCAATGGGAGCATTTGGCATTGAACTGCCCGTCAATTAATAATGATACAAGCATGTGAGGTTGCGCAAGATCCCGTATTAATGACGATTTATAATTTGTATGAAGCAACGGTAGATTTAGATTATAATAAAACTTAAAATGAACCCAATAAAGAATAATGCACGTAAAGACTTAACTTTAAGAGGAACGACCCGACGGATTAAGCTGATGACATTTCATTAATAACCATAAAAATATTAAAAGCAGACATGATCATCGTTACAGTAAGTAGAAAACCGAATTAATCACAAATTGAATCTTGTGCCTTCCAATCATATGATTGATTCTGGGTCATTAAAGCTATTGTGGCCAGTCAGATAACAATTGGGACACGTATAACTAGTACTCAACGATGAACATGCCTTCACGTCTATTATTACGTTACGTTTAAAGTTTCCAGAGGATGCCAATTTTATACCCTGGACGTTGTCTCGTAAATATAGGTGGAGGCAATAAAACACGTTTATTTCTTTTGCTCCTACTTCAGATTAATTTATTGCAGTGTCCAGAGTAGGATATCCCAGGGAATATAACTTTGTTTGTGAGTTTATGGAAGATCTTAATGTAATTGGAATTTTGCATCTTATGTTTGATCTTTTCTTGAAAAATATGTGTTGCGATGTGAGACTCTTGTCTGTAAATAGAGACATCACATTTCCATCGAAGTGATTAAACGAATTTACAAAACTCGAAGCCAACTTCCTTAAAGAAGAGAAGAATTTGGAAAATTGCCATGGAATTGAATAAAAATGCAATCAAGATTTTCTCAAAAAGACGATTTACACTTAGCCAATTTTGTACTCCAATAAGTCTGCTTTCCGACTCAAATGACCAAATACGAGTAACATACTTTAAAGGATACAAGTGCCAAATTGTTATCCTTTGGTAAAATATTCGAGGCTGGCAGCGTGGCCAAGTGGCAATTGTAATCCTCAATCCGAACGTATGCCAGACATGGTCATATCAATCAGCTACAATGAAGAATACCACACAAAATCTGTTGGTTTACCAATTGATTTTCGTATAAACCGCTGGGTCTAGAAGCAAGAAACATTGCGTAAGAGTTCCTTATAGAGCAAAAGTGCACTAAGAAAGGATTTTTGAAAAACCACCCCCTAAAGGGGCCAAATAGGAGATGAAAGTTTGTAAGGAAGTTCATAATTTTTACCGACGCGACGGTAAAATCAATCACGGCTTATAATGAGATAGTCTTTTGGATTCCTAAAGACCATACGTCATTCGTAATCATTTACATTCCCATACAATTCATGATCGTTTTACCACCCCTATCATAGATTCTGTTCACGAATAAAGTTCGATTTAGACCAAACGAGCAAATGCATATTTAACACCCTCTCTACCAAATTATTTTGTGTAAACAGAGACAGAACGTTCCTTCGTTGGTGTCTCCCTACTAAAATATCTACTAAGAATATCAACAAAATAATGCTCTAGGTCTTGTTCTAGTTCTATGTTTGTTTGGTCTAAACCTCTCTTAGGGGGCGTATTAAGAATCATCTAGGTATCTATGTTTTTACGGATATATATTTTTCATCAGAGCTATTTCTTTAGCTCTGATGAAAAATATAGATAAGCTACTGTTATAATTATTACCCGCGTTATCTTAAATTAATCAGTGTTCAACTTTAAGCCAAATTACTGCTATTAGCTTCAATTGAACCATCAGAGTACAATTAAGCGAATCGGTTGCAATTAACGACGCCTGCAATCATTGTTTCACTTGTCAAGTCAAGACGACTTGCCATTTTAAATATAGGAATACTGTTAATGATTTTATCATCACTTTTTTTTTATGCATCAGCGGAAACAACTTTCGCGTCATCAAGTATATAAATAAAGGAAACAATATATTTTTTGTAATAAATATTTAATTAACTTTATGAAAACGGATAAAGTTACGTATGAATAAGAACATTTCTGTTATTATTAACTACGCTATGTTAACTTAGTTTATTCGAATAGGAACTGTCATAACACTGCAGTGCAATTTCACAGAGCACTGCACTTGAATAATTAATATTATAATTACAGTGAAAGTAGTGTGTAATATAAAGCGGTCAACAGTTGGTCTGTTATTTCAACCATAACGTGGTTTATGACAAATGCGATGCTGACAGGAAGCGGGCTTATTACAAAACAAAGATACATAAATATCCTACTGCAACATAATTCACACTGCAGTTACAAATGAATGAAATATTACACAAATATGTGACCTGAAATATAAAATGTGATGTCAGAAAACCATGCTGTCAAAAAACACATGTAAAATAACATCAGTACTAAGCCAAAGCTGGTAGTAGTAGAGTATTTATAAACAACAGTTATTGGGATTCCAAACACCTTAAAAGCCAAGCCCATAAGGAAAATAATGAATACTCCAAACAAATGGTTAAGATTATTGCAGATAGTTGTAATAATAGTCATAAGATCTAGAAATGGGTATGAATATCACAGTTAATGAGTAAACAGAACTTGTTTCATGTATGTTATAGACTATGTAAGGAAGCGAGGAAATTGTTAGACATCAAAGGTCCATCGAATAGCTTCGATGATCTCGTTAAATATGTCATAGAATGGCGGCAATCAAATAATGTACGCGGTGTGCATTCCTATGGAGATAGGGATGACAATGACAAAGTCACACTCTTTGAAAATGAAAACCCTTTTTTTTAAAGAAATTCTTAGATAATTTCAGCAATCAAGTTCAAGTTTCCGAAATCAAGAAAACAGATACAATACAAAGAGGAGGTTTTAAAACTAGACTCTAAAGAAATATAACCATTTAATTCTCCCTCCTTTGATCTGACGTAATCAGACGCAGAGTTATTTTATAGACAAACTGTAGACGGACGAAACACAGACAACTAGCAAGTTGCATCTAAAAACATGAACAAACGCAGCCCTACTATAAACATATAAAAGGAATGTCCCAGATTGTATCAACGTTCGTTTTGCATGTTACCTACTCATCGAATAAATTCTTGCATCCATCGCATAATCAGAAGTAATATAAATTCACATGGAATTTATATGGAAAATAGACATAAAGATTGTGGTTTACACTGCGGATTAAGGTACACGTTTGTTGGTATCTTTCTAATATTATTCCATATTATTTAATCCGCTTATGATGAACTGTGTAACAGTAGTAAATAATATAATTTATTTTGTATTTAGTGATATGGAAATAAGAATGCAATTTCATCAGCTGTTTATCTTTGAAAAGATCGACCGTTTCACGGAGTAGTAGTGATTGGAGCGTTGTTAGCTCTTCTAATTTATGGCTATTAACTCCATCTTAATACAATGTTTTATTAGTTTAGGTCATGGTAGCATGAGGTGCCAACATATCACCTGGAATTTAATGAACGGTAAGGCAATATTTGGTCTGGTACCTGAGGGCAATGATGAAATAAATTGTGTAATCCAACCACCTTTAACAAGACAATAATTTGGTGTTCCATGTATATCAAGTTGCGGCACAATAAAACAAAATTACATACGGATGGAAGAATAATGCAATATAAAAGGGCTTGCAATTTTTTCCAAGCATTGTCGTCGTCCGCTTCGAGACAAAATTGTACTGAATACAAATTCCTCGTCTATTTTTAGACAGCATTCAGCGAGTCTTTTCATACCAATTATAGTATGCGATGCGTATGTAAAAATAGGCCTCCGCTGACCATTCTCGGAGACTTAAAAAAAGTAAGGTTCTACTATTCAAATGTCTCAGTTGTCTTGCAGACAATCGTTTAATTGAAGCTGCAAGTCTTGTTTCTCATACTTACACAGATACATTCGAAGTTATTTTTAGTGTCGACAATGAAAATGAGATCTTAGCGTGTAATTAATATGATTGGAGTTGAACTAGCTGCATTAATTAAAACTAATGTGCAGTTGTAAGCGAATCTAGAATAAGATACAGAATTAGATCAGGCAACGGGAGCTTCGATAATGGTCCTTGCAGCTTTGGAGATACGGATCATAGGGAATGCAGTTTGCTGTGTGGTTTTTGACAAGATGAGACCTCGCCCTGCCACTTGACGATTCATATGCGCGGCGTTGCGTCGCGCCGTCGCTTTATATTTACAATGGCAATAACATGGAGCCATGAGATATATGGTACCAGTTTAGGTATTGTTACTAGTAATACGACCAGCCTAGTTTTCAGATTCCATTAAAGTAACATCAATAGACGTATTTCCTTCGTTGAACCTTAAAACTTCGTGTTTAAGTAAGTCTTATTTCAACTACAAGTAATATATCATCAAGATATGACATATTTTGATGATATACTAGACAAATACAAAATACAAAATAGTTTATTGTGCCAAATAGAAAATTACATTACATTTGAACGTATTTGGAGCCTCCTTTTAGGCAAACAATGCCTGTATTAGAAGGCTCCGCTCTTTCACAACATACTAAACTTCAGAGTATGTACGACTTTACCACTGGTACCAAACCGCTATCGAAAACTATAAATCCATAACAATGATTATGGGAAGCAAATCAAGGCAATAAAACGGTAATCAAAGAACTACAGCAGACTTTATTTGGTGGCAACTGATTAATGAGAACGGTTATGACTCTGTCAATTAGTGATCAAAATTTCACATTTAATTGGGAGCAGGGTTGTCAGTTTTGAAGTAATTAAGATATACTTTAAAGCAATTAAAGAGAAAGTCATGCAAAAAGGTTTACTCCCGGGTAAATAGAGATCCAATGTATGTGAGCTTTTAAAATAGAAATCCCGCGAAATTTAAATTTTCTTACGGTTTCTGCAATTTGCAGGTCAGTGTTAGGTTGTCATCTTGATCAAAATATGATTCGTGACTATAACAGATAATTATGTATTTACAGAATTATAATCATTAGAATCACTCATACATCTATCTAAAATAGATTTGTTGCATAAGAATGAAAAAGTTAAAGTAAAGCAGAAGCAAAACTGGAACAAAGAATTTTCTGCTCAATTCCACTAAGGTTCTTTGCAATTCAGACCTAGCCGAATCGCAAAATTCGCAGTTATGTTTTCAATCAAAATGCAATTCTATTTTCATGATACCACTTGACCAACACGCTAGACAGCCCTGAAAAAAGTTCAATAACACGTGCAGCCACCACAATCATCAGATATTTTTGTATCATAAATAATATTACGTCATTTTTTTTTTTTTAAGAGCTGATGGGTGAACCCAATCTGATCTCATAGTTTTACAACAGCTAACCTGACCACCATCTTGAATTTAGCGTGTACGGGTAATTTGTCCTACTTAATTTGAAATGTAACAGTATAAGCAAGATGAGGAATAATAATTTATTGAGTGAGTAAAGTTGTTATGGAAATGCATTGTAAAAAGTAATGATTGAACATGAACGGGCCTCCGGTTCCATTATCAATATCCTCTGAGTAGGTACGCGTCTGTTTGGAGATTAATTGGATTTTAATTGATTTGGTTTTTGTATTGAAGGTGCAGTAGCAAAATACAGTAAATTGTTTATTGACGTTTTGACGAAGTAATAAATTATGTACCTACTTATCGTTGAATTAAGAGTGACTTATAATATACTTAGTGTCTTCTAACTAAGGTAATGTATAATGTTCTCTTTATGATTTTTATGTTCTTTTTTTGGGTAAACTTAAAGTGCCACTTTTACTGATTTTATCACTAAGCTTGCGTTGTTATTCAATATGAAATATTCCTTCTCACCTAATTATTTTTATCTCTATCATTCCTTTATCATATTCTACGTCTCTAACAACACTTTGCGGAAAATAATAGGATGTGGGTAGAATTCCACACGCGTCCTGTTGACCTTGCTATGATATAAAAATTGCGTTACATTTATTGTCCACAATGACCAGATGATTTGTGTTTATAAATATTTGGCACCGAGACGGACAAACATTTCTTTCGAACTTCTTTTTTAACGATTATGTTATCCCAAGGGAAAATTACAAGTATTTAAAAAATTAATCAAAGCAGCATATTTTGCTGTTTTTATTAATTTGGCAATATTACTTAAAGGAAATATGAAATATGGCTAACTGGTGAACTAAACTAAGGATTATGAAATGCAATAATTAATATCGTTACACCGAATACTTAGTTTTAGAATGTAAAAAAAGTATTTGGAAACTTTCCAAATGACTTTTTTGCACCTAAAACGGTTACAACATCAAATTTAGTGTTATAATTGCAATTCATTATTAATATTCTAGATCACTGTTTAGCCATATTTCATATTTCCATACAGTAATATTGCCAAATTAATC
Source organism: Agrochola lota (assembly GCA_947364205.1). Taxonomy (NCBI): domain Eukaryota; kingdom Metazoa; phylum Arthropoda; class Insecta; order Lepidoptera; family Noctuidae; genus Agrochola; species Agrochola lota. The sequence continues at coordinate 17,536,970 of OX376228.1, forward strand.
TAAACAGGTATATATTTGACAGTTATTTGCGACGTTGCCAACTTTTACAATAAATGGTCTTAAGGTCGCGAACATTTCAGTTCTTCAGGTGCATATTATTGGAGGAATCTTTAGAGCTTTTTCTTTAGGAAAGCAAAATGACTGCATTTTCCTTCTCTGCAATGGGATACTCTAAAGGTCTATAAAATGTAGGATCTCATCCATATTCTCTCGACATACTTAGTAACATTAATTTTACATACATTACGAGGTACTTACTCTATGCATGAAGTGCATAACAGTCGATTATAATGGTTTTCAACAGTGTTTGTTTTGAAACTTCATTGATAAGGCCAGTTCCACAAATCACGTTTTTTGCTATATTCCGAACAGCTTACCTAAAACGTGTACCAAACAGAACTATTAGCAACTTTTTCTTACGTCAAAACACTACGATCTTCGAATGACTGATAGATTTCATTGATTCAAAACACACCCAAGAGCATTGACCACGTTGAATGAATCACGAGATTTCGTAAACACCTGTAATAAATCACATGACGGTATTATCACCTCAGCTAACTTATAAATAGAGGTTAAAATCGTGTGAAAAGTGAGATCATGACTGTTATTTCTGCACATGGCAGGTTGTTGTTAATTCATTAAAAAAATAAATATGTACTTAAGTGTTATAAAGTATTAGAACCTTTTTAGCCTGTATCAGTAACAAAGTGCCCCAGTTAACAAAACAATGTGTTAATTTTGTATTGGCTTCTAATTTGGTAAAGGAAAACACTTCAATTTGGAGTGAGTCCGACCTTGTTCCGTGCCAAATTATATTGCATTTCGTAAACAAGGTGCTTCAAAAGACTTTATATTGTTGTATAATGCTTTACTACCAAAGATACTTATATTAGAGGACATATAGTGACCTTATTGGTAATGTTTTTCGGAAAGGTCAGGCTTGCATATATGACCAGATCTATGATCGCAAACGAAGCAAAGTGTGTATAGGGTGAGTTTACGTATGTATGTATGTCTACTTAAATTTTATACACATATGTAAAGTGTATATAATATGGAGAATGTTTCCAACAATCCTATATTCCGCAGTCGCGATACATGTGTCTAGTTTCCGCATTCCGTTTCCTCCAGTGATAGGAATATAAATAATTTTAACTTGATACTCAGGACACTGCTCGTAATGGTACTAGGATCGCATGAATCAGCCGGTTACGTCATCTAGAAGCACGTGGTGGCCATACGTGATGCTACGAGCGTGTAAGCGTGTTAACTAGCAATGTTGTTAGTACAAATATATGTTAATGTTATGTACCTACAATGTCTCACAGCTATTGTTTGTTTTGCTTTGAGATACTTGAGGTCTACGCTGTACTACGAATTTAGAATGGAGCTTAGGATGCGACGTATTTAGAGCAAAGTTACGCTTTTTAAAATTACATAGGTAAATAATAAAAAAAATCCTATTGAAATTAATCATCATCATTGGCAACCTCGTTCCACCCACTGCTGAATTTGATGTTTTAAAAAAAATATAAATATATATTTTTTAGTATGCTAATTGATAGTGCCCTGCTTTCCTATAATTTTGATACATACGAGATCTATATTAAATCAAAGACTTTTGGTTAATGCTGAGTATGTTTGTGTTTAGTTGGTAAACCTTTATATAAATAAATATAGGCCTGCTCCCTTTTGTGTCATGATTCCCTTGTTTTCGCGTTAAAAACGGCTCATCCATTTTAGAGTTTCGATGCCACAGACAAAGAGACAGATAGATATAAGCTTCAAAATTTAGCACCACTCTCTTCGAAACCATACTCCACAAAAACTAAGTAATGCTATTTAAATCAATTCAGTCGCCAAAGGTTGACCTGCATTTTCAAGTTAACACGGTCTTCAGCTCCGCTTCGCCCGGTTTTCTGGCCCCATTGTACATACATAAATACATAATTACAATGCAACAGACACACAAAAACAAACACTCATATACATAAATATATATATATACAAAAGTGTGGTGTCAAACAGAGCCGAACGTTACCGCGGAAGTTGGAAATTTACCGACACCCGTTACTGATGCTAATTTGGTTAGGTTAATCACCTAAAAGTACAGCGAAACTATTGCGGAATATAGCTTGATAACGTTAAAAGCTAGCTACATAGATAGACTTACGAGGGACGAACTAAACCAGACGGGAAAATTGGATGCGGATGGAGGAAAATCGGGTGTAGTGTAGCATCTTGGAAGAGATCTTTGTCCAGAATTTTAAGTCCAATAATATTTTTCTTCGACTTCAAAAACGGAGGAGGTTCTGATTTCGTACCGTTAGTTTTTTATGTAGGTACCTTATTAAAAGGAAGTCTCGAGATTCCAATCTCGCTTTCTGATTATTATTTCTGAGAGCTTGAATGACAATAAACAATTTTCTATCTCGACTTAAAAATATAGCCAAAGATTTAAAGAATATTATAAGAAAATGCATTTCATCTCTCACAACATCCCGAGCCAAGTGTATCGGTTTTAAAAATATAGTCGTCAGTATCGAAATAATAAATAAACATACCTAATTTGCGAAGAGAGCGTTACGTATCGACTTTTATTTTTTGCCTTCATATCATCACAATATTGGTTTCTTTAATAATAGCAATCTTTTATAGCTCGACTGACGCAGTGGATTGAGTGCTTTAGTTGGAGCAATGAACTAAGGTATAAATTGTAGACATTGAAAGTGTTAGTACATTTGCAAGCACTGAAGTGTTTCAATTGATGTGTTTAAAATGTTATTTGTATTCCGGAAACGGATAATGGACTTATGATAAGACGAGAATTTAAAAATTATATTTTGTATTATGTTCGTCTCATCTTTACCTATATATTATAAATTGAAGTCGGTTTTCATGTCTGCGACCGTGCTTGTTCTCCTAAACTACGCAACGCATTTTGATGCGGTTTTCACGGTCATTCTTCCATACAAACGTAGTATGGTGATTACTCGTCTGTTTGTCTGTGTACGTTCAAAACTAAAAATGTTATCAATTTGTTTTGTCATTATCTAGCTCTGTTTGAAAGCAGAATTGGAAAAAGTATTGTATTGGAAGTTATGAGCGTCCAAACTTCCATATTTCAACACTAATTTTAACTCGTGTTCGGGCGTTTTAATTTCACGCGCTCGTTTTCGTTATAATACATTGTCTATTTTACTAAATAAATTAATAAATAAAGCAATAAAAAATAGATAAATAAATACTAAATTAAAAAAACTAAATAAATAAATAATTAGACTAATTAGTATGCATATTAGTTACGCCCACCAACGAGTTCGAGCCGTCGACTAGTGTACCCTTAATGTATTATTATGTGTATAATATATTAATATTTAACTATGATATATAATAAAGAAATCTTTATGTTTTGTCTATTCGTAAAAAACGTGCGAAGTACGGCGGGTTGCTAGTATAGAATATACTAGCAACCCGCCTGATTACTAGCTGCACCCCGCGGTTTTACCCGCATAACTCTCGATCCTGTGGGAATATCGGGATAAAAAGTATCCTTTGTCCTAACCTAGGACGTGGTCTACCCATGTGTCAAATTTCGTCCAAATCCGTGCAGCCGTTTTAGCGTGAAAGCGCAACAAACAAACAAACTCACTTTCGCATTTATAATATTAGTTAGGATGGTTTACTTTTGTTGAGTATGTAATTTTGGAAAAATTATAATTAGCTAGATATTTGATTTAGTGAAACAGTTGAATATAACCAAACAAAAATTACGTTGTTTTTATTTACTTTTACTTCACTTTCATAATTAATAGCTAAGATTTATAATAGCTAATGTCAAGATTTACTGAAAAGTGGACTTTAATAAATTAGAGTGTACGTAACTAGGTGTAAAGAATCTCATTAATTTTATTGAAGAAACAAACACAGACAGGAAATGAGAAAAAAATTATGTATTACGTAAAACATCTAAATGTTGGAAATATTGTTAAGACGACTTCAACACATTAATTTATCTTCTTAGGGGATATTAAATGTTACATGTTCTGATTTTTCTATCTAATACGAGATTATAACGGAGGGTAGGTAAAATCGATCAATACTTTCGACCTAACTTTTCATAAAAGTTAGGTCGAAATTAACGTGTTTCAAATTTCGATTACAATTAAAAAATAATCCTTTTTTGAAAAATAGGACATATGCAGGGAACAAATTATTGGTTGATAGAAAAATAGACTTCAATTGTGTTTATACTCGTAAATACATAATAAATTACAGTGTATGTAAAAATAATTACGATCAAATGATAAATCGCGGCGCAGAAAACTTATGTTTTTACCTTCGATTTGGTACTTACTCCTCATTGTTAGAATAAGTGAAATACGAAATGTACCATTGTTAAGTTCCAACCAATTACGTTGGCATTACGGAAAATTTCCTCCGCCTATCGCGTAACGTTCGAATTTCGAAAACAATGCGTGTGCGCAGATCGATACCACTTTTAGATAACAAGTACCCAATTGGTTTTTTGCTAAAGTACAGTCAGTAATTGCGTTTTTTATCTAATGGAGTATGCTTTCTGACAAGGTGATATCTTGATTTTCCTTACGTTGTACTTACTTAATTAATTACGTCATTGAATACAATAACCCTGTAGTTTTCAAGGCTACAGTGATTCGGCATTTTGTAAACAAGCGTAAGCCTTATTAGAAAACATCATTGGCTTCTATAGAATTGTAATTACTACTATGGTATATCTACGTACTATGTATCTTGTATTTATAGCGTATAAAAAAGGCAACAAATAATTAAATATCATCATCGTGGTGATTAAATTGTCAATTGTTATGAGCATGACATTACGAATTTTAGATGAAATTACGAATTTTAAATGAAAGTACGAATTTTAAATGAAATTACGAATTACACGAGGAGCTCGTGGCTAAGGAGGAGCTCGTGGCTAAGTAACAACAGCCGCACTGGTCAATCCATCAGGTTAAGCTACGCTTGCCGGGGTTGGTCAGTGGATGGGTGACCATCTTTACATACGGAGACTACGTGCCTCGGAAAGCACGTTAAGCCGTTGGTTCCGGCTGTCATTCGTGGATCTTTGACAGTCGTTACGAGTCGTCAGAAGCCCGAAAGTCTGACACCAGTCTTACCAAGGGGTATCGTATTACCCAGTTACTGGGTTGTGGAGGTCAGATAGGCAGTCGCTCCATGTAAAATATTGGTATTCAGCTGCATCCGGTTAGACTGGAAGCCGACCCCAACATAGTTGGGAAAAGGCTAGGCAGATTGAAATGAAATTACGAATTTTAAATGAAATTACGTAATTTCAGTTCATCATAGGAAAGTGATCATGACATAACATAACATCACGGCTGTATTCGCCAAAGGGTTAGGCAGAGGTGTACCTATAGTACATCTACATTTCGCCAGTTATGTTTTTAGGTCCCATGTCACAGGGGGCGAGCCTATTACCATTAACCGGGCACAAATACAGACTCCTTGCCGCTACTGTGAAATTCCAGATGGAAAAACCCAATAACAATTTGCCCGACCCAATCCCTCATGCTCACCAGTAGCGCTGGGGAGCAATAGAACAACGAGGCAGGATATCACACAAATAAACCGAAGGTTGACAATCCAGGTAAATCAGAAGAATCTAATGAGCGATAACCAATTTCCATTAATTCGTATTACAAACCAACGTGATCTGGGTCGATCTAACAAAATCTACCGGTTAACGCACAAGACTATTACAAAATCAAACAGGAAGCGATAATTAGATGCTAATACAGTAATTAACAAAAAACAAAGTCGGCCAGACGTGTCCATTCTTTTCTTTTTTAATTTATATGTTAATTCCGTCCGCTGCCGGACAGCCGGACGTTAGTTTGATAAAATATATTTTTATGTTAATATGTGAGAAAACAGTAGTTTGGTTATGTGTAGGAATTGTTTATGAGTTGTGGCGATTGAAAATTGATTGGAATTGTTTTATTTTTATAGTTTTATGTTTTATCAATAATCTCGGTTTGTGTGTTTTTATTTGTTTTGTTTTGTGAATATATGTATATATATATAATATGTTGCCATTCGGTAACCTACTATTCTGTGCAGATCCAGGAGTGGAAAACCCTTGGACATAGACCTCTTTCAAATAAATTGAAAATGGTAGTCCATTTTCAATTTCGATTTCGATCTGACGGATTTTGACACAGACATTTTGGTACTTGGGAAGAAACACACTCAATTTTCAGGCTTTAAAACTATACAAGCAGGTGGAGCACTAAGGCATAACAAGTACAATAGCACACACCTACCTATAATCGAAAGTAGTAAATACTAATAGATTTTTTCCCGTAAGTGTCTGCCGAGAGGAAACGCGCGGTCACGGCGCGGTGCGCGGGCGCAATAATACTCCAAGTGCAATGACTCGACGTAACACAGGTTGCACAACTCGTACTGTTTACAGAACTTAATTGCTTGTTAATTTTTTATTTAAACATGCACACACACAGTGACACTGGAGTTTCTAAGAAGAGCTTTGCAATGTAGTTGTAACGGTAAAGCTCATCACACACATTGAAGATAATAAATATTATAGTCCTATCAATCCTTTAAGTTAAAATATATATTGTCTTCACTGTGTGTGGTGGTCCGTTAAATTGTAAGGTGAGCGATATGTCGAAGATAATATATATTTTATATTATTTTCAAAGTGTGTGTGACCTTTATTGTTTTGATTGTAAGTTGTAACTGACTTTTTGGTATGTTTATGTGTAATTACGAGTGAGGAGTGTCAGTGCTAAAAGTATTTTTTGAGATTTTTTGTCTTATCTTAATAAACAAGTTTTAATCAGAAGGATATCTGAACTTTCGTGATTATCAGCAAAAGAAAATACAAACGTTAAATTTTCAATAAGTCACTAACTCAGTTTCATAATAATGATTACGACATTATGAACTTTCCTCGATTATTAAGAAAGCTGAGAAAATTCAGCTATGTTCACCAGCTCAGCATCGGTTAAGTATTAAAGATTACTTATTTGTTTGCAAACCTACACTGATTATTAGAAAAATATGATTGGGTTTTTCTATCAAGAATTTCTCAGTAGCACCTATTTTTTTTTTTTTGGGTGTGGGAAATTATCAAATAACTTCTCCCGCTTTGGGCGGAGCGGGAGGGTGTGTCAGACTTTTACTGACTAAAACCCACCCGTGTTCCTTCCGTTGCCCGTGTGCCGGGGCCGCGATATCCCTTTCGGAAAAACCCGCAACCCCAGCAGGAACGGTACACCTCTGCCTAATCTTTCGAGGAGTGATGTGTTATGAATGATGTTGTACTAAAATTGAAATTCAAAAATCGAATCGAGATTAAAATCGATATCAAAATCGCTTTTAGCATTTCTTATGCAACTCGATAAAAAGTCGCGCAATTATTACACTGCTGCCAAAATAACGCACCTACGTCTATAGATGTACTACTCGTCTAAACATAATGATTGTACACGACTCTGGTTATGACGGAAACCAGAACAATAACTTCACATTGCGAACATTTGCTTGGCTAAACTCCAAAAGAATCCACTACGGTTCATGAATTATGTATCCAGGGGCATTGTTAACGGTTCTAAAGAAAAATGTAGACGGTTTTATGAAAAGCGAGCGAGTTTAGGATTCATTCATAAGTCTAGGCGCCTCTGATGGTTGGAATTCTGCATAAGCTTAGTTTTAACTGTTGACGGATGGGGTTTACATTTTTCATACCGATTTTTACGATAATTTATTTTACTATTTTCATATATAAATGTTTTAATCTAGATTTTGGAGAAGTATTTTGTTCTTTCATCAGTATGTTTTTCGTTTTGGACGTAACTACTATTAAAAGACTGAAATAAAAATCGCGTGTGCATACAAAATTGCAAAATCAAGCGCGTAAATATTAACACGAGTATGTGAATATATTTGTTGTATGAAAGAAAATTCACTTTTCGGACGTTTCTAGCACTTTTCATAACTCGCAGTCAAACAAATCAAGGAACACAGAAACATCGGAAAAAAAATACCACGAAGTTTTATTTGACGTGTGTCTGCGTAAATGTCAGAAATTCTCATAAGAAAAGATGATTCCAGTAAATGCAATGATCGTATTCTGTAACTGACGTAACATAACATGAAGCCTCTATTCCCCCAAAAGGTAAGCAGCAATGGTTAAACTGGTGAAATTGTGGGTGCAACATTTCGCCTGTTATTAAGTCCCATGTAGGAACGGGTCTATTCAGCTGCATCCGATTAGACTGGAAGCAGACCTCAACATAGTTGGGAAAATGCTGGTTGGGTTACGTCTATTGCCATCACCCAGACAGAAATCCAGACACAGACATGGCGTCTGAGTCTGGATTTGTGTCTGCCATTGAGACATGGAAACACCGCTAGAATAACGAGGCAGCTGACGTAACATCGTACAATAACCACGCATCTTCTGCATCTCACAAGTACTACCGGATTCTGTGGTGTCAGGCATGATGAGTTTCTCACATTTAACTGAATTAGTCACAGCAGTTACGAGGTGCTTTCGTAAGACATGTCCCTTGAGATGAAAGAAAAATCATTACTCACAAATGCTGTTACGTGGGCTTAGAAGTTATACTGTTAGACCCGTCATCGTATTTACCATCTCTAAAACTAGACATTGTATTTTGATATAATTTTAACAAAGCATGGAACAATTTTCGAGGAATGTTATAAATTGTTGAAGGCGCCGTCGCGGCGGTATTTTGCTAGTGTTAAAATCTATTTATGCATGTTATTTCACAGCTTACAACTATGAAGATATCAGTACAAGATAAACACGTGCGGATACATCAATTAGTTTCGGTCACAATGACCTCTAAACACAGTCATAAATCTTCTAAGAGCCCGTTTGCATCAAAAATTCATTAATTTGACTTTCTTCTAAAACAGAAATTGATTTTGAAACAGTAGCTCTATTAGCTTAATAAACAAGTAGGGTAATGGGGAACAATATTTTATACACGTCATAAATACGCCTGTAGTTAATTTATCTTCCATCATATAGCTATAAATACAACGCCGTTTCCATAGCTTAACAGATTTTTACACTTTCCATATAAACAAATGAATATTAATGGAATAATTTCCGGGAATTAGCGAAGTCGTCGACCTTTGGGCAATGATCATTTGTAATAATCGCATAGAGGTATATCCCTGTACCACACAATTGGGTTCTACGACCTCAAGGTATACAGGTAAAAAAAAGTTGAACACCTGAATAGGCCCTCATCAATCATGAAGTTACTTTGAAAGGAGTTTTTATTCGGTTTGTTGCATCAGAACACTTTCACTGCTGCTCTGTTAATAATAAATCATAAATTTCGAGTTAAAGCGTGACTAAAACAGTTTCGCGGTGAAATCCAAGGACATTTATAAGTGGCAGACGATTACATATCAACCGTGTTTCTGGCTTTACGAGTTTTATTTCGAAACAAAACGGAATTTACTTGGTGACGTGTCAAATAACTTAATTATTGAGAAACTAGTTCCTGTTTGTTTCGGTTTATTGAGGACAGTTTCCATTTCATAAAACAAGAGATATTGCAGAATTAAATTACGTTTTCACATAAAAAAATCCAGGTGATGTTAATGTATTGTGCCAACACATAAAAGTGACGTTTACCTATCTGTCAATTTGACATTATCGTTACCATGACAGATGACATCAGTAACTGGACTGCACTCAGTAGAAAAAAGAGATTAGTAAATCACAATTTTAATTTCTTTCTCGCAAAATGTGCAAAGCCTTTTCAAACGAAATGATTTCACTGATTCAATAAAAATAGACAAAGGCAGCTTCTGTCATTAGCAATTCCAATGAGCTGAGTCATCGAGCTTACTGTTTCGGCACTGAATACAAATGGTTTAAAAATAAAATTGTGACATTAGTGAGTCATTGTTCGAAAATTGTTACAGCACGGACTGTGCTTTGAGAATTTTGCGGTGATTTTTAATATTGAGTGACTCCTTATCATAAGCTTATAAAAGTACAGTGTTGTGGCGCAGCCTAAGAGAGGCCTATGTCTAGCTGCAGGTCGACTGCGATAGACTGAGTTGATTGATGGAAGTAGTGCTGGGCTGGTAGACTAATACTCACTTACTTCCGTTTTTTGCAGAGCATTGATTCGATCAGTAGAATTGGTTGTTGATAAATACCTGGAACAAAAAGATTTTATTATTAGACAAATGTTAAATTTAACGGAGAAGGGTAAGTATGTGTCTCTTTCGTTCTTATCAGGCATATTTTAATAACTGTGGGCGTACTGTGGGTAATGTTGGTTATTGTGCGATAGAAAAACCATTTGCAGGTCAGGATCAAATTATAAATTACTATCAAATTAATCACACTAGCAATTCACACACTGTGGGTACGCGACACAACTATTCGGAATGCGCGACTGTTTCTAAACTTTTTCACTGCTTGACCGCCACCGACGAACTCCTGCTTAGCTCCGGCCGGTCCGAGCGTTGTCTTGAAGACTCTGTCGGGCGCCACTAGGCAGCGCTGGCGTCCTGATTAGTCAATTCAGTAAAGTATTTCCGACAAATATAACACCAAGTATATATAGACCAGAACATGACTAAATAAAATTAAAGGAATCTATATGCTTGTATTTAGATCAAAGTCCAAAACGAAATCATTGCAAATTTATCCAAAATAAAGTTTTCCGTTGAAAAAACCCTTCCCCTTCCTTTCCCTTTTCAAAATTTTCAGTGACAGTCCCTTTGCCCTTTAGAAAGGCACTAATAGGGTTAGATTGGATACAAATATAGCAACAATCGAATTGCGAGCTTTAGAGAGGAATAAACTTCGAAGGCTACGCAAATCACAACGTTATTTCAAAATTTATCAATCTGCAATCTCAATAATGCAAGAAAATTATCCAGAAATCTAATATCCAATTACTGTAATAACACAGATCAACGGACTTGCAATTTGTCAAAATGTTGCCAACATAACTTTGAAACTGCGTACGATTTGACGTTTATCTGATTCAGACTGTTCTTAATTTGACGTTCACCTTAAGAATGACGTTGGTTAGAAGTCATAGCTTTCAGTCAGTTGCTGGTGTAAAATCTAGATAAAACACTCAAAATAAATGTAGTAGAGTGTTCAACATGGTACAACGTCTCAGATTTAAATAGAAGCACGTGCCTCACAAAGCACGTTTAATTAATCTATTGTATTGTAAAATCGAAACAATACAAGTATGCTACACTTTTTAAGGGATCCGTACCAGAAGGGTGCCAAACGGAACCCTATTACTAAGCCTCCGCTCAGCGGGCTGTATGCCCGCTGACAGACAGACGGACGGACGGACCGTAATAGGTAGACAGTTGTAATTTTACAAATTGTATATTTTTATTGCTGCTATAACAACAAATAATAAAAATCTAATAAAGTTAATAATTAAAGAGGGTCCGTATTTTTTACGGCGTTTTTTGGCCGATCTTAATACGGTACGGAAACCTTCGTGTACGGTTCGCAATTGGCTGTTTTTTTTAAGAAGTGTTGTACGTGTAAAAAAATGGCAAAACGAAACAGTTACAGAAAAAAATTATGGTACAAATTATTTCTAACACTTTTCTTAGCAATGAGTTATTCTAAAATAAAAACGTACTACGCCATGTTTTCAAAATACTACGTCTCAGTTTAAAATCTGCGTGCAATTCTGCACGCGAACAAACAACATTGTAACAATTGTTGTTACAGCCTTTTATTCGTTTCTGCATACACTATGTATTTATTTTTACAGATATTTGTGCCTGAACACAATAGTAATGCAGATTAGACGTACTATCGACCGATGGGCGTTTCCCAGTGACGAAATGGAACTGCGTTGTTGAACATTTTCAGCGAAATTTGCATGTTTTCTTAATTGAAGTTGTTTCCTGTGACTTGATAATACTTTATCTAACATGAATATATTAAATAGCTTCATCATGTGTTATTTAAATGTAATCATGTGAACTTAGAACATGGCTTTAAATTAATATGATGTAAAGTCAGAGAGACTCATACTTCCTTTACATTAGAGATGCTCCGTCACCGTACGCTGCGTTTAAATGCAGGTAAAACAAGGAGCTTAGGCAAAAAAGAATATCGGAATTATTAAATTAAATCGAAACTTAAAGAACTGCAGGCGGACTAATGAGTGTTCAAAATTTATTACATAACGATTTTGACAAGACTGTGGACGCAATTACAGAGTAAAATTTTGATTACCCCAGGAAAATTATGAATCAAATTAAGTTATAGAAAACCGTTCATGCCGTAATGAGTGGAACACGTATTTGAACTTAGCCAGTTATAGACTAAGTGCTAAACGGCTGTTTAACGATGTAGGAAGCTAGAGTATCCGCTCCTACGAACGGTAAACGAGACGATATTTAACCATTACGTTAACTAGCAAATGACATAATTACACAAATTATAACTGTAACCACGATTTATGTTTTTGCGATAATTTCAGACATAAAACAAGAATAGGACTTGAAATGGAAAGTAACATTGAGTATGATAACTATGATAGTTGGTAAGACTGCAAATATAAATAGAAGTCATGCTATTTATTATCATATCCATATCATTCAACCACATAAATTAACTTATGAAAACCTGTCAGGTGAATTAGATAAACATTTGTGGCGGCCATGTACATCGCCACATGCGAACTACGCATCACACTGACGTCACACAACATCCTGCATGGCGCAAGCAGGGTTTACCGCGCGACACGCATATACAATGTCGCCCATGGGCATGTGACCGCCCGTATTTTTCTGAACATTCATGAAAAATTATCGAAAATTAACTTTAAAAGGGGGGTCTATCTTTAATATTTTTCATGTTATTAAATTTTTTATTTTTTTAGTAGCGTTTGCCACATCTTCTATGTTATAGACTTGATCAGCTTATGAGTTATTTTATCGGATTAACTAAAAATTTTTGGTAAAATTTGTCGACTATGAAAAAAAAATGAGAGAAATGATGACTATGAGAAAATATTTTTTTTCCAAATCTTTTTTTTTTTTTTTTTAAACTTTGTAAATCCATAAAATCATAGCGGGTTACTGAAAAATTATAAAAACAATAATAAGAAAAAATTAAAATATTATAAAAATATAAAGATAGACCCCCTTTTTAAGTTTATTTTCGATAATTTGTCATGAATATTCAGAAAAATACGGGCGGTCACATGCCCATGGGCGACATTGTATACAACGTCACGACATCAATCGTCGGGCAGTAGACACAACACCCGTCTGGTCGGAGGATCCTCCCTTTTCTTTGGAGGAATAGTGAACTTTACACCCTGTTCCTCATAAATTGTTTACCTATTTAAAATAAAACGAGACGCAACAGAAGTAAAATAAAGGTCACTTTAGCACCAAGTTATGAATTTCATGCATTAAATACTATAGTAAGCGTTTCATCATCATCTGCCTAGCCTTTCCCAAAAATTCTGCAGTCAGCTTCCAGTCTTACCAGATGCACCTGAATACCAGTATTTTACCAGGAGACACGGCCTATCGGACATCCACAACCCAGTTTCTGGGTAACACGATCCCCCTTCGTAAGCCTGGTGTGTGTCTCCATACAAAAACAATATCAAAGCAATCAAGTGCCAACAGCCCAATAGCACTTCGTATCACGTGCTACGTCAATCATTCTTCATTAGGATATCTACCAGAGCTGTCAGGCTACAGCATGAGGCTATCAGTCTATTTAGATAGGCCAAAGGATTGTACTATCTATATAAACGAGGAAGGGTAGATAACATTTTGTTAGTACCTAATCTTCTTCCGGATTAATTAATTAGTCTGATGTATGCTCAAGCAAATTCTTATATAAAATGATTATGTTAGCAGATTAAGGAGTTTCAATGTTTAGTAAAATATACGAGAAATCTTCTGCCTGGCATAATTTATCCCGGATTTTACCAAAGCCCGTCTAAGCGTGAGATTAGGAGTATAAATCGCTGTTATAAACTGAGTACTTCATCTAGCTATGTTTATACGTATATTTGAATCGTTTAATTCATAGAAAGGCTCGCACAAATAAAATATGGCTGAAAATATCATCAGAGATGTTTTTACTGAAAAATAGAAAACAGTAGATGCTGGCAATAAAATTAACACATTAGATAGTAAAGAATACCGCAATACCGCTCTAACATCAGTAAATAAAACAGGTAATCTAAATCGTCCAGTTAATCGAATACATGTAGAAATAACTCAGGGATGTTCAGTTAGTACATTTGCAAGCAAGTGCAATCATTCCAGAGAACTGATATGAAGTTTGCAGCAGACTAACACGTGGGCGACTGTTTATCGCGTCTGTCGGAGATAAAAAGTTATTTTCTGAATTTATTTCAAAGTATTGGATGTTAGTTTGTACTAGCTTAGTGGGAGATAAGGCTTGATTTATATTTTCTTCTTTTTTGTTTGTAATTTTACACATCCTCCTTGGAATGACCATCTGCATCTTGTTTTAAACTACCATATAATGATGGTTACAATTGGATAGTAATATGTATTAGGTACATTCATAGTTACTGTCTCTTCCAAAAATAAAACTAAGTAGCCAGCTTCCGCTATACAAATCTAATTTTCATTCTTATGAATTTCTTTCTCTTTAATTCCATTAAATAACAAAAATACTTTAAAAGTTCTTCATGAAAAGTTCCCACGATTATTTAACCGCTTATGTTTTTATAACCGCTGCTGCGTCCCCATGTCTAAATCGCAACTTTTTTATGACTGAAAAAGTCGTCGTCATTATTGACTTCAAATTCTTATTGATCAGCACTATACATATCTGAAACCCTAGACTTCATACCCAAGCCATTGTTTGCACGCTCATTTTCTTCACCAAAGAAAAAGCTATCATAGTTGGCTCGCACAAATTCATATTGATCGAAAGTGTTCAATGCCACACGTCTTCCCAAGGTAATCCAAAGTGCTAACTATTTCCTCAGGTTATCGATCCACTTCGCTGGGAACACGCCATCTGGCATTTCCTTGACCGTCACGTGTATGTGTACTGTGTATTTTCTAAAATTGTATTTTGGCTTTACATGCGTCCAGTGTAACGTATTAGAATTAGTTGTGTGATTCGGTTACATAATTTTCTAGCTGTTTTTGAGGAGCTCCACTTTCAGCTAAGATGAAATACATCTTGGTAGGTCCATCACCGAAACCTCAATCTTTAATATTTCGACCATAATTTTCGTCATGACTCATCCAATTGGAGAATTCTTAGCTTCAGACTCTTTTAATGAAAACATGAATGTAGTAAAAAATGTGTACATACCTACAAAGACATACGAGTACAAGACGACATTCGAAAATATGAAGCGATTAAACAAAGGGTATTGTGCACTCGATATCTCGATCATGATACAATCGTGAATCATAAATTTCATCATCGATACGTACATTGTGTTCAACAGTTTAATCATTATAACGTATGATGGTAATTTTGTATCTTTTGCATCAATCTTTTCAAGAAAACCGATATGCTATTTGAGCCCAGTGTTTCAAAAGACTCCACTTCAACATTTTATAATTATTTGGTCAATTAAAACATGTCTTTCTTTTACTTTCACACAGGCTATTAAATTGTAATTGTTCAGAATTGTACTGTAATTACGTAATTTATTATAACCACAAATAAAACTGGTCCAAGTCAGATAGTATCATCCATTGCGTGAAGCATTGTAAATGCCTAAGAACCAACCAAATGGAAATGATAGATAACGGAATTCCAGCAAAACTACGGCTGATGCTTGATATAATCTCAGTTATTATGGAACACGGTCTACTAAATTAGCCTGTCTGATTTTAAAACGATTGTGAACTTTATTTGTAGATAATAAACTATGTCGTAAACAAAATTTTGCGTTGTGCCAAAAAGATAAACAAAGAATATTTGCGAAACGACACACAATGATGAATGTTCGCAAGAATTCGGTCAGATGACACCAAAAAATGTACGAAATGCACTGCCAACTGTCAGTCCATTTGATTCTTTTGATACGAAACTAGTTTTGTGAAATATTTTAGGTTCACTTCTTGCAATATTATTCGCAATTTGAATGGCATGTAGTTTTTTATAGTTTGACATCATTCGTGCGAAAAATTCTACATTTCATATGAAAGTTCAAAACTCTAGCAGTGGACGGAAACAACAACATGAAGACAACATGATAAATAATAATATGATGAATTAAAATGTCAAAATCTGATGATTTCGAAAACGTTGAGTAAAAGATAGCAGTAATTGAATAAGATAATGTGTTCAGTGAGATAGAAAGCCAAATAAGAATAGGACAAAAGTGTAGCGTAAGGAGAGCGCAAGTCACCCTAGACAAAAGAATTGTTTAATGGGCACGATCATGCAGATAGTGCAGATTTTAATATAAGCTTAAATTAAGCTGTAAGGGAAAAGCGGAAATTCGTTACTCAATAACAGTAATCTAACAAGAAATGTATAGAATTCGTAATAAATACAAATCTTGGTGCGTAGGTAAGTTGTAAGCCAAATGTCGGATGAGTTTCCAAAGACCTTGGCAAAACCACAACATGATATCGTCTCGTTATTTTATTCTAATTCTGAAGCTAAGTGAGACAATTAAACGGCTAAAGCTAGGTTATATTTTAATGACATTCTTAAAAACTATGGACGTGAAGGCCGAAATAACGTTAAAGTAGAAACGTAGGAAACGTAGTATGGGGTGACTAGCATTGATTTTGAAGAAAGAAGTACACACTCTGAGGATTATGTGTTGTTTGGCACAAAATGGAAGACACCTGTATGTGCGGTGGACTGTGAAACATTGATAAACAATTTACACCAAATGTTACACTAACATGTTTGATATATCCCGCTGTATCTCAAGACTCAGTCCACGCCGATTCAGTTTGGTTTGATACAACGATAGAGCACAATCGGTTACGAAACGGTACCGATACCATCGCACTTTCAAGATGTTTTGATGACGTAGTGCCACAGTTGGCTAACAAAAACTTTGGTTGCGTAAACCCACGGCTTTATCGATGAGCTTTCATTCAACTGGGTTTCCTTTGAACCAATCATTGATGAAAAACTAAAGTTGGAACGGGGAGGCCGTAAATCATACGATTGTGTATGAATCATAGGTAGTGGTGAGTAGTTTCGTTAATGGTCTATAAGTCTTATAGATTTAAACTGATTTCTTAAATATTCATGGGACTGTTAAGTCGTATCATAATCCAGGAGAGATAATAAATATAGACAGATTTTTGTACATACAATATTATTAGAAATCATATTTTCGTCCTTTAGATCACACATATCCTCCAATTATTATTATTAAAATTTTCAACCACTTCTGAGAATTTATAAGAGTCCCAGGAAAAACCTACAAATATGCTTTTAGTATCTTGTATAATGATAGTCTACCAAAAACCCGATCAATTACAACGAGATAAAAAATCTTTTAGGTACGAATATATTGTTATGTTATGTAGTCCAAAGTCTTTCTTCAACATGCTTAATGGCTTTTCAATAAAAAAATCTCGTGTGGTAATTTTTTTGTATCTTTAAAGTGGTAATGGTGTTTCAGAAGTAAACAAGTGTGAGTTAAAACAGACGAAGTCATCAAATCCTTTAAAATATAATACAAGATGACTTGAAGATAAAATGCAAACCAGTAAATTAAAGAAAATAATAAACAATATTATTAAAAAGCAAACATGATTTATCCACTTATAAAATTCTTTGATATAGAATAAATAAAGCAAAATGAAACATCGAAGCTACTGATTCCTCAAGCCTTCAAAGTTTTCTGGAGAAGGCGAATGCCGGAACTCGATCGATTTCTTTCCTACAAAGATAAGGCTCCAAAAAACTTGTTTATAAAAAACAGTTCCGTCGGGTCCATTGGGGTGTAACATAATCTTGTTACGTCACTCCTGCAGCGATAAAAACTTTTTAAAGAACTTGAAGATCACGATACGTGCCGGAAGCTGGGGCGATGGGTTCTGCACGAATTTGGGGAGTTGAGGAAATTCGCAAAGAAAAAAGAAATAGACGTACCAACAAAGAAAGACCAAGGGAAGATAAAGGAGAGTATATAAATAGAGACCATCCTAATAATAGAATTTAAGTTCATTTACGTTAGCCTTTTTCTGGTTCACCGAACAACATTATTTATAGCGACCATAACCATCCTAAGCTCGAAACAAAGTTAAAAAAGTCACATAAAAATATAACACGTTCCATTTTTAGTTTGTCAATCCACGTGTTCATGTAGCACGTGACTAGCGACGTGTCTAACACATAATACTGCCTGATTCACACTTCAACAGTATTTTTTAAGGTCAAGTCCACATCAATCTCAAAGAAAAGCAAAGTCGTTGACGTTAGTTACTCGTAGATTAACTCGCCCACTCATTCATCGTTTAAACACAAATCTATTGACAAAACACAAAACGAAATATTGACATAGCGTTCGAGATTAATTTCTCGTTGGAAACTGGAATTTAATACACACGCTACATTCAAGCATGCGTTGAAAAAAACGCAGAAGGATTACTTTGCGATGAACAAATTCTCTCAAATTCATGCAGATTCTAACCATCCATTCTATTTAGAGACTATGCACAGTTGTACATATTTGGTATCGTCGACTAATGGGTTCCAAGATGTGTTTTGGCTTCGGAGATCGCCTTCTGTGCTCAGTTTTTGTATGGTTTATGTGAAGGCGCGCGCGCACGGTAGCCGATCGTGACTCACGCCAAGTGGCCGCATGGTAATGTGAACATGTTAATTGCTAGAGATTCGAGCCTATCTCATAAATCCTTTTTCGTGGGTAGGTAGAATATTTGGAATACCGGTATTGTTATGGCGAATGGGAGTTGTTTGTAATTTTATCGTGATGTCGTTGAATTGTTTGAATTGCTAGCTGCGTCTGAAACCATTCTAAGTAGTTTTTGCAAATAAACTAAATCTTTTCGAAATTTTATCGATAACGATTCTAAACAAAAATTAAAGAGTAAAGCGAAACATTCTACAAAAGTTTACAAATCTAATGACAACAAAGATCCATCGATCAATGCACACAACGTGAGAAAAATAAAACACGAAGATAAGAACCGTTTCATCGAAGATGATAGGTAAGAACACAAATCCGAACACATGACAAACACAGCCAAACAAGAGATGAACCTGACGAGATGACCGAACGTAACAAATAATCTTAATGACATAACAATAAGAGATAAACGTTATGGAATTTCATTAATCTCCAGACGCAGCGTTGAAAAACAAATAAGTTATATCGAATAAATTAATGTGTTTTGATAATAAGTTGGTAGGAGTTAAAGGTTATGAGATAGTGGCAGTGAATTACGTATGAAGACGGACCTGCCGTATTTTCATTCATTAGTACTGGTCAGCGTGGTAAATTCTAATGTATAGCCTATATAAACGATCGCTAGACAGATGTTCATCGAGAAGCAAGTCGCTTGCCAAATGTCTAGCTACAAGGTCAAGGAAATGTTAAATTTTTATTCAATTTCTTTTAACTAAGGACATTCTTATAATAACTCAAGGAAATGTAATTTTTTTATTAAATTTCTTTTAACTAAGGACATCCTTATAATCATCAATGAAAATCCCATTCCCATTATTGACGGTTTGCTTTATTAACAATGGTAGACTATCACCACTAACGGAGGCAGCTCATATTTAACTTGCACATTCATCTTATCAGGTGTTCTACTGTTCCCATTTGAATGTCAAATGTTTTATAAATCAAATGTTCTCTAAATCTCACCATTGTTATAGGTAAGAGCTCATAAACACCAAAGGTACGCGACATTGTCACGACTGAAAGTGGTTGCCAACGTTTAGTCGCAGAGAAGCAGAGGTGGATCATTTCTAAACAAGAAATGGACGAGCTATTGTGATGTCAAGCGCACGCCGCGATCCAAGCGTGGTTCCTGGCGATAAATCTGCAACACCGTTCGGCTAGCAACACAATTGATGGTTAGAAAAAAGAGATTTCGATTTGCATTCTATTTGAGAATTGAGACATTTGTGGTTGAATAATGTTCTTGAATGCCGTCTAGATTGGACGGGGTTTCTGAAATTTTGAAATAGTTTTCATTTTGGAAAGTCGTTACCAACAAATGTTTTACGGGGGCAACCACCTGGGTTGAAGTTTTATCCGCTACACAGTAGAGTTCATTTTTATCGGCCATCGAATGCACCGGAGAAAATCAATCATAATCTAGGAGCTATAAAATAAAACAAAAAGCTTTACTTATCAAGTAAAACTTTTACCGATCATCCATCTTCATGTGGTACACGTCACACAACATGCACACTCGATGGACCTCTGACACTGCGCGCACGCGTATGCCTCGGGCGGCGTATGCGCACGATTTTAGGTCAAGGCAGCACTCGCCAGGGATCGCAAGAAGATTATTACAAATTGCACTACACTGCAGTCGCTACGGCCCCTTTAAGTCGCTCCAACAATGTTTAATATCATTTAAATCGGCTTTATTATATAAACTTGTCTAGCTTGACGTAAAAGATAGCCCGATGAGAAACAGAAATTATGCTGCTGGTGAATTTATAGCTGGAATGTATATAATTTTCGGGGCTATAGCTTTGGGAGAACAATTGGCGGGTTCAGAAGGTCAGGCAAGTGTACACAGATGCTAAAAGGGAATATATTCATACTAAATGTTCCAATATTTATGAACCTGCCGCAGATTTATATTGTGTAAATTAAAGGAGCTTTACGAGTATTTTCTATAAAATTAAACTTCTTTACCAATGCCGCACCATGATTCGTAATTCAGGCCTAATCTCAAGACAGTGTATATTTATACAAATTAGAGCCATTATCGCCTAAACAAGGGCGCACATTACGTCCAGACGTACTCAAAAAGAAAAGTAAATATTATGAACTCGAATTTGATTGATACGTGTTATCGTAATGTGATTAACGTACCATTTTATTTATAGCTGTGTAGCTGGCAACTTTTCAAAATCGGTGATTAAGCTATAAATTCAATCAAGGAAACCTTAAAAGAACATTATTGCTGAGATAAATCAGGCTGTAGTATTTACAAAATCTGAGATAATAGTTGAATCAGAAGTTGTTTCGGTCGTGGGAATGGTAATAGTTGGCATCATGGGAATAGTGGACGGTCGTGATCTTCGCGATGGATTCGCCGGTGACGTGGCTAATGGCTACGAGTGATGACTCCCTGGCAATGATGTAACTGTATCGGGCCTATTATTTGCAGAATTGCAATCTTCGTCACGTATAATCTCAGTCATCAGTGTTCGATATTTGTCGATCAAGTTTTTGATCTTACAGAATCTACAAGCTTTAATCAAAACAATGAAGCAGCTCCGAAGGTTTAAAATACGATAGAAAATAAGTATTTCTACAAAAACAGACTACAATATAAATATTTGTAAAGGATCCCATAAAGATTGCAACCATCTATTAGAGTGCTGACTTAAATATAACTTTCCTTTTAAAATATGGCAGTTGTGTGACAGTAGTAAAATTATGGGGGATGCAAAGTACAATTTAAATGCTGGGTTCCGTGGGAACAAAGACAACAGGTGATGTACGGACATGTGTAGTCACGGACCGTGAACACACACACAAATAAAACTTCACAGAAGGGATTGTACACACATAAAAATATTGCTGATGCACGTGCTATTGGAATGGTTCGAAACAGTATAAGTAACATGCCGTATCTTAGAAGCGTTTATAGAAATGCTATATATACGTATGCACATCCAATCAAAGTTAATTAATTATGAAATGAACCTGATCTAAACAATGATAAGAATAAAGTTTACTTAATTATACTGCTTTACCAGGCGAAAATGTGAACAGTTGGCCTTCTGTAGGTACGTTATTGCGTATCATTGAGGTGGCCATGCTTTCGAGGGGGGCATTCCAGCAGTCGAAACAGTTGCGGGAGGGTGTGCGCCCAAGTGTGTCCCCTGTGGCATGGGGAGTTATGCTACGAAACTTTTGGAGTACCTACTGTCTTTATAATCTTATGAAACATTCATAAATTGTCGTCTGCAGAATGAATAACTTTATATTGCACTCGAAAATGTATTTGAATATAATCATCCAGATTTTGTCAAAGTAAATTTGCCTCAATCCGTGTTGGATGTTGTTGGGAATTTTGCTAATTTAGCTGTCGTCGTACTTAAAATATTTTATGCAAACGTAATAGAAGATCAAATAACGAACAAAAAAATAGGCAAAAAATTTGAAAGCTTGAGTACGAAGATGATGTTTTTTCTTGTACATGACAAAAAAAAATAAGAATAGATGCGACAAAAAAGGGGATCTTTTTAAACACACAGAACTAAAAATGGGTAAACAGAGAATATAATGCTACAAAAAAATGGGAAAAGGTCAGAGGT
Organism: Agrochola lota; assembly: GCA_947364205.1. Taxonomy (NCBI): domain Eukaryota; kingdom Metazoa; phylum Arthropoda; class Insecta; order Lepidoptera; family Noctuidae; genus Agrochola; species Agrochola lota. The sequence goes on from OX376228.1 coordinate 17,559,522, forward strand.
CCCGCAAAGTTTAAAGAGTCCCAAGGGTTGGTAGCAAGTAATCCGGCGCATGTGTCACAGTCATGGTTTTGCGATTAGCCGACGATGGTAGCGAAAGAGATTTTTTTGTTAGAGTTAAATAAGATTGATGAATGATTAGGGAGACAAATTACGAGTTTGTAAAATCAACAACGTTTAGTTGTTACCTAAAAAATATATTAGTACCTATGGCTTTTTCCAAGTATGTTAGGTAGAAACCATAGAACGCTCTGTTCAACAATTTTTCTTTACTTTACAATATTACGCTGATTCTTCTTTACTTTACAATATTACTGACAACATAAAAATGACACTTTATCTGTTTCAAACAACACATTAGAAAGAGAGCTTATTCACCCCAAATCCTCGCAAATGTCGCTGATCTAACAACCAGAACTAATGTCCAGAAACTGGAAATCGTCCATAAGCGAATCCCGTGAGAATGATCCAAGATAATAACATATATCGACAAAACCAAAGGGTGTTCACTGAGGGAGTATTCTCCGCCCCATGCGTCCAACAATTTGAACAATGGGCCATGCGCGCTTTGTATTCGAAATTTGGCAGTTTTTTTATTATTTTTTAAACAAAGAACTGCACGGTGGGTCACACTGGGTTACGCTTTACGACTTCCAACAATGTGATGATGAAATTAATCATCAGTTCAGCTGTGACGTTTGCATCATCCTCTTTAGAATTTCACTCCGTTTCTTAAACGTTTAAATGTTACACAATCAGCGAAATTTTAATAATCTGACTCGGAGAATCATTAGTAGCGATTTCGCAATCAGTAATATATACTGTATAACAATGGGTAATTATATGGTTTTTGTTTTACACAAAATTGGCATAATAGCAGTGGATATGTCTTTGCTTGCGAAATTTAAATTGTTTGATTAGATAACGTTCCGGAAACATAATTAAATATTCCAATTAGTCTTTGTTTTGGGACTTTCCAAACACTAAAGTTATGTTTACATAAGAAACTTTTACTTTTATGGCAGCAAATACTAGAATTACAAAAGGCAATTAGTTTGTTTCCCCCTATATGTACTAAAAAACGTAGGCACATAAACACACACGCGTTCAAATAATGAAGTTGAAAATTGCATTTTCGCTCAGTCTTTGATAAACACATCACGCTGTGGCGGCTTTTGTGTCATCGGATGCACGCTCCACATATTCTGCAGTCTGCACGTGACCGGCACGCGCCTCCCTCTCTGGCCCTGCGACCCTCGGGAGGGATAAGCCCTTGCGAACTCTCGTGTTGCCCTAGCAACAATGTTTTCTCGGGAAATTACGTATGCAGGATGCGCACCCCAATTATTTCTTGGGAGTCTTGTAAATATGCCGCTTTGTTGCTTCTTTTCGAAAATAATAGTTTCGTTTTCCTGTGTAGGTTCCTATGTATGTAGTTACCCATTCCGTATTCTTAAATAATGTAATTAGTTTGTAGGTATAGTAAAATAATTATGATAGGTAGGTGCTCATGTTCATTCAATAATTTAATTCTATTGATGCATGACTGATAATGCGAAAAAGTGTGACTGATAAAAACACACAATGGAAAATATGTTTCGATACAACTTATCATGAATTGATGATGACAATGTTATCGAACTCAAAAAGAAGCGATATCCGCTTTCGATTCTTAAAATAGATTTTTTGGATGTCAACATCCATATTGGATAAAAAACACGAGAAAAAAGCTTATGAAATCTCATTCGATGAAAAACACCTAGTGGAAAAGTCACGAGAAACAATTTCCACAGCTTCAGATCCAAATACTAGTGACCTAGAGGTGCCTACAGCTAGACGAGACAACAATGTAACCAATTTGTCTAACAAAAGCGATTGTTGAATGTTCGTGAACAACTAAATAATAGATAAACCAACAGACGAGGCTTTACTAAATCCCATTAACTCTATAAATCATAGTTCAATCGCATAGATACAGCTATAACTAATCCCGCATATATAACTATAAACCCTCGAATTCACAAAGATTTCCATCGCTTAATAAACAGGATGAAATACGTAACTTATCACGTTATAAATTTTGTCTACTATTGTAATAAAATAGCCAATAAATTGTCGGTCTATAGCCTTATAATATATAGCCGTTATAGAAGAGGGGAGTTTCCTCAACCCTTCATATTTCAAAAAGTTATTTCTGTGACCTTTACGAAGTTGACTTTATGAAGCTCTTTTGATGTTGGTTTCAAGTTTATAATGTATCTTATTTTATTAAATAGACTGTTAGATATTTTAAAATAACTGCCTGCGGTGTGTTAGAGATAGTTAAGGAACACTTAAATAATTATGAAAGTTTTGATGATAACAGTAACTTTAATAAATGTACATATATGATTCGCCTCGCATTTTATATGTACATATTTAACGAGTTTTTGTAAAACGTAATATCCATCGATGTGGGTAACTATAGAGGAGTGTGAGGAGCGACATCAGTGACGTCGAATCGATGCAACACATGCAATATTTAATTACGAAAGGGGTGAACATGGGGGAGGGGTCCAGTGATTGTATTTGCATAATAAAGCCAGAATAACGGACTTTAAAGGGGAGTTCGCACTATTATTTTAGGTGTCAACCTCAACAATAGAACGATCTATAAAATTGATGATAGAACATATTATATGCCGTCGGCAAAAATAAGGAAAATTGTTGGCAGAAACATGCAGCAGTATCTTCCGCAATGCTTATGTTTTGTTTATGATTTAGTCAACAGCATATAACAATAAACCGACTCATATCCACTCGTACCTCGTACACATACGGCAAAGCGTATAGCCGCGCCGTACAGTGGAGTGCAACGGAAGCGTCGTGTGCGCAACGCGTGCAATTAACTTTAACCGCATTGTATCCTGTCGCGCGTGCGCGGGACTAACTGTACTGTGCTAGTTACGTGTGGGTTAACACATCGACAATCGTACATTAAATTGAGGTAATCTGATGAAACGTAAATTACAAATTCCCGTCAGTCTGATGCGAAGGATTAATGGAAATGTCATGAGGAAAGTTTTAAGTATGAATGTGGACTGCAATAAGAGTATGGGAAGAACAAAGAAGCGATTGACTGTGTGGAAGAAGATATAGTTAAGTTTAGAGAAGAGGTAGTTACTAATATGAGGGCTGATAGAGATGAATGGAAGAAGATATAGTTAAGTCTAGAGAAGAGGTAGTTACTAATATGAGGGCTGATAGAGATCAATGGAAGAAGATACAGTTAAGGCTAGATATGAGGTTGTTACTAATATGGGGGCTGATAGACATGAATGGAAGAAGATATAGTTTAGGCTAGAGATGAGGTAGTTACTATGAGTGCTGATACACATGAATGGAAGAAGATATAGTTAAGGCTAGAGAAGAGGTAGTTACTAATATGAGGGCTGATAGAGATGAATGGAAGAAGATATAGTTAAGACTAGAGAAGAGGTAGTTACTAATATGAGGGCTGATAGAGATGGAAGAAGATATAGTTAAGGCTAGAGAAGAGGTAGTTACTAATATGAGGGCTGATAGAGATGGAAGAAGATATAGTTAAGGCTAGAGAAGAGGTAGTTACTAATATGAGGGCTGATAGAGTGGAAGAAGACTACATGCAGCGCCAATCCCAAATAAATTGGGATAAGGGCAGAAGGAGTATGAAGGTGATGATACAAATCTTAGTTAGACACAATATGAGACTACGAGACTTTTCAGGCGGCTTTAGATTAGTGTTTGCGAGACGTATGTCTGATAAAAGCCAAACACAACAAATTGTGTCATTCAATTTTCAAGCACGACGTATGTCCGATAAAAAGAAAATCGAACATGCTGTATCATTCAAAAACAAAGATTAGATAATGAAATTGGAACCGCACAAATCATTAATTGGGCTCTTGAGAGATTACAAGATGTATGTTTTAAAAACAGAGGGGGATTAACACTGATAATAATCGTGTGTGAAGAACAAAAAACTCAACAAACAATATTTTGCCAAAGGGTTGCAAATGCTAAGCATTGCGTTTGATAACTTCAATTCATTCTTCTTGAAACTGTCAAAGAGACGATTGCAGAGGTTCTATCGGCAGCATTTTCTAGACATCGATAACTCATTGGGAGGTTTTACCTAAGGGGTAGGCCAGACAATTCTTGAACAAACAACCTGATTCATCCAGAAGGCCAATTCTCGTACTTAAAAAACCTTCACATTCAAGTCGCAATCTGTCAAACTTGTCAAAAATGTTGGTAAGTTGATTGCATTTTTGACAGCTTGCTAATGAGATTAGAATGCGAAACGTTCTTAAAAATTACGGGAGTTGCCCCTCAGATCTTCAAAGTGTGCTTGATGTAAGTTGTTAGACGTAAAAACTTACTAGTGCGCTGTCAGACCAATTACTGGAAAATGAAGGAAACCATTTTATGTTTTGAAATAAAAATAATTCAACCTTGGCATTGGTCCTTAGAATCATGAACGGCTTACCCTCGTTACAAAAGGGTCTCTCTCACAAGGGACTTATTAGGACCTTTAGTATATGTAGAAATAACCTTGAAGTTCACGTGTAGTAAGTACTTTGTCTATAATTTAGTAGGATAATAACATAGCCGCAGCTAAGTATAGCCTTTTTATACCTTAGTAAACAGGCCACATCACACTTAATGAGCTAAACGGGTCACCAGCTCCCAAAGGAAGCGCTGGAGTGGAAAGTTATGAGGACATTATAGGCGCGTCTTTATCACAATGGGCTAAAGGCCACAATGCTTTGGGCGAAATTAAAGGTGACCCGTTCATAAAGCTAAATTAGGAAAGTTGTGATACGTCTATGTAGTAATTATTATATTAGAGTCATGTGTGAGAAATTCGTCGGTAATGTGATTTTCTAGTTTGTGCTCCGAAGCTCGGGCTGAGTTTGGAGCGGTTGATATCAAAGTTTAACTTAATAAGTGGTTCACTCAGTCTTCACTTATGTGTAACGTATGTATAGCCCTAATTTAGCTGGTAATCGAATCAAATAGGCTGATTTGAATATTAGTAAAGTTATGTTCCATACTTTTATATTTTATAAACTCTTTGTAGCTAAGTCGTTCCTAAAGACCGTTTCTTCCATTCTACAAAACACTATTGATCTAGTTCGAAAGTCATAAATCAAAGTTTCCATCTCGCCATTTTATCAATATACGAGCTAACTTCAATAAGAGCATTCCTTCCAATAAATCTACGATTAATTTGAATAGTTGTTAACTAATTTGTATATTCGTACAGGGGCCTGTCCTGCCCCGTATAATTTGTAGCCCGCATGTCAACGGCTTGGGGACTCTGATTCAATGGAAATTGAATAAGTGGAGAGCGATTGTGGACCTCGATAACAAGATACACATAGCACGTTGTGAACATAGTTGACAACATTCCGATTCTATCGAACAAGACTGTAGGAGAAAAATAGCGGGCATACCGAATGGCGAATAGCTTTACAGATGAGAGATATTAAATATCTGGCCAGTTATAATCATTATCTAGTTAATGCAATCATAACTCAACCGACCAGCGAAATATTTACGAAGATGAAAAAAATATCTCGTTAACGATGAATAATTAAGATGAATATTTCATCCAAACCACCAGTCTTAATGAAAGCAATAAAAATGTCGTTAGCAGCCATCAGCCAAGACAATTAAGAGTAAAATCTAACTGTTCGCATTTTCGCTTAGCCCGTTCTCCGTGACATTCGATCAATTGTGCTAGAACTTATTATTAAACTAACTCTGTCCCGTTCCTTCCTTCAGGTGGAAGAGAGATGAAATTATTTGACAGCTCAACTGTTAATCGGGTGACAATTGCGCAAGTGGATTCGTTCTAAGGTTCATTAGGTCAATGGCAGGTTAAAGAATTAGTTATCTACGAAGGTTAAGTTCGAAATCCTTACAGCCAACTGGCGGAGCGTGACTACGACCAATTCATTAGGGAAGAGAAAGAAGCTTTGTAGTTTGTTCCGTATTTATCCTCTGCCTTTTATTTTACTTTTATCTCAGCTCTAAATATGGAAGCTTGGACATTTTATTCATTGAGCAATTCGATATTACGTAAGATTCAAGTCCCAAAATCTGAACTTTCAAAAGATCAGACTACCATTATCTCCAAGTGAAGCCTGTTGAAGTAAATCAGCTTAATAAGTAGAATCATAAATTAAATATAAACAAAACTGCAGTCACGACCTCGAAACAGGACGTTATAGAACAAAACGTCCTCCATTCTTCGCAGAGAAAGTGGCCAATAAAAAACATAGACCTACAAACATGTTCTGCATATCAATCATTGTGTAAAGATTGATCGAATGATTGATAAGCTCCCGAACACTATGGCTGGCACTCTGGTAATGACACGTTGGGTCAAACGCGATATAATCTGACATTGCGTGATACTTGGCCAAGAACTTGACATTGAAATAGGGTTCGCATGTTTCAAAGCGGTAATTCCAACAGAAATGACCCAGATTCAGGAAAGGATATGACAGAGTTATCATACTGTATAATCTTAAGTAAATAACAATTTACATTAGGAGTTTCCTGCTGTTCTTCGATAGCACTATTATTATGGAAATTGTATTTAATATTTAGATTAAGAACACCATCAAGTAATATAATAAACTTTCCAGGAAACACATTCTGAACTTGACTGTCAGTGTTAATAGCATCACACAAGTCGAAATTGCCAAAATCACCGAAATCGCCACCTTTAGAAAAAGATATAGCCCGTTGAAACAAATATACACGAAAATGAATCTCTAGTCATTTTTATTGCAATTATTACTTCTGTTAGCTTTGCTTCAAGTAATTCTCGCTAGTGTTCTACTTAAATTGTCAAAAAAACTTATAAAATATGACTTAAAAGCCTCTAGCAAAGAAACACTAATTTCCCGAAGTAAATAGTAAATGAAATATGGAGAGAAGTATATCTTTTGGTACATTTAATTCGGCAATAAAGATGCGAGACTGTCGTGACGCGGTGTTAAATTAGCGCCCGTAAGATTGCAGATGAGGTGCTTCTAAAAGAAATTCGTTACATTTACGTTTGGAAATAAAATATGAATCATCATTCATTGAATTCATCGTCATTAGTCCTACAAACAGGTGGTATGTTTTAAGCAATCAGAAAACACAGTGTTCGTACCTCAGAGGTATTGAAACGTATGCGAAAAAGTAAAAATATATACGGAGACGTTAAAAAAAAACCGTTTTGAAATGATTCTTGCGTTTAACCTACACCAATTTAGATCATTTCAAGTCCGAACAATTAGATAGAAGAGTGAAAATATCGGCTAGTAACGGTGTTCGCGTCCCGCTGCGACCGTGACACGACTAATTGACGTGACGTTTCAGCCGTGTCGTGTCGCGCGTGATCGGGACACGTCGTGCGGAACATCTGAATGTAAAATGTAAATGCAAGATGTCTTAGTTACTGCGTCGAAAGAAATGTCATAGCAAACAGTGCTGACTGACCGTACTGAAACTTGATGACTAATGATCAACGTTTCAAACGGAGTCAATGAATAAAGTGATAATGAAAACTATGACATATATAGACAATAGTTTGTAAGAAGCTTTTGTTCAAAAGGACGTGATCATATAAAATAATAAATGAAAACATAACTGGAGTTACTGATAAACATGAAATCAATTAAGCAATTCTAAAATGAGATCAAAAGAACAGCTGACGATCATAACAGAAAAAAAAACAAGAATTTCTTGTTAAGAAACCAATAACAAGCAAAGTTTTATCCTGATCTAATCTTACAAGAAAAAGAAACGCAATTTTCCTCAAAACTGGAGTTAAGATAACTTTTCAAAAAACAAAATCAGTATGCTTATCTGATAACTTTATGCAGTTATGGTAAATTGACATCTATTTTCTGCTACATATAGTTTTAACTACACATTTTAGAAACAAGGCGAAGTAGTTGCGCCATAAATAACTTGGTTAGACGGAAATGTTATGATTTGCATTCGTAGGTCAGTAAGTAGTTCACAATAATTTAAATTTATGCGGAAGCGCATCATGCGATGCGCGGGTTTGTCTAACGTCATTACTTTCCATTTCTAGGTTTCTTCCTACGTTTGTACTTATTGTTTTTTTTATTCAGTAAGTATTAACTTTAACTAATAATATCTTCAATCAATTTTCCTCCCCTTATTCCAATGCATTTGTGACCGGCTAGTACGTTTCCTCTTCCATAGTTTTTTCTCTCTCAGTGTAATGTGTAGTGTGTGTCTGTGTGTGTAGTGTGAGTGTGTCAGTGTGTGTGCTTTCCAAAATAGTCGAATCATCTATTAATACTATTATTTATACTTCTACTACTTCTAAACTATTACAGTTTCTCCCATCGACAGTACCTTCTAAATCAATTCTCTCTACAAGAAATGTATTCAGCCAATAGTTTGTTCCTAGTCCTAAAGGTACACAGTCCGTTACAAGCAACAGTTTTGCGTATCGTGAATGTTCTGCGTTAGATACATAAATTACTTTAAGATGTGTTTGTACCACAGAGGAAATAGTAAATGGAGTCAGACAGATAGATTTTCAAACACTGCATACCTACCAATACCACCGAGAGATTTGTCAATAGTTAAGACGCTTTATGACGCAACGTCATCAATCATCCTATCACAGAAGTTATTAACCCGCAATAGTCCGTAAAAATTATGATGCTGGTTGGCACTCCAGTTATTAATAATTCCATGGTTAGAAGGTACATACTGGCCACAACTCTTCGCTTCCTCGGATGGCCCGTTATGGCCTCGATTGTGGCTTAATTAATGAATAATGGATGCAGTGTAATAATTCACTGATTTCACTGTAGCTCCCGAGCTGCTTCGAGCAATACGGGAAGCGAATGTGGTTTTGTAAGTGAAAATATAGACTGTTAATGTATTAGATAATTTCTCGCTAATTACGTTATAGCGAAATTGTACCTGCTCCATCATTGGTTTATACATTTTTGCCTACATTAAAGTGAAGGCCTAGATGTATATTTTCGTCTTCGAGACGAAGATATACATCTAACCATAGAACGAACTACTAAGTATCTTATAGGTATTCGAGCCATCGTGAAAAGATAACCAGTCGGCAAAATTGGTAATAGCAGGGTTAGGCCTACGCATATAAGCATCCTACCTACCATAGGGGTCTTTTAATGCCTACACGCCAATTACGTAAAGTATTATACCGAATCTCATAACTGCAATCTCTCTCACCAATAACATTAATCTGTGCAATTCTTATTAATTTCACGTTCTGCTGAATATATCAGCTATTAACGACAATTTTTATAATCATGGCAGGCAATAGAGAACGGAATGCGACTTACGCGGTCCAAGATCTCCAGTATCGCAATAAGGAATTTTCTCTTTTCCCTTAGCTAAACTGTTGTAGGAAAAACGAGCAATGAATTTAATTAATTGGCTTGCCACTTGCACGAACAAGCAATAACTAATCCAATTTCTTTGAGATAACAGTCATGTCAGTGAAATGTATTTCTGTTAGCAACTGTATGCCATAATTCACTCGTAGTGTTGCCAATCTCATGTGAGAAATATTCGTTATGTTTATGCCAAAAACTTGTAGTGCAGACGGTGCAGTTGCTGTTATTAATTTAAGAAAATACCAAGGACAGAGTGGAGATGAAAATTATACATAATGGTGCCGACAAATGTGTGAGATGTTTAAATTTATGCGTCTGAATGTTGATCTTTCCTTCGTCACGTTAGCGAGATCAGTTTATAAACTTCCACGGATGAATTTGAGCATTGGACCTTGACTTCTAACGAATCCAAGGAAGAAAACTGCACAATTTTAAAAGCTATAATAAAAATGAAAAAAAAACTTACGTAACTGCTAACCGTTGCGAATATTTTTATGTGAATTATAACTTTCTATTTTTTTTACGATTTCCGAAATGCAAAATAATAAACATTATCCAAGGTAAAAATAGACATATGTGGAAAGAAAAATAAATACTGCATCAGCTAGATGATGATAAAAATGCGTGAAATTACTTAATCATCTTTAGAATATTGGCACATAATAAGCTAAACATGACTAATGCGATTATCAATACTGAAGAAACAACACAATTAAGAAAGTTTATTTTACACACAGATAGCGTGGTAAACACCCAAGGTTAAGAAGTAAATATTATTATGCAAAAATAAAAGTAAGGTAGCTTTATTTTTTCGGGAAAATTCAAGAAAAACTGGCATTATTTTAATCTAATTTGTATACTAATCTCCACACATTTACTCTAAAGCCAGGCCAAACAAAGAAATTGTTTTATACTAGGGATAATTAACTCAAAGAAAAAAAAAACAAAGGACTATGAGCATTTTAATAAAACATACGGTACTTAAGAATTCATAAAGCCTCTGGTCATTACTCTAGCAACACCTTTCGCTAAGATCCATTATGGGATGTCCAGCTGCTTTTTATTCCATAACCATAAAAGAACGGTCACCTGGTTCTGGTTAGTGCCAGTTTTTATAACTCATTTCACGAGACTCGCTAACAAGTCAAAATGGATGAAAAACAAAGTTACATTGGATGAACATGACATAAACTTACACTTTCACACGAGTGCCATTGACTGCGTTTTTGTGCAGATACTAGTTTTTATTTTTATTATGTGTTTTAATTAGTTCAGTCATACATGCCTAAGGCGGATATTACACTATCATAATTAAATATATCGTAAATAAATATTTAAATTAGGCCATTATTACCTAAGTATTTTTTTAGGATAACAGATATGATCATAGATTTATGATAGTGTAATATCCGCTTAAAACAGTCCTTTATAATCCTTTACCTACTTATAATATTATAAATATGCAAGTTTGTGAAGATGTGTGTTTGTTACTGGATTACGCATAAACGGTTGAATGGATTTAGATAAACTTTAGCACGCCAATGGACCATGTCATTGATTACAATTTAGGATACTTTATATTCGGGATTATGAAGAAGTTTTCCTAAGATGCGAGAGAACCGCTAGTAAATTCTAAAAGCGTGGTCCATTGCTATGCAAACATTTGATTCGATAATGTGTTACATAATTCTCATTTGTGAACCTCGGCGCCGGAAACTTGCATAAGCAAGCGTGTAATTTTTATCAGTTCATGTTTTATCTGAGTCGCGTTAAACAAACAAGACAAAGATAATTTACTCAGTAGATTAGATAGAATTGACGCTGTTTTAAATAACAATTGAGTTAAGTATTTTGCAATTCACAACAACGAATGAATTTATGTCAGTTGTATAGTTTTATTGGTGTGAAAAATGATAATATGTCCCGAAATAAAGTGAATACTGGGATGACGATTGATAAATTTGTATGTAAGAAGAAATGCTGCGCTGACCTCTAATAATCTGGGACTAATGACGGTGATGTTGTCCCTTTAAACCCAAAGGTTTATTTTTGTAGTTCTCCAAACCAAAAATCTCCAGATTTTTATATATAAATCTAAAATTACCATTACTTAAAAAAATATTATTAATCGTTACACAGCCTAATACATTAGCATATTATAGGTTAAGTCTCACGCTTCTGAAACTGGGTAAGTAGCACTGAAACCGGCGCTCGCGCATATTTAGTGCTCCGTTTAACGCCATGTATGGTGTCGCGCATTAAGTCCAAACACTTTAATCGCTTGTAAGTGGTGACAGATTGCTGGATAGCTTACCACCAGCATTTAATCAAAATTGGATGAATTTATTGTTAATTAAGCAGGTATGGCCAAACATGTTCGTTTTAGTACAAGTATTCAAGAAGTCCCTGCTTATTTTTTTAATATGTTTATACTAAACACCGCCGTAGAAGATGGCGGACAAAACAAACGACCGGTGATCCACACTAGCCCTGAATCGAAAAAACTGGAAGTCAGGGGGCGAGGCCTTTTCTTTTCCCAGCAGTGGGATGGTGAAGGCTTTAACAATAACAAAACGTAATGCAATATTGCATGATGTTTTGTTATTGTTAAATCAGACAACTGTTAAATAAATAGAAGAGCATACTTAAAAGGTAAAGGCTTCAAAAGGTAGGTTCATATGCATACATTTAAAATTTTAAACAAGTACTGATTAAAAAAAATCAGTTTTATTACTAACACAATATTCAACGCCTATTTCAAAGACATATAAACAAACATACAAAGTATCCAAAAGTGTACTATGCGTGGGGCATGACGCGGTCGATACAGTCAGCGACAGAGACAATAAAATGAATGTTACGTTACGTGCGCATGAGTTGCTAATCAGCCGACTCACGCGCGGTTCGATGATCCATTCTAGTTTGTTGCACTCACGTGTTTTCTAAGAAGATGCGTCTTAAGATATTAGAAAAAAATAGTAATAAAATGAATTAAGTACATAGGTAGTTAAAAAGTTTAAAGGCATTATCCTGCTGAGATCAGAATTCTAAGAGGGATGTGTGTTGTTACGCGAATGGATAGAATAGGAAATGTGTTTATTATAGAAACGAAGTCATAAAGTGACACCGGTAACTGAAAAGTTGTGTGGAAATCGGTTATCATAGTATGACCATGGTATGTGATGTGGAAGAAAGAAGAAAATGTCGTAAGGATAGTTTTAAGTATGAATGTAGATGTCTAAGACCAAAGAAACGATGGATGGACTGTGTGAAAAATGATATAACTAGCAAATGCGTGACTTCTATGAAATGAAGACTAAAAGAGAAAGAAGTTTGAAAGAAAAAGAAGAATATTGTTATGCCGAGCCCAAATAAATTGGGACAAGGTCAAGAGTTTGATGAGTTAAAAAGTACAAAAAACTGTAGGTACTTAGTTAAAATTTCAAGGCACTTAATGTTACTGTACTGTTTTACAGAATCTGCAGTCTTGACATAGATAGGGATTACTTTACGACCGAATTCGGTCGCAAAGTCCTAATGGCGTCCATAGGCAATCAAAATTGCTTGACAAGCAAGAAACAATCACGCGCATGTCAAGCACTTCGCGCGCGTCTTGGGCCGTCATTACTTAGCGACCGAATTCGGTCGTACGGCGATTTCTATCTATCTCGAGACTGCAGGGGCAGAGCCTGCTTTAGAAAGAATATCATTAACCGTTCGTTATGTGATTTCTGGGAGCTACAGCATATTAACTTAATGAAATAGGAGCTTAATTTAGCTTTTAGTACTCACTTATTGTAATTTGCTAGATCGTAACCATTAAACTAAGAAGGAGGAAAACCTACGCATTCGTTTATTGTGTTCCAAGAATCATCTTTTGTAACCAAAATAGACTAACGTCGATGTTATTGAAGGAAGCTGCGGGCTCCTCACAACATTTGTTTAGTCTGAACCATTGTGCAGTAACCATGAACCAAAAGTTTTTCTAAAGAAACGCATCAAATTAATCTTACATTATCATTTCAGAGAAATTTTAGTTTTTATATCTAGAAATGAGGGTGAAACGTGAACATAATGCCGTCTTCGTAGAACCAGCATACGTTTGACACACATTCCACGGATAAGACACAACATTAAGTTTTAAAACACCAAGAAGTTTTTAAGTTTTTATGGTATTAACAGAATTCCGACCGCAACATAGGCGTAAGCTCTTGAGACCATATAAAGACGTAATGATACAGGATTTTTAAAATACTTTTATGGTATTGACAAATTGATGAATGAATCCACTATACAAACTCCAGTGACATTCTTGAGAATTTTACAATTTAACTGGAAGAGCATATTTTTATAATATTTGTAATTTTCTTAGCAGCGACGATATGTAGTGGCATACGTTTGACATACATTCCTCGATCAACACGCTACAGCTGGTTCTAAAGTACAGGGATAATGTTATGATTAGTTTACCGTTAAGCCACTCTGCTAGAAGTGTTAGCCTTAAAAGAGCATAGTCCCCGACACTAATTACAATGATTTAGATAAGTTTACACGCCATTTAAGTGCAGCTTAGAACCCAGCCTTTATACTGAGAGGATAAACCTGATTATTGAATAATCCTATTAATATCAGGCGACAATTTGATATATTGGCGAGTATTAATAAAATTGCGACACTCCTATATTTGCATATGAAATAGATTTCCTATTACGGAAATTGCTAATTACGTTGGGCTTATTGCAATAAATTTGAAGATAAAAATTGACCAAGTAGAGGATAATTTCACAACTAAGCAAGAAATATTTTTCCTTATTCTGAGATGTTGATGTTAATTGAAATTCTATTTTAATACAGGCATCCGATGCGCCTTGTACGGTTGTCCGTGTTTCCTTTTGGGACACATCTTCGTCGGCCACATTCCGCACGAGACCTGCCAATTACGCGGGAGTCGCTGAAACTTTTTTACCAACCACTAACCGTTATTCGATGACTTCGACAATCGTTAAGAACCTGTCCCTTTGCCCATATACGACGGCTCATGTTCCGATTTTCTAGCCTCATCGCATTACCACTTTTTTCCTACTTGCTTACTTTACGTACATATGACATATTGGTGTCAATGCAACAATAAAATTTTACATGAATTTATTCATAAGGCCCACTCAGATGGAGCACGTTCTCGCGTTTGTTTTCGACTCATTGAATGATTTCAGTCGAAGATGTTTGCGAACATATTTTATGAGCGTTGGACAATATGTCAATGACAGAGACACTACACTAATTAAACACCATAAAGATAAAAAGCGTTTGTCGGTGACAAAAACTTCTGAAGACTTTGCCGGCCATGACAACTGTCCTCGGCAACTCGAGTTTACCGATAACCGACCTCATAACCAATATTTGGACATTTTAAATCTTTTGCCGAAACAAATGGATCTGTTGGATGCGAATCGATTTACGTCTACGAAATTGAAAACAACAATTAATTTGGCGCAGTCCACTGGTCAACAAAATTCTTGTTGGCAAAACAAAATCGGATCCAAGGCTGTTCACGGATTAACTTAACACCAACAGAACGCAGGATCAGAAAGTGAAACTAAATCGTAACTAATTAGTTCGATTAGTCAAACACGAATAGGTCATAGAGACTGGTCGGTGCTGGTTTCTCGCTTCATTTTTGGCGACTTGACATCATTAATTAAACTTTTGACGTGCACATTGTTCGCGCAGTCGTTGGCCTAATGACATCGATTAAGATCCTTGTTCAAACCCTCCTCCTCACATTGTTACACCTTTTCTATTTAGTCAATATTGATTAACGAAGAACAAAGGCCGCGTAAGATTGATGATCATCGGTAACGAACAAAAATGAATTATCTGGTGAGTAATTACGGTTACAAAACATAAGCCAAGGTTACGAAAACCGAGGACCTACATACACAAGTAACGTAAACTGTTCATGGGAACTAATAATAAATACGTAACAATGAGTTGCTCCGCTTTTGATGTGAGCAAACACGTCAGAACCGCGGCTGGTACTCGTAAAACTAATTCAGTGCTGCTAACTAGCAACAACGAAACACTGCTGCGTAACGACAGCTCAAAATAAAAGAACACAAGAACACCGGTTCGATTTGACTCGAAGATTGATGTTCCATGCTCTGAAAATATTTCGCGGACCAGATAAATGTCGCAGAATCATGCTTTCACAGTCGTAAAAAATGTTACTGGCGCCTACTAAACATAGCACCAGGTCGCGAACGGAGTCGTGATACCATTTCGCAAATACAAGATGCACGTAAAAGTGGAGCGAACCTTGGCGTCCGAGTCCTGGCGGAAGGCCAACTGAGCAATTGAATGAGTGACGATTAGCGAACAAAAAATAACAGGGGTAGACGAACACGGATCGATCTATTTCGGGGAGGTCAAATTTTCTGAAGTACCTGAGTCAGAAGCAGTTCTGGCACTTGAGGATTGTGCTCATTGAGCTAGAGGAAATGCGTGTCTGCTTACGATAGTGGCGGTACTTGGATGAAATATTTTAGGCTAGCGTGGTGTATGGCACTCTATATACACTACTGTTAAAGTGAAGGAGGTCCTTTGAGTGTGTCAGACGTGACCGGGCTGGCAAAGGCGTCGTTGTTGCGGCACGTTCGACGCGCTGTCTGACTGGACGCTCTTATCTACGGCAGTTATCGATTGGACCTCGATTATTTGACTCCGGATGACTTCAGGAGAATTTAAGAAGTAGAGCCAAAATGTATTATGTTTTGATCGAATCGGACGAATTTTCACTTATCTTTCCTAAGCCAAAGTATTTACGTATCTCGATTATTTAAAATCGTGAATCGGCAAAACATTTTTCCGAATTTCAGGACGTTTGCGATTATGAGACAGTCATAAATATTTTGAAAATATTTTGGCAGGTTACCAAACTTTACGTCAGCAATCATAAATTACCGTCATTCGTATGTTCCAGCAAACACCACGTCAGTAGATAAGGATACTAGCTAACTAGCTACTCCATAATTATGTCCTTGGCGAACTACAAGATAACGACAATGATAATGAAATATAAAACTTGACAGATAAAAGTATATTTTCGCTGTGGAAATTTTTAACGCTATATGATTTTGTAAATTCTGGAAAATGTAATCTCACAATTTCGAATATAAGAATGCTTGTACAATATGTTTTGCATATGCTTCTAATTGAAGTCGTATAGAACGTTATAGTGATAATCTATACAACTTATTCAGCTGTTGTGACGGTTTCTGAGTGTGTGTGTGCCATTGAATGAGAACTGATGTTGATGACAAACAAAACAATTCATTGCGGAGCGCACATCTGGTAATTGCTTCAAACTTTTGAACAATAGTCTGAAGGAAGCAGGAATTAATATTCGAGAACATAACTAGGCTGCAATAAATTCAGTACAAAACTTTTGTAATGAAATTCATGGAAATACTGCTGTAACTCCAGTTGGGAATGTACTGTTGTTAAAAGCGAAAACAAGTGTTACGAAAAATTCTGATAATGTAGTTGAATTGTAAACATTATTGGACGGTATTATTCATTCGCGGCAGGCGGAACGTTTCAGATAAGCCGGTATTGTCCGCGATAACGTTAATTATGCCTATGTTCGTAAAAATACCAAAGGTATATTTCCAAATTGAAATTTTCCCTCACCTTAGCACCGGAGATGCTGGCGTTCATCCAACTTTCGGTGCTGACGCCTTGGCTGTCGCCGAAATTCGTATTCGCACACTTCAAAAGATGCAATGAGTTTGTAAAACTCTGAGAAACGTCGATATCACCAAACGCACAGTACAGAACTTGGCACAAACTAAGCACGTCTGAACGAACACAAATTAGGACGTTAAGTTTAAAAACACCAGTAGTAGGCTGAACCAAAAATGGTCTTTCACATCACGACAAATATTTGCGTGGTCACAGGTGCACACTGTGTAAATAGATGCAGCGCTCGGTGCCGGCGACACGTGCGCATTCGATGGCGAACCGCGAATAACAGTGTATAACGCGAGCGGCACGTAACGCCCCTCTACCACGACCGCTGTACGCACGGGGCACAGCGACACTGACGCAGCCGGGCCAGTCGGCTCGATTCCACACCGCATCTCAACCCTTCGGGACTACACCGCTACACCCCGCTCGGACAACAAATATTTTTTACACCGGGCAAAAACCTCACATTGCATCGCGCATCAGACCACTGTGCGAGCTATGGCATTCGACCGCTTTTTCTGGCAACCTCGTAATTATTCAGACCTTTTACGGAACCCTGAATTTAACGTACACGAGTAAATAGTAAGTTGAGAACTCTCGTGAGAATGCGAGGCACAGATTATCTTGAAGACATTTTTTGTGGAGGACTTAGTGATCCATAAAGTGATTCTGCATATTTGGAATTTTGCTGCTGGTAGTCTTTGTATGATTTGTTTACCGCGAGTCGTCGAGATTGGTTGACTTTCTCGCGAGCGTGTTGTCAAGTTGACACAATAAACACTGAAATAGAATTGTTTATTGAAATGCGAAAGTGTGCCACATCCTGAAGCCGAGTTAATGTGAAGATAATGACAGGCACCGATAGTGCCGCTAGGCGCTAGGATCACGTAGAGCGAACGGTACCGTGTCTGTGCGACTGTATGCACCGGGGCTTATTTAAATAATCGTCGCATTAACGACTCAGGGCTCCGGGGACGATTTGTGGTGAGATAACGACGTCCACAGTGGTTATTATGTGTCGTTGTGGTGCTTAGAAGATTATTACGTCTCCGCACAAATACCGAGTTTGTTGACAGATCTCGTGGCCTAATTACTTAATGAAAGCCATTATTCTACGAACATTTTTTAGGACAGACATAAAGCGTTTTGTTAAGAAACCGAGCCTCATTCATAAACCTAAACTTACTTCGTTCTTTAAAAGTAGAGCAAATACCACGCGGTTTCTGCAAAAGCCAATCAGACCAGCAAAACATGAGCAATCACATGTTTCATCAATATGTTTCCTCTTCCACTTGCACGGTTGCAATAATTAATACCATATACAAGATAAGAATGTTCAATTGGCTGGAACGATTGAAATTAGCGATAGCAATCCATACAGAGATGGAAGAAAGCTGATACAATTATATAGGAATCTAGAAGACCCGGTCAGTAGATTGTCGTTATTAATCAAGTGCAATGCGATAAAATAATGATGGTGCGTCGCTAATCGATGTGGTTCTGGTTTGAGAGCTCCTTCATATGGCCGGTTGTCACGACATGACCAATGGAGGGAATCCGGCGACGGCAACGTTGAGCATTCCGTCTCGTTACAGTTTCCTGACTTTTCATGTGATCTTGTAAAATTACAAGCAGCGCTGCAAGTACAAATCTGTCGTCTCCTCTTTAAGATAGCGAAAATAACTCTAAAGAAAAAACAAAATGACTGAATATACTTGCAGTACAAACACCCCGTTTCGAATGTACTTACCTAAAGAGTGTGAAAGATACATTGTAATCATTTCCTAAAGACAGTATTTACTTGTTACTTGCAGAGCACCCATTAAAACTATTTATGTTTTCCTTGATTATCCAACTGGCAGTTTATATCTGCCAGGGCAGATTACAATGACAATACGTTTTCATTTAGAAAACAATACAACGGCGGTAATGAGGCGGTCGGTAAAGTTGCAAGATTTACGCGGATTTTTGTCCCGTCTCGATCTCGTGATATTTCCTTAACTTTCTCTTTCCCCATTGTAGTATCGGAGGTGTCGACCGCGATTTATCGCCGACCATCGTCCGACAACGACACGACACGGGAATCGAACCCCGAGACTAACAAAGGCATAAACAAGTTTCACTCCGCCCAAGCTTACAAACTGTTACTGTAATTTAATACGTATTCGATTGGTGCAGCGCAAAAAATATTGTGGATTTTATCATTTGCGTACTAAAACGCAGTAAGTATCGGATTGGGAGAAAGATGATATGTCTATAATACTGAGATAGCGGCTAATACAGATGAAGCCTCGATAAAAAAAAGAAATTCTAATTGCTCCGTTAGTCAATTAATAAAAAAATATTTACACGTGTTTTTTGCTTTATAATTTTAATAAAAATAACTACATACTCGCATTAAAGTTGGGGACAATATAAAATCTATACGGGGTGGCAGGGACATCGACGCCAAAAACTGTTACCATGGAATCAGTACATACTTCTGAAAATTTTCGTCGGTTATTTTAAACAAAATCATGTGTTCCATACATTTTGACGGCGTAACTATTGCACTTTTCTATGAAATAACAGTTTTTTGTTTGTAATCGACGAAAAATTTCAACACAGGAGGGTTCAGCATTAAGTACTGAATCCATGGTATCAGTTTTTGCGTCGATGTCCCTGACACCCTGTATACAAGTGACGTCGCCACATTTCAACTCAATGTATCGCCGTAATCTTTTGATTACGTAAAAAAAAAAATATACGTGTTCAATTATTTTTAATAATCTACATGTAAAAAAAATTGTCATCGTCCCTATCGAGACAAACGCGCTGCTTCGAACTCTCATACATTGGAATAAGAGCAGACAGGAAAAAATGATGATGAGGACTAAGCCAGTACCTGCAGAAATGCTAAAACGAAGAAGTACCAAGTTCTGGCACTGCGCCCCTTATTTTGTTTTTGTCATAGTCTAGAGGGCAGGGTTTTTGCATTGTGGGCAGTTAAATCTATTTATTCCACTCGTTTTTAATCATTTATGGATTAAGCATTTTGTCCCTTCTTTTCTCAGTAACTTGTAGTAAACTACGTCTCAACGAGTGATCTTTGTCGATTACAAGTGATACTAAATAGCTTTCGTGTAGGGTTTTTACAATGAGAAAGCGGTCGCAGTGTAAGTTTAAGTTATATCCTACAATAAACATAGCAGAGGTGGTTTGCAGTGACGTTAATAGTGCTTCAAGTGAGAAAGCAATATCGTCAGGAGCCCACGACGACGCCATTCTATTTGTTCACTTTCATGTTTTAGGGTTTGCATGTCTGATAGTATATAGTATAGTATGCATGTTGTGTGATGATGGCGAATCGAATCAGAGTAGAGCTAAAATTATTTGACGGTTGTATAGTTGTGGTTGTTAGTTATATTTTGTACCAGGCTATTTCCACGTATGGTTAAGTGTCACTGTATGTGTACTTTTTATGTCAAATAAAATAAATACTAAATCTCTGATAAACAACAGCGTCTTTGAGAAGAGAAGGGTATAATGAATGAAGGATTTATGAATCCGACTAGCAAAAATCTTCGCTATCAGTGAAGCCTAAGTTAGTATCATTGGAGTACCATTATATGTTGATGATGATGTCAACCAACAAGGGAATACATCGGATTGATGACACGAATCAAGGATGACCGACTAAAATAAACAGCGTTATTTTTTATGAGAATAAACAGGTAAGTACAATTCTGAATCGCCATAATTTAAAGGTAAGTATCGTGGGAAAATGGCTTCCTAACATAGCTGCATACTAAAGCGAACACGTGTGCACTATTCGTACCGGTCATACGCATACATAGACTGTCCGGCTTCACGACTGACACATATAAAACTTAGTAGCCGGGTTTGGTTACATTACCAGAACCAAAAACTAACGATCTTCAAATGCTTACGGAAAGCTACAGTGGACTGAAATTGACAGATAGTATATAATTTTATATCGTATTTGACAGATGCCAAGTGTGCTGGTGATCAGGTTAAACTACGCTTGCCGCAGCTGGTCCGTGGATGATCATCTTTACATACCGAGACACCTACGTGCCTCGGAAAGTGCCAAGTCCCGGCTGTCATTCTTAGATCTTTCACAGTCGTGCTAAGTCGTTAGAAACCCAAAAGCCTGACTTCCAGTCTCACCAAGGGGTATCGTATTACCCAGTAACTGGGTTGTGGAGGTCGGATAGGCAGTCGCTCCATGTAAAATACTGCTAATACTAAGCAGCATTCGGTTAGACTGAAAGCCGACCCCAACATAGTGGGGAAAAGGCTAGGGCAGATGATGAAGTGTCTGGGCGGCTGACCTGACGGCCGGTAGCATTGCGGTTCTGCGCAAGCCGCAGAGGGCTATGGCCGTCAGAGTCATCAGGGGTTATCGCACGATCTCCTACGAGGCGGCTTGTGCACTGGCCGGATCCCCGCCCTGGGACCTGGAGGCGAAAGTACTCGCGTCATCATATCGGTGGCGCGAGGAAGCGAGGGCGCGGGGCGAGCGACCGATGCAGCGACACATGGAGCTGCATCGGTCTCAGCTTCGCGAGGTCCTGGTGGCGGAATGGCGGGACAGGCTCTCACGCCCTACCGCCGGCCTCGACATCATCGAGGCGGTCCGGCCGGTGCTCGAGCGCTGGCTCGGGAGGAGGCACGGCTCCCTGTCGTTTCGGGTGACGCAGGTGCTCTCGGGGCATGGTTGCTTCGGGAAGTACCTGTGTCGCATAAACAGGGAGCCGGACGCCCGGTGTCACCACTGCGTCGACTGCCGGGAGGACACGGCGCGGCATACGCTGGCAGAGTGTGCCGCTTGGGAGGAGCCACGCCGTGCCCTCATCTCAGAAGTAGGCAGTGACTTGTCGTTGCCGGCCCTAGTGAGTGCGATGGTCGGCAGCGGCGAGTCCTGGGACGCGGTGGTTTCCTACTGCGAGACAGTCGTCTCGCAGAAGGAGGCTGCGGAAAGGGAGAGGGAGATCTCGTCCACTCACCCGGCCCGCAGCAGGCGCACCGGGCGTCGGCGGAGGGCGGACAACGCCCTCTTCCAGCCCCCCTAAATGGGTCCAGGGGCGACGGACTCGGGGACGTCCGTCGCCCCCCACACATCAGGACCCGAGGTGGCGGCGCGTAGTGTTCCACGCGCGCCCCTCTTAGACGTCGCGGGGGGAGTCAAACACCTCACTCCCCCCCCTGACCTGAGGAGGCCCGCGGTGGCGGGCCGGCACCAGCCGGGGGTTGCGGAAGATTTCAAGTTCCCGCGACCCCCGGCGTAGGTGTGAGTTGGAACACCGGGGTGGTTTTTAGTCAGTAAGAGTCTGACAGACCCCTCCGCCCGCCCCAGGGCGGGGGACATCCATGAGGATTTTCCACCCCGGAACAAAAAAAAAAAAAAAAAGATGATGAAGTGTGTTGGTCAACGCAGCAAGGTCTCAATTAAATGCAGTGCCATTCTTATATTTAGTCCAGACACTCATTGGTCCCTTATTATCATCTAATGCCCGACTCTGCTGGTCATAGGCCTTGACCTGTCTTTGATTGTGCCAAACTCCACACTTCTGTGCCAGCCTCATCTAAGATGGTCCCTACGCATCCCCATTAACAGATTGACCTCTTCTTATCCAAGCACCATTCTGACATATACCATCACCTACAAACGGAAACTGCATATCACGTGCATTGATATAATCAATTACAAGTCTCGTGAGCCAGCTATCGGTTCAGGTAGCAACGCCGGAACATTTCCACCCGTTAATTGATATTTACATAGCTCGTTACGTGTGGTGGGAACCACGGAAGCTGTTAGCAGTTACATCAGTGACCTTATAGATGATTCGTGGACGGGATTCTGTTATGATTTAAGATCGGATCGGTTCGGTGATGTAATGGGTAGTGGTGATGCTGATTTGTAAGATGGGTTGTAGGAAGAAGTGCAAATACAAACTCACACAGTAAAAAATCCTTGTTGTCCTTGTGCTCCTCATTATTAATTTAGACAGTGATTTTACCTCCTTCTAGCCAATTCAAGCCAGGTGGTTAATAAGTGTGAAGAAGAAGAAACAAATTAACAATCACAATTTATCATTTTGTCTATTCTTCCGCCGAAAAAACCTAAGTCTAGTGTGGTGGTCATGTTTCGCGTGGTCATAAAAATTACAGAAGAGAGAATGTACATGCGACGAAGCATTCGATCAACAATTTGTCTGAATTGCATCTCAAATTCCTTCCGTAACAGAGATGGTCTGGAAATGCTCTATCTCTTTTCTATTATCTATCCGAGCGACATAGAGCTCAAGGTGGATATACAGTGTGGGCCACGAAACACAACCCAAATTTTTTTTTAAAGGGCCTCTCTCCAGTTGCTTCCCAAAACTCCCCAATTTATGTGTGTTCGGCGATTATTTTATAGTTTAGGAACTAGATTTTTGGGAAGTTCTCACTTGAGTTCAGACCTTTTTATTGTTCTCTTTCTGTGTCGCTGTATTAAGCTGAAATGTGGAACACGTACGTTACTTGTCAAGAGACATCTAACGGGACCAAACGAGGTCCAAAGCAAAATTTTAGAAGCCTATCTGTAAAGAGGCTTCTAAAATTTTGCTTTGGACTTAGTTCACTGGCCACCCTGTATGACATGGTGTTGGTGTAACTTCAATTACCTTAATTTAAGCCAAACGCTAAACATAACAACCATAAAATATCCATGACATACCATCACAACATAATTACTCAGCACGAAGACAAGCATTTAAGCAAATTAAATACAGCATTGGAAGTGTCTGGATGGTATGAAGTGCTCAAAGGAGCGTGATCTCCAATTAAACGGTGCCTATCTTTCTATCGGGCGGCCGGTGTTAGGTCTGTGCCGTGCCTCACGACCGCACAAACTCACGACCCTAACTACAATGCTGATATTTATTTTTTTGTGTATTGAGGAAGTATCAATGGGGATTGGTATTTTGACAGTTTTGCTAGTTGATTAATGGTACGATTGATTCTTTGTTCGTTATTGCATTTGAAGATATTAGTTTGTTACGTTATTTGTATACTCTTTCGCATAATAGAAGATTGGTTAAGCGGAGACTGATGTTCGTTTAGTGTGCTCACAATAGGTAACACCTAAATGTATTGCTCTCGTGCTCGGCTGAGCGCCGAAAGTTGAAAATCCAACGTGCAGTAAAATTTTGCCATTAAATATAGGTATCGGCTAGTGTTCTTCGGATACTGAATCTTCTATAAGTTCCCTAAAGAAAGAAATCACGGTAAATCAAAGTATGAGACACCTTGCTTGCAGCTAATTCATTTCTGTATGCTTCGTTACACTTAATGCAGGTGATTATTTCTGTAGAATGATATTTCATGCGGGCTTCGCCAGCGTTAGTATTGATTAAACTAGCTAGGAGTTCATTCACGGAGCAAAATGTGTATGATCGTCAATCCGCATTAAGGTGAGAATGTATTGATTATGTAGTTTATAGGTTGCGTTCACTGTACTCACTATCATAATAGAATGATGCAAGAGAGATCATCGGGGTTGCAAATCTGATTAGCATCACCCTGATTTCTGATAAATTATATTATTTCTATGACGTTTTAGATGTAATCTGATTCAGGATTAAAATAAAAGGACCCATATTGTGTATGACCAGATGTATGAATTTAATAATGTAATGAAGTATGAGGATTGTAGCAGGTGGGGTTCTGTAGTTTCATCCTACCCCCCCTTGGGAAGAAAGCATGTTTATTAAAGGACCTATTGAGATCAATCTCTATAATCCAAATATTATTTTGCCATATCAGAATCCTAAGTATATATATATCTTCTAATCTAATATATAAAATTCTCAAATTCTCGTGTCACAGTGTTTGTAACAAAACTCCTCCGAAACGGCTTGACCGATTCTTATGAAATTTTTTAATAGCGATATTAGTACTGTAGGTAGGTTGGTATGTAAGTAGGTAGGTATGTAGATAAACAGGTAGGTAGGGTAGGTAAGTAAGTGTATGTAGGTAGGTTAGGTATGTAGGTAGGTGGATTAGGTACCCTACCTACCCTACCTACCCTACCTACCCTACCAACCCTACCTACCTACCCTACCTAACTACCTACCCTACCTACCTATCTACCCTACCTACCTACGCTGCCCTACCTACCTACGCTGCCCTACCTATCTACACTACCTACCCTACCTACCGGTAGGGTAGGTAGTGTAGATAGGTAGGGTAGCGTAGGTAGATAGGTAGGCAGGTGTGTCGTAGATAAGTACTTAGTGCTACCCGTGCGAAGCCGGGGCGTGCAGCAAATTATAAATATTAAAGCGAGTTTGTTTGTTTGTTGGTTACGCTTTCACGCTAAAACCGGTGATTGGATTTGGATGAAATTGGGCACATGGGTAGGCCATGACGCAGAGAAGGACAAAGAGTATGCTTTATCCCGATATTCCCACGGTATCGAGACTTATGCGGGTAAAATCGCGGGGCGCAGCTAGTCATAGATAAATGGAGAATTAACCGGGTGTATCGGATATTATTTCTTCTCAAATACAAAAAATACTATGTAGAGTCCGCCCGTCAATTTTATTCAATACTCAATTACTTCCTAATTCCTATAGTAACAGAACAAGTTGATTACCTATTCAAGTTTTATACTTCATTGCGCAATTTTTTCCATTTGCTTAGCTGTCAATAAACGTATCGCTTCACAGTCAATAGATCATAGATATTACACTTGATAAGTTTTTTGCTGCTAAGTTGAAATGTTGTTTAATGCAAATATTATTAAGAGCTACTTTGAGTTTCTTAGAAGTACGAATTATAAAGTAAATTAAAACTAAGAAAAACCAAATATCAAGTCTTCGAAGAGTAGTTTCCGCAGGGGGTAGGTTGGTAGAGATGAGAGGGGTTTCAGTTTTTCATGAGTAAAAATCATTCTGCCTAGCCTTTTGCCAACTATATTGAGGTCGGCTTCCAGTCTAAACGGATGCAGCTGAATACCAGTATTTCAGGAGCACCACCAGTACCAGTTTTTCAGTGATCAGTTTTCATGAGTAAGTATTTAAGTATAGGAAAAAAACCATATTGATTTCTGTTACAATATTGTGTTTTTTGAAAAAAGGTTTTCTACATGGGTTTTCTCCCGGTAATTTTTCCTTACTTCCGCCCTTAGACCTTCAGGGCAAAGGAAGTTCGGATCCCCTGATAAGGAATACTCAACAAATACAATATTGTATTCTAATACCTATCAACTTACATACCTACGTCAAATCAATTAGCTTTTTAACCTGAATACCAGTATTTTACATGGAGCGACTGTTTATCTGACCTCCACAACCCAGTAACTGGGTAACACGATACCCCTTGGTAAGACTGATTGTCAGATTTTCGGTCTTCTGGTGACCCGTAACGACTGTCAAAGATCCTCGAAAGACAGCCGGGACCAACGAATTAACGTGCTTTCTGAGGCACGGAGGCATCTAGCTATGTAAAGATCGTCATCCATCCACAGACCAACTTCGGCAAGCGTAGCTTAACCTGATGGATTGACCCGTGCGGCTGTTATTACTTAGCCAGAAGCACCTCAATCCTACCAATTTACATAGGTATTGTTATAAAATTAATCCAGATTAAAAATAATATCACGTGTGTATATTTAGCCAATCTTTAAAGAAATGTTCTGTTTTAACAAAAGTCCCTGAGCAATGTGTAAAAAATATTGCAAACACTTATAATTCATGACAAGTGCTGTGAGAACATTAGAAATAATATTATGTACTACTATATAATGTCCTTGAATGTATGTTTTGCCGTTATTAATATTCATATAACGTTTTATTTATTCAGGACGTCAACTTGAATAATTATTAAACGGATCTTTTTTGCGAATGTTTGTACAAAAATATTTTTTGTTCGATGTGTACTATACATTGCCGACCAGGGGCGGCAGTCTCGACATAGATAGCGATCGCTTTACGACCGAATGCGAACGCAGTCTTAATGGCGTATAACGCGCGAAGGGCTTGACAAGCCTAACTTGAGTAGCTATCAATGATTTTCTCGCTCACTAAACGTAAAAAAGGTTGTAGTTCCCGTGTAAGTGAAAGAGTGACTGTTCACACCGCCGGCGAGTACTCCTTTGCCGTAGGGATACGAGCTATCAAAGAGAGTACTCGCTCAGCGGCGCACGTTCGGCGGGCAGAGCACTCGCTGAGAGACTCACGCTTGGTAGGTATGAGGCGGCATCTACATCCCCACATGCGAACTATGCGACATAACTTGTGTTCCTGACGTCACACAAATACTGCATCGCGCAATATATATAACTTCCCAGACATCAATCGTTGGGCAGTTGCCCGCCAGATAGGACAACCGTCTGGTCGGAGGATCCTCCCTTTTCTATAGAGCATGAGTGAGCTTTACAACCTGTTCCTCATACCTTTAAAGGTACATAGACATACGCATACCAGCGATTAATCATTCGTCGCAATCGTGTACTCACTGCTCGCCAAGTCATTTTTAGTTGCCAGCTCTACTCGCTACTAGTTAATCGCCGGCGGTAGAACAGATTTCATAAAGCTAAGGAAGTTTTAATTTGACATATAATGTCCTTAAGACATTGAATCTGAGATACCTAATTGATGTTTTATGATTATTAAACCTAAGTATTAAAAAAATCTAAAGGCGGAGACTGACCTGTGCACTGACATTTTTGTTTGTAATGTATCGAGTTTTTGAAACGCGTTACAGAAGCCGACTGTTTCGTGAATCCCTTTGAATTCACGAAACAGTCGCCAGTCGAATAGAGGAAAAAACGAGCGTTCGCCGCGTCTTGTGTATCGTCGTTTTCTACCCAAGCTCGCCTCGAATGATACATTACTGATACATTACAAACCAACGTTACAGTCTCTGCCTTTAGATAACCCAAGAAACAAACGACTGAAGAATCCAGCGCCGCTATTCTTTATTTAAAACAACTCGAATTTACAAGAAGTGAGAACATTCTTTGATCTGTGTTTGTTATTTCCCAGTTGCCTTCTTTCATTTAAAGAACCAATCATACCAACATCTGCTACGAAAGCTCCAACACATACCTGCAACAAAAACATCAATAAATTAATATAAAACCAACAATTAGATTGCACAACACAAAGTATGGTAACAGAATAAAACCGATCACAGTATGGGTTGCCAGAGAGAAAACTTGTTACGTCACACTTGTGGCATTTTCGATCAGATACGTAATGACTTTTAATGGTCGAATTATATTGACGGACGAAACCAATGATCAGCATCTTGCTTTTAGACTTTTACGTTATGACCACAGTATAAGATGGGACAGAAGGTAAACAGCAATTAACATCACTCGAAAAGTAAGATATGGTGGGAAAAAAGGACATATTGATAAAGCTGGGTCTCCAAACACTACTATTGGTTTCGGCGCATTGTCGAAACTGTAATAAGTAAGGCAAACTGTGGTGGCTAAACTAGTTATACATGTTAACATCCTAAATAGCTATTAGGTTTTCGGTCAGAACGCACAATGTGTTTTAATCATTGACGCTCAGGAGGTCCTGCGCTTTTCTTCACACTTTCTGAAATTGGTTTCAAATAACAAATGTAAAGAACTACATTAGAAATTTGCATGCGTTTTTGCGTCTTTCAATATTGCTGATTTGCTTGTTTGCAGTGGTCCTACTGTTCGTTAATTTATTTCTTAAATCACCGAACATTTCGGTCATCACTGCTCACTCTCAGTTTCAAAATCATTATCATCATTAAAGCGACATTGTCTTTTAACAGTATTACAATATTGACTGATGTCAATCAAATGATTTTTATTGATTTAACAGTGATGAATAGATAATGAAATCAATAACAGTCATGGTGATGGTAAAAGCATTCGCATACAGGCGTGACGCGAGAGCGCGCGCGACTCTGGTGGAACAATTTCTATGAATACTTCCCGGAACTTCTTTTACCACTGTCACGTTGCGCCCAGCAACGGGAGCCTTAAGCCATATGAGTACTGGTGTCGAATTGTCGAAATGAAATGTGCTATTGAAAGGAGGAGCTCGTGGCTAAGTAATAACAGCCGCATGGGTCCATTCATCAGGTTAAGCTACGTTTGCCGAGTTGGTCCGTGGATGGGTGACCATCTTAACATACCGAGACTCCTCCGTGCCTCGGAAAGCACGTTAAGCCGTTGGTCCCGGCTGTCATTCGTGGACCTTTGACAGTCGTTAAGATTTGTCAGAAGCCCGAAAGTCTGACACCAGTCTTACCAGGGGGTATCGTATTACCCAGTTACCGAGTTGTGGAGGTCAGATAGGCAGTCGCTCCATGTAAAATACTGGTATTCAGCTTCATCCGGTTAGACTGGAAGCTGACCCCAAATAGTTGGGAAAAGGCTAGGCAGATTGATTGATTGAAATGTGCTATTGAGAGGAAATTTTTAAGAAAATTGTGAAGACGAGTGAAATAAAATAATATTCATTGTATATTTGTTTAAAATCACAATCAAAATTAATATTAATAAGGATTAATATTACAATATTATTCTATCACATAATTATTTCAACATAGCTCACAGAGTAAGCAAGCCTAAGTGGCAATGGGCCGGCCATATTAGCCGTAGAACCGATGACCGTTGGTAGACGTGTTCTTGAGTGGAGACCGCGAATCGGCAAACGTAAGGTAGGTTCCCTCAGGCTAGGTGGAGCGACGATCTTCGCAGGGTGGCTGGTAGCAGCTGGATGAGAGTAGCCGAGAGGCCTATGTCCAGGACTGGACTGGACTGCTATGTACACTAGTGATGATATAGCTTTTCCTAAAAATAAAATTCTGTAACCATTTCAAACAAAACGGATCTTATCTCTTACTCAATAATTATTGTATAACCATCGACAACTAAATTCAAACCGACATTTTGTCAATCGTTAATAATTATAAGTTTGTGCGCTGACTTTTGTAATTAATTACTTTATCGTGTCAATCTGGTGATTAATATTTCTCCAGTGGTGATCAATTCTGTTACATCACCAATTACGCAAAAACGTGATTTCTAATTTAATTCTATGCGGATTGGTTTTAATTTCATTTGTAGCAGAAGAATTAATATTCATTTGTTTCTAATAAAAAATAGACATTTTATTGTTGACTTTAGTTTGATTTAATTGAGCTTAGTTCTGTCAAAACGCACCATCAATATTCTTCCCATTTTTCGAAGTCATGAATTGTAATCATTTTGGTTAATCAACAATTTTAAATCCATTTTTTAAGCATCATTTTTAAATGTCGGATCAATAAATCTGCCTAGCCTTTTCTCAACTATGTTGAAGTCGGCGCGGCGTCCAGTCTTGCCGGATGCAGCTGAATACCAGTATTTTACATGGAGCGACTGCCTATCTGACCTCCACAACCCAGTAGCTGGGCAATACGATACCCCTTGGTAAGACTAGTTGTCAGATTTTTGGGGTTCTGACAACCGTCATAGATCCACGAATGACAGCCGGGACCAACGGCTTAACGTTCTTTCCGAATGCCGAGGCACGGAGGAGTCTCGACATTTATAGATGGTTAACCATCCACGGATCAACCCCGGCAAGAGTAGCTTAACCTGATGGATAGTTAAAGGATATATCACATTTGGATTCAATAATGGTTCAACATAATTAACTGCATTATTGAGAGATTGTGGGTTGGCTCATTTTAGCAGAACTAAGTCAAATTATTATGGTTTTTTTTTTTCTCCTTTGTAGACTAAACAGAAAGTGGACCACTACATTATACATAAACATTTATGTCCATATACCTACAACTACTCTTAACAAGTATGCTCTTGATATCGCTTTAGCAACAAAAACTAATCTGGATCATTATGCATCTCCATGCAGAAAACGGAGACGACACGCACTTGATGATAAATGTTTACTACAAACTTACTTCTAGTATCACATCAAAGAATAACAATTCTTAACACTGTGACTTTAAAGACTAGCTGTGACAATTTTACTAACGTTGCTAAGCCAGGGGATTATGAACTCTATTTTATTAGAAATAAAGGTGTATATGAACACAGAAAGTAAATAGACCATTGTTTCAGCCAAATGCGCTTGTCACGCCTACGGGGTAGACAGTTGTAAGTTCACAAGTATGGACGCCAGACAAGTGACCGGGACATTGGTTCCATTGTTTAAGCTTTTTGTAGAAAACGAATCGGAACGATTCGTTTTTTACATGCGTTTGTACAAAATAATGGAATGGAATGGAACACCCGTAAATGTAGTGATAGAACTTTTACGTTTTACTTGTAAGGCGCCATTGACAAAATTGGCAGACTGAGTTAGCTTGGCCTTTGTCTATCTGCCCCCGTCTCACCGCTCACATACCTCAGGCGGTGACTAGCAGTCGCGCGCGGACTATACATATATGGAGCCGTGTTTCGAAAGATCTTCTAATCTTCTAATATTTTTTTGAAAACGACAAAAAATAACAAGCTAAACCAGTATGTAAGTGTCGTAGCAGCTGGCGTTCTGTGGTTTCTGCCTGCCCCCATAGGAAGAAAGCATGAGTTTACGTATGTGATGCAGGTACGACAAAAAATATTTTGAATTAAAATTTTACAATTTTTTTAGGAAATGTTGAAAATCATGAGAGCCTTGTTGATTTTCCTTTCCTGCTGTCTAATTACGTAACACATTTTCGTATACGATTACGACTAATCTGTTTCATTTTGACAGTTCAACAACATTAATTGCGTTATTTACATTGTTGAGCAGTTTTATTGTTCGAACTTATAAAGCAATAGATTTGCAATCTGTTTCAAAGCGATTCAGATTCTGTTTGATCGTGGATTACGTAATTAGGATGGTGTTATGTTTTCATTGCCATTTTTGTACCATGGTCCTTTCAAGTGAATATCTTAACTAATTAATGTTAATACCAAACTTATGCATTAAAAAAAACCCTGTTGACCGAATTTCGGCGCCAGCTTTCGCATTAGCTTCTCAGAAATTATTTCAGTCGCTTGCATCTAAATGTCACGCGCAAAAGAATGCGATCGGAATCCTAGACCCAAAGCCACACCCGAAAATAAACGTTATCGAGCGTATACAAAGTTGTTTTTTTAATAAATGTTTTAATAATAAGGGCCTACGTTACTTTAAGCGGGCAAAAACAACGTGAATATCTGGAATAACAGTGGAATTAAATTTTCGCAATGCTACCAAATCGGGTGGCACTGAAACAACTAATTGTAACCACCGATACTGTCGCCGTTAAATTGAATTAAGTATATTTTTTATTAAAACATACCATTTTAAGTGATCGGACCTTAAACAATAACAATATAATAACTTAACTACTCAGCTTATTCTGTGTTTCATTAATGGGCAAGGAATTTATACACAATTATTGGCGACTTCTGAGAAATGTATGACGGTTTAAACGACAATTAATAAGGACTTACGATTGGCACGGTTTTTTATCGGCCAACAACGGCAATTTGTCGGAAATTTGTTTAAGACCATGTCTTCGTAGAGGAGCCGACACGGACGCCATGTTTTATAACCATTAAAGTCTGTAAATATTTAAATACATGAGAGTAAGCACCAGGAACTCGTAATTGAAAGCCCGATCTTTAATTGAAAGTCAACTGGGAGGTGATAATTCAGAAGATACTGCAGACAATTACGTTTACCATTATGAAAGATATATAAATTAAAAAGTTTCGTTCAAGATATATGCGCAGTCGACCCTTTAACAGTACACACTTCCACTATTTAGTTTAATAAAAAAACAACAGAATGGGTTTAGTTATACAAAAAGCGAAAAATACTAATCGATAGTTCTCTTGATGCAATGGTTTTTGGAACTGCATTTGAATCTGCCATCATAAAGCGTCTTATTAATACCAACTGCTACAAAAAAAATAACAACAATCCTCTTAAGTAAACAATGACTAATACACACACAGATTTGCACGCAAATCGTTTAATTGGCGAATCGGGACAATTGGCTTTTATATTTAGTTGCGCGATCGGATCAGCGCGTGCGCATGGTCGCGTGATATGCCAGCCGTGGTGGGGCTGTATCGGTGAGGAGATCTCTCAGTGATTCTTATTCATCGGACTAGCCGTTTACCAAGTGTGTCAGTTAGCTTTTAGTCCATTTAGATGAAGTCAATCAGTACCTAAGTAATTTAAGAATTTACTCAAGGTGAGTTCTATTCAGGTCCTCTATTCCAAATAGGTACCAGGCTATACTTAAGCATTAGATCTTTGATTAAAAAAATCGAGCTTAAGGCAAAAAAACCGGCCAAGTGCGAGTCGGACACGAAGGGTTCCGTACCACCGTACAACATTACAAACGACGAAAAAAAAACACGTTTCTTGCATTGAGACCGGGTCCTTTAATTTTATGTTATTTTTTTATTTGTGGCTATAGCGGCAATAGAAATAAACAATCTGTGAAAATTTCAACTGTCTACCTATTACGGTTCATGAGATACAGCCCGCTTACAGACAAATTAACATTGTTGTCTTTTTAATATTATTTATAATTATTATTTCCTCTCAATCGGAGCACCTGCCATCTTATCTTTTCCCCACCCATGGTTGACTGGTAGAAAACGCCTAAGTCATTAAGTTTGCTTTGTAACTTATTGTGTGCGAGAAGTTTAACTAAATAATTAAAAAACGAACAGCGGATGCTTAGTAATAGGGTTCCGTTTGGCACTCTTCGGGTACGGAACCCTAAAAACAGCTAAACCTGGTGAACCCAACATCTTAAAGCTACTCGTCTACGAAGAGAATAGAATAGTTAGAAAAGTCTTGAATTAATCTGGACTATAATGAGTTTCCTTGTCAGTTACCTCTTTATCTCGTTATTCAGAGACCCATCCAAATCAAAACCGCGACAGCACACCTTAACCTCGCAGAACTCGCTAAGTGCCCGCGCGCACGCGGTCTCGCGTGATATGCCAGCCGTGCACTACAATCGGTAGCGCGATCTCGACGCGATTCTTATTGTTTTTAATTAATTATGGAACAGAAAGGTCACGTGGTTAAGGCATGTAGCACCTACTCACGACTCGTACGCAGATTCCCAGACTTCTAAAATACAGATAACATCTCGTGTTCTTAACTCTTAAGATATTCTTTGTATTACAATAAGCTATGCCCATGAAGCCTTGAACGACAGTTTAAACCTATTTTATTGGATTACCGAGTGAGCCGTTCTATGTGGGATGATATTGATAAATTGTGTGGGAAGTAAATTATATGCGTTCCAGATTTCCTGTCAACGCTTGACAGAATGAAAGGGACTGTTAATGGGGTTGATGGTGTCCTCTGGTAAACTGTATCCTGATTATTATTTATGGGCAGTTTCTAACACAGATTAATAGGTATTATGCCTACATTATTCCGAAGTAAAAGTCAATGTTTTTGAAAAAAAATGTGTTGAGATAACGATCACACCGAGCTACAAAACAGTAGCTAAAACGTTCAAGCAATTACAGGCACGCAGCAACTACTTAAAAAAAACAAAAACAGCCCAACGTGCGAGAACCGCCACACCACGCCACCTCGCTAATTGCCACAACAATGTATGGTACATTGTATCGTCGCGCACTATAAATCATTAAGCGAGTTTTCGACAATTTCCCTTAATTGGTCTCATTTCCCAATCCGTCGATACTCGATAGTGATCTCGCGATGTGTGGCCAGCCCTCAGCGAATCAACGGGGTGATCGCAGTGACACTGACCACGACATGAGAGGTAATTAGCACGAATAAGACCACACACCGACAGCTATTAAGCCAAAAAGCCAATCTGAGGCGCCTGTTCAACTTTCATCTTCGTATCGAAGTCTGGGTCGTATGAATCACGAATTTGCGAATCGATTCGCTCTTGTTCACACGCCGCGACTGGATAGATATAGAGATATAGCGATACAATGTGCGTTCCACGTAAAGATGAATTTACATGCGCTGGTAAACACGGTTTTTTTTTCCGAAGAAAAAATACTAACACGCGATGTCGTGTGCGTGGACGATGCAAATCAACATGGTCTAGTACGTGTAAGCTACACGTGTTAGGTTACAAAACTGATTACATGAGTACATAATTATTCAAATGATTAAGAAAAAAATACTGGTGAAATAATTTTCAAGAGCATGCACATTTCATGTTATTTAAGGTCGGAGTAACTTTTCCAAGTGATGCGACAGGATTTCGGAAAGAGAGACAGCTTAGGTTTAGTTTTGTATGAACCCTTCATAAACTACTATTCAAGTTGACATCGATATAAAATAGCTGTTCAAATGGTAACTAAGACGGGAACATGGCAGGAACAGTGCTGCGAAGGAATTTTACTCCGTTACATTGCATGTAATGCCGCCAACTGTGGGGGCCGTTATCAATATAATAAATAATAACAAATCGGCTATGTACGAATAACTTAAGCCTAAGCTTATAAGGGCAAAGTAAAATACGGAGTGTGAATTATTAAGTCTCGAAATTGGTGCAAACAATACAATGTTTCCTCACACTAAAGGTGAAAACATAACTTACGTCAAAGAAATTGCAGGCAACATTGAATATGACAAAGAGAACAAAAAAATATTGACAGAAATTGTAATTAAAAACAAAACACGCCCATAAGTCATTGACGTGCAAAAAATTAAACATTCACTGATCGATCGGAAAATCGCACACATGAATGCGGCTTTAACGGAAGAATTTAACGTAACAACGCCTGCCCAAAAAACTGTTCTAAAAATAAACACTTGCTTAACCATGACCATAAATAAAAGTGTTGTCACAAAAACATTTTTGAGCGCGAAACGTTCTACAAAGCATTGACAGCCGATTGATCAAACCATCATACACGATAGATAGATAACTATATATATATATATATATATATATATATATATATATATATATATATAGATAGAACGATATAAACATTACTGTAGAAAACATAATTAAAATTACGGGTAGGTATAGGTACTTACATAATTTCATTTCGCACAGACCAATTCTTCACAACATCAATAATTCGCGTATTTATCTCGTCTGCTCGACGTCCGTATGTCACTGCACACCTGTCACATCCTGAGCTGGACTCCCATTTGGTGCAAGCTTGAGGATCACACCGCAATTTGTCCCCATGTTATTCATAAACGTTGCTTAAAGTTAAGAGACGTTTAACGTCAATGTATGGTTAAACAGTCTCTAATCATTACTTCACTTTAAGGAACGTTTCTGAATAAACCCCTTAATGTTC
This sequence comes from Agrochola lota, assembly GCA_947364205.1. NCBI lineage: Eukaryota > Metazoa > Arthropoda > Insecta > Lepidoptera > Noctuidae > Agrochola > Agrochola lota. The sequence continues at coordinate 17,596,005 of OX376228.1, forward strand.
GACTTCATTTAAAGTGTGTAGCCAATAGTGTCTTCAACATATGTCTTTTTTCCTTATTTTTTTTTGTATATTGGCACCTTGTCGATATTTTCCTTAAATTCATGTAATTTCTTATTATTTAATCGTGCTTTTGTATGTCGTGTATATATACGATTTTTTTATCTATAATAAACCATAGATATATCTAAGTCATACATGATCCTGTCGCAAGTACGTCAAAGTAACCCCAAATTGCATAATTGGCACCGAATCATCAGTGAAAGTGAAGAATCGTCTCACGAATGCTAATGCACGGCTTAATGATAGATGGCAGCGTACCGTAGAAAGCTCAGCGATTATATATTATTTATGATCAGCCGAATCTATTGTTGGTTGCGTTGAGTGATTTACAATGGCCGCCGCACGCTCGATTTGACGACTTTAAAATGTCCTCCGTCTATTGTGAGCTTTATGATATTACAAATTACTATTTTTTTGTTCACAGTTTGTGGTGGTCTGTTCATTAGAAATCCAAAGTATAATTACAATAATAATTAAGATTTACTTTCAAAGTGATTATGGATAACTAAAATTCAATGAGAGTGTTATCAAAAGAAGTCAGAGGGTTTCTAATCTCAGTTTCAATCTGTCAAAAATACCTCTAGTTTACCTACATTTTCGACAAGCTTTTGACATTTACTGGCGCTGAGATGGATCGCGACCAGATTTTGAACGTTTTGAAATACGAGAATTAGCCATATGAACTCAATGTTTAAAAGCATTTATAAAGAGGCTACTTACCAAGTTTTACAATTTTTAAGATGCTGGCAGTCCACAAAACAAATGACAACCACAATGATTCCAAAATTGAACTACGCTTCTGATGTTATTTCTCTGATCTTGATTGGTTTTTGGTGAAGTTTTTGTCGAGTGATCGTGTTGTTTACACAACAATACTTAATCCTATTATATTTATTGCGAAGTGCAACTAGAAAATTATTGAACAATTTCGTCTAAGAACCTGATGGACTTCGTAAAATGAAGAAAGGCAGCAAGACAGAAAAAAGAAAGCAGTTTTTTGGTGATTTTCCTAGCTAATGGAATAAAACGTAAGTAAGCATTTTCCATTTTCCTCTAACAAATGCAGAAGGTACTAGAAAGTTCAACAAAGAACTTACCATCCCTAAGCCAGCTTATAAATGAGGTGACTCTACAGTACACTGAATAAAACAGCGACTGCATTTCAATTTTAAACTACAAGAACTGGTTTTTCAGACGTCATATTGTGTTGCAATTCAAAACAGCACTTGATTGTAGATTCCAGCTTTAAAGATCACATCTGAGGGATTGCATAACAATGACTTCTGTGTTCTGTATCTTAAAATTAAGACATCGTGCAACACAAAGAAACAACAATAAATGCAATTTCAAAACTTAATTCACATAACTAAGCAGTTTAATTTGCACGAAAAGCAATTTATTTTTGTAAGCCATTAGAAGGGTTTCTTTCCAATACAATAATTACCGACTGCCTACATTTTGAAATGCTTCTAATCATTTAATTGCGATAATGACCGTTGCGTGACTAAAGGGCGATTTTGCGAAACCATCCAGTGATTTTTGAACTCCATGCCCTAGTATTATTAACATAACTATGGGTCTTTCCAAATTGGTTAGCATTACCAACTATGGGTTTTAAAAGAGTCCATGTCAAACGAGAAAAATTATAGAGTATCAGTATAACATTTCGAAGACTGGCCTCAATAGTAAACGTGTTAATTAGTAGTTATGGAAATAACAAGTTTAAAGTCGAGGCAATGAAAGTTTTGGAGATGGTAATAACAGTCGTTAAGACGAACCGAAACAAATGTGTTGCGACAAGCGACAATTTGAGGTTGTCATGACTTTGACGATGTTCTTGCAGACATGATGGAAACGAAATTAAAAGGTTAAACAACAGAGTTTATGGTCCGTGTTCTAGAATCTGCTAGATTCTAGAATACATCGATCGATAGTTTGGCGATACATCATTAAAATTCATCAAGTTAATGACGTCAAGCCGTTACGTTGGTCCCGGCTCTCATTCGTGGATCTTTGAAAGCCCGAAAGTCTGACAACCAGTCTTACCAAGGTGTATCGTATTAGATAGATATATAGAATATTCTTTATTATGTACACTTTAGGGGCATGAGGGACAGGCTGTAAAGTTCACTCATCCCCCATAGAAAAGGGAGGATCCTCCGACCAGACGGGTGTGATGTCTGGCGGGCAACTGCCCAGAGGTTGAAGTCGGGAAGCTTGTATATATGTTTATCGCGCGGTAAACTCTAATTGCGCGAAGCAGGATTTGTGTGACGTCAGGATGTTGTGTGACGTCAGGTCTTTGATGCGTAGTTTGCATGTAGCGATGTAGATGCCGCTACAACACCATAAAAAATACAGATATAAATGTAGATATTTTACATAGGGTAACACAACCCGTATTACCCAGTTACTGAGTTGTGGAGGTCAGATAGGCAGTCGCTCCATGTAAAATACTAGTATTCAGCTGCATCCGGTTACACTGGAAGCCCACCCCAACATAGTTGGAAAAAGCTAAGCAGATTGATTGAAGTCAGTGACATTGCATTGCTTTGAAATTAACCATTGACAAAAAAATCTCAATCAACGCTGTCACTCTCAATAATCCACATATCATTTTCAACCGCAAACAAATCAAACATTGAGCTAAAAACAAAACTTTCTACACGTCAGTAACTATAAATCCTGGTTGCATCATTTGTTATTAATGTTATCGCAATAATAGCAATTAAAATCTTTGAGGTGCAAACAAAATTAATGTTGACTTTCGTTAGCCGTTTTCCAACAGCCGAACACAGAAATTGAAGCCTTATTTACTCTGTTCTAAAATTCGACACAGTTCGACACAATGCAACTTTGTGTACGTTTCAGTGTGTTCATTGTGTGTGGTGCATAAGGAATTTAGCAGTAAATCATAAGTTTTGAAAGGTGATATTGCGCTCGATCCAGTTTTTGTTGGTTTTATTGTTTCCATTATGGATTTTAATTAAAATTTAATTAGTTGCCTTGTTGTAATGGTGTTTGAAAATAACACAAACCTCTATTAAGGTAGGTACAAGCTTTGCAATAAAGGAAGAACATAAGATTGTGCAACTATTGTACAATTTCGTTTTAATTTGTGGTACAGTGTAATTAAAAACATTTAGAGAGTTGGTCGAAACAAATGAGGAAGTCGATTCTATTTTATAAGTGACAATACACGAACAGAATTTCAGGAAGTCTTTGTTTGTCCCGAAAGAATATTGCCATTTTATTACGATTTCTGTCGGTATTATAATAGAATTTTAGGCGATCCTTTGAAAGACGATTTAAGATCTTTATCATCCACTTACATTCGAAACACTGTAAGGGTCTTGCAAATCTAGTAAACACTGTAGGAGCTACTTTCGTGGATAATGACACCCACTGCTACAGAGGGTGTGTCTTTTAATACCGGAAACGCAACCCAATTGTCAATAGCATAACTATGTATTACAACCAGCACAGTTTACTCAAACGATTAAATTACTGAAACTTTTCGCCATGTTCAAGCTTTAGCAATTTGTATCGAAATTAAGCATGACACGGCCCACACACCCCGGCTGCGCTTGCGCCACAATTCGTGGCCCAGCCTGCTACCGGGTTCCGTGCTTAGACAAAGCCTTCAGTTTGTCATTGTTCCTTTTAATTGTTCTGCATTGCTTGGCATCTTTCGTCCTTTCACTGGTTGGCCAATTACTGTGATTTGTTTTGCTTTGAAAAGGAAGGAAAGCTCTGATTGCGAAGGAGTTAAGTCAAGGCTGGCAGCCTGGTTTGGGTAGCCAAATTCTAAAGTAGAAGGGATTATAAATAAATAAATAACAATAGTAAACAACAAGACCTTTACTCCATAGGTATAAAGGTAAAAAAATCGTAAAAAGGGATTTTCACAACAGTTTCCTCTTTTATTAATGTATGTTAAACTTTATCATTTAATCTTAAACTACTCTTCGTAGATATAACTGCGTAAGCACAATTTTTTTGTTAGGTTTATAATTTATAATATTATGTGATATGTCTATTGTAAAGAGCCCAAACTCTTAGCGTCAACGAATTATAACGTTGCTAAATTGAAGAGTACAACTGTGACGTAGCATGACAACTGAAGTGACAGGTATTACGTTTAGTCGGTTACTGGACAGCTGTTTCGTCACGTGGTTTTTTTTGTTTACCTTTATTAACTACCTTAACCTATGGAGTATAATTGATTTTAGAAATACATATCTACTTACACATTTCTAACTGGGGTTCAGATTCACATGTAACTGTCTCCTTGGCGTGATAATGAGGTGCTATTCATCAAACAATGGGTGATTAAATATGACATCCAGTGTGTCCTGTTCTCTGCACGTTACAGGAACTGATGAACTGAAGATGCTAAACTCGAAGCCAAATTCTGTGCTGACTATATTTAGATTGCCATCGACACGTTACGAAGAAGAGAGGGGGGCCCACATGATTGGCTGTGCTGATGCTGTTTCGTCACGGTCAATTTAATCTCGCAAAGGTATAGTGATAAACCACACGGCATATTCTTCTATTACCAAATTACCACATCTAATTCAAATCTGAACTTTGAAATGCAACAATCGTTTACAGATTACCTACTTTCCTATTTATCATAACAAGTCCAAGATTTAAATTCGCTCACTCATGCACTATTTGCACATAATAACACTACAATAGTACTGTGAAACTGTGATGTAACTGTCCAAAATGACTCCACCAAACTATATTAGTATAACATTTGTAAATCTAATGCGATTATCTAATATCGATTACCGACCTCCCACGCGGTCTGTCACACATCAAACTCGATTCTCTGGATCGAGTTGCTCACATTAACACAGGTCGCCGAAACAAGCCCAGTGCTGTAGGTGTCCATATCGATAATATCATCAATGGTTTGGAAATCGATGCCGTTCACTTGCCAGCTTGTAATGTTTGGCAAACAATTGGGTAATAATTTCTGGTTATTGTCAATTATATTTTTGTAGACGTGTCATTTATTTGGATGCAATATTTTTACTGTATAAAAGAAATTGCAAAAGAAACTTTGATTTGTAATCAGAGCATAAAACCTCCGAAACTAGATTTCTGTTATCCTGCATCCCGATAATGATTACCATATAGTTAATGTGGAGGAAATAATAAAAATGTGTAACGATTAACTACATCCGTTGACAATATCTATCTAAAGGCTTTAAAATCTACTAATAAACGCTTATCTGTCTGTCGATACCCACTCACAGGAAAAGCGATCTAAAGTCAATACCTACACGAACCAATTATCTTTATGTAAAACAATTACATCTTAATAAATATCCAATTCTATCGATAAAATGTAGCATAACATCGACCACTATACTGAGCGCCCTTCCGGCGGAAACGCATCGCGGACCGGTCGAAGGCAAGAGAGTGAAAGCATACGCGCCTGCGCATACTACTTAGTACCGAATTTGTTACCACATCTGCATAACATTATGTTTATGTTGATCTTTTGATGGCCGCTATGGCCTGCGAAATTAGGCCTAGGTAACAGAATGTTTGCCCCGGACGTCAATCTTTACCGTAGGTACTGTAATCAGATCATATCAATGTTGAGATAGTAAGATAGCAGAAGACCAGACGTGGATAACATAAGTTCGAATCAGACAAGAAGAAGTGTGAATTTAATGTGGGGCGAACAAGGAATATAATATGTGGGGCGAACTTTGTGGGGCGAATGTAGAACAAATCGAGAAAATCGATTTCAGATGTGGATGACATAAATATGATGATGACGAATGTAGGTCTGGATAGGCATATACTGCGAATGCTTCCACTTTGATATACTTAGTTAGATACTGGCTTGATCCTGATGAATGCTTCTTTTTGTAGTGAATGTTACTCACAAAGTGGACTATGCTAATGCGATTGCATTAGAAACAACTGCCCGGAGGCACCTTAGTGAGTCATTTACACCTTGAAGGCGAAGTTAAAGGAAGCCTAGAGCTAGATACCTATCCAGTCCAGTCTTTACATTGAGTAGCGTTTAAAAATTATATACAAATACGTATACATATGAATATAATTTATGCAGATTTATTATTGTAGAACGTCCACGGCAACTATATGTCTAGACTTTTGTTTTATTTGTCTGACTTTAATTATTAAAATATTAATATTCATAACCGACTACCTTAAATCGCGGACACAGTAAACAAAAATAATATCCTGCTTTCTACAGATTTCTATCAGCGAAAAGTTTAATGCAAATGTAAAAGCAGATATAATATCTTAATTGCATACTGCAGTCGGAATGGGATAAAGAAATATTATAATTCTTTTGTCAACCGATTATTTACAATGGCACAATGCCGGGACAACCACCCAGTGAGGCTGTATAATTACGAGTGACATCCACATACCAAATCACTGTTATCCTTCACTCGGTCCAACCGTAGATCACAGATAAAATATGACGCACCCGAAATGGCAGACCGATTAAGACGTCTCGTATCGCGGAACTCGAAAACAATAAGAATCGAGATAAATGTCTCGATTAAAATAATCGAATTGACCTTTGCATCAGCCGATCCGTCATCCCAATATCTCTATATTCATGGCTGTAAAAATGACGTACGTCAAAAACCTTAAAAGGTGCGCATGCGGCGGGCGCTGACAGAAAAATTGGTAGTGTACAGGCGGCCTATTGTTTGCTCAGAAAGAGATGTATCGACGATGGCTTCACCCGATACCGATGTTGCTAAGTGAACGTCTGGCATGTGATTTATTTGATGCGTTATAAGAAAATTATTGTTTTCAGCACGGCAGAATAAATGGGAGTTTCACTTTATCCCTTGTTGGATTTTGGGATCTCTCAATTTGGGTAGCTGACCTTACTGATGTGATCAAACTTACTCCTTACATAAATAACATTATTGAACACAGCATCCGCAAGATTTATATGTGCAAAACAAATCAAGATATGAGAAATTAATGTCCTGAAATTTGTACATGTCTGTACCTATATGACGTAGACACCAGTCTTACTTATTTGCACAAACTCAATAAGAGAAAAGTGTAATAGCACAATTTACAGCAAACAGCGCAAATGTGGTCAGACTCAGCAGCTCTAATTCACTGGAGTAGCCTTTTTACTCGATAAGAAACTCGATATTAAAACATAAATCGACTTTCACGAAACGATTAGCAATGAAAACGTTACGATTAAACCCATTTTGTTCGATTATTTGTTGTCCTGTTTCATTATCTCTGGCTCTGATGCAAATATGGTGTTCCTTATCGGTCGATAAATTAAATTGACACTTACACTTTCTATAAAGTTGGTGAATTTTCGATTTGTTTTATTCTTTTGAGAAAGATAACATACTTTGGAGTGGTTTTCTGTGTTTTTTGTAATGAGTTTGGTATGTAAAGTGGTGTTACGCGAATGGATAGAATATGAAATGAGATACATAAGAGGAAGTAAAAGTGGCACGGGTGACTGAAAAGTTATGTGGAAATCGGTTGTCATGGGGAAGACAAAAGAAACGATAGATGGACTGTGTGAAAGATGATAAGACTAGACAGGGTGTGACTACCGAGATGATGACAAATAGGCTTTTCTACGAATATTAGTCATGGTAGAAGAAGACAATACGCAGACCCCTTTAAATTGGGATAACGGCAAAAGATGATGATGATGATGCAGTCTTCTGGCGTTAATACCACACATACAACTTTAGAATCAAATTGTGAAAGAGTCGTCTCTGTTTTCCGATGCTTTGCAACTCCGATTTTTGACAGGAGCGCTGTCCCGAATTAGCTTAATTTATTACACATAAAACAAAAGGCATTTTAATAAAACACGTATACTAAAAGATCAATAATTAAATTATCCTTAAAAGGATTCGCGGCCAGCCTGACGCTTTCGCCTGAATTCTTCAAGATATTTCTACTAAATAGATCGGCTGAAGTGACTCCAATCACTAGCCAACTAGCAGAAACGTAGGCGACGTCGTAGCTATATAAAATCCTCCAATTTCTTGTAGATTTCTACAATAAATCATTACATGGTCGATTTGCTTTACAAATTACATTAATTTGCATGTTCTATGTTTTTTGGGACAAGCTTGATAGATACATTTATAGTTGGAACCTTGTTTAAACAAAAGGTCTTTATCAAGAGATCAATAACATTGTGTTATGTTAATTTAGTATTAATTGAATAAATAAATCATTTTGTCGATCGAAATTAGTATAATGATACTAATTTCGATCGACAAAATGATTTATTTGAGAAAAAAACCTAATGCGGTTGTTTTCTCTATGTCAGACATCAAATTAACTCCAACTACGGAAAAAGTTACAGTCGTTTAGTCTGCGGTTTGGATCAACAACGACACGTGGGCGAGGTAATTTCTCCTTCACTAAATTGTCAGGGAAGATGAGATTTCTACGTTTTGTCATTGGCTCGTGATAATAACATGTGAAGGATATTTTGCACATATTAAGAACATACTTTTATCTGAAAATTCAAAATTAACCGTTCTAATAGTCAATACTGTACAAAAACCATTCGATGCACTTATTATCGTCATATTTTAGTAAAGTCAAACTAAGCGACCGAGAACCGAGAAGCGAAAAAAATAAAAACATTCCACTACAAATACAATAGTAAATCGAGCTGGTACGTATCTTTATGCTCCTGTATACTTGAGTCACATTTCAACATTTCTTGTGAATCTGTTTTTTCTGAATCCGGATAAACTATAAATACTTGTTTATTGGTTGCTATTATAACTAGATAATGCTATTATACACTTTTGCAAGCGTTATTGCTATCCGTATTATGTATTACTAACTTCTGCCCGCGACTTCGTCGGCGTCGCATCGCATCGCCTGCCCGCGCTTTTATTTCTTTTTCACTTAGCGTTATTTCTGAATTTTTTATTTTTGTTCGGCGCCTTAGCGTCCTAGTATGATGTTAAAATCCGACTGATAGTTCCATAGATTACTTAGTTCAAACAAAAAACAAACTCTTCAGTTTTATAATTAGTATAGATAATTATGTAGATAAAAGTAATACAAATATAAAATACATAAATCCTAGCAGGGATCTTTAAACACTATCTTATTTTCCGCTCGGTTTGACCGATACACGCAATTACTAATGCTAATTCCGTTCATTAATATCGACTGCGGTCATTAAGAAGGACGGTTGTTAATGAGTCTCTATCCTTAATGTTTTATGAAGAAACTCTTGACATATGGAATGTGAAATTGAACATGTCTTTACGCCTGCCTCTTTTACTGAAGACGTTTTTCTGAATAGATGGAGTTTTATTTAATTATTAAAATAATTATGTGCTAATTGATTTTAAAACTAAATTACACTAATTAGTTTAGAAACTGACGATTTTATGGCATGTCCTTATTCCTACTTGATACGGATCCGGCTTTTTTGAGATCTCATAAAAGCCACGTGGATTTATAAATATCTATGTATATAAAAATCCATTGCCGAGCGTTAGTCTCTCAAAAAATCGAAAATGGCTCGACCGATTTGAATAATTTTCTTTATGTTTTGTTCGCCACAATACTGTGGTAGTTTAGGAAAAAAGAAAATCCCTAAGGAACAGCAGAAAATCGAAATGTTGTTCATGTGGTACGAAGTTCACCGGGTCGGTCATTCACGTATAAAAATCAATTCTAATCATTTAAAAGCTGTGACAAAGTTTCATACTCGTCCTTTTTTGGGTTTCATAGTAAACAAGGAACCCTTATAGTTTCGCCATGTCCGTCTATCTGTCTGTCCGCGGGTTAGCTCAGAGACGGTTAGTACTAGAAAGTTGTAATTTGGCATTTGTATACATATTAATCATGCCGACAAAGTGGTAAAATAAAATCTAGAAAAATATTTTTTTTTTGGGTAAAATTTACAAAAAAAAAAAACCCAGATAGTGGTTTTTTACTCATAGATTACAAGAAAACCTTATGAGAAGTGGAATAGAATGAGGAGAATGGAATGTATGGTGTCCAGACCATGGTTTTCAACTACAATGTTAAGTTTGTTCTTGAGATACATTCATCCCAACTACGGAACCCTTCATTGTGCGTGGTCCGGCACGCACTTGGCCGGTTTTTCTTCTATAAAAAGATGTTTTCACGTCAAAAGCTCTAAAGGAAAGTTCAATATTTCCAATATTTGCATCAATAAAGAGAAACTTGAGGTAAAAGGATGCAATAAAAAGATTCATTCATGGCCACAGTTCCACACTTTCCCAGCTTAGAAATGATCATAGCTTCAATAAAACTGCATTTTAAAGTAAATTATGTACATAATGCACCTACATTTTACATACATAGGTGCGGGGAATTGAGGACGTCCTGTTTCTAATCGATTGATGATCTTATCCAAGGCGATGTATTTCGACTTCTCTTTAAATTTTTTGCTTTCTCTTTTTTCTTTTGTCTTTTTACTTAGGTACTTAAGGTATGAAGAGAAGTCGAAAATCATCACCAACATTTTTCAAATACATTAACCACCATAATGTTTTTCAAATACTTTCCTAGAAAATGTTTACTTTATTTACTATTTTTACGCGTTTGGCAGTTGTCGTCAAACGCCTGAAACCTAACCTAACCAAAACTACAATATTCACAACCGAAAGCTCTTGTTCCAGTGTTTATACCAGGGATGTTGCGGATATTCGCATCCGCATCCGCAATTGCGAAGCTTCCGAATTTACACAGACTTGCGCATCCGCATTAATCAATGCCGAACTCATGCGGATGCAGATGTGGGTGGAAAGGGGTGAATTAAAGTAAAATCATAATCTAAAAAAAGGAAATTATAATCATTTAAATGATCAGTACCTATAGCTCTAATCATCAGTATAGCTCTAAATACTCACATTTTCACCAAATTGTCTTATATTCATCAAACCCATAAAATTTCGAGAGCTATTTAGATTTTTAAACGATTGTAACGTAGTAATTATTTTATTATAATTGCCCCGAATTGAATTATGATCAACATTCAACGAAACAGCAATGTTATTTGTAAAAAACGTAAGAAATTTTGAATGCCGCCTTGCCGCCTTGACGGATCCCTTAAAAAAATTTGTGATCCGCATCCGCATCCGCGGATGTGAGCCACCAAAAATCCGCATCCGCGGATGTTTGTAAATCTGCATCCGCAACATCCCTGGGCTATACGTAGGTAGTTAACTCATATCGCTTTTATAACTCACATCTTTGCCATGGTGTAGGAACTACATATCGTTACGGGATATGTTTCCCTCCAACCATTGCTAAGTAGTTCAATCAAAAATGCATGATGCGCTGAGACTTGCAAAAAATTACATTCTCTAGAGATACATGAGAGAGACCCATTTACAAAAATATATTCATGTGAAAACTTGTTCAATACTTTCTAAGTAATCTAAATCAATATTATTAACGATTTCCTAAGTACATCCACGTGTATTTATGGCCTGCGCCTACTTCATTAATTCTGTGAACAGTTCTAATAGCATAATTATATTAATATAGAAAGGAAACGTTACAAGGGACTGTTATAGTGTTTTGATGTAGGTTATATCCATTTTTTTTGTCCCCGAATAGGGATGTTTTAAGTGATACAATATCAAGAATGTAGGTAAATTTACCCAATGTGTAGCTAAATACCTATCCAAGTGTAAAGATAAGTCAGTCTGTTTTTCTATAAGGTACTGTAAAAACTTGATTGATATCATACAACATTGATGACCTCTTTGACTGCCTCTGGATAAGTCCGGTTAACTTATTGGTCAAGAAAATATGTTTTTTTTTTAAATTATCAATTCAAATACAAATATCTTAGTTATTGTTACGTCATTTCTATTGAAAAAATCTATCAAAGATAGCCAATTCTCGTTCAATTTAATACAATCGTTCAGCCCATCTAATACATAACAATCTACCTAGCCTTTTCCCAACTACGTTGGGGTCGGGTTCCAGTCTAACCGGATGCAGCTGAATACCAGTATTTTACATGGAGCGACCACCTATCTGACCTCCACAACCCAGTAACTGGGTTATACGATACCCCTTGGTAAGACTGGTGTCAGACTTTCGGGCTTCTGACGACTCGTAACGACTGTCAAAGATCCACGAATAACAGCCGGGACCAACGGCTTAGCGTGTTTTCCGAGGCACGGATGATTCTCGGTATGTAAAGATGGTCACCCATCCACTGACCAACCCCGGCAAGCGTAGCTTAACCTGATGGATCGACCAGTGCGGCTGTTGTTACTTAGCCACGAGCTCCTCCATCTAATACATAACATGTCGGAAATATGTTACTGAGTTGATTAATCGGGACGCTAGCGGCGCTCGACCGGGTAACGCTCGGACCGGCTGGAGCTAAGCAGAATTCATGGATGGCTGTCAAGCAGTGAAGACATTTAGAAACTGTCGTGCGTTCCGAATAGTTGTGTCGTGTACCTACAGTGTGTGAACTGCTAGTGTGATTAAATTGATCGTAAATTATAATTTGATCTGAACTGTAAACGGTTTTGCTATTACGCAATAACCAACACTACCCATAGTACGCCCACAGCAGTTAAAATATGGGTGATAATAACGAAAGAGATACATACCCTCTCCGTCATATAAATTACCACTTTTATAAATATTTAAAGGCTTTGTCCAATCTACGTCGATTACAAATCCGACACGCCGCTTATGCCGATCACCATGTAATAGGAAACTATTATCATTATGGATTTTCACTTTCAGTGCAAGAGCTGTATCATTTTAATTATTACCGATAGCTAAACTGATTGGCTAATGCAGTATTTATTATTATATCTTTGGAAACATAGCCTTATCCATTTCTGTTACAACTGTTTAGTAATGCTTGCTGCGTAACTCAAGAGACAAGGTAGTTGTAATGTATCACTCTATGTACTCTACAACCGTACATAACCCTGCAGTAATATGGACATAGAGAGTGGTCAAGATTTTATAGCCTTAAAGTAAGTTAGTAAAGTCAAAGTCAATGATTTATTTGCAAACTGAGTGTACATTTTGGTGTTAAAGTAAATAAAAACTGCTTTCCAAAAAGTAATCGGAAGTACAAAACTCAAGCTCGTTTATTACTTGAAAACACAATAAGAGAACCAATTGACCTCTTTACAAGTCGAAATAAAATAACTCCTTTTAAGTCTCAACAAAATTGTAGTCAATAAAACCGACGGGCCCATGAGGAATCGATGTTTTTACACTATAAGAGTGTTTCGAGTGCTTTAACAATAATGCCCTTGTGATAAGGAGATCAATGGCTCCTTTATAGTCTATTGTAGGGAGTGCTAGTTCAAGTTTACACTGTTTCCTTATGACTTCATTTTATATGTTGTACGTTTTGTGTTTTGTGTTTCGGAACTTTTGCGTTTATTCTCGAAACTTGGTGCCAGTAAAAAACAATTGTTATAATTTGGATGGAAACATAAATAAATTAACAAATAATAAAAATAAAAAAAAACATATTAGGTTAGATCCAAATTATTCCAATTTATTTTTGTCATAAAAGATATATAATTATTATTAGGTTAGATAGTGATCTAACCTAACCTAACCTTTTTTTTTTTTTTTTTTTTTTGGATGGGAAATCATCAAATGACTTCTCCCGCTCTGGGCAGAGCGAGAGGGTGTGTCAGACTTTTACTGACTAAAACCCACCCGTGTTCCTTCCGTTGCCTGTGTGCCGGGGCCGCGATATCCCTTTCAGACAAACCCGCAACCCCAGCAGGAACCTAACCTTTTTTTTTTTTTTTTGTTCCGGGGTGGAAAATCCTCATGGATGTCCCCCGCCCTGGGGCGGGCGGAGGGGTCTGTCAGACTCTTACTGACTAAAAACCACCCCGGTGTTCCAACTCACACCTACGCCGGGGGTCGCGGGAACTTGAAATCTTCCGCAACCCCCGGCTGGTGCCGGCCCGCCACCGCGGGCCTCCTCGGGTCAGGGGGGGGAGTGAGGTGTTTGACTCCCCCCGCGACGTCTAAGAGGGGCGCGCGTGGAACACTACGCGCCGCCACCTCGGGTCCTGATGTGTGGGGGGCGACGGACGTCCCCGAGTCCGTCGCCCCTGGACCCATTTAGGGGGGCTGGAAGAGGGCGTTGTCCGCCCTCCGCCGATGCCCGGTGCGCCTGCTGCGGGCCGGGTGAGTGGACGAGATCTCCCTCTCCCTTTCCGCAGCCTCCTTCTGCGAGACGACTGTCTCGCAGTAGGAAACCACCGCGTCCCAGGACTCGCCGCTGCCGACCATCGCATTCACTAGGGCCGGCAGCGACAAGTCACTGCCTACTTCTGAGATGAGGGCACGGCGTGGCTCCTCCCAAGCGGCACACTCTGCCAGCGTATGCCACGCCGTGTCCTCCCGGCAGTCGACGCAGTGGTGACACCGGGCGTCCGGCTCCCTGTTTATGCGACACAGGTACTTCCCGAAGCAACCATGCCCCGAGAGCACCTGCGTCACCCGAAACGACAGGGAGCCGTGCCTCCTCCCGAGCCAGCGCTCGAGCACCGGCCGGACCGCCTCGATGATGTCGAGGCCGGCGGTAGGGCGTGAGAGCCTGTCCCGCCATTCCGCCACCAGGACCTCGCGAAGCTGAGACCGATGCAGCTCCACGTGTCGCTGCATCGGTCGCTCGCCCCGCGCCCTCGCTTCCTCGCGCCACCGATACGATGACGCGAGTACTTTCGCCTCCAGGTCCCAGGGCGGGGATCCGGCCAGTGCACAAGCCGCCTCGTAGGAGATCGTGCGATACCCTCTGATGACTCTGACGGCCATCGCCCTCTGCGGTTTACGCATTACGGCGATGCTACCGGCCGTCAGGTCAGCAGCCCAGATCGGGGCCCCGTAAAGGGCCATCGATCGCACGATCCCCACGTAGAGCCGCCTACAAGCGGCGCTCGGGCCCCCCAGATTGGGAAGCAGCGTTGACAGCGCCCCAGCAGCGCCCAGCAACTTGGGCGTCAGCCGTCGGAAGTGGGGCCCGAAGTCCCACCGGCTGTCGAGCACCAATCCTAGGTACTTCCAGCAGGAACCTAACCTAACCTAACCTAACAATAATTAATGTTTTTTTTAAATTATTTGTTAATTTATATACTTAGTTAGTAGATAGTGATCTAACCTAATTATGTCTTTTTTATTATTTATTAATTTATTTATGTTTCCATTTACTGACAAACTACATACACAAAAATATGAGTTTTCTATATTAACTAAAGAAAGGCTCATATTTTTGTGTACTTTGTCCACTACCTCACCTGCGACAGCAAGTGATGATGCGTTTGGAGATAATGGACGCTTGCTTGCATGAACCTTTCTCAAAATCCCACTTCTTAATTATTTGCACTAAATCTGTGTAAAAAAATAAAATAGATGCAAAGGGAAATAATTAGGTAGGTGTATAAATTATTATTTGAATGAATAATACAAAATTAAGTAAAATCGTGTCAATAGCATACTTATTTTAATTTTTAATGTTAAATAACCCTCAAATTTTCGATGCCTGGAAAAGGCCGCTAAGTTGTAAGTACCTACCTACATTATAGATTAACCTATTGACCGTTTGGTTTTTTATTAACTGCCGTGCTCCCAGTGCCCAGCTAATAATCCGACAAATATCTACGACGAATAGGATCGTGCAATGAAATAAAAAACGAAAAACGAACCCTATGTATTTTACTGTGTGTAAGATACAGGTTAGACAGATGCTCGAACACGAATCTAGGCTAAGCGTGCAATTCGCTACTAGTCACCTACTTACATACAACTGCGATTTGTAATGGTAACTGGTTGCTACTGCACATGCATGTCTTGAAAAGAGAGATTATCCTAACTAATATTATCAATGCAAAAGTGAGTTTGTTTGTTACGCTTTCACGCTATAACGGCTAAACGGATTTGGATAAAATTTGGCACATAGGTATACTATGACCTGAAAAAGGAAATAGGCTACTTTTCAACCTGGATCGTAGACGAAGTCGCGGCCAACAGCTAGTAAATTATAAAATAAATAAATAACATAGGTTCCAAGTCGTATAAATACGACTGAGCCGACACAGGTACACGGCTACAATACATTTGTCGTATTAATCCGACTGGGACGGTCAATAGGTTAAAGAATAACATAACATAACATCACGCCAGTATGCCGCCCGGGGATGGGACAGAGGTATCTATAGAACCTAAATCCACATTTCGCCAGTTATGTTTAAATCCCATGTAATAGGGGGCGAACGGACGAGCCTATTGTCATCAACCGGGCACAAATCTAGACACCGGGCTGCTACTGAGAAATTTCTAATGGAAGCACCCAATAACCCTTTGCTCGACCTGGGAAACAAACCTAGGACCTCATGACCAACGAGGCATTACTTTATTTAGAATATTTTACAAATAACGAGCTGGTGCCTTCAGTTCCAATCGCTTCCTTAGGAAACTACTACAATCACACAGATAAATAGTATCCTATATTTTAATTCAAGTCATGTTCTACGTGTGAGCCACATTACATCCAAATCTGTTAAGCCGTTTAAGAGCAATGGAGTAAGAAAAAAACATCCAACATTGTTGATGATGATTTCAAGAATATCCTATTAACTAGGATATGTTAAAACGATAATATCAAGTATTAGCTGTGCTCCACGCTTCACCCGCATAAGTCTCGATCCCGTGGGAATATCGGGATAAAAAGTATCCTATGTCCTAACCCAGGTCATGGTCTACCCGTTTGCCAAATTTTATCCAAATCCGTTTAGCCGTTATAGCGTGAAAGCGTAACAAACAAACTCACTTTTGCATTGATAATATTAGTTAGGATAATCTCTCTTTTCAAGACATGCATGTGCAGTAGCAACCAGTTACCATTACAAATCGCAGTTGTATGTAAGTAGGTAACTGGTAGCGAATTGCACGCTTAGCCTAGATTCGTGTTCGAGCATCTGTGTAACCTCTGTCTTATTTCAAACGTGAAGTCTCATCTACACATAATCTGCCTTTAGTAGAGAATTTGTATACTGTTTCGCTACTTGAACAGTGTAAACAACCAATTAGTAGTAAGTTATTCGTGCTCTGAAGACGCGAGACGTATAAATTAGCCTTTATAAAAATATTTTCTGAGCACCTGCCACAGTTGTAATAAAAAAGTACATATATAATATAGATTTAAAGACGCTATTCAAAGTTGACAGCATCGTAAAATATAGATCCGAAAACAAAGAAATATAACTGTACTTACAAGTGATTGAGCAGTTTGAGTGGGTTTTGACATATGGACGTTTTTCTTAACGCTCTCAAACGAATGTAAGTCTGAAGAACTTCACACAATAAAATTACTGATAAAGACTTTGGAGTACTCTCCAAAGTCTTTATCACAAAACTCCATTAGATAAATAAATCTAACCTTTATTTTTAACCAAGTCGCAGACGAGTAAGTAGGCAGTCCGTCAAAACGTAACGCGACAAGTTTTTATCGTAAATCGGGCGCGGGGCGACATCAAAGCCATGCGTGTGCGCCGAACCGATGACAGCACTCGCGTTACGTCAACTGACGTAAGTTATGAAGTGGCCGCGTTTGTTTGTAAACAAACGTTCAGTATAGCTTATAAAATATCTTAATAAGCCCCGCCATTGGAAATACGAACAACACGCACTAAATACAGCAATCAAATAACCTAAATGTGACGTCAATTACAGGAAGTGGTGTTGGATTACAACGCTGAAACTAGAATGAGTCATTCGATGTCTGAAATCTGTTGTTGTTTTCGTTTGTAGACAAACAACTGTGATAAATGAAAGCCATTAGGCTTAGGATAATGTAATTACGAAAATAAATGATAACATATTTATTGACACAAATAGGTATGTACAATAGACATAAATAAATGTAGATAGATAAGGAGCTAGTTGAAGAGACAAGTGAAGTTAATACATTTACGGAATAATCACCAAAAGGCGGTAAATAAAGTAAGTAATAAATTAACTGGCCAATTTGAATTGGTGATCTGGAAAAGAACACAGAAACAAGGCAAACAAACGAAGACAGGAAATATGAGTATGAAAATTGAAGGAATGTGGGAAGTCGTTAGGCATCCACAGAATTTACTGCTGAGTTCACGATTCAGAATTTTCTTTTGCTAGGTAAGTATTCCCGTATTAAAACATCGTGAGGAAACCGGCATGCCTGAGAGATATTTCTCGACGGCATGTGAAGTCAAGTCAGAGGCCCATGGGCGGCTTTAAAGCTCTGACACCAGGTTAGTCACTAACCACAGGAAAAGAAGAAGATTTCCTTATTGGGTTTTCCCATCTGTAATTTCTCAGTAGCAGCACTCTGGGTTTGAGCCCGGTTGATGGCAACAGGCTCGTCTCCTTTTACATGAGACTTGAACATAACTGGCGAAATGTGGGTGTACCTACTGAAGGCGCACCTCTGCCTACTCCTTCGTGGAACAAAGGCGTGATGTTATGTGATGGTGACATAAAATTTCTTAATCAAATTCAGGTTCGAATGAAGCAACCTGTCTCTGATACATATTGCAACTAATATGACACATATCGACATAGGCCCCTGCTGTCACTTAATATTAACACTATTCATATCAGATGGATTGATTGATAGTAATCTTTAATTGCAACAGTAATTAAACAGTGCAACAATACACCTTTGTTGAACACAATCGAGATTTTGAAACTCTTGAAGATTATTTCGAATGTGCAATTTTAGTAATTGAGGTGTTAAGAACAGATGGAAACCACATTACCGCAGAATATTGACACATCTAGTGAGTTCATGCTATGGCGTGTGAATTTGCATCTAGATTGAAACAACCATTTATATCCACAATAACCACATATACAACCATATACCTTTTATTTTATTTAAAAATTACCCATTTTTTAAACATATTTAATGGTGCCCAAGGTACAAGCTGTGCCTAGTTTAGGACCAATGATACCTCCAAATTGTAATTTTGAATGTTGAAATAAACGAAACGTTTTTTTTTCGATTTACAATAAAGCTGAAGTTTTTTTTTTTTGTTTGATATTGGCATAAATTCATCCGAACTACATTCATGTGTGTGGTCAGGCACGCACTTGGCAAGTTAGTAGATCGCGTTTATCTCTGAAACTAACAGTCGGATTTGAAAAATTCTGTTTACATTTGATAGCCCAATTCTTGAGGAAGGCTATTGGCTATTTAACAGCACGCTACGACCCATAGGAGCCGAACAAAAAGAAAAAAACTCAGAGTGAACGCTAAACGAAAACCAAGTAAAAGCGCGGGCAGAGGGTGCGATGCAACGCGCTGGGTCTGGGGAATAAGAAATTTTCCGCGGACGAAGTCGCGGGCAGAAGCTAGTATAGAGATAAAATGAAAGAAGTAAGAAAAATGTTCGTTTATGGAGGATGCAGGCAAAATCTCAAGGGATAAATAATAATAATAATAATAAATAATAAATTATATTCACAAAACAAACTTTGACAATAAGTAGTTATACAGAATGGTGTAATACAAAAAGGTAGGTAATAAGGTCAAAAGTCCAATAAGAGAAGGTGCCCCCCAAACTAGGAAAATCCTGTATCTTGGGCGGCCGTGTCTTCGCATTACATTAAAAGGTCGAGCGATTATTGCGAGCATACAAGTAAATCTTGAATGAGATTTTCAAATTTAAGGTTATGTAGGTACTAGTGAAAAGAAAAAGAAAACGTGTGTAGTGTAAATGTAAGTACAGATATGTATGTTAGTGTATTTTGGTGGTTGGTGATGTATGTATGTATGTTGTGTGTGTGGGTTGTCGTGACGTGTTATTTGAATAATTATGTGGGAAGTGTTGAGTGTACGTATGTGCGTGGAGATGAGAGGGGGGTGGTGCCATAGGGAAGATGGAAAACGAATGTAATAGAATCAACAGATCCAGGTAAGTAAATCTTCAACAGCCTCATACTGTTGATCAGTTATCCACTCTTCTATTTTAGCTTTTACCCTGTAACTATTCAATTCAATATTATTTGCTTTATTATTAATTTTTGTGTATAAATGTGAGCTAAGAAGATAATGCTGACGTCTAGCAAAAACGGTCTTGTGGGTTTCCGTGAGACAAAAAGGCTTTTTCCTACGGCGTGTTGGGTCAGGTGGGGGACCTTGGTGTGCTTTTTGAGTACAGATCGAAGCACAAACAGCTGCCTTACAGTAAGTACTCTCACATCTTTGTATAATTGTGAAGTAGGATACCTGAAGTGCTTCTTTAACATCACCTTAAGGACTGCTCTTTGTGCTCGCACCAACTTGAGAAACCTAGTCTTAGCTGCACCTCCCGACACTGTGATGCAGTAACAGATGACGGACTGACAAATAGCAATATACACCATTATAAAAACCTTATGATGTACTATTTGTTTTGAAAACTTAAGAAAGAATTTCTATTCTATGAATTTATACAAAAAATAATAATAATAATAATATTTTTTTTTATACATTATCAGCGTTACTAATAAACTTTTACGCACGACGTATACCAGGCTTATAACATCAACGTTACCTATAAACGATATCTGACGTTTCAGTTGTGTACATCTGGTGTAACAGATGTCTTTAAACAATGAGATTTTGTACAACCGTTATTCAGCCCTCGGACCTTGTATAGCGATCGTATAACCTAAAATAACTAGTTGCCTTTGTCTTATTGAGTTTGAAAGCCATGGATTTTTTACAAAATTTCGATATTTTTGATGAAATAACTAGTGAAGATCGGTTGAAATATAGGTTCAGCAAAGTTTAACCAAGATTTTTTTTTAAATTACTTAAATATCATTAATTTCAGCCATTTAATATTGTAGAAAAAAAATATCTTCATTATTTTATAATTTCAATCGTACTGAATTCGCTTTGAGATATTTTGACGTTCAAGAAAGACTATAACAGCTTTTACGGTTGCGTTCTTAACCCAATGCATGCTTCATTAGTGAATTAACAATAAATATTTTTTTTATTCGTAAAAGAACGCAAAATCAGTAGTTTTGGAAATAAAATTTACGTAATTATTTAAATTTACACTTTTCAAACTTATAAGTACAAAGTTATGAATGTTTTCCCAAATAAAATAATGTCATTGATATTACGCAGTACCAATTTCAGAACGCACCTTCTAATGTTGGCAGTGGTTTCTGTCATAAGCAGTGGGTAACTACTCATTGTTTAAAGACTGATTATTAGTAAGGGTAGTGTGTAACTCCTATTCACAGCTTATACATTGTATAACAATACAACCCTTAAACGGATGTTTAAGTTATTTTTATTAGTAAGGCTGTAAATCTTTAGCTATCTTATACAACAACGTTTGAGGAAATATAACGGATTTGAGTTTCGCAAAATCAGGAAGGTTTTAAGCGTAATGCTTGGAGCATATTATAATCATAAAATATGAATAACCTAACCTATCCCATTTCATAGCAAAATCTGCAAAAACAACTAGGTTTCCTTATTACTCGAGAAGTCTCAAAGCTTTCATGTTATTACCGCTAAAACGCAAAACGATCATGTCTACTTATACAATACCATTAAGAATCCGCTGTGGGATATTAAATAAACAGATAAAAGCTGGTCCAGTAGTGTTCGGAGATCGCGATAATCTGGGCTCATCTAGATACAGCCTGAATGTCACTGCGCGCCCCGTGAAAGCAACGCGAAATGGAAATGGTAATTTCACTTGTCATACCGCAAATGAGTTTTGTTCATCATTTAGAAAGTCAATCCTTGGATTGAATTAATGTTGATTTGAGTGGGTTTAACGAGTTCAGGGCGCTCTCGATTTGTGTTACTGTTTCCCCGATGACGATGCTGTTGGACTTGGTTTTTCTATGATTCGATGTGGATGTGGGTGTATCGAGTCAGGGCGCTCTCGATTTGTGTTACTGTTCCCCCGATGACGATGTTGTTGGACTTGGTTTTTCTATGATTCGATGTGGATGTGGGTGTATCGAGTCAGGGCGCTCTCGATTTGTGTTACTGTTTCCCCGATGACGATGTTGTTGGACTTGGTTTTTCTATGATTCGATGTGGATGTGGGTGTATCGAGTCAGGGCGCTCTCGATTTGTGTTACTGTTCCCCCGATGACGATGTTGTTGGACTTGGTTTTTCTATGATTCGATGTGGATGTGGGTGTATCGAGTCAGGGCGCTCTCGATTTGTGTTACTGTTCCCCCGATGACGATGTTGTTGGACTTGGTTTTTCTATGATTCGATGTGGATGTGGGTGTATCGAGTCA
The DNA here is from genome assembly GCA_947364205.1 of Agrochola lota. Taxonomy (NCBI): domain Eukaryota; kingdom Metazoa; phylum Arthropoda; class Insecta; order Lepidoptera; family Noctuidae; genus Agrochola; species Agrochola lota. The sequence continues at coordinate 17,618,392 of OX376228.1, forward strand.
GGGCGCTCTCGATTTGTGTTACTGTTCCCCCGATGACGATGTTGTTGGACTTGGTTTTTCTATGATTCGATGTGGATGTGGGTGTATCGAGTCAGGGCGCTCTCGATTTGTGTTACTGTTCCCCCGATGACGATGTTGTTGGACTTGGTTTTTCTATGATTCGATGTGGATGTGGGTGTATCGGGTACTTAACTAATGTTTGTTCTGCTAATAAAGTTGATCTAAATGAATTATTTAGGTATAACTTCATGATGTTATTTAAATTAGTCGAATCTATTAATAGACCCATAGATTGATTCATTTTCTTGGCATTTTAATGCTAAAAATTACCTTTCAGTAGTATCACAGCACTTGGCCACAGAGTTATTAATTTAAAGACCCAAAACTAACTAATTCAAAACAAACTGGTTTTGTCAAAACAATGTATTTATACATTATATCTATAGCAAACTAATGTCGTGCAACGCCTTACGATTTTTTTTTTGTTAGTTCGCTCCAGCGCACACGCAACAATACCTATATTTCATCACAATCGCTCGAGCCATTTTCGAGTTTTTGCGAGATTAACGCACGCCAATAATTTTTTTATATACATAGAAGATACATTTTGATGGAATAAAGAGTACGTATTCTATCTATCTATGACTATCTAAGTTTAAACTTTTCCTATTCAATTCCCTTCCCAACAAATATTAAATTAATAAAGCTAGACTCGGATACATTTCCAGTTCGAACAAATTACAGTCGCCATCAACTTGCAACGGGCGATTGAATCATAAAAACTGGTCGACGCAATACATTGGAAAACTGTATCAGCGGAAACTAAGAAATACACTTTTATTATGACCACTAAACCAAGACCCGTATGAAATGAATTTTTCATTTAAAATATGCAGTGAAATGCAACTGCAGGAGTTAAAGTTTGATTGGTCGATCATTATCGATGCGCTTAAATTGCCGCTGTCCGGATATCGATTCCATTCGAGGTATACATCGATTTCAAGAAACTTAATCTTCGATATCAATCGGTAGCGACGATATAATTTAGTGTTCTTTACTTAAAGGTGCTGGCTAAGATGGCAGTATATTTCTGAGTAGCTTATAATAAATATCTAAGTAGTGTTAGTAATTTAAATTGAAGAGGTCTTTTGTTACGGCTCTGAATCTTGATGACAACAGAAAATGGTTAGCAACAGTCATCAAAATTTATGAAAATAGATTCCGGAGTCACTTTTTGATAACAAACAAGTCCTACTTTACGTATCCTGAAAAACTTTAAAAATAAATATGTTTATTTTTCACTTTTTAGCTTTAGTAAGTACCCCACAGCAATTCATACAGGGTGGCACGAACATCGACCCTGCGTTGAAATTTTTCGTCGGTTATTTAAAAAAAAACGTAGCAAAGTAACGCAGGGGGATCAGCATCATGTACTAAATCCATGGTAACAGTTTTCGCGTCGATGTCCCTGCCACCCTGTAAAGGTACCACTACTTGCGATGTAAACAACATTGACAGGAAGTATTACAACATCATCAACATACGAGTACAGCAAGTGGATTAAATACGTATTATCGAAGCTAACTCAAAACTTACTCAAAGCAAAGTTATTAAAATTTATATGAGACCAACGCGCGAGCTAAATAAATAATTTTCAAAATCTATTCACAATTGATGAAAATATCGATGAACATATATACCTATATATTTTTAGGGTTCCGTACCTCAAAAGGAAAAAACGGAACCCAGACCCAGAGTCTGTCTGTCCGTCTGTCACAGCCAATTTGCTCCGAATCTAATGGAACAGATTAAGTTGAAATTTGGTACACATATGTATTTTTGTGACCCAAACACGGACGTGCAACTTAAATAAATTAATTTTGAATATGGGGGTCACTATTAGGGGGCAAATAAGAAAATTAAAAAAAAAAATTGCAAACTGTACCGCGTGACACATCAAATGAGAGAACCTGTTGCGAGGCTCTCAATTTTTTTTGTAGTTTTAAAATAAAAACTTTTAAAGATATTTAAGAAAATAGATTAATCCTCCATACTCCCTTTATCTCCGAAACTACTGACCAAAAATGTTGAAAAAAATACAGTGAATGGTTCTTTACTCATAGATTACAGGAAATGGTAAATCTCTCAGTATTGCGCGTACAAACTTATATTTGCAGCTGGAAGGTTTTTCAACTACAATGTTAAGTTTGTTCTTGGGATAAATTCATCCCAACTACGGAACCCTTCATTGTGCGTGGCCCGACACGCACTTGGCCGATTTATTTAAATAACATATATACAGACGAACTGAGAACGTCCTCCCTTTTGAAGTCAGTTAAAAATAGCGACTAAACACGAAATTACCTTCAGCTCTTCGGACAGCAATGTTGTGAAATTTGGATTGTGCACATACCTGTTGAAAAAATAAAAAATAACTGTTAAAAACCTCCATAAATATTTGATGAAAATAAAGACGAAATCTCTTGCAAAAATCTTATTAAATTGCAAAGATGTCTATCAGAGTAATTCAAGACAGTATCATACAATAACTCAAGGGACTTTTGTGTACGTGTTTTAGTGGCGGAGAAGATCTGCAAGCTGATAGAACGAAAGGTTTTCTCTTTCCTGATGGCGTATCATCATGCAGAGAAACTTGAGCCAAAAAACGAATAAAACATAACAAGGTATAATCCTCGTTTTCACAAAAGGCCACACCTTAATGTAAAGCCTAAATAGTACCTACTACACGTTGGATTTTTAAACCGAGAGAAAATTTGAGAGTGCGCTTTGGATTAGGCATTATATTTAGGTGTCGCTTAGGGTTAGTGTAAACAGGCATAAGCGCAAGGCCGCACGCATTTTGGACGCGTTTTCGAACGAATTTCAATCGTGCGAATACGCACGAACGATTCTGACCTTCCAAGTACAAAGGTAGCGCGCAGACTGAGTGCGTACTCGTACGTATACGAGTTCCGACGTCCGAAAACAATCCGCACTTGTTGGGATTTATCGTGTGTTCGATGCGATATCACCGGAACACTATCGATTTGACGGAGAAAAACGTATTCACGTTGCGCACTCAATTCGAACGACCATAATCGTACGTTTACGTACGATACAAAATTGTGTCCTAAGTGCGCGCGGCCTAACTCATCGTATGCTTAACCACGAGTTAGTGCGTAACAAAGTAGACATACAATTATTCAAACGATCATTTCCTACTGGCAACCTAATGTAAATGTTTTACAAATTACCTCTTACAAACATACTTCGTGAACCAAGAGTTATTGGGGTTACGCAACAAAAATTGTAAACATCAGCAGGTATAGGTACTTCAGGTACCAACCCGGAAACGTAAGCGTTATTTATAGTTTGACCGGCGCAAGCGCAGGTACAGCCAAACAGTAACCTTTAGGATTCGAAGGCGCCTCATAATATCTAGACTTGGCCGTAATCGGGAGTTACGCATATAAATGCATAATAGCTGTATAACTTGATTGTGCAAGCGAAATGGAAAGGAAATTAATTTACAGAACAACGCACCTTGTTGGTGTTAATTTTCTCCTCTGGAATACGAAACTGCAGTAATACATCCTTGGAGATGTTATGAAGATAATGGGTCATCATCGCAGACTAGCCAATAGGAGTAATAGGACTCAGTACCTGGTCGACCGAGCTTTGCTTGGGTAAAAATAGAGAATGCACATTTAATAGTATAGGAGATTACATACTAATTCCATGCTGCCATGTCATTATTCTAAGGTCTGATCGTCATCTTGTTCTAAACTTTAGCGACCGAGCTCTGCTCGGATGAAAATACAGAGAAAACGATTTTTCCCCGATATGAGACCTAGCTAGATCACTTTTTGCCCTCGTAAACCCCAGTATTGCAACTTTCATCGAAATCGTTAGAGCCGTTTAGAGAACGTGATTACATATATATATATATACATATACATATATATACAAATATTGCTCGGTTAATAGTATAGGATGTAATGTAGACATATATGTTATATCAAAGTCGTATTTAATGCTTCTATCCTGTCGCCAGCCTTCGCCTTTCTTCACACCCTCGTGATAGCCAGCCTTTTTGGTGCCAGGTCTTGAATCTGAATCCTTTAACTGGAGCATTGGGACGAGCTCATGGTTTCATAATATCGTTGTTGGTGGTAGTTTGTTCACCAATTGAAAATTGTCTGAAAACCACCAACGCTCCACAGTTTCAGTGGCTATAAGGTAGTTTGGCTATTGATCGTAAATCAACGCTGAACGTTGCGCGCGCGCACGCACCGGTAACAGAGACTTCGACGCGAGTCGCGGCAGATTGCAGCAACATGGACGATTGTATCGATAGATAGGGCAGTAGGTACTGAGGGCGATTTCACCAATGAAACTGAAGGTGATCACCACATCGAAACCGTCTTCAAGAGCTGTCAGTAGGGTTGTCGACTTTTTTATATCAAATAGGTATAGTATTTTCGAAGCCATTGCCTGTAAAAATATGTATAGTAGAGAGCGAAAAATATATAATAGACATGTTTCAAAAACATTTTTATTCTTTAAATGCACAATTATGTTTTGCTACTGTGAACCTTTACTAACAGGTTACTATATTTTTTTAATGTCTCATAACGATTTTTACGCTCTAAATTAAGGTTCCAAAATACCATTAATTCAGCAGGATACTTTATATTAGGGTCGGCAACCCTAGCTGTCAGTGTCCAATATGCCAGAGCAATGAGATGACACTGACAGCTCCTGAACGCGGTTTAGATGTGTGATCGCGTAATCACGAAATTCGTCCTAAAAGGCTTATTCCACTTGGCCTTGTCGCCTAAATAGCTCAGTTACTGAATTCAGACAAGTCATCAGAAAGAAAGGTCACGATACCTCTCTGTAGCAATTTAATTTGTAGACGGGTTTGGTATCGGATACAGCAACTAATTCAGCGTAATGTGTACAAAAGCTTTCTAAATATTTCTCTTCCTTGTTTCAGATGACTGAATTCAGTTAAATGCCCCTTTACAAACGCAAGACATACGTTTAACTAGTAAGTAGCTTATAATCATGTACCTGTCAGTTATATTTAGGTTAAGTGCATTCATACTTTTAAGTAGGTTTAAAATGTAAGGGATATGCACATTCAATTCGGATGTTTTGTGTTGCGTAATGTAAATTATTTTGCATACTATTATATAGAATCAATTGTTTCTAACTGAACAGACAGCTGTGCTGCTGTGGAGTTTGTTGCGCCTCTTCTTAGCAGCTAAAGCACTAGGAAGTGGTGGATGGGCGTTTTGGGGGACTGTCTTATCTACTTTTGACGTACGACTTGACTTTTGAAATTTGATTAAATTCTTAGGTCAACCACATTCACTGTGTTAAGGCTCGTGCAGACTAGCGCTACGCGACGGCGCGACATGACTAACGATATAATTTCTAAGAAAACTTCACGATAGAAAAATTACCGATGTTGTGACGCGCGACAAGTAGCGCTAGTCTGCACGACCCTTTAATAAAAGACCCATTATATAGCTGTTACCTACGCATTCTGTAAGTAAATCAAACTAAGTAATATTTAGCTTCACGCAAAGCATTGTGTTTTTGGTTGCGTGCAAAAGTACAGGAGTTGTGGGAGTATTTTAAGATAATTTATAACACTAAAACTTGTTCTCGTAAAAAAAGTAAAACAAGATTGGAACTTGACCTTCAATATCTCCGTAACCAGAAGGTTCCCAGGTATGGTCCACAAGTATCAAAATGACGGGGGTTACAAGCGACTTTAGGTTTCGATAAGCGTCTTTTTGCAACCATTATATTACATACACAATGTGTTTGAAGAAAAAAATCAGTATTCCAACATGACCCCAATTTTGCCATGCTACTAAATCACTTTCTGACTGCACCAGGTCAGTTCGTTTAATAACCGTCTCATTCCGATATCTCTCGTCTCTAATAAATAGAGCACAGTGGTGCACTATTATTTCGTATCTATTTGCTACCGGTATATAATCGCCTTATGTATTACTTGTTTCCTATGATGGATCGCCTGTCTCTGTCGTGAGATGGGGTAGATATTGCACTGGCAAGTCTGGCAACACTTTAATGGCCGCTCGCTGTGATAGAAAATGATAATGGAGATTGGAGACAGTTCTTATAATTTACGTTAATTAATATTATCTGATCTTTTGTTCTTTGGACTTTCTCTTGAAGACTTTAATGGTGGATTTGACTAGTTAAAATACGTATACATATTTGGGTATCTAGGTATAATTCGTTAACTTCGGTAAGCGTAGTGTTGGGTCAGCTAGACAGACCGACGACCGTAAAAAGGTGGCTAGGGCAGACTGGATGCGAAGCACAGCGTGTTCTGGCGCAGCCTGGGAGATGCCTAGGTCTAGCAGTGGACTCCGACAGGCTGAGTTAACTTCTTTAACTTGAATTGCAATTTTTCTTAAAACATTTTTAGCATTTGAATAGCCTCATGTTGAGCTGCTTATTTTAATTAGAAAGTAATTTTTAAATTCGATCTGCATTTATTAATTAACTTTTTTAATTAATCCACGACTGAGAACAATATCGCGGCAATATCCGGACGGATCAGCGCGGGCGCACTTCCTGTTTACAACTTCACAGTATACTCTTATCTAGTTCTGTTAACGGGCTCATTATTGCGAAGTTCTTCATTATGTCAACGCGTTATTTTCCTCTAATTAGGAGCTGTTGTTATTATTATATAATTTTCGGATACCTCGGAAGTATACGCTAGTAGTCTTATCAATACGGGACCATCCATAAATTACGTCACACGTTAAGGCTTGTGCAGACCAGCGCGACTTGTCGCGCGACGCGATATGAACAATACAATTTCTAAGAAAACTTCACAGTATAACAATAACCGGTGTCGCGTCGCGCGACAAGTCGCGCTGGTCTGCACAAGCCTTTATGGGGTAGTGAGGGAATCAACAGGACCAGGGGGGCCAGTCATAAGCTTTGTAAGTATTAAAACTCTAAACTTCAACGTTAACAAAAAAAAAACACAAAATTTGTGACATCACCACCATCTTGGTCATATTTGTGTGACACCACACAAATATGACCTACGTGGCTCCAAAATCATGAAATTCGTGTGACGTAATTTATGCATTTAAAGCTGCTGTAAAATTATTATGTTGTATATTTGGACAACAACATCCAATCAAATGAATTGAAATAAAACTAAATGATCATAATTTTAATCGTAATTTTCAGTCGATTATCGGTCTCAAGATTTCGCTTTTCGTGGCGAAAACTTCCAAATAATTTCGTAATCAACTTGATTCGCAAAACCACGCGAAAAAAAAAAAAAAAAACTTCTTTTATGTTTGAATGGTTAATTAATGAGATCATTTAATTTTCTAAAGACGAATGTCAGTCAATTTTGACAAGTACATACTCGTAATAAAGTGTTGGTAGTCTAGAAATATAATAGTGCAAATACTCTAGACTACCAACATACTAAATAAAAATAAAACTTGTTCTTATTCCGTTTACTATTGAGCTGAAGCTGAGTCATGATTAGAAACTCTTGTACGCAACGCATTATTTAGCAGAGAGGAAGTAGACAGCTTTTGTTGCCAGTCCAGCATTCAGCAATCAAAAATCTATACCGGGAAATATTTCACGCTGGTAACACTAGACCCGATGGGGGTATCGATTTCACGGCCGAATAAATTGTTGCCACGATTAAAATATCAATGGTCGGCTTTCACTGTGATTGTATGCAAACCACTGTATCAATCTGCGTAGCCGTTTCCCAACTATGTTGGGGTCGGCTTCCAGTCTAACCGGATGCAGCCGCAGGCGCTCAGTACCTAACTACTGGGCAACACGATAACCCTTGGCAAGACTGGTTGTCAAACTTTCGGGCTTCTGTCTATCCGTAACGACTGTCACAGATCTATGAATGACAGCCGGGACCAAACGCTTAACGTGCTTTCCGAGGCACGGAGGGGTCTCGGTACGTTATGGATGGTCACCCATCCACGGACCGACCTCGGAAAGCGTTGCTTAACTTTGAAAATCGACCCGTGCAGCTGTTATAATTTAGCTACGAGCCGTGAAGAGCTGCAAACTACTGTACGAGTATAGGTTATTTAAATTAACAGTATATTTTCCCGCCGTGTGGCCCGACGCGCGAATAATCGCCGAACATCGGCGTCGAAACACACGCAACCATTTTATTTATTGCCAGTGTTGAGATTTATTTTTCAATTATACAGTAATTTTCGTTTTTTATGGCTGTTGTGACTCAATGTGTCCACATATTTTATATTTCTTGACGACGTTATGCACCATAAGTCTTTTTTTAAACTTTTAATTGAATTTATTATCCCTGATGACAAAGTTGAAGGAGATCTTTATTAATTAGGCAGAATATAGAAAAAAAAAAACAATTTGCTCATCTTCTTTAATAATAATAATTATTTTTCATGCAATTGATACATATCCTGTATACCTAAACATGTGGACTTTAGATTAATAAATGACTGCAACAATTTTATACCATGTTTCAGGCAAATAAAGATTTATCTTACCTTTGTCTCAATTTAAAAAAAAAAATATAATTAAAAAGTTTAATGTAAGCAGGTGCTTTGGCCTCTCACAGACGAGCAGTTTAAATTGTATAAAATGTTAGGCACGACCACATAAAACAATCGTAATTTACTACCATTTCCATGCTCCAGACCAAAGGCCAGCTAATATAACTAAACAGTCCACATTACTTAATTTACAGAAAGTGTCTAGTGGTGGCTGCTTCTCCGGTAGCCAGTGATCGTGACAGACGGACCGAAAGGATGTGCATAGCTCGCATTCCTAGCACAATCTCGCTTTCACTTCGGGGAGCTGCTTCTAAGATATTTATTGCATAATTTGTATGTAGACTAGATGTTACTGCTTCGACTTTTATAGTTCAGAGCTTAACTTGATAACCATCACGGAAGCCATTGTTTCATACGCGTAGGACGGTGTTCGCTGAAGAGTGACAGGTTTAACACGTCCGAGAAGCAGACACAATTGTTAAACAATCACCATGAATATTATTACGCAATTGTTTGTTGTCCCAAAGAAAAAAATAATAAAAATAAAGTAAATTATATGATTATGGGTCAGCACGCTAAGCATGAGCACCGTAGAAGCGGAAGAATCGAATTTTTCGATTGTAGAAAGATTTCTATGGCATGATCTCAGAAATGAACAAAGACGACATTTTGAGAGAGATATTATTATGTCTAGGTATTCTTCGCTGTGTTTCGTGTGGTGCCGGACGTAAAGAATAGTACCATACCATTTCTTCCCGTGGGTGTCGTAAAAGGCGACTAAGGGACTCACTAGAGAATGGGCAGCAGCGTTTTCTATGCATTTTAACACCATACTGCGATCGCCAACCCGCCTGCCAAGCGTGGCGATTATGACAAACCCCCCCCATTTGGGGGAGGCCTATGTTCAGTAGTGGACGTCTTTTGGCTGAAATGATGATGATGATTCTTCGCTGAGAAGAGATGAAGAGATAGAAGTTGTCATGCTAAGCGTGCAGGGAAAGGGTCAAGTGATCTCTTCAATATCTACAATGTCAAAAAAGGGCTGTATCTGACCTGACATATTAAAACAAATAACTACCTAAAGGTGGAACGCCTTTCAAAACTTTGGACGTAGACGCAACCAATTTTTTGCATCGAAACATTTCCAATAACAGTAATTTAATTATTAATAATAATGATGGTGAGTCAGCTACTAAATCTGTCGACATAACAAATTGCGCAGCAGTTATCTGTCGCGATCAGCATGCGGTTCCGTTGGCCCACCGGACAGCCGGCCCGCATTATTAAAAAACAAAACCCATTATTATTGCAGTTTTTACCAAGCTACGCATTTCCTCTTTTCCTTTCAATTTCTGACTAGCTTTAGCCCGCGGCTTCGCCCGCATGGAGGTCGGAAACTATCCCACGAGATTGTATTGCCGGGATAAATAGTATCCTACTTATGTCCTAACCCAGGCCGTGATCTATCCGTGTACCAAAATCCGGTCAGCCGTTAAGGCGTGAGAAGGTAACAGACAGACAGACAGTTAAGTACTTTCGCATATTTTTAAATATTAGTATGGATGTATGTTCGTTAAACAATGCGAGCATTCTTTTAAAGTTTGTCGACTTGGACTGCATTTAAAGTCTGAGCAAAACCTCGGAGAAAAAATGGCCGTTTTTGCGGACCCAGCCTAGCAGAAAGTAATAAATCGCTGCATAGAAACCCAGAAGTAGTGTTAACAACTTCATTGAGGCGAAAACCAGGAAAATAGATTATGAATGATACATTACTATATGCTAGTTACCTAGTTAACAATTTATCATTTGTCTCAAAAACGATGAAGGAAAACATCGTGAGGAAACCGGCATACCTGAGAGATATTTCTCGACGGCATGTGTAGCCTGTGTGTGTGTGTAGTTTCCAATGTTCCCAGAGCGGGAGAAGTTATTTGATAATTTCCCACCCAAAAAAAAGGGGCCCATGGACGGCTATAAAACTCTGACACCAGTTCAGGTTAGTTACTAACCACACGAAAAGACCTAGTTAATAATAATCACGAAAACGAAAGAAAAAATACATTGTGGAAAGACTTGGGCAATAATTTACTTTAACCCGAATAAACTGTCTTTAAATAAGGAAGAATTAAAACAAACTGCATCTATTCCAAAAGAAAGTTTTCTCCAAAACTACCAAAAACGGAAAGCACTTGGAGGATCCAAGAGACACAAAAACATTCCGCTATATTCTTTCTTAGTGATGAATAAAACATTTTGCCAAAAACGTACGACGTCCGAGCGCATACCGTTTTGGGCGCAATACGACCGATCATTTATCATGACTTCTGTACATATGAATATACGTATATGTATCCATGTCCACATGTATGTACTTCTTCCGTGAATCGGAACTGACAGCCTGTCGGATTAGACCACAGTGAACATTGATAATTTACGGACTGCGGTTAGACCTTTTGACGTCTAAAATTAAAACTAATTGACAAATTCAATGAAAATAGAAGTTTTAATTGGTTGTTGGAATATGTAAAGGCCTTCATTAATAACTTTAATTAAGTTCTCGCAGTAAAAGACGGAAATCATTTGGTTTAGAAACACCAGGATTAGACAGCGTAGAAATCGAAGGAACTATTGCTACTTTTGAAGCGAAAACTTCATTAGGCGCGTTGAGCGATTTTTGGTAGGGGATTAACTTATGTATTCGCGTCACCGACATGCTCGCGCCTTAGTTTTGTACTATAGAAGCTAGGTGGCGCTAATACAAGTTTTAAGTTTTTACTTCTGGCGGCACTAGGCGGTCCCTATGATTGCCAATTTTTTTTTTCTCGTTCGCATTTGTTCTTTGTCCTATGGAACCCCAACTACATGTAGGTCCATAATACCATCACATGTCAATGGGAAGTGATTGTAAATATAAATAAAGAAGTTAGCGTTAAATATATATAATTTAATTTGCTTGTACAAGCGTGTTTTAATAACAGATGGTAATTTTATGCGCGCTCAATTTAGGTTGGGTGGCCGGCAGGTCGGAAATGAGAGAGAACGACATATCAACATGGGTTTGTGTTCCGACTGCATATATTATAGTTGAGAGTAAACACTGGTAATCATCTTCAGTTGAAGGGAAGGAACTTAGTTAGGTAAAACAATTTGAGCAGAAAACTGTTTTCCTCTGGGTTCTTGCTCGCATTTTCATGCGTTGTCTACTTAACAGTAGACAGTAAACTTGTTTAAATATATGATGACTAGAATGTCAAACGGAACTCACAAAACAACGAGCATAAAGATAGCACATACTCCTGCTGTGTTTAAAACGTACACTTACCTTTATCGATTCTTGACGTACCAAGAAATTTATAACGTCGGTACTTTATGAGAAGCTCTTAACCTTTCGGTTTCAACAGCTTACTACCAGATGTCAAAAACACAATGGATCTCCATAAAATTCTTCAATTCTCGAGTGACGTAATAAAAGCACTCAACGAAAGGGTCTTAAGTGATGAAAGCGAGAGCAATTTCTTAACATCGTTATTGTTCCATGCGAAGTCGCCGATGGTACTAGATATGCTAATCTGTAAGTTTACCTTATAAATGAAGCGTTCAAAGGAAGTCTTTAAGTAAATTAGTGAGTAAACATTTACGCAACATACCTACGCACTTTCGCCACCCTGTAAGTCGTTATGAACATCATGGGCTCATGGTTTCCCATTACGGAATGAATAGACACTTAACATGAAACTCCCGATGACGCACATGCTATTTTCATCTTTGTTCAGATTATGCAAAAGGTTAAAACGGCTTGATCGTTATCAATTAACACCAACGTCTAGGGTTTATGTTAGTGGAAATAAACGGGCAAAGATTGAAACTTAACCTGGAGAACAAAAGATTAATGTACCTTTCCTTTTGTTTCCCATATTTGCTATCTTGTCAAATCATTCCTTAGATGTCTTTTGAGTAGGAGCCGTCGAGTCGTATTCAGATTGGTTTGGCCTTTTTGAAACTCAATCTGATATCAATTTAGGGCGTATCATCACGAAATCAAACCTACGGGACGTAAACAGAATGAAATAAATAACTAATTAAGATAGCAACCTTTAATATTATAAGCTAGGTATTCAACCATTTTCTGTAACGAGGGCATGCGCAAACGCAGCAAACGCTAGTCAATCATAAAGTTTAATTGCGAGCGCTTTCCCTGCCCTTATGTGGTGCATCGCGTGATGTCGCTCCTATTAAAGGCTGACTATTTGCCGCCTGTCACCTTCCTAGATGTAGAAATGTTGTATTTCCCATAGCATACGTTTACGGGGACAAATGTTACGAGTCATTTAGAGTTAAGTGCTTTTTAATCCGTCCTGTATGTCCTCTTACGTCACTTTTGACCAAATGTGGTATATTGACTCGCTCTGTTTTTTTTTTGCTGTTATCTTAGCGTAGTTAGATAATGTTTCTTCACGTTTTCGTTTTGGCTTTTTGAAATTCTTCCTAAAAATATAGAAAAAGACCCCATATTTTCTGTTGCACTTTTTATAAGCTAAACAAACAACTTTATTTTTATAAAAGTTACTCGAAATTTATGCACTCCCATGCACGTTAACACTTGACACCTGCATATTTAGAACACTGCCTTAAATATCAAAACCTGCTCTTGATTCCTACGCCTTTAGATAACAATAAACTTCAACATTTGGCAATATTATTTCTCAATGAGAATCAATCGAAAATTCCATTTGAACGAACCTAAGAATACCGGCGAAGTAAGGTTTTACGAAACATTTAGTAACAGACACAAAGGTCAGGACAGTGAAATCTAACCCAAATCCAACAATGGGGAATGGCTGCCATGAATACTGTAAAGTGCAATAGAAACGCAATCAAAATGTTCAGTTCAAGTTTGGGCGAATGGGCGAAAACATTGGGTTTCGCAATTTTGAACAATAAATAACATTGTGAGTATCGTAAATATGTAGTTACTTTTTTGTCGTTTTTCAATAGGGAAAGTTTTGTAGGTTGCAATCATTCTTGCGAAATTTTCCAAGCAATAATTTCCAGAGAATGGCTGAAGCCCCAAGTTTCCCCGAAAGAAAGAAAGAAAATTGTTTATTCTGCACAAGCAAAATGCACATAAAAAAGCAAAAAGACATAAAATACACACATACAAAAGCAGCCAAAGGCCCAGTATTCAACCAATAAATAAAATTTAAAAAATAAAAATAATGTTGTTCATTGGTTGACGTCAAGGCCACGGATATTATATTATTATTATTATATATATTACGTATTATATATAATACGTACTATTATCACTCTTGTGACATTGGCAAATGACAACATAAACATAACAAAAGCAAAATGCTAATTGCAGAGATATCTACTTTTGTAACAAATATTAAGAAAAATAATGTTGTGCGTCACATCTGTGCAAGAACAGGTCATTGCTCAGCGAAATGCTGTGAAATTCGGACGAACCCAATGTCAACAGCGCTGGTTTTCAGCAATTACCGATGGAATGACATATTGACGTCCGGGGTTAGTATTATTTTTCACTGAATTAAGTGAGATTATACATTAAGTAATAAACATATATATCCGTATTTGAGCATATCATAAATTTAAGAAATAATAATACATAAACTAAGACTATAATACAATGAGAATAAAACAAGTAAGTACCATAATAAGTAATTACTATAAATGTGTGCAGTTTCAGTGTGTTAAATAAAGTATTCTGTGGTGTACAGTGTGGTGTGTTTTCTTTTTGTTATTTGAGTAATTATAATAATTTCGATAATACACTAATAATCCTTAGTATATGTCTACATTGATACACCATAGTTTCCTAGATGCACCATGGGAATTGCGATTTGTTTGCGTCTCGATGGCGTGGCGCCCATTAGCATAACGGTAGGCATCGAGGCATGGGGTTGGCAGAAAACAACCAAGCTTTTTCGGTCAAATCGGTAAATAAGCTAATAGGTACAGTTTGATAGTGTTATTTATGGATTCTTTGATATGATTTTCGTGGGATGACATGGATACATTGATGTACGAAGGAGTAAGATCTCCCGACATACGAAATGCAAAACTTAACCGCCTTCGAAGCCTCCTGATCTTAATCGTAAGTAGTACTATAGGTATAGATTGCATTACCAAACTAAATTAAACATAATCCCAGCCAAATATGAAATAAAATTGGTATTTCTTCTGAATTTTATTCAATTATTAACCTCTTGCCCATTATCAAGATAATGCAGCTTCAGAAGGACACACAGCAAACACGCCACAGATAACTGAGGACTACCAATCCCCCGTGACAATGACACAGACCGGAGCGAAACGTTTTAAAACAACGTTTAGTAACTGCTCAGACCAGTCATCATCTATCCGTATCAAATCCGTGGTAACTGCCAGAGTCTAATTAACTCGCCGAGTACATAAAGTCATAAATAGAGCAACACATTATATACTTCGTCATATCAAGCAAAAAGTTCGAACGAACATAAAATTAAGGGTCTTACGCGACCTGCTTTTGTAAGGACGTGGAAAAAATATCAAAAACTAGTTTGTTTATTGCCATTGTCCATGGCACTGCTAACAGCGATAATAAACATTTTTTTGCTCATTACTGACCAACAATGGCCGCGGTAAATGGTCAGCGGTGCGCAGAACGCGAACCTCGCTTTATATTGTTACTGCCCTATAATCTCGTGAATTTAACGCGAATTTTATTTTTAGTACTCTTCTATAACGCTTTATGTAGACTTTAGGACTTGTAAAGTAATTCTGTCGTGTTTTTATAGGTACTAACAGCCGCTTGAGCTTGGGTCCATTTTATAATGGAAACGGTTTCTGCTAGAGGTGGTAATTGACCAACCTATTTTAATTTTTAAATATGCATTTTAATAAACATTTCAACACTAGTTGGTAAAATATGGGTTTCTAAATGTTTTCAAGAACAAACAATACATTTTTCCACATTTTCTCCACAAACGCAATCCTACAAACAGTTTTTATAGGTAAGGAATTTCTCTTTGTCCGCTCGGAATATCAGGGAAGTGTTAATTTCTTCGGGATTACGATCAGGGCCCCGCTGAGTGACTTATCTACAACAACAGAACACAATGAGCTGCCTCGCTAGTTTTATTTTCGCGCTGTTTAATGTTCGAGGTACATTCGACGCCATGTTATTTGTTTTGTGAAGGTACACAAAATGGCGAAGATTTAAGTACTTTTGGTCGAATAAGGGATTTTAGAAATTTGTTGTTGTCTTTGCTGGTCGTAGATCGATGGTAGGCCTTTCATCCACACCTGGAACCCTTTCCCGATTAAATCTTAGAAAAGTACAAAATCTTTAGGTAAGTACTTCGATAGCTTTTAAATGACTGCACCTACTGAGTACGGCAGGTAGTGGATTGCTTCTACGAGTGTGGAAGTATCCTAAAGTAGATTCATTGCTTTGTATAATAATTTCGTTTTTAATGAAATTGTATTACCAATTTCCTTGCATGTTTTAATTTCTTCCTTTATCTCAGTCGTCCAGTGAGTAGAAAATCAAATATCATAAATTACGTAGTATCCTCGGTCTACTATTCCGTGGTTCTACGTTATCAAGCTTGGGACAGTCGACAAATCATACAAGCACCATGAGATACCAATAAATCGTTCGACATTCGTACAGGGGCGCTATTCGTCTCGCCGCGGGCTCGACAAATTCTCGGGTGATTCGCAAGTATGATATAAATCATGAGATATCGCCCTTAGTCGTGACAAAGAGCGGAAGGCACTTAGTTCTTTTGGAGGTAAAAGTCGAGTCTGCTTTTTGGAGGTGGTAAGTCCAGATAGAATAAGTATCAAAGATCATTCAGGTATTGAGGTACCTGCACGTTTTTCTGCGAAGTTCTTTTTTCTTAATTTCTACTTTTCTTACATTGTGCCAGCCAGTTCTCATTGAAAATCAATGTTAGGCTACAACCACACAGGGGCAATGATGTATACTTGAATGTACAAATAAAAAACGTTGTGAAGTACCTACCTAAATATAAGGGCTAGACGTGAAATAAAAATGCTTTCTGATAATCGACCTCTGCCTGTCACAAGTCGAGCATACTTACGTATCACAACATTTGCCCTCTTGCAGAGCAGCTTAGCTAAAGTAGCTTACAATAATGAAGAAGAAGGGACTGCATGCTTCCTTAAAAATCTGAATAAATATTCCCCTCGTTTTTGCTATCCACACAATTCACAAGTACACGTACGGGCAATATGTAAATGAAAACTTATCTGTGTGGGGGAAATAAAATAAGAGTTAGGGTCCACATTGTGAATAATGGCCGACGCTGCAGATTTGCATCTTTTGTTGTACTTACGGATGGCATTAAGATCTTATTAAGTTATTTTCATACAAATTTAAGACTGGCGGTCTTTAGTATTCGAATGTCAGAAACAATTGTTTCAGTTCCTGTAGATACGAGAACATGCAACATTTTTAACGTAAAACCTGAAACCGTAGGAGTTTACGTAGACATGTAGTTACGTTACGTAAACAGTATCATTCAATAAAAATGCTATCTGTAGTTTCAAAATACTCAACATCCATGTTTTAGCTCTCTTTTCCACAAAAGGCCAAATAAAACCCATAACTATCTTGTCTAAGTTTCATAGTACGTCCCAAACCGATTTATGTAAATGACGCGATACCCACAATCGCGTATTGTTTTTGCCTCTGAAGCAGCGCTCGCGCAGCTGTTAATACGACAGTTATTAATATTGCCTTCTTCATGCCTAATGTCACCGTGCTGAGGTAGAAAGAACGTAACTGCCATTGGAAGAAAAATTACTTTACTGCAGTTTTTCTTTTGTACTGATGCCCGTACTTATATTTTATATACACACAGTAAACACTTGTCACTTTGGACAGTAAATACTTTTGTTTACCTTTTCGGCATGGCACCAGCAGAACAAACTACATCTACCTTTTTTGGTGGTACACCAATAAATCTTTTGAAGTTCTTCCAGAAACTTCATTTTTTATTTATTTTTCCAGTTTAAAGTTCCAACTTTATGCCAGTTGCGCCTTTCTTTCCTAGCGCGCCTGTGCGCGCGAATGTGGTTTCTCAGTACTAAACGGAGTATGGAGGAAAGGAATTCTTTTGTAAAAACTAAGACGAGACAGTCGTCAAGTGAGATGTCTGGGACAGACAGACAAAAAACCATCATAGATTTATTTCGTTTTTTTTCGCACGTCCGGTATTTAATAGTCTGTAATTTCTTCTATTACGTACGTCTAAGTCAACACGCGGAGGAAATTAGCAATTTTTTTTTTTTTTTGGATTATGTCACACTTCTGCTTAAAGTTCATTCCCATTTTGCTATGAGTCTGTATCATCTACTTATTAATTCTTGGGAACTATTATCAAATATGGGCACATAATTATTAATATTTGGTTTATAACGATCCCCGAGGAGGAAAACTTGTTGCTAACAGAAAATCAAAAGTAATTTATAGAGCGATGGCCGATTTTCGCGACTGTACCTTAAAATCTTTTTGTTTTTTTTAATAGTTTTGGAACCTCTTTTTATGCCTTGGCAGATAATGTCAGATTGTCAACGTCATTTGTAGTTTAATTAAAGTAGAGGAAAGAAGGCTGGCGGAAAATTGAGAATTGCGCTGCGTCAAATGAACTCCAGTGGTGGCGCGGACTCTAAATGGATATTTTGGCGCCTAAAACTCATTGAAAACGGGGCGGGTGTTGTTGACAAACATTTGTGAAATTGTCACACAGAAAATGTATAAAAAAAAGATGGCAGCGTTAGTTCTGATTTTGTCCACGCGCCAAAAGATCCGTTTACCGTTGTGAGATAAAGTTTTTCTTTCTTCTTTTAAAAGAATATCCACGTGTTACCGTAAATATTTCACACTATTCTACGACTATCGTGATGCACTTTGACGCAATAGTTAGAACTAAACTGCGGTAACTCGTGGTTTAGATAACAATTGGAAAATAATCTCACGTAATACATTACGGCCAACAAGTCGGAACAACAACATCGGCCGACTTATATTGGAGATTTTTTGTATCTCTAATTGTTTATGTAAGTGTAAAAGGAGAAATATTTCACGCAGAAACGGCTTCTTTTAGAAACTAATGTGCACATGGCGTGTTATAGATGTTTGTAGTTGAGATATTTGTTAGGCCTTTGTAGTAAGTACTAAAAATTAAAGACTACCAATTTTAATTCAAGATAGCTAGTCTTTTGATTAAGTTTAGGCTTGTTTACTGTTTCTAAGTTTGATTTGTTCTCAAATGTCATGATTTCATGAAAAAGTAATTCAATGGAACCAATCTAACTTAGAGAAATGTATTAATGATTATGATTATAATTCTGTAAATACATAAATAAAATTATTTGTGATGGTCGCGAATCATATTTTGATCAAGATTTGCAGTTTGCAGGTCAAACTGCAAAAAACGTAAGAAAATTTGAATTTCGCGTGTTACCACTCGCGAATCCACCTTAACATTACCTGATTAGACTTTAAATGTATACCTTTCTGGACATACTGAACTTGCATATTCTGTATATCCAGAAAGTTACACTGTGATTGCGAACTGCTTTGTATAGTCGACCGCAAGTCGGTCGGTGGTAACACTTTAACCTTGAGCTGGCCTAGCGACAGCGTAGTACTGAGTTTCACTAGAATTAGGGCCCAGCTATACTGGTTTTTTTGCCACTGACGTGCGGGCTAACGTACGCTTAGATTGAATATTAAAAACGCAGCAGCCGAACCTGACCTTTCCCGCAGTAAAATGGGGAAGCTGCGAATTTTTATCGACTAATCCAAGTGCATACTCTCCGAAGTGTGCTCCATAAAACTAACAAACAACCTTCCGCTGGTTAATAAAATCCGAGGCTCTAACTTGGCATCTGTCCAGGATTTACTACCGATGAGCTTCTTGCCAAGACGCTCTTTTGAGATCGAGGCGTCAAATTGACTCCTGTTTTTTTACGACAAGTGATGAAGGTAGGTAGGTAATTTAACATGACATTACGCCTGAATTCCCCAAAGGTTAGGCAGAGGTGTACCAGTACCTATAGTACACCCACATTACGCCAGTTATGTTAAAGATCTAGGTCATAGCGGGCTAGTCTAGTGCCGTCAATCCAATCCGCATAGCCTCTTCCCAATTATGTTGGGGTCAGGCTTCCAGTATAATCGGATGCAGCTAAATACCAGTATTTTACATGGAGCGACTGCTTATCTGACCTCCACAACCCAGTAACTGGGTAATACCCCTTGGTAAGACTGGTGTCAGACTTGCGGGCTTCTGACGACCCGTAACGACTGTCAAAGATCCACGAATGGCAGCCGGGAACAATGGCTTAACGTGCTTTCCGAGGCACGTAGTCTCCGTATGTAAAGATGGTCACCCATCCACGGACCAACCCCGGCAAACGTAGCTTAAACTGATGGAGCGACACTTGCGGCTGTTATTATTAGTCTAGCGCCATCAACCGGGCACAAATCTAAGCGCTGGGTTGCTAATGAGAAAAAGAAAAAAGGGAAGATAAAGTATTATTATATATATATTCTATATAACAATTTTATAACATCACAAGTACGACATAACACACACACGGAACAATAAATATAGAAGTAGACGACAGAGGTAAAATTATAGAGGATGAATAAACAAAACACAGTCAAAGAACAGTGCTCATTTTCCACAGAAACCAGCAACATTACTGTTTTAATTACCTACCTACATAACACCATAGATAGTAATTTTAATTAAGAAGGTTTGAACAATGAACGGCGTCCTAAAATTTTCTCAGACTTCCGATCCGATGGCGTGACCTCGTACCGAGGACGAAATTCGAAAGTACAGAAGACAATACGCCTTAAAACTGATACCATCGGCACATTTAATTAATGGAGTGGACACACAGACAGGACAGCTGATAAGCAGCGAATTGTTGAACCCTTAAAAGCTGATTGTGGAGGATAGATATCTTGTAAAGCTGTAACGGATCTCGGAAAAGGAGCTTAAATTGAATTTTGCAGGTTTAATGATGTAAAAATGTGGCGTGATCCTCGCAATACCGCAGATTTAATCGAACTTAGGTTTATATATGAAACATTGCTTTACCTCGACATTTCTTAAATTTTTGTAATCACAGATGGAAAGACAAGTGAAAAATTCAGCAGTATACTAATTTTAAATAATACCCCAAAAAGATCAGCGAATCCAAGAGGGATTGGCAGATACAATACCCACCCAAGATATTTCGAAACAAAACCTGAACGATAAACTCCGAATGCTGTAGATTCCGAGTTCGTGAAACTTCCTGACCGTGAATCTCGAACGTTACCAATATACGTTGATAAATTGAAAAAGGTACAAGCGCGGATATTAATTATAGCTTCTCATACTCCGTCCGATCGTTATGGAATCGTTACCGGCTCAGAGATAATAAGCCCTGATTTATTGGCATGTCGCAGATCGCCCCTTTTCCGGGTGGCTCGCGAACGATGACGCACTCCGAAGATTACGTAAACACTCCAAGATAACTTCGGGACTATTTTTAGAATTTGTCAAAGGTTTTCTTTAGTGGTCATGAAAATTTTCATATCTGTAGAGCTAAAGATGAAACAATCATCCGAAGAATGATCGGTTCTTCTTATTTCCGTATCGGCGGTACATCTTCATCAAACAGTTTAGGCCCGGTGGCCACTCGTATTGTGGTGGCAGAGGCGTTGCTCAGATCATCAAGAGTGATAAGGTTTGAATGGGTAGGTGTTTCAGTATTGGCTAGGACTCTAGGAGTACTGTAAAAGCTTGATCGAGTTTTGGAAACAACACCTTTGTCAGTTTTATTGATAGTCCATAAATTGCAAGAAAAGATCTAGGATAAAGAACTAAGCCAGTTCGCTTATGTAGAATGTCAATATGATTATACATTTCAAAGAATGGTGCTGTCTGTTCTACTGATATATACTTCCTCAGTTTATTCTTTCAAAACTCCCAGGAAGAAATGCGGCTTCCTATTCAAAGCGGAGACCACATGGCGGGAATAATAAGATATAATTGGCAATACTGACAATAGTGTTGCCATATGGGTCGTTAGTAACAATTTAAACCAGTGCGGTCTCGGCACCTGTTTCGTATTATATAACGATGTTTATCGATATATCTCGATAGATATCGGACACACGATTACAATCGATTGTTTCCGAGTATGGTTGGCAGACTCCACAAAATCAGCGGGATACCCAAATAAGTTTTTGTACTTGATTAAAAAGCTAAATCTCATACTGCTATCTAATTACGCAACACATATTCTTAAACGATTACGACTAATATGTTTGATTTTGAAGGTTCAACAACATTCATTGCGTTATTTACGTTGTTGAGCAGATTTTTTTTTCGAACGAATGAATCGATGGATTAGCAATCTCATTCAAAACGATTCAGATTCAGATTGATCGTGTATCACGCAACTAGGGTACTGATTTCTCAAAGAGATGTCAGCACCAACCGACGGGGTCGAAAGACCAATGCCTGCTGGGGTTGCGGGTTTGTCCGAAAGGGATATCGCGGCCCCGGCACACAGGCAACGGAAGGAACACGGGTGGGTGTTAGTCAGTAAAAGTCTGCCACACCCTCTCGCTCTGCCCAGAGCGGGAGAAGTCATTTGATGATTTCCCATCCAGAAAAAAAAAAAAAAAAAAAAAGGGTACTGATTTGTACAAGTTGGTATTGCATTGTAATCAGTTAGTAAATTTTCTTCAAATTATACTGTGCTATCTTAAAAGGATACCTGCTTCGATCAATCCCTCCTCATCAAACCTCCTCTGATTGATCGAAGCACACACAAATAAGCGGCTGTGTAACACATTTTTAGCTTCTTGTAAATGCGGAAGACCTTATCCTACACTATCCTCAAGTGCTCTTCCTGTATTCCCCGAGGGTTAGGCAGAGGTGTACTTCATAGCACACACACATTTCGCCAATTATGTTTAAGTAATGTAATAGGGGCGAACGTTTTGCCATCAACCGTGCAAAAAATCCAGACTCCGGGCTGCTACTGAGAAATTCCTAATGGAAAAACCCGATAACAATTTTTCGGTTTTCCGGGTTTGTTTCGTGGAAGCTAAAACTCATAGACCAGTGAATTTAAAGATCGCCATTTCTGCCAACCCTACTTTGAACTGATACGAATAGACAGGGGGCGTAGTACTGGACAGCAGCTTACATGCCATAGTTGTACCCGTAAGTCTTAAATATCACTTGCTACGAGTACTTTCTCGTGAATTATGTGCAACTAATACCATATAGGCGATATGTTGCGATCAAATACATAGGTACACTTCTATTCACTTTCGGTTTTCTCGATTAAGACGACCGTCCACTCAAACTTAATCATTTATTTTATTATTAATTATTCAGATTTGTTAGAGTTGTAATAGCAATCAAAACTCTTTGACAATTCAAAATTGCCTGTAAATGGTTTAAAATTGAAATTCAAAATATTTTATTTCACATAAACCTACATGGGCACTTATGAAACGTCAGAAGCTGGGTGCACGGTTCCAATTGGTCGTTTCCTATGGAGAAGAGCCGGCAAGAAACTCCACGGTTACTCTTTTAAAAATAATTGTTTTTTACAATATTTTCAAATAACAGTATTAATAGGTATGGGAGGACAGTGTAGCTCTTTCAACAAGTACCAGGTATTTAACAAAATAGAAGATGGTCAATAAATCTACAGTTCACTAAGCCTACAGCGCTCTCATATTCACAAAATAGAAAAAAGAAATCTAAATATATAAAATATGTATAAATTAGTAAAAATGAAAACCTATATTAAACGAAATGACATGATTGCTGTTACAACTGTAACAAATCTGAATAATTATCATGTACACAAAAGCCACTGATAAAGTGTTGAAATAAAATTGTAGGTTTATAATGTCAAATATTAGGATGATTTTGTCAAGGAAGAATGTAAAAAAAATAAACATGGTAATTTGGGAGCAGTTAATAGACTCTTACATAATTGCCGTTAATGATGTACCAGAGAAGCCACATGTGCAGAAGGAATTATTACCAAACTTCCTTGTCTTCAACGTAGTCTTTAATATTATAATATGCTATATTCTGTTAAGTGGGATGTACATGTGCATGGAGAGGTTTCTTATATCTAGTTGCGCAGTTCATTTGTTTGCCGGCCTCACATACAAATGTAGCTTAGCCGTGGGCTGCTGTGAAGCGGAGCCTTAACTCTAGGTACCAATAGAACGACGCGCGACGTATTTGATTCAATATTATCAATTCTGCTGGTGATTTATTAGTGTAGTTTTCCTAACATGGTGTTTATGTTGTAAATTAACTGAGATATCAATATCGCAAGAATGTGGACGCCTTAGGGCTTCTGTGTGATATTATAATGGTTTGGTTTTGTAATGTTGTAGTTAGTTACACCAAATATGTATACAGTATGTTAACGAGGGACATACTTTTACGGAGTGAATTAGGTAGGTACTTATGAAAATGAACAACTTTTACTATGTGGACCTATAAAAGTAGGAAAAAAAATTTGCTGTTCCATACATTTTGATCGTTAGAATTTTTGTAGTATGTTCCTCGTTTAACTTAATATATCTACTGTGTTAAGATGCTTGTAAAGTTTCAGATTGAAAAAAGTTATTGGATTTGGTACTGGTGCTTTCTTCGTTCCTTCCAGTTTTCATACAGTCTTCGGGACATTAAAACTTACTTGCGATAAGCTGGCTTTAACACCATTAAATACAACTTTAAGAATTTTTTACATAGTAAGTATCCTTTGTGCTTTTTGCCACTTCAAACAAGTGAAACCAACCACATAATTCACATTGTAAACTTATCTCCTGTCAAAAAGAACAGGAACATTCGAATATCGATGTAGTACAAGGATACGAATATAGTCTATTCCAAAAGTATCTAAAGAAAATGTAAACAAATCCTGTTGACCCTGTGCAATCACTCACTAAAGGGAATTACTAACACATTCATCTGTATTGAAGAAGGTTTCAATTTTATACCTGAGCACTTTTTCCAACAATTATTGTATGAATAACATTATTCAATTGTAATTGAAAAATCATTGCCGAAATTTTAGGTTATAAAATTAACCTTAACTGTGAAATAAAAAACATCTTTAAGATGGTTTTATATTAGAATTTCTGGTTTAAGTATTCAAATAATCTAATCTTAGCATTCAATGGTAGCACTACAAATTGGCATATGTACACAGGTAAGTTTTCTGATCCATTTGTTTACATTTTTATCTGATACTTTTGGAATGACCCATACGGAGTGATTTCTTTCTTTTCGACAATACAGCGTGGGTGACGTTTAACAGGCCATAAACTACGACACATGCTGTCAATAATAAATAAAACTTATCGTCAAAAGCACGTGCGATCCCTTCCTAGTATGAGTAATGTACTGAGCGGAACCAATATTAACATAAATTCTCCCATATGCGAAACTGCAACATTGTATTAATCGATATGTATGTAGACGGGAAAGATATGGAAGCGAAAATTAGCATACTGGTAGTTTATCATCTGATTTGTTTACTCTACTGGTGGACTGGTGAGGCTACACAGTCATTGACTGGTGGTAAAGAGAAATAAATCAAGATTTCTCGAGAGTGTCATGGCATTGAAAAGTGGATCTCCGAGTAGGTTTTTGATTTTATATATTATGTTTATTAGATCGTTATGGCTTAGAAATGTTCTTAGACATTCATCTTCAGTTCTAGGCCATTTTTTTTTTCAATTTGGTTTCTAGATAAAGTTTCAACTTTCATCTTCCATTTGATTCCAATTATGTTTTCATGTCTCCCAATGCTTTCAACTCTTAAATTGCGAAGATTTCAATCATCTTTAATTCCTTATGCAGATAGATCTGTATTTAATATCACTGAGCGATTATTAAAGGAGTTCAGACCATTATAAACAGAACGTTTTAATAATTGAAGCGCCAGAATTGCCAAATTGGATCTT
Organism: Agrochola lota; assembly: GCA_947364205.1. Classification (NCBI taxonomy): domain Eukaryota; kingdom Metazoa; phylum Arthropoda; class Insecta; order Lepidoptera; family Noctuidae; genus Agrochola; species Agrochola lota. The sequence goes on from OX376228.1 coordinate 17,644,030, forward strand.
GTCAAATTAAACAATTTTATTGATGCATAATAACGCTTTCGTATAATAGTAGCTAAATTAATGCAATAACATTCGTCAAAAATAAATCAATTTGGCATTAATATAAAAGAGAAAGGATTCGAACTGAGTATAGTGAGGCGTTATAAAAATGTAATGAATTTATGTGTTTAGAAATTCAAATGACAAAACTTGTAATGGTGTTTCCGTAGTGCGAAGTAAGAGATTCTCGTGTTGATAAAATTAATTGGTGAACGAATTTAATTCCGATTAGCTTTCTAGTATAAATAATATCAGAGTCCTCTTCTCCGTGTTACGATCGACGTGTTAATAACTAGTTTTTTAACGGACTTAATTATATAATTTAATTAATATTTTTATAATCTCTCTCATTAATCAGAGAACTGTTTTTATTAAGACATGGACTTATTCAAAGACGTAGTGTTATAGTGGATCATAAAACTATGGAAGTTATTGTCGGCTATTAGCCAACGCCCATGCTGTCGGATCCCATGGCTATACTTATGTGATCTTATTAAAATGGGAAGTCAAACAGGTGTTACATTCACCGTTTTATTGTGAGCTTAAACCCCGACACCTCATTTCTACAAGAGTCTATAAACGGTATTTATGGAATCTACCTAATCTATCTAATCCGTCTCGTCCCAGATCTGCATAGAAAATGACCATCAGCTTATGCTATTTTAGTCATAAACTAGTTTTTACCCGCGGCTTCGCCTGCGTTTATATCGGAAAATATCCCATTAGAACGTACTACCGGGATTAAAATCACCCTATACCTATGTTAATCCAGGTTATAAACTATCTGTGTGCCAAGTTTCATCCAAATCCATTCAGCCGTTTTTGCGCCAATCCGGAACATACATCCAGACAGACTAAAACTAAAATACCTATAAATATTTTATTATATTTTAGTTTTAGTCATAAATTAAATAAAGTCCTCTGCGTAAACCAGTGAAGGTTTGCTTTGCTTGTTTATTCATTGCCATAATTAAAATAATTAATCGAATTTCGTTTCGTTTGAATACGCAATTAATATATACGAGATTTAGATCGAGAGATAAGCGCGAATTAAGGGCCGGTCGTACTTGAAGTGGTCGGTCTGTTGCTCGTTCGACGTTCATTCACGGTATTTCCTTCACTGCGTATGGAGCAGGTATATAAATCATTTTTTAAACCATTCACTTTTACGATATGTGTTTTTTTTACATAAATAATACCTATGTGTACATTATATGGGTGCTGTTATTGTTGATTTATATGGAAAACATTACGTAAACGTATGTTCAGTAGAGATCAAAGATTATTTTCAAGGGAAACCTACACAATTCGAGCGCTTTAATATTCTTGTAAAACAAAGTTTACCTGTATCAACATCAATTTCTTGCTCCTATGAAAAGAAAGTGCAGCAACTCAACACTGCAATTCTTTGAACAATGTTAAACACTCCGCGGTACTCAGTGAACCGAGATAGCAGCAAAACAACGTTGATACAAGATAGAAAAGCGACTTTATCGCTTGACAGATAGCTGCGATTGTCTGACATGATATTTCAGCAGCAAAAAGTGACATTAAACCCGAACAAAAGGAGTGAAAGTGTATTAACCGGCGCTGGGGGCAAGATCTTATGACAATGGTTGAGCCTCGGAGTGATTATGCGTACGCCCGAACGTGTTATTACGGCTTCAGCGAAAAAACGCGCGGGAAAATAGACAGTTGTCGATGTCAAGATGGAGAGGGCAAAAAACCGCGGGAAAAGTGACGTGCACGTGTGTAATTGTCATAGAAATCACAAGTTTACACGTGATTTATTATAGTTAGAGAGAAAATAACAGGTTCAAATAACAATTTGCTTGAGCAAAGATTATGGTAGAAATGCTATAAAAATGTTATCCGAGCGATATTTACAAGCTTAAAAAAATTTTGATTGCGATTTATGAAGACTATTAAGATCTTAAATCAAAAATATGTAGGCATAACATCATAGACAAGCGTGTGAACCGACCTGCCAATACATCCTTCTTTAATACGATCTGTTGTAAACAACTGTTACTCTATCATAAACTAATAATTAACCGATATTTTCGCCGTTACTCTAATCATACGCATTCAAATCATCTCGTTGTAAGCCTCGTTGGTCGAGTGGTCACAAGTATTACTGTTAAGCCTGGGGTCTTGGATGTCCAGCTCGGGCATAATGTAATTAGGGTTTTACATTCTAATTTTAAGTAACAGCCCGAAATTAAATGAAATTGTTTATTCTGTAAATATGATATCGGAATCACTTTAAAAGGTCATATAAAAAAAATGGAGTCATGTGAAACAAACTCAGGGGTCAGTCTCTTTTAAATTCCAGACATAATCTTGGTCAGGCCATATGAGGACCTTGTAGATTAGTGTCTGAAATGGTCTTTTGAGGAAAGAACAACACAGATTTGAGTGGACCTGTCCAGTCAGTGCAAGCATTTGTCAGGTTGATAGCAATAGGCTAGCCCTTTATTTCTTGGGACTTAAACAAATAATTGTCGATATGCGAGGCGCGTGCGCGGTACTTCATGGGCATTCACGGCTCATTTAATGGTAAATATTTTACGACAAACAGCTTTAGCGTAGGCTTATTGAACGACGTACATGTGCCGTCTAATGACGCGTGACGTGCTTTGATTGGTTATTATAAACCTTTACGATTATTATTACGTGAAGGTACCTTAATGAGTTTAGAATATTCTATTTAATAGCTTAGGTAGAGTATAAATAAGTAACAGTATTATACCTTCATAGAAAACGGCCGGAACGACGCGCTTCGAAATATCAGTGTACATATATCAGTACCCAACAGTCTCGATGCGGAAGATTTATCTACCGAGTGGCCGTACTGTAATTATTTCAAAGTCACTGCCGACACATAATACTGTTACTTTATTATACTGTGGCGTGAGGTTGGTTAAAGCGTGAGTTTCAGGTCAGGCGTGAGTTTTATTTGATGTTAGGACGATCTCAGTAGCAGCCTGGTGTAAGGTAATGGCAATAGGCTCACTCCCTATTACATGGAACTTGATATCGATATCAGAAAATGGTGGGTGTACAACACTACACCGCGGTTCGTCTACTGCCACAGACAATAAATAAAGGCCTCATTTTCTTATTTTGAATTCAGAACAAGTCCTTCATATTTCAATATCGATTTGAATATCGAACGTTTTCTAGTTGTAAGTTGTAATCATTGGTGCAAAATTGCTAATAATACCGAGTAACATAAATCTTTCGCCAATGAATAAACTCGCATACTTTATATGGGAATATTTATTAGTTGCCTACCTGACAACTGTGACCCACATGTCGCGATCTTACTAACGAACTGTTTAACATTTCGCGGACGAGACTGTTATAAATTTTACTCCGTACAGAGGTTAAAACGTCGATATCTCTATGTACTTGTATTTATTTAAGTAGCGGACGTAAAGCTGGGTTTACATCGCGGTGCTAGTGAAACTGCGCATAAAACTTGAAACGTTAGTGATTCTAGGGATCGACTTAGTGGCGTGGCTGTGGCTAAAACTAAACATTTCTACCCGACCCCGGCGAAGCTCCAAGGGATTGTGGTATTGTTTTAACAAAATAACATACTGACTTGGAAAGTTAAGCTATCATTGTGATCTTATAAGAGAATGCAAGAGCGAGTGAAGCCAGCTTGCCAGACAAATTTTCTGAGTGGTTTTACTACATGCATGCAAAAGCTTGACAATTTGCTTGTTTACGGATTTTTGCTTTACACACACCTGCCAATAAAGAAAAGGATAATACAAGCATTATTGAAATCCTTAGAACGGTCTTTGGTGTTCGGCTTTAACCCTAACAGGTTATTGGGGGGAACCCGTATCATTGATACGGCTGATAACGGCGGTTTGACTGGTTCGAATAAACAGGACAATTTGCTCCTTTTAAACAAGCTCCATTTTATAGATTTGACACTAATGCTGTTCCCTCAAAGTCAAAGTCAAAGTCAAACAATTTATTTCAATTAGGCACATAAAAGGCACTTACACAAACAAAACAAACAAACAGCCTCAAACAGCATCACGTAAGTTAAGTTTTAGTACTAAAACTATTACGGAGGTGCAGTATCAAGTAAACTACCAGTGGCTAGTGTTATAATGTAAACCCCCCTTTAAGGAAAAGTTGTGATCCCATGACTTGTGTTAGTCACGTCTTATTTCGAAACTAGTTTTATAGTTTATAGCTAATAATTGTGGGATCATATCAGCGGCCTGACCTTTCTTTTCATGTACAACGTTATCAAATTAACAACAATTTTCATGCTCATTTATTTCAACTAGGTATAAACTCGAATGCGAAACCTTACCCATCAAGAAATACAGGTGGGATATTATGTAATGTCAAAGTGACAGTCCTATCCCAATTCGCTCGCGCAAGCATCATAATACACAATATGTAAAAAAAAAACCTGTCCAATCCGAAAGGGGCACATAGGTACTGCAATAACATTAGCTAAAAGTAATAAAAAAACGAATTATTTTTGAAAATAAAACAGTTATTGCTATTTAAAAATCCCAAATTTATAAAAAATGGGCAAACTTTCAACAGAGGTACCTATAAGTTATGTCTTGTAGACACCCGCTAAACCGGCCGCCCGCGCCCCAGGTAATACAGGTTAAAATTCCCCATTAAACCCGGTAAAACTCCCCGTTGAAAAAAAAATAGACGTTTTTTTTTTTTTCCTGATACTTACCAACAAATACACTCCCAGTACGATACCTTAATAACACCCTCACGGATCGGACAGCATTTTTTTTTTTTACATGTTTTGTATAGGTACCTACTAACTATATCGGTTGCTTATTTTGTAATTTTTAATATTTTTTCTTCAGAAAAGATCTTCAAAGTTTTAAAGCCAGAGACTAAAATAAGCGGCAAAATTAATATAAATAGAAGTTTATGTGCAACTTTTTTCCTTAATGGCGTTAGCTAATCTGTCAGCGCAAAAGGTTTTGTAATCTACGGTAATCTATAGGAGATTCCTTTGTGACTAAGAACGCAGGCGGAAGTAACAAATATTACATGTATTATTCCGCAAATACATATTTCTCCTTTATCCCTGCAGAAGACTGTAAACAAAAATCCTATCATCCCAACTATCTCTTATCTTGCCTTACAGTAACTGAATATACAGGAGATAATCAGTAATCCTAAACATAGTAAACAACACTGAAAGCGATAAACTCAAAAACTCCAACTGGCTTATTTATCCTGCCGTATCGTAAGAAAATAAGTAAGTACACACAGTTTAATGGCGATAATATTAAATAGAAAAATAATACAAAATATATTTCTGATAGGGAATGTAAGTTAGTGTGCGATAGGGATGCAAAATACTATACGATAGTTTGTTTACATTATCGATACAACATCAAATCAAACAAACAACGATATTCCTACATTTTGGATAGATACAAACGAATCTTATGATATGAGTTTGTATCGATACAAATATACTGGTATCGGAATCGATGGATGGATCGTGTCACCTAGTTATAAATGCATGTTCATAGGTCAAAAGAGATACTTGATTTGTCTAAATACAAAATAAAAAGGTTGACGTGACGATACGATTTGATATTTGGAGGTTCGGATCGAAACTATTCGATACTTGATTTGTCTAAATACAAAATAAAAAGGTTGACGTGACGATACGATTTGATATTTGGAGGTTCGGATCGAAACTATTCGATACCGTCCTAGTATAGTTTCACATCGTTGCGCTCCGATACAAATAGAAGTATCGTACATCCCTAGTGCGCGGGACATTCGATATGCTGGATCGCAGAAGGGATTGGTGCGGATAATAATCCCGCTGTAGCTATCCAATCGGGCACACATTACACGGGCATCAAGGCGAGGCGTGGCGTGGGCGCACCCGCCAAAAGCCTATAAATTGACGGCTAACAGACCCGCCATATTTGAGACGCGTGCGCATTACGAACTCAAAACATTGATCGCGACACGCGGCAAAGAATCCGCTCCGAAAATAACGGAGGGCAAAGTTCAAAATCCCCCCGATTTAAATAAATAAACTCAATATTCGATTTACCCGGATCAAAATCCGATCTTTGATTATTAAAACGCGTTAAACAGTAATTTAAGCTTTGGCCATATACAATCAGCAGTAAACAGCAAAAATATTCAGAAAATTTACACAACAAAGGGTCCAATGCGTTGCATTTTTACATAATCACTACATATAAAACAAGTCCCTCGCCGCGTCTGCTTGTCTGAACGCGATAATCTCAAAAACTACCAAATGGATTTTCATACGGTTTTCACCAATGGTTATAGGTATAATTCATTAAGGTTTTGTGTAAATTGGCTGAAATATGACGATGATTGTTGAAGATGTCGGAAAAAATCATGCCGACTGGGAGCTTTACTGGCGTGCGCCGCATAAACCAATAGATTTATATGAAAACAATGTATTATGGAATTTTGTATACTTGGATTAACACATGGTACTTTAAATCCCGGTAGTACGTTCTCGTGGGATATTTTCCGAAACCCACGCGGGTGAAGCCGCGGGCAAAAGCTAGTAAGCAACATAAATAGAAAAGTATTGGCCACACAAGTCCGTGATTACGACGAAGTGAATCGAATGTAATTTCATAGAGCTATTCGTTAGTGGTGGTTTAGTCGCGTGCGTTGCGTGTGCATTGCATGTCAGTTTAGCTCCAGGGGAACTGCACACAAATACTAATAAAGGAAACTGGTTATGTTATTTAATAACTGCAGTAGTAAATCAAGTATCATCAATGGAGTTGTGTGTTTACGCGTTTGTTTTCAACCCTACAGTGAAATTAAAAGCAGGCTGAGGGGTTTCAGACACATTTTGAAGACAAAACGGTTTATCTGGGTTATGCCAATTCAACTGAAAGAATTTATAATCCTAATTATCCTAACTAATATTGTAAATGTGAAAGTTAGTTTGTTTGTTTGTTTGTTTGTTACGCTTTCACGCTAAAACGGCTAATCGGATTTGGATGAAATTTGGCACGCAGATAGACCATGACCTGGGTTAGGACATAGGGTACTTTTTATCCCGACATTCCTACGGGATCGAGACTTATGCGGGTGAAACCGCGGGGCGCAGTTAGTATCAAATAAATAGTAAAAATCACGAATCTCCTGATCTGAAAGTGAAAAGATTAATTTATAATATTGTCTTATTAACCAAGTGCAGACAACACTAAATTACGATGAAATGTAATAAATAAATAGCAATAAATTCCCGTAATTTCCCTGGTTATAAAGTCGTTTAACCAAAACAATGACGACAAAATAAGCTGTAAAACGGCCGCGCGTAGGGAGGGGTAAGAGTCGACAAGATCTTGTCGATAATAGTGGCCATTTGGAGGCGACCGAAGGCCTGCCCTCGTTTGTATCGCGTTAATATGTTAATACAGACATTCAGTCACGATCTTGCATCCAGTCCACGTACCACTCTTGGTTTACTTACACTGTTTTCGATTCACTTTTGACACATTTATAACGTTACTTTACACTGATGGAGGACGATAAACTCATTGAGGATCGTCAGCTATCCTAAATTTAGTTTAATCACAATTGTTATAGGAATTGCGCTCGCGCCAAAATGCATTTAGAATGCATCGTCAATATGCTTACGTATTCTTCGAGTAATTCGTCTCTATCCAAATCACGATATTCCCCTGCTACATACAAGCATACGGACATATTTATGACAAATACTATCTAAAATTATAAAGCTTGAATTGCAGTTACACGACACAGCAGGAAAGCGAAACGACACAGATAAATCTACTGCAAATGTTGCTGTCCCAGTCTCAAAGATAAAAGGACTCCTAATTGACCACACTGACCCACAGAAAGCTGGAAGTCAGATAACCGCAAGAGTTGACATACTGTGATAACTAATTTCACTTACATTTCCGAGAACATTCATCTCTGATGAAGTACAAAAGCTTGAAGGACAATAACAGCTTGTAAGAGGAAACTTGATGCAGATTAGACAAGGCATGTGCCTTGTTATGAATCCTTTACATTTTATTGCATGTTTACTCTGACAGGCTGCCATTTTGCATCTACAAGTTTATTATCTTTATGAGGCCAAAGCAAGATGGATGGATTTATATGAAAGAGAATCAGGGAATGATAGCGTGACGGTTGACAGTGGAAAATTGCAGAAGAAAACTGTTTTGCGCCGACCTCAAGTAACATTGAACAAGGGCAGGAAGATGACCATGACGTATAATTATTATCTTTATGTTTATGAGAAATTTTCTGTAAACATTAATGATGGGGATATAAAACTTATAAGATGTATTTAAATAAAAGGCTTAGAGCAAAGCTCAATGACAGTAATTATCATCTTTAAGTTTATCATACAAAAATATTTCCACGTTAAGGTAGTTAATTCTGAGTAGATCAACATAAAAAATATATTTTTACGACCGATTACGAACAAAAACATCGATATATCACTAAAGAACTTTTATTCGTTTTAAAAACACACATTACATTTAATTTCAATTCCCATAAACTGTGTATTTATAGGGCAATAACAGGCCGATAGCAGAAAACAAACTCGTAATATGGGACGTTATGGGTGTATAACGGCTGGCAACATCCATTATAGTTTTCACTTTTATCGATAAAATACATCGATGTTTTGCCGATACAGGTGAATCACTAGATACGGACAAGAGTTGTCTGTGGCGACTACAATGCGATATTTTATAAGAGATTTAATGGTTTAATTTGCTTTGGGTAGAAAGTGGACTAACTCTAAATCCGTCTGAGAGATCTAGTACTTTTATATTGTGTAATTTAAAAGCTATGACCTTTTTGTTCCATTCAGATAGATGCACTTTATTTGAGAAATGTTTTATTGTATTTCTCTAACGGCATGTCGTAAAGTACGTGTCTCAAGTCTGAACTGTATTTTAGAATTAAATTACATTTGACTGGTAGTTTCAATAAATTATACCTACTACACAAGAGAGGAAAGGAGACTTACGTTGTAGGTTCCACCCTGACAGGCGCTTTTCTTTGTGTAAATTATTTCATCACCACTGCTCTCAAAACGGTGAATGAAAACATCGTGAGGTAACCGGAATGTTCTAGAACCAAAAATACGAAGACATGTGACATCTATCAACCCACACTGGGTTCGCGTACTGGGTTACAGCCCATTCCCTGTCACAATCAATCCTAGATAAGAATGCTTGGAAACATGCTGGTCCTGCTCCTTAGGATAATCTAGAATTTAGAAAAAATCAAACTGGTTGCAAATTTAAGTTGTATAAATTATTATACTTTTTTATATTACATTGATTTTACATTCTGTGATTACTTCCTCACACACTGACTTATTAATTGTATTGTTTTTTTGGAAAATCGTCTTCTTCTACAATGTTTGTAAATATGTGAGAACCATGTATCACACATTAGTAATTAATTTATCTGTTGTTGCTTTCTTTTTAAAATTCTTTTTACCTATTGTGGTATAGTAGGTAATTTACTTTTTTTATTTTTAGACGCATCGTCTTCACTTATAATTATAGAACTAATGTACCTACATATACAAAATATTGTAAAACATTTTAAAAGAGTAACGGTGGAGTTTCTTGCCCATTCTTCTTCATACGAAAACTACCTTTTGAAAGGGGCGACTAGAATCAATTCGATTTTTCGTAATTTTTGTCTTTTAAAATAGAAGTCGCCTTGCAAGGGCCTATTTGAAATAAATGATTTGACTTTGACTAAGAGGCCTGTATCCCACCAGTGGGAACATAATAGGCTAATTATGCAATAAGTAAATAAGGGAACCCTTAACACATAACTATTGAAAACAACTTGCAAGTCCCGTTCATCAACTACATCTATTTACAAACACAAGCTTATCTGACTTACCTCGGTATCCGCAGATTATCAACGAGTTACGCCACTAGGGATGTTACTAAGATAACCGGATAACCGGAGCTACAACCACTGCATATAACGATTAGATTTCCTTCGCCCATCACTTATAACGCCGTTAATTCGAAACCAATTTGCAACTTCCCCGTACAAATGTGGCGGTGAGAGAATGTTATTGGTCATTTCCTGATGCTACTAGTTCTGAAACCGGTATTTTTCTGAATAGGGAGCTGGATTTAATAGCAATTGGATCGTGTTATCATGTTGTTACGGTTAATCGGAAGTATCGGGACGTTTGGCGCTGAATAATTAGAATTTGTTTTCTACTAGCTGTTGCCTATGACTTCGTCTGCGACCAATAATGAAAAGTAGCCTATGTCCTTCTCCAAGTCATGATCTACCCATATGCCAAATTTCATCCAAATCTGATCAGCAGTATTAGCGTGAAAGCGTAACAAACATCACTCAAACAGACACGAAGCAACAAAATTTGATCTAAAGAAAAGCGGCCACATTTCTCTAGATCGTATTTGTTGCTTCGAGTCTCAATATGAAACTTTATAAAAGGTATTAGAAAATTTTAGAGACACTTACCGAGGGTCTTTACTAGCCGTTATTCATAATTCCTTCTCAGTCACAAGATATTTTTTTTTAAAGGAGTCCCGATAGTGGACCATTTGGCGCCCTCTTAAAGGTTTCAGTCAGTTTTAGATGCTGACTCTTTGAAGTTTTGTACAGTTAATCCAAGAACTTTGGATATACAGTTCTTGGATAGACTGAACAATGTCGGTAATTCCTTAAAATAATGACTTTGAATATAAATAAAGAAAATAAAGGATTTCATTCTGAGCATCCATCTTCAAACGATTTGTTCCGACATTAATACATACATTTCTCGAGAAGCCTAATAAATCTTCGGAGAAGAACCCCATTCTCGACACCCTATCAAACTTAACCGACTGCGAACAACTTGGTACCAATATAGTAGTTTCACCAATATATCGATCATGCCATGTAACAGCGACACATACACAGATAAACGGGTCGAGTACTTTCTACGCATGCGTGGGCGCAACAACCGCTGAACATTAATTAATCCAACTGCACACAGAGGCGAATCGGGTGAAACCAGACCAACCAATAAGACGCTACAGAAAACCCAGTAGGAACAACACAAGAAAAATCACTGGCATGTCTTCAAAATACTTTAAAAATGGAATTGTTTCGAACCCCTGCGTTCATAGATCGAAAACATTTTTACTGACAGTTCCATTCCTTGTCTCTGTTGCATGTAGCTTCTGTTTTCATCTGTGTATTGTCAAAACATCTTAAAGTGATACAAATAAATATGAAAAGCCGTGAGAAAGCACTGACTCACCTGTCGACGTACGCAACTAGGATGACTATGCGTTTGACTTTTTATTGCCTCTACATTAAACTTTAAAGTTTATACTGACACATCACCTGTAAGGTATGGCCAGTTACGATGGTGGACAAATTAAATTATATTGTGAAGATATTAACACCCATCGGGACATATATGACGCCTAAAAAACCGTTTATTGTTATCACGTCTATCCTCAGAGTCGCCTGAAAGTGTTAAGATTATTGTAGTTACAAGATGAGATCATCATCCATTCTCACCCTTATCCGCCTATTTATTTGTGTTTAAGTATACATTTTTTGCTTCAATCTGTCTCTATTTTTAGGGTTCCGTAACTCAAAAGGAAAAAACTGAACCCTTATAGGATCACTCGTGTGTCAGTCTGGCTGGCTGACTGGCTGGCTGTCTGCCTGTCTGTCCGTCTGTCACAGCCAATTTGCTCCGAATCTTCTGGACCAATTGAGTTGAAATTTGGTAAAAAACACGGACGTGTCACGTAAATAAATGAATTTTGAATATGGGGGTCACTTTTCGGAGGCAAACAGGATTTAAAAAAAAAAATTTTGCAAACTGTACCGTGAGACATACGAAATTAAAGGGTTTGTTGTGAGGATTTCATTTGTTACTTTTAAAGATATTTAAGAAAATAGATAAAAACTGTCCCTTATCTCCGAAACTACTCAATCTAAAATTTACAAAAAAAAAACCAGATAGTGGTTTTTTTACTCATAGATTACAAGAAAACCTTATAAGAAGTGGAATAGAATGAGGAGAGTGGAATGTATGGTGTCCAGACCATGGTTTTCAACTACAATGTTAAGTTTGTTCTTGGGATAAATTCATCCCAACTAACCTTTCATTGCGCGTCTTTCACAGAATCCATGCATAGTTCAAACTCATAAGGCAGCTGAATTTTGGGTCCATCTCAAGTAGGATCAAAAGCAATGAAGAATAATGAATGGGGATTTCTAAACTGAAAACTATTTAAAGTTACTTGGTGAGTAAGAAGTGTAACTGACTAATGTGAGTAATCAATTATACTTGCGCGAATCCTTGCCAGCGTGGCGCCATTTATAATTAAGAGGAAAAAATATTCAAAGTAAAGACATTTGACATCATCACAACATCGGGTCAGCATCCCAATGAGAATATTTACATACCAGTTGACTAATTACCTTTAATTAACTCTTCTGCGAGTCTAAACTTTATTTATTTAACAACTAAAAGTGAGCCAACTGTTGCAAAAACATTTCCTACGGTAATTATTTGTTTACATAGGCATCGTATCAGCAGCTTCTACAATAAATAACAGAAGGATCAGCACATTTGGTCAAATGTTACACATTATATGCGACTACTGTAAGGCTCGCACGATTTTTTTTTTCGCGATTTCATGTTTGGTCCTATAGCAAAAGTTGTTCATAATGATGAGTACGATAACCCATTACAAGGTTTTCAGTTATTTTAATTACACGGTGTTGGTCCGTCTCATTCCACAGATCCCAGTAGGTCCAACCTTTTCGTGCTGATATGATTTAGCATTGCGCCTGCGCCCATCGCCTCTAGATACCGTCTCGTTAAGCATGTTTTGTTGCTCCTGACTCACTGGAATCAGTTAACACGCCTCGGGTCTGACGTCATGCAATAGATGAATGGGTTTCTATTTGTGAAGTAAGGTTTCGGTGTTGTGATTGTAAGAGGGTAGACAGACGAGAGCGAAGGGGAGCTGTGAAAGCCAGAATTGTAAAATATGTGTAGGAGAAGACTTGCTGCGTCGATTGTAAATAAATTTACATAAGTGCAGGAAGCCAGGGAAAGAATTCTCTTGAAGTTTTATGATACTGTGAGAAAAAGGCTATATTTAGGTATGAGGTAAGGTTTCCGTTTTGTGATTGTAAGAGGGTGAACAGACGACAGCGAATGGACGGGTGCCTGCTAAAGGGGCTCAGAATCGTAAAAGACGTGTGGAGGAACGCCAAATAAATTGCGATAAGTACAGAAGGATGACAATCAAAATTAATTTATTCAAATTAGGCTGAGAAGCACTTTTTTAACGTCAAAATTACATAAGACAGTCTTCCAAAAACGCCCGCCCTTCACCACTTCCAAGTGCTTTAGCTGCTGTTAGAAGAACTTGATGAAGTAAGTATCAGGCCTATATCTAGCAGAAGTAACACTTTTGAAGGTTGCTGATGCTGCTAGAAGAAATGCAAGATTTCTGCGTCTAGGTTTTTCTGTGCTGCAACTATTTACTGTTTTTTTTAATCTGAACGATTTAATGTAAACATTCAAAAGACGGTGTGATGTGCAAGTTCTTTTAATTTATTTTCCTATAAAAAAACTAAGTTAAGTCCGTCTTCAATTTTATTGAGTAGGTAAGTATTTATTTGTAAGAACGTGAAAGGACACCATTTATAAAAGGTTATAAATATAAAGTCTTTCATGTCGAGAAAGCTCCACACGACTATCAACAAATACATCGATATTTATACTGATTGGGACGTAAAGAACTCATAGAATCGTTCCCATCTTCCTCTATATCGAATAGTTTTCAACAAAAACCGATATTCTCCGTTATATTAACGTTGTTTACGACTTCACTTCAAAGCAGCTTCATTTACTTTTAAATTGATAGTTAATAAAATAATAATGACTTCTGCAGTCCTGCTTTCACCACACCATCTATGGTTAATTTCATATTATATAAATTAAGCGGTTTATCTTTAGAATATGTCTTTCTTTTCACCCCCGTTTCTCTTTTATAGAATCTTGCGCAGATAAATAATTTATCGACATCAGCGTTTAGCTTCCGTTAAAACTTGTTAACTAGACACAGCACATAAATAATTTATTTACTGACAAAGAGACTTCCTTATTAAAAAATATAAAATCTTTGTTAAAGGAGCTTATTCACGATAATGCAATGTAACTCTTACCTAATTGTAAAAAAGTATAAATTAGAATGATGCCGTGAGTTTTATACAACTCTTCGCCATAATCATTCTAATTTATACTTTTTAACAATGATATAAGAGTTACATTGCAATGATTTACTAAAGGATTTACGTAAAAAGTCGGGAGGTGTCGTGGGACACCCGGTTGGAACGAAGTTCCTTTCGCTGTAGGTATATTATATACCTATTTATTCAGAGCCATATAGTTTGGTCTTTATTAAGAGGTTTTTCGGGCATAACACTATTTCGTTACGTGACGATTTCTACCAGTTTACTCCTACCCTCTTACAGCAAGCCGTGTTTAAGAATTTCGTTCCAAAAAGTTATCGTGAATGTGATCCTTAAGATATTATACCTAGTACAAAAAAACTTACTCATTTCAACCGAAGCGTCAAGCAAATGTTTAATTAAAATCTTAAATTGTTTGACTTACACATTACGGAATTTAAAGTCAATAGGTCTACACAAGACAGCCAAACAAAAAAAATAACTTTATCTTTTGACACTACAGACACAAATGTCAAACTCAGTAAGAGCAGGTACTCAAACCTCACAATTAACTACTATTTGCTCTCATATTGACATATTGACAGAATAACCTACATATTATACTGTTATATAACGAGGAACGATGGCTATGTGTTACATAACAAAGTTCCTAGGTTCGCACGGTCATTAATTAGCTGAAATGTTTAACAGCAGCGGTGAAAGCATTGTCTACGAGTCGAGTTTAGAATAGGTAATACTGTGGGAAGTCAGTGGGTGGCGTGGGCAGTGCATAATTACCAACACCGATATACCCTGAGCTCCCTTACCCCCCGTTACCCTAACTAGTTTCCCCAGAAAAGGGGAGATTGTGCCTGAATCTAGAGTTCATCGTAAAATGGTCAGTAATGGTAAAGGAACAAAGACCGTTAATTTGTCCGGGATCAAAATTGCCTTGTGCATGAAATCGATTACGTTTTTGTTTAATCGATGAAAAATTTATATCGTTTGTGGGATCGATTTTGGGCTTGGGATGAAATAATGACACTGTTAAGCTTGATTGCACGTTAAGGTACCTTAAAAATGCAATAGATGACGTATATTTAGTAATCTAATCCGCTAACTGTTCTTAAAGAGTCATAATGAACCCTGTAAGAAATCGACACGTGTTTCACTTCTCAACGCATCCTCAGGATGGCGATTGACTTGTTGCGAACCCGGACACGACGTGATACCACGTCAAGCGCCGAACGCATCGTGTCAGTGTTCTTTATGACTCTTTAAGAACAGTTAAGCAGATTAGGTTACTAAATATACGTCGTCTATTGTATTGTATTGATTTATGTAAAGTCACACCTGAGTCAATTAACTAAGGTACCTTAAATCGAAATTAATTTATTAAGGTCGGTATACGATATACGACACAGTTCATCATCATCTCATCATCTAACTAGCCCTTTCCCAACTATGTTGGGGTCGGTTTCCCGTCTTACCGGATGCAGCTGAATACCAGAACGGAATACAATACTGAATTACGACACAGCACATAAGTATGACATTATTAGAGATAAAAACAATATTCAGAACTTTTGGCTAGGGCAAAATTGTAAAAAAAAAGTTTCGGTTGTAAAATAAAAAAAACTTCAGCATACTAGAAGCAATTCATTAAGAATATTTTCGCTCGCACAAAACCTAATTAGTTAGTGTAATTAATCATTTTAGTACATGGGCGGCCGAGCTCTGCTTTGGTGAAAATAGAGAATGCTCTTTTAATAATTCTTACTAATTCTATGCTGCCATGTCATTATTCTAAGGTGTCATTATGCTTGTTCTAAACTTTGGGCGACCGAGCTCTGTTCGGGTAAAAAACAGAGAAAACGAATTTTCCCAGATATGAGACCTAGCTAGATCGATTTTTCGCCCCCGTAAACCATACCCATACTAGTATTGCAATTTTCATCGAAATCGTTAGAGCCGTTTTCGAGAACGTGATTAAATACTACATATACATATTCATACACTCTTAAAACCATTAAATCACAGATCTTAACAAGGCGGTGTCGTATCCCAAACCATTCGACCATTAAAGTCTAAAGTCGATGGTAAAATACGTAAAATACTACAGTATTAATAAGGAAATAATTTAGCGAATAGTTTATGTCCCATAGATATAAGGGAGGCGATAACCAAGTTATTTACTGACACTAAAGTCATGCGCGTTTCGCTTTGAGATCGCTATTAGTAAACACGCATTCTGGTTTGCTTATACGGGGACATACTGGCGGGTAAAACATTCTAACAAATCGCATTCAAATTCTAAATATTTATTTCACATAAACCTACATGGGCACTAATGAAATGGCAGAAGCTCGATGCACGGTTCCAATTGGTCGTTTCTTAGCTCAACTCCACGGTTACTCTTTAAAAAAAATAAGTACTTGGGCGACCGAGCTCTGCTCGGGTTAAAATAGAGAAAACGAATTTTCTGACAAACTGATTTTTCTCCACCGTAAAACCCAACATTGCAACTTTCATCGAAATCGTCAGAGCCGTTTTCAAGAACGTGATTACAAATATATATGTATATATACAAATATTGCTCATTTAATAGAATAGGGATTGTTCTTACGTTTTCAAATTACACTGTTAATAGGTATGGGGGGACAGTGTTGGCTTCTCGACCAGTATATTTGAAAAGTGACATACCAATGAATAGATGGATGGATTGTGTGAAAGGTGATTATGGCAAGGAAGTGGACACTGGAACTAATAGAAAACGTATGGAAGAAAAAAGCGTGCTGCGTACTTCAAATAAATTTGGATGATGAGATACATTCAAGGGGTGAAGCTCTCCGAACTATACAAGTATACCTTAGTATACTATTTACTAAAGGAAAGAAAGTAATAAATTATAGTTTTATTCGTCGGCAAACGAAGCAAAAGGAGTACCTATCTAAGGACGTTCTGTAGTTTATGCCTATCCCATGGAAAATAGCGAGATTTTATGTATGTTTAGGCCACCACTCGCAACTCTCCCACTTAAAATTCCGAAACGGAATTCCGTATGTATGTTGCCGGCCTTGGTTGGCAAACAGAGGAATTGTTACCAACGAAAATATCTATTTAATTAAGCTAGGCGAACACCCAAGCAGTGTGTACATTCAGTTAGAAGGAGCAAGACAAACGGTTTTGTTGCACACGCGCAATTTGCCATACCTGATGTGCTAGAGTTATGGAAACAAATTGCCAATCGTCCATAAAAGTCGATAATTAATTGTGATCAATGCGACAGTGTAATAATTATGTTATTTATTGCTTCGCACCGCGTGTGAAAGTGATTTCGAAAGAGGCTCTTTCAATTTATTTGCAGGTAGGTTCATATTTTAGAAATACATAAGTCAATAATTTTAATCATTCCACTTTGCCCCACCCCAAACCCCACTGTGGATCGAAAAAAGGCTCCCGAAGACATTGGAGCTTAAATTTTAAAGTGTCGGTTTTTTGCTTGAAATAGAAATATAAATAGTTACATCACCATGTGCAAGGATATAACGGCTATTCTCTCCGTTCCAGAGATATAAGCATTAGCTCCATACATTTTTCTTTGCAAAAAAAATATAAGTTGGCAATTTGCCTACCTGATTGTATCCTATGATATATTTATGCATAATATTGGCTAGTCATTTCAAGCAAAAAATCGACACTTTAAAATTGAAACTCCAATTTCTTCGAGAGGGTTTTTTCGATCCACATCACAGTGCGCCCCACTGATGGGGCAAAGTGGAACGTCAACATTTTTTTTCAGTGGAATCTGCTCCACTAGTTCGATCTGGTGGGGTAGATTCCACTAGGCTAAAACCTAGGATTCAGCCCATAAGAATTTGTGTAGGTAGGTATGCTCGTATCTTATATTTGTTTGGAAAAAAAGAAATTTAAATTTCTAAGTAAAATGTAACTAGGGCTGGTAACGTTGGACTTAGTACATAGGTAGTGTTTTTAATTAAATTACAAAAATAACTGTTTGGATTTTTTTATTTTTTTATTATTTCTTTCTGGAAGGAATCGGATTCTAAATCACAGAAAAAAATTTAGGCAACATCCCTATTCGTTGCAAGACTTATCCTACACACAAAAAAATATCGATTTAAGTACGGGTATTTTCAGAAGATTGTTCATATCACGATTTGTTACAAATAAAATATAATCTTTAGTGTGATTTTATACGAGACAAAAAACATTGGGGTTATATGTGAAGAAACTTCGTATTTCTTTAAATAAAAAGTTACAGTCCTTTTGGGCTCCGCCACAGTCGGGCAAAAATTGAACATTCACGACCATTGAAGTCATTTATTTATTTGCACTTTCTGATAGCGAAACAAAGTGCAGTCATTATTATAAACAAAACATACGAGATTAAATAAGTTGCACTAATAGAAAAATATTAGATAACTTTAACCTCAATTTTTAGGGTTCCATACCCGAGTCCCGAAGGATGCCAAACGGAACCCTATTACTAAGCCTCCGCTGTCCGTCCGTCTGTCAGAGGGCTGTATCTCCTGAACCGTAATAGTAGATCTAAGATCGGAGACCACTGTACCTAATAAAACTGTGATAGACATCGTTAATAGTCATTAATGGTCACGTGTGAATAATGTTTTCTAATGACTAGGAAGCCACAAAGTTTTTTTAATTATAATTAACAACAAAGTTACGATATTAATTATTTCATAATCAATATTTTAGTTCACTAGTTAGCCATTTCATATTTTCATACAGTAATATTGCCAAATTAATCAAAACAGCGAAATATTTGACAGATATTTGCGACGTTGCCCACTTTCAGAATGCGCTAAACTTTGATTTGAATATGTAAGTAACAGTTACTATAAGATATCAAAGTAATCACAATACCAAGGCGAAAAAAACCAAACCGGGCCTTTCGCGATCAAATGCGAAAACACACCCACAAAATTTGCTACGGCTGAAGTTCATTGACTCATCGTCTAGCACAATGAAACAGTGACGCAAACTATTACGATATCGATTCTCGACGCGCAGATAATCGAGACTCGTTATATAATCGAGCGATATCGAGATACGATCGCTATGGAGGCAGACGCGTGTCGTGGGCGGCGCGGGCGCCAACACGGAGTAGGACACAAATGAAGTGCGCACTTTACCGGTCGTTGTCAGGTGAGAGATGAAAGATCTGTTATTGGATGATTGCCGGGGATGTGTGGGACTTGGAGGTGATCCATTTAGCGACTGGTTCTATTATTGAATATGATGAAATCCATACTAATTACATATTATAAATGCGAAAGAATCTTGTCGGTCTGTTTGTTACCTTTTCAAACCTTAACGACTGAACGGATTTGGATGAAATTTGGCACACGGAAAGTCCATGATCTGAGTTAGGACATAGGATACTTTTTAATCCCGGTAGTATGTTCCCGTCGAATAACTTCCGACCTCCCCGCGGGCGAAGGCCACGCAATTACTCTATAAATTCGCGGTAAAATGCGGCCAATATAGGCTTCCATTCTGAACTTAATCAGAGCTTTGGTATCTTCATACTCCGTGACAAGTTCCGTGACTTCTCGTCTCGAGACGCCAGTCGTCAACGCAACCAGTTTAAGAAAACGAATAATTAACAAACATAAATAATTATTTACTTTTTTCACTCAGATGTTACGCGTCAACATAATTGATAGTCGTTTCTTGTGGACGGAACTGAGAATTAATAACTACTTAAGTACGTAACTAGCAGACACCAGCGGAAGTTTCGAAAGAGCGTCATTTTATTAATATCATAACATTAGCGAGCTGTGAGTCATTCGCACTACACTACACTATAATCTGTTTCAATAGTATCAGATGAAATTGTAAACAAAGTTTGTATACTTCTTAAAGAAATTTAGAAACACATTCATCCGTATTTAGAAGGTTTCAACTTTAAATCTCACCACTTTTGCCAACAATTATTATTTGAATAACATTATTAAATTGTAATTGCAAAATCGTCGACGAAAAGTCGTCGTTGTGGTTTTTAAATTAACGTCAATCGTCTAATGACAAATACCTTTAGATTTAAAAATAGAATTTCGGGTTTACGTATTCTAAATTATTGGCAGCTAAGTTTTCATCAGAAAACTTACCTGTGGATGCCAATATTTTGCAAATGTCAACAAACGGATCACAGTCTGTTGACATTTTCATCAGATACGTCTGGAACAGATCATACATAGATATTTCCTATCATTAATAAAACAAACCAATAAAGTTTTATGTCTTACTTATGAGGAAAGTCATTTGACGTACTTGGCGACTCTCCCACGGGTAAGGTGCGGTCTAACTTGGGACATAGACAATACCTTGTCTCTATTTATTTAGCCTTAAAAACGGGAAAGAAATCTTTCTCTTATTTTTATTCCCTGGACGTAGAGTACCGAAATAATATTCTTCATCTTAGTGTGTCGATGGTATTTATTGTTTGAAAAGAAGTAATTTTTTTTTGTTTGGTGTAGGAACACCAAAAAATTAATTTACTTCTTTTATTATTATTGTAGTATGTAATTATCCAATATCTGTGTTTCCATGTCCTGTAATAGTCCTACCGGGAGGTTTGTTCTTGGGTGCACTTGCATAGTGTAAACAGGGATAATCGTCGCCTGGTGCCTCATTTAATGAAAAACCAGCCCAAGTGCGAGTCGGACCACGCACAATGAAGGGTTCCGTAGTTGGGATGAATTTATCCCAAGAACAAACTTAACATTGTAGTTGAAAAGCATGTTCTCCCATAAGGAATGTATGGGAGATCATGTTTTTCAAACTGCAAATTTAAGTTGGTTGATTATTATTACTCGTTAACCTGTAAAGCCTACTTAGCTCTTGATAGTTTTCCTTTTAATTTCGTTATACGTATATACTACTGCTGTGTTTTTTTTTACAAATACAAGTACAACTATTTAGCTGGCAGGGGGGGGGGACATTTGACTCTAACAAAAAAATTCAGTTAAATCCTTAATATTTCGCAAACGGATCCCTGAATCCAAAAATGGTTTCCACAAACTCTCAATATTTTTAAACGACCTTTCTAACGATACCCCACAACTTGGGGTAGATGAGAAAAAAAAACATCCCCACTTTACGGAACGAACTTTACGGGTAGGGGAGGTACCAAAAAAAAATATATTTCATGATTTTATTTTACCACTTTGTCGGCACGATTAATATGTATACAAATTCCAAATTACAGCTTTCTAGTACTAACCATCTCTGAGCTAAGTCGCGGACAGACAGACGGACAGACAGACAGACATGGCGAAACTATAAGGGTTCCTTGTTTACTACGGAACCCTAAAAACGTCTAACGGGCCTCTGCGAGTTGGCTTCGGCCCCACGTAACAACAAAAAACCTTCGTAATTTGGCTAGTTCCATTAAATTTACCATCTTTTACTTACATTTTAGATCGTAGCTTTTCTCTGGGATGCAGATATTTTTTACTGCAGACAACTTATTATTGAAGTACATACCTGAAACATAAAGAAAACACCATTTAACACTTTGAGGCATACTAAACGCCCATATGAGTAATAACAATAAAAAATCTACTGTGCCTCGTTCAATGTCCTTCAAACGATAAACATTTGTAAAAAAAGTAATAAAATACAATGTAGTTTTTTCTTCTACTAACACTATTAATTTCGTCAAGTTCTAAACACATAAACTTTGACCTGACCATGAAAAAATTCTAACCTAGAAAAATATAACTACAATGGAAATAAAATGGTCGGATATGGTTCAACCCAGCAGGCAAAGGTCACGTGAAGGACGAACATCGAAGCCCTGAAGGTCAGGTTCAGGGTTTACTGCCGAGGTCACCGCTCGTGTATTGATTTTACTTGGCATTAGCGTGAGCTACGGAAATGAATGTAGCTTTCATGAAAATGTTACTATTTCTGTATTTGAAGGTTTTACGGTATTTGAAGCAGCTCGTGGCTTATAATATCAGCTGCACGGGTCGATCCATCAGGTTAAGCTATGATTGGTCCGTGGACTCCTTCATGCCTCGGAAATCACGTTAAACCGTTGGTCCCGGCTGTCGTTCGTAGATCTTTGACAGTCGTTATGGGTCGTCAGAAGCCCGAAAGTCTGACAACCGTCTTACCAAGGGGTATCGTATTACTCAGTTACTGGATTGTGGAGGTTAGATAGGCAGTCGCTCCATGTAAAATACCGGTATTCAGCTGCATCCGGTTAGACTGGAAGCCGACCCCAACATAGTTGAGAAAAGGCTAGGCAGATATACCTGTATATCAAGGAAGAAGAATGTATTGAAGGTTCCATGGTTAAGAATCTTTGTTTATCTACTTTTAGGACAGGCAAAGGATTTAAAGCTTGTGCAGACCAGCGCGACTTATCGCGCGACGCGACACCGGTTATTGTTGTATTGTGAAGTTTTCTTAGAAATTGTGTTGTTCGTGTCGCGTCGCGCGAGAAGTCGCGCTGGTCTGCACAAGCCTTTAAATAGAATACTTGGCGGTGGCAACAAGATTTCTTTGAGTAGTTTGAAGTTATTGTCGCGAAGTACTTCCAGGTTTCTCAAAACAGTCAGCCCCGATACCAAGGATATTTTATAAGGAAGTAACTCATCTTATTACTATTACATGAACTTTAAAAATATGCGTCATGCTGCGATCCGAGACATTTTTTTTGTAGGTTTCTATGATTGTGTTTATTTTAGTTTGTGATCTTGCTGTGTGAGTCCCATTAAATACTTTTTATTTTCCATGAAGAAGAACTGGTAAAACTTTCAAAGGTAACTAAATAACGAAGTTTCTTATTGATCGCTCTGTAGTCATTTAAAAAAATCTCTTTAAATTTGGGTTATCTCTCTGCCTCTCAAATCATTTTTATTTTTCTTTTATAGCGTGAAATATTTAAAATCCTAACATATTCCTTCAGCGTAGGCAAGGACTACTCCTTGCCCACTTTATTGCCTCCGTAATAAAACGAGGTTATGAGAATGTTCTTGAATGTTTAATGAAAAGCTTCACATTTAGAGGTGTAGTCCTGTGTCAAGGGCAGGATGTTAATCCCAGGTCAAAGTCGCCCAGGATCCGGTGCAAGGACAAATCGAAGAAATAGCTCGCGGCAAATAGGTCGCTATAGAGTTTATGACGTGGAAGGAACGCCTGATACGAGTTAATAATTAGAATTTAATGTGCCTGCTCTTGAGAGTTAAGGGTGAATGAGTAATTCGTTTAACATATGAAGGGTTATCTTCTCCTGCATACGGGCAATAAAGCTCATGTACCTACTGAAATGACTAAATTCTGAGGGATTTTAGAAAATTTCACAAGTTTTCTTTAAGAGCCACTTTACGATACATAAGGGCATGGATAATCACTTAAGTACTGATTTATATTTACATAGACTGAACTTTAAACACTGACCTCCACCAACACATAAAGCAGTTCAATTACAATACATTAAAAAATTAAAACAATTCAAAATTATCCGCAACTGTCGCAAAAAAATCAACGAATGAATTGCAAGAATTGAGTGAGGATAAAAACTGGTCGCATAAATACGGAGTAGGTACGGCCACCCTGACCCCAACACGGTGGTTCATTTATATTTCATCGTTCAAGAAAAACCTCGGCTATATATCAATATATCGATTTAAATTGTAATATGTTTTTGTGTGTAAAGGTCCAACCTTCCGTCAGAAATCAATTGGTATTTTGTAAACATTAATTGTTCTTGAATAAATATTGCTTTAGGTTCCTTGCACATTGATGTGGTTGTGTGATTGTTAGTTGCGTTTTGCACGCAATTTGGTTGTGGCCTTAGCCCTGATCTTGTTCATAGTTAAGTTTCGGCTATAGGATATCGTGTTATGGGTTAGAAAACTTACAAATAGTAGACACGAAAAGAAAAACGTCTGACTAACTAAAGAGTTTTACTAGTCAAGGAAAATTACGGCAGTGCTTTTTGCACGTTTATAGTTTTTTTTTTTAACAACCGTCTGCAATGTTTATCCTCCATCCGATTATTTCATTGACTGGGGAAACTCTTCAGCTTGCCAGACGTTTCTCTTTTCGTGGCTACTACTTTAAGTTTTCTTTGAGGACTCCAGAATCTTACGCTATTATTGCAATTTTGGAAACCGAATGCTGAAAACCTCGTATTCTTCTGGCACCAGGCCAGAAGACAATGAGGTTTTCAGCATTCGGTTTACGAGGTAGAAGACTAAGGGCTGATTTCACCAATGAAACTGAACGCGACCAGTATTTTTAAAACGCGTTCAAGAGCTGTCAGTGGACAATATTCCATAACAATTTTGACACTGACAGCTCTTGAACGCGTTTTAGAAATGCTGATCGCGTTCAGTTTCTTTAGTGAAATCAGCCCTAAAGCACACCCTAAGATACCAACTACCCAAAGAAGAAATATGTGTTCTAGATATCGATTAGTTATTATAATTGATTACTCAATCAACAGGGGCAATCCACTAAAGCAAACACATACCTACTTTGATTCTGTAACACCGCAGTGGACCGCAGTCTTTACGTATCTTTCAGATAGCAACAATGTTGCTACTTGTAGTGTTAATATTTTTACTGATGCCATTTAAGTGCGAATGTTTGTGATGATCAATAAATAGCTGAAATATACTTGAAATATTTTAAAACGAATGAATTATTGTTTGTTCTCTGTTTAACATTACTTTAAGATGAATTATAATTTAAAATTTACAGCTGTAACAAACATAGTGCCATATGATTGTTTTTTTTATTTTGCTGTGCGTAAAAAAGTGCATATAATATTAGCAAAAACAATGCAGTAAGATGACCTTAACTGATATTAATGTTTGATGGATCATGACACTATCAAAGACCATCATTAGTAAATTTATATTACTTCTTTTTTATCCCATACAGACACCTTGACATTCTAATAAATACTCACTAATAGAATAATACATCGAAACTCATTATAAAACTGACAGACGATATCTTGATTTTCAAATTACCAAACCGTTTAAACCCAAAAACAGCGTGAAATAAAAACGTAAAACAACGAGCTTGGAATTCGTGAAAAAACCAATTTGGCAATACATTCAGACGAAATTATGGATTGCATGAAACAATGGACGATGCAAATTGTGACCGCATGCTGCATTTTATTTTTTTAAGAGATGCATAAAAAAGACGCACCGTGTTCAATTGAATGCACCGTAAAGGGTAAGCACCATAAGCATTTAAAGGCAGCAGGACCATTATCCGGAAAATATTAATAAAAAAAAATGCCCCGGAAATGTCGAAGTTGTTGTACAATCCTAAAAGAATACAGAGGTACAATTGAACAAGAGGTTAAGAAATGCCTGCATTTAAATCAGCTTAATTTCGTGCAAAAGAAATTAAGAACTTCAAGGCAGAACACAAGAACTCAAGCCCAAAAATGTTAATACAAAGTGACACTCACAACCTAACAACTCACTCAGAACTCAAGAGTTTACACAAATCGCATTGGCAATCAATTGAAATACAATAGAAATCTACAATAATCGGAATGAGAGCCTTTCACTGCAATCCCAGGCGTGCAGTGAACGCAACCATAACCACAGATGCAGTAATAATTCAAACTATTAGTCGAATTTCGTGTTTCCAGGGCGCGCAGTGAAAGTAGTCCGCTACTGGGCTTTGCTGTGCCCTGGGAGTGGTCTCTGTGACTAGCGATAAGCGTGGAATAGATAGAGGTAATCAATATATTAATTCGTAGATAAATAACCGTCTTTTGAATATTGCAGCTCCTACGAAGACGAATTCACGAAGTTATTTGGTGTAAAGGTTTCCAATATTGAAAACAGAAGTAGTTCTTATGCGTCAGTATTTTGTCAAATATCAACAGTACCATAACAACAGCAACAATACACAAATAGCCTAACCCTATTTAGATTGCCACATCCTGCAAACTTAGAGCATTTGATACATTTAACTATGTATTTTGAAAAACTCTAAATTGAATACCAATATAACTCCAAGAATATGAACATAAAATATACACGCGGAACTTCTGTTAACATGTCTTTATCGAACCATTACCATACTATCTGTCTCTATTACGGACATCTACGACCAGATAATCTCAGTATTACGTATTAGCGACGTAACAAGTAGTAACAACTCCTGTAGCTTACATCTTACACCTATGTCAGACAAGCGCGTGCTACGATACTACCAGCGATGTTTATCGCCTATTTATTGCCGCATTAACTTGTAAAAAGCCTATAATTTAGCCTCTCCATCGACCAACGCTGAAAAATGTCCTTAGGGCTGCACGCACCCGCAGACATAACGTATCGATCAGATTATCGCGAAATTGGACATCGATAAAGTGCTCGATATCGATAATTTGTTTCGGCCAATTACATCAAATGACACTTAAGTGTTGAAAGTGACGAGCTCCTCTGGACAACTTTGATCAATGAACTTAATTGGATATTATGCTGTTTAGCAGTTCGGAGTACATAAATGTTTATGGTAACGAGATATTTCCCAGGGTTTCTCTTGGGCCAGTTAGGGAAATCAGTCTTTAATACTCTGTTCCCACACATAACAACTTAGACTGAAGATAAATCTACCTACGCATACCAAGAGCAGGCTCAAAAATATGACAGACAGACAGATATATTGACTTCATAACATGACACAGTACATTACAGAAGAAACGATCTAACTTCAATCAAAGTCAAACTAATTGAGTTCAGTACTGTCAACCTGATTTCTAAATCTAACTTAGAAATTAATGTACGCTTTTGCCAAGTGGAACTATTTCGCAACTTGCATTAGCAATGAAGATTAACATATTTTTCTCATATGAAGCAACAGCGGTCAGTTTGATTTCTCTGAATGCTGCCTCTAAGCAAACTTCACGCGACCGCCTGTCATTTAAGAGAGCCATCGCAAATACCCGTAGTAAAATGTCTTTAAAACATTCTTCATCTCTTGAAAACCCCCACAATTACCATCGAGCGAACCTCTCATGCCATAAATCTGCCAACGATTCCAAGTTAAAGCAACTAATGCGCACAGACAGACGGTTGCTTGGTTAATATAGTTGGAGTCAAAGGCATATGAATCACGGTGCGATGAAAGCCCGTGGGTGTCCGTATGAAACTTCCTGGCCCACCCACGGGTGTACCTGGAGGGAAGACTAGGAAGCAAATGCCAATAAATTGCCCGTAGCTGTGTATTGACGTAAGACCTAAATGTAATTTTCTTAGAGCGAAAGCAATTACCTGGAATGTCGAGAATAATGTAACGGTTGAAATCTAATGTGGCAGCCATCTTGAAAAATATAGGTTTATTGAGAGAACTTCATTTTCGAAGAATATACAGGATGAAAAACAATTTAATATAAAGACGTCATTATTCTTCATACGAAACTAACTTTTGGAAGGGGGAACTAAATGAAATCCCTTTTTGCTTGTAATTTTTTTGTAAGTACCTACATTAAAAAGTGAATTTTAATTAAAATAAAAGATTTGGCTTTGGCATTTGATCACAATGATGGTGGCAGAGAAACAGTTTAACTCATTTTGATATAACACCGGAGAGGTTTCACACATCAAAATGAGTTAAACTGTTTCTCAGATATTTATATATTCATTTATTTGGCTCACCAACAATTGAATACACCGATACAAAGATATGAGATACATCCAATAGACTTATAGAATGGTGTAACAATTTCTTACAGGTAAGCACATCATACATTACTCATTTGTCGATTGATATTGAGCGGCTACTTAAAATTAGACGAGTTCTTATACTTATCGAACATAATAATTCTTTCAACCAAATTCCCAGCCCCTAATTCAAATCCAATACATAAAACTACTCCCTCATTACCTGAACCAAATATGCAAGCCCCATGTATACTTACATATCAATCGTTCGCTTCACGTGTGGAAACGTGCAACTGTGCAGCTATTCGGTAACAAAAGCGGCGCCCACGCAGAACAGCTCGTCGTGACGTGTGGCAGGTAGCCGAGATAAATGTTAGGAAGGCTAAGCTAATAGCTGCAGTGATGAAGTGTTCGCGCCGCATGATTTGTTAGCTGAGTCGGGTTTATTTTTAGAGTGTTTCTTTCGATGTAGTATAAAGTGTAGTAATACTTGGAGAGTATTGTTGATCTGTGATTGGTTTTGCAAAAACTGAATAAGTTGCCGTTATTATAAGATCCAATCGCAAGGTACAATCGCGGACACCACCAGGGTGAAAAGTGGTCGACCGCCATTGTCCGTGGTTGTAGTTCCAATCAATAACATAATTATTTTTTCTGTTAAGAAAGTTGTTGGATCAAGTCTTTCAAAAAATTGGAAAGAAACAAGAAATACCTCTACAAAATTTCTAACTTCTTTGGTTTCATCCATTCTTCCTATTTCCCATTAAGTTTACCAAGTAACTCAACCAACTACGGCAGCGGCTTCATAATAAGCAATTTACCATATGATGCGTTTCATATTTCTTGTAAGATATAAACAATTGAAAACGGGAAATAATAGATAGTGCAGCAGGCACTCCTTGCTGCATATCATTATTATTAGAATTCCCAAGAGACTTTCATAAGTTTCACTGAGAATACATTCACTAAGCTGAAGATTACCATCAAGGGCATTTCGAAAGGGAACTCTATGAGATAGGGTCAGTTCCCTCAAGTGCAATGTTGAGTAGGAAGCGCCTGGGGCCACGGGGAGGCGTCGAGCGAGTGGTTACTAACACATTTAAAAAAAAAAAAAGATTTTGTTGGAGGCGCATTTTTCCAAAAGCATCGAAGACTACGTACAGTCAAATATCCTGAGCTTTTTGTCGCCATTCCAAAGTTACCTCCTTGAAGTTTTTAACGTTTTATGACACTCTGCATGCATAGATCCAGATCTTGTCAAAATAACTATAGGTGAAGATTATGGCTAACTTTAACACTCATAATTTATCATAATAAGGGACAGGAAAGATCTCATGACACGAGAATTTTGCAAAGCGACAAACACTGTCGGAAAAAGATTTACAAGTTAATCCGCTACACGCTCCGGTTATCACAATAACCGGACCCTGAAAACTTGGAATGGCGAACGGTAGATAAGAAAAAGCTGGCTGCGATAAAACCGTACTCGCGCATTTCACTAAAGAAACGTTTATCTTATTTGGAAATGTGCATGTAACATTGAAACTTAAGATATTGTTGGAACACAAGACTTGGAACTAAATGAAAATGTTAACTAGTGAAATTAGTTGGTTTTACACAAGCCATTAGCACTTTAGAATTTGTGTATTGGAAGATGGAAGACGCAGCACAGTTAGTCCCCCGCCGCAGGAGACGCCCTGGGCGTCGGGAATCGCAGGCCGATTCCCGGCCACCGTAGGCGCGGGTAATGGGTAGCTCGCCGTCCAATAAGGACCAGGCCCGGGTCGACGGCGCGTTGCGTTCCACGCGCGCCTCAAAGAGATGTCAGTACAACGGAAGGGGTCCGCTAGGACCCGAGTCCGAAAGGGATACCATGGCTCCTGGCAACATACAGGCAACTGAAGGAACACAGGTGGGTTTTAGTCAGTAAGAGTCTGACACCCGCTCCGCCCAGAGCGGGAGAAGTTATTTGATAATTTCCACAAAATTTTAAAAAAGCACAGTTAGTCCCCGACTAGGTGGACCGATAACATGGAGATGGTTCTGGGAAACCGCTGGATGCAAGAAGCACAGGAGCCGTCGATGTGGTGACGCTTGGGGGAAGCCTTTGCCGACGGCTTTCGGCTCAATGTTGATGAAGATCGAAAGATAAATGAATTTGGAAAAGCATGGACGAAAGAATATAGTCACTGAGCCATCCCTTGAGGGAAAAAGCATGATGTTACACAGGAATTTCCGTGCTGAATGCAAATACTTTTCAGGCACAAGTGTTTGCAGTAAATCATTTACATTATTCAAATGATATTTAAATAAGAGCAGAACGAGGAACCTATAAAACCATTAACAACATTTCTCCTCGGCGCGGCGTGACAAATTGTTGATCTGTTTGTTATCTTTATTCATGTGTAGTAGTAGTATCAAGAGACGTCTCATAAATATTTTACCTACCTACTATATTATTAACGAGATGTTTGTTGATAGATATAAGAAATAATGATTAGATCAGAAAAAGGTGTTCATTATTACAGACTTGTCATTGTAGATGAATGGGTACGTAATACGTATACAACTTTAGGGGTTTGATACTGAATGTTGATCAAGATTTTAAACTACAGACAGGGATGTACAGTACAACTATTTTCTTTATATCCCCTCGGCAAACTTCGTGTTTCGTCAGTCGTCGGATTTGAATCAGATGTATTTTTGGACGCTCTCAACCGACTTGGAAGTATATTGAGTTCCAGACTATATACTTCCAAGTCAATTGAATCCGACGACATTAAGAAAATAGTTGTACTTACTGTAATATTTTAAATTCCATTATCTTATCTAATATCATAAATACGAAAGTGAGTTTGTTTGTTTGTTACGCTTTCACGCTAAAACGGCTGATCGGATTTGGATGAAATTTCGCACATGGGTAGACCATGACCTGGAAACATCTAGTGAACTTTTAGAAAACCTAATGAACAAAACGTTAAATGCAAACTACATAATTTATTACAAACAAAACAATAGCTCGGTACATAAAATCTGAAAGCATGCCAGTGTACTGACGAAAGCACTTATTTGCAATCATTTGCATGAGGAAGCCAGATGCAGTGTAGTGCATGCTAAGATAGCGCACCAGACCGAGGGTGGCCTCGATGTGGCCTACTCCTTAAGATTGTCAGTGTTGCCACATTACACTTTCTAGATTAGGGTGCTTAAAACTAATACGAGTACCTGAGCTGATAAAGCAGTGAAGTTATCTGTAAGTTTGTTCCAACTTAGAAGGCGGACTTGGGGTTGGTCAAGACAGAATTATTTGGTCACCGAAGAAAAGATCACTAAAATATCACAGAAGAATGAAGAAACAAGAAAAAACATGACATTATTAAGGCTCATTAATCTACCAAAGGCAGGTGAATGCGCGATCACAATTCATTAGAGCGGACCATTTTCTCTCTGATTCCTAATGAAAGTGACGGCAAACAAATCTACGTATTATATCAAGAAGATGGTCAACTTCCATGTTTAAACTGATAATATCTAATGCGAACTCTGGTTCCGCTAAGTGCTACGGAGGTCAGATGACAGTCACCCCCAATAAAATTAATAGATTGTCGACGAAGGTACGAAATAGTCGTGCACTAGCTAAGTACACCACAATTGGTTTCTCTAACATAAACGGACACTGGAATTTAAATTCCAAGTATATACGTATAATATCGAAGGGATGACGATAATAATCGAACAATGGATTCAATAGCTAATCTAAAATATCTGAAGGTGCAAACGATACCACCAATAATTTGTTGAACACAAACACAATTCCAAGAGACAGTCGTTGATTTAAATACAATCCGATTCGATTATTGCAATATCGATCGAGCTCGTAAATCCTACACTCGAACACACATTAAAATCGGTAGCAACGACTGTGTCGACATCATAACATTATTTATGGTTTCGTTTTATCTCGGGAACATTACGCGCGCCATACGCGGCCGGGGTTACTGCTGGAACAATAGACAGACGAAAGCCGAGCTGGACAACCGGGCCGAGGTACCGTTGCAACCAAAAGTCTCGATATAAAATCGAAATTGTATAAATACGATGGGTCAACAAGATACGATCCTCTTTAAAGCAACAACGAGAGAAAGGCCCACTAAAAACACGAGTGCGAAGTTCAATTTATTACCCCTCGGAAGTGGGAACCAGGACGGACGCAGAAAACAAAATTTGGTCGTAAATCAACGCATACTTAAAAACTTTAATACTTCCTACAATTACAGTGAGCCGAATTCTTAATGAAAGACTCGATGTCCGATGATGTTCGTCAAATCATTACCAGTAATGAATATGAATCGAGCGGCGGCATTAATGACTCCCGATCATTATAGCTAGACGCCCACTTTGTGTCAGTGTCAGCGACTCAGCGCCCAAGGAAATGATATAACAGCTATTAAAGGTCCGTTCGATGCTTCGATTGTAATTTCCTTCTCATCGTATGTTAAAATACAGTTTTTGCATACACGTCGACGACCATCATTAGATAATGTAGCCATAGAGTAAATTACGGCTACTTCCACTCCCACTTGCAGGTAAACATTTCCTTTATCGAGCTCACCACGAATCATGCATCTGTACCGCGGGGCACTGTCTTTACAAGCTTTACGTGTACTTATAGACACGATCATTGATTTTGCTGAGATTTATGCACAGTTTAGAGCGACGTATTAAAAGATATAAAGATATGCACAAGATTACGATCGTGATCGACTGCAAAATCAATACAACGAAGGGATCGTGCACAAAGTGGGCGTTTAACCTCTGACCGAGGGCGTGGGCCGCGCGGGCGCACACGCCGCGTCAAACAATCCATCATGGCCGCTATCTGTGGCAAATTAACCCACTAAAGATGCCACCGACGCTAACCGGCCAATATCTATGATACCTGATAGTGAGCACCTGATACGCCGTCAGAGGTCGTACACTCCGGTCGGGAGCGAGCCTTGCTACCCGCGTGTGACGTGTACAAATCGCCCCAACACCGAGTACGTCACGGTTTCCAATTTACTTTCTTCCGTGAGTTGAATGGCGCTGACCTCGCAGACCAGAGGAATCGTGAAATCGATATCATGGGAAAAGCGTTATTTGCATGCTGATGAACATTGCGTGTTGCAAAACGTAGGTACAACATTATAATCTTGATTGAAAGATTATAATTTCCAATAGCTCACTTTGTAAAACAAGTTCCTAAGTTTATTAAAATTCATGGGTTTAGCTACCAACGGTGGTGTAACGGCATTATTTCCCAAGGGAGAAACATTAATCTTACAGTCTATTTACAATCTCCGAAGGTAAAAGTCACCCTTCGACTGCAGGCTAGTGGTTAATGAAGCGAAATAGTGACACTGTGAACAAGACAAGCGGACCAGGCGACACTTAACGTCAGTCAAGATGACGCCTCGATCGCGGCGTCGATATGAAACGAGTTTATATCATCGGTAAACGTCAATTACGAGCGTAAACAATTACGCAAGCGTAACACAAGTGGAGCAAGCGCCGAGCGGGAATCGTGAATGAAATCGAATGATACGGCAAATTAAGGCGCGTTCCAAGTGATTTAGAAAATAAATTGAAGATCTATCAACTTGCCGTTCTATTTTTAAGAGAACTGTCAGTCGATCCTGTAAAAATCTCATCAACTTAGGTGAAGTTAGGCTGAAGTGAGTTGTCATAGTACCTGATGCTAGGGATTGACACTTTTGACAGCTTACTTCACAGAGACATTTTTACAAAATACTGCTGTTCTCTTTACATAAGTATGATTCAAACTTTTATGAAACTGCTCGAATTTGAAAGTTCATTTGCATACTTTGATCATGACATTAAAAAGTTAAACGACAAGAACTTATAAGAAATAATTTATTTCGTAATTCATGTTTTAGTCAGATGGAAATGTCCCAACATTGACAGGCTAATCCATCAACCACAGGAAACAGCTTAATATTGTATACAACTTCGATACAAGAGATAATGCCAAACTTGCAAAAGCACCATGTTGAGCAATTCTGACAACCCATCCATTTATGAAATTATTAACAATCCAGTGTGGAAGTACTTAGGTGGTTTTGGTTAAGAATTTCACTATCTAATGCTGGTGTTACACCTATTACCAAAGGAGAGCATATATAATGGACTCGGACAGAAGGCCAAGCCTTAGGCCAGGCCTAGAAAATCAAGAGTCACAGAACAATTTAAAAGCATGTGGGACACAACACGCTACACGATAACTGAATTTTCTACGCTCGTCGATCTGACAGAATAAACCTTAGGATGCGTGCATAACTCCGGCTGAATGGCCTATATCGCGCATTTGCATTCTGCGTGTAAGCGCTCACGCATGGCCTTCTTTGGTAGGTAACATGTGGTCTCTCGAATGTGTACACACCCTAACAAATACAAATTAATGGTTTTACAACATTGTGCACACCAGCTGTCTCGTGCCATTTCATGGTGCATTAGTAATACCCGCTTTTAATGGAAATATTAATAAAGAAACCACGGTGGTCCGAAGAACAAGATCAGGTTAAGTCAATTTCATTAAAATGCGCAGCTAAGGAGAGCTGTAGCCGTAATAAAAGTAACAGCTTCCTGCTTAACTCCTTTGTAATTAAAGTACATCATTGTATAGCCTCAAGAAACAGATTTTTAATTACTGGCGAAAAAAACTGCATAAATTAAATTATAGGCTCCGCAAAATACTGAGAAATAAAAGCTCTCTAGCTTCGTCAGAGCATAGCTGAGGTGACCAGCCAACAATTTGAAGTGATAGGCGTATCAATGGAGCTTCACGGTTGTAAGCCTGACTGACGTGAACTTTCAACATAATTAATATTGTTCCGATGCCATTTATATTTGCTGACCCGAGATTGCAGAAACGGTTCATCTCATATGATTCGCATATACTCTTTAGGAAATATTACCGGAGATAAATTGGTATTTCGAAATCTTTAATGATAATTGTCTTCGACGTCAATAGTCACGATTCGATTCACGATACTTCATAAACAACGAGTTATTTAGCCCAAAGAAATTGGTATTTTACTGACTATCCTACAAATATTCATGATTTCACTAAACTATAAGATGAAGCCCAAAACACATCAGAACTGAAGATATAAAATACAGCACAGAGTAATAACAGAAATGTTTTCCTCACAAATGGGCATGAAGACAACTCAAGTTAAACCACGAAAACCAATAAACTTGAGCTCAGAATGAAGTACAGTTTTACAACTGTAGACGTTATTCAGACGTGCAATATCATCAGCAACAGTGTTGCTAATGAGCTAATGAAAAGCGACAATTACGGCACTAGTCCTGAGGCAACATGACCACTTCGAATTTATGGGTTAACGACTAAGTGTACTTCCTCAGTGAGTTTACTTAGCTTAGAGATTGACACAAAATTTTGATAGAATGAAAAAATTTACATAGGAATTTGAGGAAAGAATGTAAATGTTGGGATTAGTACAAGCAAAGAGAAGCCTATGCCCAGCAGTGGGCGATTTTGGGATGTGAATGATGATGCTCATGTAAATGTTGGAATTTCTTTGGAGTGCTCCTAAAGATGCAAAAACAAACAATTATCTTCGAATTGGTCATATTAGTTTTTAATTGTAACCAGACTTTCCATTGATGCTTCTACTAACCAACCCAATTAAACGAAATGATTTCAACTTTTACAAGAATTCTCGTAAAATCCGCTTTCTCATACTAAAACACTTCTAAACAAATAGTATCAAGTATTCAAGTCCAAACAAGTCCTGTCCACGACAGACAGCTTGAGTAATGCTGTTAGTATCGATTTAAGGACGTATTAGCTTTTATAGGAAGACAGAGCAGCTCCGTGACTCGATGGAGATTGATCGGATCTCTCCCTCGTGTCGTAAGGTGCTTTATAAGTCTGTATTGACCTTATCTGGTACGTTATAGCGTTGGTCACTCATCGGAGCTGATGTATTGCGTTCAGTTGCGCTTGCGTTGTGATCTTATTAAGCTTTTAAATGGTTTTGACGTGTATGTTCATTTAGTGACAGGTTTAGAGAGTCGATGCCAGAAATAGCCTCATAGCCTATATAGAAAGGGGTGTATTTTTCAAGTGGGAAAATAGTTTGTTCGATTTTCGTCTCTTCGAACAAATTCCCGTGACAGTTTCTTACAGCGATGCCTTGTAAGAAAAAAAAGAAAGAAAAGTAAGAAAAGTACCACACAGTGTGTGTACCCACAGTGTGTTTTCGACATCAACTCTTTCTATTCTACAACGGCTTTACCTAGTACCAGTTCCATCTCTAAATCAGTTTCGCTCATCTAAAAAGGAATGACACAAATATGTCGCAACACCAAGTATGCCAAAAACTGTAAACACAGCTTCCTTGTCCATTATCATCTAATCTCTACATGTCAACATTCTAATTTGCCCGTTGTTCCATTTTCTGTAAACTTATCGTGACTGTGGCTCCCAGCACGCCTCGGGCACAAATCTTAATAGATTTCTTCATTATTGGACGACCGACGTCGATATGCATTGCAGATATTATGCGCAGTAAATTATGGCCGAGTCCCCTTCGGCTAATTGTGACGTCAGATCGATATCGATGAATCGATAACGGTTTGTGATCTCGATTCTTTGATCGGTTGTCCTGAAAATAACGCTAACGGAGTCAGAGTTTTTCTTTATGATGTTTTTTTGTAGAATAACATAATCTACCACGAACAATACCTGCAGTAGCGATATCTTCTTTCTACTCACTACAAGTGAAATCACAACAGCACCCATAATCTATTTGTTTGTAAATCAAATACGAGAATATTATTCTCGAATTTCCTGAATATGGGAGCTTAGAAAGTGGGCAATATTTCATGGATCCCATTAATAAATGGTTTGTAAGGTCGCCGGTGAGAGCGAATCAGTTTGTTACATTGAAGGGTTAGTGAAAATGGCATAAATCAAAACTCGGATGCACCCTGATTGCTACAGGAACAATAATTCAAGTGGGTAAAGCTGACGGCGGAGCTTTCACGTGCAATTTTAATGTTAGGTTTGCTGTTAAATTCTTTACAGTGTTATGATGGTTATTTGATGGCTTTCAATAACGTGGCTACTTTTTTGCCTAGTCAGACTTGTTTTAAAAGTATTTGTATCCGATGGTCCTTTGGATCTATTTCTAATGGATGTCAAAACGATTCCGTTTTGTACAATTAGGTAACTTTCTTTTCAAGCTATTCTTGAGTTATAGACAGCTTAAAAATAGATCATGCGGTTTCTTTAACAAAACTTTTGAATCCAAGATGACATTTAGCAATAAAATCCGACTTGCACATGAATGAAACCATCAATTACAATTTCATATATATTATCTCGGAACATGATTTATATTAAAAATAAGCATTGTATGTAAAGATAAGATCTTAAACGGCAAAAAATCAATGTTCCGATCGATTACCGGAGGCATAATAGTACAATATTATTATTATTAAAGTGACATACTGTCCTCCAGTGGCTACTTACAAATGATTGATGATCAGACCATCTGTTCTGATGTCGGATATAATGATGCTTAATTTGATAAGAAAATACGTGCATAATGTTCAGGTAAATTGGTGGTTTATAAATTGGTGATAAATGTGATCGGAAGCTAACGCCATGAGTCGATAATAATATGATCAAGTACGTTCTTGTAAGTCTTACTTAAAAGATTTTAAATTGACCTTGTCGAAAAGACTATTTTTGTACTTATGCATAAGATAATCACCCTGTAATGTTCCCACTACTCGGAAACAGGCATTTTTTATTCGAGAGGGAGTGGGCTGTAATCTATCACGCGGGCCCAGTGCGGGTCGGTAGATGTCACATGTCTACGAATTTTTGGTTCTAGGACATGCCGGTTTCCTCACGATGTTTTCCTTCACCGTTTTGAAAGCAGTGGTGATGAAATTGTTTTACACAAAGTAAAGCGCCTGCCTAAGTTCGAACCCACGATCGTAACTCGTAAGTTGGGGCTGTTACAATGGGCCTCCACTGCTTTATTGTATGGTATGTCACCGGCATGCCTGAAGGATATTTCTCGACGGCATGTTAGAGGTCCATGGGCGGCTTTAAAAATCTGACACCAGGTTAGTCACTAACAACACGCAAAGAAGATGATTGTATGATATTCATGTTATTGGTTCTTTGTCCAACTACACGACATCTCTTAGAGTGCAATGAAAATTGTCTTACGAAATTAAATCCTATGTATTTAAATTACTCCGATCGCACCAAAATCATGGTCACAAACTTGAACCCCAAAATTGGTTTATCAATTATCTGATATCAAAATTATCTGGTCATTCAAGTATCCAGTAGTGGTTTTAAAAATAATTAATACACATCACACGTGCTGTATTATTGAGGAAGTAAATTATAACGGCTCATGTTCCGGAAGACATTATCGTGATCATCAAGCCGGGTTGTACCATCTTGAACTTGTACCACTCATAAATTATGGAAATATAAATTGATTAAAGTAAAATTTAGATTGATTGTGTTGAAATTATATGGCAGGATTTGAAGTTAAAAGCTTTAAACCTGTCTGTTGTCTGTAATTTTAGAAAACGCCAGAAGGCTTTGGATTTTGATTATGAAAACTTACAATATTGAAATACTTATCAGTTAATAATACTATGGGTAATCTGGAAGGCAATCGTCAATCATATAAAGACAAGACTTAACTTACTTACTAGGTAGTTACAGGAGCTGGCTAAGTAATAACAGCCGCACGAGTCGATCCATCAGGTTAAGCTACGCTTGCCGGGGTTGGTCCGGGGACGGGTGGATGGATGGATGGATGGATGGATGGATGGATGGATGGATGGATGGATGGATATGGATCTCTACATACCGAGATTCCTCCGTGCCTCGGAAACCACGTTAAGCCGTTGGCCCCGCTGCCATTCATGGATCTTTGACTGTCGTTACAGGTCGTCAGAAACCCGAAAGTCTGACAACCAGTCTTACCAAGGGGTATCGTATTACCCAGCTACTGGGTTGTGGAGGTCAGATAGGCAGTCGCTCCATGTAAGATACTAGTATTCAGCTGAATCCGGTTAGACTGGAAGCCGACCCCAAAAAAGTTGAGAAAAGGCTAGGCAGATTGACTGGGTAGTCACAGTATTTTGAACAAACTTGAAAATATTTCAGTAAAAATATTATAAACAGAATATGCTTTTAGAGAGGCCGAAGTAAAAAAATGCGATACCTTTTAAAATACTTTTAGCTATCACAAAAACCGCGTGAAGAAACACAGAGAATCAAAACTTTAACAATGGATACTCCCCAACAATGCCTTCGACAATCTAGCAAAGAGACTTTCAATATTACCATTTATTTAGCACCAGAAATGTAGGCCACAAGTTATAGCAAGATATTACAGCAGCAGCAGACTGGAAGCTGGGGCACACGAAGCATTCAGCTAAGCAAAATGGGTGCATCTATTTTAGACGGCTCGCACGTTAGGCATTGCTGTTTTGAAGACCTTATTTAAAAAGAGCTTTTCTATGTAAAAGCTAATATTTTGATTTCAGTGGACCTAATATTTTGTGTTTAGAAGAATTCAAGTAGGTACCAATTTAGATTTCTGCAGGGTAGTAAATGTGTTGGAAAATTGCGATTTGGTAAAGATGACAAAGGGAACAGGTAAAAGGACCAGCATATTAATTAAATAAGCTAGGTTAGACGGAACTCAGGATATGAATTCGTCCATGAAAGGATTTTGAGGGTTCCACCGAACAGCACTTAACAAAATTTTGATTTGGTGCCGAAAGTGGAATAGCTTAGTTGCTGTTCGCTCAAGTGCAGTTGAAATCGGTGCTGTAATTGGAATACCTCGACAGGATATGCCAAAGTAAACAGTCTTTTGAAAATCTGCCTAGTTAGAATTCTACTTTCAAATCCTGTGCACCAAATGTCAATTATGTGCGAAACACTAACCATTCATTACTAGATGCTTATGTAAGAATGCAAATCATCACCTTGCTAGCATAACAGATGTTATCCAGATAACTGATGTACACAAGGTAATGACGTTGTTACAGCAATCTGCGATTGGATTCGGTTCGTCTGACCGAGTGGGCGTCACGATCGTTTATGGTACAGAGAATGGTCGTCGTTCAAAACTAAATACGCGCAAAACATTGCATAATAATAATGTTCGTGTTAAATATATTAAACGTAATAATGCATGTCTTATGTAGATTTCAAGTTATGGCTATTTAAAGATGTCAGGAAGTGAGAAATAGTCTATTTAGAAAATTTAAACTACAGTGAAAGAAAGAATCTAAATAAATTGAATCCAACTAAAATGCTCAGAAAAAATACAAAACATTCTTCTTTGTAATCACCAAAAGTTACAAGATATATCCGTTTTATTAACACAACTCTTTTATGTAACCAGCACTAGACAGGTGATCAAATAATTATCACCTTCTAACCAATTGGTGGTCATAGTCTGCTTCCATATTCAGATAATTAGCAAGACCAACAGGCCGAGGAACCGTTCGTGTCGCTATTTAGTTATTTTTTACTCTACAATCTACAGACTCAATGGAGCCGTCATAATTCGGACAGACGTGACGTAACCGGCTATGCTTATTGAAGCTACTATAAATATTATCGTAATATTAATTAAGATCAGTCTTTATAGTGGCGATGATAAAGCATTTCGAAAGGTTTTTAGCATATATTCTAGAATGACATGTAATTGGCTAAAATCATTAGTTTGAGGTGCTGTGCTACCTTTGACTGCGTCAGTGAGCGCAGATCGCGTAGTTGAATATTGGGCGGAAACTGAACTTTTTGCCATCAATACGCTAAAAAAAGATAAGTCAAGCAAACATGAAGACTTCCTGATTATGGACAAAGCTAAATTAGGAATATAGAATGCTAAACGTGCACTTACCTAGATCTTTACTAATTTGAACACAGCGATGCATCGCTTCACAGCACATACACGCATAGCTAAACCTGGACAGCACACCGACCGCCCGAACACATTATGCAAGCGAATCGCGCACAAAACCGATAATTCGATTCGATCTTATGTCCGATTT
Organism: Agrochola lota; assembly: GCA_947364205.1. Lineage (NCBI taxonomy): Eukaryota > Metazoa > Arthropoda > Insecta > Lepidoptera > Noctuidae > Agrochola > Agrochola lota. The sequence goes on from OX376228.1 coordinate 17,685,177, forward strand.
CTAATTCGATTGTGATTGCGTTCCGATTGTAATGATAGTGGGCCGAAATGGATATGACAGTTCATAAATAGTGGCGCTGTTAGTAATTTAGTCACAATGGCCCGAGGGTGGGTTCAATAGAGTTTTCGGCTTTGTTACGGCTGTAATAATTATTGTTACGTAAATTGAGAGGCTATTTGCTGGCTATTCAACTGCGCCTCGAGTGCAGTGTTAAAATTAGACGAGTTATTAAAATAGGCACTGAAGTTGTAACGTGACCTATTGACTGGCCTTTCTTTCCTTTATAGTTCAACTATGCAAACTCATGGCATAATAATTCATTGCCAATAAAACAAGCAGCTTGAGAGCTTTATGACATGTATGGTCCTTAATAAAATCCTATAAGTTCTAATACGATAGAATTTGTTACACACTTCAGCCTCGCAGTCGAAATGTTGACACAATTCAGTGACAATCTATAGAAAGTTTCAGGCTTGTAAAGATTTATCACCAAACCCGAGCAGTGCCGAGTTTTGCCGAAGTGAGTTCGTGAGGTCGCGTTCCCTCGTCCATGTTCCCGTCAGACGTGACGTACGGCGCGGACGCATCTCACACCGTGTCCTTTCACTAATATTGCTCAATACAATGAAGCGACGAATTAAATAATGTGTAGTGTAATAGGCGCCGGAGACAATAGCAACGGCACTTGATTTGTTACAGCGGCAGCGGTGACTTCGACGGTATATTGTTGAGATGGTTTGATTGATCCGTGATGTGGTTTTGTGTTCACATAGATATAACATACCTCTTGAAGAGAAATCTCTCTTCAATAGGTATATTTTACCTATTTATATGCCTATAGTAATTTATCATTTTAAGATTGAAGACTCTATAATATACCTCAAATTGCTAAGCATGATCCTCCGGTAGATCAAAAATACTGCAGCATTAATTTTGAAATAAATATATTGTAAAGTTGAGGATTAATGTTAAGTACTATCGTTTGACGAAAACACGATTCCATAAAATTTTGCCGACGGATGTTTTTTCCAAAGTTACCTCCAAACCGAACAATAAATAGCTGGTATTCAAAACACATCTACTTCAAATTAGATCATGAAAGTTTGCATAATGACTAGCAGATAAGTATGTACTATCTTTTTTATTTATTTTTTATTACCTGTTATTATTGCGGTAAAAAAATAAATTACCTAAACTATTAGCACCTTGGAGCCTTCTCCCCGCCGCTCAGTCTCGCTCTCACTCAGTCCGAAAGCAGTATCGTGCGAGCGAAATAAGGCTTGAATTTTGGATGAAGACTGGGAAATTTTTGGACGGTCGTTCAAATTTTGACTTTATGTTAAATTCAGAAAGTGCTTATTGGTTTTCCTAATTATAATAAAAGTTATCAATTTGATGGCTTCATCCAAATAACGATATTTGAATTCGAGGAACTCTTGCAGGAATCATCCAACATGGTTGCATATTCAACAAGGCAAAATAAAATCGATTTTTTTCAAAAACTTTATTCTAGTAACATTTTTGATTTGACTTGCCCAAGTTAGTTTATCAGAATCATTACCGCGTCATTTGTATAGAACCTAATGCACATTAACTTCCAACGTCTCTCCCATAATTTATGGTTTCAACTATATCAAGTCTTCCCTAGAAACCGGGGAGGATGTGCTTGTCTCATAGTAATATATTATTATAACTACTCTCGATTGGTTAGTGGGCGTTTCGAGGACAGATTTATTGTGGAAACTATCGGTCGATATCGTCGTGGTAATTTCTATTAAGTAGCGAATAATTTGTTAACATTGGGCAGAAATCAGGTGGAATTGGATTAGAAGTATGATTTCAAAATAATTAGACTAAGGGTTCTATTAGAGATAATTCATTATCTGTGCTGCTGGGGAGTTTGTTGCGCCACTTCTTCTTCCCAGCTAAGCACTAGAAAGTGGTGAAGGGCGGGCGTTTTTGGGGGACTGTCTTATGTAATTATGACGTTCGGAAAGTGCTGATTCTCAGCCTATTTTCAATAAATGACTTTTGAATTTTGAATTGAATTAACTGTGTAATCTGAAAAAGGATTTGTCCTGTAGTAAAGAAAGTTTGTTTAAGACGACACTATAGTGAGTATAAAAGTATACGTTGTTTGTTTTCAAATTAAACACATTAGTAATGTTCTCAAACACTATTGTCTACATTTCTCCTTTCTCAGGCCTGCTGGAAGAAATTTCAGGAATTAAGCAGTACCTTATACCTACTCAAAATGTATATGTTTTTTCTCTATGTATTTTACTGCGTGTACATAAATATTAAAATAAAATAAAGTAAGTATTTGCAATTGCAAATGACGTAATTCTTTTATTTGCTATCTTGAATATCTTTAAGGTGCAGCTGGCTGTTTAACTTCAGTGACTGGTTGGTATAACATGGCATATTCTCTCTCTAACATCCAACGTTTATCAAGACATGAAGGCCAGCAATACTCATATAAAACGACGGCAAACTAAACGAAAGACGTAGACTGGGCAGATAATGATTAATAGACGTCCTATCTTGCCTATTCAGCCGTCTGCATTGTCGTCTGCTCAACAAAACCATGTATCTTTATAAGAAAGTAGCTCCGCGCCGCGGTTTCACCCGCATAAGTCTCGATTCCATGGGAATATCGGGATAAAAAGTATCCTATGTCCTAACCCAGATCTTGGTCTACCCCTGTGTAAATTTTCATCCAAATCCGTGCCGACGTTTTAGCGTGAAAGCCTAACAAACAATCATACAAAAATCGTATCTTTTCTCTTTATGATATTAGTTTAGTTTTAAATAGATAAAGTACAATTTATGAAAAAAACATAGGTACCTTCTTGAGCAATGGCGCAGACAGGTCATACAGCCTACTGGTAACCAGTAGCTGGTAAACAAGCATCTTAGTAAGGACATTCAATACTTACAACACAACAAGTCCCTAGTCAATACCAACAATGTATCAATCTTTACCTATCATAATGACTGCCACATAAAATGTTATTACTTTAAGTAAATATTTTTCTACAGCCAACAACAATGGCACTTTTCATCACAAAGTAACGTTACTGTACTTTATTTATTATGTGAAAGGGCACTATTTGACCATGACAGGGTCGACGATATGACATTTCAAACAACTGACAGTCGGAACACAATGTAGTATTTCATTGAACTTAAATTCGAACAAATATCTGGGTCATTTTCGGCTGCATTCCAGAGCATGGTAAAAAGGAAATGACAAGTGAAATATTCATGTCATTAATTATTTTTAATGTAGACAAGTCATATTATTGGCTGGTATTATTAAATGCGCCAGCAAAGATTTAAATCATTAGATTTGCCCTCACCGTACTAAGTCGCGCGAAAAACTGTTCATACTGAGAAAAGTGAGCTAGCACAACAATAATGGTGTTTCCATGATAATCAAGTCAAGTCTCTTGTGTGTTTCAAAATGAAACAAAAACTTGACCGTCTTTAGACGCGGCAGATCTACGATTGATATCTTTGGCCTTATCTCTAACGTTTTGCACAAGTGTTAAATAAATAACTTGATTAATGATCACCTGAATACTTATCATCATACACTCAGTTACCTACAAACGTTTGAAACGGATATGGAAACAAGAATGTATGTATAACAGTTTATTCAAATTAGGTGCCAACTTTTATAACATCCTCAAAGGAAGTGTTCACACTCACTGCATGCTATTAAAATGACGCAACTTTACACCTCACGTAACATTCCACGCTGATTGACATCTGCTACAACTATAACGAGTAAATTGATCGATTATAATCGCATAATACAGACAAGGACAATCGATAAACGTGTTTATTTTATATCGATGACAGATACAAGAATATCGAGACTTTCGTTTTAAATGATTGACTGGACAAATAAGCAAGACAATAACAATGATTGATGTATGAATGGTAATGCCTGTCATTTAGATTTCGATGTATTTACATTACAAAGATAATGGAAATGCTGGAGAAAAGGGCGTAGATTTTATCTTGGGATATGCAGACCACCTTACGCGACGTCGCAGCTATGTGCATTGCATTGATATTTGCAATCAACATTGTCTCGCTGCTTTTGTTGTTTCTGATTCCATAAAACATATCTTTAGATGGTGAAACTCTATGGTATGGTATTTTAGGAAGAGTACCTGGGCGACCGAGCTCTACTCTGGTAAAAATAGAGAATGCTCATTTGATAGTACAGGATAGTTCTTACTAATTCCATGCTGCCACGATATTAGGTACTTACTAATTCCATGCTGCCACTTCATTCACCCTCGTAATGATGAGAATAAAACAAAAACAAATAAAATTCAAATCGGTTGAGCCATTTTCGAGTTTTTGCGAAACTAATGCACGGCAATTGATTTTTATATAATTAAATAGATTTAAGATTTGTCAAATGAATAAATAAACTAATAACTTACAGTTGGTAATCAAGCTTAATATCAATTTCACTGACTTTAACTACAAATCTTTATTACTTACGTAGGTATTCGTTATCTATTTGTAGTTCCCTTGAGCCACATCCTAGAGCTAGACAAATATGCAATGGTTCACAAAAAATGACAAATTGTTGGGCTGTCGCCAGGCGGCCAGTAGGCGGTAACTAACCTATTTCCTTCATTTGTCTGTCGTAATTAGCACCAGACGAGACACAAATAATTATGTGTAGACACCTACTTGCCTATTATAAGACAATTTACCTACTGTTAGTATACACAGGGTGGCAGGGAAATCGACGGGAAAACTGATATCATGAATTCAGTACATGATTCTGAACCCCCTTGCGTTGAAATTTTTCGTCAGTAAACTTTTTTTAAATCTGCTGTTTCATAGAAAATTGCAATACCTACGCGGTCAAAATGTACGGGTTTTGTTTTTCTTTTAAATAACCGACGAAAAATTTCAACGCAGTAGGGTTCAGAATCATGTAATGAATCCATGGTAACAGTTTTCGCGTCGATGTCCCTCCCAGCCTGTATTACAGTAGGTGCTCGATAATCCGGTTTTTTTCGCCCACGCCGGATTATTGAATTTCTATAGGAAATGTCAGCTAGGTAGTAGGAAATAATTTTAACACAGATTTGGAAAGTAAAACATCGTTATTACTTTACCTTCTCGTAGAATCGGACCGGACTCCAGAACGGCAACGATCAATGCGCGCGCTCTGTAATCCGGCACTTTTGTATCAAACTTGCCGCGGGATTACAGAGTAAAAGACGGATATCTATGGTTGGAGAGCTTAGAAAACACCGGACTATTGAACGTGTCGGATCAGTGAGTGCCGGATTACCGATACCTGCTGTATGTACTTAAAATAACCCTTCGGAATATAAGATCAAAATCAATCTGCCTAGCCTTTCCCCAACTATGTTGGGGTCGGCTTCCAGTCTAACCGGATGCAGCTGAATACCAATATTTTACATGGACCGACTGCCTACCTGACCTCCACAACCCAGTGGGTAATACGATACCCCTTGGTAAGAGTGGTTGTCAGACTTTCGGGCTTCTGTCTATCCGTAACGACTGTCAAAGATCCACGAATGACAGCCGGGACCAACGGCTTAACGTGCTTTCCGAGGCACGGAGGAGTCACGGTCTTCGGAATATAAGATATCAGAGAAATATTGAATACTGCCATGATTGGGCATAAGATCTTTTTAAGTATTTATTTCTAAAAAAGAATCATCTTCTAGAATTTTTCCTAGTCCTTGGGTTCCTTTAGAGACACAAATCTCACAAGCACGAATACCCAGACCAGATAATACCAATCCGCATAGATTGGTATTATCTGGTCTGTCTATACGCCATGTCACCTATTTGTTTCGGGTCTTCCCTGCACCAGAAAAGCATCAAACGCTATATTTGTACAGGATACACCGCCATATACAAAATAAACACGTATACAATATACTCATAGTACCTAAACATATAACACAAACTACTTTCATTAACATTTATAATATTAGCATATCAAAGGCGTTTTCACTCGCGCATCGAGTATGGCCACATGCGGCTTTGTACGGGCATTGTATGCGCAGGCGCAAGACGTGCGCGTAAAGAAAATATTTGCATAATCATCGCGCAACGGATTCATTGCCGCGGGCTCGTGTCCAATGTTTCATACGATACGTTAAAGGATTTTTTTTTCTATAAGAGTTATGGTTATATTGTGTTTAATTGAAATGACATGTTGGTCAGGATAAATCCGTAGCTCTTTGTAAATATTGGTAAATTAATAAACACTAAACAATTACCTACTTTTTTAATCATTTACTTATTATTTATAAGAAAGGTATATTTGTCAATTTGTTTTAAATAGATTTATTTGTCACAGAAACCAAAAATCAATGGCAAAAGCATGTTCACTGAGATGGGCGTTAAACCTTATGTTCTTAAAAAAAAAAATTGTAGGTATGCCATTCACCTTTATTTAAATGGCCTGCTTAAAACTAGCAACCATTGGCTCACCACTCATATTTCTAGATGCAAATAACTGTAACCCCGACAAGAAAAAGGTGTCATCTCATACACACAGTGGGGTGCCAACGTCTAGGGGGTCGTCCATTATTAACTTTTTTACCCCCCCTTCCCCCTACCCAAGGTCACGTGTACATTTTTTGTGCAAAATATCTTAAAAAATTACAGAATATTTAACTTTAAATAGAAAGAAAGTAATAATTTTCTTAATATTAACTCATCTAAGGCGGTAAAAAATATATTTTTCAACGGGCTTTGTCAGGGGCCTAAGAGGTGTTTACTAATTTAAATCCATCCCACATAGCTCTAAAAGAACCAGAAAGTGACATAAGACCATCCTACCATGACAACCAGTACAACTTGTTTTACGCTAAGCCAAGAAAACAACAATAAAGTTTGACGTGTCGTCCAAACAATGGACTCATGCATACCCAAGCGCAGTTAGTTCAGTCAGCTGTCAATCAGTCGCGCGCCTGCGTGGGCGTCGAATGCACGGTGACATTGGAAAGCGATCACGTTAACATTTTATTGGTCAATAATATACTCGGGTGATATATTTGATTTAAAAAAAAATTACAATATTATCTGCGATAGGGATTGGACATACGACATACCTAAATCATAATATGCTTAAATTATTTTATCACTTCATTTGCCGGTAGGTACCTTGGAAAATTTTCAGAGGTTTCATCTTCTCAGTATTTATGCTCATACTTTAGAAATCAACAAGAACGAAGTTTAGTATTTTCTTGACTACTTAAAAGTGATTTATGTAGTTGTATTTTGCGCCAATATATTTGAATAAACATGATGGTTTATACTGAAACGCGCCTATAAAGAGCGAACATTTAATAGTGCTCTGTCGCTGTATATTCTCTGATGAATAGTCTGTTGTCACTGAATAATCTCAACATGGTACATCGCCTGCAATCTTCAGGATCAACCTGCAGATTTCGGGCGCCAGATAAGTATCTAGCGCCTGAAAGCTGCGCAATAATCAGGTTCGTTTAATTCAAGATTTGGTAAGCAGATGGCGATGTCGATAAGCAAGGGTAGCACGGGATCTGTCCAGTCAAATGTATCGTACGTACTTATCACCGAAATTATCTGATGAACCTAATAATATCAGGGCTAACTTTTCGAAGAGATCGAAAGGCAGTATAAAAATTGTAATGTGTAAGTCGCAAATACAATGTTGAAGATTTACTGACACAAATACCTACGTAGTTCTTTTAATTTAACTTTCACTAAAATAACTCTTCATTATAATTTAACTACTTTATTAAATAAAAACCAAGACAAAGGGATTTAACGAAGTCCATGCGAGCTGAAAATTGATACGGTTTATTGACTCTTTACGAGTTTTCGTCTTTTTTTACTGCGTGCACTTTATCCGGGCAGTAGCCGGTAATCCCCGGATCCTGTTACTCGTCAATATTGAGTTTCAAGTCAGCCTGTAGTGTTTGACATGACAGTAAAAAAGAAAAATAGTAAAATTAATTGGTAGAGAAAGTTGCTAGGGAGTTATATGGACATTATTTTATTGATTGTTGTTTTTAACAGTAAAATTAGGAAAGAAACTGTCATTTAAGTTAAAAAACAAAATCATAAATCGGTCAATGCAGGCTAACAAATATTTTACCCTAACTCGTTCACTGTTCAACACTGGCCTCATGAAAGCAGTTACCTAAGTTACGCCACAATACCTGGAGTATAAAAAGACATCAACCACACCATTGTCGTCTAAACTTAAAGTAAACAGTTATTTATTTAAACAAATAATAAAATCTTCTTCTTGAAGAAGAAGATGACAAAATCATTCGTTTAAATAAATAAATAAATGTTTTTGAAGGAGATTTATCACTGCGGTTTTCTTCAAGCTATTTGAAAACGAAAATTAAATTCCTTTCAAAGCTACCACAGATAATTTTCCAACAATTTTCCGTGAGCAACATCTCTTTTCGATTCTCAATAAAAAACACATCCAAATAAGAACTTGAAACGCAATTTTCCTTAACAAAGAAGGGCAGAAAGGGCCACGCAGCGCACGCGCAAGCAGGTGATAATATAATTACGAATCGGTCACTGCGCAGTAAATCAGAGACGCCCTGGAGGGAGCCACGCCCCCCCCCCCCCCCCCTCCTTACACTTTTAGCGAAAGCGACAACCCTGCGAAGGGCGATACTAATGTGTGTAGTATGACCAGAATACATTAATTAAAATGAGCATAAGTTAATTTGTCGTAACAAGCTTTGAATTTGTTGAAACAGAGAAAAAGGAACTCTCTCATCACAAAATAAAACTAAAACTTAATATCTATCTGTGAATAGATACATTGACGGCAAATAAGCCAAAGCATAATACTCAGTCAGATATGGAATCCAGCAAAACTAGAAAGGGGATGACATAGCCTTCGTCAATCCCAAGCTCCTGTGGGATATCCATTTCATTGCCATAATGAACATAGATGTCTGTATCGTACTTGTAAATTCTGTAATTCTAAATAAAATAATACCGTACAACTGACCTGTATCGGTTTATGATACTGAGTATAATGGCATAACTAGAACCACAATTCCATTTTGGAAAGCTCAGACCTAAAGAGTAAACCTACAACTCCACAGTTCAATATTTTAATCTTTACTGCCCGTTTCAATTGGATACAAGCACTAATACGTAGTTTCTCGAATTGAAACAGCGTAACACAATCCAGCTATACAAGTAATTGATGGTCACTGCGCCTGCGTCGATAGCGCTTGCAGCCGTCAGCTATAGAATCCGACGGACGAATTATTGCGAAGGGCATAACAAAGATTGCGATGCACTTTCTACGGAGGCCTCTCTTATTGGGCGGAGGTAATAAGCTATTTTTCAATTGCATGTTCGATTCCTTTCGCGTATTACTTTCGCATTGATTTTAAATTGTTCTGGCTTCCTACTGCGAGGTTTAATTCGATTTTGTTTTTGATGGGGAAACGAGAAAATTTGAAGCTTCATGGGCACGGATCCTACACCTAGTGCGAGTGCGATATTCCTGATCACACCATGTTGCACTTGCTGGAGTGTCCTAAGTGCCCGTTTACTTGCACTAAAGAAGACCTAATGAACGCCTCTGATACTGCAATTAATGTGGCCACCTAGTGAGCTCAAATAATATAAAAACAAACTACCATCAACACAAAAGAAGACAGGGCTAGTGAAAGCGCACATAGTACAAAATCGTTACCACTCTTAGTCTACTATTGACCTGCTGTAGGTATGTCTGGTAATTGGTAATGCTAAGTGTAACTCTCCTGTACCATACGTATAACCATCGATACAAATTCAAACGCCTCATTCGACAGGTTTGACAGTCAATTTAACGTATTTGTCATATAGTGATCAAACGCCCCAATCGACCTCAAAACATCAGCGCACAACAGACATTGTTAAAGTTTTGCAATAGAAACGTCAGTTGCTAACGTATTACTAAACAACGTTAGTACCAGACCCTACATAGCCCGACGTGGGTGTTATCCCATATTCAATAATGCACAATTAAAAGGCTAATGCACTCGCTAATGGCACGAATCGATATAAGTATCGATACTCATGACAAACTATCGAATAGTAAATCGATGAATACAAAGTCACCCACGCAACTACGGGCGGTCTGCCTGTTGTGTTTATTAATATGTTTGATTCGAGTCCACTACAGTGATATTATGTCAATAGATGCCAATTGAGTTACATAGATATGTAAAAAATTATATTATGGGTATTGCAACTAAACGGGGAATGATTGAAACTGTTTACGTTACAGGCATTCAGACTGATATAAAAAACATTGGTTAAAAGTTGTTTTCTCATTGCCTTCAGGTAATGCCATGAAAAAACCGCCAAAAATGCCGGAAGCATGGTTCCAAGTTTCTAACTATGAACAGTTGGAAACTTGGAACCATGCCTTCGTTTCTCAATTACATCCACAAAAATCTCAGGTCTATTAGCAAACCACTTTAAGAAGATTAACCTTAACATTCGCTAAAATGTTAAACGCACAAAAACTACCCATTTCCTGCCTTTTAAAGTTATATTTAAGAATCTCAGTTTTTCCTCAGCTCCCGATTAATCGCGAGCCACATACATCGTACATTTAAGCTCGCAATCGGCATCTAAGCGTGGTATTTATAATTGGCTCCTGTTGGCGACTCTGTACTGTTAATTGGCACTACGAGATTCTCTCGATGCCGCCGTAATTACGGAGCGAGCGAGAAATTGTCTCTGGAGAAGGCATAGACCAAACGATGGCAAGGTAAGTAATTGAACAACTTGGTCATTTGCATACTTTTTTAATGTCTTGATTAGAAGGACCTGAAAGAATTGCGTTATAGATGCATCAACGCTTGTAGATTTAAAAAGTTTTCATATGGTTCCATCTTAGACAGATATAACAATAGGCCTGGTAAAAGGACTCAAGCAGACGGAAAACCAACTTCCAGAACGCGTTGGACAAAAAAGCCATGACGGAAACAACACAGGTCCATAACTACAATTTATATCCGCCCTACATTCAAACGACAGAATGACAATGCAAATCAAAACGCTCAAACATACTACCGTTACTTGTAATGCCACCAGTTTACATGGTCGGACAATCGCCAGCCAATAAAACCAAGACAAACGATCTCTTTCATATCTTTGTTGATTGCCTGTCCAACGCAGAACGCAGTACCAATACTCAATCAAATCGAAGTAGGGCGAGTCATTAGTGGGCCCTAAACTGGGTCGCATTGTGAATTGAATATTGTGATAATTTACCACGAGATGAAGGCGATTACGGATGAAATGAGACAAGTAATAAGTGGGCAAAGTGGGTATGTTGCATGAAATCGGAACATGCGGCTCAGACTTGAGATATGATTGGAGTTTCAAATATGTCAGTTGGTGCAGGCCAATCTGTTACGTTTGGTAATCTATTAACTCTTTTGATTTCTGCTACAGAAAACTTTGTAATCGATTTTGTAAGACCTCATACAATATCACTGCTACCAACTGTCAATCTCATCGGAGGAATAACACTTTCAGTGAAACGTTTCCAGGAATAACGATAAAAGTAACTGCTAATGCTGAAGCGCGATGCAAACATTATTGGTAAGCAGTTTCAATCGCCAGCATAAAGCACCTACACAGTACACATATCAATCAAAGGCTTCCAAGAAGGTATAAACTATCTTATTTTTGCTAATCTTGCTACTCCACTTACATCAATTTATCTTTAATTAAAATTGCAACAACAGTGTAGGAGCATGTCGCAAGGAAAGTTTTTATTATGAATGTCGATGGCTTTATGAGGCCATAGAAACAATAGATAGATTTAACAATATAGATAGTAAGAAGGCATATGATGGGTGATGGCTAATAAATACGTATGGAAGAAGAGGGCATGCTGCCCTGATTTCAAATAAATTGGGATAAGGGCGGGACGGACACGATGGAGCATACGATGGAGGTCTGCCCGGATTTGGCGGAGCACCGCCATGTCCTCTTGGACGCGATCGGCGGCATTGACCTCACGCGTCCGGCCCTGGTCCAGGCCATGATACGGAGCCAGAGGGCATAGGAAGCCGTCCGTGGGACGCGGAACGAGTGAGGAAAAGGCAAATTTCGGGCCATCACGCCCCTAGCCGCCGCAGGAGACGCCCTGGGCGTCGGGAATCCCAGGCCGATTCCCGGCAACCGTGCGCGAGCTTGCGGACGGTGAGCAATGGGTAGCTCGCCGTCCGATAAGGTCCAGGCCCGTGTCGACGGCGCGTTGTGTTCATCACAGACGAAAGACGCTGCAGCAGCAACTGGCTTCATCTCGTGGTAAATGATCGCTAACTATATCAGAAATGAAGTTATGGACCGTTGTTATTACATATTGCTACTTAAAACATTCTAAAACGTGATAAAAGAAGTCAACCTCACAATGTATGGTAATATATTTATCAACATAATATACTTTGACGATTTTGTTATGGCATGTGTTATCGCTACACTTAATTGTAATTCGATTCATACTGCTCTTACTTACTGATAAGAACCATAGTACCTACAGGCTGTACTGGACACAAATGAAAAATATGATTACTTTCAGTTTCATTTTCAGCCTTTTCATGATTTCTCTCATCAGTTTTTTACGACTCAATTTGAATCACTAACAGATTGAAACATTCATGCGAAAGCATTACCGAATTAAAATTCTATTCTTTTTGCTCCGATTGTCTCATAAAAAGACCGGATAGCAGTAAACTGATGTGGTTTTAGGCCAAGGCCTGACTCCGCCCCGTCTCGCCGGGTTATTAGTCGGCACGTTTGGATGGGCCCTTATCTGGGTCAAGCCAAATTCAAATGGACACATAAAAGTTTTATTACGAAAAATTGCCAGCGAAGTAAGTGATTATTAAAATATTAACCCTTTTAAAATTCAAGATGGAGATATTTTCTCCAGTTCCTTTATATGAGTCATCGGGTTATGACCGAATTGTGCCAAATGTTTGAGACATGGCTGTTCGTATTTCTTTTTTATGGACAGCATTAATCTTTCACTGTATAAACATTTTGGAATGAACAGAGAGCGCATTTATGCTCTGTACTTCATCATTTGAATGTCTCAATTAAGCAAAATTCTTTCATACTTCCCAAGTTTTTAGACTTCATGAGAACCTTGGAGATCGCAATAAAACTTCTAATAATCCATTTTCCCTGTCCTATGATCGTTAATACGTTGAATCTTGCAACACGTCATCCGTAGCTATTGTGGTGCCAAACTGCCCGGCACCCACTTATGCTCATTATAATAAGAAAGCCGTCAATGACTCAAACCGGGAAGGAACTGCAAGCCATTCGGAGAGCAAGTTCGGTTTTAAATTACATGCATTCCGGGTGGCGCCGGGGGCAAGAACAATGTGTTATTGTCGGTGGTTGTGACGATTTGGGTTCAATTCGATCAGAATTTTTTAAACCATTGCTGATTCTGAATCATTACAAAAACTCATGGATGATTTTCGGGAAAATCTTGTCATCCTTTGTGCTGGAATCTTGAACGAAGTTAAGTTTAGCCTTTTTGTGCCACAAAGCCCTGTTAAGAACTCTATCGATTGCTGTAAGAGATCCCATAACTGTAAAATTAAACATATTGTCGTAGGCTCTCAATTCAGAGGTATGAGGAACAGTGTGTAAAGTTCACTCATCCTCTATTGAAAAGGGAGGATTCTCCTACCAGACGAATGTCGTGTCTGGCGGGCAACTGTCCAAAGGTTCAAGTCGGGATCTTTTATATTTATGTCGATCGCGCGGTAAATTCTAATTGCGCGATGCAGGATTTTGCGTGACGTCAAGTCTTTATGATGCGTAGTTCGCATGTGGCGATGTAGATGCCGATGCCGCCACACTCAAAACACTACTTCGTATCTCAGGATCTATCCGTATTAACTTCAAGCGATTTTAAATTTTACTCTCTAGAAAGATCCTATTCTGTACCAGGACTAGTTATTGCTACCTGATTTTCTTTTTTTCCAGTATTTTCTCTTTCAATAACAAAACCACGAAACTGACGGAACCCGTTCAACAAATAATGGAATATCAGTCTTGTTTTCTTCAGTGATTGTTGTTCGTGAATCACTTGGCTATCACTTTCGCATCGATGTGTATTGAGTAAGATACATCCATATGAATACTGCGCGTCATCGTATTCAGAATATGATTAGCATAACGAGGAAGAGAGATAACGCCTACTCATGTAACTATTGAAATCTTGTAAATACATGGAGTATTATTTATACATAGATGACTTGGATGTACGTTCTTATGTTATTGGTACTTTCGATGTGCCATCTGGTAACCAATATTGTAAAGACAATGATTCGTTTTTAATGACTATATAATATTGGTTAGACTGGTAGCTGACCCCAACATATGTAGTTGGGGAAAGGCTAGGCAGATGATGATGATATTAGAGGCTCTATAGTTTGATCACGATGTAAGTCACCCAAAGTTATGGCCGATTCCTATAATTTACAGACCGTCCATGGTTAAAATTAAGACTCTTGTATTATATATTTACCTATAATTAATCAAATACCTTATAGCTTTGCATAGTAGACCCTCCCATAAGGAAGTAGCTATCACAGGTAACTTACGAATCTAATTAGATGCACAGTACGGCAATTAAAAAAAATACCGTTGGTACGCAAATCTACATTAGCCGCAGCAGTAGATCTACAGTATGTTAAGCCTACAACGTTCTCACATTCGCAAAATTTTAAAGAAAAGAAACTATATAAAAGATTAATAAAAATAAAGACTTATTTATTGCCACTACAGCTGTAACAAACCAAATTTAATTTAAAAAAAATATATATATACTTAGAATATTGTAAGTATATAATGTCAAATAATAAAAATATTATGTCAAGGAAGTATGTAAAAACATACATAAAGGTAAAATAAAATAAGTATCGTAATTTGGGAGCAGTTAATAGACATTTACATAGTTATGCCGTTGATCAGGTACCAGGGAAGCCACATGTGCAGAAGGAATTATTGTCAAACTTCCTTGTCTTCAACTTAATGTGGGCCTTAGCGTGTCGATGGCAAATATTAAGTTAGATTTCCTGTTCGACCAAGAACTCAGCAACGCTAACACCATTCGCTGACGCAGGAATTAGGTCCTCAGTTCTCACGTGTACCAGTGACAGGGCATGCGGCGCAAGATGAAAGGTGGACCATGGTCAGCGGGGCATGGGGTCGCCGCATATACATTGAGGATTGGAACCATCCGAGAAACCCCACTTTGATGCGGTAGAAGTAGCCTGTCTACTACCGACTTGAAGATTAATCTTCTCTAACAATTACCCTCCTTCTGAGACAGTCGGGTAAATAGAATAAAGGCTCGTGTAGACCAGCGCAACGCGACTCAAACAATGCAATTTCTATGAAAACTGTACGGTATAACAATAACCGGCGTCGCGTCGCGCGACAAGTCGCGCTGTTCTGCACAAGCCTTAAAGAAAAAGCCAAATACAAACATTTATTACGTTTGCATTTTACGGTTATAAAGCCGATTTATGAATTAATCTGCGGTGTAGGTACTCGAGAAGTTGTTTATACAAAGGAGTTTTTATCGTGTGACGTGGAGTATATGCATAGGAGTTTTTACAATTAGTTACGCATGGAACCGTTACATGCCTGCCTAATAAAAATGCAAAACAGTTTGCAATGCGCGCAGAAAAGTTTTACTCGATTGTAGCACATTGTTTTTCAGTTTTCCAGAGTCTGTAGGCAAAGTATTGAACACATTGTACAATGTAACGTGGGAGAGAATGTTATTCGAACAACGATAGGTGTGTGCATAATGATAACCATTTTAAGTAGCAATTCGTGGAATAGTAATAACGTATTGATTACTGATTCGATGAGTTAGCATCTTCATTTGAAGGGGTCACTGTAAATGTCAAATGTGCATACAACCCTTATGAGTGTCTATCTTTGATTAGTTAGATAATCATCGTAGTAAATGTTCATGCAACTCTTACCTGAACGTCTCTCCTAGGTGGTGGCCTCATCACCTGCTGTCCGGGAGCCGGCATTCTCATCGGCGGCGGCGCAACGTGCCTATAAACCGGAGGCTGCGGCTGCGGCGGCGGTAACGGCGGCCGCGGGCCGTGCAGCACCGTGACAGCCGGCACCAGCGGCGGCGGCCGGCGCTCCATGGCTCTCTCAACGATAGCCAGGTGCTCCGACGGCCGGATCAACCGCGGCGGAGCCGGCAGCCGCAACGCGTCCGGTTGTATGCGTGGGTCGGAATGCATGCGCGGGCGCGGTTCCGGCGGGCGTACGGTTTGACGCGGCGGGGGCGCGGGCGCGCGCCTTGCCCTCGCCGCTTCCGATTCGTCTGCCATCGGTGCGCGCCAATCTGTTAACAAATAATTCAAATTATTAATACTTTTAATCGTATCAGATTGCTCAGGAAGAAGAGTAAAGAGTCACTAACTCGCCAAAAACCGGAAAATGGGAAAAAGCTCGTCTCCAATAACCAAATTCAATTGAGAGATTTGCTTTTGCCATTTAAAATAGACAGATTTCTTTTCTAGATTCCAAACATCGGGCTGAGTATTGTTTATGAGGACTTCATATTCGAAGAAGGGCCAACCTCTCGCCCTTGAAATAACATTTCATTTAAATTGTCATTCTAGTCAAGTAATTCCTATAGGTATTCTTCACACATAACCTAAGCACAATCAATCTCACGGGGAGACAAGTGATAGGCCAAATTAATAACAGAACACGTCTCTCCCCTAAATAAACAAAAAAACGCATAGAGTGAAATAGGCGCCCCCACTATTGACAAGTGTGCCCAAGGCAATGAAATAACAACGAATCACGCAATCCCACCTATCAATCTTGTTCACGCCTAAATAAAAGAAAATGTTGATGAAAACGTGTATTATTTTTCTATAACATTCATAATTGAAGAGCACGCCATCTATCCGTAGCGCGCGGAACTCGGTAGACCAGTAGCATACGAACTTACGAAGTGATTTTTACGTTGGACGCGGCGCTTTCCGTCGGCGACGCCGTGTCTGCGCTTGCGTACATTGAACATTGAACTCTACATGGATGGTACTTAACTGTGCTTATAGGGCAATAAAGGCATTCAAAACGATACCTACTTACAAGCTATTTTTAAAGCTTGAAATGGGTATTTTTCCGTATAGTCGTTTTGTACGAGCGTTGAATACAAACGCGAAATAGGATTCTCTACAATCTCTGCTATCGTCTACCGATCTAAATGCATGAGGCAAGGTCTTTTTCGATTTAAAATGTCTGTCCGCATTTAGCAGTGTCTAAATTTAAACGAGTAAGTATATTACAATAGTGTGAAAATAGATCAGATAAATCCTCAGTATAATAGTCATGAATAAAACATGACAATGTTGATAATGTTACATAACGGGCTCTCGTTTGTGGGCTGCCATTTTATAAATCATTACTGTTGCATTTGCATAGGATAGATATCCTATCTTATTGCGCTGGTATAATTCAAATCTCCAATCAGATGATTGGAGATTTGAATTATACCAGCGCAATAATGGCTTTACGATCCGTTATTTCATTCAGGTGTTAAAACACGTCAGGAATTATTGTTTGTGATGTCATTATCAATATCTTGTTAAATCTCTAAATAAATGTTTGGTTCTTTTTGAGTAGTTTATCTAGTCTAGCTGGGTTGATAGATCACGAACTCTCTCACTAACAAGATCTCTATTCACTTCTTTCAATTTGATTTTGCGCCAAATTGCCGTCAACATTTAAAGTGCGCTTTTATCATTTCTAACGTGATCATTTTCGTGGACGCCCACGTGCACGACGATGAAATGTATAAAAGTACGTGCACGTTACAAAGTTATCATGGACGGCAGTTTAAAATCGTCGTCATATATTTCCATACATTTTACTTCAAAGTTGACAATATATATATATACACAATAGGGATGATGACAAAAAAAAATTGTCCGTCTTTGAGATTATAAAAAATATTGGACACGTATTTTTTTTTTTTACGTAATCTAAAGATTACGGCGATACAGTACATTGAGGTAAAATGTACCATGACGTCACGTGTATATTATACATACTAGTGACGTAGCGACCCGCACTCCCCAACTTAAAATGCGTTTTATCTAAGTATATTTTTATTATTATGATAAAGCAAAAAATACGTGTCTAAAATTTTTTTATTATCTGACTGACTGACTAATTAGTTTTTTTTTTTTTTTACCCAGGCATCATCCTTATTCTGATATCATTTCCTTCCCCAGCATTTATAAATATTAGCACTCGCATTTCAAATATCAGATAGCTTTCAAATTAAATTCTCCGTACATTTAACGCGTGTGTCTAGACCCAGCAGTTGGAGAGTTGAAGCTTATATTTTACGAGGAACATTATCAGACAAACAAGCGTGTAGGCACAGCATATCTGACACATTCAGCTTTCTATCCGAACGACTCGGACTTGACAAACTTGACCATAGAGTTTGATATCGCTGGTTTTCTATCGATGCGACTGACGTTGGAAAAGTAAACAAATCTATTACACGTGGGAATCGAGATTGGCTAAGATTAAAACATGAAATAGTAGGTACCTACTAGCAATTTAATATGATGAGTAGGTTATTTTTAACCGACCTCAATGAAATAGGAGGTTATCAATTCGACACGTACTTACCTATGTATGTAATATTATTGGAACTGAAATTTATTTCATATAATAATTTATCAAGGCTTCCAAAAAAATAAACAAAATTTTTGAAGACGATAAAAATTAAATGTTTTATGGTAATGAGAATTTGAATAAGTATGAAAAATTACAAAAGTAAGGACAAGAAGCATAGACAAAGGAATAATAAGATTTTTGTTACAAACAAAACAACTAAGTACCGACTTTTAAATTAATCGTGCATCTATGTATCCCAAACGTTTTCAAGAGTGACATACCTTAAAATACCAAATTCGTCACCCACATCTCTAACATTCAACATCTAAAACCCATATAAAATTTATAATAATCACCTATATTGAAGTTCAAGTACCGATCCAATCCCGTCGAACCCTAAAACAAACCACAAATACTATCACTTGGCTCGACTTCAACCCAAAAAATCCGGTTCTCACAAGATTTATATCCAAAAAGACAAACTGGAAGGGTGGCTCGGCTACTTGACTAACAGGTCTAAAAGCCAGCAATTAACCGAACGGGTGAGTTGAAAGGTCTAATTGACAAACACAAAGGTGGGTAGCTGGGAATGTTCATGTCACTTTACCCCATCGGCGTCTCCCTTTCGAGGATTTCTCCGAGGAAGAACGATTAATTACGTCATACATGCTAATTAACGTCTTACGGCCCTTGTCTCTTTGTTTATGGCGATTGAAGTTTATAGGAACGCGTTTGTTGGGAGATAAATGGACGTTTTATGGGCGGGCTAATGTCACTAACGAACTTTAGCGAAAGGTGGCTCGTATGCGCCGGCCGAGATTTTTGCTCTGAAATTTATTTATCGCCCTTATTTCTTGAGTATCACTCACATTTTTATTCCCACGCAAACCGTATTTTTTTTCTCTTTAATCCTTATAAAAAAAAAAAACTAATAATAGCCCTCTTGAATTTACAGAGATCTAGAAAGAACATCAAACAAAGACAATAGTTGTAAAAAACTATATTGTAAAAGATTACAATGGTGATAAACCAAAGCAGAAAGATAAAACGCCTACTTCACACGTAAACAAACCTTGTGGAGTTCAATCACAACAGAGAACACTTGAAACAAAGGTTTTATTCACAACTATTTGCACAGCACAGCCGCAGTTCTAAACGGATCTTGATAAGCGATAGGTTTTCAGTCTGACGTAGCCTCCTTACACAAGTGCAATGAACACACGAATAGGTGCAATATACACCGTTGCTATGGCAACACTGTATACGTTTTCCCTCCAAAATCAACGCATGCGCGTCACTATAACCCTGTCAATGCAATCGATTAACGGAAATTAGACTCTAAGGTTTTTAAATTAAGCTGTAGATTTAGAGAATATTGTTTGGCAGGGGGTCGCGTGTCTTGCCCCACGCAAACTTATTCCTTTCCAGTGATAGCCTGCAGTAGCAATTTTCCTATTATTATTAAAATATGTATGGGTATGTAGGGGTGATTGCACGGGGGAAGTACAGCTCACTTTGTACTTGCGTAAGATTGCTTGTATCATTTTCACTACCGGTGTTTAGAGCGCGCTGGACTACCGTAATGATGACTTTGTCCATATAACATAATAACTTGCAACTAGTACATGCACAAAGTGCATTGCATTAGGGCTGTCCCATTCAGTAACTATTTTGTGTCTTAATTTATTTTTATCTGTTCGAAAACCGTGGATTTATTTAAAGCTTGGTGCAGACTGCAGAATTACTGGTTCGATCGCAAAAAGCGATAAGGCCGCCCGTTGTATGTTTTGTATTGTTAATTTTATTTTTTAAATATTTTTTCTGGTGTAAGTACAATAAAGTAGGTATAAATAAGTATATGAATAAATACATAAACTGTTCCAAACAAGCAACTCAGTTGAATTATATTATAATCTACTTAAAATATTTGCATAAAAATATCGTTTTCTTCCACCCCTCTCATCTTTTGATAACAGTTAAAAAGTAAATCTTATCCTTTACATTCAAATGCGATAAAAAAAAATAGGGGACGGAAACCTAATATCTTTCCTGACATTATTCTAATGAATGATTTTATCTTTTAAATTACCATAAAGCTCCAACTTTAGTACGTACAACCCTTGAACTAACTCGTAACAGGTATCTCAGGTATGCCATTAAATGAATATGGTTCTATGTTTTTCCATCTGTGTTAGTTGTATGTGCATAATCTGGATATAATCAGACAGATTCGAATCAGATGGTGAGGCGTTAGTCACTCTCACATACCTAACCTACTACAATCTCTACAAGGCATTGTTCATTGTTTTATCATAAAAGAAATATTTTCATGAAGTCATGTACCTAAATGTTGCCAGTCCCTTATTTCTTGAACTGACGACACGGTTGGCGCAGTGGCTGAGCGATCGACTGCTGCGTAACGTGTCGCGGGTTCGATCCCCGCACGGAACAAATATTTGTATGATCTGTAAGTAGTTGTTCCGGGTCTGGGTGTTAGCGTATGTGAGTTTCTATGTTTGTAAACGCACCCACGATACAAGAAGAAATTCTTAGTGTGGGGCAACGTTTAAAAAAAAATAATCTTTTAGTAACTGGCGAAACTGATATGACATTGCCAATAACATCTGAGAATGTTTAAAACAGGCCCTGATTTTACGACAGAGGCAGTGTTTTATTCTTATTTGGGTTCTGTACCCAAAGGGTGCCAATGGGACCCTATTACTAAGGCTCCGTTTGTCCGTCCGTCTGTCACAGGGCTGTATCTTCTGAACCATAATAGTTAGACACTTGAAATGTTCACAGAATGTACTACTATGTCACTATAATAAAAAATAATAAAATCAAAAAGTAAACATTTTAAGGGACCTCGAGGGGATGATCATACAAGAAACGTGTTATATTCGGCGTTTTAAAAAAAAAAACTAATGTGTTAAAAAATTATGTAGTGTCAAATATTTTACGGTATTGCGGACTGCGGAACCCTTCGAGTGCGAGTCGGTGGCCGCTTTTTCATTATTATTCTAGCGATTAAACAATTTAAAAGCAATAAATTCTTGGAACATGTCTCAAGGCTTTCTGACAAGAACTTATATATGATTTAAATGTGAGAAAAGATAAATATCTCAACTCGAAGACCAGTCGGATAAAGAACAAAGAAAAATGTAGTGTCAATAAATTGAAGAGAATGATTTTGTATGCAAGTCACAGGTAATTATCGCGCGGTCGTATCGTAGAGGTGCACATTAATGAGGGTCTGGAGAGGACCACCCTAGAGAATACGTGGGGCGAATGACTCCGCGGCAGACGAAGGGTTAGATTTGAAATTTAAAATGCCGTTTCTCCGAACGAAATGTTTGTCTATGACTGAGGGCTTTTTTGTTTAAATGGCCTGCCAGTAAACAGTTTAAAAAGGAATCGAATCGTAATTTCAGCATTGCAAGTGTCGAAACTCAATTTATCGTCAAGAAAGTTATTTAATGTGGCTATTTAAAAAAATACGTGTCGATTTAACGATGGGTAATAACATAACTGCACGTTCAAGTGAAAATATCCTCATTTAATTAAAAATCCTCCTTATAAAGGGTGAAACTGTTGAAATTAAGAAAATTATAGGTAGCAATTAGTATATTGAGCACACAATGTGAGATCTTAATTTATGTTATTGAAAAAATCGAAAGTTGGCAATTAATTTTCGATTCCACGTGTAGAATTCACGAACTTCAAACCTTTTAACCAATCGTTTTATCCATGTGCGCGGTGTTACGCTTAACTCAAGGAGCTTGTCTCCCAAAATTTTCAATATCTCGAAGCTAAACCCGAATTATTGTTTTAGACGTTAGAGACTAAAACCCTACTGAACAGTTTAGTTTTTAACGGACTTCCAAAAAGAAGGAGGTTCTATGTTCGTCTGTATTTACATTTACAGTACTTTTTTCATGTACGTGCATACATCGATGTTTTCGTTAATTGTGCACCGATTTTGACAATTATTTGGCTTTGGTAATTTTTGAGTTACCTTCAATAACACGTGTTTTTCCCACTTAGTCTATTTGGATGATGTTATAATAACTCCGTATTTGTTTGGGTACCACAACTAAAAAGTGAAAAATAAAAACATTATACACAAAAAAACAACCGCCTTCCAAAAAAAACACTACAAAGTGAAAAATAAACTACCGAAATTTAAAGCTTTTTATTACCACGAAGTACTCTTTAGCATTTATTACACAAATTGTTCGTCTCCACACACGGCACACGAAGCATGGATTTCGCCCAGCGAAACGCTGATCGCGCGATAAGAGCTGTCGTCGGTGCGACAAAGTGGCTGCATGTCACACGGTGAATATTAACAGCTCCATTCGCCAGACAGATGTCTAGATACGCGGTGACCTTTGCCGCGGCCGCTTTAAGGCTCCCACAGAAAGTCGCGACGCGACCGTTTGACGCGATTCTGGTAGAACAATTTTCATGAAGTTTTCTTAGGAATTGTTCTAAGTCGTGTCGTGTCGCGAAGTCTTTACATGCGAACATGTGCTGCTGAGATATTGGGGGACAATATTCATATAATGGGGTCTATAGATTTGGAGTGGGGGCTTGAGCTTTGTGGCAGTGGTGAAAACAACGAGTTTTTAAATATTTGAGTTCTCATTGCAGAAATCTCCATAAAATTACAGACCCCTTCAATAACCTCATAATGGGACGACAATGCGGAAGATTTAGAACTGTGCAAGATTAATATTGAGAGAAGGCATTGCTTGGAGCTAACATAGGCTTACTCCCAGCCCCGGATCTAGGGGGGGGGGCAAACCGAGCCCGTGCCCCGGGCGCCATCTTCCAGGGGCGAAAAAATCAAGCGTAATCGATAATCCAGCACACCGCAACGTTGCAATAATTGAGACGCACAGCACATCTCAAATCTTTTTTATTTATTTATTACAACAGTTTCGGCGCCTCTGTTGGTTTAGCGCATTATCGATCGATACAATTTGATGTTGCTGCCAAAATTTTAATTCAGAGAAAATTTGAATTTTGCGGGCTACCGTAGAGCATAAAGGATTGACGGGGGGCGGCAGGTGACAGTTTGCGACCCACCTCAAAAAAAATCTAAATCCGGGGCTGCTTACTCCTAATGAACCTAAATTCTCTTGCACTACAAGAGTTAACGACCAACTTAATAACATTCACAAAAACAGAACGAGAACAATATTCATCATCCAACCAGCAGCGGTAAGCGAATGTATTTACACTAACAGCATAAAACGGATATCAATCAATATCATAACAAAACACAACACATATCTTGTAGAACAATTGCAATAATTTGCAACATCCTGCTCAAAATAAATAACTGACGTAATACAGCAAAAAAAAACAATGATTTTGTACAAGGTTACTGTGTTAATGACTACTGTTCAATGATTGAGTGTATCGTAACGCTAATTGGTATGATATATGACCGTATTGGCCATATATGTTACACCTGGAAGGAAGAACTATTACTTCATGTAAATACCTTGACCAGGTGTCTGTGAGGTGTCTACTGTGTCACGCTTCATTACTCATTCAAACGCTCGTAACCGTCACGCGTTGATTCCCGAAGGGTTAAATACACGTGTATTGTTGGATAGACATACTATAAATGTAGTATAGGAATATTCACTTGACAACTATAAAATACCACGGAAAACGTCAATAATTGCAGAGAATACGACGCATCAGAATATTTCTTTAAAAACTAATGTGTGGTGTGGTGTTAATTGCCTTACAAATTGTACCGCACCAGGGACAAACATTCGACAATACATGAAAGCACTGACAATACTAGTGCGTAGCGTAGGAGTATTTCGAGTCCACGAAATATCTAAATTCTATCATCGAAATTAATCACATTTTGATTAGGGTTTTACCAATACACCGACTAGCTATAGAGATGCCTAATTGGATATTATTTACTTATTTGATTCCATTTTTATTTGTAGACTAGGAGAACGTCATTTGTTAGAAAAACATCCAAAAAGACAAATTAAGAAGTGGAAGTACTTGAAAAAGCACAGAATTAAAGCAACAACAAATTAAAGTTAACCACAAAGCGTAAGTAGACAAGCTGCTAGTGCATCGCCTGTAGCAAGCGGAATAAGCAGTTGTGATTCTAACAACTTGTTGAATGGTACCACTGGGTACAAGACTTTCCTTTCATTCGAAATTACTGAAAGTTTCCTAGAGAAAAAGTAAACTAATATTGGTAACAATGAACCTTTTCTAAACAACAAACGATAAGTTCCTGGTGATAAGTAAGAGAGTCATACGAAGCATTACAATCTCAGTTCAAGATCTTAATTACAGCTTTTATTGCAAGACTTTTATTATCACTATCAAGTAATCAGATTATACTTTATGGAGCCAGAACAAAGATATGCTATTGGAAATGGAGTTCAAAGATTCCTAGCCATTACATAAAATATTGTGGTATTTAGCAAAGTGCACTGCTTGTTTGACAACGTTATTACCCTCACATTACAATTTACGTTGCACGACGTGGATACGTAATCTGCCATATTTCACCGATATTAATGTCACTCAGTTTCTTAATAAGCCCTACTTGTCGTAACCCATTCGCCAATGTAAGGACAGTTTCACTTAAGTTGATGTCGTATAAATAATAACGACTATACAATAAATTAGGGACTTAATTAAATGTTAAGGGCCGTTGTTAATTGGCTTGAATTAACGATGGCTTGTTTTATATGCGACGTTTCACAACGACAAATGTTGAGGCGTCGAAAACTCGAAACAAAGTGTGAACACTGTCGTCACCAGATGATATCAGTAATAAAGAATGACTCTGAAGATACCGAACAAGACTAACCTTAATACGCACTTTCTCCGGAGATTTTTTTTTATGATGCTGTAAAAGGATGAAGAGTAGGTAAGTGAAATTGGACAGCTCGGTGATGCAAGTGGAAACACTGACAGCAAAATGCACACGTAGAGAACATAAAGTGGTAAAAGCTAGATTAGGTTTATGATTGCAGCTGAGGCGTGGAATCGAACGCCTTTCTCTTGCAGCTAACAAATGAGTCGGGATGCGAGCGTGATTTATTTATTCAAATCCGATGGCCGATGATGCTGGTCACGTCTGCACTTCGTTTGTAGTCTGGGCACGAACTGTATAGGTGTCGCTGATTTGTGATGATACGAGCACCAGTTAACGTGTTTTGAATAACCATAACGTGCCATAACTTCCGTGTTTAACATTAATTGATGTGAGCTTTCTTTTATAAATGATGTTGCATCTTCTTTTAAAGGAGTCGTTTGATCCATTACGAGAAATGGGTTGTACTTTACTTGCCCATGGAAGGCTACTGGGGCATTCAGCTATCTAATTACGCAACACATTTTCGTAAACGATTACGACTTATTTGTTTCATTTTGACAGTTCAACAACATTCATTGCATTATTTACGTTGTTGAGGAGATTCTTTTTCGAACTTATGAAGCAATCTGTTTCAAAACGATTTAGATTCTGATTGATCGTGTATTACGCAATTAAGGTACAGGAGTATGTATATGCGAATTTAGGTTTCCATTGAATATTTGCAGGGGAATTTGTCTGTTTCCTGGCAAAGGCACTCCAGCAATCCGTTTGACTATCGCTGTGATTATCATGTCATAAGAGAATCATGATTATTAGTGAAAATAGACATGAAGGAAGTAGTTTAAGTGGTCTTGCTTTACAAGTGAATGCAGTAGATAGAGTATTCATACGAAGTATTGTTTCGAATATCTTAATTCTCCTCAATGAAGCCACACAACTTTACGACACCACTATCCAAACACCGAACCGATCATACTCATAACAAATGATTACAGAACTGGGAGGTAACAACGCCACAGACTCCGAGGTATTCGATGAGTGTTGCGTTGCCAACGTTGCCAATGATTGCTAAAGTTCAGTCACGAGCACAGATAATTTGCAAGTTTTGGCATTTGCACTAACCTCAAGCTAACAATATGCACGCAGAGCAAAAACTTTGTTATTATATTCTGTACAGTTATTGCAAGGTGAGGGGGAGTGACCCCGGGTCCTTTACTGTTGAGAAAAAAATACAGTAACTTATTCATTTTATTTTGAAACAAAGACTTGTGGGTGTATGTTATATGTGTGGATGACTGTTTTATGTTTTTGTTTTGCGGTATGTAATATTCTTCTCCAAAACCTTTTCCCCATAATAATCTGTCAAATGGTATACCCTGGATATCTCTAATCCCAGGAGAGTTCTGATGATAACTACAATACCTTATTGATTTAGATCAATAAAGTATTGTAGCTATCATCAGACCCCTCAGACTACCCAGGAAGTTCCCTTCAAGATACTTATTGGCCAAAAAGTGCTTGCTTTATCCTTTATATTCGCACACCTTTATATTCAATTCAAATTCAAAAGTCATTTATTCAAAATAGGCTTTAGGCATTACATAAGACAGTCCCCCAAAAACGCCCGCCCTGCACCACTTCCTAGTGTTTAGCTGGGAAGAAAGTGGCGCAACAAACTCCCCAGCAGCACAGCTATCTGTTCTGTTAGAAAAATGTGATTCTATACAATAGTAGTTATGCAAAATAATGTACATTATGCAACATAAAACATTAAATTAAATTATTTGCTTTATGTCAGCTAGCACACGCCAATATACCAACAAAATAATCATCGAAATCAAATAAAAAGTAAACAGAACTTAATACCCGAATGAAAGCCTCCAGGCATAAAGGACGTGCAGCTATGCTGAATGGTCACAGAAATAAAATAAGTAACAGTTAAGTGTCCAGAGTCGAAATTGAGATTTTTAGATTTAGCATCCGAAACCCCTGCTCCTAGACCCCTATACAATTTTAGATTTGATTAATATTTTTATAAGTTCATATTTATCTTTTCCATTCATAGCAAAGCCGGGCTTTGTCCTCATTTCTCTCCTAGAAATAGAGGAGAGCGTACATAAATTAAAATAGCAAATGGACACATAGTTCAATTACGCATCGGTAACAATACTCTTTTGTGAGATAATCCCTACACAAATACGGCATTAGGTGATTAGCACATTTCAAAGGGTTCCCTGCCCCTTGCGTCATGTAATCATGTTACTGGAAAAGGGTTGTTTGTATTTAAAGCACGATAAATTGATGTAGTTAAGTATGCTAATGCAAGCCGACTTTGCCTTTGTGGACTAATGAGTATGGAGCATTGGTGGTCCACTGAGCCGACTCACTTTACTTTGTGTAAATTATTTCATCACCACTGCTCTTAAAACGGTGAAGGAAAACATCGTAAGGAAACCGGCATGTCCTAGAACCAAAAATTCGAAGACATGTGAGTGACATTCACCAACCTGCACTGGGCCCGCGTGGTTGTTTACGGCCCCCTCTTTCTCACAGGGGGCTTGTGTCCCAGAAGTGGGAACATTATAGGTTCATTATGATAGAGTAGCGAAGCAATATGCATGATTGGTATGGATTTGAATATGAAGCAGAGTGCTGTGGAGGAAAGATAATTGCATCCATTGGGGAGGTTTAATTTTAATCAATTAGATTTCAAAAGTATAAATTGCAGCGTATATACATCACGAAACTTTTGGAAATATTAAAATGCCGATGGATATTTGATAGGTAGGCAGTCATGCATAATTAATATTGGTACGGTATGTGATGTACAAACATAGAACTGTCTGCCAGTAAGTTTTGTTTGTTAATAATAAAACAATTCCAAGGATACGCCACGTTCTCTCCGTCAAGAATTATTTCTAGGAAACGATATAAAGAGCTTTAAGTTCGACTTTGCTATCCAGTGCAGCGTTAGTAATTACGTTGAGACTCACGTTCGGAACTTATCGGATAGTTTCGGCGCGAGTCGGGCGCGGCGCGGGCGCACCGTTATCGTAATAACCAGCTGAGTCGCGAAACAATTATCCAGCTGATGTTGCGCCAACGGGATATCTAGTGCGTGAGACGAGAGACCATGGGATGCCATGGCATGGCGTGTTTGTATGGAAATGTGATGGATAACGTTTTGTAATTTTTACGCTTGCGAGCATCCGTTCCTACTAATGCAACTCCCAGAACATAATGGCGGCTTTTTCGCTGTGTAATTGGCATACATAATTGCTGTACACGTTCGTATTGCCAGACATAATACAATGGAAGTCATTTGAATACACGGCCGCTGAGAACGTGAAGCTTTAAATTCTTGTATTTGTTTTCAAATAGCTAAGAAATCAACTGTCCCTTTTGACACCTCTATCATTAGGCTCGGCAGACATCGGAAGGGATAAGTATATGTATAACGCTATAAGGTTCTTTTGGCGCGTGGCCAAAAGTGGAACTAACGGCGCCATCTTTTTTTTTCAAGACATTGCCCAAAACAATCGCACAAATATTTACCAACAGCGCCCCCCTGTCAACGTCATTCAAGCGCCAAAAGATCTTTGTATTAGTGTACGTAATAAGTTTATATTTGCCTGTATCTAAAACAAAGCATTCAAAGACCAAACCCCATTGAGTCGTAACAAGTACCTAACTAAAGTCCCGATAGTAATCTCAATCGTTTCAGGTGAACGTCGATCAGCCAGCATGGGCCAGCAATGTTATCAGATGGTAATGATGGTCGGCCTAATGAAGCTGTAAGACGACCGCCCATTTAACGAGCTCATCATTAGCACGGCTCGCGATCCGATTACGATGACTTTGAACCTTTGAGCTGAAGGAAATTGAGTGGAAGGAAAGCGAATAGGAAATAGTCAATTGAGTCGTTATTTTAGTGACGTGTCTCGTTGGCTTCGAGATTTGAACTTTTGATTATGGAATTTGAAGTACAGAGGTGCTCAGCAGTTTTAATTTGATAAATAGTAGGGAGGAGGCAGAAGACCATAAATAATTGACTGAAGTACCTGCCTAAATAAAAAAGAAGATGTCAATTGATTGATACGAGCCTAGATTTAGCCATATCCATATCTGAGAAAATAAAACTTTGTCGATAACAAAGAAAACCATAATTTTATTAATACGTAACGATGGCGTATTGAAAGTCAATATTATATCCATCATGGCAGCATGCCACTATTTATACAGTACGTTCTTTTAACATCCATAATGTTCTATGATAGGTACTGTTATTAATATGGTTACATTAAAGACTACAAAATATTAATTAACAAGCGTCCAGCTAACCATTAGTTCCATCTGGTAACGTTTTATTTGAACCCAATTCGTCTATTAAAACATTAATGTTCCAATAACTATATCGTCATCGACATTAGCCTAGAAATTAAGATATTAAACATATTAAAACAAGTAGTTTATTTAGTCGCTGTTGCCAAGAGCCGAACAGATGTTAAGAACATAATAACATCACACCTGATATCTACAAAGGGTTAAGAAGACGTGTAGCTACACCTATAGTACCTACAATTTTCCAGTTATGTTAAAGTCCCACGTAAAGGCTTGTGCCGACCAGCGCGACTTGTCGCGCGACGCGACACCGGTCATTGTTATACTGTGAAGTTTTCTTAGAAATTGTATTGTTCGTGTCGCGTCGCGCGACAAGTCGCGCTGGTCGGCACAAGCCTTTAAACGGTCCGAGCGTATTTCCATCACCTGCGCAGACTGCGCTGCTATTGAGAGATTCCTGACGGAAAAACTCAATAACGCTTTGCCCGAACTGTGATTGGACCCAGGACCTTATGCTCAGCAGTAGCTCTTGCGACCACAGCACTGGCCCAACGAGGTAGTCACGTTTAGAACTAATACAGGTGGTACTCCCCGTCACTTGTCTCTAAAATTTCATGAGAAAACCAGCGTGAGACAGCATCTGTCTGGCATTAATGCTGAAATGAAGCTTTTTGGCGCAGCCGTGAGGCACACACTATTGTTGTTAAAACATTATTTTGTTATTTGTATTTTGTATTTCATGAACTGTGTCCAAATAAACGTTATTCTTTTTTCCTTTCTTTCTTTTTATTTCTAATAAAATTAAAATAAACAAATACACTTAAACGCATCAAAAGCTACGCTAATTTTATGAAGAAATACTACTTGACAAATTAAAAATCCCTTTAAGAAAGTACTTAAATGTTTCGACTTTGATTTTCTAGCCTATGAAAGCGCAGTAAATCTCGGCAAGAGAATTCACAAGATGTCATCATGGATTGAAAGATGATGTCATAATAATGTCGTTATCGTCTGAACGATCCTCCAACAATGACATGGGGCGGCCCACGCCGCCATAATTCCACCACCCCCGTAACACAACACTGCAGTAAATACGTCAAACCTTCAACGTTAGACTTAATAAGGTGCATGCATAAAATCGATTCATATCTCCCGTGGCCTCTTGACGCCTTCTAAAGTCCAAGCGAACAAAAAGCAACTTTAAACCCCTGAAACAAACGTCAAATTCTTTTGTATTTCTAAATTAGTAAAATATAAAACACTAATATCTCTCGATGACATCACTTTCACAAATTCGCATAAATAAGTTCCTTAAAAATTATATCACCAATACAACTTTGTTGGGCACCCACACGCGACACACCATGTATAGGCAGGGGTGTGAGTCACCCGAAACTCGAAACATTAAATGCACTTGTACGAAATATTGCATTCATATCCGAATGAATCAATTCTGGAAGCGACTGTACTTGCCGCATTGGAAAATAAATAAACTAAGTAAAGTAGATTTTGTTTAACTCATGCTGCATGTTAATGGAATTAAAGAAGTAGACTACATCCTGCCAATGTAGGATAACTTTTCAATATCATATCGTGATAAGAAGTCTAAGGCAGGAAACGTAGGCTCATTTCAGTTTAATTAATGTTTCGAGAAATATAACGCCTTGAGATAAAATTCCAAAGCATTTGCCCTATTAAAACAAATACCTATGGTCATATACAATATTGTTTTCCCATTTCATATCTTATCGGAAATATAATTATAATTAGAACCATTTCGTATTTAATCGGGAAACATAAATTAAATGCCAACTTGATAAAATATCAAGTTTTACAGCACAGTATTACAGA
This sequence comes from Agrochola lota, assembly GCA_947364205.1. Classification (NCBI taxonomy): domain Eukaryota; kingdom Metazoa; phylum Arthropoda; class Insecta; order Lepidoptera; family Noctuidae; genus Agrochola; species Agrochola lota. The sequence goes on from OX376228.1 coordinate 17,716,999, forward strand.
ACATAAATTTGATAAGAACGACCACCTAGAAGGTTACCTAAATGCGAATTTGTTTAACTGAGATATCGATAACTATTCCAGTTCGTCTATATCCGAAATATCCGTTGACTGACCTCTATAAAGACAAGCACAGGCACAAGAATAGGGGTGCTACCCTACACAAGAGGGGTTGAAACCAGTCCTATGAGACAACGTACCCCTGAATTTCGAAGATAAATGTTATTTATGAAAGTAAACTTACTCCAGGGGATGATAACAATTAATTATCCACTGGTCTGACATTAATTGGGACTTCACAAAAATATCTTAACCATAAATAAAAGCTATTATTAGACGGAACTTTTAATTAACTCATACAAGCAAAAAAACATAGACTAGTAACCAATATTTTGTTTGAAATTTCAATAAAGTTAAATCAAGCGTTAATAAAAATCTGGTTGTTATCACAAGTATTAAAAGTTTATAGGAAAATAAACTATTAAACTGACGTAAAGATCTCCTTGCGAGAGAAAACTGTGCTAACTACCTATAATTATTTTGATATTTTTTATGATAGAGAGATATAATTGTGGGCTCGAAGCCAAGAGATCGTACGAAGCATATCATCACAACAAAAAAACAATAATAGACATTCAATTTGCATTTATAATTAACAGTCATGATCACGGTCATGATAGCCAACCTGGAGACAACATTGGAGAGGCACCAGATGAAGATGAAGAATAAAGAGATGAACAAGACCAAAGCTTGAGAACAACTTTTGATTCTTAATATCAATTGAGGTATCACAGGCTTAGTTATGAGTATGGCTTCCCACTCTACACCAGATTTTATAATACATCTAAATGGGTGGGTAGAGTAGGAAATTAATAATAAAGTTAATATTTATGCCGTAGTAGCATCGATCTTAAACACATCAATAATAATAATTCGAGAAATCTCCCATAATATGTGCGCAGTAGTCACTCCATCACGTTTTCTTGCGGTGGACGATGCACGCAACGCAATCGTATATATAGTGATTATATACATATATACCGAGTAAATCTCTCGACTTGCGGTCGCCAGCTCCATAGGTAATCATGAAGTGTACTTTGGTGTAATAGAAAGTAAAATTAACCACATGATCGTTCTCGGTTTCAGCAAGGCCTGGATTGTTGGATGTCTTCGTTAAGAAGTTATTGTTATCATTAAAGCTGTGCAGAGAATGATTTTTGAAAGATTTATAATAGATATATAATTTATAAACTCGGAGATGGACTTTCGAAAAATCATTTTTCCTGCACCTCTAGAGCCTCTAAGGAAAGAATATATTGTTTTCTTCCAAATCACATATGATCTTCTGTGGTTTAGACTGCCTTGTCAGTCCTTCAGTCAGCTATAGCTACAGTACAGTTTAATGATAAATTGATGTAATAAAGTAGAACTAATTGCTTGCACAATGCGTTAAGTATTTACATTTTGCAATTTGTACGCGAGACAGTGGTTACATTAGGTTGAAACATGCAACCACCTGGGACTCGGTGTCCTTTAGCCAAACGTAGTATTTAACTTTACTGTAACTGGAGTTGTCTCCAACACTGCTTGTAATTGCATTGTTTCTAGCTTTACATAAAAAGTAAAATCAACTTTATCATTTATTTCCAGGTATCCACTCATTTATACTTTATTTTTGCTGTCCATGTTCTTAGTTACATTAATGTTTGAAATGCAATGTTTCGATATATGGAGTCAATTTGTACGATATCAGTCTCCCCACGTGTTAGGAGAATGTCTGAGAAACTGGGTATTACTCAATTAAACCCTCTTTTAACACGGTTTGTTGTAACAAAACAAAACAATAAAACTCTAGCTCATATTTCAAACACTAATTGAATCGTCCACCTAAAAATACCCCACGTTCCCACTTCAACCGACGTTCTCCAAATATGGTTTTCAATGGTTAAGTATTAGCAATCAAAGCGGGCGCTATTCCTGGAGCAAATAGATAAATTAAACTGATAAGAGACGAGACGCCACCGGCAATTCGGCCCAATTAGGACCGGGCTGGAGAAAACGATGGGCCACGAAGGGCAACAATGTTGGGAGACGCTAAAATGGAGTTTTTTAGTTTAGATGGTTTGGATGTATTAGAGAGAGTTGTTTTGGGTCGTATGGGTTGTTTGAAGGACGATATGCCAAGGCACGAAGTTAACGCTGGTCAACCCGTATATAAGAACTGATATACTAAGCTGCTTCCAAATAATAGGGATGATGCCTGGATAATAAAAATTAAATTCTAATTAGTTCGTCAGTCAGATAATAACAAAATATTAGACACGTATTTTTTGCTTTATCATATTAATAAAAAAATACTTAGATAAAACGCATTTTAAGTTGGGGATTGGGGGTCGCTACGTCACTAGTATGTATAAAATCTACATATATCAATGTATCGCCGTAATCTTTAGATTACTTACATAAAAAAAGAAAAAATACGTGTCCAGTATTTTTTTACAATCTCAAAGACGGATTTAAAAAAAAAATTGTCGTCATCCCTATTCGGAATCGAATAAGGAGAACGATGGCGGTGATTGATAGAGATGATAAAGAGTTCCTTTGTTACTAACTGCATAAATGAACTTCATTTTCTCGAACGAATATGTTAACATAGCTCAGGTCCTGCTTACCCCAGTAGGTGACACACCCGCTATGACGTGAGAAGTAAATAAGAAAGAGATAATAAATCGATGTCGTTACGCGTTCACACACATACCCACGTACATATCGCCTCATGAATCATGACGGTCAAGGCGAACATTATTTTTCTCGGCACAATAATATTTGATTTACATATTTCATATTTATTTTCTCTCTTCCTCAACACTTGTTTAACATATTTCAAAAGTAAATAATTCAATGAAACCATACCACTGTTTATTTTGCGTCGGAATTTTCAAGGGCCCCAATACCTAGAATGAAAATTAATCAGTGCCTTTGTGACGTCATAAAAGCCGTGCCGAAACCGTGAGCAAACTTGGTGCTCGAGCAAAAAAGCACGAAACCTTTTTACGCTTACTTGAGGGACATGTAAGAGCAATTTACTGCTAACATACAGAATTATGTATGGTCCATGTAAGGAGCGGTAGACGTACTCAAAATAAATAAACTGCGTCTTGCTTTCTTTTAAATGCTAACTGATTGGAAACACGAGTTTTAACAGTTACTGTACAGTACGAAACAAAAATAAAATCAGCAGTCAGCTCAATTTATACCTGAAGCACAGCTGGAGTCATTGATGTAGGTGTTCCCAAATGACACCTCTGCACCACGATTATTGACCTTATGACTGAATCACTGAGTGCAGTTCACGAAGCTGAGTTTTGGGCCAAATATGTTAAATTAACTTTCTCCATCGATACGCTAAAAAGAACCACAATTATTGGAAAAAAATGGCAAAAAACATAACTCCAATATTGTCCTCAGGTCTACTTCTTATAGCATTGTATCCTGAATAAGTACAACTGGCTACTTACCAGAGTACCAGATGGACCAAAACAAAAAAGTTCTGACCTACATTCCCGCCTTTAAAACCATTTAAATGAGTGCGCACTCAGCGTTCTCTCGTAAATTGTACCAGAAGAACCGGTTTGTGGAATATCAGCAACAACGTTGAATTGAGGAAGTCCTAATAACTTAAGCGCTCCATATTCCGTGTCGTTTGGCCGCGTTCAGATAAATATACACGTCGCATTTTTTAGGTTACTTTTTAGCATTTACTAAGGCTTTATGTGGAGTAGTATTAGTGGGATTTAAAATATAAGTTTGGCCAAAAACCTACTTTAACTTCGGTTGCAACCTAAGATCAGGACTTTTGCTTGAGTTTCTGGAGAATTCATTTAAAAATAGGTAGGTATGCATAGGCGTTTATTGTGGTTCACTGATTTCTAAACTCATGATCGGAAAGGTACCTAAGTAATCTTGATCGAATAGTTTATCAACGTGATGTGGCGAAGAGATCCGCAGGAGAACCAAGGTAACCGACATAGCCCGAAGAATTTCCAAACTTAAGTGGCAATGGGCAGGGCACATTGCTCGCAGAACAGATGGCCGAAAGGGCCGAAATGTTCTGGAGTGGTGACCGCGTACCGGAAGACGTAGCGTTGGAAGGCCTCCCACAAGGTGGACCGAGGACCTTGTGAAGGCCGCAGGAAACCGCTGGATGAGGGAAGCACAGAATCGGTCGAAGTGGCGGTGGTTGTGGGAGTTCTATGTCCAGCAGTGGACCGGTGGACGTCTTTCGGCTGAAATGATGATGATGATGTGGCGAACAACCCTTCATTGCTGTCGTGCAGTCAGGTAAAAAGAAATTTGAAATTTGTCAGCCTATGCAGTCAACCAATGGGTGTCCAGTTCGCAACATTAGCCATCGATTTGAATGGTTTCGATTTGATGATAACGCATGTTGATGTTTTATTGTATTTCTCGCTAATCGCTCACAGATTATTACTATTCACGACTGATCTGTGGAAATTACAACTTTAATGCTACACGTGCACAATTAAGTGTTATCTTTGTCACGAGGGTGTTTAAAAAGAAAGTAATTAGGTACTTTTTCAAGGTAATTTGCATATTTGATACTGAAAACTAATGTTTTGCGTAAGAATTTTCATAATAATCCATGAAATATTTTCTCATTTCTCAACCTGCCGGACACCGTCATAAACCCGTGTCGTTATATGTCGCTAAGTAATAACAACTGCACGGGTTGATCCAACAGGTTAAGCTATGCTTGCCGGGGTTGGTCCGTGGATGGGTGGCCATCTTTACATACCGAGACTCCTCCGTGCCTCGGAAAGCACGTTAAGCCGTTAGTCCCGGCTGTCATTCGTGGATCTTTGACAGTCGTTACGGGTCGCCAAAAGCCCGAAAGTCTGACAACCAGTCTTACCAAGGGGTATCGTATTACCCAGTTACTGGGTTATGTAGGTCAGATAGGCATTCACTGGAATTCAGTTGCATCCGGTTAGACTGAAAGCCGACTCCAAAATAGTTGGGAAAAGGCAAGGCAGATTGACAACCTTTTTTTTATAACATAAAATTACGTTTCAAAAGATCAATCTCGTTTGAAAAAACTACACAGTATAATATCGTGATATTGTATCGTAGATACTCAGATGGTTTAGTGTTCTCAATGGCCATCTACGAGAATCTATTATATGACGTTAATAGATTGCTATCGAAATTGAAGCCATCGGATGCGAGCATCGATCAATAAAATATCCCATCTTAGATAGAGTCACATTAACGGAGGGAGACTACGAAACTAATGATATATCTGGACTTCACATCTCAGAATTCTCAGATGATGTTATCTTTTTTCGACCAATTACATTTTTATTGACCGTTGGAAATAAGAGTTTGAGTTAACTGAAGCTTCTTTTTTATCGTTTTAGAAGTAAACGTTGGCAGTATATCCCATACTATTAAACGAGCAATATTTGTATATACAATACAGGGTGGCAGGGACATCTACGTGAAAACTGTTACCATGGATTCAGTACATTATTCTGAACCCCCCCTCCCCCGCCACAGATCCCATGCGTTGAAATTTTTCGTTGGTTATTTAAAAAAAAACAGCTTTCCACACATTTTGACCGGCATGCGGCATTGCATTATTTTTTAATAACCGTAGAAAAATTTCAACGCAGGGGGTTCAGAATCATGTATCATTTTTCGCGTCAATGTCCCTGCCACCCTGTATATTTAATTTGTAATCACGTTCTCGAGAACGGCTCTAACAATTTCGATGAAAGTTGCTATATAGGGGTGGGGTTTACAGGGGCGAAAAACTTACCTAGCTAGGTCTCATATCTGGGAAAATTCGTTTTCTCACTATTTTCACCCAAGCAGAGCTCAGTCGCCCAAATTTTAGAACAAGATGGCTACCTTAGAATAATGACATGACAGCATGGACTTAGTAAGTACCTACTATTATGGCAGCATGGAATTAGTAAATACCTACTATCACGGCAGCATGGAATTAGTAAGTACCTACTATCATGGCAATACGGAATTAGTATGAACTATCTTATACCTAATATTAAATGTGCATTCACTATTTTCACCCGAGCAGAGCTCGGTCAACCAGGTACTTAGTTATGAAGTTTTCAATTCTAAAGAGAACTGTTTGCTTGATTATTATTTAGTTATCACAACCAAGAAAGAACTACATAATATAACATCACGCATGTCATCTCTGAAGGGTTTGGCAGAGGAGTACCTATAGTGCACCCACATTTCGCCAGTTATGTTAAAGTCCCATGTAATAGGGGCGAGCTTATTGCCATCAACCGTGCACAAATCCAGATTGGGCTGCTACTCAAAAATTCCTGATAGAAAAACCCAATAACACGACCCGACCTGGGAATAGAACCCAGGAACTCATGCTCAGCAGTAGCGTTTGCGACGACTAGACCAACTATGCAAAAATACACCAACAACATTAAAAATATCAAAAAACTTAAATAAATGCGGGCTACGGGTGTTTGAAATCATTTACACGTACATAATACAGACACAAAGCAATCTTTCCGTCGTAAATATAGTAATATCGACCTAAAAAACACATCAACACATTTTTACGCGAACACAATTACATTATAAAAAATCAATGGTCGATTTAGTGGCCTCGCGCACCATTAACCATAGTATAAAATAGGGATGGACCGAGTAAATATTCTTCCGAATACGATGCCGAATACTCAGGCAAATATTGAATTACGGTTTTGATAAAGATTTTCAGTTTAAGACTTTTCAAAACTTAACTTAGAAAGCGGTTGAATTTTAAAACAGTTTGTAAGTGATAATTTATTTTTCAATAAAGTAATGATTTTTTGAAAGCAGATGCGTCTAGTAATGTTCTTCAAATTGCTACAAATACTAGTACAATAAGTTCCAACATTAAAAAAAACTTCCTGAAACCCAGAGACTTACATTCAACGTCCCATTCAAACGAAACCAGCAACATAAAGCACAAAAGAATTCAAACGACACCAGCAAGATAAAAGAAAAATCATTTATTTGAACAGCAAGATTACACAAACTAAATATTTTATAAAGTTACAAACAAGTTAAACACAAAGAGTTTAAGAAAGTTATCTCGTCAAAACCAACACCACTTTTAGCCGAAACCGAATATTCAGCTAAGTATGAATCGAACATCCGCCCAACACTAGCACAAGCCATTCGGGTGTATCTGATAACATCTGGCAGATAACTCGAGAATGGCACATTAATCATGCTGTGTCTATTAATGCGCACCGATACTTTATTAAATAAAAATTATAGATTTGTACGAGGAAAAATATTAGAGGGGCTCGTGGTTAAATAAAAACAGCCGCGCGAAGGTTAAGCTACGCTTGCCGAGACCGGTCCTTGGATGGGTGATCGTCCATTACTTATAGTGCCTTGGAAAGCACGTTAAACCGCTAGTCCCGGCTGTCATTTATAGATCTTTGCCAGTCGATACGGGTAGTCAGAAACCCGAAAGTCTGACAACCTTACTCCCGGTATTGTATTACCCAGTAACTGGGTTGTGGAGGTCAGATAGGCAGTCGCTCCATGTAAAATACTGGTATTCAGCTGCATCCAGTTAGGCTGGGCGCCGACGATGACGATGTAGGTGACGAGGAAAAATATTTGCTACATAATAAAGATATATAAATCGCTGATACTATAATATTAGGTATAAAGAATAATATCTAACTTTAGCCAACGTTCTCGTTCGCGAGGAATTGAGAATCCCAGGGAAACTAACCGGGGTGAAAAGTAAAATTGTACACATTATAATTAGTTGAGCTTCCTCAGTTCTGAGTTGAACTTCCTCAGTTCTGAGTTGAGCTGTACGATTACTGACAAATGTATGCACTGACTAGACAGGTCCACTCAATCTGTGTGGTTCTTTCCTCAAAACACCATTTCAGACACTACATGGTCTGACCAAGGTCTGGACTTTAAAAGAGTCTATGATCTCTGAGTTTGTTTCGGCCTTTCTTCTCAGAGTAGTCAGATAGGGAACACCAACCTCATCTCTTATTTAAAAAAATATGAGTGACGTGTAAAAGTGTTTCAAGTACAATATTTTTCTTGATTTTATTTTACCACTTTTTCTTAATATGTATAAGTACTCATGCCAAATTACAGCTTTCTAGTACTAACCGTCTCTGAGCTAAGCTGCGGACAGACAGACATGGCGAAACTATAAGGGTTCCTAGTTTACTACGGGAACCCTAAAAATGAACATGTATTTCTAAGTTTGGTTAGTTACCACCCAAAATTAGGAATGTCGCTTCTGAATTGGCTGATCCATTTATGTATACGCCAAAGTCAATTAGAGGCTCATTCCAAAAACCCTTGCGTGGTCTGATGACGTTTAATCGATAAGATTTTTAGCGTTTATCGGTATCGGCATTCGGCAGCGTGTAGGGAGTTCTTTACATTATATTGTTTACATGTCTATTACCTTCTTACTTACTTAAATCGTTTGACCGATAAGAATCGCGCCTACGAGGTTATAGGTACAAAGTGACCGATTGTGCGGCGTCTACATTATGTAAAGCCACTAGAATCAGTACCTAGTGTTACAATAGGTATGCTTACCAATTTACCATGTAAGACGGTGAGATTATCACCACTTTTGATCGAAAAGCAATTGAGCGAGACTTCGCTCGTTTTTCTCGTCTGAATAAAAGTTTTCTTTTCGCGTCATTCATCATGGTGAATTTAGACGAGACAAACGTACGTAAATAAGATTTAAAATGATTTAGCACTTACTTGCAGGATATACAAAGAAATGTTTTTTTGAATGCAGAAATGATGGCGGTACCGATTAGTTATTTAAAAACTAGCGTTAATTATTAATCTATAATATTAATGGATAATACACATATCGGAATCAATTTTCGAAATCATGGTGCAAACCGCACTAAAATCCGTTACGAAAGTTTTTGTTGCAGTTTTCACCTCCCAGTAGCAAAGATTGTAATGTGACACTAAGTGGGTGATAATGTCCCATCACCAAGCACCGTAGCACCCCATTTCCTTCAGTCCACGCATATTATTACCACTTGCATTTATTTGTAACAACTTACATTGTTGCTACATTCGGAGGAACTCGTGGCTAAGTAATAAGAGCCGCACGGGTCGATCCTTTAGGTTAAGCCACACTTGCCGGGGTTGGTCCGTGGATGGGTGACCATCTTCACATACCGAGACTCGTCCGTGCCTCGGAAAGCACGTTAAGCCGTTGGTCCCGGCTGTCATTCGTGGATCTTTGACAGTCGTTACGGGTCGTCAGAAACCCGAAAGTCTGACAACTAGTCTTACCAAGGGGTATCCTGTTACCCAGTAACTGGGTTGCGGAGGTCAGATAGGCATTCGCTCCATGTAAAATACTGGTATTCAGCTGTATCCGGTTAGACTGTAAGCTGACCCCAACATAGTTGGGAAAAGGCTGGGCAGATTAACATTGTTGCTACATTCCCTCTCTTACTAGATGTCCGATCATAAACGTACATGGAAATACATATACTTAGTCGCCCTTCGTTGTGTAGACAGATACCCGACAACAACAGTTGTGGATTTGTTACAAATAACTTATAACAAAAGCATCTATTTTAAGTATAACTACCTAATAATAGATTATTTTTGTCCTATTTCAGCATCATCGTGCAATAGCGAATAATCAATATTGCTAAAATTACCTGCAACGCTTGGCAAACTTGGAAGGTGAAAGCAGTTTTATCCTATCTATTGTTGCACATGATACTGTTGCATATTCTTGTAAACATAAGTCCTGATTCCTCATTACACAAGAAATCAGCTAGAAGAGACGTTGTAGCTCCTCCGTCCACGATAGAAACGGGTTTTGTCGACGGAAGAATAGACAAAATTACATAAATAATCACAATCTGTCATTTTGTCTATTCTTCCGTCGACAAAACCCCTTTTATATTGTGGTCAAGCTACGCATGCTGGAGTATTTTACGTAAAACGTATGTTGCAAGTTATTCCAATGCTACTCAAACCCACTTTGAATAAGTAATCAACTTGTAGTTTCAAGCGTGAGCCTCAAACATGCTTCCAACAACAAATACATCAGCTACTTCAATTACCCTTCGTTAAGTCATAATGATATTTGTAACAACACCATACAAATCACCTCCCATACATTACATACAAACTCTCATTACGCAGTCACGTTCTTACCTTTACTTGATAATGATAACACAGCTCCAAATATAGTGGATGACATCATTCGACAAAAACGAGAATAGTATATTAATGTTCGCTGAAACCGCTTGAGGCAGCGCTTAATTGCTTTACAAGCTAAAGTTCGGTAACCATACGAAATTGTTTTAAGTTCACGTGTCTTATGTAAGAGATGATTAATTGTGGCTAGGCTTGTAGGCTTTAGGTCTGACATCATACAGGATAATTTATGATTGACTTTGAGATGTACTTTTCTTGTTGTAATGCCGTCGCTTGTTTTATCATCTATTTTAGTGTGTTGAATTGGCATGTTACCACATTTTCTTAGTCGGATAGAGGAATCCCTGGGGACTTCTTTTCATAGACATACCTACTGAATCTCTCTTCTGATGTTCTTGAAAAAGGTCTGGTGCGTTGAACTTGCAACCGGCTTGCGTGTATGACCAGATATATGAACCTAAACGAAACAAAAGGAGTATGTATAGATATTAGCAGGTGGCAGGTTCCGTACCTAGTTTCTGCCTTCCCCCATGGGAAGAAAATAATACTTATATATAAATAATAATAAAAAATACAAAAAATATTTTTAGACAATTTTTTATGCCAATTTTTTTCATAATTCGTAAGTCCACGAAAACCTTAAACCACGAAAAAGTTGACTTGTAGAAAATGGCTAAGGCATTAAGTCCGCCTCTATACATTTATGTGCTTGAAGTAATAAATAAATCTTTACATAGTATAAAATGAAGTCGCTTCCGCTGTATGTTCGCTTAGATCTTTTAAACCGGATAAGAAACGGATGTTAATGCAGTTTTCAGCAATAGATAGAGTGATTCAAGAGGAAGGTTTATATGTATAATATATACCCGAGTAAAGCCGGGGCGGGTCGCTAGTAAAGAATAACTAAGAAAACGTGTCTTTATGAAGTACATACCTAAAAATGCGCGCGGTTGCTACGGATAAATCTTTGTAAATAATTGCACTAACACATGAACTCAGCAAGTCAGAGCACTAACTATAAAAAGCCACAAAGAAAAAAATGTAATTGACACAGCACACACAGCACAAAAACTTGAACGCCATTATGATCAAGCTAATTCGACATACACGTAACACCATTGAAGAAGGCATTTTAGATTGACATCGGGTATCGTAACATTTTGGCATTCAATACTCGAAAATAAAAAAGTGTCCCTGAGAATTCCAATTTGAAACGTGACTAACATTTTTTTGTGTGTTTTAATATTAAATATTCAATGAGAAACGTGGATAGAAGCAAAGGCAAATATTATTCGTTTTTCAAATAAAACTTTAAGCCTATTTTTGCTATCTGACAATAATTTAACGAAAAAGAATGCAAACAAAATGATTGTAAGAGTAAAGGAAGACAAAAGAAATGATACCAGATAGATTGAGTGAAAGATGATATGGCTAGAAAGCGGGTGATAACTGAGATGATAGTTAAAGCACTAGGAAGTGGTGAAAGGTGGGGTTTTGGGAGACTGTCCTATTTAATTTTGACGTTCGAAAAGTGCTGATTCTCAGCCGAATTTGAATAATTGAATTTTGAACAGAGAAGAAGAAAATAATGCTGAACCGACGCCGAAAATATTATATTGGGATTAATGTTGGAGGATGATGCTGCATACAAAATTATTCATATAATTTTCACAACCCCCAAACCGATCATGTGTTAAATGACTAACGCCTTGCCAGTCCCTAATCAAAGCCGGTTTAAACCTGGTCTAATTAGTACGCAAGATTTGTGCCAATTAGAGCGTGTTATAAATCGGTAACGTTTCCGATTTTCGTAACACGTAATGCACTTAGCCAGGGGTAAATGACCGTAGAGAACAAATAAACGTAAGTACTCATAAAGTGCTAATTTTATCACTTGCCTCGCACTTAAGTGTAGGACGCTTTTGATTCGATAGTTATGGCGCATATAGAAATATCGTTGTTGATCATTATTGACGTTTATCACCGAACTGCGATGTTTGGCTACTATTTTATTTGATAAACGGTACAGTACCCCGGCGTAAATATGACATATTAAGCTTTAGAAAGAGCCTGCCAGATGGGACGACAGTCACACATATATTTTGCTACTTTGAGCCTTTATTAAGATACAGATTAATGCCAGTGACCTTGAGTCACTTGAGTGGTTAGCTTGCGTGTTCTGTGCTGAGCTCACGCAACGCGTCGTACATCCAGCCAGTAATAGGACTCGCCCATCAAGGAGCGCCAGATAAGACGCATTTTTTTTTTTATACATAAAACAAAATGTATTTTAACAAAACACTTAAACTACAACATCAATAATTAAAATCGTGAAGGTTTAAAAAATACGCTTGATCGATTTTGCATGATTCTCATTTTTTTATTAATTTCACTATGTAATACATATAAATATAATTTAAAATATTCATATATTAAGTTAATAAGAAAATGTTCTAATTTACATATATTTTTTCCAAATCATGAACTCTACTCGTTTAGACGTGATCTTCAGTATAAAATCATTAAAAGTCGGTTATCTTCGCTTATGTATCAGCTATCTAATAATTATTACACTCTAAATTAGGTTACAAAATACTATTTCGATTTTGTGAGATTAATCCAGTTATACTGACCTTATTGCGTTTATTGAAATGAAAATATAGTAGTGTCGCTGTCGCAGTGTCGCCTGCAATTTTTTTTAAATATATGTTTTTAAACTAGCTGCGCCCCTCGGTTTCATAAGCCTCGATCCCGTGAAAATATCGGGGTAAAAAGTATCCTATGTACTAACCCAGGGCATCGTCTACCCATGTGCCAATATTCATCCAAATCTGTTTAGTCATTTTAGCGTGAAAGCGTAACAAACAAATAAACTCAGTTTCGCAATTATAATATTAGTTAGGATATTGTATGTAGGGTTGGCAGCCAGGGTGCGAGTGACAGAAACTGTCACACATGCATGAGCATCCAACAAACCTGTTTGCGGATAAATGGACAAAGATTTTATTGGCATGTCAGAAGTACTGTGAGAGGTATTCATGAAAGTGTTGCTATTTTTTTTTAAACCTACGTTTTTAAATTTGTTGTTGTGTTAATTAAGATTAATAAATAAATGAGTGACAACGACGACGCTATAAAAGTCCTACTTCTTCCAATAATCAAGGTTGCCTAGAAGAGATCGCAAAAAGCGATAAGGCCGCCCATTGTATGTTTTGTAGTGTTAAATTTATTTTTTACTATGTATTCTGGTGTACAATAAAGTATATATACATAAATAGTCGATGTCCCATATATACGGGTACATAGTTGTAATACGCCTATAATTACCTCATTATTTTAAAGCTCGTGAAAGATATCAACATTTTCTATCTTTCTCAGAGACAAATATCAAGATAACTGTACTTATTTAAGACGTATGGGGGGTATGGGGTTATGGTGTTGGTAGCAGTAGTAGTTTTGTCATCAGAATCCCATCACTTGTTTAAGTGGCTATGGGGCTATTGTAAAGCTTATGGAACGGTGTAAGTACCTAACTGTCTATGGGTTTTCGGAATAACCATTAGAAGTAACTGCAATAAAAAATAAAGAAATAAAAATTGTTTATTCTGCACAAACAAAACGCACATAGAAAGACATAAAATACACACACACAAAACTAGCCAAAGGTCTCGCAATATGGCGTTGATAAGTGGGACTTCTATAAAATAATCACTGGAATAACTGTTTTGTAATGTCTTCTTATCCGGGAATTGCTAATCTTTGAATTGTAAATGTATACGATAGAGGGAGCTGAAATTATCAGTGTTAAATATACTATCGGTTAACTGTAAAATATTATAGAGTATTTAAATACAATTAATATTTTTGAGTACCTATGCATGGATTTGTACAGAATGACGAGGATTATGGCCATTGACGTAAAACAACATTCAAATCAAAGAACGAATGTAAAATAGAATGTAGATGAAATGATTATTTAAAAACTTAAAAAACTAGATAGGTACAGCCCGATGCAAACTTTATAGCGGCTCTGAATACGAGACGAGAGTTCATGTGACCGTGGGTGAGGGGTGAGGTACTGCGCAGTGAATACTCCATTTCAGAACCGCCATATAGTTTGAAGCTCACTGTATACGAAAGGAAGAGGAAATATGTATATATAACATATGTGTATATAGAAATAAGAATATGTAACTATAAGATTTGATTTGACTAACATTTCGAAGACGTGCAAAATCAGTCTGACTGAATTCCCTCTTACGAGCCGTTACAGTAAGTTAAGGATCAATGTTATATTATCTCAGATTAAAATATAAATCAGTTAATTATTGTTCTAGAGGGCTTGTTACGTCATGTCACCAACCACTCCAATGATGGATGGTATTAGTTTAGCAAAAGTATCAACATAGTGTAGCCAAAAAAAATCTTAATCTTCTAACCACACAAAGCTGTCAGACGTTACTTACATAGCATTATCCATCACCAATCTTTTGTACTCATATATCCCATGGTACTTACAAAAATTAATGGTAATTCGTTGATGTCAAAAACTGACGCAAACCGTGACCACAGTATAAATATGGACAGTACAGAGTAAACGTTCGAAACGGCCAGACGCGCTCATTGGCGGACCCCAAAGTGATTGTCGGGGTGCTGTCAGTTGCGGGTGCCGTGTTGAGACAAGAGGTCGCCGCGATCTTTTTAAAAATGGAAGGTAGGTAATTATTTCAACAAATAGGCCTAGTTTCCATACTGTCCATATTTATACTGTGTACTGTAGACCATGGCAAAAACTATACATCGGAGCATAAACAAGTATTTTTTGTTAGCCAGACAATGAGGTACCAATTACCACGTAAGTAGATATGTGTGGGGAGTAGGTACAAAAGAATTGATCTTAATTATAGCGCTTTGTAATTACGCCTATATATGTATTTGCATAAAAAGTCACGTAAATAGATGATATGGATAACAATGTGTATATGGAGAATCCGATATCGTCATTGTGTTAATAATATAATGATAATTTTGTACGAATGTAGGTCGTACTCAAACACCTAGTTAACCCAATAGAAACTCATGTAGATATTTTATTTTATTTATTTATTTGCTAACATGTAAAACACTGGTTAGTAGGCATGCATTAAAATTTCATGACACAGTATTAAGACATGCACCCTGTAAGGGCACTGCAAATGTTTCATATCAAATTATTAAATTAAATAATACATATAATATTGATTCCAATTATTACAATACATTACATTTTATAAACATTAGTTATTTCATGTACACATCTATATTTGCCTGCAAATCCATCAGACACAACATTATGGCTAACCCTCACTGATCCTGCTGGGGTTGCGGGTTTGTCTGAAAGGGATATCGCGGCCCCGGCACACAGGCAACGGAAGGAACACGGGTGGGTTTTAGTCAGTAAAAGTCTGACACACCCTCTGGCTCTGCCCAGAGCGGGAGAAGTCATTTGATGATTTCCCATCCAAAAAAAAAAAAAAAAAAAAACCTCACTGATCGTCCAAGCAATAAAAGTGTAGTTTCGCTGATGGCGGAGCATGTGTTGGATCATTCGGCTGAAAAGTGCCAATGGAGTTTCTTGCCCGTTCTTCTCCATAGAAACCTACTACCTATTTGGAATGCTTAGGTTCAACTTTCTGAATGACCGACTCCTTAACAATTCTAAAGTGTCCGTAAATGGTTTAATTAAAAAGCATGTTTTGTGTTTGACTTTGAATAGTCGTTTTACTAAATAAATGCTATCGTGAATTGTGATGACGTGAATACATTGCCAACCATAATCAAATCCAGCAAACCAATGCGATCAACATTCTTTGCCACTATCGTAGAACCCATAAACATTAATTCTTAATTTAGAATAGAATAGAATAATTTTATTTTTGCAAATATGGGTAGGTGATACATCAATAGGTGTTAGTAAAATACAAAGATCAGCCATATTTTGCCATTAAGCATGCAAATATTTACGTCAAAATATTACTATTTTATAGTATCATACACATCAAATTATTATCATAATTATATTATTTACATCAAATTATTATCTATCATTCGATCAATTATTATTAAATTATATGCCATTAAATTAATCAATACTTATTCAATTAAATTAGAGTTCCTTATATGTAACGAATACTAAAAAAGTC
The DNA here is from genome assembly GCA_947364205.1 of Agrochola lota. Classification (NCBI taxonomy): domain Eukaryota; kingdom Metazoa; phylum Arthropoda; class Insecta; order Lepidoptera; family Noctuidae; genus Agrochola; species Agrochola lota. The sequence goes on from OX376228.1 coordinate 17,733,432, forward strand.
AACAAATATTTTTCTCAGATAGGAACTCAGTCACACTGTAGTACGTTTTAAACATCAAAAATTTACGTAGTCTATTCTTAAACAGCAAAGCATTTATGTCTTTCCAATCTCTTGGTAATTTATTATAAATAATTGGGCCCATGCAATAAACAATCTTGCGCATCAATGCGATTTGACACCTCAATTGACATAACCCACCGTTGTCACGACTATTTCTTGGAGCTACATCAGCCATACGTTCGAAACGACTTGGATTGTGCTTTACAAACATAGCTACTTCCATAATATAAATACAAGGGAGTGTCAGAATATTGTAATGCTTAAAATATGGCTCGCAGCTGTCAGTGGTTTTGAGTTTAAACATTGCTCTTAGACATCTTTTTTGAGCTTTAAATGCTGTGTCTTTGTCAGTTGAGTTCGCCCAAAAAATTACACCGTACCGCAAGTGAGACTCAACTATACCGTGATATGCCGTAAGGAGTGTGCATGTGTCTACTATGAATGATAATTTATATAAAACATAGGAAGATGAACTTAATTTTTTCCACAGTAAGTCTATATGGGCTTTCCAATTTAAGCTGTAATCTATTTGTAGTCCTAAAAATTTGGTATCGCCTACTTCGTCAATATCATCATTTTTATAATGTATGTGGAGGTTCGGCACACCGGGTGTTCGTTGTCTAAAGTGCATTACCTTTGTATTACCCAAATTGATAATCAAATTATTTTTATCTAGCCATTTAATTATAGAGTAAATAGAATTATTTATGTCAATCCCATATGTAATTGGGTTTTCACAAGGGATCGTTATGGTGCTATCATCAGCAAACATTGTCAAAGGTTGTTCAATGTAAAGGGGCATGTCATTAACATATAGTATAAATATAAAAGGGCCCATAACACTTCCCTGAGGTACACCGAATGCAATTAATGCAATAGCAGAGGTCTATTATGACCTACCAACCAGCAGACTGCGTTAGCCTGACCTGACTATAACAGTAGGCGCGAATAGTCAGACAATAACAACGAAGATACAATATTTTTAATATATAAAAACTAACCCGGTTATTTTTTATACAGCCTGTTAACCAGTAAAATCAATTTAGGTTTTTTCTTTTAAAAAATTATTTTGATTTCTACGCTTTATAATGGTCGCGGAATTTATTGAAAGAAATAATGACGTGGGTAAAAAAAGTAGATTAATGGCTTTGAAGCATAAGGTAAGATTTGGTATAGCTTGAAGAAGGCAAGTAAATAAATAACATGGATAACGTTACCAACTTTAATGGGAGACAAGCACAAAAGTTCCGTCTTGAGGTTTGCCAAATAACAATGGAGCGCAGCATTCTGCGCATAAAACGAACTGACAGAAAACGAACCACCGCGCTGCGCTCCAAAACAGGGATCCTAGACGTAGGCAAAAAGGCTGATTAGCTAAAATGGGATTGGGCGGGTCATGTTAGCCACATGCATGCATAGTGACCACTAGGCAACAGTCTCTACACGGTGGGTGCCTGAGGATGGACAACGCCACTAGACGCGTACCGCAAGGGTTGGATCGAGGTAGACCTGGAAAAGGATTTGGGGAAGGCCTTTGATCAGCAGTGGGACAGTGTAGGCTAACATAAAAAAAAGCACTGGACGCGGTAATTTGAGTTAAGCATTTGATCGGAAAGGACAGCATGCGAGAGCGAATCCGGATCTACTCGAGAAGTCTCGACTCATGGTAGCAGAAACAACGAGGTTTTAGTCGGTAGGAGTCCTTCATGAGCCTCTGTTCTCCCCAGACGGAGGAAATCCAAGTGGATTACCCCACGAAAAAACAAGGTATATAGCGTGGCAGAAAGGCATATATGTAATATCACCCAGATTGCAAATCGTCCAACCATATGGGGCGCTCGTTCTTGCACTTTTCTTCCTCAAGATGCTATCTAAAACATCTCATCTGTAATACACATAGATATTTGTAAGGTGACATCATCCCAGAAAACCGAGAAACTCGCCACGCAAGCGCAGTATTCATACTAGTCATAGATCATATAGATTCAGTAACTGATTGTTGCGAATGCTTGGCACTGGTGCTCCTAGTCGTGCCGATAAATTAACGTCGGCCGTGACAGGTGGCGCTACCGTTCCACTAAATAAATTATACAGAAGTTGCATTCCGGAAAATCTGTGAGTTCTGTGACCCAGTCCGACCGTAGTGCGGAGTCGAACACGCAATGTGGCACATGGAGAGGAATGAAGCTTTTATTTTTTATATATTTTGCCAAAATCTTAAACAATGTCGTAAGTATGTTTCTATTTTAGTTTCTAATGTCAGTACAGTGTTCCTGTTTTGAACGGATTAAAAAATCTTCGATGCCATATTTCTGTAAAATTGGTACAAGAGAACAAAGTACCAATAGTAGTAGTAATTGTGAACTTACCGATACTAATTATTTGCGTTAAAATCTTCGACACTCCTACGATGAGTTGTATACCAAAATTACAACAAAGACCTTCTAATTCTCAAACGAAATCTTTCAATTTGTTTACATCTTTTCTGTCGCAAGACAGACACGTGACAGCATGAGATTTGATTTTCTGCTCGGCTTGGTTGGTGGTAGGGCTTGTTCTAAGTCGCCAGGCTAGCTACCACCGTCTTATCTAAGTCTGTCGCCATAGCAACAATGTTAACAGCATTGTTGTGTTTCGGAAGTTAGAGGTAAGATAGCCAGTTCCTGTGTGGTTGAGGATTTCGGGTGAAACTCGCTTCCACCTTCGGCTTGATCATCTTCGGTGAGATGCAGGCCAAGAGCTGCCCGGTTGTGGTTCAAATAAAACATAACTTTGTCGTCGTATTGCAACTACATATTAACAACGCAAAAAAATACAATAGACGACGTAAATTTAGTAACCTAATCCGCTTAACTGTTCTTAAAAAGTCATAAAGAACCCTGTAAGAAATCGACACATGTTTCATCTCTCAACGAGGCATCCTCAGGATGAGGATTGACTTGTTGCGAACCCGGACCCGACGTGTGGACGCATCAACCGTCGAGAGCAGAGCTCTGCTCTCGACGGTTGACGTGTCCACACACACGTAACGTGTCTTTAAGGACAGTTGAGCGGATTAGGTTACTAAATATACGTCGCCTATTGTATTTTATAATGGATTTCCGCAAAGGCGAGCCTGAATCAATTAACTATTTAGAACGCTTAAATAAAAACAATGGACCTTTTCCCTTTCTCCTATAGTGACCATTCTCAAGGCATAACACACGTTAAAGTATGAATATGTGGGTTTCCCCGATGTTTTCCCTCGTTCGAAACTGGAGCTTACACATGTTTCCCAAATCACGTCATTATCAAGTAGTTCTATCATGCGTGCGACATGAATCTCCAGATGTTCTGGATTGAAAGTTCTTTATTTTTTATTTTTACTTGATTGGTAGTAGGTCATTTCTGTTGGAAACTACTACCTTGACGAGTGATCTATAGATCCCCCGCTAAAGTAGTCGTTTGTGACATATATTATGTGACGTTTTTAGCGCCTTGATCGTGACTTTATACCGCGTGGATTTCATGTTCCTATAAGTGAGTACAAATATCAACACCCCAGTTTACTTCTTAAAATTTAATAGTAAGTATACCTTTTTCCTTCCTCAGGATTCAAGTCATCTCTGATTCTTTATTCCTATACGTTCATAAAAAAATTACAAGCGGTCTGTAACCAGACAGGCATAATCACTTTCGCATTATAATATTAGTAAGTATAGGGATGATGACTGGGTAAAAAAAAAAAAAAACTAATTAGTCCGTCAGTCAGATAATAAAAAAATATTAGACACGTACGTTTTGCTTTATCATATTAATAAAAATATACTTAGATAAAACGCATTTTAAGTTGGGGAGTGGGGTTCGCTACGTCACAAGTATAAAATCTACATACTCGAGACGTCATAGCACATTTTAACTCAATGTATCGCCCTAATCTTTAGATTACGTAAAAAAAGAAAAAATACGTGTCCAATATTTTACAATAATGTCCAAGACGGACTAAAAAAAATTCTCATAATCCCTATTATCACTACTTATTATGAGTAATTCATGACATGAGGTAGGTTTAGGTGGACAATTCATTAACATTAGTGTAAATTGGCTGAAATATGACGATAATTGTTGAAGATTTCGGCATAATCATGCCGACTGGGAGCTTTAAGGCTTGTGCAGACCAGCGCGACTTGTCGCGCGACGCGACACCGGTTATTGTTATACTGTGAAGTTTTCTTAGAAATTGTATTGTTCGTGTCGCGTCGCGCGACAAGTCGCGCTGGTCTGCACAAGCCTTTACGCCGTGCGCCGCGTAAACCAATATAGTTAGGTATAATTATAAAAACAATGTATTAACACATTAGTGAAATAGGGTACTTTTAATCCCGGTAAAGGTTTGTGCAGACCAGCGCGACTTGTCGCGCGACGCGACACGAACAATACAATTTCTAAGAAAACTTCACAGTATAACAATAACCGGTGTCGCGTCGCGCGACAAGTCGCGCTGGTCTGCACAAGCCTTAATACGTTCCCGTGGGGTATTTTTCGACATCGACACGGGCGAAGCCACGGGCAAAAGCTAGTTAAATATATAGTTAACCCAGGGAAATATAATTGTTTTACTAATTGACCACCATATTCATTGACACCTTTGTATGAAATGGCTATCACACGGGCAATAGGGATGATGCCTGGGTAAAAAAAACGAAATTCTAATTAGTCCGTCAGTCAGATAATAAAAAAACATTAGACACGTATTTTTTGCTTTATCATATTAATAAAAAAATACTTAGATAAAACGCATTTTAGGTTGGGGAGTGGGGTTCGCTACGTCACAAGTATAAAATCTACATACTCGAGACGTCATAGCACATTTTAACTCAATGTATCGGCCTAATCTTTAGATTATGTCAAAAAAGAAAAAATACGTGTCCAATATTTTTTTATAATCTCAAAGACAGACTAAAAATTTTTTTTTAGCTATCATCCCTATTGGCAGTGTGTCAACTTGATACAAAATTGATTTCCCTGACTGACCTACCTATGAAAGTAGAAATCTATCAGAGACCTCGGCTCAGAACTTGACATGTTTATTTAGATATGCACATTGCACATTTACTTCAGATTTATAACATGAATCAAGCTCACATCTTTTATGGGTACTATTTACCTTTACTAGTATATTTAAAGCTTGGCTTTACTGCACTTGTAAAGTAAACAAACATTGTTTATAGCCGTCATTCAACGGTTAATTTTATAGCGAACGAACTAGGAACATATTTAGTGGTTCATGGTACAAACTTGTGGAAATTGTCAACTCTTATATTGCCGTAAAACCAATTAATGGAGAGGAAGATGGTGTCTACTTTAGGCTCCCGCGGACAGGCTCGACACGACACCGGTAGAGCAATTTCCGTGAAAGGTTCATAGAAATTTCTCGACCAGAGTCGCGTCGCGCTTGTTTGCATAAGCCTTTATAAAATCGCGTACCTGTACTAAGTATCATTTATTCAAGTTAATCTTATATTTTTATAAGCACGTCTTTCTGTGGTAATAAACCATTTTGCTTTCTACCAGTTACCTACCTGTATAGTAAGTAGGTACCTGTGGAAATGTATCTATTTTAATGCTTGGCAGGAAAATATGTAGGTGGCTTTGTTCTCATTGTCGCAACCTTGACCGCTGAGCATCTGGTTTGCCCCCAAGTCTGGCAGCTTTTCTTCGGTTTGATCCCCAACCCCAGTCTGGCAATCATTGGGCTTTTCATCAAGAAAGCCCAAAGATACGCGCCCGGCATTGGGGTAGCACCATATCTATCACATGGAAGTCTCACAAAAGCTTGTAGACATTTTTTTTTGTTTTAGGTTTTGTACTTTGTATATGTTATTTGTTATCATTTAATTGTGGCGGAGCTCGTGGCTAAGTAATAACAGCCGCACGGGTCGATCGATCAGGTTAAGCTACGCTTGCCGGGGTTGGTCTGTGGATGGGTGACTATTTTTACATACCGAGACTCCTCCGTGCCTCGGAAAGCACGTTCAGCCGTTGGTCCCGGCGGCCAGCTGTAATTCGTGGATCTTTGACAGTCGTTACGGGTCTTCAGAAATTCTGACAACCAGTCTTACCAAGGGGTATCGTATTACCCAGTCACTGGGTTGTGGATGTGGAGGTCAGATAGGCAGTCGCTCTATGTAGAATACTGGTATTCAGCTGCATCCGGTTAGACTGGACGCCGGCCCCAATATAGTTGGGAAAAGGCTAGGCAGATTGATTTGTTATCATTTAATTGTGCTTTTGGGCGTTGTGCTTTTTCTTTTATGTTCCCTATGATTTATTTATCTACATGAAGTTATTTTCTTCTATGTATTGAGTGAACAGTTATGTGACTAAACGAGTTGTTTATACCCTTGACCAATAAATAGCGCATCATTGAGTCATTTAAGTATCATGATAATCATAATCCTATTCATTTGAATTGATGATATGGTAATACCGTTTATGTACCGACTCAGGAGGATATTGATTTTATAATACTTAACATAAATCAATGTAAGGAGTTAAACTGTGTAACCTTTACGAAGTCTCAGTTGCATATTGAAAAAAATCGCTAAACAGTAGTAGCATGACAACCATAGAAACGGGTACTCTATGGGTTTGTAGACGGAAGAATAGACAAAATTGCAGATTGTGATTGTTTATCTGTGATTTTGTCTATTCTTCCGTCGACAAAACCCGTTTTGATCGTGGTCATGCTAAGCGTGATGGAAGAAAAGTATGCGAAGGTAATCCTTTGTTATTAGGCTCTTATAGATAATTGTAGATACATTTTATGTACCAAGCACCAACTTAATAGGTATCGAATCATCATTAGATTTAGTTCACAATGAATATTGCTCTCAAAAGAGTGAAGGAAAACATCGAGAGGAAACCGGCATGTCCTAAAACCAAAAATTCGAAGATAATATGTGACACCTACCAACCCGAACTGGGCCCGCGTGGTGGATTACGACCCACTCCCTCTCACAGAGAGGCCTGTGTCTCAGCAGTGGGGACAATAATTATAGGCTAATTATGCAGAATTTTGTATTGTTATATTATTCCAACTCGTAATACCTTTAATTTATATATTTTACGGACACAGTTCCCTGAGTTTATTATTCTAGCGTATGGCACATGGGTTGCAGCTGAAAATCAGCGTCAGGTGGCACTATGTGTTGTCATTTGACATTATGCTGAACTGAGGCCCTTTTGGCATTATAATCATTGTTTTCTGTTTTTATAGTTTTAAGGTGTATTTTTCTGCTGTAATGACAATAAACGCATTATTATTTCTTTCTTTATTTTGGAATAAAAAGATCATCAATCTTGGCAAACTGATCATCGGCTATCTAAAGGGAACACCTAACTATCCAATACCAGTCATAACAACACCAAAAGTAAGACAATGAATACATAAACCGCTATAAAAACAATTAAATTTCTCAAACACATCGGTATTAACATAGTTTCCCATGAAATCGACCTCAAGGTTAGACAAACAAAATGGGTTATCGAACAATCTTCACACGAAAGTCGATACAATCGTCGCAAACGCAACGCGTATCACGTACTTTGTAAACACACCTCCAATGAAGGTAAGGATGCATCCATAGTTTCTGTTTTCAAGAGGGTAAATTTGGAACTGATAATCTAAAAACTTATTTAATAAAAAAAGTAAATTAAAAAATAAAACCCAACTGCGTAAAAAGTGAACTTTAAAAAAGATGGAAACAATCTGACCTATTTCTGACTCCAATCCCACTTAATAATATATCAATGCAGTCGATCTCATGCAGTCGGAGGCATCTTCTTTAATAAACACCTATTGCCTCCGACTGCAAAAATATTATTGAACACTCTAAATATAATGAATGCGCTCATTATATTAGTGTTTAAATAATATTTTTAGCAAAACGAGAATTATTTGAGGTTCGATTAAATACTCGTACATGCTTTTCAAGGGCAACGTCATGCAACATGTTAGGAAACATTAAGTAACTTTCTATAACTTTTGTGGGCATTGTTGCTAGCACTTGCTATTCGTGTGCAAAACTTGAAAATGTACTGTACTTAATTCAATGATGTGCGGCCCCATCCTCAGCGTTAATAAAAGTTAGTTTACGTTGCTATGATGAGATAACGTTAAAGATACCAAAAAAGATCAAATGATGCTGTTTTTAAAAGTTGGACAAAATATTAGGAACGTTGCCTTTTAAAATATGTCCGTTTTTTAAAGTTGGGCAAAGTATATTAGAAACGTTGCCTTTTTTAATGTTGGGCGTTTCTCAATCTTTGCCCAACTTTTCCGTTCTTAGATACCAAAGCCTAACCTAAAAATAAACTTTTCTAGTCCTTAGAAATAATGTTCCAAAAAGAGTAACTGCAGTGTGGATGTACCATAATGAAGTTACGAGCCATTGTATGAAAATGACATACATCATGACTAGTAACTTCAAATGTCATGGAGATGTTTATTTGTATACATGTTTGATTTTATTACCGATTAGAAGTCATTAAAATAATATAATAATGAAGGCTTTATAGTTGTTTTATGATTTGTAGTCAATCAATCATATTCATTAAATATTATTAAAAATCTATGGGATTAGGTTTTAGGTTTAAAGAATGTATTCTCAATAAAGAATACAAATTCGATTACTTGAGAACAACAGATTAACTTAAACAATAATTACAATTCGTCGTTAGCACACATACAATGTATTCATGTTTGAGGAGACTTATTGTTCGCAATTACAAATTGGGCTAATTGAGTTTTGAATACATTAAATGAGTTTTTTATGTGTGAGGGTATTTTATTATAAAGTTGTGCCCCTTCAAACGTCAGATTACTTAGCTTGATATAATTTGTAGTTGAAAAATAGTAAAGAGATTGTTTAAGATTTATTAAAAGAACTAGCTGACCTAACAGACGTTGTACTGTCCAAATTTAAAATAATCCCATAGAAAAAAGGACGTTCAGTTATGCCCGAATTTGAAAATATTCCGATTTTTTCCCAATTTTTTTATCCATAAAAACCTAATTCGAACTATTACAAACATTTAAAAACAACAAACAAATCCATATCGGTCCAGCGGTTCTCAAGTGCATGACGCACTTACCAACGAACAGTCTTTCATTTTTATTTATACTATTGATGTACACTATTTGCTACATAGAAAAAAAACTAGATGTATACACAATGTAAAGAATATTGATTATGAAATTCCATTGTATAAACTAACCTAACAGTTTTTATGTTCTTGAATACCTCACAACCAGGGATTGAAAGCGGTTACGGTTAAAGGTCAAGATACCTCAAAAATATACCGGTACTGGTTTAAAATAAGGGTTGAACTATACCGATACCTTTTTAAACCTTTACACGATTTCGGTACCGAAAAACAAGACGACGCGGTGTGGGTGCGCGGGTGGGTCGAACTTGTGTATTTTAGTACATCTATCGAAATATACCGGTATGCATTTCCAACCTCAAAATTCCGGTAAGTACTGATAAAAATAACGGTATCGAAATATTTAGGTAGCCCTTATTTAACGGTATGACGTCATACCGAAATTTAAAGGTACCTTAATTTTTGGGTAATTCAGGCCCTGCTCACAACTATTAACATTCCGATTTGATTGGGAAAAAAATATGTAGACAGGAAACGATGCCCGTTGCACTAACATCCTTCTCAGTTTAGTTATCATCCGTACTTAATAAACGAATTTAATCAATAGAACAGACCGTAAATAATTGTTAAATAACATAAACAAAGAACGACCTTCAAAGAACGGAGTATAGTCACGCGAGTATAATAATTACAAATGTTAATCACAAAATTTATTTCTTGCCTAATTCTGCCTGACGTCTGGGCGAATAATCTAATGATTTATTAACACAGATTAATACAGATGGGATACTCCGCAAAATCATTTAAATAAAAAAACCGGCCAAGTGCATGTCGGACCACGCACAATGAAGGGTTTCGTAGTTGGGATGACTTTATCCCAAGAACAAACTGAACATTGTAGTTGAAAAACATGTTCTCCCATACGGAATATATGGGAGATCATGTTTTTCGAACCGCAAATTTCAGTTGGTTGATTATTACTCGTTAACCTGTACAGCCTACTTAGCTCTGATAGTTTTCCTTTTAATTTCGTTATATATACTACTGCTGTGAATTTTTTCACAAATCCAAGTACGACTATTTAGCTGGCACTAAAAAAAATTGTTAGAGTCAAATGTGGGGACACTTGACTCTAACAAAAATGTTTTTAATTAAAAGCTTAATATTTCGCGAATGGATCCAACTAAAGATAGGTATAAGAAAGGTATAAGAAATAGAAAGGTATAAGATAAAACTAAATCCAAAAAAAGTTTTCAGAAACTCACAATATTTTTGAACGACCTTTCTAACGATACCCCACAACATGGAGTAGACGAGAAAAAAAATAACACCCCCACTTTACATGTAGGGGAGATACCCTAAAAAAAAATATTTTTCCTGATTTTATTTTAACACTTTGTCGGCATGATTAATATGTATACATATGCCAAATAACAGCTTTCTAGTACTAACCGTCACTGAGCTAAGCCAGACAGACAGACGGACATGGCGAAACTATAAGGGTTCCTTGTTTACTACGGAACCCTAAAAAGCGACTATTACGACACAATAAAGGCTTGTGCAGACAAGCGCGACTTGTCGCGCGACGCGACACCGGTTATTGTTATACTGTGAAGTTTTCTTAGAACTTGTATTGTTCGTGTCGCGTCGCGCTTGTCGCGTCGCGCTTGTCGCGCTGGTCTGCACAAGCCTTAAAGTGAAATTCTGGTCGCACTAATACCTACAGTTATATTCACCTAGAAGTTGTCTCTCTATCGCGTGACTCTTAGATCTTCTGACGTTACACTCACTGAATTGGCCCAACAAGACGGGCCCGCCATGTACGTTTAGCTTCATACCTAAACTGCGGAGTGTATCTGTATTAATCTGTGTTATTAACACCAAATGCAACTCATCAATCAATCTGGCTAATTAAAAACGAATTAGGGCAAAATGCGTTCTGAATTATGAGTTTTAGAGGTCAGATCTAAAGCACTGTCCAGACAAGAGCAGATGTATGTGCGGACGATTTCTCAAAAATTACATTTTAATGTATGTATGGACTGCCTCGTTGGTCAAGAGGTTGCAAGCGCTACTGCTGAGCATGAGGTCCTGGGTTCGATTGCTAGGTCAGGTAAAGTGTTATTGGGTTATGGTGTTTTTCATTAGGAATTCCTCAGTAGCAACCGGGAGTCGGGATTTGTGCCCGGTTGATGGCAATAGGCTCGCCTCCGATTACAAGTGACTTAAACATTTTTATTGGCGAAATGTTCCTCTGCTTAGCCCTTTAAGAATTACAGGCGTAATGTTATGTGTAAAACAAAATATTTCAAAAGGTTTGGTGTCTTTGGATGAAAGATTAGATCTGGATCATAATCACTAATTCAGTCTAGAATAGAACCCGCTCAGACACATATTTTGGAATAAAAAACTCATAAAAGCAAGTTATTAAAATAACAGAATAAAATTAACCCAAATGATGTAAGCATTGGCAGAAAAACGTTGCATTTAAAGCGTTGACATCAAATGCAGTGCAACACTTTAAGCGTTGCATCAGAGCTCGACCCAACTTAGTAGTTTACACGCTTTGGTAATTGTTGCGATTACAACAACATTATTATTATCTACCATTTAGTGAGAATTAAATTATTACACAAAAACGAGATTTTCGTTAAGGCTAATTCAATGCAATTTAATCTGTGGCAATTGCATATGATAGGTTAGTTTGTAACGTCAAAATGGCGGACCAAAAGATGGCCCTATTTCAGTTCATGTGACACGATGTTTAAAAGCATCTAATTACTTGTTCAGTGTAAATGACATAATACCCTGCAGGTGACACAGTATACAGTCTTTATATCTACAACATCCACTATAAACTATGAAAAACACAAAAACAATAAGCGGGTCATTTATAAACGTTGCTAAAAGTCAAGTAATTATTAGCGACTTCAACCTGGATACAGTTTTTTGACATTTAAACTTCTCTTACTTTAAGTACTTAAGGTTAAAAGTCAAGGCGTAAATATGCTATGCTAACAACTATGTTCCAAATTAAAATAACGTCCATAAAAAAACGAGCGACCTATACAGTAGTCGCTTATGATGTGTAACATCTGACATCCTGGTTGGCAGTACCAACCACTCTAAAAATGGGTTGGAACCATCAGACGGCCAACTCTAGCACCGCGCGTGCTCATTGATCAAATCAAATAGCGCGCGCTTCCCCGGCTTCCTGTTACACACTTCCGTTCCTTTTTACGAAATCACTCCCACAGATTGCAGGAAAGCGTGAGGATATATGTTACACATAAAAAAACACTCGTCTAAGGGCCCGACCGTCTATAAGAGCTCTAACAAGCTATCAATCCATCATTATACAAATCACGACCTTGTTTTAAAGCAATGCACGAGTGAGCAATTTGTTGCGTTAAAATGCGTGTGATTCGCTTATTGTATTCTTAAAGTGGGTACTCAGTTAATAATACAGGATATTGGCTGTATATATTTAATGTTAATAAATGGTCAGGATGGTCCAGAAGTAAAGGAAACTGAGGACTTAAAGACATGCGCCATTCTATTAGGGATAACAATGATGGAAAAGCCAAAAATGTATTGGACTTATTTTAAGCTTATGTCAATCCCGTTGAAAAGAACTGTAGAAATAGGATACGCTTTGAAGCCATTGTCAATAAGGATGAAGAAATAAAAAAATAAAAAAATTGTCCGTCATGGAGATTATAAAAAAATATTGGACACGTATTTTTTCTTTTTTTACGTAATCTAAAGATTACGCCGATACATTGAGGTAAAATGTGCCATGACGTCACGAGTATGTAGTTTTTATTTTTACTTGTGACGTAGCGACCCCCACTACACGACTTAAAATGCATTTGTAAATAAGTGTTTTGTTATTAATATGATAAAGCAAAAAATACGTGTCTAATATTTTTTTATTATCTGACTGACGGACTAATTAAATTTTTTTTTTTTTACCCAGGTATCATCCCTATGGCCACTTGTCTAGACCCTCTGATTGTTAAGCATGAGACGCATTTTTAATCACAATCTGAATGATTTTGAAGGATATCGCTAATCCATTGCTTCATATGTTCGAAAAACTTGCCTGCTCAAAAACGTAAATAACGCAATGGATGTTGTTGAACTTTCAAAAAGAAAGCCATTGCTACTGTTAGTGTGTTATGCAATTACCCCGCAGGTAACTGGTTTTGCTAACTGCTACTGTGCTTTTTATGATTTTTCTAATTACTTTTTAAGTGTATCTTGGACATGACTGATTTACGGTGGGCCTTGTGAGGAAATCCGTCTCAAAACAGTATTAAATCTCTAACATGCAATCTGCAAACATGGTGTTCGAATGCCCGTACCTACCTTCTCTGTATGAGTGAAGCCTGTGCCCTATAGTTGAGCAATTACAGGCCGATATTGTGCCCTATAGTAGGGCAATTACAGGCCGATATTAAGCTCCATAATGTATAAAGATCAGTGGGGTATTTGCACAGATTATCGTGTTAAAAGCTTCCGCCATCTATTCGCACGTCGGCGCCACGAGCGGAGCCGATATTAGAGCATTGCACTCATTTAAAAGGATTGGTGTAACTTCCTGCTTGTTAATCCATTGGGTACTGCGATATTGAAGGCTGGTTATTACCTGAAACAAAGAATAAAAAACTATAAGCATACACGTTTGTTTTCAAAATAAACTAAGCGTCAGTTTTTGGAAAATAAAAGAGATAATCAGTGATAAAATAATCCGTTTATGGGCTAATTTCAGCCGAGTTCCAGAGCTGTCAGAGTCATTATTGTTGTGGAATATTGACACTGACAGCTTTTGAACGCAGTTTAGGCAAATCGCGTTCAGTAACATTGTTGAAATTAGCCGTAAGTCGGTAGTTGCTTAACACTTTCGACTCCACCCACTTTTCATAGAACTCATACGCCATGCCGCCATACATAAGTGAACCCTCCGGGAGGGTTGTCGGCATTACGTTTGCGCTAAAGTGAACCATCGCGGACGGTCAACGGTATTAGGTTTAGAACCGTGTTATAAAACACTGTAAAACGAACTACCTACGTAGTTTCCAACTTTTTAAATTTTTTGTGAATATATGTGACCGCGAACAAAAAATAAAAAAAGGCTTGGATTTTAAAACCAACACTTATACTAATAAATCTTGTTAAAATATACATCAGATTTTATTTTCACGGTTTATAATATTGTATTCGCTAAGAAATACCTACATTTAAAATGAGCCTCCGCGAGGGCTCTCGGCATTCCATATCCGACTAGGTGAACCCTCGAGGAAGGCAACCGGCACTGAACGTGTGAACATATTCCTATGATGAAAAGCATCTTATACTAAACACGCAGTCTCCCTCATCGTAAACCAATCAAACGCTGAAAAGGCCCTTGCGTACTAAAAAAACTGTTAACCACCATAAACATTGTTAATAACAGCATTATCGTTCGCGCCCTACACAATACAACCAATCAGGGCTAACATAAAGCACACTTTAAAGTGCGAGTACTTCATCATCAGTTGTTTGGCAACAAGTTGATGGCTGATACTGGCCCACTGGGGCATTCCATCACGTGCGCCGGCGGCGATCGAGCCGCCATTCTGACAGTAAAATGATGCAAACAAAAACTGACTCGGAACATTTCCCCCTTAAATTATAGCTGACAATTGGTGCACTTTACGAATCACAGATGAAACGGTTTTAAAGGCCACTGCTAGAGGCTCAACAGATCTATTGTAAAACGGAACTGAGTTGCGGCGTGCTCATAAACATTCTACTTTTACCTGTAAACCTGGCCAACAATAAACAGAAAATAGAAAAACAAACACGTACTATGTGAACTATTTGTAATTAAAACAATGGCCGGGAAAATAAACGATAACTGTCATGTATCTGTCATAAACGTCACCGACCTACTGATTTGTGTCTCGAATTTCCCTAAATAACGTTATTTATATCCGGCATTGTTATCATTGAGACTGAGATCATGAAAGTAACAGTTTAATGTCGGTATGCACATAAATTCGTTTTGTGCCACACACCTGTTACATTTATAAACATTAGGTGCTGTCACATCGGCATTTCCCGCCAACTAATGCCGCGTACATTTGACATTAGACTGTCTAAGACGAACCATAGATAAAATAGTGCTGATAAAAGAACTGAAAGTATTATTATTTTTTTATATTATTTTGCTGTTATGATTAATTTGGCTATATTACTGTATGGAAACATGAAATGTGGCTAAGTAGCGAACTAGAATATTAATAATGAATTGCAATTATAACACTAGTTTTGATGTGTTACAACATCAAAATCAGTGTAGTCGTTTTAGGTGTAAAAAAAGCATTGGGAAAGTTTCCAAATACTTTTTTTTTTACATCTAAAACTAAATATTCGGTGTTACGATATTAATTATTGCATTTAAAAATCAATATTTTAGTTCACTAGTTAGCCACATATTTCCATACAGTAACATTGCTAAATTAATCAAAACAGGTATATATTTGACAGCTATTTGCGACGTTGCCAATTTTTAGGATAAGTGTTCTTATTGGTGTGTCATGATGCTGACTTTAAAGCTGAAATTACATTTCGTTTTTACAATAACGGATATTATTTATAAAATAAAAATGTCAGCATCTAACTAGATTGTCGGTACATTTCAATTTATTGATTCAATTTGAATGTCGATAAAAAATACAACAAGCAAGTAATTCCGTCCGGAAACTCCACAAACATTCGTTCGGTAGCTTTATTATGTAGCTCTAGGTACGGTAGGTAACAAAATTAATTGATAGCAAGGAGAAAATTGTCAATTCCAATTCTGAATTGAGAATTTGAAGTTGAGAATTTACTTGTCAAACTCTACTTTTAGCAATACCTTCTTTTTTTTTTTTGAGCGTGGTAAATTATCAAATAACTTCTCGCGCTCTGGGCGGAGTGGGAGGGCGTGTCAGACTTTTACTGACTAAAACCCACCCGTGTTCCTTCCGTTGCCTGTGTGCCGGGGCCGCGATATCCCTTTCGGACAAACTCGCAACCCTGGCGGGAGCAATATGCGAAGTTCAAAATTTCTTTGCAAAAATCGAAACAAATTTTGAATGTCTCGGGCTACATTGAAGGATCACCTTAAATAATGCTAAAATGAAGTTTGACCTGTTCTCAAATTGAAATTCTCAATTCAGACACCTTGTGTTAATCAAACAATTTTTTTTTTTTTTTTTGTTAAAACAATTTTCAACTATCATAAGTCAGTTTCTAAGTTTTACCACTTCACTTAATGATGTGCGCTAACGCAAACAAAAACCCCTGATTGCTATTTGCCAACAATTTGAAACTTTATAGATGTCAATGTCAATTAAAGTCAATGATGATGAAGTATCTTCTTCTGTGTGTGTGTGTGTGATGTGTGTGTGTGTATGTGTGTGTGTGTGTGTGTGTTACGGTGTGAAGTAATAAATGGAGTCAGCCAGTAACAAATCTTGTAATATTAAATCATTTCCAAGTGGGAATGAAGTATTGTTTATTCGTCAATTTCGTAACGTTTTAGGTATCAGGTCAATTAATATGTTAGATTATTAATGCCAAGTGTCATATCGAAGATATCGGTGCGAAAAAGTTGTGTAACATCTTTCTAATTAATGAAAGTAACCATCAAATTATAGATATATTATTTTTAATATAAAAAAAACTTGAAAGTTTATTACATCATCTGATTCTTGTCGCCTAAAAGTATTTGTTTGATTAAAGTTCCTCGATATGAATCTAGTCAGAATGTGGCAGAAGAATAAATAAATATGATGTCAAAAGAACTCCCACAAGATCCATTCCTCAATGTTCGAAGCTACGTGGGCAAAAAAACATGGTATCTATTATGCCTTTACGCGTGAGTTTGTCCATACATGTCACTCATTCCTGGGACCGAACTAATTAAAGGATATTCATAGAGTGACAGCATGCTTCAAAAGTGTGAGAACAGCATGCATCATCCATGCATACACAACATTCATATTATATGCATCCATGCATTCAAAAGCAATAAGGCGCCTTTAAAGTAGTGATGAGATGTCACATTCTCTTCCCGTATCGATGGATTTTTAAAGTGTCCAGAATCTGGCAAAAGCTAGTAAAACTTACGCCTACATTATAACACTTTTTGTAAGTTAAACGCGTGCTCGTGCAGTCAACGGTTTCAAGTTTCTAAACCAAAAGCTCAACGGTAGTCAAACTACAGTTATTAAGGCATTGTTTTAGTTAATTAACAGACATACCTACTACCAGCCGATAAAAGCGGTAATTCGTGACCTTGAATGCGTGTTTCAATGCTTAAACTAAAATAGAGCTGAACCAAATAAATATCGATGATATATTGGTCGGAATATTCATAATTAATAAACAACTAGGGCATCGTTATCTTTTAATCGTTTTGCCATTGGCAACAACGGGTTGTGCAAAAAGACAATTAATTATTAATTCACTGAATATTCAGACTGTGGCTTATATTGTGAATTAATAAGTACATTTCATTACAAGTTCTGATAAAAACGTTGGAAATAAATAATCACTCAATTTAATATTATGTGTATTTTTCACAATAACCTTCACTGGCAGGATTTATGAAACAAACAATAAAAAGCAACTAAGTTATCGAGTTAATAAAAGCGGATTTTCTTTCAACAACATTATTTTATCGGTGCTCATAAAATATTCGCACTTGATCTACATACCTTAGTTTATCGATTGCATTGATATCTACCGTTATCGGTACTTATCGGGAATCCCTAAAAGCCAGGGATTAAAACGAACATGGCTGCATCACCCGAAGCGATCGACAGCGATGAATATCGCCAAAACGTTACGAAAGTGGCTGCAACTGGAGCACTGGCCACTGGCCACTGACATCTGAGCGAAGGGAATTTAAAATAAGAACAAAAAGTGGCGGGAATTGTGTAAGGTTTCGAGCGGTTTCGGCAGGAAGGTTTACCGGTCTTTTACGAATTCCAAACTCAAAACTTTCAATCTGTTTATTTCAGAGAAACTTTTAATTTTATAAGACGGAATCTTCCATTTAAGTAATATAATGGCTTGTGTTGTGCTGTAGGTAATTCAACTTCAGCAAGATTGCCAGCATTAGGTATATAAAATTATGTTAGTATACCTATACTATCACAATTTTATAACATCAAAGGTGACTGACATTTCATTAATCATAGTTATTCATACCACGGCCAATAATAATAATATCCGTTTATATTTTTTTATCTTAGCTTTTTTTCTTGTTAATAGTCGTGAATATGTCATACGTCAGATAATACAAAAAGCATTTTGTTCAAGATTGACTTCGTGACAAGTTTGCCGACTAATTGTTGATAAGGCGCAGAATTGCTTTTCCTCAAGAAATTAATTATATTTATTAATATAAATATTAAATACTAGCTTCTGCCCACGACTTCGTCCGCGTAAATTATCTTGTTTTGACATAAATTAAATCCTATAGGATTTATTTTATGTCAAACAAGATAATTCGGCTATTCGCTTAGCGTTCTAGCAGACTTTTTTTTTTCGACTCCTAAGGGTCGTAGCGTATTAAATAGTCTAGGTACCTTTCTCAAAAATTGAGCAATCAAATGCAAAAAATATTATTCAAATCCGACAGCTAGTGCCAGTAATTAGCGCGCTCATACAAAATAAAAATAAAAAACTCTTCAGCTTTATTATAATTATTAGTATAGATATCATGCTGTTTAAAAGCAAATTGACATATGATTTGTAAAAAATAATCAGTTTTATCAACCTACTTGAGCTTTCATCTAGTTTCGAATTTCAATTCCTGTAGTAGGTATGAAACATTTCAATAACTGAAGTAGGTAATTAGCGAGTGTCCCACGATTTTATGGACAAATTCAGATCATACTTTCACTTGATTCAATTTGTAGTATTTTGTTCTCATGTAATTAATACTTTCTACTTCAATTAAAGATCAAGTTCGGTACATGATACCTTTGATACACTTCACTTAAAATCGGTATGCTGGAACAATAAAAAAGTTAAATAATGATAATGTTTTCTGCTTTAAATGGTAGAAATTTTTGTTGACATTAAAAAGCATTTTCGTTACATATGTTACCTTAATAATATTGCCTAAAATGAAAACCAAATATGGACATCTACGGTAGCCTATAAATTATGTTCTTAGCTCAACTAAAATTTTAAATCAACCAAAATATTATGCAGTACCCAAATCGTCTGCCGCCTGTTTAAAAAAAAAAAGAGGCAACATGACACTGTGTAAAAAAAAAAAAATAGCAACGAGACACATGTACGAGTTCTTTAAAATAAGTGATCAGCCCGCGATTGCTCCACCACACCACAGCACTCAATAAGCACCTCGACCATCGTCGCCCTCTTTTTATCCGATTATCGATAACTGCATTTGTTACCCAACATCGATAACAGAACGATAATTTTATAGAGTTTAAACAAGCTATCTGTAGTAAATAGTCGTTTAGTGTTATCGACTTGAAATTGGTGTTTGCTGTAGGATATCGTGTTTCTGCGATAAAAAGGACTTGGTTGCTTGTAGTTCATGGAACTGCATTTTAATAATACATAAAATACAGTGTATGCGTAATGAAGTACATGTAGTATGGACAGAATTTCGCAGCATGAAAATACGTCTGACGTTATTTACTTATTTTATCGCATTTACGATATGAAGTTGGCACAATGAGGTATAAATGTTCTTTGGTACGAGGCCTTTTATCTTTTGAGTATAAAAATTTACCCTATTATGTTGCCGTTTGATGACTATTTAATATGATTTATTTATTATTTATTCCATACTTCATTTCACAACGATGTAACTGTTACACAAAAGGCTACATTTGACCCAGTTTGCGTTGATATCATACTTGCATTTTGTTATTCGATAAATAATTACAGCCTACAAGAATTAAACTTGAAAGCAACATCGACCTTCGATTCCGATACTAAGATAAATACTTTATTGTCTTTCGTTCCGTTAACCTTCTTGATTGAAAAATAAACATTATCATTAAAACACGAATAATGTTGTTAAGTATTAAAATGTCACGGACCACGAGGTGTTGTACCAAATATAAATAATAATTAACAATAACAATAACTTAGAATTTTATACGTGGAATAAGGATTGTATCGGCTGTGGATCATACTATTGCAACAAAAATAAGAAAAAAGAGCAGCTTATGTTCTTTGAGATTCCGCTTTTCTAAAAACCTGTGTAAAATACACAATATGAATAACATGATTTCAAATACTACCTATTTTGAAATATTTACAGAAAACTTAAATTTCGTTTTTTTTTTAGATTTTAGAAAAGATTAACACGTGGATTCTGAATTGAGAATATGACGTTGACGACTTGCCGAACTCAACAGTAGCATAACTTAAATTAATGATTACCACGAAATACAAAAAAAAAAGTCGTGGTCTACATGATGGATTATATCCAAGATAGGAATGCTTGGAAACATGCTGGTCCTGCTCCATAGGATAATCTAGAATCTAGACAAAATCAAACTGGTTGCTAATTTAAGTTGTATAAATTATTATATTTTACTATATGACATTGATTTTACATTCTGTGATTACTTCCTCACACACTGACTTATTAATTGTAAAATTTTAGGAAAATCGTCTACTTTTACAATGTTTGTAAATATGTGAGAACCATGTGTCTATCACATAAGTAATTAATTAATATGTTGCTATAAAAAAAATCTTTTTATAGCAAGTAATAGTAATTAATGTTATTTTTTTTATTTTTAGATGCATCGTCATCACATATAATTATATAACTAATGTACCTACACTACATATACAAAATATTATATGTAAGTAATTTTATTTTAAACTGAAGGGTAATATTTACAAGTGGGTCCATAACAACTTATGACTAAATAAAAATAGCAAAATTATATATTATATTCTAACTTAACTAAAACTATTCAAAAACTAAAATATAGCATCGTAAAATTCATCCGCATCGCTGTCGACTGGTAATGTATGTATCAAAATATTGTAAAACATTTTAAAAGAGTAAAGGTGGAGTTTCTTGCTCATTCTTCTCCATACGAAAACTACCTTTTGGAAGGGGCGACTAGAATTAATTCAATTTTTTGTTAATTTTGACGTTCAAAAGTGCCTTGCAAGGGCCTATTTGGAATAAATGATTTGACTTTGACTTTGACTTACAAAGCTAAGCTAATGCTAAATTAGAGTTTGACAAGGTCTCAACTTAATATCCTTAATTTAGAAACTGGTCAAGTAATAGGATACTTATTTAAGTTTAAGTAATCAATGCTTATAGCATAAAACAGCATCACGACAAATTATACAAGTTTATAATTTAGATGAAGCTGAACTTCAATATTGATTTCAAAATCTCCTAATTGCCTTCAGTCAGTCTTCCACCGTAACTGTAAACAGCGATCACAAACGTCAAAACAGACTGAAAGACGAAAATCCCTAAAGTTCGTGTTGTTGCCGCATTGTGACGTCAATTGGCACGCCAGTGGGTGTTACGTAAAACATGCTAAATAAGGGATCTGTGTAACAGAAATACTTTACACTCTTTGTTCCGTTTTTGTTATCCTTGTGGAGTTAGAAAAGATTTTAGTGAAGAGGAGACTAACTGTTGATTGTTAGTGCGCAGACGCATGCATGTGCTGATGAGACGATCCATGCGTCAAATTATACCATTCTACCGATCGTGCAAAATAGGTATCGATTTGAAGGCAATCAACTAACAGCCGGTTTCTGAATTAAGAGTTTCAAATTCTCATTTGTAACTCTACTATAGCATTACTTCAAATTTCCGTTTTTTTTTTTTTTTTAATTTCGCGGTCTGCATTTTAGGAATCACAATTAATTTTGAAACCTGGTATAAGTATGGTTATATTAAATGAAGTTTCCCGTTTTTGAGAAGAGTTGTTTCACTTTTATTTCGGAATGTAAAAAAATTTGAACGACCAAAAATTTAGCGACTTTGCGTTTCTCTCATTTCACTTTTTTCAATAAAATCTTTAAATAATGACTTTCTTCTGTCACTTTCACGCGCGTATTGTGCTCAAAAATCATGATCATTGCGTTTTACCAAGTAATGTCGACGTCAATATCCATTCCATATTAGCTAACGATAAGTTTGGTGATACATTATCAAAATGGCCTTCACTTCTGCGACAGCAACAAAGAAACCATATTCTTCTCACCTTGTTAAAAATCAGTTTGAAAATTCTAAATAACAGGCCCACTCTCAGTCTCAATGTCATTCTCACTAAACATAATATCCCTCTCGATTTCAGCAGAACAACGCGAGGACTGACCACAAAATGCGATATTAATATCTGCGGGTCAAACCACCATATGCTCTTGACATTTACTTCTTTTGTAACCTATACTATACTTGCAACGATTGAGTTCGTACCCTACCACTAGAACTCGATTATGAATCGATCGTCATCTATGTAGCACCCAACTATAATGGGGTCAGCCTCCAGTCGAATCCGATACAGCTGAATGTCAGTATTTTACATGGAGCGACTGCCTATCTGACCTCCACAACCCTGTCACTGGGTAACACGACACCCCTTGGTAAGACTGGCTATCAGACGTTCGGGCTTCTGACTACCCGTAACGACAGTCAAAGATCTACCAATGACAGGGACGGCTGTTAAGCAAACGTGCTTTTTCAAGGCACTGAGAGATCTCGCCATGAAATGGATGGTCATTCAGACACTGCGGCAAGCGTAGATTAACCTCGATCGATCGACCTGTGCGACTGTTACTTGGCCACTAGCCCTAGCCCCTCTCGATAGCAATCGGTATACGAGTTATATTTGCTCGGTAATTGTGTCCATACAATGCTTCAACTGTTCTGCAGCAAGTCGACCTTGCAGGCTGATCACGATTCCGCACACCTGCAGAGGTTGCCAACCATTAGTTCTCGATTAGAACTTGATCAATTTAAATGGTTATTTCAATGGTAAACTAATAATGAATAGGTTGTTTCCGGAATTTTAACATGACTCAATAAACGAAGTGGAGTCCACTTAACTTTTTGTATCTTTGAAGATGATCTAACCAAATTGCAATGAAAGCCTTGATAGTAATTAATACACATAGAAGCTATAAAAGAGTAGGTAATTCTACTTACTTACACATCATCTGTGAACATGCACCTAATTTAGATTCAAGCACGCTAAGGAAAAAAAACCATAGGTTTCAGGTTACCTGATAAGTGCGAACTAAATTCATCCTACGTAAAGAAATTTCTTGAGCAAAATAAATAAAGGTAGACAATTTTCTTGAAACACGATAGTAGAGGTCCGTTTATGGCCGAGTTGATCCCCTGTTATGAGGAATTCACGATTGAGGAAGGATCTGAGGCGAATTCCTCAGCTCTGTTTAGGTCAACAGCGATCAAGACAACGTTTTTTTTTCGGTCGCTGGTATTACACCGAAGGTTTACGAACCATTAAATTGTTTTTAATCTCTGTGTTGTAAAAATATTATGTCTGTACCTACAGTTACTTTAAAAAATATCGCAATAAATGGTGGTCTTAAAAATTAAAGCAAGGGTTTCCTGCAAATATTTTTTCCGTTACTGGAAACGTAACAGTTTTTTAAACTAGATTCTTCGCCTTTCGATTCGATCTCCAACATTACACGTTTATGCGGTTATCATGTTCTCAATTATCATCTAACACCATCTAAGCCATGCACCATCTGGGCCTCAAAAGGCATTCGGAGGCTTTTACTGGCCTGGTTTGTTCTCCGTCCGTGCACGCTAGTCTTGAGTCGAGGCCGCTCATGCAGACGCTGTGATGTGTCGATAGTAAATTAGGTTATGAATTGTCACGTCTGTATGTAGTTGTAGCCTTCTCAAAAACTCCGTTATCTTAAATTGTCGACATAAGTAAGTCGTGCAAGAATTGGCAATTTTGGTTGGCAACACGTTGTTTAGGATGAATAGATTTCATTTCATTTCAAGATTTCACAAACATTTAGGTTTGGCCCAGAAATCAATATTTTCAGACAACTGCTGTAAGAATAACCAGAGGCCATAAATTTAAATCAGAAAACGATAAAAAACGAGAACTATCCTCACTTAGAATGGGATTAGAGAGCGTCTCTCTTGTTTCAAGTTAATGGTAGGGCCCTTAGCCCAAAAGGTGGATTATCTTCAATTTTTTTCTGACCACGTCCTGCAAACAAACAAAGAAACTCAAGAGAGAAAATGAATCTAAACTTGACATTGCCCCGGGGGTCAAGCAGTTAGATTACACATGAGACAACATGTGTAATCTAACTGCTTATCGATTGCGAAACAGCAATCAATTGCCAAACACCAGAACGTGCTGATTGATAAACACAATGTTGCGATTACTCGCGTTTATAGCTCAGATTGTGAGGATGAATAATGTGTGAGGTAATTACTGTGTGCAATTAATTTAAAGACGAAACTGTTAATCAATTTAAAATCAAAATATTTTATTTCACAAGGGCACTTAAGAAACATCAGAAGCTAGGTGCACGGTTCCAATTGGTCGTTTCTCTCCGCTTTCTGCCTAGCCTTTTCCCAACTATGTTGAGGTCAGTTTCCAGTCTAACCGGAAGCTTAAAGACGAAACTGTGCTAAGAAATAATAGGTACTTCATACAGCGTCACAAAAGGTTTTGTTATTCATTCAATATTTGGGAAGGAGTAAGGAACTTAGGACCTTCATGTTAGCAGAAGTTTACCCGAAAATAGACTGCTGGTTTGGTTTACTATACTTACAGGTTTATTTTTTAAAACGTTGCTGAATGTTACGAGTCGTTCAAACATCAAAAAACGTACCTATACCCTAGGCAGACGTTAATCATTATGTTAAGTACTTTACTTTAAGTAACGCTAAACAGAACTTTGGAGTGTAGAAAACGATTGTTTTTGTTCACCTACCGTCAATCCTCAGACAATACCCAGATCTACAAACGCAAACAATTATAAACTTCTAAAGCATCTAGGTATATTAATTTCCGCTACTTCAAAGAGAGATTTAGTCTCAAGTAGGTACCGTAATCCGCTTAATAATGCTTAGAAGAATGAAAGATTTCTTTCATCTCCGGGGTTAACACACCCATTACGAAGATTAATTCAACAACAATACAGCAAAAAATATAGCAAATTACTGCCTAAGCATTAATTTATCATTTGACCCCGCCCTCCGAACAAAATAATAAGCCGTCGTGACCAAACCAAAGACCAAACTGCCTGTTTAATTAAACCGTAAATAATGAGCTCGCGAACACAAAAAATTTAACCGGTCATCGACGAAGACTCAATTGAAATGTCAAAGTCAAATGTCAGAACTGAAGTTTCCGTTGTTGTGCCTGCGTCGCATCAAAATATTAATCTAGTAGATTAGCCTCAGGTCAAATTACGCAACTCACAAACAACGGTTCGTTGAGTAAATTCATGCGAAAATTGCTCGTAATTTGTCCGAGGTCATCTGCACATAATACTCTCATTTGTATTGTACAGCTACAATTTAGTGCAATGGTGTCATAATATACCAGCCTTGTCAATTATTTGCTAGACAGTATTGTTAGTCATAAATCAATACCGACATCTGTAGACCGTGGTTGAATAATACATAATTTATAACCTAGAAATAGAAAACGGAAATTACTTGGACGATACATCTTACCTGTATAAATTTTGTACAGTGAATCCAATAAACCCTGCATCATTTTGACGTGTTATTTGGGCACTAGTTATATCACAATACACTTTAACAAAAACATGTCTAGACTACCTGGCACACAATAGTCAGCACTGAGCACTATCGCTTTATTATTTTTAAAATAACAAGACGTGATCAATGGCTAACATAACTGAAAATCGAATTCTTCAAACTAAATGAGCAGTCATCCAGACAGCTAATTAGTCCCACATCGGAACAAAAGCTTGAGCAGATCAATTGCTATCGGAAAAAAATAAATGAAGACACAAACCAGAAATTACTATAAGTTTTGAAGGTGAATGAACTAATAGACAGCACGGTGGCCAAATTGAAGTAACGGTAACAACCGTCGATCTTTATCATCAATCAGATTTGCGTAACTATCTTTTAGCAATTACTTGAGTGGTCCAAATGACTGGTTACGTGGAATGCAGTCAACGTATACAATTACAAGTAGTAAGGACAAAATAAATGTGATCTAGTTACAACAAATATTGAGAGCACAAGACAAGGCTACTATTTGAACCCAGCGAAGCGTACCCAAATATGTAGGTAATGAATATAAGGATATCAAAGCAATACCTACATTAAATTAAAATATAGAAACAAAATTCAACCTAGACCCCGATGACCATTCGAGTATCATGGAAAATGATAAAGTTGAAGATTATGCAAGGTCACATAAGTAGAATAATGACCTGCAGTACGCCTACGGCAGTAATAGTCTGAGTGGACCATAACACCATGTTTTACATGATGTAGTACAATATGGGCCTAATAGTGACGAAATTTTCGATGTAGGCGGGAACTCTGATGTGTAATAAATTGTAACAAGCGTAATAACATGTCTACAAATGTTGTAACACTAGTAAGTAGCATTGGTATGAAAAAAAGAAGAGCATCATGATTTTCAACTTTGTCAAAAGAGAAAATGCATATCACAAATCATTCTGAAACATATCTACATCTATTCTACATCTGTTACGTTATGTTTACTCTTAATATTATCTTTATATTTTTGCAACACAACGTTATTAATTAACTACTGGGATGCATTCTAAAAGTAACACAAATTATTCGGATCATTTGTTGGAGGTTTTCCTCGGCAAAACGTAAAAACACACTTCAATTTTATTAATCTTGGCACGGGTTTTAGCATAACAAATAAACTTAACAAGCGTTTCCTAAAATCATTTATCATTGGTCAAATAGTAAGAGAATGGTTTGAAGAGTTCGCAGAAGACATAATAATAATTCAACCTGAAGCCATTCGATGGAAACATCCAAGATGTCTGACAACACAAACTTTTACTGTCACGTAGTGTCAATCATATAATCCAAATGATTGATGTTAATAAAACTAATTAGGAGTTTTCAGGAACAAGTGACTATGGAAAACATTAACCATTAAAGATGGATCTACCAGTTGAAAGCAAGTCTCAAAACCAAATACGTTTGTTTGACCAAAATAACACCAACGAGTTCGAAAATAATACGCAATGTTATTTTAAGTGAAACAATACCTCGGACCGATTTACGACCAAAACAAAGAATCGTAATTAATATGAACGAACTCAGCCATGTTACTTCTGAACTCTTACGTGAACGTAGAAACGTGCACGTATAAAAATAGACTACGAATAACAATGTGTTGGTAAATGAAGACAGTAATGACATGTCCACATGAATGTAAAGTAAAATTAGCCACACAAGAAAGCCATTGCGAAACCAATGGGAAGAACGAAGACATAATGCAAAGCGGTACTATTGAAAATCGGAATCTTTATGAAGATGTCGACGTATTGAAAAGATAGCTTCTACGTGTTTTATTTGCAATGAATCCTTTTATGAAATGTATTTAATACAAAATATCTACATCATGAATACGTGAATGCAATTGTTCAGGATCAACATTACTGACATACTTAGACGTCTCGCTTTATTCGTGGACACTGTCTAGTCTTTTTGTTAAGGAACTATAGTCGGGTAAAATTAGAATTTCAAATGCATTCACCCGCAGTAATTCATCTTCTCTGCAGCAAAAAGCAAAGATATTATCCCACCAAGTTTGTGAAGTATAAAAGATACATCTTTGAGAGATTACTCCGCAAATAATACGAAGAAAGATTTGCGAGTGTCCCGAATGAACAACAATTTACTCTCCTGTAAATTGGAAGTGGCATGTCTGCGCTTAATCAAGCGAGCACCGGAGCAAAAATCTCGGTGACCGGTCAAACGAACAAGATGAACGAAGACTTCGAAAAAAGAAAGTTCTTGAAAGTTTTTCCATATCGTCAAATTCGAAACCTGTTTAAGACAAAAAGTATTTATTTAGCAGAACACATATTCGCACTTGCATTACAACAAACTGTCATCTATCGTTTATAGACGACGTTGATGGTAAATATTTAAAACACTGTCACTTTTGAAACCACATTTTGCACTCGCGGCGATCACTCGTATGTAGACCACGAATTTCGGATGTAACTTCTAGCGAAGTTTCTTTGACTTAGCTAAACGCTATGGTCGAATAGCACAAGTCGATTAGGGCGGGCGCTCATTGCGGATCGCGCGCCCGCGCCGTCCGCGGTCTGCCGCACCGCCGCCGCCACTGGCGTACCGGGATTATTTATAAATTCATACAGACAGGGGGTCGTAGAATTTTGCACGACGTCGTCGTGGTATGCCAAAGCTAATGACTGCATCAGATCAGACCGGAAACAGAACGTCACGGTACCTTCCTCAAGGTAACGAACGAACTTAAGTAACCAAAATGCGTTTCTGTTTCTATTGTCCAAATGGAAAGCGATTTATTTTTGAATACCGGATTTCCTCGCCATTATTTAGGACTTAATCAATCAATGTAGCTTTGTTTAATAAATGACAATTCAAATATAACCCAAATATGTACAAGCGCCGCCCACACTAGGCCGCGAATTAATTCTAAAAGAATGTTTCGCAAGACACTTGTAACTCAAAGAATTTTCCGCCGACCCTGGCCATGCCGCCCACCTGGACAGGTGTCCAGCGCGATGGCTCATATACCACAATATTACGTTAGACACGTGAGCAAGATTTAAATTAAGTAGTATGAACGGTTTCTTGTTTGACGTGAAAATTTATGAATTGCTTACACATGATGTGCCAATGACTTGCGTTTACTAGTTTATCGTACCCTGGTTATTAATCGACCAGCTTAAACGTTTTTGCTGCTACGATTGAAGATTCTCGAACTAAAATGTGACGAGCACTGATGAATCACCTGTAAGCAGAATACAAAAGACTTGGCGTTTGGCACTACTAGCAATTCATCCAAGTTTCTTGACAAATGACAGCTAAAATTAAAACAATGAGCAAATTGAATAACTGAAGCAAAGCCAAAACTACCTGTACCTATGTGTGATGGTGAACAAATTGATAAGAAGACAGTGGAGAGAGACAAGTAAATCTGTGTTTGGTAGTGGAAAAGGTACTTCTAAACATATACTCATATTCTTTAATGTCAAGTATTAGATTACACCAATTACCTATTTACAAAACGATTAACCAGTTGAGTGATAAGCCGTTTAGACCAAGATTTTTGTAGGTGCCCCACAGATCAAATCCTACAATTAGAAAATTCCAAAAATACACAACAATTACCCATCAAATTAGACTCTAAATTCCGCGACACGTCCATACCCTTGACAGGCATCCAAAGAATGCCAACAAGCCATCTTTCACCGTAACGGCGGCAAGTCAGACAGGAATGACGCCCCTGCCTATTTGTATTCTAGAATATTCATTGCGCAGTATACATCAGTATTTACGGGTTTAGTACAGTCTCAAACAGCTGTCGACGGCCGACGCTGACGCGGTTTTCATTGTGGACTTTATTATTGATCGTAAAGTATCGTTAGCAACGTTTCTTTGACGTAAACGTTACGTTTCGAAGTAAACTGAAGCTCTTCATCTTGTCGGGTAATGTGAAGTTTTGCATAAGTGCTTGTTTCGGGCCGTTTAGTTGCAATTTTAGAATAGATTTTACGATACGACTAGTCAGTGGGACGCGATTCTGATGTTATTGCTAACTTTGCATCGTTATCATTACCTAATAGTCATTTCATATTGGCAAAGAAAGCAACTCGATTTTCCTGATATATGGAATCTTGAAAATTATTCAAAAGTTCTTTGGCCTAGTCAAACCGCTCACCTTCTTTCACTTAAACCTTACCGCACCGAAAATGTAAAAAAGGTGTGCGTTCTACACTTACACGGTATCCTTTGACGACATACCTAGGTAAAGGTCAGATGTAGCCTTTATCTTGAATTTAATCAACATGAAAATAAACGTCCAAATGTATTTCCAGAAAAAGAAACAGAAACAAATAAACAAACGCACACATTTCCAATAATACGTTGTTACCTAAGCGATAGTTTGTTTAATGTTTATATAGTAGTATATTTGTAAGGTAATGTAAACAATATGTCCGTAGGAACATTATTCAGTAAACCTGAGTTAATGTTATTTAATAAAACACGTTTGAAACTTACCTTTCCGTATTGTAAAAATAAAACTTTAGCACCTTCTGAATTAAATAATTATGGTAGAATGTGTAATCTCATGTGGGTCCTTGGAGTCTAATTTATTTAAATGGTTTTTAACACCACCGACCATTCTTTCTGAATCTATCACTATAGCATGTTTTGCGTCAATCGTATATCAATCCTTCTCACTTACAAACCACGTAAATGCTACCCACATCATACGGTGGAATTCTTAGTAATTACATAATTATTTATTCAGGGCTCTTTTCCATCAGCCCTTTTATTATTCTAAACTGAAATTCCTATGTAAACTATCTACAGTGAACGATTGCTCTTTCAACATTAACTATTCTAAATCTTCTTATCTTTTTCAAGTACAGGTTTTGTATAATCCAATCGGCTTTTATTTTCATTAGATTGTTCAATAGCTTGCACCAAGTAGTATTAATCTGACCTACTATCCCTAATATTTAACCCATCCATACGATTTCTAGCACCAAAACTTCAATTGGAAGCTTCTGAAAATTGCCGAGATTTCTCAGAGGCAGCTTGCCCTTGATATAGTTGACAAACGGGTAAGAGTGCACTTTGGGACCGACTTGTTCGTATTTGAAAGCCCCTCAATACCTTTAGAAATTATTGAAAACACATGCTTATTAGTAAGTAGGCTACACAAACCTATAAATAAACCTGAAGTGAGCCAGTCACAACGGATACATTTACCGGCGACAATTGAGCAGTGGCGTGTGCTGGCCGCTTCCTTGATGATCTCATGCAAAATTGTAACATTTCTACAAACCGCACCATTTAGGGAACGATATTTGGGTCACTCCAATTGTGTCATTTAGACGAGGATGCCTTTGATTAGAACAACCGACCCTTTTAATGGCTGGAACTAGGCTCTTGTAACGCGATAGCGTTTTGCTGATCATTGTATGTAGAACGTGCATTGATATTGTAGGGATCATGTTCAAGTATTTCGAGATTTAGATTTATCTCAAGCGTTTGATACGATGAATCATAAATCAAGACAAAAATCTTCATAATTGATAATATTTTTTGTTTCAGAATCGAGTTGACCGGAATGCAGTTCTTTACCGCTTCTTAGCCAAAAATGTTGGCTGTCGTATATTTATTTAGTGGTCCTTATAAACACTGTAGGTATATTACCGGTATTATTAACCCGTGAATCTGTAGGTGCTGAATCAGTATTTCAAACAACTCTGCAGTATCCGATATGGTCTAGTGGCTAGGATACCTGGCTCTCACCCAGGAGGCTCGGGTTCGATTCCCGGTATCGGAAGATCCTTTTACTTTTTGTAGATTTGAGCTAGTTGTGAAAATAAATGTCAAGTTTTCTAGGAAAATTCCTTGAAAACTTGACATTTATTTTCACAGATTAGGATACTTCAAAGGAAAGAATTCAACGAATTCAGGGATTTGTTAAGAGTTATTGATAAGATATTTCAGAGTGCGTATCTTATGTAAGTAACAGACCAACAAATATTGAGTTATCAAATGTAATATTAGGTAGGTTACTCGTAGTCCTTGGTTTCTCGGAATTCTGAATTCCTGTTGACGCGTTTGGTAAAAAACCGTGGTTAAATATATTTTGGTTAAAGACAGCTGTCAACTTGTCAATTATGTCGTGTCGCTGTCCTGAACGTTACTATAAAAACTGTTTCATTTCTTTGAAATATCATTTCTCGGAATTTGTTCTCACTAATGATTCCAGTCTTCACTCATAATTATGCTGTCCTAAACCACAGGTTTTCTGCGTTTCCCTAAAATTTTGAGAACTGCAGATTTGAGTGGGTTTACTGCACCAAAAATGCTCTCACTTGCAAGACATTACTTTATACAAGCACTTTCCTGGAGAGCTTAGAGGGCATTCCTCCCTCAAACTGGCGGCCATGTTGCGGTCACAATGGGTGCGCCGGCGCACGTCTTTATTAGCCATGAATGGCGACGGCAGTAAACAATTCAAAATAGACGCACTTCCCGCTTGCGTTGCTGGACCGATCTCGTCCACGAGTTACAACTTTATAGCACGTGGTACTTTTGTCTACTATGCCTGCCCATTAATCTTTGATTCTTACTCACATTCATTGAAAAGGTCAGACGAGGTCTTCGGCGGAATACGTACGTATGTTAAGTAGACTCTGTATAAGGAGACGGGCGTGATTGTCTTGGTTGATGAAGAATGAATGTTGCTTGATGCTGAAGCAATTTGTTGAGTCCTGGAGGTCATTAAAGATATTATATTGGTGAAAAGACTTTCGAAGGAGAGATAACTGTCTTTACCTGCAAAATAACTACTAAAGTAGCGAATTACGTAGAACACGTAACAGAACTGACTGAATTATTAATTTTGGCTCATATCAGATCTGTCAATCAGACTATAATTACAGAATAAGTCTTTTGGCAGTAACCTGTATTCAATTCTATGAATTCAAGGTGCAAATTGCGATTTGTATTCATGACGTAGAGTCATCGAGTGGTTTATGGCTTTAGTGATCATTAGAATCAACGACAGAGAAAGGATTATTGAATTCTATTAGGACCTTGAATAGAAATATATTTTTTGTATACCAATGTTTCACCAATATTAAAAGTTAGTCTGTTATGAATTTGTGATTGATGTTTATTTCACAACACTATCTCTGTTTTAACTGCCTCGTTGGAGTAGTGATAGCAAGCGCTACTGCTGAGCATGAGGTCCTGGGTTTGATTCCCGGCTCGGGCAAAGTGTTACTGGCCTTTTCCATCTTGAATTTCTCAATAGCAACTCGGAGTCTGGATTTATGCCCGGTTGATGGCAATAGACTCGCCCTCTGTTACATGGGACTTAAATACATATAAATGGTGAAATATGGGTGTACTATAGGTGCATTTCTGTCTAACCTCTCGTGGAATACAGACGTATGTTATATTATGCTGTTTTTTTTTTTTTGTCAATAGATACACTTCTTTAAGTCTTCTAAGTGAAATTATTACCTGGGTCAGTAAGTCAGTTAATATAATAAAAATAAATACGATAAAAATCTTATCATCTGTTTTTTGTTCAGATATCTTTCGAGTTTTTAGAGCGTATCTTGTCTTGGAGACATAACTTGTAAGAACGAGATCACATAAGAGACTAATATTCGAGATAAACTGTTTGCGAGGCGAGCCTATCTTACTGGGTCACAGATAACGAATAGGAGTTTAAAAAAAATGCTTAAAGTAGATTTCGTGTTATCGACAAACAGTTAATCCATTGAGTGGTGCTGGCAGATCCAGTGGAAAGTTTTCCTGTCAAAAACATTGTTTATGCAGACGTAAAAATGTAACGCAGTTTTAATATCTTGCAAACTACGCCTTCATTTGTTTCCAAGTCACAAGTTTTAATCATTAAAACTCATAACCGTAATGACAGCAATTAATTCAACTGGCAAATAAAAAAGCAATACAATAATAAAGGATATGAATCACTTATTTAAATCCTTGGCCGATAAAATAAAAATAAAAGTGATGTCAACTCCAGTACTCAGCTATTCTTCTCGATAGTAATCGATACGCGATTTAAAGTCGATAATAAGTGTCAAAGGATATATATTTCTGAAATTTATTGAAATAATGATAACTACTACGTGAAGATACCTTTTTTACCAAAATTGGTGTGGTCCAAAAAGGTGCTTTATAATCATTATCATTTAAAACTGCTTATTATTATTATTATTCAGCCCACGCAGTACATTGGCAAAGTGTGCCGCGATACTGGCCCTTTAAGAAGACAAGTTTTGCATGTGAATTAATTTAATTATCAATGCTAAGCATTCTAGCTAATCGAGATGTCGTAATACAGTGCCTGTTTATTGTTTACTAAAAGCTATACACCAGTGTAGCAGGGTAGATGTATCTAATACTACATTGAAATGTACAGCAATTTGTGATTTAATTAAAATTGCCCTTATAATTTTAAACTTAATGAAACATCTAGAGCTCTAGAGCATCATCATAATTATAATGTCGCAACATATTACGCAATTATTGTAAATTGTCTTTGGCCCTAACAGCAAGCAATAGACAAAATGAGTCAAATTTTTCTATGTTTTGAATCTTGAATACGAGGCTTTTGGCTTATTTGTAAAGGAGTGTTATGTCTTATTTTTTTATAATGTGCGTTTATTTTGTGCAGAATAAACAATGTTTCTTTGGTTTTTTATTCTCTTGCCCTTATCTTAATTTATTTGGTGTCGGTTTGGTGCAGCATGTCTTGTTCAAACTTCTCTATTAGAGTCTGTCAAGCGAGTCGAGTCCACAACCATTTTACTGATTTCTTATAATGGCAATACTAT
This sequence comes from Agrochola lota, assembly GCA_947364205.1. Classification (NCBI taxonomy): domain Eukaryota; kingdom Metazoa; phylum Arthropoda; class Insecta; order Lepidoptera; family Noctuidae; genus Agrochola; species Agrochola lota. Next base: position 17,768,295 of record OX376228.1, read on the forward strand.
TATCTGTCAAACAGATTGTCACAATTTCTGTTCTAACCTCGAAGCATTCCGGTTTTTGTTGAATTTTTTAATGTTATAATGCCAAAACCTATTAAAAGTAGTGTCAGGAGCCTGCTGTTTACAATGATTAATAAATATAATCATGTAAAGATTGAATCTGATGACGTGTTAACAGAAAAACGACGACTTTTGGATGAAATTGTTTCAACAACAGGTAGGTTTGCTACAAAATGTTGATACTTTTAGCACAGTTGTCTAATTTTGTTTATTTTACTATGATGTGATCACGATTTCGGTTTTGGTTTAGATTCAGACGTCGTATACATGACATTGAATCTCAATGGGGCACCTATAAGTGAAAAGTATTATAAGAGATTGTTGTCATCTTTTTTCAGCCACCTTGGATGATGAATTAATAAAAAGCACAATTGATAATTTAGTTAAGAAAGTCATAGCCATAGATGAGAATAAAAAAATGAAATCTGAAACAGACTATTTGACAAAAATTGCTGCTATGACAGGTTAGTACAGATTTATTTGTTTACATTGTTTGCATTTTCTACAAATATTATCATAAAATTTGTGCGTTTGATACTGAACTGACATATTGAACTTTCAGATTTAAGTGTGAAAACACTGCGAAGAATTAAAAAAGAAGGTGCTATTAACCAAGGCGAGTGGAACACACCGGGGAAAAAACGTCCACGACAGCAAACTGTAGCCAATCTGGATAATTTTGACTTATCAGCCATACGCAATAAAATTAATGAATTTTACTGTGTGAAAAAGCAAGTTCCAACTCTACGAAGTTTGCTTGCAGATTTAAGAGAGTCAATTGGATTTACTGGATGTCATGAAACATTGAGACAATTATTACTCAAAAATGGATTTGAATTCAAAAAAAATAAAAATGAGAGATCTCTTCTTATTGAAAAGTATGAACTAGCTGCATGGCGACATAGGTATCTCAGAGCTATTGATGAAAAGCGGAAACAAGGAAAATTAATAGTTTATCTTGATGACCTATGTCCACCAAAATTATAAAGTTAAAAAATCATGGCAAGGGCCATCAACAAGCGGTGTAATTGACAAAATATCGTCAGGCAAAAGACATATTGTTGTTCATGCTGGATCCGAAAAAGGTTTTGTTCCCAATGCATTATTGGTATTCAGTACTAAATCAAAAATGGCAGATTATCATGATGATATGAACAGAAATAATTTTATGAAATGGTTACGTGAAAAATTAATACCCAATTTAAGTCAGCCCAGTGTCATTGTTATGGACAACGCTAGCTACCATGTAACACAAATAAATAAGCCACCATCTATGAATGATTTAAAGGCTGACATTCAGAAATGGCTAACTGAAAATGGAATTCATTATGAAGAATTCTTTACAAAGGCTGAGCTTATGTGCCTTGTGAATGAACATAAAACAACTCCAATGTATGAAGCTGAAGAATTTTTGAAACAACATGGCCATGAGGTTTTGAAACTTCCGCCATATCATTGTGACCTGAACGCAATTGAACTCATATGGAGTTTGGCTAAAAGAAAAATAGCCAGCAAAAACTTAGGGATTCCAGGTAAAGAAATGGAGAACCTTATAAAAGAATGCTTTAATAGTGTCACAGCCAATGATTGGAAAAAATGCACAGATCACACTATTAGTGTCGAAAATAAGTATAAAGTAAGAGACAGGATATCCGAAACCGAGTTGGAACCCTTCATCATTTCTGTGCGTAATGATTCTACTGACAGTGATTTCTCATTTGAAGGCATTGAATTTCTTGATTCTGATTTTAGTTCTGATGAATAAATACGTACATTGAAATGCTTTTTTTTAATTTATCCCAAGTAATTTTTTTATCAAAATTCAAGTATCAACAAGTTTTCAGCGTGCTATATCAGTGTTGACACCTGAAAGATTTTTGAATTTGCCGCCTTTTTCATGGGACTAGACTCGCTTGACAGACTCTAGTCGTCATCTCAGGAGTCACTCCTTTCTAGCCATATCTTCTTCACACAGTCCATCCATCGTTTCTTTGGTCTTCCCCTGCTCTTATCATCATCATCATTTCAGCTGAAAGAGTTCCATTGCTGGACATAGGCCACCCCAGGCACCACCACATCAACCGATTCTGTACTTCCCGCATTCAGCGGATTCCTGCGGCCTTCACAAGGCCATCGTTATACCCTTCCACCGCTACGTCCTCTGGTACGCGGTTGCCACTCCAGAACATTTCGGCCCCATCGACCATCTGTTCTGCGAGCAATGTGGCCTGCCCATTGCCACTTAAGCCTACTCTTATAGCTATCGACATTCATACTGTATTGTTTTTAGTTTTAATGATGGTCTGGCAGTTTGAATAGTTGATGCGGCCTACCCAAATGTCTTTTCTTTAGTATTGTTCATCGAGTTGAGCTCCTTAAGTTCTGAGTTGAGCTCCACGATTACTGACAAATGCTTGCACTGACTGGACAGGTCCACTCAAATCTGTGTGGTTCTTTCCTCCAAAGACCATTTCAGACACTAATTTACATGGTCCTCATATGGCCTGACCAAGATTAAGTCTGGACTTTAAAAGAGACTGCGCCCTCTGAGTTTGTTTCGGCCTTTCTTCTCAGAGTAGTCAGATAGATAGGAAACGCCGATCTCATCACACCTTATTTTTAATATTGTTTAATAGGACGTGTAAAAGTATCTTAACTACAGAATACACAATTTCATTTCATTTAACTCAAAACTTTTCTCACAACATTTTCCCTTTTCCTCCACATCACATGCCCATACCACGACAACCGATATCCACACAAAAAAAATCAGTCATCTGTGCCACTTACAAAGAATTCTAGAGAATTTCATTAACTTTTAATAATGTCAACTATAAGATCGATTTATTTTCTCTCAAAATGCAAAATCTGCTGAAAGATTTACTGATTAACATTTTAAAGGTTTCCAGAACAGCTCAATTTGTCATGGCATTAAACCGTGGCAACCTATGAAGAAAACGTTACACTACAGGTAGCCGTGTTAAAGTAAATGTCAAAATGAACTTTAACGTTCGTGTTTAGAAAAGGATTATACAGGTACAGTTAGCGTCAAAAATATTGGGAGGAATAGACTGTTCAAATTGATCAGACCAGACTAAGAAAATTGAACTATGAATATACTTAGTCATAAGCAAAGAACCACAGAACCAGTCGAAGTGGCATGCCCAGTAGTAGACGTCTTTCACCTGATGATGATATCCTCAGTTTGATAAAATAATTGTCAGAATAACAGCTCCATGCGATAAGTAGGTACAAGACCGGTTGAAGTGGCGAATGGTGACGCTTGGAGGCCTATGTCTAGCAGTGGTCCTGGTCATCTTACAGCTGAAATAATGACGATGACGTTAAAGAGTGGTCTTGTACTGTGTTTATTCTGTAACACCTCTTGTGTTCATCACGATCATTTTGAACGGTCTGTACGTCCCCATATTTTTGTCGCTAACTGTACAGCAAGACAACCTTTTCGATGTACTGTCGTTTCTATTGTTTCTAAAGCGATTGCTCAAGCACCTACCCCCAATGACTCGGTTCTCCGATTATGCACGAATCGATTGAACCGTGAATTGATTTAGACACCGATACGATAGTACAATCGAGTAGTGGCGCCTGCACAGGCGCCTGTTCAACATTACCATACAGGTTTTAGTTCGCATCTGATTGTTGGTTTAGAAATATGAGGTTATGTTTGTTAGTCTTTAAGCTCATTTTTATAATATAAGCTACTGGCCGCAACTTGATTGAAATTTCTTGATTTAACATTAATTATATTCCATGGCACTCGGCCATAGTGCAGTTTTCTATAAGTAAAAGAATTGTTGTATTCGGATATTTCCAAAGATTACCTTTTACAAATACATATATAAACATACAATGTTACCTATTTAGAATAAAACCCTCCCTTTCTTGGTTTATTTTCCTTGTACGCAACGTAGGTATAGAACAAGTTGGCGGAAAATATGCGTCACATCCACGCAAAAAAAGCCATCACTCAGCACAATCCTGCGACCTTATGGGAGACAGAGCCCCAGCGCTGATTTCCAGCTACAGCCGGTGTTGGCGTCATGACGTCGACCGCTGCAGCATACAATGAGATATAAACAAGCTAATATAAAGCTTGTAATAAGAAGTAAAACATAGGCATTCGGTTTAGCCTGTGTGATGTAATAGATAGGTACAATGTTAATCCTCTTTGTTATGATTCATCAGTTAACAATAGCATATTAATTGGGCAGTTTCGTAACGGTGATAATTCATCCTAAGTACCTGACCTTACGGGCAACACAGGGGTTAAGAAATCCGAGGATAAAGTGCGAGCCAACTTGAATGGAAACTATCAAATTCTGCCGAAATTTTGCAAGCCTCGCAAACTGGTACTGCTGTTTTTAGATCAAATCAAAAATCATTATTTATGAGCAATCCGGTTTTTTGTAACTCTTGATATTGGTTGATTCGATGAACGGGCGTTCTTCCTTCTTTCTTTTTCGTATGCTAACCTGGTGTCAGTTTTTATGCCGCCCATGGGCCTCTGAATTGGCTTCACATGTCGTCGCTTCTCAGGCAGGCCGGTTTCCTCGCGTCCATGTTTCTCACTGGCGTTAAGATGCCCTGAATTCTATGGGAAATATTTAGCTGATTGTCAAAAATCTTATGGACCTTCTAATGAAGCACCTTTTTTTTTATAAACGAGCCTCTATTTTATTTTCTAGCCTTTTCTCGCAGTTGGTCTCAGTAACTCGGCTATTAAATATTTTTAGGACCCCAACATGAGAATTAATCGAGGTTTACAGAAAGAGGCGCATTTATTATAAAGAGTGTTCAATAATATTTTTCGGATAACATTTTAACCTATAATGTTCCCACTGCTGAGGCACAGGCCTCCTCTCAGTGAGAAGAAGAAGGCCACAATCCAGCACGCCAGTTGCCAGTTGGTAGATGTCACATGTCTTCGAGTTTTTTGGTTCTAGGATATGCTGGGTTCCTCACGATGTTTTTCTTCACCGTTTTGAGAGCAGTGGTGATGAAAATAATTTACACAAAGTTAAGTGCCTGTCTGGGTTTGAACCTACAACCTACAACTCGTAAGTCGCGGTAATTAGAAAATTAGAGCAGTAGTGGCCTAATGGTATCTATTAGGCCACTACTGCTCTAATTTTCTAATTTCGGTTAGCGAAACGGGAATTAGAAAGAAAGAAAATACATACGTTTATTTGCGGTACACATGACGCAAGGAAAGAACAAAATACGAAAATAAACAATTTGGGGGAAAATATGCGTCCACGCAAAACGGCCATCGCTCAGCATAATGCTGCGACCGTATGCGAGACAGAACCCCAGCGCTGGTTTTCAGCGACAACCGAATTACATATTTGAAATTCGATTAAATACATGCCAGATTAAAGGCTTGTGCAGACCAGCGCGACTTGTCGCGCGACGCGACACCGGTTATTGTTATACTGTGAAGTTTTCTTAGAAATTGTATTGTTCGTGTCGCGTCGCGCGAGAAGTCGCGCTGGTCTGCACAAGCCTTAAATCTGTATTAAATCACTCCATAAATTATGTCAGCGTAAAAAAAACACGTAACTAAAGAGTCTTCAACATTTTGCATATACTTACATAATATGATAATACATACTTGTTAGTACTAATTGATGAAATAACTCTTAACATTTTAAAGACGAATGTACATTGACGCCACTTATCGTTAAATCTAAATAATTTACATTGAAAGTGAGAAAATAGCCATTTCACTAATTAACTGCATGATAGAATCACTCAATATGAGATCATAAACATTTCAAAGTTTATCAAAACTTATGATCACATCACCGTCTCTATGGCATCCATTAATTTTTGTAACATAATGAATTCCTGATCACAATCTGCATATTTTATGGTTTTTATTAATTAATGGCTGCTGATATTGATGATTCAGAGTTATAAGACGTAATTAAGGCAGTTGAAGATGTTGTGTGGCATGGATTGAATAACTATTAAATATTATAGAATTACCTAATAATCAGAATCGGCCTGCAATCATCTGTTTCAAGGAAACATGGCCGTTTCTGAGATCAGCCGTAAGGTTTTTGCTGTTTGCCTCTCTTCATTTGACAAATGCGTTATTGATCGCAGTTATCCTTGCGAGACGTCCAAAGCCTTCTTATACTTTAGTAATTCTAAAACAAAGTTTCTGTGGTAACAAAGCTCGGTCGAAAATTCAGATTGGCGTCTTACCGATACCAGAGGGGCAATTCCCGTAATTTTTAAGAACGTTTACTTTCGCCTCTCATTCGCAATCTGTCAAAAATACAATCAATTTACCAACATTTTTGACAAGTTTGACAGATTGCGACTTGAATATGGACGTTTTTTAAGTACGAAAATTGGCCTTCAGATCGGAACATACAAAAATAAATAATTCTTCTCTTAGAAAAGGGGCTGTGCGTATCATACGCCCCCTGTTTATAAAAGTATAAAGTACAGATTACAGTTTCGGTGTTTTGAGCCGATAAGGGCTTCTTTACCCTTATCGGCTCAAAACACCGAAACTGTAATCTGTATTCGCAATTTATATGCCAAACATGTAAATAAACATAAGTTTTAGATTCAGTTTGCGCTACAATTTCATATTTTTGATGACTTTTTTAACAGTACTACAGTCAGTCTAAAATCAACCTCATTTACAGTGACATAAAGCTGTTTTTTTTTAAGTGGAAATAACAACAATTAGAAACAATGATTTAAATAGACAATTGATTGCGCGATTTTGAATTCGTTCAGAGTGGGAAGTATTGCTCCACACAAATTATTATTTGTTATTTTTATTTTGTTATTTCACTTTATAGACGTCAAACCGGTGCAGCCGGTTTGACGTCATCACGTCAAAGCCGGATGTCGCTGAAAATCAGCGCTGGGCTCTGTATCGCATAGGGTCGCAGCATTATCCTGAGCGATGGCCGCATTTTTTCCCCCAAATTGTTCATTTTCGAGTTTTGTTCTTTCCTTGCGTCATGTGTACCGCAAATAAACGTATTTTCTTTCTTTCTTTCTTATTTATTTTCCTATGCCTTAAACCATACAAAATTCGAACCCCCAGTATACTGCGCTCCATGGCTCGCTGGGAAAGCTCGAGCTCGGACCTCTGCAGTCTGCTGAAGTGTCAAAGACCAGGTTAAAGCTGATGTGAGAATGGGTAGAATACACATGTCCATAACTCTCCTTTTGAAACATAGTGGTAGATCTCCTTTTAGAAGATCTTTCATTGACCAATAGCTCCTCCAGGCGCTCTCGGCAGGCCGACACGAAGATGGCGGGACGAGCTTGACTTCTACTGAAAGGACTGGCCGACACTAGCAATAATCAGAATAGGGATGACGAATTGGGAAAAAAAACTATTAAGTCCGTCAGCCAGATAAAAAAAAAATATTAGACACGTATTTTTTGCTTTATCATTATTAATAAAAAATGGTTTAGATAAAACGCATCAAAGTAGGGGCGTGGGGGCTCGCTACGTCACAAGTCAGTATAAAATCTACCGGGGAGTGACGTCATGCCACATTTTAACGTATTGCCTACTCTAATGCCGTAATCTTTTGATTACGTAAAAAAAGAAAAAATCGTGTCCCATTTTTTTTTTGTCAACAGCCCTATTTTGAGGAAAAAGGAGAGGGAGGGCTTTGCCACAGGCAGATTTGATTAGATAAGATTCCTAAGCCTGTAGTAACTGCAATACCAAATGTGTTATTGGTATTCCACTCACGTACCTGCCATTTAGCTGTCAATAACACCGATAAGGTATTTTATAATTCTAATTCTGACAGGCTGACAAGGTTGCGAAGTCTGACAATTGTAAGACTTGTAACGTAGCATATCTGAACATAATAGTAAGTTAGGATTACTATCGTGGTATCGACCTTACAGTAGCGGTATCATAACGTGGTTAGTTGTCGGATCAAATTTATTTTTACATGGTCTACTCTACAATCACTTCTGGTACTATTAAGATAATTGTGGGTAATTAAATTAACAATCTGTTGGTACCTGAGCAGGTAGCAATGTTTTATTATAATGGCAATTATATCATGTTCATGTAAGAAACATTCAAGCCTTGACAATAAAAACAGGAAAGCGAAGCTCACTAAGGTACCGTCATAGGTCCGCTTGTACCACAAATCCATACTAATATTTTAAATGCGAAAGTAACTCTGTCTGTCGGTCTGTCTGTTACTGAAATGATTTGGATGAAATTCAGCACACCGATAGACGAAGACCTTTTTTTTTTTTGGTTGAGAAATTGTCAAATAACTTCTCCCGCTCTGGCCGTAGCGGGAGGGCGTGTCAGACTCTTACTGACTAAAACCCACCTGTGTTCCTTCAGTTGCCTGTACATTGCCAGGGGCCACGGTATCCCTTTCGGACTTTCCCGCGAATATCACCTGGGTGTTGTTTATCGCGGTAAATAGTACGTTCCCGTGACATAATTTCCAACGTCCAAACGCGGGCGAAACTGTGAGCAAAGGCTAGTCACTAAATCCATTACGTATTTAAACATCATTCTGTCTCTTTCGACTTCGTGTTTTGTGATAGCCCCGTGGCCCTTAGCAACTCTTGCCCGTCTAGATCCCCAAATAACCGATTTCGGTCTCAATTTCAAAATAAAAACGATCGAATATACCTACAGCATAAGGCAGTCAATACCTTTATCTGGACTGTTATGCGTTTTTAATACTCATCATACGTTTATTGTAAACAATATGATAAAAACTGAACCTTGTACGTCCGTATATGGGGACAAGACGTGACATAAGGATCCAACTTAAATAAAGATGGTTCCGATGAGACGATATTGTAATGTTAAGCCTCGAAAAAATCGAATTGAATAAGGTTCATGAGTATATTTGATTCTGTTTACAATACCTGTGATCTGACGACCAATGGTATCTACCACTTTTTTTTTTTTTTTTTTTTTTTTATGAGGGTGGGAAATCATCAAATGACTTCTCCCGCTCTGGGCAGAGCGAGAGGGTGTGTCAGACTTTTACTGACTAAAACCCACCCGTGTTCCTTCCGTTGCCTGTGTGCCGGGGCCGCGTTATCCCTTTCGGACAAACCCGCAACCCCAGCAGGATGGTATCTACCACTGCACCCTAATTGCGTATCACACGAATAATTTTTGAAGGATATTGATAATATGTTCGAGAAATGTGTCCGCTCAACAACGTAAATAACGCAATGAATGTTGTCGAACTGTCAAAAAGAAACATATTGTGATTGATCGTATGTTAATTAATAAGGGTGCTGGTCATCACATCACCTGTAGGTAGGATGTGAAAGCAGATAGCATTTATTTCAAAAGCAACCGTTTTTTAGACTCTTCAGGTTGTCTCGAATCCTTCCAATTCAAATTCATCTAAAGCCAGTACCCCATTTGAACTTGAATTTGACTGTTCCCGTACTCAAAACTGTCTGTAAACTAAAAAGTAGGCAACGGAAACTTAACTAACCTTTATTCCAATACGATAATAAGATATAATAATAAAATAACAGCTCTATGTTCAAAGGTAAAGGTTACAGTCGTCGGTCAGTGTGCAATGCGTGTTAACTTCCATTTCTCTCCATATAGGGAGAGGTGACAACGGTGACACCGACCACACCCTTATTGTGCCTCTGTAAGTCTGTAAGACGGTACTTTGTCTGTGTTTTCCCCTTTACGGTTAAGCTTTAACACATATGTATGTTGATCGATTATAAACCTTTTAAAAATTGAGATAAAGTTACTTTTTTAATAGCGCTGGTTACGTTATTCCTTTTTGGATTCGACTAAAGCCTTTGACAAGTAACATCATGATGTAATTTCAGACATTTTTGACTGTTCCTTTTTGTTACTTAATATGGTACCGCTCAATATCAATACATTACAAAGTCACAAATTAGAAAAGTCACAAATTCCTCACCAAATTTTTTGAATGTTGTTTGGATTGGGATATTATACTTTCAAATATTATCCGGCCAGGCTTGCTTCACTAGACAGCTAGAATAATGCAAAACAACAGCTTCATTAAAACGCCGTGTAAACATAATAGTACAATGATTACGGTTTTGTACACGCCCACAACTCGTATACTGACATAACATTTTACAGCACTCAGTTATTTTAACGGAAAGTTGTAATAATTCATAGCTTGACATGTAGGCACGAAATGTGCTAACAAATTGCATGTTAGCTAGAAAAATTTACGCCAATTTCTAAAAATGTTAGGTGTATAGTAGTCAAAAATGAAAAATTTATTCTGCTCATACATTATAACATTACTCATATCATACCTCAATTTCAATCTTTAGAGTAAATAACATTTATCTTCACTGCGGACCAAAATATATCTTCAAAGGTATAGACAATGCAACTAGATTTATTTTCTCAATGAGTAATGTTCATAAACTCCTAAAGTAATACGAAATGTATATAAGTGATTGTAAATTCTTTTTTGGGTTTGATAAATTCTGGAAAGCTAAACTGCATTCGTTATTTTATGTTACGAAAAAATTCAACGTGGGCGACCACATGTTCCAAAAAAAGTTAATAAGAAACCGCACGCCATCACAGTTATTCCTCCTTCCATCAGTTGAAATTATTCTGCTCCGCTTAGAATCGATGCCCGAAACAGAAATCCTAAATAAATAAGTTATCATTCAGAATCGTTAAAAAGATTCCTCCTGCTTCTTCAGTTATCGTAAATTTCGTGTACAATGACGGAAAAAATACTGGAAAGTGACGTCCCTGTTTATTTTAAACCGTTCTTAAAATGTTACTATCTGGTTTTTTACTAGAACACTAAACAGAACACATCGCAAATAGAATAAATACAAGATTTAGTCAAATATTTACACAGGAAATCGCGTGAACGAAAATTTGTGCGTAACGTAAATAACAGTAGTTAGGTATTCTATTAGCGCCAATTCACACAAGAGATCATGAGCACAAACAAAAATAAGCGTATCAACCGCTGTTGAGGCCTCTCTCGACGCTCGCAAATAACATACTTGAGGCGTGAAAGACGGCAACAAGTGTACATTGAGAACATTGTCGAGTGAACCATTCAAACGACACTTTGAACATCTCGCAAATCGTAATACCGATGACACGATCATTCATAACTGATGACTAACTACACGTCCATGCAATACAAGTGTCTCATTCCGTTGCATTAACAAATGCAGTAACATGATTCTTGTGACACAACGCATCACGAACGTAAAAAATAAATTAAATATTCGATGAAGCGTTGAATTGTCAACATTGTGAGTTTGTAAGACCACCCTGCGCGGGCGTCGAACCTTAAACCTGCCCGATCAAATAAACTATTCCCGGTGAGGCCAACGATTTACGTTCCATTCGCAATAGTAAAGGCTTGTGAAGTAATAGTAGCTACACTGGCCACAATGAAACGAGTGCACGGCTAGAAACTGAATCCCCGAAAAAAACGTAAAAACCCGTGAATAAAAACGTTTCGCCATTTTACAATCCTATAAACGTCCACATCAAAGCTCTAACGACTACGCGGACGATTACGCCGACTTTCTGAACTCTCTTTTATTTGTATTAAACAATGTTTGACACGATCTGTTCTATTTCAAGGTTAAATTGTTGCCGTCTCGATTTTCTCCTTCTTTTTCCTCTCCTTCCTTTACTTTTTGGTATTTATTGAGGCAAAAAATAGGCTTCGATCGTTCCCATGAAATGTACTGATCGAATCTCTCGAAACAGGTGAAGGCCCTTGGGTTTTTCGGCCTCCTTTTTCGTAGTGCGCCTTTAATAAACATGAGCCGATCAAAATTTCTCGTAAATTGGTCGCCGCTATCAATGATGAAGCCATTTTAAGAATATTGTAGTTGAAACATTACATAAAATTTATAGCGTATACAAAAGCAGTTCCTAAAAATTTGGCACGCATTTTTTACGTATCGCTTTATCCTTTCAATAAAAACTGCGTCATTCTGAAGAAATCCGAGTTTGAAAGCTATCTTTAGACTAGGTATCATCAAAACCCATTCAACAGTTTTTACTTTGTAGCAAGAAATTGAAAAGATTCAGTTGTATAATAATACGATTTCCGAGAACTTGCGAATTGTAACACTCCAAGTAAATCGATTCCGCTAATTCTTGAAACAAGGTGGGGTGTTGTTTCTACGGAACTCTCTCTGGCTACCGTTCAGACTACAGACAGACCTTATAATTAACATAGCTGTTTTAATTAACATTAAAGCAATCTGCGCTCAGGAATCGTGAAAACCATCAGTTTTAAACAAGACTTTCAATTCAACGTTCATTCTTCATTGAGTTCAGGTTTAACCTTGCTGCTAGGATTGACTGTTCGATTAATTTATTTCAATTTAGTAATTTTCCAGTGACTGCGATACTGTAAATAATTTTTGCTGACAGAATTAAAGCTTTAGCAGCACATTTTTACTTTGAAACCAACAAGTTTACAGGCATGATTTAAGACTGCTTCTTACATAAACTTTAATAAGATTATAACGATATTTTACATCTCGGACAGGCTTTAAGCTCCTTATAAAGAGCTAAATAGTCTTTTAATGATGTGCCCCGAAAGCGTAGGTAATGTTGTGCTAACCACGAAGCCTTGAAATCGATCCAACCACATCATAGGTGTGCTAACCTACTTTATGACGGATAAGTAGATATTATTTTCCTTTATGACTAAGATGTGCATTTATCACCTTTATGACAAAGACTGAAAGACTAGAATCCTTTGAAGGTAAGCTTTGCTGTAGATGGAGAGTGACTTGACCACCTATGCGACTTATATCCAGACATGTCGTTAATTAGACATGTGTCAACACTGCCTTAAATCGATATTTTAATTGAAGTATTAATCTGATTCGATTTTGCATATATTAAGTCAGCGCATATCGAAACAGACCTTTCTCTTAAATCTTCTAACACTAGTAAACGAGACAGCAAGAGCAATGTCGCTGAAAATATATTCCATTGCATTTGAATTCCGAATTCTATCACCTTGAAATTGTCTGTGGTCAGTGTCAGTTTGTCCATCTAACATAAAGCTTTCGGGTTCTGTAGGCGATAGCCAACACGGGACAACGCACAGGCGTGGGTTTTATGGTGTCACCCAGCCGTGCTCCGGCAATGGACACGAAAGCGAAAGTTGCTATCCAACACATTATAGTATTCACAATCCAAATTACAAGTATTTTTAAGATTTCAATACATCTTCTGACATTACAATCATTTATAATTTTTCGACACCACAATGAAATACCAATAATACAATGATTCATGTATTAAGTGTTGTAGCTTGTAACATTTGTTGCTGAACTAACTTGATAGGTATTAAACTTCATGAACAACATTGATACATTTTTTTTCATTGATCAGTAATCTAACAACATCTAGAAGACATTCAAGATTTATTAAATTCACAAACGTGTTCTCCTTATTAAGGTTTCTGTAACGCTCAATAGAATTGGATAATAATAAATCAATTTAGATTTTCTATCTGACATACATTCATGAATAGGTTTTAGGGATAAATTATTACGATTTGATAGAACGAGGAGTCATCGAACTCTATAAATGGCTGTTACGGGCTCACAATGGCCACTATCTGATCTATTGAGGTCCAACTCTAAATCGTATTGACTGGTCTCTTACAGAAGGCCAATTCACGCCGTGCGCGGCAACAAAATGTATGGTGGTGCTCAGAATAGACCCGTAATTGCTTTCAACATTTTATTGAAAATATTTTCTATCAAATTTTAGATTCATGGATAATTAATCAACGGCAGTTTGTAGAACGCCTCTTCTCCAAAATGTTTTGAAATAGAGAGACAAACTAATGACCAATAATCCTCAAATGACAGCAAAAAACACTTCCTCATGACCAAAGATTTCTTCAATGCTATACTGAAACCATTTGCAAAAAGTCATTATGGAAGCTATTAGCGTTTTACTTTGTTGTTAACAAACGGCTGGTTGCCTTAAGATACCGTTACTACTCGTGACGAGGTCTTAATTGAGCTTTTAGTGTTGACAAAGAATAATGTGAGACACGATTGGTATCGAATCCGAGTCTCCGAGATAGTTGGCCTACTTTAGCAAATGGATGTCTCTGATATTTGATTGATAGCCGAAAGTTATGTTTTGTTAATTGATACGTTTTACTGTTTAGATTGGTAACAATACGGTCTAATCAACCCATTGTAGTATATTATAGGCATAAACTGCACGAACGTTTGGAGTTTACAAAATATCTGACGTTTAAAATCTGAGGTTAGTCCCACGTAATCCATCTAAAATTACATCTTTATTGTAAACAAAGTGAAACAAATCTGTTCATTCGTCTAGCCAGCAAAAACTACACTGTTAGGATAAAATATTACCTCATTCTCATTCTATCAAGAAGAACAATCAGAAATAATCGGAATCTCTGCAATTTAACGTCATTTGTATAGAGCGCGTTTACATCATATCTGACCGCAGCGTTGTTATTACAAACATAACGAGATGTTTATGTTAGAATTATCCCGTTTCATGTAGATGCACAGAATACTTTGTAGGTATTTACCTACAAAGCTCTAGCTCTATCTATGGCTATTTAGCCATAGTTATTATCATCACTAGTACATACTAGACCTACAAGAAGAACTGTGTATGTAGTATCTACGTATATTTAAAAGAGTGTCCTTGGAGTTTCATGCCCGTTCCTCTCCATAGAGATCTACGTTTTGGAATGAGCTTAGCTTCAACTTTTTGACTAACTGACAGACTCTTTGACAATTCAAAAGAGCCTGTGAATGGTTTCATTGAAATACATGCTTTGAGTTTGAGTTTGTCTAAATTAAAGATCAAGTTATTACGAGTATTTACAAGATAAAAAGCCGAGTGATCACCATTCAGCAGCCGCAATCGTCGTAGGATGGCTGATGCAGAGAAGTTTGCAAGAAATCATCACCTCCTTCGTGTGTATTATTAATTAGGAATAGATACGTGAAGCCATTAAAGAGTAGGTGCGTAGGCGTTACTACATTTACTCCAGTTGGTAGACTCGAAGGTTCAAAGTTCGCAAACCAGTTAATATTGCCTGCAGGCATCTTAATAACCAGTTTCTCTCGTCCAAAATCCATTGAATTGTCTGTTGTTCTTGTGTATTGTGCAACAGCTTACGAAATCGAATCAAAAGAATATTTAAAAGGATGTGGGGAGGTCATGGCGACGAAGCATCGACACAAGCTTTGCAGTTTCTGCCTACACTGAAATGATGTGATTATATCAAAACACATTTTGTTCTTCGACTAAAAAATAAACCACAGTCGCAGTGTCGCATATTGCACAACTGCATGCCTTATCTCAGAGTTCTGAAAGGTAACATGAGCAGATGTGATAACATTCCACTGATTCCACATGCAAGCAGCATAATAACTGCGAAGAAAACGCACAAATATGTTAATTACCGCTGTTCATGCGAAATTGATTACTGCGGTACTTATAATAGCTAACCTACTTACTAGATGAAATTAGTAGAAACAAAATAATACTTCTGTAGCTTTGTTCTACTTCGCAATCCTTTGAATTCGATTACAGGTCACAGACCTCTTAAAAAGAAACATAATACTTTAAGCACATTACATTTAGTATCTACTATAAGTAAATAAAGCGATAAAACCAAATGACAGCGAGCAAGACACCGTAAGTAATTCTGCAAGAAGTGTTCCTAAATTATCATGAAACAATAAAATACGAATGAACTTTGGCATAAAATTTATAAAAATATAATCGAGCAAGAAGATAAAAATAACTCATAAAGAAATAACAGGACAACAGTTAATGTACAGAGCAGGGGCTCGGGTAAATCGGATTATCGAATTGAGGAACTTGTTTTTGTTGGGTTTATACAGAACATTTACTGTATATACGTGTAGTGTATATTACAACAATTAATGGCTGATAAAGGTTCAGAGACTGGTTCCGTTCGTGTACTTAACTCCTAGTTGATTCTATGCAATCACTTGGAAGAAATAGAAAAGCTATCATTAAACCAAAGAGTGTGTGTGCCTCTATCTGTGCAAATCTCAGAAATAGTAAGGTTAGCGCAGCTAGCTTACCAGAAGTGAGAAGTTCAAGAGTTAAAAGCATCTAGCCATGCACACTATATCTATTTCCAATGGTATGGTAACGACGCAGGCGAGCCGATAACTCTTAACTAGAACTATCGGCCAAATAACTTGGCAATGACGCAACGCTTCCCATATACGGTTTGTTTTCACTCGATACCCAAATACGACTAGTTCTTAAACCCAATCGTCAGAATGCTTTCTATTTCATTGGAGTTTTCGACGATTCAGCCACATATGGCGCAGATCCGGTGAGCGGTGGGATAGGCAGCAGATTCTAGACCGGGGACCGGATGGAGGAACGGCAGTTGTCAGATGGACTGATGACTTCGGTAGAATTGTATGGTCTGGATAAAATTAATAAACACTCGAAGAATAGTAGAGAAAAGAAAGAAGACAAAATAGTCGATTCTGATATTCAGAATCGCGTAAAAGGAACATACGTTTAAATAGTTACTTTGTGCGAGTGAAGAAACTCACAATAGTTACAGTACTACATTAGTGGGTACTCAAGTAACTAGAGATGTCATTGTCTGATAAATCAAATCAATTAATCTTACAGAACCCATCATTTTTAGAGCCAGAATCTGAAGTATGAACAATAATGGACATATTGACGTACTAATTGCTTAGTAACTCACATCTTCATTTCAATGACAATGCAATTGAATACTATTGTATTCAAGATAAGAAATTCGTTTCGCAATGATATTGATTGATAGTTACAAACTAAGAATGTGATATTACATAAGATTCATCTGTCATTTACACTTACGAACAAACGAACCATGAAATTGAAGAAATACAACGTATAATTGGATAAAATTTCGATGCAACACCGTATGGCGCGTATGGCGTAAACGTTTAAAGTAATAGCGGGGTATTACCGCTGTGCCATGGTAATGGCTGCGCGGACGCAGCGTTATCGCGTCAAGGTCATAGTGAGATGGGCTTGAATCGCTCAGGTAAAGCTTTTGTGTTGAATTTGGAAAAGACAAAGTCATTGGAAAAGGAAGTAGAGCTCAAACATTATGAAATAATTGTTTGTTGGATCATCATATTTTTTTTCTTCACGTTCGAGTTTCCGTTCACGGACTTTATTAAGACAATAAATGACTGTAATTATCTTCAAGTCTTAAGAAATCAATAAGCTAACAAAATAATTAACGCGTTAAACTCTGAACTGATTTTATCGCGAATCTCAACTCATTCTTACTTGACCCGGGCGTACTGGGCGCCAATGGATATCTAACCATCTGACCCGCGGCCCGCTTGCTATGAATATTGATCGGGCCTGCATTAATATGGACGCCACGACCTTAATTATATCTGTTTACAGTATGCATGATCATGCACGTGGCCGGTCGACAACAGAATGGACGAACTCGGCTACTGTTTTAGTGTTTCCTCTAAACAGCCTTCTCGGTACGGCTTAGCGAGAATTCAATTTAGGATTTTAATGCTAAGCTTGTTCTTGAAACTACGTCAAGATGACGGTAGCTTAAGTATCATAATAGGTTTGCAAGATTCACGATCTTAAATCCACGCATTCGTAGCCTCTTTCAAAATGTCAATTTTAATCGAAATTTAACATTCATAGATTCCACTTCAAAGTAATTAAAACCGTTATTTAACCTCACAATCCGGCTGCCCGTCCTGAATAAATCTCAGATTGCATGAAACTTTCAAAGCATTTTGTAACAGCCCTACCAAGCTTCATAAGGGATTATGCGCTTAATTGCTACATAAATTCGAAAACCGTCTCCCATAATTGCAGGTAAATATAGTAATTTTCCTCGTGTCAAGCAAGTTCTCGACGGAGGCTGGTGCATGTGGAAGGCCAAATATTAGCGTGTGTGTCATAGCTAACGGAAAACATTTACTTAAACAGCCTTTTATAGGAACTGGTCGCTTCACTCGGCCACTGCGGAATGATAATCTCGATGATACCAACTTACTTGAGCGCGTAGGTATTGCAGATAGGACGCTTTCATCGGCACGTTTCACTTCTGCTAAAAAGGAAGCCGTTAAAACAAGCACGAGTCGCAAATGATCGATGAACCTAAGAAACCTTTTAGTAATTTCCTGGTCCAGCCAATTACTCCACATTTACACTTCCTTGTTTGGACAAAAGTAACAGGCAGGACGTTCATTATTTACCCGTATCTTGACAATAGCGCCACTACTATATAATAGAGCAGGCTTTATTTATTGACAGCAATAATAACTGCCAACATTGTCTAACAAACCACTTTTAGCTGAAGGGGAAAAGGATATCAGTTTTTCCATCAGAACTGAAATTGAATAAACTTATCGTAGTTGTATCACCAGGATACGTTTCAGACTTCTAATGAGAGGGGTTTCAAAAAAGTAATTGAGTTTTCGCAACAAAAACATACAGGCAGGACACACAATTCATCGAAATCGAGTATGATTCATCGACTGAATCAATTCGATTGATGTTATCGTGGTCGTTTTATAAAAACAGTGTACACAAGGTTTGGGCCTTAAGACCGTAAATTGTGGACATGCAAAAGTGATTCAACGCCGTCACTCGATAGGGATCGCTACAACCGGCTTCATTTTTGCGGCTTATCCGGTGTATGTTACACAACCACCAACCGTCATTACGTTATTCGTATTTAAAAAGCTTTGTTAATGAACATTATGTCCTTTAACACTTTACTTATTTCGAAAATTGCCACAGTGCCATTAACTTTGGTTTATTAAAAGAAAGAGTTGAACTAATATCGTCAAGGAAGTCAGAGCCGTCAGGGACTAATAAAGGCTTGTTATGCAGAATTTTACTGGAGCATTGCACTGCAGCGGTGCGCACTGTAGGATAATTAAGGGTCGGTGACCCGGTGCAAAGCTCACAAAGGGAGCTAGTGCTAAAATTCAACCTCCCACTAAACACGAGTCCGGGAAATGTGCAATTCAATAGCTGTTAGTCAGGCTTATAATAATGTAAATAACCAATATTAATAATATTCATACGTTCTCAGCTCGTATTCTTATTCTTTTGGTGTTGCAACATCTCAAACAAAGTGTTAAGTTCAGTTTCTCACTTATCTTTAGTCTGTTTTATCTGGTCGACCTTCAATATGGAACAATGAATGCTTTGTTTCTCAATTCCTCTTTAACAATTTGTACCATTTTTTGTAAGACGGTCTACATTCTGCATGGGATTGAGAGGAGGTCGGATTTAGTATATTATTCAAAGTGAGTGTTTAAATTATGCATCTAAAACATTGCTCTACTGACATTGACATTGCTTTATTGGCGATCATGTCTCGTTTTGCCAAAAACTGAATAAATCCAACTTTCAGTCTCCTCTGAAACGAACATAAACTTAAGAGACTTGAATCCTATCAGTTTGCAATTTGTTTGAGTATAATCCACACAATACCTCTCGTATATTATGGTACCTTTTAAGGCCTTTTCTCTCCAGCCTACATTTCTGAACATTTCTCCATATTCAGGTAGCTATGTGATGTCACATGGTAAACACATCGGCATTCAAGTGTCAGCCCGGGTATTGTCCAAAACAAGTCGGCCCTGTTCCCGGCTTGGTTTTTGTTCAGATACATGAGACACCACGGCGCGTCTTAACGAGCATCAAACCAGTTCCACATATCATCGCGTCATGCCAAATCTGGTAGTAAATACTTCGACACCCCGTTTGTTCTCGGGGTTTTTGCATCACTATGAAAATAACAGCCGTTTGATGGACAGTTTTACCAGATACAATGCACAAAATGGGCCTTAAAATTTCAATTCTCCATTGAATCAATCTTTTATTGCTATTATATATAATTATGGACTTTCACTTGTCTGTTAATGTGACCGATGCCATAGTAATTGGTTCCGATCCGAACAAGAAATTGCAAGATTGGCGAAATTATTCTCATTATAAATGTGGTGTATGTATAAAAAAGAGTATCACGCAAGACTTTCCTTTTACGTTCATGGATCGTAACCCGCTAATTATCGAGTTCATCGGTCTCTAGTTACATTGAAACTGATTTAAGAAGACCATTAGACTATTTATCATCATCGACTAATATTGTAAGACAGCTCGCTTCTTTTTGTTTCGTAACCGTTCAAGCAGAAGTTGTATGACAATAATAAACAAATCTGTCTGGTAGTTAAATAAGACTAATAGTATCAGTATGATGTACCACTTAATAAAAATAATGTTCTTTCTTATTTTCCCGTGAAATAAGGAAACAGGTGGAACTTTAACGTCAGTCAGAATTTGATTTAATTACAAAAAAAACTCAGCAGATTCGTTTTAAATCGCGCTTGCCTGAGTAAAATTAGAAACAGTACACTTGGATGGTGTAGGTACCTAGCTACTTGTAGATTAGAAACTCAATGCAATTTACGACAGACAATCACAGCAGCTTTTTCCTCTCTCGTTTCCACTTGGACTTACTAGTTTGGCAAATGGCAAGTATGGCGGCCGTCTCATTACACTTAAGCTCTTTAATATTATTGATGTAGAATATTGCAACGCAGACAGGTTAAATAGTTATTCAAGTGAAACAGGTTAAAACGGAAATCTAGGCACCGATTTAATTAATCGCATCCGTGGTTGTCGCAACCTACGATAGACAAGTAAACTTCTTAGGACGACCAAGTAAGCAGGCTCATTAATCGATAACTGGCAGGCCAACGAGCGTTTATCTGCGGCTGATTTAAAGGACCTCTTCCTGCCAATCTTTGATAATCACTTTTCAATAAGAGGGCAATTTGTATCGGTCCAATGTAACCGTAATAAAAGCCGGTATGTGTATCTCGATCTGATTGAATTAAGCTTGTTTATATGTTTTAAGTTACCTTCAACATCTCTTTTCATTTTTTTAATAAAAGATTTGAGAAACTTAATGCGTAAGGTACCAGTGCCTACAATTCTTGAAACTTTATTTTAGCTTGAACGCAACTTGCGGCCGTTTCTGCATTTGTTCTTGCATTTCAGAGCCACGAAAAGTCATCTGCAAAAACGTGGAGGTTATTAAATGTTCACTACAAATGTACCAAGAAATTCTAATACAAAATAACCACTAGATTTTTTCTAAATAATGGTTTCTACACGTTCAGTTTATCTTCTAGTGTTGAGCAGTCGCACACGCTTCTAGCTAGTTGAGCAAACGTAGTACGCCTCGACAACGATACAGCACGCAATCTTTATCAAGAAGCTGAATGCTGCGACCTTAGTCGGTTATTCGCTAGGAACTATGCCGTGACTTCAGGCAATTAGTGCGAACAACGATATATCTAGATCTCCGTGTTATTGGTTTTGTCAAGCCTGCAATGTTTAAGAATTATTGATTAGAGAAATTAACGGTTTGTTTTTCTTTGGAACTTTGAACGATGATGTAGCAATAGACTTGCTACATCAATTGGCTACTTGGGGCAGAGGAAATGAAACGAGAATTAGAACCCTGATTTAAGTGATGATAACATGATTCACATATATATCTTCATGATTATTACATGATTATACTAATTTTGATGACTCTCACTCTCAACTTAAATTTTTGAACATCCGAGTTCGTGGTCGCAACAGGTTGTGTCTTCATCTCATCTGCTTTCGCAAAGGAATCTTAGATTAGATACGAAATCAATTTCATAGGTACTATCTGCACAACGACATAGTGACACAGTTACATTAGCTTTTAGATACATTTTGCTGCAAATAGCTAGTACTTATTTAAATATGGCTAGGATTGGGTGTTTTATTACAGTGACGTCATTAGCTAGGCATCGAACACCCACCGACAATCTAGAGTGGTTTTTATCTATTTTGATAACATGAGTGGACACCACAGGTTTTAGTCCTGTGTAAAATCCGATAAGTATGATGTACTTAGGAACGAAAACATTTCGGTTTAATCAATAACGGTTGAACCGGTTTTGTACGTGTAAGGGTTATAAGTGGATTATTTAATACCTCGCCAATTTATTTTAATGAGTCTGTACCTGGTACACTTACATTATTTCCAGGCCATATCATTGAACTTTGGAAAACTTTTTATAACAATATTTTTTACAACCGACTAGGCAGTCTCTTTCCTTGTCCGAGAATAAATAATGGTAGATCATAGAGTACCTACCTACAATCTGTTGTTTATAAAAACACAAACATGTGACGTGCTAGGGGTAAATTATCATGAGAATGGACGAAACAGCCGACAGGATGTGTGACGTAAAAAATAGAATCGACTGTTCTATTGTATTTAGCTAAGTAGATCATCTGGTATATTGTTTTAAACAGCAACGTAAAGTAAGTACCTAGTTAAATTACTCGCGTAAACAAAATGATTATGATCTTCATAATGGGTTTAATCACACCCATTCAACTAGGATACCTACCAGATACCTGTACCGGTGTGGCCTTATTACGCAAACATACTTAGTGTAGATTCAAAGCTTCTTATTTGATGCATCTTACAAAGATCAAAACGACCAAAAAGGTTGGGTATCAATTCAACTCTTCAATCAGTTCCATCGACAATCTTAAACGTCTAACACCAGATCATAAAAAAAAAAACAGTGGGATAATCAATGCCTCGTCCTTGTTTCACTTTAGTCCCTTTGTAATTCCTTTGGTGAGGTTGCATTCTCTCCGTGGCGTGGCGCACCGCGCGCCTTGCCTCGAAGGTGCAAGGCAAGCTTCACGGCTGCTACATTCATCGCGACTTGAGACTTAACGCCAACGGAACGACCTACGTCTTTGTATTCTAAAGTTATCGAGTTTATGACCTTTGTTGTTCAGTGAACATTATGTTATAAACGAGTATAAGTACGTTTGTTCAAATCCTGTATAAACTTCCCGCGTAAACAGCTTTTCGAAATTATCTTAGGTTAGAATTTTAAGTCAGAACAAGTTAGCTCTAAGTTAGATATTTCTTGGAAAGTTACAATAACAAATGGTCATTTCCTTAACAAAAACGTAGATTTATACGAAGTAGTCACAACAAGAATATAGGACAAACGATAAATAAACACTGTATTATCAGTACCGATAAAATAACTGGACGTCTTACTAACCTGATGGCTCGGCGCAGTTGCTCATAATCCAAGCTGCATTTTAACCTCAAAAGACACCTTTAGCACAGTCACGAAACGCGAAGGTCACGGTTATGCTATATTGCATAATATCACCAAGCCTTAACACCAGCAATTGAAGTGATTTACAAAAAACAATACACGACCGAGGATTACTGTTAATGCTGTTATCATAAACACACGAATGCACAGTTCGATGCACGTTTATAATTCAACAAACGACGCGAGTATCCATTCAAGACTCCATCAAATCGCATATTTGAAGAGTTATCTAAATAAAACAAGCACCAGTGAGGACTCGATGTCATAGGTTTTATGCAGTTTACGAATAAACATGTCACAGCCGTGCACTGCACTCCGTCTGACACGACGAATATGGCGGATGAATTTGAACTACGCTTGCGCGGCGCGGAGCGAACGCCCGTTGTTCGCCGGGCCCGGCAGGTACAAAAACATGGGCGGAAGTGCTGCCATCTAACAATTTTGTACTGAACTGCAGTTAAAAGACCTTAGATTACTGAGTGGAGTAGTTAGTTATATAATGGCCAGATGGCAGTAAAATCTCATTACAAAAATATTGACTTATTAAAATACTTTTTGTTTGATTTGATAATATAGAATATTTATTGTAAACGTAATAAGATATGAGTAATGGACATTTTATGCAAATTGGATTTTTATTTTACTAGTATTTACGATAAATAGACAAACATTGAAAGACAGATCTTGATAGTAAATTTTTTCCTTAGAAATATTTTCTCTGATTTTAGTTTGAATTAATTAAACTTACTAGGAAATATGCACATGACCTACATGACCACAGTGCCAAGAACATAAAAATTAATCTACTTAAGTTTTCTACCCGACTTGAAAAATAGTGTTGGGTAGGCTCGTATCTGAAGTTTGAACACTAGGTAGGTAGTACCTTACCTGATGTTAAGTAAGCAAACAGGTTGTCCATGATGATGGTCACGGTTGCCCAGAAGTCACTTTTATAACACAGCACTCTAACTTGGAAAAACACTCGACAGACTGAATCAGACTGGCCACTGAACGAATAGGTCTGCTGATACTCGTGATTAATTTTCGATCGGTGCCAAATAGCAAAATGACGTTTGATCTGAGCGATAGATTTTTATAGCGAGTGATGAGTGATACCTGACTGACATGATTATATCATAACGTCTTCATCACGCTCACAGTATTCCTCGAAGGGATAGGCTGAGGTGTGATACCTACCCTCATATTTTTCAAAATCCGGGCTAGTGAGAAAATCCAAATGAAAAAACTCAATGACACCTTGCCCAACCTGGTGACTGAACCCAGGACCTTAGACTATGCAGTTACCTGTCGCTTGCGATCACTAGACCACTGAGACAATAGACTTGTTTTTTTTTTTTCACTTCCAGATTATCACGATCAGTAATTTGGCTATAAAAACTAAAACTTCATGCAATCAGTACAATAAATTCTTTATTTAAATTATTTACATCCCACGGAATACACATTTATCTTAATAGACACCATACCAAAAACAATTAAAATCCATAAACATTATAAACTTATTTTCTCCTAGTCCTGTGCCTAAGGGCCAGAACAGCTAGGCTGTGGAAACCTAGGTACAGAACGAACAGTGCTAGGACGTCAGTCCACAAGTTATTGGTCTCGAAGTCATAGGTGGTTAGGACTTCGGCACCGGTGCTCAGGCACGGTATTCCTATTTCATCGGAGGTGCAGGCTGTAACAAGAGAAAAGATATTGATTAGGATTGGTTTTGTAAGGTATGAAAAAAATAACTTTTTTTTTCTATCAAGGATTGATAAATTTATGAAAATATAGAACAAGCTGCCAACGTTACCATCACTGGGCAATATACCTACTTACATACCTATCTACCCATGTCAAGGTACACACGACTCATATACCTTACCTACAGTTTACCTAATCAATTTAATACCAATCAGAACATTTTTGTACCTAAATCACTCTAAAACATGATGAGCTTCATCATCAAAAGGTGTTTTTAATAAAGCATTTATTAATTTCTAATCCTAACTAATTATAAATTGAAAAGTGAGTTTGTTTTTTGCACTTTCACGGGAAAACGGCTGAACGGATTTTGATTAAATTTGGCACATGGGTGCATGGTCTGGTGGTTAGACCACCTGTCTCAGACCCAGAGGTCCCGGGTTCGATTCCCAGTGGGGGATAAATTAACGGCAATGTTGTGTTTCGGCAGTTAGAGGTAAGATAGCCAGTTTCTCTGTGGTTGAGGATTCCGGGTGAAGCTCGCTTCCAGCTTCGGCCTGATCATCACTTACTATCAGGTGAGATGCAGGCCAAGAGCTTCACGACAGAGCATAAAAAAAGACCATGATCTGGGTTAGGACTAGGATTAGGATTCTTTTCATCCCGGTAGTAGGTACGTATCCGTGCACGTGGGAATAATTTCTGACCTCAACGCGGACGAAGCCGCGGCTAAAAACTGGTTACTTCTATTTTGATACCCACTTGTTTACCAAAAGTTTTTAAATAAAGATACTCCGATAACCGCTTTGTGTTTGATAAAGGCCTACTATCGATCGAAGACTCGCAGTCTACTTGACTCCTGGTCAACGACCTCAATTCGTCAAAGGCCTGATACCATAACAAAGGCGCAATGTACCTTGTTTAACAACAGGTTTAACTATACGCTTAACACATTTCTAAATGTTGCTCCTTCTAAATACATTATTGTTATAACTTTTTGTCCCTTTTACCTGGTAGACCCCTTTTTGTGGGGAACATCCCGGGCGCCATAATAGTCTACCTGCACTCAAAACAGATGGCTCAATACAGGAACTTAAAAAAAAAATTGGGGCCCATTGATTTATTTTTGGTACTTATATCATAGACAGAATTTTATTATGGGTATTACAGATTCATAGAATGATAAGATGTTGTTTTTTAATTTAAATATATACTCTCTTACCCTTCCGTTTGAGTTTCTCTTAAATAAGTATATCAACGCTTCTGCGGGGGAGTTTGTTGCACCACTTCTTCTTCCCAGCCAAGCACTAGGAAGTGGTGAAGGGTGGGCGTTTTGGAGGACTGTCGTAATTTTCACGTTCGAAAAGAGCTGATTCTCATCCTAGTTTGAATAAATGAGTTTTGCTTCTGAATTTTTGACGCTCAAAAAGTGCGCATTCTCAGCCTAGTTCGAATGAATTAGGTACTTTTGATTTGTACAAATCTTTCATCATGCACAAACCGTACCTACCTAGGCGATTTTTCAGTCTCAACGCTGAACGGGCGTCATTGTATCATATTACTACTGTCTCACCATAGAACCCCACCCCCTCACCCCCAGCCCTATATAAATTTCTACCAACTAAAAAGTACCTACCTACGCACGTATTTAGGACTATTTATAAGTCTCCTAAATATAAATCTACAAAGCATTGTCTGAATATCGTCTATCTAAATAGTTATTGATATATTGCCAAACGTCTTGAGAGCCTGCTTAAAATATAACAGTATGCTTCCCTTTACCTATAAGACGTATGTAAGGTGAACCACACATCAGTTAGGTATTACAATTTTATTGAACTGCAAACACCGCCCGTAATTGACGTCATAAAAGCACTGTCGATGTCAAAGTCCTCTCCTTACGTTATGAGTTGAGGTGCACGATTACTGACATACTCGTATACGTGCACTGACTGAACATGTCCAATCAAACTCAAATCCATGTGGTTCTTTCCTCAAAAACATCAAAAAATCATCTCAGACATTAATCTGCACGGTCCTCATAAGGCCTGACTAATATTACGAAGAGACTGTGACCTCTGAGTTTTGTTCCCATTTTTCTTCTTAGAGTAGTACCGAACTCTTTTACGTTTTAAAACATAAGTAATTTTTATGTGTAAAAGTGTTTTTTTTTTACCAATTTACACAAAAAAATATCATTTATCATCAAATTGTTACATGGACGTGTGATTGACTGTACAACTGAAAAATGTTACATCAGATACAAAGATACAATATAAGAAGATACCTACGTGTTGTTCAGAACAAAGATGAATGGCATGACGGATCGCAGCGCATGCGACTATCAATCCGTGTTGGTATGGAGCGTATGTCATAGATGGCGACACGGTGCCGGTATCTCTACTACACGTCAATTATAAAAGTCAGATAGGATAAATTATGTTGTAATCTTACTTCGGTAGGTAAGGAACACGTGACTTGTATTTTTTCCGGGGGAAGTCCTTATGAAAACAAAAAAAAAATATTGGGGAGAATTGAGGGTAAAGTTTCGGCCTGCCAAGAGTGACTTGCCCTCTGACACCTGTCGTATCTATACTCCATAGGTTTAGGTAGTTAAATAAATGTAAACAAATCGTAAAAAGAGTTTTTATAGATGACACTTTTTGTTTAAAAATACAATAATACCAAATTAAATTTATATTAGATTTTTACAATTTAGTATCCTGTTTTATTAATGTATGTTAACCTTTATCATTTATTCTTAACTGCTCTTCGTAGATGTAATTGCTTGAGCACAATTTTTTTGTTAGATTTATAATAATATCATAATATTTTATAATCTGTCTATTGTAAAGAGTAGTTACGTTTTAATTCGTTGACGTTTAGAGTCCAAAATTCTAAACGTCAACTAATTATAACGTTGCAAAATTGAAGAGTACAACTATGACGTAGCATGACAACCTGAAGTGACAGGTATTACGTTTAGTCGGTTACTTGACAGCTTCACGTAGTTTTTTTTGTTTACATTTATTTATACTAAACCTATGCACTTTGACATGTTTTAATAGGTTGATGGGATGACTTGTGAAGCAGATGATGAATTTGTTTATTTTTTATCTCAGTGCAGGGTGCAGGTTTTTATAGGACGATCAGTTTGATATTCGTTTGCTGCCATATAGGTTTTTGACTAGTATTTTATGTGAGTTTTATTTTTGTTATTTCACTATATTATGCTGCACCGGTTGACGTCATAACGTCAACGCCGGCTGTCGCTGAAAACCAGCGCTGGGGCTCTGTCTCGCATAGCGTCGCAGCATTATGCTGAGCGATGGCTGTTTTGCGTGGATGTGACGCATATTTTCCCCCAAATTGTTTATTTTCGTGTTTTGTTCTTACCTTGCGTCATGTGTACCGCAAATAAACGTATTTTCTTTCTTTCTTTCAGGTGGGTCCTCATAGACCAGACCTCGGTTACGGCTTACCTATTTGCATTACCCCTAACCTCTTTATCAGATTAATTGTCAAGAAGAAAGCGTACTGCTAATTATAATATCTTATATATAATACCCGAATATTTCGGAGACCATAATCATACCAATCTCAGGTGGTTGGACCGCCCACATTTCTGCGTGACGCACATACTATACCACGATAAGTAGGTATGTAGTTTAATATGACAGGTTTTCAAGGTCGCTATTACCGTGAACAACCAGAATTGTAAGCCCTTGGCTTGTTCGGGTCGGCACATACGATTCGTCAGTAAGTAGCTATTTGTTGAAAAACAAAGCCGACTCGAAGGAGTATAGCATAAGCAGCCTTTAATGTTTCCACTGTTGGGGCACAGGCCTGTTCTCGGTGAGAGGGAGTGGACCCAGTGCGGGTTGGTAGATTTCACATGTCTTCGAATTTTTGGTTCTAGGATATGCCGGTTTCCTCACGATGTTTTCCTTCTCTGTTGCAGCAGTGGTGATGAAATTGATGCCTGTGTTCGAAACTACGACCTACAACTCGTTAGTCGCGGCCATTACCACTGGGCCACCACCACTCTCGAAAGAGTAACTACGTAATCTGCGTTCGCAATTTAGACACACATCAACTTTATGTAAGTGTAATTAAAGTTGATTTTAGACCGACAAGTAGCTACTGTTGAAAAAGTCTTCAAAAATATTAAGCTGTAGCGCAAACTAAACCTTATGTTTGGGCAATACAGTTGTTTTTCCTAAAACTCGTGTTTGTTTACATGTTTGGCAAATGAATTGCGAACGCAGATTACTTACCTATGTTCGATTTTGCGGCTCGCCTGTGCCTTCCTCCTTTTCGTGTTGTTAGTGATTAACCTGGTGTCAGAGTTCTAAAGCCGCCCATGGGTTTTCGACTTGGCTTCACATGCCGTCTTTGATCTCTAAGGCATGTCGGTTTCCTCACGATGTTTTCCTTTACCGTTTTCGAAGCAAGTGATAATTATACAATACGCACATGAATCCGAAAAGTCAGAGGTGCGTGCCTTGGGTTCGAACTCGAGACCTATGATTTGGCAGTTCGACGGTCATACCACTAGGCTATCACTGCATCTGTCTATTAATATCGAACCAAATAAGAATGTAGCACGCCTTTTTTTTTTTTTGAGGATGGGAAATCATCAAATGACTTCTCCCGCTCTGGGCAGAGCGAGAGGGTGTGTCAGACTTTTACTGACTAAAAACCACCCGTGTTCCTTCCGTTGCCTGTGTGCCGGGGCCGCGATATCCCTTTCGGACAAACCCGCAACCCCAGCAGGCATTGGTCTTTCGACCCCGTCGGTTGGTGCTTTCATCTCATTGAGGCGCGCGTGGAACACAACGCGCCGTCGACACGGGCCTGGTCCTTATCGGACGGCGGATGTAGCACGCCTTACTGCCTAATTAATTCCAGAATAGTAGAATCTTGTTTTCTACTTCAAAACGGTAATAAAACTATAGAACTTACTTATATTTTGGACTCCATCCCACTGCAGTATGGTCATGGCTTCGTTCGAGTACATCAGCCAAGATAGATAACGGATCCAGGACACGTATTTTGGCATTGAACTGAAAATAAACGTTAAAACAGGTCAATAAATAATTATTTATTTACATCTACTAAAGCCAGTTGTACAACATGTAAAAAAACCTGTACCTGTGAGGGCGTTGTTAAATATCGTACTAAGAGTCTATTTATGTGGAAATTTCAGGAAAAGAGAAAAAAGAAATCGCCACATTTTTTTAAAATGCAGAATAGGGATGATACCTGGGTAAAAAAAATGAAATTCTAATTAGTCCGTCAGTCAGATAAAAAAAATATTAGACACGTATATTTTGCTTTATTATATAAATCAAAAATTACTTAGATAAAATGCATTTTAAGTCGGGTAGTGCGGGTCGCTACGTCACTAGTATGTATAAAATCTACATACTCGTGACGTCATGGCACATTTTACCTCAATGTATCGCCTCTTCTTTAGATTACATAAAAAAAGGAAAAATACGTAATATACTCGTATCTATGGATAGGTTTTCAAAAATGATATTGAGGTTTCTAATATATATTTTTTCTAAACTGAATAGTTTGCGCGAGAGACACTTCCAAAGTGGTAAAACGTGTGCCCCCCCCCTGTAACTTGTAAAATAAGCTAATGATAAAACTAAAAAAAAAATATGATGTACATTACCATGTAAATTTCCACCGAAAATTGGTTTGAACGAGATCTAGTAAGTAGTTTTTTTTTAAACGTCATAAATCGTTAACCGCAATTTACCTTTCATTCAATTTACTCAAATATTAGAACGGAACCCTTCATGGGCGAGTCCGACTCGCACTTGGCCGCTTTTTTATTATCTGACTGACGGACTAATTAGAATTTCATTTTTTTTACCCAGGTATCATCCCTATTATGAATGATGAGATGATAGGGACTCAGCAGGGATAAAAAAAACTAGAAAGTAAAGAAGAAGAATTTTGTCAATTAGCAGGTAAAAGAATACATTTTACTAATTGACGGTACGTCATCTTCTCAATTAACTATCTCAAACCCTTTTTAATTCATTAATAATGATTTATCATTTGATTTGATGGGTTTTTGAGGAGCTCGTGGCTAAGTAATAACAGCCGCATGGGTCGATCCATCAGGTTAAGCTACGCTTACCGGGGTTGGTCCGTGGATGGGTGATCTTTACATACTGAGACTCCTCCGTGCCTCGGAAAGCACGTTATGCCGTTGGTCCCGGCTGTCATTTGTAGATCTTTGACAGTCGTTAAGAGTCGTCAGAAGCCCGAAAGTCTAACACCAGTCCTACCAAGGGGTATC
Source organism: Agrochola lota (assembly GCA_947364205.1). NCBI lineage: Eukaryota > Metazoa > Arthropoda > Insecta > Lepidoptera > Noctuidae > Agrochola > Agrochola lota. The sequence continues at coordinate 17,799,643 of OX376228.1, forward strand.
GTAGTACCCAGTTAATGGGTTGTGGAGGTCAGATAGGCAGTCGCTCCTCGTAAAATACTGGTATTCAGCTGCATCCGGTTAGACTGGAAGCCGACCCCAACATACTTGGGAAAAGGCTAGGCAGATTGATTTTATGTGTTTTTGACACTTTTTCATATCTTTAAGTGGTAATGAACAATGCAATGCCACATTGAAGAACCTTAGTCTACAGTTAAGAGAAATTATTTGATTTTTTGTATGTTTGAATGTTTTTTTGTTACGCGTTCACGCTAAAATGACTGAACAAATTTGGATGAAATTTGGCACATGGGTAGACCATGTCTTGGGTTAGGACATAGAATACTTTTTATCTCGATATAACCACAGGATCGAGACTTATGTGGGTAAAACCGCGAGGTGCAGTTAGTATTAAATAATCATTAAATTAATAGGCAACATATCGAGTAATAGGAGATTATCACACTATTAACAATTTAACTATTTCCGAAGATTTTCCAGCATAATAAGATCGTTCTCTTAACACATGTCGTGGCAACTTAATAACAACTATAAATACTGTAGCTAATATAAATTCTGTACCTTAACTTAATGAAGAGACCGGAGGTCATCATGAGAGCGTAGTCAAAGGGCACGAGGTACGCAATGGCTACTGGCATTGAACCAAACACACATGAGAAGAATGAACCTGGAAACAAAGACACACAAATTATGATGACGATAATCACACAGATACAATATGGAGATGAGAATAGGACATTGAATGCAAACACTATGGCAATACTAATGCATAGGACTACTTTGAAACTATTAAATAAATCCTAACATCGAAATTGGAACACGATTTTTTCAAACAAACTAAATAGTAGTGATGGGCCGACTATGGGTTTTGACCTTCGATCAATAATGCATTATTGATCGAAGGTTTTGACAATCTTTGACTAGCTATAGTTTGACCGGGACCGCTGTTCCTCGCATTAGGAATGCGCGGTGAGGCGGGAGGAGCGTTAAAGAATCAACAGCAGGCGGGACGCTACGCGCCGTGAGCATTGACGAATGAGGGGCCTGCAGCGTCTCGCCGAGCATATAGTGACTAAACTATTGGATATATTATTTGATTGAATTTTCGTATGCAGACTCAGAACTTCATAGATATACGCAGTTTAATTTATTGTCGTATTCTATTGCCGTCGCCACCTTGTACAAAGATCCTACATTACAAAAAAGTGCTACAAACACGAATATTTTTACAGCCAAGCAGCCAAATGCAGGTTAAATTGTTGAGATATTAGCTTAGTCTCTGGGCGATGAGCACAATGCAATGAAACATTGAGCATGTTAAGAGAAAGATGACGACAGCTAAATTCCAAATTTAACGTTTGGTATCTTGATGATGGAACCTTGGGAGGCGATGTAGAAACTGTTTTAAATGACCTAAAATTCCTTAAAAACGAACTTCATTCCATTGGCCTTGATCTCAACCTTTCGAAATGTGAACTTTACCTAGCGGACAGTACTGACAGACAACTGACACTCCCCAAATTTAATGCAGTAGCTCCAGAAATCAAAATTATTGAAAAAAGCTCTATTCGTCTCCTTGGGTCTCCAATCTTCGAGAATTCCTTTCCCGTTTTTATTGAGGAAAAAATACAAAATTTCAACGATGTTTCGGAAAGATTGTTACAAATTAATATGCATTCGGCCATCACCCTAATTCGTTACTGCTGTTTCGGCCCTAAATTAATATATTTTCTTCGCGCTTCCCATTTATGGAAGCATACTCCCCTTTTAGAAAAAATGGACCAAATTATCAGACACACATTAACTTCAATTCTAAATGTGGCCATGGACGACCGAGCTTGGGCGCAAGCTACTCTTCCCATCCGTATGGGAGGCCTCGGCGTCCGCAAAATTTCTAGTATTAGTTTACCGGCTTTCATTTCCTCGGTTCACGGCACTGAAAAATTAATCAGGAAAATTCTAGCCTCCACACTGATTGATTTTGATGTGCCGTGCTTCACCGAGGCTATGGATGCCTGGAGACTCGCTTGCCCGAAAACAGATCTACCCGATCATCCATCTTCCCAAAGACGGTGGGATGAGCCGCTCTGCAGAGTAGTACAGAACAATTTACTCAATACGTCTACTACCACTGTGGAGCGTGCGCGCTTGCTGGCTGTGGGTAAGTGGGAATCGGGTCTGTGGCTTCACGCACTACCGTCGTCGAACATAGGCACTCTGTTCGACGACAATACCTTCCGCCTCGCTGCTTCCCTACGACTAGGAGCTCCTTGTTGTTCTCCTCATTGCTGTCACTGTGGCGAAGTTGTCAACAGTCTCGGACATCACGGCCTGTCTTGCAGCCGAAGTGCAGGTCGCTTAGCGCGGCACGCGAATATTAACGACATCATCCGACGAGCTCTTGTCACCGCCGGCGTTCCAGCTATATTAGAACCCAATGGCTTGGCACGCGACGATGGCAAGAGACCGGACGGTATGTCTTTATCTCCATGGAAGGTGGGTAGGCCTTTAGTGTGGGATGCAACCTGTGTCGACACTCTTGCGCCATCCCATCTTCCTGGCTCGGCGTGCTGTGCTGGTGCTGCTGCTGCGGCTGCAGAAAACCTCAAGCGGCGTAAGTATAATAACCTTACAGGTAATTATATTTTCGAGCCGTTTGGGGTCGAAACCCTCGGGCCGTGGGGTCCGAGTGCTCATGGCCTGTTTAATGAAATTTCAAAACGGCTATTTGACACTTCCCGTGACCCAAGAGCTGGTTTTTACTTTGGGCAGAGGCTAAGCATTGCCATACAACGTGGCAATGCGGCCAGTCTCTTGGGTACATTACCAGTCGACAGCGATGCGGATGAATTTTACGATGCTGTATTTTAGTTTTTGAATAGTTTTAGTTAAGTTAGAATATAATATAGAGAAAGATTGAATAATATACCACAATTAAATTAATTAATTTAATAGGTAGGTATAGTTAATGCCATCCACGAAGACGCGCCCAACGATTCTTCCTAATCATTTACAGTACAAAAATCGCGTTTAGGAAGAAGCCTGGGGCGCGTCTTTGTGGATGGCATTATCTATGATATTAGGCAGGTCATGTGTCATTTTCGCCATAAGCCAGTAAGAGAGTCAAGATTTATTGTTCATGAATAAACAAACAAACAAACAAGAGCCATCTCATCATCACCATTGGCAGCTTTTTTTCACCCAATACTGCTGGCCTCCTCATTTTTGTGCCATGCTTCCATAGAGAGCCATCTGCGATCATCAATTTGACTGCCAAGATATTATGGCATTGTTCTTTCATGGGAAGGAAAAGTAACTCCGTGGTTTACGGACTGTTTTACTTACCACAGGCAATAGCAACGTTGAGCACCAGTATAGCCAGGAACACTGTGAAGCTGAACGCGTACAAGGAACCACGTAGACCTGCGATCCAGTACACCACCAGGGTGAAGAGCGTCGGCTCTATAAGCAAGCCTGGCAGCTGGAAACAAAAATGTAACAGAACTTATTGAAGGTATTCAAGTATTTGAAGCAATTTTTTATCTAAACCCAATACAAAACTCGTTATCACGGAAACATTTGCATAAACTCGTATTGAGTTGCCAGGCAGAGTTTTACAAGCACGTGGGTATTATGGTTACAAAATTAAAACAGAAGGGCCAGTTACTACAAAAATATAATAAAAATAGGTAATAGACAAATGAAAGAAATGACAATAGGGATGTTGACTGGAGAAAAAAAAACTATTTATAGTCTAGTAAGATAATAAAAAAAATAAGAAACGTAAAAACACATTTTTTGCTTTACCATATTAATAAAAATGGTTTAGATAAAACGCATTAAAGTTGGGGAGTGGGGTTCGCTACGTCACAAGTCAGTATAATCTACCGGGGAGTGACTTCATGCCACATTTTCACTCAACGTATGGCCGTAATCTTTTGATTACGTAAAAAAAGAAAAATACGTGCCCAATAGAATATAATATATATAATAATACTTCAAACTAACTTTTAACGAAACTTCAAACTTCAAAAATTGGAGAGGTTCGTAAAGGTTCATAATGAAAAAATACACGAGGCATTTACACCTCAGACCGGTAGAATGATCACTCTGATTACTAACCGAGATAGATTTTTAGCCCCAGTCCTCAGCAATATTATAGTACTTGTGCAAGAGAATAATGAAGAGAATAATGCAAGAGAAGAGTACCTGGTGTAAATTGCGTTTTGGGGAAAAAGGCAATTGAACAACAAACAATCACACACACAACACAAAAACAACTACTAATACTAATGGAACAAACGTTTACTAATGAAAACGATGCTATTTGAAGGAAAACAGTACTCACCAGAGCAACCATCCTCGCAGTATAATAAATCGGCGCCGAATACAACCCAGCTTTCAGCTCTCTGTTTAGCAGCGGGAACTCTTCAGGGAACATATGGAGAACAGAGTACATGGGGCTGAAGGTGTTCTCTGCGATGATGATGAACAAGGCACCCTGAACGTCCTGGATACCTGGCTGAGTCAGCCGGTTGGTACCAAGGAAGCATAGCCCTGCTGTTAGTGCTATAGCCTGTTAAAAAATTGGTGTAGTCAAAAGTTATAGTAGTGGTGGTATATCATAATCAGTGATCGGAGTAGGTAGATTGATTTTTAGTACTTGTATCATAAATGCACACAGAAAAAATAACATGGATAAGCCATTTTTCCGGAAAGTAATTCCGGTATTTCCGGATTCAATTAAATATTGTTAATGTTGGTAGTGATATTATTACTACTCAATTCAAAATTTAAAGGAAGGTATCAAAACTAAATTAATTCATTATTTATCTGTTGAAAAAAAAAAAATAGGAAGAATAATAAAGAATAAAATTGCTCATTTTATTACAATTCCTACCTTTTTTTTGAGGATGGCAAATCATCAAATGACTCCTTCCACTCTGGCAGAATACAATTCCTACATAAGTTCCGGTTTTTTTTTAATAATCCACCAATTCCGGAGGAATGTCCATAGTAATATATACGTTTCGGATCAATGACCCCAGTTCAATCTACCTACTCCGATCACTGATCATAATTCTTGGACTAGAGTAGTCTTAAGAAAGAGCTAATTAAAATTAACTATCGCTCATATTTTGATTATAAAGCTGGCATGAGAATGATAACTATATACGTATGTATAAATTTCCAACTCACCAATTTCTGTAATATCCTTACGAATTGCACTCTCGGATCGCGGATTACTACAAGTACATATCTGTATATTAACCACAATAGCTTCGTCAGGAAGAAAGGAGGTTCGAAGGTATCATGTCTTTCTCCATTCATCTGAAAAACAAATAAAATATCTGTTAGCTTTACAAAAAACCGTTATAAAACTGTAATCATTAACGGGCGTAGAATCAAGCCCTGTGGTACACCTATATTTTTATAGACTCTCAAAAGATGTTAGCCGATACACATCTAATAAATCGTACAGACCTACCATTACGCATGCTTGGCTGAAGACCGGCATGGTCTACAATGAATAAATAATCGTTTAGCTCTAGTTGTTGACTCTTAGAAGAGACGACATTTTACACGCGCTTATTGACCAATTATTTTGATAGCACGTTTATTTGACTTTTGACCCCGATTTTTTTATAATATTAACGATGACCGGTAAAAAACACCTTCTGAAGTTACAATTATTATTTAGTATTCCTAAAAACATTTAATTGATAACTCGTTCAACTTGTAAACTTACTGAACGTATAGAATCCTCATTATCCATCAAATGGAATTCGAAATGTATTTCCATGTCAAGTTCTTTGGCTGCGTCGCTAACTGCGAATCTGTCGCAAACATTCTTGATGGCCTGTCGTGAGGCTGACTCCGAGCCAGGAGTCAGGGACAGCACCTTGATGAAGTAGTCTGTGGGGTTGTACATGAGGGGGCATTGGTACCCCAGGCTGAAACAAACGAAGGTACATAAGATAATGGAATATTTGAAGTGGAAATTATTTTGTACTCGTAATTTAAATGCGTGATTTATAAGGCAGGTTTGACTAGTTTTATTACTTCGCGGCTAATTAGGACATTTATAGGTTTTTTTGTTTGGCGGGCTTTGGTAGAACGAGTTTGAATGCCTAAAGTACTGTCCATAGGCTTCGGATCAATTCGGATTGCTCCGTATTAGCTCATGATCGAGTTGAGGGAGGAAAGTTAAGAGCGGCCTTCTCCCTGCAGTGGAAGAAACTCACATAGGTAACCTAGTATACCTAAGTTGTATCTTCAGCTTCTGTCAGTATTTAACCAGCCGACTTGAAGTTGGAGATGGCTTCTGGGTGGTCGACCAAATTTACTGATGTTGTATGAGTTATTATTTTAGTATGAATAAGAATAATTAATAAAAAATATTTTATTATTCATTTGTTCCGATTGTCAATCCAATAAAGTTTTTAATTAGGTATTCATTGTGTTATTGAGTACCAGGGCGAATAGGTTTTCGTTGCGAACAAACTCACCCACTTTTCTTTATAATCGTCGGTCAAAGTTTCAAATTCCTCTGTAGGTATGCCAATACACTTCAAATCATACACTTTGTTGCAGCTCGTTTTAGTGCACTTAAAAAACAGCATGTCAGCTGCAATATCCTCACAACAACCACTACAGTTCCGCGACATTTCACTCGTAGCTATTTACTATTGTAATATTCTTAGAACCGCGACAACAACGTGTAACGTCCAGCGCCAATATACGAGTATGAACTATCCTATACTATTAAATGAGCATCTCTTTTTTCACCAGAGCAACCGAGCTCTGCTCTGGTGAAAAAAGAGATGGATAACAGTAAATAAGAAAAAAAGTAGATATCCAAACACTGAAGTAAAAAGAGGTGGGAGCACAAGTGTGGTAGACATAAAGGGAACTGAACGTAAAAAGTTCAGTGCTATACTGTGAATGGGTGTGGTTTCGTAGAACAACCAAAAAACCATAAAATAACTAGCACAGCAATTCAAATTTACTACCAAAATGTGAGAGGTTTGCGTACAAAATTGGAAGAGTTCTATGCAGGTGTGTCGTCTTCAGAAGAAGATTTGTTTGCCATTACTGAAACAGGCTGCAACAAATCTATCCATGACGCAGAAATAGTGCCACCAGGTTATACAATACTGCGCTGTGATCGCGCGTACGGACGAAAGCAGGGCGGCGCATGTCTCGTGGCCACACCGTGTTTAGAACTGCGGCGAGTGTCCGGCCCGAGTGACGTCAACATTGATGATAGGGTGTTGGAACTGGTTTGTGCTACCGTTTATTTACAAAGTAGACTTTTATTTTTATTGTGTGTGATTTACATTCCGCCAAACAGTTGTGAGGATGAGTATATGGTAATGTTTAGGATTATAGAACAGCTGTGTAGTAAATATAGTGATGTCGTCGTAATTAGTGATTTCAATATGCATTCTTGTTCGATAAACGTATGTAATTATTTTGAATACTTTTTATCATATTGTGGATTTACTCAGTGCAACACGATCGTTAATTGTAATAATCGATGTTTGGATCTAGTGTTAAGTACGCTTCCGAAGGGAGAAAGTGTGAATGTGAGCGGGGCGGGGGCGCCCCTCGTGCCTGTGGATGCGTACCATCCGCTGCTCGACGTGTTGGTCGAACTGCGGGCGCGCCGTATTGCGGGTTTATTGGCGTCCAAGTCGAGTACTAAACCCAGAGGTTGGAATTTTAATAAAGCTGATTTTTTTACATTGTACTCATCAATCTCGGCAATGGATTGGACTGATATTCACGACCTTGATTTAGAAATGAGTTTAAAATTATTTTTATGAAACAATTAATGCGACAATAGATGACTGTGTTCCCAGAAATGCGACAATAGATGACTGTGTTCCCAGAAAAAGGCGAAGTTGTGTAACCTCGAGGTATGTTCACCCCGAGTTTTACACTGCTGAAATACGAGTTATAAGGCCATTCACCACAAACAGTACAAGGCAAGCAAGAGCCAGGATGATTACGAGGCGTTTGCTCTGTGTAGGGCTAAAGTAAAACAGTTGATTAAATTAGCGCAAGAACAACATAGTAACAGGGTTCAAAATCAACTGCAAAAAGACCCAAAATCATTTTGGAACTATGTAAAGTCCAAGGGTAGTCGAAGTCCATAAAGGATTTTTAAAAACGGGGCGGTTTTGTCTGGTGAGCAATCTGTGAAAGAGTTGGTGCAGTACTTTCACTCGGTCTATAGCGCGAGGCAGCCCTTGTTGAATGTTGCTGCGGCAATAGAAGGGGCGGGTGGTGAGAATGGGGCGGTGCGGATTCATCTGCAGGAATTGCAGTTGAAGGATGTGAAAAGTGCACTTGAACAACTTAAGCCGAAGAGATCTACGGGACCGGACGGTATTCCGCCGTACATATTCAGAGACTGTAGATCTGTGCTGGCTGTACCGTTGCTCCATATAATCAATAAGTGTCTTAAGACGGCCGTGTTTCCAGAGAGATGGAAAACCACTCGTGTCGTACCGGTACCGAAAGAAGGTATAAGTGACGACAATGTTAGTGGGTACAGACCTATTGCAGTACTGTCGTCACCGGCTAAAGTGTTGGAGTGTGCTATTCATAACAGCATTTTTATGCAAGTGAGAACGCAACTCTCAGATGCACAGCACGGGTTTAGACCAATGAGGAGCACCACCAGTAACTTACTGAGTTACATGGCTCACGTGTTGCCGATTGTAGACAGTGGGGTGCAAGCTGACGCTGCTTACTTCGATTTCAAAAAAGCATTTGACCTGGTCGACAATGACGTATTGCTCAAGAAGTTAGCAGCCGTTGGTTTCCGCACCTGCTTCATTTCTTCGCCAGTTACATGAGGGATAGGCAGCAATACGTAGAGTACGAGGGACACAAGTCAGAGTCGTACTTTACGTGGTCTGGTGTAAGCCAAGGGAGTAACCTCGGACCTCTGCAATTTATAATTATGGTAAACGATTTGCCCAAAGTTGTTAAGGATGCAAATTGTTTATTATTTGCAGACGATCTTAAGTTATCCATGGCAGTGAGGGGTGATGAGGACTATGAACGCTTACAGAAGGCCATTGATAGCGTAGTTACTTGAAGCAAGGAAAACCTTCAGGAATTCAACGCCCAAAAGTGTGTCACCATCAGTTTCTCGCGTGCACGTAGTCCTATTGTACATGATTACAACATTGATGGGATGCCGATGACCAGGGTAACAGAGGTTAGGGACTAAGGACTTAGCCTTAACGCGGGGCTAGCGTTTCGTGATCATATAGTCAAGTGCTGTAAAAAAGCCTACCGGAATTCAGGTTTTATTATGCGTACTGTTCGTGGTTTCACAAACATTACGGCGATTATCGCTTTATTCAACACTTTGGTGAGAAACCAATTAGAATGTAACGCAGTCATCTGAGATCACATGAGACTAAATATAGTCTCATGTTGGAGCGAATACAAAATAAATTTGGTAGATTTTTATATTTGAGGCTCTATGGAGTATATCCTTTTTACCCACTTATGTATCCAACCTTGTTTATATTAGGCATGGTTGGATACTATGAGCTGAGAGTTAGGCGTGAGTTCGCACTTGTCTTATATTAATTTAAATTAATTAGAAGTATGATACATAGCGCCAACATATTAGAGTTGGTGTGTTTGAGTGTGCCTGACAGATATGTGTGGCGGCGACGCACAGTGGACTGAAATCGCGAAGTACGGACTTAAGGATTCGTGTATACATTTTTGAAATCTACATACTAATACAATATTTTTTTGTTATTAGAATTTTTTCATAAACCCATTACTTTCAAAGTTATAGGTAGTTTCAATATTGTACGTAAAAATAATAATTGATGCACGTATTAGAATTGTAATGCAAAATATAGTCAAATATTCCACACCACTTCCGTGGCGTCATTTGTTTGTGTTCAAAATACGGCCAAACCGGTTTTAGTGACGTGCACCAATTAGAGGGCAGTAAATTTGCAGGTAGGTGAAAAGCGAGAGGGTAGGAAACGTCAAACGAAGACCTCAGTTCGTTGTTACCCACCGTTACATACGGACTACCCCTTTATTGACTACTATTATTATTTGATTTTTGTGAACGTAAGATTAACGAGGATTTTGTAAAAATGTTTCGTGATTTGGTAAACAACATTGATTTGTTTGTGAAATTGAAAGAAACTGATAATATTAAAGATAGCTTTTTATATAATGTCATTAAGTCAAAACTATCTGGTTTAAATGGTGAAAATGATAAAACATTAAAGGTGTTCTGTGCAAAGTATTGTTATAATATTAATAGGAAATGGGAACGTGCTCATCGTAAGGAACAATGATTTAATAGTAAGGTCTAGGAGTGGTTAGAGCCGGAAATATTTTGGCCAAATTTTATAGGAGGTTTTGTGGAAAAATTCGACGAATTAGTTCCCAGTACATCTACACAGATTGTAACTCCATCTCAAGTAAAAGCATCTGTTGGCACATCGACCACGGTAAGTAGGACTTACCGTGTTCGATGTGCCAACCTTTTACTGAATAGATCCTAAGCAAAAAAATGAACTTTCAGAACATATTGTAACAACTATGTCTTCAAACGAATTATCATATGCACATGTTTCGCAATGAAAAGCAGATCGAAATGAAGGCATTTGCTGTAGTGGATTAGGCCTATAAAAAAAACCGGCCTAGTGCGTGTTGGACCACACACAATGAAGTGTTCAGTATTTGGGATGATTTATCCCAAGAACAAATTTAACATTGTAGTTGAAAAACATGGTCTTCCAAACATTCCAACTGGAAAAATTTTAAATTTTCATCTATTTTCTTAAATAACTATAAAACTATTTATTTTAAAATTTAAATGTTTAATTATAAAAAATAAAAAATTGACACCCTTACAGTAAGCCCTTTCATTGGATGTGTCACAAGGTAAAACTTACTTTTTCAAAAGTTTGCAAAAAAAAATCTCCAATATCGCACAATATCGCAGCACAAGATTATATGCAAAAATAAGATAATAATTTGTCGTATTCAAATCTTCAATCCATTTTTGGAGAAAATTTGAGAATTACGAGATAATCATCAATTTATGTTTTTGTTCATACAAAAAAATCTTTAAATATTCATAGCATTGAAAATAATAGGTAAAATGTAAAGTCATAGAACAATATTATATAGTGATGGTTAGTAGATTTCATTTGCGTATTTGTTTTTTTTAAATAGATCAATTTTTGTTTTTGATTCCTAAGTCCTCTACGGTTTCATATCAGCCTACCGTGCGACGGCGGCCTCAGCTGCTGGCTGTACCTTGTGGCCGCACTACTCTGGTAAATGAGGCGCCCCTGACGCGGGCGCTTCGCACCCTTAACCTTGTAGCAGAGGAGATATACATTTTTGCTTGTGCACTGAGTGAATTCACAAGAATTACATTGTATGTAATAAGTTTTAGAAAATAAGTTGTTGTAGATTGAAATCTTTGGATGTTATTATTAAGTTTGCTTTACTATTGCATTGGGTTGTACCTGTAATAATAGTTGTAAGTAATTATATAAATAAATAAATAAATAAATACTAATTCCATGTATAGTACATAGTAATACCATGCTGCCATGATAGAAGGTGCATACTAATTCCATGCTGCCATGTCATTATTTTAAGGTAGCCATCTTGTTCCAAAGTTTGGGCGATCGAGTTCTGCTCGGGTGAAAATAAGGAGAAAACGAATTTTCCCAGATATGAGACCTAGCTAGATCGATTTTTCGCCCCCGTAAACCCCTTTATTGGAGCCGTTTTCGTGAACGCGATTACAAATATACATTTTTATACAAATATTGCTCATTTAATAGTAAAGGATTGATACAATCTTGTATCTGTAGGTAAAATAAATCAGTTGTAGTTTTTTCTTATGCTTTGATTATGACTTTTATGATACAATAAATTAATTTTATTAATATGATGAAAACTGGTAGAAACTGGTAGAAACCGGATAAACTCTGAGGTGTTTGCCTCCTCGGAAAAAATGCAATCGCTGAAATGCAGTCGCTGAAAGTTTATTTTAATAATATACATATTTGAAGAAATCTAAGAAGCATTCATGTTTTTTTCCCTTTTTATAAATGCGAAAGTGAGTTTGTTTGTTAATTTGTTTATTACGCTTTCATGCTAAAACAGATTTGGATGAAATTTGGCATATAAGTAGACCATGATCTGGGTTAGGACATAGGATACTTTTTATCCCGATATTCCCACGGGATCGAGATTTATGCGGATGAAAATGCGGGCCGCAGCTATTTAGTCAATAAGTTGTAGATCGACAGTAGTTTTATCATCCTTGGATAAAATTTCATCGCATATCATTCAATCGTTCGGTCTGCGTGCCACACAATCTGTCATAAGGGTATCGGCCCACGAATGTTCAATTATCATCCACTGCACACCTACCTTCCTGATACCGACAAATATGATCGTAAAATAAAACATATTGTTGAAGCCCAATTCCAACTGCTATATACTGGTCTAAAATGTATTAATTTGCTTGATAATAACGTGGCTTTGTGGCCGTGTCTCGGAAAGCACGTTAAGCCGTTTGGTCCCAACTGTCACTCCAGGATCTTTGACAGTCGTTACGGGTAGTCAGAAGCCCGAAAGTCTGACAACAATATAAAACTAGCTTTTGTTGAAGACCACTGTTTCCTTGGTTCGAACAATCTCGAAAATTAACGTAACGACTTTTCTTTCAATTTACATGCAATACAAATATTAGACTAAAAGGATTACCTATACCTACATACAGTCCTTTTCCCAAAGCAGCTGAATACCAGTATTTTACAAGGAACGTCTGACTATCTGACCTCCACTGCCCAGTTACTGGGTACTACGATACCCTCTGGTAAGACTACTTGTCAGATTGACAGATTACCTACTACCAGTCTCAATGATGATGATAAAGATGTCAACTAAATGAACTAGATGCTGAAAATCAAATGCACTGAGCTAATAAGAGAATGCAATTGTGGGACGCTGCTAAAGAGTCGGGAAGTCCTATTAGGGTCACAGCCTAGACTGGCCCATTTAAGCGATGAAACGCAATTGTATTGGATCAATACTAATTATTATATAGACTACTTGTCAAAGAAAAGGCCAAAGAGGAGATGGATAGACATCATCGTTGTCTATCGGCCGAACTCAATAACCTATTTTCGGTAATAGACAGATCGCTATTGAGGAGCTATTAATAAAATAAGGTTAAGTAATAACAGTCGCAATCCATCAGGTTAAGCTACGCTTGCTAGGGTTGGTCCGTGGATAGGTGACCATCTTTACATACCGAGACTCCTCCGTGCCTCGGAATGCACGTTAGGCCGTTGGTGCCGGCTGTCATTTGTGGATCTTTGACAGTCGTTACACGTCAGAAGCCTGTAAGTCTGACAACCAGTCTTACCAAGGGGTATAGTATTACCCAGTTACTAGGTTGTGGAGGTCAGATAGGCAGTCGCTCCGTGTAAAATACTGGTATTCAGCTGCATCTGGTTAGCTTAGTGAAATATTAATGATTGATTCATTTAAAAGAGTGTCCATGGAGTTTCTTGCCCTTTTACTCCATTGGATCCTTAGGAGGCTTTGGAATAGGCAACTTGCTTCACCTTTCTGAATGACAGACTCCTTTGACAATTGAAAAGTGCCTGTAAATGGTTGATATTAAATGCTTTCGTTTATTCCCGTTGTCCCCGTACGCCGTCTCCCCGTCCTACGGGGACAGCGGTACTTCAATTAAATATTTAATAATACTTCCCGTTGTCCCCGTGGTTTGGTTTTACATTCAAAAATATGTTTCTGGCACTCGCCGGCCGCTGCCGCGGCACCGCTCGCTTCGCTCGCTCGGCTCGTGCGTTGTGTGGTCACAGTTCTAACCTAACCTAGCTGTTTCGATTTAAAAAAGGTTTGTCCCCGTTAGCCAAATGTACGTTATGGGGACAACGGGAAATAAATTAAATCACGTCCCGCTGTCCCCGTGACGGGGATATGGCATACGGGGACAACGGGAATAAACTAATGCTTTGAGTTTGATGCCAATGATGCGAAAACGGCAATGCAAATGATTTTTTTTTTACTTTCTCCAACAATCTAAGCAATGTTTTAAGTAGTAAAACTTGCATCATCAGTAAAAATTATGTTTTATCAGTTTTTTTAATGATTAATATGAATGAATTTAACGACATCATAATGACAGTGGAAGTCACTGTTTTTTTCGTCTTAATCGATGTTCTAGTTAAAATTGCAACATGAATGAATGTCCTTTTGCATTCGTTTTTTTAGCGATTAAATTAAATATGAATGAATCTAACGATACCTTAATGATTACGACTTTAATCTAATGTTTAAAGTTTTTTATTCGGTTTTTTTTTTTGCTATTAGGAAAGGTAGCAAGTAAACTTCGCTAATGATAAGATAATGAAAGTGACTTAGGATTTACTTATTTTTTTAAAGTTGCCATATCGATGTATTTTATTTATTACTAGCTTTCACCCGCGGGTTCGCCCGTGGAGGTCAGAAATTTATACTCTCACGGGAACGTCCTACCGGGATAAAAAGTATCCTATATGTTAATCCAGTTAACTGTGTGCCAAATTTCATCCAAATCCGTTGAACTGTTTTTGCGTGATTGAGTAACAAACATCCAAACTTTCACATTTATAATATTAGTAGAGACTAGATATATATAATATAATAAATCATATTATTTTATTATAAATATATACTAGATGCGCCCCGCGGTTTAACCCACATAAGTCTCGATCCCGCGGGAATATTGGGATTCAAAGTATCCTATGTCCTAATCCAGGTCATGGTCTACCCATGTGCCAAATTTCATTCAAATCTGTTCAGCCGTTTTAGCGTTTAAGCGTAAAAAACAAACAACTCACTTTTGTGTTTGTAAATTATTTTATTGTGTTTTTTGGTGATTTAAAAGTCAATTAATCTAACGAGATAACCTACATACTTGACCTAGATACTTATTTTTATTATTCCTTATTTTTGGGGAATGTATTTATTAGTTCGTTAAATTAAAATGCTTTTATACAACTAACTATTTACACAAGTTATTAAATTAAATGACTAATTACATAACTATACAAATAAACCCAAAATTACAGTTAGGAGTCGATCATACGCTCCTCCACATTGCTGTCATCTAGATACGTATTAACTTATTTTTCAAGTTTAACTTTTACAATTCATTTCAGCAATGTTTGTTTCGAAATTGCAACATCAAGGAAAACCGGAATTTTATTCATGTTTTGTATTAAAAAGCGAAATAATCTAACGACTTTTTAATGACGGTCACTTATTTTTTTACTATGTATAGTAAAAAATGCATCATCAATGAAATACAGTCTTTTTGTAATTAAGAAGTAAATAATGATGCTAAATAATAATTATATGATAACGACAATGACTTTTCCAAATTATCAAGAGTCCTGTTGAAATTGGACCATCAATAAGATGCGTCTTTTATAATATCATAACATAAGTGTTACATATCATATCATAATATCACGCCTGTATGCCCCGAAGGGCAAGGCAGACGTGTACCTATAGTACACCCACATTTCGCCAGTTATGTTTAAGTCCATGTAATAAGAGGCGAGCCTATCCCCATCAACCGGGCACAAATCCAGTCTCCGGACTGCTACTGAGTAATTCCTCATGTAAAATCCTTTTTGGTGTTTTTAGTTTTAAACGTTACACAAAACTGACTTTCTTGTGTTGGCAACACCGAGTGAAGCTACTTGGAGCGTTGGCGGTGAAGTTTTGGGGAAGCGTGGAACTTTCCCGCCATTATTGGTCTCAAGCCGCGAAACGCGTTTAATTTTGTAATTTGTTTTCGAATTAATATAAGTTTCTATAAATTGCTACGTGTTTTAAACCTCCGTATAGAAATAGTTAATACTTGTGAACAGGATAGGACCAGAACACACTTACAGTAGCAATGGCTTTCATTTTGACAGTTCAACAACATTCATTGCGTTATTTAGGTACGTTGTTGAGCAGAGAAAGCTTACTACACGATCCAGGATTTTCTTAATAATTAGTACCTACTACAATCTGTCACCATACACCTAATTGTTATTTTGTAAGATTTGCTTTATATGTGATACCTAAGAATTGTTTTATACTGCATGTTGACATAATTATTGTATGCCTATTAGGCAGGACATAATGGAGCAGTAATTTACCTAACATCTGTCTGTATATCCTATGCCCACAATAAAAAGATTTGATTTGAATTATCATTCCATTTCTGTCAATCGTTTGAAAATGCCAGAGACAAAATGAAGTTTTAAATACGTTTAGGGCTAGTGTGATTTGTGGTGCAAGCAGGCCTTAGATGCCGTAAGTTAAGAATTTGTTGAATTTGCACGAATGACAAATTTCATTCAACTGCAAATTATTAATGTCCTTCATGGTATTTTAATTTGGCATTGAAAAAAGATGGCCTCGATGATATGCCTAGTGCGTGTGTAAAATATTTATGTAAATTAAGTCTATTTATAGCATAGAAAAATAATTTAAATAAATAATTTAAATATTTATAAAACTAGTTTTATACAAATTCGTAACTGAACTATTTGACGTAGATACATTTACCTTCGTATAAAATTTCCTTTAAATTACGTTCTACGTCACGATAATTAAAATATTTGCATTAATTTGGAGAATTACGTAGATTGCTGTATGATAATATCCTGGTCCCCTTGTCTAATTATAGGCCCAAGGATTCGATAACTATTCGGTACCTACGTATTACCACCTACTTATGCTAAACACAGTCTTGCCTCCCAAAACCCTACAAAACATGACAAGTGAATAGAATTTAACATTGTACAAAAATACTATGCCAAACCAAACCATATAGTATATGTAGATCAATTAATCCAACAAAACCCTGAACAAATATTGTATCATATTGCACAGGAAAAAATTCGGAGTTCTGACTGTCAAGTCTTTGAGGAATAGACAAATAGAAATATGCAAAGCATCATACTTTATTCACTTAGGCCCGATTGCACCAAAACTCACTGAATGCGGTTAACGCTAAACATATTTAATAAAACATATTAGTGTCATCTTCAAACCATTGACAGAAACAGACCTACAAAATCAATTTGCCTAGTCTTTTCCCAACTATGTTGGGGTCGGCTTCCGGATGCAGCTAAATATCAGTATTTTACATGGAGCGACTGCCTATCTGACCTCCACAACCCACAGTTACTGTGTAACACCTCTTGGTAATACTAGTTGCCAGACTGCCGGGCGGGCCTCTGAATGTCAAAGATGACGAACGATCACGAGTGACAGCCGGGACCAACGGCTTATATGCTGTCCGAGGCACGGAGGGGTCTCGGTATGTAAATATGGTCATCCATCCACGGATCGGCCGCGGCAAGCGTAGTTTAGCCTGATGGATCGATCCATGCAGCTGTTATTACTAAGCCACGAGCCCCCCTATTGACAGAAACAGAACGATGTGTTTGATACATTCAGTGATTTGTGGTGCAAGCGCGCCTTAAGCTTTGTGCAAACTAGCGCGAAGCGACAGCGCGGCGCGACACCGGTTATTGTTATAACGTGAAGTTTTCTTGCGCTGGTCTGCACGAGCCTTTAATCCCACTCCAATACAAAATACACTACTCATAGTCGAAAGAAACGCATGGCTGATTGTAAAAAAAGATTTCCAAACCCACCTCTTAAAAAAACTTAAAGCTTGTGTTGCAGTACCAGCAAAAGCCACCCTCCCTTCAGCAAAGAGTACCAGCTTATCGAACTGTGCCATCAGTTCCGTGTTAGGCTGGTGTATGGTGCATATGACCGTCTTGCCCTGGGCTGCACTAGCACGGAGAAGGGTCATCATCTGGTGGGCTGACGATGAGTCCAGGCCTGTGGTTGGTTCGTCGCAGAAGAGGAGACCAGGGTCTGTTAAGAGCTGGGAAATAAGGTTTTATGAGAATTTTTCTAGGAAGAAACAACTTTATTTACAGCTGGATTATTATCTTAATCGCTAAAATTATGTTGACCTGCGTTTATGAGTCTCTTTTATATTTCAGACTTTTTACAGACTTTTTTATGATTTTTATAGGATACATGAATATCAACAATAATTGGAGTATCACAGTCGTTTAGGTTGCGGGGAGCGGGGCGGTCGCGACGGTACAAATGTAGCAGCCTTAGCGTGAATTTCACCAATGAAACTGAACACGATCAGCACATCTAAACCGAGTTCAAGAGCTGTCAGTATCAATTTTCTAAAGAAAATAATGACACTGACAGCTCTTAAGAGTGGTAAGTGCTGATCGCGTTCAGTTTTATTGGAGAAATTCGCCCATAGTGACAGTGCATTTGAATGTTCACCTTCGCATATTTCTAAACGAATTTGAAGAGCTTTTCGCGTAAATGTCAATCAATAAAAAAAAATCTGCACATCATTGACATAATCTTGACGTGTAAATCTAATAAAATGTAAAATATCTACTAAAAGGCTGATAAAAATGACGCTTAAAATGCAAATATTAAAATTATAAACTCACATTATTACCGAATTAAGTATAAACTTATTTCTTGTTTTAAAATGCGTGTCTGATAGATAAAATTATTGCATAATTATTTATTTAGATAGGTACAGTCACAAACACATATCCACATTGCGAATTGAAAAAGCATTTTTTATTATTATTTCAAAAATATCAAAAAGTTGTCCCTACCTATGAAATATGAAAAGTATTACTAGAAATGTCATGAATTCGAATGAAAAACCGAATCTACTAGGCCGTAGGTAGGTAGCTGAATAGCCCGTTAACATTTTGAGACTAACTTAACTAAAATAAAATACGGAACAAGATATACAGGCTTAGCTTTTATTTTTCGATCTTAAAAATAATCGTTAAAATTTTGTATATAAATATAAAAATACTGACCTTCAACTGTATTCAGATTATTCAGAAGTCTAACGTGATTCAGTGAAAATAATAATAACACACGATTAAATTACAATAATGCTTAAAGACAAATTAAATGTTTTAGTACAAAATGTTATACATGCAAATTAATACCTTTTGTTTTTTTTACTGATGCATATACTCGTACTTACTTAACGGAAAATTATGTAAGAGCACATTTTCTTTTTCATTTCATTTTTGCATCACGTAAAATCATTCCCGATAATTTTATTAATATTATTACTTAATTAAAACAATTCTCGCCTCAGCAGCGTTCAGCTTAATTGCGTAACATTTTTGTAATTCAAAAATATTAACATTAATCTAGACGTCAAAAGACGAATTATTAAAAAAAATGGGGCAATTTGGTGAATAATGCTACTAATTAATAAGAAAGGTGCGATTTTTGTGCAATTAAGAACAAATTAGACCGGAAAACTTCATAGGCAACTATCTTTCTTCTAACTAATACGTAACACGTATAACTGTCTGTAGGTACTGCTTTACAAACATTTCTACATGTACCATTTTGAGTAGAAAATGCTATATTAAGTAAACACCTACCTACTCGAATTTTTGTTCTGCACCCTAATTGCGTAATACACGATCAATCACAATCTGAATCATTTTGAAACAGATTGCTAATTCATTATATCATAAGTTCGAAAAAAAATCTGCTCAACAACGTAAATAACGCAATGAATGTTGTTGAACTGTCAAAATGAAACAAATTAGTCTTAATCATTTACGAAAATCTGTTACGCAATTTGATAGCTGGACAGACACAATTTGGATAGCCAAGCCAACGACACGCTAAGAAGTAGATATAATTATGCAAACATTTCTTACCTCTGTCGCGAACGCCAGTCTCTTCCTCTCTCCTCCAGATAAAGTCTTCCTTCCATCCAGGCCTCCTATGAGGGTGAATCTGGACCCATACAGGGACAACTGGCGCAAGAGTTGGTTAACTCGTCTCTTACGAGCTAGTGAGGATGTGCGTCCGTCCATTCGCAAACGGGCCTAAGGAAGGATCACATAATGGAATTACATTTTGGAAAGGTCAAGTTCTTCAAAAATAACCACAAAAGGTTTCATTGCAATTAATTATTGGACTACCTGTTGTGATAACGAAGCCCGAAAAATGGATCTGATGCCGAAAAGCCCATGAGGGTAAGATTGACCTTGGCATGGAGTTTTCGACATGCGTATCAGACACATTATACACACATCATTCAACTTAATGAGTTTAATTAAAACGAAACAACTAATAATGCTTTTTGAAAAAAATACTCATAAATCAAGGTTTTGAACGCCTTCAATTATAATAGTTACTTCTATTTACCATTATAGTAAGGTGTTCGATAACTGATAGGTTGTCGACAAAGAGGTCATCTTGGTGCATGTAGCCGCTCTCTTGATGCATGAACTCGCCAAGGTGTGTGCCGTTCATGGCGATATCTCCATCTACTAACGTTCCCACTGTAGAAAAATAAATAAATTAAAACATCATCTTAGGATACATCAATCGATAAAGATATTTAATTTTCCTCAAACTACCATCTCAGATATTAATCTGCATGCTCCTCATATGGCCTAACCAAGATTATGACTGTGACCGAGTTTGTTTCGGTTTTTTCTCTCAGAATAGTCGGATAGGAAATACCGAACTCATCTAGTTTTTAAACGTAATTTATTTTTAACGTGTAAAAGTGTTTTTTTTACCAATTTCATCTTATCATTGTATTGGTATATATATTATCATATATTTAAAACATCGTTATGGTTCTGTCGATCGTTTGATGATGACAGAGACAGCACGATGTTTTAAATTCGTTTAGTGGTTTCAGGTGCAAGTGGGCCTTAGAACCTTGCCCATATACGAACTGAACAATGAAAATATTTAAAACGTAAGTTTTGAATATTTTCTAGAAGATGTCCAAAGTACGTTATTTATACCTATACTGTCGCTTAGCCATCTTAGCGTTCCTAATTTACCGAAAACCATACCATATTTAACATACATATTGAAGATGTTGTTTCAAAACAAGAAATTGTAATAAATTTCAATGTAAATAATTTATTCATTTTCAGATTCTGTTCTAATAAATTATAATATTTTAACATACTTAATTTAAGTTACTTGTATTCAGTATTTTTTTATTATATACCAGATATACTTTCAAGATACATAAAACATGAATTTACAGAAGGTTAAAGACCACATTGCATGTGTAGTCCATGAACGAATCCACTGATACATACACTCGGAAACATTACCCTCCTTCTGGGGCAGTCGTGTAATAGATATTAAGTCACTAATTCAATTAACTGATAATGATAAGCATTTCATGGACGATGAACATTCATACGGAGTTGTAGCAAAAAGATATCGAAGCTGACTGTACTTTCTGTTTTCGATCCTAATTTCCGCGTGCAATTTAGCAATAATTAATTAACTCACAGTACAAGTTTAAGTAATGACAAAAAAACTCCATTCTATTTTTTTTAATCTTAATGATATTTAATTATAATTTACATTGCTAAAAAACTGCTCGATCGCAAAATACTTCGTAATCTAAACAAGTTTTTAATTGCTAACACTATTTTAACGGTACTAAAATGTTACTCAAAATGCGTAATATGATTTTAAAAGTAAAAAAATGCGCTGCTAACGACGATTTAAAATATTCCGTTCCAAAACATTTTTTTACTCTAAATTCACTCAAAATATTGCAAAATATTTTCAGTTGTACCCAATCTAATGGAGATAATAGGTTATGTAGGTATCTGCATAGCACAACGAAATCAGCTTTTAATATTTCCAGTGGGAATTAGCCACAGTGGACCAAGCGGGTCCCAGTGACGGTTAGCAAAAAAAAACTTCCTAGATCTAAAATTAAGATCTAAAATATTAAGTATTTAATTTCAACATTTATTGACAGCTTCCTGATCAATTTGCGTCATAATTTAACCGCATGCGTTTACTTAGGTCTTAAAATAAATCTTTGAGGTTGCATTCAAATTTAAATAAATCATCACGAATGAATGTGCGTCACTAAAAATGATTATATTTTTGGATGTATGGAAAACGTAATTTAAGCGATAACAGGTTTTTATTTGCAAATTTTTATTTATTGTGTCAAAGGTAAATGTGATTCAAAATTAAAAAAATATATAAAATGCGCTGCTAGACTATTTATAATATTCCGTTTCAAAACTATGTTTTACTCAAAATATTGATGGCCTGTCTGTCAGTCAGGTCAGTTGTCAGTTGAACCTAAATCTAATAGAGATAATAGGTTATGTAGGTAGCTGCATAGCACAACGAAATCAGCTTACAATGTTCCCAGTGGGAATTAGCCACAGTGGACCAATCGGGTACCAATGACGGTTAGCAAAACAAAACTTCCTAGATCTAAAATTAAGATCTAAAATATGAAGTATTTAATTTCAACATTTAATTTTAATTTCATCTTTGAGATTGATTACTGCAAAGCAACCATTACGAATGAATATAGGTCAAAATTTTTATATTTTTTGACGTACGTAAAACGTTATGATGACCTCAAAAAGTACATTTTGTTTATAATTAGATTGCTTAATAGATATTCGATATTATCCGCATAAATACCTGCTAGTAGTGCATCGTACAGTGCATTTTATTACAATATTTCATTCATTTGCCCAGCCTTTTCCCAATTACGGCTTCCAGCATTCAGTTTCGGCATTTTATTATAATATTTAATATTCTTATAAGATCTGAAGCAGCACTTACGTAAATAATAAATAACTAAATACTTTTTATTTCGCTCTCAAAGTACAACAAAACCTTAATTTATTAAATTATTATGTTTAGTTGTCATTATTAGTTATAATAGTTAGTATTCCCTTAATTTTTTTTTTCTTTATATTCTTGTAAATAATATATATATTTTAGTATTAGATTGTATATTATATTTATGATTTTTTATTATGTGCTTGATGAGTGTACACACGGCTACACATCAAGCTATACAATTCCAGTTAATGCTGATCTCCCATTGTATACGATGTCCGTACAATACGAGGTCAGCTTATACTGGAAATGCATAGCTTGATGTGTAGCCGTGTGTACACCAGCACATAAATGATGATCTACCAACTCCAAAACGAAGTTAAGATTGTATTTTGGCAGTTATTGAATTTAAAGCTACTTATACCTACTTCTTCGAAGTCCATAAAGTGTCTTTGAACAGCTTAAGATTTAATTACTATTAAAAATCCATCTAGAGTTTCTGAAGCATATTTTTATGCGGCATTCAAAAACCTGCTATACAATTAAATGTCAAACCTATTTTCCGTAAAACTAGACCCCGCTACCGAAATTTTTATCGACACGTGTATCTTCGATTGGTATCTTAAGTTACAGGAAACCGAAACTAAGACTACGATGGCCGCCATTTTAGCGTTCGCAATTTACCACTGTCACTGAAACGTCATTTATGAAACTAAGTTGGGTTATCCCATGGTCTAATAAAACAAGGTCTGGCATTCCGGGAGTGACACATGCTTACGTCACTATCGAGTTGTCACTTTATTGCAACAAAACACGAAATAAGGAAAGATTTTCAGTCACCATTCTGTTAAACAATATGTACAAAGCATTTAAATTGTCGTTTCGTTTGTCTAATCAAACGAAACAATTCAATTTAGATATAAAACAACGTAATTTTTAATTAAAACCTCATTGTTTTATCGGATTCGCACAGGTAATAAAGGTGGTTGGGGAGTTATTATTACAAACTTCTGGTAACACCGATGTATGACTTGTGTCACCCACGTTACCACTGTGTCTCGGAATTCTATACCTGGCGAAGTATATTATTATTATACCATGGGTTACCCTAGAGAGCGTTTTTTGACACCGTAAAGTTAAACGCTATCCTTTTCATGACACCCGACACTGCGGCCGTTATGTGGCGGCCTCCGCTGTCGTAAGAAACTTTACTTTAAAAAAAGAATATATTGTTCCAAATTCAAACTCAAACTAAATTAATATAAACTCACCTGGATTTCGATGTGCCAATGCAGTCATGAGTGTAGTTTTGCCTGCTCCACTGCAACAAAAATAAAATAATTCAGGCAACTGACTCAGTATTTTAAATAAGTTTTCTCATGTTTTTACAAAATATATTTTCATATTATTTCAGAATATTTTTCGCTCCCAGCTATTATACGGGACTCCTCTGCCCAACCCTTCGGGGCGACAAGTCGTGATGTTATGTTATTTTTTGTCATGAAAATCTTTGCGTAATCCCGTAGCAATTAGGCAACTATGCCTTGGTTGAAATAAACAACTCGCAACTCAGTTTGTTTCTTGCTGCATTTATTTACCTGTACCTAAAATAAAAAATGTCCTAAATTTCCATAGAACAGTATCACAGTACAAACAAACCTATCGTACCGTTCTATTAGACAGTTTGTAGATTAGAAATAACTCACGAGTCGAGACCTAGGCGCATGCGCAGGGTAATATGAGATGGGTAACTGAATGTAGATCATAACTTTCCAGTTGAGTTATTTGTACCGATAACTGACCGTAATGAGGAAATATGTTTCTGTTTCAATGCTAGAATATGTTCTTATTAAAAGTTATTTAAGCTAATTTCTTCATTTATAACTTTACATGATGTATATAACAAAGAGTATTATATTTATTTAATAAATAAAATAATTGTAAATACAAATGTTAATGTTAATAAAAAAAAATGATACTCAGTAATGTATGAAATATAATAAAATATTTTCGTAACAATTTTACAGTTAAATAAATAAATGAGGATAAAATCAGTAATATCTACAAATATCTTGAAAAGTATCCTAATGAAGTTTTTTCAATAGAAGTCTATCCGTGGGTGACTACTAAAATATATTATGCTCCATTATCATAATCATAATACCTAATGTCATAATAATAAGTAGTCACGAGGCATATTTTGAATAAAATTATTTTAATAATTTAAGTACAAATTCTATGCATGACGTCCAAGATCGTGTCATAAAATAAGAAATGGAAGGACAAAACAATATTTTAAATAATTATTTCATTGATAATGTAAGATCAAGTTTTGTCAATGGAATATGCAAAAAAATGACGCAGACATCGTAAAATTATTTGATAAGAATTTCCAGACTAATTAATATATGCTATAATTTTATACCTACATAATTATTATAAATTAAAGTCGCTTGTCGTGTCTATTTTTATTAAATGACTGCGTAATTCTTCTAAACCACACAACGGGTTGTGATTCCGTTTTCACCATCATTTAAAGAATTTATTCCGGAAAATTTATGTGTATAATACATAAATATTAATCTTACATAAAATAAAGGAATGTCAATTTTAAATCAATTCATAAAAACCGGTGAAGCAGGCACGGGTCGAGAATTGATTAGTAAAAGCTTTTATTTTTAAAACAATTAATTAAAATTGAATTTATTCCGGAAAATTTATGTGTATAATACATAAATATTAATCTTACATAAAATAAAGGAATGTCAATTTTAAATCAATTCATAAAAACCGGTGAAGCAGGCACGGGTCGAGAATTGATTAGTAAAAGCTTTTATTTTTAAAACAATTAATTAAAATTGAATTTAAATAATGCGTCTGCCAAATACTGTGACTTATTTTTCAAATTGGAAAAAAAATGGTGGGGCTGAGTGGAATAATTCGTTCCATTTCAGTTAAAATTAAAGGTATTTTGCATATCTATTATAACATACATAACATCACAACTCTATTCCCCGAAGGGTAAGGCAGACATGTATCTATATATAATGTACTCTGTGCATGTATCTATAGTCCACCCACATTTCGCCAGTTATGTTTATGTCCCATGTAATAGGGGGCGAGCGTATTGCCAACACCCGGGCATAAATCTAGACTTCGGGCTGCTACTGAGCAATTCCTGGTGGAAAAACCCAATAACACTTTACCCGACTCGGGAATCGAACCCAGGACCTCATGCTCAGCAGTAGCGCTTGCGACCACTAGACCAACGAGGAGGTCTCATATCATATCTATTATACAGAGTGGCACATCGACGCGAAAGGTGTTACCATGGATTCAGTACATGAATCTGAATTTTTCGACGGTTATATAAAAAAAAGCTGTTCCATACATTTTGACCGAGTAGGTATTGCACTTTTCTATGAAACAGCAGATTTTTATTTTTATTTACCGACGAAAAATTTCAACTCAGACGGGTTCAGAATCATGTACTGAATCCATGGTAACAGTATTCGCGTCAATGTCCCGACTAGTATAATATAACACAGTCCGTTTGTTGAGAAAAGGATTTCATATTATCCCATTGATTTGTGTTGCATACTGCATTAAATTATACATTAAGTATATAGAAGCATATCTATCTATTAAAAGGCTCATCATACCAATGACATACGGAATCTTTCGTAAAACAACAGAAAATTTAGAAGAAAATGAAAAGTGATATAACAGTCGGTCGATTCTGTAAAAATATTAACGTGAAGCTTAGGTGAAGTGAGCGTGAAGTGAGCTGTCACTGCCACAGAATCGACCGGCAGGATGCTAGGGATTAACACTATTGATTGACAGCTTAGTTGAGACATACAACAATGAGTTTAATTCAATCGACATTCTTTTTCTTACTAAAAATGTATTTAAGAAACAAATCCAAGCAACCCTAAAGGACCAGTAAATTATTAAATTATTATATAATTAACATACTTACTAATGTTTAATAATGTACGCACACAAATTTACTTTAATTCTAAAAATCCAGATATGAATTCTGGGATAACGCCTAGGTATTATGTGCTAGGTATTGTCTGTGTTACTAGCTAGTTTTTAAGTACTTTAAATTGTAATCCGTGGAGAACGTAGTGGGTAGCATAATTGTTATAATGTGCCTAATGTTCAAGATCATAAGTGTAACCTTATTGTGCTACTGTTTGTTTTTCCTTAAATAAATAAATAAGTTTCACGGTGATATTTTTACAGAATCGAACGGCAGGGCTGATTATGCGACCCGCGCATATCAAAATTAGCCGTTCTTCTTTGTAAACTTAGGTGAAGCGAGCTTGAAATGAACTGTCATAGAGGTGGTCGGTAACAGGTAAAATTGGAAACCTGTTTCACCTGTTCCAGTTTAAGGGAAAAAACAGTTCCAAAATAACAGCAAAGAGTCTTTGTATCCAATGTAACCATTGATATTTCTATGGATATAACACATTGGAACCAAAGACTCTTTGATTGCAACAGATCCGAATAGATTAACAACAATGACAGGCAGAGAACAGATGCTATCTCTTTCTAATACAATAAGTCAGAAGAGAAAAGAGCTTGTTCCTAACTGTTCCGTCATTTTCGTTTGTATCTCTTTCTAACAAAGTAAACATCCATAAGCTTAATTTGGTCTGTTGTACATAGTCGGTTGTGGAACGTGCGGAACAGGCGAAACAGACAGGAACAGTTTTTTTCGGTTTCAGATATCTGTTCCCTGTTCCATGTTTAAAAACCTGTTTTTGTTAACTGCTTCGACTAATACGCCTCAGTCCTACTGTCAATCCTTAGCATCAAATAGAATGACAGTTCAATTCAAGGTCACTTCAGCTAAGTTTTCACGGTAAGATTTTTACAACTATTGCACTAAGAACACCGTGTTTTCTATGATTTTGCGAAACCATTGCTACTCAGTAAAACATCTCTCATACATTCGCCGTCAGGTTTAGTATAAAAATAAGAATAAAGGCATAGCTTTTAATTAAAATTCTTGTAACTGAAATTCATAATACCAAAAACTTTAAAATCCCTACCAAATGACTCAATTTTCTCGAAGCAGTTGAAATCTCTGTTACTAAAGAAAGGCTACTATTCCGTTGAGGAATTTAAAGCTGTCAAATTGTGAATCGATTGACCTTGTAATAATAATAAATTATGCTTGATGTAAATGTGTAATAATAAATTAGGTACCTGCTATATTATGTATATTATGCTTACGTTTTATAACTAAAATGAATGAACGATTTATTTTAAATTTAGTATAATTATAGTAATGAATAGTAATAATTAGAATCAATATTATATTATGTAATCTATGCATAGGATAAAACAAAGTCGCTTCGCGCTGTCTGTCCCTATGTATGCTTAGATCTTTTAAACTCCGCAACGGATTTTGATACGGTTTTTTTAAATAGATAGAGTGGAGTGGAGGTTTTCTGTAAATTGGCTGAAATATGACGATTATTGTCGAAGATATCGGAAAAAATCATGCCAACTGGGAGCTTTACTGGCGTGCGCTGCGTAAGCCGTAAGAGATACATCAAATTTATGTTTTACAGAATTGTATATCTTAAAAAGTTCAAAAATAAAGTCCGCAATAGCATATGTCTATCTTCTAAGGATGACCTCCAGTAACCATTTTTATCTTTCAAAATTTGATAAAAATTTCATTGTTATTTCCGAAGCTATTTTGACCGGTATTTTATGTATCCTTATCCAATAAAATATGTTATTTAAATTGGGCATTTAATTTAGATTAAAATATACCTTGACATCATATCATTAAAATGAATACTTTAAAATATATCACAGATTCAAAATTACGCGTGACAAAATAATTATGGTTGCCGACAACGCGGGCGCAGCGGTAGGAATCAACGACTTTTCCTCGGATATTAGGTATGACCTAACTAATCTCGGTAGTACATACCCGTGGGATATTTTCAGACATCCACGCGGGCGAAGCCGCGGGCAAAAGCTAGTTTATCTAATAATTTGATATGAAACATTTGCAGTGCCCTTACACATGCATACTGAGTCATGATATTTTAGTGCATGCCTACTAATCAGTGTTTTACATGTTAGCAAATAAATTAAAATCAAACAATGTGACTTACCTAGGTCCCATTAAAGCTGTCATTGTACCAGGTTTTGCAATCCCACTTACTAAAAAAAAAAAAAAAGTCAATAAACTTTATGGTCAAAACGTCCAAGCTCACCATCTCAGCTGCCAGCAGTTGGAAATTGAACACAAGATCTAGAAACATTACTTAGCAGTTAGCACGTGCTTTGGCTAAGCGTTATTTCAGTCACTTCTAGATCTATTCTTTAAAAATCTGAAGTGATGTGAGATGTCAATCGTAGCATCAGGTGGAATTAATGATAGCTCACTTCAAGCTCACGTCACCTTTGTTTCCACGGTGAGTTTTTTTACACAATATACAGGCTAGGCTTGAGAGATCAGAGAGCCGATCAGAGTAGTCGAGAGTCGTGTTAGATGGCGAGCTATTAGAGAAGCCTAGCTGTCCAGCTGGGGACTTCTATCTAGGCTAAGGGTAATTATCTATTGAATGGTCTGTGATCAACTTTTGACTGCAATCCAGCAGTTACCTCGAATGAAAGAAATACTTGTCCACATTCTAGCCTAGTTCGATTACGTTTGGTGGCTTAAGCTAGTGTTTCCTAAGACGTTCCTTAGCGTTTGAAATGTACCGTCGAATGACGTTATTTAATGAAAGTAAGGTGTTGTCTTTCCCAAGAGTGAGACCGTTTTTTGACACCATAAAGTCAAACCCTGGTGCCATCATTTTCATGACGGCCGTTACTGCTGCTACATACGCTACTAGAGGTCTTTGTCCCATTCGAGTTAACCCGGACCAATAACAGAAGGCCAATTCCCGTAATTAAAAACGTTCAAAATCTAGTTGCAATCACATGTCAGCATCAATCAAGGTCAAACACTTATATGAGAATTATTATATTTTTGACAGATTGAGACTGAAACTGGCCGTTTGCACATTGGACGATAACGTTATAACAACACCATATCGTTGGACTGGTAGTTTCATACAAAAACTACTAAACGCTTTCACACTGCGTTGGTGTAGTCAACGGTGTCGTCGCCGACATTAAAGCTGGGAACAAATTATAGGACGCGTCCGTAAGCCGCGGCTGAGAATCGCGGCTTATTTGTACCTGGATAGTACATTTAGCACTACCAATTTTCTTTCACTAGCTAGCAATTTTCTCGCTGCTGCGAATGCTTCTTTATGGGTTTTTAGTATTTCAATGCTTAAACCTAGATTTTCTTCTCCTCGTTACCAAATCTACTACCTATTGCTAAAACCCTAAACCTGAAAACACGCCTTCTTCGTCCGAACTCATCAAGATAGTAAATGTTTTTAAAAACATTGGTTGGAGCTATTCTACAACAAAAAAGCTCAACATTTAAAAATAATTTTGACACAATTAAAATCGAATTTGACAATCGCGACTGCACGTGTAGGTACTTGCTTTCCCTAACCCAAGATTTTTTTTAGAGCCGGAGGCGCGCAAGGTGGACTGCCTCGACGTGTTTTATATGGAATTTTTCACTTTTTGTATGGATAACATAAAAAAAAAAGAAAAAAAAATAAGGGTTTCATAAAGGGGGTCGAAATTTTCATTATTTTTGCGATAGGACGCACCATTTTCGAGATATAAGCAAAAGAAAAAACAGTACTGTTTTTGCACGTGAAGTCGAGATGTTGTTGTGAATTTTAGTTCATTATTCGTTCGTTAGTTCGTTAGATTTAGTCTGATTTGGTTTTTTTACAATCAAAATTTTGGTGAAAAACGTCAAATTCAGAATGGCCAAATTGCCATTTACACTAAATTAAAAAGTCAGTACTTACTATCTTAGTGCTGTCAAACTAAAATAAAGTTAAGTTGTGTCACGTAGGTCTATTTCAGAATGGGAAATCGTCGTTTGACAGGAATAAATTAAATTTTAGTCTAGTTTAGAGGCATTTGTGACAAGAGATTCGGCATCATGACAGATAGAATACCTATCTATTTTTAAAACGTTTTTTGCAATCCTTTTTAGGGTTCCGTACCACAAAAGGAAAAAACGGAATCGTGGTGTGGTGTGTCTGTCTGTCCGTCTGTCACAGCCAATTTACTCCGAATCTTATGGACCGATTTAGTTGAAATTTGGTACACATATGTATTTATATGACTCAAACACGGACGTGTAATGTAATTAAATGAATTTTGAATTTTGGGGTTACATTTGGGGGCAAATAAGAAAATAAAAATAAAAAGTTTTGCTAACTGAACCGTGTGATATATAAAATGAAAGGACTTGTTGCGGAGATCTCAAATATTTTTTTATAATTTTAAACTAAATACTTTTAAAGAAATTTAAGAAAATTTATGAAAATTTACCAAAATTTTTGGCTCAATAGTGTGGAGATATGGGGGGGGGGCCTTATCTCCACACAATTGAGCCAAAAATTTTGAAAAGAATGCAGAGAATGGTTCTTTACTCGTTACTTTAGATTACAGGAAAACCTATAAGAAGTCTATAGTCTTAAAATAACATAGAAAACTTCTCAATATTGTTGTTGTCGTGTTAACTTTGTTCTAGGGATTAGTGCATTTTAACTACGGAAACCTTCATTGTGTGTGGTCCGACACGCACTTGGCTAGTTTCTTTTTATATTAAGCTTAGTAGATCAGCAAAATGAAAAAAAAGTAGGTAGGTAGGTACTTGCCAAAAACATGTTGATAGTTTTCTTTCAATTCTTTTAATTCTATGTAACGTAGGTACTTACTTGATAAAAAAATGTTTGATGTTCCTACTAAATTTGATGACAAATTGAGTAAAACGCCATCTATTGCGAAGAGCTCTACACAAAATGATTAACAGATGGCTACTTTGTCATTCTATGGGTTGGAATTAAAGTAAAAGGTATAATTTATCTTTTTTGTTGAAAATACGAGATTTATGAGTTTGAATAGATAAATCAGCATTAAACAAGGAAGTTTTGATTTTTTCTAATCTTACTTCAGCGAAAATCTGCCATTTATCGCTTTTTAGTGATTGTTAATTTCATAATTGTTACCTATGCTGCCATCTATGATTCTTTTTCAAGACTAATTATAATTTGTTCTAGTTGAGACCTGGCTGGAATCGATAAATCGCTCGTGCGCAGGTAAACGGCCAGCAGTCTTTTTACGTGACGGGACCTCGGTTTCAAGTTTTTTTTTTGTTGACTCCTAAGTGTCGTAACGCAGCGTGATGATCAATATCCTATAACGTTCTTCAAAAACCGGGGTATCATTAATGCAAAAATATTTTTTCAAATCCCACTGGTAGTTCCAGAGAATAACACGTTCAAACATGAATACAAACAAGTTTGTTTGTATGTTTGTTCTTCTTCAGCATTATTATTAGTAAGTATAGATAGATAACAAATTAAGAACATGTTTTTTTGAATAAAATGTCATCAAATGTCAAAAACACAAATAGAACAAGGAGCTACGTAGAAGGTTTTAGTTCGTATTACACATTAACATAGAATCTAACGTTTATTTAATGCATTTTTAGTATATAACACAGAATTGAATAACTTGGATGAATAATAAAATTGTGCAAATAAATCTTGGCAGTAATCAATGAAATTAAAAGTAAAAAGATATTGATAGGTTATCTACCCAGCACTGGCGGATTAACTGGGGGCTTAGGGTTAGGGATTAGGGTTTAGGTTCGTTCCATCCTGGGCCCCCCGGTCTTGGGGGCCCCCAAGTCTTGCGTAAAGGCCCAAAAAAGGCCTAAAAATGTTCAGTAAGGAAAAACCAGTTTGTAATTGCCCCCCCAACCTACGTATACTAAATATAAATGTAGAAATAAATATAACAAAGTCAAAGTCAAATAATTTATTTCAAATAGGCTATTGAAAGGCACTTTTGAACGTCAAAATTTACAAAAAGTTTAATTGATTCTAGTCGGCCCTTTCAAAAGGTAGTTTTTGTATGGAGAAGAATGGGCAAGAAACTCCACTAACTCGTTGGCAACGTCGCAAATAGCTGTCAAATATTTATCTGTTTTGATTAATTTGGCAATAATACTGTATGGAAATATGAAATGTGGCTACCTACTATGTGCTAATGTGCTATGTGATCTAAAATATTGATTATGAAATGCAATAATTAATAACGTAACACCGAATACTTAGTTTTAGATGTAAAAAAAGTATTTGGAAACTTTCCAAATGCCTTTTT
Source organism: Agrochola lota (assembly GCA_947364205.1). NCBI lineage: Eukaryota > Metazoa > Arthropoda > Insecta > Lepidoptera > Noctuidae > Agrochola > Agrochola lota. Next base: position 17,832,742 of record OX376228.1, read on the forward strand.
TACACCTAAAACGGGTACAACATCAAATTTAGTGATAAAATTGAAATTCATTCATTAATAATATTCTAGTTCGCTAGTTAGCCACATATTGCCAAATTAATCAAATCAGCGAAATATTTGACATTTATTTGCGACGTTGTCAACTTTCAGAATAAACACTCAATTAACAATAACAGTGAATTAAAAATCACCGTGTATAATGAATTGGGGTTTTTTTAAATATATAGTGGAATGTAATACAGTAGCCTGAATAGTACGCGTGACTGCGCCTGCGTCGGCACTGTTGATCATGTAATTGATCCGTGGGACTATATCGCACCGAAAATGCGTGACATAAAAAATACTTGGTCCCATACAGCAGAAAATATATCCGTTTATACCCATATCATGTTGTATTACGATTGGTTTCTCACGAATGTTTCGAAACTGCGCAATTTGATATCTATGGATAGATTTGTCTTTATTGAACTGAACAAAAAATTACAAATCTTAATTATTATTATTTTTTATATTCAATAATATGGTGAGAGATAATACAATAAATTACGACCAGGATATACAAAGGTATAGTAATATTATTCAGATATAAATGCTGACTAAAATATACTTGGGAACTGGCTGATAGATTATAGGAATAAAGGTACAATTCCGTAGCCGACAGCAGCAGCAGGGGATTTCATAGAAATTCGATTCGATTTCATAGAAATACATAGAAACCAGTTCCTAAATATTATGTGCGATATTTTTAATTCATTCGAATTTACGTTCCGTTTAGGTACTCCACGTGTTAGAGGCCCACAGAATTCAAGTTTGAAAAAACCAAAAACTTTTCAAACCTAAACAAGGAACAAGAACTCACTGTGGCATTGGCGGAGTAATTGATAGAGCATTCAATAGAAAGACGAAAGACGAGTACAATTTTGGCCCTAGCAACAGTTCAAATTACAGTCACGAAGCCGTATGAGGAAGAATATTGAATTAGTAATTAAGTAAGTGTTATTATAGTACTGAATTAGGTAGAATAATATTCCGTTTACTTACTCAAAGAAATACATACAAAATAGTATTCAATTTGACACTTTTCCGAGTGTAGGCCTCAGGCCTAAAACCCGGTTTATAAAAAGTACTTTAAAAAAAATTAAGACTAAAATATCGTTAAGTCTCTGTTATGAGCGTTTATTCTGAAAGTGGGCAACATCGCAAATAGATGTCAAATATTTCGCTGTTTGGATTCATTTGGCAATAATACTGTATGGAAAAATTAAATGTGGCTAACTACTGAACTAAAATATTGATTATGAAATGCAATAATGAATATCGTAACACCGAATATTTAGATTTAGATATAAAAAAAGCATTTGAAAACTGCCAAATGCCTATTTTACACCTAAAACGGTTACAACATCAAATTCAATGTTAATAAATAAATAATTGCAATTCATTATTAATATTCTAGTTCGCTAGTTAGCCACATTTCTTATTTCCATACAGTATTATATAGCCAAATTAATCAAAAAAGAGAAATATTTGACATCTATTTGCGAAGTTGCCCACTTTCAGAATAAACGGTCAGAAGTGACAAAAACAACTCAGCCGATGAAATCACTTGATGACATGATATAAACAACAGTTTTTCAGAAACCAGCGGTTCAACAACTGTCACAGTAATAATAATACCAGCCTATTATTGTCACACTGCAAGACAAAGGCCTCTTCTCATACAAAGAAGGCATGAGCATTGATAGCCAGTACACCACACTTGGTCAAGTCGGTTTGGCGATTTCACGGGCTACGGCCTTGAAATAAAAAAAAGGAATTATATAACTAAAAAAATATTTATGGATGTACTATAGGTACCTACACCTCTGCCCAACCCTTCGGGAAATACTGGCACGATGTTATGGAAAAAAAACAACTTACCATTATTTACAAGTCTTTTCAGCTTCCCATCTTTGAGTTTGATGTGGACTGTGACGTCTCGCCAGACCAAGGTACAGGGTCTGAAGGTCGGCGCTGGTCCCAACACCTCTTCGATTTCGGGAAACAAGAGGTCATACTTTGACCTCGTGTCCTTAATCTTTGAATTGGGAGGACTCATTTCCTATAGAGGAAAAACGGATGTTTATTTTTTGTGTCGTATTTTTACTGGGTTTTATTTGACAGGAAAACTATAATTCAATTCTTCTAAAGTTATTGATAGTATTATACCTACATTTTGAAACTAAGTGCCGAAAAAAATCTGAATAAGATATTCATTTTAATTATATTTAAATAGAACTCCTATTTGTAAATCTAAATAGATACCTACTCATCGTTTTTATCACTTAGCAAATGAATTGTGAAATGAAAATATTGTAAATAATATGATTGTATTTTAATTCCCGTCTCGTTTATGTCACAAGGTTTTTTTAATGAAATCAATTAATTATAAGAATAAACAATAATAGTAAGGAGGTCCCAGATTTGGTGTTCCATTTTTAAACAGCATTCAAAATTACGCCATTTAATACGAGTAATGAAAGAAATACAAAATAAAGTTTGCTACATATGAATGTTTTATGAGTTGAGTTTATTAAGGGCTTGAACTTTGATCCAACGCAAACGTATAACGACAATGTTAAGCTTTAGATACCACGTCTTAGTGTATGTTTTAATAAGTATTTTAATTTCCACTGAACTTGGTGTAAGAAGTAAGGCAGAATAAGCTTACTACTGATTAAAACGGAAAACCACAAAAAAATACCTACAGATCCGTAGACCCGCGTAATATTTATGTAACTTTACCAAGAAAACTGACGACAAATTAAGATTTACGATGAATATTTAATTAATAGCCGACCATAAGAGTCGCGATTAATAGCACATCCAATTCAAAAATAGTCTACGCTAAGTTTATTTTTAAATATTTACCTGAACTTGCACTTAAAATACACTTGATCACTTTCTAAATTTAATAAAAGTAATAAATATTACTAAATGTTAACACATTCTCTTACGTAGGTCTCCTCAGCTGCTTGCTCTGTTGTGAAACTCAATCTGTCTCCACTTTTATTTGGGCTGGCACTCATTTTCTATTGCACAATGTCGTTACTAATTATTAAAAAAATAAAAACCATTAACTAATTTTTTAAATTTGGAATTGGAGTGAGCTGGGCGGTATTGTCAGCGCGTTCATTTTACCGATTGACCGATTGCTAAGAAGTTTTGGCGCCGGAACATAGCGCGTCTGCCTGCCAGTGCAACGTTGATAGTTTAACATTACGACTTGCGTTAGAAAGAGACGGATGTGTATTAGAGTAGGATGACGGCATTTTATTGGAAACAAAAGTTAAATGTGCCGGCCGGATAAGTAGGCTTCTAATTAATGCATTGATAAAAAATGACTAATTAATTGGTTTTTATGTGCTAATCATAAGTAGGTACTTTGAGATGCACATGAGATCATGTTACTTACATTTGGCAGTTTCTAACGTTTTAACTTTTAAGTTGAGTTTAGTGTAGATTTAATTATTTTATTTAGGTTCAGAAATGAATGCTTGACTTGACCTAATACTATATTGATTTTGAAAAAAATTACATCTTAAAAGGTTTAGTTAGTGTGTGTGTGAATTTGTTGTAAGTAGAAGTAAAATTAAAACTGTTCCTCTGCACTTGTATATAACCCTAAAACAATACACATTACTCAAACTTCAATTAAACCATTTACAGGCACTTTTCAATTGAGCAAGAGTCGGTCAGTTAGTCAGAAAGTTGAAGCTACTAGCCCATTCCAAAACGTAGCTCTCTGTGGAGAAGAACGGGCAAGAAACTCCAGGGACACTCTTATAAATCAAGATATTACAAAATTCTGGTCCATTATTCTTGTTGCTTCTATATGTGAGAGCAATGTAAAAAATATAAATTTAAGAGATAATATAGCATTCCACTGGTGAAATAATTTTTAAAATCGGTCACGTAGTTTTAGAGTTTATTCATTACAAACAAACAAAAAATGAAATCTTTTTAATATTAATTTAGAGCCAATACAAAATATAAGGTTAAAAATAAGCCCTGGCAGGTGATGAGGGGCTCGTGGCTAAATAATAACAGCCACGCGAGCCGATCGCAGGTTAAGCTACGCTTGCCGCGGTCGGTCCGTGGATGGGTGACCATCTTTACATACCAAGACCCCTCCGTGTCTCGGAAAGCACGCTAAGCCGTTGATCCTGGCTGTCATTCGTAGATCTTTGACAGTCGTTAAGGGTCGTCAGAAGCCCGAAAGTCTGACAACAAGTCTTACCAAGGGGTAACGTATTACGCAATTGCTGGGTTGTGGAGGTCAGACAGGCAGTCATCAAGCGATAATTTTCCCACTGCTGGGCCACAGGCCCCCTCTCTGTAAGAGGGATTTGGCCATAATCCACCACGCGGGCCCAGTGCGGGTTGGTGGTTGTCACATGTAGGGAACCGAATGATCCAACTCACACACCACCATCAGCGAGTTTACTTCTTCTATAACCAAGATTCACCTACGTACCTTCTTATCGGATAGCCAGTTATTCGAAAGTAGGTAAATTTCAACATATTTTTTGTGCATGGATTAAACAAACGTAAAGTTTTAGCTCCAGTCAGCACGTTTGTTGATAGTCAACTAGAGTTATTGCAATTAATCAGACTAATTGGGCATCAGATCCAGTGATAGAGTACTTTATGCTTCTTAAGATTTAGGCTCTTGCCCCTAGTGCTAGACTCCGTTATTATCGTCTTTGGATAAATATTATCATCTTAGGATTGATACCTAATACGATAGCTAATAAATGTGTTTTTTTTTGGATAAATTAAGTAATTAGTACCTGGTCGACCGGGTTCTGCTCGGGTGAAAATAGAGAATGCTCATTTAATAGTATAGGATAGTTCATACTAATTCCATGCTGCCATGTTGCTGGCCTGAAACAGGTTTTTCATAAACCTAGATCAGGCAGGTCTACATTACAGTTAGAATTTAATTTTCCTCGATTGTACTTGTTTTTTTTTTTTTTTTTTATGTTACGTACTTAGGTACTAATTCCATGCAGCTGTGATAGTAGATACTTACTAATTCCATGCTGCCATGATAATAGGTAACTTTGGGTGACCGAGCTCTGCTCGGAAATAATTTTTGATCGATTTTTCGGCCGCGTAAACCCCTTTATTGCAACTTTCATCGAAATTGTTAGAGTCGTTTTTGAGAACGTGATTACAAATATATATATTCGTATTAAGCAATAACCGAATAATATATACGAGAACATACAATCGTTTAGTGGTATAGGATTTGTGTTATTCTAGTAAATTAAGTATTTGGGTTCATTCATGAGATCTATTGATATCTTTTTAGATATCTATCGCACCACTTTCTAATTCAACACATTATCGATACATATGTGGAGTCCATTCAACTCCTGTCACATAATCACACAAATTGGATAGACCTTGTCTCTGAACTTTCTTTAGGTTTAACCTGTAGCATATTTTTAGAATATAGTACCGTACTGTACTGTATGGCGATCGCTGATTGGTGCAGACGGAAAAAGATGTGACGGCGAGTTTGAAAGGCTTCGGTTTTCATGTAACGTATCCGAGACATGTGACACCGCCCTACGGTCGGGTCACTGCGCACGGCCACAGGATAAAAAGATCAGTAATCCAAAGGTATGATTCCGAACAACTTATGTACCGAAAATGTATGGGGACCAATGGACCATAAGTGACACGGCAGCACTGCCGCGTGCAGTTGTGCGGAATCATACCTTAAGAGCGTTTATTCTGAAAGTGGACAACGTCGTAAATAGATGTCAAATATTTCGCTGTTTTGATTAATTTGGCAATATGACTGTATGGAAATATGAAATGTGGCTATCTATCGAACTAGAATATTGATAATGAATTGCAATTATAACATTGAATTTGATGTTGTAACCGTTTTAGTATTAAAAAAGGCATTTGGAAAGTTTCCTAATCTTTTTTACATCTAAAACTAAATATTCGGTGATTAATGATTGCATAATAATCAATATTTTAGTTCGCTAGTTAGCCACATTTCATATTTCTATACAGTAATATTGCCAAATTAATCAAAACAGCGAAATATTTGCCATCTATTTGCGACGTTACCCACTTTCAGAATAACCGCTCTAAAGGCGCGAGCCTTTATCAAGGTAACGTATTACCCAGTGGGTTGTGGAGGTCAGATAGGCAGTCGCTCTATGTAAAATACTGATATTCTGCTGCATCCGGTTAGACTGGAAGCCCACTCCAATATAGTTAGAAAAAGGCTAGGCTGGATTTACCCACTATTAGTATGGAAGTATGGATAACATTCAGTAAAATGCGGGTAGACTATAAATTCTTAAAAATGAGGTTCGCTAAATAATAATCAAAGGTGCTGTTATTCTGATGCGCTCGGTTTGCCTGCTCAAATATGGCCTCACAGAGATATGGCTTGTTATCTTTTATTAACACAAATATTAAAATTTAAGTAAAAACACGTGTACATGATGATCATACGCACTATTGCTACTGTGACACGGCAATACCCATGAACAGATTAATTTGAATATTTTGAGAATGGGAATAAATTAAGCCAAAAGGATGAATGAAATTATTTACGCATGATCAATAATTCCGATAAGAGATAAGATTATCTACTACTTTATAGTAAAGATTGTAATCTAAAAGAATAATAATAATTGTGAGTCCGCCTGTACAAATTAAGATAAGCATCATTTGTCAATGACTCTTTGGAAGTCGATACCGAAGACGATTTCGTTATTGGAAAAAAAAAACGCGTCTGACGCGCTTTGCGCTTTGTTGTATGGCTTTATTCGTACCTCTTTGGACTCGAATTTAACGCTGGAGAGCTTCTCCAAAATACCATTCTTCAATGAGATACCACAGGATGAAGTCTTAGATGGATACGCTCATTTCCATACGCAGCTACTAAATGTAGTTCAGCAAGAAACTCTTGTCGACGTCATACAGATTTTAGTGGCAACAAAATGTAGGTAGGTATCCTAGATTTGCAAATGCAGCTATATTAAGGCTCCACAGCCCAGCACTCATCCTCTATTGAAAAGGGAGGATCAAAATAATAATTGGCACTTATGCGAATCACTATACTTTCTGACTTATGGACGTTTCGTGTCAAATTTTTAAACAAACAATATTTTTATTGATTTTAAACTTTATCTTTTAGTAATTTAAAGTTTTTTTTTTTTTGTCAAAAATCAATAATTAGTACGGCCAATCACTATATGTTTTAATGATGCCAATGACTACAACTTACATATTTCTTATTATAATGAAGAATGCCGAATGTTCAGAGTGGTAGGAATATTTGAAACAAGATTCAGATGCAGACCTGGAAAAAGCTCGAATAGATGCCATTTATAAAAAGCGGTATGGAAAAAAAACTGCCGCGCGAATATTTAACATTCCCTGTGCAAGTTCTTCTTTCTTCAAATGTTTTATTAAAACCTGCCAATACTACAAATTCTGAAAAAGTTAGAGGATTTTTTTTTGCGATTACAAACTTACATTTTCAGTTGGAGAATCTTGACCGTATGGGAGAGCATGTTTTTCAAGTAGGTACAAAGGTACGTTTGTTTTTGGGATAAATTCATCCCAACTACTCCCTTCATTGTGCGTTGTTCGACACGCTCTTGGCCAGTTTTTTTTTCATATACTTATACATAATATAAATTAATTAATTAATTGAATTAAGATTTATAACTGAGTAAATATGAAATTAAATTAAATATCAGAATAGCTATATTAAAAAGCACGAATTAAACTATTAACGTGTCTTGTATCACATACATTAAATGTGTTGAAAGCTTATGTAGTTAGGTTCGCGAATGCAGCCTCGACCGGAAAGTTGACCTTCTACGAGGTGGTTAAACTTTGTGGCAACTGCTTTATACACGTGGATATTTACAGAAAAAAACCCAAACCAGCATTCAAAGGAACCTAATTTCGAGAGTCGAAAGTTTCGACTCTCGAAATCAGTTTCCTTTGAATGCTGGTTTGGGTTTTTTTCAGTCCCGTTGACGAACCTCTTTCGACTCGAAAGAGTTTAGTCAACGGGACTGTATTTAACAATCTCAAAAATCATGATTGCTGAGAAAAGGAATTGAGGCTTCTTTTACGCCTTATTTTCTGGTCCTAGACCAGAAAATAAGGCATAACTGTCTGGAATTTCACATTCGCACTTTCTAGAGTTCTTCGCTAAGGCTAAAACAATCCTCAAGCATGGACCATCTTACCGGCCCATTGTGCTGCTCGACGAGGTGGGCAAGCTCTTTGAAAGAGTAAATGCAGACCGCCTTGTCGGGCAGCTGGTGCGAGTAGGGCCGGATTTGGCGGAGAGCCAGTATGGTTTCATGGTGGATGCCATCATGCGCGTTCGAGCCCTCACGACGGGGGATGCTGTGGCCCGGGGTAGGGTAGTCTTGGCGGTGTCTCTTGACATCGCCAATGCCTTCAATACCCTGCCCTGGAGTTGCATTAGGGAGGCACTCCGGTATCACCGGATGTCGACCTACCTCTGTCGAGTGGTCGAGGCCTATTTGACGGACAGGGCCGTCATCTACCCCGGTCACCACGGAGAGTGGAACCGGCGAGAGATGTCGTGCGGTGTCCCACAGGGATCGGTCCTGGGGCCGCATTTGTGGGACATCGGCTACGACTGGGTGCTGCGCGCCGACCTCCCCAGTGGCCTCAGCGTGGTTTGCTACGCTAACGACACGCTGGTCCTGGTGCAGGGGAGGTCGCATGAGGCGGCGTCCGAACTAGCGACACGTTGGGTTGCGACAATCGTCTAAAGGATCCGGCAACTGGGACTCGAGGTGGCCTTGCACAAGTCCGAGGCCATGTGTTTCTATGGTCCTCAGAACGCGCCACTGTCGGGTTCCCAGATAACGGCGGGAGGGGTTCACATCGGTGTCGAGTCGACGATGAAGTACCTGGGACTCGTCCTCGACAGCCGGTGGAACTTCGTGGAGCACTTCCGACGTTTGGCTCCCAAACTGGATAGGGCTGGGGCTGCTTTGAAGTGGCTTCTGCCTCACCTAGGGGGTCCAAACGCCTCCTGCCGGAGGCTTTACGCGGGGGTCGTGCGGTCCATGGCCCTTTACGGGGCACTGGTGTGGGCGCGTTCATTGAGGCTGCGACCGGCCCAGCGGTTGAACGCGTCCCAAAGGGTCATGGCCATTAGGCTGGTCCGAGGATACCGCACGGTCTCCCGTGAGGCGTCGAGCCTCCTTGCCGGACCCTTGACTCCTTGCTGTCATGGGATCTGGAGGCAAAAGTCCTCGCGCACATGTGGGAGTGTCGCGAGGAGGCGAAACGCCGGGGCATAACTCCGCTGCCGCGAGAAATCACGGCACAGCGGACAGAGCTCCAGCGGGATTTCATGGCGGCATGGAGAGTGCGATTGTCGCAACCCAGCGCTGGACACGCCACAATTGCGGCGATAAGTCCCCTCTTTGAGGAGTGGCTTGAGAGGCGCCATGGCGTCCTCACCTTCCGCCTGACGCAGGTCCTCACCGGACATGGTTGTTTCGGGAGGTTCCTGTGCCGCATAAGGCGGGAGGAAACGCCCGGGTGTCACCACTGTGTAGATCGCCCGGAGGACACGGTGGAACATACGGTGGAGATCTGCCCGGCTTGGGCGGAGCACCGCCGTGTCCTCACGGAGGCGATCGGCGGCGACGATCTCTCGCGTCCGGCCCTGGTTCAGGCCATGGTTCGGAGCGAGAGTGCATGGGAGGCCCTCACCTCCTTCTGCGAAGCCGTTATGCTCGCGAAGGAGGAGGCGGAGCGCGCGAGGGAGATGCAAGATGCGCGCCCTCGCGCCCCTAGTCGCCGCAGGAGACGCCCCGGGCGTCGGGAGTCGCGAGCTGACTTCCGGCCACCGTAGGCGCGGGCTTGCGGACGGTGAGCAATGGGTAGCTCGCCGTCCAATAAGGACCAGGCCCGGGTCGACGGCGCGTTGTGTTCCACGCGCGCCTCAAAGAGATGTCAGCACCAACTGGCGGGGTCCGTAAGGACCAATGCCTGCTGGGGTTGCGGGTTTGTCCGAAAGGGATATCGCGGCCCCGGCACATGGGCTACGGAAGGAACACGGGTTGGATTTTAGTCAGTATAAGTCTGACACGCCCTCTCGCTCCACCCAGAGCGGGAGAAGCCATTTGATGATTCCCATCCTCAAAAAAAAAAAAAAACCATGGACCTGAAAACAGATGTAGGAGGAAAAAAAATATCTTTTATTTTTGTCAATAAATTAAGACAGTTACTGATATTTAGAGGGGCTAAGTAATAACAGCCGCACAGGTCACTCCATTAGGTTAAGCTATGCTTACCGGTATAGTATGGACCGAGGCTGGGTGACCATCTTTACATACTGAGACTCCTCCGTGTCTCGGAAAGCACGTTAAGCCGTTGGTCCCGGCTGTCATTCGTGGATCTTTGACAGTCGTTAGCAGCCCGAAAGTCTGACAACCAGTCTTGCCCGGAGATATCGTACTTATTACCCGGTTACTGGGTTGTGGAAGTCAGATAGGCAGTCGCTTCATGTAAAATACTGATCTTCAGCTGCATCCGGTTAGACTGGAAGCCGATCCTAACATGTTGGAAAAAGGTTAGGCAGATTGATTGAGTTTCTTTTTTTGACATTTACAAATTGTGGTTTTAATTGAGAAACTTTTCCTGTTAAAAACCTCACATTTTAAATTAGAATCTGAAGCTGTTGATAAAGTCAATGCAATCGGCCACTGTTAATCGGGGTCAGGGTGCAGATTTGCACTATCAAAAGATACACGAGTTTTAAACGTCCCTCTCGCTAAATTACTATCTGATAATTATGATTAATTAACATGGTCAAACTTTGCATCACAAATGAGTGACATTTAGTTTAGAAACACAAACAACCAATACTTCAAGCAATAATTTTTTGAATAGATAACAATTACGCGCTTTATTTATATAAACAAAAAACCGGCCGAGTGCGGGTCGGACCACGCACATAGAAGGGGTCCGTAACTGGGATGAATTTATCCCAAAAACAAACTTAACTTTGTAGTTGAAAAACATGTTCTCCCATACATCGATATATCACATAAATGGCCGTAGTATTTTTTCAACTTGGTACATCCACGCGTTCCTGAGGAAAAGGTTTTCTTGACAGACTGAGAGACAAACGGACAACGAAGTTCAATCCTATATGGGTTCCGTTTTTTCCATTTGAGGTATGGAACCCTAAAAATACTCGATCGGTCATAGAGAACAAATTAACAGTGTACCCCATTGAAGCAGACTATCGAAAACAAAACACAACGTAGTCTTTGTTTTACTGAGAATTTTGTAACTATGACTCGGGTTTGTCCTTATTAATAACATCACTTTGTCGGATTATAGAGTACAGCATTTCTTTGTGGACCAGAAAAAAGCAAATAAAAAGATCATAAAGATTGTTTATTGATTAAGATGATTTGTTTTATTTATGACCACTAGCCCTTGATTCGCACGGGTACGACATGTCAAAACATCGAGATTTATGTGCTAAATCTAAGTTTAAAATGTCTTATTTAATTATTTTTTTTATATTCTGCCTGTAGTCTAGTCTACTATTTAGGAACCAGGTAGTATTTTTTTTTAAATTATTTGTTGTATATACGAGTCTGTATCACTAGAACGTAAATCAGTAAATCGTAAATCAGTTTTTTGCATCATGAATTAATGATAGAAAGACGATTATTTTATGTCTGAAAGAATATTCCATAACAATGAAAATAGCAAAAAGTAATGTGAAAAAGCCGTATAATTTTTTTATATTTTTTTAAATCGTTTCCCATAAAAAATTTCACGCCAAGATGTGTAAGAAGGTTGGTCTACTGAGGATGTTTCCTAATATTAGCACGGCGGCTACGGAGGCTGTTTGCCAACCACCTGTCCAAGCTCTCGTCTCGTCTAGTCTCGTGATGGAGACTTATGGTGCAGGAAACATTCCGTCAAACAGACCGGACTTTCTAGAGGTGATTGAAAAAGCCGTGAAGAGAGGAGTAATCATTGTTAATACGATCAGTGCAATTCTGGGTCTGTTGCTGCGCTTAATAAGACTGACAGGCGATCGCGAAGGCAGGTGTGGTCTGAGACTACGGCATGACACTAGAAGCTGCTCACCAAACTGTCGTATGTGTTGTTTTTTCCAAATCCCAAAAAAAGAGAACGAGAAAAGACTTTGTTTTATACCTACTGCAGCAATACGCTGCTAGCTAAACTTCGCATGGAAATAGTTCGTCATGTTTTATTTATAAAATATTCTAATAGACACAAGAATTCAGTAGCAAAAAATAAAGAAGATTCGGTTTTGTTTGAAGTCAATAGTCAGCGCGTGTGTCACCTTTTGAGCATGAACAAAAAATTTTACCTGTGACTTTTTTTTTTCCTGAACAGGCACGTTCCAGTTATCGCATGAATAACTAAGGCTCTTCCCAGGGCCCTATCCGGAATATTCTTCCCATATAAGGTATTCTCCGTATCAAAATGTCAGTATTCTAGTTGTCCCAGCCTATCTTCGCCTTTCTTTCGGGTCTAAAATGGTGTTTATTTCGGATCCAGCAGAAATATATTGTTTCGCTACACTACCTACTATCTGCATACCTAGATGTACCTGTAACCTGTTGTTATCCCTTCTCGCCCCCTTCATTGCGCTGTTAGTCATCAGATTATTTTTCCATTTACCAATTCTCAACCAGTAATCATAGTATGAACCAAACGATTTATTAACATCACACCTAAATAGATTTATTGAATTGACGACAATTCACTACTTCCTGTGGAGGGCAATAAGGGCAACAGCTTGCGACATCAATGGAAGATACCCGCTAATCTTGGTGGGTTAGGCTCATAATTAATAATAAAATCGCTTTTACAAAATAAAAAGAACCGAGTTTGTGTTTAGTTTTCGTTTTTGCCACCGACTTCCGAATTAAAGTTATTTTTGGAAGTATTTCTCCCTTTTTAGTGCGTCAGTTTTTAATTTAGCTAAGTTACAATAGCCTAATGTCAACTGCTCATCACCTTTTACAAAATATTGCTTTTCCCGATGCAGGGACGTTAATCGTTGAGGAGTTACTCCTGTTACTTCACCATCAGCTCTACTTCTCCATTATATGCATTGTGACGAGCATAAATTGCAACTATATTAAAGTAACCGAATCGCAACCCGTGAAATACTTATTATTGAGTAGCTCCGGTGGCCATCTGTGGTCTTCATCATCAGTTCCAATTTACCAAATGATGCTTTCCAACAGCAACTGCACAAGTTATTATAAAAAATCCCAAATCGCTTTAGGTGTGCCTATAATATTTGAAGAGTTCCCTCGATTTCTCCAGGATCCCATCATCAGATCCTGACCTGATAATAATAATAATAATAATCTTTATTACATAAGAAGTGGATACAAATTGCGTGAAGTCCCTGACACTTGTGCTAGGTGGTTAACCTGTGTTACAAGAGCCAGTGCCCTCTCCCGGGAATACAAACTATTGAAAACTTATGCAATAAGACTATCAAAGGAGAAATAAAAATAAAAAGACTTAAATAATACCAAACAATAAAAATAAAAATAAATTAGAAATAGCCTGTATTGGTGATTGTGTGTTTGCGTGTAGTGTGAGTGTGTGTGTGTGCATGTGTATGTGTGTAATGTGTCTGTAAATTGAATTGAATGTCCAGGAAAGATTGATTGGGATCTCGAGCAATGGTAACTTGAATGCCTCTCATAGTGTAGAATTGGTGTTACGAAAGAGTTATTAGAATATGCTCTGTTTCTTCGTAACTGAGCGAAAGTAGCCATGGCTTAAGACTCTCCTTGACCTTATGCAGGGTAAGTTTATAAATTGATAGGTCCTTGTTGATTTTATTATATATTTTGGAGCTTTGGGCACGATAGTGTCGTCGAGAAAGTGCAGAACGACACTGAACGGATTCACATATAGGAAAGCCAATCCGCCGATTGGATAGATTTTTATCTAGTGGCATCGTGGAGTGTCGACGCAAGACAGTGCGGAGGACATAGACTTTTCTTACCGTGAGTACATGGGCTTCAGAGTAGAGCTGGGCTGTGGGGTAGTCCCTTTTACGGAAATGCATAACTTTGAGGACAGCCCGCTGAGCTCGTTCCACCTTAAGCATCACGGTTTTGAAAGTCCCCCCCCACACTGGGATGCAGTAAGTAATAATCGACTCACACAGGGAACGATATACAAGCGAAGCCGTTTCAATGTCAGCCGAATGTCTGAGCTCCTTAAATAAATAAATTAATTTGCGAAGCCGGGAGCATAAAGTATCCGTATGAACACGCCAGTCTAGCCTCTCGTCGATATGAACACCCAAATATTTAATACATGAAACCATATCAAGGCAATTGCAATTGCATGGTGATGCATCATGACAAATATGCGCTGTTATTTTGGTTGAATCCGTTGGTGGTTTAGGTGAATTTGGTGGTAGAAACTGAATTACTTTAGTTTTCGAAACATTGAGCGTCAGGAGGTTAATGGAAAGCCAGTCCATAACAGTTCGCAAGGTCATTTCAGTTCTATGTTTTGCTTTGTCCCAGGTCTCATCATGTATCAAAAGTGCTGTGTCGTCTGCGTAGGTAAAAATGTCACAACGAATGAGGCGTAACTGACAAAGGTCGTTTATATATAATTTAAATAGTGTGGGTCCCAAGATACTTCCTTGTGGTATACCGTAGATGATAAACTCATCGTCACTGAAAACGGAGTCAATTTTAACACACTGGCTACGCCCACTAAGGTAATCTTTGAAAATATTTAGGGCCACACCACGTATTCCTATATGCTCCATTTTGGCCACAAGTCTGGGAACAGAAACTGTATCAAAGGCCTTCGTTAAATCTAAGAAGACACCATAGCATTTAAGGCGAGTGTCCAGTCTGTCAATCAGGGTGTTGGTGAAATCAGAGACAGCATCCTCTGTGGAGATACCCGAACGAAATCCGTACTGGTTATCAGCGATTAATTTATTTTTTGATAGGAATTTTGTTAAGTTAGTATTGAGAATTCGCTCAAGTATCTTAGACAAGGAGCTAAGCACTGAGATTGGCCGATAATTGGACACTTCGTCTTTAGCTTTGCCTTTGTACACTGGATGGATTATTGCACGTTTGAAAGCTTTCGGAAAAATTCCAGAACTGATGGCACAGTTGCATATATGAGCAATGAAAGGAGCCAGAATGGAGCTAGATTGCTTTATGATGATTGCTGGGATGTTATCCCATCCAATAGCACAATCGCTGCGTAAGCTTTGAATTGTACTTATTACAAGTGCTTCATCAACTAACGGAATTACTAAAGAGTTAATTGGAGACGGGGATGAAGATGAGTAAACAGATGGTCTGGTAGAGTTAAATTTAGATGCAAGGTTCGTACCAATGTTAACAAAGTATTTATTGACATTATTTACTGAAACAATAGGGTCGACGGAAGATTGTAGCAGAGCGTTAGGAGAGTGTCTTTGTTGGTTACTGTGTGTGATAGATTTAATAACTTTCCACGTAGCTCTCGGGTTGTTATTAGCTTTAAGAAGTTCTGCTTTCTCATAAGCTCGTCTTAGTTTTTTGAGTAGGGAATTACAGAAGTTGCGGTACCGCGTATAAGAAGTTTTCAATATAAGATTACTCGGAGACTTACTGACCTGTCGGTGCATTTTGTCGCGATTACGTAGACATCGAACCAAGCCAGCAGTCATCCAGGGTTTTATAACTTTTTTTCTATTGGGTGTGTGAATTTTTTTTGTATGTCTTGTTATTGCAATTTGTATGTCGGAAATTAATATGTTAGTTGCTAGGTTTGGGTCTGTTGTATTAAGAATAGGAGTGAAATCATGGTTACCTATAACATTTTTTATGGCCTCATAGTCATACCGGATCAAAGTATTATTTGATGGGGATCCAGCTGATTTATTTCTGTCCAGGAATATAGCAACGGGAAGATGATCAGTAATGTACGTGTCCAGCACGATAACCTTTGCGCGGGATTTAGTTTTCATCATGACATGGTCTAGACAGTTATTTATCCTTGTCGGGAGAGTGTGGGCCGGCAATAAACCATGTGTTGCTGTTAAAGTTAAATAATCGTCCGCATGACGATCAGTATTGCCGGACTTGATATCAATGTTAATATCACCTATAAGCATGATGTTATTTTGGGATTTAACAGATGTTATTATTTCACTCAAACTAGAGTAGAAGTTAGTAGGGTTTAAATAGGATGGGGAACGATATACTGAGATTATAGCTGTGTTATCAAAGCAAGTTACCAAGCAGTTGGCGTCCATGATCAAAGGTTCATGCGTTGAACAATTAATTGTCTTTTTGACGTAAATGACAACGCCGTCATTTTTTATTGGGTTGTTTTTTGTGGAGTGTGAAGTATAGCCCTCTAAGATGGGGATATGACCTGAAACCTGCAACCAACATTCTGTAAAAATAATAAAATCAAAATCAACTTTCGTTAATGTTAACATGGTTACAAATTGGTCCAGATTCTTTTTTATGCTTCTGATGTTAATATGAACAATACAGAAGCTACGATCACGTTGTCCTGCATAATTGTAGCATTGATCTGGAGTACTTAAATAAGACTCAGCAATAGAAACGTTATCTATTTCCTGAGATATTTGATCAATATTCATCATTTTTATTAACTATTAATATCTTTGCCACTGTTATTTGACTCAGGTGTTTATAATTTAGGGTTAAGACGACACTTATGACGCGAAATTCATTACATATTAAGTTATTAAGAGGTGTGCTTTTATGGGTAAAGTAGAGTTTTCCTGTGTTAAGATAAATATCTGATATGTATGTGCGTGTGATTGAATTTGTGTGTAGTTTAGGCTTACAAAATAACAAAGTTTTATAAAAAGATAAATATGTAGACATCAAGCTAGACATAATTAGTATTTTAGGTAGGCAACCAACCCCAGCCATTAGTCATTTACTAGGCCGGAGATTGTCGAGGTCTGCTTCGGTTTTTATAACGACATGTTGCTCGCCATCCGCTTTTCGCACTAGGACTTTCCCGTAAGAGGTCCAACAGTATTTATATTCATTATCAGCCGCAAATCGGCGGGCTAAATAATAAATTCGTTGAGTTTTGGGCGTAAGTTTTTCTGATATGTATATGGGTTTCCTGGGGCCGTCGAGTTTTAGATGAGATGTACTCAGCTTGTTTTGCTTATTAGCATTATTGAAGATGCGAGACTTTTTTATGAAACTGTCCTTGGTAATTGAACTTACAAAATCAACTGTAATTGTGGAAGTGTTGTTTTTGTTCTTTGTACGAAAGACATCCTTTATTTCGTTGCCATTTATCGGGGTGCCAAACACGTTAGCAGTTTCTTTTACAATGGCACGGAGGTTTTCCTTACTTTCTTCCCTTTTCTGGGGCACATTCCTTATTTCAATCTTAGTGGAGTATAGTTGTCGCTCTATAATGTCCACTTTTTCTTCCAGCTCATGTATATAGCGGCGGTCGGTTTCACGTTCAGACTCCAAGTTTGCCAGTTTTATTTTCAAGTCGTCGTAATCCTTAGATATAAATTCCATTGAATTAAGTATCCCAGCGTTCTGAGCACTAATTTCAGAGATAGAAGCCTGTAATGTGTGATGACAATGACACCACCTCAGAAGTATTCCTTTTAAACAAAAAAAATTGCAGGTCCGTCTATACGTATATATGTCAGAGTTATGTCCGAACATACATAAAAAAAAAAATATATATATATAAACATCCGAATTGACAACCTCCTCTTTTTAGAAGTCGGTAAAAAAATACATAAATGCACACTATGCACCGATAGCCGATGGAGCAGAAAAGGCCTGGAGTAGAGACCGCGTATCGGTAAGCGTAGCGTGGGACGCCCACCAGCTAAATGGCCCGGCAACCTTAGGTAAGTCGCTGGGATAGGATGTTGTAGCCTTCTAGCGCAGCCTAGGATAGGCCTATGTCCAGCAGTGGACTGCGATAGGCTGAGTTTAAATTGACAATGCAGTTCCTGCCTATCACTGTAAAAAAACAGTAATCGTTTACATCCATCAGCCATCTGCCTAGCCTTTTCCCAACTATGCTGTGATAGGCTTCCAGTCTAACCGGATGCAGCTGAAAACCAGTATTTTACATGGAGCGACTGCCTATCTAACCTCCACAACTCAGTAACTGGGTAATATGATACCCCCTGGTAAGAGTGGTTGTTAGAATTTTGGGCTTCTGACAAGTTTTTTTTTTTGTTTTGATTGTTTAGATTTTTTGTGTGTTTTTAAACTTCTTTAATTTGTGTGACCATGACTTCCAGCACTTTCGAAGAATAAGTAAATAGATATTTAAATAATTTTGACTGTAGGACAAGTTCAATTCTTTTTCACACAATAATGCAACACCAATCGAAACTTCTACTTCATCAATCGAAATGTTTTCAAGATTTTTGTTTGCCAGTTGAAAATTAGTGAAAGGTGGATGGAAGTCCCAGAGAGTGAAAGGTGGATGTGAACAACACATCCACCTTTCACTCTCTGGGAGGGTTTACGTGATTTCGATAACACCCTGTAGTGATGGGAATGTTTAAGTATAAGTTTAAATGCATCAGATCTGGTCCACAAATGAAAAACAAAATAATTTAAAATAAAAAAAACAAATATTTAAAAATATATTTTAATTGCAAATACACTTTTAAAACTAAATAATCAGTTAAAACAGTTAAACTCTTACAAAATTTTCGAAATTTCTCAGAGTGCATTAAAAAAAATCTGACAGAATCAATCTGTTTTCTATTTTCCGCGGGTCAACTTATTAAAATGGTAAAAAAAAATAAGAAGTTAATGATTTCTCAAGTCATAGTTACATTGAGAGAATGCGTTCTTGACACCTGTCAGTTTCATACTAACGAATATGTGTTTTGCGATTATAATCATTATTACTACTAGAAATTGTCCAACTGACAGGTGTCAAGGAACGCATACTCTCGACGGCCGGACTGTAAGTACAATATTTTGTTTTAGTTTTTGTTACTATTTTTACATAGTCATATTTAAGTGTGCGTTGAATGGCTTGTGTTTCAGGTCGCGAAAAAAAACTCTGTGTTAAATGAGGTAGCGTTAGTTTAATATTGGGAAGTCAGATTCGTCGTTTACAAACAATTCATACACGTATTAAAATACCCATAGATACACTTAATTAACATACATAATTACAATTCTTAAGTATAAGTATAAAATTAATTATGACCTTACAACAATATCAACAAGACATTTATAATTCATTCTTAGAAAACATTGAATAAACTTATTTAGTAAAATGGCCAATTTTAAAACATATTTCCATTGGTCAAATACTATATATACTGATTCCGTCTGGCCCCATCGTGCAATATTAGATAAAGCCAAGTTCATTTCGCCCGATTTCCATTTTTTTTTATCAAGCTAAACAGGTCATATTTATAATTATTTGTAAGAAAATACATACTAACTTAGTAATATTGATGAAAAATTACATCATTTAGCTGTTTCCACTTACTTTTCAAGGTAACTGTAAATTTATTGTTCACTTTACTTCATAACTGGCTGAGATGCGTGTGGACGGAAATCATGATAATGGATAATAAGGGTAAAAAAAAAGAAATTCTAATTAGTCCGTCAGTCAGATAATAAAAAAATATTAGACACGTATTTTTTGCTTTATCATATTTTTTTATTTTTTTTAATCATCATGATAACTAAATACTTAGATAAAATTATGTTGGGGAGTGGGGGTCGCTACGTCACAAATAAGTATAAAATCTACATACTTGTGACGTCATGGCATATTTTAACTTAATGTATCGCCGTAATCTTTAGATTACGTAAAAAAAGGAAAAATATGTGTCCAAATTTTTTTAATAATCTCCAAGGCGGACTAATTAAAACATTTTAGTCATCATCCCTATTAATAATTTATAACACTGAACAGAAATTCCCGTCTGTACCAAACCTATGTTACAATATTTTTACCCAACAGTTGTATTTATATGGCCAAGGAATTAGAAGGTCTATAGTGTGAGAATAAGGATCACTTTCCCCTGCGTGCGCGGTATAGAAGAGCGAGGTACGCGAGGAATCTGAAGCCGATGAAGAGCAGCACCATGCTGACCACGTCCATTGTGAAGTCATCCTAGGAAATTAAGAAATATTTGTAAATTAGATTTAAAATGAGACTTAACTTAGATTTGAACACTTTACTTTGTGTACATTATTTCCTCACCAATGCTTTCAAAACGGTGCAAGAAAACATCGTGAGGTAACCGGCATGTCCTAGCAGACATGTGACATCTACCAACCCGCACTGGGCCCACGTGGTGGATTACAGCTCACTCACTCTCGCCGAGAGGAGGCCTGTGTCCCAGTAGTGGGAACATTAAACGCTCATCATGCTTATACTCATGAGCGGGAATCGAACCAGCGAGTGTCCACAGGCTTTCAAAGAGTAGATACCTTGTGCCAGTTGTTTTTGGCGTGATAAATCATAAAATGATTAAGTAAAAATAAAATAATCTTGTATTTGTCTGAATCTTCAATACCCATGCTAATAGAGTGACTGTATTTTTAATTATTAATTAATTAAAAGCTTTTATTTAACTTCACTTGTATGTAGGTCCTGGAATATTGCAATCAATATTTCACCCTCTTCCACTGAAGCTATCGGGCTGAAATTTGGATACGTGTTTGGTTCTCGTGACAATGCATGATTACTTAAAAGTTTTTTTTTTTTGTGTTTTACTTGTTTTATTAAGAGGCCGACTTACGGCACATTCCCTTAAAAAAAAAACAGTATCCTGTTTAATCTCAACTGTTGTTTAACCTCAACTGTAACATCTCGTAGGCCACGACAATCAAAGCGCAGGCCACACTGGAAGCGAAGCGAAACAAAGCTAAGTTCGTTTAGCTTTCTTCCGCGTCTTTTCATACTTCGTAGGTACTAAGCGCAATGGAACGGAAGTCCTTCTCGATTAAAATAGATTTTGGAACATGAGGACCAGCTGATCTATTCCGTAAACATCTTATCGTGAAAACGTAGGTGAAGTGAGCTCGAAGTGAGCAATAGTGTAAAAACAATTTTCTGGATAAAGTCCGTCCAATGAATACTAAATTCTTTCTGTCCATGTTAATGCTTTCAACCCAGTAGGACTTGTATAACTGAAAATTGGTGGTCTTACCTCAGAAAAGCTAAGCGTGTCCAACACGACCTGCCCAGACGCAGGACAGGTGAAGTTCTCCCGAGTGCAGGCGATGGTCTCGACGCCCGCCCACTGGTTGATCAGCAGCGCCTCGTTGCCGTAGTGGAACCAGGATAAGTATGATATCCAGCCCAGGTAGGCGGGGACGGAGCTGTTGGGTGGAAGATATTATAAGGTTGCATAAGAGCAAGTTGCTATGAATGTGTCATTTAATATATAACTATTTAATTTGCACAAAAAACTCCAGAAACGTACAGCTTTCAGTTTTTTTGCAGAGCACAGTTATTTTATGTTACTCACAACGAATAGTAATTTAAGCCAGTAAAATCCACTATTTTTCTTGCCCTATTCAAATTAGCATTACTGGTTTAAAGTTTTAGACTGGTTTATTTACTGGTTCGAATGGGTTACGAGTCGAAATGAATAAAAGTTATTTAAAATCGAAAATTCTAATCAAAAGTGGTTTTTAACCTCCCACGTTTGACTTAGGTACTTATTACGTATTTTTAAATAATCCTTGACATTGACATTGGTGATAACTTACTACACACATGGTACTTTGACCTAATAAGTCCTATCAGATACTGAAAGCAAATACTTATCTTTAATTTTATAAAACTATAAGGTATTGTTATGATTACGCGGTTCTCAACTAAAAACGATACTTTCAGTTTTAACCTCGCTTAAATCACGCTGTTACAATTTCTACAAAATTAGTCTGACTTATTATAGTCGATGTTAGTACACTAACAGAGTCGAGACCAGTTTTTTTTTTACTAGATATTTTCACTGTGACTACTATGCACATTTACACAATCTGATCGCAAACCGCGTAGCGGTTACGAAAAGAATCCGTAGACCCTACGCGCTTAGCGGTCTACGGTCTACGAATTTTTGCGAAGTGCACGTCGAGTTCCAACGAAGCCTTTGTTCAGCAGTGTAAGTTCTGGATGGGTCACTTGCAATAGTCTCTAGAATAGTCTTGAAGCCACTTACCCAGTGTTGAGGAAGAATCCTCCGAACAGCATGAATGGGATAATGATGGGCGGGCCCACTGACGCGGCCATGCTCACGCTGTTGCTTGCACACGATATTAAGTAACCTGGATGGGAAAATAATACATTAAATTAAATATAAAAGGAAGCTACATAAATATTAAGCAGTTCAAAATCAAAATATTTTATTTAACATAAACCTACAAGGGCACTTATGAAACGTCAGAAGCTAGGTGCACGGTTCCAATTGGTCGTTCCCTATGGCGAAGAGCCGGCAAGAAACTCCACGGTTACTCTTTTAAAAATAATTGGCTTTTACTATATTTTCAAACAACAGTGTTAATTGACTGGGAGGACAGTTAGTTGATTGATTAAACATGAAAGGTATTGATTTAGATAATCTTTTAGGTGAAGTCTTTTTAATTTATCATAACAAACATATACCTAAACAAATTGATCTGTCGTAAACCAAAAACTCGACAGAACGGGAAGATTTTATAATTCCTAAGAAATTGTTTTATTCAACCATCAATTTAATTACTTTATGGAAGAAAACATGTTTTTATGATCACTATCAATCAATCATCTTTATATGTAAAGTTGGTTGATTGAGACGTAGGTTGGATATTATTTAACTATTATTAAAATGATTTATACTTATAATAATATATAAGAGGTGTCAGTTTGTATGTAGGAGGTAATCTTCGAAACTCCTGATCTGATTCCGAAAACTCTTTCACTAATGAGAAGCTACAGTATTGCCTGTCATCTATACAATGTAATAAAGGAAGTGTATAGAGTGCCGCTAGCGGCAATTTATTCCTTTCGGATAAAGTGCCGCTATTTTGCGGCATAATAGTAGCACTGCCTTGGCCCAGCTAAAGTGCCGTAAGCACTGCATTTTCATTGTCACTGTCACTTGTTATTTTGTTTGATAGTTGAGGTCAATCAATACAAAGAGCACTTCAAACACGCTGCTCAATACAAACACGCTGCTCTTTGTATTGATTGATCGTATTTGTTTTAGGTAATTATATCAAAAGGCACTACAATGACTGAATTTACGAAAAATGTAGTAGCAACTGAAAATGGCTGAAAGGTAGGTTAGGTTAGAACTATGACCACACAACGCACGAGCCGAGCAAGCGAGCCAGGGTCCGTTTAGGCACAAGAGTATCTAAAGTTTTAGGAATGTGGTGTTTTACAGCGAACTAACTTCAAAAATTAAACAGAATAACGAGTGACAGTGACAATGACAATGCAATGCTTACGGCACTTTTGCCGGGCCGAGGCAGCGCCACTAGTATGCCGCTAGTGGCACTCTATACACTGCCTATAATAAAATAGTAACGAGGGCAAAACTGTTAATTTAATCTTTTTGAAAAAAAGTAATTGTTACGAGGGGAACGAGCGGAAAGTTTTTATTTTAATTTTTTGGCCTTTTGTTGGATGTATATTCCGGATTGGCGCAAAAACCGCTGAACGGATTTGAATGAAATTTGGCACACAGATAGTTTATAACCTGGATTAACACATAGGGTAATTTTAACCCCGGTATTATGTTGATGTATTAGTACAGGCGAAGACGTCTGCTAAGACTAGTAGGATATATTCTGGCCGTGCCTGCTGCCAAAACCAACCTGCTATCAAAAGCATCCCTCACCCGCACAAGATGTGTGCTTAACGATGTGCATGACAGAATTGACATATTTTCGTGCAATCTGAGTGACTCCGCAAGAGTTCTGTTGAATTTTGTTAGTTATATTTAATTATTAATATTCTGTATGTCATTATGATTGTGTTTTTAATAGAGTTTAGTGATGCTTTGTATTTTTTAAGTTTAGATTTTTAAGTATTAGCCGTAAGTCGATTATCAATTTATTTTGTGTATGTTTGCAAACCACTATTGTATTGGGATCATCCTGCAAGGATAGTGTGTGTAAGTTTAATAATAAATAAATAAATAATTTTATGTTAGAATATTTCACGCGAACGAAGTCCGGGCTGAAGCTAAAAGATAATTCGTATTTATTGATACCACAATGTTGTAGAGCCTTAACCTCAATAGTGACTTGTTGATGTAAACTGTAGAAAACCGCCTAACTGTGGTATGGCAGTATTATATTGCACGACACGCGAGAAGCTGCGGTCTAGAGAAATTTGTCTCCCGTTACATCTCATATTGAGCGGGGAAATATCGCGAGAAAACTATTAAATGTGCCTTTGTATAATGTTCGCGGTTTGTTTGTATTTTGACCATTTGTACATTTATGTATACGATACCGTAGGTAACACACGTCTTGTAGTATTTTAGTTGGTTTCAATGGAACAAAAAAACTTAAAACGAAACGTTTTTTTTTGGGTGGTTTTTTCGTGCTTTTTACGTTATTTATTATGATAAAAAAAACTATTCTCTATTTTTAGTCAAATTAATGTTTTATTTTATTTTAACAGACTGATAACAACTTGTAACCACCGCGGTACTATTTACTTAATGTGATGATTTAATCGCCACTCTGTATATTTTAACCTGTAGCTAAAACTGTTCTACCTGTTCTAACTGTTTACCTAAAATACATAACATAACACTTGTTTTCTCTGAAGCCTGAGGCAGAGGTGAACCCACATTTCGCATGTTATGTAGGTACATAACACATAGTAACCATAACAGGTTCAAAGTTGAACAACAACGTACACTACATGTCTGTCTTTGGTCCGTGGCCTTGACAGCAACCAATGAAAAACATTGTTTTACTTTTTATATTTTTATTTATTGGATGAACACGAGGCTTTTGGCTACTTTTGTAAATGTGTATTTAATTTGTTTTTATCTTTATATGTGCGTTTTGTTTGTGCAGAATAAACATTTTTTTTTTCTTTAGTTCTTTCTACATTCCGGAACCCCAACAACCATTCTTCATAACAATTTATAGCAGACCGACTCAGTCCCAATCAATCTGCCTAGCCTTTTATCCCAACTATGTTAGGGTTGGCTTCGACTCTTACCAGATGCAGCTGGTAAGACTGGTTGTCAGACTTTCGGGCGTTACAACCCGTAACGACTGTCAAACATCATCCAAGATTGACAGCCGGGACCAACGGCTCAGACTCAAGCTTGGGACTAGGTACCTAACTTTATTATCTGGGGACGACAATAAATTCTTATACATAATCTAATGATTCATATATCTAATTATGTTCCCAGTCTGCATACAAAAAATCAACAAAATATATCCAATGTTTAATTTATTATTTATTTATTTATTTGTTTAATTTTGACATTATTATTAATGGTGATTTTGACGTTATGGTTGTGATTTTGACATTATTGTTAATGGTTTTGCCATTGCTAGTAATTATATTGTGACCTAAATTTGCCAAATATTATTATGTACTAACACTAGTGTTTAAGATGTGTATGTAACTAACAAATTGGATTGTATGATCTGTAAATAAAATAATTTGATTTGATTTTGATTAAGTCAAAGATTGGCAAAACCCGCAGTCACCCCATCACTATAATGTAGTTTGTTTGAAAAAATAATAGTTGAATTTATTTTATAGTTTCAAAATACTCCTATGCATTATTAGTACTGCCAGAATTTTCATTTATTATCGTATTGTCGTCTCCACCGTGTATAAAGTAAACCTTATAGCAAACTTACCAGAGTCAAGCTAATAAAAATGGTTCAAGATAAGGCTGCATTCTTGGAGCCTTCCATTCCGTTTGGTAATCGTTGCGCAACGTTAAACCCGTTTCGGAGTGTTAAAAAAATTGTGGCCATGTGGAGGTTCAACAGTATTATAGTGGTCTACTAAGATACTGTTTTTAACTATGGTTGTTGGTTTCGAGCTTATGCGTGGAGAATTTCGAGTTTAAAAAATGGAAATGCTAGGTTCTAATTGGTCAGATTGGAGCTGGAGTAAAATATCTTGTAGTGCATATTTTGCCTCTGTCGTCAGTCTAAACTTATTGGTGATGATATCCGCCGTTAGTTTAGGTAATTTCTTTTTCAGGTGAAAATGCGGGTAATTTAGAAAAAAAATCATAGTATCTACTTTATATTTAGTTCAGTTGATATGCAATTTTTTTTGATATACATAATTTGAAATATTATTGTATGGAGGTAACTTTGTATTTTTTTTCGGTCGAGACAATTTTATAGAATCATGTTTTCGTCAAACATAGTTCTTAAAATTAATCCTCAACTTTACCATAATATTTATTTCAAAATTAATGCTGCGGTATTTTCGATATACCGGAGGATCATGCTAAGCACTTTGAGGTATTGTAGACTCTTAAGTACTTAGCTCAGCGGCTGCCATCTTCAGAGACTAGAAGTCTCTCTTTAAAGTTACTATCGAGATGTCATAGTAACTCCCTAGTCAAATATATACTTACAAATGATTGTGAAATTGACATTTAAATGAGGCTTTCATCGAATTAGTGGTCGCGGTTTTCTCTATTAACTTAATTTATAAAAGTATTACTTTACCAACAATATTTGATAGTAAAACAGCAGGGATGTTGCACAATATTTCTTAAATGTTGTGTGGTCTGGTCAGTGACCTTGTTTCGACTATAATTGGACAACACTGTTTTTTATTTAAGTGCTTTGTGTTGCTAGCGTGCCCACATTTATTGTTGTTTGTAGGAAGACATATTTAAATACTAGCAGAGTAAAAACGATAACGTGTTTATTATTTGTTGAGAGAACAAAGTGTTTGGGTGAGATTATATTTGTTAGCTAGGTCACAGTATAAATAAGTAACAGTATTCCATCTTTATAGTAAACTGCCTCACGACTCGAAATCTCAGTGTATATCAGGACGCAACAATATAGAGTGCGCGGCAGTAGGTACTTATTGACTGATTGATTTATTATTTGTGATCTATTGTACTTGAATTCTTAATTGACCTTTATTGTTTTTATTGACTTTTCTAAATGTATTTAATGAATTTTATTTTAATTGCAATTGTTTAATGTTATTTTTTTTATTTTTCAACACAATGTACATATTTATATTGTTATGAAATAAATTACTTATGACTTATAACTGAGTGGCCATTGGTAATTATTTCAAGGTACTGCTGAGATATAATATTACTACTTATTTATTCTGTGGGAAACCTGTGCTGTTGTTAAGTTCAGTTTGGTTTCCCAGAAAAAGGTCCTGGATAAGGCTGGTTAAAACCCCCACCAATATGCCCTTGAGGGTAGTCTATGTAAAGTAAGGAAACTGCTTAAAAAAATACAAATAAGCATCATTGACATAAAAGCTGGTTAGCAACTGCTATTACCAACAAATCCATGATATTCAATCCCAGTTAAGCCCGCTCACTTCCGCTTATTTAAGATCTTTAAAGAAAATGGCGGTTTTCGAGAAAGCATAAATTGATCCTAATTACTATCAATTTATGCTTTCTCGAAAACCGCTGTCAATGATGCTTATTTATATTTTTTCACCCATTTTAAAGCCAGTGAGCAGTTTTCTCCGACACAGATTATCATTTAATAATAATACCAGCCTGTTACTGTCACACTGCAGGGCAAAGGCCTCTTCTCATACAGAGAAGGCACGAGCATTAAACACCACACTTGCTCGAGACGGGTTGGTCATTTCAGACTTATATTAACTACAAGTCCAGGTGTCCTCACGATGTTTTCATTCACCGATGTTAGTACGTCCAAGATAAATACAGAAAGTATATGAACTGAAAAAGTCACATTGGTACTTGCCCGGATTTGAACCCACAACCTCGTGCATGAGAGGCGAGGCCTTAACCACTGAGCCATCACGACATCATCATCATCATTTATTCTACTAAAACATACGCAATAAAAAAAATCAAACAAACTCACCAAACGATGTAGCAACATTAGTAATGAGGGCTGCCAATCCAGACGCGATGAAGAACCTCTTCGGGTCAGGGTTGAGCCCTATCATGTAGTACGCGATGGTGGTGAAGACTAGAGGAATGGTCGCGAAGACTGGCGCCTCCGCTAATGTCTTAGAGAGGAAGTACACATCGGCTCGGTACATCCCTGAATGGTGCTCTCGTATGAAGATTGGGAGTTCTGAGCAGAATACCTGTGGGCAAAAAGGTTGGTGATAGGAGCTTGAATGTGTGTGGTTCTTTCCTCAAAAGACCATTTAAGACACTAATCTACATGGTCCTCACATGGCTTGACCAAGATTATGTCTGGACTTTAAAAGAGACTGCGACCTCTAAGTTTGTTTATAAAAAAAACTTACTTCTCTGACTTTATTTTTAGTAAGTTCCTTTTCTTGAAATATTTTTAACATGATTCTGGACTAAGTATGGTACGTTCGGTGCCCTGATTCTCAGTTGCGCTTATCGTTGCCAAACCTTATATCAATACGGTACGAGTTGTTCTCGGATGACTAGCAACAACACATCCGTTCTCGTTGACGTGGTCGAAGTTGGTTCATACTCTTTACTGCAACATCTTTTTTCTATTTTCGTATCGACAAAGGCAGAGAAGGCCATACCGCGGTAAAAAATATTAGCCAGTCAGTAATGGGACAACGATGGATAGTGAACACAATGGTATCGGGGCTGCCTGACTGTCCAGGGTGTGCCAGACACACATTTAAATATGTATACTCGTATCCTAAAACAAGCCTAATTTTAGTAGTAGATGTATAAGAGCCGACTGATGAAGGGATCCTTACGTTAATAACAGCAAAGATGTTCTGGAAGGTCATATTGGTGAGGAACATGAAGATGGCGCCGTTGATGTTCATGACGCCGTCCTGGTCCAGGTTCTGGCCGAAGTAGATCACGCCGATCAGGATTGACACCATCTGTAACAATGCAAGAGGGTGTTGTATTACCTGTATTGGGTAGTGGTAATGGAAAATAGCCTCGATGAATTGATTAGCTTGGAATTCATTAGCAAAAGTCGTGCTGGATATGCATGGATCATCGTAAGAATTGCCTAAGTCAGTGGTCGGCAAACTCATTAGTCAATAGAGCCAAATATCAATAACGACTAACACCTCCTAAAATTAACTTGCTGAGAAGTAGGATGCCTTCATCATCATCATATCGGCTGATTATAATATGATGAAGGCATCTTACTTATTAACAAGTTAACCTTGGGAAAACTTTGAAAGGTACAGTAAATGATTAATGTTCGACGTCCTGTTATTTTTTGCTGAAAATACACCAATTTGAATTTTGAAAAGTTGATATCTTGCCCCGACCTCCGCGCGTATTTGATCTACGCTTGCACTTATCGACATTTGTACAGAGCCGCGCTCTATAAGCCAAAGAGCCGCATGCGGCTCGCGAGACGTGGTTTGCCGACCACTGGCCTAAGTGAATGAAAATAGTCGTGACCTTATTCTGTGGTTATTAAACTTTGAAATTCTTCACTGCCAGGTCCACATTTCTATAGCAGAGTTTTTACCATCGCCAATAGAACGAAGACTCCTTTTCATTCCATTGGCGATGGTAAAGTTAACGGAAAGGTCCATCCTTTCCCACAGCCAAGTAACTAATGTTGCGACGCTGAATGTTATAAATTCATTTGACGTTTCTGGGACCTGTACCCTAATTATGTATTAATACACGATCAATCAGAATCTGAATCGTTTTGAAACAGATTTCTAATCCATTGCTTCATAAGTTCGAAAAAAAATCTGCTCGACAACGTAAATAACGCAATGAATGTTGTTAAACTGTCAAAATGAAAAAGATTAATCGTAATCGTTTGCGAAAATGTGTTGCGTAATTAGATAGCTGTTTTATGTCTAGTGGTGTGTGTTCAAACTTTATTTTAGCAGGAATACTCACAATAGTCTGCAGAAACCGCACTTTGATCAACATCGGCTCCTTAGTCACAGACAGCCAGGATCTCCATAGCACGGCTCTGAATTGCGCGCACCACGACGCCTTGTAGGGCGAGCGACGCGCGCGGATGGCCGTGGCTTCAGACCACGCGGGGTCTGCCCAGCCGGTGCTGACCTTGCGCTGGAGGGGAAGAAGTGGTTAGAAATGTATGTAGGGTTTTAAAAGAAGATGAAAGGAGGTCTGGTAGCTGGTAGATGGAGATTGAAGATAATAATATAATTGTTTTAGTTTTGTAAGTCAACCAACTTTAAGAGCGCTATTTTGTTTTTCATAAACAAGGGAACAATGATCGGAGCCCCATATCTATGGTTAGTAAAAGTGGAGCAACATGGTTTTTAGCACCATAAAAACGGGAAATAAATTTTAAGCAACAATTTCTCTACTTTTGTTTTCTATTGCTTTATTGTTTACGTAAAGCATAAAAATACCCCGAGTAACACTGGTAAGTACAATTTGTAATGTTGGAAACTTCAATACCTAAAAACATTGTAAATATACAACCTCCTCCTTTTTAAAAACAACTCAAAATAACAATTCAAAAGTTTTTATCATACCTCAAAATACAGTGCATTCTCCGCCTCAGCAGCGATCTTGCAGCCGACCTCGGAGCGCGCGAAGGCGGTGCACACCGTGTCGATGGTGGTGCGTGTAGTCTCCTCCCGGCCCGGCACGCCCGCCAGCAGCTGGATGAAGTGGTCCGCCGGGTTGTAGTTGGGCGGACACGCTGCGCCTAAGCTGGGGGAGAAGAAGATGGTTGTAGACGTTTGAAAGAGATGTGATATCGTTTGTATTTGGGTTTATAGCCTTTCGAGTTTTCTGTTTATTAATTTATTTATCTAAACTTCTCGCACACATAAGGTACAAAGGCGGACTGAATTCCTAAGACATTCTCTACCAGTTAACCAAGGGTGGTGAAGAGATAGGATGGCAGGTGCTCTGATAGACTACGTATTAAGGAGATAATAATAATTAATGCATTCCTTCTTGTGGTTCAACGCTTCAATGTATAGTTACAATTGGTATTGAGTTTGGATTTTACTGGCACTTCGCACCTGAATGATCTATATGTCCGATCAAACCAATAGAGGTTTTATAAAGAAGCAGAAAATCCAGCACAAAAAAGACTCATCATTTTTGATAAACAAAAACGACTAAGGAAATTAGAATTAGGAACATTCCAACAAAACAACGGATATAGACGTGCCAAAACTATATACTAGTACAACTAAATACATAAGTGTTATAATGATTTAAACCAATTATGAGTATTATATAACGTAAAAGTGTCTTAAGAGGTTAAACCACGACATACTAAGATAAGGGGGACGGGAAATAAGTCATTTAAACGGGGAATACTTCTAAGTCCATCTTTGGATATCGCAAGCAGACTCGGTAGCCGTTTCGGTCTTTATTAACATAAAGCGCCATTTTATTTTTCCTATTATTCCCTTATGGTGTGTGAGATACATCACATAACAAAGATTTTTTACTTAAATACTTTTTTTTTTCGGTTTGTTAGTGACTAACCTGGTGTAAGAGTTTTTATGCCGCCCATGGGCCTCTGATTCACGATATTTTCCTTCACCGTTTTTGAAGCACGTGATAATTATACAATACGCACATGAATCTGATAAGTCAGAGGTGCGTGCCTTGAGTTCGAACTCGAGACCTATAACTTGACAGTCCGACGGTCACACCACTAGGCTATCACTGCTTCACTTAAACCCTGAAATCCTCATATCAAAGGCAAGACAGAAACCGGATATGTTTTATAAACCTAGCTAAAACAAGTCAAAACTTAGCCACGAATTAATATTCTGCATGGCCTGCTATTATAAAAATAGTTACATTCAAAAAGAATTTCAGAAACTATGTCAGAAGAGGTGTAAAGCCACTTACTCTTTAAAGAAGTCGTTAGCCTGGTCCGGCGAGCCGAGGAAGGCGACCTTCCCGTCGGCCATGATGAGCAGCTTGTCGAACATGGCGTACAGCTCCGAGGACGGCTGGTGGATTGTGCACACCACCGTCTTGCCTTTTTGAGCTAGGCCTTTTAGTACCTGGAGATGGAAATTGATTGGTTAGGAGGCGTTTTGGTGAATTGTGGACCGCACAGGGTCTTCAGTCATTCCGTTGAACTCGTAATATCTTCTGTGATTGACTGTCTGTTATAACAAAAGTTAATCAAATCATTTGTTAAATCAATTAGCCTTTCAGAAAACGAACTTATTTGTTGAGTAAAATAAGTTATAGAACCAGGAGTTGAGTTAAATCCTGGTTATAGGGTAGTAGGCAGCATAAGCTAAAAGGCTTTCTCACTTAAAGCGAAGCAGTTCCTTTGTAAGTATCAGTAGCTAGAAACCATTAGAGTGCTATTTGTGGATTAGTATACTGCTACGAAATCTTGTAGCATGCTACGAAAAATACATTCATTGGGCTTCCATTTTTTTTTCTCCGACGATGCCGAGTTTCTTTCTTCTTGCTCTCAAGATCTACCCTCTAAAAATAAATCATCTTCTCTACATGCTTCAGTGTATGTCTGATACCTACAGCTGTTTACAGTCATGTTACATAATTTATTTATTTTAAACATTCTACAGCTTTAAAAGTTACTTAGTCGGACTCAACTTTTTTATAGGCTCCTACTTATTGAAGCACATACCTGTAACACATTCTGCGCCATGAACGAGTCCAGCCCCGAGGTGGGCTCATCGCAGAACATGAGTGGAGGATCCGTGAGGACCTCACTGGCGAAGGATAGCCTCTTCATCTCTCCTCCCGAGATACCCTTCAGACGACCAGGGATGCCGATGACGGTGTTCTGGCATTTTGTAAGCGTCAACTATGGACAAAGTTTTAGATAAGTAGTTGTAGGATTCTTTACCCCATGTTTCCATGTTATTGGCGTTAGGACTCCATGTTATTGGGCAAACCATTTGTTACCAACTAGCTCTATGAATACATTCCTTAAAAGCAAATGCATCGACTTAACAATCATTCGGTAAAAACATTTTTTTTGGTACAAAATATGAGAGGAGCCCCGTTTTGTTTGACAGTAGACGCCTTCGGGCTGATGATAACGAAGAATGGATGTCATATATATTATTTTGATACATAGTTAGATAGAAAATAGAATATTCTTTATTATGTACTATGGAAGAACTTCATATCTAAGCAGTTTGAAAACAAAATCCCGTGAACGCAATGACCACATCTGTTACCGCCCCGGTTCTATGGCGGCCGAGCACTGCAAGCACAAATAGTCCTTACGGTGTATAGATATGAACTTCTTCGATGGTACATCCTACAAATTACAGACATAAGTTTAGAAATTTTACATAGGGTAACACAATGGGCGGTCTTATCGTTTTGAATTTTCGTATTTTGCCACCGACTTCCCAAATTAAAGTTATTTTTCACTTTGTAGTGTTTTTTTTTGGAAGTCGGTTGTTTTTTTTTGGAAATTTTTTTATTTTTATTTTTTTTGTTGTGTTACCTACCCCACACAAACTCGAATACCACTACCTGCTATGTAAATAACAGTGACAGCAAGTTATCATCGTATCATCCACATATACTAAGTGGGAAAAATACGTATTATTGAAGCTTACTCAGAAACTATCCAAGCAAAGTTAATAAAATTTATATGGGACCAACTTGGGAACATAACCCTTCATATAATTTTTTTTTTTTTTAATCGGTCCACAATTGACGGAGAAATCGGTGGAAAAAAGAAAAGAAAAACATACATACACGACGAACATATAATATAACCTTCTCCTTTTTGGAAGTCGGTAAAAAAATAGTTTGTAAAGCTGGAGTAAGACACAAAAACAATTTTTAAAGATGTTTCAAGGACGACAGCCGGATGCCGATCAGAATTGTATGCAAATGAAACGAGGATAAAATACACGTGCATATTATAATGTAGATATTATGACATTTGATGTAGCTAGTTTACAAAATAATTTAGTATCTATTTTTATCTTTATATGTCGTCTCATAGAGATAAAAATAATAATCTCATACTACACAGACACTACATCCTCCAAGGTGGAGAATGTTAATCAAATAAGATCATGTAGCAAATATCAACAAAAAACTCTACTACAAAGATAACTTAGGCACAGTCTGGTGCAAAAAAACAATGAAAACTACTATCACTGTCCTCTAAATCGCGTCAACTACAACCAAATTAATTGAATTTTGATGCTATTTAGTTAGAAACAATAATGAGATACAAAATAATGGCTGATGGACGGAAGAAAACTGCTTTTTAAAACAGGTTTCAATAACTTTACTATTAAAAATACTTGTCGTTAATGACTTACGTTGACTACGTTAAAACGATACAAAAACATCAATATTATACCTAAGCTTGATAAAGTATCCTATGTTCCAGGTTATGGTCCACCCGTGTGCCAAATTTCATCCAAATCCGTTCAGCTGTTTTAGCGTGAAAGCGTAACAAACAAAGATACTTACTTTCGCATTTATATTATTAGTTAGGATTATACTCGTAATAATGCTCTGCTACGTCTAGTCCCATCTTGTGACAGGTAGCTTTAACACTTTCTCCTCACTCCATAACAAGTTCTAAGTTTCCTGAACCAAAGCGTCCAAGATGCTGCTTCAGAATCCTTCTAGCTCTGCCAATAACTATCACACACAAACGTTTGAAGTGAAATGAAATGAAATTGTTTATTCTGTAAATTGGCTAGATGAGTTCGGCGTTTCCTATCCGACTACTCTGAGAAGAAAGGCCGAAACAAACTCAGAGGTCGCAGTCTCTTTTAAAGTCCAGACATAATCTTCGTCAGGTAACATGAGAACCATGGAGATTAGTTTAAGAGGGCTTATCCTAAAAGTTGGCAACGTCGCAAATAACTGTCAAATATTAACCTGTTTTGATTCTTATAGCAATATTACTGAATAGAAATAAGAAATTTGGCTAACTAGAGAACTAGAATATTAATAATGAATTGCAATTATAACATTGAATTTGATGTTGTACCCATTTTAGGTGTAAAAACGCTTTTGGAAACTTTCCAAATAGATTTTTTACATCTAAAACTAAACATTCGGTGTTACGATATAAATTATTGCATTTCATAATTAATATTCTAGTTCGCTAGTTAGCGATATTTCATATTTCCATTGGTACAGTAATATTGCCAAATTAATCAAAACAGTGAAATATTAGACATCTATTTGCGACGTTGCCCACTTTCAGAATAAACACTCTTAAGAGCATTCATTCTAAAAGTTCGCAACGTCGCAAATAGCTGTCAAATTTTTATCTGTTTTAATTAATTTGGCAATATTACTGTACCAATGGAAATATGAAATATCGTTAACTAGCAACTTAAAATATTAATAATAAATTGTAATTTTGATGTCGAAACCATTTTAGGTGTAAAAAGAGCATTTGGAAAATTTCCAAATACTTTTTTTACATCTATTAAGTATTGCATTTCATAATCAATATTTTAGATCAGTTATTAAGTAGCGATATTTCATATTTCCTTTTAATTATTATAAAAACAGTGAAATACTCGTATTTGACAAGTATTTGCGACGTTGCCTATTGTCAGAATGCACGCTCTTAAACCGTTTCATATAATTACATCACCAACCAATCGTTCAACCTTTGTATAAACTCCCGGTACCGACTATGTTTTATAAAGCCCTATTTCGAATCTCACCTCAGTAATAACCTCTTGAACTCGCCGCATCCGCTGTGCGTACGGTATTTGTCGGTCCATCCGCACCAAAGCCTATAGAAAAAAACATACAAAATTAACATCAACGGTTCATAAGAGGACGTAAAGTAAAAAAAACAAAGTTCCCATAAACTCGTCATAACAAACATTTGGAAAAAAAAAACACGGTTTTGTAGTCATAATAATGTAATAAGTCAGAAGAATTTTTACGTGTAACCTAACACCTTTTCTTTCGCTATGCTGCAATCTGTGCACAGAACATATATACCCTAAAAATCTGTGGCAGTGATTTCGTGAAAAGGGACGGAAGTGTGTAATAGGAAGCCGGGGAAGCGCGCGCTATTTGATTTGACCAATGAGCGCGCGCGGTGCTAGAGTTGGCTGTCATAAACGACCTTGACGTGGCCCTGCCTCCTTTAATGTTGCTTATTACCAAAGTGAGATTTCAAAGATGTTACACTTACACATCATAAGCGACTACTGTAAGACTCGCTGGGTTTTTTATTTTTGAACGCGCTTATCTCTGGAACTACTAGTCGGATTTGAAAAAATATTTTTGCATTTGATAGCCCAATTCTTGAGGAAGGCTATAGGCTATTTAACATCACGCGACGACCCTTAGGAGCCGAGCAAAAATAAAAATAGTCAGAAAGAACGCTGAGCGAAAACGAAGTAACGGAGCATAGTAATAGGATATATTTTATGGTAAAGAAAGAACATAATATTACGCCTGAGTTCCCCAAAGGGTTGGCAGAGGTGTACCTATGTACACCCATATTTCACCAGTTACGTTTGAGTCCCATGTAAAGGGGGCGAGCCTATTGCCATCAACCGGCCTCAAATCCAGACTCCGGGCTGATACTG
Source organism: Agrochola lota (assembly GCA_947364205.1). Taxonomy (NCBI): domain Eukaryota; kingdom Metazoa; phylum Arthropoda; class Insecta; order Lepidoptera; family Noctuidae; genus Agrochola; species Agrochola lota. Next base: position 17,869,519 of record OX376228.1, read on the forward strand.
AGAAATTCCAGATGGAAAACCCCAATAACACTTCCACAAAGAAATTTCACGCAACGACGTCGCAGGCAGGAGCTAGTAAAGTTAATTATTTCAATATCATCGTTTTTTTGTCATGATGTCAAGGCTATACCAGCTTTGAACTGACTGATTTTATTTTTAACAAACCGGTTTGTCTATGTTACTTAAGTTTAGGAGATACTCTACTGAGAGGCAAGACGCATACAAAATCATCGTTAGTGAATGACGAATGTGTGATTCAGACAAGATGTATTCCCATTGATGTTGGTTTTATAAGTAACAAAGAATGTTTGTTTTGCGGCATAACTGATGTTATGTAAGTTCTTCTTTATGCTTATTTTGATGTCTCTTAGAGTGCTATGGCCTATTACTATAATTTACATACCGTTATTGGTTAAAATTAAGACTTGTATCTTCACCAAAAATGAAGCAAACACCTCATAGCTTTGCATAGTTGTAAAACTTGCTTACGGATCTATTTATATGACCAGTTTGGCAAAAAAAAAATATATCGACGAACCGAGCATTCGACGAAGCGGCAAGAAATTTTCGTGTGTGACTTCATAGGGTAAATGCGAAACAAATAATTAAAATATTTATCCCTTCTTACTTAATAACTGAAATTTCTAAGCTTAGACTTCTCTAGTCAATCACAAAAAATAGCATTATCAATTTAAATACTTATTTTCGAATAAGCTCCTTAACTCACCTGGAAGATTAAATGCTCCTTCACCGTCAGCGTCCCAATAAACAGATCCTGCTGCTGAACGTACGCTGACAGTGCTGAAAGCGCTTCAGGCGTAGCTGGCTGTCCATTTAGCGCCCTTGTTCCACTGGACAGCACTCCGCTTGGAGTACGGAATGTCAGCGTGTTGAGGAGCGTGGTCTTCCCGGCTCCTGATGATCCCATGATGGCGAGGAGCTCGCCGGGGTAGGCAGCGCCATTTACTAGAAGAGAAGAAAACGAGATACTTATATATCAAAATCGAATTAAATAATAACAAAGTATGTAGAGCTGTGACCTGGTTGAGACTCGCACAGACCAGGGAAGGTAGGAAGCCTATACTCAGCAGTGGGTGGCACAAGGAGCCAATGATGATGCACGACTAATAACAAAGGATAAGCTCAATTTTATTGCGACACAGTTTCAGCCCCGTTGATAGCTAATGACTGGGGATTGAAGATCCGTGGCACACCTACTGTTCCGCCATTTTGTTTTTATTTTTTTCAAAATTGCGGCCACGTATGATAAATGGATAGCTGACATCAATACAAAACGAAAATATACTAAGATCAAACTCCGTAAGTGTCACGTTGCCGAGATATTAACGTTCAAAGTTGCAGCATTGATGACATGCAGCTATCGATTTACCTATACAGACTTCAAGCGTGGCCGCCATTTGAAAAAAAAAACAAAATGGCGGACAGTAGGTATGCCAAAATCTTCAATCCCCTTTAGATTTGCCCATTGAAGAAAATACAATAAAAGACATCTTCAGTTCACTTATACCAGACTCATCATGATATGGAACGGTCTCATAATAAAGTAAATTAAAGTGTATTGTGTGTCTTCTCTTATTTTTAAGCTCACTCAACCTCTGCAATCTTTCATTTGATAAGACTAAATGCGATAACAGGTGTGCAAAGTGTGGTGATCAATACTCGAGCCTTCTCTGTTTGAGAACAGGCCTTTGCCCAGCGATGGGACAATAGAAGGGGTATTAGCATGATTATAGCTTTTTCAACCTATAATGTTCCCACTGCTGGGACCCAGGCCACCTCTCTGTGAGAGGGAGTGGCCCGTAATCCACCACGCGGGCCCAGTGCGTGTTGGTAGATGTCACATGTTTTCGAATTTTTGGTTCTAGGACATGCCGGTTCCCTCACGATGTTTTCCTTCACCGTTTTGTTTAGCAGTGGTGATGAAATAATTTACACAAAATAAAGCGCCTGTCAGCGTTCGAACCTACGATCTACAACTCCTAGGGCCAGCACTGCTCTCCACTGGTATTATTTAAGACTAATTGCTGGCTTTCTACCAATTACCAATACTGTGCGAGGATGTGGTGAGGAAGCTAGGAAAATCACACACTTTCCAAAACGAGAAAGAACACTCGTATGCCCAGAAGCGAATTATTGCTTAGCATTGATGTAATTAACAGTTATCATGTAAATGTTTCAATTCACTTTAAGTCCACGAACGTCAAAAATTGATATCCTTGACTTAAACACGGCATTATATCACTTATACACGGCTTTTAAGTGTAGCTAAGCTGCCTTATCGGATTCTTGCGAATGTTATCTAAAATTATCATCGCAGATTTTAGTACTGATTAGAATATGTTACCTGATATTAGCTGGACATTCTGTTAAAACTTGTGTCAGTTAGTAAATTAATATTTAATTCTAGGACTGTTATCTTGATTGATCTTGCTTTATTGATTACTAAGTTCTGCCAGTGGCTTCGCCCGCTTGATGCCTTTATAAATTATAGCATAAGTTACTCAGTGATAAATTGATAATAATATAGTAATCTACTATCAATCTGCCTAGCCCTTTCCCAACTATGTTGGAGTCGGCTTCCAGTCTAACCGAATGCAGCTGAATACCAGTATAGTATCTTGTCTATCTGACCTCCATAACCCATTAACTGGGTAATAACTTACCCCTTGGTAAGACTGGTTGTCAGACTTTCGGGCTTCTGACGACCCGTAACGACTGTTAAGATCCAAGAACGACAGCCGGGTCCAACGGCTTAATGTGCCTTCCGAAGTACGGAGGAATCATATTGTACTTTGTTTTACAGAGTTTTATAACACGGTTTTAAACCTAATGCCGCTGACCGTCCGCGATGGTTAACTTTAACGCAAACGTAATGCCGGCAACCCTCCCGGAGGGTTCCAATATGTATGGCAGCATTGCGTATGGGTTCTATGAAAAGTGGGTGGAATCGAAAGTGTATATTTTTAGATTTATAACAGTCGTTACGGGTAGTCAGCAAAGTCTGACCAACAGTCTTATCGTATTGGCGACTCCAAAATAGTTGAGAAAAAGTTAGGCTAAGATGATGATTGATGATAAAAGTAGCCTATGTCCTTCTCCAGGTACAATTTCATAACTTTCGTTCGGTTTAGGCGTTAAAAGGTAACAGACAGACAGACAGAATTACTTTCGCATTTAAAATATGAGTACAGAAATCTTGATTTTATTCATCTATGTGATCTTTCAAACTGACTAGATTACACGACATTTGATATTAGTCAAGGATTATTTTCCGGTTTTACTACATATTTAAATGAGCATAGAATACTTAGCAACGGAGGCTCGTAGATTAGCAGTTTCGGAAAGGCTGCTTTAAATAAAAGCCCAAAAAATCACACTGAACTCACCATTTCTCAATAGCTGTTTTCTCTGCTGGAACATGCCGCTCGCTGACGGCTTCCAGAAGTTCCAGATGCGTCTAGATCTGGACCTAGACTCGGTAGCAAAGGCGTTGATGTCTGCCCAGGTGTAGGTGACCTTCTCCACTCCTCCAATGGCCCCATAATTTCGGTGAGATGGTATTGCCAAGCTGACGTCGACGCCGCTGCCGCGAGGCGAAGTTTCTGGCGTGGGGCCATCCTGAAAAAGAATGAAGATGTTTAGATTTTATTTTGAAAGCTAAGAAGGGTGCTTCTTGCGCAAAAAGCATCTTGCGGCAACGCAGGATGGCTGCTCACGATATTTTTATTCGCATAGAAATACGTGGTGATGATTTTTAACCCCCGACGAAAACAAAGGGCTGTTATACATAAGTTTAACGTGTGTATCTGTGTCTGTGTTTCTGTGTATCTGTCTGTGGAATCGTAGCTCCCAAACGGCTGGACCGATTTTTTGTTTTTTCTTGTTTTGTTTGTAATATATACAAATTAATGACAGCGTAAGTTTGATCCCAAGTAAAACACTGTTGTTTCCTTTGAGAAATATATTACTAATTAAACAGTATGTATGCGTATTTAACTAAACTTGACTTCAAAGAAAAAGAAGTGGCTTTTGGAACTCAAAAGGCAACTCTACCTACACGAGCAGGTTTATGGTTAAAATAGTTCAGTAAACTGCTTGCTATACGGTATTTCCCTTGAATATCCAAACTTTTAAACCCTACGGCTCGTCATCCAGCATCCAGCTGATTCAAGATCTTTTAATTAAATACCATGATATAGAAGGAATTCCAGATTATTTATGGGATACAGCACAATTGCCCATGCTCTACTACCTCCTCTCTATGAAATGTTACAGACCTCTCATAGAGAGGAGGTCTTAGTAGGGAACACATCCACTATGCGGGCCCAGTGCGGCACCGGTGCGGTCTTCAAAATGTTGGTTCTAGAACATGCCAGTTTCCTCACGATGTTTTCCTTCACCATGTTTTGCTTAGTGGCATTTACAAACAAAACAACAGTCTTTAAGCTGTTTTTCATGCAAATTTTTGAAGTGCAATAATTTATTAGGTGCCAAAGCTTCTAAATATATTTATTAACATTTAAACAATTGATTTTTGTGGGCCAAAACTTGGCTTTGTGCTATTGACCTTTAGAAGGTGTCACACCTGCAAATAAGCGCTATACAAAGCATTTATTTAATATCTACTTTATTACTAGATTCGAAAGTTGACATTTAGAAACGATTTTCGCTCAGCAGGAAATTATTTTAGACAAATCTGGTTATACACCTGCCTCAAAATTGGGGGAATAGGTACATCAGGCTGATTCGAATTAAAATTTTATGTATGTCTAGCATAGTGGAAGTCAGAATCGGTTGAACTGGCTGTAAAAAAGGTTTGTTTAAATGTCTTATCTTATTTCAAATGGAGTATAGATGTTTTAATTTGACAGTTGAGATTAATTTGACAGTTGAGATTAATTTGACTGTTGAGATTAATTTGACAGTTGAGATTAATTTCATAACCTCAATTTTCAGCGATGATTTTTCAGATACTATTTAATAATATTATTCAAACAATAATTGTTGTAAAAAGAGGGGAGAAATAAAGTTGAAACCTCCTAAATACAGATGAATTTGTTATTAATCCTGTAATGAGCGACTGCGTAAGAATTTAACCTGAACAGGGATTGTTTATACTTCCATCAGATAGTTTTGGAACCGACTATAGATTCTAACTGAACGCAGATTGGACTACATAATGAAAACCTAGTTCTCTTAATAAGCCAGGCTTATTTAATCCGTCGTCCAAAACGTATTTAAAAAAAAAAATGCCATATAATTTTTTTTTATTGACCTTGACGTTCGAGACCTTGAAAATGTGCCTCCTGTGAACTGGTGGGCCAGCTCACAGGGCGCGGGTGGTGGTGAAGCTTGCCCTCTTCCTCTCTCCTCCCTTCCACCTCCTCCTCTGCTACATTCCATTTATCAACATTGTCTATGATATTTATGTCATATTAAAATATACATAATAATCGTACCTTATACTAACAGTTTATGGATCCTTGCTACAACTTTACAAATGACTCAATGTCTATAATTAATTACTGTATGTGTGATACAAATCATATATAAATCTATGTATTACATTTCTACAGAACATTCTCGTAATACATACCTAGGTTTATTACTATACATAGGCTACTACTTGATAACCTCTTACTCAACATTTGATACTCAGTTTCTGATATATGTCTCATTCCGTGTTCCTTGTTCTGAGTAATTTGAGACTGTCCTTTGTTTTTTTATGGTATAATTAAGTAATATGCCATAATTTTTTTTAAATTAATATTTGGGATATCTGTTAGTCATTAAAGAGTCATTGTATAAGTTTAAGCTCAATGTTGGTAATTATAATTAGGTAATGCATTGGCTTACTGAATGAAAGTTGCTTTACTATTGCAGTTCCTAAATGATGACTCAAATTAGAACCTGCATTAGTAAAGTATTTAAATTTGGATTCTTAATTTGGTTGATTATCGTCTTTTCGTTACTTGTACTTCGTAACACTTCATAATTAACTCATACATTGTAGCAATTGTAAGGTTAAACGTTAAGTGTTGTAAACGACACCTTTGATCGACACTGGCGACTCCCCTCGCGAAAGTATCGGTTTTCCGATAAGTTATCAGTCTTATCACATGGAAAACTATTGCGGTATTATAAAGTAGTACCTGGGCGATCAAGCTTTGCTCGGGTGAAAATAGAGAATGCTCATTTAATAATATAGGAAAGTTCATACTAATTCCATGTATAGTACGTACTAATTCGATGCTGCCATGATAGTACATACTAATTCCATGCTGCCTTGATAGTAGTTACTCACTAATTCCATGCTGCCATGTCATTATTCTAAGGTAGCCATCTTGTTCTAAGCTTTGGGCGACCGATGTCTGCTCGAGTGAAAATACGAAGAAAACGAATTTTGAGACCTAGCTAGATCGATTTTTCGCCACTGTAAATTGCAACTTTAGCAACTTATTGTTAGAGCCGTTTTCGAGAACGTGATCACAAATATATATATATATATACAAATATTGCTCATTTAATAGTATAGGATTTTAGTTAGTACCTACTACGTTACTCTCAATAATGAACTGTAATGTAACTAGAATCAGAGTCGATATTGATATCAGCTGCCATTGATATGTTTTGCAGACAGAATGGGAATTGGAATTCATTGTTTTTGCAAGCAGAAGGACGCTGTTGCCTATAAATACCTATGTACGAAATAATCCTTTAAGCGCCTTTTACGACAGACTAAGGACTATCGTATTGCTTTTCGATCTTTCACTAAGCAACAGGAACAATAAAAGAACAAAGAACTATATATTATTGCCCGCGCGCGACTGTTAGTCACCGCTCGGAGTATGTGGGCGATGAGGTACACAAACGCCAAGCTAACTCAGTTTGCGAATTTTGTCAATGGCTCCTCCATCTCCCACAAGCTCACATACCTCAGGCGGTAACAAGCAGTCGCGCACAGAGTATACCCAATCAATTGATCTGCCTAGCCTTTTCCATACTATATGTTGGGGTCGAGTTCTAGTCTAACCGGATGCAGCTGAATTCCAGTATTTTACATGGAGCAACCGCCTATCTGCCTTCCACAACCCAGTTACTGGGTAACACGATAGCACTTGGTAAGACTGATTCTCAGACTTTATATTACCCATCATAAATTAAGTGCGTCCTTCATTATCCCACGATCAATACCACCAATTAGTTAACAATACAATGAACTCCTAATTAAGAAACCCGACGGCAAATTCGGTGTTTTATTACGACGGAATTAGGGGTGGGCCGATATCCGGAACTAGTGTCAAGTTGCCAGCACGTGGGAGTTACGTAACACCCTGTGTAAGCTGACAGGTGCCGAAGATTAGGTGCTAAGTTTGACGCTACTTGGAAATATTAAAATGAATATGGAAAAAATATATAGCGATCCTAAGAAAATATACGAGGGCGGAAATGGGAAGGATGAAACCTGTTGCATCCGATTAAAAAATCTCTATTCATGATCTTTTATCTGACTAATCGAAGTATATGAAAAAACCAAAAGCCAAAGGGTTGCCATTCTAACACGTTGTGTCTCATCTGAAGATAATTTACAGCCTAGAACAAAGTATAAAGATACTAGCTAAACCGACTTTAAGAAATAAGGTTTCGTTGGATTTGTATTATTCAAGAATGTGTCTCTGACGTTTTTGTGTGACGGACGCCATCGTAATGATGTGTTTCATTCTTTTATTTTTTTCCTATTTAGACTATTTTATCTCTACATATTATAAAACAAAGTGGAGCAAAGAGGAGCTCGTGGCTAAGTAACAACAGCCGCACTGGTCGATCCATCCGGTTAAGCTACGCTTGCCGGGGTTGGTCAGTGGATGGGTGACCATCTTTACATACTGAGAATCCTCCGTGCCTCGGAAAGTACGTTACGCCGCTGGTCCCGGCTGTCATTCGTGGATCTTTGACAGTCGTTACGAGTCGTCAGAAGCCCGAAAGTCTGACACCAGTCTTACCAAGGGGTATCGTATTACCCAGTTACTGGGTTGTGGAGGTCAGATAGGCAGTCGCTCCATGTAAAATACTGGTATTCAGCTGCTTCCGGTTAGACTGGAAGCCAACCCCAACATAGTTGGGAAAAGGCTAAGCAGAGAGATATTATAAAACAAAGTCCCCGCTGCGTCTGTCTGTCTGCACGCGATAAACTCAAAAACTACCGAACGGATTTTCAAACGGGTTTCACCAATGGACGAAGTGATTCATGAGGAAGGTTTAAGTGAATAATTTATTAAGTTTTTGTGTAAATTGGCTGAAATATGACCATAGTTGTTGAAGATGTCGGAAAAATACATGCCGACTGGGAGCTTTACAGGCGTGTAATATGAGTTAAATGAAAACCCCGGTAGTACATACGTTCCCCTTGGCATATTTTCCGACATCAACGCGGGCGAAGCCATGGGTAATAGCTAGTAATAAATATTTTGAATGAACTCGCTACGCGTAGTATCAGAATATTTATTTTTTGATGGCCAAGTGACGTTCATAATCAACCTTTAAAACCATGGCATTAAAATCATGGCTACATTAAACTAACAACTTTAATTGGGACTTTAGCATCTTTCATGAGACCAAAAACATCGTGGCTTTATGAAATAAAATAGGTATCTAGTAGGAACCTACCTGACTTTACCGTAAACTGTTTTTCAGTTTGGCAAAATGGTACTGAATAACTTTTGTATGTGTAATATTTTTTGGAAAACAATATAAAGAAATTAAAATAGTTATAATGATGATTATAAAATAATTATTATTTTAATTTAGCTACGCTGTTTCTACCTACTAGGTAAGTATCTTGACAATCTCGTAGACAATTTTTTTTTTCTAAATGTATTATTGTCATTGGTTTATACACGGTTAATTTTAGCTCGTTCTGGAACGAAAAGCCATAAACTCGATCATCGAACTCGAAACGATTGGGACTATTATTTTCAATAAATTACAATTTAAATAAAAACACGAAAAATCTAATTTATGGTTTTTTTGTGAAATAATGAGAACTCGAAGTAACTGCGATCAATGCATATGTGTGTAAAACGTATCGACGAACGGCAACACTTGCGAACGGTACCCATTGAAAAATCCATTCATCGATCAGACAGCATAAACACACATACGCAATAGATAAATAGGTACACAAATAAAAATACGAAAAGCGAATTCAGACTTTATTTCTTAACCGTAAACGGTAACAAATAGAAATTTCACCAAACTAGGTACAAGGTAAGTAGGTACGCAGTTTACTAAAATTATTCTGAGAAGTGTCCGACCGGACTTCAAAAGGATGCACAACCGAATTCCGCGGTTAAGTGTATAGAAATAAGGTCTTAATTCGGTCCAATATTTTCATAGAAAAGGGCACCACCATCTTATAATGAACTCTATTCGACAGGTAAAACGATTCATTTTTCAGTTTACATTGCCTGCCTTTGTAGAAGCCGCCGCGCCGCGGCCGCAAGCAAGCATTGTCGCATAAAAAATAGTTTAGGCAGTATTCTTTTTATTTATCATAAATATGGTAGGCAGGTATGCTTATTAAGTACCTATTAGCTCGATTGGTCGACACTCGATTCAAGGCCTTAAATACAACTCCCAAGCGTACTCGTCGTGTCTAGTTAAAAAGGTACGAGTACCAGTGATTTCGTGATGCGAGAGTGGTGAATGAAATTTCAATTAGTTTCTCTCGTTTACGAGGAGATGTGATAGTTGTAAACACCGTGCCGTGCTTTCGATATAAACGAGAGATAACGGAGGTGAATGAACTTACACCAACCTATCGTACCAGAAATGAAATACCTACTTGCAGGTAAGTACTTACTTGCAGCCGGTTATTCGTCCAACGTCCGTTGACCCACAGCGAGCTCGCTGTCAACTGATTCGCACACGCACAGCTGTGCCGCGCCACGTCATCACCGAGCGGATCGCGTACGATCTTGCGTTTATGAATGAAATAGTGGAAGCGCTACTAAGATTTAACTCGAATGACAGAATAAAAGTGATGAATTTCTAACTTCTATATTAGATGTCTTAAAAAAACAATAACAATGCTGATAGTACCTATTAATCGTCTGGAGTCACTGTGTTTCGGCTCCAGAACGATTTAAAATTAATCGTGTATACCTAGACTTGTAATATTTAGTTTGGTGACGTATAAATATGTTCATGATTATAGTGTTTTTAAATAAACTATCGATTTTGACGGATTATCTTTCTAATGTTTCGTAGCTTCAGTGCTACAAACCTGCTATGACAGAAGAAGTGTTTTTAAAATGGGTATATTTTTCTGCACTATAATCTAAATAAAGTTTATTTAGATTACGTACATTATAAAGAGAAATGATTTGATTATTGGTACATACCAATAATCAAATCATTTCTCTTTATAATGTATGTTCTAGCGTGAAAGCGTAACCAACAAACATTTGTTGGTTACGCTTTCACGCTAGAACGGCTGAACAGATTTGGATCAATTTTGGCACATGGGTAGACCATGACCTAGGCTAGGACAAAGGATACTTTTTATCCCGATATTCTCACGGGTTCGAGACTTATGCGGGTGTAACCAGTAACGCAGCTAGTAATAATATTCAGTAATGTTTGAAAGTTTGCATGTAGGAAGTAATCTCTGGAAGTACTGATCCGATTTCGAAAATTCTTTCTCTGGTAGAAAGCTACAATATTGCCGCGTGCCATAAGATATGTTTTATAGTATAGTTGACTACCACGCGGGCGGATTCGCGGGCAGAAGCTAGTATCAAAATATAATCAAAGTGTGAAAAATATCCATAAACATTAAGGATAACGAATATATAGCTATTATATGGAAATAAGTTTATTATGTTTTATTTATATTGTTTCTTGACATTCATTACCTCTGTTGATTAAATATCTTTGTTCCGAGAAGAATATTAGTTTTATCTTGATATAATTAAGGCAAACACATCAGGTGAATCAAGACTGACTTGTTTTGGTTCACGTGTAGTCGACATTATGTAGATAAAATTAGGTGGGTTGATAGTAACAGGTTTCACGAATGTCTACTCTCGAACTAAAGTTCCATGTCAGATAAAAAAGATTAAATTCAAGTAGTGGGACGAAAATATAGTGATCTAAGTACAGCTTGCATTTGTTATGTGTACCTATTTGAAGCCAGGCAAAAACAATACATACTTGAGAAAAGTAATATTTTGCTAATGCTAGATTTTGCTTTACTTCGATAGTAGAATCCCCCCCTTTTTGTTCTAGGTCATAAGGTACCTAATTCCTACCTATGATTTGGCAACGAAACTCTTAAAATATGTTTTTTTTTTAATTTTCTTCACTAAAACATTTCATTAAAACTTCTAATTTATTTATTCAAGTTACATCTAATATTATAAAGAGAAAAGATTTGTATTTTTGTTTGTAATGAAAATCTAATCTAATCTAAAATAGGTCCAGTAGTTTGTTTGTTGAGTACAAAAACTACTGGACCTTTTTTGGAAATTCTTTCACCAGAAGAATGCTATATTATCACTGAATAACATAGGCTATAATTTATAAAGATGTCACGTGTCGAATCCGCAGGCGGAAGCTAATCTAATATATAAAAATAAATATTTGTTTATTCGTATTTTGTGCTGCAAAATTTAAAAAAAATCACGTGGCTTAAGTCCCAGGTAGAAGCTAGTTTTTAAAATAGCAGATCTTTTCTAGCTTTCAGTACAACTATGATTTATAGAATCTATTAAAATGTCGAGATTCTATAACAAAATTTGGTCAAATCTGAATAAAAATAGCTTCTTCACCATTTAAGATACTAACAATTATATTATGTTTGATCTAGAAGGAATTCTAATTTCATAGATATTGCTCATAGCAACAAAAAAGTTAAAGTATCGACCTTTATTGTATCTTAATAGTGGGTCCATTTTCTTATTCAATAGGAAGTAACCCATTGAACTAAATTGAAGGCGATCAGTGGAGTTATAGACCGGAGAATATACCTAGCTAGACTCGGCTGTACTTATTGAGCACAGATGTAGACACGAGATATAGACAGAAGCTTAGTAGGTCATCATCACCGACGTCCACTGCTGGACATAGGCCTCCCCAAGCACCGCCTCAAGCTTCTCGCATCCAGCGGATTCCTGCGGCCTTCACCAGGTCATCGATCTACTTTATGGGAAGCCTTCTCACGCTTCGTCTTCCGGTACGCTGTCACCACTTCAGAACCTTAGCTTATGATACTGTAGACACTATGTTAGTCAACGGTACCTACCGCGACGAATAGAACACTTTATAGATCAATCATAGGACAATTATTCCTAGAAATAGAGCTACGTTTTATATTATTATATTTTATAATCACCGGTTTTACACCCAGGGGGTGACTGGCTCCTCTTTTTCTAGTATTCTTATTTTGAATTTAAAAAAATCGTCTCGTATTCAAGCCATCTATCTGAACTCGCGGAGGTTGCATTCTAAAACGATATGGAGTAAAGCCGTACCTACCAACTGACCCATAATCGTACTTGGTCAAAATGCCTCCCAAAAATTACTAAGTTATCCAATGTTTTAGAATACTTCATCAACAAAAGCTACATTTTTTACTAAGCAAAGCCTGCGGTAGAACACTTTTTGGTTTTTAAACCAATTGCCAAGAACGGAAATGTTTATAACCGACCTTATTGCGTAGAGGTTTTGATAGAAACTTTTGCTGAGACAAAGATCTCGAATTGAAAATGAATATACATAGTGGCTTATAAACTACATTCGTGCCGTCAACAAACAGCTGTTGCGACATCGCCACAACCTAACTGTTGATCGGTCGACAGTGAAGGGCGTGAGGGCCCTTCCAACGTTAATCGTGAAGATTTTTGTCCAAATGATGTCGCAACTTTAACGATCAATTTACTAATCAACTTAAAAGAAATCAGTTCATTACTTAATGTAAGACAAGCAAGACCTTTTTACTAAATAGGGATATTTAAATCAAATTAGAACAACGTTCGAACTAAAAAACCGGTGCATTTGGAAACCAGTTCCAAGTTTTTTAAGGTTCATCTTAGCCCACGGAATCGACGATACAGCCTTGATAACATTTTTACTCGAAGTTATTGACCATAGAGTCCGGTTTATTTTTCTTTTCGCTTGAAACATTAATATTATAATTATGTCGTTTGAACACAGCATGGAATTTTTGGTAGCCGGACTGTGTGTAAAACAAACTTAAAATACTAATCAATTTATTAATCATGAGTTGGATTCCCTGATTTTTATGGTGTACAGTTTATACCATTGTAAATAGTCTTTGGATAAAACTATACAGACTGCTATATTTTGTTGGTCTGTTATATAAAAAAAAAAAAAATTACTTAAGTATGACATAACTGAGTATTCGTGGAAATTCGGAAAATAGAACTAAGACAAAACTTCTGACCTTTAACAAACCGCTACAAAATCTTTTACCGACCAAATAGAGTCAAACTCAAAGCATTTATTTCAATTAAACCATTTACAGGCACTTTTGAATTGTCAAGGAATCGGTCAGTCAAAAATATGAAGCTAGTTGCCCATTCCAAAGCGTAGTAGGTACCTATGGAGAAGAACGGGCAAGAAACTCCACGGACACCCTTTTAAATAAATTGTTACAAAATATTGGTTACATCATTCATGTTGAAATTAAACATGTGAGAACAATGTAGAAAGACGTGCACGTTAGTAGCGTCCCTAATAAAAAGATAAAACAAAGAACAATTCAAAAATTTAAATCAGCCGAGGCAGCTAAGAGTTGACCTGTCCCAACTGACGGCGCCCGTTCACGAACATGACGCATGGATTAGCACCATTCAGCTCAACCATTTTGAAAGGAACTAAATGATCCAACACACGACAACAACGAGTGCCTAGAGACCTAATGGGACGTTAAAAGACCCCCCTAAATATCGCTTGGTAACATAGCATAATAAAACTGCAGATATACTACTTCAAAATATTTTAATCCATGTGGACATTGTGTAGCTTTCTGCGATACGCCGCACTTCGTAACCATCGTAGTATTAAATATTTTTCCCAAGACATTTTATAATTACCTACGTTATACAAACTGTACCTAAGTATTGTTAAATATGCCATGCAGGTTTGGAATTCAGCCACAAATACAAATAAAAAAACATTATCTCATGTTGAAGACCGTTTCAACTGAATGAATACGCTTCATTTCGAACACTTAAATGATTTAATGACTAGATGTGCCTATGCCTAATAGTAACTCTATTACTGAATGGACTTAGTAACTAGTTCCAGTTATCTATAACCTATTAATGTATCTAATCAAAACATGACAAAGTCATCTCTGCTAACATTTATTTGTAAAATTTTCTTATTTAAGTAATAACTTTGCCTCTTTGAGATATAACATTTTTAAGAAAGAACATTTACAGAGAAATAATGTTTTCACATTAGAAAAATGTCTTCCTGCTGCTAAATCAATATTTCTAAAAAAATAAATATTTATAATAATTTAATACACTTACTGCTGGCGAATTATTGAATGCAACACGCTGGTTATCAACAGACGATGTGATCAGAGGCTCATGCTCTTCATTCCCAGCCGTCATTTTAATTTAATTCCTTTATCACAATTTAAATAATTTAATAAAAAATCACTGTCATATTCACACAGATCCACGGATTGTTACGTCACAATTTTTGGCGGGAAATTGTGGAGAAGCGCGCTTGGGTAAGTTTCGTAGCGGTGTGACTGCGCCGCTACGGACGAATAAACTAAAGAGGTCTATCGACTAATCAATGTCTCGCGTACATTAAACTATGTTTTGTGAGTCTATCTCGGCCACTAAGCATTCTTGAATTTATATGAACACGTGCAATCTTATTAACTTAATGATAATTACGTTTACTTAATGTTGACTGTATTTCTGGCTCGTTTGTTTGAAATACAAAGGCTTTCGCTTGCTGTGAGAGTGAATGAAATAAATAAAGGTATGCAAGAGTGTTGGTAAAGTGGATAACTACTTTGTTACCTAGATATCGAAGTTTATTTTCTTCATGTTTATAGCTTACAACGAGTTTTTCTAGCAGCATCATTCTTCATAAAAGTTATTATCTTAAACTTTTGTGAATAAAACTCAAGTTGCGAAGTAGATCAATAAAGTATTTTTTCTTTCAGAATTTCAATTTCTTTTTCTGAAGCTTTGCTGGAAAAGGAATTGTTTCGGTTTCACCACGTCACATATCTGTAAAATTTAAAAAGTTTTAAAAGGACTTTACTTTGGTTTTAATACAGAAAAGCTAAGTTTTAATTATAACGAAAATGTTAAATGATATAGTTATAATCAGTGATCGGAGTAGGTAGATTGAACTGGGGTCATTGATCCGAAACGTATATATTACTATGGACATTCCTCCGGAATTGGTGGATTATTAAAAAAAAACCGGAACTTATGTAGGAATTGTATTCTGCCAGAGTGGAAGGAGTCATTTGATGATTTGCCATCCTCAAAAAAAAGGTAGGAATTGTAATAAAATGAGCAATTTTATTCTTTATTATTCTTCCTATTTTTTTTTTTCAACAGATAAATAATGAATTAATTTAGTTTTGATACCTTCCTTTAAATTTTGAATTGAGTAGTAATAATATCACTACCAACATTAACAATATTTAATTGAATCCGGAAATACCGGAATTACTTTCCGGAAAAATGGCTTATCCATGTTATTCTTTATGTGTGCATTTATGATACAAGTACTAAAAATCAATCTACCTACTCCGATCACTGGTTATAATGCTTGAAGCCCAAAGACAATAAAGAGAACCAATGACTGAACTGTTCGATTATGTTTGAAAAGTCGTTCCTAGTTTAAAAAAACAAAAAAAAACAGGTAGCTACACGTATAGACCTTCTGAACCGCTGACATAGAGCGCGATGAAAAATTATTAATTATATTTAAACATTTCCATGTTGTTTTAATTTTTGTGTTTCTAAATGATGTGAAAGTAGTAACTTTACCTATGGGTCAAGTTTTTCATTCCTACATTTTCGCGATTCCCCCCATTCCTATTTTCATTAACTTATTTTTTTTTAAAGTTTGTTTAGTAAATGGTAAAAAAATACTTGATCGTACCCTATTCAATGTCGGTCTGTTGTACGCGAATCGCCTGTAAAGGTCGATCTCAAACATTTTGAATACATTTACGTTGCGAATGAAGCGCTCGCGCATGAAATCATTGTAGATATTTTTGCACAATGCCACGTACATACATAATCTTTAGTATTTAACGCAGTGCGATGAATCCCCCCTCAAATGAGCAGCAGAATGTATTATTGAACCCGTCATGATACCTTTATATTGTATTTTGGCGACAACATAATATACCTATGGTTGATATCGGGTGGGTATTTAACACGTTCAGTGCCGGGAGTCCTCGGTTCACCCAAGTCGCATAGGGGATGCCGGGAGCCCTTGCAGAGGGCTCATTTACAATATACGGTTTTCTTAGCGAATTTAGCATTATAAAGTGTGAAAATACAATCTGTTATATATTTTAACAATGCTTATTAGTGCGTTGGTTTTAAAATAAATATATTTTTTTAAATTATATTAAGATGCCAGTGCCACTGTAACAATTAAATAGTCACTAATTTAAAAGGTTGGGCTCCCCTGTCTCGGGATCAGAGCGAGTTTATTATACTTTTCTTAATGATACGTAGGTACAGTTCGATCCGTCTGTTCGTGCTAGGGATACTGTTCTGTTCACAAAATGGGACCTGGAGGTCCTTAAGCGTGCTCTGCAGAATTGCAGTTAAAAGAGCCTCTACGAGTGCAGATATCTTGGCAAGTAACAAAATCTGACGAATCCTGAGCAATCAGCCTTGCTACGAAAACTTGTTGATCTTTACACACGGAATGAGATATTTTTGTATAAATCGTTCAGATGTATGCGAAAGAAAACGGGGGAAACTGGTTCTTGCTGATCTTTATCTTTGGCTCTATTTCGACTAATTTGCGGAGATCTCTTCTTTGTTAAAAGAAACAATGGCTTTCCACCCATTCTCACCTCTATGTACAGAATCATGAAATCTGTTTGCTACAAGACTTGCAATTTAATCCTTTAGTGTGGGTTTTATTATATCTTCAAGGATGCCTTGTCGTATTCGCACTCATTCAAGTTAAAAATAGTACCTACTTACTTAATAGGATAGTCTAGTTTTGTTAGAATTTTTTCAGCACCTACATCTCACACTATGACTATTGTCTTGGATTTCCGATGTTCCTCCACCGAGATTTGCATTCACCCTGGGTTACACACTTGTTCATTGTGTGTTGTGATAGTTATTCCTATCATTGCTGGAGAGATATCTACTAGAATGTGGCACTTGGATATAACTACGCTGGATGTACTTAATATTATAGATATTGTCATGATTTTCTTAGATAACGAAGGTTGTAACAAAAATTGTGAAGAAAAACATCGTGAGGAAACCGAACTGGGTCCGCGTGGTGGATTAGATATGGCCTACTTCTTCTCACAGAGAGGACGCCTATGTCACACATTTGTGAAAATTATAGAGTGAATTATGCTTATCTTAACGAATCGTTTCGATCCTTCTGACAATACAGCTGCTTCGGAATTGTAGGGTATGGAATTATTGCTTACCAAGGGCGGATCCAGGGGGGTCACAGGGGCACGTGCCCCCTCCCCCCCTCCAAACGGTTTAAGTAAAATAAAATCAAATCGTCTGAATGGACTGGCCTGAATGCATATCTATCAAGCTTCACTGATGCTTCACTGATGAACGTTGAAGAAGTAGGCTACATCTTCATTGAAAAAGAATTAATCCCAAAAACAACATAGTGCAATTAAGTTATGGAAGACAGTTCTCATCTGTCTGGCCCATGTGCCCCTCCCAGAAATAAATCCTGGATCCGCCGTTGTTGCTTACCTACCTCAGTAGGTACTGAAGGAATGTATGCCTACGTATACGACTTTTATACGAGTTATTAGGTTCCTACCGAAGATAAGTAGCTATGAAATTACGGTGCTTAATCGCACTGTGTACATCAGACTGATCTAAAATTAATTTGGTGTCTTGCAACTTTCAAAATGGCGGCGTTGTGCTACGTACTCGTTTTCTACGTGCATCGACGCCATTTTAGCTACGTAGCAGGCATTCAATTTGATAATTAGCACTGTCTAGAATTCTAGGTTTATTTCGGTAATTTACCAACTTAGTTCATCAGCTCGGTTGTGCACACTCGGGTTTTCAGACCGATTCAAATATGGAAATTGCCATACATATGACGTGAAGTAAAAATCACTACCTTTCCGAAATTAGATCCTGGCTAGGCTAAAGATTTGTGGTGTTTCTTAAACTATTTAATTAAAAAGGAAGATTCACAACTTAGCATCTTTCCTAGATTTAACAAAAAACCTCCCCTAATTGCGATGAAACTCTGCGAGTGCCTAGCCATACTAAGTTACATAGCATCGTGTCACTATAGTAAAAATAAATAAAAACCTACCACGGTGTTTGGAAATAAGTTAGGCAAACAAAATAAAAGAAAATTAATATCAACATACCTTGATTGAAAGGCACTAGAAACTTTACCTTATTTGAATCAACATACACAAACATGACTGTAACTAAACACCTTTCGAAGCGCACTGAATGGCGCGAAAATCGGTCACCGGTTTTCTACTACCGCAGCGGATGAGATGACGCATAGAACCTCGAAGGCTGCATTAACCCACTTACAAGCTGTTTATAAATAAAAAAATGCATTTGTTTATCATTAACAAAATTTTAAAATAATAATATTTTTTATTTTTTTTATTTGTCGCATTAGGTGCGACGGAGCAGACAAAGATGCACTTAATCGGTTTGAGACCCTCTCGGTGATAATGGTCCATTTTTGCTCTCTGGAGAAGCAACTTAAACTGAAAATAAGGTGGAGAAAAGAAGAGAAGATGGGTGGATAGCACACTTATTCTCATATTGAAATGATCTGTCGAACTATTTTGTAGCCGTCTAAATATTCATCATTCTCTCGCCCTTATCCAATTTTATTTGAGGTCGGTGCAACATGTCCCTTTCTTCCATACTTCTCTATTAGTCGTCATCTCGGCAATAACCTCCTTCCTATCCATATCATCTTCCACACAGTCCATCCATCGTTTCTTTGGTCTTCCCCTACTCTTATAGCCATCGACATTCATACTCAAAACTTTCCGCACGACATTTTCCTCATTCCTCCGCATCACATGCCCATACCATTGTCAACCGATTTCACAATCTATTAAATTTTTTTTTCGCTGTGCGCAAGTCACAGATAAATCGATGTCTAGCAAGGAACTTGAAAGGAAAAAAAAGCGGCCTAGTGCGTGTCGGACCACGCACAATGAAGGGTTCCGTAGATGGGATGAATTCATCCTAAGCACAACATTGTTCTTGAAAAACGGGTTCTCCTATACATTCCAACTGCAAATTTAAGTTGGTCGACGGCGCGTTGTGTTCCACGCGCGCCTCAAAGAGATAACAGCACAACGGAAGGGGTCCGCTAGGACCCCTGCAGGTCGCGGGAATGTTCGAAAGGGATACCGTGGCCCCTGGCAATATACAGGCAACTGAAGGAACACGGGTGGGTTTTAGTCAGTAAGAGTCTGACACGCCCTCCCGCTCCGCGCAGAGCGGGAGAAGTTATTTGATAATTTCCCACGCTCAAAGAAAAAGGATGTCTCAGCCAAGAATTTATTACAAATGATTTCCCTGATGAACACTTAAAAAACTATAAAAATGCAAAGTTTATCAAAACAAAAGTAACATACATCACAAGTCAATTTCGAGAAATAAAAACATTTTCATCCACGGTTGTTATTTTTTTATCTCTGAAAAAAAATATTTTTAATTAGTTTTCATTCGGAAAAACCTCCAAAACCCTATAAATTCAATAGATATATATGCGACGTAAAGATGAGAACATATACGACTATGTACTCGTATAAACCTCAGAAGAATAAATTTACGCACGATTAACAACTAAATTTACCTTCAGTCCTAATCATATCTTAAAAATATCTGATGTGACGTTATTGCTAATATTTTAAGGTAACTTTCAAATTATATATCTTCCTATTCTATCATATCCGCCATTCAGAGACAAGCCTAGTTCATATTAGTAAATAATGCAACATTTCCAAGGTGCCGATGATGCATAAACAAACTGGTCATGCACTTTCTAATGAGCAGACATCCATCTGACCTGGCACGCATCACCGTGTCACTATTCTCTGAATGTTTCATACAAAACCCGAGACACATGTCATGTGTGGATAAGCTTGCAGAAATCTAAGACTTAAAATGAACATTCAAAAGGTAATCCCATCAGTGGTTGTAGAGCGAGAAAAATACAAAAAAAAAGATTTCAACATCTAGTCTTGATGAGAGGACTTTGTGAAACAGCCATCACAATTTTGCCAACGTCTCGTAAGTACTATAAAACCAAGCGCACATTACAGCCGCAAAGGCCCACAGCGCAACATATTTTCATATAAAAAAGTGCGGTGCGGCCCGCCTGTATCGTGCGTTGGTTCATAGAAAAGATACGAAAGTTATGAAAGAGGATTTTTGCTTAATCCGATCCAGCCTGTCCCTTGCTGACACCATAAGCCTTGGCCCGTACCCCGCAGGGGGTGCCTACCGCCTGCCTCAGATAAAGGGCGATTTTTAGCAATGAGACTGAACGCGAATCAGCACAATAAGCGCGTTCAAGAGCTGTCAGTGTCATCCTTTTTACGGAATATTGACACTGACCTCTCTTGAACACAGTTTCATTGGTAAAATTTGGCCGAGGGACAGACAAATACTTCAGTTCGTAAATTTTTATCACTATAAACTTTCGCTTCATTTTTTACTAGAACCTTCTCAGGGAAGGCATTACGAGATTTTTAGGGCATAATTGATTTACTAATTTGAAGTTAAGTATCTGTATTGAATTAAGTCTGTGACCCAGCACAGAGTTGTTATCATCTAGTATTTTAACTATTTCCGTCTACAGAATTTTTGATATAGTAAATTGGCGTTAAAATGTCAACCCATTTCTGGTCTTTTGCGATGTTTTACATTTTTGACGTGCATAAATGAAGTTATGACGCGTGAAGTCCTTCTGAAAGACGCGCTTTATATCTGATTTACCATTCAAAGTCACGCGGTTATCTACCTTCTATTTTAGTATTTCCTATAATCATTCTGTCTATTTTATATACTTACCATAAAACAGATTTAATTTCGACCTTATATGAAGTTTGTATGTCGGCAATCCACTGACGTTAGTGATTATCATTTCCGTAATTCATAATTATGTGTTTTTTTTTTCTATAACAGTTTTAAATAGTCTTTTTTGTCTAATCGTATTCCATAATCAACTCAGTTGGCGCCTACTTAATATTAACTTATAATGTGTAAGTTTGTTAATATGTATGTTACTCAATCACGCTTAAACGGCTGAACGAATTTGGATGAAACTTGCCAAACTGATAAATGGACTAACACAGGATAATGTCAATCTAGGTTCATAAAGTTGTTACCCTAGGATGCGAGTGAAACCGCTGGCAACAGATAGTATTAAAACAAATAAGCAGTACATTCGCGCCATCTATAATATTGGCGGCAAGAACTCTATTTATAAGCACTGACACAGAAATCAATCAAATATCGTATAGCACAAGATATTTGATCTCGATAATAATAGTGACACTATATATCTACCGGTTGTGGTTACCACAACAGCACTACTTGAAACTGGTTATAGCAAACAGAAATACTAGTAGGAGCAGAGTTAGTTTTCATATTTAGTCCATTTATATTTATATTTATATGTACTTTATTGTACACCAGATTATAATTACATAAAGAAAAAGTAATACACTACAAAACAAGGAACTACACTACTCCATTGAGCAAGGAATATGACTTCATTTTTTGTAGTATTTATGGGCTCATTTCTAATACGATTATTTTGAAGAAGACAAAAATGACAATATGTAGAAGCATGTGCTAACTGCAGGTTTCCATAAAAAAATTACATGCTATAAAAAACTATAATAACTGAATTCTAGATAAATTTATTACTAAGTGCTTTCATACTTAAATTTTCGGAGGAGGAAGGAGAAGTTTCTTGCCCGTTCATCTCCATAGAGATCTACGTTTTGGAATAGGCAACTAGCTTCAACTTTCTTACTACCTGACCGACTCTTTGACAGTTCAAAATTGCATGTGTGGGTGTTACTGAAATAAATGCTTTAAGTTTGTGTTTGTGGCTACAGGAAATGACGTGACAATATTGACCTAATAACTCGAGCCAAAGGATCGGTGTCACAACCGCGGTATTCAGACTTCACGCGTCACTTCAAATGAACCAGATTTATGTAGAATACTAGATGATAAGACTCTGTGCTTCAACGGTACCTTAACATACAATAATTGTGGCAAAGGCCACGCAAAAGTAATTCATTTTGGTGTTATCAATCTTTAACAGTCGAATGTTTTTATCTCCGGTGTGCATGCGGCGTCTCTCTACAGACAATGGCTCACCTGCCATCTTGGACCGCATGCCCTGTCACCTGCACACGTTCTAATGGCTGCGTCAGCGAACGTTATTCGCGTTGCTGAATTATGGGTAAAACAAATTTAAAAAGTGATATATATTTTTTCATGTTATTTTTGCCATCGACACTCTAAGAAGATTGACACTAACTTCGAATATCAGTTAAATTATTTTGAATTATGTTTAAAGCAGGGACTGAACACCTTTATGATTTCGATACAGGTATGAAGAATTTTGGTTACTTCTTCGACTAAGGTTACCGCTATCTAGGTAACCAAGAAGAAATATGTTACCGTTTTTTGACTAATGCCGACGGCACGTGGTAAGAGAAGTAATTTTTATTTCGGTAACGGGTATTAATATTGGATGTATTAAATTGAAGGCCCCTGGTTTGAAGTATTGAATTTGGTCACACACAAATTCAAGGTAAAGACGAAAATATGAAACTAGTAGTCCAAACTAAGGACAGCTACTGCAAACTAATTTGTAATAAACTTATCTCTGATAAAGTTGATTTAACACACGTCGACATCTAAACCACAGGACCTAATAAGTTCCTGCTGGGGTTGCGGGCTTGTCCGAAAGGGATATCGCGGCCCCGGCACACAGGCAACGGAAGGAACACGGGTGGGTTTTAGTCAGTAAAAGCCTGACACACCCTCTCGCTCTGCCCAGAGCGGGAGAAGTCATTTGATGATTTCCCATCCACAAAAAAAAAGGACGTTACTTTTATTAATTAGCTATTTGAACAAACCTGTATTTAAATATGTGTGACAAAAACACTCGACCGCACAAACGTATTAATTTCTTGTCTAGCTATAAAATCTATTGCATAGCTTAATTTGTGATATTATGTTTAATATTATTCGAGGTAAACTTAAAGGCCCTAGACAACGAAGCGCGCGCCTTGGACGCTCAATAAAAAGTTTCTATGTAAAATTATTTGGCATATTAAACGCGTAGTTTAATATGCCAAATAATTTGCAGTTACAAAAACTATGCAAAATGATTTACCATACGAATCTTGAGACATTCGAAAATAAATATCCATAGATCAAAGACGTTTACGTCTAACAAGAAAAAAAATTCATTATTCGAATTCAATGGTAATTTTTTAAATGAAATATTTTCTTTTTTATGGACGATTTTGAATGTAAGCCGTAGCCAGCATATACGGTATGGGAGAGCTTATATTTCTTATCACTATTCTATTAATTATTAAATGACTTATCTGTAAGCTAATCGTTAAGCCTATGTTTTAATTGAAGACAACTGACATGCAATAACTGTATGACTCTAACTAATCAACATTGGACATTCGCTTTGGAACATATTTGTGAACAATCAACTTGCGGGTTAATTGCGGGAAACACAATAACAGTAGCAATGGTTTCCATTTTGACAGTTCTACAACATACATTGCGTTATTTACGTTTTTGAGCAGACAAATTTTTCGAACATATGAAGCAATGGATTAGCAATATTCTTCAAAATCATTGAGATTGTGATTGAAAGCGTATTACACCAAAACTTTATAATTTTCCTAAGATTCTGAATTAAATATTAATTAATTACTCGTATATTGGGCGATATATAACACTATATTGAACCGCATAACAATTTACCTAAAACGTTCACAACTGCCGTGTAGCAACAACTTAACTCGAAGGCATTTTTATTATAATAAAATTCACATCAGTCGACTTTAGGCCGTGTATATTTTCTCTAGAGCTTTCCAACGAGTGCTAATTTTATTATATGTAGTTATTGTTTTAGCTATGGTAAGTTCACTAAAACAATAACTACATAGAATAAAATTAGCACTCGTTGGAAAGCTCTAGGTCCTATTGGGCAGTGTTGCTGAACCCTTCGATCAACAATAGCACTAGGTTAACGATTACGTACTAAAGCCAATCCCGAAGTGGTCGCAATTGCTTATAACTTGATTATAAACCTTAACACTCAAACGTAAAGTTTAATATCGTTTGCCTATTTTTTTTTAAACAAGAACAACAATGTTTATAGAAAATTAAAACATAATTTCTAAGTTATTCCTTGTTAGTTGTTGCTTATTGCTTTTTGTTGTTTTAACCTTATTAGGTTGAAAAAACTATGTTGCAAAATAAGACAACAATATTATTTGTGGTCTTATTTTTCCGGACGTTTTTGATGCGCTCATTGGAAATCCAGTACCTATTGTTGATTGAAGGCTAAACCCGGGTGACAATGCATACATAGTTTACATACATAGATTTGTTACGTAAAATTACTAAAGTTCAAAATGGAGTCTTAAAAAGGGTAAATAAATTGTTTTTGATTAATACACGACAGCTTGAGGTAGCAAATATATCGGATCGTAATTTTGATAATCGAATAAGTTAATCGATAAAAGAATATCATCGCTGTCAAATCGCGAGGGACTCGAAGTAAACGACGACACGGTTGGCGCAGTGGCTGAGCGATCGACTGCTGCGCAACGTGTCGTGGGTTCGATCCCCGCACGGAACAAATATTTGTATGATCTGCAAGTAGTTGTTCCGGGTCTGGGTGTTAGTGTATGTGAGTTTCCATGTTTGTAAACGCACCCACGATACAAGAAGAAATTCTTAGTGTGGGGCAACGTTTTTTAAAAAAAAAAAAAAAAAAAAAAAAAAAAACGTGCACATATAATGTTTTCACTAATTACATCTACGCTTAAAAATGAGAGCAATTCGCCTAATATAATGTAACGAGGATCACTTTCAAAATTCACGATATTTACCCAAAACCTTTTGATGCAAAGTGAAATAAAACGTTCCTGAATATGAGCCAATAGCTTATTTTTATTAGTGTGTAATTCGTATTTCTCTATCGGAGCGTTGAACACCGTGCATTACAAAAGTGACTATTACTTATCTCATCGGGTTTCAGGAGGTGCGGCAGCAGTCCTTATAATCTCTTCTCCACAAATACTCTCACCCTTAACTAGTATACGAATGCCTTAATCTAAAGAGTAAACTTAAATTTTGTTCCAAACTACTCGTATCTTTTTTTTGGGTGGGAAATTATCAAATAACTTTTCCCGCTCTGGGCGGAGCGGGAGAAGTTATTATAATATATAAGAATTAGTGTATGTGAGTTTCTATGTTTGTAAACGCACCCATGACACAAGAAGAAATTCTTAGTGTGGGGCAACGTTTAAAAAAAAAAAAATATATACTCGTATATACTCGTATATATAATTACGTATAATACAAATTATGACTGCCAAATATGGCAGCTATTTGCATGTATTTCCTTCTAAATCGCATTTATATTCAAATAATAAGTTATCATAAAGTTTAGTTAAACTAAACTTAATTATCAAACATAATCAGTTGTTTGATAACTAAGTAATCAGTGACGACTATTCTTAACGTCAAGTCCCAACTAAACATCTTAAAAGCAAGTCCCTTCAACTTAATGCGCATACGCAGCGCGATTATATCACAGCCAAATCTGCCGCCGCACGCCTTACTACCGTCTGAAGGCCCTAAACATGACGTCACTAAAAACTGCATCAGTTTTGGTGATTCAAACATTCCAAGAATTTTGAATATCCATTAATTTATTATTAAAAAAAAAAACGGTATATTAATCATTAAAAAATCATAAGTCATCGGTATATTTCTTCACTAATCCGTAATAATGAGCGACATCGGAATGTCTGGGCCGTAATTAAACGACATTATAGTGATATATTTTAGAAGTTTATAACTTTTTTCGAAGCTACTAAGTTAAATCGTGAATTTTCTACACTTAAGCCCGTATTACAGAACCTCACTCAAAACTCAAGCATTACTTAAAACTCGTTTAAAGCCTTTTCATTGATTGAAACTGGTTTTAAGTAATGCGTGAGTCTTGAGCGCGGTTCTGTAATACGGGCCTTAGAGCGCTGAGGTCGAATTAAAAGTCGAGACAAAATGTTGATGTTGTACATCATTCATCAAGATAGTTTTTGATTGGTCGACAGCAAATTAGTGCCTTTTAATTTTTTAAAGGTTAGTTAATAGATTGCAGGTGGTTACAATGGCAATACCATAAGTCATAAGTCATTTATTCATTTAACAATAATAATGGTATAAAGATAATAAAGAGTAGGCATGTTATGCCAGAGAGCGTACAAATGTTTGAAATTAAGTTCATATTCAAGCCAGACAAGTCTCAATAATTAAATAAAATAAGCTTGGCTAGTAAAAAGACAATTATAAAAAATCCCTCATTTCATAATACAAATGAATATAAACAATACTAATGGCTTGTGTTTAAACGCCTACCAGAAAAGTACCTATAACACTACCAAAAAATTCGAAATACCTGCCAGAATGGATAAATGCTCACCAAATTGTGTTTCCTAAAGTATTGTAGAAATTAACCTATTTTCCTTTTTATTCTATGCCATAAAGATTTATAAACGCCTTTAAAGTAAATTTCAGAGCAAATATTTTATAATATCGCTAAATAGGTGTTACCAATATTTTATTTCACGACTTTCAATTTAGTCAGTTTTACTAAGACAAAAAAGCTAACGGTCGATCGTAAAATTATTTTGAATATCAAATATAATATTGCGTGTCCCAAACAGGGACCGGACAACCCCGCTTAAGAGTTAAGCCTTTGCACAGGGTAACCCGTACATGGGGTAACGCATATCGCAGTGTTACCTTTTGTTCGAGTTACAGCCTCGAAACCCAGCGAAATGGTTAACACCTTTATTAAGGTAACCACGTGAAGGGGTTAACCCCTTCAATGACTTAAGCCTTTGAAGAGGTTACCTTCTCCAAAAGCTTTTTTTCGTGTTACCCTGGATTACCTAATAAACTTGAGCTGCATGTAGGTGGGGGGACACTTGCACCCGTGCGGCGCCTTATTGCCTTACTATTTTTATTTAGTTATCACGATTTACGAATTTGACAACAAGTGACGCGTGACATTTAAGCGAACTAACAATTAAGATGAGTAAGACAGGTAAGTGATTATTATTTAAAGTACTGAGTTAAATAAATGTTAATATTATGACAATGACATGTAATTATATTTGTTAAGTAATTATTTTTATTATGTTAAGTTACAAGTGAAGTGAATCACAGTCTTGTACCTACTTATTTAGTACTTATATTATTACTTAATTAGCAATATGACTGATTGTGTTTCAGGTGACGCTAGCGATACTGATGATGATGTACAATTCCAAGAATATAGTCAGCCGCTCTTTACGGAGAATCAAGACGAGTTCCCGAATGCGATTACTAGCACAGGCGGCAATGATGGTAAGTAATCGTTAAGAATGAATAGGATAAACTGAGTAGGTATAGCAGATTTGGTTCGATGCAAACACTATATCGGTTGTAAAGAGAAGCGCCGCCTGACAGGACGCCGTGTAACAAGTTTGCAAGTAGCTGTATCTATTGTAGTTAAACCTTTAACCATAACTAGCTATTTTTTTCCAACATATTTTATATTTTAAAAGTGTGTATGTGTTTTTAGTAAAAATGTTTAAAACACATCTGTAGTTAGGTGTATTTGTTTAGTCCTCTCACTAGGTCGACACTTATATCTACGTATACTTATTTATGTACGAAATACTAAAACATTCTCCAAACTATTTTAAATAATAATAATAGCATATCTCCCGCGTCACGGAGCGCATCGACTCCTTAAAGCAAAAAGTGTAGGTATGCATGATATATAGATAGATTGTAAGAAGGCCTTTGACTCGGTGCCACATACATGGCTCATGAGGGTGCTAGTTGTATAAAGTTGATATAACTCTGCGCACTTTCCTGATGTCGGGTATGGGGCACTGGGGGACAGTCTGTCGCTATCGCGCTGTGCGGGAGGAGTATTAAAAAAAAAGCTTAGAAAATAATATTGTTTATTATGATATTAGTGAAAAATAACGAACTAAATTAAATAGATACTACTTTTCAGGTTCGGGTTTCGCCGAGTACGGCAGTAATGGCACTGATAACGAATCACAATCTTCAATAAAAAGTACAATTATCATAAATAAAAGGAAACATGTACCCGTGGCGACAATAAATGAAAACAAAGAAACTTGCGAATTTCAGAATGATTATAGTGAAAACAGTAATCAAAAGAGGAAAAAAGTCGAAGAATCACGTGAGAACGTTACAGATAATGATGAAAAATGTATTCACTGTTTTTTTGACAAGGAGCTGGATAAAAGAAATTATTATTTTGGGAATTTACTTATAGGAGAGCTTCAGTTTTTGCCTCCATGTATGAGATCACACGCCTACATTAACATACTGAACTACGTCGAAAAACTTAAGCATAAGCATTTAAATAATGATTAAAATTTGTTACATAATCACTAATCACTCTTTAATTTATTTTGTCAGCATTTAAATAATAATTAAAATTTGTTACATAATCACTAATCAGTCTTCCATTTATTTTGTCAGCTTTTAAATAATTATTAAAATTTGTTACATAATCACTAATCACTCTTTCATTTATTTTGTCAGCATTTAAATAATGTTTTTTTTTTAATAATAATTAAAATTTGTTGCATAATCACTAATCAGTCTTACAATAATTTTGAAATCACATTTGTCAATAATCGAGAATGAATGATAGCGAATCACAGCCATTCACAGCTGATTATAATTATATTATGTAAGTATAATAAACAATATATTAATTAAGTAAATAAGTCATGATTGGAACGGATTAACATGATGTCTTGTAATAAGCTGCTGCTAATATTGCTCCTTAATGGATTAAGGATAAATTTTACGGAAGAAAAAAGCCTTTCCACGGATACTTGTGTTGCTGGAGCAGCTAACACGCAATTAGCGACATTTAACAAAGTAGGGTTTTTAGGCACATCTTTACTGGACCAGTAAGCTAATATATTTTTATCCAGGGGCACTCTCGGTTCATATCTCAATTTTTGAAGCATTCGTTCAAAACTATCGAGTGAAGTTCTTCCGGGTAGACCACGAAGTGCCTCAGCCTCTTGTAAACGTTTTTCCAAAACATCATTGTCATGACTAGAATTGTCACTATCATGCCGGCTAGTGCAAACTGTAGTGCATATCACTTCTCGAGTTTCAGCGTCAAGCGATTTTAGACTTTGTAACTGTTTATATGTTTCAGATAATAATTTTTGAGCTTTTAGGCTATCTTGGTCTGATAACAATACATTTAGACGACCATCTATGTACAAGTTTTCCAAGACTAAATCTGTATTTAATAATGTTCTTTCCCGTAATTTCATATTAGTTACTAATTCATTAGCAAATACGCTTGGAATCGATTCAAGCTTGGCTTTGCAATTCAGCCATGCTATGTAAAAATCGCCAATTGTTAGCTGTTCTCGCTGTAAAGTTTCTGTCGCCCCATTGATAGGATTAAGGCACGTGAGAACTTCTGTAATTTGTGTCCAGAAGTCGTCTGAGAAAATGTCCGATAGCTCAGACTGGCTGTCGCATATATCTTTTAGTGAAACCAATCGCACTAACATTTGGTAAGTGGAGGACCATCTAGTGGGACAATCAATGATAGGTTTATTTAAATATTTAGATTTTATAAAGTTTTTCATATTTGGGCGTCGTAAAACTTTTACCGCCTTTCTTGCAAGTTCAATACAAAGTTGTACTTGTAAATTGCCAGCAATAGCGTCTTTAACTGCGAGTTGCAGTGTGTGTGCCGCACAGAGCATAATACGTGGTTTGAATTCATTTCTCATTGCGTTAATAAATACATCAACGTTTAATTCCAATGGTGTATCCGTTTCAAGTCCAGTAATATCATTATCATCATCACCATAATTTTCATCGTCGATCTCACAATCGCTATTCATGTCGGTATTAATATCTCCTGTTATTGTAGAGCAATGAGCTGTTAACAATCTTGACATCCTTTTAAAATTACTGCCGTTGTCAGTAGTAATTGAATATATTTGAGCCGTTGGTATCATAAAATCATTTAAGACCTCTAAAACCTTTTCTTTTAGGAATTCGCCAGTTTGTCGTTCTAAAATTTCCAAAACACCTAAATTTCTAACTTTTATCTGGCCTTCTTTTATATATTGTAAATTAATGCCTAAGAAATTTTTATCCAAATATGAAGCTGAATCAAGTTTAAGGCTTATTAAATTATTTCTAATTTCTGACGCGATTTTTGATTTTATTTGGTATGCTTTTTCCGGTATCATTCCCTTTATTACTTTTATATTTATGTGTTTAGTTTGAATATTAGAAGGAACAGCTATATTAATTATATCTTGAAATGCTTTATCTTGTATCAATGCAAGAGGTCGCCCATGTACTGTAACTAATTTCACACAATTGTTTATAACTTGGTCTGATGTTGTAGAATGTCGAGATGTACTTAGTTGGTGCTGTTGATTTTCTTTGTTTATATTAGTTATAAGTAGGTATTCTTGCATATGTTTGGATGAAATATGATTTTTCAAATTGGTCGTATGCTTGCCCTAGAACAAAACGAGTAGGTAATTAATTATAAACATGTTTACTTACTAGTTTAATAAAAATATTGAATAAATCAAGACCTACGTTAAGTGGTCGGGCCACATTCATTTATACCCATGTATATACCTAATTGGCTACCTACTTTAGTAAGTAAGTAGGTATTAATATCTACGATAATTATTAGATTAACACTAAGGTAATGCTATTTTTTATACGAGTATAAGATCACGCGTAGTAACAAATATAAAATCTTACCTTAATGGCATTTCCACATAAATTACATTTGCTTGTGTTATTTGATGCATCAAACACATAATAACGATGCACAGCATCTCGTCTCGGCTGTGGCATTTTCACAGAAAGACAATTGTTGTTGTAATAGGTATAATAGGGAAGCTACAACACACACTTAAACATAAACACTGCTAAATTGCTTTTACTTCCGTGGGTCCGTCCGAGTTCCGAATCAAATGACGAATGATGAAAATAAACAAGTATAGACACGAAAAAATAAATATTATTACAATGTGTGACGAGCAAAATTGAACTATAAGATCATATAGACAATAGTTATTTTTCCATGTTTACAAGTCGCTCGGCAAGTCGGTACACGCAAGATTGGCGGACCGCCGACCGCGGTACGATGTCACGTGCGGTCGTGGTTATGCAATTTTCAAACTAATATCGATTGTAAACAGTGCATATTACAATGTCTTGAGTTGGAATGGCTTACCTTGTTACAGTGTTACAGGGTGTTGAAAGGGTAACCCGTTCGTAACAGGTTAACTACACCCGTTCGAAGGTGTAACATGTATCATAGGGTTTTCTTTTTAAACGCTTAAAAAAACCCATTCAAAAACCCTTTCAACGAGTATCCGGCCGGTCCCTGGTCCCAAACACATGTTTTGTCACTTGAGAAGAAATCTAGCACTCGGCGGCCGCTGCCGCGGCACGCTCGCTACGCCCGCTCGCCTCCGCGCGTTGTGTGGTCGCAATTCTAACCTAACCTAACCGTTTCGAATTTGACAAACTGTCATTTTGGGTGTTAATGTTACTATTTCAGGGAAACAAGATTTGGTGAGCATTTATCCATTTTGGTAGGCAAAAAGAATATAAATACAACACGTACAATTATTCTGATGAGTGTACATATATACGTAATTATTTCGGAACATAAAACGTTGTTCTTAAGGCACCTCGGTATATATTGGGTTTATTTTATTTGAAGTTAACATATTTTAATTGGTAATTAGTCTTAGGGTCTAAAAATTATTTTGGTGAACATTTAAATTGTAGCCAATACTAATGTCAATAAACAATGCTCATGTCAATATGCAAAAATTTATGTCAAGTACAACAATACATATATTTTACTAGCATGTCAACATTCTGCCATTAGATTTTTGTCTGATAAAAATTCCGAAATACTGTAACATGCTTTGATCACCAGTAAGGATTTTAGCCGTTACTTAAATAAGCTCACGTTCAATTCTTTGATTGACCGTGGTATCTGTTTAAATATGTCTGGCGCCATGCAAAATACGCTTGTATGCATTAATGCTGTGTGGGACCTTCTTACGCATAAGCTATTGTTATCCCGTCGACTTCGGTTATTAACGTCTGACATTTTTTTAAACAACTTTGGATTAGTAAATACAGCAACCTCAAAAATGTATAAGGATGGAAGAGTCAATATTTTAAATGTAATAAATAATGGTTTACATGTATCTATGACCTGCAATCCAAACATTGTCCTGATACACTTCTTCTGTGCTTTAAAGACTATTTCTCTATTGGTTGAATTCCCACAAAAAATAACACCATATCTCAGAACTGAACCCACCAAGCCATGACATGCTGTGACTCATTACTGCGGTAAGTTTATACAAAGCATAGGCAGACTTACTAATTCGTTTGGTTAGCTCCTCTGTGTGTGCTTTCCAATCTAACTTTTTGTCAATTGTTAAACCTAAGAATTTAGATGTGTTTACTGGTGTTATGCGTTGGCTGTCATAGTATATACTCATATTTGTATTTGAACGTTGGCTAATCATCGTTAATTTCGTCTATTCAATATTAATTTATAGATTATTATGTAACCATTGTATTAAGGCGGTTATTGTATTAGTACTACTTACAAGTCTGATCTTCGAACAATTTCATACATTCGTTCACATAATAAAACAATTTCAATACTTCAACGTACTGTTTTCTGTTCTTTAAATAAGATTCTATTAAATTCAAGACATCACCTCTAATGCCGTAGGCGTTCAGTTTACTTAACAACATATTATGGTCCACATAGTCAAAGGCTTGAGTCATGTCACAATATATTGAGCACACAGGTATTCTATTGTCAACATTCATATAAACATTATTCAAAAAGTCGTAGATAGCCATATTAATTGTTTTACTTTTCCGAAATCCTTTTTGTTCCTCAGTCAAAATGTTTTGTTTATCCAGGTATTTATAAATATGTGCAAAAATCGATTTTTCAAATACTTTTGATATTATTGGAACAAGCGCAATGGGCCTATAAGAGTCCATGCATTCTTTGTTATTTTTTTATATAATGGTTTTACCACAGTTGTTTTTAGGTTAGTTGGATATGTACCTTGTGTTATGCACAGATTGAGAATATAGTTCAAATGTCTAATAATAATGTAGTCTGAGACGTACTTAATTACCAGCCAATTTTGCCAGCACATCCGTCGATTGCTGAGCTTACAGAGCGCCCCGCCGGCGCGCCCGTAGCCCCGCGCCCGTCGCCGCGGCTTCTCCGCGCAGCGCTGCCGCGCTCCTTGCCCGGACCGCTGCCAGTGTCTGCAGCCCTGGCGAAATCCCTACAAAGGAATTTCACTAGCGTCACCGCGAGTGCCCCTGGCGCTCTAGCAGCGCCTATTAAGCCCATGCCAGAAAAGGCACCGAATAGGGCTGATAATGAGGACGGTTTCGTGACGGTGCAAAGGAGGAAGCGCCGATCGCGAACAACAAGAACCGCTACGGCAAAGCTTCTACAGACCCGGAGTGAGCCTGCGTGCCGCAAAGCCGAACACCGGTGTACACCGGTGTGTTCGTCGTCTCCCGCCTGCATTACACCACTAAGGCGGAGGACATCGTCGAGTATGTGCGCTAAAAGACGAGGTACACGCCGAGGGTGCAGATACTAGAATCGCACCGGAACGTCAACTTCAAGGCGTTCGTCGTGCGTGTACCGAACTGTTATCTGCCCGTCGTCATGCAAGAAGACTCGTACGGATGTGTTACTATTTTATTTCCAATTGAGTTTTATAGATATTTATCTTTGTTCGATTAATGATTTCCCATGTTGCTGTATTTACGACGTGGCCTTATTCTGGTAGATCTAATCTCGACACCTTATAGTGTCTTATTTCGTTAGTTATATTAGCTAATGACCATCTTAAGTAGCTTGCGTCATTGCACCCATCTTTTCATTAACAATTTTCAGTCTTGGACAACCTCATCCCGTTCACAAGTTGAAAATTTTGTTACAAAATTACCCAATAGGTAGAAGTTCTATAAATTTTCCAATTTCCTTGCAAATGAATACAATCCATGCCAGTATTTTTAATATAAAAGCAATATGGCGACAGAGTTATAGTATAATTACAGACAACATTGACTAGTTCAACAGGATTTTTTAAGTAGATAAATATATCGACCAACTGTTTTTTTTGCAGTAAGTTTTCATTCACTAAAATTAAGATATCCTGGCATAGATTGTATTTCGAACATTACAATTTATTTAAAAATACGATTGTTAATTTATAGTAATATTTTAAGTTGATATAGAACTGACACCTTCCGCCATACATTTCCAAATTCTTCTTACAACCGTTTTACAATTTGTTATACAAAATTCCGGTCTAGCGATCTAATTCATTTGAAATGTTTCCACTTATCTGGATGAAGTATTAAGTAGTACTATCCTTGTATAAATATGTAATTTGTAATGTGAACGGGATTAATCCGATAATATATCAGTTCGTTCAAGTAAAAATGCATGTGAGGGGCGAGCGATAACCACTGTCTCTTAACGAACGAAAGGTAGTGTCAGTTACTCGATTTTAAACTAGTATCAGAATCGAATAAAGGTAAAAAGTGCCATGGAAGGTCTATAGAAATACTGTTATTTCGATTTTTTCACTCACCCTAACTAATCGAAATATCGATAACGGTTTCGTCACAACGAAAATGTTCTCAATAATTGCCAACATTTTATTAGCCACAGCGCTGATTACTGCTTTTGCATATTTCATAAGCTAATTCATCGCTAAACGATCTACTATTGTTTTGGTGTAAAAATTGTACAACAATTTCAAATATTACTTCAGTTCAATAAGGCATGACTAATTCTTTTCTAATTACTATAGTAATTAAAAAATGATCCATTATTACATATTTGATAGCACAATCTGTACGTTAAAAACCTCGAAAAATGTATACTAATGAAGGGTAAATATGAACTGATTAAAATGCCAAAATTATTAATAATTATAATAATTGACGCTGTTACCAAATTTTATTGAAAGCAGCGCAGACCTTTGCGATACACACTCAATCTTGTATTGCACGGCTGTTGCGGCATGTCGTATACCTCATGTCAAATTTCCAAATTCTGATCGAGCTGTACGACCGAAACCTGCCGTACCAGCCTGGCAGTGCAGGATTGAGCGTCGTATTAATGAGGCCAGGGTACTCATCGGGAAGCTCATCTGCTTCAGAGAGGGGAATACACGCCCAAGGGTGATGCGCTTTGTGAGACGGGCATTCTCAGGAACTAATATTACTCCTCAAGAATATATACCCCGTGTCACAGAGCGCATCGACTTCCTGAAGCAGTAAGTTTACGCATGGGCAAACCGTATCCGTCGGTATAGACGAAGAGTGGACCGGTACACTCAGAACCGCATGTTCCAGAGCGATGAAAGGTGGGTATACAGAGCATGGGAGCGACCCATTCCCACTCAGGGTGTGACTGACGAGCGTCCACCGAATAATGACGCGATGAGTGCTTTTTGGCGAAGCATTTGGTCAGTGCCCGTCAGTCACACTGAAGGTGATTGGATGCGTGTTGTTGAGAAGGCGTGTGATTCAATACCAGAAATGGACGATATTATCATTAGTCCTCTGGATGTGGCCCGTGCAGTCCGTCCGCTGCCTAACTGGAAATCCCCAGGACTGGACGGACTGCACAATTTCTGGCTTAAATGCCTACAAAAGTCACATGTCTGCTTAGCCTCGCAAGCCCAGTCATCTTTAGAAACTGGATCGCTACCGCTGTTCTTTACGACAGGAGTTACCCACCTGCTCCATAAATCGGGTAGTACTGCGGAACCTAAAACTATAGACCAATTACGTGTTTACCGACGGTCTATAAAGTTCTTACATTCATTCTTAGAGCAAAAATCGTAAACCATGTTAACAATAACTCAATAATGTCTGTGGCCAACAGATCTGTCGACATGTTGGATAGATTATAAGAAGGCCTATGACTCGGTGCCACATACATGGCAGCTGAGGAGGGGGGGGGGGGGGGAGGGTACTGGAGTTGTACAAGATAGATGCAACTCTGCGCGCCTTCCTGATGTCATGTATGGGGCAATGGAGGACTGTCCTTCTCTATCCAGGATGTCGACAGAT
The DNA here is from genome assembly GCA_947364205.1 of Agrochola lota. Taxonomy (NCBI): domain Eukaryota; kingdom Metazoa; phylum Arthropoda; class Insecta; order Lepidoptera; family Noctuidae; genus Agrochola; species Agrochola lota. The sequence continues at coordinate 17,906,334 of OX376228.1, forward strand.
CTGGGGGATCGATGAACCAATCAGGATTGAACGGGGAATATTTGAGGGCGATAGTCTAAGTCCGCTTTGGTTCTGCTTAGCCTTGAATCCTCTAAGCACACTGCTGGAGGATTATTATTCAACAGAGCTCCCACCTCATTCTTGCCTTAATTGGCCGGCTTGAATTTAATAATTAATTCCCAAGAGCCAACGTGCTCGGAGGAAGGAAGTATTCCAGTAAGTGCTCATAGGGATCTTGACCATCTTCCGGGCTCTGGGATTGTTCTGAAAGCCGTGGAATACCTCTCCACACCTCGAGCACCTCAGGACATGTTGCCCCCTTGTCGCTACGTCACTATGTGCTAGCGACAGTTTCCGGGGGCCCATTATTGAGTGTGCAAGTCACCCCCTGCCATTTTATCCGTGTACATATAAAACATTTATCAGACAGGGGCCATAGTCCTTCTATAGTTCCAGGTCACCAGTCAACTTATGCCACCCAAACCCAAAGTCCAATAACTTTGTTTCCATATCCTGTAATAGTCCTACATCAACCGGGGGTTGTCCTTGGGTGCACTTGCATAGTACACACAGGGATTATCATCGGTTCGTGCCTCATATAATTAAAAAGGTCTTCCGGGCCTCTGCGAGATGGCCCCTCGTACGCCTTCTAAAGATCCGGGACCCCAGGGTCCCGAGAAATGTCAAGAGACGTAAAAATAATAATAATAATAGTTTATTTTCCAAAAACTTAATACTACTTTACAATGGCAATGTGGCAACAATTTCAGATAGGGTAAAGAAATTAGCGTCTGTAGCCGAACTAGGCATAGCCTGTATTTTGGCTATCAGCACCATTCCCCTTGAGTATTATAATACATTCTTGTATGTGCCAAGCAATAGAGACATATACACGATTAATTTTAAATCGTTCTGGAGCCGAAACACAGTGACTCCAGACGATTAATAGGTACTATTAGCATTGTTATTGTTTTTTTAAGACATCTAATATAGAAGTTAGAAATTTATCACTTTTATTCAGTCATTCGAGTTAAATCTTAGTAGCGCTTCCACTATTTCATTCATAAACGCAAGATCGTACGCGATCCGCTCGGTGATGACGTAGCGCGGCACAGCTGTGCGTGTGCGAGTCAGTTGACAGCGCGCTCGCGGTGGGTCAACGGACGTTGGACGAATAACCGGCTGCAAGTAAGTACCTGCAAGTAGGTATTTCATTTCTGGTACGATAGGTTGGTGTAAGTTCATTCACCTCCGTTATCTCTCGTTTGTATCGGAAGCACGGCACGGTGTTTACCACTATCACATCTCCTCGTAAACGAGAAAAACTAATCGAAATTTCATTCACCACTCTCGCATCACGAAATCACTAGTACTCGTACCTTTTCAACTAGACACGACGAGTACGCTTGGGAGTTGTATTTAAGGCCTTGAATCGAGTGTCGACCAATCGACCTAATAGTTACTTAATAAGCATACCTACCTACCATATTTATGATAAATAAAAAGAATACTGCCGAAACCAATGTTTATGTGACAATGCTTGCGGCCGCGGTGCGGTGGCTTCTACAAAGGCAGGCAATGTAAACAGAAAAAATGAATCGTTTTATCTGTCGAATAAAGTTCATTATAAGATGGTGGTGACCTTTTCTATGAAAATATTGGACCGAATTAAGACCTTATTTTTATACATTTAATTTTTATCATTTAAGTCCGGTCGGACACTTCTCAGAATAATTTTAGTAAACTGCGTACCTACTTACCTTGTACTTAGTTTGTTGAAATTTCTATTTGTTACCGTTTACGTTTAAGAAATAAAGTCTGAATTCGCTTTTCGTATTTTTATTTGTGTACCTATTTATCTATTGCGTATGTGTTTTTATGATGTCTGATCGATGTATAGTTTTTCAATGGGTACCGTTCGCAAGTGTTGCCGTTCGTCGATACGTTTTACACACATATGCATTGATCGCAAGGAAGCGTTACTTCGAGTTCTCATTATTTCACAAAAAAAACAATAAATTAGATTTTTCGTGTTTTTTTTAAATAATTTATTGAAAATAATTGTCCCAATCGTTTCGAGTTCGATGATCGAGTTTATGGCTTTTCGTTCCAGAACGAGCTAAAATTAACCGTGTATAATTAAATCAGTACTATAGAAATACAGAATAATAGTTGATAAGTAATCTAGGTAAATAAGTAAGTAAGTGCATCATTTTAATCTAATTTATTAAATGGATTGAGTGTATGTGTGTTCGTGCGTGTGTGAGTTCGTGGTGCGTGTGCGTGCGTGCATGTGCGTGTGTGGTGTATGCCAGCTAAAGTTCACTACAAAGACACTCAATCCAGTGAACCAGAAGTAATCAGCTATATGTTTTCGAATTTCTTCCACTCCGTTTATGAACCTGCGTCGCCACTCTTGTCACAATGGCAACCACCCGCGATAACTTCCTCAAGTTGTGATATTGTCTCTAGCTTATGCTTTGACGAAAACAAGATCATAAAAGAACTCAAGTCTCTGGATCCTTCCAAAGGTCCAGGACCTGACTGCATACCTGCTTATTTTCTACGCCACACTGCTACTTACATCTGCAAACCGCTAGTCATAATTTATAATAAGTGCGTCACTGACGGAATATTTCCAAAAGAGTGGAAGCATGCAAACATCACACCCGTACACAAGGGTGGGCCGAAGGGTAATGTGGAGAACTACCGTCCAATCTCGATCCTCTCCACTTTGTCAAAAGGTTATTGAGAGACTCTCCATAATGAAATATATCCATTCTTGCATAATGTCATTATACAACAGCAACACGGCTTCGTTAAACAGCGCTCTACTACCACAAACCTTCTGTCTTTCTCCAGCTTCTTATTTGGTAGTTTTGACAACGGCCTGCAAGTAGACGCTGTTTATACAGATTTTTGCAAAGCCATTGACAGCGTGGACCTTGAGCTGCAGCTTAATAAAATTGCCTTTAACGGAATTCGTGGCGATTTGTTACGGTGGTTTGCTTCGTATATTTCGAACCGCTGTTAAAGGGTAGTAATCAATGGTTATAGATCAAGTATTATCGAAGTCACATCTGGTGTCCCACAAGGCTCCATCCTTGGGCCGCTCTTATTTAACATATTTATCAATGATATAGGTGACTGTTTCCGCAACACTGAGTTTCTGTTGTACGCCGATGATCTGAAGGTCTACAAGTCCATCAAAACTGTCGATGATTGCATTTTAATCCAACAAGACCTTGATAGATTTACAGACTACTGCCACAGTAACAAATTAAAGCTAAGTTTACCGAAGTGCAACTACCTTACTTAAAAACAAGCATATTATTAGGTTTGCCTACACCTTTTGTCACGTGCTTCTATCTAAACTGAATTTAATTCGCGACCTCGGCGTTTTACTTGACTCTAAACTGTGCCTAGACTCACACATTAACAAAATTGTCAGCAAAGCTTTCCAGCTATTTGGTTTTATCATGCGGTCCACCCTTGACTTCAAGTGAACGTCATCATATGTATGCTTATATAAAGCGCTTGTTCGTTCACAGCTTGAATATGCAGTGTCAGTATGGAATCCTTTCTACAAGAAATATTCTGAAATGGTTGAAAATGTACAGTACAAATTCTTGCGTGCTATGCACTACAGATGCCACAAATCCTACTTATTATACTCTCAATTACTCAGCAGGTACAGGCTCCTCCCCCTTAGCTCTAGAAGGAATTACCTCGAAGCCACAATACTATACAAAATTGTCAGAAACAAGTTTAACTGTACAAATTTGAACAGTATGATTTGCTATGCTGTACTCGAACCATTCACAGGCGGCGGATACGCGCAGGTACTCTTTTCGCTTTGAACACTTGCCGAACTAACTCAGGCCTGCGCTCACCTGTCCGCCGTATGGTTGACACATACAACAGTACCTTTATTAACATAGATATCTTCAATTGCACAATAAGTAAATTTAAAAGCCTCATTCCCTATTAGATATCACAACAAGTGCTCATTAATATAGTATTATTGTATAATTTTGTTATCTTTGTTTGTTATCTTTTTACTTTAATTTTTCATTCTTAATTTTTTATATATTCCTTATATATACTTTTTTCCCCTAAGTCTTTATTTTTTTTATCATTTAATTTATTAATGATCCTAGTGATTAGCTCTTTTTGTTTCTTAAACTTCCATCCCTACTTGTGGACAGCGTTGTAGGTTACTTTATAACCAAATTGCTATTTTGTTAAACTAGTTGTAAGTCCTCATAATGTTACTGTTTGCTGTTCCTCTCAATAAAAAATAAAATAAAATATGAGAATGTGTGGGGGTGTGTATGCGGGGTGTATATATGTATACGTAGGTGTGCGTGTGAGAATAATTAAGCGGCGAAGGGGTGGGTGTGAGTATGCATGAGTGTCTGAGTGTGTAGGTGAGCTATGTAGTGACTGTAACTTTGTTTACATTCACTACATATATTATTAGTTTTCAATTACCTCATATTTTATCGCAGTTTTTATAATGAAGCAATGAGAATTGCAACTTACGTCCGCTTTTATTAAAACTGGACCTTAGGTGATGGTGTTACTACTAACTCAGCGATATTTTTTTATTCACGCACTTTTGCCACTAAACCGTAATTTTACCGTATTTTATATACAATTAGGCGAGTAGTAACTTTACATGTACAGTAAAACCAATATTCAGTGATAAAAGTGTGTGCTGTAACCTCTTTTACCGTGTGACGGGTCGGCCATGTCGTATTACAGTGTAGTGTGGGCGTGTGGTAGCGGGAGCCGACGGCTCGCGGGTCACTGTCAGTTGTTCTTGTCAATGTTGTGGATGGCCCAGTTGAAGGATGTCGTCCAACTGTTCTTCATGGCCTCGTTGAACTTCTGTCGGAAGTGTTCCATTGCTTTTTCTTCTGATAGGTCCATTACCTGTGACAATGTTTTGATTAAGTTAGTTGGTTTGGCAAACATAAAGTGAGGGATGGGTACACAACATGTAGCTGGTTTTTCTATATTTATTATATGATGAGTTCACCATCCAATTATTTTTTAATGTACCTCTACGCTGTCCCTCCAACCCTTGCGATATGCGCCTAGGTCGTCTCGCCACCTCTCCCTGGCCGGCCCCGGCGACGCCGTCCGTCCTCAGACCGTGTGCAGACAGTTGCCCACCGGTCACTATGCATGTGGCTGACATGACCCGCCCAATCCCATTTTAGCTTCGCAGCCTTTTTGCCTACGCCTAAAATCCCCGTTTTGGAGCGTAGTGTGTCGTATTCTGTCAGTTCGTTTTACGCCCAAAATGCCGCGCTCCATTGCTCTTTGGAAAACCCCAAGGCGGAACTTTTGCGATTCGGTGAGCGACCAGGTCTGAGCACCGTAGGTTAGGACGGGCTGAATACACATATCGATTAGTTTGCACTTCAGGGAGATCGGTAGATCACCCTTCATTAGCGTCTGCATGGACCAGTAGCTTTTCCAGGCATTTTCAATGCGGCGATCAATTTCCTATTCTTGCCCGTTTTCAAAAGTAACTAACTGGCCCAAGTAGATGTACTCATCGCCATAATGTATTTCCTGCCCTTCGACCTCGACCTTACACTTAATGCTGTTGGTCATGGCTTTTGACCATCCAACTTATCGATTTTAATAAGCCTGGTCTACGAATCACCAGAATCGCCCGTACAAGACATTGATGGACGGTCTTGGCAGTTACTCCATCAAATATAGGTATTCAGCCACATTACGTGGAAGAGAACAAAATACTTACTAAAGTTTCACGTAGATATTGCAGATCCTTCTCGGAACTGAGCTCGGGTAGACCCGTCGAGATCATCATTGAGAATAGTGAAAGAATTAGGTGCCCGTGCTTTCGGAGGATTTTGAACGCCTGTGAAAAATACGCATGGATAATTTCACTTTATCATTCAAGAATTTTATTTAACTAGGAGTTGTTATGATTGCATCAATGTAAATCCAGGAGCATCAGGAGCCAATATAAAAACTTTCAGGTGTCGAAACTCTTCCAATCAGAAATCTTGTACTTTACGATCTTTGAGCCCAGAGGTATTGAAACGACAGCGCCGATATCTTCTGACTACGTTACACACACTCTGCCAGGGTTGCAAGTTAGTCCGAAAGGGATATCGCGGCCCCGGCACACAGGCAACGGAACGCACACGGGTGGGTTTTAGTCAGTAAAAGTCAGACACGCCCTCCCGCTTCACTCAGAGCGGGAGAAGTTATTTGATAATTTCCCAACCTAAAAAAAAATAATTACACACTGAATTGGCCCAACAAGACGGGCCCGCCACGTTTTTGTAGCTTCATAACTAAAATGCGGAGTGAACCATCGTATTCATCTGTGACGACAGCATAAAAGCAAGTTCAAAGTGTGAGTGAAGTACAATATTTAAAACCTGAAAGCTTTTTCTAGAATTAATAATACGAGTTACAAAATAATATATCCTCACCGTTTCGCAATGCTCCCTAAATATCTTGAAGTCGATAGGCAGTTTGTCTCCCGAGCCCTTCTGACCTTTATTGATAACGTGTATGAAGTCATGCGTCAGTACGAAGGGCGCGCGCTCTCGCTTGAACCCGTACCACTGCTTGAAGTGCCCCAGGAAGTGACCGAAGTCTATGTGGAATAGCTGCAGGAAATGGACTGTTAGGTAAACACAAATCCTGCTGGGGTTGCGCGTTTGTCCGAAAGGGATATCGCGGCCCCGGCACACAGGCAACGGAAGGAACGCGGGTGGGTTTTAGTCAGTAAAAGTCTGACACACCCTCCCGCTCCGCCCAGAGCGGGAGAAGTTACTTGATAATTTCCCAGCCTCAAAAAAAAAAGGTAAGCATAAATGGTGAGTATTTTAAATATTACTAAACGATAGCCTCGTTGGTATAGAGGTCGCAAGCACTACCGCTGAGCACGAGGTTCTGGGTCCGATTCCCAGGTCGGTCAAAGTGTTGTGGCGGCATTTACATCGCCACATGCGAACTACGCATCAAAGACCTGAAGTTTAACAACAGCTGACGTCACACAAATCCTGCATAGCAAAATTAGAGTTTACTGCGCGATAGACATATATACAAGCTTCCGACTTCAACCTCTGGGCAGTTGTTGCACGCCAGACACGACGCCGCGGTCGGAGGATCCTCCCTGTTCCTCATACCATTAAAGTGTTATCAGGTTTTTCCATCAGGAATTTCTCAGTGGCAGCCCGGAGTCTGGATTAGTGCCCGGTTGGTGGCAATAGGGTCGCCCCCTATTACGTGGGACTTAAACATAACTGGCGTAATGTGGGTTTACTATAGTGGGGGTACACCTCTGCCTAATCCTTCGGAGATCACAGGCGTGATGTTATGTTATAAAGCCGTGTTGTGTGTTTAGTACGATAAAACTGCGAGTCGACTGCGGTCGGGCAAATATTATTAAGGAAAACAAAGAATTGTACAGTACATATGACAGTAAAATATTAACAGCTAAAGAATGCTTACTGTACAATAGCGATGATGCCTGTGTAAAAAAAAAAAAAAATATAATTAGTCCGTCAGTCAGATAATAAAAAAATAATAGACACGTATTTTTTGCTTTATCATATTAATAAAAAAAATACTTAGTGGAGAGTGGGGAGTGGGGGTCGCTACGTCACTAATATGTATAAAATCTACATACTCGTGACGTCATGGCACATTTTACCTCAATGTATCGCCGTAATGTTTAGATTACGTAAAAAAGAAAAAATACGTGTCCAATATTTTTTTATAATCTCCAAGACAGACCAAAAAAAAATTTTAGTCATCATCCCTATTCTCTACGTTTCGACGGATAACAAAAATGAGGTACAGTGAAGATATGATATGAAATGAAATTGTTTATTCTGTAAATAGGATATCCTCTCGTCTGTCAGGATGACTCCTGTGAATGACTTTTAAACGTCATATTAAAAGTTTCCTATCCGACTACTCTGAGAAGAAAGGCCGAAACAAACTCAGAGGTCACAGCCTCTTTTAAAGTCTAGACATAATCTTGGTCAAGCCATATGAGGACCATGTAGAGTAGTGTCTGAAATGGTCTTTTGAGAAAAGGACCACACAGATTTGAGTGGACCTGTCCAGTCAGTGCAAGCATTTGTGTTACATTTGTCAGTAATCTTGGAGCTCAATTCAGAACATAAGGAGCTCAACTCGACGAACAATACCAAAGAAAGGACATTTGGGTAGGCCGCATAAACTACTGAAACTGCCAGACCGTCATTAAAACTAACTGAGTAAGGAAAAAAAAATGAGTAATGAAAAACATATTAAAATTTCAATAACTATCCATATATTCACAATAGGTAATTAAAATAATATAGGTAATACTTTACTGTTTTAATGTTTAAATAAAACTGGTATATTTTAATGATTTTACTAAATAATTCTAATGTCAAGTTTTATGGTTTTACCACAAGGTTTAGCAGAGCGAGCAGCTCAATCCCAAGCTTGTTTATCTTCTAAATAATCTGAAATTTTATAGTACCCTTTTTTACAAAGTTTGGTTTTAATACAAATTTTAAATCGTTTAATGGGTAAGTTTCGAATGTCAATAGGAAGTTTGCTGTAAAAGCGTATACATTGACCCATGAACGAGTTGCCTACTCTGTGGAGACGAGTGCGATGTACAGCAAGGTTGTTTATTCCTGGTATTTAAACTATGAATATAGGACATTTTCTTAAAATTTTATATATTTTTGTGTACATACATTAGGTTTTCAAATATAATATATTGTGAGGCTACAGTCAGAATATTTACTTCTTTGAATTTTCCTCGAAGGGAATCTCTCGGACCTAGGTTGTAAATGGCTCGAGCAGCCCTTTTCTGTAGTTTGTTCTACAGAAAAGGGCTGCTCGAGCCATGCTGATAGAGTTAATGTCCGAACAGGTTCCCCAGAGAAGAACCCCATATGACATAAGACTATGAAAGTAACTAAAATAAACAATTCTGGCTGTATCGACGTCAGTTATCTGTCTAATTTTTTTAACAGCATAGGCGGCCGATCTTTGCCTTCCTGACAATTTTTCTATGTGTGGGCCCCATTGTAATTAACCGTCAATAGTGATTCCAAGAAAAACTGTCGACTCAACAGGGTCTAGCTCTATTCCATTAACTTGAACATTGGTAGTTACCTGCCTGACATTTGGCGTTGAAAATTTAATGAGTTTAGTCTTTTTTTTCGTTCAGGAGGAGATTATTTACATTAAACCAATGCACAACTTTAGAGAGTGCATCGTTAACTTGTTCAAAGTTAACTAACCGACGTTTGATTTAAAATATAAGGGAAGTGTCATCTGCGAATAATTCGATCTTGTGATTATCCCTTATGTGGTAAGGTAAGTCATTTATATAAATTAAAAATAAGAAAGGACCTAGAATTGAACCCTGCGGAACGCCCATGGTGACCGCAGATCCTGCAGATCTCTTGCCATTAACATCGACCACCTGAATTCTGTTGTTCAGATAAGAAGTTAGAAAGTCGAGAGTCTTGTCCCTCATACCATAGTGGTACAGTTTTGTGATGAGTGTATCATGATGTCAGCAATCGAAGGCCTTGGACAAGTCGCAGAAAATGCCAAGAGCATCTTGCGACTCCTCCCAGGCCTCGAATATGCTCTTCAGCAATTCCACGCCCGCGTCTGTAGTTGACCGACCCTTTGTAAAACCAAACTGTTTTAGATGTAGTAAATTATGTGCATTGAAATGTTCTAGCATTTGTTTCAAATTTAATTTCTCAAAAATTTAGCTTAATGTAGGTAATATCGAAATAGGCCGAAAATTCGTAGGATCAGTTGTGCTGCCAGACTTGAACAGTGGAATCACTTTACTAAGTTTCATCAGATCAGGAATACATACATGTAGATTACTAATTAATTGACTTTCAAAATGCTTTCTGATAATTTTTTCACTGGGGGTACCAAAAACTATGAAATAAAATAAAAAATGATGTAGTATTTATCTATTAAGAAATTCTCAGGAGCAGTTTGGATTTGTACCCAGTTGATGAACATACGCTTGCTCTTTATTACATTACATGGATCTAGATAATATCATGGATCATAACTAGCGAAATATGGGCTTACTTATAGTCCTCTGTATATCCCTTTGAGGAATACAAGACTGATGTTAACTTGTGGAAGAAGCCTTTTATTTTGTTAAGTACCTGGTACCTACTTGCTGAAAGGCCTACACTGTCCTCACATATCTATTAACACTGTTATTTGAAAATATTGTAAAAGTCAATTATTTTTAAAAGAGTAACCGTGGAGTTTCTTGCCGGCTCTTCTCTATAGGAAACGACCAATTGAAACCGTGCCAGCCTAGTTTTTGACGTTTCATAAATGCCAATGTGGGTGTACGGGAAATAAAATATTTATATTTTTGATCTTTTCACTAGCAGTATTATGATGGTAGTATCTCACCTGACCACTAGTCTTGACCATGATGTTGTCCGGATGCCTGTCAGCGATACCTAACACGTAGGTCGCGACGCAGTAGCCGGCGCAACTCATTGTGAACTCGTCCACTGCCTTATTGAAAGCAGCATCGTTGTTCTCGGTATTTCGTTTTAGCCAATCTGTGTGAGAAGAGAATTAAGTATTTATTTGTGCCTAAAAATTATGATTTATAATTTTGTTCTGAAAATAGTAATGCCAAGTTTTAAATTAATACACGTAGGATAAACGATTTTTTGTAGAGCACAGCAGTAATAGCCTGGTGGTGTGACCGTCAGACTGCCAAGTCATAGGTCTCGAGTTCGAACCCAAAGCACGCACCTCTGACTTTTCGGATTCATGTGCGTATTGTATAATTATCACTTGCTTCAAAAACGGTGAAGGAAAACATCGTGACGAAACCGGCATGCCTGAGAGATATTTGTCGATGGCGTATGAAGCCAAGCCAGAGGCCCATGGGCGGCTTTAAAACTATGACACCAGGTGAGTCACTAACCACACGAAAATAAGAAGACCGTTTTTTTGTAAAACAGTACTTTACAGCACATTTCACCTCTTGGGGGTTAATGTTCCTCCTCAATGATTGATGAGTCTCAATGATTTCAGAGTGTCACAAAACATTTTTACAGAACTATAACACTGATATCATTTGTTTACATTTCCTTATATAAAAGGCATGAATCATGTAGAAAACAAACTAAAGGATTTAAAAACTTTTTACAAAACAAATACAACCGACTTCGAAAAAAAAAACATTACAAAGTGAAAAATAACTTTAATTTCGGAAGTCGGTGGCAAAAAACAAAAATTCAAAACCAAAGACACCGACTTCCGAAATTAAAGTTTTTTTTCTGTAAAAAGTTTTTATTTTTCACTTTTTAGTTGTGGTACCTACCCCACTCAAATTCGAATATCACTACCTGATATGTAAATAAGTGACAGGAAGTTATCATCATATCATCCACATATACTAAGTAGGAAAAATACGTATTACTGAAGCTTACTCACAACTATCCAAGCAAAGTTAATAAAATTTATATGGGACCAACTTGGGAGCATAGTAAGCATACAATTTCATATAATTTTCTAAATTGGTCCGCAATTGACGGAGAAATCGGCGGACATACATAAAAAAACATACGCTATGAACATATAACCTCCTCCTTTTTGGAAGTCGGTTAAAAATAAAACAAAACAAAGAAATAATACAATACTCACGCAATAACGTCGACTTATTAATAGTAGAAGCGGCGTTGAAGAGCGCGCTCTGCTTCTGAATGTTGGCTACCGTCTCCGCGTCCTCTACGACCTCGATCATACCTACTGCGTTCTCCATCGAGATGCAGTTGTATGGGTTCATTCTGGGAAAAAATAACATGAAATAAATAAATGTAATATTTATTTCAGACAAACTGTTTAATTTAGGGGTGGGCGTTGCGACGACGAACCGTTTACAAAGACTGGGGGCCTACTCCCTAAGCGAAATCCGTTCGTACGGCCGTCGTTACGGGCGCTTCGTTCTTCGTCTCACTTACGGACATACCGTAAGTTAGACAGAGAGCGAAGCGCTTGTCCTCTGTTTTGTGTTCTGCGACGATGAAACCGTTTTACGTCCTAGGTTCAAACAGTCTTCGCTGCACAAACCAGTCTTCCAATTACTACGACTACACTCGAGAATGAAATGATTCAACTATCTATCACACTCGTCGCGTTGTCGTCCAACGTTCCGCGTTTGTTTACAAAACAGTCCGTACAATAAAAAGTGAACCTGTTTGTCAATGACATAGAGTTGATAATGTATTACCAGTTGGCAATGCTGTCGTTCGTGATGCGACGAAACCATTTCCTAAATTTCAAATCGTTGTTAGTTGTAAGAAACTGGAACTATTTCGCTCGACGATAAATTTCGTCCTATAAGCCATCTTCAAACCAGTTGCAACGACGACCGTTTTCTGCAACTGTTTTCGTCGTTGGTAAAACGGTTGCGTTTCGTCCGTCAAAAATTCGACAACGACCCACCACTAGTTTAATTAGTAATAATAGCTATACAAAATAAGTAGGTTTTTTTTAAAATTTAAAATTAATATAATATTTTATCTCGCTTCATGCTCAGTTTCCTTCGTAAGAAGTTATAAATTTTTCATCTTTATAATTCTCGGCTTTTTAGGTATATTTTACTCATAAAATTAAAATAAATTTGTTGACTCTGACATGCATCGGAATGAAATGAAGTTATGGGGTAAATATTCGATCGATCTTATCGTTGCAGAAATGCCATTCAAGTAGATAGATAGATAGATAGATAAAACATTTATTCAGTGCATACAAAAGACACACAAAAGCACAATTAAAAGATAAAAAATTACATGAATATACATAAAAACATGATGCCACTATACAAAAAATAAAAACATAAGTAATTCAAGAAATGAAGTGACATCACTACATACTTTGTTTAAATGAAAAAAAAAAAGGTAAAACAAGGTGTAGTGTACGTCTAAAGGTTGCACCAAATGGGAGTCCAGCTCAGCATGTGTCAGGCAAATATACCTGACGCTGATATTCTGCTGGATACGGACATCGAGCAGACGAGATAAATTGGTGTTGTGACAAAGTGTTATGCGTGTGAAAAAAGTAAGTATACCCGCAACTTAGTAAAGTCAACGCAGTAAAGTTTTGCCTTTGGAAACGTTCTTGTTCATTAATGTGTTGATATTGTTGATTACTTTATTATATATATAGTCATATGTATAATGTTGAAATAAATAATCTTAATATAATTATAGTAGCGTGGGTGCAAATAAATAAACGATTCAATGGCTAATTTAAAATAATAATGGTTACTCATAGTATATAAATATAGGTTTTTTTTTTTTTTTTTTTATTTACCATTAAAAAAAAAATATTACAAAGTGTTTCAGCAGAATAGCATTTTTAAACCACTAAGGTTTGTACTTAATGCTACATGTTAATTCTACATCATAGTAAAACAAAAACAAGGTAAACAACAAATATAACAAAATACATTATTTCGAAATTTGGTAACTTCATCTCAGGTGATATGCTGGTTATTACATAAAACAAAGGTAAAATAGAAAAAAAAAAAAAAAAAAGGTAAATAGAATGTGTATTATAACTATTATATGTAGAACAAAAGATCCTCAGCTATTCAATTACTACATACCCCCTTGTTCACAGGTTTGTGATCACCAGTTACGCCAACTAGACGGATTGACTCGGGAAGAACACGACAGCCAGTTATAAATGGATGTGTTCGAAATGGTCATACCCAGTTTTTGCTGAGAGGCAATAAGAAACTGCCGCAGTCGAACTCTGAAGGCAAGTGTATTATAAAACTCTTAACGTCACGAATCACATGCGAACGGTGACTACATTTAATGTTTTTGGCCGTTTCAAACGCCGGTATTGGGTCGGTATCAAACAGCATGCGTAAAACATTTCTCCCACAGCTTAAGGAGCGTTCGCTAACGTCAGTTGACCCGCAGTAACATGCAGGTCAACCGAAGAAAATGGTAAATTACCCTTAAATCATATCCATTGTTCTTCCAGAGCCTATCTATGATGCGTAACATCTGTAGCGTGAGCATGTCCTGTCGCAGATCGTCGCCGATCTTCAGTATGGTGTTAAGGCCCCCGAGGGGTCCGCATTCTGTGTGGCTATATTATAGTAACAAACTCACCTAAAATCATATCCGTGGTTCTTCCACAGGCTATCCATGATCCGTAACATCTGTAGCGTGAACTCTATAATGCTAATGTCGGCCCCCGAGGGGTCCACGTTCTGGTTCTGTGTGGCTATATTATAGCAATAAACTCACCTAAAATCATATCCGTGGTTCTTCCACAGTCTATCCATGATCCGTAACATCTGTAGCGTGAACATATCCTGTCTGAGATCGTCGCCCATCTTCAGTATGATGCTAATGTCGGCCCCCGAGGGGTCCGCGTTCTCAAACCGGAGCTGTAGAGGCCGCTTCTTGCTGTCCATTACTCGACAGTCATCCGGCCTAGGATACGAAACGTTAGTTAGAATTTTGTATTGGAGACTTCGATTAATATTACACTGGAGAGAATACTAATTGAGAAAATCAGAAAAAAAATGTTACATTAAATGCTGCATAAAATGTATTATCGGTGGTTGTTAACAATGATTTTCAAAAGGCTACATAATTACAATACGGCCGATATAGCTTGGCAGTTCCGAACTTCGTGCAGAGGGCTGCGTAGTAACATTTTTAGGAACCAAATGGTGACATGAGGCGAGTGTGAGTGAGATAACATGCGCTAAGGTTCGTAGTGCCTATGTTCAGACCTGCCAAGTTATATCGGCCGTATTGTATGTACACTGTTGTTCCAATTCATTTCTGACATTGAGTTTAGCATAATTATATAGGGCAAAATAAGCTTGAGATGCGCTACGATGCCTACGCTAAAGTTTAGCATTTCCGTTATCGTTATTGAGGAATACCGATGACAGTAATGTTAAACTTTAGCGTATGTATCATCAGCAAGGAAAACCAAATCGTTATCACACAAACTAACATTACATTACTGTCTATAATTCACTTGACGCTAAAACCCGTAAAACACAAAAAAAAAACTCCACAGCATATCCTCACGCCAGCTATGTATTTTATTTACACTTACTTGATCCTCTTGCACACAAAAGTAGGGTTTAGCGGCGACACAAAGTCACACAGTGTCTCCACACAGTGCTGCTCTTGCAGGTGCTGGGTGAGGGCAGCGCGGGCTTGCCTTATCTCCTGCGAGCGCACGCATTGGGTGGCCCCTGAAACAGCCAAAATAATGCTCAGATAACGAATGAGTTATTGGCGAAAATATGTTGGTAAATGATGGAAAATGTAATACAGGGTCAAATTAAACTAGCTAGCTAAACTCCACAGACGTGATTGGTAATGACATCTTAACATAATAAAACAAAAAAGAAATTAATATGACAAGTTTTTTTTTGGCTGATCAACAGCAGGTATAGTTTGACCGCGACCGATGTTCCGCGCCTTAGGAATGCGCGGCGAAGCGAGGGGCAGCGTTGACGAATGAGCGGCGGGCGGGGCGCCGCGTGTTGTAAGCTTTGACGAATGAGCGGCCCACACTGCCCCCTTGTCTCGCCGCGCACATACCAAAGGCGCGGTACAGTGATTTCAGTCAAACTATAGTGTAGTCAGTTCTTGCAAATCATTTTTTTTGTTTTGGTGTCTTCTTCACATACTAGATGGGATTCGATATCTGAACACGATAAACAAAAAAAAAAACAGATTTTAACAACTCACACTTCAAGTATCATCACTACAAGCGGTCATACAAAACATTACACGAATCTCGTCATCTGTTCCAAACTAAATGATAAAGTGATACCAGACAATACAAAGTTTCCTTACATTTAAGTTTGTCGAGACAAGTGATCTGCCGCGTGAGGCTGTTGATGTGGTCCTGGCAGCCGCGGCAGTACGCCTCCAGCAGGAGCCCGAAGCGCACGCCCACGGCCGGCACGTGCATCTCAGATCTGAGGATGGCAGTTGCACGATGTTACAGAAAAGTTTGAATGTAAACTATAGACAATATGATAGTTTATAATAAAAATAATAAAAAAATGTTTTTATTTCAGACACATTTGGCCCATAATATTGTTAGTAGAAAATTATTATTATTATTAGTAGAAACAAAACTATTTTTTAAATTAATTAATTTAAGTATTTCCCGCCCATTGAGGCCCCGGGCACTCGCACTTGTGCTTGAACCCAGTGTCCCAGAAGGGGGTTGTCCAGCTTGTGGCTGAGCACGCTCAGGATGGTGTTGGCGCTCCCACGCGTGCGGAACATCACTGAGGCGATGCTGCGCCGCAGCACAGTGTGAAAGCCGTCTGTGTGCGCGTGCGCAAACATCGCAGACGCACTTCACTAGCGCGGAAGCCCCACCAGCAAACTGAACGCGTTATTAAACTGTACTCGGAGAGCGTTGATGGCCCGCTGCGTGTAGTTAACCCACAGATTGCAGGTGTAGAGAGTTTGGCAGAATGCTTTATACAGAGTGATCTTTACCTCTAAACTACTCCTCGCAAATCTGCGTGCCAACATGTTACAGCGGACCGCCATCGCTCTCCTCTCCCGTTCTATGTATCGTCTTTCAAATCCTCGGTGACCGAGGTATTTAAACACACTCACTCTTCGAAGAGCGAAAGCATTAAGTAGCACAGGCAAAATAATAATAAATAATACTAGGGCTTAATACTACGTTTCATATTTGTATAGTCCCCGCACGTCAAAGGTGACGTGGCATTGACAGCTTATTTATTTCGTAGCAGTAGTTTGCAGGTTTTCTTAGTTCAAGTGTCACGAGGGCGAGGCGCGGCCGAGGCGACGGTGTGGTGCGGGCGTTGCGCCGGCAATTTCATATTTCATACAAAATGTTTAGGAACGACGTGGCGCGGAACGTATACAAGCGGGCGAAAGGACGACGGTGAGGCGCGGGCGATGTGGGTATGTTCCGCGCCTCTCGCCATTTATGTATGTCCCGCGACTTACCAAATCCATTAGGCCACAAAAGTTCACGAGACCCACGGCCGTTGACGCCGAGATCAGCTGGAGTAATTCGAAATTATTAGTTTAGAAAATCTTTTTGAAGTGAAACTTCTATATAGACGGGGGGTATTAGGATTTTTCTGTCACGAAAAAGCGTTACGGCCGCGTGGAGGGGGTAGACGATATATCGCGTGGTGAGAGGCGGCAGCGGCGGAGGGAGAGAATAGATTGGAATCTCAAGTTTTTATATTGAACCGATTTGAAAAATTATTTCACTGTTGGGAAGCTACACTATCCCCGGGTGACATAGGCTGTATTATATTTTTTTTTAAATTGGGATCCTTACTAAAACTCCAACAATGTATCCCAAGGTGTAAAAAAATTACCTAAAATATTCTTTACATCGCCTGCGCTGCGAAAACTATTGATGAAAGAATAAAATAATGTACTACGACTTTGCAGAACAAATCATTATTAACAAAAAATATCGCGACAGCATATATCTAACTATTATAGTTATGCCACAATAAGTGTTCTTTTATTTTTTTAATTTAATTGAAATGCAGCCGCTAGAAAAGGCTCTTTATTTGTATCTTGGTATTAATCCTTATCAAAATAAATTACTTCATATTCGAGACTGCTTCAATGCCTTTATATAACTTTTTGAATTATTCAATTCGGACATTCCATTCGAAAGATATCACAAGTTTAAAAAAGTAATTATTAGAAAAAAGTTGCGTGGTAGCTGCTCACCCTGCTCGGCTAGCTAGGCAGCACCTTATGCAATGTAGGCGTCACTGGGGTGTACGGGTCAATGTCAATGTCAGTCAATGTTAAGAAATGAAGTGCCGTCGGCGCACCTACCTACCTACCTACCTATCCTACCCTACCTATCTACACTACCTACACTACCTACCCTAGGTACCTACCTATCTACACTACCTACCCTACCTAGCAACGGACAAGTGGCAAAACGAATCGCAACAAAATTAATTCTAACTTGAAGTGTAAAACTTCAAGTTAAAATTAATTTTGGCAGATTGTTAATGTACTTGTCCAATTTGAAAACCTGCCCGTAAAACTTCAAGTTAAAATTTTGTTGCGATTCGTTTTGCCACTTGTCCGTTGCGATTCGTTTTACCACTTGTCCGTGGAAGTTTCACTTCTACTATGCGTCCCAGCACACATTTTTTTTGTTCTTTGTTTACGTATATATTTTTTTATTTTCGATGCATTACGTGTGTTAAACTTCGAAAAATAAATATTGTAAGGATTAGTTAAGTAAAATAATAAACACATAACATTACCTTAAATGCCAAAAGAGGTAGTGTCCGATGGTCATGTTCTTGAAAGCCCTCTTGAGTAGGAACACGGAGAGGTCGCACATGAGATACGACTCATGTTTCAACGCCTGCACCAATTGCAGGAGGTAGAGTAGGAGGTCGTCGTCACTATGGAAGATAATACAATTTTATAATACTGGATTCATGAAGTTGCTTGCTATGGAATGGTTTCATCGGAAACCCAGTGCATTATCACCATCATTTCAAACCAAAGACTGGACTGCTGGATATAGGCCTCCCACTGTCAGCAGTTTTCAGAGAAAAATATCTCACGTCATGCAGCGAGCACGAAAAAGAACAACTACATCCTAACAACAGAACTTTCAGGCACAACACTGACGGCCGGTGTCCAGATAGGTGTCAACAAGTTTTATCAGACCGTAAGCAAGCAACATTATCCCACTCCCTGACCGGGTAACCTGTGGTACCTGTAATTTTTGGCCAATCTGTCTATCAGAAAAAAGTAAGTTAGAGTTTAATTCCTATGAATTTTTTTTTAAAGTTTTTGCGGTTTCTGACTTTTCTAGTACTCAAACCTCAGTTGCAGATAGTTTTTTTGTTCCTTATAAGAAATAGGATCGATTTGCATCAAAAAAAGTTTTTGTAAAAATTACCATTTTCTTGCTTATATTTTTTTTTCTAATCTGTGAATGCAGATCAACATGTATCAAAAAGTTAACGACAGTCTCCTAGGACCGTTTTGCTGTAGTTACAACGGTTATAGTACCTGCCCCGTCTCAAAAACCACCTGTATGTTCTAAATAACTTTGGACCAGAATTCGGTAGATAATGGTACTTTAAAGTTCGCAATACCAAATTGTACTATTTAGCTGGAGAGTCAATCTGACCTGATCTTGCCAAGACACTTGACTGCGAAGCTCCTGACGGCACAGTCGGCGTAGGCATAGTCCAGTAGTTCTAGCGCGGACTCCACTCGCAGCATGGGCCAGTCTGCTAGCATGCGTCGCACACTGGCCGCTTCAGCCAGTTCGCCCCATTCGACGCAGGATAGTAGTTTTGGAAGAAGCTCCGGTGCTTCTATGCGAAAACGTTCCCTGGAAAACGGTATATTGGTGTTCAGTTTTGTTCCAAACAGACTGGAGCATCGCAGAGATTTGGATTTTCCGATGATGGGGCATAATACACTTTGTTTTGAGCGACATAAAATGCAAATTTGCACAAATTCTATGCATTTTTAGATAAACGCCACAAATAAAAAAAAATTACAGGATTTGCAGTGGCTAGAAATTGGCTATTCAGATTTAAAATCCTTTTGATTAAGACAAAAGATTATTTATTCTTTACCTCGAAGCCCAGATGTCTTTCCTGTCCTGTTCATGCATCTCATACATGGGATCCTTCTCTGCGACGGCTCGTAGCCTCTCAAAATCCCTACTTAGCCTCTCCATCACCTGCGGGGACACGGTCTCGATATGTTTCGAGTAGTCTTTTACAGTCTCCTCTTTAGGAAATAGGACGGGGTATTGGCAGTCGTAGCTGAAAATAAAGCGTTCTGATTACATACAAAAATTAAAAAAAACTATCATCTCAGTTTACATAGATTTTTTTAAATGAAAATTTCTTTAGGTGCGTTGAGCGATTTTTGCTGGAAGCTAATCTTGTGGATTCGCATAGTATTGGGCTATAGAATATATATGTAGCTATACCAGTTTTAAGTTTTCACTTTTGCTTTTATCTTTCTCCCGTATTTTCGACATCTAGGTTTTAAGGACTCGTCTCTATGCATTTCCACCGGGATGAGTAGTAGTAATAAATTATCGTCATCTTCTAAGGCGCAAGTTTAATTGTGTACAGCACAAGCCTTCCAGTTTTTAGGGTTCCGTGCTTCCGAATGAAAAAAACGGAACCCTTTTTGGATCACTCGTGTGTCTGTCTCTCTGTCCGTCTGTCACAGCCAATTTACTCCGAATCTAATCGACCGATTAAGTTGAAATTTGGTACACATTTGAATTTCTGTGACCCAAACACGGACATGTAACGTAAATAAATGAATTTTGTATATGGGTCACTTTTGGGACGCAAATAAGAAAATTAAAAAATAGTTTTGCAAGCTGTACCGCGTGACATATCAAATGAATTGTGAGGTCTGAAACATTTTTTCAATAACTTTTTTAGAAAAAAATTGACCATTCCCCCCCTTAATCTCCGAAACTACTGACCCAATTTTTTTTTACAAATATGCTAAATAGTTCTACACTTATAGATTACAGGAAAACCTATAAGAAGTCTATGGTTTTAAAATAACATGATAAATCTCTCAATATTGTGCGCGTAATGGGAGAACATGTTTTTAACTACAATGTTCAGTTTGTTCTTGGGAGAAATACATCCCAATTATGGAACCCGTCATTGAGCGTGGTCCGACACGCACTTGGCCGGGCTTTTTTTGCTATCTCTAATGATTTTTTTTTTCTTGCTGTCTAATGTATTTTGTTACATTGTGTATTTGTGATCAATAAACATACTTCTTCATACTCACTTTGAGAACTTCACCTGCAAGGCAGCGCAGGATTCCGTGTTAGGATTGGACACGACAGTCCCTAAAGGATGCAGCACGAGGTCATCGCCCTGCGTGTCGTCGGCGACGTGCGTCCACATGGACAGCGTGACGCCGTCTGTGCGCAGTTGCTCCTTGTAGTCGAAAATCATCGTATTCGCCCACGTCAGTCTGTTTACATGCTCCTAGAATAGATGAAGGGGATGTTTCAGAAAACTATTGATGAAAAATACAGGCACAAATGTCGTAAATGGCACAAACTATATACCTAAGAAAATAAGCTGGGACGATTTTTAACTCAGTTGTTAGCTGTTATAAACAAAAAAAACTGAATCTATGCATAGGGGCAGGCAGGGGCATAGGTGCACAGAATAGTACAGAAGGCACACTCTGCATTTTAGGTATGAAGCTACAAGTACGCGGCGGGCTCGTGTTGTCGATGTCGGGCCAATTCTCGGAGCGTAACGTAGTCAGTAGATATAAGAGTTACGCGATAGAAAGAGAGGCAACTTCTAGGTGAATATAACTGTACGTAGGTAATTAGATTTTATTGTGCAAGAGTCGCTTTTTATTAGGGTTCCGTAGCCAAATGACAAAAAACGGAACCCTTATGGATTCGTCATGTCTGTCTGTCTGTATGTCCGTCCGTATGTCACAGCCACTTTTTTCCGAAACTATAAGAACTATACTGTTGAAACTTGGTAAGTAGATGTATTCTTTGAACCGCATTAAGATTTTCACACAAAAATAGAAAAAAACAATAAATTTTGGGGGATCCCCATACTTAGAACTGAAACACAAAAAAAAAAAACATTATCCCCATATGTGTAGGGTATCTATGGATAGGTCTTCAAAAATGATATTGAGGTTTCTAATATAATTTTTTTTCTAAACTGAATAGTTTGCGCGAGAGACACTTCCAAAGTGGTAAAATGTGTGTGTGTCCCTGTAACTTCTAAAATAAAGAGATAAATGATAAAACTAAAAAAAATATATGATGTACATTACCATGTAAACTTCCACCGGAAATTGGTTTGAACGAGATCTAGTAAGTAGTCTTTTTTTTAATACGTCATCAAACTCAAACTCAAAGCATTTATTTCAAATAAACCAATTACAGGTACTTTTGAATTGTCAAGGGGTCGGTCAGTCAGAAATATGAAGCTAGTTGCCCATTCCAACACGTAGTAGGTTCCTATGGAGAAGAACGGGCCAGAAACTCCACGGACACTCTTTTAAATCAGAATATTTTTACAAAATATTGGTTACATCATCTATGTTGTAATTATACATGTGAGAACAATGTAAAAAGACGTGCACGTTAAAAGCGTCAGTAATAAAAATAAAATCAAAAACAATTCAAAAATTAAAATAAATTCAAATAAGCCGTGGCAGCTAAGAGATGACCAGTCCCCACTGACGGCGTCCGTTCACGAACATGACGCATGCATCAGCACCATTTAGCTCAACCATTTTGAAGGGAACATAATGATCCATCCATCCACACACACGCCACCACCAGCGAGACATTTGAGTGAGCATGACATACTCTCAACCGCCAGGGCACACTCAAGTCAATGAAAGACGTACCCAGTAAATGGTAACTGTAAAGTAGGGACATAGTGTTCACACATGTGCTATGCAATTATATAATACTAAGAGATTGAATTTATACAATCTAAAGATAGTTTTACAATCTTCAGCAGCTGCAACAATATTTTGAATGCTAATCAATTAGTTTATGCGCCCCTGTGGAGCTGGACCAGCGTTGAGCCAAGCATTTTTGCCGTCGATGTAATCCCCCAACTTATAATATGCTTGGCAGCATAGTGTACGTTTTATACAAGATTTAAATTTCGTTTCATTCAATTGGAGTATGTGGGGAGGTATTTTATTGTAACATTTCAAACAGTACCCCATGAAGGATGAGTCTACTTTAGCCAGTCTGAAACCCGGTTGAATCAATTGGTCCCTATTTCTAGTCCTATAATTGTGTCTATCACCTCTTTTACTAAAAAGACTTAGATTTTTCCTAACGTACATGATGTTGTCATAGATATATTGACAAGGTACCGTCATGATATTAATATCTTTAAACAGTTCCCTTAGAGAATCGCGTCTGCGGAGGCCATACGTATATATTGCTCTGATGGCTCTTTTCTGCAGAATAAAAATAGAGTCGATATCTGCAGCCCGTCCCCATAGTAAAATACCTATGATACTATGAAAATAACTGAAATAGACTAGCCCCGCGGTATCTACATCAGTAAATTGACGGATTTTTCTCACAGCATATGCTGCTGAACTTAGGCGTCCTGCAAGAGATGTTAAATGAGGACCCCATTGCAGCTTTGAGTCGAGCGTGATCCCCAAGAAAACAGTTTTATCGATGAATTCCAATTTCTCCCTATTCAAAACTATGTCACAATCACTACTTTTAACATTCGGTAAAGCAAATCCAATGCATTTAGTTTTTTTCCCATTTAATACTAAATTATTAGCAGTGAACCAATTTTGAACCTGCAGTAGGGCGTTATTTACGTCGTCAAGATTTGATGCACGTCAGCAAATAACACCGTTTGTGGTTGGTTTTTTAATAAATGGGGTAGGTCATTTACGTATACTAAAAAGAGGAAAGGACCCAATATCGAGCCTTGTGGTACACCCATTTTTACTTTTAGACCGAGTGAATTGACCCCATTAATTTGAACTTGCTGTTGTCTATCATTTAAATAACATTTTAGCAAACTGAGCGCAAGTTTACCTAGACCGTAATGCTCAAGAGTAAGGTTTCATGATTTACGCAGTCAAATGCTTTTGAGAGGTCACAAAAATTCCTATGGCGTCTTGGGCCCCTCCCACGCTGTAAATATGTTTTAATAAGGTTACACCGGCGTCAGTCGTACAACGTCCTTTGGTGAACCCATATTGCTGATCGTGTAAGATTTGATTGGTATAAATCGTAAACCGCAATTTACCTTTCATTCAATCAACACAAGAACTTTTATATTAAATTACTTTCTGCTACGGAACCCTTTATGGGCGTCCGAGTGTGACGTTGTGCGAAATGCGAGTCCGACTCCGATTTTCCGGAGGGAACCATCTGTAGTAATCGTTACACTCACTGAATTGGCTCAACAAGACGGGCCCGCCGCGTGCTTGTAGCTTCATACCTAAACTGCGGAGTGTCCTATCTGTATTAATCTGTGCCTCTGTTTTAAAATGCTACTATACAAAGTCTATATTAATCATTAGGTTTCGGCCGCGGTATCGCCCGTGTAATATGTCGATAAAATGTAGCCTATGTCCTTTCCTAGGGTTCAAAGTATCTCCATACCAAATTTCATCAAAATGGTTTTAGCCGTTTAGCCGGTAAAGCGTAACAAACATACAAAAAATCAAATATTTTCTCTTTATTTCCTTCTTAGCGTGTCGATAGCAATCTAAATAGACTCGGCCCAAAATTCGGCTACGTGTTTGACGCGTTTGGTATTTCTCTATAAAAATATTAGTTTACATTTAAATATTAATTAATTAAAATTCTACAGCGTGCCTTGTTTGAGTATTTTCCTCTCCTCTTGCTCTTACTCTTGGTGACCTCATAGACGCCGAAGCACACCCTGGCCATGCGCGGCAGGTTGGACACCAAGATGGGAAAGGTTAGCTCCTGGTCCCACACGGCCACACCGTCGGACATGACAGCGGCACTCGTCTTCTGAGTCTCGCAGAGAGGTTTGCCGCCGTGGAAGATGCCAGCTTGGCATATTACCTGCGAATATTCGAGTAAATATTGAAAAAGTAACAAAACATTTTTTATAAGAAAATGCTCCTATACTGTAATTGTAAACGAATATTTAAACGATAAAATATAGATGCTACATTATCTAATAATAATTAGTTCACTAAACTATATACATTTGAAAATTCATACATATTTAAAAAACCACAAATACTATAGATTAATAGATTTATTTAAGAAAACACGATACGATATGATAAGTTTTTAAAGGCTTCCTCTCCCCTACTATTTTTCTTTGCCCGACAGAGTCCGTGACCGTTGAGGTAGACCGACGTGTTATTGAGTGGACGCCCTCAGGGTAGGTGGAGCCACGATCTTCGCAGGGTGGTGCGAATCGAGCTGAATGGCGTGCAATGGGAGAGGCCTATGTCCAGGAGTGGACTGCTGTAGTGCTGTAGGCTGAAGATGAGGATGACAGGGTCCATAATGATCTCATACAATTTTAAGTTAACACCTAATGACACATTGTGGAATGTAATAAATGATTGAGTACTGAAAAGTACGTGCAAACATTTTTGCTCGTTTTTTGCAGCTTATGAATACACGTCTCGACTGGAGTTGTTATTCATTTCTTATTACAGAATGGGCCTGCTCTTGACCCCGCCTGATGGAAAGCGATGGATGAGGTCTATGATGGAACAACGTGCCCAGAAGATGCCTGTTCACTCTCGAGTTAAATGCAACAAGTTGGTATTTTGCTAAGCCATTCCATAAGTGGCTGCAATAATCCGAAAAGGAAGTCAATTCATGAGCACTTCTTAATTTTGAGCTGCGCTTTTTTATCCGAAACAGGAACCCAGAACCCTAAAGATTAGCTCCAGTTGAGGGCATAAAATACATTTCGTCTAAGTTACATTAGACTACAAATTGTAATTTGTACAGAATGACGTTAATTTCGATTCAAAAATAATTAAATAACCACAACGTGGTAACCAACACTTTATGAGTACAAAATTTTGGTATTATAATAACGTATGGTCTCCGCAAGCAAACCAAAGAACAAAATGAGCTATGTATTGTGAAAACGGTGTAAGACCTGACAAAGGTGCACTATGGCGACATTAACCGAATGATTTTATACTGAAGATGACGTCTAAATGAGTAGTGTTAATGATTTGGAAAAAAATACAGGGTGGTAGGGACATCGACGCGAAAACTTGGATTCAGTATGAGGGCGACACTGAAATTTTTAGAACTGGCCACTTGTAAACGATAAAATAAAAGAATAAGTTAAAATTTTGAAAATGGAGCTCTTTGCCAATATTATTGTGTATTTTATTCATTTGTCATTTGTTTACGATTTGGCAGCAAATTGAAAATTGTCTGTGTCACGTCAGCATGAATTTAACGCGAGAAAATTTTCGTACAATGATTTTTTATGACTTTCAATGTCATTTAAGTCAACAAGAAACTTATGATAGACTTCGATTGGCCTTTCACGATGAAGCCCCATCTCGTGCCACTGTTTACAACGGGTTTAATGAGTTTATACGTGTTCGCACTAATCTCACCGATGGTCTGCGTGAGGGACGGCCTTCTACGGCGACGACTGAATATGACATCAGTGTTGTGCAGCGTATGATAGAGACTGAAAAGAGTGACTTATCAGCAGATTCGGACAAGCTTAGGCATCGGTATGAGTCAAGTGCACAAAATCCTCCGTGAAAATTTTGCGGTCAGGAAGGTTTGTGCCCGGTGGATACTTCATAATTTGACTGAGGCCCAGAACTCCGTCGTGTTGATTGGTGTCGTGAACTGGATCAAAGATTTAACGGAGGTGACTCAAATGCTGTGTTCGACATAGTTACGGGTGACGAAAGCCGGATTTATTGTTATGATCTTGTATATTGTTATGATATTGTGGCTTGCGAAAAAATCAATTGAGTAATTTTTTTTAAATACATTTGTTTCAGCCTTAGGCTACTAGATGCTGCCCGCGGATACCCGTGCGTGGACCATAGTTATTTTTCTTAAATAAAAGTAGCGTAAGTAACTCCTTATCACATTAGCTATCTGCTAGTGAAAATCCCGTCAAAATCGGGTGCAGCCGTTTCGGCGATCAGCCGGAACAAACATACAGACACACAAAAAAAAATTAATTGTTTTATTTTATTTTATAAGTCCCGTATACAGGGAACATAGAACATATATAGGGAACAGCTGATTTTTTATTCGTGATTTCAGGTTTGGTCCCAAAGTAAAAGTTGTTCATAATGACGAGTACAATGACCCCTTAAAAGGTTGTTGGTGTTTTACCAATAACCCTGTATACTGTTATACGCATTTAGTCAAAAGCTTTTATTTTGACCCTAAAAACAGTTTTTTTATTTATCCCATCCACTAATAAATGTTCACTACTAAACTCACCGCAGCACCATTCCCGGGGTCCACGTTAAGTTTGCCGACACTCTGTACGACGCACGAATAGTGTTTCTCTATGTTCCACGCCGACTCGTTCTTCTTCCGTCGCATTGTGTTGGAGTGCTCCGAGGTTAGTCGTCTCCGCTCCGGCAGGCAGTAGGGGTAGTAGGGCAGGTCGCGGTTTACTGTGGGGCATGATCATGACAGTTAAAGAAAAGAAAAAAAATTGTGTTTATTGGCATTACACCACGAAAATACACCTTAAAAATATAAAAACAGAAAACAATGATTATAAGGCCAATAGGGCCTCAGCACAGCATAATGTCAGATGACAACACATAGTGCCACCTGACGCTGATTTTCAGCTGCAACCCACGAGTGCCATACGCTAGAATAATAAACACAGGGAAGTGTGTGTCCGTAATTAAAAGAGTAAATTAATGGTAATATAAATAGCAGAATTAAAAAAAAAACAAATAAAATGTTGTGACATACAGCGAGTGTGTTGTGTTGTGATTTCAGTATTTACTCCTATACAATTGAATTCCTTAATGGTAAAGCAGTATAAATTTACAGGTGGTAAAGTCTAAAAGTTTTCATTAACCTTTACTGAAGGATGGATGAAAGTTTGTTGTGTTAATTTTTTTTATTTGTTGATAAAGCTACAATAGAAATACACAATCTGTGAAATTTCAACTGCCTACCTATTACGGTGCATGGGCTACAGCCCGCTGACAAACAGACGGACGGGCGGACAGCGGAAGTTTAGTTATAGGGTTCCGTTTGGCACCGTTCGGGTACGGAACCCTAAAAACAGAGTATAGATGTAGAGATATAACTGATCAGTATAAAACAGCCCAAAGACAATAATAAAAACAACACACATCACCAACTCACGCGTTAGCGGCAGCTTGTCCATGCTGACCGTCATTACTTGCGGCACGCCATCAGCGGCCAGCATCTCCTGGATGTACAGGAACTGGATAAAGGGATAGTTTCCGAACAAGTACTCCTCGCGCCCGCACACCTTCAGCACGTAGTTGTGAGGATGCTCCCCCCGCATGTTCAAGGAGTTGGCTGGCTGGCGTAGGATTACTTCGATGTGCTGTTGAGGTGTGAGCGTCGCAGGGACGCTTGAGGCAAATGGTAACTGAGGAAATGATAACGGTATTAATAAAATATTATTTTTTACTGGGTTCCGCTACGAAATGCGTTATTTTTTCATACATTTTGATAACTTTTCACCGTGTTCGCTTATTACAGCGTCAGTGTTTAAGGGCGCGTTTGCAAATCGGACAAAATTATGCTGTTTTTCAGTGCATTTTGTGACAAAACTAAACCGAATCAAATATAACTAATACCTACCACATATAGGTTGGCTCTTCATATTCAAATGATTGGAACTTTTTTGTTCAAAATTATAGTTTTTTATATTGTAAAAACAATCTTCCGTTGCCATTTTCCACAAAATTATCGATATCGGGTTGAGTTTAAGTAATTTTTTTGTTCTATTATCAATATATTTTATATATTCAATTCTAAAACTTTGGAAAAAAATGTTTCAAAATTTCTCAAATAGGCGCAAAAATAAATAAAAACCGAAGCTAACCTTTTCACATATTTTGCTATTACGGATGAATCTTAATCGATTGCATTAAGGGTTATTTTATTTTTGGTCTATTTGGATTTATTGCACAAATATTTCAAAAGAAACCTGTCCGCGCTTGGCCGCTGTTTGCAGCGGCTCGTGTGGAAAAAGATCGCTGTACAAATACAAAATATTCGATAAACCAAATTTGATACTTGCTAAAGTAAGATAATTTTGTTTTCACAGATTTTTATAATTATAATTATTTTGTTTGGGTAAAACTAAGTACTTACGGTTAATAAATGCCTATTCGACTGGGACTTGATGGAGTGACCTGCAGATGTACTCAGGCGACTGCTAATGGAACTCCTCGACGAGTAGAACTAGGTGTGCCGAGTTTGGGCTCGTTTTATTAATTATGATGAGACCTTACCTCCGGACTTGATGGAGTGACCTCAAGGTGTACTTCGGTGACTGCTACTGGAACTCCTCGACGAGTAGAACTAGGTGTACCAAGTTTGGGCTCGTTTTGTTAGTTATGATGAGACTTTACCTCCGGACTTGATAAAATATTTTCAAAATCGGTTCACAATTGACGGAGAAATCGGTGGACACATAAAAAAAAAACATACATACGCGACGAACATATAACCTCCTCCTTTTTGGAAGTCGGTTAAAAATAGAAAAATAAGGTTAAGAAACCTAAAAGCTCGAAATGGTTTTGGAATCAGCGTAGAAAATTTTTACTTTACATAGAATAGAATAGAATATTCTTTATTATGTACACCATAAAAAAATACAAATATAAATGTATACATTCATACCGAACAAACCGAACTTGAAATCAAAACCACTGTCAAAACCTGTCAGTAAATTTCCTTCAAAGACGTAAAATAAGTGTTAAACAATGTTAAAATCACAAATTCAGGATAAATTACGATCCTGATGAAGAATAAGAAGAGGAGCAGGAAGTAAAGGCAGAGCCCGCCAAGTCGGAATGATGTATAAGCCTATACGCTAAGGTTCTCTCTAGTGTTACAGAGCAAGTCAACCCGCGTCGGCCTCAGCGTGTATGGGTTGACGCCCTCAGTTCACTTCGCTGTTCACCGTACGGTGCCAATCGAAAGAAATGATTTTCGTTTTTGGTCCGGTCGCCCGTGAAGGTTAAAAATACTGCACAGGTCCAGTAAATCGATGCACAGGTGTATTCCAATACCCGCTCCGGTCTACGTGCGCAGGCACATCTCTCTGGTAGCCCCCATAAGACGACAGCTTTTACTGGTTTTATCACCACTACGTTGCCACCGTCTCAGCCTGAACAGCGCGAAGTGGCAAACTTCCACAAATTTACCACGGAACACTGAAGAGTTCCGTCACATACAAAACCTCATTCGAAAAATCAACATAAATTTACCCTTGTGACAATACCGACAGACAATCGACTATACAGAAATTCAATTTAATAGCCCCAGATATCAAAGTTTTGGAAAAAAGTTCACTGCACCTCGTAGGTTCCCCAATTTTAGAAGACAGTTTTTCATCTTTCGTTGATGAAAAAATTAAACATTTCATCGACATGTCGCATAGACTTTCTAAAATCAACTTACATTCGGCATTCACTCTTATCAGATATTGCTGTTTCGGTCCAAATTTAATGTATTCTCTCCGCTCTTCCCCTTTATGGAAGAATCCACACCTTTTAGACAAAATCGACCAAATCATTCGAAGTACTCTAACATCAATCATAAATGTGGCATTGGACGACCGCGCGTGGCTGCAAGCCACGCTACCCATTCGTTTTGGTGGGCTCGGCGTCCGCAAAATTTCTAGTGTAAGCTTACCGGCGTTCCTTCTCGGTCCACAGCACCGAAAAGTTAACCACAAGAATCTTAACCGCTTCCCAGGTTGACTCTGAAGTGCCGTGTTTGACTATTGCGATGAACGCCTAGAAAATGGCTTGTCCGGACACGGAGCAGCCCGAGAACCCGTCTTCCTAGAGACAGTGGGATGAGCCGCTCTGCAGGTTGGTACGGAATAACCTCATTAATACGTCTACCAACACTGCTGAGCGTGCCCGCCTATTGGCTGTGGGAGAATGGGAATCGGGCCTCTGGCTTCAGGCGCTATCTTCACCCAACGTAGGGACTATGCTGGGTGACACCACTTTCCGGCTCGCTACAAGTTTGCGATTGGGCGCTCCTTGCGGGTCTCCGCATCGTTGTCAGTGCGGTGAAGCAGTCGACCGCATCGGACACCATGGCCTTTCCTGCAGCAAGAGCGCTGGTCGTTGGGCACGGCACGGAAGCATTAATGACATCATCCGTCGGGCTCTTGTCACCGCCGGGGTGCCAGCTGTTTTAGAACCCAATGGCTTGCCACGCGACGATGGGAAGAGGCCAGACGGAATGCCCATAATGACGGAATGCCCATAATGCCTTGGAAGTTGGGTAGGCCTTTGGTGTGGGATGCAATCATTTTTTTTTTTTTTTTGAGAATGGGAAAATAACTTCTTCCGCTCTGGGCGGAACGGGAGGGTGTGTCAGACTTTTACTGATTAAAACCCACCCGTGTTCCTTCCGTTTCCTGTGTGGCGGGGCCGCGATATCCCTTTCGGACAAACCCGCAACCCCAGCAGGGTGGGATGCAACCTGTGTCGACAACCTCGCGCCATCCCATCTTCCTAGCACGGCGGGCTGTGCCGGGGCGGCTGCTGCAGGTGCAGAAAGCCTCAAACGGCGCAAATATAACAACCTCATTGGAAGCTATATTTTTGAGCCGTTTGGGGTCGAAACACTGGGGTCCGAGTGCTCATCGAGTATTACGGGACATCGCCAAACGGTTGGTCGACTCTTCAAGTGACCAGAGGGCTGGCCAATTTTTAGGTCAAAGATTCAGCATTGCCATCCAACGTGGCAATGATGCCAGCCTTTTGGGCACTTTTCCCACTGAAGGCGATGCGGACGAATTTTTTGATGCCTAATGAGCTCTTCCTTTATTCTGTTTTTTTTTCCTCTGTATACTTGTACATAATTTATATATTTTAGTGATAGATGTATATTATAATAATGTTTAAATAAAACCCATGTCATTACATAAGTTACCAATTTTTTTTTCTAAATCAAACATGTCTAACTTAACTGGCTTCCAGTCTAACCGAATGCAGCTGAGTACCAGTATTTTACATGGAGCGACTGGACCTCCACAACCCAGTATCAGTAACGACTGTCAAACATCCACGAATGACAACCGGGACCAACGGCTTAACGTGCTTTCCGAGGCGGAGTCTCGGTATATAAAGATGGTCACCCATACACGGACCAACCCCGGCAAGCGTAGCTTAACCTGATGTATCGACCCGTGCGGCTGGTATTACTTCGCCACGAGCTCCTCTTTCGCCACGAGCTCGTCTTTCTATTACATAAGATGATACATAAAATATACAGGGTGGCAGGGACATCGACGCGAAAACTGATCCATGGATTCAGTACACGATTCAAACCTTCCTGCGTTGAAATTTTTCGTCGGTTATTTTAAAAAAAAATCTGCTGTCCCATACATTTTGACTGGCTGTTTCATTTTCTATGAAACAGCAGATTTGAAAAAAAAAAACAACGCAGGGGGGTTCAGAATCATGTACTGAATCCATGGTATCAGTTATTTTATG
Source organism: Agrochola lota (assembly GCA_947364205.1). NCBI lineage: Eukaryota > Metazoa > Arthropoda > Insecta > Lepidoptera > Noctuidae > Agrochola > Agrochola lota. The sequence continues at coordinate 17,938,670 of OX376228.1, forward strand.
GGAGGTAATGTTGATATTTGTCTGGCAGTAACAACCGCACTGCACAGCGCCTCGCCAGATGTGCGCCAGCCCTTAAAAAGCTAGCCAGTGTCTATGACACAAAGCGGATTACAAAGCCATGTTGCAATACAGACCTAAGTAACAGCAACTTCGCCTAGTGATGTGAACCGGTTTCATAAAAACCTTTAAAAAGACGTTTTTTGACAAAACCGATATTCACCGGTTCTCATTTAAAAACTGATTACAATCACAAAACATGTAAGTATCCGAGTCTTTGACATGTATTAGAGGTTTGCACTGGAGCAATGAGCACTGGAGAATCACCGATTCTTTTCCGGTGAACGTATTCGGTAAAAACACCGAATAAAAACCCATTGACCACTGGTTTTATTGGAGCAGCATTTTTTTAATAACGTTGATTTAAATATAAGGAAGGTTTATTATTCAACATTGTTCTTTATTTTATATTAATTAGTTATTATTTCTTATTTGCTTCTTTTCTTGCTTTGTTAATGTCCGAAAGGACAATAAATCAAAGCGTGCCTGTCCATGTATATGATTCATTTCACTTGCTACAAATTTCCCAAATAACTCGTTGCAAAGTGTATGATTATTCCCCATATTTACGGTTTGAGTTCCAATTTCACTTTTTAACCGACTTCCAAAAAGGAGGAGGTTATATGTTCGTCGCTTTTTTATTTTATTTATGTCCGCCGATTTCTCCGTCAATTGTGGACCGATTTTGAAAATCCTTTTTTATGCTCCCGAATTAGTCCAATATAATTTTTTTTTAAAACCAACCGACTTCCGAAAAAAAACACTACAAAGTGAAAAATTACTTTAATTTCAGAAGTCGGTGGCAATAAACAAAAATTCAAAACCAAAGGCACCGACTTCCGAAATTAAAGTTATTTTTCACTTTGTACTGGTTTTTTTCGGAAGTCGGTTGTTCTTTTTTGTAAAAAGTTTTTATAATTATAGGTGACAACAGATGTTGGTTTTTTGAAGCGTTTGCACCAAGTCTATGGTTAATCATCTGAAGACGACTCCATCGTTTGTGCATATTGTTCAAACAGATATAAAACAAATTGACATAGAGTCTTTTACATTCCCCAAAAATCCTGTGGACCAAATTTGTTTCATAAATATCAGAACTACGATTTGTTAGAAACAGGCAAAGTATAAAATTTAAATTTCCTGGTTATTTGTTATCTGTTTGATGACCACTTCCTTCTTTCTTGTGATTGTATTTGTACCTAATAATTTTAATAAAAGTCGATAAAAATAAATACCAAGCCATAATTAAATACAGGTATTTTTTTTTGTAAAAACCTGAAAAAACCTTAAAAAACGGTTTTTATAATTAACTAATCGGTATAAACCGGTAATAAAAATTGTAATCGGTTCACATCACTAACTTCGCCACGTATATAATGTGCCACCACCTGGGCGATAAGTGCTACACAGCTCGAACTATCGCGACGTTAACCGATAATCGTTGGTCACATCTGCGTGTATCGTATCACTGTGCGAAGCTTCGTCACGATAGACGCAGATGCGGCCGCAGCATTATATTATGACGAGGGTATCGCCTCAAGGGATTTAATAGGGGATGGAGTTTTTTGCGGATGGACAATCCCATCGGGCACACGACTTGTAAGAAGATAATAATAAACAAATCTCCCTGCCTACCTCTGAATTCGCGACACGCGTAACGAGTTGAAAGTAGTGTTGGTTCAGGTTTGTCTTCAATGTCGTGGGCGTGTCGGGATGGTCTGCTAGTCTTGGAGGGCACTGGTACCGCAGCCTCTCAAGCCGGGTGCTTTGCGCTCGCTTGATGAGACTCTCTTCCGCTAGGTATCGCATCCGCATCCGAAAGTCATTCACTTCCGAACTTCGAATGTTGTCGAACTCGTTGAGGCCTGTTGAAGAAGAATATGGTTTTAGTCATTTGAGGTTTACCAGCAACGTTTTTTAGGCAGGATGTGGGAGATTTCTAAAACGCAATAGAGAAGTAAGGAAGAAGACAGAGGTTTTTTTTTGTATATTGGCACATAGTTTACACAAATACACAAAGTTTATACAAATAGTGACGTCATAAAAAAAAATAGATTCCTCATGCCCATATCCAAAAATACCCCATGTCCGTTCCGCGATTCTTGATAGTCTTGGAGTTATAATCTCTGATCCCTGAATTCAAAAATGGTTTCGACAAACTCACAATATTTTTGAAAGACCTTTCTAACGATACCCCACAACATGGAGAAGATGAGGAAAAAAAAACATCCCCACTATACGTGTAGGTCACCCTAAAAAAAAATTTTAGTCTTGATTTTATTTTACCACTTTGTCGGCATGATTAATATGTATACATATACCAAATTACAGCTTTCTAGTACTAACCGTCTCTGAGCTAAGCCGCGGACAGACAAACGGACTTACAGACAGACGGACACGGCGCAACTATAAGGGTTCCTTGTTTACTACGGAACCCTAAAAACATAGGTCCAGGTCCCTTGGAGTTCAAAAAAAATCAAGCTTCTAAGTCAACGCAATAAAAAAATATGTACAGCTATTTATGCGACATATTTTGATGCTCGCAAATAAATAAAAACCGGGGTACTTCCCGTTGACCTAGCATCATGAAATATGGCAAGAATCAAGGTCTCACAGTACATATAAAGGAAAAAGTCGGAAACTCGTTAATTTGTAGTTTTATCACACAACTTTTGTTATTACGATTACAAACATACATTTGCAGCTGGAGAATTGACCGCGACGTATATTTACGTACGGGAGAAAATGTTTTTCCACTAACAAGGTTAAGTTTGTTTTTGGGATAAATTCATCCCAATCATGGAAGCCTTCATTGTGCGTTAAATTTTTTTTGTTAGTTGTATGAGTTTAGTAGATTTTGTTTCTATTAGATTGAGTAATAGAAATTGTTTTTTTTTGTTTTGTGGTAGATTCCCAACGAAATGAAAAAAAAACTGGCCTAGTGTATGTCGGACTGCGCACAGAGAAGGGTTCCGTAGTAGGGATGAATATTTACGCATGCACATTGCAAAGCATCTATGTTATCGACTGCAAAAATAAGTTTGTATTTCTCGATAAAACTATGAAAAATAAAGTTAATTCTGCTATTGTAACCTAAAATATCCCGTATCTGAAAAACTATTGGCTTAAAAAGCAAAGCCACTTATAAACATCTTTATCATTTCAATTGGTTACGTGTATGGGGAATGCCACCCCTAATTACGTTTATCGTAATTTCACTACACCATTGTTTAGCGGAGCAAAGAATACACCTTTTTCCAAATTTTCATCGATATAGTGTAAATAGTGCGATCGGGGAACTCCCGACTGGAACGAAGTTCCTTTTCACGTATAATTTCAAACAAACAAAATTTCGCAGCCGCCATCTTGGATTTACACTTTAACCTCACTATCGGCTTTTATACCCTGGAAAACCGTGAAAACGACAGCCACGACGAAAATTTTTGCAGCCACCATCTTGAATTTACATTTTGACCAAATTCACACTTTCTCTCTCTCTCTTTATCAAATTAGAAGAAGTCTGTCGTAAGTATGAAAACTTTTTCGCGTGACGATTCCTGCTAGTTTACTCCTACCTACCGCAAGCCGTGTTAAAGAACTTCGTTCCAAAAATAATATACAATAATTAAAAATAAATATTGGCGACCCTCACAACACGCCCTTTCATTTGAAAAATGTCTCACGGTATAGCTTACAAAACTTTTTTTCCTTTTTTTTTATTTGCCCCTAAAAGTGACCCCATATTCAAAATTCATTTATTTATGTAACACTTCCGTGTTTGGGTCACGACAAATTCATAAGTGTACCAAATTTGAAGTAAATCGGTCCAGTAGATTCGGAGCAAATTGGCTGAGACAGACCGACACACGAGTTATCCTTTATGGGTTCCGTTTTTTCATTCGTACGTACGGAACCCTAAAAAGTTTCACCCCTATCCACACTGTACGTATATGTAGATACTTACAAATAAAATTATTACTATCAAAACAAAAATGATTAATGTGAAACATACCAAAGATTTTTTATTCAGTTTCAACTACTTTTTGATGTTAAACTTCTATATAGACTATTAGGATTTTTTCTGTCACGAAAAACCGTTACGGCCGCGTGGAGGGGGTAGACGATATATCGCGTGGTGAGAGGCGGCAGCGGCGGAGGGAGAGAATAGATTGGAATCTCAAGTTTTTACATTGAACCGATTTGAAAAATTATTTCACTGTTGGGAAGCTACACTATCCCATAGGCACTGTCATAGGCTATAGGTATATATTTTCAAAAAAAATTGGGATCCTTACAAAAACTCAATAATGTAGCCCAAGGTGTAAAAAAATTACCTAGAATATTCTTTACATCGGGTGCGCTGCGAAAACTATTGATGATAGAATAAAATAATGTACTACGACTTTGCAAAACACATACCTAATTATTTACAAAAAGTGTCGCGACAGCATATGTCTAAATATAATAGTTACGCCACAATAACTGTTCTTTTATTTTAAAATATTAATTGAAATGCCGCCGCTAAAAAAGGCTCTTTATTTGTATCAAGGTATTAATCATTATCAAAATAAATTATAATTAATATTCAAGACTGCTTCAATACCTTTTTATAACTTTTTGAATTATTCAATTCGGACATTACATTCGAAATATATCACGAGTTTAAAAATGTAAGTATTAGAAAAAAAGGTGCGTGGTAGCTGCTCACCCTGCTCGGCTAGCTAGGTAGCACCTTACGCAATGTACAGAGGCGTCACTGGGGTACGGGCCGTACGGGAGGGGAGTCAAGGGTAGGGTAGGTAGGGTAGGTAGGGTAGGTAGGGTAGGTAGGGTAGGTAGGGTAGGTAGGGTAGGTAGGGTAGGTAGGGTAGGTAGGGTAGGTAGGGTAGGTAGGGTAGGTAGGGTAGGTAGGGTAGGTAGGGTAGGTAGGGTAGGTAGGGTAGGTAGGGTAGGTAGGGTAGGTAGGGTAGGTAGGGTAGGTAGGGTAGGTAGGGTAGGTAGGGTAGGTAGGGTAGGTAGGGTAGGTAGGGTAGGTAGGGTAGGTAGGGTAGGTAGGGTAGGTAGGGTAGGTAGGGTAGGTAGGGTAGGTAGGGTAGGTAGGGTAGGTAGGGTAGGTAGGGTAGGTAGGGTAGGTAGGGTAGGTAGGGTAGGTAGGGTAGGTAGCTAGATGCGCTGTAGATAAATACTTAGTGCTACCCGTGCGAAGCCGGGGCGGGCAGCTAGTTGATTATAACGCAGATGAGCCGAATGAAGATTGATGACGAAAGATGTGCATTTGTTAATGTTCCTTTGTATGTGTATAAGTTTAGAGTAGACTATGGATGTTTTTTTGTTTCCGGATTGAATTCAGTTATTTTGTTTGATAAAATAAAATATGTTTAAATAAAAAATACATTTAAAATGCAATTAATTTTAATTATATTATATATATTTATATTTTTTTTTTTTTTTAATGTGCCTAACCTAACCAAATCATAATTTGCAATAAACCTGCGAAAAAAAAATTCGGAATGTGTGGACCAGTGGAAAAACGAATCACAACGGACAAGTGGCAAAACGAATCGAAACGAAATATTAGGCTGAATTCCACTTTTGAATCCAAATAAGAAAATTGGGTATAAGGTCAGCACTAAGAAGTGTCACGTCGCATCACAATTTTTTGTAATTTTTATCAAGATTTGATCGTGTTTTTATGTATGAAAAATGGTAAAAGTGAGAATGCAGAGAGAATGATAATATCTATATTGTTCCCTTTTGCATATTTTCAATTAGAGAGTAGGTTGTATAAGCACATATTTTCAGCGAATTTAAATAGTCTACCTTTTGGATAGGTGCAGTAATACCTATTCTATACAACTTTCTCAGTGTGTTCTTAATAAATTCGAATGCTGAAATTTGATGAAAATTCCTGATTCAAAACACCCCGTCGAGTCGGCTGATGTGTCACGTGTCAAAATCTTGTCCAGCAAAGAGGTATAAAAATTGAATTAATTATAGGAAGATGATCATTTTATGTCTGTAAGAATGTTTCAGAACAATGAAAATTGTAAAAAAGAATGTGAAAAACCCGGGTAATATTAAAGATTGTTTTGTTTTTTAAGCGGTTCCAATAAAATATTCTCGTAGGAGTATTTTTGGATACCCGCGTGGGTATGAGGATTTTTTTGCAAGTGTACAAAGTGCCGCTAGCGGCACTTTATCCGCCACGGATAAAGTGCCGCTAATGCAGCATACTAGTAGCGCTGCCTCTGCCCGGCTAAAGTGCCGTAAGCATTGCATTGTCAATGTCATTGTCACTGTCACTTGTTATTTTGTTTGATTGTTGAGGTTAGTTCGCTGCCCGTTGTTTTGATTGATCGTATTTGTTTTTGATAAATTTAACAAAAGTCACTGCAATGACAGGATTTAGTGTCACATATTGAAAAGTATCAAAATCTAAATTTCATACAGTTGTGGAAGCGTGATACTTAACATAGAATCAATGAAAAAAGTATGTCCACATAAATTGATCAATTGTAATGCAGAATTATAATACTATAGTGGATATAGATAAAGAGACAGTTGGTGAAAACATAACAATACGAATGCGGCGACGCACGGTGGGCTGAAAATCGGCTTTCAAAAACTTAGGCATTTCAATTTGCAAGTGCCGATTTTTTGCCGGATATCACTTCTATTAGTTATTCCTATATTCAAAAATGACACCCGAGTTAATTCTGCACAAAAACGAAGGAATTATATTTTTTTTACGAAAAATTCGTATGAAGCTAGTATGAAAAAGTTAATTATCTCGTAAACAGCAAGGAAAACCGTAATATAGGTGGTTATTGATTAGTACTAATTATTTATGATTTTCTGACATAATTGTGTCATATAACTTTTATCACTGCTAATTTTTTTTTTTAAATCGTCTAAATATTTTTATTTATTTTTACATACGAAACGGTTCCTTTTAGTGTTTAAGTTGAGGAACACAGACTTTTAACAACACGTAACATAAAATAGCATTCGGGTATTTCTCAGATTTGGTGCAAATTCGACGTAATCACGAAAAAAAATAGAATGTAATTTTTTTGATAATCATGAAAAACTACGAGATAAATATACACTGCTACGTGATTTATTTGAAATTACACGCATTTTACCCCAAGATATTGGCTAATTAGTTTTATGGTGACTGACGGTAATGAAAAGTGTAAATCTGGTAATGACATTCATAAAAATGGTAATGATAAAATACTGCGGGTACAACCCAAAGACAAACCAACGAGAAGAAACTTTGCTCACTTACCTGTCCAATACCAGCTGTTCCAATGGTAAAACTTAATGGACATATTTAGCATTTTACATTACAACTATTTTTTGGATCGCACGATATCCAGTTGAACTTATCTTCCCACTCTGTTTTATATTTTTGTAATGGTCTTGACTTCGTTAGTTTTTTTAGGAGGTGCTGGTGTAGTGGTATTAGAATCACTTGCAGACGCAGGATTGATCTCCATTTTAAACACCAATGTAAATTATTTTATTTTTCTACTACCAATCTCATATAGATCAACAAGAAAACATAAATTCAAAGAAAATTATTAACCCCGCCAAAACAAAGAACATTTTTTTTTTTTGAATGGGAAATCATCAAATGACTTCTCTCGCTCTGGGCAGAGCGAGAGGGTGTGTCAGACTTTTACTGACTAAAACCCACCCGTGTTCCTTCCGTTGCCTGTGTGCCGGGGCCGCGATATCCCTTTTAGACAAACCCGCAACCCCAGCAGGTCCAAAACAAAGAACATTGAGTGACTTTTGTTTGACAGTAAATTGTTTTGACAGTTTGACATTCAGAAACGCAGAAGTACCTACAAAATGCACTTGCGTTATGTTCCAGATCCATTCGAGACGCATTCGAGCGCCATTCGTTCTGAAATCTCGGTATCAAGAATACTCCGTTCCATTCCATTCCAAGCAAAGTAAAAATAACGTATTTTCAATACTTTTTCAAAAATATAAAGTATAATGGAGCAAAATAAAGTAGGATACGTTATTATAACGTATGGTTGGCGGCCCGGAGGGGTCTGTCAGACTCTTACTCTTACTTACCACCCCGGTTTTCCAACTCACACCTACGCCGGGAACGTAAGAATTTTCTGCAACCCCCGACTGGTGCTGGCCCGCTACTGCGGGCCTCTTCGGTTCAGGGGGGGAGTGAGATGTTTGACTCCCTCCGCGACCAGTGGTGTAACTATAGGGTGGCAGGGCTGGCAAAATGCCAAGGGCCTCCCGGCCCGAAAGGACCCCGGCCCAAGAGGCCACGAGCTCATTTTTTTAAGTACTTAAAATCAATGAAAGTGGGCCACAACTAAAGACCATATACAAATTCAAACTAATCATTAAAATTTCAACAAATTCAAAACAAAAAGATGTCAATTTTCAGAACGCATCCATTGGTTGCTTCAGTTTCTGTCGCGGTACATTGGTGACGCGGCCGCGGGCGAGCTAGTGATGGTCGGGGAATTCCCTCATTTTATATAGCTATAGGCTTATAGGCTAGATGCCGGTGACACTGAAACTCCTGTCATCGCGGATTTGAAAAATTTATATGAATATCGATAGTTAACAAATAAACGAATAAAATCAACTTGGTACGTGTGACTGAGGAGCTTGTGGCTAAGTAACAACAGCCGCACTGGTCGATCCATCAGGTTAAGCTACGCTTGCCGGGGTTGGTCAGTGGATGGGTGACCATCTTTACATACCGAGAATCCTCCGTGCCTCGAAAAGCACGTTAAGCCGTTGGTCCCGGCTGTCATTCGTGGATCTTTGACAGTCGTTACGAGTCGTCAGAAGCCCGAAAGTCTGACACCAGTCTTACCAAGGGGTATTGTATTACCCAGTTACTGGGTTGTGGAGGTCAGATAGGCAGTCACTCTATGTAAAATACTGGTATTCAGCTGCATCCGGTTAGACTGGAAGCCGACCCCAACATAGTTGGGAAAAGGCTAGGCAGATTGATTGGTAGGTGTGACTTAGTAAGCCAAAAATATGTTAAATGAAATTTATTATTATAAAAAAAGCAAAAATGTATCTTATTGTTATCGCGGATTTTGATGAATTTTAGTTCATTCGATAGGAAATTTCGCGATTTAACAGAAAATTTTGGTGACAAACTTCATTTGGCCGGAAGGGTATATAACGTGCCTATTTGAACGGTGTGACAGGGGGTAAAAAAAAAATCTCTTAAATCACGAAATTTCCTATTTAATGCACTAAAATTCATACAAAACTGCTGTAAAGTAAAATATTTTTGTTTTTTTATAATAATAAATTTTATTTAACATATTTTCAGCTTACTAAATCAACGCGTACCACTAACTATCGATTTACATATAAATTTTTCAAATCCTTTCAGTGTCATCGGTTGTATTGGTTTCAGTGTCTCGGAGAAAAGATTTTTTTTAATAAAAAAATCTTATTGAAAGTTAATTTGCTATTTCATTATAAATATTTGTATAAACCTATGCTCTTGAAAATAAAACTTGTTAGATATTTAACTAAAATGCACATAATATTATGAATAGTTTTGGGTAACTACTTACATCATTAAAATTCTAACGTGACTATTTTTACTGGGACGCTGGAGGGCCCCATTCAAGAAATTTGCCACGGGCGTCAGATGGTATAATTACGCCACTGCCCGCGACGTCTAAGAGGGGCGCGCGAGGAACACTACGCGCCGCCACCTCGGGTCCTGATGTGTAGGGGGCGACGGACATCCCCGAATCCATCGCTCCTAGACCCATTTAGGGGGGCTGGAAGAGGGCGTTGTCCCCCTCCTTAGACGCCCGGTGCGACTGGTGCAGGCCGGGTAAGTGGACGAGATCTCCATCTCCCTTTCCGCAGCCTCCTTCTGCGAGACGACTGCCTCGCAGAAGGTATGCCGCACCGTGTCCCCCCGGCAGTCGACACAGTGGTAACACCGGGCGTCCGGCTTCCTATTTATGCGACACAGGTACTTCCCGAAGCAGCCATGCCGCGAAATCACCTGCGTCACCCGAAACGACAGGAAGCCGTGCCTCCTCCAGCGTCAGATGGCTCGATGATGTCGAGGCCGGCGGTAGGACGTGAAAACCTTTCCCGCCATTCCGCTACCAGGACCTCGCGAAGGTGAGACCAACGCAGCTCCATGTGTCGCTGCATCTGTCGCTTGCCCCGCGCCGAGGTTTCCTCGCGCCACCGATAAAGTGACGCGAGCACCTTCGCCTCCAGGTCCCAGGGCGGGGATCCGGCCAGTGCACAAGCCGCCTCGTAGGAGATCGTGCGATACATCCTGATGACTCTGATGGTCATCGCCCTCTGCGGTTTACGCAAAACTGCGATGCTACCGGCCATCAGGTCAGCCGCCCAGATCGGGGCCCCGTAAAGGGCCATCGACCGCACGATCCCCACGTAGAGCCGCCTACAAGCAGCGCTCGGGCCCCCAGATTGGGAAGCAGCGTTGACAGTGCCCCAGCAGCGACCAGCAACATGGGCGCCAGCCGTCGTGAGTGGGGCCCGAAGTCCCGCCGGCTGTCGAGCACCAATCCTAGGTACTTCTTGGTAGACTCGACAGCGATCCTACCTACTATACCTACCTTCTAGGTACTGTACTGAACCTACTGTAGAACCTACACTAGCCTTTTGATTATTATTAAACCTTTGAATGAGGGCAACAGTCAATGCAGACCTACTTCAGCAACCATCCCAATGAAACAAAACATGCAAATTCACTTGGAAGTCTAAATACATGAGGATATTTTTCTATCCTATTCTTCCTTATATAACATAACATTGGGATGTTTCCATATTTAGATTCTTGTTTATTACTATACTTTTCCCTATACCTTGAGGAAGACATTTATGCCTGGTAAAACCAAAAAATAAAGCCGGCTATTTATTATGTTGTTGATAAAGCTCTATGAGCATCGAAACCTGGTTGTTGGATCACATTACTTACTACCATGTTTATAAACTCGCACAACATATGTCCACAATTGTTGATTTTTGCTTACAAACTAGATGTTTCGGCTTGCTCTCCGCTTGAGATGGGAAACACGGCAACATGTTTAAGAAACTATGTTTCATCACATTTGTTTATAAACTGTTTTCAGAGATGATGAAACATAGTGAAACACTGTTTATAAACAGTGTTTATTAACAAGTGTTGCCTAATGATTACCCGGCTTTAATTTAATATATTTTAACAAAGGAACTTGACTGACCAGCCTTCTTCTAAATTGAACTTCAGGTTTGGAATGGTCTAAAAACGAAACATTTATCTACCTAAAAATAACACTACACATAGTCATAGATAATTATTACCAAAGTCGACCTTAAATAAACGTTGTAGTAGGTATGGTATGGCTCGTAAGTCGCCAACTGTTTTCCGCATCGAAACGCGTATTTTGCATGCGGGTAGCGAACAATTCAATACATGTGTCCAACTCCTTGAGAGAGACTAATGTTCGTGAAAGTTTTTGGTGGTTTCAATGTGTATTGCACAAAATACTCACGTTTTCCAATCAAATGACTAATATGTGTATTCAGCAACTGTTCTCCAGGTCTTTCAATTGACTTTTTTACTATCATAAGCACTCCGCATACTGGTTTAATGTCACGGATGCGCTTGTTCTCATCATCAACCTCCTCCGGAACCGCAAGAGAATTGGCAAATTGGAACACATAGCTGGACATCTCGTGCAACATCCCGAAAAGGGGATAGTTGACGGCCTGGTCCCATATGTCCTGGAAAGAAAGACATATTGGTCAAGACTTCCACCTGCATTGTAAATGATAAAATGACAACTTTTGTGTTGATTAACTAATGAACTGCCGTTCGATTCTGTAAAAATATCACCGTGAAACTTAGGTGAAGTGAGCTTGAAGTGAGCTGTCAATAGTGTTAATCCCTAGCATCCTGCCGGTCGATTCTGTGGCAGTGACAGCTCACTTCACGCTCACTGCACGCTCACTTCACCTAAGCTTCACGTTAATATGTTTACAGAATCGACCGACAGGTGTCTAATATCCACTCATGGTTATTTGAGTTCTAGTGGCTGGTGGAAAGCCAGATGACATATCATATTTTTCCTGTAATGTGTATGCTTAACATTTACTTTTTTATGTAGCCATTAATTCTAGAATTAATGCTGTAACGCTTTTCAATTAATTGACAGTATCAATTTTAGAAACATATAAGAAAGAATATTATTATAAAAAGGAAAAATTAGTTTCTCTGTAAGTTTGTATGGAGGGAGTAATCTCCGAAACTACCAGTCGTGTTTTTGAAAGAAAGAAAGAAAGAAAGAAAGAAAGAAAGATAATTTATTTGTCAAACATGCGTATACATAAACTGACAAGGCAGACATGCAAGGTATTGAGTTAATATTTTGTTGTGAGCGTCCATGTTTTGCCAATAGCGGCGTACAAATGGTACAAGTTGTAAGTTATTAGTTAAAATTTCATTTAATTGGATTAACATTCATAATCATTTCATTAATAATTTATGTCAAGATTTAAAGTATATTATGGTCAAAAATAAATTAAATTATCTCCAGTATATATACATAATTATCAAATAGTATCATTATAATCATTTCATGTCACGTCATTTTAAATTCATTAGAAAATACGTAAGAAATAAACAATAAAAATTGATGTCACGATTTTAAAGTCCAAAATAAATTAAATTAACTATGTCCACTATAATTAACTGTGTTCACATTATAAAATTGTATTTTTAACCATCTACATTAGAGGTCGGAATAGAAAAGTCCTTTTCATCCAAAAAATGTAAAATAGTGTAATATGCTTTATTAATTAAAAAAATTCTCAGCTTATTTTTGAAAAGTGACAAGGGCAGTTCTCTCCAACTTTTAGGCAATTTATTAAATATCATCGGAGCCATACAGAAAATACTTTTGCGCATGAGTGATGTTCTCGCAGCATGAGAGCATATCCTACTGTTGTCACGCCTGTTACGTGGTACAACTTCATTTAATTGTTTAAATCGGTATGGATTCGTTTTTACAAATACAGCTACCTCTAAAATGTAAAAACATGGCAACGTAAGTATTTTATATTTTTTAAAGTACGGCACGCAACTATCGGTAGGTTTAATTTTAAACATTGAACGGACGCATCTCTTTTGAGCCTTGAACACCGTTTCTCTTTCTGTTGAATTGCCCCAAAAGACGACACCATAGCGTAGATGGGATTCCGTTATGCCATAGTAGGCTGTAAGTAATGCCTCCACACCTATTATAGAAGATAATGTGTGCAGTGCATAAGCAGATTTGCTGATTTTCTTGCATAAGATTTCGATATGGGTTTTCCAATTCAGTTTTTTATCAATATGGAGTCCTAAAAACGTGTTTCAAAAAATATTTTTGCATTGGATATCCCAATTCTTGAGGAAGGTTATTGGCCCGCAGACGAAGTTGCGGGCAGAAGGTAGTAATGAATAAACCATAGAAGATTTGTCAAGAATAATTCTCTGTCTATAATGTTACTCTTGACATGTTGGATACTGTTAGCCTACGTCATGCCACTGCTGTATAAAAGTCTTCCCTATGACGTCCGGATATTTAATTTGAGAATTGTTAATAAGTACCATAGCTTGTTGGTTTTGTCTTTTAGCTTCTTGATTTTTTAAACGGCTCATATGAAATATCTACCCATAGTGATACAATGATTCATAATCATATCAGTTATAGTTACCTCATGTTATTCAAGCATACAGATGTAACTACATAGGATGAATACCTACATCATCCTATTCTCTAAATTAAACTAAAGCTATTTTGTAAATGCTATTTTCCCTCCACAATGAGTGAGTATAAATATGTAATAGTGATAACAATGACGAGAAATGTTTAAAAGAGAATGATAACCTGAGTTTTCTAAATAAGGTGTTAAATATTAAGAATAATATGGCTACATGAGGAATTATTGGGCAAAAAGGTATTTGGTAAGATATATATATTCATATTGCAATGAAACAAAACCCAAATAAACCAGACATGGTGAGTAAATCTGTAAACATGGAATGGAATATTATAGGTGTAAGATTAATTCCAAATCTGAATCATGAATTTTACTTAATTTGGTGCCAAATTTGATGACTGTACAATAATAATAGAGGATTGTAGGTTGTAGGTGTGCGTGAGTCACGCGAGGGTGTTCCTCTCTCACACTAACCTCTTTGACATCCTGAAGAGTAGCATCCCAGCTTACCCTCAGGGGAATGTAAACAGAGTTCGGCAGCAGACACGTGAGCTCCACCACGTCCGACGGCGAGGACGTCCAGTAGTCCCACGAGAACGGACAACTCGATTCAGGAACCATTGTTTTGGTATTATTTTCCCAGGTTACCGGATAACTTGCGTCTACAGCGACCCGATCGCTGTCCCCAACTGAAAATAATTTACACAACACATCAGTCACTGTTGTTGCAACCGCAGCGATGTTGAATCATAGCATTTCCTGGTATTTTACGACGCACATATCGCCATTCGAAACGAAACTGTCAACGATAATATTAACAACTTATCAACAAGCGTGGGAGACTTATTTATTTAAAGGCAATACGTCGTCTTTATCAGAAGAGGTCTTATTGTCTGTTATGCGTGGGTTTGCGGGCTAGGAGATGTAATTAAATGAACATGATTCAATGCTGCCACAGAATTTGCGCCATCCCGAGGTGCTCCTGAATCTGATGCATTTTTGTAGCTGGATCTGGCCGCGTAATAGTTGTCCCAGTCCTCATCCGCACATGCGTTCATGGCTCTATTCAGAGCAGTTCTTACCTTGCTGCGCTTGCGCTCCAGATCAGCGTCCCACCAGGGTTGTTTACACACCGGGTACAGACCGGGTAAACAACCCTGGTGGGGCGCTGATAAGGAGCACCTCCGGATGGCGCAAATTCTGTGGCAGCATTGAATCTTGTCAACAAGCTAACAGGGTAGGGAAGGTCCTGGCGCAACAGAATACACTTGGGCCCGTCACCCTCCGCAAACCTGATAACACACTCACGTCGTCGCCTGAAGAAGCAAGACGCGTCCTAATCGAAACCCACTTCCCTGGATGTGTCTTCGCGCAGTTAGTTGACTGGCAATATGAAACCCAAACACCATCAGACAATGATTGGAGTTACGCACGCAGGGTGAT
Source organism: Agrochola lota (assembly GCA_947364205.1). NCBI lineage: Eukaryota > Metazoa > Arthropoda > Insecta > Lepidoptera > Noctuidae > Agrochola > Agrochola lota. The sequence goes on from OX376228.1 coordinate 17,953,925, forward strand.
CACGTTGAAGAAACTCCAATTGGCCATCCGGAGCTTCCATCCTTTTAAGGCAGCTGGTCCTGATGGAGTGTTCCCTGCCTTACAACAGTGGGGGGGCGCCTCTGTCACTATAAGATTGGTGCCTTTAATGAGAGCGTGCCTGGCCTTTAGATACGGTGCTAAAGGATGGAGGGAAGTGAAAGTAATATTCATCCCCAAGCCAGGTACGGGTGACTACACAAACGCCAAACCCCACAGACCAATCAGCCTGACCTCCTTTCTCCTAAAAACTCTGGAGAGACTATGTGATAGGGAGCTGAGGGATGGCGCTCTAAAAACCATACCGCTACATCGTAATCAGCACGCATACAGCTCAGATAAGTCGACCGAATCTGCTCTTCATCTAGTGGTCCGCCAGGTAGAGGACGCGATTCATAAAAAAGGCACCTGCCTGGGCACTTTTATAGACATCGAAGGAGCCTTCGACAAAACCAACTTCTCCAGCATCAGCAGTGCCCTCTCCAGACATGGAGTAGAACAGGTACTAACGGACTGGATTACAAACATGTTAAGCAAACGAGTGGTCCGCCTTGAGGATGAGCGGCAGTTGGCCATGATAGTCAGAGGCTGCCCTCAGGGAGGAGTTTTGTCACCCCTTCTGTGGAATCTGGTGATTAATGACCTCATCACTAAACTCAACGCCAACCGCTATTACACGATAGGTTATGCAGATGACCTCGCAATCCTTGTATCGGGGAAGGCGACGGGAACGATCTGTAACCTCACTCAGCAAGCACTACGTATCGTAGAAAATTGGTGCAGGGAATTTGAACTATCAGTGAACCCCACTAAAACTGAACTAGTCATGTTTACCCAAAAACGAGCATTAGGCCCCTTCCGTATACCCAAACTGTTCGATACAGAACTTCAGTTGGCCAACGAGGTCAAGTACCTTGGGGTCATTCTAGACGCTAAGTTAAACTGGAGTAGTCATGTCGACAACAAGCTAAACAGGGCCTGCATCACCTTCTGGCAGTGCAGGAAAATGTTAGGTAAGAAGTGGGGCCTATCTCCCAAAATCATACTATGGCTGTATACAGCTGTGATCTGCCCCATGATCGTTTACGGGGCCGTGGTCTGGTGGCCCCGCACGCAGCTGGATACAACTTCCAACAAACTACAACGCCTGCAGAGACTGGCCTGCGTTGCGACCACTGGCTGCATGAGGACTACTCCGACTGCAGCAATCGAGGCCATGCTAGGTCTGACCCCGCTCCACCTGTTTATACAGCAGGAAGCGACAATGGCGGCGGTTCGTCTTAATGCAATAAATCTCTGGGGTAAGAGAGACACACAACACACCGCGCTGCTTGAGGGACTCAATACTGAGTTCCCTATTACGAAAGCCATAAATGACCGGGTACCCAAACAATTTATCTTCGATAGAAAATACAGGATCCAACTACACGAGGATCGCTGATGCGAGAGTTTGCGCCCCGCAGAGCTACGAATCTTCACTGATAGATCCAAAACAGGTAGTGGCACAGGTGCTGGAATCTTCTTGGAGGACTTCAACATACACATAGCCACACCATTGGGAGTCCATAACAAAGTGTTCCAGGCCGAATGCATGGGTATATCTCTTGCCGCTTTAGCCATCATGGCCAGGGAAGTTAAGGACCACTCGAATACTCTCAGAAAGCATGGCTGTTCTGCTAGCGCTAAACAGCCACACTGTTGACTCTGGGCTGATATACGAGTGCTACCAGCGCCTTAACCAGGTGGGTAGCCTCAATAATATTACCATTCAATGGATCAAAGGACACAGCGGTTCGCGGGGCAATGACGCAGACGACGAACTTGCCAGAAGGGGGTCGAGCATGGCACCAGTGGGTCCCGAACCCATTGCGCCACTCCCCTTCGGGTACCTACGCACTCTGGTAAGGAAACGAACCAGGGAACAACACCACAAACTATGGTCGGACCACGGTGAGTGCAGGCAGGCTAAGGAGGCACTCCCTACAATTGATGGCCGCCTCACGAAACAGGTTCTTCGACTAACGAAACAACAGCTGCGTTAGGCTTGTGTAGTACATGTACTATGTACTATTAAGAATTAATTCACGACACTGTACTAGAATGAACTATTCCGTAAGCTTAATAGTACTTCGGTCATTTAGTACTTCGTTTCGATCACGTTCCGTCCGATCGGTCGCTCGGACTTGGATCCGCAGAGATCACACATATTCTCGATTCATGGATCGCGCGGGAAACAGACCGGTTGCGAGGGAGCGAGGAACTAGACGCACTCTTGACTCCTGTTTCACTCTGACTTCTCAAACTTACAACTTCATAACTCTGATTTGCCAAGGTGTTTAGATCTTTATTACGAAAATAGTAGGCTTGAGGTTACCGATTTAAAAAAAAAAAAATTGTTTTCTTAGAATAATAAGTACCTACGTTCTAGTTAGTTTCTATTTTTTATTTAGTTTAGATAGTACATACGAGTTAATTGTTAAAGTTCGATGTAAACACCTATGAGCCTGTGATACCATCCAAGCACTCGTAATACTCTTCATTCAGTTAGTGTACTAATAGTACTAGAACGCCGAACTAGTACGTTTCACAGATTGTACTAGATCGGAGCGATGCGTTCGCTGACCGAGTAAGAACAAGTCTAAGCTGCGTACAGTCACAGCAGCTGTAACTGGCCATGGATCATTTAATAAACACCTCTTTGTCATAGGAGTCACAGACAGTCCACTGTGCAGAGCCTGCATGGAGGACGACGAGACAGCAGCTCAAGTGTTATAGTTGAAAAACATGTTGTCCCATAAATTCCAACTGCAAATTTAAGTTGGTCAACTATTATTCGTTATCTTGTGAAGCCTACTTGGCTGTGATAGTTTTCCTTTTAATTTCGGTTCCTAATACTGACGTTATTTTTTTTCACATTTCCAAAAACAACCATTTACCTGGTTGGTTAACAAAAATTTGCATGATAACGCTTTGCGGCACATTAACGCTTAATATTTCGTAAACGGATCCCTGAATCGAAAAAATATTTTTGAACGGCCTGACACCTTGGTGCGGTAAGGGATTGACGAGAAAAGAACATCGAACACCACCACTCTAACTGAAAGGGAGGTAGATAAAAAAAAAACAAGGTTTTATTTTATCACTTCATCGTAATTAATATGTAATATACCCATGCTAAATTACAGCTTTCTAGTACTAAGAGTCTCTGAGCTAAACCGCGGACAGAAAAGTAGACAGACGGACATGGCGTAACTATAAGCCCAGGTTCGACCGGGCGCTTTTTTATCGTGCACTGGATTTTCAACGCTCAGCTTAGTTGAAAATCCAACAGTGTATTTTTTCAACGCGCTGGGACGAGAATCTGTCCCAGCGCGTTGGATTCTCAACGCTCAGCTCAACATCGAGAGTTGAAATTCCAGTGCACGATAAAATCCCGGCGCGATATTTTTACGTCCGCGCGAATGTGAGCTAAGGGTTCCTTGTTGACTACGGAAATTTAAAAATAACTTGAAAGAAAGTGTAGTGTGTGTACTGAAGGGGTCAGTGAATAATAAAAATAAGTAAGCGTAATATAATAATTTTAATTTATTCTATAAAATGACATTTGAGATAGATGCAAATATTTTCAGTAAATTACTTTATACAATATTTAAACGAATCTATTAAACATTCTCGTTAGTAGTATGATTACAACATGACACATGACAAAGGAACTATTGTATGTAGACTTGAGATGTATCGTGATTCTTAACTATAATAATGATTTAGGAATATGGCTAATTAATGTTTGTAATATTTAATATTAAACTCGATGACAATCCTCTAACACTTATTCCTTCAATAATATTTGGTGACAACTTACTGGTGATACCCGAGCTATTTCACTGCATCAGTATTACAATGAAAGCTTCATATCTCCATCGTGCATTAATTCATTTAAAATATAATTCAAACATTCACGTACGCTTCACACGCACTCCAGGCGTTCTTGACAATATTCTCGTTATCATAAATAAGACGACTGTAATATTTACATTGCACAAACGGAACTTGTGTAACTTAAAAAAAAGGTTTGTGACGTTGCGCGATGTAGGCGACTGAGCTGTTTACATATGGCTGACAAATTTACAATAAGTCAACATTACCCAAACCTTAAGATAAATAGTAAATACCACGTATTTCTTTAATTTATAATTTCAGGATGTCTCAGCCAAGAATTTATTACAAATGTTTTCCCTGATAAACACTTAAAAAACTATAAAAATACAAAGTTTATCGAAACAAAAGTAATATCAGAATCGATCGCCTCGCGCAACGTTACAATTAAAAACTAAATAATATTTAGCACTACATAGGAAGCAATATAACTTACACAGTATACCATGAGCCGTAAATAGTTATTACATAGGTATATAATTGCAAATAATACAATACACTGAGTGACTTATCGGAACAAAAACAATCCTTAATGAGTACATCTTAAGAGTTATATTTCATTTGAATATTGTTTCGAGAAATAAAAACATTTTCATCCTGTATTGGTTGTATATTTTTTTTATCTCTGTAATGTATAAAAAATCTATTTATAATTAGTTTTCATTCGGAAAAATCTCTTTTATTTTTAATCAGCTGCGTTTAAGATAAGTCTACTGTTCGTTAACCCTATGAATTCAATAGATATACATGCGACGTAAAGATGAGGACATATACGACTTTGTATAAACGTCAGAAGAATGTATTTACGCAAGATTAACAACTAAATTAACCTTCAGTCCTAATCATATCTTCAAAATATCTGATGTGACGTTATAGACTTCCAATTCAATCTTATCCGCAATTCAGAGACAAGCCTAGTCCATATTAGTAAATAATGCAACATTTCTAAGGTTGCCAATATGTCCGATCATGCTAAAGAAACGGATCATGCGCTTTCTAATGAGCAGACATCCATCTGACCTGGCACGCATTACCGTGTCACTATTCTCTGACTCTTGTTGCAACCCGAGACACATGTCTTGTGTGGATAAGCTTACAGGCTTCCAAAACTCAACAAGAATATTCAAAAGGTAAAAAACTTACTAACCACATTGTGGAGCGAGAAAAATAAATCCAAAAATATTTCATCTTCTAGTCTTGATGGGAGGACTTTTGAAAAAGTCATCACAATTTTGCCAACGTTTCGTAAGTACTATAAAACCAAGCTCACATTACAGCCGCAACGGGCCGCAGCGCAACGTATTTTCATAAAAAAGTGCGGTGCGGCCCGCCTGTATCTTGCGTTGGTTCATAGAAAACGTACGAAAGTTATGAAAGAGGATTTTTGCTTAATCCGATACAGCCTGTCCCTTGCTGTCCTCCCCCAGCGACGCTCTAAGCCAAGGCCCGTACCCCATAGGGGGTGCCCTTAGCCTGTAGTCGTTTACTTTATAAGTTTTATGCCCTAGTTGGAGGTCTTAATTTATTGATATGAAAGTCCTGTTAAGCAGTCGACAACATCCTAGGCTGACCTGCGAGAGGCCATTCAAGCAAAAAAAGATAAAACTGATTTTTGCAATGCGTTGCGATGCGACGCGGCCCGCCCTATCTGCGCAAATCTTACTAGACCATCAACCGATACGGTCTGTGAAACAGTTCTCTTCAGTCAGCCATATGTCCTCATCTCTAAATTCAGGTTATAATGATGACTTATTAAGTTTACTGTGACTATTTTACCTAACAATCTGTCATATCAAATACGATTACGTTTCATACACTCGCTATGGGAAGCTACGGTCTCTAACGGAAGTAGTTATGTTAAGCAAGTTTATGGCAATGAGAGGCTTATGGAACTATATTTTAGAACTAGAAAACTGCATCAATGTTTTGATGTTATTTTTTTATGCTTAATCTCATTCAGAGTGATTGTGAAGGGATATAATAACATAGAATACACCTTAATACAAATAATAAAAGAACAACTAAAGCAAACTAAGCACGAATCAGTAACAATCGATCAGAAAGAATCACAAATAGCAATTTTTTTGTTTGTATTTCCCATCAAAGGCAAGGGAGGGACACAATGCTATGACCAATATTTACTTACAATAATTGAGACAGAATGGATGATTCATGTTGTACCATTCAAGACCTTCCATAGCCTAAGTGAGGATTTGTTTCTCTTAAGCTCCAAAGGTTTTTTTTTTGTAACTCAATCTGTCTAAACTTTTCCCAACTATACTGGGGTCGACTTCCAGTATCACCGGATGCAGCTGAATACTTTTGGGCTTCTGACAATCCGTAACGACTGTCAAAGATATACGAATGACAGCCGAGACCAACGGCTTAATGTGCTGTCCGAGGCACGGAGGGGTCTTATATAATTGATGGTCAATCCACGAACTGATCGCGGCTAGCTTAACCTTCGATCGACGAGCTCCTGTTTTTTGTAAGTAAAACAACAAAAGCCTATGCAACTTTTGTCCAATACATTGATACAGTTCCCCTGTCCATATTTGTTTAAATTTATAACAATAACATGTCGTTGCGTACCTAGCGATTAATAATAACTGAACTTGAGCTACATATGTACCGTCTATGTATTTTAACTGTATGTATCTTTTGCTAACTAATATGAGAAGGCGATCAGTCTAGTATTCACTTATTGGCAGTGTTATATGGTTCATTTTGATAGGTACCGCCTGCCGCAGATAAAGGGCGATTTTTTACCAATGAGACTGAACGCGATCAGCACAATAAGCGCGTTCAAGAGCTGTAATTGTCATCCTTTTTACGGAATATTGACACTGACCTCTCTTGAACACAGTTTCATTGGTAAACTTAGGCCGAGGGACAGACAAATACTTCAGTTCGTAATTTTTTGTACTGTAAACTTTCACTTGGTTTTTTACTAGAACCTTCTCAGGGAAGGCATTACGAGATTTTCGGGGCATAATTGATTTACTAATTTGAAGTTAAGTATCTGTATTAAATTAAGTCTGTGACCTAGCACAGAGTTGTTATCATCTAGTATTTTAACTATTTCGGTCTACAGAATTTTTGATATAGTAAATTGGCGTTAAAAAGTCAACCCATTTCTGGTCTTTTGCGATGTTTTATATTTTTGACGTGCATAAATGAGGTTATGACGCGTGAAGTCCTTCTGAAAGACACGCTTTATATCTGATTTACCATTCAAAGTGACGCGGTTATCTACCTTCTATTTTAGTATTTCCTATAATCATTCGGTCTATTTTATATACTTACCATAAAATAGATTTAATTTCGACCTTATATGAAGTTTGTATGTCGGCAATCCAATGACGTTAGTGATTATCATTTCCATAATTCATAATTATGCGGTTTTTTTTCTATAACAGTTTTAAATAGTATTTTTTGTCTAATCGTATTCCATAATCAACTCAGTTGGCGCCTACTTAATATTAACTTATAATGTGTAAGTTTGTTCATATGTATGTTGCTCAACCACGCTTAAACGGCTGAACGAATTTGGATGAAACTTGCCAAACTGATAAATGGACTAACACAGGATAATGCCAATCTAGATTCATAAAGTTGTAACTCTAGGATGCGAGTGAAACCGCTGGCAACAGATAGTATTAAAACAAATAAGCAGTACATTCGCGCCATCTATAATATTGGCGCCAAGAACTCTACTTATAAGCACTGACACAGAAATCAATCAAATATCGTATGGCACGAGATATTTGTTCTCGATAATAATAGTGACACTATATATCTACCGGTTGTGGTGGTTACCACAACATCACTACTTGGTTATAGCAAAGAGAAATACTAATATGAGCTGTTAGTTTTGATATTAAGTCCATTGAGCGAGGAATATGACTTAATTTTTTGTAGTTTTTATGGGCACATTTTTAATACGATGATTTTGAAGAAGACAAAAATGACAATATGTAGGAGCATGTGCTAACTGCTGGTTTTTCATTAAAAACAATACATGCTAATAAAAATCTATAATTACCGAATTCTAGATAAATTGATTACTAAGTGCTTTCATACTTAAGTTATCGGAGGAAGGAGTTTCTTGCCCGTTCCTCTCCATAGAGATCTACGTTTTGGAATGGTCAACTAACTTCAACTTTCTGACTAACTGACTGACTCTTCGACAGTTCAAAAGTGCCTGTAAATGGTGTTACTGAAATAAATGCTTTAAGTTTGTGTTTGTGGCTACAGGAATCAGACGTGACAATATTGACCTAATAACTCGAGCCAAAGGATCGGTGTCACAACCGCGGTATTCAGCTCAAGTACCAGACTTCACGCGTCACGTCAAACGAACCAGATTTATGTAGAATACTAGATGATAAGACTCTGTGCTACAACGGTACCTTGATATACAATAATTGTGGCAAAGGCCACGCAAAGGTAATTAAATTTGGTGTTATCAATCTTTAACAGTCGAATGTTTTTATCTCCGGTGTGTATGCGGGGTGTCTCTACAGACAATGGCTCACCTGCCATCTTGGACCGCATGCCCTGTCACCTGCAGACTTGAGGACCTACTGGGTGCGTTAGCTAACGGTATTCACGTGGCTGAATTATGGTTCAAACAAAATTAAAAAGTGATATAAATTTTTTCGTGTTATTTTTGCCATCGACACGCTAAGAAGATTTACATTAACTTCAAATATCAGTTAAATTATAATATTTTTAAAGCAGGGAACGAAAACCTTTATAAATTTCGGTACAGGTTGGGAAGATTTTTTTTTTACTTCTTCTACTAAGGTTACCGCTATCTAGGTAACTAAGAAGAAGACACATGTTAAAGTTTTAATACCGGTTATACACACACAGGCGATGCGCAAACTTTGACTAATGCCGACGGCACGTCTAAGATAGAGGTAATTTTTATTTCGGTAACGGATATTAATACTGGTTGTATTCAATTTAAGGTAACCTTTAAAAATTATAAATGTTGTAACCGAAATAAATACCCGTATTGATCATACCGGTTTCGGTCCCTGGTTTAAAGTATTGAATGTGGTCACACGCAAATTCAAGGTAAAGACGAAAATATGAAACTAGTAATCCAAACTAATAAAATCCAAACTATAGACAGCTACTGCAAACTAGCTTGTAATAAAGTTATCTCAAATGATAAAGTTGACATAACACACATCGACAAGTAAACCACAGGTCCTAATAAATTACTTTTATTAATTAGCTATTTGAACAAACCTGTATTTGAATATGTGTGACAAAAACACTCGACCGCAAAAACGTATTAATTTCTTGTCTAGCTATAAAATCTATTGCATAGTTTAATTTGTGATATGTTTAATATTATTCGAGGTAAACGTAAAGACCCTAGACAACGAAGCGCGCGCCTTGTACGCTGCGTTTTGGACGCTCAATACAAAGTTTCTATGTAACGAAATACATGATGCGCGCCCTTCGACGGCAGCGCTTGATGTAATTCATTACATAGACACTCGTACAGTAGGGATATTAACTGGAAAAAAATACTATACAGTCCGTCAGACAGGTAATAAAAAAAAAATTACCCACATTTTTTGCTTTATCATATTAATAAAAAATTATTTAGATAAAACGCAATAAAGTTGGGGAGTGGGGGCTCGCTACGTCACAATTCGATATAAAATCTAACAGGGAGTGACGTCATGACACATTTTAACGTATTGTAGGCAATACGTTAAAATGTATCAATGTATTGCCGTAATTTTTTTTTTTGTTAACATCCTTATTTTATTGAGCGCCATAAACACAACTTACAAGACCCGTGCCTCGGGCGCCTGTTATAACTAAAGTCAAAGTCACTAGATCTGTCTTTTGTGGCTTTTAGAAAAAAAAAATCTTAAGGAAGAGCAGTTTTAATATTTTGAACCTAGTAGGTAAAAATATTCAATCTAAATCTGTCAAATCGCTATGGCCCTAATACGCGTTTAATATGCCAAATAATTTGCAGTTACAAAAACTAAGCAAAATGATTTACCATACGAATCTTGAGACATTCGAAAATAAATATCCATAGATCAAAGATGTTTACGTCTAAGAAGAAAAAATCGTTCACTATTCGAATTCAATGGCCTATTTTTGTAAATGAAATATTTTATTTTTTATGGAAAGATTTTGAATGAAAGCCGTCGCCAGCACATACGGTTTGGGAGTGCTTATATTTCTTATCAGCATTCTATTAATTATTAAATTACTTATCTGTAAGCTAATCGTTAAGCCTATGTTTTAATTGAAGACAACTGACATGCAATAGCTGTATGACACTCTAACTAATCAACATTGAACATTCGCTTGGGAACATATTTGTGAACAATCAACCTGCGGGTCAATTGCGGGAAACACACTTACAGTAGCAATGGCTTTAATTTTGATAGTTCTACTTTTTTTTTCGAACATATGAAGTAATGGATTAGCATATTCTTCAAAATCATTCAGATTGTGATTGAAAAACAGCACCATAATACACTTTAGGGTGCTGTTTTTTACGTGATAAGTTCCGACTCCGCAGGCCTGAATAACCAAAAAGTTTTCGATTATTCTGTCTATCATTAATTATGGTTAAGTATATCACCACGTATCCTTCGAACTTAGCTAAACATTTACTTTTTTCCGACGAAACAAGGAGACGGTTCTCAAGTCGACGCGTAATTTTTGTTTTCTTCTTATACGTTGTTACATCTCATCATTCACACGCGCGGTCAACACAATTTTTTCAAGGTTTCAAATACAGATTACCTAAGCGAATATTCAATGAATATCACCGTCATTTTAGCGATGCAATCTAGAACTTGACCTAGCCGAAATCAAAACTGTATTAAAATGAATAAAATTACGAGATCCGCGCAAAATACTCTGCATTAACTTTGACAGTAACTACCGATCATTGTCTAAATTGCAGCGTGACTAATTTGAGAGCTATGTATACTTGAATTCAGAATATTAGGTTATTTACATTCATTGACATTTACTCAACAATCAACTTTAGCGCTATAAAGGCTAGCTTGATTTTTGAGTAACCATTGTTAATATTTGGTTGCAATGGAATTTGAGCTTTGTCGTGTATGACATTCAGTTTGTTGTACCAAAACTTTATAATTTCCCTAAGATTCTGAATTAAAGTTTAGGTTATTTAATTATTTGTATATTGGGCGATATAACACTATATTGAACCGTGTAAAAATTTACCTAAAACGTTCACAACTGCCGTGTAGCAACAACTTAACTCTAAACTATAATGATAAGGCATTTTTATTATAATATTCATATCAATCGACTTTAGGTCGTGTATATTTTCTCTAGAGCTTTCAAACGAGTGCTTATTTTATTCTATGTAGTTATTGTAGCTATGGTAAGTTCACGGTCCTACTGGACAATGTTACTAAACTCTTCGATCAACAATAGCACTAGACACGATTAGGAACTAAAGGCGATCCCTGAAGTAGTCGCAATTGCATATAACTTGATTATAAACCTTAACCCTCAAACATAAAGTTTATTATCGTTTGCAATATATTTACTACTTCGATTGAAAAGTAAACATATTTTAAAAATAAGAACAAAATTTTTTATAGAAAAATAAAACAAATTCTAAGCAATAAGGTTGAAAAAACTATGTTGCAAAATACGACAACAACATTATTTGTGGTCTTATTTTTCCAGCCGTGTTTGATGCACTCATCGGAAATCTAGTACTATTGTTGATCGTAGGCTAAACCCGTCAATTTCTAACATTGCACGGGTCAAAATGGATTCTTAAAAGGGGCAAATAAATTGTTTTCGATTAATACACGACAGCTTGAGGTAGCACGAAGTTATACAAAAAACTTAAAAGCGAGTGTTTAATTTGATTACGAACATTTGACAATATAATACTGCTAAGCCTATGATTTAAATTATATCCCAGCAGCGACGAAATTCCTATTCGAATATATCGGGTGGTAATTTTGATAATCGAATAAGTTAATCGATAAAAGAATACCGTCGCTGTCAAATCGCGAGGGACTCGAAGTAAACGTGCAAATATGATGTTTTCACTAATTACATCTACGCTTAAAAATGAGAGCAATTCGCCTAATATAATGTAACGAGGATCACTTTCAAAATGCACGATAACCAAAATCTTTTGATGCAACGTGAAATAGAATGTTCCTGAATAGCTTGTTTTTATTCGTGTGTAATTTGTATTTCTCTATCGGAGCGTTGAACACCGTGCATTACAAAAGTGACTATTACTATATCTCATCGGGCTTCAGGAGTGCGGCGGCCGTCCTTATCTCTTTCTCTTCTCCACAAACTCTCTTACCCTTAACTAGTATACGCATGCCTTAATCTAAAGAGTAAACTTAAATTTTATTCCGAACTCTAACACCTAACGAAACTTAATACAAATTCCATACAATTTTAACATCTATTATTTCAGATAGGTTTAACCCGTCTTTTGTATCTCTTGAAGGAGACAAGATATCTTGCTAGTCCAACCAAGAATTAATATAATTATAATACAAATTATGTCTGCCAAATATGGCAGCTATTTGCATGTATTTCCTTCTAAATCGCATTTATATTCAAATAATAAGTTATCATAAAGTTTAGTTAAACTAAACTTAATTATCAAACATAATCAGTTGTTTGATAACTAAGTAATCAGTGACGACTATTCTTAACGTCAAGTCCGAACTAAACATCTTAAAAGCAAGTCCCTTCAACTTAATGCGCATACGCAGCGCGATTATATCACAGCCAAATCTGCCGCCGCACGCCTTACTACCGTCTGAAGGCCCTAGACATGACGTCACTAAAAACTGCATCAGTTTTGGTGATTCAAACATTCCAAGAATTTTGAATATCCATTAATTTATTATTAAAAAAAAAACTGTATATTAATCATTAAAAAATCATAAGTCATCGGTATATTTCTTCACTAATCCGTAATAATGAGCGACATCGGAATGTCTGGGCCGTAATTAAACGACATTATAGTGATACATTTTAGAAGTTTATAACTTTTTTCGAAGCTACTAAGTTAAATCGTGAATTTTCTATACTTAAGCCCGTATTACAGAACCTCACTCAAAACTCAAGCGTTACTTAAAACTTGTTTAAAGCCTTTTCATTGGTTGAAACCAGTTTTAAGTAATGTTTGAGTCTTCAGTGCGGTTCTGTAATACGGGCCTTAAGAGCGCTGAGGTCGAATTAAAAGTCGAGACAAAATGTTGACATTCTACATCATTCATCAGGATAGTTTTTGATTGGTCGACAGCAAATTAGTGCCTTTTAATTTTAAAGGTTAGTTAATAGATTGCAGGTGGTTACAATGGCAATACCACGTGGCCTTACTCTGGTAGATCTAATCTCGACAACTAATAGTGTCTTATATAGTTAGTTATAGTAGCTAATGACCATCTTAAGTAGCATGCGGCATTGCACCCATCTTTTCATTAACAATTTTCAGTCTTGGACAACCTCAGCCCGTTCACAAGTTGAAAATTTTGTTACAAAATTACCCAATAGGTAGAAGTTCTATATATTTTCCAATTTCCTGGCAAAATAAATACAATCCATGCCAGTATTTTTAATATAAAAGCAATATGGCGACAGAGTTATATTATAATTACAGACAACATTGACTAGTTCAAGAGGATTTTCTAAGTAGATAAATATATCGACTAACTGTTTTTTTGCAGTAAGTTTTCATTCACTAAAATTAAGATATCCTGGCATAGATTGTATTTCGAACATTACAATTTATTTAAAAACACAATTGTTAGTTTATAGTAATATTTTAAGTTGATATAGAGCTGACACCTTCCGCCATACATTTCCAAATTCTTCTTACAACCGTTTTACAATTTGTTATACAAAATTCCGGTCTAGCGATCTAATTCATTTGAAATGTTTCCACTTATCTGGATGAAGTATTAAGTAGTTCTATCCTTGTTTAAATATGTACTTTGTAATGTGAACGGGATTAATCCGTTAGTATATCAGTTCATTCAAGTAAAAATGCATGTGAGGGGCGAGCGATAACCACTGTCTCTTAACGAACGAAAGGTAGTGTCAGTTACTCGATTTTAAACAGCTCGAAAAACTTGTTCCCATTTAAAACTAGTATCAGGATCGAATAAAGGTAAAAAGGGCCATGGAAGGTCTATAGAAATACTGTTATTTCGATTTTTTCACTCGCCCTAACTAATCGAAATATCGATAACGGTTTCGTCACAACGACAATGTTCTCAATAATTGACCAACATTTTATTTGCCACAGCGCTGATTACTGCTTTTGCTAATTTCATAAGCTAATTCATCGCTAAATGATCTACTATTGTTTCTGGTGTAAAAATTGTACAACAATTTCAAATATTACTTCAGTTCAATAAGGCATGACTAATTCTTTTCTAATTACTATAGTAAATAAAAAATTATCCATTATTACACATTTGATAGCACAATCTGTACGTTAAAAACCTCGAAAAATGTATACTAATGAACGGTAAATATGAACTGATTAAAATGCCAAAATGATTAGTTTTCAATTACCTCGTATTTTATCGCAGTTTTTATGATGAAGCAATGAGAATTGCAACTTATGTCCGCTTTTGTAAACTGGACCTTAGGTGATGGTGTTACCGCTTACTACTAACTCAACGATATTTTTTTATTCACGCACTTTTGCCACTTAACTGTAATTTTACCGCATTTTATATACAATTAGGCGAGTAGTAACTTTACATGTACAGTAAAACCAATATTCAGTGATAAAAGTATGTGCTGTAACCTCTTTTACCGTGTGACGGGTCGGCCATGTCGTATTACAGTGTAGTGTGGGCGTGTGGTGGCGGGAGCCGACGGCTCGCGGGTCACTGTCAGTTGTTCTTGTCAATGTTGTGGATGGCCCAGTTGAACGATGTCGTCCAACTGTTCTTCATGGCCTCGTTGAACTTCTGTCGGAAGTGTTCCATTGCTTTTTCTTCTGATAAGTCCATTACCTGTGACAATGTTTTGATTAAGTTAGTTGGTTTGGCAAACATAAACTGAGGGATGGGCACACAACATGTAGCTGGTTTTTCTATATTTTTTATATGATGGGTTCACCATCCAATTTTCTTTTTTAATGTACGCCGCCTACGCTGTCCCACTGCTGAGCAAAGGCCTCCCCCAAATCCTTTTCCAGGGCCACCTCCATCCAACCCTTGCGGTACGCGCCTAGGTCCTCTCCCTGGCCGGCCCCGGCGACGCCGTCCGTCCTCAGACCGTGTGCCGACAGTTGCTCACCGGTTTCGTATTCTGTCAGTTCGTTTTACGCCCAAAATGCCGCGCTCCATTGCTCTTTGGCAAACCCCAAGGCGGAACTTTTGCGACTCGGTGAGCGACCAGGTGTGAGCACCGTAGGTTAGGACGGGCTGAATACACATATCGATTAGTTTTCACTTCAGGGAGATCGGTAGATCACCCTTTATTAGCGTCTGCATGGATCAGTAGCTTTTCCAGGCATTTTCAATGCGGCGATCAATTTCCTTTTCTTGCCTGTTTCAAAATAAACGAACTGGCCCAAGTAGATGTACTCATCGCCATAAGGTATTTCATGCCCTTCTACCTCGACCCTACACTTAATGCTGTTGGTCATGGCTTTTGACCATCCAACTTATCGATTTTAATAAGCCTGGTCTACGAATCACCAGAATCGCCCGTACAAGACATTGATGGACGGTCTTGGCAGTTACTCCATCAAATATAGGTATTCAGCCACATTACGTGGAAGAGAACAAAATACTTACTAAAGTTTCACGTAGATATTGCAGATCCTTCTCGGAACTGAGCTCGGGTAGACCCGTCGAGATCATCATTGAGAATAGTGATAGAATTAGGTGCCCGTGCTTTCGGAGAATTTTGAACGCCTGTGAAAAATACGCATGGATAATTTCACTTTATCATTCTACAATTAGGAATTATTATGATTGCTTGTAAATCCAGGAGCGGCAGTCTTCCAAAACCAAAAACTCTTATTTTGTACTTTACGACCTTTGAGTCCAAAGGTATTGAAACGACAGCATAGATGAATACAGATGGTTCACGCCGCAAAATTATTTAAATAAAAAGCGACTCTTGCTATAACACAATTAAGTGCAATTCACGCCACACAGCGCACCTGCCAGGGTTGCGAGTTTGTCCGAAAGGGTTATCGCGGCCCCGGCACACAGGCAACGGAAGGAACACGGGTGGGTTTTAGTCAGTAAAAGCCTGACACGCCCTCCCGCTCCGCGCAGAGCGGGAGAAGTTATTTGATAACTACTCACCCTAAAAAAAAACACCACACAGCGCTAATTACCTACAGTCATAACCACCTAGAAATTGCCTCTCTTTCTATCGCGTAACTCTTATATCTTCTGACTACGTTACACTCACTGAATTGACCCGACAAGACGGGCCCCCGCGTACTTGTAGCTTCATACCTAAAATGCGGAGCGACTCATCTGTATTCATCTGTGACGACAGCATAAAAGCAAGTTCAGTGCCTCACATTTTTGTTTTCTTATACATTAATAACTTCTTTACCATCAAAGCGTAAGCGAAGAACAATATTTAAAACCTGATTTTTTTCTAGTGAATTAATAAAACGAGTTCAAAATAATATATCCTCACCGTTTCACAATGCTCCCTAAATATCTTGAAGTCGATAGGCAGGTTGTCTCCCGAGCCCTTCTGACCTTTATTGATAACGTGTATGAAGTCATGCGTCAGTACGAAGGGCGCGCGCTCTCGCTTGAACCCGTACCACTGCTTGAAGTGCCCCAGGAAGTGACCGAAGTCTATGTGGAATAGCTGCAGGAAATGGACTGTTAGGTAAACACAAATGGTGAGTATCTTAAATATTACTAAACGACAGCCTCGTTGGTTTAAAGGTCGCAAGCGCTACCGCTGAGCATGAGTTCCTGGAGTCGATTCCCAGGTCGGGCAGTGTTATCCGGTTTTTCCATCGGGAATTTTTCAGTAGCAGCCCAGAGTAAGGATTTATCCCCGGGTGAAGGCAAAGGGCTCGCCCCCTATTACATGGGACCTAAACATAACTGGCGAAATGTGGATGTACACCTCTGCCTTACCCTTCGGGGATTACAGGCATGATGTTATGTTATACAGCCGTGTAGTGCGTTTAGTCCGATAAAACTGCGAGTCGACTGCAGTCGGGCCAATTTTATTAGGGAAAACAAACAATAGGGAGTATGCATGTAATTTTTTTTTCACTTAATAATATACAGTAATATAAAACTAAGGAAAGTATTAAAAGTTAATTTCAATACTGCTTGATGCTCAAAATATGAAACTCCACCAATTTTCTAATACAGTTCAAACGTCCGTTTCCGTCGCGGTCAGGGCAAAATTACAATTCGGGTCAAATAACTTTGCCGCTCTGAAGTAGACTACGAATGACTGCGCAGTAGTCATCTTATGGCTGCTATACACTATGCCGCCGGCCCTGCCGCTGGGCAAGCCGCGGCACGCCCGGCCCTGCCGTACAAAGAATCGCAAAGGAAACGAAGGCGCAAAAGCCGGCGGCCCTGCATTGTGTGTAGGAGCCATTAGTTATAAAACAGTAGCGCGCACGACGCAACCTGACTTCAGAGCGGCAAACTTATTTGATGCGCACTGTACTGTAGTATTTATCTTTTAAGATTTAAGATAATTCTCAGTAGCAGCCTGGAGTCTGGATTTGTGCCTAGTTGATGGAAATACGCTTGCCCTATTTTACATTACCTACATAGATCTCATTACATAACTGGCGGAATATGGGCGTACAAATAGACCTGTGTGTATGTATCCCTTTGAGGAATACAAGACTTATGTTATTTAGTGAAAGAAGCCTTCTGACTATAGTTTGACCGAGACCGAGGTTCGACGCCTGAGGTATGTGCGCGGGAAAGTGCAGGCCGCTCATACGTCAACGCTCACGACACGCGCCAACCCGCCCGCCGCTCACTCCTAAGGCGCGGAACAGCGGTCCCGGTCAAACTATAGCAGTATTATGATGGTAGTATCTCACCTGACCACTAGTCTTGACCATGATGTTGTCCGGGTGCCTGTCAGCGATACCTAACACGTAGGTCGCGACGCAGTAGCCGGCGCAACTCATTGTGAACTCGTCCACTGCCTTATTGAAAGCAGCATCGTTGTTCTCGGTGTTTCGTTTTAGCCAATCTGTGTGAAAAGAGAATTAAGTATTTATTTGTGCCTGAAAATGATGATTTATAATTTTGTCGTGAAAATAGTAATGGCAAAGTGTAGATTAATACTCGTAGGATAATTAAATTAAAAAAATTAAAAAGGATTTTTGAACAGATTTTTTTTTTCGTTCTTTATAGACGGTTAGGATTTTTCTGTCACATGTCTCACGGAATAGCTTACAAAACTTTTTTTCCTTTTTTTTATTTGCCCCTAAAAGTGACCCCATATTCAAAATTCATTTATTTATATAACACTTCCGTGTTTGGGTCACGACAAATTCATAAGTGTACCAAATTTGAAGTAAATCGGTCCAGTAGATTCGGAGCAAATTGGCTGAGACAGCCGACACGCGAGTTATCCTTTATGGGTTCCGTTTTTTCATTCGTACGTACGGAACCCTAAAAAGTTTCTCCCCTATCCACACTGTACGTATATGTAGATACTTACAAATAAAATTATTACTATCAAAACAAAAATAATTAATGTGAAACATACCAAAGATTTTTTATTTAGTTTCAACTACTTTTTGAAGTTAAACTTCTATATAGACTATTAGGATTTTTTCTATCACGAAAAACTGTTACGGCCGCGTGGAGGGGGTAGACGATATATCGCGTGGTGAGAGGCGGCAGCGGCGGAGGGAGAGAATAGATTGGAATCTCAAGGTTTTATATTGAACCGATTTGAAAAATTCTTTCACTGTTGGGAAGCTACACTATCCCCGGGTGACATAGGCTATATTATATATTTTTTTTAAATAGGGATCCTTACTAAAACTCCAATAATGTAAGCCAAGGTGTAAAAAAATTACCTAAAATATTCTTTACATCGCGTGCGCTGCGAAAACTATTGATGATAGAATAAATAATGTACTACGACTTTGCAGAACACATAATTATTTACAAAAAGTGTCGCGACCGCATATGTCTAACTATTATAGTTATGCCACAATAAGTGTTCTTGTATTTAAAAAAAAATTGAAATGCCGCCGCTAGAAAAGGCTCTTTATTTGTATCTTGGTATTAATCCTTATCAATATATCTCTCGCCCGGGAATATGTACGAGTCATGTATCGTACATGGCACGCGCGCATTGCATACATCAGCACTTTTCCGTCACCTTGCACAAATTATAGTGTAACGCGACAGTACACGATCAGCGTTCATAGTCAGCTGTACTCATTCACACATTCATATAATAGCATTAGTTACGTGGTAGTTAAATATATTCAATAAACCATCATCTTTGACTATCCGTGACTTATCATTCAAGCTAACATCGAAGGTGTGTGCGAACCATTCAGTAGCGCATACATATAATATAATTCATATTCAATACTGCTTTAATACCTTTATATAACTTTTTGAATTATTCAATTCGGACATTCCATTCAAAAGATATCACGAGTTTAAAAATGTAAGTATTAGAAAAAAGGTGCGTGCTAGCCGCTCACCCTGCTCGGCTAGCTAGGCAGCACCTTATGCAATGTAGGCGTCACTGGGGTACGGGCCGTGCGGGACCCCGAGTCAATGTCAAGAAATGAAGTGCCGTAGGTGTTCCTTTGTATGTGTATAAGTTTAGAGTAAACTATGGATGTTTTTTTTGGTTCCGGATTGAATTCAGTTTTTTGTTTGATAAAATAAAATATGTTTAAATAAAAAATGCATTTATTAAAATGTACTTAACCTAACCAAATTATAAGGTGCAGTAAACCTGCGAAAAAAAAAAGTAGTTTCACTTCTACTATGTGTCCCAGCACACATTTTTGTTAAACAGCACTTTACAGCTCGTTTCTCCTTTTGGGGGTTAATGTTTCTCTCTTCAGTATTTTAGGAATGATTTTTAACAGTCACAAAACTTAGACTTAGCTTAAATTTATATAAAAGGCATGAATCATTTAGAAAACAAACTAAAGGATTAAAAAATAAAACAAAACAAGGAACTAATACAATACTCACGTAATAACGTCGACTTATAGATAGTGGAAGCGGCGTTGAAGAGCGCGCTCTGCTTCTGTATGTAGGCCACCGTCTGCGCGTCCTCTACGACCTCGATCATACCTACTGCGTACTCCATCGAGATGCAGTTGTATGGGTTCATTCTGGGGAAAGATAACATCAAATAAATAAATGTAATATTTATTTCAGACAAACTCTTCAGTTAGTAACAATATCTCTACAAAATAAGTAGGTATTTTTTAATTTTTTAAAGTAATGTTTAAAAAAAAATTGTCACGCTTCATGCCCAATTTCCTTCATAAGTTGTAAATTTTTCAACCAGCAATTATCTTTATAATAAGAAGTAGTAAATTTTTGATCTTTATAATTCTCGACTTTTTATGTATAAATGTATAAATTTATAAAAATTGTTTTAATAAATTTGTTGACTCTGTCATGGATCGGAGTAAAATGAAGTAAGTTATGGGGTACTCGAACGATCTTATCGTTACAGAAATGCCATTCAAGTGAATTACAAAACTCTTAACGTCACGAATCACATGCGAACGGTGACTACATTTACATGTGTTTTGGCCGTTTCAAACGCCGGGATTAGGTCGGTATCAAACAACATGCGTAAAACATTTCTCCGACAGCTTAAGGAGCGTTCGCTAACGTCAGTTGACCAGCAGTAACATGCGGGTCAACTGAACAAAACTGTAAACTAACCTAAAATCATATCCATGGTTCTTCCACAGCCTGTCCATGATGCGTAACATCTATAGCGTGAACATGTCCTGTCGCAAATCTACAGTTTGATGCTAATGTCGGCCCCCGAGGGGTCCGCATTCTGTGTGGCTATATTATAGTAACAAACTCACCTAAAATCATATCCGTGGTTCTTCCACAGCCTATCCATAATCCGTAACATCTGTAGCGTGAACATATCCTGTCTGAGATCGTCGCCGATCTTCAGTATGATGCTAATGTCGGCCCCCGAGGGGTCCGCGTTCTCAAACCGAAGCTGTAGAGGCCGCATCTTGCTGTCCATTACTCGGCAATCATCCGGTCTAGGATACGAAACGTTAGTAAGAATTGTGTATTGGAGACTTCGATTAATATTACACTGGAGAGAATAATATTAAAGGAGAAAAGCAGAAAAAAAAAATTTTACCTTAAATTGCTGCGTAAAATGTATGGTCGGTTGTTGACATTGATTTTCAAGGGGCTACATAGTTACAATATGGTCGATGTAACTTGGCAGTTCCGAACTTCGTGCAGAGGGCTGCGTAGTAACATTTTTTAGGAACCAAATGGTGACATGAGGCGAGTGTGAGTGAGAGAACATGCGCGAAAGTTCGTAGTGCCTATGTTCAGACCTGCCAAGTTATATCGGCCGTATTGTACACTGTTGTTCCAATTCGTTTTTGACATTGAGTTTAGCATAATTATACAGGGTAAAATAAGCTTGAGATGCGCTACGATGCCTATGCAAAGTATAGCATTTCTGTTATCGTTATTGAGGAATAACGATGACAGCAATGCTAGCGTAGGTATCAGCAATGAACACCAAATTGTTATGACACAAATTAACATTACATTACTGTCTATAATTCACTTGACGCTCAAACCTCTAACACAGAAAAAAATAATTTCTTCGCAGCATAACCTCAGGCCAGCTATGTATTTTATTTACACTTACTTGATCCTCTTGCACACAAAACTAGGGTTTAGCGGCGACACAAAATCACACAGTGTCTCCACACAGTGCTGCTCCTGCAGGTGGTGGATGAGGGCGGCGCGGGCTTGCTTTATCTCCTTCTTCTTGCGCACGCATTGGCTGGCCCCTGACACAGCCAAAATAATGCTCAGACAACGAATGACTCATTTTCGACAATATGTGGGTAAATGGTGGAAAATATAATACAGGGTCGAATTAAAATAGCTAGCAAAACTCCTCAGACGTGATTGGTACTGACATCTAAACATAATAAAACAAAAAATAAATTAATTTGATGAGTTTATTTTTGGGTGATCAACCGCAGTTATAGTTTGACCGTGACCTCTGTTCCGCGCCTAAGGAATGCGCGGCGAAGCGGGGGACAGCGTTGACCAATGAGCAGCGAGCGGGACGCCGCGGGTCGTAAGCTTTATCTAATGCGCGGTCTGCACTGCCCATTATTTTATCGTGTTTAGATATCGATACCCAAAACGTCTGCGGAGTTTTGCTAGCTAGTTTAATTTGACCCTGTACAATACCCTGGAGTTTATAAGGTACTAGTTTCTGCAAGCGGCTTCGCCCGCGTGATATCTTTATAAACTATAGCTTATGTTACTCAGTGATAGCATTCTACTGGTGAAAGATTATTTTAAATCCGTTTAGTTGTTTTTGAGTTTATCCATTACAAACAAACACATACATACAAAAAAAAACAAATCTTTTCTCTTTATAATATTAGTTTAGATTTAGGCATAGAGCTTTAGAAATTGATTGTCACACAGTTGAGTGATAGTGAGAACGCCGACGCTTTACAACGCTGAACTTTACCAAAAACTCGATGTTATATTATTTACGTTACGTTAGTTTTTCATTTCTGTTCCGTATCCGAAGGGTGCCAAACGGAACCCTATTACTAAACGTCCGCTGTCAGTCAGTCCGTCCGTCTGTCTGTCAGCGGGATGTTCCTCATGAACCGTAATAGGAAGACAGTTGAAAATTTTCACAATAAAAAATATTGTACGGTGGTACTGGACCGTCCGACTCGCACTTGGCCGATTTTTTATTTATGTTTCTCATATGGTGCAATTTTTTAAATGACAACATAATTTCTTTTTCATATTAACAAGGCGAAGTTTAAAAAAATATCCAGGCACATCTACCGTGACGTATCGCGATTTATGTTTTAACTCGGAGATCTTTCAGCTTTTATACAAAACATTACACGAATCTCGACGTCATCTGTTCCCAACTAAATGATAAAGCGAAGACAGACAATACAAAGTATACTTACATTTAAGTTTGTCGAGACAAGTGATCTGCCGCGTGAGGCTGTTGATGTGGTCCTGGCAGCCGCGGCAGTACGCCTCCAGCAGGAGCCCGAAGCGCACGCCCACGGCCGGCACGTGCATCTCAGACCTACGGGTGGGAGTTGTACGATGTTAGAGAAACGTTTGGATGTAAACTATAGACAATACGATAGTTTATATTACTAAGTTTCATATTTGTATAGTCCCCGCACGTCAAAGGTGACGTGGCATTGACAGCTTATTTATTTCGTAGCAGTAAAGTGCGTTTCATCATATAGTTTCTTTGTGTTGGCTGCACTGTGGTGGTTCACTAATATTAATTAAAAGTTGTATTAAATCAAAAACCCGTATTGACATAGTTGAACTATCGGTTGAACATAGTGTTGAACTATCTTGTGTTGAGCTAGATAAGCATGTTATAGTGTGCGTTTACAGACCCCCAAATTATCAAAACTACTCTATATTTGAGTCGGTAATGGAAGATGTTTTGGCAAAACTTGCAACTGGTAATAAATCAGTAATTATCTGTGGTGACTTTAATGTGAATATTTTAGAACATAATTCAAATTCAGTAAATTTGTTCAAATCATTCAATTTGTCAAATGTGTTTGTAGAACCAACCCGAGTAACTACGACTACTGCTACATGTATTGATAATGTGTTTTGTTGTTGCGACTATTTAGATAAAGCCATAGTTAATTGTCTCCCGTCAGATCACAGTGGTCAATCCGTAACTTTTGACATACCAATAACCAAAGTGCACATACAATTCAGACCAATTACAGCAGTTAATTTAAATAATTTAATAGCACTTTAGTTTGTAAGTTAATAATCAGGACCTTACAATGAACAATGCTAATATTTAGTTTGAAGAATTCTTTTCGTTAGTCCAAACCGAGTTCAATAATTCTTTTAAGAAGAACACAAAAACTACCAGCCCTAAGTTTTTATTTAGTGACTGGGCAACTAAGGGACTCAGGAAAAGTAGGGATAGACTGTTCGAGCTGTATGGCCTTAAGCCTTACATTAACACGGAAACTTTTAATAAGTATGTTGCTACTTACTCTAGAACTTTTAAGAACACTTGTAAGACAGCTAAAGCCTTATACATTAGCAACAAGGTTAAGTCAGCAGACAATAAAATACAGACGGTTTGGATAATTATCAATAATGAAACGAACAGATACAAAAAGCATAATTCTGACTACACACTGAAAACGTCATGTGGTGGTTTCGTTTTCGATAGCAAAGAAGTTGCTCAAGAATTTGTAAATTTCTTTACCAGTATCCCACTTTATCCTACTGAAACCTTAAATTCCTCGCCCTCGCTCTCTTTTGATTTAGTAAGGGCGAACGTTTCAGATTGCCCGATTGAATTTAACTTTAAGCATATTAACCCTTTAACAGTATTAAAAGCTTTTAAGCAAATTAAGATGAAATTAACCGAAGATCTTTGGGGAATGTCCATTAAAGTCTGTACTTCCATAATTGAGACCATAGCGCCTTACTTAGCCTTAATATTGTGTGGACCAAGGAGTCTTCCCGGATTTAATGAAATACAGTAAGGTAATACCACTTTTCAAATCTGGGGACATTAAAGACACCAATAATTATAGACCCGTGTCCATGTTGCCGGTTTTCAGCAAGGTGTTTGAAAAGGTAATGCTAAATCAAATGCTCAATCATTTTAACACAAATAAAATCCTTCATGATCAATAATCAGTTTCACCAAAGGACGTTGTACGACCGACGCCAGTGTAACCTTATTAAGACACATTTTTAGCGCGTGGGAAGAGGCCTAAGACGCCATAGCAATCTTTTGTGACCTCTCCAAGGCATTTGATTGCGTTGATCACGAAACCTTGCTCTTGAAACTTGAGCATTACGGACTTGGAAAACTTGCGCTCAATTTAGTAAAATCTTATTTAAATGACAGGCAACCGAAAGTCCAAATAAACGGTATCAATTTACTAGGTTTAAAAGTAAAAACGGGTGTGCCACAAGGCTCGATATTGGGTCAATTCCTCTTTTTAGTTTATATTAATGATCTACTCCATTTATTAAAAAATCAACCACAAATGGTGTTATTTGCTGACGATACTTCCTTAATTTTTAAAGGTAGATAGACGTGCTACAAATTTTGACGACGTAATGCAGGTCCAAAGTTGGTTTACTGCTAATAATTTAGTATGAAATGGGAAAAAAACTAAATGCATTAGATTTGCTTTACCGAATGTTAAAATTAGTGATTGTGACATAGTATTGAATGGGGAGAAATTGGAATTCATCGATAAAACTGTTTTCTTGGGGATCACGCTCGACTCAAAGCTGCAATGGGGTCCTCATTTAACATCTCTTGCAGGACGGCTAAGTTCAGCAGCATATGCTGTCAGAAAAATCCGTCAATTTACTGATGTAGATACCGCGAGGCTGGTCTATTTTAGTTAGTTTCATAGTATCATGTCTTACGGTATTTTACTGTGGGGACGGGCTGCAGACATCGAGTCTATTTTTATTCTGCAGAAAAGAGCGATCAGAGCCATATACTATCTCCGCAGGCGTGACTCTCTAAGGGAACTGTTTAAGGATATTAACATCATGACGGTACCTTGTCAAAAGAGGAGAGAGAAGAGAAGAGAAGAGGTTTTAAAAGAGGTGATAGACATAATTATAGCATTAGAAATAGGGACCTATTAGTTCAACCAGGTTTTAGACTAGCTAAAGTGAACTCATCTTTCATGGGATACTGTTTAAAATGTTACAACAAAATTACTCCCCACATACTTCAACTGAATGAGACGAAATTCAAATCTTGTATAAAACGAACACTATGCAGGCAGGCATATTATAAGTTGGGGGATTACATCGCTGATAAAAATGCTTGGCTCAATGCTGGTCTTGCTACACAACCACAACTATTTGATTAACATTTTTGCATTGTATAAAATCAATTTCTTTTGTGTTATATAATTTCAGAGCACAGGTGTGAGTACTATGTACTAAAGAGCTACCATTTACCAGGTAATACGTCTTTTATTGACTTGAATGTGCCCTGGCGGCTGTGAGTATGTCATGGTCACTGAGATGTCTCGCTGATGGTGGCGCGTGTGTTGGATCATTTAGCTCCCTTCAAAATGGTTGAGCTGAATGGTGCTAATCCATGCGTCATGTTCGTGAACGGGCGCCGTCAGTTGGGACAGGTCAACTCATAGCTGCCTTGGCTGATTTAAATTTTTGAATTGTTTATTTATTTATTTATTTATTTATTTATTTATTTTATTATTTATGTACACACAGTAAAATACATACAGATACGACATTGACATTGTTCTTTGTTTTATCTTTTTATTACGGACGCTTCTAACATGCACGTCCTTCTACATTGTTCTCACATGTTTAATTTCAACATGAATGATGTAACCAATATTTTTGTAACAATTTATTTAAAAGAGTGTCCGTGGAGTTTCTTGCCTGTTCTTCTCCGTAGGTACCTACTACGCTTTGGAATGGGCAACTAGCTTTATATTTCTGACTGACCGATTTCTTGACAGTTCAAAAGTGCCTGTAAATGGTTTAATTGAAATAAATGCTTTGCGTTTGAGTTTGACACTGTTAAACTTTATCAATGGACCTTTTATGTAGCACCTTAGCGTATTCGTGTTGGTCTTACAACAGTGGAGCCAACATTCCCGGCACAGGAACTATTTGATAAAACGCACTCTAGTTTGCAGTTTTCTTAGTTCAAGTGAGTTGTGACCATAGATAATACACTTAAATAAGTGACTCACGCATGGTTGACCATACGTTACAAATGTATAAAAAACTATGGTGTCATGGTTTTTGAAAATTATGAAATAAATATTTAGTTAATTCAAGTAGGCCACAAAAGTTCACGAGACCCACGTACGTTGACGCCGAGGTCAGCTATAGTTAATCTTGTTGTTCTTTGTTTACGTATTTTTTTTTTTTTAGTGTCTATGCATCACATGTGCCTCGAAAAATAAATATTGTAAGGATTAGTTAAGTAAAATAATAAACACAACATTACCTTAAATGCCAAAAGAGGTAGTGTCCGATGGTCATGTTCTTGAAAGCCCTCTTGAGTAGGAACACAGAGAGGTCGCACATGAGATACGACTCGTGTTTTAACGCCTGCACCAGTTGAAGGAGGTAGAGTAGGAGGTCGTTGTCACTGTGGCAGATAATACAATTTTATAATACTGAATTCATGAAGTTGCTTGCTATGGAATGGTTTCGTCGGAAACCCAGTGCATTATCCCCATCATTTCAAACCAAAGACTTGATTGCTGGACATAGTCCTTCCACTGTCAATAGTTTTCAGAGAAAAAATATCGAAAGTCATGCAGCGAGCACGAACAAGAACAACTACATCCTAACAACAGAACTTTCAGGGACACCACTGACGGCCGATGTCCAGATAGATGTCAACAAGTTTTATCAGACCGTAAGCAAGCAATATTTTCCCACTCCCTGACCGGGTAACCTGTGGAACCTGTAATTTTTGGCTAATCTGGCCAACAGAAAAAAGTTAGAGTTTCTCTCCTATGAAAATATAGAAAAAGTTTTGCGGTTTCTGACTTTTCTAGTACCTACTCAAACCTCAGTTGGAGATAGTTTTGGACCGACTTGCATCAAATTTTTTTGTGAAAAATGACCAGTTCTTGCTGGCTATATTTTTTTTTCAAAATCTGTGAATGCAGATCAACATGTCTCAAAAAGTTAAGGACAGTCTCGCCAACGGTTACGATACCTGCCCTTACTGCCCCGTTTCAAAAATCCACCCTGTATATCCTAAATAACCTTCGACCAGAATTCGGTAGATAATGGTACTTTAAAGTTCGCAATAACAAATTGTACTATTTAGCTAGAAATTAAATCAGACCTGATCTTGCCGAGACACTTGACAGCGAAGCTCCTGACGGCACAGTCGGCGTAGGCATAGTCCAGTAGTTCTAGCGCGGACTCCACTCGCAGCATGGGCCAGTCTGCTAGCATGCGTCGCACACTGGCCGCTTCAGCCAGTTCGCCCCATTCGACGCAGGATAGTAGTTTTGGAAGAAGCTCCGGTGCTTCTTTGCGGAAACGTTCCCTGGAAAATGATCGATTGGTGTTATTCTTTGTTCCAAACAGACAGGAGTATTTCAGAGAGTAGGATTTTCCAATGATATGGCATAATAACACTTAATTGTGAGTGACATATAATGCAATTTTCACGAAAATCGAAGGAAACATCAATCGACTCGATTCCTCTCCCTCCTCGAGGGCTCGTCACTGATATTGAAGTTCATTCTCACCTCAAATCTTTTGCTTTACTCTGTGCTGAGCTTCAATGCCAGTTTTAAACGAATTTTCTTTTTTGATTTAATTTGGTACGATTTGAAAAACATTTCTATTATTTCTCTAGAACTTCGTGTTCCCAGCATTTCCACGGATCCACAAAAAAAAATTGTAACCGCATTTGCACCGGCTAGAAATTGGTTTGTCAGATCCAAAATCCTGTTGATTAAGACAAAAATTTGTTTATTCTTTACCTCGAAGCCCAGATGTCTTTCCTGTCCTGTTCATGCATCTCATACATGGGATCCTTCTCTGCGAAGGCTCGTAGCCTCTCAAAATCCCTGCTTAGCCTCTCCATCACTTCCGGGGACACGGTCTCGATATGTTTCGAGTAGTCTTTTACAGTCTCCTCTTTAGGAAATAGGACGGGGTATTGGCAGTCGTAGCTGAAAATAAAGCGTTCTGATTACATACAAAAATTAAATAAACTATCATCTCAGTTTCCATGGATTTTTTTCAAGTGAAAACTTCTTTAGGCGTCTTGACCGATTTTTGGTAGGGGGTAAACTTATAGATTCGCGTCAGCGACGCGCCGTAGTGCTTTACTATAGAATATAGATGGCGCTTATATCAATTTAAAGTTTTCCTTTTTCAGGTTATTTTCAGGTAACTATCTATGCATTGTCACTGGGATGAGCAATAGCAGATTCGTGTACGCGAACAACATAGCTTGATCATCTATTACTGAAATAAACTATCGAAATCTTTTAGGGCGTTTCTTGTTGTCTACTGTATTTTTTTACATTGTGTATTTGTGATCAATAAACATACTTCTTCATACTCACTTTGAGAACTTCACCTGCAAGGCAGCGCAGGAGTCCGTGTTAGGATTGGACACGACAGTTCCTAAAGGATGCAGCACGAGGTCATCGCCCTGCGTGTCGTCGGCGACGTGCGTCCACATGGACAGCGTGACGCCGTCTGTGCGCAGTTGCTCCTTGTAGTCGAAAATCATCGTATTCGCCCACGTCAGTCTGTTTACACCCTCCTAGAATAGATGAAGGGGATGTTTTAGAAAACTATTGATGAAATACAGGCACAAACAATATACCGAAGAAATAAGCTGGGACGATTATTAACTCAGTTGTTAGCTGTTATAAACAAAGAAAACTGAATCTTAGAAGTATTGATGTGTTTCACATAGAAGGGCACGGAATAGTACAGAATGCGCACTCCGCATTTTAGGTATGAAGCTACAGCTACGCGGCGTTCTCGTCTTGTCGGTCCAATTCTGTGAGAGTAACGTAGTCAAAAGATATAAGAGTTACCCGATAGAAAGAGAGGCAACTTCTAGGTGAATATAACTGTAGGCAATTCGCGCTGTGTGAACTGAATTGTAGTTTATTGTGTCGTAGCAAGAGTAGCTTTTTATTGAAATGAATTTCCGGAGTGAACCATCTGTATTAATTAATCTGTGCTTCAAGTAACATCAGTACCAGCGGTCGTTGAACCCCCGAAAAAGAAAAATCAAATCTTTTTAATTTTAATTTTATTATGCTTAGATATTGACACTATAATCATCACGTCTACAGAGTTTCGCTAGATAATTTTATTTGACCCTGTATATGCAGCAGTATAACCACCGTCACAGATTAATTCAGATGGGACACTCCGCAAAAATATTTAAATAAAAGGCGACTCTTGCCACGACACAATAAACTGCAATTCAGGTCGCACAGCGCTAATCACCTACAGTTATATTCACCTAGAAGTTGCCTCTGTTTCTATCGCGTGACTCTTAGATCTTCTGACTATGTTACACTCACAGAATTGGCCCAACAAGACGGGCCCGCCGAGTACTTATAGCTTCATACCTAAACCGTGGAATGTCCCATCCGTATTAATCTGTGCCTCTGTTTTAAAATGCTACTATAAACTATCACATAAAAAGTCTATATTAATCATTAGCTTTCGTCCGTGGCATCGCCCGTGTGTTATGTCGATAAAAAGTAGCCTACGTCCTTCCCCAGAGTTCAAAGTATCTCCATACCAAATTTCATCAAAATAGTTTCAGCCGTTTAGTCGTTAAAGCGTTTCAAACAAACTTACAAAAATTAAATCTTATTTCTTTATAATATTAGTTAAAATTTAAATATTTGTTGATTAAAATTCGACAGCATACCTTATTTGAGTCTTTTCCTCTCCTCTTGCTCTTACTCTTGGTGACCTCATAGACGCCGAAGCACACCCTGGCCATGCGTGGCAGGTTGGACACCAAGATGGGAAAGGTTAGCTCCTGATCCCACACGGCCACACCGTCGACCATGACAGCGGCACTCGTCTTCTGAGTCTCGCAGAGTGGCTTGCCGCCGTGGAAGATGCCAGCTTGGCATATTACCTGCAAATATTCGAGTAAATATTGAAAAAGAAACAAAACATTTTTTTATAAGAAAATGCTCCTATACTGTAATTGTAAACAAATATTTAAACGATAAAACATAGGTGCTACATTATCTTATAATTATTAGTTTACTAAAAAATATACATTTGAAAATTCATACATATTTAAAAAAACCCCAAATACATTCGATTTAGTTAAGAAAACACGGTATGATATGATAAGTTTTTAAACACTTCCTCTACCCTACTATTTAGCTGTGCCCGACAGGGTCCGTGACCGTTGAGGTAGATGTGTTCTTGAGTGACGACCGCGAATTGGCAAACGTAAGGTAGGACGCCCTCAGGGTAGGTGGAGCGACGATCTTCGCAGGGTGGTGAGAATCGTGTGTGTGATGTGTTCACGGATGAATGAAAGAAGATCCTGTCAATATGTCTGGAGTATTGTGAGATGGATTGTATGACTGTCGAGTAGTTTGTCTTTAACTAATTTAATTGACCTTAGGCGTTTTATGTTAAAAGTACCTGGTCGACAGAGCTCTGCTCGGGTGGAAATGGATAAACATATCTTCTAAGTATACCAACGTTGTATTACATTCCCGAGGCTGTGAAAATAGTGAAAACGAATTTCCCCAGATATGAAAGCTAGGTAAATCGATTGTTCGCCCCCGTAAACCCCTATATTGCAACTTTCATCGAAATCGTTAGAGCCGTTTTCGAGAACGTAACATAAATATTGCTTATTTAATATTACAGGATAAATAAATAACATTTTAAGATACCACCCGATGGCAAATTGTGGAATGTAATAAATGATTGAGTATTGAAATGAATGTGCAAACATCTTTGCTCGTTTTTAGACAGCTTATGAATGGCTATGTACACGTCTCGAATGGAGTTGTTTTTTTTTAACCAATGCATGCAACGTACGCGATCGACCGTTCGCGACCGACCGTACGCGACCGACCGTTCGCAACCGACCGTACGCAACCGACCGTACGCGACCGACAGTACGCGACCGACCGTGCACGACCGACCGTACGCGACCGACCGTACGCGACCGACCGTACGCGACCGACCGTACGCGACCGACCGTACGCGACCGACCGTACGCAACCGACCGTTCGCGATCGACCGTACGCAACCGACCGTTCGCGACCGACCGTACGCAACCGACCATACGCAACCGACCGTTCGCGACCGACCGTTCGCGACCGACCGTACGCGACCGACATCAACGTAGGAGGAATTCCGGCCTAAGTTAGGATTAAAACAACGCATGGTCTCCGCAAGCAAACCAAAGAACAAATTGAGTTATGTATTGTGAAAGCGGGGTAAGACCTGACAGAGGTGCATTAAATGTAGTATATTTGATGTTTTAACCTTTAGATTCATTCTATGCACTCATTTTGCACTAATCCCAATTAATTTGGGGTCAGCACAAGTCTTCTTTTTCAATATATGTCTCTATTAGTCGTTATCTCAGTAGTCACCTCCTCTCTCGCCATATCATCTTTCACACAGTCCATCCATCGTTTCTTTGGTCTTCCCTCCTCTTATACCCATCCACATTCATACTCAAAACTTTCCTCAGAACATTATTTTCATTCCTCGGTATCACATACCCATACCATGAATGATAACCGATTTACACACAAATGTACCATTCCGTACCCGACCGCAGGAGGCAATTGCAGGCGACGTGTCGCCGCGACACGACTGGTTTCTATGAGATACCTTCTGTAGCTAACGACACGTCGGTGGCAGCTACGGGCTACTGACAGGCGACACGTGCAGCCCGACCGCAGACCAGTAGTGCCGCCAACGCTCGACCGATAACAGGTTTTTCTACCTTCTATCTACCGACTGGAATACGGGCTGCTGCCGCCTGCGGTCTGGATTGGAATCATGACTGCAGCGACATGACGCCGCAAATATCAAGCTTTATTTTCCCAAAAGGTTAGGCAGAGGTGTATCCCATAGTACGTACATCCACATTTCGTCAGTTATGTTTAAGTTCCATGTAATAAGGGCAGAGGCCCGTTTACTTATCTATCTTTAATATTTTTCATGTCATATATATTTTTATTTTTTTGGAGTAACGTTTGCCTTATCTCCGATGTTATCAGCTGGATTTGGATTCTGTTTATTATTTCTAAAAGCTTATGAGTACTTTTATGAAAAAAAAGGGAGGCGAAGACATAATAAAAAACGGTATTTATTTAGAAAAGACAAACGTAACTCCATAAAATCAAAGGGGGATTTAAAAAAAAAAAAATTGGCCTTTAAAGTTAATTTTCAATAATTTTTCATGAATATTCGGAAAAATACGGGCGGTTATATGCCCATGGGCGGCATTGTATACTTATTGTATGCATTTGCGTTACACTGCACATCTCTCCTAGTAGTATCATCTTAGCTTTTTTTTTTGTTTTTTTGAGGGTGGGAAATTATCAAATAACTTCGCCCGCTCCGGGTGGAGCGGGAGGGTCCGGGGCGTCTCCTGCGGCGACTAGGGGCGCGAGGGCGCGAATCTTGCCTCTCCCTCGCGGGCTCCGCCTCCTCCTTCGCGAGCATTACTGCTTCGTAGAAGAAAGTGACGGCCTCCCATGAACTCTCGCTCCAATCCATCCATGGCCTGAACCAGGGCCGGACGCGAGAGATCGCCGCCGCCGATCACCTCCGTGAGGACACGGCGGTGCTCCGCCCAAGCCGGGCAGACCTCCACCGTATGCTCCACCGTGTCCTCCGGGCGATCCACACATTGGTGACACCCGGGCGTAGTATTATCTTAGCTGCATGTAAAAAAATCTCCTGTTCCGTACATTTTGACCGCGTATTGCAATTTTCTATGAAACAGCAGTTTTTTTTTTTTAATAACCGACGAAAAAATTCAACGCAGGAGGTTCAAAATCATGTACTGAATGCATGGTAACAGTTTTCTCGTCGATGCCCCGCCACCCTGTATAGCCTTAGTTACTCCTTGTAACGTCAGTGAAAATTCCGTCAAAATCGGTCCAGTTGTTTCGGAGATTAGCCTGAACAAAAAGAGAGCAAGCCAACATTTTAGGGTAAGTACTAATATCAAAAAACATTAAAAAAATATATAAATACCGTATATACTGTTATACGCATTTAGTCAAAAGCTTTTATTTTGACCCTAAAAACAGTTTTTTTATTTGTCCCATTCACTAATAAATGTTTACTACTAAACTCACCGCAGCACCATTCCCGGGGTCCACGTTAAGTTTGCCGACACTCTGTACGACGCACGAGTAGTGTTTCTCTATGTTCCACGCCGACTCATTCTTCTTCCGTCGCATTGTGTTGGAGTGCTCCGAGGTCAGTCGTCTCCGCTCCGGCAGGCAGTAGGGGTAGTAGGGCAGGTCGCGGTTTACTGTGGGGCATGATCATGACAGTTAAAGAAAAGAAAAAAATATGTGTTTATTGGCATTACAGCACGAAAATACACCTTAAAACTATAAAAACAGAAAACAATGATTATAATGCCAAAAGGGCCTCAGCTCAGCATAATGTGAGATGACAACACATAGTGCCACCTGACGCTGATTTTCAGCTGCAACGCTAGAATAATACAGGGAAGTGTGTGTCCGTAATTAAGAGAGTAAATTAAAGGTAATTTAAGTAAGATAATATAAAAAAGCTCATAAAAAAGTCAAATAAAATGTTGTGACATACATGAGTGTGTGTGTGTGTGTTGTGATTTCAGTATTTCATCCTATAACCTTGAATTCCTTAATGGTAGAGCAGTATACATTTACAAGTGGTAAAGTCAAAAAATTTCATAAACATTTGTTGATATAGCAGCAAAAGAAATACACAATCTGTGAAAATTTCAACTATCTACCTATTACGGTTCATGAGCTACAGCCCGCTGACAGACGGACGGACGGACAGCGGAGGCTTAGTAATAGGGTTCCGTTTGGCACCGTTCGGGTACGGAACCCTTAAAACAGAGTATAGATGTAGAGATATAACTGATCAGTATAAAACAGCCCAAAGACAATAATAAAAACAACACAGATCACCAACTCACGCGTTAGCGGCAGCTTGTCCATGCTGACCGTCATTACTTGCGGCACGCCATCAGTGGCCAGCATCTCCTGGATGTACAGGAACTGGATAAGGGGATATTCTCCGAACAAGTACTCCTCGCGCCCGCACACCTTCAGCACGTAGTTGTGAGGATGCTCCCCCCGCATGTTCAGGGAGTTGGCTTGCTTGCGTAGGATTACTTCGATGTGCTGTTGAGGTGTGCGCGTCGCAGGGACGCTTGAGGAAAATGATACCTGAGGAAATGATAATGGTCTTTATAAAGTATTGTTTCTAGGTATATTTTTTTCTGGGTTACGCTGCGAAACACGTTATTTTTTCATACATGTTGATCACTTTTCACCGTGTTCGGTTATTACAGCGCCAGTGTTTAAAGTAAACACTAAAAAGAGTTGCAATAAGTCAATACAAAACCTCATTCGTAAAATCAGCACACCGAAGTATATCGTTTTAAATCGAGCTTGTCAAACTAATTCTTCAAAACGACTGTCAAAACCTGTCAGTAGATTTTCTTCGACGACGTAAAATAAGAGTTAAATAATGTTAAAATCGAAATTCAAGATAAGTTACGATTCTGATGATGAAGAAGAAGAGGAACAGGAAGTAAAGGCAGAGCCCGGCAAGAAAAAGGAACAACAACCAGTTAAGACTAAACCAGACAAACCACGCAAACAAGGCAAGCTATGAGTTACGTAGGTTAAAGTAATTCATAGTTTATCTGGCCGAATGGAATCTGACCTTCAAAGACTCACTAAGTGACGAATGTCCCGCGTTTGGATGCCTGTCCATTAAAGCGGAGCGAGGCAGCAGAGAGGAGAATGGCAGCGGAGTGGAGCGGAGTTGCGGACAGTTTCTGTCCATTGAAGCGGAGCGAGGTAGCGGAGCGGAGTTACGGACTGTGCGGAGCGAGGTAGCGGAGCGGTGTTGCGGACTGTGCGGAACTAGACAGAGTTCACGTATTTTTCCGCATCGCCTCTCCACTTCCCCTCTTCGGTTCCCCGCCCCGTTTCCCCGCTCCGCTTCTTCCGCTTTTGTATGATTTTTTAAACTAGTTCGCAAATCCCTGTCCACTGAAGCGCAGCGGAGGTTTTACGCAATTCCATTGGTTAATATTGGCACACCGCTACTCCGCTCCTCTCCTCTCCGCTCCAGTGGACAGGCAGCCTTTAGTGCCGCTTAAGATATCGAGTGATGTCAGATGAGCCTACACGTTAAGGTTCTCTGTAGTATTACAGAGCAAGTCGGTTGACGCCATCAGTTCACTTCGCTGTTCACCGTACGGTGCCATTCGAAAGAAATGATTTTCGATTTTCGTCCGGTCGCCCGTGAAGGTTAAAAATACTGCAAAGTAAATCGATGCACAGGTCTATTCCAATACCCGCTCCGGTCTACGTGCGCAGGCACATCTATCTGGTAGCCGCCATAAGACGACAGCTTTTCCCGGTTTTGTCACCACTATTTGTATACCCGGCAACGCTACCGTCTCAACTTGAACAGCGCGAAGTTTGCCAATTTACCACGGAACACTGAAGAGTTCCGTCACATACAAAACCTCATTCGTAAAATCAACATAAGTTAGCAATTTTTTTTTCTAAATCAAACATGTCAAACTTTAATGTCAAGACAGCTACAACTAATACTTAAAATACAAAATCATAATGTAACCGTATTGTACGAGTATATTGTTATTATGTTGAAATCGCATTTCAATTTAGTTCACGATGATGACGAACCGCCAGAAGACGAGCAGGAAGAGCAGGTCGAGCCCTGGAAGACAAAAGAAGCCGGCCCTTTTAGGGAACTCACCAAATCAGATATCAGCATTAGATGTAGCATGCTAGGCAAGACCGCGGAAGGAGACGGGTAAGACAACTATATTGTACCCTTCCTCTTCATAATTGTTAACGTAATCACACCATTAGCTTCCCTTTCTTAGTACCAGACGCTAAGCCCAGAAAGAACAGTTTGTAAGGCAGCTTTTTGTTGGAACAAAGCGAAACTAAAAAGTTATACCGAAATTATGACTAGCTGTCCCGACAGACGTTGTGCTGTCCAAATTTCAATAATAAATAAAAAACTCCCATGGAAACGGCACTTTCAGTTTTCCAGAATTTTCCCCGGCTACTTTTCAAATTATACTTTCTGTAAAAACCTCATTCGGACTATTACGAACATTTTAAAACAAAAATCGACCAAATCGGTTCAGCCGTTTTGAAGTAATGCACTTACCAACGAACAGCATTTTATTTTTATTATATAAGATCAATATCTGCCTAGCCTTTTCCCAACTATGTTGCCTTTACCCCTTGGTAAGACTGGTTGTCAGAGTTTCGGGCTTCCGACGACCCGTAACGACAGTCAAAGATCCACGAATGACAACCGGGACCAACGGCTTAACGTGCTTTCCGAGGCACGGAGGAGTCTCGGTATATAAAGATAGTCACCCATCCA
The DNA here is from genome assembly GCA_947364205.1 of Agrochola lota. Classification (NCBI taxonomy): domain Eukaryota; kingdom Metazoa; phylum Arthropoda; class Insecta; order Lepidoptera; family Noctuidae; genus Agrochola; species Agrochola lota. The sequence continues at coordinate 17,991,340 of OX376228.1, forward strand.
CGGACCAACTCCAGCAAGCGTAGCTTAAACTGATGTATCGACCCGTGCGGCTGGTATTTCTTCGCCACGAGCTCCTCTTTCTATTATATAAGATGATACATAAAATATATGTATATCTAACTAAACCTAACTTTTATAACTTTTTATTTCCATGTTTTTCCACCTATCTAAGCACAATGAAAACAGAATCGATGGAGTTTAATTTTGTTAACAGGTACACATATTTGAAATGCACAATTACTGGATTGAAGTTGACATCCATCAAAGCAATAAAGTCGTACCAAAACCTGATGTTCTTGGATGTTTCCCACAACAACTTAGATTTAGACGCGCTACAAGCTATTGCAGAACTACCTTTCTTGATTCTTATACAAGCTGACGACAACAAATTAACATCTGCAGCAATAAAACCAATGAAATATCTTCAATGCATCATAATGAACGCCAACCAAATCACATCGGTTCACGACGTTTTCCAAGTGGAGCTGAGCACCCTGGAACTTGCCGGCAACCAAATAGAAACCATAGCTTTCGAAAATAAGATGAATAATTTAAAAGTTCTAGATTTCAAAAACAATATCATAGCAGACATCTCGAATTTCGATTTTCCTCTTTTAGACAGCTTGTATTTAGAAGGAAATAAATTGACGACTCTTATTGGGCTGGAAAAACTGGTGAATTTAAGAATTCTTCACGTGCGTAATAATCCTATAAAGTTGTTGAACGGATTCGACGAGGCCCTCACGAAACTTACGTACATCAATCTTAGGAATTGTAAAGTTGGAACATTGATCCAAATCAAGAAGCTGAGGGTATGCAACTGTATTTATATATTACTAATTAGATTAATTCCTGCGTGTACTGCAGACGTAGTGATATTTGTATGCATGCAACGCGTGGCTACACTATAAGATACAGATGCCGATGCTCGTGCAACGAACTAAACTAACTAAACTATCACTAAAATTCCTTACTTTTGGCTATGAGAATCTTAGAGATATTCTGCAAATAAAATCCTCTAAATTAAAAAATAATTTTGACACAACTAAAATCGAATTTGACAATCGCGAATCCACGTGGTACCCGTGGTTTGCCCTAACCCGTAATTTATATGGAATTTTTCACTTTTTGTATGGAAAATATGAAAAATATTACCTACATGTTGAGTTTTAGACGTTTATTGGTTCTATAAAGGGGGTCGAATTTTTTTTTTTTTTTGCGATAGGACGTACCATTTTCGAGATACATATAAGCAAAAGAAAAAAATTATACAGTACTAGTTTTGCACGTGAAGTCGATATGTTTGTGTGGATTTTAGTTAATGACAACTTATTTTATCCCACACCTTTTTAATCGCGATAAAAAATTGTCAGGTTTAGTCTGGTTTGGTTTTTTACAATCAAAATTTTATTTGAAAAACGTCAAATTCAGAATAGCAAAATTGCCATTTTCACTAAATTAAAAACTCAGTACTATCTTAGTGCTGTCAAACTAAAATATAGTTAAGTTGTGTCACTTTAGTGTATTTCAGAATGGGAAGTCAGACAGGAATAAACTCAATTTTAGTCTAGTTTAGAGGCATTTGTGACAAGAGAATCGGCACCATTGACTTGCTATAGTTAGTAGAAACTGAAGCCTTTGCTTTATTTATCAATCTCCGAACATTCCCCAGATTATAACTGTTTCATGTTAATCGACGAATTCCTTAAAATCTAGGTAATAACATTTATTTTATCATCACCATCACGGCTGTATCATATGAAGGTATAGCCAGTGGTGAACTCTTAGAACAACTACATTTTGCCAGTTAAGATTATAATTACATGTATTTTTTTTAAGGTACTAAAAGCGTTAGAGACGCTCGTGATTAAAGGGTGCCCATACATGGGAGGGACCGGTGAGGAGGACGCAGAAGTCAAAGGGGAAGAGGACGACCCTCAACTGAGGGTTGAGACATTAGCAGCACTGCCACGACTCAAGAGGCTTAACAAATACATTGTTACTGACGAGGAACGGTATGACATTCACATAACATCTCGATTGTATTTCGCGAAGCAGAGAGCAGGGGTCTATAGTCTGCTAGTCTATAGTTTGCTAGTTATGTTGGTGGGCGAGCCGGCGTATTTCCAATCTATACAAGGCCAGAACGCAGCCATAGGAAACTGCTCGCGTATACATTGTAATGCTATTTTTAAATCTGTGATTACAATGTATACAGGAATTTTGCGTACTGCTCGTTTATAGTTAGGACGCGCCCGTTTTGGTTCCAAATATACTACATCACTTACGCTTGACAAGAATTTGAATCATAAATACTTAGTTAAAAATAAAAACAATGTGTACTGGGTGAAATGGAACAGATAACGGAATATGAAATGGGTTAGGTTAGGTTAGATCTGTGTCAACCGCACGCGAGCCGAGCGAGCGAAGCGAGCGGTGCCGGCGAGCGCTACTTCCAAGTTGCTCGCAGCCAGGCAAGCTATTTAGCGCAAGGTGCATTACGTCGCAAAAAATTGAATACCAGTTCACAATTTGTCGCAATCTATACACGATTAGTCCGTATGCGTACTTGCATTGTATATTTTGGAATAAGGTAGTTAATTAGGTCACTACGAAGTATACGCGAGTATTTGCGTACTACTCTTGTATAGATTGGAAGACCTTAGTAAAAAGGTGATTTCCAATCTATAAGCGATTAGTTTCACACCCATGCGTTATGGCCTTGTATAGAATGGAAAGACGCGGCGAGCCTATTGTCATTACCTGGACACATGTACAGACTCCGAGCTGCTACTCAGAAATTCCTAATCGAACCTAGGATCCTAGACTCAACAATCGCGCTAGAACAACGAGACATATTCTTTTTTATTAATCTTCATAGTTCATTGTCATAGTACCTCAGTCCGTTGTGACCGTTTTATTTAATATTTCAGAGATGAAAGCAAAATCCTGATGTTGCAGTGGATCGAAGAAGGCGAAGTTGACGTAGAGGAAATAGAGCCAGAGGAAAAATTTGGAGAGGAAGAAGCTCCCACTGAAAATCAATGATAATATTTATATTCTAACAGCTCGAAGACCTTCAGGTAGATAAACACAACACCATTTGCGGAGGCTTAAAGGGGGAATGCCAAACCCAAACCATTTATTTCAAATAAACCAATTACAGGTACTTTTGATTGGTCAAGGGGTCGGTCAGTCAGAAAGGTGAAGCAAGTTGCCCATTCCAACGCGTAGTAGGTTCCTATGGAGAAGAACGGGCAAGAAACTCCATGGACACTCATGATGCGCTCAGGATGCGCTAAGGTAGCGCAAAAAACCAACCGCGAAATCCAACTTTACTTACGTCTTTTAGTAACAGGGTTTAATGTTGATCAAAGTTTAGATTCGCGACCGTATATTATCAAGATGTATTTACAGAATTACAATAATTAAAATCATCACAAGTATAGAACTCTCTAACTTAAAATTACCCTTTTGTTTAACTATTTAATGACATCATGACATTTACGCCGGATTTACATTACGGAACTAGTTGGGCAAACTTAGGTATAACTTGTGTATAAATAATTAAGTTTGCGCAACCAGTTTCGTAATTTAAATCCTGCTTTAAGGTCAATTCTAACTGAGAGAGTTGTATTGATGATTCTTATTCCGTAATTACATATGTTGTTAACGCGAAACATGTTTTGATCAAACTACAACCTGACATTGACCTGCAAGTTGCAAAAAACGTACGAAAATTTGAATTTCGCGGGCTACCTTAGCACTTCCCCCTTAAGAGCCCGACAGGGTCCATAATTGTGACTAATTTATCTATTTACCTACTACCTTTATACATTATGGTACGCAATAAAGAATTGAGAATTGAGAGCGTTTATCCTAAAAGTAGGGAACGTCGCAAATAGCTGTCAAATATTTACCTGTTTTGATTAATTTGGTAATATCACTGTGTAAATATGACATGTGGCTAACTAGCGAACTAAAATAGCAGCCTGGATTTGTGCCCGGTTGCTGGCTATAGGCTCGCCCCCTGTTACATGGAACTTAAACATAACTGGCGAAATGTGGGTGTACTATAGGTACACCTCTGCCTAACCCTTCGGGAAATACAGGCGTTATGTTATATGTGTAATATAATATTTTGTATGGTGCTTAAGCACTGGGAAGTCTTAGAGCCTGTGCCACGCATGCGTCACAGCGCCGCACCGCAAAGATTTCGCCGCATTGGCGGCACATGGGCACTGCGGCGCTGTAGCGTTGTACCCCTCCCCGCCTCGTCTCGCGGGCTGCAAATCCGGTGTACGCGCCGCGACGCATCGTATACACAGGCTCTTAAATAGGTACTCTCTTATTACAGTCACCAAGGTGATAGTGTTGTTTGTTGATTCTAGTCTAGCAAACAAAAAAACACCATTAAGTTTAACTTATTATTTATCTTTAATTTGAGGATATTCATTGATGTAAATATGATATTTTGTTTTAGTTTAGTATCAAAAACATTGTTTCCCACTAATATTTTAAACGACATAAAAAATTGCTGTAATTCAAAAGCCATCTCGAAAAATTCTTCAGATAGATTAAAACGTTACAAATTGCATCGTGAATAGGTGTTATGAGCCAGCCACGATTTGTTTCAATAAAACTGTCAAATTTGCTACTGGGCCATTAGATTTATGAAGCAAGCTTGTGTGGTGGAGATATAAATATGAAAAGTAAAAACATTGGTGATTTTCATTGTCATTGCCAGTGAGGGGCGCCAACAGTTATCACACGTCTAGACGAGTCTGGTATATTTATATCAACAACAGCTGATCAATGTCTGCTATCGAATCTAGATTATGGCACATATTTTCGGTTCAGACCTACATTTATTTGGGTCAATGTTTTGCGCGTTTTTTATGAACTCAATTTAAATTAGATCTTGTTTTACTTATTTCATGTCAGTATTATATTGAGTAAAAAAAAACTATGACAAGACAAGGATATGACAAGGTAAACCAATACCATTAATGGTACCCTTTCCAATTATCAGAAATTCAGGACCACAAAATAATATTCCAGGAATAACCATGACTTAATTTTCCTTATTACATGAAATCGTGGACAAATTTCGACAAAACGAGAAAAAGAGCGTTCTCGCGCTTGTCATGTTAGCCATACAGATATGGAATTGTTTTATTTTTTTCTAGCATTTAAGAGCGTATAATTAAAAAGTGGCCAACGTCACAAATAGATGTCAAATATGTCGCTGTTTTGATTAATTTGGCAATATTACAGTATGGTAATATGATGTGGCTAACTAGCGAAATAGAATATGAATAATGAATTGTAATTATAACACTAAATTTGATGTTGTAACCGTTTCAGGTGTAAAAAAGGCATTTTAAAAGTTTCCAAATTCTTTTTTTGCATCTAGAACTCAATATTCGGTGTTGGGATATTAATAATTGCATTTCAAACAATATTTTAGTTCACTATTTAGCCACATTTCATATTTGCATACAGTAATATTGCCAAATTAATCTAAACAGGTAAATATTTGACAGCTATTTGCGACGTTACCAACTTTTAGGATAAGCGCTCCTCATAAAATTATAGTGCGCCAACCCCAAGGGGCAGAAAGCGTTAGTTTATGTATGTATTTATGTTGCTCAGGTTAAAGTACATTCTGTATCCAATGTATCGTAAGCATCTAGCAACTGTTAGCTCTCAAATTCCAAGCTCTTTGTAACTTCAAATTACATAAACAAAAAGAGGAAAAATACATGATTCTCGTTACTCGCTATAGTATCAACATTCTGATGCACTTAGAACTTTGCAATGGTACATGCATGATATGTAGAGACTGTACAGACTACAGAACACATATAATAAGGAATATCCCTCACACGCACGAAAAAAAACATAAGATCAGGAGTGCGGGAGAAACGAGAACCGACTATGAGTAAACGTAGTCTCGTTTCGGCGCGACGTTAAAATACTGTCGCGCTGCGCACATAAGGGCCGGCCGCTCACTTGCCCAGGCGCAGCGCAGCGTGGTTGTCACTACCAAACAAATATCGACCTTGCTACAAGTGAAATAAATTTTGGAATAAACATTCTTCCATTAGCTCGAAAGCGTATCTAAGCGGAAAAAGAGCGCGTCTCAGGTTATATATTTTCGACTTTACTTTAAGGGAGGTAATGTTGATATTTGTCTGGCAGTAACAACCGCGCTGCGCTGCGCCTCGCCAGATGTGCGCCAGCCCTTAAAAAGCTAGCCAGTGTCTATGACACACAGCGGATTGCAAATTCATGTCGCAATGCAGACCTCACTGAAATCTACTTATTAAAAATCTTAAATTCACTGACTGACACGCATAGGATTCAAAGAGTTATACGAGGGTGGATTTTTGAGATGGGGCAGTAAGGGCAGCTACCTTAACCGTTGTAGCTGCAGGAAAACGGTCTTAGGAGACTGTCCTTAACTTATTGAGACGTTTTGATCGGCCAGTCTATCCATCGTAAAAAGTTGGAGTCTCATCTCATCTCAGAAAAGTTTTTTGCGATATCTGGCTTTTCTAGTACTCAAACCTCAATTGGTCCAATTGATCCTTATAAAAAACAGGATCAATTAGCGTCGAAAAAAGGTTTTGTGAAAACTGACCATTTTCTTGCTGACGGTTTTTTTTTTTCAAAATCTGTGAATGCACACACATCGGGCACACGGCTTGTAAGAAGATAATAATAAACAAATCTCCCTGCCTACCTCTGAATTCGCGACACGCGTAACGAGTAGAAAGCAGTGTTGGTTCAGGTTTGTCTTCAATGTCGTGGGCGTGTCGGGATGGTCTGCTAGTCTTGGAGGGCACTGGTACCGCAGCCTCTCAAGCCGGGTGCTCTGCGCTCGCTTCATGAGACTCTCTTCCGCTAGGTATCGCATCCGCATCCGAAAGTCATTGACTTCCGAACTTCGAATGTTGTCGAATTCGTTGAGGCCTGTTGAGGAAGAATATGGTTTTAGTCATTTGAGGCTTACCAGCAACTTTTATTAGGTGGGATGTGGGAGATTGCTAAAACGCAATAGAGAAGTATGGAAGAGGACCATAGATATAAAAAAGAAGGAGATATGTTGGCTTCGATTTATACAAGAAACCACGTAACAACACGGCATTCTTAAATGTTGTCATGATCTCGATCGAAAGCGCACTAGTTCGCAGAGACGGCCATGTGCTTGAGACATGAGCATCGCGATCACGACGCGCGGACACAGACACGTCCCCATGCCACTTCTCCTGTTTTTATATTTCTATGAAGAAGACAGTTTTTTTTTTAATATTTACACCTTGTTTTATTTTTCTTTATACAGACTGGTCCAAAAAGTGACGTCATAAAATAATATATTTTAATTCCTCATGCTGAGTTATACTTATTAAAAACATTGTAGTTGAAAAACATGTTCTCCCATACGGAATGTATGTACAATGTTAAGTTTGTTCTTGTGATAAATTCATCCCAACTACGGAACCCTTCATTGTCTGACACGCACTTGGCCGGTATTTTTTCTAATAATTTGTTATTATTTAATCGTGCTGTGTGTTGTGCTATTTCTTTTGTTGAATAATTTTTGTGGTTTATCTATCTATATAAATGCTACGCTGACCCCAAATAAATTGGCCTAGAGGCAATAATTATTATTCTATACGGCCCGCATACGGGGATTTTTTAATTTTTCTTTAGTCGTTGGAATTTTGCGAGATGCAAAGCATTCCATATTCATACTCATATTCATGGATATTTTTTTTAGTTCTTTTATAAAACGCGCATTGAATGTTATATATACGGGGTGTCAGGGACATCGACGCAAAGTCGGTTACCATGGATTCAGTACATGATTCTGAACCCCCCTGTGTTGAAACTTTTTGTCGGTAATTTTTTTTTTGTAAAAAGTTTTTCACTTTGTTGTGTTTTTTTTTCGGAAATCGGTTGTTTTTTTACTAGTCGGTTTTCCGTCTGTGGAGCGTCTCTGAATGCTTTATATCGAGTTAACGAACGCCTAAAGGCGTCTACGCACGAACGAACCAAACATGGTGAACACGAACATTGAACGCGGAACATTATTAGCAAAGCAAGCACGAACACCATACGAATACAGTTCGACTTGTGTTTACGCTCAACCGCCTCGCTCTCTTTAGTAGCCATGGATTCGCCAATGTTCGCGAAACAACGAAATTGGATCGCCATGCTCGTTTTTGACGAACATATTGTTTGACGTTCGTTAGCGGTACGCACATTATCATTTATGAAAAAGCTTTAACGGGCCCCAAACAATTTCGTTAAGACATTTAAACCCACCACGGACGTAGCTATAAAATATATTCTAGCAAGACATATCACGATATATTTTGCATAGTAATCTTCGAGTAACCTCAGACGGAGCCATAATATTTCTAGTACATACAAAAACTACGCAAAAAAAACCCAAAGTATATTAATATAATATATTATAGCTACGTCCGTGACGGCCTCGAAAAGGCACTAGCACTATGCGTAACGTTAATGTGGCAAGGATAACTTTAGTTTTCTAATAATCTATACAAATATAATTAAGCTGAAGAGTTCTACCAGTCGGATTTGAAAAAATATTTTTGTATATGATAGCTCAAATCTTGAGGAAACTTATAGACTATTTAATAACGTTCATTCCCAGTCGCCCCCGTGGGGATTGCCACCGGAGGCAAATGGGAATAAAAGTTCCCAGTTGCCACCGGCGGTGACTGGGAAGTCATTGCCCCCACTTCAGTTTCGCTGTACATTGCTTTCTCCATCGTAGAGAATAAAAGCATGAGGTAACTTATCCTAAACCTGCCTCTAATCTCCAGCAGCCATGAATATAATTAAATCAGTTTTTCCACCTGTGATAGTCCACGGCTGTTAATATCACTATAACAAAGCAGTGTGGGCTACAGCTAAAGAACTCGGTATCACAAAATCCAATCATCCAAGTAAATACGAGAATTACAGCTAAGCGCTGTAGTTCCATTGTTGCCAGCAACTGAAATTATGAAAGGCTGGTCGTACAATACAATACAGGCAAACCTTGTGAAGATAAAAATAAAAAAAATTCCGAACGTATATGGAAAGACAGTGGCTCAAAGAAGAGTTCATGAATGTATGGAGTGTATATGGTCAGCAGCAGGAGGCGAGAAAAAATAATAAAAGTCAGAAAAAACGCTAAGCGAAAACGAAGTAAGAGCGCGGGCGGGCGGCGATGCGAAGGGTCGGGGACCAAGTTTTATAAAAATGTGGCTGTTATTTTAGTATACTGTGTATCTTACGATTTCCACGTGAACGAAGGCACTGGCAGAAGCTAGTAATTTTATAAAAGTAAACAAAATACTGATGTAACAAGGCCTTATCAATTTAATGTTCATAAATAACAGTATAATCAGTAGTTTAGGCTGTCACAAAACGTTACGACGGAAATTAGATACACATATTAAGTACACAATCGCACATGTTAGGGGTCAACAACCTTTTGTGGGTAGTTCATCATTCATTCATAAAAAGTTATTTAATGAAGTAATGATAATTAAGTATTATATAAATCTCCTTGGAGGAGCTCGTGGCTAAGTAATAACAGCCGCACGGGTTGATCCATCAGGTTAAGCTATGCTTGCCGGGGTTGGTCTGTGGATGGGTGACCATCTTTATATACAGACTCCTCCGTGCCTCGGATAGTACGTAAAGCCGTTGGTCCCGGCTGTCATTCGTGGATCTTTGGCAGGGTCGTCAGAAACCCGAAAGTGAGGCAACCAGTCTTACCAACGCGTATCGTATTACCTACACACAATGTGTAGGCTTATAGTCTAGCCGGATGCAGTTGAACACTAGTATTTTACATGGAGCGACTGCCTATCTGACCTCCACAACCCAGTTATTGGGTACCAAGATACCCTTGGTAAGACTGGTTGTCAGACTTTCGGGCTTAGGACGACCCATAACGACTTTCAAAGATCGACAAGGTTGAAATGCAGTCATGCAGGCAGAGCACAAAATAAAATTACTGTTAATGGCCTGAGCAGACTGGCAGATGGGACAGCAGAGGATTTTAAATGTTAATTCAATGTTTGATCCAGAGAAAACTGCGCTGCGATGCTCCAAGGTTGATCACCAAGTATTGAAATATTTACCTTATTTAAATTGGATAAGTATTAAATTCCATTAAGGGTTGAAACATTACCTATGATACATATTCATACTCACTGAGTATTTCTTCACTGATATTTAAATAATTATGTACAGTCTACCAAATATTGGTGGTGGTAACACTTTGAGCTGGCCTAGCACAAACCAGTATAAGCTGGCCTATTATTCTATTGAAGCTCCTTATTACGCTAGGGTAATAAGGAGTTTCAATAGAATATGAGGCCAGCTTATACTGGTTTTGTTTATCACTAACACGCAACCTACTGTAGAACCTGCACTAGCCTATTGATTATTATTAAACCTTTGAATAAGGGTAACAGTTAATGCAGACCTACTTCATTCAGCAACCATCCCAATGAAACAAAACATGCTTATCAAATTCACTTGAGGTCTAAATACATGAGGATATTTTTCTTTACTATTATATTTTTATACTTTTCCCTACACATTGAGGAAGACCAGGAAATAAATATATTTTAACAAAGGAACTTGATTGACCAGCCTTCTTCTAAATTGAAATTCAGGTTTGGAATGGTCTAAAAATAAAATATTTATCTACCTAAAAATAACACTACACAAAAGACAACCTTAAATAAACGTTGTAACGCTTTTTTAATCAATGCAAATAATGTGGATAGTAGGAATGGTATGGCTCATAAGTTGTGGACTGTTTTCCGCATCGAAACGCGTATTTTGCGGCAAGCAAACAATTCATTACATGTGTCCCAACTACTTAAGAGAGACTAATGTTGTTGAACATTTTAGGTGGTTTCAATGTGTATTGCACAAAATACTCACGTTTTCCAATCAAATGACTAATATGTGTATTCAGCAACTGTTCTCCAGGTCTTTCAATTGACTTTTTTACTATCATAAGCACTCCGCATACTGGTTTAATGTCACGGATGCGCTTGTTCTCATCATCAACCTCCTCCGGAACCGCAAGAGAATTGACGAATTGGAACACATAGCTGGACATCTCGTGCAACATCCCGAAAAGGGGATAGTTGACGGCCCGGTCCCATATGTCCTGGAAAGAAAAAATAATGGTCAAGACTTCCACCTGCATTGTAAATGATAAAATGACAACTTTTGTGTTGATTAACTAATGAACTGATGTGTATTATCCACTCATGCTGGTGGAAAGCTAGATGACATATCACATTTTTCTTGTAATGTGTATGCTTGACATTTACTTTTTTATGGAGACATTAATTCCAGAGTGAGTTAATGCTGTAAAGCTTTTCAATTAATTGACAGTACCAATTTTAGAAACATTTAAGAAAGTAGTGTGCTAAGCCCATAAATATGCTCGGTTAAGAGCGGCCAACCGGTCATACTTTTCATACAAACGCTCGTACGTGATTATGGATGGCATTGTAACACATCTTTCTTTGAAATTTTTAAAGTAATTTGTAGGTTGCGCACTATATCTAGGTTTCTATGAAAGCAAAAAATAAAAAAATCGAGAAACAAATTCAGTATAAGCCTCCAAAAATCTACTTTTTTGCAAAAAAAATAACCGAACTTTGGCCGGTCATAATATACTCATAATTGGTAAAAGTAAAGAAAACATCTGCATAGAAACCTCGCACACGTAATGGAAATTCTAAATATAAAAAAAAAAGATAAACTTGTAAGGTTTACTCAAAAACACGTATTTCCTGATACAAATTTGTACACACAATTTTTCGTGCAATGTTATCGCATTCTCGCTTGTTTGTTAGCAGTTCTCACTTGCGCTCGATGAAACAACAAGCTTTTCGACCATGCTCGCGTTGACGATAGACAGACCGGGAAGGGCCCTCTTAAAGTAATCTTGACATATTATTGTCTAATTTTTTATATAATTTTTAAGAAATATTTAAAAATTTATTTTATATGTTAAAATGTTATATAAAGGAAATAATATTATAAAAAGGTAAAATTCATTTGTTTGAAATTTTGTATGAAAAATTATTTTTGCATTGCCCAATTCTTGAGGATGGTTATTGGCCCGCGGACGAAGTTGTGGGCAGAAGCGAGTAATGAATAAACCATAGATGATTTGTCAAGAATAATTCTCAGTCTATAATGTTACTCTTGACATGTTGGATACTGTTAGCCTACGTCATGCCACTGCTGTACACAGCCTTCTCTATGACGGCCGGATATTTAAATTGGGAACTGTATCATAGCTTGTTGGTTTTGTCTTTTAGCTTCTTATTAAGTCATGTACTGTAATTATGAAAGTTTACATGATTTTTAAAACGGCTCTGAAATATCTACCCATAGTGATACAATTATTCATAATCATATCAGTTGTAGTTACCTCATGTTGTTATTCAAGCATACAGATGTAACTACATAGGATGAATACCTACATCATCTTATTCTCTAAATTAAACTACAGCTATTTTGTTATGTTATTTGCCCTCCACATTGTGTGAGTATAAAAATTTAATAATGATAACAATGTTAATGGAAATGTTTAAAAGAGAATGATAGCCCGAGTTTTCTAAATAAGTAACTTTAACTTGAGTACATATGGATACATGAGGAATTATTGGGCAAATAGGTATTTGGTAAGGTATTTTTATTCATATTGCAACCAAACAAAACTAAAACTGTAAACATGGAATGGAACATTAACGTGTAAGATTAATTTCAAATCTGAATCATGAAATTACTTAATTTGATGACTGAGCAATAATAGTAGAGGATTTTAGGTTACACATGTTTTTCCAAAAATCTATGACATAGAACTGCTTATCAGAAATTCTAGAATATCTATAAAACCACCCACATGATAAAAAATAGTGCATAGTATGGTAAACAATGTAAACTACTTTCTAAATGTACCTAACAAATGTATCTGTAAACATGTTACCCAATACTTTGACCCACTTTCCAAAAATGCAATCAAAATATCGTCGGCGAGAGGCATGAGTCACGCGAGGGTGTTCCTCTCTCACACTAACCTCTTTGACATCCTGAAGAGTAGCATCCCAGCTTATCCTTAGGGGAATGTAAACAGAGTTCGGCAGCAGACACGTGAGCTCCACCACGTCCGACGGCGAGGACGTCCAGTAGTCCCACGCAAACGGACAACTCGGTGCAGGAACCATTGTTTTGGTATTATTTTCCCAGGTTACTCGAATTACCCCCGCGACATTTTACAAACTTTCACTGATAACTCGCGTCTACAGCGACCCGGTCGCTGCCCCCAACTGAAAATAATGCACACAACACATCAGTCACTGTTGTTGAAACCGCAGCGATGTTGAATCATAGCATTTCCTGGTATTTTACGACGAACATATCGCCATTCGAAACGAAACTGTCAACGATAATATTACACAAACAACATCACACCAAGCGTGGAAGACTTATTTATTTAATTACCTCTTCATAAAATGTTTACATAATTCATACAGTAGTAATGTACGAACGTAAATTATTAATATGTTTTTGTGAAATTGTAAATAAAGATTACGTGCAACAAACTATGAGCAAAGTAAATTGTTTATGGTATAGTTAAATTCGTTTTTTTTTTAATACTCATGTCGTATAATTATACATTTCTTTGCGGTTTGAAAAATATGCTGTTAAAAATTAAAGGAATTCAGATAGCATTATAAATAAAATTTAAATTTTACAAATATCTATTTAGTCACGTTAGTAAAGTAATACTATAATAAAAAAAAACCGGCTAAGTGCGTGTCGAACCATACACAGTGAAGGGTTCCGTAGTGAACATCTACACATGAACGGATGTTTTTATCGACCGTCAAAATAAGTTTTAAATTATTTAATACGTTATACTTAGCACACAAACAAATGTAGATACAAAGGTGGACTTAAGAGCGCTTATCCTAAAAGTTAGCAACGTCGCAAATAGCTGTAAAAAAAAATGAATACCGTATTACCAAATATTTTGTTTTAGAAGTAAAAAAAGTATTTGGAAACTTTCGAAATACCGTTTTTACACCTAAAACGGTTACAAAATCAAATTCAATGTTATAATTAAAATTCATTATTAATATTCTAGTTCCCTAGAATATATATTAATAAAGCATATTCATTTTTGCATATCATATTCAATATTTTAGTTAACTAGTTAGCCACATTTCATATTTCCATATAGTAATATTACCAAATTAATCAAAACAGGTAAATATTTGACAGCTATTTGCGACGTTGCTAACTTTTAGGATAAGCGCTCTTAATGCCATAGGCATTTTCTGCCAGTCTATCTAGTGATTTGGTGACGAATAGTGGTAGGTACAATATAGCGGAAATGAAAATTATAAACCTAAAAGCCAACAACGATACAAAAGTCACTTAAAAAGGTATAAAGAAGACATCACAGACAGACAAATTAAAATTCCGGGGTCAGACGTATTATGGGATAGATTGAACAGATTACTGAGTCCGCGTATCACTGGTCAGTTTCCCTCACTCGTCAGTTTATTTAATTCGCCAGTTTCGTTGATTAGTCAGTTAACGGGGTTAACGGGAACGCCCTCTGTTAAACTACTTATACTGTATATTCAAATTAGCAGACGTGTGTGCAGTTTTCTACCGACTGTACTTTGACTGACGAATTTAATAAAATTGACGAATTAACGAAAACTAGCAAACAGTGGAAACTGTCGAGTTAACGAAACTGTCTAATCAATAAAACTGACGAATCAGTGAAACTGACTAATCAACGAAACTGGCGAATTAAATAAACTGGCGAGTGAGGGAAACTGACCAGTAGAGATGAGTCATACTAGGTAAATTTTGTACTAGGTGCACCTAGTCCAATTCCGTACAAATACTCGATCCAAATACTTGTTCCACCTAGTCCACGAAGTACGCATACTTTACAGTATGCTTAGCCTTCGCGTACCACCGATACGTCTAAGTACGTACGTACGCAGTAATGAATTGTAATCTTCCCTTCATACTTTACACAGGCTTAGGACTGTCAACGTAAAGATTTATCTACATTAAAGATTGTTGGCGTATTTATAAGATTTCAATGAATTTTCAGAGTAATCACATTTTTTTTATTTTTTATATCACTTATCTAGTCATTGTTTTTTTTTATATACACGTAGAAAATCAGCTTTAAGAATTTTGATTTAGGAATATTAATTTTTGGACTTTTCGGGTCCCTAGCCTCGTTCTCCTGTCATTTAATAATAATCCACAGGACGAAAATAATCTTTCAAACCATGGGAACCATTTTTATAAACAATAAAAACTAAAACTAAAATCAAAAGTTTTCCACTTGTTAAAACTTCGTTACGAAAACCGATTAAATAAGTCCGATACGCGTATCCGATTATGACGGCGGCGAGCCGGGATCACATCCGCACGAGTCCGTACTTGATACTCGACTGCATTGCATTTAGTCTAAAGTCTTCATTCGCATCGAGTATTTACAATACCTAGTGTATAAAATCTGCCTAGTAAATTGGTTGATGAAGTCCCGACTACTGTCGAGTATTGACAGACAAAGATGAAAAGACTGCGGAATAGTGCAGTTAAAAAAGGACAGAATTTATTCTTGGACAACAGGAGTGCGCGTTGCGTTACTTTTATGTCTATTGAATTATGGTTCAAATTCAAATGCCTGACAAACGAATGATTTAGGCAAACCCGAATGCGCTTTGCATTACTTTTAATTGCATTGAAATATGGTTTAAATTCAAATGACTGACACACGAATGATCTGTAAAGAGCAAACACGATTGAGCGGCAAAGCAGCCTTGCTATCTCGCTCCGCCGCGCCGCGCGCCGGTACTTCGATTCGAGTGGGCCACGCGGGTACCGAGTGCGCCGCGTATGCATAGTGAGACTAGATGGATTCATAGCACCTATTCCAACTTTTAAAATACTCGTATTTTAAAAGTTGGAATAGGTGCTACCTAGTCTCATTAAATACCTAGTCCTTGGATCTGTTCTAGTATATACGCCTCATCTCTACTGACCAGTGATACGCGGACTCATATTACTGTCTGTGATGGCCTTAGTTTTATAACTTTTATTTTAATTTTGTAGTTATGGGTATCTAATAAAAGGGCCTAATTAGCACATATTTAGTGCTAATTAGACCCTTTTATTAGATACCCAACATGGTATCATTTTTTTTTTTTACTTACCTGTTTTATTTTACAATCTGGTATCTAGTAAAACCGCAGACAGACGGACTGGGCGAAACTTTATGGGTTCCGTGTCTAAATAAGGAACCCTAAAAAACTTGAACGCGGGACGATGGACCGTGATGTTTGTCTATGGCAGTGTAGCTATGTTATTTTGGATACGTTCAGATATATTGATGATAGTTTGAGGATATCATTCAAAATGTTTTTTACACTAGAAAAACCAAGAATACAGTTAAACGTTACAAACAAAGTAACTGTAATATAAGCAATAAAACATTGTTATGTAAATAGCATGTTTGAAGGAACAAATATTTAAAATAATGATGTTATTTTTGAAACCTATTGAATGAATTTTAACCTGAAACAATAAATGATTTGACGTTTGTCTCGTGACAAATGTGACAATAGACAGTTATTGGTGTTTAGCAATGAAAAGGTTTTTACGAACGTATTGCGCTAAATAAAATGTTTGAACATTCAGTCAAGGTACCAAGACATTACAAAATTGCTGCTAATATTTTTAAGCAAGTTTCTACTGAAGGCGGCAGCGTCAAAACTTTATTGTACGACGATAAACTACGACATTTCGTAAGTATTTCAACAAGAACCTGTTAATTTACACGAATTTTGATACCGATCATGTACCTTACTACTATTAGTTTGTAATATTTACAGAGGACGAATGTGCTCTTTGCACTGATAACAGAAACAATCAAACATGCGAGTGACATAGACAAAATATTTGAGGATTGTAAAATATTAGAGACAGAGTCACGTTTAGACCCATGGCTTGCCAAAATTCTCACATCAGAACTCCTATTTGGAAAAAAGGCTCTACCTGGCAAAAGCAAGCCGGAGCAAACAGTCCTCTCCTACAAAGACCAATTTGAAAAATACATATCTGACCACCAAGATGACTTGAAGACAGAAGGTAATTATTAATTCTTTTTTATTCTTTTTCAGATCTAATTTCGACATTAACTAAGCACAATGGCAGACTCAGGCGATTCAAAAACTCCATTTGTATCCCAACAAACGAAACAATTTGCAATAGTGTTGGGACATCTATTCATTTACAGTATTGCTATGTTTACTCTACCATTTGTCACGTTTTTCGGTGTACGACATGTACTTACTACAAACTATCCTGGACAAACATTTTTGGTGAATGTGTGGTCTGTAGCTTCTTCAGTAGTGGTAGTGAACATTATAATAGGTGCTTATGTCTATAAAGCGTACCATGAGAAAGAATTTGATGCAGATGGTATCGAGATAGACCAGCATGCTTATCCAGCCACTCCTGCAGCTGAAACCACAACTGAGAAGAGCACTTTGAACTTAAAACACGATTGATGCATTTATGAACATTCCTTTTCAAATACAGTATTACGATGTCTGCTTTTATATCCGTTTTGTGCTATCTTTTCTAAATATTATTTATACTTAAAAAAAATAAAAAATGGTGTGTCTTCAAATAGTGCCATCCAAGAAGATGCGCTCCAGTTCGTGATTACTGTACTTTAGTACGTAGCGGAGCAGAGTGCGTTTCGTGAATGGCACTATTTATAAACAAGTACTGATTTAAACAAAAGTGTTTTGATGCTGTAAAATAGTTATTATATGTACCAAAATGTCATAGTTAGTTATTATTAAACGTAGAAGATATAATGTCTTTGTTTTTATTTTACTTCTTCTACCCGCCGTAGTCAGCTTTTACAACAACTCTGCCAATTATATACAGTCGATAATAAAGACTCTTAAAAATATAGGGCAAGCCAATGTGTCATCATCATATTTTATTTTTACTTATCTTATGAGCAAGATAGACAACATCACCGAATATTATCTAATCAATTTCCATCTTGTTATTCTGTAACTCAAGATGCTCAGCTTAGCATCTTGAGTTACAATTCTTGTTTATGATTCTATACAATGCTACAGGCAACAACAACTATTTTCACACTGTACTTTCCAGTAAAATGTGGTGCGTGTGTTTCATCAAATAGTTGGCCGTAATGTTGGCTCCACTGTTGTCGGACCAATAAGAATATGCTACGGCGCTACCGAATAGCTCTGTTTTTTAATTTAACAGAGGACCCAACATTAATGAAACGCACTATTTTCTCATTTATTTTCTTTTGTTACTGCTGCTTTTATGAACAACAGAGTAAATGGCATAAATTAGTA
This sequence comes from Agrochola lota, assembly GCA_947364205.1. Taxonomy (NCBI): domain Eukaryota; kingdom Metazoa; phylum Arthropoda; class Insecta; order Lepidoptera; family Noctuidae; genus Agrochola; species Agrochola lota. Next base: position 18,009,852 of record OX376228.1, read on the forward strand.
TTTTACTTTGTAGATCTCTCTTTGATACAACATCTCTTTTTGTTTTGATTATCTAGTTGCTCCCAGACCAAGATATGTCCGTATCAACACCAATCTACTCACAACTTCAGATGCCATCAGAGCTTTCCAAGATGAAGGATACCGCTTCATACGGTGCACCTCAGGGTCTTACGCTGACTACCTGGAACAGATACAGAACCTTACGGAGGAAGACTTCACTCAGGACTATCATGTGAAGACCATGTTTGTATTCTCATCTGGAACGAAGTTGCATGAACATGAGTTATATTTGGAGAATAAAATTATTCTTCAAGATAAGGTAGGTTATAACTGTTTTGGAAGATTAAGCAAAAGCTATGCATGTTCAAATTCAAATAGGAAGCATTTAAAATATTAGTTTATGTGATTGCATTTCAAAGTCAAAATCATTTCTCTGGTAACCTCATTGCTGCTGTTGGAGGTTTTCCTTACAATAAAATATTAGTTGTAATATTATGTATTTACTCCTATCATGGGCAATGACTTCTCTTCATTAAATAATTCACATACCTAACAACTTTGAAATTACCCTGTAATCTAAATCTTCACCTTGTCTCTTATTTACAGGCTACTGCAATGGCAGTACATCTTTTAGCCCCTCCGCCTGGGAGCGTGGTGCTGGACATGTGCGCAGCCCCTGGCATGAAGACCACGCAGCTGGCGGCCTACATCAGAAATACTGTACGTATTCCATATTCAAATTCTTGTTTTTAATTGATGTTAACCAAATATCAACTTTATATTAGTATAAATTAAGTTGATTACAGAAAAAGTAGTAAAAAAATAGTAGTTAAAGATATAAATATGTCTGAATAAACAGTCAAAGAAAAAAATTGCGTCCAACTGTGAGCCGCTAAATGTACGCAAACTAGAAAACCACAATGACGTGGCGCGAGTGTAATACGTAGCTGTCACGCACACCAGTATAACAAAGGTAGCTTGTTTGTGTTAGTTCTTTTGCAGCGCAACACTCGTATCTAGAAAATAATCTAAGGTACGAACTGAACTTCATGTGAGGTACTAAAGTTATTTTTCCAAACACTAATTTTCAAAGAAAGGGAAAGGAAAAGCCGTAGACACAAGCATACTACCTCTAGGTACAAACTCATAGTCGGCGCCAAACTATTAACATAAAATAATAAAATTATTATAAACGCAAATTTATGAGGCAATAAAACAAAGAAAACATAAAACGTTTAAAGGAAACTTCATTAGTAAAACCATATTTGCTAACATAAAAAATATAATAAAAGCACCACAGGATATAATATTTAATTGCGTTCTGCGCCGTAATGTTTGTGGCTAAATAGGTCATCTAGATCTTCTCGAGTGCCGAGAACTGTAGTTTGCAGCGTGGCATTCATTATTGTATGAAATAAAGAAAATACATTTAATTAAAACAGATTCTCAGACGCAAACACTACATACTCTGCAAATAAAAAAATCAATTAAAAGTACAATATTAGAAATACACAATCTGTGAAAATATCAAATGGTTACCTATTACGGTTCATGAGAAACAGCACGTTGACAGACAGACGGACAGCGGAGGCTTAGTAATAGGGTTCCGTTTGGCATCCTTTGGGTACGGAACCCTAAAACTGTAAAGTGCGATATTCTGGACTGCAGTCCCCGCCACTTTGGATTTACAGCCTGAGTCGAGTCGGTCCGACTCGGTCCTTAGTAGTAGATGCAACTATTATATTACTAGCGACCCGCCCACGCTTCGCACGGCTTAACATCAAGATTTCTATATTTTACATAAGTTTAATATGAATGAATAAACACATAAACCTTCCGGAAAATATGCTCTAAATTATGGTGAATACGGCGTCGAAATCCCTTGCCTAGTTTATAAGAACTACGGGTCACACAGACAGCCAGGAATAGAGACTTTATTTTATACTATTCATAGCTGCCTGCTGGTCCGTGAAGAAGACGGATGAGAATGTTGAGATGGGGGGGTGGAGTGATGAAAATTGATAAAGTAAAGAATGAGTATTGAAAGTGGCGCCAGTGACAGAAAAGTTGAAAGGAAATCATTTGGCCTGGTATGGGCATGTGATGCGGAGGGAGGAAACGCATGTGACCATCAACATTTATATTCATCACTCTAAAAGAGTGAGAATATAAATGTATAATGTGTGTGGGAGAGGAAGACCAAAGAAAAGATAGCTGGATTGTGTGAGGAATGATATGGAAGAGAAGAGAGTGAATGATAGTGTGACGGTTGACAGGGGAGCATGGAAGAGGAAAACGTGTTGTGCCTACCTCAGGTTACATGGAACAAGGGCAGGAAGATGAGATGTCTGATTTAACAATACTACAATTTCTTCTGATAAAAGCTTATGCCTTTACGAAGTACAGTTAGCCAACGAATGATGTTTTTCTTTTTTAGGGCCGAGTATTCGCAGTGGAAAGAAATGAGAAGAGATACCAAGTACTGCGTGATTTTGTTGCAAAAACCGGGTCCACTTGCGTGGAGACTATGCATAAAGACGCCTTGGAAATCAAGAAGGGTGATCTGGATGACGTCGAGTATATTCTTCTTGATCCAAGTTGTTCGGGATCAGGTAAGTAATAAGCAGTCTTATGTTGTGGGTGTTAAAGTTCAGTTTTCAAGAAAAAGAAAATGTTTATTCAGATTTAACAGAGTTTTTCCTTTTTATTCAGGTATGGACTTCTGCGTTCACAGCTATATAGAAAGCACAAGACTCGCAAAGCTAACATCATTGCAAGAGAAATTCTTGAAACACGCAATGAACGCCTTCCCTAAAGCCAAACGAATAGTCTACAGTACTTGCTCGTTATTCCCTGAAGAGAACGAAAGAGTTATCACTAACGTAGTGAAAACCTCACGAGCTAAGTGGAGAGTCCAAGATGTTAAAGAGTTGCTTAAAGGACAATGGAATAACATCGGCTCGGGCATGTATGGCAGTATGGGCACAAGGTGCATGTACTCCAAACCAGAATCCGACTTCACTACAGGATTCTTTTTAGCCGTCCTCGATAGAGATCAAAAGGACATGGAGAAAAGTTTAAATGCAGAAAAGAAAATTCAGAAAGAGTGGAGAGGTATAAACAAACCAAAATCCAAGAATGAAGAAAGTGATGACACCGGTAAGAAAAATAAATTAAAGAATGCCTTGGATGAGAACGAAGTTGCTGAAGATAATACTGAAATCAATCAAGAGTATATTGAAGAGGGCGTCGAAGAAAAGCCTAAGTCTAAAAAGAAGAAACATAAAGTTGATACCGATGCCAATGAAAATGCAGAACCAGAACCGAACTCGACAATAAGAACGGAAGAAACTGTTGAAGCTCCCAAAAAGAAGAAAAAAAAGCGTAAGAATGATGAAAATAATCAACCAGTAGAGAACATTATAGAACAACTAAGCGATTTAGTTGTGGATTTGACAGCCGAGATTCCTAAAAAGAAGAAGAAGAAAGATAAACATAAAAAAATAGAAGCAAATGAAGATATTACGAACGCAGAAGACACTAACGATATAGAAGATGTAGAAAAAAAATCAAAAAAGAAAAAGAAACGAAAAGTAGATTCAGATGAAATTGAATTTATGGAAACCCAGATAACCACAACACCTCATCAATCTGAAAAAAACTGCAATGAAGTTTTAGACATAAACGTTGGCGATATTCCACAGGGTGTACCCAAAAAGAAAAAGAAGAAAAACAAAGTTTCTGATTCTTGATTTTGTACTTTACGAATAAAAACGCAGGTTTTCGTAATATTTCTTGAACTTCTTCTGTATTTTCTTTTCTATCACGTCTTTTTCAGTACCAATTCAAACAAACTACCTAAAATATATATTCTAATATCCATGTAAAAGACAATTTTAGGAATTTTTAAGTACAAGTTGCTCTTTCGCTCTCACTCTTTACACTCTCTGGCACTGGATAGCGAATCTGTGGGTAGCATGATCAGCACATGATGTTCCCACTGCTGGGTCACAGGCCTCCTCTCAGTGAGAGGGACTGGGCCGTAATTCACTACGCGGGCCCAGTGTGAATTGGTAGATGTCACATGTCTGCGAATTTTTAGTTCTAGGACATGCCGGTTTCTTCACGATCTCTTTCCTTCACCGTTTTGAGAGCAGTGGTAATTAAATAATTTACACAATATGTGGGTAAAGCGGATGAAATCTATCGCTACGTGTAATATACGTCTGCCATTCGGTTAACTAAACTGCCGGCTGGCTCAACAAGAGTTGGCTGACCACAGAATGACGATGCCTGTGGGCGTTTACGAATACGAACGATTTTATCATTGAAAATTCGCTCATAAAAAAGACGTTAGAATTTACGTTGGCGACTATGTCGCGCGTTCTTACTAGGGTCTCAGATCTCTGCCTTACTTGCAATACCTAACTAGTTTCATACATTTAGTACCTACCTACCAACTACCTGTTATAGTACTTACCTACCTACGTATATGTGTAGGTACAAAATTGCAAAAATTTTAAAGATTCCATCGTCTAGACAGTTTATTCCCGTAGTCCCCGTATGCCATATCCCCGTCACGGGGACAGTGGGACGTGATTAAATTTATATCCCGTTGTCCCCATAACGTACATTCGGCTAACGGGGACAACGGGAAGTAAACCCTTTTTAAATCGAAACATTTAGGTTAGGTTAGGTTAGAACTGTAACCACACAACGCACGAGCCGAGCGAGCGTAGCGAGCGGTGCCGCGGCAGCGGCCGGCGAGTGCCAGAAACATATTTTTGAATGTAAAACCAAACCACGGGGACAACGGGAAGTATTTTTAAATATTTAATTGAAGTACCGCTGTCCCCGTAGGACGGGGACACGGTGTACGGGGACAACGGGAATAAACGGTCTAGACTTGCTAATACCAAGTAAATACTGAAAAAAAAATCACTTCTCGTCATACTCGATAAATCTTGGAAATAAGTGGGGCAAACGTCATAAGCGACGTTTATTTCGTCGTCTAGCCATCGTTTCTACGAAATACAAGTACACCACAATTCTTTGTTATTTGACCTTTATTTCAATTTGAACCTTATTTGTATAGGGTTAGGTGTTAGATTTAGAATGAAAGTATTTAGATGAATTACACGCTATGGCGTTATGGTGTCACGAATGTGTCGTGCGCCCTTATTTTATTTGCATATTTGGCGGGTCGTATGAAATAACGATTGTTATAGTAGGTTACATTACTGATACTGATAAGTACCTGTAAAGACAAAATTACTTGTAAGTAAATGTAGTTCAGCCATACAGCAATAATTACGTTCTACTTTTAAATTAGTAAGGAATGATTGCATAGAATCTTACTATTAGGTACCTACCTTGAAAGTCGATTATCACTCAGGCGTGAGCATAAAATAATGTTAGTGCCCACTTCGTTGTAGTTACCTACTAAAAGGTCTTGAAAATCTTATCGGTTCAGCTAGAAATCCAAGCTAACCATTTAACAACTAATTCAAGTACCTACTTAACTCCTATTAAGTAGTTTTAATCTACGCGTAAATCAAATGATTGATTATAGGTACCCACACAACCTGACCACATCAAAAACGTAGCTAGGTACTTTAGGAACCTATCCTCTCGGCACAACACGATACCGATCACAATTAGGTAGTTAGGAACTTATACCGGACATTAGGTCGTACAATAGTGATTGATAACGTGGTAGGCCATGAAACATAATTATCTAATTATCAGGCTTACCAAAAGCAATTTGGAAAAACAAAAATAGAACCAAGAACATAGAGCTAGGATTTTCTGCTTTTTTGTCGCTCCGAAAGCATCACTGTAGCCCGTGAAATTCAAATTTTCAATTTCTAGATCAGTATCATCAGGTTGTATGTTGATGTAAATATGATTCGCGACTGTAACACACCGTGAGCGATGTAAGCTGGTACGAATTTGTGAGTTCTATGCTGAGGCCAGGCCCATGGGTTCAGATACAACGCGAAGAAAAGTAAACTCCTAGTAGGTATTTAAAACTGGAGCAAAAATTACGTCACTGTCCCTACAGTCACCTTAGCTGGTACCCCCTTAAACAGAGTCGCTCAGTTCAAGTATCTGGGCCACTGGGTTTCCGAGGACCTAAAAGATAACGCGGATGCAGGGCCGCGCCGCCCATATGTGCGAAGTGTGCAACGCACACAGGCGCCAGGCCACTAGGGGCGCCGGAGGTGGTACTGAGACTTAATTTTTACCTTATTTCATTCATTAATCATCACAATCGAGTATCGATAGGTGAGTACAAATCTTCAAGACAATATTTACGTCTGTCATTCGACGAATGTTTAGATTTCGGGTTTTAGTTTTTAACCGACTTCTAAAAAGGAAGAGGTTATAATTATGTTAGACGCGTATGTATGTTTTTGATTTTTTTTTAATGTATTTCCGCCGATTTCTCCGTCAATTGTGGACCGATTTTGAAAATTATTTTTTCGTATGAAAGGGTATGCTCCCGGATTGGTCCCATATAAATTTTATTAACTTTGCTTGGATAGTTTTTGAGTAAGCTTCAAAAATACGTATTTTTCCCACTTAATATATGTGGATGAAATGATGATAACTTCCTGTGACTGTTATTTACATAGCAGGTAGTGGTATTCGAATTTGTGTGGGGTAGGTACCACAACTAAAAAGTGAAAAATAAAAACTTTTTACAAAAAAAAAAACAACCTACTTCCAAAAAAAATACTACTAAGTGAAAATTCAAAACCAAAGACACCGACTTCCGAAATTAAAGTAATTTTTCACTGTAGTGTTTTTTTTTTAAAAGTTTTTATCATTTATGAGCTCTGCGTTAAAATCAATAGAACCACTATGTTGCTTAGACTGCGGTCTGTCTGATAAGATAGCTTTTTTTTTGCATTATAATAATGTAGTAGCTTCAGGAATCCGCCGAATGCGGGAAGCACAGAATCCCACGAAGTGGCGGTGCTTGGAGGCCTATGTTCAGCAGTGGACGTCTTGCTGAAATGATGATGATGATGACTAGCTTCAGCCCGCCACTTCGTCCGCGGGTTTAATAACGACACCCATAGCAAAAAATATCTCTTTCTCTCTCTCTCTTTATCTCTCTCTATCTTTCTCTCTCTCTCTTTATCTCTCTCTATCTTTCTCTTACTCTCTCTTTCACTCTCTCTTTATCTCTCTATCTTTCTCTTTCTCTCTCTTCCACATTCTCTTTCTCTTTCTTTATCTCTCTCTATCTATCTATCTCTCTCTCTCTCTCTCTTTCTCCTTCTCCTTCTCTTTCTCTCTCTTTCTTTATCTCTCTCTCTTTCTATCTCTCTATCTCTTTGTTTCTCTCTCTCTCTTTGCGAATAAGCGGAAGCGAACCGTTTTTTTTCTATTTACGATAATACTATTTACGTATTTAAAAAGACAAAAAATTAAAAAAAAAAGCGGTGAGGCACGACTGCACAGGCGCTGCCAAGCGTCAGCGCGGCCCTGCGCGGTTGTGGAAAGGGCATAGAGGGCGTTGGCTGTCCGGTGAAATATGTTGGCCCGCAGGTTCGCGCGTAGCAGTCATCAAGTGAAAGTGACTCTTTTTAAGGTCTTACTGGTCTTTTTAACACTTTACACGTGCAGCCTGTGGGTTAACTACACACATGGGTCATGCAACGCCCTACGTGTTCAATACAACAACGCGTTTAGGGTGCTGCTGGGTTCACCACGATTTTGAAGTGCTTCGACTATGTTAGCAGAAGCGCACGCTGATTGGTTTCATGCTCTAATAAGGAAGCAGTGTGCAACCGCGTGCGTTTTGTCATCGTGAGGAAACCGGCATGCCTGAGAGATATTACTCGACGGTATGTGAAACCAAGTCGCCCATGGGCGGCTTTAAAACTCTGACACCAGATTAGTTACTAACCACACGAAAAGAAGATAAGGAAGCAGTGTGCGTCGCTGCTGAGGCGTGTAAGGTCCAGTAGCAACAGTATAATAAGCGTCGCGGACAGGTGGGACTCTCCACTGCTGCGCCACTGGGTACGTTTGCTTACTGCACTGTGAGAAGTGGACAGTTCCTCCCTGTCCTATTGTGTGTAATTGTGTCCTTAATTGTTTTAATTTTGATCAATCTCTCGAATTGTATGAATCGTGCGCAATGCAAAAATTTTACTGAAAAATGTTGTATAACTTTTGTTTCCCATGCCACGGGGCTGGGAAATGGGCCCCTCGCATTCATAACCTTTGGGCAATAAAAGTTTCATAACGTTTAGTGGGTCAAAGATCTGTAGGTCATTATAAGGTAGGCAGGTAAGTAGGTAAGTTTCCTTATCGCTGTGCTTAGCCTTGAGCTGACAGGTAAAACAACTAAGTAATACTTTTGAACACGCTTAGATGAATAGATTAAATATAATGATTAGTGTTTTCTTAAAATTAGGCAAATAGGTTTAGGTTAGGTGATCGCCTTGTTACATAATTATTTTGTGGCCTAAAATGTGCCTAGCTACCTAAGGAATAACCGGATCATTATTGATATTTTGGCTTTAGTTTTGGTTAATACGACATCCTACAAATATTACATTTTAAATTAAATAAATAAAAAATTCGAGCGAGCCTTGCAGTAGTCGCTTATGATGTGTAACATCCGACATCTTGGCTGACGTATACAGTATGTTAACTAACATTGGTACTGTACACCCGCTAACCCGCAATGGTATAGCTTCCATACATGAAAAAAATTGAAACATCGTTTTTTTTGTGTATAGTTTATTAATAAACATTTTAAAAACCTGATGCCACTCCCACAGATTTAATTATTTTAATTTAGATTTTGATTGCAGGAAAGCGAGAGGAAAGATGTTCACATCAATAAATGCTTATGATGTGTAGTATAATATAATAAGGCTTAAGATTTCTTAGGTTCTCATGCAATGCTAACAGATAGCGCGAAAAAGTAATAATGCAAGTTTTCTGCTATATTTTTGGTTCACGGGCATGATTTTTTTTTTTACCACTTACCACTCCGAATGTAAGGTTGGAACTCAGCTGCGACTCAAAATTCCATCGTTAGATCTAATCTTCACATCTATGACAAGTTTTGGGAATATGGTAGAAATGTAGTCCACCGAAACCAGGAAATTTATGAAACGTGATCTACGAGAAAAAAACGTTTGGGAACCGTCACAGTCTAGACTTCTTGAGGTTGTAATTTTGTTGTTCAATAATATTATATTCATCTACTCTATTTTAGTGGTCACAAGACGCCTGAGCATCACCATTCTTCGGGGAGTACGGGCGTGTCATGTTATCAAAAAAGAGCAGAGCAAACCAGTAACAAATAGTCTCTAATCAAAATCAACACATATCAAAAAGTCATTTATTCAAACTAGGCTGAGAATCAGCACTTATCGAACGTCAAAATTACATAAGACAGTCCGCATAACGTCACAACGACGACTCTTTACCTAATAACAACTTCCGTTGCTAAGCAACCCGAGTTTTATCCCCCAACTGGGCGGGTGTTATACGCGGGCGGGCGGGCCTACATCTGACGGATATTCAACCAATCACCGACCGGATGCCCGATATTATGACAGTGGTGTCACTCAGTGCCTGTCACTCAACAAGCCTACACACTAAAACTAACTTTAATGAAAGGGAATAAAGTTGAAATTAGCTTGGAAGGTGAAAAGCAAATGAGCTTCCGTTATTGGCTGTAGATATTGATGTTGCCACCTCATTTAGTCATTAAAGGCTGTTTGTTTTGTTCATAGAAAGGCTTTATTGATTGGTATTATACGAACACCTTATTTCTTGTATAAAATACCTATACCTATAACCAGATTTTTATAACTACGCATGTCAAGGTCAAAATATTACAGTGTAGGTATGTGGTTTCAATAATAACAATAATTTTGGAGACGACACGAGTTGTGTAGTGCGTATTAAGAGGCGTCAGGGCACTAAAGAGGTAACCGACCTGATGAATTCAATACTAACAACCTTTTGACGACTTTGACAGCTCCAAGCGCACAGTTATAAAAATCTAGTTATACTTCTACCTGTAATAATCTTCTGTAGCTAAAATATTCTGTAGATAAAATATAATGAACAATACCTACTTGACATTTGTAATGCACCATGTACCATTGAGTTATGTGGATACATTGGCACATGGTGCTTTTGAAAAGATCAATTAAAATCCAGGACGTACTTGCCAAAAAACATACCTATGTATAAGTTTTCAACTTTAGGTACACTAACTAAATAGGCAAAAATAATACAACGCTACACTTTCTTCACTATTCAAAAATTCCGGAAATTATATTTAAATAATTTTCTTTTCGGTAACAAGGAACTTAAAAAATGGCCGGGTGTCAGTGCGTGTTAACCTCCATAAAGAAGTTATCGCCAAACAATCTGCCGCGATATGTTATTTATTATAAATTGTTATTATAATAAATACGTCGCAATGTGTTATTAGGGACAAAAGTTATAGGGTCAGTTGCCATAGAACTAAAAAAAAAGCGATACTTTCATCTGTACATACAAATAAATAAAATTGAAGTGTCAAAATAACAGCTGTTTACTAAATGCATATGAAAACAATTCTTAATTTCTTTGTATGTCTTTGTTCCGGCTAATCTCCGAAACGGCTGAACCGATTTTGACGGGATTTACTTTTATTTTAGAAAAAGCCACGCGGGCGATGCGGCGGGCAGCATATAGTTATGTATTTTATTTATTTAACAGTTTATGTACAATAAACAGACAAGAAGAAAGGAACAGAACAGAATACAGAATATACTAGTGTACATTATTGTTTAATAATATGATTAAATAGTAGCTTTTGCCCGCGGTTTTGCCGGTGTTGAGGTTGGAAATTGTCCCACAGAAACGTACTACTGGGATAAAAAGTATCTTATATCCTAACCCAGGTCATCCATGTGCCAATATCCGTGTTTGCGTGAAAGGTAACAGACAGACAGACAGAGTTGCTTCCGCAATTATAATAAGTAATAAGTATGGATGTCGTGATGGCCCAGTGGTTAAGGCCTCGCCTCTCATGTTCGTACATGAGAGGCGAGGCCTTAACCACTGGTTTGTGGGTTTAAAATCCGGGCAAGTAAAAATGTGACTTTTACGATTCATATATACTTTCTGAGTTTATTTTGGACGTTACTGACATCGGTGAAGGAAAACATCGTGAGGAAACCTGGACTTATAGTTAATATAAGTCTGAAATCGCCAACCTGTCTTGAGCAAGCGTGGTGATCAATGCTCGTGCCTTCTCTGTAAGAGAAGAGCCTTTGCCCTACAGTGGGACAGTAACAGGCTGGTATTATTATTATTAAGTATGGATATGGATTTCGTCCATAACAGTGGCTGACAAGTAACTCCAAAATAGGCCAGACAAAAAATATAAATTAGCGGCAAGACCTTACAGGAACCATTTACATCTGCTTCAAATCTTTTAGAAGATATTTTCCAACTCTATTGTATTCAATCTGCCGAGCCATTTCCCAACTATGTTGGGATTGGCTTCCAGTCTAACAGATGGAGCTGAATACCAGTATTTTACATGGAGCGACTGCCTTTCTGACCTCTTCAACTCAGATTGGGTATAACACAGTACTCTTTGATAAGACTGGTTGTCAGACTTTTGGGTTTTTGTCTATCCGTAACGACTGTCAAAGATCTACGAATGACAGCCGAGACCAACGGCTTTACGGTCTCGATATGTGATGGATTATCACCCATCCATGAACCGACTGCGGCAAGCGTAGCTTAACCTTCGATCGATCGGTGCGGCTGTTATCATTTAGCCACGAGCCAAGTCTATTGTATTATTAAACATTAATTATCAATCAAGAACAACAAATTTTACACTAACAACTTTCTACAATTACTTACATATGGACCGCGCCGCTACGCCGTAGCGCGTCTACGAGTCGTAGCAACTGCTAAATTAAAGGAAATACCGATGATTTGAGTTTTTTTATGACAAACCACCACACAGCAAGAACCGGGTCAAGTACGATACGAGCATTTTAATCATAATTGGAGGTAACAAGCGCTTGTTTGTTCCTCAAACGGCTGAGGAAAGGAAACATATAAGCATTTCTGAGGTGCTGACACGACACTACTTACCATATATTATTAAGCTTTAGTACTAACTGCAGACAAATAATAAGAAAGACTGTAATTATGTGTCTTTTGACGAGGATAAAAATGTTCTACGTTTTGCAAGCTACAACGTGTAGCGCTACGAGAGTGCTACGGAATATTCGTAGCTTGTTGAAAGTGACAATCGAACGAAAATCAGAAACATTTTATGACTTTTTCAAAGTTGCGAGTGTTATGACTCATCGGATAAGTTTGTTTCCTTTAAATCTAGTTTACTATTTAAAAATTCGATGATTTCTGTGATTTTAAAAAGAACTGCACTTGCCTGATACTCAGTTCATTTCATCTACAGACAATTGCAGTGCTTTGGGGTTCTTCAATGCATTGCCAATCATTTTCTTTAAACTAGTTTTTGGTACGCAACTTCTTGGACTGCCTCACTGTCTCTTAAAAGATTATTTTCTTCAGTGATAGGTACTGTTTGTAAAGCAACCTTATAGTTTTTCCAATGCTGCAGATCAAAGTGCCTAAGGTTTCACGGTGAGATTTTTAAACTAAAGAGACTAAACTCAGGTGAAGTGAGCTTGAAGAATCCCTAGCATCAGGTGGAATGACAGCTCACATCACCTAAGTTTTCACGGTGAGATTTTTAAACTAAAGAGACTAAACTCGGGAGAAGTGAGCTTGAAGAGTGTCAATCCGTAGCATCAGGTGGAATGACAGCTCACATCACCTAAGTTTTCACGGTGAGATTTTTAAACTAAAGAGACTAAACTCGGGAGAAGTGAGCTTGAAGAGTGTCAATCCGTAGCATCAGGTGGAATGACAGCTCACATCACCTAAGTTTTCACGGTGAGATTTTTAAACTAAAGAGACTAAACTCGGGAGAAGTGAGCTTGAAGAGTGTCAATCCGTAGCATCAGGTGGAATGACAGCTCACATCACCTAAGTTTTCACGGTGAGATTTTTAAACTAAAGAGACTAAACTCGGGAGAAGTGAGCTTGAAGAGTGTCAATCCGTAGCATCAGGTGGAATGACAGCTCACATCACCTAAGTTTTCACGGTGAGATTTTTAAACTAAAGAGACTAAACTCGGGAGAAGTGAGCTTGAAGAGTGTCAATCCGTAGCATCAGGTGGAATGACAGCTCACATCACCTAAGTTTTCACGGTGAGATTTTTAAACTAAAGAGACTAAACTCGGGAGAAGTGAGCTTGAAGAGTGTCAATCCGTAGCATCAGGTGGAATGACAGCTCACATCACCTAAGTTTTCACGGTGAGATTTTTAAACTAAAGAGACTAAACTCGGGAGAAGTGAGCTTGAAGAGTGTCAATCCGTAGCATCAGGTGGAATGACAGCTCACATCACCTAAGTTTTCACGGTGAGATTTTTAAACTAAAGAGACTAAACTCAGGAGAAGTGAGCTTGAAGAGTGTCAATCCCTAGCATCAGGTAGAATGACAGCTCACATCACCTAAGTTTTCACGGTGAGATTTTTAAACTAAAGGGACTAAACTCGGGAGAAGTGAGCTTTAAGAGTGTCAATCCGTAGCATCAGGTGGAATGACAGCTCACATCACCTAAGTTTTCACGGTGAGATCTTTAAACTAAAGAGACTAAACTCAGGAGAAGTGAGCTTGAAGAGTGTCAATCCCTAGCATCAGGTAGAATGACAGCTCACATCACCTAAGTTTTCACGGTGAGATTTTTAAACTAAAGAGACTAAACTCAGGAAAAGTGAGCTTGAAGAGTGTCAATCCCTAGCATCAGGTAGAATGACAGCTCACATCACCTAAGTTTTCACGGTGAGATTTTTAAACTAAAGAGACTAAACTCAGGAGAAGTGAGCTTGAAGAGTGTCAATCCGTAGCATCAGGTGGAATGATAGCTGACTTCAAGCTCACTATACCTAAGTTTCCACGGTGATATTTTTACATAATCGATCGGCTGCTGGTTGCAATGTGATTTTGATCTATTTATAAATGTTTAATGACATTGATTAATCATAAAAACTCATGCCTATAATAAATTATAAAGTAGCTTTGTTTGCAAAACATACCTAAGCGTCGAATCACGCGAGAACACAATATTTAACGTCCTATAGTTTATGCAAATTCACTGAGCTGGTGAGCTCGCAAATGTCACAGAGCATATTATAGTAGTAATTTACTGTAATTACTATATTCTATGACTAAGTTATGGTTAACTAACTTCTACCCGCGACTCCGTCCGCGTGAAATTTCGGCCCCTAACCCACCGCGTCGCATCCCATCGCCCGCCCGCGCTATTAATTCGTATTCTGCTTAGTTTTCTTTCTGACTTTTTTTCGCTTTGCTCAGCTCCTCAGGGTCATAGCGTGATGTTACATATTGCCTATAACCTTCCTCAAGAATTGGGCTATCCAATGCAAGAATGTTTTTTCAAATCCGACTTGTAGTTCCGGAGATTACTCCCTACATACAAACTTACAAACAATCCAACAAACAAATTTTACCTCTTTATAATAATATATTATTATTATATATAGTATAGATAAGTATAAATATAATATATAGTCTAAGTATAATATAAATATATACTCGTAGATATAGAAGTATAGATAAGTGCTTCATTCGATATTAAATTTTGGTGTAATAAAACAAAGACATAGATAGAGATACAGTTGAAATTATACACAGGCATCGACACGTAAATTATACACGGACATCGGCGCGTAAATTATACACAGACATCGGCGCGTAAATTATACACGGACATCGACGATTAAATTATACACGGACATCGGCGCGTAAATTATACACGGACATCGACGATTAAATTATACACGGACATCGACGCGTAAATTATACACGGACATCGACGATTAAATTATACACGGACATCGGCGCGTAAATTATACACGGACATCGACGATTAAATTATACACGGACATCGGCGCGTAAATTATACACGGACATCGACGATTAAATTATACACGGACATCGGCGCGTAAATTATACACGGACATCGACGATTAAATTATACACGGACATCGGCGCGTAAATTATACACGGACATCGACGCGTAAATTTTTACCATGAATTCAACACTTGATTCCTATAATGATTATATCTAACCCCCCAATAACCAACAAAAAAATTCTACGCTCGGGGTCCAGAATCATGTTTTTTTGCTCGTCAACGTCCCTTCATCCCTGTAAAATAGTAAGTGTTCTTTGACAAAACGAATTGTTGTCCGTTCGTTATTTATTTATGTCTTCTATTTGAAAGGTACTTCTATCATTTAGTAGCAGGCAAACTAGAAAGAGTCGAAGAAAGAGATTGAGATCTGGCAATTATTCAAAGTAGCCACCTCTGCGGTCTAGTGGTTAGACAACCTGTCTCAGACCGTGAGGTCCCGGGTTCGATTTCCAGTGGGGGCAACATTTTCTGCTCGGTTTGACTGGTGGTAGGGCTTTTTTTAAGTCCGCCTGGTTAGCTACTGCCATCTTATCTAAGTCTATCGTCATAACAACAATGTTAGTAGCATTGTTGTGTTTCGGCAGTTGGAGGTAAGGTAGCCAGTTCGTCTGTGGTTGAGGGATCCGGGTGAATGTCGTTTCCACCTTCGGCCTGATCATCATTTACCATTTGGTGAGATGCAGGCCAAGAACTTCCCCGTTATGAACCACAAGAAAAAGAAAAATAAAAGAGAAAAATAAAAAAGGTGCCATTAGTTTGACAGTTCATATAATTACCGCTTTCTTGTTGTTTCAGTAAGTAATTAAAAGCCATTTTTAATTACCATTGCTGTTGCTGGTTCCCCACAGAATCGGGGCCAGTGTAACACAATATTCCGAATCACATGCATATTTACATGTTCTAGAAAATGCTAGGAATTCGTCACCACTTATTATTCACACTAGTATTAAACTTAAGGCAGTAATTAACGTTCTAGGTTAATAAAACTAACTAGAAGAATAACCTAATTACTTTCTTTATTAAATACAAGCTGTGCCCGCGGCTGTGCCCGGGTTAATGGGTTCAAAATTCTGAAGGATTTTTCGGGTGAAAATTACTCATTCTGCCTAGCCTTTTCCCAACTGTGTTGGGGTAGGCTTCCAGTCTATTCGTATTTAGTTGAATACCAATATTTTACATAGAGCGACTCCGACTGCACACCACAACCCAGTAACTTCTGTCAAAGATCCACGAAAGACAGCCGGGACCAACGGCTAAACTTGCTTTCTGAGGACCGGAGGAGTTTCGGTATGTAAAGATGGATCACCCATCTACGGGCCAACCCAAGCATAGCTTAACCTGATGGATCGACTCATGCGTCTGTAATTACTAAGCCACGAGCTCCTGCGCAGGTGAAAATGACTATTCTATATAATTCCAGTGAATAAATTATTGTTAAGACCATAGTTAGGCCGCCATACCAGAATTTTGCCAAAATCTTGTGCAAAACATCAACTGCATACGTCGGTTGTTTTAGGTAACGATTAGAAAATTCTACGATTATTCGTACCAGTTTGACCAAGTTAGTTGTCACAATCGGCGGGACCCATATGTCGGCCCGCATTCCGGTTGGTATTCACTTCAGCACCACTGTCTGCTCTGGAGCTTTAATTATTACCAAATCGTGTATTTTAAGCGTGGTGGTTATGCCAATATATCCTATGTTTGCTTATCACATTTAATTCTTTTCGCTTAGATTACTATATTTCAGTGCAGTGGTAACGGCGGCGACTTACCAGTCACGTGACAGGTCGCAAGGTTCCAACCCAGCGCTTTACTTTGTCTAAATTATTTACCTGTATGCAGTAGCGTATTTTAAGATTAGGCACCCCGGGCCAATAAGGTTTGCCACCGCGTAACTTAACAAGAAAATATCTTAGCTAACGCGGCAGTGGTACTGATTTAACAGTTTTTTTACCAAGATAATCAATAATATGCGAAAACGAGCGAAGCAAGCTCAAAAACAGCAGTTCGGTTAGATTTTCTATTGACCATTCATGCAACTAGAGAAGTTTTTGGTCGACTTCTGCATATTAAGAGCTTGAAAATTAAGAGAATTTAGAATTCAAGAGCGAGCGTAGCGAGCTCAAACTTTAAGCCTCGAATATGTTAGATTTTCTTTTTAATATTCATACAGTTGATATTGAAGTTATTTTGCCGAATTATGCATAAATGCTTCAGAATAATTAAGAGATTCACAAGAGCGAGCGTGGCAACATTTTTGCACCCAAATAGGTTAGATTTTTTTGACCATTCATATATACCTATGTAGACGTTACGAGGCGGCAGGTCAGAAGAATATCATCCTTGTATCAAGAAAATACGAGGCGGTAGTTTAGAAGATACGTAGTGCTTGTATCAAGACAATAAGACAGGCTACGATTCGAGGGGCGGTTTGCGCCGCCACTTCCAGTCGGCCGCCCCGGGCCATGGCCCTCTTGGCCAAAAGGTAACTACACCACTACCTGTATGTGTACATTATGGATTGCAATAGAGATTAATTGAATTGAATTGAATCACCACTGCTCTCAAAACGGTGAAGGAAAACATCGTGAGATAGGAGACATGTGACATTTACCAACCCGCACTGGGCCGGCGTGGTGGATAACGGCCCACTCCCTCTCACCAAGACGAGGTCTGAGTCCCAGCATTGGGAGGCTGTATAGGCTCATTATGCTGAAGTCCATGTGTGCCTTGGCTTGGCTTTTGCCTAAGTTACTCCTGGCATTGTATCCTTATAACAATCAAACTTGACTGCAGTAGAGAGAGTTACTTACGAGTACAGGGTAACTCGTGTTCGTGTTTTGGCACGGTATGCATGTTTGGATATTTGCCTTTTTCACGGAGGATAATTGTTGTGCTGTAAGCAATGGGAAGTAATAATATTAAAGTGGCATTGTTATTAAAATTATTACTTACTTAAGTTTTTTTTGCTGTCCTTATTATAAAAGATATCTTGCATGATTTAATGTTCATTAAAATTCTGGTGAAAGGTAATATGAAAAATATTATAATAAAAAAAATACAAAATCAATTAAAATCTTATTTGCGTTTTTTTTTCAAAGTAGAGCACCCGTTTTCCGTATTACATAACATCATGATGTAAGTATAAACATAAATAATAATTAGAAAACGTAATTGGGTCTCATAAAAACGCGAAACATTCCCCAAAGTAAGAGGTGAAAAAATATAGTCTTAACCTACATAAACACGCCGCCACGATACGCTTCGTTGACCGGCGGGCAACCGGTGTGCGTCAGGCTAGCAAGACCACTTATAAGTTGCCGAAAACATAATGTTCCTTTCGATCATTTATTGTTAAAATGGAATAAGACAGTTAAATGATTATTATTGTTATCAGCCGTTTGTGTCCCAAAGGGCAAGGCGTCCCTTCCTTCCTTCCACTATCCCTATCTAAGTAGCAAAATTACAATAAGTAGTCGCATAATCAACCACTAGATTGTTATACCAGCTGAATTTTTTTACCGTCTCGAGAATAATATGGTGTGTTGTGTTAGTGGAACAGAAGCCATACCCGGGAATATTTGCTTAATAGCATTGACCACGCGGGCGCGCGGGGGATGCGCGATCGGCTTGTGCGCCTGCGAAAGGATATGAAAGAGGCCGACGGCAAGTTGGGCGACTACCTATCGGCCGCTAAGGAAAGCTATGAATTCATTGATAAATTGCGTGCATTTAGTAGGGTGCGTATGATTTGAGTTTCGAAATATTTGAACGTTTAAAAAAAAAAACTGCCATAGGCTTCTACTCCGTTCACCTATAATAACCCTATTTATTCCGAGACGGTATAAAAAATCATGCGGTATAATTAATTAATTATTTGATTTGTTTCACAGTCTTGCACACTCAGTTTTTTTTTTACAGTCAATTATAACGGAAACGTTATTGCATAAAGCAGTGACGTCTTCCTATTATAAAATTCTTGTACCTACTCATTGAAAAAGTTTTTAAGGACCTATGTAGCTATTTAAGTATGAAAATAAAAATAAATAATTTTTAAATTAGGTTAGAAGTCATCATTTTCAAAGCCCCCAAAACAATGACTCAATGCGTTGCAGTTATAAACCGGCTACGGCGTAGCGCGCGGCTACGGCGTAGCTATGTAGACCAACTTACTGTGATTAACGTTTTGAAAATCTATGTGTGAACATTTATCTAAGTATTTATTTAGATAGAAGTGAACCTAACAAATTTCTTTTGTAAAACCGTATCTAAGTGCCAAACCGTATCTAAGATGGCTCGATGGATATGTCCAGTAACGTCCAAGTGACTAAATTTTCTTTTTGGTTTGTTATTTTTTCCAATATACTGAATATAATTGCTACCTGCAAAATTCATATGCCTCCGTCCACCCGAAAATAAATTAGCTAGGAGTCCTGAATTTCAGTGTCCTAGATCGTATATATCGATTAAGCTGGCACCTGGCCCCGCTACACTGACGCACACGGGTGCGCTGGCCGCTGGCCGCTCGTTGCCGCCCATTCGAACAGCCGTCACTCTGTTCCGTTAACAAAACATAACCGGACGACTACCACATTCACAACAAAAACAACCAAACACTTTAATGAACATTATTTAAAATTTTAAAACTTCCAGCCTTATGCAAAGTGCTTGAAATTTAAATGAAAAAAAAAACTATGTGAATGTTTAATCTGTCGTCGTGAACCTTTTCGTAATTTAAACATCGAATGTTTTTACCCGGAAGTTACGTAGCGCTGAGGCGAGCTCGCGAATTGTAATTCTGAATTTGAATTTATTCGAACTGGATTTTTGTGCTTGTGATTGGTGTTTTTTGGTTTTTGATTTAAAATGGCGACGACGGAGGATGCTATGCCAGTGACCGCTGTGGTAAGATTAGATTGATTTGTTATACCTTAGTGTTATTTAATTTGGGTATACACGTAAATAAATAGGTACAGAATCTAAACACTTTTAATAATAATTGATTAAATGATTTTGTATGCATTTGATGATGTTACCTGTTGATATTTTTAATATTTTTTAAAATAAATAGGTACTTTGCCATGGGACGTAAATGGATACATTTTCGTGTAGAGCCATGACTAGATTTTTAAGAAACATATTAAGAGTTATTTGCAAACCAATTCAATAAACAATTTTTTTAATTGAATTTTATATTAATTGGTTCTTTTTTATAACTCGACATACATTTAAATTCAACTTTTGTCGATTGCATAGCCAAAAAGACATTCAAAGAAAAACACAATACAACACCTTTTTCTCTTGAGCAAGAAAACAAAGAAAATCAATTCCAATTTCTATGAATTCCCCGAACTTTGAGTCACATAATCTGTACCTAATCATAAGAACAATCAACTTATGATTGCAGTCATAACTTCCATAATTACGTGTGACTAACTTATTACTTTTACCGACCAAGCTGAATCATTTTACAGGTTATATTATAACTTGTAAGTTAAAGTAACCGTCCATTCGATGGTCGTGACTAGGCTTACTTAGTCACGCAGTTGGCTGACTCGTTAGTCCTTATCTTGAAGAATATCTAACGATTTCTATACCCAGGCTAAACTTTTACAAATCATTAGCGGCTACGAACGGTGGAGTCAAGGTTTTGTGATGATTTCGGTGGTGTTGGATTATTGTGTGAGCGTATTTTTAAAGTATTTTATGTTATTTTACTCTTTGAAAGAATGTGGAGGATATCGTTTTTAATTCAAATAGATGAAATAGCCTCACAACAAAGATTTCAATCGTAGATTTGCTCTGCCGCGTTAAAGTATGGTCGCGTTTCTGTTTCGTCTTGACACAGAATGTCTATTCTATTCTATTTGTAATAAATGGTAAGCAAAGCCACACACTATGTCGCAGAGACTTGACTTGACTGTCATGGATACGTCATTATTATTGTGCGAGTTCTCTCTTCTCGGTATTGATACTTCTTCGCGCGACTTAGTACGGTGAGGACAAATCTACGATTTAAATCTTTGCCCCAAAACAAATGCCATATAAATACAAAAGTGTTTGAGGGTTACCCCTAAGTATATTCTAGTATTTTACAAAATTATCTCCGCTTCTCTTAAAGAAGTTTCTTCCAGATTTCGAAAAACTGTAGACACTGTGGGTGAAGAAGTAAATATCCTATTCACAATGTTATAATTTACATATTTTTGTAATTAACGAGCGTAGCCAACACGAGCGTGTGGATCGACGCCCAAAATCTGAGCTCTAATATAATTAATTCATTGTTGTTGATAAGACTACACAAACTACAGAAAATAAAGGTTATTATTCAAGTCTCCCTTCAATATCAATGAAATATGATTGACAACTACACTTCTGATCGAAACTTTGACCCAAGACTGACTTCGTAAGTGCATTCTTAGTTCTTAGTCATCATCCGCCTACTCCCAATCAATCAGCCACGTGGCTGGCATGAATCGTCAGTTCATGAATGAACATAGACAGTGGTATCAGTTGATTGGAAGTGGGTGGGTCTGTGGGGCGCGCGGCAGTCCGCTGGCGGGCAGGACCGAGGGATGTCGCGTCGCCCGCACCCCCGGCCGCGCCTACTGACGCGTCCCTGTCGCCAGGCCGCTCCAGAGCCCGCACCGGCGCCAGACCCACCACCGCAACAGCAGCCGGACCCGCACTCCGACGACGAGCGAGAACCCGGTGACTGGCGTCCCTCCCGCCCCGGAACACCACCACAACGTAACGAAGACCACTCCGAAGGTTCTGAAGCAACTGTTAGACCCATCAGAGCAGAACCAGCGAGTCGATACGCTAACCTCAACTACTGGAAAGCTAGAAGAGTCACATTCTACAGAAATGGAGATCCCTTCCATCCTGGTGTCGAGTTCCGCTTCAAGCCGGGCCGAGACCTGGCGTCGATGGATGCGCTCCTCGACAGGCTGTCAGAGAGGTTGGAACTGCCTCGAGGAGCCAGGTTCATCTTCGGCATGGACGGCGACAGAAAATACAGGCTTGAGGAGTTGGAAGACGGAGCTTCGTACGTCGTATCATCTTACAAGACTTTTAAGGTAAGATTTAATCTGTCGATTGATCTCAAAATCACACATTTACGAGTGTTATTATCATGACTTAAGGTAGGGTACAATTGTAATAAGTTTTTGCAAGAAGTGATTAGATCTAAAATGAGATGAAGCTTTGAACACAGTGCGTGTGTTCTAAGCTCTTAATTAACGTAATCATTCAAGTCTAATCGTTTAATCGCTCTGCGTTGCGTTTCGGGTAAGGGACAAAATTCTAAGTTATTCGTCGATGTTAAGGCTAGCACTCTCAGAAAACTTGGTCTTTTGCCGTCGAGAAATAGGTAACATAAAAGCGTAGCTAAAGTTAACATGGAATATTTCTACAAATTCATATCAATTCACCTCATCAATGGTACTAGATTATTTTATATTTACTTTCTAAACTAGCCAGTCCCCTTATCTCTCTGTTAATTACCTCCGACACCAAAATTATGGTGAAAAATAAGTATAGAGTCTAGACGACCAAAACCCCGCAATATATAATTAACACCTGCCCCACTTCTTAAATGCGAAAAATATTCAATTACTACCATTCATGTATAAAACAATTGCGGGTTTCGTGAACGCCAAAATGTCGTAGGACCAACCTTGGAGATGTGGGTCACAGGATAAGACCCACGCACCTCAACCTCTTATTTGCATTTTGATTACATATAACTTTGTTTTGTAACATCGATAACATTAATTGCAAATAAATTACGTTTGGGCTAAACACTGTTTTTAACGTAGGGTACGGAAATTGGTAGAAATTCAAAGGGTTTTCCGAAGTCGTAAGTTTTGATTTGCGTGTTTGCTAATTTCTTTTGAAATTGAATTTGGTTTGAGGCGATGCGATATTGTTTTTCAAATCTAACCATCGTTATGTAAATACGGGCTGGTATTAAACCTTGATACTCTTATTTATTTCGTACTGTTATCTCGTGTTGTACCTACACTACAATAGGCATTCAATTGCTTTTTGGTGCATTCGTGAAGTTAGTAACCAAGATTCAACTTCGTTGATTCTAGGCTTGTCGTCATCAACAACAGTTAATTTTCTTAAAAAATATTATTAAATACCAAAGATATATCAATTAATTATTTTTTTCTGCATATTTCAAGTCCAGATTAGGTAAGTATAAAAATACCAAATTACATAATCGCCCAATTATCGAGACCACGAAAAACTGACGACATTTTCCATCATGGCCGCCCCGTGTCAAATGCCTACGACCGCTAAGCTGCCAACGACATCTACAGGGCAATGCACCACCTTGCACTTAATATGCATCAAGGCAACGCGTGGATTACCCACCATTAACATTCGAGACTGGCTGTTGACGGCGGTGGACGTCTTATCTCGACGTAAAGAAAGACATTTCCACTGCATATGTTTGGTTTAGCAGGTGCGCGTGTGCGTTTTGTTACTTAGATACATTTTTGTGACTTCATTTTCTCACGCCTTAGGACAAGCGATTTCTCTCTCATTTGCTAAGTAGGAGCTAACTTAGGTATTTATACTCCTAAGATCCGACTTCGGTTTTTATATGAGTAGTATGATCACTTGTGCTAGCGTCTTTACAAAAGTCCAAGATTCTTGCCTCATAATCATGTCCTCTCTTTCCAACCGCGTCAACTCAATCTTACTGCGCCAAACTTAATTGATTTTATTTTTTGTTCCGAAACGGCGCAGCAAAGAGAAATACTTCTTTCATCGACCGAACCATAACCGTTTAGTTAAAATTTCAGTACATAAGTAGGGTCAATATTAGCATACAAACATAACGTTACAGTACCCTCGCATTTAATACTTGTCTTGTACGAAGAACGTTGGCTATAGACCACCAAGCAGCTACTTAGTATTCAGTGCGTCCACAACGCTCACCACAATCAGTCTTCCTTTCATATCATATCGCGGGATTTACATATTGACCTGGAAAATCAAAGTTATGGTAGATAGGCGGTGTTCTATTCTACAAAGGACAACCCGGTTCCGTTGGAATACTCCACACCATATTCAAATCTGAGCAAGTACATCTGTACATTTAAGTTTGGTATAGCCTTGGTCTATAATATTCCACGTAAACGTAATCATTTTAAGATGCCAAAAGCATTATTAACTAATTTCCTCCATATTCTTCTTCGACTTGACATAGAAAATAATTCACACAACAGTGTGAATTATTTTTTATGTCATCACAACTGAGAAGGCCAATATACAGGTCCATACCAACTGACTGTTAAAATAGTTACAGATAAAATAATCATGTAATAGTTGTAATGTCATTTCTGTAACAATGAACAAATACATTTGTTCTAAACTAGCTGCGCCCGTGGGAATATAAAAAGTATCCTATGTTCTAACTCAGGTCATGGGTCTACCCATGTGCTAAATTTCAGCCAAATCCGTTCAGCCGGTTTAGCGTGAAAGCGTAACAAACAAACAAACTCACTGTTGCATTTATAATATTAGTTAGGATATCATCTCAAGGGTTCTGAGTTCCCCAAGATGCAGGTAACCACCTAGTTTGGGGACACCCTCCATACCAACTGATTGTTAAGAAGTTACAGATAAAATAATCATGTAATAGTTTTAAGGTCATTTCTGTAACAATGAACAAATACATTTATTCTTAATACGCAGTAGCGTTCTCCTGTCTGCTAAAGACAACAACCCGTCATCACCAAATACATCTGCAAAGCATATTGATGTTGTCAATTTCAGCGCTAGCGTATACCGGGCGTTAAAATCTATGCTTAGCAGTGGATATGTGGATATTTACGGGAAAACAATACTTTAGGTACCTACCTCAATCTACCTAGCCTTTTCCCAACTATGTTGGGGTTGGCTTCCAGTCTAACCGGATGCAGCTGAATACCATTATTTTACATGAAGCGACTGCCTATCAGACCTCCACAACCCAGTAGCTGGGTAATACGGTACCCCTTGGTAAGACTGGTTGTCAGATTTTCGGGCTTCTGACGACCCGTAAAGACTGTTAAAGATCCACGAATGACAGCCGGGACCAACGGCTTAACGTGCTTTCCGAGGCACGGAGGAGTCTCGGTATGTAAAGATGGTCACCCATCCACGGACCAACCATGACAAGCGTAGCTTAACCTGATGGATCAACCCGTGCAGCTGTTATTACTTAGCCACAAGCTCCTCCTCTTTAGATACCTACCTATTTTATAAAAACTTTAGGTACCTAACTATATTACAAATGTCGTGATGGCCCAGTGGTTAAGGCCTCGCATCTCATGTACGAGGTTGTGGGTTCAAATCCAGGCAAGTACCAATGTGACTTTTTCAATTCATATGTACTTTCTGAGTTTATCTTGGTCATTACTGACATCGGTGAAGGGAAACATCGTGACCCACCTGAACTTATAGTTTAATAGTAAGTCTCAAATCACTAACCCTTCTTGTAAGAGTGAGCCGTCGATCAAGCGCGGTGATCAATGCTCGTGCCTTCTCTATAAGAGAAGAGGCCTTTGCCCTGCAGTAGGACAAATATGGCCTGCGCAGACTGGCAGACGAGACAGCAGAGGATTTTAAATATATCTATTGAATTTAATACTTATCCAATCGAAATAAGGTGTATATTTCAATGGTCGGTGATCGACGGAAAACTGCGCTGCGATGCTACAAGCTCGATCACCGAGCATTGAAATATATACCTTATTTCGATTGGATAAGTATTAACACGTTCAGTGCCGGGGGCCCATCTGGAGGGTTCATTCAAGTTGCATATAGGATGCCGGGATGCCCTCGCGAAGGGCTCACTTGAAATGTAGGTTTTTCTTAGCAAACTCGGCATTATAAACTGTGAAAATAAAATCAGTTGTATATTTTAACAAGATTTCAAACCTAATGCCGGTGACATTCTTCAAGGGTTAACTTTAGCGTCAACGTAATGCCGGTGGCCATCCTGGAGTCAACTTGCAATATGTATGGCAGCATGGCGTATGAGCTCTATGAAAAATGCGTGGAGTCGAAAGTGTTAATTAAATAGATACATTTAAAATCCTCTACCGTCCGTCCTATCGGCTGGTATTATTATTAGTAACAAGATTGCTTCTAAGATTACAAGCAGCGGTTGGGGCATAACAAATGAAAGAATGCGTGGCCAATTCCTTTAGCTTTTTGAACAAAGCGGGCCAATGGGCACAAATTCAAATTCGTCACAATACGATGACCTCAAAATTGCTTGACCTGGTCTTTACGAAAACCTGTGTTATTATGACTAAGTATTTTCATAAAAGTTACAAAAACAACAAAGAAATAAAACCCCATATCGCGTAACTCAATTGTTGACATTTATCATAATCAGTTTCCATTATACAGGCCTCCTCTCTGTAAGAGGGAGTGGGCCGTAATCCACCACGCGGGCCCAGTGCGCGTTGGTGAATGTCGCATGTCTTCGAATTTTCGGTTCCCGGACATGCCGGTTTCCTCATGATGTTTTCCTTCACCGTTTTGAGAGCAGAGATGAAATAATTTACACAAAGTAAAGCGTCTGTCAGGGTTCGAATCTAAGACCACTGGGCCAACACCATCATTGGCATTAAAAAAAAAAAAACCTCGTAAAAGGCGTAAACTGTTATTAAGATTAGCTTGAAGGACATAATGAAAAATCTAAAGGCATTATGAAAGTAATTCGTCTAAGTGGCCTAGTTTTAATATTTTCCGCGTCGTTCATTAACATTGTAATAAGTATTATTACTTATACGGGGTAATTGTAATGCATACGTCATTTTGAAAAATGGTTCCGTATGTTTTTTTTCACAGTATTGTTGTTTTATTTACTTGAACATGGTCAATTTGAAAAGAAACATTTATATAGAAACAAATATTTGGAAGTTATCGTTAACTTTATTTATACAGGACTATATACAAATATTATTACATCGTCTTATATTCTATTAAATTATATTAATAACTATTTACACTAGGTACTAAATACAATAGCTAAATAGATACAAAAACCAAAGAACACTTAGGCGTCGAAGTATTCGTCCGCATAGCTGTCATCCGGAAACGTGCCCTGAAGACTGGCAGCATTGCCACGTTGAATAGCAATATTTGGAAGTTACTACAACTTTTTAGAAGTGGAACATCAGGATTTTAATTGAAAAAAGGGCCTGGTGTGTAGTTTACTTGACAACTTTGTCTATTATGGAGTCTATTGACTGAAAATGATAATGATGACAACTTTGTGACATGAATGTCTTTCTTGAAAAAAATCTTTTATAAACTTTAAATTATTTAGTAGCCATGATGGACAAACTAAAATCGACAACATTCTTGTTAGTGACACCCAAACACATAAATAAATACAATCAAATACGTTAAAATATTACGATGTACCAATAAATACTTCAATTAATTTATATAACTTCACCAAATCACACAACATAAATTCATCCAACCTTAATCGTGCACATTTCACATTTCACTCACAGAACCCTAAAAAACAAACTGTCATCAACACTATCGAGAACGAGTGAATAAATGAATAATAAGTAAATAGAATAATAGTCGGTCACCGTTCCACGTACATAATGTATGAAAACCTTTACCGAGGTATATGGGATCACGCGATTAAAAACTACTTCTTTGTGTTCCTTACGATGACTATCGCAAAACTTAGCGTAAATAATTCAATTTATTATACTTTACTAGGGAGTGTTGTGTAAGCTTGAGTTATAGAGGTTTTATTAAGATTTGAGCATTGATTACGTGAGATTATGGTCACTGATTTACTGGCAGACGAGGTCGCGAATGGCGAATCTATTATGTAGATTTTTTTGGCGGGGTTACGACTATTTAGATTCGGTTTCGATAAACTAAATTAGAAATAAATCAAAGACAGCGAGATTCTTTGAAGCTGTGGACAATAAAATAAAATATAATTTTAAATAAATAACACGAAAATATCACAATAACACAGTGCGGTCTACCCACTGTGAACTGCTACGAAAAAATTTCGTAGCAGTTCACAGTGCGAAAAAATTTGGTAGACTTCGTAGCACTTGTGTAGCATCTTTCTTTCTTTCAACGAGTTCATGTGTTTATTATATTTTGATTATGATTACTAACAAATTTGATACCTAACAAAACTCACGGATCAGACAGGTTCTTTTTACATGTTGTATGAAAAAGTATTGCAACGCATTAGCTAGTCGTTAATAAAATTAAACGCGATGATAAGAAAAATCTAATAACCTCAAGTGTTTCAGCCAAGAACAATGTTTCATACAGCTAATACAATACTGCGGAGTCCCTAACGACTTGGGCGCGGTTCGTACAGTCACGATGTAAATGACTGTAAAGTCGGACTTGTATGAGAAATGCATTATTTAATTTTAATATTTATAAGGCAAATTATTAAATGTAGGAGTGGTAGGCAAACGAAGCAGTTGTGTTGTTTTAGTTTGAGTTAATTGTTGTTTTTGTACATCGCTCTATTCTGAGCTTAAGTATAATATTAGTTTTGGGGCACTTCGGCTACGAAAAGATGTAGCAGCTACGGCGTAGCTGGCTACGCTCGTAACCGATTTGCTACGTGTTACGGCCTACGCGTAAAGTAATGGTTGTTTTATCTCACTGGTATATCGGATGAAATTTTAACCCAGTTGAATTAAAGTAGATAAAAGGTTTTAGAAACACTTCAAACATTTAGGCACCATTTACTAAATACGTTTAACGCTAAACATATTTAAAGCTAGACCAACAAGGCAGTCCCTCATGCTCAGCAGTGGTGCATATTGAGCATGAGGTCCTGGGTTCGAATCCCGGATCGGGCAAAGTGTTATTGGGTTTTTCCATCTGGAATTTCTAAATAGCAGCCCGGAGACTGGAAATGTGCCCGGTTGAGGGCAATAGGCTCGCCCCCTATTATATAGGACTTAAACATAACTGGCGAAATGTGGGTGTACTATTGGAACACCTCTGCCAATCCCTTCGTGTATTAATGGCGTGATATTATTTATGTTATATTTAAAACTTCAATCTGTCTCTGTCATCTTCAAACGATTGACAGAAACAGAAAGATGTTTTAAATTCGTTTAATACTAAACATGTTTAGAGATTTGTGGTACACACGGCTACACATCAAGCTATACAATTCCAATTTAATCTGACCTCGCATTGTACGGAAATCCTATAGAATGCGCGATCAGCTTATACTGGAAATGTATAGCTTGATGTGTAGCCGTGTGTACAAGCAGGCCTTAATATGTAATTAATTTAATTATTATATGGTAAGGACAACTTTACTGTTGCACAAGATATGAAAAAAATCATTAAGA
The DNA here is from genome assembly GCA_947364205.1 of Agrochola lota. Taxonomy (NCBI): domain Eukaryota; kingdom Metazoa; phylum Arthropoda; class Insecta; order Lepidoptera; family Noctuidae; genus Agrochola; species Agrochola lota. Next base: position 18,039,323 of record OX376228.1, read on the forward strand.
TACTTTCTACATTATACGATTTGAAATCATTTATATCTTCAAGATTACAAATCAGTTATGCAGTAGATAACTTTTATAAACTCGACACAGTATGTACAAAATAAACAATCCTCTCAATCTGTGTGGTTCTTTCCTCAAAAGACCATCTCAGACACCAATCTACATGATCTTCACATGATCTGACCAAGATTATGTCTGGACTTTAAAAGAGACTGTGACCTCTGAGTTTGTTTCGGCCTTTCTTCTCGGAGTAGTCGGATAGGAAACGCCGAACTCATCTAGTTTAAAAAAAATATGATTGACGTGTAAAAGTGTTTTGTCCAAACCTACTTACAGAAATAAAATCATTTATTATTTATAACACTTTTTCGTCTCACCAGTACTTTTAGCAGGAAATGTCTAAATTGCACTTTTGTTCCGCTGTACGTCGTTCGTGATTTCAGTGAAGCGTATCGAAACATTGTAATAAACTAAGCTATAGAGTGCTGAGCACTGAACTGCTGACCAAATCGGGGATGTGGGTCAGTGTGCTGTTACTAAATAGCTTAACGTAACGTGACTTAATGCGTTTTCGTTTAAAGTTACGTTGAAGAAAGAGATGTGCTGTGTCATTGGATGCGTGTTTTTTTTCGGTCACGTAATGAATAATGTGTTTTCAAACTTAATTGTTATTGTTATTTTGTTTTTAGAGACAGTGTAGTTAATTCAAACAGAGCCAAACTTTTTAAAGTATCTAATTATCGTTGTGTTTGTGTAGTTCTTGGACTAAGTATTATAACATATAAACATAGTAGAATAAGCATGGTTCTAACATTCTCATATTTCAATTATAACACGTGCATGACTGAAACAATAAATTATTATAAGAAATGCAAGTCCTATAAAAATATTTGCATAATATTTCTCGTAAAAACTACAATTTCTTCCCCAGCATGCAAAGGGTCCAACAATAGCCACTATGATAAAAAAACTTCCACCATTTAAGCAAATCCGACTTTGACATACTTTGCGAAACTTTCATTAAAGCTTCATGTAATTTAATTACAATCCTCGGCTTCAAAGAATTATTACGTAAAATTAGTACCAAAAAAATTGGATCAAGGTTGGCAACTGAAGTGGCCCTTCTTGTTTACGTTGCCTTTAATGAGTGGGCCGAAATTCTTATCGGTTGCGTGCTTCAGTCGCCTGATCGACCACCAGTGGGCATAACAGCTCATAATTGCTTCTCGTGAAACATAAAAAAGCTTAAGGTGACGTCTGGGCTGATGCATATCTACCTGTACTTTCGTTACATTGCGTGGATTCTACCGAGAGTGACCTTGGCCCCCCCCTCGCCCTGCTTCAACCCTCTACCGACAAATAAAATTTCGAATAGTCTGCTACATCCAACCGACGTAATCGTACCTCCAGTATTCGGAGTAATATAGAACCCTATACCGTGTGTGTAGGGTATCATCTCGCGTGTCATTCGTGTGTCATAAGCCGTTCCGCAGTTGCGATGGGCTTTTGTTTTGTTGGTACTGCAAATTAGTCAGCTGTTGCGAGGCCTAGTACCATATATAGTGGCTGAGAATATGGACGTGTTTTCTCTGGACAATAATACGGGAATTTCTTGAATTTATCTGTGGCCCTTCGGTTGCCTAATAATATTTTGAGTCATGCAAAGTGAAGTGGCCTAAATAAAACACTTCATGTATTCAAGTTTATTGAAGTAAAATCGATCATTTTATCACGTAGTTCGTATCTGTTTGGCGCATCTATAATAAACGATTAGGTATGTAAATCAAGTTCAATAACTGTGTACTTATATGCAGATGTTAGGAAAACTGTTTCATGTTTGCACTTTAGTTTAACACTATTGTCTATTTAAAGTTACTTTTCTCTGAAATCACAGACTCAACAGTGCAACTTCTTAATTATCTCTACCGAATTGGGTACATGACATATACAATTTACCAGTACAGCTAAGCCTAAGTCTCTCCCAGTTTGCGAAAACCTAAAGAATTCAATCAATTGTCAAATATGGTCATTTTCATACAGTGATTTGATTGGCTGTTGTTATTCCACCAATCATAGCAGTTAACGTGAGTTTAACAGCGTATTAGTAGACTATTGTGTTGATCAGCCTTTAAAAACCACTCCTAACCTAATATCAATACAATAATGCACATACATATACTAATAATGTGTTAAGTGTATTTGAACTAGTAACTTATATGGTCAGTTACTCTATTAAAAAACAACTCCGGTATTAACTTATATAAACCTTTAGCGTCATACAATAAAGTTCTATGTAATCATAAAATAAATACAATAATGCTACATAAAGTCGTGGGTTATTAAGTATTGAGATCACGCCACGGCAACATAATCGCTTTAAGACCTTTTTCCTTTTTTATGGTCACATAAAATGCATGGAGTCGCGTGTATGAGATTCGATCTTCGTTGACAGACCGAGAGTAACGTGAACGTCTATACCCCCTTAAAAAAAGTGCATTATTTTTTATTAGTGTGACCATTGCATAGTTAGTAGGTCGTGCATTTGCATTCGAAGGGCCTAAGAAACTGCCGTGGCAAAGTGTTTGCAATATTAAATTGAATAATAAGTTGTGTGGAATAAGAGTGTAAGTTCTATTTGTTTTGAATTCTGTGGTGGTTCAGGTAAAACGTTTCAATTATTATACAAAAAAAATCAAGAGTAGACAAGCTCAATTTCTATGTAAATTAATGCAAACTTGCAGTTTGTCGGGAAAGTGTATTATTGTAAGTGAAACTTCGAACATCTTGCTCCCATATTATCTTAGGTACACAATAATGAATCCTCGCTCTATTATAACATTAAATAACATATTATTAATGAAAAACTCCACACAAACGAATAACTTCAAACGTGCAATTCGCGTATCTTGTTTAATGTAAGTACATGCAAATGTACGACCGGAGCGACCGGACAGACGTCACCCACAATACGTTACGGTTATCACTGCATGCAAAATGGTGGGCTGACACGAAGACACACGCGGTACTAACAGTAGGTACTTGAACTTGACTCGAGGTGTTGAACGCAAGTGACATTTACGATCAAAGTCTTTGACTCTCAACTCTCACATAAATGAATTGAACGTCCCATCATTCTCATGCCCTTCGTCGAATTTATTTGAGGTTAGCACAGCATGTCTCTTTCTTCCATACATCTACTATAAACCACGGTTTCAAAGGTTAATTAACCAGAGATAATCTATTCGATGGTACTATGGTTCGAAATCGATATCTTGTTTCTGAATACTTAACGTTACTATTGAGCGCTTATCGAGGACCTCAGAAACCAGGCATTAAGGCTTGTGCAGACCAGCGCGACTTGTCGCGCGACGCGACACGAACAATACAATTTCTAAGAAAAATTCACAGTATAACAATAGCTGGCGTCGCGTCGCGCGACAAGTCGCGCTGGTCTGCACAAGCCTTTAACCGTCTCCATAGTGTCACCCACCTTAATTCTGGTATATTATATCATGGAATGAATGAATCGAAAGTTAAATTAAGAACATAAAATGTTTTATTAGGCCATTTTGCTCGTAAAAATTCTTCAACCAACCTATGACGTAATAAGTCTCGTGAGTGAGCTTTGAGCTGTGAGTTGTTGGTCGGGTTCTTGAGGGGGTAGGAACAGCTGCGAAGCTGTGGCGCCCGAGCCGGTACCGGTGGCTGCAGGCTGCTGACAGCTCAATGCTGGACAGCGAAGAGGAGACGCCGTTTGTCGTCGTCTCCCTGCCGGTGTACTCCACTGAGCCTTTTGTGAGTGTATTTTATTACTACTGCTATAGATTGTCTGGTCTGGCTGAATGAGAAATCCTGCGACGTGTCTTGTTTGAACAGCCGAAACAAGGTAGTACTTATCATAGTTTATCAGTAATAGATATACAGGGTAATATTCCTTGAAAGAGGTTATTTTAGAGCTAGTTTGCGAACACGAAGTAAAAACACTTTGCAACAAAGACTCCAATAACAGGGTCGGAACGAAATCTAGCAAACTAGCCATAGTTAGTATAACCCCTATCAAGAAATGTATCGAAAAACGTCTGTAGATTATCAAACAATCTGCAGATTAGCACGGATCGACAACATGTTATAATAGTCACACTTAATTTAATCTTATTCTTCGCTGCCTTTCTGACTACTATGTGAGTACATTATGTAAGTGGACTGAAAAGGAAAAAGCCACTACTTGTTAACGCACAATTTTATAGAATGCAAGGTATTTATGACAACTCTACCTAACCCATCAGAGCTCATTAGCGTGCAGTTATACCTGTACGGCAATATTATGTACTTTACATAAATACATACTCACAATAACTGCAGCCATTACATTTTTACTTAATAACAGCATAGGTCAACGAAGTTCACAATAAAAAACAGTCTTAACAATTAACTGCAGCTCATTTGTGGTTTTGTTGTTGGAAAAATCCATGAATATTTTTCCAAGATCATTACTAAGGACTTACAAAATCCATTTACAAGGAAATGGAGTAGCTATTATTTTCTTATCAATTACATAAGCCAGTGTTTTCCTTGAGTATTCAAATGAATTGCGTGATTCGACCCCTGTTGTCGAAAGGGCCCGTCAAAAGTGAGGTTATGTCACAAATGCCTTGATGAATGCGTAGTATTTAATTAATTTCTAGTGTTTGTTGTTGCTAATGGTAGTTATTAAGTTCAGGGTAAAAGTAATGGGTACTAGAGTTTTTTGAGAATGATTTAGCAAGGTTTTTAATAAAGGTGGGCTTAGATTAAACAAACACAGAACAAGACCAAGATAATTATTTTATTGATATTCTTGACATTTTACTAGGGAGAGACTGGAGAGAATGTTCTGCCCCTGTTTACATAAAACTAATTTAGTAGAGGGGAGGTCCTTACCCCCAGTTCGTAATGCACGTTCTTACGTGTATTCGCTCGTTTGGTCTAAATCGACCTTTAGACCTTAACGTTCTAATGGGTTTCAGCCCTAACTTTCAAGCTTGGTGTATTTTTGATGAAAATATTTAACTTTGGATGAGCATTAAAAAATTACCTACTAACTATTTTTGAAATGCACATGATACCCATACCGATTGTGTTACCTGTCTATTTTAGTTAAGTTTGTCAGCAACCAATCTGGAATAAATCCAGTTTCCTTTGCATTTTACACACGTATTAAAAGAAATACAATTACAAACCCCATAAAATGTTCGCGAGCCCTTTTAATTCAACTTCCTTATGGACATGAAATACAATTTTCCTCGTAACCGACAAAATGACTAACATTTTCAGACATATTAATTTCAAACGCCGCAGTCCACTATTATGCAGCAATTTGAGACGTGACCTCGACGAAGCGTGCCCCTCACACGTGGTGGACGATAGATGTGTACAGACCAATTTACTTAGACCCCCGAACCATCACTTATGGCCCCAAGATTCGCGTGAATGTAGAACTTCCGCGAGGGGGCGGGGAGGCCAATTCGCTGGACTCTTTCGTTACGTATTCTAATTGCACGCACAGACTTGCGATAAGGCCGTCCTTGGAAGACGGTCAGTACCACTGGCCAAGGACTTCTGAATAATTTGGATGAAGCAGGGCTTTTGTTTACACGGTCAGTGGTCGCTCGGACGCCGGTGGTGCTTGTCCTCGGTGGGGACTTGTCGTGACAACATACCGCGGCTAAAGATTCGGTATTGCGCGAACAGCGAGGAGGATTTGAGGGTTTCTATCATGGTGAGCTTTGGTTTTCGTAAAGTTTTTCTTAGCTTATTTCGTAATTTGGAAAGCTCATTGACGTGTTTGAATAATTTGTAACCATACTTCGTTTTGATTTAAAAGAATATTGAGAAGAACTAAGACGGACTTTGCAAACATCCAAATTGTTTATACAAAAATAATTAATTTTTATCTACTTATTACAAAATGTTATCGACACACCAAAATCATCAGAGTCAAAGTCAAAGTCAAACAATTTATTTCAATTAGGCACATAAAAGGCACTTATGAACGTCAAGTTTACAAAAAATAGAATTGATTCTAGTCGCCCCTTCCAAAAGGTAGTTTTCGTATGGAGAAGAATGGGCAAGAAACTCCACCGTTACTCTTTTAAAATGTTTTTACAATATTTTGCATACATTAATTATATAATTACATGTGAAGACGACGCATCTAGAATAAGATTACTATACCGCGATAGGTAAAAAAGAATGAAAAATAAAGCAATTACAGATAAATTAAATATGTGACAGATACATGGTGCTCACATATTTACAAACATTGTAAAATTATACGATATTCCTAACATTTTAACAAGTAATACTAATAAGTCAGTGTGTGAGTTCAAGAAATCACAGAATGTAAAATCAGTGTTATAAAAAATAACAAATACATAATTAAATAAGCAACCAGTTTGATTTTGTCTAGACTCTAAATTGTCCTATGGAGCAGGACCAGCATGTTTCCAAGCATTCTTATCTTGGATATAATCCTCTAATTTGTAATATGCTTGTTTACAGAGTGTACTTTTAATATGAGTTTTAAATTTTCTTTCATTTTATTGTAATATATCACAAGGTATTTTATTGTAACATTTAACACAGTACCCCATAAAAGATGTATGTACTTTAGATAATCTGAAAAATGGTTGATCTATTTTATCTTTATTTCTAGTATTAAAATTATGTCTATCACTTATTTTATTAAAGATATGTAGATTTTTTCTTACATACATAATATTTTCATAAATGAATTGGCAAGGTACCGTCATAATATTAATCTTTTTAAATAGTTCCCTGAGAGATTCGCGACGATGTAGATTATAAATGGCTCTAACAGCTCTCTTTTGTAAAATAAAGATGGATTCAATGTCAGCAGCCCGACCCCACAGTAAAATGCCATACGACATAATACTGTGGAAGTAGCTAAAATAGACCAGACGCGCGGTTTCTACATCTGTTAACTGTCGTATCTTTCTAACAGCATAAGCGGCCGAGCTTAGCCGCCCCGCAAGAATTGTTATATGAGGTCCCCATTGTAATTTCTCGTCTAGCGTGATTCCTAGGAAAACGGTTTGATTAATAAATTCTAGTTTTTCTCCATTCAATATGATGTCACATTCGCTACTTCTAACATTAGGTAATTTAAATCTAATGCATTTGGTTTTTTTTTTAGAGAAAGTAGGAATTCCGTAAATTTTCACTATCCGCGAACCAGACATTTTTTTTTTTAACATTTAAAATAAAGCAAAAGCAAATAAACATTTAAAGTTTTTTTTAAAGCAACAAAGGTTCTAAATTTTGTTCTCTATTCGTACGAAATTTGAAGTTCAATTTGTTTTGGTTTAGTTTCGGCCAGTATGTCATCGTAAAATAGTTGTAGTTGGGAGTCGATGTATGGGAAAAGTTATTTGAGATTTCTGACTTTTCTAGTACTCAAACCTCAGGTGGTCCGGTAGAGTTTTTTCATCCTTATAAGAAACAAGATCGATTGGCATCAAAAAAAGTTTTTCTGAAAACTGCCCATTTTCTTGCTGACTGTACAATTTTTTCAAAATTTGTGAATGCAGATCGAAATATTTCAAAAAGTTAAGGAGAGTCTTTTAAGACCGTTTTCCTGTAGCTACAACGTTTTTCTGTTCTTTTGTTTGGTATTGTACAGATAGCAACAATCTCGATTTCTTTAGAAATAAGCATCAATCACCATTTTTTTTTTCTATTCTTTTCTTCTTGTCTGTTCATAATATGTATATTTGTGTACATAAATGGTTAAATAAATAAATATTTATCCTAGAAAAACATATATCCTGAAAAACTTCAATCTTTGATTTAAAATCAAATCTTCGCAAAAGCACCGCTTACATTCGAGTCGCATAACAAAACTGGGTTAAAAGCAGTATTCGCGGGAAGGTAAAAAATAACGGCCGGCGACGGAACGGAAGCGAGGGAATTTACCAAAGAACCATAAAATTCTGAATAAATCCACTTTCCTTGTTACATTCCCCACACGTCGGCCATTGAAAAAAAGTTATGTCACCGTTGGAATGAAACTTCGGACGTGATGTCAAATAGTTCAATGGTTTCCTTATTTCATCGTTTAACTTACGTTTTTGTTTTACTTTTCTAAACTAATTTTATTAAGGGATTTTTATTTGTATGTTTGTTTGTAACGCTTTCACCCCAAAACGGCTGAACGGATTTGGATGTTTGGCACATGGCTAGACCATGACCTGGGTTAGGACATAGGATACTTTTATCCCGATATTCCCACGGCGTCGAGATTTATGCGGGTGTAACCGCAGCTAGTTATACATAATTTCATGATTAAATCGAGAGTTCTGCTACAAAGAACCAAAACTAAGATTTCACTTGAATTTCATTTACTCGTTGCATAAAACTCGAATAGGCAATTTCTTAATGTGTAACATCTTCCCTCTCGCTCTCTCTGCAATTGTGCATAGAACATATATACCCTAAAAATCTGTGACAGTGATTTCGTGAAAAGGGACGGAAGTGTGTAACAGGAAACCGGGAAGCGCGCGCTTTTTGATTAGACCAATAAGCGCGCGCGCGCGCGGTGCTAGCGTTGGCCATCAGAAACGACCTTGACGAGGCTACCAAGGTGAGATGTCAGATGTTACACATAATAATTATGACACTACTCTAAGGCTCGCTCGTTTTTTTTAACATGACAGGTAATCAATTCGCACACTGACTAACCTAACTATTAACTTAATTTATTTAAATTCACAAAGATACAGTTGCGATAAAGTCATATTCGTCTAAAATCATAGGTAATGCAGGTTCTTTTCGTATGCATGTCAGTGAAAATTCGCAGTTCGTTTGCACATTCACCAAACGAAGTATATTCGTGTCAGGGGCACAAGGCTCCATAGTTTTAGGTCGGGCCGCTTATATACTGAAATAACTAAAAACATTTACTTCTGATGACGTCATTTGAAAGCCTAATAAAAGCACTTGAAGCCTAAATTCGGAGGAATGTTGTACCTTTCGACGAGTTGGAATAAACACAGACTCCCATTGACCTGAATAAAATAGCTTTAATATTTCTTCGGTATTTAGTTCGTTAGTGGTATGTTAGGTATGTCGAACCGTAAAGTTAGCTTTTAATGTGCCATTCATTTAATTTTAATAATCCTATTAATAATCATAACTTATAAAAAACTTTTAATAACCCTGCCACCAGTATTTCCTGTCCTTTGTCTTAAAAACTTCTTTTTCACAACAGAAAAATTCTTACCTTGCCGTCGCGTCGATACCGAGTGAAAAGAAACAAATAAATAAGGTAATTAATGAAGCTGAAGCATGTGTCTCATTAGGCAGTAGGCAAGTCATTGAAACTTTGGCACGTGTGGTTTTTCTAGGAAAGACACCGATTTTAACCAATTACTTCTTCTTCATAAAAAGTTGCACTGGTCATTCAGGCACTGGCTATGTAACATTCTTCTTCTTTCTGCGTTCTTCTTGATAGCAGCAAGTTCTTCTGCTAACAGCCTTTAGGTAAGTATTCACTTTACATTATCTATGCTATACCTATCTAACAATCTTGCAGCATTTGCACATTCTATAAAATTTTGGTTAATCTTATTGCCAACTTTAACTTGCTTCGCATTTGATTGCAGAGAAGAATTGATCTCTATAGAATATCATTAAATTTAAGGATGTGAGGTAAATGAGTACAACGGTTCAAGTAAGAGCAGGAATTCTATTTGTAAAGCCTAAGTTTGATGATGTCATCGACGCCGACGTAAGAAGTCGCTATTTTAACTCCAAAATCAGTCTCTTTAACATGATTCAGTTCAAAGTCCTGACCATCTTCAACGATGACATATAAAAATCGAATTATCAACCTTTACAATAACAATGACCTTTTATAAACAGGCAGCAAGTTACGGCAAAAAGAACGGCATGTGGTACGGTGGCACAGCGACCGGCACGACTAGCGCTTGGTCGCGAGCTGGCACTCGCAAGCAGTCGGTCGCAGAATCCGATGCTCCTCCCCCGGGTGGCGGCAAGCCGGCCAGTGGTCGCGTCATCAGGATCATCAATAATATGGACCATTCTATACAGGTAACTTGTCACAGAGTAACTAATTGGTATCATCATTATTACTCTACCTTTACCTATTCCAATTTATTTGTTGTCGGACAAGGACTTCTTTTCCTTCCTTTCATAGCTACAATCCGTCCGTCCTTTCTAGGGAGTTTGTAGGTCCTAAGTTCGAACCCAGCCAGGCACTTTACTTTACTTATTTCATTTCATCACCACTGCTCTGAAATGATGAAGGAAAACATCTCGAGGAAACCGGCATTTTCTAGAACCAAAAAATTCGATGACATGTGATTTTCACCAGGGTTGGACTGACCCGGAAGGGCCCGGGTGGCTGCCCACAGGCCCGGGGTCGAGACTAGATGATGGTAGATGGGATACTATCGGAAAATACTGAGATACACAAATTGGGATAAGCAAAATATACAATTTAATTATCATCGATGTAATAAATTATTAGGTACGGACAATAGCACATCAGGTTACCCACTACCAGTATAAAAGGACCTCCCTTAATAAGCAAGTTTCATAAAACTCGAGCTCAGTTCAAGGTCAAAGTATAGTAACCTATTAATTATATTAAACACACATTTAAGAAAGGCGTTCTTTGTAAATTGTTTGCCACAAGAGACTGATAATAGTCTTTCCTCTAACATTAATGGGCTGTAGGTTATTTTATTTTTATAGTATTTAATACATATGTACTTTACCTACTACATACCTTTAAATAATGTTTTTGTTTTAAATTACACTTACATAAAATAGCATCTATTCTGTCCTTGGTTACTTTGGCAATGATGTCCTATTATTGGCTTTTGTATGATGTATAACACAATTCAAACATGCATATTAAATATAAGCTATTGGATATCTCAATCAATAATAAAATAAAATAATAAGTATAACAAATAATATATAAAGCTAGCCAATCAAAATTCCATTTCTCTCTAATTGTATGAACGAACTATCTAATCTAGTTTTACATTTAGGTCGCAAGAGCTGGGACCTAGCCTGCGCGGACCTCCTATCCTACGGTTGCCGCAAGCCCCACAAGCCAGGCCCGTGGGCAGCCCGCGCAGGCTGGGGCCCGGCTGGCAAATGCCACCACGACTATATGGCCAGTCCGACACTGATTTTCACCAACCCGCACTGGACCCGCGTGGTGGATTATGGCCCACACACACACACACACGTGGTGGAATTTGATCACCGTTCATGTTCACTAAATTGAAATAAGATGGTATTTTCCATTATTTCGAAACCAATTAGGAAAACTGCCATAATAAATGGCATTTTTCCTAATTGTTTCCGAATAACTGTCACAGACAAAATGTCAAAATGTTTTAATACGGTAATTATATTCAAATCAAAAGTGACACATTTCCACATGTTACTAGGCGTTATTAAAACGAATGTAAAACCCTGTATTTATACCTACAGTGTTAAAGGCATCATAGATTGTGAGACTCCACACTAAAAGCGATTTTACGCCAAAACGATTTGTAGTGTAATAATAAGAGCTTTCAGTGCAAAGGCCTTGGCTAGTAAACACTGGTGATTGCCGAAGCTTTGCGAAAACCGAGGTCGACTCATAAGTGGCCCTATTCGTATTAGAGAACTATTAGGGAAGTAAGTTAATGTTAGGTTCGGAAAAGTTTGTAAGGGGTAAAACTGAAAAGTACTTGTAATTTTTGTAAAGTTTAAAGTCGATGACTTTAATGTTGAGTTCTTTATTTTTACTATAATAACAGCTTCAGAACGGGTTGTAGAATAAAACTTCTAGGTGCCTAAGTGCCATAATCAGTTCGTTAATGTTAGCTTCAGATTTTTTTATTTGCATTGACTCTACATAAAATTATGTTAGAATTTTTATACAGTTTAACCACAGTTCCGACCCTTGGATTATCTATAATTTTGTTTCTTACGTGCATCTTTGTCTACCCATTACCTACTTCTAAGTTCTCGTGGTGGTGATGGTGTTCATGAAATGTTTTGTTTGCAGTGTCGCGTTTTATTAAATTTACGTACAACACAGCCGTTTGAGGAAGTGTTGGAAGATTTAGGACAAGTATTGAAAATGAGCGGTGCTAAGAGAATGTACACGATAACCGGACAAGAGGTAAAATTATATATTTTCAATTTCATGTCGTTCGGTATAATGTGGTAAGGTTCTGTCCAGCCAAAACAAATGAGCAAATCAAGATAGCTGTCGGCCGACAACTCATATTACTCTGAGGCCGACGATTCCCATGCCACGCAAGTCTTTTACTCAGTTGTTTTTTATTTGAATATATGCTAAAAGTGTTCATAATTTGAATTTTAGGTGAGAAGTTTCTCTCAGCTACGGAACGAGTTCGCTGATGTGGAGACGTTTTATTTGGGCTCGCTGATGGTGGCTCCAGCTTTAAGCCCTGGAGTCAGTGCACCATTACCGATTGAGTCGCCTATCAGAAGGTTTGTAACCCGTTTTCGTTGATTTTTGTGTTTATCAGTCTCTTATTAATAACAATATTTGATGTAAGTTGCTTGTCACGGCGTCGGTTTAATGCCAAAAGTACCTATAGCCCCCCAGTGCCCAAAGCGTTCAGAGGCACGAGCGAGAGGTCATGAGTTTGATCACCCTCGGTTATCTACCAGCTCCTGTATGTATATATAATAACCCTGCAAACAGTTATTAATTAAGTTGTAAAAAATGTGAGACAATAAAATAAAACTGATCAAGCATGAATCATAATATCGCGAGTTGTAGATCTCGATCACGAGGCAACGTGGCGGCTCCTCCGATGGCTGAGGACATGCGCGGGAGACGCGCGAGGAGCAAAAGTCGACCTCGAGTGCTGTATGCACCAGAAGGAGAAATCGTTCGCAATTCAGGTAATCCATCTTTCAAACCGGTCATAGAAGCAAAACTGCGGCCTCTTCTTCCAAAATAAAACAATGTATTCTTCATCAAGAAGACGAATTGAGTGTACTAATGATTCTATTTGATTGCAATATTGAATTTTCCACAGCCTTCAAAACCTGAACCAATAGAGTCTGGAAACAAATTATAGTAGCGTATGTCGATTATTTTTATTTATTGTGACTGTTCCCAATAAATAAAAATAAACTGTAATTATCGACATACGCTATATGTGCGGAGCCTGTGAGCTAAACAAAACAAAAACTAAGTTAACATCCATAATATTTGTACAGACTACACTCTACTAGAAGTTCTCAAAGAAGAACCGATACGGGTGACGATCAGAGGCTTGCGGCGCACGTTCTACCCGCCGATACACCACGCACCCATCGACAACTCACCACCGGAGAAAAAACTACAACTTGACTGGGTGTAAGTAACTAGCACAAATGACGTATTTTGTCCAATCGAAAGGCTCAAGCTAAAGGGACTCACTGGCGAGAATAATGTTTTTCTACAAAACAAGTCATTGTATCCTGGCTGTGGAGCCATACTTAACGTGTTAAGATTTCATTTGTTTGATTATGATGTATGTCGGTTTGTTGTGGGAAAAAAATGGTTTTATTTGTAGGTATTATTAGACAGACATACTTAAGTAATTATTTTGTTTAAAAAATACCTAGCGGTATGTTATCGCTGAAAAAGTTTAAGTATGTATTAGGCCTAGGTATTCATTTTCCACAAGTTAAATTATCTGAATTCCCACAGTTACGGGTACCGCGGCTCGGATTCCCGTCGCAACCTGTGGGTGCTACCTACAGGAGAGTTGCTGTACTACGTCGCAGCAGTCGCCATCATGTACGACAGAGACGAAGAGTCGCAGCGACACTACATCGGCCACACGGAAGACATACAGTGGTGAGATGCGAAGATTCACAATTTCGTATAAGACGTTGTTGACGAATGAGATGGCGTTACGGTAACGTTCACAAAATTTCATGTTTCCGAGATTTCTGATAGGAACTATTCCTGTTGGTCTAGCAGAATAATAGGGTTCAGAAATTACGGGTTTGCGTTTTTTTTGTTGAGCTCGAATGTATCGTATAGAGAGGAATCGTAAAGAAACGAATAATCCTGCTATTTCATACATTTTAATAGTGTAGAAATTGCATTTCGTTTGGAACAGCAGATTTTTTCGATATTGCCAAGTGATCTACACAAAACGTCTTTTAATTTTAAACTTCCACTCTTCTCAGCATGGAACTGCACCCATCCCGCGAGTTAGTAGCGAGCGGCCAGCGCGCCGGGCGCGGCAGGCGCGCGCAGGCGCACGTGCGCATCTGGAGCACCGACACGTTGCAGACCCTGCACGTGTTCGGCATGGCCGAGTTCGAGGCGGGCGTGTCCGCCGTCGCCTTCTCTCAGCTTGTGAGTACCAAGATATTGCGGAAGGAAAACAAATAGTCTTTATTTTGAGCAATTTATTTCATTACTACTGAAAACATCGGCAGACAACCGGCATTCTCTAGAAACAACAATTACTGTTACATTCACAAACTCGCACCGGGCCCGAGTGATGGTTACCGAACTCATAGGGATATTTTTTTACAGAATGGAGGTAGTTACGTGTTGGCAGTGGATGCCGGCCGTGAGAGCATTCTCTCAGTGTGGCAGTGGCAATGGGGACATCTACTCGGCAAAGTTGCTGTAAGTTCCAACTCTTCATTTTATAAATATGGATCATCCTATATCAGCGAGTTCTTAGTAATTCCTTGTGTCTATAAGTTATCAGAAAACAATTTGTACTTTTACATGAAGGATAAAGAAAAATATACCTACACTTGGTTCTAAGCATAAGCGTGTTCCGCCATGATGATTTTCTTTTTCTACGGAGTATTATGTCTATAAACTTCAGTTCTCATAAGTTAAGCACGGGTTACATGCACAGTATTCTATGGAGCCATACTTTCTGCCAGAAAGTATGGCAACGTCATACATTCTCTGTCTCCCTCTCGCCACCTCTGTCTCTCTACAACAGAAACTTTCTGGTGTAGAGATAATTTATGTAGGAGGTAGGTAGGTACCTACCATCGTCATCAGAATATTCAAGCATGATTAGGTATTATACTCGTACATTCAGGTCGAGTAGGTATTGAAATTTTGTAAGAGACAGCTTTTTCTTTTTTTTTCATGTTGATCCTATGGAGAAAGTTGTCCAGTTTGACGGCCTGTACGACTGTACTGTGTCCACACCATCAATATGACCACACATTTCTGAAACATATATAAGCTAAGCTGCTTTCTAGTGCCGTGTGTCTTGTAAATTGCATCATGTACTTAAGTAGCTTGTATAGAAACCATAGAATAAAATGCATAATTCATGAATACCGAAAATTAACCTTAGATATAAATACTTAAACCTATCTGCATTCAGGTATTCGACTAACTAATATGACATTACGATAAATTTAATAAAATCTAGATAAACCACGGAATGTATAATATGTGTATGACGTACTGTCTGCAACCTTGTGAACCTTCAAGGTTGGTGAGTATATTAAGATGTGGGCGCCATGTTAGCACCGATACCAACCCATAAACTTTGTCACCTAACCTGAGAAACGCGAGGGTTGCCAGCTTTCATGACGTTTTTAAAATGTCCCCGCTTTTTTATTTAGAAAGGAGATAGGATCTGAGATATGGGTGCTGCAGAATGCATTTATTTTATGGGTGGTCAACGTGGTCGTGGAGGATTTAAAAGTATTCCGAGATTTTTTTTATGTGTTTGTTAAAAGATTGTCTTTTTATATTAACGAACATTTAAACAAATTTGCTCCGTAGCGTAGGTTCTAAAAACTTTGTAATTGATACTTTTTTTAATGAAAACTGGTCTTTTGATAATCACCTGTGGTCGCTACTAAATTATAAAAGAGTCAGCTATGAAAACTTTAACTTTTTTTATTTTTTATTAACGGCTATTGACATTTTTTGACATTATAAAATTAGTAACTGACTTAAGACTTTTGAAATCATTTAAATTAATCTTCTTCAATCTAATTATTATTATTGCATGTTCCAAATCATTAGACCTACATATTAAAATGATATAACAAATTATTTGTATACCAATTGCATTGGTAGAACATAGAGATCTCGCGAAAATGTATATTTTAAGACCTTTTATGTACTATGTTCACAAATAAAGTTTGATTTGATTTGGTTTGATTTGAAACTATACTTCAAGATCACCTAGTGTAGAGATCATGAGAATACCTACTTCATTAATGTGGTCGTAGACTAAAGGTGTGAATCTAAAACAAAAATCAAAATGCTATTGAAATATACGAGAAATTATCACGACCATCAAATAACGAAAAAATTTAATGATCCCTTTATTTCTTTAAAAATACTACTTGTCTAAAATAAACATAAATACAGGAATATCTTAGTCATTAAATAAAGAAAATAAGAACTCACCTTTTGTTTTTCTTTAAAAAATAAAGTGCAACGTAAATAGAGAAACAATAAACTCAAAGAAACCCATTTTCGCCATCGCAAAGAAACGAAAAACTCCATCCATAGATTACGATAAGGCGTGCAAATGCAAGCTCTACGAAAGCATAAATCAGTTTGTAGCGCTTGGTCGCAAGTTCAACACACTTGAACGTGGCCACGCCCCCTGGCTACGAGCTACGATACGGCTATGAATTACTGAGTGCTACGAAATAAAAAATATAAGCATAAATAGGTACCTATATCATTATTGGCTACTTTTTGTTTGATTGTTATTTGTGTCATATTTAGCGTTGTAGGATATTTTTCTTTAGTTCGATAAAACAATGCTGTGCTACGAGGCTACGATGCTACGAGTTAAGAAGTGCTACGAAATTATTTTATTCTTGTTTTTTTTTATTTCCTACAATGTATCAAATTCTCATTTGCGAGGATTACAACATCAATCCTAAAAACTGTATCGAATAATCGTCAAGTTTATGGCTTGAGTAGGTATATGTGTTTAGACGTAGTAATTAAGCTTTAAAGCTGTCATAGAACCAATTTTTCAAAATGGCTTCCCTATGGTAATAAGAACACTATGCTAACTAACACTCAATCATAATAATAACCACGGTAGATCTTATGTAACACCTATTTTTATTACAAGAAAATATTATTTTTCTCGGTAGCGAAGTAATAATTCTTCATAATTGTCAAGTAACATCTTATCGCGTCACGCGACGACTTTTGAACATGGTTGGTACATTAGGTACGTGCAAGGAAAAAAAGCGTAGGCACCGCAAAGTACAACGTTTGTATAGGGTTTTTTTTTTTTACTGAGCTATGGTTACGGTTTATTGAGAACGGCAGATGCTTGCAGGTACACAATATAGTTTTTTTTCTGTATTAATAAGAAATGACGTTCTTAGTAATTGATTACAATGTAGCCTAATAGACTAATAAGTAATTTGATTCTAACTTAATATTTTACGAGATAGATTATGTTATAACTAAGAATAATGTCAATTTTCACTTTTACACAAGGTCAATTTCGTTGCACTTTCTTAGGGTCTGATAATTGATAAAACACTTTGTTCATGTGTCACATGTATAGCACAGCATTGTTACTATTTTCACTATTTACACACTACAGTAACTCAAATGGTTTAGTTCTCTTTAGCCTACGCACTATATGTGCGTGTTGTCTAGCAGCTGAATTGCCTCGATATTCACATGTCGGTGGAGTCTGCGTTCGTGGGCTTCAGCACATTTTTGAATGATGATTGATCGTCATATTTCAACCAATTTATACAAAACCCTAATGAATTTAATGAATTTAGAACCCGCATGAATCACTCCGTCCATTAGTGAAAAGTCGTTCAGTTTTTAAGTTTATAGCGTTCAGACAGACAGACAGACAAACGCGGTGGGGGAATTTGTTTTATAATATGTAAGGATAAGGATATATAATAAATGGTAGGTAGTATACGTATGCAACTCGTTATGCAGTTTTTCGATAATCTAGAAATGACTTGATTTTAAAAATTCATTTCATTGTCGATTGCAGACTTTGCAAGAGGAGCTCACTGGCGCTGCCTTCCATCCACTTGACGACAACTTGCTCATCACACACGGAAAGGGACACTTAGCGTTCTGGAACCGCAGAAAAGATGGATTCTTTGAACGCACTGATATTATCAAACCGGTATGTATTTTTATTCATTTAAATTATTTCACAAAATGAGGTTTTATTTGATATTTGAATATGTTTAAATGTCTCTATCGCAGATAAGGAACGCGCGAGTCGTTTCCCGCGTAAGTTGTAGAGTGGAGATAAATCAATAAAACCGTAAATATCGGTTTTTTATAACTTTTTTATTTTTTTCCAGCCGTCTCGTACACATGTTACCGCATTACAGTTTGAGCAAGATGGTGATGTTGTAACAGCAGATAGTGATGGTTTTATCACGATATACAGCGTTGATAGCGACGGAGCTTACTTCGTGCGAATGGAATTTGAGGTAAAAACTCAAAATGTTATAAATACCTAGCTTTTTTATTATTGTAAAACCATTTACATCTTTATTTTATATTTTTCAGGCTCACATCAAAGGCATAAGCTCTCTGGTGATGCTTTCTGAAGGAACGTTAATATCAGGAGGAGAAAAGGACAGGAAAATAGCGGCTTGGGATTCTCTTCAAAATTATAAGAGAATTACTGAGACAAAGGTTTGTCAGACTAAATATTTTTCTATTTCTTTAAAAATAATATTTTGTTATGGTTCCTTATAATTATATTGTACTTTCAGTTGCCTGAATCTGTTGGAGGGGTGCGTAGTATTTATCCTCAGAGGCCTGGCAGAAACGATGGTAACATTTACGTTGGCACGACTCGAAACAATATTATGGAAGGTTCTTTACAAAGAAGATTTAATCAGGTGTGTAGTTATTTCATAAACAATGATTTATTAAAATGTTAAATTACAGCCCAATTGGAATTGAAAGTTATGACGTTAGACGTGTGTCGTGTGTCTAACAATATGGTTAAAAGCAAAAAACATGTCCTTTGTTACAGGTGGTGTTTGGACATCACAAACAACTAATGGGCCTGGCTGTGCATCCTGATGATGAAATGTTTGCCACTGCGGGACATGACAAAAATATTGCTTTATGGAAGGGACATAAACTTGTGTTTGCAACTCAGGTAAGTACCGCCATATTTCTACTAATGTTTTTATTTCTAACAACAAGCAAGGACTAGGCACAGGCTAATTTACAAAACGTTTATTTCATTTCCAGGTCGGTTATGAGTGTGTATCTCTGGCGTGGCATCCAAGTGGAGGAGCGCTGGCTGCTGGAAGCACTGAAGGTCATCTAGTAGTTCTGAATGCAGATGCAGGTGCCCATGTAGCCACTCTACGAGTTTGTGGCTCACCTCTGAGTTGCTTGGCATATAATTCTGGTAAGAAAACGAAGTTAAACTTCTAAAGTTTGAAAGCCAAAACCCTCGAGTAATAAGTACTCATTACGAATCAATTTAATACTTTCGAATCTACTGAAGTTAGTAATAATTCCCATATTACATTTCAGCTGGAGATATTCTCGCCATAGGATCACAAAACGGCAGCATTTACCTGTTCCGCGTGTCCCGCGACGGTTTTTCGTATAAGAAATCGAACAAAATCCGAGGGGCCCAACCTCTCGTGCAACTCGACTGGAGTCTAGACGGCAATTACTTGCAAACTGTTACTGCTGATTACGATCTGGCCTTTTGTAAGTATACCTTCATTACTTGCTTTTGTTTTTCATTTGTAAATTGTTTCTAAACTCTACATTTTCTTGCAGGGGATATTAAATCTTTATCGCCAGAAAAGAGTCCAATCGCTATGAAAGACGTAAAATGGTCTACATACAACTCTACAGTTGGATTCCTTGTATCAGGTTCGAAGATATCTTAAAACATTTTGAATGAACCAAGATTATAGACAGTAGAATGGTAAAGTTAACTCCAATTGCCTTATTTTTAGGGATGTGGAACAACCGATTCTATCCAATGACGACACTGATATCTACGGCTAGTCGCTCGGCAGCTCACGACCTTCTCGTAAGCGGTGACTTAGATGGATACGTCCGCTTATTCAGGTAATTTAATAATATTTAGCCATCCGACAGAGACATTTACCATCACTTTTATCCACTGCACAAACTTACTAAGACTATAAATGAATGACTTTTTGTACTTTCCTCAGGTATCCCTGTGCAAGTCCGAAAGCCGAATACAATGAAATGAAAGTGTACAGCGGAGCGATATACAGCGCCCGCTTCCTGTTCAACGACCGCTGCATGATCAGCGCTGGAGGGACTGACGCCGCCCTCATGCTGTGGGACCTGGTGGATGACTAGCATCCAGTAGCGCAGGGGCTGCGGCCGCCGGCGGTTGTGGTAGCTCCGCCCACGCCCTCGCCGCCGCCCCACGCGCTCATCACCCATCCCACTTTCAAAGTGCTGAATTTTGATGAACTTGATTGAAACAGTTTTTGAAGTTCTGAAGGTTTTAACTGATGACGTGGATCTAACGTTGTCTGGCGTTATCCAATGAATTTTTACATGAAAATGTATATGTATGTATTTTTAAAATACTATAACAGATAACTAATTCTGTCCAAATATTCCCGACATGATATAGGACACAACACTTTTAACTACTTTTTATCACGTAACATCACAGTGGTTATAATACCTATAATATATGAGAATTTGTCTATTATATTTTAGTTACGTAGTTTTACATGACACTGCCATTCTAAAGTTGCATATAATTATAGGTGCGTAGTTAGTTATTAATCACGCTATGTGTTAAGTATAATATTATTGGAAGATATTTATCAAAAATTCTTTATAGCGGAGTTGAGGTAAAAATGTTAAACATTTTATCTGAAAGAATACAAGCTTTTTAATGTCTACAATTGGTCACCTACTGGTGCTGATAATTTAAATAATTATAAAGAAATTGGAAATTTTAGCTACACTTAACGCAATACATTTCAATTTTATGTTCAATTAAAAGAATATTATTATTTTAATTTAAGCCTAGCGACGCTGCATAAAATCATTATAGATTAACAAAAACATATTAATTCGTTGTAGACAAGAGCACTATTTAAATTTTAGAATTAATATAGATATTAACTAAATTAAATAGTTAACACGAGGACTTCCGGAATGTGGCAGGCCACAAACAAAAATATTGTATGATATCCTCTTTTTATTTGTCATTTTTACACTAAATATTGTACCAATTTCGTATTGCTAAGATAACTTTATTTACTTAGACTTGGTACAAAAATATCAATAGATTTAATAAAAAATTATATATACTTATCCAAAATATTTATTAGATTTATTTTAATGTTATAAAATATGATGACTTGTTCAGGAATATTTCTGTGAGAGACTACACCAACCCGATATATTGGCTCTCTTGTACACCGAACTAAACTTAAGAAATTATCTCTAAAATTCCTTACTTTTGGCTATGAGAATTTTAAAGCTATTCTGCAAAAACAAATCTCTAAATTTAAAAATAATTTTGACACAACTAAAATCGAATTTGACAATCACGATTCCACGTGGTACCCGTGATTTGCCCCGTGATTTATTTTTAGAAGCGGACATGTTTTATATGGAATTTTTCACATTTTGTATGGAGAATATTACCTGCATGTTGAGTTTTAGGGGTTTATGGGTTTTATAAAGTGGGTCGAAATTTTCATTATTTTTGCGATAGGACACACG
The DNA here is from genome assembly GCA_947364205.1 of Agrochola lota. Taxonomy (NCBI): domain Eukaryota; kingdom Metazoa; phylum Arthropoda; class Insecta; order Lepidoptera; family Noctuidae; genus Agrochola; species Agrochola lota. The sequence goes on from OX376228.1 coordinate 18,061,104, forward strand.
AAATATTAGCTGTTTCCTGTACTGCTTTTGCACGTGAAGTCGAGATGTTGGTGTGAATTTTAGTTCATGACAACTTATTTACTCCCACACCTTTTTAATCGCGATTAAAAATTGTCAGGTTTAGTCGTGCTTGGTTAATTACAATCAAAATTTTAGGTGAAAAACGTTAAAATCAGAATAGCAAAATTGCCATTTTCACTAAATTAATAACTCAGACAGTCTTAGCTGTCAAACTAAAATAAGTATGGTTAAGTTGTGTCACTTTAGTCTATTTCAGAATGGGAAATCGTTGTTTTACAGGAATAAACAAAATTTTGGTGATTTTTAATCTAGTTTAGGGGTATTTGTGATAAGAGAATCGGCACAATTATGTTGTTAACGTAACTTTTTAACCAAGTGCTGTTATTGATCACCACTGACATCAAGTTTTTTAAACAATCATCTGAATATTTAGGTAAAAAGACGCGAAATAGTGAATATGAGTCATTATTTATGGGAGACCGTGCTTACACAATTGCCTAATTAATATAAAATGTCTTTTAAATAATAATATCACCAATACGCGTTGTGGTGTACGTACAATTAGAACAGATAATGGGACAGTGTAGTGACGAAAACTCTACCGGGCGTGGAGGAAATGCTGCTTTATTTAACAAGTCGTACTTTAGCCTATAATTTATCGTTCTAGTACTCAAGGGCGTCGCCAAGGGAGGGGGGGGGCTAAGGGGGCAGCTGCCCCACTCTAGAGATCCAAAAAAAAGAGTCAAATACAAGGCATTTTTATGTCCGGAGTCCGGGGACATAATTCGTATCTTTTTGTTGGTGGTATGGCCAGTTATAATACCTATTAGGTTTCAGCTATACAGTTCTAAATAGTTTTGGGAAAAATGACCCGAAAGGTCCGTTTCCATACATTGGAAATGGAAATTATTATTTTTCTTAGTTCCTATCGGGACTACCGAGTTGAAACTGATTTGTCAAAAATTCAAATGTCCACCAGCGTTGATTTTAGCCCTAATGTGCGCCATAGAGGTAAGACTCGCACTACAAGTGTAAAGCTTCATGTGCTCTTGACTCTTGACAAAAAATCGTACTTTTCCCATCCTGCCTATATCAACTTGCCTCCCCACTAGGCCATCGGCTGGCGACGCCCTTGCTAGTAATGCTAAGTTCTAATAAAATGATACCAACACATTTCACGAAGAAAAGCTTCTCAATCTCTATAATATATCCTATTGTTGTAGCTATCTTGAATTTATGAAAAAATATTTAATTAAGTACATACTTTTTTTTTATGTGGATGGTATTTTTATTTATAAAGGTTGTTACAAAGAATGAAAACGATTTATGCGATTTTAGGTAGGTATTTTTATGACTTTTATGTACCATATTTTGTATTCATCCCTCGAAGTACCTATGTAGGTAGGTATCTATCTGTTTTGAAACATTTTTGTACAAGTCCTACTTTCGTCAAGACGGGTAGGTTACCTTCCTATGATATTGAAAAAGTGTTACTTGTATAAAATTATGTACTTACCTCGTTTATTTTACCCACATATTTCAAAACTAGTGGTAGGTACCTAAATTAGTTGCAAGAAATTATAAAGCTTTGTAAGTGCATAGCTACTTTTATGAATTATTTTGTTTTATGGTGTACCTACTTAGGTATTATAATATTTTAATAAAACATTTGGTAAAACAACCTGTTTTGATATGAATAAATAAATAAATGTCAGTTATCATTATTCAACGTGATTTTATTTCATATTCTATTACGCTCCACAACACTTAACCATACTATAAACAAAAACGTCTTAACAAATAAGAAAATAGGAATAATTACAGTGATAATACAACAATACAATTTATATAATTATGTGCCAAATCGCCAGCAAGAAGGGCAGCGGTCAGTGGGGCTAGGAAAGTTCAAGTGGTCACAAAACCTTTTTCCTTTTTCGGCAAATGCCGGTTTATGCTAATGCATTAGCACAGAACAAGGTTTTTACGGAGAAGAATGACAATAAACTCCATGGAAAGTGTATTAAAGTATTTTATCAATACATTTCTTAAATTTCCATTCTATGAACCATTCCTCCTTAGAAACATACTAACAATAGTAAGGAAAGAACTTGAATATTCCATGGTGCGAAGTATATTATTATACCATGGAATATTCTAAGTCTAACTCTGTTCTTTCAATAACATAATGCTCAAGAACTAAATAAATCTACTGACTGGGAACGATTAAAACCGTAAATGTCAGCTTGACAGTACCACGTTATAATTAAAAATGACACACGTCGTTTTGACTTTGACCAGTCAAGTCATAGTTCGTATTATCGCGAAATCAGTTGAATGGTTTCATAAAAACACCGCCTAATACTATTAATTGTGAAACAATGACGAAGCCTCGTCCGTGTGGTTGTAAAGGTTGCAGGACATGTTTGATATGTGAGACACAATACGGAGCCGAAAACTTAAAACTACAGCTGGAACTTGACAAAAGTAAAGGTTATGTTTATTGTCCGTTTTGCAACAAAGCCTGGCGTGGCTGGGATCTAGACTCCTACAAACAGCATCCTAACCATGAAGGAGACTCTATAGACTACCCAGGTGTTTACATAAAAATGGATTTCATATCGGAGGAGGAAGAAAGATTTCTAGTAAAAAACATCGATGAAGTGCCATGGGACGTGTCGCAGAGCGGCAGAAGAAAGCAAAATTATGGTCCTAAGACCAATTTTAAGAAGAAAAAGGTAGTGGTCGGCAAATTCGAGGGATTTCCGGCATTTTCTAAGTATTTGCAAGAGAGATTTGAGAGTATAGATTTGTTGAAGAACTATTATGTTATTGAGCAGTGCTCTTTGGAGTATGATCCTAGTAAAGGGGCGTCTATCGACCCTCACATTGATGATTGTTGGATATGGGGTGAGAGAATAATTACTGTGAACTGTTTATCTGACTCTGTGCTCACTATGACTGCTTTCAAAGGGGATACAAAAAAATACAACCTGAATTGTGCTGAACAGTATGGCCCAGTGGTCGATGCTGATGGTAGTATTATAACAGACAACATAATGGAACAGTCAATGTTGGATGCTTGCAAATCTGTGATTGCTGATGATATTGTAATTAGAATACCTATGCCGAGGTGAGTTTTATTTTAAATTCGATTTATGACAAATTCCTTGATATAATTTAATGCTTTTACCTGTATCACTTTTTGAAAAAGAATTACCACATGATTTATTAAAATAGTTACTGGAAAATTACAAATTTATTTAACCGATCAAGTATATTACACAATGATAATGTTTCATGAAAATAGGAAAACATTGTGCAATATAATGTGATTATGAGTAAATACTTAGTAGACATAAGTTGTTGAAGATTTTTGTTTCCACAACTGCTCTAAGCTCTTAGCAGTTGTATTAATTACTATTAATAAATATTCACAGTACCTTTTTAACAATTCCAGGAGATCGCTAATAATCATTTACGGAGAGCCAAGATACCACTGGGAACATTGTGTTCTACGTGAAGATATCACATCAAGAAGAGTATGTATTGCATACAGAGAGTTTACCCCACCGTATCTATATGGTGACCAACAAGACATTGGCAACACCATCAGAGAAATTGGTAAACATTTTTGGGATCACAGAGCAAAAATATATGATACCGTAGAAGACCAGAAACATAACGAACAGAAGGAAATAATTAATGGTCATAAACGGTTACCTAACAATGGTATTAAATCTCCAGGGCTGAGCCTATCACCCATAATCGGGCAAAATACAAAGGTAGAAAACCAAATAGCTTAGAAATAAGACATCGTGAAAGTTAGTATTTGTTACCACTAGACAAATTACGGAACATGACTTAGTTATAATTTTATTTATTTATTTTATGGTATTTAAATTGATATTGCTTTGCTCATGTTGATATGATGAATCAAAGTCAAAGTCAATGAAAGTGTATTAAAAAAGGAATTGTATTAGATGGATGTCAGTAGAAACACCGGAATGGGACTCGTCAGAAGGACTAGTATACTACACTAACCTTTTTGATGCTGTGCTTCGAAAAATTTATATACGTAGTTGACGCAATTGGTAGTCAGTCCGTGTATGACCAGATATATGAATGTGGACGAGTATTTAAGAATGTGGTATTATCTAGTTTCGTTCTTGGGACAGAGGTATTTATTTACCTACCTTTAAATTGGTTATTAAAATCAGTAAGTAGTTATACAAACTTTCGTGTCAAGCCAGTAGATACTTCTGAAAGTATTATGGTGGTAGGTCTTAAATTATTAGATTGACATCATAGTACAGTATGACACAACTTAGATGTATGTAGCATCGGCAAAATTCGTAAAACCGATTACTATCGGAACTGAGTGCGTCTTCAAAATCACCAATCTTTATTAATTCTTTAGGTGAAAATGATCTTTACGAAAACGCAATAACGTGTAAAGTCATATAGCCAAATACATTCGTAAAATTTAAATGAATGATGGAAATTTTCAAATTTATGCTGTATCTAAGTTGTGTCAGACTGTACCGTATTACTTTTTTTCCTGTTCATGAAAGGCATTGCATTGTCTAATTCAAAACAGACAGATAAATATAGAAGCATAATATTCTATCTAGCTATAGAAGTTATCTGCTCAATATTAAAGTCAACTAAATATTTTTAGAGTTGTCATCATTAATTAAACTATGGCTATTCGTTTTTTGAAGATTTAAGACATTGTTTCTTTAAATTATTAATGGTAGTTCAGATGATAAAGCTGTATGGTTATTTTTCAAGGTTCCAAAAGTATTTTGTAATTGATACTTGCTAATTATTATTATTTTTACATCACAACACAATATTTTTATTTATTTGGTCCTATTTTACATAATTATTGGTTGTATAATATTTATTTTTTACTAGTTGATTTAGTATAATAAAGTACTTAGGTTAATGCCCATTTTTGAATGTGGGTTTTGTTTTTATCATAAAAACATTTAGAAATATTTCAATACATCCCAGTATTTGGATGAATGATATCAGTGGTTATTCTTTAAATAAGTAGGTTAAGATATGTAAATGTACCATACACATTGACCACATTCTTGAAGAAATACATATTTCCCTAGAAAGCACTAAAGTTGGGGTAAGGTGGTGTTATATTATTATGTATATTTTGTTGGCAAAATAAGTGAAAAGCTAAATTACAAATATTCGAAATATTGGAAAATTTGGTTTATAATGCGTATTGTGATTGCTAAATATTTAACTAATCATAATGTGATTTATTAAACTGTAATTAGCACTATTATCTTTTATTAATTGCTTTGACCTGATCTTTCTAGTTTGTACACTTGCTTAGATATAAGTGCCCGATGCAAACTTTATGGCGGCTCTGAACACGAGGCGAGTAGCTGCGCAGTAACAAATTCATTTGACCGTGGGAGTGAGGCGTCGGGTACTGCGCAGCGCGAGCCAACTTCAGAACCGCCATAAAGTTCACTGTTCCTATACTGAATGTACTTATTAAAATACGTAAACATAGGTAATTGTATGTCGATATTAGTAAGGCACGTATTACAGAACCTCACTCAAGACTTACTTAAAGCTAGTTTTAACCAATCAAATGTCTTTGAACTTGTTTTCGGTAATGTTTGAGTCTTGCGTGAGGTTCTGTTATGCGGGCGTAAGAGTCAGTGATGAATACCGAAAGTCGCGGCAAAGGCTCAATTTACATTTGGAATGGAAGTTAATTTTTTTCACGTAATTGGGTCAAAGCATAATGAACTTTATGTCAATTGTATAACCTATAAACTAGAAAATAGGCCGCGCGTCCTCTGGAGAATTCTCGCGCATTCTCGGGAATTCCCGCAGCTAGCAGCTCGAAATTAGTTTGTATGTTAAACAATTGACATAGAGTTCATATGCTTTACACAATTTAGTACCAAAAATTCGCTTCCATTCTGTTCCGCGACAATGTAAATTGATTCTAAGCGAATCATTTCGATTATTTCGTCCAAATAACAGTTTTGTGTAAAAGTGAATAAAGATAGTTGTGTAATGAGTAGGGTTGCCATTCGTCCCGATATATCGGGACTGTCACCGTCATTATGCTCTCTGTCCTGACGTCCCGACAAAGCACTATGACGTCCCGTTTTATCTCGCGGTCAGGGCAATTCAAATACGCGCGCCAAATTACTCAGCCGCGCGGTTGCGACGTTGCGGGTTCGGCGCTAGGTAAGCGAGGCGTCGCGGTCGCCGTCGCCGCGTGCTATCGCAGCATTCGCAGCAACAGCGAGTCAGCCGGTAAACAAAAATACAGTGAGTAGACGCTCGTACTTTCGCGTACGTGTTGTTGATTGTTTTAGTGTTTAGCTAGTACTTTTTTGTCGTGTTTAGCCTGTTATGATCACGAAAAAGTCTACAACAAAAATTAAAATGTATCTGTACGCAAATGGTTTGGAGATTTTGGGCAACAGTTGCTTTCCACAATATATGTATCTGGTTAAAACGAAACTTTGTGGAGGTCAAAGTTCACTCGGAAGAGTGGAAGGCCAAAAATTCTGTAGAATGAAGTGGATTTACTTTTTAAATGAAACGGAAAATCCTGAAAGAAAATGCCAAGTGCTCAAGTTATGCTAATATTTGTTTGCGATACCTGGCCACAAAACGCCACTGTGGAAAGAGTATTTTCACAATGTTGAGCCAATGGACCGATGAAAGAAATCTCCTGCTACCGGAGACTGTGGAATCGATATTACAGTGTCAGGTTAACTTCAATGTGACTTCCACGGAGTTTTATAAATATGTAAAAGGACAGAAAGAATTACTTAGAAAAGTAAAGTCTTCAGCAAAATATAATCAAGCGACTTCTAGCACTGCTTCCATACATTAGTTTATTTTTATTTTTTATAAGTTAATTATTCGTAGGTACAATTTTTTTTTTTTGCATTCCGACACGAACCTTGACGGATATGGCAACCCTAGGAATGAGTGATGTGTCACTGACACTGCGCTGGCCCTCAGTTTTCGTATGTCGCGCCGTTAAGATAAATAGTACCTACGTTGTAGTTTTGCAAGAGCGTGCAGCATATTGGGCTGCATATTAGGGATGTTGACTGGGGAAAAAAAAAATCTATTTAGGTAGTCCGTCAGTCAGATAATAAAAAAATATTAGACACGTATTTTTTTCTTTATCATATTAATACAAATACCGGCCAAGTGCGTGTCGGACCACGCACAATGAAGGGTTTTGTAGTTGGAATGAATTTATCCCAAGAACAAACTTAACATTGTAGTTGAAAAACATGTTCTCCCATACGAAATGTATGGGAGATCATGTTTTTCAAACCGCAAATTTAAGTTGGTTGATTATTTCTCATTAACCTGTACAGCCTACTTAGCACTCATAGTTTTCCTTTTAATTTCGTTATATACACGATTATTTTTAAATCGTTCTGGAGCCAAAACACAGTGACTCCAGACGATTAATAGGTACTATTAGCATTGTTATTGTTTTTTTAAGACATCTAATATAGAAGTTAGAAATTTATCACTTTTATTCCGTCATTCGAGTTAAATCTTAGTAGCGCTTACACTATTTCATTCATAAACGCAAGATCGTACGCGATCCGCTCGGTGATGACGTAGCGCGGCACAGCTGTGCGTATGCGAGTCCGGCTGCAAGTAAGTACCTGCAAGTAGGTATTTCATTTCTGGTACGATAGGTTGGTGTAAGTTCATTCACCTCGTTATCTCTCGTTTGTATCGGAAGCACGGCACGGTGTTTACCACTATCACATCTCCTCGTAAACGAGAGAAACTAATTGAAATTTCATTCACCACTCTCGCATCACGAAATCACTAGTACTCGTACCTTTTCAACTAAACACGACGAGTACGCTTGGGACTTGTATTTAAGGCCTTGAATCGAGTGTCGACCAATCGAGCTAATAGGTAGTTAATAAGCATACCTACCTACCATATTTATGATAAATAAAAAGAATACTGCCTAAACCAATTTTTATACGACAATGCTTGCTTGCGAGTAGCTACGCGGCTTCTACAAAGGCAGGCAATGTAAACAGAAAAAATGAATCGTTTTATCTGTCGAATAGAGTTCATTATAAGATGGTGGTGCCCTTTTCTATGAAAATATTGGACCGAATTAAGACCTTATTTTTATACACTTAACCGCGGAATTCGGTTGTGCATCCTTTTGAAGTCCGGTCGGACACTTCTCAGAATAATTTTAGTAAACTGCGTACCTACTTACCTTGTACCTAGTTTGGTGAAATTTCTATTTGATACCGTTTACGGTTAAGAAATAAAGTCTGAATTCGCTTTTCGTATTTTTATTTGTGTACATATTTATCTATTGCGTATGTGTTTTTATGCTGTCTGATCGATGAATGGATTTTTCAATGGGTACCGTTCGCAAGTGTTGTCGTTCGTCGACGTTTTACACACATATGCATTGATCGCAGTTACTTCGAGTTCTCATTATTTCACAAAAAAAACAATAAATTAGATTTTTCGTGTTTTTTTTAAATTGTAATTTATTGAAAATAATAGTCCCAATCGTTTCGAGTTCGATGATCGAGTCTATGGCTTTTCGTTCCAGAACGAGCTAAAATTAACCGTGTATACTACTGCTGTGAATTTTTTCAGTAGTAGTCCAAGTACAACCATTCAGCTAGAAGGGGGGGGGGGGGGGGACACTTGACTAACAAAAAAATTCAGTTAAAAGCTTAATATTTTGTAAACGGATCCCTGAATTCAAAAATGATTTGTAACCCTTCTAACGATACCCCACAACATGGGATAGATGAGGAAAAAAAAACAACCCCACTACGTGTAGGGGAGGCACCCTAAAAAAAAAAAAGTCTTAATTTTATTTTACCACTTTGTCGGCATGATTAATATCATATACATACATATATAAACATACTTATATACATATGCCAAACTACAGCTTTCTAGTACTCACCGTCTCTGAGCTAAGCCGCGGACAGACAGACAGACAGACGGACATGGCGAAACTATAAGGGTTCCTGGTTTACTACGGAACCCTAAAAATGGTTTAGATAAAACGCATTAAAATTGGAGAGTTCGCTACGTCACAAGTCAATATAAAATCTACCGGTCAGTGATGTCATGCCACATTGGAACGCATTGCCTACTCAATGTATTGGCGTAATCTTTTGATCACATAAAAAAAAGAAAAAATACGTGTCCAATATTTTTTTATAATCTACCTGACGGACAAAAAAAACTTTTTTTAGTCGACATCACCTTTTCAAGTTTTTTCGTATTCTTAACATTATACGAAAATTCCTTGCATGGGCTTCCTAATAAAGTCTTTTTTTTTTTTTTTTGTCTGCGTAGATTGGCATACTCGGCCTTCCATGTGCCCACTGCAGTGTCAGTGTTTTGATTACTTACCGATTAACATATTTAAATAAACATTTATTTAGTATCGGAATCGAATGATCGCTTATCATTCTGTTTCCTTTAAATATAATTAAGTAATTCGTTTCGAATCTATAATTCTTATCATTGATATTACATTCAGATATCTAATGATTATTAGTTATTTTAAAAGCTTATTGTTCACTCTGATATGTGTGAAAGGTTTCTATATTTTAAAATGTCTGTATAAGGTGTGCACCCTGTGTAAAGCGAAAGAAGGTCAGTGTATTAAAAAAAAAAAACTAATTAGTTTTCATCAAATTGTTATCATTTGTGTAAAGTTTGGATCAACAACAATATTGTTATTTTAAAACATATCGTAAGACGATGTTTGTGTGAAGATATTTTTTATGTTAAAATATACAGGGGTACCACGGAATGTAGGACACATGCAGTGTCTGTTGGTACAGTGTGTCTGTCGGTACAATATGTCTGTTGGTACAGTGTGTCTGTCGGTACAGTGTCTATATCTAGTGGCACAGCCTGTATAATGTACACTGATGTCTGTATTGTCTGCACCAGTTTGGGAATGTTTTTCAAAATAGTTTGCTTACTTTGTTCCTACTCTAAGATATCTCATAGTCATCGGTAATAAAGGATTTTTTAAATAAGTACCAAATATTGCAGTCCAACTTGATAGTTTTATTTTATTTCTGTTGTAAAACTGTTGTTATTAATATTTTCTTTAAAATATGTAGGTAACAAGTTTACTACTGCTTTTGAAATAATTTTATAAAAAATATCATTTAATAATAAGCTTGTTATTAATCACATAAAATAATATTGCAACTGTTTTATTTACAAAATATTTAGTAAGTACATCGAAAACATACAAATACATTTCTTACAGACATAATATATTAAAATATTTATACACGTTATATGTTCCTTGTAAAAACAATATTTTATAGCTGATACGTCCTGTATCTACGTATATGTCTAAAAACATCTTAGGAGGTAATCCAAGTCAAAAACTAAAGTCAACTGTGGCTGTAGGTCATTGTCCTGCTTGGTCCACAAAAACCTACCTATTAGTACCCTTTAAAGTAGGTACACACGGTATTTTTAAAACACACACGGCTACATATAAATCTATATCTACATTTGCAGTATAACCCGACCTCTCATTGTATGGAAATAATGTACAATGCGAGATCAGCTTTTACTGGAAACGTAAAGCTTGATATGTTGCCGTGTGTGTACTTAAAAATACTGGGTCAAACTAAACTAGCTAGCAAAACTCCGCAGTCGATCTCGAGACAAAACGTGATGATTTTTTTTTGGGGTCAACGGCCGCTTTTGTTGTAGTTATATGAAATATGAGTTTTTTTGTGTTTTTTTTTATCATTATGGATATGTCTGCGGAGTTTCGCTAATTTAATTTGACCGTGTAGTCGATGACGATGTTTTTTTATAAAGATGTTTACGCCTGACTGGAAGCCTGGTGGTCAATGTAGACCTGGCCCTCATTCTTCTGCATTTCCTCTGCCTCTCTTTGCATGATCATGTTCTCTCGGAGTTTCCATGTGATCAGAGCCCTTGCACTCTTCATTTTCCTGATGCAACGGGCCAGGAGCAGAGCGAAGATTATGCCGAGGAGCTGGAAAACAAATATTATTATGATACTAGCTTTTGCCCATGGCTTTACTCGCTTGGAGGTCGGAAATTAACCCATGGGAACATCCTACTAATTTAATTATGTTTGTTTTTCAGGAGATTGGTGGCAACACAGTAAATTTTAATGTTTGTAGCAACACAAAATCATGTTGGTGCAAAAAATTTGCACAACTTTTGTTTACTATGATTATAAGCACAAACATTTGCTCTTATTTAGAGCGAACGATTAAAAATATTTGCTTTTCTGCATTCATTTCTGATATTTTTGTGACAGGTATCATTCAACGACTTACTTTCTGAAAACAAAGCATAAATTAAGTACACAGTGTTATCAAAATAACCTTAAAGTCCTGGGTAACTAGGGCGCGGAATATCCTTGCAAACAGTGTTATCTCTGTCCAATAACTTTCTTCATTATAAAGTAAGTAACGATAACAATAGAAATCATGCTAGGATCTAGTAATCTAGGGCAAGATAACAGGCTGCATAAGAATCATATGGATGTTACCTCTATACAGGTAGGTACGTTTACCGAGTAATGTAAAGTAGAGGAGACGGGGATTATCCTCAATGCGTTGCTACCAGGCAGTTTATTGCTTCAAGCAATTCTGTCAGTCAGTCTGTTTTATCCGTGTTTAGAAAAATGCTTTTATTTCGTCTCTAATTTCGGGTTTGTACCGTTTCTTTTAAAGAACGTCAAGTCACCAGACTGGCGACTACAGCGAGTTGTTTTCCGTGACTTGATTGTTAGCCTATAACTCAACTTACCTACGTGAGGCAAGCACGTCCGGACCAACTAACTATAGAACTTGGAATTCTGAACCTACGCTTAAAACAATGAAGGTACACTAGTACCTACCCCGAAACCATGCCTAGATTTACCTCAGTTCAATAATACAATGGCACTAACGATAAGCCACTAATTAATTATATCTGATTAAGTGTACCTACGTGCTTAAAGGAGGTTCCCGTTAAAGACAAGTCGATCGGTGCGGGTGAAATAATCCCGTCTTAACTTATGCGCTCACAAATAAACAAACAGCTAAAACATGTAACCGTTTCTTTCCGAAGATCAACTTGCAAGACCTGCACCGGGAGTCAGCCGCTTCTTTATGCAAGCACCCTTTAAGGCACCGGTCCCACCACTGCGCCGGGGATTATTGAGATGCGAGTAAAACTAGCAACTAAAAACGAGTTGGCGAGCAACGAACAGCGATTGCGCGACGGGGGCGTATGTACTCAGCGTGAGTCCCTCAGCGAGTGTTCTGGCCGCGAGCGAGCGTCGCTGAGCGAATACTCTCTTTAATAGCTCGTGTCGCTGCGATAAACGAGAACGGTGTGAACAGGCACCGATACTATTATAACATGTATCTCTTTAACTTACACGGGACCTGCTTTTGTACGTGTCTTGGGCAAGAAAATCGTTGATAGACAGTCGCTTTCTCGGTGGGACAGGTGGATTGCAAAACAGGGTTAAACAAAACATACTTACATTAATAAACATAACAGACACGCCGAGGACACCAATGACAGTAGAATTCTGCACCAGTGCGTTTACTAACGCTTCTTTACACCCCATACCAGCTATCCTGTCGCAAATCCCGGCAGTGTAGGAGAAGCAGCAAGTTTTGGGCACCATCATGATCACCATCTCGTGTTCAACCATCACATTAGCCTGCACTATTGACTGGTTGTTGGTGAAGCTGAAGTCCACATAGTCCATGAAGTTGTTACTGCCGCAGCAACCGAACTGGAAAGGAACATTGGAAATTATACACATTTCTTCTGGATAACTGACTAGCCTGCCAGCGACTGTAGGCCTTAATTTTGTCCAACTTCCCAGCCTTAAGACCAGCAGTTTTCTGCTTGGCTCTTAATATAAATTATATCCTATTTTGTAAATTTTTGAGACTGTTTTTCTGTACTGCTCTCAGACCGATTTTTTTTACCAAATACGTCGAAAACCAATATTTTTTCCAAATCGAAAGCTAGCGGTTTCATTTGACTCCACACGCACATGACGCACTTTAAAACTCCCTTATGCTATTCAAAGACAAGATGAACTAACACTCCCAACTGCCTCGTTGATCTAGTTGTCGCAAACGATACTGCTCAGCATGAGGGCCTTGGTTCGATTGCGAGGTCAGGCAAAGTGTTATTGGGTTTTTCCATCAGGAATTTCTCAGTAGCAGCTCGGAGTCTGGATGTGTGCCCGGTTGATAGCAATAGTGTTAGTGCTCGTATTACGTGGGAATTAAACGTAACTGGTGAAATGTGGGTGTACTATAAGTACTTACATCTCTGCCTAACCCTGCGGCGAAATAAAGGCGTGATGTAATGTTATAAACCAACACAATAGGTATAATGAATATGTTGGGATGCCATTGTTCAATGAGGAAGAGCTTTAAGCCGCTAAAGAGGACGCTCGGCACGTTTACCATCCTGCGCCCTTTATTAGCCTCGAATATTACCAAATCTTTTGGTGTTTTGACTATGAACTAATAAGTGAAACCTAATATTACTTACAGTAGCTTGCAGAGAGTCAACTTCCTGTTGAATCTCGAGGTCGTTATAGCCCCATACCGGTACGTCGATGTAATGCATTATCTTATTACTGTCCATTGTGAAGGCGAGGATTACTGCCACCAGTTTAATGATGAACACCGTCATCAAGATGCATGCATACTGAAAAGAAAAGCCTTGGTCAGATCTACAGTAGTTACCCTTCAATTTAATCACTTCTATAAGTCGGAAACTGTGTGGCAAAGAGGAAGTTAAGCCTTGTGGTGTCGTCATCAATACTAACAAATGACAGTCGGTAAGATCGTGGAAGTGCCATGGCAGTTGCTCTACATCTATGCAATAATGGTCAATTTAACCGTAACATAATTGGCAAAGACTACGCTGATTCTCTGATGCAAAGCAAGCAAGCCAGCAAGGCGAGGCAGGTCTGAAAGTTTCAGGAAAAAGTTAACTGTTATAAACTTTTATCTATGTAGTTGAAATAAATTGAAAAGTTAACTATCTTAATGCTGAGTAATACCTACTATTAATCAAAGTAAATAGGTCCTAAATTGATGATACATACCACATTGACCATGCAAGTGCTGAGCTTCAAACTGCCGAAGAATCCGAAGATGGACACAATCAACAACGCCAGTCCGATGAACACGCTCATTGCTGATGGGGTCATGAGCCCACTGATCTTGCCGTCGTAGAAGAAGGAGAATCCATGATAGTGGGAGTGTACTGAGATACCCAGGACTACCATCAACATGGATATCACCTGGAATGGACAATTAAGTTAAGTAAAATAGGTACCTACTTAGATATTTAAAGAGGTTTTGATCTTGTGCAGTAGAGTGGTGAAATCTGTATCTTGGGAGGAGAAAGGTGTTATGATTAAAATTGAAAAAGGCCAGTACATCCAACTGTAATTTTCACGGTATGGATTTTACAAGCCTACTCGGATTACGTTTCGCAAATTCCTCTATGACTTCGTTAGGTTGCTAGACTACCAGAGATATCTCGGTGAACATAAGTGGCGAACAAACCGGGCAGCGTGACGGCCAAATTCGTCACGTAAACAAAACATCTTATACAAATTATCTTATTAAGTTAAGGATAACTGATGACAATTGTATATTAGGTAGTATACTTGCTAAAAAGTTTAATTAGAATAATATCAAGTTCACTTTAAGATTTGTCACGGAAGAACTCAGAAAACTTTTGGTCCTTGAGTTGTGCTTGAGCCCCTTAGATCTGCTACTGTAATCCGTGGTAATTTCAATCCAGTAACGGGACCTATTATGTTTCTCGCAAGCAGGCGGGCGTAGGGTTATAATTATAAGCCCACGCCCGCCGTCTGCCTGCCTGGTTGTCCGTCTGTCTCTCTAGTTACTTTTATCAGCGTATACAGTTGGAATTTTCATAAAATAAAAGAAGGAAAAGTAACGGTTCCTGTGGTAGGTGCGGAATGCTTAGTGCGCGAGTCCGAAAATAAAACGAAAACCGGCCAAATGTTCGCCTTTGGCGGTTTTCATATTTTTTTTCTTCAAAATTCAAAAAAATTCAAAATTCAAAAGTCATTTATTCAAAATAGGCTGAGAATCAGCACTTTTCAAACGTCAAAATTACATAAGACAGTCCCCCAAAAACGCCCACCCTTTACCACTTCCTAGTGCTTAGCTGGGAAGAAGA
Source organism: Agrochola lota (assembly GCA_947364205.1). Classification (NCBI taxonomy): domain Eukaryota; kingdom Metazoa; phylum Arthropoda; class Insecta; order Lepidoptera; family Noctuidae; genus Agrochola; species Agrochola lota. The sequence goes on from OX376228.1 coordinate 18,076,407, forward strand.
AGTGGCGCAACAAACTCCCCAGCAGCACAGCTGTCTGTTCAGTTAGAAAACTTGATTCTATACAATAGCAGTTACGCAAAACAATTTACATTATGCAACGTAAAACATTACAACTCATTAAAGAAAAAACTGTAATGAGTAGATTATGTAATAATAAGTTGTCAATAATAAGTTTAAAAAAATAATAAATTGACTTATACAGTCAAATAAAATGAACTAACCAATTATATGAACTCATATAGTGTCATCTAGTCGTTGATTTTAAAACACTTTTTTGTTGCTTCGGGGGGGGGGGGGGTTACATTGGAGCAGCTTAATTATTCCCAAGCCTTTTGGTCGTCTAAGTAATCTTTAACTTTATAGAAACCTTTTTGACATAGTTTCTGTTTAATAAATCAACAATCATTGTTTCCGTCCTTCGCAATCATAAATGAGTCATTTCCAGACAATTTTTCCGTCGCAGATTATGATATTTTTTTATAAATGATTGATAAGATGGTTTATATGCGATCGAATACTCAAACAAACAACTGAAGGTACTATCCTCTACATTTGATAAGGATATACTTACTTATAATAATCCTGACAATATCGAAAGGAAACTCAGGAAAGTTTTGAGTACGAATGTGGATGGCTATTTGAGTAGGGCAAGACTAAAGAAACGATGGATGGACTGTGTGGAAGATGATATGGATAGAAAGGGAGTGAGTACTGAGATGACGGCTAATAGAGAAGTATGGAAGAAAAAGGCAGCTTACGCCGACTCCAAATAAACTAAGCTAAGGGCAGGAGAATAATGAATGATGATCAATCCTAGCAATATCGAATACTGCAGTATCTTTGTTTATATCTTACTAGTTGCCCGCCCCGGCTTCGCACGGGTAGCACTATGTACTTATCTACGGCGCACCTACCTACCTATCCTACCTACCCTACAAACCTACCCAAACCGAAAAACCACGGGAAGTTAAATATGGATGACTGTTTGAGCTATTAAGTACATGAAGCCTTACACTTACGCAAGATTCAAAAGCGATTTTCTCATAAACTATTGATAGATATTTTATGTTGTTACGAACATAGTATTATCAAAAATACTAATAAGAAATGGGTCTCTTTTCTCAAAGTTGCAATTTTTATTTCACGAATAAACGCTTTTGAGTTTAACGTAACTTTGCCTTTGTACAGTCACAAGCATAAATACTTTACAAAGTATTTATGCTTGTGACTGTACAAAGGCAATCTAGAAATGGTGTATCTAGAAGTAGTGAAGCAAGTTCAAAAAGCAACAGGAAAATAAATAAAGAAAAAAGAAAAGGTTTAACAGCTAAAACAGTGTTTCTAGACAATACTGATAGGCCATATCAATCATTATTTTTATCAACGCTGTCGTGTTTTGGGAGATGGGGACTTCACTCAAATATCAACAGAAATGACGACACCAAATTGATAATAAAAAACTCATATAAAAAGCTTAATTGATTTTCGATCAGTAAATAATAACCGAAAAAATTAGAAAAATGCTTTGGTAGGGTTTCTAAATTGCACTCTTATGCACGAAGCCCACTGCAAGTTTTGTTATGCAAGTGACTTCCTAAGTTTACTTGCACAATAAAAACATTGAGGTATTACGGTATTATTATTGAGGCTACAGATTTGTAACAATAATTACGATTACAGTTACTGTAATACCTCAGTTAGGACTTTTTAGGCATAATAGACTTGGTAACCTTTCAAAAGACGGCATAAGTTTTGAAAATAATATTGAGTAAGGAACTTCATCAAGGCCTTTGTGCTAATTTCACATATACCTAACATCACGCATGTTTTCCTCGAAGGATTAAGCTGAAGCAAATCTAATTATTTAAGTCGTCCAAAGAGCCGAGAGAGATGAGTAATTGCAGAACACCATGTGGTTTTAGTCAGTAAGAGTCTGACAGGCCCCTCCACCTGCCCCAGGGCCGAGGCGAGGACATACCGACAGTATCTTTCAACACGCAGAAAAAAGGTAGCATAATCAACCTATGGCCTCGGCCTCCTCTCTGTAAATGGGTAAATTACAATGAATGGTAGATTACAGCCCTCTGGCTGTAATCTACCACGCGAGTACAGTGCGGGTTGGATGATGTTAGATGTCTTGGATTTTTTTTTTCTAGGATATGCTGGTTTTCTCACGATGTTTTCGTTCACCGTTTTGAGAGCAGTGGTGATGAAATAATTGGCACAAAGTAAAGAGCCTGAAAGTCGCGGCTGTTGCCACTGGGCCACCACTGCACGCAAAAAAAAGGTTGGTAGTTAGTCAATTGGATACGGGTACAAGCTGAACTGGAAGAGACTCACAAAGACTAGGAAAGCATAACTCAAAAAGGAGGAGGCCTATACTCAGCAGTGGATAGCACAAGGTTGCCAATGATGATAATGATGGAATAGGATACTTACATAGAGCATTTTTAGGGCCACAGCAGACTAGTTACTTTTAGCATCGGCGATTTTGCGACTGTATCGATGCATTTAGCTTCTAAAAAGCGGCTAAATTGCCGATCGCTGGTGCTAAAACTAGCTAGTCTGCTGTGGCCTCTTAATGCGTACAAATTCACAATTGTTAGTGTAGTCGAGAACGAAAGCTAGAATCGCAAAACTATAGTGTGTCCAATTTGTTGAGTTGCGCAATAAATAATACAAAGCTTAATATCATATACTGTATTGTATTATTTTAGTGTAGGGGAGACCAAAGAAACGATGGCTGTGTGAAAGATGATGTATGGTTAGAAAGAGGTTTGCACGATTAATAGAGGAAGAAGAATTGTTGCGCAGACGCCGAAATAATTAGAATAAGGGCAAGATCATAATGGTGAATGATAGTGTAAAAAATATATCTAAAAATACTTACAATAAACATAGCCGTGATGGTCAACAATAGAAATCTAATAGACTTCATATTGTATTCCGTTTCCGTCTTTGCGAAATGCATCCCCGAATTAGTCACTGGTGCAGGAGGAGATTCGCCCGTCATTTTTAAAATTAAAAATTTAATCGCACTTAAAAAACGACTAAGCGGTTCCTTAGCCGATACGTTACAGCTCAGTATCTTAGTGATAACTAAAATGGAATCTGATAACGATTGTTTTACACCTCTACGCACACAGTGTGTTTTCCAACTACTTGCACTGATTACGTAGAGCCTTTAAAATTCACTTATGCGTGGCGAACTTCAGCCTAAAACAAAGTGTGTTTTATTGAAGAAAGAGCTAATCTAAACAACGTTATTTTACAAAGGTTTTCTGTTTTAATCGTTCAATAGATTATTATCGTTAATTATATTCTCAATATCAGTAATTAATGCACTCGTACGATCTAGAAATGTTATCTTTGCCTAATTTGGATACACAAAAACAATTTTAGTTCAATTTTCGTTGTTTTTCGTACAAAAAAAAATCCAATTCACGACTTCTGCTACGGGCTGTAATCCACTAACTGTAACTGTTAATATCGATTATCTACGGGTTATATATGACCTTCATTCATTTTTATGAAATATTAATTTCATGGCCGCGTTTGCCGTGTCTGTATTGACCGGTTTGTATGGTACAAGCAAAGCTGTACTACTGCTACTAACGTTTTTTGGGCAAATTACGGTAATGGGTACCTACTATTTTAGATAATAGGTGAGCTTATCATGGGATATCTGGCAAACCAACTTTTCAAATAAGGCTCTCTCTCAGACTGTGCTAAAATTGCCAAATTGACATAGGTTTATTACGTTATAATACGGATATTGATTGGGGAAAAATATAAGACACGTTTGCTTAATCATATTAATAAAAAAATATTCTGATAAAACGTATTAAAGTTGGGCAGCGGGGGCTCGCTACGTCACGGTATAAAATCTACCGGAGAGTGACGTCATGCTACATTTTAACATTTTTAACTCAATGTATTGCCGTAATCTTTTATTACAAAAAAAAGGAAAAAAACGTGTCCTATATTTTTTAATAATCTATCTGACTGACATAAAAAAAATTACTCAACATCTATATTACAAATATATTTCATCAATCAATTTTCAGGCAATTTTCTGGGAAAGTATTTCATGTAAGAACAGCGAACTTCAATAACGCCATAGACCATCTTTTAAATCCATCTATACTAGTATATAATGCGAAAGTAACTCTGTCTGTTCACGCCTTAACAGCTGAACGGATTTCGCATACACGTAGAACATGGTTAGGATATAGGATACTTTCTATCCCGGTAGACGTCCTGCGGGCTAATCTCCGACCTCCAAAAGCTATAGTTATCGATAACTTTGCTAAATAAAGGCGAATGACTACATTCTCATAAATACCAAGACAAACCTATCGATAGGATAATATAGTATATCAAACTCACAGTCACAAGTGCCATGTAAATATGCGCCTCTAGATACATAAGGATTTAAGGATGATATCGACATCCATTCGCTTATCGCTAAAGCCCTATCGGTTATCGCTCTTATCACTGATATAGCTGTATATTTTCATAGAAAAGTCGAGTAAGTAGATAAGTATCCTGACTAAAATATTTTAAATTTTTCTTTGTTGTTTATAGAACCGGACATGTTCAATGGTCTAAGCTCCTCAGTACCTAGGTACCTAAAAGGATTAGGCTTTTTTGTAAAATAACATAAGGCTGAGAATCAGCTTTTTTAACGTCAAAATTACTTACGACAGTCTCCCAAAACGCCCACCCTTCACCACTTCATAGTGCCTTTAGCTGGGCAGAAGTGGCCCAACAAACTCCATAGCAAAGGATAGCTCTCCAGCGTTAGGAGAAATGATTCGCCTTGTTTGAAATTAAAAGTACAGTCATTTATTCAAATTAGGCAGAGAATCAGCATTTTTTGAACGTTAAAATTACATACGTAGTCCCCCAAAATGCCCACCCTTCACCACTTCCTAGTGCCTGAGCTGGGAAGAAGTGGTGCAACAAACTCCCCATCACAGGAGAGCTCCCCAGTGATAGAAGAAATGATTCGCCTTGTTTAAAATCAAAATCAAAATAAAAATTTAATTTAAGCTTTTGTTTTCGAGCAAGGGGAAATATTGTAACTATAGTCCGAACGCGACTACTAGTTACCGCCTGAGGTATGTGAGTAGCGAGACGCGGGAGGTAGAGAAAGGGCAAGCTAACTCAGTCTGCCAATTTTGTCAAAGGTGCCCTCCCCCGTCCTACGTCTCACATAACTCAGGCGGTGACTAGCAGTCGCGTAAGGAGTTACTTTACATTAAAAATCCTAAGGGTTTTTAGGTTTTTTTTTTCTCTATTAATATCCTAGTCTGTTTTAGATAGCCAGGCAGGATTTGACTATGGACAATCATAAAATGCACGATTGACAGCAACTGTCAATCGTGCATTTTATGATTGTGATATTTTTCTGTTTATTTAACGTTTAATTAACGTTGCTTAAAGTTAAGTGACATTCAAAAGTCAAAAATTTATGGTTAAACAGTCGCTAATCATGACTTAACTTTGAGCAACGTTTATAAAACCCCTTTAAGCCCGTATAGTCTAGTCTTTTTCCCAGTTACATCCACAACATACATGTTATGGGATAACATGCATGTTGCCATAACATGCTGCCTATGCTGTGGGGTTCTGAATAAAAGTGTTAAAGAAAAGCACCAGGCTCCCAAACATCAATCCTAGCAGCAGGAGGGGAGCAGTCATGTCAGCCATAGACAGTGTGTTTGGAGAACGGATACCGATGCTTTAGTATGGTACTTATGAAAATGAACGACTTAATCTTACTATGGGACCAACTCTGAAATCGCAACTTAATGTTGTTTGTTTGTTTGTTATACGCTAAAACGGGCACAGGGCACATGGGTACACCATGACCTGGGTTAGGACATAGGATACTTTTTATCCTGATATTCCCACGGGATCAAGACTTATGTGGGTGAAACAGAGGGGCACAGCTATTATGAATATAAAACAGCTCTTCCCTACTTTTAGTCGAATTAGAGAACAAAAAATGTATGGAGCAGCGAAAGTTGTAATTTTTTTAAGTAAGATAGGTAGAACTCTCCCTTAATAAAGTATGTCCTTCGATTACCCTTAAGTCCAGTAGATTATTTAAATCCACGATACTTATCAGGAGTGTCAATAATCCTGATTCTACTTACTGCGAGTAATTCATCTACTTACAATTTTTTTGCACGTAGGGTTAGATAGGTAAATAAAAACACCAAAATAATGTATAAATAAAAATATTTCTTTCTTAAACACTACTTTTATAATACTTACTTACTGATAAAAACTGTGATAAAATATATTAAGTAATTTAGAATTTCTATCCACTATAAATAGCTTTTAATAATCTTACAGTTACAAAGGAATACGACTAGTGAAATGGGAGAAAATATAAAGATTTGGACGTAATCAATTAAGAATAAAAGCTAAGAACAAGTGGAATGTTTTTGGGTTTTCGCACTTATAAATATAATTTGACAGAGATTTATTTAATTAAAAACTACTTATTTTATCATAAGTAGGTACTGCAGTCAGGCCGTTGAGAGAATGCGTTTTTGACACCTGTCAGTTGGATCAAATTCTCAAAACACATAATTCTTTAGTATGAAACTGACAGGGTGTCAAGAACGCATACTCTCCACGGCCGGACTCTACAGTCTAGTTTGTGATCTTCCTGTTTGAATCACAATATATATTAATATATAATATATATAATTTAATCGACTTCAGAAAACGGAGATTGTTCGGTACGTCAGAACTCCGTCGTTTATAACTCGATTTGTATTTGTTTTTTTTTTTCGTTTGAAAGTATACTGTCTAAAATAAAACTAAAATCCTGGTTCTGTAAATCGTTTAAGTTTGTTATACTCTACAATTGACTTTATAGCATACTTTAATAAATCAAAACAAACAATTAATCAATCATCAATATTTCTTGTTTTTTTTTTCCTTATTAGTGATGTTCTTCAGGAAGGTCAAGTGCGTAGTACTCGCAACTGGCGTGCGTGTGTGACCAGATGTATGAACTTAAACAAGGCAAAAGATTCTTAGCAGATGGTGTTCTATAGCTCTGTAATCTGCCTGCTCCCATATGAAGATGGCGTGTTTTTATGTTATGTATTTACTAAAAAATCTAAAATAACACACTAAACCTTAATTTAAGACTTAGAACCAGAACCAAGGCACAGCTCATACAGCCTCTTAGGCGGTCGTTTGTCCGTGGAATGGGACATAGACAACTGGTGCTTTTTTCTCTGCGTTAGGGTTGAGGGAGGTGTAGGCGTTGATCACGCGCTCCTGGATCTCCCACCGTCTACGTTCGCGTTCAGATTTCGCCTTGCGGATCGAACTGGCCAGCGAGAATGAGAACACAATGCCGATAATCTGAAATTCGATAAGATAAACGTGAATATGTTTGATAAGGGAAATGAGTAAGAGTACCTATATGTTTTTTTACAAAATCATACTAAAGTGTGTGCTTCATGTTCGTTGATAATAAAACATAACAAATGCCCTCATTAACTCAATTTGTACACCAATGACTTTGTACGAAGGACGTCGACATCACGTCATCGGACAAATGGTGTGTTTTTTCTTATATATACTTGTCACATTATGTTACACATATATGTTAGACAACAATAAGGTAATCGAGAATCATGCATGACCATCTAAGTTACACGTATTTTTAGTAACATCATATTATTTGTTTTCATCATATATATTATTCGCAGATCCAAACACTCATGGGGACTCGTGATCGTGTTTTTAGAAAGCAAATCGTGTGTCTGCAAGAATGGTCTTTGATATGGGCGAATAGCAGCTTTCCTGTTCATAAAACCACAATGAACTGAATCGCCGTCCAGTATTGGTCATAGGCCTCTCTCAAATTGAGCCACAACATCCGGCCCTGTCCATGCAAAACACTTTTCATATTAAGCAAACTGGACAGCTTGAAAAATGTCACTGGCCACTATGACTAAACTAACTAAACCAACTGGTCAGCATGAAAAATGTCACTGGCCACTAAAACCCATTTAGAGAGACGGTGAGAAGTCATAAAAAAACTAACCTGAATGAAAGCAATGGTCATAGCTCCAGCGCCCAACAGACCAGCGCTCTCGTAGACCAAATAGAAGACCCTGGGAAGGCATCCATTGGCATACAGCTTCGTGCACTCGGCGATTTCGATGAGCCCAATGCTTTCGTAACGGGACTCGGCACAGCAAGAATTGGGGACGGTGATGTTGCTGATGGAAATACCGGAGGTGCCCTGAGGAGGTGGCACGACGGCCCAGTCCATGTAGCTGTCAACACCGCAGCAGTTCAGCTGAAGATAAGTAAAAAAGTTGTTAGTTTTGGATTTTATGAAGGTCAAAATTTTATATAAAGGAGATGTGCAAAGGTCCGATGACAAGCTCGTCCTGGAATAGACAATCATACCTAGATATATTCAAAATCATTATGAAAAATTGTGAATACAAGCCCTGCTGTATCCAGCAGTGAAAGAAAACTAACAAAACAAACTGTTGTATTTCAGTAACCAACAGTTGGTTTTCATAACAACAAAGAAAAGTGGAACTGCAAATGTAAGCTGGTTATTACTCGTTAACTTGAGCCTACTTAGCTGTAATAGTTTTCCTGTTAATTTCTTTATAAATGCTACTGCTGTGATTTCAGACAGGGGGGGACTTGATTCTAACAAAAATGAGCACTTTAAAGCCTAAGTAATATTTCGCAAACTGATCCAAAAATGTTTTTCACAAACTCACAATGTTTTTAAAGTTTTTAAAAAGTCGTTGGAAATTTTGTATTTCCAACGACACCCCCAACTATGGGAAGGACGAGAAAAAGAAACATCCCCACTATACGCGAAGGGGAGACCACTAAAAAAAAATTTTTTAATGTATTTATTTTACCACTTTGTCATACCCTTGCCGAATTACAGCTTTCTAGTACTAACAGTGTCTGAGCTAAGCCGCGGACAGATGGACAGACGGACAAACGGACATAGCGAAACTATAAGGGGGTGTTGACTACGGAACCCTGAAAAGGTACATGCGGTGCTCACCGTATCGGAAAAGTTTTATCAATTTCCTTGCTTCAGTCGTTACAGTTGACCGAGCACAATGTAAACTATTACAACTGGAATATAGCGACTAATTAACATTTTACAGCTGAATAAAAATGGCTTTACACAATTATTACGGGCAGTTAAAGTTAAAAACATGATGTTATTTCTTTATTTCAAGGGAAAAATCTTAGGCTGCGCAAACGCATCGTGTAACCACTAAAACGTAGGTATCACAAAATGTGGTGTATTCTATTATATATTAAATATGTAAACACTAATGTAGTCACCTATACTAAAAGGTTTCCTCACCATAAAAACAGTCGATTTTCCTCAATTACATTTATCATCATTATTTGTTGTAAACACCGATTTTTCCTTAATAAAGTTTCATATTAAATATCTTATGCTGACGCTATTTACATTAACAGAGTGTTGAGTCTAGAAAACTGACTCATAATAATATTGAGCTTTATTTGAAATCAAATTAATGATCCTCTAAATCATTGGCAGATTGTTACAATGTTTGTTAATGTTAATTTAAGATGGTAAGCACAAAAAAAAATCGTTTATTTAACATTTTTATCACTTTGCTTGAATTCCTTGCTGGAACGCGTAGAAGACGTGTAAGTCAAAAGGTGATATTAAATTGGCCGTGCATTTAAAGTCTATTGTTTTATTTTTTAAATAATCTGCACTAACTTCTGCTTCCAGAATAAAAAAATAATGCCTCTAACCGCTGCCGCGAACACAGCAAGAAATCGCTGCAACTTTAAATCTACCTCGTACAACTCTCAGGTACGCATTAACCAAGTACGATCAAACTGGTCTGTACACGAGGAGACCAAGAAGTGGCGGAATTGGGTGCACTTCAGCACAAGATGACCGATTTATTGCTCTCGCAATTTTAACAAATCGGTTCCTACGTGCAGTTGAGGTACGGCAGCGCCTACAAGCTGCCAGAGGGGTCAATGTAAGTGAGCGGACAGTTAGATGGAGAATAGAAGAACGGAACCTGCTTGCTCAAAGATCAGCTCGAGGTCCAGAACACCTCCGGGACCCCCGTGTAACTCGACTGCGGTTTGCTCGTCAACACGCAAATTGAATTCACAACCAGTGGAGTAAAGTTCTATGGACAGATGAATGCAGATCGGCCTTACGAGCGCCAGACCGTGTGGAGAAGGCGCGGTGAGCGATTTCTGCCGATCACCACCAGGAAAACCGTCAGTTTTCATGGCGGGTCTGTTATGATTTAGTGAGGAATAAATTCGGACGCTCGTACAGGGTTGGCCGTATGTGAAGGTCGTCTTACAGCAGTGCAGTACGTTGAAGAGATCATTCAAGAACATGTTTTACCTTACACGGGGTTAATTTGTAGTGAGGATTTTTTTAATGCAAGATAATGCCCGCCCGCACACAGCACATTGCGTGGATAATTATATTTTTTTGCTAAATTGGAGTGGCCAGCAAGACATGAATCCCATAGAACATTTATGGGACATGCTTAAAAAGTGAATCCGGTCAAATCTCAATCCTCCTGAGACCCTCCATGATTTGCATGATTTGAAACCCGCTCTGTTGGCTGCCTGGGACGAAATTCCCTAAGTAAACATTAAAAACATCATCCAGAGTGGAAACACGTTATTAATTTTTAGTAAAAATGTCTTTGTTTTGTGTTTTTTTTGTAACAAACTCTTATTTTAATGTTTGTGTTAATTGCCATTTTTGTAATTTTGTGAAGTTTTAATAAAGTGTTCCATTTTTTTCGGAATTAGTGATTTTAATTCAGGTATCAGATTATCCTCTAAGTTTTATAAAACATAAAACATGTCCTTTGTGTTAAATTTTGACAATAAACTACATGATACGAAAAGCTACTGAACGGATTTGGATGAAATTTAGCACACAGATAGTTTATATCCTGGATTAACACATAGAATACTTTTTATCCCGATATCCCCACGGGCTCGAGACTTATGCGGGTGAAACCGCGGGGCGCTGCTAGTTATATATAAATATAAGCACAAAACATATACATAAACACACGAATATACTAAAACAAATAAGACAAAGAATAGAACCTGCAAGCTTCAGCAATTTCCACTGCTTGCGATATTTATTTTTATTATTACCATAGACAACAGAAGAGTCATAAACTTAATGTTTTTCTGTGTACGTTCTACGAACTATTACATAGTAATATTACAAAATGTAAAAAAAGAAGCACAAAATATATCAACTGTTGGGAATCGAACATAGGTGTTCAAAGCAGTTGCCGATCCACTGAGATTTGTTGAAAGTTGGCTAAAATAGCCATTGTCTATATTCAGCACAGACCATCGGTTTTTTTTGTGATTTCTGACTTTTCTAGTACTTAAACTTTTTTTGCTTCTTTTGATGAAACAGGATCGATTGGCATCAAAAATTGTTTTTCTTAAAAACGGTTTTTTTTTTCAAAATCTGTGAATGCAGGTAGCGACCACGGTGACGGTACTAGCCTTTATTGCTCCATCTCAAAAATCCATCCTGTATTTGCCATGATTGACTGCTTAGCTCCATGATAATCATTTAAAAGATTTAATCTGTAAATATCTGCATTAATCTAATTTGCGGTAAACTATAGAACATAAAGCATTATTGCGATCCCCCATAGCAAATAGCGTGATAATTTATAGTCATCCATATAGGGAATATCTATGCAAAATTTGAACAAAAAAAACCAAAATATAGTATTTACGTGATGCTGGAACATACATAAATTCAGACAAACAAACAATTCTAAAAATATTTTCGGTATTAGAATCGTTCCCAGACCTCTAACAATGTTTTTTTTCTTCAAAAAACAGTTCGCTACGATTTTCTTTTTTTCGCGTAAATGTATAGACGCCACGGGCGGCGATACTCTGAAACACTCCACGCGTGCCAAATTGTATCTTGGCCAATGAGGCCAAGATACAATTTGGCAATGAGCACGCATTCGTGTGAGTTGTGGACGGTCTATCAATGTGTCCATTTAAGTTACTATTGTTCTCAACTATTCGAAATTTTTCAACCGATAAAAAATCTTAAAATAAGTCTAAAATTACGAAATGCCGCAGCTATCGACAGAGGACTGTGACGGGCAAACAGAGAGTGAGCAACGTCGCAAATAGCTGTCAAATATTTCGCTGTTTTGATTAATTTGGCAATATTACTGTATGGAAACAAGAAATATTGACTATGAAATGCAATAATTCATATCGTAACACCGAATATTTAGATTTAGATGTAAAAAAAGTATTTGGAAACTTTCCAAATGCCTTTCTTACACCTAAAACTGTTAAAACATCAAATTCAGTTTTATAATTGCAATTCATTATTAATATTCTAGTTCACTGGTTAGCCATAGTTCTTATTGCCATACAGTAATATTGCCAAATTAATCAAAACTGGTAAATACATATTTGACAGCTATTTTCGACGTAGCCCACTTTCTGAATAAACGGCCTTAACATCATGGATCAAAGAATAAGTGTAAGGCGCGAGACATAGAGGCTTAAGAACTAGCCTCCAACTGACAGAAATGAAATGTATTGCACTGTCAAGAAACCCTCATCTGACAAAGAATCGTTGACAGTCCGCTTCAGATAGTCCAAGAACATAACTTACCCTGCTCTGAATGAAGTCGAACGCGTCTTCGACCTCTTCGTTCTGGTAATAGTACGGCAGTGTGACCCTCAGCTTCTCATCAAGCATACCGGTGACCTGCGATCGGAGGCTGTAGGCGGCGATGGCGGCTGCGATCTCCAGGACGAAGATCAGACTGAGGATGACTGCGAACTGGGGAGAAATGAGAATATGTTACCAGGTGGTTTTTTTTTTTTTTTAATAATGGTATAGAGACTATTGTGAACGTAGTAATCGGAAGCACATTCATTCTGTATTTTTCTGAATATTCATGACAAATTATCGAAAATTTACTTTAAAAGGGGGGTTTTTTTTTTATTTCCCCCTATCATTTTATGGATTTACACTTGGGATTTTTAAATAAATAATCTTCTTCTTTTACTACTTCTACTCGTCCTTTCTTTTTCTTCTCTTACGTTTTTATTCCATACACGACAATTTTAAAAAAAAATTAGCTAATCCGATAAAATAACTCATAAAGCTTGTAGAAATAATAAACAGAATCCAAATCGAGCCAATAACATAGGAGGCAAAATGATGAATGGCAAATGCAACTCAAAAAAAAAAAATAACTTGAAAAATATTCAAGATAGACAATTAAAGTTAATTTTCGATAATTTTTCACGAGTATTCAGAAAAATACGTGCGGTCACATGCCCATGGGCGACATTATATATCTACCTAGTTTATGGTAAGACCATGTTTCATCATCATTATCAGACGGCCACTGCTGGGCATAGGCCTCCTCTAAGGACCGTTACTGTAACAATATTTTAGTAAGTGGTGTCCTTTTTTTGATAAATTCAGAGCTGCGACAAAAACATACTAACTATATTTTTACCACACTTTCAAACATAGGCTGTTAAGTTTTCAGAAAAAGTTCAGATTTTAAGACGAACCATTTACAAATAGTCTCTTATTTCAAGGCTCGATGTTTCATATACTTTTACGTCCGGGTGACCGGACCCGCTGTTCAATAAAGAATTTACTTACAATGTTAACCAAGCAGGTGCTCTCCTTCAGTGCGCCAACGCACCCGAACAGAGACACGAACAGCATGATGATACCGATGACGATGACGAAGGTGGCCGGAGAGAAGAACTTGTCGTCAAGGAAGAAGGACACGTCATGGTATATCGCGTATATCGTCGTGCCCACTGATATTATTAATGCTGAAGTTAGCTGGAAAAAAGAAATAATCAATTAATTCAAGTAAAAAATTTGAAGCAGTGTGATATGTTGATTCCTCTTAGTAAGCGAGGTATGAGCGTTCATCCAAAAAGTTGGCAACGTTGCAAATACCTGTCAAATATTTACCAGTTTTAATTAAATTTGCAATATTACTGAAATAAAAAATATGGCTAACTAGTGAACTAGAATATTATTAAAAATGAATTGCAATTATAAAACTAAATTTGAATTTAATTGGGGTCAATAAGCGGTGGTAGTGTTGTTACTTGAAATGTGAGTTGATAAAATCTGTTTCATCGTGTTGAGAAAAAATACATATTTTAAGACGCCGATTTATGCCAGTGGCCTTGAGTGGTTAGATTGCGTGTTCTGTGCTGAGCTCACGCAACGCGTCGTACATCCAGCCAGTAATAGGACTCGCCCATCAAGGAGCGCTGTCCCAAATTAGACGAATTATTAATTTATTATACATAAATTAAAGGTATTTTAATAAAACATGTATGCTAAAAGAAATAATTAAATTATCTTTAAAATGGTGAAGGTTTAAAAAAAATACGCTTGATAGTTTTTGCGTGATTCTCAGTTTTTTATCCGCGTTAGACATAACTTTACAAATTAATTACATTATATAATAGAAAGATAATCTAAAATATTTACTGATTAAGTTATTAAGAAAATGCTCTTATTTAATAAATAAAAAAATCAAATCATTAATACTACTCATTTAGACGTTAACTTCAGTATAAAATCATTAAAAGTCGGTGACCTAACCGACTTTTAATCATTTAAAATGCCTTTTAACGATTTGAATGCCTTAAACTGAGTGGCTAGGTTGATGCCCCAAAAAAAAAACGTATCAAATATTTTTTTTGTTTTTTGTTTTTTCATGTTTAGATATCGACAGTTCCCAGTTACTGGGTTGTGGAGGTCAGATAGGCAATCGCTCCATGTAAAATACTGGTATTCAGCTGCATCCGGTTAGACTGGAAGCCGACCCCAACATAGTTGGGAAAAGGCTAGGCAGATTGAATGATGTTTAGATATCGATACCTATCACGTTTGCGGAGTTTCGCTAGCTAATTCGACTTGACCCTGTATACATACTATTATATACTGCTAGCTTGCACGGGATGTAGGTTATAGTATTAGGTAAGGTTCTCGGTAAGTTTTCTGTATTCGTTTACACATAATCAACCCTTTAACAGTAGCTGTACTTGTTTACCATGCCCTTAACGCATAGCACGCAGTTGCATAAATATTGTTTATAACTATTATTGTATCCCGAGAAGGAAAAACAGACTAATAAATAATTAAATTAATCACTGAAAACAATGACTTCAGCATACTCACTAAATGCTGCTCTGATATAAATTTTTCCTGTATTAACAATAGGTACAGACTTAGTCTAAGTTAATTTAATAATAAATTAGTTAATTTAAAACCCCCTTTCAGATATCTTGAAAATTACCGCCGTGTCATTTAGTAATCCGACAAACGTATCTATTGTTATGCAAATCAAGAAATAAATAGTCGTCCATCACGAGCCATTCAGATTTAAAGCGTTGTTATTTAAAATAACGAGGTACAAAACAGCTGTCTGTTAACTCTCAAGACAATTTTGTGTGCTAAGTAATGGTAATGTCCACTAAAGCGCAACTAATTTATTTTAGTCCCTCTAGACTCTCATAGAGCAGTCTACCTTATAAGAGAAGCTATAATACTTTACTAGATACACTCTATACTATACTCCGTTGGTTTAGATAGTTAAATAAACGTAAACAACAAAACCACGTGACGAGAGAGCACAACCGACTAAACGTAATACCTGTCACTTCAGTTGTCATGCTACGTCACAGTTGTACTCTTTAATTTAGCAACGTTATAATTCGTTGACGTTTAGAGAACCTGTCATACTGGGCTCTTTACAATAACAAAAAAAATGTGCTCAAGTAGTTACATCTACGAAGAGTAAGTTAAGAATAAATGATACAAGTATAACATACATTAATAAAAGAGGAAACTATAGTAAACATCGAAAATAAATTTAATTTGGTTATAACGTATTTTTAATCAAGTAAGTGTCATCTATAAAAAACCCTTTTAACGTTTTGTTTACCTTTATTCAATTATTTAAACCAATGGAGTAGAGGACTCTAGCTAGCAGCTCATGTTGCTACTCTAGCTAGAGTGTCAATCAAGAAAATCTAATTAAAAAGTCATTTATTCAAAATAAGCTGAGAATCAGCACTTTTCGAACGTTACATAAGACAGTCCCCCCAAAACGCACGGCCTTCACCATTTCCTGCTTAGCTGGGAAGAAGAAGTGGCACAACAAACTCCATAGCAGCACAGCTGTCTGGTCAGTTAGAAAAACTTTATTCTATACAATAGTACGAGTACTTATACAAAATAATGTACATTATGCAACATAAAATATTAAATTAAATTATTTGCTATAAGTCAGCTAGCACCCGCCAATAGACAAAGACAAAGAATCTTGGTGTGTGACCATGCATAGTAAAACTTTTTGAATAAGTATTTACGAAACATAAGACTAGCCACTGGTATGCACATGAAACTCCATAATATTGATTGGATCATTATAAAGCCGAGTGACCACGAACGAGCCAAGACCTTGACATTTGAGAGGACGCTGAAAATCGATACACTCGTGAACAACCGCTTAAGTCATTGTATAGAGGTCGTATCATTTCTTTCAGTTTAGTTCAATAAGCTGATCATACTTAAAAATAAATTTTTCGTTTTGATTAGATAGAAATGTTCTAATTTTTTGCGGCAGTACCTATGTATTATGCATCTACAGTAAAAACAATGGGGGAACATGTCCCTACAAAAAAATATTTTTACAATAAAATACAACCGACTTCAAAAAAAAACACTATAATTTGTAACACAACTTATAAGTGTTTTTTTTTTTAAGTCAGCTATTTATATTTTGTAAAAAAGTTTTTATTTTTCACTTTTTAGTTGTTGTACGTGCCTCATACAAATTCGAATAGCATTACCTGCTATGTAAATAACAGTGACAGGAAGTTATTATAACATCATCACGTATTATGGAAGCTAACTCAAAAAGTACCCAAGCAAAGTTAATGAAATTTAAATAGGGCCACCCTTACAAACAAAAAAATTATGTTGCAAATCCGTCTATATATGACGGCGTTATGCCCGAACATACATAAAATAAAAAATATATAAACTCTTCCTTCTTTAGAAGTCGGTCGGTTAAAAACAATATTATTGTTTGAATAAAATAACTTAAAAATAAATTGGTCGTCTTTCTTGGTAAGTATAGCTAGAGTACGTACCTACCTACAGTAGACTTTTCTGAATTTATGGTTCACCTACATTCCGGAGTGCAGACTGTGGGTACCTAACAATTTAGTGGGCAACATTTTCCCGCCGGATGCGGGAAGCACAGAACCAGTCGAAGTGGCGGTGCTTGGGGAGGCCTATGTCCAGCAGTGGAGGTCTTTCAGCTGAAATGATGATGATGACGATGACATTGATACCACTATTCTGTTAGTTTGAATAACATATTTCTATAATGTAATAACACCACACTTCAAAATGCCATTATGTGCAATGTGATTGAGGATATTCAAATCCTGTTCTGTTTATTATTTAACAATTTACCTGTTTGAGAAACAGATTTACTGAACATTTTAATCGGTACTAGCAAACCAAGAAATATTTATAGATAGATATATATAGATTAAATAAATATTTCCCAAATTAAAAGTTCATTCCTAATAAACACGAAAAAAAACAGAACAATCACATGCAATGCATACGCTATTAAATTTTTGAATATTTATCATCCAGTCAGGATAAAAAATATAATTCTACTTACATTATTAAGTTTGTGAGGATGGATAAATGGACAGATGTTTGTAACTCTTTGACACAAAAACTACTGAACGGATTTGGATGTTTGGCACAAAGATAGTTTATATCTGATCTGGATCAACACATAGGATTCTTTTTATCCCGATATTCCCACGGGAACAAGACTTATGCGAGTGAAACCGCGGGACGCTGCTAGTATAATATGCATTTTATCTCTTGTACATAGAAAGCAAGTATTTCTTTCACTGGCGGACTAAGAGGGGGGGCAGGTGCGGTCGGCCCCGTGCGGGGGTCCTTTACATATCCAGAGTGCGAAAATTTTCGAGCTCACATCTTATATTCGTTTAATCCTCCAACTCCTCCTTCACCTCTTTCAACCTCTTATATTCTACGTTTTTCTAGTTCTCAAAGTTTTATACATACCTGGGCGGTGGGGCCCCCATTTAGTTTGCCGGTCCGGGCCCCCGATAGGTTTAGTCCGCCACTGTTTCTTCAAGATAAACGGTTATTGTGTGTTAAAAACGTGACAACTAACAACAGAAGATATTATATCCTTGTATATAAATAACCATTGTATTAATTTAAATTTTCTTCTAATGATTTAAATATTCTGAACCATTGTACAGATTCCTACAAGTGCTTGGTCAATCACTTCGCCTGAAAACTGTTACGCAATAACAGACTTAATTTTTATTTGCATAAAGATGTTAATGGCATGGATATCGCATGGAATGCCATTGATAGATATAGTAGGTACTGTCTATAGCCATACGTAGTCTGAAATCAATAACACTGATAAACGGCTGAAAACAATGACAGGATGGCCTCGCTCGACTGCTGAATAGTTTATTTTATGCTGCGCGTGGGAAGAAAAGCCACAGCATTGTTAATATTACAATGCTGTGGCTTTTCTTCCCACACCCAGACAGTACTGAAAACTGGTTTGATTGGAGGTTCCTTGTAAACGTTCTGTCTATCGATCACTGGTTATGTGTTCCCATACAGTAACATGACCACATGGTGCTTCGTCAATGAACTGCCTGTCAACGAGGCTCTGTGTGTTCCAATAACGACCGACAGCTGTCAGAGAATAGCCCGAAACCACATATAAATTCGGATGTCGGGCTAATTCAGTGAGTGTAACGTAGTCAGAAGATATAAGAGTTACGCGATAGAAAGAGAGGCAAGTTCTTCTGGACATTCGAATGATTATAACATTGCTGAAATGGTGGACTAAGAAATATAGAACGAATTGGACGGATAAGCCGATAACGGACCAATGAAACGGACCAAACACGCTTCGAATTTAATAATGACGATGGCGGATTTGTACCGAGAAAAAAAAACTACCGATAAGTACATGTTAAGACAAAAGGAGGGCTTCGGGGTATTCCGGGGAAACACAAATGATACCATTTCACACGGAAACGTACAATGCCTAAGAGCAGATTTCAACGATGAAACTGAACGATGAACTGAAGCGATCAGCACTTAGCCGCGTTCAAGAGCTGTCAGTGTCTGTATTCCACAACAATTTTGACACTGACAGCTCTTGAACGCGGTTTAGAATTAGAAGTGCTGAACGCGTCCAGGTTTACTGGCGAAATTTGCTCTTAGTTAGCCAGCCTGTTGTTATGGTAACATTTGAGTCTAATCAAATGCTATAACCACCGCAGTGTGACTAAATTCCGATCACGTGGAAATCAAGAACAATATAATACACGACTCATTGTTTCTGTTGCACGGCCATTGAAATATAAGTGAACATAACGATATGTCAGCTGCAATAATAATGTGAATTAATTGCAGTTCACGTTCCTATTATATTGCTTAGAATATGTCTTCATATAGTTAGGAATTCTAATTAGTTTGCTAACACTCGGACGGCTATTTATTGTCTTCTATCTATTTTACTTTACATAAGTAATGGTGAATTTCAGAAAGGTGTGGTGTCAAATTTAAGGTTGTGACCAGTTTTCTCCATGACCAACTTCGTAATCGAGAAAAACTAATGAGCTGTCCCAGACATTTGGGTCGCGTAGATATTGAAGTTTGGTAATGGACAGTTGATTGATTTTTTCACGATTGTTGTCCAGTTTGATGGTCTGCACCACACCCTGCAATTTGAACACACATTCCTGCTACACGCTGTATGTCCACTGCTGAACTTAGGTATCCTTATGACCACCTAAATAAATGGGCTTGCAGTTCTTTAGAATCTCAACACGATGCTTTGAAGACAGTATGGAAACAGTGTTTTGTTTTTGCAAGATGAGAAATCCGAGCTGCTGCTCGCCCTATTTACCAATATTCCTTCTTTCCTCTTCCTGCTTTTTACGATACAGAAAGGGTGACAGATATGTTACTCACGTAGAAAACAAACGATTAAGTATGGGAATGCAAAGAATGGATACATAGCTTCTTCTAACGGGTATAGTTAAGCTATCCACATATTATAATGTAAACAATAACATCGTACTACAATCCCTTCAGCAAATTGACCAATAACTATGATAGAACACGCTGTCATAATATATCTGGTATAGGTAGATACGAGGGATTTACTTAATCCGGTAAATGGATGGTAAATATAAAAAGTATGTATCGTTGACGTCATTCACTTATCTTTTAGAGAGGCAAAGCTAACACGAAAAACCCAGCGAAAGTGGTTGCGGTTTTTTCTTTCCTTGAGTTTCACACCCAATCGACCTTAAGACGTCAACTGCTGGTCAGAGGCCTTCCCCAAACTTCCACATATAATATACAGGGTCCAATTAAATTATCTAGTGAAACTCTGTAGATGTGATGGCGGTTGGTCACAGTTCTAACCTAACCCATTTGGTCGGGGTGCGCTAGCTTAGTTACTACGCCCAACTTGCTGTGGTCAAGGTAGGGGTCGAGTTGTCGGGGTCAAGTTGTTGGATTCGAGTTGTCGGGGTCGAGATGCCAAGATCAAGTTGTCGGGGTCGAGTTGTTGAGGTCGAGATGGCGGAGTCGAGTTGTCGAGGTCGAGATGGCGGAGTCGAGTTGTCGAGGTCGAGATGGCGGAGTCGAGTTGTCGGGTTCGAGTTGTTCCAGTTGAGTTGTCGGGGTAGAGGTGTCCGGATCGAGTTATCGGGGTCAAGATGTCGGGGTCGAGTTGTCTGTTGTCCGGGTCCAGTTGTCTTGGGATCGAGTTGGTCTGTATCGAGTTGTCTCGGGGTCAAGTTGTCTTGATACATAGATAAGATATTCTCATGACAAATAAAACAAAAAAAAAACAATCAACGAAACTTAAAAAAAAATATTAGTAACTTCACCTCACTAGGTAGTGTGTTAGGTACTTGACATTATGAGTTTAGAAAATCTTATTTTTGATGTGTGACATCTTTCGCTTTCCTGCAATCTGTGGAGTGGGAAATCTGTGGGAGTGATTTCGTGACAAGGGACGGACGTATATTACAGGAAGCCAGGGAAAATCGCGCTATTTGATTTGACCAATGAGCGCGCGCGGTTCTATAATTGGCCGTCAGAAACAACCTTAACGAGGCCCCGCCCCTTTAATGTTGCTATTTACCAAGGTAAGATGTCAGATGTTACACATCTTATGCGACTACAATAAGGTCCACTCGTTTTTTTTATCGTCATTAGGTACATATCGATACCCATTATTAACCCATCACATCTGCGGAGTTTCGGTAGCTAATTCAAGTTGACACCGTATAAGTAGCAAAGCTACTTCTAATTATGCTTTGCAAGGTTCTACTCTATATGTCTCCAGGGCGTGATTACAGAACCCGACGACCTGACCTGAATACTCGGAGGATTAAAGTGAGCGCCAACTCTAAACCCGGAGCGATTCGAACAAGCACCTGAAAATCAACGAGCTTTTGTAAACACGCGTTTCGAAGGCCCTTGAGACCAATAGAATGGATCTTTGCTTGAAAGTTGCAAGAAGGGACTTTATCCCTCTTCTAAGCAATTTTCCGATTGCACATCTGTAACTTTAGGCTCTCAGTAACACGATTTTCGGGAAAGCAGTGAAATGCGAATGCACACTTCTGATCTCTCTCAACAGACAGCTGTGCTGCTGGGGAGTTTGTTGCGCCACTTATTCTTCCCTGAAGGAAGTGGTGAAGGGCGGGCGTTTTTGGGAACTGTCTTATGTAATTTTGTGATTCAAAAAGTGCTGATTCTCAGCTTAGTATGATGACTTTTGATTTTTGATTTTTCTTAGGCGTGTCCCCGAGCTAAACCACAAGCTAGCCGTTACCTTGTGCAGTGTTTTGGAGCTACTAGCTCTCTGCTAGCTAACTAGCTATCTACTTGTTATTTAAAAGAAATATCAACAAACAAATAAGTAAGTACATTAAATCTCTATCTAATCTGGATTTCTTATTGGTTGATTCCAATTTTTATTCAAATTAATCTCCTTACAACAAAACTACAAAAATGAGAAATAATGATTGGTAACATGTAAGTCCTCGTGAAGTAAGTACATGCAGAATTTGTGTAAGGTCAGGTCTATGATGCGCAGTTCCCATGTGGCGTTGTAGATACTTATGTGGGTGGCAAATCGATATATATGTCGCAGCCATCTGGTTAAATTTGCAAGCTAAATGGACACCTAGGTCGTTCATTAAACGCCGGCATCCAATAGGATGCCTAGGCCGATAGTTAATTTAACTAGAATCATTCAACGTTTAACAACTTTGCGTATTGAAAGGCAGCCCTTTGAAGATGACTGAGACTCAGCCAAATGATTCCATGGTGAAAAAAAATCTGTGAGCAACTTGGAAATAGAACTCGGCAGCCGTTGTCGCAGCACCGCCCGCTTCGATCGCTCGGGTCACTGTTCTAACCTAACCAAACCTATTTCGCCCAGTTTAACTAAATGACTACACAACATTCAGCCATCTGGTTTAACGTTGCGCTCGATGACTTGATTAGTTGTCCTTCAACTATTTAATTGGATGCCGGCGTTAACGGCCTAGGCGTCCAATTACCTGGCTAATTTAACCAGATGGCTAAGACATATACATATAGGTATCGAAGAAATTTATTGTTAGATGCTTGAAGAAAGTTATCGTTATCGATAAGTTTCTTCAAGTATCTAGATGACTAGCATCGTCGGTTGCTTCATTTATTTTTCCTTGAATTGGTGATTAGTCCTAGCGTTCTTTAAACCTACCTATGGAGTTCAGAAGACGCACTCCCGCATTTTAGGTATGAGGCTAGAAGTACGCGGCGGGCTCGTCTTGTTGGGCCAATTTAGTGAGTACCTAGACGTAGTCAGAAGATATAAGAGTTACGCGATAGAAAGAGAGGCAACTTCTAGGTGATTATAACTGTAGGTAATTAGCGCTGTGCAACCTGACTTGCACTTTATGGTGTCGTAGCAAGTCTCTTTTTATTTGATTGATTTTGCGGAGTGAACCGTCTGGATTAATCTGTGCCTATGTTTATGTTTTTGGGGATTCACAATCGTCATTATTTGCTTTCTTTACAAACGGCTGCAGTTCTGACAATATTACCTCGTAATGGATTTAAAAACATTATATGTTGCCTTCCCTAATTAGCCACTCAATTATCCAAAGCTAAGCTAGTAACTAGCTCTATCTCAACTATCATAAGCTATTATTCCCATAAAAGAGTTCTTTCATAACGAATAAGTCATTATAATTCATTATGAATGAAGAATGGTCGACCAGGGTCATTGCAAACCGCGCCAACACGTAACATGATCGATATTCGAAATTCAAAGCTGAATGATGCCATAAAAATGTTGCCAGACTTCAAATTCGTGTAGATAAGCAGCTTATATGTATCGCTGGCAATATTTTGTGTAGTACATACCCAACTTATCGCAACTGTGACTAAAACAGGCTAACATCACCTTTAATTATAGCCTTCGACGTTATCATTTGGCGTTAATTACACCACTTTGGAACGTTATCAATTATCATATATACTAAGAACGTTTAATACAAGTGCCAGTGCAATATTATCCTTTAAGTTTTCTTTAAAGGGACTAAATACATACATAGTTATAAATGTTTTGACATTTTTTTAATTTGCATTTACCTAATTGTTGTTGCTATAAACATTTATCTGTAACTTTAATTTGATACCTCTTAATTACAATACATACTTTGGTACAACATACTAACTAAACTAAAACTT
Source organism: Agrochola lota (assembly GCA_947364205.1). Classification (NCBI taxonomy): domain Eukaryota; kingdom Metazoa; phylum Arthropoda; class Insecta; order Lepidoptera; family Noctuidae; genus Agrochola; species Agrochola lota. The sequence goes on from OX376228.1 coordinate 18,100,378, forward strand.
GTGCTAAAATAAAAAGTCGATTTTCTCCTACTATATTATTCACATGCACCTTATTTCCAACAGCAATTTAGTCCAAACAATATAATATATTTCCCATCTGTCAAAAGCCATTTAAAAGTATGGAAACAAAGGTATCATCACCAATCTAACAAACTTGATTCACATTTATAAAACGCAGATAAAAACATACCCAAATACTATTGCGCAACGTTTTAAAAGTATGGAAACAAAGGTACTTATAATCACATATCAGACAAAGTTGATACACATCGATAAATAAAACACAGATAAGAACTTGCGCAAATAATGTTGCGCATTTACATAAAACTACACAACAACCAATGGCATAGATTTAATAAAAAAACTCACCACAAATATAGCTGTTATACACAACAGCATGTATTTGATGCACTTCATTCCTACTTCTAAGTTGCTCCGCGTCATTTTCGTAGCACAAAATGTCCGAATGATCTTTCCACCTCGGTAATCGAAACTGTACTGAAAATTTTCACTGGTTCTTATCAAGTTGATAAGGTAACGTTCGCGCGCCTCGTCTAGAGGAGTTTGTTTCGCGGGAGGCATTTTGAAGGCTATATAGGAAAATATGACGTTCTTTTAACCAATTAGCTAGTTCGCTTTTGAGTTGAGCGCTAATGTATTAGCAAATAGCAGACGTCGTGCGGCGGACCGCGCTAAATGTTATGTGATTCAAATGGTGCAGAAACAAGCAAAGTTTAATTTAATAATAATTTATTACTGATTTGGAAATGAGGAAAATTGTTGATCCAACCATAATGTGCTTACATTTACCGCTAGTAATACAGGATAACAGATTTAACGTCCAATTAGGTTGTTTATTTTGAAGCAGTGCGGTTTAATACTTGCCGAACAAGGTCAGTGGCAATCAATAGCAGAGCTATGTAGTTATTTAAAATATTATTGTTTATTAGCCTGTTATTATCGTTGGTATTGCATGCATGGCAACTGCTCTGCGTCACAGGATAGATTATAATTGATCACCAGTTCATCAACACTCGTGCTCATTGCCGTGTTTGCGATTTCAGACGATTCGCGGCGTAGCTCTTACGTGACAGGGGCGTAGCGCTGGCGTAGCCCTACGCTAACGCTACGACAACGCCACGCCACCGCTACGGCGGTGCCATGCGTCGCTGCGCTGGCGCATAGCGCTAGAGAGAGAGAGACTCTGACTACGAGCAATTGATGATTGGGAGGGGTTGCCTCAATAAGTTTTCCTGACCACATTGAATATGGATCATTTCATTTCATTTATTTATACATTAGCCAATAGAATTGTGTTGAAGATAACAAATTAAATAAAATTATCACATGCAGAAACAATACATTTAAAAGCCTAATTAAAATTGAAGAGTCAATTAATTTAAAATATGTCAACATATAAATACAATTTCAGATTAATAGCAGGTATAATATAAAATTCAATGAATATATCAAGGTCCTAGTGATGGGCATAGTGTTTAAGTTAAAAGATAATTTACACTGCCATTCTTATAAGTGACTATTTTCATCATTTGACATAAATTCTGATACCGAGTATAAACATTTTCACAACAAGAAGGCTTTTAATTTAATTTTTGATGAGTGAGAGCAATAAATTAATAATTTCAAATCAGTCGGTAACCTATTAAATAACTCCACTGCTTGGTATCTGGAACAATGCTTAGCTATGTAAGAATTTGGTCCTATTTTGTGTTTAAATTCCTTTCTTCTTGTGCTTTCTCCTATCTTACGTATCTCTTGTGATTCATACTCATGTTCCTCACCCATATTCTAAGACATTTCCTACACTCAACTCCACGTCGACTCCGCCTCCATCATTGACATTGACAGTTAATTAAAACTAGTTATTATTTGTCATAATCGTAAATATTCCTTAGTGGAGTTGAGGAATCATTTGCCAAACTCTAGGTATAAATTTAACCTTAACACATTCGACTTTATCCACTTGTCATACAGTTCATATACCATACCTCCATAAATATTACTAGTGGACCCTCCAGGAGGTCCACTGGCATTACTTTTGCACTAAAGTTAACTGTCGAGGAGGGTGTTTTCAGGGGGTCTTGTCGCTATACTTAGTATCTCTGGGATATTTCCATGTGCACTACTCAAAATCGTCTAGGGCACAAGGGTATTCATAGTAATAATTTTTTCGTACCACTTGCTCAAAAAAGTGACATTCTATGCCACAAAAAGCGAACATAACAATAGTCATTTTTAATCTGTTAAAAACAGGGAAAGAAAATTGTACTGAATTTCATTCATCCTCTAGGGGGAGAATGTGATTTAAATTTGGAATACTTACCGAAATTTATCCTGAACTACATCTGTGTTTACACCATTGAGTTTGTATATAAAGCATTATACATCTTTTTGAAAAAGGAATACGCATCTATTATGCAGTTATGATTATTAAATAAAATTACGAAAACCGACGAGGCCATATGAGCTTGATGCCTTTGCTTTTCCGACAAAAAAATATTAGTCTAGGAATTTGCCGCGTTTTTGTTTTCTTCAAATACATAAACGGTAGGTTTATTTTAATTTATTTTTATAAATAATTTAATGTTCTAAAAATACGTTACGATGTTAAATCAAAGCGACAGTGACAGTGAATTGTCGGATTCCATCAGTACAAATGCTGCCGCAATTATAAATAATTTGCTTCCAAAATCCAAGGAAAATTATTTAAAAACTTATGAAGAATTTTCAACGTGGAGAAGTGCGAAAGGCCTATCAATTTCAGAATCAGTACTTCTTGTCTATTTTGATTATTTATCCAAGACAAAGAATCCGAATAAACTTTGGTGCATATACTCAAAACTGAAAGCTACAATAAGCATCAAACATAGCATTGAAATAAATAGATTCACGAAATTACTGGCTTTTTAAAAAGAAAATCAGAAGGGCATTGCGCAAAGAAGTCTAAAATTTTTACGACTCAAAATGTGGAAAAATTTCTTGATGAAGCTCCTGACGAAATCTTTCTGGCCACAAAAGTAAGTATACATGATTTAACTATGAATATTTCGTATCTTAGTAATGGTAATTATTCTATATATTTACCTGTTTTTTATCTTTGTTATAGGTGGTCTTAATTTTTGGACTCAATGGTGCTTGCCGCGGATGTGAACTTGTAAACTTAAAGGTGGAGGACGTTGAAAATCATTCCAATGAGTTGCTGCTGATTAATGTAAAGGAAACTAAGACAAAGAAAAATCGGTAATTCATTGTAGAAGGACAATATACTAAAATCATTCATAAATACCAAGCATTACGTCCCACCAACATGGAAAACAATAGATTTTTTATAAACTATCGGAATGGGAAATGTACTCGACAAGCCATCGGCAAAAATAAAATTACCAATATGCCAAAGGAAATAGCTAAATATTTAAAACTTAAAGATGTTGAACTCTACACCGGTCACTGCTTTAGAAGAACTTCGGCGACTTTCTTGGCGGATTCAGGGGTGGATATTACGTCAATAAAAAGACACGGTAGTTCCTCAGACGCAAGAACAGAGAAATACTCAAATCAACTCATCAACAATAAATGTACCAAACAAAAATGTAACTCTCTCTATCAATAATTGGACCAATGTTTCGAATGTTAACTTTTACTTTTAATTGTCATTATTTTTAATAAATGCTTATCTCATATTATTATTGTGTTAATTTTTTCGCAAATGGTACGAAAAGTAGAGTATTTTCCTCGGTGATAAAGCTGTCTTAGTCTTGGGTGAACTTAAATCCCTCGCTACACTCAGGACTCGTCTTAAATCCCTCGCTTCGCTCGTGATTTAAGTTTTTAACACCCTCGCTACGCTCGGGAGTAAACCTCGAGTCCTTCGTTACGCTCGCGATTTAAATCGTCACCCGCGACAGAAGACACTGCTTTATCCCCTTGGTTAATAATCTACTATTTCGTACCACTAGCTCAAAAAAGTGACATTCTATGCCACAAAAAGCGAACATAACAATAGTCATTTTTAACCTGTTAAAAACAGGGAAAGAAAATTGTACTGAATTTCATTCATCCTCTAGGGGGAGAATGTGATTTAAATTTGGAATACTTACCGAAATTTATACTGAACTACATCTGTGTTTACACCATTGAGTTTGTATATATAGCATTATACATCTTTTTGAAAAAGGAATACGCATTTATTATGCAGTTATGATTATTAAATAAAATTACGAAAACCGACGAGGCCGTATGAGCTTGATGCCTTTGCTTTTCCGACAAAAAAATATTAGTCTAGGAATTTGCCGCGTTTTTGTTTTCTTCAAATACATAAACGTTAAGTTTATTTTAATTTATTTTTATAAATAAGTTAATGTTCTAAAAATACGTTACGATGTTAAATCAAAGCGACAGGACAGTGACAGTGAATTGTCGGATTCCATCAGTGCAAATGCTGCCGCAATTATAAATAATTTGCTTCCAACAAAATCCAAGGAAAATTATTTAAAAACTTATGAAGAATTTTCAACGTGGAGAAGTGCGAATGGCCTATCAATTTCAGAATCAGTACTTCTTGTCTATTTTGATTATTTATCCAAGACAAAGAATCCGAATACACTTTGGTGCATATACTCAAAACTGAAAGCTACAATAAGCATCAAACACAGCATTGAAATAAATAGATTCACGAAATAACTGGCTTTTTTAAAAAGAAAATCAGAAGGGAATTGCGCAAAGAAGTCTAAAATTTTTACGACTGAAAATGTGGAAAAATTTCTTAATGAAGCTCCTGACGAAATTTTTCTGGCCACAAAAGTAAGTATACATGATTTAACTATGAATATTTCGTATGTTAGTAATGGTAATTATTCTATATATTTACCTGTTTTTTATCTTTGTTATAGGTGGCCTTAATTTTTGGAATCAATGGTGCTTGCCGCGGATGTGAACTTGTAAACTTAAAGGTGGAGGACGTTGAAAATCATTATAATGAGTTGCTACTGATTAATGTAAAGGAAACTAAGACAAAGAAAAATCGGTCATTCATTGTACAAGGACAATATACTAAAATCATTCATAAATACCAAGCATTACGTCCCACCAACAGGGAAAACAATAGATTTTTTATAAACTATCGGAATAGGAAATGTACTCGACAAGCCATCGGCAAAAATAAAATTAGCAATATGCCGAAGGAAATTGCTAAATATTTAAAACTTAAAGATGTTGAACTCTACACCGGTCACTGCTTTAGAAGAACTTCGGCGACTTTCTTGGCGGATTCAGGGGCGGAAATTACGTCAATAAAAAGACACGGTGGTTGGAGCTCTGATGGAGTAGCTGAGGGTTATATCGAAAGCTCAATGGCGAATAAAACCATATTAAGCAGTCAAATTAACAAAAATATAAAACTTAATCCATCAGAGCCACAACCATCAACTTCGGCATCTTATCTTCGTCCGTAACTCACGATGCACCACCACCACTATCTCCGACGTATACTATCTACAATGAAACGCAAGTTCCTCAGACGCAAGAACAGAGAAATACTCAAATCAACTCATCAACAATAAATGTACCAAACAAAAATGTAACTCTCTCTATCAATAATTGGACCAATGTTTCGAATGTTAACTTTTACTTTTAATTGTCATTATTTTTAATAAATGCTTATCTTATATTATTATTGTGTTATTTTTTTTGCAAATGGTACGAAAAGTAGAGTATTTTCCTCGGTGATAAAGCTGTCTTAGTCTTGGGTGAACTTAAATCCCTCGCTACACTCGTGATTTAAATCGTCACCCGCGACAGAAGACACTGCTTTATCCCCTTGGTTAATAATCTACTATTTCGTACCACTAGCTCAAAAAAGTGACATTTTATGTCACAAAAAGCGAACATAACAATAGTCATTTTTAATCTGTTAAAAACAGGGAAAGAAAATTGTACTGAATTTCATTCATCCTCTAGGGGGAGAATGTGATTTAAATTTGGAACACTTACCGAAATTTATAGTGAACTACATCTGTGTTTACACCATTGAGTTTGTATATAAAGCATTATACATCTTTTTGAAAAAGGAATACGCATTTATTATGCAGTTATGATTATTAAATAAAATTACGAAAACCGACGAGGCCGTATGAGCTTGATGACTTTGCTTTTCCGACAAAAAAATATTAGTCTAGGAATTTGCCGCGTTTTTGTTTTCTTCAAATACATAAACGTTAAGTTTATTTTAATTTATTTTTATAAATAAGTTAATGTTCTAAAAATACGTTACGATGTTAAATCAAAGCGACAGTGACAGTGAATTGTCGGATTCCATCAGTGCAAATGCTGCCGCAATTATAAATAATTTGCTTCCAACAAAAAGGAAAATTATTTAAAAACTTATGAAGAATTTTCAACGTGGAGATGTGCGAAAGGCCTATCAATTTCAGAATCAGTACTTCTTGTCTATTTTGGTTATTTATCCAAGACAAAGAATCCGAATACACTTTGGTGCATATACTCAAAACTGAAAGCTACAATAAGCATCAAACCCAGCATTGAAATAAATAGATTCACGAAATTACTGGCTTTTTTTAAAAGAAAATCAGAAGGGAATTGCGCAAAGAAGTCTAAAATTTTTACGACTGAAAATGTGGAAAAATTTCTTAATGAAGCTCCTGACGAAATTTTTCTGGCCACAAAAGTAAGTATACATGATTTAACTATGAATATTTCGTATCTTAGTAATGGTAATTATTCTATATATTTACCTGTTTTTTTATCTTTATTATAGGTGGCCTTAATTTTTGGACTCAATGGTGCTTGCCGCGGATGTGAACTTGTAAACTTAAAGGTGGAGGACGTTGAAAATCATTCCAATGAGTTGCTGCTGATTAATGTAAAGGAAACTAAGACAAAGAAAAATCGGTCATTCATTGTACAAGAACAATATACTAAAATCATTCATAAATACCAAGCATTACGTCCCACCAACATCGAAAACAATAGATTTTTTATAAACTATCGGAATAGGAAATGTACTCGACAAGCCATCGGCAAAAATAAAATTACCAATATGCCAAAGGAAATTGCTAAATATTTTAAACTTAAAGATGTTGAACTCTACACCGGTCACTGCTTTAGAAGAACTTCGGCGACTTTCTTGGCGGATTCAGGGGCGGATATTACGTCAATAAAAAGACACGGTGGTTGGAGCTCTGATGGAGTAGCTGAGCGTTATATCGAAAGCTCAATGGCGAATAAAACCATATTAAGCAGTCAAATTAACAAAAATATAAAACTTAATCCATCAGAGCCACAACCATCAACTTCCGGCATCTTATCTTCGTCCGTAACTCACGATGCACCACCACCACTATCTCCGACGTATACTATCTACAATGAAACGCAAGTTCCTCAGATGCAAGAACAGAGAAATACTCAAATCAACTCATCAACAATAAATGTACCAAACAAAAATGTAACTCTCTCTATCAATAATTGGACCAATGTTTCGAATGTTAACTTTTACTTTCAATTGTCATTATTTTTAATAAATGCTTATCTCATATTATTATTGTGTTAATTTTTTCGCAAATGGTACGAAAAGTAGAGTATTTTCCTCGGTGATAAAGCTGTCTTAGTCTTGGGTGAACTTAAATCCCTCGCTACACTCAGGACTCGTCTTAAATCCCTCGCTTCGCTCGTGATTTAAGTTTTTAACACCCTCGCTACGCTCGGGAGTAAACCTCGAGTCCTTCGTTACGCTCGCGATTTAAATCGTCACCCGCGACAGAAGACACTGCTTTATCCCCTTGGTTAATAATCTACTATTATATTAATATTTTTTATGTAACACTCCAAGCAAAATTCTCCTATATTAATCGACTTTTAAGACTAAACGTCTTATAGGAATCTAATAGACGCTTTGACTAAGATCCCAGCTATCTAATTACGAAACACATTTTCGATTTGCAATTGAGTCGAATTGGTTTCGTTTGACTAGAATTGCTTTCAATTTACAACTTTTGATCTAACAACAGCATCTTTTATGACGATTTGCGCTACGAGTAGTGCTTAAGTACATACGGTTTTATTAATAATTATAACAATAATTTATAAACGTTTACAGGATTACTTTGTACGAATCTTACTAGAACTTGCAGTCTTATAAGTGTATGTTATAAAACTAATTAGCAAAGTGTCGCTTTTGATCCTATAAATGCATTTAATAAGATTGTTTAATCTTGCTAATCTCTTGTTTTATTCTTCTATAAGACGTGCACTTCTATAAATGTCTTAGTATAGCTAGCTGCGGTCAAGGATATTATACGATTGATTTGTCTTAGTCGTGACTTCTAACGGATTGTTAGCACCAAGTTAGCATACCCTCCAAATTTTTATAGGTAAGATTCTTCTTATACGCGTCCTATATTTGCTTTGGGAGACATCTATGAGTGTGAAAATTGTGACTACATTGTTGTATTGGGTACTTTCCTCATGAAATCAGTCTTTAAGTAATACCATTGATGAATACAGTACAGACGTTCACTCCACAAAATCATTTAAATAAAAAACCGGCCAAGTGCGTGTCGGACCACGCACAATGAAGGGTTCCGTCTTCCGTAGTTAGGATTAATTTATCCCAAAAACAAATTAAGGTTAAGTATTATTATTTTTATATTTGATTTTATTTAACGAAAGAATTAAATGAAAGGTAAATTGCAATTTACGCTTTATGACGTATTAAAAAAAAACTACTTACTAGATCTCGTTCAAACCAATTTTCGGTGGAAGATTATATGGTAATGTACATCATATATTTTTTTAGTTTTATCATTCTCTTATTCTAGAAGTTACAGCGGGGGGGCACATTTTACCACTTTGGAAGTGTCTCTCGCGCAAACTATTCAGTTTAGAAAAAAAATATATTAAAAACCTCAATATCATTTTTGAAGACCTATCCATAGATGCCATTTGGCTACGGAACCCTAAAAATAGATATATTTGCGTGTAGTGTGACGATTCATATATTGTGGGTTGGGTACTTGTAGATAGGAAGTATATCTACCTATCTACAACTATGTAACTACAAGTATGTTGATAAAGGACTTACTAGGAAGTGTACATAGTTGTAGATAGGTAGATATACTTCCTATCTACAACTATGTACACTTCCTAGTAAGTCCTTTATCAACATACTTACCATCTTCAGATTTCTTTTTCATTTTCGAGGTTGTATGCTACAATGCAATATACTTCACTCTGTTATTCATTAGGATTCAGATTTTAATCAATCACCCGTCTCAGACTGAATACAAAAACCAAGACAGAGCGCTGCGAACACTACAGTGAGGCATGCCAAAACTACACCGCCGTTCTGTGCATACCCGCTCACATTTACAACCTTTTACTATGACCTTACAATCAAACTACACCACACAAGGTGCACACATGGTAACGAAACCAGCCTCACGTCACTGTTGATAGTGCTGTCTTGGTTTTTTATTTGGTCTGAGTCACCAGTAATGACATGCAACGTCGCAAATAGCTGTCAAATATTTATCTGTTTTGATTAATTTGGCATTATTACTGTATGAAAATAAGAAATGTACATGTATGTTACTAGCGAACTAGAATATTAATTGAATTGCAATTATAACATTGAATTTGATGTTGTACCCGTTTTAGGTGTATAAAAGGCATTTGGAAAGTTTCCACATACTTTTTTTACATCTAAAACTAAATATTCGGTGTTACGATATTAATGATTGCATTTCATAATCAATATTCTAGTTCGCTAGTTAGCCACATTTCTTATTTCCATACAGTCATATTGCCAAATTAATCAAAACAGCGAAATATTTGACATCTATTTGCGACGTTGTCCACCTTCAGAATAAACGCTCTTAAGGCGAGTCGTATTGATGGATGATATATTGATGCTTATCACCCAAGTGAGACCACGAAAGATTCTATTTAAATAAATACATACACAACTTATCAAAAACTTGACTTTTAATTCCTTCGATACCATTAGCTTGCATAATACAACATATAAAAAAAACCTGTCCGTGTATGTATGAGGATTTTGTCAGGAAAAAAAAATTCGCTGGGGAAAAATTTATTTCAATGTGGAATTTTACCGGGTTATTTCATTGGGCGCGGGCGGCCTTCATTTAGCGCATAACTTATGACCTCTGTTGAAAATTGCAATTTTTCATGGATTTGGGGTAATTTTGGTACAAAAAACGTGAATTTTAAATAGCAATAACTTTTTTATTTCCAATAATAGTTAAAAATATATACTTTTTGGTAATGTAATTGTAGTACCTATGTGCCCCTTTCGGATTGGACAGGTTTTTTTTAACTTAATGTATACATTAAACCTAGCCCTGTTAGGTATTTATAGCCGCTTCTATAGCTAACTGTTGAGAAGACGCAAAAAAGGAAATCAATGTTGTTGTTTACTGTCGGTCGATTCTGTAAAAATATTAACGTGAAGCTTAGGTGAAGTGAACGTGAAGTGAGCTGTCACTGCCACAGAATCGACCGGCAGGATGCTATGGATTAACACTATTGACAGCTCACTTCACGCTCACTTCACCTAAGTTTCACGGTGATATTTTTACAAAATCGAACGGCTGATGATTGAGAGAATGATTCTAGCTTGCTTCACTTAGTTTTCCGGAGCTCATTGTAGTAATCAGACACCCATATTCTAAGTAATTACCTACACTCCACTCCACGTTGACTCATCTCCATCATTTACATTGACAGTTAAAGCTTATTATAAATTGACATATCGTCAATTTTCCTTAGTGGAGTTGAGGAATTATGGCTCATACATGGCTTTTATTGTTAGGAGGTTCCTGTCTGTGGAGCACTGACCGCCGGCAGCTTGGACCCTATTCCCGATATCGGTGGGCTACTATTTTTAATTGTATCTATCTTAATACATTTCAAAATATATGTTATAGGTACTTTTATATTCAAATACCTATTTGTGTGATATTTATATGTACCTATATTCATGAAATAAAATAGGTAAAAAAATAAATTGTATTAAAAACGATTAACATCTCATTTCCAACTAATTATCTAAACTAATTTTATAAAGAAAAAAGATTAGATATTTCATACGTTTGTTTGTTTGTAATGAATAAACTCTAAAACTATTGGACTGATTCTAAAAATTCTTTCACCAGTTTAATGCTATATTATCACTGAGTAACATAGGCTATAATTTATGATGATGCGATGAATGACGCATGACGTGGGCGAAGCCGCTGACGGAAGCTAGTTTTAAATAATTATACTGATTTCAATCTCTGTCGAGTCGGTGGCAGCCAGCAACACATATTTTAAAAAAAACACGCTTACTTTTACAACATTTATTTTCGTACCACAATGCACTTATTTTAATAACAGCTAAGTTAAATAAAATGTATAACAAATAAATAAACAACAAAATATTCTCTAGGGATACGGGGTTTTCTAGCTGTTAATTCACTTTGTACGATATTTTGAATTCTGATGAAATTTTTGTTAGATTTTAGGGTTCCGAACCCAATGGATGCCAACGGAATCCTATTACTGGCTCCGCTGTCCGTCCGTCCGTCTGTCACAGGTCTGTATCTTTTGAACCGTAATAGGTAAACATTTAAAAAATTCTCAGAGTTTTTACTACTATGGACGCTATAACAAGAAATAATAAAAACAAAATGTAGTTTAAAATAAAGGGGGTGCTCTGCTCATACAAGAAAAGTGTTTATCCGGCGCGTCGGCGACGACGGTCCTTCGAGTCCGACTTCCCCGCCAAAGGCGATTCGCAAACGAAAGGCACATATTTATTTTTTATTTTTAGATAAAAACATATCGTACGGCGTGTTGTTTTCATGGAATTTCAAATCATTTGACTGAAGTATAAATATAAAATGTTTAGCGGCCAAATGCAAGTTTTGTTATCATATATAAGTACATTAAAGTATTTACAACTTATCTACATTACAACAAATACGTCATTAAGTAAATAAAAAAAAATTAAGGTTCCTCTGTTTAAAACATACTATTTATTTATGGTAAGTAAATCAACGTATTTTGAGTACCTAACTCGTTAATTTTGAAAAATTGTTGCTCGTATTTACCTACAGTTAAAATAACAACATAACTATTTTTTACAATGTACGGTATAGTATGTGTGTATTGTGTGTGTGTGTGTGTGTGTGTAGTGTGTTTTGAGTGTGTTTAGTGTGTGTGTGCTATCTTTAAAATAATAAATAGAATAGAATTAATATAGAATTAGTACAGTATATAGAATTAGTATAGAATTAATATGAGTACTTCGACCTGGCCATGGGTAGGTAGGTATACACCTAAACAAAAACATAAATAGGCACTGTTCATGAAGTCCAAGTTATAGTAATTATAGTAATTTTCAATACTCATTATAACAATTATTTACTTATTAGCAAATGTGGTTTTAGATATCGTTCATTATTAATAACAGGATAATTTAAATCAAATAAAAACAGACTAACTGTCTGACTCATAGAAATTATTATTGTAAAATTATTTATTACGTGAAGCAAAAACTTTGTACCCTTTTCGCGAAAATTACACGGACGGAGGAGTATGAAATTTGGCACAGTTAAAGTTTATATGGAGAAAGAGTGCAGAAAGATAATATTTTTATGTAATATACATTAGAAATAAATTAAATAAATTTAAAAAAACATGACACACTACCATGTGTTTGACACAAGATGGCTACCTTAGAATCATGACATGGCAGCATGGAATTAGTATGTAATATACAACTTAAAATTTAAATGAATTATGGTCGAATTTCGACCTTTTGGTGACCACTAGTTATTATAAAATTAAATATGACACTTTATCGACCCCTGCGTGTGTGCCTCCGTGCCTCGGAAGCCGTTTGTCCCGACTGTTGTTCGTGGATCTTTGACAGTCGCTAGTCGTTACAGTGAAAAGCCTAAAAATCTGACAATCTTACCAAGCGGTATTGTGTACTCAGTAACTGGGTGTGGAGGTCAAATGGCAGTCGCTCCATGTAAAATACTTGTATTCAGCTGCATCCGGTTAGACTGGAAGCCAACCCCAACATAGTTGCGAAAAGGGTTGGCAGAATTATTGGATATTTGCATCTAGGTACATCGATTTCTTACCTTTAAAAGCGTTCATCTATCATCCATTTTTATATACATAAGTAAATAATTCAATATTGAATTTCTTGCTTATTCGCACGTATGTAAGAGAAAATACCTAATTATATTTCTTTGCTGTTATTTCACTTAGACAACATTTGATCCTATATATTCTTAGGTTCTAGAGGATCTCTTGTACTATCGTTAAGTTATGTATTTATACATATATACTAAGTAGGCATAATAAGTAATTAATTGATATTTTTTTTAATTTTATCATTGTAAGTACAACACGGCCGATAAATCATGGCCGGTCTGAACCATAGACAATAGAGAATGGACTGCGAGTTCGTATTCAGTTGTGCAGTGAATACAGACTGAAAAGTACGAGACAATGCGAATTAGCGGCCAGTACGCAGTTGTCGAGGTCTGGTCACCCAAAGTGCAATGGAGAGGGCTATGCTTGGAGTTTCCATAAGTGATCGAATCAGAAATGAAGAGATCCAATGAGGATGTAGGAGAACCAAGGTAACCGACATAGACCGAAGAATTTCCAAACTTAAGTGGCAGTGGGCAGGGCACATTGCTCGCAGAACAGATGGCCGATGGGGCCGAAAGGTTCTGGAGTGGTGACTGCATACCGGAAGACGAAGCGTTGGAAGACTTCACAAGATCATGGGTCTAGCTTGTCCCACAAGCTGGACCGATGATCTTGTGAAGGCCACAGGAATCCGCTGGATGCGGGAAGCACAGAATCGGTCAAAGTAGCGGAGCTTGGGGGAGGCCTATGTACATCAATGGACGTCTTTTGGCTGAAATGATGAATGATGATGATGAGGCAGTTGTCTCTTTAGTAGTTACTACAGGTATTGGCCACACAGTAGCTTTGTCTCGCTCTAGAGAGTGGTCACCTTTGTGAGGCTAACGGTCAGTCCAACTCTCTATGTTACCAACTCTTCACATTTCACTCTCCAACTCTCTATCTTATATTTTGAATTGTTTTGATAATTTGTTCTCTCATATAGAAGCAACAAGAATAATGTTGTACCCAGGATTTTGTAATTATCTATATTTAAAAGAGTGTCCTTGGAGTTTCTTGCCCGTTCTTCTCAGATCTACGTTTTGGAATGGGCAACTAGCTTCAACTTTCTGAATAACTGACCACTGCTTTCAGTTTTGAGTTTTTTATGTCTATGGTCTGAACATAACTCTCCGAACTTTCGCGCATTTACATTAACTCACACTCGCCTCTTGTCACCATTTTGTTCCTAAAAAAATTTATTGCGCAGCCTTCTGCGCAGAGTTCGGACCTGCCATGATTCATCGGCCGTATTGTTACAGTATAAATAAGTAACAGTATTATGTCTTCATAGAAAACGGCTGGACGCGCTTCGAAATCTCATTGTACATATATCAGTACGCAACAGTCTCGATTGCGTGGCACTGACGCACGGCTGCGGATGGTTTATCTACCGCGCGGCCGTAGGTAATTATTTCAAGGTCACTGACGCATAATACTGTTACTTTATTATACTGTGGTATTGTAGTAGGTTGGGATTTATAATATCTATGGTTTATGCAGTCAATAATGGTAAGAAAAATCCCAGTGATGAAGTGTAGCTTAAAACATGTTATTATTTATTGCTTTAACGATTAAATAAATAGTAAGTAAGTAGTTTAATTACAAAAGCTTTGCAATAATAAATTGTAAGAAATGCGTATTTAGGTATGTTTTTCATATTTTTAAGTTTATCATTATTTGTTCTGGATTAACAAATGACACAGATTTCATATGGACCGACACTGTTTTTCTTAAACAAGTAATGTAGGTACTAAAAATACTAATATCAAACTTAAGGGTAGGTCTACAGTTAAGGGTAGGCGCCTCGCTCTTCTCTACATATTTTTGCCATCCATAATGCACCCGCCACTGCCAGAGCCTGAAAAAATAACACAATAAAATAAATTATTATTAGATATATTAATACGTGAACCAAAAACTTTGTACAGTTAATATAGAGGAGTCTAGAAAGCTAATATTTTTATATAATATACATTAGAAATAAATTAAATTTTACACACACTACCATGCGTTCGACACAAGATGGCTACCTTAGAATCATGACATTTAAATGAATTATGGTCGAATTTCGACCTCTGGGCGACCACTAGTAATAATCAAAATTAAAAAACCGACTGTAAAATCAATTATCTGAGAAGAGAAAAACAAGCATTATAATCTAGGTATAGAATTTGATGGTATTGCAGGCGGGGACAAACAAAACTTACACCATATTTTCGGATTATTGATTTCTATTGCTCGTGAGTAAGTAATACCAGCCGCAAGGGTCGATCCATCAGGTTAAGCTACGCTTGCCGAGGTTGGTCCGTTGATGGGTGACCATCTTTATATACCGAGACTCCTCCGTGCCTCGGAAAGCACGTTAAGCCGTTGGTCCCGGCTGTCATACGTGTATCTGACAGTCGTTATGGGTCGTCA
Source organism: Agrochola lota (assembly GCA_947364205.1). Lineage (NCBI taxonomy): Eukaryota > Metazoa > Arthropoda > Insecta > Lepidoptera > Noctuidae > Agrochola > Agrochola lota. Next base: position 18,116,044 of record OX376228.1, read on the forward strand.
GAAGCCCGAAAATCTGACAAACAGTCTTACGAAGGGTTATTGTGCGAGGCACTCGCTCCATGTAAAATACTAGTATTCAGCTGCATCCGGTTAGACTGGAAGCCGACCCCAACAAATTTGGGAAAAGGCTAGGCAGATTGATTGGTTTTAAAATAAAATAAATTCATTGTAATTTCTATGCAGCTAAAGTTGTGCTAAGTTCCGCTGCGACTAATTACGATAACCAAACTACTTAATTACAGTAATGGAGCTAGTAATAGCAATGATTAGGCTATTAAAATAGTTTAGATGTTACGTATTGAACGTAGGTACCTAGATTATAAATCAGCTGAATGGATCAGCAACACACGATAAATAACAATCTGTTTCATTTTGACAGTTCAACAACATTCTTTGCGTTATTAACGGCAGACAAAGTTTTCGAACATATGAAGCAATGGATTAGCAGTATATATCCTTCAAAATGATTCAGATTGTGACTGATCGTGTGTTACGCTATTAGGTTGCAGTATAATTAGATCGCAATTTATAAAAATGCAGTGCGTTGTTTGTCAGTTAAGTGTTAAAAGCATCCACATGTAAAATCTCTTTTAGGGATGTTGACTAGGTAAAAAAAAAATATTAAATCAGTCAGCCTGACAAAAAAAATTACACGTATTTTTTGCTTTATCATAATAAATGAATAAAAAAATATTTAGATAAAACGCATTAAAGTTGGAGAGCTCGTTACGTCACAAGTCAGTATAAAATCTACCGGACATGCCAAAATTTAACTCAATGTATTGCCGTAATCTTTTGATTACTAACATAAAAAATGAAAAAATACTGTAATTTTTTTTTTGTCAACATCCCTACTATAGTTGAGACACATTTCTTAGCAAAACTCGTCTTGGGTGTAAAGAGGAGCTAGGTAGGTATAGTATTCGCCTTTTGCGGTCATTGCCTTTTTCCTAATATCTCTCTGTAGGAACCCAAATAATAAACTATGTATGGTTTTACGTTATTGGAACATGTTGAAGAGCAGAGATTCAGGACGTTAACGGACTTTATTTCAGTTTTTTAAATAAAAAATGCTTGAAAATGTAGGTGGGTCAATGACCGCTTTTGCTATGTTAAAACGCGATGACTATACGTAGATGTTAAAAGTATCTCTTCAATAGGGATGCTGACAAAAAAAAAATTTTTGTCCGTCAGGTAGATTATTAAAAAATATTAGACAAGTATTTATTCTGTTTTTACGTAGTCAACAGATTACGGCAATACATTGAGTTAAAATGTGGCATGAAGTCACTCCCCGTTAGATTTTATAAAAATTTAAAAATAGAATAATAATAATAAAAAATAAAAAATACTGACATGTGACGTAGCGAGCCCCACTCCCCAACTTTAATGCGTTATATCTCAAAGATTTTTAATTAATTTGATAAAGCAAAAAATACGTGTCTAATATTTTTTTATTATCTGACTGACGGATAAAATAGTTTTTTTTTTCCCACAGTCCCTATTATAGTTGAGACACATTTCTTAACAAATGTCATCTTCGGTGTGAGAAAGCAGATTATGTAGATAGGCAGGTAGGTACTTTTAGGCGGTATTTCCGCGGTTTTCTCTTCATCATCTTTGGCAGCTTTGTTCCACCCACTGCTGAGTATAGGCCTCGTCCTTTTGTGCCAAGCTTCCCTGGTCTGTACGAGTCTCATCCAGGTGTTTCTGTCTGGTCTGCGATTTTCTGTAGGACGTCGATCTACCTGGCTATTGGTCTACCAACGCTCCTTCGACCGGTTTTCTCTGAAATAAAATTTCTCACCTGCATTAAAACTAAGAAGATACCAGCCATGCCGATCCCAGCTGCATGGGACTGCACCCAATATCCGAAGGACGTCGAGCAACCGGTGGCATGTGCTACAGTCAAGGTGCAGTTGAAGGTGGCCACGGCCCCGTAGATGTGGTTGCAGCAGCTGACTGGCAGACCCTGAGTGTCCTGCGTATGCAGGGGTATGAACCAGTCGCTGGCGTTATTAACACCGCAGCATTGGAACTGAGGAAGAGTTTGGTAAATAATACATTTATTTCGCTCTCAAAGTACAATAGTAAATTAATTTAAAAAGTGAGAGTTAAGGAGTTTGTTGATTTTAAATATTACCAACTCCCAAACTAAGTCAAACTTGTATTTTGGGAGTTAGTGGTTCTTAAGATGTGTGTTGGCTGCGTAGACGAAATCAAGTGACGCATGGCCATAATTAGGTCTGCTATAGACAAGCTGAAAAGAGTCTGGAAGAATCGCAACATCATCAAATTGAACAAAACCTGGCTTATTCGGGCATTAGTATTTCCCATGTTCCTGTTCTCTTGGAAATGAGGTACTGGAGGAAAATGCTTGGAGTGGACAGAATTTAATACTCCAAGAACTCGGCATCAAGCAGAGTCCATCGGTTATAGTACAGGGGCTTTACTCCCGATAGTTTCGATAGTTCGGAATCAATCGAATTAAATTCCAATTCATACTCTTGAATCCGACACTAGCGCACGATCGTGCGGCGGTTCAAAGCGAAACTAATTTCGATCGAAAGATTCGTTAGAATGGAAAAGTACGTACTCCACACGCCATACAGGCTCGAATATTCCAATTCTTTGGGCATGTGTCACGGGGAAACTATTCCATAGAACGTCTTGTAGTGCAGGGAAATGTCGAAGGAACAAGAGGACGCACAGAACGCCCATGCGATGGACCAACCAGCACCCTAACTGCGTAACACACAATCAATCACAATCTGTTTCATTTTGACAGTTCAACAACATCTATTGCGTTATTTACGGTGTTGAGCAGGCAATTTTTTCCAACATATGAAGCAATGGATTAGCAATATCCTTTAGATTATGATTGATCATGTGTTACGCAGGTTAAATCCGCAGTGGGCGGCCCATAACACGAATGCACACTATGTTACAGTCGACAGAAAAGGATGGCATCGTATCGTGAGGCAAATCACGGCTGTTCGAAATCTATTGCAACGTAATGACCACGACCGCTCTGTCAGGAGTGCACCGGCAAAGTAGAAGAGTAGCATGACGCTTTCTATTTTTACGAAAAATAGACACAGCTTACTATACAAAGTGCCATTTTGTTTTTCCATTTTTGACACATCACCGTAGAAATCCTTCTACAATCTATCATTTTGTCTTTCGTTTCTAACGATCTTTATCTAGGTCCTTTCTTCAGTAGACTATTTCAGAAGAAAGTTTTCTATCCCAAACTTTCAAAATCACACTGACAACTGACAGTTTGATTTTGGAATCGCCATGCTAAAGACAGTAGAAAACTTTCTACTCGACGGCCACAAATGATAAATACGGTTATCTACAAAACAATGATTTTACAAGAGAGCGTTTTGATCGCACACCAGTGATACTTAATAGAAGAACAAGGCTAAATTCTCCTATTTTACATCATTTAGATCATAGGGCGAAGGAAATGATTAAGGCCAGTATTACCGTGATATTTTTTTGTTCCAAAATACGGTATATCGACACTTTGAGAAAAACTGTTGTAGTTGTCTGTATACACGTGACTTATCAGTCAAAATTGAGAATCAAACAGGAAAAATAATCCTATGACAAAACAGAATTCTGAGTCGAATTATGTAAAAGAGTGAATTTCGTAGAAAAGTGCAGTTGACTCTTTCTACTTTGCAGCATTTTTTATTAATATGATAAAGCAAAAAATACATGTCTAATATTTTTTTTATTATCTGACTGACGGATTTTGTTTTTTCCCAGTCAACTTTCCTATTGGCTCGCCCCTTAATATATCTACGACTACTGCGGCGTTTTTTATCGAGAAATTTTAATTATTTTATGTTTCTGTTCTACGAAAAGTTTGGAAATATCACATAGTTACTTATATTACTTTTATTTTATTCCTAAATCTTGTCAATTTCGTGAAAAATCTAATTTACGAATGGCAGTTTGGTTTGGTCACCACTGCCTAACTTTTCAGGAATACAGGTGTCATATTCCGTAAGTTTGCGTGCACACTGAAAGCATATCATAACGTTGCGTGTGTACTGAACAAGGTGAGGGTCAGGGGGTGAGATACTAATGGTAGAGCTGGCCATTATAAATTAAAGGCACTACCTCCACTAGAAGGCTTGGCCGGCTCCATCAAGCTACATTTAACATTGAAAATGCGGCCAAATGGTAGTCGGTCTCGCATACGATGGGTTTCGTATCAGAAGCTTTCTTTTATAGGAACAATTTCTAACTTTTTTTATTTATTGTTATAGTGTGGCCATAGTAGTACACACTCTGCGAAAATTGCAAGATGTCCACCTATTACGGTTCAAAACATACAGCCCTGTGACAGACTGATGACAGCGGAGCTTTAGTTATGGAAACCCGTTAGCACCCTTTGAGTACTGAACCCTAAAAAGGTTATTTAGTGTGGTGTTTGGTTCAAATACACAGAACACAGAGGTCACAAGGGGTGTTTACTCATACAGAATTCATCTTCTCACTTGGTCTTTTCGGTCGCTTTAAAATAGGTACTTCCAAGGGCCAGATAAAAACAGACGAAACTAGGCCAGATACCTACTCAGGTATTTCGGAAAGACTACAATGAACCATCATACGTAAGTACAGTTAGTGCCATCCACGAAGACGCGCCCCACTCCGCGATTACTGCACTGACTTTAGTACGGAGCGGAGCGGAGTGGGGCGCGTCTTTGTGGATGGCACTATCTATATTCGTACTGCAACAGATAACGATTTGGATAACAGCTCAAAAAGTTTCCTAGAAAAACACATTTTCTGGTGTAAAGGTCTTTATCATTCGATTCTGATCTATGATTCCGTCAATAACGTGATTTATCACATGAAGATGGGTCTTATTGTCTGTAATGGGTACCTAGTTCTGACCCATCCATGGTGATACTTAACCACGATTATAACCAATGTACTGCAATTGTTTCTTATTTAATGTGAACTCGAATAATGACTTCATTGTGTTCATTACAATTCATACATAACAGTCCTCACTGCTGTGACACAGACCTTCTTTCTGTGAGAGGGAGTGAGCCGTAATCTACCACGCAGGCCCAGTGCGGGTTGGTGGATGTCACATCTTCGAATTTTCGGTTCTAGGATCATGCCTGTTTATTCACGATGTTTCCCTGAGAGCAGTGGTGATGAAATAATTTAAAATAAGTCTGTCGTTTGCCAGGGTTCGAATTTACGAGCTACAACAGGTAAGTCACGGCCGTTACCACTGGGCCACCACCGCTCGTGGTAGTTCAAATCTATTTTAAGGTACATCGAGCATTTCTAATAAGTAGCAAAAATCAACTAAAATCTTTGTTCGTCGTAGTGACGTCAGGCAGTAAACATCTTTACGTACCACATACATTGTCGCTAGAGAATAGTGCTAATTTATCATCATTATCATAATCAACTAGGGAATGCAGAACCGGTTTTGTTTTAAAGAACCGGGTTTTTTAAGGTTCTTTTGGCTAAAGAACCGGGATTCCCGGTACTTTCGATGCTTTATGTAAGCCTTTCCAACATAGTAGGGTTAAAAGTGTTGAAACGGAGAAAATAAGAGAGACGAAAAGACAGGACAAATTATAAACATTTACATCAAATCAAATAAAACGTTTTATTTCTTGTTTTATAGACACAAAATCAGTTTTATTTAGTACTAGCTTAGAGCAGGTGTAGGTACCAGTCCGTCATAGAAAAGGCAGAATCTTCCGATCTTGCCTGGTGGGAATCATGACCTAGGATTTTCTACCATACCACAGCCCTTTTGATTGCAATCACTACGTCTTCAGGATTTATAATGTCAGTGTGATGAAGTGTTAATTCGATTATTGAGAATAAATCAAAATCAAGGCTCCTAGTTGAGGCTCATTATCTGTGCACCTGCCGTACTCTATAAATTGACTGCCCGTCTGGCGGAATGTGCTAAATGAAGCGTTATCATGGTGAAGAAGGATCACACAATCAAGCAAAGAGGCAAAAAAAACGATGGAATTATCAATATGATATTATTGTGTTTTCTATTGTACCTGTGTATCCTTTGTTGGAGATCCGAAAATGAAAAAAAATATATAGTTTGCTGTTGTACTACTAGGTAGCATGTGTTTGTGTATTCCACTTTATGCGGTCGGGCTCTAGGCAATAAAATTAGAAATATTCTAAACACAAAGTATTTTTTCTCGGAAGTTCCGGGATTTCCCATGACTATCACTATAATCAACCTATGGGTCCAGTCCAGCACCTACGTTACACATTTTCAATTACAATCTGAATGATTTTGAAGGATATAATCATCTAATAATCCATTGCTTCATATGTTCGAAAAGTTTGTCTGCTCAACAGCGTAAATAACGCAATAAATGTTGTTGACCTGTCAAAATTAAAGCCATTGCTACTGTAAGTGTGTTCGCAATTATCCCTCTGTTCATTTCCAATTGCACGCCATCTAGCGCATTTCTCGGCTAACTGCCGCGCCGTAAGCAAATGGAGCGCATTTGAGGAAAATAATTAAAGAAAAATAAGCGTAACCAGGCACAAAAGGTGTATCTGGTAAGGCCTACTTTTTAACCGAATTCCAAAAAGGAGGAGGTTCTATGTTCGTAGCGTATGTTTTTTTTAATGTATGTCCACTTATTCTCCGTCAATTGTGGACCGATTTCGAAATTATTTTTTTGTATGAAAGGGTATGCTCTCAAGTTGATCCCATATAAATTTAAAGTGAAAAATAACCTTATGTTTTTTTTTTTTAATTTGAGTTATTTTTCACTATGTAGTGGTTTTTTTTTTTGAAAGTCGGTTGTTTGTTTTTTTGTAAAAAGATTTTGTTCTTCCTCAGATAGGCCTTTAGTACAAAGCGGTAGTACTCTTATCCAGCTACCTCTTAGCCAACCTGCGAAGATCATCGGGACACGTAGCCTGAGGGCTTTTTACCAAATAATATATACCTAAGTAATTAGTTCAAATCAATACTCACATCCTCCTGAACCTGGTCCCAAAGCTTGGTGACTTCGACGCTCTTATTGACGCCATACAGGTCCATTGTGGAGATGAGCTGATGCTGCACCAGCACCACTGTGTTGCCCTTCAGAACGTACCCAGCGATGCAGGCCGACAGTTGGAAGATAAACATCAGAATCATGGCGCCAACGAACTGGAAATGTTAAGATATGATGATCAGATTCATAGGGAATAGTGATTAGGATCTTATAGAAGACAAGTCGTGTACCCAATGGGCTTCCCCATCGGGAAATATAACTAACTTCCATTCAAACTTTCATCCCTTATCAACACTTTCGACTCCACCCACTTTTCATAGAACTCATACGCCATGCCGCCATACATATTGGAAGTGAACCCTCCGGGAGGGTTACCGGCATTACGTTTGCGCTAAAGCTAACCATTGCGGACGATCAACGGAATTAGGTTTAAAACCGTGTTATAAAAAACTGTAAAACGAAGTGAAATAGTATTTTCAGGTTTCTTGTCGCTATACGTAGTTTCCACCCTTTTTTTTGTGAATATTTGTAACCATGAAAAAGAAAAAAGCGACTAGGGTTCTCTATCGGCCGTATTGTGTGCGACCGTACCAGTAGTTATTACGTAGTCGTAGCCCGGTACAAATCGGTGTCTCTTGAGGCAACTCAAGTAGTCCGTGGGTGCGCGATGGGCGTGTTTCTCTGGAGGTCGGAGGTCGGGGTCTAGAGAGACCATAGTTTTGATCCATGCGCTGGATGTGTGAGATTAATGCGATTGCTGGTCGGCTGGAGAGCCGTGGCTTTACGAGTGGTGTGTGGGTTTTTTGCTAACTGTCTAAGGCTCTTAGTGAAAAAGATGATTGTGTGAAAAACGATGGTTTTGCTATGATTAATCAAAGTTTGTTTAGTTAATTGAGAAATAGAAGTATTATAGTTCATTGTTAAAACAATAAAGTGTTGAGGATCAAGTGTGTCCTAATCTCAAAATTTTGAACCCGTAAATGGTCAGAATTGGCCGAGTCGAACATGCACTGTTTTTGAGTTTTGGTTGCAGGTTATCACACGAGAACGTATGTAAGCAGGATGGCCGTGCGTGTCGGAAATACGTTACTGAGTTGACTTATTGACTAATCGAGACGCCAGCGCCGCCCCGTGGCGGCGCTCGACAGAGTCTACAACATAACGCTCGGACCGGCCGCCGGCCGGGGCTAAGCAGAGCAGAGCGGACTTCATGAGTGGCGGTCAAGCGGTGAAGATGTTTAGAAACTGTCTCGCGTTTCGAATAGTTGTGTCGTGTACCTACAGTGTGTGAAATGCTAGTGTGATTTATGTTATCGTAAATTATAATTTGATCTGAACTGCAACGGTTTTTGTATTGCGCAATAACCAACACTACCCATTAGTACGCCCTGCACCACAGTAGTTAAAATATGCCTGATAACGAAAGATACACATACCCTCCTCCGACAATATATAAACTAACAAATTTTGTTAAAATACGAGTATACTTACATCAGATTTTATTTTCACGGTTTTTATTGCAGTATTCGCAACAAAAAAAAAACTACATTTATAATTAGCCCTCCGCGAGGCCTCCCGGCATCCCATATGAGACTAGGTGAACCCTCCAGGAGGGCTCCCAGCACTGAACGTGTAACTGAATGAATTTTCACAAATCCTTCCTTAGTGCGCCTGCTCACTTTCGTTATTAAAAGAACTCTTGTGCATTTTATGCTCCTGCAGCGGTTTAAGGTACAATTTCGTAACCGACCACCAGGCGGCAGCAGCAGGCGACGTGTCGCCGCGACACGACTGGTTTCTATGTATTTCTATGAAATATCTTCCGTAGCTAGCGACACGTCGTCGGTTTCATAGAAATACATAGGAACCAGTCGTGTCGCGGCGACACCTCGCCTGCTGCTGCAGCCTGCGGTCGGCTGCGGAATGGTACCTTTAGGCTGTGCGTTTTCTGTCAGTCAATGAACTCAAGATTTTAATAAAGTAAGTAGGTACATCTTCGATCGAAGAGGTACATAGCAAAAGTAAACCATTTTGATTTTATTCTGGATTGCCTTTTGCCCGCGTGTATCAGGATTAAAAGTACACTATGCCCTAACCCAGCACCCTAATTCCGTAAAACACGATCAATCCCAATCTGATCATTTTTGAAGGCTATTGCTAATCCATTGCTTCATATGCTCGTTCGTAAATAACGCAATGAATGTTGTTGAACTGTCAAAATGAAACAGATTGTGATTGATCGTGTGTTACGCAATCAGGGTGCAGGTCATGGCTTACCTGTGTGCCTAATGTCATCAAAATCTGTTCAGCCGTTAAGGTAACAACAGATAGACAGGGGCCTACCACCACCTCTAAAGCAGTATTATTTTAATCTTACTTCAGTGAGGGAAAGAGATGGAGCTATACGCCCTGTAGAGCTTCGTCGCTTTAGAGGTGGTAGGCCCAGACCTACTTTCACATTTATAATATTATTACTTAGTATAGATATGGTTTATTTTTATTTTTATCTCTTATCTCTCGTCTTCAATAATATCCTGAAACTTGAAGCTAACCATAAATCTTGTAAAATCGCAGTCCTGAGCCACAAACCAAAAAGCTTGTTTGTGGCTCACTGATGTACATACTGTAGTACCCACCCTTAGAAAGTTATGATATCACAGGCTCATAGGTGTTTACACCGAAAACCAAAAAGAAAACAAAACTTTAAATGAACAATTAAATCGTATCTACTATCAGTCACAGAGAATAATAGCAGTGTACTAAATTCAAAATGGAAACTAACTAGAAAGTAGGTACTTATTATTTTAAGAAATCAGAAAATAATTTAAAAATTCGGTTACCTCGCATAGGTACCTATAACCCCTATGTCATGAAAGAAATAAAGCAAAATACCTAAACTATTTTCGTAATAAAGATCTAAACACCTTGGCAAATGAGAGTTATGAAATTGTAAGTTTGAGAAGTCAGAGTGCAACAGGAGTGAAGAGTGCGTCTCGTTCCTCGCTCCCTGGCGACCCGTTTGTTTGACGCGTGATCCATGAATCGAGAATAATATGCGTGATCAACATCCTTAGTCTGCGGATCCAAGTCCGAGGGACCGATCGGACGGAACGTGATCGAATCGAAGTACTAAATGACCGAAGTACTATTAAGCTTAGGGAATAGTTCATTCTAGTACAGCGTCGTGAATGAATTCTTAATAGTAGATAGTACATGTACTACACAAGCCTAATTCCTGCCTTATTGTAGAGGTGATTATTATTATAGACCAAGTCACTGGTTGTTGGGTGGAGTGCTGGGTCCGATCCCCAAGTCAGGCAAATCTATTTTATTAATTTCTTTTTGGAAATTTTGAGTTGCTCGGAATCCGGATTTCTCAATGACAAAGGGCTCATCCGGAATTGGCCCTATTGAAGACTTATCATTCAAGTCGAATGGGGGGGGGGCAATCTTTAGGTCAAACAAAGAATCAGCATTGCCATACAACGTGGCAACGCTTCTAGCCTTTGAGGTAATTTTCCCACTGACAGCGATGCAGACGATTTTTTTTATACCCACCCAAAGAGCTCTCATCGGCTCTTCCCTTAATTTTATCTTTATTTTTTTCCTTTAAGTACATACTTCTTCTTTTCGTGTTGTTATTGACTAATATGGTGTCAGAGTTTTTACCCGCCCATCCTCTGACTTGGCTTCACATGCCGTCGAGAAATATCTTTCAGGCATGGTTTCCTCACGATGTTTTCTTTCACTGTTTTCGAAGCAAGACATACTTGTGCATAAAATACGTATATATTTTAGTGTTAGATTGTATTATATTTAAGATGTGTTAAGAAACGTTGTATGGTAACCCAGTAAATAAAATTATATTATCAGTCGAAAGTGATTTTGTGTATGGGAAAAAGATCAATAGTGATAATGCTAAATTGCTGATACATATTTAAATATTGATAAAGAAAAAAAAACACTTTGTTGGAAAGATTGTTATCGTCTGACAATACCTACCTACTTAAGTAATGATAACACAATACAGCTGAACAAACTATTTTTTTTCTGTAAACGGTTTTTTAATAAACGCGCAAGCGTGGTGCCTACCAGACACCACACTCTAAAAATGCGTTTGATTTTATTATTGAAGGTAAAAGGCCGAATCTGTAGGCACCTCTGTGGTGCCTACAGATCCCGTTAGCTTTTCGATGTACTTAAGAAAAATATTTAGATAGATGTAAGTCCGGTGTGGTCTATCTTATCTTTTCGTTCGTTTTGTTTGCAAGTATAAAGTTTGCACACAGGAAATCATGGCGACGTTGGGTGTGAATCTACGAAAAGATTCCTTTGTGTTGACTGTTAAACCTTATCCACATATACACATTGACATTGTTGAAAATTATATACAAAATGACATGATTACTTTATAAATTATATTATTTTAATTATTGTGAATGTGAGGACTATGTGTAATTTGGCATATGTATATACGTATATATTAATCATGCCGACAAAGTGGTAAAATATTTTTTTTTAGGGTACCTCTCCTACACGTAAAGTGGGGATGTTTTTTTTTTCCTCATCTACCTCATGTTGTGGGTTATCGTTAGAAAGGTCTTTCTAAAATATTGTGAGTTTGTCCCAACCATTTTTAGATTCAGGGATCCGTTTGCGAAATATTAAGCTTTTAACTGAATCTCCTAGCTAAATGGTTGTACTTGGACTTGTGAAAAAATTCACAGCAGTAGTATATATAACGACATTAAAAGGAAAACTATGAGAGCTAAGTAGGCTGTACAGGTTAACGAGAAATAATCAAACAACTTAAATTTGCAGTTTGAAAAACATGATCACCCATACATTTCGTATGGGAGAACACGTTTTTCAACTACAATGTTAAGTTTTTTCTTGGGATAAATTCATCCCAACTATGGAACCCTTTATTGTGCGTGGGCCAACACGCACTTGGCCGATTTTTGCTTTTTTTTTTCTTTTGTATTTTTTTTTTCTCAGTTTTAATGATGGTCTGGCAGTTTGAGTAGTTGATGCGGCCTACCCTAATGTCCTTTCTTTGGTATTGTTCGTCAAGTTCAGCTCCACGATTACTGACAGATGCTTGCACTGACTGGACAGGTCCACTCAAATCTGTGGGGTGAGTCCCCACTTGATTGTGGGGACTCAATCAAGCAAGGGCGGATCCAGGGGGGTTATGGGGTCATGACCCCACGTTTTTTTTTTTTTTGAGGATGGGAAATCATCAAATGACTTCTCCCGCTCTGGGCAGAGCAAGAGGGTGTGTCAGACTTTTACTGACTAAAACCCACCCGTGTTCCTTCCGTTGCCTGTGTGCCGGGGCCGCGATATCCCTTTCGAACAAACCCGCAACCCCAGGTCATGACCCCCCCTGGGCTGTGTTTAGGTCCACCACTGTTATTTTTTCTAATCTCATTGATAAATTTAATCTAATAAATACTTCGTATAATGTTGCGACGTATGTGTTTGGCACACATGCGCGAACGACACGCAAAATAAGACTATGTGCTGTTATACAAAACAACCAACTGGAACCGGGCTCCTAGCTTCTGACGTTTCATAAGTGCCTGTAGGTTCTTCTGAAGCTAGCAACTAGACGTAGAAATTAAATACTCCAGAATAGTGTCAAGACAAGCCGCCCAGGCCCCTAGGCCTGGCGGCCCCCAAATCTTAAGAAGTACTTTTTCATGATATCCCAAACACGGTCAAAATATATTCAGTAAGAAGCAGTTAAAAGTTGGAGGCTGAGCATGAAAATTATTGAGCTCGCTTCGCTCGCTACATTCTCATAGTTTTGCATAAGTCGACAAAGGAGCTCCTATTTAGGTATGACTTTTCAAAACAAAAAACCTTGCCTACACAAGGCGGTGTGCTAAAATGTTCGGTGTGCTTGAATTCTATATTCTTCTAACTCTCATTTTTTTCTGCATAAGTCGACAATTCAACACCTATTTCCGTAAGGATGTTCAATAGAAAAATAACGGGAAATTCCCGGATGAGGTTAAAAAAAAATCGAGCTCGCCTTGCTCGCTCCTTAAGGGAGGGAAGCATGAAAGCAAGCTCGAGATAATTTGCTACTCTTTTTCTTTCTTTTCAGAAATAACCTATTGAGGAAACCAAAGGGACCTCCCTGAAAAAAAAAACCTGCCTGTTGCAAGGTCCATGGCGTAGGTAGATTATAATAACGCACGTTACAATTGTTTTTTTTGCTATCATTATTCTTTTTTTGCAAAATATTACTAGAAATACCTACATAAACAGAGATGACCGGGGAGTTTTATTTTGTTTTGCCGCCCAAGGCCCTCGACTGGCTTACTCCGCCACTGGTTGGAGCCTGTCCTGACTGGACCCCAACTATGTGCCCCCCCCCCCCTTTACTCGATGGCTGGATCCGCCCTTGTTCCCAAGGGCAGATTATAAACTATCGAAAAATAAGGCGTTAAATTGTAAATGATTTGTTGCCGTTCACAACTTTTCGACAGTTTATAACGTTTATAAACGTAATTATAAACTAAGGGCTGACGCCCACTTATCCATATCCGGTTCATATTCGATTCGTGTAAGATACGAGAAAAAGACGGACGGGATATTCACGTCCTAGCGTTCGCGCACTTATCCGTATTTGATTCGTTTAGTTTGATATACTCGGTTTTGATCCGTCAAAAAACGACTCGAAATGAGAACTTACGAATCGTACACGAACGGAATACAAACCGTATACTATAGGCATGAGTGCACAATTACTGTAAGCTTATTGATATTTTTATAATATACATTAGAAATAAATACAGGACTATATACAAATATTATTAAATCATATTAATAACTATTTACACTAGGTACTAAATATTAAAAAAAAACAAAAGGACACTTTATTAGGATGGCCAAACCGGATCAGAAACGAACACGAATCGAATACGATACGGATTAGTGAGCAAACGCCCTAACGAAGTTCTAAATTATACGGTGACATATCTAACACTACAACTACTGAACTCATAATGAAAAACTCAAGGCTAAAAATAATAAAAACACCTACCACAGCATCTCCCAGGCAACACAAATAATAACAGTCAGTCGTGCATGACGAAAACAGTGAAATGCAGCCGAGTCAGGCTGTGCCTACCATTTTTACCGACTTCATTATTTTTTGAGTTTTTACTTTCGTTTGAGTATAGATTTCGATTGTTTTGGTATATTGGCGTATGCTAGGTGTCATTATGGTATAGTTATTTATGCTATAAGTGCGGAAGGTAGGCGATTTCCGACGATTGGCATTTTAAGTCGACACGAGTCGAAAATCATCTTACGCACGTGTATCATACAACGTTTTACTATGCATTGTGCGAGGAAATTTAAAAAAAAAACGAGCGAGCCTTACGGCGGCAGTCGCCTGTGATGTGTAACATCTAACATACGACGACGTATATAAATGATAAAAACATAATTCATGACTTTCACTTTGGCTTTGATTTTTACTTCGACTTCGACTTCGACTTCGACTTTGACTTTGACTTTGACTTTGACTTTGACTTTGACTTTGACTTTGACTTTGACTTTGACTTTGACTTTGACTTTGACTTTATCTTTGACTTTGACTTTGACTTTGACTTTGACTTTGACTTTGACTTAAATAAACAGAAAAGTAAAAAGCACTAGTGAAAAAAAGTGCTACTTTCCGCACAAATTGACTGCTTGGAAAACGCTCTTTTCGAGCAAATGCATTGTAAAATAAATTTATTCACTGTTTTCTGTTGACTAATGTAAATTATTTTGCATGCTACTGTATAGAATCAAGTTTTTTTTCTAACTGAACAGACAGCAGAGCTGCTGGTGAGTTTGTTGCGCCACTTCTTCTTCCCAGCTAAAGCACTAGGAAGTGGTGAAGGGTGGGCGTTTTGGGGGACTGTCTTATGTAATTTTTACGTTCGAAAAGTGCTGATTCTCAGCCTAGTTTGATTATATGACTTTTGAATTTTATTAACAGACTTCTTAAACAAGTGCGTGCTAAATGGTTGGTTCTAGATATGTGAAAAAAATTACAGCAGTAGCATTGATAAAGAAATAAAAAGGAAAACTATTACAGCTAAGTAGGCTCAAGTTAACGAGTAATAACCAGCTTACATTTGCAGTTACTAAAACATGTTCTCCCAAACATTTCGTATGGGAGATCATGTTTTTCAAACTGCAAATTTAAGTTGGTCGATTATTACTCGTTAACCTGTACAGTCTACTTAGGTCTGATAGTTTTCCTTTTAATTTCGTTATATATAATACTGCTGTGAATTTTTTGACAAGTCCAAGTAAAACCATTTAGACAGAAGGGGGGGGGGGGGGGACACTTGACTCTAACCGTGAACCGATTTTGAAATTCATTTTGCATTCCGATTTGGTAGAGACAACTTGCGCGATGGTCCCATTTGTATTTAAGTTAGCTTTATAATATGCATTTTTTCCACTAAGTGTATGTTGATGATGCTATAATTCGTATTGTAGGGTAGGTATCACAACAAAAAAGAGAAACATAAAAACTTTTTAACAAAAAAAAACACCAGTAAGTGAAAAATTACTTTAATTTGGAAAGTCAGTGTCTTTGGTTTTGTCTTTCGTTTTTGCCACCTACTTCTGAAATTGTACTGTTTACGTGGTCAGTCTTGTCTATTCCTGTCTACTTTAAAAATTAGAGAGGTATCATCTGCAAACAGTACAATGTCACAGATACCTATTAAATAGAATGGTATCCAAGTCATTTAAATACACTAAGAATAAGAATGGACTCAGTGTTGAGCATTGAAGTACACCTAACTGAACTGGTAGCCCGGAAGATTTCACACCATTAACATCTACACACTGAGACCTATTATTTAAATAAGAATTTATTACTTTGAGAGCTTCGTTTTGGACACCGTGATGAAGTAGTTTATTTATGTATTTATTTGCTAACATGTATAACAATTTTAATGCATGCCTACTAACCAGTAGGCATGCATTAAAATTTCATGACACAGTATTAAGACATGCACCCTGTAAGAGCACTGTAAATGTTTCATATCAAATGATTAAATTACATAATATAATATTGATTCTAATTATTACAATACATTACATTTTAATAAACATTTAGTTATTTAATTATTATTATTTATTACATTTTATTTCCAATAAATCATTATTATTAATGCTTTCATGTATTTTAGTCACTATAGTTAATCATAAACATAATATAGTAGTCATTTATTATTTTACATTTAAGTACGTCAAGCATATTGTTACAAGGTCAATCAATTCACAATTTGTCAGTTTTAAATTCCTCAATGGTATAGTAGCCTTTTTTATTAACAGAGATTTGAACTGTTTCGAGAAAATCTAGTCATTTGGTAGGGATTTTAAAATTTTCCAGTAGTATATTAAATATATTTGCTAGTCTTGAATATGGGCTTTTCCCGAAAACTTTTAAATTTGTGATGGGCAGTATTAGTCTATTCTTGTTCCGTCGGTTATAGTTTTCGTTTAGCTCGATATTAGATTTGAAGAGGTGCCTATTTTTCCTAACGAATATACAGCTTTGCAGTACATACATTATATTGCTGGTAGTGTGAGAATTTTTTCTTTAATAAAGTGTGGCCTACAACTCTCTCGTTGGTTTATGTCCATCAATATTCTGATATATTTCTTTTGCTGGATGAAAAGGTCCAAAAAGCCAGTACTGTCTCCCCACAGAATAATACCATAATTTAGCCAGGAGTAAGCGTACGCAGAATAGGCAGATAAGGCTTATAGTCTATCTTGCATTTCAACGTGCTTAGTGCATAAATAAATTGGGACAATTTTGCTCTTCTACTTTCTACATGTTTCTTCTAATTCAAGTTTGAGTCTAACGTTACGCCTAACGCCTTTACGCATAAGCGTGTCTTGGTGCGCGCAATCAAAGGCTTTAGAGAGATCACAGAAAACTCTGTAATGTCTCCAAAGCCTTTTGCGAGTTCTCCCATGCGTTAAAATTGTGTTTCAGCAAACCTTTTGTAAAGCCATATTGTTCATCATGAAGAAGGCTGTTTAAATTAAAATTAAATTTTTGAGTGTGGTGTTTCGAATTTAAAGTTACTCGTATTTTTCAATTTGAAGAGTTTTTTTTTGTATTGGTCTGCATTTTAATCAAATACCGACAATTTCTTCTATGAAATAAAACCCAGCATGAGACCCAATTATTGTACTTACGATAAACTACCTCCTCTGAAAAACGTCGTCGTCAACCTTCCGCCCTTCCAATGTTCATCTTCCATACATCCCTAACAGCCGTCATCTCTGTATTCAGCCCTTCTAGCCATAACTATCATCTATCCTCCCCCCAAACCCCCCCTTTTAGCCTCGTGGTCGCAAGCGCGACTGCAGAGCGTGGGGTCCCGGATTCGATTCCCAGGTCGGGCAAAGTTGGGCACGCCACAATTGTGGCGATAAGTCCCCTCTTTGAGGAGTGGCTAGAGAGGCGCCACGGCGCGGCGTCCTCACCTTCCGCCTGACGGAGGTCCTCACCGGACATGGTTGTTTCGGGGAGTTCCTGTTCAGGATAAAGCGGTGTCACCACTGTGTGGATCGCCCGGAGGACACGGTGGAGCATACGGTGGAAGTCTCCCCGGCTTGGGCGGAGCACCGCCATGTTCTCACGAAGGCGATCTCTCGCATCCGGCCCTGGTTCGGAGCGAGAGTGCATGGGAGGCCGTCACTTCCTTCTGCGAAGCGGTGGGCAGGGAACGCGCGTGGGAGAGGCAAGGTTCGCACCCTCGCGCCCCTAGTCGCCGCAGGAGACTCCCCGGGCGTCGGGAGTCGCAAGCCGATTTCCGGCCACCGTAGGCGCGGGCTTGCAGACGGTGAGCGATGGGTAGCTCGCCGTCCGATTAGGACCAGGCCCGGGTCGACGGCGGGTTGTGTACCACGCGCGCCTCAAATAGATGTCAGCACCAACTGACGGGGTCCTTTAAGGCGAATGCCTGTCGGGGTTGCGAGTTGTCCGAAAGGGATATCCTAAGGGTCTTAAGGGGGCCCCGGCACACAGGCAACGGAAGGAGGCTACGGCATCGGAGGTTTTAGTCAGTAAAAGTCTGACACGCTCTCCCGCTCCGACCAAAGCGGGAGAAGTTATATAATAATTTCCCGCACCCAATAATAAAAAAAGTCGGGAAAAGGGCTGTTGGATTTTTGCATTACGAATTTCCTAAAACAGTCCTGAGTTTTTTTTTTTTTTTACGTTGCCCCACTCTAAGAATTCCTTCTTGTATCGTGGGTGCGTTGTCAAACATAGAAACTCACATACACTAACACCCAGATCCGGAACAACTACTTGCAGATTATACAAATATTTGTTCCGTGCGGGGATCGAACCCGCGACACGTTGCACAGCAGTCGATCGCTCAGCCACTGCGCCAACCGTGTCGTCAAGTTTGGAAGTTGGCGGTATGATACACCCGTGCCTCGGAAAGTACGTTAAGTTGTTGGTCCTGCGCCTAATCTCTCTCCGCTCGTGTCGGATTGCGTGCCGTCCCATTGGACTATGAGAGTAACGGAAGAGAGAGTGCGAGACACAGGTGTCGCGCACAAACTTGTAAAATATCATCCGCTCCTCAGACTCGTCTCCATTGAGATTGGCCAAGATTGACCATGGCCGAAATAAGATCTGGAGGACTATTATTATCATCTTTCGTACAGTCCATCCACCATTTCTGTGACCTCCTCCTCCTTTCACATTCATACTCAAAACTTTCCTCACGAAATCAGTATCTGTCTCTAAGTATTGGGATCAAAAACGATAACTGCATTCGCATATAGTCTGATGATTCATTTACATAATGTATACGTAGGTCGGTAAATTATATATCTACAAGTGCCCATTTCCTTTATCAATAAGTATTAAACATCTTCAGAAACTTCTTTGTCATTTTCGAGTCTAGCTATGTATGTTACAACAAAATAGACTTTCCTACCTTATTCATTAGGATTGAGATGTTAATCAATGACCAATAATGTCATGCTTAAGCCGCGGTGCCACGGCCTGTCGAGGCCTGTCGTGGCCCGAGCCAAGCAATTCGCACCAGGCGGCCTCATCGGATCGACCGACGGTTCCCTCGGCTTGTCGGCTTGGTCTGTCACGACCTGTATATTTATGTTGTCAAATGATTACTCGTGAATTACCAATTTATTGCCAATTGGCGCTAGGTCGGTAGTCAACAACCAACGCTCGCTGTGGGATTTTTCAGATAAAGAATCTAGCTATAAAGTGTAATGAATTATAAAATCAAAGTTATTTATTCAAACTAGGCTGAGAATCACCAGTTTTTGAACGAGAAAATTGCATAAAACAGTCCCCCACAACGCCTGCCCTTCAACACTACCTAGTGCGCAACAACCTCCCCAGCAGTAAAAGCAGCTAAAGTGTAAGGACCCGTAATTTATACCTACATAATTGTTGAGACGTAAGCGTGGAACCAGTGATTTTTTCGATCACGTTTAAGTACCTATTTGGTAGTCCTTCATTTGTTTTCGTTAGCAAAGTAAATTTCAAACTAGTTTTTTTGTGCTCTTAATGCAATTTGTGTCTGTTGTGCCATTGTAGGTAACTTTAAAGAGTTACGACTGAAATACTTACCCATCACTACCTTATCACTTATATAAGGTACTCTTCTCGTTCCTCATACAAAAAACCAAAAAGTTTCATACAATTTAAATCTAATAATTACACAAACAATTACCTACAGTATTTGCTTTCATTATCTCTGAAGATTAAGTGCGTGGTAATTTATTACTAGACTACTGACATTTCTTTGGGACGTTCCTTCAGAACGTATGTAGGGCAGGAGGCCGGTACTTCGAACAAAATGTAAACTGAGATCTAATTCCGTACAGCCCAGCCCAGCCATGCGTCAACAACGGACATTTTATGTCAAAAATGTTATGTTCCGACAAATAATGATGTAATTATCTCGTGAATATCCTCGCAATCATGATAATTGTGTTTACTTTCAAGCAGTGACGCAGCCTCATAGAATATTAGCATAGGTACAGTGATAATGTGCCTCTAGAACAGAACAAAAGGTTCTATTAACATTGGAATCAAGACGAAATTTATGGCCTATAAATTACTGCGTAAGAAGCTACCAGTTTATTTCAAATGCTTCAAACTTGTCTGACTACTTATATATTATTTCCGTATTATTAGCAAACACTCAGCAGTCAAATTCCATGAACTATCAATTAAAGCGTCAATTATCATGAATGAATCATAAATTCACTAGGTTCAGTTTGCACAAATCAGAACAGAACACAGACTATGAGATAACAGGCTTTCACGGCCATCGAATGACGTTAAGATAACAGTTGTTCCACTTACCACCATGTTTACAATGTAGTTCTCCATGAAGGCTCCATAGAACCCGAGGAACGAGATCAGGAATATGATGACACCGGTTGCGATGCAGAATGCTGGCAAAGAGAAGAACCTCTCTGATAGGAACGGATGATAGCCATTGTACGCTGATTGAACGGACCCGCCGACCGATAGTATAATAATACCAGTGATCTGTAAACCACAAGCGACACTAATAACATGGAACTACCTCCCGTTCCACAACAACAGCGTAAAACACACACACTACTTACCAAAAACAGAAAATTCACAGTCACTAGTATGTACTTAACAGTAGTAAACAATTTCGACCACATTCTGTTGTACTTAATTTATTCAAATTGCTACGTGTACGCTCGCGTGACAGCTTCCACTGTCGTCGTCTTAACTGGCTACGGATATTTTTATCACTATAGGTAGGTACATTAATCTTGATAAGGAAAACAAGCGGATTTATCTCATCGGAGGCGAACGTCGCTCACTCTCGCACGATATGTTTCAAACTGAACCACACACGTAACACAGTTCATGAAATTTTGAAATTGTAATTGTGCTCTATGAAATTATAGATTATTTATCGATAGTAACGTCACTAATGAATTATTTATTCGTTGAAAACAAGTTTAGAAACAGAGAGAATACACAATAGCCTCGCTTGCAATTTACAGTCGATATGACAAAATGTGTTAATTTTAACTCGCTTCGTAGTGCTCGTAACGGCTACGATGTTACTTGCAGGTTGCGATAAGAAAACACATAAGTACAGCATTTTCCATTTTATTCGTACTTTGAAGGCGGGAAACGACGTCAACTGTCATTTTCCTGAGCAACGGGGAAGGATCTTTAAATAGGGAAAATTGTGCCGGTATTTTCCGACAAGTCATGCTTAGGAACCTACTTAGCTTGCATCTATGGCTTGCGTTTTTCTTACATAAAGCAGGTAGGTAGGTACCTATAGAGATTTAGGAGATAACAGGTTCTAAAATAATTTCACTATTACTTTGCTTTTTATTATTTGACGTCAACAAGATACTTAAGTAAGTAGTACCTAATGTTACACAATGTTAGTAACTGTAATGAAATTATTGTACAAACTTAGATTCTAAATCTTAGAACATTAGTGTTTGCATGTCGGACTTAGCTTTGGTACATTAATTTCCTACTAATTATCTTTACTCCCAGCTAGAGTAGGTAATATAATATAAATTTTCTTACACACTAGTGAATAAAAAATAAAACAAGAAAACCTATAAATACGAAATATGTATTTGTTTAAGACTCCAACTCGACCTCTTCGAACTTCGACCTATACGCTAAGTAGCCACCCATCAATGATAGTAGTACCTGAAAAAAAGTGAATAATTTGTTATCTATGGTAAAACATAATATACGACGCTGACATTCTTTATAGTATCAGGACAACTCGACCCCGAGACTAGAGAATTTCCTTACAAACAGTAAACAATACTCAATTTATGTTTTTTCGTTATTGGAACATGTTGAAGATCACGATAGATATTGATTCAGGACGTTAACAGACTTTATTTCTTAGTACTAATGTGTACTAGTCTTGAAAACACTCAGTAGCCAGTATTAGTATTATCGGAATCCGCCATAATACTATCTAGGTACTTAAAATCATGTTAGCAGCTGGCCCGCTGCGCTAGTCGAAATAAACGATGAAAAAACCATTAAAGTAGGTAGCTATGTTGGTAGGTAGCTACTTGTAATTGAGAACGGTCAAGGCCAAGCAATTTTAGATGATCTTAATTAATTCAATTGACACGACATGCGACACGGCCAATCCAGCGATACTTTGGCGATGGTGGAAGATTACATCAACCACAGAGGAACTACATTCACCTACGTCATCATTGTAAAGTTATTTTAGGCTTTAGGTATATACGTCCCACAGATATGCCACATGGAGGGAAAGTACCTTGAATATTGTAGATGGAACATTTTACTGAAAGAAGAAATTATTTGAATTTAAAAAACAATTTAAATTGCATTCATAGATATTTAAATAATTACATGGTTGAACCGGGAATCGAACCCGTTACATGAGAAAAATAATCACCCTGTAGCTTTATCATACCGATCGAAAGGCTTCATCATAAGGATTATTTTTTGCTAAATAACATAGTGTCACAAATAAAATGAAGACCATGAATTTTAACATTTGATGTGAAATTTTGTTCAAAAAAAGATGGCCCCCGAGATCCCCAGATCTAACCCCGTTAGATTTTTTTTCTTATTCATGTGGCATACCCGTGGGACGCCCTGTATATAGGCTTAAATAGAAAGGGTTCTCTGATCTAGAATCGAGGATACCTTCGGAAACTCCTTACAAAGGACCATAGATATCCGTGCAAAGGACCAAGTACGGAAAACATTACACATAGTGTTGCTACTACTGGAATCTATATGTAACGAGCTGCGATTAGTTTTTGGACATGAATTCGTCATTGATCAATTAAGTTTGTTTAGTTATTTCTCCTAGATTCTCTCTATTACAGACCCTAGAACTAGAAGGTCCATTACTTATAACAGGAAGACAATAAAGGCCTTTACGCAGTACCTATTGGTGAACCTGTACTTGTGTTCATTATTATAACTTGACCCGTGACATGTCATTGGTACTGATCTGTCAATCGCCATTTTGAATTCTATTAGTATTGAAACTAAGACTGCAAAATTCAGTGCTACAAATCGCATCACGGGTCAAATTATAATGAACGCACTGTAATGCACCAAACAAATACATCAGACCACACATCTCGATACAACAATTTCGATATAAATAAACATAAAGAAGTAGGTACTAACATTACTGACCTGCAAACATGAAGCAACCACAGCACAGATAGCAATAACATAGGCATTGTAGGACAGCCACTCGCCGAGAATGGTCGCGCAGCCGACGTCATTGGCGTTGGAGGTAGTGCATTCAAATGGAGAGATGGTGCCGTAGTCTATGAAGCAGCAGCTGACCGGGATCTGGTTGGATATCCAGTCAAAACGCCCACCTACACCGCAGCATTTTAGCTGCAGAAGATAAAAGGTTCTTGAAGTTGGTTATCACATGCATAGCGTCCTTATTTATAGGTTTAACATGCAGCTGAGATGGAGTGAAAGGTGGAGTGATTGGACTAGGGGGAGAACATAAGAGAAAGCATGCACCTGTAAGAGAAAAGCAGAGAGAAAGGTTAGGTCTCAGATGCGGTGAAAATTGGGACTTTAGTGTGACAAGGATTGGGTTAAGTATGCACTGCTTTTTCTTCGTGTCGATGGCAAGGTAGTGTAATAAATTTTGTCGGTCCTAAGCCTTTACCAGTTCCACGGCGTCGTCGGTGGCAGTGCAGTTCAATTTGGCTGCATATTTTGGGGCACTGAGGGTAGGAATATAGTTGATGAACATGGATCAGAAAGGACTAATGGAATTTTGTGAGAGAGGAAATGGCCAGTATTGGCCAGAAAGAGCTTAAAACTGAGAGGACTGTGCTTATACGTAGAGATATATGCAAGCAAATAACCAGTCTATTTCGCAGGTGTGGACCAGAGAGGTAATTGCGTAACACACTTACAGTAGCAATGGCTTTAATTTGACAGTTCAACAACATTCATTGCATTATTTACGTTGTTGAGCAGACAAATCTTTCGAACTTAAAAAGCAATGGATTCCTAGCAATATCCTTCAAAATCATTCAGATTGCAATTGAAAGTGTGTTATGCAATTAAGATGCAGTACCAAAAACAAAAACGCGTATTGACGAGGAAGAACATGATTGTGAGTTGTAACTCTCTGCTTTGTAGCGGGTCTTTTTTAACACCCGTTTTAACAACGTGCTCCATCCCATATAAATAAGCAAATACCTACTGGGATGGAACCTTTCGAATTTGATCTTGATGAATATCCATTCTTTGTAGCGTAAGCACGGTCCGTACGTTTTGCATAGAGATATTTTTCAATTAAACATTTAAAACGATCAACAGAAACATTGCTCTCAGTTTCTGATAAGGAGACCATGACAGAATCACTAGCTAACCTGCGGGGTAATTGTTTAACACACATAAAATGACAATTGATCGCAATAGATTTCATTTTGACAGTTCACCCACGTTCATTGCGATATTTACATTGTTGAACATACGAATTTTCAAACCTATGAAGCAATGGATTCGTAATATCCTACAAAACTCTCGGATTTTATTGAAAATGTTTTACGCAATTATGGTGCAGCACGCTTAGCATGACCACAATAGAAACGGGTTTTGTCGACGGAAGAATAGACAAAATGAAAAATAAAGAATCACAATCTGTCATTTATCAATTCTTCCGTCGACAAAACCCGTAAAGTAAAACCGGTATAGTAAATTATGCTGGACTTTTCGGTCAGTTGACCTTTACTCTCAATTCAGTAACATACTTCTTCAAATAACCTTTCAAGCTACAGGGTCATCATTGTAAAAGAACTAGTTGAAACGCTTTATGGTACTCACTCCTATCTGTAGATCGTCCCACAACTTGTTAATTTCCACCCTGGTTCCGTACTGCTGGAGCGTCTCCAACATCGGTAGCCTGATCTCCTCGGCTGCATCATTGCTGAGAGAGAAGGCTGCGATCACTATCGCGATCTCGAACACCAGCGTCACCAGCAGAAGCACCACATACTGTATTAACGACTGGATTCATAATTTTGGGGAAGTAACGTTGGTTTTAGTTTTTAAAGTAATAACTTATAGGTATTTCAAGGGCCTGGATTCAGATATTATGTGCGATGAGGAACCTAGGTAAAGTACAGGACGCGAAAGCCATTTGCGTGAAAAGACACTAGTCATGCAAATAGATTCGCGCAAGTGTCTATCGCACAAGTACCTATCCTGCAACCCAGTAGGTAGGTATCTGCATTAACAAAGCTGCAGAATCTGCTTGCTCTCTTGTCTATGGATCAGTGAAGTCCATCTTTCTTCGTTCCTTTTCTATCTTCTTATAAATAATACTTACGCCAGCTACAAAGTAGAACTGCTGCGAGATGGCGCTGTAGACTCCCAGCCCGGATCCCAGCAGTATTATGACGCCTGTAGCCACCACAAAACCTGACACATTGAAGAATCGCTGCGTGATAAGAGCATCGTATTCGGAGAATGTTACCAAGACTGTTACACCCGCGATTAGGAGTAAGAAGCCTGTGAGCTGGAAAGAAAGATCTTAGTAAACATTTTGTTATTTAACCAATCATTGAAACTCAGTATCTCAGTCATCATAGATCTATAGGGACTCCTTCAACTAATACCCTATGATGTGATGTGCTACATCAGGGATTCCTAACCGGTGGGGCGCGCCCCCCTCGGGGAGCGTCGAGTGGCTAATGGGGGGCGCAGCGACTCCAATAATAAAGTATAGATTTATTACATTTTATGTTCTTCGTATTAGAAAAGGTCAAGACATGTTTTCAAAACCCAAACGTTTCATAATATTAGGCGCTGTAAAATAAAGTTCAGCTTTTCTGCATAAGTCAACAAAATCAAAATTTCTATGTATTAATAGACTAAAGAAATCTGAACCTATCCGAAGCGGCTTAATACAACTTTCGAGCTCGCTGCGTTCGCTCTTCAAATCTATATTCTCTTGATTCTTCAACTTTATTGCATAAGTTGAAAAAGTTACTTTTATTTCCGTTACATGATCAAAACAAACAATTCTTTCAAGCAACATTCTTTGCAAAAAATTTCGACCTCACTTTCACTCGTTCTAAATTCGTATGCTTTTCTACTTGTTTCGACAAAGTAACTCAGGGGTGTAGTGATCGGGAGGTTCCTGTTCCGCGTAAGGCGGGAGGAAACGCCCGGGTGTCACCACTGTGTGGATCGCCCGGAGGACACGGTGGAGCATACGGTGGAGGTCTGCCCGGCTTGGGCGGAGCACCGCCGTGTCCTCACGGAGGCGATCGGCGGCGGCGATCTCTCGCGTCCGGCCCTGGTTCAGGCCATGGTTCGGAGCGAGAGTGCATGGGAGGCCGTCACCTCCTTCTGCGAAGCAGTTATGTTCGCGAAGGAGGAGGCGGAGCGCGCGAGGGAGATGCAATCTGCACGCCCTCGCGGCCCTAGTCGCCGCAGGAGACGCCCCGGGCGTCGGGAGTGGAGAGCCGACTTCTGGCCACCGTAGGCGCGGGCTTGCGGACGGTGAGCAATGGGCAGCTCGCCGTCCGATAAGGACCAGGCCCGTATCGACGGCGCGTTGTGTTCCACGCGCGCCTCAAAGAGATGTCAGCACCAACCGACGGGGTCGAAAGACCAATGCCTGCTGGGGTTGCGGGTTTGTCCGAAAGGGATAACGCGGCCCCGGCACACAGGCAACGGAAGGAACACGGGTGGGTTTTAGTCAGTAAAAGTCTGACACACCCTCTCGCTCTGCCCAGAGCGGGAGAAGTCATTTGATGATTTCCCATCCTCAAAAAAAAAAGAAAAAAAAAAAGGGGTGTAGTGATTTTAAAAGAAAGTTAGGGGGGCGCGTATGTTAAAAGGTTGGGAACCCCTGTTCTACATCCAGTCGAAGGGTCAAAAGGTTTTGACAAAGTCAACAAAACGGTCGGGCAGAAGCGGTACGAAGATTTTGTTATGATGAATCCTTCCTGACTTGAAGGCGTAGGCACTGTGTGGTAGGAAAGGTGAACAGAATTGTCAGCGAAAACCTTGGTCGGCCACATTCAGCAACCCATGGTTAGGGTTTTTGTGGACATGGAGAGAAAGTCATCACCTTAGATTTTTTTAATTTTCATTCTCGCGAATTGAACCGTGCTACAATATTGATTATGAAATGCAATAATTATTATCGTAACACCGAATATTTCTTTTTAGATGAAAAAAAAAGGATTTGGAAACTTTCCAAATGGCTTTTTAGGGTTCCGTAGTAAACAAGAAACCCTTATAGTTTCGCCATATCTGTCTGTCTGTCCGCGGCTTAGCTCAGACACGGTTAGTACTAGAAAGCTGTTATTTGGCATGGGTATACACATTAATCACGCCAACAAAGTGGTAAAACAAAATCAAGAAAAATATTATTTTTTGGGGTATCTCCCCTACGCGTAAAGTGGGGATGCTTATTTTTTTTCTGGTCTGTCCCATGGTGTGGGGTGTCGTTGGAAAGATCGTTCAAAAATATTGTGGGTGTGTGAAAATCACTTTTTAATTCAGCAAGCCGTTGGCGTAATCTTATTAATAATGTATATATATAAATTTAATATATATTAAAAGTGCAAATTT
Organism: Agrochola lota; assembly: GCA_947364205.1. Classification (NCBI taxonomy): domain Eukaryota; kingdom Metazoa; phylum Arthropoda; class Insecta; order Lepidoptera; family Noctuidae; genus Agrochola; species Agrochola lota. Next base: position 18,143,752 of record OX376228.1, read on the forward strand.
TTGTTTGAGCCATGTGTCCCCCCCCCCTGCCAGCTAAATGGTTGTACTTGGATTTGTGAAAAAAAAGTCAGCAGTAGTAAATACAAGATTAGTTTTGGTAAACCTCTTAAGGGGTCATTGTACTCATCATTATGAACAACTTTCACTATGGGACCAACGCTGAAATCGCGAAAAAAATATCTGCTGTTCCCTACATTTATGTTCGCATGTCTCGTCAAAATGTAGGGAACAGCTGATATTTTTAACTCTTTTTAATTCAGGTTAACGAGTAATAATTGACAAACTTAAATTTGCAGTTTGAAAAACATGATCTATACATTCCATATGGGAGAAAATGTTTTTCAACTAGGTACAATGTTAAGTTTATTCTTGGGATAAATTTTATTTATCCCCTCTACGGAACCCTTCATTTTGCGCGGTCCGACACGCGCTTCGCCTGTTTTTTTACACCTAAAACGGTTACAACATCAAATTCAGGGTTATAATTGCAATTCATTACTTATTAATATTCTATAGTTAGCCATATTTCTTATTTACATACAGTAATATTGCCAAATTAATCAAAACAGGTAAATATTTGACAGCTATTTGCGACGTTGCTGAGTTTTTGCTTTTTGTATACCTACTTAGAACCAGTAATTATGCACAAATTGTAGGTATCTATAACATTATATCCCATTGACATACTCACGTTTTGAAAATAAAGCTTGTAAGAGGGCGCCCAATGCGATGGTCAACTAACACCAATTACAAAAAAAAAAAACTTGTGACTTGAATTTTCTAATACCTTTTATAAAGTTTTATACGGTAATTTCATACAAAATACGATCCAGGGGAATGTGGCCGCTTTTCTTTAGATCGAATTTTGTTGCTTTGTGTCTGAATATGAAACTTTATAAAAGGTATTAGAAAATTCTAGACACACTTACCAAAGGTCCTTGCTAGCCGTTATTCATAATTCCTTCTCAGTCACGAGATAATATTTTTTTCAACACACTTGCTCGTAAAGTAGCTCTTATAGAACCGTATTTAGGGTCATAATCCAGTGTATTAAAAACGCGTGCTTTTTTACTTTATATTATCGGACTAGTGCTGTAATGCCACAGATAACTAAACAGGATTTGTTTGCGACTCGCTAAAAACAATAACATTGGACTTGCCTGGGAATTGAACGCGATATCTACGTGTCACTGATTAAATACGCACTAATTAGGATACACGTATCATCACACCCACTTTAACATCATATGCGAGTTTCTTATCTTTTAATCAAACTATTTTAATTCACAATAAAAGCGAAAACTGGAATAAATTTTGAATTTTCAGAAAAGTCAAACAACCGACCATAGGTAACCGACATCCTTTTTAACTGGTCTAAATTTATCTTGTCATTGAAAAAATAGTGATTGACATAATACCTAAATATTGACTATTTGGTCAAAGATTATTTTATTAATCCTTTATTGAAAAATAAAAAACAATTTTAATGTATTTATAATTATTATACTGACAACAATTGTGTTTTTCGGCTAGGATTTTCAAGATGCTGTTGGTCCGCGTTTAAAGATGCGATTCTATTTCCTTATTAAATAATGTCGTCGGTCTATATGTATTATGGCGACCCCTCAAATTTTAGAATATTATACTGCTTTAACACTGAATTTGTTACGAATCATAACGAATACCTTGAAAAAGAGCACGGGTTGCCCGCCATTCAATACCGAATGTCAAAAGGAAGACTGTTTCTGGAAATTGAAACTCCAATCATATCCCCTTGAAGTGATCTTAAATCCTCCGAGCTAACCAAACGAATACAATACATCGTTACTGTTAGAAATATTATAAAATATTTTCGCCTTTGACATTCGACATGTCCGATGGAAGTACGAGCAGAGAATATGAGCTACTCCAGGGATCACCAATTAGTTTTATTTAGGGTCTATATAAAAAAATTATATGACTCGCGGTCCGTTTGGAAGACGTTACCTACTAGCAACCAAGATTAAAAGATGTTCAACGACCTTGCGTATTTTTGTGTATTTTGGAAATCGATCATTTCGATTTGTTTAGTACCTCACTCAGCTAGCTCTATTACTCCCGAAAACATTTGCAGCTTCATGCGGTTTGCGTCAGCGTCGTCCGTTGTTGTTTCGACGGCACAAAATATAAAGCGTGGGCTTAATTCAATTACTCAAAAAAGTTGATTAGGTTTTTGTTACAAATTTAACTGTTTACTTAAAGTCCGTACAAAATAGGTCGGCGGTCCGGATCCGGACCGCGGTCCGCCATTTGGTGACTCCTGAGCTACACCATATATCTAAGTAGTCTGTGAGCTACACCATCTGTATTTGGTTAGCTTAAGTAATTTTTTTAAATCTTTGACATACCAAACGTACATTAGTACCCGTGCTATCTTGTTCGTTTTCACGGTTTTAACTTCTAAAATGTTTCAATGGAGTTGTTTTTTATGTGAAAGTTACTCAATATAAAAAATACTGATGAAACACTACCTACAAAAAAAATCGTACCATCGAAAGTACCAAAACGAAAAGATCATACTACCACATCACTAAAACCATTGACAATTTCTACCGGCCATTGTTGGTTGACAAATTTTGAAACGCGACATGGCAGTATAGAATTAGTAAGTACTATCATTGCAGCACGGAATTTGTATAAAGAAGTTGCCTTTGAATACATGGAACTAGAATGAACTATCCTATACTATTAAATGAGCAGTCTCTATTTTAACCCGAGCAGAGATTTGTGCTTTTTTTAATCTCATCAAAGAGACTTCTTGCCTTCTATGTTATGGGGTTTGGTTTCCTTCAGGTGGACCATTGTGCGTGGGTACTTCTTGCCTTTTTTATGCCTACTGTGTAAATAAATAAAATGTGATACATTAACATAATATTTCATCCAATTATATATTTTTCACTACATATTAATTTGCGTATTCAAATTATTATATTGTTATAGGCTGTTCAGCAATTTTGCCTGTGCCTTTATTTACAACTGCGCGCGCATCGCTAGCAGAAAAAAATTGGTTGCCTGTAAAGTCGGTATACGGGCGAAAGTTTTACGTGACAACGACTTTGAGTGGTAAAATAATTTTAATGTGAATATTCATTCGTATAGTAGGAAGAAGGATGAAATAATTCTGTCTCTCTCGTTCTTAGGCGGGCTAACTGTGCTCGAGTGGAAGGGACGCGTGCCTTTCACTTTTTATGTCTGTCTCTCTCGCTCTTAGGCGGGCTAACCATGCCCGAGTGGAAGGGACGCGTGCCTCTCACTCGCTCTCATTGTGAGCGCATAACGTGAGCGGAGCGTAACGCAGTTTCTTGTAGTGTCACCCGGCAAACCAATTTATAAGACGTGGTCACGTCAAAAAAAAACAACCAGCGTGCCATTTTCCGTAAATATTTGTTACCGTTTTTGTTTTGTTGTTATAAAAAATTTAAAAATCTAAAGTATTGTCACCAACCGACGTACAACAGTTTTTAAAGAAGCTCTGATTGACAGTACGTGGCAAAAAAGGTCAGTTGAACTTTATAAATCTAAATTATCGTCTCTATAGTTACGTTATTTCAGCATAAGTTCTTACAACAAGTCTGTTTTTCCTCGCAAGTTTGTTGAAAAACGTCGTATGAAACGCGTGTGTATTGATCATTACCCACTCGGCTAAATTATCGCGCTCGCCTATGGCTCGCGCGGCAATGCCGCCTTCTGTGTAATCACCAATACAGCACACTCGTATCATAATGTACTATTTAAAGGAGTGGGGCTAGTGTACCGTTACCCTCTTAAGTTTGACGTAAGTTCTTTAAATTTCAAACACGTGAATGGATCTACAATAGTTAAACTTGAGCTGAAACTTTTAGAAACAAACATGTTTACCAGACAGTTGCTTAATCTCAGAATTTCTCAGAAGAGAAAGGAGGATACCTAATCTCTTGTTTTAGCATGCCATAATCTTTTATCAGTGCGCATCAGTGCCTCCTAAAATAGTAAATATAAATATGTCATCTTTATGTTCATTCTGTATTGATCTAGAGATGTTCCCTAACCGGGAGAATTCGCCTGTAATGTAACGTTCAGAGTCGAGCATTACATATGTGAGGCAGGAGAACCGTGCATTACCTACAGTGCGCAACCCGAATGTTATTATTTTACGTTGTTGGGCAGATTTTTTTTCGAAGTTATGAAGCAACGGATTAGCAATTTCTTTCAAAACGATTCAGATTCCGATTGATCGTGTATTACGCAATTAGGTTACAGGACCTCTTGATGCTTAGCAATTGCGCACCTTTGCTTGGTATACACCGATAAAAAAGCATTATTTTGTAATCAAACGTAGGTTTAGTAACATTGTCAAAGGGCGAGAATTTGATCACGAGACTGCCAAAACCCAGTCCTCCAAAACACTAGATAGATATCGATAAATAACTTGTTGTGTTCGCGGGTGAAATTGACAATGAAAGAATTCGAGGCCAACACATCATAACTTACCAAGAACACCCCGTTTACAGCTGCTAACGAGTATCTCACTGACTTCAAAACCTTAGGAACTTTGAAGTTAAAATCTAAATCTAAACCCATTTTTTTCAAACAAAAATATTACTTGTTAAAAAAAAAACTTTATAAAATGTAGCTACACCTATCCACTAAATATGATAAGTTGACTGAAAAATGAGATGATGCATTATCAATCATACACGGCCAATATCTTCGTTATCTCGACATATCCATCTAATCTCCGAATACAGTAACTTTACCTCAGTTTTAACATTCGTGGTTCAATAAAAGTTATTAAGTAAGTCAAGCAGATTAGACGAAGGACAACACGTTTACACGTTGCTATTTATTATTTAAAACACCGGCCAAGAATTTGTCGGACTACGCACAATGAAGGGTTCCGTGTATTTGGAATGAATTTATCCCAAGAACAAACTTAACATTGTAGTTGAAAAACATGTTCTCCCATACATTCCAACTGCAAAATGTAAGTTTGTACGCACAATATTGAGAGATTTACTAGTTTATTTTGTTATTTTAACCCTAAACTTCATATCGATTTTCCTGTAATCTATGAGTAAAGAACCCATTCTCCGTGTTTTTCAAAAATGTTGACTCAGTAGTTTCGGAGATCAGGGTGAATGGTAAATTTTCATCCATTTTCTTAAAAATATATTTAAAAGTAGGTGGAGGGTTTCATTTTAAAATTATGAAAAAATAATTTATTCTCGCGTTATGTAATTTCATTTGATATGTCACACGATGCAGCGTGCAAAACTTAGTTTTTTAATTGTCTTATTTTCCTATTGAAAATTAATTAATTTAAGTTACACGTCTGTGTTTGGGTTATATAAATACATGATTATGTGTACCAAATGTCAACATAATCAGTCCATTCGATTCGGAGCAAATTGACTGTGACAGACGGACAGACCAATAATAACCAATTCTCTACAAGAAGAAGTAGAAGACCAACCAAAGTATACCTACTCATAATAAAAAATCAGGTTCCGGTTATCTTAAAACTCAGCAATGAGTTTTAAGATAGGATAGATAGATAGATAGATTTTTATAAGTAGGCTGTTTTTTTTGGCATGTTATACGTATACTTTAGGCTGCTGGAGGCTGGCCCTGCCTATAAAAAATAAAGCCAATGTAACATGATCATCACTAAACAGCTACCATTTCAAATTATAACTTTCGTATTCTAGCAACATTTGCTCATCTCAAGACTGTAGACTTTTGTAAATATTTATGGCAACACAGACATTCGCTATTTTCGGCGCATATCGGACGTTGCTCGTGTTGTATTGTATTGTTTTATCGCAAAAGATAAATTTTGGCGGTAAGCTTTGTTTTGATATTGTCGGTATATAAATAAACGAGAAGCGGCTTTGCAATGCTATTATTAAGAATCTATAAGAAGTGTAAAAACGAAAGAGTGCTTCACATGGCCGTGCCGTCAAACAAACACTCCAATCGATGTTTACCTTGCGCGACCGTATGGAGAGAAAGGAATTAAAATATTGGTGTCTTTTGTTCCAGATCTAAATTTTTATAATTAGATTAGAAGACAAGATTTAAACATGGCTATTGGCGCAGGAATGTCGTGTGTGAAATATCTGCTGTTTTGCTTCAATCTTTTGTTCGCGGTAAGTAAGCATTTTTTTTCTTGAAGGCTGTGTCTTGTTCACCTTCGATTTTTTCAAGTTATGCGCTTGAATCACTGTCATATTCCTTATTGAAAGTAATCTAGATAGTACTATAGTCTGTTGTAATGCAGAAAATGCGCTGTTAATTTGCGTGATTCAGAAATATTGTGTGAAAATTTAAATTCCACGCACATAACAATGTACCCTCACACCGTTATGTTAAGATGAATGATGACTCACTCGTTTACCTATACTTACTAGGAACTTGGAAAAGATTGCACAACTTATAATTCTTTAGTTTTTGTGCGAAAATCATTAAAAATAACTAGTGGTATTTTTAAATACATGAAACCTGTTTTTTGGAGTACACCAGAATATTTATTTCTAGCATGCAGCTTTAGGATTATTAATAAATTAATTTATTATCTTGAGATCATTTAATAAAATGATACTAACCTTAGGTTGGCTACCTAAGTTACTGAAATTAAAAAAAAAACACGTAAGTTCTACTTACCTGCCTACCTAGGTATATCAGAGAAAACTTACCTAAACTTTATAGTTTTTTTTTTGTCTTTAATTCTCCACGCCATCTAAACATATTTCCTTCTTCTAGATTACGGGCCTCGTAATCCTGATCGTGGGCATCAAAGCGGAGATCAACTCCTCACCCTACATCGACCTGACAGATGAGAACTTCTACACATCGGGACCCATCGTCCTGATCATCGTTGGAGTGATTGTGTTCATTGTTGCTTTCTTCGGATGCTGTGGTGCTGTCAAGGAAAATCACTGTATGATAGTGACTGTGAGTATTTATCAATTAAGCACATTATTCATCTTGTTTTTCAGCTTTTGTCTGCTGAGAAAGGTCATTCCGTCCTCAGTTAGTATTTTTAAAAGACCCTTTGAAATATTCAAAAATAGAGGAGAAGAAAAGCAACATAATAATATTTTATTTCTTACTATTTAGGTATCTCTTTCTTTTGATATGGTTTTCCAAGTATTTTTATACTTAACTAGGTTCTGCCCACATAAGTCACCACAAAATACTAAAATAACAGCCACATGGCCACATTTTTATAAAACTTCCCTATATAATACGTTTTTAGTTTTGGTCTCAGCAGCCAAAATATGAAGAGAGTCAGGAGCAAGCGACATACAGTTATCCTTGTGAGAAGCACCTTGTACTTAATTATAGGTCTGTTTACTCAGTTTGTCAGGTTCAGTTTTCGTATGATTGTTGAGCATTACTTGACTAATCATGATTTTGTAGAAGGGAATAGAAAATGGTACTGCAGCTATTTTTTTACAAAATAAGAAATTAAAAGCATAATAGATCTACCGTAAAAGTTTAAAGAACATTGATATTTGCTGTTCTATTTGTGTACTGCAGTGACAATGATACAAGCAAAAATGTAAATATTTATATTTGCTGCCTGTGCTTATCACTTTCTTTCAACTAAAACTTGGTATTTCATCCACTGCAAGGTCATGGGATAAGTCTTGATCTTCGATTGTCCTTATTGCCCCCTATATTTTTTTATCAAAACTTATAACCAGGGACTGAAAGCTGTTACGGTTAAGGTTAAGATACCTCAAAAATATACCGGTACCGGTTTAAAATAAGGGTTGAGCTATACCGATATCTTTACAAATAAAGGTCGGGCTAAACTGTAATTTAACCTTTACACGATTTCGCTATCGAAAAATATGTGAGACGGCGCGGCGCGGGTGCGCGGGGGGGTCTAACACGTTAGAACTTGTGTATTTTATACATTTTGTTTGCTGCTACCGACAAATTTATTAAGGTTATAGTACCGGTATGCATTTCAACCTCAAAATTCCGCTACCGAAAAAAAGGACGGTATCGAAATCTGGTAACCCTTATTTGACGGTATGACGTCATACTGAAATTTAAAGGTACTTACCTTAATTTTTGGGTAATTCAGTCCCTGCATACAGGGTGTTTGGCAGAACGTTGAACATACGAAAATGGTGGATAGGTGGGGTCATCTGCTACTTACTCAGCCCTAATTTATTTGGCCCTGGCCCACGGGATATTTTTTTAATTTTTTTTTGTCTTTCTTCTTGTTTCACCACTTTCTTAACTTTAAAGTGTAATTTTTATTAAAAATGGGTAAAACAGGCAATATTTAGTATTTTTTTTAAATCTTTTATGTTGACAGATTCTTATAAAATTATTGCTTTATTCAGATGTTAGCTAGAAAAAAAGTTATGAGTCCTCAAACTTACAGAAAGATGTAAAAAATACTTAAATCTTAATTTCAACTTGCATTTAAAAAAAAACAAAAAATGATTGAGGAGTTCCAATTCTAGCAAAACATCCCTAGTGTGTGAGCTTTCTAATGGTATGTAATTTGCTTTTATAAAAAAAAAACTTTAAGAGTTATGTCATAATTTTTTCAAGTAGGACATTTTTGACGAAACTCTACCTTTACGGAAAGTGAAATGTTTTACGAAATTTAATACTGCAAAGTTGGTGAAAATTAAATGATCGATTGAAATTATACTAAATATTGCCTGTTTTACCCATTTTTAATAAAAATTACACTTTAAAGTTAAGAAAGTGGTGTAAGAAGAAGAAAGACAAAAAAATTTTTTAAAAAATATCCCGTGGGCCAGGGCCAAAAAAATTTGGGCTGAGTAAGTAGCAGATGACCCCACCTATCCACCATTTTCGTATGTTCAACGTTCTGCCAAACACCCTGTATAACAACTGGAATATTAGTACGTAGGTATCTGATTGTGTGACTGGAGGAAGTTCCCGGTATTAGCGTCACATTACGAAATCCTAAAACAATAGTATGCTTGTTTCACCTACTGCTAAGGAGGGTCAGGGATAATTATTTATTTAATAACTGGCTTACCAATTATATACATATACGACTTTAACCCACAATCAGTTTTAGAAACAGAATGCCTCTATAGAACCAGTTTAATATAAATAATATTGAAGGTAACTTAACCGTGTTTGTGGAATGTCACATCAATTCTTTTAATCTCGACAAGACTAAGGCCCTATTGCACCACTAATCATTAAATGCGTATCACTATGCCTTAGCGCGCACTACAAAAACAAAGCAAGCTTTTATTCGTTGCGGCGAAAAAACGCAACGCAAGCCACCGCACCGCAGTGCGTGCTAAGCCTAAACGTATTCAAAACATCAGGTTGTCTCCGTCTATTTCAAACGATTGACAGAAATGGAACGTTATTTAAAAACGTTTAGCCCTAAATGCATTTAATGATTTCTGGTGCATGCAAGCGTGCCTTAATAATAAATAGGTACACACTACTTACTTACTACTTACTTTTTTTTGGGGCTTACTTTCTTATTATTTATAAACCAACCATTTTACACGATACGGACTACCGTATCGTGTAAAATGGTTGGTTTCCATCGATCGAGTGGTACCACCGCATCTATTGTTCTGTCCCTCTCATTACCGGAACGAAAGGCGTGAAGGACTTGTAATAAGTACTTCCTACTCGAGCAACCCGATTCCGTGTTGGACAACGTTTTCTCCGACGTCTCGATGACATATTGTAATCAATACCATATTTGAACTATAGCACAGTTTGACTGGACGTGTTGTTGAAGAACGATGTTCAGACATGAATCTATATTTAAAAACTGTGCCGGATTTGATAGTAGGTAATCTCGATTGAAATCAAGATTCATCGTTCTGGAATTTAGATAGATAAAACCTTAGACTGCTAGAAAATAATAACCTGGGTTATATACTTACCTACTTACATAAGATAGAGAGGCCGTCTACAGACTTCTCTATGTAATAGGTAGTAAATGGTCCGTCCATCCAAAATTTTCAAAAACTTCAAATGCCTAGCTACAAAGGCACACAAAACTCAGTTACAATTTTTTTTATTCCAGTGGGTTTAAATACTCATTATAATTATTTAAATAAAAACTCAATTTAGCTAGCCATTTTCAAAAGCCAAAAAGTCCTCCGGAGCTCGGTCCTTATAGTCCTTTACACCAAAATTGAATTTACTTAACATTCAAGTCGTGGTCCTAGTTGTCAGTCGTATATTAATCAAGCGGTATCATGTACTCGCCAGCCTAGGCCCGCATTTCTTTGCGGAATAAATTAGCACTACGAATCCGTTTTGCAAGTATAAGATCCGTTGATTTATATTACATACCTGCATTTTTTGCAGCTTAGACAATATAACAAGCGATGTGAAAATAACCTGTAATACAACCTCATTCAGCCCTATAACCCCAGCCTCAAATAGATGGTGATGGGTTGTAGACCGTTAAGGTACAAGTCCGTAGCCGACTGCAGGCAGCAGCGGCAGGCGACGTGTCGCCGCGACACTCTGGTTTCTATGAAATCGAATCGGATTTTTATGAAGTCGCCTGCTGCTGCTGCTGCCTGCAGTCGGCTACGGAATTGTACCTCAAAGTTACAATTCCGTAGTTCCAAAGTGTAGCGACATGACGCCTTTAAATTAATTCTTGTCGATGTTTATGTACTCATCTTTTTGAGGCTCACTGTTCCTAAACATACATATCTGGCGAAATGTGGGTGTACTAAAGGTACACTACGCATTATACATATCTGCCCAAACCAGGGGTAAAACACGCGTGATGTTATGTTTATTTTAATAATATTATTTAAAATATGCAGACATACCTACGCATTCCAAAATAAAACGCTATTTACGACTAAAATAGAGCAATAACTGATAAGTACTTGCAAGTAGTTATTATTGATTGATTAGCAATAATCTCGAGGTTAAACATGCAATGAGTAATTATGAACTGCAACGCGAAACGTAATTGGTTAGTCAACCAAAGACAAGTGCAATGTCGTCCTGGAATAGACTAATCGACCCTAGAATACTAAAGTTTATTCTGTTCATATGTATATATGTATGTTATAGTTCTTTTCGTGTTATCAATCACTTAAGTTGCACCTGCCATGTTTTGTCTCTGCATCACCCTAAGGTTGACTGGTAGAAAATGCCTCGGGTATTAAGTCCGCCTTTGTACGGTATTTTTTGTTTACTTGTGCATAAAGTATAATATTTATTATGTAAACAAAATCAAAGAAACCGCCATAAATAAAGAGAGTTAGTATCAATTACTTTCAAGAACAAAGAAAACCTTTTATAAACAATCGATGTAAGTGCAAAATAAAAATAAAATAAACTTATAAGTATACATATAGTCATCTAAGTAAATGTAACAGATAGTACATACTTTTCCCAATCGACTCATTCATCAAGTTACCAAAATTCATTGCTGGATTTTTTCATTATTAAGTACTTACCAAGTCGGTACTAAGGTACTATAACCCTTAAGACCCAGATATATGCCAGTGACCTTGGGTGGTTAGCTTGCGTGTTCTGTACTGCGCTTACGCAACGCGTCGTACGTCCAGCCAGTAATATGATTCGCCCATCCAGAAGCGCTGTCCCAAATTAGACACATCTTTAATTTATTATACATAAAACAAAAGTTATTTTAATAAAACGCGTATACTAAAAGATCAATAGTAAAATATTATCTTTAAAATGATGAAGGTTTTAGAAAAATATGCTTGACAAATTTGGCGTGATTCTCAGTTTTTTTATCCGCGTTAGACATAACTTTACAAATTAATTTCACTATGTAATATAAACATATTCATATATTAAGTTATTAAGAAAATGCTCTAATTTAACATATATGTTTTCCAAATCATTAACACTACTCGTTTACACGTGATCTTTAGTGTGAAATCATTAAAAGTCGGTTATCGTCGCCTTAATTAGTTCGTAAAAAAGTACATCTATAAAAAAATATCGTAAGCGCGATTTTGGCCCCGAGCACTGTTAACAAACCGTTTGCTAATTTAGCATACATTCACAACACAATGTAATACAAATTGCAGTTTTATTGCATAACAAGTCGCCATCACATGACAGTGAACAACAGATCGGCTTGTTTATAAGTAGATAGATACCTGAAAATGTGGGCGTACTTATGACGTTTCTCTCTAAGAACATGAAGTTTACTTCAGGGATTGAAAGCGGTTACGGTTAAAGGTTAAGATAACTCAAAAATATACCGGTACCGGTTTAAAATAAGGGTTGAACTATACCGATACGTTTTTAAACCGTTATTTAAACCTTTACACGATTTCGGTACCGAAAAACAAGACGACGCGGGGGGGGTCGAACTTGTGTATTTTAGTACTTCTATCGAAATGTACCGGTATGCATTTCCAACCTCAAAATTCCAGTAAGTACTGAAAAAATAACGGTATCGAAATATTTAGGTAACCCTTATTTAACGGTATGACGTCATACCGATATTTAAAGGTACCTTAATTTTTGGGTAATTCAGTCCCTGGTTTACTTTATCGGTATAAAAATTTTACGGATTAGTTATTTACTTAAGACAGCTACGTCATAGGGAAAATCCCGATTGTTATGCCTAAGTACCTGATTAACACTACCTAAATACAATTACAAATACGCACAAAAACAGCTTTGTATTTCTGTGAACCGATTGAATTTGGCAGACATGATTTTATAGGACAGTGGACCAATTAGGTTCAAATGCCGCCTAAGATCGTCTTTTGAACCTAATTGGTCAAGGCATCAAAAATTCAATATTAATCAGTGATTTTGAGTAATAGTCGAATGATTTAATATTTTAATCTGCTATACTTGTATCGTTTCCGTGAATTGTTCAAAAGTTTAGTGCTAATGTCATGTAAAAAGAATTAAAGCTAAGGCTGTCTGCTTTACCTTCTTTAAAGGCTCGCGCAGTCAAGCGCGACGCGATTTTTGTACAACAATTTCCATGAAGTTTCCATAGAAACTGTTCTACTAGAGTTGCGTCCAAGTCCAATAACTCTAAATAAATGCCAAGCACTTGAGCAACAAATAAACAAAAACACAAGCACTAATTTGTACCGCAGTCCGAGCCCTGCGGTCAATTGACACAGATGAAGTCAACCTGGGACCTTTGACACGAACCGTCGTCTCATCCAGTTAAATGGCTACATCCTTTTCTACTTATAAGCCAACTATTATATCGCTGTGCTCCTAATAGACTAAGATTTTCGACTAAATAGTGTGGGTAGAGTGAAGATTTTAGTTTCGTAGGCGTAGAAGCAATCGGTCGAAAGGTCGTGCCCTGAAGATGTGCAAGGGTCAATCAATATGTTAATAGTACGTTGGTATTTACTGATAGTTAATTACTTTAAACCAAATACTCATTAACGTTTCTAATCAATAAACGATGTGACTAACAACTACGTCAACTAATCATTTCACAGAACTTAGAATTACACCCTAATTGCGTAACACACGACCAATCTGTTTCATTTTGACAGGTCAACTACATTCATTGCGTTATGTACGTTGTTGAGCAGACGAATTCTTCGAACATATGAAGCAATGAATTAGCAATATCCTTCAAAAATTATTCAGATTATGATTGATCGTGTGGACCGTCGGATGTCGATTCGTAGAAGTACTCGAGTGAGATTACGTTCGGTGTCACTCTTCACTCACCGGATGTTAACTTTTGCGATAAGCTAATTCTCATTATCCGTAGCGAAGCGTCCCTTGCCAAACATACCTCGCTTCATAGGCATCACAAACATAGTGTATTAATGCTTTTGCATTTTTTTAATTTATTCAATGGAAGGGACGCTTGCTTTGAAGACGTAAAAACTACCCTGTTGTTTTAGTAGTCGCAAGCATTACTGCCGAGCATGAGATCCTAGGTTCGACTCCCAGGTCGGGCAGTGTTGTTGAGTTTTTGCATCAGGGTTTTTTTTTAATTTATTTTTTATAGCAGCCCGGAGTCTGAATCTGTGCCCGGTTGATGGCAATAGGCTCGCGCCCTAATTTGCCCCCGCGAAATGTGTGTACTATAGGTACACCTCTGCCTAGCCCTTCGAGAATAAAAGGCGTAATGATATTTTAAAATGATCTCTATTCAAAGGACGCTTGCTTTGAAGAGGTAAAAACATTCATCTAACAATTAGAATGACGAGCTAACAACTCAACAGTCACACGAGCACTAAGTGATCGCGTTAGAAAATTCTAGAATGTGCACAATGTCACACTTTATACCCAGTTGGTTGAGTCACCTACGACACGCTCGTTGCCCTGCCTCATTGATGCTATCTTATCTTTCTGTTGATTCTCCTAAACCTTTACTATTAGTGCAGTAGCCAAAGGGCTTAACAGAATATACAACCTGTATCAGAATGGTTGTTACCGAGAAAAATCATCAACCGTCCCATATATTTAGGTCGAGTAGATATTGAAGTTTTGTACGGGACTGTTGATCTTTTTTTTTTTCGCGATTAGGATGCCTCTAAATGCCTGTGGCCTTGAGTGGTTAGCTTGCGTGTTCTGTACTGCGCTCATGCAACGCGTCGTACGTCCAGCCAGTAATAGGACTCGCCCATCAAGGAGCGCTGTCCCGAATTAGACGCATTTTTAATTTATTATACATAAAACAAAAGGTATTTTAATAAAACACATATACTAAAAGATAAATAATTAAATTCTCTTTAAAATGGTGAAGGTTGCAGAAAAATACGCTTGATAGTTTTTACGTGATACTTAGTTTTTTATCCGCGTTAGACATAACTTTACAAATTAATTACACTATGTAATATAAACATAATTTTAAATATTCACAGATTGTGTTATTAAAAAAATGCTCTAATTTAACATATAACAACACACACAAACCATAACACACAAAAACATAACATATAATTTAAAAAAAAAAGAAAGAAAAACCAAATTTTATAATTTGTTTTTTTTTTTTTTTTTTTCGATCACGTCTAAACGAGTAGTGTTTATACACTACTCGTTTAGACGTGATCTTCAGTATAAAATCATTAAAAGTCGGTAATTGTCGCCGGTTCCATGAAGAAAGTTGTTTAGTTTTATGGTCTGTGCCACACACACTTTTTTGATACATGCTGTATAGGGTCGGATGTCATAGGAGAAGAAAAAACGAAGTAATATCTTCGTCAAATACGAAGAAATCTGCGATCAACAATGTTGGTATTGTTGATCGAAAGAAGAAACCAACAAAAATGGCTAAGCCTACGTTCGCACGGACATAAAAATATCGCGTCGATTTTTTTTCGTGCACTGGATATTCAACGTTCTGCTCAGCGCCGAGAGTTGAAAATTCAACAGTGTGCTTTTTCAACGCACTAGGACGAGAGTGCGTCCCAGCGCGTTGGGTTCTCAATGCTCGGCTCAACACCGAGAGTTGAAAATCACGTGCGCGATTTTATCCCGCCGCGATATTTTTACGTCTGTGCGAAAATGGGCTAAATGCGAATAATATAAAAACTTTTTTACAAAAAAAAAGACCGACTTCCAAAAAAACACTACAAAGTGAAAAATAACTTAAATTTCGGAAGTCGGTGTCTTTGGTTTTATATTTTCGTTATTTGCCACCGACTTATACTTAAGTTACAATAGCCCAATGTCGACTACTCATCACCTTTTACAAAATATTGCTTTTCCCGAAGCAGGGACGTTAATCGTTGAGGAGTTCTCCTGGTACTTCACCATCAGCTACACTTGTCCATATACATTGTGACGAGCATAAATTGCTTGGTATTCATATTAATGTAATCGAATCGCAGCTCGTGAAATACTTATTATTGAGTAGTTCCGGTGGCCATCTGTGGTCTTCATCATCAGTTCCACTTCACCAAATGGCGCTTTCCGAGAGCAACTGCACGTATTATTATAAAAAATCCCCAAATCGCTATAGGTGTGCCTATGATATTTGAAGAGTTCCCTCGATTTCTCCAGGATCTCATCATCAGATCCTGACCTAATAACAATGGAACCATCTCGGAAGTATACCCTTTCAAACAAAAAAACAATTTTGGAAATCCGTCTTTAAATGACGAACATACATTAAAAAAAAAAAAACAATCTAATTGATAACCTCCTTTTAGAAGTCGGTTAAAAATGCATAACATTATGAAAACTACAAACAAAAGTCAAAGTGCATAATATAGCCAGAGTTCTCGATAATAATAAAATTTCAACGCCACAAAAGTGAATAAAATCACGACAGAATGAAGGTTTTATAATCAAAACTCTAAAAACAATGTGCGGACGTGATAGCCAGATAAAGTAATTAGCAGTAGTGGTACAGTTAAACGTGCTTACAGCGGACATATAGAATTTCCTGTTCGTTAACACAATTGAACAAAAAAACTGTTGTAATTAATTACTTGTCAGGTGATGATTTAGCTTGTGGTTGACTGGGATGCGGCAAGTACAAGCCGTAGAAACTTAGGTGGTGGAACAGAAATGCGGAAGACCGAGGACAGGGCTATTTTGTCGCAGCCTGGGAGAGGCTTATGTCCAGCAGTGTACTGCGATAAGCCGATTTGATTGATTGATGCCCAAAACTTCCTATGGCTTGAATTCAATCTTTGGCTTAAATAACAACAAATTGGTCAGCGATCTAACTGATCATTCCAGTCTAGACAATCGCGATCGGGAGACTCAATTACTTGTCAATGAACACAAATCAAATCGTTCAATTATTTCTTCTAGGTATATAAGGAATGATCGCAAACGAAGCAAAATAAGTATGTAAGGATCAGCAGCACGCTTACTTAGCATGAACACAATAGAAACGGTTTTTGTCGACGGAAGAATAAACAAAGTGACAGATAAACAATCACAAACTGTCATTTTGTATATTCTTCCGTCGACAAAACCCGTTTCTATGGTTGTCATGCTACGCGTGCTGTGGCGTTCTAAACCCGGGGAAGTTACGCCGAATTTTAGGCTAACTTTGCATTAATTTAAAACAGCGATTTTTTTCATTTCACGTGTAGGGTATGGACAAGGGAGTATGTTAATTATCTTGCGCTAGTACAACATGTTTAATTTTGTTGAATAGCATATTCAAACATTTAACTTGGTACTTTATGGCTAAAAGACCGCTGTTAACATTTTTGCTTGAAGTACAATAAAAAAAAAAGTTTTTTTTTTCTGATAACTATTTTGCCTCCATTTTTATTCACAAAAATACGTTTTTGTATTATTTTACCTTGATGCGGTCCTGGAAAATATTTTTTTTTTTTATTATTTGAAGAGTTAAGTTCTAAAACACGATTAAAGAAAAAAAATCGCAGTTAGGATTTAGGTCCGTATTACAGAACGTTCCTCAAGTTCAGTTTGATCTTCAATCAGTCGATCACTGTTTAATTATAGAATCATTACTTGAGCATCGATCTTATTCCAGAACGGTAATCAAACTCTACTCATTACTCAGATAAATCGAGACTCAGATCCAGCCTCAAGCAGAGATTTGTACCTATTGTCTATGCATGTGCATCGGATACAGTTGTACGTCTTTTTATTACGTTTAATCATTAGTTTTGATAATTTATTTAATCATAATATTATTACTATAAATGGACAGGACGATAAAATAATTTCAGTCCATTGGAAAAATCCTTTTGTACTTAATAAAAATTCTAATGGATTTCAAGAATATTATTGAAATTAAAAAAAACTACTTGAGTGACGCTATGGTTCAACCTTCTATTTGAATCATCGTTGAATAAATTATTGTAATTATCTACTTCTCCAAATATATCCATTTTGATAGTAATCATTTTAAAAAACATCAATATTTACAAACTCGACAACGCAGATAGACTGAACAAAACAAAAATTGACATGACAATCTATGCTCAAGCGCGGTCTCGACCACACTTGGATTACAAAACCAATCACTGCTTGGGTTCGATTCGTGAACTGAGTAGGTAACGATCTAAAATATAGCCAAACTCAGCTGAACTATGATCAAAAAATATATGCTTGAGGAACGTTCTAAAATTACAAGTCGACTCAAAACTAGTTTTAAATAGAGACCATTGCTTGAGTTTCCTTCTGTAATACGGACCTTAGTGCAGGGTTCAAACCTAATTTCCCCGGCCTATCTGTATTTTCTACCTTCCCCCGTGGGAAGAAGGCGTGAGATGTGTATGTATGTGTACATAGCTAATAAACCAACCAATAATATATTTCTTCTTCGGCTAACCTGCATTTTTA
This sequence comes from Agrochola lota, assembly GCA_947364205.1. Taxonomy (NCBI): domain Eukaryota; kingdom Metazoa; phylum Arthropoda; class Insecta; order Lepidoptera; family Noctuidae; genus Agrochola; species Agrochola lota. The sequence goes on from OX376228.1 coordinate 18,162,028, forward strand.
AATCTCAACCCTCTTATTAACCTGTCCAGCTGTCAAAATCAGAAAACTTGGCAACGATGCTCAGAAATAAACTATGCTTCGGAAAACGAAGAGTTTTCTTACATAGTTTGAGGGAAAACTACCTCTAATATACTAAATCTAGTACTGCTATCGAGTATCGATCCGTCCTAATTTTACTTGAGATATTTCTGGGAGGCTGGGAGTAACGTATAGCGTCCCCTTCTGTTTTATGTTTGGCATGTCGAAAATAATTGCTGAAATAAGTGAAGCAGTTTATGAGGTCACCTTACAAACACATACATACAAACTAACGTACAGTATTTCTCTTTCACGAACCGTTACATTGCATGTGTCAGCCTCATTAAATCGCACTACTAATTCACCAATGTGTAAGGGTCCTACTTATCGCTGTATACCTACATACTTTTGTTGACTGCAATCTGTCGGGTACTGACCGATAGTCATTGTATTAAATTCTATGAAGCAAATGTTATTGGTTTCATTTTATTTATTAATAAACATACAAATGAGTCACTGTTGTTTTTTGTGTGACATATCGTTATTGTATCTAGATGTGCTACAATTCGTGTTTGTTATCAGTTAGATTTGGAAGCACATGAGGAAAATTATAAGCGTACCTACATAAAAAAGTACCGTTCCTCTTTAATAAATACCAACGGATCCTTTGATTCAACAAAAACCATTATTTGTAGTCTTCAACCTTCAACAACCAATCCTTCAAGAATTCCCTGATGTAAAAATTACAATTAGTAAGTAAATGTCAACACGTTTTACATCCACCCCATTTCGTCAGCAAAAACATCTTCCGTCATTTGTTTTGAGAACAATTTGAGTATTCATGCCAGACGTTGGAAATCTCCCACAGCTCTCGTATTCACATTACAAAACAAATTATTGTAATATTTCCACATCATCATAAAATATTGTTTTATACCGTTTATCGCGTTGGGTGGTGAACTGGTGAGTCAGGTTGGCATAAAAATATCCCGCCATTGAATCATTTAAAGCATTGTGAAGGCACATTCATGACATCCGTAATTGGTACATTGTATGCCGTTAATTTGTTACCGCAATTCAGAAGAATTATGAACTTCAGGGAAATATTCAATATGTAGGTAGGTAGGTACTTTTAAAGACGAACAAAGATTCAGGGGACATGGGAAAACCTCCCATAGCAGCATTTATTACCCGGCGCATCTAGTAGAGAAGTACAAGAAAAATGAATGTTGGTTTTAGGAAAACCGCCGATTTTGCATTTACAAATTATTCGTCAATAAACTAGAAACTTTACTTCAGCGTAAGTACTAAGTGACAGAATATCTTAAAGTTAACTTATGTTAAAAGATACATACCTATATGTTCTGCCTCAAGATAAACCTAAAGTACATCGCACAACATGATCGCTTATTCGCACGGGCCGATCGATAATGCAAAGGTCGCGCGGCCAATAACACAAGATCAGACTGCTGCCAAAGAAAATAAAGTTATTTAAACGTTTTGTTGGTATCTAACTACACATAATAAATAAGTGTAATAAGCACTTTCAGTAGGTACTAGGTTGTAGAGCTCTTCATCTATTTCTTACGCAAGGCAGCGTTGCTGTGATTTGAAGAGTTTGGGAACAGGCACATGAAACATTTCAGCTGTCTTTGAGATGGCAACACATCTGCGATGCCTCTTGTATTTTTGATAGACATCTGGCGATAGTGACCACTTAAACATCAATTGGACTGTTGATTTGTTTTCGATTCAATTACATAAAATAAATACAATATTTTAACTGTCCATTCGAACTGTAGAACATCACGTGTCTAGCAATGCGCAGTAGTTAGTAGTCAGTGTTATAAACTAGCCGAGCGTTAGGTAATCTGCGCCGCAAGTTTTCAACAGTGCTTGAACTAAGTATTTACGTAACAAAATGTGAACCGCCTCCTGTTTTAATAAATATTTATACTGCTAGCTAATCTGAGAAAATGATCTTGTTATGCACTGAATTTAAAGCTTGAAAAATCTCAGCTACCACAACACATTTCAATACTCAATACTTTATTGCATTCCATAATGTGAGATAAAACAGTTGGTATGTTAGACATTGTATCAATCATGGACCCTGTCGGGCACAGCAAAGTTTATTTTCACATTTCAGCACGCAGGACAACTATAGAAACGGGTTTTGTCGACAGAAGAATAGACAAAATGACAGATTGTGATTGTTTATCTATTTTGTCTATTCTTCCGTCGACAAAACTCGTTTCTATTGTGGTCATGTTAAGCGTGCTGGAGAGGAAAAATTGTATGTTGTCATATGACTAACGATTCGGCCTAGGTTTGTTCGAATCACTCAAAAGGTGAGAACTGAGAAGTTTAGTTCTGTCCTCTGAAATCTAGTATAAAGTGAAGCTGCTGCGGTTTCTCAACACTGAAATATCATACAGCTCCCATTAACACCTACCTGAGAGATCGGTCGGCCATCTTGCTCACGTTTAGGCACCAGCAGACAGGCGCAACGCGACTCCAGTGGAACAATTTAAGTACATAAAGTTTTCATAGAAATTGTTTCACGAGAGTCGCGTTGCGCCTGTGTGGGAGCATAAGTATAGGCAAATGCTTGAAAAGCCGTCTATAATGAAGAAAATCTCCAGCATCGAACTGGGTCAACATAAATGAAATTCTGCGCGCCCTAAATAAATTAATTAGCAGTAGCTATTATAGCCTATATAGACAAAAGTCTTCCATTAAGCTCACAATGGGGTATCAGAGTAATACATATGTGTAGAGTTAGTTTACTGTTGGTAGTTCAGGTCAATGAATAACATAATTTTGTCCTGACCTTGCAATGGGCAGCGATAAAACAAACCGCGTTTATGGTCAAGGACTGACCGGTCATGCTCACGCGCATCGATTTGCATTATGATTTTTAATATTAGTTTAAAATTGTATATTAAATAGTTAGGTAGCAAATATTTAGTAGTTAGGTAGCTATGGGTTAGGTAGTTCGTTGCTCAACAGAGATTAGCATAAAACTATGAGGGACCAATTATAAATGTAGGGACATCAAAAAAGCTATTCGCTTTACGTTCAATATAATACATAGCCCTTTCTTATCGTTCAATTATACATCTCGTGGGATGAGAAGTGGCCTCTTGTACTAAAATGTGACAATTACATGCCTAAATTAATTTAGTAAGCGAGTCCCCTCCCTCAACCCTAAACCATACCTACCTAAAGCCTGATTTACAGTCGAAGCAAAAATAAAATTGGCGCAGTCTATATGTATAATTATACTTTTAGACAGCATTCATTTGATGCTTCAATTTTAGTTAGTGTCCGACCGAAAATGGATTTTCGGCCGAAAACGAAAATGATTTAGACATTAAAAAACATTAATATTTCCGCTGTACACTGAAATCTTGTTTGCTTTTTTTTACACCAAAGGCGAGAAAGAACAGTTCTAGGCTTTAAAAGAAATAAAACACGATAATTCCTTTAGAGGATACCTTGTTGTATTGATTCAGCTGATATTGCCGAGCTTTACGAAATAGGCCGACTGACGCACGAGAAGTCACGAACTTTTAATTTTTTGCTTGGCCGTAGCTTCGGCTGGTTTATGCCCGAAAACGAAAATAAAGATGAACTATGATTTTTTGGCCGAAAATGGTCGAAAACGAAGCTTGGGTCAGTCATTAATTTTAATGTATGTAAGCCACAGACAAGAAACTTGCATGTGTAAATGGGGATTGATGTCTTCCTACGTCATATGGAAATAACGGAACTTCGCACCCTGGCTACTAAAGACATAAGTTTTAAGAAACACTTTAGAGAAATTCACCTTGCCAATGCCAATATTGAAACTGGTTGCCGGCAGTCTGCACATGGTTACAAAAACTTGTTCTTCGTTTTCCTCAATGGGTTTACCTGTTGAAATTATGCCGTACATTCACTTTTTGCATCTAGCAAGGATATTTGTTACGAACTTACGATACACAATGAACTGTAAAAATAGGTGTGACTAGTAGAATTGTAAATATAGTCTTGATTCACGGGATGAGGAAATCCGTCTATCATTATATAAAACTCCCTCCCAGCAAGAGCAAACACATAATAAACCTATATTATAATAACTGTATTATTGTATTAGATAATAAACACGATTAATTATATAGCACTCTTCTCGTTCACATTATTATAACATGAGCGTTCTAGAAAAAAAACAGCACTGAAAATTTTCAGACAAAATCTTCGGCTGGTCATGTATATTTAGACAAAATAGGTTATTGGGCCATTTTGGAAGCCCCTCACTAAGTCTACGATGTAGGAATCAATAACCGATATAATATTGTGGCGGAAACGGCTTTAGATACTAGAGTTCACTTTACTCGTAGGAAAATTACTAATGCAGTCCAAAGGTACGTAGATAATTTCTACGTAAGAAATACTTCCCTTGAACTATTTCATGTAGATACCTACTCTGATATCCTAACTAATATTATAAATGCGAAAGTGAGTGTTTGTTTGCTTGTTACGCTTTCACGCTAAAACGACTGAACAGATTTGAATCAAATTTGGCACAAGGGTAGACCTTGAACTGGAGAAGGTTACTTTTCATCCTGGATCGCAGACGAAGTCGCGGGTAACAAGTAGTTAAAGTTATATGTGTATCGTATTGTAGTAGAAAGAGGTTCTGCGGGATCACAGGCTTCAAGGGAATAGCACATAGATATAAGAAAGAAGTTATTTATATTTCTATGGAATAGCACCTTTGTCTTTATTCCCGTCGAGCCTCAACCTGTTCTAACAAACAATATTTCTGTTATAGTGACAGAAATGTATTAAAGCTATTTTTATTTCCGGACATATATAACTTAACGTAACAAGAAAAACAAAAATGTTATTTTACATGACTTTATGACGCAGTGTTTTTAATCTAGCGTTAGTAACAGGATACTTAAGTAAATGTTTTTAATCTTTTCCTGGCACAATTTATTTTGAATTTGTGTTTAGGTATGTTATGTTCAAGTGTTTGCAGCTTTGCAGGATTCTGTTTACAGGAATAACTGATAAAATAACAACACATTTACACACTCCACTAATTTTAACTCACAATTAATTAGAAAAATACCTACAGCCTTTTTTAAAAATAAGCACGGTTGAAAATCTTGTATTCCACAAACTAAAAGTTGTTGCGTTTTCATCGTTTGCCTAGACCGAATTTTCCTTTTTATTAATGATTTAAATCTTGTGTAAAAGTAGCTGACCTGTAAATTACCTGCACAGGTACACGAATTTTTAATAACTCTGGGCATTTTTGCGCTCACGGAGCATGAACGATTACCATAATTATATTTTGCAAACAGTAACCCAGTAAAGCCTGTCATGTCCACTCAGCTTGTTATTATTTTGGAAAACAAACTAACATGATATTTAACAACAGTTTTACTGGCAGGAGTCATGATCAATCAGGCTTTTGGGAAACCAGGGTCTGTTAAATGTACATAGTGTGAGTTTGTGGTGTACAAATCAATAAAGTACATACCAATTTATAAATAAATACACCTAACCCACCTCTGCGTAGGTACCATTTGTACAGGTATACATTTCGCTAGTCGGTAGGTAATGTTAATCAGTCAGATTTTGTTTTTGTAAATAATTAGGTAAAACGTCACAATACACATTTAGTAAATTTAAAAAATCGTACTTTTCGCCCTCGTGTCAAATATCCCAAAAAAGAATATGGGGCGTTCAGCCAACGTTTGTTGCCAGACATGACGTCAACACAAACGAAATTCATTATTACTAGGTTTATACATATAGACATGTCGACTAACGAGATAAGTAAGATGTTCTAGATAAATAACAAACAAAGAACCGCAATTGTTATATCTGGGACAATCAAATATCCGTTCATTTTGTGTCGTCATTTGCTCACATGGGAATCCACAAATCAACACATTTTGTGTGTGTAATCAAATGTTATTTTTATCTCTCCTGATTCCTAGAAGCCTCTAACAAGCGTTTTATATATTTTGTGATGATAAGGTCTCAAACATAGTTTATAGTTAATTCAATGGTGTATCTTTAAAAAAAGCACGAGAGCAGAACATGCATTTCTTTATCTAAGTTAGTTTCCAACCGTGAGACGCTGCAACACGCGTAGCATGACAACTAGAACTAGACTGAAGAATAGACAAAATTACAGATTATGATTGTTTATCTGTAATTTTGTCTATTCTTCCGTCGACAAAACCTGTTTCTATTCTGGTCATGCTAAGCAATGCTGTCAGTCTAGTGCACTGAGACCTACCTGTTCATCATCATTTTTATTTAACCGACAGAAGTCTTCTGCTAGGTATATGCCTCCCCCATCTTGTGTCCTGCTTACCAATCCACTGGATCCAATTCTAATTTTTTTAAATTCTATTTTCCAGTTCTCAGTGTTCCTGCTGATCATCTTCGTGGCTGAGCTGGCTGTCGGCATCGCAGGGTATATGAAGCACCAGGATCTGGAGAACTCTATAGTGGACCACCTGAATAAGACCATCAAGGAATACCCGACTAACAAGGACGTCGCGAAGACATTCGACATCGTTCAGACTGATGTGAGTACCAACAATAATTTACATTCTTATTCTGCAACAAAGGAGACTGGACAAAAGTGGTTTATCGATCAATAGTGATACGCTTTTGATATTTGTGTAGGGATTAGCACCATAAAACTAAAACAAGACTCATACAACTGACTACAATTTTTACAAAATCTGGGAATACGGTTTGCCATTACAAATCCTTTTGGAACGTTTTTCTGTAGCTAGCACGAAAGCCTGCAATCTAGTTGGGCAAATTAGTATGGGAAGTGGTTTATGGATTCAATGGACCACTTCCCATATACAATTTTTTCCAGTCTCCTTTCAGATCATTAAGAGTTCTAGCATAAGATTGAGGATTCGTCGTGGTGTAGGTACAGACTACATAATTTGAATGATCAATGCATGATTGACAACTTTCTTCTCTCATAACGGCACTAGCTAATTGATAAGAGGTCTCGTGGTGACGCGATGACGCCCGAAGCTGCGATTGACGTACCTCGTAGGCTCGTACATAACACGTAGTACATCGCCACTCGTGACAAGTCATACAATCATTCTGTTGTAATACATTTAAATTTATATAAATTACAAACTAATCGGCGAACAAGACAAGCATTACTAATTTCGTTTACATTATCCTTTGAACATGAGTCTGCCTGCGGGGATTCCTTTGTTTGCAGTCATTTAGTATTCGTGAAGATAAATACATGAAACGTTTTCATGTGGCCATGTGGCGTGCACAATGTTAATCTAAATCAGTGATTCCCAAAGTGGTCCACTGTGGGAGTGGGAGACTCGACGGGTATCTACGTTGGCGTGAATAAAAAAATGGGTTTCACAAGTTGTAAGAGTCCACGAATTTTTTTCTGGTTTCGATAGTAAAGAACAAAAATGTTGCCTTGACTTTACTTATTAATGTAGGCAGATAATAAACTACTCAAAACCATTAAGGGAGCAAAAAAAACCATTCCGGTGTTTTTTGCCAGGCTGTATTTTAGTGAAAAAATGGTCGTATGACTTAAAAAAAGCATTTTTTTTTTCAGGTAGGTTCATATAGCCTATTTATTTAACACTATCTGCCCACCCTGGCTTCGCACGGGTAGCACTATGTACTTATCTACGGCGCACCTACCTACCTGCATACCTACGTATCTACATACCTACCTACATACCATACCCTACCTACCTACCTACCACACCTATCTACCTATCCTACCTACATACCTACCCCTCCTATCTACCTATCCTACCTACCTTACTCTGCTACATTCACATTCATCAAACGCGCTAACTGTCCAACTCGCGACGTTAAAATAGTCGTTAAGTTTTCTGAAATTTCCCAATTTTCTTAATTTTTCTTTCCGTAAGAACCTTCTCCTTACAATAACAAACACAACAAAAAAGAATTACCAAAAATGGTCCAGCAGTTCACGCGTGATGCCGTGACCAAGGGAAATAGGGATTTATTTTTATATATGTATATAGATAAATTAATTTCCTTTTTTTTAAACTTCCCTTAATTTTTTAGTGAGTAGTGACTACTACTTGTAAAAACTTTCATATTCGATATTATCTAATCTTCACATTTTTTGACGAGTTTTGGGAATAATGGTAGAAATGTAGTAAGCAGGGTCCACCGAAACCAGGAAAATTTTAAAAGGGCAGCAGTCGTGACTTTTTTTTTTTCTTTGTTTTAAGGGTTTTATCGCTGAGCGATAACGTCACCCTGTAACATCATCAAAATAACTAAACCTAAAAACACTTTTTAATTCTAATGTTACTTATAGTACTACTTACAAATTTACTTTAAAACAAAAAATGCCAATTTGTACATTATCCTAGCTTGTTCCGATAAAGGAAAAGCCAGGATAGCATTACATTTGTCCGAAAGGGATATCGCGGCCCCGGCACACAGGCAACGGAAGGAACACGGGTGGGTTTTAGTCAGTAAAAGTCTGACACACCCTCTCGCTCTGCCCAGAGCAGAAGAAGTCATTTGATGATTTCCCATCCTGAAAAAAAAAAAAGGATAGCATTACAGGCCCCAGTGTCGTACTTGTTTGTTGGACCAAGTAAATCAAATCAAAAAGCTTCATTCCGCACACACTCCTGACTTTCTGTCGTGACTTTACATCTATAGAATTAATCTTTATAGATGATGTATGTGGTTTTGGCTCTCCGGGAAATAACACCCAGGAATCCAGACTGGACGCAACTATCGTTCAACTTTATTTCCAAGACCTTTTCTGTAGAAAATAAATAAGTTCAATATCACTTTTCGAAAAGATTCGTATAAAATTCCAAAGGTTATATATTTCTGGGCCTAGCTTAGCATAAAGTTCTGTAGAACTCTTAATATTTGTTAACGCCTACTATCTCTCCAATGTTCCATTTCCAGCTGCAATGCTGCGGTATCCACGGCCCCGAAGACTGGGCTGTCAACAACATCACCCTGCCTGCCACTTGCTGCTCCGGCCAGGAGATCAACGGAGGAGTCGCCGTCCCGTGCACAGAGAAGTCTGAACACTTCCACAAAGATGGCTGCCTTAACAAACTCGTTGCTTACTTCAAGGAGATCGCTATGGTGCTCGGCGGCGTCGGCATAGGTGTCGCTGTTGTGCAGGTAAATACTTATAATAGGGATGATGCCTGGGTAAAAAAAAAGAAATTATAATAAGTCCGTCAGTCAGATAATAAAAAAATATTAGACACGTATTTTTTGTTTTATCATATTAATAAAAAAATACTTAGATAAAACGCATTTTAAGTTGGGGAGTGGGGGTCGATAGACGTATCGACCCCCACTCCCCAACTTAAAATGCGTTTTATCTAAGTATTTTTTTGAGATGGAGATTTTATACGTACCAGTGACGACTGGTACGTATAAAATCTACATACTCGTGACGTCATGGCACATTTTACCTCAATGCATCGCCGTAATCTTTAGATTACGTAAAAAAAGAAAAAATACGTGTCCAATATTTTTTTATAATCTCAAAGACTGACTAAAAAAACTTTTTAGTCATCATCCCTATTCACTTTATAGCCCTTTGCGACAACAAAGGGTGGCAGCAAAGTATCCTTGAGCAAACACAAGGACGGGGCCAATGGAGGGGTCACTGCCATGCAGTCTATTTGATAGAAAAGTGATTTGGAACCATGTGTAGTGCATCTCTTGTTGTCAACATGACCTGCCCTGTTGTCAACTTAAACTGCCATTTTATTTTTATAAAAGGCATACCTCATTGTACATGCCTTGATTAGATGACATATAGGCGTCCAATACTAGACAGACGCCTTATTCGAAATTATCTTCGTGATTCTTCTTTAATTAACCCTTTGATGTTGAAATGAATGAGTCAGACTTGGGAGTGACTAACAATGTTTTTTTTTTCAGCTGCTTGGTGTGATATTCGCGTGCTGTCTCGCTCGCTCAATTCGCAGTCAGTACGAGACCGTATAAACACGTGAAACGATATTTTTGCATAATCTTTAGATCTAAATGTTAATAGCAGTGCCCAATATTTTCCACAAATACCTACATTTTTTTTTTACTAAGTTGTGATCAAATACACCTCTTCGATGTCTATGTATATTTTGAAATAATTAATTTTATTATTGTTATTCCAGATAATTTGTTTATTTTATTGTAAGATTTAAATGTTTACGTAAGTGCTCTAACATTAGTATCTGGAGGTACTGTATTGTCAATGTAAAATGCGTGTAATATTAAACTTTGCCATATGTATTTGCAAGTGAGGGAGTGATAAAGCACAATGCACAGTTTTTCTTTAAGTTCACAATGAAGTGTGCTCAGTGTAGAAGACTGATTTTTCGAATAGAAATGGATACATTATGCCAAAAACTTTATCGGAATTTCCTACTTTTTATACTTATCTAAATCTCAATTCAATTTTCTAGTATTAATATAATTATTGTACCTTTTACTATTCATATTTAACCAATGTAGAAGTGGTGCACATTTATTATAATTATTATATTAGATTTGTACGATTCGTTTGTTGATTAGACGCAATGTCACAAACAAGACGCGATCTCTCTTCGGTTGCGAAGTCCATAAAATATTTTCAAAGTGAATTATAAGAATTGCATCTAATTTAAAAACGGAACCATTGATTAGTTCATTGTAACGTTTGGAAAGTGTTCTAGGTCGTGTATATTTATAATAAAATCTGCATTATCCAAAAATGAGTTTTAATCAGGAATATAATGAAACAGCATTCAGTGTCCTAGTTACACACATTTTTATTTTCCTATTTTATACCATGATATAAATTGTAATAACAGAGGATGGTTATTAGGTATCAGAGCATGAACGTTGAATTTCGAGGAACATCAGTCGCGTTAAATAGAGCTGTTGTCTTGCAAGCAACACATTTCGAGTCACAGTATAAAATAATTAAAAAATCACAATGATAAAATATACCAGTCCCGAATACAAGTCAGTATTCACCTGCTGTATGTCGCAAGCATCTGAATCTCACAGCACCAGTTCCGACACTCGCGATATCACCCAATTTATAAAATCTTCATTTTTACGACGGTATCACCAAAACATTCATATACGCGCGACATACATACATACACCTTTAACTAAAATCATTACAACGCTAAAATTCTAATTAGTACTAGGGTTAAGACATACATTATACATTATCTAGACAATAAAATAACTTACATCTAATACTGTTTACATACTAAACGGAATATTTTAGAAAAGTTGGAGATGTCAGACTGGAGCGGAGGCCAACGTGCCTGAGTTTTGGCACTTATATGGTAAAGTAGTCGAAATTATTAAAAGAAATAAATCTAGATTTAATTTCTTCGTCCGTGTTACATTAATATGTGATAACAAGTAAAACATGATATCAAATCCATAGTCCGCTGCTTACATGACCACGCCGCATAATACATATTGTCGAATCACTTTACATCAAACGATCGTAACGAAAATATATAACACAGTATGTAATTTATATACGTCCATAATATAAAAATAAATAGGTTATTAATTATTATATCCCAGACCTATTCTAGTCAATCAATGTTAAACTTGTATATTATAGTGAATAATGTAAAAATATAACTCAATTATTTCATATATAAAACCACATTAGATTGCACAATTCAAAACAAACAAATAATATGTCCCCAAAAAATCCTTTTGTTACGAAGTCCTAAAATTCCAAATAATTTGACTATCTAATCCTTAACAAAAATGGACCAAGTTGTAAAACCTATCTAATGTAACTTTCCTTCGTTTTCAGTCAAATAAGGCTCTTGAGTGACATTCATTCGGCCTTCAGCAATAAACCCAAACTAGATTCGATTAATAAATATAATACGAAGTACTTCTAATTACCGGCTGACCTAAAATTTGACCCTCCGACAAAACGTATCATATTTATACATTCACAAAACTATAATTTTGCATTGTTTCTTCAGCCTGTGACATCTCACTAGAAAATTAGCAACTGATTTGCCTCGTCTTGAAATAAGATTTCTTAATTATAATTACAAAGCATTAAAGTCAATGGATTGGTTGTTCATGAATCTTTAAAAATCATCTTTGTTTGTACTTGTCAATGCTGCCAGTTCTGTCACAATCTATCCAAGAAATATAAGTACTATTAATAAGAATTATAAAAATCAGCATATTATTATGAGAAATTACAACCATTCAGTAACTCATTTGAAGACATCAGTGGCAGAGGTAGAACATCTATGAATGTCATAAATGACATGGAAGAAAACTGTTGTTGTTTCATTTTCATTTGTGTTCACACTTACATTTCATAGCATTTCGTAATTATTCTCGTGTTGTAAAGAGCTGACAAAAGACTTCGATTCACTCAAATGAGTATAAAATTAAAATTGGGGGACACTGACAGCAGTAAAATATTGTCTTTGAAAGTATTAATCTAAATCCAATACGACATGTAAGATTTACCCTGAAATTAAAAACATTTTATGAGACAATAATGCGATATATTCCCAAAACAATAGTAGGCATCGCATAGTCCAGACATACTTACACATAAGTAGTAACAGTTGAAGAGTGTATGAGATCATCGCGTTGTAGCGGCAAAATTGACTCAAATCACTGGTTAAAACTACGATACACTTTCATTAGTAAACTTATCACTGTATTTATATAACACAGAGCTAGAAACATTAACAGAAATTCATTCAATTCACAACTAAATCGTTCATCATTCTAAAATTATTTCAGACCGTCATTAAGCATGTTGACATCACATAATTGCAACTAAAAATTAATAAGCTGTAAACATCGCGCTGGGTGGGGCATATTTGTTAAGAATATGAGTTTGGATGTTAACAAATGTATCCCAGGGAGCGCGTAGTGATCGGATATAACATTATAAGCTTACATTTACGTGAACAGGATGGATTTAGAACAGAATGGTATTGAGTATGATACTGCAGGTTGTTCCGTGGCGGCGGGCGGGGGCAGTGCAATCATGTCGCGTAGCGCTTGGTCCAGAGGCGCGCGATGCGATCGTGCTCCTCTCTGTTCTGGAGATACTGCGTCGCAATGCTGCCCACTAGAGGATCAGCTGGAAATTGACAAAACATCACCGTTAGTAAATCGTAAAAATTAATGGGTCGCGTCTGAAAGCCGAAGACAGAGTGGTCTGGAAGAAGATCGCCAGTAACTCCGCCATGCTTTTCAAGACAGCCACTACCTTCAATTTATAAATCGGCCAAGAATTAAGTGCTAGTTTTTCCCAATGATAGACATCCAAGACAAATTATTTGCTATAAAAAAAATCGTTGAACGTCGCTATTTGTCTATGTGTGAATAACACAAAAAATAAACAAATCTGTCCCAATTTTTATGTCAACCATTTATCTACCTAATGGGAATGTTTCCGTTTTCCGTTTCATCCATCATCGATTTTTAATAAACGACACACTACAAACTAGTATCGATATAAATAAACACTGGCGATAGGATTAAAGCGTGAACAAAACATCAAGAGGACATTGAGGACGAAAGGGCTTTGACCTCTCGAGACTATGGAGCAAAAGCTTTTGTTAGAAACTTAACAGGCTACATAGAATGGAATATTATTGATTCGGTAGTAAATGCTGTCTCAACTATCCAGCTGTTTCTATCTTCATGACTATGTCTAAATAGCATAGGCAGAGATACTCGTAAATAAAAAATGTCTTTGATTCTGTTTACATTACTACAACAACTCTTCATTGGTAGCTAAAGGGCTGATAAAATTATACTGATAACTGTTTAAAAGCTACCCATATCTTACAATGAAAGTTAACTTGTTATGACAAGGGAAATAGATATCTTTATTATATGTAAGTTTAATATTAATGTATTCTACACATAAACCCTTCTGGAATAAATTCTCTAAATGATAATGAAAAGCGCATCAAAATCCGTTGCGAAGTTTAGAAAAACAACGCGGTCACATAGACAGACTTGAATGGTGACTTTAATTTAAAATATTTATAGATTAAGCGAATATAAAAAGCATCATACCTGGATTACAGTCGGTGAGCAGGGAGCATATTGATAGCAAAACTTTCGATATTGTCAGCGCCGGCGACCAGTTATCTTTCAGAATATCTAGACATATCACTCCCTGGCTATTGATGTTACAATGATATATCCTAGTCCGGAATGTCACCTGGAACAGATAGTGGAATAATTAAAATGGAGTCACAAACGTTAAAAAGTTGATAAAGGATAACCTTTTGGCATCTATCAGTGTTAGCACCACAGAACTGATAAAGGAATACTGCGAGTGCCTTGAGTAACGAACAGTAATTATTGAGCTTTAGCGGCAATCAGTCAGAAAGAAAAGTAGTAGTAGTTCTTAGCATTAAGTTACTTGAAAATTGCGATGCCGTGTATTATCGAGACATGATCCTCAGAAAAGGCGAAATGGCTTATCCGAATCTGTCTTTGATCGAATCCGTCCAATGGCATGAGGAATCTAGCAAACCCAATTATTCGGGAGTATCAAGAGATTTACGAAGAATCATCGTCAGCGTGGTAAGAATCGACTTAGCACGATACGCTTCGTCTGTTTGAGATCCGTATCAATTTAGTTAGGATATTGCCCCAACGGAAAATAGCATGCGGAGTTCAATTATGCGAAACTTGTCAGAATATAGTCCAACTCACCGAGATATGTATGAAAAGAGTTTGCAAGTTGCTCGGAAATACTGAGGTGTCAAATAGGAAATTAAATGCTTTGGTCCACTCAACAGTCTCACCAACGAGAACGATAATGGAACCACGATAAAAAAGAATCCTTAAAAATACTACAAGAAAGAAGAAAAAAAATGTGAATGTTTGTGTTTGGATATTTGTTACTCAATCACGCAAAAATGGCTGAATGGATTTAGATGAAATTTGATACACAGATAGTTTATAACCTGGAATAACACATACGGTACTTTTTATCTCGGTAGTACATTCCCGTGGGATCATTTCCGTCCTCCACGTGCGCGAAAGCTAGTAGGAAAATAAATTTAAAGGAGTTTTAGGCCAATGACCAGCGAGAAAATCTGTGTTATAAGCATCTGATACAGCCAAAGATCATTGACAATAAAATTAGCATAAAGGAAGCTGCATCACGGAAAAGGATACAGGTACTTTTGGTGACGCAATCGCTTATTTATAGGAGGGACGAAAACGAATCTCGTCTCACGCCATTTGCAAGAGAATTAAGGGCAATGTTTTATAATGGTATGCGCACTGACTATCATCATTGGTGTATCGAGTTATGGTTAACTATCAGCTGAAAACAATTGCATTTGTGGCTTGTAGCTTTAAAATATATATCTATGTGCCGTCGCCCGCGGGCCGCGGCACCCGTAATTCTACACTCTGTGAGGGTGGCTCCACATAACAATATTGTTTTGTTAAAAGTGAAAACCTTTAAAGCTTTACACAATGCCTACATAGTTACCACTAAAGTATAAACCAACATGGCGACCGCAATACATGGTTACCAAACTCGGTGGTGATTCTCCCAATGAATCTTTTGTGCTTATCTCGATTCAATACCCTTTTAACTGCAGAAAAAGTGGTTTGAAAGTCGAGGTCTAACCCAAAAGTATTTCTTACAACCTTTTGCCAGTTCCGAAATTAAACAAAAACTAATCATTAGGATCCAATTTAACGTACGTACCGTATCGAATGCGTACAAAAATCGCGGGTCGGTAAATTATTTATTCTGTATAAATGGATATCGTGTGAGGATATGTAGGTGTGATGCAGAATAGATTTTGATGAATCAAGAAAATTATGCGTGACATTGATTGATGAGATGCGCCCGCGATGTATTTTTAGAGGATGGCCCTCGTCCCACATTCTAGCAACTATTTTCATTCCTATGAAGTTCATTGAAAATGCAGATGGAGACTAAATAAAATAGTAGAATATCCGTATCACCTGATATCTTTCTCGAATTTATGCTTCCTCGAAATAAACCCAACGTGTAATGGACTATGTGGCAGTCCTTGATTGATTTGTCGGACAATGGCGAGTGCAGAGGGATATCAGCACTAATTAAATACTAGGGGTGTCTCGCAACCCCTCGCAGGGCTCGGACCTCGGTTTAGGGCGTTGCTAGACACGGCCGGCTAGGGTTTGGGGAGACTGCATTGATTCGTTTTAGTTATATTATAGGTAAGTATGTCCAAGGGGTGGAATGAATAAACGATGATTGATATTGCTGTTTCCGTTTTGATTATGTTGCCTGAACAGATTTTATGGGTATCGAGTTTTTTTCAGCATGGAAACCGTCATGTGTATTCGTATTGCTACGATTCCGAAAGCTTTAAACTCCGGCCGCCAAGAGAATGCGTTCCTAACACCTCTCAGTTGAACACGATTACGAATATATAAAATATAAATTCGTAAAACACGTATTCTTTTGTACTCAACTGACAGGTGTCAGGAACGCATTCTGTCGGCGGCCAGAATGTAAATAATATTACGGCTAATAAAGGTTGGCTCAACGAATAAACATCGTTAATGTGTAAATAATTAACAGCCTTTACTGTGTTTATTATTTATATGAAAGGATACAATTTATGATAATTTTCGAAACAGGCGCTTAAGTACATTACAATACATTTCTAGTCATAGACTAGAAAAGTATAAGTACAAAAACGTAAATACATAGGGTATGAAATGTTGGCCTTCTTCAATGTGTTTGTATTTAGTTACACAATTTAATTAATTAATTAACTACTTTGTATGGTTAATTAATCATTAATTAATTCCTTTGCATCTATTTAGTTCCATTGTATTCAAAAACATTGAGATGTCTGTCTAGCAAGTAATTTATACTATTTTGTTAGGATGTTACAGTTGCAATGGACGAAATGGAAAACCAGTTCTCTTTTCTTTATCAGTTCCTTCACTAGTAGGTATCAGAGACGAATCCAAAAAAAAACGACTAATTACAATTACCTACTAACAAAATATCTACATCATTAATATCAGAAAACCTCCAACATAATTCATAATACAAATGAGATAGAAACTTCTAAACTACTCTTACATAAAATAAGTCCTTTTGATTCATAACTTCAACCAACCTTTATAGTTTAACATTGTAGGTGTAAAAAAATCAAGAGGCATGCTTCAGAACTTTAACATCCATATTTACTACAAGCAACATACAACACGAACCAACATTGGTAACAATATCAACATTGGTTGATAATAACAAGGATTGTTATTATCACACGACAAGTGCTAGAATGAAAGATATCACGCCTTGTTACCCCGAAGAGTTGGCAGTCTAACTCATAGTAGGTACACCCACATTTCGCCAGTTATGTTTAAGTCCCATGTAATAAGGTGCAAGCCTAACACCATCAACCAGGCACAAATCCAGACTCCAGGCTGGTACTGAGAAAAATAAAAAAGAAAAGAAAGAAAGTATTAACACAATAAACGAAATAATAAAAAATATTACCTTAGGAGGTTTGAATGGATACTCTGGTGAGAAGTGGATGTCTAGGAAGAAAACTCCACCCTCGTACACCGAACCAGGCGGGCCGAGGATGGTGGACACCCATTCATACAGGTTGTCTCCTTTTGGCCCCGCACTACAGTTTGGTGGCGGATCTAATGTAATCTCTGCAAGTTCCTTCTGGATCCTCTTGGCTGATGTCCCCAGTGCCTTCGACATCTTGGGATTTGGTTTATTTTCTTTTGCTTCTGGTTTACTGGCTGTAAGGGCCCCACTGGAATCAGCACCACCTCTGCCGCGACCGGTACCACTCCCTGATGAACCAGACGCACCGCTCATTATCTAAAAGCACCAAACGTCTCATTCCGCTACACCAAAAAGCTGCTAGTTAAAAAGCTTGTGACAATGAGGGTAATGATTGGTGGGGAAGCTTGCAAAAATGTCTGATGAACACATGCTCTCATGATTTCCAAAGGAATTAACATTGGCTTTCAAAATTGTACGAATATTCTTTTAATAATGACTCAAAATAAACAGGTTTGATGATACAACATTGTTATGACCAAATAACTCTGAAAGTGCAATAACATGAAAATGAGAAATGATTCTCATCGATAATTGCAGAATCATTGATTGTGAGTCATATAAATGCAGCTACAACTACATTGCAAGTCATTTTTAGTTACAAAATCACAAAAGATGAACATGTTTTTTTTATTTCAAGCAAGAACGAAATCACTAGAACAAAGACATTCCTAATCCCTGCAATTAGTACACCAAACATCAGCATTCAAACAAAATAAAAAAACTATGCTCTACTGACAATTGCTGAACTATTTAACTAAAAATAACAATGCAAAACGTAATGGAAAAAGATTTATTTGTACCTTACGAATAACAGTCGGCCATCTTGTGGGCTGGCGTTATCCGATAATTTACAATTTTTTGATTCACCGGTGACCCAATTGAATGAAAAAGACGGCTCCCGATACGTAATAGTTAGTATACAATGAAATTCATCCACGACATGTGCAAAATTTGTGCAACGCTATTAGTGTAATCTCCGTGTTAGATGCCCCGCACTGCAAAGCGTAAATCGGCAGCCTGTTACTTTCCGCACTAATACCACTCCGTGATAAGAGATAGGTGAATTAATTATACCTTAATCAAAGATAAACTCGAGTTTGGTGTGTTCCGGAAAGGTTTTTCAGAGCTTCAATCCACTTCTACCACATTTCATCCATTTGTCTGTCACCCTCACCAACACAAACAACCACTGAAATTCACGGAATGCACACAAGCTCAGTTATAAAACAAATACATGTAAAAAGTACCTCAGGCATTTGAATACTTACAGATAGATAGTTTAAACTAATTATGTTCGGTTATTGCTAGGAAAATAAGCAATATATACAGTAATTAAACTAACGAAGTTTAAGAAAAATTACACGAAGCACAACCACATTCCGACATTTTTTAACTTTTTTTTAAAAGATATACTGTGTTGCCTACATTGCAAAAATAAAATCTACCCATAGATATACACTGAAACTGTCTGAGATGTTTTTTTATAAAACAATGATCTCAGCCATAGATTATAATACTAGATTGAGAAATCTCAGCCCTTATTTCCTCTCACTCCTCTTAGCCTATCAAAGTCCACAGCTGTTTTACAATTTTATTTTAGTGTGTAAAATTCATACAAACATTGACCTTAGAACCGAGTTGCATAAACTTTTCATAACGGAAAAGTTCAATCTAGCTCGAATAGGCTCGAAGGTTTGTACACACGGCTACACATCAAGCTAAACATTTCCAGATGTTAATCTGGCATTGTATAGGATATCCGTACAACGTGAGGTCAGCTTATACTGGGAATATATAGCTTGATGTGTAGCCATGCGTACTTACATTAGAACTCATTTTGACGGAAGGTGTTTGCTGAAGAAGTATGAAACTGAAACATGCTTGTCTATGCTACAATGTATGCTCAAGATGCTATGAGAATCTGGCATCTGAAACCGCACCACACCTTTTGGGCCGCTTTCCGAATTAGAACATAATCGCACACAGCGCTGGCATCAATAATTTTCGTATCGATTTAGTTATCACGATTATGACTGCTGTGGCCTGTCAACAATTCGGAACGCTCGTGAACGCACTCACAGTGCTCGCAAAACTTGCATATCATATTTCTTCTTCTTCTTTGGCTAGGTGGCGACGGTAGCCAGAAACACAATTTTGAAAATGCCACGTTAGTCTAAAGATATGGTACGACTCAAAACAAAACAGCACAACTGTCATTTTTTACAGCGCTCTCAATGATATTAATATAAGGCATGGTCGGTGTTATCGCAGGATCGGCCAGATGGCGCAAGTCATGACGTCATCTATGACTATTCGCGGGACATTGTTATTTCGATACGGGTGTTAGCACGATCAAATCGATTACATTGTAACTCAGAACGCAGCCTGAGGCCGCTTTCCGAATAAGAACGTAATCGCTCACAGCACTGACATCAATAATTGGCGTTCTGAGTTAGATATCACGATTATGACAGCTGAGGGCTGTCAACAATTCGGAACGCTCGTGAACGTTTTCACGGTGCTCACTCAACGTCAAAGCTTGCATATCATATTTCTTTGTGTTTAAACTACACATTTCCTCTTCTTCGTTGATTAGGTGGTCACGGTAGCCAGAAGCACAATTTCGAAGATGCCACGTTTGTCTAAAGATAAGATGCGACTCAAGACAAAACAGCACAACTGTCATCTTTGACAGCGCTCACGGTGATGTTAGTAAAAAGCAAGGTTATAGCAAGATGGCGCATGTCATGACGTCATCTATGACGATTCACAATACATCGATAACGCGCTAAGGCTTATTCGGAACGGCCGTTCAAATCGATTACAGCCTAACTCGGAATGCGGGGGTGATGTGATGTAGTGATGGGTAACTCATCATTTTTATATGAGGTTGAGGGAGTACCTCATTTTACCTCGCGAGGTCCTCAAGAGGTACCCCTCATTTGAGGCGAGGAGTCGTACGTCGATGTATGTACAATTATGAAAGTCGGTTCATTCACTCACTAAGCTCACTCAATACTCACTCGCGAGTACTCGCGTCAATAATGTCAATGTCAATTTTTAAGTGAGGACGCGTGAACGAGTGAGTTGGTTCATTGTTGAAATTCGAGTAACTCTTTCAATTTGCGATCACGAGTACCTCAAACGAGGCACCTCATGAGTGAGGGACACATCTCTAAAGTGTCATCACATTGTGATGACACTTTGACACTTGTTTTGTTTGACACACGGCTGGTAATCTCGGAACAAAAAATCCTGGCATTAATAGACGTATTTGTCTATGGGTGAAACTCCTCAAAGTGACAACCGCCCCTCGTCCCTTTCCCCTTTGTCGCCCGTGCAATCGACGCCATATTGGTTTGTTGTAAGTCTATCGTAGTCTGTGGTTGTCTACACCCACAGAGTACATTATATATTGTCTACACCCCGCCATTACAGTTTTTAAAGTTGATTGAGTGAAGTTCTACGTTGATTTATTTCCGTAACTTATCCTCTCAAGTTTAAAACTGTAATAGTGTAATTACAACGTGCAGTATGTTCCGTACTTGCCGTATTGTCAATTGCGCTAGTAAACGAAAGGACGTTAAATTATTTCGACTTCCCAAACGTGAGATAGGACTCAAGTGGTTAGAGTGTATTAACTGTGAAGAATTGCGAAACCTGAGGGCAGAGGATCTTCACAAGCGTTATGTCTGTCAAAAGCATTTTGAACAGAAGTTCATCATCTCGACCAACGTGTGGACTTGTCTTCTTGTTGCCGCCTATCCCACGCTGTTTTCCGATAGCGAAATCAGCAGTGGCACTCCTAGTCCTCGGTTTCAAACTATGGACACTGACGCACACACCACTGGTAAGTACATCAATAATATGATTTCATTATATACAAATTTTCTCATATATTCCTCACATAATCAAATGGCAAGTGCATCATGTCTATAATATTCATGAACGTAAAAAATAAAATTTTCCACTCTGGAATTTCACACAGAAGCCAAAGATTTTAAAGAAAATAAAAAGTATCCTATATCCATCTATGTTGCTCTGTCTTGAAAGTGGGTCAAATTGGCCGTAAATGCACTTTCAAACCAAAAAAAAAAAAAATATTGTTCAATATACACTCGCATATTGTGTAATTAACATTTTTTCTGTCCATAATAAGTTAATAACTTGATATTATCACATAGTATTTTGAAAAGGCATACACATAGTTATTATTTGGGTTCCATACCCAAGGGGTGCCAACGGGACCCTATTACTATGATTCCGCTGTCAGCTATAACGAAATAAAATAAAGTTAAAAATTTAAAGGGGTATATAAAAAACGAAAAATATGTATTGTTCAATATTGTATGGTGGCACTGAACCCCTTGTGTGCGAGTCAGACTCGCACTTAGATTTTTTTTTACTGTTTAGTCATTTTGGGCAGTCGTATATTATAAATAAGTATGTTGTTATGTTGATAAGCTTAAATATTTCTTTACAGACAATGTTGTTTCTGATCACACCTATGCCAAGAAAAGGCAGCATGTGGATCATACCTACTGTACCTCTGAACCTACAAAGAAACATAGAGTGACTAAAACTGGTAAGTCACAGCTATTATCTTTTTTTTGGTTTTTAATATATTAAGTACTTTATAATTTTTGAATGTATTACTTTTTGATGGCATTTTTGCCCAATTTCAAAGAAACACTTCTTTGTGTAATGTTTTTGGCAATCACTCCATGATTGAAATATTAATCACAATATAATAAAAAAAAATTAGGTTTTGATGTTTTTGTTAATAATGCAAACCTTGTGGATCACACCACAACACCGTTCGTTGACGTGCCTTCCACTTCAGGCTGTGGAAATGAAGCCTCACAAAACCAGATCATAAGAGGTAATTAAATATTACCATTATATTTCACCAATAATGAGACAAGTATTCACCGAATAGTGCGCAGGACCAACATGCATTTGGAATTTTTTGTTTAACAATTTGTTGGTATTTGTACAAAAGTAAAGTAATTGAGTAACATGGCAATTAATAAAAATAATGTAAACAAAATAGTTGTGGCATTTTTGTTTTACAATCTGCACAGCACACTCATATTTTGTTGAGCTATCGTTATATCTATCATACATTTTTATTTACAGACGCAGTTATTCCTTCTACTCCGAGGCTTTGTGTCCGAAGAAGGCGTATTATTTTAAACAAAAAGTCTCTTTCACCAAAATGTGCCAGGCTGTACCGTGAATATTTAAAATCTCGGAAACAGTTGGATTTCAGTCAAAGAGCACGAAGAGCACTAAAGTTTTCAAAGAAAAATTCTTTTGAAACACTGACTGAAAACATGAACTCATTGGCCAAAACAATTATGTGGATGCAAATTAAGCAATGCACCAAAAAATCAAAGGGGAGACGCTTTACTACTGAAGAGAAACATAGCTTTATCGATATTAAAGCAAAGTCCAAAGTGTTACAGATTCTTACCTAAAATATTTATACTCCCCACAAAACACACTTTAAATAAAATGGTTTCTGAACTAAATATTGAAGCTGGGATCAGTGCTCAAGTATTTGATGCAGTTAAACAAGAGGTACTTATTAGATGGCTATATTTAACTTTAACCCTGATTCTCAAGGAAACATGGCTACATAGATCGGAGTGTGTATTATTATAGATGTAGTGTTAATATTGCAATAGTAATAATATTTAACTAATGATTTCAGGTAAATACATGGGAAGAAAATAAAAAATATTGTTCAGTTCTCTTTGATGAGGTTGCATTAGAAACAGCCATTTTTTTTTTTTTTTTTTTTGATGGTGGGAAATCATCAAATGACTTCTCCCGCTCTGGGCAGAGCGAGAGGGTGTGTCAGACTTTTACTGACTAAAACCACCCGTGTTCCTTCCGTTGCCTGTGTGCCGGGGCCGCGATATCCCTTTCAGACAAACCCGCAACCCCAGCAGGCATTGGTCTTTCGACCCCGTCGGTTGGTGGTGACATCTCTTTGAGGCGCGCGTGGGACACGAAACAGCCTTGACCTACAATAAAAAGAAAGACTCCATCACTGGATTTGTCGAACTTCCGGAAAAAATGACTGACTTTGCTGACCATGCACTTGTCTGCATGTTGAGAGGAGCCCTTTACAAATGGCAACAACCTATAGCCTTCTATTTTTGTAAGGGAGCTACATCAGGGGTTCAACTTAAAACAATAATAAAGGATGTAGTAACTGCAGTAGGAAATACAGGTTTGTTACCTATAGCCCTAGCATGCGATCAAGGTACAGCCTTTCAATCAGCTCTAAAAAGCCGTCAAGAGGACACACAGAGGGAACAAATAAGATTAGAATTGGTGAGTATAATTGAGAATTTTCCTAATTCATAATTAACACTAAACACTTTGCAGGACACTAAACGCCCCCAGATGTAATAACAATATAACTTCAATTTTGTCTCATTCAGTGTCCTTCAATGGATAGATATTTTTCACATATTCCACACACAACCTGACTTAAAAATAATATTAATTGGCTTAATGGGTGAGAACACCTCTACATAACTGTTTGGGGAATACAGGTGTGATGCAATGTAATTGAATATTGAAGGTGTATGTTAAAGGTTATTGCTATTATTATAACATTCCTGTCATTATTTTCAGATGATATAATAACCATCAATGGTCATTCACTAAGCGTGATACATGATCCACCGCGCCTAATAAAGGGGTTAAGAAAGAATTTCTTAACCAAAAATATAAAATACGATAATAAAATATCTAAATGGGACGATATTGTGGATGTCTATAAAACGGACTGCAATCATGCGCAAATGCGATTGTTACACAAATTGAACGATGAACACGTAATTCCAGAAAAAATTAAAAAGATGAAGGTAAATAATATTTTTGAATTGAGAATGTTTCTGAAGATGGCTGTTTAAGGATACCTAGTCTGTTAGGTTTAATCACAATAATCATGCATAAAGGGCTGTATTGAATATATCATGTGAATTGTGTTGTTTATCAATATTTCAAGGTGTTCAAAACTTTGTACTTATAATATCTATTTTTATTGCAGGTCAAGAATTGTGTGAGAGTGTTCAGCAAAACATGGGCAGCTACTCTTTCATACACTGCTCAGTTCTGTAAGTATTTTGCCTGCAATATAATTTTCTCACCGACTGCAAATTGTGTCACATAAAAATAAGTATACTTAAAGCATGTTACTTTTTTGTTGCAGCTCAATATGCCGATGGCAAACCAGGCAGCCCAACTTTAAGAAATACGGCAGAAATGGTATCATTTTTTGATGATTTGTTTGATTCGGTCAATGGAGCCTGCCTTTCAAATAAGAGGGATAAAGGTAAACCTTTGCGGAGTGCAGTGAAAGCCTCGTCTCAGCACCACAGATTTTGGGGCGAGGCTATAAAAAAATTACAAGGTATAAAATTTGTCGAAAATAAAAATAATAGAGAGACATCAGTGCCCTCACAAAAAAAGGTTGTGGCAATTTTTCAAGAATAAAAATATAAGGATCTTGAGGCCAAGATATTTCAACTCTGATCTGATAGAAAACTTTTTTGGACAAGTCAGAGCCTACAATTTTAGAAACAATAATCCAAATTGCCACACCTTTAAAAACACCTTTAAGTCACTTCTAATCACAAGATTTATAAAATTTCACTCTGTTGGTTACAATTGTGAAGAGGATTCAGGTGAGCAACTAGTAAAACTCAAGGCCTTATTTGAAACTACGAAAAATAATGAAATAAATGCCGATAGTGCCTGCTCAGCTGGATCCTCTAACCTTCGGAGTGCACTTCTAGAGAATATCCCCACAACTGCCATGCAAGAAAAGCTGAAAGATCACTCACGGGCGTATACCACAGGGTGGGTTATAAGATTTTTTTTAAACAAAAACAATTGTAAGGAATGTGAAAAAAACCTTACTTCTCGTGAAATAAGCTCTACCAGTAATTGGATATCTGGAAGATATAGAAACACAATTAACCTTAAAAAATTGACCTACCCTTCCGAAAATGCCGTGAGGACTTTTGGCTATATCATTCAGGAAACAAACGAATACTTGGAATTCACACCACACCAAACGGGTATTATAAAAGAACTTAAAAATAAAATAAGATCCAAGTATTCGTTTGATTTTCTGGATTGTGTGATACACAGGGATGCTGTTGAGGAATTTGTCTTCGATTAGCAGTATTTAATTGGCGCAATGTGATAAATAAGATAATGAAGGGCACAGATGTATATAGGTTGGAAAACAAAAGTTTGCCACCAATGCAAAATAAAGCATTTATTAAAACAAAATTAAAAAATTAAAATATTAATAAATAATATTGAATGTTTTTTATTTCCATCACTTGACATTCCTTTTCTAATACACACAGACCACAGGTGTGCTATAGGTACACCTATCTACACACACAATCACAACCTCGGCTTGAATTAAAGCAGCTTTTGGAAGGCTTAAAAGGCTAGTTTCCAAAATATTCTGGGCTCGACAAACCTTGGCAAAAAGACCCGGTCTCATAACAACATGAGCGACAAAATGGGTAAAATTTAAAAAAATATTAAACGTCAAAATGATGAGTTGCAAATCGTATAGCGATTTTTCTACTATGGGAGATTACCGTCTGAGTACTACTTAGTCTGTGGTTTGACATTTGAAAAGTGTGTTGGGTGTTGTGTGGGTTTTGTGTTTTTCTGTCTGAAATAAACTTATTTCTGAATAAATCGTTTTTTTTTTCCAAAAAGTGTTACAAAACAGCTAACAAAATGGGGAAACGACAGCATCAGAAGGATAAAATGTAAGTTTTACGCTACAAGATACACATTTCTTTAGTGATTTACACCAATATTTTTTTATAATTCTTCTTTGTTAATTATTAGGTATCTCACGTACACGGAGTGGACTACTCTGTATGGTGGCAAAAGATCAGGCACTCCTAAAGAAGAGGATACTACTTTCAAACGCTTACCATTCGACCATTGTTGCCTATGTCTTCAGCCTTTCGAAGACCCATATTGCGATTCTGATGGCAACATATTCGAGTTACAAGCCATACTGGAGTTCGTGAAGAAGTTCAAAGTAAATCCAGTTACAGGGAAAGTAAGTCGACTTATATAATCATGCACTTAAAAATACTTGTAACAGAGTACAACCAAATTTTTTTAACTGGTTATTTTTTGATAAACTTGGTAAAATGAAATCATATTTCCAGAAACAAGATGTCAAAACTCTAACAAAATTGAACTTCTTCAAAAATGCTGAAGGGGATTACCATTGTGCCGTTCTATTCAAACCTTTTACGAAAAACTCATACATTGTTGCTATTAAAACCAGTGGTAATGTGTACTCAAATGAGGCTGTGGAACAGCTTAACATTAAAGGAAAGAACTGGAAGGACCTTATCAATGACACTCCATTTGCCAGGACTGATATTATTGTTATACAGGACCCAAATAACTTGAACAAGTTCAATATTTCTACTTTTCATCATATTAAGAATAATTTGAGGGTGGAGACGGAAGGTATACTATGATATTATTATTATCTTTGTCTTTAAACTTTCTCTCTCATATCGCATACTAAATTCAACTATTTTGATTTCTGATTTAAAACAATTTTGTAAAAGGTTTATATCAAACAATAAAACAGTTGGTGAATTTTTTCGTCTCTTCAAGGTGGAGAATAAGTTCCAGCCACCTATCAAACAAGTATGTAATCACAATATTTATAATATGTGTTTATTTTACAGAGGAAATAGCAATGAGAAAAGACCCACATGCAAGACTTAAGACAGTGTCAAATGAAACAAAAGAAATTCTACAAGAACTAGAGAAGGAGTACAAAGCTCCAGAAAAGAAAGAAGTTAAAAAAGAGGTGGCTATTTCTTTTTTTTTGCAAAAAAGTTTTTACTTACATATAATTAAAGCTGCGGTTCCACTGCCTATCGAGGCCTGTCCCGGCGTGGGTTGGCACAATCGGGCCTGGGCTGGCACAATCTGGTCTGGACTGGCACAATCTGGCCTGTGAGAAAACGGGATGTGGGACCGCAGCATTTATGCTCGTCGATCCAAAGAGGCCTGTGGTGAGAATGCCCTTGCGGCTTGGCCCGCGACAGCCCTCAACAGACCTTTTTGATTAACAATGGAAAGAATTACTGAACACAAAATAATACAATAAGTTAACATATTCATTATGATTGTCTGTGCCAGTTCATAAAGTACCATTTTCATACTAGGTTGCAGATAAGTTCAATGCCGCTCACTACTCTACTGGCATGGTGGCTGCCAGCTTCACCTCCACTGCTATGATGCCAGAGACAGTCCATGAAGCAGCCATTATTTGTGAAGACGATGTCAAATATGATATGGTGAAGAAAAAAGGTTGGTTGCAAAACAGTTTTTTTGGGGCCCTTCAAGTATTACGTACGCACCAAAGGGGGGTGGGGGGTCTTTGCTTTGCTTATTTTTGATGACATGGAGGATGGGGTGTCTGGATGGTGATTATGTCAGCAATATAATTTAATTTTTTTCTGATTTTTTTGCAAAATTTTGTATATTCTGATTTTAATAATTATGGCAACCCATGTAGGGTTGCCATAATTTGTGTTTTTTTTTTTATGTTTGAAAGCGAAGAGCATGTTCAGGGATTCCCCAAAATAATTGATATTGCTTTCTCGCTCTCACGCGTTAAGATTAAGTTAGACAAAATCGCAGAGGTAAGGAAATTATTCAGGACAAAGAAGTCTCTCGACGAACAGTCATTCAGTTGATGAAACATCTCATGAAAGGACCTCTCCCGTTTTCACTAAAACGAAAGCTCATGGACATAGTGCATTCTTCCCATCCTCACCTACGGAACGCAAATATGGTCTCTTACAAAGCGTCAAAAGTCCGTACTTGGAATCTGCAACGGGCTATGGAACGCAGCATACTAGGTGTCAAATTCACAGACCGCATTAGGAATTCTATACTTCCATTCCAAACCACTTGCTGGACTAATGTGGAACTGGGCTGGCCACATCTGTCGCATGTCGGAGCAGCAATACGCAAAAATCACAACTCAGTGGATCCCAAATAGCAGGAAACGGCTACGTGCCCAGAAAGAGATGGCGGCGGGATGAGCTGTACTCCTACTTAAAGGATTGGGCCACAATCGCAGTCGACCAGGAAAGGTGGAAAGAGAGAAGAGAGGACAAACAAAAAAGAAAATTATTTAAATGGGCATTGAATTCCTATCTATAAAGTCCTTATTTCTAGACTCTGCACTGATTTAAAAATATATATATATACCACCGTTTACGTAAGTATAGGGGGTAAGAGGTGTGCTTACTTTTGCTCGCAGGGGGGGGGGGGGGGGTTAAAATACTATAATTCTGCTTATGTGATACTTTAATGACTCCTTTTTAGGGTTCCGTAGTAAACAAGGAACCCTTATAGTTTCGCCATGTCCGTCTATCTGTCCGTCTGTCTGTCCGTCTGTCTGTCCGCGGCTTAGCTCAGAGACGGTTAATACTAGAAAGCTGTAATTTGGCATATGTATACATATTAATCATGCCGACAAAGTGGTAAAATAAAATGAAGTTTTTTTTTTTTTTTGTGTACCCTCCCCTACACGTAAAGTGGGGATATTTTTTTTTCCTCATCTACCCCATGTTGTGGGGTATCTTTAAAAAGGTCTTTCAAAAATATTGTGAGTTTGTCGAAACCATTTTTGGATTCAGGGATCCGTTTGCGAAATATTAAGCTTTTAATTGAAATTGTTTGTTAGAGTCAAGTGTCCCCCCCCACTTCTAGTTAAATAGTTGTACTTGGACTTGTGAAAAAATTCACAGCAGTAGTATATATAACGAAATTAAAAGGAAATCTATGAGAGGTAAGTAGGCTCTACAGGTTAACGAGACATAATCAACCAACTTAAATTTGCAGTTTGAAAAACATGATCTCCCATACATTCCGTATGGGAGAACACATTTTTCAACTACAATGTTAACTTTGTTCTTGGGATAAATTCATCCCAACTACGGAACCCTTCATTGTGCGTGGTCCGACACGCACTTGGCCGGTTTTACAACATTTTATTGTTTGCATGGGTCGATTGAGCCAGTTTTTACCAAGATTTTGTGGACTTTTTGATAGATTATGAATTAACTTATATTTATTTTAGCTCCTTAAATTCTGAGTTGATTACTGACAAATGCGTGCACTGACAAGACAGGTCCACTCAATCTGTGTTTCTTTCCTCAAAAGACCATTTCAGACACCAATCTACATGGTCTTCACATTATCTGACCAAGATTATGTCTGGATTTTAAAAGAGACTGTGACCTCTGCGTTTGTTTCAGCCATTCATCTCAGAGTAGTCAGATAGGAAACGCCAACCTCATCTAGTTTTCAAAAATATGATTGACTAAAAATGTTTGTACATACGTAGTTACAGAAATAAAATCATTTATCATTTTTTATATTAAAATAAATTGAATTGAGTGCCTAGAGTGATTGTCCTACCACAATTTATAAGAAGAAAATCTGCCGAACCTTCGGCCGCACCGAAACTTTGCGTTCGTGAATGATCGCGCGTTGTTCGGCTCACTTCCGGTGAGTTCGTGGCTCCTCATCAGCCGCCATCTTCAGCATTTTGGAACTCACAAAATTTTGTTCCAAGAAGGAGTTAAGTAATATGTTTAAAAAAAAAGTGCGTTCCCAAAAAAAAAAAAAATTTCACTTGCTTTAATTATTGTTTTTTATTTCATTTAACACGTGTTAACTATCTGTATATGTACAACCCAAGGCTTATAGACCTATAAGCCTCACATCTTTTCTTCTGAAAACCCTCGAGAGGCCCTGTGATAGGCACATCCGAGACGGACCTCTTCGGGTAAAACCACTCCACAAATACCAGCATGCGTATTCCACAGGCAAATCAACAGAATCCGCGCTGCACAGCGTGGTTTCCAAAATTGAATGCGCAGTGGACCACAAATGCTCATCACTGGCCGCCTTCATTGACATCGAGGGAGCCTTTGACAAAACCATGTTCAACAGCATTAACATGGCACTCAACAGTCACAACATTGACCCGACCTTGAGTGGCTGGATCACGAACATGCTCAAACTGAGAGCTGTACAAGTCACAGTAAATGACACTACAAGGGCCATCGTTGCGAAGGGCTGCCCGCAAGGAGGAGTCCTCTCGCCGCTCCTATGGAACCCTGTAGTAGACAGCCTCATCAAAACACTCAATGACAAAGGCTACTTCACAGTAGGCTACGCCGATGACATAACCATTGTAATAAACGGCACCCACGAAAACATTCTATGCAACCTAATGCGTCAAGCCCTAAAAGTAGTAGAGGAATGTTGCAACAGGCACCAACTCTCAGTAAACCCTACAAAAACTGAACTGATTCTCTTCACAAAAAAGAGAAGACTGACAACACTACAGCTACCACGATTCTTCGGAACAACCCTAAGCCTATCAACTGAAACTAAATACCTGGGCATCTTTTTAGACAAACAGCTGAACTGGGCGAAACACACCAACTATATTATTACAAAAGCCAGCATATCCCTGTGGCAGTGCAAGCGACTGCTTGGCAGGAACTGGGGAATTAGCCCCAGGGTTACTCACTGGCTATACACCACAGTCATCCGACCAGTCATCACATACGGCTCACTGGTCTGGTGGCCCAGGACAGACCTGAGCACAGCCCAAAAGAATCTCGAAAAACTGCAGCGGTTTGCTTGTGTTGCAATCACTGGCAGTATGAGAACTGCACCGACTGCCGCCCTACAGGCAATGCTTGGACTGCCTCCTCTGCACCTCATCGTGCGGGAGGAGGCGGCCCTAGCCGCCTTTAGGCTTTATGTATCCGGTACACTAAGCAAAGACTCTAGAGTTAAGCACACACGCATAAAGGAAGATGCGATCAAACGACGACCAATGATGGCATCACCCTGCGATAAAGCCCCGAAAACATACCACTTTCATAGGCACTACAACATAATACTTACAGAAGAACAGTGTGACTACTCAGGCTCGAAAGAGATGAGAGTATACACCGACGGATCGAAGACCGACTCCGGAACTGGAGTTGTAGTCTTCTCACACGACTTTAACATAAAGATATCCAGCCCGCTGGGAATGTACAACACCGTCTACCAGGCGGAGTGTGTAGGTATTATACAAGCGGTCTACGCCCTAAAAGCCAGGAGAGTTACGGACACACACATACGCATACTCTCCGACAGCGCCTCAGTTCTTCAATCCTTACGGAAAAAACCTATTACCACAAAGCTAACACTAGAATGTCACAATGCACTAGAACAAATAACGGTATCTAGCCGCAACACGGTGACACTGCAATGGATAAAAGGACAAGGCCGATCGCTAGGTAACGACGCAGTTGACGAACTTGCTAGACGAGGATTCAGCACCGCAGTCTGTGGACCCGAGCCTATCGTACCCATCCCCTTCACCCAGATACGAAGGGGGCTACAGGAGTTCACCCACACTCAAGCGGAGCACTGGTGGACCTCAACACCGGGCTGCAGGCAGTCCAAGGAAGCCATGCCATCTTTGGATACCGGGCTAACCCGGCGTTTACTACGCCTGGATAGGAATGGCCTGCGCCTGGTGACGGGGACCATCACGGGCCACTGCTTGCTGAACAGACACTTCCACACAATGGGCATAACGGACAGTCCTCTGTGCAGGGCGTGCATGGAGGCTGAGGAAACAGTCGCACGTGCTTTTTGAATGCACAGGCGTCACCCAGATTAGAACAGAGACCCCGGGACACCCAGATCTTACACAGATGTTCTGAACAGACCAGGAGACTTAATCAACTTCTAGAGGGAGGTGGGCTGGTTGGAATAACCACCAACGGCCGCTATGGCCCACGCACAATGGTCCACTGAAGGATTAAGTGCGGAAACCAAACTCCATAACATAGAACATAGAACTATCTGTATATGAGTAAAAAGTTAGCCAAATGTCAGTAATCAATAGATTTTTAACATGTCTTAAAAAAAATCGGTTTCAGTTTCGGCAGAAAGTCCCTGTTTCGGTCGGACACTATTATTTCTGCTCCATTCACTGCCCTTGATAGTGTTCATAATATCTCACTTCTCAAATCATGTTTAATAGTTTTACTCTTTACGTCTTTCCTCAGGGTATGTAAGACTGGTGACAAACCTGGGACCTCTAAACTTCGAGTTGTACTGCGACTTAACGCCGAAAGCGTGCGACAATTTTATAAGGCACTGCAACAATGGATACTATAATGGCACTAAGTTCCATAGGTCTATTCGGAATTTTATGGTAAGCATATGTTTATTCGGAATTTAAAGGACTTTAACTTTCCTTTAGAGCAGTTATAGGGCTTTAAGGGTACGCTAGTCGGTCATTCTTCCAAACAAACGTAAACGTGGTGATTACTCGTATGTTTGACGGTGTACGTTCAAAACTAAAAATTATATAAATTTGTCTTGTTATTAGCCCTTTAGGGAAGTAGAATTTGAAAAAAATACATTGGTTTGGAAGTTATGAGCGTCGAAACTTCCATATTTCAACACAAATTTTAACACGTCTTTGGGCGTAAATAAATAACGTATGTAGTAAAAAAATGGCGTAATAGAAACCGTACAATGATAGATAATTTATTCAAAAGTTCAAATAATTTTATTAGGAGTAAATATA
The DNA here is from genome assembly GCA_947364205.1 of Agrochola lota. Lineage (NCBI taxonomy): Eukaryota > Metazoa > Arthropoda > Insecta > Lepidoptera > Noctuidae > Agrochola > Agrochola lota. The sequence goes on from OX376228.1 coordinate 18,195,441, forward strand.
TCTAGTATCTCGTTTTCGTTATAAATCATCGTCTTATTTCACTAAATTAATCTTATATATAAAATTCTCGTGTCACAATGTTCGTTCCCGTACTCCTCCGAAACGGCTTGACCGATTCTCATGAAATTTTGTGAGCATATTGAGTAGGTCTGAGAATTGGCCAACATCTATTTTTCATACCCCTAAGGTAGGTAGGTAGGGTAGGGTAAGTAGGTAGGTAGGGTAGGTAGGTAGGTAGGTAGGTAGGGTAGGTAGGTAGGTAGGTAGGGTAGGGTAGGTAGGTAGGTAGTTGCACCGTAGATAAGTACATAGTGCTACCCGTGCGGAGCCGGGGCGGGCAGTTAGTTAATGAATATATATATAAATAACTAAAAACTAGATAAATAAATAAATAATTAGACTAATTAGCATGCATATACCAACGTGCTTGAGCCGTCGACTAGTGTTCCCTTAATGTGTTAGATACTGATTGCCCATGACATATTATTATGATTGTCTGAGTCACGTTATTTCTGGCTGCACTCCTAACTTCTTTGTACTGACTTCACAAGTCAAAAAGGGGTTAATATAAAAGACTAGCTATTGCCCGCGAATTCGTCTGAGATCCAGGACGAAAAGGAGCCTATGTCCTTTTCCAGGTCATGGTCTACCCTAGTGCCAAATTACATCCAAATCCGTGCAGCCGTTTTATCGTGAAAGCGTAAAAAACAAACAAACTCACTTCCGCGCTTATAATATTTGATAAGAGTCTCCCATAATATCCAGCTCCAACATCATGGGTCCTTTTTCAGTTTTGAATTTATACATGCTTATAATATAAATAATTGTTTCAGATACAAGGCGGCGATCCAACTGGCACAGGATTGGGCGGTGAATCAGTGTGGAAGAAACCTTTCGAAGATGAAGTCAAACCAAACCTGCATCATACTGGCAGAGGAGTGCTGTCATTGGCTAACTCGGGACCGAACACCAATGGATCACAGTTGTAAGTGAATTTACTCACTTTTTCAAAATTAATGACGGCTCGGAAGTGCGCTCCTCGCTGCGCAGTACCCCACCCCTCAACCCCGCTGACACGTGAATTCATTACTGCGCAGCGACTCGCCTCATGTTCCGAGCCGCCATTAAGTATAAATCGGGGTGTACTGTAGTGCTACAAAATATGCAAAAGCTATAAGCTAAGATATATTTTTTAAAACAACCGACTTCCAACAAAACACGACAAAGTGAAAAATAACTTTAGTCTTTGGTTTTGAATTTTCGTTTTTCCCACCGAATTCCTAAATTAAAGTAATTTTTCACTTTTTCATGTTTTTTTGGGACTACTTAGTACTTTTTTGTAAAAAAAAATACAATTTTTTGTTGTGAGTACCGGCCCCACTCAAATTACCAGCTATGTAAAGAACAGTGACAGGAACTATAACATCATCCATGTAGACTAAGTGGTAAAAATACATATTATTGAAGCTAGCTCAAAAAGTACTCGAGCAAAGTTAATAAAATTTATATGAAAAAAACCGGCCAAGTGCGTGTCGGACCACGCACAATGTAGGGTTCCGTAGTTGGGATGAATTTATACCAAGAACAAACTTCACATTGTAGTTGAAAAACATGGTCTCCCATACGGAATGTATGGGAGATCATGTTTTTCGTCGCAAATAAGTAATAATCTAATAATAAATATAAATAAAGTAATAATCGTCAGGTCGATTATTACTCGTTAACCTGCAGAGCCTACTTAGCTCTGATAGTTTTCCTTTTAATTTCGTTATATATACTACTGCTGTGAATTTTTTCACAAGTCCAAGTGCAACCATTTAGCTAGAAGGGGGGGGGGGGGGGGGGCACTTGACTCTAACAAAAAATTTCAGTTAAAAGCCTAATATTTCGCAAACAGATCCCTGAATCCAAAAATCGTTTTGACAAACTCACAATTTTTTTTTTTGAGACCTTTCTAACGATACGCCACAATATGGGGTAGATGAGGAAAAAAAAACATCCCCACTTTACGTGTAGGGGAGGTACCCAAAAAAAAATATTATTCTTCATTTTATTTTACCACTTTGTTGGCATGATTAATATGTATACATATGCCAAATTACAGCTTTCTAGTACCAACCGTCTCTGAGCTAAGCCGCGCACAGACAGACAGACGGAAATGGCGAAACCATAAGGGTTCCTTGTTTACTACGGAACCCTAAAAATAATTTTAAAATTCGGTCCACAATTGACGAAAATATTATTGTTATTTATTCAAATCACAATTATAACACCAATATTGTATATATGGATAACAATATGGATAACACAAATATAATATTTAAACACCTAACACCAATATGGATGAACATACATAAAAAAACAATCATTAATAAAGTTGAACATAGAACCTCCTCCTTTTTGGAAGTGGGTTAAAAAGACATGTCAATTCAATGTCGTTATGTAAGGATGCTGTAATTATATGGATGGGGTATCCTTATCAAACACGATTTTGCTGAACAAACCATAGATCGCCATCAAAGAGTGTCTACTTTTGACCATAACTAATAATATATACTTAATTAGGGTTCCGACCTTAAAAGAGCGATAGGTTGCGGGTTTGTCTGAAAGGGATATCGCGGCCCCGGCACACAGGCAACGGAAGGAACACGGGTGGGTTTTAGTCAGTAAAAGTCTGACACACCCTCTCGCTCTGCCCAGAGCGGCAGAAGTCATTTGATGATTTCCTATCCAAAAAAAAAAAAGCGATAGGAACCTTAATAAGATGAATTTCTTGTCTTTATACTCACATCACAACTTATAATTTACCGTCTTAGAATGCGTTGTTAAACTGAAGCAAATACCTGTTTAAAACGATTTGCTGCTCCATTCCAGTTTCATAACCTTCCGTTCATGCAAGCAGTTGGACGGTAAGCACACGATCTTCGGCAAGCTAGTCGGCGGCATGGACACACTGACTGCCATGGAGCAGATAGAGGTGGACAATAAAGACCGGCCCATACAGGACATTGTTATAGATGTCGCGCAGGTGTTCGTGGACCCATTCGCTGAGGCTGAGGAACAGGTAATATTCTTAAAAATACTTGTCGTCTGCAATATAATTTCAAAGGAATGCAGGCAGGCAATATTACTTTTAGTTTACTTACATTTAGTTTTGTCATAACATTACGCCTGAATTCCTGAAGGGTTAAGCAGAGGTGCACCTTTAATAAATTTCGCCAGTTACTCGTATATTAAAATCCTATATAATAAGGGGCGAGCCCTATTGTCATGAACCGGGCACAAATCTAGACTATGGAATGGTACTGAGAAATTCCAGATGGGAAATCCCACTAGCACTATGCCCAACCTGGAAATCGAACCCTGGACCTCATACTCAGTAGTAGCACTTGCAACCGCAAGACCAACGAACCTGTTAATACCACCATGTTATATTTTCTAAACAAATATTAAAAAGATCACATTTTTTTTGTGTATTTGTTTGTGACACTTTCACGCTAAAACGGCTGAGCGGATTTAGATGAAATTTGGCACATGGGTAGACGATGACCTAAAAGGTTAGGACATAGGATAATTTATATATGTGGGTGAAACCGCGGGTTAGCTAGTAGCAAATAAAGAGATCATTAATGTTGTGCTAATAAACAGCAATTCTTCATTGAAATAACAGTCTCAAGTCTGTAAAGAAGTATAAATAAAAAAATAGCAAACCCTTATATAACTGAGTCGTCCGGCGTACGCGCTCGCGAGCGGTTCGAATATGGCAACTTCCGTGACGATACCAGTGAATACGCTAAAATGTGTTAACTGTAATATTGTAATAAGTGAGCTTTTATCATTTATTCAAAATAAGATCTCAGTGATAGATAACGAAAGTTTAATTAGGATCTGCGCATCTGCTTTTTTTGACGAGGAGGTAGAATGTGCTAAAAATTTACTGTTTAATTCTATGAACGGTAAACAGAAGAAAGTATCCAGGCGTAAAGATGGAAAAAAGCAGAGAAACCTAGAAGATATGATATGTGTTTTCAAAGTAACTGAACCGGACCATATGCCGATTTTTGTGGCGCGTGACTTGCAGAAATTACCGCCCGTTACGTTCGACCATGTCGATGTCACAAAATTATTAAAAGACTTGCTGATTATGCGTACAGAAATTAATGATATAAAGGACAAATACGTAACAGTTAATCAATTGGATGAGCTGAAATTGGAATTGGAAGTAGGCAGGCCGGCTGCATCGTTTTTAACGTGCAATATTAACACAAGAAAAAGAGGAGGGTATTTGTTGGATAGTGGGCCTATCGGTTTATCGCCGGCGGCCGTGATGACGAGACATTCGAGCGTCGAATGCAATGAGTCACCAAAGTATCGCTCTCTCACTCGCGCACAGACGGAGACTGATAAGCTGAGTGCGTCTGCACTGATTAACTCGACTCTTTTGGAGAATGAGTTTTGCACGAAGATGCCCGAATCAGCTGTGTGTCATGCAGTGACTGTTGAAACAAAACAGCCCACCATGGCGGACATTGCGAGAAAAGGTGAATGGAAAATGCATAACAAACCAAATGAGGAATGGATAGCAGTCCAAAAAAAAAGGACTAGAAATCGGTTTGTTGTTAAAACTGGGAAAGCGACCACAGACTTCTCTGAAAAGTTTAAAGCAGCTGAAGTAAAAATTCCTTTGTTTATTTCTAACGTAAATAAGGCAACTGCAGAAAACGATATCTGTCTTTACATAAAAAATAAAACATCGGAAGTAGTTTCTCTGGAGAAAATAACAATGAAGAAAGAGAGGCCTTACAATGCATTTAAATTACTTGTAAACAAAAACAAGCTGGAAATGTTTCTAGATGACAAGATGTGGCCCGATGGCATCACATTTCGACGTTTTGTACATTTCAAAATTAGAAGAGAAGAGGACAAGATTGTTTCTCAGAGCAATGAAATAAAAAATAAGACTTAAATGGATAGTGCCTCGAAAATGAACATAATAACATTTAACTGTAAAAATGTGAAGAGATCGGTGAACTGCGTGCGCTCACTGTGCAGGATGGCTGATATAGTCTTGTTACAAGAAACTTGGTTATATCCACATGATTTACACTTTCTCGAAAACATAGATCAAGAATTCAGCTACACTGCGAAGTCTTCAATAGACACGTCTGCTGGTATTTGCAAAGGTAGACCGTACGGTGGTGTCGCCATACTGTGGCGAAAAAGTGCTTTTAATCACGTGTCGGTAGTGAAAAGTAATAATAATAGGATCTGTGCAGTCAAAGTAGTGGTTAATAACCGATCTTTTATGGTGATAGATATGTATATGCCAACGGACTGTAGTGAGAACTTGTTAGACTTTACGGAATGTCTCAGTGAAATGTACTCAATGATACAAAGTAATAATATTGAATCAGTGTTTGTACTAGGGGACTTTAACGCGCACCCAGGTGAGTCATTCTATAATGAACTTCTGGATTTTTGTAACGAGCAAGAATTATTATGTGCGGATGTCAATTGTCTCGGCATGTTGTCGCCGACTTTTACATTTATTAGTGACTCACATGGGTGTAAACGTTGGCTAGACCACTGTCTTGTAACACGGTCGGCGTCCAAAACAATAGTAAACATTGAGGTGATTTATGACTCTTTTTGGTCAGATCACTTTCCATTGAAATTGGAATGTGACATTAATATAATTAGAGTAAAAACAGTTGTTAATAAATTATGTAATACGAGTAGCATACGTTGGGGTGAAAGAAGCTCAGAAGAAATAAATAAATACTTGTTGCAGTGTAATAATAAATTAAAGAACTTAGACTTTCCTGAAAACTTTAAACTGTGTGCGGATAAATATTGTGATAAGCTCGACCATAAAATTATGCTGGATGTAATGTATAGCAAAATTGTATATGTATTAAGTGAGGCTGCCAGTAGTAGTAGGACCTCTAGGGGCAGTATAGGAAAAAATAAAGGTATAAAGGGCTGGAACAAACATGTAAAAGAAGTTCACACCCAAACAAAGATTAAATTTAAAATTTGGATGTGGCATGGTCAACCCAATAGCGGGCCCACTTTTGAAGAGATGAAATTAACGCGGAAAATATTTAAATCAAAATTAAAATGGTGTATTAAAAACCAAGACAAAATTGAAATGGACATTCTAGCCTCATTACATTCAAGAAAAAGTTTCACGTCATTTTGGAAAGGTACTAAAAAACTAAATAATAATACCCCAAGTGTTTCGGCTAGCGTGGAGGGAAGGAATGACTGCATTGAGATAGCGAATATCTTCAAAGAACACTTCAAAATGAGTTCGCCTCTCGAGAAAGTGTCGAGTAGGAACGATGTTGAGCACTGTTGTGCAGAATCACCCCTTCGATTTTCATGTAAAGAAATAAAATCTATTATTAAATGTATGAAGAGGGGTAAATCTCCTGGTCACGATGGGCTCAGCATCGAGCATCTTCAAAACGCGGGTATACACCTGCCGCGAGTGTTGACCATGTTCTTCAATCTATGCTTGGGACATTCTCACTTACCACAAGAGCTACTGGATACAGTAGTCATACCTATTGTAAAGGACAGGACAGGGGACATAGCAGACAAGGGTAACTACAGGCCTATCTCACTAGCAACCGTTATAGCCAAAGTGCTGGACGGTGTGCTTGACGCCCACCTCGGTAAATATACCCAGTTACACGACTCACAATTTGGTTTTCGTGCTGGTTTGTCTACTGAGAGTGCCATTTTTGCGTTGAAGCATACTGTCAAGTACAATACAGATAGAAAAACACCAGTGTATGCATGTTTCCTGGACCTGTCAAAAGCATTCGACCTGGTTTCCTATGATGCCATGTGGGGAAAGCTTCGAGAGGCAGGCGTGCCTGCGTCGTTGGTGTCTACGTTATCTATGTGGTATGCTAATCAGAGAAATTTTGTAAAATGGTCAAATGAGATGTCTGACCCCTACAAACTAGAGTGTGGTGTTAGACAGGGAGGTCTTACGTCCCCAAGACTTTTTAACATTTATGTTAATAAATTACTGGTTGAGCTCAGCAACACACATGTCGGATGCCACATAGATGGAGTTAGTTTAAATAACTTGAGCTACGCAGACGACATGGTGTTGCTGAGCCCATCTATCTGTGGAATGAGAAAGTTGCTTTCTATTTGTGAGGGGTATGCCGAGCAGTATGGGCTAAAGCACAACCCTAAGAAAAGTGAGCTGTTGGTGTTTAGAGGTAGAAATAAAAGTCCATCATATGTCCCTCCAGTAACGCTGTGCGGTTCACCTTTACAGAGAGTAACCCAATTTAAATATCTGGGTCATATTGTTACCGAAGACCTGAAAGATGACACAGATATGGAAAGGGAGCGCAGGGCATTGGCTGTGAGGGGAAATATGGTGGCTCGAAGGTTTGCTGGTTGCTCAGTACCAGTAAAAATTACACTATTCAAGGCTTACTGCCAGACATTTTACACCAGCAGCCTTTGGGCTAATCATACCCAAAAAGCAAACAATGCCCTGCGAATACAATATAATAATACCTTTAGGGTGCTGTTGAGGCTTCCACCCTATTGTAGTGCGTCAGGTATGTTCGCTGATGCGCACACTGACGACTATTTTGCAATAATGCGTAAGCAGGTGGCGTCGGTGACACGCAGAGTGGCAGGAAGCACCAACAGTATCTTGAGAGTGTTTGCTGAAAGGCTGGATGGGCCTGCCATGGGTAGGTTTATCAAGCTTCATGTATTGCATGGGGCTTGGTGAAACTATCTGTGGTATTATCAATTGATCACCTTTTGTTCTTAGTATACTAACATAGTTTATAAGATAATTTAGACACTAACAAAATGTGGGCCTTTGTAGTCTGTAAATAAAAGGTTTTTATTATTTATTTTATTTTTATATTATGTACACACGGCTACACATCATGCTATACTCTACTATTTCTAGTTTAAAGCTGACCTCACATTGTACGGAAATCCTATACAATGCGAGATCAGCTTATACTGGAAATGTATATCACTGCGCTCGACGCTTGACGTGGCAACACGTCGTGTCCGGGTTCGCAACAAGTCAGTCATCCTGAGGATGCCTCGTTGAGAGGTGAAACACATGTCGATTTCTTACTGGGTTCTTTATGACTCTTTAAGAACAGTTAAGTGGATTAGGTTACTTTGGAAATGGAGGTATTTTATTTTGGAAATGTATAACTTGATATGTAGTTGTGTGTACCAGTAAACATTATGCAGCCTGATGCCTGAGGATCTAATAATAATAAGTTTCTCTAAAATGTTCTTGTTGTTTGGTTGTTACAGCTTGTCAAAGACAGAGCAGTGGAACTCAAAAGGAAAGCAGAAACTGAAGGCTCACAAGTAAGGCCAAAGAAGGCGAAACAGCCGCTAAAAGTGTTCAGAGATGGTGTGGGCAAATACCTTAACTTACAAGAAGTGGCACCACCTGCAGCCCCAACCAGCAGTAAAACCACAAAGACACAAGAAGGTCCCGCCAAAAAGGTTAAAAAGGATGGAAAATTCGGTTTTGGTGGTTTCGATAGCTGGTAGGGTATATTTAAAGAAATTAGAAGTAAGGCATATAATTTAGTTTCAAATAAAATGTATTATTGTAATATTTACTTTTATTTATACCTCCTAAAATACTGACAACTTTAAATAAATTCATAACAATTTTCCCTTTTACAATTACACAATTTGTTTATATAATAAATTCATCAATTAAGTACTTCTAAAATGTTAATTTATTCTAATTAAATGGGTTTAATACACAATGTATTTAACTTTACACTAATTAATTCATCAACACAATAATAAGTGCAATTATTATGTATATTTATTATTTATTTACCCCTTAAGTCTTTTTTAATATATGAGTATAACTAGGTAACACAAAACAAAGTTGCTTCTCTTGTTCAAAGCAAATAATACGTAAATGCAGATTTACATGGAGAGAATCTCTGTAACATTCTCGTCTCAAAAAGGGCCAGAAACTCTCCATGTAAATGAGCCATAATGCATTTTGGTGCACAGGAAGTTTTCATTGTGAGTTACAATACAATATTTGTAATATCAAATAGCTACAAAATGTGCCTCTAATTTTCCCTATCATGATTTTGGCATCATACCAAACGTTTTTGATGTGTAACATCTTTCCTCTAAAACGCTTTCCTGCTAATCTTTCCTCTCGCTTTCTTGCAAGTGCGAGTGGTTTTGTGAAAAGAGACGGCAGTGTATTACAGGAAGCTGGGAAAACGCGCGCAATTTGATTTGATCAATGAGCGCGCGCGGTGCTAGTGTTGGCCGTCAGAAACGACCTTGACGAGGCCCCGCCCCTTTAATGTTGCTTATTACCAAGGTGAGATGTCAGATGTTACACATCTTAAGCGACTTAGGCTTGCTCGTTTTTTTTATTTTCTCTCTTTTGTGACATACTTTTAGCACATAGAAATAATGCAAAGTTCATTAAAGAGAAAGTTTCTTATTACTTTATATAAACAGAAGCAGGTACTCAGCTTAATATAACATGAACTGGCAAAATAATTATTACAGCTTTTCTAAAGTATCAATATGGATGACAAGAACAGTGTACTGCTACATTCTCTCATAAAATAATTTTGCATGTGTCTAGGCTTGAAAAAATAATTTATTGTAGCTAATTATGCACTTTCAAAGTGAAATTAGATAGAAAATGATGTGCCATAAGTTTGTCATTCACAGCTTATAGTAAAACACCATGCTTTGTTTTGTTTTTAAAATTATTGATGTAGCACAGTTTCATTTACTCCACATTCAGATATTATTTGTCTAGTCATTAGTTATAAGTCTGTCTCATGGATAACCATGTCTTATCATGTGCTTTTAGCCTTATTGGCACCTTCATCAAAATATACCATACAAATATTGACCATAGCTTGACTATGTGTCATTGTTTGTCTGTCATTTCATGTTTAGTTGTAATTGGTACGTCGCCGTGCAGTTCTCTGTTTGTCAAATCTCATTTCCATCTCTTCTAAAACCTTTGGAGTATATCGCACAACCAGCTTCACTGAACCAACAGCTTGCTTCAATAATTCTACAGCTTTCTCGTGGTTTTCACCCTCTACGGACACACCATTGACTGACAACAGCTGGTCACCTCTTTTGAGTCCTCCATGACGGTCAGCGACGCCGCCAGGAATGATTCTTGATATGTAAATAGGGGAGTTTTGTTCTTTGCCACCCATGACGTTGAAACCTAGACCTTCCTCTGTCTTAGGAAGCTCGACAACTCGTGGATGTGCGTGGCCTTCAGCCGCAGCGAATGCGGCCACTGTGGCCTTGGCTGTAGCGGAAGCCCTAATGTCCGCCGAGCCTTGAATATCAACAGTTTCGTAAACATGCTCATACACTTCACGAACAGCGTTCAAGAAATCACTTTGAAGCACTTTCTGTAGAGCTGCAAGCTTCGTAGCAGGAACTTCACCACTTTGTTGAAGTTTTTCGAGCAATTCGATAGCTCGTTTTATATCCCTAGCCAGGGTTAACTGCTCCCCTGAACTGCTCATGTTATCTGAATTCGTTATCTCTACAAATAACTGGAAATTAAAAGAAATTGGGCGTATTATAAACACGAAAGCAACTGCGGTGAATCAATACAGCAAGCACTTCACGTTCTAAAACTTTTTATTTTGAATAAAACACATGCACAGCTGAATATGAATTCGCTATCTTTAGTCATCTCCATTATTCTTGAAATGTTATTAATTACATTTTCATGTTTCCATTTTTTTGTGACTTTAGAAGTACCGAAAATGAATGTAACAAATTGTATTTGTAAAAAGTAGTCCATTGCAAATACATCAAAAGTACTTGTTTCGGTTTCGGAACGTTCTTCAATTCATTCATTTGACACCCTATAACGCTGTGCAGTTGGTGCAGCTGTTTTCGTTTGAAAACAAAAAGAATAAGATTTGTTCGGAACTAAAGAAAATATATCATTTATTCAATAATGTTTAACACTACTTATGTCAAAATAACCCACTTTTCAGTTATACCAAGGATTTTGGAATATTTTATTCTTATTCATATTTCAAGTTTTGATTATCTTTCTTATTCGTCCGGGAACGAAGAAAGAAATGTTTTGACAAGTTTTCAGTCACGCCAACATTTCGCTAAAAATGCTAAATATCTAAATTGCCATAATTGGACTGTAATTTTCAACTTTGATTTGCAGTATTATTGTAGTATTTTGCAGCTTGTATAATTTAGCGTAGGTTTAACAATAGTGTAACGTAAAAAGTATAGTGTAAGTGAGTGGTGAGACTTCATATTTGCAGAAACAATGGATGATTTAGGTGAGTTTAGTCTTATCATAACCTGTTTGGGTTGCAGTGTTTAAGAAATGACGTGTTCTGCTAAAATAACTTGTTAATTTGCATATTTGCTCCTTGTCGGACCTTCTAGTCTTATCCATGGTACTGTAGCCAAGTTTAGGTGCGGACTTTTACCCGCTTTTTGGTTATAAACCCAATAACTTGTCACTTCCTAAGTTTAATTTTTTTGTTCGTTTTACTTACACATATGGATTCTGTGATTCAGATTATTATACGTGATGATCGTATTGATGCCAGGGATATTGGGTAATAGTGATTTCTTTGTAACTCGATGACAATTTCTTTTATTTACTTTCCCTTATCTGAGCATACTTACAAAAGATAAACAGAGTTTGACATAAAATTATGTCAGTGACCTGTGCAAGTATGAAATATTATCATTTATTGTGTTTCAAAGTAATATCAATGATAATTCATACATTTATTGAAGAAAAGATTAATCTAATTTAGGGTAGGTAATTCCTACTTGGGAAGGGAAAAAATACTATATAATACATACATATCATTTACCTTAAAATTGTATTTCAGTCATAATATGAATTCATTACCTATTGATGGTCTATAAAAATATTGTGGTCAGTAGCTGCCACTAGGGCGTTGTCAAGTTGAGGCATGATTCATTACTTAAAATTCAAGGAAATTTTATGAGATCAACATTTTTCATTATTGGTTATGTTTGGGTAGGAAGGACAAAGCCAACAGGATGGTGTTGATTACAGGGATGAGAATTTTAAATCTTTGCATCACTTAAAGAAACTTCATATTTTGTAAAGTATTACAAGATATAAAATACTTTTAAAACAGTGAATGTGGTGTTTCACTGGACTTAGTTAGCCATTACTTGCTTAATTGTTTTTATATGGTATGGGTGCCATGCTGTAATAATAATGTTCTCAGTATACAGGATGTGATAATTAGCCTAGTGGAGTTAACTAGGAATGATTATCAACTATCATTCATTAATACTGAAGCTGATCCTAATGGTTTACTCTCACTTGTATTCATAGTTTACAGTGCAACAACTGGATCTGGTATAATCTTTTAAGTTTACTTGCTGCAACATTTTGCATTAAGGTGGATCCATAGCGGTATCCACAAAATTTGTTTTTCTTACGTTTTTCGTATGATTTTGTACATACTTTTGGTACGGTCACGGATCATATTTTGATCAAGATACAACCTGCCTGACACTGACCTGCAAATTGCATAAAACGTAAGAAAATTTTAATTTCGCGGTCTGCCACTGCGGTTCCTCCTGAAGCCATTAAATATGTCACACCACGCAAGGACGTATCGTGTCGCGACTGCAACTCAGATAAATTTAAGAGAGAGGCGAGTGGCTTTGGCGCGACCCTTCACTGCTGCGGTGTGTAGAATCAAGACTATCTGATGTAATTTACGACGTAGATATTCCGTCGTGCAACACTGGTACAAATAATTACATACAATAGGTTCTGACACCTTGTACACGCGGTACACATCTGGACCGAAGATGCGTCTTAGGCGAAAGATCGGCGACATAAATTACGTCAGTCTGTTAGCTTGGTCTTTACACCTTGTAGGCTAGGTGCCATCGCCACCTATATCAACTATCAACGCCCAATTTAATTCGTAGGCATAAATACATACGAGTATCTACCTATATGGCGCTAATCAGTATGTTACATAACATATTCAACGGAGAAACGACACACAGTCCGAAACAGGTCTGTAGGAATGTGGCGCAATAACCGAGTTTACGCACACGCCATAAAATATTGAACACATCCTGAATTCATTTACAAAAATCATTATTATTTTCATTTATAAATATCGATTTTTATGGGATAATGAGTTCTTTGACACTGCGAAACGCAAATATACTAATCAAATAATAATTTCGCGAGTCTAATCAATTTTATTGGCGCCGTGTTTAAGAATTATAACGAGCTAGAGTGCAGATAACGACACATGAAATCTCGACGACGTAAATTTATAACGCCCTACTGCAGGTTCAAAATTGGTTGACTGCTAATAATTTAGTACTAAATGGGAAAACAACTAAATGCTTAATATTTGCTTTACCGAATGTTAAAAGTAGTGATTGTGACATAGTACTGAATAAGGAGAAACTGGAATTCGTCGATAAAACTGTTTTCTTGGGGATCACGCTCGACTCAAGGCTGCAATGGGTTCCTCATTTAACAACTCTTGCAAGACGGCTAAGTTCAGCAGCATATGCTGTAAGAAAAATCCGTCAATTTATTGTTGTAGACACCGTGAGGCTAGGCTATTTCAGTTACTTTCATAGTATCATGTCTTACGGTATTTTATTTTACTATGGGGACGGGCCGCAGATATCGAGTCTTTTTTATTCTGCAGAAAAGAGCCACCAAAGCAATATATGGCAATATATGGCCTCTGCAGACGCGATTCTCTAAGGGAACTGTTTAAAGATATTAACATCATGACGGTACCTTTTCAATTTATCCTCGTGGACCTACTTGTAGGACAAAAAAGTAAGTTAACGAGAAAACAACCGAAAATGCTTAGTCTTTTCAGTAAAAGAGGAGATATTACATAATTATAGGATAAGAAATAGGAACCAATTAGTTCAACCGGGTTTCAGACTGGCCAAAGTAGACTCATCAAGGTACGGGGTACTGTTTAAAATGTTACAATAAAAATACCTCCCCACATACTCCAACTGAATGAAAATAAAAAAATGAAATGAAATCTTGTATAAAACGCACATTATGCTGCCAGGCATATAAGTTGGGGGATTTCATCGCTGACAAAAATGCTTGGCTCAACCCTGGTCCAGCTGCACAAAAACGATTAGCATTCGAAAATATTGTTGGAGCTGCTGAAGATTGTAAAACTATCTTTACATTGTATACATTCAATCTCTTAGTATTATATAATTGCACAGCACATGTGAGAGCACTATATACCTACTTAGAGAGAGTATGTCATGCTCACTCAAATGTCTCGCTGGTGGTGGCGTGTGTGTTGGATCAAAATGGTTGAGCTGAATGGTGCTGATCCATGCGTCATGTTCGTGAACGGGCGCCGTCAGTTGGGACTGTTCATCTCTTAGCTGCCTCGGCTTATTTTAATTTTTGAATTGTTTTTGTTTTTATATTTTTATTAAGGACACTTTTAACGTGCACGTTTTTCTACATTAATAATAATAACCCCACCGCCGTATCTCTACGTTGACGTCGTGGTGGGGCTTGCTTGCTCCGAACTCTGGGTCTGTGCCGGTATAGTTTACTTTGCCGGAACAGGTCTAGGATGAGGAGCCAGACCAAGAGAGATACAGAAACCCACAGGGCAGCATGTGGCGAGCTGTTGGGCAGTAGCGACCCCACGGACCCTATCTCCCGGGGAAATCTTGTTCCTCATCTCTGGCTTGCCTTCATTGGCCGGCTGGAGTGAACACTGACGAGGAACAGAGCTCCCACCTCATTCTTGCCTTAATTGGCCGGCTTGAGTGGAGATTCGCAAGAGCAAACGTGCTCGGAGGAAGGAAGTATTCCAGTAAGTGCTCGCAGGGATCTTGACCATCTTCCGGGCTCTGGGATTGTTCTGAAAGCCGTGGAATACCTCTCCACTCCTCAAGCACCTCAGGACATGTTGCCCCCTTTTCACTACGTCACTATGTGCTAGCGACAGTTTTCGGGGGCCCATTATTGAGTGTGCAAGTCACCCCCTGCTATTTTATCCGTGTACATATAAAACATTGATCAGGCAGGGGCCATAGTCCTTCCATAGTTCCAGGTCACCAGTCAACTTAAGCCACCCAAACCCATAGTCCAATAACTTTGTTTCCATATCCTGTAATAGTCCTACACCAACCGGGGGTTTTCCTTGGGTGCACTTGCTTAGTACACAGGGATAATCGCCGGTTCGTGCCTCATATCATTAAAAACGTCTAACGGGCCTCTGCGAGTTGGCTTTGGCCCCTCGTACGCCTTCTAAAGGTCCGGGACCCCAGGGTCCCGAGAAATGTCAAGATCCGTAAAAAATATAATAATAATAATAATACTTTATTGATATAAATCCTTACAATATGCATGTTATCTAACAAAGCTCACAATAGTTAAGGCGTACAAAAACTGAAACCCTGACTCCTAAACCAGGAAAACCTGTGACTTAGGAGTCAGTGTTCTACTGCCACTTGGACACAATATACCTATGGAACTTGAGAGCTGGTAAGCCGATAATTTTATTCGAAAGAGTATATTATTATGTTATAAACTAATTTAAAAAACGTAACAAATTAATTAAAAAACTTAAATTATGTTGTTACATTTAAAGAATATAAAATTATAAAATTACTGAGTTCATTACATTATTCTCACATGTATAATTTCAACATGAATGATGTAACCAATATTTTGTAACAATATTTTGATTTAAAAGAGTGTCCGTGGAGTTTCTTGCCCATTCTTCTCTATAGGAACCTATTACGCTTTGGAAGGGGCAACTATCTTCATCTTTCTGACTAACCGACCCCTTGATTATTAAAAAGTACCTGTAATTGGTTTATTTGAAATAAACGGTTTGAGTTTGACTTCATACCCAAAAACGAAAGCCCGAATGACTGTGGCCCTAAACAACACTATCGAGTAAGTAAATTACATAATAAACACACAATAACAGCCCAAAAGCACGTTAACCCAAATCACCTTCAAATCTTACCCAGATTCCAGGAACCATAGCCAATCGGACTTGTATTTTCAATTCCGCTACGTCAGTTTTGGACATAGTTTTGACATAGAAATCCTCGAATAATGATAGAGTAAACATTATGACTATAGAGCTAGCTACGTTTACGCACATAACATAATAGCTTTTATAAGATTGCTAGGTGGGGACCGACAACGCCGGTCATTAATCACCGCGAGGCGATGGGGTGTCATCAAGGGGTTATTTCTAAAGCCATTAACGGCTTAGATAAACTATCTTGGTTATTATCAAAAGTAAATAGAGTTCCGTAAAAGCTTTGGTTGATGGTAATGGTCAAAGAGACCACTCTGACACTGAGAATATAGCAATATGTCTTCTAGGGCTGTACCAATAAATTATAGAACAGATTAAGGATACAAATAAAGGTAACAACACAAAAACCTAATTTTCCTAAGAGGAGTTTGAACGAAAGAAATGGCGCACAAATGTCGACTTAAAAAGTCAACACGCTCACGTCACCACACCATCAATGCCTATGAGAACAGCGAGATATAAAAATAATCTCACACTTAACGAATGAACAATAAGACTATTAACTAACAACAGATGCAAATACAAGGGCGCTCTTATCATGAATAGCAAGTGCAGATAGACACAAGAAAGAGACCGACAAATGGCATGAGAAAGTTCTCAATACTTCACTCGACTTATATCCTCTTATATTATTTATAGAAAACGACGATGCAGTCGACTGCTCCCACTAACAAGAAGATTAAAATGAGATATTGCAGCAGTCCATCAGTATTACTTATATCATACCACACAATATGGCGCGCAATTTGCCATTAAAAACCAATCAACGTTAAGTGGTTCAGCCATATCTTAACAAGCTATGATGTACGTTAATTCCTCCATAGTCCCATACCTACACGTATATTCTAAAAATATAGCTGTAGGGATTAATCAGACACTCGAGAAGTAACCCAGAGGGGGAATGCAAGAAATCTGTTACATGTCAGTGTGGAATGTCCATGTGAACTGACAGTTCAATAAATCGCATTCTTGAGTTGAAATCGAGATAAATGTTTGTTGAACTGCGACGAAAATAATCGATTAATTAGATGGTGTAACTTGGTGAGTTATCAATATGTGCGTGCTGTTGAAATGATGCTAGTGATGGATTGGCTGCTGTCAATAACTTAGTTACCTTTGATAATATAATCGCCAAATGACGTCAATCTCGTCGTCGTCTGCTTCCTTGAAAACTGTTAAAACGTATGGTTCCGTCGAAAATTCATTGTACATATATCTCTGACTTTTGCCAATGGATGGAGTTGATCAAGATAATTCATAGTATTAACATCGACAGAAAGTCTTGGATGATCCTTAGCGCATCAAAGACAGTATGGTCACTGAGGCATTTAATCATAAATGGTTTAATAATTGTAATTAAGTAAATACAATGAATTCAAGAGCAACACTAGACGCAATAGTTTGTGATTTTTATCAAAATTATTAATATGGATATGTTATGAACGTTTTCGTTTCCAAAGAAGAAAACTCTTGCCCCGTCGTCGTCTTTAATGCAAAGTTCACAGTCGACTGCTAGACATTGGCTAATTATCAGTTTCTTAACATCTTTTCGTTCCTTTGCACTTGCAAAGTGAACCTCCCAATTAGATGAAGTCCAACTAAACTTTTTGTGAGACTTTATTTAATTGGGAAGTGACGATTTATTTGTCTGATTGCTGTCAATTAGTTCATGACCATTTTAACAACTTCAATTACAATGCAAGTAGTACTAAGACTTTCGAAAAGCTATCGAAAACTTTAGGGACTGGATTCAGAAATATTAATTTACAATAAAACTTGGATTCAGTAAAACAAATAACATAGCAATCTAAAAATGGCACAGTACGTATGTAGATAAAACTTCAGATTAAGGAAAATCCTGACCCGATGACCTAATAAAGCATCATAAAACGGATTTATGATAGTGCGAACTGCCACTCGACCCATAGCAAACATAATTAAGAAGACATTAGGTTTAAAAGCAATAACACTCGGGACGAAGATGAAGAAGCGGTGCCTATTGATTTAGGTTGACTTGGAAAAGCGCTACATTATATCTATTGTTAAACTTTAATTGAATTATCAAATTTAGCATTGAACACGATGCCTACAGACCGTTTGGACTTTCCAAAGGCCTTCGACACTGTAGACATAAATCCCAACTTAAAAAAAAATCGGTGTCATTACCATAGGTATCACATTTTACACGCACAGTTCACGCGATACCACGCTTAATGTACTACGTTCCCGTTCTGCCCAATTAATTTAATTAGTGGTCGACGTGCACTGGGGAATGTTGTAATAGGCGACACACCTATCTTGTATGATTGGAAACACGTAACTTTGGACATTAGATCAATATAGTTTTTTGACGATTTATACTGGCTATATATGACATGACCAGAGTAAATCGTCAAAAAACTATAGTTTAATTGAGGTTCGTTTGAAATATTTATTCGACCGCAGCAGTAGAATATGTCCGTTTAAAAAATATTTGGGGAAGACGATGAACTACTTATGACAACGAAGGTTGATACAGATTTATATAATTGATTTTTATTGATTTATTAATTGTGTTCATAATTCAAACTATTATAATTTTGCTTTAAGTAATTCATTAAGCAATAACTGATTTGAGATCAAGTCTTGCAGAGAAGTGTAATATGTCATGGTGCGCAGTTAACATACCATTACATATTATCCTCTAGTTATCTTGTTCTAGAATTGTTTATGGAGTAAGAGTTTCCATATTGACCGTGAATTAAATTACATCACGTTTATTACAATGAATGAGTGATCTCAGAAACCTTGGAACCTTTACGATCTTGGAATATACTTGGAAATTAAAATTTTACCCTTGAACTGAGTGTTATATCCTCACAGCTGATGAACTGTAGCGTTTGCCAATTTCAGTTCAATACCATTAACTTTCCCTATCTGACCTAAATCGTATCTGTTTGGTTTGTTCGTGAATAAGGCTGTAAATACATAGTTTAGTGACGTCATCACACCGTCACTAACTACGATGAGTTGCGTGTTACGCGTTCCCGACATCTGTCAGTCGCACGCGTGTACCCAGTCGTAACGTACTGGTTGGAAAAAGTTCCATTTGTAACGTTTTCTTTATTTAAATTTTGTTCCATTTCGAAATCGAAACTTAGAGTTTGGAAGTTTTACTTTTTAATTCAATCGTATTTCCGGATAGATGCGTCGACGTTAATAATGAAAACAATATTCAATTTTTTGGAATTGGTAGTGTTTTCATGAAAAATAGGTAGCAAAAATAATATTTAAACATTGGTGACAGTTTTCCCCTGGAGCTTTTCCGCATTTATATCGTTGTGTTGTGAAGTTTATTAATTTCCACAAAGCAAATTGTGAAGTCTCCTTGGTCGGTTGTTTATATAGTTACTGCTGTGAACTTTCATTAATGTTTCTCTACTATTTTTAAAATAAATACCCTTGGCAGTTAGAACGATTGTTCTTGGCTTGCTTTCAAACTTTTAATCGTGTTTAGGGACCGTAAGTTCAAGACCTATCAAGGTCGGAACAGTCGTAACGATTGATAAACTAATTACATATTGATGCCAGAAAATTATGTTTGGTTTTGGGTTTCAAAATATTTAAATAGTAGAAAATAACAATGTGTCTTTAAACAAACAGCTTCAGAGGTAATAAAGTAAGTAATTGAAGCCTCAGCAAACAGTGGTTAATTCTTTGCACTGTACGATAGTTTGCTATGCAAGTGGGTTGAGAGTTGAGTTAGCACTATGCCTGTACCTACCACTCAAATATTTACTTCCTTATTAGAGACTAGCCAGAGAACAATAGAACAGTTAACTCGATCGTAAAATGGACAAGTAGTAAAATACACTCCGCTGTACAAACTCCTATTTCCAAGTTTAGCAGTTATTTGCGTAAAAGCAGCAATTTGCGGAATGCCTCCAAAGTGTGCATACTCTCACAACTATTTATGAACATACTAACATTTACAAATCTTTATGACTTTTCAAAGGTAATTAACACGATTTCTATTAATCTTTGAGAGCTGTTATTAAACTTTATAGCCCTTTCTTTTCAAATAGATCAAAGTGGTAGTCGCTACTTCTCTAATGACAATCGTAAACTTGTAGTGAAGTGTGATGGAGTGGAATGATGAGCCGGATGTCTTAAGTCAAGAGACGCGTGCGCATCGTATTGCCGCCGGATGTGGCTTGGGTGCGGTAAAATTTGGCGGGAACGAGGCACGGAATTAGAATTTTTCTCGCCAAGGAATCCATGATTGATCGCCGTGTCTCTGGCTTGCTGACAACTCTACCTCCAAACTGAGAATTACAGGAATTCCTTCGAGGCGTATTGCTTCAGTATCATTATTTAGACTCTCTGTCGTAAACATCTTATCGATTCTTTTGATCTAGCTGACTGTTTGAGATGAATTTGCCAAATCGTTGAAGTCAATATATGGCTTCAAAAGATCTATCATTCAAAGTTATGCACAGTGACAGTAAAGCGATTTCTAGTCGTATAAGATCTAGTGCGGGATCTTAAAATAGTTTATTGTTCGTTTTATGATTTTCCTCAATAAATTCAGTATAGGCGCTAGAAGCCGGAACAAACGGATCGATTTTGACATATGCATTGATTTGTTGCCGTCCCCGCGTATAAATAATACTGGAAGTGTAGCCGGTGTGGCTGCGCGCGCGCCGGCACCACCACACGACAGTTGTGACCGCGCCGCGTTGACGAATACTCTACTCGGAGCACCGCGACCTCGCCCCCGTGACATTGCCTTATCACTTATCACTACGCTTATCGATAACAATGTTAAAATCATCGATATGACGATCAATACGAGTAAACTATACCGATAGCATTCAGTCGCATCGCGTCCTTGTGATAGCCCAATATCGTGCGTGCATAAATCAGTAATATTGTTTACACAGGTTGCACTGTATAGTAATTGCAAGTGTTTTGCATTTCCTCGTGTAGGACGTCATTTACGCGGATAGTGTGTAGGCTGTGATTATGGTGCGCTGACGCCGTTGTTGATCCTGTGGGTGTTTTAATTCTCAAAGACAGCTGTGATTGGCCGAAGATGGATCGAACAATGTATGGCAAGGTGCTGCCAGGCACTTACTATCCGTTCCGCTGCGCTATGAAGGAGAACGGAATATCGCCCGGCTGTAAGTATTAATCAATATTAAATCGGTTTAATTTTGTAAAAATGGTGTAACGGATATTTATCGGTGTCTATCATTCAGCTCGTGTTTGTTTACCGTAATTACGAGTGTGGCTACAGCTGGGCGTTGGTAACATTATAACTACGTCCACACTATCATTTTCCTTTGCTAGTGTTTATTTTCTCATGTGAGTTCCTCGAGTGCATCCACGTCGAATCGTGAGACTGCTCTCTGAATGTGTGTTTATTTACCACGATGCGTGAACCGTACAGATGTACATTTCTCTTTTGTAATTCAAGTGATGTTTGCCAGCCTGCTATTTTTGGAGTGTTTATTTGTGCGTCTAACGGGTTGATATGTCAACATGTTTATGTATTTTTATGATTAGTTCGCACACCAATTGTCCTAACTAAAACGTATGGTCGTTTAATAGTATTCAACTCAATTAAATTTAAAAGCTGTGGTGTTTTATTATAGAGTACTTCTAGTGAAGTCATCCTTGCTGTTTGTAGTCAGGTTAATTTGGTTTCATTAGCATTAGTTGACGGGTTTGCGGTTTTGTTCCGTTCTTTTATGACGGTGGTGTCTATTCCTGGAAGACCTCGTGGGTGGTGACCAAATTGTACGAAAACTGTTACTGTCTCATCATCAGCTTTATAGTGTATTTTCGAAGAGACCTTGCTGTAAACAATTTGTGTTACGTTATTGTTTTAACATTGTGTACCGCGTTTACGTTTTATGCATTCTTTAAATTTAATACTGGTATCTTAAGTGGTCGTGCAACTTGTTTCATATACAATAACAAAATGTTGTGTACATAGTCTATTATGGCCAGAATCGGTGTGGAAGGCATTACCAAGTTATCATTGTGGCCAAGCCCACGTTGGCAATTTAGCGTTTAGCTGCTAAATGTGGTATTTCATCACTAAACGGAATGTGGTGCAGTGACATTGTAAGGTCGTGATATATACGATGTTCTACATTGGCTTATGTTGTTAGAGGTCTGATAGAGGTTGTGTGCGCTAGAGTTGGTAATTGGAAAGGTTACTAAAACAATGCAAAGGATGAAAATGATAAACAGTTCTGTAAACCTGTTAAATATTCTAGAAATATATTAAATCCAACTACCGGGGTCACAAATGGGGACATTCCTGGAATATATTAGGACGTCCACTCATGATATTGGTGGGCCATTCCATCCCATCTGCTTGTCCTTATTAATTGCCCTCCATAAAGGGCGTGAATTTGGTATGCCTGTGACAAGTGGCTATTTGTCGTGTCTTTGATGTTTAAATCCATGCGAACATGTATGTTACTTATATATTCTTTTAATTTAACAACATGTACTTATTGCAACATGAAATGATAACACTCATCGATTGAATTTAGTCTATCTATGCTTTATCTTATAATTATTTACTGCTGTACTGATTTAATTACTTGATGTGAAATTAAAAATATATTTAATCGTAATTAAAAATATATCAACAAGAAGGATAGAGCTGGTGTCCCTCGTTTATAATTTTGGTATGGTCGAAAGATCTTCGTAAGTATTGTGAGGCGTAACAAATCCAGTATTTATATCGATTTGAGAATTCCGTGAATAATTGAAAACTGCTGAGGCCTCTAGGTTGATCTGCTAGGTTTGGTACTGCCCTTCTCCGATAGAAATTAATAGATTCATTTTAAATCTAAGTTATATGAATCGTAGAGTCCCTCAAGGCACAAGGACAGGCCCAAGATATATATTTTTAAATAACTTAGGATTAATATAAAGCTCTCTTCGTTATGTATAATAAATCAAGGTCCAATTACTAACATATGTTTAACACTAAACAAAAGCAAATAATTATTGAAACGCTAAATACTCGTAATTTAAAAATCTAGAGGTACATATATTTTGTTCATTTTGATTGTTTCTAGCAATTCCTTGTTAAACCCTAGTGTCGTCTATGTATTTTTTTTCTAAAACGAATAACCCAAGTGATTGATATAAACGGTATTATATTAGTTGCTCTTACACATAACAATTAATTGCCCTCACATTAAGATTGTCATAACTGGTTGTCCCTAGAGTCACATTAATTTCATATAATTTTATAGTATCTACTTTTTCCTCGTATCTAGGATTTTATGATCCTCTCAGAATCTGTGACAAACATGTTTTATATTTATTTTATAGACACATTAACGATATTGAATTTGCCGCAGCACATAGTTATTGCATTAGTAATTAACGCAAGGTCACGACACTCATAAGGATTACAAAAAGCCTCGGACACCATGTGATTTGCATATGTGTGTCATGCATGTGCGTACGCATACGCTTCTGTTATTAAATTTAATACTATCTGTATTATTGTTGTGGTATTGAAAAGATTTATTTAGAGTTTTATCGGAACATCTGTTTCGATTAGGACTTTTTTTCCATGATGTACAATTTTGAAGCTATTCTTGTTTGAGATTGTGATAGCCACACTTTCTTTCCATCATTTATATTTAACTAACGTAAAAATTAAGCATGTATAAATATGATTAAACAGAATTACAACCTTGGCACACTCGCCACATCGAAATCGGAAAGACGATTCATCTTGAGGGAAACAAGTTTTCATTGAGTATCCGTATGATATAAGATATAAAAGGTGGATAAAGTCGCCTCGACATCGACCTTTGCGAGGTCATGACTTAATGTCGCTTGCACAGATGGATTTAATTAAGAATCAAGTCCGGAATGACCAGTTGCACCTGGGTGAGAAACAAGTGAGACGGAAAAGGACGACGAAGGGCCCCTCGTCCTTTTTCGTATCATTTTAGTTGGTTCAGCTGGATATAAATAGTTTTAAAATGTTGTAGAAGTAATAAGTGCCAACGTTTTTGGATTTATCACACACTGTTTTGTGCCAATATTTTGTAAGAACACTAAGAGCAGCGCTGAATGGCAGATGAGTTTATTTGAAATGATGAAATGCCAATTACTGTTAGACTTATAATTCCATAAATATTCAGCTGTTTTGCTATAATTATGTAAGTTACGATTGGAAATGCCTATTCTGTTCCTTTTACATCCACATTACTGCGGTAATAGTAAGGTAACACGTTTATGCAAGTGTCGGCCATATGTTATTTCATTGGCTCTCAACTTGATTGTTTATTCACAGAACGTTTTCATATCTATTTCTATGTCTGTAGCAGTACCAAAGACTGCCCGTAGAGAATTCATTATCATTTCAATATTTATGCAAATGTTGTTCATTTATAATCTGCCCTAAACCAGAGTCTAATTAAAACCTCAATACATAAAGATTGATCAGTACCGAATGAATTGTCGTTTGCCTTCATTAGTTAATCTGCGTTATCGTTTGAATTTGAGTTTCTTGATCGTAAAGATGATCAGACTATGTCCCATTTGCTGGAGTGTCCCAAATGTCTGTGCACCTGCACCATTGACGATCTGAAAAACGCCTCTGACGCCACAATAAACGTGGCCACCTAATAGGTCCGAACAGTGTTATATAAGATGTATCGTCGATACCAAAAGAAGGACGTAGAAATTTCATGGATCAAACATGAAAGATTTAAAACTATCCAAACAAAAAGCTAGATTTAAATACACTTTAATCCAACAAGCTGAAACAATGTAAGCAGAAACTGCCTTCACAAAACAGATACCGAAAATGAATTCAAGGCATTCGCTAAATATTTTAGCTGCTTAAAGAGTTAAATCTATTACCGTTGGTAATTACAATGAAATTAAAACGTATGTGGCACATTGTCAAGTTTACGCCAGTTTTGCGCCAAACTTTACCATAGACACGGAATGCTCATCCAGATTTCCTTATTAGTAGCCAGTGTTACGACAATATACGTTTACTGCCGGCCTCTGACTCAGGTCTCTATGGAAGGCCAGACGAAAGCTTCCATATATGGGCTTACATTAAATGGCCCGTAAATCTTTCTCGGGTTTTGTTTCACCTTCATACCAAAGGTGGTCTGTTTTCAAGATCACTACGTGGCTTATTTATTTGTTTACAGAGTTTAATTAGTTATTTTCATTAAAGGTGTTTGTGTCTTATTTTCTGTTTGCTGTGCTGATTTGTCTACCAGACTAGCTGCAATATAAATCTTATTATCTGGCGTTGTTGCTTCAGAAAAAGTGTTCCTCATTAGCTTGAGAAAAAGTGTGCCTCATTAATTTAAACCCTTTTTCCATCGTCAGATATACAAGCTACCTCTGGTGATTTTCGGACTTCAGTTTAATGTGATTTAAGTTAGCCATCAAATGGTTGTGTCTATATTATGAGAGCTATTAATTTATCATTATTTCATCATTCTGACTTGAGAAACGACAGTGACCATTAGCAGTTTTTTGTATTTTGAAAGATATGTGAATCATTCTCGTAAAATTAACTTGATTTTCTGTAGTTAGTAATACCAAGAGAATAAAAAGTTATATTCGTTTTATGTCCTTTACCTTAACGTAGTTTTTGTCTCAGCTACTTATGAATAACTGGGTTAGTCCAGTTCTTGGTCATTGTATCCAGACATTAATCGAGTCCAGTTAACACAAGTGCCTTGTAAGTTGACTACAAAAGTAAGAAAAAATATACAATTTTCATACGTCTGATCTAGTTGTTTTCATTGGATAAATAATTGCAGTCTTGTTATCAAGGTACCAGTGCAATATAGCCCAATAATGAAAAATAGCTAGACTTGTTTTTGCCTCTGATAGCTATTGAAAAGAGCCTGTAATGAAAATATACGTGCTCGGCATACGTGTTTCTGTAACCCAAGAATCGTATACATTACGTGACAATTCGTCTCCGTCATTACAAGTAACGGTATGTGTAGTTACGTGTAAGTATTTGGAAA
The DNA here is from genome assembly GCA_947364205.1 of Agrochola lota. Classification (NCBI taxonomy): domain Eukaryota; kingdom Metazoa; phylum Arthropoda; class Insecta; order Lepidoptera; family Noctuidae; genus Agrochola; species Agrochola lota. Next base: position 18,221,632 of record OX376228.1, read on the forward strand.
TGTATTCACTTCATTAGGTTCATTGTCCAAATCGTTGTCGATTCTGTCTTACCAAAAATAATAATATTATGAAAGGTTAAAATGAATAGCTTCACTGTTATTATATGAGTCACATGTTTGCTTAACTTTAACCCATATTTAGTTTCAATTCCCAAACTTTGCGTGTTCAATGCCATATGTTTCATTGGACAGTCGCTAATGTTTAAATTATGGTTAGGTTATTTATTACAACATGGGCTCGTTTTGTAATATCATTATTAATTACTGATCCAAAAGAATAATAGCAATTATTCTTTTGGTGTTTTTTTTTAATTTAAAATATATTTTCAAATAATAGTGACTTTATGTTTGAGAACAAACTTGTCTGTACTCAATTCGTTATGGTATCCTCTCGTTTTTGCAGATTAGTCTTTCTAAGGAGTATAATACAAAAGCCTTTGTGGACCAAATGTTATGCTGAACTCTATATTAGGAGTACAAAGATTCCAAAATTAGCAGCATGCATGAAACCAATATTTGACGATGCGACATTGAACCTCTAGTTCTCTTGACAAGTTCATTCAACTATCTGAGAATTAAGATCCATTAGTAGACTCCTTCATAACCTTGCTCAAACAGAAAATCATTCACCGTAGAAATTATCGTTTCATTTGCATATTAAATGTGTTGTTTAACATCTAATTCAGCTAATAAAGGCTCTATTCAATCGCCCATTTGGCTCACATTTCCACACAATGTTACTCTTCAGGAATTAATTAGTGCGTCTGAGTTACCGGCATTTGAACTTCTGGTATGCGAGCTTGTTTGCACTGAGCTATTTTAGCTCCAATTTGTACCTGAATCTTATTTCCTGATTCCATATTTGTTCCTGTGTTATGCTTTGATGTTCGTCTAGTGTTAATTAATTAACCTTTCTGCATTTCTAAATCGTTTTATTTTACAATAGAGTTTAACCACGGAGTATACTTTCTATACTCCGTGGGTTTAACAGTGACAACTCATAAAAAGCTTATTCCTGGATACTAACATCAGTTTGATTGCGTGTTCCGCCACGGATGATCAAATTCAACTAAATCAGACGCCGGCGAGAAGTAATAGGCCGCGACAATATAGGATACAGATTTGAATTGGACCTGGAAGGTCATTACAAATTGCAACTCCAACAAGTGCAAAGGTAACAGAGGGAAGCAAGCAATTTAAATATCAACTCTGCTCTATCAGTTCACCCCAGTTTTCACTTGTATGCTCTCGATTGGGCACTATGGCTAACGTTCTGTTGGAGATCTACTTCATTTATTGAAGATGTATTTTCTCCCAAGGACATTATAAATATCCACACAACTCAAGAATCTTAATCACCCAACTTCAAAAGCTGGCTCTACCAGTAATTTATTTAAATTTCTGTTTACCTACCAACATTGTTAATCCCTTCGATATTTACGACTAAGATCATTAGAAGACAAGTGGGCACAGAAATAAAGCATTTTGTCCCAGTTCCTGTATCCAGCTGGCCAGGAAAAAACACGATGCACAAATTGTTAGCTAACGTCAGTTTCATGATATTTACAGTATCGTTAATCGCGTTTATAGATGGCATGTTGAAAGTCTTTCAGAAGCCGTAGACTCAATATTTATTGGAACCTGACTGGGAAATTTTGAGATATGCGATGTCCTTACTAAATATTATTTTAGAGCCAGCCATTCAGTTTTATTGGTAGAAATGATGTGACATATTATGTTGATATAAGAGATAGATTGTGATATTTTAATATGTTTTGATGCTGATTAAAACCTAATCCAGATAAAACAAATGAATGAGCGATCATAGATTTATTTTTCTATGGCCGAACAACGAACATTTTGCTATTGTATGATTGTTAACACTTTCGTAGAATATATGTCAGATAGGCAGTCGCTCTACACTCGCAGTTGGGGACGCTTATGTATACCTAGGACAAACTGTCCAGTTAGGTAGGTCCAACTTCGAAAAAGAGGTATATCGTCGAATCTGACTCAACTGGGCAGCGTTCGGGAAGCTGCGTATCTTCTCGTCTCACATACCACAGTATCTCAAGACGAAAGTCTTTGACCCGTGCGTGTTGCCAGTGATGGCCTATGGCACTGAAACGGCGTCGCTTTCAATGGGTTTCTTCGGAAAATTGAAAGCCACCCAAAGGGCAATGGGGAGGGCTATGCTTAGAATTTCCCAACGTGATCGTAGAAGAACCAAGGTAACCAACATAGCCCGCCCATAATTCCCAAACTTAAGTAGCAGTAGGCAGCCACATAGCTCTCAAAACAGATGGGGTCGACAGGTTCTGGAGTAGTGACCGTGTACCGGAAGACGTAGCTTTGGAAGGCCTTCCACAAGTTGGACCGATGACCTGGTGAAGGTCGCTGGAATCCGCCGGATGCGGGAAGCACAACCGGTCCAAGTGGCGATGCTTGTGGGAGGCCTATGTCCTGCAGTCGACGTCTTTCGGCTGAAATGATGAATGATGATGATGAGATAGTCGCTCCATATAAAATACTGGTATTCAGCTACATCCAGTTAAACTGGAAGCCGACCTCAACACAGTTGCGAAAAAGCTGGGCAAAAGATGATGAGTGAAAATTATAAAATCTTGATCCTCAATGAAGAGTTTATGTAAAACTTGTCAATGAAGGGTCATTGGCATCGACATCACGTAACTACGTGCGGCAATTAATTGTGACAATTGGCAGAATGCCAATTGGGTTTTAATTTGTGACAATCATTTGAATATTTTGCTATCTTGCAACACTATTGCTTTACGAACCAAGATAAAGTATTCCAGTTTTACAGAGACAATTCTTTAAAATGATGAATCAGAAAGATTTTTCAGCATTTAGGAAACATTAAACTGTGTTAAAAGGTTTTCAACTCTTTCGTGTTACGAAACTTCACTCAGAAAGAGTTTTGCTAATCGTATTTTTGAACATTCAACGCTTTAATCTCTTAAAACTGATTATCTACACCACATATGTCTAGTCTTTCTTTAATTCAGTCAAGATAATTAATTTCTTCATTATTAAATGTGAGGATCTACTCGTACTAGGCATTCCAATCAACGATTCCAACGATTAAAATTCAGTTGCCAAAATGTAATGATTCCCTACATCCGGTTGTTCATCATAATTCTAATCACGTATGTGCCTCAAAAGGAAAGTAAATAGTTAAATAGTATCTAATCTATCAGTAATCCGATACATTCTTGCATATTGATGGCCGAATTTGTTTGTAGATTAGATTTCATTTCTTCTATTTGTTTGTTGCTTAATTATCGCGTTACTTGATTTCATAATACTTATATTTCTTTTTCGTTCCATAATATTACCATGCTAATCGTATCTACCTCGTCTTCTGTTTGTCTTTCAAATAAATTATATTAATACAAATCTAATGATTTACTGTGGCAAAACGAATTTATTTCTTTGACATTTGCTTCTATATCATTTATTATTTCTATACTATATAAATCTTCTAATAAAGTCTCGCGTGTAAAGAAATAATTTCCTTGAGCTTCTTTCACGTCAGGTTCTATAGATTCCACCATGGTTTGTAGATTCGCTATCAGTTCGGTGGTATCCAATCAGGCTAATATGCTTTAGCTTTCATCAAAACCCTGACCCAGCCCTACCTTGGTAATCTAAATGAATCACGTCGAGGGATCCATTATTTGCATTTGATAAATTGTTCATTTGTCCTCGACTAACCAGTGACCAAGGTCGCATCTATTGGATAGGAAAATGTAATTTAGGGCTTCGGTAGGTAGAATAGATACAAATCGCTTACCTTTTTAGTTTTGTTCATGATGATCTATTTAGATTTAAAATATCCCCCTCCGGTCTATAAATAAAATTGTTCTGATTTATCAGATTTAAATCTTTTGCTGAAAAACAGGATGTCCCCAAATTAACACATCACACTGTTATAAATCATAAACCTTTATTTTGGCATTTTCCGATCTGTAGTCAAGCTCTCATAAAAGCGACCACATCTAGTATAAGCATTAAGAATAGGTACATTTAGTAGCTCAGCTTAACTCTGGGACTAAAATAAAGTTGGAAATAGGTGTAAACACCAGATATACGAACCCTAAATAAATTGAAATGAAGAGAAGGTTGAGAACTTGTCAGCAAGTCGCTATAACGAGTATTTTCTGCTAATATTTCTGTTTATTACATAGTCCGTGGTTAAAGATGTTTCGGTGAACAACCTCATTTCGTTGTTGTTACTAGCCAAATGTTTTCCGCCAGTCCCTTTATTTTTGTCGCCAGTTATTCGTACATCTATTAATGGCTTCGTGAAAAAGCATAATTTGTCAATTTTCCAGACAACGCTTTCCGTTTAATATTATAATCTTCAGCAGTTCAGCTGTTGTTTGTTCAGGAAGAGTTTGAAGGGCCCATTTGTTTTCTATATTTTGAATGCTACTATTTATATTATTATTGTTTCTTTCCTCTCTGCCAAAAGTTATACTAGCTTTTCGTAGTTCACTATGTGGCTTTTCAGAAGCGACATTATTCAGAGTATTCTCTGCATGTTCTTGTAACTGATGACTGTTGTATACAGCGCCATCTATGCTTGCCTAGAAAAACTTCAGCCTCTACCCATACTACTGTGAAACGTATGATTCATACTACTTTATAAAACCGTCGACCGATACGTTCTATCTTGATCAACCAGGTGGCGCTTGTAACTTTTTAGACTATTATAAAAGGCTTGATGAGAAAATTACTTTTCTTTTAGCAAATTGCTTTTTCCTGTGTTTCTCTTTCAATTTGTTCTTCTGTGTATCCCTTTTGAACATAATTTGTGGCTTTTTTAATTGTTTAGTACTATGGTTTGTTAATTCCGGTCGATCGTTATCACCGTGGCGCTATGTGATGTCACGGGTGCATTAACCCTTGCAGTGCCGCGTCGAATGCACCCGCCCGCCCACGTCCCCGGGAAAACTGCAATGTCAGTCGCGGATCCTTGAACCCTAGCGGTTACACAGTTTAGTGAAGACCAAATGTATGTACCTGTGTTTAACAAATAAATAATCATTCAATGTTTACATCGCTTCTAGACTAAGTTTTGGCTAAACAAAAGTTAACATACTGTATAGTGTATGTACTGTATTAGTGTTTTCAGTAACAGGTTGTTCAGTTGAGTCCATTCGTGGAACATTCGGTCCTATGACTAACGTTTGATTTGCGGGAAGTTCCTTAGCTCCAACCAGTAGCCTCCCACACGTTTCAATAAAGGATGGTACATAAGTACATGGTTACGCCCGGTTGCCAATACTAGTTATCCCGACTTATACGAAACATATGGCGGGAGCTCGCATTCCAGTGTGAACATTCTGGAATAACGCAGTTCTGTTATAATCTTCGTGGAAAAGCCTGTGTTTGAAAGTATCAGTGAGTTTTGGAATTTCTCTAAGGACCGTGCTCTGGACGTAATCGACGCCATAATGACGGGTAAGTGATAGCCATTTTTGGTAAATAAGAATGTAGGGTCGTTGGATGATTATGCTAATTACCGTTTCATGTTTTCATGTGATTATTTCGTATTAGGAGTGCTGATGGGCTACTCGGTTGTTTATGGAAAGGCCTTGATGGTGTTTATGGGGTTTTAAATCGGCATCTGTTCTTGAAATGTTTTATGAATAGATTATACTAATGTAATCATTTTATTTGATAGTTTCTTATAGCTTTCTGACACAAACTATCTACCTCTGTGTGTGGTTACAGTGTTTGAGTTTTACGACTTGTTCTGTGAAGTTCATGAGCTATTTCAATACTTTCAAAAGCAGATACTTGTTTTTGTAGGTATCTATTATGTTTTAAATCCCACGTCATTATTATTTACTTACACTTCTAATAAAAAAGCTCTTTTGGATATACATATATTATAACTAACTGATTTTTTGCTCATTACAAAATATTATTATAGCTCCAAAGAGTTTTCCGTTAATTCCCATTTCAATATGTAGTCAAAAGCCTTATCAATACAGAGTTACAATACAACCTGTCAGTAATTTCAAAAGATCGCAGGGTGACCGACAGCTAAACCTTCTAAGTCCTTCATAATATTCTTCACTTATGAAGGGTCGATAACTCCTTCCAGCGTAGACAGTACATCATTTAACTTGCAAGACGGCCCTGATGTATAGGGTACATCAATACATTTCCTTCTACCCGCTAAAGGGCGAAAGATAAAACATATTGCCGAGTCATAAAAGATAATGATCTACTAATAAATAAACGTCCACCTGTCATGGCGGTGACTCCGCTTTGAGAAATAACAGCAATCAGTGTGTCAAACGCGTCAAATCGGTCCGCGGATCCGCTGTCCCTCCAAGTATGGGTGCGCCGGCGCAGCGGACTCACGGGAAAATGCACTCATTACCTCGGCTAGATCGTGCCCTTTATTTTCTGGACGTGTTTCAATGCTTGAACTGCTTTGTGGTGCATTTTGATTGGCTGTACCGACTGATTCTGAAGGATGTAGAGAACAGAGTGTAAGGACGGTTTTGGAAAAGTTTCTGTTCAGCAAGACACTAATTGGTTGGACTCTCAGTTTGGTTTCCCACGCTTGCATTTTCCTCAATTCTTGGATTTTGTAGAGGCTTCGTTTGAAAGCACCAGACTTATTAGCATCTAGGTAAATACTGCTAGAATTTGAGAGGCTTTGTAAAAATATCATGTAACTTGGCATTTTTTCAGTACCATAAAAGTAATTGTTTTCTTTCAGTTTCATTTCTTATCAAGTTCCATTGATCTAAATCATTTTTTTCATTTAAAATACCATTGTTCACGATCATACCAAGAAAGTCGTAAACGTCGCTACAATCTACAATTTATTCGCTTCTATGAATCATCTTCCTATTTCGAGAACTAGTATTATTGATGCTTTTAACTCTTTGTTCACTTGTATAGGTATATTGTGAATAAAAAATAGGGATGATGACTAAAAAAAATGTTTTTGTCCGTCGTGCATATTAAAAATTTACGTATACGTATTTTTTCTTTTTTTACGTTATGTAAAGATTACGGCGAAATATTGAGTTAACATGTGCTATGACGTCTCGAGTATGTAGATTTTATACTTGTGACGTAGCCCCACTCTCCAACTTTAATGCGTTTTATCTAAGTCATTTATTATTAATATGATAAAGCAAAAAATACGAGTCTAATATTTTTTTAGTATCTGACTGACGGACCAAATTCTCATCTCTATTAACACTAGCTTCATTGGTTAGATTTTCAATATCTTGTTCAAAAACGTTCAATTAATATTGATTTATATGCATACGTTCTGGTCCTAGAAGGTTTAAATACGAGTAGTACACTTTGGCATGGAGACCCCCTTCCAAAGTGTACTATTTAAACCTTCAGTCATACCAAATCTATATTAATTCTGTGCTATGTATGCGCACGCGTATCCTAGGTCTTTTAAGAGTTGTTATTAAGGTACCACTGCTTCAGGGTCCTTGTGTCTCAAATAAATATACGTTTCAAACTTAACTTTAGACATTTCGCTTAACCTTTCTACTCAATCTACAAAATCAGCTACATTGTGTGGGAATCAACAGGTACTTTCATAAACATTTCTACAATTTTCACCATTTGCATTAGAAAGAAGTCTGCAACCATCGTTCCATGCACCAACGGGGGGTGAACTGTATACGGTATAGACGACACGCCTCCCGTGATATCAGACACGTATATGTTCCCAGCCAATTTGTACTCTGTGGTTTTTAATTTATTTTTAAAACTAACGTTACTTACCTGTTTTCATGCGATCGAGTAGTTTCTCATGGGACCAGCATGTAATCGTGATCATATTTGGACATCATTATTTTTTTATTTATTTATAACATACGTATACATTCCGGTCGATTGAAAGTTTTGATAGAGTGGATGCTTGGTTGGATCGCGTGATTTAAGTTTATTATTAAGTCTATATGAACGCTTTCAAGATTGCTATGGCTATTTCCTGTTGAATTTACGGAATCCATCACTGAATATTTCTTAGAATCATTCTTAACTTTAGCGTTCTCAAATTATGTAAAATAATTGAAAGTTTGTTGTATTTCAAATGAGAAACAAAGCACTTAAAAGCAATACAGCTTCGCTTTGCACTTGACCGCTTATCTCTTTTACGTAAGTCACCTATTCTCATAAATGTATTTAATTCACATTTAGTAATGTTCACATTGATACTTGTTTTATGTATCCTGCCAAAGGAAGTCATAAGACCTTATGAACCTTTCGTCGTTATAATAGTAACATTATACGCTTCTGCCACAGAAATACCACTAGTATCGCTTTACAAAGCTACTATAATGTTGCAATTACAGTTGGCTACTTTATTCGCTGTTTTAGACGATAAATTGTTTTGCATTAATCGTACATCTGGGAACAATTGGTTATAAATTGTGGTATCTGTTAACTGCAATATATTCACGGTGTGAAACGAATGGAGCTAACTAGTGGTGTCACTCAAGATAACGCTGTATATATTAATGACCTCACACTGTGCTGCTTCAATTAAAAGCTTAGTGCATCACTGTCTGTGGTCAGATTGTTATGTAAGATCTGTGACTGGCGCCTCCATTGATCTCTTAACAAAACTGTTTGTTTTGTTTCATTTTCAATCTCTTGGGTGTCTAGGATTTTTTATTTACTGATTTACTTTGGTTTGTGAATTTGATTTGGTGTTTTTTACATCTAGGTATATTGCGGTCATGTGGTGCATCTAGGTGCATTGCATTTTGTCTTACTGGCTCAAGTATTGATTAAGTTAATTGATTTGACGTTTGAACCACTTGAAACATCTTATAGATGTGAGTAATATAGAAATGTCGTCTACCGTTTTATATTTCACCATTTCTTGGACCTATTTAACCCCCGTATCATAGTAATGTCCGACATAGTTTAGAAACCCAAATATGTTTTTTATTGCTTTTAATGTCATTCGATATATTGAAGAAGCTTTTCAAATTACCGCGATTATGTGTTCCAAAGTTAGATATCAATGAAGAGAGTGAGTGGTCGTAAAACTTATCAATACAAATGACTTGACGATTTAGAAGTTTCCATGGGAATTACTTCTTTAAGCAAACAGATTTTATTGGCTTTTTTGTACCAGAAATTAAATTCTTGAAATATCACTACGGTACTTCCAAGAGAGGTCTAAACCTCTTAAAGCATATAACTTCTTACCACTTTGTTCACCAATGGAACTAATTCCACAGCTATAAAAAAGTGTAAAAGTACAGTAAGTACTTCTAACATATCATTAGCATCATACAAAAACAAGTGTAGATAACAATCTTCGCCTTTAACTACGGTTGCCCTACAATTTGCGCGGCTGACCAGGGGCAAGTTACCAAAAATAGTGGTCACCCACTCGCGCCCGACCAGGAAACGAATACACCTCTTTATGGGTAACTAATGCTAATTGGATATTCGGAATGTCTGGTTAGTGTACTACGTTGGTTATTCTTTTGGTGTTTTAGACATCAGATTTCGTCTCTAGCATAGTTAGGAATAAGGCTGAGCTGATGATGATAATTCTGTGTCTACATATAGTATATCGCTATATTATATTCCTTATTGTAGAGTCCTCTATTCGTATTATTATGCGCTTCTATTCAAATAATTGTTATGTTTGTTTCTTTTGTTACGCGAAAAATCGTGTCTTCAACCATCAATTTTACTAGGTTTCCCACCGGTACAGTACAGGCATCATATTTATTAAGTTTAAAATTTAGTTTCAAACCAGGCTGTTTTCTAGAAACCATTATCCCATCAAAAAAATAACATGTAAAAAATGCAAGCCTCGCAACGCAGTTCTTCTACCGCAAAAGATGTGAGATCTAATGTAAAACCAAGACTGTTAATTTATTCAGTACCTATTTGTCATCTTTATTTCTTTCATAAATACCATCGCACGGCAACATAATCACATAAGAATAATGTACTATTTTAAATAGTCCTAATTAAATAAAGTGCAGTACTAATATTAGGTAGATGTTATTGGATGTAGAATGTAGAATCTATTGCCGTGTGCGATTGCCAAGTCATTCTATTTATTAAAGAAGTAAAGATGACAAATAGATAGGTACTGATTAAATTAACAGACTTGGTTTTACATAAGATCACATCTTTTTGCGGTAGAAGCACTCCGTTGCGAGACATTTTTATTTGATTTTTTTTATGTTATGATGTTGATGGGATCTCATTTCTTTTTCTATATCCCGATACTACTGATACTACATCAGTATAATACAACGTGTGGATTTGTGTGTCCCAATACCTATTTATTATTGCTTCTTCGAAGTACCTTAAAATTTTGATGATCGTTGAGTGAGTGAGTGAGTGAGTATGTCAGTGACAAAATTAAGGAACTGCAATATTTCATAAACGAATACAAAGCTGTGCCTTTGTGTTTGTTTTGCTCGTCTTGGCGGGGACACTGCCGTGCCCCTCGATATCTTGATCTATGTTTAGTATATTTTAAGAATTCTTGACAATTCATCTTGTCTTGTCGTTTAGAAACTTCCAAGACAATAATGTTTTGCCGTGCTTTAGATACGCTTTGTTGAGTTCACCATGAATGGCATTGACCACGCAATTCGATATGGTATGTACCTCGTCATCGTCGTTAGCGATCTTTGTTTGGTATTTCGGTTTTCGTTTTAACGATAACTTACTTAGCTTTTTTCTTTTTAAGGTAATCTCTTAGGGAACATGATTGTGACCATTCTATAGCCTTTCATTTAATATTAAACTGGGTAAAAGCCTTACCTGCTTATAATGCGAGTTCAGCCATAAATAATTTACAAAATGTTAATGAAAATCTTTGGCGTTGACTTTATAAATAGCTTATGCCAATCGTTACTCAAGATCAGAATCAATGACGAGGTTTTCTCCGCAATATAACATTTCTGCAATAATTTTGCCACAAGCTAGGAAGCAATCTGCTCAAGCCGGTAGCATTCCTCTGTTCGCCAACCGTGTCCTGCATTCCCATCCGTGGCGGCTTCCGAGAACGTTGCGATCCGCTATGCCTTCTTACTAGGCAATCCCCTGCCTCCCTGGACACCAGTTGCTCATACGTCCATCGCCCACATGTGCCCATTACAAGCTCAATTCCGCACCACAATGAAACTGAGATCGTTAGACACCGTCCCACAATTGCGTCTTGAGACCGCGACAGTTGTCAGTCGCTGCGACGACATCCATCCGATCAAACCGCTGCGACCGAGCGCGGAGCGTTCGTTGACGATCGACAGTTGCGTACGAAACTAATGCCGTGTTTTTAATTTGGACGTTTTTCTCCGGTCCCTGTGAATCAATTGGTAACGGTTGACGTGTCTAGTGTGAGACTAATTCGGCGACTTGTGTTCGTTAGTGCGGTGTACCCTGTGAGCTGGCGGCCGTTCGACTAATAACCCTTTGATGTAACAAAGCAGTAATTAGAGCGTGAATTTAAAAATAACTGCGCCCACTCGTTCTTGTGCGTCCGTCTTTAACTTGATGCTAATTACAATTCAAATATAGCTTAACTTTCTTTTATAATTTGAAAAAAATTACACAATAATATCACCATGTTTTTAGAAGTTTAGAAGATCATTGCGCGTACGTCGAACCATGTTTAAACATCACATCCCAATATGTCAACAGTCAATCAATTGAACATGAAGCCGTAGTATCAGACGCCGCAAACATCAGTGTTAATTGCCTATAAATAAAACAGGGCCATCGTACTGGCCAATTTAGAGAGATCCCTGTTTGCTAATAGGTGTAGTAAAAAGACGAATAATATTGTAGAATTAGGACAACCAATAGAGATCGCTTTAGATTGGTTAATAGCATAAGTTACTGAAGTGTTTCCGGGATAGAGAAGTTTATAGATATCTTTGCTTACATGCTCTCATTATACCATTTAGGTTTTTTGTAAGACCTGATTGAATCCTGGTGCAGTTCCTTTTAAGCTTGATTAAAACATCACAATAAACATTAAATGCATCTGAGGCGAGCATTTCTATCACAACCGTTATGTCTTGATTATCTTAGCTAGTCAGCAAGCACGCTTCCTCATTCATGTTTTTCATATGTTGCTGTGATATGTATTCCATGTCTATTATATGAAATATGCATAGCTCGATCTGTATGTCATTCAACATACCCACGTGCTACAATACTTGGAAAATGGAAACTTTTGTTTGTCAAAGACGTTATGGCGTGAAATTTTGATGTCAAGCTGTTCATTGATATGTTGCATTATTCATTCATTGTCTATGCGTTTTCCATATTGTAATCCAAGTCATAACAATTTTCTTTATTCATTTGCTTTTCTACTCCGTACTTTACTCCATTGAAGCAATGTTCCAATCCATGGGCTGCAACTGCATTAAGTTCTTAATTGTGCTTATTAGCTGTAATTTATGAAACAGCTTGTATGCCATTTACTAGTTAAAAAAAGGGCTGTCTAGAACTGGTACTGAGTTTCTGTTTAAATTCAGTACTACCTATAAAAGGTTGACACATTTACCTTGTTATCAACAACTGAATCTATGTTTTAGTGCAACTTGCTTTAAAAGTCGTGTACTTCATTCCATGCCATAATTGTTAATGAATGCTATTAATATACTCGTGTTATGTCTTAAACAGAATTAGTTACAGTCGAAGGTACTATAATTAATTATTTTCTCAAGCTAAAGCGCTTGCACGTCAAATGAAGAACAGAATGTTGAAATGATTGATTATGTTTTTTTTAAGCAAGCTTGTAATCGTCTAGACGATGTTGTGGGTGGATGATCCGATTATGTTACATTGTTGAAAGAAACTTTATTGAAAGCGTATATTTGTGATATATGGTGTCGAAATCTTTCATGTATAAAATCCCATAAATTCTAGACACGTCTCTCCATTTAAAAGGCTCGTTTATGTACCCCTATATCTAAGAACTCTATTGTATCGTATTGAGCCATTAAACTGAACCTATTGGCCTCCGTCGAAGTCATAATTCTGTTGAACGCTTGGCCTTAGTTACAAACATGTTAAAGACATCATTCTCTGCCAATACGTGAATTACGGTTTAATTGTTTACATGTGGCAGTTACTTTAATATTTTATTAATCGCACTTGAGTATTTATTTGTGTTTTTCTTAAGAATTCTATATATTTGTATAAATGAAAATTGCAATAATATCAACTGTGTCTAGAGAGCCCGAGGTCTATCTTAGATTTTTATCTTTCGTTGGTTTATTTTATGTAATTGTCTTCATCAACTCCATCATTGCCAATTTTAATTCATGATTTTTCTTTTCTTTAAGCCCCCTCGTCACAATAACCTCCCAAACTTTATGTACCTACGAAAAGTTTTGTTCCTATTCTGCCATTATTGATCTATTTTCGCCCACATCAAATCTTATCTAGTCTCTATTGACACCTATGTGTTTGCTATCTCGTCGGCTCTGTTATATTTACTTATTTGATTATGTTATTTAATGTAACAAAATCACTGCCTCTAGATTATTAGGTGTTGTGTTAGTTCTGGAAGAAGTTCTAGCACTTAAATGTATCGATTAAATCATGTGTGTTTTAGATGATTGAAACACATGATCTATGCCGATTTAGGTACCTGTGTTCTGGTCTATTTTTGGCCAACATAATGTAATTTTATTGGCAGCATCAGGTAGTTAGCTCATCTCGTAAAATACCACTTTACCCTATATAGCTATGAATCTATGAGTAATGTGATTGCCAAATACAATTATCATCCAATAAGAGCATTCTGGTAATTGCTAGTAATTGCAGGACTTGAGTCAGAGAGAACTAGTCTTGTTATGACCTACCTTTTCGACCCAGTTTCAATGCCCGTTTATGTTCATTCCATTTTTATTTTTGGTTCTTAGTGAAGAAGTACAACAGTGCTACCAGTCATATCACGCAACGTCCATTTCATAGATTCGAATTAGGATAATGTTCGAGCTTTTTCTTCTGGATTTTATGGATAGACCATTGTTAAATCTCGCGAAAGTACTACGAGAAACTAGGTGGAGGAAGGACACGTGCTAGGCTGAAAACCAGTTTCATCGTTCGTCGATTTTCAAATATTCTGCCAAAAGAGATTTTATAAACGGTAGTGCTTTAGCGAATGAAATCTGTGAAGCCCATCATCGTAGGCGTGGTTTTATGTTACAAGATGAACAGTAATCATTGACAATCCCTTACAAATCTTACATAATAAACAGATTTCTATACGCGTGGTAATTAAGTGTGGGATTCAAAGGTTTTATTAACGACTTAGTTATTAGTAGCTGGACAAGATAGTCGCCCACATCCACCATAGTCACCTACTTCAAGCAAGTTACTGTGAAAAAGGTGATTTGTGCTACTGTTGGAATTAGTTCACATTTTTAAAGCGGCTTTACCATGACTGCTGAATGTAAGGTAGCATTGCATTGGTCACAAAAATATAATCTAAAATATCTTACGGACTGCAAGAAACTATTAAGGTCTCTTGAAACTAAATGCATCTATAGAAAAATAGGATTCCCTTTTCGTAAGTGATATGGTGGCCAAGATACTATTCTGAAAGGTCTTATGATAAGAGGTTTAACACAAAAAAAAACCCAGTTGCAACGCAGTTGGTATAATTGCTGGTACAAGCAATGATACTTAAGATGTTTATTGCTTGTATCTTTATCTAAGGTATCGCGACCTTCAAAACTTCTACTATGGTCCCACCCACGGATGGGCGTCACCCACACGCCAGAGACAATGGATACAATATCGATACGTTTTATACAATTTCCTTTTAAAATGGCTTGCTATTTATTTATCAGAACATGATACTCTACATATTATTAATAGTTTCAAAAATATTTGTTCGTTTTTCGTTTTCCAAAATTTAAATGCGTCTTAAAATTCAGGAACCGCTGGAGAATTTATGTGATTAACGTAATTGTACACTATCAACCTTGTCTGTCTTCTAGATATGAAGCCTTAAAACTAAAATCTGTTACCAGATCTAATACGAATTTCATCATAGCCCCTTCCTATGGGTTAAATTTTTATGCTGTTGTATTGGTAATTCTCTGCTTTCTATGGAACTAGATTTGAAATAAATAAATTCACTTCTTAATTACATTAGATTATTATTCTAATCAATTGCATGATCTATTGCTTCCTCAATGAGATGGTTAGTAGTTACTGACTTTCTCTCATCAGTATTTTTATGCAAAGTACCATTCGTCGATGCTAATGCTTCCATGACATGGTTTAGAGAAATATTAGAAAAAAGTTTCTGATTTAGCTCTACTTTATCATTGTGATTTACTCGTTGGTTACGGTTTCATATTGGCATGAGAAAATTCAATTCAACTCCGTTATTAGTTACATTGACTTGATTCAAATATCAATGTTTCCGTTTATAGTAGTTATTTCAAACAACGCCTCTATTTCAAACAAAACCATGGTCCACACCATTGTTTACGAAATAACAAACGTAAACGTTAGTAATGTTTGCCCTACTTCCACGCGTGCTACTAATGTCTATACGTCATTATATGTAATCAACTGTATAATAGTATAATTGACTTCAATGAGCCCTTGTATTTTTGTCAAATCTTTGTGTTTTGATGTTTTGAAAATAATCTCTAAGCCAGCAGCCAATTTTATTCTTTATTGTGAGAAAACAGGTTAATACTGTTTACTCGCGGCGACCACGTGAGTTTTACGTAGATACAGTTGTAGGGCGCCGCCCGCCCACACAGCCGCCACACACAATCCTGTCACTTACATAACATACTGGCTCAGACGTAACCCTACGCACATTCATTATATTTTTCACGCTTTTTACAAAGAGGTTAATGAAGTCAGTTCGCGATCAGTTGTGAAATACGTAACGGCGGAAATGACCACCTGACGGGAATAGCGCGTCGCGCAACTCTGTCGCCAGCTCACAGTGTGACCGCGCTATCACCCGGCGTCGCTCGCGCCGCAGATAACCCTGCATCACACCGAAAATAACCAGTCTACTCTTAGCCGCGGTCCAGCCACGACTGTCGCCAATTTGACCCATCCCGCCTTATATACCAAGCAGAGGGATGGCATCCGTGCGCACGCGCTCTGCATCCCCAAAATCAGTTTCGTTCTCCCCGATTTTGGAGCGAAAGTACAGTGTCGAGCGAAGACCAGCGAGTCCTCCCGAACTGAAGTCCACGGACTGGAGGAAATACTTTACCGATTTCAGTGCATATCTTGGTGAGTGAAATATATGAGGTGTTTGGGACTAATTCATGAGTGAGTCAGGTCGCTTTTATTGTACGGCCTTGCGCTATATCGGTTGCGTGTTAGTGGAGCGTTCGGGACCGCTGCGTAAACAAAACTTGCGTAATCGCGTCTATTGGTTTTGTGAAGATGTCCGATTTTATCATGTCGCTCAAGTTATGGTCTTTGTTAGTCAAATGCGAAAATATTTTCCTTTGTAATCAGAGAATCTTCTATTCATAACTTGTAAATGGATGACATTTGGCTCTAGAACCGACGTACTAAGCACTAATTTATTTTATTCGACTTCAATAATGTAGCTCATAGTTTTTTTTTGAAGAAGCAAGAGCTCGACGCTATGCGAAAATGATACTTGGAAAAAAACTTTTCTAAATCCCATTCAAAATATCTCGTGAGCCAACGTAATAAAAGCTTTATTCTCTACGACCACAATTGACCAGTCCTAGTTTCAGATTTGGAGTAATTTACGTTCATGAGAGTACAATTAAAAGTGTTCGGTATCAGTTGACCACGAGGTGTCAGTTTTCCTGAGATAACCTTGCGGGCTGTGGTCAAACGTGGTCAGACGATCAGTACCGCAAAATGTTCTACTGACACTATATCACATTGTTTACCACTTGTCCTTTCTTACAGCACTGTTATTAATAGCTTTGCATCCAGATATGAAGTTAATTTAATCTTAGTGAGATTTAAAACATGAAGAGTGACTCATGGCTTACGACAATTTATCAATATAGGTTAACTATTTTGTTGGACAATACTACTATCTTTTACCCTATGACAATATACTGATGGATCCCAATATACACCGGCCTCTCTTTGGGCTGTTCGACGCCGTCTGTCTTTTCTAATCTAATCGGTAATTCTGCTTGTTTTATGGCTATTTCACCATCTATAGTCACCAAACCATATTTTGGCTGGTGGTGGTCTTGACCATAGAAACTCGATCTTGCTCCTGAGTCCTAAAGGTATCACTATCGTTTTTGAAGGTAAAGCATCATGGATTTAGGAAAACGTTAGGAGTACGTTCCTCATTTCATTTTTGTTGGGGGAAAATAGGCCATCCCGTATCTTTCTGAGGGTTTCGTAAACCACAATTAAAGGATGCTGGCTAAGGGCAACAACATTATCTCTGGATGTATGAGCGGATTAATATGGGATAGGAATAATAATAATTTCATGATGAGCACACCTGTGCTCACCATGATATTACTATTAGGTTCTCCTATTATAACTATTACTCCGTTTGCCAAACGTGGTGATTCACCCAGCATTGACCTTTTACGAGTGACGATATTATGTATTAGACCCGCTAACATATTTCCAGCTGGCTGGCTGGCTCGGCTTCGCTACGACGCCAAAAGACCTTTTGATGAGCTTCTGGCTAACAAGAGAGAGGCAGAAGAACGACCTTTTATTGATACGGTTTATTAGGAGTGTATGTGATGGTGAAATTTGAAGGTGCTTCCGTGACTAATTAACCCATTAATTTAATCTTAACGCATCTTAATTAGCGCGTTTTACTTTCGGAAGCGGCTTATTTCCTGTGATCAGTGATAGTTTTGATTCGATACGCTCCGGTGATTCTTGTAATCATCTTTATGAAATTAATTTTAGCTATTTATTACACTGGGAATTCGAAAGCTTGTGCATGCACTATGTTATTCTATTCTTGTTTTTCTTTAGGATATTAATTTATTAGAACTTTCTTCATATTCTGAACTGTCACTGTCATTATCATTATCGTCGTGCCTTATGATTTAGAGTTTCCTAATAACATGTTTTCTCGGCTTGCTCGTTCAACCAACGCCATCTAGTGCTACAAATCAATACTAACAACATAACAAGAAAAGCTTTACGTAGCTGTTCATAGATATAACTTCAATCGCATGGTTTTCGTTTTTATTGCTTATATTCTATTTTTACGTGAATGCTTGTATTTTTTTATTTCTCGATATCTAATACGATATTGTCTATGATTATGCGAACTACTTCAAGACTGCGCGTGCGCACTTTTGTACGCCTTGTAATAAAATGATTGCAACGTTATTCAACACAGAAACGCTTGTTGCTCTTGAAATATTGTAAGGCGTTACAAATCGTCGTCTCACAAAAGCAATGAGCACAGATGACCAAGTTTACTAACTGCATGTGTCAGCGATTTTGGATTATAACTTCCCGGTTTTTTTTAACATGGTTTTCTTTCATTAAACAGTCACTGAAGTAATGACTATGGCCCATATCTCACTTAGGACACCATTGGCTGCGCAACCGATCGGACGCCTGGGTGAGATACCCATCATAAAGCTATGTATATTTTGCTGGCAGCGCGACCATGGTTGCGTCACTCAATCATGGTGTCCTTGTGAAATATAAACCCATCACGGTAAACATGTTTAATACTTAAGCTATAACGTAGATTTAAGGGACAAAAAATGTACAATTACCTACCTCATCACTTGGGTTGGTAGACGTCCACTTGCTGGTCATCACTTTCGTTGACAGAATAGTTGGTGAACAGTTTGGGGCAAGTTTCCCATTTTTATCGGGAAAATCGTTTTTTTTTTAAATTAACTTTACCACCAATCTTGAGTGAGAAACTTTTGAATTTTGGTCACTATTTTTTTCTTTCTTGTTATTTGAGTTTTTATAAGGAACTGCCGTTGCTCTCTCCTTGGCTCTTTTGAATAGTGTTACCTAATGCCATAATGGACTAGCAGATATACGTATGTATCTGCTAGTCCATTATGGCATTAGGTTGGTATAATACGACGAAATATTTTGCAAATTCTATTGCCAGGAGGATAATGGAAATAGGCTACAAACTAGTAATTTTCCCTGTCTACACGAGGAAAATTGTATTTTCCTAAACAATGTGCGTCTATTTGTCTGATGTAACTAATTTCTGATCATTTCAAAAACAATTATGAAATCAAGTTATTTAATCTCAAAGAAACTAAGTTTATCGTAATTAAATTTAAATTCCTTAAATAATCTAAGTTGTATAAGTTACATATTAAAAGTAATAGTTATGCTGCATGCCTTCATTATCTCAGACTGACCCCAGGCCAGAGTTCAGTGCTTCCACGAAATTCCAAAAGTACTTACTAATCGCATCGCCCTCTCCTTTCCCTCACAACTAAACGGAACTTCACGACTTGTCAGAGAGGGCTAGCAGACAAATTCCACCGAGAACGCGTCATCCTATGACGCCTCAACTCCGTATTATCAAAGCGGCGTCAGCGAGTTCATTGATGGCCCGCACCATAAAGCACTTTCAGCGCTTTATTTTAAGCATTAGAACATCTAACATCTGTTTTACTTTCTGTATACCTCTATAACGGAGCTGGTTTACATTGTCCTGACATTCACAACTAACACGACCGAAATACTAATTCGTGAGCTCATCTCTCTCAGCGCTTCCACTAACACGGACGATTAAAGAATCGCAAATATTTATGTGAACAATACGTTAGTGAGCGATTTTTGCGGTCTGCGCCTTCGGAGGTGAATCAGTACTGCATTAGTCCATAAGAGAGTCGCCCGCGCCTCCTTGCTCGCACGAGGGCAAAGGAGATATATTTAAATTTAGAATCCCTTCCTCCGCCCTTGAGGCGAAACCTTTTTTTGAACTTTTTTTGGCGTTTCTTGCGAATTCGCCGCGGCCAGTTTCTTGTGAACCGTTATAAGTGATACCAAAAAGTTATAATTTAAAATATTGAAAATGTCTGAGTCTCATTATACAGTGAACGATGATATTTACGGGAAAATATTGAAAAAGAATCCTTCGCCAATGAAAATACAATACGAAGAGGTTTATGAAGCTGTTGGTGGATTGGGTATAAATATTTTAATTCTTATTAGAAATCTAAAGTATTTACTTAATTAATATCCTGTTCCTAGTTTTATTGACTTTGAATCACTTGTTTGTTATTGACATGAGTGGTATTGAGGTTACTCATGTTTGAAACTTTGAATTATGTACAAAAGATGCTTTTTATTGTTGGGGACATCCATAATTTTTATCAGGTGACCAATAATTATTACAGAGGCTTCTTGTAGCAATACCTTGTGTAATAGTGCTTATCTAATGGAGGCGATTTGCGCAACATGACCGATAAGGAGTTACGCCATTATAGTCATTAGCATGTTTTTTTTATGGAGAGTATTCTTAAGAAGCCATTGAACTCCGAAAAGCAAACTAGTTCCTGACAAACAAGTCTGGGGGTACTGTATGAACCGGGTGCGCGTGCGCTGCGAAATGTATCAATTTTTAATTATGCAAAATTTTTAGACCCTTTCTTTTGTGTTGGATGATTTTATTATTGGATCAGTTTGGATTTAAATATTATGGTAAATCTGACATAGCCGTTCTAGTTGTTACATGGTATGGCAATATAATTTAATCCTGTAACAAATTTATAATTACTGGACGAACTCAGAGGAAACCACGTAATTATTATGAAATGATAAAAGTATCTATAGTCATCCCAAGTAAATAACCATAAATGCGACCATTATTATGTGATATTTATGCATGCGTATTTACATGAGCATAATTGGTTGAATCTTTGACACTATTTTCAACATACTAAAATTATTTAATTATATTCGAAAGGGTTTAGATTCCCCAGTACTTATTATCCCAGCTTCAGATGGAACATAGAATACGCATGTAATCACTATTAAAACTCCCATGTCGATCCCGATATCAGGGAGAAAAAAAAATGGAAGTGGTAAAAAAAAAGTGTGTGTGGCTCTGACGCACGACGGAAGTTTACTCCTTAATACGATTGTCTTTGAATATGCAATGGGCAAAGAGGGTAAATAAACACATTTCTTAAAAAAACAAAAACCCTACTAAATATAACCCAAATTAAATAATAATTAGATCATAATTTAGACTTGTCTTTGCAATTTAATTGGATGCAGTTAAGTGCAAGTACTCGTGTATCGCACGGCCGAAATATCTAGATGGATGTGTGAAATATGTAATGCTTTTTTCAAAATTTAAATTTCTTGTTATTTACGAATAAAAAACAATACAAAACGTAACGCTTTTGAGTTAACGGTTGTATAAATGTCACTTCTCATAAAATTTAATGAAAATATGTAATGGCCTCATATGAAAATCTATTCTTAAGAGGGCGCCCAATGGTCCACTAGCGCCACTCCTTAAAAAAAAAGATTGTCTTGTGACTGAGAAGGAATAACGGCTAGTAAGGACCCTCGGTTAGTGTGTCTAGAGTTGTCTAATACCTTTTATAAAGTTTCATATTGAGACACGAAGCAACAAAATACGATCTAGAAGAATGTGGCGGCTTTTCTTTTTTTAAAGGAGTGGCGCTAGTGTGCGGTTGGACGCCCTCTTAAGAGATTTTATCCTAAAAGTTGGCAACGTCGCAAATAACTGTCAAATATTGACCTGTTTTGATTCTTAAAGCAATATTACTGAATACGAATAAGAAATCTGGGTAACTAGCGAACTAGAATATTAATAATGAATTGCAATTATAACATTGAATTTGATGTTGTACCCATTTTAGGTGTAAAAAACGCATTTGGAAACTTTCCAAATAGATTTTTTACATCTAAAACTAAACATTCGGTGTTACGATATTAATTATTGCATTTCATAATCAATATTCTAGTTCGCTAGTTAGCCACATTTTTTATTTCCACACAGTAATATTGCCAAATTAATCAAAACAGTGAAATATTTGACATCTATTTACGACGTTGCCCACTTTCAGAATAAACGCTCTTAAGGCGAAAGCGTCAGGGTAGCCCGCGAAATTCAAATTTTCTTACGTTTTGATCTAAATATGAATCGCGGCCGTATGCAATGTTTATCTATAGAATTATAATCAAAGAAATCATCAATACAACTCTATAAGTTCACGAACTTATAGAGTTTTATTGATGAGTACATGTAATCCTATTGAATGACTATTTTATGAAATCATGACATTTGAGGATTATGCTATCTTAAGGAATAGGGATGAGGCCTGGGTAAAAAAAAAAAATCTAACTAGTCCGTTAGTCAGATAGTAAAAAAATATTAGACACGTATTTTTTGCTTTATCTTATTACTAACGAATTACTTAGATAAAACGCATTTTAAGTTGGGGAGTGGGGGTCGCTACGTCACTAGTATGTATAAAATCTAAATACTCGTGACGTCATGGCACATTTTACCTCAATATATCGCCGTAATCTTTAGATTACGTAAAAAAAGAAAAAATACGTGTCCAATATTTTTTATAATTTCAAAGACGGACTAAAATTTTTTTTTTGTCGTCATCCCTATTGTATTGCTGATTCTAATGATTATAATCGTGAAAAGCCATATTTGTTACGATAGCGAATCATATTTTAATCAACATACAATATGTCACTAGAGTAGGAGTAAACTCCAAAATGCAGTGTCCTTAACAGCTCCTAGGTCACTGCGAACTGCATGTGCAAGCCTTCTTGAAGTTATCAAAATAATAAAAGAATTAAGGAGGACTCCATTTAATCAGAATGAGCTAATTCATAGACTGCCGCCTTGGTGTAGTGGTCGCAATCGCTACTGCTATGCATGAGTTCCTGGGTTCGATTCCCAGATCGGGCAAAGTGTTATTGGGTTTTTCCATCAAGAATTTCTCAGTAACACTCCGGAGTCCAGAATTGCGCCCGGTTTATGGCAATAGGCTTGCCCCCTTTTACATGAGCCTTAAATATGACTGGCGAAATGTGGGTGTATTATTAGGTACATCTCTGCCTGTCCCTTCGGGGAATAAAGGCGTCATGTTATGTATGTTTATGAGCAAATTCATTCTCTGTTTCTGATGTCTTGTAATATCCGCTTAGTTTTGCCTCCGAAATGGGGATTGATTTTCTTCTTAAACCGCTCCAGGATTGCAGTTACTCCATTCAAATTCTGACTGTGAGAAACTGGAAGCCAATTCTAATATAAGTTGGGTTTTGATGATACATTACAAATACAAAACATAGAATATATTGCACTGCATCGTTTAGTGCCATAATATTAATTCCGTTCAATTAGAAGGACCCCGTTCTGCTCCAACAAACATGATGTCATTTGACATATGCGGCTCGCTTTATTTATGTTTATTAATTGGATAATAAATACTTGTTATTAATTAATTATTATTGAATACTGTTCAATAATATTAATCGAGTTGACGCTCAAATGTAGCTTGGCGTCAACAACATCAGCCCACCAACATACACTGTTTCGTATCGTGTTCTCGTTAACCTATCCTTAGAAAAATCTCATTAGTTGTATGAAAGTGTCATTAGAAACACTGCTTTGAACCATGAACTGTAGTTTTTTTTAAAATTTTGTCATAATTTCTCTTTGAACTAGTGGCCAAAAGAGGGGAAAAGATATGCTCAAATAAAGCAATGCGCAAGGAAATTCTAGACGATACTCAAGCGTTGATATTGACTATTGTAGACCAAAGTTTTTATCTATTGCAATTCATCCGAGCAAAAGCTAGGGGTCTTGAAAAAAACAAGATAACTTGACATATAATTTGCGATAACGTGAGATGAACTTGTACTAATTAAAAAGTCGCATGTAGCCATCACAAACTTGTGAGTCATTCTCAGTAACTGAGACGTACTGTTACTGATGGTTAAGTGGATTAATCTTCGTTTGTTGTCCCAAATCAAGTAAAATAAAATAATTTATCACGTATGGTGGAATTCTCCGAAATAGAGGACCAGCCTAATGTAGCCTTGCTGCTTTTGCTTCATGTCAACAAAAAGACTTCCACTGCTGGACATATTATTTATTTTATTCATCTTTACGTCAGGTACATTACCCATATTTTTTTAGTATTACTTAAACTATGTTAGAATAATTAATTAAGAAAAACATAAACAAATAACAATAATACAACACAACTTAAATTATGCCTCCCCCAAGCACTGTCACTTCGACTGGTTCTGTGCTTCCCGCATCCAGCATATTCCTGCAAGTTTTAGGAATTGACGCTTAATTTTCATCTTCGGAGCTCCGTACTTACGTACTACGAAACTGAAGTATTTTCAGATAATCTTTCGATCGGTTTGCATTGATGCATATGAACCTACATTGTTTCGAATTAGACATAACAATCGGTCTTTAAGTCTCAACAATTTCCAATATCTGTAGTTTTTACTCATTCCTCGTCATTCATTTCTTCTTAGTAATGTTGCATTACGAAATTAGGTGGTCCTGTGTCCGGCTCTTGCCAGTTTCAATCAACGTTGTCATTCGGAACACTTGCATATTAAGGATTTGTGCCATTAGAAAGCAGCAGTTTAACAGTATTCTTCTAAAAAAGGGCCCTTCTTCCAAAGCTCCCGTCCCTTTTATACAAATTAAAAGAAAAAAACCAGGCAAAACCCAGCCATTTTAAAAACTAAGGTTGTTTACAATTCGAGTACTGAAGTTACTATTACCCTTGATTCCAGATGCGCTGCTCGCCGATCTTCAGAACTCCATCAACCCTGGCGCCAGGGTAGGCAGTCCTGGAGGCAGGAGTTCCCCTGGTGGAAGGACCGCCTCCCCTGGCAGAACCAGCTCTCCGCTTGGCAGAGGAAGCTCTCCTGGGCGCCTCAGCTCTCCGGGAGGCAGTTTGAATTCACCCTCTTCTACGGGTTATGGCTCGATCAATGGATCTAGGAATATAACGTCAGATTATACTAAACCAGCTTCGGTAAGTGACAGTCTAATCCTTAAAGATTTAGAGTAGTCTCTCAGTTGATTATCTTTTCAAGATAGTGAGATTTCGGTGTGGATTGAAGGTTGAAGATATGTTTGGTAAACTTAGAATTCTTCAAATTGGGAAACATGATCAGTTTAGGCGTAAGAGCCAGAGGAGGAAGTTAGATAACAAAGCTAAGCTTTTAAAGAACCAAAACTGCTGTTTGTTATTTCTATAATATATCTATCGTCTGAGCGCGTTCTTCTATGCAGCCGATTTTGATGACATTTTCACCATCATTTAGAGAATTTTTACTAACACTACTACATTACTATGTTTTATGAAGTCCTAAAAACCGTGCGAGTTAGGGGCGGGTCCTAGTCTTCAAGCCAGTAGAATTAAGTTGACTTGTAGCCTCTCTCAAAACGGTGAAGGAAAATATCGTGAGGAAACCTCCATGATCTAGAACTCGCACTGAATCAGAATCAACCAACCCGCACTGGGCCCGCGTGGTGGATTACGGCTCACTCCCTCTCGCAGAAAGAGGAGGCCAGTGTCCCAGTAGTGGGAAAATTATAGGCTGGCTTTTGCTATGCTACTGCCTCTCTCAACCACCATACTTTATTCCCAACAAAACAATTACATCGCTCACAATAACAAGCGACTAAGCGAATATGTTTAAGCACCGTACAAGTATTAGGACGGCCGTGCCCAACTGACCCGAATTACCGCCTTTAACGAGATTACCCATCATTTAGTCAATCATCCATAATATACCGATAATATAGTTGTTTACTTACTGACAGTAACATTATGTATAGTAGAGGGAGATAGCATTATGACTTTACGATATGTTGGCGAGACAATATTTGTATGATGATTTATATTTTATATCCTACTGATTATAACATACATAATTATTACAAGCAAGTGTTAAAGTAAATCATTGTATTATAAGCCTTGTTTTACCTGCGTAGTACTTAGGTAGGTACTTTATAAAATTCATATTTTCTTAGTTCTTAGCTTGAAAGTTATTGGTCTACTTTTCTTTGAGATGAGTTGGTGATGTCAATTTTCAAGTACATTATAGAAATTTCTGATCGCTGTATGCTTAATGCTTGTACTGAGAGAGATTTTAGCCCAGATCCACGACTAGACGAGACAAACGACAAAGACTTTGTTGAACAAGGTGCATTTGAAGATTGGCAGTATTAGCACTTTGTTCGACAAGATGTCCTTTTATATCCAAGTTCGTCAGTTTCAAGTAATCCTATCGCTGTGCGCTGCTGATCATGGGTTTTCCAAGTTGTACCAAATATTTATAAATTTTCCGTTTACCTTATTGCTTATATTATTTCTCTTGAAATACAGTTGCTTCAACAATAATTTCTCAAGGCTTCTATGGGTTTTGTCTCCATATTCCCTGACGTACCTACGTAACGAATATCGTTTTACTATATTCCATTAAATAAATATAAATTCATGGCATTTAGTCATCAAAGAGATCCACTAAAGACTTGTTGATGAGTTGTTGAGTATTCTTGGAGTTGCGAATAATAATAATGTTCAAAGTCAAAGTTTACTCAATGTTTGTATAGTAATCTACATGGTTTCTAGGAATTTACGGACATACAAGAAGTTGAGATGATGTGTTAATAGCTATTTACAATCAATACCAGAATAGTCTTCGAAGCGAAGATGATGATGAGCGAAAAGTTTTAACCGATTTGAAAGTTGGAACCAAATATACTTTCTTCTTTTTCGATGTCCAATAAAGAGTATTAAGAGCTATATTACACTGGAACACCGGTAGTACAATCATGGTCGTGCTGCCAGCAAAATGTATACAGCTTTATGATGGGTCTCACCAGGCGTCCGATTGGTTGCGCAACCCCATTCCCAGTGTAATGTAACGGCATCCTTGGTCCTATGTTTTCTGTTTTGACTACAATCTTCTAGATCTAGACTGATGATTTCTTCGCTAATGGCAGCAAAATTATCAATTTGAGGTGACTTGTTTTCTAATTACTCTTCTATTGGCCCACCAAAGTGACTATGGTCATTACCTCTTTCCTAGAAGACTAATGCAATACCAAAGATTAGTTATTCAAACTTATTTACTTCGTATAAGTTATCAAGAATAGCTTTTATAATATTATGCATGATTGTAATACATAGTTCGACCTACAGACAGTGGCCTACTGCACTAAAGTCAAGTACAACTGGTCCTCATTGAAGTTACAAGACATTCCTTGTATCTATATTATTATGTTGAATATTTTATGATAACAGATAAATTGTTCCCATTAGATTTGGTATTGTATTTGTAACTGTAGATATATTGACCGACTGTCGAATATTTAAAACATATTGCTAATTCATTGCTTCATATGTTTCAAACATTTGTCTGCTCAACAACGTAAGTAATGCAATGGATGGCGTTAAACTGTCAAAATGAAACAGATTGTGATTGATCGTGTTTTACGGAATTAGGGAGTGATTCAGTCGTGTGGTGTGGTTGGTTACTTCGGTAACTATTTTATAGTAACCACTGAAAGACTTATACTCGATGGGGCAGTGATGGGGGAAATAATTACTTTTAATACCATTAAAAACTCACAAGCCTACGTCACATACTAGGTCAAACCATTGCTTTTGTTGATAATATAATTAAAACAGATTTTTCCATGTATTCGATTGTATTGCACAAAATGTTGTGACTGAAAAATCGTCTACACATCCGATCAATTGAACGCTTCCTAAATCCTAATTAAAGAGATCTAGATCCGTTCACAGTTTTAATATTTATTTCTCAAACATTCGCCTAGGCCCACATTTTCACGTTCGCCCATCAATGCCCCTGTTGCAGACCGCGGCAGTAATGTACTAGCAACTATTAATCTCGTCCAATTCTTTATAAGCATGAAGATGTTATTATGACACAGATGACCTTACTAGCCGACAATGTTGCGGTTGGTAAAAAACTGTTAAATCATGACTCACGTTAATACTATTTCTAGAGACCAAACAAGGCAAGGTTTAATAAAATTACATACTACTACATGCCTTGTTTCATGTACAACCTTTTTGTGTTGTACGAGGTGTTGTGTGTACTATTTTGTGTGCAATTATTCCTTCATTAGTCCTCCAGTTTATAATCTGTAACTTTTAAGCTGTATCTAAAACAGTGAATAACATTTTTTCTAATGTATTATCAGATCAGCGTATTAATTTCCCAATTTTTTATCCTCTGTTCAGAATTTTCCTCCATTAGTGGTATACAGCGCCATCTAGCTTTAAATAACGTAAGAACATCGTTACTCTGCATTTGAAATGGTTCCAAGAAGTATTGCTTCGAGTGTAGATGTCGCTACTATTACTTCTTATATTTAGAAACTTCCTGTTTTCATACTACTAGCCAGAACGTTGTCATTTTGGTACCATTGCTTGTAAAGCTTAGTTTCAATACAAATAGAGTTCAAAATGGCAACTGACGGAACAGTGCTACCAATCGCGTCACGGGACAAGATATAATGAAGACACTGTACATTGTTTTGCTACGTCTTCCTTCAGTTATACTAAAGGTCCATCCCGTCTTTCTTTTTATTTCAATTAGTTCTTTATTTTTTCTACCAACGAACACCGAAGCAAATAATAATGAAGCTTTATTTCTGGCCACATCCGTACAATACAGTAGTGTTAGTAAAGAAAACTTAATGCTAATGTTAGTATCCAAAAAAAATCAAAGCTACAAAGCTTAATCCACTGGACACAAAAACATGCATGTAATCCTAAGAGTTGTAGTTGTTGAGTTGTGGTTTGCACTAAGACAGGATTATCAAAATTTTGAGCAATCTCTAATGGTGTAAGTTTGTCTACGAACGAATTCGAGGCAACATCTTCTAAATAATAAATCAGTATTATTCGTATCAAGTCAAGATCATAAATAACACCCGTCACGTCCAGCTCCCATTTATTTTACGATGCTAACACGAGACTGTGTTTTCCTTGATGTTAATTTTCCGTGCAGAATTCAGACGCTACAGTCAATACTAGTTTTCTGATTATTTTCAAATGACAAGTTAACAATACATAGTGTTTAGATTCTCATCCTTAACTAGCAACTCGTCAAAGTCAAATAAACGGGAAATAATTAGTATTTCATATGTTTTTCTATGCTGTTGCAATCCAATGCTTCACAGTAAGGATAACTGTTCCTTCGGGTGCTCCACCACAACCGATATTCGACATTATGTTTTCCATTCTTTAAAGAAAATATATTCAAAGCGCGCAAAGTCCGCCTTTGTACTTTTACTAGCTTTAACAGACGGTTTTATTTTTGGTTTTTTTTTTTTGGTACCTCTTTAGGTCATGAGCTATCCGAATATCAAAAAATATTTAGCCTAAGTCTTAAGGGGGAGGCGTCAAAATTAATTCGCTGTTAATGACAACTCGTAAAATCAAACTAGGAGATACTTCGGTTCTAAAACATATTAGTAAGCTATTAATCATTAGTTATGTCATTTGTGATTGCGCATGACCATCTCATCGCTAAGTCACTGCACAGTCACACTGCATTAGCTGTGCGCTTCTATGGATTCGAATAGCTGCCCAGTTTAGTTGCATACCTACAATTTAGTAAAGAATATACACCTCGTGGCCATATCAGATCTGCGAACGTGCTTCGGTGAATAACATTCCCTTTCGAGGAGACTATCAGGGTTTGCATTGACAGAACGCGTAGGGCCATGGTCAGTGTTTTCATAAACGGTTTACTTACTGTAATTTATTCTAAGTTCAAATCGCCGAACTAGTCTAAGCCAGATACTCTCTAATACTGCTGTTGCCTCAGATGTTTATTGTAAGGGCATTGTTATTACTTTATTAGTAAAGAGACCAGCTAATTACTAAAAATATTAAGTTTTCTCAAATTAAAGGGGTTTGAAGATTCGTGGCATACCTACTGAACCGTCATTTTTTTTTCATAAAACTTTAATCAGCGATAGCTGACATGAATACAAACATATTAACGTTCAAAAGTTGATCACGTGACATCCATATCAACTTTGAACGTTAATATCTCGGAAACGTGATACTTTACAGGGTTTGATCTTAAATGTTCAATCCCCTTTAACCACCAGCTAATTAACAATTTTTCAACACTAACCATGAAACCTTTCATTGCCAACAGCCTACCTATCAAAACACGTCACTGCTCAGAGAGACTAAGAAGGCAGCACCAGTGGAATACAGCACAACACAGACAACCTACAGCAGCCACTCACCTGGTTACAAATCAGGACAATCCACCTACAATGCAGGACAGACCAACTATAGCTCGGCACAGCCAGGCTATGGCAGGACAGGGTCGACGGAAAAGAGTGGACGCGGTAACCTGACGGAGCTGGACACCCTACTCGATGATCTGAGCAATGCGAGATACGGGAACTACGTGGACAAGTCGACTACGTATACTGAAAGAAATGGTGAGTCTTTAGTATATTTTTTTTAGGATAGCATTTTGATTTGGCGGTCTTTGCCCTACGTTGGGATCGAAAGTACTATCCTGACCAGTATATACAGGGTGAAATTTAATTCATGGGCCTCCTCTTAAGAGGTCATTGTACTCATCATTATAGGACCAACCCTGAAATCACGAAAAAAATCAGCTGTTCCCTACATTTATGTTCGCATAGCTCGTTAAAATGTAGGAAACAGCAGATTTTTTTTTTAGAAAGTTGTTCATAATGATGAGTACTTTTAAGAGGATGCATATGGATTCAAACAGGGTTGTTGGTATTTTTTTTATATCTCTTAGGGCTCATACACACGTACCACAACCACATAACATCGCAGCGACAAAATGTGGGCAAAAAGTGGTTACGTGTGAATAGTGTCGCTGCAGCTTCTTACAGTTGCGTTGTCGCTCGTAGTTGCGATGTGGTTACGTTATGGCTTGTGTTTGCAGACAGACAGATCATTGTGTTTGCAATGTGGCCGGCCGCTAGTGCGCGTTCCCACTGGTGGTTGCGTTGTGGCTACGACGTGGCCTTAATAGCTATGTCATAATTATAAGCAAAATTAATTGTCATGCGAAAGTTTATTTCATCATCTTTGAGTTATTAAACTGAATAATAATCTTGACTAAAAGCACAAATCACTGTCGCTTAGTTACAAAAAACAAAAATTACTACAAGGCTAAAACACTAAGAAACACCAGTGTTAATCCAAAGAAGCGGATGTATGATGAATTATGTGTTGTGCGTTGCAGTGCAAAACACCGAAGAGTCCAATATTAGTAAAAAGAAAACATAATTTTAAAGTAATGCGGGGATTTTTTGCCCAGCACAGGAATGGTACAGCATTAAAAAGACAACAAGTGTTCGGATGGCCTATACGCTTCTCCGACAGCCATTTTAGTAATATCATAAATATAATCTTCGGAGACAATTGAGGCAATTTATCTATTTCGACAAGGTGTGGCAAAAGTAATGTCAATATTCCATAATTTTTGCAAATGACGTCAAGTGACATTGTGCTTTGGCATTTCGTTAATAGACAGATGGAGAATTAACTTGACAATGCAATGGAGCCATACACACAGCTCAGGAACATCAGGCAATGACGGAGATTTGAAACACCAATTTCTGGGCTGTATAATCTCTCAGATCGCCAGTTCTGACGGTGCCAGACTTCTTCCTTTGGGGCTTTTTGAAATCTCGCGTTTGCCAACATAAACCACAACCTTGCAAGTCTTGAAAAACAACATTGATAAATGCAAAATGTGCATCAACTCAGAAGGTGGTAATTTAACCGATATATCTTTTTTGACATAATGTCATCAATTTTACACCTTTAAATAATCTTTCCGTGAAAACAGTGCCCAATTTTTGGCAGCCAATTCACACTATGACATTAGTTTTGCCCAACCCTGTATAGAAATCAATTGCCGTGCGGTAGACTCGCAAAATCTCGAAAATGGCTCGATTTATTGTGATGAAACGTTGGTAAGTACTTGTGTGCGCGCAGGAGATGGTCCCTAAAAAAAGGCTTTACAACACATAAGCTAGTTTATAAAAAAAAACAAGGAGCGAAAAATCGCTAAATCATAGAAACTAATAATACAACAGTACCTGGTACTTGTTGATAGGCCTACACTGTCCTCTCATACCTTTTAACACTGTAATTTGAAAACATTGTAAAAATCATTTACTTTTAAAAGAGTAACCGTGGAGTTTCTTGCTGGCTCTTTTCCATAGGAAACGACCAATTGGAACCATGCACCTAGCTTCTGACGTTCCATAAGTGCCCTTGTAGGTTTATACGAAATAAAATAAATTGAATTGAAGTTAAATAGCAAAATTTCCACGCTCCCATAATTCTGGCTCGGGTATGATGTGCAGATTATTTCATGTACTTACGCCGAAACGATTCATTTGCGATGACCTCGGGTGTAACATTTCTCTAATACGAGTATATTAGCCCTGTAACCTGAATTTCATGCTGGAAATCACTATAATTATAAAAAATATCGTATTGACCTAGATATTGTAGCGATGGCAGCTGATTTATATGTCCATGTAATAACAACGTTTAACAGAAAAAAAATGTGGAGAGAATTGAAAATTTGAATTAGAAATAACTAGGTTAACTAGAAATACAAATGTTATCGTGGCTCGAAATTAGATTAAGATAATAATGATCATGTGGATCACAGGACTGACTTTGCTCTTGACTGTCTTATGATTGTTTATTATTGGCATTATTAATAATTAATGCGTAATGTAAATTATTTTGCGTACTATTGTATAGAATCAAGTTTTTCTAACTGAACAGACAGCTGTGCTGCACGGGAGTGTGCTGCGCCATTTCTTCTTCCCAGCTAACGCACTAGGAAGTGGTGAAGGATGGGCGTTTTTGGGGGACTGTCTTATGTAATTTTAACGTTCGGAAAGTGCTAATTCTCAGCCTATTTTGAATAAATGACTTTTGAATTTGAAAAAAATCTTCCCATTTTATTTTTCAACTGATTCTTTAAAACGGTTCTGCTATTTCTTTTTCTTTTTAGGGTTCTGTACCCGAAGGGTGTCAAACGGAACCCTAAGACTCCGCTGTCCGCCGTCCGTCTGTCTGTCAGCGGGCTGTATCTCATGAACCGTAATAAGTAGACAGTTGAAATTTTCACAGATTGTGTATTTCTATTGCCTCTCTAACAACAAATAATAAAAATTAAATTAAATTTAAAATTAAAGGGGGACAAATACAAGAAACGATTTTTTTAGGCGTTTTTTGCTAAATATTGTAAGGTGTTAAGGAACCATTCGTGTGCGATTTTGAGTCCGACTCGAACGTGGCCGATTTTTTCTGTTGCTGCTGCAATACGATGAAAATTGTTTTCTTCACCCATTCATTGTAAACTCTTAATTTCACGACTACGGTACCAATTTCTTTAGCCAAACCCTTTTCACTACGCCATACATTAACAAATACATCGAAATACAGTAATAAATAGTATGTTTATAGCTGTAAGTAATCGGCAAATGTCTTCACCAAGGCCAGTCCTCGCCCCATCAGAAATAGAACACCGTTCCAGATTGTTTGGTTTACAAACTAATGTTGTATTACTGGCTTTGAATATATTTTCTTTCTTGAGTTCTTAATAATATGTGGTATTATGATAGTGTTCATGTCAAGCTTTATTATCTTTGTGATGGTGGTGTTGTTGTAAATCATATTGAGTTGCGAAAATTGTGGGAAACTTTATAATGATACAAGGTGGGGCGAAAATAGTGATGTGCCGTTACCAGTAATTTACTTAGTCGAGTATTTCCCAGTTCTACAAAAAATTATAATTTAGGCTAACATAAGAAAAAATCGTTCCCAAAATACTCGTACCACGGCGACACTTGTAGTTAGCCAAATCCTCCATTAGCGCCCCTGAATTTGTTGGTTGTTCTGAATTTGTAGGTACAAGTGTTAAAAGCGAGCTAGCAACAGCTGCGCGTGCGCATTTTAAACAAATATTACTTAAAGAAATCAACAAGACGATATTAAACAATATTACCATCGTTAGGAAATATTACCGGTAATAATATAAACTTACTGGGAATATTTCCGTATGGTAAAATACTGGTAATGGAAAAATAGTAACGGTACATCACTAGAAAGTAATATCACAATGTGATTGTGCCATAATTTTTGCAAATGGCGTAAAATGTCATTGCGCTTTGACATTTAGATAATAGACAGAGGGAGAATTAGTTGACAATGCAATGGAGCCATAAACGCAGCTCAGACATTACTTTTGTCCCACCGTGAATATCGAAAATCATGATACCCAATAGGTTTTTCACTTATGAGGAAGAAGTCCTTGCTTGTCTTTCCAAAAAATAGACTGCTATAACCCTTCCTTTTGTTTTTGTCGTAGTCGGGTAAAAAAGTGAAACAAAATCTTTTTAGCTCAGTCTGTGAACTTGTAAAGTATGACACTCATTTGTCTCTTTAGAACTTTGTCAGCAAACATTTCGTTCTCATTAAAAGCTTGCCCAATTAGTAGTGCATGATGTCTTCAATCCAATAAACTTAAATTACTCGCTCATTTAACGACATTTGGCATCACCCCGACACTTGTATTCAGACACTTGGATCCGATGTTGTATACAAGACCTTAATTTATAGAAAGCACTATTACTTCCTATATGTTTTGGCAAAATCTCTAGAAATGTAAACTACATTTAATGTTTAGTTTTGAAATTGCGTGTTGCTATCTCCGTGCTTCCAGTGATCTAAAGACAGGAGTGCAGATTTGCAGTGCGTATAAAAATTTTCACTCTTGAAAATCTTTCAACTGTTTGTAACGTATGAGATGTTTGTATAATCTAGTTATTAGTTAGTTAAATGCTTAAAACAGATAACTTCAATATGGCCAAGTAATTTCAACTTTAGCTGTTTTGCGTTCGCATTTATTATTCCTCGTTAACCCGTGGGTCCCGGCTGTCATTCGTGGATCTTTGACAGTCGTTACGGGTCGTCAGAAGTCCGAAAGTCTGACAACCAGTCTTACCAAGGGGTATTATCCAGTTACTGGGTTGTGGAGGTTAGATAGGCAATCGCTCCATGTAAAATACTGGTATTCAGCTGCATCCGGTTAGACTGGAAGCTGACCCCAACATAGTTGGAAAAAGGCTAGGCAGATTGATTGATACATTATTCCTCATCTTTCGTCTTCAATCCCCTGTTCAGTTTGTGTAATTTGTTTGTATAATATTTTATTGTAGTCTTTATAACGTGACCTTTTCAGTAATGTTGTGCTCCAACAGTCCAACCAACACATTTTCTTCTTCATGATCAAAGTCCCTTAAATCAATGTTGATAGCCATTTCCATTCCGTCTTCTTCAAAAGCCATTGATCATAGCTGCCCACAATTGTGTATCTCTAGTCGTCCCTTACGTGAGTGACTTTGATCTTCAAACGTGCAAAACATTTCAGAACCTCATCTCGTTGTCATCACTTCATCTGTCGTTACTTTATCCCCAAACTACATGTACATCATGGTTAGAATCGCTTTTTAGCATTCCGTGTTGAAACACTGGAAAATTTGTGTACCTACCTGAGCTTTCAATCTTCGTAATTCCTATCAGATCAAATAGCATATCAATCACAATAATGCTTTTAGCATTTCAATTAATAGATGCTATGAGATGCGTTCCCATCGATTTATCTTCTAATAAAACGATAAAAAAATCTTTAGGACCACTTAACCTTACAGGTCAACCGTTTAAAGGTTCAACATCTGCTTCTAATAGCTTTATAATTTCCCTAAGGCAATTATTATCGTAGTTTAGTACAGAAAATGTTGATATGTTCATAGCCAAAGGCAAGGAACACAGCACGGAGAAGCCTCAGCCACTCCTCTTAGAGGCGCTGTCAACACTTTACATAAAAACCAAGGGTGTCACCGTTCACTAATAATAATACCCTCCTGATCGAATTTCGGTCACGGCGTCCAATCTCAACGGAGACTAGCTAAGAACGCAGGAGACATTTATATTGTAGTATAGTGCACATGACGACATGGTCGGGACCAGAGATGTAACGGAGCTTCGATTCCGGTTCCGTTAAGTCGGAACTTCCGATTATTATTACACTTTCGGTTCCGACTTCGGTTCCGATACTTTTGTATCGGATGTTAATCGGAGGTCGAACGAAACAAAGCGGGCGGCGCGCGACGGCCTGTGCCGAACAGGTTCATACATGTCGCGCGGGGAATCCCCCGACCCCCACTACGTGCACTCTAGGTTAGGTCCCTTTGTTAAGTAGTGATGAAGACGATGATGATACAACATCTGGAAGATATGCGGTTTTTGACAAATTTGTTGTAATGAAAAGTATGCTAAATGAGTACAATAAAGAAAAACGTATAAGTATTAGTGATGATCCGTTATTGTGGTGGAAAGTAAATGGAAATACAAAATTCCAGCCCCTACAATCAATTGCCCGGCAATATTTGTCATGTCCACCGGGCTCGGTAGCTAGCGAACAACTTTTTAGTGGTGCTGGCCTAATTTACGACTCTTTAAGAAATAGATTGGATGGGGACAAAGCATCAAAGCTTTTGTTCATAAAGTACAATACTTTACTTTTGGAGTCCATTTTGATTTAATTTGTTTTAGCTTTTGTTCATTTATTGTAATGTAACCAAATGTAACACGCTACTTTGGGTTTTAAGTTTTAATTTTAATTAAACTTTAAATTCATTAATTTTATCTTTTGTTTATTTGGAATTATGCCAATTTTTTTTCACAGTTGTTTTTTATTTTATAATAAAAAATAAAAATGAAAAGAATTGACTATAAATCATGTTTTATTTGTCCTTAAACAAACTGACCCTGCCTCCGATTTCGATTCCGATTTCGATTCCGATTCCGATAAATCAAATTTGAAAACTCCGATTCCGATTTCGGTTCCGATAAAACTACCTCCGTTACATCCCTAGTCGGGACCAACAGGCAAAAGGCCCAGAGGTTGCCCACCGGAATGCTGGGTAGGCGAAACAGAAAAAAAATGCATAGGCAAAGACTGGATGGTCAAAGCCAAAAATAGGGAAACATGGAAGAAAATTGGAGGAGGCCTGTACCCGTAAAGGGGCCATAACCTAATTGAAAAGTGTTTTAGTAATCCTCTTGTAAATTATAAGTTTTTTGGTTATGGAAATAAAGGCTTTATAATAATAATAATAGTGCACACGTGTGTGCGTCAACATAGGTGCACTCTCTGTTACTTAATTTATTTAGGGCCTTGTTACACAGGTAATTGTTCAACGTGTTCGCCGCGTTTGCGTAACGAGAGCGCTTGACGTGAGCTTGACAAGAGAGAGCGACACAAGCGAGTGTAAAATATTGTGAAAACGCGGCGTATACGTCGCGTAGTCGCGGTTAGCACGTTCACAAATCGCCTCGCTCAAAACACGCTGGCAAATCTGTCAGTATGATAACGCTCTTACTCTCGTAGCTCGATGGGACACACTAATGACTATAGAAACTGACGGCTTTGAAGGTGTGACAGAATTTGTGCGCTCAACGTAGTTTCGGCGCCACGAATTTTATTAATACGGTCGCTAGACGCTGCGCGTAATTCCGTGCTCTGTGGCAAGGGACCTTAGACTTAGACGCCAGACATACTGGCAAACGATCACGTTTCCACAAGGGCCTGCACTTGGCATTGGACGAATTCGTCAACACCATCCCACCTGTCCCGTTCCTACAAAACAAACATAATTTTTACCACGTTTAATGTTTCATATATTTCAGTTTTCATATTCGAACTTGTCAAAATTGTATGTAAACAAGTTGCTAACTAGTGTAAAGTGCTAACATTGTTTGTTAATCATAAACGCTTTGCTCTAAAAGTTAATGAACCTAGAATTATTGTTCTCAATGTTGGTTTCGTTGCCAGAAGTTTCGGTACATTTGGTACACATTAGAGTATGATTAGCAAGGTTTCGTGATCATAAATAACTTTGTTGCAGCAATTTATAAATCTGCAGTGTTTATTTGGAGCTGGACATTTTTGAGCGCTATTACAGAA
Source organism: Agrochola lota (assembly GCA_947364205.1). Taxonomy (NCBI): domain Eukaryota; kingdom Metazoa; phylum Arthropoda; class Insecta; order Lepidoptera; family Noctuidae; genus Agrochola; species Agrochola lota. The sequence goes on from OX376228.1 coordinate 18,259,741, forward strand.
TACGAGTATAATTACGCTCGTGCAAACTCTTGATTTATCTGTCTCTTGAAAGTCATTTGATTGCTTTCAACAAGTGATCATTACTGTTTGTACATAGATCGTCAACTGAGAGAAATGTTTCTACTAATTACCAGGATTTCGAGATGCCTACCTACGCACATCAACTCGAATTTGCGTACATATTAAACAAACAAGCTCTAGGAGCTCGAGCCGACATAATAACAGCCGAACGGGTCGATCGCAGGTTAAGCTCTGTTTGCCGCGGGCGGCTCGTAGATGGTTGACCAATGACCATTCATTACTAGAGACCCTTCGTGCCTCGGCAAGCATGTTAAGTCCCGGCTGTCATTCGTAGATCTTTGTCGTTATGGGTAGTCTAAACCTCAAAAGTCTGACAACCAGTCTTACCAAGGGGTATTGTGTTACCAGTAACTAGGTTGTGGAGGTCAGATAGGCAGTCGCCCCATGTAAAATACTGTTATTCAGCTGCATCCGGTTAATCTGGAACCCGATCCCAACATAGTTGGGAAAAGGCTAGGAAGATTGATTGATTCAACAAATGAGTCCTAGCTATGACTTACATAGATGTTAATGGCAATACCTTGCCCCGTATTTTCTTACCTTTTTTCATTATTCTACAATCTTAGTACTCCACAACAACGAGTTTTATGCCGGGTTATTTTTCGTAAGTAGCGAAAAATAATCAATTAACAAGTTGAACAAACGCTTGTATTTACGATTGCAGTTCCGATAAAAGCCGCGTGAAAGACGTAAAATACGTAACGTGAAACGTTGTATTTACAGATTTTATAGATTTCCTGTGCTGTGCATTCTTTGAGATACATACAATCTAATGTTCTATCATTTTCAAGATATATACTTACAGCGACTTAGAAAACTGTAGTGTGCGGTTTTTTGCCGCCATCTTTTTCATAAGGTGGACTCGCTTTTGAACACTACGTATAAGTCCCAATTAATAGGGGTTAGTTTATTGAGCAAGGCTAGAAAATGTTTCTGTTTCTGGCACATTCCAGTAATGCCTGGTTTATACGATGGCAGTGACTGGACCCAGTGACTCGGAATTTCGGACCCAGTCAGTGGGTTCGAGTAGAGATCGGCAGTAAGTCAGGCGGGGGAAGCTACTGGGCCCAAAAATAGACGGGTAGGTTAGTCAACTGAACTGACTTGAGGGCGCGAAGTCAGCACTGGTCTGAGTTGTAACTTTTGTCTACACGAGCCCAGTTGCAAGTCAGCACTGGACATTACTGGGTTTGAATCAACCTGCGTTTAGAAATGTTTACTTTATTTTACTGATAAGCTTTATTTTCTTTGACAGTATCAGACGGATATGCCCGCACCAACGGCACAGCCAGCCCGGCCTCCTCCAGACCCACGGTGGACTCTCTCCTCGACCAGCTCAGCGCAGAAATTCCCAATGGGTAAGTTGCAATTTATTGGTCGTAATTCTTTAAGATCTTAAGGAGCTACAATCTCATCGTTCTGGAAAAAATCATTGGATAAAGCACAAAGCACATCTTTATCTATTTTAGCAGCCGAGCTTGATACCTTCGAAGTTATCTTCAAATTTTTAAGCTATTGCTGCTATTGCGCGTACAATACAATAATCCGTTCAGGGTGTTGATGGGGTTGCCGCATTACTGCAGTGCTTCCGGCATGTTCGCAGAGGCGAGAATAGATGGCTTTCACGCCACCATGCGCAAGCGTTGCGCTTCCATTATGCCCAGGGTACGCGCCAGCCCAAACAGGATCCTGAAAACTATAGCTGATACGGTGGACAGCCCGATACTGGGACATTGGATACGCCTACAAGCCACTGTGGCGTATTAATTAATAGTTTGTTTTGTTTTTCTGGCAGATGTAAGTTCTAACACTAGTTTTTAAGTCGTTTGTGTACTAACCAAATGGACTACTTATAGGTCCGAAACAAAAGTTTTTTTTTTTAATTGCTGACTTTTCAGTTTTATCTTACCTGGCTGGGTGATCTTTACCTTGCACACAGAAATCCTCTGGTGGATGATGTGATTATAAGAAATGAATGCTTTCTGGCAAACAATGATGGAGCTACTGATCAGTTTGCTCGCATCACATGGCCGTTATGAGTTCGTCTTCATATTATAAAACAAAGTCGCTTTTCGTGTTTGTCTCTATGTCCGCGTTGTTCTTCTAAACCACGCAACAGATTTTGATGAGGTTTTCACCATCGTTTAGACAATTTATTCCGGAAGGTTTACGTGTTTAATACGTTATTATTAAAGTTACGTTTACCTAAGAAATCTCGATGTTTATTCAAGTCGCAAAAACCGTGCGAAGCAGGAGCGGGTCGCTAGTTATTTCTTAATATATACAATCTGTTTGTCTCATGATGAAAACAGAGTGCGTGATATGTCGAGCCTAGTAAAGATGGTCCCTTCTCCCTACCAATGACCTCAGTTGTTATGTATAGAATAGCGATATAGAAAATTTATTACCAGCGTGCGGGTTTTCCTACGATGGGTTGCCATAAAAAACAATTTATTGTGTTTTAAAAATAGATCAGGTTGTGACAAACAACTTTACAGACAGTACGCATCTATTCAAATAAATAAAATTGAAGTGTCTGTTAGTAATGTCAAAATAACAGCTTTTTACTAAATGCGTATGAAAGTATACAGGGTGGCAGGGACATCGACGCGACTGTTATCATGGATTCAGTACATGATTCTGAAATCCCGTGTTTAAATTTTGCGTCGGATATAAATTAAAAAACCCGCTGTTTCATAGAAAAGTGCAATACCTACGCGGTCATGTATGAAAAAAAATAACCGACGAAAAGTTTCAACGCGGGGGGTTAGAATCACGTACTGAATCCATGGTAAAAGTTTTCGCGTCGATGTCCATGCCACCTTATATACAGTAGTTACTTAAATTTAAAAAAATTGTTTTGTCTGTCTGTCTGATTGTTCTGGCTAATCTCCGAAATGGCTGGACCTATTTTGACAGCACTTTCACTAAGGAGTAACTTAGGCTTTTATTTTAGAAACAGGATTAAGGTCCACACGGGTGAAGCCGCTGGCAGTAGCTAGTTTAAAATAAAGCAGATCAATTTTATTGAGTAATTTATTTATTACAATATTATTTATCTTGAAAAATAATAAAACTATTACACAATATTGCATCTACAACATACTATATTCTAATTATTTCGGTCGTTGACACACCCACAATTTTTTTTTATATCCGTTCCACGGTCCGCCAGAAAACAGAATCATTCGAACTAGCAAAAAGTCAACAAGTACGATGAAAAATGTTTCCACCACTCGTTTATAGAAATAACTAATGCCAGAAATTGTGTCGACCATAAATAAAGACCTACTAGAGCTGCCAAGTACTTGAACATATTAATTCTAATAAAAGGAAAACCCGTGTTGTGTAAATTATACTTTTATGCTAGTGTTAAAAATATGGTTTTCTCTGATGTGTGTGAACGAGCGATTATGTGGCCTCAAATAATACGTTTACAGCCATAAACACTGGTGGAAGTGGTTACAAACTTGTTTTAATTGTAACTATAAAAGTTTTAAATAATAAAGCTAGATTTGAAAGTTATATTTAAGATTTTTTTATTTATTTATTTAACACTTTACACACAAATGTACAGAGGCGGACTTAATGCCATAGGCATTTTCTACCAGTCAACCTTTGGGTGATGCAGAGATAAACAGTGGTAGGTGCAATAACGAAAATTGTGGAATAAATATTTATTTAAATATAAGGATATACATATACCTATTAACCTATATATATAATACAATATAAATAAATACAAGAACAGATAAATACACATAAATACACATAAATACACGAATATACTAACACAAATAAGACAAACAATGGGAAAACATTACCGTTGTGATGATACTGCCAGCTTCAGCTTTGCTTTTAGATTTTCTTCTCTGATCAGCTGAATTTCAAGATCAACGACACGAACAAACATATTTTATTTATTCAACTTTCTTTCTTTTTCTCATATATGATCACATATTTGCCAGTACGGAGGGGATGCGTTAAATAAGATTAAAAAATCTCATCCTTATATAAATCCATATCCTTATCCTTACATATTATAAAACAAAGTCCCGCGCTGCATCTGTCTGTCTGAACGCGATAAACTCAAAAACTACCAAACGGATTTTCAAACGGTTTTCACCAATGGACGGAGTGATTATTGAGGAAGGTTTTAGTGTAAATATGCTGCATTATGCATTATGGTTTTGTGTAAATTGGCTGAAATATGACGATTATTGTTGAAGATGTCGGTAAAAAATATGCCAACTGTGAGCTTTACTGGCGTTTAAACCGTGAGAGATAAATAAAATGTATGTTCTACAGAATTGTATATCTTAAATAGTTCAACAAAAATGTCTGCGATGACATATGTCTATCTTCTAAGGATAACGACAATAACGATTTTTATCTTTCAGATAAAATTTCATTGTTATTTCCGAAGCTCTTTTGACCGGTATTATATTAATCCTTATCCAATAAAATATGTTATTCGGAAAAAAAAAAACGAAATCGGATCAGTAGTTCCGAAGCTTACAACAGACATACAAACGCACAAAATTTACTTTTTTATAATATCAGTATAGATAAATGCAACACAATATTATGCCTAAACAATTACAGGAAAATTAAGCAAATAGCCCATCTGTTAGAATATGTAATAAGAAATGACATTTGATGGCACTGCCAATTCTTGTAGAAATTATTACGTCTCGCCTGCTATAAATAATTTGGTATATCGAACATAATCATATTAGTTTCTCTGTAGGTTTTAATGACAACTTTACTGAAATAATAGACGCTAGTTCCTCCTCATCATCAGTACATAGCAGTTCACTTTTACCCAATTGCCTCTTCAATTTAACACCAGGTTCTTGACCAATCACTTCCATCTATTACCGGTCAGCTGGTGAAGTTCCTTCTCCTCCTACCCTAAAAGCTTCTCATTTTCATCAGTCTGTAAGTACATTGCTGGACATGACATCTCCAATGTAACGCCTCATATCCCGATACTCGATCAATCTCATCCATCGATTACCATGCAGCATGCAAAGATCGTCGCCTCGCCTTGCCTGAGAGCGTCTTATCATCGTCATTGATACTAGTCCGAGGCTGGTCATAGTTCTCATCTCCTCAATCCTCAGCTACTCGGCGTTCGTCTTTCAATCAGTTGCTACCAGCCACCGTGCGAAGATCGTCGCTCCTCCTAGCCTGAGAAAGTCTTACACAATGTTCCTTTATCGTTAGTCAAACTGTTGCTGTTTACTGTCATTTTAATTGACCATTTTACACCTACGTAACTATTGTTTATAGAATTGGCAGTCACGTTATTACGGACATAGGAACTGGTAACTCGTGCATTTAATAATGAGCACATGTGCACTATGTGCAGTTCCTTTTCAATAGCAATAGGTGTCATATTGCCCTGGCAATAAGCCTACAAAGTGGTAGATAAGAAGAATTGTTATGTGCGATTGAATTTATTAGCTTTCATGAAGATCGTGTTTTAAAATGTTAAGAACGAATGTTTATTTCAAAATAATATTGTATTTTAGTAGATAAAGGTGCTTACAGATTTGCGAGTTGACGATTAACGGCGATTTAATATAGCTTTCGTAGTTCTATCTGTAGAAATCTATGAAAAAGACCCGTCTTCACACAATAAACACCTTGACGAATACGTCCACAATAAACAGTCGCCGGTCGCAAATTTTAACCTCAATTTAATTATATCCAACATGTATGCCAGTATAGATTTAACTCGTGCTTTCAACCGGAAATTCCATTTTCATTACGACTTTTAACTTTTCGTAACCGATACAGCAAAGAAAACACACTTCTCTCTTTCGGTCTTCAATTACTTCTATACGGCTAGCCTGTTCTATCCTATGAAGAGGGCTACGAGTTCTCCAATTTATAAAAACTTTCATGCGTGTCCCTGTACGGAACCTGAAAAAATTATCGCGTTTAGATAGTGTATCGGGCCGTGGTCCGTCGACTGTACCTATTTTTGTAACGCGCGCAAATAGCACAGGATGACGTCATGGCAGTGTTATGTTATTATAATCGCCCCTTTGGTGTGGCCACGCGCCGGAGTCTGGAGGAACTGTCTGATTCCTGTGGAAATTATCTTTCGTGTATTGTATGTAGAAGATTTAAAAAAAAAACTAGTTTCAACATCATGTCAAGTCTCATCATTCATCTCTACTCTTTTATTTTGTTCATTAGTTACCTATATGTATTGTTAGCTTTCTGGATGATAAATAAATAAATCATTTAATATTACCAACCTAAAAAGCAAAGAGTCTTATGAAAACCATTTTATTGCAAATATTTGTATAATTTTCAGTTTTGATATTGAAATCTTGTAGTACCTATGTGTGTAGTTCCCAATCTAGATTTCATTTCTAACGTTAATTCAAACAGGTGCAAAACCTGTAAATCTGTGTTGTAAATTGGATTCAGCACTCATCATTTACATTCAGGATTTTTTTCTGTAATCATAACTTTGCAAACCTACCACACTCTTTTTAAGAAATGTTAAAAGCGTTCAATACATTTACCTTTCAATTGCCCTCGGGAATAATTCAATTTGACGGTTCGTGTGCAACAGTCTTAAAATAATAACTGTCTGTAAAAACAAAAACAAATTTTCTCTTCATCGGCATCATCATTGGCAGCCGTGTTCCACCCACTGCTGAGTATATTCCTCCTGCCTTTTGTGCCATGCTTCCCTGGTCTGTGGGAGTATCATCCAGAAACTAATTTAAACTATTGAAATTCTTAGCTTAGTCAGACTTCAGAGTCGTGATCAGCGCCAACATAAATTCAAACCATGTTGGGTTTATTTGCGTTACTACCCAATGCAATCATGCTATGACTTCAGAGTTTATCCCTCTAAAGTAATAAATGCGTAAGTGAAGATGGATCTTTATTACCCGATCACGCAACGCGGTAATGGGTGTTCATCTTCGCTTCGTAATTTCGTAGTGCAATATAACCCTATTTCAGCGAATAATGAGACGGACATGAAGGAAAAAATAATGCATTCAGGAATAACGATGAGGAACGACATTTAACATTTTAAACCGACTTAAAAAAAAGGAGGAGGTTCTCAATTCTTCGGAATCTTTTAGGATTCCGTAGTAAACAATGACCCTTATAGTTTCGCCATGTCCGTCTCTCTGTATGTCTGTCCGCCTGTCTGCAGCTTAGCTCAGAGACTCTTGGTACTAGAAAGCTGTAATTTGACATGGGTATTAATAAAATAAAATAAATATACATATTAATCGACAAAGTGGTAAAATAAAATAAGAGTCAAGTGTCCCACCCCCTGCCAGCTAAATGATTGATTTTGGATATGTGAAAAAAGTCACGGCAGTAGTATATACAGGGTGGCAGGGACATCGTCGCAAAAACTTCATGAATTCAGGTACCTACTTGTTTCTGAACGCCCCTGCGTTGAAACTTTTCGTGGGATATTAAAAAAAAATCGGTCAAATTGTATGGAACAGCTGGAAGAACATGTTTTTCAACTACAAAGTTAGTTTTGTTCTTGGAATAAATTCATCCCAACTACGGAACCGCACTTGGCCGGTTTTTTTTATGTATGTTCAGCGATAATTTTTTACCACGTCAACCGATTTCGATGATTTTTTTATCCGCCGTACAAATGGCAAAATTTGTATATTAAATTACTATCATAAATATTAAAACAAGTCTCAAATATATCAATAGGAAAATGCTATGATCTTAACGGACTCATTGAAATCGAGAGCAGAAAATAAAACTGCCTGACGTCTTCAATTGAATACTAAGATTGATCACTTTATTCAGTTTGATCTAGCTTTGGAATATTGCAGAATTACTATAGTAACGAAATTACCGAATATCACATATCTTCCAGCCAAGAAATCTCAATAGCAAAGATAAACATTTCCTATCCTTCACATTGATATGGATGTACTACAAAGAGTAGACCGTGCGAAAGCTAATATTGGACAACTGCACTACATCTTATAATAACTTCCTAGTGGTGTGTTTCCTGGTGAAAGGCAATAACTTGTGCAGTCTTGAGAGACTTACCTCGATGATAGGCCTTGTGGAACGATTTATTTCATTACTTAAGAGTGCCTATGCGTATTTCCTTCAGCGCTGCAGAGTTAAAGCTCTTCCCTGGTAGGTCAAATTTTCACTCCTCAAAGACTCTTTGCGACAAGAAAAGTACAGTCCCAAACGTTTGTATACACTTGGTTGCTAAGACCCAAATGACTCCAAAACGTCGTCTTAGAGTGAAAACCTCTTAAATGCGAAAAACTGGTGGGCAACTGGGAATTTATATTATATGCTAATCGCGCGGTAAAATCTGCTTACGCGGTGCAGGATTTTGCGTAACTTCAGTATGATGCGTAGATCGCATGTGGCGATATAGAAGCCGTCACAAAACTGCGTGTGTTGCGATGTACTTTTTTCCAAAAATGTAATAAAATAAAAAGTCTAAATTGCATTCCCGAGCTTTTCACTTTAAGGCGACGAAAAATAGGTCTAGGACACGGACGCAAGAAAAAAACACAAGAGGATGCACTAAAATTAACAGTTTTATGTAAAATCTATAAACACTACAAGCTTTTATATCAGTTGATGTCCGCCAGATTTTAATGTTACCACCCAAACCCCATCGCAAAAGTTCTGATTCGAAGCGAACGCGTATTTTTTCAAGCAATTTTTCATCATCGTATTTTGGCAGCGATCCACTACATCCGTTGAACGTGAATATTTTTATATCGACCGATATTCTAGGATCTAGTGTGTTGTAATAAATATTGTATTATTTTGAACGTAGACACGTTGACAGTGTTCGAACTTGCGTCAAGCAATATATTGATGATCGGATCCAGACGTAGATGGGAGAAATCGATTCAATAGTTCAATCGATAGGAAGGTAATTGAACTCTGAATGGGAGTATTAATTTATATTGAATAGTATTATTGGCATTAAAGTCAATTGCACCGCCAGATACCTTATCCTAATGTAAAGTTTTGTAGAGGGTGATGAAAATGCAAACAGTAGTATAGGTGGTATTAGATCTCCTCAAGTCTCGAAGAAAATTCTGAATGTGGGTCAAATAGCGCGTCATTAGAAGCGGAATCAGCAATGTCACTACATGCTGGCAACATCAGCCATTGGAAAGCCATTTGTCATTGGGAAGTCAAAGTCAAAAAAGACAATATTTACAAAAAAATTGAATTGATTCTAGTCGCCCCTTCCAAAAGGTAGTTCTGGTATGGAGAAGAATGGACAAGAAACTCCTTTAATAAAATAAATAAACAACTCTTTTAATAAAATGTTTTACAATATTTTGTATAGGTACATTAGTTATATAATTATATGTGAAGACGATGCACCTAGAATAAAATTAGGTAACTGTACCACAATATGTAAAAATAATTAAAAATGAAGCAACGACCAATAAATTAATCATGTGACAGATACATGGTGCTCACATATTTACAAACATTGTAAAAGTAGACGATTATCCAAAAAAATTACAATTAATAAGTCAGTGTGTGAGGAAGTAATCACAGATTGTAAAATCAATGTCATAAAATAAAAAATAAAAAGTCATTGTTTATGTATGGTACCAAAAACGTCTTACCAAACCAAGCTAATTTCAAAACCATTCCTAATCTATTTTCCGTGTCTAAACTTGTGTTTTCATCCGACTGTCGACTGCTGTACGTAAAATAATTACCAAGCAAGCAAGGCATCCTTGCATAACGAATATTATAGACTTTTACCTTGTAGTTCGCTTTTACTGATATCATTAATGTCATGAGCTTTATGTCATCACCGTCACGCTTTGGTGTTTGCGTGTCGTAAATTTAAAAGAGACTGCGGGATTAAATTATTTGGATTAGCAGAAATTACCTTGACATTGATATCATTATATAATTGTGATTCGCACTCTGCTTGCCAGGCGTTTTGATAAATGATATCGCCTTCCAAAGATCGAGGTTGTGACTGTCTATTACAGACGCCTATGTTCAGTACTGGATCTACAAGTCAGCTATACATATTGTTAATGTGGCTGAATGACGAGTTCATTTTCTGAATCTGTGTTGAAGTCCGCACTTCCGTAGGGAAAGCGCGTCATTACTGTACTCCATCAGGCTATGTGAGAGTGAGAGTTTGTACTATACTCAAGAAATGTCCCTGCGCAGTGTAAAGCAAAGCAAACAATCGCTCCTTTGTAAGAAAGATCAATGTTTATGCCATCTCTTGGGAACTTATACCAAAAAATCAGCTTTCCTAAACCCTGATTATTTCTAAATAAAGGCCTATTTAGATATAAGCGATATCACCACGATATCGCCTTTATCTGAATAGGCCACAGTCTACAAATTAAAAACTTCTGAAGATCGACTATAACATACAACTTTGACATTTTACACATCGCAAATCACTCAAGCTTAAATCAAAACTTCTTCATAATCCCCCCAACAAAGGTTGACAATTTTAAATAATTGTTTCTGGCATGGCCGAGCGACTCTGGCGCACGTTTCCGCTCACTAATTAGTATTTATGTGCTATCTGACGGTAATCACACCTGCCGCCGAGTTTCTACCTAACGTATGTGTTGTGTTGTTTACTAGAACACATTATGTGGGAACAGGGGCGGCCTGAGAAGATGAATATGAGGATTAAAAACTGTTGAAAGAAGTTCCGTCAAGAGATAGGCGCCTTTCACGGCCTTGAGCGATGCGACTTGCGTCAAGCGACACGCGCGCGCGTCTCTTGTTTCCGTCTGTCGCTGCGCAAATCGCGTCTCGGTGACTGTGGCATTCTTTAATTTGTTTTCCCCGCTATCGCCGTCGCAAAACGTGTGTCGCTCGACCGTTTAGCTCGTGGCCACGGGGTTAAGCTTCGTGCAGACTGGCGCCACGCGACTCTTAACAAAACAATTTCCAAGAAAACTTGACGGTAGAACAATTACCAGTGTCGCGTCGCGCCAGTCAGCATGCGGCTTTATACAGTCAACCGAGCGTCTATGTCAACAATCTGACTTTGACAACGCATTTATTTCGTAGCTCTACTGAAGTCCGGTTGACGGACCTTTTTAGGAACACGACTAATCATTCTTCATCTTCATTTCGTTGGGTGAATGGGTTTTCAAAAGAGGTTTCCGGAGTAAAACAATTTACACAATCATTCGTCAGTTTTGGATTGAAATGTTTGTAAACCTCATTTGGCTGGCTAAAAGCTCTGGCTATTCTAGACACTATCGTTACTCTTAGACTCTTAGTGCAATGAGGATATATATAGCCTGTTATTCATTTTACATGGATGCTGCTACTTAATCGACGAAAATAATCTTGTAAAATAAAATAAAAACCGGGCAAGTGCGTGTCGGAGTACGCACAATGAAGGGTTCCGCAGTTGGGATGAATTTATCCCAAAAATAAACTTAACATTGTAGCTGAAAAACATGTTCTCCCATACAACGATATACGTCACGGTCAATTCTCCAACTGCTAAAGTAACACTGTAAAAGCAATAAAATAAAACTACAAATTAACGATTTTCGAACTTTTTCTTTTACATGTACTGTGAGTCCTTGCTTCCTGTCACATTTCATAATTCTAGGTCAGCGGGAAGTACCCTGTAGGTTTTGATTTATTTGCGAGTACCAAAATATGTCGCATAAATGGCCCTATTTTTTATTGCGGAAACTTGCCTTTGTAGAGCTCCAAGGGACCATAGACCTACCAATTTGATATTAATTTCAAATTGATACCTCCACGCGTTCCTGAAAAAAAAGGGTCTTGATAGAGTGACGGATAGAAAAACAATGAAGTGATCCTATAAGCCTTATATATTCTGTCCCTTATAGTATAAGGGTTCTGTTTTTTCCTTCTGAGGTACGGAACCCTAAAAAAATGTGATAGATAACACTGTCTATCACTTTTTTTTAGGGTTCCGTTTATTACGCTTCAGACAATCGCATTTTGGTGAATTTACGGAAGAAGTGTTTCTTCCGTAAATTAGAAGAAGAATATAAGCTAGAGAGAAGAATATAACTGAAGCGTAATTTACTGCCACTATTCAGTTGCAACAGCGAGTAATAATAGCTTAAAACTAGACACGTCTAAGATATAGCAACTGGACATAACGATCAAGGAAAGCTAATTCAAAAACCCATCCATTTCCGAAGCAGAAACCGTGCCTAGACAGCCACCAAACAATATTTTCTATTCGTAGTCAAACAAAATAAATGATCCTTAATTCCTTTTCATTTTCTCTTTCAAGTCAGTCCCTGCGCATGCCATACAAATGTACACCTGACACAGATTAACTAAATAAATTATCGTTTTGGAAGGACAATAATTGGCTATTTAGAGATTTAGACGCACTGCATGCGCCGGCCAAACTCTAATAGGTCTTCACGTACTGGAGTCATTTATAACTGGTTTCTGTAAACACAATAGATGCATGACATGTGGACCAATCACGAGCCGTCGAGATGTTCGATAGTGTCGTCAGTTCAATTTATAGAGTAGTTTTAATTTACATGATGATCGGACGGATTTGAAGCTGAATTTAATTGGAAAGCAATTTTCGTTGGAATGAAAGAGCAGATAACCTTCAAAGCTTGTCAATTAGGTCATCAAGGAGCCATATTTTCCAAAATCAAATCTGCCTAGCAAGTCCCAACTATGTTGGGGTCGGCTTCTAGTCTAACCGGACGCAGCTGAGTACCGCTATTTTACATGGAGCGACTGCCTATCTGACCTCCACAACCCAGTAACTGGGTAATACGATACCCTTTGGTAAGAGTGGTTGTCAGACTTTCGGGCTTCTGACGACCTGTAACGACTGTCAAAGATCTACGAATGACAGCCGGGACCAACGGCTTAACGTACTTTCCGAGCTACGCAGGAATCTTGAACTGATGGATTGACCCGTGTGGCTATTATTACTTAGCCAAAATCAGCAAAAACTAAAATGTCTGAAATATAAATTCAAAAAACTGATCAAGAATAGTATATACGACTAGCTCTGAAAACCATAGAGCCTGTCTTTGCGAGTAAAGAGCTTCAATATTTCTAATATTGAAGCATAATTGAATCCCTTCTGACCATACCTTTTCTTTTGTCCCCAGTCGCGCCTCAACATCGCCAGTCCCACCTTCTTCACAAGGGGGTACCCTTCCGCGTCCTGGCACCAAACAAGTGACAGTCACGGTCCAGGAGACGGTGGTAGAACCAGCTCAATCGCAGCAGCAACCGCCACAAGTGCAGGCGCCGGCTGTGCGTCATCATCACCATGCTTCCAATGCCACCAAGGAGTTGGATGATCTGATGGCTTCGCTCTCTGATTTTAAAGTAAGTGGTTGAAGGAAGTGTACTTGATGTTTTTTTAGGATGTAAGGAAAGATTGGATAATCAGGTCTTCTAAATAAGAAATCAAAACAAGACATTGGCGACGAACGCTTGTTCCATTCGCCACAAAACTATATTTTACTTAGTCAGATGCCAATACTTCACCTCACCGCTAAAGAAAGCGGAAATAAAAAATACACTCTTTTAGCGAGGGAAAAACGTTAAAGAAGGCAAAGAGATTCCTTCACAGAGATACCTCTTTAGAAATTCTGGCTAAAGTGCTTTACAGATACACGTGTTCGTCGTTGTGTTGAAATGCCTTAGCCGTAATTTACAATAATTCAATGATATATGAGTTTTTAGTTTCTGCAAATCCACAGATATGTATCTCATTTGCAATATCTTGTGTTTATTCCAAACTTTGTTAGGATAGAGGGCTTTTGAAGTTTGATGCACGATCATAATTCCGATTTTAACATCTTCATTATTCCCTAAAGATTCCCTTTCTTGCCAAAAAAATTACGCACTGACGTCTTGGTGCTATCAAAACAAACCTTTGGCATCTGCCTCATTTTTATTACATCCACACCGTAAATATTATGCTTTGAGCCGCAAACTCTATAACGTAGTCATGATAAATTATAAGGAGGGCAGTACGCATGAAAACTACGATAACAGTAACCTAAATTCCACTGTCCTCAAGATGTATATCTTCGTCTAATTGCTAATGTATAATGTGAAACAAATAGCTAATTGTTGCAATTTGTGTACAAATTACAGTGCAATCCAAGGCTACTTGTAAAATAAAGGATAGTTGATTATCCCAGAAGCTGCCAAATAGATATTGGAGCTGGTGGCGTCGCAATAGTCGCATCTTATACCATTGTTTATGTCCTCCACTGTTATCACAGTATTTTTCATTCATGAAAGCGAATTTACTGAATAAACTCTGAATTTATAATGTGGTGGATCATTTCGGTCGAGTTTACGATTCGATTCTGTAGTAATATATGAACACCTGTGAGTCATCGCCACCCTAAGGTCTAATATCGGTCGGCATCTGTCATGGCCACCTCGGCACACTGCACTACAGCAGTCTCCTCTTTTCCGTTTATTATAATATTTACAACTCGCCTTTCTTGGTCCACGGCTATTTCCAGCCGCGCTAGAAGCCGTTCCTCCAGCACTCGCGCCATCTCCCTCGCACCCACGCGATGGCCGTCGGCTAAAGATAGTTCCCAGCGTTACATCACAGGCGTGGTGGGGACTCGAGCTTATAATATTAGAGTACATAGACAAACATTTCACTCGGACGGCATTCGCTCCAATCCACCAGGAACGGGCGGGTTTACTTCTGTACGTTGGGATCACGATGAATTTTCGATCTTTTGCTTGGACTTAGAAAATTTTATCATTGAAGTCCAAATAAAAGATTCAAGTTCACTCCCAACTCCATTAATCCCTTGTTTCTACTTTGCCATCATTCATAAAGACTATTATATTCAAGAATTTGACCTGTCGAGATGGCAATTTAGAAACACCATCATAAACATTTCGTGTGTTCCTCAGGTGAGCGGCACTGGCACAGGAGTTGAAAGCGGTATCCACGTACATCGCGAGAAGCGTGCGTGGCAAGAACACTACCGCAGCAACCCGCGGCAACCAGAGTCCGCCTCTCTAGAGCATATGCTCGGATCTCTCCGGGCAGACATGAGCCGCCAAGGAGTCCAAACCCCCCAGAAGGGATGCTGCAACGCCTGCGATAAGCCCATCGTCGGACAGGTGGATATCCAACGTCACAGGAGCAGAATTCGACCTCAAACAGCAGTCAGCAAGACAGTGAAATCCAATTCTGCTCCTAAAAGTGTTCAGTGATTTTGCTAAAGTAGTGAATTACGAACTGTTGTGTGCTCCAGGTCATCACCGCGTTGGGTCGCACGTGGCACCCCGAGCACTTCACCTGCGCGCACTGCAACCAGGAGCTCGGCACCCGGAACTTCTTCGAGCGCGACGGCAGGCCCTACTGCGAGCCTGACTACCACAACCTGTTCTCGCCCAGATGCGCCTACTGCAATGGACCAATCCTCGATGTTAGTTTCGGAAAATTCACTCAACTAAACATCGACTGTAAATTCATAGTGCTAAGGTGTATTTTCAATTTCAGAAATGCGTAACAGCGCTGGAAAAGACCTGGCACACAGAGCACTTCTTCTGCGCTCAATGTGGCCAGCAATTCGGTGAAGATGGCTTCCACGAGAGGGACGGCAAGCCTTACTGCCGCAATGACTACTTCGACATGTTCGCGCCCAAATGCGGTGGATGCAACAAGCCCATCATGGAGAACTACATCTCAGCACTCAACACACAATGGCACCCTGACTGCTTCGTATGCAAGGTCAGTATCGGACTCCTCATCACAGGTATCTCTGCAGGCTGAAACTGTTTATTTACAAATATTGCTCCAATATGCCAGGTCAAGTATCAAAACTCCTAAATATTCAAAAGTCCCTAAGCTTTTGGATATTTAGGATACTGAATTTCTAATATGATATTTACCTCACAGGACTGCGAAAAGGCTGTCAAAGGCAAATCATTCTATGCCATGGAAGGAAAACCGGTATGCCCCAAATGCGTCGGAGTCGATGAGGATGAATAAAGGATGACGTCACCAATGCCCCCCTCTCAATATGCCCTCCCCAAATTTCTTTTACAGCTATGCTCGTCGTTATGAACCACAAGGGAATGATCTAAACACACACACACACACACAAACACAGATGTTATTTACACATAAAATGAAACAACAACTAGTCGTTAGTACTTGATAGGGAAATTAATTTATGTAATATATTTTTGTAATATTATTGTAATGCTAAGATTTATAATAAAGAGAACAAAAATAAAAAGAAAGAGAAACAAAAAAAAGAGAACAAAAATAAATAAAAACAATACAAAACTATATGAGATTGCGGATGTGCCCTCTGATAGGCATTCAAGGTCACGTGCGTACGCGCACGACAATGACCTTTTATCGGATCTCATTGTTGTTGCATAGGGAAGGACGTTGTGGGAAAAATGCAGCGAAATTGTGGAGCAGGTCAAATGCCGAGTATAGGATTTCCCGGCTCCCGAACTTTCTATAAATAGTGGTGTGAGTGACGTCACGGGACGTCTGCAGCCACACCGGCTGCTAGTAATCAGAGCGTTTTGTTTATGGGCCATCGGATTTAACGCTATTTTTAAACCCACTGCTCTATTAATATCCAGTCGTTACGCGGACAAATATACAGAGAATTAAGGGTAATAGTGCAAGTTTAATGCTCAATAATAGTGGCTTTATAACTGTTATAGTTACGACATGAAACGGGGGAGCTTGCCAGGCCAGTTGCGTAATATGCAAACAAAATACTTCGAAATGTTTCGAGTACGCACCGCTTATTCAGAACGCCATTTTGTTGGCGTTTTGAGGAATCAATTGAGATTTTCTTGTTACTGTAGTATCTGATTGGGCGACCCTCCCTGCCTCGAAATTTCCTGGCTGTCATTCGGATATTTGACAGTCGCTTCGGGTCCTCAGAAGCCCGAAAGTCTGACAACCAGTCTTACCGTGGGGTATCGTATTACCAAGTAACTGGGTAGTTGCTCCATAAAATACTGCTATTCAGTTGCATCCGGTTAGACTGGAAGCCGACATAGTTGCGACAAGGCTTGGCAGAGAATGATTTGATTGGGTTACATAGTCTTGTGAGACTAATTTCACATAGAGTTGTTATTTTAGAGCAGTTTATTTCTTGTTGTACTAAGCTAAGAGGATTTATCTCAAAGTTACCCATATATTTTTCTGTTTCGTGAACGTATCGACGGAAAGACTTATATGATTATTAGTGTTACATAACAAATATAGAAATATAGTAAAAACATGTATAAAAAATATAACTCTTTGTAATGTAGTTGTTTGACAACATAATTTTTCACGTCATTACACTATGAAACACAACTTGTATGTTTTCTTCTCGTAATAATGTGACATGTTCATGGATTCCCGCCAAATGTTAATTGTCCAGCAAATGAAAATAACACTCAATGACGTAATTATTCATTCGTAAATGTAAACTATAGATTTGACAGCTTATTACCATTTCATACAGTTTTGTTGATTTTGGGAAAGTCTCCAAGGTCCCTCAACATATTGTCAATTTATAAAATGTAAGTAATGTAACCTTACTCCATAGTTATTTTTATATCTTCTTACCAAATTAATTAATTTATAAAACAATCCCTATAAAATAAACAAGAAAATACAATACTTTTGTTCTCTTTTTATAAAGTTTTTTTTTTCTTCTCATGAAATACAACATCTGCAACAGAATTACAGAATATCACTAAGAAGATATCAACATTAAGTCCATTAGATGCTAAAACGTTTTATATACTTTCTGTGTACCACATAATTCACATCTTACATCAAATTATTGTACAACACTTGCTTGATATAAAACAGACCTATTTTATGAACTAATTTTGTTTATAAACATTTATAATATCAAAGAAGTACAATGAGTACAACAATATATTTCGCGGTAATAATAGTTCACTTCTCTCAGTTTTATTTCTGTCACTACAAATGTTTTTAAATTAGGGAAGGTTATGGTATAGACTTAATACTAAAGTAGATCAGGGTTAACGTTGTTTTTCGTTTTTGAAGAGCGAAGTTAAACACATGCATAACACAATTTCCCAGACCGAGACCAGACCACAAGCGTACGCAGCGCCCTCCTATTATAGAAGAGTAAACAACTCTTGGCAGGCAGCTAAATAAACATCGTTGTTTTTCTGTAATCAATCATCTAGCCAGTACAACACATACTTTGACCGTTAAAAATAAGCAGAACTTTTCTGCCACATAGAAGAATGAGTTCCTGTTTTCCCAAATGTCTACTAAATTCAAATGGGACAATGTTCTCTGCTAACACTACCAATACTATTAAAAAACCGAGCATTAGTAATTTTTCCTAATTCCGGGTTTATTGTTATAAAATCCATTAAATGATAACCACAAATACTATCTCAAATGACATCACATTACCTAATCATATTTAAGATTTCTATTATGGGCGTCATTTCTTTAATATTTACATCCTCATCGAACCTACACCAGTGGGGTACCTAATTGCGTAACACTCAAATTGATGATTGATTGCAATGTCATTCATTTTGACAGTATTTTTCATAATTTAGTTTGATGTCATACCACACAACGTAATGTAACTCAAAAATATTTTTACTTTGTTTTCAGGAATGCCGTGAGCCTTTCCACGGTGGCTCTTTCTTCGAGCACGAAAGTCACCCCTACTGCGAGACCCATTATCATGGAAAGAGGGGCTCCCTCTGCGCCGGCTGCCACAAGCCCATCGCAGGCCGTTGTATCACCGCCATGTTCAGGAAGTTCCACCCCGAACACTTTGTATGCGCCTTCTGCCTCAGACAACTCAACAAAGGAACTTTCAAAGAACAAAATGATAAGCCATACTGTCATACATGCTTCGATAAGCTGTTTGGTTAAGTTTTCATGACTTGTGACGTCACAGTGCACGAATATCGACGAAAGAAAGCTATTCGAAATTCAAATTGTTATGAAATCGATTTTGTATATCGATTGTCTTATAAGAACTGTGAGCGTTCGAAATATGAATAATAACGTATGGCGCTGTGACTGAAAATCGATAATATCGACTTATGATTGCAGTATTTTTATTGTAAAAATGTTCAAATTATGAAGGCAAAATGTTCTAATTATTATAACTAAGTATCGACTGTAAGTCGTGCTAGTGCCATAACGTCTATTACATGAAAAATGTATGATATTATAAATGCTGTAACATGTAAAGAAATACTAACTTTATTTATGTTATAAAAATCAGTTTAAAACTTATCAAAATAACGACTTAATGACACAAACAATAATCAAATTTTTCATACATTATCTAGACGAATCAGTCTAGATAATGTATGAAAAATTTGATTATTTTTAGGTCAGGAGGATCATGCGTGTGCGTCTTTATCGAAAGATAGAGTAAAGCCAATTGGATAAACAAGTGCTTTGTCAAGATAAAATATTCATGAGGTACATCACGACTTATTTGAATTTACTGCTTTAATAATTCACAGTATTTAAATAATGCCTCGTTGGTCTAGTCAAGCGCCTGACCATGAGGTCCTAGATTCGATTCCCAGGTAGGGTGAAATGATATTGGGATTTTTCCGTCAGGGATTTCTCAGTATCAGCCCGGAGTTTGGATTTGTGATTAAGCATAACTGGTGAAATGTGGGTCTACTAAAGTACACCTCTGCCGAACGTTTCAGGGATTACATGCGACATTTTATGTTCTGTTATTACCAATGTATGGCGCCTAGCGACATTTTAACGAGAATTTCTCTTTATACTCGATAACTGCGTAGAAATAGCCTTCAAGGTTTCCCATAATACCGTATATGTATGTTATGATAATTTGAGTGCTGTTCGATACGACATGCCGTGTTTATTTAAATATTTTTAGAATAACACGAATGTTCTAAACCAACATAGACTCAGTCCTTTTTGGGTGAGGCAGAAACAATAATAAAAATCGGCCAAGTACGAGTCCAGAATCGTACAAGAAGAGTTCCGTACCACCGTACAATATTTAACACTACATATCTGTTTATGTACCTACTTTTCTTGTATGGGGACCCTCTTTAATTTTAACTTGATTTTACTTTTATTATTTGTTGTTATAGCGGCTATAATAGTGCATACTCTGAAATTTTCAAGTGGCTACCTATTACGATTCAAAAGATACAGCCCTGTGACAGACGGGCGGACAGCGGAGCATTAGTAATAGAATCCCGTTGGCACCCATTGGGTACGGAACCCTAATAAAACGCCACGTGCCAAAACATCCTTAGCAGTGACAGTTTTTTATCTAAACTGCCTAAAATAGCCTTTTGCTTGGCTCCTATTTCGGCCATAACTCTACTCCGCCTACCATACTTAACCTAATGAAATCATCGATCCATCTATCAGGGCTTCCCTATACGTCGATCGATAGTTAATGCTGATTCATATCTTAAGATAATACCAATAAAGTATACTGTGCATTATTAAAGTTTGATTTATTATGTCAGTTCATATTCTTTCCAGAACGTTCAACATGATTTTTTATTAAAAAAAATATCGAGAACGGTTGAATAAATGGAATATGTAACAGCAATGATTTAAAAAAAATTGTTGACTTTTAAAATATTAGTTATTTTCTTTACCAAAAGAAGAAAACAAAACAGACAATGGACTTTATTAGATAATGTCCTGCAATTATAATAAAAAAATAACGTACAAAATTTATCACAGCCACAAAATATTAAAAAAAAAACAAAATTATGTCTGACTACAACTTCAAAGTGAGATGTAAATATAAAGATTTAGAACAAAACTACAAAAGAAAAGCTCACGTTATAACATTCTAGTATTCATCTATGTAGTGTAACTAGTGCATGTGATTTTAACTAATTAAGCATAGAGTTTATACTAAAAATCGTTCTACGAATAGATAGGATACAAATTTTGGAAATGTTATTGCAAATAGTGCTAATATTGTACGGTCTAACATGTCTCAGACATTACTTTTAGTTGCTAAGGCTTAGTTTGCTGCATTTTATGAAGGAGGAAACAGTGACGGAATTAGCTATTGGGCTATTATTGATATCTAGAGATATCGAGTAGGTAGATAATGGTAGATGTAGATAATATATAATCCTTCTTGGAAACTAAAAAAACAAAATACGAATAAGTGTAGTTATCCATTCTTTATAATCAGTCAGTTGAAGTGAGGCGAGGCCATTTTATGAAGAATAGGATTGGAAACGAACCCGCGATACCTCTGTTATTGAAGATAGGCTATAGACATGCGTCAGATATATCAAAACGTATTTAAAATTCGATTTCAGTCACAAATCGTATCGTATATACAAACCGATTTCACAATACCACGGTAAGAGTAGATTTGCGTAAGCAAGTACTTGTTTATGGTTGGATAGTTTTGAGCGATGCACTTACTACCAAATAAAATTACTAGAGGCTATCGAAACAGGCGTAGGCGCCGGAGTCACTCCTGAAATCGATTTCTAAAAACGGATGTTGAAAACGATTTCAAAATCTGTATTCGGATACTTAACCGTTTGCGTAAAAATCCAAAAATGGCCATATCTATTAGACTATCGTGACCACTCACCATCAGCACGTTTAGCATGACCACATTAGAAACAGGTTTTGTCGACGGAAGAATAGACAAAATGACAGATTGTGATTGTTTATCTGTAATTTTGTCTATTCTTCCATCGACGAAACCCGTGGTTGGTTGTCAAGCTACGCGTGTAGAGGGGGCCTCTACCTGATTGGCAGAATATCATAGAAGAAAAAAAAATCTGCTAATTTATGCTGTAGTGACTTTTCCCAAGACACCAATGCAGTTTGAACATAGAAACTAAACATAAATAAGTGGGAGGATCCACCATGTTTCCAAGAAGAGATAACACACAATTCCGTTGTTGTTTCCAAGGAACGAGATATTCGTGCTGCTTTGACAATCCGGTAGTTTTACATGCATTTTATTTATATTATACGCTTTCAGTAATATAATCGATTTGACTCAATTATATCAATAAGTTGTGTATCTTCCATTAGCGTTATGCTGTACAGTTATTTGCTATATTGTTGTTATATTTTTATTACTCCATTCTACGTTATTGCCCGAAGTTCGTTAGAAAGTGCCAAACTTATCGGGCTGGCTTGTTAAGGCCAGTACTCACGGTCTAACATTTTTAATTTTTTATAATGTAAATTTGTTACTAACAAAAACTATGTTTTGGTGCTATTTTCTTGGAATAATTATGAAAATACATCATACCAAAATGAATATTTGTAAATATATACGCCAAAATATTATAGAGAAAACATCAAATGGGTCAGTTAAACAAAAATACGTATTTTCCCTACTATCTAAAGGAAAAAAAATATCTGTTAACGCCATGGCAACTTATCAAAAGTTGAAATTGTAACTCAAAATATATGTGCGTCCATGAGTGCTGGCATTAAGTTTATCGCTTCAGTTAGTTGATAGCAAAGGTAACGAGTGTTGATGTGTTGCCAACATTACGGAAAATGTTGGTAATTTAGCTAGTAACGTACCGTACGAGTATGTAATCTATGAGACACGATTTTATTGAATCTGTAATATTTTAACAAATATATTTAATGTTTTTTTAATGCTTGTGTTTTATTTAAATTGTACTGTCTATTAGGGCCGGCGCACATCTGGCGAGGCGTAGAGCAGCGCGGTTTTCACAGAAAAAACAAATATCAACATTGCATTTCTGGACAAAAAGTTTTCAATAAAATTGCTATTAGTCCGAGACGCACTAAAAGGAAACGAGGTGCGCGTCTTATTTCAAGAAAATCAATGATAATATTTGTTTGACAGAAAGGCAGTAAAAACCAGTTATCTAATTACGCAACACATTTTCGTAAGCGATTACGACTAATCTGTTTCATTTTGACAGTTCAACAACATTCATTGCGTTATTTACGTTACTGAGCAGATTTTTTTTTCGAACTTATGAAGCAATCAAAGTCAAATCATTTATTTGAAATAGGCCCTTGCAAGGCATTTTTGAACGTCAAAAAAAAAGTCAATGGATTAGCAATCTTTTTCAAAAACGATTCAGATTCGATTGATCGAGTATTACTCAATCACGGTACAGGCTGCGCCTCACCAGAGGTACTACTTTCACTGGCTCTTATTTTATTTCACTCCACTTAAAAATTATGAAAAGTAGAATGTACTGTGTCTGACTAAATTACAATTAAAAGATAAGGTTTTATGGCACAATGCCATTAACTGCTAACTCCTACAGATAAGGATTATCAATAAAATGACTATCTTCATGAAATCATGCATATCGTCTTCCACAACCGGTTTTTTTAAGTTTTTCAATTTCATATCTCATTTATCAATTGAATCGACCTAAAAACATCGAAGTAGCACAGGTGTGTGTGCATAATTTATATCATTATTGATTTTGAGTCGTCCTTCATAGTATCTGTCTGCTAGGTACTAAGAAATACGCCTTGGTAGATATTTCATATTTTTTTTTTTATTGACGCTTAAATAAAGCAATATATAAAATAAAATTTCTTTAACACATAGTCGTGATGGCCCAGTGGTTCAGGCCTCGCCTCTAATGCACGAGGTTGTGGGTTCGAATCCGGGCAATGTGACTTTTTCAATACACATGTACTTTCTGTGTTTATCTTGGACATTACTGACATCGGTGAAGGAAAACAT
Organism: Agrochola lota; assembly: GCA_947364205.1. Taxonomy (NCBI): domain Eukaryota; kingdom Metazoa; phylum Arthropoda; class Insecta; order Lepidoptera; family Noctuidae; genus Agrochola; species Agrochola lota. The sequence continues at coordinate 18,283,563 of OX376228.1, forward strand.
CGTGAGGAAACCTGGACTTATAGTTAATATAAGCCTGAAATCGCCAACCCGTCTTGAGCAAGCGTAGTGATCATGCAATGCTCGTGCCTTCTCTGTATGAGAAGAGGCCTTTGCCCTGCAGTGGGACAGTAACAGGCTGGTATTATTATTATTACATAGCCCATAGGTTTTATAATCAAACTTCAATTATGTCTCGTTCAGTGTCCTTGAATGCGTTAAACACAGCAACAATATACCATTCATATACCAGTAGGTTCTATCATTTACCCTCTTGCTTATGTAACCATAGTTAGGTACGTATTAAATTAATACCCACAGTCGATTTAGTTAACTATTTCCTTATCAACGCTGAACATTATTAGCAATGTATTTACAAAACATACTTAGAACGGAGTGGAATTTTCGCGTAGGTACTTTTCATTTATTAATGTTTTTGAAATGTGTTTAACGTGAAATCCGTAAACTAAATACTTACTCGTTATAAGTAAGTAAAGTTCTCCTTGGTCACTCTCTAGAATACTCTAGATGTACCCATTATTTATTTAGATTACCTTCCCTTTATTTATAGTTTACTATTTCAATTCATAATCCCAGTTAATTTACATTCCATCGCCACTAATTGCTTTAGCGTTAGGTACATACAGTACTAAGTCGATTATTGAGTGAGCATTTTGTTATAAAAAACTGCTATCTAATTACGCAACACATTTTCGATTTGCAATTGAGTCAAATTGGTTTCGTTTGACTAGAATTGCTTTCAAAAGTTGTAAATTGAAAGCAATTCTAGTCAAACGAAACCAATTTGATTCAATTGCAAATCGAAAATGTGTTGCGTAATTAGATAGCTGGCCATGTGTGTTTCGGGTTCCGTAGTTGGGATGAATTTATCCCAAGAACAAAATTAATTGTAGTTGCAACTGCAAATGTAAATTGGTCGATTATTACTCGTTACCTTGTAGAGCCTACTTAGTTGTGATAGTTTTCCCTTTAATTTCGTTAAATAAAATACTGCCGTGAATTTTTCACATATCCAAACCCAACCATTTAGCTGACACTTGACTCTAACCAAAATTTGCTCTTTCTCTCATTTCGCAAACGGATCCCTGAGTCCAAAAATGGTTTTCACGGACTCATTTTGAACGACCTTCCTAGGTAGGTACTGACTAATACCCCACACCATGGGATAAAATGAGCCCTCCGCGAGGGTTATGGTAAATTGTTTAGTATGTACCTACCTACTTAGGATTGTGGTTGGAGATTATTTCAAATACAGATATTGAAAAATTTGAAATAATCACAATAATCTATTCAATCAATCTGCCTAGCCTTTTCCCAACTATGTTGGGGTCGGCTTCCAGTCTAACCGGATGCAGCTGAATACCAGTACAATAATCTATTAAATAATATAAAAAAATACGTGAAAGATAAAGAATCGTGCTTGATAAATGCCGATAAGCTGGCACTGATTACATTGTGATTTGTGCTGTTATTGTACCATAGTTATCAGCGTCGTCGTTAGCGAATGGTGGGCGTATCCAAACGCTTTCGAGAAACTACTCTCCAATGATGATAATAATTCGATTTAGACGTGCATGACTACATCATATTATGCCTGTCTCGTTAAGCTTCGTGCAGACTAGCGCGACGTGACACCGGTTATTGTTATACCTACCGTGAAGTTTTCTTAGAATTCGAGTCGCGTCGCAATAGTCTGCACGAGGCTTTAGTCAGTATTCGTAAACACATCGCTGAGCAAGGTTCTATTCTCGAGATTGGGTTTACCACCAGGAATTTTTCAGAAGCAGGCTGATGGTGTCTGCATTCGTTTCCCATTAGTCGCAATCGGCTCGCCCTCTATTACATGAAACTTAAACCCACCACCTATTGACCGCTACTTATAGCGGTCAATAGGTTGCGTACCTACACACAGCCCCGGATCTAGGGGGGGCCTACCGGGGCGTGTGCCCCGGGCGCCACCTTCTGAAGGCGCCAATTTCACGCGTAGCAGACAAGTGCACCAGCACACCGCAACTTTGCAATAAATGAGTCGCGCAGCACATATAATCTTTCTATTTCTTTCTTTTTACAACAGTTTTGGCGCCCCTGTTGGATTGAGGCATTATCGATCGATAAAATGTAATTAATATGTTGCTGCCAAAATTTTCATTTCCAGAAAAAGTCATTTCGCGAGCTACGTTAGCCCATCCCCCATAGGATTGGGGCAGCAGACGGCAGATGCTACCCCGCTTCAAAAAAAATCTGGATCCGACGCTGCCTACACCACTAGTTATACATCACCAATATACTCCGCTGTCCACCCCTTCAAATAATAGTAGCGTTATGTTATATTTAATTACAAACTGAATGTATGATCGACCCATAATCACCTTGAAACGAGAACTAGCACTAAGCTGTAAAAACACTTGTGTATCACAAGTGTCTGTCTTTAGTACTTTGTGTACATAACGATATTCTTGTTAGTTACCAAAGTAGTGCTTATCGATATCGTTAATTACGTTTTTATCATTCTTTTATGCTTATCAGCACGTTCTTTTCGTGACGGTTGGATAATTCCATTTTGAGTTGTTTATTTTATACCACAAATAGATAGGTAACTATTACGGTTTTCCCTTTAACAAGCATCTGGATTATCGACTTTGTTTTGATGTCTATTGGGAATTCCAAGTTCATGACATTATTATTCATTATTTTTACATCATTGTTTTGTATGAATCAGCAGCTCCCCCTTTATCATAAGATATTGGTGTAGACAATAAGGGGGGGAGGGTCACCATATATTTGATTGACAACATCCGTGACGTCCGGTTGACCTTGATTTTTGATAATTACCCACGTTTCAGTAAGTAGTAAACCTGGTGAATCAGAAAAAATTGGAGCGATTTCTACTGTTTGAGAATTTTTCTCCACATGTCATTATTTCGTTAAATAGCAGACACATTTAATACCTACTTATGTACCTACTAAAATACAAAATACACCAGAACCGGTATTTTGATAAACATGACTTCAGGTTTTTATCACTTTATTTTGAGGAAAACTAGAACTTGTTTGACGTTAACTTTTTAGTAGATGGTAGGTAATACAAAATTCTATAGAGCAATTAGTTAATTTTTTGGTTTTTTTGTAAGACTGGTTATTTCCAAGTTCAATTTTTTTATCAGTGTATTATTATTTTGTGCACAGAATAATTTGAATCAAGAAACTAAGTTATGATTTTCAATGGCATTATTTCTTCATGATAATGATATAATCTGGGTCTAGTTTAACCCTGCTTGCAAAGAAAACAAGAAAGTTAGACAGGAAATTGTTTATTTACAATCTATGTGCATCCTAACTAAACACTAAATTATAATTTGTTATATATTAAAAACATTTATTTAATAAATAGGTAATGAAACACTAATTAACATTGTCATTTCATAACTTAACATTATAGATTCAATAACTTAGATAGAACTTTAAACTAGTCAGTCTTTGGTGGGAGTCGAAATGCAGAAATATTCTACGCTAGACCAGGGAACAGTTCTGAAAATGATTCGCACCAAAAGTCTGACAAGTCCATGGATTCTGGCTCACTGAGTGGTGAGGCTAATGACTCGTATCCCAGGTCGGAGATCGTGTGTGATGGAGACAGGCCGAGATTCTCCTCTACAGATTTAGGTGACATGGTCATTGGAGACAGCATTTTCATGTCACACTCCAGTGTGATCCCTGAACAATTGTCTATCAACGTGCTGAAGTCTGTCTTAATCTGTAAAGGTGTTTCTTCGACAACGTGTTCTTCACATGGCACTTCGATCGTGATGCAGTCATTGGCTTCATCACAGCTGGCATAGAACAGGTCTCCCTTGTCATTGTTCTCTTCTTTAATTTGTACTTCTTCTGTGTCAGTGACAACTATCTCTGGTTTGTAAGGATGCGCATAGGAGTGTTGGGACAGTATCCTGTGGACGTCGTGCTTGATGTCTATGACAGCACCTTCACTGGATTCCAGGTGCTCTGCTGCGGTCCCCACCACTTTAGGTCCTTCAATGCACTCTCGAGTTTTCCTGATTGTGTCCTGTAACAAAAGATAACAGTGTTAAAGTAACTAGATTTTTATTTTTAGGATTTTAATACCTAGTTGAAAATGAAGATTGATAATTATGATATTGCACTGTCTGGTTGTGTCGATAATTATTTACATAACAGACTCGTTTGAGACCAGACTAGTAACATTTTAGTATCATAATAATAGATGTTCTATGATGCAACATTTGTTCCTCATTGCATCATCTGTGTAGGTCCATTTCAGATAAGGATGTGGGGTAATAGGTATCTCCCTTTAGGAATCCAGTAACACAGAGCATGTTATGTGTATTTTATCTTATTAATGTATTTAATCTGTTGACAAACCGGTGAATATATTAAATGGTGAAAGTGTAAAGTATCAAGTCTATTGCGGAATGATTCATATCCTATTGACCTAAAGGAAGTTACGCTTGTTGGGCCTCACAAACAGGAAATTCGCCGACAATGTAAAATGCTACTGTAGTGTGATACCTATTTATGAGTAGTTATTATGATGCAAATAATATGGTTTTATGCATGGTTTACTTACATTTTGAGGCGTTCCTGCAGCACTTGCATCAATTTCTTTGAAGAGGGAGTCTGCAAGTTGAGTGAGGGTATCGAGGTACTCGTCTGAATCGAAGTGTGCGAGGAGGTCTGCGAGAGGAGACACATCGCCAGCAGCAGGCGTGCCGCGCGGATCGCCGTCGGGGGCCCTTCCTTCTGCTGAGGAATAGACTCTGCTGGTCTGGGGGCCCCCGCGACGTTCCGCGCCGCCGCCGCTTCGCTGCGAAGCGTTGCGTTATCGCTCAACAGACGCTCATTCAACGCCTTCAAGCTCTCCACCTCACTTGTCAACTTCTCATTCATATCCATAAAGTATTTGATGCGGTCCTCCATCTCATCCATCTTTGCTTTCTTCCTGTCGCGCGAAGTCTGAGCCGCTACTCGGTTCTTCAGCTTCCTGATAGACAAACAATCTAGTTATAACAATTTGCTATCGCTAACAATGCTTATTGATAGTGCTAACTTTCTGTACGTAACTGTACATAACGGAACGTGGGGTCAACATACTCTGTGATTTATGACAAATATTCGCATTCTACGTATTCCCATTAGACCGATCCCAAACTAAATATTAATTCAAATACTGATGGAAAGGATTTTACAGTTTGCAAATAAGTAGATGGCTGTTATAAATAAACAACCCAATTAAAACAATATTAAGAACAATGAAGAAACATCCAGCAAAACCGAAACGTCATTGACGGTGCCCAGTCTAAGTTGACCTCCCATTCTATAAAGCCATTAAGCGACACGCAGGCAATGTTTCATCAAATAAATTAATCATGAATGACTCACTTTCTTTGCATCTTCTCCTCCCACGACAAGTGGTCCAGGCGGCGCTTCCTGGAGGGGGCGGGAGATGGCAGGTCCACCAGCACCTTGGACTCCATCTCATCAACCGCCTCCATAGCCAGGTAGTTGTTAGGCACCGTGATGATTATAGGAGCGCTCATCTTGTTGACTTGTATAAACACAACTTATAAACAAACACTCCACAACACTGGTAGTTGGCGATTATCTAATGTCTTAAATATAGCATACTATCAGAGTTCCGTATCAACCATTTGTTAAAGCACTTTTAAATGATATTTCCTCGCGGGCGAGCTATTAACGATTGCGTCGTACATGTTCGGGTTCTCAGCGAGTAATAAATATTTTTCTAGATTCTCGAAAATGTGTATGTGGTTCAATATGATTGGTGCAACCTTATCAAGGAGGCGTTGACAAAATGACGTCACCTGTATGAAAGAAAAGGATAGGCATAGTAACAGCGTTGGTTGTGTTGAGATAAAACATGTAACGTCACTCATACAATTGCTGGCACCTGAAATAGACTTAGGGTAATTTGCATAAAAGTAAGACAAAGACGAAACACAGATAATTATTAAAAGCGTTTGAAGAATCATCAATGAATAATTTACTATTTGATTCAGTCGTTACACAAAAGTGTAATAGTAAATTGTCTAGTATTTACTTCGCTACTTCTGTTTAGATTTTCTTTGACGTCTAACTTCCCTTCGTGAGTCAGTCATTATGATAATTTGCATGATGAAATATACTGCCGGTGATCTTTGACGCGCCGGTAAACAAACAACGGCTGATGTAAGTTTTTAGAAAACAAGGTAATTCGGATGAGTTATGTTTTTCTGATGTAATAAAACCAAATATTGATTGCCTCCTTGGTGTAGAAGTCCGAATCGCAAGTGTTACTACTGAGAATAAGGTCCCGGGTTCGATTCCCGTGTCGGGCAGTGTTGTTGGGTTTTCCATCTGGAATTTCTCCGTAGCAGCCCGGGGATTTGTGCCCGATTGATGACAATAGGGTCGCCTATTACATGGGACGTGGATATAGGTATGGGCGTACTCAGGGGGGGGGGGGGGGGGAGGCAAATCAAGTACCTACTGTTGTCAATAAAAGTTATATTAGAGTAACGCTTACTTTACAATTACAATATATTATGCATTCATTTTAGAAAAAACCTCGCTGCGTGGCCTTTGTAAGTTTTTATTAGCAATGCCTTATTCTACGCCTACAATTGAATTGTCATTCAGTACACTCAGGACGCGTAAAACATGGCTGAGATCAACAATGGTCAAATGCCCTGCCAATACTCTGTCAGTCTTTGATCAGTGATATTTTTTCTTTTTTATCAAGATACAACATCTTGATAAAAATGACTACGATCATAACAAATATGAGTTTACAGAATTGTAATCATATGAATCATTAATATGTACATCTCTCTAAGTTAGATTTGTTCCATTGAATGACTTTTTCATATACAATCGGGAACATGTCACACTTCATTAAAATTCTAAGTCGGAGTCATGAAACTTTGAATTCTGCCTACCCCACTAAAACAGTCTATGACTTATCTTAAAAGACACAGAGCTGCAACCTATTTTTTTTTCTACGGATGAAAGGACATCTGTCAGTGTCAAATGATGTCTATCTTTAGCAGTCAAATGATTGTCAATGTCAATCAAAACGCAGCCATTGTGCGTTTGTTGAACTTTTGTTTTTCCAACCAAAATCGTAATTCTATTCAAGGTGTTTAATAACTTTTGTGTGCTCGTTCGAATTATCGTAATAAATAGTATATCAAATTACTAAAAGTTGTGAAAAATGGCATCTACAAGTGCCGACTCACAGTCATCAATCGCTCAAAAAACATGGGTGATGTCGAATAATATCGATACCGTATCCAGTGTGGACGAAATCTATCGTTATGATAAAAAGCAACAACAAGACATACTTGCCGCGAAGCCATGGGAGAAAGAGTAAGTTTATTTAAACATTTCACAAGTTAAAATTCTATTTTTTTGCCACAAACCTAAATCTAATGCTTCTTTGTTTCAGTCCTCATTTCTTCAAAGATATCAAAATATCTGCCTTAGCTCTACTCAAAATGGTGATGCACGCCAGGTCTGGAGGAACATTGGAAGTCATGGGATTACTTTTAGGTACAACCTACGTCCTATACCTCCCATGTTATGTGGTTCAAATGCAGATCTTATTTTCTAACCCATTTTCAAACTTTTTCAACAGGTAAGGTAGACGCAAACACAATGATAGTGATGGATTCTTTTGCATTGCCAGTAGAGGGTACTGAGACACGGGTAAATGCTCAAGCACAGGCCTATGAGTACATGACAGCTTACATAGAGGCAGCGAAGCAGGTAAATAATAATTGTTTACAATAGGGATGTTGACAAAAAAAAATTGTCTGTCAGGTAGATTGTTAAAAAATATTGTACACATATTATTTTCTTTTTTTACGTGATTAAAAGATTTTGGCAATACATTGAGTAGGCAATGCGTTAAAATGTGGCATGAGGTCACTGGCCGGTAGATTTTATACTGACTTCTGAAGTAGCGAGCCCGGATTTTAATGCATTTTATCTAAACCATTTTTAGTAATATGATAAAGCAAAAAACTATGTGTCTAATATTTTTTTATTGTTTGACTGACGGACTAAATAGTTTTTTTTTTTCCAGTCAACATCAGCGCAAAACTCATAATCTTGTTAGTTTAAAATTAGATAATTATATGTGTAGTAATGATAAATCCTGTCATTTATAATACTTTTGAGCAATATTGATTGAAATTCAAAAGTATAAAATTATTTTTAAATTTATTTTAGGTGGGTCGTCATGAAAATGCCATAGGTTGGTATCACAGTCATCCGGGATATGGCTGCTGGTTGTCCGGCATTGATGTATCAACACAGATGTTGAACCAGAACTTCCAGGAACCTTTCGTGGCTATTGTCATTGACCCAGTCAGAACTATCTCAGCTGGCAAAGTGTGCCTTGGTGCTTTCAGGACATATCCTAAGGTTGGTATTGCAAAATCTATTCATACTTGTGTTTGGCAAAGAACTCTTCCTGCCTGATGTTTTGATGGCTTTCTGCTATTCTGAAGACATAATATTGAAATGAATAATTCAATTAATAATATTTTTTTTGGTCTTATTTCTACTTATTTTTTTTTTATTGTTAGCTATGTCATTCATTCAAACCTACCATTACTGTCTCACTTTTCCCAACAGTAATATTCGAAATTCAAATATTTGCAGGGCTATAAACCAGCCAACGAGGAGCCCTCTGAATACCAGACAATCCCACTGAACAAGATAGAGGACTTTGGAGTCCACTGCAAACAGTACTACTCACTAGAGGTATCCTACTTCAAGTCCTCCCTGGATCGGAGGCTACTGGACTCTCTATGGAATAAGTACTGGGTTAACACACTGAGTAGTTCTAGTCTCATCACTAATGCTGATTACACTACTGGACAGATCTTTGACTTGTCAGATAAGTTGGAGCAGAGTGAAGTGTGTTTGGGTAAGTTTTTATTAATCCTCTCATATTCTTGCCCTTATTCTTAAGTTGGCACAGCATCACACACCATGACCACCATAGAAACGGGTTTTGTCGACGAAAGAATAAATTCATTTCTATTGTGGTCATGCTACTCCTGCAGGTCTACTTTATTTCATTGTACATTTAAAACGGATGTTTCCTTGGTTTTTCTCTATTCTTTATAGCAATCACACTCCTCATACTCAAATATCTTGCAAAATCGACACACTGCAAATGCAATATGTTTTATTTTATCATAGATGTGTAACCAACCAGTTTAATTTATTAGTTATCCTGTGCTATCTGACCCGTGCGTGTTCAATTCGAGAAATCGGTTGCGTGAAATCACCATGCTTTTGTAGCACAGTACAGGCCCACCAAAACACTGTTGAGTTGACTAACCTTCTTTTGAACTAGCAATAAAATATTTTGTTAACATTATGTAGTAGCCGTGCTAAGAGATTATCTACTAGCTTATCTCACTAACTAAATAAAAATTTGGCTGTCACATAATGCAAGTTATCTTAACAGTTTGTGTTTTCCATCAATTCTACAACCTGACATTTCGTTGCCAGGTCGCGGCGGATTCATAGTCGCCGGCGCAGACCCTCATGAGAAGCGAACTGAAGACAAACTGGGAAAGGCAACTAAGGACGCTTGCAAGACCACCATCGAAGTGATCCACGGCCTGATGGCGCAGATGATCAAAGACAGGCTGTTCAACAGTGTGAGCGGACGACCTGCGCCTGCGACTCCCATGATCGAGTAAAGGAACTGTGTAAAGTTCATTGTGTATTAAATGTTTGTAAGTTAATAAATGTATCTGTGAATTTCGATATACGTTTTTTTTTTTACGAACTTCTCTTGTTGTGACAACCCTATTTTACAAGAGTATGCAACAAATTTCATCTTTTAAAGCATGTTATATAATAAAAGCTGCGACCCAATTTGGAAATGGAACTCCTATTGTACCAAATAAAGTGACCAACATGTTACGAAATTCAAAACTCATTTATTCAAACTAGGCTGAGAATTAGCACGTTTTCGAACATCAAAATTACATCAGACAGTGCCCCAAAAACGCCCACCCCTCACCACTTTTTAGAGGTGTCATTGACTCTAGCAGGGCCACCATCAGGAATTTTAATTTTGAGTGCACAAAAAATTAGTCTCTAATTAGTCAAAATTTGTCGCCAAATATCAGAATTTGTCGGTCACTGGTTCAAAAGATATAAGGGTTTATAGGTAGCCGATCTGGAGAGTCTCCCCAGCAGGGCCACATTTATATCTCAAAAACTAGGACACCTAGCGAAGATGTGTTTTCTGATGTGATTTAATTGGGTCTTAGTTTAGGTGATATAATGAGTTCAATTAATAAGGTATAGTCCAAGAGCTATAGTCGAAGAGTTCACGAAAAATTGCCAAGAAAAAAGAAAACCTTATATCTTTTGAACCAGTGACCAACAAATTTCGACTAATTAACGAAAAAATATGGGAGAAAACAGATCTTCGCTAGGTGCCTTAGTTTTTGAGATATAAATGTGGCCCTGCTGGGGAGACTCTTCAGATCGGCCACCTACAAACCCTTATATCTTTTGAACCAGTGACCGGCAAATTCTGATATTTGGTGACAAATTTCGACTAATTAACGAAAATTGTTTTGTGTAATCAAAATAAAAATCCCTGATGGTGGCCCTGCCAGAGTCAATGACACTTCCTAGTGCTGTAGCTGGGAAGAAGTGGCGCAACGAACTCCCCAGCAGCACAGCTGTTGTTTTGTCAGTTGGAAAAACTTGATTCTATATGATAGTACTTATGCAAAAACATTTTTTCATCACCACGTAATCCAATACAACCCCATGAATACAACTCATAAAATAATAACATTGTAATGAGAAGATTACTTATATCAATAATAAATCTACTCATTACAATGTTTTTTCTAATGAGTTGTATTGCAATATGTGGTTAGCTAGTGACCTCGACAATTGATCATATTAGTTATTGTTATTAGTAATTAACTGTTTGTTTTATTTATTTTATCTCGATGGTCCTAGTTTATCATTTATAACTTCCAGTTACAACTATATGTAAGCGGGCACGCCCTTTATGCCTGGTGGCTTTTATTTAGATAAGTTCTGTTTACGTTTAGTTTTTATTTCTGCCTGAGTATAGTTCTCGATGATGTTGTGTGGTATATTGGCGTGTGCTAGCTAACATATGGCTAATAATTTAAATTATGTTTTGTGTTGCGTAATCTAAATTATTTTGAATACTATTATATAGAATCTTATTTTTTTGTTCTTCTAACTGAACAGACAGCTGTGCTGCTGGGGAGTTTGTTGCGCCACTTCTTCTTCCCAGCTAATGCACTAGGAAGTGGTGAAGGGTGGGCGTTTTGGGGGACTGTCTTATGTAATTTTGACGTTCGAAAAGTGCTGATTCTCAGCCTAGTTTGAATAAATGACTTTTGAATTTTGTTTTTTTTTTTAAATTAAATTAACATAAACAGTCAATTATACTAAACAATTTTAGCTCATAGAATGTCATGTAGTCGTTGATTCTAAAACACTTGTTTGTTGTTTGGGGGAGGGGGGGTTACATTGGAGTAGCGAATAATTTGGATGGGGATTTAAACGTTTCATTCGGCGAACTTCCGAAATAGTTCAAACAAAGCGGCGACGGTTCGAGACTGATCATATTGTTTATTGTTGGGCGATTGTTTGGTGAAAATGTAATTCAGAAGTGGGTAATGTAGTATTTGAAGGGAAGTGGGTGCAATGAAATGAAACCAACAAATTGATTATATAAACATTCTCAAATATTTATTAACCAATTTACATAAAATCATTATAATCATTATGTACATCTTTCACATAGCTTTAGTTATACACAAAATCATAAACATCTCACATTGTGGAGGGCCTTCTATTTATCAGATATAGTAAAACGAAGCACCAAATTGACGATATATTCTTTTGCGAAGCTCTCTTTACATAATCAAAAATAAAATATATGCCTTCATGATTGTCACATGAACGCTTTACAGAGAATATAAAAACTATTAAGAGCACGTGCGACTTTTATATTTCCAGTGGCTTCCAAAATTATATCTAAATGTACATACTCCTACGATATTTCATTAGTATATGCTGGTTAGTCAATAACCTAAGTAATATAAATAGGATGAAAATAAACATATGATATAACTAATCTAAATGTTAAAAATGTCCGGCTGACGACGAACGCGTGTAAAAATCTTACAATAATCCATAATTTGCAAAACTAAGTGTTTGATGAGATGCATTTATCATTATTTACATCGTCGCAATATATAAAATTCTCAATACAAGGAACAGTACCTACTGTCAACTTGACTGTTAAGCATTTGAAGCGGCTCACAAGTGTCATACACAAAATAACTATTCTTAACAAAATGCTGTAGCTATAAGTTATTAGTCTACGTTCAACCTAGTGACATCGAACACAGACTATCTGGAAATTTAATTATATGGTACAAAATACAATGACGAGCAAAAAATCAAGGCACAAACATTAATTTATAAATAATTGGGTTCTAAAACAATTTATACAGACTGGAAAGTTCGTAAAACTTCATAAATACCTTACCAACATGCAGAGTGACTAGAAATTTTAGTTCGCCAGTGTATTCCGGACCATTGACTACCACACAAGGCCAATACTTCGGCCTGCATTCTAAGTGCATTATCACACAAAATTTATCATTATTAGTGATTCATTTATATTTTATTAAGTACATTCCATACAGCCCTCCGATTCACAGGTTGCTTAATATAAATCGTTTATACACACAATCTCAATTTATGTACAGCGCGAGCGACACAAAGTCTTAGTACATCCATTTACAATTTATCAATCAAGGGCAAAATTTTCAAATTCGGGAATGTTCACAACGGCTCGAAACCACAAGATAATACGACTAATTAAGAAATCTTAATGACAACGTTTTTCATTTGTGTCGCAATGCTAGAAATTTTTAGAAGCAACTATTTCAGAGATAATTTTCCCTTTCGAGAAGAATTGATATAGTGACCGAGACCACTGTTTGGCGCCTTAGGTATGTGCGCGGCGAGACGGGGGCAGTGCAGGCCGCTCATTCGTCAACGCTCAAGGCGTCCCGCCGCTCATTCATCAACGCTCACGGCGTCCCGCCGCTCATTCGACAACGCTGCCCCGCCGCGCATGCCTAAGGCGCGGATCAGCGGTCGCGGTCAAACTATAGTAAAGCTAGTCAATAAGATCCGATCATTGGTGATTGGAGTGCTAGATCGATTCGAAAAAATAGCGTTTTTATAATAGAAGCAGTAAGTAGACCACACTGGTATTAGTTGCTTTGAGATTGTAATAATACTGACGCAATGTGCCCAGAGAAATATAAAAGCAAAACCTCTACTGACCTCAGGGTTTCTATTACGTAAAAGACTCGTATTTTGATCTCTGGTCACCCAACGATAAACCAACAATCTGTATCCTTCTGCGGACATAAACTTTAAACACTACGTAACACATGGAATGTTTCGCTAATCTCAATGGGAACAGGTGAGCTACATAAAGCTGTGCACATCTCGACATGACGGCTGTGGCGGGTTCAGTTTGTAAGGAGGCCGGTGTGTGGTCAGTCTTTGTCGAGTGAGGTGGAGCTCGCCATCATTTGAGACGTAGTTGAAGACGGTCATCGATTGTTTAAAAAAATGTAACAAGTAAAAACATTGTTTTTTTTATATTTTCGGATTTTAACGTTAATAGTCTTTATCGCTCTACAGTGAAACGCAGAATTACTATACAATAAAATATATAATGAGATCTTATCAGCTATCCAGATCACAACACGATTTGTAAAACTATTTTTAATCTCAACATAAAATATTTTTCGTAAAACTACTTGCGAAAAGGTGTATTTGAATTGGGTATTCCGTTTAGGGGCCAAACTTGTTACTCAGCCCTCACTGTTTCAGTGCAAAAGAGCATGGGAGCTATACATTGCGAAAAGCACCATTCCTTTTTCGCAACAAAATCATAGTGGCTGTAACACTTCAAAGTATGACTCCCCGTATCGGCGATGGTATTTCTCCCAAGAATCTGAGCTGGGACCAACAGACATACCTTTCTACAAGCTTGAGGATCGCTATTCAATAAGATGAAAAGTAAAAAATTGTGCCACACAAAAGGCAACGACCGTGATGAGCTGGACACAATTTGTCTTGCCGTCCATTTGTGGCGGTCAAAAGGTTGTCTTCAGGACATAATTATCAACAATATTACGTAATAACCAAACAATCGATGACCGTGTAACTAGTAACTACTGCATAAAACACAGGTGTTCGTGTGAGGTGGCTAGAGGCAGTAGCCGGGCGGACTGGCCCCTCGTCAGTTGAACAGGTCGGGCGGAAAGCTGTTCACCTCCGCCTGCTCTAGAACTGGTACACCGTCCACGTTGTACGATACTCGTATCCGTAGTCGAAGGGCAGACTGGAAACATAGAAAACAAAATATTATTATATGTAAGAAAGTAGACCTTTGAGTATTTACTTGTCTTTGAGTAATCGTGGGTATCAAAGAACGCTCCTGTATAAGAACAGCCATTTGACGGCATCGCTGTCTTTTGAAAGCCAAGCTTAGAAATAATCTTATCATTTTAAAATGCTATCACTAAACACGGATGAAATGTCAAATAACAAAAAAGAAAACATGTTTTATTGACACCGAAACATGTGCATATAAAAAAAGATAAGTTAGCTCGAATACCTACTTAGCAAAACGAAACCAAAATAAAGGTTTTTTTTTTCTTAATAGAATATTTTTAGATTTGGATTTTATGATAATAAGACTTACTTTGGATGGATTAGTGATTTTGAGTACTTGAGTGATTTCTCCCTGGGGCGGCAACACGGTGCCGGAAGGTGACATCATGTCTAACTGGAACGTCTGCAAGGAGGACAAAATATGATATGAATTAATTCAATTTACTACGGTTTTGCGCGATTTCTCACAAAAATACAGAGAATTACATTCCGAGACTAATCAAGTGAATAGTCTCAGAAATAACTCTATTTTCAGGATAAGATTATCAACTCATACGCTACCTTATTTTGTCGTGTAAGCGAAGGCGTATGACGATGACGATTTAGACTACCCTTAGTGTAAATCGTCATCGTCATCGAAATTGAAATTCAATTTCTCAATAATTCTACGATTAGGCTCGACGCTAAACATGACAATAAGTAAGTACTTCAGACGGATCGTGGTTTTAAGTATTACTCAAATAATAATTTGTATGTGTCTATTACTATTTTGATTTTTGAAAGTAGCTCACCCTGGGCACCGCAGCTTGGAACAAGAAGTCAGTGAGCGTGGAGGAGGCCTGCGAGTGCGCGCGCATGGTGAGCGTCGCGACGTCGGCGCCGCGCTGCACGCCGAACACCACGCGCAAGCCGCTCTTCTCTAGAGCCGTCACTGTTGGCAAGTCCACTGGAAATGAAGGATGATTTCAATTAAAAAAAAAAAATCTTCTTCGTGTTGTTGGCACATCAGTGAATAAATTTTTGTTGGTTCAAAACTTCGCCACTTCCTCGGTGGCAGCGTAGAGGTCACTATGGCTGCATTTTTTGGGGCACTAAGAGGTGAATAAATACTAAAGGTGAATTTATCGTGACTATGTCATTGAAAATGGACACGAACACATAATTGATTGGTTTGATTTAGACAGAATAAGCTAGACAACTTGAATAAGAACTCCAACAAAGACTGGTTCCTAGTCGCCTTACATCGATAGAAGTGGAAAGAGAGTAGAGAGGCCGTTGCCCTGCAGTACGGGCCTTATGAGGATTTTTTTTTGTGTATAGTTTGTATGTACAATAAGTTTAATTGAAAACCTATATAAATAAAACTGAAATGCTGTTTCTTGGTAAGCGCATCACTTGAGAACGGCTAAACACGTTCGTATCGTCCATAAAGTCCGAATAAGGATTTTAGGGATAGAAAAATTGGAAAAGTGGCCGGGAAAAACTGAAACTGCTTTTTCTATGGGAATTTTGTATGAACATATGTAATTTGGATAGGACAACGTCTGACGGGTCTGCTAGTTCAGCAACAAATGTGATGATTGTATACTATAACAACTTTTAATCTATGTTACCTTGCGTGACTGGTGCGTTTATATGCGCGGGCGCGGCGAACAGTCCGTCGAGTAAGGAGATGGGCGCGGGCGCAGACACCGGCGTGGGGAGGTTGTTGTTAATGACACTGGTTGGCGCCGTCGGGGTCAGGTCGAGACCGCTCAGCAAGTCTAGGATATCCTGGAAATTACAATAGAAGTGTGAATTACAAGTAATCGTAAAAACCCAACTGAGATCCCTTTCTGCTATCAATAAAGTCAAAAGTCAAAAGTCAAAGTCAAACAATTTATTTCAATTAGGCACATAAAAGGCACTTATGAACGTCAAGTTTACAAAAAATAGAATTGATTCTAGTCGCCCCTTCCAAAAGGTAGTTTCGTATGGAGAAGAATGGGCAAGAAACTCCACCGTTACTCTTTTAAAATGTTTTTACAATATTTTGCATACATTAATTATATAATTATATGTGAAGACGATGCATCTAGAATAAGATTACTATACCACACAATGACAAATCACACACACACAATACACAATGAATACACATTAATCTTGCCAAATTCTTGACTGTATTAACCATAAAGCATTTTCTTATTTTGTTTTGTATTTTTCCTTTCGCTTTTCTGCATGTGGGAGTGATTTCGTGAAATGCGACGGAAGTGTGTAACAGGAAGCCGGGGAAGCGCGTGCTAGAGTTAGCCATCAGATGTTACCAACCCATTTTCCGAGAGGTTGTAAACAGGAGGATGATGGTGATGTTGGCGATGGCGATGGTGATGGTTAATATTGTTAATATCATATATACAAACTCAAAGCATTTATTTCAATTAAACCATTTACAGGCACTTTTGAATTGTCAAATAGTCGCGTCAGTTAGTCAGAAAGTTGAAGCTAGTTGCCCATTCCAAAACGTAGATCTTTATGGAGAAGAACGGGCAAGAAACTCCAAGGACACTCTTTTAAATATAGAATATTACAAAATCCTGGGTACATTATTCTTGTTGCTTCTATATGTGAGAACAATGTCCAAAAAATAATCAAAACAATTCAAAATATAAGATAAGTTTTTAAAATAAGCCATGGCAGATAAGAGATGACCAGTCACAACTGACGGCGTCACGAACATGACGCGTGGATCAGCACCATTCAGCTCAACCATTTTGTAGGGAACCGAATGATCCAACACACTCGCCACCATCAGCGAGACATTTAAGTGAGCATGACATACTCTCAACTGCCATGTTCTTTCAAGTCAACATACATCTTATCTTAATAACATAAAAAAAAATAACGGCTTCGTGGTACTTTGTCTTTGAGAGATTAATATAATGTTACTACCAAAAAGAAAGAAAATCATTATCCATTGGAGTATTCAACAATTAAAACTTGTTTAAATAAAAAATAAATATTAAGTTTGTAATGTCAGAAAAAATTAAAAGGGGAAGCAACTCTTCCAAATATTAAAAAAATTAACTAGTGAGCCCAAGTGGCTGTGGAGCAGGACCAGCATTAAGCCAAGCATTTTTATCTATGATATAATCATCCAACTTATAATATGCTTGTCTACATAGTGTGCGTTTAATGCATGTTTTAAATTTCTTCTCATTCAGTTGTCAGTTGAAGAATATCGAGTGGTATTTTATTATAACATTTTACACAGTACCCCATAAAATAAGTGTGCACTTTAGACAATCTGAAACGCGGTTGATCTAATTTGTTCCTATTTCTAGTGTTAAAATTATGCCTGTCGCTTATCTTACTACGTCAGCCAAGATGTCAGCATATGTAACACATCATATGCGGCTTCTGTAAGCCTCGCAATTTTTTTTGCTTTAAATAGCGCATTGTGCATTTCGTATCTATTTAATAAAATACTCCAAAAGGTACCAGCTCTCAAGAGGCAGTTGATAGCGTCAAAAAAATTGGTAGCGACAATTCAGAAACCACTAAGTATACAAAACGTGGAATTAGTTTTAGATTTTCCTAGTAACAGCGATCTAGCTGTGGAGGGCTGTGAAAATAGGACACCCTTAGTAACAATGTGATTTAAAGATAGTAAAACAACCAACTACCAAAAAAAAAAACAGTACAAAGTGAAAAAAATAACTTTAATATCGGAAGTTATTATTTTCATTTATTTTTCGCTTTTCACTTGTGGTACCTACCACTATTCGAATACCACTACCTGCTATGTACATAACAGCGACACGAACTTATTATAACATTTATATAGACTAAGTGGGAAAAATACGTATTATTGAAGCTAACTCAAAAACTACCCAAGCAAAGTTAATACAATTTATAGGGGATAAAAATTCATCAAAATCAATTCATAACTGGCGGAGTAATGAAATGAAATGAAATGAAATGAAATTGTTTATTCTGTAAATAGGATATAGGAATCACTTTTACACGTCATATTAAAAATATATTAAATTTTGCTAGATGAGTTCGGCGTTTCCTATCCGACTACTCTGAGAAGAAAGGCCGAAACAAACTCAGAGGTCACAGTCTCTTTTAAAGTCCAGACATAATCTTGGTCAAGCCATATGAGGACCATGTAGATTCATGTCTGAAATGGTCTTTTGAGAAAAGAACCACACAGATTTGAGTGGACCTGTCCAGTCAGTGCAAGCATTTGTCAGTAATCGTGGAGCTCAACTCAGAACAAAAGGAGCTCAACTCGACGAACAATACCAAAGAAAGGACATTTGGGTAGGCCGCATAAACTACTCAAACTGCCAGACCATCATTAAAACTAACTGAGAGAGGATAAAAAAGGAGTAATGAGAAAAAAAAATTAAATTAAAAAATATCCACATAGTCCTCACATTCACAATAGGTAATTAAAATAATATTATACTTTACAAAGTAATCATGTCATTTTGTTTTAATGTTTAAATAAAACTGGTATATTTTAATGATTTTACTAAATAATTCTAATGTCAAGTTTTATGGTTTTATCACAAGGTTTAGCAGAGCGAGCAGCTCAATCCCAAGCTTTTTTATCTTCTAAATAATCTGAAATTTTATAGTACCCTTTTTTATAAAGTTTGGTTTTAATACAAATTTTAAATCGTTTAATGGGTAAGTTTCGAATGTCAATGGGAAGTTTGTTGTAAAAGCGTATACATTGACCCATGAACGAGTTGCCTACTCTGTGGAGACGAGTGCGATGTACAGCAAGGTTGTGTTTATTCCTGGTATTTAAACTATGAATATCAGACATTTTCTTAAAATTTGATATATTTTTGTGTACATACATTAGGTTTTCAAAAATATATTGTGAGGCTAGAGTTAGAATATTTACTTCTTTGAATTTTCCTCGAAGGGAATCTCTCGGACCTAGGTTGTAAATGGCTCGAACAGCCCTTTTCTGTAGAACAAAGATAGTATTAATGTCCGCACAGGTTCCCCAGAGAAGAATCCCATATGACATAAGACTATGAAAATAACTAAAATAAACAATTCTGGCTTACGTCAGTTATCTGTCTAATTTTTTTAACAGCATAGGCGGCCGAACTAAGCTTTCCTGACAATTTTTCTATGTGTGGGCCCCATTGTAATTTACTATCAATAGTGATTCCAAGAAAAACTGTCGACTCAACAGGGTCCAGTTCTATTCCATTAACTTGAACATTGGTAGTTAGCTGCCTGACATTTGGCGTTGAAAATTTTATGAGTTTAGTCTTGTTTTCGTTCAGAAGAAGATTATTTACATTAAACCAATGCACAACTTTAGAGAGTGCATCGTTAATTTGTTCAAAGTTAACTAACTGACGTTTGATTTAAAAAATAAGGGAAGTGTCATCTGCGAATAATACGATCTTGTGATTATCCCTTATGTGGTAAGGTAAGTCATTTATATAAATTAAAAATAAGAAAGGACCTAGAATTGAACCCTGCGGAACGCCCATGGTGACTGCAGATCCTGCAGATCTCTTGCCATTAACATCGACCCTCTGAATTCTGTTGTTCAGATAAGAAGTCAGAAGGTCGAGAGCTTTGTTCCTCATACCATAGTGGTACAGTTTCTTGATGAGTGTATCATGATGTACGCAATCGAAGGCCTTGGACAAGTCGCAGAAAATGCCAAGAGCATCCTGCGACTCCTCCCAGGCCTCGAATATGCTCTTCAGTAATTCCACGCCCGCATCTGTAGTTGAACGACCCTTTGTAAAACCAAACTGTTTTAGATGTAATAAATTATGTGCATTGAAATGTTCTAACATTTGTTTCAAAATTAATTTCTCAAAAATTTTGCTTAATGTAGGTAATATCGAAATAGGCCGAAAATTCGTAGGATCAGTTGTGCTGCCAGACTTGAACAGTGGAATAACTTTACTAAGTTTCATCTGATCAGGAAATACACCAGACGCAACACAAGAGTTAAAAATAATTGCTAAAAAGGGTGCAATAACATCAATTATTGAAGATATGGTATGTACTGATAATCCCCAAAGGTCAGCAGTTTTTTTTACATCAAGATTTTTAAAAGATTCTATAATGTCTTTAGCAGAAGCTATTGAAAATTCAAAAAGTTTGTCAGATTCTGGTACACATTCTTTTAGTATTGAGTAAGCAGAAGTGGAGGACGACGATGACAGAGTTTTGGTTGTTAAAATGGGAATATTAGTGAAAAAAAATTCAAACTCAGTTGCCACCTCCACGTCTGCTTCAATATCTACATCATTGATTTTTAGATGGAAGTCACGATTCCGTACCGTCGTTCTTCCCGTTTCTGAATTAATAATATTCCAGGTTGTTTTTATTTTATTTCCAGAAGATATTATTTTATTTTTAATGTGTAAGGCTTTTGCTGAGGAACAGGCTCTTTTAAAAGTTTTAGAATATTTCTTAACAAATTCTTTAAAAGTTTCATCATGGTTATATGTTTTTTCATGATACAACTCAAATAACCTCTCCCTACTTTTGTAAATACCTGGTGTTGCCCAATCACTAAATATAACGCGGTCACAAACAGGCAATGTTTTTGAGGTGAAAACCTTCTTAAACTCACAATTGATGAGGTTAAATAGTGAAGTATAAGCTCGATCCGGGTTGTTGTGATAAGGCAAACCCGGTAGTTTTTCCATTAAACTATTTTTAAATTGTCCTAAGCGACTTTTATTTACAGGAACAAAACTCACAAGTTTTCTTTGAGCTCTGACTGTTTTCTGAGGGAAAGTGACTAACTGGCCACAGTGATCAGAGTCCAACTCATTTATAATTAAATGGCTAGAAGGTCTTAAGTTTGTAAAAATATTATCAATACAGGTAGCACTAGTGGCAGTTATTCTAGTCGGCTCAAAGAATGTATTGTACAAATTATATGACTTAAATAAAGTTATAAATTTATTTACTATAGCAGATTTTTCCAGTATGTTAATGTTGAAATCTCCACAGACAACAACTGTTTTATTACTGTTACAAGTTTTTAATAATACTTCTTCCATATATTTCTCAAACATATCATATGAAGCACATGGGGGCCTATACACACTTATTACAATGAACTGCTCAAGCTCAATGCAAGCTATTTCAATGACTCGCTCAACAGAGAGGCTCACAATATCCTTACGTTCTTTAAATTTCGTATTGTTACGAACAATTATTAGAGAGCCACCACGTATCATATTAACTCTGCTGAATGAGCTGGCAACCTGGTGGTTGTTAAAGCTGAACATGAACTGGTGGACTTTTAACCAATGTTCAGTTACACATAAGATATCAATATAACTACAGTTCATGAACAGCTCCAATTCTAATTCCTTACCTATAACACCCTGTATATTTTGATGAACTATTTTGAGGCTATTATCATTACATTTATTTAGGTTACTGCAATTTGATAGGTGTGATATTAAACCAGTATTTAAATTTTCTTCATTTATTAAGCAAGAGGTTTCCTCTATTGTCTTAATTTCTAATTTAAATGATATTCAATATCACTAGTTGATGCCAAATTATTGGCAGAATTATTCAGAATGTCTTTGCATTGCTCAAAAGAAGCAAGTTGTTTAGCCAAGTTTTTGGCTGAAATAGAAAAAAAATATGATAGCGACACAGCTATCTGTCTTTTGAAATAGTTAGAAAGATAGTACATAACAATATTATGTCTATCTCTTGTCAAATACAAATTATTAGCAACATAATTGTTGGTATCAACTAAATGAAATAAATTATTATTAAATGTCAAGTTATGCAAAGTCATATTTATTGAAAATCTTAAGTTATTTTCTTTCTGTGGCAAACTGTTACTATATGGGAATGTAAACAACACAATTTTTCTTAAATTAAGATTACACAATGTACTATAGTATTGGAGCAGTTCTCCTTTGTTCACATTTCCCCTGTTACCCATAAAAATTAATAATATAGTGTTCTGTTTAAAGTTACATTTAATAATTTCTTTCATAATATCAAATAAAGAACAACCAGGCATACAGTAATTTATTATGGAGTGTCCCGGATATTCATCTGACAACAAGTGGCCTAAGTCCTTACCAATCTCATCGCAAAATAATACTATATCATTTTTTACAATTTGTTTACATTGTTTATTGGAACTAATAATAGCAGGAAATGTCAAATTAACACAGGGCTGCGGTAAGGTGGTATTGCATGTTGTCAATGAATGTTCTGGTGTAAGTACATTAGATAGTGTTTGACACTGCTCACAGTTGTTTGTTTGTGAGTTGACCAGCTCATTCATTGCCAACACATATTCCCTCATTAGATGTTCAGAGGTATTATATTTGTTAGTCATTGAACTAAGTTTCTCCTGTAAGTGATCAAGTTCATATTGCAAGTACTCGGTGTCAATGTTGTACCTCCTAGTACTTTGTTCCAAATTAAAAGAATACATATCTAATTGTTTAAGTAAATTTAGCCTTTCTCTATTAAGTTTAACATTTTTAATAAAGAACTTTTGTCTTTTAACCATCTTTTGTGTTTTGGTAATATATTTATTAATTTTGATGTATTTTTTAAGTTTGTTCTTACTGGTGACTACCCTCACTGAATTAAATGACTTTGAATCATCATCACCTGTTAAATCTATTGTGTATGAGGGATTTATGGCAGAAACCATTGATGGGGCAATAGGCATCAACTCATTGAACAGACTTTGATTCAGCGAGGCAGTGATGTTATGATTTGTGGTCTGAAGTTCTGTTATTTGACTTTGAGCCTCATGTAGCCGCTGTTGTAGTAAATATTTGTGACTAAGAGCTTGTTCATACTCTATGCTACACTGGCTGAACCCGTCCACAACAAGTTGAAGTCTGTCCCGTTCTTCTATGGCATCAGTGTATTGAGTGTATATCTGAGCCATTTCACTTTTTAACTTCCTATTCTTCTCATGGGCATCAAAGAGCACCTTTTCATTGTCATCTATTTCCTTATTCAGTTGGTCACAGGACTCCCTTGACGCCTTTAATTCGCTCAAAGCCTGATTGAGTTTAGACTCTTCGAGGCGAGCACGGGCGCTGCGAGTCATAATCATGATTGTAAGTTTAAGGAAATGACAAGATATTGAAAGAGAGAAGGTAGTTGTGGCAGCAGTTTAGTTATGAGATGATTAGTTTAAAATGGAAAAAAAGAAATTTAGATCTAAGTACTCAAAGGAGTTCTGTCACCAAACCAAACTGAGGTTATGTTTACGTTTATAGGTCATTGGCATCAATAAGTAGCCGTATTAAAAGTGAACAATATGATTGCTAGTGAAATTTTAGTACGTAAACAAATGAATAGCAAGTAAAATTTAAAGAATTGTACCTGTTAACGAGATGACAATGCAAAATTCACTTTGCCGGCAACTGTCACCGTTTCACATTGAAATATTTGCACTTATTTTGCACTTGGTATGTGAATCTAATACAAAATACACATTATTATCCTATTGACTTGATGAGTAATTGGAATTAGGTCTTAACAACAAAGAAACTTAATATTTAAGATTAAAATTACAAGAACCGGGTAACAAAAAAAAAAAAAACACCGTGGTATTAAGAACCACCTCCTTTTTTAAGTCGGTTAAAAATGGCTAGTAATTATATGGAACCGGCGAAAGCGACCATTCATGTTAAAAATCTGTACCCTCTGTATGACGCCTTCCAGATACGAAAACAAATAACACATGTACTCACATTGCTGCTAGTGTTATTGTTGCTGGCAGGCGGCTGCGACGGCTTGTGGTCCACGTCGCCGTTCGTTAGTGAATCGGAGCCGATGATCAAGTCTAATAGCGCGTCCTAGAACATACAACATATCTCATAATTAGCTTCTTATGTATTGATTTGTCGAAAGGATTCTTTGTCAAGTATTGTTATAGCTTGTCCACTCTGAAATGACGCGCCCTACTCTCAGACCAAATAAAAAACCAAGACAGAGCGCTGTCAACAGTGAAGTGAAACCGGTTTCGCAAACATGTGTGCACTTTGTGTGGTGTAGACTGTAGTTTGATTGTAGTGTCATTGTAAAAGGTTGTAAATGTGAGCGTGTATGCACAGAGCGGGGGTGTAGTTTGGTCACGCTTCACTGCATTATTCGCAGCGCTCTGTCTTGGTTTTTTATTTGATCTCAGTCCCGTCTACTGCATTTACGCACACGGTAATGGGGATTTCTATGGGAAAAGGGTCGTATCAACCATTCTCATACTAAAATGCTGCAATATCCCTATCCCTATCAGAATACCAGCGCTGCGTTTTTTTTTTTTTAAATACCGCTTTATGCTGAGATAGGTGTCTTTTGGCCTCGCACAGGTCGTTATTATTTTGTTAGTTTTTAAATGCTCCTTTAATGTTTTTTTTTTGGAGGATCTTATGGCTAAGTAATAACAACCGCACTGGTCGACCCATCAGGTTAAGCCACACTTGCCCGGGTTGGTCCGTGGATGGGTGACCATATTTACATACCGAAACTCCCCCGTGCCTCGGAAAGCACGCTAAGCGGTTGGTCCCGACTGTCATTCGTGAATCTTTGCCAGTTGTTACGGGTCTTCAGAAGCCCGAAAGTCTAACAACCAGTCTTACCAAAGGGGTATCGTATTACCTATTTACCTAGTTACTGGGTCGTGGAGGTCAGATAGGCAGTCGCTCCATGTAAAATACTGATATTCAGCTGCATCCGTTTAGACTGGAAGCCGAACCCAACAGAGTTGGGAAAAGGCTAGGCAGAATGATTGTATTTTATAATTTTTTATTATTACTGTTTGTATTTCCTGTGCGTATCCCAAATAAAATATATTTCTTTCTTTCAACATCACAGTACGGACTGGTTTCGAGATCTTCCATTGCATATTAAATTAGTCGAAATTTTCGTTCCCTTTGCTTTAGCTTGCTGGATATTATGAACTCAAACTCAATGCATTTATTTCAAATAAACCAATTACAGGCACTTTTGAATTGTCAAGGGGTCGGTCAGTCAGAAATATGAAGCTAGTTGCCCATTCCAACGCGTAGTAGGTTCCTATGGAGAAGAACGGGCAAGAAACTCCACGGACACTCTTTTAAATCAGAATATTGTTACAAAATAGTTGCAGTACTCACAGCGACCTGGTCGGGCTTGTGGTCGGGGCTGGTGTCGGACAGGTCGTGGTCGTGGTCGCTGTCGTCGCGCGCGTCGGCGCCGCTCGTGGGCGCTTCCATGGCCGGCATGCGCTCCAGGAGGGCTGGGCGCAGGTGAGCGTAGTTCCTGGGTAAATGATGTACTTTTTAAACAATTTTCACGGCTAGGGAAAATAACCCCTGGGCGCATCGAATTAAGTAAATTATTTTCTGATTTAGAATAGGTAACAGGGATCTTTTCCCGGGGTCGTCGCACGAGATAAATCAATTTATTTTTCTCAAATGTGGTTATTTATTGTATAATCTTTTTATGACAAGTCTGTGAAAAAGTCCTAGTAATAAGACACCGGGATTGTCATTAGAAATACTTTATAGAAAATCAATTGCTAAGTTCGAAAAAAAAAAACGAGTCAATAGATAGTGTTTTTTCGAATATCTCCTACATTATCGCTTCAAAGGTTTACAAGTTTATTTCTTATCTGATTCCACACAAAATGATACAGAATTATAAGACCACTAGTTCTCGAAATATAGTTTGATCAATGTGAATGCTTACCTGTATAGTTGCGATAGCTCAACACCTCTCTGTTGCAACTCGATATGAATGTGAGACCCGAAAGTGTCGATGATCACTCGGATTTTACTGAAATAGACAAAATTATGAAAATGAGCACACATTAATCATGTTTCTATTGGTTTATTGGAAGAGGAAGCTATTTGGTGCCGTTTCCAAATAACATAAACCAAGAACCGGCAGAACAATAATTCAATTTCTATAGTACCGGTATGTACTTAATATTCTTATTAAAGATACGAGACGACATACGTCTGCGCAGGTTGTTTAAATATTTGGCATTCGGTGAAGTACTACTAAGTCAGTAGTTCAGTGTCTTCAGAGGCCTATTACATTTAGACTGATTTCAACCGTGTTTTTGATCAATTCTGAAAGACTTAATTATTGAGTGGTGGAGAACTAGTTATTAGTATAGTTTATAGCGGCCTCGCATTTCGCAATATTTTTATCTATTTATATAAAGCCAAAATTATGAAGTAGGTTTTTCATAAAATGCGCGACGGCACTTTTTCGATATTGTGGATTGAACTACTGTACATAAGCAAATTAAAAATATATAATAATATCTCTTAAAAAAGTGGTTCAGTTAATAGCCGCCTCAGTATTTTGAAAAATGTATGGACGTAAATTTTCCTATTCTAAAAAAGCGGTTCAACTCACTCCTGGCTAGGCTGTGTAGTGAATCGTGTGGACAGCTTGGCGAGGGAAAGCAGCAAATACTCTTTCGTGTTGATGGACAGTTGTGTAGACCACAGCAGCTTCTGATATACGTCAATCACATACTCTTCCGAAGGACGGACGAAGTCGTCTGAAATTAATTAATTGGAGCTTGTAAATATCGTAAGTATTATCGTTAGTAACATTAAGCTTTTGCATAGTTTTTTTTTTCACAACTTTATATAAAAAATACGAAACGTTTTCCACCGATAGGTGACGAAAAAGGGTAGTAATATTTCAAAGTACCCAGGCTTGCAGCAAGGAAACATTTCCAGCAGATATAAAAGTGTAGAAGTATAAGGAACAGGGTGTAAAGTTCACTCATCCTCTATAGAAAAGGGAGGATCCTCCGACCAGACGGGTGTTGTGTCTGGTGGAAAACTGCCCGACAATTGATGTCGGGAAGGTATAAAAATGCTGATCGCGCTATAAACTTCGCTTGAGCGATGCAGGATTTGTGTGACGTCAGGTTTTTTGATGCGTAGTTCGCATGTGGCGTTGTAGATGCCGCCACAATAGTATTTACATATAATAAAAGAATGAATGTAATGACTTACCAACGCCGTCCTCATCGACCATCGAAATGGCGTTGCTAGCTTCAGACACCAGCAAATCACCGTATTCTCCGATAGTCCACGCTGCCACCTACAAACAAAGACAACATTTGTATTTCGACATCAGGGAAAGGAATTACAGTGATAGCCTGGTAGTGTGACCGTCAGACTGCCAAGTCATAGGTCTCGAGATCGAACCCAAGGCACGCACCCCTAACTTTTAGGATTCATGTGTGAATTGTATAATTATCATTGATGTAAATCAAGGATACGCCCTCACCATACTTACGTCGCGCGAAAAGTGTCACTTCTGAAATGAGCGAATTCGCTCATTTCGAACATCATTTCCTCATTCGTCATAGTTCGTGACACATCGGAGTAACTTTCTCGTTTTTAATACACACAGCTGTACAAAGATGCCTTGTTGTGCCTTCAGGAAATTTACCAACAACTCCAATAATACAAACAAAGCCAAAGGTATTACTTTTCATGAGTAAGTTTTTTTTTTCAAATTTATTACGATTTCAAAAATAAATATTATGACGAATGATGACATATAACAAAAATTTCGTTCCCATGACAACGAAAGATAGGGTGGTGTAGCGTTCACAAAAAAAGTTTTAAAGAATTTAGGAAGTATGGAGGTTACATTATAATTTTAAAATATTTTTAAAGCCGGATTTTTTTAATGTATTTTTTTTTTAGATTAACTTTTGTTTGCAACTATGTTTTCGAATACAAAATTATAGGTACATAAACAATTTCATAAAACGTTAAATTTTATAAAGTTATGGCAACAATATCAACCCCCACATGGTAGCATTCACTCAAACATGTTTTCAATAAATTAGCCCGAGTTTCAGCTGATAGTCCGTTACCTAAAAATATGCCACTGGGATTTTCCAGCTTTCGTTCATGCATACTAATATTAAAACATACGCCTGAGTCGCTATTTCGCACGATTTTGCCGAGCCAGCACCGAAATCTACGAAGCCTGCAGTCTTCTTTCCAGTCCACGTAGTTTGGTGGCGAAGAGCCATCTCGTCAGCAATTAACGTGCAGAATATTCGCTGATCACAATTTTTTTTTTTTATAAAACCTCTAGCGCTTGCTTATTAAAGCCAAGATCACCCGAACTGTTATCGTACCATTTTCCTATGTCGCGAGGGGGTGACAAAGATCCATTAAATATTTTTCTTGATTTTTTTTAATCAGCCTGTTAATAAACTCTACCGCTTCTGCTTTCAAATTCAATTCAATTATAATATCATTGATAAAGACTAAAAACAAACATTTTATTATTTCAAAACAACCTCGTTTTAAAATTAAGTACCCTTTTTAAAACGAGTATGCTGACGGTACAGCGACAATTCTCTACGTCATTGTGTGACAGATGACAACTTAAGCACAAATGCGGTCATCTTTTGATGCAGTAAGGCGTATCCTTCGATGTACATCGATGATAATTATCACTTATTTCAAAAACGGTGAAGGAAAACATCGTGAGGAAACCTGGCCATCCATCCTGGCTTGACATCGTGGCCTGAGAGATATTTCTCGACGGCATGTGAAACCAAGTCAGAGACCCATGGGCGGCTTTAAAATTCTGACTCCAGTTTAGTCAGTAACCAGACGAAAAGAAGAAGATTGTAACCAGGGCTTGAAATACCGTTTACCGTTTTTCTGGGAACCGGTACCATTGGCCTTGGTGTGATACCGGTACCATAGTAGTACTTGTACTGTACCGGTACTAAACAAATATTTCTGTAAGTTAGAGTGAGAAAACGGATATATTAAGTAAAAATTATAGTTAATAGGTATTACAAAACATTCCGGTGGCCGGGTCTAGAGGCTTTGCCGGGGG
Source organism: Agrochola lota (assembly GCA_947364205.1). Lineage (NCBI taxonomy): Eukaryota > Metazoa > Arthropoda > Insecta > Lepidoptera > Noctuidae > Agrochola > Agrochola lota. The sequence continues at coordinate 18,313,002 of OX376228.1, forward strand.
CTCCGCGAAAATACTGGTTCATTATGACCAGTATTTTCGCGGAGCCCCCGCAGAGGCTTTGCGGAGCCCAGCTTCCTCCAGAACTAATTTAAGATTTGGCGACATTTGCTTTATCACGTGTCTGCAGGTCACAATGGAACTACAACTAGACTTTTTACTTTTTATACATACATAAAAATTATTAAATTTTGACCCAGTGGAACAAGTTATGCAACATCTGAAAAAACAGTCGCTAAGCAAATGCCGCCAAATCTAAAATTAATTCTTGAGTAAGCAGTAAAAATAATGAATTTCGTCAAAACTTGTCCTCTGCAATCCCGATTGTTTTCAATATAGTGTGAAGAATAAGGCAACAAACATAAAATACTACTGCTCCATACAGAAGTGAGATGGTTATCTAAGCATAAATCTTTAACAAGGCTGTTTGAATTTAAGATGAGACCGGACTTACAAACTGTGCGAAACAGGATTCTGAACTAAACCTATGCAGAGCTATAAAATCAAAATACTGCAATAGAGTGGATGTCAAACCTGACATGCGACTTCAACTCTCTTCCATCAAGCCTGATATAATATCTGCTATCAAACAATAAGGATGAAACCAAAAAATTTTTTTAATGAGATAATAAATATATATTGGACACGTAATTTTTCGTTTCTTAAGTTAAGAAAGTTTGAGAACCGCTGCCTGCCGTAGACATTTCCCAACTTACTAACAAAACTAGGAAATGATAAAGGGGCGGACGCTTTGGGGAACCGTCTTACTGAATTTTGACGTTCAAAAAATGCTGATTCTCAGCCTATTGATTTGATTTCTTCTCCTAGCTTACCTGTATTAGCGGTTGTTTCTCAGTGGCGTCGGCCGAGACAGCGGATCGTTCGAGCGAGGTCCACAGCCGCATGGCCGCGTACGCCTGTCTCTCGGGCGCCGCTGATGACACGATCTGAAGTGTGCTGGATACTGTGTCGTCGCGGAGGTAGTTTCCAGCCTAAAATAGAAGAATATTATTTATTAAAAAATAATAATGATAGAGACGCAGTTTCTGAAATAAGTCTCTGATTAGTAAATCAAACCCAATGTCAACCTATCATTTTTAGATGACATGTGAATTTAACAACAAGTTAACGAATTCGGTAGAATTTCCTATTTTAACAATATTGAGGTTGGCTTCCAAGTTGCAGCTGCATTTTATAATACTGTTGTGGTGTCTACATCGCCAAATGCGATGATGAACTACGCAACACACTGACGTCAAAATCCTGTATCGCGCAAGCCGACTTTACCGCGCGACTAGCATATATACAACGTCCAGACATCAATCGTTGGGCAGTAGCCCTTTTCTATGGAGGATGAGTGAACTTTATACCCTGTTCCTCATACCTCTATATTGTTATTGTAAGTCTGATTATCAGAAATCGTGATTTGTCTACATTAAATCAGATTAATGCACCTTGGCAGCAGCCTTGCTGCCAAACCAAAGTCTGACTGCGCAGGTAGCTTTTAGGTTAAAACCTAGATGATTTAATCGATCGATTTGGGAGCTTCAATAATACGTATTTTTCCCACTTAGTGTATGTGGATGATGTTATAACTTCCTGTTACTGTTTTTTTACGTAGCAGGTAGTGGTATTCGAATTTGTGTGGGTTAGGTACCACAACTAAAAAGTGGAAGTCGGTTGTTTTTTTTTTTGTAATATAGTTAGAATATGTGGTTCTTACCTTGAGCAGTACTCTGAACAACGTATCAAGATGCCACTTGTTAGACGGCGCGTATCGTTCGGCCGCTAACACCATGGCACTAGAGCAATGTGCCTTGAACTCGGCGTCGGATCGCTCAAGGAATGCGAGCAGTTCCTTCATCATGCTGCGAATGTTCTGTCCGTTGATGAGGGCGAATGAGAGCTCCATTGCGCGGCGACGGATTGACACGTCTGGGTCCTGCAAAAGAAGTAAAACATTTTTAAAGTGAGGTCTTGGTAATAAAAAGGCAGTTGGATGTCTCAGCAACTAGTGACATTATACTTTTGTAAGTTCTTTGACTAGAAGTACGGTGGTAATTGATTCGAGTTATATTGTAAGCTATAGGTTTGGAGATAAAGAAACATGATGTTAGTGGCAAAGTGGTGATATAAAAAGTGGCAGAAAGTAATTAATAAAAAAAATCTGCTGTATAATTATTGCCAGTAGGTAGTGTTATAATTACCGAAGTTGACATCTGCAAGGCTTACATAATGCACTGTGTTAACATTCATAGCAAGTTTGCTAATAATTTCCTCAACTAAAATGTCCATTAAGTCTTGATATACGTTGAAAAAAATTATAAAATATACAAAGAAAACTAATTCCTCACCTTCAAGCACTCCAAAATCGTAGTCCGATGCCTCTGAACAGCTGACGTATCAACATGCACGGTCCTCAGCAGCGTGTTCAGCGCCACATATCTGATGTTCTTATCGTTGTTCAGCAGGAACCTGCCCAGGATGTTGATGGCCAGCACTCGCAGACTGCTCTCGGACTTGATGTCCATGATGGAGAGGACCGTCTCGTATAGGATGGTGTTGCCAACGTTTTTGCTGGTTTCCGTGTTGGTGGCAACCTGGGCTAGGATGTCGTTCATCGCTTCTGATGCTTCCGCGTCGTTCTTGCCTAGTATTCGGAGGAGGCGGAGGATTTTTACCTGGGGGTTTAGTTGATTGTGTTAGTGCGGTTTAGTAAAATAACAATTTATCATAGACTTATTATAGCTGTTATTAACATTGGGATGCTAAATAGATAAATGAAGGACCTCATAATGCTTGTAAACAAAAAAAGAGAATCGTCGCAGCGAAACTGAAGGACTAATTAGGTGCTTTGGGACATTTAATTCCCTGTTGATTCCAATAAAAAGAAGGCACATAAAACTGATATTATAAAGAAGTAAAATTATTATAGTTTGACCGAGGCCGCTGTTTCGCGTCTTGGGTATGTGCGCGGTGGCCGGGGGGGGGGGGGGGGGGCAGTGCAGGCCGCTCATTCGTCAACGCTCACGCCGTCCCGCCGCACAAACATGAGGCGCGGAATAGCGCTCTCGGTCAAACTATAATTTGTACGAGATAATCTCTGGAAACACTAACCCTTTAAAAAAAATCAGGCGCTGATTAAAAGTTACATTATTGTTAAATGTCATAGAATATGTTTCTTCTACAGAAGTCGCGGGTAGAATCTAATACAATATAAATTGGGGTTTAGACAGTTGGCCGAACAAAGAAAATCAGAAAAACGTATTATACTAGTATTTCCTGATATTGTTAAGGAAACACACTTGATTTAATAATGCAAAAGATAAGCCAATCGTTTACATCGTTTCCTTTAACATTTGCAAATGGGAAGTTTAGTGTTTGCATTTACCGCGATATTCACTTATTTTTTGCGGAAAAAAAGGTATATTTTCTGAGAACGATTATCAAGTTGTGTTAGTATGACTCGTAAAACATAATTAAGGAAACAGGTAATTGGATATAAATCCTGTCTAGATTATTGGCATGTTTTCAAATTACCTTTGCATTACCGGCCGCATACAATATATGTCGTGGCCAGATCTTAGAATTGACCATTTCATGAAATGGCCAGCTAAAATTGGCCATAACGTTTAAACGTCAACGTTTAATGATATGTCAGTTGACGTACGGCCATATCATTAGTGTAGGGTGTCCATGGTATAAGGTTTAGAGTCGTGCGTTTAGCTGTTCATATCGTCAAACGTTAAGTATTCAATGATCTGGCCAGACCATATCATGATGTGACCAGCGGTTTCATTTAATGAAATGATCAATTCTAAAATCTGGCCGCGACATATACATAGAGCAATAACATAATTGTGTATTGAATTTAAAAAAGTGACCACCAAAAATATTTTTGTTTTAGCGAAACAGTATGGGATATGTAATTTCTATTTTATATGATTGAATTCTAAGTATAACCATTAAATAAATATATCTGTTGTTAGTACATTACCTGCAGGAACGGGTCTGAGACTCCACTGACGTCATGCTCCGGTGAATACCCGGCCAGAATCAGGTTTTTCAGTATCCTCACCAGATTCGGTACGATCTACAAACAAACCCATGCTCTTACATGTACTGACCATAGACAACAACTCGCCCAATGCACATAGACAAAGATTGCGAAGCGAGAAAAAAAAAACAAACATTTTACGTTTCAGGCAAGTATTAAATACATACTAAATACTGTCGGAGATATATCAATGAGTTTACAGGCTTACAACACGATACGACAGCGAGTATACATGGGACTGGGCATTTACATCGACAATAAAAAAGAAAATAATATGACCTTCAACCTCTTTGCAATAATTAGTCACGTTTACTCTCTGGTGCTGAATCAATACTGTGTTTGAGTAGTTAGTAATGTGTGAGATGGGATTTCCAGATAAATGCATATAGGGAACTTTACGATATGAGGAAAATATTTAATAACTACTTTTTGATGCCTACATTTACACTACAATATGTTCTCGTTTCGTTAAAAATAAAATCTTCATCAATAAAAACAATGATCAGTATTTCCTTATCAAATAACTTTTGAATACTTATGATGATAGCTCAGATCGACAGCAAGTTCTTTAATAAAAGGATTATTGCCAACTATTAATATGTTTGCAATGTTTATAATCTCTGGAAATCCCAAGTGTTATAAATACAATTACATACATGGAAAGAATAGTCTATAGAAGAATCGAAAGTAAGAGAACTACCAAATTATCATTAGTAAGGAAATAATAAATACTATACTATAGAGTATAGAAAAAGTGTTTACCAATATTAGTCATAGTATATACTTTTTATGACAAACTCAAGGGTTCAACAATTTATTTATCAAAAGAGACGATTAAATGTTGGTACTTCTTTTTAACCAACTTCAAAAAGGAGGTTATATATGTTCGTCTGATATATATTTTCGTCAATTGTGGACCGATTTTGAAAATTGTAGTGTTTTTTTGGAAGTCTTTTGGTAAGAAAATATTTTTGTTGTTGTAAGGAGTTTCATAATAGAATTATGCAAAACCTATTGAACAAATAATTTGGTAGTTACTAGAAAGAGTAGTTTCTATCTAAGTAAGAAGATGATGTTCTTCAGAAAGTTCTATCTACCTAAATATACTTATGATATTATTATTATGTATAATTATTAATTATGTATGGCACCTACTTCGAGTGCTATTCATACACGTTCTTACTTTGCTATCACTACTCGGATGATTGAGAGTTTTGTTTTAAACCTTTATGATTCTGTCCCATGATTTTGCGAGAACCATACAGTCAACTAGCCACGTATATGTTTTTTTTTTTTTTGCTTTCACTTCCTCAACGACAAAGGACTAGAAGGGTCCTTGGTTAGATTAAAGGCGAAATGTCAAGAGGACGGTCGACACCGTCCCCCTAACTGCAAATATCAATAAAATACGATTGCCAATTTGTCTGCAAGGAATCAATCAATCTGCCTAGCCTTTTCCCAACTATGTTAGGGTCGGCTTCCAGTCAAACCGGATGCAGCTGAATACCAGTATTTTACATGGTGTGACTGCCAATCTGATCTCCACAATCCAGTTACTGGGTGCGATACTCCTAGGTAAGACTGGTGGTCAGGTTTTCGTTCATAGTATCTAGTAAAAAAATGAGGCTAAATGCTTAATCAATAATGACATGACTTAGTTGACTGTAAGGCTTCCGGCAAACAGCTTAATATTATAACCCATGTTTAAATATGGTTATACACAATATTACAATCATGCTTGTTCTGTAGTCTGTTGACAGTGTATGTATCTGATATTTTCCGATAACTTATTTATATTTTCACGCAACAGTATATCTGTGCACTCTGCCCCGTCTTCTTTTCGTGTGGTTGGTGACTAACGCCCATGGGCCTTGGACTTGGCTTCACATGCCGTCGAGAAATATCTCTCAGGCTTCCTCACGATGTTTTGTTTTGTTCTCTGTCCCTTATATTTGCATTTAAGATGGTCACCCTAGTATTAAATTTTACTTTATGATCGAGACAATTATATTTCTTAGAATATTTGAGATCAGAAGAATTGATTGAATACTCAGAACTACAACATTTATTGATAAGGCAAGGTTGCCTTTATGGATCGAGCATCGCAAATTAAATTAACACTTTGGTGACATAATTTGAATTGAATTTTGATGGAGACACTTTAATACAAAATACATATCATTATAGCCTATATAGCCATGTATTCAAGGTTTAAATTCGCTTGACATCATTTGAATTGAATTTTTGATGGTGTCACTTTCTTACACAATTATCGCGTCTAAATGTAAGCACTTAAGGTTGAAAATACATTGTCATCAGACTACCAACACGTATAAAGTGCATGGATCAGCGTTTGTATGTTACCTCGCGCTGCCCGCTCTCCTACGGGATAACACAAACACATAATTAGTGTTACATCATACTTTACGAACGATTCATTATAATAATTACAACTAGCATATTTATTACAGTACTCGGCCGTAAATATAGTACCGTCAACAGCACGTCAGTGCCAATAATTGAACAACGAAAACCGCCCTAAAGCCTGATGTACAGCGTAATATTCTACTAATTCCAAGTAAACCAGTTTCACTAGAGTAACTGTCTACACGTAAATTTATATTTTATTAGTAGAGTAAATAGTGTTTCTTAGAATGCAATGTACGTCGCTTGAATATCGTCCGTTTCTCAATGGAAAGTCTGTACAAGTTCTACTCTACTATACGTTTACATGAGTCGATTAGGCGCCGTGGTGAGGGGAGACGGGTAGAGAAGCTTGCCCGCGGGGCTAGTCACTCTACTCTCTCAAGTTTTAGTATTCTACTCTCCCAATGCTGTCTACTTTGGAATAGTTAGTAGCATAGTTAGTACTTTACCGTGATACTATACCGTTAACTCTACCCGTGTACACCAGGCTTAATTGGTATGAAATGAAGGCGAAGAATTGTCAAAGTCCAATAGTTCTACATGTGATTGTCTGTACTCAGAGAAATTTGGCTTTGCTGAGCGTCGTTCCTGTCACTCCTATCTGTGCGACAGTCTCTTTCTAAACAGCTCGATATGTCATATTTACAACCGGGTATGTACTTAGATTATAGAATAGCTTCATTTGGTTACGCAGTCGCATAAGAATACATGCTGCCCGATCCCAAATAAATTGAGATGAGGGCAGAAGGATGTTTAGTCGCTTTATGGCCAACGCACACCGGGGGACGGCATCGAGGAGCATCCCGCGGTACCTATGCCACGGGGGAAATTTCCTCTCCCCCGCGATTGTAGGCTAGCGGATTTTGGCGCATACCGTCGTTTGCCTTTTCCTCCGCGGTATCCTCCAGCGCGCTTTTTGATACCGCAGAGGGAAATCCCCTTTGATGCTCCGTGGTCGGTCTCCGAGCTTTGGAATCTATATCTTGTTACCAATAGATACGTACGAATTTACGTTGGTAAATTTTGAATACCTACTCTGCCCCGCCGTCCGTTGATGTGCGCTGGCCATGCCCGAATAAGTTGAGAGGAGAATGATTAGTCGCTTTAGGCTAAGCAAACTATTTTACACTTATACTATCTTAGGTAAAACTAGAAATGAACACAGAACTACTTTTAAAATTATAGAATGTAGGAAAGAATTTCTGCACTTATAAATACTGTACTCAATAGGGATGATGCCTGGGTACAATAAAATTAATTATAATTAGTCCGTTATTCAGATAATAAAAAAATATTAGACACGTATTTTTTGCTTTATCATATTAATAAAAAATTACTTAGATATAACGCATTTTCAGTTGGGGAGTGGGGGTCGCTACGTCACCAGTACGTATGAAATCTACATACTCGTGACGTCATGGCACATTTTACCTCAATGTATCGCCGTAATCTTTAGCTTACGTAAAAAAGTAAAAAATACGTGTCCAATATTTTTTTATAATCTCAAAATCGGGCAAAAAAAAAATTTTTGTCAGCATCCGTATTCCTATAGTATTTTTTTTATCTGCAAGCAAAAAAAAGTCTGCCCAGCCTTTTCCTCTATGTTGAGGTCAGCTTCCAGTCTTATCGGATGCAATTGAATACCAGTATTTCACATGGAGTGAATTTATTAAGGAGGAGGAGGAGCTTGTGGCTAAGTATTAACAGCCGCAGAGGTCGATCCATCAGATTAAGCTACGCTTGCCGGGGTTGGTCTGAGGATGGGTGACCATCTTTTCAAACCGAGACTCCAATCTCGGAAAGCACGTTAAGCCGTTGGTCGCGGCTGTCATTTGTGGATCTTTGATAGTCATTACGGTTTGTCAGATGCCAGAAAGTCTTAACCAAGGGGTATCGTATTACCCAGTTACTGGGTTGTGGTCACATAGACAGTCGGTCCATGTAAAGTACTGGTATACAGCTGCATCCGATTAGACTGGAAGCCAACTCCAATATAGTCGGGAAAAGGCTATGCAGATTGATTGCTTACCAACAATTTATTATAATACAGTAGAATAATTGTCACGTATAATAAAACAAAAACAATATTTATACAGGCTAACAGACCGTGTACACGTTGCCATTACGGTTGATATGATAAGAGAGTGATAAGGCAAGTAGGTACTGGTTTAAAACGACGCGACTTTGATAAGCACATGAGGTGTATTATTTACACTGCTATTTACGTGCCATTGGAATATTATTGAGGTGTATTTATAGACTTGTTTTGCAAAGTAAAATAATAAAATATCGTTACTTGCATAGAAGATTGACTATTCCTGCATTATGTCAAGTAAATGCACAGGAGATGCGTTTAAAATAAATTAATACATACTACGAATATTTATGTTCCGAAGGTCGTAATTGAATGCATTATGCTACATGCAGCACACATTACTTATGTATGTATCCAAATTCACCGCAGTGTAATTTAATTTATTGTTAAACAAAATATACTTTTTTTTTCTTCCGTATAAGTACGTAGCAACGGCTACATTGGTTCGTAATCAGTATGTTTTTAATTTATGGATAAAAAGGCGGAATATGATTACAAATACTAAACAGCCAATACGTGATCTTGTGCAGGTCAGATGGCATTTTCTCTTTTTAATACGAGCAAAAATGTACTTACATAAACTAACTATGAGAATAAACGGTCCAGTATTGGCAGTACCAAATAAAATCAAAACCTGTATTACGACGCAAACGGGTTTAACGACCGCGATTACGGTTAGACATCGAGTTATATGTAATTATCGATTACTGAATCGGATGCGTTCGATAGCGATAAGGTTGAATGGTCAGGAGGCCTAGTGGGTGCTTTTGATTTATGTGCTATCATTCTGCACAAAATCAATCTGCCTAGCCTTGTCCCAAATATTTTGGGGTCAGCTTCCAGTCTAACCGGATGCAACTGAATACCAGGACTTTACATGGAGCGCCTGCCTATCTGAATTCCACAACCCAGTTACTAGGTAACACGATACCCCTTGGTAAGACTGGTTGACAGATTTTTTGGCTTTTGATATTCGATCGACCCGTGCAGCTGTTATTTATTTTTTTCCAAGACCCCTCACATTGCAAGAAAAGATAATTCAATGCCAAAAAAATATTAACTAATAAACTTAAGCGAGAATGGACATACTAAACAAAATAAATAAGTGGATGCTATGCTGATTCTTCATGAGTTTAAGCCGTGTGTACATAAATTTTAATTTTCCCTATAAAAAGTTATCAATAAACTTAACACGTTTCTAGGGAAATATATGTCGTGCCAAGATCTTAGTATTAACCATTTCATGAAATGGCCAGCTAAAATTTGGCCATATCGTTTAAACATCAACGTTTAATTATAATGTCAGTCGACGTTTGGCCATATCATAAATGTGTAGTAAAAATAGCCAAGTAACTGCGACCAACTTGGAAGTAGCGCTCGCCGGCCGCTGCCGCGGCACCGCTCGCTTCTCTCGCTCGGCTCGCGCGCATTTTGTCACAGTTCTAGCCTTACCTAACCCATTTGGTTGGGGTGCCACATAAGCGGCGTAAAAAGTGCTATGTTGTATTTCACGCCGAGGCAGCGCTACTTCCAAATCGACCGCTTTCCATAATAACATATTTGGAAACCCATCGACTGTTTTTGCGTGGTCACCGTACTTTGTTTGGTTTGATGTATGCCGCCGCCATGATTCACAATAAAAACAAAGCGACATCAACGCCTCTACCGGTGGATAATCTAACTATTTTACGATATGATCACTAATGTTTGGCTATTCATATCGTCAAACGTTGACTTTTCAATGATCTGGCCAAACCACATCATGATGTGGCCAGCGACGATATTAATTTCATGAAATGATCAATTCTAAGATCTGGCCACGACATATACATTTCCAAGAGAAAAATAACTCTAAATTATCCAAAGGTACTTTAAAGGAAAATCTAATAATCTTATTACTAATTCCAATACATTTCATAACGATGAAGAAAAGTGGCTTCAAGTTAGCTATAATCAATCAATATTTGCTGTAGTAAACAGACATGTCATTTGCACAGGTCTAGAATGAAAAACATCATTTAATTATCTATTTACAAACGAACGTAGAATATTAGTAGTACAACATCTAAAGCGGTACTGTACATTACCTACTTTATTTTTCACACGTGGTTAGTAAAATACATAAATTATTTATTTATATTCTATTGTGACAATATGCAAGTACTAAACGCCAACATTTTGTGTCGGGCGAGGTCATAAAAGGCAAGAGCGGGACGCCATGAGGCCCGCATCCCGTACTAAATATGCACCGTCCTACTCGCACGTTTCATGAGCGCGATTGGCACGAACATTGTCGTTTAGTATAAACGTAAAATATTGTAAAAAATGAATAGCCTAGAATATTTTTCGCTGTTTATTATCTACATCTACCCTATTTCCGAAACAAATGACAGTGACATGACAACCCTAATGCTTTTAAAATACCTGCAAAAGGCAACCTTAATAACGATTGCATAAGATTCATATTTATTGTACTATATTTATTTTAATTCCTAATTTAAATATAGGCAAATATCAGAACGTTATAATGTAACGCAAATAGTTTTAAATAAAAGTCCGTCTTAATTAAAATAAATAAGGTTTATATTCGAAGACTCACCTTCTTGAAGTGGTTGAGGGTGTCAGGGCTGTTCTCACACATCTCAGTGATGAGGGTCACGCCAGTTATCAGCACACCTGGCGATGTTCATACAACGTTTAATGAGTTAGTTATTTGATATAGGTACATGTGTAAATGTATTAAATATCTTTATGTTCTGTCAAGTACTGGATGTTGCTTTTACGTGGCAAACAAACAGGCACCAAAACACCAATCAATCATCTGCAATTCAAGAGACATTGTAAAGCGCAGCTCTGATTCAAAGTGTCTCTGTAAAAAAATCTTTCGTCAAAGTCAGAATATCTCCAGATATATCTCTCGCTGAACAATATTAGTTCAGATATTAAACGAAAAAGGAGCAACCCTACACATACTCAACAAAATCTAAGCCGGGCTTTCCTGTTCTCTCGTTGCGGAATTTCTCGTAGCAAAAGAATGCAGGTTCAACATAATATATTATGTTTTATCTTCCTCTGATAAAAGTTAATAGAAATAGCTCCATGGGGTGGATTTTGAGCCAGCTAATAAGCAAGGAAATATAGATATGCCTTATTAGGCAACTGTCCCAAGGCCAACGAGGAAGCTACTAGCTATCAACGATTTTCTCGCTCAAGAAACCTACAAAAAATTGTCCAGCGTAAGTAAAAGAGATACATCCTAACTAATATTATAAATGCGAAATTGAGTTTGTTTGTTTGTTACGCTTTCACGCTAAAACAACTGAACAGATTTGGGGGAAATTTGACACATGGGTAGACCCGGACCCCCCCCCCCCCCCGGACCCGGAGAAGGACATAGGCTACTCTTTATCCTGGATGGCAGACGAAGTCGCGGGCAACAGCTAGTATGTTAATAGTTGATCGCTGACGGTTCACACCGCCGGCAAGTACTCTTTTAATCGCAACGACAAGAGCTATCAAAGAGAGTACTCGCTGCTCGCTTGGCGGGCAGAACACTCGCCGAGAGACGCACGCTTGGTATACACGCATACTAGCGATTAATCGTTCGTCGCAGTGGCGCACTCGCTGTTCGCCAACTCGATTTAAGAATTGCTACCTCTTTTCTCTTCTCGTTAATCGCCGGCCCGGTGGGACAGGCGCCTTAGTAACGTAGCGTGCCACACGTCGGAACTGTGCGTGTGCTCATTGACATATCAGAATCAATATTATGTTGTAATGTTCTGTGTGTGACTTGCAATAAGAATTTTATGAGTTTCTATGTTTACGCTATATTTACGAGAAGCGTTTTATCTCAAAACCTAGGTCATATGTATTTTCAGTAGTTTAATGTTTCTAGTCTCCTCGGAATTATCTCTCAACCTTATAAAAGAAAACTAAGATGGACGTCGTCTGACCAAAAAGTCTAGACACATAAAACTGTTTAGTTATATTTAAAATTACGCTGACGGAGGCGTATGAAATTTGGCATAGTTAAAGTTTATATGGAGGAGTGCAGAAGCTAAAATATTTTTATATATTAAACATTAGAAATAAATTAAATTAATAAAAAAAAACATTACACACTACCATGCGTTTGACACAAAATGGCTACCTTAGAATCATGACATTTAAATAAATTATGGTCCAATTTCGACCTCTGGGCGACCACAAATGTCACAGCAAAATAAAACAAAATTTTAACTATAGAATTTTTGAAGGCCGCGGGAAACCACAGGATAATCGATCAGTATCCTTACCATGATTCTTCTCAGTCAACAAGCTCCTAGTAGCAGGCAGGAACATCTCCATCAAATCAGGAACCCTTCTGATAATCCGGAAAGCACATAGCGCTGCCTTCTTCTTAATATATGCGTTAGGAGACTTGATGAGGCGTTCGACTTCTGAGGCCAAGTCCCGGGCCATTTCCGGAGAGGCTATGGCCCCGAGGGTGCAGAGGGCCAGGCCAACTACGAACTGGGTATTGCTGTTGAGGTCACTGTAGAGAAAAGGTTTGCGGAGTTAGAAATTTAGTTTTTTGTTGGTAGGTCTTCTTGTCTAGTGAAGGCAGGAGTGAAAGAAGAAAGAATATACATTTATTTAGCACAGAGTAAAAGGCACACATCATAATTATGAAACAAGTTAAAAAAAAAGGAAACAAATAAAAAGTATAAAATAATAATTTATCAGTAGCGTGCATCGTGACTGAGATCCCTCTCAGTAGCAGGTAGTGGCTACAATATTAATCAGTCAGAATGGTTGGTAGTGGCGCTGACTAACCAGGATTCCCTGGGTAATCTTTATCAAATATATTTCTACTATTGTACGGTAGGTCCGCACGTCAGTGTTTAGTATAAGCTCGCTCATTTTCTATTGAATGTCCGTACTACGCTAGTCTTAGTGCAGTACGGAGTAAAATACGTAATGTACGTTCGCAATCTATTTCCCAAACATGTAAACAAACACGATGTTCCTACTTAGACAAACATCAACTTTATACAAATGTAAATAAAGATGATTTTAGACCGACTAGTACTGTTGAAAAAGTAAAAAAAAAAATGAAGTTGTAGGGCAAACTGAACCTTACCTGTAGGCATTACAGTTGTTTTTCCTAAAAGTGGTGTTTGTATAGATGTTTGGCAAATGAAACGCGAACGCAGACTAGGTAGTACTACTGACATGCGACCTATACTGTACCAAGACCGATACAAACAAAGTGTTTTTTCCCAAGAAAATTACATTATAAATAATGTTATTTATGACCCTCTCCGCGCGAAGAAATAATACATAACATAACATTTATAAAATGATACTACTCCTGTGCGTGGGAGCGAACATCTCAGGCTAAAAGCATGACATTTCATCGTAGGTGTAATAACAAAAGACCCTTGTAGGTACTTTGAATAATCTATGAGGACGATCATACTGTACTAAGACCTGAATAAAGGCTTGTGCAGACCAGCGCGACTTGTCGCGCGACGCGAGTCACGTAAAGGCAATTTTTCGTTTCAAAACAAAACCTGACGAAGGTATTAAAGATTGATAAGACCCAAGTATGACAATCACAGAAGGCAATACATAAAGGACTAATTAGGCAATCGAGCAACATGGGCTGGCCAATCAAGATGGAGCTTTTCGATCGACGTAAAAGCCGGAGGGAATCAGGGCCAATCAGCTTACAGCATTTTTTTTACCTAAAATTGGCAATTCTGGTAGTTAATAGGTAACTTCGTAAAGTGAAACGTAATTGGCAATCTAGTCGGGACAGGTAGCGGAAAAACCGTATAATAAGTAAAATAAAATCGTTAAGTTATTAACGATTTTCCTTTACTTAACTAGAATTTCAAATACTAAGAAAATGATTGTAGTTTGAGTAGATGTCACATTACCCGGTATTAGTTTATTTTTTCTTTAGCTGTCCTTAGTACATATAGTTAGGTACCTTGTTTTTGTCACACACGCTACTTGTGCCAACTTTTTTCTATGCATATTTTAATGTACTTTCCACTTTGTTTCAAGTACAATTTTAATGTTTTTAGTTCTACAAACTTAAATATTAACGAGCATCCTAAGAAAAAAATAATTATTATTTTTAGTTAAATTGTGGTTCTTATACTGGTTCCTTTACTAGTTGCAGTTGGCATCCTAGTTTTCATAATAAGGTTAGCAGATCAGGGAAGGTCTAAAACGGTATAACATTAGTGTAAAAGCAAGGTTTATCTGGATCCAGATGGTAATTTTATATTAATTTTAAATGTATTTTTCCTCAACTTGGTTTCTGTCAGATTTAATTAAATAAGGAAAATATTGCCTCATTGTTTTGTAGATATTCCCAAACATTTGTTCGTTACTTTTATGTTCTCAACTTTACTGTTAGAAATTCTGCATTATGAATTTATGACATTTTAGTTTTTTTTTTATATGGCAGAAATCTACGTAGGGACGTTTAGGCCCATATTAAGGTTCGCGCAAACAGCCGCGACGCGATTCTAAGAAAACTTCACGGTAAAACAATTACCGGTGTCGCGTCGCGCCATCACGTTGCGCCTGGTGGCGAGACCCTTTTCAGAACCTCGTATAAGACTCTGGCATTACTCAAAACTAATTTCAACCAATCAAATGGATTTAAACTAGTTTTAAGTAATGCTGGAGTCTTGAGTAAGGTTCTGTCATACGGGCCTTTGGTGGCGTTTTATAGTTTCTGCGTTATCTCAATTTCCGAAAATAAAGTTATATCAGACTACACGTGGTATTAAGAATATCTATAAGTATCAATTATTTCTTTACATAATCCTTTACTAAGGTGATAGTATAATACAAGCCATAATGACTCCCGATGTCAACGACACAGCGCAATCTGCTTGCTGATAAAAATGGCAGGTGGAGGCGTTATCAACAAATTTATGGAAATGTAATGGTAATAGATGCACTGAACATGTTTGCTCTATATTTAATGTTAAAAATGGTAACTGGAGGCGTTATCAACTAATGTATAGAAATATAAACGTAATAGATGCATTGAACATTTTGTTCTATATAAAAAAAAATCAAGAGACATTTATTGAAACTAGGCTGAGAATCAACACTTTTTGATCACTAGTTAGCCATATTTCATATTTCCATATTGCCGAATCTATCAAAACAGGTAAATATTTGACAGCTATTTGCGGCGTTGCAAACATTTTTTTTTCGCGTGATACGTCCAGCCAGTAATACGACTCGGCCATTAAGGAGCGCTGTCCCAAATTAGCCGTGTTATTAAATTAATATACATAATACAAAAGGTTTTTTTTAATAAAACACTTATACCAAAAGATTCATAATTAAATTATCTTTAAAATGGTGAAGATTTCATAAAAATATGTATGATAGATGTTGCGAGATTCTCAGTTTTTTATTCGCGTTACACATAAATTTACAAATTAATTTTATTATGTAATTAAACATAATCTATAATATTCATATAATAAGTTATTAAGGAAATACTCTAATCTAACATATATTTTTTCCAAATCATTAACACTACTCGTTTAGACGTGATCTTTGGTATTAAATCATTAGAAATCGGTTATCGTCGCCTTAAACATTAATATGTTTACACCTCCAACTGCCCCTTCAGAGAACATACAGGTGTGATATTGCTTTAAGATTAGGTATGAACCAGAGCTGACCTTTGTATACTTATGCCCAGCCTTTGTGGCTCACGTACGAAATATTATTTAGATGTCTTTCCGTAGGTGTCAGATAGGATTCAAGTAGGTAGAATACTCCTACATACAAACGAATAATCCTGGTTTTCTTATTTTTAGCGTAGGGTTGTCTAAAAAGGTCAAATGACAGACGATAACAGTAGGCATGATGACAATTTTTGTTTGTTCGTCAGGCTCTTCTAAATAATTTTTTTTTTTGCTAATCTTAGGATAACGGCGAAACATTGAGTTAAAATGTGGCATGACGCCATCACGCCTATGCAGATTTAATACTTAGTTGTGACGTAGCAAGACCCCAACCCCAACTTTAATCCGTTTTATCAATAATATATATTTTTTTTAAACAAAAAATACGTGTCTAATATTTTTTTATTATCTGACTGGCGGACTAAATCTTTTTTATTTTAACCGTGGCATCATCCCTAATGAACTAACTAAATAAATTAACTGGGTCATTGTTTAGTGCTAATAACATCATTATTACTGACATAAAATTATGATGCCAGTACATCTATGGTCATAAACCTTCAGGTCTTGCCTTTATATGGTGCCATAAACACGTATTGAACATGACAGAATGATGCAACCAATCACGATACAGGATAACGTGATGTCTTGTTTTTATTGGTCGACAGGACTTAGAACAAAAGACGTTATGCACGCTACGATTGAATCAATGAATGGTTTATCGATGCAAATATCGATTTACAATAGCAGCGAGTTTTGTGGTACCTATCAATGCAAATTAGTAATTCGTTTTGATGTAACTTTGGTCGCAGATTTGAATAGTAAGTACTTATAGTCTCAAATATTGTAAGTCTGAGAATATTTGCGAATGTATTGTGTGCACATTTTGTTTGGCATGTCTGGAAACTTGTATTTTTACATTTCTACATGATGCTATTGGATTTCAGATACATAACTATCGTCTCGCGTGCATTTGAAGCCTGGTTTTTGTTCTTTGCATAGTCGGATTGCAGTGGTAAAAATATGCTCGATAAAACTAAAAGCCGATTTCTTATCCTACTACAAAACGCAAATGGCCAGACATTAGGTGCAGCAAATGCAATGAAAATTTAAAAGCCTGAACCACGTAGTTGTAGGTTTAACATTTTAGTTCACCGGTGCTCAAGTTGCGGCCCGCCCCCGGCTTATCTATGCAGATGCGGCACAACATTTTCTGTGGGAGCCGCGGATAGGAGTATATTTATGAGGTTGTCTAATATGCTAATTTCCCGGGAATCGGAAGGGAGCAACAACAAAAACAAAAATGCCTTTACGATTCGATTTTGTTTAAAAATAATGTTGATCGAGTAAAGTTAATAGGTACTGTCATATCCGATCATCCACTGCGCAAACACCCAGCCAGACATCCTTTCAAGATAAGCTTCATAAAAATCCAAAGAAAATTCTCTTAAAATAAGGTCAAAATGCCAAGAAATACTTCCTAACAATATTCCCTAAAGCTTTGTCGAAATCACTTTAGATAATCTGAAAGAGCTTTCTAACGAGCTTCGTTCTAATAAATAATATTGCTTAAGTACGCACGTCATCATCATCTGCCAGACTTCCCAGCCTTTTCCCAGCTATATTGGAGTCGGCTTCCAGGCTAATTAATAATAGTAATTTACATAGAGCGACTGACTATCTGCAGTTACTGTGTAACACGATAGCTCTTAGTAAGATTGGTTGTAAGACTTGCGGGCTCCTGACGACCCGTAACGACTGTCAAAGATCCACGAATGACAGTCGGGACACACTGTCTTGGTATGTAAAGATGGTCACCCATCCACGGACCAACCGTGGCAATCGTATATTAACCTGGGGGCCTACCACCATCTCTAAAGCATTTTATATACATACACATATTTTAATATTACTTTAGTGTGGGAAAGAGATGAAGCTCTACAGGGCCTATAGCTCTATCTCTATCCCCCACTGAAGTATACACTGATTAAAATAATACTGCTTTAGAGGTTGTGGTAGGCCCCCTGAACGATCGACCCGTGCGGCTGTTATTACTTAGCCACAAGCCCCTCTATTTAAGTACGCAAGTATCAAACCTAAGGCAAATATTGTAGTGACATCTAAGTACAGAGGGTAATGTTACATAAGAATTTAATAATCATAATTATGCGACCAACATACGGGTCGCAAATTACTTGTGTGTCCTCCTTCTTATCTTGTGTCTCACTTCCAATATCTATGTTCTTCACACACTAAGAATCTGCGTTCTTCTAACAATCTTCTCCTACTCTGTCCTTCTCATACTTCTGACTTTGTTCATTCTTCCTTTCATATTCAGTCCATTCTTCTTTGGAATGCGCTTCCTCTTGATATCAGGACGGCCACCAGTCGGTATGCATTAAAGCGGAAATTGCGGAGTTATTTTCAAAATAAATAGAGTAGAGTCATCTCAACACCTCTCTCCCTTGAATTCGTATATATGTATATATATATAATATGGGTATATATTATAATAAATATGTATGTATGTGTATGTAGTTTGTACTGTTGTACCTATTTTAGTTATAATGAATTAGAATACTTTTTTTTTAATTTATCCTTGTTCCTCTCATATAGAGCACCTGCCATCTAATCTCTTCACCACCCTTGGTTGACTGGTAGAGAATGCCTAAGGCATTAAGTCCGCCTTTGTACTTTTTTGAGTGTGAAAAGTTTAAATAAATAAATAAATAAATGTCATTGTTCGGAATTGTCTATTCATTTTTGTTACGCGCGTACATAGTGTAGGTACTAATGTGATTGTTAAATCATGACTTCATGAGCCACCGGACATGGCAGGATTACGGCACTCATAAGCGTTCTGTGGCGTAACTCCTCGCTTCCTGTTAATGTAACGTTATCTCATAATGTAATAAAGAAGAATGGAGTCCGTTACTTTTGTCTATAAATATAGTTTGGTTTTTCTTTTGTGTTCCTTTATCTATTGTTCTGATATAAAAGGTTTGGTTACTGCATCAAACGGTTTCGTTTTCATCATAGAGAACGCTTTAAGGTAATGAACCTATTTCGCAAGATTTTTGAGCGCTAATTGACGCTAAGCATGCAGCTAATTCGGGTCAACCACGGACTAAGATACTCACTAAGTAAACCTACAATTCAAGATACAAACTAGATGTAGCTGCCTTTCTAGGCTAAGTTCAGAACAAGTTACTTTACTTCAGGAAGCGACCCATCTATTACAGTTCAAGTCAGGAACTTTTATATTGAAAAGTTGCTGGTAATGGTGGTTGTCCCGAAAAATACGGGAAGAGTGATAGGGACAAAACCAACCCTCTTTGGTTGGTTTTGTTAAGAAAACATGAAATTTTTGTGAAGTTTATAAGTTTATTTTAAATGAAACACGTTTTGTTGGCGTACGCGTAATTTAGGCCAGTATTTATTGATCTCCTGACGCCATTTGAAAGTTCAAGGCCCTGGGTTATTGGAAACGGAACCGTGGGCCTAATCTCATTTCACTTACGTCGTTCAGCAGAAGTTGTTACGTAGCCTGGGCATTTGGGGATCGAAATCGAACGTATGAGAATTGAGAATAAGTAGACTTACTGAACGTGAATAATTGAATTTTATTCTTTGAACCGTGCTCGGAAATTCACAAACAAAACTAAGATTGTTTGAGAAAATATAAACATAAAGTTCTATTATTCAGTTACAAGTTGAAACATAAATTCAGGATGTCAGTGTAACACAAAATTAAGTACATAGCAAAGAGTCGTGAATTGTCCCGAAGAGGATGAAAAGGGCCATCACTTCCTCAACGACAAAGGACTAGAAGGGTCCTTGGTTAGATTAAAGGCGAAATGTCAAGAGGACGGTCGATACTGTCCCTGTGCGGGAATTTAAGGGATATGCCGGATGAATAAACTCAGGATGCTCGATGCAAGTAAAATAACTTTAATTAGGTGTTAACAACATGGGTTTTATAGAACAAGTGAAAGTGTCATCACGACCGGCACACACGACAAGTAATATGTTCGAATTAGGTGTATTGCTGCTATGCGATATTGATCAGGCTCCAACATTTCCCCGGGCGTTGAAAACAACGGTTTCAACCAGATTCCGAAGACACAGGCAATGGGCAGATTCTGTTAAATGCCCGCCGAACGACTCCAGTGGATGTCCGAATGTCAGCTACACGAGCGATGCCATCTGTTCCCGGGTGAACTGCCACAATTCGTCCAAGTCTCCACTTCAGAGGAGGAAGATTATCCTCTTTGATCACGACTAAGGAGTCTAACTTCAAACCATCCTTGCAGGAACGCCATTTCGAACGCAGTTGTAACTCTGCAACATACTCCTTGCTCCATCTGCTCCAGAAATGCTGGCGGAGTTGCTCAATTCTTTGATAGCGAGACAGATGGTTGGCAGAGTGATCCTGGTAGTCAGGCTGAGGCAAGGAAGTCAGAGGCCGCCCAACAAGAAAATGTCCTGGCGTGAGCGGTGTATAATCTGCAGGATCTGAAGACAACGGCGTCAGTGGACGAGAGTTCAATATGGCTTCAATCTTGGTTAGCGCGGTGTACAGCTCCTCGAAGGTCAAATTACAATTTCCCAACACTCTTTGAAGATGGTACTTTGTTGACTTCACACCCGCCTCCCAGAGTCCACCGAAATGCGGGGTGTATGCGGGTATAAAATGAAACCTTATTCCGTCGTTTGCTGCACTTTCACCCAAGGACGAACTATTACATTTTAAAAATTTGGATAGTTCGTTGCACGCACCGACAAATGAGGTACCGTTATCGGAAAAAATATCAACGGGCTTACCTCTCCGAGCAATAAATCGGTACAAAGCCAGTAAATAACTATTGCTAGTTAAATCGCCAACGAGCTCCAAATGAATGGCCTTGGTTGTAAAGCAAATAAAAATAGCGACATACACCTTTACTAACCTACACCCACGACCTTGACGACTTGCACACATAATCGGGCCGGCATAATCAACGCCTGTGCTTTCAAAGGGATAACCTGGACGAAGGCGTTCTTGTGGTAAGTTACCCATTAAGGGAGGTACAATCTTACCCCTCATACGGTGACACAGAACACATTTATGATAACAGGCCCTCGCCAAGTTGCGACCTCCTATTGGCCAGTAAGATTCCCTAATAGAAGCTAGTAATAATTGTGGGCCAGCGTGCATCAGCCTTTTATGCTCAAAGTTAAATAGTAATTTAGTAAATTCATGAGTGGACTGTAATAAAATCGGGTGCTTTTTACTATAAGCAAAACTAGAATTATCGAGACGTCCTCCTACTCGCATTATATTTTTATCGTCCAAATAAACATTGAACTTTAGAAGGGCGCTCCTTTGAGATATATTCTTTTTATGTAAAAGTAATTGGTACTCGGGAAATGACTGAATCTGACATGTAATAATGACAACGGTGAGTGCATCCCGTATCTCATCATTTGACAAATAATTCATTATTGGATAATGTTTTCTACACGACTTAATAAATCGCAATAAGTAAGCAACAGAACGTACAAGCCGTGAGTAGTTAGAATAACGACTAAAATCGATTAAAACTTCAGTTTTAGAATCATTGATAACAGTGTGTAACACAACATTAGCTCGAGTCTCCGGTAATGACTGTAGTCCTGGACTCGTTACTTGAGAAGGCCATTCAGACGGGTCTAGTCCTAAAAAATCTGGTCCATGCCACCACAGATCTGAACCCTGCAGAACACTAATATCCACACCACGAGATATTAGGTCTGCTGGATTTTGAACTGTTGGGACGTGCCTCCAAGTGCAGTTACCCGCCTTATCCAATACTTCAGCAACGCGGTTGCGTACAAACGGCTGAAGGTTGGTAGGCATCGTCTGTAACCATCCCAACACGATGGTCGAATCAGTCCAACAATAGACCCGACTAATCTTCACTCGAAGTGAGCTCATCACCTTCTCATAAAGACGAGAACCAACTACCGCACCACACAACTCCAGACGCGGGATTGTTGTGGGCTTGATGGGAGCCACTCGACTCTTGGCTATTAACAAGCGAGTCATATACTCAACCTTATCGTTAATACTGCGAATGTAGGCGCAAGCACCGTATGCGGACTCAGACGCGTCTGTGAAAATATGAAGTTCTAGCTCCATATATAAATTGCAAACTATAATTCGCGGAATGCGAATATGATTTAAAAGAGGCAAAGACTTAATTATAATGTCCCATTGTTTACTAATCTCATTAGGTAATGGTTGATCCCATGATAATTTGTCTAACCACATTCTCTGTAAAAGTACCTTCATAGTGATAACAATAGGACCCAGCAGACCTAAGGGGTCGAAAATGCGCGCAATCACGGATAACAAGTCACGCTTTGTGTGCCCCGTCGAAGACTTTGGCAGACTTATAGGAAACCCGAGCTCATCAGTGCGGATATACCAACCGAGACCAAGCAACTTGTCAGGCTCATTAGGTCCAATGTTTAAGTCAAATGACGCAGGAACAGCATCGGACACTAATTGAGGGTCATTTGACTTCCATTTTCTCAATGGCATACATGCCGACGCAAGCGCCTTAGTGACTTCATTGCGAATGAATTCTGCTTCGTCTAAGTCATTTCCCCCGGTCAGCAGGTCATCGACGTAAAAGTCATGTCTGATGATCTCAGATATTTTAGGGTTCCTACAGTCAAGTCCTATTTGTTTAAGGCATCGTGTCGCAAGGAACGGCGCACTAGCAGTACCGTACGTGACGGTGTTTAATTCATAAACATTAATAGGCTCACTAATATTATCACGCCAAACAATTTGTTGCAAGTACCTATCCGACGGGTGGACGACTATTTGTCTATACATCTTTTCCACATCCGCAGATAAAACATACTTGTGGAATCTAAAGCGAAGAAGTATAGACAATAGATCGTCCTGTACAGTTGGCCCAACCATTTGTAGGTCATTAGAGGACACTCCCGTTGAAGTAGGACAACTTGCGTTGAAAACAACACGGAGTTTGGTCGTGCTACTCGAGTCACGTAGAATTCCATGATGCGGGATAAAATAACCAAAACACAAATTAGGTTTATTAATTTTAGTCATATGACCAAGTGAATCGTATTCTAATAAAAAATCATGATACAGTTTGCTAAAGTCTGGCTTGACCTTTAATCTACGCTCTAAAGATTCTAAACAGTGTGTAGCTCTCTTAAAAGAATTTCCTAGAATTGAAGGATCTTTTTTAAGGGGTATGCGAACACAAAAACGACCATCAGACAATCGTATCGCATTTTTAACAAAATGATTCTCACACGACTTCTCTTCTGGCATATAAGAATTAGACGATATCGCATTCACCTCCTCTAATTGCCAAAACTTTGTCAATTCTATCTTAAGTTTTTCCCAGTCACTATCGCTATCGGAAACCATATTAGAATAATTAAATTTTACGTCATTTGACAGCAGTGAAATAACATTCTGAGTAATTGGACCGGAAACTATCCAACCTAAACGGGTTTCAAATAATACTGGTTTTCCGGTACCTAACTTTAGTCTTTGTGATCCTAACAACTCCCAAAACAGGTCAGCGCCAATTAAAATGTCTACATCAGCTGGGCTATAAAAGGTAGGATCAGCTAAAGTAATATTTGAGGGTATGTCGAAATGAGAAATATTTATTTCACGGCACGGTACGTTACTTGTAATGTATGGCAGAACAAAACAATGAAGTTCGAAAACAAAACTATCGTCTAATGACGTAATCGTAACCCGACATATTTTATCTATGTGCGAAGTGACATTGTTGATGCCAAGAATCGACCTATTTACTTGGCTAGTTATTAAATTAAGTTTTTTGCACAACCTGTCCGTTATGAATGACGACGTACTACCGCTATCAAGAACCGCGCGAATGAGATGCACACAACCATTGTGATCCCGCAGTTTGATCAAGGCGGTCGATAACAACACATCTCGCTGCGTATGACTACACTGAGATGCAATGTTTGCTGACAAAGCTACGTTATTCGTATCAGTGGTAGCAGATGGTAATGACGACGGTGCAGACAAGTTGTTTATCGAATTACCACTAAGTGTATTCGGAACAGTGCTTTTAGAATCTATGTGAATCAGTGTGTTATGCCTACGTTTGCATAGTTTGCAACCCGGTTTTTTACATTTGTTAGCATAGTGCCCCGTACGAAAACAGTTGAAACATATCTTATAACTGGGTACCAATTTGAGACGATCGTCATTACTTAATGCGAGGAACTGTGGACAATTATTTAAAGTGTGATCGTTGCTATTACATTTAGGACATGGTTTATGGGCTAATTCAGTGCTAGAACTATTAGGAGATTGTGTTGCTACCATTGACTTGAGCTTAGGGCTTGATTTACCTATCGTTTGGGAATAATCATTACGTACCAGTTCTAGGGTCTCGATAAGATCAGCTCGATTACGTAAGAATTGCATAAACGCGTCAAACGTAATCGCGCTGTCTTTGTTCATCCTACCTTTGTACTCCTCCCACTCACGATAGGTCTTTTGATCAAGCTTGCGAGTAACAATGTAAATTAAAAGTGTGTCCCAGTGTTTAACAGGCTCCCCTAACGACTCTAATGCTCGCAAATCTTTATTTAATTGATCGATTAAACTTTTTAATGCAACAGAAGATTCCCTTGAGATAGATTCGATATTGAATAATGCGTATATATGATTCTGTACCAGTAAACCTTTGTTGTCAAATCGATCACATAACAACGACCATGCCACAGAGTAATTACTCGAAGAAAACTCAATAGATTTGATTACTACTGCAGCTGTTCCTTCAAGTGATGCTCTCAAGTAATGAAACTTATTGATTGCGTCTATGTCATTGCTACAATGAATTAGGCTAGTAAAGGTGTCGCGGAATTCAAGCCAATTACAATACAATCCGCTAAACTTTGGCAACTGAATCGTTGGCAATTTAACCGGCTTTTGCATGCTAACATGTGTACTTTTACAGCTTTCCATCGATTTACTATCCTTATTAAAATCACTCAGAATATTTTGAGCTCTGGCTAAGGACTTATAATAAAGAGACTCGAATTCAGATCGCTCAGAATATTGCAATTTGAGATCATCTACAATGCATTCCAGACCTAACTGTACCTCATCATACCGTTCGTACAACGACTCGATCTTGCCCATACGCAACTGCAATTCAGACACATCACAGCTTGATAATTCTTTGTCCTTGAGTGAATCCAGAAAGTTGACGAAAGCAGTCAAACGGCCTTTGAAGCTGCCTCGCTTTTTAATTAAATCCCTTTCGTCAGACATACTGGGAGACGAGTGTTGTCAACCTGAAATTGATACAGGAATACAATTATAAAACGAACAATATAACTTTAATACACGCCCAACTGTATGGTATACACTGTTTAAATACTATAGCAAACAACACAACTCAATATTTTAACTACCAAGTGTATAAACCAAAAATACTGTATACAATTCTGATATTATGTTTTATTGCAAAACTTTAATATGAACTAAGTTATAAATAGGCTCAACTAACACTAATTATGTTGACTACATAAATGATTCTAAATGCTAATAATGTTTAACAATGACTTGCCCTAATATCTAACACTCTCAAATTATATGTATTATGTTAAGATACCTGCTAACAATTAACACCACTATTTAGTAGATCAGTGAATTAGTTACAGCTTTATATAATTTAAGTTTAATTAATGTAGCAAATAAGCTAACTATACTGTAAACAGTTTGATTTTAAACTTAACCTTGCTGTTGAATAAAATACTAATCACAATGCAACAAGTACCTAATGATTTTAATCTAACACAATACAATAGGTAATACAATAAAATAATACTAACCTTTAATACGACTATTTACATATACTACCTGAGTGTTGGGTGACGATATTAGGTTAATTATAAATGCTGTACACCGTTAAATAGCTTGCTTGAAGTCCATCCAATTCACCGGCAAATAACCTCCACTGCACGTGGATGATAGTAATCCTTAATTCTTCATTAAATCCGCTGATCTCCTTTATATTTATACGATATCCGGCTCGTTACGGACCATGTGCGGGAATTTAAGGGATATGCCGGATGAATAAACTCAGGATGCTCGATGCAAGTAAAATAACTTTAATTAGGTGTTAACAACATGGGTTTTAAAGAACAAGTGAAAGTGTCATCACGACCGGCACACACGACAAGTAATATGTTCGAATTAGGTGTATTGCTGCTATGCGATATTGATCAGGCTCCAACAGTCCCCCTTTCTGTTAAGTATGTACATCAATAAAATACGATTGCCAATTTGTCTGCAAGGAATGATGACTAACAAAATATACCTTTCTCTATAATTGGGAGACAACACAGACTACAATAAAACGACGAAAGAAAAAAAAAGAAAACTGCGTCAGACAGTATCTATCTGGATTTATAGGGCAATGGAAATGGATATTTTTGGGTGCAGACTTTTTTTTTGTATTCTGTATTTCATGAAGTGTTACCGAGTCAATGTTATTCTTTCTTTCTTTCTTAAACGAAGGTAAGTTCGTTTAGCTTCGCTCATGTTACCGCGTTTTTGCATAATTCGGTTCACACCGAAGTATGAAAAGACGGTCAAAATCAAATCACGTCGTTGAATACCCCCATCACAAAATTTTTACCTTATCAACTTACTTGTAGGAAGGCCCTACAGTTGGACACTAAAAGCTAAAAGTAAATATCCACTTACTTCTTCAAACAGTTGGTGATGAGCAGATGGACGTCTTGCCGTTCATCCAGCAGCAGCATCGCGCCGAGGTACCCGACTCGCTTGTCCGTGAACCGCGGACTGGCGATCAGTTTGAGGCACTCCAGTTGACCGAAGTGTGCTGGGTAGCCCAGCATGTGGATGTATAGGAGCTTCGCTATGTTCCGACATCTGGAGACAAGGAGTTTTGATTAAATTTATGAAGAATTGGTTCGGTTGATGGGAACCACTGTTGTTGATGTGCTCAGACTGGACTGGTGGTCACGAACCCTTCTGTAGCTAAGGTTACCCCATATCCTTGCACAGACATACTATAGGCGTCCTTACATATTATAAAACGAAACGTCTCTCTGTCTGTCTGTTTGACCGGTAACGCGCTTATACCTACTCTAAAACCACTGATCCGATTGTGGTTTTAATTGTCCATTCCGTGTAAATAACTCGGAATGGACAAGGCGCTAGTTAGGTACTTTAGGGCACGGTTATCAATATTAGAAACGAAAGAATATTATCTACTATTTTTTCTTGGGACCAACACGCGTAGCGTGATCAACATAGAAACGAGTTTTGTCGACGAAAGAATAGACAAAACGAGAGATTGTGATTGTTTATCTGTCATTTTGTCTATTCTTCCGTCGACAAAACCCGTTTGTTGTACGCGTGTGACACTTATTTTCGCGACACTGTTTGATTACTGCCAAAACAGAAGTCAGTCTATCGAGATTATATTACTTAGATGACCGAAAGTATCCTTTACCGAACTAAATTAACTTTAAGACCTTTCAATTCGGGTCAGTCGCCGAGCTATTTTCCTTTCCAAATAACTTTTTACCCAACCGGCTTTGTAAGATCCTAAGATAATATACGATTCTTTGGCGAATCTCAAAGATCACGTATATTATTTCAACCTGTTATTTTGGGCCGTTTTCTTAGCAGGTCTCGAGAAACTGATACATAATTGAATGTAAGATGGATGGTAATTTATTGCCTGAGTGACTGATAAGGAATCTGTGTCGACGTGGGTAAATATTGAAACGGTGAGATTGAGATCTCTTGTTAGATATCATTAAAATTTTGTTCGTAATTAAAAGTTAATGGGATGTACAGAGCTTCATCAATTAATAAAATTATGCCCGGTCTGAGCGTTTGAGCAGTTATTCTGAAGGTGGGCAATGTCGCAAATCTATGTCAAATATTTCACTGTTTTGATTAATTTAGCATTATTACTGTGTGGAAATAAAAAATCTGGCTAACTAGCGAACTAGAATATTGATTATGAAATGCAATAATTAATATCGTAACACCGAATGTTTAGTTTTAGATGTACAAAAACTATTTGGAAACTTTCCAAATGCGTTTTTTACACCTAAAATGGGTACAACATCAAATTCAATGTTATAATTGCAATTCATTATTAATATTCTAGTTCGCTAGTTAGCCACATTTCTTATTTCTATTCAGTAATATTGCTATAAGAATCAAAACAGGTAAATATTTGACAGTTATTTGCGACGTTGCCAACTTTTAGGATAAACCCTCTTAATACACAAAGAAAGGACACACGCAAGATTTAATTAGGAAAGTTTCATTTCCTAAATAAATAAATCTACTGACAAATACTGACACTCCTTGTGAAGGCGGGCCCGATTCCGGAATTTATACTCGAGTGTTCCGATTTCCGGTCACCTCGTCTAGAGGGAAGGAAAATGTCGGAAAATGTTTCTTTAGGGTAAATAGCGAAAGACGGAAACAGTGGTGTTGTATATACAACTTATTACAGACAATTTTCAGTGTGTTGACTGATTGAAAAAACTATTTCCGCGAAGTTTTCATAGAAATTGCACCATTAGAGTCGCGTCGCGCCTGTCTGCGAGAGGCTTTCCCTTACAAGCGTGGTAAGTATACTGGGTGTATCAGAAAGGAAAGGAGGATTACATATTCTTTATATTTATGTTTTTTTTTTTTTTATCGGCCACAAATTTATTTTATTTAAGTATACTGCATACACGTTACATTATAAAACTGATTTACATCCGTCACATCACACTCTCAGGTTCAGTTGAAAACCAGCGTCAGGCACTTATAGTTGTCTGGCATTTTTGCTGAACTGGGCCATTTTGGCGCAGCCCTGAGGCACACTCCCCATCAAATTTCTGCTTACATCGCACTTTACACCTTTTATTTGTTTTTTTTTTTTTTTATCTGCTTTATATTATATTGTGTGTTTTAGTCTGTGCTAAATAAGTGTATTTTCTTTCTTTAAAGGTGTGGTTCAGTGTGATAGTCTGTACCACGCCCTTACATAGGGATAATACCTGAGTAAAAAAAAAAAAAAAACTAATTAGTCCGCCAGTCAGATAATTACAAAATATTAGACACATATTTTTTGCTTTATCATATTAATAACAAATTACTTAGATAAAACGCATTTTAAGTTGGGAAGTGGGGGTCGCTACGTCACAAGTAAGTATAAAAACTACTGTATACTCGTGACGTCATGGCACATTTTAACTCAATGTGTCGCCGTAATCGTTAGATTACGTAAAAAAAGAAAAATACGTGTCCAATATTTTTTAATAATCTCCATGACGGACTAAAAAAAAATTTTTGTCATCATACCTATTTTACCTCGCCTTTCTGATACATGTATACAGAATGGATTTTTGATATGGGGCAGTAGGTTGGAGTCTCATTTCCCACGAAATGTAAGTGAAAAGTTTTTTGTGAATTCTGCAACGGTTACGGTAGCTGTCCTTACTGCCCCATCTCAAAAATCCACCCTGTACAAAGAATTTAACTAATAAGATAGTACTACTTATACAATTATAATCTAACATAGTGCATAATGGATAACACGTAAACCTTTAGTGACCTGAGAGAACTAATAATGGCGTTATGTGCGCAATATTACATACACAAGTACTTAACAATCAATCACCTGTTGCAAATTAGTTTGTCGACCACTTTGCCAGCTTATGTAAACATGTTTTGCTGCATGCTGTATTGAAAATATGCGCTCAAATAAAAGCGGGATTGGTTTATCAACAGAACTTATGATTTTAGGAAGACTGTATAAACATATTTATTAAATTATTATATTTATTAAAGACTACTCTATATTTACTTTTTTTTGTCATTTTCTGCCGGTGGCTTCGTCCGCATGGAAGACAACTATATCATAAAATATATAACTATCCACAGCACTCAGGAAGAGTGTAGCTGTCTATCATAGAAACAATTTTTTAAATCGGATGAGAAGTCTCGGAGATTACCTCATAAATTAAAACTTACAAACTGTACCTCTATAATATTATTAATGGTGTAGATAGCATGTAGCATCACACAAATATGCGCGTTTTTCGCGTTTCCGTCATTTAAAACTAACCTATTATTTTTTTGTATTTTTATTTTTTTACATTGCGGTTTCTCCTAACACAAGAAGCTTCTGGCTGAAAAGGTGATCTCCAAATCATCTATGTAAATGTACTTTGTAATTGAAATAAACATTTTTGAATAGATAACAGTCTTACAATAGGATATCTCCCTATTAGAGACAGTCACTGTCTAACTTTAGACGGAACCATGATATGGTGGATTCCCCTACCTATCTGACACTATACATCTAAAACTAAATATTCGGTGTTATGATATTATTAATTATTGTAATTCATAATCAATATTTTAGTTCATTAGTTAGCCATTTCTTATTTCCATACATTAATATTGCCAAATTATACAAAACAGCGAAATATTTGACAGCTATTCGCGACGTTGCTCACTTTCTGTATAAACGCTCTTAAAGATATCATTCTAATCTTAATTTATAGCTATCGCCGGAAGACTAGGGCGTGAACTTCCGATGAAACAAGGGATCGGCAAATTATATCACTTTCGGCGATTGTGAAAAACAGAAATATGAATATCGATCCACGTTTTTCTTTTCAGTTATATAAAAAATGTTTCGTCACTCAAGCGACGTCAGAGATAACCATATATCCAGTGTACACGGACTGGGATTCCAATTTTACTGCTCCATTAACTTTATGACACAATCTTAATGAACGCAGACTGTCTGTTTATGTCCTTAGAGCAAGTCATAAAGACAAGCAGATTGGATTTAGCTTTGAAATCTTTATATTTACCACCAATTTCGCTTGTTTTTGTGGTCATTATGAGAACGTTGACGAGGTGACCTCCTGAAATTGAAGGAGTAAGGTACACCAGACAAAAATGATTTTAGCAACCTTTGATTTTTTGTGGACTTCTTATGTTGGAGATCCTCATTAAATAAATAAGTTTTAGAAGAGGTCACAATATTACTGCTATAAAGCTCTTTATAAAAATTAATATTTCACTTTTATCGTAAAACAAACATAGAGAATAGCCGGGCTCGTCTCCGTAATAAAAAAAAACCAATCTACCTAGCCTTTTGCCAACTATATTGGGGTTGGCTTCTAGTCTACAGATACAGCGGATACAGCTGAATACCAGTATTTTACAAGGGGCAACTGCCTATCTGACCTCTATAACCCCCAATAACTGGGTAATACGATACCCCTTGGTAAGACTGGTTGTCAGACGACCCGTAACGACTGTTAAAAATCCACGAATGACAGCCGGGACCAACGGCTTGTGCATTCCGAGGCCTGTGGGCGAGGACGTCACCCATTCACTGATTGATCGACCCGTGCGGCTGTTATTACTTAACTACGAGCTCCTCCGTCTCCCTAATAAAGAGCGCTCTAATTTCAGCGAAAATGTCATGTATTTAGGGACAAAGATGTAAAGGCCACATGATACTTTAACAAAGGTAAATACTAGGCTACTAAATTGTACAAGCACAGTCTAATTCTAAAGTAAGGGATGACTGGTTGGAGTTGGACGAAAAATAGATGTTGCACTGACCCCAAATAAACTGGGATAGGGGCAGGAGAATTATCACGATGATTGGTTGTAGTTACGAAGTGATTTAAAATAAAGTCTTGCTAATTAATTTACTGTATTCAAGAAAATAGACGATATGTCTACCTCTATACTAATAATGTAGGTAAAATTAATCGGGTTTGTATTAATTGGGTAATCTCCGGAACTACCTACCAGTCGGATTTGAAAAGTTCTTTTTGCATTGGATAGCCCAATTCTTGAGGAAGGTTATATGCTATGTAACATCACGTTACGGTCCTTAGGAGCCGAGCAAAAAGAAAAACAGTCAGAGCGACAAGGAAATAATAGAGCGGGGCGGGCGATGGAATGCGACGCGGTGGGTCGGGTGCCGAAATTTCACGCGGAAGAAATTGCGGCCTGAATGTAGTTTTGCTATAAAGACCCAACCAGGTTGGCAAGGAATTCAGTACCAACGCCGCATTCTTAAGTAGTCATATGCAATTAAATCTATCAATATTTATGAAGGCAACTATTGTTACAAATCAATAATAATATTTGGCGTCAAAGATATTACAAATCAAAGAATTATTTATTGCCTTTGCTGTTGATTTATTTACGTATCCAGCAAATAGTTTACGCCGCAGTCTTGTAACGTTGTACCTTGCGGTTTTGTTGTGGTTTTCGAACAACCTTCAAGCGATCGTATCTATACTTTGTTAGGACTTATCTGATAAAGTATGAATATTTGTCGTGAAAACAAGAGCTGTCCTGAACTGATGTTTCAAATCAACGGCAACTAATACGTAGGTAGCTGGTAACTGAGAACTTGACAGTTTGCGTTTGCGTCAAAGGCTCATGACCCGGTTTTTGTAGGCTACGGTATAGGAAAACCGTTAACTAAGCATTTCTTAAGTATGACTGAAGTTTAATGCCTATCTGTCACAAACTAATTTTCCAGATGGAATATTGAATATTGATTTTCGCATTTATACAAAAGGCTGTTATATTAACAAGCATTCGCACGTTGGTGCATTGATGTTATGGAAAAACTTATCCGCAGCTGTACTTTCTTTTCCTTTTGTTTTGCCTGGGGAATTGTCCCGCTCTGGGCGGAGCGGGAGGGCGTGTCAGACTCTTACTGGCTAAACCCCACCCGTGTTCCTTCAGTTGCCTGTAGGCCAGGGGCCACGGTATCCCTTTCGGACTTTCCCGCGACCCCGGCAGGTATCGGTCATCTCGTTCTCGTTGACGTCCCGTTTACGGTGGGACAAACGGCCGAGTCCATCAGCAGGGTCAGGGCAATTTTAGTAAGAAAATCAATAAGGGTTCTCCACCAATCTTATAGTTTTCAGTATTACCTACTCAGACTTTTCGATAAACGTTCGGTATAATAAATCTACTCGTGCGAGGCAACTGGTCTGCAATTACATCAGCATAATGAATCGCCGTTTGATTACGATCTAACGCTTTTTTCTTTCACTTTCGTAATATTTTTATGCAAGAGAATATTGACTGGACTACAAGCCAATAATGAGGTTCATTGAACTGTCGAAACTAAGGAAGTGTGACTTCGTTTGTTTGTGTAGTCGCTTTTGGTAACCGGATCACAGGTGATTGACACAGCACGGTTGAGCGAAAATTATGTCCACCGTGACGTACTTATCCAAATTTTGCAGGGCAATTTAACCTCATCATCGAAAAAGTTGGCAACGTCGCAAATAGCTATCAAATATTTACCTGTTTTGATTAATTTGGCAATATTACTGTATGGAAGGGTGTGGCCCAGTGGTAACGGCCGCGACTTAACAGTTGTAGGTCGTGATTTCGAACCGAAGCAGACACTTTGTGTAAATTATTTAATCACCACAGCTCTCAAAACGGTGAAGGAAAACATGGTGAGGAAACCGGCATGTCCTAGAACCAAAAATTCGAAGACATGTGACATCTACCAACCCGCACTGAGCTTGCGTGGTGGATTACGGCCAACTCTCACAGAGAGGAGACCTGGGTCCCAGCAGTGGGAACTTTATTTGTTGATTAGTGTTAGTGATTAAAGTGAGTGGAAATAAGAAATATAGCTAACTAGTAAACTAGAATATTAATAATGAATTGCAATTATAGCACTGAATTTGATGTTGTAAACTTGCAAACGCTTTAGGTGTAAAAAAGGCACTTGGAAAGTATTCAAATACTTTTTTTACATCTAGAACTAAATATTCGGTGTTACGATATTAATTATTGCATTTCATAATCAATATTTAGTTCATTAGTTAGCCATTTTTCTTATTTCCATACACTAATATTGCCAAATTAATGAAAACAGCGAAATATTTGACAGCTATTTGCGACGTTGCCCACTTTCTGTTTACGCTCTTAAGTGTAAATGTATTTAAAGGTTCTTTTTCTGACTTCAAACTGACCAAGAGTATGTGACAGGGACCAGAATAGAGTAGGCTCTTTAGCTGAAAGAAAATACAAAGGCATTGACACAAACTCACCTCCACACACTATCTTCTTCTCTGAAGGTAGACCGTATATAAGCACACTCCTTGTTAACCACGCTTCTTTCTTCAGCTGCCGTTCTTGCGGCTCTGATCTGCCTGATAAGGTCCCGGAGACGGGTCGGAGTCGGCATCCGCACTGAAACCGGCGCGACTGTTACGGACGACACACACACATAGAAAGCATTGATCAGTGCTAGTTTGGAGTGCGTTATCTTAAACTAGATGATGTCAAACGTGATTGGTGAATCATTGTCGAATCGATTATGAGAAAGTTTCTGATTGGTGACGCAATTTTGGATCAATAGTCTGTGTTGATAGACGAGCAGAAGGTATAATTAACGACTAAAGCCTCGTGCAGACTGGCGCGAGGCGACACCGGTAATTGTTCTACCGTGAATAAATAATAATAATGTATTTATTTCCAAGTATATGGTATTTTGAGATCTTACACTAATAATGTTCCACATATACTACCATTGCTGGCGTAGAAATATAAAAAAAATTATAAAAGTTAAGCACATTCAAATCATCACTAAATTAATTAAAATGTCATAAAGTAAAATAAAAATTAATTTGTTATGTCCAAAATACAAGTTCTAAAGTCAAAGTAATACAGTGATATTAAGATTAATTGTAATGTCAGAAAATATAATTAAAATGTCAAAATATACAATGTTATGTCCAAAATATAAGCTCTATAGTAAAGTAATAAGTAATTATAGATATTATGCCAAAATACTAATAACATAGAATATTCATTACAATTTCAAAAATTATGATTTAAAAATTCATTAACTGAATAAAAGCACATCTCTAATAGCCAAACAAACATTTTACATTTAAATTTATCTATTGGTAACATTCTGAACGCAGATGGTAATTTATTATAAATTTTGATCGTCATACAACTTGCATTTCTACTATAGAGATGCAGTCTCTGAGGAGGAACTAAAAGTGAAGTTTTTTTAGAAATTGTTTAGTTAGTCGCGTCGCGACTTTATTGAATTTTTACCCGCAAAAATATGATTCATTATTATGTTCTCATTCGTAAATAGATTAATGAGCGTTATCTTGCATTTATAAATTGATTTTCTAAGAGTACTTTCTAATTTACTTAGAGTCATTTCACCGCATAACTTCAGTAAGCCTGTTACAAGTGTCCAAGTATCATCGTTCCGCGTTCAATTTGTGAAAAGCACAAGTTTAAAAGCCTCTTTATCCACTTACAAAGTGTTACGATCAATTAACCGGGAACGATACAGTTACGATGCGCTAACTTTGCGAGATAGAAATTATAGTATTCGCAAGCAAAGTAACGAGTTTAACTGTAACAAGATAGACATTTCAAGTAATATTCTGAATTTGATTTTGAGATAGCGTTATTTGGCTAAGTTATTAATTTCAGCGAGTCAAATATAGGTACCTAAGGTACTTATCGGGATTTTGTACCTCTTGAATTGCTAAATAAAATGAAGCCGTATCAAAGGCTCTTAAAGGTCATACTCATTTCAAGTAATTTTCTACACAATTTCTCAAAGGTAACATTAACATCATTACGTTTCTTTATCGATTTCGACGATAATTTCATGTGGTGAATTTAATTGGTTAGTAAATAGCTGAAAGCAAACTTCGATATGATTAAAAATGTTATGTTATTTTATATTATCTTAAATACCTATAAAATATTAGTATTCCTAAAATTAAATTAGTCAAGGTAAGAAGGCTAACTGAAGTTATGTAAAAAGTAATAAATAGTCGTGCAATGTCATAGACAGGCGCGACGCGACACCTGGTCTTAGAGTATACAACACCTGGTAGAACAATTTCCGTGAAGTTTTTATAGAAATTGTTCCACCAGAGTCGGGTCGCGTCTGTCTGCTGAAGCTGCGGCCTTTATTCATGCTTGCAAGTTGCGTCGATTTAAATATGGTTCTAAAGTGCAGTTTCCATTCAATGTGTTGTCTGACCCGTCCATAATTTATTGAAAACTGCACTCAACAATCAAGACTAGTTCGTCAAAGATTTTTTACCTATTTTCTGATTTTTGAACTAAGCTGCTGAATCTATTGTATACCATATTCATTGAAGTAAAGGTTCATGTGAAATAAAAATAGGGTAGTGTATATTTTTTAAGCTTTCTTGAAAATGTTAAAGCAACTAACTGTATGACGGAGGTAGGGTTGCCAACTTTTTAGCAAAAAATCTGCTGTTCCATACATTAAGACCATGTAGATATTGCACTTTTATATGAAACAGGAGTTTTTTTTATAACTGATGATAAATTTCAAGGATGGGGTTCAGAATCACGTACTGAATCCATGGTAACAGGCTTCGTCGATGTCCCTGCCACCCAGTATAGTAGGGTTGGCAACCCTAGATGGAGGTTCCACTTATAATTTGGCGGCAGTTTGGTTCTATTGACGCTACACTGATTGTCTGCGTATATTGATAAATGGATGATGCAATAATTAAATATTTTAATAATTGTCGCCAATCTCAAGACGAGCTTGATCAAATTGCTGTCTAATTAATGGAGGAACCTCTGTCTACGTCTAGTAGTATGTCTTTACCTTGACTAGATAAACGATCTACTTTTTCAACATGGTTTATGGACTATGCTTACCTCTTTCTATGGCCTCATTTACCACTTGTTTTATAGTGGCAATATTAAATGCCGGGTTGAACCTGCAAAAAAGACCGAAGTTAGATCACAAATATTCAACACTAGTTACTACGCCCCCTAGTTTCACCCCTATAAGTCTCGATCCCATGGGAATATCGGGATAAAAGATATCCTATGTCCTTTTCCAGGTCATGGTCTGCCCATGTTCCAAATTTCATCCAAATCCGTTCAGCTGTTTTAGCGTGAAAGCGTAACAAACAAACTCACTTTCGCATTTATAATATTAGTTAGGATTTGATCAGACATAAATACCCGGAGACACCGGTGTCGTAGCGCGACAGGAGATTTATGCCCAGCAGTGGACTGCGATAGGATGAGTTGACTAACATTAAAGAAAAACATAATTTATTATGGTTTGATTATGTAAGTCCAATCTGCCTAGCCATTTCCCAGTAATATTGGGGTCGGCTTCCAGTCTAACCGGATCCAGCTAAATACCAGTATTTTACATGGAGCGACTGCCTATTTGACCTCCACAAACCAGTAACTGGGTAATAAGATACCCCTTGGTAAGACTGGTTGTCAGACTTGCGAGCTTCTGACGACCCATAACGACTGTCAAAGATCGAACGAATGACAGCCGGGACCAACGGCTTGACGTGCTTTCCGAGGCACGGAGGAGTCTCGGTACGTAAAGATGGTCGCCCTTCCACAGACCAATCCCGGCAAGCGTAGCTTAACCTGATGGATCACCCCGTGCTGCTGTTATTACTTAGCCATGAGCTCCTCACGGTTCACAGTTTGATTATGTATGTGTTTATTAGATTTTTTTAAATCTTTTCCCCCTTATTTGTTCAATGTTGGATAACAAGTGCAATCATAGCATGATAAAATTAACTTTATTGTACTATTTCCTCAATGAGTACAGGATAAAATGTACAGATTTTTATTGGTAGATTTATGACATTCTGCCTGCTTAGCCTATTCCCTATTTTATGTTGGGGTTGGCTTCCAGTCTAATCGAGTGCAGCTGAATATCAGTATTTCACATGGAGCGACTGCCTATCTGACCTCAACAACCCAGTAACTGGGTAATACGAAACCCCTGGGAGATTTATGACATTAAGAACTTGATATAAAATCTAGATATAAAATGTGTAAAAGTTCCAAGTTTTAGGCTGGAGGGGATTTAATATTTTTATTCACTTGTTATTTTAAAAACTACTCTATTTACTTATAAAGGAAAGTTCTTTTAGTATTCACATACATCAGACTACTCTACTGAACTTAATGTCAATACACTGATACAAAAACCTGTTCTGATAACCAGTTCCTAATACAAACCGATTTGAGGGAGCCAATGTACTCCTGTGAGTTCCTAAAATGAATTTATCAATTACCCCCTTATTTATAAATGTTGCTTAAATTAATCAATGATTAATATCTGTTTAACCATATATTTGAGATGTTTAAACGACTCTTAACACTATTATAAATAAGGGGGTTTTGTATAACTAAGTCATCCCTGAATTACTTAGATAAAAAAATTA
This sequence comes from Agrochola lota, assembly GCA_947364205.1. Taxonomy (NCBI): domain Eukaryota; kingdom Metazoa; phylum Arthropoda; class Insecta; order Lepidoptera; family Noctuidae; genus Agrochola; species Agrochola lota. The sequence goes on from OX376228.1 coordinate 18,351,637, forward strand.
TGATATCATCTGCATAGTTCATAGGGGGCAATTATTGAGTGTACTCATAGATTGACAATTGGTAACTTCATGACTTTGCAATGATAAATTAGGATCAATTACCAAATGGAATTATCTGATGAATGTAGATGTAATACACGTGTTTACCTACTGATCATTGTTAGTTCTTGCACGGAGAATATTGTTGTGATATTATTTTAAACCTAACTGAACCGATTTTTTGACTAAACAAAAAAAGGGGTAAGTATAGTTTATTGAATTACTATTATTTTTGTTTTCGTTTAATCCAAAAAATATGTTAATTTTGTTTTGTAATTGCTCCTTTTTTATTTTATTTTATATTAGGTACTGTTTGTATTTCCAGTGCCTGTCCCAAAAATGCTTTTTTCTTGATTTCTTTCTTTCAATAAAAAAAAAAAACTGTTGTTATTTAGTTATCAGGGTTAAGTGGGAATTATTTCTTATTTCTTTTATTATTATTTTTAATAACAATTCAATGCATTTTTTAAATAAAATTGGTAATAGGGTATTCTTATTCTTAGCAATAATAAATGAATGGCTAAATCAAGGCCCAACTTAATTGAGTTATTTTCATACTCAATTAAGTTCTGCCTTGATTTAGAGTTTTAGTTTGAGAAAAAACAAAACTTCACATTTTATGTAGCATTTAGTTATTATTAGGACTTGAACCACTATTAATAACTGTACTGAACATACACACATCTAACAATAAAAATAAAAAATTGTGTCTGTCTGTTTGTACTGGCTAATCTCCGAAACGGCTGAACCGATTTTGACGGAACATTAACTGGCCAATAGCTGATGTTATAAGGATGAAATTAGCCTACATTTATTTTAAAAGAATTAGGGTCACACAGACAGCAGTTAGTTGAGTAATAAATCTTTTATATCTATAGATTGTCTATGATATATATCACAAATATACAAAAGCACAGGTAAGGCTACTCCAGTTATTATCAGCTCATAATACAGGTAGAAGGCTTGATGACCTCATGCCCTTTGCTCCATGAATGTCATATGCCATTAAAGCTTTGTTTACTCTAACAATACCTTTATGTAATGGCTGCGGGAATTGTATACATACTCCTATTATAGTTATAAAATTCAGACAGACCATTAGACAAAACTTGATGGAGGTAATTAAATTCATAGAGGAATTATGATATGTCTGCTTTTTTAATTGAGTGTGAGGTAAATTTTTAGGCGCATTTGAAAGTTATTCCAATAAATAATTATTTTGAATCTGTTAAGAACGAAATAAAAATATATAATTTGGAACTCTTTTAACTTCAGTATTAAATCATTTAGGCTGCAAAAGTCAATCAACAGAATCTTGTACCTAGTGTAGGAATTAATACATTAAACTATTCATATAAATAATTTATTTTGCTCATTTATTAATAATGAAAGAAAGAAAATACATTTATTTAATTGAATGTAATTTAAGTGAAATAGTAAAATTATTGAACAGGTGATTAATGAAATAATTAAGGGTCAAGTTTAGTGAATGTAACACATACAAATAACTATGAATATTACCCAGTTGTTGTGATGGAAATATGAAAGAATAGTACTATTCACTTCACTCACATCACAACAATATAAACAATGAGATCATGATCAACCGTTTTACATTACTGATGATAAGTAGCAATAAATAACATTTTATCTGTCAGTAAATGTTCTTTTATTTACTTGTACTATCGCAATTTTTTGTAAACATGTTTCACAAGAACTGCACAATTTATACAAAATGTAATTACTCAGGAAACCATGGAAGGTAAATGTTCAGCTCTAACCTATTTGGCAAGGAAAATAATAACAATATAATTTACCCGGATTCAGAGCCGTTCATCTTGTCCGTTTTATCAATCCTTTACAGGAAACAACAGATGTTTTTTGCGGTTCACGAACACAGGTAATCTTACTTCACGGGGGCCAGGTGCAAATAACGAGAGGTCAAAAACCAGTCAAACCAAAAACCACTTTGATACAAAAACTATCACTGGAATACTCTTAAAATCATAACGTAAGCAACTAAAAAGGAATTTACACGTATTTAGTTTAGTCTGCGAGCATTTTATTTCGTCACAAACCATAAAAATGCAAGTGAAATCGCATGCCACCTTTGACTAACTTCTGTCATATTTTCACTTCTAATTAAAACTCAAATGCGGCATTTGCTTATTTTTATGTTTACTTATTATCACAGAAAAAGTGCTTTGTCAAAACTTAACGCTTTATTTTAATAATTACAAAGAAATAATACAATTGCCAGCTGACATTTCCGTGGTGCGTTGCAAGAAATTCAACATGGCCGCCGTGACTCGCACATGACGTTTGCTTAATTTTTGATCAAATAACTTTCCTTATTTTATTTCAGTATGTTTATCATTTAATTTTTTTATATATAACGAAGTGTAAATCATATATATTATTTCATACGTTTATTTAGTGTGAATTTCTAAATAGTAACCAAGTTTAAATCAATTATGAATTAAACTGGCAACTTGTGAATCCTGAACGAACGCTACGTGGAAAACCTTTTTGGAAAACGGAAAACTATTTCCGCTCTACTCCATTTTTGCTCCTGTGCATGATTGACATGTTTACAGAGTGGAATTTATTCAACAGATTTCACGAGGCATTATCATGATCTATGTATTATATTAGTATCAGCTATTATTAATAATTTATATTTTCACCTACCTTCTGTTTTGTTCTGGCGGCAATACACTCCAATCAACTTCATACATAGGATATGCCATAATTAAAATTTAAAACCACACTATCAAAATTTCCTAAAATTACTTTAATAAATACATTTCACAAGCTATGCCACAATATTCCACGACGGTGTAAACTGTACTGTTATCAGAAGTGTTTTATCAGGTGCAGGTACTCCTCAAATATCCAGTCACAACGTATCTCTTATCAAAGGTACAATTTATCACTGAAAAAGGATAGCAATACAGCACCGGTTCTAATAATGTTTTATTCTTAAATGTCAATAGTGTATGTACAAAACAATGGGCCGTACGAGTCACATCATTATCTTAATAGGAAAACTAATTATTATTCATTGTATCGGTAGTGTCGTTCGGTCGGGCGTAAGACATATTATACATGCACCGGGTGTAGGTGTCGCCTTTATAAGTTATCGTCGTGGTTGCGCGCCGGTCGGTCGACGCTGTTTCTCTTTATACAGTCCACTAGCCATCTGATGCCTTCATCCACTCCATCCCTGTAAAGGAATTATTATGAGTAAAGAGGTCATAATTAAAAATAAATTAACAAACTAGTTTTTCTTGTTCTTTGGAAATTGTGTCTTAATGATAGTTAATTACACACTTCAATTAACTTTTCTTTAAGGATTTTAATTCCATTTCTATTCTATATAAATTAGATAAGTAAAAAAGTAGATTTTAAACAACTCCTTGTTAGACTTTAATTTTAATTAAGTACGATATTTATATTTTTGACTGGCTTGTAAAATTTGTTGGATATTAAAATATTAGTAGTTGCAGAACGAATTTTCATAGGACAAGTTTAGTATGATTTTGGGTGATTAGCATAAACTTAGTAACTAATTGTATACTATGTACCATCGGTACTAATCAAATAATTACGTAAGTCAGCAACATGAGCGCTTACGCAACTATTTATCGCCGTCAATCTATTAAGTATCAGTGGGATGGGAGCTAAAGTTATACAATAGACATGTCCATATAGGACCGTACTCACTGCGAGCATTCGCTTCACGATTCATCTTGCAAACGTTCGTTGCGCGAGCTTTTGTTTTGTAACGAATATTCATTAGCGAAACGATCGTTCGTTCGCGAGCATAGAGAATTTGTTATGCATGTTTGTATTAACGTACTCATCAAAACTGTTTCGCGAATGAACGTTCATTGCATAACAAACGTTCGCATAAAGAATGTTTACAAAACAAATGATTGAAGCGAATGCTTGCGGTGAGTACCATCCATTATACAATCTGAAAACACATGAAAATCTGTCTTTTGCTGCTTTTACAAAAATGTACTGGTTTCAGGTTTCTAAATCGCAGATTGACGAAATAGTGCTCTTACATTATATTTAAAGTCCCAAAACTTAAAACAAAAACAGTAATTATCAGTGACGAAACTTTTTTGTTATCTACGATATCGAACACGACAATATTTTTATTTACTATCGAAAAAGATTAAGGGGCTTGAATATTGGGGAGGGTAGGGTGGGGGCGAACATTTTGATGTTTTTCTAATTTTATAGGGTTTTCAAGCAATACGTCAATAGCTCAGCGCAACAGCCTACCTGGGGCAAAAGTTATCTTAAATTGGTTCACCTATTTTCTTGTACCATACAAACAAAATAAAAAAATACGGGAAGCAGCGAAACAGGATGGAAATAGCCCGATACTAGATTGAAATAGCGCGAATTATGCGTTTGCAGCGAGAATTTGGGAAATATCTCACCAAGACGCCACGGTGGCGCAGAAAAGTTGCGTCGCGAACAAAGACTACGGTTAGCTGCGTAACCAAGCGGACGCCAGGTGATCTACCAAACATAGAGGTGTATAGATCAAGTTGGCAGCGCGACCTGGCGACGTCGCCATGGCTTCCTGGTGAGGTATGGCCGTTTCTCTTCTATACAACGGATTATAATATTTATCTATGCATTTACCCAGTGAGAGCAGAAATGGCCATAAGCATAATATCCCTCGCACCAATGAGATGAGCGTTCTGGTTGAATATGGGCTTCACAGTGTGAACTCCCATGCAGTCTGGAATGTCTTGTTTGTTGGCTAACACGAGCAGTGGGACCCCGGACAGGTGCTCTGAAGCTATCATTCTGTCTGAAACATATAATATAAGGTGCTTTTAGAAATATTTTGATGAAAATAAAATGATTTTTTGTATGGGGAACAATAATTTATACGAGCACCACTCAAACCTGCAAGCATTGGTATACCCTGATTTATAGTATTTTAAATAGGTTGACCAGCAAAATTGCTCAGTTTTAATTAAGTTATCATCAATCAATACTTACACGTTTTAGTAATTTAAATTACGATAGCATCATTAAAGGCGAACCATTTGATTTTTTCTATAAATTATAGAAATTCAAGAAATTCATAGTCCCTTGAATTTGAAACTATACAGTTTTGCACTAAATCTGCAGATTTTCTCCCAATCTTATATGTATTAATATTTGCTGATCTATTTAATATTACCTACTTCTTTTGGAGTTATTATTATGATTGCGTTTTGGAGGTCAGATAGGTAGTCGCTCCATGTAAAATACTGATGTTCACTTGCATCAGGTAACATGGAAGTTGACCCCAATGTAGTTGATAAAAGGCAGCAGATGAAAATGATTTTGGAAAATATTGCATCAAGAATATCTTCATTTTTCTATAGAGAGAAAGTTAAGTAGAGTAATTACTAACCAAAGGTTTCCTTCGACTCTGAAATTCTTTCTCTGTCAGAAGAGTCTACTATGTAAATGACTGCGTGGCACTCTGCATAGTACTGAAAACATTTAATTTATAAAGTAATTATTTAATATAATTTTAAGTAAATTTAATGTAGGTACCTAAATTGCAGTCTTGTGCATTTTGTTTTGCTATACTTGAAATCAATCTTTATCACACAAATTTGTAGATTTATCAATAACTAGCTTCCGCCAGCGTCTTCGCCCGCATTATATCTTAGTGAATTATAGCCTCTATTACTCAGTGCGTATTACAATAATAGCATTCTGCTGCTGAAAGAATTTTTTTAAATCAAGCCAGTCGTTTTTCAATTTATTCATTAGAAAAAAAATACAAATCTGTCTTTTTAATATTAGTGTAGATTTTTTTTTTCTTCGTAACACATTGTGATCGGCTTGGAAAGCCCCTAGCAGATTGTTGTGGGAGTTTATTAACAGGAGACTCAGGAGAGAACTATTCCTCCAGTGAGGAGGCTGTCTCTTATTAAATTAGGATTTGTTAGTGAACAAGGTCCCTTAATAAAATAATAAAACTGGCTCTACTATTACCAGTATGCTTACAAACCAAGAATTTAACATATTATTCATATTGGACTGTGGTCAGCAAAAGTATCGTTTTCTGATCACAAGCCCTGAATTTATTTACATTAAAAATGTTATTTATGTGAGATATATACTTTATCCCAAAGAGACTGCAACTCCTGCTGCCCGCCGAGGTCCCAAAAGTTAAGCCTCACGCCATCCACATCTATTTTGCCTATATTCAATCCAACTGTTGTTGTTATCCTATTGGGGTTCATTGCTTTGTATTTCTTGGTAAATTTTGTTTTTGTAGCCTCCAGATATGTCTGCGAAATATGAAAAAACTCAAATATAATCATTCAAAATTGTTTTAGGAAAACTTTTAATGCGAATTCGTACCTAAATAAGTTTTAGTTGTACATTTATCTAGTATCAATAATTATTTACCGTTTTGCCTGCATTGTCAAGTCCTAATATTAACACACAGTATTCGTCTTTTTGCACCAAGTATTTGTAAAACCCATTTAGTAATGTGTACATTTTATATCATTTTACGAAGTATCTACTTTGCAAAAAAAATATTTACAACTGAAACAGCAGCAACTATAAAAATGAAATATAAAAATGTCATCAATAGTCACTGTAATAAAATTAACAACTTCTCTGTAACATTATGTATCATTATCTCTTTCTAAAACAAAGAACAAAATAAGAGGTGGACAGCAAATAAAGTTTAAAATGTATAATAAAACTGGAATAGAACGCAACTTCAGAAGAAAAAAAACCAGTCGCTGTTGTCGTTTATCCGTCAAAAATGACATCAGGTGTCAGAGTCCTCAAGCTGCTTTCCGAATTAGAACATAATCGTTCACAGCTCTGACATCAATCATTTGCGTTCAGATTAAGATACCACGATTATGATAGCTGATGGCTGTCAACAGTCCGGAACACTCGTGAACGCGCTCACAGTGCTCGCTCAACGTCAACACACGAACACATTTCTTTGTGTTTAGACCACAAATTTTCTTCTTCGAAAATGCCACGTTAGTTTAAAGTTATGATGCGGTCAAGCGACTCAAAACAAAACAGCACAACTGTCATTATTGATAGCGCTCACGGTGATATTAAATGTAAGGCATGTTCGCCTTTCTGCCGGGGTCGCAGGAGAGTCCGAAAGGGATACCGTGGTACTCTTGCAACGTACAGACAACTGAAGGACCACGGGTGGGTTTTAGTTAGTAAGAGTCTGACACACCCTCCCGCTCCGCTCAGAGCGGGAGAAGTTATTTGATAATTTCCCACCCTAAAAATAAAATAAAAGGGCATGGTCGGCTTTATCGCAAGATGGCGCATGTCATGACGTCATCTATGATATGACGATTAACAGGACATCGATAACGCGCTCATGCAAATTCGGTACGTGTGTTAGCACGCTCAAATCTATTACTGCGCAACTCGGAATGCAGCCTCGTTGGTTGCCAACATAGATATTTATTTTCTTTTCCAACGTGGCAATGCTGCCAGCCTTTTGGGCACTTTTCCAACTGACAGCGATGAGGATGAATTTTTTGTTGCCCAATGAGCTCTTCCTTAATTTTTATTTTTATTTCCTCTGTATACTTGTACATAATTTATATATTTTAGTGTTAGATGTATATTTTAGATTATATTTATATTTCATCAAAATCATCGTCAACCTTAGAGCGTTTTCAGATTGTCCGATACGATATCGGTGCCGGACACCGCCGCGCCGTTAGCCGAGATCCGAAATCCGATACCATGTAGTATCTTCACATATGCCTGATGATATCGATCCGATTCGGCCATTTTTTACCGACTTCCAAAAGTAGGAGGTTATCAATTCGTATGTTTATATTTTTTTAATGTATGATCGGGCATAACTCCGCCTTAGATAGACTAATTTGCAAAATTATTTTTTTATTTGAAAGGGTATACTTCTGAGGTGGTTCCATTTATATCAGGTTAGGATCTGATGATGGAATCCTGGAGAAATCGAGGGAACTCTTCAAATATTATAGATACACCTATAGCGATTTGGGTATTTTTTAAAGTAACTCATGCAGTTGCTCTTGGAAATCACAATTTGGTGAAGTGGAACTGATGATGAAGACCACAGATGGCCACCGGAACTACTCAATGGGTTGCGATTCGCTTACTCAGAGCGGGAGAAGTTATTTGATAATTTCCCACCCTAAAAATAAAATAAAAGGGCATGGTCGGCTTTATCGCAAGATGGCGCATGTCATGACGTCATCTATGATATGACGATTAACAGGACATCGATAACGCGCTCATGCAAATTCGGTACGTGTGTTAGCACGCTCAAATCTATTACTGCGCAACTCGGAATGCAGCCTCGTTGGTTGCCAACATAGATATTTATTTTCTTTTCCAACGTGGCAATGCTGCCAGCCTTTTGGGCACTTTTCCAACTGACAGCGATGAGGATGAATTTTTTGTTGCCCAATGAGCTCTTCCTTAATTTTTATTTTTATTTCCTCTGTATACTTGTACATAATTTATATATTTTAGTGTTAGATGTATATTTTAGATTATATTTATATTTCATCAAAATCATCGTCAACCTTAGAGCGTTTTCAGATTGTCCGATACGATATCGGTGCCGGACACCGCCGCGCCGTTAGCCGAGATCCGAAATCCGATACCATGTAGTATCTTCACATATGCCTGATGATATCGATCCGATTCGGCCATTTTTTACCGACTTCCAAAAGTAGGAGGTTATCAATTCGTATGTTTATATTTTTTTAATGTATGATCGGGCATAACTCCGCCTTAGATAGACTAATTTGCAAAATTATTTTTTTATTTGAAAGGGTATACTTCTGAGGTGGTTCCATTTATATCAGGTTAGGATCTGATGATGGAATCCTGGAGAAATCGAGGGAACTCTTCAAATATTATAGATACACCTATAGCGATTTGGGTATTTTTTAAAGTAACTCATGCAGTTGCTCTTGGAAATCACAATTTGGTGAAGTGGAACTGATGATGAAGACCACAGATGGCCACCGGAACTACTCAATGGGTTGCGATTCGCTTACTATAATATGGTTGGCAAGCAATTTGAGCTCGTCCCAATGCATTTGGAGAAGTGGAGCTGACGGTGAAGTACCAGGAGAACTCCTCAACGATTAACGTCCCTGCATCGTGAAAAGCAATGTTTTGTAAAAGATGATGAGCAATTGACATTAGGCTATTGTAACTTAGATACATTACAAATTGACTTACTAAAAAGCGAAAAAAAAAAACTTAAAAAAAAACGTTTTTGTCAATGACTTTGTGCGGACAGGGTGGTACTTATGGCAGACTATAATAGAAAACTTTATTAGCTGTAGTATTTTAATTATTTGAGCCGCAAACAAACATGTGTGCGCAGACGGTATTGGATTGCTCCCGCTGTATATCTAGTCACCTAAACAACATTACCAAAAAACAAGATAGACCAATGTCTATCTTCCTCGTGAGTTTCGTCCCACAAGCATGGTCTAGATTCTATTAATTCAATTTTAAATACCTATGTCGTATTTAAATGATGACGACGTCATGTTTAGAAACAAACTTGAAAACAAAACGTGCACAAAATGGCCATTTCCGCCACGCCACGCCGCTGTCGGCCCAGGGCCCAGGGGGCGTACTCTCTAAGCGAAATCCGTAGTTTCGGCCGTCGTTACGGGCGCTTCGCTTTCTCTCTCACTTACAGACATACCGTAAGTGAGAAGGAGAGTGAAGCGCCCGTAACGACGGATTTCGCTTAGGGAGTAGGCCTCCAGTAACGCATACAAGAGACTTGACTTGACTTTTGAATTTTGAATTGTTGAATTTTGACACAGAGAAAATGTATGTATAGCACACATACATACATTATCGTACGGTAGCCCACAGGCGTCCGATGGCGCCGCCAACATATCGGTATCGGATCCGATAACGGAACGGAAAATCTGAAAGCCAGGTACATAATTCATATATTTTACTTGCCCCGATATCGTATCAGCGTCGAACCGATATCGTGTCGGACAATCGGAAAACGCTCTTAGTCGTCTGCTTAGCCTTTCAGTCTAACCGGATGATGAGTCCATTTAGAACAAACGAGCGTTTGTGCGTTCTATCTCCACTCTACTAAATTCTCTTTTTGTAAACAGAGAAAAGAGCATTCTTTCGTTGCTTATATACTCATCACTAACATTTTAAGAATACAAGAAAATTATTATTTTGCTCGGGTTCTATGTTCATTTGGTCTAAAACCGTCATCGAAATACAGCATAATCAAAAGAAGTCTCTTTTCTTTTTTCGTGAGTGTCTAAAAGCGCGTCCGCGTCGTCGGCGCAAATAAACTACGTCGTGTCCATAGAGCCTTACTCCAAAACCTAGCTAGCCTTCCTGTAACCAAAGTTATGGCTGCTACACACATGTCCGGGTCGCCACATTCTATTCGGCAGAATTTCTTGAACAATAAAGCTGACCCGAAGCAATTATTACACATATTCGGCTTTCATTCAGCTCGTGCCAATATCATATTTATCCATAAATTCGGCCGAGAGAGGTCGTGCTGTCGACGCCGGCTAAAGTGTTCGAGTCTGCAATCCAGCGCTGCATGCAGGAGCAGGTACGCGGATAGTTATCGGATGCGCAGCATGGGTTCCGAGTTCCGACCGGCGCGGCGGCGCGTAGCACTGCAGGTGGTGCCAGCAGTAGATGCAGGTGTGCAGGTTGACGATGTGTATTTTTTTATATACTTCCTAATAAAACACGTTTTTATAATAAAAAGCGTTAGACCGTTATTATATTTATTCAAAAGCGTTTGACACCGATATTCTACTACAGAAGCTCCCAGACGCGGATGCACACACTCCGCGCCACCACCGAAGTCCTTTTGACGCGGGGTAAAAAAAGATTTAGTTCCACAGTTTTCCGCCGGCCTTCTTTCGTGGCGGGCACTCTACTATCACTGGTTGTCAATGTCATTTTTAATCAACCGAACAGGATAAAGCGAATACGGTAGTTCTTGAAGAGTTTGGTACTTTGGGCTCCAATAAAGCCAAAAATCAAGAGTTCAACTCGGATTTAAAATTAATTTGAAAATAATCGCAAAATGCCTCCTAAAAAAAAAAAAGCAACAACTACAACAACATCTTCTGGGACAACTGACACTCAAACAAATATACTATTATTAGATGACAGTGATAAGTCTATAACTCCACGTTCCGTGAGCCTGACCCTAATTCTTAAAGGAACTCCGACTGGTTCAGGAGAATTTAATTTGTTGGCCTACTTTAACGGAATTACTTTACTATCAGGAAAATGGGGTAATGACGAGATTCTTGAGACTGAAATGCTGCCCTTTCTAAACCTTTACGATCCAGCTATTCAAACAATGGTCGCGAATACGCCTTTATTTCTTGTACTGCGTGCCGTTGGAGGAAAATCTGCAAAGGATCCAGATCCTTTAAGTCATCCGGAAAACCGTGCTGGTGCAAGTGTAGATTTATTTCCACTGCTATTGGGGGAACAAAAAATATTGGTAACATTACCGTTAGTTTGTATACAAACAGGGGAAAGGACCGATTGTTCAGTTATAGTTCGTGCCATCTCGCTTGGTATGAGAGATGATAACCGTGTTCCTTTAATACTTACTATGATTTCAGTCCATTGTTTGCCAGTAGCGAAAGATAACACATTTTATGTGAGTGCCATTGGATTAAATGAAATACACGATCCAAAGGCTATAAACTTTAATTTATCCCTGAGCTCGCCAAGTGCTGAGAAAATTGTGTTCGCAGCTGTCAGCGCTGCCGGCTATGCTGCCAATACAGCAATGAACGTCCACACTCAGGATAAGTTTGTTCCAAATGATTTACGATGTCGAGATACTAAACAATGCCGTTCTTTCTACTGGAACGCTATGAGACGAGTGCTAGTTGAACCAGAGAGTCTATATCAAAGGTTATCGTCACCATTTATGATCGAAGTGGCGGGTGTGCCAAGAACTGGAAAAATTGATACACGAGGACGTTATATGGGATTAGTAGATGCAAGAGTGTTATTAGAACCAGGTCAAATAGGCGTGACTGTTTGTTCGAAGTTGCTACTTTATAATGAAGCTCATACACTTGACGATGTCGGCCCACTACTGGAGCTCCCCCCCACGAGTGCTAAAGCTAGTGCGCGTGACGCGGATTCAACTATAATGGATGAATTTGGACATAATGCTTATGTTGTGATAAGATTCGATTTAACAGATCCATTAGTTCCTAGGACTAATTTGGAAAAACTTTGTGAAATAATCGGGTTTCATCTACCAGAAGAGACCGAAATCCCAATAAAAGAATCAGACTCCGATAGTGTCCAGGTTGATCTTGGTATTGATGCGAAGACAATAAGAAAGGAAGGAGGTGCTCTGGCCGTACATAAAGAGCTAAGTGGGTTAGCTTGTAAGGGTTTGATACCAATGAACCAGGGTATAAAACGAACTGCTGCGAATCGTCTACTGATGCGAGTAAGAACAATGCTCAAAAGTTTCCCTCCGGGAGAATGCTCCTATATAGATTATGAGGACACAGTGACTGGCCAACATGCTGCAAGTAGACGTGCAGTGACAGCATCTTTTGCACCGCAACCCCCACCACCTCGTCTTCCGGCTAAGGCCGCTGCAGCGAGATGTCGAATTGCCGGAGATACTAGAATTGCCGATACACATTTGGAGACTTCCATAAAAGTGGCAGAAAATCGCGCAAGTTCGTTAATTTCTAAGATTTTACGCTGTTTAGAAGATCGCAATGATGAAGATGCTAGGAATTACTTGTTTGAAGCTTTAAGTAGCTTACCTACGAATAGATATTTACTATGGATTTTTGGTGGCCTAGACTTTGATCGAGGAAAGGATGCCACACTTAAAGCCGGTGCAGCCCTACGTCTTGCTGTAAAAGATTCAAATTCAGACGGCACAGCAACTTCAATTGGTTGGGCGGCCCTTCATACTTTTCATCATTGCAACGGTAATATCTATGCAGCATTTGTTGCTGCCATGAGAATGAGAAAAGCCTTTTCGCTACCCGTAGAGTGGGATCAGATTATAGTGCGATGGACTGAAACCAGTGGAGAGGAAGAAATATATTGGATGCCTGAAGTCGTATCAAGTGATAACCCTTTATTGATTGCAGCTGCGTTTTTTCTATGTCTTCGATGCTTTAAATTTTCCGAGAAAATATTGCAGTGTGTTGAGCATGGCTGTGCTAGCCGTGGCAGTGACTGCATTAAATATCAACTGAGTCCGGATGTGTATTACTTGCGAGCTGCCTCGCTTGTTTTAAGGCGTGACCTGAAATCTGCGATGGAAAAGGTTCTTGAATCTATCACGAAGTTTGGTCCTACGCCTAAAATGTCGCAAATGCGTGCAACTTGCCTCACTCGTATTCGTAACTGGGATAATGAATGTGAGAAAGCATTACTGGAAGCAGAAAGAGCCGGTTCCTCGCTCTGTTCCTCGCTTCTGTATTCAGCAGCTTTGTCCGACTTGAAGTTGAATCCTATGTTGGCTTTGCAGAGAGCTGCGCGTGCCCATAAAAATAACCCTTCGGGTCATACAGCTCTTCTTATTGGACGAATTTATGTTGCAATGGACAAGCAATGGTTTGCTGAACGTTGGCTGTCCGTTGCTGTTAACACTGAGCCCCTGTTAGCAGATGGATGGGCCATGCTGGCTATACTGGCAATGTACAACAGAGAGATAGAAAAAGCGAGAGCCATGTTGCGAACAGCAAGGCAGGCGGGCCCGGTCAGTGCAGATATCGAAAAAGAAGTGAATCAACTCATGAAAATAGTGGAACTGGACCAACTGCCAGACTTTCTTGTAAAAAATCTTTGTCTTTGCGATCATGTTTGAAACCTGCCAGTTTGCCTACCTATGAATTAAGGGTAATATTCACAGATCGCACTTTGACTTTGCTAAGTAAAGTAGTCAAAGTGCGGTCTGTGAATCTTGCTCTAAGAATAAAGTATTATGTGTTTTCATAATTGTTTTTAAATTCAGAATAATGTCTTTTAATGCATGTTACGCAGGATTAGATTAATTAATTTTCCATTTATAATATTTAGAATTACACGACTAAGAAAATAATTATTGTGTTTTTTTTCTATCACGAAAATGCGGCTAGGTGTACCGACATACGATGGGAGGTAGCTAACAAGAACATTTACGGCGGGAAAATTCAAAATAATTAGGTTCGTTTTTCAAAAATGCTGTAGGTACCTAAGTAGATAGAAAAGAAATATAGCGATAAATATGATGGCATACTTATTAATCAATATTCCTACGAATAAAGCAAAGACCATCATAAAACAGTCAAAATAGTACAATAACCATAACGTTACCTACGCCAACGTCACAAACACCAAAGTGTCAACTGGTTATTTATAACCACAATCTCGTTGCAGAACGTAAACTTGTGCTATATAACTACCTCAGTCGGAAACTAGGTTAGATTACAACAACAGTTTAATACTGTTATCATGATAAGCTGATAGCACCCAATCGACATCAATATGAAGTCAGTTTCTCAGAAGCTTTAGAATCTTCGTCATTTAAAAATGACGCGCCTTTTTCTGTTTAAATAAATAAACTGATAAGTTGCGTTCGAAAGATAAAAATGTCGAATGTGTAATTTCGTACAGTCAGCGGTGTCGTGGTTGCATCACTCGAGTCGTGAGTTGCGGCCACTACGCTGTCTGTACACAAACATTTCCCGTGTGGAACGAGCGCTCTTTGTTTTGAATCAAGTTTCAAACAAGATTTCTGACATGTGAACACATAAAATCACAATGGGACTCTCAACAAATTGCTGGAAATATCTCGTTCTAACCTTCAATGTATTATTCGCAGTGAGTATATTATTGTTTTAGTGAAAACTTTACGTTTATTTCCATAGAATAGAGCTGTGGTAGCTAATTTCCCCTTTGTTGTCATAACAACTATATTAAAACAAGCACTTACAGGTAAATAACTTCCACTTTTGTCAATTCTTTTCGTTCAATTTTATTACTGATTGTAGATTATAGCAATAGAGACGCTGACACATATTTTATTCATTGCTATAATTGCAGCGACTTTTTCTTGTGAGTGCATTGCACGATCAATCTAGATAACCCAACAAAATCTAATAGCACATTACTATTTTGATAGTGGCGCTAGTAGTCCACCCTTTTCTATTTGATAGAGTGAGATAAATAGTTTTGTCGGCTAAAACGAACGACGTTTTATTTTGGTCGGCTTATAATAGTTTTCCCTAATAGTTCCGTTTATTGTCAACAGATGTCAGCGGTTGTGCTGTTCGGCATAAGCGGTTTTCTTATTTACAGGCTTTTCGTATACCGGCATTTCATTGGTGTCAATGCGGAGTACCCAGCCATACTTCTGTTAATGATGGCCATCATCACATGTTCCATAGCATGGATCGGCTGGAGAACTGCCAAGTCAATGCACCAGATTCATGTCATTATTGTAAGTATTCATTCAGTTTCGTGAGTCATGAAGACGACTGGCATGGCGTGTCAGTATTTTATAATAAACGCGTCGTTATCTAATTGATCCCAGAGTTAACAGATCAACTGTATGATTACTTTACAAAGGCCGGATGAAAGATTGAACGCTAAGAATTCTTGATACTACCTAGTATCAAGAATTCGTAGTAGTTGGTTGGTATGAGAATCTAAACAAGTACTAGGTAGCGTTAGTACCTACCTACTAAAGAGTATCTAAATAGGTACTTGCATTATCAAGCTTGAATCATGATCATTTAATTAGTTCATTAAAGGATATTGACCTCGACACTTAGAGCAGTAGTTAGGTAAATTAAATAAGTCATGTTGATCTGCTCTTTTTTGACTACTTTGCTGAATAACATACGGACCATTGCGTGCTTTTGCGGCGAAAAACATAAGCTTCAAATAGATTCATTACTTAGGTATTATTATTAATAGATGAAACTGGATGCTGATGCTATCCTTATGCAACCTCCGTTTATTATTAATCTGCACAGTCTCTCACGCCACGTTTTGCGGTTCTCCGGCAAGTTTTGAGACCGAAATCACTCTCCATTACCTATCTACAGGCCGAAACCCCCGAAACTGCCGAATTCCTGACCTCTTCTCTTCTCTTCTGAATTACTGTTGACCTCTATCTCGCCTGGTTATTTTTTTGGTGTGGTTAATGACTAACCTGGTGTCTGAGTTTTTATGCCGCCCATGGGCCTCTGACTTGGCTCGCCTTGTGGACAGCAATTAATGAGGATCTTATTGATTTTGTAATGGTATGTTTCCAGACGGGAATCCTAATAGTTCTGGTGGTGGTGATCGAGTTCTCGTGCTTCGTCTGGGCCATGGTGGTGTGGGACAATGTGGAGATCGACATCAAGTCCACCATCATGCACTACTTCGAACATGCCCTGGAGAATACTGATAGCACAAATCTAGATACTATAAGATGGGACAGATTACAAGTCAAGGTGAGGTTTGTTGAAATTACCTTTCTGCTTCAGTATTTTAACATGTCTCTAAAAGACCCAAGAGGAAACTGAAAGCCTTTATCATCTTATACTTCTGGCAGTGTTTTTGGGTTTATCTACATAAGCAATAGAAAATTATAAATATCTGACTAGTGTTCGGTATCGAGCTTGTAAAAAGCCTCTCCATGATGTGACATTTGATGCTGCCATAGACAAGCTAGTGGGCTTGGTTGTGAAAGTTTTTCACTTTAGTTCCGCTCTTCATTGTCAGGAATACATGCTAACGCTCTAGTTTTTATGCTTTGGCCAAAAATATATGTTATGAAATGAAATTGTTAATTCTGTAAATAGGATATCGGAATCACCTTTACACAACATATAAAAAAAAATGTTAGATGAGGTCGGCGTTTCCTATCTGACTACTCTGAGACGAAAGGCCGAAACAAACTCAGAAGTCACAGTCCAGACATAATCTTGGTCAGATCATGTGAAGACCATGTAGATTAGTGTCTGATATGTTCGTTATTCTCCCTTAAAGCGAAAGCGTCAAGCCGCGAAATTCAAAGTATCTTACGTTTTTTTGCAATTTGCAGATCAGTGTCAAGTTGTATGTTGGTCGAAATATGATTCGCGACCTCACGCCGATTTAGGGCTTTCCATTCTTTCACACAACCTCGCAATTTTGACTTACCTTCAAACAACCTTTTAACTGCCTCTGTTGATCTAGTGGTTAGACCACCTGTCTCGGACTTAGATGTCCCGGATTCCCAGTGTGGGCAAAATTTTCGGCTCGATTTGGTTGGTGGTAGGGCTTGTTCTAAGTCCACCTGGCTAGCTACCACCATCTTATCTAAGTCTGTCGCCATTACAACAATGTTAACAGAATTGTTGTGTTTCGGCAGAGGTGAGATAGCCAGTTTCTCTGTGGTTGAGGATACCGGGCAAGGCTCGCTTCCACCTTCAAACAAAACAAATCTTCATTTTCTACATCATCTAACCTCTTTACCTGTCATTCCAGTTTGAATGCTGTGGCGTGACAGGCCCAAGCGACTATACCTCCAAGGGCCAGGTCCCCTTCTCCTGCTGCGGCCAGGGTCCACTAGACGCCATCAACAAGCCCTACGCGTCAGATTGCTCGATGCTGTACCAGAGAGGCTGTGGGAAGCCGCTGCATGACTACGCGAGACAACAGCTCCTGTTGGTCGCAATGACGGCTTTAGCAGCGTCTATATTGCAGGTAAGTTACTATATTACAAGCCCTGTGCCCGATGGGTTTTCCCTACCGAATGTGGTGTTTGGTATAACCAAACTTATTATTAATATCATAAATAATATTATAAATGCGAAAGTGAGTTTGTTTGTTACGCTTTCACACTAAAACGACTGAATGTATTTGGATATAATTTGGCAAATACGTAGACCATGACCTGGGTTAGGTTAGGTTATACTAGGGTCGCCGGGCAAAATCCGGGAGAAAAGAAGACGATGTTTTAAAAGTTTTTATTTTATTTTGAACTTATATTTTCCATTTGAACGTAGAGACTTCAAAATATCTGGTTTTCAACTAACAAATAAACAAAACTCTTGGTAGTCCAATTTAAAATTGGAAAATGTGTGGATTTCTTTCTGCCTTGATATGTTCTTTATTAAGCGGTTTCTTTCTTTTCCATATCCATTATATTGAATATTATACTAAAATGCTCGCAGGCGGCGGTTGATACAGGTATGGACAAAACGTAGTTTCAAGTGTCGCGAGTTCGCAACTGCATTGGCCAGTAGCGCGCGTATGATTTTCGCCACTGTTAGTCATTCCGCCGGCGCGAATTTGAATTTTAAATTCCGGGGGAATTTTGTTTATTTGAAATTCCTTCTGGGAGACGCGAGATTTAAATTTTCATTGCTGAGAGGTGGGAACCCTAGTTAGGACATAGGATACTTTTTAGCACGATATACCCACGGGTCGACCCATAAGCGGGTGAAACTGCGAAACTAGTAAATGATAAATAAAAAATTGGTCATTTTCAATTTTTAATGATTTAATCACTCGTACTCAATTTTATTTTTTTCATTTTGTCTATTGTTTGTTAGTCCTGCTGCTATAAGTACATGTAACAGTTTGATCAACAAACGTAACAATTCCGATTTGTACCTAGCAATTTTTTAAGTTTCAAATGCTCATAGTATAAAATCTAATTATTGGACTTATCATGTACTAGCTGTTGGCCGCAACTTCGTCTGCGATCCAGGATAAAAAGTAGCGTATGTCCTTCTCCAGGTCATGGTCTACCCTTGTGCCGAATTTCATCCAAACCCGTTCAGCTGTTTTAGCGTGAAAGCGTAACAAACACCACAGTAGCTGCTGTGCTCTGGATTACCCATCGGCAAAAATGTTGTTGCGGTGTTCCATACAATTTTTTATTCCGTATTTAACCATTTTAGGGGATGAATTTTCATTAATCCTTCCGTAGTGCTAACCTTCGTTAGATAAGAAAGGATATCTTGTAATTTTCATGCTAGTTTAGAGGTATTAGGAACAGGGTGTAAAGTTCACTCATCCTCATTAGAAAAGGGAGGATCCTCCGACCAGACGGGTGTCGTGTTTGGCGGGGAAATGCCCAGAGGTTGAAGTCGGGAGCTTGTATATATGTTGATCGTTGATTTGTCTAACCTCAGGTCTTTGATGCATAGTTCGCCTGTGGCGATGTAGATGCCGCCGCACTACTAAAGACTTAGAACCAGCGGTTCAGTTTGTGCGTTGTCTGTCGTGAGTGAAAAAATGATTTGTAGATGATGGAGTTCAAGTTTACCATAATTTTACGGTGTCAGAAGACCACTTTTAAAGCACGTTAAGCCGTTGGTCCCAGCTGTCATTTGTAGATCGTTGACAGTTGTTACGGGTCGTCAGAAGCCCGAAAGTCTGACAGCCAGTCTTACCAAGGGGTATCCTGTTACCCAGTAACTGAATTGTGGCGGTTAGATAGGCAGTCGCTTCATGTAAAATACTGGTATTCAGCTGCATCCGGTTAGACTAGAAGCCGACCCTAACATAGTTGGGAAAAGGCTACGGAGATGAAGATGCAGTACACTCTTCACTCTGAGATTGATAGTTACGATGGAGAAGGTTATACCAGGACGATCTTATCGCTGACATTATCCCCGCCCCATTGAAAGTGGAACTCTTTATTTATTTTTAGGAATGGCTTTTTATAAAATATCGTCTCCTTACTCTCTTTAATAGCTAAATATATTATAAGCTGCCTTGCAATACGTTTTTATACATTAATAATAAGCTACCAAATGATCTCGAAAATTTTAAACACTGGATTGTTTAAAAATAAAGTTTGCGAATGGTTTGTGTTAATAGTTTCTATAGGGTCAAAGATTTCATTGACATAAAATGATAATGTAAGATACCTACTGAAAAAATTACTACTGATTATTTTATTGGCAATACATGCTATACCAACTTTTTATATCCGTGTTTTAAGCAAAAAAATATATTATTATTCCTCTACTATACATACGCGTGAAAAACATAACCTAGTCTTTGATGTCGCAGTTGGGTAATGTTTGGGCCACACTAACGGTCAAAGTCAATGCCCATCATCGCCATAAACGTGGTAATTATTTCGATAAATTGAGTGGCCACACTTGAACGGTCAACGTCAGTGCTCATTTGCCGCCTACCGAGTTATGGCCTAACGTCAAACGACAATGTGAATGCTGATAACAAATTC
The DNA here is from genome assembly GCA_947364205.1 of Agrochola lota. Classification (NCBI taxonomy): domain Eukaryota; kingdom Metazoa; phylum Arthropoda; class Insecta; order Lepidoptera; family Noctuidae; genus Agrochola; species Agrochola lota. The sequence continues at coordinate 18,371,951 of OX376228.1, forward strand.
TCGCGATAAGTTGTGGCTACACCTATAGTTAACGTTCATCATCGCGATAATCAATGGCGTTTCCCGTTGGTGTGGCTCCAGCATAAGAAACAAACGGATAGTTATTAAAAAGGCTCGTTATCGCCCGGAATAGCAGCTAAAGAGTTCTCCGTCCCCCTTATTCGATGTCCTGTCTGCGTACCACCGGCACTTATTTAAATAAAATACTTATTAATTTGAATACAAAATATCCATTTAGACTAGAAAGTAAAGTACTTGCCTTTATTTGCGAATAAATAATTGTTAATTGAGACTGCTTAAACAAGGGGTAGACATCATTCGGCTGGCTAAATGCTATAGAGGCGATTGATATCAAAACAACAATTATTTAGCTTCAATACTTTTATTTTTGCCTTTGTTTCTCCCCTAAGGACTAGGGTCGATCCTTTCATGGCCAAACGAAGCATTAATCTTGAGGGTGCCAAGATGAATACTAATGTCGTCTCGTCTGGTGAACATATTCTTGAGAGTTAAGAGTTTTAAGGGAATGCACTAGAATATTGATAGGGATTTTCAGATAACTATCTGAACTATCTTGTACGCAGGCTTTGCAAAAAACGATAAATTGAGGATTTAAGGACGTTGCACGTATGCTGCTTGATGTCTTATTTCTTTATCGTCTGGATCTAATTGCCTCTCGCCAGAGAAAAATGAGCAGAAACTCCTTTGGCGTACTAAGGGCCCCGGGGCGGCAGGTGCGGTCAAAACAAGACTAAAATATCTACAGTAACTAAAAGGCAGTTTGTAGTTGGCGACCCCCTACGTATGCTAAATGTAGGGTGCTAAAATTTTCGAGCTCGCTCCGCTCGCTCTTGCAACTAACATTATCTTTTTTCCCAGACTTCTCTATGTAAGTCGACAAAGTAACTCCTATTTAGGTACAAATAGCCAAAATAAAACCTTACCTATCCGCGGTGGGATGCAAACATTTTCGGAATCGCTTCGCTCACTCTAACATCCTCTATTCGTCTGATGTTCTAGCTTTTCTGTTTTCGACAAAGTATCTCCTATTTATGTAAGTATCGTTATATTTAGTCAAAAGTAAACCTAACCTTTTCGAGACATCGTTACGCTATTTAGTTTTGGTGCTTAGTCCGCCAGTGCTCGGGTCTCGACTTTTTTGCCTCAAGTCTACCGTAGTCTACGCCACCTACGCCTGTCTGCCTTCCTCAGATCCTTGTCCACCTGGCTGGCTATCGTCCCTTGCTTCATTTATTGTCTTAACGATTTCCATTAAATTAAGTTATGGTACATCACAACAATGTTGTGATGTAACATAACTTAATGTCCAAGAACATGTCATTTTCTTGGACATTAATTTATTTTATAGCCACAAAATCAAACGCGAACGCTATAGAATTATTACTTATCTTTTCCTTATATAGATACACGTGTGTCGTGTCCGAGCGACCTTTAAAAACATGGTCATAGGCAAAATATAGCTGATCCCAAAGGATGGTTGGCCTCGAAACGTCGGTACATGGGTGTCACTCTGAATAACAATGGCGGCCTTGTCATAAACAATTGCGTGCCATAATTAAACATCATGTCGTCAATAGTGTCCCTTGGGTTTGTTGTATTGAATCATCGTTTTGTTAAGTAATTTATCCAAAGGATGGGCTGAAACTCTGAAAGGCGTTGACGTAGAAATGTTTGAATTGCATAGCATAAATAAGCATGTTAGCCTATATTGTTCCCACTGCTGGTTTACTCTCTTCGAGAGGAAGTGGGCTCTACCATGCACGCGGGCCGAAGTCGGGTTGGTAGATATCACATGTCTTCCAGTTTTTGGTTCTTGGACAAGCCGGTTTCCTCACGATGTTTTCCTTCAACGGTTTGAAAGTATGTAATGGTGATGAAAATATTAAGCGGAGATGGCGGGACGAACTCGACTCTTTTTTAAAAGATTAAGCCACTTACAGCAGCAGAAAGGGTAATGTGGAAGGACGAAAGGAACCGCAATGTGGAAGGTCCGTGCAGCGGGACACAAACAGCTGATATTAATAACTAGCTTTTGCCCGTAACTTCGTCTGCATGAAATTTCTTGTCCCCACCCCATTGCGTCGCATCGCCCGCCCGCGATGTTACTTCGTGTTCGCTTAGCGTTCTTTCTCACTTGTTTTTACTCGGCTCCTTCGGGTCGTAGCGTGATGTTAAATAGCCTATAGCCTTTTTCAAGAATTGGGCTAGCAAATGCAAAAATAATTATTCAAATCCGACTGGTACTTTCTGAGATTATCGCGTTCAAAAAAACAAACAAAAAAAAACGCTTTTATCAGTATATAAATAAATAGATATGTAGTTAATACTCTGCATGTCGGTAGGTATAGTAAGTCGGGTAATTAGATAAGACGCATAAGTATTGGAATTGGAATATTCACTGTTAACTATTTTTAACTAAACACTATCACACCGCAAATCTCAAGAGCTAGTTAAAAATCTGAAGGGTCAGGCATATTGAACGACTGCATCTATCTTCACCACCACGGTCTAAGGATAATTTATGTAAAAGGTCAAACAGGTCGCTCCACAAAAAATCAGACTCACATTTGACTTTCAAGGATACATTTTAATGAAGTACCGGCGACGTTATCGCTCAGCGATAAAGCCCTTGAAATATTAAAAATGAGGATAAAAACATTAAAATAAATTGTTACTAATTTTTAACCTACTTCATTAAAAATGTCGTGAGGAAAATTTTGAGTATAAATGTCGATAGCTATAATAAGAGTGGGGGAAGACCAGAGAAACGATGGATGGACTGTGTGGAACATGATATGGATAGAAAGGGAGTGCGGACCGAGATGACGACTAATAGAGAAGTATGGAAGAGAAATACATGTTACGCCGACCGCAAATAAATTGCGATAAGGGCAAGAGAATGATGACCCATTTTCATAAAATAAAACTGTTTTTCTTATATCGTACTCTTTAGCATATACCCTAATTAACAGCTCCATGTAGACTTATTAGCACGACAAGTTACCTACTTACGAGTTCGTCACTGAACACTAAATCTGATGTAAATAAAAACGTGTAGGTAATATCTATTTTTAGTGAGCACTCATAGTCGGAACGAAGGTGACTGGACATGGGTCGTTGGCAGCCGATTAGAAATAAACGAGCGTTTTGTACCAAAACTTTAGTTTTTATTTACACGAGGTAGAGGACGTGACCTATGATTCGAAAAACATACGTTTAAAAACCGGCCAAGTGCGTGTCGGACCACGCACAATGAAGGGTTCCATAGTTGGGATGAATTTATCCCAAGAACAAACGTTAAATATTTAAACGTTAAATATAATTAAACGTTATATATACTACTCCTGTGAATTTTTTCACAAGTCCAAGTACAACCATTTAGCTAGAAGAGGCCCCCCTCTTCTAGCTAAATGGTTGTACTTGGACTTGTGAAAAAATTGACGCCAGACACTTGACTCTAACAAAAAAAATCAGTTTAAAGCTTAATATTTCGCAAATGGATTTTTGAAAGACCTTTCTAACGATAGGTACCCCACAACATGGGGTAGAAGAGGAAAAAAAACATCCCCACTTTACGTGTAGGGGAAGTACCCTAAAAAAAAAAAACTTGATTATATTTTACCACTTTGTCGGCATGATTAATATGTATACATATGCCAAATTACAGCTTTCTAGTACAAACCGTCTCTGTGCTAAGGCGCGCACAGACAGACGGACATGGCGAAACTATAAGGGTTCCTTGTTTACTACGGAACCCTAACAACGAAAGCTGCCTTTGGAATGAAACAGCCATAGAGAATGGACTGAGCGTTCTGTATTCAGCTGTGCAGAGAATAAAGACCGAAAAGTACTTGAAAGACAAAATGAATTCGCGGCCATTAGGTAGTTGTCTCTGGAACTCAACTCACTCATTCTAACAACATCTTCATTGGGATGTAGTCATTGATGTAAAATATAATATATAAATACATCAATGGTTGTAGTATAGGTTTTGCATCACTGGTTGGCCTAGCTTCTTTAGGACGTTTGACTGAAACGCGGACGGAGTAATTTACTAGTATTGGCCGCACAGTCGGTTTGTGTCTTTTTCGAGACTGGTCACTTTTCTAAGGCTAACGCTCAGTCCATGGAACGAAACATTTGTTAAAAAAAGAACAACTTTTTTCTTCTGCTAAATTGAATGAATCAGTGCAGAAATATCATGGATACGGCTTTGTGAGACGCGAGTTCATCTTGTTTCACACAATATCATGGAGTCACCCCACTTTTATGTTGCCCGTGTCATTCTTGGCAACTTGAACAGTAACCCGTTTTACTTTTATTTGCTTTAATTGATAAGCAGCGCCCCTCCCTATGTATATAACTACTGTCTACAAAAATGTAACACGTAACACTAACGGAAAACGCCAAAAACGTAAGTAAGTAACACGGAACAGAACGAGTAAGTTCTCCTCCTCTCCTATATCTCAACCGTTAACTCTGCCGACCAACTCTATTGCATTTGACCAGCTATCTAGTTACGCAACACATTTTCGTAAACGATTCCGACTAATTTAATTTTGACAGTTCAACAACATTCATTGTGTTATTTACGTTGTTGAGCAGATTTTTCTTCGAACTTATGAAGCAATGGATTAGCAATCTTTTTCAAAATTCTTATCATTCTGTTTGATCGTGTATTTCGTACTTCAACACTATAGTCTTTCTCATTCTAACTCATAATATATATTTTTATTTTATTTTTTCTCTTTGAGCCCGACTGACTTAACTGTAGTTACTATTCTTTTATCTTTGTGTGTGTGGGATCACACGTCTCACGTAAAACTAATTTAACACACCTTCCAATATATAAAGAAAATGATAAAAAACGTGTTATTGAAATCCTTAGAACAGCCTTTCCTTTTGTATGTCCCTTTAACCCTAACACACGCTACGAAATAATAATTTCATCGGTAGCCGTTATCGAAATCGATAAGGATCCCGGTACTAGTAGTACCAACTGACTTAATACAGCTTTATGTAAAAAGGTCGTCCGGGACTTCCTATTAGTTACCATAATATTTCATGGTACAGTACGACACATCTTAGATGTAGCATCGGCAAAATTCGTAAGACCGATCACCATCCGAACTGAGTGCGCCTTTATAATACAGTACGACACAACCTAGATGTAACATCGGCAAAATTCGTACAACCGATCACCGTCCGAACTGCCTGCGCCTTTATGGTACGACACAACCTAGATGTAGCATCGGCAAAATTCGTAAAACCGATCACCATCCGAACTGAGTGCGCCTTTATGGTACAGTACGACACAACCTAGATGTAGCATCGGCAAAATTCGTAAAACCGATCACCATCCGAACTGAGTGCGCTTTTATGGTACAGTACGACACAACCTAGATGTAGCATCGGCAAAATTCGTACAACCGATCACCATCCGAGCTGAGTGCCTTCAAAATCACCAATCTTTATTACTACTTTATGTGAAAATGATCTTTACGCAAACGCAATAACTTGTGAAGTCATATAACCAAATCCTACATTCGTAAAATTGAAATGAATGAATGCAAATTTTCAAGTGTATGCTACATTTAAGTTGTGTCGTACTGTAACTAGTAAGTTAATAAAGAAGTCTCTTTGTAGTTGTCTTTAAGCACATGAAACATTTGACCTTTTTCCATTAGGTAACCTGCGCTGCCTGTGCTTGTATGGAATTTCACCACCCATTGTTGACGGGGCTGACCACTTACCATGAGATGTATAATAATCAGCATATAATTTTCCCACTGGTGGAACACAGGCCTCTTCTTCGTAAGAGGGAGTGGGCCATAACCACCACCTCTGCGGGTTGGTGGAACAAAATAGTAAGAGTATCTAATATCTAGTAGTTGCTATCGTGACGAATAAATACGTAGGTCTAAGAAAGCTGCTCCTCGTCAGTACTCGTGGAGTCTATAATATACATACATATTCAGACTAAATAAAAAACCAAGACAATGCTACGAATAATACAGTGAAGCTGCTCCGCTCTGTGCACACACGCTCACACGTACACATTTACAATCAAACTACACCTCACAAAGTGCACACATGTTTACGAAACCGGCCTCACATGAAGTCACGTCACTATTCAAGTATTGACAGCGCTGTGTCTTGGTTTTTTATTTTATCTGAGCATACTTAATATAAATTCAAATCGCTTTTCGTGAACGTCATCAAAATGCTCAAAACCGCATCAAAATCGGATTTTGATGCGGTTTTGAACATTATTTAGAGAATTTATTCCGGGAGGTTTATGAGTATAATGCATAAATATTTGAAGGGTGGGTCGCTAATAATATTAATATAATTAGTGCGTCATAGCAATAATGACTTCTTTTTAATGACCATGGAAAAACCTATTACCTATGTAATATAATTTCCAATTATGAAATAGGTTATCATGACGAATGATGCCAAACATGTAAGCAAACACGAGTTTTAGGAAAAATAACTGTAAATCCTACTCATAAAGTTCAGTTTGCACTACAAATTCATATTTTTTATGACTTCAACAGTACTAGTCAGTCTATAATCAACTTTATTTACACTGTTATAAAGTTGATGTTTGTTTAAATGGAAATAACATCAATTGGAAACAAGGACTTGATTAGACTTTAGGTACTTACCTAACTAAATACTTAAACGTGTTGAAACATTCGGGTTATCAAGGGTTACAAACTTATCAACGGTTTCTCTTACCTACTCATTGTGGGATTTTTTTTAAATTTTATTAATAGTTTTGAGTTTTAATCATGATGGCAACATGTCAACCCAATCTGACAACCAATTTGACCAAGGGGTATCGTGTTACCCAGTATCTGGGTTGTGGCGTTCCGATAGGCAGTCGCTCCATGTAAAATGGTATTCAGCTGCATCCGGTTAGACTGGAAGCCGACCCCAACATAGTTGGGAACACGCTAGACAGATGATGATGAATCACGACGGCAAATGTTTGCTTTAACTTATAATTTTCAAATGATTATGGATACAGGGCTAGTTTTGTTGTTCTTTAACTCGAAACTCTGTTTAGATTGGAAGTTAGCTGACGTTAACAAATTGAAATTCAAAAGTCATTTATTCAAACTAGGCTGAGAATCAGCACTTTTCGAACTTCAAAATTATATAAGACAGTCCCCCTAAACGCCCACCCTTCACCACTTCCTAGTGCGTTAGCTGGGAAGAAGAAGTGGCGCAACAAACTCGCGTAGTTACACGGGTATCTATGTTGGATGTTTATTAAAAATTCAAGGAGGCTTTATTCTCAGTCATTAAGACGCAGATACATGCTAGTGACCTTGAGTGGTTAGCTTGCGTGTTCTGTACTGAGCTCACGCAACGCATCGTACGTCCAGCCAGTAATAGGACTCGCCCATCAAGAAGCCCTGTCCCAAATTAGACGCATTATTAATGTATTACGCATAAAACAAAAGATATTTTAATAAAACATACCATTATCTTTAAAATGGTGAAGGTTTCAGAAAAATACGCTTGATAGATTTTGCGTGATTCTCAGTTTTTTACCCGCGTTAGACATGCGTTACAAATTAATTTCACTATGTAATATAAACATAATCTAAAATATTAAGAAAATGCTCTTATTTAACATATATTTTTTCCACATCATTAACACAACTCGTTTAGACGTGATCTTCAGTATTAAAAGTCGGTTATCGTCGCCTTAAGTAGCAGTATTTTAATATCATAGCGTAATGTAGATGCCAATTGTTGTTACATATTATTCACGCGATAAAAATAGACCTCCGTAAATGTTACACATAACAAAGATGTAAATTGTTGTTTATTCACCTCGTTAAAATCGCAAGTGACATCACAAATAAACGCCAGACGAGTTTAATTCTGTCTCTTGCATCAATAGCAACTAATAATGCACCAAAATAACCCGATGAAATCATATATTATGTAGCGCAACTCGTTATTGAGAGTAAATAGCGCCCACTATAAACTGTAGGATGCGGCAAGTTGAGGAACTAAAGTTACATAATGCTTTGTTTCATATGAAAACGGTGAAAGGTCTCACAATATCGGCTGTCCAAACACAGAGCATTTTTTTACACCTCATCCAAAAAGTTGGCAACGACGCAAATAGCTGTCAAATATTTACTTGTTTTAATTAATTTGGCAATATTACTGTGTGAAATAAAATATTAATAATTAATTGCAATTATAACACTCAATTTGATGTTGTAACCGTTTTAGGTGTAAAAAAGGCATTTGGAAAGTTTCCAAATATTCCTTTTATATCTAAAACTAAATATTCGGTGTTACGATATTAATAATTGCATTTCATATTCAATATTTTAGTTCACTAGTTAGCCATATTTATTATTTCCATACAGTAATATCTTCAAATTTTGACAGCTATTTGCGACATTGCCCACTTTCTGTAGAACGCACTGGTGAAATTGACAGATTTTCATTACAACCGGTAAAATATAACGGAACTGCTATTCTAGGAAATCGTAGCTTTAACATCATTCTTAAATATTTCATGTCGTTTTTCACATTTTTCATTATACCTACTATTAGTGACGCTTTGAGATAGGCGATGACCATGTTGAAGAAGATGAGATGAGGAAGACGATAAATGATTGCTCTGGACCTAAGATATTGATCGGTCGATCGTATTTAAAAAAAAAACATCCGTTTGATATTCATATGACTCATAATGACCAAGGGCAAATATCAATTTCGATTAAGAATCTACGTAGGTACTCAGGCTCATTGTTTACTTTCTGTCAATCTTTGGACAGAAATTGCTTGTTCATAGACGTAGTTCGTTTAATTTTGGCCCCTTTATTTATAAACGCATTGCATAAATTTAAGAAATGTTTATTCGTTAAACAGTCGCTTATCATTACTTAATATAAGCAACGTTTATCAATAAACCCCTCAATGTCTAACACATTGCCTTTCATGCACAAGGTTGTGGGTTAAAGCCCGGCAAGTACCAATGTGACTTATTCAATTCATTTGTACTTTCTGAGTTTCTCTTGGACATTACTGACATCGGTGAAGGAAAGCATCGTGAGGGACCCAGGGAGTTTACTCCCTAAGCGAAATCCGTAGTTTCGGCCGAAGCGGACGCTTCATTCTCCGTCTCACTTACGGACATACCGCATACATACAACCTATTTTGACTGACAGGAGTGACAGGGTGCGAATTAAGATCTGTCTCGATTAACGTGGATAATCAATTAACAAGTCCCAAGTAACGACTCTGAGTACCGGCTCTAGTTATGGGTTCCCCACTTGAAATCGAATGACGCAAGATCGAATGATACTTGCTCGAAAACGTTAACTCGATAGCACTTGAAATCGATAAATTATGAGCGCGACAGTTCACTACCTCGAAGCATCATAATCTCGAATAACTACAAGCTCGAATGATCGGAAGCGCGAAGCCCATCATGTTGAAACATCATTTCTCGAACGACCATCCAATCGATTTACAGAATAGTTTTAAGCATTTTTATTTGAGTACCTACAATTTATTGAAACAATATAAGCGTAGCAATATAAATCAACTATAATTATGCAAAATAATGATGGTAATAAAATAACGTTACAAATACCTAGTTATTTTACCAAATAGGTAGGAAGTAGGTAAACTTATCTATGTATGTTACCTTACAACTTATCTCGAGCGTGGATCCACCGTTGTGGGCACGGTGGACATCCATAATTGAGGTCGATAGGCTGATGTTCACACACATTGTTTGCAAGCAAATAACCTTACCAAAGGAGACTGGACAAAAGTGCTCTATGGACTTATAGCAATACGGTTTTGATATTGAATGTATAGATCGTGAGCGACTCCTAATGCAACGTGACCACAACCTTTTTTGAGGTATGGATACGCTCCTCAACCGTCCCTATTACAACCATTTTAATTTTGTTGGATAAGGGAAAGGATGTCTATGCACGGGTGTAACCAGCTTTTGGCACAGGGGGCCAATCAGAAATTTATTAAGCCGGGTGTCCCCCGCACATGTTTTACATAGTTTGATATGGTTATAGCATGAATATTTTTCATCACCTATGTTTGGCTACTTCAAAACCGTCGGTTGGCGAGCGACCCCGTGCTTGCTAGCTGCGTTCGCGTATTTTGCATGATAGAACATGACCGGCCGCACAGTGCGGTTTTTTCCAAAAGTAATTTGTAAAGCAAGTATTAGCATGACTACAATAGGTACTTAGGCATATAAAATCCAGGGGGGGCTCCCCTGCCCCCCTCCGGGTACGCCCATATGTCTACGTTTCACTTAATTATTTCAGACAAGGTACCTCTATATGAGAGTAGGTAGAGCTTATTGTAAGTCAGGCAGCAACCACACACAACAATACTTATCTATATTCCTTTTTCATCAATACAGACTACCGTTCGCATTGTTCGTAATATATTTTTCCTCATCTTTTATTTTCATTAATTCCATAAACATTGTTAACGTAATTGTTAGGCACTATTGTTAATAACTCTATTAACTTGAGTGAGTTCAAGTGTTGGCGAGGTCAAAGGTCAGACATAACTTACGTTGGCTTCAATTAAAATTATTTGTAGGATTTTTTATCTCGCTGCTCTGACTGAGCAACAATTTCATGAAAAACTATTTCCAACAATAAGATTCACGATTATTATTAGAAAATAATATACAACGTGTTCCGACATCACTTTCCTTAAAAAGGGTTTAGGGTTGTCTACTCAACACCGTGGACCATATCTTTGTAATCTATAAACCACATGGCAATTTCATACTATTGTAACTCGAGTTACAAATCACAGACCGTTAAAAAAGTTGTCAAACCGGTCGACGGTCCCAACAAATGGTACCACGTCGGAATCTTGCGCAATCGTAGAAAGCAGCACCATTCGCGTCGCCTACGCATGACCAAACCAAGACCTCTGTGACACCATCAAATTGCCCTCGGTCGCCCTTTTAATCCCAAGGCAAGCGGGGGAACGGAAGGTCTTTACAAAATGGTCGATAATTTACACTAAAAAAAATTGTAGTAGGCTGTAATGCTAACATTTGAAATAGTGAAAGTGATTTCGTTTTGTTTGCAGTGTGACGTAATAATGTGATAATTTGTATGTAGGATCTTTATTGGGCTGTTTGTTTTAGCTAGGCAATTCGTGCTGCATATTCAGCCCACATCTACCTGCCCACTGTTTAGTTTAGATCTAGGTAGGTTTCCTGTTGTGTTCATCATTCTAGTTTTACTACTAGTCTCAACATTACGTATAATAGTAGAAGACACTAAGGCAGTTTCATTCAGCACAACTATATTTTAAAACCGATTTTACATTTACAATTACAGAGTTAGAGGTAACCCCAGTAGGGTTACCTCTAACTCTGTAATTCAGTTTAATGCAGGATGCCAGGGACATCGACGTTAAAACTGATACCATGAATTCAGTACATGCACAAGCATGTACTGATTCCATGGTATCAGTTTTCGCGTCCCTGCCACCCTGTACAGTACGACATATGAAATACAATATGCGCTGTGCTGTGGGTCTCCATAGCACAGCATCATGCTGAATGGAAGCCTTCTCGTCACAGTCATGACGTGCCAGCAGCTGCCGACTATTTCTGTTTTGTACTCGTTATTGTATTGTTATCTACTCGAGTTTTATATTATTTTTTTATTCATGTGTTTCTGGGATGAATAAACTTATTTTTCTTTCTTTTTTTAATAAAAACAATTTGGTTTTTTATTTTGAACCGACTAGGTTTTTTGTTAATTATCACTATGAGCAATGTTAAGTTATCTTTTCTTTGTCTTGTATGACATTATAGTATTTTTAATTTACGAAGCGACGCGCGCTTTACTTGTGGTTACCAAGTATAAAAACACGCTGTGAATGTGTGTGTAAGCGCAGGACTGAGCTCTCGGAACCGTCCGAAACAATGACGAAGTCGGAAGTGTGCGTGTGCGCGTTATGTGCTGACGTTAGTCGTCTTCACGCATACATTCACAGCGTGTTTGTAAACTTGTTTACCACAAGTAAAGCGCGCGTCGCTTCGTGAGATAAAATACTGTAATAGTAGTATGTAGGTAGGTACCCCAAGGGTACCCAAAGGCAAGGGTAACTACCCGACCCCTAGCTCTTGGATGACGCGTCTGTCTGAAATCTGAATCAATATTAGAAGTTCATCGTTCGAGCCAAAACTATTATGTAGGTACCTAGGTACTTTTATATTTGCGTATTTAAGTACATCGTACTCTCACCCTTCAGAAGGACATTTGGAGATTGAAAAGGAACTTATAAGGGCTCTGCAATCATCGTCTGAAAATAAATCAGTTTGGACGATGTACTAGCAGAATTGAGTAAGTTTTCTCATGCCATGCATGAACACTTGGTCATAGTTCTATTGGAGTGTGAGCTATTAAAAAAAAACAGGGTAGAGTATTTATTTATTTGCCTAGTTAAATTTTTGTCTACGTATGCTCAAGGACGGATCCAGGATTTATTTCTGGGAGGAGCACATGGGCCACGCAGATAAGAGTGTCTCCCATATCTTGTACTGCATTGTATTTTTGGGATTCATTATTTTTCAATGAAGATATAGTAGCATCTTCTTCACCGTTCATCATTGAAGCAATGTCTTGATATACGTAGATATGCGTTCAGGCCAGTACATTCAGACGATTCGATTTTATTTTACTTAAAATGTTTGGGGGGGACGTGCCCCTGTGCCCCCTGGATCAGCCCTTGGATAGCCAAAACCTACTTGACCAAAACTTGCTTACCTGCACCTTAATTGCGTACCATACTTTCAATTACAATCCGAGAGTTTTGAAGCATATGATTTTTTTAAACATAGGAAGCAATGGATTAGCAATAGCTAATCCATTGCTTCCTATGTTTAAAAAAATCGTATGCTCAACAACGTAATTAACGCAATGAACCTTGCTGAACTGTCAAAATGAAACCCATTGAGATCAATTGTCAATTTGTGTGAATTACCCTGCTGTTTAATAGCGATAATCAATTAATCATAGAAAGCACAATACATTTAATCTGCGTTCGCAATTTATTTGCCAAACATGTAAACAAACACGACTTTTCCATTTAGACAAACATCAACTTTATGTAAGTGTAAATAAAGTTGATTTTAGACCGACTAGCACTGTTGAAAAAGTCATAAAAAAATATGAAGTTGTAGCGCAAACTGAACCTTATGCTAGGCTTTACAGTTGTTTTTTTCTAAAACTCGTGTTTGTTTACATGTTTGGCAAATGAATTGCGAACGCAGATTAGGCAACCGCTTCTGTGGTGTAGTGGTTAGACCACCTGTCTCAGACCCAGAGGTCCCGGGTTCGATTCCCGGTGGGAGCAAAATTTTCTGCTAGGTTTGGCTGGTGGTAGGCTTTGTACTAAGCTCGCCTGACTAGCTACCACCATCTTATCTATGTCACCATAACAACTATGTTAACAGCATTGTTGTGTTTCGGCAGAGGTAAGATAGCCAGTTCCTCTGTGGTTGAGCATGGGAAGCTCGCTTCCACCTTCGGCCTGATCATCACGTACCATCCGGTGAGATGCAGGTCACGAAGAGCAATCCATTAGCCCAGAGTGTAATGTATGTTTTTTCAAGAGATTTATGTTTGCACCACAAGATCTGAATGCTTAGAATTTTATAAGTCTAGAGCTAGACGTACTGTGCTACTTCTTTATCGCAGAGTTGTAAAACTAACAACGAAACAGTTAGCTATTAATCCCAGTTTTAACGTCGATTTTACTTATCTTGACTATAATATCCACTAATTTTAAATGTTTTCGAATGGCTGAAGTGGGTTCATAAGAAACGATAAGGCTACGAACTCCATAAATTAGACTTTTCAAAATTGTTTTAAGTGTGTATATTTTTTTGTTGAAGATGTCGTGAAGCGAGATTCGTACAGTAGACCGCAAGTTGGTGGTAACACTTCGACCTTGACCTAGCGTAGTACGGATTTTCAATAGAAGAGGCCAGCTTTTTCTTTTCTTTTTCGTGATAGTGACTAGCCTGGTGTCAGAGTTTTTATGCCGCCCATGGGCTTCTGACTTGGCTGCACATGACGTCGAGAAATATCGCTCAGGCATGCCGTTTCCTAACGATGTTTTCCTTCACCGTTTTTTGAAGCAAGTGAATTATATGTTTACAATACGCACATGATACGCACAGAAAAGTCCGAGACGTGTGCCTTGGGTTGAACTTTCGACTGTCACACCACTAGGCTTAAAGGCCAGCGTACACTGGTTTTGTTATCACTGACGTGGCCTACTGTACCTACTTATACGGGGTAAAATACACTCTACTGTAAGGGTCGAAGTGAAGACATTTTTAATATTGTGTTGTGCCGTAGTAGGTACTTCAACAATAAAAGGAATAAATTATTATGCCATAACCATGAAGGTACTACAAACGATACTGGGCAACAAAAACCTTATCTCGATGTAAACAATAACACGGTCGGACGCGATAAGCCAGTGTTGACACGCGATGACACGACTTTGTTCAGACTTTTATCGATAGTTCTCTGACTAGTAATTGGATGTTATTAAGTAGTTCAAGCGCTATTTCGACTGGTAGGACATATGTACCTATTATTAGTTTAGAAGGTTACCAATAATGGCGATTAAATTTTTTATTGTAATAAACTGTCGTCATTTTCATCGACCACAGTTTCTTGTACTTACTTATTATCATAATTTTTCTACAAATTGTATCAAATCAGTCACTAACAATGGAAAATCGGAAATTCAATGTTACACACCATCATAAAATGGTAATAGCATAAAGGGTAATGGATTTTCCGAATATTTCTTAGTAAGCAAGTACGTCACTCATTGTCAGCAGTGAATAACTTGAATAATGACTTCATGTTCTGCGTCTGAATCATGAATTGCTCGTCGACTAATTTAACTTTGTTGTGAGTTGTGAGTAAGCATGCTACATCTAAAAATCTATGTTCTCTGCTGAAATAACGCCATTATGAATATGCAATAGCAGTGACATAAGTCCTTCCTTAAGATAAAGCTGCATAGCGTCGTTAGGGCTTTACTTAAGCCCTAACTTTGGGAAAGGACCGCTTAACTTGATGCATAGAAAGTTAACTGTCTTCTTTATCCTAATGCTGGCTGGCCAGTTGCCAGGATGTGCTTGAACGAGCGGCTTGCTTATAGACAAATAGCTCCGTCCCGCGGTTTCACCCGTTTAAGTCTGGATCCCGTGGGAATATCTTGATAAAAAGTATCCTATGTCCTAACCCAGGTCATGGTCTACCTATTTTCCAAATTTTATCCAAATCAGTTCAGGCGTTTTAGCGTGAAAGCGTAACAAACAAACAAACTCACTTTCGCATTTATAATAATAGTAGCTTTTGCCCGCGGCTTCGCCCGCGTGGGTGTCGGAAATTATACCTCGGGAACGTACTACCGGGATTAAAAGTATCCTATGTGTTAATCTAGGTTATAAACTATCTGTGTGCCAAATTTTATCCAAATCCGTTAAGCCGTTTTTGCGTGATTGAGTAACAAACATACACACACACAAACACACACATACAAACTTTCACATTTATAATATTAGTAGGATTATTATACATATTATATTATATATATATTATGTTATAGTAGGATAATATATATGTACCAGCTTATAAGTGTCCCACTGCAGGGCAAAAGCCTCTTCTTATACAGAGAAGGCATGAGTAATTTATACAATTATAGTAATAGTTAGGATAGTTAGGTTATTACACTCTTCAATACCCTAGCTAGGAATTACACCTACAATCTAATATATAAATTAATAATTCTGCCGATATATTCTGTAAAAAATCTGACCATCATGAAAACTTAGGTGAAGTGAGCTTGAAATCATTCTCAATTGACAGCTCACTTTACCTAAGTTTTCACGGTAAGTTTTTCACATAATATATCGGCAGTTTTATTTCCGACATAATTTAACTACATCAGAATAACCGAGTATCTCCTGTCGCATGAAATAAAATAATTACCTACAGTAAAACATAGATTTAATCTTATCGACACACGCACATCCCTATTTCAACATCAAACGTAGTAAGCTAAATAATTTATGATTTTACGATGCTTGACCTAAAAACGCGCGTATTAAGTACCAATTTCTTTGTGGCTATGACGTGAACTGAAAAATATCCCGCCAACAATCCTTTGGAGTGCGATGTTATTTATGAAAGGGCTTCAATATTTGTCCTGTTTTGATTAGTCTATGCTTTATTTCGTGTTTATGTTGGTGGCGAAGAAGTTTCGTTGGTATAGCACTTATGTCAAACTTAAGTGATATATTGTAAAACAAACTTGGTGAATATCAAGCCTTGTTCTAAAGAAACAGACCACCTTGGTAATCTTGAGAGAGCTAACAGAGTCGGGTAAAAATTTAATATCATGTATGTGTACATTACGGCTGTTTTATCAAAGGGTTATGCAGAGGTGCGTCTGAACTATAGTACATACTATATGTGGATCACTTTTTTTCAAAAGATACATTTCACAAGTACGGTTTAAATGGCCGTAGCGCAATAGCTGTAGGAAACGAGTAGGTCCTTAATGTAGGATACTTTACTAATTTGCTTTAAGTTGATTAATTTGATTTTGGAGAAGTAGTAATTTGTTTTCTTTTTTTGGCAGAACGGACAATTGTCGAGACAGTTGTGCTTTTTATCTTTTTAGCATTATGTATTTTAAATAATATACTGTTAGTTCTATCGAGAAATGCTGAATTTTATTTGTCCTACCAAATTAAATTAACAAATTATCCTAAATAAAAGATCTACTAATTTCTTTAATACGCTACTTCACCAGGGGCCCAATGGGTTGCGCAACCAACAACACATGATAATTATGGCAGTGCGACCATGGTTGCGCCGCCACTGTATCCCAGTGAGATAGGGCCCTAAGAGGCCAGCTTACACAGGTCTTGTTCCCACTGACGCGGCCTACCTACAATTACTATGACAAACAAAGCAAACTGTATACTTAGTAAACACTTACCTCTATTTACTAGGTTCTATTGTAAAACTCTACCCACAAACAACTTTATCTTTTCATTACTTCGAAACATTACCTTACCTTGAAAGTTAATTCAGTAATCACCGGTATTCAAGACAATGCGAATGGTGTTGCTATAGCAGAAAAATAATTTGCATAATGAAATATATTATTTTAAATTTAATAATGCAAATAAATAATGCAATGTTTTTCGAACCATGTCAGGTTAGGGTAGGTGTCAGTTATCCATATGAAACCATTCATTATCAGTTCATCACGTCATTAGTAGTTATCATCCAATAGACATATCATCCATCCATCCATCCTGTCATCTTCCATCATACCTGCAAATAAATACCTTGTTTGTTAAGGCGACACTAATCGACTTTTAATGATTTTATACTGAAGGTCACGTCTAAACGAGTAGTGTTAATGATATGGAAAAAAAATATGTTAAATAAGAGCATTTTATTAATAACTTAATCTGTGAATATTTTAGATTATGTTTATTTTACATAGTGTAATTAATTTGTAAAGTAAAGGCTTGTGCAGACCAGTCGCGCGACGCGACACGAACAATACAATTTCTAAGAAAACTTCACAGTATTACAATAACCGGTGTCGCGTCGCGCGACAAGTCGCGCTGGTCTGCACAAGCCTTTATGTCTAACGCGGATAAAAACTGAGAATCACGCAAATATAATCAAGCGTATTTTTCTGAAACCTTAACCATTTTAAAGATAATTTAATTATTTATCTCTTAGATACATGTTTTATTAAAATACCTGTGGTTTTCGATACAATAAATGAATAGTGCGTCTAATATGGGACAGCGTTCTTTGCTGGGCGAGTCCTATTACTGGCTGGACGTACGACGCGTTGCGTGAGCTCAACACAAAATACGCAAGCTAACCACTCAAGGCCACTGGCATATATCTGCGTCTTAACCTAGGCAAGTAGATAGTAGGTAAAGGTACATATAATTAATTTATGAGAAAGGGCCCATAGGCCATGCCCAATTGTCCATGACCCAGAAGACTGGTTCAAGGTTCTGATTGCCATCAATTGGTGTCTAAGGACCGGTCCAAACGATGCGGTGCCGCTGCGGCGCGGCGTGCTTCGCGTCCTACATACAAATATCCATGGTATGCCACACGCTGCGTTCTGGCGTTGCACGATGCGTGAGGACCGGCACTGAGAGATAGTTCGAACGTAGATTAGAATGGCTACCTGTAGGTAAATTATCCAGCACTTTAGTTCCACGCCTGCCACTCTATTCAATATCTATCTATTATTAATACATATATATATTATTAACAACAGTAAACCCATAGTTATCTATTACTATCCATCAAAAAATAATAGCGTATCCAACATGATTAATAACGTGGAAAAGCTATTTATAAGAAAAAATATTTTTTATTTATAAATAAAGTTTCTGTTGTTGGCAACCCAGAACATTAGGCTCCACGATAGATGCGCGGGAGTGAGGTCATTGTATTATGTAATATTTAAATGTCCATTATCTTGTTTTGAATTCAGCACTTAGTAAGAACAGAGAATTTGACTTGAGTTATACGCCAAAATATTGGCCAAACTTGACTTATTGCGGTATTCATATTTATTCTGTCAATGGTCACATATTATTAGCCTTACCGACCGACGGTTACAGCCATTTTGTATAAAAGTGACAGACAGGGCGTCAAGATTCTCGCTACCTAATATTTAATTCCAAAACATTATTTGCACCTGTAATAAAAATGTTTTAGTTTATTTTTATGCATTAAAATTGTATTGGAAGTCTTATTAAGTTATTACTGTTGGCTAAATGTACACTTTTTGTAAATGATTTATTAAATAAATTATATAACATAACATCACATCACACTTTGTTACCTCGAAGAGTTGGACAGAGGTGTACCTATAGTGCACCCACGTTTCGCCAGTTATGTTAAATAAATTATAAATTATTATAAAATATATTAAATTGTTTTTATTAAGTATATAATATACAGGGTGGCAGGGACATCGACGCGAAAAGGGATACCATGGATTCACTACCTGATTCTGAACCCCACTAAGTTGAAATTTTTCGACGGTTATTTAAAAAAAATCTACTGTTTCATAGAAAAGTGCAATACGTATAGGTATATATATAGGTCAAAATGTATGGAACAATAGTTTTTTTTTAAATAACCGACGGAAAGTTTCAACGCAGGGGGGTATGATGTAATGATGTACTGAATCCAATGAATGGTAAAAGTTTTCGCGTCGATGTCCCTGCCACCCTGTATATTAGTATTTTTATTAAAATATATAATTTAGTATATTTATTTATTATTCTTCCCTCAGAAAATAACAGTAACCACTGTTTTAGGTATTTACGTAAAAGGCAGATGATCGTAGAGGCTTATATCTCCCCTTATTTGCCAATAAAGATTAAGAGAGCGGATCTGTTGACTAAGATTGATGATTAATTGATAGAATATTTTGTAATTTATTTTACCGGACTACGCGCAGAAAAGACAGGATTATGTTGTTCATGCGTAGGTATCTATGTATCGTTGTATGTGGGAGTCTGTATTTTATCATAAAGGACATGTCCTAGTTCACAGCATCTTCTTAGCTACATAAATTAGCGTAGCGTATCGCGTTTTGGGTAGCATTTTACGGAGCGTACCGCGTATCGTTTCGAATAACGTTTCGCGTAGCGCAACGTGTCTCGTAGCATATCTCGTAGCGTTTCTCGTAACGTTTTGCGTAGCGTATCTCGTAGCTGTCGTAGCGTAACTCGTAGCGTATCGTATTCTCTTATTAAGACGCAGATATATGCCAGTGACCTTGAGTGGTTAGCTTGCGTTTTCTGTACTGAGCTCACGCAACTCATCGTACGTCCAGCCAGTATTAGGAATCGCCCATCAAGCGCTGTCCCAAATTAGACTCATTATTAATTTATTATACATAAAACAAAAAGTATTTTAATAAAACATGTATACTAAAAGATCAATAATTAAATTATCTTTAAAATGGTGAAGGTTTCAAAAAAATACGGTTGATAGATTTTGCGTGATTCTCAGTATTTTATCCGCGTTAGACATAACTTTACAAATTAATTTCACTATATAATATAAACATAACCTAAAATATTCCTATATTAAGTTATTAAGAAAATGCTACAAATTAACATATATTTTTTCAAAATAATTAACACTACTCGTTTAGACGTGATCTTCAGTATAAAATCATAAAGAGTCGATTATCGTCGCCTTAAGTTGGTATTTGAAAGGAATGATGTTAGTGATGATGGGCCGGTAAACAAAATAAATTAATTTTATTAGTTATTTGCATATTATTCATTCTACAACAAGTTGTGGTTATTTGTACGAAATTTTTCCTTTGTTCGCTTCATTTGACCTAAAAGAGGTAGGTACTATGTGGTCCCTGGTGTATCTACATAAATGTACGCCATTAGGTAAATTCGAATACCGGAATCGTTGCAATATAAAATCGCCTTTATATGCGGTCTATTTCTGTTATGGTCAACCTTTTTTGTTTTTTACATTTATTTGTAACATTACAATAGACCCGTTTCAGAAGCACGTTATAAAATTATTTTGAATTTATAATTCCGATCTTTCAATAAAAAACATTAATTTAATTTACACCCATTAATTTCTCTCAGC
Source organism: Agrochola lota (assembly GCA_947364205.1). Lineage (NCBI taxonomy): Eukaryota > Metazoa > Arthropoda > Insecta > Lepidoptera > Noctuidae > Agrochola > Agrochola lota. The sequence goes on from OX376228.1 coordinate 18,392,738, forward strand.
TTATTTTGCATAATCGTGATGGCTGTGTTTTTAGATAATGTTAGCATTTTTTTGCATACTAAATAACTCGGTCGTTCGTTTTAATATTGCAATAAAATACCAGTAAACATAAATTGATGTCATTCACCTGCAGATGCAGCAAATTAGTTTAAGGAATTTTTTTAATGTTTTGCTTCCTTTTTTTACTTTGTACTTACTAATCCTGATGATTTCCAGATTACTAGTCTCGTAAACCCGAAAAAAAAAGAATGACAAGAAGTACATATTTTCTTCCACCTACTACGCAATATTTCGGTCTATTTTCTCGCATTTATAATTTTTTATGCGATTTTGAAGGTCTCAACTACTTATCAGCTCTTCCCAACAGAATTAGGGCAGAAAAGTGTTACTTTATTCACTTCACCAAACCTATTCAAGTCGTCACTACACCAATCTCAAAGAAAATAATAACATTTAACAAATAAGCAAGAAAGAAACAAGGTTTATTTGACCACAGACTGTCTTTTTTGTCGCGAAGTCTCTGTTTATGTTTAAAAAAAAAAAAACTATCAATTAATCATCAATCTTGTTCAACAGATTGGTGATCGCTCTCTTTATCTTTATTGGCAAATATGGCTTAAGCCTGTACGATCATCTTTTACGATAAGTAACTAAAACAGACTTTGCAGTTATTTTCTGAGGAAAGAAAATAACTGCAAACTGACTGCTGTTATTTTCTGAGGAAAAAAAATAACTGCAAACTGACTGCTGTTTTTATTTATATAAAAATAATATTTATATATAAAATGATGACAAAAAGTGTACATTTAAGCCGTATCCCAATAGCCCGGTAACTCCAAAATCTGCTAACAGGCAACAAACAACAAGGTGTAAATCAGGATTAGAGTAGTTATCGAGTCGCAAGGAACGCCAACGCCAACGGTCCGGGTAACCTTGTTCTGAATTATGCGCTTGCGCCGCGGCTGGTGACGTCAGCGACACCGGGCGTGGTCGCGGTCTCGATGCGACCCGAGGAGATTCGGATCACATCGGATATTAGTGATATTACGTGTTGCGGGATTGTCATTTTGGGCACACATTACACGCCCGTTTTCCCTAAAGAGTTAGACATGGGTTACCGATACTAATACCTTATCACAAATGCGTGCACTGACTGGACAGCTCCACTCAATCTGTGTGGTTCTTTCCTCAAAAGACCATTTCAGACACCAATCTACATGGTCACATGATCTGACCAAGATTATGTCTGGATTTTACAAGAGAATGTGACCTCTGTGTTTGTTTTGGTGATTCGTTGTCTCAGAGTTAAAATATTATTGACGTGTTAAAGTGTTTATATTAATTAACCTACCTAAATAAGTAAAATTATTTATCATTAGTTAGTATTAGTACCACATTTCGCTAGTTATGTTTAAGTTCCATGTAATAGGAGGCGAGCTTCATTTTGAAGTAAGAATAATTAAAAAAAAAAGAAAATACTTTTATTTGTGGCAAACATGACGCAAAGAAAGAATTAAACACGAAAATAACAATATGCGTCGCATCCACGCAAAACATCGCTCAGCATAATGCTGCGACTCTATGCGAGACAGAGCCCCAGCGCTGGTTTTCAGCGACAGCCGGCGTTAACGTTATGACGTCAATCGGTGCAGCATATAATTAAATAACAAAAAAAAAAAAAAAAAAAAAACTAGATTAGTAGACTATATCTAGACTTTAGAGGGTGTAGTAGTGCAAGTTAGATTAACTGTTGTTAATTATTACAGTGAGCTAATCACAGCAGTCACATGAGCTTGATAACCTTTCAGAGACCGGGGACTCTGTTTACACGACGATGTTCAGTACAAGATTTTACGGTTAAAAGTTGGGATTACATCACATCATACTTCAAACGGTTAAAAAATTATGCACTTTAAAACTGATATGTGACCCCAAAATTTTACAGTAATATATCGTACTGGTCGTCCATTGCCGTGTAAACTGGGCCTTAGAATAGATTTTTCAACACACTTGCTCGTAAAGTAACTCTTATTGAACCGTTTTTAGGTTCATAATTCAGTGTATTAAAAACGCGTGCTTTTTACTATATAATCGGACTAATATAATGTACTATTTCGATAGTGAACACAATTTATTTTTATTATTATTTATTCATACAAATAAAAGGTATTAATATAAAGGTACAGCCATGGTAGGCACACTAGGTTCCGCATAAGGTATTAAGCACATTATTTTATTCCGGTAAATTCAACAAATCACATACCTACCCAAAATTACAGGTACTTACTTTAAAAAAAAATACCTACTATTAATTTTCCGCATGAGGTATTCAGCACATAATTATTTTTTCCCGGAAAATTTTTACAAATCACTTACCCATAAATCACAGGTAAACTAATTACCTACTTTAATTTTTCTATTTGATAAATAATTTACAATTTAATAATTTAACATTTAATTGTTATGCACCTAAACACATTACAGTACCAGTTTGTTAGCATGAATGGATTTTTTATGATTGAATATTGTCAAACACGTTGTTTTTATTATTGAATATTGTCATATCAAGGGTTTTTTGGGTGAATAGTGGAATAGGAATTTTCGTCTCTTTTTAGCAGTTTTTAATTTATGGGTTAGAAGGAACAATTAATCAATCTGACACTTTATTTCACTTTCTTATTGTTATTTCATTTTAGTATAAATTAAATTCTCTTTTTGTGTGGTTAGTGACTAACCTGGTGTCAGAGTTTTAAAGCCGCTTGCTTTTATGCAGTGTTGTTATCGTAAAAATCTGAGTTGCCTTATGTCACAGCCTGGTTTGCCGTATTTCAATAAATACAAAATTGCCGTATTTATTTAAAAAAATGTCTATTCCTCATTTGCTCATCTAATGTGTACCTACTTGTCCTTGCTTCTCATTTTGTCGCACATGTCGTGCGACATTTTAAACTTAGAACAGTATCCTTGATTTAGTAGTCCTTGAGTTAGTGATTAGTGGCTGGTTAGTAGACGAAAAATATATGAAATCTGTCTGCTTTTATTCTTATTAACTGTGGCGCACAGCAATATAGTGTGTAATAAATGTATTGAAAAAACGTTTCGTTTCGTTCAATTGCCGTATTTTGTGATACGGCAATGAGAGGCCTGCCGTATGCCGTATTTTGTGAAAAAATATAGCGGACTGCCGTATCAATAACAACGCTGCGCCCATCGGCCTCTGAATTGGCTTCATATGACGTCGATAAATATCTCTCAGGCATGCCGGTTTCCTTACGATGTTTTCCTTCACCGTTTTTTAAGCAAGTGATAATTATACAATACGCACATGAAGCCTAAAAGTCAGAGGTGCGTTGGGTTCGAACTCGAGACAGTGACTTGGCAGTATGACGGTCACACCATTAAGCCATCAATGCTGCTATCTATAAATTAAATGAAATCATGAAAGGTACATCACGACAGTATCATTAACATGTTTTACAATGCATTTGCTCGAAAAGAGCATTTTCCAAGCAGTCAATTTGTGCGGAAAGTGTCACTTTTTTTCACTAGTTCTTTTTACTTTACTGTTTTTTTTTAATTTTTGAGGCCGTCGTCAGCCCGTCTCGACTCAGAGATTTTATTTTTTCAGAATGATGATGATGACGATGGCGATGATTATGACAATGGTCAAAATCAAAAAGTCGAAGTCAAAGCCAAAGTCAAAGTCGAAGTCAAAGTCAAAGTCGACGTCGAAGTCGAAGTTGGCGGAATCATTGCAGCGCTGATTTGTTGGATTTGTTTTCTCCTCTACCTATCGTTATTTCTCCTGACAAAGTTTATTCGGTTTATATGTATGTATGTATTAGTGTGTATTAATTTTCAAGTTATCTATCCCTTATGTTGCACCTGCTATGTTTTGTCTCTGCATCACCCTAAGGTTGACTGGTAGAAAATGCCTCAGGCATTAAGTCCAGATATGGGCCGTTGAATAGCGATTTCAAACCTGGTGAAGTAGCAGGATTTTTCGATATTTAAATAAGAAGTATTTGTTCCTAATTTATTTAATAAGTACTTCAAGTACAGAGAAAAAAAAAACTACCTACTGTCAACGAATAAAATATATCACTTTCTTGTCCTTTTGTTTGGAAAAGTGGAAGCCTTTCCCTAAAGTTTAAAAAAAACGCTTCGAAGAAAATGTAAAAACTCTAATATATTAAATAAAAGTCACTCTAAAGCTTCCTTTAACAGAGTTCAAAATACAAAGTCTTTTCTCGTACATCGAAAGTAAGGTCGCTACCTTCCGATAAACAGCACGTACAGACAGAAAATTAAGACTTATCTAATAACATACTGATTTGAGACTAGATATCGTCGGGGGCGTAGCTCAGATGGTAGAGCGCTCGCTTAGCATGCGAGAGGTACCGGGATCGATACCCGGCGCCTCCAATTAGTCTTTTTGGTTTATTTACATTTTTTCCCCTTAGGTTACAACGCTTGGTTACATCATTATTATAAAGTCATTTAAAATGACACCATTGCTAATTTTCGTCAACCTCAAATTTATTTAAAAAATGCTCCTTTGAACGAATTGATTCTTGCAGAAGAATGGGCATGAAATTCCACAGATACTCTTTTAAACTGGTTTTTAATTTTTTTAAATGTATGTGCCTAGGACAGAACTACCATATCATTTTCAAAAGTGTCTGCAGAAAACATTATAAAAACAAAATATGCTTCGAACTTCCGTCATTTTTGTGCAACTTTACCAAATTAACTATACCACAAAAAAAAAAGGTGAAGCGACCTTCCATTTACAAAAACGTCTGCTTCATTCAGCAAAAAAAATATTTATGGTAACAATATATAAGTAAATGAAACATTTTAAACTTCTTAGTAACGTTTTCTTGCTCAATTTAGCAATTTTGTTCACGGTCATACCTACTGAATAAGCATAAAGTTAAGTATTTATTCGTTGGTTTTCAGTTTCACTCATTTTGCACAACATGCTCTTAATTTTTTTAACACATTATTAGTTAACTTGTTAGTGGTAAATAAAAAATCACAACTTTCAACCAAGTTAGTATAAATAGTTTAGATCGCATACCAAACACATTTCACATACATTGTTGAAAATTATATAGAAAATGGCATGATTACTTCGTAAAGTATTATATTATTTAATTATTGTGAATGTGAGGAATAAGTGGATATCATTTTTTTTTTTCTCTTTCATATATATTTTCGTTCTCGAGTCAGTTTTAATGATGGTCTGGCAGTTTGAGTAGTTGATGCCTACCCAAATGTCCTTTCTTTGGTATTGTCCGTTGAGTTGGTTGAGCTCCACGATTACTGACAAAAGCTTGCACTGACTGGACAGGTCCACTCAAACCTGTGTGCTTCTTTCCTCAAAAGACCATTTCAGACACTAATCTACATGGTCCTCATATGGCTTGACCAAGATTATGTCTGGACTTTAAAAGAGACTGCGACCTCTGAGTTTTTTTTCGGCCTTTCTTCTTAGAGTAGTCAGATAGGAAACGCCGACCTCACCTAGCTTATTTTTATTAGTTTTTAATATGATATGTAAAAGCGATTCCAATTTTCTATTTACAGAATAAACAGTTTCATTTCATTTGCTTTATAAGTTCGAAAAGTTTGTCTGCTCAACAACGTAAGTAACGCAATGAATGTTGTTGAACTGTCAAAATGAAACAGATTGTGATTAATCGTGTGCATGTTAGGAGTGTGGGACGCCCCCCATTCCCAGCTAGATGGACCGACAACGAACTTAAAATGGTGGCTGTGTCAGACTGGATGCGGAACGCGGAGGACAGTGTTGTAACGCAGCCTGGGAGAGACCTATATAGAAATGGGAAATTAAGTGTCCGCACTAGTAAACTTTATTTCTATAACTGTTGGTTCTGTTCCCGCAAATAAACCGTGAAAACGGTTTTGCGGGGCATAGTAACTTAAGTTGAGATTTTTATAAACGTTGTTCGTAATAAATAAATAAAAATAATAATAATAATCCAGCAGTGGACTGCGATTGGCTAAGTTGATTGAACCGAGTTAGCCGATAAAATTTCAACAGTCAAAATCTTTAACAGAGAGTTAATGTCAAAATATTTGCCTGTTCACCACCCAAATTATCTTAATATTTTTTCATTTTAACCTATATAAATAAACACTGAGCTGATAAATGCCTACCGGGAACAATATGACATTGAAAAACGACCACTTTAATACGAAAATTGCCGTGATGTAGAACAGAGAGGATGTCATCTAACGCGTCATTTAATGCAATGTACCCAGCCAACGCTACTAGTATGGCCTAGTACGCTAGTTGACGCTTCCTTAAAACAACTCCCAGAAAATCACACACGATTCTATACTGTAGGACAAACGCATAAAAAGTAAAATACTTTGACAGCATTCAATAGATGGAGCGTGAGTTTCGTTGAACGTTGTACAGTTTTTAGGTAGGTAACTATATCAGTCTTGAAAATGTACCCTAGGCGTGTTAGTGTTCATTCTAAAAGTTGGCAACGTCGCAAAGAGCTGTCAAATATTTACCTGTTTTGATTAATTTGGCAATACTGTATGGAAATGAGAAATATCGCTAACTAGAGACCTAAAATATTAATAATGGATTGCAATTATAACACTGAATTTGATGTTGTAACCGTTTTAGGTGTAAAAAGGGCATTTGAAAAGTTTCTAAATACTTTTTTTTACATCTAAAACTAAACACCGAGGTGTTAGGATATTAATTATTGCATTTCTTAGTCAATATTTTAGTTCACTAATTAGCGATAGTTCATATTTCCATTCAGTAAAATTGCCAAATTAATCAAAATAAGGAAATATTTGACAGCTATTTGCCCACTTTCAGAATGCACGCTCTTAAATGGTTGAATAGATTTTTATTAAACTATTGTGTTATGAACAAGACTGCCAATTTTTTTCAGGTGCTCGGAAAGTGAGTCAGATAGAGCATTTACAGTTTTTGTTAATTATTTTAAGAAACATCCTGGTGGGTCTTTGCGCCTTATATCTAGCCAACAGCCCAATCTAACCTTGTGTCGAGATTACGATGTTTAGATCCTTGAATTTGTAAAATAAAATAAGCTCTATCAGACTATCAGATACATAATAGTAGTTTATGAAACTGTTGCATAATGAGGGGTATTAAAATACGATTGTGTGTTTAAAAACAGAGCCGTAGGCGAGGTTTTTAATAGTATCACACTAGTGTTTTAATAGCTAGTTATGTGCAGTTTCATACACTACTTTATCTACTCTCATACATTTGTATTGAACTTACTAAATAAAAGATCAAAGTTAAAGATCAAGAATAAAAAATTCCACGAAATTCAGTACAACTTCACGTATGAATGACGCCTGACCCTGCACATCACCGCGCGGGAAACTCCTTGGTGACATTAAGTTCTTGGATTTGCCCTGTATCGTAATAGAAACAAATGTTTTATAGTATTAAAAAAATGTTTTTTGTTAGAGAAAAAGTGTTATAATATGATTCTATCTACTTACTTAAATAAATTCCGGTATTGTGTTTATAAAGTATGTCAATATAAACTCGTTTTGAAGTTTATAATTCAAATATTACGGTATGAGAGTAATTAAATTATCAAAAAGTACGAAAATAAAAAATTATGACTCTAAAATTTGTTTTGAAATGTCAATGAAGCGTGATTCTCATAATTTTTGCGAACTATTTTGTCAGGCAGAAAAAAAAAATAACGAGACCAAATATCTTCATATTACAGTTAAATAGATAGAATATTCTATAATGTGTACACCATAAAAATTACAGACATAAATATTTACTATCGTTGTATTTACTTAGTATGTACCTACTACCTACGTATCTTACCGACTGCACAAGACGAGATAAGAGAAAAAATGCATCGCATTAAGCAACAATGAAAGGACAGTCCACGCAACATGAATCATTTGGACGAGATATTAATTATCTAATTATCTTCAATGAGAGTAATGACGGACGGGTCACTAGCGGAACATATAAAATTTTATTATCCGGATATAGCAATGAACAGACACATTTAGTTGCTTTGTTAGCAATTAGAAAATATTAATTGGATTACTTCCTGCTGTTTGTACACAATAACCTCAATTTTTGTAGAAATAAGTGAGATATGATAGTTTGGTAATATAGAATTTATTATAAACTAGCTTTTGCCCGTGGCTTTGCCCGCGTGGAGGTTGGAAATTATCCCCCGGGAACTTACTACCAGGATAAAAAGTATCCCAGGTCATGGTCTACCCATGTGCCAAGTTTCATCCAAATCCGTTCAGCCGTTTTAGCGTAAAAGCGTTAAAAACAAACAAACAAACTCACTTTTGCATTTATTATAATATTTGTTAGGATATTTAGAATTAGATAATTACGTAGATAATTTCTCTTTATTAATCTTAAACTGAAAGTAAAGCCATATTAATTTTAATGTTTATTTAAATTGCTGTGTACCCTGACAGGGTTCATGTAATCATGTCAGGTGCTGGACCCCTTGAATGTAACATCTACTTACCATAATAGGTATGTTGACTAAAAATTTTGTTTTGTCCGTCAGGAAGATTATAAAAAAATATTGAACATGTTTTTTTTTTAATCTACTGTTCCATACATTTTGACCGCGTAGGTATATCACTTTTCTACGAAACAGCAGTTTTTTCTAAATATTCTAAATATCTAATATTTTCTAAAAAAGAACAAATTTCAACGCAGGGTGGTTCAGAATCATGTATCAGTTTTGGGGTCGATGATGCCACCCTGTATAATAATTTATGTAAAAAAAAAAAAACGGAATAACCCAAAACATAGATACCTACTTACTGTAGAGGCTGTAACATAACATGGCATTAGCATTAACTCTCCGCAGGTTTATTATAAATAAATGGCATGAATATGTGACAAGCATCGTTACGAAGAAAAGATTTCTTAAGGTCGGCTCGCCGAGCTGACAAGCGCATGTCATGAAAAAAGAAAATGTAAAAACTATGTTTAATGTTTATTTATTCGAGTTATACCTAGAGATATCACAAACTAGTGTTTAATTTACGATCCGCTACTATGTTAAAACGGACAGTTATTATAGTACTGTGATGGTGTCGTTTAATGAAATGAAAGGCTTATAATGTTTTAACGATTTATTTATTTATATAAAACCAATCTATATAATTTTTGCGTGATGACGCGGACTGTCGTCCCTCCTGGCAACATTATTTTCTAAAATTCTTAATTCGAAATAGTGTTTGCCTCATAATTATGCCAATAACTTTCAAGATACTCGCGGAGGTGGCACAGATACACCACGCGGGAGGTTATTATTTCTCGCGAAGGTGGTATGGAAACACCACGCAGGCTAAGGTATCATAATTTGCACTAGAATTAGGTAGTGATACAGGAAACTAATGTAAATGAATGCCTCAGACACATAAACGTTACAGTATATTTAATTAAGCTTTACAGTCATGAGACTCTCGGAAACATCAATCACTTTTTGTGAATCATTTGTTTTCGACTTATAATTATTATGTTAAACCGCTCGTGACATAATTGATGCAAGATCGCACCTACTCGTTTGTTAAACTTTAAACTAGATGCTGGGAAAGTCATTGAAAAAAAAACACATTTTCTTAATATCTGAAATAAATATATAATCGTTTATTTGCTTAGAAAGTAGCTAGGTAAGTACATAAAATATAAGGTGTTTAATTTTTTTTAACTCCTGTACAATCTACCTCATTAGGCATGCAAACCCAGTGAACCCCGCCACTTGTGACGAATGCTTGTTCGCGGATGAATTAAGTACGCTGGACTTTGGACAGTATAATGGGGTAGCTAATGGGTACGGGAAACTGTTGGACTTAGTCCTCTCAAATAAGTTAGCCTGTGTTAGTGAGTGCGTTGACCCTCTAGTGCCTATTGATCCCAATCATCCTGCGTTGTTAATCAATATTGACATCTTTGAAATACCTCCCCTTGACCATGCGCCGCGGTTGCGATATATCTATAGCAAAGGCGATTTTGATTCTATAAATGACGAGATTTCTGGCACTAATTGGGAATATGAGTTCTCAATCCGATCACTGGATGAGTCTGTTGAGTACTTTGTAGACACTATAAAACATTTTCAAAACAAGTATATACCACAAAAACCAGTATGTAATAATAAATATCTAAAAAAAAACAAGATTTATGGTAATAAATCTGACGAGTTAACTTTTAAATATTTGCGCGACAGAGTCAAGACTATGGAAGCTTCTTGTTATAAATGTTATCTTAATCAAACTAAAAAATCCATTAAAGCTAACCCTAAAAACTTTTGGACCTTTGTTAAAAATCGCTACAACTGTAATACTATACCTAATACGTTAAATTTTAACGATGAATCATTACTCACTGGAGATTCTATTTGTGAGGCTTTTTCATCTTACTTTATGTCGACCCTAACCGTCAACTCCACTTCATCTAATACTCCCAGCCCACTTCCTGTTTTCCCCTTTGATACTAACAGAACTTCATCTGATATTTGTCACTTAGAAGTGAAGGTTGATGTTGTGACTGGTTTACTTCGTAACTTGGATCCATCTAAAGGGGCTGGCCCTGATAACGTATCGTCTACATTTTTGATTAAATGCGCGCCTTCCATTGCCCTACCTAACTCAATTTTGTTTTCCAAGTCTTTGACTCAATGTGTTGTCCCCAAAGTATGGAAATCCGCTTTTATTACACCGGTACATTAGAAGGGATCTAAAACAGAGATTACTAATTATAGGCCTATATCCAAGTTGTGTATTATAGCTAAAATATTTGAGAGGATTGTCTATAACCAGTTATATCCCGCCCTTGCTAGCTCGTTCAGCTCTTTTCAGCACGGATTTTTGAAGGGACGGTCTACCACCTCTAACTTGATTTTATTTAATGATTTCATTACGGATTCTATGGATAATGGTAAGCAGGTCGATGTGGTATTCACAGATTATAGCAAGGCATTTGATCGGATCGACCACGATACCCTGATTAAGAAGCTAAGCTACATGGGCATCCGTGGGGACCTCCTGAGGTGGTTCTCTTCTTACATTGATAGCAGGTCTCAAGCAGTTGTACTCAATAATTATATGTCTAGTTGGGTAAAGGTGCCCAGCGGAGTGCCTCAGGATTCGTTGCTCGGTCCTTTTTTATTTGTAGTCTATGTGAACGATATCGATCAGTGCCTCCATTCATCCCAACTATTAAACTTTGCCGATGATATGAAAATCTTTGCCACAATTTCAACGCTCGAATATAGACTGGCACTTCAGGCTAACTTGTATCGGCTTGAAGAGTATTGTATGGCTAATAAACTTGATCTCAACCCATCCAAGTGTTCGGTAATCACTTACACTAGAAAACGTGTAGTCCTAGCCACTACTTATACTTTGGCGGGCCAGTTCTTGCCAAGGTGCAATACTATTCGTGACTTGGGCGTCCATCAAGATAGTAAGTTACTTTTTGACACACACATTGACACAATTGTCAAAAAAGCTACTAAACTGCTTGGGTTTATAATACGTCTCTCTAAGTGTTTTATTGATGCTAAAACACTAAAAATATTGTATTGCACTTTTGTAAGAAGTCAGCTAGAGTATGCGTCTCAGATATGGAATCCACGATATCATAAATACATTGATCGCATGGAAAACATCCAAAGACGGTTCATAAAACATCTTTGCTTTCATCAAAAGATTCCACATCAGTCAACCGATTATCTTGGACTCTGTGAAAAATATCATCTGCTGCCACTGGTAGATCGACGTAAAATTGCATACTGTTTGTTCTTGATAAAAATCCTCAATAACAATATTGATAACCCTGAGTTATTGTCAAAATTTTATTTTAATGTACCAAGTAAGGCACTTCGTTTTAATCCACCCATACGTGTACCTCATAAAATCTTCGAATTATAGGCAGAACAGTTATATTGTGCGCGCAAGCAGAGATTTCAATGATATATGCAAGGAATATGATTTTGATCCATTCGCAATTAGTGTGAGTTCGGTCAAAAGGAGCTTAAGCCTCAAATTTTTCAAGTAGCGGTAGGTTATATTTTTTGTTCTTGTTTATTATTTTCCCTATTAGTTCAGTCATAAATTGCAAACCACGTTTTTATATTGCTTCTTACTCGTATAAATTAAGGTGATGTGTTTTTCGTTTTCGTTTTTGTGCTCGCACCATAAACTATTATTCTATGTCTATACGTGAGGATTTGTAATTGGCTTTCTGGTGACTATGGTCTCCTCTTTTTTTGTCTGTTTTTATTATCTGTAAGTTCTCCATGTAAAGAAAGAAAGAAAATACGTTTATTTGCGGTACACATGACGCAAGGTAAGAATAAAACACGAAAATAAACAGTTTGGGGGAAAACATGCGTCACATCCACGCAAAACGGCCATCGCTCAGCATAAAGCTGCGACCCTATGCGAGACAGAGCCCCAGCGCTGGTTTTCAGCGACAGCCGGCGTTGACGTTATGACGTCAACCGGTGCAGCAGAGAAAAATAACAAAAAATAAAATGAATAAATACAATACACAAGTCCTAAATGTTTATAAAAAATATAATATTTAAAATGGTAACATTTCGTACCATCGGCGACTCACGCGCCACAAACAGTCAGTGCGCGCAGCTGTCGTTTATAGAGGTTTGCATGTACTAAATAATAAAAAAGATTGAAAGTAAAGTAGTAATTACAAAAAATACGTCAATCAAATTAAAATTGTTAAAAAAAAATAAAAAATAAGCGAGCATAATAAGAATAAGAATATACACAATATCTAAAGTATACTGTCATTTAAAAAAAAAAACTTAATTGAATAATAACACATATCTCTGATTCATAAATAATTTTATTTGGTAAATTGGGTTTTAGCAAACATTTTTACACGTCAAATTTCTTTTAGATACTAGACAAAACACTGAAACAAAGTCAGAGGTCACAGCCCCATATATAGCCCAAACAATATTTTGGCAATCAAATAGAACTTTTAAATTTACAAACGTCAGCCAGAAGGAAGAAAACAGATCCAAGCTCTGGTTAAAGTTAGCAAACAGGCAATCTGTTTAAAATCAAGATAATCTTTCAGATAGTTCAGGAAAAATTCAAGATGAAAAGCTTCCCTGCATTGTAATCTACACTAATATTATAAATATAAAACTTTTGTATTTTTTTTGTAATGAATTAACTCAAAAACTACTAGACCGATTTTAAAAATCACCAGTACAATGTGATATTATCACTAAGTAACAGGCTATATCTATAAAGTAATGTCGCTTGCAAAGCCGTTGGCGGTAGCTATATAGTTTTTAATAATGTATCAAATGTTTTCGGGGAACTGTCTTATGTAATTTTGACGTTCGAAAGGTGCTGATTCTCAGCCTAGTTTGAATAAATGATTTTGAAATTAAATTTGAGTTCTAATTCCTCTGAACCATGTGTTTGTTTCGTAGGGTTACAAAGCTGCTGCAATTAAACGAAGGAATCACAAGAAAAGCCTTGACACCCATGCAGTTAAAGATGTCTAGTATTTTATTAAAAACAATTGGCGTAATTGACTTTTAATGATCCTTTTGATCGTGGTGTGAGCCGTACGTATCTGAAGGCTGAGGTTGAATAGAGGCCGATAAACGAGCAGTAGAAGTAGGGACTTAGGTGGTAGTCTTCTAGACATTTAGACGACATTATGATACCTATGATGCAGTGCGGCATATATGTATAGGTACACATAAACACTACATATTATAAAACAACGTCTCGTCGTCGTCTGTCTGTTTGAACGCGATAAACTCTAAAACCGGATTTTACTGTTTTCACCAATGAACGGAATGATTCATGAGGAAGGTTTAGGTGCATAATTAATTAAGGTTTTGAGTAAATTGGCTGAAATATGACGGTGATTGTTGGAAGATGTCGGAAAAAATCATGCCGACTGGGAGCTTTACTGACGTGCGCGTTACGGTAGTACGTTTCCCTATAGTATCTTATGTTATGTGTATGCTCTCATATAATATCCAATATTATGTCTACCTGCGATCTCTTCTCACGAAAGACTTCATGCTAACTTAACCTCGAACTCGAAGCTGCACCTTGAAAGTTTTTAGGCCATTTATTTGTTGCTGCCGTTTTCCGTAGTCATGTAAAAAAACGGCTGCACTTAGTCATGTGGTACCGCTAATCACTAAATGCGGCATTCCAGTCCCTATAATCAGGCTTGGGTGTGCTCATGGTTCTTTAACGTAATTTGAATATGCTTTCATAGGTGCACTGTATGGGAAAAATTCACAGATCGCGGTTTGACTTTACGTTTCTGAGTTAAGTTAGCGTTTCACATGAATACGAATCTTATTTTCAAATAAAATAAAATAAATATTAGCCAAGTGCGAGTCGGAGTCACACACGAAGGGTTTAAGCCCATCCATACCACCGTACTATATTTGAAAGTACGCTTTTTAATTTTTACTTTATTTTATTTTTATTATTATGTTGTTATAGCAGCAATAGAAATACACATACAAGACAAGTGTCCACCTATTACGGTTCATGAGATTCAGTTCGCTGACATACAGTCGGACAGCGGAGACTTAGTAATAGGGTTCCGTTTGGCATCCTTCGGGTCCACCTAATAAGGTTCACATTAGTATGAAACGCTATGTATAGCCCGTCTAGTCCCCGAAGGCCTAGCCGCGTAATCCGACCATAATAATAATAATTTATGGTGTCTGTAATTATTTAGCGCGCTGCATCTGAGTCATTGATATTCACAAATGATTCAGTTGGTATGTATGGACAATGTAAGGTTGGAGCTCCTTGTAGGTAGCGTAACATCATCGCGTGCACAGTCTAAATAAGTAACAGTATTATGTCTTCATAGAAAACGGCCGAAACGACGCGTTTGGAAATCTTAGTGTATATTAGTACGCAACTGTCTCGAGTGCGGCAGTTACACACGGACGCTGAAGGTTTATCTACTGAGCGGCCGTAGGTAATTATTTCAAGGTCACTGCGGGTACATAATACTATTACTTTAGTATACTGTGTTGCGTGTGAGTGTGTGACGGTGTGACCTTTAACACTCAGATATTAACTGAAGTGCCTACAAGTATGGCGCGATATTGAGGAAGTTTATTTTTATTTTAGTTGCTAAAAATAGTTACAGGAAAAAAACATCAAGTATTTGCCAAATTAGATTGGCATACAGTGCATATCGTAGTGTTCATAAATCCTAATTTAATATTTAAAAATTTTGTGTCACAGTGTTTGTAATAAAACTCCTCCGAAACGGCTGGACAAATTCTTAATAAATTTTGTGTGTATATTCAGCAGGTTTTTTTTTTTTTTTTTTGAGGCTGGGTAATTATCAAATAACTTCTCCCGCTCTGGGCGGAGCGAGAGGGTGTGTCAGACTTTTACTGACTAAAATCCACCCGTGTTCCTTCCGTTGCCTGTGTGCCGGGGCCGCGATATCCCTTTCGGACAAACTCGCAACCCTGGCAGGCATTGGCCCTTACGGACCCCGTCAGTTGGTGCTGACATCTCTTAGAGGCGCGCGTGGAACACAACGCGCCGTCGACCTGGGCCAGGTCCTAATCGGACGGCGAGCTACCCATTGCTTACCGTCCGCAAGCCCGCGACTACGGTGGCCGGAAGTCGGCTCGCGACTCCCGACGCCCGGGGCGTCTCCTGCGGCGCCTAGGGGCGCGAGGGCGCGCATCTTGTATCTCTCTCGCGTGCTCCGCCTCCACCTTCGCGAGCATTATTGCTTCGCAGAAGGAAGTGACGGCCTCCCATGCACTCTCGCTCCGGACCATGGCCTGAACCAGGGCCGGACGTGAGAGATCGCCGCCGCCGATCGCCGGACACGGCGGCGGCGGTGCTCTGCCCAAGTAGGGCAGACCTTCACCGTATGCTCCACCGTGTCCTCCGGGCGATCCACACAGTGGTGACACCCGGGCGTTTTCTCCCGCCTTATACGGAACAGGAACCTCCCGAAATAGCCGTGTCCGGTGAGGACCTGCGTCAGGCGGAAGGTGAGGACGCCGTGGCGCTTCTCTAGCCACTCCTCAAAGAGGGGACTCATCGCCACAATTGTGGCATGCCCAATATTCAGTAGGTCTGAGAATAGGATGTAAACTATTTTTCATACCCCTAAGTGACAAGGTTTTTAGGAAAGGTAGGTGAAGGTAGGGTAGGTAGGTAGGTAGGTAGGTAGGTAGGTAGGTAGGTAGGTAGGTAGGTAGGTAGGTAGGTAGGTAGGTAGGTAGGTAGGTAGGTAGGTAGGTAGGTAGGTAGGTAGGTAGGTAGGTAGGTAGTTGGTAGGTAGGTAGGGTAGGTAGGTAAAGTAGGTAGGTATAAAGGTAAGTATATAGGTAGGGTAGGTAGGCAGGTAACGTAGGTAGGTAGGTGCGCCGTAGATAAGTACGTACTTAGTGCTATCCGTGTGAAGCCGGAGCGTGCAGCTAGTAGTATATCTTTATTATTATTATTATCACATAGTATAAAACAAAGTCGCTTCGCGCTGTTTGTCCCTATGTATAGGACCTACGATATTAGATCTTTAAAACTACTCAACGGATTTTGATGCGGTTTTTTTAAATAGATAGAGTGATTTAAGAGGAAGGTTTTTGTGTATAATACATTAAGGTTTTATGTAAATAGGCTGGAATATTGGCGAAGATGGCGGAAAAAATCCTGCCGACTGGGAGCTTTACTGGCGTGCGCCGCGTAAGCCGTAAGAGATACATCAAATTTATGTTTTACAGAATTGTACATCTTAAAAAGTTCAAAAATAAAGTCCGCGACAGCGTATGTCTCTCTTCTAAGGATGACCTACAGTCACCATTTTTATCATTTAGAATTTGATAAGAATTTCAATGTTATTTTGACCGGTATTTTATTTATCCTTATCCAATAAAATATGTTATTTAGATTAAAATATGCCTTGACATCATATTATTAAAATTAATACTTTAAAAGATATTACAGATTCAAAATTACGTGTGACAAAATAATTATGGTTGCCGACAACGCGGCCGCAGCGGCAGGAATCAACGACTTTTCCTCGGATGTTAGTTATCTAACTAATCCCGGTAGTACGTACCCGTGGGATATTTTCCGACATCCACGCGGGCGAAGCCGCGGGCAAAAGCTAGTATTATTATAAATGGGAAAATGAGTTTGTTTGTTTGTCTTCCACGCTAAAAAGGCTGAACAGATTTGGATGAAATTTGGCACATGGGTAGACCTTGACCTGGGTTAGTACATAGGATACTTTTTATCTCGATATTCCCACGTGATCGAAACTTATGCGGGTGAAACCGCGGCGCGCACCTAGTACTTTATATTTGTATAATCCTGGTGTTTTCCTCTGCCTACATTTTACAAGCTACCTAATACCCATCACTCTTGTCGTTCTCTTTTGGGTAAAAATATTTATTTGTTTTTCTTTATTTTAATGAACTAGCAGACCCGACACACGTTGTGCTGTCCAAATTTCAATAATTCATACAAAATTCTCAACATCAAAAAAATGTGTACTTGCCGGGACATTTGACAACTTCTCAAATTTTTCTTTCCGTTAGAACTTGATTAAAATTATTACAGAACCTGCCGGGGTCGCGGGAAAGTCCGAAAGGGATACCGTGGCCCCGGCAATAAAAAGCTCCGCCCAGAGCGGGAGAAGTTATTTGATAATTTCCCACCCAAAAATAAAAAGGGATTCAGAATCATGTATTCATTCCATGGTTAAAGTTTTCGCGTCGATGTCCTGCCACCGTGTATATTTATGTCCTACTCCTAACCCAGGTCCATCTATTCAACAATTGAAGCGTGACAAGATAACAGACAGATAAAAAATGTTTTTTTTTTTTTAAATTGTCAGCGTTTTGTAATTCTGAATGTCTATCTTATAAATAATAACAATTTTACAAAAAAAACAACCGGCCTCCAATAAACAAAGTGGAAAATAACTTAATTTTCGGAAGCCGGTGTGTTTGGTTTTATATTTTCGTTATTTGCCACCGACTTCCGAAATTTAAGTTATTTTTCACTTTGTAGTGTTTTTTTGGAAGTCGGTTATTTTTTTGGAAAAATGTTTTATTTCTCGCTTTTTAGTGTGTCAGTTTGTAATGTATGACCTTTCACAAAACATTTGATCACCTTTTACAAAATGTTACCTAATACACTGGCGTGACCTAATCGTCATTCATTCATTAGTTATATTATTTTTGTGAATCGATATAATAATTTGTTATCTAGCATGATAAAATCCAATGGTATTAAAAGTCGCACTAGCTGAATCAATTAGCAATGTGTAATATTTAGGTAACGCCTAATCATTTCAAGGAATGTTAAACATTGCAGAATTACACTTCCTAGTTGCGTCACACGTTACGCAATTTTTTGTGTAAAGTGTAATTATTGTTATTCCTATGAAATTCTTTAAGTAAGTTTAATTTATAAAAGTACAATCATAAGTAAATATATTTACTTTTTTTAACGTTCTTAATTAACACGTCGCACTTCAATGTTCTCATGAAAATAAATCTAAATATGGCGCTGACAGAAATAGTCGTTCCGTTGACCGCCATCGGCCATTGTTATTATTTCGAATTTGGAGCATGTTTGGACGATGCGTAACCATTGGAATCGTGTTACAAAATATCTCAAATGTCTTTCTTGCGTGTGGTGAGAAGTTTGAAGCCCGATGGGACTGATATTCCTGAGTAATTTCCCAGAATAATACTGGCCAGTTGGCTATATCATTATTTTTTGAGTAGGCCCTTGGGCTCAATAAGAAAGAAACTACAAACATAGCTAGTAAGGGTTTACTATGTATCAGTATCAGTATCCTAAAAGGGTAGTGAACAGTTATAACTTGGTCAACTAACTTTTAATCTTCGATCTTCCTGCTCCGTTTTGCCTGCTGAATGTAAATCCTCTAGGACTTCTTAGTACTGAAGCTTCCCGTTTCGTACGTGTTCCTTCCTCTTTGCGTATAATGCGTATGCATAAAGAAATTAAATGATGTAATGGTATTACGTATTAACAGATGAAGACGACCAGTGCAGTGAGAACCGCCTTAAAAACTTTGACATATCAATGACATTAGAGGTCTAGTCTTCATCGTCATGCATGGAAATAATAATTACCTACAATACCATAAATAAATCATAAGTATAGTACATACTAATTCCATATATGAACAGCATTCAAACTTCGAACGCGGCGCTGCATCGTGTGCATCTTAGAACACGTTCACACGTTTACGTTGGATCGTCTTCCCATCGTAATGTCCTCACGTTTTGTTATGAAAACGCTCGATCCGGTCGAAATACATGTAATATGTGAATAGTGACAATACCTGAAATATATTCTCAACTCCACGATATCTCAGCCGCAGCCGTAGCTGAGGAAACATGAAGCAAAATACAACAAACGCTCTATCTTTCGCTGGCATTTTCATGTTGTAAATTCAATAAACAAGACAATATTACACTGACGTCATTGTTATACTGTTTTTATACAATGTCGCCCATGGGTATGTGACCGCCCGTATTTTTCTGAATATTCATAAAAAAATATCGAAAATTAACCTTAAAAGGGGGGGTCTATCTGCACATGCCCATGGGCGACATTGTATATCAATGACAGACGTAGATAAACAACATTAATGTTGCAAGACGTTAATGAATAAAGGGATAGATTAAGTACCTATTAGTAATCGTTTCAGAGAAAAAACCACAAGATATACAGTGGAACTTAATATCAGTCAGACATACAACAAATAAAGCGCTATTCGTCGGTGTGCTATATCTAAGTACTCGGATATCTCAATGACAATATGCCTTTGTTTCAAACCGGGAGTTTGTCAGTGTGAGTCAAAGGAACCCGCCTTTAACTCACACTGACAAACTCCCAGTTTTTCCCCATTCATATCTACCAGGATGTTTATCCAACGGTTACAGGGAATGTTTAAATAAACAATTATTCAACGGATCAAGTCACATGGGAACTTGGATATGGTTTTGACAGCTTGAATTGTATGAAAGTATCAGTAAGGAGTAAGGTCAGTGTTCAATACATTCAAGTAGGTACAATACTTTCGATGATTTATTATAAAACAACTGAGTTTAATGAAACCGAAATACAAAAACTCATTCTTTAACACAATGCTGTGTAAAATTCTTAAAATTACACAATGAGATGATGACGAGTCGATATTATCAAGCTATACGTTTCCAGCATATGCTGATTGACATTGTTTGGAAACCCAATGTGAGATCTGCTTATTCTGGGAATGTGCTTATTCATAACTTCATATACGGGCCATAGACGGCCATAGACGAGGTAAATTATATAGGATGTTCGGCAGAAGGTTGAACATACGAAAATGGCGGATCCGTGGGGCCTTCTACTACGTGTTTAGGTCCAATACACCACAACAAGACCCAGGCCACAAGGATTTTTTTTAATGATTTTTTTTCGGAATCTGTCGTTGCCAAAACTTCAAACGTCAATAATTTCATTTAAAAACAACAAAACAGGCAACATTTTATTTTAATTTTCATCTAAAGTAACTGTAGAATCTTACAAAATTCGTATTTTCCAGCTAAAATAATACTTATCTATTGCTTTGTTGTAATGTAATGTAATATTGATTGTTTTGTAATAACTTAATAATATTTATGATTAATGAATAACAATAATTTGTAATCTGGTTAAAAAAGGGATGATGGCTGGGCAAAAAAAAAATCTAATTAGTCCGTTAGTCAGATAATAAAAATATATTAGACACGTATTTTTTGCTTTATCTTATTAATAATAAATTACTTAGATATAACGCATTTTAAGTTGGGGAGTCAGGGTCACTACGTGGAGTCAAGAGCCGACTTCCGGCCACCGTAGGCGCGGGCCTGCCGACGCGACGCACAGTGGATCGTCCCCATACAAGAGGTCGGACATAGAATTAAAAATTGAAAAAGTATTTAATTGAAAAAAATGAAATATACAGTTGCATTACTCTATTATGGAACTACAAAAAATGTTACTACAATTTTTTTATTTGACCAGTACTTTATGAGCAATTCGATGAAAACTGTTATTTTTCTATGGAAATGGTCACAAAAATGTCTGTATCTCATGATTCCCTCCTTTTTTCGATTTGCGGTTTTCACTACTGTTATTTACCCATTTTATGCCACATTTTCTTCAAGGACACATGGTGCCCCCAGCGACCCCCTTCCGAGATATTTTGCTTTTAGTAACTATACTTTTTATTGTATAACTGATGAAATGGAGGTACATTAAGTATATTAATTACTGAGAATAAGTCATCCCTAAGTAGTTCCTTAAATAACAGGTGCATTTGCGATTACTTTAATGACTTATGAACGCTTCTGTTGCCATACAACAAAAGCGTTAATGAGTCCTTAAGTAAAGATTACCAGTACTTGCTTAATCTAATTAGTTATTGTAATTACTATGTTAACAGCCCTTAATCTCTGCATTGTGATTGTCTAATGTCATCATTAGCTTATCAAATTCATTGCTAGTTGCCTACTTGCTGCCCTATATATTTGAGTGTGTTTAGCAAATGTAATTCAGTTGTAATTATAACTTCTATCAAGTGTTGTCATTATGGCTTTCCGTGGGTTTTCTACTTATCTAGATCTTTACGTTGCTCTTCGTAATCATAAAGATCTTCGTGACTATGACCATTTATTTAACACATTGAAGTCGAGTACTAACGGCCAGTTAAGTGAAAGTGATGTGACGGATCTCAAGAACTGGTGTCGACGATTTTGCTATAGGGTTTACACCAAATGGGTGCAATCAAGAAGGACAGTCGACAGGTTCATTAACAAGAACGGAGAGTGGTTAAATTCCGATATCGTTTGGCCAGATTGCTTTAAAGAAAATGTTGTTGACACTGAAGAAGCAAATGAAAATGAGGCAGAAGAGGTAGTCAGTCCATCAAAATCAGATGCATCAACTTCAACATATACATCTCCTCGCAAACGCTTTGAAGATTTATCAACTAGACACAAAAGAAGACGTGTTAATGAAAATGTTGCTAGTTGCAGTCGTCGTCCGAATGAGCTTTTGCATACTGTTGAAAGTATACTTAAGTCTGCCGGAAAAAATGATATGGCCAGAATAATGAAAAATTTGCTGGAAAATCCTGAACACGTCTCAACAGTTTTAAATGTCCTGGAAACTAAGCAGAATCCTTCGCTTCGTGAAGTTCCTACTCACAAAGCACTTGCTCTTTACGTTTACTTGCAGTTATCCAAGTGGCGTTACATCACACTTCGGGACTTTAGTTTAAAAGAAGGTCATACGAAATACCCAAGCTACTACTTGTTAGTTAAAGAAAAGCTTAAATGCTACCCGGCAAAAGAAGACATAACTGTGACTGAAACTTCCGCAAAGATACGGATCCAAGCCCTCCTTGATCTCACAGTTAGGAGGCTGATCGATTCACTTGAATCAAATTTTGATGCTGGTGAACCACTTGTGCTTCACAGTAAATGGGGTTTTGATGGAGCTTCAAGTCAAAGCATTTACCATCAAACGACAACAACAAGTGAACAAGACTTATCCAGTGTATTTATGGCAAGTCTTGTACCGCTTAAGTTAGTGACTTCTAGTGGAAGTATAGTGTGGCAGAATGATCGGCCATCGTCAACCACATATTGTCGCCCGATTTCATTTAAATTTATGAAAGAAACGGAAGCGAATGTTAAGGCTGAAATGGAAATATTTGAGACCGAGATTCGTGAACTGAACCCGACTGATTGCGGCAATGCTACTGTTACTCACAATCTATGGCTAACCATGATTGATGGTAAGGTACATTCAATCATATCTGGTACATCGGCAGCAGTGTGTGATTTGTGCAAAGCTCGCCCAAGCGAAATGAATAACTTGGAAGAAGTGAGAGCTAAACCCGTGAATACAGATTTATACAAGCATGGATTTAGTTCATTGCATGCTTGGATTCGGTCTATGGAGTGTTTATTACACATTGCTTACAGAATGGACATAAAATCATGACAAGCAAAAGGTGACGAAAATAAAAAAAAGTTAAAGATAAGAAAGAAGCCATTCAAGAAGCTTTCCGAAGAAGCACAGGCTTACTTCTAGACGTTGTTAAGCAGGGTAGTGGCAATACAAACACTGGAAATGCTGCAAGAAGGTTTTTTGCAAACTCTGAAACGACTGCGGAAATTACTAAATTAGACGTTAATTTAATTAGAAGACTCGCCGTTATTTTGCAATGCATTTCCTCAGGCGAAAAAATCAAGTCCAAAAATTTAAATTATATTGTGATGAAACAGCAAATTTATTCGCGGAATTATATCCATGGTATAACATGCCAGCAAGTTTACACAAATTGCTGATTCATGGATCACAGATAGTGGACCACTTATCAGTAGTACCTATAGGTTTTTTGTCTGAAGAAGCATCTTAAGCAAGAAACAAGGATTTTCGTAAATTTAGAGAATATCATACACGAAAGCATAGTAGCATCGCCACTAATGAAGACATTCTTCATAATCTGCTATTATCTTCCGATCCTCTTCTCACCAGCTTACTGCTTACTCGACCGAAGATGACAAATAAAGCCAAAAAGTCTTCATTTAGTGAACTAGACGATTTACTCATAGTTGATCAGAGTGAATTGGAGTTCATTGACGTTTCAACTGATACACTTGCTGCATGTAGTGACGTTGAAGAAGATGATGACGATAATAGATCATGATGTCGTTATTGATGAAGATGAAGAAAATATAGTTTAAGTCTTATAGTACCTAATATTATTATTAACAAGCAGTTTCTTTGTTAATTTCTTGTTTTTGTGTATTTTTATTTTATTCTGTTCTTTTTTTGTTTTGTGTTATGCCACCCATCGGCCAAGGAATGTTTTTTTTTTTCTTTCTTTTCTATTGTTGTTAGTAACTAAATGGTCGTGTTAATTAATTAATTTCCTATTATAATTTAGTTCTTAGTAGTTGTTTAATTTTTTAGTTTGTTTTAGGGTACATAGTTGTTTTATTTTTAAATTATTTTTACAGTGTTATATTATTTAAATAAAAAATATTTTTATACCTACATATTTTCTTATTGATCATAAAACTCTATTTCTTTTCGATGTGTTATTGTAAATTCGACTCAGTCATTACTAAGCTAATGATGACATTATCCAATCACAATGCAGAGATTAAGGGCTGTTAACATAGTAATTACAATAACTAATTAGATTAAGCAAGTACTGGTAATCTTTACTTAAGGACTCATTAACGCTTTTGTTGTATGGCAACAGAAGCGTTCATAAGTCATTAAAGTAATCGCAAATGCACCTGTTATTTAAGGAACTACTTAGGTATGACTTATTCTCAGTAATGAATATACTTAATGTACCTTCATTTCATCAGTTATACAATAAAAAGTATAGTTACTAAAAGCAAAATATCTCGGAAGGGGGTCGCTGGGGGCACCATGTGTCCTTGAAGAAAATGTGGCATAAAATGAGTAAATAACAGTAGTGAAAACCGCAAATCGAAACAAGGAAGGAATCATGAGATACAGACATTTTTGTGACCATTTCCATAGAAAAATAACAGTTTTCATCGAATTGCTCATAAAGTACTGGTCAAATAAAAAAGTTGTAGTAACATTTTTTGTAGTTCCATAATAGAGTAATGCAACTGTTTATTTCATTTTTTTCAATTAAATACTTTTTCAATTTTTTATTCTATGTCCGACCTCTTGTATGGGGACGATCCACTGTGCGACGGTGAGCAATGGGCAGCTCGCCGTCCGATAAGGACCAGGCCCGTGTCGACGGCGCGTTGTGTTCCACGCGCGCCTCAAAGAAATGTCAGCACCAACCGACGGGGTCGAAAGACCAATGCCTGCTGGGGTTGCGGGTTTGTCCGAAAGGGATATCGTGGCCCCGGCACACAGGCAACGGAAGGAACACGGGTGGGTTTTAGTCAGTAAAAGTCTGACACACCCTCTCGCTCTGCCCAGAGCGGGAGAAGTCATTTGATGATTTCCCATCTTGAAAAAAAAAAAAAAAGGGTCACTACGTCACAAGTAAGTATAAAATCTACATACCTACTCGTATCGTCATGGCACATTTTAACTCAATATATCGCCGTAATCTTTTGATTACGTAAAAAAAGAAAAAATACGTGTCCAATATTTTTTAATAATCTCCATGACAGACAAAAAAAATATATTTGTCATCATCCTGAAACAAAAATGATTTGATTATTACAAATGTGAAAGTAATTCTGTCTGTCTGTTACCTTCACACGCCAAAACCACTGACCGTTATGAAATTTGACAAATAGGTAGCCCGTGAACTGGATAGGCTACTTTTCGTCCTGGATCGCAGACAGAGTCCCGGGCAACAGCTAAAAAGACAATCTGCCTAGCCTTTTTCCAACTATGTTGGGGTCGGCTTCCAGTCCAATCGGATACAGCTGAATACCAGTGTCTTACATGGAGCGACTGCCTATCTGACCTCTACAACCCAGTTACTGGGTAACACGATACCCCTTGGAAGACCGGTTATGAGACTTTCGGGCTTCTGATTACCTGTAACGACTGTGAAAGATCTACGAATGACAGCCAGGAGAAACGACTTAACGTGCTTTCTCGTCGTGAGGGGTCTCGATATGTAATGAATGGTCACACATCCACGATCATACCGCGGCAAGCGTAGCTTAAGCTTAACCTTCGATCGATTCCTCTCGCTGGTAACAGCTAGTACTTGTTAATGATGTCGTCGTGTGTACCTTCGCGCTAACAGTGACGAACGGAGCGGAAAGCTTCTTCGCAAAAACGCTAGACAATAGTCTTTTAATTTGAATACCCACCACGGTCATACTACAATGGGTTTTTTTTTTGTTCATTTATTTTGCGCTTGGGACGTTCGTAGATAATAAAATTTTGAGTTTGTTTGTTTACCCTTTCACGGTAAAACGGCTGAATGGATTAGGGTGAAATTTGGCACATGGGTAGACCATGACTACTTTTTACCCCGATATTCCCTCTAGATCAAGATATGGCGACAATGGCGGGTGAAACCGCGGGCAAAAGCTAGTAATAAGATAATGAGAAGTTGACGCAGATATATGTTTATATGCCAGTGACCTTGAGTGGTTAGCTTGCGTGTTCTGTACCGAGCTCACGCAATGCGTCGTACGTCCAGCCAGTAATAGGACTCGCTCATCCAGGAGCGCTGTCCCAAATTAGACGCATTATTAATGTATTATACATTAAATAAAAGGTATTTTAATAAAACACGTATACTAAAAGATCAATGATCAAATTATCTTTAAAATGATGAAAAATACGCTTGATAGATTTTGCGTGATTCTTTGTTTTTTATCCGCGATAGACATAACTTTACAAAATTTATTTTACTATATAATTAAACATAAAATATTCATATATTAAGATATAAAAAAAAGCTCTAATAGAACATATATTTTTTCTAAATCATTAATAACACTACTCGTTTAGACGTCGTTCAGACGTCGTTTAAACGTGATCTTCAGTATAAAATCGGTTATCGTCGCCTTAAGGGGGATTTCACGCACTGGACTCCCTCTCACAGAGAGGAGGCCTGATTCCCAGATGCGGGAACATTACAGTTTGATATGCGCACTAGACGGCCACGACTCCGGCCAAGTGGTGGTCCGTGGCCCGTGACCCGGTCTGCGGCTAGTTGGCCGTTGCGACCACGTGCGAGATTCGTATCGCCCACTGATCGTGCTCGTGGCCGTCCAGTGCGCGAGATCCCTAAATGCTGTGATCATTGTTCGGTGTTTGCAACTAGAAAGTGTTTACCAGTCTGCTATCTATCTCAACCTGGTAATCCCGACTCTTTGTTTATAGACTGATAAAGTTGTTTTATTAGTCTTATATATTATTTATCAGACTGACTCATCTTGAAAAGTGGAAACTCTGGGAACATAATGTATCTGGAACTCTTCTGATACCAAAATTATTAATAGCTCTAGTTGCCGCGATTAATATTCATTTTTCTACTAGAATAAAGATGAGTAGTTTATAAAACTTGAACGTGTTCTAATAGTGTACTTTTACTTAGTTTACCCAGTTGAGCCAATATGATAGATAGGTAGATAAATCGCCTATTTGGTGCACACACCAGACATAGTATAACATACAAAAACACGATTAAATAATTACTAATTACATGAATATTAAGAAATAGCTACTAGCTTGTAGTTAGAGTTCGAACAAATAAAGTTTCGTGTTTAAACGGTCTTTTATTAAAATGATTATAGGATTATTATTATTTTATTTATTTATTATGAACAACGTTTATAAAAATCTTAACTTAAGAACAAAACCGTTTTCACGGTTTTCTGCGGGAACAGAACAAACAGTAATAGAAATAAAGTTTATTAGGAGTTTAATAGTTTAATTAGGACTGCATTTCTTTGACTTTTGCTAAAGAAAACCTATCGACAAACAGAAACTCATTTTTACGTTTTCGGTCGAAAATAAAATCCATTTTCGGCCGAACTCCCGTTGTAGTCAATTACAATAATTTCATCGAAAAATACCCCGATTTGTCACACCAAAGTTTATCATGTGTCATGCAACCCATCATTTCCTGAACATACATAGATAATGATAAATCAATAACGTCAATACCTACATAAATATATGTTTTCGATTTTATTAATGATCAGAATGTTTGTTTGGGGATTGCTCGGCTATTTCAAGTAGCAACCTCGCCCCGTGATTAGCTTCAATCGTCGGGCAATTCCGAAACGAAAGACATAAATAAAATGATAACCAACATTTATATTATAACTAGACATATAATATATCTAATAATAACGAAGTATTCTCTTCTTTTCGTGTGGTTAGAGAGGCGTTAGAGTGGACGGACGTCGTATCAGAGTTTGAAAGCCGTCCATGGCTTCACATGCCGTCGAGAAATATCTCTCAGGCATGCATGGGAATGGGAGGCCGTCACCTCCTTCTGCGAAGCAGTTATGCTCGCGAAGGAGGAGGGGAGCGCGCGAGGGAGATGCAAGCTGCACGCCCTCGCGCCCCTAGTCGCCGCAGGAGACGCCCCGGGCGTCAGGAGTCACGAGCCGACTTCCGGCCACCGTAGGCGCGGGCTTGCGGACGGTGAGCAATGGGTAGCTTGCCGTCCGATAAGGACCAGGCCCGGGTCGACGGCGCGTTGTGTTCCACGCGCGCCTCAAAGAGATGTCAGCACGCAATGCCTGCTGGGGTTTCCCGGTAGTACGTTCCCGTGGGATATTTTCCGACAAACACGTGGGCAAAAGTTACTACAGTCTACTTAAAGCCCGTGCGCGACTGCTAATCACCGCTCGAGGTATGTAAACGGTGAGACGGGGGAGGTAGACAAAGGCCAAGCTAACCCAGTCTAGAAATTTTGACAATGGCGCCCCCGTCTCACCGCTCACATAAATACCTCAGGCGGTTACTAGCAGTCGCGCACGAATTATAATACAAATCTTAGACGCTTGAAATGCACAAAAGTTCCTTAAGGGTGCGCTAGTCAGTCATTCTTCCATACAAACGTAGTGATTACTCCTCTAAAAATTGCAAAATTGAAACGGTACAGGGTTAGACAATATATTCAATAGTTCAAATAATTTTATTGTGAGTGTGACATACAGTAGTTTTTTCATAATATATATACGCCCAAAGGTCTGATTATGAAATTTTACGCGCTCGTTTTCGTTATAAATCATCGTCTATTTCACTAAATAAATAAAAACTAAATAAAACAATACTAAATAAATAAAACTAAGTAATTAGACTAATTAATTAGCATGCATATTAAGCCCAGCAACGAGTTCGAGCCGTCGACTACTGCCCCCTTAAATAACGAAGGTGAGCAGTAAGGAAGGATTGAAGTAGGTAATATTTGCGGATGGGAAATCCTATCGAGCACACGAATAATTCTGTTAAAGATGGTATTCTGTAAAAACTGAATTTGTTTGATAATATAATTCAATCCACATAAGAATATATCAGAATCAGATCATGTGAATATCCAGGGAGGGGTCCAATTCTCGTCATTAGCTCACTTGCCGCCGACACCCGTGGGCCGTGGTTGGAGTTCAATTTTCAGAATGTTATAAAGTAGTAGTAGTGAGTTCAATTGCACGCCGCGATTCATACATGATCGTACTACATGAGCTATCACTTTATCAAGGTAGGCTATACAATATAATATTGTATAATTATAGCGTTTTTATGACACACTTCTTTTGTTTTAAAAATGCGTTTCGAAATAACACATGTTTTTTTTACAATAAAATAATGTAGCAAAATATTCGATTTTCTGAGCAAATTATTGACTTTAACAAGTCTGTAAGTGGCCTAATTGAAATAAACTATTCGACTTTGACTTTGACATGCATTTGCACTCGTTAGTCAGGGTTTTTTAGGTTTTAAATTGTGGCTTTAGTTTACTTAAGTTGGAATATTTCAATGATGTATCATGTAAACCAATTTGGAAAGCCCCCAGTAGGGGGCTTTCCAAATTGGTTTTAAGAGCGTTCATCCTAAAAGTTGGAAATATCGCAAATAGCTGTCAAATATTTACCTGTTTTGATTAATTTGGCAATATTACTGTATGGAAATAAGAAATGTGGCTGACTAGCGAACTAGAATATTAATAATGAATTGCACTTATAACACTCAATTTGATGTTGTAATCGTTTTAGGTGAAAAAAAGGCATTTGGAAAGTTTCCAAATACTTTTTTTACATCTAAATCTAAACACCGAGATGTTAGGATATTAATTATTGCATTTCATAATCGATATTCTAGTACGCCATATACTTCCTATAATGCCAAATTAATCAAAACAGGGAAATATTTGACATCTATTTGCGACGTTGCCTACTTTCAGAATAAACGCCGCCCGCTACTAAAGTACAAAATATCATCCATGACGTATCTAGTCTACATAATGTTTGTAAGTATCCGCGCGACTACCATATACGACGTCCCGGCATCAACCGTTGGTCAGTAGTCTACCAGAAACAACTCCCGTCCAGTTGGAGGATCCTCCCTTTTCTATGCAGGATGAGAAACTTTACACCCTGTTCCTCATCCCTGTATAGGAGTAGGTATAGTAATACTATCACTCTATAATACACTATCAATATCTCAAGTTGTATACGCTTACTCCTATAGGACAGCTTACCCCGCTAATGAAGATAGCGTCACAGTAACATGCCCCCTGTCCATTAGTGCACTTATTGTGTTAACCAAGCCGTGGGTGGTGACAGCAGTTGAACTCAGCTTAGTTATTATGAACATTACAGGCATATTTGCAGAAGTTTTAGTTGGTATAACGGAGTCGGACGGCGATCACAGAACAGAAATGAATTGAGACGTCGAGTTGCGGTGGACTTCTGCAAAACATGGATGTCTTCATAGACTTTTCTGGCCAAAGATCATAAACACTTCTCAGTAAATATTACTATTATCAGGTCATTCAGCTCCTGTGGCCTTTGGATTTTACATTCGGTTGTTTTTGCGGCGCGTTTTCTGATATCTTGACTTGATTCCTTCACAACTATAATACCAAATCTTTTCTATTTTAACTGGTGGGGTAAGATTCTTTAGCACACTCCCAAGATTTTTGTTTCTTTCAACATCTAAAGCCAAAATTACATTGCGACTTTTTCGTACATGTCGACATATAGAGTCTGACGTGGTGACATTTGGAACTAAATATTTTACTTAGGTAATGCAGACCTATGGCACTTCTTTGCCGACAAGTGCTAGTAGGGTTTGAGTCACCCACAAGCAGCGTTTTTAACACTTTTTAATTCTTTTACTCATTTCCCATTCGAAGTGACCAAAGTGCGTTAGTGTCGCCCTCATTTACATTTAACTCTTTTTTGCCAAGTTGTACTTGGATGTGCGGGTGGTGCGCGGTGAGTGTATCATGGGACGTGCATGGGACTGTCACCAACGAAATAGTCGCCCTGTAATTTTATGTCATTTGATGTCACTAAATTCGTAATATAATTTTGGCTTAAGAAGTGTGCCGAAAGTTTTCCTTTTGCTAGGAAAGTAGACTTTCTGTATCTTTATTGTATGCGGTTCCACGAAGTAACATAGTGATTTAATTTGATACGTCGGGAACTTGGCGCCTGTCTGCCCTAGATAGGTTTATATTATACAGATTAAAGGGACAGTTAGAATGTATGAGAGACTTAGAATACTATGTCACTCACTGAACAGGGGTTAGAATACTATGTACCTAACTCGCTGAATTGGTGATGTAACATAACTAATTTCAGCACATTTCAGGATAGTTCGTCGCATGTTTATAACTTCGAGATAAATGGCAATAGATTGGATTATTCCGAATCTTTTCATGTAGCCTTTGAGATAAAAATCGATTTGTGAAAAAAAAGTCTAGTGGTGTCGACTGTCGTGGGTGGATACCTGCGAAGCTGCGTATTAACAACGTTAGGGAGAAAAAATAAAAATAAAAATGGTACATTTTTTCGGTCTAAGTCTCATTCGCCAAGTGTGCAGAAAAATACGTGCAATAAGGAACTTGTTTTCAATAACTTTACAACATTCTCTTTGAGAATTGAAATCCTCTCTAAGGCCTTATCATGAACCTGCCGGGGTCGCGGGAAAGTCCGAAAGGCATACCGTGGCCCCTGGCAACGTACACAGGCAACTGAAGGAACACGGGTGGGTTTTAGTCAGTAAGAGTCTGACACGCCCTCCCGCTCCGTTCAGAGCGGGAGAAGTTATTTGATAATTTCCAACCTGAGGCCTTATCATGAAGTGTTAAAGTCATAATTTTTCCTTTACGAGAAAGAGATATAGTCTTGTATAGCTCCATCTCTCTCGCATTGCTGGAATGATGATGGTTTGATCGCGACGTCATAAAGCAGTTGTTCTGCGAAAAACCCAAATCACATAATTATGGTTCTCTGAGTAATCGTATAATTGAGACAAAATAAAATGATTATTAAGATGACACACACGATGAGTGTCAACCAGGTTAATCACCTTATAAAACACTAGCAAATAATAAAAGATAAAAATCAAAGTCATTTCAGAGTAGGTATGGTAATTTCTTCTAGCTCCAATTAATTCCAGTTAGATCATTTGATATTTAAGATCATGAACTTGTTTTAATGGTGATTCGGTCGCCAAACTGGATATACTACTTTTCAACGGTTGTCGTACTCTTTTATTGCTTTTAAATTGAATAAAAGAGAGCATTGGGCAGACTTTGGAATCAAATTATTTCATCTTCTCTCTAACCTTTTCCTAACTGTGTTGGGATCGGCTTCTAGTCTTACCGCTTAAGCATAATCAGCCTGATTGTTCCCAGTAGCGGTCTCAGTGCGGTATGGATTTCTTCGATTTTTTGATTCTAGGACATAGTTCCCTCACGATGTTTTGCACCCTGCGACGTTTTTAGTTTATTCTTACCGGATGCAGCTGAATACCAGTATTTAACAGGGAGTGACTGTCTATCTGACCTTTACAATACTTGTTACTGGGTAACACGCTACCTCTGATAAGACTGGATGTCTGAAGACTAGGGATTTTAACTACCCGTAACGACTCTCAAAAATCCAACGTCGAATCTCTTATAAGAGTTTCAAAAAGATGTTGCCAATTTTTTTTTGTCCATCTTAGATTTTTAAAAAATATTGGACATGTATTTTTATTTTTTTACGTAATCAAAAGATTACGGCAATGCATTGAGTTAAAATGTGGCATGACGTCACTCCCCAGTAGATTTTATACTGACTTGTGACGTAGCCAGCCCCCACACCCCAGCTTTAATGCATTTTATCTAAACTATTTTTTATTAATATGATAAAGCAAAAAATACGTGTCTAATATTTTTATATTATCTGACGGACTAAATAGTTTGTTTTTCCCCAGTCAACATCCCTATTGCCATCTTATTTACAGTATTTAAAATTAACAAGCGTGTTCTATAAATTAAACGGAACTGAACGTAGCTTACTAACTAGCAATAAACAAACAATGTCCGTACAATTTCCTTGGATGGCATAAACAGTGTTTTCCTCGTAATATTATATTTTTTATAAACATTTAGGACTTGTGTATTGTATTTATTCATTTTATTTTTTGTTATTTTTCTCTGCTGCACCGGTTGACGTCATAACGTCAACGCCGGCTGTCGCTGAAAACCAGCGCTGGGGCTGTCTCGCATAGGGTCGCAGCTTTATGCTGACCGATGGCCGTTTTGCGTGGATGTGTCATTTTCCCCCAAACTGTTTATTTTCGTGTTTTGTTCTTACCTTGCGTCATGTGTACCGCAAATAAACGTATTTTCTTTCTTTCTTTCTTCTTTCTCCGTGCTTGGAAACCCTCAACAGTTTCATATTATTGCTAGACATTTATAATATAACTTATATAAATATAATATAGGAGTGCAGAGTGTAAAATACGTCACATTTTCGTGTACGTCCGACATCACATTCTAAAATCAAAAGTTCAGTGGTACTCAACCTTTTGTCTCGGCCGGATATTGTAGGTTTAGTATTTAATTTCTCGCTTGATATTATCAATAGCGCACTTTTGAACTTAGGGTTTTATATCCCATTTTAGACGTATGAGGAACTGGGTGTAATGTTCAGTCATCGTCATTAGAAAAGGGAGGATGCTCCGACTAGACGGGTGTCGTGTCTGGCGGGCAACTGCCCAAGGATTTATGTCGGATAGTCTTATATAAATGTTGTTCGCCCGTTAAACTAATTGCGCGATGCAAGATTTTGTGTGACGTCAGGTCTTTGATGCGTAGTTCGCATGTGGCGATGTTGATGCCGCCACACTACAAAGAAAAACTGACACTCGAATATTTTTTCCTAAATTCCACCACCTTTTCTTATTTCAGCACGTCCATGATATTATTCTCGTTAACTCAAATTAATCTCTATTGTTACAGAGCACAGGCATATTCTGCACATTCTTCCTCGCGCAAGCTATCAAGGAGAAACGTCGAGCTTCTATCAGGAACTCGACGACCATCAGAGAGTCAACTTTTGCGAATCCTGACGACTCGCTACTCGCCTCACCCACTGCCCCAGCTCCTACCTTGCCTAAGTATTAGAAATAAGACAAGAAAATATGGTGTAGATAGATACATGACATGTGCACAATTATGATGAAGGACACTTCAAAGGTTGATGGATTTCTAAAGTACAATACGGCCGATGGCGAATCATGGCCGCTGCAAACTTTGCGCAGAAGGCTGCGCAATACATTTTTTTGGTACCAAATGGTGATATTAGGCGAATGTTAGTGAGAAAACATGCGCGACAGTTCAGAGAGCCTATGTTCAGACCGGCCAGGATTCATCGGCCGTATTATAGGCGATAGAAGTACGAGCATTTACACGTAGGTACTTTGCCTTTTTCGTCCATATTCCTGTCTAAAAGTTTGTGTTCTTAGGGTGACCCATGGGCGAAAAAGATCATCGAGCCATAAGACGTGAGCGTACTTCCTCGCACAGTAGGCCACAAGTTGTGGTAACTGTGGTAAACCAGTGTAAGCTGGCCTCAATATTCTATTGAAACTCCGTACTACACTAGGCCAGCTTAAGGTCGCAGTGTTACAACCGACGTGCAGTCGCCTGTACAATACGGCCGATGAATCATGGCCAGTCCGAACTTCGTGCAGAAGGCTGCTGCGCAATAACATGTATTAGGAACCAAATGGTGATATGAGGCGAGTGTGAGTGACAGAACATGCGCGAACGTCGGAGAACCTATGTTCAGACCGGACATCATTCATCGGCCGTATTGTACGTAATTACGTATCGTCGTAATATACCTACGTATATTTATAAAGAGTATCATGGAAGCAAGTGAGATTTTTAAGTCAGTTCAAAGACTGCGTTTGAGTAACATAAAAATGAAATCTTTTATTATACAACAATATTGTTATAAATACACCCAAGTTAGTCCTTTTTTATAGATTTATTTATTGACTGGCAGTTATTAGTTGGAGAGTTTTAGTTATTAAAATAATAATTTTATAGTGTGTAGAAAGGTTTATCTGAATAAGTTGAATTGTATTATATTGTTCTTGCCACAAAGTATTCAATAATTTATTATAGACAATCTTTTTTTAAATTAAAATAGAACGTAAAACCCCGTCCGTTCCTAACACTTACATTTTTTTATTGATAAAAATAATGATTGTACCTTCCACAATCTACTATCAAATAGTTCGTTTGTACTTTCCATTACCGATAGCACTGTATATTTATAAAATGGCTGCAGCTATCAATATTAATAATATTTTGTAATAATGACACCATTGTTTCAATGTTAAATAGTAAACATAACGTAAATCTTCCTATGCTTAAAGGCTTGTATAGACAGGCGCGACGCGACTCTGGAGAATAATTTCCATGAAGTCTTCATAGAACTTGTTCCACCAGAGTGGCGTCGCTCCTGTCTGCGGGGGCTTAACAAATACGTCTTATGAAATTATGACGGAAGCAAACACTAAATGCGTTGTTGCTCTAACAATGTTGGTAAGTCTATGAGTTTTTGGCTACGCGTAGTTTGAATACAATGAACACTTATATTCAGTACAAATTAGGCCTGTCTTGCAATTAAGGGGTAATTAACCTTGGCGATGGGGGCTCTGCATTACAGATAGTCGGTCTTTGACTTGAGGTTTTATCGGGGTTTTTTGAAATGACGATAATGTTAATAGCGAGTACGCCAGGCGTATGAGTTGCAAAGCCACTAACATAATATTCATAAGTCATAGGGTATTCGATTTGCTAATCAACTCAATTGAAGCTACCATTTCAAAACAGGAAGTTTGAAGTTAGCGGTCGTAGAAAATGTTCTTCAGTGAACCAGGCTCCCAACCTTTTAACATACGCGCCCCCCTAACTTTCTTTTAAAATCACTACGCCCCCGAGGTACTTTGTCGACATATAAGAAGAAAAGCCTAAGAATGTAAAACGAGCGAAAATGAGGTAGAAAATGATTGCACCCCCTTGGAAAGGTTAGATTTTCTGTTAATAATTCAAACAGAAGTAAAAGTGAGTTTTTGTCGAATTTTGCAGAAAAACTCAAGAATATAGAATGGAAGAGCGAACGTAGCGAGCTCGAAAATAGTAGCAAGCCGCCTCGGATAGGTTCAGTTTTCTATAGTCCATGCATACAGAAATAGAAGAAAAAAAAAAACTCGACTTATGCAGAAAAGCTGAACTTCATTATACAGCACCTAAGTATTATGAAACGTTTGGGTTGTTAACGTTTTCTCATACCTAGAACATAAAATTTTATTAATGTATACCTACTTTATTATTGGAGCCGCTGCACCCCCCCATTGGTCACTCTACGCACCCCGTGGAGGGCGCGCCCTACCGGTTGGGTATCCCTGAGCTAAACTCTTTTTGGGATGCGACCCGACATCTTTACCAAAAGGTTAAGAAACTTTGGCTCTAAGGCTGCGTAAGGGCAAAATGGTTTCCATTTATGCAAGTTCCGTCCAATGTAGTTACCAAACATTGTTAGTTTGTTATCATATTTTGTTTCTTAAACTTCTTAAGGTATCCCAAATGCACCCTAACTTCATGGACATGAAAATAAGGATTTTATAAAAACGGAATGACAATCAACCTCTACGAGTCCAACAATATTGCTCTGTAGATACTTTAGAACTTTATTAGTGTTTTTTTTGGCTCTTCCTATAACTTCCATTTCATACCTACCTCTTTCTCTAATCATAGTACCTACATAGTTTTTTTTTTTTGTTTTTTTTGTTCAATTATTATTATATTTTTATCGATTTCCTACCACATTTTACGTAGGTAAGCAAAGAGTTATTATGTATAGTTTTACCTTGCGGAACATCTATGATTGAACTATTCATGACGAATATTTATATATTATTATATTAATGTTATTCAATTGTTTTCTGTGACTGTGTCGATTAGGATGTTTCCAATGACGTCACAGATGACTTGTCTTGACTACTACTAACAATATTTAATTTTAAATTATCTATATGAGTCGACTCTTATGTTATGTATTTAGGTATGACTTTGTGAGTATCATGAGCGATCATTAAGTAAACAATGCCTATTTGCTCTTTATGTTGCACTATGTTTTATTGTTTGTTTTAAATTGACATTGGTTCATTTGTGAAGCTAGGCCTGCAAGCATAAAAAGTCGGTTTTCATTTAAAATATTTACAATTCGTTTTTGATAGTGTGTGGTTAAAATAGGCAATGCAAGAATTTACATCCCTGCCTACCTACTCTGTTTGGAGACTACAATACTTTGTAATGTAAATGTAATAAGTAAATTAGGTAAACATAAGAGAAAATAAGAGATAATGCGGCTATATTTTCAATACAGTTTATTGTAGGTTTATCATACCGTTACGAACAAAGACTAAAGGTTGGTGGATGGTGCGGCGCAATTCTGGTAGAACAATTTCCATGAAGTTTTCATAGAAATTGCATTCTACTAGTGTTGCGTCGCGCTTTTCTGCGCCTTAAAGCAATAACGAACAAGTCTCATAAAACTAGTGTCATAAAATATTGTCATTCTTATTATCCCTAATTATTTGGTTTTAAACTTTGTGTAGGTATAAATATTCGAATATAATTTTTTATTTTTTTTTAATTTTATTTTTTTATAATATTCATTTTCGTCACCGAATATAAGAAAAGTTCATTCGATATTAATTTAAATTTTACTGACCACTGACTTCCAAACTCAAATTCAAATGCAAACAATCAATGTTGAAATAATAAATGTACTTGTTTTCCCAATGTTTATAATACTTCTTCCAGTTCGTATACCTCGGTATTCTGTAGAATTTCAACAAAACAAGGTATTTTCAAGTAAACTTAGCTTCGTAAATCGACGTGTTATTTTTCACGTTCGCTCATGTTAGTCTACCGTCACACTACAAGGTAACTCCCAACTACGAAAGGAACATATTTTTCCTCAATTTCCGATTTGCCAAGGTTATGCAATAAAATCGTACTAAAGACGCACAAACAACATGTTCTGACGTCATTATACAGTGGCACTGGACATGTGAATCAAAGGATACGCGGACCTGAGTCAAGATTGTCTTTTGTTAGTCAGACTTTAATATCGCACACGCAATCAAACAGTCTCATACTTAGTCAAATAGTTAGTGTTAATAAAAAAAAAGTATCTATTGAGTAAACACAAAATGTTTGTGACTCCTCACAATAGTCGCTCATGGTTGCAGTTGCATCTGGATCATTTTGGGTTACTCTCGAAAACTTGTATTTAATATCTGATAATCTGTGCTTTTATTAAGAGCATTTTCTAAAAATTATTAATAATGTACGTTATGGCTGATGTTTCAATCGTCAGATAACTTTTAACTGAGGAATAAACGTGACAGTTTGACAGATAAATGTAATCTGGCGATTAGAAAACAAACTTCACATTGCTGAGTTGGCAAATTCTATACAAATCTTACCAAAAGACTACAGTGAAGTAAGTTTGACAGCAGAAATGTCAAAAAATCCAAGATGGCGTTTACTTATGATGATCGCATTGTAAATAGGTTTAAGGTTTTATTACATAACTAAACATCTAGCCCGTATTCCCTGAAGGGTTAGACAGTGGTGTACCTACAGTATACCCACATTTCGCCAGTTATGTTTAGGCCCCATATAATACCGGGCACAAATCCATCAGACTCCGGGCTGCTACTGAGAAATTCCGGATAGAAAACCCAATAACACTTTGATAGAAAACCGACCTGGGATTCGGACTCAGGACGAGGGTTTTCGAGGGGTTTTATTAAGAGGTTTATCACCTAATTAAATATATACTTATTTATAATAGCTTTAGAATAGTGATTTTGTAGGTTGTGTGCATTAAATAAATGTGATTTAATCTTCCCGAAACCTAGTACCTACTGACGAATTTGATATAGCTAAGAATTTAGAATATTGTATTGATTTTTGTACGTTTTAATACCAATAAATGATCCAGTATTTATTTTGTTGTTTCTGTTGTGTTGGACAACCACGCGAGCTTCCTCTACTGAAAATCGTGATGAAAATATCGATGAACATTCATTAGAAAAAAAATATACAGACGAACCTAAAACCTCCTTTTTTGAAGTCGGTTAAAATCTCATGCACGGGAATGAGCTATTCAATTTTTATCCGACTGCGGCGAAGCCATAAAAGGATTATTGCTTATTTAACTGCAGATGTGAAATAATGAAACCTTTTGCAAATAGGAGATAAAAGTGCAGCGGTGGCCCGGTGGTAGTAGCCGCGACTTACGAATTGTAGGATTAACTTTGTGTAAATTATTTCATCACCACTGCTCTCAAACCGGTGAAGGAAAACATCGTGAAGAAACCGGCATGTCCTAGAACCAAAAATTCGAAGACATTGTACATTAACCAACCCGCACTGGGCCCGCGTCGTGGATTACCGCCTTCCCTCTCACCGAAAGGAGGCCTGTGTCCTGTGTCCAAGCAATTATGGTTGCAAATAGGCAAACCTTCAACCATTAGCATTACGGTGTAACAGGAGGATGAACCTAACTACAAAGGTAGGTGAGCTTAGTACATTTAAGACAAATCCTATGTTCGAATGACTAGGTACTGTAAAGGTTGTCTGCAAAAGGGAGCTTCACGCAGGCTAGTAGTGAGTAGAGTCAAAATTGAACATGGCGGCGTTTGTTTTCCAGAAACAGCTACCCTAATTGAGTAAAACAAATTAGAATCTGAACCGTTTTTAATCAGATAGCTAATCCTTCTACTACTAATACTTCAGTTCGAAAAAAAAAACTGCTCAACAACGTTAAGAGCGTTTATTCTGAAAGTGGGCAACGTCGCAAACAGATGTCAAATATTTCACTGTTTTGATTAATTTGGCAATATTACTGTGTGGAAATAAAAAATGTGGCTAACTAGCGAACTAGAATATTGATTATGAAATGCAATAATTAATATCGTAACACCCGAATGTTTAGTTTTAGACGTAAAAAATCTATTTGGAAAGTTTCCAAATGCGTTTTTTACACCTTAAATGGGTACAACATCAAATTCAATGTTACAATTGCAATTCATTATTAATATTCTAGTTCGCTAGTTAGCCACATTTCTTATTTCAATTCAGTAATATTGCTATAAGAATCAAAACAGGTCAATATTTGACAGTTATTTTCGACGTTGCCAACTTTTAGGATAAACCCTCTTAATAACGCAATGAATGTTGTTGAACTGTCAAAATGAAGTAATTGGATATCAGATGTAATAGGCGTGTAAAAGTGAACACGTCCTCTTGAAATAAAAAGTGAAAATTCCATAGATATTGCTTCTTTTTTTGAATAACTATTTTTAAATAGGTGCCTATGAGCGTTTATTCTGAAAGTTGGCAACGTCGCAAATAGATGTCAAATATTTCGCTGTTTTGATTCTTATAGCAATTTACTGTATGGAAATATGAAATGTGGCTAACTAGCGAACTAGAATATTAATAATGAATTGCAACTATAACACTGAATTTGATGTTGTCATAATATTAGGCGTAAAAAAGGCATTTGGAAAGTTTCCAAATACTTTTTTTTACATCTAAAATTAAATATTCAATGTTACGATATTAATTATTGCATTTCATTATCAATATTTTAGTTCGCTAGTTAGCCACATTTCATACAGTAATATTACCAAAATAATCAAAACAGGTAAAAATTTGATAGCTATTTGCGACGTTGCCAACTTGTAGGATAAACGCTCTTAACAATTTTCTGCTAAATCTCTTCATCCTAAAAATAAATAATTTTCGGTAATAATGAGCTGTCTTACCGTGAAATATTTTCTCATCTCAACTCAGATGCAGCCGAAGGGCGTAAATACCAACGTATTGGAAAGTGTTCGCGAGTTCTTTAGAAACTTTCTCCCTTCGCCGCTTGTTTATGGTCAGAGCACGGAGCCTCCACTTTTTGCTGAGTCGAATGGCGAATCGAAAGCGAAATAACTACATGTCTAGTTATCCGATTGGTATTCGTAATGTCGACTCTGTCGACGAAATTGCGAAAATGAATTACCTACGGCTTTTTGTAATGGGACCAGTTTTGACTAATCGTTGTATTGTAAAGCGATGTTATTTTTCCTACAAAAAAATCCCAATTTCTTCAACGGTCACCAATAAAGCAAAGGTAATAAAAAGCGAGGGCCAATTGGCATAAATTATCGTGCCTGCGCGGTCATGTCCTGTGAACCTGCGTTAATATAGTTTTAATCTCTCTCTTGCAGATTTGTAGAGTGCGTTTCATCAGATAGTTCCTATGCCATGATATTGGCTCTACTGTTAAACGTTAATAAAGGACTTCTTACCTCCGTAGCGCATTGGTGTTCGTCCTACAAGTACATCAGTGAAACCAACATTACGGCATGTAAAATAGTTTCTCTATTTGATGAAACGCACTTTAGTGTTACCTAGTAGCAAAGATGCTGAATTTGTTTTGAAAATAAACAAAAGAGTTTGTTAATTAAGCAACTGGAAAACGTTTCTGTACTTATGTAATGCAAAGCCGAAGAACTTCATAAATATGCAAACGAAACGTTGCAGAATGTTGCTTACGAAAAAAAGAGAAAACACTACAAAATGAAAAATTACTTTAATTTCGGAACTCGGTTGTCATTGGTTTTGAATTTTCGTTTTCTGCCACCGACTTCAGAAATTAAAGTTTTTTTTTTTTACTTTTTGGTTGTGGTACCTAACCCACACAAATAAGAATACCACTACCTGCTATTAAATAACAGTGACAGGAACCAGGAACTTATTATAACATCATCCACATAATCTGTGGGGAAAATACCTACGTATTATTGAAGCTAACTCAAAACCTACCCAAGTAAAGTTAATAAAATTTATATGGGACCACCGCGCAAGCTTCCTGTACCAAATGAAAAATAATTTTCAAAATCCCTCATCAGTTGAAGAAAATATCGATGAAAATACATTTAAAAAAAAAACATACATAAAGTCGAACATAGAAAGTATGTAAGTATGTATAATCCTAAAAGTTGGCAACGTCGCAAATAACTGTCAAATCAGTAACATGTTAATTTAATAAATAATTAGGTAGGTACCTACACTGTTCCTAGGTACACTAAACTGCTTTTATTCTGCAATATGGTCTTTTGTATGAAAATTGCTGTAAAGAAGCTCCAGCGAGACACGAACTACACACACGATTCAACAAAATTTGATTAATAATAGGTGTAATCCTAACTTTTATTATACAGAATGTTAAAGAAATTGCGTGCCATAGCTTAGGGGTAGGTTCAGTATCGACAAAGGAACCCAGGAATTTTTTTTTTGCAAGTTCAACCTAATTAGACTTTACTTGGAATTAGAATTTACGTACCTAGTTACCCATCCTTCTCCCGGCGTTATCGAAGTGTTCGCGCGTAGGTATTTCATTGCTTTCGATAATAGGTAGGTAACTCTAGGAAATTATTAATTACCTAGCATTTAAACAAAATAAAAACTTATTTTAAGCAATTTTTTAATCAATTCTAAAGGATTTCTATTTAATTAGCAGGTACTACATTAGGTTCATCTCATGATAATTTTCGTTTTTTTTAAACCTTTTTAAAAAGGTATTATTTATTTTGATTTTTTACGGGTTCCTTTATCGACTCTGAACTCATGCTATGACACGCAATTTCTTTAACAGCCTGTATATGCAAAAGTGATTTTGATATTGTTAGTTACGCTTTCGCGTTAAAACGGCTGAACGGATTTGGATGAAATTTAGCACCTGGGTAGTCCATGATCAGGTTGGACATAGGATAGGATTTTTATCTCGATATTCCCACAGGATCGAGACTTATGAGGGATTAAAGATGAAACCGCGGGGCGCAGCGGTACGTATAGTTATTTAAAATTAGAGAACATGATGAATAAGTGCAAATGAGCGCACATTAAATATTTCCTGTTGTAATCAGGTGCATTATTTACGTCATGTATAACCATTTAAGTGCCGCAGTGCCACAAGGAGAATCCCAAGTCGAAATATTTATCAAATATTCTTCCACATCTCATTCACAAAACTCCTTTTTTTTCAAAAAATCAAAGTAGTGGTGGGTAGGTACCTCAACAGCACAGCTAAATAGTGAAAAATTTAAACGTCAAACAAAAAAAAAAATACTAAGAGTAAAATTACTTTAATTTCGGAAGTCGGTGTCTTTCACTTTTTATTTGTGTTACCTACCCCACACATATTCGAATACCACAACCTGCTATGTAAATACAGTGACAGGAAGTTATTATAACATTATCCACAGGAAAAATACGTATTATTGAAGCTAACTCAAAAACTACCCAAGCAAAGTTTATAAAATTTATATGGGACCATGGCATCTAGTAATTATTCGATATAAGTCGGTGTCTTTGGTTTTGTATTTTCGTTTTTTGCCCCCGACTTCCGAAATCAAAGTATTTTTTGCTTTTTAGGAAGTCGGTTGTTTTTTTTTGTTGTAAAAAGTTTTTATTTTTCACTTTTTAGTTGTGTTACCTACCCCACACAAATTCGAAAAGGTACCACTACCTGCTATGTAAATAACAGTGACAGGAACTTAAATATTATAACATCATCCACATAGACTTAGCGGAAAAATAGGTACCTATTATTGAAGCTAACTCAAAAACTACTCAAGAAAAGTTACTTAATAAAATTTATATGGGACCACCTCTGAAGCCTGTTCCTACCAAATATTCATAACAGACAAAAAAAAACACTCGAATTGAGAAGCTCCTCCTTTTTAAAGTCGGATAATAATGTAGGTAGGTTAATATTGATCATAAAAATAACTAGGTAAATAAAATTGCTTTATTAGGTACCTAAATACTAAACCGAATTATACCTATACACATTTTTTTAAAGGTTATGTCGGTACCGTCTAAAATATGAAATACTATTAGTTTGCAAATATTGTAGGTACTGTAAAATTAAGGAAAATTTTAAATTTTATGTAGTTCGGTACCTAGGTGCTACACGGCATGGC
The DNA here is from genome assembly GCA_947364205.1 of Agrochola lota. Taxonomy (NCBI): domain Eukaryota; kingdom Metazoa; phylum Arthropoda; class Insecta; order Lepidoptera; family Noctuidae; genus Agrochola; species Agrochola lota. The sequence continues at coordinate 18,436,910 of OX376228.1, forward strand.
GGATAGCAAGTAGGTATATACCTAATTAAATAAGGAAGTTCCTCCTACCTACCTAACTGCTTATCTACTACGGGAGAAACATTAACTGCATCCTAAATTGATTTAATCAGTTCTTGAGAAAGTCGCAGGCATACAAACATACCTACCTACACACTGGTCGAATAAAGAACCTCCAATTTTTTAAGTCGAATATTATACGTTCGCGTCCGACTCCCAGTCATTCGTATTGGTTGCTTGGGACACCGAACTATGCAATAAACAAATACGTAGGTACTGAGCTTATTTATATACGTAGGATTCAAATCGTCTAGAAACTACATCAGAATGCATAAACTATTAACATTATCCATCATTATTTCAGCTATATTTTAACGAAATTACTTACATCAAACTATCCAAAATTATTACTTGCACAAGTTGCAAAGTGATCCTGTTGAGACGAGATGAAATATTAGAGCGGGACGGAGAATCACCCAAGGTGCGAGCGAGATAGAATACAGGTGAATGAGGGGTCATGAATAGGACCACCATACCGCGCGGGTTTTTGTTGAGACTATTGACAGGACAAGGGACAAAGAACTAGAAAGGATGTGACGTAACGAATATTGTAGAATTTTTAAAATTTTGCAAACGTAAATCAGTTTCGTTACAAATAAAATAGTAGGTAAGTACTTAATCAAACTAAACAAAATACTGCAAACCTTGAAAAATACGAGTACCGGCCTAATCCCAAATTGTGCAGCTGTTGTCGGATTGGTAGGATGTAACAGACTGAAAGAAATACATGGGATAAGTATTGCCCGTTACGAGAAATATTCCGAAAAAAAAACTTCACTGGCTTAAGTTTTTTTTTTTTGCGTGGTGAATAAGGAAAAATTAAATAAACTTCACAGATCTCATGCCCTACCATGACCTTCAAATAGCATTGGAAAAGAACTTCGGTAATAAAAAAAGAAAAAAAATATGTAGGAATATCTACGAGTATACTAATATAATACCTACAAAGATAAAATTTCAGAAAGAACGCTAAGCCTACGTTCGCACGCCTGCCAGGGTTGCGAGTTTGTCCGAAAGGGATATCGCGGCCCCGGCACACAGGCAACGGAAGGAGCACGGGTGGGTTTTAGTCAGTAAAAGTCTGACATGCCCTCCCGCTCCATGCTGAGCGGGAGAAGTTATTTCATAATTTCCCACCCTCAAAAAGAAAAAAACGCCTACGTTCGCACGGGCGTAACAGTATCGCGGCGGGATTTTATCGCACACTGGATTTTCAACTCTCGGTGTTGAGAAACCAACGAGCTTGGACGGACTCTCGTCCCAGCGCGTTGTGAAAACACACTGTTGGATTTTCAACTCTCGGCTCTGAGCAGAGCGTTGAAAATCCAGTGCACGAAAAAAAAACGTTCGTGCGTACGTAGTCTAAGCGAAAACGAAGTAGTAGCGTGGGCGGGGGATGCGACGCGGTGGGTTGGGGGCCGAAATTTCACGCGGACGAAATCGCGGGCAGAAGCTAATTTCTAATTTATATTTTTCAAAATATTTTATTTTAATTGTTAGAAACAAAATACAGACGTTTAAATACTAGGTATGCTAGGTAGTTCTACAGCTTTGTTGAACGAACATGTATATTTATTTTTATTTTTCATACATTTATATTATTTACTACTAAATACTACAGCTTTGTTATATTTATTTAACAAAACATCGAGATTTCTTCATTTTACGTAACTTTAATACTAACGTATTATACACATACACCTTCTGGATTAATCCGGATTAAATTCTCTAAACGATAGTGAAAACTTCATCAAAATCTGTTGCGTGGTTTAGAAGAACAACGCGGACATACAGACAAACACGGAAAGCGACTTTAATTTTTATAATATGTATAGAGATATATGTAGATATACACAATCAAGAGAGGTTTCAATACTACATCTATACTACACACTACAGCTTTGTTGAAGTACTCTGCTCTACGGTACACCGTAGACCGCACATCAGTTTGTAACACCAACATCCATACGCCTTACTCTTCGCACATAGAACTCAACTTAGCACAAAAGTATTCAATTCAATTAGCTCAAATTACAACCGGCGCGCGCCCGAGACGCTAAAACATACATCTTAAAATCGTCAAAACTTAATTATTAATTTTTGTTGTTATTCGAAAAACATCCCCCGACCTTTCTGAACATGTAGTTTTTTATATTTTTTTATAGAAATATATGACTAATTCAATTTGACTTTTTTGTACATTGTAGACAACATTTTGACATCTCAATTATATACATTGACTTAGAAATAACGGAAATAATGTCTTACTTTTGTTGAAAAATGATGTTGAAAAAACATTTCCAATATTTAAAATGACGTCACCAAATACGCAGTTTCTGAAATTGTGACTAAACGTAAAACCCCTGATGGTCACCCTAACCATGATTCAAGGAACCCAAGAGGGGTGCGGGGGGGACGCGCCGCCATCGCGATTTCTTGCTTATTTTCCTTAGTAGCATTTCCAACGTCAAAGCTGGTGGGTCACGCTCGCGCTCCGCTCACATAAACAAGTAACCGCGAGTGACAAAGTGCGTTTGTGTGTGAACATATACCAAGAGTGTGTACAACTCATTCAAGATGGGATGTGGAACGAGTTTTGTGAAATATGTGCTGTTCTTCTTCAATCTGCTGGTCGCGGTGAGTAGGGGAAAGGGCGGGCTTGAATTGAAACCGGTTTGCTTGACGTATGTTCCGGTGGACGGGTGATGGCTTGACCAGCCAACAATGAAACTGACGCCCTGCGTTGACCACAAACTATTGAAAGTTCCAATCCGAGTCCGACATGTGGTTCTTCCAACATTTTGAAATACTTATTATATCTTTTAAATTACGGTCTTTTACTAAAGGTTTTCCGCTCGATTTTTATTCAGAAGTTACCTAATTCAATTACACCTTTCATTATTAATTATTTTTTTCGGGGATCCTCAAACAACTTTATCACAGCATCATTTCTTGCAATAATTCTCAATAACAAGGTAGGTAAACTTTACCAGATCTTCTATTTCTGTCTCTCGTACGCATTAAGAAGGAGATAGAATATGTCTTCCCTCTCCGTCTGACTGAATCCGAAGATAGAATTCGTAGGGTGAAACGTACTGTTGTTGTCAATATATTTAATGTTTTTTAAAATATTATCGGTCTCACCACAAAAACCATAGCCGTGGCTTATACACGTGTTTAGCAGTTGTTTAGCAAAAGTGATACCACAAAACCATGTTTAGCCGTTGTTTAGGGTTAGACATGCTTTAGACGTTGTTTAAATTTAAACAAAAACGAACTCCTGTCACGTGTTTAACCCTCGCCAGTCGCCATATTGATTTGTCTCAGTACATAAATTGCAATTGATATCTTCGATTATGCTGATTAATAATGATTTGAACGACATAGAATTTATGGATAACTGTCGTGATCAAATGTACCGACTGCGAGTGAATCATTTCGAACATTACAATTAATATAACTTTAGAAAACTATTGGTTCACAAAGCTTTTGGAAAAAAAAAAAAAACCAAATTCAAGTTGCCTGTGCCTTACGAAACTGGGCTCACCATCAGGTAAGCGCCCTTTCGTTATTGTCTTTAGTTTTTGTCGTCATTACCGGTTGTAATTGTACAGCTGTGTGCCTTTTTGCATTTTCGGTTTTGGTTCCGTCCCGTTGTTAATGTACAAAACACTTTTAACATTTATGTCTACACCAGCCGTATGGTGACCAATGGCGGACTTATTTAATTAAATAATACTTATTTTCAATTTTCCAATTTAGTTATTCCGTATAAACTGAAACAAATAAATTTCAATAGCAAAGAGAGAAAGGCTGAACAAATGCAATCTGCTTCAAACGAAATGTTTCTTGGGGTTGCCAAGATAAAACAAGGATATGCCATTTTAAACAGTGTTTTGCTAAATAGACGTTAGACATGTATTCGTGGTAACAAATAAACACTTGTTTATCCTTTAGACATTGTTTAGCTAAACACGTGCTTAAACGTTGTTTAATTTATTTTTTGTGGTAAGACTGTATATGTTGTAGTAAGTACTTATTGATTAATTATGTTCTGAAGATAATTGTATGAATGATTTCGTTATTGTAAGTGCCTACTCATTTAATAGTTTTAGTAGGTATGAAAATAATTAAGTAACTTAATATTAAGGCATTTATTAGTTGTAAAGAATATTTTTGAAATGCTACATAAACAGCCATTTGCTGAGTTATTATTATAATTGTAAACTTTAAATCCCCATGATAATAAATCCACACGCTACCCTAACAAATCCCTCTTAATTCCCGCCACGGAATGATAGTCCAAGACAGCACAAAGAAAAATACGGTTAATTTAAGTTAACTAAGTATATTCTATTATGCACTATAATAAAACAGCAGATTGTTATAAATAAAAAATATATGTACCCATATTATAATTTCAAAATTCAGTCCTACAAAGATACCTAATCTACCAACAAGTTTCCGCTCAAACCAGTTTCAAACGTAATACGTTTTAAATAGTACTGACTATACAGATGAAATCATGAATCACCAACAATGCCGTAAGACAGCGTCAGAGCTTATTGCATTTTTTCTCTCCTTAACAAGCATGTATTCAATGTCGCAAAGACAATGTGACATCATGGATGTTTATAGTAGCAAAATATTGGAAGGAAGCTGCCTACACGGCCATAAAGAATTTGATCTGGTGCGTTATCTACATCTTGGCACATTTTTGTTCGTATTGTCTTTTGTACGTGTCTTTGCAGACCGCATTTTGGTTGAGCATCACGTAGCAAATAATGACGGTCGCTGTTTCTTGAATAAGTCGTAATTGAAGGCTGTTACTATGTGAGTTGGCGCGATAATGAACCCGTCTCATCCAATTCGGAGATAAAAAACAGAATCAGTAATGAAATGCAATCGTAAACTTAAACTTTGATCAATTAGCACCAAAAGTTCTGGAAGATTCTACCAGACCAGATGATAATGCGTCTCAGTTGTTGATAAAGTTTAAAAGTGTCAAGCAAGATCCCAAATAAACAGTCTTATACATACTCATACTTACTTTTAAAATACTTCTCAAAAAGCAAGTAATCCCACGTTAACAAATTGCCATTCTGTGAATGAGCTAAGTAATGTCAAAGAATCTGGTGCCTTGACAGTAACAGATGTACAAATATTAGTACGTATTACTGTCATCTTACTCACAGCTTGCGTTTCATTGAATGTAACATGTCTGACCTTGGTTTACAACTGCTTGGCACTGGAATAATTACATTTAATACTAAGCCACGCTCTGGTGGTGTTGGTATGACAAGACCTGTTTTACTGCTCATTCGATAAGACATTTTAACGACGTTTCCACGACGAAAGAAAATTAGAATGTCGATAAAGTTAATACTTGTTAATACAGGTACATATTTCCATTCAATATTGGTATGTGGCCATTTAGATTGAACAGATTAAAACCATCTGAACCAAACCACATCGGTTTCTGTAAAGGGAAGAGTCAAAAAGTTATGGGACGTCTTTTTAATCAATAAAACTGATGCAAACTAATGGTTTCCGCAAGCCTAGAAATATTTATTGACCCAAAAGAATGCGCTGTCCCATTTAGAGTAACTAACTAATGATGTAAGACGAAATGGTGTCCCTAATGGAAGAAACTTGTTTCATTAATTACGTCTAAAAGCTTATAGTTGTGGTAAAACGTTAAACTGCAATACTAATGGCGTAAACTAAACCATTGGACTAACATCTATCTACTTTTGTATTATATCTGGTGGCCAACTTACTAATTTCTTCCGTGGTAAACTGGGTCAACAATGAAGATTGCGTGATACAAGTCAATTTTCCTTACTCATTCACCCTCCGAAAGTCAACAGGTGATTTCATTGAATAATTAATGAAGAGATATACTGTCTTCTTTTGGAAATTTTGTGTGGGAACGTTACCATAACAGTCGGGCTCAAATTCGACTCTTTTGACTTTGTGCTGACGAATAATACAGTTTTTATTCTCAACAATTTAGCGTAATACCAGTAGTTTAAAGATTACCATCCAGGCCACTAGATTTTACGTCTTGCAATCCAATAAAATCTGTTTGTTCAGCTTTTATGAAGGCTATATCAAAGTCCTTGTATTTTCCTTTGAAGTAGGTCATGGAAAAGTCCCTGGTCTGGTTCTGAAGGATAACGGCGAACATGATCGTGACTCAAGGCTAGAATTTCCCGAAGCTTATCCTCATGCATGACGTAACCTGAGCTAAGGCATTTGAATAATCCATACATATTTGCAATCCGCTTTGCTTACATGCATTTCAAAACAAGCCACGTAACTGTCAAGTTTTATAAGCCACAAAAGACAAACTTGTACATTCCAAAAGGGACTATTACGTACGACAAACAGTTACGACTTTGATGTTAATATTGATATCCTAAGAAGATTCTCTATACCAATAAAGTTAACTGCTAGTGATTAATCTGGCCGTTTTGCCCATTGACGATACAGCCATAATCCATGATATTCAAACATGGTACACGTGACCTGGCCCCGAGGTGACATCATCGCATCGCCACGACCGCCTCCGCCGCCGAACTGGCGCCCGGAACACTCAAATTGCTTGCCCTATTACTTACTTTAGTTACATAAGCCATATTTTATTTAGGACATCTTCCACAAAGAAATTATTGTGAGAAAGGATCTTTAAAAAAAAAAAACCCGAGATTTTGAACACCATTTAAGTAAACACGTGGGACTATCTACGCTTACTTCATAAACAGGCATTTCCGACTACAATTAAAAAAGTATTCGTTTCCTTGAAAACGGTTAGCAGACGCCGAATAATTTCGGTCCGAGTCCAGAAAAAACTTGTTTTAAAACTGGTTTCACGTATACCAGTGTTGCTAACATCCAGCGTTGATGCAATAGTTTTTTTGTAACAAACGTACACGTCCGCGGATGTTGCGCACCACAGCCTTGCCAGTTTGCCACTAGTATTTGCGTTTCTCTTTAGAAATCCTCGGGATTATTTGATGAAGTCAAACCTTAGCCGTAGCCTTTGTTTCATTGTCACATGTACACATGATAAAACGTTTGCTTCAAAAACTCAAACGATGGCTAAATTTTTAACATGTATAAGGAAAATCTCGTGTTGTACAGAAATACGGTTTTTTATTTGCTACCTGTTCGCATTTTCTTATCTCTGAGTTAACATGACGGTTTAATTTTATACTTCGAATTTGACTCATTCATAGTAATAATAGTGAGGCCACGTTCGCGTTCTATTTATCCGGCTATAATTTTCTTATCGAATCTCTTACATACTCTCAATCAAAATTCTCATATGATTTACATAATATGCCACCCACAGGCGACCTATGACGTTTGGATGACGTAAGCTATTTCAATGTCGTTAAAGGATATCCAAGGACCGTGAAATCCAACCAAGTACCGGCCGTATCTTGGTCATCGTCATCAGATGAGTTTGTTGAGTTTGCCAATAATTAAACTGTTGCAGAGTCTTATTAATTATCCATTATGCAAGTTGTTTTCGACATAATATCGCAGAATAAAATTATTAGATAATCTGATCTTGTCTGTGGCCAGTAATGAATTTACTTAACCTAAACCTAAAACGTTTAAAAAAAAGAAACAGTAAAAGTAATATTCAAACATACACTTGAAATGGTTCTATCTGCGATGGCATTGGAAGTTAACGTTTGGTTCAGAATAGTAATGTGTGTTGTGTACTATTCAGTAGCTAAGCACCAACACGTGATCTGGTTTTAATTAGATTAACTTCCTGCTATATTTGCTTTGATAGCCTACAACGCAAGATATCAGACCTTTTAGTACGAATGTTTCGTTTCAAGGAAAAAAACAACCGACTTAAAAATCCCACTAATGAAAAATTAATTTAATTTTGTTTCGGAAGATTTTGCTCCCCGACTTGAGAAACCTAAAAGATTTTATGCTTTTTCCAGAATTTTCCAGTCTTTTTTGACTATTCAAAATCCGGATCTATCAGCGTATCCTTAAAAATCAATAGAAGAAGTATAAAGACTAATCAAATATCGGCTCAAAAATAAACCTCAATCCAAAATCGACTCTCCCCCAAAGATTTTCCAAGACTTTTTCGTCTAGCCCGCAAGTCAGACGTCATGCATTTAATGACTCCACAGATCGCCATGGCCTGTCTATGCCCTTCCGCCCTCAGACCTCACCTCCTTCCTCGTCATTGTCGCTCGGTCACCGACCTTACATGCAATCCTCACCATAGTTGTACACCTGATAATGGTATTGGCTGGGTCACGCACGTTGTGTAACCTCACAAGATTTGCTGATGAATTTTTGGCTCTTGTAGCTATGTTCTACGGACCGTGAAATTATGCGATGAAGATTGATTTGAGTTTGGAGATTATGGTTTACGTGGTCTGGTTTTGTGAGGTGCATAATATGAATCTAACTAAGTTACAAGATTCAAGATTTTGCTACATAAATGAAAGCAGAAAGGAAGATGTTGAGCACAACTTCTCCTAAATATCTAATTATGTCGAAAGTTTTAAAGCACAAAGCCACTAAATTTTTGTCAACTTTCGGCTATTCGTAGTGGTTAAAGAAAACTCATTATAGCACCAGTGTTGCCTCATCAATCATCAGCATGATGTCAGTTTTGTACTTCAACGTTAAATTGATTTCGGTTTGATCGACAGCTGTAAATCTGACCAACATGGTTTACGAGACGTATTGGATAAACAACAATGCCTCTGGATTCTGAAATTTGATGTATGCCTAGAAGTCAAGAGAGGTTTATTTTGAGCCTATTGGGAAGGTCCCCCATTACTGTTTTGAAATTTATAATTTCCCTTTTCTACGTTTTAAAGAAAAGAAAGAAAATACGTTTATTTGCGGTACACATGACGCAAGGTAAGAACAAAACACGAAAATAAACAGTTTGGGGGAAAACATGCGTCACATCCACGCAAAACGGCCATCGCTCAGCATAAAGCTGCGACCCTATGCGAGACAGAGCCCCAGCGCTGGTTTTCAGCGACAGCCGACTCCATCAGAATCCATAACATCCATACAGTTGTATTTGATTCAATACCCCATCGAACTCGATCCAAACAAACAAACAAACAAGCTTTCTTTTAAAGTCACGTACAGAATTCTTAACAGCAAATGCTTTCACAGGCACTGTTTATTGGAATATCTAGGTCGTTGTTGTAAAAACATTCGATACCCAGTGTACGCTCATAAGTGTGTGACGCCCCATTATTCAAAAGCAACCTGTGATTATTATGGTGTTCAACCTTCCGTAACTGCTAAAGGGTGCTTAATGGCAAGTTTAAGGGGAATTCGGTTTATTTCGTGCTGCTCCCGTTTTAAATATAGGAATAGTTTCAACAAGTGTATCGTAAATCTGCGCTGAAGAAATTATGTGGTGTAAATCGAAAGATGACGCTTTAATAAAAATAAAAATATCATAGCCCAGAGCTTCAAAGCAACTATTAACGTCTTCCTCGTACCGTTCGTTGTAGTGTGAATTAAAATAGAGATGTTACATACTCTCTTTGTCTTCACTTATTTGTGGCGGAATGACCGATGACCAGCAAATGTCTCTGCAGTGTCGAAAAACCTGCCCAGCTTTAGACAATGGTTTTAATTTAACAGGCGACTCAAATTCTGGTTTTAATTGGTAAGTAATGGGTTTTGGTTATTTTGGTATATGTATAGATAGCATTTGTTTGAAATCATATGTGATTATGTGGTATATTCAAGCGTGTCAGGTCCATTTGGGTCAACGAATCAATACTAATCCCGCGTTCCCTTTACAAACATAATAAAAAACGTTTAATAATTATGTCAACTAGTCAACTCCACAATTATAACAAAGGCGATGCTGTTGGCAGCTTGCCGATCGGGGGAATTCCGGGTTTGGTGCTCCCTTGAGTCATACAAGACTAGACTGAAAGAGTCTAGTCTTGCTGCCACAGGTAAATGGCCTAGGTTTTTAGACTAGTTCAGTAACCGGTTGAAATGTTAATTATATTGGCACGACACCGTTATCAGTAAAACCGTTATTTAGTAAGTAAAAATGGCGGTTTAACTGCATAGGTATACAGAAAGGCAACTCGTTTCGCAATTAGCAACAGTTATTTGTCGTGACAAATATTTTGATGGTTCTCTTTCATGTTGAACTAACTTTGTCATTGATCTTTATATATGCGTATGAAATTGAATGCTCTCAATCTTAAACTTGAGTAAAGATCATTTCATAAAACATGAGTAGGTACCTACCTATATTTTTTTCAAGTGAATGCGATCATGGCTGCCATTTCATTACGTAACATGTGCACAGGATTACTCAGCTGCCGTACATAATCTATACAGTGTGTACTGTAGTTATGCAAACGCAACCGCCTGTGAAATATCTCGGCCACGGTATGCATAACCATACGACTTTTAAAACGAGACGCGTTATAAATTCTCGATAATGAAAGGGGGTCGGCAACTGGGGCGTTTACCTCACGCCATGGCGAAGTGTTTTTTAAATAAAATAAAAAAGTATGATGAAAGGGCGATAGTTTTGTTTGTGGACAGAAACGCGATGTCGCTGGGTTCGGTACGCATCAAAAAAATTCTTTAACGACCTTATGTTGTAAGAAAATGTTCGAAGAAACTCAAACATCCATGTTTCTCCTAATGAGCGCATGAATACAAGCGAGCTAGACACCCGAATTATATTGTTCCTATGCTAAAAATACAGGGCAACAAGTTCAACTTACGCTGTTAACTCGAACTAGAATGCTACATGCCTTTGATGCGTCAAGCGAGACGCCTTCATGTCACTTTGACCAACGACCTAAAAGAATGCAAGAGAGAAATTGGATACGGAAGGCGAAGAATCGAGTGTACAGCCGCGTTTAAGTCAGAAAGGTATTATGATCCACTATCTTGGCCGACCTCCATTCGGTAAATAACAGTTAAGTTGAACAACTCCCGATTTTCTGCATCTTGCGAGGGAATCTACGTTTAGCGCAGCACCGTTTTGCTTTAGAATCGACATTCGACTAAGCCTTCCATAATGCCTTCCATTCACAAACTAGATCCAGTCTACCTAACTCCTACGTAATATAACCTTAAAGAGACCTGTTTAAAATGGGTTAACAGCCGCATATGATTGATCAACTACTTGACTTGGCGTAACAATTTGCTGTTCGCGGCATTGTAATGGCGTCTGGGTCCCACAAGGCACAAGTGAGCTAGCAATGGCGGTCTTGTTCGTTGATTAGTATTAATTTTACTTATCGCTACCAGAGCTACTGTTTGTAGTTTTTATTTTACGACCAATTAAACGGAATTGAAGAAAATATGTAGACGTTTTGAGTAGATTCCCAACTAAAGTTTTGAACGTATTTAAATTATTGATAAGTAAAGAAATAAAGTATACGTCCGTGTTGTTTGCAAAAAAAATATACATTTTCATTTATTTTTCCGGCAAAATAAATTAAGAAAAATGTCAGAATCTTCTTAACATACACAATAATACCCATTGTTCTATGTGAACTATCAAGTAGGTATAATTAGCATACTGACTTGGAAAAGAGCTAGGTAATGATACAAAATAAATAATTTTCGTTATTTTCCTACCGTTTACGGCTCAACTATTCCGAGGTTAACTTTATAGCCATAATAAAATAAAGATTATCTTCCATCTAATTATATAATTCTGACCAATACAATGTCCTACAATTGTGGGCGTAGCTCCTAAGTAAAGCAAACGACAAAAATAGATCAATATTGTAATGACCAAGTATTCTCAGATAGGCATGGCTGGCGCATCATGACATATATTCGATAACCTTTAACCGATGAGTGGGTTCGGACGGAATGACGGGCAATTGTTCAGATAACATCGATTAATAACCAGACCAATAATAAATGTCATATTAAAACGCCTCCAATCGATAGGTATGTGCAGAACATAACAGATTTGTAGGCCTGTATTTTAGAATAGATCTGAATATACTTGCCTCGGCAGATTCACACTGACGTAATATTTATATGAACTCCGCTCGATATTCCGAAAATTAATTCAAATAATTATGTTTTCATATATTGTTACATGGGCAATAACTGGATACTTCACCCTTATTATTTTCAAAATTGGAATACGTTGTAAGTCTGCTACGAAGTGAGAGCGTTGCTTTTTCTTTGTATAGATGTTGCCAGTTCTGCATGATTCATTTATTTTGAAAATTAACATCTCCTTAGGTACCTATTGCAAATTGCTATTTGTTCCAATACCAACATACTCGCACATAAAGTACTTTCATCTGTTTAGAAACTGTGCAAATTCGTGATTTTCTTGTTATCTTAGAATGAGACTTTTAAAACTTGTAAATTGTGAAGTGCTAAAAGTGATATTTTTTTTTAAATTTTCCAATTCCAGTAAAAAAATGTACCTAATACATTATATCTTTCAAATAAATTCACATCCCATTCTTCTAGAATCGAAATAATGTTCCAGACTAGAGGTTGTCTATTTTGTTGACCATGGATCAAAATAGTAAGTTTCAAACAATAAACGGGCAAGTTTCAAATATAATCAAATGTTTATTTGTGTTCTCATCGAAAAGTCTCCCAACAACAACCAACCAACCACCAACCGCCAACCAACTCCTGCCTGCTACTTAAATAATTTATAAAATTAAAACTTAAACAGAATGAAGAGCGTACCTATATTGATAATACGATATCATTAAAAAATAAATGAAATGGTTAATAAGAAAAAGCAATAACATAATCAAGTAATTATCGAAGGTCAAATGAGGGTCGCGTCTAGATTACATATTCAACGTTCGATTTACGTAAAACTTATAAGTTACGCCTCAATTGCATAATAACTTAAAAACTTTTTTTTTTCCAGTAAGATAATATTTACTTACAGAATAGCTAATGTTCTTAAAATAATAGACGTCTAACAGGCCTCTGTGAATAAAATAAGCTTCGGCTCCTCGTACTCCATGTGCTCGACCTGTCAGCCCGGGATCCCAGGGTCCCGAGATATGCCAAAGACAATTTACACTAGCTCGAAACTAACCATAAAATACAAGAATAAATACTAATACATAGATATGATATCATGGCGGCAGCTACATCGGCACATGCACACTACGCATCAAAGAGCTGACGTCACACAACAGCATCGCGCAAACAGAGTTTACTGCGCGATCAGCATATACATATACAGGGTGATTGGAAGATGGGTGCAAAGCTTTAAGGTGAAGATAGTATAGACAATTTAGAACCATTTAAGCCATGGTTGTCTTAGACGAAGTCTTACCAAATTTTTTTAACCAAATTTTTAAGTTTTTTTTCGGAAATTCTCAAAATTTAATGTAAACTGCATAATTATGGCCAAATTGAATGATAAATGAATTAATTTTTTATTTATTTAATTAAAGTAATGTGTAAGCAACCAAGCAAAACATGTTTTAGGCTTCTGTGTCATTAGACATTTTTTTTTATAGATATTTAAAGCTCAGAAAAAATAAAAAAATTGTACAATACGTCTTTTAAACCTTATTTAAAAAAAAAACGGAGGGTGCTTTTTTTGTTCAAACCTTTTTGAAGACATGCTTGATAATCGCTCTTTCTTTTGAGGTATCATTTATGCGGATATCTTACAAATTATTGAAATTAGGACCTACAAACCAATTCGAGGGAGAAATTTTAAATTTTAGGCAGTCTAACAAAACACAAAATTTTTGCTTAAAAGAATACTTTATGTGCTCGAAATGATAACATTGTTCAATTCTAAGAATTTTTGGCACATGCAGGAACCAATTGAGGGGAACCCATTGAGGGGATTCTCTAAACAATGGCCACCAAGCGCGGTGCGACGGCGACGGCATTTCCAGGTAGAACGCCCAATGAATAGCAAAAAGCGATAAGAGTTGGTTTTTACAGCAAAATGGTCTTAGTTACTGAGGCAACAAAGTCGTTTTTCTTTAGTCAGGGTCAGTCGGTCTGTGATGAAGCCGTTACATCTTTTACTTATTAGTCAAACTACTGCCCTTGTGAGTGGACGTTGTCGTGTTGATTCACAATTTACCGTGTTCAGTTGTAGCCCTTTGTGTTCCTGCACGTGTTGTTTGCGTTAGTTTTGAACTTTTTTGTTTCACCGTGTCCAGTCGTAGCCTCGCGCTCCTGCACGTGTTGATTTTTGACTTAATTGTGTTGAGTTGACATTTAGTGCGCTCCTACGCCGTTTTTCTTAATTTTTAAGTGACTATGGCTACTTTTTTCAATCAAGAATATGCGGATATCGTATTTATGTACAATAGAGCAGACGGCAATGGATCTTTGGCGCGACGGATGTATCAAGAGCGCTATCCGAATCGCAGGATACCGAATGTCCGAGTGTTTTACAACACGTTTCGTCGTCTTGCCCAAGATGGGTTTCACCGCGTGGAACCTGGAGTCAACCCGGGCAGACACGAAACTGCCGTCGACGAAGACATTTTAGCAGCATTTCAAGCGGATCCTACTACCAGTACTAGAGCAGTAGCTCGAAATTTAAACATTTCTCAATGGAAGGTGTGGCATATTGTATGCCACACCTTCCATTGAGAAATGTTTGTTGCACCAAAATGATAAGTATCCGTTCCATGGCAGGAGTGTGCAAGGTCTAGTAGAGCAAGATCCTCAAAGAAGAATTCAGTTCTACCGTTTCCTCCTCAACAGAAACATCGAAGATGCGTGGTTTCTGAAATCAATCTTGTGGACGGATGAAAGTAAATTTTCAAGGGAAGGTATTACAAACTTTCACAACATCTGAATGGGCCGACGCAGACAACAATCCACATTTTAAGAAGCAGGTGTCATTTCAGATGAAATTCTCTGTGAATGTATGGGCTGGAATAATTGGCAGAACATTGATTGGGCCCCACTTTTTGCCTGATCCATTGAATGGCAAAAATTATTTGCAATTTCTGCAAATTGATTTACCACTGCTGGTAGAGGAATCAGGTGTCCCGATCTTCGAAAGCGACCGAACAGTCATCTTTCAGCAAGACGGCTGTCCAGCGCATTGGACTTTAAATGTAAGGTAACACCTCAACAATTGCTTTCCTGATAGCTGGATCGGCAGGGATGGACCCATCCCTTGGCCCGCTCGCTCCCCAGATCAGACCCCGTTGGACTTTTTCGTGTGGGGCCGGGCCAAGGAACTGGTGTATAACAACATAGAAATAAACACTAGAGAAGAATTGATACAAAGAATAAATTCAGCGTTTGAGACAATGAAGCAGGAGATGATGTTGAAAATAACGACTACAGAAGTTAGAAGACGGGGCCGTGCTTGTATTAGGAATCACGGCCGTCATTTTGAACATGAAAAATAAATAATTTTAATTCAAATGTTGTTTTAATTAGTCTGCCTAAAATAAAAAAATTCGCTTGGTGGCCATTGTTTAGAGAATCCCCTCAATGGGTTCCCCTCAATTGGTTCCTGCATGTGCCAAAAATTCTTAGAATTGAACAATGTTATCATTTCGAGCACATAAAGTATTCTTTTAAGCAAAAATTTTGTGTTTTGTTAGACTGCCTAAAATTTAAAATTTCTCCCTCGAATTGGTTTGTAGGTCCTAATTTCAATAATTTGTAAGATATCCGCATAAATGATACCTCAAAAGAAAGAGCGATTATCAAGCATGTCTTCAAAAAGGTTTGAACAAAAAAAGCACCCTCCGTTTTTTTTTTAAATAAGGTTTAAAAGACGTATTGTACAATTTTTTTATTTTTTCTGAGCTTTAAATATCTATAAAAAAAAATGTCTAATGACACAGAAGCCTAAAACATGTTTTTCTTGGTTGCTTACACATTACTTTAATTAAATAAATAAAAAATTAATTCATTTATCATTCAATTTGGCCATAATTATGCAGTTTACATTAAATTTTGAGAATTTCCGAAAAAAAACTTAAAAATTTGGTTAAAAATATTTGGTAAGACTTCGCCTAAGACAACCATGGCTTAAATGGTTCTAAATTGTCTGTACTATCTTCGCCTTAAAGCTTTGCACCCATCTTCCAATCACCCTGTATAACTCCTTGACATCAATCGTTGGGACAGTTGCCCATTAGACACCCGTCTGGTCGGAGGATCGTTCCTTTTCTATGGAGGATGAGTGAACTTTACACCCTATTCCTCATACCTCTATAATATATAAACAAAAAGAACTTTGTCAGGACAAATAACGAACGGTAGAGCAGTACACGAATCCAGCAAATCAGTGCTTATTATCTGTGTTTGATTTCCTGATCCATTCTTCCGTAAAACGTTCCAGTTCGTCAATATCGTTATCTGGGCTTACCAAGTCTTGTTGCTACTCCTTTGGTAGGTGTAACAGACACCAGCGATCCTGTAGCATTCACCGATTACTGAAAAGTTGTGTGGGAATCGGTTGTCATGGAGGAAAATGTCGTCAGGAAAGTTTTGAGTATGAATGTAGATGGCTATACGAGTAGGGGAAGACCCAAGAAACGATGGATGGACTGTGTGGAAGATGATATGGATAGAAAGGGAGTGAGTACCAAAATTACGACTAATAGAGAAGTATGGAAGAGGGAGATATATTGCGCAGACACCAAATAAACTGGGTTAAGAACAGGAGAATCCTGTACCATTCCATTCACCATTACACATGAGCTACACAGTGCTTTTTCACTTTTTGTTTCAAGGACGGTATCTTTCTCCAAGGTCTAAGATTTGGCCTTCCAAACCCCACTTAGTAATATGGCAGGATTGGCAGGTGCATGTACGATCGTTGCATGGTGAAATTCTGAATACCTATGTGACGTGTCCGACTCCCGAGTCCAATTGTAAATGTAAACGGTTTACAGACATTGTTTTGTAAACACAAAGAGCAGATGTTGCCATATACACGTGTTATTGAACTTTTTCTTTCTTTCTCTTTTGTACTAACAGTTTTTATACCAACCATCTGGCTGTAAGTTATATTCAAACTCATTTAAAGTTATGATTGTTTCTGTTATAAGCCTGTGTTGGTTTAATAAGTACTCAAGTTCTGATTATTAATAATTTATGAGCCCGATAATTATCCTGCTGAAGGTGAGCCCCAATTATCACCCATCAAACAGGAAAATTGCCACCACAACACACAATGACATTGTGAGTCGGAGACTAGAGACTCACAGGAACTGCCATTAGATTCACTATGTTTGATCATATTTACTGGCTATTAAAATTTTGACAAACTCCGTAACTATCAAGCAGCTTGATGCGCAGATCCTGCACCCTAATTGCGTAACACACGATCAATCACAATCTGTTTCATTTTGGCAGTTCAACAACATTCATTGCATTATATTAACGTTGTTGAGCAGACAAAATTCCCGAACGTATGAAGCAATGGAACAGCAATATCCTTCAAAATGATTCGAATTATGATTGACCGTGTGTTCCAACATACTATATGTACGTATATAGTACGCGTCAAACTTTATGGCGTCTCTGAAGTGCGCTACTCGTTGCGCAGTACCCCACCCCTCACCCCCGCTGACAAATGAATTTGATTCTGCGCAGCGACTCGCCTCATGTTCCGAGCCGTCATAAAGTTTGCACCGGGTTGTACCCATATTTTTCTTCCCATGTGAATTCAAAACAGACGTGCACGAATTAGTACGGAAATAGTTCAATCATGTTTTCAGCCTGATTCGTTTCGAGCTCGCATACACGCGTGAGCAAAAGGGGTCACTCGTATGACGTCACAGCGTAGGAAATAACACTGCAGCTGAAGTACAGTCAACCACACGTACTTGGACTAATTTGACTTTGATAGCGCATTGATTTAGTAGCAATAAGGACTGTTTTCGTAGTAAAAGTCATACGACTGAGGTGCTGTTCATCGTACTGGACTGGCTCACGTGCGGATTCGTTAGGGCATTGATTGACCCGTTAATTATGTGAGAGGGAGAAAAAGATAAGGTTGGTGCATTGTGTGGGAGATAATTATGAAGAAAAGAGAATGGATGATAACGAGACGGCTTGTAGGACAGAATGGCAAAAGGCACCGACCCCAAGTAACATGGGACAGAAGAGGAAAATGGCTGTCAGAAGATTCATCATTATCAGTGTATAGCAGTTCACTGCTGGATATGCCTCTCCAATTGCCTGTCATTCGTCCACACGTCCACAGGTGTACCCCAACAGTCATCGGTTGTACCGCTAATATAGCCGCCCATTGCCACTTCAGCTTGTTTATTCTGTGAGCTATGATGTCAACAACTTTGGTTCTCTGCCGGATCACCTCGTTCCGGATTCGAGCCCTCAGAGATATTGCAGGTCCTCAGTTTCCGGCCAATTTTTCATATCACATCAATGTAGATAGGTACCAATCTCACGGTAATAATAAAGTCATTTGTTCACACATGTATGATATTCATAATAATTCATCCAGACAATTGAATGTTAATACCGTGTGACATGTGCCGAATTTCCTTCCGGTGGCATTGTTTGCTGTGTGAATTTGTGAAGGGAACAGGTGGATAGGCCATCTGTGCTGAGGGGCTAAACGAATGGGCATTTTTGGCTTTTAAAGCGTTTTTTATATCTTTATTAATCTTCAAATTCAAACAGGATTGCTTTTCGGTCGATTACGTACTATCAATCCCATACATTTTTGACTTTTTCATTCTCTGTCAAAAAAGTACTGGGAAAAGATCAGTTATACACAAAATGTTAGTTATTCATCCAAATTTATTTGATCGCCTTCAAAGTATGCTCCTTCAGAAATGATACACTTACGCCAACGAATAATCATCAAAATATTTTTTAAACGCTTTTTCCGGAATTGAGTTTCCGCCGCGAATTCTTTTTTATTCGGTTTTGGTTCAGTTGGGAGGCGCCACTCCGAAGCTTGTTGACTAGTTTGCATATGAAACACGTAAACCCACGTCTCGTCACCAGTAACAATGGCTTTCATGAATGTTGTGTCGGAATTGACTCGTTCTACCATGTCTTCAGCGACTCTTATGCGATTGAGTTTTTAGAGAAAATTCAGGTCTTTTAGGACTAGCTGAGCGGCAACATGTTTCATACCCAAGTGATTATTTAAAATGATACGGACCAACTCGTTAGACACAGAAAGTTCAGCAGCTATCTCTCTCAAACTTGAATGAGGATTTTCAGTCACTTTTTCCTTCACTTTTGCGATGTTAACTTCAGTTGAAGACGTTGATGGCCTAGATAGCTTTCCTCACCCTGGTGCGAGGCAAATCTTCCAACATATCTCGACCGCTTTTGAACGCTTTGTACCACTCATAAGCACGTGTTTTTTATGAAGTCGATTTACCGTAAGCCTTCTGTAACATTTTCAGTGACTTCGAACACGAAATTCCATTGGCGATGCAAAATTTAAAACAAACTCTTTGTTCGATGTTTTTATCCATTATGAAATTCGCAATACACACTTGTTAAACCTCAGAGTAAGTTATTACTCTGAGAGTTAAACTAACTAAAAACAGCACTGTATTTAATCTAAATGACAGATGCAACTCAAACTCCGCGTGAAAATAATTGGCTGTGCCAATCTAACAAAAAAAAAAAACAAAAAATTGAATTTGGAACCATTTACAAATGATCCATTCCCGATACTTTTTTGACTGAATGTTATCGCTGATGAAATATCACTTTGTCAGGCCCTCTCTCTATTCTGAAGAGGAACTGGTGAATAATTAATGAAAACAAGCATATCTTGGCAATATCTAGGCAAAATAAAGACGGTATTGGATAGCTTGGATGAGTCCAAACCTAGAATCGGCTTGCCCCAAATTCCGACATCCATTTTTTTGCCCATATCACTCTTTGCACAAACAACAGTTATTTTAAAATCAATCTTCTCATTGATACCATGTGTTCTGAATCTAAAGCTTCTGACCTCGAATGAGATAAGAGTACGAACATAACAACATCTTTCATTCTCTTGTTTTCATTTCACGAAAATAAAATCTCGATGCCGAACGAACCACGTGCACGGTCCACCGCTCGGTTCTAAATCTGTACCTACGCACCCGTCAATTAGGTGCCATCATGTTTTTCACTAGATTCTATTCTATTCTAGCACAGATTTTCGTAATTAGGACAGATTATTAGCCTCTCTGGGATATTAGAGGGACATGTTGAAAGATGTGTGGTTGGCAGGTGTGGTAAATGCTGATTAGAGGAATAATTTATTATAGAGATCGTTTAGAATTTGATTTGCCTATTAAAACTATCTCCCACAGTGCGGGTTGCGGAGATCAAAATAGAAATTACGGCAGCACCTCGTTAGACTGAAAGTCGAACCTAACATTATCAGGACAAATATAAATGGCATAGATAAAACGCTCATGCGAAAAAAGGGTCACGGAAATTATGCCTTCAAATGAGTAGGTACCATCATCGGGCAATTCCTTTTTTAAATTATTTAAATTAAGAGTGCCCTTAATTTGAAAAAGGAATTGCTTTTTATTTCGAAATAATAATGACAGTAGGTACGATTGCATGATTGCATCCATTTGACATTCAAGATATTCGGTAAATCCCCTTACTCATTGGAGTCGACTAATTAAAAAGGCTTATTGGTGATTCGCCCAAATTAACTCGCCCGAAACGGGCGAATCGATACTTTGAAATAGCTAATAACTATAATTTTTTCTTGAGGGTATTCATGAATTTATTTGTAGGCGAATCGATTTATTTATGATTTTCGAAAAAAATAATAATAGGTATGTAAGTGTCGATTTACCCGTTTCGGGCGAATCACCAAAAAGCCATTAAAAAGGCCAGTCACTTTCAGAAATACCCACCAACCATAGTGTTACATGGCCATGACCCAATAGATTGGCTGGTCAGATAGGCTAACCAGAAAGACTAACGAATTGAGTCACCGACGCAACCGAAGTGACTTGGCGGAGTGGCCACTAAAATAATGACTTACTCATTCGTAAAATTGTTTTTTCGCGGTGTTTGCAACCCATGATGTTTAAAGCATTTTTTGCCAGTTAATTGAATCGTTTATCGACAAAATCGGGAGTAAAAATGCCTTAGTTTTAAGGTGAAAATGTATTTTTTCTTGAAACAATCCTCCAAAAATATCCACATAAGATTTTGTGGGCTGGTTCATGACAGCATTTTTTCACAATGCAAAAAGTCCAAAAGCTCGAATTACGTCATCCTTAAATTAAGTTTTGGTTTTTCTACCGATCTTACATAATATCGGCAGTGTGGACTGCAGTTTTTGCGCAATTGACTTTTTTTACTACACGTCCAATCATCATGACCTGTATTTTTTGCTGTAGCGGGAAGCCTTTTAAAAAGATCCATATTAAAATCTCAAGTTTTGTTTCTCAAGGAATTTATTACGGCTGGTGCCACTCAGCCTGTCAATATCTACGTGTTAACGTTCTACTTTCAACGCTACAAGGTTTTTTTGGCGCGTGGTCAAAATCGGAACTAACGACGCCATCTTGTTTTGACAAATGTTTACCAACAACGCCCCCTCTGTCAATGTCATTCAAGACGGATCAGGCGCCAAAAGATCATTGCAGCACTTTATCGACCTATTGCTATAACATTATTTTTTCTGTCCACAGCTCCTCGGCCTAGCAGTCATAGGCATTGGAGTGGCGGTCCAGCTCAACTGGACGGTTGTTAAGGATGAGCTTAAGTCACACCTGACGGTCGCACCATGGGTGTTCATTATCATAGGCATTATCATGTTCGTGATAGCCTTCTTCGGTTGCTGCGGAGCGATACGGGAAAGTCACTGCATGGTTGTCACGGTATGTATCCACAAACTATTTTTCCCAATGAAGTAAACCCCTAAGGCGATCCACTGATCAAAAAGAGGTCCATTACCTAGATAGGACCCAACATTCGATCTTCAAAAACGGCACAATTTCACACTATATTAGATGACACGTGGAAGTAGGACGGTTTGTCGTAATTATTAGGAGTGAAAAGAGAAGTCAATATGTAACTTGACTAACTAGCCAAGTTCACCACGTGCGGAGCCCGTATAACCTATATCTACCTCTTTTTACTTATGATATCAATGATTTTGCCTGACTAAATGCGACATAATCTAGGATTAAAGCTTGGGCCAGATTGCTATAGCAGAAATGACACTCGCTCTTTCGGGAGAAAATGTTCCAAGAGCTATAGTAATGTTCTACACCTGGCGCCATTGAATACCTACGTATAATAATTATACAGGCATTTATTCTAGAGGCTTTTTCCGTAGATGATGCAGAGCAAGGTAATATTCTTATTTACGAAATTTTGGGTCGATTCAGCCACTACTTTAAATGTGCTAAATTAAACCTGTTTTTGCGAAATGACGACCTTGACGACCTAATCTAAACCGTAATACCATTTTAGTAAGAGCGACATTTATAACACATTGGAATAGATTGGATCAATTACAGCCCACATTTGGCAAACGAAACCAGTACACAAAATATTTCTGCTTCGTTTGACAAACACAACTTTCAAACAATACACTGCTGTGTCAATTCAAACTTGGAACGCTCGCTGTTCTTCGAAACACGCAATGGAATGTCAGATATGGAAGACATCCGATTCGCTTTCTCAGTATTATCTGTGGTATTATGTACGAAATACTTATGGGTGCTTTAAGTACCAAGAGTAAAGGGCCTTCGTCGAGAGTACCGTGGAACGGAAGCACTTGGTTCTTAACAAGACTTCAAAAGATTGACACAATTTCAAATGTACTTTTACCGATAAACTGTTTTCTGGACGTTCTGGCGTAATGGTTCCTTGTGTTAAAAATTCGAAAATTGGGATGCTTTTTAATTGACTCCTCCAAAACGGGTATACATTTATGTATCTATCTACATATACGAGATAGACCCATCTATTCTCTTCTCGTTATATTTCTGGGACTATGCAGGTAAGGTTGAATAGACCGAATCTTGGATCATTGGACTTAATTCCGCTCACCAGTCACAGACTGCGTAATTGTCAGTGTATACTACAAACCGACAAAAAAAGAAATATCAAACTTGGCAAGGAATAGGTTCCGCCCCCTCTCATTTAATCCTGCAGTGCAGTTGTCGTAAAATAAGTTGTATTTTACGTTTTTATCTAGAGAGGACGAGCATCCCTTTTGTGCATGATGTCCTTCACAGTCTCGGAATTACTGTCATCATACTCTACATTAAAAATAGCCTCCACACGTCCCGATAGTTAAATTAAAGAACGTTCAGCGTAACTCTGGCCAATGAGCCCAGCTTGAACATCTTGTAGACCAGATAAAATTCACCACTGCATGAAGTACCTATTCCTACATAGTTTCTGCTGATGACCTGTAGACTAACTGCGTAACAGACTTTCAATCACAATATTGAATCATTTTGAAGGATATTACTAATCCATTGCTGCCTGAGTTCGAAAAATTTGTCTCCTCAACAACATAAATAACGCAATGATTGTTGTTGGATTGTCAAAATGAAAGCCATTGCGTGTGTTACGCTATAGGGATGTTGACTGGAGACAAAAAATAAATCTATTTAGTCCGTCAGTCAGATAATAAAAAAAATATTAGACACGTGTTTTTTGCTTTATTATATGAATAAAAAATGGTTTAGATAAAATGCATTAAAGTTGGGGAGTGAGGGCTCGTGACGTCACAACTCAGTATACAATCTAGCGGGGAGTGACATCCACAACCACCAACTCTCAAGAACTATAATTGTCCTTGAGAGTTACCGTCATCTTCTATTGAAGGAGAGAACCCAAATAGCCCAGTTGCGTTTGCCCTTGAAAACAAAACTTATCACCACAATAGACATTTTAATTCAATGTATTGCCGTAATCTTTTGATTAAGAAAAAAAAAAAAAAAAAATTTCCAATATTTTTTAATAAACTACCTACCGGACAATTTTTTTTTTGTCAACATGCATCCCTATTATTGTCCCGCTGATGCAAGAGGACCCAAACCCGGAAACATTTCTGAATAAAACAAGTCAATTTATACCGATTAATTCTAATTATACATTTTCACATTTCAGTACGCGATCTTCTTGCTGGTGATCATCATAGTGCAAGTGGTGATAGCAGTACTCCTGTTCGCTTATGGTGACACGATCAAGGCCAGTCTGGTCAAGTCGGTCAACTCCCTGTTCGACAAGAGGTCCGGCGCTGACGTTGACAAGGCTACTGACGCTGTCATCAACAACATTCAGCAACAGGTAAATATCTTATTTAATAGGTAATATTTATAGAATAAATAATAACCTCTTGTGTTCTTACGGATTGAGGAGCCATGTCTTATATTTAAACGTCAGTACAATATTTTGTAGTAAATTATCCCATTTTGTAGGCCCGATCATGGAATTTGTAGTAAAAACCCTTAAAGTTATAGGATGTTTAGAACGATTAGGTCGATTAGATCGATTTAGACCAGACGAGCAATGAAGAAAGAAAGAAATAATATATTTATATGCACTAAACATAACACGTAAAGAAAAAAAATAAGCACAGAAAAACAAAAAGAACAATTTGGGAGAAAATATGCGTCACATGGCCAAATGGCCATCGCTCAGCATAATGCTGCGACCCTATGCGAGACAGAGCCACAGCGCTGGTGAATACACATTCTATCCTCACTCTACTAAATTATTTTTGTATAAACAGGGATAGTAGATTCTTTCGTATCAAACCAAGAAAATAATACTCTTGTTTAACGTTTATTTGATCTAAACCCATCTTTATTAAAAGCTTTTACATCTTTGATAAAAACATTCACTGCTAATATCCGTTTAAATTGGACTTTATTAAGTTTTTACTAGGATATTTTTATAAAAGTGATGTACTTATAACATTTTGACTACCCAGCACACTCACCAAAATTGTAGTATGTAGTTGCCAGATACCAATCCCTTTGTTTGACTGTTCTGCTTAGTAAATGAGAGATTCTTTTCTGTACGAAGTATATAATACAGTGTAAACTCCATGTAACGTCATTCTATTTAACGACAAACTCCCTTAAGCGTCGAAATCAATTGGCTTTGGTTGGTTTAGCTTGTCTTTCATACAATGTTTCACTCTACATAGCATTACACCCACTCTCAATAACGACAACAATTGAGTAATAAAAAGTACCTTTTAAGTTGCTAAAATTAGTAAAAACTGCGCAGCTGTGTACGATCTATTGTCGCTTTATTATCCTAGCCCGCAATAAACTCGACTGTCGGCATCATGCATACCGAACTTTCTAAGAAATTCGTTCTTTTGTTTACTTTTGTTTATGAAGAAGATGAGACGGATGAGCCTGAGCCTCCGCCGAGCATTAAAGAAGCTCTGGAAGCAGCTAAATTATTGGAAAAATACTTCCTTTATAACCAAGATGCCTCAATATTGCTAGATATGAATAAAATAAGTAAAAAAATACAACAAAATTACTGGTGCAGCAAAAGACTTCAGACAAAAATAACAGACTATACGCAATAGCGTTCATATAACATTCTTTTTTATGCACATAACTACTAACAATAGTCGGAAATAAACTTTTTCTTTTTCTAATTCTGATGTTTCTTCTCTCCATTTAACGACAACTCTCTATAACGCCTTAAAATGCACAGTCCCTTCAGTGTCGCTATATAGAGTTTACACTGTATATAAATATTATTCACTTCTTTAATAATGATATGGCGTCATGTGAATTGGAAAATAAATGCACGGAAAAATACTTGAAATTACATATTTCTAAAAATAATGTTAACAATTACAAATGAACAATGGACCTAGTATCAATATTGACGTTATTGCACAGAATAGCAGTTATTGTTTACTCACAGGGAAATAAATAATTTACAGAAACAGGTACTTTAGAAATACCCAGAACCTACCTACCTATTTATATACCACCTATTATCAGCCTTTTGACAGTCATTAAGCGAAGTCAGAACCCCTAGTTTGACAACCAGTCTTATCAAGGGGTGCCGTATTATTCAATAACTGGGTTGTGTGTGAAGGTCAGATAGGCAGTCGCTTCATGTAAAATACTAGTATTCAGCTGCATCCGGTTAGCCTGGAAGACGACCCCAACATAGT
This sequence comes from Agrochola lota, assembly GCA_947364205.1. NCBI lineage: Eukaryota > Metazoa > Arthropoda > Insecta > Lepidoptera > Noctuidae > Agrochola > Agrochola lota. The sequence continues at coordinate 18,463,101 of OX376228.1, forward strand.
TGGGAAAAGGCTAGGCAGATTAAGGCAACTCAGATCAACTCTCAAGAACTATAAATTGTCCTTGAGAGTTATCGTCATCCTCTATTGAAGGCTATAGCCCAGTTGCGTTTGTCCTTGAAAACTTGTCACCACAATAGACGATATATTATAAATCTAAGCAGTTGTGGCGGCATCTACATTGCCACATGCGAACTATGCATCAAAGACCTGACGTCACACAAATCCTGCATCGCGCAATTAGAGTTTACCGCGCGATGGACATATACTATACAAGCTCCCGACTTCAACCTCTGGCAGTTGCCCGCCAGACACAACACCCGTCTGGTCGGAGGATCCTCCCTTATCTACAAAGGATGAGTGAACTTTACACCCTGTTCCTCATACCCCTAAACAGTAAACCATGATGCTGACTGGCCTTTTACCACAGATTAAATTAAACAATCCTTTCTTCGGAATTCCAGTTCGTCTGCTGCGGCAAGAACGGTCCCCAAGATTACGGTCTAAGCCTCACTCTGCCCGACTCCTGCTGCAGCACCACCAGCACCTTCGGAAACGCCATCGGAGGCAAGTGCACCATCGAGGTGGCCAACCGAGGCTGCGCGAGCGTCATATCCGACCTCTACGAGAAATGGAACAAGCCCATCGCTGGAGTCGCTATTGGTATTGCCTGTATTGAGGTGTGTATTTGAACTTTTTTTATTATGATTAAATGCCAATTGTGGGCCCTGTACATCAAGGAACAGTTGAACGACGAAAAGGTTTACTGCTACGAAATAAACGTGCTGTCAAAATCTAACTGCTATCACGACGTGCGTCTGACTGTACTACAACCAAGCCAGAGAACGTAATTACAAGTTTAGAATATCACCCTATTTCAGCTCTAAGAGTTGTAATTTTATTGTAAAAAAAAACACCCTAATCAGTTCTTCAGTTGAAGCCCACCAACGGGCAAACGTACAAGGAGACTGGTATAAAATTACTGGCACATTGATAGTTGTATTTAAAGTTGACAACCAATGGGCAATTTCCCATGTGTGGGCGTCGGTAACCACTTTCATCGGGTGGGCCGACAGGCTGTTTGTGTCCTATTACATAAAAATACGACTTTCTCCAAACATCGCGAGACTCAATGCCATATATGCCATGCACTCTGTTTATGTAAAGATTTCATATGAGGCAAAATAAACAAGTACCAATAGCCAAGTATCGTACCGCGCTATAATTGTTATGGATAGCTAACTCGGTAGCCCAAACATCTCAGACTTAGTTACAACATTGAGAAACATTAAGTTTACTATCATTAACGTGGTTTTCTATAGCATAACCGCTTTAAAAATGGGTTTTGTCGACGGAAGAATAGACAAAATGACAGATAAACAATCACAATCTGTCATTTTGTCTATTCTTCCGTCGACAAAACCCGTAGAAAACCCGTTTCTATGGTTGTCATGCCACGCGTGCTGTAGGCGATGCTAGTGATGCCTTTTTTTGGGAGAGGCGATCTAACCAAAGATCATTGTTAATCAGGCACATACCTAATGATCTAGTCAGGGCCTATGAAAGAGTTATCGTAGATAACCTATAGGAAATAATCGGCCTGTTCCGATCAGATTCCACAATCCGACACCATTTGTAAGTTTCGTTAGGAATGTGGATGAAATTAATCTGTGAAAACAGAACATACCGTGACATTCAAAGTCAGAAAGCACATAACCTACAAAAAGTGGCCGTCTGTGTTTTGGCTGACTAACTAAAATTAAATTGTTATTTTTTACATGTTCCAGGTGGTCGGAGCGCTGTTCTCGCTGTGTCTCGCCAATTCCATAAGAAATATGGACAGAAGGTCTCGCTACTAATATTTTGTACATTAAAACTGGTACCTATGAACACAATTTTTTTTTGGTTCTTTTTTTACTTGATAACTAATTTTGTGAGCGGACTGTACACTGCATGGCTGATTGACTTTTTTTTGGGACACAATGACAGCAAGCACAAATGCTACTTTTGGCGTCCGATTTGAATCGATATCGATTTAATTGAATTAACGATTTTTTAATATGACTTTTTATTTTTTGACGATTGCATTAAAATGCATTTTTCTAGCATTTATGACGATTAAAGACGCTACAGGTAGCATATTATTAAAAACGCCTTTTGAATGTCACTTGAGTGTCCAAACGGAATCTCAAATATTTGTATGCCATATTAATTGCTTGATAAAATCAAGTGGTATTCATAATAAGGCTAAGTTATACGTTATTATGAAAGTAAGTTTGTCAAAATTACGCCCCAAACCATGTTGATTAAAAGTAGTTTTATTTGTGTGCATAACTTTAACTTTATAGCTATAAATGACGTACAAGCAAATAACAAAGTAGGTAATGCAATTAAATTAATCTAAAAGTGCTTTACACCTTTTTTATTAAAAAAAGGGATGCATCAACCTATCTACTAACTAGCCTAAAACGGTTCTCTCACTTTAACTCTTCATGCGCAAAAGAGACAAAACCATCCAACTGTGCGTAATTTTGACAAAAAGTGTTGAAAAAATCCAACTGTATATTATAAAATTAATAACGCTTCTTATGTTAGGAATATGCTTAACTAACATTGTTGTGCGCAATTAACATATAATCTCACGAAAACAATTTGATTATATTTGACTATGACACGTTGGAGCCGTCATTGTTTGGTGAGCAAGTGAGATGGCGCTATCCGTTCTATATAGCTCCATCTCTCTCTCACGCCTAAACAATGGCGGGTTCTACCAAATAAAGTAAGGCTTAGGAAGACTGGTATTCAGCTAACCATGCCATTACGTCATTTTGAAGGCTGGCAGACAAAGAAAATTCTCACTAGCTTTTTCCGCAACACAGAAGGTTTTAACTTAGAACGGGACAAAAACTGTCATAACATTAGGTCGAAAAGTATCATAGAGAGATATGTAGGCATTAAATGACTTTCGATTTCCAGCTTAATGTTGTCTAGCTTCTTACTGCTGTATAGCCATATCTTTATTTGCATTTAATAAGATGTTACACGGTTGTATTTGTTGTTGTATCTAAGAATTAAGATCAAAAGCCTAGCATTTTTAACAAAAAGAAACCTGTATGAAAATTATAAAAAATATACTGGTTTCATTGACAACATCCATGATTAAAATATTTTTATTAAGATCTAATAGCATTTCTTTTAAAATCTAATTATTAATTTCAAATATTTTACTTATTAATGCTTCATAAATTTTTAGCAGAGGGTTTTGGGGTCTTTACAATTAGACTATAACATTATAAAATGATAAATAATTATATATAAATCATTCATTAAATATTAAATAAAGAGGTCTCTTGTAGATGTTAAAACTTACTGAATATTATCTCTATTTAAACGCTTCGATTTAAGGAATCTCCATTTATTTTTATATGTATAAACATTTAGAATCTTGCTATGTGATATTGTATTTTCATAAAAACTTGTTTAGAAATCTTTAGGTACGTAAGTTTATTGATAAATAAAAATTGACAAAATTTTACTACTGTCGACTGTTTTTAGTTTTGATTCCATTTTATTTTATAGAAATATATATTTGTGTCCAACTTGGAATTTTTATGATTATTTTGTTAGATATTTATTGAAATAATTGCACAGACTTTTAAGTGTTAATAAGTACATTTCTTAATATGTTTGTGCCAAATTAATACATATTAAAGACATATACCTAATGGTTAGATTGTGGGGGAAGGAATAATAAGATGAAGGATTTGTGCCTTGCACTGATTGATTTGATAGAATTTTGTAATCAATAAAGAATGTGTGTAATAAATAATTATGTTTGTTTTACTAATCTCACCCTTATTTTAAGGCCCATATCTTTAAGCTTCCAAGTCCAAAGCTTTAAATATTGCACAAAATTAAATGTACATTTATTTTTGGAATTGTTTGGCCAAAGCATGATACTTAGGTAAGTCACGTTTTTGTAAATAAAAATACTAATCTGCATGTTTGTGGTTGTTTTTAAGTACTTTTTGTTGTTATATATTTCGTTATGTAATTATTATTTTTGTTATGGGATGAAGCATAGAAGTTATCTTTACAATAAATACCAAACTGAATAATTTCTAGTTGCTCAGAAGAATATTTTTATTCAACAGGATTTAAACAATTCCTGCAAATAATATTTGTTTAATATTGTTGTAAATTATTTTGTACTAATTATTTTTGGTTGGCATGGGGGGGTTAAATTTTTTAAGCTATAGTTATTTTGTATATTATTTATGTTTGTACCTATAATACATTTGTGTTTAATTTTCTATGGTACCAGTGTTCTTAGATCAAATTGTTTTGTATTATGTATTTTCACAGAAAATCTTCCAAATACTGATTGATCTATTTTGATAATTTCAGGTATGCCTAAAACGAAGACATCACGAAAATAACATTCGAATAAGAACAATAAAAATCTACGACAGATACAAAAACATAAGTTACTTATGTACAAGTTAAGTTAAGGTTAGCTCGGTCTAGCGCAAGTCCCACCTTTTCAAAAATACAATCTAGGAAAAGTTTACTTTTGTGTAAAACTTTTGAAAAAATAAATAAGTACCTACCCATAGACAAGAGTTTTTTGAGCTCTACTATTAAGCTGGTGGTTATACATGAGTACATTTTAAACTTTTGACTTTGGCCCTTAGGCTGCATATTCATTGACCAAGTAAAATTAAAAGGTAGTATAAATTAATAATATTATATCTTAATAAGACAATAGTAAACTTTTCCAGGTCAAGTTATCTCATTTAAGACGGTACGTTGTTGTATTTTACTGTGTATCTTCAAGCATCAATGAAAACTTGATGCCTCTAGATGCCCAGACGCGCTGTACCTTACCATTATAATTAGTTATTCTTATTAATTTTCTTTTGTTGCACCATTTTGAAATATAAAATTTAGGTACTGTTAAGTTAGTTAAGCGACTGTTTGTAATGTTGATAAACAATTGAAATTATATAAAGTAAAAGTATTTTCATAAATTGGCGGTTTAAAGTTAAGTACGTCCATTTTACAAATAATATTAAAGTGTTAAAAATTTGATATTTATGCATTTCTATTATAAACTATGTGATCTATTACTCGTTTCACATGCCTGTGTAAATAGTAAATGATATCGGGAGCAAATGTCTGTTTATTGTATTTTGAATCTCTTTTTGTGCATTTCTGATGAAACTGCTTTTGTGGATGAATTATATTGTATTGTATGGAATAAATAAATTTTCTACTTCAACATTATTTTTAATTTTCTATTTAAGAAGATGATCGTAAATCAGATTTAAAGGAATTTCTTAATGGATTTGTTCCCAATCAATCTGCCTAGAGTTTCGCATCTATTTTGGGGTTGGTTTCCAGTCTCACCGGATGCAGTTGACTACCAGTGTTTTACATGGAGTGATTGCCTATCTGACATCCACAACCCAGTAACTGGGTAATAAGATACCCCTTGGCAACCCCTCGGTTAAACTGGTTGCGACTGTCAAAGATCCACCAATGACAGCCGAGACCAACGGCAGAATAAAATCATTGTGTATAAAAATGTCAGTACTTTTTGGTCTAAGTAGTACCTGTCAGCGTCGGACTGGCCATATAGTCGAGGTGGCATTTGCCAGCTGGGCCCCAGCCTGCGCGAGCCCCCCACAGGCCTGGCTTGCGGGGCTTGCGGCAACCGTAGGATAGGAGGCCCGCGCTGGCTAAGTCCCAGCTCTTGCGACCTAAATGTAAAAGTAGATCAGATAGTTCGTTCATACAATTAGAGAGAAATGAAATAGAAAAATCGAGTTATATGAAACTCGCCTATCAAGGGAGGTCCTTTTACACTGGTAGTGGGTAACCTGATATATATAATGAACCTGATAATAAAATTTTATATTTTGTTTATCTCAATTTGTGTAAGTATCTCAGTATTTTCCGATAGTATCCCATCTACCATCATCTTGTCTCGGGCCCCGGGCTTGTGGTCAGCCATCCGGGCCCTTCCGGCCCAGTCCGACCCTGGTACCTGTATCTACTATTCTATGTAAACACTAGAGGCACGATTCAATATCAATCAAAAACTTTCTGATATCCTCTGATAACAATGGATGTCATTGACTCTGGCAGGGCCACCATCAGGGATTTTAATTTTGATTACACAAAAAAGTTCTCGTTAATTAGTCGAAATTTGTCGCCAAATATCAGAATTTGTCGGTCACTGGTTCAAAAGATATAAGGGTTTATAGGTGGCCGATCTGGAGAGTCTCCCCAGCAGGGCCACATTTATATCTCAAAAACTAGGACACATAGCGAAGATGTGTTTTCTCCCATATTTTGTCTTCGTGTAGTTTGACGACACGGTTGGCGCAGTGGCTGAGCGATCGACTGCTGCGCAACGTGTCGCGGGTTCGATCTCCTCACGGAACAAATATTTGTATGATCTGCAAGTAGTTGTTCCGGGTCTGGGTGTTAGTGTATGTGAGTTTCTATGTTTGTAAACGCACCCACGTTTAAAAAAAGAAATAAAAAAATATATATATATATCTATGCTCGGGGCCGAATCTGGGTAAAAGTGGTCTACAACTAAGGTGAAACTATGATAGTGGTCTTCTACCCTGCTATGGCGGAAGGTAAACGGAAGCATGGTGGTCAACATCTTCGCTATAAGGATGTGTTCAAGAGATATCTAGGTGCTTGCGCTATTGATAAGGCCCGGCCCGCACAAAGGTCCATTTTCTTGATCCAGACGTTCAAAAATCATGAAAAAGTCGGAAACACTTAATAAAACAAACATTAAACAACACCTAATAGAGGTCTTAACGTAGTGACAATAGCTTTTTAATTTTTCTACTCGTCTACTACAAGACAGACCGACAAGTTGTAACGTGTTTTATCACGCGAGCTGTGTATCGTGTATCAGTCAGTCGGCGCTCCGGGCGCTCCAACTTCAAAGCGTGTGCAACTTGATAAAGTGTATGAAATTATAATCTGCTTAGTATGGAGTCGACACGTTGTATGTGTAATTAAAATATGTCAATTTAATTTTCGAAGATTAATATTTAAGTTATTTAACGACCATTTGAAAATCCACTTTTTGTACGGAAAATATGTTTATTTAGTTTGGATATTCGATCCGGAATTTCGGGATTGATGACGATTGGTCTTTAAATTCTCATTTTTGTTAAGTAAACTTATCCAGGTCAACAAACTTTTTGTTTTCGTCTGCGCGAATTTGCCATGTTTTTTTTTTTTTTTGAGCTTACTGACGGCGTAAAACGACAAAATTGTTCACCGTCTGGCGAAACATAGAAGGTTCGAGAAAAGTCAATGCAGTTTTCAAGTAAGTACTTCAAAAACATGTCATAATTACTTGTGCTCTGTTATAAGCAAAAATATCTCCTGCCTAATTACAAAATTCATGCTCATAATATTTTTTCTCTTTTATTTTCTTTAAAGTTAATTTTCGTGAAAGATACACACACACACACTCTACCTAACCGTCTGAGACACAGGTGTGAGTATAACATGTACTCAAAAATATTTTTTTCTACGAAATACTTTTGAACGCCTAGATTGGGAAAAAATACCTCTGTGCGCCGCCCGCCCGCGCCGCCATTTGGCGCACGGCGGGACTTCCTGTAGCAATGCCGCTGCGCCAGCCTGTGCTCATCGTGCCGTCAGGGGCACCGCGAATTTTTGAAAAAAGAAGACAATCATCAGACATTGCATGGCAGACGTATCGCTTTTTCACAACTTCAGGTTTATTCAGAGAAAAATTAAAACAGATTTATTAAATACTAGTCCTAACGTTTATTATTTTCGAAGCCTTCATTCGATGTCGCCCATGGGCATGTGACCGCCCATATTTTTCTGAATATTCATGAAAAACTATCGAAAATTAACTTTAAAAGGGGGGGTCTGTCTATCTTTAATATTTTTCATGTTATTCAATTCATTATGTTTTTAGTTGCGTTTGCCATAATTATCTTCTATGTTATTGGCTCGATTTGGATTCTGTTTATTATTTCTAATAGCTTATTATTTTATCGGATTAACTAAATGTTTGAAATAAAATTTGTCGACTGTTAAAAAAAAGGAAGTGTAGATTTTTTTTTCCAAAAAAAACAGTATTTATTTAAAAAAACACAAGTGAAAATCCATAAAATCATAGCGTGGTAATGAACAAATAATAAAAAAAATTAAAGATAGAACCCGCTTTTTAAGTTTATTTTCGATAATTTGTCATGAATATTCAGAAAAATACGGGCGGTTACATGCCCATGGGCGACATTGTATACACAGCAGTAACAGCCGGAACTCAATTGATCCAAAAGATCGGGACGCAAAGGTTCGCTTCACAAAGGTCGGCTTGGCGCTCTACTGTCTACAAACATGTAAAAACTTTCGAATAAAAACAAGTAGGTATACACTAATGGAAATACCCCAAATACGTTGGGAGAGACCTAAGCCCTCCTATACCTACTTATACCTTTAACTCTACCGGCCAACTCTATTGCATTAGCTGTGACCGGGTATTTAAAACTAAATTTGGTCTGGCGAGTCATATTAGCGCACACGCTAGGAAATAATAATTTCATTGGGTCACCGTTATCGAAATCGATAAGGAGGACTTAGGATAGAGGAACTTGGGGGTGTACTATTTATATACCTACCTCTGACGAACCCTTCGAGCAGTGTGATGTTATGTGTTCATAAATAAGTTCTTGAAGTTAATGACTAGGTATATCATAATTCATAACAATGTATGTCTGATTATAATAGGATTTTTTGATTTTGAAATTTTTTATTTTTATTTTTTTATGTTAAATTATTTTTATTCAATATTTTTAATATACAATCTTAAATATAATATACATCTAACACTAAAATATATAAATTATGTACAAGTATACAGAGGAAATAAAAAATAAAAATAAAATTAAGGAAGAGCTCATTGGGCATCAAAAAATTCATCCTCATCGCTGTCAGTTGGAAAAGTGCCCAAAAGGCTGGCAGCCTTGCCACGTTGGATGGCAATGCTGATTCTTTGACCTAAAAATTGGCCAGCCCTCTGGTCACGTGAAGAGTCGACCAACCGCTTGGCGATGTCCCGAAATACTCGATGAGCACTCGGACCCCACGGCCCTAGTGTTTCAACCCCAAACGGCTCAAAAATATAGCTACCAATAAGGTTGTTATATTTGCGCCGTTTGAGGTTTTCCGCACCTACAGCAGCCGCCCCAGCACAGCCCGCCGTGCTAGGAAGATGGGATGGCGCGAGGGTGGCGACGCAGGTTGCATCCCACACCAAAGGCCTACCCAACTTCCAAGGCATTATGGTCATTCCGTCTGGCCTCTTCCCATCGTCGCGTGCCAAGCCATTGGGTTCTAAAACAGCTGGCACCCCGGCGGTGACAAGAGCCCGACGGATGATGTCATTAATGCTTGCGTGCCGTGCCAAACGACCAGCGCTCTTGCTGCAGGAAAGGCCATGGTGTCCGATACGGTCGACTGCTTCACCGCACTGACAACGATGCGGAGCCCCGCAAGGAGCGCCCAATCGCAAACTTATAGCGAGCCGGAAAGTGGTGTCACCCAGCATAGTGCCTATGTTGCGATTTTAGTTTTTCTTTTATACCACACCATTATTTTCGCCTCTAACATTGTTTGGCGAGTGCAAATAATCCGTTAGTAATACCACCAAGAATATCATCCCATTAACAAAACAACGAATCTGATTGGTGCACGTCATAGTTTAGCTGGTAATGTCCTAAGACGAATAGGCTAACAGAGAAAAGCAATTTCCTGTAAAAATCCCTTGAACGCAATTTGACATTGACATTACTCGAGCTGCATTGATTTGTCAATTTTGCTGTCAAATGTCAAATCAGTCCGGAATCATGAAAAGTGCGAACGCTTGTTTGAGCACGTCCTACATTTTCGTCTTCGGTGTGTTTAATTCCACTTTCACCTCTTCGTGAATACTCATTAGCATCAGTTTCAAATGTGCTGTGATAGAACACGGTCGTCTATTTACTATATTTATTAGAAATACTCATGCCATGGCGAAAGTCGCTACCGAAATGGCATACAAAAATTATTGTGTAGTGTTTATATTATTCGCTTTAGTGATAGTCCAAGCGGTCGGTTACGACACGGAGCTGTATGAAACAAAGCCTTGCGACAGCAATGCCTGCTTTGACGAACTCCACGGGTCACTGGGCGACTGTTCGTGCAATGTTGACACCATCGATTACTTCAATAATGTGAAGGTTTATCCGCGCCTCCAAAGTTTAATAAGGAAGGACTACTTTCGTTTCTACAAAGTGAATTTGAAGAAGGAATGTCCATTCTGGGCGGACGACAGCAAATGTGCTATGAGGTACTGTCATATTAAGACTTGTTCTAAGGAGAGTGTTCCTGGTGTTGAGAATGGTTACGAGAACGACCACATAGACGAGACTCCGGTGACCAAGTACACAAAGGAGGCGCAAGAGCACTGTGACACTGATTCAGACCATGACCATGACCTGGGCTACCTGAACCTGACCATTAGTGCTGCCAGTCAACATGAGATAGCTAAATGGAAAGCTCATGATGATGCCCTAGAGAACTTCTGTGACTATGACGACAAAGATGTAGATGCTGATTATGTAGATTTGTTACTGAACCCTGAAAGATTTACTGGCTACAAAGGACCCTCAGCTAACAGAATCTGGAAAAGTATATACCAGGAAAATTGCTTCCGACCCAAACCTAATCCTTATGGATCTTTCCCATTTGTGATGACTTCAGATCTAGGCAATATGTGCTTGGAAAAGAGAGTATTCTACAGAGCGGTATCAGGTTTACACACCAGTATAAATGTACACTTATGTTCAAAATATTTATTGTTTGAAAAAGGAGCCGGATTTACGTCTGATGGTGAGTGGGGGCCGAACCTAGAAGAGTTTCAGCGTCGTTTTGACCCATCACAAACATTCGGTGAAGGATCCAACTGGTTGAAGAACCTATATTTTGTTTATTTATTGGAAATGAGAGCTTTGGCAAAAGCTGGACCTTATTTGGAGAAAGAGGAGTATTTTACTGGTAATCCTACTGAGGATGAGGAAACACGGCAGGCAATACATAACATGCTGAGTGTGATTTACTCCTTCCCGGACCATTTCAATGAGTCCTCAATGTTTAATGGAGGCAGTCAGGCAGCAGCACTGAAGGTAGAGTTCCGAGAGCACTTCCGTAACATTTCAAGGATAATGGATTGCGTTGGGTGTGACAAATGCAAATTGTGGGGGAAGCTGCAGACGCAAGGCTTGGGAACCGCATTAAAGATATTGTTTTCAAGCAAGTGGAACAGTCCTGAGAGTGACCCTAATCAGGGTAAGCTGCCCGTCAGACACAAATCCCATGAAAGGCTACAGAGGACAGAGGTTGTGGCGCTCTTTAATGCTTTCTCAAGACTCTCGGAGAGTATACGGCAGTTGGAACAGTTCAGGGTTATGCTGAGGTAAGATTTAAATTTTATTCTGTGTATATTTAGGTGTTGGATTGACCACAATTATATGTATATAAATATCCTGGCAAAATTTATTATGCCTTAAGCATTTGAGTTATTTAATTTAATCTACATATTTCAATGACATCCATTTGGTTCAAGGATATTTATTTATTTAATTACTCAATGTTATGTTGGAAATTTCTCGACATAAATGCATTTACATATAGGATTATTTATTACTAATACATAGCTTATGCAAATCAATTAATAAAACAAGTAAAACACAAGATTGTTCCTTGATATTGTTGATCTTGTAGTTAAATGCATTTATAGATTAAATTCAAATAATTCATTATTATTTGCATGTCCTATGACAATTATTTAATAAATTTTAATGCTTCTAGTTCTCCTAAATATTGTTGTAAGTAGATGTTTATGGTTTTGGTTGGTGTGCGTGTGCATGATTTTCTGTGCTTTTTTTTTGTGTGGCGGGTGTGGGTTAATCTGTAACTTTAAAGTGTTTATTTAAAAAGTAATTTTTGGTTATAAAGTAATAATCTTTATTTCTCTCTTCACAAGTGTTCCCATAGTTATAAACATAGAGACAAGAATTATAGCGTTTTGACAAAAATGCATAAAATATGATCCCTTGTGAGAGACTGGCGTCCATTATAGGATACCCTATGTGACAGATCACCAGGCTCTCATCCGGAATTTGCAAACATTTTACATATTTTTATGTAGTCATTATAATAGGAGTTAGTAGAATTTTACTTATTGTGGAAGTAACAGTAACTATAATAGTACTTAATTAAAATGTCATTAGATAGTCAAAAGAACCTAATGACGTTGGAATTGATCAAATAAAACTTAGAATTTAAGTGTTCACTTGAAAGTAACTAAGTGAAATAAATGCAATCAAATAGGTAGTATGTATACCTAAATATATTTCCTCTTTCGAAAATTAAAAACATTTATGCTATATCCCTATGACCTTTAGTAGGTTTTTTTTTAAATGGCTTTTGTGTGGTGGGGTGTTGAAATATATTCTAGTTACTTAATTGTAATCATTCATATATTTTTTATGCTAAAAACAAAAGGTACATATCGTCGTACGTAATATCTGCATAACAATGAGTAAAATAATATTTTTGCTAGATAAAGACAAATTAGATCATGATCATCAACAACATTGCCACAAAAAAAAACAAACAAATTAGGCGTGCAATGTTATTAATCTAATTGTTTATTCAAAGGTGTCAATGCACCTAAATTATTATTATTACTATCTGCATAATTTACGTATTAAGTACTGGCGGAAGACATTACTAAGTAATCTAAAAATGGCATTAAAAAACCTCATAAAGACACGTTTGTCAGCAAAACGGTAACGCGACACAATAACTTTCATATAAAAAAAAAGAAAAAGGAACAAGCAATAACTAAAAATAAATTTTATCGTCTTTGGGTTAGAGTTCAAAGTTGAGTGTGTTGTAAAATGTCTTGAAATATAGTGTGGCCTATACATTCTCCTTTATCTCGATGTGACGTAGAAAAGAGATTGTGCAATGTATGATATAAGTTTACTAGTGTCATCTATCATAACTGGAACTATCTTATAAAGAACACCATTTCTTTATTATTTTACTAGATGACCCGACAGGCGTTGTCCTGTCCAAGTTTAAATAAATTTGTTTGTGATCGTTTTGTGTGTAATATTTCCTGTTCGCACGACGTTATTTTCCTGATTGATTACTTTTCCTGTTTCCATGAAAACAAAAAATAATAATAAGGGTTTGAATAGTGAGTTATGGTTTTGACTTGAGTAGGTAGATATATGTACAAAAATAACATAGAAAAAGTAGTTGAGATGTTCCGTTTTTTAAAAAAATCTTGACAAAAATTCGGACTATTACGAACATTTTAAAACAAAAAATAACCAAATCGGTCGAGCCGTTCTCAAGTGATGCGCTTACCAACGAACAGCATTTAATTTATATTTATATAGATTTTAAAATAAATAAAATGAAAGCATAATCGTTAATTATTATTTTTATAAATTTTCCGTCTGTCTGGTAGCAACAGCTGTTTCCAGTGCACAATTAAAACAACTCATTAAGCATATATTAGCGTGCTGAATTAATTATTCCAAATGATTTATTGTTTTTTTTTTTTTTTTTTTTACGAAATTATTAAAATTGTTTTTTGAGTCATTCTTGACGTCAAGACTTTTCTGGGCTCTTGAATTTCAGTTTCACCATGAAATACGATACAGTGAGTACCTAAGTCTTTTTCTTTTCGTGTGGTTAGTGACTAACCTGAGAGTTTGCCAGAGTTTTAAAGCCGCCCATGGGCCATTGACTTGGCTTTACATGCCGTCGAGAAATATCGCTACGGCATGTCGGTTTCCTCACGATGTTTTCCTTCACCGTTTTTGAAGCAAGTGATAATTGTACAATACGCACATGAATCCGAAAAGTCAGAGGTGCGCGTCTAAGTAAAAAGCGTAGATAGATAGTTACTACTAGCTTCTACCCGCGACTTTATTCACGTGGAAGTCCTAAGACACCACAATACACTACAATAACAGCTACATTTTTATAAAACTTCCCTATATACTACGTACGTTTGTAGTTTTGTTCTCAACAGCCAAAATATACAGGGTCAGGTCTGGTCCCATAATCGTATGAACAATAAGTTCTGTAGCAACACCTATGCTAAAGATTTTCGGGGCCGCTGGCCGTAAACAATGGTTTTGTAAAACAAAAGTAACAATTACTGCTTTTACATTAAGTCTATCGAACACTCTAAAATTCAACAGCACGCTGGGTTTGCATTTCCCATTTTTCAGTGCTCTTGATGTCGGAAAATCAACCTTGACACTCTTTTCACTGTTAGGGACGCCATCAGAAAGAAACTGTATAACATAAGCTTGCATTTACAGGCTATTATTCCCTAAAATATACCCAAAGTTATCAAGTATAGTTAGTTTCCGATTGTTGACCGTGTAAAAAGCCGTATGTTCTAAAAACTAAATTAAAATGCAAATAAGGAATTCATAGACAAAATATTTGGCAATCAGCAGATGGACCACGTCGTTCCAGTCACGTAGGTCGAGAGTAGGAGGTAAACGCGTCTTCGTCATCTACCAAATTATTGTGTAATTGTAATTCCCGCTCGGCCGGTGACACCGATTGGCGTGTCTGTTTCATACTACTGACGTGGCTTTTTGTTATTATAGCATAACATCTTGCGGTATGAAAATAAAGAGATAGTAATAAGTACTGATAAATTAACTGATTGCCAGCAGTTTTGTTTTTTTTTTTATAAAATCGGTGTTTGTTGAGTAAGACAAATTGCGTTCGATGATTGAAATGTTCGTCTGCTTTCGTCTTCTACCCATATCTATGGTAGTTCTAAATTAATAATTTAGCCCAGTAGATGGCAAAGTCAATTCCGTTGTTCGTGGTTAGGTTAAGGTCCTCTCTGGTGCAAGCATATAAAGGTCAAACACTGAAGCTGAAGCAAATGACGCATTGTTTGTTCAAGACCACTACAATCATACTGGTCCCCTTAATAAAATGATAAAAAGTTTTATTGATTAATAAACAAACAAGTGTTACAATATTTAGGTATAACACTGGATCCCGCACTAGGAAAAAGTCCCAAACCCAAAGTAATCCCAAAGTTTATAGGAATAAAACTATTTTTTTCCGGATTTAATTCTGAGGTACCTACATTTTTTCGTCTTGATTACTGACACACAGTCCACAAGATTTGGGTGACTTTTAACTCAAGGGGTTTTCCCGCACCGTATTGCTAGATTAAAAGATTATTCCTTATATACCAGCTGAATAAAGAGTCATATTTACCCGAGAATATTTTGTTTGATTTATGATTTTGGCTAATATTAGCCGGAAAAGTATACATATATCGTCATCCGAGTTGGCAATACCAATAATTATTTATCGGGCGGCAGTAGCAGACAGCTCAGGGTTACTTTGATAACATACAAGACAGTCTGTTTGATTTCCCAGGGGAATTTCTTACGGGATTTCCCAGCCAAGAAGGATGTCATTCTTCTTTCATTTTATGTTAAAAGAGTTTTAGATAAATCTCTGAACCAGCTCATGATATCATGCGGTAATCAAAATGTGATCGAACAGATTTGAAAATACAGTAGTTGTGACTGCGGTGTTAATGCGTAAATGTCTGGGTGTTAGTTTTATTACGTTTTTTGTTAGTTTTTTACAAATTCCAAGTGTAAGTACACTTGGAATTACGTTATGCCAGGGTGTTCCGATAACATGTATACGTAATTAGCATAAGTATAGACGTGCGCTCGTAATTTTCCTCATTGCGAAGCATTTCAAGCACTTGTTTTGAATGCACTGTTGTTATTCGCTGAACAATGACTTGGAATCCTACAAAGTCCTATTTTGTCGATACTTATCCTCGTCTGGAGACCAAAATAAGTCTTCAGTTCATCTTTATGTTGTTAAACATTTTTCACGGTCATAAAGTTTCTTAAAAAAACCACTAATTTAACTCCGAATACAGAGTTAATTAATTCCATACTTGTTTGGTTTCGCATTGATAATTTTGCTGTGTTTCAAGATATTTTATCTATAGTAACTTCTTGATTCGTTTTCCTCATATGTTGTCTAGCTCTCGAACTAGGTATCAAAAAGTACAATTTCAATATTTTAAACTTCAGTATCAGTGGTTTTGTACACTTATCAGTAAAGCATATGGGTTTACGTGTTCCTAATGATATGGCTCTAATTGCATTACGAATGGGCGGAAGCCAGTTATATCAATAAACTGCAAATGTGGCGTGTATATTGTGAAAGTTTTTACGAGACTCACAAGTGGCAAAACATGTCAAATATGTCCTCGCTAAAGGATACGGATACATTTAGGTTACATTTAAATATACAATGTCGCCCATGGGCATGTTCCCGCCCGTATTTTTCTGAATATTCATGATAAATTATCGAAAATTACCTTAAAATGGGGGGTCCTTTATTTTTTATTTTTTTTCAATAGGGTTTTGTGGACTTACACTTGTGTTTTTTAAATAAATACTGTTTTTCTTTTTGAAAAAAAATGTGTTCGCCTCAGTTTATTTTTCATAGTCGATAAATTTTATAAAAAAATGTTAGTTAATCCGATAAAATAACTCGTAAGCTTTTAGAAATAATAAACAGAATCCAAATCAAGCCAATAACATCGGAGGTATGGCAAACGCTACTCAATAAATAAATAAAATTATAATTTATAACATAAAAAATATAAAAAAATTAAAAATATTAGACCCCCCTTCAAAAGTTAATTTTCGAAAAAAATTCATGAATATTCAAAAAAATACGGGCGGTCACGTGCTCATGGGCGACATTGTATATAAACAAGTTGGGACCGCTTTTTTAATGGCAAAAAAAATATATCTAGGAGTTAATTTGTATTTCAATTAGTAGCACTTACCTAAAAAAAATATGGACAGAAAAAATAGCTTATCTTTGTATTACTACAATACTGGAGAGATGCCCTCTTTTTCGTATAAATAAGCAATGTAAAACTTATAATAAACCTTTTGAGGGTAGGCAAGACAACGCATAAAGGTATAAAGTAACAACTACCCTCATTTAAAACACAAAAGTTATTATTTTGGTTGGTTAATTTCTTATTATTTTGTTGGAGTTTGGAAACACAAAAGTGAAAATTATGATTAAGTCGGTAGTATTGTCTGCTTTCCTGAATACGATATAGTTGGTGTGTTAGCATTTAAATTCATAGTTAACTTTCCAAGCGCAGTGGTTCTGGTAATTTCCTCCAACGATTGTTTTTGTTGCGGGTTGTAAAGAAAACCCTTGTTTTGAAAGCCATTTGTTTCATCATAAACGAATGATAACTCCGCGAAGCCAAGTATGAGTATTAATATAAAAATAATGATGTCAGAAACATTGTTAATGATTCCACCGCATTTCATATCTCAACGATCAATAACGGAATTCCCAATAAAGTTGATAAGGGCTGATATTATCACGGCGAGTTATTACTTTCGCGATGATATCAAATTAATAAGGTGATAAAAGATATCGGGAAGTTCATTTTGTGGGTCATTATTAAAAATGCATACTAAGAAATATCTTAATTAATTTCAAGCAACCAGGGTAGGATTTTTTTCTAAACTGGGATTCGAAACCATGTCTCGAAATGTTAAATACAGTAGGTACCTTTGATGACTATTACAGTCTATCACGTTTATCTTTGATCTTTCAAGGATCTGCCATTAAAAAGGTAATGGAAGATTCCTCAAAGGTCCTCGTCCATAGTAGAGTATATTTCAAGAATGGAATAATTTATGAACAAGTCCAAATATAGTTTACCTTTATCTAGTGCCGCTTTAACAAATGTCGTCTGTCTGGACCCGGCGCAAAAAGACAACAAATATACCAAAACCGTTGAACGCTTACATGGAGGCTGCTTCTAGTGGGCCATCGCTTGTACTTTTTTACCTGTACATTTTCCCATTTCCCACACTTGTGAAACGGTAATGGTTGACTAGGCATTAGTTTAATAGGTTTCTAGTTCATTGATTACGACTATTCGATTTACAATAAACTGATTAGTGATTACATTTTTCAATAGACTATATACTCTATTGTGCTCTCTGTTGACACAATTTGTGTTAAAGTAAGAACAATGTTTACTTTAACTTTAATAGTTTATCGTTTCTATGTAAAATAATTCTATAGTAAAATCGTAACTTTTTTGTTGATTCGAAAACATTATTTCCGATGTGAAACATCAGCACGCATAGCAAAACCACCGTAGAAACGAGTTTTGTCGACGGAAGAATAGACGAAATGACAGATAAACAATCAATGTGTGGTGCTAATGCTCTGTCAGTCACAAGGTGTGACTGACAGAGCATTAGTTTCTGCTTGACACAAACTTTTTTTATTATCTATGATTTAGGGACTTTTTTTTTAAAGAACCAGTATGTCCAGTGTCTTTTAGATTAGAAATCTCATGAGTTGCTTACTTGCTTTTCATTTGGTGACATTACCGAAGTTGACGCTAGAATAGCTACGAAAAATCCGGTTTTTGCAAAGTTCCGTATTACACATCATTGTAGTTAGTAGTCACCTAGTCACATAATGTATCAAACAATATCTTTGTTAATGGAGTGTCGTGGGAAAAGCTCAGGTGTTCATATTGACAAATATTTGCTTTGTCTGCCGAAGTCATTGTATCTGTCAATGCCAGTCGATTGTAGTTTGTATTTGTACCATTATTGTGCTAAAATGACCACGTGTATTTTCAAACATGTGGAATGTGAATAGAATTGTTTATTAATGCATGTTCATCTAGAAATGTATGTTATTTTTAATAAATGTTTGTTTTTATTTATTTTCTATTTACCAACTCGATGATGAGCAGTATTGGGTTAGTCAGTGTGATCTTGGTTTGTTTATAAGAATATTATAGTGACACAAAAGTAATCCGAAGATTGACTTTTTTTTGACACTTTACTTATTGCTAAAATTTTCAAATAAAGTGGTTCTTGGTCAATATAATATTCTTTTTGTATGTAGATTCTTGCCATAGATAAAATTGGTGGATATCCCGTGGGAAGTTTCCCGGTAAATTGCATGTTAGTGAAAGTCAATGGGAATATGGTAGTTTTTAATCTAGTTACGGATAAGTTCAGATTACCGGATTACAACTATGGATTCCTTATCTTTTTATGTAAAAGTTATTGCACTTGTTGTCTGAACTTAGCCTAGAGGCTGTATGTAGCTTAAAAATAAGTGTAGGTAATGTAAGTTTAGTTTTATTCTAATAACGGAGGCTTGGGGAAAGCCAGGAATTGATTCATTACGTACCTTACCAACTTACTTACCTATTAGAAGTTATTTAGTAAGTCACTAAAACTAATTTAATGGCGCCATCTTGCATTTCATAGTTTAAAACATGGCCGCCCTGCATGGTTCCAATTTCAAACAAGCACGTTTTTTGTCATTGCATGTATAATTTGACTTTTTTTTTTGGCAAATAATAATAAGAAAAATATTTTACACAGCTCGCATAAAGAAGGAAGCCAGAAGCAACCCCTTTTTGGAAGCAGTCGGGACATGAAGTGAGAAGATTAGAAATATTCTAGAATAATCTTATTGGCGTTAATAGGAATTAGAAGTACTCCTTAATGTTCCTTGAACAAGTCGCTCTGTTTATATTAGAGACTCTTTATCATATTGCGAAGATGGAAATGGTCGTGCTAAGGAGCACGGAGGTTTTAGTTAAAGCGTAACGATGAAGATGAATAGTCTATCCTGACTTTAATAGGAGTGTGACTGCTTTTTAGTTTTACTTTATCTGTGGACGATGTTTTTTTCCACTTCGGAGGAATTTATCTTAACAGCCCTTTATTAAGGTCTGTTCTGATTAAGACTTCGTACATTAATACTCTTTCTTTGAAATTATCTAAATCTACTCGTAATTCTTCAAAATATGTTTGACTTTTACAACATTATTCTTTGTGACTCCTATGAATGCAATTATTATCTTCAACTCGACGGCTTCCTTTTAACGCCAATTTATTTTAAAATTCATCACAAGACTTAAATATTTATTGAAAATCCAGTGAAGTGTTGAGCTTAATTTTTATACAGGGTAAAGCTAAACATTGATAGGTATCGAGTCTTATCGATAATTATACTACATTTTGTGACAAACCATTACTTTAATTGCTGTGCCCGCGGTCATTTTTACTTAGTAATTATAGTGGTAATTTGCCCATACGGCTTTCCCGCCACTTAATTTATAGTAGTCAATTATACAGAGTGTAAAGTTTTACGAATTTAAAAGCAAGAGAATGAAAACGAAAAATCCAAAAAGATGAGTCATTTGAATAATGGAACGAATCAAAAAGCTCTTGGATTAGATTTAATCGCAAATCGCATAAAATGTATGTTTCCTAACACCAGCTATTGAATGAACAATACGAACAATCAGGTCTTCCATATTTAAATTGAGAAAATTGGCGCGAACTACATTTTTTTTTCTTCGTTAACGTGCTTTAGATGTTCAGCTTTGCCCTCTGTTTTGTCTGTGTGTAGAATAGGTTATTGATAAGTAAATAATGCGAAACTGAGAAAAAAACAATAGGCGTTTGGAAAGTATTATTTTCTATTGTGCTGTAGATTTTTTCGGGACTGTTCAGTTTAATAAGAGTATTCGTTGATTAAAATTAAGGTTACTGTTATGAAATCATTCGCTCCTTTTTCTTAAAATAATTGTCGACGACATGTGTGTATTACTAGAAGCTCTGTTAAGAATAAATAATGAATTAAATAAGTCGCAACAATCTATGAACGCATTATTGGCTGCAATACAATACCTTTATAAAGTCCAGACCAGTACTTGAGGCCCTTAAAATTAATGTCGTTGCGTGCATAAAACGCATAATTATTCTACTTATCAAAAATCGATTTGTTAATCAAGTCGTAATTTCCTATCTAGCCAGTAAGGTTCTTGCCTAGCTTGTAAATTTAACAAGATATATGTCTAAATGGTTTAGCCTATTGTGTAATGAGCTATTTCATGAATTTAAAAGACGAGTGAATACTTAAAAATGTCAAAATATCTTTGTGTCGAATTAGTGTATAATTTGACCATTTCATACTTTAAAACTCCTAATATTTCTCTAGTCACGACGTATTGGGAATATGAAACGGATGTGCAATAGTTAGTAACCCTCCATTTTAAACTCATACCGTTTATTTTAAGGTGATAAATTGATTATAAGGACAATCTGTATCCTACCACTAAGTTGATCAGAGCCGCCATTTCCAGGGTCGGTAATTATTTTTTAAACAAGGTTAAAGTCAGCTTGATACAATCCCAACAGTAATTGGCCGCTACCCAAAAACGAAATTAACCAAAAGCCATTGTAATTGTGTTTTATCAGTTTATCAATAAAATGCAACAGTTTATGTATAAGCACAAACTATAGAGATTTTAATGATAGTTTTTTTCATGACTATTCATACTCAGAAACATTTAGGTGATGGACGATGATAATTTTGCCATCACTGAAATATAGAGGATTTATGTACAAAATTATTTATAATCTATAATTTTAACTAAATTGATGTCAGAAACAAATGCATATGTTTTCTTGTGTGCAATGCCTGTTTATTCAAAAGCACTCTTCATAGTATTTATAATATAACAAACAAACACCAACAACAACAAACAACAACAACTAACAATTTATTTTTGAAATATTATTTTTGTATACCTAACTACTGTTAAGTCATTTTGGTCACAAACGGATTGGTACAATATTAAGTATTATTAGATAGGTATATGAATAATAATTATATCTGTTCTGGCAACAATTCAATAATTTAGTTCCTTTCGCAGTTATTTGTGATCGCTTCTGTAACAATGGCTCGTAGTGGACACGCTTGAATTGTTTTATTCGAAATAATGTGTGTCCAATCTGATATTGGATCAATTTGTCTACTGCGTACAAGAGCTGTAAAGATAAAGCCATTTTTTATTTTTTATATTCGTTTTATTTATTTTTGTCTAGAATGTTTATTATTATAGGCATCTTACATATACTTAGTTAATATTTACAGCAAGGTCTTTTGTTTTCGTTCATTAAATAATTGATGCCAACTGTTCATTATACTCGTATTCATTTTAATTATAGAAAAGATCTATTGGGTCATATTTTTGATAAATATTTTTTTATTTCCGTTTTTATGCAAACACACAATGGAATCATGCTTAAACAAAACTGGTGGTATAATTTTTATGTATAGCAAATATAGCAATGCCTACATATGAAATCTATCCTATTTATAAGCGATGTCAGTTTTTGTTCGGTGAACCTAAACGCATGGTCGCACCGACAAAAAGTGACATAATGAACGTGACAAACGTGTATTTGTGTGACGATCGCGTATTCGCGTGACGATCGCTTTTTAAATAAGACCTGGGGTAAGGCTCTAGCAGACAGGCACGACGCGACAGTGCGACGTTCTATGAAAAATTCATTAAAATTGTTCTATTCTTATTATCACTCACATAAACAACGAAGATAAAATACTGGATAATCTTTTACCTATTTAATTAATTTGGCAAAATCGCCTCTAAAAGTTGACGTCAAAGTCATTTGCATTCCATGTATCGATTGTTACGTTTAATTAATTCTTATCGATACAATAAAATCCACCCTAACGGTCGATTTACGATCGGAATAGTTATAATTAAACGCTGTATCGTTACAAGAAATAGAATAAACTGATTATAAATATTAATGTCTGTGATTTTACATTCAAATATATCATGACAATTTCATTTTTATTTTTATTTATTTTTAAATAAATGTATTAACAATTTTTTTTCTTTTTTTTTCTTTTCTACGAATCCTTTAATCCATTTTCCTGATCCTCAAAAAATGGAGTACAAGGTGGCTGAGTGTGACCAGTTCTCAAAATGATTTCTGTGTTAACAATTTCATAATATGACGGCTAGTGTGTGTTTCGCAGATTTTCGCACTAACACGATTTTATTACTTGTTATTGGCAGTTTGAATTTAAATCGATTTGGTTTTTCAGGTCTCTCTTCGATAGCCCAGTATTTCTGACATGCGCAAAGGGACCGGCATGATGGCGCTGCATTTTAGTAATAGTTAATAAATACGTTTTGTAATTTTTACCCAGTCATTTAATATACTTTACAGATTATATTTACCGTTTTTCAGTTATTGTAAGTTGGGATTTTAATAATTCAGTATAAGATGTGTGCATGAAGGCTGGAATCTTAGCGGTGTTTTAACTTCGTAAATGCAAGGCGCTTACTTACATATTCTTTTTTCGTGAGAATATTGATGATTGGGGGGTTATCTCGTATGACAGTCAATACGGTTATGGCTCCCATAGACGTGGAGGTGTTCTTCCTGCTACCATGAGGTTCATACATGGAGGATATACTCTCACATACTTCTAATAACTATGTATTGGATACTCATAAAAAACCGAAAACTCGTCGGTTTTGAGAAAAGATCAAAAGACAGAAGTCGAGTTTGATCAAAGCAAACCTTTTTTTTTTTTCATTTCATTTTTTTTTTATTTTCACATTTCAGCAATAAGGTAAATAAACACATTAAATACCGAAGTATTGTCGTAAAGTATTATGAATATTAAATAATTTTCCTTAGAGGTATTGTAGCTTGTATATTCCGATGGATGTCGTAATAGCAGACTAATAAAAATAGGAGATTATAAAGATCCTCAGTAGTTTCTTTAAATGGCCTAATATGGGCAAACGAGTTTTATAAAAACAGTGTCAATAGGGATGATACCAGGGTAAAAAAAATTAAATTCTAATTAGTCCGTCAGTCAGATAATAAAAAAATATTAGACACGTATTTTTTGCTTTATCATATTATTAAAAAATGACGTAGATAAAACGTATTTTAAGTTGGGGAGTGGGGGTCGCTACGTCACTAGTACGTATAAAATCTACATACTCGTGACGTCATGGCACATTTTACTTCAATGTATCGCCGTAATCTTTAGATTACGTAAAAAAAGAAAAAATACGTGTCCAATATTTTTTTATAATCTCAAAGACGGACTAAAAAAATATTTTTTGTCATCATCCCTATTCTATAGTATCATCTGACTAAAGGAAAGTTCGTCACTAGGAAGTGGTGAAGGGCGGGCGTTTTGAGGGACTGTCATATGTAATTTTGACATTCGTTAAGTGCTGATGGTCAGCCTAGTTTGAATAAATGAATTTTGAATTTTGTAAAACCTTATCTTGGAATACCGTAAAGCGAGCCGTCCACCGCCAGCTAAACCAAGTACAAAAACTAACTTAGTTAAGCTCGCGTAAAATGGGTTGAATAGAACTCACACGGGGACCAGGAAATACCTTTCAAACGTTCTTTGTCGCAAAGTGGAATTCTTGAAAAAAAAAAAAACCCCACCTGTAGCAACGTGTTAACGTTTGGCAATTTCCATATAAACATCAAACAAACCTTATCGTCAAAGTTCACAACAAAAAAGAAAGCTGTGCGTGAGTTTGAAGGTTGGCAAAAAAGAGTGAAATGAAAATGAGGGCGCCACTATCGCACGTGATCGACGTGCGATAGTGGCGCCCTCATTTTCTTCTTCTTCTACTTCGAATGGGAAAAGAGTAAAAGAATTTAAACAAATTGTTAAAATCGCTGCTTTTGGGTGACTCAAATCCTACTCGCACTTGTCGGCAAAGAAGTGCCATCATCATAGGTCTGTATTACTTATATAAAATATTTAGTTCCAAATGCCACCACGTCAGAGTCTTTTATGTCGACCTGTTAATTAATTGCATTTTGTTGTAATTGTTTACAATTTTGTTTTCCGTGTGTCTGGGTACCTAGCTAAGAACACACGCAGTGACTTGGATCATCAGCAGTGATCGGAGTAGGTAGATTGAACTGGGGTCATTGATCCGAAACGTATATATTACTATGGATATTCCTCCGGAATTGGTGGGTTATTAAAAAAAAACCGGAACTTATGTAGGAAAATATTTAAATTTAAGTGCAACAATTTATATCTATCTATAAAAGATCTAGCTATCTAGCTATCCTAGGCTAAAAATAAAAAATAAATATTAAAGCTTCGATCGGAATTCGATTGTTTTTATTATTCAACAGATAAATAATGAATTAATTTAGTTTTGATACCTTCCTTTAAATTTTGAATTGAGTAGTAATAATATCACTACCAACATTAACAATATTTAATTGAATCCGGAAATACCGGAATTACTTTCCGGAAAAATGGCTTATCCATGTTATTCTTTCTGTGTGCATTTATGATACAAGTACTAAAAATCAATCTACCTACTCCGATCTCTGATCATCAGCGATCAAAGTACCCAAAGATAACCGATTACCTACTAAGTACAAAAGATCGAAGACCTATGTATTCACCCTGTTTTACAGTACCTTTTTTTTTTGAGGATGGGAAATCATCAAATGACTTCTCCCGCTCTGGGCGGAGCGAGAGGGCGTGTCAGACTTTTACTGACTAAAACCCACCCGTGTTCCTTCCGTTGCCCGTTTGCCGGCGCCGCGATATCCCTTTCGGACAAACCCGTAACCCCAGCAGGGTTTTACAGTACCTAAGCAACTAACTTGATGCAAAGGTGGACAACTCAACATAAACTATGTTAATTTTCCATACCATCTACATAAAATTTTATATCAACGTTGATAGGAAACCGACACTCATACCAGAATAACTTTTACAACTGGCGGTAGAAAGTTCCTTCTTCTACATGGATATAAGTTTATCTATATAGTTTACCTAACCTACCTGCAAACACCTGTGTTACCGGCATTGAGTGGTCAAACAACACTTATACGATTATCCAAGGAAGGATACTACGCCGTCAAGCTGTCTGCGTGCCGGTAGCTGCATTCTGCATGAGCTGACTAATCCGGGGAGTCACTGAAGGTACATAACGCGTATTATAAAACTTTTATCAGAAATTCTATTATGCGTCATGGAGTGTACGTGGTTGTCGACAAGTGCGCCCTAATTGGTTGTTTGTTTACCCTATTGAAGTTGAAATGACGTATGATGCAATGCAACGCAATGCACTTTGGCCGCAAGAAAAAAAGACGCCAATTTCAGACATTGGCTTTTTGTAGATGTTCATCTGAATAAGACTTAATATAGCTTAGAATGATTAAGTATTTAGTGTAAATAAGTGATTAGGTATGGACATACGTAATCACATTAGAACAGTTGTCAAAGAAGATGACTGTCCTACCGTGTAGTCACCTATTTATTTGTTAAATAGTTGACTTACCGTTAACACCTTTGGATCGTAACGGGAAGTATGTACTCGTAATACCTAAATAAGTGTAGACCTATTTAGGACCTATTTAAAAAAAAAAAAAAACCACTACGGTAACTAAGCGGAGATTTGCAGTAGGTAGCTACCTACCTACTGCAAATCTCCGCTTAGTTACCGTAGTGGTTTTTTTTTTTGAGGGTGGGAAATTATCAAATAACTTCTCCCGCTCTGGGCGGAGCGGGGGGGCGTGTCAGACTTTTACTGACTAAAACCTACCCGTGTTCCTTCCGTAGCCTGTGTGCCGAGGCCGCGATATCACTTTCGGATAAACTCGCAATCTTGGCAGGCATTGGCCCTTACGGACCCCGTCAGTTGGTGCTGACATTTCTTTGAGGCGCGCGTGGAACACAACGCACCGTCGTCCCGGGCCTGGTCCTTATCGGACGGCGAGCTACCCATTGCTCACCGTCCGCAAGCCCGCGCCTACGGTGGCCGGAAGTCGGCTCGCGACTCCCGATGCCCGGGGCGTCTCCTGCGGCGACTAGGGGCGCGAGGGCGCGAATCTTGCCTCTCCCTCGCGCGCTCCGCCTCCTCCTTCGCGACCATTACTGCTTCGCAGAAGGAAGTGACGGCCTCCCATGCACTTTCGCTCCGAACCATGGCCTGAACCAGGGCCGGACACGAGAGATCGCGGCCGCCGTGAGGACACGGCGGTAGACTCCCTGGT
This sequence comes from Agrochola lota, assembly GCA_947364205.1. NCBI lineage: Eukaryota > Metazoa > Arthropoda > Insecta > Lepidoptera > Noctuidae > Agrochola > Agrochola lota. Next base: position 18,490,223 of record OX376228.1, read on the forward strand.
CTGGATAATTTAACGAGACGGTTTAGATTGATTTTTACGTAAATCAGTGCCTCGTTGGTCTAGTGGTTGCAAGCGCTACTGCAAAGCAGGAGGTCCTGGGTTTAAGTGTGAATGGGTTTTCCCATAAGAACTTTCTCAGTTGCAGCAGGATTTGTGCCCGGTCAATGGACATATAGGTTCGCACCCTATGGGACTGAATCATAACTTGCGAAAACAGGCGTGATCTTCTTCTTTTCGTGTGGTTAGTGACTAACACGGTGTCAGAGTTTTAAAGCCGTCCATGGGCCTCTGGCTTGGCTTCTCATGCCGTCGAGAAATATCTCACAGGCGTGCCGGTTTCGTCCCGATGTTTCCCTTAACCGATTTTGAAGCAAGTGATAATTATACAATACCTACGCACATGAAGTCGAAATGTCAAAGGTACGTTGCCTTGGGTTCGAACGGTCACACCACCAGTATCACTTGGGAGCTTCAGTAAAAGTATTGTAGGTGCGTGCCTTGGGTTTGAACTAGAGACCTATGATTTGGCAATCTGACGGTCACACCACTAGGCTATCACTGCTCTCGGCGCGATGTTATGTTATGTGTAGATAAATACGTGTAAGTAAATATGTAGCTACCTATCCCAGATTTCCAGTAATGGTTGGTTGTCAGAGTTACAAGAACTAAGAGCGATATGGAGGAGGAGGATTTCCAAAGTGGTGTTGCATCACTTGCATCAACCATTTCGAAAAATTTAGTTTCTGTTTCAAGATCTGGGTCGCTGATTCGTGTCAAGTTCAAGAATAATAAGATTAAATACTATTTATATACGATATAAATTCGTATGAAGATTTATATAAGTATATTGTAAACAGAAATGACTAATGTAGTTGACCTCTAGACTTTGCCTAGAGTCGAGCATAGTTCATAATTCTATCGAGATTATAGGTATATTTAGTTGCCTATTATTAAGGCGGGGTTTTTCCAAGTAGTTACCGTTATATCTAATAATTATAATTAATAATTAATAACCACCACTAGGTATAGGTATAAATAGTGCCATCCACGAAGACGCGCCTCATTCCGCGATTACTGTACCTACTTTAAGTACGTTAGTGGATGGCACTTTCTATACAAAGATGAGCCTATAAGAACTTATTTATTTATCTTATAACATTGATACGTCTGTCTAGGTTGATCTTACTTTTTGCGCAAACGATTAGATTTGCGCCCTTTGCCTAAGAGTTGGTAACTCCCCCCCGTCCTCCTCTTGGTTGGTTGTTGGTAAAAGGTCGTAAGGTTGGAGTTGGTTGGTTGGTAGGTGGTGAAATTAGGGCTGTATCGTCGCTCGAACAGTCAGGCCCAAAGAGGTGGCACATAGTGTTCCACGCGCGCCTTTATGGGAGGACGTGCGGTCGTGGGATCGGCTGCACTTGGTAATGGGGCCAGGTAAGGCGGGCTGATACCAGTCGGGGGTGCATCGAATGTACCTACAAGTATCTCCCGAATCCTCGATTCAAAGGAACAGTAAGTTTTTAGTCGGTAGGAGTCTGACATAACCCTCCGTTCTCCCCAAGCGGAGGGTATCCATGAGGATTTCCCCACGGAAAAAAAGTTGTTGGTAGGTAGGTACCGACCTAATCCCTCATAGGTAGATGCAACTTGTACGTACCTCAAACCTAACTTCACCTACCTATTATCATAATCGAAGCATTTTATTTAAAAAAAATTGACGTCGATTTTGATTGACGTCACTCAGCAATTATCAGAAAAAAGAAACGACTATTTATTGAACCAGTCATTTTAAAAAGGTAATGTAAAAAAACCAATATCACATAACCTGCAATCAGCCTCAGTTCAAGCTAATTGTTACACATACCTACACTATACATAGGTATGTACTTTCTTATCACCTTTTATCAATGTTTAGTTAATGGCCGTGTGGCTAAAATAGGCTAGCATGCGGGTAGTTAGAAATGTTAGAATGCAACCTCGTTGGATATTGATTTGTATTGCACATTTTGAAATGTTTATCTGATGTTCTGTCTGGATTTGTGCCCGGTTGATGGCAATAGTTTCACCCCCGATTATATGAGATTTAAACATAACTGGCGAAATGAGGGTGTACTATAGGTAGTAGTTAGGTACCCACACTTCTGCCTAACCCTTCTGGGAATACAGCAGGGGATCTGATTAGGTACTTACTACCAGTTTCCCGCGACTAATTTCTTATTAGTATAGGTATAAACTTAAACCCAAAGTTGAACTAGCTCAGGGATGGCATTCAGACATAGTAGCAAAAAATATGTATTTAAAGAATATTTTTTTTTATCTACTCTCATAACGTAATATTCGAATTCTAAACTTCAAAACGAGTTTATATTGACATACTTTATAAACAAAATACCGAAATTTAAAAATAGAATCAATATTATAACACTTTTTCTCTAACAAAATAATGTTATAAAACAATTTTTTTTCTATTACGATAGAATACAAATCCAAGAAGTTAATATCACCAAAGAGTTTCTATAAACTTTTGCAATGGAACGTCAGCGGGGGACAGCACCAACGCTGTAGCGCATGCGCGGTGATGTGCTGGGTGCAGACGCCATTCATACGTGAAGTTGTACTGAATTTCGTGGGATTTTTTTAATCTTGATCTTTAACTTTGATCTTTTATTTAGTAGGTTCAATCCCAATGTATGAGAGTAGATAAAGTAGTGTATGAAACTGCACATAACTAGGTATAAAAATACTCGTGTGATACTATTAAAAACCTCGCCTACGGCTCGGTTTTTAAACAACTCGTATTTTATGCAACAGTTTCATAAACTACTATTTTGAAACACCTACTATATTTTTTGATTTTTTCTTTGACTACTATTCTTTTACAGGAAATGGCTTCGATGGTACTTTAATTGATATAAAAACGTTGACAACCCTAGGCGTGGCTGTCTAGTGCGCCAGATCCCTTACCAAGGGATTTCTGTGAACTGTCGCGTCAGTGTGAGTTATTGAGAACATACGCTGGTGTGATTAAAGAGCCTAAACTTTCATTAAGTAGAACTTGGAATCTCTTTTTTGAGTTCCTTCAATGTAACCAGCGAAATTCTGTATATAAATGTAGTTTACCTCTTTAAAGCGGTCTGGCTTCACTTCATAGTAGTTACAAATGGTAGTTTTCTCCCTATTGATCCAACCCGCAACATTGAAGACCTACCTAATGGAAAAAGCATATGGAATGGGGGGATAGGCAGTACCAATTAAAACAAAATATATAATTTGGGAACGGAATCGTTTATTGAACTCATCTGTAATAGTAGATAATTAAATTATACTGTTACTCTACACATTTTGTACTGTTCAAAGTACCTACCTATGTCAAGTATTCCTATCTCTTAGGTTAAAATGTACCGACAAATGCACCCAATACCGAGCAATTACCACATTTTATTATTAATCTTAAATTTCCAATTGTGCTCCAAAATTCAGTGGTAGCTACCAATCACAGTACCATTTGGATCCTACGATTAAACACATGAACATCTTTATTTACCATGACAAATGTATAGTCGACCTTTTATTCTTTTTTTTTAATATTATGACAATGACACTAATGTATGATAGGGTATACAGATTGGTCGTTTGAAAAAAATATTCGTTTTGATTTTGGAACAACTTTAAATACAACTACGGTTGTTAGTCAGATATTCTGATAAGATCCAAGAGTTTTACTTGTAGTAACTTACTAGAATAAGGATTTTACACTTCTTGTTTGGATACACACACTGCATCATGTTTACTTAATAGGTACACATTGTTTACAATTGTATAAATTCGTTACTTTAATAATATAAGAGAAATTTGAATATAAACGTTAGTATTAAAACATTAGATAATCATTTAAATAGTCGTTCTTTACATGTTTTTTATTTTTGTAAAACTTCATACCAGTGTGTGTATCCAAAACAACTAAGGGGACGTCTTTTAAATTTCAAATTAGGCATTACATCGTAGCCATTAGTAGCTTACACTAAATAAGTTAATATTTTAGATAATATCGATCGACTCGTCGCTTCGTTTACATTAATTAATAATAGGTATAAATCTTCCTTTATTGTCTTCATTCTTCACCATTAAAAAAAAGCTGGGTATGAAATAATTGCCAATTAAAAAAATAAGGAAAAGTGTTGTAGCGTAACGAGTGGCGGCGAAAAATTGTTTTGTGTAAAATCGCTTTGGTTCAGCCATTAAAATATAACAATATAATTAAAGTGTACATTTCTGCCAAGGTTTATAACCGTGTCCAAAGAGGATAATTTTCAAGATAGCATATAATAGCGAGACGCTATTGTCGTGATAAAAATAACAAGCGGATGGTAATTTCCAAGATATTCACGTATATGCACCAATTGTTTGAATTTTCTTTATTGATAAGTACCTACCAATTATTTAAATTTTGTAGCCTGTTTCATAGTCATTCTATGTTTGATTTGGAAATAGGGTTGTACGAATCAATATCGGATTTATCGATATCGATAGAAAAAATAGTTTTTCACTCAGTTTTTATCGGAATTACCATCATCCTTTGCTACTTTTATCAAACATTAAAATTATAATGTATCGTTGCCTTAATAAATAATACAAATTTATGATATGTACCTAAGTATACACAGAAAAGATCGACAATACGCAAATGATACAAAATAAATAGCATATAGATGACGTCATAATAATTATATACATACACTTAACATACTTTAGTACCCTTCGATTTTAATGGATCTTTATAAATGGTTATTCGATTGTTATAGATGACTATTCTTTAACCGATAAGTAGTTTCTAGTTCGATAAGTAAATTGTAATCGATATTTACATAAGTACCTATTATTATGATTATTACGCTGCGATCGCGCGATTGGATCATCCGTCCCTTTCTGATTCGTAACTCAACACGTTTGTGCAAAAGAGAGGGTACCAGGGATCGATTCGCACGATCGAGTTTACGTGACAGGTGCATAGACTCTGCTAAACAGAACTCCACCCTAGTTCCAACGTTAACGCTTCGTTCGGTTAGAAAGGAATCCATTTAAATGTATATGAAAATAAGTGGGACTTACAGTATATACAAAAATATCACATTACTTCGAGGCCGCAGCTTTCAATCACTTAGTCAATTAATTATTTCGTCTTCTTACCTAAGTTGTCGGTCGTTGGTACGAAGCGTAAGCAAGTTAACGCAGGAAGTAATCGATCCAAATTAATCTTATATTGTTTGAAGCTGTCTTCGCTCGCCAGAAGCCTTCTTTTGCTAAGCGCAAATCACTCAATTGCTCCGATGGCTCGCGAGATACATCAGTAACTTTAACATTATTGCTGAACGAGTCAGTCGCGTATAAACTAAACAATTTCCAATTATACAATTATCATCGCATCCGTGCCTTTAATGCGTTAGTCTTCCCACACCTACTAACGAATATCTAGGAAGAATTTATTTCATTAAAAAGACTAGGTGCCTCGTCATAGACCTACTAATCCAAAGTGAGTACTACGACACCTACGAGATCTAGTTTTCGAAGCAGAAGTATCTAAAAAGCTGCAGCCGGCGGATCGCGCAGTCGTCGTCGACGCTGCACTACAAACATAATCGGCCGACACGCGTCGGACGGTGACGTCACACCTTCGGCACACCGCCGCGGTCTATCACAACGACATAGAAAAATATAACGATCTGGGACGCGTTTTATTGCTAAAAATTTAGGTACAGTCTTTGGGTGCCTCCGGGGAGGATCCTCCGGAGAAGTCGTCGAGGAAGTCGAAGGTGGCGACGGCGGCGCGCTCCGGCTCGCCGTAGCGGACGAAGAACCCCTCGCGGCCGAGGATGGAGGGGCGCCGGAACCGGCCGCGCAGCCCGCCCGGCCCGCGCACGCGCAGCGCGGCCGCTGCACCAACACGAGCGTCAGCACGAGCCTACTCTACAAGCGAGCGCCCTCTGGACGAGACAACACGCGTAAGCCACGCGCCCCGTCGTCCAGCACCGCTCGCACACACACGCGACGCAAGCCACACCACGCTCACACTGAGCGTAGTCATATCCCGAAGTAATACTATCCCCACAAAGGGTTTAAAGAGAGCAGACAAAAGGCGAGCGGAAAGCAGTAGCCTCAAATTTTACGTTACATTAAATATTTTTGAAATAAAAACATTTGCTACAACTTTGAACTCAACTTTTGTCGGATACACGAAATATTCCAAAACCTTAATATTCTTTAGCTTTATATATTTAAGTTCTCAAATAGTTTACACCCCGAATTTAATGTGTAACTTCGAGATATGATTGTGGAAACAGCGATATTTTTTACATCGATACATGTCCCCTTACCTTTAAATCTTTACTGATTTTGTTTTCACTCCACCAAATAAAAAAATTAACCCCTTGTTTGATAGATTGACAGAGTAATGAGCGTGGCGTTGCCTGCTGATGACGTTCTACTCGGAATGAGGCGAGAGAGTGAGATGGTGCGTGTGAGTGAGAGCGGAAACGAGTGACGTGGCTGGTCGTGACGACAGACAACATGAAATGACATGACACATATACGTCAGCACAGATCTTTGGTGGTTTGTCCTCGAGACTTATCCTGCAAGGCAGTTCACTTAATACAATTTGAGCTAAACGTTAAAACATGAGGTTTTAAATATTTTGAGTGCTTATTATATTTAGTGAGCTGTCATGCAAGCAGGTTTGAACATATTTTAATTACTTATTATGAAATTAAACTTAATAATAGATACTTATTAAAAAAATCTAAGACAAAACTGTGTAAACGGATTTAAAAATAATTAAATCAATGCAGATGAACTCATGCAGTCGAGATCTGTGCGGACTTAAGAGAAACGTTAAATGTAGAAATAGAGATTACAGAAAATCATATGTGCAATAATCTATTTGAGCTAGTAAGTTCCATGAAATTATAACATTTTCTTTCATAGCTTTCGAACAAAATTATACAAAATGATATTATATTATCAACATAAATATGATATCATCAACATTTAACGTTTGACAGAAAAAGCAAAATTGAAAACAAATGGAAAATGTAACTGAATAAAATTCAGAAATGGAAGAGCATTTTTAATGCTTGTATTTATGAAATAATAATAAATTATTTGAAGAGAAGAGAATTAAGTTTGTAGAAAATATTTATCTAAAATGTTAAAAAACAGATCGTCAGGGTCTCTCGACATTTTCGATAACAGAATCGACTGCTGCACTAGCACAGCACTAGCTGTTTGACACTTCCTTCTTGTCAGTTTGACACTTAATACTTGATTCGGTTTATTCAAAGAGTCGATTCAGACCATGAAGATATCGGAAGTTAGGCTGGCCTTATGTCTAAAGCTGGAATATCTGAATTCATAACCAGAATTCATATTCAGAATCTTGAAAGCGCAGTATTTATTGCAATCAAATTAATTTACTTCTCCCCACACATTTAGTTTTTAAGAATATGAGTTACATGGTACCAAAATTTAAATATTATAAGTTCCGGCTATGAATTTAGATAGTAATTCAACCTGTATAATGCCTGCGTAATCCTGAGTTATGGCTACGTTCAAATTTGCACAATCGTGTTTGGACTCTCTTGACAAAGTAACGATGCAAATCTCTTGTCTATGAGTGGTGTACATTCAAATTACTTAGCACCGTGCAAATCAGGCTTTAGAAAACATTTAAATAATTATAGAAAAACGTAACGTCAATAAAGTCAAGTGGGAAAATTTGTACTATAATCCGGCCGCCGAAAGAATGCGTTTCTGACACCTGTCAGTTGAGTACGAAAGAATACGTGTTTTACGAATTTATGCTTTATTTGTTCCCAATCGTGTCCAACTGAGAGGTGTCAGGAACACATTCTCTCAGCGGCCGGAGTTTAGAGCCAATAGGTAACAAAATGGCCGATTCACGAATTTATTTGAAGATTTATCAAGGGCAGAGATTCTATGGTGGTGGTGGCTAAGTAGAGTTACAAAATTGATTACTCGTTTCATAGATGAGCTTAGGCTAGAAAACAATAAAAAAATGGACATCGTTTTATGAATCGGTCATTTATTTGACTTTCTGGGGCTGAACTCTCGCTGTCAATACTAAAAAGTAACTTCAATATAAATGGTAATAACTAAATTATGTTTAGTTAATATGTAATTCGGCATAGCAATAGCTTTAAATTTATATCTGATTTGAAAAACATTGAAATTACGAGAGTCCCTCCCAGTTTTATCTTTACAGGGTCATATTAAATTAACTAGCGAAACTTATCGAGATGGGCACAAGACAAGTCTTCAGTATTTGTAAATATGTAATTTATCAATAAAATTAACTAGCTGCAGCCCCGCGGTTTCACCCGCATAAGTCTCAATCCCGTAGGAATATCGGGATAAGAAGTATCATATGTCCTAACACAGGTCATGGTCTACCCATGTGCCAAATTTCATCTATCTCCTTTCAGCCGTTTTAGCGTGAAAGCGTAACAAACAAACAAACATACGAGAAATCAAATCTTTTCACTTTATAATATTTGTTTTATTCTAGACACATCGTCTTCAGATAATGATTATCGAATTAATGGAAATAAATATTGCAAGACCATTTTTTTAAAGAGTATCTAATTATGTCGTTTCTTTCCCGTTCTTCTCTATACGAAACTACCTTTTAGAAGGGGCGACTAGATTCAAGTGTTTTTTTATCTAATGATTTTTGACGTTTAAAAGTGCCTTTTTAAAATTTATTTTTTAAGTTTTGCTAGCTAATTTAATTTGACCAAGTATCGTAACCTAACAACTTCTATAACAAACAGTTCCCATATTCACCTGTTTTCTGCCTCCTAGACCTATGCAGTCGATGTAGCCGCGAGTAGGGCGGCGGCGGCTCTGCGGGCGACGAGCCGCATGACGACGGCGACGAGTCGCTCGACGCTAGCATCACGTCCAGTAGGTTGGCTCGGGCCTGGAACAGGTTGATGAAGCCTTTAGTATAGATCGCTTCAAGAAATACTTAAATAGCCTGTGAACATCATAACAAGGAACCGGTTTAACTCCTTGTCACCAGATATGTTGAAGCGTATAAGCAATCATATAATGATTAAAAAAAAAAACAACCCCCCTTTGGCTTTGCCGTAGGTAAACTTGATTCTGAATAGGTAGGTAGGTACATTTGATAGTTAATTACTCTGCGTCCGGCGCTCGGCGTGGCAACACGCCGTGTTCGGGTTCGCGACAAGTCAATCGTCATCCTGAGGATGCCTCGTTGAGAGGTGAAACACGTATCGATTTCTTACAGGGTTTTTTATGACTTTTTAGGAATATTTAAGCGGAATAGGTTACGCCTATTGTATTTTTAGGTACATTTTAGTCTTATGATTTGGAATCGATATTGAAGATTTGAAAAATAGTTTCATTTTCATTTCATTTCATTTATTCATTTTGTGAAACATAGGTGATTACAGGTGTTTTCCAATATAAATGTACAAACCATGTCCCGCCGATAGGCATACAAAATTTGATTATTATGAACAATGTCTAAGTTACACAAGGTCAAATTATATACGTACAATTGTCATATTATTATAGCAAAAATGTCATGAAAATAAGAAAAGATTTAAAAAAAAATACATAACACCAAAAGATTGCAAAACACAAACACAAAATTACAGTCAAAAATATAAATTATAAATATTGATCAAAATTTGTTAACAAGTAGTTAACAAGATTGTATTTTAAATATCTCCAGGCCATTTTTGAATATAGAATCAAAAGAATGAGTAGACAAAACACACACACGGCGACATATCAAGCTATACATATCCAGGACAAGCTGATCTCGCATTGTATAAGATTTCCGTACAATGAGAGGTCAGCTTATACTGGAAATGTACAGCTTGATATTTTACCGTGGCAATTTTTGAATTTTAGACATGTGTCATTGACAAAATAGAAAAATAAAGGTTATTCCAGAATGGAAAATATCTACTGAGAATTATAAAGTAAAAATTTGCAATACGGCGTAAAACAATTTTAGGTCAAAAATCTTTCCAACTGAGTCATTCGTTCTTGTCTCACACAAGTGGGTTTACAACAATAAAAAACAAAAGAAAACGTATGAAAAACATACATAAATACCTACTTACCAATTTCATTTCTCACACACATCAATTTGCTTATTAAAACCGTTTAATCTTCCCCCACTATCCTACCTCCTTCTCCTACAAAATCATCAACAATAATAGTTACCTTGGGATCACTAAAATCGATATCCTTCTCCACATGCACCCACCCGGTGGCAGCCCACAGCGCACTGTCCCGCTGCGCGTGCGCCGTGTCGGCGCGCTCCTCAGTCTTGCCCTCGGCCGCGCCCGTCGCGCCCTCGCTTTGACGAATCATTCTGAAAACATAAGCCAACAAGTTATTATTAATTATCAAGAAGATAAAACTATGATAACACAAGAATTGATAAAAGTAAAACAGCTGTTATTGACCGAAATTAAGGTATTAAAAAAAGTACGATTTTGACACATAGGTACCACGAAAATAACCAGTCCTTAATATATGTTAATATTATTAAACACGAAAAGAACTCTCCTTTTAAAACAGAGTAATTAAAAAAAAAGTAATTTCTAGTATATTTTTCTATAATAAAAAATATATGGATAATATACATGTATCTTAATTATGCACAATAATAGATATCACTTATCTTTTGCGATATAAGCAAAGAGTGACTATAGTTCTTGCATATTGCAATTTAGATCTTAAATCAACGACATAAAAGTCATTATACCGATCTTAATTTGCAACGACTTATCGTAATAAGTTTGACAACGTTTTAATGGGTCGTTCTTGATAAAATTAATATCGTCAAAACAAAAATAATGTAGCGTCACAAAATACAATAATAAGGATGATAACAAAAAGTTTTTTTTTAGTCCGTCATGGAGATTATAAAAAAATATTGGGCACGTATTTTTTTTTTACGTCATCTAAAGATTACGGCGATACATTGAGTTAAAATGTGCCATGACGTCACGAGTATGTAGATTTTATACTTACTGATGACGTAGCGACCCCCACTCCCCACCTTAAAATGCGTTTTATCTAAGTAATTTTTTATTTATGATAAAGCAAAAAATACATGTCTAATATTTTTTTTTATCTGATTGACGGACTAATTAGTTTTTTTTTTTACCCAGGCATCATTCCTATTAGATACCCATAACCTGCTTACGTGTTCATTTTCGAAGATCTCTAAAGTATTATAATGAGGATTATCTATACTAACGAACACTCACCTATTCAGTTCCTCAATAACGTCTTTCGAAGTTGCAGCCTCATGAAAACTCAACGTATGTTCTTGCTTCACAATGATCGGTTCCGGGACCGACGCTTGCGCAGTCCCGGGCTTATTCCTATCCACCACGGGAATCTTCGACCTGTTCCTGCTCGGCGAAGACGGCGGCCTCTTGCCTCCCATGAGCGTCGGGATACGGCTTCTCTCCCTCAGTTTCCCATCTTTAATTGCATCGGTCTTATTACTTACTATCACAGTTTCAGCCGTTGACGTGCTAGTTGTATTGGATTCAGTCATTTGTGGGGAACCAGTCTCTGGGGACGAGCCTTCTTCCTCTTCAGGGACAGGAACTAAAGCCCCTGTGCTTCTTCGACAAGCGCTTAAAACCTCTTCGACTAAGGATATCTCTTCGTTGCTGGCGTACGGAAAGCTGGACGATTTTGTTAGACAAGGCTCCACTTCCCTCTCAAGCGGTGATTGCTTGTTCAACATTATATTCACAGTATTCTCTTTCAGTGCTGTATTGTGGTCTAAACTTCGACTAGATTCGATATCACTCGGCCTTTCTTCCTTCACAGCAGCGAAAGGCGGGTCTTCAACTTCGACAGTTTCAACCACATCACTGCTTTTATTAATTTCATTCTTTCTCTGTACTTTTATAAGATGCCTCTCATCTATTTCGTTCTCTGCGTTTTCAACTCTGGAAAATTCGTCGAAGAAATCTTCAGATTCAGTGTAAGGGTCTTCGCGTTCGATGAATCTCGGCGTGGACCGTGGCTCGGATACAGTATCACAGAAGGCAACCCTAGGCCGGTCGCCGTGGAGGACGTCACAAGAATCGTTTTCAGAGAAGCTGCCGAAGGAGTCAGGTCTCTGTCTGTCTTCTGACACTTCACTTCGAGGACCAACCGAGTCATCGTCGAAATCCGCCGTGGCATACGGAGGTGGTAACTCCCTTATCTCCGACAGGGGCCGCGACGACACAGAATCAGACTCTTCTCTATCTCTACAATATTTCTGCTGCTCAGCAATAAAATGCAGGACGTTCTGCAACGCCACCTCTCTGTCCTGCAAAGCCATTGCTTGAACATCATGGATCCTTAAATGACTGCTCGTATCCTGCGCAGGAATACCTCTGGACGAATTTGATGCTAAGCTCTTTGTGCTCTCATATTTAACGAGACGATAGAAATCTCTTGTGAAATCTAGGCCGACATTTGCACAGTCACCGTCTTCGCTCAGTGCTGTGCTAGATCTTTTATCAGGCGCGTCTGATGCACTGGACCACGAACCACCAGGTGAATGTGTGCCATTGCAGTCCCACCGTTTCTCCGACGTATCAGGATCATCTTGTATTCTGCATTCATCTATTTCTATTGTTGCAAATCCACAATCATTCCAAAGGCAATCACCGACATCTTCTTCTAATTCTAATGCATCATCTTCCCTGATGCTGGGTAACGTTGACAAGGATATTTGGCCAGGCGTCGTTATTTCGGCAAAAGGTGACTGCCTGTCTCTAAGATCTTCGCAGGATAGTGATAAACTCCAGTCTTCCAGTTCAGCCCTATCGTATTCTAAATCAGCTAGATCCCTATGTCTTTGTTGTAACGCTGATCGTGCATCATCTAGTTCTAGCCAATGTTGGACGTAATCAGCATCGTATTGAGAGCCATCAGCTCGATCATCTAGTGTGCTACCCCACGATACCCTTTCAGAGCTTGTTGTAGAAGCGATAGCCGCTCTCCTCAGCGGTCTTTCGGGGGCAGGTTTCAGATCTAGTACTAAAACACCAGAGCTAGGCGTAGGAGTGTCTAGGCAGCTGGTGGGGCAAGTTGTTCCAGCGATTAGCTTTAAACACAGATGAGAATCTGAGAAGCTTCGCACTACATGCTGGAAAGGCAGCACTGGTCGTGAGGGAGGGTAGCTGCCTCTGACGCCAGCGAACGCGACTCCTATTGGGAAGTAGATGTAGTCTGCGTCCGTTGCTAGGAGTCTTGCGTGTCTTCGAGATTCTCTAGGGTTGATGGAGACGATGGTTTGATTGTCTGTTTCATCTGATGCCTCGTTGAGGTCTGGCAGGGCTCTGTCGGCCGCGTGGTCGCTCTGTCTGGAGGCGTCGGCTTGCACGTCGCTAGACATGGTGGAGTAGCCTTCGTCCTTGGCACCACTCTCAGGGGATTCAGCGCCTGCTTCGCCGACTTCACCGCTTTCTTCTTCTGTTACTTTTTCTCCACTCGCCCCTGGAAGTATAGAATTCCGGTTTTGAGAACAAATAAATATAAATATGTAGATAGTATTTGGATGCAATAACTCGATTGACCGAAGATTAGTTTTTGGTTTTTACAATCATTGGTTGATGGAGGCGGTCTATCGTAATTTGCGTACAAACAAATTCAGAAAATGTTATTAACGGTGAATCAGCATCATCACGTCGACTCCCGGTTTCTAGAAGTGTTTTGTAAAATGTGAAATCTTATGAGACCGATACAATTGATTGTGTTAGTTTGGTCAAGCAATCATAGTATAGAAGACGAGAGCATAACAGCTAACACGAGAGATATGATATTAGATCAATAATCAAAAATATGGACTGGCTTTCAGCAACCGCAAATGAGATATGCAGTTTGACCAAAGGAATTACCATTTATTAAAACGGTAATTCCATTTTTCAAAGGGGTTTATTACCTCTGACAGGGTCGGTCGTGGGCTGCGGCATGCTGAGGCTGAGCGTGTGCGGCCTGGCCGGCGCCGCCCACAGCGTGGGGTCCACCGCGGACAGGGCGCGCGCCAGGTTCGCGGGAGTCACCTCCAGACCCTGGAAGATGAGAGGAGTGTTGTGATTTTGGATTGATGAAGCTGCTAAAGGCACATTTCTTGTAGAGAATGAAAACATCATTTTATTAAAAACTTACTATTGATGCAATACTTTGTTATGATATTAGTATAGTACGAGTAACATTTAAGTTTGGATTAAATTTGGAACAGCCTTATTGTGCTGCAGTAGACGTGAAATGATAATGATTTCAGTTACGGTTGATGAAACTAAAAACTTTTGTCTCGTATGACTTTGGCTACTCATTTCTTTATTCATGTTTTCTGCCTTTATTTAAACTTTAGATAAAACTCACCTTCAATTCAGTCCAAATATCAGCCAGTATCTGATGGCGCCGCTTGTCGTCGTGGCTGAGGGGGTGCGGGTGAGGCACGGGCGGCGCGGGGGGCGGCGAATCCCTGAACGACACCAGAGAACCGCAGGAACCGACGTCTACCAAGTGCACTGGAATTTTGGAAATATATACTTTTTTAAACTCGAAAATCGATGACGTGTCTCGTCTTAAACTAGCATAAGGATGTGAAGAATAAATAAGTCCATGTTTTTATAAACTTGGGTAACGTAGACACAACAAAGCTCTTAAGTTTAGGTGACCTACAATCAGCGTTGTGCTGTGAGATGATGATAGCACAGCATCATGCTGAGTGAAAACCTTATTTTCACAGTCACGACGTGCAGCTGCAGACTATTTCTATTCCGTGCTTATAATTAAAGCTTTTGGTTTTACTATCATAATTGATGGTAAGTCTTTCGTCTTCTAGCTGTTGTTACTGATTTCTATAGCTCTTCTTACTTTAGCATCAATCAAGCGACTCATTGCTTTAAGGCGAATTCCGCTTAGCAGGTCATACCTGAGGGCACGAACCTAGCAGCAGAACCAAAAATATATGCTAGTCGTTGGATAACTTTGCTTGCGCGATGCATGACTTGTGTGAGGTCAGGTCTTTGATGCGTAGTTCGCATGTGGCATTCTACTTGCCACCACAGATCTAAGGACCTTTATAAAACATTACCTTGCAAGCCCCTTAGCGTATGAGGGGTAAGGGGCGTTTGCGGCGTGGCCGGTGATGGCCGCGGTCGCAACTGCCGCATCAGCAGAGCGCTCAATGATCTATGTACCTCCTGATCGTCCTTACCTTGTAAGTCCCTTGGTGAATGAGGTGTAAGGGGCGTATGAGGCGTAGCCGGCGATGGACGCGGCACAGGTCGCAGCTGCCGCACCAGCAGAGCGCTCAACGCGCGGTTCTGTGCCTCCAGCTCGCGGATACGGGCGCGCGCGCATCCCAATTCTTCGCGTACACTCTGGGGGAAAGAAAACGATATTTGGTTAGTAAATCTGGCCAGAACGAAGTCACATTGGACGGAGATAGGCGTGTGCAATCAGAATTTTTGGATCGATTAATAGGATCCTAATTACTCGATTTTAACTATGAATCTTATCGATTCAGTTGAATCAACCTTTGAAAACGTTTTATGAAAAACTATAAATGCAGTTGTTTAAAATTACGGATTTGAATATATACCTACGGTAAACGCAGTAAATACAAAATATAATCAGAATTTAAAATGAAGTTGCTCTACAAACCTAAAACATTAACAGACCTTCCAATCTCGCCCAATCTTTATCAAAAATACCTTTGAAATCTTAAAACATCTACCTATTACGCGTCTTCACCAACTGCTATCAACATCAACGTAGAAAACTTCACCGAATCTCCCCCTCACAGGATCTCGTCAAAACGTCTTCGAAATAAACGCGTACATTTTAATTATACTTCATTAGTTAAATTAAATTCGAGTGGGGTAATTATAGGGGGATTTCGGATACTCTGATACGAAATAAGGATGTTTCGGGACACTCTCGGACCTTGCTGAGGAAGATTTAGCGGGTTTAGAGCGCTCATAATTTAGTTAGGGGATAGGTTTAGTTAGGAACTTGGAGCAGCTTAAACAAAGTTTTGCTGGCAGTTTAGATGAGGAAAGCTGTGGTAAGATTATGTCTCTAATAGCAACACAGAAAATTCGTATGTTTCACAAAAAAAAGTGTCCAAAAGTGCCTGATGTTGATTGATAAATGTTTTTGACGAAATCACGTCTGGACCACAATGCTTTTTTCTTAGTACTGACGACTTAAGGCTTGTGCAGACGAGCGCGACTTGTCGCGCGACGCGACACGAACAATACAATTTCTAAGAAAACTTCACAGTATAACAATAAACGGTGTTGCGTCGCGCGACAAGTCGCGCTGGTCTGCACAAGCCTTTATTTTATCAAGGATACCTCCCTACATAATAGTAATTTAAAAAAAATTGGCAAAATCCCTATTAATAAAACAATGTTCAAACTACGACTAAGTACCTACAGAATACCAGCTATGTAAGTGGTACTATATTAAAAATATCGGGTATCCTAAATGGATGAAACGTGTGAGAAACGAAATTCTCATACCGCAACCATTTTTGCTACAGCCACCTTATAAATTCTGCGACCCTCACCTAACATAATGCACAAACCCAGTGTAATTAAACATTTCCACGAACTTCAGCAACAGTTTTAATAAATTTAATAAAGCGTAAATAATATTAATGGAGTAGAGTTATAAATTTTAAGTGATTTTCGTTTAGACAGAAAGGATTTAAATGTAACGGTAAGTAATGTTATGTCGGGGGAGAAGCAGATAAGTTTCTTTGAAGATAAGATGTTGAGATGAATTTGGGAGACTGCTGTATTAATTACAGTTGATTTAATTATTTTAAGAAGTGGAATTGGTTGTTTGTTTTGGTGGCTTATTAGCTTCTGTCGATATAGCTTTAATCGTTAAGTAATATCTTGTTTTCATTTTAATAACATTTTTTTAAATTATATTTTAGCAATCACTACATAACATAAAACAAAGTCCCTCCGCCGCGTCTGTCCATCTCCCGAACGCGATAAACTCAAAAAGTACGGAACGGATTTTCATACGGTTTTCACCAATGGACGAGAGATTCATGAGGAAGGTTTTAAGTGTATGTGTCATTAAGGTTTTATGTACGATGTAAGCCGTGCGAAGCAGGACTGGGTTGCTAGTTCTAAATAAATCACAGTCATTCTAAATACTATTCTATTATTCCAGAATTTAATCTACAACGTCATTAATTTGAATAACAAATACATCGCTAAGTAATATTGTAATTGTGTCATCATCTCCTTCCAAGTACCAACTCACTCTAAATTACCCTTACGTAAACTAATAATCTTCCCTGACGTCTTTCATCCCACATGCGAAGACTGAAGTCTCTAATTACTTCAGAAGGAGTCTGTCTATACACGTACTCTATATATTATCAATAAACTCAAAGGAGACAAGCATTCATCATTTCTAATCACCATATGACGTAAATTGCCTGATAATATCCTTAATGTCATCTCAGAATTTACACGGCTGAGCTGCTAATAGATTTAGAATATTGATGAAGATTAAGTGCACGAAGTTTCCTCGTAAATTAAGTTAAAACAATTTAGGAATCATTTTGTGGCTTTAATCTTTCAAGTAATGTTAACTTTAGAACGTAATTCTTTTATTTCATTGAATAATTCATTTCTGGCGTGATTGTTCTTCATATCGGATCTTTTACTTTTAGCATTTCACTTAGTTTTAACAGCTGGTAACATTTACGAAGAGTCATATCAATTTTTTAAAGTACGGTATACTGTAGTAAAATACTTCATGCTGAATGAATACTTAACGACCGAAGTTTGTCATTAACATTTTCCAGCGTTATGTGAAAACAGGAGCGTCAAACTTTGAAAAACAATCAAAAGCGGTCGTCGCTTGCAACCGGCGCCATCTTTATCAGGAAAGTTGGCGCCAAAACTACAGCAACATGGCGGACATTCACAAACTGGATTTAAACACAAACGGTCGCATTATCGGACAGATTATGCCCAGATTATAGTGGGCCAGGCCTTCTGAAATTATTACGGTGCCAGCTAAGGCCGAAGTGTCCCATTTCGTGCGATTTATGTGCGAATGTAGGCACCACATAATCCACGGACGCGGATACAAGGGCGACTATAATTATGAGAAAACAATTTCCGGGATGCATCTTAATGCCAGCGGGATTACGGTAGACAATCCCTTTTTTGCGGATTAACATCGCCGACTGTGTTTCTTTGTTTTAATCTTTTAAAGGACTCGTCGACTTCCGGTTGGTATCAACGAGTGCTTTTGAAATGACGGCTTGTAGAAATCAACGGCGATCATGAGAGTTTTGTATAAATTCTACAGAATAAGAATGTGGTTGAAAATGGGATCCGAAGCATTTACATTATATTTCCAGAAATCAAACCCAATGCTCGTGCCAAGAAAGAAAGGAGTTCACAGTGACTGAGAAAGGGATATGCTAACCTTTTACAAGAACAACGACGTAGGTAAGGTGGTTGCTCCTATATTAGGTATGTCAGTGCTCAGACAGAGTGAGAAGGATATATCTATGGTGATTGTTGCAAGATAACTGCTCAAAATCCTCACCTTCTGCGACAGAAGCGCTCGCACAACCTGCTGCGCCACATCGTCGAGCCGTCGCTCTTGGTCGCCCGCGCCCAGCCCAGCTGATAACGTGGACAGTTGACTGCGCAGCCGCTCGTTCTCAGAGCCTAGGGTGGATAGCTGGCTCTGATAGTGCGCCGCAGACGCCTGCAACAAGCACTGACGGTGAAGGCAACGTTGGGCGAAAAAAGCGAGGGAATTGACGCCCAATTGGCGGATTTTTTGGGAGTAAACAAGATTGTTGCTGTACAAATATAATTTGTTATGTGTCAGTTTGGTTATTAAAATGTTGTTTTCGTTCTGTTTATCCCCTGGCAAATGAGCCGTGAAAATATCGCAGTTTAATAATAACTTGACGGCCGAAAAAGAGAAAAACAAGTTTTTCTATCGCCCACAGCAATATATTTTCGGTCTCACTCATCAAAACGTCAGAGCCACTCCTGTCGTTGGTATACTGCTTCACTAAAAAAATACCCCTGAAAAGGGACCATCGTTCACACTCTTAATTAAGCCAGAGTTCTCACAACAAACGAAACCAGTCTAAATTGACCCACTCCGCCCTCTTTGGCCTTCAAACCCGACATTACTCAGGGTCATTTCTATTCCGATCCACGGGTCTACTGATATTTGCCATTCTGGAACTCTACGCAACTTAAAGGACTTTGAATCGTAATGACCCAGCAATAAAGTTTATTATTAAAGTTATATTTATGCGGTGTGAGGTTTTCATTAGTCATCGAGTGAGGGCGAGACAACGAATCTGTTTGTCTGTGTGTCTGAAACAACACGCGGTTGATAAGCAATGAAAGGGTTAGGTTTGAATAGAGAGGCCTTTCAATTTGGACATGCTTATAATTATGACTGCACAGTTTTAGGCGGGAAAAGTCTAGACGGTTTACCGTTTTATGAATTGCATGAAAGTGGAGTTTTACTAACATGGAAAATTCAAATGAGTTAATTGGATACCTTCAAAAATAGGTACTTAATTGAACTTCAACTCTTGATCTGCGGCTTTTATAGAATGGTCTCCATAATTTTGGCAATATCAGATTCTGTTAGGTTATTTAGTTATTAATTTTGATTGTAACACAATGGACGCTGGAAGCTATCTATCACTGACAAACGCACAAATGTCAAATGATAAAAAATTGTTTTTGATAGAAAATGCATAAACGTTGTACTTTTTTCTGCCAAGGAGGTTTCTTATTTTTAATACTTCTCTATGGACTACTCACAGGAACAGAGAGAAACCGCAATTATTTAATTAATGATGACTTTAATAAAATTTCTAGACAGACAGACAATGTAACCACATCGTTTGCGATACGATAATATAACAACTCAAACAATTTAATTAAAATTCCTCGTGATTGACGGGCGAATCAAACGTGCGTTTATTTCATGATTTAATTATTTATCAAGCGTCGCCCGCGCCGCCATTTTGCCGTCTGCGCACTTAATTTAGTGAATTTAATTTATATTTTGAATTTCGAATGAAACCGCAGATGTTTCACGAGATCAGGTAATTAAAGTGAAGAGCCTGTTTGATTGCTTTCCCATCGAATCGCGGAGTGTTATAGGGCTCCATTTATTAATTCACTTTTATTTGTTTTGATGCAATGTTTAAATGTGTCTATGAAAACGACGGATTTCACATGGCGTATTTTTTTAATATAATAGAATACTTTTTATTATGTACAAGATATAAATGTAGAAATTTGACATAGGGTGACACAATAGGCGGTCTTATTGCTAAAAGCGATCTTTTACAGACAACCTGTGGATGGATTAAAGGGAGAAGGAGAGACAATACTGCACTTAGTCTATGGTGTACCAGTTGATGTGTGGAAATAATTGCCTTGTAATTTTCTGTTAGCATACAGCCAAAATGCTAAATGATTACAGTCAATCGATGTAAATCGATGCAGTCAATATTTATATGGATACCTATCACAGTAATATCACAGTAAAGAAATTGCTGATTCTCAGCCGAGTTTGAGTAAATGACTCTTGAATTTTCGAATTTTTGAATTCGTAGTTAAAAATATTGCTTGTAATTCTATGGAAAGTTATAATCCACTAATTATTTTCTAGGGCCAGCTTTTTATTTTCAGACAAACCCAAAAACAAAGGTACACGTCAGTTCAAGAAAACTGACCATTTATAAAACTGATTTATGATATCAATCACCGTCTGGCTATTACGCCTTCCTTAGTTTTATGTTTGGTAATAACAGTACAAGTTTGAGTATAAATCACAACCCTTTGCAAAGCAGCCACGATTTGTCAAACGTCATTTTCTTTGTGTTGCTTGTAATAGCGATATGTCCTTTGTATAGGATTAGGTAACCTAGCACTTTATTTTAAGTGGTTTTATTCATACAGATTATTCATATGGCTTAGTCTTACCATGGGGTATCATGTTACACAGTAACTGGGTTGTGGAGGTCAGATAGACAGTCGCGCCATGTAAAATACTGGTATTTAGCTGCATCCAGTTAGACTGGAAGCCGACCCTAATATAGTTGGGAAAAGGCTAGGTAGATTGATTGATATTTAAACATGAATGAAGAGCTACTAAATACGTCTTGGATAATGTAACAAAATACGTACCATGTAAGTAAATCCCATACTTTTTCCCTATAGAACGTAAGATCACAGCTTAGTTGCCGTTTATAACGGCAATCCTGATGTTAATAGCTATATCAACCAATCACTATTGTAGGGGGGGGGAGGGGGACTGGCTATAAACACATTAATTAATTCACCTAATTAAATTATCCAATTATCCACACCACCATGACAAGTAAAATCACTAATTAACAATTATGTAACATCATAGTTTTGCGAAACTAGCGAATCATAAGATTAATGGCTTAGCAGAAATCAGAATCGCGTTGATGCCGAAAATAGTCATTGTTATGGAACGGCAGGGGCTTTCAGCGAAGTGATTATATTTACGGCAATAACTAGAATTAACGCGGGGGGTCATTAATCATGGCCTGCAGTGTCGACATCATTAGGTTTGTTCGCTTCACAAATGTTGGTGGCACAAGTAACTATTGTAGTTTCTTTCACTAGTCGGGTATGAAATAGTTTGTAAAATACTGCTAGAATAAAGAAAATAAAAATATCTATATCTACTGCTGGGAAAAACGTTTTCTAATAACTAAAAAAACCGGCCAAGTGCGTGTCGGACCACGCACAATGAAGGGTTCCGTAGTTGGGCTGAATTTATCCCAAGAACAATCTTAATAATGTAGTTGAAAAACATGTTCTCCCATACATTACAACTGCAAATGTAAGTTGGTCGATTATTACTCGTTATCTTGTAAAGTTTATTTAGCTGTGAAATTTTCCTTTTAACTTCGTTATAATACTGTTGTATGAATTATCAAAAAAAAACCATTTAGCTGGCCTACACTTTACGAATAGGCAGAGGTGTGTTTGTGTGTGAATGCTTTTTCTTCATTTTATTTTACCTCTTTTTCGGCGTGATTAATATACCCATGCCAAATAACAGCTTTCTAGTACTAAGAGTCTCTGAGCTAAGCCGCGGACAGGCAGACTGACGGACATGACGGACAAAATGGAAAAGGTTTCAAAATAAAGGTTTCAAAATAAAGGTTTCAAAATAAAGGTTTCAAAATAAAGGTTTCAAAATAAAGGTTTCAAAATAAAGTTTTCAAAATAAAGGTTTCAAAATAAAGGTTATCAGAAACTAAGAATTAGACAATCCCATTAGGAACTATTGACGTAAAATATGGCATAAATATCTACCCCTGTTAAGCTAGGGTTTCCTAAGACTGCGGTGGCCGCCACATAGCGCCCGCAATTTACCGGCGAATGACATCACCGAAAAGTTATTCATGAAAGTAAGTTGGTGGATTTTCCTAGAGAGCATTTTTTGACACCGCAAAGTCGACAATCAAGTCAATTCACTGCATCATTGTGTCAAAGGTGTCAAAATGAAACAGATACACGATTATCCTTTGACGCGGTAGGGCGAATCTAACGATTTAAATCTTTGCCGCTGCCATCATTTTCATGACAGCCGTCACTGCTGCCGTTATGTGTCGGCCACTGCTTTTCGAGGAAACCGTAGCTTTAGTAACTGAAAGCCTTTTTTTGAACTGTCGTGGGGTTTCAGCTTGCCACGGATAGGTCAAGCAAGTTGTTCCCCCCACAGTAATTCTGGGGGGGCGGACAACTTATGTTGTCTACGGGCTGTTACATAATAAACTAGGCCAAAACCGCTATGACTAAATAGATTAATTTATCCCCGTCACTGGTGTGCCAACCATTTATTATACTATCAATAATTCATAACATCCTACCGGTTAGTTAATAGATGGCGCCAGTTGCCAATTTACTCGGATTATCTTATCGCGGAATATGCGCAGAGTTTAGTTTGGCATCCTGTGCCTGTAATAGCTACCTTCAGAGGGTTTCCATTGTTGTACGGTTATATTTAAGGATTTCTGAGGCCTACAATACTTTTACTGAATGAAGCTCCCAAGTGATAGCCTAGTGGTGTGACCGTTCGAACCCAAGGCAAGCACCTCTGACTTTTCGGATTCATGTGCGTATTGTATAATTATCATTTGCCTCAAAAAAGGTGAAGGAAAATATCGTGAGGAAACCGGCATGCCTGAGAGATATTTCTCGACGTCATGTGAAGCTAAGTCAGAGGCCACTGGGCGGCTTTAAAACTCTGACACCAGGTTAGTCACTAACCACACGAAAAGCAGAAGAAGAAGCTTCCAATGTCAGTTATTTTTTTACATATTCTTAAAAAGACCGAGGACGGTTAGTTTAAAAATGAGTAAATAATGGATTTTTTATTTAGTGCAAGTATTTGGCACAGATGAAAGATTTACTCAAACTAAAAATTTCTCAAACAAACGTAGCATAATAGTTTGTCAGCAATGCTGCTGCCAGAAAATTATGAAAAGTTCAAAGTTGAAACACCTAGAAAAGACAGAGTTCTTTGTGAATGTTTTCGGGCTACTGAAGCTGGTACAAAAACATAATTTGATAAAATATAGGCCTTATTTCAGATGTTCGAGGCTGTAAATAGCATTTCAAGTAAATAAATCGTTTTTTTTATTTTACAAATCACGACCGCGACAGCTGATTTCCTAAACAAAGGCTACGTCCACATGGCGACTGTACTTCGGTTTCGATGTACGATTTTATCACGTTTGGTTTTACCGTATACGAGACAGTCGTTCCCACGAAGACCATTTCCTTTCTATTCGCAGCTACGTCACAAGGACAACTGCGTGAACGCGCGCGAGTCTCGAATACGAGAGAAAAGTTTGTCGGTGTGAACGATACAACATGAACATAAGCGTCACTGCGTGTCGTATTCGATAAAACCGTTTCGAGATGCGGCCTCCTTGGTGGTAACTTCGGACGGTATACGGGAAAAAATATTTCTCGAACACGATATTTTCCCGCATAAACTCCGTGTGAACAAATTAATGTATCTTACCACCGCTCTATTCGATAAAATCTCATGTACAGGAAAAAAATCGGTGTGTAAACGTAGCACTACCATACCAAAAATATCGTATCGTAGAACCCAATGGACACATACTAATTGGTTTCGTTAGCGCACAACTATGGCGGGCCCGGAGGTTCGCTAACGTAATTATGAAGATACCTCAGCCGCTGCCTACCCGGAAACAGTAATGAATAACTTGCCTGCTTGCAGTTTAAAGTGCAGCGGTTTAACGTTCAGTGAATATTACAGATAGTGAACGTTAATTATTTTGGTATTTTGGTTTAGGTTCGCCTAATTAGTGGTAGATTTTATCTGGTATTACAGATTGACGTTGCCTTGGTTGCTAGGCTTACGGTTCGATAATTATGATTACGTAATGTAAATTATTTTGCATACTATATATATTATTATTTTTTCTAACTGAAAAGACTGCTGTACTGCTGGGGAGTTTGTTGCGCCATTTCTTCTTCCCAGCTAAAGTACTAGGAAGTGGTGTAGGGTAGGCGATTTGGGGGATTGTCTAATGTAATTTTGACGTTCGAAAAGTGTTGATTCTCAGCCTAGTTTGAATAAATTACTTTTGATAGGTGTCTAATTAGGGGTTAATTATAATGATGTATTGAGCGGCTGGTGGATATTGCCTAAATATCTTCATGGTGTACATAAACAGTATTCTATTCTAGGCTCCAATTAGCGGATCATAGACTATATTGGTGGACGTATTATATATAGACAAAAATCTCATTATCCATACCTAAAGTTGAAGTGCGTCATTTGTTGGAAAAAATCTTATTTACTTAATCGTTCGTTACACAAAAAAAAGATACAATAGATAATTATTTAAGCCTTTTTCTGTTTCTAATGGCAAGGATCAAGATTTATAAGCTAAGCTATAAGGCCGCAAGAGTAGCCGGTCTATTCTGAAAAATATTAAACTTATTGACAGCTCACCTCACCCTACTTTTCACAGTAATATTTTTATAGAATAGATCTGCAGATCTTGTATTTAGAACCAAGTCAGTATTGTAGTAAGCGAAAGCGACAGGAACTAGTGTACAAAATGATTTATATAAAATATAAAAAATATATTAATATTTTACGCTGTACACTGAAATTTGTTTTTTTTTACATATGTAAGTTTAAAAAATATAGGCTTTAAAAGAAATAAAACACGATAATTCTATTAGAGGATACAATATTTCGTGTCTTTCTTGTTGTATTGATTGCGACAATTCACGAACTTCTGATTTTCGGCTGGCTTATGGCTTAAATCATGGCCGATTTTTTGGCCGAAAATGAAAACGAAGCTTCGGTCGGTCACTAACAAGAACTAACATACGGCAAACTAAGCTCCAAGAAACTACAGTATTTTATCTAAATAACAGATGCACATATTTACTGGGTCATCTCGGAAATGGAGCATGAACCCAACCTACTTGTACACTTTGTTTATCTTCAGAATATTTTCCTATTTTCCTCTTTTTCTCTTTATATAAGTTAATTCGCCAGTCGTCGGCGACATGGCGCCGTTTCTAACAAACTGTGTCATTATGACAACATTTTAGTAGTCACGGACGAGATATAAAACGACATTTGTAAGGGAAATGCAGGGCTTTTTGTTGCTTTAGTTATAGTTAATATTGTCATGGGTGGTTCTTGAAATAGTTAGCAGTTGGCTTTGTGCAGTCAAAACATTCAAAGGGTCTTTGAGTCACAAAAGAACGATATCTCCGACGTACCCTGGGATCTTTTTTAACGTCATGAAGTAATGCGTAACCACGAAAGTGGATGTGGAATTCATAGTCAGCAAACCACCCCAACTTTCTTTACGCCCTACGAAGTTCTTTTCGTATAAAACGAAACCACGCGAAGTAGCGCATATCTATTCACTCTGTCTGAAATTGCAGTTACTATAACAATGCTAAATATAATCGTAAACAAAAAGAAACAAAATAAAAAGCGAACAAAAAAAAATAAAATTGCAGCGCAGTTGAATGCATTCGTGGAGTGCAGTGGAACGACCCAACGAGCGAGCCAGCATCGTCATCGTCATCTTCATCATCTTGTTTAAAAAATGAGTTGGTACCATACGATCTGACGGCCAACTCAATCGCCGCGCGCGCTCCTTGGTCAAATCAAATAGCGCGCGCTTCTCCGGCTTCCTGTTACACACGTCGTTTTTCATGAAATCACTCCCACAGATTTAATTATTTAGATTTTTTTATATTTCGACTTTGATTGCAGGAAAGCGAGACGAAATATGTGACATATAAAAAAAAAACACTGCCCGTGTTATCTTAATGATTTAGGTATATTCTTACTGAAATTTCTAAATAACCACACTTTATTTAAGAGCGTTTATTCTGAAAGTGGACAACGTCACAAATACATGACAATATGAAGTATAGCTAACTAACGAACTAGAATATTAATAATGAATTGCAATTATCGAACTGAATTTGATGTTGTAACCGTTTGAGGTGTAAAAAAGGCATTTGGAAAGTTACCAAATACTTTTTTTACATCCAAAATTAAATATTCGGTGTTACGATATTAATTATTGCATTTCATAATCAATATTTTAGTTCTAGCCACATTTCACATTTCCATACAGTATGGTTGCCAAATTAATCAAAACAGGTAAATATTTGAGCTGTTTGCGACACTGCCAACTTTTAGGATAAGCCTTAATACCTAAATCCCAACTCCTATATCCACTAATCTCAAAAACGTTCGTTTACAAGCAACATAACCTGGTAACAGACAAACACAATTAGTATGTGAGTGTAAATTCGTGGCGCGGGCGGCGCCGGGGGGCAGCCTGCACCCTAGACCCCTGACTGTGATCCGTAGGGGTGCAGTCATTTTAAAATTATGTTCACAGATAGACAGATAGGCACTATGTTTTTAAAATGGATGTAATTTATACAAGGTTTTGCTGTTGTAAGCTTAGGGTAGGGAAATAGTTTTGGATTTGTGGTAGTGTTTGAGTCACGTTTTTGAAAGCTTGTTTTTTTCATTTATGGTCCCCGGTATGGTTTTTTTATTCTTGATTTGTTTTTTTTTTTAGGGTTGCGTTTATTAACCCTCTTTGCCTTAATATATATATGTTTAATTAAAGACAATCGTATTAAGGAGTAAACTCTAGTCGTGCGTCGGAGCTCACACACACACACTTATTTTAATTTGAAAGTCATTACATATCCATTCATGGTAAATTTTTCGCTTTAAAAAACAAATTACATTCGTGACTGTCTCAATGTCTTAGGCCTGTTTTGTTATCAGAACAACAACATGTTGATGACCATAAGAGAAAAAAAAAAGATTGCCGAAAAGATTACATTGGCTTCATACTAGGCAAGCCTGTATCTTGGGTACCAACAACATTTTAGACCTTTAATAAATCAGGACCCTAATTGCGTAAAACGCGAAAATCACAATCTGTTTCACAGTTCAAAAACATTTTAAAAAAAACTGCTCAACAATATTTGCGTTGTTGAACAGACAAATTTTTCGAACATATGGATTGGCAATATACTTCAAAATGACTCAGATTATGATTGATCGAGTATTACGCAATTAGGATGCAGTAGAGTCCTATTTACTTAAAAGGTCAGGCTTTGACGTCTTAACTTTGAAAGGCCTGCAAATATTTCTCTGCTCAATATTTAAACATGTAAATAGCTCTCACTTCTAAAGTCTCAGATAATGTCCACAAATACGTACCATGTAAGTAAATCCCATACTTTTTCTCCATAGAAAGTAAGGTCGGAGCTTAATTACCCTTTATTAACGGCAATCGTGATGTTAATAGCTATATCCACCAATCACAGGACAGTGTGGAACAGTCACGATAAATTGGTAACTTTCTCTTGGTAATTGTTGTCTTAGTGTTTACCTAGTGGTTATTTATTTTCTAATAATGTGTGGGAGGACTTTATTATCGTTGATTATTGGCTGTTATTGTAGATGAATGGCTGTCAGTCAAACTAGCCTCTGTCTATCTGCTAATAAGAATAAATTGCGGTCAGTAATCTGCTATCTAATTACGTCACACATTTTCGTAATTTTGACAGTTCAACAACATTCATTGCGTTATTTACGTTGTTGCGCAGATTTTTTTCTCGAACATAAGAACCCACGGATTAGCAATCTGTTTCAAAACTATTCAGATTCTGATTGATCGTGTATTACACAATTAGGGTATGGTTTAGCAAGCGTAGTGATTATGTTAACCCTTTTGTCATCACCGAAGTAGCAGTAGACTTTTTGGATTGAAGAAGAAAGTTTACTAATGGCGAATTCAAAGGAATCTCGAGTCTTGTCTTGCAAATAAATTTTTGACCGTTTTGCTACACAAAAACTGTCAGAAGTCGATTTGTTCCACGGATTAAAGATATCTGACGGGTGAAATCAGCCCTAAAACTGTGTAAGTTATTGAAAATGTTTATTAAATCTAAAAACTATGTTTCATCGAAGTAGAATAAATGAGGGAACTGAAAATAAGCCGGTGTATATTCTTTTCATTCTTATTCGGCTATTTCTCCCTTCTTCCTTCCCTAATGAACTTTGAATCATCATTCATCATTATTTCAGCCGAAAACCGTCCACTGCTAGACATAGGCCTCCCCTAAATGGGGGGGTTTGCCATAATCGCCACGGTTGGCAGGCGGGTTGGCGATCGCAGGTGTTAAAATGCATAGAGAACGCTGCTGCCCATTCTCTAGTAAGTTCAAGTAAATGTTCTAAATCTCTAGGAGCTTTGAATGACTACATTTAATAAGGATTTTCATAACTACGAGTATTTCCACGAAAACATCTACCTTCCTATGAAGCCTCCACTCATTTATTAGGCTGCTTAAACTATCGATTTTGAACCGCAACCCTATCCGAGTGCCCTCAGTAACTGCGCCCTTGCACTTCGCTGGGGTGTAGCTGAATTATTGTTTAGAGGGGGTGGCCTTTTAAAACGGGAAACCCCAGCTATTGTGCATGGCCGATTTCCCGCTCTCCGCCATTTTAATGTCCTTCAAGCGCGGGTTTTCTTTGTATGTGTGTGGGTGGTACGGTGTTCGTTTTGAGCGAAAGCGAATAGATTACTGATTAAGTAAGACTATAGCTATAGATTCCAGTAGTATCAGAAGTCTCTGTATATTCTAAGTAGTCTTTGTCTGAATATGATTAGCATTTGTTTAGCAATGGGATAATTTGGAGTGCCAAAAACGTCGAAACGTGAAGAAGTTGGCAGAAAATACAGGTTTTTAAATTTTGAATCTTGATAGGTACTCGAGAGAACCAACCTACCTCGAGGGTACCTAATCGAGAGATTCAGAGATTGCCCAGGAACACCCTAATTGTTCCTAATTCTAACATTAAGGTTAATCGGCGATAAACAAACAAACGACGTTTAACCCTATAATCAGAAGGTCAATACTTGTACTTAAAAAACGTTCACATTCTAGTCGCAATCTGTCAAACTTGTCAAAAATGTTGGTCGATTGATTGTATTTTTGACAGATTGCGAATGAAATAAGAATGCGAACGTTCTGAAAAATTACGGGAATTGCCCCTCTGAAGTTTTGACAGGGTTTAGCCTATTTCTATACAATGAGATTATGCTTGTTATTCGTCCACGCCAGCTTCAATATCATCCCGCCACCCTCCTATCACTTGCACCACGCATAATTTTTCAGTGTGTTTACCATTAAGGTATGAACACACAGTCGTGTGTGTGATCACTCTACAACCTTTATTACTGTTCACTGTATTTTCCTATTGTCGTCATGTCCGCCCTACGGGCAACCCTATGTCATATTTAGAGCACAGCACGGCTCTTTTCTAAGTGCCTTTTTGATACCTGAGTGGGCTTTAGTTCACTTTTAAGTAAAGGATAATGGCGAGTTAGTTTTATTTTTATTTTTATGAATATAATTTAAAAAGATTTGGTACTCAGACTTTCGCTGGTTACAAATAGGAACATAAGTTCAAAAGTAAAATAAAACAATTTTAAATCTCAATCAAAACATACATACTTATAAGAGATTCAAATACAGATCCTTAATTTTTAGAAGTTTGTTAAAAATAAAAGAGCTGTGGTCCAGTGGTAACGGCACCGGCTTACGAGTTGTAGTTTATGGGTTCGAACCCAGGCAGGCGCTTTACTATGTATAAATAATTTCATCACCACTGCTCTCAAAAAGGTGAAGGAAAACATCGTGAGGAAACCGGCATGTCCTAGAACCAAATAATCGAGGACATGTGACATCTACCAACCTGCACTAGGCCCGGGTGGTAGATTATAGTCCACTCCCTCTCGAAGAGAAGAGGCCTGCGTCCCAGCTGTGGGAATGTTATGGTATGGTATGGTTAAAAATACACAACCTTCAGTAGGTAGTTTTCTACCGATTCCAAATCATGGTCTCGACCTGATTATCATGTGTTTTGTGCTGTGGAAATCCAGAAGAAAAAAATATTTCTTAAAGATTTTTAGAGGACATTGTATTACTATTAAGAATCTACATAACTAAAGCAACGTTGTATTATGCTAGTATCTACAAAATTTTAGTGTGACCAAGTTGAAAACACAACGCCTACATGTACATATAAGCCTGTGGGGATGTGATACTTAAAGCATATTAAACTATCAGGGGTCTGTCAGTCCGTCATTTAGCAGTTATTACGAGGGTGAGCTCTGTAATCTTCGCGGAGGACTCTCAAACCTTTGCTGTTATATTTTGGATCAAGCCTATGCGAAATAACGAGAGGTGTATGTCACGTTAGGTCGTGCGCACATCATGAAATAATCAGTGCTGTGGAAATGTACTGAAATACTTTTTTGACAGCGGTATACAGAACTGTCGGTCGATTCTGTAAAAATATTAACGTGAAGCTTAGGTGAAGTGAGCGTGAAGTGAGCTGTCACTGCCACAGAATCGACCGGCAGGATGCTAGGGATTAACACTATTGACAGCTCACTTCACGCTCACTTCACCTAAGTTTCACGGTGATATTTTTACAGAATAGAACGGCTGTTTTTAGATCGATTAGTGGTCTGAGTACACCCTTACCCCGCATTTACATCCATAAACAAGTTGTGTTACTTCTTTTCAACAAGTCTTGTATACCTAGCCTTGTCAAAAATATGTCGTATAAAAAAAATGTATCATACATGTATTGACGTTATTTCACACATGTTGTGTTAACTATTTTGTTCACCTTTTTGATATTTTGACAACTTTTCGTTTCAATTAGATTTCGGTGAAAACGATACACGAAAACAGTAGACTAAACATGTAAAATACATGTTTTATACCTTGGTGTAAAACGTAACACAAATAAAAAGTTAGGCACAATCTCAGACCAAATATAAAACCAAGACAGCGCTGTCAACAGGCCGAACGGCCTCCGGACGGCGTTGGACGGCCCGTGAGGCCGGTTTCTTAAACATGTGTGCACTTAGTGAGGTGTAGTTTGATTGTAAACGTGTGCATGTGAGTGTGTTAGCACAGAGTGGAGGTGTCGTTTTGGTATGTTTAACTGTATTGTTCGCAACTATGGCTTGGTTTTTTAGCCAATTATAATGGTGATCCGCTTTTGAATTTAATTCAATTCATTTGTTTAGCCTCTACAGGATCATTTTGTTTCAGTATTAATGTGGTTACCCATGTGATAAATTAAACTATATATTTGTACTTAAATAATACACGACACCAATTTAAATGTTTCGGGTTTGAACGTGGGATTTGATACTAAAACTAGAATAGGGTATTTACTTAATTGAAATCAGTTTAATACTCAACCCAAAAACAATTTGAAAGTGAGCTTAGGTTCCCGAACTATTCTAGTTTAAACTGTTTGGATCAGTACTGAAATACCAATTTCAAATAAACAAACAAAGCGCCAGCTGTGTAATTATGTTGGTTTAGTTCTTTACATAACAGTCAGTATAGGAAAATAGTATTTGAAAACACCTACCCATTACCTTTAAAAAATCATATAATTTTTATATTAGATAACAGCCCACTCCGTCTCGAAGAAGAGGCCCAGCATTGGGAACATTATCCGTTGATTATGTTTTATGCTTATGCGTATGCTTATATAAGATACTTGTAAGTTTATTTTCATACAAAATTATACCATAAAACTGAATGTTTAAGAAACCAAAAAGCGTTTAGCAAGAAAACAACCACAACAAACAAGGCTTGTCCCCGGTTGGAACGACCGTTTAGCGGCATTAAAGAGCATTTATCGACCAGAGGGGGACACGCGATCATTTTTGGATTATAACCGCTCCAGATAGACGAATTAATTAACGACAAAAACCAATACATCTAGATCCCTGTCACTTTAAGAGTTCCCCTTAAATTTCATCATTATTCTTTGATCCCCGCGGGGCGAGGCGGCTCAAACCGGCTCAAACTGGTTATGGCTGGTTTGCGTCGGTCATAACTGGACGTTCTTTGAGGGATTATGGACGGAGCGTGTTTGTGAGGGGGATGAGACGTTTTTGCGTAATTAGTGCTGCAAGTGGGTCTTGATAAGTGCCACTTCGGTGCAGTGTGGGTGGTAATGGATATTATGTAAGAGGATTACTTAAGAAGCGGTGGAAGAGACATAAGCTGTTGAGAGTTCGTAAATGTACGCGTTCATAAATTACTAGACGCATTTAAAGACTACTCGTGTGTGAATGCACGAATGAATCTCACAGACAGTAAAAATATGGAAATTCCTCTCTGTTCATTCAATCGTACACGTGTCTGAAAATAAAATGAAACGCGATTCCGCACACATTTCAGCAAATATAAAAATTCCCTCCCATTTCTGCGTCTGACCGTACCATGGAACGTTAAAAGACTATATTAAAGCAGGGGTTGTTACACAATGGTGAACAGGTACGAAATGCACGAATATCATTCAAAAAGTGACGGGAAATGGAAAAATCAAAATTCTCATCCGCCATTCAAAATGGATAGCTGTGACGTAGGAAGGGGAGCGCACAATGACCAACGATGTAACGAAACAGGAATATACCGAGGATTTTTTATACTCTTTTTTAAATACGAAAGTGAATGGGATTTTTAAGCAGAAAATTTCAGGAATAAATATATAAAAGTTGAGAAAAACAAGGTCTACCTTAGAAACAGTTTTTGCTTAGTAGCCGAAAAATCATCAAATGACAAATTTTTTTCTTAAACTTTATGCACAAGAAAAATAATAACGTACAAAGGCGGTCTTATTGCCTGAGCCATTTTCTACCAGTCAACCTTAGGGTGATGCAGAGACAAAACATGGCAGGTGCAACATAATTGATAGATAATTCGAAAAATTATAAAAACGAATACATACATATAAACAAAATAGACTTAGTCAGGAGAAATAACGATAGTTATAGGAGAAAACGAATCCATTCCATATATTTATTAAGTCTTAGCTCAACATATTTACTAACAAGATTTAAATCCTCTTTGTGCCGTTCGTGATACAGTTATAAAAAAAATGGAGGATTTTACACAGTTGTTTTGTGTTCACTGAACAATCTTACACAACATTTATTTTCAGTACAAAATCTATGCTTATATTTTATAAACAAAACAAAAACATGGTTACGGTAGAAATCTGATCGGAAACAAACATTACGGCTGGTAGAGTCCATTGTGAGTCCATCTTACTCGCTTCTCCCCTAACTTTTCATCGAAAAATGGGGGAGAGAACAATGCAGCCAGCCATAATGAAATATTTTGAATATTTGTATTTGATTCCTCTTAAAAGTCTATATTAGAAAACCAGTCTAACATGATCTGCCGAAAAAAACTTTTTTAATAATAGCTTAAGGGGAGCTAGGTCCATTTTGCCCTGGACAGGGGAGATCCAGGGGTCTTTCGTGAATTTTTAATTCCACCGTTTAGAGGATATTTGCTCAGGAATTTGCGCTATGAAGATAGGTTTTTATTCGTATTTTATGGTTCCATATACTGGGCACAACGTCTCGGTAGGGATCGTAAAGTTTGCTTGTCTGACCACAGAATGCTGTGGCCAAAGAATCGATTTTGGTGTATATTGGAACTTTTATTACATTAGCACTTGGCCCCATCTATCTATAATATCTACGTCGAAGTTGATGATGCTAGAATACATTGCGATTTTGAAATGCTCTATCTAGTGATACAACATTTTTTGGCCTCGGCTCTAATAATATCTGTACCTAAGTATACGGCCAACGTGACCTACTTTGGACGTTTTATCGGACTCACAGCATAGTAAGTAATTTGACACTATTGGAAATTAAACTTTGGGTTATTTTAATTAGCGTTGAAATAGAATAGAATATTTGTTATGCTGTTTCACTTTCGTTTTCACCTGTGTGCTCTCTTGATGGTCGGCACTAAAGTAGATATCTGATGCTTTATTTTTATCTTTCCCTAGAAATGAAACATCTGAACAAAAAATGAATTAAAAGTGAAAAATTAATTCATTATTGAAACGATCCAACGATGTAGGATTTCGGCACTCGGCTTTTACTCTCCTACCGGATGATCTAAAAATGAGATGAAATGAGCAGTTCATTCCAGTGCAATTTTGTCGGTATCGTGTGAACGTGAAATGAATATTCTCTCGAGTGAAGCGTCTGATATCAGCTTAACCTTTATTGAAATGATAATGGAAGGTCCTTACCTCTAGTGCTGATGATAAGGACGCCTTCTCCTGCTTCAGAGTTTCCACGCGGCTCTTGTATTGCAGCAGCGATCGCACTGTCTCCTCCATCCTGCAACAAACAGAAAAACATTCATTAGTTTGTATGTGAAAAAGGACGAATTTTTTAAATATAAGGCATTTGGTAACTATCTGACAACATATACAACTTGACAACTATATTTGGCGTCAGCTCCTTGTCTAACTGAATGCAGCTGAATACCAGTATTTTACATGGAGCGACTGCTTATCTTACCTCCACAACCCACAGGGGTAACACGATACCCCTTGGTAAGACTGGTTGTCAAACTATTTGACAACACGAGGTCCATTAAGAAATTGCGTAAGTATTTTTTGTATTTTTAGACAATGTCACGTGGCAGTGCGGAGTCTCCTACTATAAGCAATTCCTTGCTTAAAAGGCGATTCTAATACCTACTTGTAATAAAATCATGATATCTGAAATCAACATTTTTATTTTTACTAATTGGATTGCCAGCTCACTACCTAAAATAACTGGTAACCTGGTAACTTGTGCAGTTTTCGAGTAACTTCAACCGATACTAAGTTAACAGCACGAATTTTATCATTTCGTTGGTACTTCACAAGATGGTACTTTGAGGGATACTCCGCTATAGTCAAGTTACCTCTTCTATAAACCATAATACCTACTTATGGTTTATAGATGAGGTAACTTGTAACTTTGACGGAGTATCCCTCAAAGTGAAACTAAGTTTTACATAACGGCCCTATCAAACACTCAAGCCCAGTATTGGGCAAGTCTGGCAAATTGTCGCACGTGCTCGGAATATGTTATATATCGTGAATAGGCGACACCTAAATCAATGCTTGAATAAAAGCTCGCTGTTGGATTTAGAACTTTCGTCGCTGAGCCGAGTGTTGAAAATCCAAAAGAGGAATAATGGACGTTCATTAAGGCGTTTCCTAGTGTTACTGAAAACGTCTACTAGCTTATTAGAATTTCATGAAGGCATATTTATGGAACGTTGATTCAAAATTCAGAAATCATAGACAGTGGTAAAGGTTGGTTAGTAATAGTGTGGCACTAGAATCACCTGTATTAATGTCGATTCAAAGACAAAGAAAATGATAGAAGATATTTATTTGTAAGTACTCCATATGTATTCTTTGGTTTAGTTTCAAATCAAGCTTAATCATTTCTTTTTTACTTTGACATAATGTCTGTTTCATTAAATAAATTATACCGAAGATAGAACAGATCAAAAACAACAGAAGACAAACGATCTTACAAAACACTTCATTATGCAGATGGATCAAACTGGCGAGCTGAAGATTTGCATACTCTGCGATGGAGCGGGACAAAAGACGTTTGTTAAAAGTAAGAAGGAGATGAAAGAAATGCATTTGACGCATGTCGAGACTTCATTAGCGGGAGACGTCCGTCCGCAGGAGCGCATCAACGTCGAATGACGGGTAAGTGAAGAAATATGGGACTTCTTTCTTTTTTGTGTTGCTATTTTAGATATTAAGACGCGGTGAGTTTGTCTGCCTCGCCTTTTTTGACTGCCTCTTTGGTCAAGTCGCAAGCGCAGCAGTAGCTGAGCATGATGTCCTGGGTCCGATTCCCGGGTTGGGTAAAGAGTTGTTGGGTTTTTCCATCTGGAATTCCTCACTAGCAGACCGGAGTCTGGATTTGTGTTATATTGGACTTAAATATATCTGACAAAATGTGGATGTACTATTAGTTACACCTCTGCCTAACCCTCTGCGGTATCCAGTCGTGATGTTATGTTATAACATGTTATGCTATCATAGCATAACATGTTATTCAATATTTTTGGTTACTTTTTCCCCTGCTTTCGCATCTTAGTTGTGATCTAATTGAAAAACATGATTGTCCAACCTCCTTTTCTTGTCAGAATATTTTAAAAGTAAACAAGAACCTAATCGGATTTCCTAAACCCCGGTTTAAATGAACATAAACAACTTGAATTATGAAAACGCTCATCGCGAAGCCACAATGCCACTGTTTTAATCTCAGAAATTAATCAACGTTGAGTTGCAATTTTAATACTTAATTCTGCCGAAGCTGTATTAAGGTTTTACATCACAAAAGGCCTTGAGAGCCTTCTTAGGATAATGCCTGAAACAAAAACCCCTCGAAATGATTATTTCACCCTCTTTTAATTATTAATACACCGTTGAGGGCCAAGATTACAGTATTAAGGGACGTAAAGGGTATTACGGGGTAACACTAAATATTACGTTTAGTAACTGGAGACAACCGGTCAAATTGCAGCACAAATAGAGATTGTATTGTTTGGACGACTTGGTTAATTAATTTAATTTTAACGTGACTGTATAGCTTGAGTGCACGGGACACGTTTGCTTGGACAGTTCTTGTTGTTTTCGTACTTTTTTATTGTTTTTGTAATTAGTTTATTTTTTTATTTAGAAGTATAAAAATTATGTATTAGTATGTTGAAACTGTTTGTACTCCCCGTCACTTGTCCTTAAGGGTTCATTAGAAAACCAGCGTCAGACAGCATTTGTCTGACATTGATGCTGAAATGAACCTTTTTGGCGCAGCCAGGTGAGGTGGGGTGAGTTGACATTATTGTCAAAGGTTTATTTTCACTTTTTATTTTGTGTTACACAAACACACGAACTGTGTCTAAATAAACGTTTTCTTTCTTTCTTTCGAGCTGATTTGATGAACGATCGTTTTTTAGACTTTAGAACTCCTCCTGTAGATGGATATAAAAATTCAGATGGAACTTGACTGTTAAGAGGTTCTATATGTTGATGGCATTATTTCAGAGCTAAAGAGACAGAGATTAGTTCTAAGATATGGTCGTCATCATTATTAGCAGCTTATATTATTCCCACTGCTGGGAGTAGGCCTCCTCTCGTCGAGAGGGGGCTGTAATCCAAGGACATGCGTAGATGTCACATGTCTTCGAATTTTTGGTTCTAGGACATGCCGGTTTCCTCACGATGTTTTCCTTCACCATTTTGAGAGCAGTGGTAATGAAATTATTTATTCAAAGTAAAACGCCTCGTAACTCGTAAGTCGGGCCCGTCACAACTGTGCCACCATTGTTCCAAGATATGGTGCTGTAACCATATTGTCTTAAACAAGTCCCATCCTTTAAGAAGTTTTAAAATATCTGCAATAGTTTGCCCTTACAGTTGAAGGAATAATCAAGAAGTACTGGTGAGAATAGTTTTTGTAACATCAGCCGATGAAAACCACACAAATCCTTGCTCCTTGTAACTGAAGAATAAGGACAATCCATGCTTGGTTGCCACTCCATTATTAACTCGTTCCCTAACGAATCCTTTTATTATAAAGCTGGCAACGGAATCCATCCCACAGATACTGAATAATGGAACTTTTTCAATAACTGAATAGAATGAGTTCTCTCCACCCCCGCTGTAAGAAATTATTCACTTTTTTTCAAACTGGCAACATAGGATTCTTTGATTAGAATTTTAAAGTTCCTTATGGTTGTGTTCGATTTTTAATATCTTTGCGTTTGTACGTATTTAGGTACGGTTTTTAATAAATTCCGGAAACCAAGGACTCATATTGCAAACATATTTGTATACTGAAAATGTCTTTTATAAATTGATTATTTTCTATTACTCTTTTTTTTACCTTTCTAAACATTGATCATTGGGACTTGTAGTCCCAATGATCTAGTATTTTTTAGTTTAAAAAAATAATAATAAACAGATTGACTGTAATAAGCAGTGATCGGAGTAGGTAGATTGATTTTTAGTACTTGTATCATAAATGCACACAGAAAGAATAACATGGATAAGCCATTTTTCCGGAAAGTAATTCCGGTATTTCCGGATTCAATTAAATATTGTTAATGTTGGTAGTGATATTATTACTACTGTACCACCCATGATCCTTTGTTCTGATTGGTCGTTGGGTTTTGTCAAATCGTGACAAAAAAAAAAAATAGGAAGAATAATAAAGAATAAAATTGCTCATTTTATTACAATTCCTACCTTTTTTTTGAGGATGGCAAATCATCAAATGACTCCTTCCACTCTGGCAGAATACAATTCCTACATAAGTTCCGGTTTTTTTTTAATAATCCACCAATTCCGGAGGAATGTCCATAGTAATATATACGTTTCGGATCAATGACCCCAGTTCAATCTACCTACTCCGATCACTGGTAATAAGTCAAGCGCTCCACTGACACATGCAGTACCAAGGATTTTTTACAGCTCCATAAGCGAATAGGTCTTTAAGTACTAAATGTTACGTTTCCGTATAAATGTTTATTTATCAATGAGAATGTTTTTTTTGTAAAATTCCCTAATTTATTATCTACACAACAAAAGTTACCAAATCACGAAGCTCAAGTCAAACTTAAACAAAATTAATCATCCAAAAATTAATTTCTGGGGCAGCAATTGGACCTTTTTTGCGTATTTCCCACGTGGCATATCTAGTTGGTCGGTTCGGGGGTCGATTACCTTATACCGAGCCTTATTACAGTGTAATTTAATGTTTTGTTTTTTTTTCGACGGTGTTATTTTTACGCGGGCAATGTTTTACTGCGGCCAGTCACGGCAGTATCGACCGGGGTGCGTTCCTATTTTTGATTAATACTCACATGTTTTGCGGGTAGAAAAGGAATTTGTTTTCGTGGAGGTATTTTCAGGAAATTGCTTGGGGATGATAGTTTTGTAGGTAAAAACAAGTGTAGGTAGATATTTTTAAAAATCGTGTTTGTAAAAGAGAAAAGAGCTATCAAAATGTTTCGAAAATGGAATGTCAGTAAATAACGACGGAAAAAAGGCACAGACAAAATCAATGCTGTTGAATCCTAAACGATCTTTTTACTACGAAAATCCAAAAAAGAGTATTAAAACCACGGTAAACAATTACCATTTTTTACCAAGCTAGCCAAACATGGCGGCTCGTCCCCTGGCCTCCCCTGCCGCGACAAATTACGTCGCATTCAACCCTTGACCAGATGAGAGCTCGTAAATCTTATCTATTAAAACCTGTGTCTGTAGGTACTGTGGTGTGGTGCAGGGCAGGCGAATAAAGCGATATAATTATGCTATATACTAATTTTACGTAGATTAATTCAAGATAGGTATAAGCAAGGGCGATACCAGGATTTATTTCTTGGAGGGTCACATGCGCCAGATAGATAAGAAGTGTCTCCTGTGATGTTTTTGGGATTCATTTTTTTTCAATAAAGATATAGCATTCCGTGTTTTTTTTTTGCCTGGATCTGCCCTTGGCTATAAGAATGGCGGTTGAAGTAGCTATACTTAGCGGAAACTCATCAATAAGAATAATATGAATTAGATTCAGAAGTGCCAGTAAAGTTAAAGTTTCTAAATGGATAGCTATATAAAAATGGCGATGGCAAATTATTACTATAGTACGGTTTTTTGCACAATCAATCTGCCTATACTTTTCCCAACTATATTGGGGTCGGCTTCCAGTCTAACCAGATGCAGCTGAATACCAGTTTTTACCATGAAGCGATTGCCTATATGACCTCCACAACCCAGTAACTGGGTAATAACCCCTTGGTAAGTCTGGTTGTCAGACTTTCGGGCTTCTGACGACCCATAGGAGGAGTTTCGGTATGTAAAGATGGTCACCCATCCATAGACCAACTCCGGCAAGAGAAGCTTAACCTGATGGATCGAACTGTGCGGGTGTTATTACTTAGCCATGAGCTCCTGCATTACTTCCACAATTAAATTGAAATGCACATTGGGGAGCATTAAATTCAAATCCTTACACAACCAATCATGCTTCTCAAAGCATCTGTAAATCAGTAGTAATCAGTCATGAAAGGAGCAAAGTATTTTTTTTAAACTATTTACTGCCATTACATTAATTTTGATTAAGTTTTTTCATACAATCAATCGCTTCTCGTCCATACATAGGCCACCGCTCCCCCATATCGATGTATTTGCCTAAACGCGAGGATTACATTCAACCCACGCTCCTCGCATTGTCGCCAACGTGCCACAGTGTACTGGGCACACTGCTAATGCCGAAGTAATTACTCATTGTATATCAGTTAGTCTGTGGCATTTGCATGATACTCGAATCATTGGTGTATGGGAGGTATGAAAAAATGTTTGAAAAACGAACGGAGATTCAAAAATGCACGCACTTGGAATGATTTTAAAATTATAGCAGTAGCAATATGCATGGATGGGATTATGTAGATATGTACTTGCAAATGGTGGCAGACTGCAGTTTTACAGATAGTTTATCCGTCTTCAAAGTGTAAGTTTTTAAGGTTTGAAGTAAGGCTTTTATAGGCAACCAAAAGTTTCTTCTTCATAATTCTTGTACTCTGAAACCTAAAGGATTTAGGACCTCTGTTGTGGGTATAGACTTACCTAAGAATTGTCTGAATTTATACAGAAGTTTGTAAGAAAGATCTTCAAGTTGGTATTTATTTCAGTAAACTTTCTAGGAAATAGATTTTAGTACTCTTGCAACACAGTTTAACAGCTACTTTCACCAAGTTGCTAATCAAAATTCAGCTCATATCTGGAGTTAACGAAAATCCTTCTTACGATATAAATAATATACTTCAACTAAGTTTATTTTACTCCTTTCAGCATGAAACCAATGAAACATATTCTAGATCCCGCAGGTAAATACGTAACAGGATTCCAACGTTTGTGAAAATGTTCGATCATTTACCTACGTCTACTGCCTTTTTCATGAAGGCTATTCGTCTTATCAGACTTTGGAAAACATTCGTGTTATAGCGATAGTCTTTTGTTTGTTAAACCTATAGTACATTACTGTCGCGGCCTGCAACAATGCCTGGTTGCGCCCAAGGCTCTCAAATAATGCGTGGAAGTTCAAACTAAATAAATTAATTATACATTCCAGAATCAATAACGAACAACGAACATTTTTCTCGCGCTATTATGTTCATTAATTGTTTCTTCTTCACTATAAACAGCTGTATAAGCAAACCAAATCGAAATTTAAATAAAATTTTGATAACTTACCTCCTTGGTTGCCATGTGTTGAAATAACACGACAGATATGAGTTTACAAATCAAATCAAATCAAATCTTTATTTGTGAACATAAGTACAAAAAGATGTTATTTATACATTTTAGATGATCTGTATGTTCGGCCACTAATCGGCATACAAATATAATATTAGTAAGCAGGTTATTTTTAGTATCATAATGAATAAATTCTAGGATAAAAGAAATGAAGCAATTGAAAAATGTCATGAGCCGCATAAAATAAAGTAATTGAATTATATTATTAATTATTAAGAATGTCAAAGAAAATTAAATTTAGTCATAATTTGTCATTTAAATAGTCTTCAATCGAGTAATACGTCTTTTCAACTAAAAACAGGAACAACTTTTTTTTTTAATGGCTGACATTTTCCTCACTTCTGATACATTTTGGCAATTTATTGTATAATTTTGGAGCCATTACGAAAATACTGTTCTTGTATAAAGCAGTTTTAGATTCAACAGTTTGTAGCCGGTCAGCTCGACGCCGACTACCTACTCGGTCAAATTTATACATATTATTTTTAACGAACATAGATGTCTGGTATATGTACACTGTTAAAATTTTCATACTTTTAAAATATTGTTTACAGCTGTCAGTGGTTTGCAGGTTACAGATCGCTCTAATACACCTTTTCTGACACTTAAACACCATATCTTTACCCGAGGCGTTTCCCCAAAACATAATGCCATATCTTAATGTTGAGGCTACTAGACCATGATATGCAGTTAGTACGGTGTTTTCATACAAACATTGCCGGCCGCGCGCTCGCATGTATTCGGCCAGTACAGCAATTTCGATTTTTGAAGGTGGTCAAAATAATGCTCGAATTTCCAAGCATGTTTGAGAAATAAAAAAAATTTGAAGTTGAAAGAAAATGAAAACAACTGGACATAACAAAAAAAAAAAAACGCCGTGGAATTATATCATACCGAAATGAACACATAAAAAAAAATGTCACACTTCACGAGTCAAAAAGGTTTAATCAAAAAATGCGAAGCTTACTCATCAATATCGGATTACGTAAGTAGAAGCAAGCTAATCCGTAATTTACGTAAACTGACGATACGACATCAGCTTATTAACACGAAAAAGCTAAGCCACGAAGTTCATCACCATCATCAAGATACTTCTTAAATATTCACCTCATTTTTAAGCCTCAAAATTCACTTTGAGAAACGACCCGTTGTTCGCATAATTTACGTCTCGGCATACCAGTAGCACAGAATAGTACAGAAGGTCAACTACAGAGATCGAGTAGGCTCACGCAAACATAGACGCGAAATGCATAAGGTTTATTTTCATAACCTTGTTTCCAACTCATGTTATTTCCACTTAAACAAACATCAACTTTATACAAGTGTAAATAAAGTTGATTTTAGTCTGACTAGTACTGTTAGAAATGTCATAAAAAATATGAAGTTGTAGCGCAAACTGAACCTTATGTCAAGGCATTACAGTTGTTTTTCCTAAAACTCGTGTTTGTTTACATGTTTAGCAAATAAATTGCGAACGCAGATTACGTACGGCGATATCGGTCTATGTCGGTCGAATGGCAGTCACACTCGCTGTACGTGAAGCATAACATAACATCATATGTGATTTCCCCGAAGGATTAGGCAGAGGTGTACCTTTAGTACACTCACATTTCGACAAGTATGTTTAAGTCCCATGTAATAGTGGGCGTAGATATATAAATAAATAGAATAGATATAATCATATGTTATATGTACGTTAGATGTAGTCAATTACCTGTTATGTTTTATTTTTGTAAGAAATATTTTTATTAATAGTGGCGAGCCTATTGGTATCAACCGGGTACAAATACAGACTCCGGGCTGCTACTGAAAAATTTTAGATAGAAAAATCCAATAAACCCTCATTTAGTAGCTCTTGTGACCACTTAAACATCGAGGCAGAGTCTATATATGCGTGCGTTCCCGCTAGTTGTGTGGAGTGAACCTTCTGTACATATCTATTCCGTGCCTGTACGTAGGAGTTTTACTGACGATATGCCTTAGTGCGAGCGATGGATGTAAATTTTTAATAAAACGCAAATGCTAGTACCTGACGCACCTGTGTGGGGGCTGATGTGTATTGACAGTTATATTTTTTTGACAGCGACACCTAGTCTTTTGGGGGCGTTTGTAAATTGTTACGTTGAGGAAGTTTTTGGATTAAAAATATTCAAGCAAGTAGCAAGTATTGTTGATGAAAAACGATGCGTAGAAATGCTTCGGTGCGTATAAACTAGAATTTTTTCATGTAATGTTATGGAATTTGTATTTTTTATGCTTTGTTTGTTCTGTTGCTATCTTTTTAAATATGCAGTTTAATATCTTATCATTG
Source organism: Agrochola lota (assembly GCA_947364205.1). Classification (NCBI taxonomy): domain Eukaryota; kingdom Metazoa; phylum Arthropoda; class Insecta; order Lepidoptera; family Noctuidae; genus Agrochola; species Agrochola lota. Next base: position 18,534,502 of record OX376228.1, read on the forward strand.
ACAATTCAAAAGTACCTCGAAATGGTTTAATATGGTTTCAGATTATCTAGTATTTGAGATTCTATACAAACCTACCTAGGTTGACCTACCTTGGTAAATAGAAAAATAATACTAAATAGGTTCGCACGAAATTGGATTCTCTTAATATTTTCTTACTAGTTCCACATAATTGCTTACTCCATACATCGACGCTTGCAAGAAACCCTACAATTGTCCACATTTCCAGCACGACCCCTCAATGCCCACATAAGGTGGTCAGCAGTATTTCTCTGCCCGATACATAATGGTCGGTAGCAATATTTCTTTCTGGGACACCCAATTAGAGACGGGTTGCGATAACGAGAGGTCAAAGGTCAAGGGTCTAGGGATTATGAAGACCTTTTGTTGCGATTATGCACGGCTGGTAGGTCTAGTACGGTATTTTCCCTTATTAGTGCTTTTGTTAGAGCTGACATTATGTGGGGTATGTAGGTCAAAGAAATTAACTATGTGAATAGCTTCTGATTCTATTTTTAGATTATAATTATAGCCCTGTTTAATATAAATGACAATGTGACATAATTTTGTCATGTATCCAATGACTACTAAACACAAATTAAAAATAAATTGAAATACACTGCGACATTTCAGTTATCTTACAATGTTCCCAACATAAAATACCTTTACAAGTATTTAAAAAATTGTTACATTTTTTTTTTTAAATTAATGTTTAGTTTTCATTGGATACTATAATAATTAGATATTAAAAGATAATTTCACGGTGTACTGTTCTCACAAGCTCCAGCTTGTGAAGTTGTTTTCATAGTTTCTGACCTATGAAAACAACTTAAAAAATTGTCAGATTGTCGTATTGTTGCCTGTCGGGATTATTAAATAGGCCCTTGCTGTTCTAAAAGTTGACTCAATGAAAGTCTGGTTCTGCTAACATTCCCCAAATACATAAACTTAGGAGCAACATGATTATAATTAGTTATAAAAACAGTCTGTGCATTTGTATCAATAATATTTAACCCTTGTCTACTTGTGAAAACTTTTTTGACATTTATACCCTGGGGTCCCGGGCCTTTGGAAGGCGTACGAGGGGCCGAAGCCAACTCGCAGAGGCCCCTTAGACTGTTGATGCACCAACCAACGATTATCTCTGTCTGCTCAATGCAAGTGCACCCAAGGACAACCCCCAAATTATTACTTGTGAAAACTTATAGTTGACCTTACTCGTTTTATTAACAAATTAACTATATGTACCTACTGTATGCCTAGTTGTAAGTTACCAAAATTATTAAAAAATAAGCTGCCTAGCAAAATAAACAGGATACTAGGGTACAATAGGTTTTCGTTGGTAAAATATTTACATCAAGGGTCTTCTGCATTTTTAATTTCCCATTAGGCGAAAACTAAACGTCTAAAAACTGGATTAAAAATACAATATTCTTAGAATCCTTCTCCCTTGTTATGAATAACTGAAGACTATCTATTCCCTGAGTTGATGTACGGCCATTTTTTGAACGTTTAGGTATAAGAACAAGTATAGTATAGAAAGCAGTCTGCAGATCATGTGAGTGATCTTCTTTTCGTGTGGTTAGTGACTAACCTGGTGTCAGAGTTTTAAAACCGCCCATGGGCCTCTGACTTGGCTTCACATGCCGTTGCGAAATATCTCTCCGGTTTCCTCACGATATTTTCCTTCACCGTCTTTGAAGCAAGTGATAATTATATAATATGCACATGAATCCAAAAAGCCTTGTGTTCAAGCTCGAGACTTATGACTTGGCAGTCTGACGGTCAGCTATCACTGCTCTATTTGAGCAATATAGAAACTAGAAAATGCACCTACGGAATATGTGCGCCTAAGGAGTCCTAGGTTCGATGTCCGAGTGTAGGTAACAAAGAGTCTTTGTTTTTTGGGCTGAAAATGTTTTGGTATTATTTATTTTTTTCTACTTTGCACAATTTCTTGATTTTTTTCTGTAACAAATTATACACCTGAGACTGCCTACCCTCTCATGAAATTCAATGATGTTATAATACTTCAGCAGTAAAGTATGTCGGTCGAATAAACAAAATGTCAAGCAAATATCACGGGGTCAAGGCTTAGCATTTAGTGAATCGTTAGCAGGTCACTGGAACTGTGTTAATCTTCACGTATTTCATACGTAGTGTGGAAAATATTACCGTCTTTATGTAAAAGTGTAGCGAAATAGCTGGGCATTTTGTAAAACTACTGTTTCCTAAAAGAGCGGTGGCCGCCACATAGCGTCCGCAATTTACCGGCAGATGACGCCACTGAAACAGTATTTATGAAAAAATATGGTGTGTTTTTCTAGATATTTTAGGGTTCGGTACCCGAAGGGTGCCAAACGGAACCCTATTACTAAGCCTCCGCTGTCCGTCCGTCCGTCTGTCTGTCAGCGGGCTGTCTCATGAACCGTAATAGAAAAACAGTTGAAATTTTCACAGATTGTGTATTTCTATTGCCGCTATAACAAAAATAAAATAAAGTTAAAAATTAAAGGATCCGGTCGCCATACAAGAAACGTGTTGATTTTTTAATAAAGTAAGAAACGTAGTGTTCAATATTGTACGGTGGCACGGAATCCTTCGTGTGCGAGTACGACTCGCACCTGGCCAATTATTTGACAGCATAAAGTCAAACTCCGCCGCCATCATTTTCATGACAGCCGTCCCTGTGGCCGTCATGTGGCGGCCACCGCTCATCTATGAAATCATAGCTTAATACCAGAGATATCGCAGGTGTGTTTCCATGGGGGGTGCGGCGGCGAATGTAGAAGTAACTGCCGGGCCCCCGACCCATGATAGTGGTAGAAAACGGAACGGGTGAGGAACAGGGTGAAAAGTTCACTCATCCTCTATAGAAAAGGGAGGATCCTCCGACCAGACGGGTGTCGTGTCTGACGGGCAACTGCCCAACGATTGAACGGAAAGTTATATATATGTCGATCACGCGGTAAACTGTAATTGCGCGATGCAGGATTTTGTGTGACGTCCGAATTTTGTGTGACGTCAGGTTTTCGCATGTGGCAACCTAGATGCCGGCCACATCGGTATGAGTCCGACATAACCCTCTGTTCTCCCAAGACGGAGGGTATCGAAGTTCGTTTCGATCGCAGAGGCAAAGATGAAATATCTCATTTGACTTAATTACACGCCCACAGCATTAACACTGCTTGATGGCAGAAATAAGAATAGTGGTCATGGGTACCTTCCTGGATGAACTCTTCACAAAGAGTTCCATCCTACTAGTACTAGGTACTTTATTCCCTTCATATATTAAGATTTCCGATAATTCCCAGTAGCTAGATATAGTGCCTCTTTAAATTCGCTATTGTAGAGTGCGTAGTTGAATTTCAAGTAGGTTCAATGGTAGATTTATTGTGGCTTAGCTTAGACCTGCCTGAACTTGCTATTGTCCGATGGATGAATAAAGGTTTTCTTGGAAACCTAGAACGCTCGTTAAAAAGATATATTGATAGTCCTTTGTATCTACTAAATTTTCTCGCAAACTATAGAAGAAAGTGTTTCTACTTGGCATATTCTAGAAATTTGACACATCGCACATCATTATGTAGGTACTAGGTACCCATAATTATGTGTGATTATTATTTTAGCTATTATTTCGTCAGTCATTGTGTTCATTGATGTTAAAAAAATTGTATTCAAGCCTACCCTATTTAGTTTTAGGGCTATGCTTGAAGTTTTCCTACGTGACCAAATCAGAAATGAAGAGATCCGAAGGAGAACCAAGGTAACCGACATTGCCCGAAGAATTGCCAGAACAGATGGCCGATGGGGCCGAAAAGTTCTGGAGTGGCGACCGCGTACCGGAAGACGTAGTGTTGGAAGGTGTCCCACAAGGTGGACCGATGACCTGGTGAAGGCCGCAGGAATCCGCTGGATGCGGGAAGCACAGATCCGGTCGAAGTGGCTGTGCTTGGGGGAGGCCTATGTCCAGCAGTGGACGTTTTTCGACTGAATGATGTTGAAGATGTATTTAGTTTTACGTTTTTTAACAAAAACTTTAGAATATTTACTTAGATTATCAAATCAAGTATGTGACCACACTGGCTTCTACTTTCCAGTTCCTGGACTAACAAAAAACACACCCAGGTACCAATTAAATAAAGCATTAATTCCTTCACAATTTCCACAGTTAAACACTTTTTTAGTAGCAAAGCTGAAAAGGCGTTTAAAACCCGGTGGCCGTGTAACACGGTCGCTATTAAGCCCCGCATCGACGGAACAATGTATGAACACAATGCCACCGGGTGTAAGCACATTTCGTAGTGTGGGGCACGCTTTTAGTCGCACCGAGCTCGAGAGTTTACTGGGTATGGTCGTAGTTACCGCTACTTATTATCTAGAAAAATTACGTGTTCTTTACCAACTTTATTACACAGCCATAAAGTAAAATAAAAAATTGTAGTTTATGAAACTGTTGCATAATGAGGGGTATTAAAATACGAGTTATGTGCAGTTTCATACACTACTTTATATACTCTCATACATTGGGATTGAACCTACTAAATAAAAGATGAAAGTTAAAGATCAAGTATAAAAAAATCCCACGAAATTCAGTACAACAAAACATATGAATGGCGCCTGCACCTAGCACATCACCGCGCATGCGCTAGAGCGGTGCTGCTGTTCCCTGCTAATGTTCCATTACAAAAGTTGATGGAAACTACTTGGTGATATTGACTTCTTGGATTTGCCCTGTATCGTAATAGAAAAAAAATATTGTTTTATAGCATTATTTTGTTAGAGAAAAAGTGTTATAATATGATTCTATTTTTTAATTTCGGTATTGTGTTTATAAAGTATGTCAATATAAACTCGTTTTGAAGTTTATAATTCGAATATTACGATAAGAGAGAAGATAATAGTTATTTATGCTATAAGTGCGGAAGGTAGGTGATTTCCGATGGGTGGCATTTTTATTCACGAGCGTGCGAAGCGAGCGAGTGTATAAGTCGACACGACTCGAAAATCATCTTACGCACGTGTATCATACAACGTTTTACTATGCATTGTGCGAGTAAATAAAAAAAAAACCGAGCGAGCCTCACGGCGGCAGTCGCCTGTCATGTTTAACATCTAACATAGACGACGCATATAAATGATAAAAACAACATTTATGACTTTGACTTTTGGCTTTGATTTTTACTTTGACTTCTACTTCGACTTCTACTTCGACTTCGATTTTGACTTTGACTTTGATTTTGACTTTGAGTTTGACTTCGACTTCGACTTCGTCTTTGACTTCGACTTTTTGATTTTGACCATCGTCATCATCATCTGATTTGTAAATACTAATTTGTGAAAAACTTTTCTCAAATAATAAAATCTCTGAGACGAGACGGGCTGACGACGGCCTCAAATATTAAAAAAAAACAAAAAAGTAAAAAGCACTAGTGAAAAAAAGTGACACTTTCCGCACAAATGGACTACTTGGAAAACGCTCTTTTCGAGCAAATGCATTGTAAACTTATAAAAAGTATTCTTCAGTCCTTTCACAGTTAACTAACATTTGATGTTGCATCTCTGTCAAAATCATAGTGTGCAGTCATTTGGATTGCTGTCAGACGTCAAATATGGTGGTAACTGTGAAAGTGTAGTAGGAATACAGAGTCAATCATCTAGTTTTGAATTGAGTCACGCCAAGGAGCCAAAATCTATTACGGTTTTTTGTTTGCTGCTATGACGTTGATCGTTTTTTTTTACTTTTACTCTATTTCTACTGTGAACTTAAATGGCAGGCAGAAAAACAGAAAACTCAATCCAAATACCTTCCAATTTAAACAAGAAACCTTAATTTTGTACTTAAAAACACTTCAAATCGCTACCGCGTATGCCAAGAACCGCAGCCTCAGCCCTTAGACTTGCGCTGACTCGGCTCGGATATTGATGTAAGCGATAAGCGTTTTATGAGCCGCACATGTGCCACTTTTAACAACACCTGTAAATGAGTTTTTGTACACAATATGTGAATATGTAGGTTGTAGGCACGTGTCGTAAATCTTAGCTATGTTGTGGCTTGCAACATGAGATAGCTGGGTAAGTTGTTTGTGTTGGTGTTACAGATATTTTTATTAGATTTTATACATCCTACTTGCTTGCACCCAGTCTTAAAAGCCTGATCGAGTTTTTAACCACCGACGCAAAAAGAGGGGTGTTATAAATTTGATCGCTATGTGGGTGTTTCTGTCTGTGACACCGTAGCTCTTAAACAGGTGAACCAATACGCAATAGGTATACAGTAAGTGTATTTCAAATGCATAGTTTTTTAGTTTGTCTCTACCTTAAAACTGCGCTTATCGTGTTTTAACTTAATTTATTCCAAGTAACTGCGTAGTTTCAAATCGATGGTTAAAGGATGCCGAATTTCGGTAAAACCGAACGATATCTGAATTTCTTATATTTTCAATAACTACGATGTAATGTAGAAGTATCCATAACCTTTTTTTTCAGCCTCTTTATAAGCTATCGTTGGCTACAAAGCGACCCAATGAAGCGTAGCCACCATTCTCATAAGATCTGTAACAGCTCACTGATTTGTACAAATACAATGAGATTTCTTCAGCTCGAGAGGTCTACGTTAACTGGATTTCGATACTGAAATCAATTTAATTTCGACAATGGATTCAATTTACTTCTGTATATGAGGTATTATTGAAATAGAATTCATAATTTTGAAATTATTATGTTGAAGAAGGGTTTACTTGAAGGTGGTATATGCTTAACCTAACACGTTTGTTAATTGGAAGTTAAGATGGGAATGTCATGCTACGAAAGTACTTAGGTACAAACAAAATCAAATAGGGATATTGAAAAAAAAAAATGTTTTTGGCCGTCAGGACGATTATTAAAAAATATTGGATACATATTTTTCTATTTTTACCTAATTAAAATATTACGGCAATACATTGAGTAGGCAATGCGTTCAAATGTGGCATGACGTCACTGGCCGGTAGATTTTATACTGACTTGTGATGTAGCGAGCCCCTACTCCCCAACTTTAATGCGTTTTAACAAAATCATTTTTTATTAATCTGATAAAGAAAAAAATACGTGTCTAATATTTTTTTATTATCTGACTGACGGACTAAATACTTTTCTTTTTTCTCAATCAACATCCGTATTGGCGGTCTTATTACATTTAGTTTTAATGACATTGTTACTAACTCTCTATGAGTCTTTCCTCGAATTAAAGGTTTTGTATTTGAATTACTACAGTCCGGCCATCGACAGAATGCGTTTTTGACACCTGTCAGTTTCATACTAACAAATGTTTTTTGCGAATTTGATCCATATTACTATTAGTTCTAATCCATAGAACTAATCCAACTGACAGATGTCAGGAACGCATTGTCTCGACGGCCGGACTTTACTTAGTGAAATCTCTCCTAAAAAAACATTGCAGTGTTGTAAACGAAACCTTTTTGGCTCATACTAAAATATTTATTGAATTCTTGTTATGGTTCTTAGATATCAGAACCTTACACACTTTAACAGCATTTAAGACAGTCAAACAACACTTAACACCCACATTTTTACACCATAAAATTCTTGAAAACTTACGACCCACCACAAAACCCTCCGGATTATGCCCTAACAAATCAAGCAAGATCCAATAGCCATTAAATGATATCCCATAAGTCCCCACCTGTTTGGCACATCTGCCGCATAATCTATAGGCACCGGCCACTTCGGATCACGGGAATCACCGGCGATTAGTAGCCTAATAGCCACAGTAATAGCCCATGAACATAAATAGCCGGACTATGAATTTGTGGTCAATTTATGACATTGCGATGGGTATTAGTGTCATAAGTTTGGGGGTAGGTGGTGAAAAGAGGGTTAGGTTTTGGTGTGTTCTTGGTGAAGATGTTTTGAAGATTAAGGTTACAATGTTAGCAAGACTCGTATTGTTGCCAAAATTAATGTTACATCAACGTTGTTTTGTAAAGTAGTCACGGTAGATTCCATAGAAAGTTATTCCTTGCAGTTGGCTCGAATATTTTTCAAGAAAAGCTCGATAGCTCTAAATAACTAGGATAAGATGCGGGCAGAAAGAACAGAAAGCTTATCAAATCCTATTTATGTCGATAGCATAAATAGGATTTGATAAGCTTTCTGTTTTGTGACCACACTGAGACGATTATTCCGAGAGGATCAAGTAGCAGAATGTATTAAGAAATCATCTTAATATATAATTATTTTATCATTTCTGGTTATCCTTCTTATTTAAATATATATTTTCAAATGTGGATGTACTACAGGTACAATTCTGGGATTACAGGCATCATGTTATGTTATGTTTATATTTTCAAATACCTACCTGTTAAATATCTGCATAGGTATCATTCGTTTACTATATCATCCCCCAACCCTTTTCACTACAACTCCAAGTCCACTATATCCAGCTTCTTCCCCCCTTTCCCCCCTCGATACAGTACCATAACTTACCCTGGAGTACAGAACACGAGCTTCCACTCAGCACCAACATTTCCATAGTCGATTGACTTATCGGTCAGTTAAGAGGTCAGCTTGATTTATGGACTCCCATTCAATTGTAGCTGTGAAACTGTTCGAATTTGAGGGTAGTATGGATTTTGGGTTAGTGAGCTAGAGGATAGTGAGTTTGTCGGTGTTAAATGTAAATTATCTTGAAGAAGACGATCTGGGAAAAACACAAGAAAAAAAAGGATCTTAAAAATATGTAGACATTTAAAAAAAAGTTTTTTCATGTTATGTTGCTTTTTTTTAAACAGGTAAAACAATCTATGAATGCATATTTTCGTTTTCATACAAACGTTTTTGTTGCGGTCTTTTATATTTTTATTAAGGTTTTATTGCATGGTTCAAATGGCTTTTGTTATTCCACCCTGCGTTTTCAAAGACTGTTAAACATCCTATTGGGACATATCTAGTTATTTAAACTCTGAACCATATATAAGGTACCGTACCGTAGATAGGATAAGTAAAGCTTTTATTTCATTCAGTCATAAAACTTAGCAAGAAGACAAGCAACTAATAAATCCCACGTGTTCTCATATCACCATTTTTATTGTCCATCTAAGATTCAATAAGACACAGAAACGACACTTCTTATTAAACTCTCTACCATCTCAGGTACAAAACGTTCAGTTTGATCGCTTCAATAAAAGTTACTGAGATGGTTCACGTTGAACCATTCGTTTTTGTCACGCATTACCGTAACAATGAGATTAGAGTTGCCTTCAACTTATTAAACGGAGCACGTACTCTTCTACGTTCTACGGTAATATGTTTTATTGTACCGATTAAGAGAGGCGACACACTGTTGGAAGATTTAAAGAAAAAGGGTTCTAGATGAACCTCTCTAGTTACCCCCTTTACTTTTTCTTACAATCCTCAGGGCCTCAAATGGATATTGCGTTTATTATAGATAAAGATCCCACATGAATCAAAATACGTCTAATTACTCTTTCACGTGTAAAAAAGGGTATTTACACTAGACCTCAAAATTGTGATGGGTTCACGAAAATATAACCAAATTCATGATGGAAAATGTGTGAACAATTATAAGTAACTTCAGGCTAATAATTCAGAGGGATTTAAACCAAGAAATTACAAAACCTTGCGTGCATCTAACACCCTTAATCCTCTCTCTCACGAATTTTTATACCCAACGCGGCTTAAATCTAATTTATTTTCGCTACCTTGCATTTCACCTTAATTACTCACATTCGACCTTTAAAAGACCTCGATAGCGTCACATTTTCGTGACTGATATTATTACGCACGACAGCGCGTGTGCCGTGTGTCAGTGCTCTTATAAAGCGCGGGAATTAAAGCGGCCGCCATCTTGAAGAAAGTTCGCGAAAGATTGCTTTGTAATGAGTGCTGTATGTGTAATGTTGAGCGTTTAAGGCGTGTGTTGTGCTTTTCATACAAAGAGATGCTTTTAAAATCGCAATTATGAGTTTTTTTTTTCGTGAAAGATATTTTTATTAAAGGATCATTAAAGGTCATAAAAAAATCGTCCCTATCGCTGTCAACAGGAAAAGTGCACAAAAGCCTGGCAGTATTGCCACGTTGTACGACACTTTTTAATATCTTATGTCTGTTAGCGTACATATTATGTAAATATTATCTTGTCTAAATTAAATATTTCGAAGAATTTAAAGGTAGGAAAAATAATGTTTTTAGGTTAGAAAAATAAGCTACTGTAGACAACAGTTTTGACTTATATTACGATTATGTTTGTAAACATGTTAATCATTTCATACTGTAATTAATTACGATATCCCCTAAAAAGTCATGTATTTATGTTGAAGAATTTCCCTTTTAACCAAAATATCTTACCGACTACAATATTGAAGAAATATTTTTGCATGGAGAAGAATCAAAATGCGCGTGGCCTCAAGCGAACTTTAACTAAATGTGAATTAGTGAGAAGAATTCTTCCACATTCATCGCCGTCACGTTTAAAGTTCAAGTGACACGTTCCTTAATGTAACGCTTAGGATTTTAGAGTTTGTGTCATTGTTCTACGGAGGAAAGGTGTAATCATGTTTTAAGAGGAGGGCTATTTCGTGAAATGGTTTAGGCCACCATTTATTTCAATTACTAATAATTACATTGATTTATTTAGAAAAAAAAACAATACAATTTTAATTTCAGTTCAGATTTAGTTACAGATTTTATCAACGATTGAGAGTTATTGTGATATAACAATTAATAAGAATTATTTATTTGAAATAAAATGTAATTATTAAATAACGAATGTTTATTAAAATGTAATGTATTGTAATAATTAGAATCAATATTATATTATGTAATTTAATCATTTGATATGAAACATTTACAGTGCCCTTACAGGGTGCATGTCTTAATACTGTGTCATGATATTTTAATGCATGCCTACTGACCAGTGTTTTACATGTTAGCAAATAAATCAATAAATAGATTTCAATTTAAAAAAAATACAGGGAAAACTTTTTCACAATTCTTTTTCTCCGTCTAATATTACAGTAGATACAATAGCATTCAACAATAAAAAAGGTGACACAGAAATTGCACTTTCGTCTCACAGTGACCCATTTCTTTTAACAATCAACAACACCATTGTGACATCTTTTTTTTTTTTTTTTTTCACTTTATGAAACTATTGTACTGTCACCTCTAAATCATTTTAGTGTCATTTTATCATGTTTTCCTTCAAGGTTGTCGCAAACTGGAAGTCACAGAGCGGAAACGAGCCATCCCGACATCCGGATGTGACGTGGACTGAATGGCGCCAGAGATTAGCGGCGCCATCTTGAATCCTCCACTTTTCTTATGGAAATTGACTTGAAAAACTTTCCTAGAGTTATTGTTATGGTGATATTAGGTAACGGGTGAATCTAGGATTTTTATTTCATTCGTAAATGATATATTGAAGAGGTTTAGTGTTTTTCGAATAGCTGGTTTTAATTATGACGCTGTATATTTACTACGTCTTTTTTGACAGTACCTGATTACTTTTAGACTTACTGTGAGTCGATATAGGAATAAAAAGAAAACATTGGTTTAATTAGCTTACATTACAAAAGTTAATCGCTAATACAAACACCAATTCAATTAATGCAACACAGTTTTTGTCCTAAATATTCAAGTCAATCTACTTAACCATTTCCCAACTAAGTCGGGGTTGGTTTCCAGTATAACCGGATACAGCTGATTACCAATATTTTACATGGGACTGCCTATCTGATGTCAGATTTTCGGTCTACTGACGAGCCGTACCGACTGTCAAAGATCCACAAATGATAGCCGGGACCAACGGCTTAACGTGCTTTCCGAGCCACGGAGGAATCTCAGTATGTAAAGATGGTCACCCATCCACCGACCAACCACGGCAAGCATAGGTTAAGCTGATTGATCGACCTTTGCGGCTGTTATTACTTAGCCATGAGCTCCTCGAATATAATTCCAAGTAAACTATTACGATTGGCACTAAACAAAAAGAAATACAGTTATTCCCATAAAATATAACCACCACATATAAAGCCATCGTCAATGTATTAATATCGTCTCACCAACACAAACTACTATACTCAGAACAACAGCTCACAGTTACCTAGCTCCTTCCTCCATTGCTTCCATCCATCGATTCAACCTGGATTAGATTACCGTCAGTCTTAGCCGGGCAGCCATTAGACGTCGTTTATGGAGATTGCACCCCGCCCTCCCCTTGCCTCTTGCGCCCCTCGTCTCGTCTCTTCTCATTAATCATCAGCTGTCTATGGTTTGGCAGGTTGCAGCATCGGGATAGAAAGATGCTGGGAAAGTGCGTGTGGGAAGTACAGTTTGATTAACCTGCAATATGTATACCTGTATACCCAGTTATCGATGTTAGCGTGTGGTGTAAGGATTTTGAAACGCGTGGTGACTACTGTCGATAAGTTTTTGTACGTTACGTAAAATTTTATTCGATTTGCATTTTTCCTTTTGATTGACATTTTTATTTAAAATTTTTTCATTTGATAATAAATAAATGTCCAAAGAGATCAGATTTTAAGCTTTCAAGATATCTTCAACGTCTTGACATTGTGTAAAACTTAAAAACTGTGAAGAGCAGTGGTGGCTCGGAAGAGTAGTGTTGGCTCGGAAGAGCAGTAGTGGCTCGGAAGAGCAGTAGTGGCTCGGAAAAGCAGTAGTGGCTCGGAAGAGCAGTAGTGGCTCGGAAGAGCAGTGGTGGCTCGGAAGAGCAGTAGTGGCTCGGAAGAGCAGTAGTGGCTCGGAAAAGCAGTAGTGGCTCGGAAGAGCAGTAGTGGCTCGGAAGAGCAGTAGTGGCTCGGAAGAGCAGTAGTGGCTCGGAAAAGCAGTGGTGGCTCGGAAGAGCAGTAGTGGCTCGGAAAAGCAGTAGTGGCTCGGAAGAGCAGTAGTGGCTCGGAAGAGCAGTAGTGGCTCGGAAGAGCAGTAGTGGCTCGGAAGAGCAGTGGTGGCTCGGAAGAGCAGTAGTGGCTCGGAAGAGCAGTGGTGGCTCGGAAGAGCAGTAGTGGCTCGGAAGAGCAGTAGTGGCTCGGAAGAGCAGTAGTGGCTCGGAAGAGCAGTAGTGGCTCGGGAGAGCAGTAGTTGCTCGGAAGAGCAGTAGTGGCTCGGGAGAGCAGTAGTGGCTCGGGAGAGCAGTAGTGGCTCGGAAAAGCAGTGGTGGCTCGGAAAAGCAGTGGTGGCTCGGAAAAGCAGTGGTAGCTCGGAAGAGGAGTGGTGGCTCAGTGGTAACGACCGTGACTTGAAAGATGTAGGTTTGAACCCAGACAAGCGCTTTACTTTGTGTAAATGATTTAATCACCACTGTTCTCAAAACGATGAACAAAAATACCGTGAGGAAACCGCCATGTCCTAGAACCAAAAATTCGAAAACACATGTGTCATCTACCAACCCGCACTGAGCTCGCGTGGTGGATGGCCCTCTCCTTCTCACTGAGAGGAGGCCTGTGTCCCAACAGTGGGAACAGGCTGAATATGCTTATGCTAAAAACTCAACGCACCAAGGAAGCTTTTATAATCTGACATGTAATTTTCAGTTAAAATGATTATATATGTACGTATGTATTTTTTTTCACTAGTGAATCTTTATTCAACAATAAAAAACACAACCTAATTACGAATCCTCTAAAAAAAGAAACACAAGACCGTTATATCCGCTCTTCAGCAAACCCACAAAGGCCTTTTTATCGGCCATTGACAACAATAGATTGAGGTCAGACTGCCTTTGTCAGAACTACGGCCCTGAGGGTCATTGTTCTGACATCGAGTGGTGGTAAGATATCTTTGGCTTTAGTAGTTAAGTGGGCGATGAGATGTTGCTTAGTGTATCGGCGAGAAGATGAAGATTTTTTATGAATCCCTACAAGGAATTGGATGGAATTTAATGAAAATATTTTTGATTGAGTTCGAGAAAATCTTAAAGGATAATGCTGAATGCGTTATGAGGACAATGAAAAACATTTATCCTAACTAATATTAAATATGCGAAAGTGAGTTAGTTTGTTTATTTGTTACGCTTTCTCGCTAAAACGGTTGGCGCATGGGAAGGCCATAACCTGGGTTAGGACATAAGATATTTTTTATCCCAATATTCATTATTATTATTATTTTTAGTTTTTAGTTATTCTCGGGACCCTGGGGTCCCAGTTCTTTGGAAGGCGTACGAGGGGCCGAAGTCAACTCGCAGAGGCCCGTTAGACTTTTTAATTAAATGAGGCACCAACCGACGATTATCCCAGTATGTACTATGCAAGTGCACCCAAGGACAACCCCCGGTTGGTGTAGGACTATTGCACGATATGGAAACAAAGATATTGGAAACTATAGGTTTGGGTGGCTAAAGTTGACTGGCGTCCTGGAACTAAAGAAGGACCATGGCCTCTGCCTAATCAATGTTTCATATGTACCCGGATAAAATATGGCAGGGGGTGACTTGCACACTCAATAATGGGCCCCCGAAAACTGTTGCTAGCACATAGTGACGTAGCGACAAGGGGGCAACATGTCCTGAGGTGCTTGAGGAGTGGAGAGGTATTCCACGGCTTTCAGAACAATCCCAGAGCCCGGAAGATGTTCAAGATCCCTACGAGCACTTACTGGAATACTTCCTTCCTCCGAGCACGTTTGCTCTAGCGAATCTCCAATCAAGCCGGGCAAAAAAAAAATTTTTTTTTTAAAATATATTTTTATATTAGTCTCGATGACTTATGCGGGTGAAACCGCGGGGCGCAGCTACGTGTTTATAATTTATAGGTAAGCCTACTATAAGTAGGTACGTAAGCGAAATGTGGATGTACTATATCTCTCTACCCAAACCTTTGGGGAATACATAAAATAATAAAATAAAGTAAAATGCGGGTGATTTAACTTTATAGTAGTTTTGTTTTGGGCAATACCTTTTACAAAACCTATTTACGAGTTAATTGCGATTAAATCTACTATTTTAAAGGTAGTATAATGTAAGTCGATTACCCTTTAGGTAGCTGAGAGGCCCTTTGTGCTAATTTCCACTATCAAGCTTGACTACACACGCATAAATCAAAATTGATATTTCCACGCACCGAATACGCCTACGCCGTAGCTGCGTAGCTGTCTACGAAACTCGTAGCGTTTGCTACGTCGTAGCAAGGCCAGCGCTACGGTTGACTGGGTCATTTGCGTAGAACTCAGTGAACCGGATGACCACTGTGCTTGACATTTGTCAGGAGCCTCTGATTGATATTAGTTTCTAGAAATGATGATGTTGATTCTGAGATGTCACTATCGCAGGTAGTCGTATTTTGTATTTTTTTTAATTACTATTTCCAATTCTCTATTTATAGATTTAATTACTAATTAATTTCATAACCAGTCGTGTTTTTATTGCACCCGGTAGACGCTTCGTATTTAAATTCATTTAGAGTCATCATGTTGTGAGTACGTTGCCTTCGGCTACAAAGATCAAGATGTAACTTGATAGGTTTGGTAGGTACCTACTTAAAAGGAGATAGTCATCTTTGTTCGGCGATTAGGCCCTCCAAAGATTGTGGCATCTGTTAATGAAACTCATGTTCATTTCTTCCTTATGATCTCTAGATTACAGTGGTAGTAATAATTATAGTTTGTCTATACGGAATACTGAGAAATACGATCATAGGTAACCCAAGAATTCACTAAATGAGCTATTGTTATTTAGTGAGTAGATTGGCTTCACTGGTTTAATTTAGTCAAATAGTGCACTGTTCAGTAGCAAATAGTAGGAATATAGGTGTTTTGAACGGTTCATGAAATTAAAAATCACATTGATTGATTTAGACTCAATGAAAAGTTAACTTACAAGTCTTACAAAAATATCAATAATTGTTCTCCAATTTACTACACCTACGAAAATAATCGAAGAACATTACACAAATAATACCCACTAAATACATTCTTCAATTTGTCACATTTCCCCCTTCCATGTGTGAGTGTGAAATGCGACGAAGAAACACTTAGTCACCTTTTTTCCAAACATTTTTATCTTCATCCTCAATACCCCGATGAGATCAATTTGGCGATCATTTTCGTTCGCAGCTCGTCATTAAGGTGTTTCAGCATCTGTCAGTATTCAGTCCCCTCAGGTAGCTGATAATATATCACTGCCGCCAATCATTTATGGGGTGAAGAATGTGGGGAAGAAATTTGGATGCGGCACTTTTAATGTGTCGACTTATTGCGATAAGGTTTTTGCTAGTTCGCTGTAAAACACCACATTCCTAAAACAATACATTCTCTTGTGTCTAAACGGACCCTGGCCGCTGTGTGGTCACAGTTCTAACCTAACCTAACCTACCTTTTAGCCATTTTTATTTGCTACTTAATTTTTCGTAAATTCTGTGACTTTTGTGTTACAAAAGGATAAAGGGTGGCGAACTAACCTCAACGATCAAACAAAATAACAAGTGACAAGGACAATGACAATGTAATGCTTACAGCACTTTAGCCGGGTCGAGGCAGCGCCACTATTATGGCGCAAATGGTTGCACTCTATACACTTCCTTTAATTTAACGACATCCAAATTTTTCAGAAATATTTTTTATTTCAACTATCTCTGCTCGATTTTTTTAAGCATACACGCAATTAATTGCCTTGTCCATTCTACATACTTTTCAGTTTGGTTACATATACACGAAAAATTGTCTGAAATAAATGTCTGTACAGACGGGGGGAGGCTGCATAGACATTTATTTCGACGTCCATTTATTATTTTGACGCGAAACGTCTAAGTAAGCCGTACGTTCGTTCAATTCACATTTTCTTCAAGATCTTATTTTATAATTACCTATGAATGTTTTACTCTCGCAATTTATTAGGGGACTGCTTTGTAGTATGTATTTTTAGTAAGTAGGAACATTACTAGTAGTAGTAGAATAGATGATGATAGATGGTCAACACTAGTGGACTGTAATTGCGTCTGATAGCGATCTCTATAACTTACCTTAGATATAAGCACATGTGCATTATTGTTACATTGTTTTATCAACATGATACATGGCGCAGTCGTAATTTTTTTCATACCGTACCATCTTTAGCTTTGCCATTTTTGTTTTTCTAGTTTTGGCCTCGGACTGAGATCCCGTTGGAGGCCGAAACGATTGTAGTCTAGTAAACCCGAAATAAATGCATGTGTGTGATAAGATAATCCTCACACACTGACTTATTAATCTACCTATTACAATATTTGTAAATATGTGAGAATCATGTATCTATCACATAAGTAATTAATTTATCTTAATTAATGTTGCTTTCTTTTTAAATTCTTTTTACCTAATTGTGGTATAGTAATTATTATTTTTATTTTTAGATGCATCGTATTCACATATAATTATATAACTAATGTACCTACATATACAAAAATATTGTAAAACATTTTAAAAGAGTAACGGTGGAGTTTCTTGCCCATTCTTCTCCATTCGAAAACTACCTTTTGTAAGGGGCGACTAGAATCAATTAAATTTTTTGTAATTTTTGACGTTCAAAAGTGCCTTGCAAGGGCCTATTTGAAATAAATGATTTGATTTTGAATCGTTAAATATCCATGTGTATTTTCGTGCCTCACGAAAATGATACTAACAATAATTATTATTTTGTAACTTGTAACTACGAGTAAATCAACTAACGATATCTATCTGCTAGTGCTGTGCACTTTTAAGTAATGAATTCACAATACCTAAAACTGTATGTGATTTTTGTTTGTGTATGTTTTAGTGATTATGTCGTTGAGGTGCCATATCAATAAATAAATAAAAATAAATTGAAACATATTTCCCGTCATCATTTTTATTTCGTCTGCCAATCACTCGGCCGTATATCACATGTGATATGAGAATAAATACGTAAAAAAATTTGTTTCGAATGCCGTCGTTAACAAACACAAAGAATTTCATTTGTACCGGGATATTGCTATTTGAAGTAACACATCGCAGGCAATATTTAAAAAAAATCGAGAACATTTTCTGTGAGTAAAATTGTAATAAACGAAGTTCAAATTCATCGTGTTTTTTCAGGCAGAAAGTTACTGAAACATGTTTCCTTTGCTTTTACACATTTTTGGTTTGCTTTGTAAATTATAAACAGGACATAATCTCACGCCTGTATTCACAAAAGCCATAGACAAAGGTATACACCCATATTTCACCAGTTATGTTTAAGTTCCATTTAATACGGGCGAGCATATTGCCATCAACGGGGCACTAATCCAGACTCCGTGCTGCTTCTGAGAAATTCCGTAAGGAAAAACTATTGATAATACTTTGCTCGACCTATACCGGGTGCAAAACCGACTTGTTGAAACCTGGATACAAAGCTCAGCAGTCTCGCTAGCGACCTCTAGACAAGCAACCCGTAGAATATAGGAAATACAAGAATTCATTTTGATTGGCTACCTTCAGTAACGTCCATCAGCTCCTAGATTGTGCAGCCAGCAGGAAATGCCGCACACGATATTAAGTGCCCCATTGTTTGTAGGACAGCACCACATTTACACTCCAGGACGGAGTTATCTGTGAATCTCCACCTGAACCGGCTTTTTTTTGCCATTGTTTTAATTATGAGCAAGAATGAAGTTTGTGTAATATGTTTTGCGACTACACATTGATACAATATTACGAAACAAACATTGAAGTCAATTGTTGTCGTTGAATTAATCTTTTTTAAGGCTGACTGTAGAAATATAAATAAATATAAATGTACACAGTAAACATTTGGCTATCGATCTGCTACTGGCAAACGTTCCAGTTGATTATTCAGCGTATTTTCCTTTATGGTTTATGTGGTTATAAATCTCTGACGACTTCACGCGTTCGTGACGTGGTGGGGTCGCAGTATCAGTGATTTTGATGTAATAGTTTTATTTTAAGATGGTACTGCAAAAAGCTTGATCTTCTTCTTTCCGTGTAGTTAGTGACTAATCTGGTGTGAGAGTTTTTATGCCGCCCATAGCTTCACATGCCGTCGAGAAATATCGCCCTGGCATGCCGGTTTCCGCACAATGTTTTCCTTCACCGTTTTTGAATCTTTCGTAATTAACATATTATTAAATCTTATAAAGCAATGATGGATGTTGTGTAGCAATTGGAAGTTTCACATTTTTATAGGACATTTTCATTTTCAGTTTTTTGTTTTTTTTCTTTGTTTTTCTACGCGTTGGAATGGGCAACTAGCTTCATATTTCTGACTGACCGACCCCTTGACAATTCAAAAGTACCTGTAATTGGTTTATTTGAAATAAATGCTTTGAGTTTGAGTTTGAGTATGAGTTTGGTCAGACTAAAACATATTGTTTTTGATTAGGTAGTTGTTTCTAAATAACGTAACATTTGATGAAACTAATGAACCCCAATTTATGTGATGTACAATAAAATGTGTTTATTTAAAAGATAAATTTATTAATTAGTATAGAATATTCTGCCTTTCATGAATACTCGTCTTCTAGTAATCTGACCTAAATTCTTACGAACATGCATGTTCTCGTAAAGTAACTAAGTACTATCGCGGTCACGCACGCAGATCTTACCATTTTGAAAACATAATCCCGTCGACAGGATGATCATATCTGTTTACCGCACCTTTTTTTTGTAGGTAAGCGTTACTATAGTGGCCGAGCGCTGCAAGCAGGAATAGTCCTTACGGTGATCAGATCCGCGATAGTACATATAATCCATACATGTAATAAATCCAATTGACATTTCGTCACAAATCGCTGCCACTGCTTCCCCACCCAGATATTTATGTAAAAGCTTTATGAGTCAATCCAGTGACTTACGCTGGATGTTATTATGCGTTCCGTTTTTATGTCACTTTCATTTGGCAGCAGGCACGACATCAACTATTTTTGTACGATCGACGTGCTCGTAAAACGAAACGCAACGTTCGGTGTCGCATTGAATTTTATGAGAATTAAGGCATTTATTTAGTGAATGTGTTGTGGTATCATCTTTTAGGGCGCTGTTATGTGGGTGTAGACCTTCCGGATTTACTGTTTGTGGAAGTATTGTGAAGATACCTTATGAAAAATGGTATGTGATTTCTGTTTCTCTGTTAAAATTGGCCATAGTACAGTCAGTGGTTGCTATTAGTGGTGAAGGGTGGGCGTTTTGGGGGACTGTCTGATGTAATTTTGACGTTCGAAAAGTGCTGATTGTCAGCCTAGTTTGAATAAATGACTTTTGAATTTGAATTTGAATTATTTTATTTATTACTAGTTAATGCCATGTGTTGCAAAGCATTTTTTTGTTAGGAACCTTCTCTGGCGCGCACACAACAACTTACCAAAGTTTTACCACAATCTGTCGAGCCAGTTTCGAGTTCTTGCGAGACTAACGCACGGCAATTTATTTTTATATACATATATATAGATGGATTGTAGCAGTTTATTAGCAGAATACACTACATGCTATTACAAAGTATTAACATCGAAAGATCACTGAAAGTCTCAAGAGATACCCTGATCAGAAACCAGGATTTCTAGAGCAGGCTTGATGATCATCAATGCTCGTTCCAATCTTTCCTTTTTCTAAAGGAAAAAAATCCTTTTACATTATTGCGGGAAAATCACAGACAAAAATCATTATTCTTACTATCCCACAAAAACAGGCAATTTCTCCCCACCAATTTCAAACCAATAGCTATCCTACCATCCCCATAAAGCCACGCACCCATATCGTGCTCAAAGCTATAAATACTAGCATTTCGTCAAACTTCAAAGCTGCGATTAACTCATAAACATTCGGACGACTGTTCGTGTCGCAGATATGTCGATAGACACGCCAACCGAATATTTGTAAAGTATTGAAATTCGTTTTTTTGAAAGTGGAAGGTAATTTGAGTGATTTTGAAAGTGATTGTTATAATTTGTTGGGTTTGTGAATGTGTTATGGCCTTCAATGTATAGATAGTGCCATCCACGAAAACGCGCCGCACTCCGCTCCGTACTGTACTGGTACTGAACTCATCATCTCATCATATCTATTTCGTAACATTAAAATCCCTCCTGATCAATCATGGGCACACACACATACACACACACACACACGCACACTTACGCTCACACTGAGACACAAACACTCGCAAACTCTATACAGGCTTCTTTTTACCATTTTTAATTTATTTTACTTTTTTGTTGTTACCATATTCTTTTTATTTTTGTTAATCTTTTTGCATAAGATTCTGTAATATCTCCTACTGGGACAGGGCACTGGCTCTTGTAACACAGGTACACCTAGCACAGGAGTCAGGGACTTCACACTATTTTGTAGCCATTTCTTGTGTAATAAAGATTATTATTATTATTTAAAATGTCTTCGACATATCTTATTATTTACTAAGGTAGGTACAGCTTCATCATCATCATCATCAGTCTATAGTAGTCCACTGCTAGAGACCCCTCTCCGATTGCACGCTATTCAGCTCGATTCTCGGCAACTCTCATCCAGCTGTTACCAGCCACCTTGCGAAGATCGTCGCTCCACCTAGCCTGAGGGCGTCCTACCTTACGTTTGCCGATTCGCAGTCTCCACTCAAGATCACGTCTACCCCAGCGGTCATCAGTTCTACGGCTAATATGGCCGGCCCATTGCCACTTCAGCTTGCTTATTCTGTGAGCTTTGTCAACAACTTTGGTTTTCTGCCGGATCACCTCGTTTCGGATTCGATCCCTCAGAGGGAAGAGTGGGGCGCGTCTTCGTGGATGGCACTATCTGTATCGGAGCCGTAAGAAACTACAGGGGGCCTAGACACTTGTCTAGGACCTTTTGTTTCTTCGTTTCTTATTTCTACAACGACTTTCAACACGATTGACATAGGCTTTTTGGTAGCTTATTTCAATTCAATGTCACTTTGTCTGGCCGTAATGTGGAGGTTACCATCATATACAAAAACCCGATATACCAAGATGTTACAAGTCAAACAAAAATCTAAATATAATTTCAAAGTTACTCAGTCAGTTAGTTAGTGAGAAAAGTCATTTGCATTTTCATTGCGAAAGTAGATTTAATCCCAGAATAAAGAGCAGATGTTACTCAAGAGAATTACGAACTTATCAAAAAAACGAGTGGTACCTACTTATACGAACTCGACTCGTGAAGTCCGTCCATATTTTTAATAACTTCAAAATCTTTCCCATCAAAATGCGACATACCTACATAAAATCCTCAAACATTAATTGAGTTATCAAGCCACTTCGCATTTCAAGCCAGAGAAAGACAGCAAAATTCCTGCATACCTCCATCTCTTTTTACAACTTCATAAACCAGTGGACAGTTGGTCAAAAGATTTATGTTCGGGAGGTTTATCACCTTGACCATTACATTCGGGGGCTTAAAGAGATAAACTGAACTCTTAACTGGCATAAATTAGGCTTCTGTGTGAATGTGATAAATGTGAATTTATGAGGTTTACGAGAAAACCCAGAGGACGTAATTGTGTAGACTTTACGAGAAATTATTATGGTTAAACTGCATTTGTTTGTGTACTGGTGATGTTTCATTGCTTGAAGTCTGAACTGGACAATTGCAGATTGTCGTTTGTTTAAGTACTTATTGTTTATTTTTTTTTATTTCTCATCACTTTAGGGCTTTAATACGTTGCTGTATTCACCAACAAACGTATGCCAATAACTGTTAATTAGAGCTCGTGAATTCAAAATTATAAAATTTCAGATAAGAGTGACACTGGCTGGTGACTGTTACTCTAGCAGAGCCTCGCATCGATGGTTGCGTGGCGGATGTGTTCTAATGACGAACTGTTATATTCCGGCAGCAGCTGAAGAATTGTTCGATGTAGTTGAAGCTTCTGAACCACTAATACGATGACCACTTGTAAAGGATATCCTGCGCTGATAAGTATGTTTTATTTTCCGAAGTGTCTATCATTATTATTTTGTTGCCTCTGTCCACAGTTTTAGGTAAGTACGTCGTGTGCCCATTTCACTTCAGCGTTTTGAATAAATAAGTCCACATTTTGTGTAGTCAGCATTCGAAAATACCTGTCTTGTCAGGAAAACTGCACAATTCTTCCTTATAAAACGTTCACAGAGTAAATTTTCCATTCAACCTTATTAGAGATAAGCTGAGAAGAACGGGGAAGAATGTGCTCTCCGAGAGTATTCTAATTAATGTTATACATCAAGGCGACGGTTCTTCTCCGACAATGTTACGACTTTTGCGTCAAAGTGAGGGTAGACATGAATCTGTGGAGGTTGGGACTGTTGTGGATTTTTTTTAAATCAAATTTCTTAAGCTATATTTATAAATAATTATCTTATATATATCTTAATAAATACCTAAGTTCGGTTTCTTATGCAAAACGTTGTAAAACCTTAGCAAAAACGCTCTTTCAAACTTTTGGTAGCTTTAAAATAATGTTGTAATTTTGGGGTTTATTTATAAAAAATGCTTAAAGTTAAGTACTGTTTAACCATATTTTTTTTACGTTTAATTGTCTCTTAAATCTAAAGCAACGTTTATAAACAAAGGGTATAGAGTCTACTAAAATACAGAATGGGTTTCATTTGATTAAAAAAATGGAGTTGATTTTGTATGAATTTACCTGCAAGATAAGTTAACAGGAACTTACCCAGTTCTAAGGAACATGTCAATAATATTCCATTCATTACCATTTACTTTATTATATAGGTAATCCAATCTCACAAAACAACAATGTTTCCAGTAGTTTACTACCCACCCAATAACATCGAACGTCTTGAAAACTACTCGAAGACGGGACTCCTACATTATCCGAGATTGATGGCATCTCTCCAGAAGGTAATTCGTTTACGTAGTTAGACGGATTACGTCGGGAAGTAAAGAGATTTGTTCAAGACGAGACTGTGTTTTGATGTATTACGTGTAGTAATGTGATTAGCGAATCTCCATAACTTTGAGAGAATGGAAATTATGATTATTATGTTTTGATTTTGATGTTGAACTTTTTGTAATTAAGTTTTTGGAATCAGGCGACGTGGAAAAGCTTTTAAAATGGGAATAATGAAACTGAGTAACATTGATTTGAAAACTAGATTTCTTAGATGACATTTTCATCAGATCAAAGCCGAGCTTTGTTTAATTACTTCTTGTTGAAATCCATCTGTGAAAGGCGGACAAAAACAGATCTAGAAACATACCTACCTACTAGCTAAAAGACACTACAAAACCTCGAGCAACTAACAAAAATAACATCAGACAAATTAACAGCTAACATGCAAATCAATTATACAAATTGGAAGCATCTTCACCGAGCTAATTAACTAAACCACATCACTGCAATCATTGGATTATTCAAATTAACGCTAGTCCCCTAACCGCTACCAATTGATTCAGAATTCAATTGAATTGAAAAAAATCGGGAATTAATTGAACCCTTGAGTCCTACCCTTACTATCGGGACGTGGAAATTTTGGTAAAAAAGTACCTTAAGTAATGAAGGACGGTTCTTGTGCATGAAATGAAATATTTAGTTCAGCTAGATGAGTTATGGTGTGGTCCAAAATATAGGAGAGAGCTGTTTCGACGAGAGAACGCCATAAACTTTTGTAAAACAAAAAACAAAGTAAAGTGTAAGTTAAATATTAGTTTAGACGGTTTATAAGCAGCAGATTTTTACGGATGACGGGATGGTGTGTAATTTATAATTCCTAATGACTCGAAACAGTCTCATCGCGACTTTAACACAATATTTAAATCACCACTTCAGAATCGGTACTTCACTTCACTTTCGGTTAACTAATGAAAATCAGCAACAGCATTATGCTGTGTGGAAGCCTTCTTGTCACAGTCACGACGCGCGGCTCTGCCGACTATTTCTTTTGTGTGCTCGTGATTATAGAGGTTTTTGTTTTTGTCTTCGAATTTATATGTGCACGTGTTTCTGTGAAAAATCAAACCTATTTTTTTTGTTTCACTTGAATAATTCATAAATCTAATATTGGATGTAATTATTACAACAAAAACATTTTAGGACTACCGATAGTTTATTTAAAGTGGGAATATAAAATAAATCTGTACCCATACACTCTGACCTTAATATTTCAAGTTACCGAACCCGCTCCCGCTTCATCTCCTAACTCAAACTCCCTAAAAGGGTTGACTAAACTGACAGCTGCAGCATCAGGAACAAGTAATTAAATATTTCATCTGATTAACAACACAAAGAGGTAGGCAGAGCTTTAGGGTGCTCACGGGGCCGACTTTTAATTCCTCCTTGAAGGAACCCAAGATTTGCGACTGACGGGTTAAGAAAAAAAAAAGATTTAATGGCGAAAAGGGGTGGATGTACTATGAGTTATTACGTTAAATATTAATCGGTTTTGTCGTTTTTCCGGTTGGATTAGGAAAGTAGAGGACTTTGTAATTTGATGGGCGTGGTTAATTTTTTTTTTATTGATGGCTAGAGTAATTAACTAAAAAAAATTGTATGTCCCTTTTTTCCAAATTACGTCTATTCTACCAAGAATCTCATAAGGGGCGAGCTGATTTAATTTTAATTGCAAAATGAATTAGCTATATAGAGAATTCCAGATGAAAAGTAACGCAGCAATCGTAAAAAAGTTAAGCAATCTGTCCATCAAACTTTCACTTTTCACTGCGCCATGAAAAAGTTTTTTAAACCCAACTTCTAGGTATAACACATTCCCGATAACATTGTCACGAAACAAAACAGAAAAAAAAACGGAAAAACAAAACAAAAACTTGAGACAAAACGGCATAGATTAACATTTTTACTGTTAATAAATTTCAACAAAGAAACTTAAGGATTTCATTTGGTAGTAACGAAACGGTGGACAAAGGGTTTTATACTTCGGAACTTCCGAAGTTACCCGAAGTTACTCGAAGTTACCCTCCAGTTTTAAGGGTTTTAACGACAACACTTCTAGTTGTACCGCTGTAGTGAGGCAAAGATAATTTCTTACAGCCTATTCGCCTTCAAGAAGGGTTTACTTAGGTAAGGGTATATTTTAACTCGAAATGGGGACAAAGTTCTTGATGAAATTTCTTGATTAAAATTTTGGATTTTTGTTCGTAAGAGAATGTTGGAGAGTAGATAGTAATATGTAGCTATAGTTATGAAGGTAAGTGTTCCATATTTTTTCCGATTAACGCAAGAATGTGAGAAAGGTTTCAATGTTACACCAAAATAATGTTTATCTATGCTAACAAGAGGGCTCAGACCAGTGTCAATCACTTTCAAAGCTCTTCGTATTTCTATAAAGACGTTCAACAGGATTGACAGGCTTTTCGGTACCTTCATTATTAACCTATAATGTTCCCACTGCTGGGCCACAGGCCTCCTCTGTGCGAGAGGGAGGGAGGGGGCTATTAACTACCACGCGGGCTCAGTGCGGGTTGGTAGATGTCA
This sequence comes from Agrochola lota, assembly GCA_947364205.1. Lineage (NCBI taxonomy): Eukaryota > Metazoa > Arthropoda > Insecta > Lepidoptera > Noctuidae > Agrochola > Agrochola lota. The sequence goes on from OX376228.1 coordinate 18,560,906, forward strand.
TATGTCTTCGAATTTTTGGTTCTAGGACATGCTGGTTTCCTCACGATGTTTTCGTTCACCGTTTTGATAGCAGTGGTAATGAAATAATTTACACAAAGTAAATCGCCTGGCAGGGTTAGAACCTACGACCTACAACTCTGGTAAGTCGCGCCCGTTACCACTGGGCCACCACTACTGCTTTCGATAACTTCTACTCTAATAGATTACTGAGTTTTCCATAATAGTTATCGCTGATAGACTGTCGTTTGGCCTTCCTCGCAAGTCAAGACTTCATTAAATGAAAAACCTCACCACAAAACAGTATTTTTTTATAAAGAAGAATTTCCTTGCATGTAGATTTTGTAAGATTACCATTTACATGCAAAGAAAAGCGTTGCTTCACGTGTTAATAAACACGAGCTCATCATAGCCACCCTACAAGGCGTCCATATTTAATCACGGCGCTGCACCGGCCGATAAATCGTGCGCCAAAATTGTGAAGGATCTTGCCTTCTATCAGTTTATGAGCGCCTGGTACTTCTTGGAGGGAACGTAAATTATATACCGGGTTCCTGGGACCACGGCTCAATGTGTGAACCATAAAATGGTTAAAATTGTTAAACATAGGTAGGTATTAATATTTTACTTTGCGAAAGGTATTAATATTAACAAAAAGTAATATTTGATTTGATAAGTGTTAAATGCGCTTTTCCTTTAGTCTGGTTGTGAATGATGTAAAAAAATATTTTTGGATAGTTGTTTTAACCCGTTACGTTTTCCAAAAAAACATCCATCTTTATCGGACCTATTTTGGGTAAAGTGGGCTAGCCAATGCTGATGCATTGTAGCCAAGATGCAGATGCAGCTGATAGCACTGTTTTACCTCGAATTTTCCGTCTGCAAACTGCATTGTAAATATTACCTGTAACAAAAAATAAAACCATATTAGCATACAGATTCTATAATCTCAGTAAAAAACTGCGTATCAAAACTTTACAAATTCAATTGACAAACTGTTCACAACTTAAAATTTAAGCTGCTATCAAGAAATTTAATTTCCTGTCTTTTCAGTCTCCTGCCGAACTTCAAATAGAATATTATCCAACATTTGTGCGAAATCAAACGGGAGCCAATCAAAATTATAATAACTGTTCAGGTGTTGACCAGTTTACGTAGACCCCTGAGTTTCAAACAATCTCTCTTCAGTCTGTAGAGTTATATGAGGTCGGCAGCGGCAGAGAAGTTCGGGTTAGCCTGGTCAAATTTACGTGTTACATCGGCTGGCGTTATTGAAAGGCATTTTTGCTACGTTGACACTTTATTATAGCATAAAAGGTGTATTAATTAAATGTTATGAACAAAGTAAAACAATGTTCGATGTTGTGCAGCTTTATTATTTTCCTTTATGAAGTGTTGCTGTGAATTTTAATATAAGTGTTAATAATTATGAACAAAATTATTTACCTATTCATAGTCATATTTTGGATGAACGCTAAAATTATTAATACTCTTATAGCCAACGAGTAAGGCATATGATATACGGTCCTAAATGTTACTTGATCTACCAATTTTGATCACGATTGTCATATTAAATTTAAAAAACTGAACGATGGTAAATGGCGATTTTTATCTCTGTATTTTGTAATGTCAGAGAAATTGTTCGTTCATCAAATTGACTAGGTACCATTTTTTTATATTCTCTTTCATACAACATGGCAATGCTGCTAGCTTTTTGGGGACTTTTCCTGTTGACATTGATGCGCTGTCATTTTGTGATGCCCTATTATTATTTTCCCTCCTTTTTTATATACTTTTACTTATTATTAATTTAAGTCTGTAAATTTTAAAATTATGTAAATAAAATCTTAAAAAAACTACCAATTTAAATTGTCAGTATATTCGAATTACAACTGTAATTTTTTGACAGATGTATGAAATGGCTATAACATGACAAATTGACGTCGTAATTTCCTTTACTGACTACAACTACGAAGGCATAAGACAGTTAAGTCGATTTTTTTTATCTCGAACGATTTTTCGGTGAATATCTTCTATATATTTATAACCTTATACTTTACAATTCTTTATATTTAAATACAGAAGAGAGTCCCTTTATAAACATGCTATACATAAGAGGTCCCTTACCGGGTAATCTACCAAAAATATATTCATTAAAAGAAATCCCAAAAAGCAACGTCCAATTTTGCAAATTAAATAAGAATCTTGAAGCCCTCTTTACCGAACAATTTCCTCCATTTAAAGCTACTAAAGTATTGGAAAGCATCCTTATTAAATTATAAAAAAGAAGCAGTTTTACGTCTCCTGTGTTTACCATCTTCCCCTTAAAGAGGGTTGCCCATGGGAAAATAATTAGTTCACAAAGTTTCCTATTAAAATTCGGTTTATTTAGCCATTAAGCCATTTGACGACGTATAAACCGTTTTGCCTAAATATTAAAATTATGCTGTATATTTAAAGGAGTTTTTGATTTGTTTGTTTGTGGTGCAACTTATCGTTTTGAGCGAATATCTTTTAAGGGCACATACGCTAAATAAAATCGTATTTTTTTTTCTATTTTGTAGTTGAATTTTCAAAACTTACTAACAGCAATCAATATTTAATGTAAATGTGTGCTTGCCGATTTGTGAAATGAAATGAAATGATGATATGATTTTATTTTCTGTAAATAGGTTTGTACAAATACTTTTACTGCCAATAATGTTTTAAAAACTAGATGAGGTCGAAGATAAATAAATTGTTTATCAGAAAAATATGAGATAAACAGAATGTCGGTGCCGTTAGACCCCTTATTTTTAAACGTTACGACATTTTATATTAAAAATAAAATTGAGTAAAAAATTAGTTGTCTACTTTTGTAATACATATTTCGAATACTATATTATATACTATAATATATATTTACCTTATAAAATAAGTTCATAACTTAAACCGCTTGCAGAGTCTCTCTAGGGAGATTAGTAGCTTATTTAGCCTCACTTCAATATTCATGATTTGTTTGCTAAACTCCGCTGTAAGAATGTTCAGGGACTTAGGAAACTATGTCAGAAGCCGCAGATTTTGTCTTTGGACGAATTTTATAATGTGTTTTGATATTAAAATTTTAAGGGGGAGTTCGATTAAGTTAGGAAGTATTTTGATAATGGGTGCTCAGATGCTATATTTAGTTGCATTTTGTAATACGATTTTGTACTGGGTGTTCGGCAGACGGTTGAACATACGAAAATCCGTTTTTTTTTCATCTACAGTAACTGTAGACTTTTATAAAATCTTATTTGATGTAAATGATTGCTAGAAAATTAAATACGGTCCTTTAAACTACAAACAACTTAAAAATAAATACCCAAAGCCCGACTTTGATCTGCGTTAAAACAAAAACTTAGAATGATAGAGCAGTTCTAAGTTTAGGAAAACATCTTTGGTTCATGCCTGTTCTAAAGGTATGCAATATGCACAATTTCTTTTAAAACAACTAGAATAATTCGCCAATTTTAACTGCCTGGGCCTTTTTTCACGGAACTCTACATTTGCGAAAAGTTAAATTAATTACAAGCAAAAATGTTTTTGACATGTTAGATTCTACAATTATTCTAGATGAAAACAATAAAAAATGTTGCCAGTTTTGTTTTTTTTAAATGAAATTATTTACGTTTGAAGTTTTAGCAACTAAAATATAGGAGCAAAATTTGAAAAAAAAAAAAAAAAAACCGAGTGACCTGGGTCTTGTTATTGGGCCTAAACACGTAGCAGACGGCCCCACAGATCCGTCATTTTCGTATGTTCAGCCGTCTGGCTAACACCCATATAGCTTTGAAAAACAATGTTAATAATTACTATAGATAGACCCTTGAAATATAGGAACTTAAATCCTGTTCCATGAGAAATCTAAGGCCTAACATGTTGTCTTTGAAAGTATTGTTGCTACCAATTCATAATGTTTTTGAACGTTATTATTAAATCAGGAAGTATTATGTTCACTGCCTGCATAAAGAAAGGTCCATCTCACAAAAGTGGTGAAGAACAGTACCTTAATTGCGTAACACACGATCAATCAGAATCTGAATCGTTTTCAAACAGATTGCTAAACCATTGCTCCATAAGTTCGAAAAAAAATCTGCTCAATAACGTAAATAACGCAATTAATGTTATTGAACTGTCGAAATTAAACAAATTAGTCGGAATCGTTTACGAAAATGTGTTGCGTAATTAGCTAAATAGCAGGTAACTTCGCTATATGTCATAAGTAATACGACGCCAAAGGAATTGCTGATCACTTTTATTTTATTTTTATAGGCTTACGTTGTCCTTTTCACCATTTATAAAACACTAAACTCAGTTAATTGCCTAACCCACAAAATAAAAAAGCGTACTCACAAATTAATAGTGTGACGTTTAGAATATGATTATCAACCCTTCTCCTCATTGTCTGTCACAATTATAACCCTTGCGCGCTCGCGTGACAAACGTGCGCTTAAATCGAGGTACGTGACTGTCATTATTCAGTGAGGATTTTTTTATAAGGCATATTTTGAATACCTTATTAGGGTAGGTAATCATTTAGAACGCAAAATATGCAATGTAGTAGATGTTAATTCGCTTGAATAAATCAATCAATCCTCTCACCGAGAGAAGGCCTGTGGGGAACATTATAGATTGATTATGATGTTATGAATCAATCAACCTGCTTAGCCTTTCTCCAACTATATTGGGGTCAACTTCCAGTCTAACCGTATGCAGCTGAATACCAGTATTTTACATGGAGCGACTGCCTGTCTGACCTCCACAACCCAGTTACTGGGTAACACGATACCCCTCGGTAAAACTAGTTGTCGGACTTGCAGTCTTCTGACTACACGTAACGACTGTCAAACATTTTCGAATGACAGCTGGGACCAACGGCATAACGTGCTTTCCGAAGCACGGGTGGGTCTCCATATGTTCACCCATACACGGACCGACCTCGAAAATTCGCTTGTGTTTATTGCTTGGCTTTTCTTCTTTTTTTTTGGGTGTGAAATTATCAAATAACTTCTCCCGCTCTGGGCAGAGCGGGAGGGTGTGTCAGACTTTTGCTGACTAAAACCCACCCGTGTTCCTTCCGTTGCCTGTGTGCCGGGGCCGCGATATCCCTTTCGGACAAACTCGCAACCCTGGCAGACAAACTCGCAACCCTGGCAGTAATTGTTTGGCTTGTGGTTTCATGACTATACCAAGAAAAATACAGACAATTGCAGCATTTTGTTTCAATGACTTTTAAACTTGATTGTGGAAAATTGGCCGAACCACAATTATGATGTTACAACATGGTGACAAGCCAACTTTTCAAATATTTTTTTCTTTAGTGACAATATTTCTTATTGTGTGGAAAATGTAGCTAGGAAGGAGCTTGATTTCAAACGTCGTCAAGTTTTAAGTGTATAGAAAATGCTATTAGGAATTTCATCGCCAAGAACATTACAATACACTTTTAAGAAGCCACTTAGAGCAATACCATACAGCAACACGAACAGCAATAACCATTCCTGTATTCAACCCTACAATACACCCCTTAGGTCTCACAGTCAAAAATATCATCCAGAATTTCTTAGCTATCTTAAAAGCAGGTAATTTAATTTCATGCATCCTGATTTCAAATAGCATCCCCTGCCAAGGATGCTCCCCTAAGCGTAATATCACATTAGAGGGGTAATTATACTCATATTTGTGTTTGGGGTCCAGTGGGGGTGAAAGGCGGTCTTCACAAAATGGCCGAGAACCTTTCGCTTTCGTTTTGGACGTTTCAAAAGCTAATTTGTGCAGAATTTTATGGAATTGGGTTTTATTTTCTTATTAGTTGTTTAGGGTTTAGGGGTTTTGGGGTTTGGGGGGGGGGTTGTCTTGAATATGTTTGGTTTTTATGATGTTTTTTTTTGTTAATTAAAATAATTAGTAACACTTTTGTGCCAATAGTATCCTCCAATTTATTAAAAGTTAATTTCTAAATTCATAATCGAATTACATGTTTAAAATAGACGTAGATTTCCGCTTAACAATTCCTAAAGAGTTATAAAAAACTCTGTATGTAAGATATCGCCACGTGGGAGTCGGAAGCAGAGTGAGCCATACCCAAGTGCCAAAGTGAACCAAGCAGTATATAAGTGGGATTTCTTAGAGGGTTTTTATGACTCTTTAGGAATAGTTAAGCGCAATAATTTACTAAATATATCTTAGTACATCAATGTATTTTATCATGGATTTCCGCAAGGTCACGCCTGAATCAATTAACATGCTTAGATACTTTTTGGCGAACTTCTGAGATGAAAGTCAAATCTGTGTTTTCCATTAAGCATGAAAAACGACCTCCAGTGTCTGGTGCAATTATTTGAGTAAAGTAATTTCTAGAAAGACTCATCTTAAAACACAAAAAAATCTTTATGGAGAGTTCCACATTGTTTTAACTTCTTGCCAAACAAGGACGAATCAGAAGCCAGTGAGCCAGAAATCAGTTTTGCAACACAGACTAATTTTGTATCTAGGTTACATTCTACCTCGTACACCGAGCCAACTTTTATATAAGCCTGAACAAGGAAAAGTTTCATAAGTAGAGCAGTGTTGGCAAAATACAGGATCCTCCACATATCTGTGTATATCTGGGTTCCGTATAAATAAAGTAAATACGTTAAGCGGGGAAGAATAATGTTTGTTGGATAAACTACTTACGGAGCTACTAATGTATGGCGCTCTTGTGGATATTTATTTGTTTTTTTTAAAGGTTTTTTATATGAGCCTGCGTTTAGGTTAAGGGTTTATTTGAATGTCTGTGGTTAAAGGATGGTTTTTAGATTTCCAAAACGTTGCTGTGACTTCTTTATTATATCTAGTAATTGTGTATTCTTTTAGTAACTAGGTATAATGAAATGAAATTGTTTATCCTGTAAAACGGATATCGGAATCACATTTTTTTCCCAAAAGTAATGTACAAAGTTATGCGCAGCATTTAAAGTGTAGGGCAAGTGCACAGAAATTTGATCAATGACCCCCATGCTAGGTGGAACCTGTGTTACACGGGTCATCCATCCGTCCATTATATTTATACATGATTACAGGTAAGTAAGTAGTACTTATTTTTTAGGGGTACAATTATGTGTTTAATTCTTGTGTGAAAAAGATGTGGTGAGTGTGTGTGGGTGTGAGGGTGTGTGGGTGTGTGTGTGTGTGTGGGTGTGTGTGTGTGAGAGGGTTCGTGTGTGTAGCGGCATGTTTATAGAGTGGACAATGTATTGGCCATATATATTGCGATTTTAATAGGTCTTCTGTTTTACTGTAGTCAAGAGTTAAAAGATATTCTTTAATTTAAGATTAACAATGATTTACACGTCATATAAAAAAAAAAGTTAGATGATCGGCGTTTCCTATCTGAATACTCTCAGAAAGAAGACCGAATAAACTCAGCGGCCACAGTCTCTTTTAAAGTCCAGACTTAAATCTATCATTTGAAGACGATGTAGATAAGGCGTCTGACTTTTGAAGAAATAACCACACGATTTGAGTGGACCAGTCCAGTTAATGCAAGCATTTTCCAGTAATCGTGGTGCTCAACTCAGAACTTAAGAAGCTCAACAACTATATCGTTTCCTAATGCTGTGGGAAAGTCTTCTCATTGTCCTTCCTAAAGTGCCTATTTTGAAGAATGACGAGCCTGCCTGTCTGTTCATAACGTCCAGTCGTCACAGTTTCAACGGTCCGTAGTGATATATGTTAACTAAACATATTTTTTTGTTTTTTTTTAAATATGACATTTTAATTTCTTCTTTAACTTCTTTATTTCATGTTATTTATTTAAATCTTAACAACCAACATTTTATTCTACCCAAAGAAGGAATACCACAGCAATAGTGGTTCATAAAACCAACACATTATCGACCAAAGTGTTGACCCTAATTGACCTATATCTATAAACATTGAGAGCTCAAAAGTCGAGCTGTCAAAACTCAATATGCCTAGCCTTTTCCCAACTATGTTAGGGTCGGCCTCCAGTCTAACCAGATGCAGTTGAATACCAGTATTTTACAGGAGCGACTGCCTATCTGACCCCTGAAACTGGGTAATACGATACCCCTTGGTTGATACTGGTTGTAAGACTTTCGGGCTTCTGTCGACCCGTAACGACTGTCGAAGATCCACGAATGACAGCCGGGACCAACGGCTTAACGTGACACGGAGGAGTCTCGGTATTTTACGATGGTCACCCACCCATCCACGGACTAACCCCGGCAAGCATAGCTTAACCTGTTGGATCGTAGCGTGTGGCTGTTCTTACTTAGCCACGAGCTCCTCCTCAACCTGTCAAAACTACAGAATATAAAACATGAAAAACATTCGGAAAATGTTTGTAGACGAAGTTAGTATGTTTTTACGAGCGAATATATACACTTATGTAGGTATGTGTGTGTGTGTGACTTCCCCGGGTTCTAAACGGACATTCCACAAGGAACGAGTAAGGTATTTTTATGTGGTTTGTTGTTATATCATTTTCAGAGATGTTTTTCTGTTATGTAATGTGGTTATGTCTTGTTGGGCTGTTTGTATGACTTTAGTTGTTTATAAATTGACGCAGTTGTAGGTGCTAGAAAGGAAATATCAGTATGAGGAGTACTTGTCAATTTACTCGTGTACAATTTACATTTCCATATGTAGTAAAAAAAATATACGGATTTACTTCTTCTTCTCGTGTGGTTAGTGACTAACCTGGTGCCAGAATTTTAAAGCCGCCCATGGGCGGCTTCACATGCCGTCGAGAAATATCTCTCAGGCATGCCGGTTTCCTCACGATGTTTTCGTGCACCGTTTTTTAAGCAAGTAATAATTAGTTATCCGAAAAGTCAGAGGTGCCTTGGGTTCGAACTCGAGACCCAGAACTTTACAGTTTTAAAAAATTGTAGTTACTAAGTTGTCAGCAGTTGCTTTTGTAGTAGGTCACTATTTTAGTAATAAGTCAGCACGGTTTATTGCAACGTCCGAATCACAAAAAGTTTAACTATAATATTCGTTTGAGAGAGTCTTTGGTTCTATCATCACAAACCATAGATGCACTTAAGTTTTTGTTCCAAGAATTTCGCTACCCCTGTAAACACTACTTACTCAAATCCATAACGTACTTACAAACCCATTCATCTTTCAACCAATAAGTACCTTCTCCTCAAACACACAAATATTACCCTTCGACCTTTTACAGGAGCAAATCCAAACCGGAACCTTGCAGGGGTCGCAAACAACGATAATAATCCGGACGAAGTTACGAACGTCCAAATAGACATTGGTACCCAATTAAATGGCTCCCAAGTTGTGTGCATAGGACTCTTTGATATAGACCATGCTGGACGTCTTTATTTGTATGGAACTCGATTTTATTGGTGTTGGTGTACGATCCATGCGTTTTGATTGGCTATTTGGCTATAAATCGGATTCCTTTTTTGAATTTTTGTTAAGCTGTCTGTATTGGTTGGCACTTAATGAAATTGTGTCGTGTTTTTTATATTGGATTTTATTCTTGTTGCGATGAAATGTGAAATATTAATTGGATTTGGAGTGCATCTCGTTGTGATTGATGTTTCGATGTGATTTTAAAAGATGAATCTTCCCCCTACCACAATAATATTAATAGTTTTACATGAAAGACAGGTTGAAAATGCTATGGCATATAGGAAATACGAAACAAATAAGAACTTAGGAAATTAGACCGAAAACATTAATAAAACACGGGAAGTTAAAATACATAATTATGTAAAATTGTGAATACAGACTTGAAGAATAAGTACTACAAAACATGTTTGTATAGTAAAACTTGCATGTAATATCACAATAAGTTATTATGCTTTCACCCATTTTACACACCATAGTTTCAAGTCCAGCACTAACAATAATTTCCTCCTCACCACAGTCAGAAATGACAATGGATAATATTATCTTTAGTCCTCATTTTTGCTAGACTAGAATCCATCTCTGCATGGCTGGGGGCTAGCAATATCCTGCGAGACCTCTCAAAGCAAACAGGGAAGCGTCCGAGCGGGGAAAAACACCTACGAGGCGTGTGTGAGTTCGGGTAGTCATGGCACATTTGATACTGTTGCTATTTTTTGGTGAAAATGGGTGGTTTATGTGGAGAGGTATCGGATATGTTAATTGTGGTATTATCTTTACAGGAAGTGTACATTATGTTTTAATATTAAATGCCATGTATGACTATTAACCATTGTCTAATGTATATGAAAGCGCATTTAAATATTTTTGTAAAAGGGTTGATTTTTTTTATTGTAATTAAGCTCACATGAGAACCTCTGTCTAAATAACATTTTTTTATGTTTGCGAGGAAAATCTTTACTAGCTTAACCAAAAGTTATCGACTGCACTTGTTGGTGGCTAAAATCACATCGAAATTTTTCGTGGTAAAATCTTATTATTTTGGTGTCTACCTATCTACTTTAGACGAAATTGAAAGGACCAACCTATACAAATAACTGAGGGGCAATTTACTAAATTTTTAAGAACGTTCGCATTGTAATCTCATTCGCAATCTGTCAAAAATTCTGTCATACGTTTTTTAAGTACGAGAATTGGTCTTCTGATAACAAACTCGTTTAGTGTCCACCGCGCTGTCATCAACTCGAGTCCACCAACAGTCCACATCCAAGTTTAAGTGCAAATGTAACCCTTTGGAAACGTTTGAAGCAAAGTTTGCTTAGGACCAATTAATTATTGAAATCGTTTTAATTTATATTTGCTTAACCATCCTCTTGAATGCAGTTCACTCCTGCTTCTATAAGTGGAGCTTATTTTTATTTGATTTAGCGATGTTATTACTGGGATACGATTTAAAAGGGGATTGGCTACTCACGATGAATCGTAAATAAAATGACCAGGACATAAAAATAAAAAAAACTGCACAAAAAAATAAGTCGATTTGACAATAATATTGCCAAAGAGAAGTCATGCCGTCAAAATACCTCAATTTTGAAATAATTACGCCATAATAATAAGATTTAAAATACAGGGAGCATATTAATTTAATAACGCGCAGCCAAACTTCAAAAAGCAAACACAAAATTAAAATTTAAAAGCTCTCCCAAACATATTCTTCCCCATCTTTCAAGTAGATACGTCTCAAAGTAATTTCGCGTCTCTTTTATATGGTCGGCGAAAATTTTATTAAAGCTAGCACACTCACTTTCTTCATAATACAGATTAAGATAAAAATTGAGTTGACGTTCGGCCGTCGTCGCTGTGTCGTCGGGCGCAGTCGGAAGTACCCGGGAGCGATATTTTTTTAATTTTCTCAAACAAGATCTTGAAATTCGATTATTTTGTTGCGTCTCGTTGTTATTAAATTTTGTTTCGCTATGGGGGGTAGTACCGTACTTATTTGTTTATGATGTGACGGCTTTCGATACTTTGTTGGTACTAAAATGTACAGGAGGCAAATGGGAAGTGAATTTGACGTTTAATCTCGGCTTATGTGGCAATGGCAGTGTGAAATTGTTATTGTAAATATATTTTGGTAAATAAACGTGTATCGTAGAAGAATAACAATTATACGAGCTGCAACATTATATTCCATTTGCTCATTATTTTCAAACTGTATTTCAATTCACAGCAATTTATATTTCACTGAATAATTTAAATGAATATTCCAATTTCCAGGTAGATTACAATTCAGTAAACAACCCCGTTTTCGAGTAAATATTCAACATGTTTGACCACGATAACTCTATTTGAGTTGACCCAATTTCGATAACGAAAGCAACCGACAAACAACTTGAAAATCTCACAAAAAAATCAACTTAAAACGATAAACGGAACAATATCAATTGTTCCTCACATAAAACCTATAAGTTTACACAAAGAAAAATTTCCCAAACACAGGAGGGAAATAAAAAAAAAGTTTTTAACGATGAAACCGGAAACTTCCCATCTAAGCTGCGCCAAATAATTGTAAAACCTACAAAGCAGTTACAATCGTGCTCTCCATTACTACAAAGAACATTAAATATATTTTTTGTTCTCTCTCCGCTGAAATTTCAGCTCCTTTCTTTTAATTTCTACCCCAGTTTCCCTCTGACTTTATGAAATAAGTTTTTTTTTTAACAAGATTACGTTTTATGAGCAAGGAATTGAAGGATAACGAATTTCGAAGCGCCAGTGCGGTGTTACGTACTTTTTTCAATAGGCTGAATGTTTTTTGTCTTTGACTTGCGTTCCTTTTTTTAACTTTTTAAGAGGGTAAGCTACTTACGCTCATATTTGTCTATTGTGAAAGAATGAGAGGGAAGAAATATTTGAAAATGGAATTGTTTTTGATGCCCCTTTGTTTGATATGCAATATTGTTTGATGTATAACATCTTCTTATGAGAACGTCAGGAAATATTCGAGTACCCGATTTATATTGTAGATTTTATACTCGTAAAAAGTATAAAATCTACAATATAAATCGGGTACTCGTGTATCGTGATGTTGACTGAAAGTTCATATCAGTTTTTTTTACATATTATATTCAAAATCGTGTGACTGCTTTAGCGGTCGCAAGCGCTATTGCTGAGCATGAGGTCCTGGATTCGATTCGCAGTTCGGGCAAAGGGTTATTGAGTTTTTGCATCAGGAATTTCTTAGAAGCAGTCCGGAGTTTGGATTTGTGCCCGGTTCATGGCAATAGGCTCGCCCCTATTACATGGGATTTAAACATAACTGGCGAAATGTGGGTGTATTTACTGTAGATAAACCTCTGCCTATCCCTTCGGGGATTAGAGGCGTGATGATATTCCAAATCTAAAAAAACTGTAAATTATTTTATTTATATTAATAAACACCAATGTTTCAAAACGTCTCCTTACTCAATAAACTAATCAGTGAACACCTCAACTTCACCGAACCGACGACTCCCAAATCAAATTATCAGTACCTAAATTCAAATCAATTGCTTTCCCCAATATGCAAAGCATTCATCCCTCACCCTTCCGTATGTATTATTGCTCATATACACTAAACTTCACCATTTGCCTAAACTATGAATCCGTCAACCATAATCTGGTGGGCAGGGGCATAGAATAAGAAATGGCAGACGCGAAATTCACAAATTAAATAAATAAATAAGACATTTTTATTTCAGGAATACATCTATGAAAAAATAAACACGAGAAATCTTAGCTCGTTCGTAGCAAGGTCTAAGCAGAGTCGTAGCAGTCGCAGCTTCGCCGTAGCAGATTCGTAGCTGGGTCGTAGCAGATTCGTAGCTGGGTCATAGCAGATTCGTAGCAGGGTCGTAGCAGATTCGTAACTGGGTCGTAGGAGATTGGTAGCATAGTCGTAGCAGGGTCATAGAAGTAAGCAGCGGTAGGTGATTATTTCGGCGGCAACCGTTCACGCGCAAACGAAACTACATGCGTTGCTTGTCTATGCGGTTTTTTTACTCTATGGCAGGGGCTAGGCTAGACAGATTATCATATCGCATGAATATTTTATAAGACGGTGTGATTCAATTAGACGGCGGTTCGAATGCGCAGACAGGAACGAGAGTTACTGAATAATGTAGATAAGTTAAAGTTTTGAGTTTTATTTTATTTTTTAATGAATTTTGTGGGCGATGGCGGTTGAACGAATTATAATGTTATTTTGTTTTATTGAAATATAATTTCATCTACTGTTTTTATGTATTTGGTGATCACGTGATAAAGTTCTATGTGAATGGTTAATATCGGTCACTGTTTATGTTGTCTCCAACTGACAATCAATCTGCCTAGCCTTTCCTAAGTATGTTGGGGTCGGCTTCCAGTCTAACCGGATGCAGCTGAATAGCAGTATTTTACATGGAGCGACTGCCTATCTGACCTTCACAACCCAGTAACTGCGTAACACGATATCCCTTTGGGAAGGCTGGTTGTCAGACTTTCGTTGTCTCCGAATGACAAAAACTAAATATTGCTGTATAGAAAACCTGCCTTCTTATTGAGGCTCACGATCATTTTTAATTCAATGGTCAACGTCGTCAAATACGAAAACTCATGAAGAAATATGATAAAATACGCAGCTTCTCATTGATTGTCCTAATCTCCGCATTAGTTATGTTAAGACAAAACTAAAAAAAATCCTATTGTATAAATGCCTATATCATTGAAGATTTGTCATTCCTATCTAATTTAAATTAATGTATGATTTATGTAATTGAATCAATGTTGTAAATTCAGCTACAAATTATTGTTACGCTGCGTCCCGCGGTTTCACTCGCATAAGCCTCGATCCCGTGGGAATATCGGGTTAAATAGTATCCTATATCCTAACCCAGGTCATGGCCTACCCATGTGCTGAATTTCATCCAAATCCGTTTAACCGTTTTAGTGTGAAAGCGTAACAAACAAACATACAAAAAATCAAAACATTTCCTTTAAAAAAAAAAAAATTTAAGAATTTTATAAGAATAAATGATTATGACTATGAGAATGAATCTAAAAGAATCTCCACAATCAAGTAAAAACAAACTTACAACAGCGCTTTATATTCCGTACATAAATTGCGAAATAAAACAAATGTATTCAAGTTCGCCCAACAATAAGGAAGTCGACACAAGTACGGATGTACATAGCGTCCAACATACGTACAGTGCATAGTAGAACGTTGTCGTGTGTGAGCATTCTAACATCGCCGTTTGTACCATGAGTACGGAACGAATTGTGTCTACTCATACCAGCTCAGTTTTATGTACAGAGATTTACGATGCGTAAGTTGTAAGAGGAAGCGATTAAAGGAGAGACCATACAATACAAACAAGGAATTACTTAATTGTTGTTTAGATTCTTGAGTGGAATTACAATAAGGGAAAAGTCTGTTCCAATATTTTGATTGAAATAGTTCTGTTAAGGCAATAACTTAACATTTAGACAAACAAATAAGGTATAACACTTTGGTAGTATATCTTATTTGTGTGTAGAAATGTAATGAAAAGTTGTCACATGACAAAAACTACATCACAAATTAGTTTGTTGAGCAGGGTGATGACTGTTGTTGAACATTCTTTGGAAGGCCCATGTTACAAAGCAGATGCTTACGAGCTTATAGTAATTATGATCATGATTACATACATTGTTATTTTTACTTGATACAACAAACTTCAGAGTTCTACAAAAGGCCCTTTTGTTTTACAAAATTGTGCAATAATTCAAACCCAATCCCGCTCCCCGCTCCCGCTACCGCTGGTCCCTTCTATTCTGAGCTCTAAAAGCCAACGGAACGCAGCAGTAAATCAGAGCGCGGCGCCAGCGACCTTCCGCCATCGCTTGCTATGTTTATTCATGATATTGCTCATCTAGTGAAAGTGAATCTTTGTTTATATGCGCCATGTTCCACTGTGTTTGTACGGGGATTTGTATTTGAGATACTGCTGAAATTTAGGCGGATTTTGGGTGGAAATTTAAAATTGAAGTAATCTAGAATAGGTACACTTTAATAAATTACAAAATATTAACGGTTTCACTTAATTAAAAAGTATTTTGGGATATCGCCAAGTGCTTGGTCGACTGTTCACGTGACCAGAGGGCTGGCCAATTCTTGGGGCAAAGAATCAGCATTGCCATTCAACGTGGCAACGCTACCAGCATTTTGGGCAGTCTTCCCGCTGACTGCGATGCGAATTTAAAAAAAAAAAAGAAATAAAATGAAGACCATGAATTTTAACATTTGATGTGAAATTTTGTTCAGAAAAAGATGGCCGCCGAGATCCCCAGATCTAACCCCATTAGTTTTATTTTTTATGGGGTTATGTAAAAACAATTGTGTACAAGAACCAGTATGAAAGTGTCCACGAGCTACAAGCAGAACTTAAACGTATTATTCTACATATCCATCACAACAAGATCAAAAAATCGACAGGGAGCGAAATAATCAAAAGAGTGCGACTTTGTATTCAACAGGAAGGGACTCATTTTGAGTATTTGATAAATTGATTAATTCTCTATTAAAAATGTAAAAATTCATGGTCTTCCTCTTATTTTTAACACTATGTTATTTAGCAAAAAATAATTCTTATGATGAAGCCTTTGGATCGGTACGATAAAGCTACAGGATGATTATTTTTCTCGTGTAACGGGTTCGATTTCCGGTTCAACCATGTAATTATTTAAATATCTATGAATGCTGTTTAAATTGTTATTTAAATTCAAATAATGTCTTCTTTCAGTAAAATGTTCCATCTACAATATTCAAGGTACTTTCCCTCCATGTGGCATATCCGTGGGAGGTCCTGTATAATAGATAGTTGTATGTATATACATAGTTTACATAATGTATAATCAAATAAAAAAATGTACAGACAAGCTATGGACACAAATAAGTGGAAGGAGATTAGAGAGACCTTGCAGTGGGACATTACAGGCTTGTAATAAAATTATAATAAATAAAATTAATTAATTGTTTATCAAATTGACACACTACGTCAATTTGCCGGATCATAGCCATTTCATACAGCTGTCAAAGAATGACAGTTGTGATTCGAATATAAATTATGAACAATTTAAGTTGGTTGTCAATTTGCTAAACAATGTATCTACCTGATTGTACGAACTCGATGTATTTCACTAAACGCTGACTGTATTTAGCTGCATAAATATTATATTTGCATCAATACTACATATTTTAATGATGTGGTTGAATCTGCAAAGCTTTGACAACTATCGCCAACCAATTTGCTATTTAGAATAGCAGTAATAAAACATAAAATTAAAAATTGTATTTTTTTTTTTACTTTTTTGTGGTTAACGTTTTGTTAGTTGAAGTTTCACTACGTAAGGTCACTGGGCTTATGACCGACTACTGCACGTATTTTCAAAGTACCTGACTAAAAACCACACACTTTGTAAACTTTCTCAAGTCGAGCATTCTGAGCATTTATTTATTTTATTTTATTTATTAGGGAAAACAAACAGTGACACATTACATTTTTTAGGAAGTAATATAAAAAAGATACGGCCAAATGTGTAACCAACAACATTTTCCACGGAATACACATAACAAATAATTTTTACAAACTATGCTATTTAAACTAAAACCAAACTACAATAATTTAAGAAAACATTTTTTGTGCTAAATAGTTAAACAAAAGTAAAGAAAAACATATCATGCACATCTTAATTAAAATTACTAGTGACTAAGTGTTTTGAATATAATATTTTTGAATCTACCAGCAGAAAGAGCAAACATATCGATATGATCGAATTTCTTGTTGTAATTATTAGTTAGTCGACGCAGAGGTGCCCGCATACCTGCGTTACTGCGACAAGAGGTAACAGCAAACATTGGCCGTGCGCGCACCCCGCGGCATACTGTCGTTCTGGGAACTATGTAACTTATTTTATTACGGATATCAATACAGTCATATACATTGCTACACAAATCAAACAAAAATGTCGTCTCTAGGAGAGTGCGTCTTGATTTTAGACCAAGTAATTTATACTTCTTAAGCAAATCTTCATAAGATAAAACTGTGTGGAAGCAACGGTAGTGCATGGCTTTTAGAAACTTTTTTTGAACCTTTTCAATACTTTCCGAATACTTATTGTAAAAGGGATTCCACACCGGCACTGCATACTCGAGCTGTGATCTTATCAGAGACTTATACAGATATAAATAGGTAGAGGGGCGCACAAACTCCTTCGCAGATCTCATTACAAAACCATACATCCGATAGGCATTATTTACAACTTTGTTAATGTGTGCATCAAGGTGAAGTTTATCGTCGAGGAGAATACCAAGATCTCGAAAGAGGGACAGCCTTGTTAGTGTAGCATTAGCTAAAGAATAAGGGTGCTTGAGAACATTCCTATTCTTCGTGAAACTGATACAACAGCATTTAGACAGACTCAGTTGCAATTTATTGTACCTGCAATAGTCACTGAAGCGATCTAGATCTTCCTGTAATAATCTGCTGTCTTGCAAATTCTTGATAGGCCTATAAATTTTGAGATCGTCCGCATAGAGCAGGACTTTAGAATTTTGAAAACAAGTGTCAATGTCGTTTATAAATAAAATAAATAAAAGGGGACCCAGAATAGAACCCTGAGGTACACCGGAAGTTACACTAATAGTTGTAGCAGATCTAAAACCGTTAACTACGACCCTTTGAGTTCTGTTCATGACATATGAAGAGAACCATCGGAGCAAATCACCACGTATACCGTTAAATGAAATTTTATTTAGTAGCAACTCATGATCAACCTTGTCGAAAGCCTTTCGAAAATCAGTGTAAATGGCATCCACTTGAACACGAGAATCCATATTGTTAAACAAACAATCCATAAATGTCACCAAATTTGTGGTAGTTGATCTTTTCTTTACGAATCCGTGTTGTTGTTGAATTATACTGTGATGAAGAATAGGATATACTTTATCGTGGACTAATCTCTCAAAAAGCTTCGGCAGGGCTGACATAATGGAAATGGGACGATAGTTCTTAACATCATGCCTTGAGCCCGATTTATAGATTGGTATTATGTTCGCACTCTTCCATATCTCGGGGAAAATTCCCAGTGCCAGTGATTTTGTAAACAAAATATGTAAAGGAGTGCAAATATTTTTAGCGGTAGCTTTGAGAAACGTGACTTGAAGACCGTCTGGTCCTGGACCCTTAGATGAGTCTAAGGAATTGAGCGCCCGAAATATTTCATTCGTATTTAGCTCTATCTTACTAATAAGGGAATGGTGCTCAGAATCCCCACTCGTTGAAGCACCTCCCATGGAAGATTGTTCATAAACTGAATTAAAGAAATCAGAAAAGAAGTTACAAATTTCTTCGGGTTCATTGGTACTCAGATCTTTGTATTTCATGACAGAAGGTATGCCAGAAGAAGACTTCCGATTAGCAATGTAAGTCCAGAAGTATTTAACATTACTGCGAATGCCGTCTTCAACAGATTCCATGTATTTTGTGTAGCAGGAATTGCATTCAATATGGAATCTAGATCTGTATAGTGAAAACTGTTCATAATCAGAGATATTGTGATACACCTTCCATTTAACCCAGGCCTTTGCTTTGTTTTTATAAATATGTATTAGCGATGGTGAAAACCAAATCGGAAATTTCGAGGATTTAGAATTGACGAGTGGAACGTAAGATTTAATTATTCTAAAAATTATATTATAAAATTTATTTACTGCTACATCTACGGAGTTTTCTAATCCAATCTGCTCATTCCAATTAATTCCACTTAATTCCTCATTCATCTTCTCATAATTAGCTTTATAATAGTTGAATTTTTTCACAGACTTTCGAATCATGTTTGTATGGGGGGGTTTAAATGGTATCAACAAACAGAATGGCGGGTGGTGATTGTCAAGTTGCAGCAAATAGTCGGTGGCGGGATAAACAGAGCATTCGTTGTTACTAATGGCCAGGTCTAATAATTTCCCACTCGGATTCATGACAGTGTTGTACTGATGAGCATTAAGGAAATACATAAACACACTAAGATGTTGACAAATCGAGGAATTGCCACTACAAACTAGCCCCGATACTGATCCATTATTATTATTATAGGGAATCCAGTCAATATAAGGTAAGTTGTAATCGCCCAAGAGATAAAACTGCTCTACGTTAGTGTCGCCAAGTAAAGGTTGCAGGAGATCAAAATATTGAACATAAATGGATTCAGGTGTTTTAGGTGGTATGTAGGCCGCCACGACAATCTGGTTTTTCCCCCTGGTCGAACTGGGAAGTCTAAGGAGGACGTGCTCCAAGTCAGCTTCTAGAGAAAACCGTGGGACCATTCTTACTGAGCGTAATCCCCTCAATACAGCCACCAGAACGCCTCCTCCGTCTTTTTTATTCGTGGCCGTACGGTCTCGATCGCACCTATGTACCGCATAACGAGAATCAATGAACTCACTATCAAATATTTCAGGTGTTAACCAGGTTTCTGTGAGTATTATAATATCGTAGCAATTCGATAAAATATTCATGTATAAAATGTGCAGTTTAGTGCGGATCCCACGACAATTTTGATAATAAATAACCAAATTATCCGCCATTGAAATGGCTAATTTTACAACATAATATCAAACCAGCATTATGTTTTACAATAATAAACAAGAAAAGACCACAACATTTCAATTTGATCGAGGGCAGCAATACAGAGTTACAATCACGGAAACAATTCTGTAAAAAATACCTAGATAGTAAAAAAAATCTCCAATACGAAGCAGCGAGATAGCATAATAGTCTATAGTAACATTTATCCACATAGCCAAAATAAAAAAAACGAAGATACATTAGAGACATACATATTAACCTATACCTAAAACCACAATAAAGAAGCAGGTGAGTAGAAATTATGGAGACAGAGTTACCAAATTGCACTTTAAGCAGTTGATCATATTTTGCTGAAATTTTATAAACATAAACAAACGCATTTTTCCATAAACTGCCCATTCTATACCCATTATATATCAAATTACCAGCGAGAGGGAATGAATAATTTAGATATCTGTTGGGTGCATATAAACAATACAAAGATAACATTACAAGCATAAAAGCGCAAAAAAATACAAAAAAAATTGACATGGGTTTTACGCGGATGCGCTCATTCTGCGCTCTCGGGAATGGGGGTTGACTGGCCGGGCTTGATCTTAACAATATCTTCAGGAGATCTAATTGCGAATGATTTTGCTCCCTCTTTCTCACGTACGAGTATGGTTCCGTGTTTGACCCATAAGAACCGGTAATTATTTGCTTTTGCTGCATCTCGGCACTCACGAAATAACCTTTTGTTTTTTAGGGTGAGATGTTCGTGCAAATAAATAGGAAATGACGTACCCGATAAGCCCAGTTTTTCAGTATTGAGCCCCTTATTTAAACGATGAGCGCTAAGAATATTATCCCGCATTATGCGTGAGGTCAGTTTTACAATAATATTCTTGGGTTTATCAGTATCTCGGTGGGCATGTGGAACCCGGTGTATTGATATAATGTCGCTCCGCTTTAAATTGCAACTTATGGCGGAACCAATATTCATCATAAATGTAACCAGGTCTTCATTACGCCTTTCGGGGATGTTACAAATTTCAATGTTACAGTTCCGAGCGCTCTGTTCAAGGGAGTCGATTTTAGCAACAAGTTGTGATATCATATTTTTTGATTCAGTGTACTCATGAATCTGTTTACTAAAGTGACCAACTTTTTTTGATATATCAGACTGTTCATCACCGGCAAATCGCATCGAGTCCTTCAGACGGTCAATATCTTTCGTAAGATCCTTATATTTAATCTCTAGTTCAGAAACATTTTGTTTTATTACAGATTGCTCGGAGCGCAGAGATTGGATGTCATTTTTAATTTCCGTTGTGGTCTGTGTAATGGTTGATAGTTCCTCTTTTATACAAGTTACGTTGTCACAAATCTTATTAATGCTACTATCCAAATCACGTCGCCATTCATTAAGGGTATTCTTAAACTCCGTTGCCAATGTATTAATTGCTTCTGACCATTCCGAATCCGGTTGTTTACGTTTGCGCGTGGAACCACTCAAATCACCGCTTGTTCCAGAAGCTTTGTGTAGGTCAGTATCCGAATGAAATTTGTTGTCCGGTGAACGGAGCATTTTTGGCATTTTCACGTTTAATTATTGAATATTTAGTACAATTGACTTTTATTATTTTGTTCTACAGATGATAAATAGTCAATTTGCAAATCTTCTCAAATTACTAATTTTTTGCAGTTAGCAGGATCCGAACTGGGACCGCGTCGTGCACGGCTTGATTGACAAAAAGAGCCCTTGGCCACCACTCGACCACTCGTACTTATAGAAACAATTTGAAATTAAAAATCTCTATTTTAAAGCTCATGTACTCAACGAATAAATAACTCGTTACTTATGAGTTTCTTTGTTCACTGTGTCGAGGTTTTGGTCAAGTACCCACACACAAACACTAATAAGTCAGTAGTATTTCACAGTTTTTGATTGAAATTTGGATTTAAAATTGGTTATTACACGAAAATTTTATTGAATTACGTAACACTGAGCATCATGCTGAGTGGAAGCCTTCTTGTCACAGTCATGACGTGCCAGCAGCTGCCGACTATTTCTGTTTTGTGCTCGTTATTGTATTGTTATTGTTTTATATCTACTCGAGTTTTATATAATTTTTTATGCACTTGTTTCTGTGACGAATAAACTTATTTTTCTTTCTTTCTTTCTTTCTTTTCATTCTCGTAAAAACACTACTATAAAATCTGAATTTCTCCACATCACCGCATTTTCCCACGTGCTGAAAGCACAGCGAAATTTATTGTACACAGACCGCGAAAACAATCTCGCAATGCACTGAAAAGATTCCCACACAATGCATGTACCCACTTAACCTATTTTTCGCACAATTGTTGGTCTACTTCAGTACATTTGAATGTAAAACGGCTCCATTTCAAGCAGAGCGTCGAAAAAATGCTTATGCAAAGTGTTATTATTTTTTTTTTACAGTCGGGTAGAGTATTACGTAACTGATGTCGGGTTTTGAGGTGCTACTGATAGCGATTGGCGAGTTGCGACTTAATTGAGGATAGACGGCATTCAACTAGGACATCTTAGGACCATTAATTGAGAAGCTTATTTTGATGTTATGGCTATATCATATATAACACTCGTAATACATATATATGATTTAGCCATCGTTTACAGACGGTGACATAAGAAAAAATAAAGATTTACCAGATGCATGAACGTAGTTAAAGTAAAAAGAATATGTTAATATACATGTGGCATCTTGTAGTTTCTGCTTATTACCATGGAAAAAGGCATAAGGTTATGTAGCTGTGTATGCGTATTTAGAGAAAACTCTGTGGAACGTGACGACGAACTTTGGCCGAATTCATCTTGGTCTGTTTTTTGCTCGAATTCATCAGCGAGACGTCCAACACGTCCTTCGGACATCCTTTTACAGTAACTTTATGTAACTTATGCTGTAAGTTTATTACAATACATTCACATAGATTAGGAAGCTCGAACAGCTTCAAAATGCATCGTCCCAACCTTTAAAATCTGCGGTCTAACAACAATATAGCCCACTAATCTTGTAGCAAGTACTGGCCTTGCAGTTTCAGTATGGCATTGCCTTATATCAAACCTTCTCCGCTATCAGTACCACCTCGCCCGCGGAAGTTTCCCGGGCGGCATTAGGCGGCTCCCAGATATAGGTCGCGCCAGGATTTGGACGCGGCTTACTGACGACTGATTTAAATATAACCCAGGATGAGGGGATGTATCACTTGCTTTATGAGCTACTGGATCTAGTGAACTGGATTTCTAGGGTATTTGTATGTTTTGGAAGCTTTTGTAGAAGTATTGTGGAGTTTTCTTTGAAGGAATTACAAAGAACTGGCTGATAGAAAAGGGTTTTTCCTGTTCTGTTTGGTCTGGATCCATCATTCGGTGAAAATTTATAATTGGTTGGTTACAAAATGAGATGGCAGTAATTCTATAAGTATAAAAACGTGTTAAGAGCGTTTATTCTGAAAGTGGGCAACGCCGTAAATAGTTGTCAAAATTATTACGCTGTTTTGATTAATTTGGCAATGTATGGAAATATGAAATGTGGCTAACTAGCGAACTAGAAATTGCAATTATAGTACTGAATTTGATGTTGTAACCGTTTTAGGTGTAAAAAGGGCATATGGAAAGTTTCCAAATACTTTTTTTTACATCTAAAATTAAATATTCGGTGTTACGATATTAATTATTGCACTGTTGATTTAAATGAAGTGAAATGAGGACCTCGTGGTTAAGTAACAACAGCCACACTGGTCGATCCATCAGGTTAAGCTACGCTTGCCGGGGTTGGTCAGTGGACGGGTGACCATCTTTACATACCGAGAATCCTCCGTGCCTCGGAAAGCACGTTAAGCCGTTGATCCCGGCTGTTATTCGTGGATCTTTGACAGTCGTTACGAGTCGTCAGAAGCCCGAAAGTCTGACACCAGTCTTACCAAGGGGTATCGTATTACCCAGTTACTGGGTTGTGGAGGTCAGATAGGTGGTCGCTCCATGTAAAATACTGGTATTCAGCTGCATCCGGTTAGACTGGAAGCCGACCCCAACATAGTTGGGAAAAGGTTAGGTAGATTGTTGATTTAAATGTTGTTGTTGATAACTAAAACAAAAAACATTAGCGTACATGAATATTCAAAGGAATGGAAATGATTTATCATGTTAAACAAACCAATGGTTTTGTGTGCCTTCGTTTTGTTGTTGTTTAAGTCTTGTTTTTGGGTTTTCATCAAATTTATGATATTAATATAATCAAATAAGGAAAATACTGCTAAATTATTACATCGTTAATGTTTATATTTCATTTTCAATCACCGAATTCCATCTAAATTGTTAATAACACAAACGTAATTTATTGAAATACATCATGAGCACAACAAAACGAAGGCACACAAAACCATTGGTTTGTTTAACATGATAAATCATTTCCATTCCTTTGAATATTCATGTACGCTAATGTTTTTTGTTTCAGTCTGTACCTGACTGGCTTGGAATGTTAATGGAAGCCCAATTTTCTGTATTGTTTACAAACATCTTTGTTTTCTCATATTGTTTTGGAGTTTTGGATAGATGTAGGTCTGTGATGCGGCGTAAATTGAACCTTTTAAGGAAGATATTGCGGTCTGAAATGTTTTTGAAAGGCTTTTCAGGAATTTGGGTATCGTTTGCTACAGATTACGATGATTCATTAGGTAATCATAGTAAATGTATTTTCAGGGTTATCTTGAAATTACCACAAAACATGGAGACAGGTTTGCATGCAAGTATTTAAATAGTACAACCAGTTTTAGATTTTATGTACATATAGCCAATGTGTGCATGTGTGTATTATGTGCATATGTGCTTACGCCTAGGTATTATGTGCTAGGTATTGTCTGTGTTACTAGCTAGTTTTTAAGTACTTTAAATTGTAATCTGTGGAGAACGTAGTGGGTAGCATAATTGTTATAATGTACCTAATGTTCAAGATCATAAGTGTAACCTTATTGTGCTACTGTTTGTTTTTCTTTAAATAAATAAATATACTTATATATACGTGAAAGCAGGGAGTTGCACGGCGTTTCCACTCATCTAACTTTTAGTTTTTTTTTTAGTTAGTCGTCTTTCATTCATCATCTCTGCATGGCCAAACCATCTAAGCGTAAAGTTCTTTTAAGAGATATTTACTCTTTTTTTTTTTCAAATATACGCCGTACAATAACTTATACTTACAATAAGTATGTAAGTGTAAGTTACTGTACTATTTTTTACTGTACTAATTTATGTCACTACATTTTAGTGCGGAAATTTAAGGCGTTCAGCACATCTAAACGCGTACAAGAGCTCTCAGTGTACAATATTCCATAAAAAAATTGACTAGGTGATAGCAGTCCTTAGATTTTTACTTCAAAATATTGTTTTTTCGCAAATAAACACGGAACAGATAAGTATCTAAATACATACAAATAACAAATACCCATAAATAGCTAACTGTATCTACGAATGGAAAGCGATTTTCCTTCACAAGCCGAGACGCTCGCAATCAAAAAAGTCGGCTAAAGCATCGAAAGTCCCTTATAGCTCGTTGCGACTTCCCGAACGACTTTTTACTGGACCCTTTGTCTTTGTCCCTTTGTAGGGTTGGCCCGTATTGGGGGATTATTCCTTTAAGAAGTTTTTTAATGGTGAAGATTTTGGCTGGACGGTTTTTTTTTAAAGAGTTGGTTTTAAGCTATATGTTGTGTAATACGATGTTTCAAATTTATAGGCTATATGTATATCATTGATATCGTTCGGTTATGATATTTATTTATGTATCAATAAAGTCTTGGTAGTCTTCTTCGGTATGTTTATAATGTTATTTTTGGAGATTTTATTTAAATAAAAAGGTTTGAATAATGAGAAAACTAACTTAACTTACTTTAGTCCTGATTGAGGAAGAGGCAGGTTTGGCAGTGTTTATTATTAGCTTCTTAAAAAAGTGTTAATAAGTTATGACCTATTTTGTAAAAAACGCATGCAGTCCATGATTTGATTCGATCTGACATATTAAAAAACAAAAATTGGAAAGATTCTTTCACGAACAAAACTAAAATCTTTAAAATTTCCTTCGATATTTCGAGCAGCCCTGGCCACCCCCTACCGGGATAGCGCGCAATGGCGACAATTTATGTGACGCGATGACGACGTCTAATTCTACTCGATCTCATCAGATGCGACTAAACGCGGAACTATCACTTAGGACGATTTTTTTGTCGGAGCGTATTTTGATGTTCGTCTTTTGCATGAAATAGATTTTTATGTTTGCTTGAATAATGAAAGATAGTACCAAGATACCCATTAACTTTGTATTTTATACTTAGTTCAAATTGTTTAGTTATTCTTTTTAATATCAGACTTGTTTGATAATTTTGAATTTCGTTTTTTTTATATTTGTAAGTTTGCCACACCATTAAACTAATCTTATATCATATTGACTAAGTACGAGTATAATATCATAATCCCAACCCAAACCAACTCAACCGCTGAAGTGGTGATTTTGATGATTAAAGCCGGAATTAAATATTTACTTTTAGTACAGATCAATTTTTGCTTAACTTACGAAAATTCGGAAAAGCTGAGTCAAAAAACTTTTTGTTAATTATTTTTAGCGAAGCTTTTGTTTCTCCCAGAAATACTAATGGCCCTTTCATACAAAGACAGATTTACGCCGATTGGGTACAAGAAAAGGGAAAAGCAATTAACACTTACACGACTTTTCCTTTCTTCTCATTCCGTTCGACAACACAAAGAAAGTTCGCCAAGACAAGGAAAGAAAAAATAACATCTGTATAATTAACTAAATTACTGTCATAAAATACTACATGCATTGACCTAATTAATGGCAACACGTACCCTAATTTAAAAAAAGAAACGTCAAAACAAACATTGCAATTAGTCCATCAACTGTTTACGACAATGTTGTCATAAAAATATATCCAAACGACACGTGAACGTCAAAAACTAATTCACTTGGCAAGTCTATGAACTTTATACTTGTATGATTCCGTTAGATAAATTCGTAAATTAAATTTTTCGGACACGCAATGTATTTTGGACTTTATTTTTATGATATTATACCGTAATGTCGCGTGTTGGGGACGTGCCCGGCCTTAAAATAATTCTTGCTCGAAAATTCGGGAATGAAAGGTCATTGCGCCTTGCCCTATGTAGGTCAGATAGTGAGGACTGGCTGATTTTTTAGGTTTATTTGTGAATAGATAAATAGTTAATGGAGAGAGAATATTAAAGACATGTGTACTGAAGATACTTCCTTTATTTATGTGGTGATTAAGATGCCAGACAGACTCCTATAAACTTATGGAAGAATTAGAAAGAATACCTACTTATACGATTTTCTGAACTAGCATTATTTATTTCAATAGTTGAAGTAAATCTTTTACATTTGCATTATTTCGAGACTCAGCAGAATCAGAATAGGTGATCACATTAAAAAAGAAAACGCGCGTGCAGCACCCTAAACGTGACAGAAGCAGAACTTAAAATAAAAAAAAGAATAAGAGAGATTTAGTGTGAGAGAGAGAGAGAGATTTATATCTTTCTTCTCTGGCATGTAACCGAAATGTGCCTAAATGTGTGTTCTTGAAATTTCAATCGAATCGCCGCTTGAAGTTTCACTTCAATAAAACAAACATTCGGCATACACGCTACAGCGATGACCTCAATTAAAATCATATTCTTATTAAAAGTGTTACTATTCAAAATGGTGACATATCCTTCGGGACATTCGTGTCAAACGAGTATAATCCCGTCACAATAATTAACATTACTGCTCTATCTAGTGAACAAACATCACGACAGGCGCCATTTTGTGAAGTAAAAACAAGTGAATAACTAGTTCAGGGGGACACTTAAATAAATATATTAACCGACTGGGACGAATTTGTATAAATTAATAAATGATTGGGCTAATTGTTGAGGCTTGTTTGTTTATTAAATAAGTATTTTTTAATGCCACGCACAATGGTCCACCTGACGGACTAAGTGCGGAAACCAACCCTTTATTGTAGAATATAGAAGTACTTTTTATTTAGGTAATTAGTAGGGTAATTCATTTGTCATTTCGGGCTAAGGCTCAGATAAATACAGCTGGTTCACTACGCAAAATCTTATCAAAATATCAAAATCTTATATATTTAATTAAAAAGCGACTCTTGCTATGACACAATAAAGTGCAATTCAGGTCGCACAGCGCTAATTACCTACAGTTATATTCACCTAGAAGTTGCCTCTCTTTCTATCGCGTAACTCTTATATCTTTTGACTGCGTTACACTCACTGAATTGGACCGACAAGACGGGCCCGCCGGGTACTTGTTGTTTCTATCTTTTTTTTTTTTTTGAGGGTGGGAAATCGTCAAATGACTTCTCCCGCTCTGGGCAGAGCGAGAGGGTGTGTCAGACGTTTACTGACTATAACCCACCTATGTTCCTTCCGTTGCCTGTGTGCCGGGGCCGCGATATCCCTTTCGGACAAACCCGCAACCCCAGCAGGCATTGGTTTTTCGACCCCGTCAGTTGGTGCTGACTCTTTGAGGCGCGCGTGGAACACAACGCGCCGTCGACACGGGCCTGGTCCTTATCGGACGGCGAGCTGCCCATTGCTCACCGTCCGCAAGCCCGCGCCTACGGTGGCCGGAAGTCGGCTCTCGACTCCCGACGCCCAGGGCGTCTCCTGTGGCAACTAGGGCCGCGAGAGCATGCAGCTTGCATCTCCCTCGCGCGCTCCGCCTCCTCCTTCGCGAACATAACTGCTTCGCAGAAGGATTTGACGGCCTCCCATGCACTCTCGCTCCGAACCATGGCCTGAACCAGGGCCGGACGCGAGAGATCGCCGCCGCCGATCGCCTCCGTGAGGAAACGGCGGTGCTCCGCCCAAGCCGGGCAGACCTCCACCGTATGGCCGCCCGGTGACACCCGGGCGTTTCCTCCCGCCTTATGCGGAACAGGAACCTCCCGAAAGAGCCGTGTCCGGTGAGGACCTGCGTCAGGCGGAAGGTGAGGACGCCGTGGCTCCTCTCAAGCCACTCCTCAAAGAGGGGACTTATCGCTACAATTGTGGCGTGCCCAGTTATTTATTATCTAAAATGTGGAGTGAACTATCTGTATTAATCTGTGGCTAAGGACAGTTTTAGCATGCTTTGACGAATATTCCTAGTTCTAAAATAGCGAAAAAAAATCGCCATCCGTCGCAGATCCGTTGGCAGATTTTGAAATAAGCAGTACCTTTGTGCTTTTTCTGTATTAACAAATACAAATAGTGCGGAAATCGTATTAGTTACCGGTTAATGAGTTTTCCGTTGCCCATAAAATAAACGAAAGAAAATACAGTTTTTTTTTTTTTTTCGAATAATTTGCTTATGATTCCGAAATCTACCGTCTCTAAATAATTTAGGGATACCTACTGCTTGTTATATAATCATGTCTCTTTCTTATTAACCAGATCATTAAAGTCACTGCCAAAAATGGGAACAATCTGACGCAGTAAAAGTCACAAAAACACGCCATATTTACCACCCCTACATAGTGACATCTTTCTAGGTCAGCACCCAGTTTCAGGATGTTTTTCAGCACAAATGATTTATGTCTCGTAGTTTGTGTTACAATAGCTTTCAAGATTTATTGGTGACAGATCTATTTGCTGATTATATTAGAAAGGAGAAGTTGGAATATTGGAAATTAGCTGTTTTGGTCCGGGATTTATTTACTTTGAAAACTTGTTTTTTGTCAAGATTCTTTAGTTGTTCCTTGTGTTGTTGAATCCAGGTACATAGGATCGTCCTGCTGGAGTTGCGGGTTTGTCCGAAAGGGATAACGCGGCCCCGGCACACAGGCAACGGAAGGAACACGGGTGGGTTTTAGTCAGTAAAAGTCTGACACACCCTCTCGCTCTGCCCAGAGCGGGAGAAGTCATTTAATGATTTCCCATCCTCAAAAAAAAAAAAAAAAAGGTACATAGGATCGTGATCAGACATACTCTTAGTGACATACATAGTGTCGGATTTACAGTCGTGTGCGCAGAATCGTGATACGGGTAAACGAGAGAAATAGCTCCTTTAGCATCTCCACAGTTATACTATCATTAGAACACTAGGACGTAGATAAGGCATATTATATATTCATATGAATATAACCGTTTAGATAATTAAATAAAAATGTTTAACCTTTTAATGCAAAACACGATATATCCAAGAGAACTGTCCAATTTGCCACAAATGAACCCTTAAAAGACTTTTGAAAGTCCATAATATTTCACATACACACCGCAGTCAATATGTTTTCTTCAATATTTATTTAAACAACAAACAAACTAAACTAAGCATATTCGACAAATTTCGTTAAGTGACAAACTAATAAGTAGCAAGTCGTTCACGCGTTCTCTTTTGTCTGTTTAGTCGACCTACCAGTCGTGTCGCCTTTAGCGATGCAGGGGAACTTCGCAATACAAGATAGTCTATAATGCTCGTTACCGCGAACTAAACTTCGCGTGCTCTTTTTCGCACACCGCTCAACGTCTCGCTGAGCAACAGAGAGCGCGCGAAGTGGCACAAATGTAAATCCAGAAAATAATTTAGGTAAGTAGGTGGTGTGGCACACTGCTTCATTATTATTCCTCAACATAATTATTACAGTAAGGCCGATGATAAGTATAATTTTTATCGTAAGGACTCGTTAAGGTCACTAACATTATATAATTAGCTACCTGTTCATTATATTCGTCATAATTTAGTCGCATTTTTATATACAACTAGTACTTGGATGTCCTATTTCAAAGAGCGTAGCCATCATTTAGCAAAAAAAATTATCAACTAGCATAATGGCGTGTCCCTTAAGTGCGCATATCATAAAAGTTGGCAACGTCGCAAATAGCTGTCAAATATTTGCCTGTTTTGATTAATTTGGCAATATTACCATAAAATATTGATTATGAAATTAATATCGCAACACCGAATATTTAGTTTTAGATGTAAAAAAAGTATTTGGAAACTTTCCAAATGCCTTTTTACACCTAAAACGGTTACAACATCAAATTGAGTGTTATAATTGCAATTCATTATTGATATTCTAGTTCGTTAGTTAGCCACATTTCGTATTTTCATACAGTAATGTTGCCAAGTTAATCAAAACACCGAAATATTTGACTTCTATTTGCGACGTTGCCCACTTTCAGAGTAAACGCTCTTAAACTCCAATACTAACATGGAAAGAGGTACTTTTATGAATGCATGTCTTATCCAAATGGTGAATGTTCCCAGAGCCGTGAAGGCCGGGCCTTCGGCAGCGGGGGCGGAATCCAACTTAAATTGTTGCGCAATCCGAGATCTTAGTCCGCAGTAATGTAGGGAATCTGCCTCTGAAGGGGATACCACGCGGTGTGGCGGGGTTGAGACTGTCTTTTTGACTTTATGATATTTTAAAATAATTTTGGTGTAGAGTTTCTTTGGTATGATAAAGGTATTAGCACGTATAATCTCACCCTTCGAACAATATTCTTATATTTTTAGGGTTCCGTACCTCAAAAACAAAAAACGGAACCCTTATTATAGGATTACTCGTGTGTTTGTCTGTCCGTCTGTCACAGCCAATGTGCTCCGAATCTAATGGACTGCTTAAGTTCAAATTTGGTACACACATGTATTTCTGTGACCCAAACACGGACGTGTTAATATATATATATATATAAATAAATGAATTTTGAATATGAGGGTCACTTTTGGGGGGCAAACAAGAAAATTAAAGAAAGAGTTTTGCAAACTGTACCGTGTGACATATCAAATGAAAGGGCTTATTGCGAGGATGTTAAATCATTTAAAAATAAATACATTTATAGATATTTAAGAAAAAAGATGAAAATTTACCATTACTCCCCCTTTATCTCCGAAACGAACACACATACAAACAATGAATACATACATATTATGAATAGAATGAATGATTCTTTACTAAGATTATAGGAAAACCTATAAGAAGTCTATGGTCTCATTTTTTTTTAATCAGATTAATTTGTTAAAACATTTTTAAAGAGAGAAGTATTCTAAAAGTATCCAAAATTTCTTCTATTTTTCTATGGTCTTAAAATAACATGATAAATCTCTCAATATTGTGCTTACAAACTTAAATTTGCAGTAGTCCGACACGCACTTGGACGGTTTTTTCAAATTTCTTGAATAAAGCTTTTGAACGTCCACAGACAGGCATTATTTTACAGTTTTAAATAGCAAAGGTTATGTTCCTACGCTTATCCCTTGGTTTCCTGTATTTACAATGCACATGGTCACTCTACAAAACCCGGAGGCCATCGGGCGGCACCATTGGCATGCGATACTGAAAATAAGTTCAGTCTCCACAGTTTTGTGTCGAAGCATTTAAAGCTGGCTCTTGTCTTTCGGCTCCGGGCTTTCGGCTCTCGGCTCCCGGGTCTCGGCTCTCAATGGCGAATGTTTGCAGTTTGTCTGGCGTTAGTTTTGTCTCTATTGTGTTTCCTTTTAACGTGTTTTAAAAAGTTTGTATCCTTTTCGTGTATTTTAGAAATAATTTTCAAGCTTTTCATACAAAATTATAAAATAATAGCTTCCGCTCGCGGCTTCGCCCGTGTGGAGGTTGGAAATTATCCCACAGGAATAAAAAGTATCCCATATGTTAATCCAGGTTATAAACTATCTGTGTGCCAAATTTTATCCAAATCCGTTAACCCGTTTTTGCGTGATAGAGTAACAAACATCCAAACATACAAACTTTCACATTTATAATATTATATAAAGTAGACTAGTAGGATTTATCTGGTAGAAAACTATGAAAGTATTAAATTTAAATAAGAAGAATCTGAAGAACTGAGCAATAGTTCTAGAAATATTTTTTTCTTTCTGTCTCCTTTGAAACTTACAAACAGAACTTGAGCTAAAGTAAAAGAAGACTTAAGAATTTTTCTTTTGGAGTTTCGCAAAGCCATACCTACTATGCTTTACTTACAAATATTTTATGCTTCTCCAAAAGATATCTATATATATATATACGAGTATATATATGTCGGAAATATGTTACTGAGCAGACTAATCGGGACGCAAGCTCCGCCTAGCGGCGCGGACCGGCTGGTGCTAAGCAGACTTCATGGGTGGCGGTGAAGCAGTGAAGACGTATGGTTAAATAATGACGTAGGGTTAAACAATACTTGTGTCGTGTACCTACTTAAGTGTGTGAATTGCTAGTGTGATTAATGTGTTCGTAATTTATAATTTGATCTTAACTGCAAACGGTATTTCTATTGCGCATTAACCAACACTACCAATACCCCCACAGTAGTTAAAATATGGTTGATAATAACGAAAGAGACACATACCCTCTCTGTTGTTATATATATAAATTAAGACATAATAATATTATTATGACCATACTGTAACATTCCATCATCATCATCAGCCCAGCCTTTTCCCAACCATGTTGGGGTCGGCTTCCACTTTTTAACCGGATGCAACTGAATACCAGTAGTTTACATGGAGCGATTACCTATCTGACCACCACAACCCAGTTACTGGGAAACACGATACCCCTTGGTAAGACCGGTTGTCAGACTTTCGGGCTTCTGACGACCCGTAACGACTGTCAAAGATCTACGAATGACAGCCGGGACCAACGACTTAACGTATTTTTCGATGTACGGAGGGGTCTCGATTATGAAGTGTATGGTCACCCATCCACGAAAAGACCGCGGCAACGTAGCTTAACCTTCGATTGACTCGTGCGCCTGTTATTATTTAACCACGGGCCGCTTTATTGTAACATCCCACAGGTATTTAATTACTCATTAGCATACGCAATTGGGTTAACTTTTAACATTTCATATTCCCCTGAAATGTCAGATGAATTCGAAAAAATCATGAATGGATAAAAATCAATTGGATTCTTCGAGTGAGGCGCACAGCCAAGTTCTTAACAGCGATTTGATATGCACATAAATTGACGCGGCAAAGTTCTGAGATAGTGAAATGGAGGGAAAGGGAGGGAGCATTAAGATGTATCGTCCTTTTCTTTCGGTTTCAGGAGTCAAATTGTACAGAGTAAGTTACGTAATAGTATTTAGTAAAAGCAACGATATTTTTAAGGACGATTATCTTTCAAACAGTACGTATTAAATATGCCAACATAATTTCAGAACGGTAAACAAATATTTTTATCACAACAAAAATTCGCAACTCATTTTCCAAATACCAAAGCGAATGAATGTAAAAAATGCTAATTGTTACAAGCTTCCTAACTTCGAACTTGGTTTAAAAAATCAGAGCAAACTGACTTGAACTCAACTATGCACGATAACGCAGACATTTTTATTGTTATGTACAAAGTTCTTCGAGTACCAATGACATAATTTCTTTGAAATTGGGTTTCATTGCCGACTCGTGCGCTGTGCCAGTGATTTATTGAAAACAGTGTAAATATTCCGAAAGAGAGTACTCCAGTTTATTTTTCCTTAACTTTTACAGATTTCTGTTGTGTTGTGTTATTTTTTTGTTAACGTTTTAGCGGCTCAGTGACCCAGTTAAACTGTTGGTGGAAAAATAATGGAGCTGAGTATTTCACGAGGTAAAGATGAAGGGTCGTTTAAGTATGAGGCAACCGAATGAAATACGAACGAATTTTTCTGTCGAAAATTAGAGTAAAATTGGATTTCTAGTACTCGTAACATAATCTACTCTCTAGTCGTTGAGTTGAGCTACACGATTACTGACAAATGCGTGCACTGACTGGACAGGTCCACTCAAATCTGTGTGGTTTTTACCTCGAAACACCATCTCAGATACTAATCTACATGGTCCTCACATGACCAAGATTATTTCTGGACTTTAAAAGAGACTGTTGTGAAACATTGAAATATAAAAAATAAAAAATATATATTTGAAGTGTATTATTGATTTTTTCTATCATTTACCGAAATATATATCTTTTATAATTTACTTTGTCAGCAAGGGAATTAGTAGTCAAATAAGTTTTAAGTCAAAAAATTATTTACATATTCGAAAAAGTGTTTGCCAAAACAAACAAAAACAGCGATACTAAAAAATATACTCTCCAATAGATTCAAATAGCGAAAATATTTTACTTCAAAAGCTTTTCACGAGTAGTAAGAAAATGGCTTTTTACAGTCGAAACTTTGCCTTTGAGTGCATCGAGTGTCACTCTATCGTCAATATTTCCTGCAATTCCATTTCGTGGCGGTTCCGATTGCGGCAATGCGATGAAAAAAACTTTATCGTTCCAAACTTGAGTTTGAATTTTTTTAAACGAACATTCGAATAAGTGTTCTGCGCGTTTAGGCGTGGTTTTGGTTTTAAAATGTTTACAGTATATGCCAAGGATTTTTTTTGGTTATTTCGGCCTGAAACTTTTATGAAATTGTGTACTACGGATTTGTAATTGAGATTTTCGACGAACAAAAGTTTACATGCATCCTTTTGATGACACATGATGGCACAGAATAAATAACCCTAAAATGAATGGCGGGTATAAAAATGGACTGGACATTTCGAATTCAAAAATATATTTTCGAAATTCAGATTCGAATTTCGAGCCCGATGGAACGGAAGTGACGGGAAATCTGCGATCGGAACGGGTTGGCTGGCCATTGTCTTCCGGAAACGAATGGCGCGGGAGGGTGGGCAGAATTGGTATGACCGGAAATAGTGCGTGTGACCAATGCAGCGTATTCAATTACTCATGTGATGCATGTTTGTTATTAACTTAGCAGTGATTGCATGGGATATTACCTATGTTAGCAATTTACATATAGCGAAATGGCTTTAGGCATAGTGGCCATACTATTGATTATTGAATGTTCGAATAACCAATGAACAACATTTTTTTTTTGTTGGTCGACTACGAGGCCTTTGGCGACTTTTGTATGTGTGTATTTTATGTGTTTTTTATTTATTTATTTGTCTTTACGAGTATATGTGCGTTTTGTTTGTGCAGAATAAACAATTTTTCTTTCTTTTCTTTCTAATAACGTTTTATAAGAAACTAGCTTCCGCCAGCGGCTTTACCCGCGTGATATCTTTACAAATTATAGTCTATGTTACTCAGTGATACAAAACTTTTCGCTTTATTTTAGTGTAGTATTCTCTTTAAATATGCAGAAACTGGCTCATACGCATTATAATATGTAAAACTATCAATAAAAACTTAAAACCTTACAGCTAAAGCAAAAAAAGTCAAAACACGTAAGACAAATGAAACCACCCACCATTTTAAGCCACTAACGACCACCACTATTTTTCACCCACACTTAGACGTAATTAGGAGCGTCGCAATGCGCAAGTTTGTGCTATAAAATACTTTCTCTCATCGGGGTAATGGATCGAGCTGATTCGTGCTTTTCGGCCAGTCATGACGTGAGGTGAGCATGTGTTTTTGTTGTGTTGGTAGTAAATTAAAGGTGTGTTGGCAGCGTGTGTGTGTGTGTGAACTCGAGGAAGGAATAGGGGTGATGGTGAGTGTGTGTGTTGCATTTGATAAATGTTGTCATTTGGATGTCTTCTGTGCTTGAAATTGGAATAGTAATAGTCGGAAGATATCACACAAAACCTTAAAAGTTAGTTTAAGTCAAAGTCAAATTATTAATTTCAAGTAGGCCACTTTTAAACGTACAAAATACAAAAAAAATGAATTGATTCTAGGCGTTCCTTCCAAAATGTAGTTTCGTATGGAGAAGAATGGGCAAGAAACTCCATACTTGTAAAGCGGTGATTATTTATTTAAACTAGTGGTCGCCCAGAGGTCGAAATTCGACCATAATTCATTTAAATGTCATGATTCTAAGGTAGCCATCTTGTGTCAAATGCATGGTAGTGTGTGTAATGTTTTTTTTGATAATTTAATTTATTTCTAATGTTTATATAAAAATATTAGCTTTCTGCACTCCTTCTCCATATAAACTTTAACTGTGCCAAATTTCATACTCCTCCACCCGCGTCATTTTCGTAAAAAGGGGTACAAAGTTTTTGCTTCACGTATTAATATAATAATAATAAGCTAATTAAATAGACTAGGATGAATATGGTAGTGTACACAGCAAAAAAATGCTTTTTTCTTATCCGTTTTCTAAAATAAGATCCCCTGAACCTTCAAGTAACAAAATGCCTACAAAACCATGGAGCCATGCCCCACCATATATTTAGTATGAAGCGAACCGGGACACTCGGGCCATTATCTGCAGGCAGAGGGTTAATGGGCCAAACTGGACTTGTTCACAAAGATAGCAAGTGGGGACTTGTGGGGAGCACTGTCTTCGCCATATAACGGCGACGGTTAAGTGCGGGGTGCTTTAGACCTGCTTAGTTTTTGCCGGTGCGGGATGAATTGTCTTGTAATGTTGGTTCTGCACTAGTCATTTTAGGGTTATGAGGGACTGAGTTTTGATTATACCTTGGCATTAAGGCTTAGTTACTAACCTAACTCAGGAAAAAACACTTCGATATCCAATGCTTCGTGGCTTTTTTATTTTCCTATTCATATTGGGGTCTGTCTCATGTGTGTTTTAGCGTGAATTCCTGAATAGATTGAAGATATTTTTATTATAATTATGATTTTTTCCATTTTTTTTTGTTTTCGTGGCCGTCTAGTGCCCGAGATCGCTGAAGGTTTTACTTATCATAACATCGAACCATTCTTTTTATGTTTTAATAACAAATATCCTGCTTAAGATTTACCACAGACACCGTTATCACGAAGCAATAATTCAGCGATGACAATAAAAGACTGGCTTTTATACCACATAAACAAAAATCGTCCAATAAAGACATCGGGGGTGTTCGGGAGAGTTCGGGAAAGTTCGGGGGACATCGGCGTCATCCACGCGGAATTGTGATAACCAAATGGTGGTGTAGGGATGAAAGCATTGAAATTGTTTAGAAAGTTGTGCTTAGTTAAGTATTTATACATTTTATCTGTTGGTCTTGATTTGTCTTTTGGTAATTTCGCAATGGTTAAACTAGCTCTGATTGTACCATTGAAGTATCTAATAAAAATTAAAAAGTGTTATTACCTTATTTAAGTAAAATTATTTTAACTCATTAAAGGGGTTCGATTCTCGGGTCGCGCAAAGTGTTATTGGGTTTTCCACCTGGAATTTCTCAGTAGCAGCCCGGAGTCTGGATTTGTGCCCGATGATGGCAATATGCTCGCCCCCTATTACATGGGACTTGAACATAACTGGCGAAATGTGGGTGTACTATAGGTACAACTCTACCTAACCCTTTGGGGAAATATAGGATTGATGTTATGTTATGTTATGTGTTCAATAATTGACTTGTATCGTCAAAGTGAAGACAGATTTGGTTTCAAATATGTATCTTTCAAAGAGCAACAATTCTCCTCTAATATCAAATATTTGACAGCCCTAAACCACCAATGGGAAACCATGGCAAACCAACTGTGTGGTGGATATTGCCGTTTATGCTGCAATAATCGTAAAACGGGGCACTGGTAAATACGCAATGTATTGGAAACAGGAGATTAGTACCGATTGAAGGACTTACGTATCGTTTTTAGGCTGCAGTTAAATGATCGTGGAACATACCTGAAACAAAACAAGGAATTATTAATACTAGTGGTCGCAGAGATCGAAATTCGACCAAAATTCATTTAAATTTTAAGTTGTATAGTACATACTAATTCCATACTGCCATGTCATAATTCTAAGGTAGCCATCTTGTGTCAAACGCATGGTAGAGTGTGTAATGTTTTTTTAATTAATTAAATTTATTTCTAATGTATATTAAATAAAAATATTAGCTTTCTGCACTCTTTCTCCATATAAACTTTAACTGTGCCAAATTTCATACTCCTCCGTCCGCGTAATTTTCGTAAAAAAGGGGTACAAAGTTTTTGCTTCCCGCGTTATTATATAGATTATATATTTAATGTCCTAATATACTATACTTACTACATTATACATGTAAACGTTTGTATGTTTGTTACTTAATCACGCAAAACTGCTGAACGGATTTGGAGACAGATAGTTTATAATCTGGATTAACACAGGATCCTTTTTATCCCGGCAGTACGCATTACGATAGATTCCGTCATCCACGATGGAGAAGCCAGTATTATTCACATATTTTTTGTTGTAAGTGCTATGTGCTGTTAGTTTTTAAAGAAACGCAATGACTACGGCAGTGAAAAATCCCATTAAAAAGTTACAATGTTATTCCTGAAACCAGGAAACTTCGGAAGCCTAAAATTCGAAAGTAATGCAATTAAAAGCAGCAACAAAGCAAACACATACCATAAAAAACTCCTTATCCATTGTTAATCTTATGATACCCAAACATTGCCAGAAGCAATGCGAAAAATATTAAAAATTCTCAAGCAAAGGAAAACAAGAAAGTGCCTGAGGGCGGAATGTAACAATATCACATTTATCTAATACCCATAATATTGTAACATGTCAAACTTCTCAGATATGACGCTTCATGGCCCTTTATGGCGTTTCGACTCCCATGCCGCGTGTTTTTCGCGAAGTCGCCAGTTTTTTCGCTATATCTTTTGACGCCGCGGGCTTAGAATTTGAGGGTATGGAAATTATATATTTTTTTGTTTTGAAATATATTTGATATTATGTGAATATGTTGCGAATGATTTAAGTGCGTTTTGTGATTTTAACAATTTTGCAAAAGGAAAAGTACTTTTAAACGTGTGTTAATTAACTTTTAAACAAATGGTGGACAAAAAATTGGTAAAATATATAATGGCTATATTTTTTATGTGCCACATTAATCACAAGCCCTCCATAGGACTACAACATTTAATTTACAATGTTTTTAGTTTTTTGTGAAATAACCATAGATATAATTGCAACAAAATCTCCGTGTTTCAAAAGACTTACAAAACACATCATTAGGAAATATCGAAATAAATTATTATCATACAACAAAAACATTTCCAAGACAATAAAGAGAAAAAAAACTCCAAATAACTGCGAAAGAAAATGTACAAGATATTCATGTTTAAATGTATCCGAACTACGCAGAAAAAAACTCGTTTTAATATCAACATTCCATCATTTGAGATTCAACTCTATAGCTTAAGTATCACAGTTGAAAATTGTAGTTGTGTAAGAAATATTTTTTGCACTGAATGAAATTCTGAAAAGCGTTATAGAAGACAATGGCTTCAAGAATGAAGGAAATAAGTTGAGTAAAATATTTTGTATCCGCTGTGTGATGGGTTGTGTCTTATTAAAATTTTCTTTGTCTCTCTTTTGTTTTTTTTAGATTATTGTAATGGAAACACAAATGCTATGAACGAAGCGAGAAAAAATAAGTGTTGTCAATTGATTTTAGGTTTACGTGACCGTGTCATTGAGGAGCTCGTGGCTAAGTAATAACAGCAGCACGGGTCGATCGATCAGGTTAAGCTACGCTTGCCGGGGTTGGTCCGTGGATGGGTGACAATCTTTATATATCGAGATTCCTCCGTGCTTCGAAAAGCACGTTAAGCCGTTGGTCCCGGCTGTCATTCGTGGATCTTTGACAATCGTTACGGGATTCAGAAGCCCGAAAGTCTGACAATCAGTCTTACCAAGGGGTTTCGTATTACCGCGGCCCCGGCACACGGGCAACGGAAGGAACACGGGTGGGTTTTAGTCAGTAAAAGTCTGACACGCCCTCTCGCTCCGCCCAAAGCGGGAGAAGTCATTTGATGATTTCCCATCCTCAAAAAAAAGGGGTATCGTATTACCCAGTTACTGGGTTGTGGAGGTCAGATAGGCAGTCACTCCATGTAAAATACTGGTATTCAGCTGAAACAGGTTAGACTGGAAGCCGACCCCAACATAGTTGGGAAAAAGCTAGGTAGATTGATTGATGACCGTGTCATTGAGACACTTGTGTGTATCTCCGAAGTCAAGGATTCCAAGAAGTTCACTACTCACTCACTCACTTAGTATTTAGTTCATTAGGCACTTTTCCCATTTACTGCGATGACGAAGAATTTTTTGATGCCCAATGAGCTCCTCCCTTTTTAATTTATTTGTCTTGTAACGTATTTAATACCTATACTATATATTTCAGTGTTAGCTTGTATATTTTATAAGACTAATTTTAATATTCAACCAGTGAATAATTATCGTTTTATAGCTCAAACAAGGCTTTTCAGTTTAATTTTCATGAAACAAAATACGATCTCTCTCTGCCTAGCCTTTTCCCAACTATGTGGGGGTCGGCTTCCAGTCTAACCGGATGCAGCTGAATACCAGTATTTTACATGGAGCGACTGCCTATCTGACCTCCACAACCCAGTAACTGAGTAATACGATACCCCTTGGTACGACTGGTGTCAGACTTTCGGGCTTCTGACGACTCGTAACGACTGTCAAAGATCCACGAATGACAGCCGGTACCAACGGCTTAACGTGCTTTCCGAGGCACGGAGGATTCTCGGTATGTAAAGATGGTCACCCATCCACTGACCAACCCCGGCAAGCGTAGCTTAACCGGATGGATCGACCAGTGCGGCTGTTGTTACTTAACAAAATACGATCGATATCAAAAAGTCCTAGGTACCTACATCGAAACAAAGTTAAACCTACTTATTTATGTAATATCGATTGTACACTGTACGGCCAATTATATCGACCTACGTATGCTTGAATTTGCCGTAATAAGTATTGTAACGAAGGGAAATCTTTTATGAGAGGACGTAATACGGGCAATCATCAATAATGAGCCTATTTGACGTATTATTGGAAAAAATACGTGGAAATGTATTCTTCCGAAAATGTTACAGAATAATAAAGCTCATTTGGTAATTCATCATTCTCATAAGAACAGTTGTTGATAATCATATCATTTTTACGCTTTACTGTTCTTGCAATGGTACTGCTAACTTTAGTTCTTCAAGTAGTTAATTTTAATATAGTATTTATCATATTTGTTAAGAATAGAAGGAAATGATGTGATTTCCAAATGAAGTTAATAATTTAAGCTGGCCCTGATTCCATAAATGAAAATACGTATCTATGTATTAACTTTTACACCCGCATCAGCGTGGAAGTGACATTTGTCTACCCAAGCGTGAACGTGAATGAAAAGGCCAGCTTTACAGATAAATTCACGGGCGTCTATTTTTAAAAGACACCGTCAAACGCAACACACATGACTTCCTGACACTCCAAAAGACACTTTAAAGCATACCAGATAGGGCTTAAAGTTGAATGTAAGCCATTGTTCACATCACAGGCAAAGATTTAATTTGTCCAACTAGATTACAGCATTGTTTCCGACCAACACATGTATTTCAGAAGTGAGGGTAGAGTAAAAAACCCAATTTGAGTCGCCTCGCTTCACGATAAAGTGCTTCATTTATATATTTTTTAATTCTATTTCCTTGTGAATGGGGTTAATTTTATGCTCGCCAGTGTACTCGTCTGGAATGGAACCGTAAATAATGTGAACTGGAGAGTATGATGATTCACCGGATTCTCGTATGTTAAATTAAATTCTTTCGTTTCTGTTTTTTGGCGCGTGATTTCAGTTCATTTGGAATAGTTGCGATTTTTTATAAAGTTTCCAATGTATGGATGAGTGAAATGCTTCAAATGGGTCGTTTTTTGTGAACGTTTGTACACACGGCTACACATCAAGCTATACATTTCCAGTATAAGCTGACCTCGCATTGTACGGAAATCCTATACAATGC
Organism: Agrochola lota; assembly: GCA_947364205.1. NCBI lineage: Eukaryota > Metazoa > Arthropoda > Insecta > Lepidoptera > Noctuidae > Agrochola > Agrochola lota. The sequence continues at coordinate 18,603,679 of OX376228.1, forward strand.
GAGATCAGCACAAACTGGAAATATATAGCTTGATGTGTAGCCGTATGTCCACAATGGTAAATACTGCATTTTAATAGTTGAGAGCACTGTATGGCTCTCGGATCTGTATTATGAATCCCGTGATTTTATTAACACGTTGTCAATAGATGGATTCAATCAATCTGCCTAGCCTTTTTTTTTTTTTTTTGTAACAACGGACCAATAAAAATTATTCTTAAAATTATTCTTATTCTTTTCCCAACTATGTTGGGGTCGGCTCCCAGTCTAACCGGATGCAGCTGTATCTTGTATTTTACATAAAGCAACTGCCTATCTGACCTCCACAACCCGGTAACTGGGTAACACGATACCCCTTGATAAGACTGGTTGTCAAACTTTCGGGCTTCTGACTAGCCGTAACGACTGTCAAATATCCACGAATGACAGCCGGGAGCAACGGCTTAACGTTCTTTCCACGGCACGGAGGAGTCTCGGTATGTAAAGATGATCACCCATCCACGGACCAACCCCGGCAAGCGTAGCTCAAACTGATGGATCGATCCGTGCGGCTGTGATTACTTAATCACGAGCTCCTCAAGATTCGATCTTTTTATATTCCATGGATTCCTAACTTAGTCGTAATATATTAATGAGGTTGCTTTTTTTTTAGTTTCTCATTCATCTTCTTGCCTTGATCACAATTTATTTAAAGTCAGCGCAGTATATCTTTTTTATTTTTAAGTTTCTCATTGAGCTTTTAAAATCGTTTTCTACATCACAACCTACCGAAAATAAGTACACCAACATCAAAGCTACTTCTCCACATCCACCCAAAAAACATCGGAAATCGTAATCCACCGACCGTTTTAATGACCACAGTCCGTAAGTAGTCCTCTTAAGTCCAAGACGCTTCTAATGCCTCCCGCAGATCATCCACCACATTAAATGTACTTAATTCTAGGGGCAATAGACATGGAAAGGGCGGGGAGTACTTTCGATCGAGTGTTTTGGAGATACCCTCGTCTATTGTGATGGTGAGGAAACTAGCAGGGTCGTAAAAGAAGTATAATTGACGGTCTATAGTTATTACTTGGATAAGGAGCAAGATGCTTAGAGATGGGATCAGTATGTGCTCGCTCAAGACGAAAAAGCCGGCCAAGTGCAAGTCGGAATCGCCTACAAAAGGCTGTTTACCGTACCGTATTAAGATCGAGCAAAACACGCCGAAAAAACACGTTTCTTGTATGGAGACAGACCCCTTTTAATAATTAACTTTGTTTAATTTTTATTATTTGTCGTTATAGCGGCAATTGAAATACATAATCTGTGAAAATTCCAACTGTCTACCTATTAAGGTTCATGAGATACAGCCCGCTGACAGACGGACGGACGGACAGCGGAGACTTAGTGATTGGGTTCCGTTTGGCACCCTTCGGGTACTGAAACCTAAAAAAGAAAGGGAGACATTTGCCTTGTATACATGATACAAGATAGGATTAAATAATAAGTAGCTAGGTAATAATTAAAATGGAAGAGGTGGTGAGTCCTGGACGCGTACCGCAAGGGCTGGTTCGAAGTGATCTAGGAAAAGAATACATTGGGAGAGACCTTTGCTCAGTAGTAGGACCGCGTCGGCACAGTAATCAAAAAAAATATTGTTGTGATCAGATCAGTAATAACAATAAAAAACTGATTGCTTTGTTCAGAAACATCGAAATATATTGTTTACCACGGAAGTAAAAAATACGTCCTCTTTAGTTACAAGGCCTCCATTTTCAGCAGAGTTTTAGGAAGTTGGACACGAGCCAAAACGTCATAGTAAGATTGATAGCGTAAAAGCACCCATAGTAAATATAGACACAAGGTCGTAACTTATGTAAGATGGATGTATACACGATATATAAGCTAATATTGTTACACTAGAAGACAACGCTAAGACGTTCAGCAAAGCTGCGGTCACGGCACACCCAACTTGAGACGAACCATTGTAACTAGAACCATCTACACAGAACAATCTCGATGAAGCGATAACTAAAATAACTTAGTAAGGAAGGGAAGGAAGGCCAACTTATACTGGTAGTATCGAAGACATGACCACTTGAATGAACCTTATTTGAAACTCAAGCTGTAGCCATTTAATCAAGACCCTTTATTTGATGCAAATCTAAGGATACGAAATATCTTGGAGAAATGGTGGTGAATTTTATATAACTAGTTTAGGTAGACCTGTAAGTGGTAGTAATATAGAAGGTTTTACAGGTCTTTGGTCATGGTTGTGGCGTAATGGATTACCGTCAATAAATAAGTAGCATTAGCATTATGTCTGAATGATGGCGGAGGTTTATTTGAGCCGATTTTGGTGGAATTTGGGTTTGAATCGGAGTGGAGTATATTAATTAGTCATGTTGTGTAATGTTGCTTGCCTATATTAATTACTGCGAGGATTTTATAATGGATGTTACAATAGCTTTTAATTTTGGATGAGGCTTTTGCATATTGTGTGTTGAGTGGGTGATTATTTGAGGAGAACGAGTAGATTCCTTGTGAAAAAGTGTTGTAGATATTATACATTATTTTTACGGTTTATGATTATTTAAAAATAAAGGTGCTTTTGACCTTCCTATATATATTTTTTTTTCTTGTGAGCGCCACTGACTCTCAGAAGAGCAACGTATAATAGAATAACAATAGTGTCACCTCATAACTTGGGTATATATGTTAATAAAGAAAGCAATAACATTGTTGTGATCATAATCTTTTATTTTATTTATTAGGGAAAACAAACAGTGACACATTACATTTTCCACGGAATACACATAAAAAATAATCTTTACAAACTATGCTATTTAAACTAAAACCAAACTACAATAATTTAAAATTTACTATAGTTCGTAGGCATGTAATAGTTGCTGGAGTTGCGGGTTTGTTTGAAAGGGATATCGCGGCCCCGGCACACAGGCAACGGAAGGAACACGGGTGGGTTTTAGTCAGTAAAAGTTTGACACACCCTCTCGCTCTGCCCAGAGCGGAAGAAGTCATTTGACGATTTCCCATCCTGAAGAAAAAAAAAAAAAAGTCATGTAATAGTAGTAGTACTAAGGCATGTAATAGTTTCTACATGAGAATATGTCATTCTCATGTAGAAACTATTACATGCCTTATCATAATTATATTGTAAAACCTACACCAGACTACTCAAACTAATATAGACCACAATATTAATAGTTTCAAATAGAATATAATTACGTTTAACAATAGAGCAAGCAGCGTACATGTGCCTCTTGTAGCGAGTGAAATTAAGCTTTACATAAAGCTCGCTCTCCATGATAATTACGAAATAACTACTGCATGGAGTTTGTAATTGAAACCAATGCGACGAGCTCTACGTCTAGTGCACAGGGCAGAGCTGATAGAGTGGATTTAATTTGACAGCTATTTTGTGAAATGTTGGGTGCTGCATATTTTTTGTTGATAATGATGTCAGTGTGGATATTAAAACAATTTATGAGACAAAAACTACAACAAATAATACTGCCATCACAATAGGGGTTTTGGCTGATAAGGTCCTAGGTCATATCAACCTAAATTTTCAAATCTGGGAAAGACTGAGTTATCCTTACAAATATTTGTCAAGCAATGAAAACAATACACATTTAAGATTTTTGAATAACGTTGGGATAGTTTCTAAATAATACAAAATTTTTACCCACGTAAATAACAGCACACAATGAAGAAAACAGCACGAGTAGGCAATTGCTTACGATAAAACTACCAACTCAAACCGTTTTTTTCAATTAAACTATTTACTACTTCATTACAGACATTTTTTAATTTTCAAAGAGTCGGTCTGTCAGAAAACTGGAGCTGGTTGACCATTCCAAAGCAAAGTAGGTTCCTATGGAGAAGAACGGTCAAGAAATTCCATGGACACTCATAATATTGTTACAAAATATTGGTCCTAAACTAAAACTAGTTTTGTAAACTCACAACCGAGTATACACGAGTACAAATCTCCGTGAGGACCCTGAAGGCCAGACACACTCGACGCTTGACGGCACTTTGAACTGCACGAGTTAATTAGCACCTTAAGTGGCAATTCGCTTTTTGCTATTCCGAGCTAGTTACACCAAGTACCAAATGGGTTAGGTGTTACATCTGTGTGCTAGTTAGTAATGGTGTGTAAAACTTTGAGTATTGGCTGATTTAAACGTAAAGATACTAGTATTACTAGACTTTGTTGGTTATCATGATTAAAGTAAAAGTGTGAGGGGGGGGATAAAGAAGAAAAGATAAGGCAGAGAATAAATTAATTGTCGCTGAGATTGAAGATATACGATATAAGATTTAAATTTTTTAAGCAGTCACCATCTAGTGATATATTGTTTTCGGTTTAGAATAAGCAAATATATCATATGAGAATGGCCATTAAAACACAAAAAATAACGTTATTTACGAAACACTTCACGACAATTCTCGCGAACAAATAAATCTAATAAAACACGCACTCCCAAAGTGCCTAACAAAACAAAACAATAAAAATCCCACTCGAGTTACATTACCACAAAAAGGAAAATCAAATAAAAGCAAACCTTGAAATCTCAGCATCGTGTAAATCAGTTCGGTGGTCGAATTAATTCATTTCCTGGGAAGGGGGGAAGCACGCGCGATGTACGTGATGGCCGACCAAACAGATGGTCTGATGCTATGAATGTAAGAGTTTTTGCAGCAGACTTGCTATCCTTTTTTGTTTTGTTAGATGTGACATAAACAATGGATGCAGTGGGACCACATCAGGCCATTCCATGCATGCAGAGTGCAGTGATGTGTTCCGTGTTCGTGGACGTTGCGGTAAAAATGTGCAGCAGAGATACGGTGTCGTTTTGTTGAGATTTGATTTGGTAATGTTTTTAAAATTGGGTGCGTAATTTTGGAGAAGCGTTTAAGTGTCATTATCACAGCATAAAGTCTCTTTGCTTCTTCTTATAATACAATTTTCTATCGCAGTTTCTAATTTATAAACCAAAATTGTTACCGAGCTTAAAAGTTCAAGGCGACCATAACCTTATACTCGTATGACCTAGGTTATCCGTAACTAAACTTTACGTGGTCCCCCAAGGTAACTACTAGGTCCCATTACTTTCTATCCATCAGTTGGTAGAAAAGCCTGATTTACGAGCCAACCAACTTTATATTACGTCTTAAACGACGCCAATAAAAAGTTGCGCTATAAACGACAAAGCTGGAGCACTTATAGCGTATACTTTTTTATTGCCCAACCGGTATACATAGTAAAACAATTCGCTGAGAAAGTGGGGGAATGGAAAATTTTCTACGGTTCGTAATTTTCTTTGAATATTTAATTCGAATGATAATGGTATGGTTTTAGGTTTATTCATGTTATCTGAGAAGTTATTTTTCACATAAATAAACGTTTGTTTACTAAAATTACATTCGATGAAAATAATCTTAATAATCTTCTTTTTCCTCAAATTCATTAGGTGTTTATTTACAACTGAATTAAGTTGTGATGATAATAAATAAAATTAAATTATATCTTCAGTAGGTTGTAATTCTGTAATAACTCCATTCAATCCCATTACTAATGGGGAAGTAATATTATTAACATAGTCTAATTACTATTTTGATATGGCTCACGCGGGAGAGTAGATATCGGTATTCGATTTGGAATTAATATTGTAATTAATAGTTTATGTAACTGATGATAATATAATTCAGGATTGGGAAATTATACTAGCAGTATAGTTACAGTACCCTGTCGTTAATTTCATATACTGAGCTTTAGAGCCAGACTGATAGTTAAGAGTGACAGAGATGCTCTACAATATTAACTTGTTTTTAAACTTGATGTAATGTAAATGCTCATATCTATAAAAGCTTTAATAGCGAAGCAGCAGTGGTCTACATATGTATTTTAGAAAATATATTTGAGGAAAGCGACATGGATATAATTTAGAAATTGATTCGAGATAAGGAAGCAATCCCGACTGTGCTGAGCGGGGTCTGATAGGAAATTGCGACGTCTGCCTCGAGTCTAGTAACGTCAGAGGAAAGAATTTGGATCTAGACAATTTATTGATATTTCTGTGTCATCTGACGACAGGAGTAAATATTTTCAATATACGAGCTACTGATGTTACTTCATTTTAATGCTACATTTTATTTTGACTCTTACAGTTCTCTTGCAAAAACTCAACATACTCAATTATCATGTCTATATTACCAGAATCAGAGAAACACCACTATTTTGGATTCATGAATTAGTTCCAACGTTTATTTACTTACTGACTACTATAGATCTCTCTGTAGATCTAAAATTTCACAAATATGTACAATAAAATAATGCAACACTATCTATAAAACAAGATAACTGAATCAGCCATGTCTTCTAATATTTTTTAAAGTCATTTTGGATGGGTAAGCAGATAGGCGATAAACGGTGCGATGGTGTGGAATCGTCTCGAGGGAGGTTCCGCTAATCTGCTCAGGGGTCTATCGTTAACCGAGATCCCGTTAGTCTTGTTTTGAACCAAAGTTCGTGATTTATGAAATATGATTTTGAAGACTGATATTATAATAGTAAATAAAAGAAGTCAGTCAGTAATTTGTTCTGTCTGTATCAAGAAAGTAAACGATAATCCGAAAATCAAAGATGTTAGTTTAATAACTTGAGTGTCTCTTGTCGATTCAATCAATTACTACGCATTCATACAATATCATTGGACTTAATAAGGTTCTTCTGAAAATTCAATACTGAATATTCATACATCGTGAAGGTCATAAATCTACTATTTTCTTGTTCTGATTTATAGCGTTTTCACTAAACCGGATGAATATTAAGTCTCAAACTTGGCTTAAGACTTGGCCGTGAACTTGTATTGATCTTGGCTTTTCATTACGCGGTTGGCGGCAATCCAAACGTAACCAGTGTAGGAAAGGGTTTCATTTGAAAGCAAATAAAAACTTTAAGACGAGCACTGTAATAATTTGTTACTAGATTTTATTACAATTGTGTTTTAGTGTTCTTACTGGTTGGCGAGGATTTGTCTTGTTCAGTGCTTGATTGGAAAAGAGAGTTGGTAGTCGAGATGTTCATCCATTGGGTTCTATATGAGGAACATTAACATCAGTTTATTTAGGCCTAATAAAATCATTGATTTCATTAAAAAAAATCGCTTTGTTCGCTAATGCCTCAGCTAGATACTATGTTTTAATTTCATCTTCTACTGGTCCAATTACAAGTACTTCATTCTATTCCACTCTCATTTTAGGTAATTTCATTCATCTTTTTTATCTTACCCACCCATAATCACATATACGGCCATAAACGTATAAACAGGGACAAAAGACAGGTCTACATCTGCGGCACGGAGTCCTTATCGTACGATAGGACCCTAAACGGACCCGGCGACAGATTTACGGATCTCGGACCCGAGTGACCTCGTAATTTCGGACCTATCTCCCGTATCTTTCGGTTTTATTAGATTTTCCAGGATTCCGAAGGTGAAAGGTTCGAGTTTTGGAGAAATGAGGATTGATAAGACTGATTTGTGTGTTGAGATTTTTCGGAAATAGATATGTTCGCGCTTCAAAAGAGCACGTGTAGAAGAATCACAGATTGTACATTCTAGGTCTAAGGCAAAGACATTTCAATTAACTTCAATCACTTTGGTCTTAGGTATTTGATGTTAAAACCTCAATTCTGAGTTAGATTAGCTTTGGATAGATGTAATGAGCTGTACAAAATTGTTCTTCTTCTGCTGAAGAAGAGAGAAGACAAAATTGTTTAGTTACCTAATTATATTATGAATGTGTTCAAATGCGTAGTTAATAACGTGCGCAATGTCGAAGAAAAGACTAGTTGCAAATACTAGATATTAAACAATACTGATGAAAAGAACTACTAAAATGTAGTATCTTACAGTAAAAGGATATTAAAATAATGAAGTTAACCATTTACAGAAGTTGAGCTGCCAATTTTCTTCAGTTAGAGTAACTTTGAACTTTGAGCACTTTACAATTAGTAAAAGTTTTGTTCGCTAAAAGGTTAACCGTAGTATACATAAGACAAAGAGTATAAGAAAGAACCTTTTAAAAGATCCACCATCACCTGTTCTCCAGACATATTGATTCAAACCTTAGCTATTAATCCGCTAGTGTTGTAGCTACAACAATTACAACAGTCTGCGGTCGAGTAGTGTTGTGCACACGTTGCGCTCTGACTAATGTTTGCGGAGACGAGCCTACAGTTCGCACGTCGGCTGCCGCCTAGTGTTGGGACACACAGGCTTGTTGGATCACAGACTAAATAAACACTTGGTCATGGAGTTGAATAATTTACTGTAAACATTACGTGTACATGAATAATTTGATGATGAAGATGTCAAAATCATAATACCAATATGATAGTCACACATAGTGCATTATATCTGATTACTGATGAACGATGGCTCAGATGATAAGGTTTCAATCTAATAACCCGAAAGCTTATCGGAGTTCACTATTCATACCTGTTTTTTACATGGAGCGACTGCTTATCTGACTTCCACAATCGGGTTACTGGGTGCACTATTACCTATCATAATTTTGATAACAGTTCAATACTGATTACATGTAATTAGATGATGATGAGATGTGACATCTACCAACTCGCACTGGGCCCGCGTGGTAGATTACAGCCCACTCCCTCTCGAAGAGAGGTGGCCTGAGTCCCAGCCGTGGGAAAATTATAGGCTGCTTATATGTAATGCAGATGATGAATGGAAATCATTATTAATCAAACACACGACACGGTTGGCGCAGTGGCTGAGCGATCGGCTGCTGCGCAACGTGTCGCGGGTTAGATCCCCGCACGGAGCAAATATTTGTATGATCTGCAAGTAGTTGATCCGGGTCTGGGTGTTAGTGTATGTGAGTTTCTATGTTTGTAAACGCACCCACGATACAGGAAGAAATTCTTAGTGTGGGGCAACGTTTTAAAAAAAAAAGAAAAAAGAAAGAAAGAAAGAATGAGGATTCGTTTATGCAAGATAGTGATGAACATGACAAAGATACAAGAAATCCCCATGTGTTAAAAAAAAATAACATCCAGCAAATCTGCTCGCTAAACTTCAAAACCGTCGGTCCTAATGTGACAGTCAATATTTATCTGCAAGCATATTGTAGCTGTCGGTGACATACTGTACTACAAGTACTTGTAGGTACATGTCGTAATTATCGACACAATACCAGAAGTTCCTCTGTTTCGTCCACGAGTTGAATTTTGACTGTATTCGGGGATCTAAATTAAAGAGTGGCTACGGAATTGAAAACTGTACGTTAATTCTGCTGCATCCGGTTAGGTTGGAAACGGACCCCAACATAGTTGAGAAAAGGCTAGGCAGATTGAATATTTTCAATTACATCAATTACTTTTATAAATCAAATATGTCGTTAAAGTTAGATATCAAACAATGCTAATCTAACTCATTGTTCACTGAACAATTTCATCAAGATATAATAGTGTTCACGATTCGTGGACGTTTACCTTCACAGTCCACGTCCGGCTGAAACGTATTCATGTTGGTCTTCCATTTTGGAAGCATAATACATTTGCCCTAGAATTCACGATTCTTTTAACATTATTGTGTTTGTTATTCTTGGCGGATTTTATTTTGGGATTTTGTGTGATTATTTTGGATGAAATTGAGCCTCCTTATGGTTTTCTTTTTCGATTACGAGCTACAAGACTTCATGGTGTTCATTTGTTTTATGCACCCAGAGAAATTAGCCCCGCTATCTACTTTTCTGACCGATTCATAAAGTCTTGTGCAGACTGGCGCGACGCGACAACGCCACGCGTCTCACACACACACTTCACAGTAGAACAATTACCGGTGTCGCGTCGCGAGACAAGTCGCGTTACTCTGCATGAGTCTTTATTCTAAATGATTTGAAACTTTGAGATATCAATATTAAAAATCGGTCGGTTCCAACTTGTGAGCCACCCTATACAGTGTGTACCAGAAAGGTGTGGGCAAACTTAAGGGTATGGTACAGACCATCTAACATAACAAGTCATTTTTTTTCTCGAATTCTGTGTTGGTCCCATTGAGAAAGTTTTGAGTTAGATGGTCCGTACCACGCCTTTAAAACCACACCTTTCAGATATAACGGGTTGGATAATAGTATTGACATCGAAAAGTTCTATTTCGAAATATAATGACAAGTTTATTAAAATTTATTCTCAAACACATCAATGCTGCATTAAAAGCTTAAAGTACAATATTTTGACCCCATGCTCTGACGATTATCTGTTAAATATAAATGCCCCATTAATTATCAATCAGCTCCTCGCTATTGTTATGGCAGTGTGCATGCGTTAATTAATTTATCTCTATTCATTATTCAGTGATCCTGATTCGTGATGAATCCTCGATATTGCTGCCATTGGTTGTCAGTTTCATTAGCTGTCATGCCATTCGACTTTCTGCTTGATGGGTTGATAGGGAAATAGATACGTCTGTGTTATTTTCAACAGTCTCAATAGTTAACTGGTTGGTTGGTTAGTTGGTTGGTTGGTTGGTTAGTTGGTTGGTTGGTTGGTTGGTTGGTTGGTTGGTTTGTTGGTTGGTAGTGTGGTGTGGCCTAACCTTTCGGGAAACACAGGCGTGATGTTACGTGTGTTAGGCCCTTAATTCACAAACGTTTTTCTTGCCGTGAAAAACTATGGTTTATTCACTGCGTGGTCGTCAGTCTTGTACGACACTGTGGAAGGTGGTTAACAGATACGTTTTCTCTACGGTGCGGTTTATTCGCCGTACCGAAAAGAAACCGTGTCTTGTACAACTAGCCTTATGTTATGTCAATATTTAAGGTGTATTCAAATACTTCTTTCCAATTAATGTTATTTCTACCAACATCAACTTTATGCTAGTGTAAATAAAGTTAATTTTAGACTAACTAGTACTGTTGAAAAGTCATAAAAAATATGCAGTTATAGCGCAAACTGAACTTTATGTGTAGCTATTACAGTTGTTTTTTCTAAAACTCGTGTTTGTTTACATGTTTGGCAAATAAATTGCGAACGCAGATTAGTTAACTTATGTGCAAATTTTAGGTTAGTTTTGGCTAACGGTTTTTCGGTTTTAAAATAGTTTGTTTCGCCTGCTGAGAGTTGTCATATTCAATTGAAACCTTTACAAAATCTCAAGAATTAGAATTGAATTAGATTACACATTTGCTGATATAATTCATTGCTATTATTTGGTCAAAATGGGATTATTCAGCTTATTAACTGATCTGAAGACTTGATCAGACTTCAGAAACCAGGTTACGCTTTGCTGGTCCTAATCATAGTTTAAACTAAGTATTTTTTTACGAATTACTAATATAGTCGAAAAAGGCACGGTGGAACAAAAAAACATTCGTATCTAGAGAAAATCAACAGCAATTATAAAAATTCTTCTCGAATCAGTACACCCAGTCTACACACATGCTTCCAATACTAAACCAAACATTTCCACCACATTAAAACACAGACATGAAATAAATAAAGTATTTATCGAGCCATTTGTATCAGACGTCTGCTCTAACCGTTTACTTCGCTCACACCGCTCACTTCACTCACTGCACCGCGCGCCACTGTAAAACACTGAAAGCCTTTATCTGAAGCCGCGACCGCTCTAGCTTTGGTTTTGTGGCTATAAGGTGAGCGGGGGTTTATAAGTGGTTTTATTGGCTGTAATTTCTTTTTTTTTTGCATTGAAAATGCTGTTTCGATCGCTTCAATAATGGTACCCGGTTCAAAAAAAGTGTGACTGGGGCGAGCGTCCTTAATTATTAAGATAGGGAAATGTATCAAAGAATGCGTTACTGAAAGGGCTACAATGTAGTATTTTTTTTAAATCTTAAACTTCTCAAGAGATATCGAAAAAATAAAAAACTAATCCTGGAGAATTTAAAGGGCTTCACAATTATACCATTGTGGTTTTAATAGGATTATAATTAAGGGTAGATGTTTACCACTTCCGGAAACACCTATGATTTAAGTAATTTTCAATGCGCCGGAAGGTCATGGGTCCATGAGTTCTGTTGATGTTTTTCATTGAAATTTGATGTTGAATATGATCTTGAAGAGGATACCCATTTTAACTAGTTTTTGTGATACAATAACTCTTAGTACAAAAGCTAGGGCTACATAGATGTTTGTAAATTTGAAGTGTAAATAAAATAATAAATTAACACACTCGTCTTTTGGTGGATTGGCAGTGTTGTTAATTTCTACTACAAATTACAAATATCTTGATATCCATTCAAAATTTGCTAAAACGGCCTATGTAGTTCAAACAATGAACGTACCTCGAGCTTAAGGTATTATTTAGTGTCCTAAAATATTACCTATAGTAAAAAAACATCTTTATGTCCTCTTATTCCTTTTCTCCTTTCTTATTCTGGCTTACATTTCGAATTCGCGTTCTGCTTAGCCCCTCCACCAACTATAGAGACTCAGCCGTTCGGAACTGTTGCTCCAGGCTGCAGTCTTCAACAGTTCAGCCAGATTGTATGGCACCAATACTTCAATCGATTTCTTTTGCCAGACCGCCAGTCCGTCTGGCAAAGCCGCCGATATGTTTTGCCAATTTGCGGCGACTTTGAGGGTATTCGGGGATTTGAGAACGAATTTGTTGAAGGGCAGATAGTGATTTTATTCAGGTGTGAAATGGCTGCGCTTTTCTGTAGTGCGGTTATGTGGTTTATGCAGTTAGGATGTTTGTTTGAAGGAGGGAACGTAAATAACTATGTAAATAAGAAGTCTCAGAGGTTTACTTCATGGAAAGTTTGAATCAAAGGCTAATTCCCAGTTTATTTACAACTTGCTTGCGCCAGCGGCTTCACCCGCGAGATAATTGTTTATTTTCGTGTTTTGTTCTTACCTTGCGTCATGTGTACCGCAATTAAAATAAAATAAAATAAACGTATTTTCTTTCTTTTCTTTCTATATAATTATTTATAAATTATAGCCTATGTTAATCAGTGATAATATGGCATTATACTAGTGAAATAATTTTTTAAATCAACCCTTATTTTTACAAATATTTTATCATTAAAATGTTAGTGTAGATGAAAATATCTTAAGAGCGTTTATCCTAAAAGTTGGCAACGTTGCAAATAGCTGTCCAATATTTACCTGTTTTGATTAATTTGGCAATATGACTGTATGGAAATATGAAATGTGGCTTACAAACGAACTAAAATATTGATTATAATATGCAATAATTAATATCGTAACACCGAATATTTAGTTTTAGATACAAAAAAAGTATTTGGAAACTTTCCAAATGCCCTTTTTACACTTGAACCGGTTACAACATCAAATTTAGTGTTAAAATTGCAATTTCATATTTCCATACAGTAATATTGCCAAATTAATAGAAACAGTGAAATATTTTACATCTATTTGCGAAGTTGCCCATTTTCAGCAGTAAAATGACTCTCCCTCTCTCTCTCTCTCTTTCTCTTATGAGTAAAATGTAACAATGACACCGTTACATTACAGTTTATGTAAAACTTGCCTGTTGTCTTTAGCCCAAACTAATAGCCGACATCAAACAGCTGACACCTGTAGAAGATGAGTCTAATTCCACAAAAACAATGGGCTATACGGGTGTGTAACTTTAGAGGCACGATGGTCACGTCAGGGTCACCATTATAGAGGTATGAGGAACAGGGTGTAAAGTTCACTCATCCTCTATAGAAAAGGGAGGATCCTCCGACCAGACGGGTGTCTGGCGGGCAATTGTCCAACGATTGAATGTCGGAAAGTGCGGTAAACTTTACTTGCGCGATGCAGGATTTGTGTGACGTCAGGTCTTTGATGCGTAATTCACATGTGGTGATATAGATGCCGCCACATAACTATAAACAATAAGATAAGTCTAATCCGACTCGACTAGGCTCATATGACACTAAATAAGACATATGATCAGACTAGAGTCTTGAGCAAAACATCAAACGCTCAAATGATACTTGCTTACCTCTATTTTATATCCAAATATCACTTGTAACATAAAACCCCAAAAATCCAGAACTGTACCTTCAATAAACCGTTTTCCATTTCTTAATATAAATCCAATGTTTCTACACATGGACACCGAAGGCGAAGACAGTAAAATTGCGAATCATCGAATTAGGGAAGGGCCAAACGATAAGCTCGCTCGTAAATTCGGTGTTCGGCATTCGGCTTTCGGCCTCCGGGTTCATCGCTCGCACATTGTTTTACAAATGTCAGCTTTTAAATAATGCTTTGTTATTTTAAAAAAAACAATAGATAAGAGTAGTTAAATGGTTTTGTGTTTGTGCCCGGTTGACGGAAATAGGCTCGTGCCTTATTACAAACTTAAACTTAACTGACGAAATGTGGGTGTACTATGGGTACTCCTCTGCCCAACTTCGGGGATTACAGGTTTGATGTTATATTTTTGAAAACTTTAATGCTTTGTAGTCACCATAATAATGTGCCCAAACTTTAATCATATTTTTTTATAAGGAGGTTCTGTCTGGATTCGCTACTTAATTCCCCACAAAAACATTTACTTAATAATAATAATAATAATGGCAACACCGTGTCAACAGAACGTCTCGTTTTGAAACTAAAACTTAAATTTTAACAAATAGATTAATTTTGAAGCATTTTTACAAGAGTTTTTCTATACATACTAAACCTAAAACCGGAAAACCATTTAAAATCCAAAAAAAACTCACAACTCACCAAAATGCAATAAAATTTGGTTAAAAACTGCCGAATCGGAGGTGACATGACAGATGTCACCTCCGATCAAATAACAATGAATGGAAAATAGGAAAACCAAGAAACTACGAGTATGTTGACAAGATCAGCCGCACGCCTAGCACGCCCACCGGTTCCTCTCTCTGGAGCCCTGACCGCCGGTAGCTTGGACCCTGTTCCCGATACCGGTGGGCTACTATTTTTTATATTTTTAAATGTTTTAATTTTTTATATTCTAATATTTAAAAATATAATTTATAAGTATTTAAAATGTAATAAGGGAAAATAATAATAATAATAATCTTTATTACATAAGAAGTGGATACAAATTGCGTGAAGTCCCTGACACTTGTGCTAGGTGGTTAACCTGTGTTACAAGAGCCAGTGCCCTCTCCCGGGAATACATACTATTGAAAACTTATGCAATAAGACTATCAAAGGAGAAATAAAAATAAAAAGACTTAAATAATACCAAACAATAAAAATAAAAATAAATTAGAAATAGCCTGTATTGGTGATTGTGTGTTTGCGTTTAGTGTGAGTGTGTGTGTGCATGTGTATGTGTGTGTGTCTGTAAATTGAATTGAATGTCCAGGAAAGATTGATTGGGATCTCGAGCAACTACACTACTTATAACCAGTTCATTTTAAAGTTCTACACACCAACATCAATGAAAATCATTACAACACTATCACTCAACTCTCTGCTCACCCACAATCCTATAATCCGTCAATAACACGATCAGCACCAAAATATGCATGGGCACGCAAATATTATGATACACGCCCCATCATGGCGACTGCCTGTGACGTATGCAGAAAACCCATTGTTTTGCGCCCGACACCGCCTGTCAAATTACTGTCCACAGCAAATTATGGGGTGAGTGTGAAACAGATTTGTGAATGTTGAGGGCAGATAAACATAGTGTGTTAGTTATGTCATGATTTTAATTGGAAGGTTAATTTGGTTCTTGTCTCGTCTCTCAGGAATAGAACGATTCTGTTGTGACCATTAAAAAAAAACAATGATCAACTAAATCCAGCTGTAGAAAACTTACCTTATATAACAGTTCATATATTTTGCAGGTTCTTTACGTATTATTTCATGCCCGGTTGATGGTAATAGGGTTGCCTCTATTACATTGGACTTAAACATATCTGGCGAAATGTGGGTGTACTATGGGTACACTTGTACCTAACCCTTCAGGGAAAACGGGCGTAATGTTAATTTATATAGGTATAATAGTTATAGTTAGAACCATCTTCAAAACAAGCTGCAGAGAATTCAAAGTTTGGTGACACGAAAAATAGCAACTCAGGTTTTAAAACTCAATAAAAATAAAAGTCTCAATAAACACTATTAACCTCCACCGCTTTCCAAGATTTAAAATAACAAAATGTGTCAAAAAGTGCAGCAGTTTTATAAAAAAAAAGTGCAATATTTAGTGACAAGGGTACTTCCCGACGTTCAAGATGTCTCGACAGAATTACGACTCGACACTTTTACTCGTAGCTGCAAGTTGTAGCGAATTTTAAAGTCTCCGTCGTAAATTAATAATTTTGTATAGAAAGTCGTTTTGGAGATTGTTCTAGAATATTTATTGAAGTCGTGTGGTTTGATCAAGGGACGTGGAAGTTGGTATTAGTTTTTTTTGTGTCTTATTACATCCTAGTTTAATGAAGATAAAGCCTAACATCGGAATAATTAAAGGTGAAATGATTTTTCCACATGGGAGATTTTGTGTTTAGCAGTGTTAGCTTAGTGGTGTGACCGTCAAACTGCCAAGTCATAGGTCTCGAGTTCGAAGAGTGTTCCCGTAAACCCGAAATAACATGCAAAAAAAAGTCTTTTTATTTTTTATTAATAGTTAGACTAGTTAGCGTGTACAGAGTGTTTTTTTACGTATCAATTCAATATTTTTTGTGTATATTTTATTATAAAAAATATTTTTTTTCGATGTTATACATTATTTGCATTTGTATGAATGCAAATATGCAAATACACTATTACGGGTAAATGAGAACGCCCTCTGTTAGTTAACATACTGTATAGTAAGCGTCACTGGCGTATTGGTGTACTTTTTTATGCCGTGAAATAAATAATTTTAATTCTTCTTATAGGTCAATCAGGATCTCTTGCCGATTCACTCATAGCGTTTTGGTGATTTCATCAAATTAATAACTGTGTTCTTAACAATTGATTATTATCAATGAACATAAAAATTGTAAAGATTCCCTAGACCTAGAGCATACAACTATTATTTCATAATTAACTACCTCCACAAATAACGATACAAAGGCCCTCTTGGATTCAATGAAATGTCGAAAAAACATTTGAAAAACAAAATAAAGTCGTTCCTAAAAACATAATGTAAACAGAATGCTCTAAATGCCAGTATTTAAACTCAGCGACGAAGGTCATCATAAACAACTAGCAACGAGTGTTGAGAGCCGAAGCGAAAATTTTATACTCCCCTCTCTTTCACCCCCGTATAACTTATCTCCTATCTCTTTCCCACCAGGGTGCTTACCGGTAGACGGGCGAAAAAATTGTCTTTATGGTTATTGGATGGTAAGAAATTTCTTATGGGGCGACATTTTTTACGTAAAGCCACTGTTGCGGAGACAATGATGATAGTTGATGTTCTTGTATAAGTTAATGGTAAATATAACGATCGATAAACTGTCAAATAAATATCGAGGCGTTTTTGCGTATTTGGATGATTTTTGATGGTGTTTGAACTGTACAACGGTACGAGGATCTTTTGGCGCGTGGTCAAAATGGGCACTAACGCCGCCATCTTGTTTTTTTTTCAATACACAACAAATGTTTACCAACAATGTATATGTCATTCGGGCGCCAAAATCCTTGTAGGAATCTACGTGGCTGTTGATATGGCACGACAAGGAATTTTCGACACAGACTGTCACACACTGATGAAGACGACAGTTTACAAAACCGAACTGTTTCTATAACTCTGTGTGCCTTATGAAGCTGACTAAAGCCTGGAACAAAATAGAGACAAATATCCAAAAATCGATACAAATGAAGACCCAATTATGTTTTCAGTACCAGGACCCCAAAGGACAAAGAAGTAGTCTTCTGTGCCAAGAATTCCTCTTGCACTGGTAACCAGCCAGGTGTTTGCACTGAAAGTCACTGGCTGGTTATTCTACCATCTGTCGTTTAGATGCAAGTATAACAATTTTAAAACTAAATGCATTAGTGACGGTTGAAATGAAACCACCTGTGGTGGTGACATTAAAATTAAAAGAAAGTGCAATTGCTGCTGCAGCGGTTTGGTTAGTTGCGTCAATTGTAAGAACATTTTCTTAGTAAACATAAAGAACATTTTCAAGGACATAGGTATTTAAATACGAACTACAGTTCGGAAATGATTTAGATAAAAATGAGTATGTAGTTATAACTAAATGACATGATAGTTAATAAATAAACCACTAAAAGTGATAAAGTTGACATACTAGATAGAAAAGAGACAAAGAAAGAATGTAACTTGAATAATATATAATATATTATATTATTCAAAGTCAAACAAAGTCAAACAATTTATTTCAATTAGGCACATAAAAGGCACTTTTAAAGGTCAATTTTACACATTATAGAATTGATTCTAGTCGCCCCTTCTAAAAGGTAGTTTTCGTATGGAGAAGAATGGGCAAGCAACTCCACCGTTACTCTTTTAAAATGTTTTTACAATATTTTGTATACATTAATTATGTTATTATATGTGTATTATATTATATAGAATAAGATTACTATACCACGATAGGTAAAAATAATGAAAAATTACGCAATGACAGATAAATTAATTATGTGATAGATACATGGTGCTCACATACTTACAAACATTGTAAAATTATATGATATTCCTAACATTTTAACAAGTAATACTGATATGTCAGTGTGTGAGTTGAAGTAACCACAGAATGTAAAAAAAAAAACTAAATATATAATTAACTTAGCAACCAGTTTGATTTTGTCTAGACTCTAAATTGTCCTTCGGAGCAGGGCCAGCATGTGTCCAAGCATTCTTATCTTGAATATAATCTTCTAATTTGTAATATGCTTGTTTACAAAGTGTACTTTTAATATGCGTTTAAAATTTTCTTTCAATTGTAATATATCACAAGATATTTTGTTGTAACATTTAACACAGTACCTCGTATAAGATGTGAGTTTCCGACGTAAGAATAACAGATTACTTTATGCACAAGCAAATGATAAAAATATTGAAAGAAGTATGGTAACATTTGAATCTCATTATTTCTTCCAATTTTAATAACAATGGAAATCGAAATAAAATGGCTATAAAAAAATCTGTTGACTCTTCACAATATAAACACAAATATAAATTGTCCAACGTACTTGCAATAGGAATTGGACATTAATGCAATAACACGAAAGCCAACAAAGGGAATGGCTATTGTGATGTTAAGGGCACTTGGAAACACTTGATATGATAATATAGAAGAATAAATTCCAAGCGGTGTGGTGTTTGTTGTTCCGGTCATTTGAAATTAAAAAGTTCATTACGATTATAGAGATGCCTAAAGAAAAGGGAATGAAAAAAAAACAAGTAAATAAAACATAGAATGTTTACAAGAATAATAGCGATACGTGTAATGGTGATAACATTACACGAAGATTTGTAGTTAGTCACAATAAAATCGAAGTTAAAGGAAAATTTGGTTCAGCCTTAAATAATAAATGACCCATTAAACATACCATTCAAACACCCTACGTATATTAACTCTTCCAAACAAAAGTAACAAGTCAATCCCTTCCTAATTACCGTTAAATATTTAAAAACCTGACCCCAAAAGGGTTTGGTTCAACAGAATAATCATCGAAAATCTGCACGCAGCGAAAATTTTCGACTCAAATGCGGAGTCACGTACCGCCTGCAATGGCGGCAAATTTTTGCAAATACCTGCAAACTCCGTGATAATACCTTGAGAGTCAGCTTAACTTTGTTTGTTTGGGGCTGCACTGGGACTCAACTTCCATCCTTAATCTGGGATAATTAGTTATAATTTTCAACCCTTATTAAATTAACCTTTAGTTACTTGGAAAATATGAAGGTTTTGAAAGTCCTGAGTTGGCTTTAGTTAAAGAGATTGCTCAGAAATGAAGGTGAAGTAAATACTGATAATAAAAATTGAAATATGAATATGTGTGCAAAGGGTCAGAAAGAGTACTTACCTAAATGAATAAATACATATAGTAAGGTTTATATAAGAGCAAACGTGAATTCACCTTCCCTAAGAATTTTGGTAGCCAGACAGGAATCCCTCTGCGTGAAACCACGGCACCTAATTGACACGAAATGGTCAGGGTTTCCTTCGTGTAACAACAAATTGGAGTACCCTAATGCAATAAATGATTTAGGTCCAAGCATCTTCTTGTCTATCAAGGGACTATGTTCTTTCACATAGTCTAAGATCGACCTTTGATTTACTTTTCATGAAATATATTTTGGGGATAACTGGATTTTAAATACTTTGCATATATACTTATTGTAACATCGGTCGGTACTCAGAATTGTATGGTGGTGGGTAGTTAGTTTACTTATGCAAATATATCAGTCTGTCGTTGACCCACGTATTTTATTGACGTAACATTGGCGACGAGAACGGGATTTGTGTAATTTCTTTTTAATTTCCGGGATTTCGCGTGTGTCAAGATGCCTATTGGTAAAATTGAACCATTTAATTTAACCTCGAAACAGTGGCCAGCGTATATTCGTCGAGTAAATCAGTACGTACGGCTTAACGAAATCGACGATGAATTGAAAGTGCCTATGTTAATAACGGTCGTGGGGGAAGAAACGTATGCGCTTATGTGCGATCTGTGTTCACCTAGTTTTCCGGAAAATAAAACATATGACGAACTAGTGAAATTGGTGACGGAACACCTGGAACCGCAACGATCGGAGATCGCCGAGCGCCACGTGTTCAGGTTGCGCCGACAGCGTGCGGGCGAGCCCCTTACGGAATACCTGCAGGCATTGAAGCACCTGGCGTCTACGTGCAGTTTTGGAAAATGCAAGTCATGTTCGACGCTTGAAGAAAATTTGCGCGATCAGTTTGTGTCAGGGCTGGCGAGTGATGTCATGCGATCGAGAATCTTCGCGGAAAAGAAAGTACAATACAAAGAAGCAGTGGAGCTCGCGCTGGCTCTAGAGGCAGCGGAGAAGCATGCCGAGGTGAGCGGCACCACGACGACGGCGGCGGCGGACTCAGCAAAGCCGGCAGACGGCGAGGCGGGCGAAGGCCTGCATTACGCGCGCGGCAGACGAACGCGCCCGCGCGGGCCGCAACGGGCGTTCGGCGGCGGCGGCGCAGGCGGCGGAGCGGCGGCAGCACCAGGCGCGTTAGGCGCAGGCGGCGCGCGCGCGGACCCGGCGGACGGGCGGGCACGGGCCTGCTGGCGCTGCGGCAAGGCGCATTCGGTCGAGAGGTGTCGGTTTAAAAAATACAATTGTGATGAGTGCGGTCAAAAAGGGCACCTAAAAGTGATGTGCAAACAAGTGCGCGGTAGTGGCGGTCGGCATAATTATGTGAGTGACGAATCAGAGGATGGTATGTTTAACTTAAATGTGGCAACTCGAGGTAACAAACCATATTTTATTAAACTGACCGTTGATAGCATTAATATGGAATGTGAAGTGGACACAGGTAGTCGAATATCAGCAATAAGTGAGGTTATGTACCAACGTATGTTTTCACATAAAAATATTGAACCAGATAACTTAGTTTTACGTTGTTACTCGGGTTCAACAATTGAATCACTTGGTTACATTGAGGTAGACGTTTGTCTGGGCGAATTTAAAGCTAAATCATTACGATTATACATTATTAAAGGCGGGGCGCGGCCTTTGTTAGGACGAGAGTGGATGCGCGCTTTAAAGATAACGCAAATAAATCTTAATGAAATCATAGATGACGAATTTGTAAACAAGTTATGTAAGGAATTCCCAGAAGTATTTAGCAATAAGTTAGGCACATGCAAACAGCCCATCCGACTACAGCTGTCCGATAAGGAACCAGTTTACGTGCGAGCGAGACCCATGCCGCTTGCACTGCGCGTACGTGTCGAGCGGGAGCTGGAGCGTCTGGAAGCGGACGGCTCCATCTACCGCATTGACTACTCAGACTACGGAACTCCAATAGTACCTGTTGTAAAACAAAACGGAGACATACGTATTTGCGGGGATTATAAGATAACTATCAATCCAAAGTTAAAAAGAGATTATTATCCGTTGCCACGTATCGAAGAATTGTTTGCAAATCTTAGTGGGGGAGATAAATTCACAAAGATTGATTTGAAACATGCTTATGAACAGTGTCTGTTGTCGGACGACTCGCAACCCTACACGGCTATAACTACGCATATGGGTACTTTTGTGTATAGACGTACGCCCTACGGGCTGTCTGTTATACCGGAAAAGTTTCAAAAAATTATGGAGGAGACGCTGCGCGGGGTGCCAGGGTGCGTAGTATTTTTAGACGATATTTGTGTAACGGGGTCCAACACGCTTGATCACATGAAGAATCTGAAAGCGGTACTAGAAAGGTTGCGTCACGCGGGACTTACTGTTAAATTAAGTAAATGTAGATTTTTACAAGAAAGTGTGAAGTATCTAGGTTTTATTATTAATAAGGAAGGTTTGCGACCGGATACAGAGAAACTAGAGGCCATTTCCAGCGCGCCTAGACCAGAGAACGTGTCACAGCTGAAAAGTTTTTTAGGGATGGTAAATTACTACGGGCGATTTATTCCTAGTTTGAGCGCCTTATTACAACCATTACACAATTTGCTAAAAAAAGATAGCGGCTGGGAATGGGACTCCAAGTGTGAGACAGCTTTCGTAGAGGCAAAGCGATCTCTCCTGAGCGAACGCGTATTAGCACACTACGAGGAGGGGCGCGACCTAGTGTTGTCGGTGGACAGCAGCGCGTACGGACTGGGCGCCGTGCTGGCGCACCGGTACTCGGACGGTAGTGAGCGGCCCGTCAGCTGTGTGTCGCGCACACTTAGTGCGCCCGAGCGTAACTACAGCCAGCTCGATAAAGAGGCGCTGGCTATTCTGTTTGGTGTCACGAAACATCACCAATATTTATTCGGAAGGCGTTTTACGCTACGCACTGACCACCAGCCCCTGACTCATATTTTTGGGGCCAAGGGAGGAATCCCACAGACGGCTGCCAGTCGTCTACAAAGATGGGCGGCACGCCTGGCTGCATACGATTTCGACATAGAATTTGTGCGATCGGTGGACAACGGTCCGGCCGATGCCTTGTCGCGATTACCGTTACCTCGGGAGGATCGTTTCGTTGACACGGTAGATTATTTAAATCTTGTTCAGGAGTCGCTGCCTATTTGTTTTAAGGATATAGCAAAAGAGACAGAGCGCGATCCGATATTATGTAAAATTAAAGGCTATGTACTATTCGGTTGGCCGACAATCCCGAGCTGCGAAGCGGAAAAACCATTTTTTGCTAGGAAAAATGATTTACTAGTTGATCAAGGATGTGTCATTTATAAATATAGGATAGTGGTCCCTCATGTTCTGCAAAAGAAAATATTAAACGAAGTTCATGAGGGCCATCTAGGTATGAACAAAATGAAAACGTTGTCGCGGAGCTATATTTACTGGGCGAGTTTAGATCAGGACATTGAAGAAGCGTGTAGGTCGTGCGCTGCGTGCCGCACCGTGCAGGACGCGCCGCCGCGGGCACAACTACATCCCTGGGAGTTCCCGCTGCACCCGTGGCAACGTGTACACGCGGACTTCGCAGACTGCGGCGGCGTGCGATATCTTATCGTAGTAGACGCGCATTCCAAATGGATAGAGGCCCTGCCGATGCGCGGCACAAACGCGGTTTCTACTATTAAAGTCTTTAGAGGTACATTTGCACGTTTCGGTTTACCATCCCAGCTTGTGACTGACAACGGCCCGCCGTTCTCTTCTCAAGAGTTCAAGGTTTATTGTGAAAACAATTGTATCAAACATACAACTTCGGCACCGTATAGACCCCAGGGGAATGGCGCGGCGGAGAACGCAGTTAAAACCGTAAAAAAGGCCATAAAGAGAGCGATATTCGAAGGCGAGGACGTGAACGTCGCTTTAAGCAGATTTCTTCTCCAGTACCGTAATTGTGAACACGCAACGACAGGGGTCTCACCGGCGGTAGCGCTCCAGGGGCGACGCTTGCGCAGCCGACTTGATGCGCTACGGCCGGACGTAGCCGCAACGGTACGCGCGAAGCAAGAGCGTCATGTTGCCCGCGCTTCGGGGGCTAACAGGGAATTCTGTGTTGGGGATGCGGTAATTGCTCGCGATTACACAGCGAGGGGGGACAAGTGGACCGAAGCCACAGTTATTAAAAAAACAGGGCCAGTTTCATACAAAGTTAGTTTAGGTAACGGGGTTGAGTGGCGTAGACATGCCGACCAAATTATTTCAGCAAGTAGCAAAAATAGGTACTCATTATCACGCGTGAGTGACGTGGCCGTAGCCGGAGCTACGGGCTCTGGGGCAGCTAAACCGGGAGTCGATAAAGAAGCCGAAGGTGAGAGGTTTGAGGACGCATCCAGCGGTGACAGTGATACTAAGGTCACGCCGCTGGAAGAGTCCAAGTCGACGCAGGTTCGACCCGAACGGCTTTCGTCGCCGATATCACCACCACCGCTGGGCGCGTCAGCTCGCGCACTGCGTGCGTTCAACCGAGCTAGACAAGTTGTCAATAGTTTGCCACAATAGTAATATGTATAGTTATGTGAAATTGTTAGTTGTAAGATGTATCTGTTGTGACTGTGATTAATGGACTTGATGAGGAGAGATGTAACATCGGTCGGTACTCAGAATTGTATGGTGGTGGGTAGTTAGTTTACTTATGCAAATATATCAGTCTGTCGTTGACCCACGTATTTTATTGACGTAACACTTATGTGCTTACATTATGTATGTAGATTGCGTAGTCACGTATAACGATGACGATAAGATAGCAAGTGAACTTCGCGACCTAGTTACTGAATGTAGATATTTGTTGTGTGGTGTAAAAACTGGAAATTGGCGGCCAATTTTATCGACCGTAAATTAATTTGAAGGCATTTTAAAAGGAGACTAAGAGACGTCATGATTATTTTAACACCATCCTTAAAATCATAATCTACAGCTTAATAACCCACATAAACTAACCCAGCGTCATTCTAGTATAAAGGTATTCTATATTTCGGACTTGGATACCTACTCGGCTGTAGGTTTAGGTATAATTTAGTATAACCACCGTTGCTTATTTGGAGTCATTTAATTAATTGTTAATATATCTAGCAGAAGACTAACATCTTATCAAAAAGCTAGTAACATGTCTTTCATTGGAAGATACTTTTTGACGTTCAAAAGTGCCTTTTATATATTGACATTGGCAGAATTGTCGACATCGGCACCATTGCCATAAGGAAAAATAGAATAGAAATGATTTGACTTTGACGTTGACTTTGATAATACCGGCTCAAGACTCCGTAGCTTCAGTCTGTGACTTGTCCCGCACAACTAATGAATGAAGTCGATATGCGAAGGTAATGACGCGCCCAAAATATACAAAGTACGCAATGTTTACTGATAGGCTCTAAGAATTTAAGCTTTCAGTATCAGGCGTATACGCAACCTATGAACGTGAATTTCAGTTTGCGTTGTTAACATATAAGACATTTACCGAAGCGCAGAAAAAGAAGGAAAAAGAAGGGAACGGAAAGGTTTTGAAAAAAGGTATTATTAATGAATGATATTTAGGACGTAAAGCAGATGCAGTTCCATTAGAATTTGGAAGCATAACATTATGTGAAAGGAACGAATATAAAGTCAATAAAAAATGATATGATGAACACAATATTATTAATGATGGCCCAGATCAAGAAGACACAAAATTGTCTATGAAAATATGCTTGTTTACAGATTGTCTAAAACAACGAAAATATTGCATAATAACTTTACATACAGGTACGAGGTAAACAAAATATTTCAAGAGAAGTGTGAAAGTCTATTTAGGAACATTTGCAAACGGCAAAATAAACTCCAAAATTTACGGCACAAACTATTTCACTTTAATTCAGTAATAAGTAGCGGGTTCTTTTGATGTTCAGGGACGAGGCAACCTCACAAAATACCCTATTTGGGTATCTCTTAGAAATGACGAGCCCGATCGTGGAATGAGATCTCTTTATGTGAACCACTGGCAATTGTGAACGAAATAAGTCTAGGGACTTTCGTAAATACGTGTATATTTGGATGTTGCAAATGTTGGAATTCAAATAAGTTTTTCACATGCTCAAATTTTGTTAAAATATTTTGTGTACATTTTGCGGGCTTCATAAGAAAATCTGTTGCTTTATTAAACTTGAACTCTTTTCCATAATAATGACGTCTACTCCTCGAGGTGCTTTGTGGGTGCGAATTGCTTTTTAGCAACTTTCAGGCTTGTTTTTTCTTGGTAGATAAATATAACAATATAAAATCACGCGTGTAATCTATGAAGAGTTAGGCAGAAGTGTACGTATAATATTCCCACATTTCGGCAGTTATGTATAGGTTCCATGTAATAGGGGGCGAGCCTAGTACCATCAACTGGGCACACATCCAGACTCCGTGCTGCTATTGAGAAATTCCTGATAGGGAAAATCCATTAACACTTTGCCTCACCTGGGAATCGAACCCAGGACCTCATGCTTACTAGTAGCGCTTGCGACCACTAGACGAACAAGTATCCACGCTCTGCTACCATGAAGATTTATGATAGGTTTGGGTTACTTGTGATTACTTAATAAAACAACGGAGTGAGAAATTATAACGGCTGTATTAACGCGGCAAAGCAGAGAGAGAAGGACATTGACACAACTGTCATTTTGACATAAGACATTATTGAATGTTGCCAGTATAAACATTTAAGGACAATGTTGCATTCATTACTTAACAAATATGCTTTGAATATATCCATTCAAAGGCTGAGAAAACAAAGGCAAACATAAGACGATCGTTCCATATTTGAATTTGATTGACACACCATACACGAAGCCCGCTTCTACGTAGTTACTCCACATGGCCATTATCAACACTCATAGTGCAATTACTGGTGGCCACAACAATCATGACTACATATACAATTTAAACTGTATATTGTGCTGTGTATATACTATAATAAACTGTTCGTTAATATGTTCAGCTTCTGGTGTTGACAGACGCATTGACTCCAATAGCCGGCCTTTGTGTCATTGTGATAACATTGTATTGTGATTCCATTGATAGTTTGTTGTTGTGGTTATTGATTGTAATTCATGAATCATTTTTAAATAATCTTTTATCAATCGAGTGGGAACTAAAGTAAAGAATGTGATGGTTATGGGCTTACAAAAGACCCTTCTTGAGCTTCTATTCAACTACGCACAATTCTCTTTTCTTCAGTTTGCCGAATAGTCAGAAAATAAACATAGCATTAAAAAAAATCGCTTTCATTGATTGTTACCACCTCCACCACCACCTCTTTAAACACCTCCTCATTTTTAGAGTTCCGTACCTCAAAAGGAAAAAACGGTACCCTTATATGATCACTTCATTGTCCGTCTGTCTGTCAGTCTGTGAAGACCCATTTTCTCAGGAACGCGTGGCGGTATCAAGTTGAAATTAATATCAAATACATAAATATAGTCCCTTGGAGCTTTAAAAAAATCAAGTTTCTACGTCCACGCAACAAAAAAATACGGCCATTTATGTGAAATATTTTGATACTTACTCGCAAATAATTCAAAACCTACAGGGTACTACCAGTTGACCTAGAATCATAAAATTTGGCAGGAAGCAAGGTCTCACAGCACAAGTAAAGGAAAAAGACCGAAAACCGTTCATTTGTAGTTTAATAAAAAAAAAAACGACTACAAACTTACATTTCCAGTTGGAGAATGACCGTGACGTAGGGGAGAACATGTTTTTCAACTTCAAAGTTAAGTTTGCTTTTAGGATAAATTCATCTCAACTACGGAACTCTTCTTTGTGCGTGGTCCGATACGCACTAGGCCGGTTTTTTTAATTCAAATTTCAAATACTACGTTACCGTCTTAGCAACACGTTTGATATTTACCCTAATTCGTTATGTAAGTAAATAACCCACAAAACTTAAACATACCTAAGACTACATCGCAATTAGGAAGGTAACCAACGTGGAAAGCAAACAAGGGGTTGATGTTGGTTGCTGTAACCATTGGTGCGAACACACGCTAATTAATGATGTCGACTATAAATCAATAAGGATTTGTTTGGTTATCGACTTGTTTGTTATATTTTAATTGACAACTTAATTGTAATGTGTATTTTGAACGATTGTGGCTATATGCTTTTTATTTCATGATTGATGGAGTTTTATCGGTAGGCTTAGTGTATTATCTAGAGCTGTTATAATTTTAGCTACATTTCCTATATTCAGGTCTTTGCTAAAATTTAAAAATTCTATTGATAAATCGTTCCAGTTTATTTGAGCCTTATAAACGAAGATTATTAAATTAATACGTATTTTAGGTAGAGCTTGACGATTTCAATTACGATAACGTTAACATTGTGACGCTCCATACGAAACTAATCGTATATGTAAAATCTTTGCGTTTTCACTAATAACGATACAATCAAAACAGACACATCCAACAAAAATATTCTAACTTGCACTAAAAAGAACAACTTTCCCAGCAGACATCACAAAAAGGCGGTCCCAGACATTGGTGTTCGCTTTCAGTTTGCTAGTCCAAGTACAAAGAGTACAAGCACAAAGAGTACAAGAAGTACAAGCACAAGACAGCACAAAGTTTCAGCACAGACTTCTTGTTTGAATGGAACTCGATCTGTGCGACATTGTGCGACTGTAACGAGTGTCGTTATTTATTTTCCATAGCTATAAAGTTGCTTGAATTTGAATATAGTTACTCTAATGGTAGGTAAAGGTCATTTTGTGGAAGAGTTGGAACTTTATATTCTTCAGGCCAAGGCAAAATAAACAATAAATTTTTGTGGTACCTTTTTGAAGGATGGGGATAATGGTCCCAGTACCGCCAGCCACTAATTGTGAATTACTTAAAAGAGCAAATAACACTGATTTTTTTTTATTATGATACCATCAAAATATATTATTATTTATTTTACAATGCATTTGCTCGAAAAGAGCGTTTTCCAAACAGTCAATTTGTGCGGAAAGTGTCACTTTTTTCACTAGTGCTTTTTACTAAGTTTTTCACAAATTAGTATTTACAAATCAGATGATGATGATGACGATAACGATGATTATGACGATGGTCAAAATCAAAAAGTCGAAGTCAAAGTCAAAGTCAACGTGAAAGTAGAAGTCGAAGTCGAAATCGAAGTCGAATCAAAGTCAAAGTCAAAGTCGAAGTCGAAGAAGTAAAAATCAAAGCCAAAAGTCAAAGTCATGAATTTTGTTTTCATCATTTATATACGTCGTCGTATGTTACATACATGTTACCCATCGCAGGCGACTGCCGTAAGGCTCGCTGGTTTTTTTTTTTCCTCGCACAATGCATAGTAAAACGTTTTATGATACACGTGCGTAAGATGATTTTTGACTCGTGTCGTGTCGTGTCGACTGGCATCGAAAAATGCCACTCGTCGGAAATCACCTACCTTCCGCACTTATAGCATAAATAACTATATTAAAACTTCATGCACAAGTAAAGCTTTCTGAGTTTATCTTGGACATTACTGACATCGGTGAAGGAAAAACACCGTGAGGAAACCTGGACTTATAAGTTAATATAAGTCTGCACTCTTAGTACTAGAAAGCAGTAATTTGGCATAGGTTATTTATTAATCACGCCGACAAAGTAGTATAATAAAATCAAGAAAAAAAAGTTAGGTTACCTCCCCTAACAGATTTCTTTTTTTGGCATCTATCTAATCTCTCCACTCTTTTTCAGAACCTTTAGTGTGTCTTTGAAGTTTTTGTCTATATCGTAGTCAAATGCAGATATAAATATTCAATCTTTGACCGACATGAGTTGTTTTTATAGACATACTTCAAAGACTCACGCCTTCTCCCCTTGGGGGTATGTAGAAACTACAGAACGTGATCAGCCGTTCGATTCTGTAAAAATATCACCGTGAAACTTAGGTGAAGTGAGCGTGAAGTGAGCTGTCAATAGTGTTAATCCCTAGCATCCTGCCGGTCGATTCCGTGGCAGTGACAGCTCACTTCACGCTCACTTCACCTAAGCTTCACGTTAATATTTTTACAGAATCGACCGACTGCTACGTTCTTTACATACTCGTTTTGCCTCCGTTTATGTTCATACATCTGGTCATGCTCGCACACCGGTTGCGTGTACTACGCACATGACCTTTCTGAAAACATCACCAATAAGGTCACTATATGTCCTTCTAGGGCGTTTCCAAGTTGTGTCTATTCGATCGACAATTCAAGCGTTATTTGAAACCTTCAATAGAGAGTATTAATGGGATTGTAGACCTGACCTAATGAACTCTCACATGTCTTAAGAAAATAAAAATGGCTAGAATTTGTACTTTCGATAGCACAGTTATTCAAATAAAGGAAACATTACCCGGTCAGGTCAGGCCAGGTCAAAACAAATGAAGCACCAATTTAAAATAAATTGTTCTACATTATTATATTCCGTTTCACATTAAAACGAACCAATTATAACAGCTTTGATAACTTCAAGGAAAGCCGTAATAAGCTTACAAATAATTCTTTGAACAATTTGCGAAAGGCTCTTGAAACCTGAAAGTCGAGCTTTTTGTAAAGTAAAATCTTGATGCTAAGTTCAATTTGCTAATTAGAGATTGAGAATTGTAATTCTATCTATAAAGTAATGACTAAAGATTTGTAACCGTTGACATTCAGAAGTATTCGTTGAAAAGAAAAGAAAAAGAAAAGAAAGGGAAAGAAAGAAGGAAAAAGAATAAAAAAAGGAGGGAAAACTCTCACACTGGAATTCAAATTGAAATATATTTATTTGTAGAACGGGTATATATTGAAGTAGATGAACTCATTAGCAACATACATGCAGCAATAGATCTAAGACCAGATAATCAACAACATTGTTGCCATCCTAAACCAATTTACACTACAATAAAATAAATCATAGCTGAACAGCACCACCCGCAACACCCGGGATATACACATAAAAAAGTTTCCC
The DNA here is from genome assembly GCA_947364205.1 of Agrochola lota. Classification (NCBI taxonomy): domain Eukaryota; kingdom Metazoa; phylum Arthropoda; class Insecta; order Lepidoptera; family Noctuidae; genus Agrochola; species Agrochola lota. The sequence continues at coordinate 18,634,676 of OX376228.1, forward strand.
AATCACACTTGCTTGTTTCCTACTACATAAAGGTTCCTTGTTATACACTACTCCTACATTTACCGCCGTAATAGTCCGTGGAAACTAGTTTAGTGGGTAGATTTTCTCGAAATTACATTTGATTTATGAGAAAACGTCAATGTTGGAAACTTCTTGTATTGTAAGACTAATCGATTTAGTTTTTGGGCCAACGATGTTTTTGGAAGAATTGGGCAAGTATTCGTAGGCCAATTGTAGTAAGAGATGAGATTTGATTTGCAGTTCGTCCATCAATCTGAGAATAAGATATTTTCTTGGGATTAATTTATTTGTTTTTGCTTAGTTGGGAAGTTACGTCAAACAAAATAGAATGGTAACGGCGGTCAATCACTTTTTCTATCAGCATCAAAGAAAACTCATTCAAATAATTTCCGCTCTCATTCATAACTAAGCTCAAAGTAAACACCGTTTCAATTTCTTGTTCAGAAATCAATTCAACAAACCAATGACAGGCTTGATCGACTAAAGCTCAATCAACATCTAAAACACACAGAACCAGAAGGAAATATAATTCACCATCTCTGTTAGTGACAGCAAAAATTTAGGTATAAATCTGAGTTCAAAAGGCATGGAACATTAAAAATAAATAGGGGGATACTGCGGCCAGACAACGATGTTTATTCAGCTTTTAGAACTGTTTGTTAGTTCTGCTAGTGACAGTAAAGTAAAGTAAAGATTCATATTTGTAATAGTGCTATGAAAATATTTGCGGTGGAATAAAATGTGGAAATGTTTTTGCTATTGCGACGTTTTTGCGGACAGTCTGAGCTTGTTGAGACCTTGATATAAATGATGTAGGTTTAAAGCCTCAAACACATGGGCACTCTAATTTAGCGTGGGTTCAGAGCACTTTAATTAAACGTTATAATATCTAAAACGTTATAACGATATAACGGCAAAGCCAATCCTACGGTGTTTTCCTAATGCGCGTTGGAAAAGCGACCGAGCGTCATCATCATTTAACTAGCCTTTTGTCAACTATTTTTGGGGTCGGCTCCCTGTCTAACTGGATACAGCTGAAAACAAGTATTTACCATGGAGCGACTGCCTATCTGATCTTCACAACCCAGTTACTGTGTAACATGATACCACTTGGTAACACTGGGCTAAATGTTGGATCAGATATCACTATACAAAAAGCAGCACCATAATTTCGATAAAACCAGAGAAGTCTCTCGCAAGGGACAATCAAATCAAATAAACAAACACAACAACGGACCCAAATACGAATAGTGATAAAGCTAACAAATTGCGAATTATGCTAAGGCAGCAAAAAACAATTTTTAAATCCACCCCGGAATATCCGGCCTGGAAATGCGGCCTACATATCCGAGGCCCAATTTGCATGGAGATGGCGCCGAAGCGACGGCCTGGGGCTTCACACTGTCATAATCCGAAACTCGGCTAAACTGATTTAAATTTTCACCATACAATGACTCCATGCTTTGGTAGCTGTTCATACAAAGTTAGTGATGCTGCTCCCAAAGCTGTATTTGCTTTTATTGCAAGGGGTTAAGGATGCGAATGATTGGGTTTTGATTTTGCCGGTTTGGTTGAAGGGTTATTGTTTATTAAGAATTGCTCCTTGGGAACTTGGAAGTGTAAAGGGGTCTGAATTTAAAATGTAATAACATTTACAGTTTGTTATTGTAAAAACACGAAATACGTTTTAGTTGAAAAAAATAAGTATATCGTCTAAATAAGTCAATGTTTTTTTTTAAACAATATTCAAGCTAAAACGAAAATAAATTGTTAACCTTTAGATTCACATAATGTTTTTTGTTTAAACGGCGTAGTATTCAAATTCAGGATTAAAATTTTCCATTAATGAATATTTGCGCACTGATTTGATCAAATCCTTTTCTGCATCCCAAAATATAAATTCAAAAGAGAACCATTTTCAATTAACATAACTCAAAGTTTACAATTTCAATAAGATAAATTCGTATTATTCTCAACCCTTTCATAAACACTTCCACAAGCTAACATCAACTTTAATGTCGGTGTTAAAGAAAAAGTGTAAATAAACTTCTGAGTCTGTGAAATGGATCTCTTGGAGTCCGCTTTGCTCGCTCTTGCTTTAATGAAGAGATTCACAGCTTTTGAGTTTCCAGCTAAGTATGCAAATTTTTTATATTCCAAGTTACGACTTTGTGGACTTCTTGTGTATAAGATTATTTCATTCATTTTAAGGGTTATCACGAATAATGTTACGTATATCCTACGACATAATTATGTATATTTCTAATTCTTTATCGAACTCTGATGCTGATGATATTATTATTGTAGTCTCACAGAAAAGTGTGCGACTGCCATTTATGTAACTAGTATAACTATTTTCCCTCTCATAATCTTTATGGCTGCACCAAGAAAATTATTTCAGGTCTTCTTGACTGTGTCTGCTATTTTATTTTAAAGTTGCAATAGCCAAGACAGGATACTATTAGTTTCTGTCGGCAAGGTTTTGTCATCTGTCTGGAGGGATTGCTTGTTCACTGGATGGCATCTTGGGCTCTAGATTTCCTATTTTCTGCAAAACATTTATTATATAAATTGTAGTCAAAGACAAAGCGGGTCTCAAGGGCTTGGAGCAAACACGAATTATTATCTCAATTGTTTATTTTGCAGGCCAAGACTTTAGCTGCGTTACCTTCGTCCCTAAATTTACTATATTTACCTACTTTCTCCTTTTTTAAACCATCCATATCAAAAATGCTATTTTAATACCTAAAGTTATTGCGAAAATCCTTCGTAAAAGTTGGAGCAAATTCAGATTTCATATTCCACCACATTATTGCGGTAGTCAGACTCGAATACACTCGGCTGGGGTAGCGGATTTATATCATATATTTATTTCGCTCCGCCTGTAATGGCGCATTAATCTTGTGCTGCCTTTCGTATGGCATTTGACATTTCGCCTCTTCCCTAGGATTGAGATTTGTTGGTTATTTCGCCTGCTTGCTTATGTGTGTAGTGACCGTTATAGATAGGGGTTTAGCAGCATATCTTTTGTTTTGTTCTTTGGGATGCTAAAAGTGGAGCAGTATCAAATGCGGGCACCGGTGTAGTCCCACTTCTTTGTCACCAGATCGTTATAAATATACACTTTTATAAAAACCTGTTGTGTGATTCTGATTTGTGGTCGTTTCTTATGCGACTTTTTATGGACATACCTGAAACAAATAAAATAAATATTTAGTACACTTTAATTTTAGTATTATATATTACAAGTGGCAAGACCCATTCATAAACCAAATGTATAGGATTTTAGATAAGAATCTCAACTATATCAAAGGGGCTTCTTTGTGCATTATCATACTTATCATCATTATATACAGCAACAGTTGAAGGTTACCATGCTATAACGCATCAATTTTACGAGTATAAACAGACAATATAACAAATAAAACACGCCATTCTCGCGTTACAATTCGAATTTATGAAAAGTTAGTGTGTGACGGGGCATGAAATGAAAATCATTGTTTATAGTTTTTATGGACTATGTAAACGGTTGTGGTAATATTATTTGTTTGGTTGATTGGAAACTAATGAATATTTAGTTTTTAACACTGTTTCAATTGGGAATTTTAATTTTCGTGTATCTGTGAATTTATGATTTGCTTTATGTAAATAGCGTTAACAAATACAGTTTCATGAGGTGTAGTTAACATTTCCCTGAGTTGGTTAATGAATACATTCGCTTAAATTTTATTTAAACGTAAAACAACGCGCAGGTTGGGAACAAGGAAGATTATAATTATCCAACAGAACGATTGTTATTTAAGTATCATAACAGCACTACTGTACTCCCCGACGGGTCAGGAAGAAGTACACCTATAGTAGATTTGAATTTAGTTAAAGATAATTCCATGTGGTTTACATGGTAAATCATAAAACACATTCTAAAGTTCTTTTACATTTTGTGAAAGTGACACCGTTGTAGGCTTAATATTCTGTAGATTTGTAAACCATTTTCTATTTTGTTGAGTACCTGGTGCTTGTTGACAGGCCTACACTGTCCTCTGATACTTATTCACACTGTAATTTGAAAACATTCTAAAAGCCGATTATTTTAAAAAGAGTAACCGTGGATTTTCTTGCCGGCTCTTCTTCATAGGAAACCAATAGGGAACCGTGCAACTAGCTTCTGACGTTTCATAAGTGCCCATTTAGGTTTATGTGAAATAAAATAGTTTGATTTTGATTTTGAATGCTCAAACATTTTTCTTAGCTTGTTTAATAATGTACGCTTTTTAAGGCAAGAACTACCCATTTGATCACAACAGTGCTAATAACATTAGAACCAACCGTCGAACTGATAAGTCAAAAGTTCAAACTGACCAATTAACCAATTACCGTAAATTACACTGTAACGTTAATTTTCCCTTTTTCAAACTTTATTAAGTCAAAGTTAATTTTGAAGGCTTTTGACATGTAAATTGGACAGAAAGTGCTAATTGGTACATCTGTCGACACCTGAATTGTCAGGCATTTAGTCAAACTCAGTTTGAGCGCAACGCATCAACGAATGTTCGCGCCCAGTCCGGTTTAAACCGGATTTCGCTGCCTATATCCACTTATATCCAGTTGCGTTAGTTCACTTTGACACTTGATTTTGAAAAGGGAGCTGATTGACGTGTGAATATTCTTTTTGGGTAATGGATATTTGGCTTTTATGTGATACATCAATGAAGGCGTGATTGGGGGATTAAATCTACAGTTGGAATTTTATGTTGGATGCTGTTTCATCAACCATGTGCTGAACATAAATACGCAATTCAATGCCAATATGACAGTACTAGCTTAACAATTTAAATCTAATACAAATTCCAAGAAACAGGCTGACATATTTCTTTATTTTATGCATACGTATAAAATAATTCGGGAGAAAAGAGAGTAAGTAAATAATAAACTGAAACCATAGAGCCAAGTTAAAAGCCACATTCTAGATCAGATTCCACAAATAAACAAAATCCCAATGGAATCAAAATACTCAAAACAAAATCTAAAACCTCAAAGATGATTTACGAGCTACAGGGTGAAGGGAAATAAGTGTTACATTTCATACAATAGCCACTACGGACATATTTCATTTTGACGTTTAAAGCCTCAGAAGTGAGGAGTTTCAGAAGGTTAACTTCGTACATGAAGTAGAACATTAGACAGTAACATTAACTGTAGTATGATAGGTAAATGCAAATGCTGGGATATTTCTAGAAAGGAATAAAGCTACAACCTTTCTTGGCGTCATTATAGGCGACAGAGACAATGAAAAGATCATGAGCAATATACGCAATGTAGTAATCACAAATGTAACTGCCATCTTTGTTGATTATGATGGTCTACATAATGAGCGGAAAAAAGACATTAAAATCGCGAATTTTGAATCCGTTGCATTCAAAGATCGTCATTGTAGGAACTAGATTTTCTGTTTCTTTCCGTTTCTTATTCAAACAAACAGTAGCTATTGGCTTAACGCATATCGAATGACTGCGAAGCCACTTAAAAGTGCCCGTAAAATATTTAATCTGTTAAGTTGGTAATAAATATTCCGGCATAAAATCGAAGTTCGGCATTTGTTTTTCTTTTTTCTAATGGAAGATTGGAATAGGATATAGAAGCCGTAATTTTAGGGAGTGCCAAGTGATTTTTTCGAAGTTTGGCATTGAGAAAATAAAGAGCCATTTTTTATGTTATCCTTAACTAGGGTTAATGATAATAATAGCCATAAGTATACATTTCAGTGCCTAAGAAGAAGCTTGGGAAGCGGTGGATGCAAATGGTTTTGAACGTTTAGTTAAAATATCAGTTAATGAGGTCACATTAGGTAAAGTGGATCTTTAAGTTTATTCTACACTAACACTAAATAATTTGTTAAAACCTGCAACATACATAGCTGGCCCATTAAAAAACTCAATATTTAAACACAAATATAGCAATATTTAAACCAAATAAACTCTCCACTCAACCAAATGTACTCCTAAAATCAATAGTGTTTTATTTTGAGCTCTCTCAATGTGAGCAAAGCTACTGTTATTTAGAGTGATGTTCCTCAGTATTTAACTAAGCTTCGGATTACCTCGTCAATTCTATCCATTACACAAAACTGACCTCGATCTCTCCACCAAATTATGAAGTGGGAACGAGACAGCTGTAACAGTAGCTGTCTAAGTTGAGAAGAGTGACAGGGACGGTTACAGTTTTGTTCTCTTCATCGTTAACTGGATTTCAGTGTTCTGGGAAAACTATTTGTGATTTCCGTCACAAATAGTTTTCCCAGAACACTGAAGTCCTAGTTTAGCGTCAAAGCAATTTGCATGCGTAATTTTCTGTTAGCTATTTAATTTATGTGTTGTTTTAATCCAACTGGAGTTATTAGGGGTCTCCCTTTATGACTGCAATACAATGATGATGATGTCGGATAGTTAAGTGGTTTTTTCACTAAGTTATTTGCTATTCTAGTCTAAACAATGATAACTATGTAGCATGATGTCACAATGGATGTCCAGTGTCAAAGTCAAAGTATTTATTATTGTGATTTTTGGTGATACAGTAGGACTTATAGTTAGGTTATGGTAACTCAAAAAACTACCAATACACTATTTAACAATATTTACTTTAAAATCGATATTACATATAAATTAACAAAAATTGCAATATTTAGAATACAATCAATTTCTATAATAAACATTGCTGCTTACTGGTGTTGGCTGAAGATGATATTGTCACGTGACAAATACAGATCATGTCGGACTAATCAGACAAACTCCAATATTCAGATATTGAGTCTAAGAAGCAACCTGTTGCCACTGACAAACAGGTGGATGCAGACAGGTTCTATCCACCTGAAGAAATTTGTTCAGACAATTCTTGAAACAGACTAGCAAAGTTCGTCTTAGCTCTTTAAATAGCCGAAATAGGAATAATAAAATCAAAAACATCAACACAATAATAATTATCTTCTGTTCTACCAAAATTAGTCAAAGAATAAAACAAAGCATTCAAATGTTAAAAACAAATGACTCCTGTTCTAAGATCTTTTGTCTCACGAATGGATGACATGGCTCGACAAAAATAATTGCCATCGTTAAATAGTATTAAATGAAGAGGATTTTATTGAGTAACTCCCTCTGAAGAGGGTCGTTTGTTTGGTACAGAAGGTACAGAAGGAGAAATGTATAGTTTTAAATGGAGTCGTTTTGCTTTTTTATTAGAAATATCAGTTTGGAGCTTATGATATGAAAAAGATACTAGTTATTTCTGACTTTGTTTCTTTTTGTTCGGCTGCTAAAGGTCCTGGCGTGATGTTAAATATACAATTCCTCAAGAATTGGGCTATCAACTGTAAAAATAATATTTCAAACGCGACTGGTAGTTCCTGAGATTAGCGCGTTCAAAAAAACAAACTCTTCAGCTTTATTATTAGTATTAGTCTATATATACTAATAATAAATTTGAAGCGATTGTCTAATAGATAAGTGCTTTGTTTGAGACTGTTTGGGAACAAGCTTTACTAATTTATTCGGTGCCAAATAGTTGTTTCTTCGACGAACGTTGATGTAGGTGTGATGGCATCTATATCGCCACATGCGAACTACGCATCAAAAGACCTGACGTCACACAAAATTCTAACGTCACATAAATCCTGCATCGCACAATTAGAGTTTACCGCGAACTGCATATTATATAACTTCCCCGACATCAATCGTTGGGCAGTTCCTCGCCAGACACGACACCCGTCTGGTCGGAGGATCCTCCCTTCTCTATAGAGGAAGAGTGAACTTTTCTCGTGCCTCTAAATAGGTACTTCCTAGATCAACAATAACATCACATCTTTCGTCAAATAAACAACTCGATATTTATGGTTTATTTATCCCAGTGACAATCCAATCAATGGGGATTTGTGAAACTTCACAAATCCCCATTGACGTCTCATAGAGCTCATTCATCAGCATGTTTTTCAGTTTCTCAATCTACTCGCTTAAAAAAAATGTGAATAATCAATTTTCATACCTTATGGAGAAAAAAAAAGTTGAAAACACAGCTATTATTAAAATGACCAACACACGTCTTAATCAAAGCACAAATTGATACCACTCACCCCAACATTAAGGTGGCCGCACATGAACGGTAAACAATTTTTCAATAATCGTTGTCTAGACGGTGTAATGTGAGGGCGACGGTGGCGACACCAACGGCTAAACAACTACCATTATCATTACGATAGATCGTGATGGGTTTCATTAAGTTCGACGTGAAGCGAGAGTTTCTCAATTTATATAGAAAATTAAAAAGGACGGGTGGTCTAGGACTAATTGAATTTGATGAAAAGGAGCGTTGGAGATTGGAGGATGAACAGATTTTATTCTGAAGATAATTAGAATAAGAAAAGGAAATGCTTTTTGTTTGGAAGGGGTTTTTTTCTTGCAATTTATATAACTATTGAAATATTCATTATTATTATCATCTTACACAAATTTATTATATTTATGTATACACACATTGCAGTATAAAACTACATCTACTACAGCCGTCACCTCACACTTCAGGTCTAGTTGAAAACCAGCGTCAGGCACTAGTTGTCTGGCATTTTTGCTGAACTGGGCCTATTTGGCGCAGCCGCGAGGCACACATTCCTGCAATAATATTATTACAACGCACTTTAAACTTTTTATTTATTTTCTTCCTTTTTTAATGTTGTTTTTACTTGTAGTACAATATGTTGTGTTGTGTGCCTTTTAGTCTGTGCTAAATAAATATATTTTTTTTCTTTCTTTGTAGATAGAAAATATATGAGCAAAAATGAAGCAACTTGACTATGAAAGATATGTAGATAGGTAAAGGAGAACTTTGCCGTTACAGACAACCAGAGTAATTTTGTCTCTAAAGATTTTAAGTAGGTACAAATGGAGGCGAGACTTTCAAAATTAAAACGAAAATTAGACTAAGTATATGTGATTGTCTTTTTAAGTGTTTTAACATACCTAATTATTCAAAACAAAGGGGTTTTTTTTTCTAAATCTTTTGCCTTTTACTGTTTGCTCGCTGCACGGCAGACGTCAAAGTCAGTTTATTTAAAGCGTTCTGTCAGTCCTTCTACACGAGCGGCCTATGGGTGTCATATACGAGCCGAGCCTACAACGTCCTGCGCGTGCAATACAACAATGCCTTCAGGATGCTGTTGCGGTTGCCGCGACGTTACAGTGCGTCGGGAATGTTTGCTGAAGCACGTACGGATGGCTTTCACGCCATCATGCGTAAGAAAGCGGCTTCCCTACTGCAATGTTTGCGTAGCACTCGGAACGGCATCCTGAAAATTATTGTTAGCAGAGTGGACTGCCACATCCAAAGGCACTGGGTAGAATTAGGTATAGGTTTATGATAAATAGAATTAAGTACTAACAACAATAACATAGCATGTAAGCACAGTTTGTTACTAACCACTAACTACGTATGGACTGCTTAGGTCTGAAATAAAGATATTTTATTTTATTTATTTAGCATTTACAAACAGAGTGACTCAATTAACTTCTCATTACAACTAGTTATTTTTTAACAAATTCTCACTCCATTATAAATAATAATAGTACAAAGTAACGATGATGTATCGTCTCATAGATTTTCAACGCACCTATTATTTGGACAGCGTTAGTGATAGTGTCACGCGACCGTGGGAGGGGGGCATAATAGCTTAAATTAAGAGCTATGGTTTGTTCGGTTAATCAACTTTTGTAAGTTAGTAATTACACTTTTGTTCACATTTGAGCATACTTGTATCGTCCCATAACAGATTGCTTTCGAGATACAGACTATTTTCAAAATTACATAATTTTAATAGGGCGAAAATGTCATTAACGAATCTAGTGTATACATATTAATTTTGACACGATACAGTGGATGCTGTAGTCTCTAACAGTTTTATTTTTTTTAACTTTTGGTCAAGCCTCAGATGAGAATAGACGCAATGAGTTCTTAGCCGGATCTCAAGTCATTAACGTTAAAAAAAATACTGTTAGAGACCACAGTATTTTTTTAAACTTTTGTTCAAGCCTAGGAAGAGAATAGAGGCAGTGAGTTCTTAGCCGGATCTCAAGTCATTTCGTTAATTAATTTAGTCGAAAGTAAAACTTAAAAGTTTTCTTTATATAATTTAAATCAAAATAAAATTTGGCCACTATTATACGAAAATGTTTGACCCTTTTTAAACCCGCTCTAGTTTGTAATAACGTCAACAAAAATAACTAAAATTTTTACAGGAAAATCAGAATGAGATTTTAAATGGTATGGTGTTCTAGTAAACGTGATAATTAACATAGTATATCAGTCCCTGACAGTTATGGGTTTTAGGGGTTTCCAAAAACCATTAACTTTTGACTCGCTATATCTACCACCTAAATTAGGTGGTACTAATGTTCTGGTAACACGATGTTTTTGGTGATTTTGATTATAATGGCGATTAATGGACAGGTGATGGCATTCTGATACAAGTGCTCCTTGATATAGATGTTACCGGGCAAAACATTGTTTTAAAAAAAACACTGGATTTGGAAAAACAAATTGTCATCTCTACTTAAGAGCGTTTATTCTGAAAGTGGGCAACGTCGCAAATAGATGTCAAATATTTCCGTTTTGATTAATTTGGCAATATTACTGTATGAAAATAAGAAATGTGGCTAACTGGCGAACTTGAATATTGATTATGAAAGGCAATAATTCATATGTGAACACCGAATATTTAGTTTTAGAAACAAAAATGTAAAAAAGATGCCAAAAAGTATTTGGAAACTTTCCAAATGCCCTTTTTACACCTAAAACGGTTACAACATCAAATACAGTGTTATAATAATAATAAATAATATTCTAGTTCGCTAGTTAGCCACATTTCTTATTTCCATACAGTAATATTGCCAAATTAATCAAAACAGGGAAATATTTTACAGCTATTTGTGTTTTTCTTGTTGAAAGACCTACACTGTAGGACAGTGGTCTTTCAACAAGAAAAACACAAATACCATACCTATTAATACTGTAATTTGGAAATAATGTAAAGGCCAATTATGTTTAAAAGAGTAACCGTGGAGTTTCTTGCCGGCTCTTCTCCATAGGAAACGACCAATTGGAACCGTGCACCTAGCTTCTGACGTTTCATAAGTGCCCATGTAGGTTTATGTGATTTTTTTTATTTTTTTTTATTTTGACGTTGCCAACTTTTAGGATAAACGCTGTTATCACTTGAAAATTATCGTTATTTAAATTCCCATCAGCTTTGCCGCATCCTTCCGTATGTACAATGCGATCCAACTAAGAATAGGAACGTCAATGACCTCAATCTGTCAAATGAAACTTGAATACATTAACAGCTTGCAAAGAAAATTTGTTGACATCCGTTTTTGTAATTTGTTTTTGTTATATCTCACTGACATTGCTCTAAAATGAGTAAACAAGATACTGTTTTGCTAAAACGTCACAATATGGCTCACGGAAATTCCTTTTGTTATTTCAAGCGCACAGTAAACTTGCGATATCTTTTGTAGTTTTTTTATTTAACCCTCGTGTGTTTCTTGTAGTTAAAATCACATTTCCAATTAATTTTAAAATAAAACCAATATAGAAAATACTACGCGGAAATACTCAAACAATATCAAAAAAGAAAATTCTCGTTAACCCTTTACACGTGGCGTGACGGTCTATGTCGACGGCACAAGTTTTCGACAGTTGCAAATTAAAATGGCGGCCGGCCGTGCGTGATCGCTCCAACCGAGCTCACCGCGTAATCTCTTGCGGCGACGTGACTCGAATGTCGCGTGACATTTCACCTTTGTCTTGCCCAAAAATTGTGAAAATGTTTGCTGTTTGCGGTACTTGCCAGCTGCTCTTAAAGGATTGCATATTGATGAGTTTTGGATCAATGGTAAACAATAATTTTGGACATTTGGGCCAGCTTTCTAGATCTATGAGCAGTTATGGAACTTGATTTGAGTAAAGAATAATCTTATGATCTCTCTGATAGACTTAAATCGAGACCAATAAAAGAGTACCAGATATATTTACCTGTCCAAAAATATTTACAACTGTTGTTGGTTTATATTTGCGTAGTTCTATAAGTTTCTTCTCTAGTATAATTTATAGTTGCTATTTATTTCTCCAACGTACAGTTCAAATCTGCTTCGGTAACAATATCCAAAATTCAGTTCCGAGTAGCCTTTAAAGTTTAACCCTCCCCTGGCCATAACAAGCTACACCAAACATTGTCAATATTTACCAGACCGCTAGTTTGCCTGACTTCTATTAAAGCCCGAAGGGATCCGGTAGGTAATGGTAACTAAGGTAATCCTAGGTCTGAGATCGTGAGCGCCCCAAGACAGACTGTCGGATAGACAGACAGCTTAGCTACAAGTATAGACTTAGATTAAAAGGGTAACAGCGAAAGGTGGAAATGTAGAATTACAAGATGTCTGGTGCAAATAATGATTGCGAAATTTAGTTTCTCCTGAGACCTGCGACAATATTCAGCTTTATTTGTTGTTTTATTACCTGCAAGTAGTAAAGGAGGTTTATTTATCTAACAGCAAATTCAAATTAGTAGACTGTCTTACTTCAGTCATAAAATCTTAATAGATGCAGTGATAAAACTTTATTGGAATGCGATTGCAGTGTAGTGTATATTTTCTTAATTAGAACGAATACCTACATTTCTCGGTATTACAATATAATTCCAAAAGAAACGTCATCACATAAAAATGGTCGAAAACTGGTGCCAAATACAAGCATAAAATTGATTCCACCGAACCGTAACACCAAAACCTTACGACCAACCAATAAACCCTAAAATTAGCTTAACACTAAACGAATACTTAAAAGCAAATAAAACTGGTTTAAACCGCAATAATCTGGCCAAACAATCAATTTTCCGGCTCAGTTCATCTTGGTGTACGAACACTGCAAACAATAGGAGCAGCCTTAAACCGGCACAGAAGTGTTATTTACTCGGTGGAATCACGGCACTTGGTCGCTGCGACCAGAATACCAAGTGGTATACGGTTACAGGAGGGTTAACAGAAAGTGAAGGAAAATAGTCGATATTATTGTTTTTTATTGTGCTCTTTTGTTTTTTTTTGTGTTTTAAGGTGTTGTGTTACGGTCAATGTTTGTGTTGTAATCGGATTTGGGATGTATGTTGGAAAAATATGACATTATTTTCTTTCTTTATCTACCTACTTCCCTGATATTTTTCATGACTGACTGTATAAAAACTAAACAATAATAGAAATTGTTGACGCAACGATTTTAAATTAACTTATATCTCACATTGGATTGTTAACATAATGGATGAATATTTCACAAGGGAAAATACTGATGATAGCTTTTCTTCTTTAATCGCCTTATCCATTATTTCCACATAACTCTGAGCGCTTCCACCAACAATTACACGAACAAAGCTAATCCCTTTAACGGCGCATTTTTATAAAAACAAAAGAATATGACGAGCGTCGGACATTTTCTCTTTTACATCTGACGTTGTAACAGAATCATAAAAGTTGCGCGACGCGGACAAAACGTCGCACACGACAATGCACTCACACTGCATGGTCTGTCAAACACAATTAGCGCTAAATTCACTCAACGACGGCGCGTCGCAGTTGCAGGGTTGGGGCCAATTTGCAGAGTACGCTTGTTAGGCGCACTGTGGAGTCGCGACGTTGTTGAATTTTCAGTGGAAAGTAGTGGAAACTATTCGTTGCGGACTGGAATATTAGTTAGGATGATATTTTACTTATAACTAAAAAATATTTTAATATCCATACTTATTAATGTCTCCCTGCTGAGGAATATCACAGGCCAGTGAATAGTTGAATAGTTTTATTAACCCGTCTGTGCCGAATAGATGTCTCATAAAATTGTAAAGAACAAAATGGATCTTTCTGAACTTCAACAGCTCAGCCTAGTCAGATTCAAAACGAACAACAACAAACGGTTCTCCTATTTACATCAAAATGAAAAGGTATGCATGACATTTTTAACAGTATTTCCTGTATCAAGTGAATGTAACACTAAACTTCAGACTAAGTTTCGTACGTCTTTCCGTTGCAGGCAATTTGCAAAGTGCGCCTGTTACGACGTGTGATATGACTTGAGAGTGAAGCAACACGTTTGCTGTTTACCTGAGTTACTAAATGTAGTTAGGAACTTACAATTTTCAAGAATAAGGAAACTGAATTTACGAAACGCCACATTTGTCTAGGTATTTTGAAATCTATTTGGGAAAGTGACGAAACGAGAAGTAGCTAGTATCATTACGTATGAATGTTTGATTATGCCGCTTTCAAATTCGAAACCGCAAGAAAATTGCAATTATTTTCTAGATATACCCATTATTACTCATATACTAAGCTACGATGCTTGGTAGCAGAAATAACTCTAGTGCTACAATTTATGATTTAAAAGTCAAGGGAAGCCCTTTCAATAACCTGAGTCACCCCGACCACAGATGTCTTTTTAAGGAATGTGTTCGTAAATTGAGTAAAAAAAATATGGTAAGTAGTTTAGAAGTTATGAGGAAACAGATGAACATACATAAATACCGGTCAAAATCATAACCCTCCTTTTTGCTTCGCCGTAGTCGGGTAAAAAAGATCATAATGTAAGATTTTATTACAGAATGAAAACTGACAGTTGATTCAAGCATGAATGTATATTTTATATTAGCCTCCCCAAGAACTTGAACAAGGTAGATTCAAATTAAAATTTAAACCTGCTTGTTAACATCGGCGCTAATTTTCTTCCCGGCACACGAAGGGTTAATATTAATGAGCTACATGTTCCTAATGCGTACGGCAAACATTTGATCAAATCTGCACCACCATCTTTGTGAGACCTCTTTGAATGTTATTTTGTTGAAGGTGAGAGATTTAACACAAATGTGCAAAAAAAGTTTCTGTGATATAAATACATAATTAGCAATATATAGAAACCTATCCAGCACGTTTACTGTGATCTATTAAAATTGATGTATTTTTTAAAATTGAATTTTTGTTTCCTTTTTCTAAAATTTTTGACCCTGTAGTCCAAAATATTTCTCGATATGGCGCGAGCAAAAAGTTTTTGACTTCAATATTTGACGTGAAATCTAATATATAATAATTTATTGTTCCAAAAACAGTGTTACAGTTATTTTTGTACTAGTTTTCTTTTCTTTTTTCATTTCACTTTTAC
The DNA here is from genome assembly GCA_947364205.1 of Agrochola lota. Classification (NCBI taxonomy): domain Eukaryota; kingdom Metazoa; phylum Arthropoda; class Insecta; order Lepidoptera; family Noctuidae; genus Agrochola; species Agrochola lota. The sequence goes on from OX376228.1 coordinate 18,649,928, forward strand.
AAACAAAGCAATTCGACAAATTCACGATTACTTATGTAAAACATCCTCACGGGAAATATATAAAAAACAACATTTATTTCAGATCATTGTTGCCATAAAAAAAATTGATAACGTCGCATTTTCTTAGCCTTGCATAAGAATCTGCAAAAAGCGCGAAATTGAACGCTTTTGGAGCAGGATTAATAATAATAATACCAGCCTGTTACTGTCCCACTGCAGGGCAAAGGCCTCTTCTCATACAGAGAAGGCACGAGCATTGATCACCACGCTTGCTCAAGACGGGCTGGTGATTTCAGACTTATATTAACTATACATATAAGTCCAGGTTTCCTCACGATGTTTTCCTTCACCGATGTCAGTATTGTCCAAGATAAACTCTGAAAAGTACATATGAATTGAAAAAGTCACATTGGTACTTGCCCACAACCTCGTGCATGAGAGGCGAGGCCTTAACCACTGGGCCTTCACGACATAAAGATGGAGCAGGATTATAACTTCTATACCTAAGCTGCATTACTCATTGCTTATGGAATAGGTTTAGATTCCGGCAGAAGATTGGTTTGAATGAAAATGATTTACTCGTACTTATCAATGAAACTTAGATGAACACATCGATAGTCTAGTGTTATGCTATGTATCTTCGAAACTATGAATTTTTGGACTATCTAGGACTTTTTGTATTATTTTTACATAAAGCATTATACGTTCTATGGTCTGTTTCTGGCTCCTTATATCAAGAATATATGTAATATATAATGTAAAAGCGGATTTTCAGAGCTCCTAACCCTCTGGTCGATGCCATAAGATATGTATGTACCATTTCTATTGTCTCATAGCAAACAGAGGATGATTGAACGAGGTTAGGCTAGTTAGTGTCTGTATGCATTTGATTAGAATTCTGACTATATTAGCTGTATTTGCTGACTGATTAGCTTGTTTATATGTATTGTATTGTTGATGAAGATATTGTTACTGTTGGTGCAGGATTATTGAGCTGCATTGGAAGATGATTGGCATGAAATTGGGGGTATATCTAAATTGCTTCATTGGAACGACAGACGTAAATTATTTTACCTTTGCAACATTGTTTTATGATTTGTAACAGTGTTACCACCTAATGGATTTATGTAAATGATGTCATAAGTTTTTAATTTTGCAGTAAATAAAAAAAGCTTTTAATTGATTTCGTATTATAAAAAAGAATACCTACCTATCAAGTAGTGTAGTCATAAATATTTGGCCCATATATGAAAATAGATAGAAACAAAAATATTATTAAGTAAGCACATTCCTTCCCATACGAGTACGTTGCCTTTTACTTTGCCATATAAAAACAAAAACGCCATAAAAAAATCTCCAATTCAATATATTCAAAATAAATTGGGGCGGGTTCCGTAGTTAGCTATAAAGCGCCACCTAACATAATGAAATCGTATATCTTTCACTGCGTAATTCAATTATACGAAGCAATCACACTCGCCCACTGTATAACAGGTGCGTTTTATACTGCCGCCAAAGGAACCCTAGTGCTATACTTGGGTTGTGGTACAAGAGAGACGAGATAGAGGGAGATTCTTGATTGGTTAAGATATAAAAAGTTTTATTGATTCATAAACAAACAAGTGTTACAATATTTAGGTATGACACTGAATCCCGCACTAGGATACCCTGTGTCGCAGGATCCAGTCTCTTTCAACAGATAATAAGAGTTTTAAAGATAGGTTAATAAATGCACCGGTTTCAGTAAGATAACAAATCAAACTTAGGGCTCAAAGGTGACCAAATGAATGTGATGAGTTTAAGTATGTAAGTGATGAGTTTGAGTATGAGTGTGAGTGTGTGCGTTGACCTTTAGTTTTGGTTAATTGCGTTGGCATAGCATTCAGTGGTGTTATCAGTAATCACAAGATGATGTCGTAGACATTGCTAAATAGGTATGAAGCCTATTGAACTTGTGCAGAAACTATTCGAATTCTTCATCTCGTTAAATTAAATGAACATGAAAACTTACTTCAACTTTCGTATCAACAGTCAAGTTTAAGGCATTTAAATAACATCGTTAATGATACTAATCAGAAATGGCCTTCAGGGTGAGCTGTTCGTCTATAGTTCTTCAGAATACGAGAGAAGTTCTTTTATCTATGATTGGGTATTTCATCTGCGTTATAGGTAGGTATTTTTTATTGTTATTACTTCTTCTTTTATTTGTGTTAAGCATATTGTTTTAACTCTTACTTAGTTTTTATTTTTGTTATGTATTGTATAACTTCGACTCTTGCACGGTACCTCTGTGAAAGCTAATTCTAGCCTTGGAGCTGGTGACTTGTAATACTGGTTTATCCCAAAAACTTATATCAGGCACCAGTTTCTCACAAAGGTGGAATACAGCTGAGACACATTTTTTGTACACAATAACTTTAAAGTCAGCTTTGTGAAGAGAGAATAAATTATTGATTGATGGTTTATCGCAATCTATTACTCCTCCTGCCACAATACTACGCTTTTTACTTTTCTTCACCTCTGCTTTCTCTTCACCAACAAAACTACCAAAAACTCATTCTATTCACCGCCCACACATCCACTCTCTCATTCCTCATACCATCCACTAGAAGCATCCATAAATCGCGGAACCCTCCGGTCTTCACCACGGCCATTAACACGCCCGACTTAGACTTTATATCGCCAAGAATAGAGTAAACAAAACTGGTTGGTAACGCGACACGACGTGTTATGGTTTTGGGTAGGAAGTGATTTTTGAAGAGGCAATGTGCCGATTAGATCTAGAAATTCAATCCAATACCTCCAATACAAGTACTAGGTATGAAGTGAAAAAGACCCCGTAACTTGATAAGTGGGAATTGAATTGTCAGAAGTTACCACGAGTGTGAGTGACGTGATATTGGATGGGTTGAAGAAAATTATACACAAGTACGGATCTTAATAAGTAGCTTATTCCTGCTGGACGTACTGATTTCGTATAGAATTTGAACCTTATAGAACAAGAGCCCAAAGTAAAATATGATGACGATGTAAAATTAGTGATCAAAAGGACATGAAACCATGTTAAGGCGATAATTGAACTCGAGTTTTTTTTTATAATAGGGGTGGAAAAAAAAATCGAATTAGTCCGTCAGTTCGATAGTAAAAAAATATTGTACATGTATTTTTTTCTTTATCATATAAAAAAAAAAAATAGATTAAACGCATTTAAGTTGGGGAGTGGGGGTCGCTACGTCACAAGTAAGTATAAAATCTACATACTTGTGACGTCGTGGCACATTTTAACTCAATGCATCGCCGTAATCTTTAGACTACGTAAAAAAAGAAAAAATACGTATCCAATATTTTTTAATAATCTCCATGACGGACTAAAAAATAACTTTTGTCATTATCCCTATTAATCCATCATGCTCTTTCTCTTTTCAATGCAACACTAAGTTTTTCAAAACATTCTCTTCCATGGAAAGCCTAAGAGCATAGCCACAGCTGCTTACCCTCTATCCTACATACAAAGACATCTATAGCTACCTCCCATAACCTTACCTCATACAGCAATAACTCGTGTTGCCAACAGCACTGTTCTACAAAATCACTGAGTAAAAAAAACAAGAACACATCGTTGTGTGCCGAGGTACACCTGATGCTCTATTTATGGTGAGGGTCCAGTGATGGAGGGTTTCATGAGCAGTTGACACCTGCTTCTGGCGATGGTGCGTTGTTTTAATTTGCTATAAACAATAGGGGAGGTGTATGGAGGTTTATGATGGATGTTTGAGAGTACATACGCGTCTTATGTGGCTTTTGAAAGTGTGTCCTAGGGATTGCAATGTCTCTGAATGTTATAAGATAAGATAAGATAAGATAAGATATTCTTTATTTGTCTAAACATGGTATACATACAAGAGCATGCAAGATTAAAATCAATTGTTTAAGTCCAGTCATGTTTAGCCGTAAGTATCGGCGTACAAATATTTCTATAATATTGAAAACTATTATTCTTTTTATTGACAACTAAAAAATTATAAAATTTCACAAAAAGAAAGAAAGTTATGAGTTATATTATTATAAAATTTCACAAAAAGAAAGAAAGGTACCCAGAATTGCAAATACAAAATTTTTAACTTAGAGACCTGTTAATTCGAAATTATTATTATATCATCATGTCAACATTCAGATTGAAAAAATAAATCACAAATACAAGAACAATGTCAAAGTTTAAAAATGTATGTCAAATTTGAAAGATACATGTCAAAATTACAACCCAAGTCCAAATTAACAGATTTATGTCGATTTTACAATGTTGATTGCTAAATTACAATGTGAACGTCTAGTTCATGTCAAATTACAAGACGAACGTCAAAATTACAGGAAAAAACTAAAAAACTTTTTCGGCTAGAAATTCGGAGACACTGTAATATGCTTTATGCAAAAGGAACAGTTTTAATTGACGCTTGAATGCATTCCTATTTAACTCTTTCCATCGTTTAGGCAGGATATTAAATATAGTGGGAGCCATGCAGACGATACTCTTGCGCATGAGTGCTGTTTTTGCTGGATAGATGCGAAGAATAGTCGCATCTCTTCTGTTACGCGGTACGGCGTCCTCTAGACGTGGGAACAGTTTGGGGTTAGTTTTAACAAACATTGCGGTTTCGAGAATATACATACAGGGAAGTGTTAATATTTTGTACTTTTTAAAATATGGTTTACATGTATCAACCGTTTTTAACCCAAACATAGATCTAATACATCTCTTTTGAGCCTTGAATGCCGTGTTAACGTCGGTAGAATTTCCCCAGAATATAATGCCGTATCTTAGGTGAGACGCAGCTAAGCCATGGTAAGCTGCAATCAAGGTGTCTACATTCACAACTGCAGCTAGAGAGTGCAATGCAAATGCAGAACTACAAATTTTTTTGCAAAGGTTCTCTATATGCGATTTCCAGTCAAGCCTTTTATCAATCATTAGTCCAAGGAATTTCGTACCATTTACGCTTTCAATTGTTTTATTCGTTATATTTATGTCCATGTTTTCTACAGTCGAACGTTGATTAAAATGTATGATTTTAGTTTTATCTAGATTAATTTTTAAATTATTATTATTTAACCACTTTATTATTGATGTCAGAGTATTGTGAATGTCAAGTTTATATTGGATCATGTCACTGTTATTATTAGAAATTGTCACCGTGCTATCATCCGCAAACAAAGTCATAGGATGTGAAATTGATGTAGGTAAGTCATTAATATATAGTGTAAAAAGCGGAGGTCCCAAAACACTTCCTTGTGGAACACCAAAGGTAGTGAGACGTTCCTCTGATAAGTAAATCTCTTCCTTTTTGGTATTAGTATTAATTCTAGTGATTTCGGTCATTTGCTTTCTATTGCTTAAATAAGATTCAAATAAATTAAGTACATTACCTCTAATACCATACGCGTCAAGTTTTCTAATTAAAATGTCATGTTTTACATAGTCAAATGCTTGAGTCATATCGCAGAAGATAGCACATACATGTGTTTTTTTATCTACTCTTGTCAATACGGTGTATAGAAAGTCATAGATGGCCATACTTATAGTCTTATTTTCGCGAAATCCTTTTTGCTCATTACATAGTATATTATTTTTTTCTATATAACCGTTTAATTCCTTTTGAATGAATTTCTCAAATATTTTAGAGAAGATAGGTATCAGAGAAATAGGCCTGTAGTATTCCATCAGCTCTCTGTCTTCTTTCTTAAATAATGGTTTAACGATAGCCATCTTTAGTGCGTCAGGAAACTTGCCAGCCATAATACTGAGATTAATGATGTGAGACAAATGGTGGCTTATTTCAGATGCTACTGATTTGATTATTTTAGTTGAGATACCATCGTAACCCACGCTATTAGTGTTTTTCAAACCCATAATGATTTTATGTGCCTGTTGTGGTGTACAGGGTGCCATAAACATTGAGTTTTTGCTATTAACGATGGGTGTTGTAGTTTTATGACTAGTCTGTATTGGTTGTATTTTATTGATAAAATAGTTATTAAACTCATTTGCAATTTGTTTCGCGTCCGTTATCTTGTCGTTATTGATTTTAATTTTTGAAATATAATTTTTAGGTACATTAAATTTTCCTCGATTTATTATTTGCCAGGCAGTTTTACATTTATTGTCTGATATTTTAATTCTGTAGTTGTTTTGTGAACGCTGTGTCAGAGTGATGATTTTTCTAAATAACTTAGAGTAATTTTTAAAGCGAGTTCTATTTAGTTTACTTGGATTTAATCTGTAGGTCCACAGAAGTTGCCGTTTTTTTTTTACTACATGATTTAATTCCCTTAGATAACCACCTTTGCTTGTTTATTACATTTATTTTAATCAATTTTTTAGGAAAACAGAGGTTGTAGAAGAGCGAAAATACTTCATGAAAGTTGTAGTAGGCAATGTTCGGGTCGTCTGTTTCATATATTTCAGAATAATTAATTTTGCTCATACAATCTTTAAATTTATTTATATTTTCTTTATTGTAGTCGCGTCTAATAGTACAGTATTTGTCGATGGTACATATTTTATTCACGGGACATTTTAAAAGCTGGGCAGTGTGGTCCGAAAGGGCAAACTCTAAGACTTCAGATTCACATTTTTTATTATAATTATGCGCAAAATTATCGATACAGTTTTATTGTTTAATCTTTGTGTTCGGCTTAGCGTGTTTTCTATAATACTTACGCTTTAGTTAAACAATAAATGTAAGGTTTAACATAGATAGATAGAATTTCTACTCTTTATTGTACACCATAACAAATTACTTAAAATAGAACTTTAGTGGTTTAAATTGAACCGTAGCAGAAAAATTGTTTTTTTTTAGAGCAGATTTTTAGCGTGATTGAATACCTAAACCCAACTGAACATGAATGTAAAAACAGATGTTCGGAATAGCATACAAATTGTAACCATCATCGTTAGTGGAATGCAATATGTACGCAGCAATTTATTTTACATTTTCCAAATCGTCATGACCGTACTCAGAGTAATCAACATACCGGATTTTTCCTACGTTTGTCAAATCCGTATCGACCAGATGCGTCTGAAAAAACAAATCCGATGAGGTACCAAGGGAAATCTTATCGTACGATGGATAGTTACGCATTGTTACGAGAAAAAGGAAAAGATGTGTCTTGTTGATTCCGAAATATTTACGATGGAGAATTCGGTAGTAACTAACAACTACTTACTTCTTATACCTACCTTTCTTACATTCATTATTATCACAGACAAGATAGAATCATAATTATAATAAAAGTGTTTTTTTGAGATTGAGAGACGATTCAAAACAGGCTTATAGAGTTATGAGGAACAGGGTGTAAAATTCACTCATCCTCCATAGAAAAAGGAAGATACTCCGACCAGACTGGAGTCGTGTCGAGTGGACTACTGCTCGACGATTGATTTCGGGACGTTGTATATATGCTAGTCTTGCGGTAAACTTTGCTTGCACGATGCAGGATTTTGCGGGACGTCAGTGTGATACGTAGTTCACATTTGGCAATGTAGATTGGCCACCATAGGCTAAAACCAATGAGCAGTTTCTGAACGTCTGCAGTTAAAGCACACCACTAAAGCTACGGTTTTCTAGAAGAGCGGTGGCCGTCACATAGCGTCTATAATTTATCGGCGAATGACGTCATTAATTAAGTTTGTATATTTCCTAGAGAGTGTTTTTTGACACCTTAAACTCAAAACCTGCCATCATTTTCATTCCAGTTGTCACTGCTGCCGTTATGTAGCGGTCACCGCTCTTCTAGGAAATCGTAGCTTTAGTGCTGTGCTTTTTTGTTAATTGTTGCATATTTGGTTATTGTCTTATTAGTGACTTTGACATTATTGATGGTGATTTTGACAGTAGAGTTATGACTTTGACATTATTATTAATGATGATTTTGACATTATTATTGATGGTTTTGACATTGCTAGTAATTATGACCAAAATTTGTCAAATATTATTATGTACTAACACTAGTGTTTAAGATGTGTATGTAATTATTACTAACAAATTGGATTGTATGATTTGATTTGATTTATAAAATATATTCAAGAACTAAATTATAATTTTTACATACAATACAATTGGCACATTCACGCTCCAAAACTTCTCAATAAAGAAACTCTAAAGCCCCATAACCTGCAGGTGTACATATGAACACATCGCAGCAGTCTCGACTCTTGCCAACAAAAGATGGACAGAACAATGGTGTATCGGTCGCCATCTTAAAACCTTCACCTGAACTTTAATATAGTGTTCACGTCTATTGTTCCAGAAATGCTGTGATGCAATAAAAAGATGGCGGTATGGTACGTAGGATGAAATACAGCGGTGTGATTGGAAATGTGGACATTTAATTAAATATGTTGGAAATGTCTGCAGTTTCCGGCATTTTCTTATGACTTTTGTATAGTGGTTTTTCTATTGTTTTGGCGTCAATATGTTCAGGCTTTGTTTTGATTTCATGGAGATTTAGTATTAAACTAGCTTTTTCCCGCAGCTTCGCGCGCATGGAAGTCGGAAATTATCCCATGGACACATACTACTGGGATAAAAGGTATCCTATGTGTTAATCCAGGTTTAAACCATCTGTCTGCTTCATCCAAAACCTATTAGTAGCATAACATAATGATTGAATGCAATCGTGAATTTATGCAAGCCTAGTACTTTTTGTTAGTTTACTGCTCAGAAATTGTGCACGTCTAGTGATTGAAATAAATTCATGCAAGCCTACCACTTTTTGTGCCAAGTTTCAAGTTTATTAACTCAAGGAATCACGTTGTCGCATACAAAATTTGCCCCCCTTTTTCACCCCCTTAGGGGTAGAATTCCGGACAATCCTTTTTTATTGGATACTTACGTCATACAAAGAACACACCTTCCAAGTTTCAGGTCTCTACGATCAGCGGTTTAGGCTGTGCGTTGATCCGTCAGTCAGTCAGTCATTCAGGACAAAGCATTTTATATGTATAGATATTTAAACTTATTAATTTTCTTACAATTTTGCTGTAACTGCACTTAGTAGAATATTGTTATTACTAGTATTGTTTGATGTCACAAGAAACTCAGCATTAAGCATTTTATTCATGAGAATCTTTGACTATGTCTCGTTTAATTGGCAAAAATTACATACATCATAACATCACACCTCAAAAGGTTAGGCAGACATGACCTTATAGTAGGGACACCCACATTTCGCCATTTATGTTTAAGTCCCATGTTGGGTGAGCCTATTGCCACTAACCGGGCACAATTCCAGACTCCGCGCTGTTACTGAGAAATTCCTAATGGAAAAACCTAATAACACTTTGCCCGACCTGAGAATCGAACCCTGGACTTCATATTCAGCAGTAGCGCGAGCACCAGACCAATGAGACATTCTGGCAAAATTAATACATAGTTAAAGCTGATAACATCTTTAGAACACCTTCCTTTCTAAGTTAACCCCGCTTACGCATACAGTTTAGACCAACTGAAGGCTCTACAGCATAAAATGTATCGATGGCACGTGAGTTCAAATTCATTCCGCGCGCGGCCACAAACCGATTAAGTTAAGGCCTACAAAAGCCCATAACCCTTAAATGCTAATGGGGTACCATAGGCCCCAACGTACAAAGAACACAATACACCTTACTCGGAACTGATAGCATAAGTTTGTTCAGGTAAAGGAGGTTAAGATTATACGTGATGGTGTTAATCGATTTTGAGTGTAATAGACATAAATTGTGTTGTATGGTTTCAATGGGGTTGGGTCTCGATAAGGTACACACATCCTTACATACAGTCACGAGCATAAATATGTTAACCTTACGCAAAATACAAAAGCAATTTTCTCGTGAATCTATTGCAACTTTGAGAACAGACCTATTCCATCTTCTTCTTTTCGTGTGGTTAGTAACTAACCTGTTGTCAGAGTTTTAAAGCCGCCCATGGGCCTCTCACTTGGCTTCACATGCCGTCAAGAAATATCTCTCAGGCATGCCGGTTTCCTCACGATGTTTTCCTTCACCGTTATTGAAGCAAGTGATAATTATACTCGTACAATACGCACATAAATCCGAAAAGTCAGAGGTGCGTGCCTTGGGGTTCGAACTCGAGACCTATGACTTGGCAGTCTGACGGTCACACCACTAGGCTATCACTGCTATACCTATTCCATAGTAGTATGGTTTCGAGAATACCATGTTCATAACACTATAAAATGTCTATCAGTACTTAAAGAGAAAATTGCTTTGGAATCTATTTATTTAATTAACCATTTATATACGTATATGAATAAATAGACAATAAGAAAAATACGTACAAAAGTGATGTTTATTTCAAAAAAATTCTTCCTTACATGTAGGGTAAATTATGCTCCTGACTGTAAGTATTAAGATAACAAAGGAATTATAATTGATCCTGTCAACTTTGACGCCTACCCTCAGTAAAACAAAAAACAAAAATAAGTTTGAAAAAATAAAACAATATTGAGTCCGGATTTACATTCATCATACATGCAAATGCAATTTTGCGTACGTGAATTTTGCGCTTAACACTATCAATTTGCTTTTTCATCTATCAAAATAGAAAAGATTTTTTTATGAAAATATTTTAACAACGATGTGTCTGTTATTTTTTAAATATTATTGACAAAAATATTCTTATTGAAATAACTGTTTTTATTTTTATAAAATAAATTAAGTTTTAAATAACTACGCTGTAATTGAATTTTCTAGTAACTAACAAAGAAGATGACAATAATAATCAAAAGCAAACACTCTTGTTTATTTTCAATAAACTCAGTTGACATAAAATTTTCTTTTGAAACAAATTTTCCTTAGTGATTCTTTGAAAACCGTCACCAATTATAGGAGCGTGAAATGGGGTCGTTTGTACCCCGTTCGTATTAAAGGGTTGAAGGTGTTTATTTTGGACTTAACACGTTATACATCGACTGTTTGAAGTAACAGGTATTCCAGTGAAATGGAAATTTTACCATTCGCTTTACCATTTCACCATTCGAGCAAAGGGTTAACATCAAATAAAGGTGAGAGTTTATTAGTTGTTTGGGACTGTGTACCTTTTCAAATGGTCAAATCGGATAGGAAATAGTAGGTAATACAAGTTTGGTTGGTAATAGAGATTTTGTGCCAAATGTTATTTGTGTAACAAATTGCAGGTGGGGATTTGACGAGTTACTAAATTAAAACGCTTTGAAAATATCCTACTGTATTAACAACAAACTCTAGTTCTATTTCTACATGCAATTCACGAACTATTTGAAGTACCTACTACCTAATTAACAACTTAATCTAACACACCTACTACTAATACGTGAAGCAAATCTTTGTGCCCTTTTTTACGAAAATTGGCACATTTAAAATTTATATGAAGAAGGAGTGCAGAAAGCTAATATTTTTATTTGATATACATTAGAAATAAATTTAATTAATAAAAAAAACATTACACACACTACCATGCATTTGACACAAGATGGCTACCTTAGAATCATGACATGGCAGCATGGAATTAGTATGTACTAAAAATAAAACTAACTTAAAATTTAAATGAATTATGGTCAAATTTCGACCTCTGGGCGACCACTAGTTTTGATAAATTCGAAACCGACCTTGACAACATATTATTTTTACACGATACCTATAGGATTAATATCAACAAGATTGCTGTTCAATAAGATGAAACACTTTTTAAAAATCTGTTTAATAATCGTCGTTAAAATATAAAAGCTCTGTCAATATCAACCCATCTTTACAGTAAAGCTCTTATTACTAATAAGGGGTAGAGCACAAGGGGAAAAACACACACAAAAACACACAATGTCAAACCGAAAACCTATACAGTTTATAACTCATTATTTTGCCAGAAACTTGAGAGGAACTTCAAAGGGATGTACCTACATTTTCAATATTTGAATAGCAGATTCCCTACTCAAATAATTACCCAAATTAGGGGGAGAATTTTACGCACGCGTAAATAAATGATGAGCGAACTTACCTGTAGGGTTGCAAGATAAATAAAAGCAGGATTTTAAGATATATTTTAAGATAAATAATGTGTGTGAAGTCTTAAGGATGTGGCAACATTGGCTTATGGTAGAAGTTTTAATTGACATCAGCTGTTTGCTCGATGTTTTAGATATGATCATGTGAAGGTCTTTTACAAAATAAAAGTAATTTTCGCAAAAAAAAAAATATAGAATCTATTCGCGTCGTTGTCACTTACAAGTTTTAAGAAAATCTGAAAAGGGCAGTTAGCTACACCGTACATTTTATTGGTCACTGTCATTAACATTCAGGGCCTGCAGGTACCATTTGTTGCATTGTTTTTACCAATAATAACAAATTTATTAAACTCTTTTATTTGTTGTAAATTATTTACCTATACAAATTGGAGAAGACAATACGACAATAAGTTAAACTGCGCATATCTAATGACGTTCCCAATCTGCATATGAAAACTCAATCAAATATATCCAATAATTTATTTATTTATTAAATAAATAAATAGTCACTTTAGTCACTATAGGTAGTCAAAGATTGGCACGACCCATAGTCTGTCCAGTTAGTTTGAAATTTTTCTTGTTGAAATTCCTTTTTTAATAATTCAAAATACTTCCATAAGTATTGCCAGTGCCAGAGAGAGTTGCCAGAGCCATTAAGACGTATTGCTCCACATTGTTTAGAAAAAAGTGTTGTCATTTTAATCCCTTGTGACTTTCTATTTTCATGAAGGTAGCCCTACACAAGATGTCAGAACATGTCTAAGTTATTCATAGCCCAGGAGATTATAAACTTGGTTTTGATGGCTTCATACAGGACTTAATAATGTACACCAGGTTTTAGTGCAAATAAATAGAGAGTATCTTAGTGGGGACGGTGAAAATTGTGGGGTCTTTTTACTAGCCATATCTTTGTAATAATTTTATTTACGTAAATTATTAGGTTTTGAAGTGTATTTTGAATGGTATTTATTCAAAATACACTTCAAAAGTTAGCTTAGTTCAAACAAAGAAGTTATTTGTACATCATAAAATCAAAATATTTTATTTGTCATAAACCTACATGGGCACTTATGGAACGGCAGAAGCTTGCACGGTGCCAAGTAGTAGTTTATTTTCATATTTCATAAGAAAACATGAAGTTTTTATAGGGGTTTATAATTCCGTTGGAACAAACATCAACAAAAACTAGTCGATATAAACTAGGTAAATACCTTCATAAACGCTTAGCTGTGGCAGGAAATGATAATCAATTATGTTCTTTAATTCATACTGCCAGTAAACATAAAAAATTATTTGTAATCACAATGTACACAAGTATTTTTATTTTTATTCAAAAACCAGCCAGTTACACATGTGTATATAACATAGAAAATATAGTGAAACCACACAACGAAAATTGTTCAAACCAAATCCTTTCGCTACTATAAGTAATCAAATTGCAAAATTCAAAAACAATTCCGAAAATCCATTTTTGAAAAACAGGTGGGTTCAAAACTACGTTACGGTGAGCATAGAGGGGTATTCCCACTTAATCTGCATACGATAATCGAGGGGGGCACTGACATCTGTCGTGGATCTACATAAGTTGGAGTTTCGCCCAATTTGAGTGTGCACTGCCCTTTTGAATTTATCTGTGTGCTGTATACAGGCAGTTGTCGATAATTTGAAAAAAAAAAAAATGTTATAGAAAAGTATTGCTAGGTAACTTTTTTAACCCGCTATTGGAAATGAAAGAGATCAGAAGATCATAGTAATAATTTTTTATTTTTTTTAAGAAAAAGTAAGAGCTTCTTCTTGGTTCAAAGATAATAAGATTATGTTCAGTGGCAATCCTTGGGTTATACGTATTTTTAAAAACGCTATGTGTTTGTGGCAGCATATACATCGCCACATGCGAGCTACGCATCAAAAGTGACGACTGACGTCACACAAAATCCAGACGTCACACAAAACCTGCATCGCGCAAATAGAGTTTACCGCGCGAACAGCATATATGAATATAGCTTCCCCGACATCAATCGTTGGGCAGTTACCCACCAGACGCGATACCCGTCTGGTCAGAGGATTCACTTTTTAGAAAGAAAGAAAAGAAAGAAAATATGTTTATTTGTTTTCTATAGAGGATGAGTGAACTTTACACCCTGTTCCACATACCTCTAATTTTTGTTATGCGTGTAATCAGGATTATTGAGATACGTGTTATAATTATAATAGCTAAAAATAGCCAATAGCTAGCCAATATAGTATTATGTGAAAATTTCAAAAACATACCTACTTCAATGTTTTTTTTTAAAGTAACACACTGTTATAGTTAACAACAAAACGCGTCAGCTTATACTTCCCTGCTCGTCCCCTCTATTATTGCGAGATTTCCCGAATTTTCCCCAGGTTTTCATTAGCAGGGGTGCGTTTAGTGACTTATGCAAACAATGGAAGGGTGCAAATGATAACAAGTTGCAGGCTGCAATGGGCAACTGTTTATTACAATTCGTGTGTAAACTTGAATAAATCATTCGGATTTTGTGCTGTACTTTGAAGTTTAACGGCGTGGCTTGAATTAATTATTGGTATTTATGAGACTGGATGTATATTGCTGGATCATGCTGGATGGACGTGGCGAAACATAGAGAAAACTGGCATTCTCTGGAGAAGGCCTTCACCTCAGGGTTTCTCAAATAAAAAAAATAGCAATCAATACTGTAAAACTTAGAGAATTATAAGACTTTTGTTATTTTTATTATCAGACTGGAAATTGTGGTAATGAACTATATTTTTAGGTTAAATAATCAAATTGATTAAGGTTTATAAAATCGTATCAGATAGATTGTTAACTCAAGTTACCTTTAAGTGTTCAAGAGGTACGACAGTTAAACTAGATAATTATTCCAGATTTCGGAATAATATGAGCATTCCCTAATAGTTTAATATTGAACTTGTTATTATGAATGTAAATTCCGAAGATAATCAAACATAGGGTTCATGGTTCACAAAGTCGTCTCAGTTTCTGCTCAAGTTAGTTTTAAGTGTTTAAAGAGTCACACAGTTTTACACCTATATCTACTATATTGTTATCCTGTACTGTTAAACGAGCAATATTTGTGTATATATATAAATATATATATATATATAGCCGTATTCGAGTGATTACAAATGTAATCACTCGAAAACGGCTCCAACGATTTCGAAGAAAGTTGCAATATAGGGGTTTACGGGGGCGAAAGATCGATCTAGCTAGGTGTAATACCTGGGAAAATTTATTTTCTCCGTATTTTCACCCGAGCAGAGCTCGGTCGCCCAAAGATTAGAACCAGTAAGTACCTACTATCATGGCAGCATGGAATTAGGTACTATCATGGCAGCATGGAATTATTAAGTTACTATACAAATGGAATTAGTATGAACTATGAGCATTCCCTATTTTCACGCGAGCAGAGCTCGGTCGACCAGGTACTACCTAATTAATTGAACTCGCATTTACATGTAAATCTCGAAAATAATAAAACATAACTTCAACATTCAATTAACATGTTAACACGTTAAACTTCCGTAACGCAATTCCATTTAAACCACACACAACCACATTGCAATTCACAAACTTTTTGCGCAACTCTGAACGTTTCTGGAAACCGCTTAAAATTAATAAAGCGTAAATTGAATTGCACGGCCAACGAAACAATTAACTAAACAATAATGTTTAGGCTTTTGGAATGCAAAGCAAGTCGTATTTACTTCAAAAACTTTGGGTTCTAAATACCCCTAAATGCCCATTGCCGTTCTCGATTGGCGGCCATCTTGAATTTGTCCGAGTGTTGGTACCTACTGATGTGTTATATGCCTAGCTATTGAATTGAATTTAGATATTATACAAATACTTATATTATTGTAAGTTATGTACCTATGTTATTATTTCAGAATTTAAGAAAAGGACACAACTGGAATTTAGAATTTTCTTCTGGAATTTCATATTAAATTTTAGTTTTTAGCTCATCAAACTAACTTACGTTTAACCCCTTAGGGGGCTGAATTTTCGAAAAGCTTTCCTTAGTGCTCATCTGCAAACAAAAAAATGCTTCTAGACCCGACTAGGCCGTAGGTACATTGCCTATCAGTGAATTTAAGATTTTTATTCTGTTCGAGTATGAGCTTCTTCAAGAATGTTACAAGTAAAATTAATGAAAGAGACGAATTTCTGATAATCAGATTGATTTAACTGTTTATTTATTCTGCATTACTGAAACCTGTTATATATGCATCTTAAAAAGCTGACCATTTATTCAAGAGTCTCCCCCTAATCAATAAACAAAAAATAATTGAAAAGCCCACAAAACAGTCGAAAACTTTTCTGGAAACTTTCCCTAATTTGCATCGAACAATATTGAAAGAGCCATAAACAGGTTATAGCAAAATAACCGTCTGCTTGAATTTGAGACTTGAGTAAGAAGAATTAGGGGTGAAATGGGCAAAATATTTTTAATAGGGGTAAGTTTCGGACAGGGACTTTTTTCGATGGACACCTGAAGTCTAGACTTGATGGGGGGCACAGTTTGTCGCTGTAAACTTTTTAAGTGGGTTTGTTACGAAGTTCTTAGGGGTTAGGTGCAGTTTTCTTTTTGAGCTCTCCTCTGTCAACGGTTTCTTTGTGTCGAAGTTTTTGAGGAAAAATCTTTGTGTTGTTGTGGGTTGTCAATATGTTGTGCACTATTTAGGGGTAGATTGACATTTGAACAACGGACTGTCCTTGAAGGTAACTTCTACAGAATGCTTTTAATTGAGGATATTCTAAGATTGTCTCAGAGTTTTAGTTCAATAATTATTTGGGAAAACAGCATGTTTGCCTTTCGCTATTAATTAAGAATGATAAAAATGTTTTCTACATTCGTTCAAATATATATATTTTTCTTAGCTAAAAGTGCACTCAAATAAATTTTCCGTTTTGAGACTTCCTGTGTCGTGGGTGTCATTACACACTCAAATCACAAGTACAAACTTACCTACACGGTCAGAGGGAACAAACAGATTGGTTAAACAAATGTTTGTTTACCCACAGGTACCTGCCACCCAAAAGGAAGCACACGCCATCACCACACCATGACTCGAAATATTTACCGAAAAGAAGAAAAGGACATTTAATTTTTATTTGGCTAAAAGAAAAACATGGTAAAAAAAAAAACGAAATTCGATGCAAGGACTCAAACGAAACACGTAATTTAAAATCAACAGACCAGCCTCATTACTTAAAGTATTTAAAATTCGAATAAATAACCCTGGCCACTCAAAGGGTTAAAACACAGTACCATGTGAAATAAATATTTTCAATTCGCGCTTAATTTCGAGGCGTTATATCGAATGCTGTGACCACCTTCCATTGCAAACAAATCTATATGCTACCGAACACACTCTTATACCGATCCAATAAAGTCCAAACTCACTTATATCTTCAGCAAATACAAAGCTTTGTGTTACCAAACATTCGTCTGCAGTAATATCCAGTTTTATAACAGCGTAATAAAGTGCATTTTCAGTTGTATGGAGTGCATTGTATGATGCAGTGTTGATCCGCCGACGGCTGTCTGGGTATCAAAGGCTATTGGATGGAAACCCGATGAATTTCGCGAGCCATTCAATTTTGGATCGGAGGTTTGGTAAAACTAGCTTTGAGAACATGTGTAAAATTAACAAGCTCCCTAGTATGCTCCTTAATCCAGCATATTGCAATTTGCAGTTCAAAGCTAGGTAGCATGCCTCTTCTTAAGGTGAATTTTACCAAAGAATCTGAACACGATTAGCACATCTTTAAACTGCGTTCAGGAGCTGTCAGTGTCATCATTGTTGTGGAATATTAACACTGACAGCTTTTGAACGTGGTTTGGATTTTCTGATCGCGTTCAGTTTCATTGTTCAAAATTCGCTTTCTTTTTCTAAAATACTATTTAAATTAGGTAAGGTTTTTATCAAGATTAATTATTTCATCTGACGTCTTCAACTGCAGCAGGAAACATGTCACATATTTTTCAGTTATTACCAAAGACAACTAGATAAAAGTCATCTGTCACACGCAAGTTGACATCACACATAACAGCAAAATCAACCCCATATCTAAGTACCTACTTCCCACTTCCCATAATTCTTCCAACTTCCTAATTTCATCGATATAATTGTGACAGGAAGTGGTCATGCTTGGTGCAGCGGTAAAGTGACCAATTGGCGTCGGCGGGTGGTCCTCGGTCCTCAATGATCGTAAATTATTCTAGAGGAAGTACTGTGGGGGATCTCGGCCCTTTGGTCTTAAGTAGTCCGGTTTTGAATGGACGTTGGGATATTTCTTTTTGTTCTTGAGTAGATACTTATGTGGTGAGGTATTTTTTTAAACAGAGAGAAGAGTCTTCGATTAGCTTACTGTGTCCGAGACTGTACTGTGCTGTTCATAATTATAATTATGCCATTGTGGAATGCAAGAAATGCTTTGAGTAAAATCCTAACTAACATTATAAATGCGAAAGTGAGTTTGTTTGTTACGCTTTCACGCTTAAAGGGCTGTACGGATTTGGATGAAATTTGGCACATGGGTAGACCATGACCTAGGTTAGAATATAGGATACTTTTTATACCAGTAGTCCGCTCCTGTGGGATAATTTCCGACCTCCACGCGGGCGAAGCCGTGGGTAATAGCTAATAAATTATAATTGGGTTAGTATTGTCCAAATCAATATTCAATCTATTTTCAAACGTGCAATTATTTTTCGTTTTTCAAGCAGTTTTCCTCGCCGTTATTTTTCCTTTCCGTATTGTAAGTGGGTATGTAAACATATCTTACATGTATGCATATACAGACAGGACCGGGAGCAAACATTTTTGGTTAAACAAATATTTGTTTGATGTGGGAATCACAATCCCGTCACATAAAGCTAACCAAGTTTACGTTTCAGATTTTATTATGTATGTTACCGATTTTAGACCTATTATTTTTTCTAGCACACACACACACACACACACACTCACACATCAATTAGAGTGGAGTGAAAATGTATAGAGACCACTATGCTTTTATCTTCCATACATCCACTCCACCCTAATATGTACACATAGTTCTCTTACTTTGGCATTATTCATAGCAAAAACAAAATCTTATACCCACCTCTAAATCCTCACATAAAAACCTAAAACGCAACTCCTACACAATACCTATAATTCCCCCAAAATTAGGGTTCCTTCGGTTATTACGCCAAGTCGTTGTCAGATGCAAATCAACTAGGGTTCCGTCTTTTTCAGGGGCTGAAATATGACGGTAATAAACAGCAGCTAGGGACGTTCCGTACACCTGACGCGGTATGGTCACCCTATTCGATATGGGAAGTCCGTATTTGAATATTTTTATTGTAACTGTATGAATATTAATATTTTAAATGTGGCTTGGATCCGGATTTTTTGATACGTGGACCATTTATGTACATAGGTCGTTCAGACTTTGCTACGATTGTGCTTAGATATAGTTAAGTTTATTTACTATTGTGTTAAGTTTGAATTATTGTTATTGTTTCTTTTTTTAATTCATTGCCGAGACGGTTGAATATAATTTATTGAACATAAGTTATCATCACGCCTGAAACCCAAAGGTTTAGACAGAGGTGCACATAAAGTACACCCACATTTCGCCAATGTTGTATCTTTAGGTCACATATAAATCCAGACTCCGGGCTACTACTGAGAAATATCTCCATCATCTCATCTATGAATTTTTTCCTAGCCTTTTTTGCTTTATTTAGGTACTGGCGAGAATGTGCTCGAAACATAACAAGCAAAATTCTGCTGAAATATCTCGTCGACACACATAAAACATAAAAGTACGTACCTAATAAAAACAAATGATGAATACTAAAAGGTACTTGAACCAGCAGGTACAGTAATATACGCGAATTATCCTTATTACTTTTTTAATTTAGAGCCGGGTCCATGATAAATTCGGCTGTTAATCAAAGGCCTGGGGGGCCACACGTCGCAGAATTGGAAAAAATGAAATTCAAAAATAGAACGTATAATTGGATCAATTTTTTTTAAACTCTTTGTAGATGTCGCTCGGAGCGATTGTGCCCTTTTATGAATTTTCATATTTGTCAATCGTGATGTATTGTTTGCTTTGATTCCCTTTTTTATGTGCCCGGGCATAAAATTAGATGGGATGTTATTGAGTTGTGTTGTGTATCATTGGGGATGTGTATTGATTGGTATTCATTATGATGGAATATGAATTATTACTGCAAATATTTAATGGTTTCTATAGAAAATAACCTGCGTTTTAGACAGATAGATAAAATATACTTTATTGAACACCTAAATTATTACACAGCTCTATTAAAATTCGAAAATTAATCGTTTCCTTGACTCAATATCAAGGACTAGCCAACAACAAGAAAAAACTGAAATTCAGTTTCAGTTTATATGGAAATTTCAATTAAATTTAAATGACATAATTATAAAAGTTTAGTAGTTACATAAATCCATACAGTTGAGTCATAAAATTCTAACACACAATTCCGGTTTCCACATCCGAAGCACAACCGCACAAGATTTTCCTTGCATTTTAACAATTATCATTTTCAAACAAAAGAGAATTTTAATTTTAATAAAATAACACTTATGCCGATGGTAATAAAGGTCATAAAACTTCTAAAACTCTAAGCGGGTGCGATTAATTCTGGAATTTGCATGACAATTGCATTAAAACAAACCGGTAGAGGGCGTAGTTCCGTTTGAACCCTCACGTCGCTTGGTCCCCTAGTATCTGCCGTTGATTTCATTCGGAATATTTCCTAATTTTATTGTATTTCTGATGGTGTCCCTAATGGTATCCGTTCTAAGTATTTAATGCCTTTATTGTTGATATAATGTTTTGTGGTAATAGTTAAAAAAAATCTTATTAGGAAAATATTAAAACCTTTCAGTATGTACAATAAAGCCTTCGAAGGGCGTTATATACCAATGACAGCCTCATTTTATGTCCAGAAAATCACTGTCCATTCCAAGGTTACCTGGAAGAGATCTCAGTAAGCGATTAGGCCTCCCATTGTATATTTTGTAGTGTATAATTTTTTCTTGTTTTAATTTAAATAAATATACATTAAAAAAAACAAAAGCTCCACCATTCAACGCTACAGCGAATCAAAAAGGAAACAACTAACTAATAACTTACAAAGGAAACACCCTGAAGCAGTTAATTCCTATTCATAACAAAAGTAGAAAACTTCCAGCGCTCAATTAACTTAAGAACACAGAAATCGTACAAAAAAATGAAACTCACGCAATGGAATCATTTGCGTCAATTGTTGAAAGTTGTGCTGAGACAAATTATGTTCACCCCTATGCAGTTTTAGTTTGAACGACCCCGGCATTGGAGGGCAGAGTTAACTAATATAGTTAGTGGCTCGCTTGTTTATTGGGAGTGGGGGGATGAGATACCAATGTTTTTTTGGATTTTTTCCTGAGTTTTATCGGATTTTGACAGACTGTGTGGTTGAGAAAGGTGCTAAGAGTTTCTTTAAATTCCGTCAGTATAATAATTTAGTCGTGATGGCCCAGTGGTTAAGGCTTCACCTCTCATGCACGAGGTTGTGGATTCAAATCCGACCAAGTACCAATGTGACTTTTCAATTTTTATGTACTTTCTGAGTTTATCTTGGACATTACTGACATCGGTGAAGGAAAACATCGTGAGGAAACTTGGACTTATAGTTAATATAATCACCAACCCGTCTTGAGCAAGCGTGGTGATCAATGCTCGTGGCTTCTCTGTATGAGAAGAGGCTTTTGCCCTGCAGTGGGACAGTAACAGGCTGGTATTATTGTTATAATAACTTAGAACTCATAGTTTAAATTCTGGACCGACTCTATTTAGATTTACACACTAAAAAGAAGAATCATTGATATTTTTTCCTAAAGAATAAAACTATACAGTTCTGTAATGCTGAAAATAGACATTTTTGCTGGAGTTCAAACGTCCTTATAATTATTACATAAGAAATATTAAGTCAAAGTGTAATTTGTCAACATCAACATCCGTTTGGCACCAGTAACTGAGTAAATTGGTTAGTCATTTTACCACTAGATACCATTACAAACAGAAAACTGTAATATTATTCAAAATGATCCTCAAAACTACAAACCCAAAAATATCTCTTCTCCATTTTTAATTCTCTTGATAAAATTAACGCCAACTACCACCAGACCATCAATCCGGTTTAGTTTACACCGAATTATTACGATCCTTGGTCTCTCCGGTAAACTAATTTATATCCTCGCCTTTTGTTCATAGTCTCACTAATTTTATAAGACCCCTGCTTTGTTCTAGAACACGCCCAGAACACTACCATAATTTATAATAAACATAAATGTATGGAAGATTGTGTTTGGATGTCTGGCTGTGGCGGAACATGTAATAAATGATAAGTGCTATAAGTTGGTGGAGGAAAGAACACGTGTTGGAGGTAAGAATGTTGGGAGTTGGTTCTGCTTTTCGTTTAGGTGGATTTTAGTTTCGTCTGCCTGATATCTACCGTCCAAGACGAATTTTTCAATACTGTTTTCTTAAGACGCTGACAAGAGCTAAACCGCGATCACTGACGGACTGCATAGAAAAGAAAGAGAAGCGCGATGATACGTTTGCAATTTATTGCAAACTAGCTTTTGCCCGCGGCTTCGCTTGCGTGGATGTCGGAAATTATCCCCGGGAACGTACTACCGGGATAAAAAGTATCCTATGTGTTAATCCAGGTTATAAACTATCTGTCTGCCTCATCCAAATCCTATTAGTAGCATAACATAATGATTGAATACTATCGTCATGTAAGCCAAGTACTTTTTGTCAGGTTACTGCTCAGAAATTGTGCACAACGTCTAAAGATTGAAATACTATCTTGAATTCATGCAAGCCTAGTACTTTTTGTGCCAAGTTTCAAGTTTATTAACTCAAGGAATCACGTTGTCCCATACAAACTTTGCCCCCCTTTTTCACCCCCTTAGGGGTAGAATTTCGAAAAATCCTTTCTTATCAGATGCCTACGTCATACAAAGAACCAAAGAAAACACCCTCCAAGTTTCAGGTCTCTACGATCAGCGGTTTAGGCTGTGCGTTGATCCGTCAGTCAGTCATTCAGGACAAAGCATTTTATATGTTTGTTTTTTTTTTTGATAGATTAAGAAGCAATTATCTATTAATTAAAAAATGAGTTGATTAATCGAAAATAGAAACCAACCTAGTTCTGCATACAAATAAGACGTTCTTGTTATTAATTAAATACCATCTTACGTTGATATTTATTAATAAAGATATTTTGGATTGGAACTCAAGGTAAAGGTTAGTTTACCGTTAATTTGTATAGAGAATTCTTTTTCAAAACGTCTTTTTGGTAAGAACCAAGTTTTGAGAAATATGTGCAAGATTAGCATATATTTTTTGCGCTACCACAAACTATATAGATTTGTTTATTTTTTTAAGACAAGCCTTTTTATAAAGTGCTTCTTGTTCTTCAGCGCCTTAATGTAGAATTCTCAAAGCAAGCCACAAGTTATATGGTCTATGCGACATATTTTCTTTGAATCCCATCTGACTTATAGATGACGATTAAGAATTTGGGTAGCATTTTTCAGTTGCTTTTTTCAATGATCACGTGAAACCTACACGCCATCTACCTAATTTTTAAGCATCAATCCTAAATAAAGAACTTCGGTTTGGTTTGTTAGATTGCTAAGAAAAAATGTCATAAAAATAAGAAGTCAAATAACGTCGCGGCCATGAATTATTAATATCATGTTTAACTTTGTACTTTACTGTTACTAATATAATTATTTGTTCTGTAATAGTCTTGTCTGACAAATAAAAGGAAACTCGCTGCGAACGAGAAGTTGCCAGCCAGACAATATTTAATTCAATTAAATTTGTGCTGTCCCTGCTTATTATACAGGACAAAAGCAAAAGAAAGGTTCAGAAAGAATACTAAATGAAGCGTGTTTTCAATATGATCTGCGACAAAAGTGAATTCTATTAAAACCTCGTGTATTTGTGTGTGTTCTTGCATTTTTTGTGCTTTTAATTAGTTAATAGTATCGTAATACTTGTGTATTTATTTATTTAAAGTTAATTTATTTTTACTTTTGCGGATTATGGAAGTATTTATTTATTCAAACTTTATGCTCAAGTAAAAAAAAATACCGTACAACGGCGGACTTAATGCCTGAGGCGTTTTCGACCAGTGAACCTTAGGGTGACGCAGAGGCAACACATGACAGGTGCAACATATGGGATTGATAACACGAAAATAACTATAAAATACAAGAATACTGTATACATACATGTAAACAGAATAAACTTTGTCAGGAGAAATAACGATCGGTAGAGGAGAAATAACGATCAGTAGAGGAGGAAACCAATCCAGCAAATCGGCGCTGGGATGTTTCTGCCAACTTCTTACGTATATGCTCACATGCCTTCACTTTAAAAGACAACCGACTGGTTACCTTCCTGATATTCAGAGGAAGCGCATTCCAAAGAAAGACCGCCTGGACAAAGAAAGAAGAGTGAATGAAACCAGAGCGGTGAGAAGGACATCGTAGAAGACGATTGTTGGTGGAACGTAGATTTTTACTATGGGCAGAGCATAAGTTTTGAATATGGGAAGTCAGGTAAGAAGGACAAGAGGGTTTCTCGAGAATAGAGAACACCATAGACATAGCCCTCACCTCTCGACGCTGACGAATGGGTAAACACTTTAAACGCAATCGGTGCGCGGACACATGGTGAAACTTACGAAGATTGAAAACGAATCGAATGCAATTATTGAGAAGGCGGTCAAGTTTATTGATGAGATCTGCATTCAGGTCATAGTAGCACACATCACCATAGTCAATTATGGGAAAGATTAGGGACTGTAAGCATTGCCTTTATATGTGATGGGAGAACATTTTTCAACCGTTATAGCTACCGCAACGTTCCGGTAATTTGACCGTTGTGACCTGCTTTCGCGAGTCAAGACAGGTGTCGATCAAGATCTTTAACATCGTAAGTATTGTTGCTACTCTTATGTTTTGTTTTCATTTTCTTGACAGAATTTTCTTTCATACATAAAATTATGCCGTGCTCCCTAGGGCCTATTCAGCAACTTAGGAATGCCACGTGTAACAATATTTACATAATTCCTTTTGCTTTTCTGAATTTTCAACAAGAATTTTCTCAGATTTTAATTTACATCATTCAGTTGATTATAGGTACCTCGATAGCCGAATTCTCTCACGTTATTCATCAAAAACAAACGCAATCTTTGAAATTAATCATCTCTCTTCAATTTATTATAACAACACCTGTCATCCAAAATTAAACCTTGCTTGCGTGTATGACGACTAATAACTTCCTCTGGCGCCGTTTATTAAGAAACCACTGCACCCGTTGCAGTCTCAATAATGGCTTGTCACTCGCGCGGTCGCCGCCATATTGTGTCGCCATCTTGAATTTGAGGCTTCTTCGCGGGCTGTCATTTTGCGTTTAGTTGCGCTTAGCTGGCGATTTATGATGTAGCAATCGTTATACTACAAAACTCCTGCTGTTAAAGAATTTCGAAGATTTCTATCGAAAATCAAGGCGTCTCTTCCATTTTTGTAAGGATAGCTTTGTATTGGGTTCATATAGGTATTATCAAGAAAATGTTCAGATTTATACTCAAATACTCCATTGTCAACAAAATAATTGGAGGAACCAGCTTTGCAGGATATATTCAAAAACTTCCTAGTATTTCCATTCCAGTTCTCACTTACTTTTAATTTCCAAGTTTTTAACATTGCACGGGTCATATTCTCAAAATTTCAATTCGCAGTCGTGACATTTTCTCCAAACTGCCGCCTCGCTCATTCCCCGCTACGTTTCGCCAACTTCGAAAGACTTTCGCATGACGTGAGATTAACGCGCACTTTAATTACTACTTGAGCAACCAGTTTCATAAACAGCTGTTTTTGATTTGTTCTTGTGTAAAATTTTGACGGGAGCTAAGATTTTGTGCTTATGTGCACGTTTGCTTTGAGAATTTGAATTTAATTTAAGACGTTCACGCCCGTAATATGTTGTGTGCCTGACTTTGGTAAGGAACGCTCCTTTCCTCCCTACACCAAAATAAACCAAAAAAGCACCCAAGCCCGAAAATTCACCGTCAAATTCTTCAAACTACAACAGACGTCTTAAATCCAAAAATCAAATAAAAGGAATTCCTCAACACGAAAAAAGGTCCTTTACTCCTCTTTGAATACAACATAAGAGTTGGCATATATCAAGTGGCCCTCACAAATGAAATAGCTACGGGGACAATTTCTCAAGACAGACAGCACTCAAAGGGACACTCCGAAGGTCTCCGGTCCCTCCTTACCGTAATCTTGGCGATTATTAAAATCATATATCTTTGGAAAAATGCTAGGGTGGAATGCACCCTGATTTCTTGAGGGTGCATTCTGTTGTGTCTCTGTTTTATGCATAGAGTCTATGTTTATTTATAAGGAAGGCTGTAAAAATGATTGCTAATCTTTATTTATATTTATGTTGTTGCGGTGTATGTATTTATGTTCGGTATAATATGTTATGACTTCTTGTTATATAGCTAAATCAGCAGGTTTGGTAGTTTCGTTTTATGGTCTTAGGTTTAATATAAATCATGGTATGCACCGTTATGTTTCACGCATAAAACTAGTTGAACGATGGTAATAATTTTAATGGAAATCATTTCTTTGAACTGAAGTTAGTACTATCTATAATTAGCCTAGTGAAAATGATAAAGCATCATTTACTGTTAATACTCCATTCATCAACTAGATTCCGTTAACATATCTTACTGTTACTATTTTCACAGCAAAAGATATAAACCAAAAATAGCTCACTCTCACATTCAACCATCCGCCAGTACGTCACGTCCCCGAAGGCATGCGACCCGTCACAATATTATTCTTACCTCCCGCGCCTTCATTCCTTCCTTCACTCTCATTCGCCGCTCATTATCATTCACTCATTCCTCGCAGATAAGAAAAACGCCGAGCATTCGTGAGATTATCGCTGAACTTCCGACTTTTTTTCAGGAAATGTTTGGCAAAATGCCGATGAAAGAGGTCTTGTAGGAAAATAGGGGATGAATATAGCTTGAATTCTGTTAAGTTAAGGTGTTGTTTTTTCTATAGTTATTACTGGGTTAAGTGGGTTAAGTAATCCTAAGCTTTGCGGGTTATCTAAGAATCGATTTCAAGGACAGGGATAGGTTTTCTTATAATACATTCCAAATAAGTACTTAAATGGTTTGGGTAATAAAGTATATAGTTTATGCGCTACAGTGCTGAGTATACGACCATGGAAGTTATACTGGTTTTGTTACATTCATGTTCAAAATACCTGTTACCTTAAATCCCGAAAGCAATTTCTTCCAATTCTCCCACACTTCCTTTCGAAGCAATACAAACCTCTTTCTAAAGCTGTCGGGCGAAGGTATTAGATCTAGTGGTTCCTATCTCTTGCCATATTACGCTTCAGCAGTGTACGTTTCAATTTGAAACGAAGAGATTATAACAATTTGTTGGTATGTTGGGTACAAATACAAGAAAATATTAGGAGAGAAACGTTACTCACTAAGTATGTCGAATTCATTCTTACTGACAGTGTTTTGGAACTGATTTAAAAATAAATTTAACAAAAAAAATTGTCGACATGAATACTGGTTATTATCAGATTCCACCTATGTAGTCGTTTATGTAGACGATGTCTTCATACATCCACAATTTTTTAACTCAACAACCGCTTTAATATCTTCACAAAACTCACATAAATGACGGAATCTTAACGAACCAAAACACACAGAGAGCTATTAAGCAACAATCTCAGTACATCTCTCACAAAAGGTCACGTTGCTCGTTACAGAGCACTGCAATCTCGAGACGACGCTGCGTTCATGCGAGCCTGGTATGCAAGCCGCTATTACTCACAAGTATGACAGTTTTTTGTCTTGGTGTTTTGAGATTTTCTGCTGTTTTTCGTGTAAATGAAGAAAGAATATTTGGGTCATTAAACCTTTGTATTATCGGACATGTAGCAAAACTGCAAAACTATTTAGTGAAAGTTCGATATTGCTAAGATATAGTTCTGATAATACCATATTTTAGATTATTTATGACTAGTTCAATAGAACTTATTTATATCTAGTATCTATTTTATGAAAGTCATAATTAGACATCGGTGCATTTCTAAGGAAAACGTGGCGATGGTTTGTTTTACCGAATTTGCGCAATGTTTTATGTTTTCTTTAAAGCCAAGTTGATACATTTAGTGACTAAATTAGAAAAGCAGGATGTGTTAAAAGATCAACCATCAGAAACCCATCCTAACAAAAACCTCAAATATACCCCGAAATAAAACAGAGATATTGAACATAAGAACTAAGCAGAAAGGAAAGTACAAGTTAGCAATATCGTTGAGGAGCACCATCTGGTCCGCATGAAGCTCCTCACTTTATGAACTGATGTACGTACTTCGGAGAATTCCTACTTTTATCGGAAACTTATAAGGAATGCTCGTGTCATATCCCTTAAAACTTTTCTTCAGTATACGACTTTTTACTTCATTGGTTACTTCATAGAAAATGTGTCGGGGTTTTTCGTGACTCTGTTAATGTTTAGGTGTAGGGAGATCATCGTCTATTATGATAAAATTTTCAGCTTCATTAATAATTAAACTGATATTAGTTACTACTTCATTAATAAAACTATTTTTAATTTTGGGGGTATCATATGGATATATCATATTTTAATGAACCTTTGAACCTATGAACCATTCACTGGTAAATCACAGGTAAAAGCAAAGATCAACTCTAAATTAAACCCAATAGAAATTCATAAAGTAGAATAGAGATTTCTAAAAACTTGTAGCTATAATGAGTGACTTTACATCCTTTACTATCTACCCTTTTTACACAAAGGTTGTCAATAGATTATAAATCTAACAATCCTGCTACATTTATTCTCAAAATAGAACCTTCCAGAAAAATACCTGTAGCGAAACAAAACCACGAACTTGCCGAAGGTCATCGAGAGGGATTCCCGTAAAAAGTAAAAAACGTGGGATCGATAGGAGGGTAGGTCGCGGAGGGCGCGTGGATGGAATACGAAGTAGGGGTGAGCTGCTATATATCAGTCTGTTTCGAACGGCTAGAGGTGAGGTTCAAAGTGTCGCAGTGTTTTAGATTTTTGAGGTGGTCTATGGCGAAAATTACGTTAAGAATTAAGAAACGTTGTTTCCGCTAGGATTTTGTTCTTGTGTCGTAGTAGTTAGATTTGCCCAAATCTAACATACAAGTATGCGGAGACTCGGAGTTTCCTGTAGCGCAGTAATTCATTACTGAGCGAATGTCGCAATCGAGCCTCTATAATACTTTTGTCGATCAATTTGATGAGAAAAAAAGGCACACCGATATATTCTTGGGAAGGTTAGGAGGAAGGAACACTTCCAGAAATTCGATATAGATTTGACGATGTTCTTTACATATCTAAAGAAAATGGTTTATGATAAGCTCATAAAAGCTTTTCACTTTTTATTTTAATTCTGCGTTTCATGAACTGTTGTCAATTAAATGTAATGCTTTCTTTTTCTTTTTTTAGCTGAGCTGCAGGCTCAATAAAAAGAATTGAAGGGTGCTGAACCTCCAAGAGTCATGTGCGTCTTTGCTTTGCGTTGCGTCGCAGCGCTAGATTTGGACGTATTCAGGGCGCAACGCAAAGGAGCAGTGTGACTTCACTCTTAAGTAGAAATAGAAGAGGCTTATAAATTTCAAGCCAATTTCAATACAAAATAAGCAAAAACATAATAAAATAAAATTGGTCGTTGTTTATGTAGAACGCGAATCAGTTTAAATTTAAATTACATTGTATGCAAATGCATTGCACCCCTCAATAGGGGAAGTTTGTAGTGTTTACCCCCGCGTTTATAGGACTGAGGTATCACCTATAGGATATTTTCAACCCTTAGGAAAAATATTATGTGTGTTATTATACTCATTGCAAATGGTGTAAAATTATTAGGTTCTGGCTAATTCAAAAATGACATACCTGCTTAATAAGATTTTTTGGTTGGAGACCAAACATGATAGAGGGATATAAAGGCCTGGAGAAAATTTTCAGCTAAGATTTAAACAGTTGGATTTAAACAAGTACAAGAGCAGTACCTAGACTAAATAGCTTAAGAAACATGAAACAATTTTTTCAAAACAAACAAAGGTTTTATCAAATTCTTCCTCTTTTCGCAAAAGGAGCAAAGATCCTGTGACATCACAGACAAGACACAGAAACAAAAGGAACACGTCTAAAACATGTCATCTATTAAAAACGTTCCGTTCCACTCTCAGAGCTAATTGCGAACGTTCCTACAAACATAGAAATGAAAGACCTGTAGCTAAACATCCGACACTACTTGATATTACATTGAAAACTTTATCACAAAGCAATAAAGTTGAATTTAGAATTGTATCTTAGCTGAAGCGGTAATGTCAGAGCGTTTTGTACGAAGTTATCTTTGCAGTACCGAAACCAGCAATCAATATCGTATTTCAAGGACCCAAGGTTGAAGTTTGAGTAGATTTTAAGTTGTTAGTTGCATGGTGTGTTGGTAGAGGAGATGTGACAAAGATGAGGGGCTGTTCCGTTTAATTTTCATTGACAAGTGGTGCGCGTTGCAGGGCATAGGTTATTTAGATGATATTGTTACTTTGGAATTGAAGATTTTTCATGTGCAATTGGGCGTTTAGGAATAAGAAACTATTTCAATGTTCTATGTTCTCGATGGGCAATAAAAAGAGGACAGAATGATAAGAAGAAGATTTTTAAGAGAACCTGCGGCCTAGTTGTGTTAACACTTACAATTGCAATGCCTTTCATTTTGACAACTCAACAAAATTCATTGCGTTTTATATATTGTCGAGAAGACGAATTTTTTAAACATATGAAGCAATGGATGAGAAAGTGTGTAACGCAATTGAGGTGCTAATAGTGACAAAAAGAAAAGGCGTTTGCTAAAGATGTAAAGTAGAATCTGGAAATCCCCTTTTCAGGAGAAGACACACCTTATATACATAATCAAATCATTTTCTAACATTACCCAGAAAGTAATTCTAAAAGCTGCCACAGAAACGAAAATTAAAAATAAAACCTCCCCTGGCAGTCAGATATCATAAACAGTTGTTAATAAAAGAACTGCAGATGTTCGCGATGCAACATGTCTGCCCACCCCCTCGCGTTCACGGTTCATGGTTCACATTGAGACGGTATGACGAGTGTGTACATTGTTGCATTGTTTTTGTTTAAAGATATATCTACTGTTGTATGGAGGATATGCTCGTAATATACTGGTTAATTAGGTTACGACGACGTTTAGGACCAAAACGGAATTATTGAAGAAAATATTATGGTAGAGATGCTGGACAATGTTGTTAATTGTCAAATGCAGCTACTGTCCTAAATGTTATGAGATGACCGGTGGTAATTTTGGGAAAGTTATAAAAAAGAAATTCAATGGCGCATTTATTGCTACCGATTGTGGTTGTGGAGAACCACGAAGAGTAACAAATTTTAGGATTTTTGTAAGTATACACGTTTATGTTTATAATACTATAACTACATTTGGGATTTATCATGACGTTATCATGAATCACAAGGTTATAGATATTGTTATGCGGATAAAAAAAAAGTTTTGAATCAACTAATAGAAAAAAATAATTGGGAGGAACCGACGACGAAGACTAGTCTAAAAATAACTAAACGCGTCTTCACTTATTACAAAAATAGGTTACTCAACACAAGTTGCGTACAATGTGTTACTAATTACGAATAAGTAATGACGAACATGATTGGACGATTGTAAAATGGGAACGGAAATAAAGTGGGAACAAATTCCCTATTACCAAAATACTTGTAGATAGGTTTGAACTAAATGAATTATATATTATGCTCGAAATCTTCTTAAAATAAAAAAGAACATTCGAATCTAAATCAGATTATTTGGACAGGCCAGGAAGTTTCATTCAATTTTATATTAAAGAGAGTGTTGTAAAAGCGTTGGCTGTGAGACAGGGTTATAGAATTTTATTGATTTTTAGAAACTTTTTCATAAAGTCATCTTTTTTTTGACACTATTTTACATCATCCTTCTAGTTTTTGATACCTCTATTTGTTTCCAATTCTTGGACTACTTTTGACGATGCCGCATTAACCATTACTTTTAATTCAGCCAATACAATATGAGTATCATCTACATCATCCATCTCTCCTACCTCAATTCCAACTTACTATCTTTCTATAAGTAAACTATAATCTACTTCTACTAATACTTATTTCAAACTATTATCCGTATCATACAGTGCGGAACACATGTTGATCATTAATATGTTCAGTAAGCGAGAGAGCGGCGCACGTACTTGAGTGGTGTTTTATCTGTGTTGTTATAAATCCTCTTCTATTATCTTAATGGTAATGTTTCCCTTGTGAGTTGTTGTTATTTACCTGTGTGTGTTGGTTTAAGTAAGTTGGAGATTTTAAGTGGAGTATTTGCATGCATCGCAGTAACTTTGTAGCCAGTTTAGCCGTTAAGGATTACTATTTAACCGATTTCTTTTCTAGCACGCTTGCTTTTATTATTATTTTCTCGAACTATGATAATAATTTCAAAGACAATACTTGTTTATACTTCTGGAGGAAAGTGTTTCAGTTCTTAATTAAGATATTCTTCGGACTTGTATTTTATCCAGGCTCTGCGGTTATTATGTTGTGTAAGAAACTACTAACTAACTATTTATCATGTATTCTACGTTTCATCTTTGCGTTTCCACAAGGATTTTACGAATCAGCCCTTACCATAAACAAACACAGCTTTTCATGACTGCACTTGACAAGTTACACTCAGTGTTCCTTACATTCCCGGAATGGAAATAATTACACGTCCACCAAGTGTTCAGTCTAAAATTACACCTAAATTCGTTCTTCGGGTGAAAAAACAAGGGGCTCTGAGTCCTCAGTGTCAGATGACAAATAAAACAGACAATTAGAGAAGTGAGGGGGTGAGGGGGTGTCGTTATGTGCTGGTATCGAGTTGCAATGACATCTTAATTTTGTACAGTAGGCGTGAAATTAAAGTAGAGGAATGTGGCGGAGGATATAAGAAAAAATATAGTAGGGAAGCTAATACTGTGATGGTTAGGGTATATCTGTCTCCTTTGCTTATCTATCTTTATACAGTTTTTATCTCATTTATTATCTTAATGAAACTAAGTAAAAAGGCTATCGTGCATAACGGTACCTTTAAATCGTTCAGCAATCATCAAAATAAAGCGCTAGTGAATATCCATCTCAAAAATGTTCCTATTTACTACCCTTTCAGGAAATTTGATCTTCTTCTACCAATATTTTACTGTCAACCTGTCACTCAAAAACATTTTAAAGGAAACTTTAGTGAAAATAATCCAAAATCAAAATACCGATGGTGCTACATTCCCTTCAGGGTATGTACGCAGGGAGACGGGTTTCGGGTGTCTTATTATTTTTAGTCGAGCGCTCACAAGCCGTCAAACGATGTGACAGCTGCTTCAATATTTTACTAGAAATATCGTATAGCACTTGGAATTTTATTGATTTTCACTCCAAATTAATTGTGTGAGGAGTGTCAGTTACTGGTTTAGGGAAACGGTTTCGTAAAATAACGATTTCGGCTATATCAAGTTTTGTTTTGAGACTACTCTTGTTGGGCTCTTTTTCTGGACTTCGTAATCTTAACTAATATAAAAAAATCGAAAGTGAGTTTGTTTGTAACGCTTTCTCGATAAAACGGCTGAACGGATTTGGATAAAATTTGGCACCTGGGTAGACCATGACTTCGGTTGGGACATATGTCTTTTTTTAACCCGATATTCCCACGGGATCGAGACTTATGCGGGTGAAACCGTGGGGCGCAGCTAGTTATTTATAATCCTAAGGTTAAATGACACGAGGGAACAGTGGGGTTTTCGTTGGTAGGAGTCCGACATAATCCTCTGTTCTTCCCAGACGGAGGGTATCCATGAGGATATCACCACGGAAACAAAAAAGGAAAAAGAAGTTTAAATGCCACTTGCACGTCATAAAATTGTCCATGTGCAGTTAGATAACTGGGATCTGTTATCAAAAGTGGGTATGCAATTACCAGGTCAACTATCCTACCTATCAGAAAGCAGAACCAAAAATAATGGTTAAGAAGCAAAATGATTCATCACCCATTTGCAGTGGATTTCGAAAACGATGGAGATTTCTCAAAGGAACAGTTTAATTAAAAACCGCATAAGTAGGATACGAGATCGATTGACAATACGATTCTCAATTGCTTATAATTAGCGGAAATTGATCATTAGTAAAAGAAAGATGAGTAGTGTGTAGTTTAAGAAGTCATAACGGTTGGCTTGCTATTATTCTTGACCATCTGAAATTCTGAACATAAGGACCAGTTTTCAACGTACAGAGACGTATTCTTGCCTGTGGTAGGAAGTATTATTCTTTTACAGTCAACTTGTGTATTTCCGTTCATCGCACAATAAAAATGGTCCCAAAGACGTGACACTTAATACACACATAAAATCATAGTTTTTTTCTTCAAGCTTAGCCAGGAACTCATAACATTTTTATGGTCCAGATAAGGGTGGGACAAAGCTGGGCTATCACGGTCGTCAGACGAACACATGTCTAATGATCTATGTGATAGTATCACATAAACTCGAATCTCCCTTGTGCAGCTGTTTGCCTTTAGTTTTAGGGTTGTCTAAAAAGGCAAAATTTAGAAGACATGATATTGTTTGATATGAGTTTAAAACATACCTTTATTATTATTACTCCTAGCAGTGGGAAACTGGTAAAATCATAGGCTGATTATGCTATGCTTATGCTAGTAGTATTATCATGTTTGCCATTAATTAATAATAAAATGAGAATAAAGTCGACGATGACTTGAATTACATTACGAAGATTTATTAATTACATTATCAAAAATGAAAACATTGAGAGACTAGTAGCAGTAAATGTTAAAACTAACATACAGAATACATGAGCTGCAAAAAAAAAAAACAGATTCTATTATGAAATGATCTAAATAAAAATGCTTCCAACCAGATGGTCTTAAGAAGAACAGTAGCAAAATTCTTCAACTAAAGAATTTGGACGATCCAACCAATTCTTTCTTTTGAACCCAACCCCCAGTTTGATGGTCGTGGGTTTATTATTTATAAGTTTTACGATGCAAGGGGACTACGTAAATAGATATACGTGGATCATACCAGCCCAGACGAACTTCACGGTTAAATTCAATTATAGTTTGAAAGATATTAGGAACGGTTGTTTTGAAAACTAATAGTGTTATTAAAAGTGATGGATATACTGTTAATAGAGAGGTGTTGAAAAGAGTTTGTTTAATATGAGTTTTGTTTTTGAATATCAGTTGGTAGGGGTATTGGAAATTGATAGATGATGGATATACCTAGTATCTATAGAGCGATATTTAAAGCTATCAGCCCGTTTCTTTTTACAACAGTAACAATGAATGGTGGTTAGGTTACTCGTTCGCGTTTGAGTGACGGATTGTTGATAGCAGGGCGATGTTCTTAGTGAAAGAATGCAAACATTTTGACACAATATTAAACGACTTTTGCATGGAAAAACGAGTAGTAGTCTTTAGCATGTTATGTAGAAAATCACTGTCAAATTATTTATTTCAAATATGCACATAAAACGCACTTTTGAACGTCAAATTTACAACAAAAAAAAATCTAGTAGCCCCTTCCAAAATTTAGTTTTCGTATGAAGAAGGATGGGCAGGAAACTCCACCGTTA
Organism: Agrochola lota; assembly: GCA_947364205.1. NCBI lineage: Eukaryota > Metazoa > Arthropoda > Insecta > Lepidoptera > Noctuidae > Agrochola > Agrochola lota. The sequence continues at coordinate 18,685,859 of OX376228.1, forward strand.
CGCTTTTTAAATGTTTCACAATATTTTGTATATACATTAATTATATAACTATATGTGAAGACGATGTAACCAAGGCGATACTAAGACCTTTGAATGACTAGATGTGTCTACCAGGTAGGTATCATTACTCAATTTATCAACCAAGCCATAATTCATCTTCCACAGTCTTCTCAGGATAGACTTGCAAATGTACGCTTACAAATTCTACTCGATATGAAAACCGATGAATCGGTATAAGATTAGCGATTATGAATATTGATGGCGCGACGTGCGGTGTTTGTGAATGGAGCACGTGACTAGAGCTCGATCTGTAATCGATACCTGCCGATACTATCCAGGATTTCTGCTCACTTAAGTAATATAAAATAATATTCTCTTGCCCTTATCCCAATTTATTTGAGGTCAGCGCAACATGTCTTTTTCTTCCATACTTCTCTATTAATCGTCATCTCGCTAGGTACTCTCTTTCTAGCCCAATCATCGTGCACACTGTCCATCCATCGTTTCTTGGGTCTTCCCCTACTCGTATAGCCTTCCACATTCATACTCAAAACTTTCCTGGCGACATTACCCTCATTCCTCCGCATCACAAGCCCATACCATGACATCCTATTTCCACACAACCTACACATATAATACGAGTGATACTTATAATCCTGGGCATAAGACTGATCAGTTATTTTTTTCGCTTAAAGTATGAATATTTTCAACAGATAAGCTGCTTCTTTAATCTTGACAATAGGCATAGGATGAAATGCAATGTGGATTGATTCGGTCCTTCCTCTACCACCCAAATTAGGAGAATTAGTAAGAATGTGATGGCAAATTCTTTCTATAACTGTTTCTGTTTGTCTTCTTTTTTTCGGGTCGCTAATCACGGCATCAGTAGCATTGTTAAGGTCCACAGAAGTGCAGGTGTGTGGACATTTTGGACACAGTTTATCATTATCATCTTTGTCTATTGTGCAATGTGTTAATAATAAAAATAATTGTGCTTCATTATTTTACTTTTGCATACATTGTTTTCCTCGGATTGTATGATAAGTGGTCCTGCTTCTTTTTCTTCTTTCTCCTGACTATTATCACAATTAATTTGGGTCAGCCCTCCTAGTACTTCTGCGCCACACCGTACGGTTTTGGGTTGTCTCTGTTGTTGTGCTGCTCGTTATCATATCGTTTTTTATTGTTCGTAGCCAAGGTGGTCCTTCGATCCTTCAAATCATTCAGATCATGCATTTATGATTCCTTTAACAAAAAAATCCTCACCGTGATTTAAGCACTCCTGAAGTCGATTTAATACGAGTACCGATGAATCGGTATAAGATTACCGATTATGAATATTGATGATGCAACGTGCGGTGTTTGCGTAAAGCGCACGTGCCGAGAACTCGGTTTGTAATCGATACGTATCGGTATTGTCCGTGAAATATGAGATGACGATGTGGTGTTGTTTTATTTATTTGCTTGTTTTGAAGTTTTTGTTTTTCTTTGGGAAAGTGTTTTACTTTTCATTTCATTTGCTATGAAAATGTGTGAGAAAAAACGAGTAAATTTTTCTTTAAACCTGAATAGGAATGCGACTTATTTACCAGCAGCCTAATTGCGTAACACACTTTCAATGACAACTCAAGAGTTTTGATGGAAATTCCAAATCCATTGCTTCATAGGTTTGAAAAATTCATCTACTCAACAACGTGTGTAACGCAATGAACGTCGCTGAACTGTCAAAATGGAAGGAATTTGCGATCAATTGTCATGTTTGTGTGTTACACAATTACCCCATAGGTTACCAGCTAAGAGGAGCCCATGTCATTACTTTTCGTAGTTATAATTAACGATGTATATAAAAAAAAAAAAATGTCATGTTAAATAGTAAACAAACATAACACCCAACAATACCATTGGAAAATTAACTATTACTAATAATAATATACTTTTAGGAACAACCTATATCAATCTAAATCACATTCCTCGACCACTTTTTGTTTTAGACCGTCAGATTGGTCATCGATGTTCGCTCGTAGTAATAGATAAATATTACGCTTATTACCCTCGTTGTTGTTTTTGTTACTGTATCATTTTATAATTATGAACTTAAGTTTGTTTTGATTGTCTAAATTATGTGGTCGATATTTTTGGTGCACGGTAAAACTCTGATGAGTTTATGTTAGCACCAACTTATTATGTATGTAGATGTAAGTACTGAATGAATGAATAAATAAACAATAATAAATAAATAATAAATAAATGAATAAGCGGTAGCGTCCACTTCTTAGATCCTAAACAAAAATACAGTTTTAGACGCAAATGCTAGATTGTCAGAGCATTGCATCATTGCTTCATTTGCACTTTTCCGGTTGGACTGAAAAGTAATGAATCGATTAAGATCATTGATCACGATAATATCCTGTTTACATTTAGGTGCCGTATGATCTCGATTAATGTTCAATGCATAATCGATATGTCGCAATCATTGTTTTCGTAAAATCAACATTAGCATCGATTAAGAAATCTTAAGATCATTCATAAATAACTAATTCTACCTTTTCTAACTTTGAAAGCCTGGAAACCGGCATGCCTGATACATTTTTCTCGGCATGTGAAGCCAAGTCAGAAGCACATGGGCGGCATAAAAACTCTGACACCAGGAATTAAAAAATGGCTATCCATGAAATAACTTAGGTACAACTTTTTACTTACGATTTCCTTATTTTACCTAGAATTTTTAACAATATTTCTTTTTAAATCTGACCTAACAATAAAGAGGAATCATTTTTAGGTCATAATTATGTTTTTAAAAGGTAAATAATCTCGTAAAAGTACTTACATAACCAATTTCAAAAATTCTTTTACCGATAGAAAACTTAATAATGACGAGTGTCATAGATACATTGACTGGTAGAAAATGCCTCAGGCATTAAGTCCGTCGTTGTACAGTTTTTTTACTTGTGCATGAAGTTTTAAAAATAAATAAATACATTTTATGTTAAAACAAGAAATATTATGGGTACGAAGTCACGGGCAGAATTTAGTCATACATATTTTATATCCTGCCCGCATTCTGAACATCAACACAATCTCAAAACAGGGGTCAGATGTGATTTATCATAGTTTATCACATCAAACTATCATATTGTACCTACAGCGTTTTATAAATCGATGTAAGAGCAACACTTTCATACAAATTCGAGGCAAGGGTCGACGAGCCTACCACACGCTACGTGCCTCGAATTTTAAGACTATTGTGCTATGATGTAGGCAGATTTGATGGAATGATACCTTTATAGGCGTCTCTCTATTTCGTAAGTTTGGCTCTCGCACAAATATTTGGAAATGGGCGTGTGTCAACATTTTGTGAAAGTTTTCTGATATTAATTATTTGGGTTTGTACACTGAGCCCTATTATGGTAAGTAGTTATTTTCTTTTTTATGAAAGTTTAACAGTTTCGACACTTTTCATAGATCTCATACGCCATGCCGACATACATATTGGAAGTGAACCCTCTGAGAGGGTTGCCGGCATTAAGTTTGCGCTAAAGATAAACATCGCGGACGGTCAACGGCATAAAGGTTTAAAACCGTGTTATAGAACACTGTAAAATTAAGTAAAGTATTGTTTTCAGGGGGTTTTGTCGCTATAGGTACGTAGATTCCAACCATCTAAATTTTTTGTGAATAATATGTAACCGTTTGAAAGAAAGAAAGAAAGAAAAAGATTTTATTTGGGACACGCGCAGGAAATACAAACAGTAAGTAATAATAAAAAAAAATAAAAAAAAAAATACAAACAGAAAAGTAAAGACCTGTGCGAGGCCAAAAAGGCCACTATCTCAGCATAATGCGGCGATATTTAAAAACGTTTCTTGCCCGCTCTTCTCCATAGAGATCTAAGTTTTACAATGGGCAATTAGCTTCAACTTTCTGACTAACTGATCGACTCTTTGACAATTCAAAAGTGCCTGTAAATGGTTTAATTGAAATAAATACTTTGAGTTTGAGTTTGCTTATTTTAGTCCCAGACATTTTTGACTTTTCCCATCATCTCCATCGCTGATAGAACGGCACTTTGTCTAGGCCCTCTGGTGTTTATTATACTAAAATGTATAGAAATAGATTCAGTCAAAGTTAATCAAAAATTCTAGTAGATTTTCAAAAGAGTACCTTTTGTGAGACAAAAAATAACCTATTTTTATCACATGACAGAACAATAATTCGAAAACAACCTCCCCTCCGATTGAACATTACATTTTGATCGCTTCAGATTATTTTGAGCATTCCTCTCTCCTCTCTAGTCCTCTTTCACTCACAATAACATTAAACGCACCTCGCAGACTAAACAAACAGACATTCAGACTGTATCAGTGTTTTTTAGACCGCAATAATCCTCTTATGGCCCTCAGTACAGTTGGCAACATCGTTTCGGAATTGTAAAGTGTAAGTTGGTTTACAGTCGGAACTGTGGAAGTAAATTGTCACGTGAGTTCATTTATAATTGTTTATAGCATTATTATTTCTCTGCAGCCTGTAACAACTAATTTTCGACTTAGAAAACGTGTAGGAAATCTACCACGGAATGGAAACGTTTACATGATTTGTTTCTGGGTTTTGGGATCCCCTTCAATGTTAGGTAATAACATTGGTCTCTATATAAAAGACTGTACCCGCAACCGGTGTGCGTGTATGACCAGATGTATGTAAAAGAAGTGTAAGGATTGTTCCAGGTGGCGTTCTGTAGTGTCTGCCTACCCCCACGGGAAAAAGGCGTGATTTTTTGTATGTATAAAATACTGTTTTGAGCCTAGCCAAACATCTCAAAGACCAAACGCAATATTATGCTGAGCGATGACCGTTTTGCGTCGATATGACGCATATTTTCCACCAACGTGATCTTTTTTTGTTTTAAGTTCTTTTTTTCGTCATGTTTACGGCTAAAAACGTATGTATTTTCTATCTTATTCCTTTCTTAAAAAAAAAAAAAACAATTATTTTCCTTAAACCATTATTTACCCATTGCAAAATCTTCTTCAACTTGTGTCGCCGACTGTACACCACCAAACGAATTTGTTTTCCCTCTGAGGTCTTTATATAGGACCAGATGTTTGTTCTCACGTTTTTTGATTGACATTGGATATATTTGGAGTTCGGTTCAATTGTTGTGTGATAGAGGAGGAAAATTGGAAAATTCTCGGGGATTTTACTGCTGTGAGCTTGGCATATAAATATTGTGTTTCGGTATTGTGGTTTCAGTAACAGGACTTAATACTTGAAACTAATTTATGGATTATGCCTTGACAATATAACTTTGATTGATAAAATAATCGGCAATTTTGCTTTGATTTACATATGCGAAAGGCAAGTTTTTCGCAAAGGTGAAATGAACTCTTTCATATTGCTGAGTTGTAAAGGACCAATACCATTAGGACCATAAGGGAAAGGAACAGCGGAAAGTCTTCGACAATATAAAACAATTGACACCGACACTATCCTCCTTTATCAGAAAAAACGAAAAATAAGCGTCAAGTAAAGTACCTTTTAGTCAACAAAGGACCTCATAACCAATAAATAGATAGACAGTACGGTCCAAAAAATCCAATTTCAATTCGAGTCCCGAACAAATTGGGTCAAATCCATAACGGACTTTGGACCGTAAATCCCGAAGTTCGTATTCCCGAAAAGTTACGGTCGATCGGCCAATCGGACGAACGCTTATCGCCATCCAATGACACCGGCCGATTACCGTGCCGTACCGTAAATTCGAAATTGGAACTCAACTTCGTTAATTACCGAAGTGAGCTCGATAGGCATCGCTCCACGGATTCTCCCGATTCTAATTTCCGATATTAAATTATAGAAATGCGAATTATGTATTTTTTCGCAGGAATTTGCGAATTGTTTGCGAGTTTTATCAGGATCAACTGTAAAAATTTTGCATGGAAGGCATGATTGGGAGTTTATTTATGGAGAAGTTTTTCCCTGTTCGGAGAAAGAACGCAGAATATGGATGCTGTTTGTTATCTTGCGTATTTTAAAGTCGCACAAGAATCCTTCTGATGTCACCTTGGGGATGGTTTCTAGAAGGATCTCTTTTATTTCGAGACCAGAAAATTGCGCTACAGTCAAAAGTTGAGAAAAAATCAAGTGTACAGGTCCATTTATTTATTTAATTATTTATTTATTTACTTTTACATATACTTTTCAAAATTCAAAATTCAAAATTCAAAAGTCATTTATTCAAACTAGGCTGAGAATCAGCACTTTTCGAACGTCAAAATTACATAAGACAGTCCCCCAAAACGCCCACCCTTCACCACTTCCTAGTGCATTAGCTGGGAAGAAGAAGTGGCGCAACAAACTCCCCAGCAGCACAGCTGTCTGTTCAGTTAGAAGAACAAAAAAATAAGATTCTATATAATAGTATTCAAAATAATTTAGATTACGCAACACAAAACATAATTTAAATTATTAGCCATATACTGTGGCGCAAGCATCAATCTCCTGCCCTTGCCCCATCGAAAACTTTTTCTGAGATTTTATCACTAGTCTTACATTTCCAGTATTGTCCCTCTCTTATTTCAATTAGACAATTGGAACATTACCTGAAATGCCATTGTTACACAGTCAGATAACGCCTAAGTACCGTCAATGTGACTCGATATAATTTTGCAATAAAATCGATTGTAGTTCTCGATTTAAACGGCTCATTAAATCGAACAGTGCTATAACATCGGTTATCGATATAGCATCGAAACGTAAACGCCAAATTGGTATGGCTTCATCAATTTACACGGCGGAGTACAGGGTAGCAATTAGGGTACCTTAAAGTTATTTTAATGATAGTTCGTTTTCATACAAAAAAAAAAAGATACAGGCCTACGATATTTTTCAGGCTTATCAATGCGTATCTAACTGGATCATATAGAGAAGTGGTATTCATAAGTAGTGATAAAACATAGTGTTTATTTATTAGAATCGATGAAACAGACAGATTATCTAGGCATAGGTAAACTAGATGGATCGAGAAATTATGCTTTAGGTAATGATGCCTTTTTATATTCAATATAATGTTTCACAAACACTGTGTTTTATCACTACTTATGAATACAACTTCCCTTTATTAATTCTTCCTTCCATTCCATAAATTCCATTGCCAGACTGGATTAAACCATCCTACATTTTAACCAGATTAGTGCTCAAAAGAATAAATTTTAAATCATAACCATGAACTAATTAAAAACTTAAATGACTAGCTCCCAAGCCCGTCCCTGCCAAAAATCACGAAGGTTGCCAGTTATTACCGAGTCTCGGTACTAACGAACCTAATATTCAGAATTTCAGATACATTTTATATACGTTGAATTGTTTGCAAAAGGCAATATTTTAATTGGTATTCTGTTTAATTATCAACTATGGTGTCCGCAATCTCGTTAGTGGTTGTTTGCTGTTCAACGAATTATTGTTGGCTTTTCGTTTCTGCCTTTTGCACTTGCAAATGTGGTTTGGTTTGTAATTTTTTCTTTGGTTTACAATTCGTGTTATTTTAATTTGTAATATTTCGGGTAATGTAAATACTAGCGTCTAGAGAGCATTGTGTAGTATTGTCGTCTCTATTAAGGGATGTTTGTAGTTCAATGACGTTACTCATGACCAGGCTTTCTTGAATCATTATAGTGACAGTGACAGTGAGTCTTACTTACAGACTGTGGATTTTATTTCTTCTAATCGAGTAAAACTAAATGTTGGTGTCTAGTCGCGTGTTCTACTATCTGCCGCTATATTATGGTTACCTAGTACTGTCAACTCCTGTCAGTTTTATTTTAATATCTAAACTAATAATATAAACGAGAAAATATTTAATTTTTGTATGGTTTGTTTGCAATTAATAAACTCAAAAACGATTGGACCGATTTAAAAAAAAAATTTTTTTTCTTTCAAGATTAGCATGCTATATTAACACTGATTAACAGAGGCTATAACTTATTAAGATATATCGCGCGGATGAAGCTGCTGGCGGAAGCTAGTAATTCATAAAACTAATGTGCTAAATCTGACTTGGCCATGCCTTTTCTGTCAGATAAAACTATAGTAACTTCTCTTTAAACTTCCTGCTTACCTGGTAATCTCACGCTGGGCGGCATGGAGCTTGGCAGCGAGTCTGGCCGCGTCAGCCTCGGCGACGCGCGCCCGCGCCTCCCAGTCGCCGCGCGCGCGTCGCTCGCGCTCCGCATCGCTGCGGGCAGCACCCTCACGCTGTGGACAAAGATATAACTCATTATAATAAAAGCTACATGGACAGTTGACGCCTCCATTTTAAGAAGGCTAGTGGTCCTTCTGTACGCACTACGCAGGAGACGTCGAAGGTCTTGCAAAATGCGACAGCTCACGATCAATTGCTTGCAGTTCTTAGTTACTTACTTGTATATCACAGGATCATTCGTAATTAAAAGTTTTTTATCCACTTATGAGATTTCTTAAGTCTGCTACACATTCATCTCGTCACACAAAAAAAGTAAGCTTGAGAAACACAAATAAACTACATGTACATAATGACATCTAAATTCTATAGGAAACTCCTGTTTGATATATTTCTCAAACTTATCCATATCATACACTGAATGTTGTTCCAAAATACTCCGAATTCACACGAGAACTACGAAACGAAAGTGTCAAACTGACATCGAACTACCAAGATCTTCATTTATCTCGCATACAGCCTCGCAAGACCCGTCAGTACCTCCTCTTGAAACAATTTCAATTTCCTCTGAAGAACATTTTATAATATTCAATGCGGAACTTAAGCAACTATTGCAGATGATTTATAGGTAGGAAAAGATAGAATTTTAAAAGATATGAACTTAAGTTTTAAAGTATGTTTGTAAATAAAGACGGATAGCTTTTTCTCTTCGACTGTTTCTCGTATTCTATGTGATTTAAATCACTATTTTCTGCTCTGGAAAACAGTGTTTGCTAGACCGAAACGTCCAAATCTTCCTTGCTTAAGTGCTGGAGTAACAAACCTCTATTCGATTTCAATGTGACTGGAATTTGAACATCGGAACCAGTGTTATGTGTGGATGGAACACAACCCATCTGTGTTTCCATTCTAACATCTGCTTTAATGATTTAAATCTTGTCTTCACTTTGTTTTTTCTTCTACTAAGGAATGGGCCAACTCATGACCACGATGTCGTCTTATGCAAAGCGATGGGTTAGGTTTAAGATGGAACTTGCGTGCCCAGAAGATGTCTGTTTACATTTGATTTACAGGCTAAACTCGTTAGCCTGTAAATCAAGGTGGTGGGGAACATATACGATAATGTTTTGTTTCGGGATTTCTCACAGTTTCTGCTGATTTTCCAAATAAAGTCGTTCCAGCAAATTAAACAAGCTGGCTACATCACTTTTAAGTCTACCTAGCACATTTTTATCAAAGAAAAACTTTAAACAAAGACATCTTCAGAACAAAAACAATTTATTCTCAGCTTCGACGTTACCGGAAGCGACGTTGGAGGATCGGATAAAAATCCAATTTGGACCGGCCGTCCGGCTATGACGTCACATGGTACGACATGACGTATCGGATCCGTCTCGGACACGTGACGACAGATACCGCTTGATATTGAAAATTGGAGTGTATTGTTTGAAGGGTTCAATTTTACGGTTGAAAATTTTTGGGGTTGGAACTTGGAGCTATTAGGCAGATGTTGAGTGTGGGATATAGTAGTAGTGAGGAGTACGAGGCTAAGTAACAGCCGCACGGGTCGATCCATCAGGTTAGCCTACGCTTGCCGGGGTTGGTCTGTGGATGGATGTCCATCTTGAGATGAGACTCCTCCGTGCCTCGGAAAGCACGTTAAATCGTTGGTCCCGGCTGTCATTCGTGGATCTTTGACAGTCGTTACGGGTCGTCAGAAGCTCGAAAGTCTGACAGCCAGTCTTACCAAGGGGTATCGTATTACCCAGTTACTGGGTTGTGGAGGTCAGATAGGCAGTCGCTCCATGTAAAATACTGGTATTCAGCTGCATCCGGTTAGACTGGAAACTGACCCCAATATAGTTGGGAAAACGCTAGGCAGATTGATTGAACACGGTCAAGTATGAACAAAAATCTTGATACTAAGGTAAGTATGCAAGTCAAGTCAAGTTTATCGTCATTTTCTAATACTGTTTTTAGTTAAATAATATTTCCTTACAAAAAAAAAAAGGTAATGATTAACTAGTAACTAACTCTCCGAATAAAAGTCCAAAAGAAGTAGGTAACTTTATTGAATAGAAATGACTTCTATTAGCAAAAGGCAACTCTGCATAGAGTAACTATACATATTATAGTGGCATAAAACTTAATACGACTATAAAGGCAAAGTTCATTAAAACTATAATCAAGTATTAAACAAAGTCTAACGATTAATGGCAAGAAGTATATAAACATAAGCCGTTTGCCGCTAACCGTGGTTCAAAGTTACCTGTACTTAGTTTAGCGAAGATCTTATCTTGATTGTGGTTCAAGTTATGGGCTTATGTGCTTAGTTGCGAAGTTCAAGATGTATGAATTAATACTGTCTTAGGCTATACAAATTGTGGCAAGGAATGCATTATAAAAAAACCAGAGTAAATGGAGTCCGTCGCAACATGGGTACTCCGCCCCGCTATCAAATTCAGTGGTAATTTTTTCTTTTCAGATTGAGTTATTTTCAGAAATAATTAGTGCTGATATGAGGGGAGAAGAACAAAGAAGGATTTCTTTTAGGGCATTTCCACAGTTAAAAAGAAACTGCGCACATTTATCAAACTTAACTACATTTGCAGACCGAAATATTAAGTACTACACGGTCTTTAAAAAACCTACACCATATTTTAAAATACAAATATATTTTTAGTCCATTACCACCGTCCAAAAACAAACTCCCAATTGTTTTCCTACCTTGAACCACGTCCAAACTCCGAACCAACTTAAACTTTGATGAACTTTTAATTGAAAATTAGTCTTGGCCGTATCTTGAAGCTCCAGTTCATTTGGGCCCAGCAGACCGAACCAACTTTGTAAACGGCCACAAAAATCTGTGCTTATAGATAAGATACTTACCCGAAACCTTACAAAGAGCGAAGTACCAAGAATGTTTGGTCGGCGTAGAATTTTGTCTTTGAGGAGGGAGTCTGGACCGGACTGGCTTTTGCAAGTTGAGGAGTTGGTTATCGTGTTGAAGTTGTGATGTTATTACACAGGGTCAATTTAAATTAGCTAGCGAAACGCCACAGACCACAGTCGTGTTTAGGTCGATATCCATCTGTGAAGTTTACAAATAAAATACTGCTTTTTTTAAACTGACATTTCAATTGACTACACCTGCGGTCGATAACCCCAAATAAAAAAAAATATCAATTTTTTAATTATTTTTTATCGTTTTTAGATATCGATAGAGGGGTTCGTGGCAAAATCAAACTTCAAGGTTAAGCAACGCTTGCCGAGGTCGGCCCGTGGATGGGTGACCATCCATTACATACAGGATGAGTTGATAAGATGATACTGTTGATAGACGCTGATAAAGTTTGCAGTAACATGATAGGTAAGAAAATGGAGCTAAAATCTATACTAAATTCTCGTCGAGACTCGTTACATAAACTATAACATTATAAGTACCTGTGAAAGTTGATAATTATCGCTAGAAATGGAGTGAGCCAACCTTCTCATTAAGGCTGTGGCTGTAAGAGATTTATTGAAGTAGAAGATTTGCTCCACCGATCCCAAATAAAATAGTATATTAGGACAGGATCACGATGAATATTACATACGAGGTTGCAAATATGACGACACGGTTGGCGCAGTGGCTGAGCGATCGACTGCTACGCAACGTGTCGCGGGTTCGATCCCCGCTCGGAACAAATATTTGTACGATCTGCAAATAGTTGTTCCGGGTCTGGGTGTTAGTGTATATGAGTTTCTATGTTTGTAAATGCACCCACAATACAGGAAGAAATTCTTAGTGGGGGCAAGGTTTAAAAAAAAAAAAAACCCAACCTGTCTTGAGTAAGCGTGATCATTGCTCGTGCCGTCTCTGAATGAGAAGAGGCCTTTGCCCAGCAGTGGGATCATAATAGGCTGGTATTATTTATTTTTAAAGTCATAATACTTTCAACAACAATGAGAAATTGATCCCTACGTGAAATAGAGATATTAACTGGGAAAAAAAAACTATTTAGTCAGTCAGCCAGATATTAAAAAAATATTAGACACGTATTTTTTGCTTTGTCATATTCAAAAAACATTATTTAGATAAAACGCATTGGAGTTGGGGAGATTTTATACCGACTTGTGACGTAGCAAGCCACTACTTGCTACGTCACAAGTCGGTATAAAATCTACCGGATAGTGACGTCATGCTACATTTTAACTCAATGTATTTCCGTAATCTTTGATTACGTAAAAAAAAAAAATACGTGTCCAATATTTTTTAATAACCTATCTGACGGACAAAAAAAAATGTCAACATCCCTAATGATTAAAATTCTCAAATCTAAACAAAAATAAACAACTACAGACATTGAAACTTTAATATTAAGAGGTTGTTAATGCACCTAATCCTATCCCGATACTAATTCTTGAGATATTAAAATAGATCGGAAAGGGAGAACCGAGTGTCTATATTTAAGTCCACACTGTTTTTGGGTTTTAGGTGAATACAATTTCTAATGATACCAATTTTAGATAGATGTTGAATGAAATGCTCTCTATCTAATCTCTTTTAGTTGGTTTGGTTTGAAACTAGCGTTTTAAAGGATAATGATGACAAATGGTATAAAGGCTTGTTCAGACCAGCGCGACTTGTCGCGCGACGCGACACCGGTTATTGTTATACTATGAAGTTTTCTTAGAAATTGTATTGTTCGTGTCGCGCTGGTCTGCACAAGCCTTTAAGCAAAGAAATATATTTACGCCGTTATTTTTTAAAGTTGCTTCAGGATTAAGAGCCGTTAAACCTCAAATGTATGGTTGAGTATGTTAATCATTTAGTATTTAACTTTATGTTATGTTTATAAATTAACCCCAAAAAATGAAATAATTTCACAGAATGATCTTTTTAAGTAGAGTACGTTTACCAAAAACTCACGAAAAAGTATTGAATACGGAAAAGGTATCGGCCATCAGCATTTAAAATGTGCGGCTAAGATTAAAATACTCCCAAGACATTGTAGACGAGACAATCCAATTTATCAGGCTTATTGTAATAGTTGAAGCAGCATTTGAATAGTTTGAAGACAGCCGCAAAGAATCAATAAATTAATGTGAAGTCCAAACAGTAAAACATAGTTCCACACACTCAAAACTCGACGCTAAACACCCGACATGCTCCATATCTTTCCGGTCTCATTTACAGACAAAAATAAACCCTAAAACATGTTAAAAATGGTCCTCTATTAGCAAAGAAAACCACAAATTAGTATGGCAACCCATCCGTGCAAAGTACACAAGTCTTTTGAAAGACAAAATAAAAGAGGTGTGGAAAAGGAAACCGTTTCGGCTATTTTCGTCTATTTCCGTTAATGTTCGGCTCAGTGGCTAACGGAGTTTCAACATATATTTTTATAGCTGGAGACGCTTTGAGAATGTTGTTGAGACGATTATGGGAAGTAAATGTGACAATTTTTTTTATTTTTGGGGCTAATATTTACCAAAGTTTATAATGAAAAATGTTGATGTTGGTGCGATAAAAAGAACAAAGGGCGACTTTTGTCTTGACGACTAAGTATTTCGACACAAGTAGTCCAGTCGTCCTGGAATTTTTTCCGGGAGATTTAAGATTGGTGATTTAATTGGTTTCGACGTGGTCTTTTTGAATTTTCACTTTGCCACCTCGTATTTTTGCCGCTCGCGCCGCCATGTCAAATGAGTTTGAAAGTAGATATTGTCAAAAAACTTTTCGTTTTTGGGCGCCATTTTTCCAAAAATATGTAACCCCTTATTTGAGCACCAAATTATTGTACTAAAGTCACCAGACAGAGATGATTGCTTAGCCTGCCAAAGGTGAACTCATAAATTCTATCTTCTATTATTTTGTTTAGTTTCAAACTTATGTTATAGTATAAACTTATGGACCCTACGCTTAATAATAGAGCAACATAAACATTCTTCATTTTAAATTCAATACAGCAGACAGAAGCAACCCATACTTTATGTATCATTTCATACCTTTAAAACTTCTAAGAAAACTACTATTTCCACTTTAGCACCCCTACCACCAAATAACTGTCAAAAACACACCACTATTCCACACTTGTCACCTGTCAAGTTGACAGCTGTCAGTTTGGCAGCTCCGTGGTGTTAGCGTTAGGGACATGGCGCGCCCTTGAGCCAACTTTGGTAAAATGTTTGTACATTGTAACACTTTGGTAAGTGGAAAAGCAAACAAAATGTTTAATTTATTACCATATGGTAACGTTTCTGGTGATTAATTGGAGGGAAAAGTTTTATTGTGTTTGGGATGTAGATACAAGTTAACTGATGGAGTTTAATAAGTTTGTTGGTTTGATAAATCTTTTTGGGGACGCTAAAGTTTCGCAAAGCGGTTATGTATGTTGAGCATTAGATCATATTAGCAGAATTACTTTCAGGCCTGGCAGTACATATTTAATTTCTCCAATACTAGGACGAAAAACATACTAAGTAATGGAAAAAACCGTCTATCTTGATAGCTATTAAGTTAATACGTCACATTCTCTGTTATTTTTTTGCCAGAACTTTACTATTATTGATAAATTTATTTTCTAATTAAAACTCAGGAACCCTAATCACCCGGGTTCGTTTTCATACATTTGTTGAGATGTACAGTTGTACTTAGTCTTATTCTATGATATAGGGTTTGGTTTCCGCACTTAGTCTGTCAGGTGGACCATAGTGCTTGCAGTTCTACTCTATACAGACCACGTATATCCCTTCATAGGATGATTTCGTAATAAAAAGTTAACACTCTAAAGCATTCTAATAAAACTGCATCAAAACGTATCACACGTCTCCGTTTGCAGGGAAACCAGTAATTTAAAGCTCATTGCTGTGGCGTCGATCAATCAGGAGTTTACCATTGCGACGCGGCTAAAGTTCGGTGTACACTGTTGCAAATTAGGAAGATGCATTGACTTTCAGAATCGCGCTGAATCTAAAACTCAATCTTGCCGAGAATCGAGCTGAATGGCATGCAATTGGACAGGCCTATGTTCAGCATTGGACTGCTGTAGGCGATGATGATGATGATTATTGACTTTTAAGTTATAATTCACAAGAGGAGTTACATCGGAGTTTAAATAAAGAGGAGGCCCGTAAGGGTATCGTTAATGACATAATTGATTTAGTTCCCGTTAAAACTGTAAAACTTTTTATTAAGGTTGGGATGGATGTAGGCTGAATTCTGTATTTTATTTTTAAGATAAATATGGAAATGGTATTCTGATTAAAATACCTTTTCAATCAGAATATAATTTCCATACTTTTCTTACTTAGGAATGGATTGCAATAAACTGCCTAGAATCGAGAGCATCATACAATCGTAAGTCTATCTTTATTTAGTTACAAATGGATTTTAAAGAGTTATTTCCAAGATTGCTGCAAAAAATAAATATATACGATTTTTTTTCCAACAACCATTTTCAGCGGTTAACAGTCCTTTACACAGTAAAACTTTACTATGTATATAATTCACAACAAATTCAATTTCAAAAGTATAACACTTAACTTTCACATTATATTCAGGTACGGCACATTGCATTCCTAGCCACGTCCTAGGAACGTACGTGGCTAGGAGGAAAGCTTCTAGTGTGTATGTACCGTAACGACCAGCCATGCACTTCCCTAGAGGAATGAGGAAATAAGTGGAGAGCTGTGCTTATGTTATATTTCATTACAGTAATATCAGTGAACCTAAATATTAATGGTGTGTATCACAGAAATGTTATTATATTAAATCTGTTGTGTTTATGTTTTCGATACTTTAAGCTAGCACATATTTGTTGCTACACCAGAGGGGCAATTCCCGTAATTTTTAAGAGCGTTTATCCTAAAAGTTGGCAACGTCGCAAATAACTGTCAAAAATTAACCTGTTTTGATAAATTTGACAATATTACTGTAAGGAAATAAGAAATGTGGCTAACTAGCGAACTAGAATATTAATAATGAATTGCAATTATAACATTGAATTTGATGTTGTACCCGTTTTAGGTGTAAAAAAAGCATTTGGAAAGTTTCCCAATACTTTTTTACATCTAAAAGAAATATTCGGTGTTACGGTATAAATTATTGCATTTCATAATCAATATTCTAGTTCGCTAGTTAGCCATATTTCTTATTTCCATTCAGTAATATTGCCAAATCAGTCACAAAAGCGAAATATTTGACATCGATTTGCGACGTTGCCCACTCTCAGAATAAACGCTCTTAAGAACGTTCGCATTCGTAATCTGTCAAAAATACAATCAATTTACCAACATTTTTGACAAGTTTGACAGATTGCGACTTGAATGTGAACGTTTTATATGTAAGAGCCTTCTGATGGCATAAACAAGGTGACATACCACCAGCGATAACAATGATGAAATAAAAAAAAAGTATTGTTAGATAAATACGCAACGCGTTGAAAGCGATTGTCACTTGTCTCTGGGCGTCTTTAGAGATTGATCAACAGTCGCAGAAAAAATAATTTTGTAGGTTGGTATTGAGTGTTTTCATAAAAATTCACGTTCACGCCACAAGTTGGCGCCAGTTTAACAAGAGGTCTTCTAATATAAAATGTATGATGACGTTCATCATTCGTTAGAATTTAAAATATAGGCGCTTTGACACTTTTGACAGGTGCTCGGAACTGACGTCTCAGTGCTGCCACGTAGTGAACGTCATAACAGAAAACCCCTCATTGTAGGAGTATCCTAAACTATTGTAAAGTTTAACACTTCAAAACCATCGACAATGCAAAATATCAACCAGACTATCCACATCTATGTTTTTTTTTAGATAATGTACCAGGATAAGTACCATAAATAATTAGTTGAATATGGTCTGACTGACCTATCATTCCATATTAGTCGGAATAATAGAATATGTACTAGATACAAATTAGACCAGAATTACAGTCGTGGGCAGAATTATTCAAGCATTGCGATCATCGATCCTTATGCGAAGATTAATGATCGAATAATTACTATTATTTTAGTTCTTATGAGCGTTTATACAGAAAGTGGGCAATGTCGCAGATAGTTGTCAAAAATTTCGCTGTTTTGATTAATTTGGCAATATTACTGTATGGAAACAAAAACTATGGCAAACTATTGAACTAAAATGTTGATTATGAAATGCAATAATATCGTAACACCGAATATTTCGTTTTAGATGTAAAAAAAGTGTTTGGAAATTTTCCAAATGCCTTTTTTACACCTAAAACGGTTACAACGTCAAATGCAGAGTTATAATTGCAATTCATCATTAATATTCTAGTTAACTAGTTAGCCATATTTCTTATTCCCATACAGTAATATTGCCAAATTTATCAAAACAGGTAAATATTTGACAGCAGTGACGTTGCCGACTTTTTGGACGAAAGCTCATAAAGCTCCCATGTAAACGATATAAGTTTCTTGCTTTTAGCATACAATTAAATTGAAGCAAGAAATAACTTACATCGTCTAAACACTGCGTAGCTGGTGCAACTTTTATTGATACTTTAACTTATGCCACGAACAATTAAATCGCGTCGGTAAATCAGGCTCTAAGATTAGCCAGCAAGTGAATGAATAAAAGAACAATAAAAACAAATGAAAACCATGGCATTCTCTTGTTTTTTCATATCATTTAAAACTAAGCAAAAAACTGTTTGACTTGCGTTTAAGAAAATAATATCGTTTAAAATTAGGTCGGTAACCCAAAGAGGCGGTTAAATATAACTTGTTGACGTAACAGACTGATCTTCAGTGGATCCGACGTTGATTGATGATATTTCTTATGAAATTATTAATACTTGAAGTTAATAAAGTGAATTTTGTTATTTACGGAACGTTTCAGCTATCATCTGGATTGAAATTGTTGAGTTATGATTGTAATATTGTTTTTGAGTAGATTTTGTTTCTTGTTTTCTCGGTGTTAAGGTAAACAATATTTTGGTATTTACGAAAACACATACTAAGTATCGACTTAGGCATTTGATACTCTCGAGTAAAGCTGTTGGTCTCCAAGGAATCGTCGACCTGCAAAAGTGTCTTTTTCACACAGAAAACATTCAATTTCAAATAAAAAAAGGCTTTAAGCCCATTTTACGCCATAAGTATTTGCCTCAGGCTTTTATACTTTGGTATTCGCAGTGCCATATATAAATCATTAGTAGGAAATATAAAAATAAACCCTTGTTTATTTTCTTTTTAATTGGTCAAGAAATAATTTGTTTTCCCTTTTTTACCCAAAGACTTAGTCATCGAATTTCCCCAAACAGTTTCCCCTAACTTGTCATTCAGAAAAAACATTGTCGTTTTTCTAAGACCCTTGGCATCCCTTAATTCGTCACCAAACATCCCTTATTGACAGCATCCCGGTACTATCACAGTTTGCTTAGGCGTTAGGTATTAAGTAAACCCTTCGAAGGGGACTTTACAGGGGGTGAGCAGGGCACACAAATAAATAGTGAAGATCAATATTTGTTTGATATTGTAAATCAGTTGTGTGCTCCTGTTTTGGATATTGTAGCTAGTCATCTGGAAAGGGGTTCATACAAACAGGACACTGTGCTCTGTTTAATCGTGTCAAACGTCATTTTCTAGGTATTTACAACAAAAAAATATATAATTATTATACAACTATAACGAATACCTTGGCTGGAGGCAATTTTGCGTTCAACACAATTGTTATAATGTGTAATTTGTTATACTCAATTTAAATAGGGTGTTACGCTAACATACTGTAAAAAAACGTTTATAAAATAAAAGGACCCACACTCGCGAGCAAAATTATTCGCCATTTAGCGCTCCCGGACAGAATTAAACTGCCATTTTTCGATTCACAAAATGACCCGTTTAATCCAACAAGGAACGATTACCATAAAACTCTTTGATTACCCAATCAGCGTGCAGTGGAAATGAAAAAAATATGCAAATTTTTCCTTTTTTCAAATCGTCAGTAATGACGCTGAATGACATAAAAGTACGCTAGCTCCCCGTCTAATTTCGTAAAAGAGTTGCCACGCGCCGGTCACGTGACTCCGTTTGGACCAATCGGGGGGCTTTTTTTGGCATGACGTCATCAGCGGCTAGTTCGTGAGAGAGTATGATTTACGATACCCTACAATAGATGGTAATTAAGTTTTGTTCTATAGAATTGACCCTCGGAGTGCGTCATATTTTGTTACAATGGGAGATTATTAAATTGTGTATTTATTTTTTAGAGGGTGTGAATTAGGTTACTTCTTGCTAAATACTTCGGAGAAAAACATGACTGACAAAGTAGGCAGTAAGAAAACGCAGAAAGTAGAAGTATTATTTCAGTTATTTTATCCAAATAATATCCAACTGATTTTGTATTATATTTATAACATAATAATCTAATTTATAAAAAGCAAAAAGTTTCCAATTATTCAATTTCTAATAGTTTTTTCCTTACATTATTCAGGAATATTGTTTTGGATTACTAGTCTTTAGCTCAGATCATCATAACAGAAAATACAAAGTTACCATTAGTGCATGCACCAAAAAATATAATCCCTCTTCAACTTTAGACCATACATCATAACGCCTTAAAAAAGAGACAACTAATAAAATCAGCAGCTGCCAAAATCAATAAGTTGGACTCCCAATTATCTTGATAATCCCTTCTACCCCAAAAATGACTCATCACCCTATGTTACATGAACATGTAAAGCTCAGATTATTGTTATAAATAATTCAATAAACAATTTCGTATCGTGATGCCGAATCGATGTCTGCACTTAGAATGTAATCTGCTTACTTTAATCCAATATCGCATGGTAGAGGATTAGGCTTTAAGAAATTGAGTTAGGATGGCGAAATTGGTATAAATTGGCTTTGACTGGACACTGGAAATACATCACCAAATGTACAGTTAGCTGCATTTGGTGATGTTCCCCATGTGCATTAAAATAATACTAACTGCGATCGAGCTCTGCTCTGGTGTAAATAGAGAATGTTCATTTAACAGTATAGGATAAATCATACTAATTCCATGCTGCCATGATAGTAGGTACTTACTAATTCCATGCTGCCATGTTACTCTAAGGTAGCTATCTTGTTCTAAACTTTGTAGTAGTGTGTAGCTCCCTATTGCAACTTTCATCAAAATTGTTAAAGCAGTTTTCGAGAACGTGATTACATATATATATAATATATACAATTATTGCTAATTTAATAGTATAGTATAGGGTAACCAACACCCCAATTGTTTAACGCACTATCTTTTACAATTCGAAGGTTTTGAAGGAAATTCTTTATCCATTGCTTCATATGTTTGAAAGATTCGTCTGCTCGACAACGTAAATAACGCAATGAATGTTGCCGAATTGTCGAAATGAAAGGCAATTGCAATTGTTGGTGTGTTACGCAATTACCCCGCAGAATGCTGGCTGCCTTAACTACATATTCTAAACTTTGTTCTTTTAAAAATATTTTTATAACCCAAAAAACACTTATGAAGAGGCATGTGCTAAGGTAGACCGCGAAATTGAAATTTTCTTTAATGTTTTACATTTTGCAGGTCAGTGTGAGGTTTTATGTTGATTAAAATATGATTTGCGACCCTAACCAATATGGCTTTACATAATTATAATCATAACAATCAGCAATACAACTTCATAAGGAAGCACAATCGTCAAATGTCATGATTTCATGAAATAGTCATTCAATGCGATTATATGAACTTATAGAGTTGTATTGACCATTTTTATGATTATAATTCTATATATAAACATTTGATACGGCCGCAAATCTTATTTAGATCAACATACAACATGATACTGACCTGCACATTGCAAAAAAACGTAAGAAAATTTAAATTTCGCGGGCTACCTTGACGCTTTCGCCTTAATACAGAAAAGTTATTCCTATTATGATACTTAAAATATGACACGGAGGATTGCCTTATAATGTGAGATAGTGTTCGTTTTAGCCGACTGCCGCGGGAAGAGGCTATGCAAAGTTTTTAGTGGCGTGTTCTATCCTTATGCTTCTATACCCAAAACTAATTATCTCCAACCACCCAGTTACAGCAAACGCCAACATTAAACGTCTACCAATGCCAAGCGTTCAGACCCGTACAGTGCAGGTTCGATCTGCTGCAAGCAAACTCGACCGCACACAATGCAATGCATTTCAAAACCAAATGAGGTGTGCAATTGTGCTTTATAACTCATGGTACGGGGTTCTGTGCTCGGCTCGTGAATTGGTTATGAACGAAGTTTAGAAGACGTAGTTAGTTGAACGTTTGTGAGGTAGTTCTGTAGTTTCGGTTGGTTTTCGTTGAAAATATGAAAATGTAAGTTTTACAGACGTATGAAAATTATGTATTCCCTATTCATAACAGAATGTGTATTATGACACATTATTGTGTGTGTTGGAGTATTTTCTATCTTAAATTCTCATGCTTAAAATATAATCAAGTGCTAAAGAAAGTGTATGGTATGGCTGTAAATTCCCCATGAAACTTTAAAATCGATTTGTTGATATTAAGAAGAGAGGTAGCTTAGTACCTGAAGAAAAACCGAGAGTCCTACAAACGTTTTTGTTAGGTGATTGTACCTACCTAAGCTAGAATAAAGTTGCATAATGCTTTAATGTTCCCACTGCTGTGACACTGGCGTCCTCTCTTCGAGGGGAGTGCACTGTAATCTACCACGCGGGCCCTGTGCGGGTTGTTAGATGTCACATGTCTTCGACTTTTTGGTTCTGGGACATGCCGGTTTCCTCACGATGTTTTCCTTCACCGTTTTGAGAGCAGTGGTGATTTAATTTATACAAAATAAAGCGCCTGCCTGAGTTTGAACCCACGACTTAAGTAGTGACCACTACTCTCTCTGCCGAATTTTGTTAAAACCAGCTAATATTTCCCTACAAAATTCAATTAACCTTTGAATATCAACACTCCTCTACCTAAACAAAGGGTTTTACCTAATTTGATGAGAAAACCAAAGGTTTGAACTACAATTTCGTAGATGTAACGTTGTAGTACTCGTAATTTGTTGGAGCAAACGGACGAGCGTCGAGCAGGTCGCTTGGACCCTTAATTTGAACGAGCAGCGACGACTAATTATCGCGGAATTTGTACCGGCTAACTAGTTGGGGTATGGTTGATATGATTGCTTGTTTGTAGGTAGTATCGATGTTACAGAACCTTTGTAGGTAGAGTTCAATTAAACTGGGTAGTAGGTATATATTTTAGGGCTCGAAAGGATGCTTGGTGACGTGCAATTGGAGAGGTTAATTTTCAGTAATTTATAGTACGAGTATACTGGTGATGGTGAGTGATTATTTCAGTAGCAAGGAAAGTAACTACTAGTTGAAAATTAAATCTTAAATCGTAGTGTTTTTTTTTACGTGTACTATCTTTCCTCTCGTTTTCTTGCAATCAAAATCTAAATCTATATAATCAAATCTGTGGGAGTGATTTCGTGAAAAGGGACGGAAGTGTGTAACAGGAAACCGAGGAAGCGCGCGCTAAGTGATTTGCCCAATGAGCGCGCGCGGTGCTAGAGTTGGGCGTCAGAAACGACCTTGATGAGGCCCCTTTATTGTTGCTTATTACCAAGGTGAGATGTCAGTGTCATGATACACATCATATGTGACTACTGTACACAGCTTGTTCAGTAGTTCAGTTGTACAGCTTGTTTTTTAATACATCACCACTGTAACCCCCGAATGGTTAAGCAGAGCTGTAGTTATAATATACCCACATTCCGCAAATAATGTTTACGACCCATGTAATACGGGGCGAGCCTATTGCCAACAACCGGTCATAAATCCAGACTCCTGGCTAGTACTGAGAAATTCCTTTGATTTTTTAAATAACTTGAAGAAACCAACTCAATATAAACAAGATGTATTTCAATAATTTTCTTAAAATTGTTGAATATAATTATATCTTACATCATACATGTCATTTCACTATGTCTATCACTATTATACATATGTAGGTAAATGGCCACTTCGATTAGCAGGCAGCTCAGTAATGTTGTTATTAGCCGAGCTATTAATCACTTTAGCATCTGTGAGTATAACTAGTGATTATCGATATTATCTACAACACTAGCACTTCGATATTATCTACATCACTAGCTCCAAAGTTTAGAACAAGATGGCTACCTTAGAATAATGACATGGCAGCATGGAATTAGTAAGTACCTACTATCATGGCAGCATGTAATTAGTATGTACTATCCTATACTATTAAATGAGCATTCTGTATTTTCAACAGAGCAGAGTTCGGTCGCCCAGGTACTATCGATATTATCGACAACACTGCCACTTCCATATTACGTACTTCTACTTCACTAGCTCCTAATAGGTAAGTCTATACCTACTCTATAACTTCGTCAGACCAAATTGGATTAATTTACACCAGCATACCTCCCGAAGTCAGGTTTGATTTAATGAAACCTATCCACGGTTATATTAAATTAGATTTAACAACCAACCTTTGGTAAAGAGGCCATAGTTTGGACAAACCGGTAGAATTGAATTATGTTTAAAATAGAAAGCTTTTGATTTATAATTTCTGTGATCTCGTTAGCTTTTAAGGTTGTAGAGAGTACCTAATATCGTAACTTTATAATATTATTAGCTTTCGTCCGTGTGGACGTTGTCAATTATCCCAAGGGAACGTACTACCGGGATAAAAAGTATCTTATGTGTTAATCCAGGTTATAAATTATCTGTGTGCCAAATTTCATCTAAATCCGTTCAGTCGTTTTTGCGTGATTGAGTAACAAACATCTAAACATACAAACTTGTATTACTACCTAAACTATTTATATGTAGTAGGAAAGTAGGATAGGATTAGTATGATAAATGCGAAAGTGAGTTTGTTTGTTACGCTTTCACGATAAAACGGCTGAACGGATTTAGATGAAATTTGGCATTTTTTGCTGATCTCCGTGCAGGCGAAGCCGCGGGCAAAAGCTTATTGTAAAGAGGTAATGTTTGTGAGTTTGTATGAAGAGGATAATCTTCAGAACTACTGATCCGATTCTGAAAATTCTTTCACTAATGGGGAGCTAAAGTATTGCCGAGTGTCATAGAATATATTAAATGTAAAAAAAAAAAACTTTTTTTCTTTTTTTTCTTAATTGTTAGTTATGTATGTTACAGCCAGTTTTGTAAGTAAAAATTTAACACTAAAAGAACAGTAAATGACAATATTAGCACATCCTTCAAAAAGCTGTTTAGAAATACATTCATAACATAAACATAAAACTTAATCCCCGAGGGGTTAGGCAGGGATGTACCTAGTACCCACCCTTAGTATTCCCACATTTCGTCAGTTATGTTTGTCTTATGTAATGGGCGGCGAGACACTTAGTCTTAAATTATGTACCTAAGTACGTACTTAGTTAAAACCAAAATACGAACCGCGAAATAAAAATTTGAAACATATTTTTTAAAGGATAATTCTATTAGCATTTTTTTTTCATAAACCTGTGGACAAACTCCAGTTTTTCAATGAAAATCACATGGAAAAACTCAATTTTCTCCCTTGTTCCCTATGCGTGTTGATTCACAATTCCTGGTATAGTTCTTACTATCGATGGGAATAAACAGTCCATTTTATGATTATGCAACATGGCCGCGTTATCACGAGTTGTTTACAAGGGAATTATGCAGGAATTCCAAACGTTTGCGCAGTTCAGATAGTTTTTCAGCATCGGGAATTCTGTTTTAATTAGAGGAATTTATGGTATGCAGGTAGAGGGAAATGCTTTGAGAAATAAATAACTTACTTTTGCGTTTTTCTTTAATAATGTCGAAGTATGAAGCATTGAAAAGATATTAAACTTATTAGAAGTTGAGAAGATAGAGCTGCTTATAGTAAATGCCTACAATATAAAAATAAATTGTAAATTGGAGAAAAATACCTAAACTACTTATAGGCAAAAATACCGTAACCTTTTGCCAAACCATAAACAAGTAAGCATTCCCCACTTACAACACAAAAATAATCTTCAGGAATAAGCTTTCCATTATGCTGCCAAAAAAATAAAGATAATTCTTCTTCTCTTGGGCATTTATTCATTCACCAGTCTTACCCTTGTAGTAAATCCTTTGGAGCTGAATGCCATTGGTTTTACGGTAAGAAGGAGGGGTTGGGGGGCTACACTATTTACTAAGAATCTTCAGTCCAGAGGGCTATAAGCCCAAGGGAGTAGGGATTGCAAAAAGATTTTGTTTGCAGAATTAATGTGATGCACTATTCGTGTTTTTGTTATTAAATGTTGTGGGAAGAGATAATTAATTACGGTTTTGTGTAGTAAGAGGAGTATTTTATGTATAAGCTGGAGGATTATATTACAACTAATGGGAGCTTTAATTTTGGGTGTAATGATTGGTAGGGTACGACGATTCTAAAACTAAGGAGTTAATATTGGGAAAAACAAGTTTAAAGGCTTCCCCAAATAGAACGCGTACTTAGCGCGCGTTAGAGCACTAGCCTGACCCGCTATAGCACCTAATTGAGTTGATCTGTGAGGTACGTTTACTGTCAAACAGAGCCCCGGCGATACCAACGCCGCGACACTAGCGTTGCGTGCTGTGCTGTACTTTTTTATGTGTGTATTTTATGTCTTTTTGTCTTTAAATTTGCGTTTTGTTTGTGCAGAATAATCATTTTTTTTATTTTTTTTACTTAGCGCTCTAATGCGCGCTAAGTGCGCGTCCTATTTGGCGAGGCCTTAATTTGTAACCTACTATTACTCTCAGTAGATTTTCGTTTTTTTTTGGATTTGTGTTTAATATATTTTCTACCTAACCATATCGGGGTCGGCTTCCAGTCTTACTGGATGCAGCTGAATACCAGTATTTAAAATGGAGCGACTGTATATCTGGCCTCCAATCCGGTTACTCGGTAACTTGTTACCCCGTGGTAAGGCCTAATATACTAGTCTTACTATTGCGAGAGATGACTGTCTATTTGATGTTAGAGTTAGACGTTTTAATCCAATTGATATCGGCCAAACCCTGACGATCAAGTCCAAATAAATTCTCACTGTACCAAATTACAGAGCAATGAATTTTCCAGTCATGTGATTGGTACTGTTCTGTCAGTTGCCATTTTGAACTCTATTAGTATTGAAACAAGACTGCAATATTCACTACTCCCAATCGCGTCACGGGTCAACTTATAAAGAATGTAATTTACTGTAGTTATTACTTTTAAAGCAGTTTATCAATAGCTGTCTATATAAAACAATCAATGCCGGGAACTGGATCACAGAGGCGTTTGTAGCCGGACTTTCAAACTGACATTACTTATGCAATGGGGATCGATAAGCCTCTTCATATAGCATAGGTGTGGCTTTGAGCTTTTGTAGGGCATGTGGAGGTTTTAATCAGTTTATGTAACTTGTAAGGTAAATTTCGCCAGCCGCTAAAGATCTTAATAAAAAAAAGAACTTAATAAAAACAAATGTCACACTGTTTTTCAAAAGTATGTATTAACTTACTCATAAAAAATCTATCCGGTTAAAAAACCATGCCAAACTTCTACGAAACTTTTAAAAATATATTTTGCTAACGCTACATAATCCAAAGTTGGAGAGTGGCTTAAACAAGGAGAGTTGGTCTTCGTGCGACGCTCTCGGTCCGATGCGTATTTTTAACGAGAGAGACAAACTCAGAACAATACCCTGTTTGGATACTAATTGATGATTTTCTTGTTTTTTCGACGTTTTTCCGACAGGAAATGGAAAGGGATCAGCTGTTTGATTTAGACGGCTTTCGGATCTGTTTCAATTGTTTTTTTGAGAAAGATTGGTGTGAATTAGTATGTTGGGTGTCACAAACGAGTGTTTGCTGTATTTCTATGGGGGTCAGTAGCTTCAAAGTTGAAACATAGTGACAAAAATAAGTAGGTACCTACTAAAAAAGTAGAATAATTTCAGATTAATTTCAGACAACGTGAGGAATATTAAACCATAAACAAATAGTTAAATCCCTTGGTATGTTGAACATACTTTCACTCCAGATAATATCTGTGGAGTGAAAGAAAGATTTATATATTCCAAAACAGCAGCCTCAAAGAGCTCAAAAAGCAAGAGGTCCTTTCAATGACAGCGCCGAAAACGACCACCCTTCACCATTTCCTCCTTCAGTTTGAGCTGGGAAGACGAACTGGCGCAAATAACTCCGTAGCAATCAATCAGAAGAACTTAAAGCACAAAGGAGCTTTAAAAATCAAAAAACGGAATCACAGGAAAATGCTAATTAGAATCAAAAATCAACACTATCCTAAAATCTAAACAAAGCTAAACAATTCCATCCCTACTCATGGTGGCCGAAGAGTATCGGTATAAATCTTCACGCCAGCACATCACTGGGGTGGCCAGCGATTTACATAGTGGACAAACATAAAACTGTCACCGATATATCTAATGTGCCGACAGAAAGATGGATAGTCCATTTTATTGTAATACATGAATGGGAAATGTTGTCTTCTGATCTCGGATACCTTTAAATGTGAAGGTATTGGAAAGTGTATTCAATATTTTTGTGAAAGCATTGTGACTGTGGAAAGGGATTTTAGTTGAGAATTTTCTTAAAGATTTACTTCGCACTGGACGTCTATTTTCAGGATTTATTCCAGAAGTTGCTTGAATGATAATATGGCTAGAAAGAGAGTGACTACCGAGATAACGATTAATAGAGAAGTGTGGAAGAAAAAAGACGTGTGTACTTTATTGTACATCACAAAAATACATAACAAAAAAAAAAACAAACGCTACAAAATATGCAATGGGTGGTCCTATCGGTTTCCGCAATCTCTTCCAGGCAACCCTGGAATAGATAGTGATAAAATGAACTGTGCGACTTACATGGTAATAAGCACTATCATGTAAGTTGTAGATTACAAAGGTGACACTGAAACTGAACTGAAGGTGAAACTGGAGAAAGGTGACCCAGAAAATATAACTCAAGGAAAGGCTTATAACGACACCTCCATAGAATAGGAATGATCCTCCGACCAGACGGGTGCTGTGTCTTGTGGGTAGGGTTTTTTTTTTTTTTTGAGTTTGGGAAATCATCAAATGACTTCTCCCGCTCTGGGCAGAGCGAGAGGATGTGTCAGACTTTTACCATGCACTCTCGCTCCGAACCATGGCCTGAACCAGGGCCGGACGCGAGAGAGCGCCGCCGCCGATCGCCTCCGTGAGGACACGGCGGTGCTCCGCCCAAGCCGGGCAGACCTCCACCGTATGCTCCACCATGTCCTCCGGGCGATCCACACAGTGGTGACACCCGGGCGTTTCCTCCCGCTTTTTGCGGAACAGGAACCTCCCGAAACAGCCGTGTCCGGTGAGGACCTGCGTCAGGCGGAATGTGAGGACGCCGTGGCGCCTCTCAAGCCACTCCTCAAAGAGGGGACTTATCGCCACAATTGTGGCGTGCCCAGCGCGGTGAACCCTGCTTGCGCGATGCAGGAGTTTGCATGATCAGTGTGATGCGTAGTTCGCATGTGGCGTTGTAGATGCCGCCAAAAGACATTTAATTGCCCCACAGTTGAACTATCCGATTTTTTTTTAATTACGGTATTTAGAGAGGCAGGAAGTAAAATTCATTGTTTAAGAAATTGACACCCTACGTCAATTTGCCGTGTTATAGCGGCCATTGTTGATAGCCGTTTCATACAACTGTCAAAGAATGATTGTTATGATTTGAATTTCACTTTTGTGAAATTCACATTCAAAGTTTTTAGTGAAACTCACGGAAATGAATTTTAACCAGATTGACTATCTGGTAAACAATTAATTTCAATAACTTTGCCTACTCAAGTTGAAACTTAATTGTTTTCTCAAAACAAAAGTTCTATAAAAAGCTGTTATAAAATCAAGTTGCCTTAGTCTTCACAAAGGCTTTCCGCTTTGTTTTGCTTACAAGCCGTCCAGCGCTTGAGCGACTTTTTTCGTAAAGGACTTAGGTACTTAGTTTTTTGCCTACCCTCTGGTTCGTCGCTTGAATGTCTCAAAAGGAGGTTTTAAACTATCTATGTTCAAGCTTGAGAAAAAAAGTAGGAAGACTGTAAGCGCTTTTAAATTGGGGCTTTTTGAGCGGTGTAATTAAAAAGATAAATATTTGGTTGCTAAATTAGGATAAGTGAATGGCTAATAGCCACCATGCTGTTTCATAATAAAAACTAAGTGAATACATATAAAATATTTATTTTTCATGTCTCTTTTTATTTCTACTGGAATCTGCTGGAAGAAATTTCTCAAGAAATAAGCTACTGAAAATTATAATTATGTCGTATCTCTTTGTATTTTACTGTGTGTATCTACATAAATAAATAAATGCTTGGAAAATTCATATAAGCCACGTCACATCTAAAATATTCATACTCTTAGCAATATTTTTAAGCTTTTACATCCCTGAAGCATGATTGACAACAAGCCTCGAGTTTTGTACTTACAAAATGATTATAATTAAAAGCTACATCCAAAAAAACTTGTGTATCTTACTCTGAGGTACTTATTTTAATATTTATTTATTATTAGGAAAGCTTACAGTCTAATATCTATTTAGTATGTCAATGAGGCTTACGATTGCCATTTATAGGCTTCCACAAATTAAAAACTATGTCCTAAAATTAAAAAAAAATAAAGAAAATAAACATACAAAAATAAAAATGAAAAACAAAATCTTCTCAAATATAAATTAACTTAACATAACAAAATAAAATAAATTCTTCTTTTTAACAAAACATTAAAATATTTTGAAATTATGAATCATAATAATTTGGTAGTATCCAATAATCGTATCATCTTTATTTATTGTGCTAAAAACAGTAAAAAAAAAGAAAATGTACACATTTGTTACATGATATATACGTAATTATGAATAATGAATAATTATGAATAATTATGAATAATGCTACTCATTGGGGTCAAAGTATTCTTTATTCAAAGTACGTCTTAATGTGCTAGGGCTGGTTCTAAATAGATCAACATCTAAGTGAGAGGGCAGATTATTAAAGTTCGCTGCGCTACGTAAGAAGAAGGCATTCCGTCCGTAGTTTGTTAAATCCAGATACATATCCAGTAATATGTGCAGCTTGATCTCATTTTCGAGTATTCAACTAGGTAACAGCTTCGATGATTACGATGATACTGAATTACATAATCATGGCGATATAAACGAACCTGCCATTATGAATATTAATATCAGTATTGCTAACCACACTGCTAATGTCCAATACCGAACATAGCATAGCAGCAATGAGCAATCCTGTGGGTATTGCCATAATTCAGCACGTGGTAATCATTTGAAATACGTGGTTGAATATTTAATGACGATATTATACTACTAATAAAAAATATATAAAACAAGATGTAGTGAGAAAAAATACGCTTGAAAAGAGTATGCTTAGTAGGTTTGGTCATGTTGAGAGAAGAATGAAAGGCGGCTAACAAAAGATATTTACAAGGCAGATGTGAGTGGAAACTCCGGGAGGGGACGCCCTAGGAGGACATATAGTGACCTTGTTGGTGATGTTATTCAGAAAGGTCAGATGCGTACACGCAACCGGCGTGCTTGTATGACCAAATGTATGAACTTAAACGAAACAAAACGAGTATGTATGGATCGTAGCAGGGGGCATTCTGTAGTTCCTGCTTACCCCCTTGGGAAGAAGGGGTGAGTTTATGTATGTATATTAAACAATATGCTTTTACTCTATATCTATTTAATTTGGACGAAGAAGTATTTCTATTACTGCTCTAGTTTCGAGTTTACCCTAATAAGTGTTGAATTTCCAACAATACCTTACTGACAATTTCAACACGAAACATTCAGTTCAACTGTGCCCAAGCTATACAAAGTTACGAACAATAATCCTCCCGCAAACCCAGGTTCTCTCCCAAACATTGTGTCCATTACAGTTGAAAGTTTGACAAATACTCCAGAGGATCAAAACAAATTAGTTCTCGAGGGAATTAATTGAATAATTCTCAACTAAATGCTTCAGAACCGACAGTTGTCGAGTATTGATTTCTAGTGCCCTCAAGTGGTGGGTGGTCCATGTGGTAAGACTAGAATCAATTCTATTTTTTGTAAACTTGACGTTCATAAGTGCCTTTTATGTGCCTAATTGAAATAAATTGTTTGACTTTGACTTTGACTTTGAAGATATCAGCGGACGATGACAGCTATCCGAAAGTGGACAAAAAATACGAGGTAGTAGATCACAATATTTGTAAAAAAATAGTAGCTTAAATTATATTCCCCCAAAGGGTAAGGTGTAAGTGTAGTAACACCCACATTTCAATCCTAATAATAATTCAAAAATGTGTAGACCATTATTTATTTATATTAGAATTGCTACATTATAGTGGTATAACAAATGCTACAATGTCCAGCAACAAACGCTGCATTTTTGGTATACGTATGGGTATTTAAAGAAAGTAATAAAATACATTTATTTTGCACAGACACGCACACAAAAGGCACACAATACAACATATTGTACTACAAACAAAAATCAAATTAAAAAAGAAAGAAAACAAATAAAAAGTGTAAATTGCGTTTTGTTTTGTTTTATTTGGCCTTATGCCTTTGGCAGTAGAATAACATAGCGTTTTGCAATAATGATTATACAAGGTATTGTACACACATGATTGCTTTGTGAATCCGCTGGATGCGGGAAGCACAGTACCGGTCGAAGTGATGGTGCTTGGTGGAGGCCTATGTCCAGCAGTGGAAGTCTTACGGCTGAAATTATGATGATGATGATGATTGTGCACACATGTTCGTTCTAACAAACCTACCTCATTTTAAATAGGACATAACCCTAAATCGCTGACCGCCTGTGACTTGTCCCTCAAACGATGCCACCCCACAAAAACAAGGGTGGATTTGCAGAATTAAATAAAAAAGTGCACCTTACTGGACATAGAAATGGCGTTAAATCTATTGGATTTTTTTCGTAGACAGCGATTTTTCGACGCAAAGCATTATTATTTGAACGTTATGTCGCGGTCGTGGGGAGAGTTTTTGTCACTTTTGATTGTATGAAGATGTTATGTTATTTGAGATGATTTTGTGGCTTTTAGGAGTGTCTATAAGTTGTGCTGGGGTTTGTGATCGTAGAGTATTAAGTAGGGACTTTCTGCTGAAAATGTAAAAGCTGATAATATTTATAGGAGGCGACTTAACAATCTGAAAATGGCCATGATGAAAGGGTAAAGAGCTTTTAAAACGTACCTTATCCGCTCCAGTGTCTAAGGTGAGTATATTACCCAAAAAAAAGTCGTGTCGTATGACGCGGGGAATAAATTCCTTAACGCAACGAGTCGGCATTTTATTTATTTATTTTATTAAGGTTAACCAACAACTGCTTACACCAGTACATTAGCAGTGTATTATTTATAATAGGATACAGTTGCGGGTGCAACAATTAATTATAGGTTAACACTGCTAGCACAGAAAACAGTCGTAAAACAATTAATTACTATGTTACGCCAGATTCAAAAAAGTGTGAAAATTAAATTAACAAATTAGTCATTAATTCCATCTAGTCTTAAAATACGGTACTATTTTGACAGTTTGAGATTATTGGTTTTGTATTGCTATTATTTGGAGTTGTTTTATAATGTATAACATGAAAATCTATCACGTATTATAATTTCCATTGCACATGGTGCTAGGAACATTGCTGCACTATAATTTAATTTGCAAATAATTGATAAGTGATCCCAAAGAATTAACACTCATTACTTTCAACTTAACAACCATCGGATTAATCCACCGCACTATACGGCATGTTTCACATACTTTCGCACCACTATACAGGGCGTTCCATTCCTGAACTTCAACATTCATAAATTACAGACGCACAATTGTGCTTTAACGCATGAAATCTGACCACGTCGTATTATTCAGTCGCCGGCGCACATAAATCTAACACAATAAATCAATATTTGCAATGGCGAGCTAAAAGCACCCTTTCTGTTTGTATAAATGCAATTCATTCGATATATATATGATGCATTGGCGGCTGGTGGTCGCTGGTCTACAAATACTGGCAATACAATTGAAATTCAACTTTGTCATGCTTTATATATGGTTGGAAGTTAGTTGATGTGGTTTCAGGGTCATGTAAATAATAGAGTTGGGCTTAAGATGATTTAATTCGTGTGCTTTTCATGTTCATAGTTATATTTAGTAATTGTGGAGGCAAACAGAGCAAGGAAAGGCGGACAGCAAATAAGGTGGACTGGCAGAGAATTACCTTGTGGCATTACGTCCGCCTTGTGTAACATTCTAGCCCATGAAAATAAGTTAAAATTAAAGGTAAATCTGCGAAATATATCCTCATTAAGATTTATCACCGGGATTATCTTTATTCAGTTATAAGAAATACTGTGTGAAAAGTGCATAATATCATGTTTAATAAAAATACCTATGTCAAAGATCCTAAATAACCGTTTTTTGCGAACATTTCGAAAAAAAAAAAAAATTACAACAATTTGTAAATTTCTTCCTAACTTAATTCTGCATAAAATTGAAGTATTAATAAATAAATATCGTCATGAACTTTTTATTTTTATTCGGAAAAGAATTTCATTCCAAGTGTGCAATTTCCATTCAATCGTCTTTCATCTTATGAAAAGTGTAGCAAGTCTACTTGAGACGAAAGCTGCAAGTTACTTTGTCTAGATATTTCTCTCCCCTTCATGCTTACTTATAGTGAAAAAGGATCACTTAAATCTAGCATAAGTATCAAACCATTTGATAAGACACTATCTGAAACTCTGAAATCCTCTCTACAAGTACTAAGTACAGCTTAAAGTTAAAGCTAAACCACTCCAAATAAACTTCCAACTAAAACAAGATACTAGAAACTAAGCTGGTTTAGATTTAAACCAATAACTAAATTACGGGAAATACTTAACTGAATCTCTAAAAAACTTATTGACCTTCTAATGATGAACACTTTTTTAAATTAATGAACCTCTAAAAACCTCTTAGCCTTCTAATGATGCACACTTTTTAAAATAAATGAGCCTCTTCTTAAATTTCTAGCCTTTTTTCACAATTGGTCGCAGTTATTTTTTTGTAAAAAATCTAACACCAGGTTAGTCACTAACCACACGAAAAAGAAAGAAAGTACCTACCATAAAATATCAATTATTAGAGGATCAAAGAAAGAGGGTCATTCATTATATTAGAGTGTTCAATAATACTTTTTGGAAACTAAAATGATAATAATAATAATTATTTCAATTAAATACATTCCCTAAACTACTGTCCAATAGACTTACTACCTTACTGATAATGAAATAAGACACGAATGACATCCCTAAGCCGCCAGTGATGTCAGC
This sequence comes from Agrochola lota, assembly GCA_947364205.1. NCBI lineage: Eukaryota > Metazoa > Arthropoda > Insecta > Lepidoptera > Noctuidae > Agrochola > Agrochola lota. Next base: position 18,720,407 of record OX376228.1, read on the forward strand.
GATGCGCCCTGACATTTTATTGGTCAAGCCACGCTTTGATCTCGCCGCGGCCGTTTCCAATTACCAATTAGATACGTGCATGTGTACAGGGATGGCAGTTTGACTACAATGCACATGTTGGTTGGTTGTGTTTTGAGTTGGCATCAATAGAGCTATTGGAGAATTTGTGCATTGGTGATCACTGAAGCAGGGATCCAACATCTAACAGGATAGCTATACCCTACACATCAGCTAATATTGTAGCAGACACTAGTATAATGACTGAAAAGCTCGTGGCTAAGTAATAACAGCTGCACGGTCAACCCATCAGGCTAAGCTACACTTGCCGGGGTTGGTTCGTGGATGGGAGACCATCTTTATATACCGAGACTCCTCCGTGCCTCGGAAAGCACGTTATAAGCCGTTGGTCCCGGCTGTCATTCGTGGATCTTTCACAGTTGTTACCGAGTCGTCAGAAGCCCGAAAGTTTGACAACCAGTCTTACCAAGGGGTATCGTATTATCCAGTTACTGGGTTGTGGAGGTTAGATAGGCAGTCGCTCCATAAAATACTGGTATTCAACTGCATCTGGTTAGACTGCAAGCCGAACCCAGCATAGTTGGGTCAAATTGATTGACAATATTTAATGGCTCTGACATAAGGGTAAGCGCAGATGGCGAAACATCAGACAAAAGATGAGTTCACGCCGGGGGAATCACGACCCTTAGTACTTTGTGAGGAGTACGATGCGAGGAGGCTTGCTGATATTATTATCAGAATAGTGTAAGGTGCAAAAAAATTACAACTAGGACTTAATATGTCATAATGTAACTTTTTACAGGCTGCGTTATGAGCTTTCGAGGTCTCTTGTCGTCTCTCTCTGTAATATCACTACACTATGTAAGAACTCCTTCACACGAGGACGATTCGATTTTTTTTACGAATCGTCTTTTTTCACGATTCATATTTTTTATGTCGCCTGCAATACTTATTAAATGCCCGTGTTCATTACGAACCGTGAAAAATTACGGAATGTCTTAAATCACGTATCGTCTTTTAAAAACCACGTTCGTAAAAAACATGATTCGTGATTTTTTTATGACGGATCCGCTGAACCTCTCATCCAAGACTGAACTCTTGAATCACGAATCAAGTGTGAACATCTATTCGGATATTTTGACAAATCGCGAAGATACTCGTTTCCTGCGATTTGAACGTGCAACCGTCATGACGTATCGTTTTATTTGACGAATCGTCAATGAATGACGGTCTAGTGTGAATGAGCTCTTAGACCTTTGCGAGGCCAACAGTAACGGTGTCCAAGTGGCCGAATTCTATTCGAAACTTATTTAAAATACATAAAATCGAATCGTTGATGAGAAGAAGAAAAACAGCCGAAGAGAGCAAGATTTCGCAAGTAATGATAAACTTTGACATTCTATAACCATAATAATACAGTAAAATAGTACCAGACAAGAAATTATTCAAATGATTCCCCACAAACCGAATGAAGTAAGAAATATCTTCTTTTTTAATGAAACAGCTGGACGCGGTACGTAATGGCCGCTCGTCGCAACGTGATCAAGTTGCGTTGAAAATAAATTACTGAAACTTTCAGCTATCCACTGTACATTAGTTAACAGATGTTTCACACTCTTTTACGAGGTATTTTTTAAGTTTCTTCGTCCTTTGTCATGTGGTTTATAGTTGAAAATAGGTTTATGATCATTTTGTGTATTGTAAAAACAGACAAAGGAATTAAAGTGTTTCATTTTTGGCCATAGGGAGACACGGGTCAGAGTTACAAGGCCAGGCATTTATTTTAGATTTCCTTGTCAGATTGTCTGATCAAAAATCTTTACATGTTACAGATTTTCGCAAAGGTTTTTTTGATAAAGATGCTTGTCATCCATTTCAATGTCTGATCGAATTTCAGTAACTGTAAATGGAAAGGGGCTCAGGTCTAAGTAATAATAGCCCCACGGGTCGTTCGATCATGTAAAGCTACGCTTGTCGCGGTTGGTCCGTGGATGGGTGACAATCTTTATATACCGAGACCCCTCCGTGCCTCGGACAGCACTTTAAGCCGTTGGTCCTGGCTGTCATTCGTGGATCTTTGATATATAGATAGAATATTCTTTAATAGTTAAACCATAAAATTACAGATTTAAGTGTAGAAATTTTACATAGGGTGACACAATGGGCGGTCTTATCGCTAAAAGCGATCTTTTACAGACAGCCTTTGGATGGATTAAAGTAACAAGGAGAGAAAATGCTGCAGGTAGTCGGTGGTGTACCATTTACATACACATTTCAAATACGTACATACATAAAGCATATACTTATCTATATAAATGTATACAATAATAAACAAGAAACAAGAGCAAGGAACTCTAAGTAATGATGATGTTTAAGGAGAGACGAAACGTCACACGTTGTGATAGTAGTTACACTCCTCATAATTCCGAATGTCTGTGAACCAGTCTTTCCAAGAGGTATCGTAACACCCAGTTACTGGGTTATGGAGGTTAGATAGGCAGTCGCTCCATGTAAAATACTGGTATTCAAGAGCATTCGGTTTGACTGGAAGTCCATCCCAACATAGTTGGGAAAAGGCTTGGGTACCGATGATGATGTTTGCATCCGATTAAAATATCTTATAGAATTTCAGTGATATAATGACTGTTGATGTAGACACATAACATGGCTGAAGATAATAACATAACATCACGATTTTCTTTCCTCGAAGGGTTAGCCAGAGGAGTAGCTAATACACCAACATTTCGCAAGTTGCGTGTGTGTTGCGAAGATATCTATTGTAAAGACAGCAACACTATTTTATCTACTTTCAAACTTAACTTTCTGTCTACCTCCCAAAATTGCTTTTTTATTATAGCCGTCCATAATTATGTATTTACCTAAGGTAATGTCTATTGTTGAAGACAAGCTGCTACATTTGGTAAGATAGTTACCGCCTATTATAGTAAGTAATAGCCTCGTCAGTATAAGCACAGCAATTGACTTTCAATTGTCTAAGTCAATGATTGACGTCAGATATTTAAGTGGATTTAATTAAATGAAGCTTTCATTAACTTATAGTATAGGTTTGTTAAGGATTGTTGCTATTGAGAAGCCCAAGTTTAGGATGAGTTTCGTTTTCATTGAAAATCAAAAAATATATTGGGATTCTGAGAGCCAGATCTACACTCTGGCCAGTAATTTATCCTATGGTCAAAATTATGTTACCTATGTGGTTTGTTGCCTTCCTATACATATGTGTCGTTATTACATATGTGTTGTTTTGTGCTTGGTTGGCGAAAATAACATGGGTAAATTATTGCCATAATGAAAATTGAAAGATTTGAGCTTTCAAAGGTCGAACTTCATTAATCGTAGAAAAGCCACTTCTATATTAGGTACTATTTATTAGAAACTGATTCGTTTCTTTTGAAGGTAATTTTTTTTTTAACGACGGCTAATAAAACGGGCCTTGACCACAGCAGCCGAAAACCCCCATCCCCTCCCCCGGTAACAAAACCGGACTTTTTTAAACCACCTTCGTTCGGGGAGACTGGGGTAAGCCGGACCCATGTAATCGACTGATCGAATATCCAGCCGGATATTGAATTTTCCCGCGCACGTAACGGAAGTCGTCGTCTCAATCCGATTGGTCGGCTGGTCGGCGCCATGCTTTTTATCTTGTTTGTGTTGGTAGTAAACAAACTTCGTAACTGTATCTCTTAAGTTTTACTTTGTTTTATGAATTTATGAGTTTTATCTTTCTTTTGTTGCTGTAACTGCGATTTTGACCCCGTTTGATCTATTTGTGATGTAGCAATAAACTTAGCTGCTTTGTGCTTGGGCAGATCCTTTGGTTACAGAAGTGATTTAAACAATGTTTCTAATGTATTGATTTACTGTAGTACTACAAAATTCGTTGTATGTTTGCCCACGACTAAGTAAATTAAGGTAAGGCTTTCTTCTTTGCTTCAAAGCGCTTAAGCGATAAGACCGCACATTGGTTCACCCTATGCAAAATTTCTACATTTATATCTGTAATTTTTATGATGTACGTAATAAGAGTATTCTGTCTATCTTTCTACGAAAATTCCCAAATGGAGTTTCTGTATAATTATCAGAGATCGGATAGGACTAGTATGATGCACCCGACTTTGTGTACAAAATAATCTGAATATGCTAAATTAGCTGTAAGTACCTGGTCGAACGAGCTCTGCTCGGCTGAAAATGAAGAATGCTCATTTAATAGTATAGGACAGTTCATACTAATTCCATGCTGCCATGATAGTAGGTACTAACTAATTCCATGCTGCCATGATAATAGGTAGTTACTAATTCCATGCTGCCATGTCATTATTCTAAGGTAGCCATCTTGTATCTGTTAAAAATAGAGAATGCTCATTTAATAGTATAAGAAAGTTCAATTCCATGCTGCCATGATAGGAGGTACTAACTAATTCCATGCTGCCATGATAATAGGTAGTTACTAATTCCATGCTGCCATGTCATTATTCTAAGGTAGCCATCTTGTATCTGTTAAAAATAGAGAATGCTCATTTAATAGTATAAGAAAGTTCAATTTCATGCTGCCATGGTAGTAGGTACTTACTAACTCCATGCTGCCATGGTAGTAGGTACTTACTAACTCCATGCTGCCATGGTAGTAGGTACTTACTAACTCCATGCTGCCATGGTAGTAGGTACTTACTAACTCCATGCTGCCATGGTAGTAGGTACTTACTAATTCTATGCGGCCATGTCACTATCATATGGTGTCAATTGTCATTCATTATTCTTATTCTAAACTTTGGGCGACCGAGCTCGAAAATACGAGGAAACCGAATTTTCCCAAATAAGAGACCTAGCTAGATCCATTTTTCGCCCTCGTAAACCCCTACATTGCAACTTTCATCGCAATCGTTAAAGCCATTTTTGAGAACGTGATTACAAATATATACAAATATTGCTCGTTTAATAGTATTAGTTATAATTGCAATAAAAGTTTGCAAAAACATACACGCTATGACCGGCCAAAAAAAATACTGTGACAGACTCACATACAGAAAGACAGACAGACACACGAGTGATCCTCTAAAGGTTTCGTTTTTTCATTCGGACATACGGGACCCGAAAAATCATCCATCATTCAAAAGGGATATTTTCCAATTTCAATATTTTTAAGAGCTCAAAGCCGCCACGATACTATAATCGTTTTTTAATTCGTTTATCTTCAAAATCGTCACCGACACGAGCGTGATTGACGCGCGATGACGTCACGATCATGATCGTGATGTATGATCACATCACATCACATCACATCTGATGCCGGTGACGCAAACAATTTTACAAATTGCTGCTCCGATGATAAATTATTGTGATAGGATGTGCGTTAAGATGTTAGTGATATTGTTACAGTGGAATGGGGAAATGAGTCATTGGTGGGTTCGTTTTTTGTTAAACATGTTGTGTATTTTTTTTACTTCAGAGTTATTTTTATTTTTTCAATAATAACCGCTTCACAAACTTAAGTAAACAAAATGCGGAATTATACGATTAGGTACGTACTTTAATTATATTGTTACATAAAACAGTCTAAGCGTTGAAGTTGGATATGTTCATAAATACGAAGAGTACCAACAAAATATTGGCAACACAATCGGCATCCATGAAGCGAATCTACACATTACTTGCAGAACGACAACAAAACAAAATTAACAAAATGTTTTTGCAAACGTTATTCACAGATAAGCATAAACAAAAATAAATCCCATATCCATACAATAAATAACTTTAATACTTAAGCTTCTTCGCCATTTTTCCCATTAAGTATGGCAACACGATTAGCGTGGCACATAATAATGTTGCCAGACAACTGAGTTATGGCGCTCAGTAATGGCCGCGAGACGAATAAAACGTAAAAAACTGCCTTCACCAATAACTATTACAATTTCGTTCAATAGGGTAGAGGTCTGCGAAATAAATTGTTTTTATACACACTTGGAACATATTGACTGATCTTGGCCATAGTGGATTTTATGCGACTTACATCAAAAACAGTCAAATGTTAGCTGCTTTATAAGTGACGGTTGAGAACAATATTATATTTTCGTCTTAGTTAAGTATTTTAAGAACTAAAATTATTTACTACCAATGAGTAATCATTTTGATTTTCGTCAACAAAATATGGCCGATTGATTACTTAGACTTAAACATAACTGGCGAAATGTGGGTATACTATAGGTAACATCCATAGATATCCAGGTAGGTACATCTCTGCTTAACCCGTCGGGGAAAACTATTGGCGTGATATTTTGTTATGTTTTATTTACTGCAAAAACCGCCATCATGTAATTTGCTTTATATTCAATTATCTAAGAGATCCATAAGAGAAAAGTTAAAGATACAAATTTTGTTGCCTTAAGAAGAAAAATTATTCCGTTCCAATACTGAAACATTTTGATATTCATGGACAAAATAGAAAATAAGTAGATAGTAGATGAGAACGATAAGAAAATATTTTCAACACTGCAAAAGACACGACCAACAATTTTAAGATTGCTGCGACGGCAGTTTGTCTTTTGAAAGTTCCAACTTTATAGGAGCATCTCAAGTGTTTATATGATGCTGAAGAAAATTCACGGTTTACTTGGTTTTGAATAATGAATTAAGAATGCTGTACTGTCCATATTTATTCCAAGACTTTTTGAGAAAAGCGTACTTTTGGATATAGTACATAATAGGGACGACGACAAAAAAAATTTTTTAGTCCGTCTTTGAGATTATAAAAAAATATTGGACACGTATTTTTCTTTTTTTACGTAGTCTAAAGATTACGGCGATACATTGAGGTAAAATGTGCCATGACGCACGAGTATGTAGATGTTATACATACTAGTGACGTAGCGACCCCCACTCCTCAACCTAAAATGCGTTTTATCTAAGTAATTTTTTATTAATATGATAAAGCAAAAAATTATCTGACGGACGGACTAATTCGTTTTTTTTTTTTTTTACCCAGGCGTCACCCCTATTCTTGTAAAATAGAGTCGTTTGTAAATGGACTAATTATTTGCTGTTGCTAATAAAGTGTTTGAATTCTAACAGTCTACCATGCAATTTGAATCTCTTTTTTCACCAAGAAATATAATAGATTACTCTTTGTTATGTACACCATATTAATTATAAATATACATACATAAGTTCACGCCTTCTTACCATGGAGGTAGGCAGAAACTATAGAACGCCACATGGTACGTTCCTTACATACTCCATCATTACAAATGTACATTTTATAATTTTACATGGTAATCTGGATTAATAATTAAAAATAAACCACCGAAGCCGTGCTTCCTTCCTAAATTTAGAAGAACGCGGTCATTCACTCCGCCCAATTACGCCTTTTCACGGGTACCCAAAACACTGCGACGCTAACTTCAGCATACATCATCTTAGGAGGCGAAAAAAATGTTTCCTCGACAAATAACACTGATTTACAAGCTAGGCCGTCACATATAACTCTCTTTTTAATGGTATATGTATCATCGAGGCGGAAATGTGTGCAATAAAATGGATTTATACCGCGGCCTGGATTATTGAGATGTAGCTGTTTTAATGATAATTGTCGTAGGTACGTAAAAATATTTTGGAAACATCATTCTGTAGATGTGTCATATTTTATACGGTTTGAAGTTATTCATTTATCTCTAAAATCAGAGTACGTTAACAAGCGGTTATTTTTCACTTTTTCGTCGAAACCGAAACACGTCAATTTTGAACGCTGTAAAATAAATATTACAAAAAAATTTAAATGGATATTACGAAATACTAAAATATCTAACTACAGACGAAAAAACAAATATAAGAACGTTACACGTTACAGTTAACTTAAACATTTAAAACAAGATGTGTCTTTATGTCTACCGACGCATATCATTCCAAAATATAATAAAACGGCCACACAATTAAAACACAAGACAAAAGCAAAACAAAACCGTCGAAAAGCATAAAATTTATAATTAAAAATGCCAAAATATACTAACATGATTGACACCGGAGACTCTGGTCTTGTTCAATTTAGATAAGTTGGTGCCCATTCGTAGCCATTAATGCCGGTCCTCCCCAACAACCTCTAATTAAACTTGAACCTTATTCTCGTACACATAGAGTCTAAATTCTCAGTTTGTTGTATAATTTTAACGAAATATTTGGCACAGTTTAGGACACAAAATGTCTTGGACAATCACTATCACAATAGTCTTATTATATTTTGAACACAGTTTATATAATTAATTGTTAGTAAAAGCCACTTTGGTACAGTCAGTTCACGGTAGAGCTGAAACGAAAATGTTGTTTTTAATATTTTTAATCGGGAAATCAAGAACAATGAAAAGTCAAAACTGTTAAAATTAAACCAAACTTGAAAATTAAAAAAAATAACATAAGATAGTAAAAGTCATTAATAAGAAGATTGTGTAACTAATAAAATATTGATTAATATCTCCAACTTTCTTATTGTCCTACAAAAGCCAAACAATTTTATTTTAGAATTAGAAATTTACGTTTTTATTTTTTCTATCTGACCCGTCATTGAATATTTAACTACCACACCATTTATCGAATAAATCTTTTCTCCAGCAGCTTACGCAGTACCAAACATTCAAACAAAAAATATCGCATTACTACCAACATCAACATTCATAAATCTGACAAAATTACCACATCATGGAACCAGAGTAAAGATGTGTCAATGCCTTATCAGTGCTTACGACATCGTCCTAAAAAGGGCAGGTCTTGTTCATTCAAGCCCACGTGTGTGTGGGCGAGCCAGTATGAATCAAAATATCAATGGCCATACTCTCACTTCGCAACTTAACTGTGTTTTGTGAATGAGATTCTGGTTTTTGCGTTTATTTGGTCAAACTTACTTTTCAATTAACTACGTTTTTTATGATTTTCTTACAGAGTTTTTAACACATCAAGTGGAATCAAATTAAAAACAAAATATTTTTTCTTTTTAATTTGTTTTTGAGTATTTTTTTTTTACCTATACTAGCATAGAGTCCCTATATTTTTTACAAATAGTGCTATTCAAATTCCCATTTGAACTGTAATTAAAAAATTACAATTCTTTGACTAACTTTAAATTAATCAATTTACACCCCAAACAGTGTAAAATTGATAGATTATAATCAGCAATCGTCCGCACATGTCCAAATAGGCCGCATTTCCCCTCATTATGCCGTGGCCCGTGGGGTAGGCAGTAAAACCAATGAGTCATCCTGCACCGACCTGCATTCGGCTTAGTAATCGATAAACTTAGCTTGTTTTAGATTTACCAAATGTGGATGGTATTGTTTATATTATTGTTTATTTCTTGTTTTCTGGCATGTGCTTGTGTTTGGTAGAACGGATCATGTCTATTGATAATTTCGTGAGTCTCTTTCGCTTTCAAGATTTTTAAGTTATTTAATCATCACTCATCAACATTCCCTTGCAAAGGGCATCTTGATTTTTGACCTACTTGAAGGGGCTAATTCATCATATAGGTACTAATTTGGATAAATTTAAACCGTTAATGGTTGCTAATGTTTGGTTTTCATTAATTTATTCTGTGGGAAGGTAATTCTTAAGTAATCTTTCGTATTTTATTTGGATTACATGTTTTAATATTCTAAAAATCTATTAAGAATTAAAATAACTGCATCTTTTTGTAGTTGTTCTAAAAACCAATAATTAACTTATTTTTCGCAACTTTTTCTCCTTCACAAAAACTGTCAATTCCATCCATGCTTCACCCCTAATAATATTTTCGTGTAACCCAAAAGCGTCATTACCAGACATGTGGCCGAGTGCATAACAAACCACAATACATGGATCGATAGAGGAGTTAGCGTAGTTTTAAATACGGCAAACGAAGGGTTGGGCCCTCGCCTACAAGGCTACAGATAGCCGTTCTAATATAGATTAGTTTTGTGAACGATACGCTGGCAGTGAGATAAATGAGTTTTGGCTAAAACGTTTTTAGTTTTAGAGTGATTTTAGTTTTAAATTTATTTTTGTTCAGGCTTTTCTGAATATATTTGTGTAGTTGATTGTTTGGCAGTAACCTACAGATAGCTGTTCTATTATAGATTATTTTTGTGAACAATATGCAGTGAGATGAATGACTTTCGGCCAAAACGTTTTTAGTTTTAGAGTGATATTAGTTTTAAGTTTGGTGTTCTTTAGGCGTCATGAACAGATTATTTTTTGTCACTGTTTAGTATCTGTTGGATGTCGGATATAACTACCGCTGCAGCTTATTAATTTTTTGTGACTTTATTCGAAGATAATTAGAAACAGCTTTGCTTTATGAATTGTAATAACAAAGTGAAATGTTTGACAGTGAACTAAATGAGTTGCTGTGAAAATACTTTTAGTTCTTAAGTGATTAAGTTTTATGATAAGTGTAGGTTAGGCAGTGACAGATAGCCATTCTAATATAGATTTGTTTTGTGAATGATACGTTGAACGTTGGGCAGTGAGGTGTATAGTATGAGTTTCTGCCAAAAAAATTGTATGTGTGTTTTTGTTTGTTTTTTTGTGATTTGAGTTTTAAATTCGTGTGGTTTAAAACAGATTCGTCTAGTCAGTGAGTTGATTGTTTGTCAGCTGTTGGATGTCGATAGAACTGCCAAATTTTTGTTGTTTTTCTGTTTTATACTGTTTTAGTTTTAAGTTTAGTTTTGTTTAGGTGTTTTGAACAAATACATTTTTGTAATTGTGTAGAACGTGTTGGATAACGGTTAACACTTCAGAATATTATGAGTGATTTAGTACATAGCTACTTAGAAACAGTTTCACTCTATGAATTACATAAAAGAACTGTTTGGAAGTGAGATGAATGAGTTCTTGCCTAACGTTTTAAGTTTTAGAGTGATTTTAGTTTATATTATAATTGCAACCAAAACAGGTTGATTTTGTGTAGATAAACACTGTTAATTGATATAAGTTTCTAACAAATATTGTATTACATAAATGGAATACATGTGCTAGAATGAATGAATTTCTGCGATATTGTTTGACTTTACTGATGTAGGTGTTCTAAATACAGATTCAGTCTATAAATGAAATAAGCAGGCTGTTTGGCACGTTAAGATGAATGAGTTTCTGCCAAGTAGTGCTTGCTACACAAGAGTATTAGAGTCGGTAAGATAAGATAAATTGGATAGTTATTCAAAATTAGTTTCATTCATTTTTAGAGCTTTTTCGCAAGTCATAAAAAGTAACAGCTGTAAACCCTACTCGTGTACCTATATCAAACTGTTTAAGCCAAAAATTTATCATTACTCAATTCAAAACAATCTGGTGGTATTATTTTATTTAATATAATATTGACTACTTACGTAATTTGGTTGTATATTCAATTGATAAGCTTAGAAAATGTTCTGCTAACCGTTTTACGTGTTAAAAATACGTTTCTCGTTAAATACTTGCAGATGCTGGTAACTACATTAGGAAATTACTTACTGGTTTTAATTAAAACAATAAAACCTTTAAATTTATTGCTTTATAATCAAATTAATTATCGTTTCTGCTCAAGTGGGACTATTTATTGCGTGATGTGGGTGGCTGATCAGTTTCGGTGGTGCTAACATAGTTATAAATAAAATAAATGCATTTACAACAAGAAAACATTATGACAGGTGTAAAAAAGGAATAAAAAAAATATAGAAACAAAATAAAATTTAAAATATATGATGTAGGTACAGAAGAAAACAAAAAACAAATGAAAGAATCACCTTGAAAAATTGATATAAAATAATTTTTGACTCCTTATCGGTTCCTTTCGTTTGAAAACCACACGCGATTTGATAAGGGAAACACGTGACGCGCGGAGACACGACCGACCACTCGACAGCGGAGAAATAATCGATCAAAACACATAAATGTTTGTAAACTAACGTTCTTACAAGGTCACTTAGCACTTATAATCATTCGGTTATGTCTGTTCGCGATCCATCCAGCGCTTTTCCAGCAACACTAAACCGAATACACGTCCTTTCTCTTCGGGATCCGACCCCACACTGAATCGGACGTAGGACGAAGGGAACTCTCGCTCACTCCCAAAGAGAGGGCCAAACTTATTTGGCCTCTTTGTTGTCCCTAAGAGGGGTAAATTATTACGGTTTTGCGATAACATAATAGAATGGTGCACTAAATAATCGAAAGGATAACACTTTTTAGTGTTACATTAAATATTGAGTTTAGTTAATAGCCCCATATTTCAGGTGTTTTGATAAGGAGGAAACTATGGTGGGAGGGAAAGAGAGGGAGATATGGTGACCAGCTGTATGCTGTAGTATGGGAATGTTGGTATTTGTTTACTAACAAGACCTTACCGTCTTAGCTTTTATAATCATTTATATCAAGGATGCCAGAACGGTAATGAGTTTTTGATGAAGTGAATCGGTGTGAGCAAAATGATGTCAGAGTATACAATGAAGATTAAAAAATCATTACGCTTATTTATAATAAGGATTTCCACACACTCACACACAGTAGCACACACACTCACACACACACACACACACACAAATAGGGGAAAGGTTGGATAAAAACTATAAAAGAGCAAACGAATGCATTTTATTATCATAGATAACCACCAATTTTTACAGACTAGACTAAGGTTCCATAAAAATAAATAAAATTCATAACGATGAAAAAGGGCCCGAAACGTTGCGAAAATAAAAAAAAAATGCTACTAGGTACCCTGGTACACATAATAAATGTGAAATATGCTGCTATAAATCCTGAAAATTTTATTTCAGCTGCGTTTTATTTCAACAAGACAATGTGGCGACATAACTACTTTGGGGTCTTTAATCGTAGTTGCCATTTTAGGAAAAATGCTAGCTTTTTGTCTGTGATTTTGCCTGGATTTTTTCTGTCTATTGCTTCGCTTTTTTATTACACTATTTTCAGTAATGTAGATTTTGTCCTGTTACCTATTTGAACTAGGTATGTATGTAATCTATTCTCCATAATTATATTCCCGTTTTGCGCTCCTAAAAATATTATTGAACACTCTAATATAATGATTGCGCCTTTTTTTGTGAACCTCTAATAATTCCTATTTTGGGGTAAGTATTTATGCCTTTAATTTTTATGGTGTACATAATAAAGACTATTCTATTATCTATCTAAATATAGCCAAGTTACGCACGAGGTTGGTTACAGTTCCAACCTAACCTACCCTGTTTGGTCAGGGTACCTAGCTTAGTTACTGCGACCAACTGTAAAAAAAGGCCAGAAAGTTAAAAAGAAGCTCAATTATTAAAAAAAGAGTGCATAATTAGCGCAATTTTATTTTGAGGTTCATTAAATCAGAAAACTGTCTATAATTAGACGGCCGATAAGTTTTAAGAGGATCATCTAAAAACATTCCTTTCAATTACAGGGGAAATAGTTTTTTTTAGATGTTGCGCAAAGTACAAATAAATAAGAAGGTTTTTTAAATATAAAAAACGATTTACAAACTTGCAGCCGTTACAAACTCCACATCCATAAACAATATAGAATATAAAACGAAGTCGCAGTTCAAAACTAAATTAAATTCAGTACCTAAGCACTTAGTCTGGTCTCCGAAGTCTATACGTATTAAATATTACTTAGATCCAAAGAATTCTAAACTCAGTAGAATTGGAAATGTCAATGTGCTAGACGAAACAATCTGTTGTTTATTTTAGTTTTAGGAAAAGGGACGTTGTTTTTGTAATATACTACAATCCTAACCATATCCTAACTAATATTGTAAATGCGAACGTGAGTTTGTATGTTTGTTAGGCTTTCACGCTAAAACGGTTGAACGGATTTGGATCAAATTTGGCACATGAGTAGATCATAACCTGGGTTATGGCATAAGATACTTTTTATCCCGATATTTCTACGGGATCGAGAGCTATGCCGGTGAAACCACGGGGTGCGGCTAGTAATAATATTATAAATGCAAAAGTGAATTTGTTTGTTTGTTACGCTTTCACGCTAAAACGGCTAAACGGATTTGGATGAAATATGGCATATGAGTAGACCATGACCTGACTTAGGACATTCGATGCTTTTTATCCCGATATTCCTACGGGATGGAGACTTATGGGGGTAAAACCGCGGGACGCTGCTAGCAAAAAAATATTAGGAAGAATTTTCTTTTGGTTACCTAGCTATACCTTTTTTTTGTAATATACTGCAATGCTTATTAAAGACTTACTTAGAGTAGAAGCTAATTGTCGGCGTAGACAATTCGCTTCGTCATTATTTTTTTATTAAGTACCTGCAAACAAAGAAAAACAAATATTATATGATGTATAAATGTTATTAAACCTAATAAAAATGGGAAGAAAATAAAGTTAACCGTTTCAGAAATCATGGTTTATTAGCATGCTAACCTTCTCCTCTTTCATATTACCTATTGGTAGGTAGATACCATAGCGGTCACGCATATCTAACTACTTTGAAAACAAAATCCCGTGTACACAATAACCACATCTGTTAATCGCCCTTTTTTGTTAGTAAGCGTTACTATAGCGGCTGAGCGCTGCAAGCAGGTATAGTCCTTACCGTGTATTCAGATGTGCGTGTCCACGATAGTACCTATTAGGTATTAATGTAAAATTAATTTGCATGCTCTAAACATGCAAAATATGGACTGTACATTAAACCACCAACTTTTACAACACCTGTATTTTTTGCAAGTAAATGTTTCTTATTCATATAGACTAGCAAGAGACGCTGACATACATAAAATACATTGGTCCGTGTACAAGCAACACACTACTTATAATAAACAAAACTTTATGAATGAACCCAACGCAATTAGTTCACCAGCTGTGAAGGAAAAGCACGCAACGAAAATAGTTATCATTGTGGGACCCCCGCACTGTTACATATTATTATGATTAATTTATTTATATGTACACACTCAGACAAGGGATTTGTTACACAAACAGCTAACTCGCAACTACTTTTAAGCAATGTTGTGGGTGCGCTAAGTAGTCAATTCAGGTTAAAAAGTGATTAAACACAAAATAAAATGTGTGTATTATCCTAGACTGTGTCCCACTGGTGGGAAAGGCCTCCCTTTTTTGCTTTCAAATCTCTCTGATTTGTGCAATTTCTGGCCATGTTGGCCCCGCAAACATGATTAGGTCGTCAAATGTATATATAATAGCTGTAAAAAATCGAAATATATTTTTCACATAAACCTACATGGGTATTTATGAATCGTCAGAAGCTAATTAATCCAATTAGTCGTTTCGTATGGAAAAGAAAGAGCCGGCAAGGAACTCCATGGTTACACTTTAAACAAAAAAAAACAAATTACAGTGTCAAAAGTTATGGAAGGACAGTGTAGCCTGGTCAACAAGTACCAGGTACTTAACAAAATAGACAATGGTCAACAAATCGAAGCATCTATGAGTCTACAAGGCTGGTATGTTATGTAAAAAGATTGTATTGTAACAATCATTTTACATTCACAAAATAGAAAATAATCTTCAAATTCAAATTCAGATATTTATTGCTCAACACAGTACATAATCATACATTTCTAGATGGCAAGTGAATGCGCAGTCCACTGTGTTGCATCAATTCAGGCATGCAAAATTATAGTTCAAATTATACAATGTCATTAATTCCGATAAATACCTTATAAAATGTCATAAATTAAATTTAGTACTCGATTCAATGTCATAAAATCATTATTAATATCTTATCTATTATTTAACATCTATTCTTCTTGGTGGCTTGAGCTGGCAGTGAATACCTAAAAGATAAATATTTGGCCTGTATACCAAATAGTTTGTTCGACTGTTAACGAACATATGTTGACGCACTTTTTTTAGTCTTTTGAAAAAATATTGAAGGTTTGTTTAGTCTAGTTTCAATGTCCCCCTTATAAGGGTAATGAGGGCTCAAAAAATCTTGAGATTGGGAAAAGATAAGACAGTCTTAATTGAGTTTTGTAAGTATTTTCGGAACCTTCATGATGCCTCCCTGGGTTAACATAACATAACATCAAGCCTGTAACCCACGAAGAGTTATACAGAGGTGTACCTATAGTACACCCAGATTCCACCACTTATGTTTAAGTCCCATGTCCCGTGTGTGTGATTCCATCATAAATCTTCATGGTAGCAGAGCGTGGATACTTGTTCGTCTAGTGGTCGCAAGCGCTACTAGTAAGCATGAGTTCCTGGGTTCGATTCCCAGGTGAGGCAAAGTGTTAATGGATTTTCCCCATCAGGAATTTCTCAGTACCAGCCCGGAGTATGGATTTGTGTCCGGATAAATTCCCGATGGAAAAACCCGATGATACTACGCCCGACCTGGGAATCGAACCCAGGACCTCGTGTTCAGTAGGAGCGCTTGCGCCCACTAGACTAACGAGACTGACAAAATTACACTAATATAAATATCGGTTGTACACTTCACAAAAAACAAAAATTTGCAAAATTACGCTCCTGTCCACCCCGCTACGGATCGAAGGCGTGACGGCCCATATTCCCCGTAACATTATCTCCCCCTAACTACCAATGGGCAGGCATCCATCAAACATCAAGCCAGCAGATAAAGCCGCGATCTCACTCATTACGCTGCCAGTAAAACTGGCCGATCCATCACTTGCTAGCTTGGCACACTCTGCCATTTCCCTGGCATTATGTTGCCAGAGTAACGAGATCGTTTTGTAAGTTCGATTTTGTAGGAAACTTCGTTCTGGAAGGTAACAATGTAAGATGTATTACTTAGTTTAGTACGATATTGATTTATTGTTAACGTATTTCTGAATGTTTTGTTAGTTACCTTAAGGTTTTTAAACATAGGCAGCAGGCAGCAGGCAGCATTTAGAGGTGAAAGTTCGATGTTTAAAAAACAAGAAAGTCTTTCAAATTATTTGGAAGTTATTGACAACGTACAAGGCTCAGTTACAGTTACATAAACTGAGACTCACTCACACGGCCCTCATTATAATGGTGAAAATTATCCAAACAGGAAATAACAGTATTTTATCTTACTGAAGAACTTTCACAACTCACAATACGTCTATTTTGAATTTTAAAACCACAGCACACCGTATTTAGTGACACTTTTATTGCCTAATACAACCTTTCCTACATTTACTAAGTGTTTGATTCAGGCTGTTAACCAAACGTATCGTATGACATGGGTACGAGATGCCAAGTGGAGTCAGTGTTAGTCACACTGTATTCAAGATCATTCTCGTCAAGTTGACGACAGAGTGTCATTCTGTGTTACTTGATATTGTGGTACTATTTGTTCTCGATATACTGGGAAATGAAAAGGAAAGGCTTTGATGTTGATACAGGCTTATGAAAGCTGTGAAGTAATGTATCTGCAGCATAACTAGACGATGGTTAAAAGCAAAATTTAGACAGAACTTAATGGCACTAACAGACTTAATAAAGAATAAAATAGTAACAAAAAAAGTATAGCCACTACAAAAACCGCACGTAAAAAAAAAAAACAAAGATGAAACTGATAACCTCAAACCAAACGACCAAAAACCTGAATAACTCGATTTGATCATGTTTTCTAATGGCAACTTACAGAATACAAAAACACATAATCATCATTGAAAACTTCACCACGGCAAGAAATCATTCATTCATATTCACTTAGTTAGAGAGTCTACCTAAAATCGAAATACCACATATATTTACATATTTATTTAACAAAAACATCTCGTTGTACCTACCTGTAACTCTCCCCTTTCATGAGCATTTAATTAAACATGACATTTCAAATGTGAGCGACTGAGCGGCGGGCGATGTGAAGTGGGTACAGTTTGCACTGTCAGGAGCGGGGCATGTCATTTGTGACACTTGAGCTACTAGTGGTTCTCGATACCTACATAATGACATGTACAGTTTAAAATAATTATACTTACAAATATTTTATATTTTATTAATATATAAATTGCTAATATTTTCATTTCCTAATTGTTTAAGACGTCCTCATTCGAGTAGTTTATTTATTCGTTTTTAGGCTCATATAGGGTCGGGCAATAATGCTCGTATATTAGTATAATACGTGAAGCAAAAACTTTGTACCCCTTTTTAAGAAAATTACGGAGTATGAAATTTAGCACAGTTAAAGTTTATATGGAGAAGGAGTGCAGAAAGCTAATATTTTTATATAATATACATCAAAAATAAATTAAATTAATAAAAAAACCATTACACATATTACCATGCGTTTGACACAAGATACTACCTTAGAATCATGACATTTAACTGAATTATAGTCGAATTTCGACCTCTGGGGAACCACTAGTAGTCTTAAGTCTATCAATACAAACTAGGTTGCAAACTAGTCGATAACCCTCCTTCCATCGCAGACTAAATTAAAAACACACTTAATAAACTCAAACAATGAACTTCCATTAAAATTAAAACTAATTTAAGCCTTCTAATCAAAGTCTAATATAAAACCTTCATTGAGTCTAGACTGAAGACTGCCTGGAATGCTAAGGGGGTCGGTACAAAGCGGTTGGTCCTAGGTATTCCATACAAATCTGTAGGTACATCTCTATTATATGAGGCAGACGGGCAACGGCCTGGCTTCAGAAAAGGCACGCTTGTTCTATAGTGGAGACAAAAGAATAGGTATTGAGAGTGGGTTGTTTTGAGATGTAGTGGAAAGGAGGTTCACTTGTTGAAGAAATTTTAGAAGAAGTTTTGTATGCAGTATATTGGAGGTAACTTTTTGAAGTCAAAACTGCATCACTATGGTTAGGAACCGAATGAGTTTCATACGGATGACAGCGATGCGGACGAGTACTTTTGTTTTTGTATTCGTTTGTAAAGTTAGTTTATCATTTAATTTAGCGTTAGATTGTATATTAGATTTATTTGTAAAGTATTTAATCGGTTTGATTGTACATATATTGTATAAAAGATATATTTGTAAAGTATTTAATTGGTTTGTTAATCAATTTTTAAGGTTTCATACGAGATAAAAAATTAAGAGAGATATTAAATTAATGAAGTATGAATTTCTTGAGATTTCTGAAGTTTATTACTGACGTGAAAATTATTTACTCGGAAACGTGATGACACAATGAAATCAAATGCCATCTTTGAATTTTAGTAAAACGTTTTTTTTTGAAGTCTTGTTGTTAGTGACTAACCAGGTATCAGAGTTTCTATGCCGGTCATAGGCCTCTGACTTGGCTTGACATGCCTTCGAGACCTCTCTGAGGCATGCCGGTTTCCTTACGATGGTTTCCTTCACCGTTTTTGAAGCAAGTGATAATTATACAATACGCACATGAATCCGAAAACTCAGAAGTGCGTGCCTAGGACTTGGCAGTCCGACGGTCTGACCACTGAGCCATCCCTGATAGTACTTAGTAGGACTACTTTAAAATATTTATTAAAACCATTAAACTAGTGCACACACTGTAGATATTCGTCGAAGATACCTATTTACTGTACACAGGTGAAAATCACCGTCCAGGTGATTTGTTATAGAGAACCATCTTAATGTTTGTTTCGAGACTCTACCATTGGTTTCAAACTCACGAGTCAAACTTAGCAACTACTGAATATTTTGATGTTTTCTTTACATTTCGCTGATGTATGTTATTTGAGATGCAGCTTTGAGGATTTAAACATCAATGCAAGGCACTGATAACCTAATTAATACACGGGCGACCGAGCTCTGCTCGAGTGAGAATAGAGAAAACGAATTTTTCCAGATATAAGAACATAGGACTCATATCTGGGAAAATATAGCTAGATAGTTTTTAGCCCCCGTAATCCACTATTATCCAAATTTCTTTGAAATCGTTAGAGCCATTTTCGAGATCGTGATTACAAATATGTGGTTCCGTGTGGTGCCGGACGTACAGAATAGTACCATCCGATTTCTTCCCGTGGGTGTCGTAAAAGGCGACTAAGGGACTCACTAGTGAATTGGCAGCAGCGTTCTCTATGCATTTTAACGCCATACTGCGATCGCCAACCCGCCTGCCAACCATGGCGATTATGGCAAACCCCGTCATTTTGGGAAGCCTATGTCCAGCAGTGGACGTCTTTCGGCTGAAATGAATGAATGATGATGATGATGATTACAAATATGTCTATATTCAAATATTGCTCATATAATACTATAGTATAGTGTATCCTTTATGACTGGCGTTTTTCCGTAGGTCCGATTCTAAAGCATAATCTGCTTTAGAATCGGACCTACGGAAAAACGCCAGTCATAATTAAAATCTTGTTTTGACGCAGTCAACCCATTTTGCAGTAGGGCGTTATTTACATCGTCAAGATTTGATGCACGTCTATTAATCTTAAAAATTAAGGAAGTACGAGTATATACTCAGTGAAAACATATTCCATGCTTTGCTTTACTTGCTTTATAGAGATGCTTTTAATAATGTTCTTGCTTTACGACTAATGAATGATTCAGACAAATAAATGAATATTATACAGAGACCCGTGGTGGCCCAGTGGTAACAGAGACCCGTGGTGGCCCAGTGGTAACAGAGACCCGTGGTGGCCCAGTGGTAACAGAGACCCGTGGTGGCCCAGTGGTAACAGAGACCCGTGGTGGCCCAGTGGTAACAGAGACCCGTGGTGGCCCAGTGGTAACAGAGACCCGTGGTGGCCCAGTGGTAACAGAGACCCGTGGTGGCCCAGTGGTAACAGAGACCCGTGGTGGCCCAGTGGTAACAGAGACCCGTGGTGGCCCAGTGGTAACAGAGACCCGTGGTGGCCCAGTGGTAACAGAGACCCGTGGTGGCCCAGTGGTAACAGAGACCCGTGGTGGCCCAGTGGTAACAGAGACCCGTGGTGGCCCAGTGGTAACAGAGACCCGTGGTGGCCCAGTGGTAACAGAGACCCGTGGTGGCCCAGTGGTAACAGAGACCCGTGGTGGCCCAGTGGTAACAGAGACCCGTGGTGGCCCAGTGGTAACAGAGACCCGTGGTGGCCCAGTGGTAACAGAGACCCGTGGTGGCCCAGTGGTAACAGAGACCCGTGGTGGCCCAGTGGTAACAGAGACCCGTGGTGGCCCAGTGGTAACAGAGACCCGTGGTGGCCCAGTGGTAACAACCCCGACTTACGAGTCGTAGGTAAAACAGCCTGAGGAAAACCGTCATGTCCTAGAACCAAAAAATTCGAAGACATGTGACATCTACCAACCCGCACTTGGTCCGCGTTGTAGATTACAGCCCAGTTCCCCCTCAAAGAGAGGACGACTGGGTCCCACCAATAACAGTATAGGCTGAATATGCTATGTAGATTTTTGATTCAGCATCCACAGTGTTCAGCATCTGATTCTAGCTTATGTCCTATAGGGTGTTAGGCACATAGCCTCATTTAATTCAACTCCCAATTTTTTAAGTGACAATAAACCGAGAATTCCATTAGTAAGGTTCCACATCCTAGGTTCCGTACAGTGTGTACGTCTTATATTTTTATTGCACCGTCAATATCGGACCTAGACAATTTATGTTAGAAAATATTAGCTCTGATATTTATCTAGTATTCTGAAAGCCAAGTATTATGGCGTTGTAAATCTTGTAGATGTAAGTTTCAAGTGGATTTTAAATGTGACGGAGTAAGATTTCTATGAGTTTGAATGTAGTTGTTTGAATATTTTTGTGGGAGTTATCTGATTCTTTATAAGTAATTTATTTCGTAACAAAATACATTGTGTTCATAATATTACAGTGATGATAAATAAAATAATATCAAATAAAAAAATATTACATTAATATTTAAAATTCATTACGCATTAAAAGTTATTAAGTGGTTTTGGATGTGCAGAAAGTGTTTTTATAAGGATTTTTATAAGGTTTAAATATTTTGTGTATAAGGTTCCGCACAACATATTTAACAGTAGGTGCCTTCGTCGTTACTTTTTTCTGGAAATCCGTATACTTGGCTTAAAACCACAACAGTCAAGTGCAAAAATCGCACATTGGAATAAAAGGTAAAAACATCTTTCGTAGGATTTTCGTAAGGATTTTCTGTTCAGTTACAGCTGTTTACAACTTTTGTAGGCTCGCACTGACTATCCCTCAAACCTTGGGTATGAATATATTTCCCATAACATCTCACAAACATAAAACCATTAAATGCACCTTTGTCCACACCATAAAAATATCCCTCTAAGCGTTTTCGTCACCCACCGTCCGTCCCTCATTTTCATTCAAAACGCTTTTTTAACAAAACACACAAGTTCGCGAAGAAACCCTCAAAAAGCCATAAAAAACACCATAAAATTTCCATTACTATCCATCCGGGCAAAGCGGGTAAACTGCATGTCAAAGGTTAAAAATGTCGAAATAAATTATGAAAAGTGGAAAAAACTGGTCAAGTGCAAGTCAGATTAGGGCGCTAAGGATTCCGTACCTACCACCAAAACGATTGCTCCCTTATTAATAAACGCGGAGTGTTGGACGTAAACCTCAGAATGCTAGACGTAAACCTCGAAAAATGTATGGTTAAATCGTAGTTAATAGCTACTGCACGCGTAGCATGGCAACCATAGAAACGGGTTTTCTACGGGTTTTGTCGACGGAAGAATAGACAAAATTGCAGATTGTGATTCTTTATCTGTAATTTTGTTTATTCTTCCGTCGACAAAACCCGTTTCTATCGTCCTTTGTATACGGAACCCTAAAAATGAATAAAAAATAGTTGGTAAACAAAAGCTGTTATTAATGGGCGTAGTTGATGTTGGATATTTCTCAAAATAACTCCCTTTTGTGGGCGAGATAGACTGGAGACGTGTATGGATTGGTTTTATTGTCAGTGAAATGGGATCGGGTGTAGGATTTTAGCGATACAATATGCAAAGAATCTTATTCTTCTATCTCGGTGTAGGATAAATGGCATGACTTTGGACTGCTTTGTTATCGAATAAATTAATAATTTGGAATGAGTAAGTTGAGCTTAAAGTTAAAGGTCAACGAATATAATACTTGTTTTATGCTATCTCCCATTTATATCTTTTTCCTCTCGGACTTCGTTTTTTGTCTAAATCATTCAGTTGAGCGGATTCATCCCGAAAGAGCGCTAACTTGTGTGACAGTCACAATATATAAATATGTGTATACCCTTCTTTGCAGTTGGGTGATATAATAATTTATGTTTGTGAATAATTTCAATAAAACGTCTGGCACATGTATTGACCTTACAAACAAATTGTGTTACAAGGTACCCAGAAGTGTTATTCGAAGCGGAGTGCACGTGCCTTAACTGTTCCATACAGATATATGCAGGACTAAAGGACTAAGGCTGGGGAACGTGCACCTCTTCGTCGCCTGATTGATTTTTACAACACGCATTTAATAGAACTAGATATATTTTGTCTATCTAAACAATTATGGTTCTGGACATTTTGTTTAGCAAGTAATTTAAGTTACATTAAGCTAAGTACACACATCACGTATGCACAGCAATATTGTGGCAGCGACTATTGTTTTATTTTTCCTATCACTTGTCTTCAGTACCTTTAGTGAAAACGCGGACAATGATGTGGGTTACATGTTTGTTAAATCTTAATTTAATT
Source organism: Agrochola lota (assembly GCA_947364205.1). Lineage (NCBI taxonomy): Eukaryota > Metazoa > Arthropoda > Insecta > Lepidoptera > Noctuidae > Agrochola > Agrochola lota. The sequence continues at coordinate 18,743,984 of OX376228.1, forward strand.
ATTTCTCTGTATATTCTAGCATGTAACTGTTTTTTGTCCCTAATAAATAAATAAATTAATAAACACATCCATCTAACTTGGACGTGCTTGTGGAAATTAATCACACATGCACAAACACCAAATTAATTCAAACTGAAAACCATATTAGCTTTTATTAGCGGCTGTGATCCGTAAATCGACTCTATTTTGCAGCAACCACCCAATTACAAACTTTTCTTACAACGTAGGATTTTTCTGGCGACCATGCAAATATAACCAAGGCAAATAACCTCTGAAAAAGTTTAGTAGTCTAGCAACTCTGGCAGCGGATAGTTGGCAACACTTTCAATTTATATTCATGGCATTAGGCGGTAAATTAGGTGCGAATGAAAAAGCGATGTACTCCCACGAGATCGAATAAACTCTTATACTCATATGTAAGACACGGTGAAACAAGAGTTTTAACGTCTATACAGAGAGTTACAAAATTTACCTCACTCGGGATATTACTGAAGCAACTTTCTTCCGCATTATCGCAAAGTAGTCATCAGTGTGCGCATTAGCGAATATACCTGACGCACTACAGTAAGGTGGAAGCATCAACAACGCCCTGAAGGCATTGTTGTATTGAATGCGCAAAATATGCGCTTATAGAAAGCCTAATAATGACAAGTCAGACTGATTGTGGTTGCGGCTAAAAGCTAACATGGGATGTCTCGATGTCTTGTATTTGTACATATATTATGTTTACTGTTTGTTTAATTGGGGATGTGATTCTTTAAATTTTTTGCTACAAAGAATTGGCTCAAAATATCGATTTCTCAGAATGTCTCAAAATATCCATGTCTCACAAAATTTGCATCCGGTAAACATTTTGAGAAGTGGTCATTTTGCGACTGAGCCAAATAAAATAATTCATAGTATTTTCAAGTTTGTTTGGGTGTACTTTTTTTTTTTTTTTTTTTTCAGTATGGGAAATCGTCAAATGACTTCTCCCGCTCTGGGCAGAGCGAGAGGGTGTGTCAGACTTTTACTGACTAGCACCCACCCGTGTTCCTTCAGTTGCCTGTGTGCCGGGGCCGCGATATCCCTTTCGGACAAACCCGCAACCCCAGCAGGCATTGGTTTTTCGACCCCGTCGGTTGGTGCTGACATCTCTTTGAGGCGCGCGTGGAACACAACGCGCCGTCGACACGGGCCTGGTCCTTATCGGACGGTGAGCTGCCCATTGCTCACCGTCCGCAAGCCCGCGCCTACGGTGGCCGGAAGTCGGCTCTCGACTCCCGACGCCCGGGGCGTCTCCTGCAGCGACTAGGGCCGCGAGGGCGTGCAGCTTGCATCTCCCTCGCGCGCTCCGCCTCCTCCTTCGCGAGCATAACTGCTTTGCAGAAGGAGGTGACGGCCTCCCATGCACTCTCGCTCCGAACCATGGCCTGAACCAGGGCCGGACGCGAGAGATCGTCGCCGCCGATCGCCTCCGTGAGGACACGGCGGTGCTCCGCCAAAGCCGGGCAGACCTCCACCGTATGCTCCACCGTGTCCTCCGGGCGATCCACACAGTGGTGACACCCGGGCTTGTTCGGGTGTCCTAAGATGCTAATTTAAAAAAGGACATAATTTCATGTTACCGAACATTTGAAATGAAGAACTTATTTATTTACCTATCTATTTATTTTTAATGGTTACCTTCTAGCCCCTTCCCATCACCCCCTTCTAGCCCCTTCCCTTCTAGCCCCACATACTGCAATGTAATTCCATATTTGTGCAAAACACACAACTGTGTCATCAGTCGCAACCTACAGAGGGAACAGCAATTTCAGCTATAATACACTCAGGGTAAAATTGGGTGAAATTCCTAGACAAATATTCCAGTTAAAGCTTTCAAATAGGAGACCTATAACCTTAGCTTTGAGACCTTTGTCCTCTCCAATAGCTTTTAGGCTCAAAGGGTCCATCGATTTGTTTTACCAAGCTTCCGTTCGGGAATCAGTAATTACGACGTACCCATAGCGCTGAGCACAGTTACCCAATACGGTGGTACATCCCTATTTCGAACTCACCGTCACAAATGACTGATGTGAAAGGTTGCTATTGGCAACTACGCACGCCTCATTTGCTAGCTATTTCATTACCTCTGTCTGTACCAGAGTACGTTTGATGAGGGCCGACCGACCCAAACATTTACAAACTTTTGTAACAACTGAAACAATCGAATATCGACACTATTTTATGTGACGTAAGAGTTGCGTGGGACGTAGCTGTAAGTATGCAGATCAAGTTTGAGAGTTTCGAATTTGGAATGAAGTTCGCACATGCAATTTTCAATTTTATTACAAAGTGTCATGAGCGAGTAAAGGTGCTTTATTAAGTTTGCTCGATTTTGAGAGGCATCAGGTAATGTTAATATTAATATGTTTGTTTTTGATGTGACCTCAATTATACAGGCGTTTAACTTGGAACAGAGATTAATGATTGGGGTCCAGTTCGTGAAATATTGCGTAAGTTGGATCACACATCTCAATTTGTTTATTGATCGATGAATGTAACAAGTCACTTCTAGCTAAGTATTATATACACGAAGAATTGCAATGCAACGACACGTAAATCATATGAAAATCTAAATAAGTAATATCAAGAATCAATAATTCATTATTTCACTAAGTCAAAGTCAATTAGGCACATAAAAGGCACTAACGCGGAAGCGGAAGCAGCAGTGACTGCCATGAACAGTGACCTGGATTTGATTAGCGAGTGGTCACGGTCCTTTGGACTGCAAATCAATCCTAAGAAATCCCAGGCCATCATTATCGGCGGAAGGTATATGCGGAATAGGCTCGATGTTGCGTCGCTGTCTCCACTCTGTCTGAATGGAGTTCAGATTGAATACGCAACTACTGTTAAAAACCTGGGGGTTACCATGGACTCTTACCTATCGTGGACTGCCCATGTTGGTCAAGTCAGTCGTAAAGTACACTACACATTCCATTCGCTGAAATGCCTTCAGTGCTTCTTGCCCTTTAGTACCAAAATCTCCCTTGCTCAAACTCTCATACAGCCCATCATTGACTACGCTGATGCCTGTTATTTGGATGCCACCGAGGAGCTTTTAAATAAACTTGAACGTTTGCAAAACATCTGTATTCGTTTTGTTTTTAACCTTAAAAAGTATGACCACATTTCTAACTTTCGCAAGATACTCAAGTGGCTCCCTATTCGACTTCGCAGGAACTCTCGGATATTGTGTCTGCTATTTAACATCCTTCACAACCCGAAAACGCCATCCTATCTGCGCGAACGCTTTTCCTACGCCCGTCCTTCTGATGCACCTTGCAGGTCGCATCTTAGAAATCTCCTTAAATCCCCTCCCCACTCAACCGACTTCTACTCCTACTCCTTCAGCGTGCACGCGGTTCGGTTGTGGAATTCACTTCCGCCTGACATTAGGGACTGCCAAACTGTTGCAGTTTTTAAAAGAAGAGTGAAAGAACACTATCTGTCCACTTCGTCATAGTTGCATTTTTTTTGCATTTATTATTTTATACTACATTATAATTAAGTATATATATTTTAGGGTTATTTATTTTAGAAGTATGTATGTAAGTTTATTCTCATATTGTATGTTTATAGTTAAATTAGCGAATAATTAAGTGTTTTTATTTTATGTATATTATTTTCTCTTCTAATCTTACACACGTTGTCTACATCTCTTTAACTACTTTCCTATCGCAGGTATGCTGGAAGAGATTTCTTTAGAAATAAGCATCACCTTTGTACGTTTTTTTCTGTTCCTTTCTTCTTGTCTATTTATAATGTGTGTACATAAACTGTTAAATAAATAAATAAATAAATAACGTCAAAATTTACAAAAAATAGAATTGATTCTAGTCGCCCCTTCCAAAAGGTTCGTATGGAGAAGAATGGGCAAGAAACTTTACCGTTTCTCTTTTAAAATGTTTTCACAATATTTTCTATACATTAATCATATAATGATATGTGAAGACGATGCACCTGGAATTAGATTACATTGGCAAACAACGCACTGCCTAAACCACTGGGTCTAAAATCATGAAATTTTGCATAAGAGATTCTTATACAGGGTGGCGATTTAGTCACCAGCATCCGTCAAGGCCGTGATTTTACCTGTCATAGTGAACAGCTTTCGCTAAGTAACTCATAATACCCGATTAGAAAAAAAAACGCGTCGAAATTGTTTAAGAATTTATTCTTTTTTTCCCCGAGTGGGATATGAGTTTCATTACGAAAATTATTTAGTATGACGGGTAGAATCACCCCCTTGACGGATGCAGGTGACTAAATCCTCACCCTGTATAACGAAGTTGAACACTAAGGAAGGATTAAAAGAAAAACATCCCACAAGGGGATGAAAAGTTTAGATGAATGTTGCTCATTTTTTCCGAAGTTAAATACCATTGGGCTTGTAAGTAACATAAATGATTTGAATGGTCCTGTAAATTGGGTCACAAATGGTTCCTTTACTACCTATAATATTCAGATAAGGAAGTAAACAACCCCTAAGAAGAGTATCTATAACCCACTAACCGAATCATAATAAAATGCAAGAAATACGGACTCCTATCACAGCCTCCTTACAGATGACGTATTTTTTCGCAACAAATCGGTGCCTAACGGTGCAAGTTAATCATCTGGAAACTATTCTCTATTCAGAAGCTTGAAATTTTTCGAAAAAAAAGGTCTAGGGAGGTATCCGGGTTAAAGGACCAGTTTACGTTGGTCCTTCGATCCGTATAGTTACACCCCTTGTGGTTAAAATTCTGGGGGTTCGCAGAGGGGTCAGGGTATCCTGGTTTTAAAGGACAACAACGATGTGCTCGCTCAGCCATTATTTCCACGTGATTAGATATGTCAATGCCATGGATGTGAGATAATGTTTAAAAATATGTAGAGTCAGGTGAAAATATTGTATGTTATTCTGGCTATTATTATTTTATGGGTAAAGTTGAGTCGGGGATCATAATTTGGGAGATTCGAGAAGTTTATATAAATTTATGTGTCATCGATAAAGCCTGTGTTAAAGCTAAATTGATCAATACAAAAATAAAGTTGAAAACAGAGTGTTGTAACGGAATATATTTTGTTCAGCAGTCTACTGTACTAATAGATGATTATCAAAAAAATAGAATTACAATTTTTTTTGTAGGTATCATATGTATATATATTTTAACTACCCATTTCCGGACGAAGAAATCACGTGAACTACATCTTTGCTAAAACAACACTAAACTTCTTCAGATTTTACACTGAACTTAAATCAAGATCATCTTATTCTTCCCTCCAACTAAAAGTCCCTATAAAACGACTAGAAGAAAACTGCAAAATATGATGTGAAAAATCTCCGATTGCTCTCAGCATTCCCATAATATATCTTTCTCGGTGCGTGCAGACGACGTTTTAGATTAACATGCCTGGATGTGGCAGCCCAGGACTAATGCCGGCATTTATCATACGCCATAATATCTTTGAAAACAATTTTCTTATGGGAAATTTAGTTCTGTGGTAAGGGGTTTTTGTTAGGGTTATAAGATTGTTTTTAGTTAGTTAATGTGCCTTAAAATTGTGAGTTTAGAAGGTTTAGATATTCACTGACTAATTATTTTGATGTAATTTGGAAGAAAGTTTCGAGCTGATCTAATTTGAATTAGGTACCAAATTTACTGTAGCCATTGTAACGTGAATGTGTTCAAAACAGCCTTCATGAGTAGAAAATGATATATACGCCCTGCGCATCTTGGATAGTCAGACCCGTTGCACCTTGCTCATTGCGGACTAACACAGGGTGGCACGCTTGCGGATGGTGAGCAATAAGTAGCTCGCCGTCCGATAAGGACCAGGCCTGGGTCGACGGCGCGTTGTGTTCCACGCGCGCCTCAAAGAGATGTCAGCATAACTGACAGGGTCCGCTAGGACCGATGCCTGCCGGGGTCGCGGGGAAGTCCGAAAGGGATACCGTGGCCCCAGGCAACGTACAGGCAACTGAAGGAACACGGCTGGGTTTTAGTCAGTAAGAGTGTGACGCGTCCTCCCTCCCGCTCCGGCCAGAGCGGGAGAAGTTATTTGATAATTTCCCACCCAAAAAAAAAGGGTGGCAGGAACATCAACGCAAAAACTGATACCTTGGATTCAGTACATGATTCCCCATGACTCCCTATATTGTAATTTTTCGTCGGTTATTTAAAAAAAAACAGCTCATACATATATTTTCACCGCACCGCAGGTATTGCACTTTTCTATGGAAATGTTTTTTTTTATAACCAACGAAAAATTTCAACGCTGAGGGGTTCAGAATCATGTGCCAAATCCATGGTATCAGTTTTTGCGTCGATGTCCCTGCCACCCTGTATACATAAATCATACTTAATATTATTAAAGTTCAAAATATTTTATTTCTCATAAACCTACATGGGCACTGATGAAACGAAAGAAGCCAGATGTACGGTTCCAATTGGTCATTTCCTATGGAGAAAAGCCGGCCAGAAACTCCATGGTTACTTACTCTTTTTAAAATAATTGGCCTATACAATATTTCCAAATTATAATGTTAACAAATGCTTTACAAAATAGAAAATAGTCAATAACTCGAATTATATTTTGTGAGTCTATTATGTTTAGTTAATATTTTCACACTGCTCTGAGTTATTCTCTTAAAGATCGTACCGTTACTAGAAAATAACTTCGAAATCTAACCAACGCAGGCCTTACACAAGAGTCACACTGAGCAAACCATAAAAACGTGACATAACATAAAGGCCTACTCCCACAGTTGCACTACCATCTAACCACAGTGAAACAAATCAGTGCTGATACAAGCATTCAATATCCCCCGCTAAGGGACAAGGGAGCAACGCTTATCCCGATCACCCCAATATTTCTATTGCCTGAACGCGTCAAATGGGGACACTTGCACCCAAATTTATTAACGTGAATCAGCACTTCTGAATTTGACAGATTTTTTTTTTTCATCCCTGTATGGATTTTCGTTTAAGGGATAGTGATGACAAGTGTGTATCGTGTAATCATGCCTTTAGCCTGAGGGATGAGCAATGTGTGGTGTGAAAATGCTGTGTAATGTTTACGGGACTGTCACATATGTAAACGTATCAGAATCGCAAGATTTTTCTGTAAAGAAAAGTTTTTATATTGCATGACTCATATTGCGAAGCATTAGAAAGTGCTTTACGATCGAAAAATTTGTTTTACTTCCTTTCTGCAACTGTTTTTAATGTTACACTCCTGCTAGTTCTCAGAACCTACTTAATCTCTAAATACTACGAGGGTCACTTAAGAATTAATGTTGTATCTATTGGAGCCGCACCAGTTCGGAATAGTTGTAATTAAGACAACTCCAAACGTTTTCATTCCTGTACAAGGCTGCCGGCGAAGATATCCTTTGACGAGCTAGCACAATACCTAGTTTTTACCCTTTAAACTTCTGTAATGACTACAAAACTCGCGTTTTCTACTACCAGCACGCACAGTAGAAACGAGTTTGTCGACGGATGAATAGACAAAATGACAGATAAACAATCACAATCTGTCGTTTTGTCTATTCGTCCGTCGACAAAATCCGTTTCTATGTCTACAGGCATAAAATATCAAAAAAACCACCATCTTTTTAATTCAACTCACATCCTATACGTCGTGATGTTATCGACATTTCAGCCTGCGTTCGTCCGATAGGGTAGCGGGTTCAAGCCCGACTTGTGCTGATAACACGGTGATGTAGGAGCGCGTGCCCCCGCATATGTTCCTAACATTACCGATAACACACAAACATACAGATTTTTGACAGGGGAAAAGAAACCTTATGGCGATAAGATAAAGTCGGTGGTGAAGGAAAGGTGTTTCGCTCATTGGCATAGTAGCGCGTCCATTATTTTTTAGGTAGGTTTAGAAAGAATGGTGTTATGTAAAATTGGAAAGGTGATGAAAATTAATCTGTTGTTATACTGAGAATTGGCAGCACAGAGACATCCTCAAAAGACTGGATTGGAAACTTCTCTTAAAAAGCTATAAGTTATATCAGCGTTTTCAAAAGAAAAGCATATTTTCTTCTTGATACAATGAGATTGCATTGTATTTATGTATTTACAAGGCAAAATTGGTGATGTTCTTCAGAAACGTCAGGTGCGTAGTTCTCGCAACCGGCGTGTGTCAGATGAGAACGTAAACGAAGTATGTTAAAAATGGAGTATGTAAGGATCGGAGGTGGAGTTCTGTAGTTTCTACCTACCCCCATTGGCAGAAGGCATGAGTTTATGTCTATGTATATGGGGCTGGTGTCCTCAAATCCACGTCCAAGCGCGTATTTTGCGTACGTAATAGTTGCAATCCTAATCCAAACTAATATTATAAAAGGGCTTGAGTAATATCTATATTTAAAAGAGTGTCTTTGTAGTTTCTTGCCCGTTCTTCTCCATAGAGATCTACGTTTTGGAATGGGCAACTAGCTTCAACTTCCTGACTAACTGACCGATTCTTTGACAATTCAAAAGTGCCTGTAAATGCTGTAATTCAAATAAATGCATTGAGTTTAAGTTGAGAATGCGAAAGTGAGTTTGATTGTTTGTTTGTCACGCTTTCACGCTAAAATGGGTGAATAGATTTGGATGAAATTTGGCACATAGGTAGACTATGACCTGGATAGGACATAGAATACTTTTTATCCCGATATTCTCACGGGAACAAGACCTATGCGGGTAAAACCGCGGGACGCAGCTAGTGATCTATAAACGAAAGGGGAATTATCACATCATGTGAGTAAATACAAAATCATTTCTAACACAAAAAAAAAAACTTCATCCAATTTCTCACAACTCTCATTAAAAACAACACAGCAACCGTTTTAAAATTCATCCCATAAATCATTTCCGCGTCACGAACTTCAGTTGACTAAACAACTATTTTTAATAGTCAGTCGGCTCGTGGGAGAGGGTCTTAATAGTCAATAAAGTGATAATTACTGGGGACTGTCGATGATCCATCATCATTATGGAAGTTAACTGACTAGGGAGTGTTATGAACTGTTTTTATTAAGAATCATCAGTTTAATTAGACAGTGCTCGTGGCAAAGTAATAACTGCCGCCCGGGCCGATCCATCAGGTTAAGCTACGCTTTCCGGGGTTGGTCCGTGGATGGGTGACCATATTTACATACCGAGACTCCTGCGTGCCTCGGATAGCACGTAAAGCCGTTGGTCCCCGCTGTCATTCGTGGAGCTTTGACAGTCGTTACGGGTCGTCAGAAGGGCGAAAGTTTGACGACCAGTCTTACCAAGGGGTATCGTATTACCCAGTTACTCGGTTGTGGAGGTCAGATAGGCAGTCGCTCTATGTAAAATACTGGTATTCAGCTGCATCCGGTTAGACTGGAAGCTGACCCCAACATAGTTGGGAAAAGACTAGGAAGATTGATTTAGTTTAATTAGAGAGTGGATAGGATAGAAATTGCTTTATTTTTTCCGTGAGTTTTATGTATGTATGTTCATCTGTTCCGTCATAACTACTAAACTCCTCATCATAATTTGACAAATAAAGTATCGTTGGAAGCGTCCTGGTCGTCCGCTGGTTATAGGCTATGTGACATTTATGTAATCAATATGGCTCCTTCTAGAGGCCATAAAGCAATAAACAAAAAAAAAAAGATGCTTGTTGGGTATCAAATGAAAGGGCTTAATTAGCACATTTCAAATAGATATATATATAATATATATATATATATATGAGGAGGTCTTAATTAATTTAGGCACCAACAGGAAAGTCCGGTTAAGCAGTGGACAACATCCGAGGTTAACCTGCGAGATATCATTAAAAAAAAAGATTTTATGACTGTCTCAAGACAGACTGAGAGTCATAATCGTCAACATCTTCATCTCGTCCATGTTGATAGCTACATACTATACTGTTGTGTCTGTCTGTCTGTCTGGCCAAAATAATTATAAATAAAAAGTAAAACAATTAAAAAACAACTTAGTTCGACAAAAAAGTCTACTTTCTTACTACGTAAACTTTTTAATATTACCAATTTAAGGCGAAAGCGTCAAGGTAGCCCGCGAAATTTAAGGCGAAAGCGTCAAGGTAGCCCGCGCAATTTAAGGCGAAAGCGTCAAGGTAGCCCGCGCAATTTAAGGCGAAAGCGTCAAGGTAGCCCGCGAAATTTAAGGCGAAAGCGTCAAGGTAGCCCGCGCAATTTAAGGCGAAAGCGTCAAGGTAGCCCGCGCAATTTAAGGCGAAAGCGTCAAGGTAGCCCGCGAAATTTAAGGCGAAAGCGTCAAGGTAGCCCGCGAAATTTAAGGCGAAAGCGTCAAGGTAGCCCGCGCAATTTAAGGCGAAAGCGTCAAGGTAGCCCGCGAAATTTAAGGCGAAAGCGTCAAGGTAGCCCGCGCAATTTAAGGCGAAAGCGTCAAGGTAGCCCGCGAAATTTAAGGCGAAAGCGTCAAGGTAGCCCGCGCAATTTAAGGCGAAAGCGTCAAGGTAGCCCGCGAAATTCAAATTTTCTTACGTTTTTGCAATTAGCAGGTGAGTATCATGTTGTATGTTGGTCTAAATATGATTTGCGGCCGTATCAAATGTTTATTTATAGAATTATAATCATAAAAATGATCAATACAATACTCTAAGTTCATATAATCGCATTGAATGACTATTTCATGAAATCATGACATTTGACGATTGTGCTTCCTTATGGAGTTGTATTGCTGATTGTAATGATTATAATTATGTAAAGCCATATTGGTTACGGTCAGGAGTCATATTTTAATCAACATAAAACCTCACACTGATCTGCAAAATGTAAAAACTAAATAAAAATTTAATTTCGCGGGCTACCTTAGCGCATGCCCCTTAATGTAGTTTTTTTTATATGTGTGACCAGATGCGTGTATGAACCTAAAGGCAGCAGAAGGAGTATGTAAGGATCGCAGCAGGTGGTTTTCTATAGTTTCTGCCTACCTAGTATAGTATAGTTTATGGGGGAAAGGGCGTGAGTCTCACACCAAATGAAAAACCAAGTCAGAGCGCTGTCAACAGTGAAGTGAAGTTCCGTAAACATGTGTGCACTTTGTGTGGTGCAGTTTGATTTTAATGTCATTGTAAACGCTTGTAAATGTGTGCGTGTGAGCGTGTATGCACAGAGCGATGGTGTAGTTTTGGCATGCTTCACTGTATTGTTCGCAGCGCTATTTCTTGATTTTTTATTTGGTCTGAGGCGTGACTTTTACATTTGTTTTGTGAAAGGATTCAGAGTTTAATTCTGTTTCAACATTGACTTTATTTTTATTAGTGTACGGTCAATACTTAATTTATTATAACATTAGAAATATAACTGTTATCGCACTTATTTCGTTATAAGTTATATAATAAACTCCGTTATTTCACGATAAATAGAGACAATATAATCTATGTACTATTTACATTAAAGAAATAACTCTAAACACTTCCTCTCTCCTTAAACATCATCATTACATATAGTTCCTTGATCTTGTTTCATGTTTGTTAATGTATATATATATATATATAGATAAGCATATGCTTTATGTATGTACGTATTTATTGTGTATGTAAATGGTACACCACTGACTACCTGCAGTATTGTCTCTCCTTCTTCCTTTAATCCATCCAAAGGTTGTCTGTAAAAGATCGCTTTTAGCGATAAGACCGCCCATTGTGTCACCCTATGTAAAATGTCTACATTTATATCTGTATTTTTTATTATAGAATATTCTTTATTATGTACACCACATAATAAAGAATATTCTATTCTTTTCTATTCTATTCTAAAATTCAGTAATTCCAACAATATTAGGGCATTTGCCCACTTATCCATATCCGGTTCTTATTCGATTCGTGTTCGGTTCTGATCCGGTTTCCATCCTAGTAATTTTATTGTACGAACCGTATTCTCATGAGTGCACAAACGTCCATACCTACAATTACTAAGATGGCCAAACCGATTCTGAAACGAACACGAATCGAATACGAACCGGATACGGATTAGTGGGCAAAGTACACAATAACTGCTGTTATTTTGCTGTTATTTGTCTCATGCATAAATGGAGTAAAGATGATTTATTTTTATTTTTTGACACTGTTATATAGCACCATTAAAATTATTTTAGCGGATATTTCATAAAATATCTCCAAATATGTACATCCATAAACCCACGACTTTTTCAGCCATGGCATGCCATAGAGGTAAGCAGAAACTACAGAACGTCATCTGCTGCGATACTTACATCTCTAAATATCAGTCTATTAACAACATTTTCGCTCACTATTTTGATATTTCAATCTAGCGTACCACAGATAACTTATCACAACAATCTCGAGAATATCGCCAACATCGCGTAACTATTGTAACCACCTCAAACATACAATACAACTATTTTCGCATCAAATTCCTACTAAACTAATGACTAAATCATAGGCGAGTTAACCGTTCACTGCGCGCCGATCTTATTAAACCCTTTGTTGCGCGAAGGGTCGCTAAGACCCAGCTGCCGAAGAAAATACCCTCACTGATATATGGCGGAATTAATACCCACTTACACTTAAGTCTATGGAATCTATTGTTGAGGAAATTGCAAGTTTATAGCCAAGTGACAATATAGACACGAGAGGATTTTGTTGTTAATTGGTAATGGGGAATCAATGGGTTGGTTTTTGAATTGTTGTCTAGTTCAATCGGCATCTGAGTTTGTTTCGTTCTTCCTTCTCAGAGCATTTATTCATTTATTCTAGTTTCAAACTCAAAGCGTGTATTCAATTAAACCATTAACAGACAGTTTTGCATTGTCAAGAACTTTTGAATTGTTTTAAAACATCATTTAATGTTGACATGTAAAAGTTGTTTTGTGTACCAATTTACAGAATTCAATATCATTTATCATGGCTAAACTAGAAACATTTGATTAAATTCTAATATCCAAAATATTAGAATTTTATCAAATGTTTGTAGTTTCAATATTTAGTTTTAATTTCGATCAAAACGAGATCTATGCAATCCAAAGTATGGGTTTGGGTTTGCCTTGTGTCTTCTGCATTTGCATATTTTTACGGGCGTGATGGTGCTGCAGTCTGCATCTAAGCCTGGATCTAGTTTTTGGCGGAATCAAAATTAAATACCTGTCATTTCCGCAAAGTAACACCTGATTACATAAATAATTAGAATGTAATATATAAATCAAATTGACGATTTCACCTTTAATAAACAAAAGTTTTTGCCCATAAAAGTATTTGTTAGTAAATTTGGCACAATATGATAGTTTAAAGTATCTTACTGAAAATAAATCAGCTTTTATCAGTGGATGTATTTAGGCTCCAGAAGTCTAGACTAATAAAAATGTACTACATTTTAGAGTCCAGTACAAAAATCAAGAAACATTAATACCACGTTTAAGGCTAATTTGGCCTTAACAAATTATTGTTACACACGTTAACTTGGTTTAACAGTTTGTGCGACGACAGTAAAAAATAAAACAGGTTAGTACTTACCCCAGGTCTTAGCGCCATTACTAATAATTTATTGGTGTAAATACCTGAAAATAAAAAAAAAACAATTTGTAGTAGGTACGGTATCACGAAACGAAAAATCTAGGCTAAATAAAAGTAAGCCTTCTAAACGAGTACCTAAGATATAAATTACTGCTCAGACCTTGACCAGAAAAAGCCACAGGGTTGTTGAAAAACTATTAATTAATGTATTTGCCAGAGATTTCTCGATTGCGTATTTCACGCTTTTGTTTGCTTCAAATTAAAATTTAGTTTACAGACGTAAAGCAGGTATGAAATATGCTTGGCATATTTCATGGCTTGCTTGTTATATTTCAGTAATTTTTTGAGCATTAAAATTTGATACTAAAATTTAAGTTAAAGTCAAATAATTTCTTTCAAGTAGGGTATTAAAAGGCGCTTTTTTGACCGCCGACATTTACAAGGACGATTGTTCTAGTTGGCACTTTCAAAAGGTAATTAGTTCGTATGGACACAGAATAGTACCCAAGGCGCACTCCGCATTTTAGATATGAAGCTACAAATACGCGGCGGGTTCGTCTTGTCGGGCCAATTCAGTGAGCGTAACGTAGTAAGAAGATTATATGAGTTTCAAGATAGAAAGAGAGGCGACTTCATCAACAATTAGCGCCGTGCGATCTGAATTACACTTTATTATAACGTAGCAAAAGTCGCTTTTTATTTAAAGGATTTTGCGGAGTGAACTATCTGTATTAATCTGTGTTATGGAGAAGATTGAAAAGCAAATTACAGTTTGTAATCATTGATTGCTTTAAAATCCGTCAAAGCAAAACTTACCAACACTTACAGGTTATCGAAAGTTCCCAAAACCCTTACCAAAACTACAAAATTAACAATATACCCCGTGAATATTACAAGCGTATCTCATATACGTTCCGTTAATCCGTCTGAAGCAGGCTTAATTCCTCAGCCAATAACATCTCGAGAAATAAATACCTACCTACCATGTTTGTTGCTTGCTCAAACCAAAGTGCGTTGGGTCGAAAGTATCTCGGTGGTTAGTTACGGGTTAAGGCTTTGCGAAATAGAGCGTTTTGTTTGCTCGTATGTGTACATGTTTATGTATAGAATGTATTTGTATATGTTTATTTGGTATTTTAGCCGCAGGTTGGGGTTAAAGTGTGTTTATTTTAGTCGTTAATTGTAACCGCCAAAATTGTGTCATCGGTTTAGTGCAGTAGTGATGAACATATTCCACAAAGAACCTTGTCTATTTGCTTGGGTAAATAATTTAATATCACAAATCGTCAGTCGGTGCATACAGCACATTTTAATATCGATACTAGTTTGGTGATTTTAAATTCGTAAAGCGACAACTCCAGAAATCGTTTCGCCTACAAATAAATTAACTTTGTGCGAATCACCTCAAGAAAATATAATATTATTTAAAAGTATCGATTCACCCGATTTGGGTGAGTAAATTCGTGCGAATCATCAATAAGCCAGTCTGACACCGCGTCCTCACCAAAAATATTGTTCGATCGTGTGCGAATGCGCGATCGTCGCGTTCACGTTATGTCACTTAATTGTTCGAAAAACCGGAAGGAACTACGGAGACTAGCCTTCGGCGCGGGCGGTATTATAATGCACAAGACAAGTGTGTGCGCAGACACAGGTGCACTCTCTTCTCTCACTCTCATAGTCCGATAGGAACAAACCGACACGACCGGAGAGAGATCAGGCGCAGGACCACGGGGGTATCACACCGTCAACTTCCAAACTCCGGGCTGTTACTAAGAAATTCCTAATGGAAAAACTCGGACGGAATCGAACTCAGACGTTCAGCAGTCGCGCTTGTGATCACGATATAGAGAGAGCTCAAAATAATATCACATTGCCGGAAATACGCAAATCAATGTAACTTACGTAAGAAAACTTGTTTATGTAGGAAACATCATAATTATAGATAACTAAGAAAAATCGCTGTATGCTGAATAAAGGTTTTTATATTTTCCTGTATAGTTATCAACTCATGCCAATATGTCTGTCGCATGTTTCAAAGGCAAGGTCATCTATCTACAAAGGGCATCGAATCTATGTACCATTAAAGAAGTTCATATCTAACTAGTTTCAAAACAAAATCCCGTGAACACGATGACCACATCTGATACCGGCGCGGTTCTATAGCCGCCGAGCGCTGCAAGCAAGAATAGTCCTTACGATGGTTAGATATGAACTTCTTCGATGGTACATAACATAATATCACGCCTGCAGTCCCCGAAGGGCAAGGCAGAAGTGTACCACCCACATTTCTCCAGTTACATAGACACATACTGCTATGATTGCAAAAAGAGATTTAAGTTGCCAGGTTTAAAACAAAATCGTTCTAACTTCTTCTTTTCGTGTCGATGGTACTCTTCTTTATTGTTGTTATTTTTTATATTATATGGCCCCAGTAGGTGGCCACGTTGATAGCGGCATCAGTGGCGTTCTTTAGGTCAGCAGCAGAACAGTCGAACAGAGTGCAGTTGAACAGGCACTCCAGCAAGTTGTTGTTCTAACTAATAAAATTATATTATTACTCTAGATGAAGAAATGCTAGATAAGATGCTTTGTACATTCTACATTTCCCAATGTGAAATACATAAACTATGAATTCACTACATAGGTACATCGTACACCACAATTTATGAAACAATATCAGGCAGTGTATATGTCGTAGGATGATTTGATAATTAGAATTTTCGCGAAAAGAAAATTTAGGTATATTGCCAAAACACGAATAATTAGAAAATGGTGAAAACATTTCTGCGAGCAACTTGGAAGTAGCGCTCGCCGGCCGCTGCCGCGGCACCGCTCGCTCGGCTCGCGCGCGGTTGGTCACAATTTTAGCCTAACCTATTTCAACCAAGTTGCTCACAGAAATGTTTTCACCATTTTCTAATTATCCGTGTTTTATTTTTAACGTTGTTGAATAAAAACTAAGTACATTTCAGTCAAAATATTTATCGAAGGTAGAAGGGAAATTCAAACCAGCTTTTGACGAGATAACTTTCAAGTTAAGATCAAAGTGAGAATTCTACCTCTGACACTGTGGCGATGTTATAAATTCCTTTAATATGTAAATTAATATTTATCAATTGTTCCCTGACTTCCCTGTCATTCTCAAAAGCGTGTCTGTTTTACTGTAAATTCTGGGTGCTATAATTACACCTGCTTTGGTTAGAACCTTAGGAGCTAGACAAGTGTTGCATGTGTCTACTACGACATTCAACTGGATTGACTTATGCAAGCTATTCGGTAGCATATGTAAATTCAATATATTTTTGACATCTCCGTCATCGTTATCGCTAATAGAATGTCAATTTGTTTAAGCCCAATGGTAGCTGCTGAAATGTTCACTATCTGCATTTTTGGAAACTCTGGCTACGACGTAAGTGGATTTTTTGTTCGAATTTCCCAGATGCCAATACTCAAAACGTATGTGTTATCGTAAAATGACACCCTAAAACCGAGTGTTTTTAACCCATAAAATCTTGTGGTGATTTTATTAGAACAATTTTTATGGTCTCACCTACCGTTATGTTATCCGGACAAATCGAATCGCATGCCAGGATTTACGACCACCTATTAAATTTGATACCTCGCGCTTTTGGCAGCATTTTACTGTTAATCATAAATGAGAGAATTTAATTATGAGGGCTCTTGAGTTTGAGTTTATGTAAGTAAGATCGTGCAGTATATTTTATTGGGAGTTTAGAGCTATATACCGTAATATAGCTATATCCCTAGGGATATAACTATATCACTGCTATAACCATCTAACAGCGACATATATAATACATTTCATAATGGAGTAAGCGCTGTAGACACTGATAAGGCTCAGTTCGGCCGCCTACGCCGTCAGGAAAGTAAGACAATACACTGACGTCGATACAGCTCGGTTAGTCTATTTTAGTTATTTTCATAGCGTTATGTCCTACGGTCTTCTGCTGTGGGGCAAAGCTGCTGATATTCAAAATATATTTGTCCTTCAAAAACGAGCTGTTCGAGCTATTTACCAGCTAGGTGCCAGAGTTTCTCTGAGAGATTTTTTTAAAGATATTGGTATCCTCACGGTGGCGTCCCAATTCATCTTCGCCAACATCTTATATATTAGGCAAAATATACACTTATACACTAAAAACAGTGATTTTCACAATGTTAACACTAGAAATAAGGACAAACTACGAGCTCCCTTTCACCGGCTTCATAAGGTTCATAACTCATTTGTTGGGCTTGGTATAACCTTTTATAACAAGCTACCCTCTTCTTTGCTAGATTTGCCTTTTGATGCGTTTAAAACGAAAGTAAAATCCAAGCTTTGTTCAAAGGCATACTATTCTATAAACGACTACTTAAATGATAAGAATAGTTGGTCGCTGTGATTAACTCAAGACAATGTTTATGTTCTTTCTCCAGATTACCTACTGACAAGTTATATGAGTTTATATAATTGTATTGTTTTTATTTTTTTATTCGACTTTATAAGTCAAGCTATTTTTTATTTTATTTCAATTTATTGTTGACATAATCTACTCATTACAATGTTTTTTCTAATGAGTTGTATTGCAATATGTGGTTAGCTAGTGACCTCGACAATTGATCATATTAGTTATTGTTATTAGTAATTAACTGTTTGTTTTATTTATTTTATCTCGATGGTCCTAGTTTATCATTTATAACTTCCAGTTACAACTATATGTAAGCGGGCACGCCCTTTATGCCTGGAGGCTTTTATTTAGATAAGTTCTGTTTACGTTTAGTTTTTATTTCTGCCTGAGTATAGTTCTCGATGATGTTGTGTGGTATATTGGCGTGTGCTAGCTAACATATGGCTAATAATTTAAATTATGTTTTGTGTTGCGTAATCTAAATTATCTAAATTATTTTGAATACTATTATATAGAATCTTATTTTTTTGTTCTTCTAACTGAACAGACAGCTGTGCTGCTGGGGAGTTTGTTGCGCCACTTCTTCTTCCCAGCTAATGCACTAGGAAGTGGTGAAGGGTGGGCGTTTTGGGGGACTGTCTTATGTAATTTTGACGTTCGAAAAGTGCTGATTCTCAGCCTAGTTTGAATAAATGACTTTTGAATTTGAAAAATTTGAATTTTGAATTTGA
Source organism: Agrochola lota (assembly GCA_947364205.1). NCBI lineage: Eukaryota > Metazoa > Arthropoda > Insecta > Lepidoptera > Noctuidae > Agrochola > Agrochola lota. The sequence goes on from OX376228.1 coordinate 18,762,633, forward strand.
ATTTGAATTTGAAAAACAACTTTTATTTTCGATCAGTGATAATTCGTTGTCTATGGCAGTGCGCAATGTAACGTACGCAAAACATTGTGCTTATATGCATGCAACGGTGCAGGAGTTGTGGTAGTATTTAAAGTTAAGTTATACAACTAGTTTTTGAAAAAAAAGTTAAAAAAAAATTGCAACTTTGACCTTTAATATCTTTGTAACTAGAAGGAACGGTCCAGTATAAAAAAAAATCACAATGAAGGGGAGTACATGTGACTCTCGACTTCATTAAGCGTCTTTTGAAAGCCGTTATAATAGACATTGATAAGAAGTCATGTGAAATTAAAGTACTCTGTCCGATTTGCGGAAGGACATAAGCCGCTACACAAGTAATCGTAAGTGGCTCAACTATTGCTGACATGACCGATAAAGATAATAATCATCTTGACTTTTGATAAACGACTAAATCTCGAGTACGAAACTCAATACTTTTAGTACTCAGTCACTTCAACACCGCAGTAAACACAACACGTTCACCAAAATGACGGTCGAACACCAAGATGAACCTAAAAGCAGAGTTTATCGAAGGAAAACGAAAAAGTGTCTCCAGAAAACGTGCAGCATGGATTTTTTGAAGAAAAGACTCCCCGTCATTCAATGGCTCCCGAAATATAAATCTGAATACTTCATTCAAGATGTCATAGCTGGCATTACAGTGGGACTTACAGCTATACCTCAAGGTATTGCATACGCCGTCATTGCTGGCCTACCGCCCGAATATGGACTGTACGCATCCCTGACCTCTGGAATCATATACGTGATCTTTGGAAGCTGCTACAATGTCACCGTTGGACCCACTGCTATTCTCGCCGCCATGACCGCTAAGTACGTTGCCGATTATTCTGCTGACTTCGCCATCCTCACTGCCTTCTTATCGGGAGTGTTCATATTTCTCATGGGTGTCCTCAATCTTGGCTTTCTAGTTGAATTCATATCGATGCCAGTGATAACTGGATTCACAAGTGCTGCTGCGCTACAAATTGCCGCGGCACAACTGAAATCATTCTTTGGATTAAATGGTTCTTCAGGAAACTACTTTTTAGAGTCGGTTCAGAACTTTTTCACCAATATTACCACGGCAAGACTTTGGGAAGCTGTACTCAGTTCAGGGACTATACTTATGCTGATCTTGTTGAGGAAGATGGGACAAGGATGCAAACGGACAGATGGATTTGTAAAACAAATGAGATGGTTTATATCTTTGTCAAGAAATGCTGTTGTCGTCGTTATAGGAATGATTATTGCTTACAGCTTTAAAGCAGCCTTTGGCACGGAGCCGTTGTTAATAATTGGTGATATTGGCAGCGGACTACCAACGTTTGGTTTGCCACCATTCAGCACAGTAGTTGGCAATCAAACTTATAATTTCGTAGAAATGTTAGAAGTACTAGGAGTGCAAGCAGTTGTGATACCTTTTGTGGCGATTTTAGAAACAGTGGCTATTGCTAAAGCTTTCGCTGACGGTGGTAGGATAGACGCTACTCAAGAAATGATTGCGGTCGGGCTTTGTAACATTATTGGATCATTTGGACAAAGCATGCCCATCACTGGTTCCTTCACAAGAACAGCACTGAACCATGTTTCAGGTGTGAAGACTCCTGCTGGTGGGATCACTAAGGTTGTACTTCTTTTTGTTGCTCTAACCTTTTTAACTTCGACATTCTATTACATACCAAAAGCATCCTTAGCTGGTCTCATTATTACTGCTATGTTCTCAATGATCGATTACAGCATTTTTGCGAGTTTGTGGAGGAATAGTATAAAGGAGTTGTTACTGTGTTTAGTGACTATGGTTGTTTGTTTATCGGCGGGATTAGAATATGGAATTATAACTGGAATTCTGATAGAAGCCTTATTGTTGTTGTATTATGTAGCAAGACCTACTGTGGAAGTTAATAAACTGAAGTGTGAGAAGGGAGATCTTATGGTGGTTACTTTGTGTGAGAATGTAGCTTACTGTGCTGTTGAGCATGTTCGTCAGAGAGTAATGAGAGCTACTTCTCATGGCAATACCGAAATACCAGTAGTCATAGATGGTGTTAATTTGAAGAAGCTAGATTTTACAGCCGCATTTAACATAATGGCTATAATAAAAGATTTGGATAAGACGCATCAAATTGTGCTTTTGAATTTTAATGTGGATTTGAAGAAGTTGTGTTTGGATATTGATTCAAGGTTTGAAACAAAGTTTGTGTATGCAGCGAGCCCTCAAGAATTGACTGATATTTTACCAAAAGATGTTTGAGAAAATTTAGTAAACTAGTAGAAAATATGGTGTCAGAGATGGTACAAATATTAGCAATAGTGATGATTTATTGTATTGAACTTTATGTAAGTCTTACGCATTATCGCTAAATTGAATAATCCTCAAGGTACCTATTTTAAATATAGGAAATATGTTTGGCGAATAAAGGTCATTTCTAAACCGTGTAATGTGATAAGATAAAATGTTGACATGTTTTATCTCAAATGTTTTTCTTGGTGAAACTTGTGATGTGGCAACGTGTGTTATTTTATCTTCCAATGGTACATACTTTGTACTGTGATTATGATGATAAAAATGTCGGGATTACCGAAGTAAAAGTGGGCAGTGTGATGTGTAAAGGATAAAGGTGTAGGTACTGTCACAAACATAAATACCTTACAGTTACGAAAAATTCAAAAGCGTTTCTCTCGTGAAATCAAAACTGCAACTTTGAGAAAAGACCTGTTTCATAATATTATAGTCTAGATAATATTATGTTCGTAACACCATAAAATAACTATCAATACTTTAGGAGGAAATCGCTTTGGACTCTTGTTTAACTGTAAGGTTAAGCAAGTTGATGCTCGTGACTGTACCTTGATATAATATTAGGGTGGGTTTTGTGAATTCTAACTTAATCCTAGCTTTGTAAGGTTTTATCAGATATTCTGCGTCTTTACGATATAAATATATTTTTACATGGATAATATTTTAATTGGCCATATTTTATTTATTTTATACCTACTACATATTTTAAATTTGGTCTCATAAAACTTAATGCAAAAACTAAGGTGTTTTTCTGCAAAATATGCAATCAGTAAGGTAGAATTGGGCAGGACACTTGGCTAGACGTGGTGATGGCAGGTGGAGCAAAGCTTTAATGGAATGGTAGCCGAGAAACGGTAGAAGGAATGATGGCAGACCAATAGCCAGGTGGGTGGAAGACCTGGATTAGACTCGCAATGACCAGGAAAGCATGGCACAAAAGGGAGCAGGCAACCACAATACAACACAGCCCAACAACACAACAAAAACACCACCACCGACATCAACAACTAACAACAACAACAATTATTATCGTTTTGATCAAGATTTTTTCTAAATTCATTCTTGATAAGTAAAAATATTTTCTTTCTTACTTTATAAGTCTATAATTTCAACAGCTACTATTATTGCTCAGCATATAATGTTCCCACTATTTGGACACAGGCCTCCTCTCTGTGACAGGGAGTGAGCCATAATCCACCACGCAGCCCCAGTGCGGGTTGGTAGATGTCACATGTCTTCGAATTTTTGGTTCTAGTAGCTAGGTAATAGGTAATACGGGCTGGTATCCGCAACTCCACGACTATGCGCGTATTTTGCGTACGGGTTCTAGTAGCTATCCTCACAATGTTTTCCTTCACTGTTTTGAGAGCAGTGGTGATAAACTTAAATACACAAAGTGAAGTGCCTGCCTGGGCTCGAACTCACGAACTACAACTCGTAAGTCAGGGCTGATACCACTGAGCCACCATTGCCCACCGGCCACTATTATTGATCGTAGCACAAAACGCTAACTAAAAATAGCTTAGCTTAGCTTATGCGAATGTATTTTTAGATGCATGTAATGCAATCATTATCTGTAATGTTGTCCATATCATCCAGACAGTTTGACAGATGGATATCCAATGGAGCAATAGTTTAAGTCAAGTTTTAGATAAAGTAGGGGGGATAATAGGGAGTTTAGATGTACTGAGAACTGTAGATTTTCATTTGTTTTTATAATAGCTTTATCGTGTATTCGTGGCAGACCACGTAGGAGATGGCAGGGACGAGATGGATAAGTTCCGTCAAAACTGAAAGGAGGACGCACGCGCTCGTGAAAGATGGAAGTAGTGGAGGGTGACAGGCCAGTAAAAAAAAATATATCGTGCATTATAGTCATGCATGTCTGTAGTTTTAATATTATCATGAAGGAAGACTTTGCTGATCCTGTGAGGACCTGTGTCATGTATATGCTTGGTAGGAACATAGCGTAATAATTCAGCCCCCGATTGCAAAACTTCACGATAACTCATTTGCGCTCAATTTTCTTTAACACTTAGATTTTTGGCATTTTCTTGTTTATACCTAGTTTTACAGACTTTGCTTATCTTGCCGTAACTGAAAAATTCTGAACCTTATAAATCTTACAAATTAACAAATATTGCCTTTATTATGGTGCATTTTATATTAATAATGTGTCTGTTACATTATGCATACCCATTTATAATTGCATTTTCTTAAACATTTACAGACACAAAGGCTGAACTCCCTTAAAATTCAATATAATAGACACTCGTTTTTGAGAAAACGCTGCTCGGTCGTTTTAAATTTGTTATTTTGGACGTGAACCAACGTATAGAGTATAGAGAGGATACGAGATCACTTTTATTCATTGGCGAAGTACAGTCGAGCTGGAGCGTTATAAATATGGATTTAAAAATGGGATAAACATTTACAAAAATATATACATTTTCAATACGGGTACGAAAATTGTTGTAGGTACCCAATAAATTGGAGTACTCGGTAATGTAGCTGAAATATGTTTCGGATATTGGCTTTAAAATGCCAGAATTCCAGTGGGAAAAAATAGATTTTCCAATTTTCCCGCTGGCATGTGGTTGTGTGTTTGTATTTTTGCTTTTACAACTGTGGATAATTTAGATTAAAATGTTGTTGTCATATTAGTTTATTCACGTTTTACAATAGAACATTTTTGTTGTAGGCAAAGAGCGGCTTATCGCTCTTGGCTATTTTCGTTGAAAATCTTAGATTAAACAATATTCTCACAGCCATAAAAAGTATCCAATAAGGTGGCCAATCCAATTTAGATAAAACGTGCCGAAATGCTATGAAATAATATGAAACTCCTTCAGTCTATCCAATAATAAAGCGAAATATTCTCAATATTCCCACTTGAATATAGTTATATCACACATAGAGTTTTGCCATTTATTTTATCGACTGTACTTTTTAGTGTAGCCTTGACTTTGCCAAAAATCAGTGTCTAGACTAGCAAACGACTCCAAGTATAAATTATTTAAATTATATGAATATTAAGCAAAGATACGAACGTGTTTTGTATGTAAAATGATTTATGGGATGGAAATGGAGGATGCAGTTTCGTTTCAAAAGGCTCTGTAGACTTTATTTTACATCTTACTATGGGAAAGTACCTATTATAAATTTTTGCAGCTATGTCTCTGGTGATGTAAAAGACGAATAAATAATATAATATTTCAATGTACGAGTGAGTAATATCTTTCATAAATAAGTAAGTTTGCATGCTTTAGTTTTAAGCAAAACATGTTCGATCTATATTTTTGTAATAACACCTTGTATACCATGTTATAAGCAAATAAAAATATCTTATTTTAACCTTTTGACCGCCAGAGCAAAAGCGCTTCGCCGTGCCCTCCACGCCAAGCCGACAAATTCAATGAAATAACCTTGAAAATAGTAGGGAGTCCAAAATGTTATCGATAAACATAATAATTTTCGTCTGAAATTTGTGAATAAACAGCTTATAACACAAAAAGAATATTTATTTAACCTCATCTCCTACTGTAAAAAACTTAAGACCACATTTATAGCAACTATCAATAAAAAAATCAACCTTTTGAGATACAAAAATACATATAAAATTGCAGCAAGTTACAGCACTATTCTCTATCAGTTACGCGGCCATTGGCATGTATACATGCCAATGGCGCGGGCAACCATCCTTTTTTATAATTTCTCGCTTCTGATTAGGGATGTGTAGCTGTATATTATTATAACTTATCGAATTTATTTATTAAGTTTATATGAACTAGGTATCATTGTGGAGTGATTATTTGTGAGTATCAAAATAATAATTATTTACAAAAAAAAACAAAGAAAGTATCAATAACACAATATAGTAAAAAGACATAATTAACCTTTTTTTTTAGTCTGTAACTGTTAATTTCGGATAGATTCACAGGACTTTTGCTGTTAAACAGCCAGTATTATAGCGGGTTACCTAAGCTACCTACTACTTTAGATTTATTTTATAATAAAAAACTAATTCATAATCAGTCTTTTATTTACTTATTTTATTTTCATCATCAAAACAACTATTATCTTTAAATAAAGGGAGTTGCATTAAAACTACATATTGATTCGATTATCCGATTCAGAAAACTCATCATCTTCAGTGCCTTCTAGAATACGCAATAGTTCTTCTGTACTAAATAACTCTTCACTTGCCATTTTTGCAATTATAATATTGGCAGATCGAAAAAAATATCGAAAAAATATTTTTTCAACTTCCCAGCACTTAAAAACATGGCACGCGCTTACGACGTCACGAGTCCGACATCTATTCATGTCATTGGCGCAGAAGGGATTGCAATATCGGTACTGTGCTAGGGATGCGCATGATTGGCGAAAAAGACAATATTCAAATCAACAATATCGACAATATAGAAAATATGATATTATACCAAAGAATGTAGTATTTACCTTTTTTGTCAGTGACTAAGCTTATATATTTTTTTAATAGTTATTACAAAAATTAAGCGAATTTGAGTAATTTAGCTGAAATTTTAATGAAGTTACTTGAATATTACACCACATCACTAGTAGGCATGTATACATGCCATTGGCGCAAGAGAACATGTTTTTCAGCCATTAATTAAGTTATTTTTTATCATAAATATTTGAATAACTATTTTGCAATTTTGTTCATTGTGTACAATTATATGTAATAACTGGGGATTCAGTTCTTAAGATATATCAATAAAACACGTTAAAGTAATGATTTAATATGTTTATTTTGTATTTTTCTATGATCTGTTTCTTGGCATCTATAGATGTCGGTGGCGCACAGGGCACGCTTGCGCATGGCATCTATACATGCCATTGGCGTTCAAAAGGTTAAAAACACAGCAGTTAAAAAACAGGCAATAAAAATAAAAACAATGTAACTAGCACCAAGTAATTAAGACTACCAATCGGTCTGTAAAGCTCTTGATAAATAATTACAATAGTAATTCCAAAGAAAATTTTAACATTTCCAGACAATGATGAATGATGTTCCTCATTCTAACAAAATGACTTAGTAAAAGTGATACTTACATAGACTCAGCTGTAGATGTCATTATGAGGTTACAAATTAGCTCTAGTTTAGTATCTTTCATCTGCAGATAAACTAATAGGGAAACCACCTAAGCTATCAATCACCTTTAATGAAATAATAATACATACTCGTACTTCCAATCCAAAATTCGCTAAATTCCCTCAATATTTCGTTTGTCGTTTGTGGGTAACTCAACGCGCATTTAACTGAAATCAAACGCGATTTCCAATTAACTATTGTATACCAAAACATTCCACTTTGACGTCTGGTCAAAGTAACTTCAAACGCTCCCCACTGTACCTACGTCACACAAGTGTCAAATGTGAAAAGCGAGGAAAATTGTCATAGATGATGTAATAATTATTAGTGTAGATGTGAAAGTCAAAAAAGATACTTCTTCTTCGAGTTTTCGAGTCGATGGTAAATCATGAATTAAGTATGTTATACGAGTTGGGCCTAGTAGGCGGCGACGCCAATCGCGGCAGCAGTGGCAAAAATTGGTTCTCCAAAAAAAAAACGATAGTGGTGGCTTACGAGTTTGTAGGTTCGATCTCAGGCAGCACTTTACTTCGTCTAATTTATTTTATCACTACTGCTCTCAAAACGATGAAAAGGGGAAATATCGTGAGGAAACCGGCACGTCAGAACCAAAAGTACGATGTGTCATCCAGCAAACCGCACTGGGCCGCGTCGTGGACATCACACCCCATTCGCTCCCATAGAGAGAAGGCCTGTGTCCTAACAGTGGTAACTTTATAGCCTGATTATAAATGCTATGCTTATAAACCTCCCTATGGGTGACAGAGACAACCCTCAGAACTTTCTCTAAAAGTCCATCGCCGTATTAAGAGGGTTTATCCTAAAAGTTGGCAACGTCGCAAATAACTGTCAAAACATTACCGGTTTTGATTAATTTGGCAATATTACTGTATAGAAATAAGAAATGAGGCTATCTAGGGAACTAGAATATTGATTATGGAATGCAATAATTAATGTATTTGGAAACTTTCCAAATGCCTTTTTTACGCCATAAACGGGTACAACATCAAATTCAATGTTACAATTGCAATTCATTATTAATATTCTAGTTCACTAGTTAGCCGCATTTCTTATTTCCATACAGTAATATTGCTATATTAATCAAAACAGGTAAAGATTTGACAGTCATTTGCGACGTTGGCAACTTTTAGGATAAACCCTCTTAATGGCCGCCAGGTAAGAGCTGTGTACATGGGTTTCGCTTCTATACACTTTCATTACTCTATGACCCACTGAATACGGTGGGAGCGGTGAACAAGGTGAACAAAAGAGGGGCGGCGTCGCGCAACTCGCTTGTTTATCGGCGACGCGTCAATCAACGCTTCCTGTGATCGGAATGAGATGTTGGAAACTGTGGAGCGAATGTTGAACATGCTGAAAGCGAGTTCCATTTGTTTTCGCTACGTGGAATGTGAATGTAGTCGATTTATTTGAATCGATACTGCGTTTCCACCAGAGATGAACGAGGAACCGTACGAGGGATGTGTGTGAAATTAGCCAATAACTTAGCTCAAGCTGTAATTGGTTACTTTCACACACATCCCTCGCTACGCATTCCCGCTCATCTTTGGTGGAAACGCAGCCTCAGTATAAGAACTCACGGAGCGATTTTCACCCGCTCCCGCCGCTGTGGCGGGACCGCAAACACTCGTACGAACACGTTGTACATGGAAATATAGGTAGTCAATTTCACGACGCGGTTTAAGCCCGCGGCTTGCGCGATTGTTTGCGGGTCCCGCTGCACCCGCCACCGCGGTGGGCGCGGTTGAAAACCGCTCCGTGAGGTCTTAGCCTTACTTGTCATGCACTTTTATTTCTCTTCCTCTTTTTTACCTTAAATCATGTTGGATATCATTATGTTTTGAGGTCCATGCAGCTATAAGTAAGAGCGCTGTCATTATTTTTTCATTGTTTTGACTCATGGCTTTTTGAAATTGATAATGCGCAGGATGTTTTTCAGCAATTTTATAGAAAAGCTGGGTGAAATATAAAAGTTAGAAAGTGAGTGGCTTAAACTTGGATAACTTCGGACTTTGTTTTTAGAGATGCATATTATTTATCTTGTTGAACTTATACGGATACGATAAATGTCAAACTACAACATGAAACAAATTAAAGCAAAAAAAGAAAAGCTAAGATTTCAAAATAATGTCTACAACTCTGTTAAAAACAAAACACTGAAAAATCCTTCACATTTCCCTCCTCAAATCTCAAAAACACCATAAAACAATAAAACCCATAGCTATTTATTCCTCACGGCACTTCCACACTATTACGACACACCACCGCCGCACCGGCGCCTATGAGGCCAGGGGTTCAAAACTGAAAGGTTTTGTGACATTTCGCGATGTTTAATATTTTGTTATCTTTGCATTGTTTCCTGTGAGGGCGGGAATTTCATGATATCATTAGCTGTCTACTGATAAATTTTATTTTTTCCTGTAAATGGTTATTTTTCAAACCGCAGAAGCAGGTTATATAGCGGGACATTCCTAATAAATATACTTGTCTAAATAATTACCTCGCAATCATGATGAAACGAGTGACATAAATTTAATTTAAAAAAAAATGCCTTGCAAGATTTTTCCTAGCTTGGTCGGGAGCAAAAACTTTAAGAGTCCATAATACCTCAAGCTCAAATTCACTCCATCCCGCATGATACTGCTCGCGGAATGAGTGAGAATGAGCGGCGGGGAGAAGGCTCCAAGGCGCCGATAGGTTAGGTTTTTTTTTTTATGGCGTTATAAAGCGTATAAAGCGTCTGCTTTATACTTAGTTCAGATATTATGCAAAGTTTCATGATCTAATTTGAATTCTTTTTTTTAGACCAGCGGTTTATTGTTCGGTTTGGGGGTAACTTGATAGAATTTTTTTTTTGAAGATTGTTTTTTTTTGTCAAGAAAATTTTATGGAATCGTGTTTTCATCGTACTTAACATTATTCCTCAACTTACCATATATTTTTATTTGTTACTACACCTGGATAGGACCGGACTGCGCCTGGTGACGGGGACCATCACGGGCCACTGCTCGCTGAACAAACACTTTCACACAATAGGCATAACGGACATTCCTCTGTGCAGGGCGTGCATGGAGGCTGAGGAAACCGTCACGCACGTGCTATTTGAATGCACAGGAGTCACCCTTATTAAAACACAGACCCTCGGGACACCCAGATCTTTCACAGATGTTCTGAACAGACCAGGAGATTTAATTAACTTCTGGAGGGAGATGGGCTGGTTGGAGTAACCACCAACGGCCGCTATGGCCCACGCACAATGGTCCACTGAAGGACTAAGTGCGGAAACCAAACCCCATAACATAGACCATATATTTATTTAAAAAATGTATGCTGTAGTATTTTCGATATAACGGAGGATCATGCTAAGCAATTTGAGGTATTATAGACTCTCCATAATCGTCAACATCAACATCAACAAAACAGTAATAGTATAATTGATGGTCAAAAAACACTTAATCTTTATTACACCAGCTCCCGATTTCGATCAACAAATAAACTTAGACAGTGATGTATGTAGGCATTCCACAAATTACTTAACTTTCCCTCTTTGCCTCTCAATCGACCTAAGTGCCAAAAAAAAAACAATTTTTCCTAGCCCACACTATTCCCTAATCTAATTCCAGAAGCTTCTCCGCTGAAGGTCATTTTTACCAAAACAAAATTAAGCCCACAGGGTTAAGGGCGGTCAAAAGTATAGTCGCCGACGTAATTCCTTTACCAGTTTTGACAACATACATACATAACCAACATCAGGCCTGTAATAACCGAAGTGTTAGCCATTGGTGGACCTATCTTAACAGTACTATTAATATTTGGGGGCGAGCCGATTGCCAACAACTGTGCATAAATCAAGACTCCGGGCTGCTACTGAGAAATTCCTGAAAAAAAATCTCAGTAAACTAATGTCGAAACTATCTAAATATCACATAGTCAAAAAGACTTCGTCGTTTTATGATGTGCAAGTGACATTTAACCATAGAGGAAGAAAAGAAAGGAAGGGGTAAAGGAATTTCGAGGTTGACCGTGCCTATGTCCTCGGAAGGCTATCGAGCTTAGTAACATAGTCCTGGAGATAAGCCAAGACCATGTTGTAATGGATTTTGCAATTGATTTATTATTCGGGAAGAATTTCTCAGGATCATTGACTTTCGGTAATGATTATGAAGATAGTGCCAAAAAAAACAATGTGTTTTGTTTGGTAATCTTGGTGTGAAAGAATTACAGACAGATTGGCGATTCTATTTAGACGATTTGGACATTAATTTGCCACAATATTGATATTACTGCCGAGCCATTTTAAATTTTAATCGCCTAAATAAATATTATTTATGTACATACAGTTAAAATACATAGAGAAACGACATATAACTTTTGAGTACAAATGTGATTATTATTTTTCATTCGAACGATCGAGTTCATCCGTCGTTGATGACAGCGGCCCTTAAACGAAAAGATGATAAAAATAAAAAGACAGTAATGATTTTAATGTTACTTTGAAACAACCCTAATTGTATCAATATTATTATCCACCATGCCACCAAAAAAATTGTTCTATTTAGGTAGGTTTCAAGCCATATCTACATATATGGCTCGAAACCACAGCCGACCTTGACCATTTGACCCTGCCCTTAACACAGATGAATTTCGTGTTCTGAATGAAGTCTATTTGACCTCAGAATTAAAACCACTAAGCCCACCATTCCTGCAAAATTCCCAATTCAGTATTCATTCCTCACTTAGCCAAAACGTTTTGCTCAAAAAGCAATCTCCATTTCCCTAGCACCAGGGTCAGGGACAAAAATAAACCAGGTAAGCTAGACGGTAGACTGTCCAGATATAGTCGACCTTGAGAGGTAATACGTTATCGATTGCGCAGTGCAGACCTCTCGGCGCCGGTCGCTTTCACTCCCACCATTATATCTATTGCGAATATGTTTTTATGATCGAAATAAAATCGGTTGGATGTTTTTCGAAGTTTTGTTTGGTTTCTGTGATTCGGGTTGATGGCATTGCTGATTTTGTGTGATTGATTGAAGGTCTATTTATATGTGTGGAAAGTCTATGCAAAACGTTTTAGATTATTTTCTGGTAGAATCGAAATTCTAATGAGAAGTTTTATAAAGAAAGAAAGAAAGAAAAGTATTTTTTGGGACATATGAGATCTCAAATTAAACTTAGTAGACTCATAGAAACAAATAAGATAAAATATAAAACAAAGTAAAATGAAAATAAAAGCTGAAGGTCCTGTACGAGGCAAAAGGCTTCATGGCTATCTCAGCATGATGCTGTGACATTTTTTTTTAATAAACGTCCCAGCGCTGGTATTCTGATAGGACTCGCAGTGATGTCTGCGGATAGAATACAGAAAAAGATAATTAAATTAAAACAATAGACGAGTAAAATAACTAAAATTATTGTTTTTATTAAAATTATTGTAATCTGTGTGTTTATGGTTTCACAAATGTGTGCGGACAGGCGCGACTTGGCAGTGCGACGCGATTCTGATAGAACAATTTCCATGAAGTTTTCATAGAAATTAGTCTACTAGAATCGCATCGAGACGTCACGACATGTTTTCTGCATAAGGTTTTTTTTTTGACATTTTAAACGCCTGCATTTAAAAAGCAGACTACCAAACTGGCCACTAAAAGCCAACAATAAAGAAGCCACAATCACTAACAATGAACTCCATATAAATAAATTAGTATACTTTTATTTAAATAACACATAAGGCATTCAAATCCTGGCGCACAATGCTTTTATTGCCCAAATCTTCCGGCTTTACTCCTACCGTGGTCTCGGTGACAGGAAAGCATTAAGTGCCGGTAACATTGAAACTCTGTGGGCTTATAATGAACTATTCTGGGTAATAAAACATTACATTAAAACCTCTTTTATGCTTAGAGACGGTTTCTTCTTTAATTATGATCCGGGAAAATCCGGGGTTATAAGAATGTTGTGGTGTGAAAGTTTAGTGTAAAAGGTTTTATGAAAATATAAACCTAATACTTATACGTACACACATTTTAACTCGATGTATTGCCGTAATCTTTTGATTACGTAAAAAAAGATTTCACAAACTCACAATATTTTTGAACGACCTTTCTAACGATACCCCACAACATGGGGTAGACGAGAAAAAAACATCCCACTTTACGTGTAGGGGAGATACATTAAAAAAAATATTTTTCTTAATTTTATTTTACCACTTTGTCGACATGATTAATTATGTATACATATGCCAAATTACAGCTTTCTAGTACTAACCGTCTCTGAGCTAACCCGCGGACAGACAGACGGACAGACAGACAGACAGACGGACATGGCGAAACTATAAGGGTTCCTTGTTTACTACGGAACCCTAAAAAAATACCTGTCAAATATTTTTTTCAACATCCTTATTTCATTTCATTAATATTACTGTGGATCAGATCCATCTAAATAAATGTTTGTCCTTCAAACATCAATTGAGAGTTCGGTACCGATGTTCGGTTTAGATGTGCCTGTTACTCAACTTGGCGAAATTGTTATACACATTAAATATGATGTTATTTTCTTGGAATAAATATACCATGGTGAGATTAAATCCAGGCTGAAAACTTGCTGTGCCTAGAAGTTTTCAGCTAAAATTACAGGCTAACAACCTGTTACGTCTAAACAAACAGCTTTGAAAATGAGTCGTTCTCTACTATCAAGTAAACAACATTAATAACTTTAAATAATTCCCCGGTGGAAAAACTGGCGAAAACCCGGAATTGTGACGTGTAGTGCCGTCGCATCCGGTGGCTATGAAAAATGGCGTCGGCTGCATTTCCGGCCGGTCACCGATAATGGGTTTACCTTGCATTTTATGGCGTTTTGTGCTCGTATAAACCGTTATTTTTTCGAGGGTAGTTGTAGTTTTGCAATACCTGCCGATATCTTTGCGGATGATTGCGCTTTTCGTGCAAACGGATTTTACACTAGGTTTGTCAATATTCAGTGCAGTTTTTGTGGGTTTAATAAATCATCCGTTAGTGTTGGATTGAATAACGATTTATTGTGAGAATGTTCCGTGAAAAATGTTCGAAACTTATCAGTTTCGGTTACCGATGCAAAAACTCGCAGCCAACGTTTCAAAACACACACCGGGGTAGAAGCACTGTTTTTATAATAACAATGGATTAACCAACAAAACTGCTTTATTGGAGTTCACCAGTTTCGAAAATGATGACGATACTAAATCTTACTAAGCAAAACGATGGCATAACAAGCTCACATAAACTTGCATCTTGAAGTAACTAAACCAAGGAAGAAACCTACACTTAATCAAACTCAAACTCAAAGCTTTTATTTCAATAAAACCAATTAAAGGCACTTTTGAATTGACAAGGAGTCAGAAAGTCCGAAAGGTTGCTTGGAAGAGATCGCAGAAAACGATTAGGCCGCCCATTGAATGTTTTGTAGTGTTAAACGGTGAAGAAAAATACCTTGAGGAAACTGCATGCCTGAGAGATGTTTCTCGACGGCATGTGAAGCCAAGTTAGAGGCCCATGGGGCGGCTTGAAAACTCTGATACCAGGTTAGTCACTAACAACACGAAAAGAAGAAGAGTAAATAAAATAATTTAATTTTTTTTTTATTGTTCAATAAAGTATATTTAAATAAATAAAGAAGATAGATGCCCATTCCAAAGCGGGGTAGGTTTTAAACTACAGTCTTACAAGCAGTCTCTCTTACTCCCACTGATTATGTATATATTCGTCCTTGTTTTCCAAACATAAAGCCTACTTTAAACAGCAGATAACCTCAACTCATTTCAGCATCGCTTAAACCCCAACTAAGTAGCACGATGGTAAATCATCCCCGGCGCCATTCCGTCGTCATAGCATGCCATTTTTTATGCTCCCCATAGACGTACCATAGATGCCTGATCCCGAATAACGTTAGAGGGTTGAAATTGGTATTTTATGAACGGAAGCGAGTTATATGGCATAGAAAATTGGTCGAGTATTCGACGTTTTAAAAATAGTTCTTTGGAGTGTGTTAATATGATTGTAGAGTGAGGTATTATGATACCTACATTTCCACAGACGGTTAAGTATCTAGTTTACTCTCACTTTATATCACCAATGTTTCAGCACTGAATGACGCTCAACTTTTCTTGTATTTCATGTTATTATGAATGCGTATGTCACCTACGAGTGTTAATAGACTATATTTTCACGTTCAATTCTAACATAGTGTGTAAAGAGCTCTTCTGTTTTAGGGGCTAACGGGCTGCGTAGCGATTCCCAAGTTCTCAAGCAATAAACTGTCTAGAAATATCAAAAATGTCAGTGAAATTAAGTCACTTTTATTCAGGGCTAAGTACAAGGTAATTAAACCTTATGAGGCAATCGAAAGCTTTACTTTTGACGTGAAATGTGAGCCAATTTCAGAGCATTTCGGCAAACAGATTTTTTCCTGAAACCAAACACTCTCATTTTTAACGACGCTCTTGACCAACGTTTGTCATAAAAGTGAACCCTCACATTTAATCCTCGTTGGCCAAACGCCGCTTGGCGCCAACGAGGCGAGCAATCTCACGAGTGCCTGCCGAGAGTTATCGACTGTCTTTTCGATACATTAGGGTATCCCTTGCAATATCGTAAACACTCCATAAATAACGTGCATGTAGGTTTTTGTAATGTCTTATTTTAATCTTGGATGCTTTCCTTAAGAATTGGTGAGAAGTAGCTCAAAATCGAGAGAGGTTAAGGACCTGGGGGAGGCCTTTGCTCAGCAGTGGGACAAATCAAGTTTAAAAAAAATTAAAAGCAAAAAAAGCTTTAAAAAAAAGCTTTTATTTAAATGCTCTAAAAATAAGAAAATACATTTTCTTTTAAAATTTTAACTATCAACTTATAACCTCATTATACACAATTTATATGATCATAAAAGCTTATCGCGCGATTTACTTGTGTAAATAAACTAGTACCTATTTAATTGAGTAACTTAATCTGCTAAGTTATTTTTTTTTTAAATTTCATGTTAATTAAATACTTATAGGTACTTACACGACAAGCTTTTATGATCATTTATATTGTGTAAAGTGTATAATGAGGTTATAAGTTGACAGATAAAATTTTAAAAGAAATTTTATTTTCTTCTTTTTAGAGCATTTAAATAAAAGCTTTTTTTAAAGTTTTTTTGCTGAGTCTGTTCATCTCATTCAATGCATCAACGGAGCTTATAATCACCATCTTTTTTTGACCTGCATTTTTATTCTCAGCGAACCCTTTCTTTTAATACCCATACTATAGGAAAGCATAAAAAACTTTAAAAGTCCACCATATTGGATTAAGAGTGATGTCAGAATATTTTTCTAATTATTCTGGGCAAGCCCTTTCATTTGATACCCTTATTGCAGAAGTGCATAAAAAATTACTATTCCGCCATCTTGGATGTTCCGCCATATTGGATTTAGAAAGTCATCACATTATTTTTCGAGTTACTCTTAACAAGCCCTTTCATTTGATACTCATATTGTAGAAAAGCATTCAAAATAACTATTCCGCCATCTTAGATGGTCCGCCATATTGGATTTAGAATGACGTCACACAGCTTATCGTGTATTGTTATCCAAACTAAACGTGTATACAAAATTTCAGCTCAATCGGTTGAAGATATATTATCTGCTTCAAAATTGAGTAGCAAGATTCCACCAGAACAAACATACTGCATACATACATTGCAAGTTAAATAAAAGCTTTTAAAAATATTTAAAAATGGAAGGTGTCAATTAAGAGTCCTATTTTATTTTTTACGGATAATCATGATTATTGACGCTGTAATTTTGAGCAGTAGTAAAATATTTTAAATATTTGATTATAATAACAATAGTGCCATTCTCTTTCTTGTAAGTTGGAGTTATACATTATTTTCGTGTAATTTGCTAAATTGACGCGGAATTGAAAATACTTTAATTTTATTTATTGTAATTTTGTCTATATTGAGAAACGAATACTAATGAAACGTATTAATTGTGGATAAAGTTTTATATCATATTACTTAGTTTATTTGATAAATTTGTGTTTATTTGGAAAATAATGGACGATGAATCAAGACATTTATTGCTTTTCTTTACGATTTTTTCCGTGAAAACTCAAGGAATTTAAAGAAATTCTAAAAATCCAATAACCAAGTAAAACATTCAAGTTATCTTTTGGTCATTGTCGCTTTTATTAGAATTGAATGAAATGATGTGAATTTGAGCGTCAAAGATTCATCACCAACGTTTTTTCTTGTAAATTGAATTCGTAAAATAGTTATAGTAAATTACACGAAAAGAAAAATTAAATGTGTAATTCAAACTTACAAGAAAGAGAATGGCACTATCGTTATTCATAATTAAATAATTAAAATATCATACTGCTGCTGAAAATTACAACGTCAAAAATTACAACGTCAAAAATTTTATAGGACTCTTAAGAAAGATCATGATTGGTTAAACTTCACCTTATGACACTTAATCAAAGAATGTTAAGACCAATTTGGCAACCAGCAGATTTTAAAAATTATTTCGCCAGTAGTATGCTATATTATTACTGGTGTAAGCTAGTAAACCTATACGATAAAGTTCTTTTTTTTTAGCTCGGCCACTGAAAGAAAAATTTATTGCCAAAGATTGTAGAGGTCTACGAACCAAGGCTTTCTTTATATGATCTTTATTTTTAAATGGATAACATATTTTTTAAATCTTATTTCTTAGATAATTTACGTTATTAGATTATTGTGATCATGAAATTAATGACAAAAGACATAAATATAAAATTATTTTATTTCCAAAAACACAACAGTTCCTATTAAATTATGCCAGCATAATCGTCCAATCCATTGGTACTTAAATCCTCCCCTTCAGAGCACAGTCCAACCCTTTCAAGATGCGCCATAAAGCATTCAAATCGACAAAAGCGGAGAGCTTAATTCGCATGCGCGCTACGGATGTCCTGTGACCGGATGTGTAGTGTGTAATGTGCAGTAATACAAGATAAAACCGGGTGGAAAAGACAAAACAACATCATTGATAGAACTGTGCCAATTTAGTTTTGTTTTCAAATAATTGTTGAAGTTTGTGCCAAATTGTGGCTCGCATAGATATGCTACGGTTTTCTATAAGAAGCAAAGTAACTATGTAGTAGCTTAGCAGCTTGTGCTGTCAAGGAAAAAAGGGTTATATCTGAAGAAGGGAATTGTAATATAGCAGCAGTTAGGTATGATACTTGTATTTGATTCTCGATGTATTGCAGAAGTCATCAATAGTCTTATTCTCTGAAAGTGTTCGTAGACTTGCGTACAATTTGCCAAGGATAAAACCTAAAACTACTAATAACTATAAAATAAATAAGGTATCATTTCAGGGCAAAAAATGCATTATTTGATTCGCTCCTGATTCTGATAAGCTTGTGACAATGTAAAAAAATATGTGTCATTTCAATGAAACAACAAACTTGTTTCACTGCCCCACAGCACTGTGCCGGAAGCAGACACGAGGTTTGGGCGGGCGCCGTGCACGCTTCCGAAATACATTTGCATATGCGACAAAATATTCATGCGTGGGCGGGCTAGCAATTTGTCCTAACATGCTTCTCTGTAATTTTATTAACCAGACCTAGATAAATGCGAAAGAATATGTTAGACTTTTTGGGACCGTTTAGATTAATAGGAGTTGAGCTTTACCTTACCGAGAGCCGTTCGTAGTAAAATGTTTTGGTTACCTGCAACAAGAGAAAAAGTTTGTTAGATTTTTTTTTTAAAATAAGAAATACGAGAGTGTAAGATTAATGTTAGTTTTGAAGATCCATTATTGTAAGGCGTTTTTAAATCCTTTTGATGGATTGTTATAAAGAAAATGTTTCGTGATTTTCTGCCTAACATCACATTATCAACAGTATTTCATGACAATTGAAAAATCAAAGTAAAGCCATCTTCCACTTAACCTACCAAATCAACTAAATATCTACATAATTATTTTCTTACCTATCTTTTACTATTGATGATAAGAATAGAAACCCCCATTTTCCTCACAATTCTTTATCAATCGGACATCCAGTATAATGAATAACATCGTGGTCCTCATTTCTCACACATTGTTTCCTCTCTCACAAAGGTATACCGTATATGGAGCGAGTAAGGTATACCTTTGTATATGGAGCGAGCTTCCTGTCTTCGTCAACTTTTCATATTATCTCTTCTGCACCATTAGTTGGCAGAACTTATCAATTATTTATTATGTAGGGAGGAGGTGAAGTTGTAATAATGTGTGTCCTACATACTCGTATATTTTGTTTCATATGGCATCTTAAATGGTGTAGAGGTGTGCGAGTTTTGATAGTTACATCGAGCTCAAAAAAAAACAGGATTTTTCCCATATCCATAGGTATGTTTTGTCTAACTTAACACATAACAGTACGACTTGTTTCCGCGAAGGGATGGGCAGAGGTATACATATAGTAGATTCATCCACATTCCCATGTAATACGGGGCGAGAGGGGAGGGATGTTTTGTGTATAAATGTTTTATTTGAAATGAAGTTTTAAAATGGGAAATAAGTAAGAAGATTTCCAATTACATAAATTATGGTAAAATATACAAGATTTTTATATCATGCATTTTCTGTTTTTGAGTTCCATTGGCTCTATGTACATTGAAACTATTCCAACCAGCTTTGAATTTCAATTATTTAGGTCTTAAAACGAGCCTTGTCTAGAGCCAAATAAATAAGTACGAGAGAGACATAATTAAAACACCAAGTCGGTTAATTAACCAGTCAGTCAGTCATGATTAGTTCAATTACCTAACACAAAACCGGTTATGTGATAACCACAGTCAGGTAACGTTCGTTATCCGGTTAACTGAAAATTCGTTCAGTTACATCAAAGCTCAATTTCGCTGTCAGCGTCGCATTAAGAATGTATGCCGTCCACCCTTCCGTTGCATTGCTATACAGGCTGTTGTCAAACTTGCGAGGATTAATAGAGAATGTTTTTAAGTTAAGTTACTGGTGTTTGAAACTTTTAAGTGTGCGATAAAAAAAGTTTAAAGCTCCAATTTATTTGAAACTTAAGTTATGTGTCGATGCTAAGAATGTCGTTGAATGAGTCATAAAATTAAACAAAAAGACTAATTGAGTGTGTCTGAAAAAAAGGAAATGCAATGAAATTTTTCGTCGGTTACTAACAAAAAATTTGCTGTTTCATAGAAAAGTGCAATAACAAAAATTTCATTGCAGGGGGTTTCAGAATCATGTACTGAATCCATGGTAACAGGCTTCGCGTCAATGTCCCTGCCACCCCGAATATTTGAATAATTTCAGAAAACAAATAGGAACAAATCTCATTGTCATTGAAAGGTGTTAATACGACAATTTTTTTTCCCACTATTATTGCAATAGCTTGCATTTTTTTCACCGTCTTGCTCGCGAACTCTTAGGGACAGCGCAGCCAGAACGGAGCGCAGCGGAGAGGATTTTATTAACGCACTTGAAAATAAACTTTAAAATAAAGTGCATAAATGCTTGAACCTGACAAAAAATGCTCTCGCGTCCTCGAAGATACGCGCGATCATACGCGATCCGTAAAGAGAATGCCCGAGACCGCGCGGGGATTATTCCTCTGTGTCTGCGCTGACCCGAAGTGTCTGCGCTACTTACGAAAACGCAGCAATGATCTTCCACTGTTACTAAGTCACAAACAAACTACATCCTGTACACACAAACACACCTTTCGCTTTAATCGCATTTTGTATAGTTAATAAACAATGAATTTGTGAACTCGTTACCAAGGCGTGGTCGAGTATTCGTTTATATTGTTGTCAATAATTAATGACATACGTGTTAGAAGTTGTGATGTCATTAATTTGAGGGGTGACTTTCAGGAGTTGCGGGGAAAATTGGTGATGTAACTGCTTTAATTAGAATGTAGCTTATTTCTAAAAGTAACGTAACATAACATTACGCTGGTATCCCCCGTAGGGTTGGTAGAGGTGAACCTATATAGTAACACTCACATTTCGACAGTTATGTTTCAGCCCCATGTGGTGGCGAGCCTATTGCCACCAACCGGGCATAAATCCAGACTCCGGGCTGCTACTGAGAAATTCCAGATGGAACCCCAATAACACTTTACCTGACCCGGAAAATCGAACGCAGGACTAGATTCAAGACAATAGATTTTAGTCCTAATTTGATTACGATTCTGCTATTTTCTTTATTACGGCACTAGTTACTCCAAAATGTTGAACTACAAACTATATTCAGTGTTTTCCACTTCAATTTCGTTGTAAATAAATTCTTTCTATTTTTTCATGTGTCTGCACGCTGTGTTAGCGTAATTTCAGCGAAAATATTTCATGATTTTTCCTGAAATTATGCATTCAAACATTTTAATTTACGATGTGTTAAGTTTATGAATTGCTGCTCGTGAAATCTTTTCAGGTTTTTCAGAGTAAATTATGACGCGGTTTTGCACATTTGTAAGGTTTCAAAAGTGACTAAAGTGAATTAGTTTTCATACGTTCCTTCTTATTCTGAAATAAAAGTTAATACAAGGCAACAGGACTACGATGCGATGATGAATACTTACCATGGAATTATTAACTTTCGCACTACTGATTGTGGTGACCGATATTCGGTGAAACCAGCTAAATGCAGGTGGGAAATTGGTTCCAGGCTGAGTTAAAAATATTGCACAGTATGTACTCCCTTTCTACCCATATCATATTTCACACAGTCCATCCATCGTTTCTTTGGTCTTCCCCTGGTCACTTGCTATTGGTCTCAGGATACCATTTTGGACTCTTTGCAGGTAGAGTATATTGGTTTTGCTGGCAACGCCCCACATTTCGATCCCGTAGGTCCATATTGGCTTAAGGACCGAGTTGTAGATGGTTTGTTGTCTACTGAGATCACAGAGTTTCTTCCCATGAGCCAATACAGGTTACAGAAGTCGTCTCCAACTTGTATCCTCTTTTTATTCTATACATTTACATAACACCACACATGCTTCTTAGCAGCCTCATCTCAGCTAAAAGTTTCAGGCAAAGCAAACTAAAATAAAACCTATAAGTACTTGAATGTTTAAATAAAACTAAACTGGAACAAAAGTGTAGTGCGTATGACACTTCAGTTAATGAGTTGCGAACTCGTTGGGACATGTTTACAAGTAGTTACATAAGTACATGTTGGCGGTTTAATTAACTTTGTCACTGTGCCAGGACTGTTTGTTAGTTGGGAAGGGGTTTTGTTGTAATTATGGAGAATGGTCAGGAAGATGCAGTGTTCAGGAAACTTTAGGTAAAAAGCAAAACAGTGATAAAGTCCACCAATAGAAGTGTTACCGATACGTAAGCTTAATAATAGGACCCATCCCTACCTTTAAGCCACATTTGTTTGTACTGTATCAGGCAGCCAAAATCAATCTGCCTAGCCTTTTCCCAACTATGTTGAGGTCGGCTTCCAGTCTAACTGGATGCAGCTGAATATCAGTATTTTACATGGAGCCACTGCCTATCTGACCTCCACAACCAGAACCTGGATAATACATTACCTATTGCTAAGACTGGTTGTCCCACTTTCGGGCTTCTGATGACCCTTAACGACTGTCAAAGATCCACGAATGACGGCCGGGACCAACGGCTTAACGTACTTTCCGAGGCATGGAGGAATCTCAGTATTTAAAGTTGGTCACCCATCCACGGACCAACCACGGCAACCGTAGCTTAACCTGATGGATCGACCAGTGCGGCTGTTCTTACTTAGCAACGAGCTTCAGTCAGCTAAAAGTTATTCAAAAATACAGGCAAATTAGATTTTTTTCCTCTAGAATTTCTGGGATATATTTATTGCAGCTGGTAAATAGGCAGAGAATACCGAATCAACTGTCAGAGCCATCACTATACCTTCCCATAAGCTAAGCTATAAGCATCCCTTTACTGAATAGGCACTTCATAACCTCAGTTGGTAAGTACAGGGTCTTATGATGGATGACGCGAGTGAATGATTCACGTTTATTGATAATAATTAAGTGCACAAACAAGCAATGAACTTGATATACTGTAATTATCTGATGAAATGGCCTGTTAAGTCGATAAATAGTATATATATTTACGGTTACGTGTTTACTTGGAACAAGTGTTAGAGGAAAAAGTGGATAGTAAAACTGTTGAAAAAATTGGGATGTTTTTTTTGTATGAAGACGAGATTTATGTTATTTCTTTTTCGTGTGGTTAATGACTAACCTGGTATCCGTGTTTTTATGCCGCCCATGAGCCTCTGACTTGGCTTCACATGTCGTCGAGAAATATCTCTCAGGCGTGCCGGTTACGGATGATTATACAATACGCACATGAATCCGAAAAGTCAGAGGTGTGTGCCTTGGGTTCGAACTCGAGACCTATGACTTGGCAGTCTGACGGTCACACCACTAGACTATATCTGCTGCTGATTGAAGTTAGAAGCAATAGTTAGAAAAAAATATTAAAAAAATAATTATCATTTAATTTAATTATATCCTAACCACATTGTCTAACGGTTTCCTTTTTTTTTTCAACAGATTTAGTTTGTTTACTATAAATTTTGTCAACTGTAACTACAGACATTAGAGCTTGCATGCGCTTCATTAACTGCATATTTTCATCATAAACCAATACAAGTTAACCAGTTAAAACAGCTTTTAACATCCCACAACTACAGTTCAACTTATCGTTTAAACTATCCTCTAACACTGAACCTAACTACTTGACAGTAATGCACAAGTTAGACATCTGTCTGGCCTCTTACTGTAGCTAGGGAATTAAGTTTGGTAGTGTTGTAAACTAAGATAAACTGCGGGTTTTTGTTACTACACACCTTCTTAAGTACTAAGTTTCTTAGAGTTTAAAAGAATATTAATATTATTACTCGGTA
Organism: Agrochola lota; assembly: GCA_947364205.1. Lineage (NCBI taxonomy): Eukaryota > Metazoa > Arthropoda > Insecta > Lepidoptera > Noctuidae > Agrochola > Agrochola lota. The sequence goes on from OX376228.1 coordinate 18,787,032, forward strand.
CGTCCTAAGAGGTACATAATATAATGACGTTATTGGTGATGTTCAGCACTACGCACCTGACCTTTCTGAAGGTCAGGTGCGTAGTGCTCACAACCAGCGTTCGTGTATGTCCATAGATCTATGAACGTAAACGAAAATAAAAGAAGTATGTAAATATTTAAAAAAGAAAAGTTTTCCCTCCCTTCTGCAAGTGTTTTTATTGTTAGACACCAGCTAGTACACACGGCTACACATCAAGCTATATAATTCCAGTTTACGCTGACCTCGCATTGTACGGAAAACCTATACAATGCGAGATCAGCTTATACTGGAAATGTATAGCTTGATGTGTAGCCGTGTGTACACAGAACCTACGTAATTTATATACCATTGTATAGATTACTAAATGGAGATTAATTCTGTACTTTAAAATATATATATTATTGCAGCAGAAACGAAAAATATATCAAAATAATTTAAAAAAAAAATCCCGTCAATCAAGTATGAAACCTGAAAACATTATAGCTTGCGGAAAAATCAAATAATTGTTTTTTTTTTATAGATTTGTTTAGTTAGCCATAGAGGGAACCCTATCGAAAATACAGCCTTCTTAGCTCTCATAGTTTTCCTTTTAATTTCGTTATATATACTACTTATGTGAATTTTTTTACAAGTCCAAGTACAACCATTTAGCTAGAAGGGGGGGAGGGACACTTGACTCTAACAAAAAATTTCAGTTAAAAGCTTAATATTTCGCAAACGGATCCCTGAATCCAAAAATGATTTCGACAAACTCACAATATTTTTTAGAGATCTTTCTAACGATACCCCACAACATTGGCTTGATGAGGAAAAACCCACTTTACGTGTAGGGGAGGTACCCTAAAAAAATATTTTTTTCTTGATTTTATTTTACCCTTTGTCGGTATGATTAATATGGTATACATATGCTATATAATTACAGTTTTCTAGTACTAACCGTCTCTGAGATAAGCCGCGGACAGACAGACAGACAGATGGACATGGCGATAATTACTATAAGGGTTCCTTGTTTACTACGGAACCCTAAAAACTTACTAATATAATATCTTTAACTATTTAAATTTCCAAATTCGACCTTCTTCCATTACCTAGCAACCAACAAAGCAAACTTAAATAGTCTTTGACAGTACGTTAAGACTGCGAGGTGAGAAATTTTACCCATATTGATGGGTAACATTTTGGAGCGTTATGAGGCGTGCACTTTTGAATATATCTATACAACTAATATTTTAAAGAGAAAAGATTTGATTTTTTGTATCTTTATTTGTAATCAATAAACTCAAAAACAACTGGACCGATTTTTTAAATTCTTTCACCAGCAGAATGCTATATTATCACTGAGTAACATAGACTATAATTTATAAAGATATCACGCGGGCAAAGCCGCTGGCTGAAGCTAGTACAATACATAAGGTAAGTAAGTAACGAAGTACTCAGTAGACTGGACTTTGCATGATATCCTTTATGCAAGTGATTCGCTCTGTATTGAATATTAAGTCATTAATAATGTGTTTTTGAAATATCGTCCTATAACTATTTTATTTCCCCCAAATGCTCTCCAGCAAGATAATGCCTAACGGAACAGACGATCCTACAATTACGTCCAATCTGCAAGGCCAATTTGGTAGCTAGCCTCAAATCGATACCTCTCTTGTAGTTAAGACCACGTCCTCTCGGTGCATGGCTAAGGAGAAGCATGTTGCCTGAATTAATCTAGGTACATACATATATTTAGAATGATGTAAACAATATTTTGTAACAATTTAAGTTGATTTAAAAGAGTGTCCGTGGACTTTCTTGCCCACTACATAGGTTCCTACTACGCTTTGGTATGGGCAAGTAACTTCATATTTCTGACTGAAAAACTACTTGACGATTCAAAAGTGCCTGTAAATGCTTTGAGTTTGAGTTTAAGTAGCTGCAAATAAGATTGACACAGACCGAGGTCTCTTTTGAAAACATATGTGTACCAGTATCGGAATTTTCGATTTTCTTTTTTCAGATCGCAAAAGCATCACTAAAAATTTGAATTCCTGCAATAATTTAAATTCGATGGGCCACTAAATAACACGGGAAAAGAGATTAAAGGAGAAAACCACAACAGAATGCAATGACAATACGTAGAAAAATGGGTATTATACCTAATATCAATATTTATTCAAAATATATAATAGACGACGTATATTTAGTAACCTAATCCGCTCAACTGTTCTTAAAGAGTCATAAAGAACCCTGAAAGAAATCGACACGTGTTTCACCTCTCAACGAGGCATTGATTAAGATGACCATTGACTTGTTGCGAACCCGGACACGACGTGTTGTCACGTCAAGCGCCGAATGCAGTGTCAATCATTATTGCGTTATTGTGTTTATTTCTTGTTTTATTATTGTGTGTTTATTTATTTTACAATATTTAACACAACGAAATATTTACACTATTGTAGGTAATAACTAACTAACGATACAAAAAAAGGACAATTAGCGCCGAAGTGCTAGTCCGCATCGTTGTCATCCAGAAACGTGCCCAGAAGACTGGCAGCATTGCCACGTTGAATGGCAATGCTAATTATTGGGTCAAAGAACGAGCCAGCCCTCTTAGGTTAGGTTAGCTCAAGAAGTGTCGGCAAGAAATTTCCTTAAAAAGGAGACCGCACTCGGTCCCCAGGACTCCAGCGTTTCGACCCCAAAAAGCTCAAAACTGTAGTTACCCATAAGGTTACAGTATTTGCACTGCTTGAGGGTCGCAGCAACCGCGACAGTGGCGCCAGTACAGCAAAATTACTAACTTCCTATTCAAATCTATGCAATTTTCATTCATTCATTTCATTCAATCATTGTCTTGCCACAGGAATCAAACCATTTGCTACCATCAAGCACTGAAAATGATGAAAGCTCAATTCGGAAGCAATCCTGAAACTGCGTTCAAAGGGAATGTTCGGAACCTCTTTATAAGCCAATCTACGAACGTAATGGCTAGAAACAGGCCTTCCTACGCTGAAGCTAGATTGGGATTAACAGGTGTATTGGAACCTAGACTGTCGTACTGTTAAATTGGGTTTAACAGTAGTTTAGATTAATCAGGGTTTAGTTTTTGAAACTTAATGTGCAAAATTATTTTTGATTTGTTTTCAAAAGCGATTAGGTATGCTTTTTCTACACACTTGATCACGCGTAGCATGAGCACCGTTTTGTCGACGGAAGAGTAGACAAAAATGACGTTCCGTGTAGACAGTACGACGGCAGTAAAGTCGAAAGAGTCAACTGCACTTTTTACGAAATTCACTCTGACATAATTCGACTCAGAATTCTTTGTTTTGTCATAAGAGTTTTTCTGTTTGATTCTCTATTTTTACATATATAAAGACAACTACAACAATTATTCTTAAAATGACGAAGTTCCGTGTTTTGGAACAAAAAATATTACAGTAATATTGGCCTTAACCATTTCTTTGGTATAGCCCTAATAACTAAATGATGTAAAATAGAAGAAGATAGCTTTGTTCTTCTATTAATTATCACAATTTTACATTCAAAACGTTCTTCTGTAAAATCATGATTTTAAGATTTTGTAGATAACCGTTTATACTTTGCGGCCGTCGAGTAGAAAATCAAAGTGTCTTCACTACTTTAGACAACTGTCAGTTCTCAGTGTGATTTTGACAGTTTGGGATAGAAAACTTTCTTCTGAAATAGTCTACGTATACAAGGACCTAGACAAAGATTGTTAGAAATGTAAGACAAAATGACAGTTTGTGGAAAGATTTCTACGGTGCGATGTCAAAAATGGAGAAACGAAATGTCACTTTGTATAGAAAGAGCTATGTCTTTTCTTCGTAGAGATAGAAAGCGTCATGCTACGCGTGCTGGGATTTAAAAATTAACAACTGTTTTAGAAATCTTTCAAAACAAACTTTGTTGTAAAAACTAAAAGAAAAAAAAAGTTTTTTTTTTTACTTCGACGCGGAATCTTTTTATGATATCGCATTAATCTTAGGTATCTTACCTTTAATTATGATTATGGGCTATAAATATTCATTCGCATAGGAATCGATATGTAAAAAAAACACGTTTTAATTCAGTTAATAATATAAAACTCACGTACCAAAGCAATTACAGAGAACTAAGCGCCATTTTATTACCCCTGGCGCTAACTTGCTCGAATTTACTTAATTTTAATCAGTTAAATATCACCCTTATTACAGAGCCATAGAGTTCAAACAATTTGATAGTTAAATTTATAAGGCTATAAAGTATATTCGTTCGGGGAATAGGTACCTGTTTTAAGTATAGGCTGCACACTTGCATTTTAATTTATTTGTAGAAAAGAGAAAGTGTTGGTTTACACGGAATCTAATTTATATAGACCTGTCAGTGAGTTTCGGCACGAAGGACAAACATTAAGACCATTGCTAAAGGATATAAATACATACATAAATTCACGCGTTCTCCCCATGGGGGTAGGGTCAGTGACAGCTCGGCCCGAGTCAACTGGACCCGAATAATAATACCAGAATTTTCACTCTCGGTTAAGGTGATTTGTACGGTCAGGCAGAAAATCGATATGTTAAAATAAACCACAAAAAATAAAAATAAACATTTCAGTTTTTTATTTACGTATAAAGCAGGAAAACATAATTATCTACAACGTCTATTTCAATTATAATACCTACATAATTAACCTACGTTCATTAGCTTTTTAAATAAAAATAATATATAAATATAATATAATATATATATAAATAAAATAATAAAAATATAATAATTTAATAGAAATAAAATAATAAAAATATAATAATTTATTATAAATAAAATAATATACGTTCATTAGCTTTTTATATAAAATATTAGTTTTTTTTAAATTGTCTGGACTAAAAAGACAAGCGTTCCTTTGCTAAGAAAATGGAACACATCTGTTTCAAGTTTCCTATCTCACTCTTGCACATCTTTACAATAGAATCTTGAATCTAGTATGCAGCGACTACAGAGCCACCTACTACGATCCTTACATACTCCTTTTTCTTCGTTTACGTATACATCTTGATATACACGCACGCTGGTTGCGAGTACGCAACTGACATTTCTGAAGAACTCCACCAATAAGGTCACTAAGGATATAAATGACAAAAGATATTTAGTTGTATAATAACTGGCCTAGCAGCCATTCATTATTTCAGTGTCTTTCCAACTATTTATTACGTCCCCCTTTCCTTCAAAAAATTGTAAAATCATGACTGCACATTAAATAATAAATCCGTAACAAATTCAAGCTGAAATATAAAACTAACTCTTATGCGGTTCAATAAAAAACACGGTACAGTATTTAAAAAGGAACTAGTAAGTAATATATTACTTAGGAGCCTTAGGTACGAGGTTTTTACAAATTCCCTGGATCCAATACTGCATTTGCCTGTCGTGCAAATGCAGTATTGGATCCAGGGAATTTGTAAAAACCTCGTACCTAAGGCTCCTAAGTGGGTCGTCTCATTATAAGCCAAACATTTAAAAAAAAACTAGCGACATCTGACATCTTGGCTGATAGTACCAACCTCTCGGAAAATGGGTTGGTACCCATTCTACCGCGCGCGCTTATTGGTCAAATAAAAAAGCATGCGCTTCCCGGTTTCCTGTTACATACTTCCGTCCCTTTTCACGAAAACACTCCCACAGATGGCAAGAAAGCGAGAGGAAAAATGTAAACATTAAAAAAAATAAGAAATAGCCCCACTTGTTTTTCTTTTCATGTTAGTATTTCCCAAAACTTCTCAACCTCAAAACATGGTAGAAGTGCTTCATTCCAAAATTCCCATAATAAATTGCCGCTTACATAACGTTCCTACAAAACCCTTTACAATGGCGGAAACATTCAGCGCTGAAAATATGAAAATAATGCAGGCGGGTACTTCCGGCAGTGCCGCAACACGAATGTATCCCAAATTTGAATGTCTGTATGTAATTTTAATCTCTGCCATGAGCAACCGCGCGGATTTAATTTTGCGTAAAATGGGGGACATAAGTTAAAGGAAAGAGCGGGAAGATATCGAGGTCAGAAACGTTAACCTATGGCTTCTATGCCATGATTTTTATCAACGCTACGTACGTAATGATCTTGTGAAGATGACAAAAATCCGCTGAATGAAGGAAGGATAGAACCGGTTGAAGTTGCGATACTTTGAGGAGGCCTATCTTCAGTAGTGGACGTTTTTCGGCTGAAACGATGATGATGAACGTTGGTGAATACTGATATGATGGCTGGCAGAATAGTATGAAAGAAAAAAGACAATAATATGCTGCATTAACCTCAAATAATATAAGGTATTTTGGTCATTTTTGGTGGCTAATGAATTTTCTGTCGTTTAATTTTTTTGCATATTTTTATTATAATTGTTGTTTTACTAGCTTTTGCTCGCGGCTTCGCCCGCATGGAGGTCGGAAGTTATACCACGAGAACGTGTCCCAGGTCATTGTCTACGCATGTGCCAAATCCGTTCAGCCGTTTTAGCATGAAAGCGTAATTAACAAACAAACTCACTTTCGCATGTATAATATTATTATAGTATAAGGATTCTGATTGTATTACGAGTATGTTCGACCCACAATTTTTCTTGTATGTATCTTTCTTTACATTATTCACCAATTTTTATTTTTTCTGGTCGCTTTTCGCTTTCACAAGTGCCACAATACACACCGAGCACATTTCCCGGTAACACAAATGTTCTTGCTCTAATAATGTTGTAATTAGGATCTGAAATATGAAATTGTTAAACCACTTGGATTTAAATCAGAGAAACGATAATGTTTGTTCTTGAACTGAATGAGAAGAAATTTAAAACATGCATTAAACGCACACTATGTAGACAAGCATACTATAAGTTGGATGATTATATCATAGATAAAAATGCTTGGCTTAATGCTGGTCCTGCTCCACAGCCACTTCGGCTCACTAGTTAAAAAATTTAATGTTTGGAAGAGTTGCTTCCCCTTTTAATTTTTTCTGACATTACCAACTTAATGTTTATTTTTTATTTAAACAAGTTTTAATTGTTGAATACTCCAATGGATAATGATTTTCTTTCTTTTTGGTAGTAACATTTTATTAATCTCTCAAACACATTGCAAATTAGTTTTGTATAATTTAGAAGCATTTTTTCAATTTTTGTAAATGTGAGCACCATGGTACGTTTGTATTTTTTTTTGTTTTTTAAATTTATTAATATGTATGTTGACTTGAAAAATCATGGTAGCTGAGAGTATGTCATGCTCACTTAAATGTCTCGCTGATGGTGGCGAGTGTGTTGGATCATTTGGTTCCCTACAAAATGGTTGAGCTGAATGGTGCTGATCCACGCGTCATGTTCGTGAACGGGCGCCGTCAGTTGTGACTGGTCATCTCTTATCTGCCATGGCTTATTTTTAATCTTATATTTTGAATTATTTTGATTATTTTTTTTGTACATTGTTCTCACATATAGAAGCAACAAGAATAATGTACTCAGGATTTTGTAATTTTCTATATTTAAAAGAGTGTCCTTGGAGTTTCTTGCCCGTTCTTCTCCATAAAGTTCTACGTTTTGGAATGGGCAACTAGCTTCAACTTTCTGACCAACTGACGCGACTATTTGACAATTCAAAAGTGCCTGTAAATGGTTTAATTGAAATAAATGCTTTGAGTTTGAAATACCTGTAGGTACTTTGTTTAAGTGTACCTAAAGGTACTGCAATTACTAATTAGAATTATACAGGTAGAATAACTTAAAAAGCGTTGTCTTGTAAAAAAAGAAAGAAAATAAATAAAGTAAAATCTTTATTTGGACACAGTTCGTGAAACACAAAATACAAATAACAAAATAAAAAAAGTGAAAATAATGTTTTAATAACAATAGTGTGTACCTCACGGCTCCGTCAAAAAGGTTACTTTCTAATTTGTAGTCTGTTCTTTCGCTATTTAAATATGCTTATTTCACGTAGGATACAATAATTGTAAGACCTATATAAATTATTTAAAAGTAAACTAGTCAACGCCCGCTTGCCCTGTGCGTCCATTTATTTTTTAGTAGTCATCGTTATTTATACGACTCATATTATTGTTTTATCATCCTTGGGTTTAATGTCACTTGTACGTCATTCAACTACATTATATTATAATTAATTATAATCCGAACTTAATATTATAAATGCAAAAACGAGTTACTTAATTAAATTTGTTACGCTTTCATGCTAAAACGGCTGAACGGATTTGGATGAAATTTGGCATGTAGATAGACCATGACCTGGGGTAGGACATAGGATACTTTTTATCCCGGTAAAAGCAGACGAAGTTGAGGGCAAAAGCTATTAAAATATAAAGGTCTATTTTACTCTTAGACCAAAGTGATCATTACATAGTTTCAACCTTTGTTATGTTTTAATTTACTGTTAAAACTGCAAGGAATTCCGAGGTTGACTATACTTTTATGCTTTCTTTCACCTGATATGTTAAACCCCATGAATTTACCCCGGAATTTTTGGCTATGTCCAGTCCATAATCGTAAATTAATCTTTTTTGTTTATTCCCTAGGCCTTCCATAAATACACAAGTGGACATTGTGCACGATAATTAATCATTTGTAAACTCGTCTCGTTCAAACTGTTTACGGGATCTATACAAGCAGGGTCTTTCGGCGTCACTTGTCATTTGGGTAGGGGATCATTTGTAAAGGTATTTATTCGCACCTGCGGCTGCTGACCGCGGAGGTGGGCGATATAAATTAATATTTGGATCATGGGTCCGGATGTATGCTAAAATGTTGCTTAGTGCCGATTGTTGAAAGATGAAAAAAAAATGGGAAAACATGAGATTTTTTCCATTTTTTTTTAGCCACTTAGATTGATTCAAGTTTTCTAACAGTTGGTTAGAAAACTTGAATCAAACCAAGTGGCTAAAAAAAATGCAATGCTTAGCAGACCTATTTTTACAAATAAGTCTGCTAAGAAGCCACTTAGTTCCCCTACCCCCCCCCCCCCTTATTTGACCCTTATTTTCTTTTTATTAGGGGTGTAACGAATCGGTTAATGAAGCCGAGAATCAGTTATTCTTTCCGACATTGTGATATTTTTCTTATACTTGTGGACCTAGTAGTTACGGAGATATTGAAGTTCAAACTTTGAACTTCCATTACTATCATATCATATGCCAAAAGGAACACTGTACCTAAGTTTGTTCATTACCTTGCTGTAAAAAGCTGTTAGCAAACATCAACAATACTGACTAACGAATTTTCTAAAGAAAACACTAAAACTCATATAGCTTTTAACAAATAGCCTACTCATAAAATAAACATTTAATACTCAATAAACTTTAAAACGTGCCTTCCCATCAAGTACGTGCACAAACAATAGGCTATAGACTAGCGAATAGCCTAGATGCGCCATCTTAGCGGCCTCGCAACGTCACCCTACCTACTCAAGCGGTCAGTGACCGGACCTCAGATGCACAATTTACGACAGTATAGCTTAAAAAAGCGGCCAAGTACGAGTCGGACTAGCACACGAAGAGTTCCGTACCACCGTACAGGTACAGTATTTTTTATCTCACGAAGCGACGCGCGCTTTATTTGTGGTTACCAAGTCTACAAACACGCTTTGAATGTATTTATTTATTTGTAATGTATGTGTAAGCGCTCGGTACCGTCCAAGACAGTGGCGAAGTCGGAAGTATGTGTGGGAGCATACACACATTCACAGCGTGTTAGTACACTTGGTTACCACAAGTAAAGCGCGCGTCCTTTCGTGACATAAAAATACTATACAATAAATGACAACTACATATTTTATTAAAATATTTTAATAAAATAAACATGTTACTTTTACTTTCCCTTTAATTTTTAACTTTATTTTATTTTTATAATTTCATGATAAAGTGACCATAGAAGTACACACACTCTGTTAAAATTTCAAGTGTGTACCTATTACGGTTCAAAAGATACAGCCCTGTGTCAGACGGACGGACGGACAGCGGAGTCTTAGTAATAAGGTCCCGTTGGCTTTCTTTGGGTACAGAACCCTAAACACGTATATTAAATGTAATAACATAATTCGGTTTCGACATATTGCGGTTAAAATTATACTTTTATATTGAAAATGCTGTATGTGGGTGCAACTTTTATGTCTTTATGACTTTAAAATTGCTTACGGCGACATTTTAGGCTGCCAAATTGCAGTGTAACTTCTTGGTATTTGGCTATAATTTTTCGGCGAAAATATTGTTATTTCTGGGCAAAGTAAAAGCAGATGTTTGGGATAAAATAAGGTTTTAAAAATAAAAGTTTTTTGATAATATAACCACCACCAACCATTTCAAATAAACTGAAATTGTCAGGAAGATACCAAGCTAAATATGTATAACGAATGATTATTACTACCAAAAATGATTAATGAGTTGATGGCCCACATAAACAGAATGGTACAGCACAACTATTTTCTTAATGTCCCTCGGCAATTAATCGGAATTAATGACATTGTATGATATTAATTGGAATTTATGACATGGTATAATTTTAACTATAATTTTGCATGCCTGAATTGGTGCAACACAGTGGACTGTATATTCACTTGACATCTGGAAATGTATGATTATGTACTGTGTTAAGCAATAAACATTTGAATTTGAATTTGCAAACTTCGTGTTTTGTCAGTCGTCGGATTTCTTGCATTTGGTAATTATGGTTGGCGGCAACGCGGGCGCAGTGGTAGGAGTCAATACGTACAAGCACTAGACAGCAACTCATAGAAATCCGACGACTGACGAAACACGAAGTTTGCCGAAGTGCATTAAGAAAATAGTTGTACTGTAACTATTTCTAAGCCAATCGTCTTTGCAGAAACTGACGAAACTTTAGTAATTTTCTCGCAGGCTTTGACTCTCTCATTGAAGCCTGAACTATTCACCATCTTTCATGTCTGACGTCACCAAGCAACCTCAATACCCACTCCCCGATTCCGGAACCAATCTCTAATTAAAACGACATACAAATGCATGTATAACGTTGTTGTGATTAAGGCAGGTGTGTACACCCCTTAATTAAGGCATGGTACTATCGGGGGGGCTCTTCACTTGAATAAAAGATACGACACGTGTAACCTCTGCTTAACCTGGTTTTGCAGTGATATGTGGTTGTATGTGGTATCGAAAATGGTTATAAGTATTTTGAACGATTTCAACTTCGATTTCGAACTCACCCTGAGTTGGGTTATCGCTAAAACTGATATAAGTACAGAAATTAAAAACTACGGTTTTCGAATTTTCAAACGTGGTGTCGTTTTTTTTATGTGTAACATTTTTCAAAATCTAAATGTAAAAAAATCTAAATGATCTAATCTGTGCGAGTGATTTCGTGGAAAAGCGAGGAAGTGTGTAACTGACGAAGCCGGGGAAGAGCGCGCTATTTGCTTTGGCCAATTAGCGCGCGCGATGCTAGATTTGGCCGTCAGAAACGACCTTGATGAGGTTTAATTAACCCCTTTAAATGTTGCTTATTACCGAGATGAGATGTCACACGTTACACTTCTTATGCGACTACTGTAAGGTACGCTGTTTTTTTTTGTTTTTAATACAAACAAAAAAAAGTAATATATCTAGTAGTGTGGCTTGTATATATTTGCTTAATAGCTTGAACGACTGAGGTTAGGTTGGTTGGTACTGCGACCAATTAATATTTTTTGCCACAGGCGAAGTAAAAACTTACGATATTTCGTATATCACTAGCGCCGACTCTGCAGTGCTACTACTAGCTTTAAAATAATTCGAATGAATATGTAAAATTTTATACTCCAGCGGTTATCTTCTGTGTATGTTGTGACCGTAAAAATAAACCCAAAAAAAAAAAAAAAAAAAAAACCGTAAAAATCTTGGGACGTAATGTAATGGTTAACCATTACATTACGTCCCAAGATTTTTACCACCCATTTTAATGTCCAAAAAAGTACCTATCCGCCATAAAATGATTCCCGCCAGATGTCATTTTACCGAAAACCGTTAACATATAAAAGGTGGACCTCACAATTTTGCCTTGTAAACATATGTGCCAAAATGTTGTGTATTAGCAAGTTAAATTACCTAAAATTAACTGACCCACCCTTCATTAATTTGTAAAATTAATTGTCCAAATCTGGGAATGTTGGTGCAAGCCTAACCTTGTTTATGGTCAACTCTAATGCCCGCCATTTTATTTTATGGGACACCATGGGATGTCACTGTTTACGTATTTAGGAGGTTTTTGCGCGTGATTTTCTTTTTGCTGACCTGAAACGGGTGAACTGCTCAGGGACTGTATTCAGTGGCCAGTTATTACATACATAATATGGACATTGTTCTCACATATAGAAGCAACAAGAATAATGTACTCAGGATTTTGTAATTTTCTTTATTTAAAAGGGTGTCCTTGGAGTTTCTTGCCCGTTCTTCTCCATAAAGATCTACGTTTTAGAATGGGCAACTAGCTTCAACTTTCTGACTAACTGACGCGACTATTTGACAATTCAAAAGTGCCTGTAAATGGTTTAATTGAAATAAATGCTTTGAGTTTGAGTTTTTTTGAGTTTGAGCTTTGCGTTTGAATAAACGCAAAAGAATGTGAGGATGGATGGATGGATTTTTGTTACTCTTCACAGCGTAAAAACTATTGCCCGGATTTGGATGAAATTTGGCACGCAGATAGTTTATAACCTGGATTAACACATAGGATACTTTTTTTTGACGATATTCCAACAGGATCAAGACTTATGCGGGTGAAGCCGCGGGGCGTTACTAGTACATAAGTAAACTCATGCCGTGTTCCCAGGGGGATAGGCAGAAACTACAGAACTCCACCTGCTACGATCCTTACATATGTAATCATACTCTTTTCAATTAGAACTCCCTTTTTCTCTTTTCTTTTTTGAGTTGCTACTTAGTTATTAAATGTCCTATCAAGCCATTTGACGTTCTGAAATTTAGTGAAATTCACAGCTAAATTGACCCTCAACCTGCCATATGTGTAGGTACAAGTCATACATGAACTCGAAAGCAGAAATTCTGAAGACTAAAGTTAAGTTTAACTCCGAATATCAATGTTTTGTCGTCTCAACAACTGATACAGAGTGTACAAGACATACACAACGGACTGTCGCAGGGGTTTACTCACAGTTTGTCCTCCTGTACATCATATTTTGTACAAACATTTCCTACTACGCTTCATATGTGCATATGTAAAGCGGGGACGAGACAAGGACGGGACGTAGACATCCTAAAGACAACGTAATATCCCCGCCCCGGACGACAAGCAATGTCCGAATAGGGAGTATATGCCATACGTACCTACATTGTGCTCTAGAAATTCGAAGGAGTTATTGGTTTATTCAGTTGTCCTTATACTCTGATTTTTGAGTTGCTAGACTAAAATGACATTTGGTGTCGACATAAAAATAACGTAGTAAATGATCTAGTTACCGCGTGACTCTCACAAAGGACCACTGAAGCATTCTCTGCAGAAATACCTTCACTGTTGTCGTGTTATCTCTGTACTTAGGTATTTCTCGTGTTATTTAAAAAAAGTCGATCGAAGCTGTCATTTTGGGTCTAGAAAAAATAAAAAAATATAAGTTTGGAAAGAATATATTGAATTTATAAATCTGATAATATTATAGAACGTGTTTCTTGATATTTATACATCCCCCATACTTACTAAAAATACTGGGTAAGTTAAAAAAAAGTTATGAAGAAACTAATTTAAAAAAACAGTAGGTACATCTTGACAAAAGGGGAAGGGAGGCCTTTGTCCAGTAGTGGGACTTCATGGGCTAAATAGATAGATAAATGATAGATTTTCACATAAATACTTAGGTACCTTTTTTGGCAAGTAATAGAGGATTTATACATCCCCATACTTAGTAAAAATACTGGTTGAGTTAAAAAAAAATTATGAAGAAACGAATTAAAAAAACAGTAGGTACATCTTGACAAAAGGGGAAGGGAGGCCTTTGTCCAGTAGTGCTTGTAGCTAGTAGACTTCATGGGCTAAATAGATAGATAAATGATAGATTTTCACATAAATACTTAGGTACCTTTTTTGGCAGGTAATAGAGGATTCCTTTATGGCTGACTCTTATAATTTACAGACCGATAATGGGACTCTTGTATCTTTACCAATAATGAAGCAAAGACCTCATAGCTTTGTATAGCAGACCCTCCCATATGAAAGTAATATTTAAAAAAAAAAAAATTTGCTTACGAATCTATTTATGTGCCCAGTTTGGCAATAAAAAAATTCTACCATTGGAAAAACGATTGGTTATTGTTTATAGAAACTGAGTATTAGCAAACTTTGGATATGAAACTCCGCGACTATTTTAACCAACCTCGGTTAAAATTACGATAAGTCCTATTCCACCGTAAATTTAACCAAAATGCCATTAGAATCCGAGTATTAATTTAACCCATCTCGAATCACCGCAGAATATTTTTGATTATTATCATTAAATTTAAAATCAACCCTTGCAATTATAACTTGTATCTGTTTACAAGTTTATTTAAAACAATAAATGCGGAGTGAACGGTGAAGGGTTAAGTCTGCCCCTTCTCGGTCACGCTCATTTACCTTGTAATTATACACGGCGAGTAACTTCCGTGTTTTGAAGATCGGACGGAATTTCAGGAATGGGTATGTGACGAGAAATGGAAAATGATTTTATGTTTACGAAGAAAATTAAGAGTAAAAGAGATTATGTGTAGTTACAAAAGTAAAAACACACTTACAACAAACCCTTTGTCTGGGGCAAAAATGAAGACCATTTTCGCCGTATTTCAAGCATTTCTAGACAAATGGCAGAACGAAAATTACTCTATCGTTGCAAACTCTACAGACATTTGTAAACTTATGTTTTTTATAAATGTAACTTTTTTTTTCAGGTGCAATTTGCCTCATTTTCTTTCGAGTAAAAGTAGAAGGAATGTTCTGTTTATTAGGTTCGAATATCGAAATTAATCGAAATGGAAAGAGACATGTAAAGTTTTGCTTTAATAAGTCCTTATTTAAACAGAAAAATGCCACGTACCGCGTCCTCATCCACAGTGCACTGCCATGTACCCTTCTTACCAAAGTTTCTAATGTTTTGATTTCTAACGACGGGACACGTCTAATAATTTCTTACTGCGTTTTCTTCACAAACATACCTCCAAGCTACAGCCTATTTTCAACCTTATTGCTCAGAATATAAGATTGCGACAGATGTAATTAATTTGTTCAGATTTGAAGGTATTTGCAAGTTTTATTGAATGGAAGATTTGCTTTGAAATGTAAGGAGCAAGGAAATGTTATTAATTAAAATGTAAATTCCCTTACTGTAGGAGATTTTTGTGTTTAAAATGCTCTTTAAAACTTATACCTATTTGCTAACGGTTTTGATGGCGTAGCAGTTGTATTGAGTTTTTTTTTTTTTTTTTTTTTTTTTTTTTTTGCATTTATGGGCGCTTTACTATTGAGGGTTAACGGGGACGTCTTATTCTATTTTCTTTCTTATCTATTAACATACTGCATGTAATTATTTTGTTAATTAGTTGCGCCTAGTAGGTGGTTGGGCCCTCGGCATCAGTGGCGTGTTTTAGGTCCTCAGAAGTGCAGGTGTGTGGACAATTTGGACATTCCAAATTGTCCACCTTTTAGTCAGGAGCACTGCATTCGCACTAGGTATCGGTGGGATCTATAATCCCCCATTTTGCTAGATTGATTATGCCTGCAGGATGTGTATCTCGACGATCTACAATTTGAATCTAAAGAAAATTCAGTCAATCTTAAAGTCTATCCGAATATATCGAAGATTTCTATAATATATAAATTGTATCTTTATAAATTATAGCCTATGTTATTCAGTGATAATATAGTATTCTACAGGTGAAATAATTTTTTAAATCGGTCCAGTACTTTTTGAGTTTATTCTCTACAAACAAACATACAAAAAATCAAAACTCTTCTCTATAATAAAAAATCGTGTAGATGAGAATTTATCAATCAATTAGATAAGAATAATTTTATTCTAGGAAAACGCCTAAATTCGAGTTCAAATGAAAACAAAACTTTATATTCTACAATAAAACATTAAAACAAGGATATAATCTGGCGACATTAAGAATACACCGCAGCAGATGGTCGTCTCTCCGTAGAGAATCATAAACACTGAAGATTTGCATATCTCCTTTGAGTATGAAGCTTGTTTGAATAAAATAAGGTCTGGTTTCTGGAGCTAAATGGCGATTTTACAGGAACAAATCTTTTTAGTCTCTCTTAAGTACAGAAATGGCGGAGCATAAATTATTCAGTAAATGTTATGTACCTAGTTTTGTAAAAGTTTAAAAGGAATAGGTGACGTAGTGGTAAGAAATAATGTTGCAAACGATATCTTTTGTGGTTTTCACCAAACACGTCTTTTCCTAAAAAAATCGGCCAAGTGCGAGTTGGACTCGCACACGAAGGGTTCCGTACCACCGTACAATATTTAGCAAATATGACGTATTAAAAAAAAACTACTTACTAGATCTCGTTCAAACCAATTTTCGGAGGAAGTTTACATAGTAATGTACATCATATTTTTTTTTAGTTTTATCATTCTCTTATATTAGAAGCTACAAGGGGGGGACACACATTTTACCACTTTGGAAGTGTCTCTCGCGCAAACTATTCAGTTTAGAAAAAAAATATATTAGAAACCTCAATATCATTTTTGAAGACCTATCCATAGATACCGAGGCGCACCACACGTATGGGTTTGATGAAAAAATAATTTTTGAGTTTCAGTTCTAAGTATGGGGAACCCCCAAAATGTATAGTTCTTTTTCTATTTTTGTGTGAAAATCTTTTTGCTTGTGCCGACCAGCGTGACTTGTCGCGCGACGCGACACCGGTTATTGTTATACTGTGAAGTTTTCTTAGAAATTGTATTGTTCGTGTCGCGTCGCGCGACAAGTCGCGCTGATCTGCACAAACCTTTATGCGGTTCACAGAATACATCTACTTACCAAGTTTCAACAGTATAGTTCTTATAGTTTCGGAAAAAAGTGGCTGTGACATACAGACGGACAGACAGATAGACAGACATGACGAATCTATAAGGGTTCCGTTTTTTGCCATTTGGCTACGGAACCCTAAAAACAGAATTCAACTAATTTAGAAAATTAGTATAGCTACGTTATGTAATGTGTGTGTAAAATCCCGCGCCACTCATTCTGCTACTCACGCTGTCCGCTTTGGCCGCCATGTACATTTACCGAGATATCTCTGGTAGTCTACAACCTAACGAAGTCATTGAGAAATTTGCGAAAAGTAATCGGAGGCGGACAACATTTTATTATGCGATAAACAAAATAATTTTTTTTGTGCTTTTTTAACCGACTACGGCGAAGTAAAAAGGAGGGTTTTGATTTTGACCGGTATGTTTATGTTTATCTGTTACCTCCTAACTTCTAAACTACTGATCATAATTTGACAAATAAGGTATCGTTGGAAGCGTCTTGATCGTCCGCTGGTTATAGGATTATGTGACGTCAC
This sequence comes from Agrochola lota, assembly GCA_947364205.1. Lineage (NCBI taxonomy): Eukaryota > Metazoa > Arthropoda > Insecta > Lepidoptera > Noctuidae > Agrochola > Agrochola lota. The sequence goes on from OX376228.1 coordinate 18,804,605, forward strand.
ACTTAATTCAATATGACGCCCTCTAGGCAGAAAGTAAGACATGAACCCGTGGTGGCATGTCATTATAATTGTAGGTGTACAAGCTTGCGACCACGGCTTTATCTTGACCATTTTTGAACCAACCTTTATCTTGATTTTTGTCTAAAATATTTTCTTGTTTCATACTTTTTAGAGCGTGATTTTTCAATAGTCGGGGTCGTAGTTTTTGAACTTTTTATTAGTGTTCCTAAAACCTACCCTCAGCGGAAGCAAGCCCTCCCAAACAACAATCCTGGCTCCGCCACTGGTTCAACGCATTTCAGAGGCTAATTTAGAGCACTCGATCATTACCATTACCAAAAAAACAAATCAACCTCTGTCCGTCATAATCGCCCAATTTTTCTCCTACCTCATATAAATGCTTGGAACATCTACGCATAGGGTGTCCGTCTGTCCGTCCATACACATAGGTGTAATAATATGTATGATAAATGACCACCATCACTTATGGGGCTTGACCAGCCATTTGTATTGAGGGTCCGAATATTGCTGTTTCTAGATTAATGTGTGTGGTAGTTTTCATGGTGGTTTGAGCATAGGTGATTTGTCTTTGTGTTTTGTTTGTATGTATGTATGCGAATGTCTATCTGTATAGTTCGTTCTAGGAGATATACCTACTTATATGCTAGGTCAATATTATTTTAAAACTGACTGATAACTCATCTCAGGGAGATGAATTACCGAAACAAACTCGGAGGTCACGCATGACCATGCGTGACCTCTGAGTTTGTAGGTAAATATTGATAAGATTTTGATGATCAATTGTCGAGGTCACTAGCTAACCACATAATACAATAACTCATTAAAAAAAAAAGGTAAAGATTTAAGATTTTAAAAGCTACCAGACAGTGACACACCAGAGTCTAAAAAATAAAACAAAACAATTTTGTTGTGAGTGGACGCGCCATCATTGTTTTCATCGACGTTTGTATAAGTCAATTGATAATTTGATGAACTGTCTAAAGACGTAGTATCTGAGTATTGACTTAAGTCTGTGCACAGCTTTAATGCGTATAGCATGTATGTATGCGCATAGTATGTATTGATTCAAGTGATAATAAGCGAAATCGCACCAAGTGACCGGAGTAGGTAGATTGATTTTTAGTACTTGTATCATAAATGCACACAGAAAGAATAACATGGATAAGCCATTTTTCCGGAAAGTAATTCCGGTATTTCCGGATTCAATTAAATATTGTTAATGTTGGTAGTGATATTATTACTACTCAATTCAAAATTTAAAGGAAGGTATCAAAACTAAATTAATTCATTATTTATCTGTTGAAAAAAAAAAATAGGAAGAATAATAAAGAATAAAATTGCTCATTTTATTACAATTCCTACCTTTTTTTTGAGGATGGCAAATCATCAAATGACTCCTTCCACTCTGGCAGAATACAATTCCTACATAAGTTCCGGTTTTTTTTTAATAATCCACCAATTCCGCAGGAATGTCCATAGTAATATATACGTTTCGGATCAATGACCCCAGTTCAATCTACCTACTCCGATCACTGGTAATTACTTATAACAATCCTACTAATATTATAAACGCGACAGTTTGTGAGTATGGATGGATGTATGGATGTTTGTTACTCTTTCACGTAAAAACTGCTGAACGGATTTGGATGAAATTTGGCACACAGATAGTTTATAACCTGGATTAACACATAGGATACTTTTTATCTCGATATTCCCACGGGATTGAGACTTATGCGGGTGAAACCGCGGGGCGCAGCTAGTTATACTATTAAATGAGCAATATTTATATAAGTATATCTTTGTAATCACGTTCTCGAAAATGGCTCTAACGATTTCGATGAAAGTTGCAATATAGGGGTTTACGGGGGCAAAAAATCGATCTAGCTAGGTCTCCTGAGAAAATTCGTTTTCTCGGTATTTTCACCCGAGCACAACTCGTTCGCCCAAAGTTTCAATGCATTCTTGTTCTAAACAAGATGGCTACCATAGAATAATGACATGGCAGCATGGAATTAGTAAGTACCTTCAATCATGGCAGCATGGAATTAGTAAGTACCTTCTATCATGGCAGCATGGAATTAGTATGTACTATACATGTAATTAGTATGAACTATCCTATACTATTAAATGAACATTCTCTATTTTTACCAGAGCAGAGCTCGGTCGCCCAGGTACTGCTTTCTTGTTTGTAATCTTATCCCTATCAATTACAATAACCAAGTAGCAGACAAAAAACATGACTGTCATTCATTCACTTAAGAAAGTCTACAGACCTACCACAAAGGAACAAAATTCCCTTCCCTACGTCTTTAAAAAGAAAATAGCTCACATCTGTCAACCAACCACAGTAACGCATTAACTCTTGATCGTGGTTTTTTTAAAGATAAACTTCTCAGAAACAGCCAGTAACAGGTGCAAGCAACGCCGCGTAATATAACTAGTATTTATTGATTTTTCTTTTAGAAGCGCTTTGATTCTTTGAAGTTAGCCGGAAATAGTGATACGGATGAACGGCTGAGTTTTTGTAGGTTTACAGAATGACATCTGCCTAAAATTAGTAGTTAGAAAAGATTTCCCGTATAAACTAGGTTTAAGGAATACCGGAATAGTGTTTATAAATCCGGAACCGGAATAGTGTCCAGCCGGTTTATTCAATGATTGTCTTCTCAATAATTGCATTCAATTCGTTTTCAATCTTCGTAAATATGATCACGTCTCTGCGCATCGATCCCTTCTAAAGTGGTTGCCCATACGGCAGCGCAGAGAGCAAAGGGCACTGACCACCTTGTTTTCATTTCTTGCCTCTCCCTCTTCCCCTAGTTATCTAGCCCCCCACTTTCAGTACATTTGCGCAAACCACAATAAAACTCTACGTTCATCACACAATCGTCTTCTTCAATATCCCACTCATCGCACTGACTTCATTCACTCTTCCTTCTTCGTTCAATCTATATCCTTGTGGAATGCGCTCCCCCAGGAAATCAGGATGGCAACCAACCGATTATCCTTTAAAGTTAAAGTTCGCGAGCACATTCGTAAGAAGCTGGCAGTATCATCACAACGGTAATGTTTTCCCATTGTTTGTCATATTTGTGTTAGTATATTCGTGTATTTATCTGTTCTTGTATTTATTTATATTGTATTATATATAAGTTAATAGGTATATGTATATCCTTATATTTAAATAAATATTTATTCCACAATTTTCGATATTGCACCTACCACTGTTTATCTCTGCATCACCCAAAGGTTGACTGGTAGAAAATGCCTATGGCATTAAGTCCGCCTCTGTACATTTGTGTGCTTAAAGTGTTAAATAAATAAATAAAAATAAATATCCTGTAAAAAGCTGAACCGTGAAGACTTAGGTGAAGTGAGCTGTTTAAATCCTTAGCATCAGGCGGAATGACAGCTCAATTCAAAGTGTGAGATGTTTTTAGAATACACTACACACACACACTGAGGCTACACTGAGTTCATTAACTGTATTCCGGTATTCCTTAAACCTAGTTTCTACGGGATAACCTTCTTAATTCTTTTATCACTACTAATTATAGGCAGATGTCATTCTGTATACCTATAGTGTCAAAAAGTCATAAATAAATAGCTACATCGTCACGTGTAAGGATATAACGGTTATTTTCACCGTTCCGGAGATATAAGGATTAGCTCCATAATTTATTTTGCAAAAAAATATAAGTTGCTAATTTGTTTACCTGATTGTATCCTATGATATATTTATGCATAATATTGGCTATTAGAAGCCATTTTAAGCAAAAAACCGACACTTCAAAATATTTCTTCGAGAGCCTTTTTTCGATCCACAGTGCGTCGTATCGCATCGCCTGCCCGCGCTATAACTTCGTTTTCGCTTAGCGTCAAACTCAAACTCAAACTCAAAGCATTTATTTCAAATAAACCAATTACAGGTACTTTTGAATTGTCAAGGGGTCGGTCAGTCAGAAATATGAAGCTAGTTGCCCATTCAAATGCGTAGTAGGTTCCTATGGAGAAGAACGGGCAAGAAACTCCACGGACACTCTTTTCAATCAGAAAACGTACTAACTGACTTCTTTTATTTTGGCTCGGCTCCAAAGGGTCCTAGTGTGATGTTAAAAAAACCTTTATCCTACCTCAAGAATTGGACTAACAAATGCAATTTTTTTTTATCCGACTGATAAAAAAAAAAACAGAGATTAGCGCGTTCAAACAAACAAACAAACAAAAAGAAAACAAACCAACTCTTCAGCTTTATTATTAGTAGGTATAGATAATAATAAATAAAAACCCGGGGTAAAAAGGTTTAAGCGCTAAAGTCGCCTGTTTCGTGTCTGCAAACATTTACTTTGTTTCGCTAAAACTTCATAGATATTGCTTTATTTTTAACTTTCCCCGTACCATAAAATGCAATTTCAATATAATCACATTTTAACTAAAAGCTTAAAAACCGGTCAAGTGCAAGTCGGACACTCGCACACGAAGCGTTCCGTATCTACCAACGTAAAATATTTAGCAAAAATTACGAAAAAAAACACGTTTCGTGTATGCCCCCTTTAATTTTTCACTTTTTTTTTTTTATTATTTTGCTGTTAAATCGGCAATATACTCGTAAATACACAATCTGTGAAAATTTTAACTGTCTAGATACAGCCTGCTGACAGACAGACGGACGGACAGCGGAGACTGAGTAATAGGGTTCCTTTTAGCATCCTTCGGGTACGGAACCCTAAAAATCGACCTAAACGAATTTTCTTTCGAAGAAAACGCAAATAAAAAAAGAAACTAAAAAAAATGATACAAGTGCTGCGCCATACGTTAAACGATTTAGCTAAAAGCCTGGAAGTGCATCGAATCTAATCTGGTGTGACCTAAAACTAAGAATAAAGTGAATTTATTTAGACATGAACGGCACTATTCACTCGTGGGAATCAAATTGATTTAGATACGGCAGTGATATGGGGAAGAACAGTATCTATCTATGAAAGATTATCAAGTTACATTGTATTTTATTTCCCAGTGACTGGGTTATGAAAGTCAGATAGGCAGTCGCTCCATGAAGAATACTGGTATTCAGCTGCATCTGGTTAGACTGGTAGCCGAACCCAACATAGTTGGGAGAGCTACGCAGTAAGAACTGCATAGCTTTTCATAGCATCATGAGATGATGATGAAGGAAGATATACCATTAGTCCTACTCCTAGTTATCCTAACTAATATTATAAATGCGAAAGTGAGTTTGTTTGTTACGCTTCACGCCAAAACGGGTGAACAGCCGTTCGATTCTGTAAAAATATCACCGTGAAACTTAGGTGAAGTAAGCGTGAAGTGAGCTGTCACTGCCGCAGAATCGACCGGATGCTAGGGATTAACACTATTGACAGCTCACTTCACCTAAGTTTCACGGTGATATTTTTACAGAATCGAACGGCAGATTTAGATGAAATTTGGCACATGGGTAGACCATGACCTGGGTTAGGACAAAGAAAATGTTTTATGCCGGTATTTCCACGGGATCAAGACTTATACGAGTGAAACCGCGGGGCGCAGCTAGTACCTATAAAATATTTGAAAAATATATAATTGTGTCTTGATTTTTTGAAGACGTTACAATTTTAGTTCTTAGTTGAGCTCCACGATTACTGACAAATGCGTGTTCTGAATGGACAGGACCACTCAAATCTGTGTTGGTCTTTCCTCAAAAGACCATTTCAGACACTAATTTACATGGTTCTCATATGGCCTGACCAAGATTATGTCTGGACTTTTAAAAGAGACTGCGACCTCTTTGTTTGTTTCGGCCTTTCTTCTCAGAGTAGTCAGATAGGAAACGCCGACCTCATCTAACTAATTTTTATTCGTTTTTAATATGACGTGTAAAAGTGTTTCCGATATCCTATTTACAGAATAAACACTTTCATTTTATTTCATTTAAGATCCCTGTTGTTTATTTCTATGAGTTTCCTTTCAGGCATTTTTGTGTATTTGAGAGGTTTAATTGTTCAATTTCAGCCGCTGCGAAAAGATTAGCCTGACACCCAGGGCAACCTGGCCTAGATGCTCCGAACATGGACTCAGTAAGTAGGTACTATCAGGAATTATACAAGTATCGTCTCTGTTTTGTAAATGCCTTAAATAAAATACTTATATCTGTTTCATATTTGAACTTGAAACTGCCAATATTTTTCGAGATTATTCAATAGAATTCCCTATCCTTGAAATATCTGTATACCATCTGACAGCCCCAAAATATTGCCCAAAACCTATAAATATTCAATTATTCCCAACAGATCCATAACAGCATTATGTTCGTCCAAACATAATTGTTTGTTACAAATGGCCGCCCCCCGTGTCGCTTGATGCGTTGCTCGAATAAGAAACAATTACAAGACTAGAGGACGTGCTTAAGATCGCAATTGACAAGGAACTCGGACGCACTGGGTTGGAATAACGCGACTGTGGCGCTGGATTTTCATTTTTTTCTCTCGAATAAATTAATAATGTTCTGCAAATAGATTAATATATACTTCGGCACGTCACAATCACAGGAATTGAACATGTATTCTTTACCCAGCAAACGTCAAAGATGTTACAAAAAATACATAATATCTTATAAATAAATAAAATAAAATATTTTAATTCAGACCCAAATTAGTCCATAAGTTTAAGTGGTTAATATTTATTAATTATTGGTACTGCACTGTAACAAGTGTTTGTGATATCAGACATGTAGTTTGTCTTGTACCCAATTTACAAATTGATGAAGAAGAGAATAATATGAAACAAAACAAATAAACCAAAAGAAAGCATACCCTTGGAAGATCAGATTTTATTTGCTTATTTTTGAAACTTTTTTTTCCTATAAAACGCGACGTTTCTCCAACCCAGTGCGAACAAACCAGAAGGGAAGGAGACACATAAAGATCTTGTCTTAAACAAGGGTGTCGGGTCATCTAACGGCGACCTGTTTAATTGAATCCCTTAAGTTTGATTAGCAGGGACATGTTACGATTATTGCCATACTCGATCTTACATACAGCTATGGATAGGATGTCATTAATATAGAGGTAGTTAATTAAGAAATTAAAAAATTGGGCAATATGAAAACAACATTTCTGCAAGACAGATATTTATATAGACTTGGAAGCACTAGCTCACTAGCCGTTTAGGTACCACCAAAGAATTTCATATCGAACCAGTTTCAAAACAAAATCCCGTGAACACGATGACCACATTTGTTACCGGCCCGGTTGTCTGGCCGCCGAGCGCTGCAAGCAAGAATAGTTCTTTTGATGGTTAGATATGAACTTTATCGATAGTACACAAGCGGTGACTTTTTAACACTTTCGAGTCCACCCATTTTCATAGAGCTCATACGCCATGCCGCCATACATATTGCAAGTTGATTCCAGCAAGGTCACCGGCATTACGATTGCGCTAAAGTTAACCCTCGAGTGTCATTGGCATTAGGATTGAAATCTTGTTAAAATATACAACTGATTTTAGTTTCACAGTTTAGAATGCCGAATTCGCTTAGATTTTTTTTTATTCAAACTGAGCCCTCCGCGAGGGCTCCCGGCATCCCATATGCGACTTGAGTGAACCCTTCAGGAGGGTTCCCGGCACTGTGTTAAACCCCTCTGTGGTCTAGTGGTTACACCACCTGTCTCAGATCCAGAGGCCCCGGGTTCGATTCCCAGTGGGGCCAACATTTTCTGCTCGGTTTGGTTTGTGGTAGGGCTTGTTCTAAGTCAACCTGGCTAGCTACCACCATCTCATATAAGTCTGTCCTCATAACAACAATGTTAACAGTATTGTTTCGGCAGTTAGAGGTAAGATAGCCAGTTCCTCTGTTGTTGAGGATTCCGGATGAACCTCGCTCCCACCTTCGGCCTGATCATTACTTACCATCAGGTGAGATGAAGGCCTTTGTAGTTTAAAAAAAAACATCCAAAAGAACATAAAAGGCCTACCTATTGCAATAAAAACGCGCTTTATCGTGAATAAGCTAACTTTTCATATAAAACCTGAGCATTTAACCGGTTTACTTTACGCATGAGGTCTTACAAAATTAAAATTTCATTGCACTCAAACAAGCCTAGAATATTTCCTGTAATTTAACTACCGAACCAGAAATAAACTCCGTACTTTGCGTTTATAATAAAATAAATCCTCGTACAGAGTAGCCGAAAGGTATAACATCAAAAACAATGATAAATGTCTAAAGGTGTCACAACTTTGCAATCAAAATATAAGACTGCAAATGTGAGGAATGGCATCCTGGAGATCAGCCAAAGAAACTGCAATTTCAACCCCCCATTGAAATTCCAACCTTAACATCCAAATGACTAAACTCAAAATGCCTTTAAGACTTTTTGTGTCCAAGAGACTCAAAATCAATTATCAATCTAAAGTCAACCTTCCTTCCTAACTAATAGATTGTAAAATCGAAGGGTGGAAAGCAGAAAATTTAGAGTCAAATACCTAACGTAATGCAAGCAAGGCATCCGGCTGAAGGACCCACTAATTGCATTGGTCATGCGCATTCCGGCGCGCGCGGCTGCTTTTGAGCTGCGCGCACGCCGACTCCCTGGCTAATTAGTAGTGGGATTGATTCATTTGTATGTTTCCTTGACGATTTGTTTCGGCTATTTGTTGCAGAGGGTAATGACAGGATGTTGTGTAATAAGATTATAAGGATTTTGAGTGAATTTAACTTGTCTTCATCATTTATCAGTCTGAGGCCTGAAGCTGTGCCGTGAAGTTAGCATAACTTCACGGCACAGCGGACAGAGCTCCGGCGGGCGGCGTCATGGAGAGTGCGATTGTCGCAACCCAGTGCTGGGCACACCACAATTGCGGCGATAAGTCCCTTCTTTGAGGAGTTGCTAGAGAGGCGCCACGGCATCCTCACCTTCCGCCTGACGCAGGTCCTCACCGGACACGGTTGTTTCGCGAGGTTCCTGTTCCGGATAAGGCGGGGAATATGTATTTTTCCCACGTAGTCTATATGGATGATATTATAAGTTCCTGTCACTGTTATTTACATAGCAGGTTGTGGTATTCGAATTTGTGTGGGGTAGGTAACACAACTAAAAAGTGAAAAATAAAAACTTTTGACAAAAGAAAACCGACTTAAAAAAAAAATTGCTAAATAACTTTAATTTCGGAAGTCGGTGGCAAAAAACGAAAATAAAGAACCAAAGACACCGACCTCCGAAATTAAAGTTATTTTGCACTTAGTACTGTTATTTTTTTAAGACGGCTCAATTTTTTTGTAAAAAAGTTTTTTAATGTTATAAAATACAAATCCACTGTTATAATCATCAACCATTAAAGACATTGTATTCCGGATCAACCCTAACTCCAGCAACATTCCGTTCTGCTAAGACCTGCTAATAAAACGTGTGTCTAGTTCGTCTCTTTATGTCGTTTCGTAAACAATGTTACTCTCAGCACTGCAGACGGAGATCGGCACTTTAATTAGTATGTAACAATGTCGCTATTGACTTACATTCCGGAGTTATTTTGATTTAGATGCGTCTAGCGACTCGTTCCGTGTTCCGCACCGTTATCACGACATCGAGATTTCTGTGTATTTATGTAAGTTTTTTTTCAAAATTTAATATTAAGCCGATCAAATTCTCACTGAGACACACGCCTCCTGGTGAGACGGAGTGGGTCGTAATCCAAGCGAGTCCAGTGCGGGTTGGTAGATGTCACATGTCTTCGAATTTTTGGTTCTAAGACATGCCTCAGCTTTTGAGAGCAGTGGTGATGAAATAATTTACACGTAGTAAAGTGCCTGTCTGGGTTCGAACTTATAATACGACCTACATCTCGTAAGTGACGGCGCTTACGACTGAGCTACTACTGCTCTGTAAGGCTGCCTGTCCACTGGAGCGGAGAGGAGAGGAGCGGAGTAGCGGTGGGCCAATATTAACCAATGGAATTGCATAAAATCTCCGCTCCGCTTCAGTGGACAGGGATTCGCGAACTAGTTTAAAAATTGATACAAAACCGGGAAACGGAGCGGGGAAACGGAGCCGAAAAGCGGAGAGGGGAAGCGGAGCGGGGACACGGAGCGGAGAAGTGGAGCGGGGAACCGGAGAGGCGATGCGGAAAAATACGTGAACTCACTAAGTAACTCCGCTCCGCTACCTCGCTCCGCATCAATGGACAGACACTGTCCGCAACTCCGCTCCACTCCGCTGCCATTCTCCTCTCCGCTACCTCTCTCCACTTCAATGGACAGGCAGCCAAGTGTATTATAGGTACCACAGTCTAATAAAAAAATTGTTACTCCCATTACAGCGAAAAGCTTCAAAATAAGAACGGTTTACCTGCAAATGTTTAAATAACAGCCACTGAGGCAAACAAGCATTTTATACAAAACTTAGTTACTACATTATAATGGAAGCGAATTACAAACCGTTTAACAGCCTTACACAAATGCGTGAAGCTTAGCTCGCTCTTTACCAGACAACTCATTCATATTCACAAGTAGAACACTATCATAAACTCCCCCAGACATTCCATAATAAGTACTTTCAAGTCCATTCATCCACATTGTCTACCTAAATCCTAGTCCAGCCTTTAATCCTAACTTGGTACAGCAAGAGAGGGGAGGGGGCGATGTTAGGAAATCTAAACTTTAAGGCGCTTCCCCTAGCCAGCGACCTTGGGCGTTCGGACCTTCTCTGTCCCGCTCCCTGCGCACGCCGAATACACACAATTTTTTGAATTATTTTAATAAAAATAGGAAAAGCGATCTTTTGAAATAAATAAAGCTTTAATTATTTAGATTTTTAAATTATCTATCCATTAGTGTAAGTAATCCTCAAGTTAATAGAAGCCTCCTTTATCAAAAGATGCATGCAATCAATAATTTTAGTAAAAATTCTACATTTAAAATCTCCTTGTAAGAAAATCTTACAAGGACATTTTAAATGTAGAATTTTTAACACATAAAAACAAATAAAAACGTGCAATATGATGATACTTAGGACATCGAAATAATAATAATGTGCTTTTAGATGTAATTTATTTCTCTTAATTAATGAGAAAATGGCCGCAGAAAAACGAAAAAAAAAACGTTCTGTCGCAAATTTTTGCTTGGGGTAGTGCCTTAACGCATATATCGTCTGGGAGAGTTTTGTGCAAGTTGTGCTGTTCAATCTGAGTTGAAGTAACGATAAGATTAATTGTGTTGTCGCGGTATGAATTAGTTGGTGGTAATGTAGGGGTAAGCAGTAAGGTTTGTGTGTTTTGTTTTTGATGATCCACATGAATGAGGATATGGGTGAAAAAATAGATTTGCCTGTATGGCTTCGAACCCACGAATAACTCGTGGGTTCGAACCGTTACAGGCAATTTTTTTTTTCAACCTGTTTTGTCCACTGTAGGGTCACAAAGGTCACCCGATGCCTTTTATTTATTTATTTTATTAGGTTCACCAACAATTGATTAAACTGATACAAACACATTAATACATTTAAAAAGTAAAATAACAGTGCATCAGTTACCAGGTAAACACCACATGCATAAAACAATGAATCAGACAAATAAGCTAACTTATTTAGTAATAAGCGCCAATGTATAAAATTTGGTAACATCGGTGAAAAGTAAAAATATTATAAAATATATACCTCAATATTAAAAAAGATGAAATATTATAAAAGCCTTCTCCGGCCAATCTCACTAAAACGTCTTCCATAAACGCCTAGCCCGCACGTCTTCTAGCTCCGACTGCGTGAAAGGCATATTTTATCACCACTGCTCTCAAAACGGTGAAGGAAAACAGCATGAGGAAACCGGCAGACAGTAATATTTATTTTAATTTAGATATAAGTTAATAACACAGATAATAACTCTAAATAATGATTAAATAATTAACACTCTATCATTGCACATTTATTTCTAGTAACGAGTTAAACCTTGAATTTCTTTAAAACTACTCTTCGGAAAAATTACAAATACTGCTCTTATCACGATCGCCTTCTAGACCACAGACCATCGATATTACAATATTTACGAAGCGATCTATCTGTCATGGTACAGTCAGGCTCAGAAACATGTTTATGTCACCGTAAGATTGTGAGACCAGTTAGTTTACAATTTATCGGTATTATTTCCGTTAGATTATAAATTGTCGAAAAATTGTGAACTGCAACAAACCAATTACAATTTAACACATTATTTTTCGATAGTTTTTAAATCTATCCATGGACGGACAAATTGTGAACTGGTATCAAACTCAGTTGCGACGTAACGCACCTTGCCCTAATACTCAATAGCTTGCCTAGCTGTGAGCAACTTGGAAGTAGCGCTCCCTTATTACTGTTTATTGTGTAGCTACATTAAGTAGATACCCAATATGTAATTATTTTGCAGCTACGATTTGATAAAATATTGCGTAACAAAGATTGTAGACAATTAAACGAACATAATTCTTGTCGATACAATAAAAAAAAAAAAATAATGAGTTTGTTTGTCACAGAAACACGTGAATAAAAAAAAGATAATAAACTCGAGTAGAACAATAAATTAAAACACAATGGATTTAAATATAATAACGAGCACAAAACAGAAATAGTCGGCAGCGGTCGGGGTATGGATACATGTCTTTGAGGCTGACTGTACACAGTCTCAGTACAAAACTAAACACAGACAGTCGACAAACTAAAGACGCTGTTTACCAAGACTTGGACCCTGGAGCCATCGGCCCCAAGTTTTAACGTGCTGCTAATGGAATCTGCATGTGGAATAAATGTTTAAATGTTTGAACTCTACTGAAACTAGCGTGGGATGTAAGGGGGTGAAACGTAGTTAAGATTTGTTTTGAGTAATGTGGTGGAAGGGGTGAACTGTTATAGTCTTTGTAAATAGAAGAATTATTTGCATGCTTGGGGCAAATGAGGTATTTGCCAGCTCATTTTACTATCTAGTATCATATGCCACGAAAATTCGCTCCAGACTTCATGAAAATTTCACAAAACAGAAACGGAAACGAGAAAATCGGCTTTTTATTTGGTTTGTGAGTCTTTGGAAAAAGTCAATAATATTATATACAACGAAAGAGGGTACGTGTCTCTTTCGTTATCATCAGCCATATTTTAACTACTGTGTACTACTGTGTGTGTATACTATGGGTAATATTGGTTATTGCGCAATAGGAAAACCGTTTGCAGATCAAATTATAATTCACGATCAGATTAATTACACTAGCAATACACACTGTAGGTACACGACACAACTATTTGGAATGCGCGACAGTTTCGAAACGTGTTCACTACTTGACCACCACCGATGAACTCTGCATAGCTCCGGTCGGTCCGAGCGTAATGTTGTAGACTGTGTCGAGCGCCACTAGGCGTCAAACCTAGCATGAGATATTGACCTGCAGCTGCATTTTATACCTAAGTACTGTCTGTTACCTTTCCACGCCTTAATGGCTGAACAGATTTCGATGAAATTTGACATACAGGCAGAACATGACCTAGGTTAGGACATACGATACATTTTTTTCCGGTAGTACGTTCCAGTGGGATTATTTCCGACCTACTTGCGGGCGAAGCCGCGGGCAAAACTTAATCTACACTAATATTTTAAAGAGCAATGATTTGTATTTTAGTTTGTAATGAATGAACTCAAAAACTACTGGACTGATTTTAAAACTTGTACACCAGCAGAATGCTATATTATCACTGAGTAACATAGACTATAATTTATAAAGATATCACGCGGGCGAGGCCGCTGCACTGGCGGAAGCTAGTCTATCTACGAGTATATATACATATATATAAATGAATCCCTATTTCCCTTGGTCAAGGCATCACGCGTGAACGGCTGGACCAATTTCGCAAATTTATTTTTTGTTGTGTTTGTTATTGTAAGGAAAAGGTTCTTACTGGAAAAAAAATTAAGAAAATTGCGCAGAAAATTGGAAAATTTCAGAAAACTTAACGACTATGTTAACTTCGCGCGTTGGACAGCTAGCGCATTTGATGAATGTGAATTTAGGAGAGTAGGGTAGGTAGGTAGGTAGGGTAGGTAGGTATGTAGGTAGGTAGGTAGGTAGGTATGTAGGTAGGTGTGTAGATACGTCGGTAGGTAGGGTAAGTGGGTAGGGTAGGGTAAGTAGGTAGTGTAGGTAGGGTAAGTAGGAAGGGTAGGTAAGGTAGGTAGGTAGGTAGAATATCTAGGTAGGGTAGGTAGGTAAGGTAGGCAGGTAAGGTAGGTAGGTAAGGTAGGCAGGTAAGGTAGGTAGGTAAGGTAGGTAGAATCGCTAAGTAGGGTAGGTAGGTAAGGTAGGTAGCCGTAGATAAGTACTTAGTGCTACCCGTGCGAAGCCGGAGCGGGCAGCTAGTTAGTAATAAATCTTCTTCTATTCGAGTTGATGATAAATACATGTATTATGTTAGACGAGTTGGGCGCAGTAGGTGGCTACACCAATCGCTGAATCAGTGGCATTTTTAGGTTTTCAGAACTGCAGGTATGTGGACACCTAGTAATAAATAAAAGAATTCTACAAAAGCCCAGCCAAAGGCCTAAAATTTTAGCTTTTTTCTAAAAAATATTCTAAACCTAGACCCGACACGTTTTCACGCACAAGTGCACTACAAAAACATCCCTTACCTTTGTGCGGTACAAAAACCCATTGTGATAAATCTGCCGGGAATTCAGCCGCTGATTGGCTGCGTCAAATTGATCGTGCGCCGTTCCATTCGTTTTGTTTTCACGATCGATTATTATCTGTGTCCGCGGATTCTCTGATTTTGCGTTCGCAAGTCGTTTGGGATTTAATTTGAGAAGTCGGTACCGACTTTTTATTGTAGAAATATTATTGAGACATCATCAAGAATGACCATGCAAATGAAATGGATCAGGATAATGAAATGAAAAGTGTTAATAGTAACATAAGCATTGAGACAGATTAAATATACTGAAAATCAATAATGATGGCCCAGATATATTTTTTAATAACAAAACAAATTATCTGCAAATTATAAAATTCATTTTCGTCATGTAATACAACTACATCTACGATAGACAGAGCAGTGAAAATAATATCTCAAGTCATTCCACGCTTTCTTTGTAATATCACAGAGTCAAAACAGCACAAAAGCATCGACTTAACAGAAAGATACAGAAATCCATATGTATAGTAATGTCTGTCTCGAAGCGGGAATCGAACTCACAACCGCAGACACTGCCACTGCTTTAATTGGGTCGTTACAAGTTTCTATATCTGCGGGAAGGCGTCCCAGTATAGATATATAATGGTATAGGTTCAATAAGTATTAACTAACTTGTATTTCGGTAGAAAAGTTTCGCTGATTGTTGATAGTATACCGTGTAAATATTATAACATCATCAAGATACACAAAGTGGATTAAATACTTAGTATCGAAGTTAACTTAATACTACCCAAGCAAAGTTAATACAATTTATATGGGACCACGGCGTAAGCTTCCGCTACCAAATGAAAAAAAGGGTTTTCAAAATCCGACCACAATTGACAAAAACATCGATGAACATACATAAAAAAAATACATACAGACGAACATATAACCTCCTTCTTTTTTGAAGTCGGTTTAAAAATATAAATCCCTTTGTTCCGTAACATCAGTTCTCTACTCACAGTTAGCACCCAAAAAAGTCGAAAAAAACTCAAGTTGGCGCCTCAATAATCGAACACCCAAAGCTTTGAACAGACTAGAAGTTGAATATTGAAATTCTGTGCACAAAAAATACATATGTTCCCAATGCAAACATTCCTGACTGTACCTCCGTGTACTCCGGTTGTATAAAAATGTAAACAAAATGTGAACGAGTCATGTTTAAATACCAGTGCAGTGCAATATCCCGACAAATATCAATAAAACGCAGTTAAAATGAGTATTAACGGTATTTTGCGCTTATTGGCCCTTGAATGCTTCGACGAGCAAAAAAGTATTCTGCTGAATTTTACCAACACCATTTTTAATTGAACAATCGATAAAGGCTGGGGTATAGAGTAAGAAAATTTGGATAGACTAGATTTCCACTGCTGTGTCGAAAGTAAGAAGGTTTATTTCTTCTAAAAACATCTCTTAATGAGATTTATAAGAGGTTGATAGTAACTGTGACGCCGTCCTATGTCGTCATGTACCTTAAGATGTATTTATCCTGCAATGTAAATTATCAAATTATTTATTTTTCCTCCAGGAGAACTTGATACCTATAAAACTTTATTATCCTGGCTACTTTTTGGCCTCATCGACATCGTAGATCGACAGTTGGCACAGCCTTAAATATACAACTAACAGGCAGACAAAAAACTTGCCATTAGTAAGGTAAAGAGTACCCTTTTACCTGCGATCGTTTTTACTAAAACTCAAAAGTAAGGATCAACATTGGTGCCGATTCTCTTGTACACCGAACTAAACTAAGTAAACTATCACTAAAATTCCATACTTTTGGCTATGGGAATCTTAGAGCTATTCTGCAAATAAAATTCTCTAAACTAAAAAATAATTTTGACACAACTAAAATAGAATTTGACAATCACGAATCCACGTGGTACTCGTGGTTTGCCGTAATACGTGATTTTTTTAGAGGCGCGCAGAAGGTGCCGCCTCGACGTGTTTTATATGGAATTTTTCACTTTTTGTATGGAAAACATGAAAAAATATTACCTACATGTTCAGGTTTAGGGGTTTACGGGTTCCATTGAGGGGGTCGAAATTTTCATTATTTTTGCGATAGGACGCACCATTTTCGAGATAACAAGCAAAAGAAAAAATAAATACAGTACTGCTTTTGCACGTGAAGTCGAGATGTTGGTGTGAATTTTAGTTCGTGACAACTTATTTTAACCCACACCTTTTTAGTCGCGATTAAAAATTGACAGGTTTAGTCTAGTTTGGTATTTTACAATCAAAATTTTAGGTGAAAAATGTCAAATTCAGAATAGCAAAATTTGCATTTTCACTAAACTAAAAACTCAGTACTATCTTAGTACTGTCAAACTAAAATATAGTTAAGTTGTGTTACTTTAGTCTATTTCAGAATAGGAAATCGTCGTTTGACAGGAATAAACTAAATTTTAGTGATTTTTAGTTTAGTTTAGAGGCATTTGTGACAAGAGAATCGGCACCATTAGATTTGATTTAATAAAGGAAAAGGGAATGGTTACTGGTACATTGCCTCAACCTTATAAATGTCGCATCTGCCTAATTTTATCTGTTAGTTTCTGACTGAACGTACGAGATTCCTCGAATCGGCCGCCTTTAGGGGAGAGCTTTAATTAATAGAAGCCAAATATTGACAAGTGTCGGATCGTTAAGGTGGAGTTTGTTGAAGCATGTTATTCTCGTAAACGGGTTCGATGTAACGTGTATGTGTAGATATTTTGATGGGACTTGATCCAACAATGTTATAGATATTATTAACTACTCGAGACTTGGAATTTCTCCTGTATCGTGCTAGTGTAAACAGGGTAGGTTATACAAGGAACATATTTTAAGGAAGTGTAGTAAGTATGTACTCTTTTTTTAGTTAAAAGGTGTATTTTTCTGCTGTAATGCCAATAAACGCATTTTTCTTTCTTTCTTTCTTTGTTACTCGTAAAAGTGATCAACTTTTACTATGGGACCAACACTGAAATGTGAAAAAAAACGTGTGCGGTCGAGAGATCCCACAGGATCGAAGTTCCTTCTCACGTATGATTAAAAACGAAACTAATGTTTTCGCAGTCGACATCTTGGATTTATATTTTGACCTCACTATCGACTTTAGCATCCTCGAAAACTATGAAAAGAACACCCATGAAAAAAAAAATATCGCAGCCGTCAACTTGGATTTTCTACACTTCCTTAACGTATGTCCCTTGTTTAACCTAATAACCTGTAGTATTTACCAAAATTTCACATGTACAGACATCCATACCATTTCTGTACAGAAATCGAAGTTGTGACCCGCAGCGCTGTAGCTTACATATTATAGCCACTATTTAAATCAATTCAAGAGAGAGAGACCTTTACATATATCATTTTAAATTATAAAATGATATATGTAAAGGTCGGTACTAGGATAAAAGCATAAATAAACTTTAAAATAACATATAGTATGGGAACGTCTAACACCACTACATTATCATTCCTACTACTTCTTCTTCACGATACATGTTGATTTTTACACACCATAAAATCTTCTCCTTAACCCAGGTAACCATAGAAACAGTCTGGCATCATCTCAAAATAATTGTCTCAATCAAACAGCCATATTTAACGTTCCGGATTACCCGCCCTCCCGAGATTGAGCGCAAACGAAAAATTCAATCAATTCTCGTCTCACTCATACTTAATCCTTTAAAAGGTTTCAATCAGCTACCTTGTCTTTTGTTTCGGTTGATAAAAGATAATTGAGAGGTAGGTAGGTCTGTTGTTTACTTTGTTTCAATGCAGTTTCTGTTTTTCGAATGATTTTGAACGGAAATTGGTGAGATGGTTCTGTTTATCTCTATTAAAAATGAAAGGACAGAACAGAAACATCTCTTTGGGGTGGTGGCGAAATGGTTTTGGAAGTTATTAAGAAAATGCTCTAATTTAACATATATTTTTTCCAAATCATTAACACTACTCGTTCAGACGTCACGATCTTAAGAATAAAATCATTAAAAGTCGGTTATCATCGCCTTAACCGACAGTTGAGCAAATGATTTATTGAAGAAACATGACCTTATATACTGACCTTAATAAGTTTGTTCTGCAGCTTGGTGACGGCCATTCGTTCCCTCTGCGTCCTTCTCTTCTCTTCTTCCAATTGAGCCTCCAGTTGCTTGATGCGCTTCTCCAGAAGTTCCTAGAACAAAATTACAGTTTTGTTAATAATCAAACACACGATGTAAATCAAAGTTCACATTACCTATGTAATAGGCGGAATAGTATAGATAACTGAAAACAGCACGTGTTAGTAAAAAATATAATTGGTAATCGTCTTTTAACTCGGCTGCGAACTGTCACATATTAATTGCATAAGCGATTAGGCGATCAATGTTCAGTAGACATTTATATTATTTCAAGATCAATAATTATGATGATTTAAGATGCAGATATATGCCAGTGACCTTGAGTGGTTAGATTGCGTTTTCTGTACTGAGCTCCCGCAACGTGTCGTATGTCCAGCCAGTAATAGGACTCGGCCATCGAGGAGCGCTGTCCCAAATTACACGCATTATTAATTAATTATACATAAAACAAAAGGTACTTTCCACATATACTAAAAGATTAATAATTTAATTATTGTCTGTAATGGCGAAGGTTTCAGAAAAATACGCCCGATAGATTTTGCGTGATTCTCATTTTTGTATCCGCGTTAGACATAACTTTACAAATTAATTTCACCATGTAATATTTTATTGTGATTTTTTATTTTATGGGCGTTGTCTGAATTAAATGATTTTATTTTCATTTTTTAATATGTATAAACATAATCAAAAAAAATCTTATATTAAAATATGTATTAAGAAAATGCTTTAATTTAACATATACTTTTTCCAAATCATTAACACTACTCGTTTAGACGTGATCTTCATTATAAAATCATTAAAAGTCCGTTATCGTCGCCTTAAGAAAGCATCAGTTGACAATACTGCGACAAGTTGGCGAAACACCGAATTTAATTCCACGAAAATCTCTCACGTTTAACAATTTTAGGTACTTGTAAGTTGATCATCAACTTTCTTTAATGCCTGAAACGTGGTGCCCAAAAGTTAATCCTCACTCCACCTTCCTTAGGCATGAGCCCCATCCACACATTAATCGTCAAAAGAAACTACTTCTCATATCTAAATATTTACCAACAAACAAAATAAAAAGGAACGTCGCCACTCAGTTCAGCCGTTTTCTCTAAAACGGTCATTAAACGACGCCATTTTATTTTTAATTATTTTTCCCTCTTAGCTCGTAAGTTATGGGTATTTGCTTGATTCTGTGCGAAATTAACGAGGCGACTATAATTTGGGCGTTTGAGTGGCAATTCTAGCTAAAATGGCTTTTCTCGATTTTACACGGACGACGTATGATTGAAGTTTTCGTTTGATGTCTTGGGGATGCGGTTTTCAGGATATAATAAGTCGTACTTGGATCGGGACTGATCAAACTTTACCTGGTTTGGATGGGTATTGCTTATTGTAAACCATATTTCACAACATAATCAGTATATTATAATGTTCCCACTGCTAGGAGACAGGCCTCCTTTCTGCGAGAAGGAGTGGATCGTAATCCACCACGCGAACTCAGTGCGGATTTTATTTCACAACAAACATTATTATATTCTACTAGATTCGCCTCAATTTGGCCGGAACTTAAGAACATAAACGTCTTTTTTAAGGATACTATCTATTGATTTATTTATTCAACCATTTATGTACACACATTTAAAAACAGACAAGAAGTAAAGAACAAAAAAATACGTACAAAGGAGGTTTTTATTTCTAAAAAAATCTCTGCCAGCATACCTGCGATAGTACAGGCTATTTATAGAATACTTACATCATTTTTTAATCTTTATGAAAATGCTTATGTACCTATCTGTTATTAAGTCATTTAATTGTGTAAGTGTCCTCACTCAAATTAAAAGTATGTTACTTATAGAGTTTTAGATTTCAAATAAACATATTTATGAGAAAACTAACTTTTTCCCGCGGTTTCGCCTTCGTTGAGGTCGGAAATTATCCCACGGAAACATACTACCGGTACTACGTACTAATCCTATGTTATAACCCAGGTCATGTGCCAAATTTCATCCAAATCCATTCAGCCGTTTTAGCGTAAGAAAAAAAAAAAACTCACTTCCGCATTTAAAACATTAGTAAGGATAGTTAGGTAAGTAACTGAATCTGCTCTTTAAACTCAATAAATAAAATGTTCATTTATTTAACAAAATGCTCACATTAAACTTGTCTAAAGTCTACATCGCGGGAAATGGAGCGATCGAGCACAAAGCTAACCGGATGTGACATCGTTTATCCGCTGTCATTAGCCGGAAGTACGCCCTGAGCGCCCCCTATAGGGTGCTATCTGAAATATGCGGCGTGGGAGATGATTTTGAAACAATAATGTTATTTTAAGAATTTTGATAACTTGAAAGCCGCTGTGTTGTTGGTGATTATAATGTTGTTATGAAATTAATGTTAAAATATGAAGGCTTGAGTATGCAATAAATCATACTTTTAAGCATATTATGAAGTTTTCTCATTAACTCTTTGTTTACTGTGACAAATTAATTACACATTATAGCGTAACAGTAATTTGATCAACGATACTCACCTAAAATAAATGACAATTATGTGACATATGTAATTTTTTTGTGCCAAAGAACTCAAAATGTCTGAAACTATAATATCTGAAAACTTTTAACTGTTACATCTTTTCCTCTTTTATTTCACCTTCAGCCAAATCACTTTCCCATTTCACCCCCACCCCATCACCACAGAAACTAAACAAAAGTGTCAATAATCATGAAAAGATCTCCATTATCATTCACTAACTGTCCTATAAATATGACGAACACAACCCACTTCCTTTCAAATGGCTCATTAGCAAAGGGCACCGGTTTCCGAACGAAATCTCGCGAACAATGATACCTACCCTTAAATACCAACGTAAATATATAACTGGCGAAGGAAAATGAACCTTATAACGTTGTGTTAGGGATAATTAGAAGGGAATAAGTTTTTTGTGAGACGTTTCAATGAATAAGGACAATGGAAAGTGCGACTGATATTTTGGTGTAGAGCTAGGAAGGGGTAAATCTGGAGACACCGTGTTCGGAAAATCTTCTGAAAGACATTAGGAAATTCTATCAATCTGCCTAGCCTTTTCCCAAGTTGGTATATTGGAGTCGACTTCCAGTCTAACCGAATGCAGTTGAAAACCGGTATTTTACATAGAGCGACTGCCTGTCTGAGCTCCACAACCCAATTACTTGCTAACACGATACCCCTTGCTAAGACTTGTTGTCAGAATTTTTGGGCTTCTGACCATCCGTAACGACTGTCAAAGTTCCGGGGCCAACGGCTTATCATACTTTCCGAGGCACAAATTCCATATTAACTATACTTACTGCTAGTTTTAGCGAAGTACAGTTGCATCGAAAGGTAAACTAATATCGAAAACTCACATGTCATAAGCGTTACCCATGCAGTACTAGAAAAAAATGGAAAATGTCTCCTTTCATCATCATCATTTTAACCAAAAGAAGTCTTTTGTTATAGGCCTCCAAGCATCAAAGTCAAAGTCAAGTCAAATAATTTATTTCAATTAGGCACATAAAAGGCAATTGAAAAAAAAGGAATTGATTCTAGTCGCCCCTTTCAAAAGTTAGTTATGGTATGGTAAAGAATGAACAATAACACCGCTGTTACTCTTTTAAAATAGTGTACAATATTTTGTATACATTCATTATGTGTACAAAATATTAAGGAATTGAGGAGCTCGTGGCTAAGTAATAACAGCCGCATAGGTCGACCCATCAGGTTAAGCTACGCTTGCCGGGGTTGGTCCGTGGAAGGGGGACCATCTTTACATACCGAGCTCCGAGACTCCTATGTGCCTCGGAAAGCACGTTAACCCGTTGGTCCTAGCTCTTATTCGTGGATCTTGTCGTTGAGAGTCGTCAGAAGCCCGAAAGTCTGACACTAGTCTTACCAAAGCGTATTTGGTATCGTATTACCCAGTTCCTGGGTTGTGGAGGTGTGTGTCAGGTAGGCAGTCGCTCCATGTAAAATATTGGTATTCAGCTGCATCCGGTTAGACTGGAAGCCGACCCCAACATAGTTGGGAAAAGACTAGGCAGATTTGTATACATTAATTATATAATTATATGTGAAAACGATGCACACCTAGGACCACCAAAATGACCGGTCTTGAGAACCTAGACCATTAGCAATCTCTTTCAAAGCGTTTCGTATTTCTCCAACATTTGACAACAGGATAAAAAGTAAAAAAAACGTCCGCTTGGCTTTTTTGTTATTTTCTCTCTGCCTTCACAAAAATACTTAAAATTTTCTTTTAAATTTTATACAGAGACCCCTTTGCCCAGCAGTGGGACAAAAAAGGCTAAACAAAAAAAAAGAGAGCCCTAGTTACCAACTCTATGATTGTTCTAACTCTGTAATTTCCAAAAGCTAGATGGCGCCAAGCAGAACGCATGCGCTAATAAATAATAGTTATTTCCCCAAGGGGGTGAAATCTTTCGGAATGATCGCTGTATTAATGTCCAGTACTATGGACGTTGATATGCAGGAAATATTGTCACTTGTTTCTTTCAATTGAATGGGTCTGAGTGGTGCGGGTTGAATTTTAAATTATTTTTTTATTTGGGACAAGTGGTGTTTATTAAAATGTCTATTGATACAACTTACTAGCCACTTATCTAAAGGTTTCTTTTTAATGTACTATATTCATCCTAATCCTAACATATATTAAGTATAAATGTGAAAGTGAGTTTGTTTGTTTGTTACGCTTTCACGCTAAAACGGCTTACCGGATTTGGATGAAATTTGGCTCAGGGGTAGACCGTGTTCTAGGTTAGGATATACGTAGAATATTTTTAATGCCGAAATTCCCACGGGAGACTTATGCGGGTGAAACCGCCGGGCGCAGCTAAATAATTATAATTTTACCTACTACACCTGATATTATTGTTTTCTTTTACCGAAATTCGTAAGACCGACAGCAAAAAAAAAATCGTCTTTCTCACTTTAGCACGGCCATTGAAATCGGTTCATCCTTTTCGAAGCTACAATCCTGATAGACAGACACACAGACTCTGCTTATAACTTCTCTTGTATCTAGCACATAATTAGTTTATCTGTCATTGCTTCATTTTTAATAATTTTATGATGTTGTGGTATAGTAATTTTATTCTAGGTGCATTGTCTTCACATATAATTATAGAATTTATTTATACAAAATATTGTAAAATATTTTTAAAGAGTAAACGATGGAGTTCCTTGCCCATTCTTCTCCATATCAAATCTACATTTTGGAAGGGGAGACTAGAATCAATTCAATTTTTTTTTAAATTTTAACGTTCAGAACTGCCTTTTATGTGCCCTAATTGAAATAAATTATTCGACCTTAACTTTCTTAATTTTCGAAGGAGTTAAATAAAGCCACGGATTGGTAGTATGCAGCCCATTAAAAAGCTATATAGATAAACATCATAATAAAATAATCATGTAGGTAGATACACCAAATGCACTAATCCGCAACTACCAAAGCAGACACCAACAAATACCAAAACTAGCAGACAATAGACATCGGTCATTAGCAGACAGCGTCAGGATAAGCGGAACAGTTTCCAGCTAATCATTCAACAAGATAACATCTCCTCTGCTGGGGGTGAGATGTGGGCAAAAATACGGGCAAGGATCGTCTGTGATTGGTCGTTACAGGGGTGAGTTTTTAATAGAGATAAATGAAGATGAAGTTTTGGGAGAGTTAAAAGTGATTTTTGTTTTTCAAAACCTTCTACAGGGTCAAATTAAATTACCTAGCAAAACCCCGTAGACGTGATGGGTATCGATACAGAAGGGGTCTTTGGCGCTTGTAGTTTTGTTACTTGAATTATGAGTTAAGAAATTCAGTTTTTTTTGTAAAAACTGAATTTTTTTAAACTGATATGTCAAGTGACTACGCGTATTGTATAATTATCACGTGCTCCAAAAACGGTGAAGGAAAACATCGTGAGGAAACGGCATGCCTGAGAGATATTTCTCGACGGCATGTGAAGCCAAGTCAGAGGCCCAAGGGCGGCTTAAAAACTCCGACCCCAGGTTACTCTGACACCAGGTTAGTAGTTAGGTTTGTGACTAACCTTGTGTCAGAGTATCGAACTCGAGACCTATGACTTGACTTGGCAGTCCGACGGTCACACCACTATCACTAGGCTATCACTGCTCACTAAAGGCAATGATGACTCTAGTATCTGATTTATTGCTTTCAATTGTTTATATTAAAACACTACCAAGCCCGCCTCAATTAAGCATAGCACATCAATATCTGTATAGCTCCTGCACGGGACCACCCCAGGATTGTCACGGCGTTTTGTATCATTTTTCACGTGCTCAATAAATTCGTCGCCGCCCTTGTCGAGATGTCAACTCGGAAGAATCGCTCTATCTGTGAGCGTACATACTTATCTGTTTTTGTAATTTGTTTGAGTTTTTGTTAATTTTATTGACGGTGAAAGAGAAGGCGCGATAGTAATTCTAACCCTAACTAATACGAGTATTATAAATGCGAAAGTCAGTTTGTATGTTTGTTACCCTTTCACGCTGAAACAGCTGTACGAATTTAGATGAAATTTGGCACATGGGTAGACAATGACCTGGGTTAGAACATGGGATAATTTTTATCCCGATATCCCCACACAAGGGATCGAGACTTATGCGAGTGAAACCGCGGGGCGTAGAATATAATATTTTAAGTTAAAAGAAGCACGCGGACAAAGTCCCGGGTAGAAGCTAGTGAAAAATAAACAAAATAAAAACTTGGGCATAACAACGTAACTTTAAAGCCACCACAACGCCAAAACCAATTTAAAGAATTGTGAAAAAAATATTTGAAATTATAAGTACAGTATGATGCACGTCACTGGTAACAAAACCAGTATATGCTGGCTTCCTATTCTGTTGAGACTCCGTACTACGCTAGGCCAGCTCAAGGTCAGAGGCCAACGACATGCGGTCGTCTGAACCTATGCTGATGTAGTCAGGACAATGTAGGTACCTACTATTTATCAGATTGGCATATTACGCAATTTCATACGACTGATAAAGTTGTACTTCTTTATTTTTAATTGCACCAAAGATAACCCCATTTTAAGTCCAGAATATCACTGTCCATTCCAAGATTGACATGAATATTTAGTAGTATTATATTGTTTTAATAATTGTCAATGTGAAGACTATGTGGGTCATTCCTTTTTATTTTTATTTTCTCATTTAGTTTTTATCATGGTCTGGCAGCTTGAGTAATTTATGCGGCCTACCCAAATGTCCTTTCTTTGGTATTGTTCGTCGAATCGTTGAGCTCCTTAAACTCTGAGTTGAGCTGCACGGTCACTGACAAATGCGTGCTCTGACTGGACAGGTCTTCTCAATCTGTGTGGTTCTTTCCTCTAAAGACCATTTCAGACACCAATCTACAGGATCTTCACATGATCTGACCAAGATTATGTCTGGACTTTAAAAGAGACTGTGACCTCTGAGTTTGTTTCGGCCTTTCTTATCGAAGTAGTCAGATAGGAATCGCCGCCCTCATCTAGTTTAAAAAAAATATGATTGGCGTGTAAAAGTGTTTTGTCCAAACCTACTTACAGAAATAAAATCATTTATCATTTATCAACACGCACTGGGCCCGTGTGGTAGATTACAGCCAATTCCTATCGAAGAGAGGAGGCAGTGGGACCATTAAAGGCTGATTATATATCTAAATCTACGTTCAGTAAAACTACTGAGTTACTGCTCTATACCTCTATCCAAAAGCCATCAAATCATTTCAAATATGTACACCCACAGTGGGATTGTGTTGTCGCCTTTATTCGTTCCCCGCAATCGCCGAAGTGTCCCATTGTGCAATTGTGGCCGGCTGTCTTCACATTGTCTTGCACCATTTGTCTACCCGAGGCCTTATTGTATTGCTGCGTAATTATTTATGTGGGTTTTACCTTGCATATACTATGTAGAACAATGGGAAATAGATTTTAATGTAACTACACCTCCACATACTTCTGAAAATGCTGAACTCTAGAATAGGAACAAAATATGAAATGAATCTTGCTTTCTAAACAACCAACCAACACAGTTTTTGGCACCAACTTTTTGAAAAAATCAACTGTATTTGTAATGGGAATGGAAGGTCTTTGCCTTGCAGTGGGACGATATGGGCTGATTTTTAATTTTTTATTCTACTGACAACTGTAGGAACATAATTCCCGAAACTATAAAACTTAGAAGTGTAACAATTATTGGCAGGCGTTTTAGGTGTTTTCCCAGAACGGATATTAAGAATATTTGGCACTTAAAAGCTCATATCTTCTTACATGTATATATAGTCCTCCAGACCGTATTGCGTCCATGGCGGCCAATCTTAACGGAGACCCTAATATATAGCCTTCGGCGCGATAGATGTTATAGTGCACAAATGTGTGCGCAGACACGGGTGCACTTTCTCTTCTCTCACTCTCACTGTCCGACGGTACGGCAATCCGACACGACCGGAGAGAGATCAGGCGCAGGACCAACGGCTTGAGGCGAAAGCGTCAGAATAGCCCGCGAAAATCAAAATTACTTACGTTTTTTGCAATTTGCTGGTCAGTTTCAGATTGTATGTTGATTTAAATATGATTCGCGACCGTATCAAATATTAATTTACAGAAAAATAATCATAAAAATTATCAACACAACTTTCTAAGTTCATATAATCCTATTGAATGACTATTTCATGAAATCATGAGATTTTAGGTTTATTCTAACATTAGGAGTTGTATTGCTGATTCTAATCATTATAATTCTGTAAAGCCATATTTGTTACGATGGAGAAAAATATTTTAATCAAGATACAACCTGACCTGGAAATTGCAAAAAACGTTAGAAAAAAATAATTTCGCGGGGTAGCTTAGCGCTTCCTCGTTAAAGTGCCTTCCGAGGCACGGGAGTATCACACCGTCAACTTCCAAACTCCGGGCTGTTACTAAGAAACGAGAAACGTAGTACAGGAAAACAGCTTGAATTTATGTAAATAAGCTTCATTCTGACAGCACTTGAATCGCCTCATCCAATTACCCTAAACATGATGTCAACCAATCATTGACAAGCACCACTAAATACATAACCGATCCACACTTCCGTACTAACACAATTAAAACCTATATATTGACGGATCTATCGAGAGTGCCCCTCTCCTGTATCATTGACAAAGCTACCGTGACCGTACTCGAACCCCCGTACCTTCAGACAATAACGCGAGATTAACCCGCCCGAATTAAACTGAGACCCTATGAAACCTTAGAGAGAGTAGAGTGTGGGGTGCGATGTGAGAGGAAGCGAGGCGATTACAGACGTGATAAATTCTCGGGAATCTTGTAACAAGAGACAATTAATTTGACATTAGCCAACGGTTGAAAGGTTCATATGGTACGCTCTAGCTTCTAGTCTAGCCGATGTGCAAAAATATGAATTTATGCAATGTCATTAATTGACGTGGAAATAAGAAAGGTGTGCCTATTAATTAATTAACTCATCAGGTTGGCATGAATTTAATAAATTTAAATAAATAAAGTGTAGAATAAATAAATAAATAATAAGTTTATTGTACAAAGAGAAACACATAAAGTTAGTCATACACTAAATAGGATTGTACTCGTATAAATGGTTGTCAAAATCAGGATGAATAGCTGGCTCCTGTACACTGGATTAGTCATAGAACTGTTTAAAAGTTCAACGAGAAGAACACTTTGCAGCTAGTTACGAATGCCTTTTTTACTTGCTACGAAAAAAGATAAAGCACTTAGAAAAAATCTTCCATAACATATTGCTCCACACAAAAACTTAAAAAACTGGCAGTGTACGAGTATATATGTAAATGTAGACGGTCCGACTGCAGATCTCATCACGCGATGTCTTGGGGAGCGCATGAATTACGGTCTCAATTGAATCTTACTTTATTAAAACTATACAGAAACAGGAAAAATGTGAAAGTGAGTAAAACCACATCTAGTCATAAATATTAACTTCACGAAAGTTATTGGGAAGACGCGGCTTGCGGTAGGAGTAAGCTGGTAGAAATCGTCACGTAACAAAAAAGCGTGATACCTCTCCATGCTACTTTCTCTCTCTCTCTCTCTGTCTTTTTCTAGTATATAAAAAGACAGTGATAGAGAGAAAGTGCTGATTTGGTTAAAATGAAAATCCAGGATAGCGGCTGCGAAAATTTTCAAATTTTTCATCATGGGTGTCGTTTTCATGATTTTCGAGGGTGCTAAAGCCGATAGTGGAGTCAAAATGAAAATCCAAGATGGCGGCTGCGAACATTTTCAAATATTGCGTCATGTTACCTACATAGCGTGAGCGAGCTCTCAACCATCCTTCATTCCCCGCTCTCGCGCCAGCTCCTAACTCACACCCCACCGTACAAAACACACCCTCTTTCATCGATCATTAGCGGACAATGGCTAATCTAACGTGTAGGCTGCAGAGTGTAGGGCACTTCATCACGTGTCGGAGATCGAGATGATAATTATCGTGTGATGTTGGAACTTTGCTTATTATACTCGGCTCGGATGGAATGGGATGGGTGAATTTTTGAAATGTGCCAAAGTCGGATTTTCCTAATTTAGATTGGAATGATAAGCTGCGGATTAGAGACCTTCCTTAACCTAGCAGTAGTATATGATTTGATGTCAACGTGACAGGAGCAGTTGTTTAATATTCACATTTCCACGCCAGTACAGTGCAATAATAGTAATATCTGATGTTTCGAATAAAAGGATACAATTTGTAAGGTAGTATTCGGACATTATTTTAGGGTTTCGCCAAGCCTCTTTAAGGGGGTCGCCGATACTTTAAAATTTAAAGCTCATAAATATAAAACCATACTACACTTGAGAGCAATAAAATCGCACACCCCTTGTAATTTGGTTTATTACTGATTGTTTTCTAAAATCGAAAGATATTGAGTAAAAATCATTAGACAAAATTAAAGCATACAAGCTTAGCTTTACAAAAACATAAAATTAAAATCATTGACCTTCACGTAACTTACAAAAACCGACCGTACACCGAATTCCCCAAATTCACGCGTTTGCGTTGTCACTACTTGCACCCTTAGCCGCAGGTATAAAAAGGTCAGTTTATTGGAATTTTTATTCAGTTGCATACCGAAGGTCAACGTGATAACATCTCTACTGGAAGCATACGGATTTACTGGAAAAATATGGATACCACGCCCGCAGAAGCCGCTCAAGTTATTGCCTTGCTCGAAGCAGGCCATAACCAAAGTGAAGTTGCTCGACGGCTAAATTTGAGCCGCTACTCTGTTCGTCGTGTATACCAGAGGTTCCAAGAGACCGGTGGCTACATTCGGCGACCAGGATCTGGCCGGCGACGCACAACATCAGAGCGTGATGACCGCTTTCTTGTGACAAGGTCTTTGAGAAATCGGCAACTGAACGCGGTTCAACTGGGACAACAGCTTCGAGAAGTTCGCAATGTCAGTATAAGTCGGTGGACAGTTCGAAAAAGACTAGGTGAAGCAGGAATGACTTCACATCGCCCAGCAAATGGTCCCAAATTGACCACAGCTCACCGACAAGCCCGGCTACAATTTGCTAGGGAACATTTAAATTGGACGTATGACCAATGGCGGGCTGTTATGTTCTCTGATGAGTGCAGAATGACTTTACATGGTCATGATGGACGCTCTAGGGTCTACAGAAGGTCATCAGAGCGATTTTCACAATGCTGCATAAGCGAACGTGTGGCTTTTGGAGGTGGATCGTGTATGTTTTGGGGTGGCATAATGTTGGACACTAAAACTGACATTGTATTCATCACTACGGCGAATACCGGCCCGAGATCGAGAAGTTTGACGGCTGCACGATACGTCGAAGAAGTGCTCGAAGAACATGTGAGGCCGCTTGCGTGGCTTATGGGAGAAGATTTTCTCTTAATGCACGACAACGCCAGACCGCATGTCGCTAGAACAGTTTGCGACTACATGGAAGATGTTGGAATCACCGCGATGGAGTGGCCAGCTCGTAGTCCTGATCTCAATCCGATTGAGCATGTCTGGGATGAGCTAAAAAGAAGAGTTCGAGCAAGAAGCCCTGCTCCTACGCGCCTCCAAGAGCTTCAACTTGCCATTGAAGAGGAGTGGAACGCCATACCACAAGATTTCATGGTGAAATTAATACGGTCCATGAAAAACCGATTAAGAGCTGTAATCAAGGCTAGGGGAGGGAATACACCTTATTAAAAAACAATTTGATCAAGCATTTTGAGTTTTATTTTTATTCTTTGTTAAGCTAAATTGGGTAATTTTATCCGTATGTTGGGTTTTGTGCCCTAAAACTCCCTATGGGTACTTTTTTTACACTGTATTTGATATCATTAGAAAGGTACTGAAGTAAACATTCAAATAGTGTAAGTTTTATTTTAATATGTATTCACATTTATGAAAAAAACTGCTTTAACAACAAAAAGTCAACGTGTGCGATTTTATTGCTCTCAAGTGTAGTTCAAAATGTTATATTTATTAAGAAAAAGATAATTAAATTAAAGGCTTAGGTTAACACAAATCAACAAATAGCTACAAGTCACATGAATCATTAATGAGACGAAGAAGAGTCGCACCCATTTACATTAATTTGAAGGTAAGGTTGCGTCTGTTTCTCGTTAACCAATTTTTTTCGTTCCATTTTTGCTACACATAAGATATAATAGGTGATTTCTCTGTTTGCCCCTTTTTTGACCAATCGACCAAAACGTAACTCGCAAAAGTAGGAGGTTCCAAATGGAATACAACACATCAGAGCATTTGTGGTTAATTGTGGGTATTCTGTTTAACCAAAAGTGACAGACTTGAATTCCAAGTTAGAAACAGAGGAGGTTAGGGGGTCGCGAAATATTTATCCATACTCAGGGAGCCGCGCCATAAAAAGGTTGACAAACACTGCACTGGATAATATGCACGATACCCAGTATAATTTTTATAAATACTGATTGATTATCGAACTTATAACAAAAAGGTTTAATTCCTAGTTACTAGTTACGCACAAAATGCTGCAAAATAATCTCCATTCAAATCCAAAAGTTGTCATCAACTCAAAGGAAAAAACAGAACCATCGATAAAAATAGCTAACCAGAAACGAAGATCAGTCCCACCCAGTCCCACCGATTAATAGAACGACTGTAGTTTGTAGTGGTTTCTTTTCCATTCCTTTTTACACTTATTTCCAACCATTCCGTGCAAAACGGTGTAATCGCTCGCTGCCGGTTCGGTTTTTCATTCCTCTTTAGTCGGTGCTAAATTAAAATTGAGAATAATTACCGCATTTTAATTGAATAACGAATGTAGAAAGCCGTTTATTGGATTTTGTTTCTTGTTTAGAGTCGTGTACCGTATAGTTTTAATTTATGTTATTGTATATTTTGCTCTGTAATTTAAATTTCCTTTTCATGTATTCTCTGAGTAATGATTCGAGGTTTGCGGGCAATTTGGGAGAGACAAAGTCTAGCAGTGTACTGTCGTAGCCTGAGCTGATTGATTTATTAATTGAATTGATGTAACTAAGAGATGATCCAACCGCTGCTTGTAATTACTACCTACTATTCCTCATAAGTCATCTCTGCCTTCAACGTACCAAAAACAACGGTAAATAGCAAGTTTTATCAGTAAGTTTTACTAGATTTTAAAGCCTTCTTAAATGCTGTTTTTGCAGTACAAGTCCGACCAAATACCATTAAAATACCCACCTTAACAAGGAGCTCAAACTTAACCTTACTTCAAGCATCTTCACCAATGACATCTGAACATCACGAAGCAATTAACATCACAATAAAGCGCTCTTCCCATAAATCTACGAGCACTTGGAAAAGGTTTCGCATTTTTCTTTGTATTTAATTCTAAACAGCCCTTTGTCCTCTCGGCCATTCGTCTGTCAGCGACTGATTGATGACGAATTCATTCCGAAGGCAATTTAGGACTTTGAGTTTCGCGTTTGATGGGAGTACTTAAGTACTAGTTTTTAGTTAAAAGGAACGTTTAAGAAAATAGTCTAAATAGACTGAATACGTCACACTGCATTGGGGCTCTGTCTCGCATAACTATATTTGCAAAACAATGGGGCACAAAACAAGCAAAAATAAAAATAACATAGCCACCCTTGATTACAAATCCATTTGCCAAGCACGATAATTAATTATGACTAAGCAGGATGATGTAATTACTCCATTTGTTTATAATAAATTAATAAACATCGTCGTGTAAATCGTTTTATAAACTCCATTGTAAAGACAAATGGCAACTCACAATATCTACGTAAATATGTTACATCTAAGTGATCTGATACGAGACGAGTACGAGTTATCAATAATCACTGTGGTTACAATATAAAAAAAAACACTACAAAGTCGAAAATAACTTTTTCGGAATTTCGAATTTCGGAAGTCCCTTTGGATCTGTATTTAAGTTGGGTTAATTGCTTAGCACACTAACCGTATCAATGGCTTTCTTAATGACAGTTCAACAACTTTTTAACGTTTTTTTTTCGTGTGATTATTATGACTTGGTGTCAGAGTTTTTTGACTTGGCAGTCCAACGGTCACACCACTAGGCTAACACTGCTGTCTAAGTTAAGTTAATTTACAGGACGAGCTAATTTAAAAGTCAATGTAAAAGAAGCCGGAAAAATACTTGCTACACAGCAATTTTCCCGGCTTAATGATATTGATGACTAAAACTTGTTGTTTCGACTACGCCTACATAGGCAGCCATAACATTCAAAATCCCTAGGAAACGACGCCGGCGCAGTTAGGAAATGTGTAGTTTTCTAATTCGCGTATATGTCGTTCGAAGATCGTTATAATAAGTGAGCATCATTACAATCGTTTAACCTAAATTGGTGTCATTGTCGCGTGTTGTCTGGTCTGCCTCTTATTAATGACATGATGTGGAATGTGGAGAGGGTTTTACGTTACAGTGTTTGTGTAGAAACTGCTGATCAGAAGAGTTTTACGATGACAGAAGAGTTTCACGATGAGAGAAGAGTTTCACTATGACAGAATACTTTCACGATGACAGAAGAGTTTCACGATGACAAAAGAGTTTCACGATGACAGAAGACTTTCACGATGACAGAAGACTTTCACGATGACAGAAGAGTTTCACGATGACAGAAGACTTTCACGATGACAGAAGAGTTTCACGATGACAGAAGAGTTTCACGATGACAGAAGAATTTCACGATGACAGAAGAGTTTCACGATGACAGAAGAGTTTCACGATGACAGAAGAGTTTCACGATGACAGAAGAGTTTCAAGTTATAAACAGTAAAAAAAAAACATGTTTTAATTTAGAATATCAAGGCTGCTGATAGAATTATAAATAGTAGGTAGCTTCTTAGTTTCTTCTACAGATATTGAGTTACTAGATTCGCCCGCGACTCCGTCTGCGATCCAGGATCAAAAGTAGCCTATACGTCTATCTCCAGCTCATGGTCTACCCATGTGGCAAATTTCATCCAAATCTGTTCAACTGTTTTAGCGTGAAAGCGTAACAAACAAACTCACGTTCGTATTTATAATATTATTTAGGATAAAACATCTTATTTCAGCCACAAGTATATGTGAATACATGAATAGATAAATTAAATGCGTTTATTGAGCCCTCAAATCAAACTAATCGCTGGTTTTAGGTCCTATAGCGGCCAGCAGACCGGCATTGTCGCTATTAGATACACTTGTAACCAAAAAAGAGGAAATTCGCACGAATTCAACAATAATATCAGTTTTCAACGCAACACCTACCCATCTAACATCTCCATTGCTACCCAAAATCCTTCTAAACAGCGCAACAAAGCTCAGACGCAGTTAGCAACATAGCACAAAAACAACGGAACACGTTGACGCGTCCATTTGTCTCTAGCCAGCGCTCACAGGTGTGCCGACGTCACTTACAAATGTTGAGCCATCACGCGGTCGAGATACGAAGCGATCTTCCAGCGTTGAGCTGCGAATATACGGGCAATTGTTGCCGGCAACTTTTGCCGGAAACTTTGAACCAATTAGGGCCAGTTTTTAAATCGTCAGATAACTTTTATTTGATGAATAAATATGGCGGTTTGGCAGCTTTTGTATAGAAAATATGTCAATCTAGTCTGCAATATTAATTCTTCTGATAACAGTTATCTGACTATTGAAAATAAGCCCTTGGTGGATAAAATATCTAGTATAGCAATATTGCCCCAAATTAATCCATATTATATTCATGAACTGCGTTTAAACGGGCCATTTTCAGTACCGGCAACATTTGGCAAAGGTAGTGAAGGAATTAGCACCGCAATCTAACTTTTCATTGTTTAAAATTATATAGCTAAACGTCGATTACCTAATTAATTAAAAGATGCACCATATCGCTCAATATGGTGTTCGCTGTGTCTAACACAATCAATCTACCTAGCCTTTCCCCAACTACGTTGGGGTCATCTTCTAGTGTTACCGGATGCAGTAGAATACCAGTATTTTACATAAAGAGGCTGCTTACCTGGCCTCCACAACCCAGTTACTGGGTAACACGATATCCCTTGGTAAGACTGGTTGTCAGACTTTTGGGCTTATGACTTCCCGTAACGACTGTCAAAGTTCTACTAATAACAGCGAGGATCAACGGCTTAACGTGATCAAGGCACGGCCCCTCCGTGCCTCGACTGATGCTCACCCATCCAAGAACCAACCGCAGAATGCGTAGCATAATCTTCAATTGACCCGTGCGGCTGTTATCATTTAGCCACGAGTTCGCTGTGTCTAACAACAACTGCAAAGTGTGGACATCGCAGAAAATTGCTTGATGTTGTGACTAGTTGACTATAGTTGACCAGAAATTAGTAATTCAGTTGCCCGTGTAAGTGCACCTTTACAGGTAAAAGGATAAAAGAGAATTAATATTATGTTTTTTGCTTTTAAGGAACACGGTTTAATGTTTTGCCTGTTGTTTCTTTTGTAGAACATGCATGTTTTATTATAGACAGAGCTGTAAATCAGTTTCAAGAATACATAGCAATTGCTCTATTGAATTACTGAGGAATTGAGTTCAACTGTTAATTGTGACATGATCAATGCTCTCTATATAATGAAAGATTGCTTTATATGAAGGATCAAAGATTTAACTAAAGTAAAAAGTTACTCTGTGTCAAGAACGAGCTTACAAAAACTGATAAGTAAATCTCACCTTGAAATAATATCCATTATTGCTGTTATTATTGTAAGAATTATTATAGTTATTGTAGTACATCACATTCACAAAATAACACTTTAACAATATCATCAATCACTCGAACTGTCAGAAATTATTTTGATTTTCACTTAATTTAACTTTTTTGTAACTCCTTCCGAAACTAGACAATTGAAAAAAATCTTTAAAATCTTTTACAATCACTCACAAAAATCACTTCTAAGTCTGTCTATAAAAGCACTTCTTTTTCAAAACTACTTCCATATTCAATATTTGTCCGCAACCGCACTCCTGCGCAAATGTTTGACAATCGTCAAGTGACGATGCGCGTGACACGAGCATGCGTATGAACTGAACCACCTTTTAGAATGGATCTCAATTAATGTGCGTAGATTAGTTTCTATAATATGATGCAGAAAAAACGTATGAGATTTTATTGTAATAATATTGTGTCGTACCAGCTTGATCGTGATTAGCAAAACATTATAACTTGTTCTTAAATAGTTGGTCATGACCTTCATTGTCGAATACAGGCACAGATAACCAGTTAGATAAGTTCTGATTGCCTGTGTACATCTATGGACCAAATTAGAAAATGGAAATGACATCAAATTAGGTATGTCATACTTTAATATCCTGGCCACCTATGCCTAATCCTTCCGGAAATACAGGCATTATGATAAGTTATGTTATGTTAGAAACAAAAAAATCAATGCTTACAAGGATTTTGGGTAAGATTGCCCATAACCCCTGTCCACCTGACTGTTTTTTTTGATAAATATAATAGAGAAATAGAAGTGTATTTTATGAAGAGCAGCCATTAAAGATAATTAATTTATTCTGATGTATAAAATATTTAACATGTTCTCACAATTTCAACAACTATAGTTTAATATTATTAAGTACATACCACTTTTTTAGGCGTTTTGATGATGATCTGGTATTATTATTCGGGTTGAGATGGCTCGGGCCGAGCTGGCACTGACCCGTCTCTGTTACCTCACATTACTCTGTGTTCATTTATATTTACATAGTATACCATTGAAGTCCCACGACGTTATTGTTCGATTATTATGTTCTGTTTATGATTGATACGATGTTATTATGTACTTGTTTATGTGTCAAACTATTGTCTTCTATGTTTGTGTTTATTTAATTAATGTTTTGTGGGATCTGATGACGTCAAAGTGCTTGTCTTAGAGATGCTATTGTTACGATATAGTAATTATAGTATGGTAACAGCAGATTTAATTATTTGAGTTCTTCTTTTCGTGTTGTTGGTTACTAACTTGGTGCCAGAGTTTTAAAGCCACCTATGGGCCTCTGACTTGGCTTCACATGCCGTCGAGAAATATCCCTCAGGCGTGCCGGTTTCCGCACGATATTTTCCTTCACCGTTTTTGAAGCAAGTGATAAATATAAATACGCACATGAATCCAAAAAGTCAGAGGTGCGTGCCTTGGGTTCGAACTCGAGACCTATGACTTTGCAGTCTAACGGTCACACCACTAGGCTATCACTGCTATAATTATTTTAGTTTACTTTTCATTACCGATGACTGATGGGCCCGATAGGTTCTGGAGTGGCGGCCGCGTACCGGAAGACGTAGCGCTGGAAGGCCCCCCAAGGTGGATCGATGATCTGGTGAAGGCCGCAAGAATCGGCTGGATCCGCGAAGCACAGACTCGGTCGAAGTGGCGGTGCCCAAATGATGATGATGAGATTAAATGATTGAGGATAATGTATCTCTTCCAGATGGATGCTAGATAAACCGATGACCTTAAAAAGGGCGCTGGGACAGACTGGATGCAAAAGGCGATGGACAGGGTGTTGTGGCGCAGGTAAGGAGAGGCCTATGTCCAGCAGTGGTCTGCGAAATGCCGAGTTAGTTGAATGTTTCACAATATTTTCATGTTCTATTGCTTGGTACTCAGAATTTTCTCCGTTTAAAAATAAAATTTAATGATTCCAAGTCAACGGGAAGTACCCTGGTTTTGATTTATTTGCGAGAATCAAAATATGTCGAAAAAAATAAGGCCGTATTTTTTTATTGCGATGACTTATTAAAACCTTGATTTTTTAGAGCTCTACTAAGGGACCGTAGACTCGCGTATTTGGACAACAAAGTGATCCTTTATGGGTTCCGTTTTTTTTCTTTTGAGGTACGGAACCCTAAAAACAAACAAGCATACAGTTTTCGTTTCAAACCCTTTTGTAAGCAGCTAATTAACTCCCCCAAAACAGTACCAATCTGACTGAACAGATACAAACGAATTATCACAAGGCACAAGGCTATAGGGCACATAGGGCTCATAGGGCTCGTAGGGCGGGGGAACGCATCAAAGAGCATGGCCATATCCATTTGCGAAATTTGTTTTTCCATTACTCAAATTGGGTTCGCCGGGGGGTAACTTTTGAATGGTGAGTGATGGCACGACGATGTGTGTTTTAAGTTAAAACTTGCAAGTTATAAGTGTGGAACTTGGTGTGTTTTAGCGCGCGACTTGTGCATTTATGGAAGAGAAAATTAATTAGATGAACTGAGGCCTTAGCGCGAACGCGCGACGTAAACGTAACGCAAACGCAAATTCGATACGAGCATTTTGATTAAATTTTTTGCGACAAGCACAATTAGTATCAACCATAGAATATGAATAAAGTATTCAAACTTAGTATATTATGCGCGAAACGAGTATTTTCAATCTTAAAACCGTTCATCGTTACATTTAGGTAATCCACGCGTTCGAGCTGTAAAATGAGGAAGCTGTAAGTTTTCACTGTCAGTGAGCCTTTTTAGAAGAAAACTTTGATTTAAAAAAATTTACTATGGGAATTCTGCGACTGTAGGTATTATATTGTACTAAAAGGAATAGGTATATTTTATAGCAATACTGAAACAAACCAAACCGTTGATTTTCCGTGCAGTGAAATGGTTTTCAGTGCTCTGTACTGTTTCCAAACCCACGCACTTTTCTGCCAAAAAAATCCGCCTTTTTCACACACAACATTTTGCCACTAGCTTTAAAAAAAAATCAGCACCCATATTCACAGCCTAGCCTATCATTATTTCAACATAAATCTCATGCAAAAACACCATTGGCCACCGTCCAACGGCTATGGCAGAATTAATTACTGCGAGGCACCAACAGATGGCGCTGCCGCCAGGTGTGCCGTGTATATCATAGACAGAGTCTACACGACCTATGAAATTCAGATTGTGCTGGGTATAAATTTTAAACGCTAGCTCCTGGAAAAGGTAGTTTCTTGTTGAAGTGCTTTCAATATTGTTGGTGTTGCTATGTAGGTAAAGGATGAAATCAAGAAGGGTTGTGCCTATCTAATGGTAAATAAGTTGCGCATACTACACGAATACCTGTTTCAGACTTTGGCAAAGTCCATTAGAAAAAACCTAAGATTTAGGTAGTTCATATGATACGCTAATGATTGTTGAATATGTAAATAATTACGTGTAACCTACTTTTAGTGGAAGCTTAAGAGTCTAATTTGTTGTTATGCATGACAGCATCACAGCATTATAGACACAAATTATTCGGAAAATAGCTCTTTGCTCAGTATTTATAATGCTATGAAGCGAGCAGTCCACCGCTAGCTAAGCTTAAGGTTAGTTTAGTTTAGCTCGCCAGGTTTTCATAGATGTGCGTTCAGCCACAAATATGGAAAACTGGCAAGCTTTATTGTAGGAATTGTTTTTTTTTTACCTCCATGGCAAAGCTGGCACAGTATCCATGAAATTAAGTGGTAGTCATCTAACAAATCAACTTCTAATATACTTACCTAATAAACATGACAAATAGACCACACAACTGCCCATCAATACATTTATAACTTCCATCACAGAAACAATCTCTAAACCAATTTATTCATAACTGGGATCGATATTCTAATCAAAACCACCGGCCGAGGGCACATCAACCTAGCAATCTGTTAAATGACAGTTATCTCCGTGATTGATTGCATTTGCATGTAAAAAACGTGGACAAAATCTATCAAAGCCTCTCTATACAGGATGACAGATTTTTAGAGCGGGTATGATTTTGGCGTTTAGTGGGACTGTCCTGGGAAAAACAAAAATATGATTATGTACGGTCTATAGTTGATTGATATGCCAATGACTAAATCGTTGATGATGAAAACTTGATTTCGTAACAGAAAAGCTTACCGGACAATTCAGTGAAATAGGATCGTGTAATTTGTTAAGCCTTTCCTGCATACCATTCGACAGGTTGTCAATGTCAAATTAGTAATCGAAAATGACACATTTTCAATTACTAATTTGCCTTGCTCTGAAGAATGACGGTCGTCTATTTTATTTAAACTGACAAAAATTTCGGGTTTTGTTTTGTGAACAGCTTAAAGAGGACTCTTTTAGTAACGTTGATTGTTGTTTGATTTGACAAAGAACCATGAATAGCTATGCTGCTTTATTTCTGGGTAAAGGTGACCTTGATTGCGGAGTTTAGAACGATACTCTTGGTTTTTCCTTTCTTGTCCAATACCCAGTTATTCTTCAGTATTATGCCAATAAAAACGTCTTTTATTTACTCTTTTACAACACCAATTTACATTATTTCTGCATTACCCAAAAAGCTTATCCTATTCCAGTCCACAAAATCTGATATAATAAAAAGCTGTCATAAAATGAGTTCAAGTGCTTTTATTATGATGCAGAAAATCTCCCTGTCCTTTAAATTTAACAATACATGGTGACCTAACACACTCACTCTCAATCGACAAATGTAAGGTGAGCTTCCAAGTCTCTAACATTTTTATGTTCCAAGTGTATTTGTCAAAGATTTATGTGTTGTATGGGCTCAAGTTACAATGGACGTGTGGCTCATAAAAATGTATACGCATGGCGTTGTTACAGCGTCGTATTTTATGCATTATCTATTGATTATGGGCAGTTAACTTTTATTTTGTTTGTATGGGTGTGGAACAAACGGAGACACGTATTTGGTTGGTGGATTTGGCCAGCATTTGCTTGATGATGTATTGACGCTTTTCACTCTTTCTATGCAGTTCGCTGATGAAGTGATGATGGCGAACTTAGGGCCACAGCAGAATAGTTCCTTTTAGCATCGGTGACCGGCGATTTTGTGACTGTATAGATGCATTGAGCTTCTAAAAAGCGGCTAAATCGCCGATCACTGATGCTAAAAGTAGCAAGTCTGCTGTGACCCAGAGAACATAGAGATGTCTAAAATTAATTAAAAGTGCTAGGGTGTGTAAAATTTGATAGGTATATAAAAACCTCTCCGCTTCTTTAGTTTTGTGGTCGCAAGCGTTACTGCTGGGCATGAGATCCTGATCGTAGGTTCGATTCCCGGGTCGGGCAAGGGGCAAAATGTTATTGAGTTTTCCCATTCGGAATTTCTCAGTAACAGCCTGGAGTCTAGGTCTGATCCCGGTTGAAGGCAATAGGCTCGCCCCTATTACATGGGACTTAAACATAACTGGCGAAATGTGGGTGAGGTATACCTCTGCTTAACACTTGGGCTACAGGCGTAATGTTATAGTATGTGTATATAAAAAACTTCAATTATTACATTAGAAAGAATAATCTAATTGCATTATTTACCTATTGATTAAACGTCTCCACCGTAAAAAAAAACCAATGCAATTTGATTGTGGTACAAATAGCTATAGACAGAAACGCCAGATAATCATTTACTTTTTCAAGCCAAAAAGCAAATCCCCACGATCTCTATCGCCTAGACATTCCACTGCAGAAACTCACCAGACATCCGTACGAAGACATTGCAATCTATAAAGATTTTTTATTGCCCCGAGGAGAAGATGCCAACAATCTGTGAGATTGGAATTCATTCAAAACGCTCGTTTTGCCTACACTTACGGGGTCGAAAGCCGTGATGTTATATTATTTAATTACGCTAGAGGTTAGGGAGAGCGCGGCGGCAAATCTGACTTATGGATTGTGGCCTAATAAATACCTTAAAGTCATTCATTGAAAGGCAACGCACAGAGCTCGTGGCTAAGTAAAATAGCCGCACGAGTTGATCCAAAGGTCAAGCTATGCTTGCCGGGGTTGGTCCGTGGATGGGTGGCCATATTTACATACCGAGACTCCTACGTGCCTCAGAAAGCACGTTAAACCGTTGCTGAAATTCGTGGATCTTTGACAGTCGTTACGGGTCGTCAGAAGTCCGAAAGTCTGATATCCAGTCTTACTGAGGGGTATCGTATTAACTACGTAGTTACTGGGTTGTGGAGGTCGGAAATCAGTCGCTCCATGTAAAATACTGGTATTCAACTGTATCCGATTAGACTGAAAGCCAACCCCAACATAGTTGGGAAAAGTTTAGGTAGATTGATTGACAGGCAACGCTGAGCCTAAACCGCTGTGTCAAGAAGCATGAAATTTTGGACAAGAGTTCCTTAAGCACCGACGCGCGACGGTTACTACTTAGGAAGGATTTTTGAAAAAAGTCCCGAAAGGGGTTAAATAAGAGATGAATCCTTGTATGGAAGTTCATCATTTTTGCAAACAAGAACTCCATCGGCTACATAGCTTGTTTGAGAAGAAAAGCTAATTAAGTACTTACTAAGGTTTTTTCGTTAATAGATGAGATAAAGAAGTTAAAAAGGGCACTAAGGTCAGTGCTCAAACCTTAGTCGACATTGCAACAGTTGGAATATGAAAGAGACTTGGAATTATAAGACGATAAAATTATATTCAATTTAACATAGCATTTTTTATGTGTAACATCTTTCCTCTCACTTTTCTGTAATCTGTGGGAGTGATTTCGTAAAAAGGGACGGAAGTGCGTAACACGAAGCCGGAGAAGCGCGCGCTATTTGATTTGACCAATGAGCGGGCGCGGGGCTGGAGTT
Source organism: Agrochola lota (assembly GCA_947364205.1). NCBI lineage: Eukaryota > Metazoa > Arthropoda > Insecta > Lepidoptera > Noctuidae > Agrochola > Agrochola lota. Next base: position 18,847,500 of record OX376228.1, read on the forward strand.
GGCCCTCAGATAGGACGGAAGTGCGTAACAGGAAGCCGCAGAAGCGCGCGCTATTTGATTTGATCAATGAGCGGGCGCGGTGCTGTAGTTGGCCCTCAGATGGTACCAACCCATTTTCCGAGAGGTTGGTACTGTCAACCAAGATGTCAGATATGACTACTGTAAGGCTCGCTCGTTTTTTTTAAATTTCAATTTAACTTTTCCAGCAAAAAGAAACAAACTACCAAGTAACTTTAAACCGCTGTCCTAGACAACAAATCCGTGAGAAAGCTGTAGGAACAAACGAATAGGGATCTAGATAGTTATCTTTATAGCGAACCGTGGCACCAGGCCAAGGAAACACAAAACTTCTGGCCACGGAGCGGTTGCATGCCAAGCTAGAGGTTCTGCTTCGTTGTATTCCCGCTCGTGGAGTAATGTGTGTTCCGATTTGGTGTTTAGAACATTAATTGTTTCTACACTTTGTTTTGCTGGGTGTTTTAATTCATTAAGCTTACTTTGGTGTTGTGCCTTTTTTTTACTGAGTTCAAAAGAAGATAAGGTTCTGTATTTAGTCCTTTTAAACAGTCTGATTTTGAGAGCTTTAATTGTGCGATATCTCTGTGGCATCCGTCTTTAAATCAATAGTCATACGTCATTACCTAGTTAATACTGATACCTATCAGTTATAATATGTATGTAACTACTATGACAGAAGTTAGTAAGTACCTAATAACTTATAAAATAGTAAAAGTGTTGAATAATTTGTTAAATATTCCTATTTTAGCAATATCGTTTAGTTTTGTATCAAAAAGCAAAATATGGGTAGACTATGTGTACACCTCTAAACTAATGTTATCAACAATAAGTTGAGGTTACCTCACGATGTTTTCCTTCACCGATGTCAGTGATGTCCAAGATAAACTTGGACATTGGTCAGTTACATTGGTACTTCCCCGGATTTGAACAACCTCATGTATGTAGGCGAGCCCTTAACCAAAACTCATCATCAAATAGATTAATAAGTAATAATTAAAACAGTCGTCTTAGATTCATTAAGCTCAACTGGATCATGGGCTTCAGGAAAAGACTTAAACATAAACTTAGCACACCTTTAATGTAGGTATACATATTCAAAGCAAACACCAGTTCAAAAAACATTAAATAAATAAGAATACCTTTCCAAACCAAACAGACAATCCAAACAATAAAAGAACTTGACAATTTCAATTATTCCGCTTTCTTAATCAAAACACATTTTTCCTTGGAGTTGGCACAAATTTTTTTCTTTGAAGAAGTATTTGATTCGCAAGCTTTGGTTTCGTTGGTGAGGGTCTCAGGCATCACCACATTCACAGGCTTGGCTGGACGGCCTCTGACATCCAACATGACGAAGACTATGAACATCACCAGTAGTATAAGGTAGATCACCCGATGATTTTCTTCTAGTTGAGCCATCAAGAACGATGTAGGATTCATGACTTCCTTATTTGTTTGTTCCTGTTGCCTGATTACTATCATTCGAAATTTTGCTATTGTTCTACTCAAAAATCTGTAAAATTTAGATTATTTTTCGAAAAAAATGCGACTGTAATGCGTCAGACTGTCATGATAAAATACTTTCAGACAACTTTACTCTTTGTTTCAGACATAATTCAAATAGGTTTTTTTATTTTTTTGTGCGTTTGAGGTTGGAAACTTTTTGGCTATTAAAATGTTTAGTTTTAAATTAAGAACTCGGTTATGGAGTATTTCAATGAGATTTGTCTTTTGTCTATACTTTTTTAGTTCGTGTGGTTCACAAAGTTGTAACCCAATTTACATATATAAAGGCGTGTACGCACGAATAACAATTTTTTTTTTAGTCCATCTTTGAGATTATGAAAAAATATTGGACACGTATTTTTTCTTTTTTTACGTAATCTCAAGATTACGGTGATACATTGAGGTAAAATGTGCTATGACGTCACATGTATGTAGATTTTATACGTACTAGTGACGTAGCGACCCCCACTCCACAACATAAAATGCGTTTTATATAAATATTTTTTTATTAATATGATAAAGCAAAAAATACGTGTCTAATATTTTTTTATTATCTGACTGACGGACTAATTAGTTTTTACCCAGGCATCATCCCTATTAGCAAAGTGAAGACGAACACCATACGAACACAGTTCGACTTGTGTTCACGCTCAACCGCTCGGCTATGGATTCGCCAATGTTCGCAATGTCGTTACAAACACCGTCCACACAGAACAACGAAATTGGATGGTCAAAGGATGTAGGGGAAACCCATCTATCAAAATAAGACGACACAATTCATTATCTTAGTAGGTATTGATACATATACATGGATGGGTCTTGAATTAAGTTTTGCACAAAATCCAACGAAGAAACATTCGAAAATACCTAAGAGGTTGCTTAGAATCTCAACAGCTGGCCAATTACAGAATATCCTAATATTCCGACGAATTAAGGCCCTTTGCACACAGAACTACTATCGAGGAACTAAATTGGCCTAACTGCGCCCATTAATATGAATAAAGCTATCATTGACGATGTGCTACACGCTCAAATCCGCAGACCGTCTGGAGACGGCACATTATCGGAAACCGATTTTCATAGTTAAATAGCTGATCGGTTTCTCTCGTCTATAAAGTTGTTAGGACGGTAAGTGACGGTTTTTGTCTCGTGTGATTAAAAAAAATGTTTTTGAATAAAAAATCCGAGGTTGCTGAATTGCGCTATTTTATAGGAGCTGCCAGACTTGCTTGAGGCTTATCTTTTACTGTAAGAAGGAGGTTCAAGCCTCAAGAAAAAACAAAATAAATATCAAAGTTCTCTGTTTACGTACTTACCTAAGTATTATTTAGAAGGTACAAATAAGACATCATAGACAGACAGATAAAAAATCCGGAATCACGCGTAGTGTTAGGGCATAAATCGAACAGATTACGTGTTACTCCGGATTTTTTATTTGTCTGTCTGTAATGTCTTGTTTATACATTTTTAATTGACTTTTTTGTCGCAGTTGGATTTTAGTTTTTTTAACTTTTATTTTTATTTAAATATTTGGGGTTTATATTTATTTTTGAAATGTGCTAATTAAGCCCTTTCATTTGATACTCAAAATAGCATCATTAAAAAAATATTGTTTAGTTCATATTCAATTTAATGTGAAATTTCATAGCCAGCGGACGATCAAGACGCTTCGAACGATACTTCATTTGTCAAATTATGATGAGTCGTTTAGAAGTTATGAGGGACCAGGTGGGCATACATACATACATACAGTCAAAATCACAATTAAAATCAAACTTATATCGCTGTTTGTGCCTTTACTCGACCAGGACGAAATAAATTCACATTAATTCCTTCCCTATTAAGGTTCTCCGATTAGAGCTGTTCACCAGAATTTCTTCCCACCATAAACCAAGATGATAATACAAATTCATGGGCACCACACAGAGGTCGATTTACTCACAGAATCGGTGCAATTAATTCAATTTACTGTCTCCTATCGCATTTGCATGTCTGGAGTGCAATAAGTTTTGTGCAGATACCAAGCTCTGTTTGAATTTAATTCAAATGTTCCTAGGAATTTTCTTTGGTATTAGTTTTACTGTGTTATTGGAAAGGATATTGAATTTTGGTCTGATTTCGGTGATTTAAAGAAGATGTTGTCGGAAAGTTAGGAATTATGATTATGGCATTGGTAGTACCTACTGATTGTCTTTGAACAGTGCGTGTTCGGATGACCTATGGCAATGAAACGTGGTCCCTGTCGTTTAGGTTCTCCAGAGCATATCTTCATTTTTCTATTTTATTAAGTACCCAGGTATGGAAGATGGTATGGCTAGTACTTGTTGAAAGACCTACACTGTTCTCTCATACCTGTTAATACCGTTGTTTGAGGATATTGTAAAGGTCAATTATTTTTAGAGTAACTGTGGAGTTTCTTGCTGGCTCTTCTCCATAGGAAACGAGCAATTGGAACCGTGCACCTAGCTTCTGACGTTTCATAAGTGCCCATGTAGGTTTATGTGAAATAAAATATTTTGAATTTTGAAGAATTGCGTTCAGTGATCCAGCATCATGCAGTACCTACTGTGTTTAGGTAAAATTTACTTCTATCTCCAAAACAGGTACCTACTTAAAAATAAAAAATAAACCAATCAAAACAAAACGAAAGACTTCTAAAGTCTTAATCAAAAAAGTATCCCCAAAACCTTTTGAGTCAATCTCAGGAAGATTTCGTGAAGGCTTTCAAAAACAATTTAGTGTCGACTAAAGACGCATTATGGTGCAACTTTCCAATTACATGTGAGCACCCTCGATTAGGGGAAGAGGGTCGAAATATGGATCATAGAAGGTAGATAGGTAGGTACTATTAAAGAAGTAGGTACATATTTATTTATTTATTTATTAAAACTTCATGCACAAGTAAAAAACTCTACAAAGGCGGACTTAATGCCAGAGGCATTTTATATCAGTCTACCTTAGGGTGACGCAGAGACAAAACATGGCAGGTGCAACATAAGGGATAGATAACTTGAAAATTAATACATAGATACATACATACACATAAACCGAATAAACTTTGTAAGGAGAAATAACGATAGGTAGAGGAGAAAACAAATCCAACAAATCAGCGCTGCAATGATTCTGCTAACTTTTTACGAATATGTTCACGTGCCTTCACTTTGAAAGATAACCGACTGGTTGCCATCCTGATGTTCAGAGGGAGCGTATTCTTTTATTATCCGCCTGGACAAAGAAAGAAGAGTGAATAAAACCAGAACGGGGAGAAGGACATCGTAGAAGAGGATTGTTGGTAGAACGAAGATTTTTACTATGGGCAGAGCATAGGTATTGAACGTGGGAAGTCGGGTAAGAAAGAGAAGTGGGATTGTCCAGTATAGAATACAACATAGACATACTCCCCTCAACCCATACATATCTAACCAGTTTGAAAACAAAATCCCGTGAACACGATGACCACATCTGTTACCTGCCCAGTTCTATAGCCGCCGAGCGCTGCAAGCAAGAATAGTCCTTACGGTGGTTAGATATGAGCTTCTTCGATGGTACTTACTTAGTTATTCAAAATATTTTGTTCAATAAAAGAGGGTGCCGTCTTAAAAGTTTTCAGGTCAATTAGGTACGTTTGGATAAAAAATTGGGAATGTTTTTTATTTTCTAAAGAAGCAGACAAGAAAATGATGTCATTTATAGGGCTAACTCTGCTTTTTACCATTTTACATTTTAAATCGTTGTAGCATAATAAGTAGATGGCATGTTGTCTGTTTGTTAATAACTCATTTATGGTACTTATTACTAAGAATATTTAATTCCAAAATATCTAGTTCTAGAAGCCGTAATTAACGGACTCAGCAGGTATCTAGGTATCGTTTAATTTGCTGTTTGTTAAAACTTCAAACACCTTTAAACCACTTAACGATACATACAGCAATCAAATGTTCTCAAAAAAAGTTAAAATGTTTTTTTTTTTTTCGTCTTGGTTCCTGCCCCACACTAATTCGTTTAAGTACCACTACTTGCTAAGTAAACAACAGTGACAGGAAGTTTTATGACATCATCAACATGCCCACTCATACGTGATCCAACATGCAGTAAGTACCAAACATACCAATAACATAACTAGCCAAATATTAAATCTCCTTTTTGAAGTCGGCTAAAAACAAAATTGCATAAACACCAAAACACGAGCAAATGTGAACTTTGAAAAGATTTTTGACATGGGTCAGTCGGACCCTTGCTGGACTTCAAATTGAATGCGTCCCAAACTGGCAAGTTTTACAAAGAATTCGCTGAAAGATTGTCGTAGTTGGATTGGACATGAAAGTTTTCAAAAAGGAAACATTTGGTTAGGGTGAATGTTTAACGCTTAAAGCCAAAAACAAAATTGTCTTCGTAACGAACTTACAGGAGTGTGGACGATTGGAACTCCACCAGTTGCTCCCAAATCTACTTCTATAAAGTACCTATCATGCCTATTATGTAATTTCCATTCCATTATCTTGTATTAGGCTGCGTTATTTTCAAGATTATAACCATTTTCAATAAATCCCTAAAACAATATAAGTTACAGTGATAGCGCCACCTACCTTATCACCGTCGAACTTCTCAGTCGGCTCATCATAGATGCGAGCCTCGCGTTTCTCCCGAGAGCCGTGTCGCGACAACAAAGGAGTTTGCGGCGGCGACGCTAGCGCCACACTATTCCTAGCGCTCTCTGGCGGCGACTTTATGAACTCAATCTTTCCACCCTCCACGCAAATATTTGGTGTAAGCGGATACATTGGCGACATAGCAACATTAGTATTCGCCAAATGATTGTAATGATTTTCTTCTAATGGGAGGTTTTTCGGTTTATTTTTCTTGCGGTACGTGGAGTCGTATGCAAGAACTTGCGTCTTCTCTTCCGGGTGCACTTGTCGTACCTTCCCGGGTGGTCGGTCAGGTGGCTCTGGGGAGACGTTGCCGTCTGTCGGACTTTCATCCCTTTCATTATTTGATATTCTGAAACAATGAAAAAATAATCTAAAATTATTTTTATGGAAACAATGCAATTAAAAATATATTAATTAATTAAAACTCGCATGCCACTTTTTGAATTATCCACCAAAGGTTTATTATCATCTCTCAAAAAAACTGTCAAACTCGAAATTAGTTTCATATCCTTTCACTAGATGGCGCTGTTGTAAAGATAATATATAAATTTTATAAAAATGGCGAAAAAAAGCAAAACAAACAATTTTTTCATATAAATTTTACAGGGTAGGTTTCTGATAAAGTTAGACACTTTTTGATGTAAAATAACTCAACAATTTTGTAAAAACAAAAAAGTTATAACCAAAAATCCTACATCGCGCAAGCACAATTTTCTACACAATAAGTATAAGATGGTTGATTCCGACTATACCATTGGAAGTGTGTTCTTTAGTGTGATGTTACAACTGTATAAGATCACTAGCTCTCGTTAGAAGGTCTACAGCACGTGACGTCACGCGCTCGTTGCCAGGCAACGCTCCTTGTAATGTGCGCTACGGACGCTCGCCCGCGCGGCTGCGACGGCTTAGTGGCGCATATTCCTTGGGCTGCCTTCCTGCACCTTACGCGGTATTAGTTAACTCGTTAGCTTAGCTCCGGTTAAATTGAGCACTTCCATACCTTGGCGGCGAGAATACTCGATTGCCAGTTTTTTGAAGCAGTAGAAAATTAAAATTTTGATTAGTTATTTTTGTTTTTAACCTAATTTAGTTCGAATAATAACTTGAAAGTGAGATAGATACATTGGATGAATAAGTTTTTTCTTCGTTGCCCTTTTCGTGTCCTTTAAGTTTTCACAGAACAGAGTTTGTAGGTTTACCATTTAGCATTCATTGGCTATGAACAACAGATTGTCACAAATCATTCAAAAAAAATCTCTACCTACTTTATAATCCCGATAACAAGGGGAATTAACCAAGAAAAACATAGTAACACGGGTAACACCATAAAAACGGTCAAACACAGTGTTATCAGATCACCATGATCTTTCTTATCAGCCAGGCTTTTAACACAGTAGCAGTCTGGTTGTTGACTTTTAACTAATGTTAAGTAGGTATCTACTTATAGGTAAGTAGATATGATATTGAACGAGATGAATAGGTAATAGGTAGGGATGATTCGGTGAGAGGTAGAAGAATGGACCTAAGCATCTTATGATAGGTTAGTATAGCTTTTAGCTAAGTGTAGAAAACTAGCTGAAAATCATCATCAGATCGTAACGTCAGGGAAATGAATATTGGCGTCGATTCTCTTGTACACCGAACTAACTAACTAACTATGATTTTATGGCTTATGACTTTTGGCTATGAGAATCTAAAACTTCTGCAAAAAAATCTCTAAATTTAAAAAAAAAAATTGACATATAAAATCAAATTTTAGAGCCGGAGGCGCGCATGGGGGCGGGCCCGACGTGTTTTATACGAATTTTTTTTTGTATGAGAAATATGAAAAAGTATTACCTACATGTTAAATTTTAGAGGTTTACGTGATTTATAGAGAGGGTCGAAATTTTCACTATCTTTGCGATATGACACACAGTTTTCGAGGTATACTCGTAAGCAAAAGAAAAAAAAGATACAGTAAGTACCTACTGTTTTTGCACCTGAAGTCGAGGTGTTGGTGTGAATTTTAGTTCATGATAACTATAACTTTATCTCACACCTTAATAATCGCGATTAAGAATAGTCAGGTTTAGTCAGGTTTGGTTTTTTACAGTCAAAATTTTAAGCGAAAAACGTCAAATTCAGAATAGCAAAATTGCCATTTTCACTAAATGAATACCTAACTCAGTGCCATTTTAGTGCTGTCAAACTAAATTACAGTTATGTTGTGTCACTTTAGTCTATTTCAGATTGTGAAATCGTCGTTTGCCAGGTAGGTACCTATATACCTAATTTTGGTGATTTTTAGTCTAGTTTGTGACAAGAGAATTGTAAAGCAAATTGTCTGCTAACTTAAATTGTCCTTATCTTCTAACATGTATCCATCAATAACCGTCTTTAAGTATTTTGACAGTTGTATGAAATCGGCAAATTGTCGCGAAGTGTCAATTATGCTTAAAAACAGGTATACAAGAGCCCAGTAATGTAACAGTACCTACAATAAGTCAGCAGTCCAGCGCTGACTTGCAACTGGGCTCGTGCAAACACTAAGTAGGTAAGTAGTTAGACACTTAGTTTCAACCCAGTGATGACTTCGCGCCCAAAAGTCAGTCCAGAGCCACTACCATCGTATAAACCAGGCATCATAGGTAATCATTCCTAAACTATATTCAAGCTGGAAATTAATTGAATGAATGCAAAATCATTGGGTTTGAGAATCTCTATATAGATATGTACGTACTTATTTTAAGAGAGAAGTTGCCTTCGTTCAGACGCATTTTTATCAAAACATAATCAAGACATCTTTTCTCTCCAACTCTTGATAATCCAAGCCCGTCTGCTTAAACCTAGTTATTAAAGTATTAACAGCGTTTACAGGATTAAGCCATCACCGTCGTAAGCCGCGTTCTGTCGTGTTTGTTAAGTTCTTAATGAGGGGCTTACAACCTGCTTAGTATTAAACTTAGTTTTGAAGAAAGGTAAAGGTTTTTTTTTTAAGGATTAGTTAAGTAGAGTAGAGTCCAGCTATCTAATTACACAACATATTTTTGTAAACGATTACGACTAAACTGTTCCATTTTGACAGTTCAACAACATTCATTGCGTTATTGTTGAGCAGAATATTTTTTCGAACTAATGGAGCAATGGATTAGCAATCTCTTTCAAACCGATTCAGATTCTTATTGATCGTGTATTACGCAATTAGAGTACTGAGACCGCGTATCACGTGCGTAGTGTGGGACGCCCCCAGCTAGATAGACCGATATCCGCAAAAAAGCCCACGAAGTGACATTTGTTCTCAACTGTCTAGTTTCCTTAAAAAGTCATTCAATAGAACAAATCTAACATACAGGTGTAAATAATAGGGATATTGACTGGGAAAAAAAAGCTATTAAGTCGGTCAGTCAGATAATAAAAAAATATTAGACACATATTTTTTGCTTTATGAAATTAATATTTTTTTTTAAGATAAAACGCATTAGCGGTCGCACATATGACGGAAGATGCGTCGCGTATCGTCGGTCTCGTAACGCCAGAAAGGGCAAGTAGAGATATTTAAAACATTCAGCCTTACACACTCAACCGAAGATGCGTTAGTGTGGCGAGCTTAATAACGAAGTTACGCCCAACGCATCTTCCGTCAGATGTGCGACCACCCTTAAAGTCCGGTGGTTCTCGCTACGTCACAAGTCAGTATAAAATCTACCAGCCACTGACGTCATGCTACATTTTAACGCATTGCCTACTCAATTTATTGCCGTAATCTTTTGATTACGTAAAAAAAGAAAAAATACGTGTCCAATATTTTTTAATAATCTACCTGACGGACAAAAAAAGTTTTTTTGTCAAATCCCTATTCTGTAAATACAATTTGATAAAGTCGCGAATCATATTTTGATCAAGATACAACCTGACAGTGACCAGAAAATTGTAAAAAACGTAAGAAAATTAGAATTTCACCGGCTACAAAGTAGCTATTATTATTATAAGCCTGTGTCGTCCCACTGCAGGGCAAAGGCCTCCCTTCCTTCTTTCCACTTTTCCCGGTCTACTGCGATTGTGGGCCAATCCTTTGAGATTATATTAATATATTAAATATTCCTATATTAAGTTATTAAGAAAATGCTCTAATTTAACATATATTTTTTCCAAATCATTAATACTACTTGTTTAGACCTGAAACTGTGACTTCAGTAGAAAATCATTAAAACTCAGCTATCGTCGCCTTAAGTAGCAGTAGAATTTTAGAACTGTACTGCTGGGATCGGCATGCTTTATTGTTTTTTTTGTGTACCTAGTTACTAACTACTAAAGTTTTTTTTATGTTTTAGTTTGTCATGAAAAAACATGAATGAAATTAAATACCTTGGACGAAATAAACCCTCTTTATATTGACCCCATATTTTTTAATTTATTTTGTCTAATTTCACAATCCAATCAATTCCAAACTACGTATTTAATCACACGTAACACCTAATCAATCATTCACACATTTCACGCTTCCATTAATTAAAAAATAATTGCATGTAGCACTTCACTTAGCCTCAATCGAATAATTACGTAAAAGATATCGTAAATTTACAAAAATGACAATTATTTTAAATATAAATGTATTTAAAATGGAAATACAAAATACCTATTTTTATTTTGCATTTCAAATACTCATTTTCAAAATGTAATTTCTTTTTTATTTGAAATACTTTTTTAAACGTATTTTCCATTTACTAAATGCAAAATATTTTTTTTTTACATTTCTCAAGTAAGTACACATAGGATACTTCTAAACCGGTAGTACGTTTCCGTGGTATATTTTCCGACACCCACGCGAGCGAAGCCGCGGGCCTAGCTAGTTATTTTATAAATATTTGGACACTAATAGATTTGATTAATGAAAGTTTTAGTAGATCGTTAATTATAATAGAAGAGACAGCTGTATCAATATGGCATTTGAGTACGATAATCAATCATAGATAATATATTTAAGTTTTGGCGCCTCGAATAATAGTTTCCTTAAATAGATGACTAAAATATTTATGGCCTAAATATAAAATTAATAATATACTTAAAAAAATATATAATTAAAATTAATCATTGAGTATAAATTATTTAAATACATACATAGGTAAATAAAGCATAGAGGCGATAATATTTATTTGTAGAATGTATTTTATATAATGTAACTGGTACCATCGAAGAATTTCATATCTAAGCAATTTGAAAACAAAATCCCGTGAACGCGAAGACCACATCTGTTACCACCCCGGTTCTATGGCAGCCGAGGACTGCAAGCAGAAATAGTCCTTACGGTGCATAGATATGAACTTCTTCGATGGTACCTACACCACAGACTATCGCATATCGGCAGTATTATCTCTCCGTCATCCTATAGATCCATCCAATCTTGTTTTTACGAGTATATTATCGCTGTTAACTTTTAACGATAACACCGCCCATTGTGTCACACTATTTAATTTTTTTTTTTTTAACTATAATTCGCATGCCGTAAATAATAAATAATATTCTATTCTATTGCCTCTGGCAGTTTATCAAAGTCAATCTCGGAAACTATTGCGCAGATTTTAATGAATAACCTACAGTTTTTAATGAAAGTTACTAAGAAGTGTATTTTTAATATTATTAGGTGTTTTAAAGTTATGGATGAATCTTCGAACTTAATTATTCCATAAATAAACTCACTTAAGGCACAGCCTAAACCCATAATCGTTCTTAAGTGTCCTAAATCTCAATTGTTGGAACTTTGCGACATTCTTATTCAAATGATCTCATTTAGAATGTGAAATTAAGCCAAACAGCTCATCAGTAGTCGTTTGTTTTTAGACAACTTCATTTAGTTCACTCAACAACGGAAAGGAAGCAAACTTGAATATTTTAAAAGAGTCTTAAATGAATCTTCTGCCAAAGTAATTTAAATCTTATAACATCAAAGTATTAAAGTATATTTTTCTTTGGTGGATAGTTGTCGTTAAAATGTGACCAGTGACGACCAATATTTCCACATTGCTTTGTCTATTTTATTTTAATGTTTTGTGTGACTATGTAACATGTGGACATGAGCTCGTTTCGGTTTATTTCTTTTTGACAAAGAAATCCATAATGATTATTATCAATTTTAATATCTATTATTAGGCATAAACATTTGGTCCATTTATCCACCGTTAGTATTTATGTAGTTGGCCTTACTTTGGGCAATAAGGCCCAACGCTTCAGCAAAAACTAGAATCGCTTAGACATTAGACTGAAAATGTAAATTTTATTGAGTACTTTCAGGCTGAACCAGACTAGGCTTTCTGCGTAATCTCCTGCCATCCCATTTTAGGGAAAACCTGAAATCTGTTTAGTGAGATATAGTGAAAAACCTTTTCACAAAATATGTTCCGACTTACTGAAACCCTGGACTCAGAAAGCCTGGATCTAATCTCGTTATAATGAATTTGAATAGTCTTCTTAGCACAGTTATATATGACTTTTAGCACCTAGGGGTTATATATAAAAAAGAACAGTTTTTAGAAGTGAAAACTTTAGGCGCACTCTGAGCTCTTTCTAAACAGTGAACGAAACTGACTTCACGCTCGGGTCGGTAACGCTGAATCGGTTATACTCGGCTTCAGTCGTTCGATGACAGTGAATCGCTTAAGCTTGGCTCCAGTCGACACACCGTCTTTTCTTTATTAGCAAGGTTCCCATCACCAGCGGTCTGTATAGGTACGGGTGACAGACAAAGCGATGAGCAGTGACATCAAAGGGGCGCCAATTCCACTCCATGCGTAGTATGACGTAATGAAACACTTCCTTCTTATTTACTGCGTCTTGCCGATAGGTGGCGCTGTGAAGGTGAGCGTCAGGGTTACGCGGCAGCGTCATAATGGTAATAGCTGTGAATGGTTTTAGGCGTTTACATGGGTACGGGATGAAACGTCAGTGTTATGGAAGCTAACGGTTGTTTGTTTTGATAAGCGTGGCATTTGTTTATGGTAATAGTCACTGCACCAGGAATCGCTTGGAAAATCCATGGTTTTCAATGGAATGTAGCATCAAAATATTGTATGTATGGGGTCAAAATATTCTAAGCCGGGCGGCGCGCGAGTCGATGCCGACTGAATGGAATGTTGCCATTTTAAATATTATATTTTATTTAGTATACTTAGTTTTATTGAATATTATCTCATTGTATGGTGCACCGGTCGATGTCATAACGTCAACGCCGGCTGTCGCTGAAAACCAGCGCTGGGGCTCTGTCTCGCATAGGGTCGCAGCATTATGCTGAGCGATGGCCGTTTTGCGTGGATGTGACGCATATTTTCCCTCAACTTGTCTATTTTTTTTATTTTGTGTTCTTTCTATGCGTCATGTTTGCGGCGAATAAGCGTATTTTTATTATTTCTTTAAACAAAGATTTATTTAGTTTTTAGATCCATCGTCCAATTTATTTTGGGTTAGCGTAGCACAGCTCAGCATTATAACGCTTTATTATTATTTAATAAGATACCTTCTTTGAATTAATAACGTACCAGTACAATGCTTCCACAAGAATGTTTCCCGAGCCAGTGTTTTTATTATCATTCTGATTAAAGGATCCTACAAAAAAGCGCGATGCAAAACTAGTGGAACAATTTCTATGAAAACTTCTCGGAAATGGTTTTACCGGTGTCGCGTCGCACGTCTCTGCGAGACTTGTTAAATTGATTGATTTAACTACGTTATATTCAATTAATCAACCAATTGTAGCCGTCTCCCAAGTTAAACACCTCGTCTAAACACCTGGTTTCCTGTGCAGCATCTAATCGACTCCAGCTGCCTTTTGAGATTGCCGCCTCGTATGGCATGCTCCGGAAATTGCAGTTACGAGTCGTCGAGACAACTTCCGATTCGGCATTTCGTTCCTATGGAGAGGATCCATGGTGTTTTAAAACGAGGTAATTTATGGTAGGTAGGTACCTAAATTTGCTACAGTTTTCCTATCTTCTTCATCTTTATTTCCAACTCAATACTGAAATCGTATCTAAATATTGATGCTCGCAATAAGTAGTCTACGTTTTTTGCAACACTATTTTGGGCTGATTTAAAACTATGGACATGGTTATTAAAAATAAAAGCAGGAAAATACTGGTATTCACCTGGATCTGGTTAGACTGAAAGCTGACCCCAATACAGGGTGGCAGGGACATCGACGCGAAAACTGATACCATGGATTCGGCACATGATTCTGAACACCCCTGCATTGAAATTTTTCGTGGGTTATTTAAATAAAAATCAGCTGTTCCAAACATTTTGAGCAGCAGTTTTTTTTAAAATAACTGACGAAAAATGTTCAATGCAGGGGTGTTCAGAATCATGTGCCGAATCCATGGTATCAGTTTTTGCGTCGATGTCCCTGCCACCCTGTATTTCTTATAGCCGCAAATCTAGGCAAAGTTTTACGCAACTGACAAAATCCTCAAAGCTCTGCATGATTAGTCAACAACTCCAGTGACGGATGAAGAAGTCACTCACATCAAAGAAACACCAAATTGTTTCTGTACAGGAAGTGACGTCACACTTCCGTTTGACTCTGCCGTGTGCTAAATCACCAACTGTTGGTCCACATTTTGACAAAATGTTAAGAGTTTTCAGTTTAAAGTGCTTGTATTCTAAATATCTCATAGTTGTTTTGTTGCACAAGATGTTTCTTAAGAAAGGCTGGTCCTATACACCGTGTTATATGCTATGCTTAAGTAAAAATAATACAAAAAGTCCTAGAACACGTTTTCCAAAAATACATGTAGTTTCGAAAATAACATAACTCTCGATGTGTGTATCTAAGTTTCATTGATAAGTACGAGTAAATCATTTTCATTCGAACCAATTTTTCATAATTAAACTAAGTAAATGCGATGTTGTCATATTTTTTTATGGACATAAATACTCTGAATTAAAAGATTTTTTTTAAAGATATTTCACATAGGTGTGTTTTACATAAATAATCGTGACTTTGACGAATTATTTTGTATGAAAAATTAAAATGAAAAAGAAAAAAATTAAAATGATTCATAAGCCAGTTGATTCTTTGAACATGGTCTCATTAATACTCTAGAGTTATGGGATATCAAAAGGAACACGTTGCATAAAATACTCATGTTCTTTTAGACTTTCTTGATATTTTCCCTGGTCTACCACAAGTTGCAAAAGTAAACTAAAGTAAAGTTGTAAGTAAAGTTGCAAACTAGAGTCGAACTGACTAATACCCCTCCTGATCAGAAGGTCTAAGTAGCAAAACGTCCAAGATCGCGAAACGTCTAATGAGCAGTAAGTCTAATTAGCAAAATGTCCATGTAGCAAAACGTCCAACTATCAGATGGTCTGTATAGCAGAACGTCTAGTTAGCAAATCGTCAGATTCTCAAAATGTTCGGATACTCAGGCACAAAATTCAATACACACATTGCATCGGAACGGAAACGGACACGGCATTATAATATGTACATACAGACTCTTTAGTATATGTATTCGTAGCGTATATCATATCTTTTTAATGGTGACTGATACTTATTGTCATTAATGCTATTTGATTAGCATGAATCATTTTTTTTTTCTGTATAGATTGTTATTCATTACAAATACAATAGTTCTAGCTTCTAAATTCTAAAAATGGATGAAGAACAAACATTTACTTTAACAAAAAGAAGCGTGTGCTGCTGCTGGGTGGTCACAGGTACAATTAAAATGCGATTATGAGATAGCGCTTATCAATGGAATTAAAGACGCTTTTCCAAACACTCAAATAACGGGCTGTTATTATCATCTTAATAAGGCCGTTTGGAAAAAAGCGTCAACAATGGTCTGCCTGAAAACAGAGAGTGTAGAAACATTGTCAGAGTATGTTCCAATTTACCTCTGCTACCTTCTCCATACATTACGGAATGTTGGACTAGCATTGTTGAAAACGCCACGAAAAGCGAAGATGGTAGCTTTTTTAAATTACTTTAAAAAACAATTGCTTCAGTCTCTGGCAGATATAATCCTAGTAATTATAATGTTCGCACAAACAATGCACTCGAAAGGTGACACAGGCGGCTAAACACGAATATAAAATCAAAGCCAACTATTCCTCAAAGCTCTTAGAAAAGAAGCGCTTTGGCAAGATCGCAAATACAAGAATATGTTATTTGAAGGAAATAAGAGAAGAAAGATCGATATTATGTTTAATGCCAAATACAAAAGAGAGCTGCAAAAGCTTGAGGCCCAAAAAGTTAGTCCATTTGAATTTTTGATAAACCTTGGCCATATCGGAAGGATATTAGGTGAATAAATGGAGGGGAATTTGTGCACCTAATATCCTCACAATATTTAAGAGGCTACTAGGTTTTTAACCCAGATATTTTTTTAAGAAATAAATTTTATGTAATTTACAAATGACTTTTACTTTCTATCTTGACTGTACACATTTTAAAAATGACTTTTTGCTAAATAGACGTTCTGCTATACAGACCATCTGATAGTTGGACGTTTTGCTACATGGACATTTTGCTAATTAGACTTACTGCTCATTAGACGTTTCGCGATGTTGGACGTTTTGCTACTTAGACCTTCTGATCAGGAGGGACTAATACAGGGGTAACTAAATGGGCATTGTCAGGGCCGGATTTATAGATGTGGAGGCCCCTTGGGTAACCAAGAAGTGGAGGCACAAATTTTGTTTTTGGTCCAGACGAAAAAAAAACATAGTTTTCAATCATTTATACATAATACTTAGGTCCTAAAAAAAAATGTTAGGCGAAAAAAGGCTTTCGTCGAAAAATCATTGATAATTTCGGTGTAATCCAGTTATCCGAGTTAATCAATTTCAATACTAAGTAGGGATAACTTTCTTATACAGTTCTATGTCATCGTAGTCCGAAGTCTATTATTTACAATTTTATGTACGAAAATGAGCATTCTCCAGTGCAGTTCGACGCTATCAACACCAAGTACATTCTCAACGTAATTTCAACATTTGGAAATATAGCTCTGAATTTTTGAGTATTTGCTAATAGAACATTTCCTTATATTGATAATCGTTTTTATACCGTTGTATAAAAACGATTATCAATATAAAAAAAAGTTTTGTTGGTCCAATACGCAAAATTTACCGTTGTATATTTTGCGTATTGGACCAACAAAACTTTTTTTTTAACAAAAAAAATCTAATTGCGGAGTCCCATATTTTGTGGAGGCCCGGGGCCATGGCCCCTGTTGCCTGCCTTAAATCCGGCCCTGTGCATTGTAATTTGTAGCGGAGCTTTCTGTACTCTAAAGTCACGATCGCAGTTTCGATTGCCCACATTCGAGAACGATGACAATTAACCGAAACTGCTGATGTTCCTTGCTACCTTGGATCCCTGTCCCATAGGCGTCAATCACATTTTTGGAACGAAGTTCTTTAACGCGGCTTGCGGTAGGAGACAATTTCTGCCAGTTTATGGCAGAAATCGTCACGTAATAAAAAAGCGTTACGCCGGAAAAAGTCAGTTAAAAGTGTCACTTTTGACACTTGAGACCATACTAGATAGCTCATCTCAATCTATATACTCGTGGCGTCATGGCACATTTAACCTCAATGTATCGCCGTAATCTTAATATTACGTAAAAAAAGAAAAAACACGTGTCCAATATTTTTTTATAATCTCAAAAACGGACTAAAAATTTTTTTTTGTCATCATCCCTATTCTCCATAAAAGACTCCAACCAATCCAAGAAATCATCGTTAATTTTTACCAGCTAACTGTCCACTGTCCATCGGCAAACTGCCTGCTTATCCATAATGATAATGATTATCGTTATGACGTCATTATCCTCACGATGTGACAGCGGACACCCGGGAGACTTACGGCCGATGATTGCAGGGTATATTTTTAGAACTTTACCAACTGGTTCGATGGACTGATCTTTCAACGGGTGTTAATAAGTAGCGTGCATGTTATTTCTAAGTGGATGTGACTAGAACGGAGGTAAGCTAGCTTTTTAGCGCTTGTTCCCAACGAGTCACACCTCAACGGGTAACAGTGTGACCGGTTGGGAATTAATTTTAAAAATAATCCCAACCAGTCATACTGTTACTCGTTGGGCATGTTACTCGTTGGGAATTATTTTTGAGACGTTCCCAACCGGTCACACTGTTACTCTATGGGATTTTTTACTAAACAATTCCCAGCCAGTTACACGATTACTCGTAAAGATTCCTATGAAATTGTAAATCAGTGAATATGGTATATATTGGAATAAGACACTGTAAATAAATATCAAACAGATTTTTTATCAATCAACAAAATTACAATTTTAAACATTTATAAATTATCTACACATTATAACAACCTATCTGTATCAAACTAAAAAATCTTTACAGATATCACTAGTTTCATATTATGAAATTATAAACTTGCAATAAGGCATTTAAAATAAACAACAAATTTCAAATAGCTGAAATTATAAATTAACAAAATAACAATTCAAACATTATAAGATATTTTTAAAAAGCTATATTTATCTAGGTATAAATCACAGAATCATCACAGATATTTTAATTTTAATGATTAAAGTAAGAACATCCACTTTTCTTTAACTTTTGGTATCTTAATACAGGCGATATAAGAGAAATAAAAAAAAACACGAGTTCGATTCGCACGAAACACTTAAAGCTGTTTCGTGTGAATCAAACTCGTGGACACGTGGTATGTTGTTTCTTTTTTATGTTAGTAAGTATTAAACTTACTAATTAAGTATTAACATTAAAAAATTGTTCTAAATATAATCAGTCTTATGGAATTGAATATAAATTCAATATAGAGTTATCATCATAACATCATTATGGATAATAAGTAGATTTTAATAATTGTAGATTCATAATTATCCATAATAATGATATGATGACAACCATAATCAGTCTTACACGTTAATTAATATAAAATCAATGTACAACAATTTTCAACAAATCATTTTTAAGTAGTTATGATGTATGTTATGATAAAGAAATAGTTAATGTTAATATAATCAGCCTTGTACATAATATGTATTTGACTCACAGTATATAATCTAATTTCGTAAAATTTCTGAAGCATGGCCTACTGTTATCAAACCTTCCGATAGCTCCTGTTGCACTTCTTGAATGAAATCGTCTTTTAAAATATATTTTTTAGCTCTTTTTCTTTTTAGTGATTTATTTGTTTGTGTGAGTATGTTTCTGACAACATTAAGAGAAGAGTCCTCTTTTAATGTATGCAGGAAGTGCATCAGGTTCGGTTTTTTTGTTCCGATGGTCTTATTCAACTTACCATGCCATGCTTCTAAGGCATTTGTGGTTCGGTGCCGCTCTCCGAAAACACACCACACTTTAAAAAACTCTCTACACAGCCATTGTCTTTCCATATATTTTATAAACTGTTTGCAGCTTGAACTTTCGCTATCTCCGTATCGAGCAATTATATATACCCATCCGTTTATTATTTCATGCTCTGGCAGCAAAGGAAGCACATCACTGAGCTGAACTAATCGCACCTCCTTTGGATCTTGTGACGTCCGCATTGTCATTTTCAGTTTTTTCCCCTTTTTAAATATCGCGTTGTTATAGTGATAGTAACACCCTTTTACTATCACTGAAGGAAAAACTTTGGCGATTGCATTTATTGCTGGCTTTTCGTAATCACATCTGAATTGAGCTGGATTCCAATCAGGTAGCTGTGATTTTATCATACTAAACAGGATATAGTAGCTTTCTGTTGTTCTGTTGCTCATTAATGCATACACCACAGGAATTATATTTGTGTGGTTTACTGTACTTCCAGTATCCCCATGGATTGTATACAGTTGTATGAAGGGATTAGGACAACTTCTAAATGTGCCATCACCATAACAGTCTTTTAAATTGTGCACCATTAATCTCGCTTCCTTGGACGAAAATAATATTATTCTAGTATTGTTCGTATTACTTTGGTAATCTGCTAGTAGAAAATCATTATATCTTGGTGGTACTTCAACGTCTAGTGCCTGTTTGTACACTATCTTAGAAACTCCGGCTGCTGAATTTCGTTGTCTGTACAGTGTACTTTTAACACTTGTGAATTTGGGTATTTTAGATACGATATCCATTCCGGCATCTTTAAGTTGACTTATCATTGAATTATACTTTTGTGGGATATTTGGAAAACCTGGTTTGTACAATTCAGTCTTTAATTTCTGGACAGATTCCTCAATTTCGTTTTTTGCAAAGTCAGGGGCGTGGCTATGAGCAGTCTCATGCAGAATATTTTGGTCCTATGAAAAAACATTTACGATCTCAATAATGATTAAAACAGAATTAAAGCGGTTAACAGTAAATTAAGCAAGCTCAGCATATTCAGTTAAAACTGAAAATAAATACTTTGTAGTTATCAGTAAATTGTCACTTATACAACATATTTATGGAATAACCCAAAACCTCAGATGAAACGACGCACGCGCCGGCGCGCGCTAGATTGACTACAGGGACGGCGGTAGCCGGCGGCGGCGGGGTGGCAGCGGAGCGGCTGACCTTGAGCGCGCGCGCTAGTTCACTTACACTCGCCCGCTCGATTGTTTACGTAGCGTTTAAAAAAATATTAAAAACGACAAAACAAATAATTATGTTAGGTAAAAAATTAAACTATATAAGTATTAAAAAATATTGCTTTCTATTTTGCTGCTGATTCTAAACAAATTAAGTTTTGGGTTATTTCAACATCTTGTATAGAGGTAGATATACTTACTTTTATTCGTATGACTCCTTTACAAGTTTTTCGTTGCGTGCACGCCCACACTGTTAATCCGCTATTATGCTTTCGCCTGGCATAAAATTCGTATCCACCACGAAGCAAAATAGTACCACCATTCCTTTGTATAAAACTAAATGTCACTAGGCTGGACGAAGTTGACGCGATGTATTCTGTCATGGTTAACAGCGGGATGTGCACTTCACTTCAATGCACAGCACAAACTGATAATATTCAAGCATCCCTCTCCCTCCCCGCGTCGTTCCCGTGGCGAAAAACGTGTAACTTTAACATGCAAATATGTGCTTTACATTTAATTTTAGAGAAATAATATTTTATATTGTGGCTGAAATTAATAAGAGGTAAAAAAAACACAAATATCCTCTTATCATTTCACTGTATTCACACCATTATCCATTAATAGTATCTTCATAAACAAGTGAATAAGAAAGTAGAGAGATTACGTATTCTAGTAAATATAGGCGGCCACGAACACTAGCACTGGTCATGTCAGGCGAGAAACAGAGCCCTAACAAGGGATAACTATTTAGAACTGATGAATAAAAATAAGTCAACCAGTCATTGTGCCGCTGTTGACGGCATAACGAGTCGGAGCTACTGTTACTCGTTGGGACATCTTTTACATTTATTTCCAACGTGTCACAGTGTGACAGGTTAAGTGTGACTCGTTGGGAACTAATGAAAAAATCATCCCAACGAGTAACAGTATAACAGTAACTGTGACTCGTTGGGAATTATTATCCAAAACATTCCCAACGAGTCACACTGTTACCCGTTGAGGTGTGACTTGTTGGGAACAAGCGCTTTTTAGTAGGCAGAAAGAATTGTCTCCATGATTCTTCCAAAAGCCAGCGTAGTGAGTTCGGGGCAGGCTACTGAAAACAAAAGAGCGAAAGCAAAAAATATTAGGCGTTGTTTTGTAAGGCAAGGAAGCAGCAGCATCTACCGATGACACTAATCATCATAATGGCATTTATTAAACAATTCAAGTTAAACGTACTCATTTAACACGTTCAGTGCCCTCTTGGAGGGTTCACCTTTTCGCATATGGGATAGGCCGGGAAAGCTCATTTAAAACGTATATTTTTCTTAGCGAATACAGCATTAAAAACCGTGAAAATAAAATCTGATGTATATTTTAACAACATTTATTAGTATAAGCGTTGGTTTTAAAATCTAAGGATTTTAATTTTTTTGTTCATGGGTACAAATATTCACAATTTTTTTTTTAAGTTTCGAAGCTACGTATAGTGGTAAAACCCCCTGAAAACAGTATTTTACAGTGTTTTGTAACACGGTTTTAAAAATAACGCCGTTGACCATCCACAAAGGTTAATTTTAGCTCAAACGTGATGCCGGCAACCTTCCCGGAGGGTTCACTTCCGATGTGTATGGCGGCATGGCGTATGAGTTCTATGAAAATGGGTGGAGTCGAAAGTGTTAAAACAATAAAAAATGTGGGTCTACATATTGTGGGTACACCTCTGCCCTTCGGGGAAGCAAGGCGTGATGTTATGTGCTCATACATCCACACAGCATGTCATGTCCACCATCCCGGCTTAACACGAGAACGGAAACTGCTCCATAATGACATCCATTATAAACCAGACCGGACTGATAATTCCAATTTTACAGGACAAGTGTTTTTAAAACTGTAATCCCCTGTTCTCGGAAATTATTGCAAGTGCTTAAATTTTACTGCATTAAGCTGTTTAATTAATACTTAATTTAATTTTTGTTCGCAGTTGATAATTAAAATGAAATCATTATAGTTTTACCCAGATTGCAGCAGAATCATACAAAAC
The DNA here is from genome assembly GCA_947364205.1 of Agrochola lota. Lineage (NCBI taxonomy): Eukaryota > Metazoa > Arthropoda > Insecta > Lepidoptera > Noctuidae > Agrochola > Agrochola lota. The sequence goes on from OX376228.1 coordinate 18,870,239, forward strand.
TAAAGTTGGACTACATATAAAAATATTTAGCACATATTTTAACCTTCTAAATAAAAGAAAACCTCTCCTTATGTACTGGGGTCAGAAATATTATTTCGTGGTAAGGCATGATTTTGTATCAGAAATAATTATAACAAGACTTTTGTAGTTCATCGTAATCCTAACTAATATTAAAATCCTTACTAATATTATAATCCTAACTAATAATATAATTCTAAATAATATTATAATCCTAACTAATATTATAATCCTTACTAATATTAAAATCCTAACTAAAATTATAATCCTAACTAAAATTATAATCCTAATATTATAGTTCTAACTAATAATATAATTCTAAGTTTAATGTTAGAAATGCGAAAGTGAGTTTGTTTGTTACACTTTCACGCTAAAATGATTGAACGGATTTGGATGAAATTTGGCACGCGTGTAGACCATGACCTGGGTTACGACATAGGACACTTTTTATCTTTTTTCTTTTTTTTCGTTTCCGTGGGGTAATTTCCGACCTCTACGCCGGCTAAGCTGAGGACAAAAGCTAGTCTCAAATGAATGGAAACTACAACAGTGCTGATTAATTTGTAACCACACGACACAAAACTACACCCTTTCGTCTGCCCAACAACGTACTTAAATAAAGGAAAGAACTTGGCTGAACTGTCAAAATGAAAACCATTCCGATCGAGTGCCATATGTGTGTTACGTATTGACGCCGTTGAACTGCCGAAGTTTAGCCAGTCACAGTCACACCTTCAGACAAAACAATCATATTTACCCCCAAATTGTTATTTTCTTGTTTTGTTCTTTCCACAAATAAACGTATTTCTTTCTTGCTTCACTACGTTTTCTCAAATTCGAAATCCAAGACCAATTCATAAAAAAACCAGCGAAACGCTGTGTAGTATTTCCCAACGCAATCACTTGGGGTCACGGCATGGGAGTCCACAATAGTAAGGTCACACCGTAAGTAACTGTTTGTGGTTTTGCGTAATAACCACTTGGTAGGCACTTTTGTGTTTTGATTAGAGGCGAGAGATTGGAAAAGTGCATTGCGTGGTATTTTGAGTGCGAATTCTATAGGCTGCTGTAAATTGATTTATTTTCACAATGAATGGAAGGTGCCTCTAGGCATCATGGGTTTCCCTACTTGAAATCGAATGACGTAAGATCGAATAATACTTGCTCGAAAACGTTAACTCGATAGTACTTGAAATCGATAAATTATGAGCGCGACAGTTCACTACCTCGATGGATCACAACTCGAATAACTATAAGGTCGAATGATCGGAAGCGCGAAGCCCATTATCTTGAAACATGATTTCTGGAATGATCACCATAATTGCTAAGATATTCTAACAGTCAAGGTATAACTAAACCGGAACTTATCAGGAAGTGGTGAAACAAGCCATATTGATTAAGGAAGACAAATATTCGTTTAGGCTCTTGGCTCACCCTATCAATAATTTTAGTATATTAAGGAAACAACACATACTGTATATATGTATAAACTCACACCTTCTTAGTTAATTGACTCAGGCTTGACTTTGCGGATATCCAGATATATTTCATATTATTATTGTTCATAGGGAAACAAGATCGTACTAAAATAAGCGTAATAACTCTTACAAGGGATGTTTTAACGTGTATGCCATTTTAAAAATTGCGCACACATCCAACATACCAATCTTTTGGCAAATGGAGGTAACGATCTCAAAATCTGCTCACAAAGAGGTAACTAAGCCAAACCCCAGACACTGAAACTACACCAATTTTTCAACTTTCAGTACCAACATAAGTTATAATAAATTGGTTTTCCAAGCGAAGGTTCTACGTCGCGGTAGAAAAAACATAAGTCAAAGAGAAAAACTCATTTGTGAAGACCTTGGACTACTTCAGCCTGAAAACGTCCGTTTTCAGCAAGCGGTTAAGGCCAGCTGTGGCTTGCAGCCGGGCTTATTATTAAAGAGTCTTTCTTCGTTTGAATGGGGGTAGGTAAGAATTCAATGCTAGAATAAAATGCTCTAGGAATTTAGTGTCTTTCAAAAAAGTTTATATGTACTATCGAGGACACAGGCGTCTGACTAGTCTGTAGTTTTTGCATAAACATATGCAATGCGGAGACAACAATACCTACGACAATAAATTAAACTGCGAGTATCTAATGAGACGTTCCCAGTCTGCATACGAAAATTCAATAAAAAAATATATCAATAGTCATTATAGATACGTACGGCCGAACCCAATAACCAATTTCCAGTAAAATTTATTTTGACGTTCGGTAAGTGCTGATCCTCAGCCTATTTTGAATAAATGACTTTTTTTTTTGAAGAGACTGATCGTTACTGATTTGTAGACAGTATAATTCTATCTGTCATTAAATGTTATTCCGTAAGATTCCGTATTCTCTGACAGAATATTGAGACGTTAAAAGAAAGAAAGAAAGAAAGAATAATGTTTATTTGGACACAGTTTGTGAAACACTAAATACAAAATAAAATAAACTGAAAATAATATTTTAACAATAATAGTGTGTGCCTCACGGCTGCGCCAAAAAGGTAACCATAAACCAAAACTAAACCAAAACCATAAACCACACCACCACCACCACCACCACCTACCATAATGGGTAAACCATAGATAGATAGGTTTTAGTATCTCCAGTATGCCAAAACTGGTGATAGATAGGTATATTACCTCATGAATACCTTTCTCAATATTGATATCTGTAATTACCGTGTCACTTTTACCCGATTGCATTTAAGTTCCTAATCAATGTTTGTGAGGAACTTTGGCTCCTCAGATATATATTTTTTTTAACTTATTTCTGGAGTCAACTGTTCTACCTGATTTTGAGCTCCACTTGTACTCAATACTCAATCTATTTATTTGCGTTCCACAATGTTAACATAGGTGAGTACATTATAAAATATTCATAATTTTAGATCATTGACGACCCTGTCGGGCACAGTAAGATAGGATAGAGAACAATCATGTTTAGACTGTATGACAAACTTTATGAGTTTATCTTTGTACAATAAACTTATTATTTATTATTGGGTTCTGCCGTAAGTTGACTGAGCGGCAAAATCCATAGCTGGGCCATCACTACTAGATATTTAGTTTGTTTAAAAAAAAAAACATTTTTTATTACGATGTTAGGATTTATTTTATAGTTCCAAAATACTATGTATGTAAAAGTATTAGTTGAAACGCTATAATTCTTGTCTCTATATGTATATTACTATGTGAACATTTGTGAAGATTCAGTATTATCTCTGACGTGTGAATCCAAAACACTGTATCTCAGAAATACCTATTTGGGGAAGAGGGCTTTTAAAACTTTTTTTGGTTTTTAGTATGCTTTAGATACAGTGTTTAGTATATGCTCATATCTCCTTCTACATACTATAAAATGAAAAAAAAAATATAGGGATATGTAACTGCCTCGAAATAATCAAATGCGCGCTATTAAGACAAAACACTGTAACTCGAGTTACAGTATATTGGATTTAAACGTCAGATCTGTCTCTTCAAACCACAAGGCAACTACCGCTTTTTATATCAAATCAAATCTAATATAAAATTAGTTGCGTGGTCTGTTTACTTTATATACATGACTACAATTGTTATTGTGTGGTCACTCGGGAATGTTAGTTCGGTGATTGAGACATGAGTCTTGACCCTTACTTAATTGAAGTGATTTGGCTGTGTGGAAATTTGAAGTTCATACAAGTTTGTGTGTGTTGATTTTGAAGCAGCTGTACCTACATACTTTTTTATTTATTTAAAAGAGTGTCCGTGGAGTTTCTTGCCCGTTCTTGTCCATAAGACCTTTCTACGCTTTGGAATGGACAACTAGCTTCATCTTTGTGACTGACCGACCCCTTGACAATTCAAAACTGCCTGTAATTGGTTTAATTATTTTTTTTAAGTTTACGTACTTCTATAAGGTTGTTTGTTTTGGTTCTCGACATTGCATGAGGTATGCAGGTATTAGACTTTTCAAGCAACAGATTGTAAGTACCTACTAGTATTCTTATTTGTAGTTTGATGAAAATTATTCTTTCACCAAGTTAGTCCAAATATCTAATGTTGACTTTTGTATTGAATACGTTGCAGCATCAACGACTAGGATCTTCATAAGATACCTGTGCCAGCATCTACATCGCCACATGCGAACTACGCATCAAAGACCTGACGTCACACAAATCCTGCATCGCGCAATTAGAGTTTACCGCGCGAACGACATATAGAAGACGTTCCGACAGCAATCGTTGGGCACTCGCACGCCAGACAAGACACCCGTCTTGTCGGACGATCCTCCCTTTTCTATAGAGGATGACTGAACTTTACACCCTGTTCCTCATACCTCTAAATACTTAAGCCTAAGCATATCATAAGTAAGGTATCCACAATCTAGAAAGCCAGAAAGAGAAACATCTAAGGTCAGGTGCGTAGTACACGCAACCGGCGTGCGTGTATGACCAGATGTATGGACGTACACGAGTCAAAAGGAGTATGTAAGGATCGTAGCAGGGGGCGTTCTGTAGTCTCTCCCTACCCCCTTGGGAAGAAAGAAAAAGAAAAAAAGAAAGAAAATATGTTCATTTGCGGTAGAAAGCGTGCGTGCGTGCTGTTTAGAAGGCGTGCGTTTATGTATATGACGGAGAAGGGTATGTATCTCTTCGTTATTATCTGCTATATTTTAACGGGACATAATAAAGCTTCCGAAAAATAAATTAACTTCCAGCGATCTGTGGTTGACTGTAATACTGTATACGCTGTGTTAAAATGAATTACCGAAAAAGATACCAAACTTCCGAAAAAAATACTAAGTTTCCGAAAACATGTTCTGCTAAAATAATCGTTTTCGTATGCTCTATAGAAACCAGCTTAATTTCTACTATTGGATAAAGAATAGGTAACTGTTTTAACTACCTACCGGTATTTGCGTTCGGGGGCAGACGTGAAAAAGTGAGTGAAATAGGTTAGGTTAGAACTGTGACCAATCGTGCTACTTCCATGTTGATCGCAGAATTTTTTTTACCATTTTCTAATCCGGGTTTTGGGATGAAAATTACTAACTGTAGTTTTCGTTAAAACGCAATTTAAGCTGGTGGAAAAATATTACGTCAGCAAATGCTGTATTGGTTTTTCGGAATTTTCAGTATTTTATTCGTTCGTTACTTTATTTATTTGCATTCGCATATAAGTTGTCGGAAAATTAGTATTTAAAGCAGTAAATTGTCTTATTTTGAGTATGCCAATATTAAAAAAAAAACGGAGCTTTTATAACTACCCTATTTTAACTACTGTGGGCGTACTATGGGTAATATTGGTTATTGCGCAATAGAAAAACCATTTACAGTTCAGATCAAATTATAATTTTCGATCAAATTAAACACACTAGCGATTCACACACTGTAAGTACACAACACAGCTATACGGAACGCAAGACAGTTCCAACGTATTAACTGCTTGAGCGGCACCAACCAACTCTGTTTATCCCCGGCCGGTCCGAGTCAAATCATTAAAGTAATTCCGACATATATATGTGACTATGTGTAAAAGCATCTAAATAACTTCTAATAAAAGTTCAAGTGGCACGCTCCTTTGTTACCCACAATCCTACCATTACCTCAATCACACAACCATAGACCATCAACCACAGTAACTATATGTACCCCATAAATCAATATTACCCACCAATAAAACGCAGTGCTCCTATATATTAGCGATACATTTAATTGCTTTAAATACAAGGACACTTCCTGAATAGCCTGGGCTCCTAGTACCTGTACCATAGAATAAGAAATCCGTGTAGAAGCGAAACTCATGAATTTTCGTCTGTGCATGCGCCGATACCTACTGCTATAATAAATTATAGTTAAGCTTTACAACCCCGGTATGACCGGCGCCGGCGCGGCACTCGGGCAAAACAAAACAGAACCCTACTCTGCATAGAAATAGCATTCATTTTGGTTTCGAGCAGACGAATTCTTGGAACATTATGCAGCAATGGATTTTGATGAAATGTCAAAATGAAAGTGAATGTATTTGTGATCTGAAGAAGTGTGCATTACGCAATTTATTATGGTGCAGGGTTTTAACGATGATCAATCTGTCCAGAGGGCTTAGAAAGGAGGCAATCGCTTTCAAAGCGTTTCTCTACAACGACTCGCAAAAGGATTGAATGAATGAATGAATGAAATGCACCGATCCCAGCGTGGTTTAACCAGACTCGATAAATCGAATGAACCCCAAGATTTGCACTAGCCCATGAAGCCTCATGTTTCATGGGACTACAAAGGCCATTGCATATCTAGGAGTAGACCGGGGGGCGCGGGTAATGGTAAGGAAGACGTGCCCTTAGGATAAGGAAGGATTTGAGAGCCGTACCGGATATGCATCCTAGAGTAAGCATTGGAATAGTGGAGAGACGGGTGTTAATTATCTATGGATGGGCATCTTTTTACGACGTCGCAGCCAGTTGGCTCAGTCGATCTTCGCCTGTGAATCCTTTGGCGGAGTTACGTTGCTTTCTAGGCTCTTTTCTATCTCCCTGCTGTGCTGTTTTAGACTTTACTGTTTTCTGTGTCTTCATCAAAGGACTCGCTGTCCGTTCATAACTTTTTCGGTGACATATGTCAATCCCATACATTTTTGACATTTCCATCATCCTTAACGATATGATAAAATGTCACTTTATGTAGTTCCTCTGAACATTTAAAACATCCCGAAACTCATTTACAATGCGTTTGCGCAGGAATTTTTCTTCTACCCATTTATTTTATCTATGGCCTAGGGTGAGAGTCTGAGACTACCTGTACTAATCATCGGTACACACGAACGGCGCCGCGGGCCTCATCTAGTGTTGCCATAAATTCATTTGAAAGCACACGCGATGGTAGGTAGGTACTACTGTTATGATATAGAATTACGGCTGAGTTCTAGTTAGTGGTTAAGTTCACTGTTCGGTTTTGCAGACTCTTAGAGATTAAATAGGTTTTAATCTGGCCATGGTTGAGATGAGATTGGATAGAGGATACATTCTTTTTGCTGTTATTTCGTTATTGCAAGCTTTAGGGCGATCGTGACCAATCCTGTGTTATTCTCCGGGTAAGCAAATTTAAAAAAAGTTTTTTCATGCCTTTAATGACCAATTTTTTTTTGAAGAAATCGTTTTTAGCTACTTTTTCAGTAATTCCTACAAGAAAGCTTTTATCAAAACAATTGAAAATCATCACCACAGAATAATTTCACCAGTCAATATTACAAACATGAGTTTCCTGAACAAACACATTTAAATTCCCCCGTTATTCTATTATAAATCAGGAACCTGCGCGTGATTCACCAGATCTAGGTTATTCTATTTTAAGTACTAACTCAGCCTGAAGCGATTGATTGCCAGCGAAGTTATTAGTGTGAATGGTTGAATTTAAATAGTTTAATATTATAATAGTCTTTAAGGAATTTAAATAATTTGATGGGTGTATTTTTAGATTGACAGCCACAATTTATGAATAAGGAATTGACAAGCTTGACAATACCGTTCAAAACGAATTCACATAAATTAAATAAAAAAATTAAAAAAACTAATTGAAGCCGAAGTAAGTGATAGTCAGTGAAAAAATCGTAATCCACCACGCGGGCCCAGTGCGGGTTGGTAGATGTCTCATGTCTTCGAAATTTGGTTTCTGGGACATGCCGGTTTCCTCACGATGTACGTTTATCACTGGGCCTCCACTGCTCTTGTTTTGTCTATGTGTGTAGACATTGAAGCAGATAATTTGAATTTCGCATTTACATAATTATTTGTCCTTTACCTCATCCTAAGGAGGACCTAGCAGGCACAGACCTGCCAGGACATGTAGGGTAGCTTATAAGAGGTTTTTGTCCAGGAGGACTACACCCAACCACCTAATCCATAGTTTCGGCCGAAGTTACTGGCGATTCCTACTCCGTATCATTTACGGACATAAGATTAGTTTGTAGCTGAACGACACCACAGTGGCAGTTGTCTCTACTCCCGATGTGTTTTTACGTGTCCAAAAAACTTATTTATTTGGGTCACAACGAAGTTTCGAACTACTCGGATGGCCCCGTATCTTTGTTGACGGACTTAAACAGTAGACCCCCAGACACGAAAAGTGACTGCAAAGGACAAAGATCATTAATTTTGATCATCAATTATACTACAAAACAAGATGTATATTACCTCAATTTATTGATCTATCCATATAATTATATTCAAACTAAATAACTTATAATCGATTAAGATAGACACGCCATTATTTTGATTGACAGTTTAGCGCATAGCTCCGAGCGTTTACTCGATTTTTATTCAAGTTTCGATTTAAAACGACTTAATTCTAATCGATTTATTTTGTAAAATAGACCAATTAGGTAAAAGATTAATGGTTTGATTTCAATGTCGTAAATCATTGCATAATATCGGGTGGAATAATACCTCTATTAATATTAAAAGTCATAGACAAAAAAAAAATATTATAAAGAAGGAGTAAAAGCAAGTCTTCCAGTTTCTAGCAAAAGTTTATAATCGAGATTTTAATTAATTACCTAAATAGTTCTAAAAGAAAATTTAGGTACTAAATATGCATACATTAAATCAAATAGAACAAGTTAATATATTTAGTTTTCTTTGCCTCAGTTACTCCTAACTAATGTCTTGGCTTCTCATTTTCAAATAATTGACCAACAAAAACAGACAAGACACTCGTATTGTATATATTTTCTTTTACTGCGCAATAATCAAACACATAAATTGATTTAGGTAAGGCTGTCATCACAAGACGTTTATTTGATTATGTGTATCGAACGTGTTCATTAACACTCAAAACCGGATCAAATGCTTAGTGTTGCTTGTCAAAACATGTCAAAGAAGCTTTCACGGCATCTTATTACCTGACTGCTCGACAAGGGTTGCCAGGCCCAAAAATAGAAAAGCCAGACCCAGATTCACATTTAACCGGACATTTTGCCCTGCAAGCCGGACATAGGTAATGTTTTTTTTTTAAATAAAAAATTAAAATAATTTTTCTTTTATTTTTATTATACTGTACTGTCAATCATTTGAGACTTACTCTACTGAATCACAAATTTTGTAAAGTAATTTGTAACTTCTTTACATTGAAAAAACTCAAACTCAAAGCATTTATTTCAAATAAACCAATTACAGGCACTTTTGAATTGTCAAGGGGTCGGTCAGTCAGAAAGATGAAGCTAGTTGCCCATTCCAAAGCGTAGTAGATTCCTATGGAGAAGAACGGGCAAGAAACTCCACGGACATTCTTTTAAATCAAAGTATTCTCACAAAATATTGGTTACATCATTCATGTTTAAATTATACATGTGAGAACAATGTAGAAAGACGTGCACATTAAAAGCGTCCGTAATGAAAAGATAAAAACAATTCAAAAATTAAAATAAGCCATGGCAGCTAAGAGATGACCAGTCCCTACTGACGGCGCCAGTTCACGAACATGACGCATGGATCAGCACCATTCAGCTCAACCATTTTGAAGGGAATTTAATGATCCAACACACACGCCACCACCAGCGAGACATTTGAGTGAGCATGACATACTCTCAGCCGCCAGGGCTCATTCAAGTCAATAAAAGACATACCTACCCAGTAAATGGTAGTTTTGCAGAAGGTAATGGTCACAGTGCTCACACATGTGCTATGCAATTATACAAAGTATCTAGAACAATCAATAATCAGCCTTCTTCAATACATTGAAAATAATCAAAACAATCAATAATCAGGCATCTTTTAGCGGGGCCGGGTTGACCAAAAGCCTAACAAAAGCCGGACAGGCCGGACTTGTCTATATTTGACTTGACACGATTGTAAAAAGCCGGACACCTGGCAACCCTATGCGCGACTAGCCAGGGTTATGTTTTTGTCATAATCTTTATGCAACTTAAGTTTAGAATTATTCATAAGTTATACATAACTTAATAACATAGAAATAGGAAGGAAATTATAAGAGAATAGCCGTGGTTGTATGCCACCTACCCTAACAAAACAATACATTCTAACAGTAGTAAGCGACCAGAAGCTTTAGGGCCTAAAGCTTATGATCGCCACTTTGCCCTAATGTTTAGGGCAAAGTGGCATATGACCACGGCTATCCTCTGAACATCACTATGAATATGTATTGAATACATTAAAATGTATTACGTGTAAGTGGTTTATTTATCACAAATTTCAGATGAGAATATTTTCTTGTTTCATACGTTTTATGCTGGGGCCGCATCTGCGTCTATCATGACAAAGCTTCGCACAGTGATACGATACACGCAGATTTGACCAACCATTATCGGTTATCGTCGCGATAGTTCGGGCTTCGTAGCACTTATCGCCCGGGTGGCGGTACTTCCATAATAAGCGTGGCGCGTGGTCGGACTAGCGTTGGTCATTTCAACTGTTGTTTCCGGACTGCGTAAACGCTCTGTTGAAATTAATGAAGAGCCATCTTGGAAATCAATTTGCCCAGCCTTTTTCCAACTTTGTTGACCAGTCTAACCGGGTGCAGCTGAGTACCAGTATTTTACATGGAGCGACTGCCTATCTGACCTCCACAACCCAGTTACTGGGTAACACAATACCCCTTGGTTGGACGGGTTGTCAGACTTGCGGGCTTCTGGTGACCCGTAACGACAGTCAAAGATCCACGAATGACAGCCGGGAGTGCTTTCCGAGTCACGGGTATGTAAAGATGGTTACCCATCTACGGACCAACCCCAGCAAGCGTAGCTTAACCCGATGGATCAACCCGTGCTGCTGTTGTTACTTAGCCACGTCCTCCTCCTCGAGATTATTGCACGATAATTCGTTAAAATTATGGAGCTGCTAATGTGACCACCGCATTAGCGCGATAATTTTTTGCGAGCAAAACATATGAAGCTTCGGTACGCATTGCTCTGTCACGATAGACGCAGATGCAGCCCGGGCATTACAGAGTGATTTTTCCGTAGTCGGGTTTTAGTTTTTCTGAACTTACTTTATATAATTATACTATGGAAGCAATATTGATGGCCCGCATAGGATATGGTTAACCGCTGACATAATTCCTATGGAGCGTGCCTAATAGCGGTCGATTCATATCCGGGCTACAATCACCATCATTTGTTAAAAATAACCAGTCACAGTTGAATACAGAAAAAAACTGATCTTTGTTAAGGTTATACTGAAACTGCCAGATTCTAGATTGTATTAGTTATTCTCTGTATCTGAACTGAAATATACTTATTCATAGGCCTATCCACCAATCCAACTAAGGGCACTAATGGCTAAGTTTTGTCGTGTGATTATGTGGTGGTAGTGGTGGTTGTGGGGGTCGAACCCGAGGTGGACGACGCACAACTTCTCTCAGAGAGAGAGGCTGAGTCCCAGCAGTGGGAACATTGTGGGTTGTATTCTGTGTGTGTGTGTAGTACAACTTACGGCGAGAATGAAAAAAATACAGGACATTCTTCTGTAGCTCATCTACACATACCTGAAACAAGAAATACATAGTTAGATAAGTATCATAAAGGTACTCTTTAGTAAATATAAATATGACTAGTTGCGCCCGCCACCCGCATAAGTCTCGATCCCGTGGGAATATCGGGATAAAAAGTATTCTATGTCCTAACCCAGGTCATGGTCTACCCGTCAACGCCGGCTGTCGCTGAAAACCAGCGCTGGGGCTCTGTCTCGCATAGGGTCGCAGCTTTATGCTTAGCAATGGCCGTTTTGCGTGGATGTGACGAATGTTTTCCCCCAAACTGTTTATTTTCGTGTTTTGTTCTCACCTTGCGTCATGTGTACCGCAAATAAACGTATTTTCTTTCTTCTTTCTTTCTTTCTTTCTTATGTGCCAAATTGCATCCAAATCCGTAAAACCGTTTTAGCGTGAAAGCTTAACAAACAAACATAAAAAAATCAAATCTCTTCTCTTTTTAATATTAGTCATATTACTCGTCTATTATTAGATAAGGTTCTGCTACAAGACGGTGTGGCCTATTAAGTTAGGACCACACGTCTGGCATAAAATAATGCAGTAGTTTCTTAGAAAAGTTTTTGCATGTTCGCGTGCATCCTGTATATTCGATTAAGCGGAAGAAATAATTTTATCTAAATTATTTTTTGTTGGAAAAGGTTTTCGTCTGAACTTTGCAATAAATTTCTATGATACAATGATCGCAAACAAAGGTTTTTGTCTGGTTCTAATCAAAAACCAAAATCTGGAATCAAGGTTGATGACGGTTGTTCAGATTTTTTCAACTTTAAATCTCAGTATGAGAGTAAGCAACAGCCTTACAGGGTGTTTGTTAAAGTTGAAATAGCCAATAAAAAATCCCATCGAATCGATCCATAGCAGAGATCTTCCGAAAAATAAAATAAAAAAATCGAGGCAAAACTCAGTATCCAATCAACAGGATATTTATAGCTTCTTAATCAGATGAAGGCGTGAAAGATGAATAATTCAGTAAAATAAACTTTCACTTATTAACGAACAATTTCGGATATCTCCTGCAATTATGATAAGGCAATATTAATCGAAGTTCAAAGGAACTTTCTCCATTTTAATTTAAAACGAATGAGTTCTCTTTATTTTAAAGTTTAATCGGTGAAAAGGTCCCGATTAAATATCATTGTAAAATGAATTTCTTCGGTTTTCGTCATGAAAATTATAAGAGGTATTTTTTTTCTCAACGCAAGTCTGAATTAATTTCCCCGTCCTTTATCTGACCCGAGTGCCCCCAAGTGTAACATTTGATATACCTAATCGGTATGAAATTTTCAGGAATTACATTACTAATTATTGCATTTCATAATATTCTAGTTCACTAGTTAGCCAAATTTCTTATTTCCATACAGTAATATTGCCAAATTAATCAAAACAGCGAAATATTTGACATCTATTTGCGACGTTGAAACGCTCGTAGCTAAGCTATCTTCAAAGGACAAAAATAAAAAGTACCAAACTAATAACCGCCAACAAATACCCATTTATTCAACTAAAAATAAACCACTTAAATAAACCACATACAAACTAGTACCAACTTTCTTTCACTGCCTACACGATGTTAACAGCGCTCTGTTTAACCTATCTGCGAACTAATTGCGCCTGCGCCGGTTCAATGCACTTACATGCAGTTGAGGTGTACTGTATTTTTATACGGCTATTAAGTACGATAATATTCAGTGGGCTCTGTTCTATTGATATTAATACAAGTATGATTTAATGGGGAATAGGGTACGGTCTGTTTTTAATGGGAGATAGGTATGAGTTAAATAGATCGAGATCGATGCAGATTGAGGGGTTAAATGAAGGTTAAAAGGTAAAAATAATGATTGCTTTTTTGTGTATTAAGTTTATATCAGAGATGAAACGGCTACCTACAGCAACGTCAGACAGAAGCATTCATTAAAGTTCGATTTATCTCTGAGTAACGTGATAATTAATATGCTCTTTTTTATGTGGGGTGAAGCCTTTCCTCTGCAGTGCTTTAGTGCATGCCAGTTTTAATGTCAACCAATATCTAACTCAGCTCTTGTAAAAAAGACAGCTATAAAAATTCAAGCAATTTGTCGGCCAACAAGATCACAATCTTCACGAACTCCTTAAATGGCAACACCACAAAAAATAACCATTTTTCTCACGCCCCAAATCCGACACGGAATTCACCGATTCGATTAAGACAATGTCAACCCTGACCTACAGGGTTCACAACTCCGAAACTATTCCATATTCAAATCCTTTTTTCCAATTGATGTTATTTATCATTGTTTTAAATTAAGTCGAATTAAGAAAAAAAGTAAAAAAAGCTTTGTGATGTGTTAATAAAGTATTTTTTCCAAAAACATATATTTGTTTACATGTTTAGAAACTTAATTGCGAACGCAGTATAAATGGTGGCGCAGGCGCAAGTTGCTGATCAAAGATAAAACAGACACGTCAGAACGTGTAGCTGAACGGATGACAGACGATAGGGCATCGCGATTGTACTTAACAAGCAAGAATGATAAGTTGACTATTTTATTTTTACTTGACTGAGCAGAAGATGATTGGATCTGGGTCCAGAGCTGGTTGAGATCTTATTGATTGTTTAAGTCAATATTTCTTCGAGTTTCAATTGTTTTATTGTTGTTTCAGACGAGGTTTTCGTTAATTCATTAAATAACCCTGCTGTGCTGTTTATAAGTTATTGGCAACAAACTAAACTGTTTTGTTAATGGCTCATATTCTTTTCCTTTTACTTCCCCTACTGTAGTGAATCTTCTCATTATAATAATTAAAACTTTTTACAAAAAAAAAACAACCGACTGTCGAAAAACACTACAAAGTGAAAAATAACTATAATTTCGGAAGTCGGTGGCAAAAACGAAAATTCAAAACCAAAGACATCGACTTCCGAAATTAAAGTTATTTTTCACTTTGTAGCGTTTTTTTGGAAGTCGGTTGCTTTTTTAACCGACTTCTTTTTGTAAAAAAAAAATATTTTTCACTTTTTAGTTGTGGTACCTACCCTACACAAATTCGAAAACCCACTACCTGCTATGTAAATAACAGTGACAGGAAGTTATCATCATATCATCGACATAATTATTATTGAAGGTTACTCTAAAACTATCCAAGCAAAGTTAATAAAATGTATATGGGATTAACTTGGGAGCATACCCTTTCATACGAAAAAAGAATTTTCAAAATCGGTGCACAATTGACGGAGAAATCGGCGGACATACATAAAAAAAAAAACATACATACGCGACGAACATACTACCTCCTCCTTTTTGGAAGTCGGTTAAAAATTAACACGTAATACTTATTATTTTAACAAAAATAAATTCTGTTCGCTGGCAAGCGCATCACTGAAGAACGGCTGAACCGATATAACTATTTTTTTTTTCAAATTTTCTAATGTGTTTTTATGGAAAGAACAACTGAAAAAAAAACACTCTGTTTGTGTTTTTTTCTATGGGATTTTTGCATGAATTATTGATCTTTCGCGTAAGCTAGTCAATAATAATGTTAACAACACTTTAATTTTTAACCGACTTCGCAAAAAGTAGGAAGTTCTCAATATGGTTGTATTAATATTATTTTTTATGTTACTTCACACAACTCCTTCATTCATGAACCGATTTAGAAAATTCTTTTTTATTTGTAAGGTTTATACTTCCCGATTCATTCCGTCCCATTTTCATCAAAATTCTGTTCTGATGATGAATCCATGAGGCATTGAGGAAAATCCTCAAATATTATAGGGATACACATAGCGATTTTTGTATTTTCAGCAACAAGTTATACAGGGTGGCAGGGATCGACGCGAGAACTGTTACCATGGATTCAGTAAACACATGATTCTGAACCCCCATAAGTTGAAATATTTCGTAGGTTATGAAAAAAAAAAATCCTGTTCCATACATTTTGACCGCGTAAGTATATTTAAGTATACTTTTCTACGAAACAGCAGATTTTTTATTTTATAACCAACAAAAAGTTTTAACGCAGGGGGGTTCAGAATTATGTACTGAATCCATGGTAAAAAAATTCGCGTCGATGTCCCTGTCACCCTGTATGATATTTGTACCTACTAATGAAACAGGTTTTACTTAACATGATAGTGGGCTACAAAAATATGAAAAATAAAACTAAGTTACTAGCATACTAATGTTCTAAGTGGTTGAACATCGTAATGAAAAAATAAACAAGAATAAAATAAGCGTTCTCCTGCAATGCAGCCCAACAAGCTTAGCTGTTGAGACACTTAAGGACTAAAACAAGTTAATAAAGTCATATTACATAAAATTATCGTCTAATCGGTTTTGTAAGTACCCGTAATAATATCTCCGAAGAGATAACGAAATTGTATTGAGTCTCTGAGAAATGCAAATGCAGAGTAATTTCACATTTATTGAGAAGTATTTTACGATATGGTATTTAGTCTCTATATAATTTTCAAGAGTTGCATTCATTTAGATATCAGTAAGAATTACACAGAATATATCATCTCGCGTGTATTCCGTGAAGTGATAGGCAGAGGTGTACCTGTCGTACACCCACATTTCGCCAGTAATGTTCGATTTCTATGTAACAGGGGGCGAGCCTATTGCCACCAACCGGGCACAAATCCGGACTCCGGGCTGCTACTGAAAAATTCCAGATGGAAAAATTCAATAAAATAACACTTTGCCCGATCCCGGAATGGAACCCAGGACCTCATGCTCAGCAGTAGCGCTTGCAACCACTACACCAACGAGGTAGTTCGTCAGACAAAGAAGTAAGTGATTATTTTTGAAATCCAAATATGGCTTTAGAGGTAACTTACTAATACAATATACTCGTATATACTCAATTTGAAATAAGATTAAACATTTAACTAAACCTTTTTTACAGTCCGTTCAACCGATTTTGACTTCTATTGTGTTGGTAGCATGACAAATGGCAGCTGCAGTAAACAGTTGGTATTTTAACCACTTTTTTGCTTTTAATGCCATTCTTATGCCTACGATATAGAAGTCAGAATCGGTTGAACGGGCTGTAAAAAAGGTTTGTTTAGACGTCTAATCTTATTTCAAATGGAGTATCGGTACAGCATTATTGTGTTACAAATAATTTATTTACGCTTGTACGCACAGTATTGCTGCAAATCATAGTAAATTAATTCATGTTTTCAATAACATATTAATTAATTTACACACACCTACACATTAATTAGTTATTGTGTGTTCATACACGATAACGCTGACCACAGTGTTACAAATAATAATGGAATAATTAATTTTTAGCAGAGTCTACAATTAACAAATAAATATAGAATACAATTTGATATTTATATAGTTACAAACAATGGACCTACATATTGAAAAGCTCGGGAATGCAACTTTGACTTTTTATTTTATTACATTTTTGGAAAAAAATACCTCGCAACGCACACCCTAGTTTTGTGGCGGCATCTATATCGCCACATGCGACCTACGCATCATAATGATGTCACGCAAAATCCTGCATCGCGTAAGCAGATTTTACCGCGCTTTCAGCATTTAAATAACTTTCCAGTTGCCCACCAGTTTTTCGCAAAGAGGTTTTACGATATATAAATCTCTAAAGTTTTAGAAATAGGTAGGTGAATCGGTAACATAGTTTATTATTTGACTGTTTTGTATTCTCAGTAACTAAATCAGTTTAATTTATCGCATTGGAACAAAGAACTTAGAATCTTAGATCTTGTGAGTTTGTAAACGCAAAAAAAAAGAAGTATTTAATACAAATTTCAACTTAATACCTCTACGCGTTCCTGAGAAAAAGGGTCTTGACAGCCAAACAGACAGATAGACAGACAGACAGACATACAGACAGACAGACGGATATACGGACAACGAAGTGATCATAAGGGCTACGTTTTTTCCTTTTGAGGTACGGAACCGTAAAAACACAGCAATATCTGTCAGATCACATGGTAGTTACAACATGTACTCTCAAATAACGAGGACACTACCAAAAACCACCGACTGCAATAAAGCACACTTTGTTTACAGAAGCTACGTGATATGTCAACCAACGTTGTAACTTTCCACATGAGTTGCATCTAAATTACAACACAAATACTTATATGCATACCAAACTTACTGTTACAGTAGCCGAAGCACGAACATCAGAGAAAATGAAAATAGTTGTCTCGTGACAAAATGTTGTAAGTACAACGCGATTAGTAGCACTGAATTAAGCAGTCATGTCATTGGTAGGACAGTACCAAAATTGCGTAATACACGATCAATCAGAATCTGAATCGTTTTGAAACAGATTGCTAATCAATTGCTTCATAAGTTCGAAAAAAAAATCTGCTCAACCACGTAACTCACGTAATGAATGTTGATGAACTGTCAAAATGAAACAGATTAGTCGTAATCGTTTAAGAAAATGTGTAACGTAATTAGATAGCTGGTCTGTCAGTCGCCATTTTGAATTCTATTAGTATTGAAACTAGTACTGCAAAATTCAGCGATACCAATCAAGCTATAATGAAGGCACTGTATACGGTAACCTTGCCGTTAGTGGTAAAAAAATCAGTATAAGCTGGCCTCTTAGGCCCTCTGTAGACACACGTTTTTATGGCCGTGAAAATCTACGGTTTTATTCGACGTGTGTAGGCACGGTCGTCAGTGTTGTATGGATCAATATGGAAGCTTGTTGACAAACACGTTTTTTCTACGGCACGGTTTGTACGTCGTACCGTAACCCTATTCTATTGAAACTAGGACGCTAGGCCAGCTCAACGCCTAGTTTTACCACTGAAGTACAATCTACTGTGCCTGTCGGAAAAGTTACTTATGTAGCATATTTGGTGTTATTGGGTGGCTCAAAAGCAAGCCTAACTGATGTTAAGGCTCCGGTGTGCAGTGCTGCGGTTTTTAACTTTGACTGTATAAACTTTTTTTTTATGGTTGGGAAATTATCAAATAACTTCTCCCGCTCTGGCCGGAGCGGGAGTGCGTGTCAGACTCTTACTGACTAAAACCCACCCGTGTTCCTTCAGTTGCCTTTTCGTTGCTTTGACTTTTCCGCGACTGACTGTAGAACCTTGATTCATACTGAGCTCCGTAATACCGTACGGATTTTTGTGAAGAAAGGCTGTTTTTACCGCGACGTTCGAATGTTAAATGAACTCAGGATGGAAATGAACGCGGGGCGTCGGTCGTTCCGGAGCGAGCACGGAGCAAATCATAAGGTGGTGCGGTTCCATGTCTCCGCAGCCACATGCGGATTTCGTCGCTCCGTACACCGCAGCGGGATGCGGCGGGAATGTGATAACCGTCTAATTGCTCACTACCGGCATTGGACATCTGCAATAACAGATGCAACGCAGGTGCGTTTTCATCACGGAGACAAACCTGAAGCATGTCATGTCATCATAGCCTCTTATTATAGCGTTAGTCTTAAAATTGGGACACAACGCTACTTGAAGGCTCATACAGGCGCGACGCGACGTTGGTGGAACAATTTCTATGAACACTACACGGAATTCGTTTACTGTCTACGGGAGCCTTAATTAGTTAATGCAAGTACCAATGTGACTTTTTCAATTTATATGTACCTAATTTCTGAGTTTCTCTTGGACATTACTGAAATCGGTGAAGGAAAAACATCGTGAGGAAACCTGGAGTTCCTCGTGGGTAAATTGTAAGACTAAAATCACCAACCCGTCTTGAGCAAGCGTGGTGATCAATGCTCGTGCTTTCCCTGTATGAGAAGAGGGTTTTGCCCAGCAGTGGGACTATAATAGGCTGGTATTAGTAGGCCCTTATAATCCGGATGAGTTCGTTAACAAAGACCTGTACTACCACTAGGGTTGTCAACTTTTTTATCTATATAATATTATAGAGAAGTAAAATTTGTTTGTGTGTTTGGTAGTTAGTTTGTGTAGGGGGTAAACTCCGAATCTACCAGTCGGATTTGAAAAAAAACGTTTTGGATTGGATAACCGAATTCCTGAGGAAGGTTATATTCTATGTAATATCACGCTAAGACCCTTAGAAGCCGAGCAAAAATAATTAAAGAACGCTAAGAAGAAAACGAAGTAATAGCTCGGGAGGGCGATGCGATGCGAAGCGGTGGGTCGGGGGCCTTTCACGCGGATGAAGTCGAGGGCCGAAGCTAGTATCAAATATATATTATTTTCGAAGCCATTGCTTCTGATTTGCTTGCTGAAAAATATAGTAGACAGCGAAAAAAAAATAAAAAAAATATTATAGGTTGTGTTGTGTATATTTCAAATATTTCAAAAATATATATATTAATAATAAATGTATATTTTTTGGTACTTTGAGCCTTTATTAACGGTTACTTAATTTTTTAGGTAAATTTATTATAACTAATAATTATTACACTCTAAATTAGGGTTACAAAATACCATTCAGCTGTTATGAGATTAATAATGACCCTATCGCAGTCATCTCGCTGTTTTGTATTGAAATGAAAATCTAGGTAGTAATTTCGCCTCCTATATATATTAAATATAATATTTTTCGGCCTCTAATATAGCAGGATACTATATTATATAATGTTGGGAACCCTATCTACTACCATAACATTACGTAGCTGTTGAATATTTCGTGCTAGGAGTAGTGACGTGCATCTAAATGATAGCATACGCACTAAACATACCTTACTATACCTACAACTGTAAGTAGTTACGTAAACTGTAAACGTTAACATTCGCGTTGCATCTCATTCGCGACTCGCGTTTGTTTATTTATGTAGTTCAAACATAACGCTCCGTTTCTGGTTCATTTAAAGAATCTATGTCCTTGTGCGTGCAGGTATGTATAAATACGTATCTACCTGTGACTGTCCTTTTCCCAACTATGTTGGGGTCGGCTTCCAGTCTAACCGGATGCAGCTGAATAACAGTATTTTACATGGAGCGGTTGCCTATCTGACCTCCACAACCCAGTAACTGGGTAATACGATACCCCTTGGTAAGATTCGTTGTCAGTCTTTCGGGCTTCTGACAACCCGAAACGACTGTTTAAGATCCACGAATGACCAATTTAGAGAAGCTCTAGAGCACCAAAAATGCGAACCTAGAACATGACGTCATAACATTGATCCGACACTCTTACCTATTATCAAGCACTCCTAAGTATATTCAATTTCAAATTCAAAATCTTTATTTCAAGCGAAGACTCTTATAGGGTTAGTAAAATTGTCCTTAAAACGAAGTGTTAGTAAACAACACGATACGGTGACCCATGTTACTGACAGCAGTGAATTACATATGGACAGTCCATTCTGTCAGCAATCATTTTCAGAACCCTGTTAGGGCTGGCCATGACTCCAGCTATCATCGATCCTGCACGTTGGCGCATTATTGTGTTAACAACAACATTTATATTGTTTTTAACGACGACGCGTTTATAAACGCGCCGCCGCAAACTTCCCTGACGCACTACAACGCCATCAGCATAATAGCAGTAGATAGCTTTTATAAATAGTCTACTCCAATTCTACAAATGCATCGCGAAGAAGATGAAATAGCTAAACAATACGAGATACGCAAATCGTTCGCACCACGTTATTTATATCACCCACGTTGGTACAATGTTATGCATTATTTGTAGACTACGAGTATGACTAAACAAAGGGTTCACCGAATGCTTTATAAATACGTTTCTAGTTAGCTTTGATTGACTGCTTATACAGGGTGATTGGAAATTATGGCCTATTACAAGCAATTAGAGGCAATAGGTCTGAATGTGACGAAATACTTCCTATAAATGAGAATGTATGTGGTGTACAGTGGCCAAAATTGAATATATTTCCAGATATTCAATGAAAACTTTAACTGTATTATAATAACAGAATATCAGTGTCCGGACAGAAGCGCAGGAAAATTTAACTGTGCCGTCATTATGAGGTCGTAGAACCTTATTAATAGATTAGTAGACTTAAATAGCTTTTGAATCCCTCGGGACTAAAAAGCTATTTTAGTCCCCGTTGATGAAGAATAACCTAGCCGTTTTTGAATAATGTGATAAAAAATGATTTACGTTTACTTGTATAATTTTGGTCCCTGTAAATAAAGGTTCATTTGGATTCTTGGACCAGTTATTAAACTTTAAAAAATCTGTCGGATATTCATTCTAAAACAGAATTTCGAAGATATATTCAATCCAACTACCATAGAAACCTTCCAAATGACAGAATCCTGGACTGTATATTTATGTATACTCGACATTCTAAATGTCAAAACACGCTGTTATCAAGAACAGTGTCAATTATGTAAATGGAAAGCATGTTTACTTTGCTATTTTGCAGCAGAACATTTATGAACTGTATCCGCCTCAACTACGTGCCATACTATCTGTATCCGTCAGTTAACACATAACTACAATGTGCTAGTGTCAATATATAGACAAATGTATAATGTTACAGTTACACCTTAGTTGTTATTGTTTTCTGAGGAAGGTGACCCCGAATTCGCCCTTTAAACGTCAGGGAACGGTGCGGCAAAGTTCATGATATCTGAAACCAAGCATCTTAAAGAACATGAAACCCCTAGTGTGCGAACTGCTAAGGATAGTATTGCCTACTTAAAACAATGTGGACGTGGGGTGGCAGTTAGAGTCAACTGCTAAGAATCAGTATACCAAATTTAAAAAATGTGTTGGTCTGACTGCAAAATTCAAAAGTCATTTATTCAAACTAGGCTGACAATCAGCTCTTTTCGAACGTCAATTACATAAGACAGTCCCCTAAAACGCCCACCCTTCACCACTTCCTAGTGCATTAGCTGGGAAGAAGAAGTGGCGCAACAAACTCCCCAGCAACACAGCTGTCTGTTCAGTTAGAAGAACAAAAAAAAAAGATTCTATATAATAGTATTCAAAATAATTTACATTACGCAACACAACACATGATTTAAATTATTAGCCATATGTAGCTAGCACACGCCAATATACTAGACAAAACTATCGGGAACAGCTATGCTCAGGCAGAAATAAAAAATTAAACGTAAACAGAACTT
This sequence comes from Agrochola lota, assembly GCA_947364205.1. Lineage (NCBI taxonomy): Eukaryota > Metazoa > Arthropoda > Insecta > Lepidoptera > Noctuidae > Agrochola > Agrochola lota. Next base: position 18,892,784 of record OX376228.1, read on the forward strand.
AATAAAACTTTCCAGGCCTATAGGGCGTGCCCGCTTACATAAAGTTGTAACTGGAAGTTATAAATGATAAATTAGGACCATCGAGGTAAAATAAATAAACAAACAGTTAATTACTAATAACAATAAATAATATGATCAATTGTCGAGGTCACTAGCTAACCACATAATGCAATACAACTCATAAAAAAACATTGTGATGAGTATATCGTATAGGTATATGCAATCGGAGATTCAATGGCAATTTACACTGGAAGCTGACCCTAACTTTGTTGGGAAAAATACTATTAAGATGATTGACCACAACAAACCACACTAGAATATACCATAATTTTATGCAGATGCTATGAAGTCATTCTCTCTTTTCAAACCGCACAGCTAGATGGGGATACAGGGTCTCAGGGAGGTCTAGAATCATGTGCTGAATTCATGGTTTGACGTGTGTGGTGTATCATCTTCCTTATCATTTCTGCTATAGACCTTCAGCCTAGCCTTCTACCTAGTCCAACTGAATGCACCTGAATACCAGTATTTTACATGGAGCAACTGCCTCTCTGACCTCCACAACCCAGTTACCGGGTAACACGATACCCTGTGGCAACACTTTTGGTCTTTTGACTATGCATAACGACTGTCAAAGATCTACAAATGACAGCCGAGACCAACGGCTTAACGAGCTTTCCGAGGCACGGAGGGGTCTCGGTATGTAATGGATGGTCATCCATCCACGGACCGACCTCGGCAAGTGTTGCTTAACTTTGAAAATCGACCCGTGCTGTTGTTATTATTTTGCTACGAGCCATGTATAAGCAGCGAATATCCAAGTTCATTACCAAAAAGCCAGATAACAGGGATCGAGTATAAGGACAGCCTAGGTGTTTAATGGCAATCTATGGCCCGACCGCAAGCGCAGCATTCCTTGCGATTGGTATGCACGCCAAAAGTCTCGCATAATAATGATACCACACCGCACTGTTATATCCAAAACATAATACTATACTTAAAAAGATAATTTAAAAAGATCCTGCTCTTAATAAAAAGTAACGGTGTTTTACGTAATTATTTTAATCGTGTCATTTGCTTGTGACACCGTTTTGTGCCTTTACATTTTATGTTTTATTTTTTGTCGCTTTTGTCGCATATTTTTATGTGAAGGATGACCCAAATGCGATGTATGTATCAATCTTTTGTATTTTGATGTTAAGTTTGATCAAACAGGTTGTGGATGTATTCATCGTTGATTCTGTCTTAATGTGTTCAAGTTCAATCAACACACGTTATAATTTATTATTTCTTTTATATATTAATTTACTTATTCTTTTTCTCTTAAGTTTGTTTTTGAACATGTCAAAAAAACATGGCCATTTTCACGTCTGCTCGCAAGATCGACACAAATAATGTATTCTCATAAGGTTAAATCAAACTTAATATCATGATAAATAATAATATTTAAGTTCGAGTCAGTGCTCATTAAAAGGCCTTCGTTCAAGTTCAATTTTCCAACAATCCCGAAAACACGTGTACAAAACAACAAACATAGAAGAAACGCCAGCTTAAAGAAACACTAACTTAATAAACGGTATGCAAAAGTATGGTAATTTGAAAATGAGTTGAGCTTATCAGCACCTTAGAAATCCCACGCAAGTTATAAAATTCGAGTAGAAATGGGTAGTGTGGTGAAAGTAGGCGAGCTGTTGGTACCCCCAAGTTGTTAGTATGGTGCAAAATGGGGCTGTTGGCACTCGCAAATGGCCAAGTTACAGCATAAGGGGGCTCCGCTTATGAAGCGATACATAAATTAAGTATGAAACTAGAAGTTCTTGATTGAAAAGTGTACTCTATAATATTTGTAGAAATTTTAAAATAAAATTATAAAAACGTTCGATTATCATGAGCATTCTTTGAAGAAGGTTTTTAAGAGTGCTGAAAACTATAATAGAAAAGCCAACCACTACCAACCTACGATCAATCCTGAAGTTAACTTCGAAGATTTGTTCCCTAGTTACCTATCCATTCAGTTTAGTGTAAAAGGTACCTACATAGATTTATTATATTTTCATTTTATTTCTCAACCAACACGAAAAACTAGATCTTCCTCGAAAAAGTCCCACTATCTTTAATGTGGTCAATCTCCACTGTAAGTTTACAACCATTAAACAAACATATCTCCATAATATCCAACGTTTATCTATCTCCTTATTCTTTAATGTGGTTACTCTATGGCAGTTTGACGGCATAGACAAACTGCACATAATCCCGGGAACCCATTAACCGCGGTAAACAAAAGATGGGTACCCATAAAAAGATGGCGACATATGTAACGGGACACTATGGAAGTTGGTCCCGGAAGACTAACCGCAGCACCTGGCCAAACACGTTTGTGAAACGAAACTGTTTCATCAAATTCATAGGAATTGGGGCTTTTGTATTAAAAAAACTGTGGTATGAGGCAATATTGCTGTAGGTGGTTTTAGGTTCACACAATAGCAAATACATCATCAACGTTATTTTCACTAAAATTTCAGTCCTTTCCATTATATTATGTGCCATTTAGTCTGTTCTTTAGCATAAAAAAAACAACACGAAAATAAAAGCATAGAAAAAAAAAAGGCCTTTCCACTTTGCCCGGTTCTGTGTTTCCAGCGGATTCCTGCGGCCTTCACCAGGACATCGGCCTACCTTGTGGGGGCCATCCGACGCTACGTCTTTCGGTACGCGGTCGCCACTCCACAACCTGTCGCCCCACCGGCCATCCGATCTGCGAGCAATGTGCCCTACCCGCTGCCATAAGTTTGGCAATTTTTCGGTATAAGTATGACGGTTATGTGTGGATCACATAATTGAACACAAATACCATTACATTTTCTAGTAAGTAGTAGGTAGGTGGGGCCGCGGGAAAGTCCGAAAGGGGTACCGTGGCCCCTGGCAACGTACAGGCAACTGAAGGAACACGGGTGGGTTTTAGTTAGTAAGAGTCTAAGACGCCCTCCCGCTCCGCCCAGAGCGGGAGAAGTTATTTGATAATTTCCCACCCTCAAAAAAAAAAAAAGTAGTAAGTAGGTGTTTCACTACCTTTTAATATATATTCTGTCTCATTTCATTCGCAATTATAAGATACCTATCCTTTTTTTTTTTTTTGGGGATGGGAAATCATCAAACGACTTCTCCCGCTCTGGGCAGAGCGAGAGGGTGTGTCAGACTTTTACTGACTAAAACCCACCCATGTTCCTTCCGTTGCTTGTGTGCCGGGGCCGCGATATCCCTTTCGGACAAACCCGCAACCCCAGCAGGCATTGGTCTTTCGACCCCGTCAGTTGGTGCTGACATCTCTTTGAGGCGCGCGTGGAACACAACGCGCCGTCGACACGGGCCTGGTCCTTATCGGAAGGCGAGCTGCCCATTGCTCACCGTCCGCAAGCCCGCGCCTACGGTGGCCGGAAGTCGACTCTGGACTCCCGACGCCCGGGGCGTCTCCTGCGGCGATTAGGGCCGCGAGGGCGTGCAGCTTGCATCTCCCTCGCGCGCTCCGCCTCCTCCTTCGCGAACATAACTGCTTCGCAGAAGGAGGTGACGGCCTCCCATGCACTCTCGCTCCGAACCATGGCCTGAACCAGGGCCGGACGCGAGAGATCGCCGCCGCCGATCGCCTCCGTGAGGACACGGGCGGTGCTTCGCCCAAGCCGGGCAGACCTCCACCGTATGCTCCACCGTGTCCTCCGGGCGATCCACACAGTGGTGACACCTGGGCGTTTCCTCCCGCCTTATGCGGAACAGGAACCTCCCGAATGGTGACTATCCTCAATTGACTTCTATGACTGCGGAGGTAACTCCAACCAAGTAGATAACACAAAGTAAAGCATTTTTATAATTTCCATAAAACCGTAAATACTCCAAAGGATTAAGGTAGTTCAATAAAGGTAAACTTTCACTTTCTTGTTAAAAAATACGATAAAACCAAATTAAATTTATTTTATATTTTTACAATAGTTTCCTCTTTTATTAATGTATGTTAAAGTTTATCATTTATTCTTAAACTACTCTTCGTGGATGTCACTGTTTGAGCACAATTTTTTTGTTAGATTTACAATAATAATATAATATTTTGTAATCTGGCTATTGTAAAGAGCCCAAACTCTAAACGTCAACGAATTATAACGCTGCTAAATTGAAGAGTACAACTGTGGCATAGCATGACAATAGAAGTGACAGGTATTACGTTTAGTCGGTTACTTGACAGCTGTCTCGACACGTGGTATTTTTTGTTTACCTTTTTTTAACTACCTAAACCTATGGAGTATACAATCTTAACCCTAAGGAGAGCGATATAGGGCCATTAAGACCCGCCTCGATTTATCACATCACTAGTCAGATAAAATGCAAAGTGCTGGGCAAAATGGATGCGCATACTTAGTTGCTGACGTCGTGAAATTTTTATGCCTTGATACTATAGATCATGGTTTAAGAGACGCTATACAGGATGTATCAGAAAGGTGTGGTCAAATTGAAGGGTGTGGTTCCATCAAACTGAACGACTTAACTTAACTTTTTCTTTATGTAATGTATAATCTGATGTACAATAAAGTATGTATATATAAATAAATAAATAAACTTCCTCCATGAGACCAGCATCATAATCGAGAGAAAAAATATCAGCAGTCCCATACAAAACTTTAATACCTACTCGATCCAAATGTATGGGAAAGCTTATTATTTGAATACAACGTACTTAGGTACCATGCAATTTCGAACGCAACTTGGGCTTTGGTTTTCTGAATAAGACACGCTAACTGCTAAGGGAACCTAGGTTTTTTTTTTAAAATTTGGTTTATAAGAATGTCCATGGAGTTTATTCAACAACTATCGTTAACTTTCTAGCTAATTGTCCGACTCCTTGGCCAACGTACCTAAAATAAATGCTTTGATTTGGGTACAGGTGAAAGCAAGGCATTATTTCTTGCACTTGTGTTATAAAGTAATGCACTAACTAAAAGATAGCTTGATCTCTGCGACATATGTCAAACTGACATTCCTAGGGTTGTCAGGATATAAAAAATTGTCGATAGAAATTATCGACGTTGCTTCCTACTATCGATGCTAATGTAACATATAACTGGGTTTAATTTAATTATAAATGTTACTAAATTAAACGAATATTTTAATATAGAATACATTTATTCTCTTAAAGCAGTACACCCCAAATCCATATCTGAATCAGTTTCTGAATCGCTAGAACAATCTTGTAAATTTATTATAAACTCTTGTTCGCAAATATTACATGAGTAGGTGAGAAATTGGATTTTATTTACTCACTATTATTTTAGATCAAGTATGTACAAATGTAAATAATGTTATAATATTAAAATATACAATAAAATTAAAAGATAAATTGATAAAATTAAAAGATAAGTTTTATTTAAAATATCGATAGTCTGTGGTCACGATTATTCATCGCCCATCACTAATTAGGTCGGCATGCCCATCAAGTATGACATTGACAGGTACTATCTGTACTATTATTTAATTCAGGACTTCATAGGCGTGATTTTACTGACAGCTGTCGCAGAGATCAAGCTATCTTTTATGAAGGTAATGTGTAAAATTAGCGTTCATTCTAAACTTGTCATAAAATTATAGTAAGTATATGTAATGTTTATGACAAACTTTATAATCTACTAACCACTTAAAAATACACACATTAAACTTTGATAAACAGTTCGGAATCTACACTCAAAGCTACTGTATTATACCTACTCCACACAGACATCAGCGACTGACGCGTCAATCCCGTGACGTCATGCAAAAAGAACGCAGTTACAGTATAAATATATCAAAATACTGTCTCGAAATAAACTAGCAGTACGACAACGTACTCTAAAAAATGTTCTTTTATTAAAAAATTGTTTCAGATGCGACATGATAGCTTTTCATGCCTAATCAGCGTTCGCAACTTAGTTTCGAAACTTGTGAACAAATATGAGTTTTTTGGATAGATAACTTTACTACCTACACTACAACTTCAACATTTTTATGACTTTTTCAAAAGTACCGACTAGTCATTCAAAAATTACTTAACTTGATATAACTTAAAGCGTTAAGTCGTTATTTGTTTATGTAGAAATCACTAACTTGGAAAAGAACGAGCGAGCCTTACAGTAGTCGCTTAAGATATGTATCATCTGTCATCTCACTCTGGTAAAAAGCAACATTAAAGGGGCGGAAGGTCGTTTCTGACGGCCAACTCTAGCACCGCACGCGCTCATTGTAAAATGAAATAGCGCACGCTTCCCCGGCTTCCTGTTACACATTTCCGTCCCTTTTTACGAAATCACTCCCACTGATTTGATTATTAAGATTTTAGCTTGTCGGAAAGCAAGAGGAAAGGTGTTACACAAGGATTTGAATATTCCTTACTTGCGCTTGCGCATGCCCTTTATATTCGCTTATCTGTTGCGAAAAGGGAATATTTATGGCATGTGCGGGCTATTACTGCCTGTGAGGTCGCTGAATACTGATAGGTATGCCTAAATCCTGCAGGTATAACTTCAAAACAAAGCTTAAAAGAGTAAGTATTAATGGAAATGTTGGCATTTGTTTTTCGCTGGAAATATCTGATATGCAAAGCGGTTTTTGGCGTAGCAAAATGAATAGCAGCTTTCGAGCGGGGTTTATTTAGAAGTAATTATAAAACCTTAAATATAGGAAAAATAATAGAAAATTCTAACACGACACTTTTGAATAACCTCAAAGAAATTAGCAAGTAATCTTCGTTATTATTATCAATAAAAGTCTGCAATTAGGTTTAAAACATACGAAATACTTTCTATAAAGAACAAAAAACAATCAACTGTCACGTCTGCACGAATAACATAATTACTTTGCGACATGCGCGTGCGACGTCCCCCCGTCCCGATGTTATCGCGTACCTCCCGGACGCACGCGTTTTAATGCTTTTTTCTACATTATCACTTTTATTATTCATACATTACTCGTCGGCTATAAACCCTGAGTGGCCCTTGTATCAGGCTATAAATGAGATATAATGTCAAAATTATTATTGTTTTACTACGAAGCGAACTTCATCACACCTTACGCTGCGGTAAAATGACCTTAGCGTACGATGTGACTTCGAGTAATTGGTTTCGACCGAGAGACATTATTTTCTAGTCAATAAAAGTAATGATTAGTCGATGACAATAAAATTAATTCCTTGTAAATCTTTTACAACTTTGAAAGTTTAAATACTAAAGAGAGATAAAGATCCGCGAAGTCTTGTCTTATTTTTCGATTCTTTCAAATCTTTTTAAGATCACCATTCGATTACTTATCGATTGTTCAAATCTACACGTGCCAAAGGGCCAATAAATTATTTACTTTTTATTTTGCATCTTGCAACATTATGAGGTATTATAAATATAAGGAAATAAAAACGTTTTTTATCGAAAAAAGTCCAATCGATTCCCGTTTCCAAGAATGAGTTGAATGATATTTATTGCAGTTCTTTTTTTATTTTATTATTGGTAACACTTAAATTCGGTAGTGAATACAAAGTTGCACATTAGTAACTTTATTTTATTACTGAACTTTAGTGTGTCAACATGTTAAATATTTTATTTTTTAAATACAAAATACTTTGGTTACGTTACGATTGTATCGATATTGATAAGTGTTACGCAAAAACCGATAATTTTAAAATAAAATCCAGATGCATGTAACTATCTGGATTTTATTTTAAATTTAAATTAGCTTTCTTTATATTTTTTTTTACTTACTTTTCAATTTACAACTTATTGCTCTGTCATTTTATTTTTCAACCCCTTCGAGTAAGCTCTTGGCCTGCATCTCACCTGATGGTAATTGATGATCAGGCCGAAGATGGAAGCGAGCTTCACTCTGAATCCTCAACATCCACATCCACATACTAATAAAATCCTCGAAGTGTTATTATTATCACAAATCTTCATTTTAAAGAAGAATATAGAATAGTAAAACACGTGGTCTCATTAACTTTTAAGCGATTGAAATGGGAAAACCAATAAGTTATTCATATAGATAAGGTAGATTATTCATATTCCTCGACTATCTACGCCCAATAATAAACTAAGAAAACACCATAAAAATGCCATAAATTACCAGAAACTCTTACAAGCAAAACCACAAGAATAAATACGAGCATCGAATAAATTCGCGATATGATCTCGACTGTTCGACATTTAGTTTCGGATACATTTTTATTGGGTCGTGAATCGTGTGAGATGAGTCTTAGATTTCACTTCGAATCACGATGTGAGAGAACTCACGATTACTCTTTGAATTTTTGGAATATTCATGCTTTGGTATCAAAAGGGCGACGGAAAATAAATTATACATAGTGTTGGTATTAAAATGTTGCCAGAAGGGTTAAAGTGTTGATAGAATTGCAGTATTGATGTAAGTTCTTAATTTAACTTAGCTTAAAATCTTAATTATTAAATTATAAGCTTTAATTAATTAATTAAGTATTTTACTTAACTTAGATGCTTTAATTAAGTAACTTACTTAACTTAGATGCTTTCATTAAGTAATTTACTTTACTTAGATGCTTTAATTATTAAGTACCTAGTAGCAGTAGCAGAGTTTTTTTTTACTGAAAATAATTTTCTTTTCATGTGAATCAAGTGTTTAATCCCCTCAAAGCCGTTCTTATTGTATGTGGTCTAGCTGAAATGCTTTTAATGTAATTAAATGAATACCAGATGAGATACAAGATTTTAACTTAAACTTAAATATAACTGGCGAAATGTGGGTGTACTATAGGTACACACAGCTACACATGAAGCTATACATTTCCAGTTTATGCTGATCTTACATTGTATAGGATTTCCGTACAATGCGAGGTCAGCTTATACTGGAAATGTATAGCTTGATGTGTAGCCGTGTGCACACCTCTACTTAACCGTTCGGGGAATGCAGGCGTGATATTATTTTTATGTTTTATACAAGTATTGTATGACTTACGAAAAATCATTACGTATTATTTTTTATTTTTTTATACCTACCTAACGTTTGTTCCCATAAAATCGTATGTACAAACTTTTTTTTCAATAGTCTGCCTCCAACTGCAAACGCTAAACGAATGCTCAGAAACTTGCACAAAATTGCAACATTTAACTTCGCTAGCATTTCTTAAACTTACTTAACGACCAGCTTACAAGGTAACTACTCAACTTGTATTTCCTTAAACTTAAGCAGCTTACCAAGTGTTTACCGTTCCACTATCTAAGTATCCCTAAACTGTCAAGTACTATGCTGTAAGTACCTAACGACTTCCCGACGACACGGATATTTAATAAATAGGGATGATGACAAAAAAATGTGACTCCAGATTTTTGTGGATTTTAAAAATATTTGTGCAAAAATTCGTTAAGATTTCAGGAACCCGGTATAAATCCGTTCGTAAATAAATTGCCTCTTCTCTTAAAAAGTCTCGCTAAACATGGTACATAAATACTTAGCCACGCCGACCTCTGGATGCCTACCACGAGCTCTTAGCGCGATCCATTTTAGGACCTAAACTGAACTGTTCTTCTAATTCGTACCATGACATTAGTTTAACGATTCAATTTAGGCCATGCCATGTGACAGCGATTGTCCCAAACTGAGTCGCAAGTTTTGGTTTCATTCATTCTTGTTTGGTACCATGACGTCCATATAGCAGCTCATCTGAAACGCTCAACTGTCAAAATAAACGATTCAATAAAAGTTACTATTTCTCTAACATAAACTGAAACGTTTGGTGAATTTTTGACGAAAATAAAGTTTTTTAGTGCTATTTTAGTGGAATTGTACAAAAACCAATGTAAGTGAGCTTTAATCTTTCTTTTAAACGTCTAAAACACCTATTTTATATGCCTTTTTTAACCGCATTCGTTTTTGTCTAACAGATTTCTGATGAACTACTTTTATTTGAGTTTTTTGAGGAAGATTCTGCCTCACACTATGCCCACTATGCCCCAACTCAACTCGCATAACTTTGTTTACTCTGGTACGTTCGAAACAGAAACATAATTTGTTTTATTAGGTCGAAATAAAAAATATATTTTCCTATACTTAATAAATAGCAAAAGGTAAATAAATATCTACTTTGACTAAGAATTATTTTAACAATAGTTACCGTATTAACGTGGAATCTTAAAAAAAACTGTTGAGTGTCTGTTTTACTTTAAAGTAATGATTTAAAGTAATGATATGAGTTAAGAACAAATAAAATGTTACATGCTTCTGAACGTGTCTGACACTAAATAATGTGCGCGAAACAAACTTATTTGACAATAATAGCGTTGTCTCGTTTTCACCAAAAACGTTCCAAACGCGGCCGCGCGGTTCAGCCACAGATTGCGATCTTTCATTCACTTTTAACGATCCAAAGGCCGCTGAGCTTATTGGACGTCATGGTACGACTTTTAAGCGATGCAGTTTAAGAACCTAAACTGAAATGCCTTGCTTTTGAATCGTTTTTAATTAGATCATGATAGGCATCCAGTACAGTATATTGTGCGTCTAATTACGAGCGTCAAGCATTGAGCCACATACTCTATGTGGTACGGGCAGAGGTCCACGTGCTCAAGTGTCAAGTCTGGGGGGTCAAGTGCGTGCGTTCATGTACAGTGGTGTACTGGTACTGGATGAGGTTGGGGAATTTGTTTAGATATTTTTGATTTGTTAGTGGCCAGTGTCATTTTTCTGTTTTTTTTTTCTTTTGGTTTCAGTAACTTGTTAGAGCACTTACAGCTGTAGATTTGGATATTTGTTTTCGTTACCGATTTTGACTGCTGTTTTTCAGCTTTTCATTCTAAATAGGTATAATAATATAGGTTTTGTCGCCGGCCGGGCCTACTTAGCGTAGCCACGAGGCACACAATAATGTTATAAATAGTTTTAAATAGTTTTATCTGTTTTTTTTTTGTGTATATTGTGTGCCTCAACTTGAGTCAAATATATTTGATTTTTAGAATATTTCTTTCTTTCTTTTCGTCAGGATATATTATAGAAGTAGGTAGCTATTCTTTTACTATAATTAATACGCTTGGCAAAGACTTAAGAAAAGTTTTTAATTGTAAGTGCTTGCCCGTTTGGCATATTGCCAGATTTAGCTTCGCTGCAATTGGTACTAGGCTCATTAGCAAGAATAGTGCCTTTATTAATGTAGTTTAATTACAACATATACGGCACTACCACCTACCATTTAATTAATAAAATCTGTAAACCTTAGCAAAACTAGAACCGTAAGGTACTTAGACAGAGACTGTACTACAAGTGTTGCCTTTTTTTTTGCGAAGGGAATTATCAAATAACTTCTCCCGCTCGGGGCGGAGCGATAGGGCGTGTCAGACTCTTACTGACTCAAAACCCACCCGTGTTCCTTCAGTTGCCTTTTCGTTGCCACGGTATTCCTTTCGAACTTTCCCGCGACCCCGGCAGGCATCGCTTTTGCCTGCCGTTGTAACTTAAACCTTGTAGAATTTATTCAACTTAAGTTCGAAAACATTCATCAAAGCAAAAGATGCTTCTACAATTTTACGATAATTTATCCTAAGCTGCAACTGAACGAGAAACTCTGAAACTTAACTAATTAGGAAACAGCTTAATATGGCAAGAGCTTTAAAAGAAACAAACCATAGAATGTCAATTCTAGCAACATTCCTGTTTACTAGCTCTTTGTTCTATTGTTGTCAGACTCCGTACATAATGTAAACTCACATAACTCAACTCTAAGAATAATTAGACATTTAAACATTAAATACTAAATTATCCAAACAGTACAATTTTGTTGTTACTATGGGAATAATGACTTACTGCTTACGGTCCTCATTTAAAGCCGATATAACTGGTGCAATTAAATTGCTTGCTTACCGTAAGTTCAAGCAACTATAAAGCGAGCCTTCCTCCACGAGCTAAACTAAGTTAGCTTGCAGTTAGTTTAGTTTAGCTTGCCAGTTTTTCATACATGTATGAAAAAGAAGCTCACTTTAAAGTTGCACCGTCTAAACAATGCTTGGACGATGCAAGTCATATTTTGTTGCTTCAATTTTATTGTATGCCAGAAGCTCAGACCAAATAAAAACCAAGACAGCGCTGTGAACAATATAGTGAAGCATGCCAAAACAACACCTCCGCTCTGTGTATACGCTCACACGCACATATTTACAATCAAACTACACCTCACCTGCACACATGTTTACGAAACCGGCCTCACGTCACTGTTGACAGCAGCGCTATGTCTTGGTTTTTTTATTTGGTCTGAGGCCACAGGCAAGAAACTTGCATCGTGTAAATGGGGCTTTACGCATTGTTTGAATGTATAGTTTTACATTAGGCATTCTCTACAAGGTCAAATAAAATTAGCTAGTAAAAATCCGCAGACGTGGTGGTCGTGGTCTTTTTAATAAAAACATAAAAAGATTTGATGTTTTTTGGGTCAACGACCACTGATAATGTCTTTACTTGAAGAATTAGTTGAGAAAACTGTTTTTATTTGTTTAATCGTGTTTAGATAATGATGCTTCACACACGTCTGTGAAGTTTATCCAAAAAAAAGATATTTTAAACTGATATTTCAACTACACTGCGGTTGATGACCCCAAAAAAAAAACATCAAATTTATTTATTTTTTACTTTATATGTTTAGATAATTATGGATCTGCGGAGTTTCGCTCGGTAGTTTAATTTGACCCTATATTCGTTCGAACGATACCTAATGTACTATTCGTTAAAATCATGCGATTTGATGAAGATTTATCTACGTTCCTCAAATTTTGAAAAAATTAAAACCATAGATGAATACAGATGGCACACCGCAGTTTAGGTATGAAGCTACAAGTACGCGGCCGGCCCGTCTTGCTGGGCCAATCCAGTTAGTGTGACGTAGTCAGAAGATCTAAGGCCCATATTACAGAACCTTACTCAAGACTCAAGCATTACTTAAAACTAGTTTCAACCAATCAAAAACTTTTAAACGAGTTTTAAGTTATGCTTGAGTTTTGAGTAACGTTCTGTAATACGGGCCTAAGAGTTACGCGATAGAAAGAGAGGCAATTTCTAGATGAATATACCTGTAAGTAATTAGCACTGTGCGACCTGGAATTGCACTTTATTGGGTCGTAGTAAGAGTCGCTTTTTATTTAAATGATTTTGCAGAGTGTCCCGTCCTTATTAATCTGTGCTCTTACGCAGAACAATACCTCAATAACGAAATGTTATTTATGCTAATAGTGTGTCCGAGGGAAGTCATAGTGCCTGCTGATAATGGTCATGGCTTCCCATATCTATGCGTTAATATTCGCGTTTTATTTCTGTTTCTGCATAATATGTTTTAATTCGGGGTGGTCTGAATAATAGTCAGACCACCCTAGTGTTTCCTATAGGATATAGGAATAATAGTTATGGTTTATGGAAGTTCTGCTGAATTAACACAATGAGCAATTGAGCAGCATCCATTTGATATTAAAAAAAAATGTATTCGCTTTTTTCATGGAGTTTGAAAATACTCGTATTTGTAAGTGGCGATAAAATTTCCAGCCTTTTCGGATTCATGTGCGTATTGTATAATTATCACTTGCTTCAAAAACAGTGAAGGAAAGCATCGTGAGAAAACCCGGCGGCATGTTTGAGAGATATTTCTCGACGGCATGTGAAGCCAAGTCAGAGGCCCATGGGCAAAAACTCTGACACCAGGATAGTACCTAACTAAAGAAGAAAGAATAGGTACCTCCTTAGTTCGCATAATATAAACTTCAAACCCCTTTAGGAACTCCTTTATATTTATGATTATTGAAGATGAGTTCATTTCCAAAAGACCTATACGTAGTGCACATTGACAAGCAGAGGAAGATTTTTCTTTTATTATCTTTACCCAATCTTTCTCTGGTTTTCATCTTGCATTGGAACATAATACACACATAAGACCTTTATTGAAATACCTGTGTTCACGAATAAAGATTGATTGATTGGCTTTTGTTACTATTATATGTCAGTCGCACACAGAACTGTTCGAGGTATACAGGGTGGCAGGGACATCGACGCGAAGCCCGTTACCATGGATTCAGTACAAGATTTAAAACACCCTTTTTTTGGGTGGGAATTTATTAAATAACTTCTCCCGCTCTGGGCGGAACGGGAGGGCGTGTCAGACTCTTACTGACTAAAACCCACCCGTGCTCCTTCAGTGTTGCCTGTACGTTGCCAGGGGCCACGGTATGCCTTTCGGACTTTCTCGCGACCCCGGCAGGCATCGGTCCTAGCAGACCCCTTCAGTTATGCTGACATCTCTTTGAGGCGCGCGTGGAACACAACGCGCCGTCGACCCGGGCCTGGTCCTTATCGGACCGCGAGCTACCCATTGCTCACCGTCCGGAACCCCACGCCTACGGTGGCCGGCGATTCCCGACGCCCAGGGCGTCTCCTGCATTCTGATTCCCCCTGCATTGTAACTTTTCACAATCTGCTGTTTCATAGAAAAGTGCAATACCTACGCGGTCAAAATGTATGGAACAGCTCTTTTTTTTAAAATAACAGACGAAATTATTTTACTCATGGGCGTTCACAATCATGTACTGAATCCATAGTTATAGTTTTCGCGTCGATGTCCCTGCCACCCTGTATATGATTTAAGTAGGTAGGTATGTAGTGAAAAAAAAATCTTCCTAGCCTTTTCGCAACTGTCTTGGGGTCAGCTTCTAGTGAAATCGGATGCAGATGAAGAATGGCAGTATTTTACATGGAGCGGCTGCCTATCTGACCTCCACAACCCAGTTATTGGGTAACACGATACCGCTTGGTAAGTGGTTGTCAAATTTTTGGGCAACTAACTTCCCGTAACGACTGTCAAAGATCTATCAATGATAATATCGACGCACGGAGGGGTCTTGATATGTAATGGATGGTAACTTAACTTTTATTCGACCCATGTGGCTGTTATCATTTAGCCACGAGCCCCTCTTGGATTGCTCGTTAGAATGGAAAGATACCTAGAACTCTTAGGTAGCTAGGTATGTAGTGGAAATATATTTAATGGTGCCACTCTAAAATACCATAGAATTTCAAAATCCCATAGTCGCAGCTCTATCGCGAAATTTACATAAACATGGTAATTTTATTTACGAAACAATATGATTTATGCCCCGAAGATAAGCAGTTTACTGTTAAATTCTGTAATGCACTTAATAGCATACATTTAGTATTTGAACAGGATATTAAATTTATTGTTATTGCTTTTAGCTGGTGGTCGGGGTTAGGGCGGTGACATACTGCAGATTTGCGATGTTGTATTAGGGGATTTACCATTTTTTTTTTTTTTTTGCATAATCCTAATGTTGAACATAGGACATTGATTTTATTTTGTTGGGTAGCAAACAAGCTGGTGTGATTGGTGGTCAGGGTAGCCTATAACCTCGTCCTAACAAAAAGCGATCGTCGCGCGAATACACGATCGTTCAAACTTTTTGTTCGGTGAACCTGAACGCGTGGTCGCGCCGACAGAGGGCGCTTGCCAGTTTTCCGAACAAGAAGTGACATATGCAAGCGACCAATCGCGTACGAGCTACGAACAACAGACTATTCCGACTTGATTGATCGCACGAGTAGGTATGTCATATTCATATTAAAGAGCGCGACGTTCGCGTCCTTGCTTTTGGTTAGGACAGCGCCTATGGATATCCTAATTCTAATTATAGGTATTTATATATCATAAATAATATTATAAATGCGAAAGTGAGTTTGTTTGTTACGCTTTCACGCTAAAACCGCTGGACGGATTTGGATGAAATTTGGCATATAAGTAGACCATGACCTAGAGAAGGACAAAGGCTACTTTTTACCCTGGATCGCAGACGAAGTCGTGAGCAACAGCTAGTCTACAATAAAAGAGGTATTACAGCTGTGTCGCCCAAAGACAAAGCTTTCTGCTTTGTTCTCCCTCATGTGCCAGTAACACCGGTTCTAGGCTGATATACCTCTCAAACTGTAATTCAGTTACGCTGCCTGTAAGTGTGTAAGTAAAAACTACTATTTCTAAAAAAAAATTGGAACGTCTTCTGATCCAGGAAGCAATGCAGGTGATCTAATCTGTAAGTGTCTCACCGTGAAAACTTAGGTGACGTGACCGTGCGGCGAAGAGGGAGAGAGAGCATACCTTTCACTCCACCCGCACCAGACAAGCAGCTTGGCGCCGAAGGGCGCTTAACGATCTCCGGCTACCAGCAGGTCGTGGGATCGGCCGCACTGAGTGATGGGGCCCACTAGGCATGGCGGGCTGATACCAGTCGAGGGTGCGGCGAATGTACAAGTATGTCTCGGGTCCCCGACACATGGTTGTAATAGAAACAGTGGGGTTTTAGTCGGTAGAAGTCCGACGTAACGTATCCATGAGAATATGCCAACGGATAAAAAAAAATGTGAACATACCGTGAACTGAGCTGTTAACAGTGCATTGACAACTGACGGTGACGTCAGTAGGTAACTAAGGTTCCACGGTTAGATTTTTACAGAAAAGAGGCACGGTTATAATGAAAACCTAGAACTCTTACTTGTGACTGAAAGGTCTGATAAAATGGCGCCCCGCCAAAGTCAACCGACGCGGCGACGCAGCCAAATTTCCGGCACGTATGTGTGTACGCTAATCTCGAAAACCACTCAACAGGTATTGATAATCTTTTCATTTAACAGCTCCGGGAAATGTTATTACGTGTTGTTATCTAAAACTGTGATGGTGGTAGGAGTAAACTGTTATTTGTAGGAGGAAAGTTATATAATACTAGCAGCGCGCCGCGGTTTCACCCGCATAAGTCTTGATCCCTTGGGAATATCGGGATAAAAAGTATCCTATGTGTTAATCCAGGTTATATCAAATTTCATCTAAATCCGTTCAGTCGTTTTTGTGTGAAAGAGTAACAAACATCTATTCATACTCACAAAATTTCGCTTTTATAATATTATTATACTCGTCTATAATTTATTATAATATATAATAGTAGGATTAGGACACAGGTGGTAACTTAGGTAGAAAACGTCAACAGTGCGTACTACGGCTACGGCTACGGTTTTATAGAAGAGCGGTGACCGCCACATTACGGCCGTCATGAAAATGATCCTGCGATCATTTTCATGAGGGTTTGACTTAGGCCTTAGCAGGCGCCCGAGGCGTGCGTTTTAGGCGCTCAATAAAATTGTATGAATTTTTATGTAACGAATTACATCAAGCGCTGCCGTCCAAGGGCGCGTGTCATGTAATCACGTTGAATAAAATTTATAACTAGGGCCTTAGCCGTGTCCAAAACTGCTCTCTAGGAAAACACACCCAAGCGCACCAACTTTGAAACGCACCAAATGAAGCGCACCGAAAGTATGTTATTCCTCGAAACGCACCATTTAGGTACGGTAACAAAATCAAATTAAAATTTTAAAAATATTATAATTTTATTCCTCGAAACGATAAAACATAGAGAAGAGCATGAAGCATTCGTAATAAATGACATCGAAAGACGTTTTAAAATTCAAATGTCCTAATTTTTTATTTATTAAAACTCTCAGGAAAGCAGAAATGAACTGGAACTAGCTTAAGCGACTTACTACTTAGCTCAATAACAGTAAAAATATAAGTTTTTAAATTTCATCATTTGTTGTTTAGAATAGTACCAGCGTGACAGATATGAACAGAAAATAGGCACCTAAACGATCTCATTAAGTTGTGCACCAACGATTAAAAACAAAGAGGAATATAAAGTGCGCTAAGTAAGAACACTTTTGTGCCTATTTAGTGTTCATTTCTGACGCACTGGTACTTTTAGTTAAACAAATCAAGAAATAAAAATATAATATTTTTAATTTGATTTTGTTAGCGCACTTGAATAGTGCGTTTTGAGGAATACTTTTGGTGCGCTTCATTAGGTGCGTTTCAAAGTTGGTGCGCTTCGAGAAATACCCAAATTGCAGACGCTATGTGTCGGCCACCGCTTTTCTAGGGAATCTTAGCTTAAGCTGGATACTAAACGAGCGGCACTGTATTATGATAGCGTCTGTGACAGCTTACAAATTATAACAATACAGCTAATCCATTCCATAAATTATAGTTCCCGCGGTACGTCATTATTGCGTCCCGAACAACAATGTAGTATTGGCATCTGTTTCCTCACATTTAACAGTCAATATTAATGGAAATATATAAAGTCGTGCAAATGTCACAAGCCATTATGCCGCCATTATAGTGGACTCAACCCATGTAAATAGTACTAAAAATGTTGGCAATCTATAATTCATTATACACATTTATGGATATTAGGTACTATGAACTAAGCAAAATACCCAGGTACCTACTTTAAAAATAGGATCTAAAAAAAAAAAAAAAGTCTGCAAAGGTGTACCACAAGGGAGTATTCTAGGCCCTCTGCTTTTTATTATTTATATTAACGACCTTCCAATATCCATCAAATCTTCAATGGTTCTATATGCTGATGATAGTACTGCAATAGTTGTATCTGAAGACCCTACGACACATGAACATGAAATGAACGATACGCTATCATCTATAGTTAACTGGCTAAATTTAAATCACCTTAAAATAAACCTAACTAAAACATATATAATGACTTTCAAAAATAAAAATTCAAAATTAAATAAATTCAATATAAATTATGACCAAATAAACATAGAAAAATAAAAGCTACAAAGTTTCTTGGACTACACATAGACTCAGACATGACATGGAAAACACATATTGATCAAGTATGTACAAAACTAAGTCGATATTCATATGCCATCTATATGCTTCGTAAAGTGGTAAATCAAAGTGCACTTCTTTCTGCTTTTCACGCTTACGTTGGTTCGACACTAAGATATGGTATAATGTTTTGGGGGAATGCCACTGAGAGAGAAACTGTCTTCAAAGCTCAAAATAAATGTATCAGGGCAATATGTGCTTTAAAACCTACAGATACTTGTAAACCACATTTTATAAATTTAAAAATATTGACATTCCCATCGCTGTATATCTATGAACTAGCATTAGACATTAGAAATAATATAATCAAATATGAGACGCTAAAAAGTACAAGACTTGCCAGTACGCTTCGTGCAATACGCCATAGAACGGTTATGTTTGACAAGAGTGCATTTTGTATGGGCCCTAAAATATATAATAAATTACCTGATAATATAAAAGAAGTAAATAATTTTATATCATTTAAGAATAGATTAAAGACTTATTTAATTAATAAAGCTTATTATAACGTTAATGATTATTTGAATGATAAATATAATTAAATTTTTAAGTTAAGAAATAATAATAAAATTATATTATAAATGAATGTCGTAAATACCCCAATAATTATATTTGCTATAGATAAATGTATGATTAATATTTGCACACCTATTAAGGTAGGATATGGTTAAAGATCTTCAGTTTTATGTGTCACCTCATGTACCTACCCATATTCAAGCAAATAAATGATTTGAATATGAATTACATTCTATAATAGGATCACCTAATTACAAAATATTCTCCAATTTTTTTTTTTATAAGAATTAGTTTTACGAGTATATTCCGTAAGACACCAAACTCCCTCAAACTATTTTGGCAGTTGGTTCCCACGTTGAAATAAATATTTGTAAGGCCTCCTCTGCACATATTTGAGCTTGTCCAAATGTTTGAACAACTGTCGTGTAAAAGTAATTACACCTACAACAGAAGCAATGCTTGTGTGGTCGTGTGAAAAACTTTTGGAACTTGTTTTTATTTTTTAAGAAGATACACTTAAGTAGTTTACATAACATAAGGTACGATGACGTACCTTATGTTATTTTATAAGTCTAAGTGCCTGTTTCATAGCCTTTGGAGAGGTTATCTACCAGATAAATTCAGAAATGCATGGAGTATAAAATTAACTATCAATAGGTTTGCCTGTTATGTCGTCCAGCACGCTTAGCATCACCACAATAGAAACGGGTTTTGTCAACGGAAGAATAGAGAAAAAAACAGATAAACAATCACAATCTGTCATTTTGTCTATTCTTCCGTCGACAAAACCCGTAGAAAACCGGTTTCTATGGTTGTTATGCTACGTGTGCTGAACATGGAACATCACATAAGTTTTATGTACTCTTTTCACAGAGAAAGTGGCACTGCGAAGGTCACTAACTAACACAAACTTCAATTCTTAAATAAGTTGTTTTCGTACAGTAAAAAGTTCTTCGTTACTCTAAAAACTGCCTGTCAAACCATTCCCTATCGTTTACTTCATCGACAAAAGGTCTAACCTAACCGTTACGAATACACTTGTAACAATTTAAATGTTGTTCCGCTACGCACCTGTCGTCCAAATCAATCAACTGGCAGAAGCAACTGCGAACAACCGTAAAAAAGTATCCATACTTAACTCAAACGTACAAATAAACAATAAAAAAAGCAATGGAAGCACAACTTCGAAATAGGGACCTTTTTATTGAAAAAAACTCCTTACGGCGCGCACGAGCCGAACGCCAGCTTGCTGATTG
This sequence comes from Agrochola lota, assembly GCA_947364205.1. Lineage (NCBI taxonomy): Eukaryota > Metazoa > Arthropoda > Insecta > Lepidoptera > Noctuidae > Agrochola > Agrochola lota. Next base: position 18,913,301 of record OX376228.1, read on the forward strand.
GTAGGCTTTTTGTTCCATATTCAAAATGAATCGAACATCAGTCGCTTGGTATTCAGACTATTCAGTCGAACTGTAATTATCGTTGGAAAGGGACGTGCCTCACACCTGCTGCATTGTTTAAATAAGTCGTTTCTTTAATTTTCAATACTGAGCTATAATTTTGATGGTAGTAATAAGCAGCTGTTCGAGTTGAAACAATGTTGTAACTTCGAAAATGTTAAATGTGTTTGGAAATGTAACAGATTATTTTAATGTCCTTTGAGCAACTGTTTTTGAAAATTACGTTAAATTCTTAATGAGGATCATTCCAAGAATGAATGTATAATATTTTCAAATACATAAATAATTAGTTTCAATATTAAAAAGCACCGTTAACTACCAAACTTACAGGTTAATTCATAATGAATTGCGTGTAACGGTAAACAAACTTTTTCGTATCAACACAATCAATTTATTACGTACTAAAATAAAACAAAAAACCAGCACTTCCCGTTTAAGATCATTGAATCGATCGACTGAAAAACTATAATTTATCATGCGACGGTTATGTGAGAACAATCGTGCAACTCAGTGAGATTTATGCGCTTGCGCAATGTCGCCAAACTTGTACGGTGTAGGGCTACCGGGAGAGATAATACTCATAATGGCCAATTATATAATAAAATCGTGATTTTGAACGATAAAGCACGAAATTGCTGGTTATTATGTGATTGCGATCAGCGCCGGTCGGTGGAGTGGCGTAAGATAGACAAGTTATTGTATATCTATTTAGCAATGGATAGATTTGGGTTAGAAGTTATAGGAATTTAGGAATTAAAAGGGGGTAGATGGTCAGGTGAAGGTTGCGGGGAACAGCTGGACGCAAATAGTTCAAAAAGAATCAATCGGAAGATCTATTAAGGATGCCTTTATCAGCATTGGTTGTGTTGGTTGTTGCTATGGTGAGAAATGATATAAGGAGAAACACACAAACAAGGACATACATAAATTAAGACACTGACCAAAAAAAAATATCACACGTCCTTTCCGGGAAATACTCAGGAAGAATAGTAGATCTAGGCAGAGGTATATAGGTACAATACATTTCACCGATTTTACCAACACGCGTAGCATGATAACCATAGAAACGGGTTTTCTACGGGTTTTGTCGACGGAAGAATAGACAAAATGACAGATTGTGGTTGTTTATCGTCGTTTTGTCTATTCTTCGGTCGACAATACCCGTTTCTATGGTGCCCATGCTACGCGTGCTGTTCAAAATACAAACATGTTATTTTCAAATATCTCTATAGCCCACCACACTACTCCTAGGTGGCAAAATGAATTCCACAATGAAGATCAATATCAATGTTAATAAAATACTCCACTGAAATTGCTATATCAGGCAGCAGCCCTATAACCCAAGTTCTTTCACAAGAAACTACGTAGTGACTCGCCCCGTCTCGAGTTTCGGACGGACAGACAGACAGACGCGTCGCACCTGTACCTCACTTCCTGCCACATACCTTTTTTACTTAGCCGACTGCCCACCGTTTCCTGGCACAAGCTTGCTCAATTTACCGACCAATGTTTTTGTTGGGAGTTGATTTAAGTGACGAAATCGCCTAGGATTGCAAAGGAGATTTTTGTTGTTGATTAAAATGTTGTTCAGGGATTCCTGTGTGATTGGGTGGTTTTCCATTAATGAACTATTTACGGATGATAAAAACAGTGGTGTCCCAGTGGTAACGGCTGCGACTAACGACTTGTAGGTCGTAGGATTTAACCTTGACCCGAACAATTTAGTTTCTGACAATTATTTCATCACCACTGCTCTCAAAACGGTGAAGGAAAACATCGTAAAAAAACCGGCATGTCATGTCCTAGAACTAAAAAATCGAAGACATGAGACATCTATCAATCCGCACTTGGCCCGCGTGGTTGCTGTCTCCCAGCAATGGGAATATCACAGGCCGATTATCTATGGTATTTTAAATATAAACATGCAAGGCCTGTTTTTGACGGATTACGATTTCTTCACAAAATATCAGAGCATACTAAACTATAAAAGCGTGTAATAATAGTTTACTTTGTGCTTTAGGCAGTGAATCGAAGTTGGGTTGCACTCTCGTCTGTCGGCCACGGACTGATCTAGTCTGATTTCAAAAAATGGGCATCTGTCAGTCAGACTAGACTAGTTCGATCGATTGTAACTTACATTTCGATGGATATTTGTATTGATAATTGTATTTTTAATGCTCAAAGTTTTCACAGTGGACACGGCAGAATAAAATTTATTTGAAAATCCACATATTCGCAAAACGCCATAACAACCTTCATTAGTCATGATTACAATCAGTATATGTTCCTTTATATAGGCAATCAATGTAAACAACTTAAAAACAAACATTTAAAATAAAATTCTAAATTCTTTCTTCTCTCATTTTGTAACGTGAATCGGTAAAAAAAATTATGATACATTCAAAGTCACTAAAGAGTTCGTAATGAGGCTATTATACAGTACGGGCCCTTTCTGATTCGCATATTAGAACCCAATCACGCGCAGTTTCGTTAAAATATCACATCGATCAATGTCGTGTACAGTTAGCGGGATTCAATTCGACTGCATTGATATTTTATGCTGTTACATTCGAAAATTCGGTAAAGTCAATATGAAAAGGCTTTTTTGTGTGACGTGTGTTCGTGGATATGAAATGTATGGCACAACAGGAGGCCTATACTCAGCAGTGGGCCGAACAACGCTGTCAGTGATGATGATGATGATGATGATGGCGTGCGGAGAAGCATCCGATAAAGGCCCCGAAATCGAGTCGCATTGATGAGAATCCGTCAGGCCATAGAGTGAAATTGCCCACAGACTATATTAGCCCTTATTTAGCACAAAAAAGAGAAATCTAAGCCGTGTGAGTCACCATCACCATTTGGCAACAGTAGGGCTTGACAGTCGGGGCAGGCAGGCATACCCTTACAAAAATAATACCCAATGTGACTTCCTAACCTAACTAATATTATTAATGCGAAAGTGAGTTTGTTTATTTGTTACGCTTTCACGCTAAAACGGCTGGACGGATTTGAATGAAATTTGGCACATGCGTAGACCATGACTTGTAGATGGATATAGGCTGCTTTTCATCGTGGATCGCAGACGAAGTTGCGGGCAACAGCTAGTAAGTTATCCTAACTAATATTATAAACGCGAAAGTGAGTTTGTTTGCTTGTTTGTTACACTTTCACCCTAAAACGGCTGAACGGGTTTGGATGAAATTTGGCACATGGGTAGACCATGACCTGGGTTAGGACAAAGGACCTCAGGCGGCAACTGCAGGCGACGTGTCGCCGTGGCATGTCGCGGCGTCATGTTTCAGCGACATGACGATCATGATTCCGAACCTCACCGCAGGCGACAGCAGCCCGTATTCCAGTCGGTAGATAGGAGATAGAAAAACGTGTTATAGAGTGTTGGCGGCGCTACTGATCTGCGGTCGGGCTACGCGTGTCGTTTGTCGCTCGCCCGTAGCTGCAAACGACGTGTCGCTAGCCACGGAAGGTATTTCATAGAAATTCATAGAAACGAGTCGTGTCGTGTCTGCAACTGCAGGTAACACGTCGCATGCAGTCGCCGCCTGCGGTCGGCTACGGAATGGTGCCTTTACTTTCATAAATGATGTTTCAGTGATGTCATTCGCCCGGTAATTGCGGGAACTATGTATGTGGCGGCCACCGCTCTTCTAGGAGTTGTACCTTACCTTATCAATACATCACCCAATCTCATACATTATCTAGTACCGTATACCAAGTAACCTCACACAAACATTCAAGTAAGTACCGTTAACTTAAGTTAGCGGTACGTAATAGAAAGGTAACTTAGCACTTGCAAGCGAAATGTACGCCCTTTGTCACACCGACGGTTTAACTTTGTATGTTGAATACTTAATTAATAATGTGGCGGTTCCCATGATGGAGCCGTGGTTTAATTGATGAGAGGTAGCGGAATTCGAAGTTCTTTAAAAAAAAAAACCGTTTGGAAGAGCGCAATCTCTTCCAAACTATATATTTTTTTAATGATCCTCATCCACACGAGGGTCTTAATTCACGAAGAGGACAGTCGTTTTGTGTAGAAAAATTATGTGGTAACCACTTTATATAATAAAACGGCAATACCTCGTACACGTTCACTCAGGGCATGTCCTATGTGTCACTGACTCATTGAACTGCATCAAAGTTGAAAAATCTCATAGAAACGCAGTTTACGACTTGATTGATTGATCGAAATCTATTCTGTAAAAGCTGAACTATTCTGTGAGAGCTTGAAGTGAGCCACTTGATGCTAGGGATTGACACTATTTATTTATTTATCAAAACTTTATGCACAAGTAAAAAAAATACTCTACAAAGGCGGACTTAATGCCTGAGGCATTTTCTACCAGTCAACCTTAGGCGAGGGACATACACAAGCGGCGTGGGTCGCGGGCGTTGCCGGTTCTTCAGATTTCGCCTGTGTATGTCCCGCACCCCGCCGCCTGTGTATGTCCCACGCCTCATCGCTCCTATCCATTTTGTATAAAATATAAAACGATCGGCGCAACTCCCGCACCATACCGTCGTCGCCACGCCCGCGTCCCTCGCCACTTTTGTATGTCCCGCGCCTTTAGGGTGATGCAGAGGCGAAACATGGCAGGTGCAAGAAGGATAGATACGAGTAACTCGAAGAATAACAACGAATACATATACGTATATATTGACATTATTGACAGCTCACATCACCTTAGTTTACAACGTAAGATTTTTTACGGAATAAGTTGCCCGATTTCTATAACATTATTGATCTAGGAATTGATAGATTTCTGGGCAATTAGAGATTGATTTGTCTAAAGTGTTTCACCTAGCACATAGAGCAAAAAAGTGACTCGGACAGACTGGATGCGGAAGGCGAAGGATAGAATGTTGTGGCGCAGCCTGGAAGAGACTAATGTCCAGCAGTGGACTGCGATAGGCTGAGTTGATAGCGCAAAAATAAAAAGATACCATAAAAAAACAAAGATTAAAACCAGACCAGCACAGAACCGGTCAAAGTAGCGATGCTTGGTGGGAGGCCTATGTCCAGCAGTGGACGTCTTTCGTCTGAAATGATGGTGATGATGAAAGCCTGAACAGTATTGATGACTTTCATACATAATGGCAGAGTTCTTGTTTTATTTACAGAAACGTCCAATGAATTCACATACTTATGAGGAGTAATAAACACGGAACCACGTGAATAGTAAGAAATGTCAGCATATAAATTAATGAGTTAATTATTTTAATTAAACTTAAGTGAGTTTTCGTGTCGTGCCACTCATGGGAGTAATGTTTGTTTCTCACGTTTATTTCCATATATAGAACTGCTTTCAATAATTACTTGTAAATAATGTATGTAAGTTTGTTACATTTGTCTTGAATTGACAAGTGATCAGTCAAAGCTGACATTGACATTCTTGTTGACTGCTTCCTAGTGTTTCATTTAGCTTAATTAGCCAATAATGTTCCCATTACTGGGACACAGGTCTCCTCTCTTCGAGGGGGAGTGCGCTGTAATCTACCACGCGAGTACGGGTCGGTAGATGTCACATGTCTTTGAATTTTTGGTTCTAGAACATAGTATCCTCACAATGTTTTCCTTCCACGTTTTGAGAGCAGTGGTGATGAAATTATTTGCACAAAGTAAAGCGTCTGCCGGGATTCAATCCCACCGACTTACGAGTTGTACGTAGGTCAATGCCATTACCACTGGGCCACCACTCTCCAGTGAGTCATTAATCTGTTGTAAGTGTTGATAAATTATAATTATTATTTTATTATCATAAAGATAGTACGATAACTGTGTTGATATTCTTTTCCTCCAATGTAATTTTGACTTTAACGAAGGTCGGTGTGAGGCAAATTAAAAAATCTGCCGCCTAAAGTATTCTTAATTCTTCTATCTAATAAGACAAAAATCTGATAGAATAATCAGATGTAAGATAAGTTTGTAATAATACAAATAAAATAAAAAAAAGCTTTTAATTTTAATAATCATGCATTGTCACGAGAACCAAACACGTATGCCAAATTTCAGCCCGATAGCTTCAGTGGAAGTGGGTGAAATATTGATTGCAATATTTCAGGACATACATACAACTTAAATAAAAGCTTTTAATAAAAAACAGACAGAATAATCAGATGTAACTTAATGTCTCTAAAAAACAGATTATAAAATAGAATTAACTGTTCATCAATCCAACTAAGCATCTTTCCTTCACAATCCACGATTAGATTCATTAATATTCATACCTTTAGTAACATTGAAATAATTAAATCTAAATCACAGATACCTCATTCATAGTCAAGTCCTTGCTCACAGTGAGAGCGGATGACACTGAGCATAAACGAGCCATGCTCCGTTTCCCATAACATTTTATGAGTTTATGAGTTCACAAAACATTTCCTGTGCACCTTTTGTTTAGCATAGGCATTAAAACTGAATTATTATGGCTGTTCTGCAATGAGATATACACATGTTTTAATGTTTAATTGATGGTTGTCCACCATCTTGTTTGTTTGGCTTTGCTTGATCTTCGGGTTCGTTGTATCTTAAATTGAGGTTTGATGCTTTTCATTATCCTTTTCAACCGAAAGACGTCCACTGCTGGACATAGGCTTCCCCCAAGCTCCGCCACTTCGACCAGTTCCATGCTTCTCGCATCCAACGGATTCCTGCGACCTTCACCAACGCTACGGCTTCCGCCGCGGTCAGCAATCCAGAACCTTTCGGCCCCATCGGCCATCTGTTCTGCGAGCAATGTACCCTGCCCACTGCCACTTAAGTTTGGCAATTCTTCGGGCTATGTCGGTTATCTTGGTTCTCTTCATTTCTGATTCGATCACGTAGAAAAACTCCAAGCATAGTCCTCGCCATTTCTCATTGCGTGACTTTCAGCCTTCTAATGAGGCCCATTGTGAGCGACGCTTTTCATTAGCTAGGCTTTTATTCATTCTAGATAAGTGATTTATTGGTAATTCTATTTCCAGAGACATATTCGTCTTTTCACCGATACTAAAGTTTCGTCTACAACAGCTATGGACAAGAACGTTTAAGGCGAATCCGCAGTTGCAGCCAGGGATTTTTTTATTTTTTTTATTAGTTTTTTTTCTTACGTTTTTTGCAATTTGTAGGTCAGTGTCAGGTTGTATCTTAATCAAAATATGATTCGCGACTATAACAGGTATACTCGTATATTTACAGAACTATAGATAATCATTGGGATCATTAATACATCTCTCTAAGTTAGATTTAATCACGAAAACGTAAGAAAATTTGATTTTCGCGGGTTGTAATTGCGGATGCACGTTAATCGAATTATGTATTTACATTTTTGCTTGCTTTTAATCAGATCAGTCAGATGCCGCAGCAACTACTCCAACTGTTTTGGTTCTACTAAGGATCCACTCATTTCAAAGATTAATATCCAGTTAACTAAGAATAATTGTATTATTGTTTTATTTGACATAATTATTCAAGAAAACCTACAGAGTAATTTAATTAATAATTTGGATCGGTAAAGGAAAACATCGTGAGGAGACCGGGACGTATTTATAGTTAATATAAGTCAGAAATCGTGAACCTATTTTTGAGCAAACGTGATGATCAATGCTCGTGCCTTCTCTGAACGAGAACAGGTGCCCTGCAGTGGACCAATAATAGGCTGGTATTATTATAATTCTATTACGAATTTTGGTAATTTCCTTATTAATTCATAACTAGAACTCGAAGTACCTAAATCCTTTACAATCTCGATGATTTTGAAGGATATTGTTAATTCATTGATTCATATGTTCGAAAAATTTGTATACTCAACAACGTAAATAACGCAATGAATATTGTTGAACTGTCAGAATGAAACCCATTGCTACGGTTAGTGTGTTACGCAATTACCCCGCGCCTTGCAGGAACCATATCGATCGCTGCTAGTTTTACTTAGAAACCGTCCGTACCTGGAACAAAGGAATGAATACATTAATATTTGGTGATATTCAATGTTATGTTATAACGAAATGTTCCGAGAAGTTTCATTGTTTGCTAGTGGAGCCTTTGAATATCATTAAAGGGGCAAGTAGTTATTGAGATAGGCATAAAGGGCAGAGATAGGCTGTCGTAACAGTTAGTTTTTCTTACTTGTGGCGGCATCAATAACTCCACATGCGAACTACGCATCAAAGACCTGACGTCACACAAATCCTGTATCGCGCAAGCAGTGTTTACCGCGTGATCATATATATAACTTTCCGACAACAATCGTCGTCGGGCAGTTGCCCACCAGACACGTCACCCGTCTGGTCGAAGGATCCTCCCTTTTCTATACAGAATGGATGAACTTTACACCCTGTTCCTCATACCTCTATAAACTTAATTCCTTCTTTTTGCTGTCTTATTTGGTAGGCCAGTCTTTCTGTTATATCGCTTGATTAACAAAGGTTTATGATTTTAGTTCCATCTCTCTCACTAGGTCACTAGCTTCTGCCAGCGACTTTTTGCGCGCGAAATTTCTTCTTTTAACATAAAAGTATCCTATGATACTCGGCAATGTAGCTTCCCATTAATGAAAAAAAAATCGTAATTGCATCAGTAGTTTCGAACATTACCCCCTACATACAAACGTACAGATTTTACCTCTTTATAAATATTATTTTATACATAGATGAATCTTTAACATCACTAATAAGCAAATTGATAGTAATCGCCTAAAAGGTATAAATGAGATCGACCGGTTGCTAAAAGCTTGATTTTGCTTGTACAAGTGATCAAGTCACCGAAACCTGCATACAAACGTACAAATTTTACCTCTTTATAAATATTATAATTATATACGTATATAGATGAACCTTTGACATCACTATTATGCAAATTGATAGTAATGTAGCGGCATCTACATCGCTACATGCAAACTACGCATCAAAGACCTGACGTCACAAAACATCCTGACGTCACACAAATGCTGCATCGCGCAATTAGAGTTTACCGCGCGATAAACATATATACAAGCTTCCCGACTTCAACCTCTGGGCAGTTGCCCGCCAGACATCACACCCTGGATGAGTGAACTTTACACCTTGTTCCTCATACCTCTAAAGTAATCTCCCAAAAGGTATAAATGAGAGCGACCAGTTGCTAAAAGCTTAATTTTGCTTGTTGCTACAACTGATCAAGTTTCCGATCGGTAAATTTTCTGTTTCAAATGCTAACATGAAGGCCTTTTAATCGAATGTTGGACAAAAAACAATCTAACCAAATCAAAATTTATACAGGTATGAGGAACAGGGTGTAAAGTTCACTCATCCTCTATAGAAAAGGCAGGATCCTCCGACCAGCCTATCTGGTGGGCTACTGCCCGACGATTGATGTCGGGACGTTGTGTATATGCCGGTCGCGCGGTAGACTCTGTTTGCGTAACGTCAGTGTCATACGTAGTAGTGTAGATGCCACCACAGTGTTTTCAAACTATGCTGAGAATGAGCAATTCAAATGTCTTGACAGTCAAGACAGTCCCCCAAAACGCCCGCCCTACACCTCTTCATAGTGCCTATAGCTAGGAAGACGAAGTGGCGCAACAAACTCCCCAGCAGCACAGCTGTCTGTTTAGTTAGAACTTGATTCTATACAATAGCATGTAACAAACTTGACAACAGTTTTGACCACAGATAATTGAATAACCCTTTCAGAAACCGTCAGACAAAAATAAATTACAAAATCCCAGTCCAAAATTTCAGTATCGCACGTTCAAAATTTAGTCATTTTGTTTTCAACATCGAACACACACGGAGAACAAAAAACTGTTTAAAAAGCTTTTGTTTTGAGTTAACCATAAATAGTTTATCGGCTTTGTATGACCGGTATAAATCATTTTGTTGACAGACACGGACAATGAACGGGGCCGCGGGGGCGACGGGTGCATGGTGCATGCGACCTCCGAGGTGCATGCGTGCGAAAGGTGCAATCTCATAACTTTATGGGCTTGGCTATGGATGGGTCAATTTATTGAATTTGTTTTTGGTATTTGAAGGTATTTTGGTGATGTTTAGATACCGTAGTAAGTTTACTACTTAACGTCTTTATTTAAGGCCTGTGATGATTTTGACAAACTAAAAAAAATAGTTTTGTTATTCTGTAGGTGTATCTTTAGTTCATGTTAATGTCTACGACACCCATTTGTATTTACAGTTGTTTTATTACAATGGTTCTATCTTGTCACTTAAATTAGCTTTTCAAATCCGGTTTAAATCAGTCAAATCATCGATAATTTCGTAAACGACCGATTATCACCAATAACATCGTCCTAATCCGCCCCTGCGTCTCGGGTCATCACCCGATAACCGTGTGACATGCACTCCACGACACTGCATGCATTATCAACCAGTGATAAAGCTGAATTGATTATAATTTTGATCGCGTGGTATTTCTATTTTTATGATAGTTTATTTTTGAGTGAATCGGTTCTTTGTGTACTGTGTCAATTGGTTTAAATATCGTTGCAATGTATTTCGTGAACTTTAATTTCTCAAAATAGTGAACGGTAGTTTAGAGATGATGAGAGAGAATCGTTGTCGACAGTGATTTAAATCAATGGTCGACAGTAGATTCTTATGCTTGAATAACATCAAAGGGATAACCAACTTTCTGTCATTCGCGTAATTATCTTTATTGGTAATTTGTACATTACCATCGTTAATACAAATGTGTGTTATGTTTTATGTAGGTAATTTGTTTTCTCTTCTACTCTTATACACGTTGTCTACATCTCTTTAACTAGGTACTTTCCTATCGCAGGTATGCTGGAAGAGATTTCTTTAGAAATAAGCATCACCTTTGCAAGTATTTTTCTGGTCCTTTCTTCTTGTCTGTTTATATGTGTGTACAATTTTTTTTTTATATATAAATATACATTAACGCAAATAAACATCAATCATTAGAAATATTGATAGAATACGTATCATTTCATCTAAAATATGAAAAAAAACAAAGAATTTTGCTCTCACTATAATAAAGAAATCAAAATATTAATAAAAATGCCGGCCAAGTGCGAGTCAGACTCTGACAAGGAGGGTTCCGTACCACCGTACAATATTTTCATCTTAAATTATAAAAATCGCACCGATAACTTTGTATTTCTTATTGATACTATGAATTAAAAAGTTATTTTTGCAGTTGCAGAAATCACCCATGTTATATAAAATACTTTATGAATTGGCGTTTTTTAGAAGTTTCAAATTCCTAACTTGTTTAGTTGTTGCTATAGAGCTCGTACTGAAACTGACAACTTTTACGGCCCCCTATTTCTTCATTATTGAAGATAAAAGTAAATTTTGCTAATATGGACTAAGTTGTCGGAAACAAAATTTATTTTATTTTATTTTTTATTTAAATGAAAACTATATTTGTACTCTACTCGATGAATTCAAAAAAATTACACCCTACAAATAATAAAAATTGATAGATTTTTTTTAACTGCCTGAGTTAAACAAAAATCTTAATCAAATGTTTATTGTATGACCCCCTTTAATTTTTATTATTTTTTGTTAGAGCGGCAATAGAAATCATAGACGCAATCTGTGAGAATTTCAACTGTTTACCTATTACGGTTCATGAGATACAGCCCGCTGATAAACATACGGACAGACGGACAGCGGAGGCTTCGTAATAAGGCTCCGATTGGCACCATTCGAGTACGTAACCCGAAAAACGAATAACAAAACCAAAGATCAGATACACATCGATGCACCTTCGCTTCCCAACGCACAATATAATATCCTTACAAAAAAAACAATAACAATTAATACTCAAGGAAACAAAAAATATAAAATTCCATTGGGAAGCTCATTAGCTGTAGAAATAATTGAGATTTTTATCTCGCAGTGATCGTTATGACTCCTACACCGAATACTGATAGTTATCAAATGAACTGTTTCTATCTGTTTTTTTTTTTTTTGTAATAAAAGTGGCTTCTTTGTAAGTATCTGCTGTTGTAAGTAATTATTATGTAAAAGGAGACTTGATTGTTTCAAGACTTGATTTCGAAACTAAACCAGTTCAGTTGGTCATAGTATTTTTTTGAAGTCTCGGCTCTTCGTTTATTTTACGAAAGATACTTAATGGTAGAGTTGAAATATTTTTAATATTTGAAAGGATTGCGATTTGAATGTTATTTAAAGAAAGAAAGCAAGAAAAAAAGGTTTATTTATCACAAAAACACGTGCATATAAAAAGATAAAGTAAGATAATTTTAATAATAAAACAAAACAGATCAATAATCACACAACAGAAATAGTCTGCAGCTGCACGACATGACTGTGACAAGAAGGCTTCCACTCAGCATGATGCTGTGCTATGAGGACCTCATTCACATACTTACACTGATCACATACACACCATACATTTTGGTCACCTTTAAGTCCTAATTTTGATTAATAATTATATTATATTTATATTTTATAATTCATATTATTTGTCGAAAGAGACTGGATCCTGCGACACAGGGTATCCAGGGTATCCTAGTGAGACATCCAGTGTCATAACTAAATATTGTGACACTTTTTTATGAATCAATAAAACTTTTTTATTTATTTACTTATTTTTATTTCTTAGCACAGCGCTGATTTTCAGTGGAGCGGTGGTTTTTTAACGAAGAGTCATCCAGATAAATCAATCAATAACTAAACAAATAAATCAATTTCCTGGTTCCTTAATCTACAATAATTTATTAACACCTCAGTTACAATCGATTAATCCACAAAAGATTAATTACGGGATCAGAGGTCACAATAAAATAATCCATAAATCTTCAGATTTTTATAATGTCCGTGTCCAATATATCTACGGAGACACTATCGAAAATAACCCAATTTACATAAGTACAAGGAGTATCTGACAAGCGATACCAGAAAATATGACTAGTGAAAACATACCTCCTCTTTTTCGAAGACACTTAAATACCAGATATCCCGCTGTGAGAGGTCCTTATGACCTCGGGTCGTATTGACCCCGAGTCTCAAGTCCCATCGTTTCTGCTACGTCAACTTTTGTTTATTTTACACTTCAAAAATATACTTTTTTGAAAAAAGAAATTGTTTTCTTGTATCCTGTAACTGGTTTGCCATTTTAGGCGCATGTCCTTTACGTGACAGGATTAAAAAGATTGGTATTGGTATGCAAATATGAACAAAATAAGGTTAAACAATTTGTGGTAACATTAATAGTTAAGTTTATAGTCAGTGCATCAGGCTCTGTAGAACTGTAGCCAGAGTAACAGGAGTTACCCCAGACGTCTGTACTCAGGGTAACTCCTGCATGTTACTCTGGGTCTGTAGCATGAACTGAAGTGAGTTAGCTACTTCTGAAGGTAGGTATAGTTTTCTTTAATTTTACTCAGTCTAGGCAATCCTGATTTTGCTACTAGTTTAACCTGATCTGTCGTAAAGAAATTCCAACACATTTAAGGAGCAGATAAATGATTTATTTCGTTAAGTAAGTTTGTATAAACACTTTTACACGTCAATCATATTTTAATAAAAACTAGATGAGTTCGGCGTTTACTACGACTACTCTGGGAAGAAAGGCCGAAACACACTCAGAGTTCTTAGACAAAGGCCCAATAAGGTCGAAATCGTCATCTTCATCATTAATCTGAACTAAAAAATATCCACTGCTGGACTGCCTCAAGTATCACCAGAACGCAACATAAATCTCAAATATTTAGTATTCCGCTCTTCACCTCACGAACTCCCAACATCACGAAAATCAGTTTATCAGTTTCTGATATTTGCACAACACAAATAGATACACTTCCTATTATTCCAGGCGTACGATCGGGCCCTATTCCAACTAGATTACTGGCATTTATCTAGACTCAGTAACCGACGCAATAAATATCTGAAATTGTCTACACCGCACGCCTTTATAATCTATGGAATTTTGAAGATAGGGCTGCTGACTTCTTACAAAGTAGTCGTATTTATCTCTCTATTTACTTGACGGAAAGTGCTGAGATAATACTATTCGATGCATAAAACCACTAAAGTTAAAATTAATTTAGTTACCTAGTTTTATGTTCTCCCATTTGAATCGTAGAAATTTTGAAAATTGGTTACAAAATTTGAATTTAAAGATAACGTTAACAATAACAACAATAGTAGTTTACGTTTCGACAGCGTTTTCTTTGCACTGAAAGAAAGAAAGAAGGAAAGAAAAATATTTTATTTGGGACACGCACAGGAAATACAAACAGTAAGTAATAATAAAAAATATAAAATTAAAATACAAACAGAATAGTAACAACCAGTGCGAGGCCAAAAAGGCCACTATCTCAGCATAATGCGGCGATATAAAAATAAATACCGCGGCGCTGGTATTCTGATAGGGCCCACTGCATCGAACGGAATCCATCTTGGCAATAAGTTGAGGAATCGTTGTGTTTTGAGAACCCTAGAACGAAGTAAATTCATAGGATCGTAGCAAAATGATTGAAGCGGTTCTATTAAAGTAATTCAATACTATACTCTACATAGATATAAGTACTAAATTGCTTTACTTCACGACTTCCTTTTCGTCGTATTGAGTCGTAAAGACTGCAATCCTATCAATACCTACCGTATTTTGAATTTAAAAACTTCAATTCTCTGGCTGCACTAGGTAAGTAGCAGTCGAAATATTCTAGTAGATAGTACAATATTAGGTAGTTATTTTCTACTGAATGCAACTTGACAAGTGTTTAAAGACAATTTTTGTAACTGTTGACAATCTGGAAACTTACTTTGCATTCAGTAGCAAAGAATCTAGTAAACTTTGTTTCATCTCTATTGGGCCTTACCACCCATGTAGATCTCAATTCATTCATCAGCGAACTTGGCCCCGATTTACATTTAATGTTTTGGTGGGGTTTAAACCAAAACATTAAATGTAACCCATTAACTTCGATCTTGACCGCAGCACTCCTGACAAACTTGCTAACAGTATTGCCATTACCAAAAACAATTGGTTGTTGCCAGCAACGCCAGCGAAACTCACAAAACCTCGAACAAGTACAGGTTCATGACATTAACTTCCACTACTAATATATTATCCTATAGGTAAACTTTTCCAGCGTCGAAGTTAATTTAGGTCACAAATAAGTACTTAAGGTGTGCCGGCGCACGGCTGCCAGTCTTCATACTACGATTCGATACAGATTGCACTAAATCACAACTGGCGAGGAGTTGCGAATAGCTTAGGTCCTAGGATATGCCTAGTGGGACACACTTTATGCTTATGCATATTTACTTTGGTTCTTTGGTTCTCTGAGCGCTGCGACACTTATTTTTAAATGTCGCAGCACCATGCCGAAATAGGAGACTTTTGGCCTCTTGGCCTTTCTGTTTTTATTACCTTTTTTATTTTATTATGTTTCTATGAGTGTGTTTAATTTAATTTGTGAGTCCCAATAAAAACATTTTGTTTCTTTCTTGTCTCCAGATTTGTTTTGTAAAAAACTTGTTACTTTTATAAGTAGATATTTAATTACGTAGAAAGTAGCCAGATTTGGCTAAGTGTTTAAAAATGTTATAATCCAACACTATTACCGCCTTAGTATATTACAAAACAGCTTACATATAAAAATCAGACATGCTTTCTGGTTAATGTCGTGTTTGGTGTTGCTAGTCTCAAGTCTAATAAGTATTTTAATGAAATTGTCAGCTAATTCCCTTAGGTCTGTATGTATTGTAAGGATTTTGAGCTTAGTGTTCCGGGTTTGGGTAATGGTTCACACTGCTATCCGCTGAGGCACGAGAAGACTATAATACACATAACATCACGCTGGTAATCCCCGAAGGGTTAGGTGTAGAAGTGGTACACTTCTGCCTATAGTACACCCACATTTCATTGGATAAGTTAAAGTCCCATGTAATAGGGGGCGAGAGGATATATATGGATAGGTGATTTGATCAAACATCATGGTGTTGAAGAAATCACCTATGCATGTACAAGCGCAGCTCAACCTCACGGAAGCTAGTGCTACTGCTAACCTCCTAGTTCCTTGTGTATTTATTTTTTATTGTTAAAGAGTTAGATTAAGTTTCTTTATTCACCTCTCCTTTACTTATTTTCACCTTACCACTTCCAAGCTCCGATATATTGCAGCTAGACGCAAATTAACGCGATTAGTCGCAGTCGCAACATGCGCTGGAGTGGAACAGGATTAGTCGAACGTATCCCGTCACCTATGATCACCGTAACCCGTGTTGGGAGTTAGCTTTCATAATAAACTTGATATGATAAATAGGAATTGAGGTTAACGAATGAAGGAGGGAAAGTAATATTAAAGTCTAGGTGAACATTTAATATAGAAGAGTGCAATTTTGAAAATATAAACACCATAGTTAAACGAGTGTTGAAGACAAAAAAGGGCGGTCTTCAACCAATTGTCGGCGTCATTCTGTCAGTAAAATTAAGAGTTCCAATTATAGCATCATACATAATCTTCGTTAGCAATTCACGAGGGACATTAAAAAAAAGTAAGATCACCACTTGATTTTACGTCCCAACCGGAAAAAAATTTTACTTGTCGAGGTCTAGAAAGCCCAATTGACAGGAAAGTACGTTTCTTGTGCATAATATTATAATGCATGACAACATGTAGCTACAGCTTTAGATCAAATAACAAAGAAAAGAACGGCTTAACAAAGTGTTATAAAACTTAATCATAGCATGAATGCTGTAGATGAAACACAACATAATCATGTAATCCAAGTAAACCGCTTTTCCCAAGAACTCCCAGGAAATTGGCAATAAAAAAGGAAAATCTAATACAACTCGTGACGGCCTAATAACGGCGGAGTGATTCAAGTTAGCACAAACTAACGCTAATTACACGCCATTGTGAAGAAACTTTCTCTTTTACTACTAAATTCTAATTTATTCTGTGCGCTTCGTGATCGTGAAGTATGCTCGTTGAATGACAAATGAGATAGTAATGAACATCTGCATTAGAAGCTGCTTTGTTTTTGTTAGAACCCGTTAGGTTGTTACCCATAGATAATCTCCACACTTAGGATAATTATTATGACAGCTTAAGAAATATAGCTACGGGTGGACTAAAAGCCATAGTTGTTAGGAAACGGGAGGTGAAGACGGAATAAGGAACGAAGAATGTGTGCTAGTAGAATAAAGTAGTACTGGAGTGCGTAGAAGAGGTGACTAGAAAAAAGACAAGTATCAAAGGTGGCACTAATAGCATCGAAGCTACAAATCTAAGTGTTAAATCTTTAACAAATTGCACCGAAAAGGCAACTAGCCTTTCAACGGGGGATCTCAAAGTCGTCTTGGATGTCTTTGGTCCGTGGCCTTGACAGCAACCAATGAAAAACATTGTTTTACTTTTTATATTTTTATTTATTGGATAAACACGAGGCTTTTGGCTACTTTTGTAAATGTGTATTTTATGTGTTTTTATCTTTATATGTGCGTTTGGTTTGTGCAGAATAAACAATTTTTCTTTCTTTCTTTCTTTCTTCTCTTTGTGTTCTGGAGACAGACGGCCGTGACTTTCACACGAAAAGAAAAGAAAAAGAATTCAAAGGTCAGCAATCTATGAAACCAACCACAACGTGTCAAGTAAAGAAACTTATCTATGAAACGTATTTCTATATACTCGTACATGATGAACACAATTCTCACTCAACACAACTTAAGATATTTATTGTAATGGGTGCTCTAAGTGTTCTGTGAGTCACAGAGGGATGTCCCGCAGTCAACACGCACAATGGAAACCACAAAAACTCGTCAACCACAGCTACCCGTATGGCTTCAGTGGTTTAGATGGACAATGAGTGAAGGCTCGTGCAGACTGGCCGACACCGTTAATTATTCTACCGTGAAGTTTTCTTAGAAATTGTTTTATTACAGTCGCGTCGGTTAACGAAGCCTTTACTGACACATAACTATGTACTAATGTACTTACCTACGTAGCATTAATGTCTAGAACACGGAAACATTATGATGAAGAGTTTCCTCGTTAAAAAATCGCTTGCCTCTCATTCTAAAAGTGAAAAAATGATACAATTAGATAAGCGATGATAGTCAATTGAGGACATGATTTAAAAACAGACCATACAAATAAATGTAGGTAGGACACGATTTTGGTTACAAGGGAATCTACCCAATTTAAGGGCCGAACGACATCAAACACCCAAGCAGATATAATTGAAAAAAAAAGAAAGAATATCTATGGTTTTGAAGAAGTCTTCCTAATAAGCAAGTTTGACTCGAGACTTACAAAACCAAGTAGAACATCCCAAATCAGCGGTATCTTCATCCATTGTTTCCTTACAAAGACACAAAACCATTAAGACAGACAGCTCTCAGTTCAACCACCATCGTGAAGCAAAATGATCGTGAAAATACACAAAGAGACAGATCAAGATCCACCAATCAGAACGGTTGTGTACAATCAAAATCAAGTGCGATGCAATTAGGACAGCGATCTATTCCGACAATAAATTGTTCGGCGCACGCGCACGATTCTAAGATCGTGCCGGACGACGATCTATCTTATAAAAGAAGTGACTTGTACTTTGTTGGTAACGGAGTTGATATTTGCATGGAATTTGTTTTGTAGATATCATAATACTAACTGGGTTGTGAAGGTCAGATAGGTAATCGCTTCGTGTAACAAAATGGTGGTATTCAGCTGCATCCGGTTAAACTAGACCCCAACCTAAACATAAGAAAAGGATATTGACTAAATGAATCATCTATTGTTGGATTTGGCCAGAAACTACAATGTTCGGGAAGGCTACTGAAATATCTGGTAGTTTTTGAATAGTCAATTTTGTCAAACTCAAATAAGATTTTAAAAATTTTAACCAAAGAATATTAAGTCAACCCGTCCTGTAAAATAGCTCGACTAATTTCATAATCTTCCCACTCTCAATTTCCAATCTTTTTCTATTTCAAATCCATATCCTGAAAAATTTTCCACCACCGAACCGGAATCCTCGATCCATGATCTATCTCGCTTTCCCAGAGGCGCGCAGGCGCATTCTCACGGTCGTTAATCATCCGCTAACGATCTATGGATCTGATTTAGCACTATGGTGCACTTGTTTGTTCGTCTTCTAGTGATAAACTAATGAACACAGTATGATACGAATTCGTTGGGCACGATCTCGTGAGATTTGTAACTGTTAATTATGTATTAGTGTGAATGTGAGGTACTGTGTTCTGGCGCTCTGAAGCGTGTTTTGCTGATAGCTGTGTTCGCATGGTCGCCCAAGTATAATAAATGATAATCTGGGATGAAAGTACCTATCCCCCCACCCTTCCGCGATCAAGCGCCAGCCAGCGCCGAAGCTAAGCCAGTAGCTTAGCTGAGTAGCTTTAATTTCCCCTGATAATAATAATTATCCAGTTATGATCCAGTCTGTCCCATGTTGCTGTTTTCCTCCGAGCGACGCGACGCCCTAAGCCGAGTTTCGTACCATGCAAGGGGAGCCCTTAGCGAGTAGTTCGTAAGTTTTTATGCCCTGGCTGGAGGCTTTAAGTTAGCTTAGGGCAGCCATAGGAGGGTGGGTCCAGGGGCGACGGAGTCGGGCACGTCCGTCGCCCCCCACACATCAGGACCCGTAGCGGTGGCGGCGCGTAGTGTTCCACGCGCGTCCCTCTTAGACGTCACGGGGGGATTCAAACACCTCCTGATCCGAGGAGGCCCGCGGTTGCGGCACCAGTCGGGGGTTGCGGAAGATTTTTAAGTTCCCGCGACCCCCGGCGTAGGCGTGAGTTGGAACACCGGGGTGGTTTTTAGCCAGTAAGAGTTTGACAGCCCCTCCGCCCGCCCCAGGGCGGAGGACATCCATGAGGATTTTACACCCCAAAAAAAAAAAAAGGGCAGCCACAGGATAGCCCGGTTAAGTAGTCACGAACTCAAAGGTCAACTACGAGAGGCCGCGCAAAAAAAACTATCTTCAGCATGGCTTACTATAGCTTCTTCCCGCGCCTGACCGTGTGAAATTTCTTGTCCCCTTGCCCAACCCCGTCGTGTCGCATCGCCCGCCCGCGCTATTACTTCGTTTTCGCTTAGCGTTCTGTCTGACTTTTATTCCTATTGCTCAGCTCCTAAGGGTCGCGTAACCTTCAAATGCAAAAAAAAAACCGACCGGCAGTTCCCGAGATTAGCGCGTTCAAACAAACAAACAAAAAAACAAACTCTTCAGCTTTTTTATCTATACATAATATAAAAGAAAGTAGCTTTTCGCGTTTGTCTGTATGTCCGCGTTGTTCTTCTAAACCACGCAACAGATTTTGATGATGTTTCCACCATCGTTTGGAGAATTTATTCCGGAAGGTTTATGTGTGTAATACGGTAAAATTAAAGTTACTTTTTCCTAAGAAATCTCGATGTTTTGCCGAGTCGTAAAATCCGTGCGAAGCTGGAGCGAGTCGCTAGTTAGTATATAAATTAAGGACAGAAAGCAGTAGAAAAGGGTTAAGATTTTGTTGTTTCTGTTGCTGCTGGTCTGACAACCTCACTTTTGCACAGTGAGACAACGTAAAATACAGTATTAAAAAAAAAAAAGTTGTCAGAAATCTCAATAAAATCCACATCAGACAATCCACAGCAGCCAACACCGCTAATTACCACAACACAAACCTGTTTTAATAAAACATAAAGCGCAGATCACATCAGCGAGTTTTTACCGGCATTGTATTATCTAATGCCTGACCTACACCGATTGCGTTCGCTGCCCTATATGGAATACGGCAGTGGTTACTAAATGGCTTGAAGGTAGTGTGTGACTGGTGCCATATTAGTGCGTAAGTATTTATAAGTAAATAGTTTATCATATAAGGCATGTAAATAATTTATGTTGTTTACTTTCAATGTGTAGTCATTAAAGACGTATTGATATATTGCGTAAATAGTCATATGTAGTGTTCCTAATGTGCTTGGCTAAATGATAACAGCCACACGGGTCGATTCACGGTTAAGCTACGCTTGCCGTGGTCGGTTCGTGGATTAACCATCGATTACATATCAAGACTCCTCCGTGCCTCGGAAAACACGTTAAGCCGTTGGTCCCGACTGTCATTCGTAGATTTTTGACAGTCGCTATGGGTAGTTAGAAGCCCAAAAGTCTTGCCAGAGGGTATCGTGTTACCAGGCCCGGGTCGACGGCGCGTTGTGTTCCACGCGCGCCTCAAAGAGATCTCATCACCAACTGACGGGGTCCGTAAGGGCCAATGCCTGCCAGGGTTGCGTGTTTGTCAGAAAGGGATATCGCGGCCCCGGCACACAGGCAACGGAAGGAACACGGGTGGGTTTTAGTCAGTAAAAGTCTGATACGCCCTCCCCCGCTCCGACCAGAGCGGGAGAAGTTATTTAATAATTTCCCACCCAAAAAAAAAGTCAGAAGCCCAAAAAGTCTGACAACCTGTCTTACCAAGGGGAATCGTATTACCCAGTAACTGGGTTGTTATGAAAATATTCGGGCAGTCGGCTGGCCACGTTTGTCAATGGACCGATGGCCGGTGAAGCAGACGAGTCGTGGAGTGGAGACCGCGCATCGACAAGCTTAGTGGTGGGACGCCCCCCAGCTAGATGGACGGACGCCCTTAAAAAGGTGGCTGAACAGACTGGATGCGGAAGATGGAAGATAGAGTGTTGCGACGCAGCCTAGGCGAGTTTATTATTATGATTGAATAAAATTCATCTTAATAATTACAATAGACGACGTTTATTTAGTAACCTAATCCGCTTAACTGTTATCAAAGAGTCATAAAGAACCCTGTAAGAAATCGACACGTGTTTCACCACTCAACGAGGTATCCTCAGGATGACGATTGACTTGTTGCGAACCCGTGTTGCCACGTCAAGCGCCGAACGCACTGTGTGTGTTACTAAATATACCCCGTATATTGTTTTTTTTATACTGGATTTCCGCAAAGTCACGCCTGAGTCGCCGATTAACTATCTTAAAATTCATCTTACTTATTTTTATTTGAGAGCAGTAGCGTACTTTTCCTGCAACTACCAACACATCAATCACTGATTTATATTCCATACAAAAATACTCGTAACAGCAACATAGCTAATCGTTTAGTGGTCAATGTCAACTAAAGTTAACGGGCTGATAAAGTAATGAACATTGCCATTAGAGTCTACTCAACTAAACAAACATATTATAACATTATTACGCCTATTCCCAGAAGGGTTAGGCAGAGATTTATCAATAGTACCTATACCCACATTTCGCCAGTAATCTTTACGTCCAATTTAATAGGGGGCGAGCCTATTACATACGACGTAAACCAACATTTTGTTTACAAAACAACCAGTGTAAACAACTGCACTGCCGATCATCTGTGTGTCTAGTCATTATAGGTCAGTGACCTCTAGTGTTGGCAGACTAGCAAATTAGCAACCTGCCGATACTTTGCTTTGTTTAGTCAAAGGCTGTTAGGCCTTGAATTCTAACTTGAACGAAGTAGTAGCAGAACGAAGAACGGTCCCATCAGAATACCAGCGCTGCGACATTTTAAATGTCGCGGCATCATGCTGAGATAGGAGCCTTTTGGCCTCGTACAGGACTTCCTTCTTTAAATTTTAATCTTACTTTGTTTTTTATTTGTGTTAAGTGTGTTTTAAGTATGTGTGATTTCCTGTGCGAGTCTCAATAAATACTTGCTCTTTCTTCTTTCTTTCTTTTTAGTTGTAGCGGTTTTCTATGCACTAATTAAATGTCTTTGAATACAGACAAATCACATCATCAAATTGTGCATCGGAAAGCACGTTAAGCCGTTGGTCCCGGCTGTCATTCGTGGATCTTTGACAGTCGTTACGGGTCGTCAGAAGCCCGAAAGTCTGACAACCGGTATTACCAACGGGTATCATATTACCCAGTTACTGGATTGTGGAGGTCAGATAGGCAGTCGCTGCATATAAAATACTGGTATACAGCTGCATCCGGTTAGACTGGAAGCCGACCCCAACTTACTTGGGAAAAGGCTAGGTAGATTATTGAATACAGACGAATCACAGATGCCTTCATTATTTGGGTAGGTACCTACCTACCAAGTCTTCATGGCTACCTTAGCACAGAGGTCCTTACTTCCGCTGCTTTTTAGGATGCCAAACGGTACCCTAATACTACGCCTCCGCTGTCAGTCTGTCTGTCAGCGGGCTGTATCTCATGAACCGTAATATGTAGACACTTGAAATTTTCACAGATTGTGTATTTCTATTGCCGCTTTATCAACAAATAAAATAAAATTTTAAATTAAAGAGGGTCCCCCATACAAGAAATAGAATGACAATAGACTGCCAGACGCAGCCACACTTAATAATAGTAATATATACATTATAAATCTAACAGTTAATAAAAATGAAGTAGTAGGTATATTAATTATTAAATATTTTTTCCCAGCCAAAATAAAGTTCTGATTCTGTTCAGCCTTCAAGGAAGCGATCTCTTAATTAAGATACCTACATACAGATCCGGAAGGTAAGTGCGAACTCAAATTATTTCGACCTCCAAGCCTTCAGTGTCCAGTATGTCCAGTATGTCCACTATTCAATATGGATGCAAATTTTATAAGATATAAGCGCCAGTAATAAGAGTAATAACAAATTAGCCTCGAGATGAGTGAGTCATGGGTGCAGGCGCCATGATTTTGGAAAAAGGGTGGATTTTTCTCCTACCGGCTGTTTGGGACAACTGTCTTTGCTAGCTCCACTCTGGATAAATGGCTCACTTTGTTGTTATTGTTGTTTATTTTTATTGATTCTTTCTTTTCTTTTTCGTGTGGTTAGTGACTAACCTGGTGTCAGAGTATTAAAGTCACCCATGGCCATCTGACTTGGCTTCACATGCCGTCGAGAAATGTCTCACAGGCATGACGGTTTCCTCGCGATGTTTTCCTTTACCGTTTGTGAAGCAAGTGATAATTTTACAATACGCACATGCATCCGAAAAGTTAGAGGTGCCTATGTTTATTTAAATAAAACTAAACAAACAAGTATTTACACAACCAAATTATTGAATTCATAAGAAAATAAGTTACCAACCATCTACTATTTGGTTTATAATTTTTTACATAATTATCTATACTTAATTATTTCCGGTTGTTACGAGTATACAAAAACTATGCTGTATTTAGTAATATTATTATTTATTTGTTTCTATTTGGTTTCCAATTCATCCCATTTCAATTTCATCAATCACAAATGTTACATTTATGCCATTTAACAAAAAGAGACAAGTATATTTTGACCCCTCTAATCCAAAAACTCTGTCTACGCACTCCTTGCACGTAATCCCAGAATATCCTCCTTACAGTAGACGTGTGGTCACAACACGGACTCACGCGCAGGATATTAAAGTGTCCACCTTATATTCCGGTTCCAATAGGGCTGTACCAAGATTTATTTGCATAGCAAAAGTAAAAGGCGTACTATGTCAGGAGAATCAAGAAATACAGTACTTAGTTCAAGTTAGTAAGTAATCAGAAGTATAAATTACTTATAGTCTTCCATTAATTTATTCTACCGACATTTGTATATTTATGGAAGGTATTAGTCAGTCTTTCTATGTATTAATATGTTAATTAGTGCGAGTAGCATAATCATCCTATAATGTTCCCCTCACTGCTGGGGCACAGGCCTCCTCTCTTCAAGAGGGAGTGGGCTGTAATCTACCACGCGAGCCCAGTGCGTTTTGGTAGATGTCACATGTCTTCGAATTGTTGGTTCTAGGACATGCCCGTTTCCTCACGATGTTTTCTTTCACCGTTTAGTTGTGTTTATATATAGTAGTCATAGTAGTGTAGTGTTTATTGTGTATAGGGTATTTAGTTTAGTTTCTCATTTAATCACAACACAACGCGCACACACATGTATGTCACAACATTTTATTTGATCGTTTATGAGTTTTATTTTATTTTTTATATTATCTTTAAATTATTTATTATAACGGACAGACACTTCCCTATGTTTATTATTTTAGCGTATGGCACTAGTGGGTTACAGCTGAAAATCAGCGTCAGGTGGTTCACTTTGTGTTGTCATCTGACATTATGCTGAGCGGAGGCCCTTTTGGCATTATAATAATTTGTTTTCTGTTTTTATATTTTTAAGGTGTATTTTTTGTAATGCCAATAAACGCATTTTTATTTCTTTAGTGAGAGTAAATGACATGAAAACATATTATTTATTTGTATGTATGTATGTGGCATATTGGTATTTCATAAGGATTGGCAGCAGAAGATAGGGAAAAGTGGGAGGCACAAGCGGCTGATATTAATAATGAATGCATTTGAGTTGTTACATTAAGGCGAAAGTGCCAGGGCAGCCAGCGAAGTTCAAATTTTCTTACGTTTTTTTGCAATTTGCAGGCCAGTAGCAGGTTGTATGTTGATCTAAATATGATTCGCGGCCGTATCCAATATTTATTTATAGAATTTTTATCATAAAAATATTTAATACAACACTCTAAGTACTTGTTACCCTATACAATTACTTTTTAATGAAATCATGTTATTGTTTATGATATTTCGCGGGTTACCTTACTTAGCGCATTCCCCTTAAACATTTATTGCAAGTTCCAAGATAATATTACTATTCTGGATTATCTCCTACCCGCGATTACCCATATTGTAAATTTTTCCCTGTACACCGGAGTATTCCCTTCCCTGTGGCGCAAAGCCTATGTTCGTCCACTTCCTAAGGTATCTAATCCCTCTCTTCCTACCGACTTCCGTCCAATTTCTATACTTCCCTTCCTATCCAAAGTGCTCGAGGCCTGTGTACACAAACAATTCTCCAATTTTGTTCATCATAACTCTTTAATTAGCCCATTTCAATCTGGGTTCAGGCCTGGGCACAGCACAGTTTCCGCCCTCCTTAAAGTGACTGGCGATATAAGGGCAGGACTAGAAGACACCAAAGTTACTGCTCTAGTGTTGGTTGATTTTTCGAATGCCTTTAATACCGTCAGTCACGACATCCTGTTAGCTATTCTGTCCTATGTTATGGTCTCTCCCGAAGCACTGGAATGGTTTTCCTCTTATCTTCAGGAGCGTCAGCAGTCCATTCATATTGGAGATTCTTCATCATGCTGGTGTGATTTGGAAGCTGGTGTTCCCCAAGGCGGTATTCTTTCTCCTCTTCTGTTCTCTATTTTCATTAATCTTATAACTTCCGAGCTTCAGTGTGCATATCATCTGTATGCAGATGACTTGCAGTTGTACTGTCAAGGGAAGGTTGATGAAATACCTGACGCTATCGACAAGTTAAATAGGGACTTAGCTGCAATAAAAACCTGGGCTGATAAATTTGGTGTTGCAGTAAACCCTACTAAGTGTCAGGCAATTATAATTGGGAGTCCTCGTAGTATTTGTAAGGTATATGAGTCAACCTTGCCACCAGTTCTCTTCAACGGTACGATCGTTCCATTTAGCACTGACGTGAAGAACCTAGGCTTACACATCGATGGGACCCTGAACTGGCGTACTCAAGTCGCTAGGGTCAGCCAGAAGGTTACTGGAACGTTGCGGGCTTTGTACAGACTAAAAAATTTATTACCATCAAGTACCAAGGCAATGCTTGTGCAGTCCTTAATTTTCCCTATCATCGATTATGGTGATGTGTGCTATTATGACCTGAATGCAGATCTCCTCGACAAACTAGACCATCTTCTCAATAATTGCATTCGATTCGTTTTCAATCTTCGTAAATATGATCACGTCTATGCGCATCGATCCCTTCTAAAGTGGTTGCCCATACGGCAGCGCAGAGAGCAAAGGGCGCTGACCACCTTGTTTTCATTTCTTGACTCTCCCTCTTCCCCTAGTTATCTAGCCCCCCACTTTCAGTACATTTGCGCAAACCACAACAAAACTCTACGTTCATCACACAATCGTCTTCTTCAATATCCCACTCATCGCACTGACTTCATTCACTCTTCCTTCTTCGTTCAATCTATATCCTTGTGGAATGCGCTCCCCCAGGAAATCAGGATGGCAACCAACCGATTATCCTTTAAAGTTAAAGTTCGCGAGCACATTCGTAAGAAGCTGGCAGTATCATCACAACGGTAATGTTTTCCCATTGTTTGTCTTATTTGTGTTAGTATATTCGTGTATTTATGTGTATTTATCTGTTCTTGTATTTATTTATATTGTATTATATATATAGGTTAATAGGTAATTGTATATTAAAATAAATATTTATTCCACAATTTTCGTTATTGCACCTACCACTGTTTATCTCTGCATCACCCAAAGGTTGACTGGTAGAAAATGCCTATGGCATTAAGTCCGCCTATGTACATTTGTGTGTAAAGTGTTAAATAAATAAATAAATAAATACATATTTAGATAATTTAAAGCTGTATTTGAGTTAAATAAACTTTGATTCAGATTTAATAGAGACTTTAAAGTCTTTTTGTCTTATTTTATCCGTTGATATTTCAAGGCGGTCCAATTTTTCATCAAAATAAGTAATTAAGTACAAAAAAAAGAACAAGGTAATTTTCCTTTCGCGTGTTCGCCTTGCAACCCTAATTATTTCATCTCAAATTGGAATCTCTGAACTGAATTGAGTAATTTTCTTGATTATTTTAACCCTGAAAGACGTAATATTTAAGTTAGATTACTCGAAAAATGTAGTAAGTCATTGTTAAAATTCAGCATTTTCAGACATATTGATATTAATATCGACCTTCACACACGGAACGAAACGATGCATAAAAAATCCTTTGTTTTTACATAACCTAGCTTCTCCACGCGACTTCGTCCGTGTGATATTTCTTGTAATACAGTAGCTTCCCATTAGTGAAATAATTTTCGGAATCTGATAAGTAGTTGCAGATATGGCCCCCTACATACAAACTCACAAATTTTACCTCTTTATAATGTTATATATATTAAGTATAGATAATCAGGACTAATTAGGTACGTCGTAACTCACGTACATTTTATCTGGTTTTTCCGGCTAATTTCGGATTTAATCGGAATTCTTCATCAGCTCACGAGTTGTTTCGTGAGACGTCCGGTACCTTACTCATTAAAATTTGTTAGACAAATCTTGAAAATCATTACACCCTTTTTATTCCGTCGCAGTCGGTTACGTTATGTGTTCTTTTCACTGGCAAGTGGCAGCCCTACTTTCAGTGCCACATCTCAGGATTAATAATCACATTATATTTTTTATATTTAAACTCTTTTCTTTACTACGTCGGTGGCGCCAGCCTGGCCTTTGCTTCGTTTTTTTTTACACTTTTTACGTACGTGTTTAATTTGAAAAGAGATGCTGCGCGTACGCATGTGTATTGGTAAAATTTTGATGGATCGCTTGTTTGTATTTTAGAGATGTTAATTTGTTTTATGGCTTCTGCGGCAGTCTTTTTAAGTGGTTGAGTATGGTAAGCCCAGTTGTTTCTTCGAAATCCTGAAACCTTTGTCATACCAAATGCTGATAAAATGCTCGAACTTTATGGTTGCATAATAAACTTAACATAGGTGCATTAAACGAATTGGCCACCCTGAACCCGATAAGTCTTAAATTCGCTACCAAGTTCGTTAATTACATTATTACATACAAAGATATCATTAACAAACCCAATAAATACAAAACTCAAGCAACTGTTAACAAATTAATACCCTTTCCTTTATTTCTACTAATAAACCTTTTTTCAAACGAACTGACTGCTTCAAATAAAACTCTTTTCCTTCATCGGAAAAACGTTAAAGAAAACAGCACTGCGTACAAACATTTTGATACCCAAAGCACGTATTCACAACAATAATCAAACACGTCATAAAAATGTTTGATGTCTTCAAATAGAAAGCATTGCATGCCGCGCCATTTTCTTTGAACATTCATAGTCGATAATCAATTTACAATCTTCATTATTTACAATTACTACCATTTTTATATTACCTCTCGTAAACCATGCTATTCTAGAAATGATAGGTCTATGATTTCTGGACGCTAGTTCCATTGTAACTTCACCTATCTAGAGGAGTAAATAAAGTAAAGTTACAGGTCTTGATTCCCTGGATGTGTTAACTAGGTCGTGCTTAGGTAAGCATGTAGTTTTACTCCGTATACGTGCACATATGTCCAGTTTTTGTAGGGAAAAGTTGATAGAGAGTGGACATACAGATAACATTTGATATGCAGATACAGCTGGGTTAAGCGTACTTGTATCTACAATGTTGGTGTATTGACAGTTTTGTCATACGATCAAAGTGGTTGTACAGTTAAGTAAACGTTGATGTAAACAAAAAACAAGCGAAGAAATAAATTAAGCAATGTAAATGAATTAAGTAAATAAAAATTATGAATATCATACAGAGGACGGAGATACGCGATAAAAATAATATGAAATGGTAAAAAAAAAAACTATTGACGTAGATATATTTAGTAACGTTTTCCGCTTAACTATTCCTAAAGAGTCATAAAAAACCCTGTAAGAAATCGACACGTGTTTCACCTCGAGGCATCCTCAGAATGACGATTGACTTGTCTCGAACCCGAAAACGGCGTGTTGCCACGCCGAGCCCCGGACTCAGAAAAATAATATAAATCAAAATTCAGTATCTATGATATTTGAAGTAGGTACACGATGGTAAAAATAGGTATGTACGTCCTATGAAGATAAATAAAATCAAACTATGAAGACCTGAACAATATGGGCGCAAAATAAGAACCTCGGGTAAAAATAGCTATAGCCTTGCACCGGAACGATAAACGGTATGGACGATAAAGATGAAGAAAATGACATTTTGATTTATATAAACTTCGACGATAATATTAAAACGTCATCCTTCATTCACTTCGAAACCCTGCTCATCTTAGCACGGAAGACAAACTCAGACATACAGATCCACACACATACAAAATTATATATAAACCTAACACATCTCCTGTACATTGTTCCACGTCATACGTCCGATGATTTTATTACACACGGACGGACACGCGTGTTTATGTATGTTCAGTCGCATTATCTCACGCGTCATGTTGCTGTCATACAATACAAAGGAGATGGTGCAAGGTGAGAGGGACGGCGATATGTTTTTTCTCAGAGGTGTCGTGAGAAAACTTTGTTGGACATAAGCATGCGAAATTGGAGTTGCCGTTTTGGTTCAGTAAAGACTCACTGAAGTTGTGGCCATACGAATAGCTAAAACCGGCCAAGTGCGAGTTGGACTCGCACACGAAGGGTTCCGTACCACCGTACAATATTTAGCAAATATGACGTATTAAAAAAAAACTACTTCCTAGATCTCGTTCAAACCAATTTTCGGTGGAAGTTTACATATTTTTTTAGTTTTATCATTCTCTTATTTTAGAAGTTACACGGGACACACACACATTTTACCACTTTGGAAGTGTCTCTCGCGCAAACTATTCAGTTTAGAAAAAAATTATATTAAAAACCTCAATATCATTTTTGAAGACCTATCCATAGAAAACCAATTATAATTTATAATTACAATTGTATTTCCACCTATGAATTGTTTTCAAACAGACAAAAAGCAGTAGGTGCCGAAAAAAAAAACGCGTTGTTGAAATCTTTCACAAGATCCCAAAGTTTGTTATCAAACCCCTACAAATGGCACCAACCGCACAAAGATCAAGTAAAAGTACATTAGCAATAAACAACTTTCTAGAAATAACATATAATTAAATTCTTTACAGCATTAACAGTTTTATTACCTACGACTTGTCCATCTTAAAACAAAACCGCTTCATCTTCTAACTTACGAGTTTTTACAATCTCAGTGTGATTTCCAAGAAGCCTTCTTAAAAAACGTCGTGTAGTGTCAAATCCAGCATTTCTTTGCGTACATCTTACTTGCCACCGTTTGACGTACCTTTTTAGTGTACTTCTGTTATGTTGATATCTTGATTTAGCTCGATAAAAGTTACGAACTTACTGACGTAACAACATTTGGCAGTAAACGTCCGCGCCCGGGCCTTTGCGCACATTCCCAGTCTTCAGCCCTTTTAAACGATTGACTCTATAGTCAATCGTTTAAAAGGGCTTTACCTGTACCTATGTAGTAAGTATTTCAACCTCTTACAATACAACTACAACCTTTTCCGGTACAACTGAGCTACTATCGTAGCGGGTTCCAAGAAGACTTTCCCGTAAACATAGCGTTTCTTTTGACCGCTTACACTCGCAAGTCGCAACTGTCATACACACCTGTTTCCGTATGTAGTAGAGGAAATAAGAAAAACTTGTCTAGTTCCATTTCTAATTCAGTCTATCTTAAGCTGGTAAAGTACAGTAGAAGTTTGATTGACAATGTTAAAATAAATATTAATATTACAAAAAGGTACAATTTGTGAGTTTGTATGCAGGCTGTATCTTCGGAACTGCTGATCTGATTCCGATAAATTTCATGATGTATTTTGTGTCAAAACAAGAAATTTCACGCGGACGATTCTCGGGCTGGTTTGTGGTTACCAAGACAGACATTAAATTAGTTGGTTAAGGTACAACAAGGTTAAAAGTCAGTACTTGGACCTTAAAGATAAATCAAGGTAAAGTTGGAATTATGTAAGGAACATACAGGGTCTTACCTGCCTCTAACCAGAATGTAAATTAATATTCCTAAAGGAAGTCCTCCATGGATAGCGATAAAGCTCGATATCAGATTGGAATATAAAACTGTCATCGGTAAATTATCAGAGAACGTCGACCTTTAGTTGCCACTTCATGGGAATAAAGATCGGGATTTATGTTATTTTTATATAAAAGAGAGAGCATAATTGTCTTAGATGACGTAACAAAAGCTATTGAAAAGGTCGCTATGTCACGAAAATGCTAAAATAACAATAAATCGTTATTAAAAACCGACTTGCGTAATTATTCCGCTTTACTTTATTAAAACGCCAACTGTTTTTTACAAAATAAACATTCTATAAATATCTTCACAGGCCGGCAACTCACGCAAACATATCACGTTCCTCAAGGTACCATCCTAGGCCCTATCTGTTCGATCTACGAAGAACTTACTCGGAACCACGTATTTTCATAACGGGATTGAAGATGTTGAAACCGGTCCTTCATTGAATAGATAAGGGGAGATAGTCTAATTAACTCTAGAATCCATCCATGTTAATTAAGTATTAAAAAACATGTTTTTGTCAAAGTCTGACTCATAGGACACTAGATTTGTTTGAATTTCTTGGCGAGTAATATAACTGTAGTTGATTCTGAGGCTGGTTTCGCCATATAAGCTGATGCTTAAACAGTATCGACAGTAATATAAATGCTAACAGTTCACGCCATGGCGTTAGATATTTATAGTTGAATATTTGCTACGGTCCTTACAAGCGTCTTTCGGTTCATCCATATTCATAGCTTCTCAAACATGCATTTCCAAGTGTAATAACTTATTTGGTTATGTTGATCATAATTATCATTGCTGAATATCGGTCTGTAGCGACTTCAAATAATCGGCCGTACTCAGGACATATTACCATTACCACCATCTTTGGGAAACAAGTTGGCGATTCAAATTTATAGTCACATCCTCTTTATTACATATCCATTTCTGCGTTTAAGTCACCTGCTAAGCATTTGGTTTTCTATTCACATATAGTTAAGTGGATAAACAATATGCAAACAGCTGACTAGTTATTCCCATCCTTTTCCGACTCAAACTACTAGTAATTACACACAGCTGCTCATATTATTATCCTGTGTACCCCCATTGTAATTAAGCAGCACAGCATTTTTCTAATTTTACATTCCCTTCAGCTAATGCACTCGTATCTATGTTTAACGATGCACAAATTACCCGTTTTAACGCATGCATGGTGCAACAGCCGTCTATAAAAGCTAAGAACCCCACAAGTTATAGAGCTCAGTCTTTTCTTTTAGATGCAACAGTCCGCGATCCAAATCTGTACCAAGATACTATAAAACTTTTTATTACCACCCCTCACCCCACTTTTTGGTACGAAAAGATCATTACTTTTCTGGAATCGATTTTGTGATTAACGTTACTTTGGATTTATTGGCTAAGGCCACAAGCTATAATTTCACGAACTACTGAACTGTTGATTTGGGAATAAAAGAAAATACGTCAGCTTGTAATAAATCAATGTCAGATGGAAACCTGACCAAAGGGATTCTACTATATTGATAAGTCTTACAAATGAAATATATTCAGATAAAATGAAATATTAAGTAAACTGCTTTTAATATCTTCATAAGTATTTTCAGAAGCCTTCAAAAACTAGAAAATATTTCTTAGTTTTGTAGTTCTAGTGATAACTTACTACTGAACTTCACAAAACTTTCGCTTTCAAACTATTAAAGATTCAAAAAAACATTATCGAACTTACAAATACTCAACTCACTATCTATAAACTTTACCGTACCATTTAACACGAAAACTTCCAAACTACGTTAACCAGAAGTTTACTGAAGCGAAATGAAAAATTTTCTTCGGAGCCTTTTCAAAACTAGGACGTTCGTAGCGTGTTGCATAATTTACAGCTGACTTGCACTTGTTTGCAATTCACGAGGGCCCTCTACTCTTGGCTGAGTATATCCCCTTTGATCTCGCCAGATTTTGCTTCGAATCTTGATCAAAGAACTTGGCTTAGTGGCTGCAGGGAAGGATTTCGAGGACGCTTTTGAGAGCTCCGAATTTTGGTGTTGATTTTTGGATTGGATTACGAATTGTGGAGTTGGGTGTTGATTTTTGGATTGGTTTGTGGAGGATCTTGTTTATGCCGTTAGGTTTAGAGTTCCATTTATAGGTTTAGTAATACTTATAGGAGATTAAGGTATTCGTAATAGAAGTAATGAATTATAACATTTATGACTAAAGGGTTTTTCTGAGGATAACTTCGCAGTAGTAGATAGATGGTGACGTTATTCGCTACTCGACTCGAAGGATAATCTAATTGCCTACTGATATCAACCAAGATTATCAGTATGCAATCAGATTACCTATCAATATTTACAAGAGTACTCGTATATAATTTAAAAGAGTGTGCATGGAGTTTCTTGCCCGTTCTTCTCCATAGGTACCTACTATGCTTTGGAATAGGCAAGCTTCATATTTCTGACTGACCGACTCCTTGACAATTCAAAAGTGCCTGTAATTGGTTTAATTAAAATAAATGGTTCGATTTTGAGTTTACCTTAATATATAATCCTGATTCATCTTCTGACTAGAATTAGTCGTTACAAAATATGGGTGCTTTAACTAAAACAATACATATCAAATCAACTTAAGCACTCACGTTTTTCTCATATATGAAAAAATCAAACCGACCGCAAATTGAATGTCAACCCTACTCATGAAAGGATTCTAATTTAAATCGAAATATAACAATTACAATTTCGCATAAATAAAAGCAACACACGAGAGAAGAATAAAAACGGAAATAAAGTCTGCACTGAATCCAATCAGTACAATTCCCAACCTAATTGTAACAGCAATAATAGAAATCCAACTCTAGAATCAAAGTTAAATCTTGTTACAAACAATAAGGTCCAATGTTGAACGACGAGTCGTAAACTTTATTGTTAATTGGACTGCGTGTATAGAAGTTACGACTGCTGATGGTAGGCAAACGAAATTCATCCTTATTGATGTTGTTGAAGCTGTAGAATCAAATGAAGGGACCAAGGATGATCATAGAGATCAGTTAAGCATAAACATATTACGGATCGGAGGTCTAGGACCTACAGCCTGTTAGCATAAATGTTAATTTAGTGTGGGTTTTAATTTCAAATTTATAACTGGCGTCAAGTAAATTGGATATGACAAGGCTACTGGGTTCGCTTCGGGTTTCGTCGGTTGGTCCTATGTACACGGACTGCAGTCAAAGGTGTTCGTTTTTTTAATGTGTTAGCTGTATATGGGATGGTCATCTTTTTCTACTTTATTTTTCGGAGCGAGAACTTAGTTATTGCTTTTTATAATAATCTGCGAGTAGAATTACTTTGACAATGAAGTTTTTCAGTCGTTTTTTAACGCAATTTTCTTTCATCAGACTGAATCTACATTCAGTATCTGATTTCGAAGTTTATCTAAAAACATAATTTAGAAATAACCTTACAGTCTAGTAAATATAAAATCCACTAATTGCAAGTATTTTGGAAGAAAATCCTTTGCAAATTAAGCACACATTGCAGATTTTTCAGCCTAATTACGTAGCACACATACAATTGGCATTTTTCATTTTGACAAATCAACAACATTCTTTGCGATAATTACATTGTCGGCCAGACGAATTTTTAAAATATATGAAACAATAGATTATGAATTTTCTTCAAAATACTTCGGATTGTGTTCGTAAGTAGGTAGGTTACGCAATTGCAGTTCAAGTACCTTCACAAAAGTAGAAGCTTGACAACGAAACTGGCACAATAATGTACGGAAACACAAATCAACTCATCAGCTTTTTAGAACTACATCCTCATCTCTTATTAACAAAAACAGTATATCGTTACATTTGCAACAAAATATCCAGAAGCTAGTCCAGGAAGCTAGAGCGCTGTACCGTGAATGTAAGACACAACACACGGCGTCATATTACACCGTTAGAAATGGAGGACCGTGTGTACACCGCTTTCGAGAACGGTACACTTTTGTTAGAATAGTACTGAAGTGTAAAGCGGGAGCACACTGCATGAAATGCTCTTGTGAATGCGAGTTTTGTTGCTATGCGAGTGTCTGTTTACTAAAACATACGTATAACTTCATGCTGGTTCAGGAAGGGGAAGAAAAAACTGGAGAGTACAGGGATGTCAGAAGATTTCACTACCCCACGTAGTGCGTATTGTCAGCCTTCTAACCATGGCTACCTAAACCTGTTTCTTACAGAAATCTTCTGACATCCCTGTACTATACTACTGTCCACTTCTTTCTACCCGTTCCTGAACCAGCATGAAGTTATACGTATGTTTTAGAATGAACAGGCAATGAAACTTATCTGATAATATTGAAAGTCAATGCCAACAAACAACGAGCGCATGGCATCGTTCATTCACGCATTTGTGTAGGTACTGACATGTGACATGTGCTTAATAAACATATTTTCATTTTTTTCAACTAGAAAACTTGTAGGCTTACGTGTCACGACCTATCGAAGCTCCAGATTTAATTATAAACACACATAAACACTCTAGAACTAAGTCAGTATCAATGTTAATTTCGCCCTACACTTTCGCTGAGAATTCATTATGCATACAAATAGTCTGAATTATTGGATGTGATGTGATAGCGAAATCATTACTGTGCACTATACTGTGCTGTGTTGACAGAATTAATGCTACCAGACTAGGTGGTCCTTTGATTTTATAGAGTGAACTGACACAGAAAATATACATTAAGTGCATTCTTAGCCATATGGTCCATAGTGTAAAAGTGAGTTCAAATGTGAGTCTATGACACTGCAGTCACTTACGTTCTTTTAGCAAGTTACCTAACTTAACCAAGTGTTCCTCTTTTTAGCTTTTATAACCATTTTTTTAACCAACACATTTAACTCCACATAAAAGAGCAAAATCTAAGTATTTTTAACTAGCTGCGCCGCTCTCGATCCCGGGAAATGTTGTGGAAAAAAGTATCCTATGTTTTAATCCAGGTTATGGTTTACCCATGTGCCAAATTTAATCCAAATCTGTTTAGCCGTTTTAGCGTGAAAGCGTAACAAACAAACAAACTCACTTTCGCATTTATAATATTAGTTAGGTTTAAGAACATGGAGGCTAAAATTACACTTACAACAGATAATAATGCCTCAGGCAATTTAAGTCCGCTTTTGTACAATATTTTTTACATGTGCATAAAGTTTTAATTAATAAATAATAAACACCACTTCCTAGCCAATTTTGCTCTAATTACAATTCAAAAATTTCGTTATCCAACTCACATGGTACATAACCAACTAACAACATCCATAGGAAGCACGCGATAAGGGTGGTCCTCTTTCCCAAAGAAAGGACCACACATTGCCAAGCGGTTTCTTTTAAATCAAAACATCCAGGTTGTGCTGCGCTGAATATTCGTTTCGCTGAACTAACGCTTGTATTACCTGGAACAAACAAAATAATTGGAATTAACATAAGTGTTGTATAAACATTTATTGTGGTTACAGAAAACATGGGAGAGCTTCCGTTCTAGAAATAAGATGGTTTGTTGAACAGATTTATAAAACTCAAACTTTTAGCATTTATTTTGTGGCGGCATCTACATTGCCACATGCGAACTCATCACACTGACGTAAGGTTTACCGGAGTCTGCCGCGATGCAGGATGGATGCATCTATGGAGAAGAACGGGCAAGAAACTCCACGGACACTTTTTTGAATCAAATATTAGATATTTTGTTTGACATACCAATTTGTACTGTAATTGGACTTAAAAAAATATGATAATTTTTTAAATTTATTATTTAATAATTATAGTTTTCAAGACAAGAATTCCAGACATTTCATTGTCAAACTGGGCACAACTGTGTCTATATATACATTTTCGTCTGTATGTATACAGGGCTCCAGGGCCAACGGTTTACAAATTTCAATTTCGTGTCATAATTAAATAAACAAACAGCTCAGAACATTTACTACAATATTAAATGTCGTAATAACCAAGGAAATTATATTTTGCAAACGATTTATAGTTTACATTATGATAGAGCAGTTGAAATGTATTTATTACAGAGATAGCATCGAGAATCGAGTAATCTTATTATTTATTATGGACTAGCTGTGCCTCGCGGTTTTACGCTTCGCATCGCTCATCCGCGTTAATACTTCGTTTTCGTTCTTTTTCTTTTTGTTTGGCTCCTAAGGGTCCTAGAGAGCCTAATCTTCCTCAAGAATTGGGTTATCAAATCCAAAAATTTTTTTTTGAATTCAACTGGTAGTTTCAGAGATTAGAGCGTTCAAACAAACAAACTCTTCAGCTTTGTTATGTCAATAGCTGCGCCGCAGCTTCACCCGCATAAGTCCCGATCTCTTGGGAATATCGCGATAAAAGGTATCCTACGTCCTTCTCCAGGTCATGGTCTACTCATGTACCAAATTTCATCCGCATCCGTTAAGCCGTTTTAGCATGAAAGCGTAACAAACAAAGAAACAAACAAACTATCTTTCGCATTTTTGGGATATGTTTTTAGTTTATAGATAGCATCGCGAGAATCGAATAATGTTATTATTTATGATGGATAATCGCGGGGTTATCGATTTGCGTCAAACGACATTCGATTACTAAAGCGATTTAGAGATATGGATTGTTGTGATTCATTTTATTATTATGACGGTGTTGACATCTGTCTATCAAAACAAAGAAGAAAGGAAAATTTATTAATTGGTTCTCACCACGTTTTGTAGACAAACAAGTGAAAAAGCGATAATTGAATCTTTGGTCTAAACCTCGTTTTGTAGAAAAACAAATGAAAATCTGCTATTGAATCTTTGGTCCTGAACTCCTGACAAGGCACTTGCGCCTCTGAGCTATATCAAAACCATACAGTCACAATTGCGATACCTTTCATTTTGACAATTCGATAATATTCATTGCCTTATTTATGTTACCGAGTAGATGATTTTTTCAAACATAATCTATAATCCTAACTAATATGATAAAAATGTGAAAGTGAGTCAAACAAACAATGTTTGTAACGCTTTTACGCTAAAACGGCTGAATAGATTTGGATGAAATTAGGCACATGGGTATACCATGACCTGAATCGGGACATAGAATACATTTATCCCGATATTCTTACGGGATCGAGACTTATGAGGGTGAAACGTCGGGATGCAGCTACATATATATACTCATAAATGGATTACGAAAGAGCGTTAGGCAATAAAACGAGCATATTTACGTGCAGTTCTAATGAAGATTGAGGTAGTTATAACTACGGTACTGGTACTTAAAGTCAGGAGGATGGTAGCAGCGTCCTTCTATCTGCTAATAACAACAAACAGCTATCACCAATTTCTCTCCCAAATGTATTGATAACGGCAATGGCCCTCTGGCTTTTCACCATTCACTGTAACGGTTATTGGGAGGCACATGTGAGGCAAAAGACATTTGCAGGCTGATAAATTGAAGGTTATTTTTGTAAGCTTTTGTACGTTAGAAAGTAAAGAAGGGGTGTATTGAAATGGAATGCTTATCAATGTTCCGATTCGAGAAACTTTGAGACTGGTAGAATACAGTTTCAAAGATTTAGAGAAAAGCTATAACAGACATTATAGAAAAAGCTATTACAAATCATCATCATCATTAAACCACGTCTGTTTTCTCCAAAGGGTTAGGCAGAGATGTGTAACATCCACATTTCGCCAGTTATATTTAAGTCCCTTAAAATAGGGGGAGTACTCTGAAGAAAGAGCAAGAAATCTGAAATTCCACCAAATATAGGTACATTGTCAGACCTGGGAAACAGTAGCAACAACAAGGCAGTTACCGATCAGCCTAGCATGAAGCCTGCATCTTACAAATTCGTTCAAGAATTTACAAGTTATTTAAAGAAACAAGAGTCGACGACCGATCAAACATGATTCAAGAAATATTGTGCAAAATATATAAAAACTATAGCGTTTTCATTATAGAAGATGCGACCATCATAGTCGGTGAAGACAAGTCATTATCATTACCAATTCGATAAACTTGAGAACGAATAGTGCTGTCGACAGGATTGCGGACGCAGTCTCGAGCAGTTTGATTTATTAGCCAGGCTAGAGAAACAGATATAAAGACACACTACCTTAAATGTATTGTCTTTTACACAATTTAATAAGACTAGTACGGCTACTTAAATTAAATATGCAGAACAAAAATAATATCTTATTTAACGTTCATAAGTGCTAGATATCATGTCGTGATAGCCCAGAGGGCCTCGCCTCTCATACACGAGGTTGTGTGTTCAAATCCGGGCAAGTACCAATGTGACTTTTTCAATTCATATGTACTTTATGAGTTTATCTTGGACATTCCTGACATCGGTGAAGGAAAACGTTTATAGTTTATAGTTAATATAAGTCTGAAATCACCAACCCGTCTCGAGCAAGCGTGGTGATCAATGCTCGTACCTTCTCTGTATGAGAAGAGGCCTTTGCCTTGCAGTGGGAAAGTAACAGTCTGGTATTACTAAAGTGCTAGATGAGATTTTAAAATTTGTGTTAACCAATAGGTAGATTATGTTAGTCGCAATGACAAACTTATTTACTAGACTCAACAGAAATTGAGTAAATCGCACCCAACTCCTAACTGAATAGAGTTAATCAACATTTCGAAATTATTGTGGCAAAAGGTCCTAACCATTAATGCAAAGCCTTAGAGATAGAAATCACCAAATCCTTCAAATATTAACATAAATTATTAATCATTTCTTTATCGCTAACAGCCAAATCAGATATGACACACTTTATTATAATTCAGCTGTCTATTATTGAAATAATTGGTCTTCCAATCCGGCTGAGCTGCAAGGCTGCAAGCCTGTCCGTTGAGTAACCAGCTTTATTCTAAACCTGTCACAGCCTGATTGATTTCGATATAAACGTCGAAGTGAAACGGTCAGTAAGACAAGCTGTCACAACAAGTTCTATCTATTATTTAATTGGTAATCTGTGGTGGGGCTATTATGGTGATCTAGACTTTGAGGTTATGCAAAAAATCGTGAGTGTATTAAGGTCAATTTGGTAATTTTTTAACAGATCTGGTGAAATTAAATAAAAATTACCATTGTATTTACGTTAAAAGAATATCAATTTGCAAATATTAATTTAAATACGTTGGAATATAGTAGGTTTTTTTTGCAGTAACTAGGTATCTTCTTTGTAGCTTTAAGGCTTGTGCAGACCAGCGCGACTTGTCGCGCGACGCGACACCGGTCATTGTTATACTGTGAAGTTTTCTTAGAAATTGTATTGTTCGTGTCGCGTCGCGCGACAAGTCGCGCTGGTCTGCACAAGCCTTTATGAGAGTGTAGCCTACCAAATACCACCCAGAATTGAGTAAACTGGTACTGCCCGAACAGATAGGTACAGCATTGCGTAAAGGAAAATCTTTTATTTTTGACAGGCACAGGAAATACAAACATTAAAAAAAGGAACATTTAAAACTAACGAAATTAACATTATTGATTAGAATTGACAAAAAAAAATAAAGATCTATGCGAAGCCAAAAACTAAAGCCAAAAAATACCGCAGCGTCAGATCAAATAAAAAACCAAGACAGCGCTGTCAATAGTAAAGTGAGGCCGGTTTCGTAAACATGTGTGCACTTAGTGAGGTGTAGTTTCATTGTAAAGACTTGTAAATGTGTGCGTGTATGCACAGAGCGGAGGTGTACTTTTGGCATGCTTCACTATATTGTTCGCAGCAATATGTCTTAGTTTTATATTTGGTCTGAGACCGCAGCGCTGATGGTATTCTGATAGGGGCCCGCTGTGATGCCACTAATGTGACGTAACTAACATCATTATACTAAACACCCATACAAATTGTGCAAAATATTCCGTTGTTAACAAAAATGTGCACAAAATTGCATTTAGGTAAGGGTTGTTACAAATATCGATTTACTCAAGTGGGGTGGTCTATTATATGGAGAGGATTATAGAGGGGCGTCCTATTGTTAGGAACAGCCCCAAGGCACGTGCATCCGAGTGGGCTATAGAAAATTGGTAATTTTAGGTCTTTTGTCATCCTGTATAGGGTATTTCGGATCTAGTGTGTGGAGGGAATATTGTGTGGCTGCTTGGCTGTATGAATGTTATCGGTTGGAGACTCAGGCGCACAGATCCTTCCATTGTTGGGTTATTTCCTGTGTTGTATGACGATTTTATAATTATGTGGGAATAAAATGTCAATGTAGGTTATCTTTAAAATATATTTTATACCAATATTGGACATCATTTAAAAGTTTGGAGTTAAGTATATTCATTTGGTTAAGGATATACTTAATTTCCAAGTTTTTTTTTAGTGTCTATATGACATCGATGAAGTTTCAAATAATCTAACAGAAAAGTGCATATTATAATAGTAAGTATAGTCAGTTATGTTTTTAATGTTAAGGTTCATGGTGTGAATGTGAGTGCGTGAAATAATTGAGTCCAATATTGACAAAATTGAGGCTAAATAAGTGCATTAACAACAATGAGGCTAAAGAAGTACCTATTAAGGTACTTCTTTGGCCTCATTGTTGTTAATATTGGACTCAATTATTTGGCACACGCACTCACATTCACTCATACGTCAAAATACAATGAAAATTAACATTAAAAAACATAGATAATCCTATACAGCATGTATGAGAAAGATGTGTTACTGGTCACATTTAGGTTTGATGGCCACACGCCATCAAATTAAACAATTTTTTCTATGGGACCAACATCGTTATCGCGAAATCATCAACTGCTCCATACAAAAGATCAATACCAACAGGACACGACCCAAATGTAGGGGACTGTTGTTTATTATTCGCAAATAAGATGTTAAACCCATGGAAAAAGTTGTTTAGTTTTATGTCAAAGTCAAACAATTTATTTCAATTAGGCAGATAATAGGCACTTATGAACGTCAAGTTTACAAAAAATATAGAATTGATTCTAGTCGCCCCTTCCAAAAGGTAGTTTTCGTATGGAGAAGAATGGGCAAGAAACTCCACCGTTACTCTTTTAAAATGTTTTTACAATATTTTGTATACATTAATTATATAATTATTTGTGAGGTGTAATTATATGGTCTGTACTACACCCTTAAATATGACCACTCCTTTCTGATACACGTTTGAGAATGATGAGATTGTGGCGACATCTACATCTCCACATGCGAACTACGAATCACACTGACGTTACGCAAAATCCTGCATCGCGCAAGCAAAGTTTACCGCACGACTAGCATATATACAACGTACCGAAATCAATCGTAGGACTACAAGACAACACCCGTCTGGTCGGAGGATACTCTCATTTCTATGGAGAATGAGTGAACCTTACACCCTGTTCCTCATACCTCTATAAGGGAGTTAGACCGACGCCATATTGAAGAGTTGAAAGGTGTAAATGAACTAGGAAGAGGAACTAGTCTCGCTCATGTTACACATAGTTAAACTCAACACATTAGGTATGGTTTGCAGTTAGTGCCATAAAAGTAAAGAGCGTGACGACATAAGCAATACTTACCAGAGGTTTCCAATTATTTACATAATGAAAGCTGGTAATTTTAGTGTTTACTTTGTCAAATTTTAATATGCTAGGTTTTTTAACCATTACGGGGAAACTCTTGGCCTGCATCTCACCTGATGGTAAGTGATGATCAGGCCGAAGGTGGAAGCGAACTTCACCCGGAATCCTCAACCACAGAGGAGCTGGCTATCGTACCTCTAACAGCCGAAACAACAATGCTGTAAACATTGTTGTTATGGCGACAGACTTAGATAGGATAGTGGTAGCTAGCCAGGCAGACTTAGAACCAGGCAAGTTAGTACAAGAAAATTTTGCCCCCACTGGGATCCGGGACCTTTGGGTCCGAGACCGGGGGACCACAGAGGCGGTTAAAGCGGTTTTTTGAACTTCAACTAACGAAAAGATCCACTAATCATACAGCGTGGCAGGGACATCGATGCGAAAACTGGAACCATGGATTCAGTACATGATTCTGAACCCGCCTGCATATAAATTTTTCGTCGGTTATTAAAAAAAAAGTCAGCTGTTCCATACATTTTGACCGCGTAGGTATTGCACTTTTGTATGATACAGCAGTTTTTTTTTAAATAACTGACGATACATTTTAATGCAAGGGGTTCAGCATCATGTACTGAATCCATGGTAACAGTTTTTGCGTCGATGTCCCTGCCATCCTGTATACCAGAGAGAGTGTTTGTGGTTTTAGACTCACCCACGAATCTGAAGACATATATATATCTTAGTCTAAAGTGGGGAAAAAAACTAACGGTTGGTTAATTCTACACCAAGCTGTGAACCAACGTGCAAAAACCTTCCATGGTGGTCTGCATTCAACTCAGACCACACCATTTGACATTATGAATTGCAATTATACCCTTTCTTCCCTTTGCCTTACGACAAAGAAGAACTGAAATAAGTCGCCTGTTTAAAATCCACCTTTGTGCGATGACGTGCGGCCACATAACGATGTCGCTTCGAGAGTCATTAAAAACGCTTATCATTGACGATTCTATGTCACACACGGGTCATTGGCTGCTTGCATGCGGGTGAGATAAAAACCGGGTGAGCACTTGTTTTGTTGTGATGATTCCGTATAACAAAAATCCTAAATAATTTTAAGGAGTGTTTTTGCAGAAATGAAAATTTACAAGTAAGTATGCAATTCCACCACTCGAAGTTGTCGGAATATAATTATGGAGTATGACTTAATTCCTTTTTATTAACTTAAAAAAGCGCCCCAATAATGTCTTCATGGAATCTTAGAAGGAGACCTTAGGCTTAGAAGAGGAGAAGAATTTAGACATCAATTCTGGGTACATTAACAGGCATAG
This sequence comes from Agrochola lota, assembly GCA_947364205.1. NCBI lineage: Eukaryota > Metazoa > Arthropoda > Insecta > Lepidoptera > Noctuidae > Agrochola > Agrochola lota. The sequence continues at coordinate 18,957,854 of OX376228.1, forward strand.
GCATAATATAAACAGCAACATCCATCTGCACAAGAGATTCCCAAAGCCCTTTTAGGATATAGTAGACATACGACAGACAGAGAATCAGAAAAGCTCAGAAATGTATCATTCTAAACACAGAATTGTCTACACGCTCGTGAAAGCCAATTTTGCCCCAGCCCCCACCACTTGACAAACAGACTGACAACTGAACAGATGCGCAAATACAAATACACGTTACATTTAATCAATTTTGAAGCTTATCTCTTTCTGACACGGAACCCTAAAAATAAACGAATAAATATTCAATAATGCTATTGAAAATAGAAATAAAGAAGTTGCGACATTTAGATATGGAGGTGTCAATTAAAATGATAACAGTAATGTGGGCTGTAGGTAGATAGTAGTCAGTAAAGATTACTTAACTTTAGTAAAAGAGAAAGATGTTCCGCCTACGCCCTTTGAAAGTTGATGGTTCCTAATTATGTCAGGCTATGAAACTGGGCTAAAACCACAGAGTAAAGAAACTAAAACTCAGTTTTCCGCTATACCTCTATCTTTGTGTTTAAAGAACCATTGTCGTAAGTAACGACGGTCTAGAAACGTCTACAGTTTTCTAATTCAGAGACAACGTAGGGTGACAGTGTTATGAGATTTTTTTCCACTTCAAACTGGTTTACTACTTCTGAAATATCTTTTAATTTCTGAATAGCATTCGAGTCTGTAGGTGCTCCAATACAATTTTCCAATAACGATACTATATCGGACATGCTTAACGTTTAAATTATAGAAATAATGATAAAACAAGGGGCCCGTGGCTAAGTATAACAGCGGCACGGGTTGATCGATCCGGTTAAACTACGCTTGCCGCGGTCGGTCCGTGGATGGGCGACCATCTTTACATACCAAGACCCCTCCGTGCCTCGGTAAGCACGTTAAGCCGTTGGTCCCGGCTGTCATTCGTAGATCTTTGACAGTAGTTACGGGTCATAGAATTCCAAAAGTCTGACAACCAGTCTCACCAAGGGCTATCGTGTTACCCAGTAACTGGATTGTGGAGGTCAGATAGGCACTCGCTCCATGTAAAATACTGGTATTCAGCTGCATCTGGTTAGACTGGAACCCGACCCTAACATAGTTGGCAAGACGAGGAAAATGATGAAATAATTATAAAACAAGTTCAATTTAATTGCCATTACCACATTACATCTCCATTGAAAATTACGAAAGAAAATGTCCGAAAGTTTCACTGAAACATCATTTACTCGTAGCTAAAGGCACTGCATATTACCTATAGCAATATACTTTTAATGCTAGGTAGGTACATTACTACCCTTTATAGGGTTCCGTAGTAAACAAGGAATCCTTATAGTTTCGCCATGTCTGTATGTCTGTCTGTCTGTCCGTCTGTCTGTCCGCGGCTTAGCTCAGAGACGGTTAGTAAAAGAAAACTGTAATTTGGCATATGTATACATATTAATTATGCCGACAAAGTGGTAAAATAATATCAAGCCAAATAATAAAACATTTTTTTAGTGTACCTCCCCTACACGTAAAGTGGGGATGTTTTTTTTTGTGATCTACCGCATGTTGTGGGGTATCGTTAGAAAGGTCGTTCAAAAATATTGAGAGTTTGTTCAAACCATTTCTGGATTCAGGGATCCGTTTGCGAAATAAGCTTTTAACAGAAATTTCTTGTTAGAGTCAAGTGTCCCCCCCCCCCCCCCTGCCAGCTAAATAGTTGTACTTGGATTTGTAAAAAAAATCACAGCAGTAGTATATATAACGAAATGAAAAGGAAAACTATCAGAAATAAGTAGGCTGTACAGGTTAACGAGTAATAATCAACCAACTTAAATTTGTAGTTTGAAAAACATGATCTCCCATACATTCCGTATGGAAGAACATGTTTTTCAACTAAAATGTTAAGTTTGTTCTTGGGATAAATTCATCCCAACTACGGAACTCTTTATTGTGCGTGGTCCGACACGCAATTGGCCGGTTTTTTCATAACATAACATGACGCCTTGTTCCCCGAAGCGTTAGGCAGAGGTGTACAGTACGCGCACGGACTGTTTTCATGCGACCATGCGGAAGCGCTGCGCGTCTCTTGTGCGCTGAGTGCGAGCCAGCTCCAATATCGTTCTGAATATGATAGCAAATAGGTTAGACTGTCCTTATGTGCGACACTGCTGTGACAGACAAGTTACATATAGTGTCGCATATAAGAGATTACTGAGTAATATGAGCCAATTATGATTGAATATGAATTTGAATTTGATTTATTTAATTTGTGTTGATATTGTATTTATTCGTTTGTATTTATTTGTGTGTGATTTAGTGAATAATTTAATCATGTTTTCTAATATGCTATGCAATATACTCCCACATTTCGCCAGTTATGTTTCAGTCCCATGTAATAGGGGGCGAGTCTATAGCTATCAACCGGGCACAAATCCAGACTCCGAGCTGCTAATGAGAAATTCCAGATAGAAAAACCCAAAAACACACTGCCCGACCCGGGCATCGAACCCAGGACCTGCTCAGTAGCGCTTGCGACCACTAAACTAATGAGGCGGTACCCTAAAACATGTTGAAATCTCTATTTTCTGTCAATGTTCCATACAATTTTTTACAGGAAATAGATATTTTTACATGTTTATATGTGAATGTTTCACCAGTGCAACCGCAAAGTTATAGATACATTATATTGATAAACATAAAAGAAAATACCTATTACATAAAGCAATATTAATATACTTTTAATGCTGCGTAGGTACATTACTGCCCTTTTTTGGGCAGAGCGAGAGGGTGTGTCAGACTTTTACTGACTAAAACCCACCCGTGTTCCTTCCGTTGCCTGTGTGCCGGGGCCGCGATATCCCTTTCGGACAAACCCGCAACCCCAGCAGACATTACATTACTGCCCTTAGGCTTTAATGTTTATGAAATAAACTAACATAAAAACACAGTAAGTATAAAAGATTTTCGCAGACTACGCTTTACTTAAGTGCTGTGGTGGCATCAAAAGTACATATATACAAACATAGGTACATCCTTTTTGCTGACAACATAGGTGCCACTTCCCCTGGAATGTAAGAGAAATAATTACGAGCTTACAGGCGGAAATAGACTCTGTTTTTAAGGCTATGAGGTTGATTTTACAGCGCAGTGTGGCCCTTTTTCTAGACCGTCTAGTACTTACATTGTGGATGGATGTACATAGGCTAAGGTAGGTCTAAAGTGCTTGTGTTGAGTAGGCTGAGGTGAAGAACGTGAAGATGACAGGAACATCATAATAATAAATATACCTTGTTTTTCTACGTTGTTTGCTTCATTTTGACGTTAAAATGTGTAATGGATGTGTGTGTGTGCGTGTGTATGTGTGCGTGTGTGTGTGTCTGTAAAAGAGCTGTGAAACAATTGTAACCGGTTAATTTATTTATTGTATAAATTACATTTTCCTTACACTTAAACAAAGCACACAATCAGACCTCTGGGGTCTTAGCATGCCATGGCCTTAGATTTGATCAATAATAGATCGATGGATCGGATCCGGACCGCGGTCCGCCATTTGGTGACTTCTGTTCTATTAAATTCAAATGGACCTGACCAAGTAGATTTACTTAAGTGGAATTTTGCAAAACTCAAAATTTGTCCCAAACATTCTGTTTGTGGTCTGGACTGCAATTGACATTTGATTGATTTATTCACCCATTTGCAAAAACATATACAAGTATTCAATTACCTAATACAATAAACTGATACTGCATCGGTCCGCTATTGATTAATTGAAAACCACTTGAAAACATTCTAATTTGTTCGTCCTTCAAGAATATTTTATTTAACTTCGTTGGAACCGATCGATATTGGAACGATACCTTTACAGTCTACGCAAACGAAGGTAATATGTTGTCTTTATTACCTAAGTCAGCAATGGTGTCTACCTAAAAAGGTGGTTTCCTAAAAAACTCATTATCGGCCATTGAGGTTCAATGTAAACTAGAGCGAAAAAAAATTTTGCTTCACATGCTGTGGTCCATGGACCACAAACGTCTCAGTCACTACCTGACATTTATGGTGCGCACACTTGACATCCAAGGGACACATTTTTTTCGCGGTTCTAGTTTAGATTGAATCTCAATGTCATCGGCTGTCCAAATACAGAGCGGTTTTTGACAGCTTAATGTCAAATATGGCAGATTTTCATGACGGCCGTTTTAATGCGACGGAACTGCTCTCCTAGAAAAGCAACGCTTAACAGAACATTGTGTTAGCTACGAACTACAAATAAACTAAGTATCCAAGTCTACAAAAAATAGGTCACGAATTACAGAACGTAACTAAAAAATAAACGAATTTATCTTTTTTATCTCTTACAAAGTTAATAAAAAAATTAGAACTAAAGGTCTGTAGACACACTAGACACAAGTTGCCAAATGCTGAAGACTAGTTTCATTAAGTTTGAGGAGTAAAATTAGACGCTAGAAGTCGTTGTGGTGGGAACTCATTAGCCTGAGCTCATTACGGCTTGCCACGTTTTTCTTCAAGATAATTTGTCAGCGGAGAAAAAATGAAAGAAAATTCTGAGGAAGGCGCTTTGTTTTAATTTGAAAGATTTTAGTGAGGTTTTAGATTTGTCCTCGATTCTTCAGTTCAGTTTCAGCTATATTACAGAAGTAGATGTTCCTGGTGTACAGTGCCATTTACCTACTCTGATTTATTATTAAATCATGATTCTTGAAACGTAAACGCTCACGATAACTCCAAAAACCATGCGAAATTTTCATATTTATTTAATAATAAATATGAAAATTTCGCATGGTTCTTGGAGTTATTGTGAGCGTTTACGTTTTTATAAGAGCAATCTTATAATAAACCACAAACAAAGCTTGGAAAGTATTATGCGTGAAATATTATATAGTCACAGCTTTTGCAAATACATCCATCTCAAAAATCATTCCATAGGTTAGTTGCATCCCTACTACTCTAGTCCCCCTATTAAGCAACTATGTAGAACCCCATCGATTTAGAACCGAAACCTAATTCAATAATTCTAGACACTCCTTGATACAGGATGAAAGCGTACATGAAAAGTACCGGTATGGCCATCATTACAGTCTCATCAGGTACTAAATGATGGACAGATCAATCAGCCTCATCCAGCCATACTTAGTGATTCTCAGGACGCACCGGATTCAACGCGTTTTGAATAGAAATGCGCCTTAAGTTGATATTGGTTAATAGACTATTTAGTAACTTTGTAAGTTAAGGCTAGATTGATTCTGGAGGCGGCTGACGTAATCTACTTGAATTAGGCATGAACTTAAGGTGGATTGGTTATTAGTATTCCATGTCTGAATGATTATCCGGAGGAATACAAGGTTTTGGGTTCAATAACGCGAACTTTTTGATTTTTTTATAACATACGTCTGTTTCCCTCTAAGAGTTGTGGTTTAGTTTAGATGGATATAGACATAAGTAGCAAGTCATATAAAACATTAGCAGACGAAGAACAGATTTATGTTCATTCAATGAACCAAATCAGCATATAGCAGTCCCAATATTGATTATTCTCTTCCAATTTGGATACAAAATTCGGTTCTCCGCCTAGTTACGAAGGTGGAACAAAGAAAGGGTTGTCATTCTTCTGAAGTCTTCATCAAAAAGGAACCCTCAAGGCTCCCTCCCGCTGACAGATGCGATGCAACGGCGCGACATGACTCTGGTGGAAAATTTCTATGAAAACTTCAAGGAAATTGTTCTACCGCGTCTGCGGGAGCTTTTAAGTAAAAGCATCATCATCACAAGAGAGTAGGTACCTGCTATCTAATTACGCAGCACATTTTCGGTTTGCAATTGAGTAAAATTGGTTTCGTTTGACTAGAATTGCTTTCAATTTACAACTTTTGAAAGCAATTCTAGTCAAACGAAACCAATTTGACTCAATTGCAAATCGAAAATGTGTTGCGTAATTAGATAGCTGGGTATAATTAAATCTACAAATCCTCGCCCATCTCGTCATGTGAGCCTAGCTGTGTCTAAACAAAGTAGTTAAATAGAACCATTTTATTGTTCCCAGTAGTCAGGAAACAGTCAGTTTTACGAGGACGTCCGGGTGGTGCACCTACTAGGTAAGTATGTTTGTAGGAAAGTTTATTTTTTTATGTGAATTATTGCGTGTTACGCGAAATGGTTGTGAACTTTGTAAAGGATGTAAGGTGACCAATGAGTTTGTATAGTTTGACCGAGACAGCTGCGCCTTAGTAATGTAACAGCGAGGCGGGGGGCAGCGTTGACGAAAGAGCGGTGGGACGCCGTGAGCGTTGACGAATGAGCGACCTGCACTGCCCCCCTGTCTCGCCACGCACATACCTAAGGCGCGGTACAGCGGCCCCGGTTAAACTATAGTACGTATTGTATATATAAAAGTAGGGCATAACAATTAATTTAATATTCTGACCTGAGAATAACTGCCAAGAATTACTTCAATAACGTCAATATATAGCTGTAAATTCGCGTTTCTAACTGTCTTTTGGTTTAATACTCAAAAAGATCGGTTAAGCCACACACGGTGAAATTTAGGTTTTGTGAGAGCTTGACGAAGTTACGCGGCATTTGTCAGAACTAGTTGATGTTATTATGGTTCCACAGCATCCCTCATGAAACGTCTTACCGATATTCTAAATTTGCACTTTACAGGATGCAATGTGCCCAACGCCACTTAAACGGCTTAAACATCGATGGTAGCACAGAGGTCTATAGTTTTATATCATCTAAGGCTGCATTTGGGGCAAGGCAAGGGGGGCTGTAGTTGGTGCCACAACTCCACATACATCGACACCCTGCTGCCGTACCGAGGCCGTGGAAGTGGCCAAGTTTTGGGCCAGCAAAATTTAATTTACTGCCGTGCCATCGACCCGACGACGAAGGAGAAGCGAGATAGTGTGATAGTCAGATAGATCGATAGTCCCTTGACTTGGACTAAGCAAATTCTTATCATTAAATTTTAGAGGTATGAGGAACAGGGTGTAAAGTTCACACATCCTCTATAGAAAAGGGAGGATCCTTCGACTTTTTGATTGATGTCGGAAAGTTATATATATGTTGATCGCGCGGTAAATTCTGCTTGCGCGATGCAGGATTTGTGTGACGTCAGGTCTTTGATGCGTAGTTCGCATGTGGCGATGTAGATGCCGCCACAAAATCAACATACGTGTACTAGGGAAATTGTTCCTTCCTGATCGTGTCCACAATTAATTTGATGATGATTGCCTACATTGTTTCTGATTTCCCTCCATGTACTGTTTATTTGATAAGGGAATAAGTTTAATCGGGAATATGTTGCGCATACGCCTTTAATGGTCCCATTAACTTGACGCAATTTTACGACTCGCGCGATAAGCTACCGATAAAATCTGTTTGGTTTTTTTTCTATGGAAAATACTAGCGTACTAGGAATTTTTTATTTTTAATTTTTTATCATTTGGTTTTGTGTGTTTCGTGACGATTTTTTATTATAGGTATAGGCCGACCAAACCATCTTGATACTTGTCATTAATTACTGGATTTGCTCGTGGCTAAGTAAGAACAGCCGCACGGGTTGATCCATCAGGTTAAGCTACGCTTGCCGGGGTTGGTCTGTGGATGGGTGACCATCTTTACATACCGAGACTCCTCCGTACCTCGGAAAGCACGTTAAGCCGTTGGTCCCGGCTGTCATTCGTGGATCTTTGACAGTCGTTACGATAGTCAGAAGCCCGAAAGTCTGACAGCCAATCTTACCAAGGGGTATCGTATTACCCAGTTACTGCGTTGTGGAGGTCAGATAAGCCGTCGCTCCATGTAAAATACTGGTATTCAGCTGTATCCGGTTAGACTGGAAGTCGCCCCGAACATAGTTGGGAAAAGGCTACGCAGATAGATTGGTGCACATCATTCTAATAATCAAGTATCAGACAGATACAAAGGTATAATCGTAATAATAGTTTTAATCGTGCCCCAAGTTATAATATTATACTTTTTAAACTTAATTGGCTGTTAAGTAGCAAATACATTTTTATCCACACCAATTTGAGATATTTAAGAATGGGAAATCAGTTAACTACTAATTCAGTAGATTTCTATAAAACTTTCCACTTGCTTAAAATAAGCTATCTCCCAATCATGACTATCTCCGACAGTCCGATTCAGATGGTTTATTTCTAAATGTAGGCGTGTAGATTAATCACCAATAAATATGTCGAGAGCAGCACAGGGAAGTGTATTTCATCGATATTTTATCGCTATCGTCACGATAGAGCTGGGCCGTAATTAGATCGACTTTTGTCGAATCTTAATGGGCACCTCTAGTTATCGAGTTATCGTGAATGTTTGGAGAAATAGGTAACTATCTATGTTAATAAGTTGGTGTTATCAATAAAGAATGTCGAGTATGTGTATTTATTAATCCTGATAAGAGTTTTCTTTGGCTAATGATCTAGAATTTACAAAATATTTTGTTATTTGTTTGTAGTCTTTTTATCATGGAAACCAGAAATTGCTGTTTAGGTAGGTATACTTTGGGTTGCGACAATCGTCGAAAGGATCCGGCAACTGGGGCTCGAGGTGGCCTTGCACAAGTCCGAGGCCATGTGTTTCTATGGTCCTCGGAACGCGCCACTGTCGGGTTCCCAGATTACGGCGGGAGGGGTTCACATCGGTGTCGAGTCGACGATGAAGTACCTGGGACTCGTCCTCGACAGCCGGTGGAACTTCGTGGAGCACTTCCGACGTTTGGCTCCCAAACTGGATAGGGCTGGGGCTGCTTTGAAGCGGCTCCTGTCCAACCTGGGGGGTCCAAACGCCTCCTGCCGGAGGCTTTACGCGGGGGTCGTGCGGTCCATGGCCCTTTACGGGGCACCGGTGTGGGCGCGTTCATTGAGGCTGCGACCGGCCCGGCGGTTGAACGCGTCCCAAAGGGTCATGGCCTGATGGCCATGACCCTTTGGGACCAGCCTGATGGCTGGTCCGGGGATACCGCACGGTCTCCCGTGAGGCGGCAAGCCTCCTTGCCGGACTACCGCCATGGGATCTGGAGGCGAAAGTCCTCGCGCACATGTGGGAGTTGCGCGAGGAGGCGAAACGCCGGGGTGTAACTCCGCTGCCGCGAGAAATCACGGCACAGCGGACAGAGCTCCGGCGGGATCTCATGGCGGCATGGAGTGTGCGATTGTCGCAACCCAGCGCTGGGCACGCCACAATTGCGGCGATAAGTCCCCTCTTTGAGGAGTGGCTTGTGAGGCGCCATGGCGTCCTCACCTTCCGCCTGACGCAGGTCCTCACCGGACACGGTTGTTTCGGGAGGTTCCTGTTCCGCGTAAGGCGGGAGGAAACGCCCGGGTGTCACCACTGTGTGGATCGCCCGGAGGACACGGTGGAGCATACGGTGGAGGTCTGCCCGGCTTGGGCGGAGCACCGCCGTGTCGCGTCCGGCCCTGGTTCAGGCCATGGTTCGGAGCGAGAGTGCATGGGAGGCCGTCACCTCCTTCTGCGAAGCAGTTATGTTCGCGAAGGAGGAGGCGGAGCGCGCGAGGGAGATGCAAGCTGCACGCCCTCGCGGCCCTAGTCGCCGCAGGAGACGCCCCGGGCGTCGATCGAGAGCCGACTTCCGGCCACCGTAGGCGCGGGCCTGCGGACGGTGAGCAATGGGCAGCTCGCCGTCCGATAAGGACCAGGCCCGTGTCGACAGCGCGTTGTGTTCCACGCGCGCCTCAAAGAGATGTCAGCACCAACCGACGGGGTCGAAAGACCAATGCCTGCTGGGGTTGCGGGTTTGTCCGAAAGGGATAACGCGGCCCCGGCACACAGGCAACGGAAGGAACACGGGTGGGTTTTAGTCAGTAAAAGTCTGACACACCCTCTCGCTCTGCCCAGAGCGGGAGAAGTCATTTGATGATTTCCCATCCTGAAAAAAAAAAAAAAAAAAGGTAGGTATACTTAAACGTGAGCAAAAATCGGATGCAATATCTTTATCGTTTAATTATTTACCACCAACCACTTGCTATTATGGAATCATATTTTAAGTTTTCCGTGCCTCTTTTTATTTTTGTGTGGTTAGTGACTAACCTGGTGTCAGAGTTTTAAAGCCGACAATGGGCCTCTGACTTGGCTTCACATACCGTCGAGATATATCTATCAGGCATGCCGGTTTAGCGGCTCCTGCCCAACCTGGGGGGTCCAAACGCCTCCTGCCAGAGGCTTTACGCGGGGGTCGTGCGGTCCATGGCCCTTTACGGGGCACCGGTGTGGGCGCGTTCATTGAGGCTGCGACCGGCCCGGCGGTTGAACGCGTCCCAAAGGGTCATGGCCATCAGGCTGATCCGGGGATACCGCACGGTCTCCCGTGAGGCGGCGAGCCTCCTTGCCGGACTACCGCCATGGGATCTGGAGGCGAAAGTCCTCGTGCACATGTGGGAGTTGCGCGAGTAGGCGAAACGCCGGGGTGTAACTCCGCTGCCGCGAGAAATCACGGCACAGCGGACAGTGCTCCGGCTGGATCCCATGGAGGCATGGAGTGTGCGATTGTCGCAACCCAGCGCTGGGCACGCCACAATTGCGGCGATAAGTCTCCTCTTTGAGGAGTGGCTTGAGAGGCGCCATGGCGTCCTCACCTTCCGCCTGACGCAGGTCCTCACCGGACACGGTTGTTTCGGGAGGTTCCTGTTCCGCGTAAGGCGGGAGGAAACGCCCGGGTGTCACCTCTGTGTGGATCGCCCGGAAGACACGGTGGAGCATACGGTGGAGGTCTGCCCGGCTTGGGCGGAGCACCGCCGTGTCCACACGGAGGCGATCGGCGGCGGCGATCTCTCGCGTCCGGCCCTGGTTCAGGCCATGGTTCGGAGCGAGAGTGCATGGGAGGCCGTCACCTCCTTCTGCGAAGCAATTATGTTCGCGAAGGAGGAGGCGGAGCGCGCGAGGGAAATGCAAGCTGCACGCCCTCGCGGCGCTAGTCGCCGCAGGAGCCGCCCCGGTCGTCGGGAGTCGAGAGCCGAATTCCGGCCACCGTAGGCGCGGGCTTGCGGACGGTGAGCAATGGGCAGCTCGCCGTCCGATAAGGACCAGGCCCGTGTCGACGGCGCGTTGTGTTCCACGCGCGCCTCAAAGAGATGTCAGCACCAACCGACGGGGTCGAAAGACCAATGCCTGCTGGGGTTGCGGGTTTGTCCGAAAGGGATATCGCGGCCCCGGCATACAGGCAACGGAAGGAACACGGGTGGGTTTTAGTCAGTAAAAGTCTGACACACCCTCTCGCTCTGCCCAGAGCGGGAGAAGTCATTTGATGATTTCCCATCCTGAAAAAAAAAAAAAAAAAGGCATTCCGGTTTCCTCACGATGTTTTCCTTCACCGTTTTTGAAACTAGTGATAATTATATTATACACACATGAATCCGAAAAGTCAGAGGTGTATGCCTTGGGTTCAAACTCGAGACCTATGACTTGGCAGTCCGACGGTCACACCACTAGGCTATCACTGCTCCTGTGCTTTATATTATAACTGGGAAGAAGAAATGGCGCAACAAACTCTCCAGCTCAAGATCAGTAACTTGTAAATGCAAGTGATATCATTATTTAATTGCTATGTGTGAACAGCCGTCTCAATGGTATTGTTTTTTAAATAAAATAAGTAAATGATACCTATTTACATGATAAATAATAATGTATTGTAAAACGCACCTGTCCCTAAAAAAAAAAAGAAAAAAAAAAAAAAAAAAAAGAAAAAAAAACGCACTTACCCATAATGTTAATCCTAACTAATATTTTAAATACGAAAGTGAGTTTGTTTGTTTGTTTGTTACGCTTTCACGCTAAACGGATTTGGATGAAATTTGGCACATGGGTAGGCCATGACCTGGATTAGGACATAGGATACTTTTTATCCCGATATTTCCACGGGATCGAGACTTATGCGGGTGAAACCCCGGGTGGAGCTAGTAAATAATAATGTATTGTAAAAAGCACTTACCCATAATGTTAATAAGCTACAAAACATCATTATATACGAAGATTTACGTCTCAATTTTCTACGGATATTACTGTAAACGTTGTTTATTCCTGAGATTAAATTGTCTGTGGGGTAATGTAACAGTAAATAATGAATACCCCAGAATGCTAAATTCCATTGGCCTTACTGGCATGTTGGCCACTGCCAAAGCTTTAGAAAATGTGATTTAGGTTTTCTTGTAAGCCAGTAATTTTTTTATGTTCATTTTAGACATTTAATTGGGGTTTTAAGTAATAGATTGAAATCAAAGACGACTGCTCTCTATTAATAATAAAATGTCACAAAAAGAAAAACTCTCGATCGTCTAGTGGTCGCAAGCGCTACTGCGTTAGATTCCCGAGTCGTGTAAAGTGTTATTGAGTTTTTCCATCCAGAATTTCTCAATAGCAGCCTGGAATCTGGATTTCTGCCCGGTTGATGTCAATAGGCTCGCCCCATGTAACAGTACATGGAACTTAAGCATAACTGGTGAACTCTGCCTAAGCCAACGGGCCCAGGCGTGATGTTATATTACAACAAGAAAAACTGCCATAAAACACTAAATAAAAACAAGCTATCGTTTATTTCTCGACCTACTCCTGACCCAGAAAACATCAAATCGTAAAACACTGTTGACAATATTTACATTCACATAGTGACACATATTCTCACAGCAATATAAATTATATAAACTTTATTTACCTCCGAGCTCGTTAACCCACACAAGTCGCCCACGCAAAATTACATCAGATGTCGATAAAAATCTAAAACATTAGAAATCACAGACCACGCCTCTAGGCGATCTGCCGATGCCGTGAGGTCTTGCACGGGTTACAAAACAAGGATGTCAAAAATAAGCAATCTGTAGTAATTAATTAATCGTAAGTTATTTCATTTACAAATGTTGTAGCTATATATAGTTTGCACAAAAGGACATCGAAAATAGTAGTCTAACATTGAGAAAAAAATCGTTTTAAAGTCATAACCATAGTCTAACACCTGAATTGAACTAACTTCTGAAAGACATGTGATTGGCTGACCAAAAAAGCAACAGCCAATCAAAATCATTTGATAACTGAATTCAAATGACTTCTAAAATTGGAGATATGGAACTACGAGGCCTATACAATTTAAAATCACTACTAATGCCTCGCTTTTGATCGATAGCATTAAAAAAATATTATTTTAAACCACCTTCCTCGCCTCACCACAATAACATTTTAACAAAATCAGTAATATTTTGCTTTCCCTCACAAACACTATAGAGCAATATTCCAAAGGTTTGGTAACCCTGTATAATATTTAGTATCACAACAGCGGTCGTCGACGGGGCCGCCCACGCCCGTTCTCAATGGGCCCGAGCCGCCTGTCGCAATCCCTGATGCGTGTGCGCACATGCGGGGAATTTTAGTCTTGATACTTTTAGCAATAGTACAAAATGTTCAAGTCAAGAATTATAGAATAGTTATTTCAAAACACTTAAAGGCGACGATAACCGACTTTTAATAATTTGATATGTAAAATCACGTCTAAAGGAGTAGTGTTAATGATTTGGAAAAAATATATGTTAAATTAGAGCTTTTTCTTAATAACTTAATATATGAATATTATAGATTATTATTATTTGTAAAGTTATGTCTGACGCGGATAAAAAACTGAGCATCACGCAAAATATAATCAATCGTATTTTTCTGAAACCTTCACCATTTCAAAGATTATTTATTTATTTATCTTTTAGTATACGTGTTTTATTAAAATACTTTTAGTTTTGTTTTATGTATAATAAATATAATAAATTAATAATGCGCAAATTGGGGATGGGTGAGTCATAATACTGGCTGGACGCATTTCGTGAGCTTAGTACAGAACACGCAAGCTAACAACTCAAGGTCATTGGCATGCATCTTAAGTTAAAATAAAATAAAACGATGTAGTGAAGAGATATTTGCTTTGGGGGGGACCCACAGAACAGCGCCGATTTTTAGTGGTCACCCGAGCCCAAGTCTGGCATGTACTTAAGTACCTATTAAAGAAATCATTTAAATTATTCCAAGTTAAGCTTTTACTTTAGTCGAAAGTGGTCTGTTTAAGATTTTCTATCAAATAGAATGCCAATGCCATGACCTAACCGACACAAATACTTTCAAATTTCGATACCATAACAATAGCCTCCTCAAAGTATCAAAACTCTAAGTCGCGCTACACCATCCGCGCCATCCAGTCTAGGGAAGTGATTGTTGTTTTAATGGGAACCATAATATTATAAACGGCGATAGTAGATGTAACCCGCCGTTGTGGCTGGATTTATTAACGCTTTGTGCTAATATTTCCTTTGATTTTGATTTATTTTTATGGTTATTTAAGATTTTCCGGCTTGTATCGTAAAATTTTGTGTTTATGTCCACGTAACCGTGGCCGACATTAGCTGAACTTCCTCTTTGACTACGCTTTGGGTTAATAAAACGAAAGAAGGTATACTACTTATCGGCCAGTCACCGTAGCCAAAAAAATGGCGTTAGGTCGAAAAAATTGCACTGTACTGGCTTTTTGGGATGTTGTTAGGATATTACCAATAGTGCTGGGGAGTTTTTTGCGCCACTTCTTCTTCCCAGCTAACGCACTAGGAAGTGGTGAAAGGTGGGCGTTTTGGGGGACTGTCTAATGTAATTTTGACGTTCGAAAAGTGTTGATTCTCAGCCTAGTTTGAGTAGATGACTTTTGATTTTTGTAAAACCCAGTTTGCAGCTTTAAAAGACGTGTGCTAACTGAGTGGTGCTCGAAAAACCTCGAAATTTTGGGACTTTTGTCAGGTTTTGAATTATATTTTTTACGTAAAATGACCAGTCAACAGTGGCACCGGTTACGGATATTTTTGTGGAAATCGGTTGTCATTGTATGGGCATGTGATGCAGAGGAATGGCGAAAATGCCGTGAGGATAGTTTTGAGTATGAATGTGGATGGCTATAAGAGTAGAAGAAGACCAAAGAAACGATGGGTGGACTGGACTACCGACATGTCGACTAATAGAGAAGTATGGAAGAAAAAAACATGTTGCGTCGACTTCATAAAAAATGGGATAAGGGCAGGAGAAATAATGAAAGCTCGCTGCCTAGCAATAGCCACTCAGTCTGCAGGCACGAAATTAGCGACGGCCGACCGATGACGACAGCGGAGCGGTGCGGGGCGATCTGGCAGCGGCCTAGGCGTGGGCATGAAACTGGTGGTAAAAAGAATACAACACTATTCTGGAACGAGCGCCTATCGAGTTGAGTGTAGTGTTCCTGTCGCTTGCGCTTGCGCGTCGCCACCATCACTCGATCGCTCGTTCTCACCCGTTTCGTACCCGTCACTTCAGAATGCTATGCTATTGTTTACGTCGCCGCCGCCCCGCGCCGCTCCGCTGTCGTGATCGCTCGGTCGCCGCTAATTTCGTGCCCGCAGACTAAGTCATAATATTACTTTACCGCAGTAGCTACCTCTTAGGTGACCTAAGTTAATCACTTGCCACAATATACGCACTTAATTGACCTGTAACCATATAACGTGATTCCTGCGGCAGCGGTGACGCACAGATTCATTGGTGCCTATTGATTTTGTAAACCACGTGCTAGGTTTGTTTTATAAACACTAATTGTAATAATATATAATGCTATCGGCCGGATTTCCTACGCTATGAGTGTTCATGATAATCCCTACTTCAAGTGAATGGATTACAAGTATTGTGACAGTTTTAGTAAACACATTCTAAAACTTTTAACCAATATCACAACTCTAAACAAATTAATTGACTGAGAGACTGGTGCCTGATATAGGTTTTTGGGAAAAACCTGTGCTACAGATCACCAGGCCCTCTCCACGGCTAGAATTAGTTTTTACAAAGATACCGTACAAGAGTCGAAGTTAAACAATATACGTAACAAAAATATAACATAATCAAAGAATAATTGATAATTAATTCCGGAATTCCCAAACGACATTTAACTTAGGGAAACTCGCTACAAATGCTACAATACATCTTATAGTGATAATCAGCATGAGACTTAATGATGACCCAACATTAAATAGAGTTTGAAAGAAAGAAAAGAAAGAAAATACATTTATTTAGCACAGAATAAAAGGCACAGAACACAACTTAATTATACTACAAGTAAAAAAAAGTTTGCGGACTCAGCCGTTTATGTCGGCTGAGTCCTTAGCTAAAACAATGAACCCAGTAATCATAAACACAGTACCACAAAACAGAAGTTAACAAGCGCAACTCTTCAAAATAAACTTGACAACATATTTAGCGCCACGACAACAACATAGACAAGTGAACGTGCACTATTGACACAAACAACAGGACGTATTCTATGCACTAAAGCAGCTATAGACAATCAATGAACATAAGCATAGACTATTATAGAAGTACCTATAGACGATTGAACATGCCAAGTGCCACACATGTTGGAGATTCAACAATACATTTATTAAAACATAACAAGTTGAAGCTTAGCTACTTAATTTAAATAATATTGTTTGACACTCGATTAAGTTTTGCTTGTCTGCTGTCAGCAGAAATAGCTTTGTTATTGTTATCAAAGACATACTTATGTTTAGTTCGGTTATATATTCAAAATGGCTGAAATCTTCCTTTTGTTAATGAATTTGGCATTTATGAAGACCCTGACCCTGTAACTGTGACATTATGACTATAGAGGTAGGTGCAGGTTTGTGTGTATGTCATGGTTTGCTCATGGGGTAGCCTAAAAATTACAAATCAGTCAAATAGAAACCTTTATAGTCGGTAAAAAACTTTGCGTATTCCAAGAAAAAACTATTCTGTAATAGTTAAACGCCATTGCTAACGTATAAAAATTCCAGATAAATAAAAAAACTATTCTTGTACTGAACTACCAAGCACCGATAAACAAAATTCATCCAATAAACGCGAGTCGTAAATATAACATCAAAAGCATACTCTTTGTAACATGTAACAAACTAATAAAACTGCTGTATCCACCATTTTTCGCAATGCCAAGAACGTTCACAAAAATATCTCTGAAAACGTTTTTCATCTGCGAAAAACCAATCTGAATTCTAACCACGAAAATCAATCGGGATTCGTAGGTTTATGGCCGACTGAAAAAATGGGCTCAGAGAGAACAAAAAGTATAATAAAAAGGGGTTTTTGTTAGACTAGAATAAAGAGAATTGGTTTATTGTTGTCTGGATTGTTCGGGCTAGATATACCTTTTGTAAAGAAATATTTTAAAGTACAAAATAATGGAAAACAGCTCAGATCTTTCTTTGAGAAGCTAATAAATCGAAGAAAGGTTTTGTTGTGCCATGTCCTGAAAATAGCACCCTAATTGCACAACACACTTTTAATCTCACAATCCAAAAGATATTGAAGGGGATTGCTAATCCATTCCTTTATATGTTTGAAGAGTCAAGCTCATCAGCATAAAAAACGCAATGAATATTGTTGAAATGTCAAAATGAAAGAGATTGCCATTGTACGTTTATTACGTAATTATACCGCTGGTTTTCTTGGCAGTCCAGCACCTGTCTACTTTGACTAGTGGAGAAGGTATGACCATAACAATTACACAATTTCACAAAAACAACAATTTATTTTCGTCCATCAATAAATTGCCAGTGAAAAGGTAGGCAGTATCTGCACGATAACTACAAAATGATAAGTATGTACGTAAAACATTATTCACTTTCAATAATATATTAAACTGCTCAATACATTAAATTAACACACAATGATAATTTTTAATGAAGTCAATTGAATATATAAATTAAAATATATACTTGATAAGGCAGTAACGATTCGGTATAAAATACAGCATTGTTAATCAAACATTACCGACCTACTATTTGAACAGGAAAAATGATGTTAAAACGCTCCAATGCATAATCAAACAGTTTTGTAGAATAGAAGTAATATATTGTATGACTAAAAAAAATATTTACCATGTGGTTTTATAATGGAACTACTAGGAAACGTAGGAGTTAATAAGTCACAATTGAGTTCTAGGCAAGCGTAGGAACATCGTCAGTTATCATTGGAGTTGTGGTCAAACGAGAACCTACTACTAATTACTGTTAGCTAGTAGCTAAAAACTACCTAGTATTTAGCTTAAAACGTACGTTGGTAGCTAAAAACTACCTAGTTTTTAGCTACTACCCGAAAGAAGTTTCTGTCCGCGTGAAATTTATTGTTCAAACATAAAATATATCCTATGACACTCGCAATACTATAGGGCTCAGTCGCAAAATTACCACTTCTCAAAATGCCTCCCAGACGCAAAATGTCCATTTCTCTGTAGCTTCTCATTAGTGAAAGAATTTTCGGAATTGAATCAGTAATTCCGAAGATTACGCCCTACATATACAAACTCACAAAACCCCTTTGTAATATCGAAGTATAGATATAAATAATTTTTAACAGACAACAAGACACGCATAATTTTACCCAGGGAATATCTTCTCACTACTAAGTCATACAAGCAGAGCGGACAAACAATAAAGAAATAGAAATTAAACATCAAATTACGTCTGCCATTAATACTACCCATATCCATAAATACAAATTATGCCCGAATCCCACGTGGCTATAACCATCGCCCACTATTTGCTTGCCCCACTGACGGTATCACAGATGTTGGTAAATATTTGAAAAAACAATCTAAAATATGTGTGTGATGGTTTTGTCTCTTCATAAATATGACTGACATTTATGTTATTTATGATCTATGATTTCCCCATGTTTGTGTGTCTTATAATAAGGTGAAAAACTACAACTATAGTTGATATTTATGTGTCCCACAGCACAAACATAAATTACTATAGTTTGACCGAGACAAGTGTACTGCACCTTAGATATGCGCGGCGAGGCGGGGGGCAGCGTTGACGAATGAGCGGCGGGACGCCGTGAGCGTTGACGAATGAGCGGCCTGCACTGCCCCCTGTCTTGCCGCGCATACCTAAGGCCCGGTACAGCGGTCTCGGTTAAACTATAGCTTCTGCCACCAAGTTCGTCGGCGTATTTGAACATAAAATATATCCTGGGGCACTCGGTAATAGTAGCTTTCAAGATTTTTTTTGTAGGTAATCGAATGAGTACTTCCTTTAGAAAACTTAATTTAAACCAATACCTTTAATTCTTTATAATATTATAGTAGATTCAGTACTAATTTGTAAGATTTCTCAATAAAATAATCTGGAGGACAAAAAAGCGAGGTGAGTAATTGTCTCGTAATAGGATGCAGCCCGGAAAGTGAAAACCAAATTGCAATTTGGCAGACGCCTTTGACTGACTTGAATTCAAATGCAATCCAGTTTTCTCTCATAGTCTTTTTGTTGCTTTAACAATGTACTTAGTACGAAATTACGAATACATAGGATGGTTTCGGTACAAACTTGTGAGCTGCCAGATAGGCATAAAAGCAAAATAAAATAATAATCCGTAACTCATAGTAGATGAACAGTTTAAGTACAACCGGAGACGATGACGGTTACGGCAGTAATCATGTCATTTAATATGTAAGGTCCCAGCTAGGGAGCTACTGCAGTGTTAGTGTCGCTATTTATATGCCATGATTCGCATGTCAGCCAAGGTTAGCTTATAATTTGCTGCACCAGAAGATAGTGTTTCCCTGCCTCCTGATAAGTACACCTTTTAAAGATAGAAAGAAAATACGTTTATTTGCGTTAAACATAACACAAGACAGACACAAAACAGAAAAGAACTAGTTGGGGGATAATATGCGTCACATCCACGCAAAACGGCCATTGCTCAGCATATAATCTTCTGATAGATTTATTTTTATTATTTTCATCTATAAAGTTATCGAGTACATTTTTAAATATTTTTATAAAAATCATTAAAAGATCATTCTCATCTTCAATCACTCATCATTCATTCATCATCAATCATTATTATAATTATTTATAGATTATTTCACACAAATTCTGTTCCGCTTTTGAATAATAGGTATGTGCTAGTGTTTATCTGGATTCTGGACTACGGGGGCGGGACATTAAGTAAGTCCTGAAAGGCACAATTTCACTTCCCCAGTCCCCTTTTTTTTTTTTTTGAGGGTGGGAAATCGTCAAATGACTTCTCCCGCTCTGGGCAGAGCGAGAGGGTGTGTCAGACTTTTACTGACTAAAACCCACCCATGTTCCTTCCGTTGCGGACAAACCCGCAACCCCAGCAGACAGTGGTCTTTCGACCCCGTCAGTTGGTGCTGACATCTCTTTGAGGCGCGCGTGGAACACAACGCGCCGTCGACACGGGCCTGTCGGTCGATTCTGTAAAAATATTAACGTGAAGCTTAGGTGAAGTGAGCGTGAAGTGAGCTGTCACTGCCACAGAATCGACCGGCAGAATGCTAGGGATTAACACTATTGACAGCTCACTTCACGCTCACTTCACCTAAGTTTCACGGTGATATTTTTACAGAATCGAACGGCTGGTCCTTATCGGACGGCGAGCTGCCCATTGCTCACATAAACACTTCCCCAGTCCCCTACTGTTTAATAGCGAAGTTTATATTAGTGCTCCAAATTCTTATTATTTAAAAATATTGTTTACATGGCCAGAATTTTATATTTTTGGCTACCATAAACTCAAAACATCTACGCAATTCAAATAACCTCCACAATATGTAAAATACGACCTATCCCACTTTTATCGTAACTACGTCGTAAATTATAATGTCATACGATGTTAAAAGGAACGCCTACTTTATCGTACGTACCTACGTTAGTATTCGAGGCGATGATAAACAAAGAATCAATGTGATTACGTGACCTTGCCGATTAGCGAATTCATTAACACAGTCTTGACTTACTGAACTTTGACATTATCGCGATTATAAAAACAACAATCGCTTTCAAACAATATTCGGACATACCGAATATTTGTGGGTTTTTAACATAAGCATATTTAATATCCGTTGTCCACATTGACAAATTATTACGACTAGACCTGCCAGAAACCCCTTGGTAAGATGAGCCGATCTTTTAGCCGAGATTTCTGTAAAAATGTGACCTAAAAATGTAGGTGAAGTGACCTTGAAGTAAGCTGTCAGTACTTCGGTAGTGTCAATCCCTAGCATCAGACGGAATGACAGTTCACTTCAGTTAAGTCGTCAAGGTCAGATTTCTACAGAATAGCGAGACGAGAAACAGTTTCGTGATTGTTGGGTCTCTTTTGTTTTAGATTGATAAACAGGCTCATGATTGAAAAATACCTTCACTTCTATCATCGCCTATGAACAGCTGCAGCCACGAAAGGACTTGCCGATGCCTCTTTAAAACTACATTGACAGGCAATTTCACTAGCCAACCAACATATCAACCTGCCTAGCCTTTTCCTAACTATATTGGGGTCGGCTTCTAGTCCTACCGGACGCAGCTGAATACCAGTATTTTACATGAAACGACTGCCTATCTGACCTCTACAACCCAGTTACTGGGTAACCCTATACCCATTGATTGATTGTGATTGTCAGAATTTTGGGTTTCTGACCACCCGAAACGACTGTCATAGATCTACGAATGAGAGCCGGGACCAACGGCTTTGCGAGGCACCATACCAACCGTACTCTTAAAGTTAACACAGCAAGGGTTTGCATTAGTAGTAGTACAGTAATAGGTACAGTGGCACTTAATCCCCAAACAAAACCTAACGCAATTACTACTAAACACTACATTGTTTTTCGTCCTGAACAGAAAGCAATCAAACATGTAATTTACCTCCATGAGGTGAAGGAAGATATCGTGAGAGAAATCGACACGTTCCAAGTTGTAATGAAGACTAAACTGTGTAATGACACAAGAAAGGTGACGGGTGAAACAGGCTTTTATGTTGATTAGAATCGAAACACGGAAACGTGCTGGAAAACATGATTGACAGCACAAACTTTGAACTGAAGGAAGCAATAAATATACACTTTTAGACTTAATTTGGTTATTAGCGCTTAGTTGTGTTTTGTTGTGCTTAGTTGTGTTGTGTTTTTGTTTTGAATCGTTGTGAATGTATTTCTTCTTTGTTACCATCGATATCAGAGGAACCAACTTTATATGAAGATTTCAACACGATGACTGACAGAGGAGACTAATATATTGATATTAGTCTCCTCAAATCATGTTCCACCGCTGATGCCGAGCATAAGCCTCCTGGATCCTTTTGTGCCATGCTTCGCTGGTCTGTGCGAGTCTCATCTAGGTTTTCCTCTTCAAGTGGCGATTCTCAAATGGTAGGACGACGAACGATGCACCCTGGGCAGTGAGCCTCGTTATCACCTTGGCGACTGTTTTTAATTTTTTGCGGTTTTTCTTAGAGTAGTTCGTGTCGATACGATTGAAGAGAAAGAAAAAGTTAGCTAACGCTACCTAAAATATTCCTACTAGCGAATGACGTCACTGAAACGTCATTTATGCAAGTAAGTTGGTGTGTTTTCCTACAGAGCGTTTTTTGACACCGTTCAAATCAAACCACGCAGCTAAAATTTTCATGACGGCCGTCACTGCGGCCGTTCTGTGACGGCCACCGCTTTTCTAGAAACCGTAGTTTTTAGGACTTGAATATTTTACGAACTTACTTCGCTTTCTTTGTTTAATCCGTCCATCATGTGTTCCATGATGTGTGTCCCATATCCCTCTCTTGACATTTTCATTTTGTCAAGGTTTCGATAAAGTGGGCAATCGAAATGTTACCGTTACGTACTAACATCAAATATATTTAACTAGTGACCGGTTTTTTGCCATTTTTACTGCTTGTCAAAACATGGAGATTTCTTTATTATAACATAACATTACTCCTGTAATCCCGAAGGGTTAAGCAGACGTGTAAAGAAGTTCATATCTAACCAGTTTCAAAACAAAATCCCGTGAACATGATGACCACATCTGATACCGGCCCGGTTCCTTTTAGGCCCGGCCTTTATCAGTTTATGAAAATAATTATATTTATAAGTTGAATAGTACTATTCACAGGCTGACATGTTGTCATAGTGACAAATTATTGTATTTTGACACTAACAAGTTTATTAGTGGTTTTAAGTTAACTCAGAGAACTTTATCTCTGTCTTGGGAATGTAGACATATGATTGCTATGTTGATAGCATATAATATTAATGAGGTTATAGCTAATATAACAGATTGTAGTATTAATGACGAGTCTATGTTGTCTAGTTATACTAACAACATAGTGATTAATTATGAATCATCATGTTGTACGAAGGAGTATCCACCTATAATACCAACATCTTTGGAGGCCACTACCAGTCAGATAGGGTATTCTCTTACTGCTGGAATTCATTCAGACATTCTAGACTCTTCAGTTGTAGTTGTGGAGGTCACTCCTGATAACTTTTTAAACTAGTAAGTAAGACAACAGAAGTTACCCCTTCAAATTACCAATTATTATTAGAGAATAATAAAACGGTATCTTCTGGCAATATTACACATAGTAATATTAATAAAAAACCAAAGGCGGGGCAACATACTTTAAAATTATTCAATCAAAATATCCAAGGTTGCTCTTCCAAATTACTGGAAATAGAATTGTTTTTAGAAAATACCAAGTTTGATGTCATTTGTATAACAGAACATTGGTTAAAAGATCATCAAGTAATGTCAATTAACTATGAAAATTATTGTGTAGTTAGCCATTTCAGCCGAAAACGTATGATACATGGTGGGTCATTAATATTAGTTAAAAATTCAATTAAATCGAAAGAACGAAAAGACATAATCGGACTGTCTGTTGAACACACCATAGAATTGTCCTGTGTTGAGCTTGATAAGCATGTTATAGTATGCGTATACAGACCTCCAGGTTACCAGAATCTATCTATTTTTGATTCTGTAATGGAAGATGTGCTAAAGAAACTTAGTGTTAGTAGTAAGTCAATAATCATATGTGGTGATTTTAATATTAATTTATTAGAAAATAACTCTAATACTGTCAGACTATTAAGTCTTTTTAGGTCATTTGACTTGTCAAATGTTTTTATTGAACCAACTCGAGTAACAGCTTCTTCTGCGACTTGTATAGATAATATTTTTTGTAATTGTGATTACTTACATAAAGAAATTGTAAATAAGTTGCCATCTGATCACAGTGGACAAACAATAACATTTTGTTCCTACATGCCTTTACATAAAATTCAAATAAGGTTTAGGCCAATTACATGTAAAAATTTAGATAAATTAAATAATTCTTTGGCAAGTAAATTATGTGTTCAGAATTTTAATAATATATGTGACCCAAATGAGTTCTACGCCGAGTTCTTTTCACTATTAAATGAGCAATTTATTGACACTTTTCCACTAAAGACTAAAACTATTTACACAAAGTTCTTATTTAGTGATTGGGCGACTCCAGGTATTCGTAAAAGTAGGGAAAAACTTTTTGAACTTTATGGCCTAAAGCAACATATTAATAATACAAGCTTTCATCAACATGTTGCAAAATATTCAAAAACTTTTAAAAGTGTGTGCAAAATGGCTAAAGCTCTTTACATTAGCAATAAAATAAAATCAGCTGATGATAAAATAAAAACTACCTGGCAAATAATAAATAATGAAACCTGTAGGAAAAAACAGCGTAATACTGAATTTAACTTACAGACTACACATGGCCCTATCAACTCAGATGTAGAAATAGCTCAGGAATTTGAAAACTTTTTTGCTAATATTCCCCTTAAAACTACGGAAACTTTAAATTCCTCACCCACGCTTTCTGCTGCCTTACTTAGGAAAAATGTAAAGTCATGCCCTTTGGAGCTGAGGTTTCAGCATACAAACCCCCAGGCTGTTATAAAAGCTTTTAAAGATCTTAAAATTAAATCAACAGAAGATCTATGGGGAATGTCTGTAAAAGTCTGTAGATCTATCATCGAAACCATTGCGCCTTATTTAGCTTTCATATTTAACACCAGTGTAGACCAAGGAGTCTTTCCGGATCTCATGAAACACAGTAAAGTAATTCCTTTGTTCAAATCCGGTGATAGTAAGGAACCCAACAATTATAGGCCTGTGTCAATTCTGCCAGTTCTCAGCAAGGTGTTTGAAAGGTTGATGCTCAATCAAATGTTACGTCACTTTAATAAGAATTCCATCTTTCATGAACAACAGTACGGTTTCACCAAAGGGCGTTGTACCACTGACGCTGGTGTCACCCTCATAAAGAACATTTTTAACGCCTGGGAAGAAGCACACGATGCCATTGGAATCTTTTGCGACATCTCGAAGGCGTTCGATTGCGTAGACCATGAAACACATCTGCTGAAACTTGAGCATTATGGGATTAGGAATACAGCTCTTGATTTACTAAGGTCATACCTGAAAGATAGAAAAGTTAAAATTCAAGTAAACGGCGTAAACTCATAGGGGTCTGAAATGGCAATGGGCGTTCCTCAGGGTTCGATATTGGGTCCATTCCTCTTTTTAGTTTATATTAATGATTTACCACAATTACTTCAAAATCAACCTAAGATGGTGTTATTTGCAGATGACACATCGTTGATATTTAAAATAAACCGACGGTCACAAAATCTTGACGACGTTAACAGCTCTATTCTTCAAGTCCAAGATTGGTTTACGGTAAATAATTTGGTACTAAATAAAAAAAAACCAAATGCATTAGATTTAAATTACCTAATGTTAGAAGTAGCGAATGTGACATCATATTGAATGGAAAAAAACTAGAATTTATTAATCAAACCGTTTTCCTAGGAATCACGCTAGACGAGAAATTACAATGGGGACCTCATATAACAATTCTTGCGGGGCGGCTAAGCTCAGCCGCTTATGCTGTTAGAAAGATACGACAGTTAACAGATGTAGAAACCGCGCGTCTGGTCTATTTTAGCTACTTCCACAGTATTATGTCGTATGGCATTTTACTGTGGGGTCGGGCTGCTGACATTGAATCCATCTTTATTTAAATTTAAGAGAGCTGTCAGAGCCATTTATAATCTACATCGTCGCGAATCTCTCAGGGAACTATTTAAAAAGATTAATATTATGACGGTACCTTGCCAATTCATTTATGAAAATATTATGTATGTAAGAAAAAATCTACATATCTTTAATAAAATAAGTGATAGACATAATTTTAATACTAGAAATAAAGATAAAATAGATCAACCATTTTTCAGATTATCTAAAGTACATACATCTTTTATGGGGTACTGTGTTAAATGTTACAATAAAATACCTTGTGATATATTACAATTAAATGAAAGAAAGTTTAAAACTCATATTAAAAGTACACTCTGTAAACAAGCATATTACAAATTAGAGGATTATATCCAAGATAAGAATGCTTGGAAACATGCTGGTCCTGCTCCATAGGACAATTTAGAGTCTAGACAAAATCAAACTGGTTGCTTATTTAATTATGTATTTGTTATTTTTTATAACACTGATTTTACATTCTGTGATTTCTTGAACTCACACACTGACTTATTAGTATTACTTGTTAAAATGTTAGGAATATCGTATAATTTTGCAATGTTTGTAAATATGTGAGCACCATGTATCTGTCACATATTTAATTTATCTGTAATTGCTTTATTTTTCATTCTTTTTTACCTATCGCGGTATAGTAATCTTATTCTAGATGCATCGTCTTCACATATAATTATATAATTAATGTATGCAAAATATTGTAAAAACATTTTAAAAGAGTAACGGTGGAGTTTCTTGCCCATTCTTCTCCATACGAAAACTACCTTTTGGAAGGGGCGACTAGAATCAATTCTATTTTTTGTAAACTTGACGTTCATAAGTGCCTTTTATGTGCCTAATTGAAATAAATTGTTTGACTTTGACTTTGACTTTGTTCTATAACCGCCGAGCGCTGCAAGTAAGAATAGTCCTTACGGTGGTTAGACATGATTCTTTTTCTATCTATCTCCTATCTATAGTACACCCACATTTCGCCAGTTATGTGTGTGTGTTATGTGTTCTTTAATACATATATATGTAAGTTTAGTATTCATTGTAGTATACCCATAAAACTTCTGGAATAAATTCTTAAAATTATGAAGAAAACCGCATCAAAATTCGTCGAGTATTGTAGTAGAACAACACAGTCACACAGCCAGGCATGAAAAGTGATTTTAATTTATAATATATAAACACAATAGAATTACTGGGATTATATTTATTGGGATTGGCAACGGATGTGCCCAGCTCGGGCCTACAGGTTTAGTTCTGGGCAGATTTCCAAACTACAGGCTGCGCTTCTGAAAACCAATAACGCTTTGCTTGGCCGAAGTTTCAAGAGAATGTTTCCAATATATGTAGAAACTAGTCTCAAGTGCTTCTTTGGCACGCAGAACAATTCTACTTATCCTATATGGCCATTAGCGATATGTGATGATGCTTCGAACTCTGCCAAAAGTGGTTTCTAGCACTTAGCGTTTTGTTACTCTGGATTAGGTCTAATTAATTATGAATTAATCATTGATTTGTATTAAATTAGGCTGACAATTTTACTATAAACAAATTTGACGTCACACCTCATATAATGGCTCCATTTAGGGAAAAATCACAGAGTGGATAGCAAATGGATTTCTTATACAGAGAATTTAAATTATTGCTACGCACGGTGCTTTTGACGGTCATTCGCAAAGTTCCCGAGAGTAAACAAGCCGTGCATTGAAAGTTAAGCCTTGGTGTAGGGCGTTGCTGAAGAAAACAGTTTATTTAGGGCATGAATGGAGTTTATTTTGAAACTGCAGCGAACAGAAAAGAGGAAACGAATTAACCAAGTCACTTTTAAAGCCGACGTGCCTTTATAAATATATGCATAAGATATATCACTTCATTAGTTATTCTCTCCAAGATACAGATACACGCGCCTAGGCATTCGAAAACATGCAATAAATCAGTCTCATGCACACTATGACGCGACAAGAGGAATGGACGTGTATTTATAGAGAATTTGTCATGTCATTGATTCGTATGCGAGGTAGAAATAACGTATAAATAGTTTATAATCTATATGATTGTTATCATTATGCTGACGAGTAGGTGCGGGCTTGAAGTATTGCCTACGGGCCATTTCCTCAAGTGCAGGATAGGTACTAAGGGATTACTCATGACACTTAAGCAGCGCATTCACCATCAAACTTGAATGATGTAAAACCATTAGTCATTGCAATGTAACTCTTATCTCGTTGTTAAAAAATATAAATCAGAATGATTGCCGTGAGTTTGATAAAACTCTCGACAATCATTCTAATTTATACTTTAGGTTAGCAGTTGCTCTGATAATTTTTTGTGAAGAAAGTGTGTCAATGGTCGAAATTAGTGCATGAAGCACTAATTTCGACCATTGACACACTTTAAAGGGATGGATTAAAAGAAAGATGATTTTGGTCATTAAAAAGTCTAGTCATTTTGTAGTCGTCATACTTTTGCAGCATTTATCAATGACAAACCCAAAACCGACTTGCCAAAGCCCAAACGCAACAAAAACGGTATTTAAAGCAGGTGTCCGTAAACCCTTTATTTTTCTTTGTCATTGAGGTAGGCACTAAGCACCTAGGTACTAAGCACCTCAATGCCACATGGGACTTCATTTAATAATGTGACAACTGTCGTGCGCTATACAAATAGGAGCGCCTCTACGCTACCATAGAGTAAGAAATCAGCAGAAATCAAAAAGTATAAAAGCGAAACTCTTGTACATTTATTATTAAAAGTCGCAGCATCATGCTGAGCCTTTTGGCCTTGCACAGGACTTTCTGCTTTTATTTTAATTTTAGCATATTTTTATTTTTATTGTGTTTTTTTTCTATTTATGTTTCAATGAGTGAGTTTTAGTTTAATTTGAGATCTCTTGTGCTTGTCTCAATAAATACTTTTCCTTTCTTTCTTTATTTCTTTCTTTCACAGTCAGGGAAATGGATTGTTTGGCAAATATTGATTAGCAATTTAGATTGTAGGTTTATTCGAATCACAACTGTCATTCCTTGACGTATGAAATGACAATAACACGGAAATATTTCGTAGTGTGACAACCTGCAAAAAAATACACTTCGGTGACTGTGAAACACTCATTCGTCATTTATATTATTTATTAACGTCGACTTTTTCATCAAATAGATTCGTTCGAATACGTTTGGCTGGAGTTCATTGAAGCGACGTCGATCGTGTTGGTGTAATATCACCATAACCATATACTTATACAATCGTGACTGCGTTGAACGTATAAAACGCTGTCAAACTATAGACATTTATAATGCTTGATTGCGGTCTGCGGAGCGGGACTGTCCCTTCTGTAAATTCTTATTCCATGACACTACTAGGAAATGGGTCAGTGACACACTTCCGACGACACAATAGTAAATTGCTTCCCTTGATGATATATGGATGTGAAGCAACTGGTTAATGCAATTAATATATTAACAATGGATGTTACTGACATAATTGAGAACGTGTTACAAGTAATAGACAATAGATCTTTAAGATCTGTCGGTCGATTCTGTAAAAATATTAACGTGAAGCTTAGGTGAAGTGAGCGTGAAGTGAGCTGTCACTGCCATAGAATCGACCGGCAGGATGCTAAGGATTAACACTATTGACAGCTCACTTCACTCTCACTTCACCTAAGTTTCACGGTGATATTTTTACAGAATCGAGCGGCTGTTCCACAGTTTTACTTCGATTGGCACCCTCTGTCAGAATAACTCTTTTAATGGAATTCACGGGTGTCATCGCCGAGAGCGACCTAGGAAGCGTGATGACTTGTGCTCGGTTCCTATAAACAAAACGAATCGCTTTGTTTACCAATAGTTACTGTTTTTATTGCCAAACTGGGCATATACGGATTCGTAAGCTTATTTTACCTGTGATAGCTATTTCCATATGAGTGGGTCACTATCTCTAGTCTACTATGCAAAACTGTGAGGTCTTTGCTTCGTTATTGGTAAAGATACACCAATAATGGACTGTAAATTATAGGAATTGGGCATTAGAGTCGTTTATGGGAGATT
Source organism: Agrochola lota (assembly GCA_947364205.1). Lineage (NCBI taxonomy): Eukaryota > Metazoa > Arthropoda > Insecta > Lepidoptera > Noctuidae > Agrochola > Agrochola lota. Next base: position 18,987,873 of record OX376228.1, read on the forward strand.
GAACACACAGGGACGAATGGAAAGCTATGGGTGAGACTTTTGCCCAGTTGTGGGACAAAACAGGTCGAAAAAAAGAACGATAAGTGGTGAAATAGCTCCATTCTAAAAATAAACCAATACTTGAGAACAAAGATGCACTTCCATAGCCAGCTATACTAATCAAACTTTTAAGTGTCTTCTAGGTGAATAAGTGCGAATTCCACAGAATTCAACGGCGTTTTACTTTAAAATCTAGAACATATAAGTAAGTTTGTATATGTACGAATGTAATTGCGTAACTGTGATGTTCTGTGAAGTCTGTTTAGCGTCTGTAAATCAGCTTGTGAAATGCTCACGGTATTTTAAGATGGGTGAGGTACGTTTCCATTGAAACTTCCGTTACGAGAGAATTAAGAATTCAACTTAGGTACGTCACGAGAAAATTAAGAGACTTGCCTTGGGTGTAGTGGTCGCACGAAAGCGTGTCTGCTGAGTTCGGCATTGCTGAGTTCGAGATCAGTCAACGGCATAAGGCTCGCACCTGTTATTATAGGAAACCTTTTCTATGGTATTCAGGCATGATGTATGGATTATTGTAAAGGTAAACCGAATATTCTACAAATATTCAGCTATGAGATATTAGTACCCTTTAGATGTCACGTTATCAGTATGATGCTAGGTTTTAGATAACTAGATAAGATAAATGCTATGATAGGAATGACTGACATTGCTGATTATACTGTTTGATCTATTTGAGAGTCTTTCTAGATATACTAGAAACCTTATCACATACATTCATCAAATAGAAAATAAGATGGAGTGTTCAACTGTAAATTATATTTATGTAGTATGATTTAGCTTATATTACAAGTACAACTCATACAGAAAGTCTAAATAACTGTACATAACTTTCAACGCAACATTGATTACTGGCTAGTCTGGCCACTCCTAGGTGAACCGAAAGCATGAAATAACAGCATTAGTTTTACAATTTTCAATCCAGTGCAGCGCAGTATTCGAATAGAGCAGCCGCCGAATTGTTCAAATATCGATCCATTGTTACTGGATTCAAACGCTGGATTGAAATTCTGGATCAATGTAAATCAGTCATAAGAGACAATGTTTCTTTTGCGCATCTTCATCCGCCATCTTTCCATTTTGCGTGAGACAGTGGCCACAAACCACGGGTCGCTTCCACGTGCTGTTTCGTTTTACAACTTTTTAATTTACGTCACAAGAGGTGCTTACTCGCTTAAATTTATGATTCGCTCAAAGAACCACTTAAAAATTTTACGCTGAGTACAAGTAACACGTAGTTTTAGGGAATTAACTGTAATATAGGTTTAAGTAGGAGTTCAGGGGCGTTTAGAGAAGGTGTTAGAATGTTGGTATTTTGTCGTTTTTATGGTGATATCCCATAATTCTTTACTCTTTGATCATGTGTGTTAATGCTTATAGGGTAGGCAGAAACTACAGAACGATCGCAGGTATGTATCAAAGAAGGTAATTTTCGGAAATATGTGTGTTTGCTCAAAAACGTATGTAAGTACCAATCTATTATTTCAAGAACCAATTTACAAGAACGCAGATATCGCTACCAATTTATAGGAAGTAAATAGGTATCTTAATTGTAACCTGTACTGGATAAAATGTGACTTAAACCACAGAGTAGTACAGATGGCACACTCCGTAAAATCATTTAAATAAAAAGTGATTATCATTTTTTTTCCAACTGAACAGCTGTGCCGCTGGGAAGTTTGTTGCGTCACTTCTTGAATTTTGACGTTCGAATAGTGCTGATTCTCGTTTCTCTGATTCTCCTAGTTTGAATAAATGACTTTTGAATGTTAAATTTTGGATTTTGAACATATTATTATTATTTTTAGTTCATTAGCGTATATATTATGTAAATATTTTCTTGTGTAAAATGAACAGAATAATAAATTATAGTGAAGAAATCATCATTTCCACCATGCCTAGTCGTGACCCGCCTCTCTTTATTGAACATTATTAATTTACAAACCTATCATACTAACGTTATGCCAGTAAATTGTAAAACATCGTTGCAAAACTAGTAATATACGCTTATGTACATATAACTTACGTAAAAGCACACTTTGGCATTACGTAGGCTAATAATATGTGTTATCGCATTTGTTTCAGAAAGGAAGAGGTTCTATTTTCGCCTGTAGGTTCTTTTTTTATGTATGTCCATCGACATTTTCTTCAGTTATGGACCGATTTTGAAAATTCTTTTTTCATTTGATAAAGGAAGCTTGCGCGGTGGGTCTCATATAAATTTTATTGACTTTGCTGGGGTAGTTTTTAAGTTAGCTTCAATAATACGTGTCTATGTGGACGATGTTAGAATAACTTCCTGTCACTTTTATTTACACAGCAGGTATTCGAATTTGTGTGAGGTAGGTTCCACAACTAAGAAGTCGGTGCCAAAATAAGAAAATTCAAAACCAAGGACGCCTCGAGGGAGGAGGCAAGGATTCCCCGAAGGGTTAGGTAGAGGTGTACGTATTAGGGCACCCACATTTCGCCAGTTATGTTTAAGTCCAATGTAATAGGGGGCGACACTGAGAAATTCCAGATAAAAAAGCCCAATAACACTGCCCGACCCTGGCATCGAACCAAGGACCTCATGCTCAGCAGTAACGTGTGTCAAATAGACCAATGAGGCAGTCAACAAAATAATATTTAGAAAAAAAATTACAGCTCGTACTCCTGAAAACGACTTAGAATTTTTGTTACTATGGCTCGCAAAAGCTGCCTCATCCTAAATTCCTAAGGGCACGTCTTCCTTACCATTACTGCGCCACCCGGTCTACTACTTGATTTGCAATGGCCTCTGTAGCCCCATGAAACATGAGGCTCCAGGAGCTAGTGCAAATCTTGGGGTTCATTCGATTTATCGTGTCTGGTTAAACCACGCTGGGATCGATGCATTTCATTAATTCGTTTATAACGTGGGTAAGGTATTGACTAATTTTTTTTGACATTTTCTAAATGCCTTTATAACGATATTACATAAGCATTATCTAAAGCTAACATTAAAATATTATGCTGTAGGCTATCATCGATTATTAGAAAGTTATCTAATAATAATATGCAAAATAAAGTTAGGCAGCAATTTGCAGAATTAATAGTCGACCTTCAATAGTAATTGATAGGCTGGGCACAGAACGACAATTAATATGATACAATAAACTAACAGACAAAATGTTCTACCTTCAGGCTTTATTTCCAAGTGACACGATAGAGAAGATGACGAAAGTCTTTTTCTGGATCATACCAAATAAACCTACCACGAAAAAAATTGCGAAAGGTTTTATTTAAAAAAAAGTTTTATTTTTTATTTAACACTTACGACTCTAACCACTTTTCATAGAACTGATACGCCATGCCGCCATACATATTGGAAGTGAACTCTCCGGGAGGGTTGCCGGCATTACGTTTGCGCTAAAGTTAACCATCGCGGACGGTCAACAGTATTAGGTTTAAAACCGTGTTATAAAACACTGTAAAATTGTGTTTTCAGACGTTCTTGTCGCTATACGTAGTTTCCAACATTTTCACGCAAAAACTACTGAACAGATTTGGATGAAATTTGGCACACAGATAGTTTATACGGGTGTGTTTTCACGGGATCGAGACTTATACGGGAAACTTGCGGAACTCTGCTAGTATAACGATAATATCGTCTAGGTGAAAAGAGAACAATTTACTTTCAAAAATAATTTCACTCCGACCACTTTTACCCCAACAATGGACTAAACAATCGATAAACTAGAGCGAACGCCTGAACAAATTGATTGTTACAAAGTATAACAAGGTACCTAACTGTAGAACTGACCTGTTCCGATTCGCAACTAATGTACAGTTTTGGCAGCGTCTCTAGTTCAAGTACAATCAGTGGCAATGCCAAGGTTGGCACGCAAATGGTACGTGTGAGCAAATTGCAAATCATTGGCAGATACAGTGTTATGTTTTATTGCAACGGGATTTGTTTGTTTAGAATGTGCGTCAGAGTGCCTGTTTGTTGTTATAGAAAACAGTAAATAATCGCTTTCTGTTATAAATAATATATTATCTTCTAGCCTCTTCTAGCAAGCTGAAGTGGTAATGGGCCGGCCATATTAGCCGTAGAATCGATGACTGTTGGGGTAGACGTGTTCTTGAGTGGAAACCGCGAATCGGCAAACGTAAAGTAGGACGCCCTCAGGCTAGGTGGAGCGACGATCTTCGCAGGATGGCTGGTAGCGGCTGGATGAGAGTTGCCGAGAATCGAGCAGAATCGCGTGCAATAGGAGAGGTTTAGAGGTTGTCCAGCAGTGGACTGGCTGTAGGCTGATGATATCTTCTATCTTTGTCTTACTCTGTTTAAGGATTACTTTTAATTAAACAATAGACGACGTAAAGCTGGACACGTGTTTCACCCCTCGACGAGGCATCCTCAGGATGGCGATTGACTTGTTCCGAACCCGGACCCGAGCTTGACGTGTCAACTCGTCTATTGTATTTTATAATGGATTTCCGCAAAGTCACGGCTGAGTCAATTCACTAGGATTACTTTTGTCTGTTTCGATAGATTCTTTTCATAAATTAAGAAATCTGACATCACAATATTTGTTAGCCGACATGTCATTTAGCGGGCACAATTCCAGGCACGATCCAAATCTTGTTTATATTTAAATATTTATCAAATGGGTGATTGTTTCTTCGTCCGGTTGACCTTGAACACTACGCCAAAATATCAGTTCGACAAACTTTTCATGTACTATCGAAGAACTTTATATCTAAGCAGTTTGAAAACAAAATCCCGTGAACACAATGACCACAACTGTTACCGGCCCAGTTTTATAGCTGCCGAACGCTGCAAGCAGAAATAGTCCTTATGGTGTATAGATATGATTTTTTTCGATATAAATATAAACTCACGCCCTCACTCTATTGGGGTAGGCTGGAACTACATAACGCCACGTGCTACGATCCATTATTAAATCATAAAGCTCCCTAATTGCGTAATACACGATCAATCAGAATCTGAATCATTTTGAAACAGATTACTAATCCATTGCTTCATAAGTTCGAAAAAAAAATCAGCTCAAGCACGTAAATCACGCAATGAATGTTGTTGAACTGTCAAAATAAAACAGATTAGTCGTAATCGTTTACCGAAAATGTGTTGCGTAATTAGATAGCTGGTCTGGTAAATGTACTGTCTTGTTTACCTACAAAAATGTGGACAACGATAACCACTCTTACTATCTAAATACCAATACTAAACATATCATTACCATCATAAAAATAATCGATCATACGCTCACACAATCGATTGAGAATCGATACAAATTAATCGAGACATACGTAATACCAAAAGTGAATGTACGATTAGGTCGTATGGCGATAGTTAATGAGTTCTGTATGCAAATAAGTGAATATCTAGGCTAGATTGTGTTAACATTGCCCTGTTCGTTAGGTAACGAGTTTCGATCGATAACCAATCGAGTTGTCCTGCTAACGGGTTGTTTGACTGATAAAAAAACGGCCAAGTGCAAGTCGGACTCGCCCGCAAAGGGTTCCGTACCACCTTACAATATTTAACTTTTTTTTTTTTTTAAATGCAGGTAAAAACACGTTTCTTGTTTGTTTAACTTTATTTAATTTTTATAATTGGTGTTATAGACATGTACTTTGTGAAAATTTCAAGTATCCACCAATTACGGTTCAAAAGATACAGCCCTGTGACAGACAGACGGACCGACGTACAGCGGAGCCTTAGTAATACAGTCCCGTTGACACCCTTTGGGTACGGAATCCTTAAAAGATGTGGTTAAATTATGATGCAAGGTTTTTCGTGTTTAGTTTCATAAGTGAGGACGAGTCTGAAGCAAAGCTTTGGAAATATTGAGAAGGCTTTCTTTCTAGGTCTGGACTTGTGCCCGGTTGATGGCAATAGGCTGGCCTATTAAACATAACTGACACAAATGAGGTTGTATTATAGGAATTCCTCCGCCTAACCCTTCGGGGAATACAGGTGAGATGTTATGTTTACTTGAGCATACAAACTGTATTTTTTTTGCATTTATTCCACTTGAGGAAGGAAAGCAACGCAACTCCGCCGAAGGATTCACAGGCGTAGATTGACTGAGCCAACTGGCTGCGACGTCGTAAAAAGATGCCCATCCGTAGATAATTAACACCCGTCTCTCCACTATTCCAATGCTTACTCTAGGATGCATATCCGGTATGGCTCTCAAATCCTTCCTTATCCTAAGGGCATGTATTCCTTACCATTACCAGCGCCTCCCGGTCTACTACTCGATTTGCAATGGCCTTTGTAGTCCCATGAAACATGAGGCTTCATGGGCTAGAGCAAATCTTGGGGTTCATTCGATTTATCAAGTCTGGTTAAAACACGCTGGGATCGGTGCATTTCATTCATTCATTCATTTATTCCGCTTGAAGAAGGAAATGCTGAAAGAAAAAAGAATATCAGCCATAGATTGAAAACTTATCACTGCAAAAAGCAATCATTGAATGTTTGGTACAGCTGAAATAAAGATGAAACTAAATGATACTAATTATGTATTAAAGGACGACAGTAGAGACGAAAGATATAAAACATACCAATAATCTAGAAGTTTTGAAGACGATTACAGTTATGTTTCATTCAAGTAATGTTCAATTCAAGTCTCATTATTGACCAGCGGATTATTTTTCATGAAATTCAGTACGGTAGGTTAGGTATTATGAATTACTTTAGGTACTATGTGCTTTGCATTTAAGATGAAGCTGATATCAGTGATGAATTGATGATAAATTATATTCTTCCAATTCCAAATCAGTGGAAAACCATATAAAACCGTTTAGAGAATATAAAAATGATGTACATAATGCCAAGGACGGTAATAAATCGGGCACAGTTATAACCATAAAGCCTATATTTTGTAATACTAAGGCTATAGACACGACTCTTCGTTTACAAACATTACATCATATCATACCATATCAGCTTTCTATAATTTATTAAAGTCCGTATATGATTAAGAATTATTCAATTCTATTCAGAAACAATAAAAACATTGGCTATGGAAGACCTTTGCATAGTTATACTATTATAGATTGTAGACAATAGTAATAGCAACATCGTTATTATTGTATGGAAACTATGGGTTTCTCTTTTTTATGGCATTGTGTTGCGAAATCGAATAAAAAAAAGAAATCCATAAGTAAATTGTTAGTAAAAAGTTTGCACTTAAAATACTATTATTAGTTACTTAAACGAAGCTTGCTGGGGAGTTTGTGCCATTTCTTCTTCCCAGCTAAAGCACTACGAAGTGGTGAAGGGTGGGCGTTTTGGGGGACTGTCTTATGTAATTTTTAGTTTCGAAAAGTGCTGATTCTCAGCCTAGTTTGACTAAACGACATTTCAATTTGAAATATGAATCAATGGAGAGACCAACTAAAACACAAAACAGCAATCTAGGATATTAGCTTTCGCACAAATTGCCTTATTAAAGCGAAGGAAGAATCTGCAGAAAATATTGTGGATTTTTATGGCTTTAAAAAGTACGCAATTAAGATGTTATTGTTGCCTTTATAACGAATTGCTTGCAGCATGATTCAAGAACTGAATGACATAAATTCTGAAATTCTTAATTCATGACCAGGGTCAAGTTTTTGACGAAACTACAGAACCTCACCTGTTAAGATCTTTACATACTTTTCTTGTTTCTTTTACGTTAAAACATCTGATCACAATATTATTTCCCTTTAATACTCACCTTGCTAACCATTGAACTTTACTTAAAATCTACAATATTAACTCCACTATTTCAAATAAATAGCTTTTGTTTGAATGTGTTCTGGTGTGATTGACTTGCTTGTTTAGCTGCTACCTTTTGGGTCTTTTAATGGGTATTTAGGTTAAATAAAAGAACTAGTTGCTGTTACAATGGTCGTTAGCGAATGTGTATTTTATAATTTTATACAGCGATCGAGGGAAAAAGGATAGGAACAAACGGGCCAATCACAACAAGCCATCACGTCATTTAGCTGCGCTGTGATTGGCTTACGATGAAGCGACCGAATTCCGTTTGGATATTCATCCCAAACATGCCCGCGGCCTTGAAAGCATCAGCTTACAATTGAAATTTCCATTTACTCATCTTCGACCAGAGGGCAGATCTTCGTGTATGGCCGTCTCACGATGCCTGATGATGTCTGAATGTCTGCTACTCGTGAGATACCATCGTTGCCAGGTATCGTCTTCATGATCCGACCTAATTGCCATTTCAGCGGCGGAAGGTTGATATCTTTAATAATGACAAGCGTGTCAGGTTTTAGGTCTGCCATATTTTTCCTCCATTTGGTTCTAGTTTGTAGCTCCGAGATGTATTCCTTGGCCCAGCGTGACCAGAACTGCTGCCGGATCTGTTCCACTCTCTGGTAGCGAGTCAATCTATGAACGGACTTGTCTCGCAGGTCATCTTCACAGACTGGTGCGGTGAGTGGTCGTCCGATCAAAAAGTGTCCAGGGCTGAGGGGAAGGTAGTCTCGAGGATCCGAAGACAAGGGAGTCATTGGTCGAGAGTTCAACATCGCTTCGATTTGACATAACACTGTAGTGAGTTCCTCGAAGGCTAGCGTGAGCGTTGCCCACTACTCGGCGAAGATGGTACTTGCATGACTTGACCCCAGCTTCCCACAAGCCACCGAAATGCGGGGAATAAGGGGGAATAAAAGAAAATTGAATTTGTTGAACCCTTGCGTAATCAATAATATCTTTTCTACATTTTAATAAAAACTGAGCAAAATCATTACTTAAGCCTACAAAATTGCGTCCATTGTCCGAAAATATTTCTGACGGCTTCCCGCGCCGTGAAATGAAACGCTTAAGCGCAAGTAAGTATGCATCAGAAGAGAGGTCACTAACTAATTCCAAGTGGACTGCGCGCGTCGTGAAACAGATAAACAGACAAATGTATGATTTAATTAGTTTCGCGCCTCTGCCTTTTCGGTTTTGTATGAACACCGGCCCTGCGTAGTCTACACCTGTGCGAATGAAAGGAAAACTAGCGGTTACCCGTTCTTTAGGTAGGTTGCCCATGAGTGGGGTTAATGTTTTACCTCGAGTGCGCTTACAGATGACACATTGTTGCGTCACCTTCTTAGCTAGGTTTCTACCAGACAGTGGCCACCAATTCTCACGCAAACGATAAAGTAACGCTTGAAGTCCGCAGTGCATAGATTGGTTGTGTTCGTGCCTAAACAATAGAAGTGTAAAGTGATGTACAGAAGACAAAAGAATCGGGTGTTTTTTACTATAATCAAAGTCGGGCGAGTTCTTTATCCTACCTCCCACTCTAATTATATTATCACTATCTAGAAACAAATTTAAACTCGCAAGACTAACGCTTGACTTGATATCTTTTCCATTTTTTAGTAAACTATACTCAACTGGAAATGATTCCATTTGTGATAATCGTGCAAGTGTACTAATGGCATGTCTTAACTCAATAACAGTGATCGTACCTGTCAGCTGATTTGTTTTGTTGAGCGCACAGCTGTTGTGAATAAAGCGTAGTACATAGGCAGCAACATGACTCATGCGATTAAAATGCGAAAACCTATTGAATGGAAAAAATGTTTCGAGTGTAGTATTTTTTGTTAATAATGACTTTATAACATTTGCTTTGAGTTCAGGTAACTCTTTAGGCGAGATGTCATTAACATTTCTATCAAAGTCAAGGCCGTGCATAAAGTTAGGGCCTTCCCACCATAATGTGGATGAAGCCAAGTCTTCAAGACTCACACCACGCGAAACGAGGTCAGCAGGGTTATCTTTTCCACTTACATGTCGCCAAGAAAACACACTCGTAAGTTCGTTTATTTCAGCAACTCGGTTTTGCACAAAAGTTTTAAGCAAATTAGGTGCCATGCGTAACCAACCTAACACGATAGTCGAGTCGGTCCAAAATGTGACGTCATCAAATTTACGAGTAAGTGAACTGTTAATCCTGTCAAACAGCCTAGCACCCAGCAACGCACCGCACAGTTCCAGACGCGGTATACTAACGGGTTTCAATGGAGCCACTCTACCCTTCGAAATAAGCAATTTCACTGTCACCTCACTAATACCTACACTACGTACATAAGCGCACGCGCCATATGCAATTTGTGACGCGTCTGTAAAAATGTGTAACTCAGTCCGAGTAGAATCACATTGGAAGCCGTGTCGCGGAACTTTGATGGTGTGAAGATAAGAAAGACTGTCAACAAACCGGTTCCATGTTCGCACGACATCAGTGGGAAGCGGATCATCCCAATCTAATTTTAATAGCCAAAGTTTTTGCAATAATACCTTGCCGATGACAACAGAAGGGCTCAACAATCCCAATGGATCATATATCTGAGAAACAGTTGACAGAATTATGCGTTTAGTAACAGGATTGGCGCTGTTTTGAAATTGCGTATGGAAATTAAACTCGTCCGCGATGCTACACCAACCTATACCTAATGTTCTACATTGACTATTATCACCTAAATTTAAATCACGAAATATACTGTGATCAGACTGTGACTTCGTTGAAGCTGATGTACCGTCGAGTTCAAAGTTAAAGGTCCATTTGCGGAGCGGAAAGCAGCCGGACTTAAGAATGTCTGATGTACGTTTGCATATGTCAAGTAGTTTGACCTTGTCGTCACACGAGGTCAGAAGGTCACCTACGTAAAAATCGTCAGTTATGACCCTTTTTACCTCGGGGTCCGTACAGTCAGCTCCTAATTGCTTAAGACACCTAACACTGAGAAAGGGCGCCGACGCTGTGCCGTATGTTGCGGTGCTCAGCTGATAGAACTCGAGCTGTTTTGTCGGATCGTCACGCCACATAATAAGTTGCAAGTCACGTTGAGAGGGATCAACAAGGACTTGACGGTACATCTTCTCACAATCTGCAATTGCAGTGAATTTAAATTGTCTGAACCGTAGCAAAATACCCAGCAAGTCTCCCTGAATAGGAGGTCCTACAAGCTGGATATCGTTGAGAGATTTGCCGTTACTAGTCGCAGCACTGGCGTCGAATACTACACGAAGCTTCGTAGTCGTGCTGTGTTCTCGAAAAACGCCGTGATGCGGCATAAAATAGTAAGGACTCGTGTAAGAATCAACCCGAGTCATGTGACCCAAGTTGATATATTCGTGTATAAAATCAGTGTATAACTTCTTATAGCTAATAGGTGCGCGTAATAACCTATTCTCTAAGGACAAAAAACGCCGCTTTGCCTGGGGAAATGATTCACCCAAAGCGTCGGGTGACTCTTTGAGAGGAATGTGAACACAAAATCGTCCATCTTTATTGCGCGTAGTGGTTGTGATGAAAGACTGTTCACAGACCTGCTCATCGTCTGTGTGTGTATTCCGAAGCTTGGGTAACTCCTCCAACTCCCAGAACTGACGTAGCTGATTGTCCATGGATTGAGTGAAGTTACATTGGACATGTCCATTATTATGATGTGTATTATTAATAGGACCCGATATTATCCAACCTAATTTCGTGTTCTGTAAGAACGGACCGTTCGGTAAACGCATCTTGCCATCGATAAGCAAGTCCCAAAATCGATCCGCGCCTATTAAAACATCTATCTTTTGCGGCCCTAAAAATCGCGTATTTGCCAGCTGCAGGTGTTCAGGAATCCTAAACTGTGTGCTTTGTACCTGCATAGCAGGCAATGTGGCCGTTATTTCAGATAGAACGAAACATTTAATGTGAATTGAGTAGGAATTAATACGTGATTTGATTTCTAGATCACACGTTTGTGTACAATGTGATACCGAATTACCTACTCCTCGTATTTCATGAGTGGACTGTATTAGTGGAATATCTAACAATTCGCAAAACGAATTTGTAATAAAGCAGCTCTGACTACCGCTGTCGAGTAATACACATGCGACATGATAATTATTATGTTTATCAGGAATCTCAACTAATGCAGTAGATAAGAGAACCGGTTGCACGTCTATGCATTGCGTATGTGTGTGTGTATCAGTGTGAACATTGCTAACTTGAATGAATTGATTTACGTTATTGGGATCATGTACTGTCTCACAGACGCGTGGTGGGGGCGCGCATTGTACGCTAGCCACTGCCGCTGCCGCCGCAGTCGTCGTACCTGTCACGGTACAGCTAGATTGGCTGGAATCATTAGGATGAATAAGTGAATTATGTTTCATGTTACATTGTTTACAAGGTCCCCACAAGCAACCGTCTAAAGTGTGTCCGGAGCGCAAGCAATTCTCACACAAGTTGTTATCTTTGACAACCTTTAATTTGCTTAGTAAGTTCATATTAATGAATTGTGTACAAGTGTAAATTGGGTGTTTACCTTTGCATACCACGCACAATCTACGCGCTTTACGGCCTGCTGTTGACGGTGGGTTACTTGAGGAAACATTACAGTGTGCTATATTACCTCTGATATTTTTTGTTTCTGTCTTATGGTGATCTTTTGTGTGTGATATTGATAATGCTAATGTTTCCAACAAATCAGCCTTACTTTTAAGGAAGTTAATCAAACTGTCAACCTTCAATTTAGTTCTAGGAGGGGTGTTTGCCAACAATAAACCTCTATGTTGTTCCCACTCCCGTTCTGTGGTTATATCGAGCTTAGAGACAACTATATATATTATAAGCGTATCCCAGGTATCTGTTGGCTCATCAAGGGTTTTTAAAGCGCGTAAATTGTTTATGATTGTATCTATAAGTTTTCTAATTAGTGAAGGTGACTCTTTCAATGGTTGTATTGAGAACAATGCTTTTAGGTGACTATTCACTAATAACCTATCATTATCGTACCTATTTAGGAGTAATTCCCATGCCACAGAGTAGTTAGCTGCAGAAATCTGTAGCGCGTTTACAACTGATTCGGCACTTCCTTTGAGCGAAGACTTTAGATAATGGAATTTTTGAATGTTACTAATCTCAGTCGAATTGTGCACCAAAGATATAAACGTGTCCCTATATTCGAGCCAGTGTTCATACACGCCGTCGAACGTAGGCAACATGATGGTTGGTAATTTAACTGACACTGGCCTGTCTATATGCTGACACTGTTTGGAACAATCAGTGACCTCTTCACTGACGCTAAGAATGGATTCAGCTCGGGCAATAGTATTATAGTAGCCGTCTTCGAACTGTTGGCGCTGATCTAACTGATCATCTATATCACTATCGGAAACTAGTTCTTCAAGTTTTGATTGTATTTCATTAAATTCACTAAATAAAATCTCAGCACCCTTTACACGTAATTTTAAATCTATTTTTAACTCGCTAGATATTGTTGTTACACTGATAGTATTTATATAATTAGAAAGTTTAGTTAACCTACCCTTAACGATACCACGTTTCCTAACCAAATCGCGCATGATTTGCTCAGTTTTTTCATCACTAATAGTTCTATAGGGGGACCTATCACGTATTTTGCTAGGACCCTTCCCTTCATCAGCCATTAATGGCATCCCGGTGGCCCGTGAAAAATGGAGTACTCACGTGCAAAGTGACTGCGTGTGAAAACGGCTTGTGCTAGTAGTGACACGATCAGACAATGTGTCGCTCTGCGCAATGGGCAACCCTCACCAACACCCTCACTGGAATCAGATCACAAAACGGTATTACACTTATGAACTCAGCAGCTCTTGAAAACTGGAACTTGATAAACGCACCGTATGTCCGCTTGTTCTTCCAAAATCTTCTATTGTCCTTTCACATCAATAAGATTGAAGGCCCTTGCGTAATTATGCTGGTGAATCTGCGCTTCTAATTGTAATTTTGCTCGTCTTTATGTGTCTGCGTGGTCGTAGCAGCTTGGCAGTCCAAAGGTCGCTTGACTCGACGATTTGGCTTTGATGCTTCAAATCCTCGAAATATGGCTCTGAAGGTCCAAATATGTTTGAATGTGTTCTGGTGTGATTGACTTGCTTGTTTAGCTGCTACCTTTTGGGTCTTTTAATGGGTATTTAGGTTAAATAAAAGAACTAGTTGCTGTTACAATGGTCGTTAGCGAATGTGTATTTTATAATTTTATACAGCGATCGAGGGAAAAAGGATAGGAACAAACGGGCCAATCACAACAAGCCATCACGTCATTTAGCTGCGCTGTGATTGGCTTACGATGAAGCGACCGAATTCCGTTTGGATATTCATCCCAAACAGCTTTAAATATTTCGTCAATATGCCTTGTTACCAAGACATCATGGCATAGCTGAATGTATCGTCAATAACAAGCATGATTTATAGATATTCTCCAGAAGATACAAAGTTGCAACATAAATTAATTCGCCAACTGAAAGCATACCATTCGGATTTAGAGAAATTAAACACCAGCTTATCTTGACCTCCCTCACCCTTCTCTCTTGACGAAAAATGGTTGATTCGGTGGAAACGTGAAGAGTAGTAAAGGTCATCATGAGTTGGATCTCAAGTGCATTGAAGTCTTAGGTTGGCGGGTTTCCAAGATGTGGCTTACGCCATTTCATTGCGATGTTTATTAAAATGTTATCTTTTAGGTGACTAAATGTTATGTGAGTGTAATTGTTAGTGAATTGGCGTACTCTTGCACTCGGACAATAAAGAATGTATACAATGTAAATACAAGTGTTTGTTTTAGTTTTCCGCGTGACGTTTGGGCTAAACTTCTCTATAGTCATTGAGACTTCCGCCTAAGGTGAATGAGAATGGCGACTAGATTCAGGAAATTGATACGGCCTGAACTCATTGTTGAACTTGCCAACATCGGAAGTAAGAATTTAGTATTCTTTTTATTACTGACCTTACAATGAGTTGTTATTTATTTATAGATTCAAAATATAATATATACATCTAACACTAAAATATATTAATTATGAACAAGTTTAGTATACAGAGGAAAAAAAATAAAATAAAGGAAGAGCTCATTGGACATCAAAAAATTCGTCCGCATCGCTGTCAGTGGGAAAAGTGCCCAAAAGGCTGGCAGCATTGCCACGTTGGATGGCAATGCTGATTCTTTGACCTAAAAATTGGCCAGCCTCTTGTTACGTGAAGAGTCGACCAACCACTTGGCGATGTCCCGAAATACTCGATGAGCACTCGGACCCCACGGCCCTTAGTAAGAACTTAGTTTTTACTCGATTCAAGTTTAGTAATGAGTTTTTACAGAATAGTCAGGTAGGCAGAGGAAGGTCAAAGGTATGATGTATGGATTATGTGCGCAATGAAATATGAAAGAAAAGGGAGTGAATAGTAGCGTGACGGTTGACAGGGGAGAAAGGAAGAAGAAAACGAGTTTCGTCAATACCAAGGGAACATGGAAAAAGGGCAGGATTATGATGAGTTAGGTAGAGATTTAAGAACTTCTATTGGTGTGGATTCAGAAGCAAATATGTCTAATGAGGGTCAGCACTGAGACGTCAGGTCCGGACATCTGTCAAAAGTGTCAAAGCGCCTATATTTGCGTTCGTCGTGACTGAATGATGAACGAATGAATGAAACGAATGATGAACCTCATCATTTATGTATTGTATATTAATTGCCGAAATGGAAACCCTCTTGTCAAAGTGGCGCCAACAACAAATTTTCATTTCCAAAAAAATAATATTTTGCGGGCTACCTTAGTACATCCCCCCATAAAGGATTGGCGGGGGGCGGCAGACGGCCCTTTTTGCACCGCTTCAAAAAAATCTAGATCCGGGGCTAAGACGGAAATCCGACACGACCGGAGAGAGATCAGGCGCACGACCAACGGCATAACGTGTTTTCTGAGGCACGGGGGTATCACACCTCCAACTTCCAAACTCCGGGCTGTTACTAAGAAATTCCTAATGAAAAAACACAACAACATTTTGCCAGGACCACACGCTGAGCAGTCGCGATTGGACCACGAGACCAACGCAATAGTTAGCAGAAATACACAGGTACCTAAGACAGAAGTAGGTCCCCATTCACAATCAGTACAACTCCAAGATTTAATTGCGATACTACAAAAATACCACCTGACAGTATAATTACCATCTAAACCACTGTAGGTCCGTATCGCGAATTGTACAAATAACTGTTAGTTACTTTACGAGTAACAGTTATTTTCAACGAGTTATTAGACAGCGCTTTTTCGCACGACGCGCTGATAAAAAACCATTTTGTATAGAGACCCAATTCTATAGGGTTCCTATTGAAAGCGAGAGCTCTTTATTACTGGTTTTGTATGACTCATGCTTCAGATAAATCGATTTCTTTAAGTACAGGTTGTCGGTAGAGTTCCGTAGTGAAATTATGATTTATGTATCTCGGTTAGTTTTCTGGTTTTGTATTAGGTAATGTCACTAATGCTAGGCGATGTATCCGCACAGGATTTCGTCAGATTGTAGTATCCGACCAAGGAAGCAGGGCTGGCGGTTTTTGGCCAAAGAATTAGCATTGCCATTGAACATGGCAATGTTGTAAAATCTTCTGGACACGTTTCCGGATGACAGCGATGCGGAGGAGTGCATCGACGCCTAAGTGTCCTTTTTGTTTTGTATTAATTTGTATAGTTAGTTAGTTCATTTAGCACCTAGTGTAAATATGAAGCAGTACTTTTCTGTAATCTCTATGAAGAAATTGCAACTTTTATAAGGGTTTCAATTATTTTTTTTACATCTGCATTGAATAGATTCTCTCTTTCGTTTTTAAGAAAACAAACGCAAGTTCTAAATATCTTTAAATCAATCAAGCGTTGTCTTATGTTTGATATTCAGACATTATAAGACTGTGAATGGCAAAATTGGCCTTGCCACACGTGGTTGTCATATAAAAGACGAAGGAAAGACTAAAACGTGGTCACTGGGACTGCCGCGACCCCGCCTCACTGTCTCAGGGTACCAGTTCTGTGCTATTTGGGCCCACAGTTTGTAGGGCATGCGGAAGACATGTCTTGCCCAGTCCCATTTCAGTTGGGCAGCCTTTTGAGCCACGTCAAATATTTTTTATTTGGAGCGCAGTATTGTGTTTCGAACACGATCCGTTAATATTTAACTCCTAGTTTGACTCCTTGCATTATCCCAGCATTTATGTTTACCTATAGACTCAGGTACACACATTACTCCTCAGTCAGACACATAAGCTGACTTTTAGAAGGGTCGACCTCTTTAGCGGGCGTCAATTAGCGACCCATTTCAGTCAACTAGGCGATAAGCCGCTTATACTGTAAGTATTCCTTGTCTAACATAACTAACGGGCTTGGTTGCCTTTTAAAACTTAGGCTGTAAGGTGTCTAGAATATCGCGGGAAAGTCCGAATGGGTTACCGTGGCCCCTGGCAACGTACAGGCAACTGAAGGAACACGGGGTGGGTTTTTGGTCAGTAAGTGTCTGACACGTCCTCCCGCTCCGGCCAGAGCGGGGGAAGTTATTTGATAAATTCCCACAAAAAAAAAAAACTGTGCATTTGGGTCTTAATATATAAAAAAAATGGTGCCTAGAATAGAGGTTTGAAGAAAAAAAGAGATAATTGACCATGAAATAAGTATTTCAACACGCAGCCCTTTGAGGTTTTAAAAATATGTTTAAAACCAAAAATCACCTAAAGAACGAATAATATTAAAACAAAATTTAACAGTACCTACAATATTTATCTGCCATTATTAACCTATTACGGTTTAAAAGATATATCCCTGTGACAGATGGACGTACGGACAGCGGAGCCTTAGTAATAAGGTCGCGTTGGCACCCTTTGAGTACGGAACCCTAAAAACTAGAGTCTAAAAGGTAAAGACTAACAGATAAAACACACCATGTCCATTGACTTTAATTACAATATTTAAAACAAGGCCGTATTGTAACAAGTACTGGTTAAAACAATAAAGCTAGTAAAATGAAAATGTCTGCCAGCACTAACATAATAAACAGTCATACGGAACCTTATTTTTAAACTAAAATAAATCCAAGACAAAGCGGTCATTTTTTTTTTTACAAGCAATACTTTACCAGTAAGACATTCACAGGTCGCCCCAGATTCGAGTAGAGGGACCAAATATTTAGGAATAAGACAGACTGTTCCAAAGTCGAAACATTCCAGAGATTTAATTATTATTTCTTTATAAAAAAAAACTACTGCTTTAAGTAAACAAAAAATAATAACAAATTGAAGAATAAAACTAATTAGAAAAAATAAAGTGAAATGACGAAAAGAAAACCCCCTTCTTTTTCAAGTTTACTTTAAATACTAAGAATAGTATGTGCCACTGATTAGGTGTCATTGGCCCCTATCAGTAACTCAATCACTGACTATGGCAGTGAGCTAACTGTTACGTATTCCGCACTAATTACCTCCTTAAGGTCAATGCTCCGTAATGAGCATGATGATTAACTCATTATCTACTAAAACAATACGATTATGACATGTAATCTACGTCAATTAGGTATTAAGCAGACATCATTATTATGTTGAACTTGAGAAAAAAAAAAATAATAAGCGTTATATTTTTTTCTCTTTTTTTTAACAACCGGCCCCACTTTAATTACTTACTTAGTTACAGTGATTTAAAGCAAGTTTTAATTCATAAAAAAAATCGTTATAGACAATCTCACAAAAAAAAAGTTGTCCTAAAATAACTGCCAAGATGGTGTTCCCATTTCCAAGCTATTCGACACCAGATGAATGAACACAATTAAAGATGATAGCCACAATACGTTTTTTGTATACTTTACTAATGTTTCAAACAAAAAAACTGCACAATAGTGGCCGCTCGTAAAAGATTTATTAGTATCACTTGAAATAGTAGGCTATTGTGATTTCTACAATTACACTGAACGGTGTATGTGGGTCATACTTAACGTGACCATACGTCCCGTTTTGAACGGGATCGTCCCTTTTTCAAAAAACCTGTGTACGCAAAATTGTCCCGTTTTTAGAAACCATCGTTGGGTGGAAGTGTCCAAACACTTCCACAACAACAACAACATAAAACTTTTGTATTTTAATAGAATATATTTTATATCTGCCCGGCACAAACGCACCAATAGAAAGAGTCTTTAATGATAAATTGTGGACGACTGAAAGAACCCAGATACAGGTTCCGGTCCTTATGGCGATGTTGATAACTAAGTTGTTTTACTTCTTACTTAAAATCATCACAAGCTGTATTAAAACAAATTTGTTCTGCTGACAAATGTAAATAACACAAAAAAAAAAACTTATTTTTTGTGTAATAAATAATTTTGATAAATAAAAAAGGATTTTTTCTTTTTCATTGAGAACCTAGGCTGGTATTTTGAAAATTGAGTTTCCTTTGTGAATCGGCCGTACTAACTGAGATAAATAAATCGATGTCCCGTTTTGAGTCAAAAAATAAATGGTAACGTTATTATTTGGTGAGGTTATTCATCACTATTCTGTCAGAACATTCAACAGCAAAATTCTATGTATTTTATTATTATTTATTTGGAAAAATAATCATTACAGTATTACACACAATTTGAGCTACAGAGTGGGTAAATGTAGAACTCACGATATTTTCCACATATTATAAAGAAAAGTTATAAAACTAATGCGAAGTGCGTTAACAATTTCGAAATGTATTTTTATTTGTAGGTTTATTGGGATTCATTTATTGTAAGTACTGAGACAGTGCCGACGTGGGACTGGGCTGGACATGTCTAGTCGTTGTTTTAGCCCATTTGTCAGATGACAAATGGGCTAAACTCAAACTCAAACACAAAGCATTTATTTCAATTAAACCATTGACAGGCACTTTTGAATTGTCAAGGAATCGGTCAGTCAGAAATATGAAGCTAGTTGCCCATTCTAAAGCGTAGTAGGTACCTATGGAGAAGAACGGGCAAGAAACTCCACGGACACTATTTTAAATAAAAGAACCACTGATTGGCTCCCACTAAACTCACGACGACATCGCGGCAGACCGACACGAAGACGGCGGGACGAACTTGACTCCTACCGAAAGGACTGCCCGACACTAGCAATAGACAAGATTGTGTGGAAAAGGGAGAGCGATAGATAGTCCAGGATTAAATATACCATGGCCAAATACGGCATCAAGTTAAGTGTGTCTTGTAACGCCTCAGGGATCATACACGTACTATTGAAGAACTTCATATCTAAGCACCGTAAAGACTATTTTTGCTTGCAGCGCTCGGCCGCTATAGAAATCTCACTTACCATTAGTATCGCAGCGTCAGATTTTTTATGTGTCCCTTGTTTTTGTAAAAGAAAAAAAAAACCGTAAACATTAAAATTAAAAACTTTCTCATCTTTATTTCTTTGGTTCTGTTCCTAGTAGTCGAAAAAGGGAAGGGAAACATCTGTGATCATTGTAACAGAGAACAAAAAAATAATAAAAACGACAATACATTACTATGTATTTTTTCATTCATTGGTCGACGCAAATAGGGGCGTTATACAGATGTGGTCATCGTGTTCACGGGATTTTGTTTTCAAACTGCTTAGATATGATTCTGTCTTCTGTCTTCGATAGTACCTACCAGAGGCGACGGCTTCATACAACTCCATTCCTAACGGCTTCCCTTCGGAACAACCACTCTACATAAGTCTACTATTACTAAATAATATAATACACACATAATCACATTACAGGTATTTACTAAATCATAAGATAAAAAAAATATTATTCTAGGGTACCGGCGGCGGCGGTGCACTGTGGATCGAAAAAAAAGACTCGAAGGCATTGGAGCTTAAATTTGAAAGTGTCGGGTTTTTGCTTGAAATGGCTTCTAATAGTCAATATTACGCATAAATATATCATAGGATACAATCTGGTAGGCAAATTGGCAACTTATTTTAATTTGCAAAAAAAATGTTAGTATGGAGCTAATGCTTATATCTCCGGAACGGAGAGAATAGCCGTTATATCCTTGCACACGGTAATGTGACTATGACTATTTATTTATGATTTTTTGACTTTTCAAAAGAGGCGCCATTTTTTTACAAAAAAAAAAAACGGCAACAAATCTCCTTATATGACGCCAATTCACACATAAAAGCACTATTAAAAACTTTCTACCATTTCCTATAAGTACCACGAAATAACACGCCGATAACAACTTTTTGCTCGACATTTTTACCGACAACAATAGAAATAAACAATAATAACAACTCTTAATAATAGAGCTCGGACAATAGACGATTTAGCGGTCCACAATCTCGACTCGATGTATCGATACTTAATAAATTTTATCGATATTCGATCGACATAACGTGCCGCGTACCGACCGCATCGTCGACATCGGACCAAAATTAATGACCCTTCAATTCGACTGGATTAAATACCAAAAAGAACAAAACAGTTAAAACGCTTTTACATCGCATCGTGATTTGTTTAAAAGTGCAGAAACGTATCTTACAAGGCGGTGTTTTGTTAATGTTAAGAACATTGTGGATTCAATTCTTTAAATTAAATCGATTGGATGTAAAGCGAGCCGACTTACAAAGTTAAAGAATCGAAGAGGTTTTAAGTGGAACATAAATTTTATTACAAAATAAAGCAACTAAACCATAAATGGTAAACCTACTGATGAAGACACAGAGTAGTCCTGTACAGCTACAAAAGTTAAATAATCACAAACAGTATGATAATGTTCAGGATTCCTCAGGCCAATGGTGCAAGGGGGTGAGAACACTGAAAATCAAATTGGCGACCAGCCGTTCGATTCTGTAAAAATATCACCGTGAAACTTAGGTGAAGTGAGCGTGAAGTGAGCTGTCAATAGTGTTAATCCCTAGCATCCTGCCGGTCGATTCTGTGGCAGTGACAGCTCACTTCACCTAAGCTTCACGTTAATATTTTTACAGAATCGACCGACAGTTCATCAGTCAATTAGCACTGGTTATTGATTGTAAAATATACTCTAATCTATAACTCTATCGAATATTATCTAACGAATTTATTATAGAATAAGCCACTTTTGCCGATGGGAATGCCATTCGGCATTTCCATCGGCAAAAATTACGAGCTTCCAAACAAATTTTCATCCCCTATTTAAAATCCTATTAGGGGGTGAATTTTGAAAAATTCCTTCCTTAGTGCTCGCTTCCGTTATACAGGGTGACGGGACATCGACACGCAAACTATAATCATGAATTCAGCACATGACTCCAGTGCAGCATAGTAATTTTACGTCGGTTATCAAAACAAAAAATCATCTGTTTCTTAGAAAAGTGCAATACCTACATGGTCAAAATGTATGGAACAACAAGTAAAAAAAAAAATAACCGACGCAAAATTGCAATGCAGGCGGTCCAGAATCTGCATATACTGAATTCATGGTAACACGTTGCGCGTGGATTTCCCTGCCACCCTGTATATGGAACACTTGTACATTCATGATTAATATTCTGGTTCGCTAGTTAGCCACATGTCATTTTTCCATACTGTAATATTGCCAAATTAATCAAAACTGGTAATTTTTTGACAGCTATTTGCGACGTTGCCAACTTTTAGGATAAACGCTCTTAAGTACGTATAATATTACAAAGTCGAATGAGTCAGTAATACTCGGTGGTCTTACATTGCCGATATTATGGTGGGCCACACAAGGCGGTAACACGATCATAGGGGCCCATGGGCCATGGGACATGCCCATCTCTTTATCCGATAACTTAGTAAAATCTAAGTAGGTCCCATATTTCTTCACTAACGATACTTAAATATTTGATGGCACTTTATGACTAAGAATAAAGTATGCTATCTATAGATATAAAATGTTGAAGAATTTGCAAGACAAGAGTGAAATTGTCTTTTGAGTTCGTCGTTTACTATCATTAGTCTATCTTCAGTCTCCTACTATCATATCATCTAATACTATCTTCAGGGTAACAGTTGTGGCTAAATAATTACAGCCGTATGGGTCTATCGAAGGTTAAGCTACGCTTGCCGCGGTCCGTTCGTGGATGGGTGACCATCCATTCCATATGGAGACCCCTCCGTACCTCGGAAAGCACGTTAAGCCGTTGGACCTGGCTGACATTCGTAGATCTTTGACAGTCGCTACGGGTGATCAGAAGCCAGCAAATCTGAAAAGCAGTCTTGCCGAGGGGTATCGTGTTACCCAGTAACTGGGTTATGGAGGTCAGATAGGCAGTCACTCCATGTAAAATACTGGCATTCAGCGGCATCCGGTTAGACTGGAAGCCAACCCCAATATAGTTGGGAAAAGGCAAGATTGATTGACATTTTGAATAATAATATTGTACCTGTAAGATGGGAAGAATTTGCAAGTCAAAAGTAAAATTGTCATTCGAGTTCGTCGTTTACTATCATTAGTTTATGGGATGTTTCTCACGGTCTCTTCCGAACTATAAAATTGCTATAAATAAAGTTTTCAAGCCATTGACTGATAAAGAAAATGTAAAGATAGTTGATAACACACAGATAAGTTGTTAATCAGCTCATGAATAGAAGAAATGCTCGTTTGAAGTTTTTTATTAAACATTAGCAATGTAATCCTAAAGGTAAATGAGAAAACAGTAAATGGAGGAAAAGTTAATAATTTATCCCAATTTCAAGACCTTATTATACGATTTTTAAAAGGCATGAACATACACATAATATTTGAACCTCAAATTATCCCATCTTGCGCTCCTAAAAATATTATTGAAACTCTAATATATTGATTGCGCCTTTTTTCGTGAACCTCAAATAATTCTTATTTTGGTGACCTAAAAATACAAAACTTGTAACTGCGACCAACAAATGTAGCGCTCGCCGGCCGCTGCCGCGGCACCGCTCGCTTCGCTCGCTCGGCTCGCTCGCTGTTGGTCACAGTTCTAACCAAAAAGTTTTTAGAGGTTCATCAATTTATAAAAGCTAAAATCACTAAGGTCAGTAAGTTTTGAGAGGTTCAGTTAAATATTTTCTAGCTAGTGGAGGATAAACAAGCTCCAGGCACAATTTAATCGAAGGTTTATTTTAATCTAGTTTATTTTATTTATAGAATGTTATCTACCGGAATCTAAAAACAACCATTACCTACATCTCTAAAAATAGAGACCACATACACACTCCAACATTGTTCTAGCTAGCATGTTATATCGATTCGATATTGCCACAATCGAGAATGTCGTAAAAATAAGACCGCCTACGGCCAGCTCTGTAATAAACTATAATTACTTTCTAAACGGCCATCGGATACGGTAATGTTGAAGGAATGAATATATTAATAGTATTTATTAATAAGATATTTTTTTAGCAGTCGAATCATTACAGATGGTTACTATGTATGAGAGTTTGACAGTTGACAGTCGGCACGTTATGATCTTTATTTGATTTTTTCTTGCTTATTGAAATACTGTTATTTTTATTGTGATTAGGGTTAGAATTGCGATTTTTGCAGTGAACAAAATAAAATGTTAAAAAATCTTCGGTTTTTAAAGAGAAAATAAAATAATTGTTAGAACAAGTTTTTAACAAACCGAAACCGACTGAACGAAACGAACGATCTATAAGCTGTACATGAATCTCGATTAAATACATTATTAGATTTGAGTATACAATAAAATTAATGGCAAATCTGGCAGTTCAATAAATTAACCAATCTGCTAAAATACGGACCTGTCTCGTAAATGTATGCTGTAACAAGTCTTACAAATACAAAACAAACCATAATAAATTGTTTATTATAATTATGATGCGGTCTATTGTCTGACATAATTATGTGCGGTCGTAATTTTCCGAACAGTATTTTCCGCTTCCTAATGTACGTAATGAAATGCAGAAAGGAATCATAATAAATAATTACACAGAACTGTACGACAAAAGTTAGAAGTTACATGGGCAAAATTCGTGTGAATTAAGTTGTACCTAACTAACCTGATGTCATAGTTTCCATGACTTGGCTTCACATGCCGACGAAAAATATCTCTCAGGCATCCTCTCGATGTTTTCCTTCAATGTTTTTGAGGCAAGTGATAATATACAATGAATCCGAAAAGTCAGAGGTGCGTGCCTTGGGTTCAAGCTCGAGACCTATGACTCGGCAGTTCGCGACGGTCGCACATCACTAAGCTATCACTGCCATTAAAGTGACTTAAGTTTAGAACCTTAGACGAACTCCGGCAGGAAATGACAGGGTCAAGCTGACTCAAGGCTACGTTTAATGACATGTGTGTGATGTGAAAATAAGAAATTCCTATACTAGTTTTGTTCATTCCTTTAGGTACACAGGTACACTCAAGGAATAAATATGTCTTACCTTAATTTTATAGTTAACAGAATTCGTGAGTAAAAGTCTAATGTAGTAATGTTTCGCCAGTGCAAACGCCTGATACTTTATAATTTTGTAACTTTTGGCCTACTGGTAAAATATGGCTGAACCTATTATATGTAGGTATCACCCATATTTAGAAAATATTTTTTTATTTATTTATTTTATTATTTATGTATACACAGTAAAATACATAGAGATACGACATAATTATAATTTGAGTACAAAGGTACTGCTTATTTCTTAAGAAAAAAAAAATATATATATGTATATAAATAATAATAATAAATCAATAAATAAATTTTATTTTATTTTATTATTTTTCCGACTGAGTATGTATTGCATTTTTTTTTTTAATGTAATAGATAGTTCGAACAGGTGACATAGTGGGTTTCCGGGAAAGGCATTTGTTTAAACCTTGCTTAATATGTTCGCTGCTCATTGGTACATCGATGGAATATTTCAGTTGTGTCGTACTACATCTGCATCTTACACTTCAATAGTATAACGAAGCATTGTTCATAGCTTTTAATACAAAATTGAGATGGATTTAATATTGCAGCACCGTATTCATTGTTTCCAAAAGTCGTAATTTTGCGATGTTAAATATTATGTTTCCGTTCTTAGGATTGATAATTTCTGCATATTATTTTGTATTATGTCGTAATGTAGCAATATTTGTTTTGTAAAATAGTCATGACCATAGACTTCAACAGCCAGAAGACAAATTACCTTCTACCTAAACATCTTTAAAAAATAAATAAAATTGAATTGTCTGTTTGTAATGTCAAAATATCAGCTTTTACTAAATGCAGAAAGTGTATACCTGTGGCAGGTACCTACTTATAACAACAAAACTTTTTATTTTTATTTTGTCTGTCGGTATGTCTGTTTGTTCTGGCTAATCTCCGAAACGGCAGGATCGATTTTGACGGGATTTTCACTGGCAGATAGCTGATGTTATAAGGAGTAACTTAGCTTTTTATTTTAGAAAAAGAATTGGAGTTCACGTGGG
The DNA here is from genome assembly GCA_947364205.1 of Agrochola lota. NCBI lineage: Eukaryota > Metazoa > Arthropoda > Insecta > Lepidoptera > Noctuidae > Agrochola > Agrochola lota. The sequence goes on from OX376228.1 coordinate 19,014,125, forward strand.
CGAAGCTGTCATGAAATCATCTTCCCCGCCGAGCTTACTTATTCCTATCTAAAGTCATACTGAACATAGGCATCCCACAAGCCGACATAACAGTTAATCTTTTCTGTAAGATCCTAATAAGGGACTAGATCTGTCTATTGGGTCACCAAGATACAGGCTGTGCCTAGGCACACTAGGCAACTACAGACTACTACAAACTAGTTTGGGTCCTGGTTTTAAATCTGTCTAAGTTTTCTGTTAGTTAGATATTTATGCCATATTACTTAGGTATATATGCTTGTGAACCATGTGTAAGTTTAATAAATGAATTTGAATTTGAATATCGATTCGATTCCGAACTATACGGAGTATTAAAGACCGAGCGAGTTACTGGTAATTTCCCTCCAAAAATGGTTACCTACCCAGACCTTTCGCTTTCCAGTTTATTATAATATAACAGTAAAACTTACAGCAATTCCTGTATATATATTTTTTATTCACAATTCACTGAGGGCAGTATTTCTCGTAAATTTTTCCTTGTCTTTCCGGAATGGAGCCCCGAGCCAGTCCACTCTCGGATATTACGAAGCCACATTTTTCTCCTTTTTACATTTATCAAATTGCGATGGTCTGCAGGATTCTTGTAACAGTATCCACGAGCTTGATTTCCTTGTAGCAGCTGTTTGGCATAATAATCCGTGAAATACGAAAGAGGTTTTGAAGAAGTAAATTACACAAAGCGAGTGTATTCTGTTTTTTTCTGTAGCAGAGCAGACAGACAGACGTCAACTTGATTTTGTACGTGTGAAAGACTATGCATCTATCAAATTATATAATATACTGCCTGTTTTCCTCGAAAAGTAAGGCAGAGGTGTGAGGAAACTTTTGAGTATGAATGCGAAAATATTTTATTTCACATAAACCTACAAGGGCACTTATGAAACGTCAGAAGCTAGGTGCACGGTTCCAATTGGTCGTTTCCTATGGAGAAGAGCCGGCAAGAAACTCTACGGTTGTTACTCTTTTAAAAATAATTCGGCTTTTACAATATTTTCAAATAACAGTGTTAATAGGTATGGGAGGACAGTGTAGGCCTTTCAACAAGTACCAGGTACTTAATAAAATAGAAAATGGTCAACAAATCTACAGTCCACTAAGCCTACAACGTGCTGACATTCGCAAAATAGAAAAGCATCTAAGCAAAGATTTAAATCGTAGATGTGCCCTCACCGTACTACGTCGCGCGAAAAATGTCCACACTGAGAAGAGTGATCTCGCACAATAAGATTGGCGTTTCCATGACAATCAAGTCAAGTGTCTGCGATATTGTGTGTCAGAGGTGTCAAAACAAAACAGAAACGCGACCATCTTTTAACGCGGCAGGGCGAATCTACGATTGAAATCTTTGGATCTAAGTATATAAAAGATCAATAAATGAGTGAAATTACTGTATGAGTAGGAGAAAACCAAAGAAACGAATGTGGATTGTGTGAAAGATGAAATGGATAGAAAGGGGGTGACTACCGAGAGATAATAGAGAAGTATGGAAGAAAAAGATATGTTCCGTCGACAGCAAATAATGGGGATAAATGTAGGATAATGATAGTAAGGAAGCGGTGCAGGCGATGATGCACATTTCGCCACTTATGTTTTTAAGTCCCATCTAATATGGGGCCCATGGAGCTTACATATTTAATCTTCCATTACATGGCTGTGTTCATGTTAACAAGTGGCTTGAACAATAAATCCATCACAATCACAACACAACATGAACAGAATAATTTCGGAAATTAAATTGAGGTTCAAATACCTATAGATATGTCAGCTGTGTATGTTTTACAACCTGAAATTATAGATTCTACTAATAGATTCGAATCTAAGGAGCCATGAAATAGACGCTTTAAAGAGACAAGGACTATTTAAGAGTATAAAAATATATACACTGGATACCCCAACCTAACAAACTATTAACAACTAAAATATAGCGTCGAAAAATTTCTGCGCATCGCTGTCGACTGGTAATGTACCCAAAAGACTGGCGGCATTGCTACGTTGTATAGCAAGGCTTAGCCTCTGGCCAACGTAAAAACCAGTCTTTAATAGACAGTTCTTAAACGATAACACTTATAAATATAAACTAAGTAACAAAAATATCTCTAAATCAAACCCACGCAAAATCGGCAGCTCTCATCGCCTCAAAGAAAAGAATCAGTCTTATTATTAAGACAGTACGGATACGGAAATGACACGTCACAGAGACACTCAGTATATATTTGTCGAACAATACCACCGGCGAGCGACACAGCCAAACATTTGGGCTTGTGTCAAGAATTAATTACCCAAGAAATGGAATGCTTGGGTTATGGCCAAATGTGGTGGACACTGTGTAAGGTTTTTAAATAAATTGAATATTGTTACAAGGTGTTGGATGTGGAGAGATTTGTTATCTTTTAGGAGTGAATTTTGTTTTGGTAATGTAATGCGCACTTCTGCGGCTGATGTAATTGGGGCTTTTTGAGTTTGTCAGACTCAGGAATAGTGTCGAGACTATACATATGTATGTAGGTATTGTAATAATGCAGGCAGTATGTGTACATGCATAGAATATGAAATGAGTATATAAGAGGAAGTCTGAAAGTGGCACCGGTAACTGAAAAGTGGTGTGGAAATCGGTTGTCAAGGTATATGATGCGGAGGATTTAGAAAAATGTGGTGAGGAACGTTTTGAGTTTGAATGTGGATGGCTCTAAGAGTGGGAGAAGACCACATAATCGATGGATGGACTGTGTGGAAGATGATATGGATAGAAAGGGGGTGACTATCGAGTTGACGACTAATAGAACTATGAAAGAAAAATACATTTTGGCACACCCTAAACAAAATGGAATAAGCGCAGGAGAATGTTATTATGTATACTGCTAATATAATTACATTAAGTATCTAAGTCTCGACACTAAGCGGCAGTTAAGTATTTAGGGGCATGAGGAACGGGTGTAAAATTCACTCATACACCTTAGAAAAGGGAGGATACTCCGACCAGACGGGTGTCGTGTCTGGCGGGCAACTGCCCAGAGGTTGAAGTCGGGAGATTGTACGAGTATATATGTCCATCGCGCGGTAAACTCTAATTGCGCGATGCAGGATTTGTGTGACGTCAGGATGTTGCGTCTTTGATGCGTAGGTCGCATGTGGCGATTGTAGATGCCGCCACAAGTAATCTATTTTGTCGATGCTGAGTGCAGTATTGTCAAAATAGATTACTTAGCTGGAATTTTAAAATGTTCTTACCATTACTTTTCTACTACTATTCCTGCCATTACTTGTAGGTGTCTCAACTTCATCCTTTGTATCAAAATAAATACATATATGAAACCTTGTCTAGGTCACACAATATCACTCAACTTCTATAAAGCTTTTAGCTCCAGAATCCATGAATTAAAGGCACTAAAGGTGACTGGTGCTAATTAACAATCAAGGGGTTTCTTCATCAATGATTGTATTGCCATCGACAATTTATATGCTAACACGAATCGCATCAAGATCTGCGACCCTTATATGGAAAACAACGGAATGATAATAAAATCATGTAGATTTTGAACAGCAATTTGTTATCAACTATAATTACTTAACAACTCCTTTTACGTATGTCTTTTAGATATTTGGTCGTTTCTAGCACCTTAGGAGTTTGACAAGCAATAAATAATGCTGTATTTCGTATGGAAAAGTGATTTATTGATACCATAATTTTGTTTGGTAGTTGTAAGATACGAATATGGTAAAGACAGATTTTATGACATACTTAGACAAACAAGCAGGGGTAAGACATCCAGAGGGCAACAACAGTGGATAGATATCAAACAAATCAGCAGATTCTGCCTGTGACTTCAGTCGCGTAAAATTTCTTGTTTTAACATAAAATATATCCTTTGACGGCAATATTGTGTACATTAGTGAAAGAATTTTAGGAATCGAATCATTAGTTCCCAAGATTACACCCTATAAAATTAAGCATAGGTGAATGTTCCTAACTTCAACTCTTCATTAGTGACTTTTGTGGATGAGACTACACAATTTTGCCAATATCAATAGTGGGATATGACAGCCAATTTTTCTGAAAGAGATGTCAACCATATTGCGAAGTTGAGATGTCAGAATAGCAACAGAAAGACGGAGAGAAGATTCTTTTAAGCGTAAGATATCGATTGTCAAAAAGTTCAAATAGGTTTGGCCCAGAATTCAGCTGCGCGAACTCCGTTCACAAATGCTGTCATAAGGTCATCAAGTTGACAGGGTAGAGAGAAGCGTTACAATTTTGAAAGATTTTGACAGAAGATGACAAAAGATGTATCCTTATGGTGTTTCCAAACAAGAACGCGACAGCAACACGCGGCGTTTGCAGGACACATTTCTGCCGCACTCTAGTTTGGACTAAACCGTCGAATGTTTGGGCGGTTGGGCGGCAGTACTGCGCGGCACATCCGAGACACGCCGCGCACTTAAGTTGGCAATATCAATCTGCCTATAAGCCTATAACACGTCCTCCAAAATACGTCCAGAAACAATTAGTGAATGTTTCCTAGAAATATTTGTGCGCGGCAGGTAGACAGAATCGTTCGCGCGCGGCAGGCCGCGCACGATTACCGCTCAATGTTTGGACACACCTTAACAAATCCAAAGAGAGCTTTGTTCAATACACCATATCCTACCATGAAGGCTAAGAATAATCCGTTATATGAAGTTATATCCCATTAAAACTCAAATCCCTTCACTCACGATAATTCTAATCCTACAAACAAACACGAGAGAGATTCCAACTAGCATTTCATGTGACACAGTGTGACACAATTCCATTCAGACTTAATTCATTTAGTTCCCGAGTCACGCGACAAAACTAACACGCTTGAACACACAACATGCAAATCCTTTATTTAATTAATTCACACGCTCGACAACGGTACAGTTCGTTTAGTAATAAATAATAAAAACAATGTTAACTAAGGGTTTACACAATGTTGCTATGTGAGCGATTAGTTAATAGTATGACCCAGGTACGAGATTGTGTATACGGTGGAATATTTAACACCGGGAGCCCTACTGGAGGGTTTACCTAGTCGCATATGGTATGCCGCGAGCCCTCGTGGAGGGCTCATTTAAATGTAGGTTTTTCTTAGCGAATACAGCATTATAAACCGTGAAAATAAAATCTGATGTATATTTTAACAAGATTTATTAGTAAGTACTTATATGCGTTGGTTTTAAAATTCAAGCAGTTACAAATATTCACAAAAAAATAAAAAGATTGGAGACTACGTATAGCGACACGACCCCCTGCTGAAAACACTATTTTACAGTGTTTTATAACATGGTTTTAAACTTAATGCCATTGAACGTCCGCGATGGTTAACTTTAGCACAAACGAAACGTAATGTCGGCAACCCACCAGGAGGGTTCACTTCCAATATGTATGGCGGCATGGCGTATAAATTCTATGAGATTGATATTTCGAAATGAGAGTACCTATTTTTTTATGAAATGTAATCAGCTAATTATGAAAATGTTTTTGAATAATCGATAACCACCAATAATCGTGAAAATTATCTTTATTTCAGGAAATAGCAAAGTTATAGGAAAGGAACTTGTCTGATTATTGTTTGTAGCGAAGCTATTGCTGCAGGAATCCGCTAGATGCGGGAAGCGCAGAACCGATCAAAGTGGCGGTGCTTGGGGGAGGCCTATGTCCAGCAGTGGACGTCTTTCGGCTGAAACGATGATGATACTGATTGCCTATTCAGATTTGCTGAGAACGATTTGCTCAAGAAAACTGGCTTCAATATTTCGACAATTGAGAATCTGAACCAAAGTCTGAAAATAAAGCAGCTCGAAAAGAAGAAAAAAAAAAGGTCGTTAACCCGAATTCTAGAACGCTGTTCAAAGATGACTCTCAGATGACAAGCAGGATACTTAGATGTAGTTTTAAACTTAGAACACATTTAATTTTAAAACAGAACTACCTAACTATTAATTTACACTCGCACAAGTGGCAAAGAAAACGCTTCTTTCAGCCGACTTGGAACTGGTTTTATTAAGCAAAAAAAAAAGTAATACCGAGTAAAATTAACACAATAATCCTGCTGTCGACTGGTGCTGTAAAAAGTGCGAATAGCTTCGGAATACTTCGTAATAGCTCGGGGAAACGCGAAGCGTGCGCGTTATTATTTTTGAAACATTTTCTATACAGCAATATTAGTTTCTTTTGAAGTCATGAATTAATTTATGGGTAGTAATGAGTGTCCTTTGTGGTTTTATCATTGTTGAAGTTTTTAACTGCGGAGTAAGTAATTTTTGCATAATTTTAGTGCTGTTTTGCATTTTGACTTTCTACTGGTCACTAGGACAGTTGAGAAATATGTAGGAGGTAGTAAGTTTGTTGCTAAAATAGACTACATGTACTAATTACTGAAGCACAACACTAGTTAGGTACTAGTCCGTAAACTATTACTTACTTACTAAACTTTTTTACTGTCCGTCACACAAAAAATTGTTAATCAACCTTACATGTTTACTTTTGAATAGAGTTGCACTATTACGGAGTAGTGAGTAGTTCAGGTGCGCTTGCAATTCCTTTGTCCCCTTTTATGACACGGAAAATGATGGACGCTGTCTATTTGTAGACGACCAAGTGACTTGACAGATGCTAGACATACTAGGCGTTAAAATAAACCGTCGTTAACACATTGCTTACAAAAAACAAAACAATAAGTAGCGTCGCTGAGTTAACTCACATGACTCTTGTTCTAAATTCGAAATGACAGTGATTAGAGCTGCTTCTCAAATTCTTTTTTTAAATTTGACAGTTGTCTAGTTGATTTTTGTTTGGTTTTTTCTTGTTTTTCTTTTATCAATGTAGGAAATACCTGATACAGCTTGTGTTAGTCTGAGAGCTAGATTAATGCAATTCTGCCAATTATATTTATATTTAAAACTAGCTTTACCCGCCCCGATTTCGCACGGGTAGCACTAAACCCTACCTACCATACCTACCCTACCTACCCTAATTTTCTCAGTTCAATTCTCCGTTTAAACCTTCCCTGAACTACGACAAACATTTCAAAACCAAAATCAGCTAAATCGGCCCAGCCGTTCTCTAGTTTTAGCGAGACAAACGAACAGCAATTGATTTATATATATATATATAGATATAGATGTTATAATATTGTATAAGTAACATTAAACTTATTTAAGTACCTACATTACTATGCAAACTGTACAAATATTTCATTTCGTATCCAGTAAGTATGAAAAAAACTAGCTAAGTACTTTCAATGCAAAATAATAAACAACATGGTCTCGTAGTAAAATATCATTATTAACACCATGAGTAGGTACCATTGTTTTAATAATACGAATGATTTCATATTTATTCCTGTACTTCAATAAATACAGATAGGTAAGTAAATAAGTACTTACCAACTTCATGTTAATGAAAACATAAATAAAGCATAAAATACCTACTCTTGGGAATTTATCCCATGAAGTGTATTGGTATGTGCTTATTATTAATGAATAAAACAATTATATCTCACTGTTCCTTAAAAAAAGCTAAAATACACGAAAAATTCATGGTACAAAATGCTCAAATATAAGTTTCGTAAACTTCATTACCCAATTTAAAATTCAAATCAAATTCAGAATGTAAACAAACTAAAATGATGCCAATTAAAACAGTATTCCACCCACCTTTTAGGTTTCCACCTTCTAATGAATACTCCAAACATATTGGTGTCAGATTCAAACTTCATTCACATCACTAGTACACTTCACCCTTCACACTCCGGTTCACAACACTACGCGAATCTTACACACACATTTTGTACCAACAATTTTTAGTTTATTTTCACTCAAACGAAAGTAGAAACTACATAATCAACGTTAAAAGCGTTCCTAATTTAAAATTTAATGTTTACTAACAAACTAGGACTAAAATCGGAAACACAATACACTAATATTAAAATTCGAACATAGAATCGATTAGAGATGAGAGTATTCGATTTTTAAATGTTACTAAATATTGTTATTCGATACAGCGGGATTCGCACGTGTGGCCCGCGCAAGCGATGCACGGCGACTGGCTGGCTCAGGGCTCCCGTTGCATTGCAATATGCAGCTGGTGTATATCCCGGCTTTGTATTAATAAATTTTAGATGTCAACCGCTTTGCGTGGTAGCTGGTTAAACTTGCTAGTTGTTAGGCTGAATGGGATAGTGTCATTGCCTTTAGTTTGCTAGATGTAGGAAGGAAATTATGGCAAATCTACTAGGTATATCTTTTGTATTACGCATTTGTTGTAAGAACTGGTAACTATGTAAATTGAAGTGGGTAATTTATTCGAAACGCAGCAGCTAGCTATAAATGTAACTAATGGAACACTACGCTTTGATATTTTCGCAATATCTATGAAATATGATTGCAGAAACACTTACAAAGACACAAATATTCTACATTATTTATTAGAGAAACATCCCTAAAATAAATTGCCATATAACAAAAAAAAAACATAAATCCATATTTTAGCAGACATCAAAAACGTCACGTACGCGGTACAGTCAATCCTTTTTTCTCTAAATTATATAAATCAGAGATAGCAAAAGGTCTCCAAGGACAAGGAAATATAAGATAACGCCAGTGTCCCACTTTCAAAGTACTCGTGAACTGGATCTATCAGCATGGTCCCAGGGGCACTCGTCAAATGATGAGTAGGGTTGCCGAGTAGCCCAATTTTTTACGCCATTTCCCATTTCGGAGAGGATGAAATTCGTTTAGACGTGTGATTTTGTTTGATCTGTGTAATTTTGTCGGGTATTTGTAGGCCAACCCTACGAGATTGTAAGTAGAGTAGATTGATATTATTATAGTCGATTTCCAGACAGACATCACTCAGCAGATAACAGACAGCGGGAATTTTATCATTTTAAGTGGCAACTTGCGAAAAAATATTTTGTAAGTTTATCTTAAATAAGTTTGAATAGTATTGATAAACCCACTAAGTAATGCACCGATTTCAATAAAATAGTACGCAACATTACCTACACCAAATTACTCAACGACTAATCGACTAACAAAAATGAAACAAATTCGACAAAAATATCTAACTTTTGATTTTCCGTCCCACCGAATATTCCCGATATTCGTCTAATCTAATGGCAACACCACAGGTGACCTACTTCCTTTCACAGGATCGACTTGAACGTAATAAGCCCCTCTCTTGTGGTTACGTGATTCTCATGGATTCATTCGGTTGACATCGATATCTTTGTGTTCATGCGGAGATGAAATCACGCTTATTGTAATCTCTGACGGCCTGCTACCTAATTACGCAACACATTTTCGTAAATGATTAAGACGTATCTGTTTCATTTTGCCAGTTCAACAACATTCATTGCGTTATTTACGTTATAGAGCAGATTTTTTTTCGAACTTATGAAGCAATGGATTAGCAATCGGTTTCAAAACGATTCAGATTGTGATTGATCGTGTATTACGCAATTAGGGTACTGGTTAGTCTCAATTACGGCCTAAACTCTCTAATATTTGATAGCCATTAGTGTCCCACCGTAGGGCCTTTTAAACTATTAGTCCACACTTTGTACACACACGTTTTTCTTGCCGTGAAAAACTACGGTTTATTCGATGTGTAGGCACGGTCTTCAGTGTTGTATGAATCACTATGGAAGCTTGTTGACAGACACGTTTTTTCTACGTCACGGTTTATATGCCGTCCGTAATGAAACCGTGACGTGTACAAACGGCCTCTTACTACCAACGGTAAAGTTTCAGGCAACCACTACATATCTTATTTTAATCCCATCATTATTTTGCTCCACCCATTTCAAGGTATCCTGGTTACAAGTTAGGCAGAGCTGACTTCCGGCCACCGTAGGCGCGGGCTTGCGGACGGTGAGCAATGGGTAGCTCGCCGTCCGATAAGGACCACGGGTTGACGGCGCGTTGTGTTCCACGTGCACCTCAAAGAGATGTCAGCACCCAACTGACGGGATCCGTAAGGACCAATGCCTGCTGAGGTTGCGGGTTTGTCCGAAAGGGATATCGCGGCCCCGGCACACGGGCTACGGAAGGAACACGGGTGGGTTTTAGTCAGTAAAAGCCTGACACGCCCTCTCGCTCCACCCAGAGCGGGAGAAGTCACTTGATGGTTTTTTTTTTTGAGGATGGCAGTCCTCAAAAAAAGAAGGCACTAATCCATCATGGAAGATTTATTTATTTAAAACTCAATCATAACACCTTTACAGACTCATATAAGGCGATGTTATAAGTCAAAATGTCTGCACAATATGTATAAAAAAATTACCTGTAAGCAAAATTACAAAGAACAAAAGAAATTACAAATACTAGTGGTGGCCCAGAGGTCGAAATTCGACCATAATTCATTTAAATGTCATGATTCTAAGGTAGCCATCTTGTGTCAAACGCATGGTGGTGTGTGTAATGTTTTTTTTATTAATTTAATTTATTTCTAATGTAAAATAAATAAAAATATTAGCGTTCTGCAGTCCTTCTCCAAATAAACTGTAACCGTGCCAAATTTCATACTCCTCCGTCCACGTAATTTTCGTAAAAAGGGGTACAAAGTTTTTGCTTCACGTATTAATATAATAATAACAAATTTAATATATTCATAACAACGTTTATATTACCTATCCTACTACTTGCTTAAAAAACAGTGAAGGAAAACATCGTGAGGAAACCTGATGCCTGGGAGATATTTGTCAACGGCATGTGAAGCCAAGTCAGAGGCCCATGGGCGGCTTTAAAACTCTGACACCAGGTTAGTCACTAACCACACGAAAAGAAGAAGACGAAGATGTGTGCCATTTTAATGAATTTCGGCAGGTTATGCCCAAATATATCCTCCGATACCGTAATAAGATGGATTGCGGAAAACTTGAAAATCTTATTTTTTTTATTTATGCTTTAGTTTACAAAAAGGGTTTCGAGTTTGGAGCCTCCTTTTAAGCAAACAATGCCCGTGTTAGGAGACTCCGCTCTTCCATAGTACGAGGCATAATTACCTAATCTATTTACACAAATCCGTAGGTTCTTAAAATATCAAATAAAAACAAGTATGTTTTTGATGCCAAAACATTTGAGTTGATTGATTCCATGATTCACAAGATATACAGTTTTTGCTGTCATAAGTGTTAATTTATTCTTAGTCCTAAAAGAATGTCCTGAAATCCTGATAAACATACATTCGTTGATATAAAGAAGCTAGAGGAATCAACATAAGTTTTTTTTCATTCTAGTCGATTATCGCAACGCATTACGATATCGATTGCAAGATTAGTCGATTGAAAAGATTATTTTGTAAACTTTGATGAGTCAATGACGATGTTTAAGTTAAGTATAAAATTATTATGTAATCATTGGCTAATCGTTACTATAATATTAGCTGCTTATCGATAGCGTTTTGGGGGACTGTCTTATGTAATTGACGTTTGAAAAGTGCTGATTCTCAGCCTAGTTTGAATAAATGAATTTTGAATTTTGAATTTTATCGATCCGTTAGTCGACTCTCTTATGCCCGGAATACACGAGGCTAGTTAGTCAAACTAGGATTGCAAGTAAGTATATAGGGTGTTTGGAAACTGGGTGGGGTGACGGTTGACACCATTTAGAGCATTTTGAGCCATACATGTCTTAGACGAGGTAATTTATTTTTTACTGCAAACTTTTTTTTTTTTTTTTTAATTACCAATTTTCTGTTTTTTTACGTCCGTAAGTTCTGTCTGGAGTCTGGATTTTTTTTCAATAACACTGATGTATGGAACTTGGTTACACATCAGTCAACGCTACCAAACTTACTTACTATCTCGGCTTGACACTTGCAAAAATGAGGATAGTTCAGTAAACACAAGGCTAGAGTGACTAGCTTGCTAGCCTAATAGCCCTAGTTGGATATCTTATCTTGAAAAAGCGTTGTGTATCCCGGACATTACTTACTTGTTGTAATGTTATACCATCTCTACGATTTTCTAACGAAGCAATCTTTCACCTTTGGTTATTGCCAATAAGACGCAAATCTTGTTTACTAATGTCCATTACATTTCGCGACACTTGCATTTGACGACACGGTTGGCGCAGTGGCTGAGCGATCGACTGCTGCGTAACGTGTCGCGGGTTCGATCCCCGCACGGAACAAATATTTGTATGATCTGCAAGTAGTTGTTCCGGGTCTGGGTGTTAGTGTATGTGATTTTCTATGTTTGTAAACGCACCCACGATACAAGAAGAAATTCTTAGTGTGGGGCAACGTTTTTAAAAAAAAATAAAAAAAAATAAAAAAAAAATTAAAAAAAAATTAAAAAAAAAATTCAACTCTGTAAACTCATTTTATAATTCAAGCATAGCTTGTCCACTCTGAAATGACGCGCCCCACTACCACATTTACGCACATGGTAATGCGGATTTCTATGGGCAATGCGGTATTCTCATATCTTATTTCAGCTATACAGTATTCTGTTTAATCCTACAACCCCCTCTTATCTTAAAGAACGTTTCCAGTTCCTTCATGACACACATAATAGATATCTGAGGTCATCGGAAAACTTGAGACTAGAGATGCCGATATATTCCACCAACTTTTATGACAAATCTTTTACAGTTCAAGCAGTTCGGTTATGGAATGCCTTGCCCGTGTCGATAAGGCGTGCTCAATCTTTGTCCACTTTTAAAATTCTAGTGAAAAAACACTTCCTCTTTCCTTAAACATCATCATTACATATAGTTCCTTATTCTTGTCTCATGTTTATTATTTTATATATATCTATGTATATATTTATGTGGTTAAGTTTATTCTTTATGTATTTATTGTGTATGTAAATGGTACACCACTGACTACCTGCAGTATTATCTCTCCTTCTCCTTTTAATCCATCCAAAGGTTGTCTTTAAAAGATCGCTTTTAGCGATAAGACCGCCCATTGTGTCACCCTATGTAAAATTTCTAAATTTATTTCTGTAATTTGTATGGTGTGCATAATAAAGAATATTCTATCTATCTATCTATCTATCTACGCGCCCTACTACCCCATTACCCATAGAAATCCGCATTACCGTGTACGTAAGTGTTGCAGTGGGGCGCGTCATTTCAGAGAGGACAAGCTGTAGTGGGGCGCGTCATTTTAGAGTGTACAAGCTATACCTAAGTAAGTTGAAATAAACGATCTGCAAATCCAAAGATTTTAGATGTAGTTACTGTTGATAGAGTGGACCGTGAGAAAACAAATTAACGATCAATAAAAAAAACTGGAAGTAAAGAAAGATTGAACTGACAAAAAACAATATTGCGTGACTGACATGGCCTTGTCTATGGCGTGTTGTGTCCCTGAACTGAACTTAATTTACATTGTATTCAGGTTTATCTTTCTATATCAAATAATGAGAGGCGGTTTTTGGCTCTCGTGGCAATTATATAACAAGATTGGATGGTATTGTACTACTGTGACAGGTACTGTACTGTGATACTTTAGACAGTAATTTTGCAGTCCTCTTTATGAAGGAGGCAGGACCTCGACCGGGGAAGTTCTATCACCATCGGTACCACAATCATCTCAGCTTATTGCAGTCTACTGTTGGACATAGGCCTCTCCCAGGCTGCACCATAACACCCTCCTCAACCTTTCGCATCCAATCCGTCTCAGCCACATTTCTTCGGTCCATCTAGCTGGGGAGCGTCCCACAGTACGCTAGCCGATACGCTGTGTCCATCGGTACCTACCTTTTCGCCGAACTACTTTGTTAGAGTACTAATTAATCAGTATAGCAGCTTGATAGTGGAAAGCGTAAGGTCGTAGAACTTCTCCGCAAGACCTCCATTACGAACAGCGCTTTTTTTCTCGTCCAGAGAAATATTAAGTACCACGTGTATCGCCATATCTACTTCTGTCACCAAGCAGCGTTGCTGTCAAAGTAGAAAACTGCAATTTTCGTAAATTTAATACACAAGTGTGTAGCTGACAGTATGATTCTATGCACAGTATCATTTACTTTCCCATATTATCTTTGTTCCTAATCCTTCCCTTCTACCTAATCTTTCCCTACATCTGACGGAAGATGCGTCATACGTAAGTACGCTCGACGCACCAACACATCATCGGTTGAACATTTTATTATCTACTTGTGCGTTCGGGCGTTACGCGACCGACGATACGCGACGCATATTCCGCTAGATGTAGGACCACCCTTACACTTACACTGCCCTGCTAAGCCGAAAGGCGCCATCTCAATCGGAGCAAGTTTTGAAAAAAATTACTTTTTGTAAATTGTAATTTAAGGAAAAGTTGAGATATTTTTATCTCAACTTTTCCTTAAATTACAATACAAACTTCTAAACCGCTATTTAGCTTATACCATTAGATGAGAAATTGTTTTAGCTATTGAATGGTATAAAAAAACTAAAAGGGCGTATGTCAGAGATAGCGCATTTCGGCTTAGCAGGGCAGTACAGGTACTTTCAGTACCCAATACTTACGTGCATGGTACAAGAATAAATCGCCATCAACACAGGCTATTACGTACGTGCATGGACCTTTATACCCATGCATTTTTTTACACTGTTTCAAATATTTGACCATTTACTCCAAAAGCTATGTAATATCACGTCTGGTTTAATTGTTCTGATGTTCAGTGGAATGGAATTTTGGAGAGTGTTCTTAGCAGTTTTTGCCTCAAAATTTGTGATATTATTAAATACGAGTATGGACAGTTTTTTAATGTTATAGGGAGAATGGGAGGTAGGGACACATACAGGCTGCCTACCTTTTGGTAAGTGGTCACGATTGCCTCTAGATACTACAAATCTGAAACGTCTCATTTGCAGAGGCAACGTTTGTTAAGGTATGGGTGCAATAAGCCCAGGTACGCATGGGCGATTTTTTTTATGCACTGGATTTTCAACGCTCGGCTTAACACCGAGAGTTGAAAATAGAGTGCGCGATAAAATCTCGCCGCGATATTTTTACGGCTGTGCGAACGTGGGCTAAGAGTATTGCACCCATACCTTTCAAGCCAGAACACAAAAACGCAGCTGGGTGGCAGAATTCGGTATGGTGGTACACAAGGTGTATGAGAAAGGAATGGTCAAAAAGGGTATGGTACAGATCATCCACCTGAACAACTTTCTCCATGGGAACAAAATAGTAATCGAGAAAAAAAAAATGTGCTGTCCCATACAAGACTTCAATACCTAGTCGACCCAAATTTATGGAAAAACTGATAATTTTTTCACACACCCTTCTGAAGCATCCTGTTTATTTTACTTACTGAACGATAGTACGACAACCATATAAACGGGTTTTCTACGTGTTCTGTCGACGGAAGAATAAACAAAATGACAGATTGTGATTGCATAACTGTCATTTTGTTTATTCTTCCATCGACAAAACCCGTTTCTATTGTGGTCATGCCAAGCGTGCTGGTAAAACTTCCTTACTTCTACGGATCTACTAGATGGATGGATGTTTAAAACATTGACATGGTATGGAGAAGACAGTACGCTAAAGATTACGTAACAAGGACTAGTAAAATCTAAATCCCTTAAAATCTCAATATTATCCAAGGTAATATGCTACAAGCAAGTATCCCCTCGAGAGGTACATGTATTTGCCTCTTAGCGTTCTCAAAGACGATCTCAGAGCTTTAATAGGTCTGAATATTCAGGCATCACTACTTGACTATTAATCTTGGAGCTATCTCCCTCAAAGTGTTAAAGTGAATTCAATCAGGCGACCGCAATCGAGAAATTGGCAATTAATCAATGGCGTGTATTTAATCGAACCTCTAATTACCTATTTTGCGCTCCCAAAATATTATTGAACACTGTATTAAATAATAATAATTATTATTATTAATATTATTAAATAATGATTGCACCTCTTTAAATTAACCTCAAAATATTAAATTTTTCCTTAAAATACTAAATAGCAAAGTAACCGCTACCAACTCGGATGTAGCGATCGGCCGCGGCACTGCTCGCTTCGGTCGCTCGGCTCGTGCGCGCTTTGTCATAGTCCTAACCAAACCTAAGCCATTTGATAGAGATAGCTCTAGCTTAGTTGCTGTGACCAACAGTGAGAAAAGGCCACTAAGTTAAAAAGAGGCTCATTTATTTAAAAAGGGGGCATCATTAGAAGAGGGAAACGTTTTGGAAGTTAATTAATTTTAAAGAGTGTTCATCATTAGAGGTTCAATAAGTTTTTAGAGGGTCAGTTATATATTTTCCTTAATCAATCAAAACGGCGACATAATCTACATCCTCGTTTCACGAAAATGGAATAAAAGTTTATGCTCTATCAAAATGACTCCGCACTTTGTTTTTACTAAGGTTGTAGAGGTATGAGGAACAGGGTGTAAAGTTCACTCATCCTCTATGGAAAAGGGACGACCAGACGGTGTCGTGGGCAACTGCCCAATGGTTGATGTCGGAAAGTTAAATACATATGCTGATCGAGCTGTTTGCGCGATGCAGGATTTCGCGTGACGTCAGTGTGATGCGTAGTTCGTATATGGCTACGTAGTTTTTTTTTTTGGCCTGCATCTCACCTGATGGTAATTGATGATCAGGGTGAAGGTGGACGCGAGCTTCACCCAGAATCCTCAACCACAGAGCAACTGCCTATCTTACCTCTAACTGCCGAAACACAACAATGCTGTTAACATTGTTGTTATGGCGACAGACTTAGATAAGATGGTGGTAGCTAGCCAGGCGGGCTTAGAAGAAGCCCTACCACCAACCAAACCAAGCAGAAAATTTTGCCCCCATTGGGAATCAAACCGACCTTTGGGTCTGAGACAGGTGATGGTCTAACCTCAAAACCACAGAAGCGGTAGATGCCGCCACAAAGTGATTATATCGAAGAAAGTAATGATAAAATTAAGGTCTACCTCCTAAATGTGCGTGTTATAAAATGTTTATAATATCATCGGTGCTGTTAATACTTTCAAGCGTTCCGAATTTGTAATTATAGTGTAATTACAAACTAATAATTGGGCTGATTGTAATTAGGCAGGTATTATGAATCTGACGTCGCACGGGCGTTTTTCAAACAAGACGTTTTTTTACCGCGCACTGGATTGTCAACGCTTGGCTCTGAGAGTTGAAAATCCAACTGTGCTCTTTTACAATTTGTTAGGTGGTGCTCTGTTGGATTCTGAACGCGCAGCTCGACGACGAGAATTGAGAGTGGAGAAGTCCAGAGTACGGTAAAAAAATGTCCGTTTGAACGTGGGCTAAATAATTTTGACAATCCAATCAATCTGCCTAGCCTTTTCCCAACTATATTGGGGTCGGCTTCCAGTCTAACCGGATGCAGCTGAATACCAGTATTTTACATGGAGCGACTGATCTGACCTCCACAACCCAGTAACTGGATAATACGATAGCCCTTGATAAGACTGGTTGTCAGACTTTCGGGCTTCTGACGACCCGTAACGACTGTCAAAGATCCACGAATGACAGCTGGGACCAACGTTAACGTGCTTTCCGAGGCACGGACGAATCTCGGTATGTAAAGATGGTCACCCATCCACAGACCAACGTCCCCAGCAAGCGTAGCTTAACCTGATGGATCGACCTATGCGGGAGTCATTACTTAGCCACGAGCTCCAACATCATGAGCATCATCAATCCATTGTAATTAATTCGTTTGCATTTAAATCACGCAGTTTTCACAAAAAAACTTAGCAATACGGAATTTAAGAACATGTGAATTTACAAAATTCTTTTTGGGGATTTTCTCAGAAATAAATTAAAAAATTGCTAACAAAACTTCAGCTTCAAAGTGCCCCGACATTCCAGGAAACGGTTATGTGCTAGCAACACAGGTAACACCTGACATTTTCGTAATAGCAACCCGAAAGCGCCGGCGGCAGCGCGTGCGCATATCCAAGTTCAAAGTTATATGAAAGTAGGCAATTTTATGGACTCTCCGTTATGTTTTCAGATTGTAGGGTATGCGTAATTTTGTTTTGATTTTCAAACGGACAGTGTTCATACCTTTTAAGACTCGACTATGTTTATTGTAGAAGCAAGAAAAGGTTACCAATTGCTGGGTTGAGTGTATTGAACAGGCATGGTTGTACTGAGTATTGGAGTGACGGAGCAGTGTATATTACTTACCAATCTTTGAAAACGTCTAACTGGCAGCGTTTTTCGCCAGTTAATAATCACACCTACTAGGAAAATTTTCAACTCTAATCCCTGACTCCGACCCTAGGTTACGCATCGCAGACCAAACTGTTACTGTAGTATACTTGATAGTTGATGTTTCGAATGAATTTGAAAAAGAGACAAACGATTACATACAATCTTGGGCCTAAATGTAACGAGATGAAAATGGTGAGAATTAATAGATTCAAACTTGTCAGTCCCTCGCTGAAAATTCTGTAAGTT
The DNA here is from genome assembly GCA_947364205.1 of Agrochola lota. NCBI lineage: Eukaryota > Metazoa > Arthropoda > Insecta > Lepidoptera > Noctuidae > Agrochola > Agrochola lota. The sequence goes on from OX376228.1 coordinate 19,032,569, forward strand.
TTACAATTTGAGAGCTGAGTTATTAGAGGTTTAGTAAAAGTAAAGTTATGTTACAATCTTCAACTAACAACTGATTCCTGAAGCGCACAACATGTTTATTATTTTTTGTGGACAATGTTTGAAAGTCATATGAATGAACGTCAATGACTTGCAAGTACTGGACAAATAGAGGTGCAAGCCATTGCCGAATCACTGACAGAGATGTTTTATCGCCTCGTTTTCGGCCTCGTGTATTGCAGTGACTACTATCCCACAATTCATACAGCGATCTTATAGTTGCAACAATATCCAATCCACAAGTCGGCGGTAAAATCCAAAATAAAAATTCCAAGTCAAACGTGTGAGCGATTTTCAGTGTCCAGTGTGAAAGGCTCGCACAAGGTAGGCAGGGTCAGAAACCGTAAAAAACAAAGCAGTGGTCGTTGAAAATGAAAAATAATCGGGAAAGCACTCAAAACGCATCGGAAAACACAAAACAATGAGCAAGCAAGAGCAGTCGGCAACTGTCTAGTGACAATGTCAGTCAGCTCCTTAGGTGTACTATCTATGGTCAGCTCGTGCCAATGCATGCTCAGTTATGCCAGTGACATAGACTAAAAATATAAGACTGATTTTAATTGATAAGAAATCTATAACCAATACATTGGTTATAGCCCAATTTGAATTGGTTGGCCCTTCGACCGATACCGTGACTGAGTGTAGACGTGTATTTGATTTAATTAAGAAATCTAAATTGGTATTCACCCGATTTTAACCCTAAACGAATGGGGTGAGTGACCAATTTCACATCCATAAATTCTACGAATTATCGCTCGTGCTTGTGCCCCGGCGCAGCCCTCACCCCCGCGGAAGCAGTGCAGTGGTCATAATTGCCATCTCGCTTCCTCGAGTACCGCTACGTCGCATGCGCTTGGTGTGAAATATCTTATCGCAGCCCCTACAGTACGAGCTGTTGTGCGCTTACCTACGTGAGTACCTCGGTCTATTTTACTTTGATCCGCCTAACACGATGCCCCGTGTTCAGCGCTCACCGCCGACGAACACTCCAAAGACTGTCCTTACTATGTCCGACTCAGATATCCCACAGCTTGTGTCGAGTAGCCCGAGTGATAATGTTAACTCCGCGGTGCGGTCTAATAAGCGTCCTCGAGCATGTTTCTCTCCGGGTACCGAATTCCAAGATTTTAAAACGGAAATCCACCAGATGCTAAGATCGTGGAAAGAGGACCAGCAAGCCTATCTTACCAAATTTTGCGATGATCAAACGTCCACTTTAAACAAGTTAGTGTCAGAAATGGCTGAAATAAAACGGCAAAATATAGAAATTCAAAAGTCACATCTCGAATTCGAAAAAACACTCAATTTCATTAGCAAGCAGTATGATGGTATGATACAACAAATTGATACCTTACAAAAAGAGAAAGACACGTTCAATGAAACTGTACAACATCTGAATGCAAAAATTCTTGATCTTCTGCGTTTATCCCGGCCTTCTAGCGTTGAAATCCGGAACATACTCGCCGAGGAAAACGAAGCAGCGCCGGACCTCCACACAATTATTACTAAAGTGGGCTCCACAGTTGATATCTCGCTCAATAGTACACATGTGCGTGACGTTTACCGGCTCCCGGGAAAACCAGGCACCGTCAGGCCAATTGTAGCTGAGTTCTCGAATGTCTCAACTAAAAATGAGTTGCTAGCCGCAGTCCGCAACTACAACAAAAAACACCCAAAAGATGGCCGCCTCAGTACACAGGCCATTGGCTTGGCCGGCGAACGTCGACCAATTTACATATCAGAGCACCTTGCTCCCGGCTCAAAAAAGCTCTTCTTTGCTGCCAAGGAATTTGCGAAACTTAAAGGATATGCTTTTTGTTGGACTACAAACGGAAGCATATTCGTAAGAAAAATCCCAGGAGCCAAACCAGTACTCATTAAATCGGAGCAAACCCTTTATGAGCTACAACAACAAGGGACCCAATGACTGTACTACATAGCGATACTCTTGCAACTTTATTTATTATTTGTTTATTTCATGTTAACCAAAAATAAATCAACTCTTAAATTGTATAAACCATGTAACATTGTAATTAATCTTCTATATGTAACTAAATTAAACAGCAAATACCCTTTAGGTTGTTATGCAACCACACCATATCACGTCACACTTTATTACTGGACTAAAAATTCTGCAACAAATAAACCACACGCACCTCTAGCACGACTTATCACACATACATTCCCAAACTCATTCTCCTTCACCAAGACTTTTCGACTGCACTACTTCATAATATTATATTGTTGCGTAATGCCAATTGGCTATCTTTCGATACTTAATTATCTCTTGTTTGGACCTCTTTCTGGAACCGTGCACTCCGTGAATGTCAACAGCATTTTCCTATATCTATTTTGTGATTACTTACCGCATATTGTTCTATGGTTAACCAAGACCGTTAAAGTACTTTAAAATCAAAAATGAATAATCTAATTGAAATAGCTAATGACCTTGACAAATTAGCGGTCGCAACTTCATCCTATTGTAATGTGGATTCGTTTTCTATTGAAAATCCACATCAAACTTCATTCAAAATTGTGTGTCAGAATATAAGAAGTATTACTCGTAATTTGCCCAATTTCATGACATTAATGGAAAGATCCCAAACAAAATGGGATCTCGTTGTATTGACAGAATGTTGGCTTCCCCGTACTCATTCTATTCCCCAACTACAAGACTACGAATACGTTAGTACACTTAATAATTTGACACAGAACGAAGGAGTGGTAGTGTACTACAAGCCAACAATACGATTAAAATCTGAGGAGCCTATACTCAAGGACTCCAACTGTCTCATGTTAGAAATTAACGAAAATACTATTGTTTTTGCAATTTACAGGCCTGCAGGTTTTAGAAATATAACTAGATTTATTGAGTCCCTAAATACACTTTTAAGTAAATATTCCGCTTATTCAAACATCATACTTATAGGAGATATTAATGTCGACATCACACCTCAAAATACTGACTCCAACTCGTCTTTGTACTTAAACTTACTGGCTTCCCATGGTATGTTACCAGCACATACACTCTCCACACATGGTCTAACATGTCTTGACCATGTCATGCTTAAGACAAGGCTTCCTGCTTATTGTTACATAGCGGAAAGTTCCATTACTGACCATGATTGTATATTCTTCGCAATTGAACTAAATTCTCGAAACCGTAAGCCCTGTTCCAAAGTAATTAAAAAAGTAAACTATGACACCTTGGACAATGACATGAGCTTAATCGACCTGTCTTCAATATTTTGCGACGGTGATGTCAACACAGCTACAAATTATTTTATTACTACCCTGAATCAAGCAATTAAAAAAAATACTTCCAAGATAAAGACATCTAATAAGAAAATTATTAAAAAACCCTGGATTACCAGGGGTTTGTTAAAATGTATGAGGAACCGCGACAATATGCATCTAAAACTAAAAGAACTTAAAAAAAAAGACCAACATAACGAGACGCTAGAAATAACGTACAAACGATATCGGAATTTCTGCAATGATCTTTTAAAAAAAATAAGAGCAGAATATGAGAGATCCAAGATCAGCAAAGCTGCCTCTATTAGCACCAAAAAGCTCTGGGAAGCTATTAAGACAGTGACAAATACGAAAAAATACAAGGACATCCCTTCTGAACTACTATCTAAAAGCAATCCGCATGACGACTTGAACAACATAAATTCATTTTTTGCAAACATGGGCAAGAATCTTGCTGAGAAAATACTACCTAGCAGTAATCGATTCCCTGAAATACATACTAAAAACTCATTCACACAATCATTTGTTTTACTTCCCACCGATATAGCTGAGGTTGAACAAATCATCCAAGGCCTTAAAAACGACTGTGCAGTTGGGCGCGACAACATCCCCGCTATCTTCTTAAAGCGTTATAGAGAGATTCTACTGCCACCTCTGACTTACATTTGCAATCTTGCCTTTTCAACTGGCACTTTCCCAAACTCTCTTAAACTTGCAGAAATTCACCCAATACATAAGGGGGGGGACAGGGACTGTGTCAATAACTTTAGACCTATTTCCATTTTGCCAACGGTATCCAAAATTTTGGAAAGGTTAATAAGCAAACGCTTTACTGCGTACCTAGAGTCAAATAAATTGTTATCACCTTCTCAGTTTGGTTTCCGATCTGGAAAGTCAACAAGTGATGCCGTCCAAGATCTGGTGAACTTTGTTTCGTCAAATCTTGATGGTAAGCAAAAGGTGCTGGCGATCTTTCTGGACCTAGCAAAAGCTTTTGACACAGTCTCTGCCCCGCTCCTCCTCGAGAAGCTGGAGGGGGTTGGAGTGAGAGGAATGCAACTTAAATTATTTTCTGATTACCTCACAAATCGCATGCAGAGAGTAAGGGTTGGTGATATGTGCAGCGATGATCTTGACATCACGTATGGGGTACCACAGGGCAGTATTCTTGGTCCCACATTATTTTTGACGTTTATCAACGACCTCTGTAACCTCAAAATGCGTGGGGGCAGGATCGTCACCTTTGCGGACGACACAGCTCTGCTTTTTCACGCGGACTCATGGGAAGAAGTTTATTCGAATGCTCAGCTCGGTTTTGACATGGTCGCAGAGTGGTTAAAAAATAATAAACTCACCCTTAATGTATCTAAAACTATGTATATTCCCTTTTCCATAAAAAATCATGCGACCACTTCTTCAAATCTTTCATTAACATCACACACATGCTCCTTCCTGCAGGACAATTCTTGCTCATGTCCTGTTCTTAAAAAAACTAATGTTATCAAATATTTGGGTATCCAGATTGACAGTGGTCTTAGTTTTCAACCGCACATAGACGCACTTACAGCGAGAACGCGAAAATTGATATTTGTTTTCAAAAATTTACGTCATGTGGCGGAAACTAGGACTATTGACACCGTATATTACGCACTAGTTCAGTCAATCCTATCATATTGCATAACTGCATGGGGCGGAGCCCCAAAGACATCTTTGCTTAAGTTGGAGAGGGCACAGAGAGCTGTCCTTAAAGTTAGTCGTAACCTTCCCTTTCTTTTCCCAACGAAAGAACTTTACCAGCAGTGCAAAATACTAACAATTCGCCAATTATTTATCTTAAGTACTATCATTCAAAGGCATACTCAACTTCTATACAATCCTTTAGAAATCCTAAACAGGAGACGCAAACACACAGTATGTAAATCAAGGTCCTTCAAAACCAGCTTTAGCCGTAGATTCTTTTGCTTCCTAGGAGACTACCTTTACAACAAAGTTAATAAAGAAATTTCTATTTACTCCCTATCCAAATTCAACTGCAAAATTAAAGTAAAAAATTGGCTTCAATGGCACGATTATGAAGCCACCGAGAGACTCTTACAAGTCATTTCATAAAAAGCAGCTCGACATGTCCTTCCTACACGACATTAGAAGACCAGTTTTGGAGTTTCACACTCACTACACACCCACACCCACACAAACTACTTTGCTGTCTAATCTAATTAAATATAAGTTTTTTTTAAAAGCTTATATTTAACTTCACTTGTTTGTTTTAAATTTGTTTTTATCTTTCTTCCCAACATTAACGTCTGTTATTATGTTTGTATACTGTGACATGTCCGGGTAGTTTGGAGGCCTGGAGACCTGTAACACAGGTATTCCTAGTACAGGCTCCAGTCTCCGCTACATCAATGTATTTTTGTATACACATTTATGTACTGTACTGAGTGTTCATTATGTGGTGGAGAGAATAAACGTTTTTATTATTATTATTATTATTGGTTTTTCAGTAATTAGTTGATATTTTATTTATTAATATGACTGTAATTAAATGCACTATATTGTATATAAGTACGTATATTGCATTTATTTACTTTGAGTTAATTACCTAGTGCTGTCTAGTGCGAAGGTTTTCTTACTGTAATTGTGTAATCGATTACTCAATTAATCTCACGATATTCTCACGAAAACTATCTTTCTCGTATTTCTCCGCTTCCAGATTGAGGATTGAGCTGATTTTTAAAATTCAAAGTTATTTTTTTTTAATATATCTCAACTTATTACATTTGGGCGTACTGTTTTCCATCTTCTTTAAAGTCTAATTTACCCTAGTGATAGCTGCATCAGAAGTTCACAGGACTAGCAGAACTCTACAGTTTGCTATAGGTATATACTTCGCGTGCTTGGAGGTCTCGATCAGAAGGAGGTTGCATATTCAGAGTGGCCTAATTTAGCAATTTTCTGGGAACCTTTTCAATCGATTGATCGAAAAGACACGATGACCTAAGCTCAAGTTGTATTTTGAAGTAGGTATATTTCATTGTATGAACACAATCGCTTCCATTATGCTGTTGTATTGGAAGTTTCCACACAGCAAACATTTTTTTTGCGTACACGCCGCTTGCGTAGGATCTTATTGTTTTCTCAGGAAAAACCAGGAATCGTAATTTAATTATTTTATTATGAAAAATATTTCTATACACTCGTATTTCGGTCAAAAAAGTCAAACAATTTATTTCAATTAGGCACATAATAGGCACTTATGAACGTCAAGTTTACAAAAAATAGAATTTATTCTAGTCGCCCCTTCCAAAAGGTAGTTTTCGTATGGAGAAGAATGGGCAAGAAACTCCACCGTTACTCTTTTAAAATGTTTTTACAATATTTTGTATACATTAATTATATAATCATATGTGAAGACGATGCATCTAGAATAAGATTACTATACCGCGATAGGTAAAAAAGAATGAAACATAAAGCAATTCCAGATAAATTAATTATGTGATAGATACATGGTGCTCACATACTTACAAACATTGTAAAATTATACGATATTCCTAACATTTTAACAAGTAATACTAATAAGTCAGTGTGTGAGTTCAAGAAATCACAGAATGTAAAATCACGTCCACTCTTAAATCGCTATACCGAACACAAAATAGACACTTAAAACCCTTGGCAGTCTAACATTGTAGATACCGTCGTCAATTGCCCGTATATTCAAATCCATACATCATTACATACGAATAAAAAAAAATTAAGTATCCGTTTGTAATGTCAGAATTACAACTAAATGCATATGGAAGTTTATATAGGTAGTCCCTATAACAAAAAATATTTTTAATTTTTTTTTGTCTGTGGTTTTTCCCGTCTAATCTCTGAAACGACTGGACCGATTTTGATGGGACTTTCGCTGGCAACTAGATGATGTTACTTATAAGGAGTAACTTTGGCTACTTTCATTTTAGAAAAAGAATTAGGGTCCACGCGGGCGGAGCCGCGTGTAGTAGCTAGTAAAATACAGATACAAAATAGTTTATTGTGTAAATAGAAAATTTCTTGCATAATTACCTATATTAATAATGCATAAGTACATTTTTCCGTAGTTAGCTTAGCATAATTTACTTATCTTAAGAAAATTAAAATGTACCTATCTCTACGTAAAGTTAAAGCTAAAACTTAAACTTAAAAAGTTATTGTCAGTTAATGCATGTGATGTGGTGTATAGTGTAGTGTGGTAAGTAGTGCGGTGTTATGTGTGGTATATGGTGAGGCGCACGATGTGGTGTGATGTGTGGTGCTTGGTGTGGTGTGAGGTGTATGGTGTGAGGTGTGGTAATGTGTGTGGGTGTGTGGTGTTTAAAGAACGGTATATATATATATATGATATATTTCGGCTACTCAACGTGTTCCAGGAGTGCCGCGGTTTCCTCATAGTTGTATCCAGTCTATTACACCTTTTTTACATTCTTGGTAACATATATTATATATATGTAGGATCAGGAGTGCCGAGAGGTATATCGTCAGGGTTTGGAGTTCCCATTTTATTGGGATAAACAAGACTGTATAAACAATGACACGGTTTTTCTTTCAGTAGGTATACAGCAGTTACACTTTATAAAATAAAACAATACAAATAGAGTAACAACACAGACTCGAACAGAATTTTAAGGTCTCAGTTCGTATAGTGGCCAAGCCACCACTCAATCAAAAATAAAAAAAAACACTTAAATTAATAATAAGAAAGACAAATCATAACAAATTCTGTTGACTACCCACAATTGTAATTGACAACCCACTCCGACATATATATAAACATGTTTGTTAATTTTGTTATAGAGCTCAGTAGAGCTGACAGTTGTATGAACTGGCTATAACACGGCAAATTTGACGTAGTTTGCCAATTTGCTTAACAGCTAATTTCCCTGTCTGTACCTAAGGAAGATTAAAATGATCACTAAAAACTTAACTATCACCAGCTATATCTAGGTATGTTCCTTTCCTCCATAACCGAAGCCCCGAGTACATCCTCACATCAAACTCCACACTCTGTCGTTTTTTATCTCCCATAAAATATTTCGCAAAGCAATCTAATGGTAATAGAAGGGGTCCGATAAAAAACGAGTCGTGAGAAGAATGCCAAGTCGTTGTCGCTACGTAAGCCTGCCAGACTGTTGGCGAAGCTACGAAGGTAGGTAGGCAAAAAACAAACGAGCGTCTACCTTTTAGAAAAGCTGCGTAAGCTTGAGCGAATGTGAAGTGTTAGCATTCTGAAGAACTAGGTTACATATAGGGTTACCATTTCGAAATTTGAAAAGTCCTGACAAAAACCCTGACATTTGCAAAAAAAATTGGATATATAACTTTTTAATAGTATTTTTTTTTCCAGAAAAAAGTAATCTATTAAAAAAAAAACCGTCGCCGGTCGAAAATCTACGACGTCGGGCGATGCGCCTCAAGTGGAGTTAGGCAGGACTAGTCAGACGCGGAGATGGCCGATGGAGTAAAGCTGTGACCGAATGGTGGCTAAGGTTAGGCAAAAGAAACCAGGGCCGTCCAAAGACGCGTTTGATCAATGATATCGTCAAAGTCGTGAGAAACACCTGGATGAGAGACGTACGGAAGCGGGAAGGCCTATACCCAGCAGTGGGTGATTCCGGGCTGAAATGATGATAATGAAAAAAAATCCCCTTAAATCCGACAGTCTGGACAGGTGGCCAAAAACCCGAACATGTCCGGACAAATCCGGACAGATGGTATCCCTAGTTTACATACTTATCTCGGGTCTAGGTATTTTTTTCTAACTGTGTTGGTGGTCGAGTTCTAGTCTAAATTGATGTGGCTGTTAGTTTTTTTCAAGAAACGAGGGTTGTCTGAATATTTCTGAGGAATAAAGACTTTTCTAAAGATTACTAGAGCAATCCCAACTTCCTAACTATTATTATATTAATGCTTACCATTACCCGCGCCCCCCGGTCTACTCCTAGATATGCAATGGCCTTTGTAGTCCCATGAAACATGAGGCTTCATGGGCTAGTGCAAATCTTGGGGTTCATTCGATTTATCGAGTCTGGTTAAACCACGCTGGGATCGGTGCATTTCATTCATTCATTCATTCATAATGCGTGAGTTTATTTGTTTGTTACGCTTTCACGCTAAAACGGCTACACGAATTTGGATGAAATCTGGCACATGGGTAGACCATGACCCGGGTTAGGACATAAGATACTTTTCTATTGTCTTTTACTTTTCTATGCGGGCGAAACCGCGGGACGCAGCTAGTAGCTAATATTTGTGACCTCCAGAAAAATGAACTTACGTACTTACTTATTTCACTATAATTATGCTGCACCGGTTGACGTCATAACGTCAACGCCGGCTGTCGCTGAAAACCAGCGCTGGGGCTCTGTCTCGCACAGGGTCGCAGCATTATGCTGAGCGATGGCCGTTTTGCGTGGATGTGTCGCATATTTTCCCCCAAACTGTTTATTTTCGTGTTTTGTTCTCACCTTGCGTCATGTGTACCGCAAATAAACGTATTTTCTTTCTTTTTTCTATCTTTTACGTACATAAACTAGTTATTTATGAGAAAAATATCTCTTACCATTTTAAATACGGTACAATATTTCTAGTTAGTACAAATTCTCGTGCTTTAAAAAAAAAGAACCCACAAAAAACGTCCTCTCATCAATCAATCAACAAAATCATTCTCAAGACGGAAAAAAGCAAACGACATGCAAATCTGAATTGGCAGGCTGTATATTACATTACCGCGGCCACGCAACAAATAACCAATCAAAGCACCGGATTCCGAGCACGTTCGAGCACAATAACACAATTTTCGTGCCGCCGGGTAAAGCAAGCAACTTGAGCTGGAAAATGGAAGGTTTTTTTCTTAAAAAAACAGTGAATTGTAAATGTTAGTTTGGAAGATTCGGAAATGGTGAGAATTTTTTTTTGACACTCCTCAGTACTAACTTATAATTGATATTTCCTTAAGCTCCTTCCTTCTGGACGTTAAGGTGCTAAAACAACGAACTTTGAGATGATCCGAGGATGTAATTTCAACAGCATCCCTATACTGTCAATAACCACTGGGTTTCAGTCACAGTTTCCTTTATGACATCTAAGGGTTCAGTGACAGACCTCGGCATCGTAAAAGGCGGGTAACGGCCGAGTAATTCTCAAACGCAACTAATTTGATCGCAAATCTGAAACAGTCTCTATCGCATTACGGTGAATCATAGCCACAGAAAGACTTTGAAGAACGTATTAGTAAGGTGTCATTTCAGAAACCGGGAATCCTTGAATCACGAAGATTCACGAAGGAAGACCGATGGTAACCCAGATAAATTAGTAACATTGTAACAGCGATACGATAATGGAAAAGTAAAAAAATGTATTGGATTGACTTAACCTACCCAAAATAGCTTATGTCAATCTTGTAGAAAGTCGTATTTAAGTGGCCAGGAATTTTTTAGTTAAACCACTCGCGATATAATTATTTTCTAACATACTAAATTTGATTTAAAATACTTTTTATCTATTAAATAGATGGATGCAGGTCGTTCCTCTGCGGATCCTATGCTATTATAGTTACTAGAAATTATCCAACTGACAGGTGTCAGGAACGCAATCTCTTTACGGTCGGACTATAGTTACCAAAAGGTTCTCCTGGAAAAGCTCTTTCAATTGGTGTACACCGTGCAATGTTTAAAAAAAAGTTATTTTTGAATTTTGTATTAACTACAGTCTGACCAGGAATTTTTTAGCCAACCCACTCGCGAAATATTTTCTAAAATGTATTTTTTTTCAAAATTTCATTGTATATACTTTTCATCCATTAAATAGTTGGATGCAGGTCGTTCCTCTGCGGATCCTATGCTATTATAGTTACTAGAAATGATCCAACTGACAGGTGTCAGGAACGCAATCTCTCGATGGTCGGACTGTAGTTACCAAAGGCTATATATACAATCAATATCCCTGGGAAAAGTATCGTCCCAATTCTTACGGAGACACGTGCAATTGGCATTACAACAGATTCTCACAATAATTAATAATAACATTATGTCATAAAGCACGGATATCTGCAATATTCTCACACAGTGTGTCAACTGTGGGAATTAGGTCAGCACGAGCTTGCAATCTCTCAGAATATTATCCATTATTACTATGTTTCAAGCCAACATATACTCGGTTAATATACGATTCATGTTGGTGGTTCTAAATGCTGTCTACCGTGCGTCTGCTGAGCTGATCCTGGAGTTCGATCTACGGCTTGGGCAAAGGTGTTTTTAGGTTATACCATTACAAATTTGAAGTCCGGAGTCTGGATTTGTCCCCGTTTAGTGGTTTGCCTCCCATGACATGATTTTTTCTCATAACGTAGGTATCGGCAAGAAAATACATACACCTAGCATTGAAAGAATAATTCGTGTTTATTTATGACTCACAAAACAGAGAAAAATACATAAAGGTAGAAGAGCACAAACGTATTGCATATTTCATTAGAAATTTTCTCCAGTTGACAAATACATGTCATGACATGTTGTATAGTAGAATCCGTTTATTACGACTCCGCCTATATTGACCAACCGCCTATTATGACGTAATTACACAACGAAGTTTGGTTTTCATATAAAAGTCTTTGTAACAAAGTCGGATATAATGACTTCATGACTTCGCTTACAGTGAGATGTCGCTTATTATGACCCATTTTTAATAAATTTTGTCCGTTTTTGACAGATTTCTTAAGTAAAAAATTAAAAATATACATACATGTATTACTTGCAATTTGTATTTTTATTTAATATGCTATGTTTCCCTATTACAATAAGTATTTACCTTCTCTGTTTTTTTTTCTTCACAAAAATGCTTTTTATGACATCCACTTAGTATAACGTGTTTGTCAATTCGCTTCGATGTCATTATAAACGGATTCCACTGTACTTGTAATAAACATTTTACCAGTCAGCAAGTTGGTGACGGAGTTGACTGGCACTATAGCACCCTAGTCAATCAGGTGGACCTACATTTAAGTACTCGTACAGACTATTTTAATGCACTCCAATAAGCATATCAAGATCTTCATTTATGGTAAGTACGTAATATTAGTCGTTCAGAATCCGGTATACCCCTACATTGTAAGACATATATTTCTTCACATTTTTACAATCCTTGGTATCTATTACTGTTTCTCAATTGCCTCCGCACATCTTAATTTGCATCTTATTCTTTGGAACTAGAGTCTAAATTCCTTCCTGAATGGTATTTGCCATAAAAGTCGTAACGATTGGCAACGTATCCTCTGTGGTGGTTGCCATTTACCACCACTTACCATAACATCGCTATTTGCGACGTAGGAATATTGAAATATACTATAATAATGGGTTGGTTTGGTGCATTGCATAACTTTGTAACCTTTGTTACAGCTAGGTAATTGATAAAGAATTAATTGTAAGTATGGTAAAAAATTGGGATCAATATAATATTGTTTTGTATACATAAGATTTTATATTAACAGCCATGCTCTAAGAGTCTACATCAGGGGTTTTCAACCTTTTAACATACACCCCTAACTTTCTTTTAAAATCACTACGCCGGCGGCGGCGCCCCTGAGTTAATTTGTCAACATATGCAGAAAAGCATATGAAAGAAAAGCATAAACGAAAGAAATAAAAGCAAACAGTTTCGACCACACTTTTGCTCGCTTTACATCCGTAAAGTGAGGGAAATGTTTGCTCAAATCATTCAAACAGAAATAGAAGTTATTTTGTCGACTTATACAGAAAAGTTGAAGAACCAAGAGAATGTAGAATAGAAGAGCGAGCAAAGTGACTTCCGAAATTGTAGCACGCCGCCTCGGATAGGTTTGGTTTTCTTTAGTCCATTAATTCATACAGAAGTAGGAAAACTTATTTTGTCGACATACGCAGAAAAACTGAAGCTCATTTTACAGTACCTACCTACAATATTATGAAACGTTCGGGTTTTGAAAACTAGCTAAACCCTTTTCTAAATCAAGAACATAAAATTGAATAAATCTATACATTGTTTGGCTCCCCCCCCCCCCCCCCCCTATTGGTGACTTTACGACTCCCGAGAGGGGCGCAACCCACCGGTTGGGAATCTCTGATCTACATAATACACTAGTGTTAAAGATACCTGGTTAATGTAGGCGTAATTGCGTAAAACACTAATAGCAAAGGCTTTCATTTTGACAGTTCAACAACATTCATTGCGTTATTTACGTTGTTGAACAGGCAAATTTTTCGAACATATGAAGCAATGGATTAGGAATATCCTTCAAAATCATTCAGATTTTTATTAAAAGTGTGTTACGCAATTAAGGTCTATTCAAATCCTTGTTTCCAATTAATGTTATTTCCACTTAAACAAACACCAATTTTATGTTATTCTAAATAAAGTTGATCTTAGACTGACTAGTACTGTTGAAAAAGTCATAAAAAATAATGAATTTGTTGCGCAAACTGAACCTTATTTGTAGGCTTTATAGTTGATTTTCCAAAAACTCATGTTCGTTTACTTGTTTGGCAAAAAGATTGCGAACACAACAGCAGATTTTTTTTTAATAACCGACGAAAAATTTATGTTCATAAGTAATCTACGTTTTCGTAAGCTGACTGTATTTCTATAAACATTACGCTTCTAGCTATTTGCACAATATTTCGATAGTTTTTCGCACATAACCGTAAATTTATGTTTTTACATAAAACGTTGCATTATTGACTGTTACAAAAGCGTTTATAGTTTATTAGTAACGTCCTATTTCTTTAAATCTAGGACCCAACATCGTCTTAGATAAAGAGGTGCTTGAGTCTGTAAACTCGGCAGTTTTTCTGGGCATAACAGTAGATGCTAAACTTCAGTGGGGCCCACATATATCGAGCCTAGCGGGAAGGCTCAGTTCGGCCGCCTACGCCGTCAGGAAAGTAAGACAATACACTGACGTCGATACAGCTCGGTTAGTCTATTTTAGTTATTTTCATAGCGTTATGTCCTACGGTCTTCTGCTGTGGGGCAAAGCTGCTGATATTCAAAATATATTTGTCCTTCAAAAACGAGCTGTTCGAGCTATTTACCAGCTAGGTGCCAGAGTTTCTCTGAGAGATTTTTTCAAAGATATTGGTATCCTCACGGTGGCGTCCCAATTCATCTTCGCCAACATCTTATATATTAGGCAAAATATACACTTATACACTAAAAACAGTGATTTTCACAATGTTAACACTAGAAATAAGGACAAACTACGAGCTCCCTTTCACCGGCTTCATAAGGTTCATAACTCATTTGTTGGGCTTGGTATAACCTTTTATAACAAGCTACCCTCTTCTTTGCTAGATTTGCCTTTTGATGCGTTTAAAACGAAAGTAAAATCCAAGCTTTGTTCAAAGGCATACTATTCTATAAACGACTACTTAAATGATAAGAATAGTTGGTCGCTGTGATTAACTCAAGACAATGTTTATGTTCTTTCTCCAGATTACCTACTGACAAGTTATATGAGTTTATATAATTGTATTTTTTTTATTTTTTATTTGACTTTATAAGTCAAGCTATTTTTAATTTTATTTCAATTTATTGTTGACATAATCTACTCATTACAATGTTTTTTCTAATGAGTTGTATTGCAATATGTGGTTAGCTAGTGACCTCGACAATTGATCATATTAGTTATTGTTATTAGTAATTAACTGTTTGTTTTATTTATTTTATCTCGATGGTCCTAGTTTATCATTTATAACTTCCAGTTACAACTATATGTAAGCGGGCACGCCCTTTATGCCTGGAGGCTTTTATTTAGATAAGTTCTGTTTACGTTTAGTTTTTATTTCTGCCTGAGTATAGTTCTCGATGATGTTGTATGGTATATTGGCGTGTGCTAGCGAACATATGGCTAATAATTTAAATTATGTTTTGTGTTGCGTAATCTAAATTATCTAAATTATTTTGAATACTATTATATAGAATCTTATTTTTTTTGTTCTTCTAACTGAACAGACAGCTGTGCTGCTGGGGAGTTTGTTGCGCCACTTCTTCTTCCCAGCTAATGCACTAGGAAGTGGTGAAGGGTGGGCGTTTTGGGGGACTGTCTTATGTAATTTTGACGTTCGAAAAGTGCTGATTCTCAGCCTAGTTTGAATAAATGACTTTTGAATTTTGAATTTTGAATTTTGAATTTTTGTTGATACGAATTCCCGTATCAACAAGTTGCAATTCTACTGTTTTCATTCGAAAACAGTAGAATTGCAACTTATATAAGAAATACAAGCGATGTTATTGTAGGTACGTTACGATTAAGGGTCTTATCACACTGGTGAAAGGGCTTCTGGGACATGAGTGGAATTTACGCAGTATATACGCGGTATTTATTTACCTTTTTTTTTTTTTTTTTTCAGGATGGGAAATCATCAAATGACTTCTCCCGCTCTGGGCAGAGCGAGAGGGTGTGTCAGACTTTTACTGACTAAACCCCACCCGTGTTCCTTCCGTTGCCTGTGTGCCGAGGCCGCGTTATCCCTTTCGGACAAACCCGCAACCCCAGCAGGCATTGGTCTTTCGACCCCGTCGGTTGGTGCTGACATCTCTTTGAGGCGCGCGTGGAACACAACGCGCCGTCGACACGGGCCTGGTCCTTATCGGACGGCGAGCTGCCCATTGCTCACCGTCCGCAAGCCCGCACCTACGGTGGCCGGAAGTCGGCTCTCGACTCCCGACGCCCGGGGCGTCTCCTGCGGCGACTAGGGCCGCGAGGGCGTGCAGCTTGCATCTCCCTCGCGCGCTTCGCCTCCTCCTTCGCGAACATAACTGCTTCGCAGAAGGAGGTGACGGCCTCCCATGCACTCTCGCTCCGAACCATGGCCTGAACCAGGGCCGGACGCGAGAGATCGCCGCCGCCGATCGCCTCCGTGAGGACACGGCGGTGCTCCGCCCAAGCCGGGCAGACCTCCACCGTATGCTCCACCGTGTCCTCCGGGCGATCCACACAGTGGTGATACCCGGGACGCGGTATTTACCTCTTGCAAAAATCACAATGCATCAAGCATGACAAATCAACAAAATATTATACAGGAGAATCCTAATAACATATATGAAAGAAGAAAAATTACCGTTGCGTATGACCCAAATTCTGCAAATAAAATGAGATATCTTGGATAAGCTGGACTATGAAACGTTACACATGCTCTGCGCGGACTAGAGAGGGCAACCTTTTTGTACTTAGATTGTTTGGGGCTTTTTTTTCATTCTCTTAGGACTTAAATCAGCCAGCGATGCAGACGTGATGGGTATCGAAAAATTAAGTTGATAAAAAAAAATATTGTGTTTTTGTGGTGTCGTCGACCGCAGTTAGTGTAGTCACTTCAAATATCAGATCACAAAATCATTATTTTTTTTGTGACACTTCACAGACGTGATAGGGTATCTATATCTAAACACGATAAAACAGTTTTTTTTTAAATATAACAAGGGGTCGTAGAACCCCCAAAAAAATTTTTTTGGCAGGTAAATTATCAAATAACTTCTCCCCCTCTGGACGAAGCGGGAGGCCGTGTCAGACTCTTACTGACTAAAACCCACCCGTGTTCCTTCAGTTGCCTGTATGTTGCCAGGGCCCACGGTATCCCTTTCAGACTTTCCCGCTACCCCGGCAGGCAACGGTCCTAGCAGACCCCTTCACGGGGCACAGGCCTGGGAGGGAGCGGGCCGTAATCCAGCACGCGGACCCATTGTGAGTTGGTGGATGACATAAGTCTTCGTATATTCAATTTTAGGACAAGCCGGTTTCCTAACGATGTCATACAGAGATAAAACCTGAGATAAACTGGAATTCCTGAACAACATTGGATACCTGTAATTGTTTGGTTTTTGTTTCTTTCTCATGGAGACATGGATGTTTTTTGTAGGTACCTGCAACAATAAGATAAAAACATTCAATAACAATAAAACAATGGTGATGAATGATAATTAATAATTACACAGAAACATCCTGTTCGGAGATGATTCATCAATCGATAGGAAAATCAATTGCATCACACACTCATGAAAATGTATGACCTATTGTGATACAGTTGATGTACCTATGACCATATATGTATTTACCTTCCTATTATAAATTGTAGTAAAGATTTCATAATAATAAATGTTCTGTTTATTTGTGTTGAAGACGGTAATTTGATTAAGGCTTCTCGCAAACAGACGCAAAGCAAGTCTAATAAAAAAAGGTTTGGTAATAACATTCTATTAATCTCTCAAATGCATTGCAAATTAGTTTTGTATAATTTAGAAGCATTTTTTCATTTTTTGTTTATTTGAGTACCATGGAGCCGTTTATTTTTTTAATGTTATTAAGATAAGATGTATGTTGACTTGAAAGAGCATGGTAGTTGAGAGTATGTCATGCTCACTTAAATGTCTCGTTGATGGTGGCGAGTGTGTTGGATCATTCGGTTCCCTACAAAATGATTGAGCTGGATGGTGCTGATCCACGCGTCATGTTCGTGAACGGGCGCCGTCGGTTGTGACTGGTCATCTCTTATCTGCCATGGCTTATTTTTAATCTTATATTTTGAATTGTTTTGATTATTTTTTGTACATTGTTCTCACATATAGAAGCAACAAGAATAATGTACCCAGGATTTTGTAATTTTCTATATTTAGTTTAGTAATTTTCTATATGTAATATTTAGTTCTTCTCCATAAAGATCTACGTTTTGGAATGGGCAACTAGCTTCAACTTTCTGACTAACTGACGCGACAGTTCAAAAGTGCCTGTAAATGGTTTAATTGAAATAAATGCTTTGAGTTTGAGTTTGAAAAATCTAAGAAAACTTCATGGTAGAACAATTACCGGAGTCACGTCGCCTGGTTGCGGGAACCTCAAGACCGCTCACTACCGTGTATAGTGAGCATATTGTCCTTCAGAACTGGTCAAACATCGAGGCAAAAAAGAAGGGTCGTGGACCGTGGTATCATTGAAGAAATTCATAATGTAACCACCGTATAAGGACTATTCTTGCTTGCAGCGCTCGGTGGCTATATAACCGGGCCAGTAACAAATGTGGTCATCGTGTTCACGGGATTTTGTTTTGAAACTGGTTAGATATGAACTTCTTTGATGGTAAATACGCCACGCAAGTAACAATATTCCATTTGAAATAAGATTAGACATTTGAACAAACCTTTTTTACAGTCCGTTCAACTGATTCTGACTTCTATGCCGTATTCATAAGGATGGATTTAAAAGCAAAAAAGTGGTTACAATACCAACTGTTTACTGCAGCTGCCATTTGTCATGCCATCAACGCAATAGAAATCAAGATCGGTTGAACGAACTGTAAAAAAGGTTTAAGTAGTTAAAAGTCTAATCTTATTTCAAATTGAGTATAGGCTTATTAGTAGTATAGGAAAAGATGGTTTCCTCCAAAAACTAAACGGATTAACATCGTATTTTGTCACCTGCTATTTTAATTTCTTTCTTTTCAAAAATCCCCCAAACGTACCCTTACTGTAATGCGTTGTAAAGTTCAGGAATCGAAACTCCCAAGCGCACCTCCACCTATTTTTATTAAGGAAGTAAAAATATAAAATGGAAGCTGAAATAACGGTAATATTTTCCGAGGGAAACTGGGTCGCGAAGTGGAAACCCTCAGAACGAGAGGGATTAAATAAGGCTCAGGGCTGCTACAGCGCGTATCTGCAGTCTTTGAAGATTTTCAGGGTTAAAAATACATTAGGGTAAGCGCTTCTCCGCACATGAATTGATAGCCTGATAGTCGCAGCATTGAATGACGTAATTTTCAGATACTTAGGCCTTTGAAAAGATGCTAGAATATAGATAACTTACTACCATTTTACTTAATTACTAAGAAATGATCTGCCTAGCTTTTTCCCAACTATGTTCGGGTCGGCTTTCAGTCTTACCAGATGCAACGGAGCACCAGTATTTTACATGGAGCGACTGTCAGTCTGACCTCCACAACCAGTTACTGCGTGTCTTTGGTTTTGAATTTTCTTTTGCCACCGACTTCCGAAATTAAAGTTATATTTCACTTTGTACTGTTATTTTTTGGAAGTTTGTTGTTATTTTTTTTTTGTAAAACGTATTTTACTTTTTATTTTTCGTACAGCTACCCCACACAAATTCGAATACCACTACCTGTTATGTAAATAATAGTGACAGGAAGTTATAATATCATCCACATCTTAGACTACGTGGGAAATATACGTATTATTGATGCTAACTCAAAAAATATTTAAGCAAAATTAATAAAAATTATACGGAACCACCTCTAAGGCACCCCCTACCCTTACCCTTTGTTACCCTTTGAAACTAAAAAAAGCATTTTCAAAATCGGTCCTCGATTGACGGGCAAATCGGTGGAAATAGATTTAAAAAAACAGCGTATGTAACGCTACGAACATTGAAAATGTGGCTGCTTTGCAAAATAACCTATCAAAAAGAACCCACTTTAATTAAATATTATGTTTTGACTAAATAAATACTGATCATCTATGTAGTTGTTATGAAAATTATAAACTTGCTTCGAGCAAAACATGTCACGAAAAATTATGTAACACAGCATCGTCTGTCAAAACATCAAACATTCATTGAACATTGGTACTTAATTCAAGTTGGTAGGCATCAATAAACTGGCCAACTGCTGAACATGGCTCTTCTTACAGTGTACATTTTGTGAAGATATTATGGAAATCAGTGCAGGAATACCTACAAAATTAAACCTACCTATTGACAAATTAAACCTACCTATTGACCCAATTGTATAATTACAATTGGGTCAATAGGTAGGTTTAATTTGTGGGTAGAAAATTACCTGTAATTAAAAGCTATACTTAAGGGATTTTGTCCTACAGTTCAAAAGCTGTAGGTTTTGAACCTTAGGACAGCGCTTTCATAGTGGCGAGGATATATTATTATTATAGTTTTAATAGGTATATGTGTATCTTTATATTGAAAGAAATATTTATTCCTCTATTCTCGCTATTGCACCTACCACTGTTTGTCTCTGTATCACCCAAAGCATAGATTAATAAAGCTGTACTACACTCCGCAAAATCATTTATATAAATAGCTACTCTTGATACGACACAATAAAGTGCAATTTTATTCAGGTCGCACAGCGCTAATCACCTAGAAGTTGCCTCTCTTTCTATCGCGTAACTCTTAGATCGTCTGACTGCGTTACACTCACTGAATTAGCCCAGCAAGATGGGCCCGCCGCGTACTTGTAGCTTCATCCCTGAACTGCGGAGTGTCCCATCTGTATTCATCTGTACCCGAAGGTTGACTCGTAGAAAATGCCTATGGCATTAAATCCCCCTCTGTACATTTGTGTGCTTGAAATATTAAATAAATCAATAATAATTATTTTTGTCTTGTAACGGCATACTTAGTCATCACAGTTTTGTTTTTTACAAGTTTGTTTGCTGCCTAATGTGTTAATGGTAAAGCTCGTGATTACCCTTTGCACCCTCTTCATCATTCAACCGACCATAGACCGGCCCTACTGTCCTTCTTTCAGCCCACAACCTTCACCAGCACGCTTACCGTAACCACAATAGAAACGGGTTTTGTCGACCGCCGGAAGAATAGACAAAATGACAGAAAAAAAATCAAAATATGCCCTTTTGTCTATTCTTCCGTCGACTAAACCGGTCTCTATTGTTGTCATGCTACGCGTGCAGTTAATCGTTTCCACTTGTCGGGCTTGTCCCTTAGATCATCGGCGCCATCTAGTTTTAAAATATTGATAATAAATTGAGTGTATCAGTGTCTTAAAATATCTACTTACGATAATAAACATAATTTCGTCATTTCAGACATTAGCGATCGATTGTTCATAAATTCCGAAGCGTTCAGAAAAAGGGTCAACCCTATAGTTGAGAATATTCCAGTGGCGTATCGTCTGTAAGTTTAATGCAGCCCACCTCAACTTGCGGGGCGCGGTCACATAACATGCTTCCTATCTAATTTGACGCTATTTGGTCAAGGAAATAAAATAAATAAAGGGATATGTTGTGTATCTTAGCATAGCTTCTCGGTTGCTTTCCCCGAAGGTAACGATAGGCAGGGGTGGATACTTAGAATAGAACTCAAATTCTAAAGTTTAAATCAGTAAAAATTCTCAAGGCCCGTTCTTCTCCATCGGTACCTACTACGCTTTGGAATGAGCAACTAGCTTTATACTTCAGCACGGGTAGCCTGACAACTATAGAAACGGGGTTTCTACAGGTTTTGTCGACGGAAGAATAGACAAAATGACAGATTGTGATTTTTCATTTTGTCTATTCTTCCGTCGACAAAACCCGTTTCTATTGTGTTCATGCTACGCGTGCTGATTGACCGACTCCTTAACAGTTCAAAAGTGTCTGTAAATGTTTTAGTTGAAATAAATGCTTTGAAAGGTAGGTGTATAGTACTTGCAACCGGCGTGCGTGTATGACCAGATGTATGAACGTCCACGAAGCAATAGGAGTATGTAGCAGGTGATATTCATAGTTTCTGCCTATCCTCATGGAAACTACACCACACTTTGACCAACGCGACGGAGTGATCCTCATCCTCATGTCAAAGAGGGATCAAAATCAATCATTTTCTAAATTGGATAGGGCCGCGTCTGACCTCTATCTGAACGTTGGTTATCTTTACATTATTGCGTCAGTTCAAAAGGTGCTCAACAGCGTACACTTCAGCGCATTTCTTCACTGACCTTCTTCATAAAACTAAAAGTAAATATAAAAGAAAGTTCCTACAAAAAGGACGGCTTTCGGGAAGGTCATAACTTCATAAGTTAAGTGAAGTGTTTTATTATGAACCCTTTCCAGCAAAGCGGTATAGATAGTGAGGTACGATACAAAATAAATGTAGATAATTTCCGTGCGATTTTGAAGCTTTTACTTGTACAAGACTGGTGTGGAGCGAAATTTAAAGGGTAAAGCAAACAAAGTCTACATTTATATCTTTTCAAGATTTGGCACAGAAATATAACCAGGTACTTGTAGGTAGGTAATATGCATTAAGGCTTGTGCAGACCAGCGCGACCCGGCACCAGTTATTGTTATACTGTGAAGTTTTCTTAGAAATCGTATTGTTCGTGTCGCGTCGCGCGACCACTCGCGCTGGTCTGCACAAGCCTTTAAGCTTCTAAGAAAAAAAACTTGTATCTAACAATAAAACATTATAATGTAATCATTACGATTTGAACTCGTTTCCTTACAGAATTATAATTATGTCGTATCTCTATGTATTTTACTATAAATAATAAAATAAATAAAGCTGATGATCTAATAATCACTCTAATAGACACTTTGCTTGAACGAACACAAATCCAGGGGCTCTGGGTAGTGTCTGGTGGGCAACTGCCGGGCGATTGATGCCGGGCCGTTGTATATATGCCAGTCGCGCGGTAAACCTGCTTACGCGTTGCAGGATTTTGCGTGACGTCGGTCTGATGTATATAGTTCGCATGTGGCGATGTAGATGCCACCACAAGAGCATGCAATTATCCTCCAAATTTACTACGTTGCACTTTCTAAGTCATATTAATACTCCATTGGAAAAAGATTATACATTTAACTAAACCTTTTTTACAGTCCGTTCAGCCGATTTTGACTTCTATTGCGTTGGTGGCATAAAAAATGGCAGCTGCAGTAAACAGTTGGTATTGTAACTACTTTTTTGCTTTTAATGCCATCCTTATACCTACGGTATAGAAGTCCAAATCAGTTGAACGGACTGTAAATATTTATTTAAATGTTTAATCTTATTTCAAATGGAGTATAGGTACAACCAATCCACAAAACATCAGCTTTTTACCAAATAAATCAACAAGTCTACGTCATCATAACAGAATTATTCAATCAACATCCGAGTTGTTTACATTTTCCCTTCAAAACAGACCACCATCATGACGTCACAACCACCATAATAACACTTAACAAAACAAACAACACATAAATACCATAACCTGAAACAATTTAACTGTTAGTAGTGACGTGACAGCCAGTCCCAGGTTCGATGCTCGGCCGGTCACGAGAGCTTGTTACAGCCAATTGCGAAGGATCACGAATGTTGTTCGTGAAATAAATAAATGCTTTTTGAAAAGTTGACTGTACTTTACATAGGTAGGTACGTATGTTTAGTTATCTCTAATGTTTAGTGTTTTGCTTATCTTAATTAGAACCCATATATGAGAGATTTTACATGCCGCTACTGCTGAGCATGAGGGCCTGAGTTCGGTTCCCGGGTCGGGCAGAGTGTTATTAGGGTTTTCCATTTTTCAGTGGCAGCCCGAATTCTGGATTTGTGCCCGGTTGATGGCACTAGGCTCGCCCCTTATTACATGGGACTTAAGAACATCGCTCATTATAAAAGCACCGCTCCGACAAGGCAAATAGCTTGTCATACAAGTTAGAGTTTTAAATCAAATGTTTAAAAGTCTATTTTACGTGTGACGGCTCGCGGGCAGTGAGCGGCCGGCGAGCCGTCCACTATTCTATACATATATATAACCATTGTAAAATAGACTTTAATAAGCTTGATTTAAAATATCAACTTGAATGTGGGATATAGGAACAGTAATATATATAGAGGAACAGTCAGTTTTCTGCTTAACCAGACCTCTCTCCCTCTCTTCTTCTTTGTAAGAGGGCTCAGGTAATGCAGAGCACTGACCGTACAAGCCTGCCTAACCCATCGGAAAACACAGGCGTGTCTTTCATTCCTTGCAAATATTCCATTTCATAATTAAACTAAAGTCACAGTAATCCCAAACAAGCGCAATTCAAATAAGATAACATAAAATGTTATTAGGTATTAACCGAGAAAAGTAATATTAGATAAGATTAGGTTTTTTTTACGTTGGTGCGTACGTACTAGAGATTGCTGTTGTCAATTTTGCATGATTTGGTATGAGCATCGATGGTTCAGTGGTAGAATGCTCGCCTGCCACGCGGGCGGCCCGGGTTCGATTCCCGGTCGATGCAATATCTTTTTGCGTTTTTATTATTTTATAACCTTAATTTCAATTTTATGAGTATTTATTTTAGATAAAATCAACATTTTATGTACTAATAAAACTTAAAATATTCATTTTAATAATGAGACACAAACATCAAAGAATTCCAGAAAATCGTAAATGTACGCTTTTACATGACCTTTTCTACCTCGTAAAAATTATAAGTCCACAAACTATTATGAACCATAGATAACTTACATAAAGTTCAAAATGGATGTTGTAAAATTTATTGGACCCATAAGATATGGCCCAATTCAATTCTCAAAGCTAATAAGACGGTAACGATTGTACTACTGTATTA
This sequence comes from Agrochola lota, assembly GCA_947364205.1. NCBI lineage: Eukaryota > Metazoa > Arthropoda > Insecta > Lepidoptera > Noctuidae > Agrochola > Agrochola lota. Next base: position 19,057,235 of record OX376228.1, read on the forward strand.
TTTAAATAAGCTGTAATAACATGGCTATTACTTCGAAACTCAAATATTTGACACCTTTTGAGAAACTCTTCGTGAGAACTAGTTTGTTGGGCATTCTAATACGTAATATCGATACGGTTTCTAAATTCTTTATCTAACTGACTTAAATAAAGCTTAAATAATTATGAATAATTAATAAAATACCTAATACTTAAATGATTTTATGTAGGAATCCAATCGACGAATTTTTTGATGTCCAATGAGCTCTTCCTTTATTTTATTTTTTTCCTCTGTATTGTACATAAATTATATATTTTAGGGTTAGATGTGTGTCTAAGATTGTTCATAATAAAATTGATATTAAAAAAACTAAAAAAAATCGACATATAAAAATTAATAATTTAATTGGCTAGGTCCACACGGCTACATATCAAGCTATATAAAACCAATTTATGCTGATCTCGTATTGTATAGGATTTCCGTAAAACGCGAGGTCAGCTTATACTGGAAATTAATAATACTTTATGTGTAGACGTGTGTACCAGCGTTTTTTTTTCAATACTTCTTACTTTTGCGTTTGAAATTTAACCCCTATGTATTCTAATCGACCATGACCCTAAACAAATTGACATAATGGCCGACGGTGATACTAAAAATAAACCGTTATAATCACAGAAATAATTACTTAACACAAATATGTAGCCATTCGTAAGCACATTATATCCGGCTGGCTGTCCGTGACAGCGCGTTGCGACTCTAGTAGAATAATTAAAAAAAAAAAACATGGAAATTGTTCTACCAGAATCGCGTCGGTCCATCGCGTCGCGCCTGGCTGCGGGAGCAGTTTTATCAAGGAGATGAAAAGGCTTTTTACATTAGCCAAGCTAGAGGAGCTTGTAGCTAATTAATAACAGCTGCACGAGTCGATCCCATCAGGTTAAGCTATGCTTGCCGGGTTAAGACCGTGGGTCCCCATCTTTACATACCGAGCCGTTGGTCTCGGCTGTCATTCGTAGATCTCTGACAGTCGTTATGGGTAATCAGAATCCCAAAAGTCTGACAACTAGTCTTACCAAGAGGTACCATGTTACCCAGTAACTGGGTTGTGGAGGTCAGATAGGCACTCGCTCCATGTAAAATACTGGTATTCAGCTGCATCCTGTTACACTGGAAGCCAACCCCAACATAGTTGGGAAAAGGCTAGGCAGATTGATTGAAGAAGCCATACTTAGGTCAGTATTTTATTTTCCCGGACTATGACGGAAACATTAAACGCCTAGTAATATTATTGTGGCGCCATGTTTATAATAAAATATGCTGACATTATTTACACAGCAGTACATAAATTGCTAAATATAAACTTATAATAAGTGAAGCGGTAAGCGATCACTTGATATGCTGTAGGCTTGAGTAGGCATATTATATTTATTAGGGTGCTCACTCATTTGGTACAAATTCTTATTTAATAGTTGTAAGAACATTTCTTGATACGCAGATATATCTCTGTTTTAGTTTTTCGAAGACAACTTCACAACAATATGGTAAGAAACATGTACTAAAAACGGTTCCAATTACTAGACTAGACTAAACCAAATTGTATATTTTACTAAGAGATTAGCTTCTCCCCGCGACTTCATCCGCGTAAAGTTTTGACTATAATGTAAGGTTTTGTAGAGTTAGACTTTAGAGGTATGAGAAACAGGGTGTAACGTTCACTCATCCTCTAAAGAAAAGGGAGGATCCTCCGACCATACGGGTGTCGTGTCTGGCGGGCAACTGCCCAAGGGTTGCAGTCGGGAGCTTGTATATATGTCGATCGCGCGGTAAACTCTAAGTGCACGATGCAGGATTTATCTGAACTCTAAGTGCACGATGCAGGATTTATCTGACGTCAGGATGTTGTGTGACGTCAGGTCTTTTGATGCGTAGTTCGCATGTGGCGATGTAGATGCCGCCACAAGACCTTGTAAAGTTCGGCTTGGCTTGTTTATATCATATACTTGAAATTCGATTCACCAATAGGTGCATATCACCTAATATCGCATTAGATTGATCCGAAATATAATCAACAATATTGTCAAGCAACCTTCAACTGTAAAGCCACATCGCTAAAGTCTGAACTCCGACAAACAGGTCCAAGATTGATATTTTCAAATTCCGAGAGCAATAGCGAACGAGAATCCGAAGCCACTCACTTCAATTACATTCTCTGGCATCACGGAATGCAATTTAGTTTTATAAGTTCACGCAAAACATTGGTGTTACAGGGTTAATTTGAAATGAACGCTACGCAAATTGACTTGCCATGTAGATGTTGAACGTCAAATTGACAGATAACGTCAAATGTTTGGATTTGATAGCTACCTACGTGGGAAATCAGTGGATCAATTTGTGCGTGAGACTGTGAGTGGGCAGAGATAATGATGTTATTTTTTTAGCGTTTAAGGTATAAATTGCTTTATTATTAAGTAATTTTGTTGTTTAAGTTATTGCAGGGTTAATGATATTGAAGCTTATGAGAGTACTAAATTGTGAGTGAATTTGAATTTATTGATCTCGGTTAAGCGGTATTCGTTCTTATAGCTCAAATTTAAAGGCGTTTATCTGCAGGGAAATAAAAAAACTAAAAAAAAAGAATGAACCTCAGTAGGGATTCTTAAAAATTGCGGGACTTACCCATTAAATTGATTGACCAATTAAATTGGCACACCGAAGTTTTATTTATCGAGTTTTTTTTTTTTAATTTTAACAATTTTTGGAACCAGTTAGTGCACACCCTAACACAAAACGAAACTGTAGCTGACTCTGTGATTGAGTTGCAACAACGCATGTTTGTATCAAATAGACCGTACGTGACGAAATATTGTAAATAAATATACCTGTGCGTAGGTATATGCTTTTTATTTAACCTAGTTTTTGCCAATTTTCATAGCCTCGTTGTTAGGAAAACTTTTTGCTGTATTTAGCTAAAATATCTACAATATAGCATGACATACCCTACTATTTGACATTAGGCCAAGATTTCCAGACAACATTTTCTCAATTAAATGGTGTTTGAGAAGACAAGGATCATTCATGCAAGGATCAAGGATGTAGCATAGCCGTTGTTATTACTCTTGTAAATAAATAGCCAAAATAGTCCAAGAACTGCCCATTGGTCAATTGGTCGCAAGCGCTACTGTTGCACATGTGTGAGGTCCTGGGTTCGATTCCCAGGTCAGGCAGCCACCAGCAATTGACGGGGTCCGCTAGGGCTGATGCCTGTCAGGGTCGCGGAAAAGCCCGAAAGGGATACCGTGGCCCCTGGCAATGTACAGGCAACTGAAGGAACACGGGTGGGTTTTAGTCAGTAAGAGTCTGACACGCCTTTCCCGCTCTGCCCAGAGCGGGAAATTAACAGACCGTCTGGATCTATGCCCGGTTGATGATAATAAGGTCGCCCAGTAGCTTGCCCTCTATTGCATGTAGCTTAAACATAACTAGCGATATATGTGGGTGTCCTATAACAGCCCTGCCTAACCCTTCGGGAAAACAGGCATAGTGTTATATTATGTTAATATGTTAGTCCAGGAAAAATACCGGCTGACATTTTTTACCGTCTCGAGAATATTTGGTGTGTTGTGTAAGTGAAACAGAAGCCATACCCGGGAATATTTGCGTAGTATCATTGACCACGCGGGCGGGCGGGGGATGCGCGAGCGGCTTGTGCGCCTGCGAAAGGATATCAAAGAGGCCGACGGCAAGTGCGGCGACTACCTATCGGCCGCTAAGGAAAGCTACGAATTCATTGATAAATGCCGCGCATTTAGTAGGGTGCGTATGATTTGAATTTCGATATTTTTTATAGTTAAAAAAAACAACTGTGCCATAGGCTTCTACTCCGTTCACCTATTATATACTATTTGTTTCGAGACGGTAAAAAAAAACATGCGGTATATAAGCCCTACTAGCCAAGCTAAAACCAAAATCTCCTAGATCAGTAAGTACCTTCGTAAAAGGAGAGAGCGGTCCACTTAGGTCAATATTCTGCGATGTGCACCGTTTAGACACGTGGGCGAACCAATTCACTGAATTGAAGACAATAAGGTCAACGCGTGATGAGCCGATGATTTGCATGTAATGGACCCACTTGAGAACAACTTGGGAATTTAAAATGGTGACGTTGTATCGCATCATAATATTTGGAGATATCAACTGAGATAAAATACAAATGAAGACAGCGCTTTTTTTTTTTTTAAGGATGTGAAATCATCAAATGACTTCTCCCGCTCTGGGCAGAGCGAGAGGGTGTGTCAGACTTTTACTGACTAAAACCCACCCGTGTTCCTTCCGTTGCCACAGCCGTTCCGTTGGACAAACCCGCAACCCTAGCAGGCATTGGTCTTTCGACCCCGTCGGTTGGTGCTGACATCTCTTTGAGGCGCGCGTGGAACACAACGCGCCGTCGACACGGGCCTGGTCCTTATCGGACGGCGAGCTGCCTATTGCTCACCGTCCGCAGGCCCGCGCTTACGGTGGCCGGAAGTCGGCTCTCGACTCCCGACGCCCGGGGCGTCTCCTGCGGCGACTAGGGCCGCGAGGGCGTGCAGCTTGCATCTCCCTCGCACGACCCGCCTCCTCCTTCGTGAACATAATTGCTTCGTAGAAGGAGGTGACGGCCTCCCATGCACTCTCGCTCCGAACCCTGGCCTGAACCAGGGCCGGACGCGAGAGATCGCCGCCGCCGATCGCCTCCGTGAGGACACGGCGGTGCTCCGCCCAAGCCAGGCAGACCTCCACCGTATGCTCCACCGTGTCCTCCGGGCGATCCACACAGTGGTGACACCCGGGCGTTTCCTCCCGCCTTATTCGGAACAGGAACCTCCCGAAACAAAGACAGCCCTTCATTTGTATTTTATCTCAGTTGATATCTCCTGTGTCTTTGGGTCGCGGGAAAATCCGAAAGGGATACCGTGAGGCAACGTCCAGGTAACTGAAGGAACACGGGTGGGTTTTAGTTAGTAAGAGTCTGACACGCCCTCGCGCTCCTCCCAGACCGGGAGAAGTTATTTGATAATTTCCCACACAAAATAAAACGGACCAAGTGCGTGTCGGACCACGCAAAATGAAGGGTTCCGTAGTTGTGATGAATTTATCCCAAGGACAAACTTAGCATTGTAGTTGAAAAACATGTTCTCCCATACATTCCAACTTCAATTGTAAGTTTTTACGCACAGTATTGAGTTTTTTTTTTTTTTTTTTTTTTTTTGAATAAACGTTACTTTATTTATCATGTTATTTTAAGACCATAGACTCATTATAGGTTTTCCTATAATCTATAAACTTAGAACTATTCTCTATTTTTTTTTAAAGTTTGAGGCTCATCAGTTTCGGAGATAAAGCGGGGATCAAATTTCATCTATTTCCTTTAAAAACTTTAAAACTACTTATGTTAAAAATTTAAAAAAAAATTGAAATTCTCATATCAAGCTCTTTCATTTGATATGTCTCACAGTACTGTTAGCAAAACTATATTTTCCCCCAAAAGTGAACCTATTCAAAATTCATTTATTTACGTTACACATTCGTGTTAGGGTCACAGAAATTCATATGTGTACCAAATTTCAACTTAATCGGTCCAGTAGATTCGGAGCAAATCGGCTGTGACAGACGGACAGACAGGATCCTATAATGGTTCCGTTTTTTCATTCGTACGTACGGAACCCTAAAAAGACCGCTTTTCCTATCATAACATCACGCTTGTTGTATATAGATCGAAAATGTAGACTGGATTAACCTATAGTGCCATTAAATAGTACATCAGCTATGAGCCCCATTCCCATGTCACAGGTCTTCTTATTTTTGTGTGGTTAGTGACTAACCTGGTGTCAGCATGGGCCTCTGGGCTTCACATGCCGTCGAGAAATATCTAAAACACTTAGCCTATTTTAAAATTTGGTTTTTAGCCACATAACGAAAACCTCACAGGGTTTATCTGAGTGCGCCCGAGACGCTCGTTTTAAGTTTGACATATAATTTTTAAATGTTATTTACAACAATGATACATTCTTTAATGATGATAATAATTCAAATGTACACTACTACATTAAGAAGAAAAAGGTACTAAATAATCTGCAAGCCTCATCCCGTACCTACACATTATTACATTTAGGTATTTATTTGCAATCTCTCAAGCATGCCGGTTTCCTGACGATGATTTCCTTCGCCGTTTTTGAAGCAAGTGATAATTATACAATACGCACATGAATGCGAAAAGTCAGAGGTGCGTGCCTTGGGTTCGAACTCAGTGAGACAGTCACACCACTAGGCTATCACTGTTCATCAACGGATCTAGATCGAAGTACTTACTCAAGAATGGGAAAATATAGAATACCTAGTTTCTACTCGCGACTTCGTCCGCTTGACGTTTCTTGATCCCCGACTCCAACCCACCCCGTTTGCATCGTATTGCGTGCCCGCGCTTAACTTCGTTTTCGCTTAGCATTGTTTCAGTCTTTTTTATTTTTGCTCGGCTCCTTAGGGTCCTAGCGGGATGTTAACTACCTTATAGCCTTCCTTAAGAACTGAGCTATCAAATGTAAAAAAGATTTTTTCAAATCCTAATAATTGTTAGTTCCAGACTTTAACAAACTCTTCAACTTTTTTGTTAGTATATATTAGCATAGAAAAACCTCATATTTTGGTTCACAATATTCCTATTCTCAACTTACCCCGGCAGCACACCCCCGCCGCGAAACTATAGTAGCGAAACCGAATTTCGCGAAGCGGAACATGACTTGAGCCAGTTGAATTGAACTACTGCGGTTTCGCGGCAGAGGTGTGCTACTGGCGTTAAAGTCGCCATATGTGCATCATTTACCCACCTTGTCTATGGAGACCAATTGCATTCATTAAATCTGAAATCCAAGATTCAATGGCAAGGTCATGTAACATTATGAAACAGAGGATCATAATATTCATAATTATCTCGCCTCATCTCGGGGTATTTCCGAAGTAACTACCTATAGTCAAGTCTGTTATACCTTCGTCAATTTTCAAGTCCTTTCCTATCGAGTCAGGTTAGATGTCGTAGGATGATTTGATAATTCGAATTTTCGCGAAATCCCTAGGGATATTGCGAAAACACGGATAATTAGACGATGGTGAAAACATTTCTGTGAGCAACTATGAGTACCGCTCACCGGCCACTGCCGCGGCACCACTCGCCTCGCTCGTTCGGTTCGCGCGCGGTTGGTCACAGTTTTAACCTAACCTAACCTATTTCACCCAGTTCAATCATACAATCTGCCTGCGACTAGATAATTAGACAATAGTGAAAACATTTCTGCGGCGGATTGTATGATTCGTCATTTTGAACTCGGCCAACTTTTCAGTCACCGGTGTCACTTTCAGACTGCCTCTTATATACAAATGTAATTCAAATATTTCACAAAAGTAGTCCAAGAACAATCAACCTGCCTAGCCTTTCCCCAAATATGTTGGGATCGGCTTCTAGTATAACCGGATGCAGCTGAATACCAGTATTTTACATGGACTGGGTAATACTCGTACGATACCTCTTGGTAAGACTGGTTGTCAGACTGTCTGGCTTCTGACGACCCGTAACGACTATCAAAGATCCACGAATGCCAGCCGGGATCAACGGCTTAACGTGCTTTCCGAAGCACGAAGGAGTCTTGGTAGTAAAGGCAGTCACCCAGATGTATCGACCCGTGCCGCTGTTAAGTTAATACTTAGCTACAAACTCAAAAGTAGTCCAAGAACATGGAATTAAATTATGTTCTGTGCATAAAATTAAATGCGTGGAAACCAAAATAGTGCACGTGTAATAGGGCAATAGGTTTGTAGCACATCCCACGCACTGGTTCAGGTGAATAATAAATCTTAGATCATGGTTGAGGCGACCATCATTTTCGGCCGGGACACAGTCTAGGACGACTTATGTTTTTCCGAGAAGACTTACATAAATACAAAGTTATGAATGAAAATATTATAGCCTAACAAGTCGTGTGCAAGCAAAAAAAACTTGCACACGAAGGGTTCTCTGCAGGGCAAAGGCCTCTTCTCATACAGAGAAGGCACGAGCATTGATCATCACGCTTGCTCAAGACAGGTTGGTGATTTCAGACTTATATTAACTATAAGTCCAGGTTTCCTCACGATGTTTTCCTTCACTGATGTCAGTAATGTCCTAGATAAACTCGGAAAGTAGGTACATATATGAATTGAAAAATTCACATTGGTATTTGCCCGGACTTGAACCCATAACCTCGTGCATGAGAGGCAAGGCCTTAACCACTGGGCCATCACGACACATTTACAACTTAATTTTAATTTTAATAATTGTTGCTATAGCAGCAATAGAAATACACAATCTGTGAAAATTTCAACTGTCTACCTACATATTAAGTTTCATGAGATACAGCCGAACGGGCGGACAGCGGAGGCGTAATAAGGTTCCGTTAGGCACCTTTCGGGTACGGAACCCTAATAAAAAGCATCAACTATCGCAATCCAGTTTCTTCCTAATATAGGCCTTACAAAACTGGGGTGGTAGATATAGCCTATATGGAAGAAACTACATTACGTAGGCTATACGACCCCCTTTTTGGAAGGCCTATATTAATATAACGTTGCTATTTTCAACAAACGATCCTACATAACTTTATACATGATATTGATCATGAAGATAATAGCTCAAGAAATCGGGGCTCAATATTTTGTAAATTACAGTAGAATCCGTTTATTATGACTCCGCCTATTATGACGTAATTAGACAACGTAGTTTGGTTTTCATATAAAATTCTTTGTAACAAAGTCGGATATAATGACTTCATGACTTCGCTTACAGTGAGATGTCGCTTATTATGACCCATTTTTAATATTTTTTTCCGTTTTTGACAGATTTCTTAAGTAAAAAATGAAAAATATACATACCTATTTAAATACATGTATTACGTGCAATTTTTTTTTTGATTTGATATGCTATGTTTCTCTATTAAAATAAGTCCATACCTATTTACCTAAAAAAAGAAGGTTGTTTTTGTTTCTTCACAAAAATGCTTTGTATGACGTCCGCTTAGTATGAGTTTGTCAATTTTCTTCGATGTCATTATATACGGATTCCACTGTAATTTAATACTAGGGCCATGCGCTAAGGTAGCCCGTGAAATTCAAATTTTCTTTAGTTTTTTACATTTTACAGGTCACTGTGTGTTGATTAAAATATGATTCGCGACCGTAACAAATATGGCTTTACATAATTATAATCATTAAAATCAGCAATACAACTCCATAAGTAAGCACAATGGTAATGTTTTCCCATTGTTTGTCTTATTTGTGTTAGTATATTCGTGTATTTATGTGTATTTATTTATATTGTATTATATATATAGGTTAATAGGTATATGTATATCCTTATATTTAAATAAATATTTATTCCACAATTTTCGTTATTGCACCTACCACTTTTTATCTCTGCATCACCCAAAGGTTGACTGGTAGAAAATGCCTATGGCATTAAGTCCGCCTCTGTACATTTGTGTGTAAAGTGTTAAATAAATAAATAAATAAATAAATAAAATGGTCAAATGTCATAATTTCATGAAATAGTCATTCAATGCGATTATAATTATGAACTTAGAGAGATGTCTTGATCATTTTTTAAATTATAATTCTATGAATAAACATTTGATACGGCCGCAAATCTTATTTAGATCCACATACAATATGATACTGACCTACAAACTGCAAAAAACGTAAGAAAATTTGAATTTTGCGGGCTACCTTGTCGCTTTCGCCTTAACAAGTTCGTTTAAGATTTCGTCTGTGATGCAAAATATCCCATTTTAAAACTAAACTATGGTCTCCCTAACTCTACACGCTGCACACGGTCAAAGAGTCTAAATCCGTAAAGTGACACTCATTTGGGTCACTAGTCACTAGGAAACGTTACAGGACAGTTAAAATTAACTGGAACAGATTTAACTAACTAATAAATCATCGTAATAATAACAAACATGTCAAATTAACTGATGTAGTTAAAATATATGTTGCAATTGCTAACTCATTCAAGAGATATAAAAGTAAGCTTGTATTCTGCTGACGCCTAAAGAGACTCCATTTTCTTCGTTACGACTTGATAAAAGATTAAGTTATCGGTTCGGAAAATTTAAATAAAATAAAAGACTAGATGACCTGGTGCATTTCGTACCACGTGAGATCGATACAAAATTTAGATTTTTTTGATTTTTCGGAAGTTCCTTTGGGCTTTTCGTAATTTTCTTTTTCCTAAAACACCCCAGAATTGAAGCGAACAAAACAAAAAAAAAAAAAATCGGTGTAGCCATTTTCGAATTTTTGCGAAACTAACGCACGGCAATAGATTTTTATTTAAATAGATAAGATATTGATAGACTGATAACAAATTATGTAAAAGTAAAACACACGATTTTGAACATTTACTCTAATTTCGATATCCTCTTCAATATCCGATATGGTCTAGTGGCTAGGATACCTGGCTCTCACCCAGGAGGCTCGGGTTCGATTCCCGGTATCGGAAAATCTTTTTGGTAAATCATTGCTTTCAGCTTACTGGTTTTTTTAAGTATTCTTTATTTATCGTTATTATAAAATTTCATCATCTGACGTAGATCCTATCACTTGTTTTTGTATCATAATAAGTATAATTTATTCAGCAAACACGGTTTTACATATTCTCAATTCATTTTGAAATCATATTGTTCTAAAATTTTGCATAAATTATTCAAAATCTTAACTAAAGACCATGCGAATAACCTTTAAAACATAATTCAAGATTTAAATCACAATAGTTTCTGCCATATTATTAAAATTCTTGTCATTCTTGTTTTATAAAGTTTTTTAATGTGAATAATTTAAATAATTAAGACAGAAAGAATTGTTTTTATGGAAAAATAATCCACAATTTTATCTAATTAGGTATTCTAATAATTTTATCCTAAAACTGTATATTTGTACAATCTTAAAAAAGTAAAACACACACAGATACTACCAACCCGTCCTTGCTTTGCACGATTTTTACGGCTTGACATCAAGATTTTTTTAATAAATGTAAGCTTAATATTTATCTAAACTTTTAACTAGAAAAGATTTGACTTTTGTGTTTGTTTGTTACGCTTTCACGCGAAAACGGCTGAACGGATTTGGATGAAAATTGGCACATGGATAGACCATGACCTGGGTTAGGACATAGGATACTTTTTATCTCGATATTCTCATGAAATCGAGGCTTATGCGGGCGGAACCAGGGGAACATAAAATTCCGGAATAAATTATCTAAATGAAGGTGAAAACCGCATCAAAATTCGTTGCTTTTTTAGAAGAACAACACGGTCACTCAGACAGACAGGAAAGCGACTTTAATTTATAATATTTGTAGATTAGACTATTCTGCCAAGTCCCCATGACGAAATTCACAGACTTCGCTGCAAAAAACAATCGTGTATTGGTAATTAGCGACAGAAAATTGTTTTAATAGTCTGACCGAAGGTCTACCTTCAAAGTCATTTCATATTAGCTCCAATTTGCTCACTTGTCGACGAAGCGGCAACAAATTAGCAGATTTCAATGATATACAAACATCTATTCACGTAATTATTTTGCAGACTCCCAGTCTCTACAATTTTTCTTTGAAACACATCGGGAATTATTATTTAGAACCTCGAAATGTAGGTAAATAAATAAAATCTAACTTTGACGATGGATCTGCCACAAAACCAACCATTTAGCTGGCACACACTTGACATTTATAACAAAAATTTGAATCCAAAAAAGGTTTTCAAAACCTCACCATATTTTTTAAAGAACTTTCCAATGACACCCAACACCATGGGATAGACGAGAAAAAAAAGACATCCCTACTTTACGTGCAGGGGAGGTACCTAAAAAAATATTTTATTTTACCACTTTGTCGGCGTGATTAATATGTATACTCATGCCAAATTACAGCTTTCTAGTACTAACCGTCTCTGAGCTAAGCCGCGGACAGACAGACAGATGGACATGGCGAAACTATAAGGGTTCCTAGTTTACTACGGAACCCTAAAAATCTGATCGATTCGTTGGCTACCTTTGGAGCTCTGAATTGTTTGATATTCGGGAAACCAAATTGAAATAAAGGTTATAATAGACAGACAAATCACACTTGCCAAAAAAGATAGGTGCCTCGGGTACCTCCTCCGAATCGGTCGTCGCACAAAGCCTTGAGAATCCGATAGTAAAAGTCCATTACAGTTACCACAAAAAATATCGCTTAGAAACTTAAAACAATCAACAGTTGTTCCAAGTAGATCTCGGTTCCACTTGAGTTGGTGTCACGGTCGGTTGCTCATCAGTAACCAGTGACCAGGAAGTAGCCATGGTTAGCGGGGTAACATACCCCACTGTTGACTATAAATATACAAATTAAATGTTGTTAACTGGTGAAAGAGAGATTTATTACAATTTCGTTTCCGTTTGTGTGGAGATATTTGAGTATGGGAACGTTAGAGTTTTGACCGTGAATTTGGGTTTTTAAAACGTTATGGTTGGTGAATTCTATAAAATTTAAATCATATTAAGCATGGGAATTGTTTAAAAAAGTGGCACCTATGAAAAAAACCCGGAGAAAATTTATCAACTACGTAGGAGTATGAAATGTATTTGAAATTCAAAACAAATAATAGACAATATGTTGCGAATTTCTTCACTTTCAATTCGAAAATACTTTCGACAAACATGGCTGCCAAGATTGGCAACCACTTGTAGCTGGACTTGGCCCGGAAGATGAAAACGGTAGAAAACCATCCATTTTGTAGCAGTTACAATACAAAGAACATAAGACTGAAAAATTGCAGAAGCCGATCACTCAGATGAAACTCGAACACATCATCACAACACGAGTAATTAGTAACCACCACAGACATACGAGTATATATACTTTTTTTAAAGAAAATTTCTCGCTCCGTTTCACTGTGACAAAAACTATGCGAGCGTTAATTCCATTGTTTGAAAAGAGAACGCCGCGCGACAGCCGTGTGCGCATGACGTATTGTGTAAACCCGCATACATTTAGCATAATTTTGACACGTTATGCAAAGAGTTTTTAAGGATTTAGTTAAACCTTGTTTCACTAAATGGCAGCTCAATATTTTAAACAAAGAATCCATCATCCGAGGAACGACTTTGTGCCACCGATAGATCTATATTGGATATTTGAACAAAATATTTCGATATGTTAATGGAGAGTGAGTCTAAGGTTCCACCATAGATGACTAAATACGTTTAAAGCCTAATTGGTGATAGTTGTACCGTGAAGTTTTTTTAGAAATTATACTGTTAGAGTAGTGTCGCGCCATCGGTTCGCGCCAGTCTGCACGAGGCTTAACGCTAAACATATTTAAAACATCATTCTGTCTTCGTCATCTTCAAACAGTGGTAAACAGAGCAGTGGTGGCCAAATGCTAACAGCCACGACTTACAAGTTGGAGGTCGTGGGTTGAACCCAGGCACTTTACTTTGTATAAATTATTTCATCACCACTGCTCTCAAAACGGTGAAGGAAAACATCGTTAGTTAACTGGCATATCCTTAAACCAAAAAATCGAAAACCAACCCGGACTGGGCCCGCGTGGTGGATTGTAATATTGTAATATGCTTTCGCCACTAAAAAGCTTCGGAGTCTTTTTTTTAATTATTAAAGTGGAAGCTCTTTCCATGTCTTTGGCAATTTGTTATAAAAGACAGGAGCCATGCAGTAGAAACTTTTGCGCATTAGTGCTGTCTTGGCTAACTCCAGACATAGCACACTATTATCGCGTCTATTGCGGGGTACTACATCTGATAGACGTCTAAAACGACTTGGATTTGTCTTTACAAACAAGCTACTTCTAATATGTACAGACAAGGTAATGTTAATATTTTGTCATTTTTACGGCCTGGACCAGGCCTGTTTTGTGGATTACGGCCGACTCCCTCTCATAGAGACGAAGCCTGGGTCCCAGCAGTGGGAAAATTATAGGCTGAGTATGCATCTTCAAACGATTGACTGGAACAGAACGATGTTTTATGTATTCAGCGCTAATCGCTCTGTTTTCTTTTTGTTTTTTTCTGTTAGTTTTGTGATGCAAGCAGGCCAAAGTATGAGACACCGTGCATTTGTCTGTTTTTCATTATTATAGCTATAATCTCCAAACTTCTCTAGTCTTCAACTAATATGATTAGGGTAACTCCTTGACAAACGTAGGTCTGTACACCATTGTCATCATCAATGTTACCATCTTAAATATTATATTTTATATAAACATTTAGGACTAAGTATTGTATTTATTCATTTTATTTTTGTTATTTCACTATATGCTGCACCGGTTAACGCCATAACGTTAACGCCGGCTGTCGCTGACAACCAGCGCTGTGGCTCTGTCTCGCATAGGGTCGCAGCGTTTTGCGTGGATGTGTCGCATATTTTCCCCCAAATTGTTTATTTTCGTGTTTTGTTCTTACCTTGCGTCATGTGTACCGCAAATAAACGTATGTTCTTTCTTTTGTTTTCTTTTATCCAGATCATTACTTAACAACAGATGAGGTCATTAGCCTAACAGTAGCTTGACCAATATCAATCTGCAAATTCCCAAGTTCTATGTTGGGGTCGGCATCTAGTCTAACCAGATGCAGCTGAATAACAGTATTTTACATTGAGCGACTGCCTATCTGACCTCCACAACCTAGTAACTGCGTAATACGATACCCCTCGGCAAGACTGGTTGTCCGACTTTCTGGCTTTTGGCGACCCGTAACGACTGTCAAATAGCCATGAATGACAGCCGAGACCAACAACTTAACGTGCTTTCCGAGGCACGGAGGAGTCTTGGTATTTAAAGATGGTCCCCCATCCACGGACGAACCCCGGCAAGCGATGCTTAACCTGATGGATCGCCCCGTGCGGCTGTTATTAATTAGCAACAAGCTCCTCTAGCTTGGCCAATATAAAAAAAACTTTTTTATCTCCATGATTGATTCTACTAGTGCGAGCTTTGGACGTCTTTTTCAATCTACATAATCAATTGCAAGTTTTAAAATAGCATTACAAAATGCTGTTCACGATTCAAGTTCTAGCATATTATTGTCTCTGTGCACATAATATAATAAATTATCGTGACTGCTGGATTATAGCAACCTGTTTTCTATATAAATCATTTTATACATAGTTGAATCATAGTCCATACAATTTTATTTACCTAT
Organism: Agrochola lota; assembly: GCA_947364205.1. Classification (NCBI taxonomy): domain Eukaryota; kingdom Metazoa; phylum Arthropoda; class Insecta; order Lepidoptera; family Noctuidae; genus Agrochola; species Agrochola lota. Next base: position 19,072,472 of record OX376228.1, read on the forward strand.
TTATGAGAGTCACACCTATGTAGACGCAGTATCACTATGTGCCCGGTCAGGGTTGCTAGTTTCGACGGGGTCGAAAGACCAATGCCTACTGGGGTTGCGGGTTTGTCCGAAAGGGATAACGCGGCCCCGGCACACAGTCAACGGAAGGAACACGGGTGGGTTTTAGTCAGTAAAAGTCTGACACACCCTCTCGCTCTGCCCAGAGCGGGAGAAGTCATTTGATGATTTCCCACCCAGAAAAAAAAAAAAAAAAAGAAAAAAAGGGTTGCTAGTTTGTCACATATTGGCACACAGGCAACGGAAAGAACACGGATGGGTTTTAGTCGGTAAAAGTCTGACACACGCCCCGCCCAGAGCGGGAGAAGTTATTTGATAAACTACCACAAAAAAAAAAAAAATTGCACTGTGCATTTGGGTCTTAATATAGGTAGTTAAACTAGTATGTTCGAAATTAGAGAAGTGGCTCGTGGCTAAATAATAACAGCCGCACGGGTTGACTGAAAGTTAAGCTACACTTGCCGCGGTCGGTTTGTGGATAGGTGACCATCCATTACATACCGAGACTCCACCGTGCCTCCGAAAGCACGTCAGGCCGTTGGTCTCGGCTGTCATTCGTACATCTTTCACAGTCGTTACGAGTAGTCAGAAGCCACAAAAATCTGACAACCAGTCTTACCGTATGGGATCGTGTTACCCAGTAACTTGGTTCTAGAGGTCAGATAGGCAGTCGGTCCTTGTAAAATACTGGGAAAAGGCTAGGTAGATTGATTGTAGTTTAATTGGAGAGTAAAAGTATTTATTTCCTGATTATGATAATAGACACAGATTCTTCATTCCAATTATATTTTAGTACCTGGGCGACCGAGCTCTGCTGTGGTGAAAATAGAGAATGGTCGTTTAATAGTACAGGATAGTTCATACAATTCCACGCTGCCATGATAGTAGGTACTTACTAATTCCATCCTGCCATGTAATGACATTCTTGAGACATCTTGTTCTAAAGTTTGGGCGACCGAGCTCTGCTCGGATGAAAATACGTAGAAAACGAATTTTCCCAGATATGAGACATAGCTAGATCGATTTTTCGCCCCCGTAAATCCTATAGTGCAACTTTCATCGAAATTGTTAGAGCCGTTTTCCAGAACGTGACTACAAATATATATATATACAAATATTGCTCGTTTAATAGTATTATAGGATAGTAAGCCTTTACAACATAATCATGTAGGTACCGCTTACCAACTCATCTAATACGATGAACTCAAAGATAAGTTAGTGAGGAAAAATATGATAGGTTTCTAAGCAATTCGTCTCACTCTGTTGATCATTACGACTTGCGTGCTATGATAAAAGCCACTGATATCATCAGCTTCCTACATTAGACAATAGAAATATAACATGAATGAACTGCCTTGTGTGGTCGCAAGCGCATGCCAGGTCGGGCAAAGTGATATTGCCGGGTTCCATCAGGAATTTCTCATCCGGAGTCCGGATTTGTGCCCGGTTGATGGCAATAGGCTCGCCTCCGTGGAACTTAAACATAGCAGGCGAAATGTGGGTGTATTAAGGTACACCTCGACTATTACAGGCGTAATGTTATATTAGACTATATAAAGTAAGGAATTATTTTTCCACTAATGAAATAAAACTTAAAAAAAAAAACTATAGACTTAAAAATATTTATTAATCTTTAAAACAAAACACACTAATTTAATATTTAGAGTTCAAAACGGGCAGATTGTGGTCGACGATATTGGGATCGAGTTGGTTGCGCTTTTTCTCATAAATCAAACCTGCCTCAAGAAACAAATAAACTAGCTAAATTAATTATTATTTGAGAATAAATAAACTTTTTTTTTATATTCCTTTTTTATGTCGATATAATGGCGATTAGTCGGTACCTATTCGTCTATTCGCCATAGGGAATGGCGATTAGTCGGTACCTATTCGACTATTCGCCATAGGGAATGGCGATTAGTCGGTACCTATTCGACTATTCGCGACATCTCTAGTAAATTTGTTTCAAATAACACTCTTCACTCAATAAAATCACTTACTATCAAGACATTAGCAAGTTTTTCCATTTATGTTACGTTAAGTTTTACGTTAACCATCAAGCCCACAAACGGCTTCATTTTAACACCTAATGAATGTAAATGTTATTCCAAATCCACGCCAGTTGCCTCAAACACGTGTGACGAAATCTCATTACAATAAAAATACATTAATTAGAATATGAAAAACACCTTTTTACAGTACATTGATCTCTTTATGTAACCCTGTTCCTTTAAACGCACGAGTATAATACATCAGTGTCTTGCTTACTTGAAAGATTCAGTTGCCAAGGGAATGTGAACCTTATCTTGTAGTTCCAAAGTTTAAATAGGTCTTCATCAGTAAACTAATGCTGTATTTTCGTACTTCAGTGAGTTCAAACATTTGCTCAAACTACTTACAATTCCAAGGTTTTGTCTCGTTAGAGCTCTGTAGGTACTCTTGTTATGAGTACAGTCAGCAAAAAAGTTAGGTTTCATCTAATTTCAATCTTCAGACTTAAAGACATCGCTCATTATAGCAGCACCGCTCCGACACGGCAAATAACTTGTCATTCAGATAGGATTTTAAATCAAATGCATTAAAGTCTATTTTACGATGTCTAAGAATAGTCGACGACCGCGCGGTGACGCCTCGACGGACGCGCAGTGACGCCTCGCTGCCCGCACAGTGATGCCTTGCCGCCCATGAACAACAAGCTGTCACCTCACCGGTGGCGAGCCGGCAGCGATCGCCTTACTGACGGTGCGTTGGCGACTAGCGGCCGCCTTGATTACGGCACGTTGGCGACTAGCGGTCGCCTTACTTACGGCGCGTTGGCGACTAGATTTTTCGAGGCGGTGCCGGGGCGTTACTGCGCTGCAGCGGTGCTGTTATAATGGGCGATGTCCTTTACTCAAAAGAGTAATTGCGAAGACAAGGCTAGCAAAGCACACGCACAACATTTAAGTACTTACTGTAGAAATATTTGTAAGTATTGACATCGCTATAAGTACTCCTGTCTTCATTCCAATGGGGTTAACACAGCATTTCTCGTTAAATTCTATTCACTTCAGTATTCACCCCATTTCTAGCTATATCTTCTTTCGCACTTAATCCATTCATATCGTTGTTTGATCTTCGTCTGTTCTCAGCATGTAGTTATCTCTATTGTTGACTGTACGCATTCATTATTAGCAAAACATTGACAGAGGTGGACGAACTTGAGGTGTTTTGCGAATTATCGTGTAAATGCTAACTTGTGATAGATGTGTTAAGTTACATGACAGGTGTACATATGTGTACCTATTCTTGCTTTTGGCCCCTGAAAGAAGGATGACAATGCATCTAGTGGCCGTAAGAGGAAATATCTGACTCTGTTGAAGCCCTTCTTCAAGCTCACGTTGTGTTTACGAAGATCAACGTAGACTTCAGGTGTGGATCTCACTCAATCGATAGCAACTATCATAATGTTGGGTTCATCTGTTACTTACCCTGGCATGTCCGTGTCATTTTATAGAACTCATCGAGTAGAGTACAAATTAATCTTTTTTTTTTTTACTTTAGTGTTCATCCACAGCACATACATATACATAGAGATAGTAAATCAGACGGTAATATTCTCATATATATGCCAATTACAGGTAAACACAACATTGACAACATCGACGCCAGATTATCGCTCACTTGCTTACTTAAGACTAGGTGTACAATTGACTAAGAAAATATAAAAGAAAGAAAGACTAATAATTAAGTTACGAAAATAAAATTAAAATAAGATTGGATTTGCACCATTAATCAGAATCTTATCTTCAAAAATGCAGAAATGGGGGCCGTAAAAAGTGTCAGTTTTAGAATATTTTTGTACGGCCTCTTTCGCAACAACTACAGAAATTAGGAATTTGAAACGTCTACGTATCCCCTTTATGTATACCCTAACTATATTTAATCAACCAATATTAAAAATGCCGATTCATAAACTAAATTAAAATATGGGCGATTTTCTGCAACTGCAAAAAATACTAACGTTGTACTATCCACATAAGAAGATCAACGTAGCATTCAGAAGTCAGATATGATTCTCACTTAATCAATAAATCCTATCATGACGTTAGTTTAACCTGTGACTGTACGTTTTACCAGAATCACATAATAATTCTCTAGCCGTTATCCCAATTTATTGAAGATCGGCGAAGCATTGTCTTCTTCTTCCTTACTTGTTCACTTTTACGAGTATCACATTAGAATAACTATTTCAAGAAGGTTGTCGATCTAAAAGCCATGAATATTTTTTATACACTCTTCATTGATATTTATTGTCAGATTCCTAAATACTGTGGTTACGCAAAACATCGTGAAATCAAGAAAAACTTAACATGTAAGGTCATGTAAGAAGATTATAGATGAAATTGTCTATGGTAATACGTACGAGTCCCAAGGAACCAGAAGGGTCTATATCCTTACAAGATAGAACAAAATATAATTTGTACCATCCCTCAGGGCATGCCGGCGAAGGCTCTGTAGTAAAAGTTGTTGGTAATTTTCTGAAAAAAGAACCTACAAAGATTGTAGAGCAGAATATGAGAGGTAAATGGTCCAAGTTTGGATTATCAGTTTAGGGATTTACCTTACTAGTACCAGCGGTACTGGATGCTTTCAAAATGAATAAACATTATGCAAAAAACTAACGTGTTTTTCGCATCGGGTTCAGCAGAAACCACAGAACACAGAACTTTACGTGCTAGGAAAGACCCATAAACATTATTTTATTTAATAAAACATTATGCACAAGTAAAACAAAATACTGTACAAAAGCAGACTTGCCTGAGGCATTTTCTACCAGTCAACCTTAGGGTTATGCAGATACAAAATATTACTCTTTTTGATTTGTCCAACCAGCATAGACGTAATTAGTTCAATATAACCAATCCACTTAATAAAACCATAATAGTATCGTAATATATTGCTAGACGTAGCTGGAGACAGCCTGAATCGACATCAACAATATGTAGAAGGCAGTGGGAAAATGTAAACAATGGAATCTTCTGCTCATGTTCAAAAATCAGTTAATGTTGTATTACCGCTCCCAGGTGGCAGCACTGAGACGTCAAGTCCGGGCACCTGTCAAAGCGCCTACATTTTCTTAGTCGTGACAGAATGATGAACGAATGATGAACATAACCATAAATTTTATATTCATTGTCGAAATGGAAGACCTCTAGTCAAAGTGGCGCCGACTAGTGGCGTAAATTTTCAAGACAACCTTCATTATAACTTTGCAACTCCTCCAATCTAGACAAAAACACCGCTGAAGTTAGTACTGTTATTAAATCGTGTACCCACAGTCCCTGATCCGTGTCTTCGTTAACAAGCTACCCAGGTATCTATTAGCATACGGCAGGTGGCTGTTTTATACAGGAAATACTAATTAGGCACCGCAATTATACTAGAGCTTAACTACAGATTAACCATGATTTAAACTACGGTTAACAGCTGATGGTTTTATCTGTAAAATAGTTATCTTTTAGTGTTGCTCCCCTTTTAAAGTTTAATGGTGTTGTTGGTTTTATTATAGGCCCTAGTGTTCATGATTGGCTATTTTGATTTTCATTAATACAACTACAACACCTAGAGAGAAATATTAAGTCTCATGCTCTATGGTGTTGTAAAAGGTATGCAAGATATTATATATAAAACAGGTTGCTTAGTGGACATCTTGAGGAAACCTGAATAACATATAAATGAATAAATGAAATGCACCGAACCCAGCGTGGTTTTACCAGACTCGATAAATCGAATGAACCAAGTTTTGCACTAGCCCCGGGAGCCTCATGTTGCATGGGGCTACAGAGACCATTGCATATTAGGGAGTAGACCGGGTGGCGCAGTAATGGTAAGGAAGACGTGCCCTCAAGATAAGGAAGGATTTGCGAAGAAAACACGTGACATCCATTAACCCGCACTGGGACCGCGTAATTGTGGATTACGGCCCAGTCCCTCTCTCAGAGAGAAGGCCTGTGCCAAGCGGTGGGAACAATGTGATTAAGCTGTGCTTTTTTATTATTTGTTGTCGTAGCGGCAATAGAAATACACAATCTGTGGAAATTTCAACTCTTACGGTTCATGATACAGCCCGCTGCAGCGCTGACAGACAGCCGGAAGGACAGCGGAGGCTTAGTAATAGGGTTCCATTTGGCACCCTTCGGATACGGAACCCTTAAAAGGAGGAAAACTCAAGCCGGTCGGCCTCAAACACAACTACCACGTGCATAGTAGTACTACACAAGTAATGCTCGTATCAGTAGATAGCACCTATTGCCTTATCAGTCAACTCCTGATAGACGATGACTCCGCGGCTTTATGAATATTTATGCAGCATACGAACGAAAACGTGGTTTATTTCTTAATGTTGTATGTAAGTGTCATAAGTAAGTAGTTGTATGTCGTAATAATTTATATGGTAGTGTATTTTTGTTAAAAAGCTTTAATTTCGTTTAATATTTTTATTTGCTTTTTATTATTAAATAAGTCAAATATATTTGGATAGACAACCCAAAAACTAGTGGTTAGTTTTAGATAGATCAATAATACATTTTTAAATTTTAAGAAAAATCCATTTTTATTTTAGTGTGAATTTACTCCTAAAACGCACAAACCTTTCTAATTATTTAGGATAATAAAGTGAGCACACCCCAAAAAATTGTAAACTTGTCAAAATTGACATAGGATCAGTACCATGTGTCATGATGAGACAGATGAATGGAATCATCTGTCAATTTTATTATGACAGTGTCAAAGTGTGTTCTGTTCCATACTTTTGTCGCTTTAGGTGTAGTTTGATGCTGGTTACATTTTTCTCGGAATAAAATACCAACGTCCCTACAAAAAGCGGACATCTCTCTAATCTACAAATCAGTAATTTTTGAACGTGTTTTATCACCTCTCCTGACACATTTTATATAACGAGATTAACTGCGTTTATTTTTGAAAAAACACGCACCCAGTCTGAAAAATTAAGTATCTCAATAAATCATAAATAAATAGTTACATCACCGTGTGCAAGGATATAACGGTTATTCTCTCCGTTCCGGAGATATAAGCATTAGCTTCACACATTTTTTTTTGTAAAGAAAATATAAGTTGCCAATTTGCCTACATGATTGTATCCTATGATATATTTATGCATAATATTGGCTATTAGAAGCCATTTCAAGCAAAAAATCGACACTTTAAAATTTAAGATCCAATGTCTTCGAGAGCCTTTTTTCGATCCACAGTGCGACCCAACGAACGTCAACGAATGGGTTTCGCTAGCGACGCGCTAGCGCGCGATCGACCAACAATCGTTCGTTGACGTGTGCCGGCTATCCGCAGCGTGGCGGTAACATCAAAGGAATAGAAGCAATCGACCGTTCGTTTGCTTGACCACTAACGGTCGAACCCATAGATATAAGAAAGAAGTTATATTTCTATGGCCGAACCCAATAACCTATCTATCACCAGTTTTGGCATACTGGAGATATAAAAACCAATCTATCTATGGTTTTAACGCCAATAATCGCCCAATAATCTGTCAGAGACTAGAATTATACTGTCTACCATCAAAAGCGATCTGCCTTTTACTGACAATAGGTTATTGGGTTCGGCCGTAAATGTATTTGGACGTACCTTCGAAGGGCAACAAACATGCGGTAGCCAACGCCGAATATCGTTCGGTGGCGTTCGTTGGGCCAGTGTGTATGCAGCATTAGCTGAAGTGAACTGTCATTCCTGACGCTAGTGATTGACGTGATTGACAACTCACTTCACCTAAATTTTCACGATGTGATTTTTACAGAAAAGACGCACTAGATACTTGCTAATCTGCTGTTGCTATGGTAACTTCGGTAACCACCTGAACCTGTGTAGTAGGTACTTTTCATCCGAATTTAGTCATCCATCCGTCGCAGCTCACTGAACACAGTAGAATGGCTATAATCATTATCCATTTTAACGTCTAACAGATTAAAATTAAGAGTTACGTCATTTGGTTATATTTGAACAGTATGTTGTACCTACTTAATGTATTATTAGCAATAGGTAGTAAGTTATGTTAAAGGTAACCTTGAATGGTCAAGCCTTGATTGAGTTCACACCTTCGCTTTTCTTGTGGCACGATTGTAAATAACAGTATTTATTTGATAACGATATCATTATCAATATCATAGTCTACATCATGCAATATTCTTATAGTAATAGTAAATACCTATTACAGGGTGAATTCAGTGAGGGTTTCTAGGGGTGATTTCTTATGTCAATCAAACCTTCAAACTCGAATTCACGGTTCCTTTGACTAGGTTCTTTGCCTTGTTTATAAGACGCAGATATATGCCATTGACCTTGAGTGGTTATCTTGCGTGTTTTGTACTGAGCTCACGCAACGCGTTGTACCTACGTCCAGCCAGTAATAGGACTCGCCCATCAAGGAGTGCTGTCCCAAATTAGACGCATTATTAATTTATTATACATAAAACAAATGGTATTTTAATAAAACACGTATACTTAAAGATCAATAATTAAATTATCTTTAAAATAGTGAAGGATTCAGAAAAATACGATTGATAGATTTTGCGTGATTCTCAGTTTTTATCCGCGTTGGACATAATTTTACAAATTAATTTCATTATGTAATATAAACATAATCTAAAATGTTCCTATAATAAGTTATTAAGAAAATTCTCTTATTTTTTTTTTTAATCATTAACATATGTATACATATTTCAATATATTAATATACTTATTATATTTTTCCAAATCATTAACACTATTCGTTTAAACGTCATCTTCAGTATAAAATCATTAAAAGTTAGTTATCGTCGCCTTAATAGTTTCGTCCCATTTAAAAAATTCAATAAGTAGGTATCTATGAATTAGCAAAAGCATTATTTTTCGATGATGCTTCAGGGGATTAGGTAGGAAGAAACTTATTCGGTACTTGCAGTTCTTTGCAGAGTGAAATATCGATAGAAGAGATGATCATAGATCTATATGAAACCAGTGCTATTTCTCAGAGGTCATGAACCTATTTTAAACATACATTTTTTACTGCTTTTCACAATTTACAAGCAAACATAAGCTACTTAACATTTTTTTCTTCATCGACAAGATTTTCTAAAGAATCGCCAGTCTGACGTAAACGAGTTGCTATGGGGTTTGTCGGTTGCCCGCCAACCTGTCATTATGAACCTATTCAGTGTAGGTCTTTAACCCGCTGTGCTGTAGTTACGTGCATGGGAATGGAAGCGGTTTCTTTGTACCTAGGTACTTTATGACTGACGGTCGAAAGAGGTCAAATAGTTTTTGATATCGTCAATCTATAGTACATGGTCGACCGAGCTCTGTATACTTTATACTAATTCTATGCTGCCATGATAGTAGGTACTTACTAATTCCTCGCTGCCATGTCATTATTTTAAGGTAGCCATCTTGTTCTAAGGTTTGGGCGACCGAGCTCTGCTCAGGTGAAAATACGAAGAAAACGAATTTTCTCAGATTTGAGACCTAGCTAGATCGATTTTACGCCCCCCTAAACTCACCATTTGCATAATGCAACTTTCATCGAACTCTTTAGAGCTGTTTTCCAGAAAGTGATTAATATTTATACAATATTGCTCAGTTAATAAGTACAGGGTTAGAAATTATAGTGTTTGAGTTTTTTTGGAGAGCCTACGCAATATTGTCGATAAGTGCTTAAATCTAAAAATATTATAGGAATTAAAACAAAAATAGGAACTAGGCTGAAAGAAAGGTCCTACCAATTCCCGGGGGTTTATCCATAGACTAGACTCTGACTTTTTGCACAGGCATAATTTTATTTCTGTAACTGAAAATTATCGCACACCGTCCAAACAAATGCCACGCAAATGACATCATCAATTCCTTAAATCGTAAACAAATTACTGTTTTATAAGAGGCTTTATCCAAAAATGATAATGACATAATGTTTGAAAGGTTAACACTCGATTCGGAGGGCCTCCAGAAACAAGAATTTGGTGATCATTGACGTAGTAGTAAGACGTTGGATGAACATCTTTAGAACATAGTAAAGAGCAATGCAATGCTCGTAACAGTATCCTGAAAATGATTGCTGACAGACCGGACTGCGCCATCCAAAGGCACTGGGTAAAAATAGCAATAGGTTTTTGCTAAATTAAACTTATTAATTCAAGTACTAACAACACTAACATAGCATACATATATGCACAATCTGTTACTAATCACTAACAACTTGTGGAAGGTCTTGTGGAATTAAAGTTTTTATTTTTTTATGGACGTATTGCATGATAAATCGTGTGGCTGTTAATGGCTAATAGGGATGATGCCTGGTTAAAAAAAAAAAAAAACTAATTAGTCCGTCAGTCATATAATAAAAAAATATTAGACACGTATTTTTTGCTTTATCATATTAATAAAAAATTACTTAGATAAAACGCATTTTAAGTTGGGGAGTGGGGGTCGCTACGTCACTAGTACGTATAAAATCTACATACTCGTGACGTCATGGCACATTTTACCTCAATGTATCGCCGTAATCTTTAGCTTAAGTAAAAAAAGAAAAAATACGTCTCCAATATTTTTTTATAATCTCAAAGAAGGACTAAAAAATTTTTTAGTTAGCAGCCCTATTGAATTAGGAATTCATGAATTGAAATCATCGTCTTAAGTAGACGATGATTTCAATTCATGAATTCCTAATTCCAAACTACCTAGGTTAGGGTCGGCTTTCAGTGTAACCGGTTGCAGCTGAATACCAGTATTTTACATGGAGCGACTGCCTATCTGACGTCCACAACACAGTTACTGAGTAACATGACACCCCTTGGAAAGACTGGTTGTCAGACTTTCGGGCTTCTGGCGACCCGTAACATCTGTCAAAGATCTTCAAATGACAGTTCTTCTTCAATTACGTGTTATAAGTTGAAATATTATGTGCATAAATTAAATAATACTGTTTTAAATGAAGGTTTGGTGTGAACGTGTTGAGCAGCGACATGACAGCTATAGTTTTAAAGTTTTATTAGAAAACTGAGGTCTTTAAATTAGCCTGCAGTAGGGATGCGGGAAATAGAGATTTAGCTAAAAGGATTAAGAGGTTTAGCAATGGACTTCGTTATGCTGGATAAACTACCTATTCAATTAAATTCAAATCTTTATTGCATAACATATTGTGTGTTTACAATGTCTGAATAATTATGATAAAGTTCATATGGACCCTGTCGGGCACAACAATTACCTACATAAAAATTAAGTAGTAGCATGATTCAAAAAATAAATGAAGTAAGTAAATAGGAATTCAAACATTGTTATCATTAAAAAATCGAATAAAATTACACAAATAATATCACATTTATATTAATTTTATACGTCTTTACAACCTATGAGCTCGTGGCTGAGTAATAATAGCCGCACGGGTCGATTCATCAGGTTAAGCTACGCTTGCCGGGGTTGGTCCGTGGATAGGTGACCATCTTTACATACCGAGACTCCTCCGTGCCTCGGAAACCACGTTAAGCCGTTGGTCCCGGCTGTCATTAGTGGATTTTTGACAGTCGTTACGAGTCGTCAGAAGCCCGAAAGTCTGACACCAGTCTTACCAAGGAGTATCGTATTACCAAGTTACTGGGTTGTGGAGGTCAGATAGGCAGTCGCTCCATGTAAAATACTGGTATTCAGCCGTATCCGGTTAGACTGGAAGCCGACCCCAACATAGTTGGGAAAAGGCTAGGCATATTGATTGACGTCTTTACAACCTATTACAGATCGATAATAATAAATTGTGCATACAAAGTCGCACTTCAAAACAACTACAATCTCAGATCTCACACTTAACCCACTATTCTCTCGGGATATTTTTGCCCCCATAACCAATATTTATTGCTCAATCACTAAACGAAGGGTTGTACGAACCATTTATTAAATTGCAAGAGCAATTGCAATTTGTGTAAAGAGAATATCCATGCCTATAACCCTGAGGGCATGAGTAGTAATCATGTTAGTCAGCACACAACTAAAAAGGAACAAAACTACTTCGCCTAAGGACAGATACAATAATATAGATAAAGATTATTTTCAAACCGAGATTTTTCATGAAAGTAAGGGATTTTTAAATAATCATAGACTCAGAATAAATATGCAAATTATTTTAATATTATCTTGTTGTTTTAATAAAGTGAAAATATACAGGTTTTACGGCCTCAGCGCCTTTATAGAGACTAAAAAAGTAATTTCTTTCGAAAAGGTTTCATTACTAAGAAAAAGCCACTTTATTAAAAAAAGTGACAGCATTTTTCGCTGTTATAAAACATGACAACACAGCATTAAACACATTACCTGCGTCCAACGTAAAATATAGCGTACCTTTACATTTTATCCCTTGAAATATTCACGAATGCGGTACCAAGGAAAACCATAATTATTCCGGCGTATCCCACAAACAAATGAGGAACGATTTACATAACACATGACGGTACGCGAACACAGAATCGGTCCTCAGTGCTCACATATTAAAGGGAAAATAAGAAACAGAGGGTGACCACCCACCGTGGCGCTGTGAGGCTGTGAGCATTACAAATAGAGAGGGCCAATTTCCAATTAAAATCTCAGCAGGTGGTCTAGCTAGAGGGCAGCACTAGAAAAATAGATTGCTCCGGTCTCCCCGACCGCGGGCCGCATTGACGGGTTGAGAAATAAAAGAAAAACTTAATAACGTTGTCAAATTAAAAATATTTATATAATTAGTTAGGATAATGGTCGTTTTGGTTTACGGAATGGGTGTCTTAATAGACATGGATCCAAAAAACTGTAAAAGAAAAGAAAAGGCTGAGGAATGGAGTCTTCTGGCATAATTTGAATTGGTTTACATGAAGTTATCTACTCTGAGTGATCTGTTCCAGAGACGAAGCATTATACTATTTGGTATCAAATATACGTCTAATACGTATCTGTAATTGGTGTGTCGAACGAACTCAAGGAGCTGTACTTAACACTAAATACTTTGTAAACATGTCATGTACAAGTTATGCTGACAACTTGACATGAAGAGCTGTGGCGCCAGACCGATAGTGCTTGTAGTGGTTGTACTATGATAACAGCTGATAACAGTCTACAATATGAAAACACGTGTTGTGACCCAAATACTTATATTACTTTGCAAATTGTTTTACAAAGTAATAGGTACTATTGTTACTGCTCACAAATAAATATAGCCTAGGAGCGTCTCGAGTGAATAGATTAGATCTAGGCAAGCGAGCATCATTCGTCGTCATTAGATGAGATAAGGAAGATACCTAAGGTAGGTACCTAATTACTGATTTACCAAGAGGCAGCCAATAAAATTAAATAAGTATATACTGAAGACTACTGGCTAAGCTAAATATTATAATACATAATATTTTGAACATAAACTTAAGGACCCGGACGACCGAACCCTGCTCGAGTGAAAATTGAAAAAACAAATTTTCCCAGAAACGAGATCTAGCTAGATCGATTTTTCGATCCCGTGAACCCCTATATTGCAACTTTCATAGAAATCGTTACAGCCGTTTTCGAGACCGTGATTACAAATATAAAATATTGCTCATTTAATAGTTTAAAATAACAACAAGTGACAAGAACATAGTGATATTATTAAATTTCTAAGATTTGTAGCTTTTGATGCAGCTTTTACTGACATCAGAGAGCATTTTGATTTTGACACACCTGTAATTCCCAAATGGCTAGGCAGGGGTGTACGTATAGTACACCCACATTTCGCCAGAGTTTTTTGAATTCCACATAATGCAACGGATGAGATTAGGATAACAGGAATTTAATTCACGGATTATCATAACTAAGATATCGTGTCATTAACATAACTTACAAGGAACTAGTAACATAAACTTATTTAGCCAAGCTAATACCGACACAATACGTGTCACAAGAGCAAAACACAAGAGAATCTTATAATACAACCACTAATCTAGTCGAATCTAACCCACTCTTAAATCTTACCCGAATTTCTAAAGATATAAATCACATTTCTCAGTTACCAATAGAATACACTACAAATCAATACAATAAAATAGGAATAACTTTGTCGTTAGGTGAACTATCGGAACAAACCATAGATACTCGATATGCGGGTACAACAGATTTATTACCAAGCGTTAAGGCTCTGCTCACATCGCGTGATGTGCTGTGATATTTTACGCTTTTGTTGTAGTTGACTTGTTTATTACAGTGGCGTGTATGTAGGTACCCTATATGTATACTGTAGTAGTAAATCTTCTTTAGTGAACCGAGTATTGTGCCCTGCGGAACACCTATGATTTCCATACATTCTGTTTGAAAGAATTATTGTTAGACGTAAAACATAGTGGTATTTTTTTATAACTGAAGTAATTACTTCTTCTATAATGGTAAATTGCTCTGAGCTAATGTTTTCTCGGTTTTACAAATATAAAAGAAGGAGATAGAGAGTAGATAGAAGATAGCTTAGACGTTCAAAAGTGCATTTTATGTGCCTATTTGAAATAAATGATTTGACTTTGACTTTGAGTAGTAATTCATCTTCAGCATCATTTCAGCCGAATGACGTCCACTGCTGGTCATAGGCCTTCCAGCACCGGTTCTGCGTTTCACATCCAGCGGCTTTCACAAGACCGAGGAGGAGGAGGAGAGTAATAGAGGACACGGTTGGCGCAGTGGCTGAGCGATCGACTGCTGCGCAACGTGTCGCGGGTTCGATCCCCGCACGGAACAAATATTTGTATGATCTGCAAGTAGTTGTTCCGGGTCTGGGTGTTAGTGTATGTGAGTTTCTATGTTTGTAAACGCACCCACGATACAAGAAGAAATTATTAGTGTGGGGCAACGTTCTAAAAAAAAAAAAAAAAAAAAAAAAAAAAAAAAAAAAAAAAAAAAAAAAAAAAAAAAAATTACTGGTATCCAATTACCAAACCTACTGAGCTCTATGCATCTTACTTTATTGTTATAATGGCTTGACAGGCTCAAATGTCATTCAATCTGCCTAGCCTTTTCCCAACTATTTTGCGGGTCAGCTCCCAGTCTAACCGGATGCAGTTGTATGTTACATGGGGCGACTGCCTATCTGACCTTCACAACCCATTTACTGGGTCACACGATACCCCTTGGTAAGACTGGCACACTTTTGGGCTTCTGGCTATCCATAACGACTGTTAAAGATCTTCGAATGACAGCCAGGACTATCGGATTAACGTGCTTTCCGAGGCACGATCTCAATATGTAATGGATGGAACCCATCCATAAACCGATCGCGACAAGCACAGCTTAACCTACAATTGACTTGTGCTGTTACCATAATTATATGGTGTAGGCCCTATCAGAATACCAGCGCTGCGACATTTTTATTCATTTTTAAATGTCGCGGCATCATGTTGACATAGGAGCCTTTTGGCCTCGTACAGGACTTCCTTCTTTAAATTTTAATGTTACTTTGTTTTTTATTTATGTTTAATGTGTTTTTAGTTTTTAATATGTGATTTCCTGTGCGAGTTTCAATAAATACGTTTTCTTTCTTTCTTTCTTTATATAGCCACAAGCCCCAGGCACAAATATTGGCTGTAAATTAAATCTAGCATTTAATTTACAGCCAACTTTCTAACTGACAAGGTTCAAGACCGATATTCAATTCTAAAACAGATTACATACCTATGTTTTAGAATTATTAACATTTTATATTTTTTGTTATGTTATTTGTTAGTTATATCTGACGGCGCTTTAATATTTAAATTAGTGTTAGTTTGATTGCATAGATGTCGCTATTAGCTTAGAGTGTCGTGTTAATGAATTATCTGTGTTTTCTACGTCACATCCCATGACACGACACTCTGACACAACACCGAGCGCTAGTGCGCAGTAAAGTGACGATTTACTGGCAGTATGATTTGAGACTTGGTCGGAATCGCACAGGCGTGCTACGCACTCGGTGGAGTGTCTGAATTGTGTTACTTATTTTGTATTTTATTTAGTGGTGATTATTTTAAAAGGAAATTAGGATTAAAATAAAGTGATTGTGCTTTAACTAGTGCTTCTATTTTCTTCGCCCGACAATCCACGCCTACTTGTAAAGTGCAACTTAAGAATTATGATTATGGATCCAATTAATATCGCTGATGAGAGCCAAGTCCCTTCATATCTTTTAATTATTTTTTAAATTATGTATAGTTTGTATCTAGTCTAAGCCTTCTCATGTTGATCCATGTAACAGGAGAAACCTCGACCCCTGTCATACAGGATGTCCTAGTTCGAGACCTCATTGATGTAATGTGTGCAGAAGTTTGGAAATAAATTACTATTACAATCTTCTCTATTAACAAAAACTTTAATGAGTAACATAGATTGTAATACATCGCTTAGCTTTTACTGGTGAACACATGATTTACGATGCCCTCCACAGTTTATGATAATACATACAAGATATCGCGTCGCTAAACTTTCTCTGAGATGTAATGTCAGTATTATTACTAAATGTAATGATAATATTTGTATGAGATGTGATGAGCCAAATAGCGATGTTGAAAGGGTAAGCAGAACAGACTGCTATTGAACAAACATAACGTATATGATTAAGATATTTCAAAGAGGAACATAACTCCGTTATTTAAATCGAGCACAAAAACAGTAATATTGTTGAAAACAATTCAAATAAACTTAAAAAAATAAAACAATGAAAGACTGTCTTTGACTCATTCAATTGTAATGAATGCCTTCATTAAACTCTGTTCTAAAAGCATACGTTAATTGAAAAACAACTTATTTAGGGAGCGACCTTAAATGAAACACATGAAAGTCACTGTAGAGACATTAATTCTACATGGAAATTAATGAAATTATAATATAGTGAGTTGTGTGACCGATTCATGTAATTTACATAATTACTTCAACAGGCATAGCAACTGATAATGTTGAATAAGTTTATAACGGGGTTAAAAGGACGCTGAACGAAGAGGGGTCAGATGTACCTACTCTTTGTCATTGTGATATTTTTTTGTACTGGACTACACCTGGGAACTTTTTGGTTATGGATATATTGAAGGTCAAAGTTCTAACCTTTTTTTCCCCTTTTTTCACTAGAATACGTTTTAAATGATATATTAGCTTAACTCTAAATACTGGCTTTGTGATGGTTCATTTTACAGCCCGTATATGTGCATAATAAAGGTATAAAAATAAATGGTATATCTATCTGTCGCAGATAGAACATCATCACTATCATCACTTATTATGTACTGTTAAAGACTGAAACTATAGCAGCACAATAAACAACAACGAGTAACCTACATTATTTTAATATCTTGTAACAATATACTGCAATATTCCAGATATATAATATCAGTAGTAAGCCGCTAAATGTCTGTAGTAACATCAATGACAGACGCAGGTGACTATCATCTACAGTCCATAGACGTACCTAATGGTGTAAATATTACTTACTCTAAGAATAACTACAAATATCATCTTCCAATCTTTTCACAGATATATATTATATTAACAGCTTCTTTCATCCATTTCCCAACAATCTAGGAAACCAATTAGTGGACTCATTATTGCACCCTACGAAACTCCATTTCTTTCCCGTATATTTCAAAAGACTTTGTTTGAATGTTAGAATAATTTTCACACGTTTTTAGGTCTCGTTAGTTAGCTAAATTAAGACTTCAATTGTGAATACCTTCAGCTTTCTCTCAGCTCTTTGTTCTTTCGTCCAACTCAAAATGAACAGACGATTCTGCAGATAATAATATCTAAGATCTAAGTTACCAAAGACACTTCATTTCTTTTCAACATCTCTATTCGTTAAAATACAACTTGTGGCGTGCAATAAATCCGCAGCATCATGTATTAGCTAGCAGCATTATATACTCTTCAATTCATGCAGAACAAACATTTTTCTCAACACCTTGACGGTTGCATATGTAATTCGATACGTACCTAATTTGCCTGTATGACTTGCATTAACGTTTTTTGCCGGGAGTCAAACCCGATCCTCGTACATTAGCTGACTCAGGCGTCAGCAAAAACTGCACTTGGTAATGGTATGATCGTGTATGTTATTGTAATGTTTAATGTGCTGTAGGAACCTGGGTTTGTATATGTTAATCTCTTGTTTAAACACCTTTTATTCACATCATCATTTTTACTATAACGGTTGTCTTACAAATTGTACTGTTACTGCCTTTTTTACACTTACTGCTAGCGTTTTTCTTTCGCGAAACTCCATCGTCAAATTTATAAGTGTTTTTCTATCAGGAATTTTGCAGTAGCAGTCCCGGGGTCTGGATTTACGAGTATGCCCGGGTGATGGCAATCAGCTATCTAATTACGCAACACATTTTCGATTTGCAATTGAGTCAAATTGGTTTCGTTTGACTAGAATTGCTTTCAATTTACAACTTTTGAAAGCAATTCTAGTCAAACGAAACCAATTTGACTCAATTGCAAATCGAAAATGTGTTGCGTAATTAGATAGCTGGTCCGGTTGAAGGGAATTACAGGCGTGAATATGTATGTTATGTAATTTCAATTATATCTGAAGTTACTCTACAAGTATATTAGTTACTTACCTACACACAATTTATTAAATAGGCACAAGGCGTTGTTTATTGTGGAATTACTATGTATTATCCTGAGTTATGATATGAATATTTAGTATCCCACTGTTCCCTTTATCAAGACCGCTATACTTATTGAAGTAGTCTGTTTTTCTCCAGTATTAGAAGCTTATTCTTCAAATTGATTTATTGTGACAAATTTTTCTAATGATTTGCAAGAAAATTCACGTTAAGTACTTAAATCTGAATGATTTGAAATTGCATTTTTAAAAGAAACTCCTTCAGTATCGCAATTCTATATATAGATTTAGTATATATACTCGTATATCCTTAATCCTTTAAAAATATATCATTTTTATTAACTGACGTCCTTGTAACAGTTACATCATAAGGATTCACTTCGACTTTGACTCATATATTGGCAGGTAACTAATCTTCTTTATGTAACACGACCGTTAACATTTTCAGTTTTTGCTTACTTACCTGGCATCGTCTGGTGTGTAATGAAGATGTAATATAAGTTAATTCAGAGGTAATTTCGTGACAGATTGTAGATGGTTCCAGTCTGACAGATAATTATGGCTCATTGGTCTAGTGGTCACAAGCGCTACTGCTGAGGATGACGTCCTGGGTTCTATTTTCAGGTCGGGCAAAGTGTTATTGTGTTTTTCTAACAGGAATTTCTGAGTAGCAGCCCTGGATGGATTTGTCCGATGGATGTCTTCTAGATATGTGCGCAGTTGATGGCAATAGGCTGGCTCCCTATTACATGGGGCTTAAACATAACTGGCGAAATATGGGTGTACCTACTATAGATACGTCTCTGCCTAACCCTTAAGGGATTATAGGAGGATGTTATGGTATGTAAGTAATTATTATACCTATACTCCATAGGTTTATAATTTTTTTATAGATGACACTTTCTTGTTAAAAAATACTATAAATACAAATTAAATATATTTTAGATTTTTACATTTTTCCTCTTTATCATCTATTCTTAAACTACTCTTCGTAGATGCTCTGCTTGAGCACATTTTTTTAATTAGATTTTTTAATATTTTGTAATCTGTCTATTGTAAAGAAACCAAACTCTAAACGTCAACGAATTATAACGTTGCTAAATTGAAGAGTACAACTGTAACGTAGCACAACAGCTGAAGTTCAATCATTCATACCTGCACTGACTGCATATCAGCAGGAATGGATGGCACCGAAGAAAATAGGTTAGTTCAAGCAGAGTCTATTCTCTGCAGTGGGATGTTTGGGGGCTGTGGTTGATGGTAATGATTATCGTATTGCTTATATAACCTTACATAATTTTAATTACCCATACTTAGGTAGTACTATTACATCCAGTTATTAGTAACTTGACCCGTGTTTGGATTCAAATAATTGTAGTAAAAAGACATTATTTTTTTAAATTTTAAAATGAATTTAGAACGAGAGCAAATTTGCATCAAGTGATTTAGGTAATAAATTCTAAATTTGAGTTTTATTGATGTCTCCTGTCTATTAAAATATTGATGACCTATTTAACAATCGCTGAAGTATACTGAAACTTTTTATGCTATCTGAGTCTCTGTTAGTGATATATTTGCTTCAAAGAATTCAATAGAATCCAAAGATCAAATAGATGTAGTAAATCTTTAGATTATCTAATAACTATAAGAGTAAGTAAATCTATTTCTACTATTTCATCCATTGAGTCTGTCAACAGTCCCAGCGTTTGTCTGCAGCCGTGCCAAAATTAGTCCGAATTTAGATAGATGCAAAAAATTGTAAGAAATTTCCGACGTCCAGCTTAGACATTAGAGTTTAACAGAGTTCAATACTTTGTTATGTCATTATGTCATCAAACCAGTTCATCCTATTTTCAAAATGATCAAAACTAACATTCTTCAAAAGGCAGCGTCTTTACTAAAAACGACCTCAATAATGTTTTCCTTATCATCATTATCTCTACTAACTAAACAAACTTACCTTTTAGGCTTCCACCGCTTCATAAATACTCCAAACATTGTTTTATCCTCAGCACAATTCACAACAACAACAATCACTTCACACAGAAGCTACTGATAACAAGTCAACGACTTCCGTTCAATCAATAACACAACAACCGCACGTAAATAATTGCACCAACGATAAGATAAACAACGAACTCAGTACCGAAAACATCTGACCTAGACACACTGACTGAGAAGCCTGGGAACACTGGCCTACTTCGCGAGCATCTCTAAAATCGATATAATCCCATAACTATAATGCATAAAGCAAAGTTACGCAATCGTCCTTAGGATGTCACGTCATTATTTGTTTATTTGGTGAATGAAACATCGGCATCGTAATCTTTCGCTAATAATAAACAATACACGCGACGCTTCCGTCACTCGGTCTTGGCGCAACTGAGTCATTCGTTTTGACTAGAGCAGCGAGACTAGCGAGTGTTGAGTGTGCCGGTGCGCGTCAGGTGCGGTCGATCAGCTGCTCGCTTGTCGCCATCTTGTTTTGCATTTTGGCGCCATCTCGCGGTGACCTTTCAACTTTAGAACATGGTTTGTGTTGTTTAGTAAACATTGCATACCCCTTTAAAATGAAGTAGCGGTAACAAGTGTTATGTCGTGTTCATGTCCAATTACTATGTGATGTGAGTTTTATGCAATACCGAATACCTACCTAATGTGCTTTACTTTTCTGTATGCGTACCTATTTTATCAATTTCATTGTTGAATCGGTGAATTATTCCTCATAGTTGATAGCATTAATACAAGTACTTTCTAAATTCCCTATTGGTTAATCCGTGACGTCTTAGCCAAATACATAGAATAGTTCAAATAGACTGTTCCTTTCAAAAGTCGATTTTGAACGTAAATATCTTCCATTTACCGTCTACACATCAAGCTATACATTTCCAGTATAAACTGACCTCGCATTGTACGGAAATCTTATACTATGCGAGATCAGCATAAACTGGAAATGTATAGCTTGATATGTAGCCGTATGTACACTGTCAATATGGTAGGTATAGGTAGGTACCTAACCTACTAAAGAGACACTTGTACAAACGTTGCAGAAGGAATGTTGTATGTCTAATAATTTAAATATTTTTATTCACTCTGCTTCAGTAAAACACTTGTATAAATATTAAGAAACCATTTAAATAGAACAGTTAATGTATAATCTGTGCTGCAAGTTGCTGGATGTACTTTAAAATTTTACACATATTAATATGAGCATCGATGGTTCAGTGGTAGAATGCTCGCCTGCCACGCGGGCGGCCCGGGTTCGATTCCCGGTCGATGCAATATTCTTTTAGCATTTTATTGAAAATTTTACTGTGTGTATTACTTTTCTTTTCAGTCTTTTTCGTTTTTAAGTCGGTTTTATTTAGTCTTTTATTTTCACTTTTTGTTTGTTTGTGATTAACCAAGGTTTTGAGATGTTTTCTCTTTTACACCAAACCCGTAGCTCGAATCAATACGCCAGGCCGCCACACCTATACGTACGTACGTAGTCCATATCTCGAAAACTACTTAACCGATTTTGATGAAACTTCCACTGTTGTGCATTGCCTAAGTTGAAGTAAATGTAAGCCAATAAAAAAGCCATTTTATAGTTTTGGAGAAATGCTTGGACAAACATACATACACCTATATTATTTTGTATATTTGTTTGAAAGCCCTAATATATTATCATAATATGTGAATATATTGCAATATTACATACATACGGGTCAAATTAACAACCTCCTTTTTTCAAGAAGTCGGCTAAATAAATTCCTTTTATTTTAGAAGTCGGTTAATTAAGAAGTCTTTAATTAATAAGTTAGTTAATTAAAAGTCGTTTAATTAAGAAGTCGATTCATTAAGAACTCGGTTAATTAAGAAGTCGGCTTTTAAAAAGGGACCAAATTATACACGAGTAGGTCCGGTACCTAGGTCTATACCTAATGAAATTAATCAAAACATCCTATTTACAATATGGATTCTTTAGCCTCCTCCGCTATAAAACCTCCTCCGTTTTGGAAGTCGGTTAAATGAATTATGCCCATGCGAGCAAAGCCGCAGGCAAAAGTTAGTCTGCAATAAACAGGCACATTCCTTTTAAAATACTTGTGAAACTCACCGAGCAGATCATCGCCAGTGGTGCCCCATTTAAATCAACTAGCAAAACAGATAATCGAAAGATATAAACATGTCTGGAACACCACCATTATCACGTCAATTACCGAGTTGAATCGATTGAAATCTCGATGATATCGGTATTCGATCATTTATCGGCATCAGTCGGTGCTTTTGGAAGTTAATGAACTTGACTTACTGGTAGACAGGGGTTATCACGGGGATACGTTATTATTTATTGTCCATTTCATTCATTCGTAGAAAAAAAAATCTAAGTAAGAAAAAGTATTTATTGAGACAAGCACTGTAAAAGTATTTATTGAAACATAAATAGAAAAAACAATACAAATAAAAACAATTTTAAATAAAAGCAGAATGTCCTGTGAGAGGCCAAAAGGCTCCTATCTCAGCATGACGCTGCGACATTTAATAATAAATATCGCAGCGCTGGTATTCTCATAGGGCCCGCTACTAGTAGATCCAAAAAAAACAATATAGCCTAGCTTCTAAGGTTGGAGACTGAGATGATTCATTTTGCTAGAGATTTCATGTACTTACAACCAACCGACATCAATCCAGCGTACAGTCAAACGTACCATCAAAGAAGTTCATATTTAACCTGTTTCAAAACAAAATCCCGTGAACACGATGACCACATCTGTTACTGGCCCGGTTCTATAGCCGCCGAGCGCTGCAAGCAAGAATAATTCTAATACGATGGTTAGATATTAACTTCGATGATGATCTTCGATGGTCCCCTTCGGAGTTTCTTGCCCGTTCTTGTCCATATGAACCTACTACGCTTTGGAATGGGCAACTAGCTTCATCTTTCTGACTGACCAACCCCTTGAATATTGAAAAGTGCCTGTAATTGGTTTATTTGAAATAAATGCTTTGAGTTTGAGTTGAGTTTGAGTTGAGTTTGAGTTGAGATTGAATTGAGTTTGAGTTGAGTTTGAGTTGAGTTTGAGATGAGTTTGAGTTGAGTTGAGTTTGAGTTGAGTTTGAGTTGAGTTTGAGTTGAGTTTGAGTTGAGTTTGAGTTTGAGTTGAGTTTGAGTTGAGTTTGAGTTGAGTTTGAGTTGAGTTTGAGTTGAGTTTGAGTTGAGTTTGAGATAAGTTTGAGTTGAGTTTGAGTTGAGTTTGAGTTCAGTTTGAGATGAGTTTGAGTTGAGTTTGAGTTCAGTTTGAGATGAGTTTGAGTTGAGTTAGTTTGAGTTGAGTTGAGTTTAAGTTGGGTTTGAGTCGAGTTTGAGTTTGAGTTGAGGTTGAGTTTGAGGTTGGTATGTCCATGGTAACTAACAATTTTTTTTTTTTTTGTTCAGCCTCTCGCTAGTCAACCTAGGAGATTGTCGGCTGCTTAACCGGACTTTCCTGTGGCTGCCTCAATAAATTAAGGCCTCCAGCCAGGGCATAAAACTTAGAAACTAAGCGACTACATGCTAAGGGGGCCTCTGGGGTACGGACCTCGGCTTATGGCGTCGCTGGGGGACGGCAGCAAGGGACAGGCTCGATCGAATTAGTAGCTAACAATTTAACAATTTATGGAGTAAGGAAGGTTCTAGTGTTACAGATAGAGCCATCCACGAAGACTGTACTGTAAGCTGTACGGAGCGGAGTGGGGAGCGACTTCGTGGATTGCACTATCTATTCTATACCATTGATGTGCAGCTGACAAGAAAACTGGCAACGGGCCTCATGCGTCTTGTTGTTACTAGAGCCACGCTCAACCCTCGCGCGAGCTATAAGACGCGTCACGCGAGGGTTGAGTGAGACTCCGTTCAACAGTGATGATGCCTGGGTAAAAAAAAGAAATTCTATTTAGTCCGTCAGTCAGATAATAAAAAAAAAATATTAGACACGTATTTTTTGCTCAAAAAAATGACGTAAGTACGTAGATACGCATTAAAGTTTGGGAGTGGGAATCGCTACGTCACAAGTATAAAATCTACATACTCGTGACGTCATGGCACACTTTAACTCAATGGATCGCCATAATCTTTTGAAAAAGAAAAAAAACGTGTCCATATTTTTTTGGTAATCTCCCTGATGGACAAAAAGTCATTATCCCTATTCTCGGGTTTGGTAGTGTTATTGGATTTTCCAATTGATTTGCTAAAAATAAACGATTCTTAACTAGAGGGGTTCGTGGCTAATTAATAACAGCCACACGGGTCGATCGATCAGGTTAAACTATGCTTGCCGCGGTCAGTCCGTAGTTGAGTGACCATCCGAGACCCTTCTGTGCCTCGGAAAATACGTTATACCGTTATAGTTATAGTAAGCCGTTTGTCCCAAACGGCTTACTTATTACGGCTGTAATTATTGGATCTTTGACAGTCATTACGAGTCGTCAGAAGCCCAAAAGTCTGACTACCAATCTTACCA
The DNA here is from genome assembly GCA_947364205.1 of Agrochola lota. NCBI lineage: Eukaryota > Metazoa > Arthropoda > Insecta > Lepidoptera > Noctuidae > Agrochola > Agrochola lota. The sequence continues at coordinate 19,097,621 of OX376228.1, forward strand.
AGGAGTATTGTGATTACCTAATAACTGGGTTGTAGAGGTCAGATGGGCAGTAGCTCTATGTAAAATACCGGTATTCAGCTGCATCCGGTTAGACTGGAAGCCGACCCCAACATAATTGGGAAAAGGCCAAGGTGATTGATTTTCTACCCGTTCTTCGCTAGATGCGTAATTTTTTCCAATAGCATTAGCTAAAATAATCTCGCCGTTTTGTGCTGTATGACTGTCGGAAATAGCGTCTTTCTGCAAACAATAGGGATGATGACTAAAAATTTTTTTTTAGTCCGTCTTTGAGATTATAAAAATATATTGGACACGTATTTTTTCTTTTTTTACGTAATCTAAAGATTACGGCGATACATTGCGGTAAAATGTGCCATGACGTCATAAGTATGTAGATTTTATACATACTAGTGACGTAGTGACCCCCACTCGAACTTAAAATGCGTTTTATCTAAGTAATTTTGTATTAATATGATAAAGCAAAAAATACGTGTCTAATATTTTTTTATCATCTGACTGACGGACTAATTAGAATTTCATTTTTTTACCCAGGCATCATCCCTATTCTGATTAAGCTTCATGTTCTGTTCATGAATTCGGCGTTGGGATGCCAATTTTCTTTATTAGTCCGGAATAATGAAAAATTCGTGGGAGAATAACACAACTGCAATTTGTTCCTTATCAATTTATTTTGTTGTCGAGCGCGTTGCGTTGTTTATTTTTTGGTTGGGTGCTTAGGAATCGACAATAGTTTTAACCTTTTAGGTCGCACATCTGACGGAATATGCGCCGGGTATCGTCGGTAGCATAACGCCAGAACGGACAAATATATCTACAAGGTGGCAGGGACATCGACGCGAAAACTGTTACCATGGATTCAGTACATGATTCTGAATGCCCCTATGTTGAAATTTCGACGGAGGGGCTTTTAGAATCATGTACGGTAAAAGTTTTCGCGTCGTCGTGAAATAGCTATAATAGCTAAATGTGCTGCTAAGCGCAAAACTCGAGAACGGCTGGACAAATGTAGCAATTTTTTTTTAAATATTCCTCGAAGTTCGAGTTCATAAAAAGAGAAAATTTGGAAAAAATTGCCGGAAAATCGTAAAAACCCCACTTTTCTTTTTACAATACTATCAAACTGTGCTAAAACCAAAACAAAAAAAAGACGTCTGTCGTGTCAGCTAGATATGTAGGTAGTAAGTAGATAGGTAGGTAGGTGTGGGAAGGGTAGGTAGGTAGGTGCACCGTAGATTAGTACTTAGTGCTACCGTGCGAAGCCGGGCTGGGCAGCTAGCAAATAATAGAACATTCAAACGATAATGCGTTAGTGCGTCGAGCGTGTACTTACTGGAAGTTAACGAAGTTACGCCCTCCCGACGCATCTTCCGTCAGATGTGCGACCACCCTTAGTATTAGGATATACGCTGCCTCTAGCTAGACCTAAGATGTCGTAAAACCATTCCCAGTTGTTCTTAATTTATTTTACTTTGTTGTATTCAATAATGTTACTATAATGTAAAATAATTTTAGAACACTTGGAAATGGTCTTAGGACATTCAACCAGAGGTTATGACTTGTGTATAGTCTCCATCTTTATTATCATTTTCACCGGAATAATCAACGTCAGTAGCATCAATACCAGCCTCAGGAGACTGATTTACATTGTCAGTTACAGCAGTAACAGTTGTAAACTCAGTTGCAGATTCAGTGGTAGACTCAGTTACATCCGCAGTTGTAGACTCAGTTGCAGATTCAGTGGTAGACTCAGTTACATCCTCAGTTGTAGACTCAGTTGCAGATTCAGTGGTAGACTCAGTTACAGCCTCAGTTGTAGACTTAGTTGTAGACTCTTGTTCAGTTGTAGTTGTAACCTCTTCTGCAATCATTTGTTTCAGTAACTCGTTGATTTGTTGTAAAGGTGATTCCTCTTCCATTACTTCAATAGGGTCCAACTCTAACATGAAAAAATATTTTTTTTATTTTTTTATTGTCAAGGTGGTGAAGTCCTATACAGTATAATTAGATAGTTTATTCAAGCTCGATTTGATAAACACCTTAAAGGGCTGATTTTTTAACTTAATTGTATGTTTTGAATATTAATGCTCACTAACGATTTCTTATTTATCAGTTACTTTTACAAACATCAATGTAACTGTTCTCAATATGAAAATAAACACATATTTTTAAAAGGTGGTAAGTAGACGGACTTTCCCAAGTAATTGGGGCAACTCCGTCATAAGCATAAATTGTTTGTAATTTGATAGATATTAGCAGCAACCATATTCAGTAAATATTCGAAAATAGAAGTTAATCAAATACATGCTTTAAGTACCATGATATAAGGTAGCAATCACAATCGATGGCGGTATAATCATGCAGCGGGGTAAGTCCGGTATATTTGCAAGGCAAGGGAATGTCAAAATTTCAATCAGCACAATTATATTTGAATATTCTGACTGTAGGGTATAGTAGGTAAATATATTTGTTGGTTGCATCTAAAATGCAATATGAAATTTGATAAGTTTTGGTATTTAGATGTTACAAACCAGATCCATAGGGGGTTCATTCAGGAACCATTGAAAAACTAAATAGTAACAAACAAACACACTTCGTTATATATGTACTGTTTGAACAGATAGCATATTAATGAAAGTTACTAATAATAACCATCATTCTTTAATTTTTTTATTCAAATGAATTATTTTATATTGTTAATACAATAGAATAGAATAGATTAATTTTATTTTTGCAAATATGGGTAGATGATACATCAATAGGTGTTAGTAAAATACAAAGGTCAGCCAATCAATATAGAGAGTAGTTGATTTCCACCTTTTATTATTCAAATAATCCATGATCTTCATTCTTGATATTTTATAAATACGAGCAGCCTTATATATCCATTTACTTCCCCGTTACGGACTGCTCGCACAGCGTCTAGCAATTTTTGATTTGTTTGATGTTCTTTTGTAATTTCGAGTAATTTTATGACAATTTACCTGAAGAATTAAATAAACTGATTGAAAATTGGATAAATGACTATTTTAGAAATGGTATGAAACAAGACTCCTATCACACTATCAGGTATATTTCTAATGAAGGCACCATATTTATAGAATCACAGAATACATAATAATTTAACAAAAAAGGTGTAGGTACAACATCTGCATTGGAGCAAGATCGGCACGTGGCGGCCTTTCCCTAAAATAATAGACAGTCTTCCCCCAATATTGAATTTATAGGATAGGTTTTTATCATAACATATATTTACAGAACAAAACAATAAAATGAACTATAAGCTGGACACTTACCACTACAATGCGTAAAAATCCGTTGATATTCACATTTCATGTTAGCTAAAACGTCGACACAACTCACTTGTGTTTCAATTTTTGAACTACCAAAAATTAAGAGACCGTTTTTTTGCTAATGAAGTCAACACAGCGCCATCTACAACTTAAAGGTAGAAGGAAATATTGACTAAGTTTTACCGTACGAGCTATCATATTAACATCTTAGCTATTCAGAAACAGCCTATAGAGACGGTGTATGGTGTTCCCCCTTAGACGAACTTCCCCACCTTGACCTTAATGATTTTTTGGGTCCATCGACTGCTGTTGCTGTAGTCACTAGATATTTTTTGTCCGGTTTTTGTGTTTTCTTCACAGACTTATGGATATGTAAACACGATAAAACAAAAGAAAAATGATTATCGCAACTCATAACAATATGCAGCCGTTGAGCCTCCTAGAAAAAACTTTATAATTTTAATTTTAACGTGTCCATCGCGTCTGCAGAGTTTCGCTAAGTAATTTACTCTGACCCTGTATAGTGTGCGAACGTAAATAAAAGTGACGGAATCAAACTCGATCTGTCGCGTAAGTTGCATACGTTTTCATTACAAGCTAATGCTCATGCTAATGACGAGATAACTCTCGACGGCATGTAAAGCCAAGTCAGAGGCCCATGGGCGGCATTAAAACTCTGACTCCTGGTGACTCACTAACCACACCTCACAAAAGAAGACGCGCATGCTCCCGACGAGTACTCTTTTGAAGGCTCGGACACCGCGGCTTGGGCGTTGCGTTGCGACGCGGTCTGTCTGAATCAATTACTGCGTTGCGTTGCGGCCCGCTACAGCTTCTGGCGCTTTGGCGCAAATATTATTATGTGGTCACCTAATGAAATAATGAAAACTTACGATGAACGACATCTTGTCTCATTCTGAAGATACAGTTGAGGGAGCAAAGGTATTCGTTATCAAACTTGTTGGCCGTGGGACACCCTCTCCATGTCTCTATTTCACACCTGGATCCTGGCTTGTAGTAGGAGTATACTATTTTTGGTGCCATCTTGCAGTCGCTCCGGTTTAGAGGCAACAGGCAGTAGTCTGGTGGTACTGTGAAAATTCGAGTAAACTACAGTCCGACATCAATCCTAAAGAACGTGGTGAAATAGAGAACTAAATAGATGGATGGAATATGTGAGGAATGTTGAAAGAAATGGGAGTTCCAGGTCACAGGGGAGAGAGGAAGATGATAGCGTGTTGCTCCGAGCCCACGTAACATTGGACAAGGTCAGGAAGATGATCATGAGACTTGAAAGAAACATCTACTTTCACAAGCACAGCACATCACAGGTGGGGGCGCCACTTGATTGTTTTACAGAATACCGACGTGTTATTATTGCCTCTGGTAAGAATGACAATTCAAAAGTGCCATGGTTGTGAGCATTTATTCTGAAAGTGGGCAACATCGAATATATATGTCCGATATTTCGCTGTTTTGATTAATTTGGCAATATTACTGTAGGGAAATATGAAATGTGGCTAACTAGCGAACTAGAATAATAATTCATTGCAATTACAACACGGAATTTTATGTTGTAACCGTTTTAGGCGTAAAAAGGGCATTTGGGAAGTTTCTAATTACTCTTTTTACATCGAAAACTAAATATTCGGTGTCACGATATTAATTATTGCAATTCATTATTCTAGTTCGCTAGTTAGCTAAGTACATTTCATATTTCCATACAGTAATATTGCCAAATTCATCAAAACAGGTAAATATTTGACAGCTATTTGCGACGTTGCTAACTTTTATGATAAGCCCTAATAAATTGAAATACTTAAATGCTCTGAGTTTATAAAAAACACAAAAATAATAAATAAAACTTACCCGTTCGCACAATGTTTAAGGAACATAACGTAAAAATTATGCAACGTAAGCACGAACTGGCACTCATGTTATTGGTAAAGCAATCTGTGGCACAAAAACTCAAATGATTCCATTACTAAGTACCAAATTAACTTTCACGTTTTATGGTTGATTAGCGTAATTATGGTTAATTGTTGAGTTTTAATTGTTTGTGTTTTTAATTGAGACGATAAAAAAAATCACGTAACGCAAAAAGTAATGCATCGACCGGGAATCGAACCCGGCCGCCCGCGTGGCAGGCGAGCATTCTACCACTGAACCATCGATGCTGCTGAGAGATTTGCAGAAATTGTTAGTAACTTTAAAAAAATTGTAGTTAAGTGAGATTTTATCTCTATTGCAAAATATTATTTTACAATGAACTAGTTCATAATGAATGAAATACAATTTCTAAAAGTAACCTTCCACATTACCCACAAATTGCTAATTATTAAAAAAAACAGGTTTCTAAGTTATATTCCTTTCAAGATAATAATGTTTTATTAAAAACAAACATTTAAACATCTACTTTCAATTCAGGTACAAGCAATTTGGCTTGTGCTGCCATCTAGTAGACATTTTGTAAATCAGCTTCACCTCTACCTTAATGTTAGTTTCAGTAAAGCGATGATAGATGGCGTAAACTACACTATAATTTCCGTAATAGATTTCTTAATAGAAAAACCATATTATTTTACCAGACAAACGAAGATATTTCAACAATCTGCAACTCCCGCATTCCCCATAAATTTAAGGGGAAGATATAGCATAAATAAAACAATGATTAGACCTGCTGTCTTGAATGGATGAATGCGAAAGGCAAATTGCACGCAGCTTAGATGAGAATGGTAAGAGTACGGAAATCGGTTGTCGCTTGTTTGGGTATGAAGTATGGTGGAGGAATCAGGAAAATGTCGTGATCGTGAAAGTTTTGAGTATGAATGCTAATGGCTACTTAAAAGAGTAGGAGACGACCAAAGAAACGATGGGTAGACTGTGTGAAAGATGATAATTATTATGGCTAGTACCCTAGGGGGTGGCGACTAGCGAGATGACGATGATAATAGAGAAGTAGGTCTGGAAGAAAAATACAGTTTGCACCGACCACAAATAAATTGGGTCTTTCAATAAGTTTAAGATTATCCGCAAAATTTCTAGTAAGTATTAGCGGCTTTCATATCCCCGGTCCACAGCACTGAAAAATTTATCAGTAAAATCCTAGCCTCTACACTGATTAATTGTTATGCGCCGTGCTTCACCGAGGCTACGGCTGCTTGTCTGCTTGAAGACTCGCTTGCCCGAACTCGGATCTACCTACACGATAAACAATCTTCCCAAAGACGGTGGGATGAGCCGTTCTGCAGAGTCGTAAAGAACAATTTATCTAGCGTGCGTGCCTGCCTGCTGGCTGTGGGTAATTGGGAGTCGGGTCTGTGGCTTCATGTACTACCGTTGTCGAACATACCTAGGCACTTTGTTTGACAACACTACTTTCCACTTCGCTGCTTCCCTAAGTAAGACTAGGAACTCCGTGTTGTTCTCCTCATCGCTGTAACTGTGGCGAAGTTGTCAACAGTATCGGACACCACGGCTTGTCTGGCAGCGCAATAAGTGCTTGTCGCTTAGCGCAACGCGAACATCATCCGACGAGCTCTTGTCATCGTCGGCGTTTCAACTGTATTAGAACCCAATGGCTTGCTACTCGACGATGGCAAGAGACCGGACGGCATGTCTTTATTTCCATGGAAGGTACACACACACACACACACACATGTCACATGGAAGCTGGCCTTTAGTGTGAGATGCAACGTGTGTTGATACTCTTGCGCCATCCCATCTTCCTGGCTCCGTGTGCTATGCTGGCGCTGCTACTGCGGCGGTAAGATAATTACCTTATTGGTAATTATATTTTCGAGCCCTTTGGGGTTGAAATCCTCGGGCCGTGGAGTCCGAGTGCACATGGTCTCTTTAAGGAAATCTCGATACGGGTGGTTGGCACTTTCCGTGACCCAAAAGCTGGCTATTGCCAGAGGCTAACCATACAACGTGGCGATATGCCGCCAGTCTCATGGGTACATTACCAGTCGACAGCGATGCGAATGAATTTTTCGAAGCCATATTTTAGTTTGTGAATAGATTTAGTTAAATTAAGTTATATACAGGGTGTCAGGGACATCGACGCGAAGCCGGTTACCATGGATTCAGTACATGATTCTGAACTCCCAGCGTTGAAATATTTCGTCGCTTATTAAAAAAAAAACAGCTTTTCCGTACATTTTGACCGCATAGGTATAGCAATTTTCTATGAAATAGCAGTTTTTTTTCCGGGCGTCCGGTATCAGGTCAAAAAGGACTGATATGCATTGTCGTAAAGGTCGATGGATGCAGTATGCACATTTCGACCGGCACCGCACCAGATGAAACATTGTGATTTTTTTGCCGCAGCTAGCCTGATAATCAGTGATCGGAGTAGGTAGATTGATTTTTAGTACTTGTATCATAAATGCACACAGAAAGAATAACATGGATAAGCCATTTTTCCGGAAAGTAATTCCGGTATTTCCGGATTCAATTAAATATTGTTAATGTTGGTAGTGATATTATTACTACTCAATTCAAAATTTAAAGGAAGGTATCAAAACTAAATTAATTCATTATTTATCTGTTGAATAATAAAAACAATCGAATTCCGATCGAAGCTTTAATATTTATTTTTTATTTTTAGCCTAGGATAGCTAGATAGCTAGATCTTTTATAGATAGATATAAATTGTTGCACTTAAATTTCGCACATAAGTTCCGGTTTTTTTTTAATAATCCACCAATTCCGGAGGAATGTCCATAGTAATATATACGTTTCGGATCAATGACCCCAGTTCAATCTACCTACTCCGATCACTGCTGATAATACTTAAACATAAGTTTTACTCTCTGAAAGAATTAAATGAATAAAACATAATTATCATTTTTGTTTCGTCGTCGTTTATTTTTATTATAATTTCCTTAAAATAAATGCGATATTCACTACCTATTTAAAAAGTATTTTTTCAACTATAGCTATAATTGAAAACAAGGCACTAGCATAACATTTACGCAAGAGTAACATTAACGTGAGTATAAAAAATTACCCGAAAATATAGTACTTATTTAAGTCAACAAGATTATTTACAAAACATTATTTTGATTAATAAAAAAAAACCTGTTCAATAACTTACTTCAAAAGTAATAATTTTGCGAGTAGTTACTTTAATCTACTTTAAAAAGCTTATTATTTTATATAATAATATTTTTTGTTGTAGTGTAGTGAAAGGTAAAACAGGCCTTAAAAAGATAAGATTGCCTACAACGCCATCTAGTGTGTGCTCTAAAAACTTTAATTCTAAGGTGAGATCTCAACGGCCGATGGACGATTGCTTGTTTTCGATGCATTTTATTTTATTACATTTAGGGTAACATCCTGCAGTTAGTGAACAAAGCATTACTTTGATTATTCGTTTTCGTTCTGTTTTTTTCTTCGACTTAACACCGCACCAATGATCATAAGAAGTACCTGAAAAACATAATATGTTTGAGAATGGGGAGCATGTCATTTGCGTACATATAAATTAATCGTTATATCGTAGCCCTAAAGCCCTTTGTACACACACATTTTTCTTGCCGTCAAAAACTATGGTTTAAATTCGCCGTGTTGCATGGATCACTATGGAAGCTTGTTGACGGACACGTTTTTTCTAGGGCGCAGTTTATACGCCGCCGGTACCGTAAAGATACCGTGCCGTGTACAAACGACCTAAGAAGATTGTGCTATCGAATTCATTATGCTAGTCATGCTCACTAAACCACGATGCCTCGATATAACTATAATTACCTACACTCTAAATTAAAGTTACAAAATACCTACTATTTTAATTCAGCTATTCCGAGGTTAATACTAGCCCTATTACGATCATCTCATCGTTTTGTATTGAAATGAAAATATAGTATGTGTTTCGGCTACAACTTTTTTATTTTTTTTATATTATAGTATTTGGGCGTCTATTAAAGCAGGCAGTGGCGGATCCAGGACAGTCGTTTGGGAGGGGCTTGACCCTGCTGAGGGTAGGTTTTAAGTAAAATGAACACAGAAAAAGTACTGAAAACGACATTTGCAATAAGTATCAGGACGAACGGCGCGATCGCGGCGATGCTGGCGGTGGCAAATTTCGCTCCTTCACGCCCTTAGCCGCCGCAGGAGACGCCCTGGGCGATGGGAATCGCAGGCCGATTCCCGGCCACCGTAGGCGCGGGCTTGCGGACGGTGAGTAATGGGTAGCTCGCCGTCCGATAAGGACCAGGCCCGGGTCAACGGTGCGTTGTGTTCCACGCGCGCCTCAAATAGATGTCAGCACAACAGAAGGGGTCTGCTAGGACCGATGCCTGCCGGGGTCGTGGGAAAGTCCGAAAGGGATACCGTGGCCCCTGGCAACGTATAGGCAATCTTGACATGCCCTTTTTTTTTGAGCGTGGGAAATCCTCAAATGACTTCTCCCGCTCTGGGCGGAGCGAGATAGCGTGTCAGACTTTTACTGACTAAAACCCACCCGTGTTCCTTCCGTTGCCCGTGTGCCGGGGCCGCGATATCCCTTTCGGACAAACCCGCAACCCCAGCAGATCTTGACATGCACTAAGAAGTTATTCGAAATTTCCCATCCAAAAAAAAAAAGGCTGGCGGTAGAGGCAGCGTGATTGTAGGATGAGTGGCGTGCGGATTCAAAATGCGATGCTTTTGGTTGGTTTTTAGCCCCATAGCCCACCCTGGATCCGCTACTAATAGCACGATACTATACCTAATATGTCCTAGTAGTGTTAGCAATTCTATGTGACAGTGACGACGCTTTACAAATTCCGGTCCCTTAGTAAACTTGACGTGCCATCAACGGCCCGGTACTGTCTCTATAATCACCTCAATAACAATCAGCAGAACAGCCATAGTGAAGACTATAGAAGACGTCTCCTTGAACACCATCAGCACCAAGTCCTTGCACCCTGCCGTATGGTATGTCTTCTTCACCTTACACAGCTCTCTGTCTCTCTCTTGCACCAGGTCGGACCTTGAGGAGTCGTAGGTCGAGCAGCAAGAGATGGGCACGTTCGGGGGGAAGTAGTATGGTAGCTTCGAGCTTCGGTAATCTTCGGGGCTGTAGACACCGCAGCAGTTTAACTGAAATCAACGGGTATTAGTAAATAAAATAACAATGTTAAGGCTTGTGCAGACCAGCGCGACTAGTCGCGCGACGCGACACGAACAATACAATTTCTTAGAAAATTTTACAGTATAACAATAACCGGTGTCGCGTCGCGCGACGAAAATAAAATAAAACGCTACAAAAAATATGACGCTTGGATGAATATCATGTTGATTTTTTGTTTCTTCGATAAGGGATTTTCCCTGTACATTATAATTTACACAGGTTACAAATTAATAGGGTTGCTTGGGTAAAAAAAAAAGAAATTCTGATTAGTCCGTCAGTCAGAGAATAAAACAATGTTAGACACGTATTTTTTGCTTTATCGTTTTAATAAAAAATTACTTAGATAAAACGCATTTTAAGTCGCGGAGTGGGGGTCGCTACGTCACAAGTAGGTAAGTATAAAATCTACATACTCATGACGTCATAGCACATTTTAACTTAATGTATCGCCGTAATCTTTAGATTAAATAAAAAAAAGAAAAAATACGTATCCAACATTTTTTTACAATCTCAATGACAGACTAAAAAAATAATTTTAGTCATCATCCCTATTGTCTATTCCTAAATCGTGACTTATGGTCGACAATTTATTACATTGGCACCTAATTTCGACGTAAAATACTTATAGGTCTTTCAATCTTATTAGATATCGTAAGATTTATTTATTATACGACCCATAAATCTATCTTTACAGATTGCCCTGATGCCATAGTTAAGTACAAATATTATATATGCCCCAAATGCGTAGGTAGAGGTGCAGTGCCCCTGCTGGGGTTGCGGGTTTGTCCGAAAGGGATATCGCGGCCCCGGCACACGGGCAACGGAAGGAAAACGGGTGGGTTTTAGTCAGTAAAAGTCTGACACGCCCTCTCGCTCCGCCCAGAGCGGGAGAAGTCATTTGATGAACCCATCCTCAAAAAAAAATAAAAAAAGGGGCAGTGCAGAGGTGTATAGTATGTATAACCTCTATCTATACTACTATTAGGTTCGCTGGAGGTCCTGCGCATCAATATAATAATGTTTTCAGAATACTGTTGGGACTGTCTCGTTTTTGTAGCGCATCTGAGATGTTTGCGCTGAATCGAACGGACGACTTTTACGCGGTTATTCCGAAAAAAAATCTCGTCCTTAATAACAAGATTGCGGGACAGTGACAACAGTATTTTGAGGACAGTGGCGGAGAACATGTACTCTCCTATTCTGAGACGTTTTGTGGGGGTGAACGAGTGAAGTGCTTCCTTTCGCTTATGCGTCGTTCCCATGAAGCGAGCTCAAATATTAGGTTTGAATTTGTATATATATTATGTTTACTAACATTAATTATAAGAAAATTACTAACACAGTGGATCTTATGTTGTCCGAAATAAAGAATTTATTCATATAAACGGGGCAAGCCTGTTTGCCATTCACCGGGCACAAAAAAAGCCAAGAAATCTTTTGCTGGCTTTTGGTACAAATTAATACGGACGGTCAAAATAAAAACACACGTTTCAATTAATATGTGAATGATCAAAATATTTGTCAATTTCTTAACCAGGTCACCTGGTTGAGAAAAAAGTTAAATGACAACTACTTTGATTGTCCTGACAGTTCTGCCTAGCCTTATGATGGAAAAAGCCGTGATTTTTACACAAAACTTACATCGGATTGTGTCATGGCCCAAATCTTGAGATGCCTTGGGTTATCCTCCCTGGCCTGCCTGAAGGACTCTGCCAACGACTTGAGGAGTTTGGCCTCGTCAGCCGGCTCCACATTCACTGATATACCAGCAATCAGCGCCTGGACGATAGCCAGGAGTAAAAGAACCACTGCAGCCTGGAATGTTTAAAGATTAGTTAAGACACCGATATATGCCAGTGGCCTTGAGTGGTTAGCCCCATCAAGGATAGCTGTCCCAAATTAGAAGCATTATTAATTTATTATACATTAAACAAAAGGTATTTTAATAAAATACGTAAGTATATTAAAATATAAATAAACTATCTTTAAAATGGTGAAGGTTTCAGAACAATACGCTTGATAGATTTTGCGTGATTCTCAGTTTTTTATCCGCGTTAGACATAATTTTACGAATTAATTTCACTATGTAATATAAACATAATCTAAAATATTCCTATATTAAGTTATTAAGAAAATACTCTTATTTAACATATTATACTTTTTTCAAATCATTAACACTATTCGTTTAGACGTGATCTTCACTATAAAATCATTAAAAGTCGTTTATCGTCGCCAAGTTCAAAAATGTTGGTCTGCAGTTGCAATCAATTTTCGATCAAATCGACGGACGCTTTCCGTATTATCTACCGCTGTCCGATACGCTCGCGTCAAGTTCGCGCAACAAGAACGCATTTCGCTACGCGGAGTTCCAACTAAGATTACAAGGAAACGGTATAGCACTGAAATTTGAACTGAACAGCAACTGCGTTGCAACTCGAACGTGAAGTTGAGACAAAGATACCAGACAGTAGATCGGCTGAGGACGATTCAAAATCATAACGGCGATGATGTGGCACGTGCGAAAGTTGGTAATTCAATTATTGATTATTTTAAGGAAGTTATTACTGTCGATCTCGCTTAAAAATGTACCTACATCATCAACACCTTCGACGCCATGTGTATCTGTTTGTCACACAGTATCTTGAAAATTGTGTATATGTAAAGTACACATCTTTCCAATTGGATAAAGCACTGAGTATCTTTTAGGCACACGTTTTCCTGTAGCATTTTTTCGGAAATGATCTGGGAATCCAAATTTGACAAAAAAATTAACAACGGCTACTTAGGGTCTGGCGCTGAGGATATTAACACGTTCAGTGCCGGGAGCCCTCGCGGAGGGCTCATTTTAAATGTAGGTTTTTCTTAGCGAATACAGCATTATAAATCGTGAAAATAAAATCTGATTGATATTAAAATATCCAATATTAAAATAAGATGTATTAGTAAATGCGTTGGTTTTAAAATCGAAGCCTTTTAATGTTAAAATTTTTTTTTGTTCACGGTTATAAATATTCCCAAAAAAATTAAAAGGATGGAAACTACCTATAGCGACAAGATCCCCTGAAAACACTATTTTACTTAGTTTTACAGTGTTTTTAACACGGATTTTAAACCTAATGCCGTTGACCGTCCGCGATGGTAAATTTTAGCGCAAACTTTATGCCGGCAACCCTCCCGGAGGGTTCACTTCCAATATGTAAGGCGGCATGGCGTATGAGTTCTATGAAAATGGGTGGAGTCGAAAGTGTTAAGTAAGATGTTCAAAGCTTATTCAAGTGTAATGAACAACAAAATTAAGCCAATGGTCAAGACCGAGAGGTCGTCACAATTAGCCTGACAAGATTGCGTGATATGCCAACGGGTTTCTATTGAACTTGAATATATATGGACTCCAAGGGCGCGGGTAAGTTACCTTGGATCCCTTTTCTTGTGTTTGTAACTTGTGGTTGTGGCACGCTATTTCCTTGCGAGACTTTGTTAAATCCTTCTTGTTAGAATTTTAATTACTACCTTGTGGCTATGGTTTGTTCTTTTTCAGGTGGCTAAACAAAATCGGCAAGCAGTGGGTTATTTCTTCCAGTTTTTTTTTTTTTAAATGGATTAAACCTATTAGGTTTTCTGTCCATATCGCTTGATTTTGATATTGATGATTTTCGCTTTTGAGCATTTGTCATTTCCGCTCAAAGAAAATGTGATTTGAATTGGTAGACAGTCGTGTTCTGAAGACAACGGTGCTATGAATCTTATTGACGAATCTTTGCTGCTTTCATGGAAAGATTTGTCGATGTCCATTCTTTTACTGCCTTGTCTAACTTTGTTTTTTTTTTCGAAGTCTGTCGTTATTCGATTTTTATTTTCGAAGTCTGTCTTTTAACGTCGACGTCTGTCGATGTTAACAAGGAACTATTAATACAGTGTATATACGACAAAATGCCCTCCGCGAGTAAAGCTAGATTTATAAACTTAGTTGTAAAATATTTACGACTTATTGTACAAAATCACATAGGTATTGTTCTAATGCCGATACTCTATCAGAATGAAGTTATAAAAAATACATAAAATATATTTTTTATTACCTTCGTTTCCATAGAGAAACACGTAACGTAATGTAATAACGACTTTAATTGATTTTGAGATTACTTTTATTGAAAATGCTTTGGTTTTGTGAGATGACGCATATCTGAGAATTTCTGGTTGTATTTTTGTGTACTTTAAGTCCCATAAAGTATTATGTTATGACTACGATGCAATTATGACGCTATACTGCATTGGTTTAAAAATCATTAGCTATGCAAGGCTACATTTCTAATTTATGAGTGAGTCTTAGCAGTTCCAGAATGAGTTTAAAATCAAACAATCTCGGGATCGATTTCTCATACGCTTCGATTACCGTTTCCATCTTCATAATGTTATTATCTATTGCAAAAGCAATTCGATACTGAATTCTTCTCATTTTTACACTCTCCGAGACCACAATAGTTCACACATTTTGAACTGTTTTCTCCTGAATTGAGTAGTAGCTTGCGAAATTCATAACGCCACCTAACTATTTGAATACCTACTTCCATAATGTATAGACTTCATTGCCTAAAATATGCAGAGCTGGCTGTACCGCGCCTTAGGAATTCGCGGTGAGGTAGGGGCAGCGTTGACGAATGAGCATGCGGGGGGCCGTAAGCGTTGACGAATGACATACCTAAGGCGTTGTACAGTGGTCTCGGTCAAACTATAGTTACAGAGGCACATAAAGAAGTAAGTACAACTTTTGTCAAGTAGTTAGAGCGGGACAACGGGAAACATATACGCAATGCAACGTATCTTGAGAAAGCTATCGATTGAAAAGAAACTTACAACATGAACGGGTCTCGATTGTTTCTTGAAGACAGCCACCTCGCCATAGATGATGACACATATGGTGACAGCTGCCGACACAGCTAGCAGTACCATGGCCACCATCCTACTGGACTGCTCCGAATCATAAGCCTTCGTGGCTATTGATGTCAGCACTGCCAGGATTATTAGGGATACTGCTGCTATCTGGAAATTTTTACAATGTAATGAGTGTTTGTCAACATCATCGAAATTGACTTTGTCATCATCAAGGGTAATATAAACATATTTCTATAGATATACCCACTATTCGTGGGTTTGTATATGACTATTCTTAAATTCTAAGAACGGTTGTCAAAAAGTAAGAATTTTATACGAAGCGGTGGTTCGAATCAGTTTGAATTTTTGTTGCAGCAAATTCTTAAATAGAACAAGATTATTGATGACTAGCTGTTGTCCGCGACTTCATCTGCGATCCAGGATGAAAAGTAGCCTATGTCCTTACCCAGGTCATGATCTATCCATGTGGCAAAATCATCCAAATCCATTCAGCCGTTTTAGCGAGAAAGCGTAACAAACAAACAAACTCACTTATTCACGTATTTATAATATTGTAGTTATTGTATTATATTTAGGTATACCGATTTTGAGAAACCGGTGTGACGTACACCTAATTTTAAACATCTATGAATTTGATGTCATTGCATCAAATTCATAGATGCCAATAACATCATCTACAAAACAATGCTTGCTCTATAGTAGCCTCTGCTTCTTGGGTTTTCTTTATTCCTAACTAGTGACCCGCCCCTGTTTTTAACAAGTTAACAAAACATCGAGATTTCTTTATTTTATGTCAGTTTAATATGAATGTATTATACATATAAGCCTTTCGAAACAAATTGTTTTAATGCTGGTGAAAACCGCATCAAAATCCGTGGCGTGGTTCAGAAGTACAACGCAGACAGACAGTCACGAAAAGTTATTTTATTTTATAATATGTATTTCAACCTGAAACTCAAAGCATTTATTTCAAATAAACCAATTACAAGCACTTTTGAATGGTCAAGGGGTCGATCAGTCAGCAGAATTGTTAGCTTTAGGTATTTCTATACTAGCTTCACTAGTATAGAAATACTTAAAGCTAACAATTACAATAATCCTCTTGACATAATTATACCTATACCATGGATATCACCTTGCATCTTATTCTTGATATCATATAATATTATTTATAAGCTAGTCGAAGAAAGTCATTTCAAAACTGATGTATCAGTTATGCATTTGAATCGCTACTTTCAGGCAGACGCTTGAGTGCATCGATATAATCAGACAGTAATTTTGTCAAATAACCTTGTGCAGCCATGCAGCCAGGCGTTCACGAAATGCGCGAACGCATCGATGCAAAAATACTGTAGGAGTATTGTGAGCTTCCATAGTGTAATGTTAGGCGAATGGATATCATAATATGCATGCATGCTATGCATGAAAGAGGAACTCTGAAAGCCACTGGTGACTAAGAAGTTGAATGGATATCGATTGTCATAGTATGAGCACGAGATGCGGAGGAATGATGATCAAGTGGAGAGGAACGTCTTGAGGATGATCATAAGATTAGAGGAAGACCAAAGAAACGTTGGATTGATTGCGTGGAAGATGATGTGACTAGAAAGGAGTTGGCTACTGAGATGATGACTAATAGAGATTATGAAAGAAGAAGAACTGAAGACACGCTGAGCTGACTCCAAATAAATTTTGTAAAGGGCAGAACAATCCGAGGATAATGAAAAAAAGAAAAATTAAGTACGTCATTCGATGGTAAGCTTCTTTAATTGAATAGAATATCTCAAAGAAGTTACTTTCAGATACTACATTAGTTATTATGACATGTCTCACCGTCCCAGGTAATTTCAAAAATACTTTTTCATTTTTAATTACTTAATCTATTGTAATACAAGATATTGCCTATCCAGGAAAGGCCAGGAGGCCAAAACATGACGTTTCTTCTCAAATATAGCTTAGAGAAATACAATATTGATGATCTGTATTATTAAACAATGTACGAGTAGCTATAGATATTGATTCTACCAAATGTAAAGTAGGTACTTATATTAACGTACCATCATCTGAATTTTTGGAACTAATTGGAAACAAATTATTTTTATAACTTATTTATTCAAGTAAAAGATAATATCACTAACCACTCCGATTACTCCTAAGATCACGAACAGCGCCTTAAGGCATCTCGTGCATTCGGGACGCGTCTTCTTCTCCTGATCTTCAGCATTTGGCTTCTCTTCCACACTGGCTTCGATGATGACGTCATGTCTGAGGTCTGATTCCTTAGCTGTGGAAAGAATGACAATTACCACTACAGAAATACGACATGCTTGATTTCGGTATTCTATGCGATGAATGCATTTGGAACTGTACTGGCATGTGACTTTTTAGGTGTTTGGATAGCTGAAAATGACTGCTCTTGTTTCCTGCTTTAATTATAGTTTATCAAAAAAGGTGAAATAGACTTTTCAGCATAAGTAAGTGTTAACAACGTGCAGTGACTTTCAATTTCCTAGACTCTTCAAATATAAGTTTTGATTATGTTCGCTAAAGATCTGCGTTTTGACAACATTTATTAATATTTATTTACTGCATTAACTAAAAACAATTCCGGTGTTTGAATTTACAACATCGCCATGTTATGTACTTTTATTTACTGCTTCACATCAACTTATACACCATGAACAGCTATTTGTTTTTTTTTTTTTATATGACTTATTCTACTCTCTAATCTCATCTTCTATATCAATTTCTCCTTAATCCTAATCAAACAGGGAAGGCTGGACTTACCCCCCTTCTCAGAAGTGGCCATGTCGTCCCAATGTATGGGAGTCTCGTCCAAAATGAAGAGCGCATCGGGCGCACCTGAATATATAGACCAGTTAACAATACAGTGTGCTCCAATGCTCTAACGCACGGTTTCCATCGCATAATGGAGCTGAATTCATTCACCATACTTTATGTCGCATTATGGAAAATCGTTTACGTGTGTGGAATGCGCGAGAATTGTTGAGATAAACTATTTTTGGGAGGTTTTTGTATAAGTGAAGAAAAATTAAGATCTTGATAAATTGTGTTCGACTCCACCCACTTTCCATAGAACTCATACACCATGCCGCCATACATATTGGAAGTGAACCCTCCGGGCCGGTCAACCGCATTAGGTTTAAAACCGTGTTATAAAACACTGTAAAACTAAGTAAAATTGTGTTTTCAGCGGTTCTTGTCGCTACACGTAGTTTCCAACTTTTTAAAATTTTTGTGTAACCGTGAACAATTAAAAAAAATATGGAAATGCTTGGATTCTAAAACCAACGCATACCTATCCTAATATAAATCTTGTTAAAACATACTTCAGATTTTATTTTCTCGGTTTATAATGCTGTATTCGGAAGAAAAACCTACATTTAAAACGATCCATATATGCGACTAGTGACCCTCCAGGAGGGCTCCCGGCACTGAACGTGTTAGCATTAGAGATATAAGCAACGTATTTGCTTCCAGCGAGGATTCCATTAACCCGAATAGTTGGTGTAAACACCCATATCTGTTGTGGACGTGGTTTTCGCATGGATGCCACACCAGCTATCTAATTACGCAACACATTTTCGATTTGCAATTGAGTCAAATTGGTTTCGTTTGACTAGAATTGCTTTCAAAAGTTGTAAATTGAAAGCAATTCTAGTCAAACGAAACCAATTTGCCTCAATTGCATATCGAAAATGTGTTGCGTAATTAGATAGCTGATTTAAATTTTAGAATGATACTTTACTCGGAGTAATGTAAATTTTATAAAATAGATTTTAAAAGTGACAATGAAGAAGTTACAGCAGATTTCACATCCTTAATATTGATTTCCATTAATTAATTTATTTATTTATCATAAGCACACCAACAGCACAGTCACTTACAATTCAAATTAATAACATCTAAAATTAACATTTCAGTAACCATGCAAATGACAGGTATGCATGACATTCACATATGAAAATTAGAGACAAAGGAGAACAATATAAAATGTGTCTAGTAGACATAAATCTACAACACTACAAAAAAAAAACAATTTGAGCTAGATAGACGGGCGCTCGTCACACTGTTTAAACAGGGAGCGCCTGTATGAAGCGAAAGTCGTGAAGAAAATATCAATAGGGTAATCCGTCAAATTAGACCTTTCATTATATTGCCTTGCCATACGTGTAAGAGGGCTATTAAACGTAGTATTCAAGGGGGATGTAGGTAATTCAAAAATACGATGATGACGCTTACTACGTTGGCTAGGCCTAAAGTTAAAATAGTTAATTAATTGTGCATCAATGGAACCGTTTATAATTTTATGTAGTATTAGTAAGTCCGAATGGTTACGTCTTTCGTTTAAGCTAATTATATTAAAGTGCCTTAACCTGTCATTGTAATCAGGTATAGCTTTTCGAATCCCATTCTTCATACATAAATACCGAACAAAACGGACCTGAACAGATTCTACATTATTGTTATAAGTTGAGTAGTAGGGAGACCAAATAGTGGAACAATATTAATATATAAAAATATTAAAATTATTCTTTTCTGTGTAAGATACGATCCCCATAAACGATATGAAAATGATGGTCATGTTATTAGAATAAGTGACGTAATTTAATAGGTCTGATAACGTAGCAATCGTTATTATTTAGATACTTAATACAATACTTTATTGTCAACCATGAGGACGTCCGTACGATGACGGTCATTACTTTAGCAGACTACGTCCCTACCTGATGTTACCTACTTATCTAGCAAACTAACATTACAACTACACACATTACATTACATTACAACACAACACATTACATTACATTAGAACTTGCGAATTCGTTGATGTCAATCTACACCATGGACTTATAGAGGACTAGCTTTTTCCCGCAAGTTCGCTCGTGAGGAATTCGGAAATTATCTCACGATAAATAGTCATAAAAAGTACCTTAGGTGTTAATTCAGGTTATAAACTATCTGTCTGCCTCATCCAAATCCTATGAGTAGCATAACATAATGATTGAATACAATCGTGAATTCATGCAAGCCTAGTACTTTTTGTTAGGTTACGGCTCAGAAATTTTGTGCACAACATCTAATAATTGAAATACTGTATCGTAAATTCATGCAAGCCTAGTACTTTTTGTTAGGTTGTGCTAAGATTCAAGTTTATTAATTAACTCAAAGAATAAGGAATTTTTCACACAAAAAAAAATCCCCTTTTCACCTTTTTTTTGAGGATGGGAAATCATCAAATGACTTCTCCCGCTCTGGGCGGAGCAAGAGGGCGTGTCAGACTTTTACTGACTAAAACCCACCCGTGTTCCTTCCGTTGCCCGTGTGCCGGGGCCGCGATATCCCTTTCGGACAAACCCGCAACCCCAGCAGGCATTGGTCCTTCCGGACCCCTTCACTTGGTGCTGACATCTCTTTGAGGCGCGCGTGGAACACAACGCGCCGTCTACCCGGGCGTTTCTGGTCCTAATCGGACGGCAAGCTGCCCGTTGCTCACCGTCTGCAAGCCCGCGCCTACGGTGGCCGGAAGTCGGCTCGCGACTCCCGACGCCCGGGGCGTCTCCGGCGGCGACTAGGGGCGCGAGGGCGCGCATCTTGCATCTCCCTCGCGCGCTCCGCCTCCTCCTTTAGCGTAACGAGCATAACTGCTTCGCAGAAGGAGGTGACAAACCCCTTACATTACAAAACATTATTATCATTTACATTATCTTACATTTATCGTGTTACATTACAAAAGGAGGCTGTGTGCAAAATTTCACGTTCCTAGTCCTAGTGGTTTTGGCTCTGCGTTGATACGTCAGTCAGTTTTTCCTTTTATTTATATAGACTACCAGTCGGGCACATTATGACCCACAGCCAGCCTAAAATTACTAGGTTTACGTTTTAAACGTTACGAGGATTTAATTGGGTACCTTCTTTATATAACTTACAACATTTCTTAGTTTGATGCATGGCATTGCATTGACTTTTTTATATTTAGCTCCAGATTACTTGTCGTAACACGTAATAATATTACTTCCATATTTTCATTTGCGAGGCGGTTTCGGTTTTTCGTTTTGTTACGATTCATAACTGAAATCGTTTTTTCATAATACGAGTAGTATACGTCGATCCAAATAGGCTTGCGCATTGGATCACAATTTTTAGGGATCCGTAGTCAACAAGGAACCCTTAGGCTACGTACACACGGCGATTTTCTTCCCAAATCGTACATGAGATTTTATCGAATAGAGCGGTGGCAATACATGAAGTCTATGCGAGAAAATATCGTGTACTAAATAATTATAACCGTGATAAAATCGAATCGTATAGTCACGGCGACTATACGATTCGATTTTATCACGGTTATATTTGTGAACGTAGCCTTATACTTTCGCCATGTCCGTCTGTCTGTCTGTCTGTCTGTCCACGGCTTAGCTCAGAGACTCTTAGTACTCGAAAGCTGTAATTTGACATGGTTATACGTATAGATATAAATCACGCCGACATGGTGGTAAAATAAAATCATCCTCATTATCATCCATCAGGCTACCACCTATTTATTACACGTAAAGTGGGGATGCTTTTTTTTTCTCGTCTATCCCATGGTGTGGTATGTTATTGGAAAGGTCGTTCAAAAATATTGTGAGTTGGTGAGAATCATTTTTGGATTCAGGGATTCGTTTGCGAAATATTAATCTTTAAAGTAGCCAAAAGCCTCGTATTCAAATAGTAGAAGTTTGACAATTTCATCTACTGCTTGATGAGGACATTTCGAATTTTATGCAATAAAGTTAAGAAAAAGTAAAAAATTTAAATTCTAAATAATTTTCTTTTACGTAAACCTAACTAGGTTTATGTAAAAGAAAATTATTTAGAATTTAAATGTTTAATGAATACATAAACCTACCTAGCTTCTAGTACCAGATATTTACCAAAATAGAAAATGGTCCACAGATCTACAGCCAGTTAATAGCCCGGGAAAGTTACGCCAAATTTTGGGTTAACTTTGCATTAAAAAAATTAAAGCAATTTTTTTTATGGACTAATGCCAACTTTTTTATGGATTAATGGTATACTTATAACATTTTGCTTTAATGTGTTTAGTTTTCTTGTAATTAGGTCGGATAGAGCCTCTAAATAAAAGCAAAATGAATTTGACTCTGTTATTTTCGCCTGAACCGTTATTGCAAAAAAACTTTTATTAATATCTTGCGCTAGTACAATATGTTTAATTTTGTTGAATAGCGTACTAAAATATTTAATTAAGTAATTTTATGTAAAAAAACTTATTAAAATTAAAAAAAAATATATTAAAATTTCCGTGTAGGTAAATGTTTAATTCTGAAATAATATATTAGTTTTACGAATTGCTTACAAAATATATCCCAAAATTTTACTGTTAACTATTTTGCCTCAATTTTTATTCACAAAATGCGTTTTTTACCTTGATGCGGTCCTGGAAAATGTTTAATTTTTTTATATTATTTGAAGAGCTAAGTTCAAAAATACGATTCAGGAAAAAAATCGCTGTTAGGATTTAGTGCAGGGTTCAAACCTAATTTCCCCGGCCTATAAGCCTACAACGTTCTCACATATACACAATCTAAAATAAAATAATCAATTTAAAAGATAAATAAAATAATAAAAATAAAAACCTATTCAAACCAAATGACATGATTGCCACCACAGCTGTAACAAACTGAAATAAAACTGAACTTAATCAACCCGTAAGAGCTCTAATGTGAGGCCACATTGCAATCTCGAATCTAGAGTAATTTCTAAAAATACAGTTTCCGTAATAGCATCTAGTTTCTTGCCACCTTGACCTACTTGAGGTACATTTGGTAATGAGAACTTAAAACATTTAGTTTTGTTCCCATTAAGTTAGATTAGCTGCGAACCAGTTAGAAAGAACTGCCAGGATATCGTTGACAAGTAAGATATCCGTATCTCTATCTATTTAAAAAATAAGAGAAGCGTCATCAGCGAATAGAATTATATCCGATAAATTAGCCATCGTGTAAGAAAGGTCATTCATCTAAACTAGAAATAGGAAAGGGCCAAGAATTGATCCTTGAGGCACGCCCATCTCAACTAGAGACCCCGAGGACGCCGTCGCCCCGTTAAGCCGACGATGAATAAGAAACAACAAATTTTACTAACCTGAACAGTAGTACCTATACCAAACACTAACATTAATCAAATACTGGTAATAGGCGTACGCCACCGACATTTCACTTTGAGAACATTTTTCCAAGTTCCACTAACTCGAAGTATAGGATAATCCATCCAAAAAGGGATCAATTTTGATATTTTAAAGTATTTTTTCCTGTACGCGCGTCTTCAAATATGGTCAGAGCTGTGTACTGATACTGACATGAATGTTACCGATTTCCTCCTCGACTTAATTAACACTTGCGGTGGCATAAAGTGCTAATTATTATTATAAGTAATCGTGATATTAAACATTGTTATTGTGGTTTTTCGGATATTTTTTACCGACTTCTAAAACCCAGAAGGAGGAGTTACTTTATCCAAAACGTATGTTGATTTTTTGTGTATTTACATACCGCCGCGCCTCCAACGCATACAAGTTTTTTAGAACGTTAGAAAGTTTGCACCAATATCAGCAGGTTGCACCTTATTTGAAGATACAACTGAGTACATCATACATCGACTGAATTGATTTGGATTTCGTCCTATCTGTCCTATTAATTAATTAATTAATATATTAATATTTAAATTATTATATTTTTATTTATATTATTATAAATTCGAAAGTTGGTGAGGATGGATGGATGTTTGTTACTCTTTCAAGCAAAAACTACAGAACGGATTTGGATGAAATTTGGCACACAGATAGTTTATAACCTGGATTAACACATAGGCCCTTTTATCCCGATATTCCCACGGGATCGAGACTTATGCGGGTGAAACCGCGGGGCGCTGCCAGTACTTATATAAATACAAACATCGATGAATCGTTAAGGTAAATAAGGTAGGAGTATGAATGTGATTGAATCAGAAATGAAGAGATCCGCAGGAGAACCAAGGTATCCGACATAGCCCGAAGAATTGGCAAACTTAAGTGGCAATGGGCAGGGCACATTGCTCGCAGAACAGATGGCCGATGGGGCCGAAAGGTGCTGGAGTGGTGACCGCGTACCGGAAGACGTAGCGTTGGAAGGCCTCCCACAAGATGGACCGACGACCTTGTGAACGCCGCAGAAAACCGCTGGATGCGGGAAGCACAGAATCGGGCGAAGTGGCGGTGCTTGGTGGGAGGCCTATGTCCGGCAGTGAACGTCTTTCGGCTGAAATGATGATGATGATGAATGTGGATGGCTATAAGAGTAGGGGAAGACCAAAGATACGATGGATGGACTGTGTGGAAGATGATATGGCTAGAGAGGGGGGTATATGGCTAGAGAGGTTGGTGACCACCGAGATAACGAAGTGACTAATAGAGAAGTATGGAAGAAAAAGGCATATTGCACCGAACACAAATAAATTTAGACAAGGGTAGGAGAATTATCAGAATGACGATGTCCACAAGTCCACATCATCATGAGTTGCTAAAATCTAAAAATACACAACAGCAAAAAGACCAAAATGGCTTCTTGGATGACAGGGTATTAACTGATTATCCCACGCAAGTGATAACTGTCAACTGTAGGAATTGGACCATTTTGGTGTTAAGAGATGTTAACAAGCCGTGCGTCGCATAATTATGATTTATTGTCTGACCATATTGCGCTAACGGCTTTTTAAAATGTTAATGGAATTAGACAGTTTAAACACTGCTCTGTTTGGTAGGTATTTTTTTCTCGGTAATCTTCCCTGCTAAATATAGTCTTCACAGAAATCTGAATATAACGGTAAACGTTAACTATTGTACATCTCTTACATCGCGCACTAATCGGGCCAGGTTTGCGTGCTCCACGGCGATTTCATACTAATGTATCTATCTCGCTGGCCGCTGCGACCAGGAGGCCTAGCACCACCTCTAAAACAGTATAATTTTAATATTACTTTAGTGTGGGAAAGAGATGAAGCTCTACAGGACGTATAGCTCCATCTCTTTACCCCAGTGAAGTAAAATTAAAATAATACTGCTTTAGAGGTGGTGGTGGTGGGCCAACTAACTGCGCTATTACCCTAAGTTAGATTTGTCCTCAAATGTCATAATTTCATGAAAAAGTCATTCAATATTATTTTATTTTATTTTAATTATTATTATTCTGTAAATACATATGTTTATGGGCGTGAATCATATTTTGATCAAGATACAACCTGACACTGACCTGCATATTGCAAAAAACGTAAGAAAATTTTAATTTCGCGGATCCACCTTAAATGAGGATTTAGATATTTCCCGGATATGCAAGTAAAACAGTGATTGTTTTCCAGCTCCTGCGAGATCGGTATAAAAATAGAGAACTAATAAGTTCTATTATGCCTAAAAAATATTTTACCAAACGAAATTGGTATGGATGAACACGGCAGTTTTAACGTTTGGTGGCGAAGTAATTTATGATTTCGGTGGTGTGGGGAGCCATAGGGAAAGTAACCATTGTTCTTTTTTGAGGGTACAGTCGTGATGGCAATCGTTTCAGAATTTTCATTTTAACTATGCGTGTAGAACCACTAATTAGTACTTAATTTATATGTAATTCTTAATTTTCGTGTGGCTACTGACTAACCTGGTGTGAGAGTTTTTATGCCGCTCATGGGCAGCTGTCTTGGCTTCAGATACCGTCGAGAAATATCTCTCAGGCATGCCGTTTTCCTCACGATGTTTTCATTCACCGTTTTTGAAGCAAGTGTTATTTATACAATACGCAAATGAATCCGAAAATACAGAAGTGCGTGCCTTGGGCTCGAACTCCAGACCTATGACTTGGCAGTCCGACGGCACACCACTAGGCTATCACTGCTACCTAATTGATTATGTAGTTATATTATGCATCAGAAAAAAATCGTCTCATGGTTGACTTCTGCGGATCGTAAAATCGTACTACTTTATCGGGCCGTCCTGTGGCTGCCTTAACCTACTAACTTAAAGCCTCCAGCCAGGGCGTAAAATATAAAGCACCCACTAAGGGCACCAAGAGGGGGGGGAGGACAGCAAGATGGGACAAACTCAAACTCAAAGATTTTTTTTCAAATAAACTAATTACAGATACTTTTGAATTGGCAAGGGGTCGGTCAGTCAAACAGATGAAGCTAGTTGCGCATTCCAAAGCGTAGTAGGTTCCTATGGTATAGAACGGGCAAGAAACTCTACGGATACTCTTTTAAATCAGAATATTCTTACAAAATATTGGTTAGGTACATCATTCATGTTGAAATTAAATATGTGAGAACAATGAAGAAAGTCTTGCACGTGAAATTAAAATAAGCCGTGGCAGCTAAGAGATGACCAGTCCCCACTGACGGCGCCCGTTCACGAACATGAGAGGCTGGATCACAAGTTGGTAGTTATTTTTAATCACGGAGTATAAACAATTGGTGGAAATTATCGATATTTATACTATTTACGTAAGCTAAAGATTTATTCGACCTTTACTCAACCTTTTTCCTACGAAATTCCATTCCATTCATCATCATTTCTGCCGAAAGACGTCCACTCCTGGACATATGCCTCCCCCAAATGGGTTGGTTTGCCATAATCGCCACGCTTAGCAGGCGGACTGGCGATCGCAGTATGGTGTTTAAAATGCATAGAGAACACTGCTGCCCATTCTCTCGTGAGTCCCTTAGTCGCCTTTTACGACACCCACGGGAAGAAATGGGATGGTACTATTCTTTACGTCCGGCACCACACGGAACCGGACGTAAAGAATAGTACCATCCCATTATCGACATTTATAGGATACCACAAATCTAGTTGCAGAATCATGCACTATACTGAAATTCAAGTATCAATAGATAGGAAATAGTAAGACAAATTACAGTTCCACAAGTACTTTTGACAGCGCCAGTCCGACCATAGGTCATAGCTATCAAGCATGGCACAGGTTGCCACTCATTGCGCCGTTGCCATGGCAACGAGGCCACAACACGACGCACAAAGCCATTGACCACCCCTTCTCACCACTCGCGCCAAGGACGCAGGAATTCGCGATTGTTCCATATAGAATTTATTCAATTCTAAATTATAATAATTAGGCTGTTGGGGCTGTTAGCAGTTTTTGACCTTTGCCTGTCATTTTTTTTTTTTTCATATTCATTCTTCGAATCAATTTGTTTTGATTAATAATGGTATCTATAGGTCTGTATTTTAGGTTGTTTTGGCACATTATATGATAATATTTTTTTTTTTTTTTTTTTTTTTTTTTTTTTTTTTTATTTATTAACTATGGATGACTTACAGCTAAAAAAAATCAGAATACAAAATAGTATGTGAGACTGACAGCCAATTAAAAGTCTTCACTTCTAAAAAACAGACTGGCAAGAAAGAGTGTGAACAGCACAACACAGCTAGCAAAAAATAAAAGAAAAATAAACAGTATAACATTCAAGCTTACCAATTCACATTAAATATTCAATACAAGAACATACGAAATTTTAATTAAAAAAGTCAAGGCTCAGACACTTTCTGACCGAGACCACACCTGTTATGAAAGGATCAAAATCATGCTGTTTGCACATACTATTAAAGTTGCTACTTGCACGCACTATAAATGAATTTTGCCTATAATTCGTAGAGGTAAATGGAACACGCAACGGTGCGTTCCATCGCTTCGACCTTCCGGGAACGTTAAAATAAAATTTGGATAGAATATCAGAGTTATTAATTGAATTATTGAAAATTTTAAATAATGAAATACAGTCAGAGATTGATCGCCGATTAATTAGGGGTAATATATGATACTTCTTACAGAGGTTGAGGTAATCTTCAGACCGGTAGGGCACTTTCTGATGATAACACAAATACTTAATGAACCTTTTCTGGATGTTCTCTATACGATCAATGTACTTGTGATAACATGGATTCCAGATTTCAGACGCGTACTCCAAGTGGCTTCTAACAAAGGTACAGTATAGAATTTTTAATGTTTTGGCTTGAGTGAAACACCTGGACAGCCGCATTATGAAACCTAGTGCCCTATGGATGTGTTCAATATTGTAACACAAATTGTCTCAAGGTCATTTTGGAAATAATTATTGCGTGCGTATATGACCATGAAGGTAAACGAAGCAAGGCGTAAGGATCGTAAAAGGTGGCGTTCTGTAGTTTCTACCTACCCCCTTGGGAAGTAGGCGTGAATTCACGTATATTATTCTAATCATTTATATCCATTATAAAACAAAGTCTCTTTTCGCGTTTGTCTGTATGTCCGCGTTGTTCTTCTAAACCACGCAACAGATTTTGATGATGTTTCCACCAGCGTTTAGAGAATTTATTCCGGAAGGTTTATGTGTGTAAAGGCTTGTGCAGACCAGCGCGACTTGTCGCGCGACTCGACACGAACAATACAATTTCTAAGAAAACTTCACAGTATAACAATAACCGGTGTTGCGTCGCGCGACAAGTCGCGCTGGTCTGCACAAGCCTTAATACGGTAATATTAAAGTTACGTTTTCCTAAGAAATCTCGATGTTTTGTCGAGTCGTAAAAACCGTGCGAAGCAGGTACTTTCAATATAAGTTAGAAATAGCGTATGCAAGGGTCATTAAGGATAGCATTACAAGGAAACTATATTTAGTAGTTGCATGTGTTTTAAATGCAAGGTCAGTTTTTTCAAAGCTGAATGACGATATTTAATTTTTTATGATTGTTGAGGAAATTTTCTTTAAATAAAAAATACTACTTAATTTAATTACAAGAGAAAATAAAAATAACACGAAAAAAAATATTACGACTAAAACAAACGAAAAGTTATAGGATTAACACCTTCCAAAAGCTCATCAAATTAATAAAGTAAAACAACAAACAAATATAACACCCCACACTGGTTCACCCACACTACACTGCTTTCATAGAACACACCATGCGTTTGACAGTTACTAATGACACCATATCGAGCCACGGAAGTAAGTATATACCTATACGTTTAAGTAAACAAACCACTGAGGTAAATGACTTTACCATTACTGATGTTGATAATCGAAAAACTATGGTAGATACAGGTAAAAATATGTGGCACATATAGAGGTTAGCAATTTCAACTCCAACAACTTTTCATAGAACTCATACGCCATGCCGCCATACATCTTGGAAGTGAACCCTCCGGGAGGGTTGCCGGAATTACGTTTAAGCTAAAGTTAACCATCGCGGCAGTCAACGGCATTAGGTTTAAAACCGTAGTTTAACACTGTAAAATTGTGTTTTTAGGGGGTCTTGTCGCTTTAAGTATTTTCCAACCTTTAATTTTTTTTTGTCGTACTTTCAGTAGGTAAGTACTTATAGTCCATTTGAAATAAGATTAGATATATAGATAAACCTTTTTTACAGTCCGTTCAACCGATTTTGACTTTTATACCGTAGGCATAAGGATGGGAATAAAAGCAAAAAAGTAGTTACCATACCAACTGTTTACTGCATCTGCCATTTGTCATGCCACCAACGCAATAGAAGTCAAAATCGGTTGAACGGACTGTAAAAAAGGTTTATTTAAATGTCTATTTAATCTTATTTCAAATGTAGTATATAACTATGCTCTAAGTAACCTTAGAAGCCCGGATTCTGGGTTTTTATGTCAATGTTTATGATCATTAAATAACCTATCCTAGGGACTTATGTTACTTATAAACCTTGGTAAGTAAAGATGATCGGTCCTTCGGTACACAGGTACTTACTACGTAAGTCCAACGTCCCAAAAAAAGTTATCGCGCTAATGCGGTGGTCACATTACCGGCTTCGCCACGTTTATTATGTACAGGTACAGCCACCCGGGTGATAAGTGCTACGCAGCCCGAACCATCGCAACAAAATTCAAAAAAAATCAAAATTCAAAAGTCATTTATTCAAACTAGGCTGAGAATCAGCACTTTTCGAACGTCAAAATTACATAAGACAGTCCCCCAAAACGCAACGATAGCCGATAATGGTTGGTCACATCTGCGTGTATCGTATCGGTGTGCGAAGCTTTGTCACGATAGACGCAGATGCTGCCGCAGCATTAGCACTAGTCTTTATTACACGATTCATACATAATTTCAGTATCACTATATTTATTGTAACAGCTAATAGATAAATACTTTAGTTTACTTTAATTTCGGCTCACACAGCATCATCCGATATGGTCTAGTGGCTAGGATACCTGGCTCTCACCCAGGAGGCTCGGGTTCGATTCCCGGTATCGGAAAGTCTTTTTGCATTTATTTTCGGTAAATTCGAATACGCAGAAATCTTTATATTATAGCTACATACTTTTATTTTCCAATAAATTTATCTAATGCGCATTAATTTTGGCAATTTCCCTTGTATTGTCCATCCACCATTTCAGAAACCCAGCTCTGAAAATTTTCCTGAAGTTTTTTTTTTTAAGTCTAGTCTGTAGCTAAAAACGAACCTACTAGTGTACCTAAGTTATAAATCCTATTCGTGTCAGGTTCAAAGTCATCGAACTTAGATAACTTAGCACTAAGCTAGAACCTAGGACCGATAAACTTGACATTATTACATGTACCCTAGGACCAGTTAATTTATCACCGGAAACTGACTGCTGAAGGAAAAGTGCTTTATTTTTACTTCGTTAGAAATTGACGGTTTTTTGTTAATGGTTCCGTAGGATTTGTTTTTTTTTTCTGTTTTTAAATGAACTAATAGAGATCTTGCCGCATCTTTTGGGAAATGGATCAATCTACTTTTGAGTTTTGAAAAAGAAAGTTAGTAAAAACAGAAACCCATCCACGACAAAAACGCCAATAAAAAGTTATACACAGTACGTAGTCGGGTAAAAACCTATGTGTTGTATGTATTTATAAAAGTCGTTACGTTTGAGCGCACCCCAAGGGGTTGACATCCTGCCGGTGTTGCGAGTTTGTCCGAAAGTGATATCGCGGCCCCGGCACACAGGCAACGGAAGGAACACGGGTGGGTTTTAGTCAGTAAAAGTCTGACACGCCCTCCCGCTCCGCCCAGAGCGGGAGAAGTTATTGGATAATTTTACACCCTCAAAAAAAAAGTGGTTCACATGAAGAAACTTCACATGGTCTTTCCATTCTTCACCTAACGAAGAATTGTGACGTCGGAATATCGGAGAAGAAGCCAAGCAGAGCCCCAGACCATTATTAGCTAAGTTATTAATTTATTATACGTCTTCAAAGTCTAATTTAATGCCGGAACACTTTATCAAAAATAAACTAAAGATCCCTAATAGAACACGGCAGTTACAAATAC
Source organism: Agrochola lota (assembly GCA_947364205.1). Lineage (NCBI taxonomy): Eukaryota > Metazoa > Arthropoda > Insecta > Lepidoptera > Noctuidae > Agrochola > Agrochola lota. The sequence continues at coordinate 19,129,293 of OX376228.1, forward strand.
ATTGACCCTACCGCGCCAAGTGTTAACTATACTTACGGCAAAAGATTTTTAACCCTAGAGGTTAAAGTCCCCAGTGGTTCAATATTGGTCGCCATGGCAATTCGTCGTATTCATATTAGTACCTGGGCGACCGAGCTCTGCTCTGGTGAAAATAGAAAATGCTTATTTAGTATAGGATAGTTCATAGTAATTTTAAGCTGCCATGTTATTATTCTAAGGTAGCCATCTTGTTCTAAACTTTGGGCGACCGAGCTCTGCTCAGGTGAAAATACGGAGAAAACAAAATTTCCCAGATATAAGGTCCTATCTAGATCGATTTTTCGCCCCCGTACACGGCTTTTTTTTTTTTTGTTGGAAATTATCAAATAATTTAGGGCGTCTCAGACTTTTACTGACTAAATTCCCCCGGGTTCGTTCCGTAGCCTGTGAGTCGGGGCCACGATATCCCTTTCGGACAAACTCGCAACCCTGGCACCTCTGCACTCCTATATTGCAACTTTCATCGAAATCGTTAGAGCCGTTTTCGAGAACGTGATTACAAATATATATACAAATATTGCTCATTTAAGAGTATAGGACTTACGGACAAACAGTTACATAATTTCTATGAAAATAAATTTAAAAACTTTTAATAGGTCGCAACCTGAAGTACGTTACTTTTCTTACAGTTTCTGAATAGCTATCTCATTGATTGAAAACTACTAAATACTTTTACTTTCGCGTTCTCGCTGTACCTCACGATCTGCCTAGCTTTTTCCCAACTATGTTGGGGTCAGCTTCCAGTCTAACCTGGCAACTGAATACCTGTATTTTACATGAAGCGACTGCCTATCTGACCTGGTAACTAGATACCCCATTGTAAGACTGTACCCTACTTGCGTAATACACGATCAATCAGAATCTGAATCGTTTTGAGACAGATTGCTAATCTATTGCTTCATGAGTTCGAAAAAAAACATGCAAATAAGGCAAAGAATGTTGCTGCACTGTCAAAATGAAACAGATTAGTCGTAATTAGATAGCTGGTTGTCAGACTATTGGGCATCTGACGAGGTCAGCAAGCTATTAAAAAAGCTATTTTCAATTCAAAGATTCTTTGGAGAAAAAGCCATAATTAACACATAAACATTTAACATAACCTATTTTCCCAAAGAGTTAAGTAGAGATGTTCTATTATAAATAGTACAATCACATTTCGCTAGTTATGTTTCAGTGCCACGATAAAGGGTCTTTTGTCGTTATTAAACTATCTAAAAAAGAATCAAAGTCACTAAAACACAAGGGCGTCGCCAAGGGGGGCAAAGGGGGCAGCTTGCCCCTCCAGAAATTCTTTTTTTTTGGCAAATACAAGGTATTAGAATGTAAAGAAACTACTTATCTATAAATAAAGCCAATTTTGTTTATTTGGACGTGTTTTATTTGGGTTTTTAAAGTTCCATATCTCCTAAACGGCGTCTAATCTGGAGTCCCGGGAAGTAATATTCACATGGTGTTGACGATAAGCCCAGTCATAATACCTATTAGGTTTCGGCTCTACAGTTCTAAATAGTTTTTAATTCATACATTGATAGTGGATATTATTATTTTTCTCAGTTCCAATCGGGACTACCGAGTTAAAAATCAAATGTCTTCCAGCGCCGATTTTGTCCAAATTGTGCGCCGTAGACGTCGCGCGGAAGACTCCCACTACAAGAGTAAAGCTTCATGTGCTCTTGACTGTACCTACAAATCATACTTCCTCCATATATCAACTTGCTCCACCTGGACTATAGGCCGGCGACGCCCTTGCAGAACATCTTGCAGAACGCACTTTGATGTGGCAATAGGCTGCCGTTGCCGATGTCTGTCAAAGGAGTAGAAGAACAGACGAATCACTAAGTACCGCCGAAGAAGTTCATATCTAACCACCGTAAGGACTATTCTTGCTTGTAGCGCTCGGCGGCTATAGACCCGGGCCGGTAACAGATGTGGTCATCGTGTTCACGGGATTTTGTTTTGAAACTGGTTAGATATGAACTTCTTCAATGGTACATACTTGTTCTGATATTACTTGGTAGGGTCACATGGTAGGGCCTAACTCCTGCAATGGACTGCGATATCTATAATCTGCGGCACTTGCCTAATAAGATGTTGTAGATAGAAATTCCAAATGGAAAAACCCAATAACACTTGAATCGAACTACTAGATCAATGAGGCACCCTGGAGTCTGGCTTTGTGCCCGGTTGATGGCAATAGGCTCGCTCCCTATGATATGGGACTTAAACGTCACTGGCGAAATGTGGGTGTACTATTAGGTACATCTCTGCTTAACCCTTTGGGGAACATAGGAGAAATGTTCATATTATGTTATGCCACACTATTACAAAGTAACAGTATTATGTCTTGTAAGTGGCCTTGACATAATTACTAAGCCGCTCGCGAGATAAACCTTCCGCGTCCGTGCGTAACTGCCGCGCCCTCGAGACTGTTGCGTACTGATATACACTGAGATTGAGAATTCGTTTCGGCCGTTTTCTATGAATACATAATACTGTTAATTGTTTATACTGTGCCTATATCATGTTATGTTGTAGATAGTCATCATGACGTTTCAAGTGTCAACGTTGTTATAACTAATTATTATCGTCATGCAATAATTATTATGAGTAGCAATAACAGGAGTATTGTTTTATTGATCAGCAGTTTATAAGAAAAACGTAGAATTTTTGAGAGCATTGTAGAATAAATTAATATTATTTAATTAAATAATAAATAATGTTTCCCACATATGCTCATCCTGTAATTTATTAGCACAAGTGAGAATAGGGATGTCGACAAAATTGTTTTTTGTCCGTCAGGTAGTTTATTAAAAAATATTGGACACGTATTTTTTCTCTTTTTTCCTTATTCGAAATATTAGGCAATACGTTAAAATGGGGCATGACGTCACTCCCCGGTAGATTTTATACTAACCTGTAACGTAGCGAACCCCTACTCCCCAAATTTAATGCGTTTTAACTAAACCATTTTTTATTAATATGATAAAGCAAAAAATACGTGTCTGATATTTTTTTAGTATCTGACTGACAGACTCAATAGTTTTTTTTCCCGGTCAACATCCCTATTGAGTAGAAGAACTTCTTTTAATATAATTATAATACCTCAAATTGCTTTCCTTGATCTTCCGTTATATCGAAAATCCAGCAGCATTAATTTTGAAATAAATATATTAGGGTAAAGTAGAGAACTAATGTTAAGTAGGTAGGTACTATGTTTGACGGAAACACGATTCCATCAAATTTTCTCGACGGAAAAAAATTACAAAGTTACCTTCAAACCGATCAATAAACTTTCATTTAAAATCATGAAGCTTTACATAATAACTGAACTAAATATAAAGCAGATACTATAACTTTTTTTTTAAGTTCCTAAAAGCAAATTACCTAAACTATCGGCGCCTTGGAACCTTCTCCCCGCCGCTCTGTCTCGCTCTCACTCAGTCCGCGAGCAGGTAAAAAGTTAATTTGACCTAAGCTGATTAGAAAAAAAACAAACATCGTTTTGTCGACAGAATCGAATCGATTCGAGCATTGGATTCACTGGAATCCGATAGGTCCTATTTCTCCAAATCGATTTGACCATTAACGATGGTAAAAACTTTTAACACGTTCGGGGAAGCTTGCTTGGTAAAAAAATATCTAATGTCATCCATCACGAACAACGATTACAAATTAAACGTAATCTTTTTGTTTGTTTTGACAACCCTACAGTGTTGTCCCTTTGAATCGAATAGTTACAGATACTAACAGTAACAGTACAGCACTTCTTAATTGCGATTAAAATCAATTCCGGAATCTGTATTGTAGAGACAAGAATGAGTTGTAAAAGGAAGTCGGTTAACTACAAGACAATTCTATTACGTCATTAGTCCTTGATGATCCGTATTGCTTGTAATTATGTTGCATTATTTTATTAATTGTGAATTTTATTCACAATTAATAAAAGGTTCTAACACCTTAATGCGTATGTTCTTATAAATATCAAAAGAAATCTATCCAGTCTACCATAAAAAAACCGAAGGCTCTTAGGTAACTAACCGCTTTACAATCCGAGACTTGAGACCAATAACCGATCGCTAGTTCTAACCGATTAACAGTGATCTCTATCAGTGCTTTACGACGTCAAATTTAAGGGTCGAAGTAATTTGGGGGTGGTGCCAGTGCGTGACTACATCCCTCACGCGACTTCACACCACCCAACTCTTGGGCTACTAAAATACAAAACGGGTCGAGCCTCGTCGCATTCAGCCAGAGAGGCCGGACGCGAGCGAACGACCGTGTCGCTAATAAAAAAAAAGTTGAATTTTAAATTCGAAACTCCCGCTCTTTTGTTTGACATTGCATTCAGTTCGATTCGTATTGTAGATTCTGATTTATTTTGTGGTTTTCTGTGTTTATTTTTTAAATAAATCGATTCAAGATGGAGGGATGCGGGATGAGCTGTATAAAATATCTTCTGGTGGTCTTCAATGGAATATTTCTGGTGAGTTTAATTTTTGTCTCTCATTATAATGGACGTGGGTTGAAAGTTTGTATCCAAACGGAATTAAGAAGTAGTTTTTGCGAACACAAAACAGATGTTTGTCGCTTCTATTTCAATGAATGGCTATTTTTGTCGCCGGTCACTTGTTGTTTTCGGCCGGTGCAGCTATCAATAACTTAATTTACGAAAGGAAAATGTCGGACGCAAACTTTTGAAACGAACTTCACAGCACGCGGAATAAATGACTAATATTTTTAGGTAAACTGTAAAATGATTACAGAATTGATCATCGTGTGAGATTCAAATCTCGGTCACGTTATTTTTAAACGTCAACAAATGATATTTTCGTCTGCAAAATGTAAAGCGCTGAGTTTCAAGGGTAATTCTGAAAGCGTGCGCGTCGCTAAAAACGTCAACTATGTGAATCAGAGTTAGTGTTATTTCAGTTGTTATTAAAATATTGTGAAGGCTAATCTAAAGCAATTAGCTAATGTAAAATAAATGTTTCTAAAAAAGTTAGAATTTTTGAAGGGTGAGCATTAAAATTGCCTAAAATTCCTACTTAAATGATTAGCTAGGCTAGGCTCAGCTAGGGAACTAATAATGTAAATTACGTACGAATTTTATTTGGTCATTAAATATTTATTGAGCTTTTATATTTATTTTTATTTGTCAACTAAACTACCAAAGGAATAAATTTGAATGTTTTGTTAAAAAATAATTAGGATTTTATAGAATGTAAGAACCATAACTGTAAGATGTAACGAACGATATTAGCAAAATATAACAAAATATTAAAAAAAAAAAAAAAAAAAAAAATTGCTGTTATTATTCGTTACATTTTTATAAATTACTGCTTCATTAACATTTTCGCAATTATGGTTCATACATAAAGAGACAACTCAGATACGATCTCTTAAGGCCAACCAAGGTCCTACATATCAACTTAAATGGCGAGGCTCTGCCAAACAAGTACAGTAAGAGGTCTGTACAGTTTTCATTTGTATAATGATGACTTTTAAAGTATTGTTGTATAAGCAGGTTATAATTTACTATGACATTAAAGGATTGGCAGGTAAATGCTCTACTTAGTTTTTGTTTGATAGGATTTATAGAAAACTGTCTTTGCTTTAACAAATCACATAAAAAAAGACCTTGGCACCACCTGGCAATATTACTGTATGGAAATAAGAAATGTGGCTAACTAGGCGAACTGGAATATTAATAATGAATTCCAATTATAACATTGAATTTGATGTTGTAACCATTTTAGGTGTAAAAAAGGCATTTGGAAAGTTTCCAAATAGCTTTTTTACATCTAAAACTAAATATTCGGTATTACGATATTAATTATTGCATTTCATAATCAATAATCTAGTTCGCTAGTTAGTCACATTTCTTATTTCCATACAGTAATATTATCAAATTAATCAAAACAGCGAAATATTTGACATCTATTTGCAACGTTGCCCACTTTCAGAATGCATGCTCCTAATGCCTGAGGCATTTTCTACCAGTCAATCTTAGTTGTAGTTTTTTAGATTTAAATGCTTTAGTATTATTTTATTGTTTAAGTGTGATTTTTATATCAATTTTGTGTTTAAATAAATTAAAATTTAGATAAATGAATTATTATAAACTTCTGGCGAAATGTGGGTGTGTGGTTGTGTGTGTGCATAGGTGCACCTCTGCCTAACCCTTCGGGGAACAATGGCGTGGGGTTATTTTTAATGTCATTAACTAGAATTACAACTTACCCATTTGATAAAATTTCACTAAACTTCAACTATTCAACCAATAGCTATTAAAAAACTTTTTATTAACACACACACGGGATCCTGCCGTTTTACCGAAAAGATTTTGCCAAAATTTCACTAGCCAAACAAATTTTAGCAACCTTTTTTTATACCAATGCAATGTTTGGAATGATTTTAGTACGCACATTTTCATTTGGTCAAATTTTTACTTGGCAGAATATTAGCAAGGATAATGTCATTTAGCCATTTGGTCTTTAATCAAATGATTTATTACATCAAACAATCTTTAGACAATAAACATTTGGTCAGTTAGTTATGGAAATAGTTAAGAGTAGGTTAATTATTTTTAAAAAATGGTTAGTTTAGGTTAGGTTAAAACCGTGACGTCCTACGCACGAGCCGAGCGAGCGAAGCGAGTGGTGCCGCGGCAGCGGCCGGCGAGTGCCAGAAACGACTAGATTATATAGACAAAAAATATGGAAAAAAAACAGGCTACCCGAAACTGAACTAGTTAGACGAGATTAATTATTTAAAAAAATACTACTAACTAAAAAAAAATAAAAAACCAATTTAGGTAATGGAAAAAACACCCTTATAATAAAACGTCTTTATTTTGCGTAAAATGAGTTATTCCAACTGAAATATTTGACTACATAAAAATTGGTAAAAGTACTAGTTGGTAAACAAGTTATTGTTTAAACGTTCACTTGCAAAACATTAGGTTTGCGTTACAATTATTTGTGAAGAGATTTTTTGCTAAGTAATAATTTGGCAAATGAAATTATGCGGAAAATTATTTGGGAAGTGATAATTTGGAAATTTCTTTTCGATGAAACAAGGGAGACCCCACAGACACACATTTTGAACATGATTAATTTTGTTATTTATTTAATTACTTCACTATATTTCTCAGGTATAGTTGACTTCTAACTGAGCGTTAATTTAAAAACAATTACCTATAAGACAAGTTTACAATTTATTTCCCATTTGGTGACGGGGAACTATGATGTCAAATGAAGGGTTTTCCATGGCTTTTTAATTATTAATAATGTGTGGTGGTTAAGGATTTACCGGTCTAAACGTCAGATTGACGTCTAGTTAACATACGTCACTACACGGGGGTAAAGGGGTAAAATAAACCCTTCCTTAAGAGCCTTTATTCTGTAAGTGGGCAACGTCGCAAAACCGCATTTGGAAAGTTTCCAAATACCTACTTTTTATATCTGAAACTAAATATTCGGTGTTACGACATTAATTATTGCATTTCATAATCAATATTTTAGTTCACTAGTTAGCCACATTTCATATTTCCATACAGTAAGTAATATTACCAAATTATACAAAACAGGTCAATATTTGACAGCTATTTGTGACGTTGCCAACTTTTAAGATAAACACTCTTAGTTATCTACGATCTAAAACTTTCCTTTAAAGAATCTGCTGTAACATTCTGAGTGAAATGAGTTTTTAATTATGTCCTTCCTGTAAAAAATACTTGGAATCCTGAACCAGAATCCCTGATATTTATTGGTTTATTGAAACTTCTCGCACGCAACAAAGGCGGGGTTAATGCCTTAGGCATTCCCTACCAGTTAACGAAGGGTGATGAAGAGATTAGATGGCAGGTGCTCTGTTTGAGAGGAACAATAATAATAAAAATATTAAAAAGATAAGTATATTCTATACTGTATATATATAAATTTGTAATCACGTTCTCGAAAACGGCTCTAACGATTTCGATGAAAGTTGCAATATAGGGGTTTGCAGAGGTGAAAACTCGATCTAGCTTGGTCTCAAATTTGGGAAAATTCGTGTTCCTCGTATTTTCACCCGAGCAGAGCTCGGTCCCCCAAAATTTAGGAAAAGATGACTACCTTAGAATAATGAAACGGTACTATGGAATTAGTAAGTACCTACCTATTATCTTGGCAGCATGCAATTAGTAAGTACCTACTATCATGGCTGCATGGGCATTTCGACATATTGTTATTGGAGATCACCTTTTAAACATGGAATTGCTTGCGAAGTTGCTCACATGCCCGAAATCAAGTTGAATTTACGAATAATAACATAAAAATTCAAGATAAATATCTTATTCGGATCCGGACGTAGGTAACAGATAGCAGGTGGGTAGATATATGGCCGGGTTTTAACTGATACTTCCATTAATGAAAAATTAAGTAATGATTAGCGACTGTTTAACCACACGATTGTAACATTTGAACGTCACACACTTTAGATATTATAAAATATGTAAACATTTACTAATGATACCTAAGTTTAGTATTACTCACCGGATCATTACTTCGTGAAGGTAAGTGAAGATCATTCTGAGTCACCATCTCGTCACCGATGACGGCCATAAAATATCATTTTTCTATTTAAAATGGTGACGGCTTCCTTTACATCATAAAGTAACTATTTCCTTTGTTACCATCCTCTTTTATATGACCAAATAGAGCTATAGTTGACTATTTTTAATGCAGATTATTAGGTATTCAAAGGATTCTTCATGTTAACGCTTTTCCGGTGTGAACGTGCCCTTACTAGCAAGTAACCAGACTGTTACATATTTCCATATTTTTTTCAGTCAAATTATTTATTTGCTTAATACAGGTATAAACGGATGTTCCAAATAAATATAAAGTACTCTGTATCATTACCTAATAAGGTGTGCAAATATTTATATTATTGTTAATCTAATTAAATAATTATTTAATTGTATACAACGTGTCTCGTTGTCGTGTGTGTTGAAATTACAAAACCCTTAAAAATCCCGGAATGCCTATAGTTTTTACACAAAAATTTACAGGCAAGGCAGGGAATCTTGTTTATAAATAGTAAGTACGCATTTTTTTTTTTGTAGCTATTTTGCCTATAGTAATATACCATTTTGGAATCTTGATTAGTTGCGCCAATTTTTTTTTAAACTTGCCGTAGTAGTGTCCATACTTTTTTTTACACCACGATGACAGTGGACTGAAAGTAAAAAACTTTGAAAATTTTAAGGAAAATAATAATTTTGATTGATTTTTGTGTAAAACCTACAGGCATTCTGGGATTTTTAAGAGTTGTGGTGGATAGCAGTGCTACTTAGGTTGACGATTAAAAAAAAAAAACAGAAGTATTAGAAAAATTATGGTCATGGTAGTTAAAAATATCTTAAGGGGTGTCAATTTCCGAAGGATTTCAATGTATTTTTGGTAAAAAAAAGTTTTTTTTTTATTCATTTTTTTCTCGGGTAGTGATGAGCGGGTCCACCGTCTGTGCCCGCTTATCGTTGAATTTTGGGACACGTTGTATATTAATTTCTGGTTTGAAATAGAGCAAAACCTTTTTCAATGCCTTGTCTAGTGTCCGCGCCACCGCTCAAGTCCGATGGACGCGGCGCTAGTGTCTATGTCATTGCATCAAATTGCATTAAAACAAATTAGTATCACAATTTTCCGCCGGCCTTTTTCTCTAACTTCACAACTTTTTTTAGTTGAACCTTTACCTTTAATAAGATTTACTAGCGATCCTGTAGATCCCTAGTAGACCCTGCTTCGCACGATTTTTACGACTTGGCAAAACATAGAGACTTCTTTATTATATGTACTTATTTATGATGAATGTATTATGCACATATAGCTTCCGGAACAATCACTCAGCCTAGCCTTTTCCCAACTATGTTGGCGTCGGCTTCCAGTCTAACCGGTTGCAGCTGAATACCAGTATTTTACATGGAGCGACTGCTTATCTGACCTCCATAACCCAGTAACTGGGTAATACGATATCCTTTGACATAAACCTTTGCGGAACAAAATCTCTAAATGAAAACCGCATCAAAATCCGTTGCGTAGTTTAGAAGAACAAGAAATAGCGACTTTTATTTATCTGTATCTGTCACAGTAAGATGGTTGAAGCCGTGATATAGCCATATCCCTAGGGATATAGCTATATACCATAATGTGAATATATGAAAGCGGTTCTTAACTGTCTAACTAGGAATATAACTATGATACGAGCGCGATCTAGTAATACGTATAACTATTATGGCACTCTGACCAAATAAGTTAGGTTAGGTTAAGACCTTGACAATTCAAAAGTACCTGTAATTGGTTTATTTGAAATAAACGCTTTGAGTTTGAGTTTGAGTTAGAACTGTGACCAACTACGTCGAAATTGGTCGCAGTAACAAAATTAGTGCACTCCGACAGTTATGAACCGCTTTTGTATAACTATATTACGGTATATAGCTATACCCCTAGGCATATAACTATATCACGGCTTCAACCAACTTACTGCAACATATCTATAGATAAAGGCTCATTATGTACTTAATACCAACTTAGATGTCCAGCCAGTTCACTCAAATATTGCTTTTTCTAAATTATATTTCGGTAGCACTACTTACAAACAATTTTGGGTCTTTGAGTCTTACGTCGGAATCACTCGACCGTGCAGACATTTGAATCAGTCATGCATTCACAAGCCGGTTGAAGTTACCCGGAGGATATATAAATTAACTTTACATTATCTTAAAACATGGCGGATACGTAATAGAAAGCTCTGGAACTATACAATAAAAGGGGACTTTGAGCAACCGTAGATAACTACAAACTAAGGTGGCTTTCAAAATTAAATATAATGGAAGAGAAAAGACTAAAGCTGTGGCGACATAGTGCTTCCCTACCCAACCCATACATTCTACTTGATGAAAGTCTCCCTTCTGGACATAAGTTGCCTTAGCTAACCTGGAAGTTTTTAAACATTCCTCGGCCCAGGTTGTCTGAAGCAAGGAAAACCTGTTCAGAAGGTGGTGATTCATGGATGACTCCGCCTTAGAGTGTAAATGAGGTGTAGTCCCACAAACTATGGGACACTATGTCCTGCGTGACCTGTTGTCTGCCCGTTACAGGAACTGATGGAAGCCTCCTCTCCTTGAGCTGAAGGCGTCAAACTCGTAGTCGAATTATGGGCCGACTCAATTTAGATTGCCATCGACATGCTAAAAAGAAGATGAGACCCCAGACGGTGCATAGTTTTAAAAAGCTCAGTAGCTACATATTCTTACAACCCTTTGCTAAATAATTAAAAAAATATTCTGTAAATTAGGATTCATGAACATTATTTGGACGTAAATGATTGTTAGATTGTTTGTAGTTGATTGATTGATTGTTAGTTGTTAGACTCGTTCGTGCAAATAGCTCTAAATTACGAACACTGTCGCCACTTTAATATTCGTACTCCTAAAATGATCATAAATTTTAATATAACTTTGCTGAATGTCAGATAGCTAAGTGAATCTTATCCAATATTTCTTCAATCCTGTTAAACTTACAATTTAATACTCAGTTTATTTTTTTAATTAATCTGGTAGGCCATACGCCTATGTGGCGACTGAGAAACAACTCAAGCGTAATGAACTAATTATTAGTTAGGTACCTTGCTGTTTTTACTATCGTAGGTAAGTTGTCAGTGTGCAATCTGCCTAGCCTTTTCTCAACTCTGTTTGGGTCGGCTTCCGGTCTAACAGGATGCAGCTGAAAGACCAGTACTTTACTTGGAGCGACTGCCTCTCTGACCACCACAACCCAGTTACTAGGTAACATTATACCCCTTGGTAAGACTGGTTGTCAGACTTTTGGGCTTCTGACTGTAACGACTGTCAAAGATCTATGAATGACAGCCGGGACCAAAAGGCTCCGAGGGGTCTCGATGTGTAATTGATGATGACCCATCCTCGAACCGACCGCGGCACGGGTAGCTTAACCTTCAATCGACCCGTGCGGCTGTTAATGTTTAGCCACGAGCCCCTTTTATTATTGTAATCATAATCATTTACGGCCTCTGAAATCCTAATGGACCACCTCTTTTAATGTCCTATATCTACTGCCCTGCTAAGTCGAAAGGCGCTATCTCTGAGTTACGGCCTTTTAGTTTTTTTATTCCATTCAATAGCTATAATAATTTCGCATCTACATAAAAAAAAACACTAAGAAATTTTCTAATTTCCTTATGTTTCCTTAAATTACAATTTACAAAAGGTCTGTGTGCTCAAATCTTACTCCGATTGAGATAGCGCCTTTCGGCTTAGCAGGGCAGTACATTCAGTATTCGAAGTCATTCAAGTCAGGTAGGCAATTCACCCGCGATGCCTATGGTGTTGTGAAGTCCATAGTCGGTGGTAACCACTTTGGGATGCATTCCTGTTTCCGCACTTACCTATGGCATAAAAAATGGGATTCTTTGATGAACTCTAAAAGCCTCAACAAAGGAAATAGTACATCTGATGTGATAAACACAGGTAGTTAATGATAAATCGATATTGTAAATGCAATGTGTGATGTCACGCAAGGACTTAATTGTCTGTGGGTTTTAACTGTCGTATGTAGGCTAAATGGGTTCGATTTCCCATCATATTAGTTCTCTTTTCCCATCTATTTATGTTCTACGGTTGTTTTTTCGATGTGTGGACTGACGAATTAAGACGCAGATATATGGCCGTGATCTTGAGTTGCTTGTTCTGTACTGACCTCACGTAATGCGTCGTACGTTCAGCCAGTAATAGGACTCGCCCATCCAGGAGTACTGTCCCAAATTAGACGCATTATTAATTCATTATACATAACATAAAAGGTATTTTAATAAAACACGTATACTATAAGATCAATAATTAAATTATCTTTAAAATGGTGAAGGTTTCAGGCAAATACGCTTGATATACTTCTCGGTTTTTTTATCCACGATAGGCATAACTTTACAAATTAATTTCAGTATGTTATATAAACACAATCTAAAATATTCATACCTTATGTTATTAAGAAAATGCTCTAATTTAACATATATTTATTCCAAATCATTGACACTACTCGTTTAGACGTGATCTTCAGTATATAATCATTAAAAGTCGGTTATCATCGCCTTAATGAAAGCTGATCGTCCGTGAATATCCACTTCTTATCGATGAGCTCCTCCCCATTGATTACTTTTCATTACCGAAAAAAAGAATTCTATTCTGCAATCAATTTAAAATAATATTTATAAAATAGCATTTATAACATGAAAACATATTATGTAAGTATAATTCGATTCCCGTCTAAAACCATCGCGTGAAGGACGATCTCGTTTTTGTTATACATCTAAACAGACGGACAAAAGCCAGGCGTTAGGGTTGGCACGGCTCAATAAGATTCTTAAAAAAAAATCTAATTACAATTCACTAGGTTAGAAAAAAAATTAAGAAAGAAAATACATTTATTTAGCACAGAATAAAAGGCACACAACACAACATAAATTGTACTACTAGTAAAAACCAAATTAAAAAAGAAAGAACACAAATAAAAAGTGTAAAGTGCGTTCTAAGATATAACACTTAGATATAGGTACTTCACACAATAATTATATCTAATCATTAGTTACTAGTTACAACTAAAAGACAACGCGTGGAAACCACTGGACATAGAAACTAAAAACACTTTTTTAGGCATAATATTTATTGTTCTTTAGAGAGTGTAGAGGTAGACCACAGCCAGTCTTCAAACATCAGGAAGTCTCATGATTCAGACTCCTTTAAGAATATTGGTACACAGCAAAGCCTCTTCCCATGATTATGGATGATACAAACAAGGCTAATCCTGCCCGTTGTCCCACGCAAGTCTGAAAATGGTTTGTGTGGATACTTTCGTAGAAACTGTCTATCGATGCTGAGAGCTTTGTTTGTCGAAACTAATAGAGTAGAGTAAGCTTTTCCCAAGTATTAAGTATGTTGAAGCGTACATCAGAAGTGAGCGTGTTTGCATTGCTTCCCCAGTTCGAGTCTTGAGCCGAGATATTTATTTTCAACATCATGAATTTTTATTTACCTAAATGAAAACTATGCCATCAATGTGGTTACGATTTTACAATGAGATCAACTTAAGCTACTAAGTAATTATAAAGTCTATTAAACCAGAAATTATACAGTTATTTTAATATATATACGGTACAATAAATTTCTACTGTACGTAGCTAGTATTGAACGTTAACTGTAATAAAAGCTCATAACACCAACCCGCTACATTTCAAAGTTAGGAAGTAATTGAAATTGATTTACTAACTTGTACCTCTAAAACTTTCCATTTGAAGTTCAATTTTATTAATTGATAGAACATTTTGTTCATTTAGTATCAATTTAATTGAATTTGTTATCGTTATGAAGTGGCACTATTATTAATATATTAATATTATTATTTCATCAATTAGTTTTCCAGACTTTTTCACTTTGTGGCACGCAAGATACTTAACTGTTTATTTTTTGGTAGCACCTTTTATTTAGAGTTTTATTATTTTGGTATTTATTATTGATCGTAGTGTGAATACAACGTGCCACCACACAGTGCTGACATAAATTTAACACAAGGGTAGGGCTAGTGTAGTCCAGGGTTGCGAGTTTGTCCGAAAGGGATATTGCGGCCCCGGCACACAGGCAACGGAAGGAACACTGGTGGGTTTTGGTCAGTAAAAGTCTGACACGCCCTCCCGCTCCGTCCAGAGCGGGAAAAGTTATTTGATAATTTACCATCCAAAAAAAAAAAGAGGGCTAGTGTAGTAATCATAAAATTATAATAAGAAAAAAATATTCGTTAGTTGAAAAATTACAAATTTCAAACGGTCGCTGATATAAGGCTCTCCCTTTCCTTCAAGTCGCCTTCTCTTTACACCTTATTCGTTTTATTTTCATTGATGCGATGTTGTGATCCGCGTGACTCCGGTAAATGCCCTCTGCGCTACAGTTGTTAAGTACA
The DNA here is from genome assembly GCA_947364205.1 of Agrochola lota. Classification (NCBI taxonomy): domain Eukaryota; kingdom Metazoa; phylum Arthropoda; class Insecta; order Lepidoptera; family Noctuidae; genus Agrochola; species Agrochola lota. The sequence continues at coordinate 19,144,340 of OX376228.1, forward strand.
GGTTGCTCCAAGATGCTACTTTTGAAAATTGACAATAAAATAATCAATAATAACGTTTAATGAAACTAAAATATCATCATAAAAAGAAAACGCTAATCCGTAGACGTGTCTTAAATTAATGTCTCCATTAAAGCACCACGTTGTATAATGAATTATTTAAACTGTCGATGCACGCTCGTTACTATTAAATCAATGCAAGTATTCTGGTTGACATATGACTCTTACAAGCTGCGCCACTGCTCTTTTTACTTCTTTATCTAGTTTATTCAATTCATCGTCAATTACACATTTATCTATAAAAACCTCTAGTATTTCATAATTATCATCACTTATCGTTACATAATTACTTTAAATATTATTCTTAGCTAGCCGATTATCTAAGTGGGCTGCAAGTAAATGACGGCTGCGTGACGTAAACGATACATCTACTGTCATGGTATAGACACTGCAATTACATTACAAGAACAGAACGTGACGAGTCTTAGGCTTTATCATGTTATTGCAACGTTGAAGGTGCTAGGAAAACAATGTTGCATTTAAATAGACACTAGCGACCCGCCCTGTTGCGCATGGCACACGTGCAACGGCGACATGACAAAAACCGACCAAGTACCCACGAGTCGAACTCGCATAGGAAGGGTTCCGTTCGGTAACAACGTACAATATTTAGCAAAAAAAAAAACGAAAAAACAACGTTTATTGTAATTAAAATAAAATAAAGTATTATGTCCTTTATTTAATTATATACATATAAATTATATTTTTTAAATATTAGAATAAAAGAATATAAAAACATTTAAAAATATAAATAATAGTAGCCCACCGGTATCGGGAACAGGGTCCAAGCTACCGGTGGTCAGGGCTCCAGAGAGAGGAACCTCCTGACAATGCGAGCCGTGTCCAAGAGTACCGCTCTCTGAATCAAGCCCTTGATCCAGCTGCCCAACGAGAGCCTCCTTAGGTGTTGGTCGAGGCTCTTGGCAATTAAACCATTGGCTGATACGACTATCGGCATAATGATCGCTGAGTCCACATCCCACATGTCGACAACCTCGCGAGCCAAGTCAAGATACTTGATGAAATAAAATAAAGTATTATTTTTTGGTCATTGACATTTCTCGGGATCCTGGAGTCCCGGACCTTTGGAAGGCGTACGAGGGGCCGAAGCCAACTCGCAGAGGCCCCTTAGACATTTTTATGTATTGGGGCACCAACCGACGATTATGCCTGTATGCACTACGCAAGTGCACCCAAGGACAACCCCAGGTTGGTGCAGGACTATTGCAGAACATGGAAACAAAATAAATTGGGCTATGGGTTTGGGTGGCTAAAGTTGACTGGTGACCTGGAACTATGGAAGGACTATGGCCCCTGCCTGATCAATGTTTTATATGTACACGGAAAAATGGCAGGGGGTGACTTGCACACTCAATAATGGGCCCCCGAAACTGTCGCTAGCACATAGTGACGTAGCGACACGGGGGCAACATGTCCTGAGGTGCTTGAGGAGGGGAGAGGTATTCCACTGCTTTCAGAACAATCCCAGAGCCCGGAAGATTATTATTATTATTATTTTATTTTTATTATTTGTTGTTATAGCGGCAATAGAAATACATCATCTGTGAAAATTTTAAGTGACTAACTACCACAGTTAATTTGATACAGCCCGCTGATAGACAGACGGACAACGGGCTTAGTTATAATAGGGTTCCATTGGGCAACCTTCGGGTAGGGAACCCAAAAAATTTAGATTTCCGATCTATATCTAAGTCAATGTATTATACACAGAAACCTTCCAGAATAAATGCTCTAAATGATGGTGAAAACTCCATCAAAATCCATTGTGCAGTGTAGAAGATCTTAGCAGTCACACAGATAGACACGAAAAGCAACTTTGTTATTTTGTAGCAAGACTTGTTTTAATTATTTAATTTGAAAGTTCAGGTTTTAGGTAGGCCTTTGATACTTCTGCATTGATATCCATAAATAAATAAATAATGTTATGCTGCAAGATTTCATCTCCAACCTTATCAAAACAATCCAATAACCAATACAACCTTGAACCGAAATCAAAACACTACTAAAATTATTAAAATTAAAAAAATATTGTGGCAGCCCTGACCTGTTAGATCACCATTGCGTAGTCTACGATACTAATGTCATAATGGTTTATTTATTCATCCGCTGACTCGAAGCGCCTCCACGCATCGATGTGACTCATTAAGAGTACACACTACGACGACATCATGCTATATAATATACGAGCGGAGAGAAATCTGCCGCAGGACCAACGGCTTAAAGTGCTTTCCGTGGCGCAGGAGTAATAGACCGCCAACTTCATTTCGGAAAAAGCCAACCCCTGTGTCTGCGCATATACTTTTGTGCAGTATAATGGATACTCTCCGGTCTCCGCTGAGATTGGTCGCCTTGGGAAAAATTCGGTTTGCAGGACTATATAAGTATACATATAATAAAATCGTTATACATATAACATTTCTAATATAAGCTGACCTCACATTGTGTAGCCTATGACGTCATCGTGCGTTCAACACTGCTAAAACAAGATGGACAAGCGTCCATTTGATTGAAAGTGAATCAAAAGTTTTAAGTCTGGCAACCCTGATCGTAGTTGTAACGGACAAAAGTTTCGCTTCAAATTGGCGATGGCGACGAGATTAATTTTATTGCTTTATGTTTTTGCCATGTGTTGGATAATATAAAACCTAAATTTAGATAGAAGGCGTGTTTGTATGATGAATTGGATTTGATTTTAAAACTAATCTAGACGTGGTCGTCTCACACATATAAGACAAAAATATTTCACAGACCACAAACTCTCAGAAACTCCTCAAACTAGCATTATCTTATAAACGTACAGTCTAACAACATAAGTAGCCAAAGAAAACAGAAGTAAGTGTCAGTATAAAAAAAAAAACTATTTGCTTATAAGACCATAGCGAAAAATTAGTCAAATCAAAACAAAGCTATTAACGTGATTTGTAGTTGTTTACACGGTTCAGTCCACACACATTGAGGATTTTGGTCATGTTAACCAACAGGGGGGCATTGTTTAGAATATTAATGTAACACGTGGTTCAACAGTAGTCAGCCATGGCCATGAATTAACACGATAGCTAAAGATGTAAGTCGATCAAAATGACGAATCAAAATTATTAATAAAGTCACTCCAAAGGCTACAATATTCTTTGTTCTATTCAATTTATAATCATTGACATTAAGCTCTCTCTCTACTTACTTCATTATCGTCATACTCCGGCCTTTACCCCAACTGTGATATAATCGACCCAGTATCTTAGTACATCTCTCTATTGTTTCATTATTCACCCCCGTTTTAGCCTTATCGTCAGTTATTACAATTCGTCCATCGTTTATTAGGTTTTCTTCTATAGCCATTAACAATCGTACTTAAAACATGGGCCACTAGCTCATCTTTCTGACTGCCCGACTCCTTGACAATTCAAAAGGACATAAATTCTTTGACTTTGAGTTTGAATCTTTTCTTCCTCACAACTTGGTCACCAGCCCTACGATCAAACTTCCGCCTACTCATTTACTCTCTTCCTATTTACTTGTGTGCATGAAAAATGTGTAGTAATTTATACATATTATTGCAACTTTCGTCAAACATACAACAACTTTCTAGAAATCGATTTGTTTCAGTCGGAAAATTCCTTTATGTGGGAAAATTTTCGATGATTCACCTGAATATATAATTTGATGTCCAAATGTCATTATAATTATTTCCGTGACCGGGTCAATGGATTCTGACTATTATTATTGTATGGAGGTCTATGTTGTTTATGATTTAGGGTGGTACGACCTGTGGGTCATTAATTATGTAGGCTCTATCAATCAATACTCATTAATGCATTTCAACTTAGGGAGAATGATTTCTTATTCATTAGTTGCCTGGCTGATGAAACGTTTGGTGGAACTTTTGGATAAGAAAAGTTGCTCTAGCTCAGTTATAGTTAGGAGTTAATAATTACTTTGTGATCTTTCCGATACATCGCTACAACATTGATTCTCTACTGGCTACCTTCCTAACGAAATATTCCTAGGTTATCACTACATCTTCTTTATCCATACAAATAAATATAATTGAAGTGTTTGTAATGTCGAAATAACAGCTTTTTACTAAATGCTTATGAAAGTTTATACGGTACTTAAAACAAAAAAAACATTATTTTTTAAATTTTTGTCTGTTTGTTCCGCCTAATCTCCGAAACGGCGAGACCGATTGTAAAGGGTCTATCACAAGCAGATAGCTGATGTTATAAGGAGTAACTTAGGCTACTTTTATTGGAAAAAGAATTAGGGTCCTCGCAGACCAAGCGGGCAGCAGCTAGTCTCAACCGTAAATTCATCCTAATTACCTGTCCATAAATTTATCTGGGGTCGGTACACCATCTCATCTCCTTCCACTGCATCAGTTCTCTTTGCATGGTTTCCTCAATGCTGGGGATCGAGACCTCGACATGGTTTAAACACTTTCTTCGTTGTTATTTTCCTTAATCTACTCCTACTTCCAGCAACATGAAAATTGAGAGGCTTTCTCCACTAAAACACATGATTAACTTATTCTCGAACGATATCTCTGCAATATTTTACATACTTAAAATTGTTATTAAAGAATATTTATTTAAGGCATATGGAAACATGAATGCGGCTACAATTAAGCTAGAAGGTGTATTTTTAAATCGACACTATGACCGGGTCGTGAATTTAGGTCGCGACCGAGAAGTATGACATTTGATCGATATAATTTTACTATAGAATCGTGGAAAATGGTAGAGCATTCTATAGATGATGTTCCTGTTTATTGTGGTCTATGACATGTCTGACTACAGTTAAAAATGTGGTAGGTACCTTCGATCAATTAGGTACTCTAATTCCTATAAACATAGTAGTGGTTAGGGATGAGTCAGCTATCTAATAACGTAAACATTTTCGGTAAACGCTTAAGAGTAATCTGTTTCATTTACAACAACATTCATTGCGTTATTTACGTTGTTGAGCAGAATTTTCTTTCAAACTTTTGTAGCAATGGATTAGTAATCTCTTTCAAAATGATTCAGATTGTGATTGATCATGTATTATACAATTAGGGTGCAGTTTTAATAGAATAGTGTAGCTGGTATAGTTTTCGTAGTAGAACCCTGATGCATAGCCCTATTTGCAAAGTACGAGGAAAAAATATATTTTATAAACATTTGTTAGCTGATAGATCTTTGAATAGATAAATACCTATTCTCCATCAGAAGAATTGATGTTAAAGAACTTGCCAACTGATCAGTACATAAAGAAAATCAACGTGGTAGCGCTTTATCGATTAACGATTAGGCCCATGTATTAGTACGAGTACCAATAAAATTACTCACTTTCAAGTTCATTACATTAAGAGGTGGTACTTATAAAACTGAAGGAATAATGATTAATGAAGATGATGATTCTTATCAGGGCATTGCTATTAGTTGGTCAGATCCCCAACAGCGTGTCATTTCAAGGATTTCGCTTTTGTCTGTACAAATTGAAAACTTCACTGAAGCTGTCGCAAGGATTCCAAAGCGAACTCACTTAAAAATAAATCATAGCAGAAGAATCACACTATAACTGCATTCGAATTTTGCAGTGGAATAACACTGCTGTTTTACGATTTAGTTCGCGGAGTGGACATCAAAATAGAATAATGATCCTGATGTCATGCGACGTTATCACGCTCCTGCAACAATTAGACCAATTTACTCAAATACCTATACGACAGATGTTCAACAGATTTTCAAGAGCACTTTTAATTTCAAGGTTTATTGCGTTAATGTTTAGGGACACATGATTGTAATTGTTTACAGTTAAATCTTGGAGTACATACATCTGTTACGTACATCTAGTTGTTATAGTCAAAGTATTTCCTCATTCTTTGCTAGTTGTTTAATCATTTGCGTCTACGTTTAAAATTGTTACTATTTTTTTTAAGTTCATGAATTTGATATATGAGAGAGATAGATGAGATAGTTTTTAGTTCCTTTTGTGGCAATTGCACTCGTCTGCAGTTGCCTCTGCCGTTGACGCATGCCAATCGTGTATTTGAGCACTTAGCCTGGACAAAAAACTATGTCTTTAGTTTTTAACTCGACGTTATCACATCTTGTTCTTGATGTGCAAGTTTAAATTCTGTTGTTATGTCATCGAGATCTTAACGGCACAAATTATTATTGGCAATTGTTTTTATGCTAACTAATAAATACTTATTAACTTTCCCCTCCTTATTTACGACCACACTGTCAATCAAGATTCATGTTTTTGGACCGTTCTCATTACCATTGTATGTATGAACGATAATTTGCAACATGTTTCGTCTGACTTGGATTGACAACAAGTATGTTTTTATATCGATTTCACTGTCTCATTTGCTATGTCCCACTGCTTTAATTAATTAATTATTCGTCAGTATATACATAATAGTATTGAAATACAGCTGAGAGCTTTATCTGGTTTGACTGAAAGCTGATATCGAGCCTCAAGGACTTACAATGATGAATATTGTTGGAACACAGGCTCACAGTGCAGCAGTGTAACTAAACATGTCATTTTATACAGGGTGGCAAAGACATCATTTACTGAATCCATGGTATCAGTTTTCACTTCGATGTCCCTGCCACCCTGTATACAGCTATAAGTATGGAAAATATTGTTTCCTACTAGAAAAATAACGCAGTACACATCATTTAAGATTTGTTGATGTTGTCCAATTATAAAAAACATGACACACGTCAAATGTTTCAATGGTCGCCGGGATACCAAGTTTCATACTCTTCAAATTACCATTTAGTAAAATGATGTAAGAGCTACATACGGCGATAGATATTACGGAATTGATGACGACATACCTCGGAAGCCAGTTTTAGCATCTGTCATAAAGAAATAAAGTCTGCCGTAAAAGAAGCTATCATGTCACCGAGCTGTTAGATCTTTATGGTTGTCGCACCTGCTAATGGTTACTTATTCTCTTGTTCACGCAATACTTGCATTATCGATTTTTCTATAAAATGTTTTTTTGTTATTAGTTGTCTATTTCTTTTCTAGGAGGCTCTAGCTTTTGTATTGTTTTGGTTTCTTATCAGCGGCACTTCTATTTTATATTCTTTCAGGTTTTTTAAATGTTTCCTTATTGATATCATGGATTTTTATATTTAACACATCAACATTTTATTTTCCTCACCTGCATACTAAGTGATTTGATTTCAATCATACAAAACCAACAACTAAATATAAATAGAATTACTATGTAGGACGCGCCCGTTGGCATTGAACGAAATAACCATAGCAGTACAATACCTTGACGCCATGGAGATGGAGTGACGTCATGGCTGCACCATACTTTATTGACAAGGCATCCATTCATTCACACATGCTCGTTGAAACAAGATGTTACGACAATTTGAGAGTTACGAAATTTTGCGGCAGTTGTGTCATCTGGCCCTACCTTATTTCGGAATACAACTGCTAATCATGATTTACGCGTACAAGATAATTACGCGTAATGTAATTTTGACATCAATCAAGTTCTTTTTTGGTACTGACATTAAGGTTGAATCCCATTTCACTTATGTACCTAATATTTCGGATGTACTATAGTGTAGTGACACCATTTAAGGACCTGTGATTTAGGTCCCAAAAGCCGGGGTTTAAAATCAAGCAACTTTAAAAAAAAGTAGTTAAAAATAGATTATGTATGTATTACTGGATAAATAGAGCAAACAAATCAACAGGCAGGTTGACTAATAAAATGCATAATAAACAAAAGAAGCGTGTCGGACAGGAAATGTGCCGATCGGAGCCGAGATTCGCGGCTAAATAATTTCCACAAGGTCGTCATCACAGTGGACAATAACAACCATGCAGTGGCGATTACCATAAACTAAATCTAGCTGCAAATTGTAGTGTTATATTTTCGAAAATAATAGAGAATCAGCAGTCAGATACATTACACACAAATTGAAGACAGCGATAATAAATCCTTGGATAACAGTCTTTTGCCGTTTTGCCATGAACTAACAAAGTTAAGTAAAGCAGTAAAGAGTACTTCCTTAAATTATTAGATCCCTTTTGTTCAATAATGGACATTAGAATCTGGTACTATGATGATGATTTATTAGAAACAATCATCAGGATGTTTCATCTTGAAAAAAGATCGTAACTAGAAAAAAGAAAAAAGTACATTTATTTAGCAAAAACGAAAAATCAAATAAAAAGCGTAAAGTGCGATGTAAGAAATTAGAAAGGGGTGCCTCACGGCTGCGCCAAAAAGACTGAAGAAACTACTAATTACTGTACTATTAAAGAAATCGTTTACCAAGAAATAACCGTGACCAGCCAAGTTTCAACACTTTTGACACGAAATCGTCTATTTTATGTGCAGTTTATGGCCCATTTCCTTGGCCGGTCACACAGCAGTCTACAGGGCAGCGTGACCCATTTTTATAGTCTGTATATCAAACTGACATGGCAAACATTCAAGCTTGCGATGTTTGAGATTTATGAGAAGATGTAATCGCGTTCTGTTCCGTCTTGATTATCTTTAAAGGTAAACTTGTAGGCTGTCTTGTTACTTAGGGTCAGTATGTATTATAAGACAGTGCTCCAATGACCCTATTTATCAAGTTTTAGAAACGATAACGTGGGTAACTTGTTGCCAGAGACTCGCATTTTAAATTTTATTGAACTATCATCTTGCGCATCATTTTCTCCTATGCCTTTTGTGACTTGATTAAGTTCAACTACAAGTACCATCAAAGAAGTTCATATCTAACCAGTTTCAAAACAAAATCCCATGAACACGATGACCACATCTGTTACCGGCGCGGTTCTATAGTCGCCGACCGCTGCAAGCAAGAATAGTCCTTACGGTGGTTAGATATGAACTTCTACGATGGCACACCTCATCTTCATTCTCTTTCCCTTAACCAAATTTATGTGGAATCGACACAGCATGTGTTCTACCATACTTCTCCATTCATTTTCATCTCAGTAGTCAACCCCTTTCTAGCCATATCATCATCAGCTGAATCTTTTAATCATGTTTATAACTGAACAGACTTACAGATCACTTCAAATCCAAATAAATTGAATTTGCATTCGACACTCGCGGGGGCTCGTCAACAAAAATACAAATAATATTTATCATCTAATCAAGTACCTACACAAGATATTACATTACTACTATAACAAGAAGAATCAACATCAACCCATTGACACTATAAATCACGTTGTGAAAACGACGGTTGAACGTGGGCGTTGCAAATAGTAATCGGATAAAGCTACTAATTGACAACTCCCACCTAAAGTTATATGCATGGCCGTCAGATTTTACATTTAATTTAATTTACTCAAACATGGGCATAAATGATAAGCAAATATCTAACATATAACTAAAAGCATCAATATTTCGTAATTTAATTAATTAAATATATAGTCTACCCGGGTTTTGTGGTTAAGTTCTCTGAATATACATAATCCCTTTCGAGGATTTGAGGATAATTAGTGCAAATTATAATTTTGAACAAGTGTAACGCCAAATACACTAGATCACGTACATTTTATATCAACGAAATCCCAATGTAAACGACCAATTATTATAAACGAACGCTTCTACAACTGTTCCTCTGGAAAACATCTTTAGGAATAAGTAGTACAGATGTATCGCGCTTTAGAAAGAGACGGACACAAGTTTTCTGAAGCCAATCTTTTTCTAAGATAGTACAATGTGCTATTCAACTATCCAATGAATTAAATTCTTTATTATTTCTTCACTATAAAACTACTAAACTAATTACAAACTGCAATCAAAATATAACCTTACCTTTCTTTATTCCTCAGATCTTCGGCATCGTAATAATAGCAGCAGCATGCGTGGACATGGGAATGATCAAGGGGTTTGCTGGCATGGAACCGACCGGCCATGAGACAGATGCACTCTTGATAGCCATAGGAGTCCTGATCATCATCATCGCTGCTTTCGGCTGCTTCGGCGCTTGGAAGGAGAGTCCTAAACTGTTGTATATCGTGAGTAGTAGTTATCTTCATCGATTACTTTAGTGTTTTTGTTCAATTCTTCACGCAATGAAGTACTTAAGTAGTAAGGTAATTTCACCAAGACATCTTGAAATTATCTAAAACTTTCGTCTGCTTTCCGTAACCATTTTAAACAAAGCAATTATTTTTATTTGTCGGGATGCCTCGCCTCTCATGCACGAGGTTGTGGGTTCAAATCCGGGCAAGTAACAAAGTGACCTTTTCAATTCATATGTACTTTCTGAGTTTATCTTCGACATTACTGATATCGGTGAAGGAAACCTGGACTTATAGTTAATATAACTCTGAAATCGCCAACCCGTCTTGAGCAAGCGTGGTGATCAATGCTCGTGCCTTCTCTGTATGAGAAGAGGCCTTTTCTCTGCAGTGGGACAGTAACAGTATTATTATTATAATTATTTGATGCATCTAGAAGATCGATCGATTCCATTTAATAAACATAGATTTCGATATTTTCTGAGCTAATTAGAAAGCACGGAATCTGCAGAATAATAATCATTACGCAAGGATGACAAAAATAGCTGTCACTACCCCGAGACCCCGAAGATCGAACTACAAAGACAATAACAAGAGTCAAAATGGATGACGATATTTAGTTTAACCTTGAAACAAATAATATGAGCTGCGAATCACTAATAGACGCGTTAATTGACCAATAGAGTGTGTCGAAAAATTGGTCACCACAGCGTGTCCACTTGGTTTTATAGTCCAAAGTTTTTATTGTAGTATATTGTTACAATGACATGTACCCAACAAAACAGTCTGAAAGTGGGCAACGTCACAAATAGATGTCATGTATATTTCGCTGTTTTGCATAATTTCGCAATATTACTGTATGGAAATATGAAATATGGCTAACTAGTGAACTAAAATATTAATTATGAAATGCAATAATTAATACGTAACACCGAATATTTAGTTTTAGATATAAAAAAGTATTTGGAAACTTTCCAAATACACCTAAAACGGTTACAAAATCAAATTCAGTGTTATAATTGCAATTCATTATTAATATTCTCGTTCACTAGTTAGCGATATTTCATATTTCCATACAGTTATATTGCCAAATTAAACAAAAAAGTAAATATTTGACAGCTGCGACGTTGCCAACTTTAAGAATGAACGCATTTTGAACAAAGAGTCAATTCTATTCTGTTATAAAATTTATTTCTAAGACTGTCTCATAATTATATTGCGCGACAGGCGCATATGCTTGCTTTATACTTCTACATCACAACTTATATGTAATATCACCAGTGACTACATAAGGGTAATTAAATTAAATTAAACTTTATCGTTACTAGGTCAAAGCTCAACTCTTGTACTTCTGACCCACCTACTCAACTCGTGACTTTCGCCTATATTTCAATACTGACCCAAAAACATAATTGGTCATGGGCAGGCCTTACTATGGTAATGACGTAGGCCGCCCGATGAACTGTGCTATCGGTAAATGTCCTATTGTTTTGTTGGCAGCATATTATTTTGATAATGAGGTTGATAAAGATTACGACACAAATAAAGGTAGTCTGATACCAGTGGCTTAAAATGGTTTGTTGTGGAAGTTTATTGGTGACGCAAACAATAGATGGCAGCTTAAATTAGGATGATAAAGATTATAAAGACGGAGCGGTTATTAATTCAGGCTTTAAAGACTATGAAATGTTTAAATTACTGTTATGAACAGTCAAATATCAATTACACTGAACTGTAACGAGTTCATAATATTATTTCATATGTGATAATTATATTTTTCCACGGTAGCTCTCTGGTCTTAGCTTTAGGGTTGTGTGTGGCTCACCTCACGATATCTTTCTACATTGATTATTTTTGGGGTTCCGTACCTGAAGGGTACCACATGGAACCCTATTACTAAGCCTCCGCTGTCCATCCATCTGTCTCTCAGCGGGCTGTTTCTCATGTACTGTAATAGGTAGACAGTTGAAATTGTCACAGATTGTGTATTTATATATCGCTTTATTAAAATATTTTATATATATCCATACCGAAAAAGTGTTTATCTAGAGGTTTTTTTTTTGGTACATGTTGTATGGTGCTACGAAACCCTTCGTGTGCGAGTCCGACTCATACTTGGTCGGTTTTTTTGTTGTTAATAAAACGACTTTATTTTCTATTCATCAATCCATAATTCTCATTTGCTTTCCCCAGTTCGTCGGCTGCCTGATCATCATCATTCTCCTGGAACTTTCTGTTGGCATCGCTGCAGCTGCCTTACGTCCTCAGATTGAGGGTCAACTAAAGTCCCAACTGCGAGCCTCCTTCATCAAGAACAAGTCTACCAAGGAAGAGGATTCTACCTACAGGGAGTTCTGGGACCGCATTCAGACCAGCGTAAGTGATCCTACAGTAACTGCTATTTATCATCTAACATTTTGTAATATTGTGTTGCATCAATATCAAGTGTGCATAACACGAGAAATAAATTGCTCTTGTGACATTTTGCAAAGTACAAATTACTACCTTACTTTTACCTTATAGTTTTGAGGCCTTTATTAACTAGACTTCCGTGCCACACTTTATTAAGCCATAATCGCTCCCTAGAGTAAAGGAGCGACAGCTAATCAATACCATATTGTGACCACAGCCTGTTCATATTAACATCATGTTTATTTGTCCAAAGTCTGATCGAAGTTCTTTTATTGTCATCTGTCATACGATAAATCTAAATATAAATTGCAGAATGAACTTAACTCCTGCCGAAAATACTACTATTATTCCAGATTTTCAGTACAGTGCCCTCTAAGCATTACTTACCGTTCCAACTCATTATTTACCCTTCAGAAACTAACCGTTCCAACTCATTTTTTACCCTTCAGTTGGAACGGTTACTTCTTCCTTTTTTAGCTGGAATGCTGCGGTATCGCCGACAATTCCAACTCATTCTTTACCCTTCATCGTTTTTCTTCCAGTTGGAATGCTGCGGCATCACCGGCCCCGACAACTACGTAGCCTCAGAGCCCCGCATCAATCCTTCCTTCAGCTGTTGCCCCAACGATGGCACCGACCGCTCCGCCGAGATCAAACGCTCCGACTGCCTCTCTTCTGAGAAGTACTACAAGGAAGGATGTGAAGACAAGGTCCTTGGAACTGTTCATAGTGCTGGCATGACTGTCATCGTGTGTGGAATTCTCTTCTGCTTTTTGGAGGTTAGTATTCTTTGAGAGAAACAGGGAATGTAAGAAGACGTTGGAAAATATCCAAAGTCAGACTTTCTTGATAAGCATTTCGTAGGGCTTGAAGGAGCCATGTGTGATCTCAAAAAGGTTTTAAAATACGATCTTTCTCTTCTCAAATAAGTAGGTACTGGTTATAAATGATCAGAGAAATAGGTTGATTAGAGGAGATAAATCATCCACTCTTAGATTTTACCGAATTACGTTTTACTCAAGTGTAATTATTAAACGCCCACCATTCAACAGCAACATAGAAGTAGGTAGTAAACTAATCAAGCAAAGTTATTGATCGAAAAAGTCCAATAAAATAATGGCTTGTACACAATCAACCTGCTTTTATTACCCCAGAACTTTGAACATTAATACCACATCCAAATTATTTTTCAAACGTCCACCATACTTTTTTGCTGAAAAAATCATGAAAGTATGCGTAACCTGACATGAAATAAATATGTCCAGGGCCTTGAAATGTGACTATACACGCCTTACACAGTAACTTTGCATGTTCGAAAAACATTCACGTGGCTTGGATTTATATTAATTGTACGACCAATCTAAGTCACTCGGTTATCGCGCGTTAACTCACTAGGTTATCACGTCTGAAACTTTACGTGATAATAGGTTAATTTAGAAGCTTTTAATTAGATCTCTTTTCATTTGGACTGGAAAAGTTATTTTTTTGAATAAAAGATAAGCGAAAACAATAAAGTAGTTTATTTGCAAGACAGTACGTCGCACTGCGGATCGTAAAAAGGCTCTCTAAGAAATAGGAGCATACATTTTTAAGTATCGATTTTTTGCTTAAATTGGATTCTATTAGCCAATAATATGCATAAAATGCAATTGAGAATAGTAAAAAAACCGGCCAAGTGCGTGTCGGACCACGCACAATGAAGGGTTCCGTTGTTGGGATGAATTTACCCCAAGAACAAAATGAACACTAACGTGTAACGTGTTTTCCCATACAGAATGTATGGGAGATCATGTTTTTCAAACTGCAAATTTAAGTTGGTTGATTATTTCTCGTTAACCTGTACAGCCTACTTAGCTCTCATAGTTTTCCTTTTAATTTCGTTATATATACTACTTTTGTGAATTTTTTCACAAGTCCAAGTACAGCCATTTAGCTGGAAGGGGGAGGGCGACACCTGACTCTAACAAAAAATTCAGTTAAAAGCTTAATATTTCGCAAACGAATCCCTGAATCCAAAAATGGTTTTGACAAACTCACAATATCTTTGAAAGACCTATGTGTCAGTGTGATTTTCTGATATACTAAAGAGATTTTACAAGTTACAAAAAAAAATATTAATGCGTAACTGAATTATAATGCACGTTATGAAATTTGTTTGACCAGAATCGTTGACTGAATCGATTTTTGTAATTTTTTTATATTTTCGTAATTTTTTGTCCAAAAATAATTAAAACTGTGTAAATTACAGTCACACTTCCACTGTACAGTGAAAAAAACCAAAATGGACGAAGTACCTAACACTAGACTCTTAAAGGCTTGTGCAGACCAGCGCGACTTGTCGCGCGACGCGACACCGGTTATTGTTATACTGTGAAGTTTTCTTAGAAACTGTATTGTTCGTGTCGCGTCGCGCGATAAGTCGCGCTGGTCTGAACAAGCCTTTATACGTGTGCGTGCGTAGATTTGTAATGTTGGTAAATTTTCGCCTACAATCAGTATAACTAATTTAATATAAATAAACAATGTTTAACATATAATAATAAAAATTCAGTGTATGTTTTGTGATTATAACATAACATTCTGATTGGGGTGTTTGATAGTGAGTTTATTCCGGGACATGTTGTATATGAAAATATTTCATCATCATCATCATTTTAGCCCATATTCACCCACCGCTGGATATATTGGGTATTAACTTATCTTACAAATTCAAGTTTCTATCATAGCTAGTATAGAAAGCAGTCTTTATATCAATTAGGAGCTGATAATCCTGGTTGCGAACTTTTTTTATACCAAATATAGTAGTTTTCAAGCCATTGCCTGTAAAAATAAAGCAGATAGCCAAAAAAAGTTTAGGTCTGTATCAAAAATATGTTATTTTTAAATGCTTCTTTTTTACTACTTTGTGCCTTTATTTTTTTAGTATCCTATAACTATAATTTACACTCTACATTAAGGTTACAAAATACTATTAATTCAGCTTTTATGAGATTAATACTGGCCCTATTGCGCTCATTTCGCCATTTTGTATTGACATGAAAACATATTACTTTCCCCTACTAAATAGTTTTTTTAGAAATATAGTATTTAGGCCTCTAATATAGCAGGATACTATAATTATATATCTAGTTGGGTTGGCAACCGTAGTTCCTACATATAAACGAGTTCGCAACCCTTAGTACCTCTCCTGACGTCACAGGGGTCACGCTATACCAGAATTTAATGCCACAATCTCAGATCTCTAACCTAGGCCGAGGGTTTTAACGGCCTCACATTTATTGAGCGGGACGCTAATCTAGATGACCTCCTTACATGCCTAGGTATCGTAAAAGAATATTTTAAAGGGTCGTAAGATCTAGTTCGCTGATTTCAGGCTATTTTCTAGAGTTACGTGAAAAATCATTTAGGTAATGTAGGAAAAGAATTATGTTACTTAAGTAATAAAGTAAAATTCTCATTACGACCTAAGTAATCGGACCACGGCGTATTGCCTTCTATGCGTCCGGCGCTCGGCGTGCAACACGCCGTGCGACAAGTCAATCGTCATACTGAGGATGCCTCGTTGAGAGGTGAAAGACGTGTCGATTTCTTACAGGGTTTTTTTTTATGATTCATTAGGAGGGTTCGCGACAAGTCAATCGTCATCCTGAGAATATCTCTTTGAGAGGTGAAACACTTGTCGATTTCTTACAGGGTTTTTTATGATTCTTTAGGAATAGTTAAACGGAATAGGTTATTAAATATATTATCTTCTTCATTTTATCATGGATTTCCGCAATGTCACGCCTGAATCAATTAAGTACTTTATGAATTTAAAAATTGTAACAAAATAAAACTGAATTTTTGGAAGTCGGTGGCAAAAAAAAAAACAAATATTAACTGTACAGCCCAACATAATGGTGAAGACAATTCAATTCTTGAAAATTGTAACTACTTAAAGATTAAATAAAACTGAAACTAACATGGCGTTTTCTGTCTATTCCAGGTTGCAGGCATCGTGCTAGCTCTATGGTTAGCACACTCCATAAAAACCCAGGGGAAAAGCAGGGAGACCGCCTAATTCTACACCATAGACACACCACAGAGTATAATTTCATATGCAATGCACTATAACTGTAAGTTAATATAAGTTACCTTATTTATTTAAGTATAGATCTATTAGATTTTAAAGAAGTCAATTCTTGTGATGACGTCAATTATACAGTGTGATGTCGAGTTGGCGTCGGAAAGGTGACGTTTGAATAAAATTGAATAGAATTTTTAACGTAATGGCGGGATTTTGTGTTACCATTTATGGTGATGATTCATAAAAATACTATAATTATCCAATAATTTGAACATAAAAAAAACATAGTTGAGTAGGTATTTCATATACTACCCAAGTATGTTTTTTAAAGCCCTTTAACTGTATCTAACTTATTATTTTATATGAGGAAAATGTGAATGACGGGCATGCTTTGATAAGCGTTTTAAACGCTACTTCATTAATGATAATACTCTGAAAACTAAGTATTATTAATAACTTGAAGTTATTAACTGACCCTAGCAAAGCTCTCTGTAAAGTACCTACATAACTTTAATTCAAAATCTTTTTTTGGAAAAAAAGTTTGAACCGCCATTATGTAGTGTAGATGTTAGTTTTCTTACTGAAACCAAAGCTGTAATAGTAATAAACATATCGTATGGACATTATTATTGAATTTAAAAAAATGTACGACATAAAATTATTGTGTTTTTTTTTCAACACCAATAGCTACATTGTATAAATATTGTGAAATAATTTAAAACAACTGATTGATAAATATAATAACGATGAAACTATTGAACTAAAACAGATACTTTAAATAGTCCTATAGAATCGCTCAATTTTAAAGGTTAAAGCTACTCGAACATAAATTCGGATAAAAAACGCATTTATTAAGGCGCGGACTGACTACGATTTTAAACGCTACAGCTGCACTCACACAATTTCGTCTGCGCGCTATACCTACGGTAGCCCGACGACTAAAGTATGACCGCAATATCTATTTTCACAATTACAGAGCATTAAATAAGGTTGAATATCGAATAAATATTTGGGTTGACGATGTGAGTAAGCTGCGAATGGGCATTTATTTTACGGGTTTTATTTAGATTATTCAGAATATACACATTAAATTAAATAATTGTCTGGTTAAAGTTATAAAATAATGTTTATTCTATTGAACTCTTAAAAAAAAAAAATGTTATCGCTGAAAATACGGAGATGTTCGAAGCCAAAGTTTATTTTTGTGAAGTATTTTTTATTTAAACCCTTCACTGTCCTCTGTATTTTTTGCGTCGTATAGTTTAATTGCGTTACGTCATACTCGACTATTCAAGAAACAAGTTTTTTGTGAATATTGAGGTAACACCGCGCCTTAATAAACAAAATAAAATATATGCAGAGCCGGTAGCCGTACAAAACACAAGAACAAAATACGTATTTAACTTTAAAAACTATCGATGTCTTTAAAATTAGGCATTTTAATGAATAAGTTTAACCACCAGTCTGTAAGTATTGAGATGCTTTACTAGTCATTAATTTATTAACAGTATTTTATAAGTGCTATTGTGAATATTTATCCCACCATACTTTTAAATTCATTAGAAAATTCATTCCTTGAAAGTAAAGAAAAAATATAGATCTTAAGTTTTTACTTTCTTGTAAACGTTCCTTAGAGATCGAATTTAACTATTGAACTTGTGTAAATATAATTTATACTGCCGCCCGCGACTTCATTTGCGTAAAATTTATTGTTTTAATATAAAATATATATATGTTATCCTATGTATGATATTCGGCAATACTGTAGCTTCTCATTAGTGAAATAATTTTCGGAAACGGATCAGTAGTTCCGAAGATTACCCCATAAATACTAACTCACAAAGTTTACCTTTTAAAAATATTTAAAAATTAAAAAAATATTTTTATTATATTTATATAATATTTTTAAACATATTTTGAATAATATTGCAAATGTAGCGCTGTCGGGAAATGACAAGTCTAAAATTGGATTTGAGATAGGCATAGAGACCGAGCACAAACAAAACTTTTATAAAACAAAATAAAACATCATACTGTATCTTCATTTAATATGAGAACGCAAGTTCGGTAGTTAATTCAATAAAATGGCAATATTATTACTTATTATAAAAGTCTATTAGTGTTAAATAAATGTTGTAATAGATTTTCTTAAAATAAAGTATCTGTGTTCCATATTTCTAAGTTTTATTTTGTAAAACATCTGCGTAATTTTTCAGGAATTTTCTTTTTGAACTCATTGGAAGCCTCCGTCACTTTTTTTATGTTATTGGTCTGGGTAAATGTGGAGGCGGCTAATAACTGCACATTCCAGAGACAACGCTGCAATGTCTTATGGCAAGTTGGCAAGTTAAATAGGGAGGCGGCTAATAACTGCACATTCCAGAGACAACGCTGCAATGTCTTATGGCAAGTTGGCAAGTTAAATAGGGAGGCGGCTAATAACTGCACATTCCAGAGACAACGCTGCAATGTCTTATGGCAAGTTGGCAAGTTAAATAGGGAGGCGGCTAATAACTGCACATTCCAGAGACAACGCCGTAATGTCTTATGGCAAGTTGGCAAGTTAAATAGTATATGTTGCCACGAAGGATGTGTTTGCCACACATGCGCCGACGACACGCATAATAAGACTATGTGCTGTTATTATAACTATAATGATAGAGCGTGGAGTTTTCTGCCGGCTCTGCTCCATAAAATACGACCAAATAAAACCGTGCTCCTAACTTTTCACGTTTTTAAGTGCCAATTTTGTAGGTTTATCTGAAACTAGCAACTAAAATAAATACCCCAGAATAGTGTCAAGACAAACCGCCCCTGGCGACTTCTTATGAGTAAGACGTACTTTTTAATGATATCCCAAACACGGTCAAAATATATTCAGTAAGAAGCAGTGTAGAGTTGGAGGCTGACGATGAAAATTTTCGAGCTCGCTTCGCTCGCTGAAATCTACATCAAACTTTCTACATAAGTCGACAAAAGAACTCCTATTTACCTACCTATGACTTTTTTTAAGAAATCTTACCAACAGACGGCGGTGAGCAAACATTTTCGAGCTCGTTTCGCTCGCTCGTTAATTGATATTCATGTATACGCAACTCCTATTTCCGTAAGGATGTTCAATATAAACCTAACCGAAACTTCCGAGACGAGGTGCAAAAAATGTCGAGCTCGCCTTATTGCTCCCCTATATTCTTGCTTTCATAAATAGCCTATTGATGAGATGAAAAGCACCTCCCAAAAAAAATAGCCAGAGAGATATTTCTTGACGGCATGTGAAGCAAAGTCAGAGGCCCATGGGCGGCTTTAAAACTCTGACACCAGGTTAGTCACTAACCACACTAAAAGAAAAAGAAGTGGTAGTAGTTCCTCGGACCAGCGTCTACACAAAGAGCTCCAATACGTACAACTAACAGCCTGAATAAAATTGTCCGCAATATTCTGTCAGAAGTCAGAACGTTGTGAAACAGCAGGAGAATGTGGTAAGAGAGTAACAATGGGACAGTAGGAAGTTCCTCTCAAGGTATGGTCTAGATATCATATAGAAGTTAATATATATTTATTCATACCCTAGCAAACTTACGAAAGTGGTACTTTCCTTATTAAATAATACTAACATAATAAAAATATCCAATTGAACCATATCCAACTTTGGTGAACTTACGAAACTACCACTTTTGTAAGTTTGCCAGGGTATGAATAAATATCTATTAACTTACCACGCTAGGGTTATGTTAATTTCGAAAGTGTACTATGGGTGTATTATATGGGTGTTTGTATTAACATAAAATGCAGATTCCAACAATTTGAAATCTTTAACCGTCAGAGATAAATATTCGTAAATTTTCCACGGTGTGTGATACCACATTAGGTACAGAAAAGAAAGAAGAAAGAAAGAACATATGTTTATTTGCGGTACACATGACGCAAGGTAAGAAAAAAAAAACGAAAATAAACAATTTGGGAGAAAATATGCGACACATCCACGCAAAACGGCCATCGGTCAGCATAAAGCTGCGACCTACAGTTTTTCATTAAAATGTAAATTTCACAAAAACTGCAGATTCGTAAGTTTGCCGTGGAAGTGACTACTCCTTGTGCCGGTTTGATGGCAATAAGCTCGCCCCCTATTACCTGGGACTTAAACGTAACTGGCGAAATGTGGGTGTACTCTAGAGATACACCTGTGCCCAACCCTTCGGGGAAACAAGGCATTATACAACGGTTACTAATCATCCTCGCATGAACTTGGGCGAGGTTTACGATACAATTTTGCTAAGAAACGTGTTGTGCATCATCATGTGGGATCTACATCGCCACATGCGAACTACGCATCAAAGACCTCACGTCACAGAAAATGCTGACGTCACATAAATCCTGCATCGCGCAAGCGCAGTTTACTGCGCGGTCGGAGGATCCTCCATTTTCTATAGAGCATGAGTGACCTTTACACCGTGTTCCTCATACCTCTAAAATGTAAATAAAAATACTCATTGCAGTGAAAAACATTTTTATTAACAACACATTTCTGACGAACACTGTAAACACATCCAAGTTTCTAATAATTATACATGTAAAATTTCGCACACACAATGCCAAAATACAAAAAGATTACAAGATCACATGACGGTCACATTGAGTGTTTTAGAAACTACGTTTTAGCATAATTAACAATTATAGTGTTTGCCCTTAGATATCATATTTGATAAACAACAATGGCCGGAAAATCACGAGTTTTCGCATCAATCATACATTGTTTGATCTTTCTGACACACATGATAGGTAGGTATAAATAAGACACCTACATTAAAAGCTGCTGCTTCCAATACTTGTGCGAAATCGAAATCGTAGTCAATGAACAATCAACTTAGCTTGTCGGCCTCCCACATGTTGCCCTCCATTTTCCGCGATCAGTTTAAAAAAAAAAACTTTTTTAATTTTTTATAAATGGCATCTCGCAGGTCAACCACCGACACACCCACGAGGAGCCTTTTGGCTACTTTTATAAATGTGTATTTTATGTGTTTTTATCTTTATATGTGCGTTTTGTTTGTGCAGAATAAACAATTTTTCTTTCTTTTCTTTCTTTTCTTTCTTTTCTTTCTTTTCTTTCTTTTCTTTCTTTTCTTTCTTTTCTTTCTTTTCTTTCTTTAACCTAGGAGTCTGTCGGCTGCTTAACCGGACTTTCCTGTGGGTGCCTCAACAAATTAAAGCCTCCAGCTAGGGCATAAAGCTTATAAACGAAGCGACTATACGCTAAGGGCAAACCCTGTGGGGTACGGACCTCGACTTAGGGCGTCGCTGGGGAGGGCAGCAAGGGACAAACTGGATCGGATTTCGATTATTTAGGGACGAATTTAAATCTGCAGGCTCAACGACGCGGGCTGGCTCGAGCAAGGACCGGGGCGGGTGCCGCATTCAGTCTGTCCCAGGGGTCCTTTTAATGTCGTTGGTCCATCTAGCTCTACGGAGGTCTACGCTTGCCGATACGCAGTCCACTCCAGGACTTGTCTACTCCACCGCCCTTGGGTCCTTCGACAAACATGATCAGCACACTGCCACTTCAGCTTGTTTACTCTGCAAGCTATATATATATCGTTAACTCCGGTTCTCGGTTCTTAGTAGGTACACCATTTTTGTTTACCAAATTAGATTCAGTAAAGACAACACGCTTTAGGACTATGAAGACTTAAATCTAAATGAATGAAATCTTAAATCTACTTTCGATTCTTTTTCAAAGCATTCACAGGCGGCTTACTTGTTCTATGTACTTATGTGTTTTTATTTGGGATCTGAATGGGTACCTACTAAGTTAATAATTGGCCGTGATTTTCAGTACCGGATAAGGCACAATAAATTTTTCAATCACTATGTTCATTATCTATTGTTCTTAGATTCTCATTTATCAAATTGAGCTCTAAATCTTGTGCTTCTGTTATTTGATTGAACTGGTAATGGCATACCTAACTCTGATGATGGTGTCAAAACAAAACACAGAGCTAGCAGAGATCTGCTCCAACATATCGCCCTACGAATGTTTTTGCAAGCTTGCACACGACAGACCAAAAAGGTTAACAATATTTAAAATCCTACTAATTAAATGCATGAAGACTATAAAGGATGAACTAGGGAATTGTGCGAAAAAATATTTAATGAGAGTTTAGATACCTCTAAATACCTTAAAACTACATTCTTCTCCATTTAAAGATCTAAGTTTCCATTGAACACTCCGCTAAGTTGGTACTGTGATAATTTTATAATACGAGTAATATACGTTCTCCTAATTGTGTTAATATTAGTGTTTGGGTCGGTTCCCCCGTAGGGGAAGAACTGCATTAAAAGATATTTATACTGTAATTATATCTAGATAATTCTTAAATACATAGGTCCCTATAGTGCGCACGCGCTTAATGCTATGGACGTTTTCATTGGTCCATAAATAATAAAACACTACTTATATTAATTACATCTAGTCGCTATCTTAGAGCTACCACGCCCTACCCCTCCGAGGCCAAATGTTACTCTAATAGCTAAATAATAGGCAGAAAACAAGTTGAAATCGACAAGGAATAATATATAGAGCTATTTATATATATTTTACGTGTACCTATATTGTATATGAAATTCACAAGTATAAACTTTTGAAAAGACAAATTAGATTTTACAACCCTGCTGTCATGTTATCTACAGTAATCATAAAAAAAAGAGAAAAGATTTGTATTTTGTTTATCCTATACTATTAAATGAGCAATATCACGAAATCGGCTGTAACGATTTCGATGAAAGTTGCAATAAAAGGGTTTATGCGGGCGAAAAATCGATCTAGCTCGTTCTCATAACTGGGAAAATTCGTTTTCTCCGTATTTTCACCCGAGTCGGCTCGGTCGCCCAAATTTTAGAACAAGACAATGATAACATGTCAATAACGACATGGCAGCATAGAATTAGTAAGTACCCTACTATCATGGCAGCATGGAATTACTAAGTACCTACTATCATGGCGGCATGGAATTAGTATGTACTATTGTATACGATTAAATGAGCATTCTCTATTTTCATCCGAGCAGAGCTCAGTCGACCAGGTACTAATGAATAAACTGAAAAGTACTGGACCGATTTAAAAAATTGTTTCACCTGTAGAATGCTCCATTATCACTGAGTAACATTGGTTATAATTTATAAACACACCACGCGGCAGAAGCTAGTGTATCATAATTTTGGAACATCAAGGCACGGTACACACGGCTTCACATCAAGCACTATACTATACACTTCCAGTTTATGCTGATCTCGCATTATATAGGATTTCCGTACAATGCGAGGTCAGCTAACTGGAAATGTATAGCTTGATGTGTAGCCGTGTGTACACCCATGAAGAAAACTGCACTTGAGCAAGGTAACGCGAATACAAGGTATAAAATGTCAGGATTTCAGCTGCACAATGTACTATTGTCCATCCAAATTCAATAGTTTCCTAAGATAAATAATTTTACCGATAGAACAGAGACCATTGTATTGTACTGTTTATATTTTATTTCGGTATTTTCCGTTTCGTGTACAATTTAGAATAATCTGTCTGTGAGTGTGTGTCCTATTAATAATCAAGGAAATAATTGAAAATGCGAGAATCAGGAAAATAATCTACCTATACATAGGTCATGCTGTATATATTATTTTTGTTGTAATAAACACTGTCTTGACAGACCAACAATTAAGGCTCGTTGTCAAAGATTTTTTTTTTTTTTTTTTAATTTATAGGTACAAGATAACTTACGCAGCAGATACGCAACTGACGCATCAACGCGGAAATTGTTACCATGGATTCAGTAAGTACATGAATTTGAAATTCTTCGTCGGTTATTAAAAAAAAATCTGTTGTTCCATACCTACGCGGTGAAAATGTAGTAAATGAAAATGAGTAAATGTGTAATTTCGTCCGTTATTAAAAAAAAAAAACAGTGTAGTTTTTTAAATAACCGACGAATTCTTTCAACGCAAGTGGTTTTAGAATCATGTATTAAATCCATGGTAACAGTTTTCGTGCGATGATGTCACTAATATTATTTTTATAATAATTTTAGTAGTATACATAAGTTAATACCGTTGACTTACCTAAATTCTAGACGTACTTAATTACTAATGTTGTCAAGGACAAACTTATAAAAATAATACAGGTCGTTTCCAAAAAAGTATACCTTCCTATTATTCACGTATGCGTATTTGAAAACAGCTGGAAATTATATTCCAATTTCTTATAAGTAATCTTAAATTATTAAGGCAAATGTATTCAGAAAAGGCGTGACAACACGCGAAGCAACTACGGTGTAATTGACATGATAGCCACTTAGCCCTAGAACCTTACCTAGGATAATCTTATTTTAAGTTTAAATCTATTCTTACGAAATAAGTGAGTTTTGAACTCTTATAAAATAAATTTTATTTTAAAATAAAATTGCAAAAAATTGTTTTACAAACTGAAATAAATACAAAAAATAGTAAATTACAAAAATATTCATGTTTAAAAATACATTAGCCTGATTATTTAATATTTGATTTCGAAGCGTCATATTTTTCATCCTACTTTTGAAACTATGTAAAAAATACACCACACAGTATGTGCAGTGATAGCCTAGTGGTGTGACCGTCAGACTGCCAAGTCATAGGTCTCGAGTTCTAACCCATGGCACGCACCTCTGACTTTTCGGATTCATTTGCGTATTGTATAATTATCACTTGCTTCAAAAACGGTGAAGGAAAACATCGTGGGCATGCCTGAGAGATACCTATTTCTCGACGGCATGTGTAGCCAAGTCAGAGGCCCACGGGCGACTACTCTGACACCAGTTTAGTCACTAACCATACGGAAAGAAGCCCACACAGTAAAAAATATTGCGCAATTAGTTTTATTTTCTTGTAGGTATAAGATTTTAAGTTTATTTCATTATTTTCTTTAAAATGTAAGAAACGGGATCGACTTGTCTTTAATGCTTGACTGTGCTCTCATATAAACAAGCAATAACATGGTAAAACTTAAAATGTCTACAGTTTAAGCATAATGAAGTTCTTCCTCTTAAAGGGAATAAGATACTAAGACGCTATAAAGTTTATTGTACCCTTACATCATTGCCTTCTAAATAATTTACATTAAAATAATTATATACGATATTACCCTTTCTTTTTTTTTTCGAGGGTGGTAAATCATCAAATGACTTCTCCCGCTCTGGGCAGAGCGAGAGGGTGTGTCAGACTTTTACTGACTAAAACCCACCCCTGTTCCTTCCGTTGCCGGTGTGCCGGGGCCGCGATATCCCTTTCAGATAAACCCGCAACCCCAGCAGGCATTGGTCTTGCGACCCCGTCAGTTGGTGCTGACATCTCTTTGAGGCGCGCGTGGAACACAACGCGCCGTCGACACGGGCTTGGTCCTTATCGGACGGCGAGCTGCCCATTGCTCACATACGATATAACCCTAAAGTGGCAATACAGAAAGTTGCGCATAAATACAACGTGCCATTTTTATCGTCTTACAACGGTGAACCAGTTACCTAATGATCATCCGCCTACAGCAGTCCACTGCTGGACATAGGCCTTTCCTATTGCACGCCAGTCAACTCGATTTTCGGCATTTCTCATTCAGCTGGTACCAGCCACTCTTCGAAGATCGTTGCTCCACCTAGCCTGAGGTCGTCCTGCCTTACGTTTGCCGATTTGCGGTTACCACTCAAGACTGAGTGTAGTCACTACATGACGTGTGTGACTGTGACTGAATGTGTGTGACTGAGTTAATATATCCAATGCCAAGTACCGACTATTCATAACATAAAGGGCCTTTTAATAATTATAAAAATATTCAAAATGAAGAAAAAAATTCATAATTTGGTTCAGCTGTTCGAATGGCTGAAGTAATTTCAGGTTAAAGTTTAGAAACTTGCCGCCTCGGTAGGGGAGGGGAGAGAGGGACGAGGGCTAGTAAATCCCCCCACCGCCCGATATGCATAGTTTTTTTTAATGGATATATTGAAAGAATATATATATTGAATCTCATATAAAAAGATTGATAAAATAATAGAGGTGGAAGGGAGGAGAGAGGAATAAGGCAAGTCATCCACTCATAAGTTCACAGGAGAGCCATTTTCAAGGTCAACGTTAAACGTCTCGAAGTTTAAGGTCAAATAATAAAAAATAATGATATATGGTAATTATAAAATGTTGATGTATGACGCAGTCGATGGAGCTGCAGGATAAAAAGGAAGACGATAAAATGGCACGATGTATATTAAAATTAAGGCAAGTTTTAAATCTATTTATTTCACTCATTGTCATCTCCAGTGGACATAATAATATGTATGTCTTAGGAGAAAAAAAAGATAATTTAAATAATAAAACTAATATTTTATTCTATCCCTACGTAAGTCGTTTTGGCTTTTCAAGTGTTTACGATTTTTTTGAATATTCCCGCAGTTATTACTATTAAATTATTTAATATTTTTAAACTAAATACCTAATTAGGTGTGCTTATTATGTCGTTCGTCGTTCGTCGTCAGTACGTCAATTAACGATGAACTTACCTAATAATTAATTGCCGGTAGAAAATTGCATGTTGGTATTTTATAATAATCTTATTCCAAAAATCGTATCTATCAATAAGTTTTGTTTTTGTATGTTACGCACTCGGTCCGTATTTTACACATTATTGTAGTTTTAGTAAATTATTATCTTAATTAAGTCACAGTTATACACAAGCAAATACTTTTAGGCCCTCTAGCACCACAAATCGTCAATCACATTTACAGTCCGGCCATCGAGAGAATGCGTTCTTGACATCTGTCAGTTTCATAATAACGAATATGTGTTTTGCGAATTGGATCCTTATTACTACTAGAAATTGTCCAACTGACAGGTGTCAAGAACGCATCCTCGACGGCCGGACTGTAACGCTAAACCAATTTAAAACATCGTTGTGTTTCTGACAATCGTATTCGTATGACAGAGACAGAATATAGTTAGCGCATTTCGTTTAGCGTTAAATGTATTTAGTGATTGGTGCTGCAATCGGGCCTTAAAATCCATTCATGATTATTCAAATAATGCGTGCATTTAACACATTCAAAAACGCGAAAGTGAATAGGTTTTTAACTGTAATTCACAAACTACAAATCATTGGACCCGACTGGCTTCTATTATTGATAGCCACAGCTGATTTTTCACTACTATTATTATCACAGATTATAGCTAAATCGACTCGAAAACCCCAGAGACAAAATGACTAGACTATTGTACCACTCATGAAGATGTAGGTAAATTCGTTTCACAGTTATTATACCTCTGATTTTGCATAACTGTCAAAATCACAATGATCTTTATTTTCGTAACAATAAGGTTGCTGTTGGGTTCTGCATAGATACATTGAGAATGGACTGAGCTTTCTGTATTCAGTGCAGTGAATACAGACCGAAAATTGTATTGGCCGCACAGTCGCTTTGTCTCTTTCTAGAGAGATGGTCACTTTTATGAGGCTAAAGCCTCGTGCAAACTCGTGCGACGCGACGGCGCGTCTACCGTGGAGTTTTCTTAGAAATTGTTTTGTTAAAGTCACGTCGCGCTGCCACGTCGCACTGTCGCGTCGTGCCAGTCTGCACGAGACTTAACACCTAAGTAATCCATTCTCTATGTCTATGGCTACTACTGACAAAATCAAGGTGATCTTTAATGTCATAAAAATTACGTTGCTGTTGGGTTGCTGCCACTGACAGGTTTGTCAAAATCACGGTGATCGTTATCGTCATTAGAATAAGATTGCTGTTGGGTTGCTGCCACTGAAAAGTCTGTCAAAATCACAGTGTTCTTTATAGTCATTACATTTAGGTTGCTGTTGGGTTGCTGCCCAGGACAAGTCTGTTAAAATCACAGTGATCTATAATGTCATTAGAATCAGGTTGCTATTGGGTTGCTGCCACTGACAAGTCTTTTAAAATCACAGTGATCTTTATTGTCATTTCAATTAGGTTGCTGTTGGATTGCTGCCATTGACAAGTCTTTTAAAATCACAGTGATATTTATTCTCATTAGAATTAGGTTGCTGTTGGGTTGCTGCCCAGGACAAGTCTGTTAAAATCACAGTGATCTATAATGTCATTAGAATCAGGTTGCTATTGGGTTGCTGCCACTGACAAGTGTTTTAAAATCACAGTGATCTTTATTGTCATAATAATTAGGTTGCTGTTGGGTTGCTGCCACTGACAAGTCTGTCAAAATCACAGTGATCTTTATTGTCTAATGACAATCATTAGAATTAGGTTGATGTTGGGTTGCTGCCACTGACAAGTGTTTTAAAATCACAGTGATCTTTATTGTCATAATAATTAGGTTGCTGTTGGGTTGCTGCCACTGACAAGTGTTTTAAAATCACAGTGATGTTTATTGTCATAATAATTAAGTTACTGTTGGGTTGCTGCCACTGACAAGTCTGTCAAAATCACAGTGATCTTTATTGTCATTAGAATTAGGTTGCTGTTGGGTTGCTGCTGTCAGAGGTAAAATAACTGTAAAAGAATAATAATTGTAGCAAAGATGACAAAATCTTCAAAAATGTGTAAAAGGCTTTACAGGAAAAAGTTGGAAAATTTAAAGTTGCGTTGAAAACGATGGATAGTTATAATTATTCTAAAATGTGACTATATTTTACGTAAAGAAATCACGGACTGGACATGTTTATTAGATTTTCAAAATAACTATACTGATTTTAACTCACAACAACATTCAATCCAAAAGTTATTTTTGGTAAGTTTTCCCTTCAAAACTATGATTTCAAATGACTACAGTCCGGCCGTCGAGAGAATGTGGTTTGACACCTGTCAGTTTCATACTAATGATTATGTGTAAAAATTGCCAAACTGACAAGTGTCAGGAACGCATTCTCTCGACGGCCGGACTGTAGTCATTTGTAATCATAGTTTTGAAAGGAAAACTATAACCACTAATACTAACTATTATCTTACGGATTGACATTCAATGGCAGGTAGAATTATACCGTCTACCATTAATAGCGATCCGTCTTTTACTGCAAATAGGTTATCGGGTTCGGCCGTTAGACATCTAGCTTACATACCTTACCTATGTATTTTAATTACCTGACTAAAACTTACTACCTAATAAGTTGGTAATTAAATGAAATTGTCTAGTGGGACGGATTTTTTGACTTAATTAGATTATTTATGTGACTGTTACTCTAATATGATCACAAATACACTTTTAAAGATTTTCATAAAACTAGAATGAACTTGAAAATCGTGTTTGCGTTTAACTTTTAATATTAAAGGACATCGCTCAATATAGTAGCACGGCTCTGACACGGCAAATAACTTGTCATTCAAGTTAGGATTTTAAGTCAAATGCTTTAAAGTCTATTTTACGATGGCTATACAGAATAGTGAACGGCTCGCGGGCAGTGAGTAGCCCGAGAGCCGATAGCACGTCGCGCCGATAGCACGCTTCAAGCGTGGAGCCCGCTCCCCGGCGAAGAAACGCCTGCAGGCGGTATGCTTGCCGGCGTCTCACCGTCCGCGCGGTGACGCCTCGCTTGTGATTTGATTGAACAACAAGCTGTCACCGCACCGGTGATGTGCTGGCAGCGAGCAGTCGCCTTGCTGAAGGTGCGTTGGCGGTCGCCTTGCTTACGGCACGTTGGCGACTAGAGGTCGCATTACTTGCGGCGCGTTGCGGACTAGATTTTTCGAGGCGGTGCCGCGCCGTTACTGCGCTGGAGCGGTGCTGTTATAATGAGCGATGTTCTTTATTTGACTTACTTTACAAATAATACTGAAACCTAATACACACACACAAAAAACCTAATATACATTATATAATACTGATTTAAGAATAAAGGACTATACTTAATACTGAATTCGATATGATATGACTAGTTACTATAGTTACTTTTATGCCGTGGCGATGATCCGTGCGCCTGAGTGTGCAAAGCCTCTAGCTGCAGGGTGCTACTACTTTCATATTAAGACTCAAAATGCGCCTGTAAGTTCGCCTGAAGCTTCCGACGATCCGACCACACCGTCCGAGCCATCCACAGAGCCAACACGATGCAAAGTATCTGAAAAGTAAGATGTATTTATTATTTATGTCGTTTAGAACAACAAAAATCTCAAAAAAATCCAAATTACCTCTACCAAAGTAAAAATGATTCCAGTTGATATGAAAATGTTTCCTTTGAAAGCTTTTTTGATGCGTAAAGCTTCCTCGCAGCCGCGCATGTAATACGTCCGGTCGGATAGGCAGGTTGAGTGTAATTGACGTCGAGCGCCGCCCTCGCGGAGGGGGTGTGCGCGTGCGCAGCAGGAAGCGGGAATGTCACGGTGGATAATGGAGTAGTCTTGAGGGCCGTCGACGCCGCAGCATTGATTCTGGGTGGAAGAAATTTAAGATTGAAAGGAATGCTTCTCCGGTTTAGTATTATTGTAGATTTTTTAACAGAACTCAGAACTTACTAGAGACTTTATCACCAGCGCCGGCGACCCCGTCAACATTCTAATAAAGGTACAATTCCGAAGCCAACCGCAGATAGTAAGCCGCAGCAGTAAAGCCAACCAATCATTATAACATACCGCAGCGACACTACTTACCGGTTTCTAAGTAACTCTGTGAAAATGCTTTCGTAGATGGCGACAGTGCAGTGATTGGCGGCAATGTCCGTTGTCAGTCTATAGGTATCCGGCGGTCTCTTCATCAATTAACGGGGGATCTAAACTAAAAAAAATCTAAGAGAGTGAAATGGGTCAAACTCTTATCATGTTGTCAAACTCACCTCATACTGCAGATTATCCCAAAAGGCATGGTATCTGACGGTCTCATCTTCGATGGTGGTGTTCTTGTAGAACTGTACTCGCAGCTCACTACCAGGCCCTATCCATGAACTCAGCACTGCCCCACCCACACCCACCACCAGTTCCAGAGCCACTAAGAATATGAAGAAACCTGCGTGCTGAAAAGAAAGTTTTTTTGAGAAAAAAATCTATAGCTAAAAATCTAGCTGCACGAAGGGTGCGCTGACGTCGATATTATAGTCTATATATGGCATACCAAAAGAGGTATGAGGGATGGGTGTGAAATTCCTCATCCTCTGTAGAAAAGTGAGAAGTCTTCAAACAGATGGGTGTTGCGTCAGGTAATTTGTTGTGGGGTTTCTGTATAACATTACTTGCGCGATGTAGGAATTGTGTGACGTCAGGAGTATATTTCTGTAATTATGGTACCCTAATACAAAACAGGTAAGTACTTCTGTGGTTGAATTGTAACAGCTCTATATTAGATTTCACTATCGGGTGTTCGTATTTCTGAAGGTTGGCGATGATTCCCGAAGCACTTACTTTTATTGGGATATCTGTATGTGTCCTCGTCGTCTTAAAATAATTTTCTGCATCATTAATAAAATGTGAACCCATACAAAAAGTTTTAATTAATACTATTGTGTTCGTTTGCTTTCAATAACTTCTAAAAATCCAGAAGAGGACAGAATCAGTGAATTGGCAACAGTAATTCTGTCAGTAGGAAAACTCCAAAGCGTCGATTTCGATGGAAAAGAACGGCAAGAAACTCCATGATCGCTTACAATTAAACGTAAGATTCCGTCTAAAATCATTTAATAACTTGCAGAACATATTGGATTAATTTAATTTTCAACCAATATTTTGTAACCATATTTAGATTTTAAAAGAGTGTCCGTGGAGTTTTTTGCCCGGTCTTCTCCATAGGAACCTACTACGCTTTGGAATGGGCAACTAGCTTCTTCTTTCTGACTGACTGACTCCTTGACAATTCAAAAGTGCCTGTAATTGGTTTGTTTGAAATAAATGGTTTGAGTTTGAGTTTGAAATGTCTAAACTTTGCCTTTTTTTAATTCGCGAACACTTCAATTAACATTTTACTAATCAGTAGATCCAATATTTATTAACAACTAGCTGCACCCGCGGTTTCACCCACATAAGTCTCGATCCCGTGGGAATATCGGGATAACAAGTATTCTATGTCCTAAGCCAGGTCATGGTCTACCCATGTACCAAATTTCATCCAAATCCGTTCAGCCGTTTCAGCGTGAAAGCGTATCAAACAAATAAACTCACTGTTCTTATTTATAATATTCATTAGAATAGGATTCGCAAGTGCAACTTAATTAATAGTTTTAAATTCTTAATTACCTAATCACAAAGTTCTAATTCAATCAATCTTACTACAATATTATTTCGGGTCCTATTTCAAACCCCGCAACACCCCTAGCCTTCCGCCAATCCATACTTATGCAAAACTAACTCTGTCTATCTGTATGTCTGTCTGTCTATTGCCTTTTCACGCCTAAACCAATGAACTGATCGTTATGAAATTTAATAGATAGAACCTTGCGAAGGATAAAGTCTCCGTTTAATCCTGGACCACAGACGAAGTCGCGAGCACCCGCTAGTATTCGTAGTACAGAAAACAAAATGGCGCACTTACCACATAAAGGAGCTTGATATTCTCCCTCAAGGCTCCAATGCAGCCCAAGACATCTGTTACCACCAGGGCTATGCTCAAGGTGAGGAGGAACGACAGCACCCCCCGGGACAAGGCTGTCTGCTGCTCCGGCTCTGACTTCTTCTCCCTCATGTTGATGATGCATATTCCCATCAGGATCAGCCCGAACAACTGGTTGACAGCAAAACTTTTTTAAATATTAAACGCTATAGAAGAAAACTGTACCCTAATTGCGTAATACACGATCAATCAGAATCTGAATCGTTTTGAAACAGATTGCTAACCCATTTCTTCATTAGTTCGAAAAAAAATCGGCTCAACAAGGTGAATAACGCAATGAATGTTGTTGAACTGTCTAAACGTTGCTATAAGATTTTTTTTTAACTGATTGCTATCCTAACAGTTTATTTGATTTAATAATTATATATTTGGCAACCCTGTAAAACAAGCCAAATATTTCACGTTAAGATATTTTGAAAGATCCGTCACGATACGACACTATTTTTCAAATTACGAATATTCAATACCTTGAAATCATTGATTCTAATAGCAAATAAACTGTGTAGATAAGAATGTAAAAACTGCCATAAAAAAATACACTGTCTTTTTACGACTCCGTCACCGAAGAAAGTTACGACGCCATTAGTGGAAAATCAACAGAAAAAGAAACCGGTAAACGACCGGAAACAATATGAACGCACAATAAATAGAAATACTGATAGACAAACTTACAATGCAAATTATATTAAAGAAAGTAATGAAGAACTTCATACAACGAACGCGTCTTGACTTCATGGTGTTAAAACCGATTTCACTCTGTATGTCCTGTATGGTCGGGGTGGACATGGGAAATGAAGGCTTAGTAGGGCTTTAATATCGATCAATGCATTAGACGACCTATAACGGTGATTACTCGGAGCTTAGTGACGAGCGGAGCGGGTAGAAAGATCATTAAACATGCATGGACAAGCTTTTCCACTTACGGTGTTAAATTGGTAGTTTATTTCCTCTATAGCACCAGAAAGACTAAATCTCAAAAAAACAAACAATGTTTGAGATTTAGTCTTTCTGGTTTGTTATTTGCTGGGGAAAACTAACGTAAACATAACATCAAGCCTGGATTCTCTGAAGAGTTAGGCAGAGGTAGGACCTATAGTTATAGTTGCCTCGCCTCTCATATAAGACGTTGTGGGCTCAAATCCGAGCAAGTACCAATGTGACTTTTTCAATTCATATGTATTTTCTGAGTTTATCTTGGACATTACTGACATCGGTGAAGGAAAACATCGTGAGGAAACCTGGACTTATAGTTAATATAAGTCTGAAATTACCAACCCGTCTGGAGCAAGCGTGGTGATCAATGCTCGTGCCTTCTCTGTGTGAGAAGAGGCCTTTATGTGTGCCAGTGGGACAGTAACAGGCTGGTATTATTATACCTATAGTAAATCCACATTTCACTGTATTTTCATACTCAGCAGTAGCCCTTGCGACCACTATAGGAAATAGACAGTCAGAACTTTTTTTTCCTCCTGTCTCTATCTCAATTTATTTGGAGTTGGCAAAGCATCATTATCTTTTTCTCCCATAAATGTACCTATATCAAAGCAAAATGTCTCAGCAGCTTCTCTGGTAAAGTCAATTTCTATTACCTTATTACATTACCTTCCTCTTTCTTATATATTTTCGGTTTCAAGTTTTTATTTTAAGTTTCTAATGTTTCGCTCTCTCTTTTACTCCTCTACAATACCCGCTCCGCTGCCCTTTCCGCTTATACTAACGTCACAATATTTAGAATGTGGGAACCCATATGTCCACTTACCCACACTTCAGGGTCCATCTTCAGCACCAGCCTTTGTTTCTTTACCACCTTACTCATACATTTATGTAGATTCCTATTAGATTGACCTACAGACTATATTCCTTTATTTCAACTACCTCTCTACGTTTGCTAGTTGATTCTTTGTTATGTTTTATCAATGTTACTTTGAGCTTTTCAGTTTGACTTTAAGGTTCAAATTCGTTTGTTACAAAGATTTTATTTATAGGTTTGCGATATATTCGTCCTATAGTTATTAATTGACATGACATATCGACCGGCCCCTGCGAGTATACTTGAATGCACTTTTTCAAATAGGTCAATTTATTACTTCATGAAGTCTTGGACGTGCGTGATTGGCTGTTTATTTCCGGTCCGATCAATAATATGAAATCATAAGGTATTGTTGCGGACTGTCTTCAACTAATTTCATTCCTTTGACAAAGCGATTTACATATTCAAAAGCTTGACAAATGCAGATTTAAGCTTTCTTTGTTAGGGTTTTCTATTTTCAATAAAATCGATGAACCGACGTTTCCCTTGTTCTTTCTTATAAATATTTAATTATCGTGAGGCAACGTATTGTTAAGCGAAATAGCATTTAAAGTATACCTAGAAATGATTTGGGTAGAGAAGCAATCACTAGCACCATAATTGCATAACACACTATCAATCATAATCTGAATAATTTTTAAGGATATTGATCTAATCTGAATCATTTTGAAGGATATTGATCAGACGAATTTTTCAAACATTATGAACAATGTGCAAATCCTTTGCTCATAATCTTTAAAAAAATCGTTTCCAATTTACATCAAAATCCTACGGAACTTAAATGAAATTGAAAGTGTGTTACGCAACGCAATTAAGGTGCGTAATTTTTCCATTATTATATTATAAACATTTTGATTTTCTTATCATTAACACAATAGTACCTTCTCGATCACAAACAGTAGCAAAATAAAATACATACAAAAAATAAATATAACAAACTTCGGCGCATATTCAATTTAATAATTGCATATAATTAGTGGGTAACCGTGTAGCCACACAGCTGCACGCTATTCTTCAGGTGGCCGGATACCCACAGCGAGGACGGTACTAACAGCTAATCAATAGAACATTTAATTTTTAACGACCCTTTCCCCCGCACTCACAGCGACAATTAACGTCAATTAAGTAACTTATGCGATTAACTTGGAATGGCCTACGATGTTTTTTTTTTAGCACTAATAACTACTCATGCTGGTGCAGCATAAGTATCATGCCATTTTGTAAATCGTTGACAGTCGTTACGTGTTGTCAGAAGCCCGAAAGTCTGACGACCAGTTTTACCAAGGACTATCGTATTACTCAGTAACTGGGTGACCTCCAAGTCAGAGAGGCAGTCGCTCCATGTAAACTACAACTACTGTAAACAGCAACATCCGGTTAGACTGGAAGCAGACACGAACATAGTTGGGATAAGATTGGGCAGGTTAATGATGACTAAAGAAACGAATTAAAGCATGTTGCACGCCAGCGATGACCCTGGGTAATATTTTCCCGTTTTGAGTTGACGCACGTGAATCTCGCTGTGAAAGTGGCGTTGCACTTAGCACACCCACGGTCCGGGTAGAAGGACGCCGTACAAATCTGTCACACGTACAATCTGAAACACATTTAAGTCGCCCCGGGTCAATATGACCGAGCGTCATTGGAGCAGGGTTAAGTCAATCAGCCATCATCGACATTCAAACTAAAAAAAAAACAAATCGAACAGTCGCACGACACGTAACTTGGCAAGGTTTTGGCGTAGTGGGAGTAAGTTTGCGCATGTTCATTTAGTGCAAAAAAAAATCCTTTTATTGTTCATCATTAGTCTTTGGTTATGGCTATAATTTATTTTTAAACATGTCTGTTAAATAAAAAATATTAAAACGCATTCACATCTCATCTCCGACTTTTGCCCAGTTACGTGCGTCTGTACTTACTTCATTAGCCTATCGTCATTAACCTATGACCCTTATTAATGATTTAAAAAATAATCCCGGGAAAATGTCTAATTTGCCAAATTTGACACGTTATCTCTATTTATGGAAACTGTCCTTAGACCATAAACGGTCAGCAACTAAAGGCTGATTTAGATTTGTACAAGGCGTACCGATCAATTATATTGCAGAATAAAACGAATTGCACAATGTTTTTGCCGTTTAGGGTTAAGTACCTGGTCGACCGAGCTCTGCTCGGGTGAAAATAGATAACCATATCGTCCAGGTATACCGACGTTTTATCACATTCCCGGGACTGTGAAAAAAGAGAATCCGAATTTTCCCAGATATGAGACCTAGCTAGATTGATTTTTGCCCCCATAAACTCTACATGGCAACATCGAAATCGTTAGACCTGTTTTCGACAACGTAATACAAGTATATATATATATATATATATATATACAAATATTGCTCGTTTAATAGTATAGGATATATACAAATATTGCTCATTTAGTGTAGGCTAATGAAGATTGCGCAATGATTGAACAAAAGTTTGAGTGAGGTTAATTTTGATTGCACCATATTATGTCATTGCACAGCTATTTTTAGTCTGAGTTTAAGTTAACAGTCTTCCTCAATGGTCCTGAATGCAAATGTGAATCACCCAAAACTGCAGTTTCCATGACGCATTAAAAATCCAATTGATGACAATGATTGCGGTTTACTACCTACAAAAAGAATGATTGAGTAAGTAATTACATTGAATTTAAAATAAAAATAAATTATTCAGAAAGTTCAGGTCGGTTAGTCTGCATTTAGGAATGGTTTACGTCCGTCTTCAGTAGATGTGCATGTTAAGGTGTGTCTAAACATTGAGCGGAAATCGTGCGCGGCTGCCGCGCTGTGTTTGGACGACTACCGCGCGCGAACTCTTCTGTCTACCTGCCGCGCACAAACATTCGTCACTAATTGTGTCTGAACGTATTTCTGCGGACGTATTAAAGGCTAGGCAGATTGATATTGTGCGGGGCGTGTCTCGAATGTGCCGCATATAGGGTTACCAGGTGTCAGGCTTAAGTCGGACATGTCCAGATTTTTACAATCGTGTCCGACCAAATATTATAAGTATACAAGTCCTGCCTGTCCGGCTTTTATTAGGCTTTTGGTCAACCCCGCCCCGCCATAAAATACCGAACGAAAGCGCGCGAGCGACTCACGCGGACAAGCATGACTCGCGATAGTAAGAAAAACAGTGTGATTCATAATAACATATTATTAAGAGTAGAGTAAGTCTAAAATGAATAACAGTAATAAATACACAAATAAAAGTATAATTTATTCTTTATTGTAAAAACCAGTGTGTGGCTTTCAGGGCAAAATGTCCGGCTAAATATGAATTTGTGTCCGACTTTTCTATTTTTGGGGCTGGCAACCCTAGCCGGCAGTACTGCCGCGTAAACATTCGTCGGTTTGGTCCTAACTAGAGCGCGGCAGAAATGTGTCCTTCAAACGCCACGTGTTGTTGCCGCGCTCTTGCCGCTCAATGTTTGAACACACCTCTACAGGGTGCATCCATAATGCAGACGCCTGAAGAGCATTATATAGAAGCTCCTTAATATGCTGCCCCTATGTCTGTCTGTCTAGTTAAATGACCTTAAACTTATCACTTTGCATATTTAATTTTGAACTTTTATTTACAAACTATTTTTGTATTATTTTTCAATATTAGAACAACATATATTGTTATATTTTCCAAAAACTGTCTCGTTGGTCTAGAGGTCGCAATTTTATTGAGCATGAGGTCCTGGGTTGGATTCACAGGTCGGTCAGTGTTGGGTTTTTCCTTCAGGAATTACTCACTTCTACTGAGCCTGGTAGAAGTCTGGATTTGTGCCCGGTTGATGGCAATAGGCTTGCCATCTGTTACATGTAACTTAAACATAACTGGCAGAATGAAGGTGCACTTTATGTACACTTCTGTCTAACCCTTCGGGGATAAGAATTACGTTATGTTATTTTCCAAAAACATAGTAATTTTTTTGGTAAATGTTTACATTGTATTTTTGGGTCATCTAAGTATATTTTTACCTGAGCTTACCCCCGTTTTTAAAACCATCATACATCTTTTACCATAACACACCATTTAATCAATAAAGAAAATTAATTTTAAAAAACTGCGAAAACGCATAACAAGCATTATCTATAGAATTTTGGTATTGCAGGCGGGGGGGGGGGGGGGGGGGACAAATGCTTGTTTTTCTCTTTTCAGTTATGCGTTTTTGCAATCAGGTTTTTTTTTTTTTAAATATATTTCTTTATTTCAAGCTTTTTAATTTTTAATACTATATATTTGGAATTGACTCATTACTATCTTTTATTTGATACCAATATTGTTGTATTCATATTTTTAAACCTTTTCCTGCCTTATTTTTGTATTTGCAGATGCAATATATAAATATTATATAGCCTATTTCACTTCCACAATTAAGACGAATCTAACGACACCTCATTTGCTTAAATCTATCAAACCGTTTAGGCGTGCCAAATAAATAGACACAAAAGTCTATTTAAATTCTTGTTTCCAATTGATGTTATTTTCACTTAAACAAACATCAACTTTATAAAAGAGTATATAAAGTTGATTTTAGACTGACTGGTACTGTTAAAAAAGTCATAAAAAATATGAAGTTGTAGCGCAAACTGAACCTTATGTGTAGGCGTTACAGTTGTTTTTCCTAAAACTCGTGTTTGTTTACATTTTTGGCAAATAAATTACGAACGCAGATTACGTACATGAAACTCGTACTGGGACAGTCGGGTAAAAATACGATACATTTAGCAGCAGTGTGATACATAGAGTTCGGTACACTCTCGGTCTGAATGCAATACGCCATAAATTTATTAGCTTACGGGATCGATATTTCTTTGTCACAACTTGCAACTCGCAAACAAAAAAAAAAAAAACGTCTTTCTATAAATAATAGGTAGAAAATGTACTTGCTTCTAAATACTGATTTGCGTTATATTAAAAATATTATAGCTACAACAATTCTTTTAAAATCATCAAATCAAACTAATACTTAGAATGTTGAATAAAAAATAACGATATTGAAACAAAAGAAGGGATTCTACCAATAGGACATGAACTTATCAACAAAAGAAGGAATTCTACCAGGATATGAACTTATCAATAAATGTTCAACAATTAAAACACAATTACGGCAAAACTGAAATTAATAATCAAACTTTTTTAGTACCTATCCTCCTTGCGCCGATCTGACAATATTCAAACTCAAACTCAAAGCATTTATTACATACCATTTCCGGAGTCGGTCATTCAGAAAGATGAAGCTGAAGAACGGGCAAGACACTCCATGGGCTCTCTTTTTTTTACCTATATCAATATTATATTGTTACAAAATATTCGTTACGTCATTAATAATTCTTTGGCCTTTTAATTTGTATTTACTCATAAATTTATTTTAATTGCATTGATATTTATTTTATTCTGATGACTAAAAAAAAACAAGCAATTTTATAAAATATTACATAACATAAAATAAAATTTCACAATAAGTACTGCACTTTTCTGTTGCAGTATTCTGAAATTTTATTAT
This sequence comes from Agrochola lota, assembly GCA_947364205.1. Classification (NCBI taxonomy): domain Eukaryota; kingdom Metazoa; phylum Arthropoda; class Insecta; order Lepidoptera; family Noctuidae; genus Agrochola; species Agrochola lota. The sequence goes on from OX376228.1 coordinate 19,184,828, forward strand.
TTTATTAGATATTTATGTAGATATTTTTTTTTTAATAATTGGTTAATTATGTTGAATTTTTTAATTAACCAATTCAAGATAATTAGCTAATTATTCTTTGTTTTCCACTGAAATCTAAGCTAGATATTTGACAAATACCTAATGAGATTAAATCCATACGTATGCTGGTATCCTATCAGCTGTGGGAAAACGCAGGTGGACTATTAACAAGTGTCTAACAGATGTCTTCTGTTATCGATCATAAGTGTGTCGCCGTACGGAATGCGGCGATTATGTAAAGTATTCATGACTTTCCTTATGGAAAGTGTTATTTGCAATGAATATTAGAATATTATAGAATTTTACGAAATGATAATTTGCGGTAGCGTACCTATCGCTACCGCGAATGGCCATTTCGTAAAATTCTATTATGGTTTTTGAATAATAGAATTTGTACCAAGAATCAAAGCGAAATAAATGAAACACGTTTAGGAATTACAGGAAAATCGTTAAGGAAACCTAGGTTAAAGGAAAATACAATAATATGTAAATGTCTTGTTTGCCGGCACTATATGTAGTGGCATAGCGGGTTGTCTGGCTCCAGTCATCCACAACCTCTCGTCGTGATACAGTCGCATCAACGACAAAGTCAAATCATTTATTAAAAAAAAAACACTTTTGTTCGTCAAAATGTCCAAGGCGTGTGTCTTGGTAATTCTTCTAGTCGGGCTATTCATAACACCGTCCCTCCAATTATCATGCAACGGCTATGATTTCGAATCTAGTCATCATTGTTATGGACAATGCTACGACGCCTGCGTAAAGGGTTATGCAAATGGCTGCTCAATGAACGATTGCTATCCACGTCTGGGAGGATCATGCCAACAATCGCAAGGCTTTCTGAAGGGAGCCTCTGTGTGTAATTGTGAAGGGCCATCGAAACCATGCAGAGGGCAAAACGACGACTGGGACTAGGGGACTAATCATCTGGAGCTGCAGATCCTTGGTTGAAAATCGAAGCTGTGACTGCAATGGGCGTGATAATAAATATAAAAAGAGACTGTGCTCTCTTTTTTGTGAAATTTCTGTTAACTGTGCTTTTGTGTATTTTGTTGAGACCCTACATAAATATTTACTATAAATATTTATTCTTACTTTAAAAAAAATGTGAGTTCATTTGTAGCCGGTGTAACCATTGTTTTTCAGAAATAAACTTAATTAGGTAATTTTGTACTTCAGTACTTTTTTTTAACCACAACGTGGACGCTCTTGGCCTTCATCTCACCTAAGGTAAGGTTAGTGATGATCAGGCCGAAGGTGGAAGCGAGAATTCACCCGGAATCCTCAACCACAGAGGAACTGCCTATCTTACCTCTAACTGCCGCAACTCAACAATGCTGTTGACATTGTTGTTATGGCGACAAACTTAGATAAGATCGTGGTAGCTAGCCAGGCGGACTTAGAACAAGCCCTGCCATCAAACAAACCGAGCAGAAAATTTTGCCCCCGCTGGGAATTGAACCCGGGACCTCGGGGTCTGAGGCAGGTGGTCTTACCACTAGACCACAGATGTTGTTAATATTAGTTGGAGTCAAATGACCCAAGGATCGTGTTCTGAGTGCTTACCAAGTTTTTATTCATAATTTAACTTTGTTTGTGTAACCAATCATCAATATTAGATCCTGGTATCCTAGATACTGTAGATCCCACCACCACCTAAGTATTATAATTTGTATATTATTCTGTTTCATTTTCCCGCTTATGTTTTGGCCAATTCCTAATTGAAAATAATACTGCCCTTAATGTTATACTCTTGAGTGGTCAATTCGGAAGTATGCAACATTAAATTAAGATTATTTTTATTCCAAACGAAAATGACCAAATCATCATCATCGTTTCAGACGAAAGACATCCACTGCTGGACATAGGCCTCGCCCAAGCACCGCTACTTCGACCGGTTCTATGCTTCCCGCATCCAGCGGATTCCTGTTCTGCGAGCAATGTGCCCTTCCCAATTACCAGATATTTTCCCATAATTATATAATACAAACTAGGCAAGTATCTGTGAAAAATAATATATGCAAAATCTCCAACTTTGTGCTGGTTTAAAATGCAATAGCTTTTCATAGTGTTTTTCACTAAATTTTCGAATGCTTTAATAGATAATCCAATATCAGATTCACAAATATTCTGCTTTAAGTGTTCAAAACTGACCACGACACGCCACTTTAGATAACTCCACAGAAAAAGTCAGGAACTGTCTAATCTGGTGAATTTGGGGGGCCAATTCATGTCTACCTTTTGTTGGAATTTATTATAAAATAATAATAACATTCTTTTTATTGGCATAAAAATGTTTACAAACAAAGTGAAGCGCTGACTCCTGCGCTAGGTAAAAACTCCTGTCTTACGGGGGCCAGTGTCTTCTCCAAATCAGTAGGTTCTGCATTTTATGCAATCACATCATTAGAATTTACTAGCCAAACAAAAAATTATAATTAAAATAGCAAAATAGTAGTTACATTCATTATTAAAATAATTATTAAAATAATTATTAAATGTATTATTAAAATAGTTAATAAATACATCATAATAGAAATAATAATAATAATACCAACCTCTTACTGTCCCACTGCAGGGCAAAGACCTCTTCTCATACAGAGAAAACACGAGCATTGATTACCACGCTTGCTCAAGACGGGTTGGCGATTTCAGACTTATATTGACTATAAAAAAGAGAAGCAAAAATTATGATAACAATTGATTGTCGTTCTACATTTGTGTGAGTGTGAAGTGTAAAGAGTGTGTGTGTGTGTTTAATGTGTTTATGTGTGGTGTGTAGATGACGGTTAATGAGAGGGTGTGTACGCGCGTTTTGTTTCAGAAATATTCCTCTCAAAGTTTCGAAAATGTTTCGAGCTGTATGGTTTTTGGCACCGTCATATTGGAACCACGTCTTTTCTAGGTCTAAACTAAAACTAATTGATTTGAATGAAATTTAAATTAAAAAACTTTGAATTAAAAAACTTTACATAGTTGCGATTGCTAGGACCTGTTCTGTAGACTCTTCAAGGCAGAATGGTGTAAAAAGGGCCAAAACTCTATCCTAACTGGTCAAAAAATGTTGTTATTTTTCACAATAGTGAAAATTTTGTTTATGGTCACAGAGGATGTCTTTAAGCATCTTCTGTGATAAAAATTGGATTCGTTCCTCTTACAGATTTGTTGAAAAGAATTGGGTCGTTTTTCAATCCGTTCAGGAACTTTAGGATAAAATTACTGGTTTAATGCGGTAGTCTACATGACCACGACCGTATTTGGCACCAAATCAAAATGGTGGCCAAAAGAAGTTGTGTACATTCGAGTACAGCCTGTATTTTCCACTAGGAATTTTTTAGTACTGTTTTTCTGCAAAATGTTTTTTTGTATTGACTTGTTGACTCATAACAAAATGTTTTTGTAAAATACAAAAAGCTGTCTACTATATTTGAACTTGCATGTCTTTTGCTACGGCACTTGGTTGCTGAAGCTGTGTGTACAATTACAAGAAACAATGGTTATCATTAAGGACAAAAATAAATAACATTATTTAAATGTATAAATAGGTTGTTTTATTATTCCACTTACAAGGAAACGATAAAACTATATATTCTCGTAACAATAATACTTGTTTGTTTTGTCGGGCTACAGGTAAATCACACCTAAAAACATATTTAGGCAATGTACCATAGCTTAAATAGTACTAGTGGTGCCCAGAGGTTGAAATTCGACCATAATTCATTTAAATGTCATGCTTCTATGGTAGCCATCTTGTGTCAAACATGCGTTTGACACAAGATGGCTACCTGACGGGGTGTTTAATGATTTTTTCATTAATTTAATTTATTTCTAATGTATATTATATAAAAATATTCTGCACTCCTTCTCCATATATTGTACACTTTAACTATGCCAAATTTCATACTCCTCCGTCCGCGTAATTTTCGTAAAAAGGGGTACAAAGTTTTTGCTTCACGTATTAATATAATAATTACGTACCAAAATTGTCCATATTTACATACGACACCTGCTCAGAACAACATTGTAACTCATTTTGCTATGTATTCTAACTATACCATAAATGCATTAATTGAAAAAAGGTATCTTTCAGTCCGGAAGTCGTATTCCTACGAGTATTAGAGCGATTTTTGAATGAAAAAAATATCATTGTAATTCGAAATAAATCGGTTGTCTTAAAAATATTGTATTTCAAATAACAAAAAGGTTTTTGCCATCATAATCGATTTAGTAACAATGTAAAAATAAATACCATGTTATTGACTTAAAATTCAAATTTTAATCACAGCGAAATATAAAAAATTAAAAATAAATTGTACTCACACGACCATAACAATAAATACAATCTTGTTGTTTTGAAATAATCAATTATTTAAACATTGTAACTTGACCAAAAACTGGTTTCCGTCTGATGTACGTAAACATGGTTATTTTCTTTTTAAAGAACAAAAAAAATGTATAAACCGTCTACTTTAATACTTATATTGTTTTATTTAAAAGCAATAGGATGATGATCTAACCAAAAAAATGTAATTCACTCTCCTTCAAACCTAGCAAAAGTAGATAAAACGTTGTTCTTATCAGAGTGTCGATATTACGATAAGCTCACTGATTATATTCAGTATTTTTACTAATTTCATAATAATTGAGTATTAGTATTTTTTGTAAAATCTTATTTAAATGATAGACAACAGAAAGTCCAAATAAACGGTATCAATTCACTAGGTTTAAAAGTAAAAACCGGCCAAGTGCGTGTCGGACCACGCACAATGAAGGGTTCCGTAGTTGGGATGAATTTATACCAAGAACAAACTTAACATTGTAGTTGAAAAACATGTTCTCCCATACGGAATGTATGGGAGATCATGTTTTTCAAACCGCAAATTTAAGTTGTTCGATTATTACTCTTTAACCTGTAGAGCCTACTTAGCTCTGATAGTTTTCTTTTCAATTTAGTTATATATACTCTTGCTGTGAATTTTTACACAAGTCCAAGTACAACCATTTAGCTAGAAGGGAGAGGGGACACTTGACTCTAACAAAAAATTTCAGTTAAAAGCTTTATATTTCGCAAACATATCCATAATTCAAAAGTAGTTGTGACAAACTCACAATATTTTTGAAAGACATTTCTAACGATACCCCACAACATGGAGTAGATGAGGAAAAAAAACACATTCCCACTTTACGTGTAGGGCAGGAACCCTAAAAAAAAAAAAACTTGATTTTATTTTACCACTTTGTTTGCATGATTAATATATATACATATGCCAAATAACAGCTTTCTAGTACTAACCGTCTCTGAGCTAAGCCGCGGACAGACAGACGGACAGACAGACAGACAGATAGATAGACGGACAGACAGACAGACAGACGGACATAGCGAAACTATAAGGGTTCCTTGTTTACTACGGAACCTTAAAAATGGGTGGGCCACAAGGCTCGATATTGGGTCCATTCCTCTTTTTAGTTTATATCAATGATCTACTCCATTTATTAAAAAATCTACCACAAATGGTGTTATTTGCTGACGATACTTCCTTAATTTTTAAGGTAGATAGACGTGCTACAAATTTTGACGACGTAAATAACGCCCTACTGCAGGTCCAAAGTTGGTTCACTGCTAATAATTTAGTATTAAATGGGAAAAAAACAAAGTGCATAAAATTTTCTTTACCAAATGTCAAGAGTAGTGATTTCGAGATAGTATTGAATCAAGAGAAACTAGAATTCGTCGATAAAACTGTTTTCCTAGGGATCACGCTCGACTCAAGGTTACAATGGGGTCCTCATTTAACATCTCTTGCTGGACGGCTAAGTTCAGCAGCTTAAGCTGTCAGAAAAATCCGTCAATTTACTGATATAGATACCGGTCTATTTGGTCTATTTTAGTTATTTTCATAGTAACAACGGTATTTTACAGTAAAATACCGTAAGACATGAGTCTTACGGTATTTTACTGTGGGGACGGCGATCAGAGCCATATATTATCTCCACAGGCGTGACTCTCTAAGGAAACTGTTTAATTAAGGATATTAATATCATGCCGGTACCTTGTCAATATATCTATGAAAACATCATGTACGTAAGAAAAAATGTACATCTTTTTAGTAAAAGAGGTGATAGACATAAATATAGTATAGGTTTCAGACTGGCTAAAGTGGACTCATCTTTCATGGGATACTGTTTAAAATGTTACAACAAAATTCCTCCCCACATACTTCAACTGAATGAGACGAAATTCAAATCTTGTATTAAACGCACACTATGCAGGCAGGCATATTATAAATTGGGGGATTACATCGCTGATAAAAATGCTTGGCTCAATGCTGGTCCTGCGCCACAACCACAACTATTTGATTAACATTTGAAAATACAGTTGGAGCTGCCGAAGAGTTTAAGACCATTTTTGCATTGTATAAAATCAATTTCCTTTGTATTATATAATTTCAGAGCACTGGTGTGAGTACTATGTACTAAAGAGCTAACATTTACCGGGTAATACGTCTTTTATTGACTTGAATGTGCCCTGGCGGCTGTGAGTATGTCATGCTCACTCTGATGTCTCGCTGATGGTGGCGCGTGTGTAGGATCATTTAGCTCCCTTCTAAATGGTGCTAATCCATGCGTCATGTTCGTGAACGGGTGCCGTCATTTGGGACTGGTCAACTCTTATCTGCCTTGGCTGATTTAAATTTTTGAATTGTCCTTTGTTTTATCTTTTTATTACGGACGCTTCTAACGCGCACGTCTTTCTACATTGTTCTCACATGTTTAATTTCAACATGAATGATGTAACCAATATTTTGTAACAATTTATTTAAAAGAGTGTCCGTGGAGTTTCTTGTCCGTTCTTCTCCATAGGTACCTACTACGATTTGGAATGGGCAACTAGCTTCATATTTCTGACTGACCGATTCCTTGACAATTCAAAAGTGCCTGTAAATGGTTTAATTGAAATAAATGCTTTGAGTTTGAGTTTTGATTTTGATTGGGTATTTATAGATAATATACTTACTAGTACATAAATGTGAAATGAAATGATAAAACAAATCAAATGTATTTAAAAAACATACTGGCAAAAAAAATATTTTCAACCTTGATTTGTAATTTAATTTAGAAGAACAGCAATTAGAAAATACATTGAAATTGCTGTTAATATTGACATGTATTAATGATTCTAATGATTATAATTTTGTAAATAAATATTTGTTATGGTCGCGAATCATATTTTGATCAAGACACAATCTGACAACGGCCTGCAATTTGCAAAAAACGTAAGAAAATTTGAATGTCGTGGGCTACCTTAAGCTGCGTCCAGATATGTATGTTCTTTTGTCCGTACCGTACCTCCGTTTCGTATCAGCATCGCGATCCAAGAGCACTAGTTTGGATGCTCGACGGTGAGACGCCGTATACACGGCTACACATCAATCTATACATTTCCAGTTTATGCTGGTATCGCAGGATTCCCGTACAATACGAAGTCAGTTTATACTGAAATGTATAGCTTGATGTATACCACCGTACCGTACCGAACGGGCTTCCAAACTAGCGTTGTTCGATCGCGACGCTGATACGAAACGGAGATACCGTACGGACAAAAGAACATAATTATCTGGACGCAGCTTTAGCGCATCCCCCTTAAAGCTTTGATTTCGTAGGAAAGCGGTTCCGTCAGTCAACGTCAAAATGTCAGATTTTCACCTGCTGATATTAAAGTGTCAAAAAAGCTCTTTATTTGAACAGCCGTTCTTGTGTGACCGTTCACCGCTTTGTTTGGAAAAGCAAAGCTTTAGAGCGAGCGACGAGTCACCGTGACGCAACTTGCTGATCGACAGACGGAAACAAGTGAATCACGCGCATGTCGTTTGACGCAATTCGCATCGCTGAAGGCCGTAAGTTGGTTCCTTAACCACCAGGAACTGACTCTGTCAAAGGATTATAGGAAAGGTGTAATGGGATTTCCATTGTCAATAGAGAAAACGTAAAACAACGTCAACAACGAAAAAACCTCTGACTAGCAAGACAGAACATGACCCATGTACAGTCAACCGTACGTTATGGTAACAAATCGACATTTATTCATTTTTTATTTAATAAATTGTACATAAGCTCAGGCTGGAACACAAGCTTGGCGTTCTTTATAATTCAAAATCTGGCTGTGAGTCAGCAATTATGGACATCAAAAATGCCAAAAATTCAGCTCTTCCTAGCGATTTAGCTGGAACTGACAGAACAAACTCCCCAGCAGCAATCCTTCCATCCCATCCGACTCTTACTTACACGCTCTAAAAGTTATTGTAGGAAGATACAACCCTTCCAATCCATCTGATCTTTACTTAATCAATCTTCCTAGCCTTTTCCCAACTATGTTGGGGTCGGTTTCCAGTCTAACCGGATGCATCTGAGTACCAGCATTTTACATGGAGCGGCTGCCAATCTGACCTCCACAACTCAGTTACTGGGTAACACAATACCCCTTGGTAAGACTGGTTGTCGGACTTTCGGGCTTCTGACGACCCGTAACGACTGTCAAAGATCCACGAATGACAGCCGGGACCAACGGCTTAACGTGCTTTCCGAGGCACGGAGGAGTCTGGTTATGTAAAGATGGTCACCCATCCTCAGACCAACCGGCAAGCATAGCTTAACCTGCTGTTATTACTTAGCCACGAGTTCCTCCAACGAAAACAATAACCAAATGTAAAATATTTCTTTGTGATTGAAATATTTTATGATTCACAAATTAACACTATTATCTACCGATATTGTTGTTAGGTTTTTCCTGACATCTAGAATATACTTGTTTTCTTGTACACTGACCGACTTTACTCTGGCGACCTCTAGGGTGTTATGTTATAATCAAGTTAAATTTAGATGTTATGTTTTGTTTATTCTATTGTGAATTTATTTTATAATAGTATATTTGTACTTAACTACCGCATTAGGGCAACCGGTAAAGATAGATTTGAGGATGGTATAATAAATAAATAAATCTCACGATACCTAATCAGATTGAAAGACCTTTATGTATTTTACGAACGTAAGACACAACGTAGTACGTAAGAACATTTGCACCTAGGAAATGGAATAAATGGACATATCCCTTTTTTGGACGTCAAACGCGAATTATCGACAATAGGTTACGATTTAAGCAGACCAGCGCGACTTGTCGCGCGACGCGATACGAACAATACAATTTCTAAGAAAACTTCACAGTATAACAATAACCGGTGTCGCGTCGCGAGACAAGTCGCGCTAGTCTGCACAAGCCTTTAGGAATAGAAAATTAATATGTAACCTGTGTAATTATTATTATTTAAAGGGGAAATCCCTTTTCGAAGAAACGAAAAATGTACATGATATTCATCCATATTTTTTTTATTTTCGTCCAAATGACTCATCCTGTTTTAAGAAGTTTAGCAATACCTACAATAAAAAACAACATTTATAAAGACAATTTATTTAATTGGGTAGAACAGAAGGAAACATGGCAGATACCATCGTCAGTGCCACAACACAAGAACTTATAAAAGTAGAAAACCAAGGCCGTCTTATCCTAGTTAACAATTTCTACTGAGATTCTGAAGAAGCACGAATTAAAGACCTTCCTACGAAATACTTTCTTCTTAATAATCCCATACGGTATAATAATAGTTGCCATATGTTGTACGGAGAAGAACACAGATGTTCGCTTGTTATATTATTGCATTATTTCTTGTTGTATTCAATCGTAAGTATGGAAATCTCAAAGCTTGTTAGTAATAAGGAATGTAATAATATTATTCCACAGAAAGATATATACAGTCTAACAGATGTAGCCCGCGGAGTAATGACGGAAGTTCAAAATAAAAACTGCTTTTAGCTGATAAAACATATGTAAGCAGCGCTATTTAATGACCAGAAGTTAAGCTTCAGTAGTAATTTGATTAAAATGTACATTTCTCCAGCCATTATTTCTCGAAAACATGTTAGACATACATTGATAAAAAACTCCCTATGCGATTCCAATGACTCCGCAAGCCACATGTTCTCCAGCGTTTCCTGTTATCTTGGAGTCGGGGTGCTCAGTTTTGCCGTGGTCATCTTTGCCTGAATATAGGACCAGTGCCCTGCCGAGGATGTTGTGCTCGCCGTTCAACTTGATCTTATGGTCAACGAAGTCAACTTTGGCGATTTTGTTGTCGCCAAACTTGATATTGCCGAGGTCACCGACATGGCCGTCGTCGTCATGGGGATGGCCGTGGGGATTCTGGAGATTGAAGGTTTAATATTAATCTCTTAATTTTATAATCTTAATGCATTTTTATCAGTCAGGACTACTTTTCGGCAATTCATCCAAATAATACATTCAAAGCCCACTTGAACAAGAGGTGCAGTACGCGGCCGTTGATAAGGTGACATGTAGTATTAATACAGACGATGTTCCAAAACGTTTTCTTAAACTTCGTGTGCCATATCAACAGCTGTGTTCAGTATTTCTTTGATAGACAATTTGACTAGTGACAATAATAATAAAAAAGAGAAAAATAACACTTACTCCATGAGGGTTGAAGTGTCCGCCGGTGGAACCGCAGCCCTTACTGAGGTCTCCGGTCTCGTGGATGTTGAAACCGTATTCGCCGGCCGGCATGCCGTTCACGGTGCCGGTGATGTGCAGCTTGCCGTCGTCTTGCCGGGTGAAGGTGACGACGCCCGTCACGCCGTCACCGACCAAACGGACGACCGCACGCTTTACCTGCTGAAGTACGGTAAGATTATGGTCAGTAAGAGGAATGATGATGAAATGATATTTCTACTTGAAAGGCAGATCAATATTTTTGCAGGTTATTCATAAATAAAATAGATGGCGTATGTTTAAAAAATAATGAATGTTGTCATAGACAGTTTTTATATAACAGCGATATAGAGATGCTAGGCCGAGCTGAACTGAATTTAATATGGACTGGAAAATTATCCAGAGCATAAGAACAGAAGATTTTTTTAAATATTTTTGTAAACTTAAGATTTTAAAGAAATGCTTACTTGTTCCTCATTAGCAGGCGCGGCTGACGCCAACGCAACGGCCGCAGCCACAAACAGGAATGTCTTGAACATCTTCAATTAATCTGAAAAAAATTGAGCAAAAACTCTTTTAAGCAAACCTTTTTCCTCAAAGCCAAAAATAATACAAATATGGCAAACATGATTTGTTCATTTTATGGTAATTTTTGTTTCGTTTTTCAAACATAAAAGTTTTTTAATTTAGGAATAAATTAAAGTACCTAAGTTTTTTTGCATATTGCATAATGACATTTAGCTAACTTATCCTGTTCACCTGCACGTAAAATGGCTAACGAAAAAACTGTGTTTATATTTTTATTTTCCTTATCGGTCATAAGTATAGGTTATTTTATCAATATGGTGTCTACCTAAGTACTTTGTTTTTTAAATAATGTACCTATTATATTTGAATAAAGAATGATGGCACGTTCTGGAACTTTGCGTTTGGGTTTTGTGGTCCTAATTTTTTTTTCATTAAAAATTTATCTACTAAAATTCTTGCAAAATAGGTCACTATACAGCATGTACCTATCTGAAAGTTGAAGTCATATTTAAGGGTGTGGTACAGACATTCAAACTGAACAAATTTCTCCATGGGACCAACAACGTAATCGCAAAAAAAATATCAGCTGTCCCATACATTTGGCTCGACTAGTTATTGCAGTTTTGTATGGGACAGCAGATTTTTTTTTTGTTGCGAAAGTTGTTAATTTTGATGGTCTGTACCACACTTTTCTGATACAGGCTGTCTAGGTACGTAAATTGCATACCTTCTACTGGAACAGTTTTTATCTTAGCACTTAACAATGGTACAAAATATCAAAGCAAAAATGTTTGGAATAATTTTACAAAAAGATAGAAAAACTTGACGATTAATGAATCATAATAAAGGTTCTGCGCACATACATATTGAATGGCTGTTAAATATTTTTAGATACATATTATCAGAAAATTAAATTCGCTCTTCGTGTTTGTCTGTATGACTGCGTTGTTCTTCTAAACTGTGCAACGGGTTTTGATGCCGTTTTGATGCCGTTTTGATGCCGTTTTCAACATCATTTAGAGAATTTATTCCAGAAGGTTTACGTCACATTATTATTAAACTTAAAAATAAATTCTCGACGTAAGTATGCCAAGTAGCCTAGCACTTTATTAAAAGCTATTCAAATGCAATCTTCCAAAAACAATGTATTTTCATGAGAAAATGGACTACATAACTTAGTTATAGGTATAACTAAGTTAAGTAGTACATTTTCTCATAAATGCAATGAATTAGACACGGCATTTACTCTTCACTGAAATGCGTGTAGTTTGTGTTTATTTATTTATTCAAACTCAAACTCAAAGCATTTATTTCAAATAAACCAATTACAGGTAATTTTGAATTGTCAAGGGGTCGGTCAGTCAGAAATATGAAGCTATTCCAACGCGTAGTAGGTTCCTATAGACAACTTTTGCAACTGTCATGCAAAAATGTAGCCAGAGCCGAATCCCCAGTCTGTCGTACCCTAAAGATGCTGAATGCTCATCTGATTGCTAACCCTGAATGTGATGTGTTTGCGGATGAATGGAGTAAAATTATGCGTATATATCTGGTGTTGTGTGAGAGAAAGTATGCTAGGGAGTCCCCTGTTCCATGTTAGTTTTAAATTAAATTATTGTCAACGTTGTAATTCTTTCTATGTTAATTAAAGTAATTGGTGTTGTACCGTTTTAATTAACTATAAATACATAAATAGAGAAGAACGGGCAAGAAACTCCACGGACTGCTAACATGTAAAACACTGGTTAGTAGACATGCATTAAAATTTCATGACACAGTATTAAGACATGCACCCTGTAAGAGCACTGCAAATGTTTCATATCAAATGATTAAATTACATAGTATAATATTGATTCTAATTATTACAATAAATAACATTTTAATAAAAAATCGTTATTTAATTATTACATTTTATTTCAAATAAATCATTATTATTAATTATTTCATCCATTTTAGTCTTTATTTAAAGTTTTAGTCACAGAAATTGTTTTTATCTCGAATCGACAATGAGAATGACTCATTTTGCGGTAATATTAGCTAGTCAGCAAGGTGATAGGAAGTAGGGCCACAGAGTTCCTTCTACGTATACTCGATGTAAGGGGTATCGACGGGCAAAATCTCTATGAAAATAAAAAACGAGCGAGCCTTACAGTAGTCACATAAGATGTGTAACGTCTGGCATCTTAGGTGACAATACCAACCTCTCGGAAAACGGGTTGGTACCATCTGGCGGCCAACTCTAGCACGCGTGCGCTCATTGGTCAAGTCAAATAGCGCGCGCTTTCGCGGCTTCCGGCACGAAATCACTCCCACAGATTGCAGGAAAGCGAGAGGAAAGGTGTTAAACATCAAAAAGAAAAAATCGGGTCTAGAATCATGTGCTAAAATTCATAGTAACAGTTTTCGCGTCGATGTCTTTTACAGCCTGTATATAGGGAAAGTAGTGGGCTAGCAGCCCAAGATGCACCAGATATACGGTGGGGGCAATTTTTTTGAAAGAACAAAGAAAAGAAAGAAAATACATTTATTTAGCACAGACCAAAAAGCACACAATTTAATTATCTACAGCAGATTCAAATAAAAAGTTTAAATTGCGATGTAAGAAATTAGCAGTGGAGTGTGTGAGGGCTGCGCCAAAAACGTGTTATGGGAGTTAAGTATACAGGGTTAAAAAAAATGGAATGTAGAAACCGAGAAATAGACAGTATTACGAAACTATTTTCCTTTGACTAGCTACTAAAGAGAGAAGGGTGTCTTTGCGCTACAGTGGGACAGTACACACTAGTTAGATACATAGATAGCTACTTACTCTAATCCTAACTATGTAATATTATAAATGCGAAAATGAGTTACGCTCGCTCGAGCTAAAACGGCTGAACAGATTTTGATGAAATTCAGCACAGGGATGGACCCTGACCTAGAGAAGGACTTAGGCTAATTTTCATCCTGGATCGCAGACGTTAGCTACATAAAATTTCGTTACAGCTACATAACATTTTGTTATAATTTCGTATCTTCTGATCATCATCAGCATCATTTTCGATGTGGCCGTACCACTTTGTTTTTTTAAAACCGTCTTTATTTTAATTAAAACAGCTGATAATATAAAAGCTACTCAAATACTATTAGTTTTAAAATCACAAGAAATGACTATACAATTTATGTATCAATATAAACTTCATTCTAGAACATTATTATTTTTCAACGCAGAATCACAACAACTAAAGATTGAGAAGTCACGTACTTCGTTTAATATTCGCAACAATCAAAACAGCTGATAATATGTTACACATTTAGAGAATATTATCAATATTGAAGAAGGCAAGTTAAAAGTTTACAAACAAACAACTTACCTGGGCGAAGAGAAGCTGTGAATGGATCAGCTCGCTCTGTGCAGAGGACTATAGTGTTGAGACACATCATCCTCGATATATACTCTACCTGCTCAGCCACTAGAGCAGCGAAACCAGCAGAAGTTCCACTTTAAACTAGCTTCGTGGTCGATGAAACAAATCTACGAAGAAAGGGTTGGAATAATGTAATGTTTGGTTAGTGCTAAATTGACTTTTAATATACATCATTTGATCTAATAAAATCAAAATCAATCTGCCTAGCCTTTTCCCAACTATGTTGGGGTCAGCTTCCAGTCTAACCGGCTGCAGCTGAATACCGGTATTTTACATGGAGCGACTGCCTATCTGACGTCCACAACCCAGTAACTGGGTAATACGATACCCTTTGGTAAGACTGGTGTCAGACTTTCGGGCTTCTGACGACTCCTAACGACTGTCGAAGATCCACGAATTACAGCCGGGACCAACGGCTTAACATGCTTTCCGAGGCACGGAGGAGTCTGGTTATGTAAAGATGGTCACTCATCCTCAGACCAACCCCGGCAAGCGTAGCTTAACCTGATGGATCGACCCATGCGGCTGTTATTACTTACCCACAAGCTCCTCTGATCTGATCTAATAAAATAATAAAGCATAATCATAATTATCTTAGTTGCACAGTAAGAAAAAAAATCTAAACGTTTTAAAACTAAAGTGAGCAAAGTCAAAGTCAATGTCATCAAGGAATCTGCAACAAACCCTAGAAAACAACCCAATCTAAGAAAGAAAAACAAATAAACATCTGAATTGAGAAACTCCTCCTTTTTTAGAAGTCGGTAAAAAAAATTGGATAAATAATTTCAAATGAGTCATTTGTATATGAGCTTAAAGTAGCTAAGACTAAAATACTCTAAACGTCGACATACACTTTGAATGTTTTAAGTCATTTTTTTGTTTGTTTATCTTTTGTATTTTTTTGCATAGTTAGGTATCTAGTTAGGTATCTACAGGAAAAAAATGATTTACTTTGTTTATGGACTTCCCCTCATACCAACGAACAGTACCTAAACTTCTGCTAAACAAGGAAAAATAAGTAGGTACTAAGTAATGTACCTACTTATTTAATGCAATTTTCCTGGTATTATTCATCAATATTACCATTTTCTCTATATGTAATGATTTATGAAGATAAAGTTTCGAAGCTCGACAGCTCACTTACACGGAATGCTCACATTGAACACATTAAAAGCAAGCTCTCAGCACTTGCCGGGTCACTGCGTAACATAGTTTGTTGCATCCCATCAAAATTTCGGTACACCATCTATAATTCCCTAGTGAAGCCGCATCTACTTTATTTGATCGAAATTTGGGGCAGTGCTGCAAAAACAAAATTGTCCGAACTTCAAATTACTCAAAATAAACTCATAAAAATAGTCTTCAACTATCCATATTTATCATCAACCAGTAAAATTTATACAGATACAAAAATAATGAATATCAAACAACTATACTTACAATACATGTAATATCATCAGAAAAAATCTTACCAAGAGTATTCACACGAACATAACACTCACCCAATATAAACAAGTCAGTCAACGTAGCACAAGGAGAGCTAGCTTGTTAGTTTTACCCAAAACTAGAACTAACTATGGCAAAAAAATGCATACTTTTAAAGGAGCACAAATTTATAATACAATACCCTCTAGCATAAGAAATCTAAACTCGTTCAATGCATTTAAAACTCAACTTGGTCAGTATATAATTGCGGATCGATCACTTCTGGAGAAATAAAAGCATTGGATGGGTATCTAGTTTGTAACTAGACTATACTGGCGTACTCAAGTCGCTAGGGTAAGCCAGAAGGTTACTGGAACGCTGCGGGCTCTGTATCGATTGAAAAATTTATTACCTACAAGTACGAAGACAATGCTTGTGCAGTCCTTAATCTTCCCTATCATCGATTATGGTGATTATGGACAAACTTGACCGTCTTCTTAATAACTACATTCGATTCGTTTTCAATCTGCGTAAATATGATCATGTTTCTGCGCATCGGTCGCTTCTAAAGTGGTTGCCCATACGCCAGCGCAGAGAGCAAAGGGCGCTGACCACCTTGTTTTCATTCATTGAATCTACCTCTTCCCCAAGTTATCTAGCCCCCCACTTTCAGTACATTTGTGCCAACCACAATAGAAATCTTCGTTCATCTCACAACCGCCTTCTTCAATGTCCCACTCACCGCACAGACTTCATTCACTCTTCCTTCTTCATTCAACCTATCTCTCTGTGGAATGCGCTCCCTCAGGAAATCAGGATGGCGACCAACCGATTATCTTTTAAAGTTAAAGTTCGCGAGCACATTCGCAAGAAGCTGGCAGTATCATCAAAACGACAATGTTTTCCCATTGATTGTCTTAGTTGTTTTAGTATATTTATTTGTACTTATATTTATATTAATTAGGTATATATATTATATATATAGTTTTAATAGGTATATGTATATCTTTATATTTAAATAAATATTTATTCCTCAATTCTCGCTATTGCACCTACTACTGTTTGTCTCTGCATCACCCATAGGTTGACTGGTAGAAAATACCTATGGCATGAAGTCCGCCTCTGTAAATTTGTGCTTGAAGTATTAAATAAATAAATAACTGATGACGACGAACTTTGTGTAATTTATGTATATTTTAGTATTGTTCTCAAGTAAATAATATGTTTATGTATTTATTGAGAATAAAGTTTCTTTAAACATAAATTTAAAAAAAAAATTGTTCTACCTGACATACATAGTTGAACTGGAAGTGTTAGGGAAGTTGGCTAGGAGTAGCATTAGGTAGGTACAAGTAGTTTCTGAAAAGTAACAAAGGTCATACAATATGTAAAAAAATCCCTGTCCGATCCGAAAGCGAGTACTGCAATAACATTACCAAAAAATATTTTTTTTTAATATTAAAATTGAAAATAACAAGTTATCGCTATTTTTAAAATTCACATTTTTTAAACCAAAATTCATACATACATATACATTTCAGCATGAATGCCAGACAGATGCTGTCTGACGCTGGTTATCTAATGATCCTTTAGGGACAATTGACGTGAAGTACAAACAGTTTCAAAATACCGTATACATGTCTTAATTTTTATACTTCTAAATAAATAAACTAGTAATCAAATATAATAACAAAAAAACAAAAAATACGAAAACAACAATAATTGTCCCAGCAAAACCTGTTCTTAGCGATTAGCCAGATTTATCCGTGCACGGTGCACTCACAAAGTGCTACAGGTCGCCGACCTCAGCGGACAGATACACCGACAGTTATTTAGTTTTACGACGAAAGAAAAATACTGTGTATTTTATCTTATTTTTTCCAATTTGCCCCCGAAAAGACACCCCTATATTCGAAATTCATTTATTTACGGTACACGTCTCCGTACACAGAAATTTATAAATGTGTGCCAAATTTCAACTAAATTGATCCAGTAGATTCGAAGCAAATTGGCTGTGACAGACGAACAGCCAGTCAGCCAGCCAGGCATACAGACAGATACAGGAGTGATCCTATAAGGGTTACGTTTTTTCATTCAGACGTACGGAACCCTAAAATCAGAAAAACAAAGTTAGAAAAAGAAATATATCATTATCAGGTCATCGTTAACTACAAAGTCAAAGTCAAAGTCAAATCATTTATTTCAAATAGGCCCTTTTAAGGCACTTTTGAACGACAAAATATACAAAAAATTGAATTGATTCTAGTCGCCCCTTCCACAAGGTAGTTTTTTTTTTAATGTTTTATAATATTATTTATAGGTACATAAGTAAATAATTCTATGTGAAGACGATGCACCTAGAATTTTTTTGTTTTTTTGTTATTATATTTGATTACTAGTTTATTTATTTAGAAGTATAAAAATTAAGACATGTATACGGTATGTTGAAAGTATTTGTACTCCACGTCAATTGTCCCTAAAGGATCATTAGAAAACCAGCGTCAGACAGCATCTGTCTGGCATTAATGCTGAAATGTATATGTATGTATGAATTTTGGTTTAAAAAATGTGAATTTTAAAAATAGCGATAACTTTTTATTTTCAATGATAATATAAAAAAATATTATTTTTTGGTAATGTTATTGCAGTACTCGCTTTCGGATCGGACAGGGATTTTTTTACATATTGTATGACCTTTGTTACTTTTCAGAAACTACTTGTACCTACCTAATGCTACTCCTAGCCAACTTCCCTAACACTTCCAGTTCAACTATGTATGTCAGGTAGACCAATATTTTTTTTAAATTTAGGTTTAAAGAAACTTTATTCTCAATAAAGACATAAACTAACGCTCCGTGTAGATCACACCTTAGATCCCTCCTTAAATCTCATCCTCATAAGACAAGCTACTATTCTTATTCCTTCTCTGTGCACGCAGTAAGACTGTGGAACTCACTTCCGCCTAGCATTCGTGATTTAAAAACTGTTTCACAATTTAAATATCGAGTAAAAGAGCATTATCTTTCCTCTCTACTGTGAGTATTTATATACCTATAATATGTATGTTTATTTATTTAAGCTTTATGTATTTATTTAAGTATATGTTAATTTATTACGTTATACGTGTAGGTATATTTGATATGTTTTAGTATAAGACTTCGCAAATTCATATTTTTCTCTTTTTGTTCTCACACACTATTGTCTACATTTCTTTCTCATTTCTCCTTTCGCAGGTCTGCTGGAAAAAATTTCTTAAGAAATAAGCAGTACCTTTGTACTCAAATTATAATTATGTCGTATCTGTATGTATTTTACTGTGTGTACATAAATAATAAAATAAATAAATAAATAAAAAATAAATAAACATATCATTTAATTGAGAACAATACTAAAACATACATAAATTACACAAAATTCGTCGTTATCAGTTATTTAATATTTCAAGCACAAATGTACAGAGGCGGACTTCATGCCATAGGCATTTTCTACCAGTCAACCTATGGGTGATGCAGAGAAAAACAGTAGTAGGCGCAATAGCGAGAATTGAGGAATACATATTTATTTAAATATAAAGATATACATATACCTATTAAAACTATATATACTATATATATATATATATAATTGGAAGCTCGCGCTTAATGGGTAGGGTGGCACTTAGTTCTTTTCCTCCTCTTATTTTTAATGGTACCGTCATACCCTTATTAGTATGACGGCAAATCGAGGTCTTTCACCGTAGGGGTAATCCCCTATTTTCCCCTATTTTTCGGTTAGCATCTTGACTCGACACTTCGCTGGCAACGCCAGGTTTCTACTGTTAGTCAAAGGGTCAACGGTACTCTGCGATCCCTGTATCGTCTGAGAAACGTTTTGCCCGTTAAGTCGAAAACTATGCTTGTGCAGACTTTGATTTTCCTTATCATCGACTATGGTGACGTGTGCTACTTTGACTTGGATGGATGTTAGCAGTAAGGTGTACTACCCCTTCATCCTATACTATTATATGAGCAATATTTGTATATATGTCGTGGCCAGATCTTAGGATTGATCATTTCATGAAATGGCCATTTCGTTTAAACGTCAACATTTAATGATATGTCAGTCGACGTTTGGCCAGATTTGTAACACGTTCTCGAAAACGGCTCTAACGATTTCTATTAAAGTTGCAATATGGGGTTTACGGGGGCGAAAAATCGAAGAAAAAGCGTGAGGGCGCGAAATTTGCCTCTCCCTCACGCGTTCCGCCTCCTCCTTCGCGAGCATTACTGCTTCGCAGAAGGAGGTGACGGCCTCCCATGCACTCTCGCTCCGAACCATGACCTGAACCAGATCGCCGCCGTCGATCGCCTCCGTGAGGACACGGCGGTGCTCTGCCCAAGCCGGGCAGACCTCAACCGTATGCTCCATCGTGACACCCGGGCGTTTCCTCCGGCCTTATGCGGAACAGGAACCTCCCAAAACAACCGTGTCCAGTGAAGACCTGCGTCAGGCGGAAGGTGAGGACGCCGTGGCGCCTCACTACCCACAGTGGGATGCTGTGCTCACGTTATGACCATTCTGTGATATCTTAACAAAACCACAATGTATGTAATATGTTACTATTTACTAATAATAAAATTGTAATTATGGCCACACTATTGAATTAGGAAATCCCTATAATGATAGTGATGATGAGTTAATAAATAAATAAATCTTAGTGTGGCTCCAATTTAGTTTTGTTGAGCCGCCGCCGCCGCCGCGCCGCCGCCGGTTCCGTTTTTAGACGGCATATTTTATGAATATGATGGACCAATAAAACTATTTCATTCCTATATTCAAGCATTTTTATTTTCTACTTCATATAGGTACCTACATTTATGTAATATTATTTATTTGGAATCATTCATTGGTTAAGTGGAACTATTTTCTATTTCATAATTAAGTGAATTCAAATCATATTGTTGTAAAGGATTGCTTTTTATGGTGGAAGGTTTGTTACAAAACTAACCTCAAAACTGAACAGATAATCAAAGAACAGCACAACCCCATATAATAAATGGATAATTATTATTTTCTTTGAAAGTACGACATCACGCCTCTTTTACATCCAATTTAAGGCTCGTGCAGACTGCGCAACTTGTTGCGCGACGCGACACCGGTAACTGTTATACCGTGAAGTTTTCTTAGAAATAGTTTTGTTAGTGTCGCGTCGCGCCGGTCTGCACGACACTTTATACTATCATACACAATTTTTTGATGCGCAACGGTGGTCCATAGAAAAATGGGCACTTTCCTTTCTTTGTATCGCTCGTCGATATACTGAACATAATTTTTTTTTGTATAAATACAAAAGATATGTCGAATTTGAATTGGCGTGTATTTTGCTTGAGCAGGTACCTAAGTAGTTGATGAAGCTGCGTATACATTTACAAACAATAATGGTTATCATCAAGGACAAAATAAAATATCGCCATTTAAATGCATAAATAGGTAGTTTTATTACTCATCTTATATGTTTATGACATAAATATATTTTCATAACAATAATAGTTACCTACTTGTCTGTTTTTTTTTTTCGAGGTGCAGGTAAAGTTGGGTACTGGTAAACAACACCTAAGTACATATTTAAACGTATAGCTAATATAATATACAATAAATATTAAGTACACACGTTGTCCATAATTTACTCGTATATATTATTCTGTTCAATATATCTTGCTTAGTTTCATAATAATTAACTTAGCCTAACTTAGCACTTGAGCAAAACTAAGTTTAAGATTTTCGATATACTTAAATGTCAAATGACAAACTATTTAGAAATAAAAATAAGAAAATACTAAAAAGAAACAATCATGATTTGTAATTTAATTTAGAAGAACAGCGATTAGAGAATACATTGAAATTGCTATTAAAATATTGCTGGTAGAGGCTGAAGCGGCATTGGTCTTTGAAGGGTCTTCTTCGCTGCAATACAAACAAATTGGTAATTAAAAACAAATAATTATCGTGTTTAATATTTAAGTGATTTATGTTCCCCAGTCACACTTATACGAGCTACACGCTCAAGCGACACGCGTCTTGTGACAGCGAATGCGGAGAAGTCAAAAGAAAAAAGTTGTTTAGAGCGTGGCACGGTTCACCGTGACGTGACTTGCGGAGCGACACGGTGACGGACGAAAACAGATGAAGTGCGCGTGTCGCTAGACGCAAGTCGTATCGCTCAAGCATGTGAACTGGTTTCCAGCTATCCACAACAGTTCGACAGGCTTCCGAATTGAAAATGTTCGGGTTTTGGATTTGTGAACAGCGTTAGAGGACTCTGTCGATAACATTGATTGACGTGCGATTCGGCACGGAAGCGTATCAAATGATTGTGAATGGCTATGCAGGAAAACTAGACAACTGTCAGAGGGTCGGTTGAAGGAAAGGTGTACTGGGATTTCCATAGTTAATAGAAAAAACGTAAAACGACTTCAACAACGGAAAATAACATCAAACTAGCTTAAGAAAGAGAGTACATGACCCATGTACAGTCACAAGCACTAATATGTGTACACGTAGCAATATTCAGAAGCGATTTTCTCATGGAATAACGATTGCAACTCAAGGATAAGACGTATTTCATAATAGTATGTTCGTAACAACATAAATAACTATCAATACAGTAGGAGATACCCACATACCGCAGTGTCTCAAGACGAAAGTCTTTGACCAGTGCGTTTTGCCAGTGATGACCTACGACACTGAAACTTGGTCACTCACAATGGGCCTAATTAGAAGGCTAAAAGACACCCAAAGAGCAATGCGCAATGAGCTATGGTTGCAGTTCAGAAATGAAGAGATCCGCAGGAGAACCAAGGTAGCATAACATAGCCCGAAGAATTGCTTAACTTAACTGGCAGTGGTCAGGGCACGCTGCTTTCAGAACAGATGGCCGATGGCGCCGAAAGGTTCTGGAGTAGCGGCCGTATTTTAGAAGACATGGTGTTGGAAGGAAGGCCTCCCACACGGTGGACCGATGTCGCTGTGAAGGCCGCAGGAATCCGCTGGATGCGGGAAGCATAGAACCGGTCGAAGTGGCGGTGCTTGGGGAGGGCTATGCCCAGCAGTGGACGTCTTTCGGTTGAAATTATGATGATGATAACAGGAGGAGAAAATCACTTTTTAAAGTTACTAATTGTATACATATTGGTACTCGTGGCTATTCTTAGTACAGTCATAGTAACAAATTGGCATTGACAGCGCCTTACTTTCGTAGGAGGTTTTCGTGGTTCGAGTTCTACTGAAGTGCGATTGACCGTACATATATCATTAACCTCAACCTGAAAATGAGTGTGTGATGAGAAGCGTTAGTATTATCCTCCACCATTTCAAAATAATGCTGAAGAGTTTCAACAGACTAATATTTATTCCTGTTTGAATACTAGCCGTGCTTGGATACTATGCACACAATAAAGTAGATGTAGTGGATAAAAAAAAACACCTTATAAACAAAAAAAAATCCTTTATGATTCAAAATAATTAGGCTGTGAGTCAACAATTTTGAACATCGAAACTGCCACAACGACGTTAGCCCGTCCTAGCGATTTAGCTGGAAGTGCTGGAACTGACGGAACAAACTCCCCAGCAGCAATCCTTCCATCCCATCCGACTCTTACTTACACGCTCTAAAAGTTATTGTAGGAAGATACTATGTAGCACTGTGTAGCCATTTGCAAATACGATTAGGTAGGTACCTTTAATAAATTGCATCCATACCAGACAGAGTCGCAACCGTACGTACAATGATTCAATCAGTATGACCTCGCTAACATTAAATAATGTCTGGATGGCTCATCGTCCGGTTTGCATCATAAAACTCGCTGCATTCATCTGATACACCACACAATATTTTATCATCATCATTGTTATCACCATCTACTCTGCCTATACTAGCACAGCTGATAACAGGTATGTCCAAAGCTATGCCGTGAGACTCCGACATCATCCTCCTACATTTACCCCAAATAGATTTTCACTACATTTTTTATATATAATCAACGACATACGCAATGACTGTTTCAATGGAGGAACAGTGACTCCCAAGTCCCCTATGATTAAAACAATTCTTCTGTATGTTGTAAATGTAATGTCTGAAACAATGTAGTCACTTTATGAAATAAAGAAATTATTTTTTAATTATTTTAGGTCGTCACAGCATCTTCTTCTTTCACACTTCTTTCAACGGTCATGTCAGTATTCATCCCTTTCTAGCCATATCATCTTATACATAACACACACATCGTTTCATTAGTCTTTCCTTACTCAAGCCATCTTTAATAATACTCAGAACTTTCCTTACGTCATGTTCCATATTCCTCCTCTTCATTATAAAATCGGTACCAATATCATGAATAGGTACCAATATTGTTGAGTGTCGTGACAAGCCACGACGCTCCAGCGAAAACAATTACCAAATGCAAAATATTTCTTTGTTATTGAAATATTTTATGATCAAGAAATTGACATTGTTCTCTATCGACATTGTTGTCAGGTTTTTCCTGAGACTCACGATAATTAAAAAGATTAAAAGAAGACCTTTAGATATTTTACGTACAAATGTAACAAGTTATCTACAATAAGTCACGATTTAGGAATAGAAAATTAATATGTAACCTGTGTTATTATTACATAAAGCGGAAACCCCTTTTCAAAGTTCGAAGAAACTAAAAATCAACATGTTAATCATCCAAGCTTTATATTTTTTGTAGCATTTCATCATATTTTCGTCAAATTGACTCATTTTGTTTTAAGAAGTTTATCAATTAAATTATTCATTAATTTTAATATTTATATTAATTAATTCATTTTTGTTTTAACATACAATAAAAAACAACATTTATTAAGATAATTTATTTAATTTGGTAGATCAAAAGAAAACATGGCTGATACCATCGTCAGTGCCACAACACAAGAACATATAAAAGTAGAAAACGAAGGCCGTCTTATCCTAATTAACAATGTCTACTGAGATTCTTAACAAGTACTAATTAAACTCCTTCCAACGAAATACTTTGTACCAAATAATATCATACGGTATATTAATAGTTGCCATAATAGTAAGGAGAAGAACACATATGTTAGCTTGTTATTTTATTGCATTATTTCTTGTTGATTAACTCGAAAGTATCGAAATCTCAAAGCTTGTTAGTACCATAGATCATGATAAGATTAGTCCACAGAAAGATATACAGTCTAACAGATGTAGCCCGAGGATTAATGACGCAAGATCAAATTAAAGAAGCTTTTTTCAGTAGTAAGATTGTTTGACTAAAATATACATTTCTCCGGCCATTATTTCTCGAGAACATGTTAGACATACATTGATAAAAAGCTCCCTACGCGATTCCAATGACTCCGCAAGCCACACGTCCTCCGGCGTTTCCTGTTTTCTTGGAGTCGGGGTGATCAGTCCTGCCGAAGTCATCCATGCCTGCATGGAGGACCAGAGTTCTGCCGAGGATGTTGTGCTTGCCGTTCAGCTTGATCTCGTGGTCAACAAAGTCTATGTTGGCCGTTTTGTTCTCGTCAAACTTGACGTTCCCGAGATCACCAACGTGTCGGTTCTCGTCCTGGGGATGGCCGTGCTGTTTCTGGAGATTGAAGGTTTAATATTAGTCTTATAATTTTAATATCTTAACCCATGGCAGTGGTTTTTTCTTATACGGAGAAGAGTCATTGGTTGTTTTTTGTTCAGTTAGGACTTCCTTTTGGCAATTCATCCAAATAATACATTCAAAGCCCGCTTGAACAAGAGGTGTAGTACGCGGCCGTTGATAAGGTACATGTAATATAGAACACAGACGATGCTCTAGTAACCAAAATGTTTTCTAAAACTTCGTGTGTTTGTTTGTAGCATTTTTTTTTTTTGGGTGGGAGATTGTCAAATAACTTGAGGGCGTGTCAGAATCGTACTGACTAAAATCCACCCGTGTTCCTTCAGTTGCCTGTATGTGGCCAGGGGCCACGGTATCCCATTCGGACTTTCCCGCGACCTCGGCAGGCATCGCGTGGAACACATCGCGCCGTCGACCCAGGCCTGGTCCTTATCGGACGACGAGCTACCCATTGCTCACCGTCCGCAGGCCCGCGCCTACTATGGCCGGGAATCGGCCTGGGATTCTCGACGCCCAGGGCGTTTCCTGCGTAGGGGCGTGAGGGTGCGAAATTTACCTCTCTCTCACGCGTTCCGCCTCCTCCTTCGCGAGCATTACTGCTTCGCAGCAGGAGTTGTGTGTAGCTGTGTTCTGTATGTCTTTGGTAGACAATTTGACCAATGACAATAATAATAAAAAAGAGAAAAAGAACACTTACTCCATTAGGGTTGAAGTGACCGCCGGAAGAAAGGCAGCCCTTAGAGAGGTTTCCGGTCTCGTGGACGTGGAAACCATATTCGCCGGCCGGCATACCGGTCACGGTTCCGGTAATGCGCAGCTTGCCGTCGTCTTGCCGGGTGAAGGTCACGAAGCCGGTCACGCCGTCACCATCCAACCGGACGATCGCACTTTTTAACACCTGAAGTACCGAAAAATTATGGTCAGACAATTATGGTCGAACAGAGAAAGACAGAAAAAAAGAGAAAACAATAAGACAAGAAAGAAAGAGAAGAAGAGACAGGAAGACGGAGACGGAAATGATAAAAATAGTTGGTCGCTGTGATTAACTCAAGACATTATTTATGTTCTTTCGCTAGAATTAGCTTACCTACTGAAAGGTTATATGAGTTTATATAATTGTTGATTTTATTTGACTTAATAAGTCAATTTATTTTAATTTTATTTTGATTTATTGTTGACATAATCTACGCATTACAATGTTTTTTATGAGTTGTATTGCAATATGTGGTTAGCTAGCGACCTCGACAATTGATCATATTATTTTTTGCCTGAGCAACCGGTAGCAAGTTCGTCATGCTCCCTTAGATGTCAATGCTAGCGGTAGCGTCGGGGGTCGGGTTGCCTCCTTTACTCAAATATGGCGAGGGGAATGGCTGATCTTTACGTTATGCTCATCAACGGGTGCTGCTTGTAGTGCCTGGTCGTCTTGCTGATCATGGTTTTGCTATAGTTATTAGTAATTAACTGTTTATTTAGTTTACCTCGATGGTCGTAGTTTATAGTTTATTACTTACAGTTACAGCTATATATAGCTATATGTAAGCGACCAAGCCCTTTATGCCTTGAGGCTTTTATTTAGATTCTGTTTACGTTTAGTCTTTATTTCTGCCTAAATATAATTCGCGATATTTTTGGTTGATATATTAGCGTATGCTAGCTGACATATGGCTAATAATTTATAATTTAAATTATATTACGTAATGTAAATTATTTCGCATACTATATAGAATATTTTTTTTTACTGAGCACACAGACAGCTCTGCTGCTGGGGAGTTTGTTGCGCCACTTCTTCCCAGCTCAAGCTTCTTTCAGTTTGTGGTGATGGGTGGGCGTTTTGGTGGACTGTCTTATGTAATTTTGACGTTCGAAATGTGTTGATTCTCAGCCTAGTTTGAATTAATGATACAGATATTTTGAATCTGTATCGTGGATTGGCATTTAAAATAGTTCATTTGATAAACACGACGATCTGGGCGGATTTTTAATATGGAATGAAAACGATTAACGCACAATTATCCAGAGCGTGAAGACTGAAGAAAATTTTCTTATTTAATTTAATGCCTATGGTGAAGAAATTTGGCATCTATCAACCCGTATTGGGCCCGCGTGGTGGATTACGGCCCAGTCCCTCTCACTGAGAGGCGGCCTGTGTCGAAGCAGTGGGAATATTAAAGGCTGATTTTATTGTCTGGTAAAGCCAAAATTGTAAATAAATGCTTACTTGTTCTTCATCCGCAGGCGCGGCTGACGCCAACGCAACGGCTGCAGCCACAAACAGGAAAGTCTTGAACATCTTCAAATTATCTGAAAAAAATACAGCAAAATTCTTTTAAGCAAACCTTTTTCCTCTAAATCCAACAAACTATTTAAATATCTATGTTAAACAAGGTATGGTTATTTTTAGGAAATGTTCGGTATTTTTGAGGGTTCCGTTTCAAAAGGATGCCAACGGGGCCCTATAACGGGGCCAAGGTTGACTGGTAGAAAATGCCTATGGCATTAAGTTCGCTCTGAACACTTGTGTGCTTAAAGTATAAAATAAATAAATCAATCAATCTGGCTAGCCTTTTCCGAGCTATGTTGGGGTCGGCATCCAATCTAACCGGATGCAGCTGAATAACAGTATTTTACATGGAGCGACTGCCTATCTGACCTCCACAACCTAGTAACTGGGTAATACGATACCCCTTGGTAAAGCTGGTTGTCAGACTTTCGGGCTTCTGACGACCCGTAACGACTGTCAAGGATCCACGAATGACAGCCGGGACCAACGGCTTAACGTGCTTTCCGAGGCACAGAGGAGTCTCGGTATGTAAAGATGGTCACCCATCCACGGACCAACCCCGGCAAGCGTAGCTTAACCTGATGTATCGACCCGTACGGCTGTTATTACTTAGCCACGAGCTCCTCATTAACTAAATAATTAACAACAAATATAATCGTACGATGGAACGAATCCTTCGTGTGCCAGTCCGATTCGCACGTTTTTTTTTTTTTCAATACTAAAACTGTCAATCGAGAATTGTACGACTTTTGTAACTAAGGAATAAACTATAAAGTTTTTTTCGATAGCAATATTTTTCTGAGTTATCCTACAGTTCACCTGCATGTAAAATGGCTAGAGAAAAAATTGTGTTTATCATCATATTTTCCTTAATGGCCATATAACTTACAACTTACTTTTTCAGCTTGATGGTCTGTACTACTCCTTTCGGATACATGCTGTACAGGTAGATACTCATTACACACCTTCTACTGTGACAATTTTTGTCTCAGCACTTAACAATGTAACAAAAGATCAAAGCAAAAAGTTTTTTAACTTGTCGTTCAAATCGTTACAAAGGTTCTGCGCACATACATAATGAATGGCTGACTATCTACAACATGTACAAAAAGCCCTGTCCGATCCATGAGGGTGTTGTTAGGTATCAAACTCAAACGCAAACTCACTGAGAGTCTATTTATGAGCTAAATAAATCAAATCGTCACGTTTTTTTTTCAATGGGGTATTTTCCCGGGTGTAGACATGGGGCGGTGTCTACAATTCATATGACCCCTGTTGAAAATTTGCAATTTTTTTATGAGTTTGGGGTAATTTTGGTACAAAAAATGTGTTTTTTTTTAATAGCAATAACTTTTTTATTTTAAATATTTTTTTGATTTTTTATGACTTTTAGGTAATGTTATTTGCAGTACTTAAGAGCAACTTTCGGAACGGACAATTTTTTTTTTACATATTGTATACAACATGTCCCAGAATTAACGCACACCACCAAACATCGTAATTAGAATTAAACACATTATGGACTTATACAAAAACATTGTTTATTTATTCAATTAATTGTATAGTGTTTGTGGGAGAAAATTGTGGTCACATTACATATTTACGCTCGCACACAGTCGCATACGCATGAGGGGATTTATTGTTTGAGCACACCATATATTCACTGTAGGAATAGATATACTCGAGCCTATTTCACATCAGCAACAATAATTATTGAAACGTATTTTTTTTTTAAATTCTAATAAGATATTTTTCCTTTTTTTTTTTTAAACTTTAATTTCTATTTCTAAGGGTCTAGCGTAGTAGGTAAGTACTTCCTCCATTTTGTGTGTGCCTGTAATTTACGTAGTTTTCAGTATTTTTGGAAAAAAAATACTATTAAAATGACAGAAATCGATTCAGTAAATGATTATGAGCAAACTACTCTCATAATGAGCATTAATTCAGTTACCCGTTCAATTATTCGTATTTAAATACACATTATAAATTAAAGTTTCGTGTTTGTCTGTATGTCCGCGTTATTCTTCTAAATCCCGCAACAGATTTTGATGACGTTGTCACCATCGTTTAGAGAATTTATTCCGGAAGGTTTATGTGTGTAATACGTCAATATTAAAGTTACATAAAACTAAGAAATCTCGATGTTTTGTCGAGTGAAGCAGGAGTGGTTCTCTAGTAAAAAATAAAGTCGCTTTTCGTGTCTGTTTGAATTAC
Organism: Agrochola lota; assembly: GCA_947364205.1. Taxonomy (NCBI): domain Eukaryota; kingdom Metazoa; phylum Arthropoda; class Insecta; order Lepidoptera; family Noctuidae; genus Agrochola; species Agrochola lota. The sequence goes on from OX376228.1 coordinate 19,214,918, forward strand.
CTTGTTGTTCTTATAAACTGCGTAAGTAACTGATTTTGATGTTGTTTCCAACATCATTTAGAGAATTTATTTCGAAGGTTTAGGTACGTTACATTAAACTTATAAATAAATCTCGATGTTTTTTGAAGTAGTATTTAAAAAAAACTATTCAAATAACATCATGCAATAACAATGTGTAGATATCTACACCCATGCTATAAATCCTCTATAAAACGTTTCTGAAACACTTAGCTTATTGCCAACATTAAGACAACCAGTGTCACAGTAACGAAAGAAAGTTTATACGATACATTTAAAAAAACAATATTTTTTTTGTCTGTCTGTTTGCTCCATCTATTCTCCAAAACGGCTGGACCGATTTTGACGGGACTTTCACTGGCAAGTTATAAGGAATAACTAAGGCTACTTTTATTTAAGAAAAATAATTAGGCACCACGCGGGCGAAGCCGCAGACGCCGCAAGAGGCTAATAAGTTATCTCTACATAACATTTCGTTACAGCTATAGATAATATTTCGTTACAGCTATTGGTAGCATTTCGTTACAGCTATTGGTAACACTTCGTTACAGCTATGGATAACATTTCGTTACACTATTGGCAACTTTTGATCATCATCAGCATCATTTTCGCTACAGTTCATACAAATAACCAGTTAAACTGGTTTAACGTGGTCCTACATACTCCTAGGTACATTCCTATAATAAAGTATGTACACACGGCTACACATCAAGCTATACATTTCCAGTTTATGCTGATCTCGCATTTTTTAAGAGTTCCGTACAATGCGAGGTCAGCTTATACTGGAAATGTATAGCTTGATGTGTAGCCGTGTGTACAAACAATCATGTTTGACAAGCTACCTAATCGTAAGTGATATTATGCGTGGTAGGTGCCCATGCGCAATGGTCTATGAACCCAAAGTTATTACAACATATTTCGTAACTATTGAGCTCGTAAACAAGCACGATGCTTAGACATCTATCTCTCTAAAAGTTGGCAACGTCGCAAATAGCTGTCAAAAATTAACCTGTTTTGATTAATTTGGCAATATTACTGTATGGAATTATGAAATATCGCTTACCAGTGAACTAGAACATTAATAATGAATTGCAATTATAACACTCAATTTGGAAACATTCCAAATACTTTTACATCATAGGTACATCTAAAACTAAATATCCGGTGTTACGATATTAATTATTGCATTTCATAATCAATATTTTAGTTCACTAGTTAACCATATTTCATATTTCCATTAACATTAACATTGCCAAAGTAATCAGAACAGCGAAATATTTGACATCTTTTTGCGACGTTGTCCGCTTTCAGAATGCATGCTCTTAATACTGACAGTTTTGATATTAATCTCCAAGGAGATGCCGGTAGATAGATAGATAGGTATTTTTTTTTAAAATACTGATTGTTTTATTCGGAAAAACTGTCTTTTGGAATCAAATCTATTTTCTTGTACATTTTAACAGTCAAAAGTGCCTTTTAATGGCCATCTCGAAATAAATGATTTGACTTTCTTTGACTTTGGCATCGTTGTCGATCGTAAATTTTGGACTAAGTCCTCCGGAACCATCGCGGACCGTTGACAGCATTAGGTTTAAAACCGTGTTATAAAATACTGTAAAACGAAGTTTAAAAAAAATGTCGTCACAAATTACAAAGCTTTTTTTCGATTTTTGTTGAAAAAAGTGGATATGTATGGTTTTGATCGTAACATCCTCAAATAATACCAATAATAATAATAATAATACGAGCCTATTATTGTCCCACTGCAGGGCAAAGGCCTCTTCTCATACTCATACTTGCTCATTTGCTCAAGACGGGAACCCCTGTATTGTTGACAAACAACGATAAAGACACAACACTAATAACATGACTCAGTCGCATCGTTAACCCCACTCAAGTCCTTGATTAATACAATTGCGCCTACGCAGAAGCCGGTTAAATAACTTTATTACATAAAAAACAAAACCTTTTTTTTAAACGCTTCTTATTTTGATTAAAACAGCTGATATGAGGTACTTATCTACTTTATATTTTAGAGTTGAAATCACAAGAAATAACTATACAATTTACGGATCAATATAAACTTCGTTCTGGAACATTCTTATTTTTCAATGCAGAATCACAACAACTAAAGATATTAAGAAGTCACGTACCAAAATATATTCGCAACAATCAAAACAGCTGATAATATTCTGCACAACACGAGGATGTTATCAATATTGTAGAAGGCAAGTTAAAAGTTTACAAACAAACGACTTACCTGGGCGGAGAGAAGCGGTGAATGGATCAGCTCGCTCTGTGCAGAGGACTATAGTGTTGAGACACATCCATACTCGATATATACTCTACTTGCTCGGCCACTGAGCAGGGATATCAGTAGTTCCACTTTGAACCAGCTTTGTGTTTGGTCAAATAAATTGGCGAGAAAAAGGTCGAAACAACAGTGTTTGTACCTACATTATTTAAACTGCTTTACTCGTTTTTACGATTTGACAAAACATCAAGATTTCTTCATGTTACTTTAATATTGAGGTATTATACCTACATATAAACCTTCCGGGATAAAGTCTCTAAATTATGGTGAAAACCGAATGGAAATCCGTTGCGTGGCTTAGAACAACAACGCGGTCACACAGACACATACGAAAAACTACTTTTTTATATAAAAAAAAGAAAGAATAATGTATATTTGGACACAGTTTGTGAAACACTAAATACAAAATAATAAAAAAGTGAAAATAATATTTTAACAATAATAGTGTGTGCCTCACCGGCTGCGCCAAAAAGGTTCATTTCAGCATTAATGCCAGGCAGATGCTGTCTGACGCTGGTTTTATAATATATATCTATAAACAGATTTGTTACCTAGATACTTACGATTTGAACATGACTTGTTTACTAAGCAATGGTTTTAATATTCGATTAGGCGCTGGTAGCCACAATATACCTTCAAAGTGTATTTTTTTATTGAATCTAAAAATAATTAAATGCAACCTGCATTGGATTATTACACCATAATTATTATGATCACCATATTTGATAGCAGTGGTTGATTTCTGAAGCAATTTTGATGGTTTCGTACCTCATATACGGAAAAAGCGGAACCCGTAGGTATAGGGTCACTTCGTTGTCCGTCTGTCTGTTTGTCTGTCAAGAAAAACAACGCGGTCACACAGACAGACACGAAAAACGACTTTATTTTATAATAAATAAATAGATTAATAATAAAATAAAATAATAAAGCGTAATAATAGCTAGCTTTTTCGCGTGAAGGTCGGACAGGACGTCCTACCGGGATAAAAAGTATCCTATGTGTTAATTTAGGTTATAAACTATCTGTGTGCCAAATTTCATCCAAATCCGTTCAGCCGTTTTTCCGTGATTGAGTAACGAACATACAAACTTTCACATTATTATACCTAATTATTATGCTTTATTATCCTACTAATATTATAAATATTAGTAGGATAATAAAGCATAATAATTATCGTTGTTACACAATAAGGCAAAAATCCAAATATTTTTGGAACAAAGTTTCCTAACGCGGCTAGCGGAGTTGACTGGTGCAAATCGTCACGTAAGGAAAAAGACTCTCTGTCTCTGTCTCTTTAAACGAGGGTGCAAGTGCGTGCAAGTATCGCGTAAAAAACTAAATTTCTGACGGGGCACACGCACACGTTGTTTTAAAAATGAATTCACGATTACAGCAAAAATCGCAATAAAAAATTACAACGACTACATGAAACCGGGCCCAATCTGAAAAATGGCAAATAGAAATTGTACCATGTTTGGGAGCTAAAATCTGAGAGTATCTAAGGCATAGATACTTTAAACAGGCCGACCATAGACTTAAAATTTTTAAGCAATATTTTTATTTGTTTGTCCTTTGTATATTTTTGCATGGAAAAAATATATTATGTAAGTAGTTTTCCTGCTTGCCGTATGTGCACCGGATTTCCAATCATACCTACGGACGGTACCACCTGAACTTCTGCTCATCACCTGTGTCGCGTGTCTCCAGCTCAATTAATGAGTGGAAACAAAGAAATATTTCCAGTAAAATTCTAATTAGTCCGTCTGTCAGTTAATAAATAATATTGGACACGTATTTTTTATTTTTTTACGTGATCTAAAGATTACGGCGATACATTGAGTTAAAATGTCCCATGACGTCACGAGTATGTAGATTTTATACTTACTTGTGACGTAGTGACACTCCCCATCTTAAAATGCGTTTTATCTAAGTATTTTTTTATTAATATGAAAAAGCAAAAAATACGTGTCTAATATTTTTTTAATATCTGACTGACGGGCTAATTAGAATTTCTTTATTTTACCCAGGCATCATCCCTATTGCGTCCAACTGTTGGCCTCTAAATTCACGTACACTAGAAAAGCAGAATGACGTGGCGCGAGTGTAAGACGTAGCTGTCATTCACACCAGCAGCATAACAAAGTTGGCTTGTTTGTTTTATTTATTTTGCAGCGCGACACTCATATCTAGACATAAAATAATCAAAGATCATACGTTAGGGATCCCTAAAAATGTTAGGAAGTATATTATGTAACTACCTACTTATTTTTCCTTATTAATGCAATGATTTTCCTGGTAACATTATGATAATATATAATTAACCAATAAAATTGCATTTTCTCTACAGGCTTTTCATCATTCATGAAGATAAAAAGTTTCGAAATGAAAAATGCTATTGGTCTACCTGACTTACATAAAGTGTTAGGGAAGTTGGCTAGGAGTAGCAGTAGTATTCCAAGAGATAGCAGAAGTTGCCGATTTTTTTTATTTTTTTTTATGTAGGGCATCTCGTAGCTGACTACTGAGGTCATGACTACTTAACCGGTCAATCCTGTGGCTGCCTTAAGCTTCTACACTCAAAGCCAGGGGCAAAACTATGCTAATTAAAACTAGGCGAACGCTCGCTAAGGGCACCCCCTGTGGGGTACGAACCTCGGCTTAGGGCGTTCGCTGGGGGGAGGACAGCAAGAGGGACAGGCTGGATCAAAAGTATTTCATTATTATTAATAGGGGAATTTAAAGCTACAGGCTCAGCATCGACGCGGGCTGGCGCATCGTCGAGCAAGGGTCGGGGGGGAAGAAGTTGCCGATGAATTTCGTCAGTTTTTATACTGTTCACACAGTCAGTTCGACACAACTTAGATGTAGCATCGGCAAAATTCGTAAAACCGATCACTATCCGAATTGAGTGCGAATTCAAAATCACCAAACTTTATTACAGCTTTAGGTGAAACTGATCTTAACGCAAAAGCTATAACTTGTACAGTCATATAACCAATACATTCATAAAATTGATATGAATGAATGTTTATTTTCAAATTTATGCTACATCTAAGTCGTATTGTACTAGTATCAGCCTTCCTAGTTATTGTTAATTTTTTGTAACAATAACTCGTCCTTGAGCGGCGATACATAGTCTCTTGGCCGGCCGCATGTGGGCAGAACGTCACCATTCTCACCAGAGGAGGGCCCTACACCCACAAAATACTGAACCAGCCTTCCTAGCAATAGTTACCAAAAGTAAGACTATCTCTTATGGTGACGCTTCACATCGTTATTCGGTATTCGCGTTTTTTCCTGTGTTTTATTCGGCTATATAGTGAAGAAGTCCGAATAACTCGAACACACCGTCGTCATGAACAGCGAATATGCCGAACATTCAAGAAATTTTTGCTATCTTTTTGCTAAAGATGGACGTGACGACGGCAGGAGCGATTTATTATTTTCTCTGTGTTAATAGCGAGTAAACAAATAGGTGCCATCGTTATACTAAAGGTACAAGTAGTTCCTCAAAAGGTCATATAACACGTTTGAGTTTGTTTCGGTGTGTCTTCTCAGAGTAGTCAGATAGGAAATATCAAACTCATCTAATTTCTTTCAAATATTTTTGACGTAAAAATTATTTGACCGAGATACTTACACAAAGACAAAAAATTAACCATAATTATTATCAGATCGTAAAGCTATCTTTCCTATAATCTGCACGGCTGACAGCCTAGGTGGGTCTTACCATATTACTGGTAACTTATTTTCAGTGTTTGCTTACCTACTCTTTTACGGAACTCCAGAACGGAAAGAATACTGAGGCAGAAAGACGAGATAGATCATGGATGTCTTTATTTAAGGAGTTTGAAATTAGCGTCAATGACAGAAAAGGCGACGAGTAAAGCGACGGTTTCGTAGAAGAGCGGTGGACGCCACATAGCGGCCGCAGTGACGGCTGTCATGAAAATGATGGCAGCGGGTTCTGACTTTCTTTTGCTAAATCGTTCCCTCAATGCTGAGGATCGCGACCACATACGACGCGTCTCCAAACTATGCGGTTTTCTGCAGTGTGGACCGCTCGGTAAAATAATGGTGCCTCGAACAGCATCCTTGATCGCATCTGACCATCTTGCCAGTGCTCTGCTTTGAGCGCGTTTTCCGTCCACCCGGCCCAGTATCATAAGCCTTTCCAGATCTACTTGAAAACACACCAACTTACTTTCATAACGTTACGGTGACGTCATTTGACGGTAAATTGCGGACGCTATGTGGAGGCCACCGCTGTTATAGGAAACCGTAGCCGATTGTCATAATGCGGACGATTTTGATACAGTGTTTCAACATTCGTTTCTCTGATGAACAGTTTGGTGACAGAACGATTCACTTTTCAGTGTTTTGCCGATAGAACTTTTCAACGGCGAACGATTGGCCAACACAAATCCTCGGGTTTACACCAAGGTATAAAATATTTATTCCACATGTATGTACTCTGTTTTCATTTATTGTGTTGTGAAAACTAGATTTTGTATACAACTTGCAGAAAACTGCACCCCAATTGTGTACCACATTTTTTATCACAAGCCGAAGGATTTTGGAAGGAAATTAATTCCTACTCCATTGCTTCATAATGTTGGAAAAATTGGTCTGCTCGACAACGTAAATAACGCTACGAATATTTTTGATGAAATCAAACGTAATGGCATTGGTAGTGTGAGTGTGTTACTCAATTACCCAAGCCTGTTAATCTAATGCAGAATAAGAAATCATAAAGTTAAGAATATCATTACCCTGCATTCGATCAGATCAATATTTGAAAAACTCATAACAGAACATAAAAATTGACCAAGTAAGAGTCGGACTCGCACACGAAGGGTTCCGTACCACCGTACAATATCTAGCAAAAAACGCAGAAAAAAAACACGATTCTCATATGGTATAATAAGGTTACAATTATTAAAGGTCCTATAATTGTAACTTTATTATATTCTATTATTTGTTGTTATAGCGGCTAATGTAAATACACAATCTGTGACAATTTCAACTGTCTACCTGTTACGGTTCATGAGATACAGGTCGCTGACTGACAGACGGACGGACAGGGGTTTGGTACCCTTCGGGTACGGAACCCGTTTGGTACCTATGCTGAGCGATGGCCATTTTGCGTGGATGTGACGCATATTTTCCCCCAAATTGTTATTTTTGCGTTTCGTTCTTTCTTTGCGTCATGTTTAACGCAAATGAACGTATTTCCTTTCTTTTTTCTTTTTAAAAAGGCTCTTTGGTATTTTTTTTCTTTATTAGTTTATGGAGGGTTTGATCAATATACCCTCATAGGGGCATTCTATATCTATCTACGCTTAATACCTAAGTTTACAATTTTATCCTGGACAGCTAAGATACTGTTATACATGCCAATATTGTTAGAATTTAAACCGTTTTCTATGAAATAGTTACCCCTGTCAGCGTCGTTCCGGACTCTACCATAACACACTCAGAACAATTGAGTGAATCACTCTTTCTCATTAAAAAGGAAAAGCTACTCAACGGAAAATGTACCGAACGTAGTCTGAAAGCAGTAACAATCTCATTTCGATTCATATCTGCTGTACCCACAAAACAAGGAAAGCGGGACAGACTGTGTTGAATCGTTCAATACCAAATTCCATTACTTAGTGACCTCTCATCAAAGTATCCTTTCCATAATTCTAAACAGCGAACTCGATACAAGAGGTCACTAAATAAGGGGAAACATTCAACAGATATTCCATCTGAGATAGCCTATTTTGCTAGTTTTTGTGGTTTTGGTTACAGATCTCTAACTCGGTAAATAGTTAAGTATGCATCGCTGCAACAATTTCCTGAGGTTTGACACCTCAACAAAGTCATGTGTTGGTAATACCGCGGGGAATTCTGCATACTATTATAAATGCTTGTTTGCGAGCTTTAGATTACTGCTGTATATAGGCATTATGTAACTGCATTGTTTTGCCAATACGGGATCGCATGTCGTGTGTGCATGAGTGACATATCAAGTAACAATTCGACGTAGTAACTCGGTTGACATTGCTCAAATTGTTTTGTGATGTCTGTTTTTGTATTATCATTATATCCCCTTTAAGCACAGGTACGCACGGGCGATATTTTTTCGAGCTTTGGATTTTCAACGCTCTGCTTTGAGCCGAGAGTTGAAAATCTAACAATGTATTTTTTCAACGCTCGGCTGAACACTGAGAGTTGAAAATCCAGTGCGTGATAAAACCCCGCCGCGATATTTTTTTCGTCCGTGAGTACGTGGGCTAAATAGTTGCAATTATGTGTATGTAAATTAGTCTTATCTCTCCTAATCAGACTGACTTGTTGCTCTGGTAGGATGTGGTGTTCTGTGACCCAAACACGGACGTGTAACGTAAATAAATGAATTTTGAATATGGGGGGTTATTGCGGGGGCAAATCGGAAAATAAATAAAAAAGGTTTTGCAAACTACGAGTATGTCGTGTGACATATCAAAAGAAAGGGCTTGTTGATACTTAAACTTAAATAGTTTTCAAATTATTTAAGAAAATAGATGAAAATTTATCCTCCTCTCTTCGAGAGGGAGTGGGCTGTAATCTACCACGAGATGTCAGATGTCTTCGAATTTTTGGTTGTTTTCCATCGCCGTTTTGAGAGCAGTGGTGATGAAATTATTTAAGTACACAATTTCTCCCTGCCTGGGTACCCACATTACCACTGGGCCACCACAGCTCCTGCTCCGCCACTTATATTCTAAAGGGTCAAAAGCAATTAGCTAGCGAAACTCCGTTGACGTCATGGGTAACGATATCAAAACATGATCAAACAAAAAATAAATTAATTTGAGGAGTTTTTTTTTTGTTTAAAAAATCTGTTTTTTTTGTGTCATCAAGTCTGCGGAGTTATGCTAGCTAATTTAAATTGACCCTGTATAAGTCGCTATAATTATGAACTTCACAAAATCAACAAAATTGACTTTACTTTGATAAGTAAAGTACCTAAATGTAACGAATATAAAGACACGTGCAGACTAGCGCGACTTGTCGCGCGACACGACACCGGGAACTGTTCTACCGTGAAGTTTTCTTAGAAATTGTTTTGTCGCGTCGCGCCAGCCTGCAAAACGCTTGAAACGTTTATTATACCTATTAGCAAAATACCTAAAATCGCAATGCTGTCTTCTCTTGCCATGAGACGAGAGTGAAATAAGTTCAATCACAAAGATTGTTCACTTTCCTCTTTTTTCACCGAATTTCGTTTTTATCGTACAAATATTAGAGTGCGTTTCCACTGAAGCGGATACGAGCGAATACCTGCAGAAATTTATTGCAATAAAATTATAGCACTGAATTTGATGTTCTAACCGTTTTAGGTGTAAAAAAGGCTTTTTTTACATCTAAAACTTTATATTCGGTGTTAATAGTTAATATATAGTAATAATTAATAATTGCATTTCATAATCAATATTTTTGTTCACTAGTTAGCCACATTCATATTTCCATACAGTAATAAGTAATATTGACAAATAAATCAAAACAGGTAAGTAAATATTTGACAGCTATTTGCGACGTTGCGAACTTTTAGGATAAGCGCTCCTAATGCCCCTCATCCTAAGTTTGTCACAAATTGCAGGCGCCGGCTCTTCTCCATAGGAAACGACCAATTGAAACCGTGCATCTAGCTAAATGACATTTCATAAGTGCCCTGGATGTAGGTATATACTACACACATTGTCTATTAAAGTCGCTTTTCGTGTATGTCAGTGTGACTGCGTTGTTCTGCTACACTACGCAACTGATTTTTATGTGGTTTTCACTATCATTTAGAGAATTTATTCAGGAAGGTTTATTTGAATAATACATTCATATTAAACTTACATATAATAAAGAAATCTCGATGTTGTGTTACGTCATAAAAATCTTGCAAAGCAGGCGGCTAGTGTGAAATAAAATACTTTGAATTTGAATTGCTGCTTTTTTTTATTTTTTTTATTTTCTTTCCTCGGGTGTGCAATAAAGTATCAAACTCAAAGACTATCAATTTAATAACATAACATAAACATCACGCGTTCCTTTTGAAGGGTTGGGCAGTAGTGGCTAGTTATGTTTAAGTCCCATGTAATAGGGGGCGAGCCTCTTGCCATCAACCGGACACAAATCCTGACTCCGGACTGTTACTGAGAAAATTCTAAATAGAAAAACCCTATATAACACTTTGCCCGACCTGAGAATCGAACCCTTATGCTCAGCAGTAGCGCTTGCGACCACCGAGACAACGAGACCAACGAGGTAGTTCACCAACTACAGGGGTTGTATTATGACGTATTCAAGGGCGTCACCAGCTGAAGGCAAATTGATATATTGAGGATGGGAAAAGTATGATTTGTAGGTGCAGAAGAGTTAAGTGCACATGAAGCTTTACACTTGCAGACGAGTCTCACCCCTACGGCGCACAATAGAGCCAAAATCGTCACTGGTGGACATTTTATTTTTGACAAATCAGTTTGAGGTCGGTAATCCCGAAAGGAATTGAGAAAAATAATAATTTCCATTTTGAATGTATGGATTGGAAACGGACCTTTCGGGTCGTTATTCCCAAAACTATTCAGAATAATGTAGAGCTGAAACCTAACATGTATTATGACTGGCCCTACCACCAACACAAAGATACGAATATTACGTCCCCCGGACTCCGGATTAGACTGAAACTATAAAAAAACCAAATTAAAGTCGTTGAAATAAACAAAATTAGCTTTACGAAAAATGTAATTTCTTTAAATTAAGATGCCTTGTACGCCCTTGGACGTCACCATTTTTCCAGTGTGATAGAGAGACAGAGACGGATAGCTCCGTGTCTGTCTACAAGGCCGTTAGCACCATCCTTTTTTATGGTTTTTTTTTTTGAATAATTCTTCATAATATGGCACTTTTGAATTGTCAAAGGATCGGTCAGTCAGAAAGATGAAACTATTTGTGACCTCCATAAGGAGAAGAACGGGCAAGAAACTCCACGGACACTCTTTTAAATGAAAAATTATATTGTAACTTAGATGTAGTATCGGCAAAATTCGTAAAAACGATCACCGTCTTCAAAATCACCAATATTTATTACTGCTTCAGGTGAAAATGATCTTTACGCAAACGCAATAACTTGTGAAGTCATATAACCAAATCCTACATTCGTAAAATTGAAATGAATGAATGCAAATTTTCAAATGTATGCTACATCTACAAGTTGGGTCGTACAAAATATTGATTACTTTAAATAACTATATCCACTTAAGAGGGTTTATCCTAAAAGTTGGCAACGTCGCAAATAACTGTCAAATTTTGACCTGTTTTGATTCTTATAGCAATATTACTGAATAGAAATAAGAAATCACGACACGTTTGGCGCAGTGGCTGAGCGATCGACTGCTGCGCAACGTGTCGCGGGTTCGATCCCCGCACGGAACAAATATTTGTATGATCTGCAAGTAGTTGTTCCGGGTCTGGATGTTAGTGTATGTGAGTTTCTATGTTTGTAAACGCACCCACGATACAAGAAGAAATTCTTAGTGTGGGGCAACGTTTTTTTTAAAAAAAAAAAAAAAAAAAAAAAAAAAAAAAAAAAAAAAAAAAAAAAAAAAAAAAAATGTGGTAACTAGCGAACTAGAATATTAATAATGAATTGCAATTTTAACATTGAATTTGATGACGTATCCATTTTAGGTGTAAAAAACGCATTTGAAAACTTTCCAAATAGATTTTTTACATCTAAAACTAAACACTCGGTGTTACGATATTAATTATTGCATTTCATAATCAATATTCTAGTTCGCTAGTTAGCCACATTTTTTATTTCCACACAGTAATATTGCCAAATTAATCAAAACAGTGATATATTTGACATCTATTTGCGACGTTGCCCACTCTCAAAATAAACGCTCTTAAATCCCTACTTTTGCATAACACAATACTACCCTACATACTGGATACCAGTTTCCTCATGTACTCTATAAATAAGTACCTACTCCGTCGAGCTCGTTGCTCCGTCTCCAAGGTCACCAGGACATTGTCACTCGTCATTCTGGTATGTAAGACCTTGACGCAATTCTCTCAAACTTATAGGTAACTTCATATCATATTTTTGGATTTCATAAGATCTTATGTAAGTAAAGTCGTCGGAAATCAATTAATTATCAAATTGACTGCCTAACTCAAATTGTCCTTATGTTCAAATCTCAACTGTCATTATTTGTAATTTTTATGAAATGGCACACGACACGACATATTGACGGAGTGTGTCAATTTAAGGCTTGTGCAGACCAGCGCGACTTGTCGCGCGACGCGACACCGGTTATTGTTATACTGTGAAGTTTTCTTAGAAATTTTATTGTTCGTGTCGCGTCGTGCGACAAGTCGTGCTGGTCTGCACAAGCCTTTAATAAACAATTAATTTCCGTGATAACATATTTTTTTCAAACGAAAATATCTTGTACAATTTATGGATAATATGAAAATTGTTTAGTGAAGAATTTATGAAAAATAAAGCTGTGGTGGCCCAGTGGTAACGGCCGCGACTTCCGGATTTTAGGACGTAGGTTCGAACCCTGACGGCGCTTTACTTTGAGTAAATCATTTCATCACCACGGCTCTCAAAACGGTGAAGGAAAACATCGTGAGGAAACTGGCATGGCCCAGAACCAAAAGTTCGAAGACATGTGACATCTAAGTACCAACACAGACTGGGTCCGCGTGGTAGATTACAACCAACTCCCTATCGAAGAATATATATATATAATATCCTCCCATTTAGATGGCAAATAACCGACGACCCAGCTCATAGTTAGTAATCACCGACGTCTAAATACATCTACAATTGAGGCATTCCAGGATCGAAGATGTGTCTAGTTCCACCGGCCGGCATCAACACCCTTCAAACGGAGACAGCAACGTTGCTTGGTGACAGAAATAGGTAACTCTGAGGTCTGGACGTAGATATACAGATACAGATATTCAGATATATATGGAAGTATGGATCAAATCAATTAGGGGCGTGGGCAAAATCATTTCCAAAAAATTTGAGAATTTCGGTGCATTTTTTTTCGGTTCAATCTTTTCGATATATTTTTTTTTTTTTTTTCAGGACGCTGTAGAAGAGTTGGCCTTTCCTGTGGTAATATTACGTAGCTAGAAAACCTACATACCTAATCAAACCTTAGGGGTCGTTCATTAATTACGTGAGGCGATTTTGGCGATTTTTGCCCCCCGCCCCCCTTGATGAGATGTCGTGAGATTTGGCTCGACCCCCTCCCTCCACTCTAATCTCACGTGAGATTATTCCAAATGCGTATTTTTTGTGTTACGTTAATCTGTGCTTGATTGCGTTGGATTTATTTAATAAAACATAATTTGATTTTAAGAACGTAATCTAGAATCACAGTGAGAAAATCGAAAATCTGATTTAGCCACTTGAAGCCGTTGTCGGTTGCACGCAGAAGCTCAGTAGCTCGACGTGTGACAATCCGTGAGGGTCTCGTGTGGGACATCCCTCGTTTTTGTGTAGGATTGAGCCATATTTTAGAGGAGAAAGTTATTTTACTTAATTTAACCCAGTTTTCTCGCAACATTACACATTTTCTAGCGGGAAAAAAAAATTACTTGATAGTTGCCGAGATCCCCCCTCTCCGCCACGTGAGATTGGTTGAGCTTATGCTCAACTCCCTCCCCCCCCCCCCCTAAACACCCCACGTAATTAATGAACGACCCCTTATTTATATAATTAGATTTTTAGACCCTATCTCTATTCAAATAAAATAAATTGACTATGTTCAACTGTACCTTAAGTGTAGTACTTAATAACTAACTACGTATTTATTTGTCAGAATACGGTATATTATATATTATGGTTTTAAGTTTAGTAAATAGTGGTGGTGGTTTCGTCAATGTATTTTTTTTTTTCTCCAAACTTGCCTTTTTATCTTCTGTTGAATACCAGTCCATGTTTGTTGCATTAGCCCGCGGCGTACATTGCCCTCTCTATGTACAAACAGATCTAGCAATGCTACAGTTGATAAACTTGACCCAGTAAAAGGCACAACTACACTCTTGCGCAACCTCAACGCAATGCTTAGAAATGGATTAATATCTTGTTAAAACCTCGGAGCTTCTTAAAATTTTGAGTATACTGTTAAGAATGAGACAAACGATTAAATTAAGTCTCCTGAATGGATGTCTTAACACGTTCAGTGACGGGAGCCCTCCTGGAGGGTTCACCTAGTCACACATGGGATGCCGGGAGCCTTCGCGGAGGGCTCATGTTAAATGTAGGTTTCTCTTAGCGAATACAGCATTATAAACCGTGAAAATATAATCTGATGTATATGTTAACAAGATTTATTAGTATATGCATTGGTTTTAAAATCCAAGCATTTTAATTTTTTATGCACGGTTACAAATATTAACAAAAAACTTAAAAAGCTGGCAACTACGTATAGCAACAAAACCCCCTGAAAACACTATTTTACTTCGCTTTACAGTGTTTTATAACACGGTTTGAATGGTTAACTTTAACGACAACGTAATGCCGTCAACCCTCCCGGAGGGTACACTTCCAATATGTATGGCGGCATGGGATGTGTTTCTATGAAAAATGGGTGGAATCGAAAGTGTAATACTGTTGAAAATAATGAAGTGTTTCCGAAATTGCCTCTTAAAATCTTATTGGGCTTAAACCTGCGTTGGATTATTTTATAAATTCAGTAAAAAAATACACCTTGATATATTTTATGGCTACCAGCGCCTCATCTGATGTTAAAACCTTTAATCAGTATACAAGTCATGTTCAAATTGTAATGAGTTGTATACTATACAAATAAAAATACTAAACCGGTCTGGCAACATTGTCCTTGACAATCGTTTCATTTAGCTTTAAAAGAAACTCTGCTCCTAAGGGTCGTAGTGATGTTAAATAGTCATATTCATATTCATTTATTTGTATTCCAATTATTATTGTCGTCACTTTCCTGAAAAATTGTGCTCTCAATTGCAAAACGACTTTTCAAATCCGACTTTTTAACACGTTCAGTGCCGGGAGCCCTCCTTGAGGGTTCACCTAGTCGCATATGAGATGCCGGGCTCATTTTAAATGTAATTTTTTTTTTCGAATAGGTACAGCATTATAAACCGTGAAAATATTATCTGATGTATATTTTAACAAAATTTATTAGGTAGTATCTTGGTATTAAATACCAAGCATTATTTTTTTGTTCACGGTTACAAATATTCACAAAAAATTTTAAAGGTCGGAAACAACGTATAGCGACAAGACCTCCTGAAACACTTACTTATAGTGTTTTATAACAAGGATTTAAACCTAATGCCGTTGACCGTCCGCGATAGTTAACTTTAGCGCAAACGTAATACCGGTAACCCTCTCGGAGGGTTCACATCCAATATGTATGGCGGCATGGCGTATGAGTTCTATGAAAAGCGGGTGGAGACGAAAGTGTTAAGGCGCCTTTGTGGAAGAGAAATTAATGTTTATTGTATTGACTAGTAGTTCCAGAGATTTGCGTGTTCAAACAAACAAACAAACTCTTCAGCTGTATTATGTTAGTATAGGTAGATAGATTAATTTAGGCAAGGATACTACTGTCCTTATCGTTCTGTATTTGGTTATAATTTAGAAATGGAATTTATCTATGTGTCTATTATAATATATTGTATCTATATCATTATTATTTTGCACCAATGTCTACCCCATTTTTATGTCCACGCAATCACTGTCTATTCCAAGGTTGCCTGGAAGAGATCGCAGAAAGCGATAAGGCCGCCCATTGTATGTTTTGTAGTGTTAAATTTATGATTTACTATGTATTTTCTGGTGTACAATAAAGTATATGTAAATAAATAGATGTCTAGCAATAGAAGGTCGATTGGTTTTAAATCTTGACAAGTTAAGAGTTACGAGCGTCTACCAGGTAAAATGAAATCGTCACCATGATGCGATTCAATCAATCTGCCTAGCCTTTTCCCAACTATATTGGGATCGGTTTCCAGTCTAACCGGATGCAACTGAATACCAGTATTTTACATGGAGCGACCCGTAACGACTGTCAAAGATCCACGAATGACAGCCGGGGCCAACGAGCATCTTTAATAATAACTTTATTTGCATCATAAAAGTACAACCATATAATTAGGTATTTCTAATAATAACTTTATTCGCAACATAAAAATACAAACATACGTATATAATAAGGTATTTTTAACATTTGGTAGGTAGACACTACAAACGTAAATAAATACGTTCCTGCACTTAAATACTAACCAATAATGTAATATTATATTTCTCACCTTTCTAACTTCTTATAAGTGTTGTTCGTTAAGTACTTCCGTCAGATGATAATTATTTAGTACGTATTTAAGCACCAATCACACACCAACAATTACTAACACTGATAATATTTTTTAGGTTGTCACACTGTCCTCCGTACTAGTCGTAGAACAGTTTTCCTGTTACACAATTTACCAGTTCTAAATTCAAATAGTATTCCACTATTATTTCACAGTATAATAATTTAGTATCTATGATATTATGTTCCAATTTAAGCAGGTAGGTATCTGAACATCTTGCATTATCTACGAACAGAAGTGATAATGGAGGTAGTGTTAAAATATATTTAGTATATGCAAAGTTTACAGATAATCGTTAGATGTTTATCTTAAAAGACTTAATTATTATTTTCGTCGGAACTAACATAAACATAATTAATAGCTGCAAGCACAAATAATAAGTTAAGAATTTTAGATTTTAATCATAAGTTAATGTTTGAGCAAAAGATATGAGTGTGTGTGTGTGAGCGTGATATTTTGAATCTGACAAGATATTCTTCCTGATGTGGTTTTCACCACGTGAGATGATCAATCTGATCTGTTTCTCCACCTGTGAAGATCGTCAACATGTACTGATTATCCACCAGATGTGACTCACAATGTCGGATCCATAACATAAGATCACACACCTAACATTAGTTAACCTATTTACCAGTTAAGATCATCATCCAGATTGTCCGGATGATTGTATCCGGATTGACCAACCAAAACATTTCTCCAAACATTCATCTGACTCAATTATTTACCTATATGCTCTTACATATCTTTGAACTCAAAAATATTCATTTTAGTTCATCATCTACCTAGCGTTTTCCCAACTAAGTATGCTGGAGTCGGCTTCCAGATAGTTTAAATAGCTGGAATAAACACAACCTTGCTGTACATCGCACTCGTCTCCACAGAGTAGGCAACTCGTTCATGGGTCAATGTATATGCTTTTACAACAAACTTCCCATTGACATTCGAAATATTACCCATTAAACGATTTTATTTGTATTAAAACCAAACTTTGTAAAAAAGGGTATTATAAAAGATCAGATCGCTCTGCTAGACCTTGTGATAAAACCATAAAACTTGACATTATAATTATTCAGTAAAATCATCAAAATATACCAGTTTTATTTAAACATTAACATTGTTGAATATTACATACAAAATCACATGATTACTTTGTAAAGTATTATATTATTTTAATTATTGTGAATGCGAGGACTAAGTGGTTTTTTTTTTCTCTTTCTCAGTTAGTTTTAATGAGGGTCTGGCAGTTTGTGTAGTTTATGCGGCCTACCCAAATGTCCTTTCTTTGGTATTTGTTCGTCAAGTTGAGCTCCTTATGTTCTGAGTTGAGTTCCACGATTACTGACAAAATCCTTGCACTGACTGGACAAGTTCACTCAAATCTGTGTGGTTCTTTTCTCAAAAGACCATTTCAGACACTAATCTACATGATCCTCATTCGGCCTGACCAAGATTATGTCTGGACTTAAAAGAGACTGTGACCTCTGAGTTTGTTTCGGCCTTTCTTCTCAGAGTAGTCAGATAGGAAACGCCGAACTCATCTAGCTAATTTTAATATTTTTTTAATATGACGTGTAAAAGTGATTCCAATCGCCTATTTACAGAATAAACAATTTCATTCCAGTCTAACAGTTGTTGTCAAATGGTTATCAAATTTTTCAAAAATCCTTTTTTGGTCCTGACATTCGAAATACCTAGGTAAGTTTATGGAATTCCTGTACAAAATTTCATGCTAATAGATCTAGAAGCATGAAATTGTGCGCATTTTGTTTTTGTTTTACGGATACGCCTAGACGCAGGCACTTTACTATGTGTAAATTATTTCATCACCACTGCTCTCAAAACGGTGATGGAAAACATCGTAAAGAAACCGGCATGTCCTAGAATAAAAAAATCGAAGACATGTCACATCTACCAAACCGCACCGGGCCCGCGTGGTGGATTCCGGCCCACTCCCTCTCACAGAGAGGAGGCCTGTGTCCCAACAGTGGGAACATTATTCGCTGATATGATTATGATATTGTGGCGGCATCTACATCGCCACATACGAACTACGCGTCAAAGACCTGACGTCACACACGTCCAAAAAATCACTGTCCGTTACAAGGTTGCCTGGAAGAGATCGCAGTAAGCGATAAGGCCGGCCATTGTATATTTTGCAGTGTATTACTTTTTCTTTTTGTAATTATATAATCTGGTGTACAATAAAGTATATATAAATAAATAAATAAAATCCTGACGTCACACAAATCCTGCGTCACGCACCCGTCACGGTCGTGTCGGGTGTCGTGTCTGGCGGGCAACTACCCAGAGGTTGAAGTTGGGAGATAGTATATATGTCCATCGCGCGGTAAACTGTAATTGCGTGACGTAGGATTTGTGTGACGTCAGGATTTTATTTATTTATTTATATATACTTTATTGTACACCAGATTATATAATTACAAAAAGAAAAAGTAATACACTGCAAAATATACAATGGCCGGCCTTATCGCTGTCCGAGGGGTCGGAGGATCCTCCCTTTTCTATAGAGGATGAGGGAACTTTACACCCTGTTCCTCATACCTGTAAACTATTAAGTAGCTTGTATTGCTGAAGTAATTGGGCGACGGTGACCATACCCATATCATGTGGCCTGCCAGCGTTTTTGCCACTCAATGATGAACATAATTGCCTTATTAATATTAAACTGCTGCTGTATGATGCCAATAAATGCGAGATACTTACTGGCTTCAACTCTGTAACCGACGAAATCTACTTTTTATAAACCTCATAGATTTCCTTAAGCGATTATCCTTCCGCATAAAATGCATACGTTCAACATATTTTATATTAGATTAATAATGACTCACCTTTATCCAAGGAATCAGCTCATAAACTTTCGACCTAAGAACAATATTTAACAAAAACACAAGAAAAAAAACAGAACAAAAGCACCTCCCTTTATTACTTTATCAAATTATCACACACAAAATAAATCTGACACTGATAAAAGTGAAAACAGCTGATCTCAAATAACTAACTCACTGTACTAAATAAAATAAATAGCTGTACCTATCTATTAAGACGTGACAAGTCTGACGACGACCTATAATCTCGTTCTGACCGTGAAGATACGGAGGCAGACCTCGTCAATGCCACTTCTATTGAATTAATAGCAATTACTTTCAAATAATACGGATGACCTACTTTACAGATGGAATGGATCTCTCCATGAGAAAGATGGCGCGAAACTGAAAATCACAAATGATAAGATGATAAATGAAATCTGTTTATTGTATGATAATTGAGATAGCGGCAATCATGGCATAATAATATACTTCGCCAGGTATAGCATTCCGAGACACAGTGGTCACGTGGGAGACACAAGTCTACGTCATCACGTCAGTGTTACCAGTAGTGTGTAATAATAACTCCCCAACCATCTTTATTACCTGTGCGAATCCGATAAAACCATGAGGTTTTAATTACAAATTACGTTGGTATATGTTAAATTGAATTGTTGCGTTGATTAGATAAACGAAACGACAATTTAAATGATTTGTATATATTTTTTTGCAGAATGGTGACTGAAAATCTTTCCTTCATTCGTGTTTTGTTGCAATAAAGTAGCAACTGGATAGTGACGTAAGCATGTGTCCTGCTGGGGTTGCGGGTTTGTCTGAAAGGGATATCGCGGCCCCGGCACACAGGCAACGGAAGGAACACGGGTGGGTTTTAGTCAGTAAAAGTCTGACACACCCTCTCGCTCTGCCCAGAGCGGGAGAAGTCATTTGATGATTACCATGAAAAAAAAAAAAAAAAAAAAAAAGCATGTGTCACTCCCGGAATGCCAGTCCTTGTTTCTGTAGACCATGGTGGCAATGACCGCATTTGTTTTACTTGACGATGACAGATTCGTGTATTTCTATTCGTCATTTTTATTATATTGCAAACCAGCTTGCGCCCGCGGCTTCGCCCCGTGGACCCCAATTCTTTTTCTTAAATAAAAGTTCTTACTCCTTAAAACATCAGCTATCTGCCAGTGAAAGTCTCATCAAAATCGGTCCAGCCGTTTCGGAGATTAATCGGAACAAACAGACACACAGACAAAAAAGAAAGTATTTTGTTAAAAGTACCGTATATACTTTCATATGCATTTAGTAAAAAAATGTTATTTTGACATTACAAACAGACACTATAATTTTATTTATTTGTATAGATTTATCAGACTTCTGGTTCGAGGTTCTTGGAGTCTTCCAAGTATTTAGTACTAGCTGGGTTTCACCCGCATGAAACTCGATCCCCAGAGGAAATCGGGAGATAAAAGGTATCAATGTCCTTCTCTAGGTCATGGTCTACCCATGTGTAACGTGACCACACACGTCCCGTTGAACGGGACAGTCCCGTTTTTAAGCTGTACGTCCTGCTGTCCCCAAGATACGTAAAAACGTCCCACGATGACGAAACAAAATTGTAAGAGCATGCAAGCGTTGTCACCCGGTCGAATTGAGATTATTTACTGAAAATCGTTGACAAGTAATCGTAATTTTTTTTTTTTTTAATAATTGAATACATTGTATGTCTACCTGGCAGGGCCGCTGTAGCCGAGTGTCACTGAAGAATGAAATATGAATAATAACACAAGTAAGAGTTGCACGGTTAAAAGCCATTTTGAGAACAACGACAAAGGGTACGACGAAACCTGATATACAAACTTATGATTTATTTTGATATCAATAACAAGTAATTTATGGGTGTCCCGCTTTGACGGAACAAATAAATGGTCACGTTAACCATGTGCCAAATTTCATCCAAATCCCTTCAGCCGTTTTAGCGTGAAAGCGTAACGAACAAACAAACAAACTCACTTTCGCATTTATAATAAGTATTAGTTATGATTACTATTCCAGTAGTGCTAACATTAACAGACACTGCAATTGTATTTATTTGCCTATTGTTTATGTATTGTTTGCGTCAGTTTATTCTTCTTTGAAATATTTTTCTCTTTTAATAATCAACTGGAGCAGCGCTGCCATATCAAAGCACTATAATTTACATTAACACCATCTATCCACATTGTGTAGAACTACAACGTTCCTGTAAATTACAAAATGATCACAATCATCAGTGTAGCAAAAACTTAGCTTACTAGTTACATGGGTTACTGATAGATGTCAGCAGTAGGTAATATCTTCTACGAGCATAGTAAAACGAAAATGTTTTCGTTTAACTTTATTTATACAATAATACAAAAATATTTATAAAACACTGTACAATGATTAACGTATAAAACAAATAACTTTATTGCTCAAATCATTTTCTTTTTCAAGCAAAGCTAAAGAACTATTCACATATTTCAGGGTCGGGGCGCACCGGGCTCAAAAATCAAAATATTGTACGAGTATATCACTTATACCTCGATGGGCACTTATGAAACGTCAGAAGCTAGGATCACAGTTCCAATTGGTCGTTTCATAAGGGGAAGAGCAATCAAGAAACTCCACGGTTACTCTTTTAAAAATGATTGCCTTTTACAATATTTTCAAATAACAGTGTCCATAGTTATGAGAGGACAGTGAAGGCCTTTCAACAAGTACCAGGTACTAAACAAAATAGAATATGGTGTACAAATCTACGTGTCCCATTCTCATCATCATTGGCAGTTATTCCACCTACTGCTGAGTATAGGCTTCCTCCCTTTTGTGCCATGCTTCCCTGGTCTGTATGAGTCTCATCCAGGTCGTTCTCGCGATCTTCTTAAGTGACTTCAGTGTCCCATTAGGGCTGGGAAAATGATTGCTTTCACACATTCTGAACGTACCGGAGCGTACTCCTTCGTAATGCAGACACTGAGCCTTGACGGCCGTAGCCCGGAAAACCCTGACCCGGAACTGTATGATTAGAGCTTCATACAAAAATACTAAATACCAATCCTTAATTATTAAAATTGTAAAGTACAGACAGAGTGTACTATCCAGTCTGCATTCACCTGCACCCCAAATGCGTAACACACTTTATTTCACAATCGTGACATTTTGCTCGTTACAAGGTTATCGCGGTAATGCGGTGGTCACATTAGCGGCTTCGCCACGTTTATAATGTACCGCCACCCGGGCGATAACTGCTACGCAGCCCGAACTATCGCGACGATAAAATGGTTGGTCACATCTGCGTGTATCCTGTCACTGTGCGAAGCTTCGTCACGATAGACGCAGATGCGGCCGCAGCAATAGGACTTTGAAGGAAATTCCTAATCCATTGCTTCGTAAATGTTTGAAAAAATCGTCTGCTCGACAACGTCAATAAGCAATGAATGTTGTCAAATTGTCAAAATGTATTTTAGTGTTTTACGCAATTACCCCGCTGTTTTAACGTTTCCGAAAAAACTAAAATATCAACTCACGATACATGTCTTGAAATTATTTAAAACAGAATCTAAGTATTTACAATTAACTCAATAAACTTATTTAAATAACATTAACATTTAGGAATTGAATTTGCAACTTCTATACAATGATCTAATGAAGCAAGAATAACACGCATGACAGACTGACAGGTCATAGGAAAAGCTCGATAATATTATCTTTCATTTAGAACCACCAAATGCAAAAATGACGTTACGAAAAACAATAATAATCCTGAATCCTCCCGTAGTGACGCAATATAACATCGACGAATTTCAGCGCATTACCATTTAAGATTCTAAGGCATATTTCCATAGCCATCGCCTTCGGCACACATCAGAGAAACATGAGCAGTTTTTGGACAAGCCAAAGTTAGACAATGGGCAAGATTGCCTCACTCATGCCTTTGGATAGGGATAGGCAACAGTCTAATGGAAACCTGGACCCACCTAACTTTGTGTTTCATTCTCATCCAGGGAAATTGCAAGAGTCACCTGATGAAGTTGTCAGGAGGTACTTTGCAACCTTTACACTCATAGATCCAGAAATTAAAAGATCTAACAGATCTCAGAGATCGATAACTCAACAATAGGTAACTACTATATTTTTACAGACCGCTCCGTAAATTCTGACAAAAGCCAGGATCAAGAACAAAGACAATTTTCGCACAGTTTAGACCTGCGTATGATTAAACACCTGATTCTGAAAACTCAGCCTGGTTCGGGGGAATGTGGCTGGTATTCTGGCAGGACTGACAGCACCGCTGGCTCCCCCTGAAGCTGCGACAGCGCACATCGCACGGCTGATAGTGTTTCTGGCGTGTGCTTGCGTCCGCGCGGAGCGTGGGGGCGGTGCGGGCGCGCCATACGCTCGACTGTCGCTGTGGATTCTGTAGGGACAAAAAAGCTGTAGTATGCTTATTTTAGTCAGTAAAACAACCCAGCAGGCATAGCAACAATGATATTTTAGTGTGTAGATTCATTTATCTAGTAAGTACCTAACTTCACTAAGAAGTCTTTGGGACCTTGCCAGGATTTCTGGATTACTTATATAAAAACAGTAGGTATAGGAAGATTTTTAAACACTGGTACTTTCAAAGTAACCAGTACAGCAATTACAAAGATTGACTTAAAATTCACATAAACGTCAGGAAATCATTTAGTAAAACGTGAAACCAGTCAGCTTCCTTTGTTAGCAATTTATCAGAGTTATAGTTCAATGATGCGCAACTCACGATAACATCTGAGTCATTCGTTACTCTCCATATACGTAACTATTAGCTACACTAGTAATTTTAGAATTGCTATTCATTTCCAGGCACCTTCAGACAGAACACAAACAAGTCATAGTGACAAAAAGACTTCTTCTTGGTTAGCAGCTTTTACTTCGGGTACATTTAGATTTCCATTCGAAATTAGCCTCTTTTTTTTTGGGAGGGAAATTATCAAATAACTTCTCCACCTATAGGCGGAGCGGGAGAGCGTGTCAGACTTTTACTGACTAAAACCTTGTGTGTTCCTTGTGTTCCTTCCGTTGCCTGTGTGCCGGGGCCGCAATATTCCTTTCGGACAAACTCGCAACACTGGCACGCATTGGCCCTTACGGACCCCGTCACAACGCGCCGTCGACCCGGGCCTGGTCTTTATCGGACGGCGAGCTACCCATTGCTCACCGTCCGCCGTCGAAATTAACCCTAGATTTCATGTTTCTTATTTCAGATTTTTGAACTCTGCGTTGTCTGACAGCCCATGAAGGACTTACCTTCCAATGTTCATCTTCAGCGTTAGGTGTCAGTCACTAAACTACGTAATAAGAACTCACGATTAACTCTAGGCCTCTCTCTCTCGGAGCTGGCATCCTCAAGTCTGTCGCAGCAGCTGCAGAATTTGCACGGCACACCAGGCAAACCGCAGCACAGCACTTGCCACAGCCACTTGTTCAGGGTGCTTGCAGTCCTTGTCCATGCACTCTGCCTGTCCTGAGAGGGTAGCATACTCTTATAGCAGTATTAGACAAGAACTTGAGTGATAGGTGTGCTAAACACTTGTCGGCATGACACGGCAGAGCCGGGCTACCAAATGGAAAAATTATGTGGGTTATAAATTCGGGAAAAAGTGCAACATTTGTATTTTTTTCAAGATTTAAAGTAATTTCGTAGGATTTTTATTAATATGTGCTGGATTTTAGAAAGCTCGAAGCCCAATTTTGTAGCGGTGATCTTCACGCGAACTTGCTTATAAAATAAAATGACATTCAATTCCTGTTCATAGCTGTTCAACCACTTCATTACCTAAAGCGGTGTTGGTATAGTCCAGCAGCTTTGAACTTGACAAAATCGTAAGCAATAAAAATCAATTATTGTTCGCACTACACTACTCGCCTTGAACAAATGACGATTAGTTCTCATGTTAAGCTTGAACTCTCAAAAACTGACCATATGTACAACCACTGCTGAAAAAAAACTGATCAAAAAAGGTATTGCAGGCATAGGTTAATAATTAAGATACATTAGGTCTCCCCCACCGAATTTGAGAATTTTAAAGAAGTTGCATTTTTCATACTAACATTTTCTTAATTTATATAACAACCATGAACACGAATGTTGTAAAACTTTTACGCACTAATGTTTAAAAACTAAGTTAACGTAATATGCCACTTAGATTAAGCGACAAAAATAAGTTTTGGCTAAGTTAAAACAAATAGTGGTCATTTCGGCTAACAAAATGAGGAGCCATTTTTAAGGTATTTTTTTATGTTTATAAAACTATAAGTAATCAAGTTTTTTTACTATTGGTAGTTGTCTATGATAGTCATTTTTCGATATAATACCAAGCATTTGATGAATATTTTAAATCATAGAAGTGACGAGGTTCTCTATTTGCGAGAAAAAAAACGCCAATTTCATAGGTGGGAACCCAATACTTAAAAACGGATAATGTGGCTTTTTTCTGAAGTCAAAATTTTGCGATCACGCTCTCCGTTTTAGAACAAGTTACAAAATTCACAAAGTGCAAAATATTTTTTGATCAGTATTGTTCTGTCGCAAAAGCAATGACAATCTCTATACGTCCAGTTCTCGCAATGTAAAATATTAATCTTCTCAGTGGTAAGAGACCTCCTGTCTGGCCAGACAGGAGGTCCCTCCCAGTCCCGAACAACACAAAACGACGTGACGTGGCAGGCCCAGTAAGAGAAGGCGGGACTAGTAGGACTTCTACTTACTCGATTATCAGTCGAACGGGCAGAATGGAGATGGCAGGAGGGCTTTGCCCTGAAGAAGGCCACAACAAGCATATAATAAGACAATAGGATATACCTGTTGGTGGTCGAACACAAAATTCCGGTTCATCACAAATTCATCGTTGCTGGGCTCTCTCCGTCATACGACTCCAACTCTTGGTGGGTGGATGAGTCACCACTATTTTCGAACTGCGATTGACCATACGAAAAGATAATTATTTCGTGAGGAGTGACGCTGCCACTATGACTGATGACAACTATAGGATTTTATCTTTTTCGTCGTCGATGTTTTATGGTATCATCGTATGGACAGTTCAGTTGGACAGTTAAATTCATTTAATACTTTTTATAGTCTGTATATGGTTATGGACATTAAGGAATTTTGAATTTTGTATTTTATGTGGAGACTTGGAGACGAACTATGTTTTTTAAGGACTTGTCACACTGGATGCGTTTTGCGTCCTACTGTCCGGTCAAATCAAACGCAGCCCGCATCCTATGTGAACATCATTTGCATTTTATATATTTATATTTTATGTAATTACGATCTGACTATTACAAGCAAAAAATGTTGGGAACGCACCGGGCAGGCGGTCTGGGAGGGAAGGACGTGGAAGAGCTGCCCGCAACCGGGCAGCGGGTGACGGGCGGTGGTCGGGCTGTTAATTTTTATGAAAAATAACCGTGCCCAGATCGTTGACCGGTTGCCCTGACTATGAAGTTTACATAGGGTGCGGGCAGCGTTGACCGGACCGCAGGACGCAAAACGCATCCAGTGTGACAAGCCCTTTAATTCTAATTAACCAGTTTTGCGAATCATTATCATCATTAGTCCACCTCACTGCTAGATATTCTTCAATTTGGGTTGCCGTGAAAGAACTGCAGCCAGGAAAAAAAACTGAAATCAGGACAGCCAACCTGAACTGGCAAATGAAGCGAATCATCAAACGCAGTCTAGGGCACCGACAGGCTAGGATAAGCAACCTAGCGACGATATTCGCATGTAGGTAACGAATGTATGAGTCACTGAAGATCGAGCTCATAATATTCCCACTGCTGGGACACAGGCCTCCTCTCTATGAGTTGGAGTAGGCCGTAAGCCACCACGCGGGCCCAGTGCGGGTTGGTGGATGTCACAGAACCTACTAGTCTTTTTAGAAAATTTTCGGCGGTTATTAAAAAAAATAATCTGCTGTTCCATACATTTAGACCGCGTAGGTATTGCACTTTTCTATGAAACAGCAGATTTTTTTTAAATTACCGACGAAAAGTTTCAACCCAAGGGGTTCAGAATCCATACTGAATCCATGGTAACAGTTTTCGCGTCGATGTCCCAGCCACCCTGTATAATATGTGAAAACGATGCACCTGGAATAAGATTACTATACCACAAAAGGTAAAAATAAATAAAAATGAAGCAATGACAGATAAATTAATTATGTGATATATACATGGTGCTCACATATTTACAAACATTGTAAAAGTAGGTATATGATATTCCTAAAATTTTAACAAGTAATAAGTCAGTGTGTGAGTTCAAGTAATCACAGAAAGTTAAATCAATGTTATAAAAATAATAAAATATACCTACAATTAAATTCGCAACCAGTTTGATTTTGTCTAGACTCTAAATTGTCCTATGGAACAGGACCAGCATGTTTCCAAGCATACTTATCTTGGATATAATCCTCTAATTTGTAATATGTTTACAAAGTGTACATGTGTGTATATGAGTTTAAACTTTTCTTTCATTTAATTGTACGTAATATATCACAAGGTATTTTATTGTAACATATAACATAGTACCCCATAAAAGATGTATGTACTTTAGATAATCTGTTTTTTTCTATCTAAAGCCTCAGGAATCCAGTTAAAGCTAATTAATAGGAAGATATAAATTTAGACAACATTAGCAGTTACTTCCTTATCACACATCACTCATGTCGCACATACCGTTTTTTGTTACAAAAATAACTTCAAAATCACATGACAATCAAAACCACGTACAATCCCAACAATTTAAGAACAACGTAAAATTACATCGAAACAATTTTAATTAACGATCTTAACATTAAAACAAGTTAATACTTTAATATGCCATCATCAGCAACCTTCGGAGTTAATGAGCGTGCACCGTACGAGGCACGAGCCTGCTTCCAGGCGGGACAATGCCGTAGCTAACCAGCCATTACCACACGGTTATAACATGAAGCCTTCAAAGCCTTGGTTAACACCACTAACTACGATTAGCCATATCTTCGTCTAAAGCTATTCATTAGGAAAATCAGCTGGAAGACGCTTTTTGGTGGTGTGGTTCCGTATACGCTCTTACACTACTAACTAATAATTTAAAGAGAAAAGATTTGTATTTTTTTTTTGTGATGAATAAACTCAAAAACTATATATAATATCAGTGAGTAACATAGGCTATAATTCATTAAGTTAACACGTGGGCAAAGCTGGCGGAAGTTAGTTCTTAAATATTTGAGAATAGTTTTTTAGGTTCCACTATTGGTGATAGAACATCGGAAACATAATTTAGATTCCTTCTGTCGAGTTACGCTTTCTGTTTTATAGCTAGGATCACGTCTGTTTCTCTGGTACGTCGTCATACGTTCATCCTATCCTATCCTATCATACTAATATCATAATCGTGAAATTTTGTTAGGATGAATGTTTGTTACTCTTTCACGCAACAACTACTAAACGGATTTGGATGAAATTTGGCACACAGATAGTTTATAATCTGGACTAACGAATAGGATACTTTTTATCCTGTTATACTCACGGGATCAAGACTTATGTGGGTGAAACCGCGGGGCACTTCTAGTCCTTTATATTGATGGGAACAATGTTTTACTTTTTTCCATTTCAGTACAGAAATGACACTGTTAGCTTAATTGTTTACTTTATTGTGTATGCCGTGGACTCCTATAAGTAAAAGAGTACACCCACTTACCTGATCTATGATGTATGTGTCATGTATTGTGTTTAATTGTATATCTCTTGTTGGAGATCCTTAATAAATAAATAAAATTAAGCTGCCACTGCTGGATGTAGACCTGCCCAAGCTTCACCTCAACGACCGTTCCTTCTCATTCAGCGGATATCCATGAAACAAAGAATAAAGTTTATTTGGACACAGTGCGTGAAACACAAATACCAAAATAAAAAAGTGACATGACTTTCATCAGGTCGTCGGTTAACCATGGGGAAGACGCAGGACATTTTAACATAGTTTGTTGTAGTCAAAGTTTAAAAAAACCTTAAACTACGAGGTTCAAAATAATTTAAATTTTCTAACAAAGTTCATAATTTTGAAATTCGTCCACAAATTAATATTTCCGACTTACGGATCCCTAAAAAAGAGCATCATTTGCAGCCCAACACTAAGAAGTCAAATCATTGATACCTAGCCTCTTGCGAAGTTCACACGCGTGATATAAGAAAACGATCATTTTTAGGTACATATATTTATTTCGAAAGAGTTTATAACAAAATGAATTTGCGACTCCATGTGTTTCTCGGCCAGTTTCTGTGGCTGCTGGCGGCTTTGAACGGGAAAAGCATCCAGGGGATTCCAGGTTATGGAAGGAATCTGATCATCAAGACCTTACCAGCGATTGAAGATTACCAGAGCAATATTTACGAGGTGTTCATGGAACCTTACTTGTATGTGAGTACCTATTTTCAATTGCCCATAAACTATCTATAAATATTATGAAAATTATTAATATTCTCTTATTCAAGGGCGCCATTTTTGTGATGCAACTAGGAAGGCTTATGTATGAGTTATGTCAGGTACTAGTGCTACCCATTCAGGGTCAGGGTTAATTGTTACTTTTAACTTTTGACAAAATTTCTGCGTTGTCATTACAGGAAGCTAGTCTTAATGAATTATGCTCAGTGAATCCGGAAAAATACTATTATATTATCATCCTTAGACCAAATAAAAAAACTAAGACAGCAAACAATATAGTGAAGCATGCCAAAACTACACCTCCCCTCTGTGCATACATGCTCACACACACACATTTACAATCACACTAGTACACACATGTTTACGAAACCGGCTTCACGTCACTTCTAGAGTTGGTGTTTTATTTGGTCTGAGATTATCACCCTACAATTTTCCCACTTTTGGGACTTAGGCCTCCTTTCAGACTAGGCCTCCTACAGAGAGTGGTCTTTAAACCATCATAGCACGTGGACCAACCAGGGTTGGTTGATGACCCGACCAACACCGATGAGTACAAACACGTCACTTCTAGAGTTGGTTTTTTATTTGGTCTGAGATTATCACCCTACAATTTTCCCACAATAGGACTTAGGCCTCTTTTCAGACTAGGCCTCCTACAGAGAGTGGTCTTTAAACCATCATAGCACGTGGACCAACCAGGGTTGGTTGATGACCCGACCAACACCGATGAGTACAAACACGTCACTTCTAGAGTTGGTTTTTTATTTGGTCTGAGATTATCACCCTACAATTTTCCCACAATAGGACTTAGGCCTCTTTTCAGACTAGGCCTCCTACAGAGAGTGGTCCTTACACCATCATAGCACGTGGGCCAATGAGGGCTGGTTGATGAAACTGAACCGACCAACACCGATGAGTACAAACATTCGTTGCCTAGGTACTTAATAGTTAGTTATGTGTGTCTGTCATACCTAGACAGGGTTATTAGTTATTTGTCGGCAATCCGGTATGAGGATGTAAAGTAAAGTTTATTTATTTGCATAGATTGTAGGTACATGACATAAGGTATTAAAAACAATTGTGATCCTCGTACAATCTACCTTAGATTAGGCATGCAAACATTAAATAATGAAGTAAAGAAGTACGGGATAAAAAAAATAAAAAATTGTTTAAAAATACAAAATTACAGTTCAAAACGAGTACATTTAAATAAGTTGGTATGTCATTAAATTGCATAAATTATCTAAAATTAGAAATTTACATTGGGATAAGTCATTGTCATTAAAAAAATCGATAATGGAGTAGTAACATTTGTCAATAAATAATGCTGTTTTCTTCTTTTTAAAATTGTGTAATACATATGTGAATTGTGTATATGTAGGAGAGGTTATCTGCAACCAAATGACCCCCTAAGCCAATGTCAACTATTTTCGACTAATTTGACGTTTAAAAATGTATGAAACTATATTTTAAAATGTCAAATGACTTCAAAAATTGTTGACATTTGCATAGGACTCAAAAGAGGTCATTAGGTTGTAAATGACCTCTCTTACATCCCCTTAATGGATTGTCGACATACGTAACCAATAACCCTGTATAAAACAAGAGAAAAAATAGCTTCGTGTAGTTCTTCTTTGATAACAATATTAACCCTCCCTAACCCTGTAGGGTCTTCAGGCATATGTTATGGTAATAATAAAATCACTCACTGATTATACTTTGTATACTTACGCGTGAAAATTATTGCGCGGAAAATCAACCACCAGCGATGTCGCTTTTGAACTGTGCCCGCAGTAACAAAATAGTGTTTTTTTTTTTGTTTTTTTTTTTCTGATAAATAATATATAAAAATCTGTTGTGTGTGACTGGCATACTACTAACTATTACAATTTATTGGATCATAATTCGATAGTAGGTACAAACATAGAACCAAGTCAAAAAGTACAACCTTCATGACTACTTAAGTACTACTGAGCACATACCTAATCATAGAATGTTCTATGATCAATAAAAACTATCTACTGACACCGGAAATACATAAATATGAATGATGACGAGACAAAAAACATTTGATGACAAAAAGCTAGCAGTCTTACAGGGTTATTACATTCATAGAAATTATCATACTCGACGACTCCATTCGCTCTTGAATTTAGTTTTTATCAGAAGCAATTCTTCATGAGGTGAAAATCTTAGTTTTTATATTACATCTATTTTGATTGTAATATTATAAATAAAGAATTTAAATGTATCGAGGTGTGGACTTCAATATGACTCTATCAATAATTTAGGTACCTAATATTGATAAATAGTTTTTTACTAAGACATATTATGAGGTTATTGAACTGTTATTTATTTCTGGTTAGTATTTTTTTGTGTATACATTAGAAGACATAGGTACCTATCAGAATGAATTATGTAACCAAATAAACAATAATCTTCATCAGAAATAATCAGAATTTACATACTGCGCAGCCGCACAAGTTCAAACCATTGATGCCTCTAACAATAAGCCAGTTCTTTTTCAAGAATTCATTTGATTTATTCATTACTAGCTGACTAGACAGACGTCGTCCTGTCCAATACAAAAATTCCCATAGAAAATGCAATTTTAGTTTTCCCGAATTTTTCCGACCACTGGTCATATTTTTCCGACCACTGGTCATATTTTTCCGACCACTGGTCATATTTTTCTTTCCGTAAGAACGTACATTTTAAAACAAAAATTAGCAGCGAACAGTATTTCATTTTTATTATATACTTAGATTAACAATACTATCGATAACTGCTAAGCGTGATCGAAAAGTAACACAAAACACCGGCTTTTACACTTATTTTGACATGTCACAGAATACTGAGCAAATGTGTAAACAGTGCTACAACGGCCGTTTAGCTATGTCAACATTATCGAATACAACAATATGAAGCAATTGGTATAACTTCGATAGTCAGTATTGTTATTGGTTATCCAAAAATGTATTATGTAGTGGTGAAATCAAACGTTGTTTTGTTCTTCTAACTGAACAGACAGCTGTGCTGCTGGGGAGTTTGTTGCGCCACTTCTTCTTCCCAGCTAATGCACTAGGAAGTGGTGAAGGGTGGGCGTTTTGGGGGACTGTCTTATGTAATTTTGACGTTCGAAAAGTGCTGATTCTCAGCCTAGTTTGAATAAATGACTTTTGAATTTGAATTTGAAAAAAACAATAAGAAATGGATTAGAAGATTATTCGTAACTTTACCTATTCGATGTATCGATAATTCTCACGAAAATACCTAGGTTCTCTCTGCCGTACCGTAGATGTAAATACACGTATAGAGCTACAGAATGAATCATACTTCTTTTTCGTTCATGTCGATGGTAAGTGTTGTCAAATTACTTGGGCGCAGTTCTTAGGTGGCCACGTTCGGCATGGAGTGTGCGATTGTCGCAACCCAGCGCTGGGCACGCCACAATTGCGGCGATAAGTCCCCTCTTTGAGGAGTGGCTTGAGAGGCGCCATGGCGTCCTCAGCTTCCGCCTGACGCAGGTCCTCACCGGACACGGTTGTTTCGGGAGGTTCCTGTTCCGCGTAAGGCGGGAGGAAACGCCCGGGTGTCACCACTGTGTGGATCGCCCGGAGGACACGGTGGAGCATACGGTGGAGGTCTGCCCGGCTTGGGCGTAGCACCGCCGTGTCCTCACGGAGGCGATCGGCGGCGGCGATCTCTCGCGTCCGGCCCTGGTTCAGGCCATGGTTCGGAGCGAGAGTGCATGGGAGGCCGTCACCTCCTTCTGCGAAGCAGTTATGCTCGCGAAGGAGGAGGCGGAGCGCGCGAGGGAGATGCAAGCTGCACGCCCTCGCGGCCCTAGTCGCCGCAGGAGACGCCCCGGGCGTCGGGAGTCCAGAGCCGACTTCCGGCCACCGTAGGCGCGGGCTTGCGGACGGTGAGCAATGGGCAGCTCGCCGTCCGATAAGGACCAGGCCCGTGTCGACGGCGCGTTGTGTTCCACGCGCGCCTCAAAGAGATGTCAGCACAAAGACCAATGCCTGCTGGGGTTGCGGGTTTGTCCGAAAGGGATAACGCGGCCCCGGCACACAGGCAACGGAAGGAACACGGGTGGGTTTTAGTCAGTAAAAGTCTGACACACCCTCTCGCTCTGCCCAGAGCGGGAGAAGTCATTTGATGATTTCCCACCCTCAAAAAAAAAAAAAAAAGGTGGCCACGTTAATCGCGGCATCAGTGGCGTTTTTATGTTTATTATTTTATTTTGCTAAATTGTGTTTGCAGCGGCCTACTTGGGTACCTAAGCAATTAACTGCTTTCCATATAATACAGTCAGAATTAGGTGCTCAAAAAGGGGGTTACCTGGAAATGTTTTCCGGGAATTTTGAAATTTGATAATTTTATTGATTTCAACACGCTCTTTTCGAATTTTCACTTTATATCTTCGTATCTTTGCCGCTTACGCCGCCATATTGGAAAATAGAGGCCACTGCAGGTCACGTTCGACTGGCAGCTGTGCCTGGAGTTCAATGAAAACGGTCACAACTTGTATATTCCCTTAGGTGCTTGCTAAAAATAAATTGCTGGAAGTTAGCTAAGTGCTGGAAATATCCCATATGAATGATAAACTCGTTGCGATGGCATACAAATCCTCATTTAAACACAATGGGTCTGGAGTACCCCAAGGAAGCATCCTTGGGCCTCTTCTCTTCCTTTTATATATAAATGACTTACCAAATATAACAAGCCATAAATGCGTACTATTTGCAGATGATGTGTCAGTAATAATACCGGAAAATAATAAAACATTACATCAACAAGAAGTAAATCAAACTATCAACAATATAATAAATTGGCTATTTGAAAACAACTTAAAAGTAAATTTATCTAAAACAAAATACATTCAATTTGCAAACTATAAACAAAACCCCCCCAAAATTAATTTAAACCATAATAACGAAATAATCAACAAAGAAAATAGTATAAAATTTTTAGGTCTAACATTAGATGAAAATTGTAATTGGGGTATACATATTGAAAACCTATGTAAAAAAATTAACAGATTTGTATATGCACTAAGAGAACTACGTAAAACAGCGAATGAAGAAGCTGCACTCAACGCCTATCACGGCTACGTAGCGTCTGTATTGAGGTACGGCGTACTCCTATGGGGTAACTCGTCACATATCCAAAGAGCATTCATAGCTCAAAAAAAATGCTTGAGAGCAATAACTGGGGCGCCTCCATATGAGAGTTGTAGACCAATTTTTCAAAAGTTGAAGGTTTTAACGCTAGTTTCTATTTATATTTTAGAAATAGCCATATTTGTTAGGAAAAATTCACACTTCTTCTCCACAGTAACCGAAAACAATAGATTTACAAAAAGGGACCCCACTAAGCTAAAAAACCAATTTTGTAACAGCGCTCTGCACTACAGAAACAGCTACCTTATGTCCATAAAAATTTACAACCATATTCCAAAAGTAATAAGAGAACTACCATTTAATTACTACAAAAGAAATCTAAAAACATGGCTTCTCCAAAATAATTTTTATACACTGAAAGAATTTTTTGAATATAAGGGTAATAAATTATAGATTTATTTAGTTTTATAATACCTACAAATATTGTTGCTGTTGTGTTTTATTTTAATAGAGTATAAATGTATCTTTATATCTATAGTCTTAGTTTTTCGTATTGTTAATAGAGTTATGTAGTAATAAGTTAGGTTTTTATGACCATGTAAATGTAAATATTCGTATGCCGCTTTTAGCGGCGGATGTGTCTTGAACATATTATACCTAACCAACTTGTACGTACCATATCCGACGAATAAATGTCTTTGTCTTTGTCTTTGTCTAACCTGCTTCAAAGTATTCATCCTAAAATAAATCATGTTGCTTATCTAATTTCAGGAATTCGGACACCAAGTCTACCCACCGGGAAATCGCGCTGAGAAACAAATAGAATACATTGTCGTAAGTATTTATACCTTTCATATAAATTATACAATTTATAAGTTCTCAGTTACTTTATGTGTAAACGATACTGCTGCGAGGCCAGAATCAGGAAATATCAAACTTTCTTCATATTTATTATGGTTTAAATATATCGTGATCCTTTATCGTAGTTACCGAAAAAAAAAGAATATTTTTTGTAGGTCATATAAATATTTATTTAGTGCAGGAATCGAGCCGGCGACCCATGGTGCTAAAGCTCCTACTACGTGCAGTGTACCTACCTAACTTATCGGTGTTTTAGACAGAAATCAGATAAAACTTAAGTATTCCCTTCTTATTGCCTTCTTATGTAGTCAAAATTTTCAATATTTCGCACTAACAAAATTAAACATTGTATCGAAACGTTTTTTCTAAGATTTGAGCCACAGTTCATGGCCCTTCTAACTTCCCAGTTTGTTAAAACACAGCTATGCATATTAAAACATTACTAATACACGAACTGCGTGACTTGCCAGGTGTAAACAAGCCCGAATTCGTCTGTCTACGTGTTCTTCACGATGTTGTGACGTCACAAAACTAATTGTTTATCAATTATCAAATTTGTTTAAATGTTTAATAAAATATCGTGATTCCGTTAAGATTGTACTTCCTTGCTCTTGAGAATTAGGATGTTGACTGGTTCTCCCTGAGGACTGTGTGGGCATAAAAAAATCACAGTGACTTCCTAAGATCACAAGAAACATGTGTCTTTTTACCAGGCAAGTTTAGCTTATTAAGCTCATTTGATACCCAAAGACATCAAAAGAAGTATAGCTAGAGGAAGCTACTAATGTATATCAAGCAAATTCTCATATATACTAAGTACCTGCACAAAGTTTTGAGTATAAATGTCGATGGCTATAAGAGTAGGGGAAGACCAAATAAACGATGGATGGACTGTGTGGAAGATGATATGGATAGAAAGGGAGGGAGAACCGAAATGACGAATAATAGAGAAGTATGGAAGAAAAGCAGGTGAATAATGATGACTCACACCGCCTCTGTGGTCGAGTGGTAAAATCACCCGTCACCTGGGTCTCAGACGGCAAAAGAGAACAAAAAAATTACGAATCTAATCTCTGCAGATTAGATTCCTATTTATTTTCGTAATTTTTTTGTTCTCTTTTTTAGCTTGTGTTGTGCCACGGCAGGGCAAAGGCCTCCATTTCACTCCTCTCTGTTTAAAATTGTCTGCTCGGCTTGTTCTAAGTCCGCCTGGCTAGCTACCACCATCTTATCTAAGTCTGTCGCCATAACAACAATGTTAACAGCGTTGTTGTGTTTCGGCAGTTGAGGTAAGACAGCCAGTTCTTTTGTGGTTGAGGATTCCGGGTGAAGCTCGCTTCCACCTGCGGCCTGATTATCACTTACCATAAGGTGAGATGAAGGCCAAGAGCTTCACCGTTGTAAATAAAAAAAAATATTTCAAGTTCAATTAACGAATTGATAATGTAAGTAGTAGAACCTGAACTTTTTTACCTCACAAAAACTGTAGTAGGTTTATGTAGACAGCATAAGTAAATGATTGATAGGTATACCATAAAACATTAAAACAAAAGTAATTAATAAAAACCATAGGCACTCGTATTTGTGCTAAGAAGGTACAGTCACGTAACTTGGCAAGGTTTTGGCGTACCTTGGTGGTACCTGGTAGTGGAAGTAAGTTTGCGCATGAACAAAAAAAATTACACTTTTATTTCATGTCATTATTCTATGGTTATTGCCATAATTTATTTTTGAACATGTATGTAAAGGAAAACAAGCGAAAATGAATTCTGCGCATCTACAATTCTTGCCAAGTTACGTACCGACGCTATGTTGCTCTCAAAACGGTGAACGAAAACATCGTGAGGAAACCGGCATGTCCTAGACATAAAATAAAAAAACACCAATTATCTTAGAATCAATGAATTTTTTTTGTAAATTTTGACGTTCAAAAGTGCTCAAAACTTACAAGGGTCTATTTGAAATAAATGATTTGACTTGGACTTTTTTTGACATTTGTGACATCTACCCGCGTGGTAGATTACAGCCCCACTCCCTCTCACAGAGAGGAGGACTGAGTCCCAGCAGTGGGAAGATGATAGGCTGTTCATGCTAATAAACTATGCTAGGTATGTTGTTAGGTACAATAGCGAGTTTAACACCTCACAGCACGAAAAGGTTATATTTAACAACAAATTACTCGATGATTAATTATATTCATACATCGTTAATTGAGCTATATTTAACAACAGTAATATCGCATCGTTAACAAACAAAAACATCGTATAATAATTCGTGATAATTGCAGACCATAATCATTAGATATCACGGAAGTGAGCATGACATAAATGGAGCTTGCAAAAAGTAACAAAAAGTTCAGAATCGCGCGTAATATTATGATCACCGACGGATGGTTACCTATAAATTCGAATAGAGTGATAATGATTATGGTATTGGCTATAACATATAATTTAATTTGTTTATAATACAGTTAGGCATGCACTTGACGTTTTGATAAATTAATGTTTGATTTATTATCAGATTCTATGCACGCTGGTTTGAGTGTGTGCCTCGGGTGAGCATAAGATTCATGTTTTCTGGCAGGTTCAATTCGGCACGGGTAACATTTTTGTATTTGGTTTACATCTAAAAATATTTCTTTGCATGTGGCAGGAAAAATTTCTACAGTAGGACTACCGCTTTTTAAACAACTGCTAATTTCCTATGTCTAAACAGAAAAAATAAAAACCATAAAAAAAAACACAACACCGTCGAGTGGGATGATCCCCAGCTTAATGGTAATGCATCATTATCTGGCAACAGTGGGAACGTCGCCAAAGTTTTAAAGTGTCAATTGTTTCTATTGAATTAGGTAAAGGTAAATTAGGTTTAATAAAGGTTCTCGCGAGACGCTATCAGTTGCAACGATCAAAGCAGGTGAGCACTCACCATGAAACGTCGTAACCATAGCATTAAGTAATCATTGCCACGCAGGCTGACAATCAATTATATGTGCGATTACATCTATGTACCTAGCCTATCATACACGCAAAAGTGACCATCTTTGTTTTAATAAGCAAAATAATAGTAGTTAAGGGGCGCCCAATGATCCACTAGTCAACTTCTTTAAAAAAAATATTGTCTCGTGACTAAGAAGGAAATATGAATAATGGCTAGTAAGGACCCTTAATAAGTGTGTCTAGAAT
Organism: Agrochola lota; assembly: GCA_947364205.1. Taxonomy (NCBI): domain Eukaryota; kingdom Metazoa; phylum Arthropoda; class Insecta; order Lepidoptera; family Noctuidae; genus Agrochola; species Agrochola lota. The sequence continues at coordinate 19,254,145 of OX376228.1, forward strand.
TATCTAATACCTTTTATAAAGTTTCATATTGAGACACGAAGCAACAAAATTCGACCTAAAGAAAAGCGGCCACATTCCTCTAGAATACTCTAGATCGTATTTTGTTTTTATTTTCGCCCACAAAATTTAAAGAAAATTCTTTATTCAAATAGTGAAATTCACTAAAAAGAATCAATAACGATCCAAAAAAGTTAAAATAATAATCTTCAATTGCGGTGAAACTCTAAAACGTACTTGATCCCTAGACACATTTGATGTGTGTAGATTAGATGTCATGGATGAGCAATAGTAAATACACATGTATTTTTTTTACCGGAATAATTCACCGTTGAATGCAGAGCAAAGGTTCATTTGGAAATGTTCATGCATTCTTCATCTGAAAGATAATTTCGTTCATATATTAAATAGTATCCAGTAAGTATTACTGGCTACTGTCGATAATAATGATTGGCATCATCATGAATGAAAAAAGAAAACAGTTGAATAGGGATGATGTCTGTGTAAAAAAAAAAAAAATCTAATTAGTCCGTCAGTCAGATTATAAAAAAATATTAGACACGTATTTTTTGCTTTATCATATTAATAAAAATTTACTTAGACAAAACGCATTTTAAGTTGGGGAGTGGGGGTCGCTACGTCACTAGTACGTATAAAATCTACATACTCGTGAATCATGGCACATTTTAACTCAATGTATCGCCGTAATCTTTAGATTACTCAAAAAAAGAAAAAATGCATGTCCAATATATTTTTATAATCTCCATGACGGACTAAAAAAACAATTTTAGCCATCATATTGATAACATTTTCAAAAGAGATAATGTAGAGGCTCATTAGGCTCGTTATTTTTTTTTATTAGCGCTAAGTGGTTTATAAATACGTCAAAAATAATACAGTTAATAAGTAAATAAAAAATATCGTAACTAAAAATTGTTAAAAACTCGAATGGTGTAGGTAAACCATACCCATTGACATTAGTGTGTAATTAAATAAGTCCTTGATGAACGTCGCCGGATTCGACACGGCATCCATTACGAACACGCAATGTGAAGACGTGCTTATTAAAAAAAACTTACCTATATCTATGATCTATGAAAATGAATAAAAGCTTTTAACTTTTCGATCCAAAAATCAAATTCGGATAAGTAAAATCATGAATTCGGATACGTAAAATCTTGAATTCGGATACGTAAAATCCTGAATTCGGATACGTACAATATTGAATTCGGATACGTAAGTAGAGATAGAGAGGTGTGGCTGAAGCCCTTCTGTCCCTTCCCACTTCATTTACATCAGTCTCTCTCTACATTTTGAAGTTAGAATATTAAGGCTGTCTATTAAAGATCCCTTTTAGCGATAAGACCATCCATTATTTTACCCAATATGTAATTTCTCTACATTTAAATTAGTCTACACACGGTTAAATATCAAGCTATACATTTTCAGTATAGGCTGACCTTTCATATTGTACGGAAATCCTATTCAAATTCAAAAGTCATTTATTCAAACTAGGCTGTGAATCAGCACTTTTCGAACGTCAAAATTACATAAGGCAGTCCCCCAAAACGACAACCTTTCCTAGTGCGTTTGCTGGGAAGAAGAAGTAGCGCAACAAACTCCCCAGCAGAACAGTATACAATGCAAGATCATCTTGTATTGGAAATGTTTAGCTTGATATGTAGCGACGTATATATAATAGAGTATTCTATGTAACTATCTAGGTATAATAGGTATGGTAGGTTGGTATTAGGTGCTTCTATTAACTTTATCAATCTTTTAATTTACCCCCGACGCAAAAAGGTGTATTATAAGTTTGATCGCTATGAATGTGTGTTTTTGTGTGGCAACTTAGCTCTTAAACGGGTGGACGGATTTGAATGCGTTTTTTTATATATTTGAAAGCAGGGTTTCTAGCGATGGTTCTTAGACATGTTTTATCTAAATCGGTTCAGCCGTTTGAAGATTATCAGCACTTTTTTAGTTGATAATTGAATGTGAGCGTCTTCCACAGGTCTGATCGATTTAAAATTTGATATTCTGATACTTGTTTCATTGATATTAGAAGATAATAGTAACCTTGAACTGATGCTGCAGCATCACCTGGAATTTGCAGGATTTCTAACTCCCTTACCAACTTAACTTACAGCACAGGTATCGTGTTTGGGTTCAATGGAATGGTCTCAATGAATAGGTTGTAGATAGATGATGAACAGGGTCTGGTGGTGGAGTAGGAAAAAGAAATGAGGAAATGTTTGTGCCGACAGTTTTTTAATTTTTTTATATAATTTCACTTGTTGGTTTTAAATGTTTGTTAGCGAAAACTCCGGATCTAAAAGCAACGTTAGGCAGGATTATGTCACCATTAAAAGGTTCCTAAGGCTCCCTAACCCCGTAATTAAGTTCCTAATAAATTCTACTCTTAGTTAACGCAATTACTTTTACTATCCTCAGCCACAAAGATCACCAGGGCTCCAAGCGATAGTCCATCTGCAGGCCGACGAGGAGTCAGGCGTCGAAGGCGACCTGATCTTCACGCAGCTGGTGCCGAACGGGCCCGTCTCCATCGAAGGCAACATCACCGGCCTGGCTGCTGGGCTGCACGGCATCCATGTGCATCAGACTGGAGCCGTCAAGGATAACTGCAAGGAGATTGGGCCCCATTTCCTTGCGTTTTATGTTAGTATTGTTTTTCAAGGGTTTTCCATGCCGAATGACTACTAATAATGGATGCCCAAAAATGTCACTCTCTTTTAAGGGCCCCGTTGTTACTTGCTTTAAATGAGCGTAGGAGATATAACTAATAATCATCACGCTTGGCAGGCAGATAAGTGATGCAGTGAGTGAGCCCCTCCTCCAGAATCTAATGAGATAATCCCTCAGTCGCCCGGAAACACAGAAGTTTGGAAAACACAAGCTTCCTAAATCCATTGCAGGGTCGCATGATCGATCGATTCTAAATGTAGATGGCATTGAAAGAAAATGTGTAAAATTATATTTGCGTAGCCTTTTCCCAACTATGTTGGGGTCGGCTTCCAGACTAACTGGCTGCAGCTGAATACCATGGAGTGACTACCTATCTGACCTTCACAACCCAGTAACTGGGTAATACGATACCCCTTGGTAAGACTGGTTGTCAGACTTTCGGGCTTCTGACGACCCGTAACGACTGTCAAAGGTCCACGAGTGTCAGCCGGGACCAACGGCATAACGTGCTTTCCGAGGCACGAGGAGTCTCGATGTGTAAAGATGGTCTCCCATCGACGGACCAACCCATGATGGATCGACCCATGCGACTGTTATTACTTAGCCACGAGCTCCTCAAATGTGTAAAATTCGCATGGCAATATTATTTAGCCTATCAAATAAATCCAGCATTCCTGATATCGTTCTAAGACACTTGGCTACCACATTTTCTACAACACACTTAAATATTATTGTTTTACCTTATCCCCAGGGCCGTCACGGCGGTCCCCGCGACAACGTCCGCCACGTTGGCGACCTCGGCAACATCAAAGCAGAGGAAGGACCACTGACAGTCCGTCTCATTGACCACCTCATCTCCCTAGCCGGCCCGCGGTCCATTGTCGGCCGCTCTTTAGCCATCTCTAAAGGCGAAGATGACTATGGACGCGCCAGCACGGAGGATAGTGCCCTCACTGGCACTTCGGGACCAGCTATTGCTTGTGGGATCATTGGTTACTTACATTAAAGTTATATATCTACTTTTGTACCTTTCTACTTCTATAAATTGTGATATTTAGTTTCGTACTTGTGTTAATATATCTTTATGTACCTATGTAGTGGTGTTTTATTTTGTGACTGTGTATATTGTCGGGATATCCCCAGCTTCTCAAATTAGTTAGGCTAAAGCCCCATTTACATGATGCAAGGTTCTGGAATGTCCAAGAACAATAATCGCATGTCTTTTTGGTTTTCAAACTTTTATTATACCTACACTACAATATCTTGACTCTAATGTTTTGTAAATTAACACGTGTCCTATCTAAGATATATATTATACAAACTATTAAATCGATAGCTAGGTCTCATATCTGGGAAAATGCACTTTCGCCGTATTTTCACCCTAGCAGAGCTCGGTCGCCCAAAGTTTAGAACAAGATGGCTACCTTTGAATAATGAAATGGCAGCAAGAAATGAGTAACTACCTACTATCATGGCAGCATGGGATTAGTAAGTACCTACTATCATGGCACTATGGAATTAGTAAGTACTTACCTACTAACATGCCAACGTGGAATTAGTATGAACTATCCTATACTATACTATAAATGGTCCTTAATTAATTAATTAGTTAGTTATAAGTTACTATACTATTAAATAAGCATTCTCTATTTTCACCAGAGCAGAGCTCGGTCACCCAGGTACCTACTGTGGCCTATTTAAGATATCCGGGAGATCTGTAACTCAGGATCCTCCAATCTCAGACATCTTTCTCTATTTAAGTTTGTGCATCTTATTAACCAGTGCCTGTAATATGATGTTGAGATAAATAAAGATTTATTATTATAATGGCACACATTAGGTAAGGCGCCTACTGAAAAATTAAATGCAATACGCTAGTTCTAAAAGTCGCCAACTACTCGACGAATACGGACCATCTGGGTGAATAATCAAAAATGCTTTTAAACAAGCTATCATTCAAACCAAAGCTACATTAAATTCGTTTTATTTACTTCGAAACTACTGTTGAAGTCACTGTTGAACAAGAAAACAAAATAACGCCTATTCGATTCACGGCAGGCGCTTAGAATAATTCTCATAATCCCACTTTAGGGAAAAGACCTCTTCTTTATATAACAAAACAACATCAAACCTGTTTTTCCCGAAGGGTTTAGCAGAGGTGTACCTACAGTAGATGCACTAACATTTCGCCAGTTATGTTTAAGTCCGAGGCGACCTATATTGTCATCAACCGGGCACAAATTTTTGACGACACGGTTGGCGCAGTGGCTCAGCGATCGACTGCTGCGCAGTGTGTCGCGGGTTCGATCCCCGCACGGAACAAATATTTGTATGATCTGCAAGTAGTTGTTCCGGGTCTGAGTGTTAGTGTATGTGAGTTTCGAAGAAGAAATTCTTAGTGTGGGGCAACGTTTAAAAAAAAAAAAACCGGTCACCGGGCTGCTACTGAAAAAATTCTGATGGTAAAGCCCAATATCAATTTGCCCGACCTGAGAATTGGACCCAGGACCGCATGGGTAGCAGTAGCACTTGCGACCACTAGACTAGGCTTGTGTAACTCTTTACGGAACCGACTCACTGATCCGGATCATTGAAGTGTTTCAAAAGATTAGTTCAGTAACAACGTTTCAAACTCATCTTTTGAATCTGAATCATTACTTTGCCTCTGTGCTCTTTCCGCGCGACCGTCGCTTGCGAGGCGACTGAGCAGCAGTGAGCGAGAGAGAAAGACTGAAACGCTGAGTTACGTTACTTTAGTCAGTACCTACTACTGAACTGATTCGCGAGTCGCGAGTGAGCGACTTTGATGATGACACATTACAATGAGATACCAAATGAGATGTGTATCACTCATACTCTCACAGTTTTTCGTTGTCGTTATGCATTTTTATATCCTTTGAGTCGATGATTCAAATGATCCAAATGAAACATATCAATGATTCGGATAATTTCAGTGATCCAGATGCAAATGTTCCAATCGCAAAAATGATACTTTTCCCACCTCTACTACAGACCTCTTCTCTTAGCCCTTAATATCTCTTAAGAGCGTTTATTCTAAAAGTGGGCAACGTAGCAAATAGATGTCAAATATTTCACTGTTTTGATTAATTTGGCAATATTACTGTGAGCAAATAAAAAATGTGGCTAACTAGTGAACTAGAATATTGATTATGAAATGCAATAGTTAATAATGTACCACCGAATGTTTAGTTTTAGACGTAAAAAATCTATTTGGAAAGTTTCCAAATGTGTTTTTTACACCTAAAATGGGTACAACATCAAATTCAATGTTATAATTGCAATTCATTATTAACCGGTCACGTACTATTAATGTACCCGGGCCGACCGAAACCATACCTATTCTAGTTCGCTAGTTAGCCACATTTCTTATTTCTATTCAGTAATATTGCTATATGAATCAAAACAGGTCAATATTTGACAGTTATTTGCGGCGTTGCCAACTTTTAGGATAAACCCTCTTAATTATCCACAAACAGCTATCTAATTACGCAACACATTTTCGGTTTGCAATTGAGTCAAATTGGTTTCGGTTGACTAGAATTGCTTTCAATTTACAACTTTTGAAAGCAATTCTAGTCAAACGAAACCATTTTGACTACCTACATTTTAGTATTTATTATGATATAATGAAGATCATGGTTGATGTTAGACCTATGTAAAGATATCTTATCTAAAGCGGATTAAGATTAGTTATCATTCGTTTTCCATTGCCATCGACCACGGTCGAAACAGATTTAACAGATATTGAAAATCAAATCCTACGGTAAATGATAGTAAACGAGATATTACGCATCAAGTGAATTTTTTTTTTTTTTTTATGATAGCTTTTGCAATTTTTGTATTGTGCCGGAGAGTGTTCCATAGTGCAACGGTTGAGGGTCGAACTCAGGACCTATTATCTCCTTGCAGTTTCTAATTTTATGTATATTTTTATTTACTTGTAGGTAGGTACTTAGTGTAGGCCATGAATACCTTGCCCTTATGCAAGATTCAAAAGCGATTTTCTCCCAAAGTATTGATAGATATTTTCTGGTATTAATATGTCGGCAATCCAAAGAGATATAAGAAAGGTCATTTCCAAATCCAAATTCCAACAATTTGACATTTTATCTTTTTAAATGAATGAAATAAAAATATAAATTGTCAAATTACTCGAAAACGGTTGACATTTGCATAGGTTATTATTTGATTGCCAATGACTTCTCCTACATTCTCTTAATGGATATTGCCGACATATTACCAATAACCCTGTATATGCTCGTGACTGGATGGATGGATCCATATGGATTTACAATATTTGCACACACGTTTGTCATGTTTGTTCTCTCTTCTACTTAAGCATTCACTACGACAGGAAAATGCATTAGGAATATGTCAGTATAGATAGATGTCTAAATTCATAAAGAATTTTTACACAGCGAAAAGTAGGTATTTTAATTTACAAATAATATTAGATTTTTTGTATGTATGTTTGCTTGTTTGTATAATGAATAAACTCAAAAACTACTGAACCGATTGTAAAAATTATTTCACCAGTATAATGCTCTATTATCACTGAGTGACATAGGCTATAATTTATAAAAATATCACGCGAGCGAAGCCGCTGGTGGAAGCTAATAAAGTATCAATCATAAAATACGTAAATATTATTTTGTACTCAACTGACAGGTGTCTGGAACGCATTCACACGGCGGACGGAATATGCATAACTAGGAGTAAAGTAAAATACAAACTTCAGTAACCAACGGATATATTTCATGTATAAAAAAAAAATTTTTTTTTCAACAAAAATACAAGACAAAAATCAGAAACAGCACCGCATACCAAAAAGTACGGAAGAATCGAATGATTGAACAGAGGTATATTTTGTATCCTTACATTATGTGATGTATACGCCTAATTACTAGCTAGTTGTGCCTAAACCGAAGTAATAAATAATGATTTCATGAGACGGACGGCCTTAAGATGATATATAAGGAATACTTTGTGAATATTGTGCAGTAAAAGTTCATTACGACAGCGGTATTTGATTACCTGAAATTACAGCATTTTATGCAGTTGCATTACAGGCCGGAGAAAAGTAAAGCAGTACAAATAAGATGGCGATAATTTCAGATAAAACGGTTAAATGCAAGAACATTTTATTCGTGAGAGAGCTAACTAAACTTTGACCGAAGCCAAAACACGTCTAAACAAACTTAACCAAGCTCGTTCCGCTCCATTGCCAGACTAGTTTGTAACCAACCTGGCACAAATTTTCCATGATTTTAATACAAAAAATAATATAGTTTTTTTTTTTTTCATATATAAAAATTTCACACTGATTTTAAATTACATATATGCTAAAGTCAGTCACACTAAAGTTCTTTACTGGAGGCCGATGGAGGCAACGAGTTTCTCGACCTTTGCGATGTAGGCTTTCTGTGCGTCTTCCTTTGATACACCACGCTGCTTGCTCCAGGCCTCGAACTTGGCCTTGCCCTTCAGGTCCAGGAAACCGGGGGCCTCTGTAAATAAAAAATAAAAATGCTTAGTGCGTTGTTTGAAGAAAAGGAACACCCGACCTATTCTGTAGAAATCTCACTTCACCTAAGTTGTCATGGTGAGATTTTTACAAACAGCACTGCTGATGCTAGCGATGGACACTATTGACAGTTCACTTCACCTAAGTGTTCACGGTGAGATTTTTACAGATATCACTGCTGATACAAGGGATGGACAATATTGACAGCTCACTTCGAGCTTTCTTCCCCCAATTTTTCGCGTTTATACTGTAAGACAAAAACGCTAAGTACCACATTTGAGTCAAACTAACTAAAATCTGGTTCATTTAACCACAGTCTTCTTGTTTACTGAGGTTTTTTAATAAAGCCTTGCTTAATTTTTGGCAAGCAGATTCAATACAGATAAATTTCGTTATTTTCTGTAAAATCACACCGTGGAAACTTAGGTAGGTGAAGTGAGCTTGAAGAAAGCTGTCATTTACACCTAATGCTAAAGATTAACACTAGTAACAACTCACTTCACCAAATTTTTCACGATGAGATTTTTATAGAATAAAACCAGGACTTGGGTCATTGGAAAATAAGTCGCGGAGTGGTGGTTAAGGGTAAATAATGATTTGTTAGTACGTGTTTAGTTTTTTCTTCCGGTAAAGATTGAGTGGGTCAAAGGTTATCTAAATGGACGCTATATTGACATGCTATATTCACACTTTCGTGGTGTTCATGTAAATAATATTCTGACGTTGTTTCGAGAAATTCTTTAGTTGACATTGTACTGTGTTATGTCCGTATAGGTACAAGACATACTTACCTACATACAATTTGGAAGTACTTTATAAATACAAGAGTAATAAAAATCGTGCTTCAAATAATTGTCATTTGAACGGCGCGGGCGGCGGTATAATGACATTCCCTAGCTACGCTTCGTTGAATTAGTAATTAAGGAATCCGGCTTACATCACGTAGAAAATAAAAGAATCACGATTTATAAACATCATCAAGTGCTCATTGCTGCTATCTTTTTAAAAGAACAATAGGACATTATAAAAAAAAAAAACATGGTGCGACTATATTCAACTACTTTGATAGAATGTATACCCTATTTTCTTGCAGCCAGTACTTAAAATCCATTGCAGTTGTGTATCCTAGGCATTGTCACAACTCGCGACTTCATTCAACTAGTGAATCATAAGATGACTTTGATAGAATTTATACCCTATTTTCATGCTTCTAGAACTTAAAATCGATTGCAGTTGTGTATCCTAGGTATTGGTGACTAGCCGTGGTAGTAGATAAAGCTTTTGATACAATATGATGCAATTTATTATCAATAAAATTCATCCGCAGCGCTGTCGACAGGTAATGTACAAGCGCGGAGATTAGCGGTGAATGACTTTTCACCCATAAGCCGTTAGTAATGAGGTTGAAAAGTGGTTCACCGCCGCCAGTATCCCAATGGTACCGAAGAGACTGCCGGCATTGCCACGTTCGTGTTGTATGGCAATGCTTAGCCTCTGGCCAAGATTAAATCCAGCCAGTGTCAACCAGCCTTTTGGAGATTTCATTTACTATATCAATAGATTCAACTGAAATATTTGCGTGAGCCAGCTCATGTTCTTTCTTATCGAGGATTTTTAAGGGACTTATTATTTAAATCGTGATTTATATCTACTTGATGATGAATGATTACGTTAAGTGATTAGTAGCTAAATGATAAACGGATTTACACATGATCGATTTATTTACTGTTATTTTTATTTTGTTTAACAAGATTGGCTTGGCTTCATAGATACAACTATTTTAGAAACCGAAAACAGTTATGTTAGCTAGATTTTAAATTGACGCGAATTTTAAAACTGATTGGTCATAATTAAAAACTCCAATCAATTTTAAAATTGGTGTCAATTTAAAATCTAGCTAACTTAACTAAGTAACCTGCACGAGTCATGAGGTGTACTTGCCTAATTATTGATGACCATCATCATCTGCATAGCCTTTGTTAGGGTCAGCTTCCAGTCTTACCAGATGCAGCTGAATACTTACCAGTATTTCACATGGAGCGACTGACACGATACCCCTTGGTAAAACTGGTAATTATTGATGACCATGCAACAATTTATAAATAATTCCACGTGTAACAATTCATTGTTCAGATACACAAATCGAATCGGATTCTTCGTCACGTTCGTCTATTGGCTGTCCAGTTTCGTTTTGCCACATTATAACTGGACTTAAATAAGCCATATAAAAGCAAACAGAGTACGAAAACGTAGTCATAAAACCAGGTCGCTTTAGTTTTTACCAAGAATGCAACGGGTTAGGCCATTCCGCCGTGGGGCTCTTACGGTGTCTAAAACTGGTAGGTACGTAACCGGTATTCTGGTCTAGTCTTGTGTTGTGTTCCTCAGATCAGATGTTTATGAGAACTAAGATTTTTTTACTAGAATATAAAATAATTTTTTTTTTTTTTTCTGTTAGATTCTTTTTATTAACAAGTGGTAGTAATAAATTATTTACAAACTATTCATTTAATTCTGGTAAAACTATAGAAATACTTATATCTATGAGTATGACCCATATTACATCATAAAATAAAATGAAAATGCAATTAAAAAATAAAATAAGTAGGTAAGTAAAATTATAAACGTCATAGCATTGCCCTTTCATAACCCTGACGACCCTGACCCGTAACAACTGTCAAAGATCTACAATGACAGCCCGGACCAACGGCTTTCCGAGGTACGGGAGTCTTGGTATGTAAAGATGGCCACCCATCAACGGAACAACCGCGGCGAGCGTAGTTTAAGAGCGGGTAGTAATCTTCAATTCGATTTTTCATGAATTTGATAAGACTTCGGTATAATAATATAAACAGGATATTTCCAAACTTTTTGTCGAACAGAAACACAAAATATTAAAAATTTCTCGATAAAAAAAAATCACGAAGTTACCTCGAAAATACGGGAACATTTTTCTTGTACTTAATATGCTAATGACTAATTGGATAAAAATCCACACGTCGGCTGTTATTACTTAACCACAAGCCCCTCAACTTTCCCCCTTTCATATAAAAGCAATGCAATAATATATTATTATTATGCGGCTTTTTTAGGCTGTGTATCTTTGCTTTAGCTTTCGTCTGATAAAGTGCTTAGTACTGTATTCTTTCCTGAAAGTCTACCAAACACATTGATTAAATAGTTTGAAATTGACTAATAATATTTTGAATTTTCAAGGTGCAAAACAACTACAAATATAACCAGCAGTCACTAGATCAGACGTGTTAATTCCTAGTCAAGGACCTCACCACAATCAGTTTTGCAAATACGGATAGTCATCTAACTCGATTACCATACAAAGGCTAGTTTTGATTTTCACACAATTATTCAAGAGGTTATTGTTATTATTTAATTATTCTTAGCATGAAACAATAGACTTAATGGCTGACGCTAGAATAACTATTGCTTAACAGAGGTCCTCTGGTTAAGGCCATATAAAACGTAAGTACCTGCTCGGGAGAAAATAGAGAATGCTCGTTTAATACTATAGTTCCATGTATAGTACATACGAATCCATGCTGCCATGATAGTAGGTACTTACTAATTCCATGCTGCCATGTTATTATTCTAAGGTAGCCATCTTGTTCAAAACTGAGCGACCAAGCTCTGCTCGGGTGAAAATACTGCGAAAAAGAATTTTCCCAGATATGAGACCTAGCTAGATCGATTCTTCGCCCCCGTAAACCCCTATATTGCAACTTTCATCGAAATCGTTAGAGCCGTTTTCGAGAACGTGATGACAAATATATATGTATATAAATATATACACCAATATTGCTCGTTTAACAGTGTAACACATTTTTATAGACTTCTCGAAACTGCATCATAATGATGATCATCATTTCAGCAGAAAGACGTTCACTGCTGGACAAAAGCCTCCGCCAAGCACCGCCACTTCGACCGGTTCTGTGCTTCTTGCATCCAGCGGGTTCCTTCGGCCCCGCCCAGGTCTTCGGCCTTCCAACGCTACGTCTTCAGATACGGGTCGTCACTCTAGCACCTTTGGGCCCCATCGGCTACCTGTTCTGCGAGTAATGTGCCCAGCCCAATGCCACTTAAGTTTGGCAATTCTTCGGGCTACGTCGGTTATCTTCGTTCTGTTACGGACCTCTTCATTTCTGATTCGATCACGTACGGAAACACCAAAACATAGCCCTCTCCATTGCCCTTTGGGTGACTTTCAGGCTTCTAATGATTTTAGTTAGTCTGACTCAAATGTGGTGGCGTTTTATTAATACAATAAAAACGCGGCCACCTTCGAACTAAATTCATACATACTAATACCATAACTAAATCCTAACTAATATTATAAATGCGTTTGTTTGTTTCTTTGTAACACATTCACGCTAAAACGGCGAAACAAATTTGGATGAAATTTTGCGCATGGGTAGACAGTGACCTGGGTTAGGGACATAGGATACGTTTTATCCCGCAAATGCAAATATTAATTCGCGGGGCGCAGCTAGTAATTTTATAAATACGAAAATATCTGTCTGTTACCTTTTCACGCCTAAACCACTGTACCGATTGTTATGAAATTTGACAGATAAGTCCCACGTGGAGAACTACAAGGCTACTTTTTCATCCTCGATCGCAGACGAAGTCACGGGCAACATGTAGTATTCAATGACATAAAAACATCCCATATATCGTAGGGGTTGAATCAGGTTAATGGATTAAATTCAGTATTCCTATGCATATGTATGTTAGTTCAGCGCGACCGATCACGGAATGCTATTATTAAACTCACGAATCGTCCATTATGGTAGAGTATAAAACTAACATATTCATGATAATTATAAGGTAGTCGATATTTTTAGACTGATGAATGGCCTCACGCCTTAATATTTTATAAAATATTGAAGCAAGATAAAAAAAACGGCGCTTCTGGTCTATTCCGCCGTTTACATAGGATCAAATTAAATTAACTAGCAAAACTCCGCTGACGTGATGGATCTGATGTGATGACGTGATGAGTCGTTATCTAAACACGAAACAATAAAAATAAAAAGATTTGATGTTTCTTTTTGGGAGTCAGAAATTCTGTTTTTTTTTTGTTTCATCCTGTTTATATATCGATCACGGCTGTGAAGTTTACACAGAAACCACTAATATTACACTACACACAAACGATCGCTGACCCACAAAAATTATCATCATATTTTTTTTTTTTTCAAATTTAGATTTTGATACCTATTACGTATGCGGAGTTTCGCTCGCTAATTTTATTTAACACGGTAGACTTGGTTATCATAAAATTCAAATTAGCTTCGTAAAAACCAAGTCTTATAAAAAGTCAGGATTTTCCATCCACTGCGGTGTTGATTGTTCATAATTTTTAGATTGAATCGGCAAAAAACTTGTCCACACGGCTACACATTAAGCTATTCATTTCCAGTTTATGTTTATCTCGCATTGTATAGGATATCCGTACAATGCGAGGTCAGCTTATACTGGAAATGTATAGCTTGATGTGTATAGCCGAGTGTACTAGACTAAGATTTTAAGCAAAGTATTTTGAACCACAACTCACTGATGTTACAATTTAAGGCGACGATAACCGACTTTTAATGATTTGGGAAAAATATATGTTAAATTAGAGCATTTTCTTAATAACTTAATGTTTGAATATTTTAGATTATGTTTATATTACATAGTGAAATTAATTTGTAAAGTTATGTCTAACGCGGATAAAAAACTGAGAATCACGCAAAATCTATCGGGCGTATTTTTCTGAAACCTTTACCATTTTAAAGTCTCTTAGTATAAGTATGTGTATAAAACACATACTTATACTAAGAGACTTTAAAATACCTGTTGTTTTATGTATAATAAATTAATAATGCGTCTAATTTGGTACAGCGCTCCTTGATGGGCGAGTCCTATTACTGGCTGGACGTACGACGCGTTGCGTGAGCTCAGCACAGAACACGCAAGCTAACCACTCAAGGTCACTGGTATATATATGCGTCTTTTAAATCATGTTTCTGGTACCGAGGTCATCAAAATGATTCACCCTAATGGAATTTCTAGTCATTTCAATTTTATGGACTGAACCGTGTAATGTGAAATTTTAAACCCAATTATGTGGTCAAAAAATAACTGAATGATGAAAAAAACACATTAGCCATTGCCTTATTTGATTGTATGATAAGCTGAACGTGGTCTAATCAATGCTGCGTTATCGCATTTTCAAGAGTTCTGTCATAACGACTGTACGTGTGAATAAATCCTAGGTTATTTACTATGTATATGGTGTTAGTGCAATAAACACCATCCTTGTATACTTAATTGGCTAATTATACCTGACAATGTAAATTTATGTCTGAAACCCCAGGTTACACGTTAGTCATAAGTTACCTACGTCGTCGTAAAGTAGCAGGTAATAGGTACCTACTCGTTTAAAGTCCAAGGATTTTATTTTTATGCTATCAAAAAGTCTTAAAACATTACGATCTGAGAATTTTGCACGTTTCATAATACTACATAAAAAAGTAAATCTAAAACGTTTGTGGAACCATAAAAACAGAATTATTTCTTTGAACAGTTCGATAAACGAATGGATTTAAAAATATACATTTATGATGAAATTACGCGTTACTTATTTATTGCAATAAATACTTAAGACGTCCATGGATGTCAAATCTCGATAACAGCAGGAAAGATAACCCTTTTCCTGCTGCTGTCCGTCTGAATTATTATAATTAATCATAATAAATAGTTTTCCCCTGCTCTAAGATAATTTAATTATGTTTTGAAATATTATTAGCAGATAGTACTTAAACGACTATAAAATTATCGAGGAAATAAAATGCTTAGCACACTTATCAGAGCGAAGCGAAGCGCATAAATACCGTTTAAAGATTTACACACAATACGAACATAATCCATATAATTTTCTGATTAATAAAGTTATTAAACGGATCATAACTTGCTTATGTGTTACCCACTGTCAAAACAGTTAATTATTTAGAGCGAAGAAAAATAAACGCTGGGAATATTATTAAATTCGCTGATCCTGTTTAGCCTCAGCCAAAACGATTTCTGCTTTACGGTACCACAAAGTATTTAACAATGCCTCATGCCGACGCAAAATTATTTGCCAGAGAGCAGGATGCTGGGCTGACCGTCCTGGGCCGAGAAAGGTATTTTGATTCACACCAAACTAAGGTGACGTAAGATGTCACTGTCATTGCCATGGAATGACAGCTCACTTCACCTACGGTTGACGGTGAGATGTTTACAGAACAAAACGGTATTGACTCTGACTCCTCAAGTGAGTAGCACTATTTATGGGGTCAGAGTCTCCGACGATAGCCTGGTTGTAGTGTGAACATTAATTTTAAGTTATTTTAGCTCTAATGGCAGCCACCCAACCACAACTTTATAATAACGAGATTAAAGATCAATATCATTTTGACAGTAATACAAAACCTGAGATAAAATATCCGTGAACATGAGCGTACCCAGGGGGGGCAGGGGAGGTCAGCTGACCCCCTCCCCCCCCTGGATTTGGTATGCCTGTTATCGATAAAAGTTATGTTACAGTCAAGTTAAGACTTACTTTACAATTACAATATATTATGCATTCATTTTAGAAAAACCGCGCAGCGCGGCGTTTCATTTTGTTTCGTTTCATTTTGTACCTATCATGTATAACCGAATTTAAAAAGAAGGAGGTTCTATGTTCGGCTGATTTTTTTTGTTTTCCCCAACTCCCATTGCTTGTTTTTTTGGTCCCAATTTTGACAATTCTTTTTTAATTTGTAAAATAACATTCGAAATCGGTCAAAAAAAAACATCTAGACGAATATAGAACCTTCTTATTTTTCTGTAGTCGGGGGGAAATTAATGCTTTGCTCCCCCCCCGCCCCCGGCCAGAAGCTGGGTAGTATGTCTGTGAAACATTTTACACACCCCGGTAACAACCAAATGTAGTCAAGTATGACATGTACTACTCACTTGAGGGGTCAGAGTCTCCGACGGTAGCCTGCTTGAAAAAGGCGTACAGCTCGAGGAGTTCGGAGTCGCTGGGGAGGGACTTCAGCTTCTTAACTTCTCCGGCGGCCTTGTCGAATTGCTGGAAACAAACATACACTTAATTTATTACTACGTTACGTGACACTAACACCTAAGTATTGAACCCGGGCCGTGGACCTCAGTTTTTCGTTCACGTCTTGTTATCAAGTCTATAGACTTACAGTATTCTGGACGTGTTAACGATAGACGTCACAAGAATACATTTTTATTTATTACACAAAAAAAAAGATTTTTTCTTGTGACGTCTATCGTTACCCATGAGCAAAGATATATTTTATGTCCAAGGGCAAAATTCGCCAATAAAACTGAAACTGATGAGCACATTTAAACCGCGTTCTAGAGCTGTCAGTCATCATTGTTGTGGAATATTGACACTGAACTGGTGATTGGATTGATTGGCACATAATTACTTCATTACATTTTACATTTATGTATCCATTGTAGGGTGTCAAGTTCGCAGTAATAATAACGTGCTTCCTAAGACCGCGGTGTGGAATATTGTGGTTTCCCGTGGACCCGCCATAATATAGAAGTCGTTGTCGACATAAGCAATTTACATATTTGCTAATATTATAAATGCGAATGTCAGTTCTTTCAAGGCTAAACAGCTCAAAATAAAAATAAAATATGTCACATCGGCACTTATGAAACGTCAGAAGCTAGGTGCACGGTTCCAATTGGTCGTTACCTATGGAGAAGAGCCGGCAAGAAACTCCACGGTTACTTACTCTTTAAAAAAAAAATGGCTTTTACAGTGTTAATACCAGGTACTAAACAAAATAGAAAAATGGTCTAGAAATCTACCCTGCTGAACCGATTTAGATGAAATTTGGCATGGGGATACTTTAAACCCCGGGCTACATAGAATACTTTATATCGACATAAAACCACGCGGGCGAAGCCACAGGCGGATGCTAGTTTACTATAAATGTAACATATAAATGGCCATGAGGTCATGGCGAAGGCTAATGTGGGCAACCCCATTGTGGACGATGAACTTTGTACAGTAATTAAGTAGGCTGGTGGTAACACTCTGACCTTGAGCTGGCCTAGCGTATCTTGACAATGTCAGTTTCATACTAACGAATGTGTTTTTCGTCCTTGGGTGCACTTGCGTAGTGCACACAGGGATAATCGTCGGTTAGTGCCTCAATACATAAAAATGTCTAAGGGGCCTCTGCGAGTTGGCTTCGGCCCCTCGTACGCCTTCCAAATGTCCGGGACCCTAGGGTCCCGAGATATGTCAAAGACATTAAAAAAAAAAAAAAAAATCAAACTATAACTCCCACTGCTGGGACACCGGCCGTCTCTCTGTGAGAGCGAGTGGGCCGTAATCTCTTGAGTATTAATGTTCTGTGGCCGTAATCCACCACACTGGCCCAGTGCGGGTTGGTAGATGTCACATGTCTTCGAATTTTTGGTTCTAGAACATGCCGGTTTCCTCACGATGTTTTCCTTCACCGTTTTGCAGTGGTGATGAAATAATATACACAAAGTAAAGTGCCTGTCTGGGTTCGAACCTACGAACCTACAACTCGTAAGTTGCGGTCGTTATCACTAGGCTACCACTGCTCTCAGTTACTGTAAATATAGTGAAACAATCATAATTTATGTAACTTCATTATTTGCATTCAGAATAAGTTATCATCAAGATTTAAGAAATAATGAATTGTCAAGTTTCTGCGTTTTAAATATTTCCATAAAAAACTTAAGGCGACTTACTGTCATGTGTAAAATATTATATGTAATAAATAGTGTTCATATACCACTTAAGAGCATTCGTGTTTGCCAAAGAATACAATTATGCGCTTTAGTGATTTAGCAGTAGATTTTGTCTGTTGTCTAGGCAAACAGACTATTCTGCAAAATGCTAACACTAAGTACTTAGGCTAATTCTTTTGAACGCATCGATGTAGTGACTAGGCTAGTCAATAATCTACTCAGTTACTCAGGACTGTTCCGAATGGAACTAATAATTCCTATTCCACCATATATTAACCATCTCGGAATTATTAATTCCGAGATGGTTTAAGTGCGCCACGTAAAAAAAAAATGGTGTATTTACCTATTTAAAATTCAAATAAATAAAAATTATACCTAGTGGGTATATTCTTTTTTAAAATACTAATGATACTGAAGGTAATAAAAATTTGACGAGACAAAAAATAAAATAATAATTAAGATTTATTTTTTTTCTTTGAGGAACTTGCTAATTGGTACTTAAATCTTTTCAATCTCTGTCATTTTATTATCTTAATACATTCAGGGACAAAATTACAGAGGAATCAGTTTTTAATTTTTTTTGTTTTGTAATTGTGACGCAATAATGCACAAGTGTGTTTTTAAGAAACATGAAAAACTCAAGGCTTGCCTGAGATGGTTATCACTTCATAATTGTCTAACCAACCAACCATGTTTAAGTATTATTAAACCGCAGTTCCTAAGACCTTAGGAACTGCGGTTTAATAATACTTATGATTTACTAATGTAAATTGTTGAATAGTTTGTAAATCTAACACAATACCAGCAAGTTATGTTTACAAATAATTTCCACACAGTTGCTTTGAAATGTGACAATGACTAACTAATACTTAGTAGGGAAGTTTATGTTATTTTGTTGTCAATAATAGTTCATAAGAATTTACCACTAAGTACTCCGCTACTATGTCAAAATTTTGAGAGTTTTAATTGATTTTAGAATCGACGCACCCCTGGTTACCCCTCCAGGGTTGTTTTATTTGGATTCTTATAAAAATCTTCTTGGAAGTACGTATACAATTTTTTATGGAAGTGCTATTTACAAGGCAGATATGAGTAGAAGGATATAATAATGAATTTATTGGTGATGTTCTTCAGAAAAGCAAAAGTAAACAAAGCAAAAGGAGTATGTTAAGATAGTAGCAGATGACTTTCTGAAGTTTCTGTTTATCCCCATGGGAAAATATGTATGCTATCACATATTTTCTTTTTTACCTGCATAAAATTTCTTGAAATACTCAGAAAAAAGGAAGTGTAAAAATAGTTCGGCTAATGTCATTCACTTGATAGGTCGCCACCAAGGTTAACATTATGTAAATAGTATGTAATTATGTATATACAGAATACTGATAACACCCTTTGGAGTCTGAACGACAAGAAAATAATGATTGTGCTTGCAATTATTACATAAGAAAATAACTTTATTATTTCTGAAAGGTACAATGTGTGCCAACTATCACAGGATCTTATGACTAATGTGACGTTAAAAACACAAATTTTAATACGTTCAGTGCCGGGAACCCTCCTGGAGGGTTCACTCAAATCACATATGGGCTGACGGGAGCCCTCGCGGAGGGCTCATTTTAAATGTTTTCTTAGCAAATTTGGCATTATAAACTGTGAAACTAAAATCAGTTGAATATTTAAACAAGATTTCAATCCTAATGCCGGTGATACTCCTCGAGGGTTAACTTTAGCGCAAACGTAATGCCGGTGCCCGTCCTGGAGTCAACTTGCAATATGTATGGCGGCATGGCTCTGTGTAAATGGGTGGAGTCGAAAGTGTTAACAGACTTCTTTTTAACAAAAAATTATTGAAAACAAAACGAATAATTTGTGTTCTTCTGACTTAGCTGATATTGTGCTGAAGTTAGGTGGATTCTGTGTAAAGTGTGAAGCTGCATATTTTTAAATTTCATTTGCAAATAAATTAAAGTTGTATAATTTATTTTCAATGTCAAACTAAAGTCAAAAATAGATAACAACTTTCCTCAGATATTTATTGCATTCTACAAGTGTCAATAATTTATTATTTTAAATTTAGAAAAGAATAATACCTACCAAGACCATTAACTAAAAACTTGATTTTAAATGACTGGCTGGCAGACTGGTTTCTAAAGCCATGTTTTAGTTAACAAACAAGGATGGAAGCATTGTTAATTATTTGCCAAGGAAATGTGTCTTGTCATTGCAAGCAATGTAGAGAATAATCAAAGTTAAATAGTTGGTAAGTACATCTTATCTAATACCAAGCAAATAAAACAAAATATTTGTTCTATTACCCTATTCAATTATTATGAAATAGGTCAGATATTAAATCAGAATAAGTGGGTATCTAAATAAAATTGTTGAAGTAGGTAGACAGCCATATTGTGAAGTCTAGCGAGTTGCCACACATCCTCTAAATTTTCACCTCATGAATGTAGGTAAATGGCCTTTTCACTTTCTGAAATAGTTGCTAACTAATGCATGAAGCACATAGCTAATAGGTTTGGAAACTATTTATAGTTTCTACAAAATAAAAATAAAATTGTTCATGTTGACAAACTGACCACTGGCAAGTGAAATAACTAATTAAAAATTAAAGCATGATCTTGATGATTTCACTATATTTAAACAATAAATTAACTTAAGAAAATACTCACTTCTTGGAGAGACATGGTGATTATTGATTGTTGATACAGCTAACTAACCTAAAAACACAAATAATATTGTTAAAACACCACAGTTGCAAATCAAGCGTAGGAATTGGGGGTACAACGTGAAGCCGGCTGAATATAATGACACTTAACCTTATCAAAAAGTTTAAATTCAGAAAAGGAATGCCATCCATAAAGAAAATTCTAATTGTTCTAATGAAAACAAATGAAGACTCAAATTATTAATGAACAAATTGATGTACTTTCAAGATATTTTACTACTGTAATCAGAAATACACGTCACTAACTTACAGTTAAACAGAAGCGTGTGCTCGGCACGAAAACTCGTTAGGAACTGGTCGTGCTAACAGACTTTAGCAAGCACAACTCAAACGAGCATAAAACGAATAAAAAATGTGGTGACGAATCGGCTATCATTAACCACGTAATGCGAATGTTATCCTTATCGTATAGTATCTTTGATCAGTAAAAAATACAAGAATAAATTCACCTCAAAAAAGTTTGTCGCCTGAAATCACTCCTGAATTGATTTGACACGTTTGACATAATATTGAGTTTGACATTGACAGAAAGAAATGACAAAAGTGCACTGTGCAAATTGGGAACATGATTCATGGGTGGGAAATGATAGGAGTTTTGGGTATGATACTGATAAATGGGCAGGGTGGAGTGTAATTTTTACGTATTGTAATGTTTTCTAACTTGCTTTAATTTAATTATAGTCTGAATTTTGCAAGCAACTTTCTAAAGATAAAAACCTTTCCAAACCTTTGAAAGAAATCAAATGTTTCCTTTGCCTTTATTTAGGGTACTTCCACTCCACGGCCCGTTTAAATTTTTCTCCCCGTCTAAACAATATAGAAAATAATTGATAAAAATATTGTCTCGGTGGAGCTGGCAGGAGAGTTGTTCAAACTTTATCTCAAGCAGTCAACCTCATCGAGGGAATCTAATCTATCTTGGATTTTTAGGGTTCTGTTTATTATAGACTCTCGTTTAAAAAACAGAACCAGTTCTAGCGTTTCCGTGACCACCTATGAATTTCACACTTTTTCTTTCACTTTCCTAATTCTTTCATGCAATTGCACAAAAGCAACGAATTTTGAGACTTGCAACAGCACTTAAATCTTTTACTCGTTTAAGGCAAAAGGAGGGTTATGATTTTTATATTACGAATGTGATGTAGGTACTTATCGAAAAAATAACATAGCGATTAAATTGTTAGTCTTGCAGAATATTATATTTTTAGATTCTTTCATGTCTGGCAGCGAATGAGCTGACAAAAAAGAACCGTATCTAGGTCAAGCACCATTATCCTTTAAAAGTATAAAAAATTGTCCTTCATACCGAATTTCTAACATGGCGGCCTGTCTCAACTCTCCCCGAGCTGGGATAACTCGGGCAGAGTTATTAGGTTTTTCCATTAGGAATTTTTATCACAATTCATTAAAGTGTTGTGTAAATTGGCTGAAAAAAGTATTTACTAGCGTGCGCCGCGTACACCAGCAGAGTTATATGAAAACAATGTATTAAGTATTCATCTGAAAAAGATATGTGACCCTGTGCGATCCGAAAGGGGCATATAATTACTGCAATAACATATCCAAAAGTAATATTAAAAAAAAATATTATTGAAAATAAAAAAGTATCATCATACTTTTAGACACCCGGTAAACGACGGCCGCCCGCGCCCATTATAATGATCCGGTAAAATTCCCCTTTGACAAAAAATGTTGGGATATTTTTATTTTCTTTTTTCTTGAAAATTTCCACATAATACTCTCAGTACAACTTTTTTTTTTTTTTTCTGGGTGGGAAATTATCAAATAACTTATCCCGCTCTGGGCGGAGCGAGAGGGGGTGTCCGACTTTTACTGACTAAAACCCACCCGTGTTCCTTCCGTTGTCTGTGTGCCGGGGCTGCGATATCCCTTTCGGACGAACTCGCAACCCTGGCAGGCATTGGCCCTTACGGACCCCGTCAGTTGATGCTGACATCTCTTCGAGGCGCGCGTGGAACACAACGCGCCGTCGATCCGGGGTTGGTCCTTATCGGACGGCGAGCTACCCATTGCTCACCGTCCGCATCAGTACGATACCTAACAACACTCTTACGGATCGGACAAGATTTTTTTTACATGTTGTATATGTTTATCTGCATTTTTTATATAGCTGTGGACCCAAGTCCACGCAAACGAAGTCGAGTCGCTGTCGCAGCATCATGCTGAGATAGGAGCCTTTTGGCCTCGTACAGGACTTCTTTCTTTCTAGCGGTTAAATTTAAATTTTACTTTGTTTTTTATTATTTATTTATGTTTAGTGTGTTTTAGTTTAATTTGTGATTTCCTGTGCGAGTCTCAATAAATAATTTTTCTTTCTTTCTTTCTTTCTATAGTAAAGTACCTATACAAAGTTATTACCAGACGGTAATAATCAATTAATGAACTACTTAATGACTAATATTGTATTGAGAGCTGATATCTAGTTAGCTACCGTAGTAGAAGAACACGTTTGTAAGTACCTACCTACATATACATATACTTACATTATTTTCATTGTAAAACAGGCATTCAAATGAAAATTGTTAAATAATGTGTGAAGCGTTTATTGATAATAATTTATATAAAATTAAGAAGTGTCCTTAAACATAATTATGCGTATTTGGGTGCCAGTTTTGCGGCTAAGTCGATGTACTGCTTCTTAGCGTCATCCTTGGAGATTCCCTTGCGGCCGGTCCATGCCTTGAACTTGGCTTTTTCGACTAAACCGCTGGGCTCAGCTGGAAAAATGCGGTTATGAATTTAATTATCTAAGTGGTATACTCTAACGTAGCGTAAGGCGTAGGAGGGCGTAGGACGCCCCCAGGCTAGGTGGAGCGGCGATCTTCGCAGAGTGGCTGGTACCAGCTGAATGAGAGTTGCCGAGAATCGAGCGGAATGGCGTGCAATTGGAGAGGCCTACATATTTATGGCCAGTGGACTGCTTTAGGCTGATGATGATACTCTACAGAGCGTCCCACGGATATGCCACATGAAGGGAAAGTACCTTGAATATTGTAGATGGAACATTAATGTAATTATTTAAATATCTATGAATGCAGTTTAAATTGTTTTTAAATTCAAATAATGTCTTCTTTCAGTAAAATGTTCCATCTACAATATTCAAGGTACTTTCCCTCCATGTGGCATATCCGTGGGACGCCCTCTATAACACTCCGAAGCACTCTGTCAATTCGTGATTCTAATGACGGAGATATCGTCATTCTCATTTTCAAGTCATTTTAAAATAGGTCATGGCTTTTGCAGTTCAGTTGTTCTTGGGGTGGCTGGGTTGTCTCATGCGATTTGATCCTTGGCTCGGAAAAAGTACTTTTCGGTACCTATTTTACTTTTAGAAAATATTGGTAGAAACTTTTGTGTCTGCCTTAAATGTCTTTGAATATTTTGTTCTAGGACATGCCGGTTTTATAATATTAGAATACACACGCTTCTGCCGTTCCCTGCCCCTCGTTTCGGGGACGTACTGACGTAAAGTTCTTATAAGTAAACGTTAAATTAATTACCAATGTTGACGTCACCGGAGGAAGCCTGCTTGTACAGGGAGTACAGCGCGAGGTTCTCATCGTTGCTAGGGGTGGTCTTCCAGTTCCTGACGGTACCGGCGACGCTGGAGAATTGCTGGAAAATACAAAAATAAATCCTTAGTTTATAGATTTATTAACAAATATTACCTAAATCAGCTTATACGACTACATGGATGATATTTGAAGACAACAAGTCAAAAACTTAATGAAAATTTACAAAGAGATGAATTGATTACGAGGTGAATTTGGGTAGAACGCTGTCTAGGTATCCGAGTATTTACTAACTTCTGCCCGCGACTTAGTCAGCCAACCTTCCTCAAGAATTGGGCTATCCAATGAAAAAATTGGCACGCAATTTCTTTAACACCCTGTATCGATGAACGCGCATGGATAAAAAGCCGGATAGGCAAAGTCTAAAAAAATTAAGCATTTCCAACACAACCTTTTTTATGTAGCCTAGTTTAAGAGTCCTTCAGAACTGCAGTTATAAAAATTTTGGAAACAAAAGAATATAAAACACCTAAACATTGTGTAAAATGGTCTATTAAACATCTAGATAAGCAATCATAATTTTCTAGTTGTTATCTAGTAACTTCCGGTAAAAATATCTCTGATTCATTTAAAATTCAAGCTCTTCATAAAATCAATCGAGGCAGGTGAAAAGAAGTCAACGACGCCGAGCAATTCATATTCAATTGATCCGTCGGTAATTGGATCAGAGTAATGGTATAGCCTAGCAATTACAACTTCATTTCTAACTGTCCGATGTCTATTTCAAAGAGCCGTTATTACCTTTACCACGACGGTTTAATATTTTCATTATTAATAGTGTCCGACCGAAAATTGATTTTCAGCCGAAAACGAAAAAGAAGCTTCGGCTTTAGTCAAATTTTCGCCCGAAAACGACAGTGATTAAGACATTAAAAAATATTTCCGCTGTACACTGAAAACATGTTTTTTTTTACTATTAGGGAGAGAAAGAGCTAGTAGTAGATAGTGCTTAAAATAAATAAAACACGATAATTCCATTAGAGGATACCTACAAAATTTCGTGTATTTCTTGTTGTAATTGATTCACCTGATATTGCCGAGCTTTACGAAGATCTTAATATAGGCCGAATGACGTGCGACAATTCTGATTTTCAGCTTAGCCGAAGCTTCGCCTGGGTTATAGCCGAAAACTAAAATATGGCCGAATCATGTTTTTTTTTGCGAAGAAGAACGAAGCTTCGGTCGGTCACTAATTAATCAGCCTAATAACTTTCCCATTATTGGAAATCTTGGTGAAAGGGTGTGGGACATAATGATCCACCACGCTGGCCCAGTGTGTTGGTGGACGATACACACACATGCCTCCGAATTTTGAATTTTTGGTTCTAGGTCATGCAGTCTATTATAGGTATTTAAAACCGGCCAACTGCGTGTCGTACCACGCACAATGAAGGGTTCCGTAGTTGGGTTGAAAAAAATATTTTGATTTTATTTTACCACTTTGTCGGCATGATTACTATGTATAAATATGCCAAATTAAAGCTTTCTAGTACTAACCGTCTCTGAGCTAACCCACGGACTGACAGACGGACAGACAGACAGACAGACAGACGGACATGGCAAAACTATAAGGGTTCCTTGTTTACTACGGAACCCTAAAAAAGATATTCAGCTACAAAGATTAGATCTTTTAACTTGATAAATTATATTGATCGGTTGATAATTGTAACGATTAACATGTACATACCAAAAGTGATATAACAGAGATAATAATTTTAAATATAATATGTAGGTTTTTTCAGTGTAAGCCGTATTGAAAATACCTAACCTATGTAGTTTCAATACGAAGTACAGTGATTTAAAAATAATACAATCTATAAATTCATAAGTACCTTGATATTATCACAAGTTAGAATTATTTATTACGTACTGGATTGTGATAACCACAGGTTACCTAGGTTACTGATCTTAACAGGTAAATAGGTATACCTTCCAGTACGTACTTCCTACCAAAAGTAGTGTCATTAGAAACTCAAACTCAAAGCATTTATTTCAATTAAACCATTTACAGGCACTTTTGAATTGTCAAGGAATCGGTCAGTCAGAAATATGAAGCTAGTTGCCCATTCCAAAGCGTAGTAGGTACCTATGGAGAAGAACGGACAAGAAACTACACGGACACTCTTTTAAATAAATTGTTACAAAATATTGGTTACATCATTCATGTTGAAATTAAACATGTGAGAATAATGTAGAAAGACGTGCACGTTAGAAGCGTCCGTAATAAAAACTTAAAACAAGGAACAATTCAAAAATTTAAATCAGCCAAGGCAGCTAAGAGTTGACCAGTCCCAACTGACGGCGCCCGTTCACGAACATGACGCATGGATTACCACATTCAGCTCAACCATTTTGAAAGGGAGCTAAACGATCCAACACACAACTACATTAGCTATTACTATACTCTACGAGTTTCAGGTACTTGTCGGTGGACTTATGTCCGAGGCTAATCAACCAAGAATTTGAGGAAATTAGTTAAAAATGGGAACTTACCTCATCGAGAGACATGGTTTTTGATTTTCTTTGAGATCTGTAACAACATGAAATCTATTTTAATTTCGTAACAATAACCTTACACAGAGATTTTCTATTTCTCCGTGATAATTTTCACGCCATAGGCGCCGCATGACAGTGGTAACAAAACCAGTAGATATAAGCTAGCCTAGTAGGTACCTATTCTATTGAAATTGAAACTCCGTAAGCTTAGGCGGCTTAGGCTTATATCTCATTACGACACCTTGACCATGGCCATGACCGTGGGGCCGTTTCCATGGTCGCGCTGCCAGCAAAATATATCTACACAGCTTTATGGTGTGTATCTCACCAGGCGTCGATCGGTTGCGCAACCAACCATAAATTTTTGACAACGCCGCCATGTTGGCGCCGCCATGGTCACTGGTGTCCTAATGAAATAGGGCCCTCAAGATCAAAGTGTTACAACTGACGTGGGATCGACTATACCTACGTAGGTAGCAAGATAGGCGGCCTAAAATATCTAGACCCAAATCCAGTGAAGAGATTAAGAGATATCAGTTTTTATATCTTAATTCCTGGCTTAGTAATTAAATCTTTTGCTAGATAGAAATTCCTGCGGTATACCTACGAATACCTACGGTATATTAATACAATACAAACAAGTTTTTTTACTGATTGTTATGTAACTTGAATCTAACGACGTGAACAATAAAGGAAAGCGCCAGGGTAGCACAGGTTTTTTTTTTTCAATTTGCATGTCAGTGACATATCCTCAATAGCTATCAAAAATTTCGCTGTTTTGAGTAAATTGGCAATATCACTGTATGGATTTAAGTAAGAAATGTGGCTAACTAGTGAACTAGAATATTAATAATGAATTGCAATTATAACAGTAAAATTTTATGTTGTACCCGTTTTAGGTGTAAAAAAGTAATTCGGAAAGTTTCCAAATACCTTTTTTTACATCTAAAACTACATATTCGGTGTTATGATATTAATTATTGCAATTCTTAATCAATATTCTAGTTCGCTAGCTAGCCACATTTCATATTTCCATAGTCATATTGTCAAATGAATCAGAACAGCGAAATATTTGACATCTATTTGCGACATTGCCCAATTTCAGAATAAATGATTCGCAACCATAACGTTTATGTTACTTATTAAAATCATCATGACCTGCAAATCCCAAAAAACGAAAAAAAAATGGAATATCGCGTTCTACCTTAGCGTTTCCCCCATAAATACCCCTTATTCCTAAACACACAAGTAAGTAAAATCTACAAAGGTCTAATATTTGCGGTGTGCAGACATTGCACGCGTGGCGTGCGCTCACACATTCCTCGGGTTCATCGACCGGTATCAGCGGAACTGGAGCTGCCGAGTGCACTTTCCAGCGTTCATTGACAGTGGATCGCGGTGGTGTGAACTATGTGGAGGAAATCCGGCTAAATTAGCTATTACGAGGAGCTACGGGACAGTGAAATGCAGAGGAACAATTTATTTGAGAAATGATTTAGAAATGTCTCTCATCTGCTTTGCTCAGTACATTTTTGCTGTGATATCTAGTATGTATCTGACCATTTCGTAGATTTTCCATTGCAAACGGAAGTGCCAAACCGTTGTAACGGTTTGGAAGAATGTCGGTTGTTAGTACTGACAAACTGCTTTCTGCAGGACGTCTTTTAATTACTTAGGAAAACAAAAATTCCTTAATTTTCGAACAACCCTAAAGTCTGACATCCAGTTATCTAATTCCGTAACATATTTTCGTAAACGATTACGACTAATCTGTTTCATTTTGACAGTTCAACAACATTCGTTGCGTTATTTACGTTGTTGAGCAGGTTTTTTTTGGAACTTATGAAGCAATGGATTAGCAATCTGTTTCAAAACGATTCAGATTGTGATTGATCGTGTATTACGCAATTTCGGTACTTGGAAACACGAGCCTACCTAATTAAATTACGATTGTAACTAACAAAACATTCGCAAACGCAAACTTTATAGACTTATGATTTAAGGCACTAAAATATAGTTCACAATTTGGACATGAAGAACTTACCACAAGGTAGAGAAGCTAGGTCGATATCGCAGAGGACACTGAACAGCTTGATGTGAGATCCTTAAGTTAAATTTCGTCAAATATATGGCATGTGTACTGTGTAGCCAGGGTTGTCAATATTTTGATTACGATAGCGTTGACGATAAGATCTATATTTATATTTATCATTGATAGTCAAAAATATAAAGAATGATTGATATATTCAGATCCTTGGCTAGTGTGCATGATCAGATCACCGATGTTTTGATTTTAATAATTAACTGTGACTCACACTGAGTAGGTAATTAAGAAGTGGAATTTGATCCAAACCTCACCTAGATAAGGCGGAGTTTTTAGGGCTTTGGACTGTCTCAAGAACTTTGAACAGCAACACAACTACCAATGGCAAATATTTTTTATATTGATGTTACGTGTACTTTAGTAAAAAGAATCCAAACATTTTTGAGACATCAACATATCGTGGATGAAATTAATAGTGTATTTCAGGCAGTGGTGCCAACCACTACCTGAAAAATATGTAATATAATGTTCTGACAAAATATGTTCAGATAAACCATAAATTTGCCTACATGTATGTTGGTAATAGGTTATTTTTTATCCACAACGATGAAGCTCTTAGCATCTCACCTGATAGTAAGTGTCATGCCGAAAGTGGAAGCGAGCTTCACCCGGAACCCTCAACCACAGAGGAACTGGCTATCTTACCTCCAACTGCCGAAACAAAACAATGCTGTTAATATTGTTGTTATGGCGGCAGACTTAGATAAGATTGTGGTAGCTATAGCCAGGCGGACTCAGAACAAACCCTACCACCAACCAAACCAAGCAGAAAATTTTGCCCCCACTGGAAAAGGCCGTTTAAAAGGTAGAACGGTTATTTAAATGGGAATTTAAATGGTCTTTCGCTGTCAGACAACGCACAGCCCATACCGCTAGGTCTAGCTAGAATCATGAAATTTTTCACAAGAGTTCCTTAAAATATAGTGAAAGTGAGCACCACGGAACGATTTTCGAAGATTCGTCCCCTAACGGGGTCAAATAGGTGATGAAAGATTGTATTGAGGTTTGTAATTTTTTCCGAACTGAAACCCCATTGGGCACAGGGCTTGTTTAGTCATACACCGTGTAAGAAAGTCATGACGACTTCAGACGCTTGTCCTCCAATTAATATACTTAATTAAAATAACCATGATAAGATAATTAAAAAAGTATTAAAATAATTAGCCCTCATTATAATAAAAATGTACCAAGATCCCCCGAATTTCCCAACACCGGGCTTTGGGAAATTCAGGGGGTCAAAATAGTTTTTTATATTTATATTTTTATAAATCCTATTATAATTAGAAAGGTGACAACCCTTACCAACGTGCAATATAAATAAACGCTATCATTCAATAAAATATTGAATTTATCGCAGAGCCATAAACCATCCAAAGATTATCCAATATGGTCCAAATAAAACTCTAGGGTGGGGTATAACATTTTTCAACATTACATTAGGTACTTAAATCTATTGCGATACAGACGATAGAACCAATGCTTATTGAAATGAACATCATGGAATTGAGCAGGTATTTCTGGAGTAAAACAAAAACATACAAAATAATCATCTGATCTACCTAACCTTTTCACAACTATATTGTGGTCAGCTTCCAGTCTAACCGGATGCAGCTGAATATAGTATTTTACATGGAGCGACTGCCTATCTGACCTCTACCATCCAGTTACTGAGTAATACGATACCCCTTGGTAAGACTAGATGTCAGACTTTTGGGCTTCTGACGACCCATAACGAATGTCAAAGATCCACGAATTACAGCCGGGGCCAATGGCTTAACATGCTTGCCAACGCACGAAGGGGTCTTGGTATGTAAAGATGCATGGTTACCCATCCAGCCGCGGTAAGCGTAGCTTAACCTGATCGATCGAGCGGCTGTTATTACTTAGCCAAAAGCCCGTAAAAACATACTAAATCAGTGGCCAAAAAAACTGTCAAGTAAGTATGAAATAAGTAAGTACCTAGTTTATCAAGTCATGAGTCGAGGGGCCTTGTCACTTGTGGCTTAATTAGGTATAACAGCCACGTTGCCGAGGTAGG
This sequence comes from Agrochola lota, assembly GCA_947364205.1. Classification (NCBI taxonomy): domain Eukaryota; kingdom Metazoa; phylum Arthropoda; class Insecta; order Lepidoptera; family Noctuidae; genus Agrochola; species Agrochola lota. The sequence continues at coordinate 19,285,162 of OX376228.1, forward strand.
TCTGTGGAAGGGTAACCATTCAGTACATACCCTCGTCACATAACCTCGTCCGTGCCTCGGAAACACTCTCGGAAAGCACATCCCGTCTTAAATTGTAGATCTTTGACTGTCGTTACGGGTAATCTGAAGCCCGAAATTCTGATAAACAGTCTTACCAGGGGTATCGTGTTACCCAGTAGCTGGGTTATGGGGTTCTGATAGGCAGTCCCATGTAAATTAAGTACTTGTAGTTTCATCTAGTTAGACTCGAAAAGAAAAAAAGATGCCTAGCCCATATCCAACTATGTTGGGGTCGGCTGATGAATCGAGAAAGTCATTCATATTATGTTAGTCATCTTTGTCCATAATCATTATTTTCTTAGTCATTGCGGGTTCTCCGCCGGTATCTATCTAACCTTGGCGTTGGAGATCTTGCAGGAAGTTACAGACATGCCATTGAAGTAGGTATTTTAGTTATTTCGCAGTATCTATCGTAGCCAGATTCTTGGTAGAATTCTGGCCTTTATTATTAGGGGGTAAAATTCTACAAAAAAAAAAACGAGCGAGCCTCACAGTAGTCGCATATGTGTAACATCTTACATCTCACCTTGGTAATAAGCAGCATAAAAGGGGCGGGTCTCGTCAAGGTCTTTTCTGACTGCCAACTCTAGTACCTCGCGCTTATTGGTCAAATCAAATAGCGCGCAGTTCCGTCCCTTTTCACAAGATCACTCCCACGGCCACATATTTGATTATTTAGGTTATTATTATTTATTTTATTTCAAGCGAGAGGAAAGCCTAGCGCTAAATTACAAATTTAAAAACTAGGAAAAGTGGTAACATTTCACCAGTCCATCTTTCCCGATTTGTCAGATAGTCTAGACTCTAGGTGGGTGTGTAAATTCGAACTGTACAATCAATCAACATTTTTAATCGCGATCAACTTTAAAAACAAGTGAGTTCGCTTTTCTTTACTTACCTAGGTTACTGCACCCTAATTGTAACAAATTTTCAATCACAATCTGAATGATTTTGAAGGATATTGCTAATCCATTGCACCATATTTTTTTTCGAAAAATTTGTCTGCTCAACAACGTACCTAAATAACGCAACGAAAATTGTTGAACTGTCAAAATGAAAGCCATGCTACTGTTAGTGTGTTACGCAATTACCCCGCTGGATACCCCGTTCGAAACAAACTTTGCAAAATAGGACTACAACAGTAGGTACAGCCTACCATAATAATTACCGATTCATGTAAGAATATGTATACGTGTATATAGAATATGTAAATATGTATTATAAACCTATCGTCTATCGGTTACCCCGCGGTATAAAGTCCTCCTGCAAAACCTTTGCTACAAAAATTTTACTTACTTAATTAATTTGCCAGAATACACACGACTACACATCAAGCTATACAAATCCAGTTTATGCGGACCTCGCATTGTATATGATTTCCGTACAATTCGAGGTCAGCTTATACTGGAAATGTATAGCTTGATGTGTAGCCGTGTGTACCTATACCTTACTTACATTTTTTTTTCACACTTGTCTTAATAACTCATTAAATTCGAAAAACGTTAACAGAATCATTTTAGAATTTCCTGGCAAAAAGCCGGTTCTTTAAACCTAATCACAATGATATAATAATTTAGATAAATAACATTGATAACAAATTGTTTTATTTGTTCCAATCAAAAATTAATCTGATACTTACCTACGTTTTTCCAAATACCAGCAAATCATTTTCTAGTGAGGCTAAGCACCTGTCCTTTTGAACCTTCAAAGCCTCCGGCAGACTGGCGCGACGCAACTCTAACAGAACAATTTCTAAGAAAACTTCACGGTAGAAAAATTACCGGTATCGCGGCGTGCCGTCGCGTCGCGCCAATCTACACGAAGCTTTATGCAAATTATTTTATGTAGCGTTGTCCTGTGACCATTACTCGTGTTGAACCTAAGTTTTGATAGATTAGGTACAGTCAACCGCACAGTGGCCAGTGGTAACACTTGCACTACGAAAATCGCCTTTAATGCTACGATTTAAAGGCGCTGTCGATCAGTGTCAAATTGTTATCACCATGCACCATGTGCGGTGACTGTATACCTTCCTAATTACATACCTATATAGGTAATTGCATGAAAGAGTAAAATGTAATTTAACACGTTCAGTGCCGGGAGCCCTCCTGGAGGGTTTACCTAGTCACATATTGGATGCCGGGAGCCCTCGCGGAAGGCTCATTTTAAATGTAGGTTTTTCTTAGCGAATACAGCATTATAAGAAGTTGAAATCTACTTTTTTATTTTTTGTTCACGGTTACAAATAATTATTACGCGAATTAGTACGCGACAAGACCCCCGAAAACACAATTTTACTGCGTTTACAGTGTTTTATAACACTGTTTTAAACCTAATGCTGTTGATCGCCCGCTATGGTTAACTTTAGCGCAAACGTAATGCCGACAACCCTCCCGGAGGGTTCTCTTCCAATATGTATGGCGGCATCGCGTATGAGTTCTATGAAAAGTGGATGGAGTCGAGAGTAATAAACTACTTGGGCACCGCTGCACCGGCCCAAAGAGGGCCTGCTAAGTCTAGCCTAGCCTTTTCCCAACCGAATGCCAGTATTTGACACACGAAACGACTGCCTATCTGACCTTCGCAACCCAGTTACTGGATAATACGATACCCCTAGATAAGACTGGTTTCTCACCTAAGACTAAAGAGAAAAAAACCGGCTAAATGCGTGTCGAACCACGCACAATGAAGGGTTAAGTAGTTGGGATGAATTTATCCCAAGAACAAACTTAACATTTTAGTTGAAAAACGTGTTCTCCCATACGGAATGTATGTGAGATCATGTTTTTCAAACCGCATATTTAAGTTGGTCGATTATTACTCGTTAACCTGTAGAGCCTACTTAGCTCTGATAGTTTTCCTTTTAATTTCGTTATATATACTACTGCTGTGAATTTTTTCACAAGTCCAAGTACAACCATTTAGCTAGAAGGGGGGGGGGGGGGGGGGACACTAGACTCTAACTAAAAATTTCAGTTAAAAGCTTAATATTTCGCAAAAAGATCCCTGTATCCAAAAATAGTTTTGAAAAACTCACAATATTTTTGAAAGGCCTTTCTAACGATACCCCACAAGATGGGGTAGATGAGGAAAAAAATAAACATCCCCACTTTACGTGTAGGGGAGCTACCCTAAAAAAAAAAAAATTTCTTGATTTTATTTTACCACTTTGTCGGCATCATTAATATGTATACATATGCCGAAATACAGCTTTCTAGTACTAACCGTCTCTGAGCTAAGCCGCGGACAGACAGACGGACAGACAGACAGACAGACAGACGGACATGGCGAAACTATAAGGGTTCCTTGTTTACTACGGAACCCTAAAAAGAAAGGTAAGACTGCATGGTACACCCCGATTCAAACTTATTGGCGGCTCGGAACATGAGGCAAGTCGCTGCGCAGTAACGAATTCATGACTCAGCGGGGCGAGGGGTGGGGTACTGCGCAGCGAGTAGCGCACTTCCGAGCCGCCATTAGTTTGAATCGAACTGTAGTCAGACTTTTTGGCTTCTGGAAACCCGTAACGACAGTCAGATCCACGAATGACCGCTGAGACGGCTTAACGTGTTTTCGCGGCACGGAGGGATCTCGTTAAGTAGTGGGTGTTCACCCATCCAAGGACCGACCTCGGCAAGCGTAGCTTAAACATCGATCGACCTGTGCGGCTGTTATTATTAAGCCACTAGCCTGCTAACTGCTAGTTTACCTGTTTCAATCATTATCTATAAACAATATTTGCTATGTGCGATGTCATAACATACTCCAATAGTGTCGATATTTTTGCGCTTGTTATCAGATTTCAAAATAGGTCGCGATTACAAGTGTTTGCAAATAATATAACATGTTTCAGCCGAAGGGATAGCGGTATTATCTAGAACCTACAAGAAATTTTCCATTGGACACACCTTCCGTGCCTCAATAACCGTCAACTTAAAAAAACAGCACGAAGTTTACTCATACTTAGGTCAAACCTGTTTGCCAATAGGTATATGTTCGTTTTCTCAAACAAGCTTGGAAATTCGAGCATTATATTGATAACCTTCTTAGAGATAAATCGAAAATTATGTACCTACTGCATGCGAGCAGGCGGCCGGCAATGTTATTATGAAAATCCATATCTATTCTGTTTAGCGGCCGAATAAATTACTATGAAAACTTATATGTGTCGTGTTATTAAATAATGGAACGAATTTTTCTTCAACACAATGCCAACCAAGGAGGTAACTTATCTATTATCTAATTTTTTTTTTTAAATTCGCGTTTGCTTGCAAATTGAGCTGTTTAATGTAAAAAAAACACAAATGATTATTCGTCATTGATTCTGGAATTTACTTGCATTATTTGAGAAAAGTAGGTACCAGTGCCGGTGGTAACCAGGTTTCGGCTATCCCTCGGCCCACATTTTCAGGGTCGTCCATCAATGGCCCTTTTGCAGGCCGCGGCAGTAATGTACTATTCTTAAAAATCGAGTATTTAATTTCGACTGGAATTTTCATTTCTATGAAAATTTCATGAAAATTGTTTTACCAGAATCGCGTCGCGCCTGTAAATGCGAACCTTAAGAAAGAACCCATATAATCCAAAGAAAAGCGGAATTTAGTGAAAAAAGGCCATCGAGCCGCGACCAACAGCTCACTCGTGAGATTTGATGAGATGTTGGTGCAGAGTCCAGACGCATAACTAGATTCTCAGCTCCCTTTAACCGCTGGAACAAGGGCCGCATTCAGGAGGTAGTCTCCTGGATTTAAAACTCATTTTCCTATCGCTGAAGGCCAGGTAACCACTTGTATAGCTTCAACCCTTGTCTTGACACCGCCGGATCCTTAATCCTACTTTATTTTCTTGGAGAGACCCACCTAAAGCTAAACTCTGGACTCCAATCGTGAATTGCGGCTGACAAGCCTGATAATGGCTAAATGACCCAATGGATGTAGGTGGTTATTACCCATCCGTTTTCATGCAGAATTCGGAAACTGTCAAGTTCGTCAAAGTTAAAAAGCGTCAAGTTCCTCTATGTAATTTTTGCCCTACTTCATCACTCAACATACCTACGCTAAACAATTGACATAATAAATCTCGAATGTGTGTGTAGTGTATGTACATTCAAAGAGTTCCGTACTATAAGCATTAACATACTTAGCTTGCATTCTTTATACAGAGGTTAACGCCTTTACGGCTATCTATGGGTCAACTATGACACTTCACTTGAAGTAACAACTTAAACTTACGGTAAAATACAACGTTCCCTTTTACCAGTGGTATGTTACTAACCAAACCTGATTTCCAGATGGCTTACCCACAATCTAGTGACGCTTAACGTAGATAAAACAAAGTTTGTGAACTTTAGCGTCAGCATAAGAACTTCCTGCCCGGACCATCTCTCAGTAAAATTGCACTCATCAAAGATGTACCTGCCCAAGCCTTGAGCAAGTCAAACACATCAGGTATCTTGGCATTCACAAAGACCAACACCTTAACTTGTCAAAACAAATAGAGCATGTTAGTGGTCGAGTTAGAAAGTTCATACACATTTTCAAAAAAATGGGCCGTATTGCTAGTGACACTGTTTTGAAAATGCTTTACACTCTGCCAATCTGTTCTCAACTACTACATATACACGGGATGTAGCACATAAGACGCATCTCATGAAAGTGGAGCGCGCTCAACGGGCTCTTCTTAATTAAGGTAACTTATAAGAAACCAATGCACTTCTCAACTGACAAACTGTATCAAGAGACTGGTGTTCTGCGTGTGCGCCAATTGTACATTATGGCAGTGGCACTGAGGTACCACAAAAATGCAAATAAACCCAAATGGCATAAACCTTTTTTTTTTTTTTTTGAGGGTGGGAAATTATCAAATAACTTCTCCCGCTCTGGGCGGTGCGGGAGGGTGACTAAAACCCACCCGTGTTTCTTCCGTTGCCTGTGTGCCGGGGCCGCGATATCCCTTTCGGACAAACTCGCAACCCTGGCAGGCATTGGCCCTTACGGACCCCATCAGTTGGCAATGACAATGGTGGCATAAACCTAAATGTAGAATCTTTTTTGACCACAGATGCTTTCTTTTTATGGGACCATTTATTTACTGTAAGCTCAATAGTGAAATGGATATACTGACCATGACTAGAAATAAATGTAAAAATCACCTTTCAAAATTTCTGGCAGAAATGGACTATGAAAGCATGGAGTATTGTTTATTTAAATCATCTTACTATACGTATACAGTTTTTATTTAATTACTTTTCAGAATCTCCCAAAAATTGTAATACAATAATAAATGGAAGAATTGATAACTTTCCGTTTTAGTGAATCACTAGCGTAAGTTAAATAAATGGCTTTTGCACAGCACAACGATAGCGATCGATGTTTTCGTGTGAGTGAGTTTTACGGTGCATGATAAATGCACGCTATGTTTGATGGGATAAGGTTTATAATTGATTGTGTAGTCCGTTCTGATTTATAAATTGCACGTGTGACCGCAACCTCGTATCTATTGGGCTTACTGATCTGCATGTGTAGTTGTGGCGAGATAGTGGGGAGGAAGTGGAGACATTGGGTTTCGATACATTTTCAACCACCGGGCATACCTATCTTCTTCTTTCTTATATCCATGGTCCCGGCTGTCAATTGTAGATGTTTGATAGTCGTTACGGGTAGTCAGAAGCCCGAAAGACTGACAATCTTTACCCTACGGAACATACATAAATCAGAATCTTAATCGTTTTGAAACAGATTCATTCATGTTGTTGAATTGTTAAAATGAAACAGATTAGTCGTAATCGTTTACGAAAATATATTACGTAATTAGATAGCTGGTCTCCCAAGGGATATTTTCACTGGGTTTTGGAGGTCAGTTAGTCAGTAGACTCATATAAAAAAATATTTTCATAATTGAATTTTGCCACTGCGTGATTAATATGTATACCCATGCCAAATTACAGCTTTCTAGTACAAAGAGTCTCTTCTGAGCTAAGCCGCGGACAGACAGACAGACAGTTGTGTGTGAGCTTGGATAAACAATTTTTGGATTCAGGGATCCGGTTGCGAAATATTAAGCTTTAAAGTGCTAATTCTTGTTAGAGTAAGTAATTGACCAACTTACATTTGTGGTTGCAAAAATATTTTCCGTCTTAAGGCTTGTGCAGACCAGAGCGACTTGTCGCGCGACGCGACACGAACAATACAATTTCTAAGAAAACTTCACAGTATAACAATAACCAGTGTCGCGTCGCGCGACAAGTCGCGCTGGTCTGCACAAGCCTTTACATTCCGTATGGGAGAACATGTTTTTCAACTACAAAGTTAAGTTTTTTCTTGCGATAAATTCATCCCAACTACGGAACTCTTCATTGTGTGTGGTCAGACACGCACTTGGCCGGTTTTTTTAATGTTTTAGGATAATTGATATTAATAAATATATTAAATTTTTTAGTATAAAAATAAAATGCAAATACTAAATATAATTTTTCTAATACATTCATTTCATTTTATGTGGCTCCTCAATCCTGACGGTCTATAGAAAAATGACATTAAACTGTTGTAAATGAAAGACGGGTTGACCAAGACTGATTTTATTAAGTACAGATAAACTATTATTCCAATGACAAGAGATATCTGTCAGAACCTATTTACTTAATATACGACAAAACAAAATTAGGTAGACATGCATGACTGCATCCTGAGAATTTATGAGCAAGCAATGAATTCTTTAGCATCTTCGCTTCGCTAAAATCTTGCAATGCAATTAAAGTCGTTATAGGAGAGTTATTAGCATTTCATTATTATAGAGTACATAACACTGTTCGTTTGTTCTTTGATTACGTGCCATGATATCACCTTTCCAATGACGGCAATATCTTCCACGAAATAATATTAAAACATTTTCCATTACAACGTAGGTAAACTACGTATTTATACGGATAATCTATATCTACGCTTCCTCATTATTTTACAGTTTAGATGTTCGATAATTTTATGATTCATATTGTTGACTCGTTGATAGATGATATTTACAGATATTAATGCCGACATGCCCGATATTCTTGTTTTCCTCAGATACGACGCAGAAACGCTATGGCAGGAAACTCCGGACAGTAGGTACCTACCTAGTTTCGGACCTCTAGGAGATGAACTGAAGATGGTCAAGGGGAATATTAGCATCTTGGAAACAAACTTTGTTGTGCCGTTTTGCGACACAACATAGTTCATACTCCGATCGAGCATGATCTGAGCACAGGACTTTTTAAACTTTTTTAGGTGCCCTGCTAGTTATATCGCGTTTTAAGTTGTTGGCTGATAAATCAAAGGTTGAACCCCCATGATTCTAATAACCTCAGCATGTCAGGAGGATTGTGCCTTCATGACAATCACAGAAGATGCAGTAATTTAGGTCCGCCTATGGCCAGCAGTCTAACTGATTTTTCAATAGGCGGATAACTTTTATCGGAATAATAAATATTGCGGTTTGACAGCTTTCGCATGGAAAATTTATTCTTCAAAAAAAAAATAACCGTCTATTGAGAAATTAGCCCTAAGAAGACATTTGTTTTAAATGTGTTATAAAATCATAAAATACTTATTTACTTATAACTAATAATAACTAGATTTTTTTGTTTCTTTTTATGTGTTTCCTGTGTGAAATAAATTTTATTTCTTTCTAAATGCGAGTACACGAGGATCCGTTTTCCACAATATGCTTTCCTCTATCAATACGCTTTATAAAATTATAATCCCATATGTGCTATGTAGCTAGAACTTCTAATCAGCCGGCCGGCGTCCGTTGCCAAGATAACAAAAAATGGCGCACTAAGTATTTATTTATCGACGATTACAACTATCTCTGACTTAATCGATAAATTATTGCAATACAACTGATAAGAAGTCGGAGCCTCGATTATCTTCAAGTTGAAGCTCCGATTACAAGTTAAAACCACGATTATTACATTGTCCCGGATTGACAAAATAAGGTCGTTACCAAGTGGGCAGGTACCTACAGGGTAAACTTAAAGGTGGGTAATAAGTAAATCCCGAGAATTGTTATCTTAATCCTGAATACTGAATGCCTACTTAATATTGATCCTCATTGTTGATTGTGTCGGTTTGGTGCCATAAAATCAAACAGTCTGTACAGTCACGAGCATAAATATATCACTATGGACAGCTCGGCAATAATATCTGATTTCATGATTCATCCATTAAGGGTCGGCTACAGGCAAATAAAGAAAGAAAAAGTATTTATTGTGACTCGCACAGGAAAAAACACAAAAACAATAAAGAACAAAGTAACACTAACATATAAAGAAGGAAGTCCTGTAAGAGACCAAAAGGCTCCTATCTCAGCATGATGCCGCGACATTTAAAAATAAATAAAAATGTCGCAGCGCTGGTATTCTGAAATCGTGTTATGGGTTTTGATAAGTTTATATAGAAAACTTAAAGTAAGTAGTAGCCATGAAAAAAAACGTCTGGCTAGCTGAAGAGTTTCACTAGTCAGTGAAAAAATCGAATTGAAGATAACTAGATGTAGATGATTGTAAAAAAAACATTTCACTCAAAACGTGTAAAATGCCGTATTTTAATGATTCAAAAATATGTCATCATGTACATATGTAATTAGCCCGGAATAGCCCGTATTGTGCCCCTGCTGGGCACACACCTTCATCTAAGATAAAAATGTAATTATTTTTTATTTCATTCGAAAGAACACGCGCACTTTATTTTATAGTAAACTATGTACTTATTTATCTATTACATCATGTCACATAATGCGCTAATCACGTTATGTAGCTAATACAGTAGATAATTCCAAAAGACGTAAGTGAAGATTTGAATAAATTAGCGTCCATATGCCAATGCCAACTTTCGTCGTCATCGTTAACTACAGACAACCGTACATTGGTAATCATATCAATGGTGGGTGGTCACACTTGCACTACGAAATTCATTCGTGTTACTACGACATAAAGGCGCTTTCAATGTCAATAGTTACCACTGATCTGCGGTTAACTAAAAGGTATTTGGTACCTATCTTATAAGAGTGATGTGTTATGTTTTGAACATTTAGGGAGATTCCATACGTTATTAAAACTGGTTTGAAAACTTAGAAGACCGGTTACGGTTTTAGTAATCATCGTTTTTTGGGAATAAACGAAATAGGTATATAATTGCAGAAATGCCAATAATAGCGTAATTTTTCTTAACCTAGCAAAGTCGTTCGACACGGCTGCGGTGTTCTTCTTCTTCTTAAGGCTTCGGGCCGCACGGATACGTTAACAGTACGTGACCGGTTAAGGTCTTAGAAAGCTGGGGACGGTAGTAATATCCCAGAAGTACCTCACGACTGGTTCAAAACTATCAACAAAATGCATGCAATTGATGAAAATTGATGGCCTAATCAGCCATCTCTGCTTCGTATAAGTTTTGGGTTCCCGCAGGGCAGTTGTTCGTCGAGTTGAGCTCCTTATGTTCTGAGTTGAGCTCCACGATTACTGACAAATGCTTGCACTGACTGGACAGGTCCACTCAAATCTGTGTGGTTCTTTTCTCAAAAGACCATTTCAGACATTAATCTACATGGTCCTCATATGGCTCGACCAAGATTATGTCTGGACTTTAAAAGAGACTGTGACCTCTGAGTTTGTTTCGGCCTTTCTTCTCAGAGTAGTCGGATAGGAAACGCCGAACTCATCTAGCTTTAATATGACGTGTAAAAGTGATTCTTATATCCTATTTACAGAATAAACAATTTCATTTCATTTCATTTCATTTCAGTATCATGAGTACAAATCAATGCTTTTTACGCTATAGGTATGACATAAACGACATTTCCAACCTTCACACATTCTTTCACAATCTGAAGAATTTTGAAAGGAATTCCTAATTCGTTTGCTCGACAACGTCAATAACGCAATGAATTTTCGAATTGTCAAAATGAAAGGCATTGCAATTGTTATTGTGTTACGCAATTATACCCCGCTGGAAGTGAAAATCCGAAATAATAACTTACGCGGACGATACCGTGATCCTGTTTTACAAAAAGTCGTAGAACCTTGTGTGTGTACCTATACTTATACTGTCCTACGGCCGTATGAAGAAGGGTTTGAACTAAGATTGCTCCCACAGTCTACTTACCCGACTAATCAGTGGAATAAGTAGACTTGGCTTCGCCTTACGAAGGTCACAAGTGTTACCTCCGTAAGGGGAAGCCGATCTTAACACAAATAGGAAAACGAAAATTTATCAGCCTAGGGTATTTTAGGAACAGATATAAAAATTATAGTCAAATTTTTTACTAAACAGAGACATATTTGTTGTAATGGCCTTCATAGCGTCCAGTCGGGGAATGGTCTAAGCTAAATTGTTAAAAGAGCAACCGTAGAGGCTCTTCTCCATAAGAAACGACCAATTAGAACCGTGCACTAGCTTCTGTTTTTTTTTTTGTTTGGGAAATTATCAAATAACTTCTCCCGGAGCGGGAGGGTGACGCCCGGGGCATCTCCTGCGGCGACTATGGGCGCGAGGGCGCGTATCTTGCCTCTCCCTCGCGCTTTCTGCCTCCTCCTTCGCGAGCATAACTGCTTCGCAGAAGGAGGTGACGGCCTCCCATGCACTCTCGCTCCGAACCATGGCCTGAACCAGGGCCGGACGCGAGAGATCGCCGCCACCGATCGCCTCCGTGAGGACACGGCGGTGCTCCGCCCAAGCCGGGCAGACCTCCACCGTATGCTCCACCGTGTCCTCCGGGCGACCCACACAGTGGTGACACCTGGCCGTTTCCTCCCGCCTTATGCGGAACTGGAACCACCCGAAACAACCGTGTCCGGTGAGGACCTGCGTCAGGCGGAAGGTGAGGACGCCGTGGCGCCTCTCTAGCCACTCCTCAAAGCCACTTATCGCCACAATTGTGGCGTGCCCAAGCTAGTTTCTGCCTGACATTTCATAAGTGCCCATGTAGGTTTATGTGAAATAAATTATTTTTATCTACACAATTGATGTTAAAATATATAATTTTTTTGCTTACCTTGTTAGATTACGTAGGTACTACCTCTTACTATGGGGATTAGTGCAATATCTCATAATACTTATGTACCTATTAGAAATGCACATGCACGTATTAATTCTTAGAAAGGTGCCTGATGTAATGAATTTAATAAAAATACAGTAACTACTCGTATATAGCCGTAAAGAAACTAAACTCAGATCTTAAGAGCGCTTATCCTAAAACTTGGCAACGTCGCAAATAGCTGTCAAATATTTACCTGTTTTGATTAATTTGGCAAATTATTCAAAACAGCGAAATATTTGACATCTGTTTGCGTCGTTGTCCACTTTCCGTAGACCGTCTCTAGGTACCTAGTCATTGACCTATATTATCCTTATTCCTTATTACCTTTGTTGCTACATATTTACGCTCTTCAGTTAAGATTTTCTTCCGAAGAAATATTATTAATTTAGCTAAATTGAGTCGAACAGCAGCGGTCTAATTTGTCTCATCTCGAATCGCTGATAAAGAAGGTCCCTATCTGTGGCCACGTTGGCTGCGGGGTCGCAAGCTAGCCATCAATAAACCACCAGCACTTGAAAAGGGTACCTATTATCATAATGATTTACGGCCCTTGTCCGCTTCATATAGCTAATGTAGGTACCCATATCACCAATTACTACCGATTGCCCGCTTACACAGAAGGTAAACACGTAATCAAATCATTAGTGTTAAGTTTAACTACACGTAGGCTGAGTACCTCATTTTCCTCAATTGATTTACAATGATTCAGCTATTAGGTAGAGGTACCTACGTTTTTAGGAACCTAATGTTTATTTTTCTTGCATTCCTTGGTTGCATGGTAAGTTTGATTTATTAGATACTTGGACCTTTGGACGCAAAAAAATACGTGCGCCATTCTCAAGTGATGCGCTACAACGAACAGAATTTAATTTTTATATGTAAGTACCTATATATACCTACCTTCCATTTCTTAAAAGTATTTAGGTTACCTATCTTGTACACGCGTAAAAAGATAAGATTATTTATATATTCGGTCACTTTATCGAACATTTAGAAACCTCGACTTTAGATTAGTCTGAATTGATTATGCAAAATAGATGATGTCCTTTATAAAGGTCACTATATCACTAAAGTAGGTACCTATCTACTAACAGAACGTATTTTAGTCCTATCAGGACCTGCGTGTTTCAAGATGTCAAAGCCTGTAGGATTTCCTTTTTGTTTTAATCAGTTTGAACCTTCAGATAGAGTTTACTAATGGCGGAATGTCGTTGGTAGATAAAGCTTGTACCTAGGTATCGTAAAAAAATTTAGCTCTAGTGTAATTACTCAAGGAGAAAAGAGGAATACGTTTGTATAATGAACGCCAATGACCACATCATCATCACCACATCGAATGGTCAGATGAAAACCGAATCTATCCGAGGCATGTGTTGAAATTTTAATCACAATACGGCACTGCTTTTTGGGCGTTTTTAGTGATATTCTTTTTTTTTACAATCATCGACAAGGTTCATCCTCAATCCCATTTTCTGAGCATTTTCACAGCTGAAGAGTTACACCAGTAATGACTGGTGCAACTCTTCAGCTAGCCAGAAGTTTTGTCAGAATTCATTAAGTTTTCTATATAAACTTATCCAAAACCCATATCACGATTTCCTGGTAAAGTAACTCCCATTTCCATTTGAATAAGCAAAAGAAAACCTAACCTAGAGGGAGTATACATTTTTTGAGCTCGCTTCGCTTTTAATTTTTCTTGAGCTTTCCGTATAATTCGACAAAGTAACTCCTATTTCTGTATGAATAGACAAAACAAATCCCACCTTATCCGAGATGAGGTTTTAGAATGGTCGAAGTCGCTTCGCTTGCTCTCATACCACGATTATTATTATGCTCATCCTGTCGGCACTCATAGTAACGTGGTGTTTATTTAGAGTGGTGTGTGATGTGTAGTGTCATGGATTATTTTTAATGACAGTAAGTTTTTAAAGTGCATACGAGGGACTGATTGCGCCATGGCTAAAAAACTAAAAAAATAAAGATATTTCAAAGTAATATATTTTCCCAAACCAACGGATTAGTACCTATAAGTACTAAAACAAAAAAAGTAGGTAAGTGTGTGCAACTGTTTATGTCAGAAAAAAAAACACCATTCGATACCGACGGACAAAAATATTGCCGGCAGCACTGATTGAAAACAACGGCTACCGATGGCGGTGGTAGCAAGAGGATCTAGTAACTCAGAAAGCTTGCTGCCAACAACATACGGCATACCTACTTACATTGCGTTCTAAACTTCTGATCTTATGTTAAATTCAAATACTGAAAACACGTATTGAGCTAAAAACCAGGCCGCAACGCGTTCTGGCATTTTCAAAACAGCCACAAACCGAAATTCGTGTCGTGGCTCTTTTGATATTCGACCGTAAGGCGTTGGTTATACACTCATACTGCATTGATGGTTTGACCGGATCTAGCCGAGGACGCAGATGAAATGAGAATCCAAGATGGCGGCTGCGAAAAGTATTTCGTTATGGATGTCGTTTTCATGGTTTTCGAGGTCGCTGATATTGAGGTCAAAATTAAATTACAAGATGGCGTTATACCTTATAGCTCAATACTCAATAACGACTTTTTCTAAACACCTGCGACGGACATCTTGTAAAGATATTACATCATAATACAATAATTACTAAATCGAAATCGTAGTCGGCTATCGGGTCAGTCCGTAACGTTAGCCCTGATAACACACAGATAACACTATCCCCCCTCAAATCTTTTAAATAACTTTATCTTAATGGACGTCATACAATGTGTAATTTTATTATAGTCAAATATTATTACTATGATTGCCACGTTGGTCTAGTGATGGCTCGGTCAAGCGCGACCTACAGGGATTCTAGGTTTGATACCAGTTCGAGCCATGTCGTTGGGTTTTTAGAAAAATTTTGGTTGCAGCCCCAGAGTTTGCAAAGAATGGTGTATCTGTTAACTACCGAGAGAAGAGGAAATTAAGTAAAACTAGCTGATCATGTAACTGAATCTTTATTTACAATTAATATCAATTTAATTAATTTTAGTGTTATTGAGTATTTTAATATAGATTTTTTTTTTATGTCACAACCCGGATAGCACATTATTTGTTTCGCACACAAAGTAAATATTCGGAGCAAGCTGATTATTTTGAGAAAATGGTAAATCTTGAGATTCAACCTTTAAAAACGCGCCATCTATTAACCACAACTTACACTGCAACTACCATCACTGACCAATAGATGGCGTTAACACCAACTTTAGTCACAGCCTACGTCTTGGTCGTCCAATTAGGGTCTTCTTTCTCGTCAATTCCAGCTATAGCCTGCATTTTATCGAAAGGTAACATCATAGGGTCTGTGGGAGGCATCTGTACCGTCGCAGCGAGTACCGGGGTCTTTCTACCCTCCTTTAGTAATAGAACCTTGATCAATGATCGTTCCCCGCCTTGTCCAGTTACTGGACGGAACAAAACATCCGGACTTATATTGTCGTCGAATACTTCTTCGATTTTCGTCGGGAATTTCAGCTTTCCGCCCGGTGAGAGGAGAGGTACCTGTAATTTTATTATATTTAGGTAGAGCCACAGATAAATACAGATGGTTCACTCCGCAAAATTATTTAAATAACACGCGACTCTTGCCACGACACAATAAAGTGCAATTCAGGTCGCACAGCGCTAATTACCTACAGTTATATTCACCTAGAAATTGCCTCTCTTTCTATCGCGTAACTCTTATATATTCCGACTACGTTACACTTACTGAATTGGCCCGACATAACGGGCCCGCCACGTATTTGTAGCTTCATACCTAAAATGCGGCAAAAATCTGCATTCATCTGTGGTAGAGCTATATGTTTTGACATTAGATTATAAGGATAACGATAATATTGGATTCAGAAAAAACTGATAACTTTTAATACATAATCAGCATAATATAATGTTCCCACTGTTGCGACACAGGTGTCCAGTCTGTCAGAGGGAGTGGGCCATAATACACCACGCGGGCCCAGTGCGGATTGGTGGATGTCACATGCCTTTGATTTTTTTTGGTTCTAGGACCAGTGGTGACGAAATTAAATACACAAAGTAGCGACAATTGCTCTTAATAATAATAATTTGATGAATATTACCTTAACATAAGGGTTAGACACTTTATAGTTGACGGTATGCACGTGGAACAGTATGGACAGTCCTATAACCGCCTTTTCTTTGGAATTGTTCTCTATTATCAGCGTTACGCGGAACACCGGGCCGAGACCTTCCACCTGAAATATAATACAAAGAACAGACCTTCCAACTAAGAACAACAAATTGGATAAACAAGGTGTCTGATATTCAACCTCATTTCGTTGTATGGGGTTGCTAATGCACTTTGACTTAATTTTGCGAGGTGTAAGGATTTCTAACGAATATGAATATTATTCGTATAGTCATAAGGTTCATATCCATACCAAACGGTAGTTCACAGTCGTTGATATTGTATTTGTATCTCACGAAGTGACGCGCGCTTTACTTGTGGTTACCTATTGTACAAACACGCTGTGAATGTGTGTGTAGGTGCAGGAGCTCTCGGTACCGTCCGAGACAATGGCGAAGTCGGAATTTAAGTGTGTGTGTGTGTGTGTGTGCCATGTGCTGACGCTACTCGTGTTCATGCACACACTCAGCGTGTTTCTACACTTAGTTACTACAAGTAAATCGCGCGACGCTTCGTGATAAAAGAACTGTACGAATAACAACACTATCACCATAAAATACGGTTCATATTCGTATGAAACGCTACTTTACTTAACAAAAAAAAAGTGGTTAGCAAAGGTAGATCCATAGCCACACTGTTTGGCAAGTGGTGGTGTTACTTCCTACTACTTTTTGTTTTAAAGTCCCCATATCACAATTATTTTTTATTTTTAACCGACTTCTTAAAAGGAGGACGTTCTATGTTCGACGTTAAGTAGGTATGTTTTTTTCTCCGTCAATTGTGGACCGATTTTGAAAATTATTTTTCTGTACAAAAGTGTATGCTCTCGAGGTGGTCCCATATAAATTTATTACTTTTGCATGGATAGTTTTTGAGTTGGCTTCAATAGTACGTATTTTTCCCACCTAGTTCTATGTGAATGATATGATCATAATTTCCTGTCACTGTTATTTACATAGCAGGTAGTGGTATTCGAATTTGTGTGGGGTAGGTACCACAACTAAAAAGTTAAAAATTTCATATTTTTACAAAAAAAACAACCGACTTCCAAAAAAAACACTAAGAAGTGAAAAATAACTTTAATTTCGGAAGTCGGTTGCAAAAAACGAAAATTCAAAACCAAAGACACCGACTTCCGAAATTGAAGTAATTTTTCACTTTGTAGTGTTTTTTTTTTGGAAGTCGGTTGTTTTTGTTTGTATCATTTTGACATCCTAACTAATATTATAAAAATGTGAAAGTGAGTTTGTTTGTTTGTTACGCTTTTTCGCTAAAATGGCTGAACGGATTTGGATGAAATCTGGCACATGGGTAGACCATGACCTGGATGAGGATATAGGATACTTTTTATCCCGATATACCCACGGGATCGAGACTTATGCGGGTGAAACCGCGGGCGCAGCTAGTAAGTGTTTTGTTATGTTACAAAATACTATGTTTACCTCGGCAGTAAGTCTCATAGACTCCATAGGTCCGGTGCCCACTGAGTTATCAGACCTTTCATGCGCCTCCAGTAAAGTCTTCGCGGCCAAAAGGCGGAGTCTGGTCAACTCATGTTGGAATGTCTCGTGCATTACTGTAATATAACTAAAAATATTTTTTATCACATCTATTCAAAAAGAGCTAGTTTATTCTTCGTAAACAGGGACTGAAATGGCTCTTTAATCCCTAGGGACTAAATGAAATGGAATCTGGATATTAAAGTAAAAGTTCCAATCACCAAAAAGATCAATTAAGAAAATTGTATGATCAATTATCAGGCTGTATGATAAAGTAAACCGCGCGTGAACCAAATTAACAAAAAAACTTTATGCAATAATAAAAAACGCGCGAAATGCATTCCACCTTCATTCGTAATTTTTTACTCAAATTCGGATTTTACTTAGTTTTATTAAAAAAATTGTGTGTCTTCCAAGTATGAGAATGAAATAAATAAACGTAGGTACTATTCTTATTCATAGGTTGCATACTTATTTTCTCATAGAGATAAAAAGTAGAATGTCCACCTCGGGAGCAACACTATTTTAAGCTCGATTGACGTACTTTGAATCCCTCGTTGCGCTCGGGATTCAAAGAAACACTCTCGCCTTTAAAGTTATTGTTTGCTCCCTGGACAAAAAATCTACTACAATATTTTAGAAAAGAAGTATCATTATGGTTTATTTACGTGTTTGTTCGGTCTCAAACTCACGTCTTTACTCGTGACCATTTAATTAGCAGAGGCTTTGTTTAAGTTTGATGTTTTTCGATGAACTTCGAAACATCTGCAATATTATACCAGAGGCGGTTAGAAAGAGACGGAATATACTCCCACGTAGTTTCTTTTCTCATATCGACTGTACGAGGAACAGGTTGGACTTCTTGGTTGAGTCGGGGCTTCTGTGCGGTCAGCGCGCTTGGTGATATCAGTACTCCACATAGTAAGAAAAAGACGGAGTATACTCATACGTAGCGTTCTCTCGCTCTGTCATACTGTTCGAGGAACAGCTTGGACTTCTTGGGAATGAGCGCGGGTTTGAGTCCGGTCAGCGTGCTGAGTTACGTCTGTACTCCACGTAGTAAGAAAGGGAAGGAGTATACCCACGTAGAGTTCTTTCGCTCTCTCATAGACTGTACGAGGGACAGCAAGTTATTGAAAATGAGCCAGGACTGCTGTCCAGGTATCGCCCTGGGTGACATCTGCACACGTAAGAAAGAGAAGAAGTGTACTCACACGAAGCGTTCTCTCGCTCCCTCATAGACTGTTCGAGGAACAGCTTGGACTTCTTGGGAATGAGCCAGGGCTTCTGTCCGGTCAGCGCGCTGGGTGACATCTCAACCCCAGCCGCGTGCGCACTAAAGTCTGCTGTGCGCTTCAGTATCTTTAGCATTAGGTTACCACCTGTGGATTGATTAAACCGTTTCGTTCATTATTTAGGTAACAAAGTCTCATTTGTGAATTTCAGTCAAACTAATATACTTAAAATATTTGAATTGAACGTCTAAATTGTCTGTGTGTGCTGCATTAAACAAAAAAACCTACCAAGTGCGTATCGTACCACGCACAATGAAGGGTTCCGTAGTGGGGATGAATTTATTCCAAAAACACAACTTAACATTGTAGTTAAAAATATATTCTCCCATACATCGATATACGTCACGGTAATTTTTTTTAATGTGATAAAACTGCAAATTAACGATTTTCGGACTTTTTCCTTTACTTGTGCTATGAAACTTTGCTTTTTACCAAATTTCATGATACTAGGTCAACGGGAAGTACACTGTAGGTTTTAATTTATTTACGAGTATCAAAATATGTCACATAAATGACCGTATTTTTATTGCGTAGTCAACGCAATAAAAAATACGGCCATTTATGTGAAAGAAAGCTTTATTTTTTAGGGCTCTAAGGGACCGTAGACTTACGTATTTCATATTAATTTCAACTTGATACCAACACGCGTTCTTGAGAAAAAGGGTCTTAACAGACTGACAGACAGCCAAACAACGAAGTGATCCTATAAGGGTTCCGCCCTTACTTTTCCTTGTATGGTACGGAACCCTAAAAAAAGAAAATAAGTTGCTTACCACCAGTTACTATAATGAACACATGTTCCTCTTGTCCCAACTGACCAAACTTCATGACGGACACCACATCTGAAATATAAGCAAACATATCTTAAAATCATCAGTATCACAGCGTAACACCGGCACTATGTACTGTTACTGACTGCACTACGTGAACATTGTACGTGACACGCACCTCTCACAAACACGGTGTCTCGTCGCGCCTTGCCGTCATACAGATGCACGTGACCTGACGCCAGTGCGACGCCCGTCAGCGTGACGCCGAGGTGCAATACTGGCATTAAGGTCATGGCAACAGGACGGTGTTCTAGCGTTAAACACCATTGCTTTTTACCCTGGAATTAAAGTTATAGAACTGTTTAATGAGTCGTAAGCTGAATACATTTTAACAACTGTATGGGTACCGTAAAAATTCCGAAACACTGGAGGAAGACCAATGTCGTAGCGCTGCCGAAACCTGGTAAACCCTCTGATAACCCAAAAAGCTGCCGGCCAATATCACTGTTATGTCACACATATAAGCTGTTTGAAAGACTGCTTCTAAATCGCCTCAAGCAGCATTTGGACCAGCACTAATTCCTGAGCACATTTTGAACACATTCAGGCCTGGTACGTCATGCTCCAGTCAGGCCTACGACTAACACAATATTTAGGCGATGGCTGCTAACAGAGTCACTGATGTCGTGTTCGTTGACCTGCCAGCAGCTTACGATACCATAAACATCAGAAGGTTACTTAAGAAAGTAAACAGCGTTACCAATGATCTAGGTTTCGTGCATATACTGAGTGAGCTCCTACATAACCGCCGCTACCAGGTATGCTTTCAGTCAGCTAAAGAGCATACGGCGACGACAAAAAAAACGGTCTCCCTCAAGGCAGTGTGTTGGCGCCAATACTTTATAACATCTATACAAACAACCAGCTTATCACCCAACACACTGAGCGTTTCCTGTACGCGGATGACCTGGCTTTGGCAGCTCATTCAGTAACTTTTGGGTCATGTTGAACATAAATTGTCACTGGTACTAGATTCACTGGGAAAATACTACGACAGTAATGCCCTCCGACCAAACCCGTCCAAAACACAATCTTTCGCATTCCAACGACACTCTAATGGATGTACTTAATATCACGTGATGAGAAACAAAGACCGAACTCTGCTCAAATCCTAAATATCCAGGTGTAACCTTAGACAGAGCCTTAACCTATAAGTCTCAGTGTAACGTTCGTCGCCTTATTTCCACCAACTGCGGTGCAGTACTCGATGTTTTTCACACCACTGGCATGTCTTTATTCTTCACTGCAGGCAAATTTCTGAGAACCTAAAAAATGCTACTGTTGCCGCGATTGGCGTGGCCACCTACTGGGCCCAACTCGTTTAACATAATACATGGTTCACCATCGACTACAAAAGAAGAAGTTGAATACAAATTAATGAAAAAAAACACATTTTGGAAGCTGATGAACAAGATCAAGGTGTGATGTGAAGTACCTCCTTTGAAAAGGTAGGATCCCCCAACCAGACGAGTGGCTTCTGCCTAATAATTGTTAGGTTAATCAAACAAACAGGGAAGGGGGAAACTACTTTTCAAGAAACACCCTGAAATATGATGCTGCTAAATTAAATAATCGTAATAGGAAAGCAGCAGCACTGTGGTTATTTCAATACATTATAAAATACAATATATTAAAAGATAAAAACGTGTTTCACCGACCCAAAGTATCATGGGATAAGGGAAGGAAGAATGGAAGATGATACAAAATAATGTGACGGTGTGTGTGTGTGTTTGTGTGTGTGTGTGTGTGTGTGTGTGTGTGTGTGTGTGTATGTATGTGTGTGTGTTGCCTTTGTACGTATTTTAACCGGTATGTCCTAGAACCAAAAAATCGAAGACATGTGACACCCCGGGGACATGTGGTCCCCTCAGATTTAAACCATCGAGCCATTTTTGTATTTATTTTATTCCGACTCTAAGACCCTTTGTACAAACACGTTTAAAAACTACGGTTTATTCGCCGTGTGTGCCGCACGGTAACGGAGTGTTGTATGGATCACTATGGAAGCTTGTTGAGAGAAATTTTCTACGGCGCGATTTATACGCCGTACCATAAAGAAAACGTGCCGTGTACAAAGGAACTTAAAGTTAGAAACAACAGTAATAATATAAAAACTGACTTTAGACCCGTGTAATTAAGTTACAAACAACAAAAAAAAAATCTCGAATGTTTAAAGCTTGAACCAAAGTTAGGACTCGTTTTGCACTAGATAGGTAATATTTCTGAACCCACCTTCTTACTATAGCACGCCATGGTATGGTCAGCACAAATGACCATGACACTACTGTCAGCAGTCACCACCTCTATGGCGATGATGTGATCATCAGTGTTGAACAGTAACCGACCCTCAGGCCAATCTCTTTTTAACACGCATACGGACTTCTCTCTGAAAAGAACGGTGAAAAAATCAATGAAAATCTTTGCTATTCTTCTTGTATAGTATTGCCGCGAAATTACCAACGCTTTTGATAAAAATATTATTTTTCCGCTCAGACCTGAGATAGGATGCGCCGAACATCTACCAAATCGCCTTTAGTGGTGGCTATTTTAACGACAGCGAAAGTCATACAAAAACTGATCTTTTATAATTTTAATTCAAATCATTTAATTCAAGTAAATTACACTCATAATAGAATAGGCATATATATTTACAAATAAAATAAAAATTATAATGATCCATTCTTTCTGATAACTGAACCATTTTCTGCAATGCATTACATAATCTGGATTGTGCACAGGTGTGAAATAAAAGCAGTGTTTGTAAAAGTGCCTTCAAAACTCGAATAGCAATAAGTCACACCTTGTAGCTATAGTTATTCTGTAGTCAACAGTATACAGTCCAGTGGTTACCATTTGGTATGGCGTTTTCTTTACCCCACATATTTTGGCCTGGACAAATCAAACATAATAATTATACAAAAAGCATTTGTTCTACAAAATGTTCGTACTATTGCCTTGCAATGCAGGAGAGGGGAAAGAGGAGAGCTATACTCAGCAGTGGGTGGAACAAGGCTGCCAATGACGATGATGATGAATGCAAGAAACTTGGACAGATGCTTTGTTAATTGAATTTTACAGGGAAGACCCCGAACAAGGTCTTGGACTGTGCTTCTGTATATTGTCTTGTTGGACTATTTACTTTAACTGTCCTTTCAGGTATATTGTCTTGGGTTTGCAGTTAGTCCGACTAATGCCAATTAGGTTATTAGGTCATATGATTTGTAAGCACTTTATCATCAACTTTTCTTTTAATTAATTTTTCCACCCATTAAATAAGTAAGTACCTAAGTAACAAGTTACATTAATACTGACCTGAGACAACTGACTAAAAGTCTGTGGATCCAACAAGATCACATCTCCATCTTCTGTAGCAATTACAACACAGCTCACAGAGCACTTATCAATGGAATGCATCTTCAGAGTGCCAATGCATACAATTTCCGCATTGTTCTTACTAGGTAACTCTGTGTTAATCTCCAAGTATTCTAATTGCTGTTCCGGTGTTAGTGTTAAGATATACTGTGACTGTGCTGTTAGAGTTTCGTGAGGTATTGCTTTGAGACTGTCTATGAGACGTTTTATTGCATCTGTGTTCTGGTTGATTGGGTTTGTCAACTGCAAGTATTAAAAAAAAAAACATTAGTATCATATTAACTCACATTTATCCAGCTCTAATAACAAATCAGTTACCAGAAGGAGAAAAAGTTTTTCAAAAAAACTAAAGAACTGATTTTTGTATCTACATTCTTTGCTAATAAATATATCAATTCTATTCTATTTTAAAATCCATTTTTTAAGTACAAATGAAAGTGAAAATCATTTAGTGCCAAACTGGCAGTGAACTGAAGACAAGTTTAATATTCTGTTTTAAAGGTTAAAAAGTTTGTGTCATGTCAGCTACCGCTGTTGAGTTTTCCAAAAAAGGATTATTATTAAAATAACAAAAACAAAGTGCAAACCTGTTTCCATACTTCCATCTCGCACATGCTAAGCTCAGTAGATGGCAGATAGTACTTATAGAACAACTTTAAGTTTCGGTACATGAACACACAGGAGCTATATGCTACGGCCACTATGGGAACGGATCGCGGTACTGTCTCATTAATGTAGAAGCCTACTACGCCCAGAGGTAGGTCGGGTAGTACAGTGTCTGATATCTGCATGGCTCCTTTGAACACCTGCAAATGGAATAAAGATGCTGTTTTAGGATATTTCATGAAGTCACTGGCAGATACTGAACTAAAAATTTGCGTTTGTTGTTTGCTGTTACCTTAGAAAGGAGTAGAACATCATGCAGAAGGGAAGACTGTGGAGGATGTGCGGCGGAAGAACCATGTATTTATGAAAGGCTCCACACTGACATTGGTCGTTTGTTTGAGTAACTGTAATCGACTTACTTTCAACTTAGGCCCATCGTCTCCTCGTCCGAAGTCTCCGACTAGGAGTTTGACCTCGTTATCATTGTGTAAGTCCAGTAATGTCAAGTTTTGAGGCAAAGTATTCAAATCTATGTCATCTGTTCCTACTTCTACGTCTAACCAACGAGTCATGCTTCCCATGTTTCGCATTAATTGATTTGGTTCTTAAATCTTTCAGTATTTCCTTTAAACCGCCGTTTATATACGTTTATTGTTGTCATAGCAACTGTTTGAAAGTAAATTATACTATTTGACAGTGACACTATCATTGACATAACTAAACTTAAAAAGACAAACAAAGTTTTGCTAACGTACTCCAAAACTCTGAATGATAATAATTTACAAATAGAAAAACATATTTTCTGTACAACAATTTTACAATTTATTTGTTTGTGAAAATTTGAATACATTGCTAGTAATCAGGTTATCTACCTTTTAATTGTTACCTACTGCGTTTAAAGCTTCTTTCGCAAACACACGCTAAGTGGTGCGTTCAGAAAATAAACAAATTAAATATTAAAGAAAATACACAGAATATCGAAAGAGAAAATTAACTAAAACAAAATTATAGCAAGAAGGTCAGTTTTACAGTAAAAAAGATTAATGGGGAAAAATAATGGTTTTAATTAAGCAATGATTTTGCGATATTTACGACAAAAATTGTGTGATATGTTCCAGGATTTGAATTTCTCTCCTTGTTGACGTTTTTGTGCATGTAATTTTTTTGTTTGTGATTGTGTTTTTTGTACAATCGCGCAGTGTTGATTTGTGTATATTTTTCAAGTTTTAAAAAGTCATGAATGATCTAAAAACTTTATTTAGTTCTAAGTTTAAGCATGTCTAATAACTTTCTTGTTTAGTTTTTGTGGTGCTTCGCGTTTTGGCGTCCAAGGTAAGTTTGCGTTGCTTAAACTTTTTCATACTTACAATAATATTTATGTTCATGTTTTCTTATTTAACTAAGTTTTGCAATGGTTTTACTAACTCAATTATAGTTCGTATAAGTTGGCAACAACTTTTTTTCTGTTTTATCTACTGTATACTTTAATTAACATGATTGTTTTATTCATAATGAAGCTATGTATGAAGTAAACACGAAGTCAAGTTTAGCAGAAGCAAATTATAAGCCTTACCTTTTCCTTTCAGAAAAGTTGAGAAAAGTTCAACTCTAAGCAATAAAAAATATGTATAGTCCATTTGAAACAAGATCCGACATTTAAATAAACCTTTTTTACAGTCCGTTACTCCGTTCAACTGATTTTGACTTCCATGCCGTAGGCATAAGGATGACATTAAAAGCAAAAAAGTGGTTACAATACCAACTGTTTACTGCAGCTGCCATTTGTCATGCCACCAATGCAATAGAAGTCAAAACTGGTTGAAGGGACGGTTTTATTTCTATTTTTAACCATCTTATCTTATTTCAAATGGAGTTTAAGTTTTATGTATATGAGAGCTAAAGACTGCATGGGAAATTAAAGTCTTTATAAAAAACTAGCTTCCGCCAGCGGCTTCGCCCGCGGTAATATCTTTATAAATTATAACTTATGTTACTCAGTGATAATATAGTATTCTACTTGTGATTTTTTTTTATTGTTCTGGTCTTTTACTTTGTTATACTATCTATGTAATACGTATGGAATGCAATAAAGAATTGAGTATACAAATCTTTTCTCTTTAATATCAGTGTAGAAAAGTAGTATTTAAATATTGAATTAAAGTACTTATAGTACTCCGCTCAGTTCGTTTAAATTTACTAAGCTATTTCTTGAAAATTACATAGTAAGTGTACTGTGGAAGTAAATAAGTGCTTATAAGATCAGGTATGATACTGATGATGGTTATCAAGCCTATGATCAAAACCTTGATATACTTCTTGTACACAAAAATATTAATTTAAGTACCTGCAACCTTCAATTAAATAAGTACATAAAATATGATTACAAACATTACGTAATTTATTCGAATTAGGGGTTTATGTATAAAAGTTGCTACATCACAAGTAAGTATAAAATCTACATACTCGTGACGTCATGGTACATTTTAACTCAATGTATCGCCGTAATCTTTAGATTTCGTAAAAAAGGAAAAAGTACATGTCCAATATTTTTTAATAATCTCCATGACGTGACAGATTATTTTTTATTTTTTTGTCGTCTTCCCTATTATTAATATTTCTTACAGTTATGAGATACTTAAATATCAAAAATGTATGTTATGTAGTATAAACACCTTAGTGTCACATTAGTTAGAAATACATGTATTGTTTTTTTCTTCTCATAAACACACATTAAAAGATAGTCCTGCTTGTCATGGTATCTTTCTTCTATTGTGTGGATAGTTACATCATTATGTAACATTGATTTTCCATGGTACATGTAGGTAGCTACCATAGTTATTTCTATGTGTGCTTCTATTTACAAAAAACACATAATTTATTCCATGGCTTGCATTTTTCATAAGTTAAATATTTCCACTATTTTGATTGTCTTTTCCAAGAGTTATTTCCTCTATTTGGATGTTAAGGAAATTTCTGCAATTTTCATATTTACATTATCTCCTATGTATTGTTGCGCGAGAGGCATGTTTACGTGAATGCCCTCCGTCCGAACCGCTATATTATCCTGTTGCAAAACAACAAGCGCGCAAACGCAACTCAACCCATAGGTGCAAAAGCTCGCAGCGATCTCGGCTGCGGCCGGCAACTGTACTAAAACATAAGTAGGTATATCATACTAATATCAAGACACTGTTTAAATATATGTGGACATCCAAGATTTCGAAAAGCTCTTCTATGATCATGATCATATAGGCACCCTACTTCTTAGTTTCGGTCCTAGTAGAACAAAGCAGAGTGCCTCCGTTTTTATGGCACATGGAACTTAAGATACGAGTTTTTTTACACAGTTATGATTATGAGTCACAGGGATGACGATCTACAAAGCCTAACCTAACTCCATTTGCCATATTGATGCCGTTGCTTTTGCATCAATTCGCGCATATTCTATTCGGAAAATAGCTGCCCGTTTTTATGGTGCCGTACCCGAGGGGTGACAAACGGAACCCTATTACTAAGCCTCTGCTGTCCGTCTGTCT
This sequence comes from Agrochola lota, assembly GCA_947364205.1. Lineage (NCBI taxonomy): Eukaryota > Metazoa > Arthropoda > Insecta > Lepidoptera > Noctuidae > Agrochola > Agrochola lota. Next base: position 19,312,604 of record OX376228.1, read on the forward strand.
GTCAGCGGGCTGTATCTCATGAACCGTAATAAGGTAAGGAATTTATACAGATTGTATATTTCTATCGCCGTTTTATCAACAAATAATAAAAATAAAATAAAGTGAAAAATTCAAGGGGGGCCATAAAAGCAACGTGTTTTTTACAGCGTTTTCGCTAAATATTCGGTGGTACGGAACCCTTCATGAGACATATTTGGACCTTTAGTAACCAGGAAACTTTACACTAAAAACTACATCTACCCACATGCAACACAGGTGTGTATCAACAGGCTCTGCAACAATATTATTCTCGGTAGCAATCAGAGAAATTCCTCGATGACTCATCTTGGTGCGGAAAATGGTCGCCACTCGCTACTCGCTAGGCGAGCGAGTGGTTCAGCAAGTTTTGCTCTTATAGTTTATTTGGCCTTTCTGTCTGGACGCTGCGGAAGGCTGACTCACCAACCTGTTTTGCTATCAAGGTGTCGCGCCTATTTTCGATTTTTGAGTTAATAAAACTTGTAAGTTAAGTAAGTTGTTGCGCAAATGATTCGTCGCTACGTGCGTTACTATTTCGAAGAAAGAGACGCTTTCGATACGCAACTGCACTTGGATTTAGATTAGTTTCTTACGATAAAATATAACAATAGGGAAAAATACTGCATTATACCTGTTTTCGTTTCGATCGGATGAGTTGCCCTAAAGTTTAATGAAACCCAAACGTCGTAAAACTCAGATGATTAGCTGTATTTTTATGTCCTTACACTTTACCGCCTACGCTGTAACGGTCTTAGGCCCTAAATCGTTGTTCATCACAGCATGAATCTCGAAAGACCCGTTACCTTAATCAAAATTTGTTGAGATCCAAAATTAATACTTCCAAAACATCTTCACACAATTTCGTCATTAAAAATCTGTAATTAGGAGTTAAGTATTCTTGACAGATTCTTACAATGTCAATTAGAGTCCTTTAAAGTTTCACCAACTGTTTCATGCCGGTCGACGACCTCGAAGACCTTGCTATTACATATTTGGAGGAACAGTCTTTTATTTCCTACGCACGTGGCTTGATACCATGTATGGTAGAAGTTTATACTTAATAGACAAGCAAGCAGACCAACAAGAGTCGCGGGAATTCGCTATCCTTACGTGTTGCTTTTACAAAACACAAAGATAAAACTGCACTTGAAAATGTTGCATTGAAATGAGCAAGATTGTATGATTTGAAAAACGGAGTGTTCAACATCCATGCAGGTAAGTGCAGGTGCAATATTTTATTCGGAAACCTATGGAAAAAAAATGGTTCATATTATGGTATGTGATAGTTGAATATACGGTGTATCGACCCCTTAACGTTGGACCACTATTCACGCCACACCCTGTATGCTGAAATAACGTATAAGTTCAAGGACTTCAAAGACGGATAATTCAATCTAAAGTTTTACACTTTTCAAGACCTTTGATAGTCTCCGATTCCACTAAGATTCTGCTTTGCTACTGCCCATTACCAAGACCTTTACTCTACCTACATTTGAGATAGACTTGACTATAAAAAAATCTTGGCATCAAACACGGACACGTACATCTATATTGAAGGTAGGCCTCTACCATAACAATCTTCACATTTACCACGCCCATCCAAACAGAGATACACAATCAGTTGTAGATCGAACATTAGATTACAATGACTAATTAGAGCACATGTGGGCATCAGGTATTATCAGCATTAGCCTGCGGGGGCTTACCAAGGAGACAATGAGAAAGCGGCCTCGATAACACTTGTGTAATAGACCCGCTGACGACCTTACCCTTGTTTATTAAGCTATTTGTTAAATCATTACAATACCTACGTAATTGCTACAAGACTTGGTGTTGAATGATAACCAGTGATCGGAGTAGGTAGATTGAACTGGGGTCATTGATCCGAAACGTATATATTACTATGGACATTCCTCCGGAATTGGTGGATTATTAAAAAAAAACCGGAACTTATGTAGGAATTGTATTCTGCCAGAGTGGAAGGAGTCATTTGATGATTTGCCATCCTCAAAAAAAGGTAGGAATTGTAATAAAATGAGCAATTTTATTCTTTATTATTCTTCCTATTTTTTTTTTTGTCACGATTTGACAAAACCCAACGACCAATCAGAACAAAGGATCATGGGTGGTACAATAACCGGTTATCAGAACAATGCGTACGCCCGCCGACGACATGCCAGGTAGTTCACTCGTTTACTTCGGTTCGTAGAGTGCGCATCTTTGTTTGTTACTGTGTTGTGAAAACGTTACGTTTAAATTTTGAATTGAGTAGTAATAATATCACTACCAACATTAACAATATTTAATTGAATCCGGAAATACCGGAATTACTTTCCGGAAAAATGGCTTATCCATGTTATTCTTTCTGTGTGCATTTATGATACAAGTACTAAAAATCAATCTACCTACTCCGATCACTGATGATAACTGTAGCCTGCTTAATAAAATGTCGATTTTCTATTTCATTTGTCATCTCAGTTCCAACGCTTGTTCTAAGAAGTTTTAATTTTACATGCTTAGTTGTCATAAGTACTAACATACTCAGATAAGAGAATAATTTGGAATTTCCTCGTGCCTTTCTGAATTTTCTTGCTTCATTTCTTAGTTCGACGAAATTTTATACTCCCAAAGTTTCCCGAATAATATTTAAAACATGGTTTAAAATATTATTCGGGAAGTTTACCTATGCAAGCAAATTTCACAAACCAAATAAGACTCTGGGAAGGTCTTCCTCTGGGTGGTTTTTCCAACCCAAAACTCAAGTGACGTACAAAAAATACGAATTTCCACGACCTGGAATTTTCCAGCAACGATCCGTATGAATTGTTTTCGTTAATTTGCTTCGGCTGACCCTTGCTTGCTTGACTGATCCGTGAAATATTAATTTCACAGATTTTAATTTGGTTAAGTTTTTACACACAGAGGGTGTAAACCAAGGGCAGAGAGTGCTTGTCGAAAACAAGCACTTTAAATAAATTACTGCACCTTTGTCCTAAAAGAAAATTGAAAAAGAAGCAGTTATGAAGTATTATGATTGTATGCCAGAATATGAATCGAAGCCTACTATTATCACGCGTATAATATACCTAGTGCACTTGTCGAGTGGCATTTAGGTCAGTCATGATCACAATGGATACCCAATACATAAAATATTTTAACAATTACTCATGGTCTGTAATTATCTAACGAATGAATGACTAATTACCTACGTTTTCAATCTACGAGTATTAGGTAGGTATGATAAGCATGAAATCTTAAGAGCGTTAATCCTAAAAGTTGGCAACGTCGCAAATAGCTGTCAAAAATGTACCTGTTTTGATTAATTTGGCAATATTACTTTATGGAAATAAGAAATGTGGCTAACTAGCGAACTAGAATATTAATCATGAATTGCAATTGCATTATTACATATAATGTTGTACCCGTTTTAGGTGAAAAAAAGCATTTGGGAAGTCATAAACTAAATATTCGGTGTTACGATATTAATTATTGCATTTCATAATTAATATTCTAGTTCGCTAGTAATATTGTCAAATTAATCATAACAGCGAAATATTTGACATCTATTTATGATTTTGCTCACTTTCAGAATACACGCTAGGTAGAAGTAGGTAGGTAGGTACGAAAACGTAACTCTAACTCCGTAGATAAGAGTAAAAACAATTGATTTCTGCCATTCCGCCAAGCCTGACTACTTGGATGCCGATTTCTACGTGCCTACGTTATTATGTCTCAAGACGCAGTCACGGTGCATTCCTGATTAGCGACGGTTGCCGGCACAATCATGATGTTACACTATCCAATGTATTGGGAACAATGGCGTCGATCTAAAGTAGTGTAATTCGCATTGTGATCGGCACGATGGAGAAAGGATCATCAGGAAGTTGTGAATTTTTCCTTCTTTCATGTCGATGGTACCTAAGTCTTGTCAAATTACTTGTGCCCAGAATGTGGCCACGGAAATTGCGGCATCAGTGGACACATTCTACACTTCAGCACAGGGCCATGGTCAGTACCATAATTGCGTAATACACGATGAATCACAATGGGAATCGTTTTGAAACTGATTGCTAATCCATTGCTTTATAAGTTGGAAAAAAAATCCATTGCTTTATTAGTTGGAAAAAATCAGCAATGTTAATAACGCAATGAATGTTGTTGAACTGTCAAAATGAAACGGAATAGTCTTAATCGTTCACGAAAATGTGTAACGTAATTAAATAACTGGTCGGGAGCACCGCATTCTATACATGTTACGAATCATACAAAAATTAAAGCAAAGCTAAATGTTATGCATCATCTTATTTCTTCGCAAGAAAACTAAACCAAAACTTGAATAAAAACTTCGAACATGTATTGATTTCTGAACTGCAATCTCGTATAGAGTCATCGTGGGAAAATCTTAAGATGACACGAAACCAATCTTGTTAAATGGGTAATCTAAATTGCCTACCTTCAATCTGTTATTTGTAGCTGTAATGTGCCATTAACACTATTTGAAACGCATCACGCTTGCTAATATAAAGAAAAGCGGACTGCTACAAATAATTAAACTAACTGTACAAACATTCTGTGGGTAGTCAATCAACGGAAAAGATGAATGAACTTCGAAAAGAAAATGGCGCCTCAACGGACGGAAGCTTTGTAATTTTTGCTTAATGCAAAAATAAAAGCAAAGGAAATTACAACGTTCATCCCATGTACTCTCATGATGGGGATGTAAGATCATCCGCAGTCCATTACCTGTAGTTATATCAATACCTTTTATACGTAGGTACTTATCTATTTGTAATAATAATATTATTGGGAAATACTAATAGAAATGTTACGTTTAGGTAGTAGGTAAGTACGTACAAATTAGCGTACTAGACGTAAATAGAGCTAGGTACCTTTAAAAAGCTTTCCTAAGAGTATCGTGCCTCCGAAAGCGCGTTTTAAACCGTTTGTCCCGGCTGTCATTCGTAGATGTATGACTGTCGTTGCGGTTGTCGGGTAGTCAGAAGCCCAAAAGACTAATAAGACGTATCGTGTTACCCAGTAACTGGGTTGTAGAGGTAAGATAGACAGTCGCGCCATGTAAAATACTGGCATTCAGCTGCATCCGGTTAAACTGAAACCCGACCCCAACATAGTTGGAAAAAGGCTAGGCAGATATTTAGGTTTTATCATTGTCCTTTCACTATTGACGACAATTGACGAAGCGTGGGCGACGACCCATAAAGCGGAAACAGATTAATCGCTGAGATTTAGGACATGACTGAATGACTATATCCGTGCTAGTTAGGAACGAGATAAACAGCTGTGAGCTTGGACGATATCTGTACAAAACATAATGTAAGCGCCATTTAAAGGCAGTAAAATAAATGTCGAAGGCGCTTTAGTTCATTGCAATTTGGTCATTTCTTTCCACATTTTCATTGAAGAAGTAGGTACGAAGGTTGATTGGTAGAGACTGCCTTATAGCTTTAAGTCCGCCTATGGAGATATGTACCAGTTTTGTACATGAAGTACCTATAAACAAATGAAAATTAGATCTGATGCAGATGAATGCAGCTGAATACTAGTATTTTACATGGAGCGACTGCCTATCTAACCTCCACAACCCAGTTACTGCGTAATACGATACCCCTTAGTAAGACTGGTTGTCAGACTTTCGGGGTTTTGAGTCTGACGTCCAGTAACAAAAACAATTTTAAAAATCCACACACATACAAATAAAAATTACGAAGGACCAAAATAGTTTTACCTTAGCAGCCCTTACATCTAGGTACTTACTTCCTTTCTGTCAACCTAGCCTAGTTTACTCATGAGCCTGTCTTTCACGCATGGCTAAGAGTGACATTGAACTTCGGAAATTCTGCAAGTTTATCTGTGTTGCCTTTGTTTCGCGCCATAATAGTTTTTTTTTGCTAATTTGAAAAGATTCAAGCCTTCGAGGCAATGCCCTCCAAAATCAGAATCGTTTGCGGTTGGATTGGTAGAAATTAACTCGTTTAAAAAAAAAGTAGAACCACAAGTTTTGTAATAAAAAGCTTGAGGGAAAGATCTGAGAAAAGTGCGGATATTGCCAGTTTTGTAGACTTTCCAACCAGCTTAGGGCGAACAACCTAAAACTGAAAGTTGCTTTAAATGCACTTACAAGCATGTTACGCTTGCAAAAAATTACGCTTGCTTAATATTTCTTATCAGGTTCTTATCTTCCACTTGAAGAGAAAGAGGTTGCACACTGCAACACTGCCTTGGATCTTTATATTTCTTATTTGGATAATAGGATCCAAAGAGTGGACGTTAACGGCAAGCGATCCCCGGGTTCTATTGTCAGTATGGGTGTTCCGCAGGGCTCAACTCTTGGCCCTTTTTTATATCTGGTATATATTAATGACCTACCTTGCCTTATAAAGAACAGTCATGAAATAGTGTTATTTGCAGATGACACGTCACTTATATTTAAGCTTAAGCGACAACAGACAGTTATTGACGATGTGAATAATGCTCTCTCTAAAATAGTGCATTGGTTTAGTGTTAATAATTTACTTTTAAACGAGAAAAAGACTAAATGTATTAGATTTCTAACACTAACGTTAAACAGGTGAAAACCAATGTACTACTAAATGGGACAGAATTGGATCTTGTGGACACCACTGTGTTCTTGGGTATTACTTTGGATTCGAAGCTTCAGTGGGGCCCACATATAACCAAATTGTCGAAGCGGCTAAGCTCTGCAGCCTACGCGGTGTATAAAATCCGTCATTTGACTGATGTAGAAACAGCTCGATTAGTATACTTTACTTATTTCCATAGTGTAATGGCATATGGCATTTTGTTGTGGGGAAATGCAGCCGACTTTCAGGCTATTTTTGTGCTGTAGAAACGTGCCATTCGAGCGATATATAACCTAAGTTGTAGGCATTCACTGAGGGTATAAATTTAAGGAAATAAACATAATGACAGTCGCGTCTCAATATGTTTATGAGAACCTGATTTATGTAAAAAAGAATATAAATCTATATTCTAAACACAGCGACATTCATAGCTTAAATACTAGAAACAAAGATGTATTTATTGTGCCGAGGACTAGGCTCCAAAAAATTTGTAATTCATTTAAGTGCCAAAGTATACGTTTTTACAACAAATACCCAAGCATGTCAAAGAACTGAGCCTCAATAAATTTAAATCGTTTATTAAACAGAAACTATGTCAAAAAGGTTTCTATAAAGTTAAAGATTACATAGACGACAAAAAGGCTAAGGACTAATTAAGCTACTCCAATGTACCCCAAGCAACAAACAATTATTTTAGACTATATGATATGAGCATATACGTATAATTGTTTGGATTATGTTATTTGACTGTAAGTCAATTTATTTTAATTTTGTTTTCATTTATTGTTGACTTAATCTACTCATTAAAATATTTTTATTTTATGAGTTGTTGCAATTTGTGGTAATGTAAATTATTTTAGCATAAGCACTATTATATAGAATCAAGTTTTTTCAACTGAACAGACAGCTGTGCTGTTGGGGAGTTTTTTGTGCCACTTCTTCTTCCCAGCTTATGCACTAGGAAGTGGTGAAGGGTGGGCGTTTTTGGGGGACTGTCTTATGTAATTTTGACGTTCGAAAAATGCTGCTTCTCAGCCTAGTTTGAATAGATGACTTTTTTTTTTTTTTTCTAATTTTGTTGCATTTCTAGTGTTACACTTTTAATATCCTCGGGCTTTAAATAGAAGTAGCTAAGCACTCTTCATTTTTTTCATTTTTTTTCTTCTTAACACTTAAAATATCATATCATTTACTAAAAAAACTCAAATTACTAAAAGCAGTCTTCGTCGCCAAGTCTACTTGTTTTGCCAAGAATGCGCTCTAATTACGCAAGAAAGAGTATTACATATGAAGGAGCACAACTGTTTAATAATCTACCCACATATAAAAAGTGTCAGCTCTCTCAATTTTAAGTCTCGGCTATCCAAACCCATCATTGAAAACTGCCTTGACTAGCGTCCTCCAATGTACTTTAATGGTTAAGAATTGAACTGTTGAATGAGTATAGAATATTTTTTTTTTTTTTTTTTATATAATACTATACATATACTGTTACCTAAAATAAATTTACTTAATCTTTCTTGTCTGTTCTCATGTAAGTAGTTTTTTTTTTGTCTTTTATGAGAATAAATGATTTTAAACCTAACCTAAAATAGAGAAAAATACATAAAGATAGAAGAGCACAAAGCTTATTTCATGGGAAATTTCTTTAAGACGACCTGCGACAGAAGAGTTGGATGAAAGACGTTGAGTCGTAGACACACTGTGTGCTTGTACACGCATTATTACACAAAGTCGCTTTTCGCGTTTGTCTGTATGTCCGCGTTGTTTTTCTAAACCACGCAACGGATTTTGATGATGTTTTCACCATCGCTTAGAAAATGTATTCCGGAAGGTTTATGTGTATAATACGTTAGTATTAAAGTTACATATAACTAAGAAATCACGATGTTTTGTCAAGTCGTAAAAACCGTGCGAAGTAGGAGTGGATATAATTATTATATTGATATATTATATTATTATAATTATATTGATAGTCTATATAATTATATAAAATCAATTGCCGTGCATTAGTCTCGCAAAAACTCGAAAATGACTCGGCCAATTTGAATGATATTTTTTTTCTTTTGTTTGCCTCAATACAGGGGTGGTTTAGGACAAAAAAATAGGAATCCCAAATGATGATGGAAATTGACATTTTGACAGGACAATGTCTGTAGTGTATAACTACTTGCTGACCCGTCAGACAAAAGACAATTCTACTTCTTAGTGAAAATTAGTCCTGGCTGGCAGGACCAATTTTCACTTCATTAAATGTAGTAGCTCTACATTTAATAAGGTGAAAATTTGTATTGGTTTTTCCTCCTGGATTCAGCTAATATAATTAGCACAACAAAATCTGATTGCTGGTGCTAATTACAATAATCTATTTGCGTGTCCGTCAATGCATGGTGAACACGTATGAAATCAAACCATCCTTGGCCTATTAATTATTTGATTGTTCTACGCGATCTGTTATCACGGTTCTTCCGCTGTGGCCAGGAAGTAACAGGTACAAAAAGGTGCTAATTACAGGGTAATTGTGAAGAATTATGTAAACAATCTTTGATTGACTGAAGACATTCAAGTGGGTAAGGGACGTTTATCACGCTATTGTCGCGAATGTAATTTCTTCGTTTAGGTACCTATTTATGACTTGTTAAGAACTAGTTTCATTAGCGACACTATCCGACAGGGATAATGCCGCTAGCGGCTATTTGCGGCATAATAGTGGCACTGCCTCGGCCCGGCTAAAGTGCCGTAAGCATTGCATTGTCACTGTCACTTGTTATTTTGTTTGATTGTTAGGGTTAGTTCACTGTGCACTATTATGCCGCTAGCGGCACTTTACCCGATAGGGATAGGGTGCCGCTAGGAACTCTATACACTGCCTAGATTTTTTTTTTCCTGGGACAGTCTGCAAAAAATTAAAAAAATTGAACCTAAGTATTTTACTTCTTCAGCTGCGTCACCATCACCAATCATTACTTATTTGATGGTTTTGAATGAATGGAAGTTAAGCAACGTAAAATCGCCTTTGTTTGTCTTTCCCTCAACCCAAGTGTGTTCGATTCTGTAGAAAAATATAAGTAATCTTGAATTCTTGAACGGTACCAGTCCGTGTGGGTCGCTTCAAGGACAGCTCTTAACCTCAGACTCATCATAACAGTAATAATACCTTGTGTGTTAACAGTAAACTGAAACTACTAGCTCCTACATAACATAAAATCACGCTTTGTTTTTCCAAAGAGTTGGGCAGGGCTGTCCCTGTAGTACATCCACATTTCGCCAGTTGTGTTTAAGTCACATGTAATAGGGGGTGAGCATACTGCCATCAAGCGGGCGCAAATCCACTGTCAGACTCCGGGCTGCTACTGAGAAATTCCAAATAGATATACCCAATTACACTTTGCCAATCGAATCAAATCGGTTCGATTCCCAGGTTGGGCAAAGTGTAATTAGGTTTTAGGCAGGCGCTAGACCAATGAGCCAGCATTGTTATTTGTTAAGTACAGAGTTAAGACTATCTAAAACTTATTAAATGAAATTATAAAAGTAGTTGGTTCTAAAGAATGGACTAGCCGTAGAGATGTAAGTAATGAGGACTTTCGTATACTTTTTCCAATAAAGCCAAATAAGCCAATCATCAAGTAGGTACCTAATTTATCATTTAAGAAAGTTTATCAAGTTACTCGTAAATCAAGATGAGGCGCACGCACGATTTCATTATGTAATTGCAAATTCAATTAATTCGGAATATAAATCAATTCTCCAAACTTAATTTTCGAATCAATCGCTTTGAAATTGGAACTCCGTACTGAGATATAATTTATTATTGATATTAAATTAATTACGTGCGGAGCTGTTGCAGACAAATTCGATTAGATTATTTAGAATGACATGGACTGACATGGTATGCATCGATTTGCATATATATTATCTAGCAGTCATTGTAGTATTTTTTGACTGCTGTTCTCGGGACGTCATAATATTAGACATTTATAATATCGTTATTATATTTTTCACCATATAATAATCAACTATGAAATCAAATGTCTTACAAAATAATTATAATTAAAATGTCCTAAGAACGAACAAAATATTTTATCGTGGCAGGTCCCACAAAGATATTTTAGCCTAAAATGTTGATGGGGGTTGACCTTACTTTAGAAAAAAGCGCTGATGGCAAGTTGTCACAACTGCACAGGTGAACTTGAAGCTCTTTAAAGCAATAAAAACGCATATCCATAACAAACCGTACCAAAAGACCAAAATCTTTTAAGTACACAGTTGCCCTTATTTATTTATTTATGGACAACCAACAAAGCATACACCAAAAAAATCAAGTTAACCACACCTACGTAAAAAGGGATCAAAAACCTCTGTTTATCTGTTATTGAACTGCAGTTATATTATGAAATATGAACATCAAAGGACCAATCTATCAGCGAAGTGATCAACGCAATCGAGCATCAAATTGCCTCTCGCCGGATGTCTGCGCAGACGCACCACAATAAAACTGAGCGCAGACTTGTGCAGACAACAAAATAAAACATTTGTGTAATGAATAATGTAACAGTAATGCTTCTAATAAATATGTAGTGTGTGATATAAACAATGCACAAAATAAGTAAGTGTGGCTTGCAAAAAGATAAAAATGACTAAGCGTCATAATTCGGAGATTATGTTGTTTCAGGGTAGTGAACATGTTTTGTCAGTTGCAGCAATGTAAAACAAAACTTACTGAAGTTATCAACTCCTCAGCTCCTTTTAATGTACCTACAATGAATTTACCGTTCTCCAACCCAAAAATCATCTATACCTCTACGCACTCTGAATGTTCTTTTCATTTCTTTCTGGCGTGTTTGTATTCTTTGTAATTACATCTGCTTTTGTCAATAAATGAATGTATCATTTTTCCTTTTTCTTTAGCTTGTGTTCCTAATTTGCTGAATTAGCATTGTGTATTTACGGCCAGTGGCCCGGGTTAATGACCACGTTGTACCGATGCGCTTGCGCGTACGCAATGCTGCTACATTAGAGAAAATTCGCAAGCAAAAATATATTCTAAGCTTTCAGTATTAAAGAATATAATTATCTGAAAAGCAGCTTTATAGGCCTCAATTATTTCATCATTTGTTTATATGCATGCTGATAGCAGTAATGATTGACTAGTTTCAGTTCCTATTGATCAGTATAACCTGATTGATAGTGTTGTAGTTAATGAGGAACGTATTTCTCGGTTGTTTAACTTTGACCTGTTTTAAATGCTGTGAACCTACTTGTGTATTCAGCATTTATTCGTTTTCGGCCAACTCTAGTGGTCTTTTTCCCATGTTTAACTTGGTCTTGAATGAATAATAATTATTTATTTTTTAAACTCAGGTCCACAGTAACAATTCAAATTGCTCCCTATGTTCTGCCAGTGGCGTAACTATAAAAGTTGTAACTTTTATAGCACAGTAGGTAGGTAGGTACAATAATATTCAAATTAAATTCAGAATCTTTTTAAATGATTAAAATAAGTATTTCAATAAAATATTTTAATTATTATTAAATTCAATAAACAAATCACACAATATACAACAAAAACTCATTCATTACTTAGTCAAATTATAATAATATTATTTATGGATTAGCAAAAAATTCTAATTTCTTCTTGAAGCTCGTAATCTTTAGTTGCTTCAAGAAAAAAGGTAAGCGGTCTTCAATCAGCCTCTGTCTGTGTTTATCTTCCAGCTCTTGCGAGTTAAGACCCTTCTGGCTCTCTTTTGTCACCAGATTGTAAGTTGATGTGCACCTACACCAAACATTTCAACCATCAGATAATGATTTTTTGTGCAGTTCAATTTTAAATAACCACTTATGCACATATTGACACCGAGTTTCAAAAAGTTTCAAGGAAAAGCACACCCAGTCTCAAGTATGATTTAACTAGAATATTAATTCTGTTGTCTTGCCGTATCTCAGGAATGCTAGCGGTAAGCGACATTTATGTTGTTCAAGAATAAAATTATGTTGCTAAAATATTCTGCCTACTAAAGATAGAAACTAAGGAGCTATTCTCAAGTTACCGAATGTTATAAAACAACTGGACGTAACTTGACTATTTGTCATTTTGTTTCGCAAACAGTGACATTGGCACAAGGCAAGATATTTCTGAATTTGGCACCTACTAATTTTACCTTGACCTCGTGTGTAGCTTAAAATCCAATATCGAATTATCTGAAGTTGAAACTAAGCCTGTTTACCTAGTCAGATGGGTTTTTTTTTGTAAGTGAAAAAGGCTCCTGGCTGACACAGTGTGACAGTGGTAGTTCAGTGCAGTTCATAACTTTGTAGAGCTACGAGTATAGAGTAGAATATAGGGGCCCGTCCACAAACATGTTTGTTGCGACGTGATCGCGAAAATCATTATAAGTTTAAACACCCGCTTGTTGACTCGTCTAACATATTGTTTTTTTATGCTAGCAGTGGTTGTATATTAGGACTAGGGTTGCCAACTTTTTTTATATCAAATATAGTATTTTAGAAGCCATTGCCTGTAAAAATATAGTAGACGGCGACAAAATAAAAAATATATACCTATGTAGTAGGTATGTTTCAGAAACATTTTCATTTGTAAATGCATATTTTTTGCTACTATTATTTTTTGCTACTATGAACCTTTAATAACAGGTTTTTTTTAAATGTCTCATAACTATTTTACACTCTAAATTAAGGTTACAAAATACCATTAATTCAGCTTTTATGAAATTTCTACTGGTGATCCCCCTATTGCGATCGCCTCGCCATCTTGTATTGAAATAAAAATATTGTAGTTTCGTCTATTATATTTTTTCTTTAGAAATATAGTATTTATTAGGCCTCTAATATAGAAGGATACTAATATGGAAGGACTATATTATATAGTAGGGTTGCCAACCCTAATTAGGACCAAGTCGTACCACATAAAATTACACGTCTCAAAAGAGAAAAAATTGATCCTTTGGCGCTGCCCTCAGACTATGCGCTGCCATAAACGTTGAGGGTACTGAAGTTGAGTGCAATTCTGGTTCCACATGTAAATAAGTGCCTTATATGGCAATAAGAGTCTGCTATGGGTTTCATAATTTTGTTGCTCAACGATTAGTTTGGATTTTTAACGGTATTTTAATTAAGAAAGACCAAAATCAAATGCTACATCTAAATAATTGGCAAATTGGCAAATAGGAAAAAGGTAAAAGTAACATTTAGTTTTCCGTACCTACTACAATATGTATTCCTGCATATAAATGAAGATATCAGTTGTATCTACGCGGAACTTTGCTACTTCTTTTTCGAATCTGACAGGTGTCAAACAAAAACTGATAAAGACCAACGAACTTTTTTTATGGGAAGTAGTAACATGATTTATGTAGCAATGCCTTTTTATCTAAACATTCGCAAACATTTATGATAATTTTTTATTTAAACTAACCTCAAATATTTGTTGCGCAATCGGTAGAAAGTAAGGCTAATTTCTGTGTACGATTACATAAAATGTGTTTAAAAAAGATAAAACTATTTATGTGTAAACTACAAAGAGTCCTTCTATTATATTTAAAAAAAAAGTAAAAGAAAGTTCGGTCTTTAATTGTTCAATCAGATAGATGGAAGCAGCTAGCAGCTTGGTTTCGATAAAACTTCGCAAAGAAGTGATTCACAGCCTGATTTTGTTACGTATGAATCCAGTATCTTTCCGGATTACTAATCCACTTCTAGCAATTTTATAAACCTAAGCACGACTCAAGAATGCATATCACGGATGGTAAAATCTTTTTTATTGTCCTTTTCCATGATGACACTTTTAGCATTCGTCCTGTAATATTTTACAAATTACACGCTTTAAATTGGACCAATTTGACGAAATTTTGCTACAAAAACGTTTTGTGGCTTCAAGCTCAGTGGCTTGTTCTCTTTTCTACTTTTCACAGTAGTAATCGTTTTTCTTCAGTTACCATCATTGACTAAAATGAATTTTGGCGTAAAATTGGTAACTGTACCGGTGGATTCCAGTTAGTTCGATTGGGTAATGATTTTAGCTTTGATTTATTTTTTTTTTTTTTTTTTTTTTTTTGTTTATTCAAAATCTGTATTAACAATACCATACATAAAGTCTGCCAAACTGTATAACAGTTTGTCGGCAGTCGTTCTCGTCTAACAATGAATTACAAATTTTGAATTTTGAAATATTTATGTGCTAAAACTTAATTATGCTAAGTAAACTATAAGATAACATACCTACAGTCGAGATAGGAAATCTCACATTGTACAAAAAGTTGCAAACGCGATGTTTGTTACAGATATAGCTACGGACACAATGATAGGTAATGTTTTTGTAGAACTCTTTTAAGTTGATCCTTAGACTTGACATGCGATATCAGCTTTGGGGGTAGCTCATTCACTAACGTTGGTACTAAGTACCTTCGTGTGCGCTTACCAAAGTAGTTTTTTACTTTTGGGACAACAAGTGTCTTCTTCCTAGATAAACGAAACTTATAAAGAGGTTTCAACTAAATAAACAAACCAATTAAAATTTACGGATTTCAAAGGGCTACGATCCGATTAGTCCTTTGGTAGGTACTCCGCACTACAAATTAATGTAGCTTTACAGCAACATAAGCTCTAGTTATGGTAATGTAACTGAACATTGCAATTATCCGATGCCTGAACATGTAACTGTTATAACTTGAAATGGACATGGGTATTAGTGGATATTATGGACGCTGCGAGCGTAAGTAGGTGAATGTCTGTACTGCTGTGCTCATCACGGCAACGCAACTTGAATACTTGGTATTGATAGGCTTGGTAGAGACAAAACGATTGAATGTGCAATAAAGACTTGATATCTACGATGATACAAATTGTAATGTAGGATTTGTAACACGACTTGTAGTAGGAAACTGATAGAAATGGTCACTTAACGAAAAAACGTTATGTCCTCGAAAAACAAATGGTTATAATAAAAAACAATAAACTTTGGACACTGAGACCATACTAGATGGCTCTGTATACACCCGTCAAATCCTGTAGTTATAAGAGGAATTAAAAAGCCCTTGTGTGTCGCCGATATCGCGTCCGCGGGAGGCAAGGGGTATACATAATTATACAGCGAAAACAAACTTCATTCCAGCCGGGTGTCCCACGACACCCCCTCTTTATTCAAGTGGTCAAAATTGGGACCTCGTTTATGATCTTCGCTTCCATCTGAACTACCTCCAAAGAGACATGATTCTATTTGTTAGTAAACGTTTTTTCTCATCGAGTCGTCATCGTTACCCACCACATAAGTATATCCGTGTCATGTTAAGTGCAAAGTTCGAAGTAAGATACGTTTAATAATAAAATAACTATATATAATAACCACAAGTCACGTACAATAAAATCGCCGTACGTAATGAAATGTAACTCGACACACAAAACGAACTTAAGTGACAAAAAGATAGTTACCACGTAACAGTTGGCACAATAATACCATATAACTAAACAAATACAAATAAGGTATGCGCAGGACATCGTCCGTTACGATCATTGTCTTGCAAAATGTACTCGAACATTAGCTTTCGACTCCTGCGCAAGGACATTCTTATTTCAAACGCTTGATTGTGATTCGTCGCCCGTCGTCCGAACAACGAATGACGTGCGTGTACGTGATCTAACTTAGCATGAATTACTAGTATTAATTATCGCCTTTCCAGCATAACATTGCTATCAAGCGAGCACTTTCGTTTTTGTCTCAGACGTTTTTGACAAGTAAAAGGCGTAGAGAGGTTTGTACAAGGGTGGTTAGTGAAAGTGCTTGCATAACCATTGTTTGCTCCTTAAAACCTGTAAAATACCAGTTGTTTGACTGCGATTTACAATTTCGCACTTGTAGTTTTGGAAAACCCGTTATCTTCGTCTTCATATCTATATTCAGTGTCCGTTTGTCCACAATGAAGTCACCGAGTAAATCCAATTTGCTGTGTTCTGTGTTATTAGCTCAGCCGTGTTTTTGACTTGATAAAATCAGTATTCAAGGACATGTCTGTCACGTCTTCTTGGTGGCTGTGTGCTTCAGCTTGGTTCATCCAATTATGTAGTTCGAAGCTTTAAGAATTTATATTTATACTCTGATTATACGCTTGTCTGTATATGAGTGTGTCAGGATATTGATTTATTACACGTAATTACCCAGTAAACGACAGAATCCATTAGGATACACGAAGTAGGTACGAGTATGTGGCTTGACGACGAATGAAAGTCCTTGTTTATATGTTATCCTTTTTGTTACTTACTGTTGTATTAATTTAAGCGCTTTCAAAGGGCTCTTTGTGGCTGCCTCGTTTAGAAAAACTAAAAATAGATCATACGTCTCTTAAATGTGTTGATTGTAGTCAAGTATTTACTTGTCTGCCATGTTCTCAAGGGGAGTCAAGTTAGTCTTTTCAATGTTTGTTATCATGTCCACAGGACATGTTTGTATTGCTAGCGAGTTGTGTTCAAAGTGTACTACTGAGTTACTCCAACTCCACCAAATGGTATTTTTTATTAAGATAATAACCAAACCTTACCAAAACTTATTTTCAAAGCATAGCATAATCAGCCTATTATGTTACACATCTCTTCGATTTTTTTTAGTTCTAGGACATGCCAGTTTCCTCACGATGTTTTCCTTCATCGTTTTGAGTGCAGTGACAGGTGACGAAATAATTTACACAAAGTAAAGTAGCTGCTTGGTTTCTTCCACCACTGGGCCACCATTGGTCGAGCATATTTAAAGATTTTTGATACTGTGATTGTTTTGGTACTGTGACTTTACTTAAGTCTTGACTTTCTACTAATTGGTAGGCCCCAATATAAAAAACCCACCACTTAACCGAGTCTTGCCAAATGACCTGTAGAATGGTACCTAACCCAGATTAAATAAATCAAAATCTACGCACCACGGAAGCGGTTTTCCACATCTTCGAATGGGAATATAAATCCCTTGCACATCTTTGAATTTATCAACAGAGTAATATAAAAGAAATACAGTCCTTAACAAAAACAGACATCGTACGTTAGGCTTATGACGTAGGTTTCGTGCCAACTGGTACCATGTTACTTGCAAAAATAAAGCATTTCTACCACAGTATAGCGTTCCCGTTACTGAGTGAATCATAATATTGATCTTAAACATGATCTGCGGATTGAAGGAATAGGTAATTCCTACTAGGATTTTTCATAGAGCTTGACATTTAATTGTGGTAACTATAACTTATAGTGCATTTAGATCTAGTGCACCTACAATTAAAAAAATCGAAATGAAGATACTCTCTGAATGAAGACAAGTATCTTTCTAATTACCTAATATACAATTCACACTTAAAAAAAAATGCTTCTGAAACTCTCTGACATGACACTCAACTGTCATTTGACAACAAAACCAAAACACAGACTTTTTACATTTACATAATTTTACATCATTATTCAATTAGTTGAATGCATTTTGGCGTATGACGAACAAGTTCAGTCCGGATCGATGACATTTTAGGCAACTGGTCAGACTGCATTGTTGTGTAACCTTTAATTAACGGCTTATGCTTGTATGAGCAGATTTATTTTATTCGCGGAATGGTCATTTGGTCGTCGAAGGAGGAAAAATTTACCTCATGGAGTTGGATGTGTCCGAACATCCAACTCCAACGATGATATTCATTGATGCTGTCATCGCTTTCGGGTATAAGATTGTCTCTGAAAGGAGTCTTCGTAAAACCATTTTTTTCCTATTTATTTTCATAGTCGTCTGAATCATTATCCCAAATCTTTAATTCGTTATTAATTAGTTAGCTTCCTACATTCGGTTTGCTTAAATGTTGATCATGAACAAAATTCCGGAAAGGATTACCTCGTGTTTGTTTAACAACAAAAGTAACTTGGGTTAACTCAAGATCCTACAGATAACACATGACTGACAGCAGCTCTGGTTCCCAAGTACAAGGAACCATTTGTGACGCAATTGTTTTACTTTTTATGAACTCAATGGAATCTGATATTATTGCTTTCACAACATTGATTGACATTAACTTTTTTATTGTAGATCTCGTTCCCAAAGTCTAGTCTTTCAATTTCACTTACTTTCATTTGCCGTTGAAATTATAATTTTATATCAGTCATCTTCATAATTTAAATATTTATTGGTAATGTAATTAATTTTAGTTTTTATAAATTGTATAAAATTTGACTTTTTATTATAATATTAAATTTGACTTTTTATATTAATTTAGTCTGTGACATTATTTATTTCGAATGAATTGATCTTTGAACAATTCCTAATTTTTTTTTTTTTTAAATATTTGTGTTATGGTGGTTATAGTTGTTACATTTAATTTGTGTGATTTTATTTATTTGAAATGAATTAATTATTTCTAATGATTTCTAGAGGTAGACGAGAGAGACGGGAGATTTGCAAAGATGTATATCACATATTTAAATGTGATATTATATAATGTAATTTTATTAGATTTTTTAATGGTAATGCTACTATTCAATTTTATGAAATTTTTGTGCCCAACAGGGTCCATGTGAACTTAATATTATTATAAAGACGTTGTAAACACATGTGATATGCAATAAAGATTTGAATTTGAATAAGTATGGAACAATTGGCGATATAATATAATTCAATCTCATAGTTAAGTATTAAAATAATTTTAGCTTCTATAATCCAGCGTATTGAATGACCGTTTAAATTCTTTTACTGTGGAGTCATCTGAGGTTAATGACAGATTCCACGCAGAAGAAGCTAAGCTAGAGCCAGTAGATTTATCTTGTATGTCCTCAATCAACCCTGTTTGTTTTACTTCCATGGGCACGTAATCTGATACAGAGGTCTTTAACTCTTACAGCCTATTGACGATAACTTTATCTGAACTCCTCAATCGCAGACCACTTTCAGAGCAAGTTCGCTTTCTTTGCTTTCCAATACACCCGGTATGTGGTTCTATTATCATTTGCTATTTCTTTCTATGTCTACAACTCCAATCAATCATATATTGATGGGATCAGCACCTTTTTTGTAACTGATTCAAAGATCAATTTATTTCCGTATTTGGTTTGCCACTTGATCTCGTGTAAGGGTCAGAGCTTTAATATTAATGTGCAATGAATTTTGAGTCCATCTACTGCTTGCGATGGAGTAAAAGTATATCTTACATTCCAATCTCTAGCGATATCGTGAGATGATAATGTGTAATTATGATTATGAAACGTTTAATGGTAGGAAGTCAAAAGATAATTAATACCCTTATTATTACTCGTATGAATGTTATTGGTTCCTCGCAAGACTGCTAAGTCTTGCTTGACAGAGCGTGGGATAAAACAAATGACGGGGCTATATCTCAATTGCTAAAAATAGTTTTAATTTCGAAATCATTTATTTAATTAGAAACTTAGTTAGAAAGTACGATTGTCATATCATCGACTGTCTTTAGAAAGACGGATATTTATGAGAAAACTACATGACTTCACTGTTTTTACTACATAACTATTACAGTATTAGCAGTTAATCAGTCCGTAAATCTTTGTCTTCAGTTCTCAGATATTACGAGCACATTGCATAAGTCTCGTATGTTCATTGTTTTGGCTATATTATCCAGAATGAGATAACATTTAATTCTAACGAGTCTGGGAACATTTCTTTGCCACTTTCCATGTTATTAACAAAGAGTGCGTAATGTCCGTTTTGTAGAGATTTCGTGGAATGTTGACCATTTCTGTTTGTTCGTTGTTAGCGTGGCTTTGATAAACTGTCTATCGTTGTAACAAATTATTCTGCATCCGCGTTTAAGTGATAGCTTATGAATAAATTGCCTGTGTCACTTTATCTTTGACAAACTAAATAAAACTTATACAAAATAGAAATCAGTCACCACTTTGCGATGATAACAACGTCAACGACATTGCACTCAAATGTTTGAATACGTCTTGATAATTTGTTGGAACAGGTTAGTTCTAAATGCCGAACCCACGCTCTTCTTTCCAAATGAACGCATTCACAAAATAGAACCTATCTAACACAATTACCCAAATGCTGTTGACCTCAGCTGTTGGTTAACGCTCTGCAGTGTATACGTCATTGGCACATGCATGCAACACTTCTGTAATAAAACCTTCATGTTTATCTTTAGATCTCTGTTGTTTTTCAATTTTATTTGCATCCTGCACGTAGATTTCTTCTACAAAGTCAAAACCGATGTACCATGTGGAAACCACAAAATTATTTTCTTTTGCCATAGTATTGTTGTTAACTAGAGTTCATGTATACAAAATTAACGCAATTCTGCTTGAACTTTGAAGTCCGGTAACATTTCCTAAACATACTCCGCTAGAGTTCCATTCGGCTGCTGCATGAAAGATTCTTCACCATTCTTCCTTTTAAATTAATTAGCGAGTCTATCATCGTAAATATTATTACATCCGTGTAATATTTATTGTATTTGTTCACGCCTGCTAATGCTAGTAATTCCGAGTTATTACGTCTGTCAGCTATCGTTCGTCTTGCGAGGCTTTCTACGTCGCTGTGCCAGACGTGACTTTAATTCGTTTGATTACACTACTGACTGTTTTTGTACCACTCACTGGTTCGTTGCTAAATTATGGTTTTACTGTAAATATTGTGTCACGTTGCTGCATACTGAGCGCGATAATTGATGTTGAACGTATTGCAGCACCCCTTTGTAGATTATTTGCAGACATCCTTGTTTAGACAGGAGTATTCCAAGTTGAAATTTAGCTAATTGATGAATTTCATAACATTCAGAAGACCATGTTTCATAATCTAATGTGATCATTTCTTCTTTAGCCTTGGTCTGGTTTCAAACTGCCTTTTCACCATTTCGCTTGTTTCTACCTGAATTACACAAATCCAAGAGGAATCAATCAGGAAATTTCGCATATTGCGATTAATTAGGATTATAATTTCCAATTATACCCAAAACTTCTCACGTCTACGTCTCTACCATTGTAAAATTTACAATGCTATTTATTATAGACGTATGCCAAAGTTTTTGTAGTCATTAAAATTCTTGTAGCATTTTTAAATATATCATTAACATTCTTCCGTAGCAACAAGAAGCGGTCAGCATTATCTTGAAGAACTTCAACTCGTCGTTAAGACCCTTGTCATTACCAACTTAATTCAAATCCACGTTTTAGACAATGAGATGAACACAATTGAATTTTTTATTGAACGCAAACGCCATACAATAATAATAGCACGTATTGGACGTGCTATTATTATTGTATGGCGTTTGCATACGGCATGATTTGGTAATAGGCTGTAAGTACCCCCAATTTATGTTGACTGGCACTAAGACAATTTTATCTTGAGTTGCTCCTTAGTGGGTATTTAGCTCATGTGTGGTGTCGAGAAGTGTTTGCACTCAATGTGTAGGTACTGATAACGTTCGTGTGCAGGATGCCTACCATGATCTAATTAAAAACGATTCAAAAGCAAGGCATTTCAGTTTAGGTTCTTAAACTGCATCGCTTCAAAGTCGTACCATGACGTCCAATAAGCTCAGCGGCATTTGGATCGTTAAAAGTGAATGAAAGATCGCAATCTGTGGCTGAACCGCGCGGCCGCGTTTGGAACGTTTTTGGTGAAAACGAGACAACGCTATTATTGTCAAATAAGTTTGTTTCGCGCACGTTATTTAGTGTCAGACACGTTCAGAAGCAAGTAACATTTTATTTGTTCTTAACTCAGTATCATTACTTCAAAGTAAAACAGACAATCAACAGTTTTTTTTAAGATTCCACATTAAGACGGTAACTATTGTTAAAATAATTCTTAGTCAAAGTAGATATTTATTTACCTTTTGCTATTTATTAAGTATACGAAAAAAATATTTTTATTTCGACGTAATAAAACAAATTGTGTTTCTGTTTCGAACGTACCAGAGTAAACAAAGTTGTGCGAGTTGAGTTGGGGCATAGTGGGCATAGTGCGAGGCAGAATCTTCCTCAAAAAACTCAAATAAAAGTAGTTCATCAGAAATCTGATAGACAAAAACGAATGCGGTTAAAAAAGGCATATAAAATAGGTGTTTTAGACGTTTAAAAGAAAGATTAAAGCTCACTTAGATTGGTTTTTGTACAATTCCACTAAAATAGCACTAAAAAACTTTATTTTCGTCAATAATTCACCAAACGTTTCAGTTTATGTTAGAGAAATAGTAACTTTTATTGAATCGCTTATTTTGACAGTTGAGCATTTCAGCTGAGCTGCTATAAGGACGTCATGGTACCAAACAAGAATGAATGAAACCAAAACTTGCGACTCAGTTTGGGACAATCGCTGTCACATGGCATGGCCTAAATTGAATCGTTAAACTAACGTCATGGTACGAATTAGAAGAACAGTTCAGTTTAGGTCCTAAAATGGATCGCGCTAAGAGCTCGTGGTAGGCATCCTGGTGTTGCAGATGTCGCGAGGAGGCCGGTGATAACGTACCGGCCACTATTTCTAGTGCTTCGTGAGGCGCCATTTTTATACCATTTGAATTTAGAACGTTCGATCATGCAAACTTTTTGCTAACACTTTGAACTTTGGAAAGTAACGGAAATGTCGAATAGGCAGCTCTCATGGCTCAGCTCTGTGAAAAAAATTGCTACACAATGAAGACATTTTTCAGTTTTTTTTTACCAACTCAAGTATTATTATGATTTTCCGTTTTATGACATAAATTTTAACGTTTTTTTTTTTTGTGGATGCTATATTAGAAATATATAGGCCTTGCATGAAATTGTAAACGAAGAGTTTGTCAATTTCATTCATAGTGCCTTCTTGACCCCAACGCACTTTCAATAAAATAACTAACTGGGTATTTAAAACGTTTCAACTTCTATCGTCGAATAGAAATGGTTTTCTTGCGTTTTCTCAACTTTGATAGTTACTTTTGACATTTTTTTCAAATCTGTTGGGATAGTGGAAAAATCAATGGGAGAAAAAAGTACAAATTACCTAGTAATTATTTGAATCCTATCTACCGGTTAGCAGGTAATTACACTAATTAGTAATTAGTCGGAGAAAAACATAAAACAGGCTATAGGCTACATAAATAGCTATTAGCTATTGCTAACTACGAGTATTATGATCTGCAATTCACTGAGAAACTTCTTTACTACTCCTAAAATTAATAGCAACATGCCCGAAACAAAAGTCACCCATTAACAATCAACTTTTTCGAGTTTATCGAGTTATAAATTAAATCGATCGCATCGAGCCAATCGCCATCGGTTACGCAAACGTCTCGCGTCCTCATCTCTAGAGCTACAGCCTTCGATTGAAGCCTGTTTGCCAGTCCGTTGTAGTCGGTGCGCGGGCGCACTAGCGCGACAAAAGTTGACGCTCGATTTTCAAATTCATCCACATATTAGTGAAGTGCTCCTGGTTTTGTGTTTGTGCTATTATCTTCTCTTTATTTAAGCGATAGAGGGATAGATGCTGTTATAAACAGTTTGGTTTTGTGCAAACTTTGTGAAGGATTTATGTTATTGCTTCGCGCGGTAAGTTCTATTTACAAAATGATGTCAGAGAGGTCCTTCAATTTTTTTGGTGGTTATTAAAAACTTGCTAAGATATTATAGATATTATTATAGTTATATGGCATATTTGAGGAATTTATTCGGTAACATGTGGGATGTAGGTTGTCTAACGTCGTCAATACATTTGTTTGTTCAGGTGTCAGTTTTCAGAATTCAGACCTACAACACAAAAATGTGACTCATTGTGTAAAACCGTAAACTATCCATTATACCAGAAAGGTATCCGATCATGTCATTACCTGTCAGGAAATCGTGATTCGGATCACGGTTAGAAGCCTACATATTGACAATTCTAACACAGCTATTCACCTAAGTAGGTCCATGTATCCAAAACAGTTTTTTGTCCGAAATAAAGCATACATATGTAGGTACTTACTTTGAGTCGATATTTTAATGTGACTTACGTGAAAGTAGACTTTACACTTGTTTGTTGAGACAAACCTACTTGTGAGATGTTGACCCGAAACTTAACGGTTTGACGGTGTAAAGGGCCATCATTATCAACACCTTTTTGATTTTATAAATGCATGTGAATTCTAATGATTGGGTATTTAGTAGTCAAAAATATTTTTGTGTAGAAAACGTAAAATTCTTAAAGATTTTCATAGCCGTTGCCAAGTAACCACTCATATTCAACGCTTCGATACTATAACGTCAATCTAAACATGCATGAAACCCTTGCAAATTCATATTTTCCGCTGAAGAAATCCTTCGTTCTTAATGTCCTTGATATTGATAACCATGAAAAGAAAATGTACATAGGTAGGTACATTAAACGCTGTATCGCTGATAAGCTTTGAAGCCAAAACCGTAACAAAGAAATGTTGCTAATTAAAGGAATTGAATAAATCAAACCAAACTATGTTGTTATTCTTCCTTGCGTTCTTGATTCTGGCTTTGACCAAACCTTACCCGAATCTTAATTAGAAAAACAACATTGGTTTTAGTTTCCTGTTTATTTGGGTAAATTGTAATCCACCCTTCTCCACAGCCAATAACATTTCGAGAAATAATGTGGAAAGTGCAACGCGCACTGTTATATTAGAAATAGCGAGCTCCACCGGGAACTCAAGATGGATATTGTAAACATAGTAATACAAAAATATGCAGGAGCTCATAAACACAGACGTCATCATCATAATGAATGTCGAAGCGATCCCACTCCTTAACAAAACAGAATTAGTGCAAAACTTAATAGGGTAAAATCTTTTGAGTTAGTTTAGTGCAGTGTGAGTGAACTTAAACTGCAGTGCAAGTGCTGACTATTATAAAGAACACGTGGAACGAGTATCTTCCCCTGAAAATAAAGTTAATAAGGAAGACATTATTGGACAATTTCGTAATTTTATAGTTAGGTACTTAGCAGTTTATGTTATATTTAAATTACTAATAAGCCAATAAGCTAGATTGTTATGTGATAGAAATTACAAAAGGCAAAAAACATGTGGAATTTTGTGTTAGATTTTCAAGTAGGAATGCATTCTTCTTCCAGCCATTATTCATTAAATGGGGATGACCCCAATGTGGCTTATATGAATGAGCATCATCTCTTAAAGCCTTCATCTCACATAATCCACTATCTTTACTTTGGTCTGCCTCTTTTCTTTAGATATTGAAGCATTGAATAACAATATGTAGGTAATGAAAGTCCTGCAGACACAATAGTAGAAAAAATGTATTCGTGTCTCAACTCGTATTTACGGAAACCGAATGAATCCTTCCGCGTTATCTAATCAGAGGAAACCTGCTCAATCTATGCATGTTTCTATTTCGAATTTCGAATTTAATTATCTCATTTTAGATAGACAATTAAATACTGTAAAACTCTTCATTGTTGCTTTTGCTAAATAACATCAAAGTGATGTTTTAAAAGAAGCAATAAATTGGAAGGTTTCTACCTAAACTAGAAGACGACTTAATCATTTAAATTGAACATTAAACATGGTTGGTAGAAAGCTTAGCTTTATTCTGTTAACCGAGGTTTAGCTGACGCTAGCTACCTGCCTGCTGCACGAGCTTTGTAGGATGACGTCAAACATAAGAAAGAGTAGAGCATAAGAAACGGATTAAATTTATCTGAAAATGGATGTTGAAAAGACTCAACGAACGACGAATTTTCGGAAATCCATCCTATCAAAACCGTAAAGTATTTAACACAAACACCCTCTCTCAATTACCATACCTACCACTTCTTCTAAGCGTAGCTTATCTACATGACTCTTAAATTGCACACAATAACAATACAAAGTGACCGACCTACTGAACATTCCAAAGATTAACATTTCATTTATAGGCACGTGTAACATTACGTTATTACGGTTTCCGCGTGAAAAATAACCGCGTCGAATCCGGTAGTTAGCAAGAACCACGTGATTACAATAGTTCTTGTCAAGTCTTCAGCATTTTTTGCTGACTTTCAATATTTTGAAGTATATTTCTTGCTGTTATGTAGAGATTTCCTCAAAATTACTCTTTGTTGTGAGAAAGTGTTATTTGTTACTTTTTATCTTAATTCGGCTATCAAATGTTTCTTGGACTTCTATTCCAGAAAATTGTTGTTTCGTTTGAATGGCCCTAAACTCTGGCGGTACCTATTGGTACTAAATTGGCACTGCGGTTGTAAGTGATAATTTTATAACCATTATTGTTTATAAATGAAATCCACCAATGTTCAGTTTCTTTTAGAAACGTGGGTACAGAACTGCTTCATTAAATAATGAGTCAGTTAATTTTTCCGCGAACTTTGTCATGTGACTTGAAGAACGGTTTGCAAGTAGAAAGGTGCTATCTCACAAACTCACAATGTATATGTAAAACAAACATATGCATAGTATTTGAAATCTCATGCAGTCTTGAAAAACTATTGGAAAAGTATCCGATGATCTCAATGCTACTTACATAGATGTTGCAAGAGAACTCGGGAAGGTTCCTAAAGTAAAAATATTTAATAGTCTCAATGCATATTTTGCTCTTTAATTACTGGTTCTATAGCTTGTCTTCTTTCATTACCTATTCTAGTCTATTCTTGTCTGAGAAAAATACTTTCGATGGGGGTCCAATTAATTCCTTCACCTCCTGGAATTAACAGCTATCTAGGACCTATTATGTAAGTACTTTCACCTTTCACTACTAATGCCGTAGATATACTTTCCCATTCTAATTAGAATCATTTATAACTTCCCAAGATTATTGAACTCTTCGACATTTTCATACTTGTAATAGAAGCGAGATTCAAGTTTCTGGTGATTGATGATGGTTCCTAATGTTTGTCGTTCACTATTGTTTCACATGATAATGATTTATCATTTTGAAAGCTTTTCTGTCTGAAAACTTGATATTGCATCAGGCTTCATAGAAGGAACAGACCTCGTAGATTCTTCTATTCATTCGGCTTTGAAAATATATTAAATGAAAAATTTACGTAACTGTCTCCACAAATGTCATTGTTATCTTTATTAGTGCAGGGATTTCCACGAATAACGCTAATATTTTTATTGCGCGCACGCACACTGTTACGCTGCAATTAGGATAAATATGTCCAGAAGGTGCACTCCAAAAGAAAATTCATCATTTACTTTGCTACGGGGTGGCGTAAAATGATATATTCTGTTGAATTCTATGTCATAATTTGATTCAGTCTGTTGCTAGTTGTAAAGGGCGTCGCTATTATGTTTTGAGTCTTCTGCCACGTTCTGGTCCGGACCTTCTTTACTAACTTATCTTGTGTCTCAAATTTCTACGCTGTATTAACATTCTTCACGCATTCTGAGGAAGGCTTCGTCCTCTGATTTGTTCCTACTTTTCCGTGTATTGCCAATCGACTTTCCTCTACTTTGACATTAATATGTGTTTACCGCAGACCTTGAGAGACTTTGTTTAATGAATCTTGATTTTGTTTGTTAACAAAATATTTGTATTTCAAGGTGAAGAAACGAGTAGCCTTTATTTTTTTTCACACTTTGGGTGCTTCGTATTTGTTTGGCCCTTGCCTGAAGACAAAACCTTTCGTAGGTTTTCATACATTCTTGTATTTCTAAGCTACGGTTATAAACTTTAACATTTAGTTCTAGCGCTACTAATAGCATAAAATGTCAAGGCTTTTAGTTTCCAATAGATTATTAACCTCGTTTCTTTAACTATTAGGGCCTAAAGGGATCTAAAGTAGTAGCCACGCTGAGTCCGAAAATTTAAATAAAATATTTGATCATTTTAAAAGAAATAATTATGTAATGCAAAAATGTTGCAATTTGTGAGGATGTCATATGATCAAATTAATTTTCCTTGATGAATAATTTAAGAAAAGGAAACTACGTCAATATACATGTTACTAATACCGATGACTCTAATGAGAGACATGATTGCAACATTTTTGAGCAAAATTCATTACAGCTGTTTTGTCACAACAAGTAATGTGTATGGTCTAATAAGAAGAAAAGCCTTTAGAAATTCAAGTGGCTGTGAAAATAGTGAATACTACTATATCGAATTCAAAAGTGGTCGTTTTCATACATTCTTCAGCAGTCATTGACAGTGTTGCCACAAAAGCTGGCCTGATTTCCCTTTGACAAAACTGTCAGATACCGCCGTATTCACATACAAGGTTTGTTGGTAAAACTAAGGTATAAAGTATGAAGAATGTGGTTTTCGCCTCGTCATTCGAGTCACGATCGTGAAACTGCAGGTTGGATGAACTTGGGCATTCCGCGCGGCTGTCGACGTTCCACATCTAAGCTATGCCGTCCACTTGCGGTTACATAATAAGATGCATCGCCCTGCTTCTATCTAATAGAATGCGGAATTTTGTTTTAGATGGCCAGCGAACTGTAGCCATATTTACTTAAAGTTGGTATTTGTTTTAGAATTGGGAATAACTGTGATCGTCTATCTTTATGGTCAAATGGCACTATGTTGTCTTGACATATCTTTCTTCAATCCTCTATTTAATTTTGCTTTGATTTCCTCAATTTTGCATTTTCTCTTTTCTACGGACACTTCAGTGGTTCCTGCTCTGATTTTAAGGTAACAGTGTCCTTACGTGCAGGACATTATCAGTGGAAGCATGAATCCCACTTGTTGTGAACTTGTGATGCGTATGAATTAACCGCATTCGATACAGTAGGTGTAGGGACCTACAAGTGATAGCTGTAGTAGGTACGTCGTATTTGTAATTGCAAACACTCCTGCGTTTCAAAATAT
The DNA here is from genome assembly GCA_947364205.1 of Agrochola lota. Lineage (NCBI taxonomy): Eukaryota > Metazoa > Arthropoda > Insecta > Lepidoptera > Noctuidae > Agrochola > Agrochola lota. The sequence goes on from OX376228.1 coordinate 19,341,991, forward strand.
TTTGTAAGCTTTGCCTTCAACAACTGTCGTGGTGTGTATTGTGTGTTATTGTATCGTCAATGTGTCTGCCCTCGGGTGTGGCAAAGGCAATGATTGATATATAACCTAACTAGAAAGTTGTATCAGTCAGGAAGACTTTCTGTAATGGATTCCTATTTATCACTCCGGCTTTTCGTTTAACTCGAGAAATATAGGTACCTACATTGTTTTGCGGTTTTAATGAACAATAATAAACCCATAAGCGTACATATAAATACATATTAATTTGTCTTTTATTTTATAGACAAAACAACAAAGCGGCGTTGACGTAAAGTGGAAGCTACGTTTACGTTTTTGGTCTTCATTTAACCACATTAGGTACCTACCTAGTCATTGAATCCTAACTAATATTATAAAATGCGAAAGTGAGTTTGTTTGTTACGCTTTCACGCTAAAACGGTTGAACGGATTTGGTTGAAATTTGGCACAGGGGTAGACCTTGACCTGGAGAAGGACATAGTTTACTTTCATCCTGGATTGCAGACGAAATTGCGGGCAACAGCGAATTGAATATAAAACTAGTAGTTCTGTGAACAGTAGACCTTGCGAGCGCAAACTTTTTTGCAACAATTAATATACGACTGAAGTTATTTAAACGGATATTTACCATGTTTTTAATTGGTAATTATCATATTAAAAGTGAAATTAACAGTGTCAGTTTAAAATCCTTTAATTAATAGACCTATCCAACTTAAATAAATTACGACCTGTAGAGGAGTACCAACAAACTGATACACGAAAGCAAATTTTGCCAGACTTGAAGCAGAGACGCTTAGGTCGCTTCGTTCGCTCGGGCAATAAGAGGCTTTTATAACATCACGGTTAGTCAAGCCATATATGTATGTGTCGTAACAAGGCTCTAGGCAACAAACTGCTTAGCATTATTTGCTTGTAACTTCAAATTCTGACAGGTATCAATCAATAGTTTATTTTTTGCTCGCAGAACATAACGTTTCATTCAACAAGAATACATTTGAATATGATTGAGACCACGCCCGGCATTCCTATAATAATTATAAGTTTAGACGGTTATGTCATGAATTCATGATTCGTGCTTGTTCAATCCTAAAATAGTTTTATTTTTAGGCCTACCTGTTTGGCTATTACCTAACGGTTATTTAATGTTCCACTGCTGGGACACCCCTCCTCTCTGTGAGAGGGAGTGGGCCGCAATTCACCACGCGGGCCCAGTGCGGATTAGTAAATGTCACGTCTTCAAATTTTTGGTTAAAAGGACATGCGGGTGTCCTCTCGATGTTTTCCTTCACCGTTATGATGAGAACAGTGGGTGGCAGTGGTGGTATTCTTTCTCTTGCGTCTATCCAATTCCCATTACTTCGGTATATTAGGACCGTGGTACAGACTGTGTTTTATCAAAGAAATTTATGATTTATTTCTTCTTCATCATCATAATTCACGTAATGTTCCGCCACACTAATGACAGTTTCTGAAAGCCTAATCAAGTCTTAAATCAGTAATATACCGTCGAAATTGCTTGTGCTCTTATGATTAGGTACTTGACTATATTTTCTTCTTGGCGTACTGCATTACTGAAGGTCATGTCCCTGAAAGGCCTTCGTGGCTTTATGTATGATGTTTTTCCACTTCGTTCGGTTCTTGGCTTCTCTCAGAGCAGTCGTAACAGAGAGTCGATTGAGCGCGATAACTTGGTCTGACCAGCGGTTAGATGACCGGTCGCGCTCGCGAAATCTTTTCCTTTCTAACTTGCTACATACCCAACAACAATTTACCAACGGTCTTCTAATTTAATTGAATAGGCTGTTATAATACTTTTTTCGAACCCCACAAACCGAACTTTATCAATTAAGGAACTTCCTAAAATATATACTGTCGAGGAAGCCTTTACTTTCGAAGTTTCAACGGCAGTATTACGAAATTCATGATGAATGATAAGGTCCACCCGCGCAGATAACATCGCGCACCTACATGATTTATTGTCCGTTCAATTATCGGCCATTATTATATTATTAATTTACTTAGCTATACATTTTTGACACTCTTATCTAGATTATGCACATATTTCTTTAGAAAGTATTATAGTTTACCATGTATATCTGTTATATAAGTAATCAATCAAGAAAATAATTGATTGCAACACATGTTACGGCCGGTAACATTTGCTGCAAGTGCAGGAATTATTTATTTGCGTCTTTAACCAAGTGTAGGGAAGATCATCACCATCTGCCCAGCCTTTTCCCAACTATGTTGGGGTCGGCTTCCCTAACCGGATTACCGGATACAGCTGAATACCACTATTTTACATGGAGCGACTGACCATCGGACCTCCACAACCCAGATATTATATATACAGTGTAAACTCCATGTAACGTCACTCTATTTAACGACAAACTCCCTTAAGCGTCGAAATCAATTGGCTTTGGTTGGTTTAGCTTGTCTTTCATACAATGTTTCACTCTACATAGCATTACACCCACTCTCAATAACGACAACAATTGAGTAATAAAAAGTACCTTTTAAGTTGCTAAAATTAGTAAAAACTGCGCAGCTGTGTACGATCTATTGTCGCTTTATTATCCTAGCCCGCAATAAACTCGACTGTCGGCATCATGCATACCGAACTTTCTAAGAAATTCGTTCTTTTGTTTACAATTTGGGATTGCTTGTACGTGTAGACTGTTGTTGACCATGACTCATAAGTAGGAGTCATGGATTATCTATACCTTATCATATTCTTAGTTGCTCACAAACTTTCAAACTGTAAACATGGCTAATAAAAGAAAATCACTGTGTATTGACGAAAAAGTTTTACTGATACGCGCAATAGAAACGGGAGAGAAGATAAGTGATGTTGGCAAACGCTTTGGATTTAGTCGCTCTACCGTGTCCACAATATGGAAAAGCAAAGAAAAAATCCTCCACGCTGAAGGCGAGGGAAAATCTTCCAAAAAATTAAAGAAACCTATATACGAAGATTTGGATCAAGCTGTACTATCATGGTTTCACCGACAGCGCCAGAATAATATGCCTATCTCGGGACCGCTCGTGAAAGCTAAGGCGAAGAATTTTGCTGAAGAACTTGGTTTAACTTCTTTCAAAGCATCAGAAGGATGGCTCGGAAAATTCAAGCAGCGTCATCATATCAACTATGGTAAAATAAGTGGGGAAGCACGAAGTGTTGATACAAATGTGACTCATGATTGGATTAACAGAGTGTGGTCAAAATTCATAGAAAAATACGCCCCAAGTGACATTTTCAATGCTGATGAAGCAGGAATTTTCTATAAGTTGACTCCAGATAAAACTCTGAAATTTAAAGGGGAAAAGTGTGTGGGAGGAAAGCTTTCCAAGGAACGTATTACGGTGCTCGTGGCTGCTAATATGGATGGCACAGAAAAAAATAAGCTAATGATAATAGGCAAATCGAAAAATCCGCGCTGTTTTAAGAACATTAAAAAATTGCCAGTGACGTATAAAGCTAATAAATCAGCTTGGATGACCAGTCAACTTTTTGAAGAAGAAGTGCGAAAGTGGGATGCAGAATTGAAGGGACGAAAAATTTTACTTCTTGTTGACAACTGCCCTGCCCACCCGTTTATATCAAACCTTCAAAACATAGAGTTGGCATTTCTTCCTCCAAATACGACTAGTGTCTTACAGCCAATGGACCAGAGTGTGATTAAAAGCCTCAAGGGTCACTACAGAAGGAAATTATTGATGGAGCTAGTCGAATCTGAGGGTAAAACTTCTGTTAATATGCTGCATGCAGTAAATTTTTTATCTAAAGCCTGGGAAGAAGTGACACCCACAACTATACAGCACTCTTTTCGACATGCTGGACTTTGTACCAATTCTACGAGTGATGAGGTGGAAACAGAACCTGAGTTTGAAAGCGACGACGACCTTCCATTAACTGAGTGGATTCAACAGTTCAACATGACAGGAAATACGGTAAATCTTCAAACCTACATCGAAGTAGACGACCGCCTGCTTACAACGGCTTCACTCACAGACGAAGAAATTTTGGATTCAGTGAGAAAAACTGAGGATCAAGAACAAGGCGATGAAGAAGATGAGACGGATGAGCCTGAGCCTCCGCCGAGCATTAAAGAAGCTCTGGAAGCAGCAAAATTATTGGAAAAATACTTCCTTTATAACCAAGATGCCTCAATATTGCTAGATATGAATAAAATAAGTAAAAAAATACAACAAAATTACTGGTGCAGCAAAAGACGTCAGACAAAAATAACAGACTATACGCAATAGCGTTCATATAACATTCTTTTTTATGCACATAACTACTAACAATAGTCGGAAATAAACTTTTTCTTTTTCTAATTCTGATGTTTCTTCTCTCCATTTAACGACAACTCTCTATAACGCCATAAAATGCACAGTCCCTTCAGTGTCGCTATATAGAGTTTACACTGTATATTGAGGTTAACACGCATAACTTCGGTAAGACTGGATAAGTGTATAAAAGATAAGTCTTCATAATAATTTGAATGGAAGCTCCCATGACATTTTTATGAAAAATGGTTTAGGCGGCCATTTCACATAAACATATGAAAAAGAAGAAAGAAAGAAAAATATGAAAAAGACAAGTTAGCATAGGGTAACATTAACTTATAGCCGAATGACATCAAAGATTGCACTGCTTTTTTAAACTTACATATATCTTCGAGGTAAAAAAATAAGAAGCCGGACTAATTTAAACATTCAATGGTATCTACATCGATCTAGTAATTAGAAATTAAATTACGGAAGATAAAACACTTCTCACGCAAGTACAGTTGAGAGAAATGGATTAATTAGTTATAGAGAGTGGTGGCCGGAGCTGTCTATTGAAATTCAATATAATAATGTTACAGCTACAATTAGCTTCGGAAGATCTTCACGTAGATAAGACAGAGTTAACATCATATACACAAACTGATAATCATACGAAAGCCTGCTCGTATTTCGATAGCACACTGCACGGGACGGCTTTAAAAAATCTAAATTCGTCATTTCATCATTATCTGAGCTCAGAATGGCCCACTGCTAACTACCACACCAGTAGAAACGCAAGGTGGATTTAACCAGAGACCCAGTTTTGAGTATCCCTCAAAACGACATGCGACATTGCATTTCTTGCATCACCCACCATACATATCTATAATGTTGTGATGAAATAAATCATATCACTTTCCTGTAACTTGTAACTAAAAAAAATCCACTTAGTTAATGATCGCGATAATTAGGTAATAACGAAATTGTGCAGTTGTTTACATACAAAAGCATAAGTACAATGTTTAGGAAACTTAAAGACTTGCACAAGCTCACTACTAACTTAGTTTGCAGTATAAACGATATGAAACCATTGTGTATAACGATATGAAAATTTCACAGTAATTGTGGTGATAAAAGAATTGCACTGGTTTATGTAGACAATATTGTGATATGTTCTGAGAACCAACATGTTCCTTTTCTATCATATGGAAATATAAACCTATACAGATTTTAAAGTGATCCTTGGTTCCTCTTAACTTCTAGAGCAGCAAGTTAGGTTAGCACTGAATAATTTCTCTCGTTGTTGAACAAAATATGCTGATTCGGTCGTTGGACGTCAAAGAGCGCGGTCGTCCCGGGAGAGAGCCCCGTCCAAATAAAAAATTAGGAAAAACAAAAAAAGCAGTGAGACATGCTTGCACAAATGCACATGTGGCGCGGCACTTGCCGGCGAAATCGAATAGTGATTCTTTGTTTGGATACTGCTGTGACTTTACTAACCGACAAATAAATACATTAAAATAGTGCAGTACGAGAAAAAGTACTGTAAAATAGTGTATAACGTGTGTGTAGTAGGAGGATATTAAAATTGTGCTAAAGTGAGGTGTGTTCCTAATCTCAGGCGAGCCAAGGAACCCAAGATGATCTGGTGAGACCTTTCCATTGTCCTTCAGGGCATTACTTCCCTCTGCAAAATCGTTATTTTATTTAATAAATTATGGGACAACATTTCTAGCGCGCATGTACAGTGGTGAAGTGTCTGGCGTTTGATGTCAAGCGCACATTCAACTATTTATTTCATTATTTTCTAAGCTAATTTTAGCTTTAGATTTAGCATAAAAGCTATCTTCTCATAAAACTTCTTATTTTGACCAGTGTTCTAACCTCTTGCATGCTGACGATTATAACATCAAGCTTAATCCCCATAAACTACCCTTAACTAATTGGCTATTAGCCATACAAAAAGTTCCTTCAACAAATATTACTTCTGACAGCCATTAATCAAGTTTTATTATACCCGTATGCGCGCAGGACTTCAGTCGGTGTAGTACCTACTTTGCGCAAGCTTTTTATGGGATTGCACATGAGTGGCCCACTCACAAAAAAAAACAAAAAACTTGACCCGGAAATCTAAGTCTACATAACAAGATGCATGCAACAAGATGCTACAGAAAAACTAAGAAGCAATAATAAATCTCCGGGCAACCCGCAGCCCTGTCAAAGTTATGTATCCCTCAAAACGAAACCCAGTCTATTACCCAAACAAAAGTTTTACAATGGTAATGGTAAGTTTTTACAAAAAGTTGGTGACTGCCCGTTTACGGGCTGACGTCCGACCACGTGTCTGTCCACCGAGACCTCGCTACCTATGTTTCAACGAACCGAGGTGACACCAGAATTCGATTAACACTTATAAATAACATTCATGAGTTTCTTCCTAACAGCTAGCTTTCTCAGGAACAAATAATAACAAAATACATAACCGCGCAGTTTAACGAGACGTTCTGGGGAGGAAAAGACATCATAATCGCTGCGTCCGAATTCTATCTCGTAAATATGCATGTGCAATAACGACAACATACTGGTTTATTGGTGGTGTGCGGGTTTTTTTAACAGGTTGCCATTGGATTTAAAAACTATAATTTACAAGAGCTCTTATAGATATAATATGATAGGTCGGAACTCTGAGCGGTCCTACTCGAGAAATGTCTGTATGCGATAGACGATGACTTAACCACGTTTAATATTCGTTAATGTGAGACTGGGTAATGTTGGTATTAGTGGCTTGTATGTAATGCTATTGAATTTTATGGAAAAAAAAAAAAATGTTTTTTCTATAATTTATTGTGTTGTGAATGTGTTAGTTTTATAGTTTTAATGATCGTGTTTTTATTTATTTATGATTTCAAACACAGCGTGAATTACTGCTGAATAAATTGAATTGAATTGAATATTCAGTTGCCGGCACTTCAGTACCCGGAAACATAAATATATTATAATAGGATCAGCATTATGACAGCAAGGCCATGAGGGCCGATGAACAATACAAAAATAACCTGCAAAGCCTAACGCAAGAATCAACAAACCAAACCAACCATCACAACATAACAAATCGGTAGGTAACAAATACAACACAAGAGATGAGCGAGGGCAGACCACAAAACCCCGATTCCGGAACAGCCTCCAATTAGCTAGCTCATTAATACCGCGTGAAATATTAGAATCAACATTACGTACACCGATATCAGGGGAAGTCGAGGACGACAAAGTATACACAATACTTAGAAACCCGCCTTCTTGATCAATTAAGTACACTTGCCCAGACCTGCGTATTGCAACTTGGAATGTCCGTGGGGCCTCGTAACTGGACAAAAAGAAACAAAGCAGATGCGGACCTTTCAAATAGGGGAATTCACGTAGCCTGCCTACAAGAAACAGGGATGAACTTAGGAACGTAAAACTTCCACTCATTAAAAATGGTACCTATCTGGAACTGCAGATAAAGCTCACCGGGGATTTGCAATTTTAATCAGAAACGATGCGCAAATCGAAACAATAAACAGTAAGAAGGATACTGACGCGATGTCAATCACTAGTAAAGTTGATAGGGGAAGCGACAAATCTGCTCCTCTTTATATTATTAACTCTCACATCAACAGCTCGACCTCTAAAGCAACCCAGATCATTCACAGGTCTATTAAACTTGATTAGACAAAAACCAAGGAAATGTACTCTATTAATCCTAGGCGACTTAAACGCCTATATTGGTAGACAGGATACACTAAACTCTCAACGCAAAGGGCTGAGTCACCAAAATCTACATGATTAATATTCTAACTACTAAAATGTTAATGGTTATAGCCAATAGGGAAAAACTTCAAATAGAAACAACAAAAAGGACATCATCATGCAGGATAACATGATCTACGGCCACGCAGAAATCCCAATTGGATTACATTATTACGCTACAGGCAACAGGAAAACTCCTTAGGTCCGGTAGGGTCCCTCCGACCATAAAATAATCTGGGGACAACTTCAAACAAGTCAAATTTTAAACAAAGTTGAAAGCACCAAACACTAGACACAAAAGAATCAGACAACAATTGAGAACAAAGATTTCAACCACAAACAATGCTACCGATGCCGCTCTCAATAAAAATCCTCCAAAACAAAATACCAAGCATGCATAACAAAAAACTGGAAAACATAGCAATCAACTCAGCAGTGAAAAGCATCAACATATCATGGAGCACCATAACTGGAGTTTGAAAAGCGGCTGCCCAGGAACCTTAGTTTTATCAGCCGATTAACCCTAGGGACCATCGTATAGCTCTTGCCAACCTACAAAAGGCAAAATTCTTACAAAAAGAAAACCTGGTAACCCAAACTCGGGTAAAAGAATGTCAGGCAACATTTCAAAAGGTTAAGCTCCAAGCACTGCGATATATTTTAATACATCGAACCAAAAAACGTTAAACAACAGGATAATCAAGGTATGCATGAACGAACGAACACACAATAAATGGTGTGGACAGCAAAGTAGGTGCATCATCAAAGGAAAGGAAGTCAAACAAGGTTGCCCGTTATCCCCTCACCGTTTTACAGTGGTCATGGATAAGGTCCTTAGAACACTCGAGGAAGAAACCCATCTAATCAAACTAGACCAAGATCGTGAAATCTCACTCCCTCTGGTACTATCATTCGCGGATGACCTCATCTACATTAGTTAGTAAACCCCTAATAGCTAGTGTCGGCCTCCAAATAAACGAAACAAAAATACTAATTAGAGACCCCATAACTACATGGAAAGCGACATACGTGTCAATGAATGAATTAAATCTACCTACAATCGTTGAAATTAAATACCTAGGCACATACATAACATCTACACTAAACAGGAGAAGCACAATAAGAAAACGATGCGAACAGGCCACTAGAAACACAAATCAAAATCATCATTACTACCATTCATAGAAAACTTAAAGATGGACGGGCAAGCAGCCAGACTCATGTATAGAATAGTAATCGTACCTGTATGATATACGGTTTGAAAGTATCGACAATCACCAAAGCTAACAAACCAAGACGAGAAGATATGAGAAAGTTATCATGAGAGATTTGATTAACCACGCTAGGAATAAACCAAGCTAAGGAAATTACACGAAATTTTAGACGGAAAAAACAGTAACCAAACTCATCAAGAACCACAGGTGTGCTATCTCGCAGACGTTCACAGACGCGGCAAACCTCACCTGTTACATGCAGCAATACAGTACAAGCCCAAATTCAAGAAAGTAGGCCGATTGGATTACACTTGGAACGACAATCTTAAACAGGACATGGCGCACTTCGATAAGGAAATCAACTTTTGGATGGACACGGCTGAAGACCGATACAATATCAAGAACACGGCCAGCGAGAGGTACTAGAAACCTGAAACGGACAGCGAGTCCTTTGATGAAGACACAGAAAACAGTAAAGTCTAAAACAGCACAGCAGGGAGATAGAAAAGAGCCTAGAAAGCAACGTAACTCCGCCAAAGGATTCACAGGCGAAGATCGACTAAGCCAACTGGCTGCGACGTCGTAAAAAGATGCCCATCCATAGATAATTAACACCCGTCTCTCCACTATTCCAATGCTTACTCTAGGATGCATATCCGGTATGGCTCTCAAATCCTTCCTTATCCTAAGGGCACGTCTTCCTTACCATTACCCGCGCCCCCCGGTCTACTCCTAGATATGCAATGGCCTTTGTAGTCCCATGAAACATGAGGCTTCATGGGCTAGTGCAAATCTTGGGGTTCATTCGATTTATCGAGTCTGGTTAAACCACGCTGGGATCGGTGCATTTCATTCATTCATTCATCATTCATTCATTCATTCATTTCATTCATTCATTCATTCATTCGTTGTTGAACAAAATATGCTATAGTTATGCACTTGGGCAACTGCAAAATGCAACATTGCTGAAGCTATCAGTTGACATCCGTTTCATTATCTCTAATCATTTTCGTCGGTCTTCACAATCTCGCTGTAATTATTAGTTATATAATTGCATATTACGAGTATTATATTTACGTCAGCTATGGCGGATCCAATAGCAACGTCATAGTTACAATCGACCTAGAATATTATAAGTTTGGCAATCTCTCTGTGATTCATATTTTTCGAGCGCAAATCGACAGAAAGTTTGCTTACGTCTTCACTGAAAATTGAGTCCTCTCCTGAGTGATATAAGGTTTGTTTTTTCTGTGTTACTAGTTGTCCATTCATGCGTAACGGAGAAATGAATGAATCATTTGTTAGTGCATATTTTGTAAACTCAGCGGTTCGTTGTTTCGGTGACAAGGTCGTCCCCAACACATCAGCTGTGTAGTGCTCGAATTACTTTTAATGTAGTCTTTGTCATCACTATATAGTGCCAATACTAATATTGTTTTGCACGTTAAGGACTTTTCAGATACCTTCAGTGTATCAATTTTCCTCGCGTCAGCTTGAGGAAGTTCTCGTTCCAATGTTGGCATTTTGATTAATAACAGAGTTTTATCCTTGTATGTAGTAGATATCTAACGATTTCATAATTCACTTATTCTCATGTATCTGCTTATCTGGGAATTTCCAACTAATCGCTAAATGCTTTTAGCATTCACATTTTAAAATATATTTCCTCAGCACAGAGACCTTTTACCTGTACCAAGGCGCTGAGCAGACGATGGACAATTAGTCCGTGACGATAAAACTTATAGAAATCTATACAATAACGCACACGGAGGACAAAGACATCGCGCCACCATGTTGGCCGGATGATGTCTCTCGCAGTAATTCCCGACAAAATGTTCGCCATCTGCGGAGCGCCTTAACTGACTTTTGGTTCCTTCATATTTTCTTTTCAAAAAATTTTACGGAGAAGAGAGGGAGGAAGAGGGACTCGTGGCTGCATGATAACATCCACTTGCCGCGGTCGTTTCGTGGATGGGTGACACATATCGAGACCCTTCCGTCCATGCCTCGGAAAACATGTTAAGTCGTTGGTCCCTGCTGTCATTCATAGATCTTTGACAGAGTAGTCAGAAGCCAAAAAGTCTGACAACCAGTCTTACCAAGGGGTATCGTGTTAATTCATGAGTCGAATAGGCAGTTGGTCCATGTAAAATACTGGTATCTAGCTACATCTGGATAGATTGGAAGCCGACCCCTTTACCATACTTAACAACAAAAGCCAAAGCTTTATACATATTCTCCACCGATCGAAGTTAAAGACCAATTGACGTCATTCATGAATAAGTTATGTCTAAGCTCAACAACACAGGCGTGGGGTAGGTATCGACGGACACAAACCGCGAACACTGAACTGTCGGCCATATGCGGCGCTGGAAATACAACTGTGTATTATTGTTGTTATTAATTAAGTGTGGTCCGAAGCTCTGCAAGAGTTGCAGAGGAATTCTTATCTTGAATTTACTTAACCTAAGACATTGCTTTGGATCCGCTGGAAATAGATTGCTTATATGCGAATCACTTTCTTGAATTCAGACTATTGAAGTTTTGTTTGTATGTTTCGACCACTTTTCTGGTATGGAGTAGAAGTATTTCCAGCTTAACCGCCTACCCTTATTTCGATATATAAACGCACTACTCTTTTTCTCACAAACAATTCTATTAGCCCTCAGTATCCACTTTCTTCTTAAACATATATCATCTTTCCCACGTCCACGATAAGTTCATATTTTTCTTGGTCTGCCACTTTTATTTCGCCTTTTTTGTCGCATGCACATGGTCTTTATTCCTCCAAATCATCCCAGCGGCCTAGTTTTGAACAAAAAATATTTAGAGTTACAAAATATAGTCTATATTGTCTCCATTTTATTTGAATCTGTTGTTTCTTCGAGATGTAGGCATGTACCAATGATACAATGGTAATTCAATTGGGTCAATCATTTTATACAATTATATTTATGGTCCATATCAGAAGGGACGTTCCCTGCAGTATAAAGACAATAATAACTACCAAGTTACCACACAATCCTTCACATGCGGATAGTTTGTGTAAATAAATAGTATAATTCCAATAATTTGCAAATGGCCGCGGTTTGCGCAAGGCGTAACGAACGGTTTACATAGTAATGGTAACTTTGCGCCGAAATCGGTCAAGTACGTAAACTTACACATCGTGAGTTTTATGTTATGAGTTGTTGAGACGTTACTGCTTTTTGGTTCATCATAGACAATTACATGGTTTTTAGCTAGCACGACCTTGGAACTTAGGCGGATCTACAGATCAAAATTTGGCATACTCCAAGCCAGTTGCTACCTTATTTGAAAATCTTATTGTATCCACTCATAAAGGTTGGAAAAAAAAAGATTTTCATTCTGGTAAATGATACCTACACCATTGGCAACTTTTTTATGTATATATAAGGCACAAAATATCTTACTTGCATCACTACCATAACTTCATGCATCAACACACCATATTACAAATGCAATTCTTTACAAAAAACAACGTTCTCTTCAACATTATGACAGTAGTAAGGTAGTAATCAGAATAGGTGCGTTAATTACTTGTCATTTCACGCAAGCCGTAACACTCCATTAAGGGTAACGAGCGATTGTTGGCAAACTGTCACTACTTATATACTAGTGCGATATAACACCAGGAGATAATACTGTCGAGGTAAAAGATATTAGGTAAGCTTTGGTAATGCAATAGACTCCGAGGCTGCAGAAGCAGATTTAAGCTTACATGACGGTGTCGTGGAAACGGGAGACGTAATTGAGTATAATATCTAATCCCTAGACTAGGAAAGCTCGCTAATAACTAAATATAAATTCTGTTAAATTTATGTGGTAGATAATGCTTATTTAATACAGAGCTGGATTTCCAGACACGGACGTGATCACGGAAACTGGCCTTGAATTAAAAATGATATCGATAACTCTGTAAGGGAAAACGTTTTTCGTACGGAGATAGGCCTTAGTGCATCGATTACAGAACTTAACTGAACATAACTATTGTTTTGAACATAAATACTCAAATGCTTTCCATGGCTTAATACCACGTCAATAAAATTTATAACCGTGAGAAGAGCAATAAAATTTCAATTTTCAACGAGAATCTTTATGGTCATCTAAAACAAACGCTGCTAACTTTCCATTATTTTCCATTCAAATCCGTTTAATATCTAGTTATTGACTAAAGCTTTATTAAAACTTATTCCTTTCTTCAATCTACGTTGCAACAGTCCCAATAATTTTATTAATCTCTTCGTTACTGACACCTCACTATAACTTTTTTAATTCACAGTCTTGTGTATATGTGGCAGATGGATTGTAGAATCCGCTGTTTTACAAAACCGCTATTTGTTTTACATAACAGCTCCGTTTTGAAAAACAACTAAACGACGTTCAGCTGGATGGTCATTACGTTACGTTTTACAAAACAGCTACCCACGTTTAGACGTAATGCAGAATAGCTTATCTGCAGTCACAATAAGCGTTTGGTGTGGCTTCTAATGCCGAATCGGTCGCAGTAACTAACGTAGAGCACCCTGACCACTTGGTTTAGGTTAGGTTAGAACAGTGACCAACCGCACTCAACTTGGTCGTTACTTGGCTATTTAGTATTTTTAAGATTGACTCTCATTAAATTTTATTTATTTATTTGGTACACCAACAGCAGTTCATACACAAAATTTAAAACAGAATAAAACCGTAATAAAATTACTGGTATTTATGCCTATTATAGGTATACACAGCATTCACCACGAAACAACATCATAATAAACTAGAAAAAACTTATGCAAACTAAACATAAAATTCAATTATTAAGCAAAATTCAAAATAAGTGAGTATTAGTATTAAATAAAAACTTTGATGAACTTTATGTTAAAATGTTCCATAAAGTCACTGTTTTCACATATATTACTCGTTTTATTTATTTTTGCTGCGGACGCCATTATTGTTGATAAGACGCACAGCGCTACGAGTTACAATTTTTTTTAAAAATCTACAAGCTGACGTTTCATTTCACGCCGTTTTACATAACGTCTAATCGCTGACCCGCTGCATTGATGAATGCAAAACGTTTATACAATCCACCGTATTAAAGTTCAGTAAGTTTGTAAAACCGCTGAACGTCGTTCAGTTGTTTTACGAAACGAAGCTGTTATGTAAAACAACTAGCGGTTTTGTAAAACAGCGGATTCTACAATACATCTGCGACATATATGTATATATGGGAAACCACAGTCTCCCACACTTTACTATTGTTGCGTTATCTAAGTACCTTATGTGATGTCACAATAAGCATTCTCGCCTTTGTGACAAATTATGCAGGCTTTGTTGTACTGATGGGCTTATTGATATTAATAAGATAATAGACGTGGTTTGGAGATTAGATCGCAATAATTGATATTAGTTATTTAGTAGTGCAAACCTTTTAAGAATTGTAAGGAAAAATGGATTCTCAATTTATGAGATGATGAATAAATGAAAATGAGAAACCATATTAGTTGAATAATTTCATTACAGTACATCTTTTACCTAATTAAAATAATTAAGTTTTGTGGTTATTGGAAATCAAGTGGAAAACCCAAGTTATTTTTTATTAGTGTTTCATAATTTAGGTTTCAAGTACCTGGTCGTCCGAGCTCTGCTCGGGTGAAAATAGAAAAAACTTTTTTTTCCAGAAATGAGACCTAGCTAGATCGTTTTTTCGCCCCCGTAAACCCCTATATTTCAACTTTCATCGAAATCGTTAGAGCAGTTTTCGAGGACGTGATTACAAATATATATACATACATATATATATACATATATACAAATATTGCTCATTAATAAATAGTATAGGATATCGTTCTATAGACGTCAGAGGAACATTGACAAATTCAAAATTTTGATGGTGGTTTTCCTCAAGTTTAACGTGAATCATTTACTTTCGACACGTGAGTCTAATTAAAAAACTAGGTTGTACAAACACACTGAAATTTAGCACTGTCATAATTCCTAAACCTAAACAATCAAATATCAATCAGCACAAAGACGTGACAGTCCTTACGGAAACGTCAACAACTAATAAAACAATTATGTACTCATAGTTGTTATGTGCTGCAGTTACAATACAAAGTTCTGGTAACAATGGAGGAGCTTAATTCACTTCCTTACTGAGTAAAACATGGATTCCACGTAAATTACGCGTGTCGTTCGCTAAAACGAGTGCAGTTTTTGTTATGATTAGACAAGGCTTGTAATGGTTTTTCTCCCGAAGATGTATTAACTTCCTCTATCTCTTGTCTTTGATTTGTATCATGTTTAATTGACATTTATAGTCCTCTGTTATTACCACTATATTCTCTTCTCTGGTAACCACTGTCAGCACTGCAATTATCATTTTACCTACTGAAGCATGTAGTTAAGTAAGATAGCAAAACATAACCCCTTGTTTCCTCGATGGGTTAGGCAAAGCTGTTCCTATAATACGCCCACATTTTGCTAGTTATGTTAAGTCCCATGTAATAGGGTGTGAGCCTATTGCTATGAACCGGGCACAAATCCAGACTCCGGGCTGTTACTAAGAAATTCCCCATAATACTTTGCCCGACCTGGGAATCGAACCCAGAACCTCATGCTCACCAGTAGCGGTTGCGACCCCTAAACCAATGAGGCAATAGTTAAATGTTAACCTATAACACCCTTATTTTCTTTGTTTCAGAATCTGGAGTCAGTACGCAAATAATCTGATCAGGTAAGCTTAAAGACATTCTACCTACTCCTTCTCATTTAAGGGGCATGCTCTAAGATAGCCCGCGAAATTCAATTTTTCTTTAGTTTTTTACATTTTGCAGGTCAGTGTGAGGTTTTATGTTGATTAAAATATGATTCGCGACCGTAACAAATATGGCTTTAAATAATTATAATCATTACAATCAGCAATACAACTTCATAAGTAAGCACAATCGTCAAATGTCATGATTTCATGAAATAGTCATTCAATGCGACTATAAGCTTAGAGAGTTGTATTGATCATTTTTATGATTATAATTCTATAAATAAACATTTGATACGCCCGCAAATCATATTTAGATCAACATACAATATGATACTGACCTGCAAATTGCAAAAAACTTAGGAAAATTTGAATTTCGCGGGCTACCTTGACGCTTTCACCTTAACTCATTAGATAATTTTATTCATTACTCATTTTCATAACATAACATCACGCCAGTAATCCCTGAAGGGTAAGGTAGAGGTTTAACTATACCTATAGTAACACCTACATACATTTCACCAGTTATCTTTCAGTCCCATGTAATAGGGGGCGAGCCTATTGCCATCAACCGGGCACAAATCTAAACCCCGGGGTGCTACTAAGAAATTCCTGATGGTAAACCCAATAACACAGTTACACTGCCCAACTTGGAAATTGAACCCAGGCTCTCATGCTCCGGCGCGTTGTGTTCCACGCGCGCCTCAAAGAGATGTCAGCACCAACCGACGGGGTCGAAAGACCAATGCCTGCTGGGGTTGCGGGTTTATCCGACAGGGATATCGCGGCCCCGGCACACAGGCAACGGAAGGATGAATCCCAACCTCAAAAAAAAAAAAAAGGCTCTGATGCTTTCATTTGCCTCATTCATTGACCTCTGTATTAACTGTCATGATCACAGTTTATTCATTTTCATTATCACTTTTAAAACCTTTAGGTTAATTAGGAATAAATCTAATTTGTATATTTATGAATTTCTACATATTTCTCTTATTAGAGGTTACATTACAACTTACGCGGGAAAGCTAGACTTACGTTACGACTAAGACATTGTTTTCACTTATCCCAGATTATCATGTAAATAATATACACGAGGTTTCTATTTAACTTGACACATTATGAATATATTTTACTCAGTCTTATGCTACGGCCTAACATTTACGTCTGTGGACTTCTTACCAATGTGATTCAAATAAATCTTCCACTTCTTCTCCACTCGTGTGCTGATTTTACCTTTTATGGTCACCAATTCGATTTTGATGATCGTTATTTCCAAAATTATCACTCCTTAGATTGTTGTAGTAATATTCATAGGAGAAGAATGTATTAATTAAACCAACTGAGCAGAGGCAGCATAGCAGCATGGTTAAAATATCATAAGCACGTCTCAAACGCGCCTACTTCTCATTATCAAATCAATTAAAAATTCATTACCATTTTGGTCATCCGTTTTATCCTAATACAGATTAAATGACCAAACACAGACGAAACTGGTACGACCGGTTCGGTTAGGTTGGTGATAAATTCACCGCCAAATGTGGTAGGTGACCATTTAGCAAAAAAAAGTACCGATAAAACTTATAATAACATCATTCATTGGTCCGCCAATATGGTTCCAATATTTGATCCTTTTGGATCTGTTGTGTTTTTTTATGTGCATTATATGGAAGGAAGTTTTTGATATGGCTAGAAACAGTGTGACTTGACTAACAGGAAGTATAAAAGAAAAAGACCCAAATAAGTTGTGACAAATGCAAGAGACATGAAAATGATATTGAAGGAAGTAATATCGAATGGTTTTTGAAATCATGATGTTGCTTCTATTAATGATAATGATCCTATTGGTTGTAATTGAAATTCATTAAAAGCGTTTACAACACGAGAAAGTTTTGACACAACAGTCTTTGTCTTACGCTTCCCTTTCAAATCATGATTACATAACCTTGTCACCACTATTATTTCTTTCCGCAAAGTTGAATAAATGTCAAAAATAATTTGATGATACTTAAACGTTAAAAGAAAACTCGTATGCGATTGATGAGCTCATACAACTTGCTTGAATAGCCCAAGTTGAAGCAGAAAAACCTGCTTTACAAGAAGTAATAAAAACATTTTGGGAAAAGAAAATAATTTTCTCATTTTAATGGCCATCGGACGTCGTCATTACACACCAATAGTATTTATAATTAATTGATTAAGGGTCCACCCTGCTTATATAAAACAGTTCTTTACGTAATTTTATGTCATTATTTATTGATGAATTAATGTTTTCCGTTAATTTTCTCGTGTAGTGAAAGTTTTGCTCATAAAAACTTGAGATTAGCTTTCTGTTCTGTAAACATCTAACTACGTCACTTGCCAGACGATAAAAGCGTTATTAATTGAACAATTAATTATAATTATTTTCGACTATAAAAGCACATCTAATGACGGTAAATTGAGATTTACTCTACAAACGCTTTTTCTGTTGTCTTGCACTAGTTTATAAGCTATTGGATCTCCTGCCTACCCTTGTCAAAGTTTTCCTCTTAAATTTTTCTCTAATCAGCTACATTACCTAACATACACTCCCTTTTCATTTATATCATCCCTCACACAATCCACTCATTTTTCTTTGGTCTCCCTCTTCCTCTATATCCATCCATCTCTTGTCTTGTCCCATGTGTTTTACTCCTTTTCATCCCATGCTCATATCAAGACAAACGTCCTCTCAACGTTTCACCGTTTCATAGAATTTTGAATTCTCAGGAACTTAACAAACTTTAGCATCTACTATTATAAATGTCCCTTTGTTTTTGACAAAATAATAATTTCTCTTCCGTCGTTACATACTATTTCATCAACACTGTTAATTGCCGGTAATGTTTGAGTACTTACACTGTTAACTGCCAAAGGTACTCTTATTGCAATTCCAGTCTCTTTTATTTTACTGTTAAAATAACTGCCTATTAACTTTCTCCGGAATATTGCACACGCGAATACGATTTAACCATTCCAACCACATATGATTCGATATCACCATTCGATTAATGGTTATGATTTAAATCGATATTACTTTCAAGTTGGCAGAATTTCACACAGGTTCTCCATGTTTATGATAAAATAGTCTTCCAGTAGTTTTTTTACACCTTCTGATATAACTTTGGTAGATTGTTTAATTTAAATTCGGTTCAATCTTGAATATATCTGAATCTAGTTCTTAGTGGCTGGCTAACGGGATACTGTGAAACATGCCTTTGATATTATTAGTTTAGAAATAGTCAACTTTCTTATACCATTTCTTATATCAAGGACCATTATGTATGCTTCTGTACACTTTGCTGCTTTGGGATTGGTGGAGAGTGAAAACACTTCTGTTGTTCTCTTGTTGATTTATTGTTCTGAGTACTGTTGCCAGCTGTCTTGTTCAAGTTCTTATAAGATCTGGTTCGATCTAACTTGAACTATTCCCACTGCAATGCGATCGGTATTAAATATTCGCAATATATTCCCTTTCAGATAGCCATTCCCATAATATCTCTCAGCAGTAGTTGCATCGATTCGATCTCCGGAATTTCAATTTTCAAATCTTAGTATTACCAACAGTTTCTAAAATATTAATTTCCACATACCACCGTTAGGCATACCAGATTTTCAGGTATGCCTAACAAAGTTAAAATAATGTGTGTGGGCTTTTTTGTGTTTAGTCAAGTAGTTACCGTTGCTCTACCAGTAGATAAGATAGAATATGCTAGTATATCTTTAAAAACACGATGATCTAACAAATCTTCAATGTCGAGGTCACGACCAACGTCAATCAATATAACATTATTTACTGATTGGAAAATAATAAGTTATAATGCCATAGACACCAGCACAGCACTATAATAAATAATAAAGTAGATATCGATTATAATAACAATGACAATTGTATACCTATTTATAACCACAAATCATGATTCAACCATTAATCCTAAATTAATTTGAACACAATACAAATCAAGTTAATTCTATTTATGTCCCCAATAGGGGGAAAAGTATGCTTCATCAACCTGTGTTCAAATGATCATTGGTAAGAATTTTGAAACCACAGGTTTTCCTTTTAGATTAGAACCTACTCATATAACATCTGTCATAGGTAGTAGGTGTTAATAACAACCTATACGAGTATACATTAGCTTTTACCCGCGGCTTCGCTCGCATGGATGTCGGAAATTATCCCCAGGGAACCTACTACCGGGACAAAAAGTTTCCTATGTGTTAATCCAGGTTATAAACTATCTTTCTGCCTCATCCAAATCCTATTAGTAGCATAACATAATGATTGAAATACTATCTTGAATTCATGCAAGCCTAGTACATTTTGTGCCAAGTTTCAAGTATATTAACTCAAAGAATCGCGTTGTCCCATACAAACTTTGCTCCCTTTTTCACCCCCTTAGGGATAGAATTTCGGAAAATCCTTTCTTATCGGATGCGTACGCCATACAAAGAACACACCGTCCAAGTTTCAGGTCTCTATGATCAGTATTTTAGGCTGTGCGTTGATCCGTCAGTCAGTCAGTCATTCAGGACAAAGCATTTTATATGTATAGATAGATAGATAAACAACATAACATCACTCCTGAATTCGCCGAAGGGTAAGGCAGAAGTGTAACTATAGTTACACACACATTTCGCCAGTTATGTTTAAGTCCCATGTATTATGCGAGCTTATTGCCATCAATCGGGCACACGCGGAACTCCGGGTTGCTACTGAGAAATTCCAGATAGAAAAACCCAATATCACTATGCCTGACCGGACCCAGGACCTCATGCTCAACAGTAGCGGTAGTCACCACTAAACCAAGGTGGCAGTTTATAAACCAATCATGATCAATTCAGCATACCCCTCATATAACTTAACAGCCGATGTAGAGGAAGCTTCACCCATTAGGTGTCTGTCATTAATAATGAAACGGCCTCATTATATCATTATTCACTTAAATTACGTCCAGAGAAACAGCTTTTACACACTTTCATATACTTCGTCACTCATAATAATAATCACGTAATAATCATTTGTCACTTTTCTTACTCATATTTGCTACCTTTCCGGCGACCACGGCGTTTTCTGATGTCTCGAATATCCAAGTTGCTTCCAATTATATTGCAGGCATAGCTTTAACGGCTGCTGTTTTAAGTAATGTTGTGTTTAAGATGGAACATTAAGATTAATAGCTCCATTCAAAACTACATTTCCAAATGACTCCTTATGTGGGTCTTGGTTTGAAATTAACTTTACATGAGCCATTGGCATCACTAAAGTATTTATTTTTGTGTCTTCTAATCTTAGTCCTCATTCTAGAAACATTTTTCCCTTCATCAAAAGTTGAATGAAACGAATACTTAATGTCAAGTGGAAGAATGGAACCGGTATCACATTTGGGAGCGTACCCTTTGATTTGTGAAATCGCGGACCCATTCGTTAAAATGTCAGGTACAACAGGTGCAGGTCCATTGACCCGTCCAGTCACTTTCCCTTATTCCTGGGTGCAACCTGAACGGCAGACGACATAATACAACCTTTTAGAGTTAATTGGCGGCAGGGCCGGACCACGACCGGTATGGGCAACCTCGCTTACATTAGCCGTACCCATTGCCTCTTAGTTTATTGACTTTTCAGCAACGATGGCACATCCTGGACTGGTTGTTTTCACTTTTCTTAGAGCATTAATTTGTATTTACATAGAAATAGTTATAAGTAAAAGTATATCCGGGAAATTGCGTGTAGTGACTATTGAGAAAATCTCACGTTAATGTAAATTGATATTGGCTAAAATCTTCTTTTCCTTGGTATTAGTTTCGTTTTGATGTCTTATTGAGTCTTGTTAAAACTGCCAAATAAGTTGTTGTTTTATTAAAATTTCTTCTTCTTCGGGAGCTGCAGCATCGGCTTCAATAATACATCTTCATTCAAGTCCCGATTTACTCTTTCCTTTCCCATTCGCAAGGAATTCGTTCCACAGTTGTCGCGTCAAAGAATCTGATTTATGCAGTTTTTACATGTTTTTACTACAGTTTCACAATTCGCTGTATTGCGTGCACGCCGCTTAGTGTTAGTATTGATGCCCCATTGTGCGCCTGCGCTGGGTAAATGTATCATATTTAATAGTGTGTGTGTTTTACGTTTTGTAATGTTACGAGTATATTTCTTAAGTAAATCATATTGCCTAACAAACGCGCAAGGTTTGTTGCCCAACTGACAGTTTAATTCTCATCGGTCTCTGCTTTACATTTTTTGCTTCCTATTAATTTGTTGTTGGTATACTGCAATTTCTAATTGTCTAGCCTATTACATTGGTAATCGCTAAACTGCCTTCTGTGTTAGCCGACGATAAAGTTACTTGAAACATTTTCATACGAATAATCTTCAGATGGAACATTATTCAAAAGGGAAATGGAACACATTTCCTACAGCTGTTGATCCGCCTTCATTGTTCTACACATGTGCAATAAGCACGCCCGTATGCATATTACTCAGTCAAATTACACATCTAAAATGTGGTTATAAATAATCCTTCCTTAATTTAATTGTTATCTTTAACTTGCTCTACAAATTGTAGTCTACATCCGATATCAAACTGGGTCATCTATGATTTACAATAGGAATATAACAATAGGCTGAGAAACATGCAATTGAATATGATTGAAACAGAATAATGCTCTCAGCTGGTCATTTTCAGGGTTTTTGGAGAATTAAAAATGCCAACAGGTGTAATTTACCTTCACTGACTTTCGAGCTAGCCCATTGCACTTTCTATTATAATAGACTTATTAATGAAAATACTTGGTTTGGTTCCATGGTTTATTAATAAAATAATGATACAAGTGGACTGGCCTTTTCTTTAAAAACTAACGATCAACAAGCTTGTAATGAAACTGAAAACAGTTGTAATATCCGTTTCAAAGAAGATTCTCTTGCATCATTAAAACAAATAAGAAACCTGCCTCAACATCGAACGTATCGATTTAAATAAATGTAAATCGAGATTCGGAAACCGTACTTGTTGTGCAAGAATCGATTCCTAGTCACAAGGAAGGAAACCCTATAGCGGTAGCTTCCGTAGACGCTCCTCACTATTTGGGATTCTCGTCCGTAATGTGACACCGCTCGATAACACGGCTTTACGTAGGTATTACATGACTGTCTGGACTCTAAAGATACGTCGTGACTCAGGTTTCAAGCTAAGCCTGAACTCCGAACAAACTGTCAACCAGATGTTGGTAATTCTGAATTAATTTTGGTGTTAATTTAACTTGTGAGCATATTTTTGCTAATAAACGTCTGGATATTTCTTTAATTTCTGTTTGCGTGCTCGTTTCTATGCATTTCATTCTATATGCAACGAGTGAATTTTAAAATTATGTAAAATGTTACATATTTCACAGGCTGTTTGGTAACATTTAGGATTACCTTTGCTTATTGCTCTGTTTGTGTCATGATTATCTCGAATGCAGTCTTTTAAAAGTAGTTTTACAGATTTAAGCACAAGGCTATGTGCGTTCCACGCCTGTTGAAGACTTTCTGTTATCTTATCATTAAATTCAAGGATTGTACATGTGTTATTAAATTCTTTTGCAGTAGCTGCATGCTAACGAATCCAATTTGTATCTTCTTAAAGGTCAAATTCTTTAACCACGTGCAATATGCGCTGACCATCGAATTTCAATTTACTCGTAGTTCTGACTTTAATAGCTTTGTCCAACGAGCATCCACTTATCTCTGACATTGACGCAGCAATTACATGGCACAGGTCATCACTCATTCTACCTATAGTCTATGGCATTCACAAAAAGTTGTCCGTCTCCCATAGATACCGGTTGTCTTTGCTCAGGAATGTTGTTGTGTGTGTAAGCATGTAATTATTGTGTACACCGATAGCCTTACTGCTGTTTGATTCTATGTACATCGGCAACAATGCTTTGCCCTATGGATTGATGCATCATACTAGTAGGTTTGTTGGCTAAAAATAATGACTATGTTGCTGATATGCTGCACTATATTCGTTTTCCTGTTTGCGGAATAGCGAACATATTATTCAGTGTTTGATCACTGCGTTTACTTTCTGACGAAATATATCTTAGTTTTTCTGAAAATATTGTAGTCTGCATGGTTCTTTTGCCGTCGTTAGGGCAGCAGTAGCATCATTTTGTGGAGAACTTATTTGTATCAGTTCCCATAACTATGTACCTAAAAGAAAAAACTAGGAAAGAACTAGGTACTTACCTAGTCAACTATCGGTTAGTTTTTATAGGTAAACCTATTACAGACTCTGGCCGTGTTATTTTAGGAGAGGACAAACTATATTAACACTGTATAAATATATTAAAATACTTCGGTTTAGGTACCTAGTGCTGTGGTTTTTAGATTATTTCAATTTTCATGTAACGATTAACGACCTAGATATTCTCTTTTAGAATATTTGTAATTAGATGAATCGAATTATTTTCAATACTCGATATCTCAGAAGGAATAGTCAACAGTTTCAAGTAATCGTGATTCTTCAATCAACTCACACGCAACATTTTCCTAAAAAATGCTATTGATTGACGTTCGCGTTATCCAACAGCTATTTGTCAAACAAATAATGAAGTCGTCGAAATAACAAATAACGTAGTTTTTAACGTATGAAGCAAAGGCAAGTGACCCAAATTCCTTGGTAATTGGATGTATAGGAGCGTGCGCGGGCAGGCACGAACCGATAGCATTATTATTGTCATTATTTCTGCATACAATAATTTATTCTTTATCTATGCTCATGCTGCCAGAAACTTTGGCGACGTGACCAAGGTCGCGGTAAAAAGGTTTTCTGGTAGCTAATCCTTTTTAGATTGCGCCGGTTATGGCAACAGGAATTACCTATTGTCTGGTGACCTGTCGATGTCCTTTCATTTCCTGACGCGATTGTTCTTTCAATATAGCGATTTCTTACATCATAAAATCGACTTTGGAACCGACGTACAAAAACAAACTACATGTACATATATACTGTATTTTTTTATAGGCGGTAAATACAATATAATCTGATTACCCTTAAAGGTGTTTGAAAACAATTCAAAATCAAAATTGTTCTACTCAAATCATTCAATAATATTCTGACAGATATGAACGCAACACATCAAATGGAGTGGTTAATAAACATTGCACAGCTGCTCTACATAATATTATTAAACCTTGTTAAATACACAAGGTAGTTACCAAAAAACGTAATGGTCTTTTCCCACACGCATTGCCATAGGTACCACAGGAATTAAACGTTACTAATGTACCCAACTCTGCAAAGAATATACAGCCTCAAAAGTATTAAGACAGGTAAACCCACGTCCGTCCGCTTCACCCAATTCCACCAGGTCATGTCGTCACAACACCATCAGACGTCAGTGACAGCCGGTGCGTCCGCAGTGGCAGACGTATAGCGTGCGCTTCGACGCCATTTTGGATCGCTCCGATACCACCCGCAGAGAATACGTTTATAAACTGCTAATAATAACGTCATTCATCATGGAATAACTTGATGACTCGCGAGTTGTGACGTAAATTAGTACTATAATAGTGCTTAGTGGTGTTCTGTGGTTAGTGATGTGCCTGTTCGGATTTGCCAAACATTGGATGACGGTAATAAAAACAAATAAAAGAATAATTTAAATGTCTAGAGAAAGTAATATTAAGTTAGAGCTGTGCGAATAACTGTCTGCTATCGGTATCCGGCTCTCGACTATTAAAACAATAATTATAGCTTTTTAATTATTGATTCTGCACATAATCGTTTTGTGTGCAGCTTTCGATTGATAGGTTCCTATTATTGGGCAGTGTTTTGCCATTTATGTAACTTGCAAACATAGTGAATAGAACTAGTTTCTAAATTATATTTAACCGTTACATCAATTACATAAAATAATTTCGATTCAACACTTATAATGAAATTGGATAATAATAGACTCAATTTTCCATTTCATTGTTCTGTATTATTGAATTTAATGTAATAAAATCACTTCAAAATAAAGTAACAACGAGTTGGAAGTGTAGTTACTCGTGCGTAGTCAGTTAGGGCAATTGAAAATATTCAGCTAGCAGGCAATCATTTCCATCATGATGGCATAGCGAGAGAAAATGTAAATGATAACATTGTTACAAACGATAGTACAGTCGCGGTCTGAAAATGCTTACCACCTTAAGGTTTATAATTGCATGCACACATCTATGTCACAAGCTTGATGTTAAAGGATTTGATTAGTTATAGAACATAGATTATTTGAATTGACACGTCGTCTATGTAGGATAAGTATAGAAAACCTTTTTTTAGAAAACGGTGAAATATTAACTGGAGCCATTGGCCCTCGGCAGCTCTGGACAGAGAGAGGTAAAAAGAAAGTAGGGAGCCCTTTGCCAAAAAAAAAATACTGGCATTTATAGACATAAAATAAACAAAGCGAGGTCGAACTTATTAAGGGTCGTACTGATTGGCGTGACAGTCACGCGACGCGATTCTGTGATATTATATTCGTAGAACAATTTCTATGAAAACGCGTGCGACATTACACACAGCAGCAACCTGTCGCGCCGCGACATAGAAAATACTCTCTTGTGTCGCGTCGCTAACGCGATGCGTTATCGCGGTGATATCGACGCGAGACGCCATATAAAATGTTCCTTTGGTGTCGCACTGTTGTGGCGCGCTAGTGTGAAGTGTTGCATGGCGATAATATTGCAGACACGCGACGCGACACGACGCGTGACAAGTCGCGCCAGTCTATATAAGCCTTACGAAAAACTCAAAAATAGGAAGAAATAATCATATAGAAATTCAAAACATCTTTATTTTTTTAAAGAAATATATGTTTTTAAATTCTAACAACAGTTTATTATTTTAATAACTAGTAGGCGCTTATTAGCAAGTCACCAGATGTTACAGTTATAAAATCCTAGACCCTTCATGTTGGTGGTCGAACTAAAGATATCCAATTGACGTCGCGAATATATTAAGTAGAATGTCCGTATTATTTTGGTTTTGTTTCGTTTTTTTAATTTTGTTGAATTAAGTATTCTTTTATTTCTGGCAGCTCTGCTTCTGGCATTTTGTGGCAGAAGAATTCAGTGTAGTTAACTTAATTCACCTGGGTTAAAAATAACTTAGTGCATTAATACAGGTTTACTTTTAGTATAATTAATGCACCCAAGTGAATAATATTTACGAAAAGTATTGTTAATGCACCTAGGTGAATTAAGTAAACTACATAAATCAAGAATTCCGTATTATTTCGGTTTACTTTAGTTTTTTTTTTTTGGTCAATAAAGTACTATTCTGTTATTTTATGTGATTTTGTGTTTCATTGTACATTTGGTGAGTTGCGAATCTGGTGAGTTGCGAATCTGGTCAGTTGAGAATCTGGCGAGTTGAGAATCTGGTGACTTGCTACTAAGGGCTAGTATGTATAGTATTCATCTGCAGATATGACGGCACATAGTCTAGTTGGTTTAAAGCCTTGCATGCTCTTCGTAATATCGAACCATATCAGTTATTTGCACGGTGGTTAGTATCAGCCGTCGTCCTGAACTGCTTCTATGATCAGTTATTTACCCTTCTTAGCCATGTCACCGCATCCAAAATCTCACGGTGAATCGAGATATATTTAGTTCTCGCGATAAACCACTAATATTCAAGCCATCTTCATGGAGAAGTAATATTTCAGCCCTCTGATGGAGGGTTAAACTTGCCATTTTATTTCAATCTTGAATCAAAATTTGTTATTTTTTACACACATAAACGTATAAATTTACACTTTATATTTTTGATAAATGTCATCAATTATGACAATGAGTCAACTTTTAAATTAAGAAATAGTTTCATCATCAAAAAGTAATTAATACTCTTTTTTTTAGAATATGCTTCACAACTATTAAAAAGTAACAAGTACCTAGATATAGCATTTGAGACTTTGCTGCACACAGTGTGTTAAAGAACCTAATTTGAAAACCGATAAACATTTTTACACCACCACTGTACATACAATGTAGTTTTATCTGAAGATATCACAAATATCTCACCTTAATTTGAAGAAGATGAAACCAAATCATTCTCTACTTGTAAAGAACTGACACTCGTTTTCTATAAGGCCTCACAGCCATTCTGAAACCGTGTTTAAGACTTTTGCCAAAAATAAACAAACACTCTGTACTCATATTCCTGTTAGCAAATCTCATGTCCAAATGACTGGACATGAGATTTACTAACAGTTTCAATTTAAAAGGCTTTCAGAAACCGGGTGTTGATGTCATAGACGACCATCAATCCAATGGGTAGCCTATGGATGGGGATGATTTCAAAGTTAAAAGTCAAAACAAAAATCAAACTCATTTCAATGTAACATACATTGCAGCACAATAATTGCCAATTGCGGACATAATAAATTTAATACCACAGATCAAAAGCAATCAAGACGGTAATAACGACACATCGACTGCAGCCATAGACAGTTCATATCGAGACATTTCAAACCGACTCTACGTCGGTTGATTGTGTTGATTCATATGAATGAATGAATGAATGAAATGCACCGATCCCAGCGTGGTTTAACCAGACTCGATAAATCGAATGAACCCCAAGATTTGCACTAGCCCATGAAGCCTCATGTTTCATGGGTCTGCAAAAGCCATTGCATATCTGGGAGTAGACCGGGGGGCGCTTGGTAATGGTAAGGAATGAACGTGCCCTTAGACTAAGGAAGGATTTGAGAGCCATACTGGATATGCATCCCAGAGTAAGCATAGGAATAGTGGAGAGACGGGTGTTAATTATCTATGGATGGGCATTTTTTGCGACGTCTTCATTATGTTGGTTCGAGTCAATCTTCACCGGTGAATTTTAAGACGGGGTTACGCTGCTTTCTCAGCTTTTTTTTTTTCTATATTGCTGCTGTGCTGTGTTAAATTTTGTTGTGTCTAGGTCATCGTCAGAGGCGTCGCTGCTATCCGTTTCTGGTTTCTTGTAGATCTCGCTGGCTCTACGTGAGTTGATTCATAGTCAATAAATCGAGTAGGGACTCGATTACAACAAATCAGTTACCTAACCATGGAAAACGATCAATTTCTCTTGTAATGTATTATTCGTTTGTCTATACAACAGTGAAAGTAATGCTATCATGGCGGCTAAGTCGGTCGAGTTCAGTTAAATTGCCAGTTAACGTTCATGTAATTTGGACGTTTAAGTTTTATGTGTAACGGAACGTGAGATAACTATCATAACGAGATTATTATTATGTAGTTACTGGTCTTTTTCCACTACTTAGATGTTATCGAGTTTTTATTTGCTTATGGGTTAATTTATCTAGGCAGTTTGTGGTGAAGCAATTTGTAAATTGACACATTTAAAGATAGACGCTGAGATCAATTCAAGTTTTAAGTAAAGCAACTAAAACTATCTGAACGAAGTTAAAAGTCAAACTATTCCAGTCTTAGCAACCACATTGTCATTTCCAATACAATCTAATTAGTAGAAATTGACTTAATTATTGTTGATATCGATTCTGCAATTTTTTTTGTTTCAAAACAGTATTTTCCCCATACGAGTAACAAAATGTCAAATCGACCTGGTTGTGATTTTGATAAGTTTATTGGAATAGGTTGCATGCAGCCATTGCAGCCTTGCAGGGATAATTAAAGTGTTACAACTTCACCAACTCAATTGTCCTCGATCAGTAAATTCCAAGCAAAAATTTATTTGTCACAGCCGATTGCCCAGGCCAATCGAGGGTAATCGAATTGTTGGAGAACTGGAGAAGCACCTTTACAGGACTTACAGATCTGGTCTTGGTATCTTGGGCGGTGTGAATGAGATCATTAATCTTTCCGCAACACTGCACAGTGTTCGCGTGACTTGTTTTTGCATATGCTTTTACATTCCGCTGATCGTAATCATCTTGTTCTTATATTGGCAGTTCGTTTTCCTCTTGAGCTTGCTCAATACTCATTAATAATTAACATTAATCAAAGAGAAATGGTAACGGAAAGTTGTAAACATTGTTTAGACTGTTCTACCTATTTCTTGACTTCGGTCGCCAATCGCATTTTAATGTTCGGTAAGATGATTCGTTTCATTTTGATCATCTGACATCTTCCAAAGAGGAAAAAGTCAAAGGTGACGCTTTCTCTTCCATCAAAGATACATATTGTAGACTCCGGCTTGCTTGATGATACCGAAAAGTACAGAGGCAACACTCAACAATTTAAAATTACATTATTTGGATATCACAAAATTAATCAATTTATCAAATGCTCAAAATGAGTCCCTTCCTGTTGAATACAAAGTCGCACTCTTTTGATTATTTCGCTCCCTGTCGATTGATTAATTTTGTATTAAAAATGTTAAAATTCATGGTCTTCCTTTTATTTGTGACACTAAGTTATTTAGCAAAAAATAACCCTTATGGCCGGTATGAAGCCTTTCGATCGGTATGATAAAGCTACAGGGTGATTACTTTTCTCATGTTGTTATGAATGCAGTTTATATTGTTTTTTAAATTCAAATAATATCTTCTTTCAGTAAAATGTTCCATCTACAATATTCAAGGTACTTTCACTCCATGTGGCATATCCGTGGCACGCCCTGTATACATCGATGAACTGAAACCGCCTGCTCAAGAAAACCAATATTCTATTACGGGTTTTATGCCTGCCTTATGCATCATATATTACCATATAGATGCGTATATGAATATTAAGTTAACGACTGATGAAAAAAGTAGAAAAATATGCACAGGCCATCGACCATATCAAAACTGATGGGTACCTTGAAATAAAAGAAACGGAAAGCGATTTTGCATACAGCGTAGATAATCATACTTGAATCGATACTCTTTTAAAATATCCGATTAGTTTTCAATCACAACATCCGAATAAAACTCATAAATAAATAAAAGTTTAATTGAGAAAAATAGCAGCTATTTCCAGTTTAAAAATAATAGAATTAATATTGGCCGCACATGTGTATGCTACGTCAAATATTAAGGTCGGCAAGTCACGCGCGAGCGGTCGGCTGCAATTATTACTTTATTACTAACTTCACATGATGCCGGTGAAGTAATGTGCTTGTAACAATCGCAACAATGATTGCCTTCTAATACAAATATTTATCATCCTATATACTACTAGTTTTTTTTTTTTTTTATCTCAGATGTAATAACTGCCAATTTGTAGAACAATACAGACGTAAATTACGCTACAGACCAAGGCATTTGCAAAGATCCAAAACTACAAGTTTGGTTTTAATAATTTGGCAGAAAAGATAAAAGATAGACGCTAATTACTGAAATAAAATATAACAACCGCTTATAATACACACTGAAGCCATACAAATAAACATAAATTCAATGTAGTTAACGACATCACGGAGTTTTAATAGATATTAGCTTCGCCTTTGTCCAAATTTCCCCACAACTTTACCAACAACTACACAAATGCTGTATATTTCGACTGACACGGTATCCATTGCATTGTTTCATTTAACAATACATTCATTGTAAAAATACACGTCCGGCTATGTATGCAACCTTGGGCATGGGAACCATTCGTCAATTCATATTAGCTATAGTTGGTCGATCGCCCTTTCCTTTGAACTCATTAAGAAATTGTTTATGGGATTCGGTAATTCCTTTACCTGCGGTATTAGGTAACCGGTTTATATTACCTATTTTGTAATCCCAGCAAGCGTTTATTTCGTAAATGCCTTCTGTATAGATTATATGGATGATATTCTCGGTAATTGCTTCATCATTTATTCATTCTCCTATTAAATCGCTTTTGTTATTAATGACTAATACCGTAGTCTCTCCATCGTTGATAAGGTTTTCGTCCAAACAGGTCTAATGAGTGATACTAATTTCACTGTCATTATTACTTATATTTCTAGTCACATCGTATTCGTGCTGTCGAGTATAGTCAGGTGTGATACAAATTGAATACAATGATCGCTAAGCTTCATAAATAGTAACGTAGTAGGCATTGTTTGCATAATCTCATTATCATTGGCTGTTTACGACTTTAATTTGATAAGCGTCTATCTAAGAATAATAGAAGATAGAATAGACTTCAGGTATTGTTATTAATATTTATTATTTAATCTGTAACGGCACACTAACGATCATCGTTCTTCCTATTAACTTCACTTTCCGGCGGGTACGACAGCCTAGACAAGACGCTAACAAAGCGTTTCTTATTTCTACAACGACTTTTAACTGTATTGACAAAAGCTTTTCAGTAGCTTAATATGTCAATCCATTACATTTTTGACTTTGCCATCATCGCTGATAGAATGTCACGTTGTTTATCTCTGAATTTTCGTTAAATCTTGATTCGACTTGACTGCTTCTCTCTTCACATAATCATACAGGCTGTTTCTATATTCCGATTCCTTTCAAAATTATCGACTCCAAAGATACAATTTTGAAAATGACTGACGTAGAAGTTTTCTAAGAAATGATCAAGATCAGAGAGTACTCGCTCTTACACCACCAAAGAAAGTGATGGTAACAAAACCACAGAGTACCAATAAAATTACCCTTATGATTTTATGATACCACCGATCGTGCAAAGGAAAGTGATACAGTTTCACTGAACTCTCTGTGAGAACGTAATAATTCCCACGTCCATATCACACTTTTACTGTAAAATCAATTAAAAGATAACGAATTAACGATAACAGATGTAGTTATTATATGGTTAACAATTATACAGTTATGGCTAAAGTTGCTGTGTAGAAATAATTGTTTGAAACAATTTAGTAATGTCAATTGCCAAGAAATATCGTAAATCCTAAACGATACTATCCGTTTTTCCTCTTATAGATTGGTAACTCCGCTGAATAAATTTTATTTATTATTTACTTTCAAAAGTTGTTAAAATATAAGTTTCCGAAATGTATATTAAGCCTTACCCTGGTCCTGTACGTTAGCATAGCAAGCTGCCCCATTGCTTTACATGCAACGGACCTTGCTGCTTTATCACAACATTAAGCAAGGCTGAATAGATTTTGAGGAAATATCTAGCAGTACCTGAGCCATTCCTCTTCTTCTTTTCGTATCAACGGTACATCTATATTAAACTATTTGGGCCCAGCGACGTTTATCATTTTGCCATCCGAAAATGTATCATGCGCATGCATCCATCGATGGCCACCGGAATACTTTTCATGTCAGAAAACTTTTCACGAATTTCCTACCCACAAGCATAGCACTTCTAGCATCAATTTGAAAATAAAACAATATCTTCGTGCGTAAACTTCCTGTCATTGTGTCAAGTTGTTATAACTGCCGTGTCCGACTCTGTAGGGACACCGTAGGCAGAACAATAGGTGTTATTTAATTTAAATATGCGCGGCTATCTTTATTTAGAAAGAAAACTATATGTATTCATTATGATATAAGAGTCAGGCCAGCATAAGCATAGCATATTCAACCCATAACGATCCTTCTGCTGGGTCTTCTGCCCACTCCCGCTCTCATCTGTGAGAAGGAATGGGCCGCAATCCATCACGCGGGCCCAGTGTAGGTTGGTGGATATCACATGTCTTCGACTTTTTGTTTTACGATATGCCGTTTTCCCCACGATAATTTCCTTCACTGTCCGGGCAGACCACTGGCTATCTCCTCTATGTGTTAGTTAACCGGCACACCCTGGCTCCTAAGCTGCCAGGCTATGCTCCTAGTTGGGCAGTCAGCCCCGTTCTCATCGTGGTGATTGTCTATTATTTTTACCACGCTAGCAGGCTATTCCTTCTTTATCTTACTACTAGCTTTTGCCCGCGACTTCATCCGCGTAGAAGTCGAAAATGGTTATAATAGGATTTTTTATTGGTATTTTACGTTATTAATTTTGTTATAACATATACATTATTATGTTAAAATATTTGAATAATTATTAAATATAACAATCTTTATAGTGTAGGGATATAAAGGTTAAATAAACCTGGAAAAAAAAATGTTGTATTTTATGAACACGAAGCTCGGCCTTTGATCTGGCGAAAGTTACACGGGTTTATTATCTTTTTATAACGAAATCGAAATACTACACCTACCGCAGTATTTCTTTGTAAACAATATTTTTTGTTTTTCTTTCGGGTGCCAGAATCACCAGTCTACTCTGTGCGCTTAATCTGGAGCATGCCACATACAACTGGCCGTGGGAGAAACAGCTTTCCCTCAAGTCTACTCCCGCTACCTTAAGAGTTTGACCTTGAGCTTTGTTTATAGTCATTGCGAAGCATACTTTGATGGGAAACTGCACTCTCTTCAATTCGAAGGGGTAATTTGATGGTGTTAGGGGAATCCTAGGAATAAATACAGACCTCTGTAAAGCTTAGAAACCTTCAAATGCGGTACTAATACTCGTATGTATAGTACGCTGACTTTCGAGACATTCCAATTTTAAAGAGTATTTACATTGCAAGCAATAAAATAGGGAGTTGACTTTTGAAACATGTCATTGTGTCAAAATAAAATGTAATTTAAATCAAAAGCACTAAGGAGTATTGATATCAACTTCGAAGCAAATCACTCCCAAAATAAGTTTCTACCCCTATTTAGCCCCGTTAGGGGATGAATTTCAATAAAATACGAAACTGGTCTTCCATTCATTCTGTTAAAGAATGTTTGTGCAAAATTTGAAGTAGATTGGACCAAGGAATCACGTTGTCCCATACAAACTTTGCCCGCCTTTTTCACCCCCTTAGGGGTAGAATTTCGGAAAACCCTTTCTTATCGGATGCCTACGTCATACAAAGAACACACCCTCCAAGTTTCAGGTCTCTACGATCAGCGGTTTAGGCTGTGCGTTGAACCGTCAGTCAGTCATTCAGGACAAAGCATTTTATATGTATAGATGTACTACTTCGTGATAATGTGAGTGAAGAAACCCGACTTATGTACGGACGGTTAAGTTCCCACCACTTCACTTACCACAATTTGCAGGTATCTATTAAGGCTTGTGCAGACCAGCGCGACTTGTCGCGCGACGCGACACGAACACTACAATTTCTAAGAAAACTTCACAGTATAACAATAACTGGTGTCGCGTCGCGCGACAAGTCGCGCTGATCTGCACAAGCCTTTATTTGTAATCTACTTTCGCGCTAGAGTAAATTCCCATCTAATGATTGAAGCGTTACTTTTGTCTATGTATAGTTTTCTTCACAAATTACTGGAACGAGTGTGTGTATTATGATAATTAACAATAACTGACCTACATCAACGAGTTTTATTATTTCTAACTGGATTGATTATTATAAATAATGTCGGATCACCATTGCTAACACGCGCACTCATATCGAAGTAGAAATTGAATTAATTAACAAAGTTTATTGCTTATTTGAAAAACGAAATTATTTAAATTGAGTCAGTCATTTCAAGAAAACATTTTTTTTTTTTAACTTCTGCTTCATTCAGACTGCAATCATAACTATGATACGAGAATCCACGTATTTTAGGTCTGCTCAAGTGGGAAATTACGTACAGTAGTACATTCTAAAGTTCAAAGGAAACGTGTTATTACAGTGTTTGTGTGCTAACTACCTGACTCTAGTAACCGGCATACTCATGTATATTCCACGAGTCCATTCCTTATTTCAACCAAGAAATTGTAAAGACAGTTTCTTTACAATTTCTTGGTTGAAATAAGGAATGGACTCGTGGAATATACATGAGTATGCCGGTTGAAACTGAATTGACAATCTTCTTCTTTTCGTTTCGACGGTACATATATGTCGCTTATATACTGTTTGGGATCCAGTAAGTGGCCACTTTTATTGCGGCATTATAGGCGTTCTGGAATAGACATTTCGGACGCTCTAGCAGTCTAGAAGATGGACTATAGTCTATTAAATGAAAGTCTAAATAGTACTTGGGACCCTAAATAATCCTGTAAAGCTAACAAAATAAGAATACCTGACCCACTTCTTTTATGCACCTATCTCTACTTTTATCTGCACCATGATACATATATATGTTTTACCATCTGAGAAAAATCTGCAAACACAGTCATAAAACATAACGGTTGTAGGTTTTTGAGTCCTCAGACTGTTTATTCTCCAAAATACGCTTAATTATAATTGGCTTAACGGAGTTAATAAAATCGTCATTGTATTCTTTATAGAATACTAGATTCTACCCGCGCACACATCGTGCGCGTGAATTTTCTTATTTTATGATACATACAACCTGACACTGACTTGCAATGTGCAAAAAACGTAAGAAAATTTGAATTTCGCGGGCTGCAACTGCGGATCCGGATCTTAAATAACATAAAATATAGGCTATGACTCTTGGCAATACTGTACTATACATACAAACTCACAAATTGTCACGTACTTTTATAATATTACTAGCTTCCGCCAGCGGCATGCGTGGATGTCGCAAAATATTACACGGGAACGTACTACCGGGATTACATACCTAATAGCCGAGGAAAATGTCATTGACTCCTACCGCTGCGCCTGTGTAGCCGTCAACCATAATTAGATATATAGTTACGCGTAATTTTGACTCTGTTCTTTGTTGTGTGTGTTAATCTGTTTTGGTATCTTTGAAACTATTACTATATTACTACTTAAATGATGTCAAGGCATATTTTAATATAAATTAAATGCCCTATTTAAACAACTTATTATTAATATACTACCGGTAATAATAGCTTCGGAACAATAATGAAATTTTTATAAAATTCTGAAAGATAATAATGGTTACTGTGGGTCATCCTTAGAAGATAGACATATGCCATCGCGTTTTTTTTTTACTTTTTAAGATGAACCATTCTGTACTTCGATCATTGTTGATCGAAGATTCTGTAGAACATAATTTTTATGTATCTTTTACGGCTTACGCGCCGCACGCCAGTAAAGCTCCCAGTCGGCAGATTTTCCGACATCTTCAATAATAACCATCATATTTCAGCCCATTTACACAAAACCTTAATGCATTATACACCATAACCTTCCCATTGAATCACTCCGTCCATTGGTGAAAACCGTTTGAAAATCCATTCGGTAGTTTTTGAATTTATCACGTTCAGACAGACAGACGCGGCGGGGGACTTTGTTTTATAATATGTAAGGATAGAATATGTTACTCAGTGATAATATAGCATACTATTGGTGAAATATTTTTTTAAATCGGACCAGTAGTTTTTAGTTTATTCATTCACAAACAAACATACAAAAAATCAAATCTTTTCTTTTTATTTACATATTTATTTATGTTAGTTTAGATTATTATATTATGTATATATAGAATATACACATATATATATACCTATATATAAGTATAGTTAATAATATGTGAAGCATTAAGAAACCAAATAGTCGTACCTATTTGAATATTATAGCCATGTAGCAAACAAAATGTCATGTCACTAATTTTAAAGTGAAAGTCAAATACATAAAATATTATTCGACTTGAATATTTACATATTCGTCAGACGCCATCGTTTTACAGCCCTTTGTCTCATACAATGCTAGAGAAACTCTGAATTATGGGAAACTCGGCATTATGACGAACTCGGAAACTCCGAAAGATTGGATAACTCGAGTGTATGACGAAAATTACACGCTTTGTTATGTCTCGTTGTATTTAAAGACGTATTTACTGCTACTTGATGACTTCCCGTCATTTCAGGCTAGAGTTCATTGGTCAGAAGTCTTATATCACAATACCTAATCTTAGTATTACAACGTGATCAGTTTTCCTCTTGCAACACCTTGAGAGCAGTAAATAACCGTCGTCGTATGTATGTAGCGCGGGGAATAATAACTTGGTGGAAAGTTAAATTCAGAAAATAACATAAATTATTTAATATATTCAATACGCTTTATCAATACAAGGGTGCAATGCAATAATGTTAGGTTATTTATCCTTACATTAAATTCAACACTAAAACATACTTCGAGAAATTCTCTAAACGATTGTGATAAGCGCGTCAAAATACGTTAATCAATTTAGAAACACCACATATATAAGCGAATACGGAGACGTCTATGTCTCATGAATACTTTAGATATGCAACACATTTCGTTCTACCTCTCTTAGCATTCTCTCGTCGATATTATCGTGTTTTGCTATGCAGCGTGCGCGCATGCCGTTACTGACAGTTATTCAAACTGGGCAATGGGCTCATCACTCACACCTCGCTGCCAACATACGACCTTCGATAACCACCGTGCATTGCCAATAGTTGTACAATGGTCACTTAGGGATTCCCATCCATCAAAGATAACAATATTAGTCTTCCTTTTCCCATAAGGTGATGATGTCAAGATATCTACATGTTTCAAATATAAATGACACTATTTGTGGTCACGATAAAAAAAAGAAGTATTGGATGACGCAACAGGTGACGTTAAATATTTCAAGGACACAGTTGACAGTTGGCGTCATCTAGTTTAAATAAAAACAAATATTTCTTCCGAAGACCATGGTCACCTATATCAAAATACAACACTAGGCCACCTCATTAAAGCGGATTAACTAATTGCTTTAACCCTCATTAGCTAATCAGCTTAAGGGAAATACCGTTAACCCAACGTCCTAAAAAACTTGCAATAAATTGTATTTTCCAAATCCGGTATGGACCACTTCCAGAATCTTCTCGTACAATTTTCTAAAAACCCCGTCTTTTGTTGAATCGATAAATATGTTTCTGTGTTATTCATATAATCTGTAAACAAAGCTGTTTGAAAGACTTTCTTTTCTTTTCAAATTGGTCCACTTACTGGGTAATGGCACATGAATGGCAGAAATACCAAATTAGCTAGTTTGCGCTGAATAGCCGTCAAAGAATTCAATGTTACTTGTTGTGAATAATTTTGACGGAGCTTAGAACTTTCCCAACGTTTTATGTTTGCTCAAAGATAACGAGAAATAAAATAGCTGACAGATTTGCGAGAATTTTGCATAGCTAATGGCTTGGTAAGTAGGTCAGCACATCAATAACCTGCAAGCCGGCTAGAGGGTCATAGTTCTCATAGTATATACATAATACCTTAGACAAGTTAAAGAAAAAGGAAGAAGGGCGTATTCTCATTCCTTCCTACATGGTGGTGAAAACAAAAGACTGTCTAGTCTAGATAAGAATGATTGTGATGTAGGATGTTATGGGTCCTGCTAGTGTTAATCGTCAGCTAACAGCGGAGAGCTCATTCGCAAAAGATTATCAGAAAACAATGCAACTTTGACCCATTCCTTACATAATGATTCACGAGAAATATGACCACATTTTTCCACAACTTGTTTCGCGAGATCACAACATTCTCTAAACTCTATCCGCTCCTATTCAAGCACGCGATGCAGACAATTAGCCTCGATCCGAAAACTGTTTTCTAAATAAACATAGACATAGCCATTAGATAACCATAGTGTTGCACTATGGTGTCAGACGTGTTCTATTTTTGTTATGATTTCCATCACGTATTGTCGGACTTTCTAAGAGGTTTGCGCGGGCGCAGGTAAATTGTAAATGGAGTATCTGAACGCGTCGCACGCGCCATTGTGTAACTTTACAGAAGATTGATCGCTTTATGGATTTGTTAAACACTTCCCGATCGTTATGTATATCAAATGTATATGTTATGTATATCTCATTTATAACCTAAGCAGATTGAATGGAACTTCATTACCTGTCAGTTTACCGCAACTTATTCATGGGACGTATTTTCCAGGTATGGATTTTGCTTGACTTGGATCTGGACTGGTTGAGCGTTTATTATCAAATAGTTGGTATATCTCAGGGGTGGCCAACTTGATTAGACCCAAGATCTACTGTTTACTGACGAAATCCTATGCGATCTACCAATTACATACTTCTTCAAATTTTAAATGAAACGGTATACAATTATTTCATTGTAATAATACCAGCCTGTTACTGTCCCACTGCAGGGCAAAGGCCTCTTCTCATACAGAGAAGGCACGAGCATTGATCATCACGCTTGCTCAAGACGGGTTGGTGATTTCAGACTTATATTAACTATAAGTCCAGATTTCCTCACGATGTTTTCCTTCACCGATGACAGTAATGTCCTAGATAAACTCAGAAAGAACGTATGAATTCAAAAAGTCACATTGGTACTTGCCCGGATTTGAACCCTCAACCTCGTACATGAGAGGTGAGGCCTTAACCACTGGGCCATCACGACTATGTCATTGTAGTATTCTTTATTCTATTAAGAGCGTTTATTCTGAAGGTGGGCAACGTCGCAAATAGATGTCAAATATTTCACTGTTTTGAGTAATTTAGCAATATTGCTGTGTGCAAATAAACAATGTGGCTAACTAGCGAACTTGAATATTGATTATGATATGCAATAATTAATATCGTAACACCGACTGTTTAGTTTTAGATGTAAAAAAACTATTTGGAAACTTTCAAAATGCGTTTTTTTCAATTTGCCCTCGAATAGTGACACCTGTATTCAAAATTCATTTACTTACTTTACACGTCCGTGTTTGGGTCACAGAAATTCATATGTGTGCCAAATTTTAACTAAATTTGTCCAGTACATTCGGAGCAAATTGGCTGTGACAGCCAGCCAGACACGAGCGATCCTTTTAGTGATCCGTTTTTCATTCGAACGTACGGAACCCTAAAAAGTATTGGTGAACAGGTTCTCAAGCGGTTATTATTACCCAGAAGTTTCCGCGCATCAGGTTCTATTTCCGCACTGTTCAAATATTTGCATTGTCTGTCAGTAGATAGTTTTGTTTTGGCACCGGAAGTTTGGGCATGTTAGATTTGTGTTTATATGCGCACCCACAAACCATGAAAGATCATAGTGCCTACGGCTAAACAATCATTTTCCTTAGATATGAACCATTCTGGAGTATTTGCAGGACTAGTTCGTGTACTTCCACTTATGGCTGCCTCATCGATGTAGTGGTTGCAAGCGCTACTGTTGATCATGAGGTCCTGGGTTCGATTCCCGGGTTGGGCAAAGTGTTATTTGTTTTTTCCATCTGGAATTTCTTAGTAGCAGCCCGAAGACTATTTGAGCCCGGTTGATGGTAAAAGGCTCGTATTGCATGGGACTTAGACATACTGGCGAAATGTAGGTGTACTATATATACAATATATATATATATACACCAGTCCTGACAAGCTGTTAAAAATTAACGATAATCCCCAATCCTCGGTGAATCAGGTATGTTCATTTTTTAGTAACATTGGTAAAAATTTAGCGGATGATATAATTAAAACAAATAGGCAAGCCACGACACCTCCGAACAGAGATCCAGGCGAAAGTTTAACCCCAATTGACTCTCTTGCCTTACTAGAAGTCAATGAAACTGAAGTTGATTCAATCATTTCACAATTACGTAATGACTGTGCAGTGGGTTGGGACGGAATATCATCATCTCTGTTAAGAAAATGTCGCCAGTTGTTAGTGCCTCCTTTGACTTATATCTGCAATCGCTGTATTCAAACAGGAACTTTTCCTGACGCACTAAAAAAGGCCATCATTCTTCCAATATACAAATCCGGGAACAGAAACTGTGTAAATAACTACCGGCCAATCTCAATCCTGCCAGCGATTTCTAAAATAATCGAGAAGATCCTCAATAAGCAACTCAAAGGATTCTTGAACAAGCACCGCATCATCGCGGAAAACCAGTATGGTTTCAAGGCTGGGGTATCGACAGAGGATGCTGTTTTGGACCTTACACAATTTGTGGCAAAGGAACTTGATGGTGGGTCTAAATGCTTGGGCATATTTCTAGACCTCTCAAAGGCCTTCGACACAGTTTCTGTTCCCAAACTCATAGCAAGGATGGAACATCTGGGTGTACGAGGCACAGCACTAGAAATGTTTAAGGACTATCTTAAAAATCGCTCACAGTTCGTTAAAATAGGTGATTATGTCAGTGATGAGGAAACTGTGACCTATGGCGTGCCCCAGGGAAGCATATTGGGGCCCACTATGTTCCTAATTTACATGAATGACCTCTGCAGAATGATTCTCCCTAACTGCAAGATATACGCGTATGCGGATGACACTGCAATCGTCATTTATGGTCCTACTTGGGATGCAGTTAGAGCAATGGCAGAACACGCTCTTAGTCAGATCATGAATTGGTTTCACGATAGCCTACTAA
Source organism: Agrochola lota (assembly GCA_947364205.1). Taxonomy (NCBI): domain Eukaryota; kingdom Metazoa; phylum Arthropoda; class Insecta; order Lepidoptera; family Noctuidae; genus Agrochola; species Agrochola lota. The sequence continues at coordinate 19,384,192 of OX376228.1, forward strand.
CTCTCAATTTAGATAAGACCTGTTACATTCCTTTCGCGATCCGACGTAATACTATGCCCCCTAAGGACTTTACAATAATTGCTCACTCATGCCAGAGTTCATCCAATACTTGTACTTGCCCTACACTGGACAGATGCGATAGTGTCAAGTATTTAGGCTTGCAAATTGATGGATGCCTGAGATGGGACAAACAGATCGATATGATAACTTCGAGAATATTGCGGCTCATTTACGTTTTCAAATCGCTAAGAGATCCCGCCGACATGGGCACACTGAGAATGGTTTATTTTGCACTGTGTCAGTCTATAATTGGATATTGCATTACTGCGTGGGGCGGTGCATCAAAGACCAACTTACTGAGAGCTGAGAGAGCTCAAAGAGCTGTACTAAAGGTTATGTGTAAAAAACCATATCGATATCCAACTAGACAACTCTACGACGACTGTAAGGTCCTGACTGTACGACAACTATTCATTCTGCAGTCAGCCCTCAGGACACATAGATCCATGCCTAAATCAAACCCTAAAAAGCGCACAAATGTCCCGTCAGGCGTTAAACATAAAACCTCTTTTGCCCAACACCAATTTTACGTCTTAAGTAAACATTTATACAAAAATCTGCATAAAAAGCTAAACATACTGGATTTAAATAGATATATGTTAAGGAAAGAAATAAGCCAATGGCTATTACAACAAGACTATGTGGCTACAGAGAATCTGCTTACTTACGTAACCTAATAAAAATCACATACATACTCATAGATCACATCTCACACTTTATATCCAGTTATTACATATTTACTAAATTTACGAATCACTTCCCCCACACACACTCATACACACACCCACACCCCACACACACACACACATATCACTCACACTCCGCACACCCACACACCCCTACACATACATACACATGCATGTCTCCATCATTCACATCCCTTGTGTAACGTAGAATTAGTTTTTGTTGTTTTTTTTTTTTTTTTATTTCTATTTCTGTACAGCTGTTAGTACAAAACATTGACACTGTCTTCACTTGTTTCTGGTTGTGAATAATAACGGAATCCACTTGGCTGAACCCTATCTTTTAAGATACAGGCTAGTCCTAGTTTAAAAGATAGAGTCTACTATTGCATCATATTGTAAATATTATTTAAAACAATGTATACAGTGCAAAGTGCTATGTTTTTGTGAAATAAATACTTTTTATTATTATTATTATTATTACTATAGGTGTGTGGCGGCATCTACATCGCCACATGCGAACTACGCATCAAAGACCTGACGTCACACAACATCCTGACGTTACACCAATCCTGCATCGCGCAATTGGAGTTTACCGCGCGATGTACATATATACAATCTCCCAACTTCAACCTCTGGGCAGTTGCCCGCCAGACACGACACCCGTGTGGTCGGAGGTTCCTCCCTTTTCTATGGTGGATGAGTAACTTTACACCCTGTTCCTCATGCCCCTAAAGATGCACTTCTGCCTAACCTTCGGGGAATTCCGGCATGATATTATGTAATTATGTTATGTAGTTCCTGTAACAATCTAAAGTCCTTTCGAATACTAATTAATTTATCAGTTTTATGATCCACAATTACGACAATCATACAATATTACTGCTTGCAATACCGCTCTAGTAAAGGCTAGGCTTCGTTACGCAACCACGTTCATCTCACTTTTACCTAGGTCTTATAAACCAGTTCTCCAGTATTTTGCGATTCTGCTTGCACGTTATAGAATGATTGCAAAAGTTAATTGCTTGGAAATTAAACCATTCTAAATTCTCGCCTGAATTTGCAACGACAGCCTCTCAACGACGTCCTATTAAAACGTTTAAGTTTAATAGATTTGTTATTATTGTTCCAACATTTTCTTTATATGTCATAACAGCATCTGCTTAGATGTTTGCAAATTGTTAACTGCTATAGGTATCGCCCATGTTGACCTTACCGCTGCATTGCCTAAATCCTGATCGCCGTTTTTGCTCCTTTCATAATTAAAGAGCAAAAAAATCAAGCACGCTACATAATTCAACCTTAATGATCAAAGCAAGAAATTAATTGTCCTAAGTCCCATTTTTTCCATATTTGGCATCTGCTCTATAGCTAGCCATGCTTTTAAGTAAGTAAACAAAGGAATTGGTAAATCAGGTGTGATCTGCGACGCGTGCGCAGTTCCCACGCGGTGAAAACACTGCCCCGCACGCCATGACCCCATACCTTGTTATATGCTCCTAGAATAGGCCCAAACTGTGGCTAGAGTGTATGTTACACAAAGCGAAAGTACTGATAATGTCGGGGCCCTTTGTTATTACAAGCAGCATCTCACAGATTAGCACTTAAAAACATAATAAGATGCCTGATGCATGACATCTAAATAATGTATCCTGCAAACTTTTTTCTTTTTATTTAATTTCTCCTTGAAGAGACAGGCCGCGCAGACAGGCGCGGCGCGACGCGACTCTAGTAGAACAATTTGTATGAAAACTTCATGGAAATTGTTCTACCAGAATCGCGTAGCACCGTCGCATCGCGCCTATCTGCGCCTTGAAACAGAGACAATTAAAATTTTCTTAGACTCAAAAAACGATGCCAACTGATTTGTTAATTGCGTACATGCCTCGAACTATACCCACTTACATGTTTAGCAAAGAATGTCTTTGTCGCCTAAATACATACTTACTGCTAACCGTCGTCCTATAATGTCCAGCACGACTCGCCATTGTCATTCAAATAGCCGTGAAATTACTGCCAGTAATAATATTAGCGTGTTGCATGCGTAAGGAGGCAACTCGCAACTTTGTAAGATGCCAAGAACCTCCACAAGTATTGAATAGATCTCTTAGAAGCTGTGCTAAAAAGATTTGAATACATTTCAAGGTCAATTTTTTTTCAAAGCAGCATTTTTTGGTTTTTGAATAGGCTTTTTCCTGTATTTGCATTGCAGCATATCTCACGGTATGCCTTTTCTATGTCCGGAACCAATTGGTTTGAATTACAAATACATTTCATTCTCTATCAGTAACACAATCTCGTGGGACACTTATGGCAGTAATGAGCTATTCAACTTACACGCGCGGAAAACTGTACAAACAACGCGTAATGACAATAGAAACTCGAACAGTCGCCTTGCAACCGTTGCGACCGACCATTGTGATCTACGTCGATAAACTAAACCAGGTTTTTATAATCCAGTAATTCATTTTAATATTTAGGGGTACAGGGTGTAAAGTTCACCATAGAAAAGGGAGGATCCTCCGACCAGACAGGTGTCGTGTCTGGCGGGCAACTGCCCAGAGGTTGAAGTCGGGAAGCTTGTATATATGTTTATCGCGCGGTAAACTCTAATTGCGCGATGCAGGATTTCTGAGACGTCAGGATGTTGTGTGACGTCAGGTCTTTGATGCGTAGTTCGCATGTAGCGATATAGATGCCGCTACAAATATAATCTGTGTGAATTTTCTGACAGATATTGCTTTCTGATAAACTAACCTCCATCACACCCATTTCTAATTACTTCCTACACTTTAACTTGCTATAATTTAATGTGTTTCTCCTTGGTTACAGATGGCGTAGTAAAGCAGCGACAGATATCCCTCACAGATGTTAATAAACCTGATGGAAGGCGACACGATAACCACGAACACTCTCATATCGTCGATAAAGAAGTTCAACACCGACGGCAAAGAACACGGCACTATAAAGGCCCTACTGAAAAATTTCATTTTACCAGAAACAGAAATGGCTATAAAAGAAAACCAAAATAACAGCAACAAATATATTTACACAGTACCTGTCAAACCATCTTTACCAACTTTGACAGAACGAATGAAGTCCATAAATGACGCGAAACAAGCGTTCTTGAACTCAACGGTCAGTTCCACTGTAGCACCTACAAGTTATGAAACAAAAAAGGAAAAACACACCGTCCACTACGCACAGATAGCAATAACAACAGAAAGTGAAGACCCTAGGAGTACCGGCGGAGGTAGGGGTGGAAAACATTCGTCTGCTTTAAATAACAAAGAATACAGCATTCCAGTTAATGTATCTCCGAAAATAAAAAAAACAATGGAACAGCATCAGAGAAAAGTTAGCTTTAAAATAAAAACTGCCGCGTCATCCCACAAACGACCGCCGCTAGCCAAAACGATGACTATTACTAGCAGTAATGTTGCAGAACTGACCAAGAAATTCAACAACTTACAAAACGACACACATATTGGATCACCCAAACAATCAAAACTTGCAAAAACTTTAGAAGAATTACAATCTGCATCACGATGTTCAGCTAGTAACAGTTCCACGCCCTCTTCCACTCTTAGTTCGAGTCCAAACATTAAAATAGTTTTACGACAAAGACGGGGTTCAAAAAAGCGCAACAACAGGAAAAGGTGTTCAAGTATGGATTCAATGGACGATTTACTTATTGCTGACAGTTCAAATAAAATTCGGGTAATCCGGTCAAAATCAGACGGTACTAAAATCCCAAAAACTTCAAAGAAACGCTTAAAATATCAGGATTCAAGTGAACATCCGAGTGGATCAGATTCTGTTGATGGTAGTCCAGTTAAGGTAAAAGAAGTGGAAACAAAGATAGATACAAAACCGATAGAAAGTACTGTAGTTAAAAATGTTATTAAAAAGTTTGAATGTGAAATAACGGCTCAAACGAATTCGAGCAATACATTGAAAAGACAACCTGATAAAACTAAGAGTACAACACCTGTAAAGGAAAAACCAAAAGTACCTGAAAAGAAATCATCACTAGTATTAACCAAAAATCTTGTTGTAAAAGATGGCATTCCAAAAATTAAAACGATCAAACCTGTACCAAGCGAATTAGCAAAGCTAGATAAAACAACAAACCAAAGCCCAGAGGTCGTGAAAAGGAAAGAGCCTCTATACGACCGGAAAAGATATAAAACAAATTATATACACTCGGAGAAGTTGCCTCTTAAGGCCGTCGAAATAATTCCTGAAGATATACACGAAAGTAATACAGTAACAATTACAGTCAACAATGAACTAAAAGAAGAAGTTCCAATTATAAGCACTGTTACACCTAATGAGGCTGAAAAAGTATATCAAGAGATAAATTCACCGATAACACCTAATGAATCATTTTTATGGCGCCGAAAAAGTAGTACTCAAATATATTCAGACTCTGAAAAATCTGATAATTCATACAGTTTTGTTAGTGTAACAACGAATGGCACAACCATCAGTTGTTCCGACGAGCCACGAGAAACTGCTCAAGAGGAATCTCAAGTAGAAACAAACGAATCTCAAGTAAATATTTCAACATGTGAACAGCAATCTGATCCCAATTTGGATTTCGAAAGTAATCTTGTTGAAGCCTGCAACAAAGAAATTATAGTTGGTTTCACATCAAAACCAAAACAAGAAGAAGTTGAAGACTATTATGAACCTTTAGAACCTAGAGACGATGAAAACATTATTATAATTCCTATTAAAAGTGTGGACAGAGCTTCAAAAATAAATTGTCCTTTGCCGGAAATTCCTAAAGTTGAAAATGATAAGAACGAAGATGATTGTACAGACAAAGACAATATTTACCAATGTCTACTAGAAATGAGATCACATCCCGAAGGTGATGAGAGTAGTCTTCACAATTATGAACTTTGCGAAAACGATCTTGAAGAGAGAACACGAGGCGATGGCGATAGTGACGACGGCTATGAATACTGCAAGTCACCTCCTATTAAACCGTACTGTTTAACATCCAGCTCTGGTATACAAATAGCTGAAGATTACCAACCCTTTGCTAAAAATAACAACAAGAACTACGCAATATCAAAATCAGTAAGTGGTGCATCCACCGTTAGCTACGAAAAGATAGGACCAGTATCAGAGAGGATTTATGAGAAAATCCCAGCTCGGCCGCCAAAGTCCAAGGATAGCAGTCCCACCTACAGTAGTAGACATTCCTTTATATCCGACTACACAGTGTACAACGAGAACGAAAATATATATGACACGATAAAACACGGCGACGCGACGTCACTGTCACACTGCTACGAAAGCATACCTAACAGCCCGAGTATGGTGAAGCTACGGAACGATATGAGGAAGCAGGTAGCGTCGAATGTGCAGAAGCGTCTCTCGTTCGACACGGTGTCGAACATCAGCCAGTCGACGATGTCCAGTGAGCAGAAGACAAACAGCCTTTACGGACAGAGGTCGGTGATCAGCTACAACGGGCAGGAGATCGCGTTCCAAGTGCCGAGCAGCGAGACCAGTGTCAGCGACAGGAGCGATCGGAGCGACGACTGGGTTGATGTGTCTGATGAAGAAAAAAATGAGCAGAAAATTATCATGTAAGTCAAAATTGTTTTTTTTCTTATCATAATCATATTTGATCAGACCAAATATAGTAAGACTTGAGATAATCCAGAATTCTGTTAAATCTTCGTAAGTAAATGTGAGAATCAGTTTTGCAAATAATGGAAACAGCCATGAATTTCATAGATTGTTTACTAAAGCTCTTACGGCAACAATCAAATGCAAATATACGAGTACCTATATCGAATTACAAATCAAAATATTGACAATATACCAGATGCCCCATAAATTGTGCGATAAAGCATATTACCACTTTTTCCATGAAAGTCAAACATCAAATTATCATTCGCTTGACCTAATAAAATAGCTATACCAGTTTCTAAAGAGTAGTACAAACATTGTTATCGGCACTTGATATGAAATTGTGTTTGGCGGTAGCTCAGTGAGAAAAACGCAATGAAAAGGGGAACACGTTTAGATAGTTACATAATTTTTGTTTCGGTAAAAAAATGGATATTCTGAATTACAGTGTACGCGAGAGAAGTCGCGGCAGGAAAAGTCCGATCAGCTGGTCGCAGAAAGTTCGACATCAGTGGCAGAAATCACCGAAACCGAACAGCAATGATAAAGGTTAGTTGATTACATATTCATTTTTATAATCAATAGTTTTTACTCGTGAAACTGCAAATGCACCTAAGCAAAAATTCAAACTTAACAACGAATGAACACCACGTTTACAATCATTGTTAACAGCGCCATCTATGATTACACAAGCGAACTACGTGCTACCGATTTTAATATAAGTTCTTATAGATCACGGTAGATGGCGTTATAAACCTGCAAGTAACAAACAAAACCTTTGCAACAATTGTATAGCCGAAACATTATTTCCAATGCTGATTTATAGTTAGAATTTTTCAGCGAAATATGAAATAGGACCTGCCGTTTGTAGTTGTTGATTGAGCTTGCGCAAGCGCGGGCTTTAGCCGCTGGTTGTGCAAGCTATGGCGACAGGCGTCCTACGCGCGCATTCCGGCACCTAAACAATGCTCGGCTCGTTGTTTGTCATTTCCTTTTTTTGACAGTTCGCTTGGAACTTGGAACACTGCGCAAATATGTCTAGAGCCTTTTACAGAAATCATACGAGTCATATTTTTTTAATTACAAGGCAAGCATAGACAGACATACGCGGTAACTGATGTATTCTTAATTCAGTTATTTTGCGACATTTTAAATTCAAGGTGAAAATGAATCTGGTCAAAATAATACGGATTTTTTTTTTTTAATTATTCTTATATATAACTAAACTTTGAATTCTAAATACTAAACGCTGACACCACGAGTGATCTGTTTGCACCTGTTTTTTATACTTACGTACAATAAAAATTAAAAAAACAAATAGATTAAATAAATCCGTTTCTTAATTAGGAACATCCTAGTAGGTATATGTATACTTTGTAAAACTTAAAAAAAAATCAAATTCCATATACATATTTTATTTCACATAAACCTACATGGGCACTTATGAAACGTCAGAAGCTAGGTGCACGGTTCCAATTGGTCGTTTCCTATGGAGAAGAGCCGGCAAGAAACTCCACGGTTACTCTTTTAAAAATGATTGGCAATATTTTTAAATAACAGGTATGGGAGGACAGTGTAGGTCTTTCAACAAGTACCAGGTACTTAACAAAATAGAAGACAAAATAGACTCAATATAATGGAATCGCACGTAAAAATTATTTGCCAACATTATTGGCTCAATTTAAACAATGAGAATGGAACCACAATTTATATATAAGAAATCTATGCAGTTTCTAGGATTTCGTTACCTATAAACTACTTATTCCTAATTATACTTATCATTTATTTTATTGCAATATTGCGCTAATGCAACCTCCGAACAGCGCAATCAATTCCAGTGCCTACGAACAATCATTGGTCAATGCTTTCGACGGCATGTAAGTACACAGTACACACACAACCACAGTCATAGTAGTGTGGGATTTCTATACTGTGGTGTAAATACTACCTTCATTGATTCATCGCCCATCATCAGAACTAGAAAATGTCGACAACTCTGCCATTCCTAAATTATTTCCCAAATTGCTGTACGGCAGTTTGGGCTGTGCTGTAAAAACAACTGTTGGCTTAGGAGAAAATTTAGGTAGACTGTGGTAGTAGGTACTTTCTATCAGCCGGTATATTCTGTGAAAATTACACAGTGAAACTAAAATGACGTAAGCTTAAACAGAGCTGTCAATAGTGTCAATGAAATCAAATTCAAACTCAATCGTCCTAAGTTTTCCCGGCGATTTTTTACAAAATAGGCCGGAGATGGCTGGTCTCTATCCAGTTTCGATTAGCTCTGTTCTAAGTACCACGTGTATATGTACTACTGTCTAAATACAACTATACAATGGCACATGTGGGCCTATATGAGCGCAAGTTCATGAACCGCGCGCGCCGGTGGGCGGGCGCTAATTGTTACCGGATTCCTGCGCGCACGCCGCCCGCCCTGTTGCCTCATATCGTGTACTAATGTGTCTTTAGGTACCTTGAAATTGCAAATATTAAGATATTTTTACATTTATATGAAGTATATGTTAAAACTATTTGATCTTACACCTTAATGCACCGTTAACCTTCATTATACTGTGTCCTCAAAACTCTACGACAATTTAAAGGCAAGCAAGAACTGCCAGTCTTTGAGTTTTATTACATTCCATTTGCAGAAAAACTGCATTCTATGTCAAAGTTAAAAGTCAAATCGTTTATTTCAAATAGGCTACTACTATATACTTTGCAAAAATTGAGTTGTCTATGGTTTCGTATTGTATCAGTAAAAATAGCAGTTGATACACCACTCCGTAATCAACAATAAAAACAGTAAAAATCCGTTTAAAATCACATTACAAAATCAATGTATGTTACAAAAATCAACAATGTCCAATATATAAATTAGTATTTTGAACCCTAACAAATTTTACAAAAGTGGGCATTGTTGTAGTTAGTAGTACACTCTAAGGCCCTTTTGAACGTCAAAATTAACAAGAAAATAGAATTGATTCTAGTCGCCCCTTCCAAAAGTTAGTTTCGAATGGAGAAGAATGAGCACGAAACTCCAACTTGATATTACTATCGGGAACCGACCCCTCCGGGCGCCACTGGGACTTGTTTAACAATATTTTGTAAATTATATGAACAACCAGTCGACGAAAACTTGATTAACTAATATGTCAACTCAATCCAACCGACACAGAGGACCTTCATATGACAGACGTCTTACGAAGACAGAATTAACTTTTCGTCTTCCACTCTACACCATATAAATGTGTGTATTATATTAATGCTAGGTACAGAAACTTTAGGTCGGTGACCCAGTAAAAGTTATTGATTTTTCACATAGGGTGGTTGAAGAGGTCGATATGATAGCAAGCGACCTACTTCGATAACTGTGCATAACATATTGCTAAAGTTCAGTTTTATAAGCTTTAAAATAACTTAGTTATTTGCAGCGGTCAAATTTTTTATGGAGCTACTTAGTTGTAGCTAAGTAGGTTTCCAACGGTCGGTTTTTGATTTTTCCAGCTGTTGAAAGATATGAAAAATGAGAACGCTTCCTAGAAGTCATTAAATTAAACCAAATGAGTAAAACTTGTAAGTTATGTACATTTTATAATAAATAGTTGCAAGTATCAATTACATTCTATACACAACCATTTAGTTTTAAGAACATAACAATTAAAACAAATTGCTTTGCGACAATGACTTCACAACTAACTAACAATCGCAGATACTAAATGCTTTTAATTTCACCTTCACTTTTTAATGTCTTACGACTTACCATTATTAGGATTTATGCACAATAACATCCATTAAGTATACTGTATTATATATATAAGCATGAAACTTCCTGCCGGATCATTATTTACTCTTTTTGAAGGGGCTGTGTGGCTGACTCACACAAAGGCTTTGTTGTGGTTTTAAGAACAGATGCTTACCAAACATCAGCTGTCTCAAAAATATCAAAAATAATCCAAAGACAATATTAAACTTGTCTGAAAGAGTGAGAGAGAGAGACATGAATGAGGATAAAAACGAAAACGAAATGATGCAAAACGATCGGTTGATGAATATCAAAGAGGACTGAAACAAATAACCACTTTGCATATAGTCCAAGTTTTTAATACAGTCAATGGAAAATGCTTTTGGCTTTTACAAAAAGCACAACGAAAGGAATGTTTATATGCTAAATAAATTCTTACTTATGGACAAGCCTCTGATATCCAAACCGCGACACGTCACTCAATAATCCCTCACACAAAACACTGCTATAGCTATTATAATCGTAGCAGTCTAAAATAAATCAATCTTATTCGTATGCAAGCTAGTCAAGTGTGAGTTAAAATAGAAAGTTACGTACCTGTCAAGGACTAATGGCCTGTGTATAAAACATAATATCTACTACAGGTTGGTTAAGTAGGTAGGTACGTATAATGTTCTGAGATCAATAACATCACTAGTATTTTGTAGCTTAGAGTATATACTTATATCTTGTTCTGTCGTCATCGTTTCTTTTGTTACATTGTCCATGTCAGTTTTGATAACACTGTGAAATGTTTTCAAGCCAATTGTCGTCTAGAAAGTACTTTGATGATATAAAAAGCTTCAAATTTATAAAACCTCTGGATACTCTAATCTAGCACCTTAAATAAAACAGACCCAAAAGTCAAACAAAACTGCAAAAGTTTACAATTAAATAGATATATGTACAATTGTACAATAGATACATTACATCTAAAATAGGTAATTCAATCTGTCAACAACAATAACAGTAATTACAGCGCGAACAATGTTTTCAACAATGCACTGATAATATATCTTTTACGCAGTCATTGTGCAAACCGACTGAAGTAGACTTCCTTATTGGGCGCAGCCGCCCTTCGACCCGTACGCACAAGCCGTGACTATAAGGCCATAAGCCATTGTTAAGAGCTGCGAGACAGTTGGCTACTTTCTGACCTGATCAGGGCTGCCAAATATTTACCATTCTTCAACCACTGCACAAAAGTACGGAAGATTTCTTGTCGCCAGCAACCATTCTCCTTTCCCAATCCTTTCTTTATTTAAATTGGCGCAGTAATATATTTCTTCCTTTTTTTAGGAATTGCTAAAAATACAAATCAATTTCCTCGTCGACTCGGGATTTATACTTTGCTTTGGAATCAGCAGCAAAAAATTGTATGAACTCATTTTTCATCGTCTAGTTTTCCAATGTCCATGTTTATTTCCTTTGCCAAAGTCTTTCTCATATTCTTCTTTAAGATCTAATGCAAATCTGGAAAATTGTCAGCCCTGTTCAAGATTTTCTTCTGCTGACAACTTTATATCGGTTCCTTTAAAATTATATTGTTGCTCATTCGTATCAGATTCGTCCATTTTATGAGTACTTTCACCACAAACAGATGTCGCAAACAGATCTGAATCATTGTTGTCGGTACAGATTGTCACCTGAATTGTGGTATTGGCTGGTTTATTATTCGAGGCTGTGCTAACTGTGGAAAGCTGTACAGTCAAATTGATTCATTTATTATTCATTGCTACCAGTTACTTGTTTTAAGTATTTTTATTTTCAGAGCACCATAATAATTATAATTATTGTTGAAGCCTGCTCATTGATAAATATTTTAGTGACAACAACACCATTGTCTCTTCAACATCTACGAACAATAACATTATGCTCACTGATCCTCATCCATATACACATGAGTTAATGGTCGATTTAATAAAAGTGACTATTGACTTTATGTCTCGTTTGTTTGTTGAGCATAAATAAGAACACCTTCTGTTCCAATTACCATGCCACTAGATTTCACTACTTGAACATTAAATTTTCATGACATCTTCTTTTTAATTCAAAGCTTTGCTCTTTTTTACCCGTTTAGCATTACATGAATAAACGTATTTGCTTGCAAGCCCATATTTTGCAAATACTTCATCAGGCCATATATCTGTGTCGTGTACTTAAACGTACTCTTTAATATTGCGCGCGATGTCCGAAACGATGCAATAAACTCAGCCCACGGCTGGCTACATGATTAAATGATGATACGCATCAGCGCACGCTTGCGTTTAAGCCATAAATAGACACCGCCTGCCCCAAAGCTTTATGTCTCAACTGGGCTCCGAATGAACATGTTTACTGATCCTACGCGAACTTGGGATCAAAATCCAGTTTCCTGAAACGTTAAACTCACTTGTCTCTTTGAACTCTACCGCTGACCTAAGGGGGCTTTCACAATCCAGAAATAGAGGAACATCTTGCTAGGCCACAAACCAAGAGCAAACATGTATCAAAGTGACTGGTATAAGGGTTGCTCTGCTTTTAACATCCTCATCAAAATGAGCCAACTATCTAACTAACTATCTTTAAACCTCATTTTAACAGTAGGATGTTTACTACCACACCCGGGTTTTTGCAGTTACAATAAAACATGTCTTTGTCTACCAAGGCGTGTAGACGTAGAGCGAAGTGCATACTTACGATATAAAAGATTGTCATTTAACACGAGCATGATTCGGCATTCTGTTATATCGCAATAGTGTCATCTGCAAACATTTCAAAATGTATGTCTAGGTTATATTCATCTTGCATTGAGCTTATGTATAACATGTTGATTCTGGCAAGTTTTTGACCTTAGCCAACCAAAGCATATTTAGTTCCTTTATAGCTATAACTTTTGCCACTTTCATCTAGGAAGGTGGATAACTAAGGTGATATTTGTAGATACATCCAATCAAGCTTGAAGTTCCACTTCATTACTTTATGAAGCCGACCAGTGGTCATATGTTTAGCTTGTTCCTGCTCAACAAGTTCGTGTGTAAGCCAGGAACAAGTATTAGCATCAGCAGCCACGCTCTATTTGCACTGCGAAATACTTTTACTCTGCGGAACAAACTGGATTCACGTTCTTCACAACAATTATTTCCTTATGACTTCCGCTTTTATAACTCCAGTTAAAAGCAGCAGGTGCACTTATTGTAAGTTAATTAAAATTAATGAGTTCCAATACTGCACTGCACTTTTACAACCAAGACGAGGACAGATGACGTAAGTTGTAACACAAAAATGGCGTCTTGTTTACGTATGAGGTAAGGTAGTGCCCATGAACATAGGCGAATGAGATAAGATCATACATGTTATCAAACAAATCCGCACGACAAAAGAATTCCTCGTCAAGTATTGTCATTCAGCGCATAATAAACGTACTTCTCACGTTGCGCCGTGCAGTACTTATTACTCATCCTTGACCGTAAAAATAAATATGAGCTTAAAACATAACTGACGTGCAGCAAATTGTGAAGAGACCTGCTGAGTACAAATTTGGCATTGAAGTTGTTAAAGAAACCAACGCCGGAGGAGACCTCAATGTGGACGCTTTAGATAACTTGCATCATAACAGTCATGATACGCATATTTAGCACGCATTGAAGGTTCAGCTGGCCAATTCAAATCAAATTGAACAAGCAAGCATATCAGCTTTACACTCAATTTAATGGTTGTAGACTTATGTTAAGACGGTTTGTGCTTCTAACGTGAATGTAACATCTAATGATGTTTTAATGAAAGGCACTTTCAAAAGTCATATTTAATACTGACAACATTTTAAATCTTGTGAACTGCGAGACACTGTGGAACTGGTTACGGAGAAATAGCACACAATGCCGGAGAAAAAAATTATAAAGATCCACAAATACGCGGGAAATTATTAATATCTGTTTATTTGAGGAAAACTCCAATAAAATAGTGTTAACGATTTACAATGAAACAATATTAGCTGATGGCAAAGCGAAATCAATGATTCAGAGGTGATGAATGAAGGATTTAGCGACAAGGAACTTTACACGATTTCTTTAAAATTGCAAAAATAATTTGAAGTACGGCTTTCACTGAACAATTCTAACAAATAACAGATACAGACGTAATTGTGGGAATTATATTTGAATGCAGATAACAATGCATCGGTTACGTTGCATGAGGTTGTAGTTATCATTGTGTGGCTCGTGTGTGGTCATCACGACTATTAGCAAAACCGTGTGATTTCCAAATTTACGACATTTACGCACCTCCCACATTTACAGCAAGTGTTTAACGCCCTAAATAATGAAAAGGTTGATACAACCATCCTTTGAGCTAAAAAACCAAGGTTACAAAAATTCAACGAAGAACTAACGGTTACTGAACTAGAAAATGTATCGAAACATTTCGCAGTGTTCTGAGTATTATAGCCGAAAGGCGATGCTATCACCAATTGCACTGGTAACCTTCGTTGGCTAACCGCACGAAAAGCCAATCACTCGTCAGTCACACACGCGCCTGAACTCAATTCAAGGAAACTAAGTGCACAGAATCTTCAATTTTGTAACGTAATTTCAAAATGTGCAGTCCAAATCACCGATGAAGTCGAACGTGGGATCAATTATTTACCTGCTCTACTTGTGGCGACTCCAATATTATGTCACTACCCAGTAACGAGTGCAATGGTCTAGATTTCTCGCACAATTAGCGACTATTTACCCAGCATTGCCAAGTTTTTAAGCCGATCCAACCAAGTCCCCTTACAGCATTGTTTATCGATATCTCAGTTTCGTTATTCGTTGGTAACACTTTGATTTATAGCTTCATTGATAGCGTATCGCCCTAAATTCTCATGGACAGACTCACCGAACCAGTTTTCTAAAATGTAGCTTTTGCTGAATCGGTTTGCTCCCTATTGTTGCTGACTCTAGTCTAGATAGTATACCAGATATCTGGAGTAGCTGTTGCTTCTAAGCTATGATTATTTGTAATTGTGCCTTTGTTCACCGATATCTTTTTAATCAGACAGTTTTGGCGCGCTGTTTAGTATTATTTCAATCTAAACGACCTTCTTGCCGTTATAAGTGCTTTTAAAGACCGTGATGACGTATGTTCATTTCTGCATCATTTTGCTTAGTTCATTATTAGGGGTGTTACCTAAATGGCGTTTCTGGTACACCTACACGTTTGCTACAGTTGCCACAAAAGGTTCTCGCGTGGGAGAGGGACGGCGGCGACGGCTGGCGGACCGCGCGCGAGTCAGCCCTGCGCCCGCGCAGCCGAGCGCACGCGTTGCCGCCTCAGGCTCCACACCCCGCGACAGTGAAAGTGTTCCATTCGTGTTTACGGACTGTTAATACTGTGAATGTTCATGAAAACCTATTACTGTAAACTTCTAAATCAACACTCGTGTTAAAATTGTTTTCGTTCATACAGTTGTTTCGTTAACATACGTACGACAACCATGTACGCTTAGCTCAGCCGGCCGGTCACTTTTTGCACAACTAAAAGCGTGACAACCGTTGCAAAAACTTACAATATAAAACATTGGGCGTAAAATAATATTAATTAGCTTACATGTTATTTAGTTTTTTACTTTCTAGTGTTTCTTTATCGCTAGTTAACACATTATCTCCGGTCATGCTTCGTGCGGTTCCATCAAAGTCAACAGAGTTAGAGTTACAAGCGGTTGCTTCACACATTTTCATGTATTCTAAACGCTTGTCCACCTTGAAGTGTCGAAACTTGCTATTTACATATCCTTTCATTTGACATCTAATTAAAATTTACAATTAGTCAATGTAAAGTCATCCTTTTCATATGAAGCACAATGTTCATATACTTTAAGAAAATAAGCTAAAATTTCTGCAATCCTATTGATATGCCTCCTCATTTTTACAGTAGCTTACGTAACATTATCTTTGAGATAAGATTTTTTAACAATGTCCATCAACGTTAAATCTTCTCACACTAATTTGATATCAACAATCAAATGTTCAATTTAAAATGTAATAACACTGTTCTATTCTAACGAATACGGAAGATGACACGAGTGAACCGGTTCCTGTAAATAAAGCATGCATTGATACACAAGAAGAATGGATGAGGAAGTCTCCAATATCTTCTAAATTATATGAAGAGAATGATTTTTAAATAGAACCTCCAAAGACCGACCTAAAGAGAGCATATATTTCTCAGTGTTTTCTTCATACGATACTAGATGCATATTAAAAAGTTAATTGAAAAAACAATCCTATAAAAGATCCGTGTGTAGACCGTCGACCCGCGGTGTCTGCACCCAGCCGGAACTGTGACAACTGCTCTACGGAATTCCACTTACAAATGCTACCTTATTTAGTTTATCCACATTCGTGGCATTCCATTGCAGTTACATCTAATATTCGACTCTAATACCCAACTATTATACAGCGTTAATCGATCTGCATGTAACTTGAAACAATCGGTTGGAATTGCAAGTCTGCAACTATTTAGACACGGTCGTATTTCCAATCGCTTTAACGATATTAATGGCAGTTGTCTGTACATTATTGTATATCTTTTCGAATTCCTTTACACAATCTGCTATACAAACATCTAACTTTATTTTATTTCATGTTTTATTTGTTTTCGTTTTCACATTAAAATTCTTGACAGTTTCAATTCGCTGCGTTGCGCGGCAAAAAACAAGACAAAGCTAGTATTGTCATCTATCTGTTGATCTAGATCTAGAAAGTGTCTCCGACTAGACGTAATGTCTCGATAATTGAAGCAATTTTACTGCTGTTATGTGCAGTTGCTTAGTAGCACACTTATCTGATAATACTGCAACGCCTACCGTTACATCTTATTACACATCTTTATCTATAAGTGCAGTGTCATGGCGATCATCGGCCGTTAGTTTTTCGCGATCATTCCACTCAGCTATTACACAGTTTGCATGTTGATTCCGCGATACCGTCAAGTCATTCAGTAACTGCAGTAACTAGCTCGCGTTCCTTCCAGCCTGCTCGAACATGCAGCTCTGTAATGCTACAGTTCTCTTTCCGCGGAACAGATTATGCGCCGCGCTAGGCCTTCATTGTTTCGCAAGCCGCAATGCTCTGATTGCAACGCCATACATACAAACACACAACTCGTTTTGCAATTACACCATAACTTATAGTCATAAATATTATCTAATAGCTGTAACAGTTTCTTCGGTTACTCGGTAACATCCTTCTACACGAAATAGAAAATGAAAATTGTCCTGTGTGCACCGTCATACCACACCGCATGTCCGATCGTATGGATCGGACAATAGAGAGTTAGCAGTGATTGTTTACAAAACAATAATATTTGATAACTAAACACTTTTGTGCACTGAGGCGTAGCTAACGATTTTCAAATAGCAATTTAGGTGCATTAACCACGTCCAATGTCAGGCGAACTGTTACAAATATTATTTGGCACGTTGCGATACCGCGGTTAGCATTGAAACAGTGAAAAAAGCAGCGGTTCTCGATTCTAGTGCCGTCGATCCGTACAATCGTGGACCAGTCGACCCTGAGACGGCCGGCAACGCAGCTGCCGACGACTTGTTTCGTTTTTTTATAACATGATTGTGCGGCTGAGTTAAGGAAGCCTGTTTAATCTTAAAATTCAATTGGACATTCCGTGATTCAGCGAAATCAGCAGTATGAACGAAACACTACAGTGGGACGTTGTCCGTTGACAGTCCAAGCGGATGTCTGAACGAACATTCTTTGTTCGAAGTAGTGCTCGACGCTCGTTATAATCTAAGTGAAGTGATGTGATGCAGTGATACCGGTGATGATGAACAATGATCTCCGAGAGGCCTCAGGTGAACGGTGGCGTCGGACCGCCCCCGCCTCCGAGGCTAAGGACTTTGCGAAGAAACTGCGGCGATCAAGGTGCACCAGGCTGATTAATAATCCCAATTATTATTATTCGATACACGGTCAACAATTTAACTGGTTCTGACGTGACTCAAGATTGAATTTATTTTTAATTGCCAAAAATCCTTGCGTTTAAGTGAGAAAAACGTGTTTGTTTAAAATAACAAACATGTTTCGCGGATTTCGTAACAGGCTTGAATTACCATAAAACATTATTTCCATTAGTGTTTTAGCATTGGAAAAGCGTTCGATAATTTTTACCATGACCGCGTCAATTTCACAGTATCTTGAGTCGTGATCATGAATCCGTTGACCTGGGGTTATTTGGCCTGTTGTGACTTAGATCGTCATTTGTTATAGTGTTCGTAACTTCACCGACGAAGGTGTACATCGACACGAGCGCCAAGTGCTCGTACTACAGTGAGAACGATGAACGCACGCGCAGGCCGTGGGAGGAGCTCGGCGATAGGGTGAGGCTGATCGATGTATTGGAGAAGACCTGCTGGCTCAACATCAGGACCGTGCTTCAAGATGGAGAAATCGAAATACAAGATCTCATCGTATTTTTTGGTATTAACTGATTTTTGGTCTCATCTGATGTTAGTTTTAGTGCTGAATCAATATAATTTCATCATTCATTCCATGCATATTGCAAACTTCTGCAAGAGTAACTACCGGAAGTACAGGTAGCGGGCTCAAAACAAATAAAAACAAACAAAACAAATCCAATCTGAAATCAAAACAACTGGTCAATGGGGGATGATAAACAGATCACTCACACACAATCGGAAAAATATTGCAAAATAATATTGTCTCAATGTTAGTCAACATCCCTCAGAGGTCGGGACTGAGTGGCAGCGTTTTCATGTGCAGGTAATAACACCGTGTACCGTGTCATTAGCTATAGAATGGCTCACAGCCCGATCACGGTGTGCACTTTCTAGCTTTCTATTTGATAGACGTGCTCTTCTAGATCATGTTTTGAAAAATTCATTAACAAGTCTAAGTTGGTGACAAACCCGTTTCTTTTTAACTTTGATAAAATCATCCAAAAGAAATAAAAGAATCAGTTCTTGTCCAGAGCTAACTAACAGTTGTAGAATTTCTAAAGTATCAAGCATCACAAGTTAGCCCCTCATCTTACTTCTTCAAACCTATTCTATCTACATTGAACTAAGTTTCAGTATTTCCTTCAGCCTTCAATATGCTATTTTTGACAAATATTAATTTTACTTTTAAGTGTTTTAATGTCATAAGTTCATAACATAATAGAACAGTCTACAGTTGACATTTTTGGGCCTCCAAAAACAAATTGTAAATTGTTCACCTTTACTGGACTATAGGGTGATATGACTGCATATTTAAGATTGACTACAAATACTAAATAAAACTGGTACAAAAATAAAAACAGCTGTGATTAAAAGCTATTTGTCTCACCCTAATTCACGTAGACAGTTTCTAGTTCAATACCTATAATTAAATCCATTGAATAATAGCTCGCGTGTCTCACATAATAGACACAGTTGTCTCTCCAACTACAACTGACAAGAAAGTGAAAACACAAAAACGCATACATGACGTACACTTAAGTTATTACTTACAAACACAACTTGATGTCACTTTTCGCGTTTTTCAACTTAACATTTGAAACGACGAGACCTATGATAAATTGTTTGGGATGTCTCTTGATTTCTACTTCTCTGACGTCACTTGTTCGTAGTCGTCTTACTTTCAATAACTAAATGAAGTCATGTTCAGTACCTGTAGTCTGAACCGGTTTTAAATGTCGAAGGCATCGATCATTATCGTGTTCCAATCAAGTCATTCCACTTCCTCCAGCTCATTTGTAGACGCAAGGGCAGATATAATAAGTGTATTACGTACTTCATGCTGCTCTACAGCATATTTGTGGTGGTTTCCATGGTCATATACCATTGCGGGATGAGTAAATATCCATGCAGTATCTACTTGTAAACATTCTGCAATGTTTAATGCGGATATTAGCATATATTCTTAATAACCAGTGGTTATAATTTAAGATGATTCAGACCTGTATTTGCACTTGAAAAACCTCATGATAAAGATGGCAACTTCGAATGGTTCAGCACTATAAAGGCTTGTGCAGACCAGCGCGACTTGTCGCGCGACTCGACACCGGTTATTGTTATACTGTGAAGTTTTCTTAGAAATTGTATTGTTCGTGTCGCGCTGGTCTGCACAAGCCTTAACGCTTAAGACAAATAAAAAAAAATTGCATTGGCCAATAAAACGGCGCGAATTCTGGCAATAACCTGGGAAAACCCTGGCCGCAACCTACAAAGCATTCATATACATAATATTATAGGTATAGTAAGCATATGTTTAGCGTATGTCATCCGTAAGAATTTCGAGTGTGACTCAAACATATCCAAATATAAAGTATGCAATTCTTCATTAGATCGATCGCATCTTTTCAATTGGGCACCTATTCGCTAGTCATTCGATAACCCAATCGTTTCATTGTGATCACATTGTTTGGGAGCGGCTTTTGAGTTGCCTAATGATTGTATCATTATTGTTATTTACATAACAAGTGACATTACCGTCTTAATCTGCATCTTACTTTACAAATATGATTTGATAATATTATACTGATAATTAATAATAACAAATGATGATTACATGTTTTTACAAAATTATTACTTAACACGTTCAGTGCCGGGAGCCCTCCAGGAGGGTTCACGTAGTCGCATATGGGATGCCGAGAGCACTCGGGGAGGGCTCATTTTAAATGTAGGTTTTTCTTAGCGACACGACGGTTTTTTTTACAGCATTATAAACCGTAAAATTAAATCTGATGTAAATTTTAACAAGATTTGTTAGTATATGCGTTGGTATTAAAAAGCAATATTTTTTTTCCACCATTACAAATATTCATAAAAAATTGTAAAGGTTGGAAACTGCGTATAGCGACAAGACGCCGTCAAAACACAATTTTACTTCGTTTTACTGTGTTTATATAACACGATTTTAAACCTAATGCCGTTGACCGTCCGCCATGGTTAACTTTAGCGCAAACGTAACGCCGGCAACCCTCCCGGAGGGTTCAGTTCCAATATGTATGGCGGCATGGCGTAGCAGTTCTATGAAAAGTGGGTGGAGTTGAAAGAGTTAAGTAATATCTATATATTACTTATCTCTTTCAACTCCACCCACTTTTCATACTATTATAACAACTAAGGAGTCAAATTAAAGCTATCTTCCTCTCTCCTACTTCGCTGTACCCGTCAGGATCTACAATGTCTTTCTAAAACCTACCACGAATGAGGTTGTCACATTGTGGAAATCAATAAATATATTATTGAGTATTGAAACTCTCATTTGATTTTCTGCTTTTACTTTTTAATCTTTATCTACCTTCAATTTATATCTGCCTTTGCATCAACTCTTTGGCAATTTGATTGGATTTGTGAGTCATGGTCATCCATTAAATAATGGTAAATTGTATTTTATGTCTGTACAATAATTTGTTATTAACTTCCGCACTTCATTTTAATAGTTTCCAATTACATGTTAGTGGGCTCGTAGTACATAAAATTTTAATAGTACCACCGTCTTATTTCATATCATAATATGTAGAACCTACAACTATTGATTAGCGAAATGATGCTTTTTTTTTTTTTAGGGTTGGATATTATCAAATAACTTCTCCCGCTCTGGCCGGAGCGGGAGGGTGCGTCAGACTTTTGCTGACTAAAACCCACCCGTGTTCGTTCCGTTGCCTATGTGCCGGGGCCGCGATATCCCTTTCGGACAAACTCGCAACCCTGGCAGGCATTGGCCCTTACGGACCCCGTCAGTTGGTGCTGACATCACTATGAGGCGCGCGTGGAACACAACGCGCCGTCGACCCGGGCCCTGGTCCTTATCGGACGGCGAATCACCGTCCGCAAGCCCGTGCCTACGGTGGCCGTTAGTCGGCTCGCGACTCCCGACGCCCGGGGCGTCTCCTGCGGCGACTAGGGGCGCGAGGGCGCGAATCTTGCCTCTCCCTCGCGCGCTCCGCCTCCTCCTTCGCGAGCATTACTGCTTCGCAGAAGGAAGTGAAGGCCTCCCATGCACTCTCGCTCAGGACCATGGCCTGAACCAGGGCCGGACGCGAGAGATCGCCGCCGCCGATCGCCTCCGTGAGGACACGACGGTGCTCCGCCCAAGCCGGGCAGACCTCCACCGTATGCTCCCCGGTGTCCTCCGGGCGATCAACACAGTGGTGACACCCGGGCGTTTCCTCCCGCCTTATGCGGAACAGGAACCTCCCGAAACAGCCGTGGCGGGTGAGGACGCCGTGGCGCCTCTCTAGCCACTCCTCAAAGACGACTTATCGAGCGAAATGATGCCTGAATCAGTAATTTCGTAATCACCCATAATAATCAACTTTCATTTCAATGTAGAGCGCAAATTAAAGAGGTTTTAAAAGCTCTTGTTTTGTTTATTTTCACACGTGAATATTTTCAACGATACCTTCAACCTGAGGGCGGGGCTCGTGGCTAAATAATAACAGCTGCACGGGTCGATCGATGGTTAAGCTACGCTTGCCGAGCTCGGTCCGTGGATGGGTGACCATCCATACATATCGAGATCCCTCCGTGTCTCGGAAAGTATGTTAAGCCGTTGATCCCGGTTTGTCATTTGTAGATCTTTGACATTCGTTACGGGTAGTCAGAAGCTCGAAAGTCTGACAACCAGTATTACCAAGGGTTATCGTATTACCAAGTAACTGGGTTGTGGAGGTCAGATAGGCAGTCGTTCCATGTAAAATACTGGTATTCAGCTGCATCCGGTTAGACTGAAAACCGACCCCAAAATCGGGTAAAAGTAGTCGGGTGAGTTGTTACGCTGGAACCCATCAACTAACCACGATTAAGGTGGACCCTATGACTGGAACCCAACTATCAATATGTTGACCCAACATAACGTAACTGCAGTCTACACCATATCCACAGTCTATCCATTACACATCGACAGAGCTAACACATGATACAAAATTCTTTAACTCAATCAGTCATACGCTTGTAAGTCGTAACTTTGTAACGACCTCCTGTTCATGTTACCGCAGCTTGCGCAAGAGTTGCTTCAAAACCTGCCGGCGACGAATTTATATGAATGACCTTTATTGTCCCTCGATCATCAAATTGGTGTTTACCATTTTGGCCGGTTTTATTCTTCTATTTTCCTTAATTCAGAACTGGAGTCTTCGTTTATCTAATTAATAATTGCCAAAATACCATGTAAAATCTACGCCGATTTAATAACCCAAATTGGTTAAAATATTCTTAATATCTTTTTATGCGACCGAATGGAGACTGCGCGAGAGTTTCATATTAATGTATTTAATTATGGGACGGAGTTATTAACTTTAATTCATTTCTACTCCAGTCACGTAATATTTTATATCTACATCGAATAGTGAATATAGAGTATTCTATTCTACCTATACCACGTTTTTAAGAGTTTCTTTCATCCGTAATATAAATATTAATATACTCCTCCCAACATGCTCATCACGCCAGATGACACGTTCGAATTAATTTTGTATCATTTTGAAAGAATTTGACCTTGAAACTAGACTTATTCAGGGTTTCACCCAAATTCTTTCTTTCTTGTCAACCTTCATCGAACGAGTGACTGTTGATCCGGCTTTGGTTGACCATTTAGTTTTCTTCCTTATAGTTGATTTCTCAACGTGTCTTCGAATTCCTTTCCTAATATAATATAAATAATTGGTAAACCTTTGTCGTCTGATGCAGCAACACATGAAATGAATCTATGAGGCAATGCAATCACTGAAAACTGTTTACTCACTCTCGTGTTCCATCGACCGCAGCTTGCGCAAGAGTTGTTAAATGAACATGACAGATGCGGCGATCGTTTATGTAACGAAGGGACCAGAGACCTTGACATTCACTGCTTCTTTTGTACTGTTAATTTGTTTTATTTCACTGATGGATCTTTTGGAAATTCTTCCGAGTCTCAAACTTTCTGTAACTGCTTTTCAGATACAAATAGAACATAGGTGCCCTGTAGATCACCCAGTGTCCCAGCAAATGCCAGAAAAAAAAAACTGAATTTGCATCAATTTACCAGCTCACAAAAGCAGCGTATTTTACAGTATTATTTGCCTCTCTACGTCTCTACAAACTTTATCTTTGTAACCAATCAAATATTCGTCCGGACTCCGGATGACTGTTTCAACAACCACTGTTGCGCAAAGCTGTCGCGCCAACCTGCGTGCCGGATGCGACACCTCGGTTATGTAACGAGGGTCACCGAAGACCTTGACCATTATACCTGCTTTTGCTTTTATAATATTTTATTTATATTTTTTATTCAACCAACAGCGATAATATAGTATGTTACACAGTATGTGTGTTACAGTACTGTATGGCTATTAATAGGTTTATCTGTTCATCTAGGATACGTATAAAACATGCGAACGGACTACTAAGAAATATTTAAATTCGAAAAGTGCAGTTTTAGGATTTTTAGGTATATTACTTATAGTTAAGTTCAAGTCAGAGGCACATGTGCCGCTTTAAAACTCTGACACTACTACTACTACTACTAGTTACTAACCACACGAAAGAGAAAGCAGAAATTAAGTTTAAATTATAAAGAAAAAAAATTGTTAGATAAAAACAAAAAAAAACACGCTTTTTACACGAACTAAAAATTATTAAATTGACTTGTACTAGTTACGATATAAGTACAAATCCAGCTTGTCACTTACGAGTATATCCAACGATTCAATCAAAAAGCGTGGGCGCTTTTTAGCTGTGTATACTTTTAATAAATTTAAACTATGCTTTAACAATTTTTAAATTATTGTATTGTCATCGGTCAATAATACGTGTGCAAATTGTCAAGTTAATCGGACGTCTTGAAGTTGGTGAAAATTACGTTACATAGAGATACTGATCAAGCTAATAAAAGCGTATTCAAAATATTGTCAGTTGAATGGTTTACTTTGCATATTTTTGGTGATTTATATGTTTTCATGTTGATTGATTGCCACGCCATTTAGTGAAATCTTTTAATTCGTTGAAAGTGGTTCTTTTTATAATTTGCAATGTTTGGCTGTCTGCAATTAATCGTGTCTGTTTCCGAGATCCACTTTCTTCTGGATATTAACTTTTTCGAGATCCTCGCGTTTTAATTTCTTTTAAAATCCTCGATCTGTCATTTTACATATTTCCGCACGACCATTTAAAGAATTAGACCGATTTTCACCAAATCATGAAATACTATAATTATTTCATGATTTGGTGAAAATCGGTCTAAGGGTTGAAAGGTTGAGGGTTTGAAACCGGTTTTGAAATACCTGTTATTATAGTTCATAAAACCCTTATAATATAATTCATCGAATATACGGTTAATTACAAAAACGGTATACTAATCCTAAATCATTTTGGTTACCGGATATTACAGAGAATTGAATTTTAACGCCAACCTGATTTAACCGGTTTGACTCAAACTCACGCCAACCGCCGCCGTTTGTCACATTAATTGGCGTATTCGATGGCGTAGACCGAGAGGTTTGTTATTGTGGGTGTAAGAGAGATGGCATAGCCTGTAGGTAGAACTCGTTTATACCATCGAAACTCAAAATAACCGGTTAATTTCGCTCAACAGAATCGGAATTTGTAAAAAAACGGGTTGCTCCGAAAACTAAACCGCAATCGTTTCTAGTTCGAGGTTAATGACCATAACCGGTTTGGAAAATTAACCGGTTTTGGAGCCCTGCTTGTAAGGGTTATGCTTGAAAGATTACCTGCAGTTTCTGATACAGCGAGTTGCCCATGACGTATTAGACTCCAAATGACAAGAATGACTATAAAAACTGTTAGTACTTAAAATATAATGCAGATAACGGAAAATATCTATGTAATAAACGTGTGTTCAACATAAAAATGTACTTTGTGTGTTCAACAAAGGAATAGCCTCACCACGAGCGACAAGTAGCAACTAACACAACGTAAAGATAAAATAAATTCCCGCTACCTCGATAGATGGCGTTGTACATACTGTATTCATTTCTGAATCGCGCTATGGTTTCGTTACCGCGCGACTGATATAAGGCCGGCAAATTAATATCTCAGTAACTCTGGTTTCCCTTCAAAACGTATAAATCTTTCGCCTTTTACTAAAGATTTCCGTGGAGGGGAACACTCAAATGAGTCTATAATATTTTTTGAATACTCTGCCTCGGCAGAGTAAGAAATCCTTATAAAGTTATGCTTGGAAACTTTATTCCATGTAAAGTACATTCGTGAGATAATTCCATCTGATACTACGTAGTACGTACGTGGAAATAAATATGGAATACTTTATATAAACCAAGACAGTATTTGTCTTGAATATCGTGAATGTTTGAAATATGAAAAATGAAATTGTTTAACCCAAAATCACATAAGTATTGAAATGATCCTGTGTTAGGTACTAGGCAATTAGCAAAGAATTTTTATTTTACCATTTTCTAAAGACACTTCCTTGTTGTCTACAGAATGTGACAGCAGCGATTCGGGACACCTGTACGAGTCGCTGGAGCCGGCGCCTACGCAGCCGCACGCGCCCCCACCGCTTCCGCTTGAAGAAGACTTCGACTCCTTTGATAGTGACAGCGACACTGATGATCATGATAAGGTATGTTGAGTTTTGTTTATTTGTATATGTATGTATGGTCAACCGCACGTCAGTAACACTTGAACTACGAACACTGCCATTAGGTATTGCTTCGAAATAAAGGCGCTGTTAAAGTTAAATTGTTACCATGGACATGTGGTTGACTATACCCACGAAGCATTCATATGAATCGCATAATGAAATTATTAATTAATTAATTACCCAATAAAAAACTAATATCATTTTAAATTATTTCTTTTGATATGAATCTATATCTCATTATTTTTTTTTGTTTTCAACATAAATGCGTTGGCATCCCAAAAACAATGCAGTTACAATGTGTGTCAGAATGGCTGGTTGCCTGTGGCTTTGGTCTATGAGAGATGATTAGAAAATTGCTACATAATTGCTTATATTTGCTACATTTAATAAATAATTGCTACATACTATATATATTTAGAAATAACATTTTTTTTTTGTACAGCCATCCTGACGTTTGGTTGGCTGGTCGTCTCCTAGTTTAAAGCCAAGCATGCAGAGTTTCCCGAAATGTATTGCGTCAATAATTGCTACATATTTGCTTCATTTATCTAATTTAGTTGTATCTTCAAACATATGTTAAATAAAGGATGTAGCAATTATTTTAATTATTCCAAGGAAAAGTGCCTGATAAAACAATAAAGGCAAATACTTAGTTATGTTGAATCGGTTTAATCGTTTAGGCTCTGGCAACAGCGTAAGTAATGCGATTCTTGCGTTAAAAAAAAATATGTACCTACCCTCAATAATCCAATAATTATCATTATAACAATTATTCTTAGTTATTGCTAGTGCAGATATCGTATTGGAATCACAGTCTAGGCTTATTTAATTTTATTCGACAATTTAAATAGATCTATGTTATTATAAGGAACAAGTACCTACCTATAGAACCAATTTTTAATTCGTGTTTTGGGTAACTATTATATAATCTGTAGTTTTGGTGTTTGTGACGATGAAGAGGGGAAGAAAGTTCGTTGTGCCACTCGAAGAGCAAAAAAAGGTTTTCTTGCAATACAAAAAGTATTTTTCAAGTAAGTCAGATTTACCAGCTATCGATCTACTGATCCACTGTTTAGTGAAACTAGTACTGCCTTAGACAATAAGATTACGAAACAGGCACTGTACCTTTCGGTGAAGAAAAATTTTGATTATTTCTTTAACCCAAATGATAATATTTGCTGTGAAAAACCAAGCCCAATTACTTTTTATAAATGTGATAATAGAGAAGAAAAAAAATGCAAAGACGTGAATAACAAATCGCTTGGAAAAACAGTCATTTATGATTTTTTTATTGATACGTATCAATGGGAGCGTCTGCAACCAATAGCTAAACGCATAAAATTAAATAAAGGATCTGAGTCTGTTTTTAGAATGAGAAATCTTTTGCCTAAACATCAGTGGGCCCATCAATTGCGTGAAAAAATTTGGGAGGTCCATCCAATAGCACACACTTGGACATTTAAACAGTATTCTATTTCTATGAACACCAATATAACGTGCATCGGACCTTGTAAACAATGTGAAGCTGATGCGAAAGTTATTATTAGCTGGCCTTCGGATAAAATAGCTCAGTGCAAATGCATAATAACAAATTACGACGAAAATTTCATTCATCCTACAATGAAAAAAATAAAACTATCACCTGTAAAACGAACTGAAATAGCTGAAGAACTTAAACATGTATCCGCTATTTCATATCGTAACTCAATGGCAAATTTAGTTGTTAATTCCGATGAGCCTGAACCTACTCATTTACCAACAACAGGGTGCTTACGTCAAATAAAACACGAACATAAGCGTAGCTCACTTTTTCATCGAAACTAAACAAATACTTTCATTATGGCTAATGACCCAAATATCGCCTTACAAAGAAGCTATTAAACATATCTCAGTGTATCCATTTTATATTTATTATTGGGACCCTTGCCAAGATCAATATTGCAAAGAATTTAAAAAACTGCTAAATTGATTGTTAGTATAGACGCCACCGGTAGCATTTTCAAACCATTTGGCCCTTTAAATAATGTCACAATCACCAAACACATTTTGTTTTATGTATGTGTCATGAAAACATATGAAGGTCACAGTAGTATCCCACTTACCCAAATGGTATCAGAAAACCAGTCTATGGACACTATATACAAATGGCTGGAAGCATGGCACGTGAGCAATCCAAAACCAGACGAAATCATCGTCGATGAGTCATCCGCGCTGATTGGTGCTTGCGTAAAAGCATTTACGAAACAAAACTCTACTAAAGAATATGTTACAGAATCTTACAGAAAACTGGAGGAAGACGAAAAAAGTGACGATTGCTACATTAGAATAGACACTACCTAGTCATTTTGTTAAAATCATTTTCAATTTAACTTGTTTTAAACATGTCGACAACAGAGTAAAATTCTTTTATATTAAATGTCTGTTAGCGTTGAAGGAATGCGTAAATTTTGAAAAAGCCAAAGAAATTTTGAAAGATATTATTACAGTTTGTTTGAATGAACACGACGGCATTAATAAATCCAATACTCCTTCTAGGTGTGAGTTGGCTAAGAGTCGATTAAAGACATTGAATCAGTTTCAGACTTTGGATACAGAGATAGTGATTCAGGATAGTAATAAAATAAATGATCTGCCTAAAGCTGTGGAAAAATCAGTGTTTGAAAATAAAACCAATACCAAATTAACTGAAGAGAACAGATTTTTTAAATGGTTTACCACAAAAATTGAAACAGAAAAATTACTCGTAACACTAGATACTGAAGATATAGGCAGTCATGACAATTTGTACCATTATCCTGCTTTTATAAGAATTTTATCACGTTTACTGACTTTGTTTCCTTTGTGGTCAAACGTAATGAAGAATATTTATGATTCCGATATTGAGGCACCTACTTCTTCAAATGTTGAATCATATTTTAAAACTATAAAAAGACTGCTATTACATCTAAGCACCAAATCTCACAGCCTACGAACAGATGAATTCATTATGAAACATTTAGAATTCTTAAAAGGAGAGATTAAAGTTGCACCGAGAATATCGTTACTGCCGAATCTTACTGTACAAAGAAATACTGAAGCAGATTTTCCTAAGAAGGAAATAAAACGGGATTCCATAATATCTACGCGGAAAAGTAAATTACAGTCTAAGGAGCCTAAGGAAGAGTTTACTGCTGATTCTATTTTTGCTGAGGACCCTACCTTCATCGAAAACTGGAAAGGTAAAGGGAGAGGAAATGTTACTAAAAAAAGAAAAACTTTGAAGCCAGTTATTTTTTTGTCTAACGGAAGCAGGCTACAAATTGGTAAAAAATATATTATATTGAGAAATACTTGCGCGATTGATTCGGTATGTCAGGCTTTAGCTATAGCATATATCGATGGCTATCGTATAAGTCAAACAATACATGAGAGTGAAAATTTATTCTGTAAACTTGTCAAACTCATGAGTGGAAGAGATACAGAAGAAGTATACAAAATAAGATCTGAAATGGCGCAAGTCTATTTTTCAAAAGTTGAACAAGAATCTTCTGTGGAAGTGAGATGTGAGTGCAATGTAAATAATATATTTGAACGCATTTTAATAGATTGTATATACAGTGCAGATGAAAGTGAACATTGTACAGAATCAGATTGTGAAATCAATAGAGTTCAGCGTAAGATTTCGAAATTCAACCATTAATGATTTACAAGAAGCCGCAAATACTTTAATTAATTCTCAAGAACTTACAGAATGCCGGCGTAGTAAATGTAAAGGTGTTAAATCATTTAGTTTATCTTTACGAGATCTTATTGCATTTGAATTTCATTCCAATCAATTCATTTCAATAGATGATACACCAACATCTCTTTTTTTACAAGGATCAGAGTTTGATTTACTGTCTATAATAGAATTCGAGCCCCCAGTATGTGAAACACTAATTGGTCACTATAAAGCTCATTGCAGATGAAATTCAGAATGGAAATGTTACGATGACCAATCGAAAAAAGTTACGAAGAGTAAAAAGAAGCTAATACCACATTGTATAATATACGCGAAAAAATAATATGGAAATTAAGTAAATTAATAGTTGAATATTTTTTAAGCAAATTGTAATATTATTAAAATGAATCTTATGAACGACCCGACGTTTTTATTTACGATATCCTTTTAATGTGCTTCCACTTGCCACCACTTCCACTTACCTACTCATAACATAAAGTAGCAATAATAGCCTCCTAGAGTAGCAATACCGTTGACTGAAGACACACTGCAACTATTTGCCTTTATTGTTTTATCAGGCACTTTTCCTTGGGATAATTAAAATAATTGCTACATCCTTTATTTAACATATGTTTGAAGATACAACTAAATTAGATAAATGAAGCAAATATGTAGCAATTATTGACGCAATACATTTCGGGAAACTCTGCATGCTTGGCTTTAAACTAGGAGGCGACCAGCCAACCAAACGTCAGGATGGCTGTACAAAAAAAAAATGTTATTTCTAAATATATATAGTATGTAGCAATTATTTATTAAATGTAGCAAATATAAGCAATTATGTAGCAATTTTCTAATCATCTCTCATAGACCAAAGCCACAGGCAACCAGCCATTCTGACACACATCAGTTACATGCTGATTCAGTGCATGATCGCAAACGGTGAATGTTATATTACATAAAACATCCAACAAAATCAAGAAAACAACTTCTTAACGTGCAGCGCCATCTGACAGATAATGTATGAACCATTGGCTCAAGCTTGTGACGTTGTCTTAAGATTAGTAACCCATAAAATATGATTTAATTGGAAATCCCGCCATTTAATTACCTAAGTGTTTGAGGAAAAAACAAGGGGACATTTATTTATGCCTCATTTTAGGGAAAACATTACATAATTAAGTTTTAAATGTTTGTTATGCCATTGCATTGATTAGTTGGTGTCGTTCTGACATTGGGAAAACACATAATGTTATAATAAATTATTTGTTTGATTTATAATGGCTTGCTTTTATTCGGCTAGCACGCAAACTGTAATTTTATATCCTACAAAAAATGGCTACAAAAAAAATAAAAGTGAGTACCCAAAAAATAAGGTATGCAGACAGTCTTATGGCATGCATCTATCTATAAATTCAACTATAGCCAAATTTCCATGAATATATCAATATTCATTTAAATAGATTTTTGTTCTATTTTCAGTCCACGTATGCCCCAGCAGCGCCGACATTGCCGGCATCGAGGTTGCCCAACCCGCCGACCGGTGGTGGGCAGTACACTCTGACCAAAATAGCCAGCGCTGCTCAACGGAAGATGAGGCAAATCAAGAGAAACCTCACCAAAAGATACTCTGGTAAGCAAAAAATGATTTTAAAATACAAAAAGTACTTTCCGATACCGGGAATCGAACCCGAGCCTCCTGGGTGAGAGCCAGGTATCCTAGCCACTAGACCATATCGGATATTGAATAATGTTCCGAAATTAGTGGACTGTCTCTCCGACTACAATTAAAGTATTGACCTATAAAAAAATATTTTTAGGTTGTAAAATAATAATAATCGTTCTTTTCTAAATAAAGATCGTGATAAAAATAAATAGTTATGAACTCATAACACTATGCCATTTATATAATTTTATGTTCACTTACAGCGAGAAAATAAGTTCCTAACACCTGTCAGTTGCACAATTACTAGTACAGTCGACCCAAAAAGATGTATACACGGACAAGGAATCATTTTATTGTATACAACCATTGTTTCATAACATCGTATCAACCGTTCAGGTGCAAAATATATTACCCATACTATTTATTTTACCAAAACAATGTAAACATTTTGTCCCAAAAAATCTATACACCCTAAGACCAAAACAATATTCACAGTGATAGTTGTGAAACAAAGGTTGATGACAATAAAATGGTTCCTTTTCCGTGTATACCTATTTTTGGACATATTCATTTTTATCAAAAAATGAATATGTCCTTATTAGTAGGTACCTACCTACTAATAAGAACAAATTCTTAAAACACACAGAGGTTTATTTATGAACGTTGCCTAAAGTTAAGTAATTATAAGCGATTGTTTGACGTTTGAACGTCACTTAACTTTAAACAACGTTTATAAATAAACCCCTTATTCGTCAGTATAAAACAGACAGCTGTCAAGAACGCATTCTCTCGACAGCCGGACTGTAGCAAATGTGTCCCTTAAACAGACTACCTAAAGCACAGTTTTCTGTAAAGCTAATATTTTTTTTTTTACAATTTTATTAACGTCTCAACAATAGCCTAGCCTTGATTAATGCAAAAACTAAATTCATAGAAAGTCACTATCTTTGATAAAATTCAGTCCACACATTATCACTATCTGTCGATATCTTTAAAGATAAACACTGACCTACTTCCATCATCTCAAACAAAGGCCCCGAAATAACCAGTCATTCTGTTTACAGTGGCGATGGACGGCAAACCATTCACGAAGACAAACAACCAGACCACCATCTACGACATTCCCAAGAAGAAGTCACCGATCTACGCCAACTGCGAACAACAAGAGCCAGTGTATACAAACATCAACTTTAACGACACGCGGCCCGTGTTAAATAAGACTGAAATTCCCTTGAACAAAGTGTATGGTTCGTTGAAGGAAGAATTGAAGACTGTTATTTCGGATAAGAGGGCGAGTAATGGGGATGTACCTCCTCCGTTGCCTGAGAAACCTCCTCCTGAGAAACCAGTGACTCCGACCAGTGAGGCGAGTAAGAAGGACAGTGGAACGTTGTCAAGGAAAGCGTACTTCTCGTTCAAGTCTCGGTTCAGACGGGCGACCTCACTGGCTGTGGACATCAATTCGGACATTCCAAGTGCTTTGAAGATCACCAACTCGACCTTCTATCTGACTGACTCTATGGATGGTGACTCAGGATTCAGCAATTGGTGAGTTTGTCTAACATTTCTGCTTTAATAATAATAATTTATAGCATGATATATACTCTGTATTTGAGAATTAGCCAGACCTGACCCATGGTACAGAAAACCTATTCATAAGCAGACGCTTATGAATAGGTTTTCTGTACCATATGTTGTCGAGCGACTGTCAGACTTCATACCATAGTATTAGGTCTGACAGTGCGCTCCAACGTATTCTTGAATACGGCTGTTATAAGTCTAACGTAAACCTTCAGAAAACGAAGTTTATAGTTCTCGAAATAAGTATGGAGGGCGGTAAAAACAAAAGTCGATTCGATCGATTGCTTTTTTTTACAGTTTTTTTTTCTGCTTATTTTTTTTTACATGGTTGTATCATAACATATTAGTGTTAGCGACGACCGCCTGCCTCAAAGTCCATTATATCTTATCTGGGTACACGCCTGTGCACTGCCAAGTTCTAATCACGATTATTATTTTGATCAAATCAAACCCAACTAGACTGTTAGTACGTAAGCATTAAAGTTCAAAGTGTCATGCATTCGTTTTTTGAACAGCAGCGACAACGGCCAGCCGAGCAGCACGGAGACGCTGTCGCCCTCCAGCGGAGTGAAGCGGCGCGACGGTAGGCGGCGCCTGGCCGACTCGTCCCCGTGCCTGTACGCCGCGCGGCCCGCGCTGCCGCCGCCCCCGCCCCCGCCCGCGCCGCCGGAGCCCCCGCTGGCGCCCTCTCCGCCCGCAACTGACTTTAGCGCTGTCAACGAAGGTAACGCACAGCCGTCAACTGGACCCGGTGTGGTGTAGCGCTAATCTCTTACTATCTTTTGACCCTTGCAGAGTGACAGTTAGAATATAGCTTTACTAATCATATTTAATGCTAAGGTTTTGATAAGCTTTAGATATTATGAGCTTGTTTCCTTTTAAAATTAAGTATATTAGGAAAACTTTTCAAACATAATATACTATTATTGGAAATCGAACCAACATGCGCGGGCGCATTCCTCGGTATGTGTCCTACGAGCTAGAAATTCGGTACGAACTGAAGTACCGGTACCCTTGTCCAAAGTCAATTGGATGGTGTTATCGTCATCCGTATCACCTATCCGTGTGTGTTGCCACTTTCAGCCTCTAATGATGTAATCATTTATGTTGGTTCGATTACCATATTTTAAGATGAGCTGCATTTTAAAATCTAAGATTATTTAAGTATTATATAAGATGAACTATGATCAAGATAATAATTATGTTCTCTTTCTGAATTATGCTTTCACTATCGAACTTTGCCCGGCACACTACCATGTGCCCGACTAAAATTAAACTTTTCTAATAAAATTATCTTCATATATACCGAATATCTAATATTTCTCCTATCCAATATCTATAATCTAAATGCCATGTAAATAGATATTTCAGTTGACGTCTGTCCGTATCGCGTAATAAATGGTTTAGCCCATAGACTATAGGTTTATGGTTTGGCCGATTAGTTTTATCGCGGCCATTGGGCTGACGACGAAGACAGCGCTAAACTGAGGTCAGTGCTACGACACAGTGGGAATAACTATTTGAAAAAATAACTGGTAGATTTTATTATGAACTGACATAAAATTAAATACCTAGTTAATGATAGGATAGTCCAACTACACAACTTTTGTCATGCACACTACCTTATTTGCCCCGACTTGATACTAAAGATTCAAAATAAGATGCACATTCTTTAGGCTTAAGCGCGTTTATTCTGAAAGTGGGCAACGTCGCAAATAGCTGTCAAATATTGACCTGTTTTGATTAATTTGGCAATATTACTGTATGGAAATAAAAAATTTAACTAACTAGCGAACTAGAATATTGATTATGAAATGCAATCGTAACACCGAATATTTAGTTGTAGATGTAAAAAAAGTATTTCGAAACTTTCCAAATGCCTTTTTTACTCCTAAAACGCTTACAACATCAAATTCAGTGTTATAATTACAATTCATTATGAATATTCTAGTTCGCTAGTTAGCCACATTTCATATTTCCATACAGTAATATTGCCAAATTAATCAAAACAGGTCAATATTTGACAGCTATTTGCGACGTTGCCAACTTTTAGGATAAACGCTCTTATTAATATAGCACAAAAAGGACTTTTCATCATCTTTTTGTACAAGGCAAATACTTGATAAGAAAAACTAAATGGCCAAATAATAAAACTAGAGAGAACAATCCAAAAACGTTGGCCATAGCTTTCCTGTTTTTTTCTTATTCAAAGCAAATAAGAATAGATGGTCAGTCAAATGGAATTTTATTATTTATTTATGAAGGTACACCAACAGCTTCTGTATATAATTATATCTCAGGTAACAATACCCTATGGTAATGTAAATCATTTGCGCAATAATGATGATGACGTAAAACTCAGGTTGTCCCAGCCCAATATGTATTGGAAATATTCCTTCCATATACAAGTACCTACTATCTGCCTATTAATGAAAATAATTGATCAATTCCTCCATTTATTATATTCATTTATTAATAACATGTTGTAGTCATTTGGTACTGAATATAAATTACAAGATATTCCTGTTAGAAACAACGCCGCGAATTATTGTAATTTTCCGCAAGTCATAACATAACTATTAAATATTGTAGGCTGGCAACCTTGTAGTAATCGCTTGGTCTTGTAAAGAACTGGCGTTATCCGTAAGAACATTATTCTTAATGCAGGCATGTATTTGCAAGGATCGTTGCACAAGTTTTCTTTGTTTTTTTTTCCTCAATTACGAGCATGCAGTATTTCTAAAGAAACTCTTTGGTACCCTGGTGGCCTTGTTTTTGTACTCTTTTACGAGTTCAGACAGTAAAAACTTCTTTTTTTAGCTCATTCTGTCCCACTCCTGGGCAAAGGACTCCCCCAAATCGTTCCAGGAACTATTTTCCCGCGCTACCTCGAACCAGCCCTCGCAGTGTCAGAGTGAGCGACCAGGTCTGAACACCTTAGGTTAAGACGGGCAGAATACACATATCGATGAGTTTTCGTTTCAGGGAGATCAGCAGATAGGTTATCTGCCGATCCCCAGTTGCATCTTCATGAACCTGCAGCTTTTCCAGGCGTTTTAAATTTCCCATTCCTGCGTGTCGGAAGAAACTAACTGGCCCAAGTAGATATACTCATCGATATAAAGTAATTCCTGCCCATATACCTCGAGCCTACGCTTAGTGCTGCATTGCAAATCCCACCCTGAAGCTAGCCGCACTTAATTTTTGGAGCATGGTCTGGAGTTCTAGAGCTGTGGGGGCATAAAGGACTATAGCGTCGGCAAATCGGAGATTTGTCTTGCATGAGACTGCCAGTACCTTAAATATCTCCTCAAGTGTGCTCTCGTAAACAATTTTCTTACCTTAAGAAAATTATATTAGGTTACCGTTGAGAAAAAGAAATAACAGTACTAAATTATAAACTGAATATAATCATCACTAATGTTATAAGGAATTAATTTATTATAAAAATAGTTGTATTTTTTTAATTCGTTAAACATTAGCAGCTGTACCTAATCTTTGGCTGCCTATTGTTATTTATTCGATAATATTACAGTTCTACAAATTTTGGTATTATTTTAACAATCGTAACCCATATGGTGGTTAACCACAAGTGAGTCATTCAGA
Organism: Agrochola lota; assembly: GCA_947364205.1. Lineage (NCBI taxonomy): Eukaryota > Metazoa > Arthropoda > Insecta > Lepidoptera > Noctuidae > Agrochola > Agrochola lota. The sequence goes on from OX376228.1 coordinate 19,421,513, forward strand.
GTGACGTATTCTGTCAGTTTGATAAAGATTTTATTACTATTTATAGAATAGTTATTCCCACAGCGGGGGGGGGGGGGGGGGAACCTGCACTGTACACGTCTTTATGTTTGCACTGTCTTGCGTTTTTAACTATTGTTCTAATACTCTAAAGTTCCTGTACAAAATGGCGTAATAGTGGCGACTTATTTTTGTATAAAAGTTTTCGAAGTCAAGCCATTTTGTATTGGGGCCATTAATGTTTATTATTTCCTGTGGTAACCATGTAGTACACTTTGCTATACACATTCAGGTATAATTCTTAGTTTTCTCTTCACAAAATTATAAAAAAGCTAGATCATTTTAATTTTCGTAAGTAAGTATGTACCTATTTAAAGGAAGGCAGTAATAATAATCCCGATAGCCATCACGCATTCTCCCAAGTAACAAGAAGTAAATTCTAGAGTTATAGAGTATACCTACCTAGTGATTTAATAAAAATAAAATTCAAATATACATAAACTACTTCTTACAATAGTACTCGAGCTATTTATTCTACAATTAGGAACAAATGTCATTGAACAATTCTTATTATGACGCTTGTGCTCCCTAAAGCAGAAGGCCTTAGTGTTGAACTGTCCAACCCACATTGTCAGTGCCAGTTTTCCAATCATTATAATATTTACCCCACGCGGGTGTCCATTGTAAAATCTAGAACATAATATCCAAATAAACGCTTCCTACCATTAGTGTACCAACTCAAGCAATTTATTTCAATAAAACATCACAAAATCCTGCTAATAGTGAGCATGAACTGTCATATTCTAAGTAATCTGGGCCATTTTACATCATATGGTCATAATAACATACATTACAGAGCGACATGTTATTAAACATTATGTATGGTCGAAACCAGTCTTGAAGTGACCTCCTATACGACACGAACTGGTACTGGTAACTAGTTATTGCCACTTTTATATTATTTAAAATCCCAGTGAATTACCCAGAAGTTTTATTACCAAGTAGGTATGTTGGCTATTTCAATAACAAAGGGGTAACAATCCATGGGTGGGTCTCATTTCTATGGGCTGTATACCACTATTGTGTTCTATGAAGATGTTTATATATACCATGGTGGTGACGCCAGCGACCTCTGCACACAATGTGCACGGGTTTGTGCAATTTACTTCATAGTCTGTTAGTCATCTGTGAGCGCCGGCGCAGTAACTCGTGTCTCAAGCTATAGCAATTCGTAAATTCGTACGTCTTGTGATGTGTTGCACTGTGTGATGGGTCGTGAGTTCTATTCTCTACTCTTCCTCTACTCTATTGCATGTTTTGTACTTAATAACTTTAGCACGAATGTTTTATTTAACACGAAACGTATCATTATGAATACGATGACCACTTGGCATTACCTGCCTACGCATAATACTAGTTATAACATCTGTGTTTTGTTATATGTAAATTATAGTCGCACTCATTATGATAACATCATGTAACTTATTCTTCCAAGTTCACGTCCCACATTTATAACGTTGACTGCAAAGTTAACCGTTTCTTTGTATTCACTGCAATCTTTTACAATGCACAAAGAACTTAAAGATGTTACCATTCAAAATCAGTTATAAAAGGTGGAACTGTTAGAATGAATGAGAAACAGGAAAAATAAGTCAGCAAACAATTGCTCGTTATTTTTTATAATTTGATGTTCATCAATGTCCCTCACGTTTCCATTAATCTTTGTAATTGACAGCACCGTTGAAACAATAAAAACGCAACGATTGCATGCAGCTACTCATTATGTGTGTGGTTACATGGAGGTGACGCAAATAAATTACTGTACAGATGCTTGCCTTCCGCGTAAGATTCAAGACACACGCACTCATGCATAGCTTTTGTCTACAAACAAATTAACGGAGAAGTACGGGGGTTCTCTGGGGAAGTCTCCTTTAAATTCGAATTTAGAATGTTGCAGAAGAGGGCCATCCTCCGCAGTCATACAAAAAAAATGCATTCGTTTTCTCTATGAACTAAAATTCACCCGAAGACCTTAATGAATTGGTACAAAATAGTTCAAATTTGAAATGTTTAAGTAGTATTTACCAAAGAAGTCGAGCATCTGTACAAATAATTAACTTTAAGAATGGCATTAGGAATGGCTACTCTATTATTCTAAATAATAACACTGTAATTTCTACCGCCATTCTTTAAGTAAACATGATGTGACGATGAGGTGATGACGTAACGCGTTGGTGTGCAGAGTTGAAGCGGCTGCTGCCGACGTTGTCGCGCAAGGACAAGAGCCCGCGCGCGCGCACCTCGTGGTACGCCGAATGCGGTGCGGATACTACGCCCAATACCTCGGCCAACACTACGCCTAACACCTCCAACACTTCTTGGTAAGTAGATTTATTTATTTATGTACACACAGTAAAATAGATACAGATTCATCATTATCATTTTGAGTACAAAGGTTTAACTAAGGTTTAAGGTTTTACTTAATGGTTGTAGGAAGTCTGCTTGAATTTGAATAACTATTTGTATGAAGATGTCTCCTTGAATACAGTTGAGCCTAGACAATTTTTTAATATAAAAGCATTATTAAAGAATCCACTTTGTAATTGCACTGTCATTGTCATTGTCAAAAGTTTGTTTTCTCTATGGATAAAGAGTCTGAAACCGACTATTTGCAGAATAACACTGACCACGTTCCTCTGTATGACCTACGTATGTACCAGTACCGACCAGCATTTACTTACTTCCAAATCCAATAGCAGGTAAACTGTCTATTTATCGAATAAATAAATAATTTAAATATTAGTCGTTTCTGAAGTGGACGACCCTAATAAAGGATATCCTGAACCCATTAAATCTAATTAGTCACGCCCTATAGGCTTGGCCTAAGTAGTCTAGGTAAATCAGACACTCCTGCTACATCCTGTTTCATTCATAGCAGACACTGTTTTTTCCCGCGTCTACGTGAATATTGTCCCAGAACGAGTTTACTCATACTTTGATTCATTCATCAGAATTCCAGCTAATTTCCCTTCAAGGCGCCACTGCACGTTACTTTAGTCTAAAAAAGACTTACTATAGCTACTTAATTCTAGCGAATTCCCCTTTATTTTTATTGACTAACTGTAGATAACGGTTCTGTGAAATTGTTAGCGTAAGTACCTCCACGCGTAGCATGAGCAACTTTTTGTCGACGGAAGAGTAGACAAAAATGACGTTCCGTGTAGACAGTACGACGGCAGCAAAGTAGAAAGAGTCAACTGCACTTTTTACGAAATTCACTCTTTGACATAATTCGACTCAGAATTCTTTGTTTTGTCATAGGACTTTTTTCTGTTTGAACACACACACACAACATTTATTCTTAAAATGACGAAGTACTGTGTTTTGGAATAAAAAATATTACAGTAATATTGGTCTTAACCATTTCCTTGGTAATGCCCTATTAACTAAATGATGTAAAATAGAAGATAGCTTTGTTCTTCTATTAATTATCACAATGTTTCATTCAAAACGTTCTTCTGTAAAATCATGATTTTGTAGATAACCGTATATACTTTATGGCCGTCGAGTAGAAAGTTTTCTACTGTATATAGCATGGCGATAACAAAATCAAACTGTCTTTACTACCTTAGACAACAGTCAGTTGTCAGTGTGATTTTGACAGTTTGGCATAGAAAACTTTCTTTTGAAATAGTCTACATGTAGAAGGACCTAGACAAAAATTGTTAGAAACGTAAGACAAAATGACAGATTGTAGAAAGATTTCTACGGTGCGATGTCAAAAATGGAGAAACGAAATGTCAGTTTGTATAGAAAGAGCTATGTCTATTCTTCGTAGAAATAGAAAGCGTCATGCTACGCGTGCAGGGAAGACACACAATGGTCACGTGCTGCCTTGCACACTTGCCCAGTTTATTTTCGGGACGACACCTCTACAGTCTCCCCCGGGATGTGCCATAACAGGCGTTGCACAGAGGGGGTTTCAGATCGGTCTTTGGAGAGGTAACGGTGCCCCTTCTATGTGCAGAAGGTGACCACCGGGGTGGTTTTAGTGAAGTAAAGATCCCACAATCCCTGGGGGTCTTATCGGCTAATATAAGTGCGAGTCAGGACTCGCACACAAAGGGTTCCGTATCACCGTACAATATTTAGCAAGAAACGCCGTTAAAAACACTTTTCTTGTATAATATAGAAATAATAAAATAAAGTTAAAAATTAAAGGAACCCCCCTTTAATGTTTAACTTTATATTATTGTTGTTATAACGACAATAGAAATACACCATCTGTGAAAATTTCAAGTATCTACCTATTACGGTTCATGAGATACAGCCCGCTGACAGACAGACGGACGGAGAGCGGAGGCTTAGTAATAGGGTACCGTTTGGCACCCTTCGAGTACAGAACCCTAAAAAGATACCTACCAACATGAAACTCGTCGAACTTAAACTTGACAGTCATATTAAACAACAAGAAGTTACCCTTAAACATACAATTATATGGTTACAGTGAATCTTGACATACTTAAGAGACATATACTTATTAATATTATAAATGCGAAAGTAACTCTGTCTGTCTTCGATGAAATTTGGTACAAATGTAAACCATGACCTGGGTTAGGATTTAGGACATAGGGTACTTTTTACCCCCGTGGAACGTTCTCGTAGGGTAATTCCCACGCAGGCGAAACTGCGGGCAAAAGCTAGGTAGTTATTTATAATATACCATTGCAATATGGTTGGTAAAACCGGCATGGTTGGTATAACCGGCATGGTTGCGTAGCTACACGACATTTACGCTACAGTTACGATTGCGGTCCGTTTGGCATTCGGCTCCGGTTGCGAGTTCAAGACAAAGGTCAACTGCGAGACACCGATCTTACCCTGTCCCACTTGGAAAGATTCAAGCAAACATAACCTACTTACTGCTACATGGTTTTGAAAAACATTTTTTTTTTAATCTATAAAAGTCTTAACTAGGTTCAGATAGAGGTGTCACGGGTAGTCCCTTATAGCGTAATACACGATCAATCAGAATTTGAATCGTTTTGAAACAGATTGCTAAGCCATTGATTCATAAATTAGAAAAAAAATCTGCTCAACAACGTAAATAACACAATGAATGTTGTTGAACTGTCAAAATGAAACAGATTAGTTGTAATCGTGTACGAAAGTATGTTACGCAATTAGATATCTGAATTTCCCTGTGGAAAGCAAAGATCAATTAGTCGCAAATAACTATATTAAAACTATACAAAAGCAAATAGATAAAGGTTTTCATTCTAAGTCCAGAAATAAATAAAAGGGGTTTTCCTAATAATTTTCATCCTACAAGGAAAAACTCATGTTAAAATCAATAGGTAAGTACTGCACATAATTTTCTTGTTATTTAAATAGGATGGCGAAAGAGCGAAATAATAAAATTTTATTACTGTTGAGTCAAACCGAAGTGACCCACAAATATGTTCCTGGGAGGTAGCTCCGATCTTCGCCCAGACGTTAGTCAGTAGCGGCGCGAACGCATGACGTCGACCATTATCCACGAAACCGATGACTCACATCACAAGCCAGTTTTCCGTACCACCGTTACCACTGTGTCCCAATGCATAAGCGCAAGCGATATAACGTTAAATCCTGAAATTGATATTCAGAGAGCGATTCATTTACGTAATTTATTCAGACAATTTGCATAAAAAAAATTGGTTGCCTGTAAAGTCGGTATACGGGCGAAAGTTTTACGTGACAACGACTTTGAGTGGTAAAATAATTTTAATGTGAATATTCATTCGTATAGTAGGAAGAAGGATGAAATAATTCTGTCTCTCTCGCTCTTAGGCGGGCTAACTGTGCTCGAGTGGAAGGGACGCGTGCCTTTCACTTTTTATATCTGTCTCTCTCGCTCTTAGGCGGGCTAACCATGCCCGAGTGGAAGGGACGCGTGCCTCTCACTCGCTCTCATTGTGAGCGCATAACGTGAGCGGAGCGTAACGCAGTTTCTTGAAGTGTCACCCGGCAAACCAATTTATAAGACGTTGTCACGTCAAAAGTACTTATATGTTTTTTTTCAAAAATATTCTAATGTAGTTTATTTTTCGTCTTATAAAATTATTATTATATCTTTAGCATTGACCCCGCGTCCTATTTATAAACGATCGCCGCGCGAATTCGCGATCGTCGCGTGATGTCAATTTTGTAACAAAAAATTCAGCACGACCACGCGTTCAAGTTCACCGAACGAAAAGTGACGATCGCGTATTCAAGCGACGATCGCTTTAAAATAGGACGTGGCCTAAGACTCCTGTAAATCGCTTATAAAACAGCAGTTCCGACATGTTTATGTACCTCTCTCTGAATCGCTCGCGGACTGTGTCTTGGGACACCTCATAACTTTAACTCCACTATTATGCGCACGCTCAGAAGGACGTTGGTGGGATTTGGATCGAATCCGTTGCTTCGCGGCTTTTAGCGCGCAAATAATATTTTATTTAAATTGTTTCTCGTGGTAATAAATACCTACTGTACGTTTACAACAAAGTAAGATAGAAAAAAAATAAAATAAAAAGAGATTTCTGGAAATTGTCTTTTGATAGTGAACAAAAAAGTGGAGTTAAAAACTAGTGCCAAACGATAATAAATTGATGGAAATATAAACAAAGGTACCTAATCTTTTTGACTTTAATAACATTCCATTATAACCTTTTTGTAGTATTGATGCAACCCACATGTGCGTCCAAAATTAACGCCTTCAACTCTTTGTTGGTTTATTGAGATCAATGTCACCTTCCCATACCTTTTAAAGATCTGTTATCGAATTACGCAGCACATTTTCATAAACGATTACGACTAATCTGTTTCATTTTGACAGTTCAACAACATTCACTGCGTTATTTACGTTGTAGAGCAGATTTTTTTTCGAACTTATGAAGCAATGGATTAGCAATCTGTTTCAAAACTATTCAGATTCTGATTGATCGTGTATTACGTTATTAGGGTACAGATCTATCCTGCTGGGGTTGCGGGTTTGTCCGAAAGGGATATCGCGGTCCCAGCACACAGGCAACGGAAGAAACACGGGTGGGTTTTAGTCAGTAAAAGTCTGACACACCCTCCCGCTCCGGTCAGAGCGGGAGAAGTTATTTGATAATTTCCCACCCTCAGATCTATCAGTGCATTTCAAGTTCAAAAGGTACAGTCAATTTTATTGTTTCTTTCTTTAACAAAGTTACAATATTCAACCTTCTTGGACACACATACTCTTGTGAGGACATAGTTACTCTTGCAAGAGGGTCACAATAAGGAAATTATTTCGTTTATCGGTCAGGATGGTCCTTACATCATCATTTTATTCTTAGGTAGGTACTAACAATAAGCCATTAGAAGATTCGTCATAGCTGATTAGCTGCTCATTATTTATAATTTATACCGCACTCAGGACACTTATTTCTGCTTCATGCCAAATTCTACATACATTAGAGATAATTCCGACATTATATTTCCTTTTACATATATTGTAGTTATAGGCTGTTTGATAAGGCGATATCAATCCTTTTGGGATTCCCAAAAAAAACCCGTCTCTTATCTTGCTTAGTATGTAGTTAACTTGCTGAAAATTTTGATAACAACCAGCACGCGTAGCTGACCACCGTAGAAACGGGTTTTGTCGAAGGAAGAATAGCCAAAATGACAAATAAACAATCATAATCTGTCATTTTGTCTATTCTTCCGTCGACAAAACACCGTCTCCATGGTCATGCAGGCTTGAATTAGGGAGCTTCAATGTTTTTTTTTTTTTAAATACCTCTGCTCTCAAAACGGTGAACGAAAACTTCGTGAGGAAACCGGTATGTCCTAGAACCAAATATTCTAAGACATGTGGAATCTACCAACTCTCTCGCTCGCACTGAGCGCGCGTGGTGGATTACGGCCCGTCCCCTCTCACATAGAGGATGCCTGTGTCCCAGCGGCTCTGAACATTAAAGACTGATTATGTTTATGCAATTTTTTATTCGACCCTGTATTTACAATTTGTACTAAATATATGTTATATTGGCAATCATGCGATCATCATCAGATGTATTCGCCAATCATGCATTACCAATGTACATAATAAAATCCTAGGTCATAGAATGACGACACTGATTATACCTAAGGACGTTGCAGCGTTGTTTTTTCTCACGCTATAGTATGCCTATTTACATATTTATATCTTAATACTACCTATATACCTACTCACACTCTACAATATAGGCGTTAGCTGTACGTAGATAGGCCTCTCCCAAACTTGTACCCCAACACGAAACTTAAGGGGGACGGACAGAACAAAAACAAAAAACCCGAGGTGAACCCGACTTGTTATGGGGGATGCTAAGGTAGCAAGATTTTTGAGAAGAGGGGCAATTCCCGTAAGTTTTAAAAACGTTCGTTCGCATCTCATTCGCAATCTGTCAAAAATACAATCTATTTTCCATCATTTTTGACAAATTTGACAGATTCTGACTTCAATGAAAACGTTTTTTAAGTACGAGAATTGGCCATCAGGTTGTATGTTGATCTAAATATGATTCGCGGCTGTTGAATTTCGCGGGCTACCCTGACGCTTTCGCCTTAAGCAAAATATTATTGTTCTACTTCGTTGGTCAAGTGGTGCATTGACACAGTCTGGCTAAGTTAATACATATTTGCCTGTATTACCTGCATGGGATTTAAACATAAGTAGCTTAATGGGTGATGGGTTCAATTCCCAGGCCGAGCAAAGTGTTATTGGGTCTTTACTTCTGGAATTTTTCAGTACAGTATTTTTATCTCACGAAGCGACACGCGCTTTACTTGTGGGTACAAAGTGTACAAACACGCTGGAAATGTATATTTAAGCGCAGGAGCTCTCGGTACCGTCCGAGACAATGGCGAAGTCAGAAGTGTGTGTGTGTATGTCTGCATGTGAGTGTTATGTGCTGACGCTTCGCGTCTTCACACACTTGGTTACCACAAGTAAATCGCGCGTCGCTTCGTATGATAAAAATACTATACATTACATTACAGGTACATACGTACATAACTGGCGAATCAATGTGGGTTTCGGGGGGTTGACGAAATTCGGGAAAACAGGTGACTTAATTTTGCTATGGTTGTTTTCACAAACTATTTGCATTGTCCCCAGGTACGCAGAAGCGGGTCTGTATCAGGCGGGAAACATCTCATCATCATCAGGAGCGTCGTCAGGCTCGCACCCTGCCAGCCCCCTACCGCACTCGCTGTTCACACACGAGCCACTCTACCAGTTCTACAACGCAGCCAAAGTTGAGGTCAGTGTCATTATATTGACTATTTTGGGCGAACTCCTTCCGAAAACGTTGAATGGAATTTTTCCGTTCGGTTCGATAAAACAACATTTTTGGACGATTAATCTGTGCATTTTCGTCTTCGATACACTTAGGTTTGATTTAGTTATTAATTAGTGAGATCAGTTCACCTTGCAATGCGAATAATATCAGCTGATTATGTATATCTGTTTTATCGACCCATAAACACGTAAACAAGGAAAAACTGAACTGCTGAAAGACCAGTACCTATATGTACCGGCGTACGATCTTATCTCACGGAAGGAGGCACCGAGAAATGGGTTACCAGCCCGCAGACGATAAGCCTCGCTAACGTACGCACTGCATAATCTTTACACCACCTTTTACTACCAATATAAAACGTAATGACGCCGTCATTAGAACGGTGCCGGCGCCGGTTGGGTCTTCCCTAAACTAGGCATTGTCATTAGGTAACTAAGCGTGGAGTTTTGTTTGACGCCATAATATAAATAATGTGTGTCGTAAATGACGACAAAACGCAAGCTAGTTGCAAAGGCAGTGACTGGCTTGTAACTACTTGTACAGGAAGTATTTTGAAGACCATTCGTTTTACGGCCTAAAACAGCCTAAAACGGGCTAATGCATCGCTGTCCGTCCGTCCGTCAGTCTGTCACAAGGCTGTATCTTTTGAACCGTAATAGGGAGACACTTGAAAGTTTCCACAGAGTGTGTATCTACTTGTTGTAGAACTTTTGTTATTATATCAAACGTTACACTCCCGTATCTACTATAGCTACTATAACAACAATAAATAAAAATTAAATTAAATTGAAAACAAAAGGGGCGGGGGTCCATACAAGAACGTGTTTTTTCGGTGCTTTTTGTTCGATTTTAATAATGGCAATAATTAAAAAAAAATGTAGTGTTAAATAATATTGTACCGTAATATTGGAGTCCGCCTCGCATATGGTCGCTTTTTTATCTCTAGCAGCCTTCACCTCAGTGTACTACCATCCTACCCATGTCATCATCGTCATCTATTCATCTTTGCTTTGGTCAGCCTCTTTTCATACGCATTCCAGTCACGGGACCATCCCGTGACGTGTAGAATAAGAACAGTCACTGGATTTTATTACATGACGTACACAGTTAAGTCCTCGGCTTTAAACGTCATAATACTTATCACCACCCTATTTCCATATTTCCCAAAAACGACAATTGTTTTCCCGGGATTCGTGTGCATCCGCACAAATATACAAAACTGACGTATGTATAAGGAAGTAAACAATTTAATTACACTTATCCAGCGCGTGTCCAATTTTAGAGGCGGCGTGTAAACGATCGACGCTAATTGGTCGTAATTGTAGTGACCTTCGAGAACAGACTAGACTCTGACTTACATGACCTAACACTAACAGCAATGCGAATACCTAGCGGTCATCGGACTTATACGAATAATTTCCGGACTGCCTCGTTGGCCTACGCCCATGTTCGCACGGGGGGATTTTTTCGCGCACTGGGTTATCAACTCTCGGTGTTGAGCCGAGCGTTAAGAATCCAACGCGCTGGGACGCACTCTCATCCCAGCGCGCTGAAAATCACACTGTTGGATTTTCAACTCTCGGCGCTAAGCAGAGCGTTGAAAATTCTAGAGCTCGAAAAAATATCGCCGCGGGAAAAAATTGCCCGTGCGTACTTGGGCGTACGGTCGCAAGCTCTACTGCTGAGCATGCAGGTCCTGGGTTCGCTTCCCGGGTCAGGTAAAGTTATTGGATTTTTCCATCAGGAATTTCTGCCCGGATTCTGGATTTGTGCTTGATGACTATAGGCTGGCCTCCTATGGGACTAAAACATAAGGTGGTAGGTGTACTATTTATAGGAAGCGGAGATGTACCTCCTCTCTACCTAACCTTTCGGGAAACAGACAACGATTTTCCATAGAGAAGTTTGATTTTGAGCACCGTGTTTTGTTTTTCATATCAGCGGTAGGTACAAAATTCTTAAATTGCGTCTCACAATATCGCAAACGGAAAACAAATTGATGTAATTCCATGAGAACAATCGCATCGCTTTGTCTCGTGTTCTTGAAATGTTTTCTGTAAACATTTTCATCGACAATAGCATGTGCGTACTAAGTTAAACCTAACTCTTTCTATTGTGATTGCGCGGATATTTACGAATATCTTGACCAAACCAATAAAATTATGTGTTTCAAATACTAAGCTTTAATAAAACTACGTAATACAATACATTGTTTGTTTAATCTAAGAGTTAGGTACGACTAAGGAAAACAAAGCAATTAAACTAAAATATCAGCTAGCCTATTTAGTCTAAATCAGAACACGCAGAGAGCAAGCGGCTCATTTTCCCAGCAGTTCTGCAAGTTACGAGTTTTCCAGCATTAACAGTAGAAGCAGTGTCCAGCTGTTAACGTTTTTTTATATACATATGTAAAAAAATCTATCCGATCCGTGAGGATGTTGTTCAATATCGTGCTAAGAGTGTATTTATGAAATAATAATAAAAAAACTACATCTCTGGTGAATTTTAGGTGGTAGGTACCATGGGATGCGGGTGGTCTTCATATAGCAGGTGTCTACCAGCCCGAACATTTTAGCCTCTGATAAAAACTATTATTTTATGAAATTGGCATAATTTTGGTACTAAAATCGTGAACTTTAAATTGCAGTAACTTTTTTATTTTTAACTTGCTGACCCGATAGGCGTTGTCTGGTCCAAATTGCAATAATTCATACAAAATTCCCGCAGAAAATGCAGTTTCAGTTTTCTAGAATTTTCCAGGCAACTTCAACGGACCCCGCTTGGATTTTTCTTTCCGTAAAACCTGATCAGACTATTACGAAAATTTTAAAAAGAAAGAAATTACCAAATAGATCCAGCCGTTCTGAAGTGATGCGCTTACCAACGAACAGCATTTAATTTTATAGAAGATAATAATATCAATCACTCAATCACTGTCGATTCCAAGGTTGCCTGGAAGAGATCGCAGAAAGCGATAAGGCCGTCCATTGTATGTTTTGTAGTGTTAAAATGATTTACTATGTATTTTCTGGGGTACAATAAAGTATATATAAATATAAATATAATAAGATTTTTCTGTAACTTCTGACTATGTAATTGAAGTACCTACCTATGGGCCTCTGTGGGATCAGACACCGTTTTTGTACACATTGCATTATTACTATCAAGGCCGGCCATATTAGTCGTAGCACCGATGACCGTCGGGCAACGTTGTTATTGATACGGCAATTTCCGTATTATACGACAATTGCCGTATATACGGCAATCCACGATATTTTTTCAGAACATACGGCATGCGGCGGGCCTCTCATTGCCGTATCACAAAATACGGCAATTAACTATAGGTGAAACGAAAAGTTTTTTCACTAGCATAAACGAAAATAAAACTCAAATATCTGTCACATGAAGAGGCTGTGCGCCACACTAAATTGAGATATTTTTTCGTCAATGTTAGGTAACATTGACGAAAAAATACCTCAATTTGATGACAATATGACAATTCGTGGTAGTTTCTGGGTTAGTGGTACCACTAACCCAGAAACTACCACGAATTGTCAAAATTGAAATAGACCTTAAAAAAAATCGATGACAACTGATTCAAAATCAAGGACAAAAATCAAGGATAGGTACTGTACTAAGTTTTGGGATTCGTGGGACATGTGCGACAAAATAGGAAGCAAGGACAAGTACACAGTAGATAAACATGAATCTAAAGTAATAGAAACGATAAGAAGAAACAAATGAAGAATAGACATTTATAAAATAAATACGGAAATTTAGTATTTTTTTTCCTTAAATACGGCAAACCAGACTGACATACAGCAGCTCAGAGATTTTCGCAGGGTGTGTTCAGCAGTTGACTGCTTAGGGTGATTATTATGATGATGATTATGACTATCTAATCTTATTCTTCCTTTGTAGTCGGTGTGTCGCGAGACCGGCGACTCGGACTCCGACGCCTACGACCCGGGGTCGCAGCGTAGCGCCACCACCTCAGTGAGTGAGACATCGACGCCTTCGCGGCCGTCCGCCATGGCGCTAGTGGCGCCGCGCGGCCCATCTCGCACGCTGTGGTGCGAGGTGCCTGAGGTGCTCAACTCTGCTGTGCTTAGTAAGTATTAATCTTAGCCGCCCTTTATAGAAAAAAACGTTAACAATAGAAATTAATCCAGAACAAAGTATTGAAAAGTACGTATTTTTTCGTTATGCTATTTTAGTTAGGCTTATTTCGCACCTTCGGATAAATTCAATGTGGTGAATAAAGCCTAATCAGAGACTAAAACAGGTCCTTAGTTAAGCCTATTGGTTTTTAACATGCCACATTATTATAGGTTCTCTAGCGCCCGCACAGAAGCGCCTTCAAGAAGCGAAGTTCGAGCTGCTGACGTCAGAGGCATCATACCTCAACTCCCTCAACGTGCTGGAGGCTAACTTCATCGCGCACCCCGCCTTCCGAGACCCGCATGTGATGCCCCGGCATGATTGGGAGACCCTGTTCGCTACTATTCTTCCTGGTAAATATCTTTAAATCTTCTTTTTCTTCTTTTGGTGCCAGGTTGGCCATCTTTTAAACTATTAAGCGACAAAATTAAGTATCTGTTAATGAAATGATTTTATTTTCTGTAGATAGGTTTGTACGCTTTACACGTCAAAACGCTTTTACACGTCAATAATACCTATTTTTTTTTAAACTAGATGAGGTCGGCTTTTCTTTCTGACTACTTTGACTTTTTCAAAGTCCAGACATAATCCTGATCAGATCATGTGATCAGATATTGTAACGACACCCTCGAGGACCAACGCTCATGAATAAATTATACTTTAGAAGTGCTGAACATTCGCTTAATGAGTCATGAGCGGTCGATTTCGCACAAAATTGACTAAAGGAATGGAGTGAAGATTTGAACTATAATGGGAACCTACCTGAATGGTTCATAATGCCTGTTAACCCCTGAGAGGTAGGCAGAGTAGAATAGTTCATTAGTTATGTCAGTCCCATGAATTAGTGAGCTTATTAGTATTAGCCAGGCACAAGTCCAAAGTCTAGAGGCCTAATAACACTGACTAACCCGGGAAATGAACCCTAGACCTTCTGTTGCTATCTCAGACACTGGATTAGTTTGTGTATCAGTTTCAGTACCTAAAGCAGATGTAAATAAATACTGTATCCATGAATCAAAGTCACTACACCAACAAGTCAGTTTCTTTTTTCCTCAATGTTTCCTAATTTTAATATTTCTTTCAAACAGTCCGCAAATGCTCTCAACTCCTAATGAACGAGCTGGAGAAGTGCTGGCAGGACAACATCCTGCTGCAAGGTATCTGTGACATCGTGCGACAGCATGCCGAGCAGCACTTCAGCGTGTATGTCAAGTACTGCGAGAACCAAGCGCTCATGGTCAAAGCGCTGCAGCGGCTGCAGGCGAGACCGGCATTCGTTAATGCACTGAAGAAGTAAGTTTTTTTTTGAGTTGAGATACAGTCATTGCAAAAATAATTATGTTATGGTTGTATCTTGATCAAAATACGATTCGCGTCCATAACAAATATGTATTAACATAATTATAATCATGACACTCATTACACAAATATACATACACATACATACATATACACAAATGATAATGAATTGTAATGTTATCGTAGACTGGAGAGCCACCCGTCCTGCCAGTCCCTGTCGCTGCACTCGTTCCTGATGCTGCCCATGCAGCGCGTGACGCGCCTGCCGCTCCTGCTGGACGCCGTGCTCAAGAACCTCAACAGCGAGGACCTGGAGTACCACGCCTGCGCACGCGCACTCGTCTCGCTCAACAACGTGAGTATGCACAGACATCTTCAACAACAACAGACATCTTCTGAGCACGCTCATACCATCGTCCATCGCTTTCCATCAGGCGAGGTCGGGATCAGAGAGCAGGACCATTCTCATTTTTTTTTTTTAAACATGATCCTTGATCACGTTTGCTTAGGGAAAGGATGCTGTGGAGTACTTATTGATCAAATGATATAATTTGAGCAATATAATTACTCTCTGGTCTTTCGTCTCAGAGTAGCTGGTAAAAGTGTTCTTCTCAGTAAAAGTGTTTGTTGCTACCAATAAAAATATAGTTTATTTGAAATCACAATATTTTGGTATGGGTTACAATGTTAAGTCGCGTACATGTCAGTTTTTTTTTCGAAAAATCGGAAAGCGCCCTCTATCGGCGCGACGATTGCGTTTAAATAAGACGCGAGGTAAGAGGTCAGATTTATTGTTGTTGAATTGCACATTTTAGGTGAAATCACGTTTTACTAGAATCAATTACAATAACGACCACAAATAATGTTGGTGACTCAAATAAAATAGCACGCTCATTTTAGCCTGCTCAATGCAATTTTACGACCATGTGGAGCTAAGGGCCAATATTTCTCTTCAACTGGTTGAACCTCAATGACACTACTACACACACTAATTATTTTTTTAATCTCCCACAGTACGTATCACAATGTAACGAAGGCGCACGGAACACGGAGCGCATAGAAGAGATGTACCGCCTGTGCAAGATCATCGAGTTCCCGCCGCACATACGGGACGCGCCCTCCCTCGGGCCCGCCTGCTCCAAGCGAGACCGAAGGTAAATAACTATGTTGCCCGAGTTACTTTGAAGGATAAAATCCGCAATGAAATCATCCGGAGAAGAACCGTGTCTCGGACTGTCCTTGAAGACTAAAATTACAGTGGGGCTGGCCAGGGCTACCGAAAGACCAATGGCCATTTGAGTAAACGAGTTCTTAAAGGCAGGGCATTTTAATTGCCCCTGCTGATGAAGTTGATAATATTACTTGCATCGCACATGGTTCAAAATCGCTTGGCATGTCACCTTTTGTCAAATAATAGCCCTGCTTTTCAGGGTTTTGTACCCGAAGGGTGCCAAAACGGAACCATATTACTAAGTCTCCGCTGTCCGTCTGTCTGTTTAAAGTTTCATCCCCTATTTAACCTATTTAGGGGGTGAATGTTCAAAAATGCTTGCTTAGTGCTCACCTTCGTTATGTAAGGAACTCTTGGGCTTACTTCTAGTCCCAGCGGCCTAGCTTTGCGTTGTCTTTCAGTTAATGAATTTAAGAATCCTATTACATAGAATAAGGTAGATAGTCAAGTCATATTATAAATTAACATCTTCCTTTTATTCTCCAGACCTGTCCGCTGGCTGGTCCGTTCGGGCGAGATGACGCAACTGATCTGGAAGTCTGACGAGCTGAAGCTGACGTTCGGCAAGAAGTTCCACAAGTTGCCGCTGCATCTGTTCCTCTTCAACGACCTGCTCGTCATCGCAAAGAAGAAGAGGTATGTTTCAAGAAAGTGTAGAAATGAAATCAATAAAAAAAAATTGCCTTTGAGGTTGCCCGCGAAATTCAAATTTTCTTTTGTTTTTTTTGTAATTTGCAGGTCAGTGTCAGAGGTTGTACATTGATCAAAATACGATTCGCCAATGTATATTTATAGAATTAAAAAAATATTAAACTCATCGATACAACTCTGTAAGAATTGACCTATCTTGTCACGATTTCATAAAATACTAAACTACTACTAATAAAACCTAGTCATTCAATAGAGTAATCTGAACTTAGTGAGTTGTATTGATGATTTTGTATTTGATGGTTATAATTCTGTAAATACATATTTGTTACGGCCGAGAATCATATTCAGATCAACGCACAACCTGATACTGAAAAATAAAACTTACAAAATTTAAATTTCGCGGGCTACCCTGACGCTTTCACCCAACTCGGTTTTTGCATTTTTGTAATTAGAACTTTAACTTTGTCTGAATAAAGTTCGAAATTCAACGATGGCTCGATGTTTCACACCTGGATCTGAAGATAAACTTTGTTTTGTAATAAGGCCGTTTGATAATTCATTTTCAAAACATTTGTCGTCATTAACATAATTTTTTCCCTTCAGCGAGGAATTATACGTGTGCGTGGACCACTGCGCGCGGTCCTTACTGGAGGTGTGCGCGAGCGACGTGGGCACGGCCACTGCCAAGCATGCGCTACTTATCACACTGCTCGAGAACCACGAGGGGAGAACGTTAGAAATGGTATATACTATACAACACTAACTTACAAATAATATTGAAAAGCAGCTTCATACCACTTGAAATGGCATAGTGACTTTAAATTTATACCTTAGCCGCTTCCATTTTTGAGAACGAGATTTCGTATTTTGTATGACTGACGAATCATAATCGGTTGATATTTTTTGCTGCCACAAATCGATGTATATTAACTTGTTCAGCTATATGCGCCTTACATATTGGCAATGCCATAATTTAGATTTTCATGTTGAAATTCTCTCCCTTGCTTGATCAATTGTTTCAAAAACGGTGAAGGAAAACAACGTGAGGAAACCTGTTAAGAGAGATATTTCTCGACGGTATGTGAAGCCAACTCAGAGGCCCATGGGCGGCTGTAAAGGGCCCAGGTTCGTCACTTACCACAGGAAAAAGAAAAAAGGGACTTTCTTTTTGTTTAGCTGGTTGAAAGATAGCCAGTCTGCCAATCTATGGATTGCCCACACGTTGGTGCTTCCCGAGGACAAATTAAAATTATTGTTTGGAGACAAGTTTTTCATAAGACCGGATTTTGGTTCTACCAACATTATTCTATTGCAGTCCACTGCCGGCTCTCCAATCCCTCGCTAATCAAATTGATCCTCGGTTGTGTTATCATAAAATGTAACAATTGTCTCCCGTGCAGCTGATGTCGTGCCCGAGCGAGACGGAGTGGTCGCGCTGGTCCGAAGCCCTGCTGCCGCCCAGCGCGGGCGCGGAGGGCGAGGCGGTGTACGCGGGCTGGGACTGTCCGCAGGTGTGCGCGCTGTACGCGTACGCGCCCGCGCAGCCCGACGAGCTGGGCCTCGCCGAGGGGGACGTGGTGAATGTTACTAGGAAGACCAGCGAAGGTATGTCATGTTCTGTATTATACAATGCCGCCCATGGGCATGTGACCAAATACGCAAATGGGTATTTATTTGAATATTCATGTATTTTTTCGAAAATTAACTTTAAAAAGGAAAAAACTTTCAAATTTTTTAATATTTTTCATTTTATTATATATATATTTTTTTTGTAGGTTTGTGACCTACTCTCTCTCTCTATATATATCTCCGACCTTATTTGCTTAATTTGGATTATGTTTATTATTTCTAAAAGCTTATGAGTTAAGCTTTTAGAAATAATATGAATTACATGAAAAATATTAAAGCTAGACCCACCTCTTAAAGTTAATTTTCGATCATGATTATTCAGAAAAATATGGGCGGTCACATGCCCATGTGCGGCATTGTATAAACTTTATTCTAAGTAATATTATGTTACCTTAGTTTTTGTAACATGTCGACACATCGTAAGCAAAATATGTGCTCAGACGTGTAGTGGCGTCCATAAACCCTTTCTGCAATGAAATTCAATGATTTTCGGATGTCTGTGTGAGTATCGCATTATAGCACCCAAACGGATGAATAAAGTCATAATCAAAAACTCATTCGATTACAATTGTTTTATTGAAAGTTAGTTAGAATGAACATTTTCCCCTCCAGGTTGGTACTACGGCGAGCGCACCCGCGACGGCGAGGCGGGCTGGTTCCCGGGCGCCTACACCGCCGAGATCGCGTCCCCGCACGTGCGCGCGCGCAACCTGCGCCAGCGGTACCGTCTGCTCGCGCTGTCCGGGACCTACCTCGGCCAGAAGAAGAGGACGCACGTGTGAGCCAGCACCGCGCGCGTGAAGGGGACGAAAACCCCAACAGACAGATTAAACGACGAACTATGACGTCGTCTTAGCACTAATCTTGGATTAATAAGGCCCGTTTGAGTGTTCCTTCGTATCGCTTTTTCTTTAAATTATTCCGACTTTTATCTCGCACTACGCGCTAGTAGTGTGGACAAAATACCTGTAACCCCGTGGCCACGAGCTACACGCTCAAGCGACTCGTGTCACGCTGACGCGACTTGCGGAACGCCGGACGGCAACACGCGTGACGCGTGCATTCGTGGCTTAACGCAAGTCGCATGGCTCAACGCCGTGTACGGGGCTTTACAGACAGATAAAACAACTTTCTAACTATGACATCATTGTAGCACAAATCTTGGATTAATAAAGCCCGTTTGAGTGTTCTCTCGTATTTTCTAAATAATTCCGACATTTTCTTTTAAAGAGCATTTTTTTAAATTAAATTCTTGTCTTTTGAAGTGAACACTCAAATGAAAACGGTTTATTAATACGCAACCATTCGAGAACGATGCAAAACCGTGAATCTTGCCGTGCACCAAAATTTTTGTATAAATTTTGAAAAAATAGACGCCTACTTATGCAAGCTTCATTCAAGAGTGCGGGCCTATGTGTGACGTCACAATAACGGTGCTGAAGCTGCCTACATTCCATTGGCAACTGTCTCTAATGCATTTAATGCGCAGCCGCAATAGTATCACGGTGTTTGTTTGTTGTAATGTTGAAGATAGTACTGAACGGAAAAGACTAAAAATGTAGAAGTATGAAGTTGTTCGATATCATCACAGTTGTTGTTAGAATCTCACAATAAAGTTAGGAGATTGTCTTAAAACTTCTTCCTTGTGTTATTACTGTACAGATAGGTATCGAGTATTAGCAATCTTAGACTATTGACTGTCTATGAAATTGTTTTGTTTGTAAAAAAGACGCGGTCCGTCCAGTCACTGCCTTTATAATTGTATTGAGAAACTTGGTGTTTGTTTTAAGGACTATTTAACTAGGTCTGTGTGGATCGAAACGATCCTCCATGCTAGAAGGTGCTTACTTGTGATAGTTCCGCTCTATTCGATGAACAAAATCATTTAGAAATCTACGAGATCGAGTTATGTAACAACTCTTTTTAAATATACTATAAAATTATTTTAATGAAATATTTTCTTGATTTAATAATATTATATTTAAAGACAGATTATGAATAATTAATCAAATATCAATCAGTTATTAATTATATTTTATTGTAGTATCATTTAATACGGACGTGGTCCGCTGCAGCCTCTCGTTGCAGACTGTAGCTCGCCTGTTATTGAAAATAGTTGATAATAGAGATAACGCGAGTGAATTCTGCTTACATTAGTTAGTACGTAGTTATAATCGTCAAGTGTACAGTTACGTATGAGATTCGCAGCAGTTTATTGTACAGTATAACATTGTAAGACATTTACTGATTAGGTTAAGATATTTTATCATCAAGTAACGCTTCACTTGCCCGCTGTTTTCGAAAATTTGCCTAGTCATAACGAGCGGATAAGTTGATCACGAAATTATCAAGTATTTTAGTCAACATTCCTTGGCTAGCACTAAGTCTGAATTACTTTGCTATAGTTGGCCGCTCATATCATGTCGGTAAACGAGGCACGGCCATATCTACAAGTGAATGTAATTCCGGCTATAATTTTGCACCATATCAATAACAATTAAATGAAGTTACGATCGTATTGTACTTAAGTAAATTATTGTGTATATAGAATTAGGAACAAATGTAACAAATCATGGATGTTATATATTTATGGTATGATAATAAAATGTTATTATATAATGGCATCGTTTCATTTCCTCTACTATGCGCGACAGTGAGAACGTACGTGCCGACTTTACAGGATAGTTTTCCAAAACATCAGTTTTACCGTAAAAAGCTTTCCTCCTCAAATTAACATTGGATTAGTAATAACAAACAAATGGTTGTTAAAATGCCACATACCACGACATACTACTCAGTTTTATTCACTACACCATCAATCCATCATAAGGTTACAAAATTAATCACATAGGTACTGACCCAACTTGATAATAATATTATATAGCTCGTCATATAATATGAACTTGAATAATTTAATGAGGTTATTCAGATAAACTAAAGTGCCTGCCACGAGCGAGGTGCTGGTTCCGATTCCAGGTCAGGCAGTGTTATTTGGTGTTTCCATCAGGGAGTTCTCAATAGCAGCTCGGAGTCTGGATTTGTGCCTGGTTGAAGGCAATAGAAATAAAGAAAAGAAACAAATGAAATACGTTTTTTTGCGGTGAACATGACCAAAGAAAAAACACAAAATAAAAATAACAAGTTGAGGGAAAATATGCGTCACATCCACGCAAATTTAATTACTAATTTAATTTACTCTTAAAATTCATAAATATTTATTTATTTTTTAATAATTAATTGATTGTATTGTATTTTAATAATTAATTATGTTATCTGAATAATGCTAATCTAGTGGCACTTTTTAATTTATCTTAATTTAGTTACATGCAGATAATGTAGTGGGCTGCAATATTGTTAATAGAACAATTTTACCTAAAAATAAAGTTGATATTAAGCATACTTACCTTTCTCTAAGCCACAAATTGGAGAGATAGGCGTATCCGGTTCCGGTACGGTGAAGCGCTATAAGCCCCGCAGCGTCATATCCGCCCCAATCCGGCAGGTAGTGGAGATACGTTTGCGAAGCGCAAGACGATATCCTTGAACCTCATTGCGGCTCAATTTACCGTGATTGATAAGGATGTCAATTACATATATTTATAATAAAGAATCAGCAGACAGAAATATAAATTGGCTTAGAGAAAGGTAAGTATGCTTAATATCAATTTTATTTTTAGGTAAAATTGTTCTATTAAGCTTGACTGTACCTTTCTCTAAGCCACAAATTGAGTGTTTGTTATCGACTGCTGGATTGGGGCTAAATTAGAACGCCAATGTGATCAACAACGTTATTTATTAATTTAAAACTTTGATAGTTCAACTTATTAAATCAACAGAATTAGTTCCTATGACTTTAATTATACATCGATATTACGATTAAGTAAATCATCTTATCGTTCGAAACAGATTTCAGATTCTTGATTTCTTTTTTATAATATTTGTGAAATGTCAAAGCAGAGCGCCAATTTCCTCTCTCCAAAATATGATCAATGGGAATATTATCAGACCAACTAGCCGAGGCTACTGCCGATCGCACACTACCTGGACTAGTGTTTATTCCAGCTTGTTTTAACATTGACTTAATCCAGCCACCTATGATTGTGCGGGTAGCTGGTTTGGGTTCACCACGTGTACTAATAAATAAGCTCTCAATATTACCCCTTCGATCATTAGCGCACTGTAGCAATTTGTCAATCCAATAAATTGGGTCAATATTGGAGTTCGACTCACCTTTAAGTAAACGCCAACCAGATTGCATATATGTTATATTATCAGTTTTGGACCCAAAAATTGGCCAAAACACTATAGAATCATCACTCCTAACAAAGTTTTCTTTATTTACACTCAATAATGTAAGGTCGTCCGGAACACAATAAAAGGAGAATTGCAGTTCTTTTAGAAATTTCGAACAATGACATTTTGGAGGGAATTTTGTCAACTAAGAATCTAATTAAAACAATAACGTCCCAAATAGGAATTTTAGCTTTGGGTGGCTGTTTTAATGCTATACCCTTTAATACTTGCTTTATAATAATGTGAGAACCTAATGAGAAGCCACTAGGTGGGCGACAAAAGGTACATACCACAGACGTATGTACTGCAATTGTACTTTAGGCAAATTTAAATTTAAGATGCAATTCCGTTAGAAATCGAGCCACATCTTCAGGGGATGGATCTATAGAGCTCACATTATTGTCACGTGACCATTTACACCATCGTAACCATACCGGCCTATAAGTATTTAAGGTCGATTTCCTCCAGCTACCTTCTAAAATTTATATCTGATCTTCCTGCCAAGAATCTAATAGCGATGACCACCCCGTATTAACCACACCTTTAAATTCAATTGATGAACTTGTGGAGGCGGTCGATTGGTTGTTGTGTCTATCAAGACTTGGTCCAAATCCCTCAACTGGTAGGGAGGGCGCATGGAGCGAGCCACCAGATCAGCTCTCCAAAAGACCTTCTCCCAATCGGGTGTTATCATCACCAGGTACATGCAATCCTGTGGTTGGAGGAAGTCTGGGACTTTGTACATGTTCACCAATCGAAATTTGTCTATTTTGACATAGTTGTTCAGTAATTTTAAATTGAAGACCGGGCGAAACGAAGACGTCGCTTCCTTTTTTGGTACAAGAAAAATTGTTGAGACAAAGCTCGGAGTCAATGAAGCTTTTTCTAACACCTCTTGATCTACTAGCTTCTTTAATGCGATTAAGATTTCTTTTGAATTGATTGTGTGAAATCTTTTGGGAATCCTCAAGGGATGAACAAGCGGTGGTTTGCTTAAAAAGGGGATCCGATAGCCCGATATTATCTTTAGTATATATAAAGGTGCCCCTAACTTCCTCCAGACACTTACCCGATGGTTGATTCTCCCGGCTTGAAAGCGTTGATGATAGTCAATCGACTCGTTTATCACGCCGTCCCAGGGTACTACGTTTCTTACCGTATCGTGTATCTTCGGTGTGACGAAAAAACTCTTCTGCCCTTCTCTTTCGTCCTTGCGCAGGATTAAAACCACTATTAGTGAAGGGGCAATAGTTTGCACTGTTGCGCACAGGCACTATATATTTCCTAACTCCTTGTGGGTCCCTTCTTTGGACAGAAGGTTTATACGATCTACCCTGCGAGGATAATTTAATGGGTAGGGCTTGAAATTTTTTTAAGACGCGCCCTTGTTTGTTACAAAATCTGTAAACGTTGAGTCGTCAAATAAATGATGCGCGGACGGGGGTATTTTCCTTAAGGATTCCTTAAAACAACTTTCCTTTACTGAATTTAAAATAATATCACGACGTTGGCACTATATCAGCCCGTTTGCCACATATAATTTGTAATAAATCCTATTGTATTTTCTGGTGTCCGCCGTCGGCAAAAAGTTCATTGGTTTTTGAAGTAATCTCTTCAGTGGTCGTTGGGTTTTTTAATTCGGATACCCATAAAATGAATTGGCATAAACCTTTTTGAAATTTTCAACTACCGCTAACGAACGATTACGTTCAAATTTTTTCAAAACGTCATGTGATCGGAGTAGGTAGATTGATTTTTAGTACTTGTATCATAAATGCACACAGAAAGAATAACATGGATAAGCCATTTTTCCGGAAAGTAATTCCGGTATTTCCGGATTCAATTAAATATTGTTAATGTTGGTAGTGATATTATTACTACTGTACCACCCATGATCCTTTGTTCTGATTGGTCGTTGGGTTTTGTCAAATCGTGACAAAAAAAAAAATAGGAAGAATAATAAAGAATAAAATTGCTCATTTTATTACAATTCCTACCTTTTTTTTGAGGATGGCAAATCATCAAATGACTCCTTCCACTCTGGCAGAATACAATTCCTACATAAGTTCCGGTTTTTTTTTAATAATCCACCAATTCCGGAGGAATGTCACTAGTAATATATACGTTTCGGATCAATGACCCCAGTTCAATCTACCTACTCCGATCACTGGTGGATCACTGGAATAACGTACTTGAGCCCAGTCAGGTGAGTTAAAATGTTGCAATTTGTTACGCAATTCGAGATGCGTATTATTTGTCTGTAATGTCTGCGACTTGAGGGTAGTTTGTATTTTAAAATCAATCCCTTTTT
Organism: Agrochola lota; assembly: GCA_947364205.1. Lineage (NCBI taxonomy): Eukaryota > Metazoa > Arthropoda > Insecta > Lepidoptera > Noctuidae > Agrochola > Agrochola lota. The sequence goes on from OX376228.1 coordinate 19,446,423, forward strand.
CTTTGTTTAATTCCTTATCCAGCTCAGTAGTGCTCGGAACACCTAGTTATATAGAATAGACTCACTGTCAGACACGACGTCACGACTGAGTATTATTTTTAACAATAAGATCTTGCAAAGAGGATACTTTTTCAGTAAGTTTTTCAAAAGCGTCCTCTAATCTACTTAGCTTTGTACGGCGGCGCCGCTCCTTTCGCCTCCGACGTCTCCTTTTCCGCGCCGTGGAAGAAGAATCGCTGCTACTGCTCGAACCACTAGATTGCGACCGAGCACGTGGGGCATTGTCCATACTAACATTATTAAAATTTTCGTCCAAAGAGTTCATTTCCAACACAAATAAATTTTTAACACTAAAAAGTAGGACACCCTTTTTAAAAGTAACGAGTTACTTTTAAACGCGACTATACCGTTCGGATTCCGAACGCCAATGAGGTTCAAGGATATCGTCTTGCGCTTCTCAAACGTATCCCCACTACCTGCCGGATTGGGGCGGATATGACGCTACGGGGCTTATAGCGCTTCACCGTACCGGAACCGGATACGCCTATCTCTGGCTTAGAGAAAGGTACAGTCAAGCTTAATACTACTTATGAACCTATATTATTGTTATTTGTAAACATTTTATATTGTAGCTGTTTATTGTCCCATAATAAATAAAATAAAACGGCCATAACCATGGGGCATAGAATAGGCTCGCCTATTACATGGCACTCTAGCAGAAACACCTCTGCACCTACCTTTGCCTTAACTTTCGGAGATCACAAGCATGATGTTATGTAAAATGCCTCTTAGGGAACAATACAATGAATGATCTAAGGAAAAATCACCTGTTTGGCAGTAAGCGTAGTCAAGCAAGTAGTTAGTAGTTAAGCAAGTTCAAGCGTGGCATAATATTGTCAATTTTTACCCGGGCTGTAAAAGACACTTATTTCCTTTCGCAATTTATTCCTTATTTATTTATTTATTATTTATTTATATATACTTTATTGTACACCAGATTATTTACATAAAGAAAAAGTAATACACTACAAAATATACAAATGGCGGCCTTATCGCTTACTGCGATCTCTTCCAGGCAACCTTGGAATGGACAGTGATTCTCTGGACATAAAATGGGGCTGTCTTTGGTGCAAATAAAAGGTATATAAGTACAATATACTATAATGGATACACAGATAAGTGCTATATAATAGATACATACATACTAACTATATAAGCAACGAAAATAAATGACGAATATTATTATATTATTATTCCTTTTCCGTGTTAAAGGAATAAATTAAGGATCTTGGGCACTAGACGGCCACGACCACGACCGCGACCAGGTAAACTAAAGAAACCGATACGAATCACGCACTTGGTCGCAACGGCCAACTAGCCGGACACCATACGATACCACTAAACGGCCACGACTGGCCGAAGTCGTGGACGTCTAGTGCGCGAGATCCCTTAGAATTTTAGAACGCATAACAATTTTGTAAATTCATAGACCACAAAATTCAGCAAAGTTGAATGAAGAAATCCCGTTGCAAATGCAACAATTTTGACAAAGGTCACGGTCAAGATCAATTCAAGGTCTTCCATTAATCTGTAGACAGACAGACTGTTAACTCTGTAGACAAACCGTAAACTGTAGCTGTTTCATAAAATTAAAATAAGGTTAGTCTATTACTGCACAGTGTTTAATTGACGCAAACTCAACACGTTTTTGGTGATCATTTACAGTGCTTCAAAAGCGTGGTGATTTACCGCAACCGGTGTCTCGAATTGAACACGTAAAGGGAAATAGGTGGCTCTGGGATTTCAAAGCACCTGCGATACTGCTGGACATACGTGCTTCCCGCACCACCGGATTTCTGCGGCCTTCATCAGGTCATCGGTCCACGTTGTGGGGGGCCTTCCACCGCTACGTCTTCCAGTACGCGGTCGCCACTCCAGAACCTTTCGGCCCCATCGGCCATCTGTTCTGCGAGCAATGTGCCCTGCCCACTGCCACTTAAGTTGACTGCGATACTGCTGAAGGCCAATTGCCGTATTTAAAAACGTTCAAGTTGAAGTCGCTAGCTCATCTCAGCGACAATAGAGATATTTTTTATAGGGGTATTTTTGACAGATTGAGATAGATTTTAAAATTGCACATTCCATACTTCCATTGACGGTAGTGCTTAGCATCTTATGATTCGTATGCCCGCCCTCTGAGGCTAGTGGTTCCACAAGTACGACTGCTGGTGCGGGTCCTATGATAACGTGAGAAACGTAAGCGATATCTAAGCGTGCTCACACAACCACAGGAGAGGACGTAAGACGAGGAGCGAATGTATAAAAAAGACGATCTTTAAGTACTTAACATTTCAGTTTATTAAAATTATGTTGGTCATTCATTATTTCAAACACGCTGCTTGTATGTCTTTGCTTACATAAATAATATTAAAATTCATTAAAAACTAAAAAAATATAATTGTCAAATAGCAAATAAATAATAAAAAAATGCAAATACTATCAAAAATATTTAAAAATGTTATTATCATCAGATCTTTTAATACCTAATTAAATTAAAGAAAATAAACTCTGGAAAGTTAAACTTATTAATTCTAAATTGATTATTTGTAAACAATTTAATGTCTTTTTTTTTGTATAAAAATGCAAAAAGCGATCGAACTTAAGTTAAAAAAATATTTGTGCGTATTATCGTTCTGCGTGTTCACAGAAACAGGTATATTAAAAGAAATATGATTAAAAGGGAAAGTAGTCAAAATAATCCCGAGTACTTAATAATCTCAGAAGCAATCAGTAAAGTAAAGAATAAGACAGTTGTGCCCATTATCTAACATAATATAACTCCTACAATAACCGAGCTTGAGCTAAAATAATTGTCTAATATTATGCACCAATTAAAACAATTAATAAGCTTATAACACAAAGATGAAACAAGAAGAGAGATCAACATTAATTTGAGTGGAATGGAAATCAGTCAGAGAACAGTAACAGTTAGTAAACAATTTCGTCTTCACAGGCAGTAGTTATGTGATCAAATTCTTGTTTTGGAAGAATTCTCCTTGACTTCAAACAGTTTCCTCACGAAGTACACTTGTAGTGTTGCTGTTGCTGCTATGGCCAAAATTTGGATAATCGACCACCTGTAAAATAAACATCCTCCATGAATAAAAATATGCTTCAATGAAAACATTTAAATTTCTCACTCTATTCTATACCATGATTGGCAAATCAATCCATGAGCGACTGAAAATGGGGTAGCTCATTAAAAAACTAAAATAAAAGTGTTTGTTGTCAAAATAAACAACATTCATTTATTTGTCTATCATCTTATTTTTTTTCCCTTATATTTGGCACACAGGTAGACCATGACCTGGGGCAAAGGATACTTTTTATCCCGGTAGCATATTCCCGTAGGATAATTTACCCTTCACACGGGTGAAACTGTGGTATAAAGCTTATCAGTTTTAAGAAATCTTTTCATTTACATTTGAGGTGAAAGTTCATTAAACAGTTCATCAAATCATCAGTGACATGATTGTTTTATATCTCTTTAGATTACATTCCTTCCTTGTTGTTACATCACGGCTATATCAACCATTTTTATAATTAGTAAACAATGGCACTTGGAATCATGAATTCCATGCCATTACTAGTTTGCGTCTACCCAAGAATATATATACATATTATAATCTGCCTAGCCTTCACCGAACTATGCTCCGGTTGTGTTCCAGTCTGGCCAGATTCAGCTGAACTCCACTATTGAACCTTAACTATATTGTACATATTATTATCTTATCAATTTTGCCCTATATTGCAAGTGTTACTATCCAACATTATGAAACCTCTATCCCCACTTAAATTGATAAAAACTAATAAGGTGATTAGGGATTCCTCTATTTAGGGAGTGACCACACTTATCGACGCGGAATCACACGCATTTTCGCAAACCAAAACGAGGCGTATGACGTTTTATTGCATTGACATAAAGGTCTTTGTGACCCTAACAGTGGCGTAGCTAGTCCTAAAGAGGCCCTGTATCAAACTTTGTTGGGGGCCCTTTTAACCTGACTGCGGTGAAGGTCCATAGGAGGATTTTTGTAGTGAAACTTCTTAGGCGGTGATTCGACAATTGAATGAGAATTGAGAGTAAAATGTCAACGACGCGTCACGTTTAGACACATTTCGCTACATGAGAGAAAATAAAGATAGCGCTCTTTCTCTCTCTCTCTCTCTCTCTCACTACCTGTCCCTCTCTCTCACTACCTGTCTCTCTCTCTCTCTCTCACTACCTGTCTCTCTCTCTCTCTCTCACTACCTGTCTCTCTCTCTCTCTCTCTCTCTCTCTCTACCTCTCTCTCTCTCTCTCTCTCTACCTCTCTCTCTCTCTCTCTCTCTACCTCTCTCTCTCTCTCTCTCTACCTCTCTCTCTACCTCTCTCTCTCTCTCTCTCTACCTCTCTCTCTCTCTCTATTTTTGAAGAAGTCACACTTCCATCAAGTGTACGGTGCTGCACTCGCAATGTTTTGTTTTTACAAAATAAATAAAATAGCATACTGACTTCAAAGGTAAAGCTGTCATTGTGATCTTACTAGGGCATTGAAAGGACGAGCGAAGCAAGCTCAAAATTGAAGAAGCCACCAGGAATTTCTCAGTAGCAGCTCGGAGTCTGGATTTGTGCCTTGTTGAGTGCAATTATAGACTCGCCCCGTATTACATGGGACTTAAACATAACTGAACTTAACTAACGGGGGCCCCGTATCATTGATACGGCTGATACGGCGGTAGCTACGCCCGTTTTTTTTTTTTTTTTTGAGGAAGGGAAATCATCAAATGACTTCTCCCGCTCTGGGCAGAGCGAGAGGGTGTGTCAGACTTTTACTGACTAAAACCCACCCGTGTTCCTTCCGTTGCCTGTGTGCCGGGGCCGCGTTATCCCTTTCGGACAAACCCTCAGCCCCAGCAGGCATTGGTCTTTCGACCCTGTCGGTTGGTGTAGCTACGCCCCTGGACCCTAACTCCCTAATATTAATGAGTAGTTACAATACCTGAGCACATAGATATTGTTGTCTTGCAGCAAGTTGTAGTCTCTTGATTCCCGGGCCCTGGAGTGGTACTGGTACTGAAGAATGTCGTTGATGTTCCTCTCCACAAACTGGATAGAGGTCTGTAACAACAATGTGAATAAAATTGAGAATGCTGGTTAATCCTTTATTGGCGACTCTGTTAGTCTGAGGCTATAGTCACCTACCACCTACAACGAACCGAACCGAACCAACCCGATCCGAACCGTCCTAGTACTTAAGAAAATATTATATTATATAGAGAAGCTGTTTTTAATGTAAAAGTGGTCTATTTCACCAGTTCCTGATTAGTTACAGTTAGCTAACTTATAATTATAGCAAGTGATTACATACAAATTGTTTACCAATGATGTTTCTAAAATTAACTAGTGGATAGTGGTTATCGGGACATTTCAAAACAAGCCCTAAGCAATTCTAAGACAGTGGAATAGAATAGAAGTAATTTATATGTAAACACCTATTGCACAATATGATGTAGGTATCATTAACAATAGGTGTTAACACAGTTTACATGAATATTACTACAGTCTACAGGGTAAATATTACTACAGTCTACAGGGCAAATTCTATATTTTCTGTATAAAGTTCCTTAAGCTGTTATATAATATAATGTGTCCATATAACTTGTGGCATATGGTCCACAGTCCACACTAAACCTGAATATTAAACAACATATAGCTTTGAATTACATACATTTACATAAATTAAACATTATGAATGTTAAGATGTCTTAAAGATTGTACATGGTGAGAATTCTACTCTTGAACATGTATAAATGGGATTAGAATAATTTAACGGATATTGGACTGCAGACTAATTTAAATTATTTTCATTGCAATGTTTTGATAATATGAAATCAACAAATAAAAACTTACAGTAAAATTCTTTATATTCATGTCAAGTTCCTCCACTTCCTTGGCATACTTCTCCCACATATCGTATCTTATCACTGAGAGATACAAGTTGACTAGTTTTCCTGCAAATCTTGAGAACTGGTTATCAATGCACACAGCATAATATCCTCCTGAAGAGGTCTGGTCCGCGTACTCGGCACTCTGTCGCCACTCATATGGGTGCACTATCTGGCCGTTAGGATGCCGCACGGCGAAACCACACATGCCATCGCCGCCTTTCAACACCTGTTGGCAAAAAAGTTTGAAAACTATTTATGAATGAAATACACAAGCTAAAGCTCAGAAAATGCTTCATTATTATGGTTCCAACACGTTAGCATCATTATCTGAAATTGCTGCTTAGGTTTCGGTACAGAAAACCTAATTAATTACCTGATAGCTGGCGTAAAATGTAGCACCAGACGGGACATATTGATAGTAACAGTCTTCTTTGCCCGCGTCGATGTGTACTTTGTAGTCCATCGTCACCGCAGGCATGTTCTCGTACCAGGGCGCTGGCGACTGCGAGAAAACATCTCCAACAAGTGATAAAACTGTAAATATTAAAGTTAACACCGTAAACATATGCCACGTCCGTTGTGCCATTTTTGACTGAATTATTGGCAAACAAATTGACATTTCGATGACATGGATTTAAACAACTGTCAAAAAAGTGAATGGCTCCCGTTTAGAAATCGTGACGAGTCGTTGCGTTTTCAAGTGGCTTACCCAATCAGTTGCATAGTAACTTTTTACTGTGCGTTTGCACTGGTGAAACATTCACAACAAAACATGTTGAAATCTCTAGTTCCTGTCAAACATTTTAGGGAACATTAACAGAAAATAGAGATTTCATGGAAAACGAAAGAACGCCATTTTACGATCCTTATAACAAAAATATGTAAGAAATAAATGGTAAGTTTTTTGTGAAAATTTGAACCTAAATATGAATGAACTTCAACGGGTGAACGGAAACTACTCTGAGAAAAGCATGGAATTAGTAAGTACTGTTTACAAAAACAAAACCCTATCTTTACTGTCGTGATAATAGTTGTCAGCTGTGGCTGACACTGACAGCTAACCTATATCTCTGGCCCATGTTAATGAATTATTGAAACTTTCGCAGACGTTTTTTAAATGAAAACATTTTTAAAATCAGAAGTGTGAAAGTATAATGAAAGCTAGATATTTATCATTCTTCTCTTACATAGGGACGCCATTTAGGTTCGTTAGTTTGCTAGCAGTTTTCATTTATTTGCATGAACAATATCATTTATGAATTTCACTAAAGGACTATATTGCAGGTCTTCGGAGAAGATATGGCTTAAAGAAGGACGTAATCACCCAGATCCAGAAAGTGTGCAGGGTTTGATGGAACTAGCACTTCTACAACTCAGATCGCTGAACTACCCTAACCTTGTGCTTTCGAGCCGGTAAGTGCTCACAACTGCCTGGCATTGAACAAACGCAGGTTAACACCCCCAACTGATCTCTTTTGTGGTGCCTAACAGTCTACTGGTTCCGCTAAATTACTATCGTTAACAATATCACTTTTAAAATATATCGACGCTTGAAAGGCGAGATTGACTAAGCGACATAGGGCTAATTTTACAGGAGAACAGTTTAAAGTTTGACTTTTCAGAAAAAAAATCATATAAATTGTTGTAACCATCCCACAGGCGTAATTTTTACTATGTTGAAAATCTTATTTTATCATCTACATTGTGGTATATGCAACTATTCAAAAACACTATTATTTCAAAAGTTAAGTGTCGGTTATAAATTTTTACCAGAAAATAGAAACCGCAAAAATATACTAACCGACACGGGTCGTTATAAAAAAGTACAGTAAAAATATAATAAAGAGAAATTATATCGAATTGATATCAGAGCAAAATAACCTAACCAGAATCAAAAAGGTTGCGAAATAGAGGCAACATTGCTTAAACTTAATTTATAAAGTGTCATGTGTCTCAGTAAATTTAACATAAGTAACTCTTGTTGTAGAAACTTGGACTAAAAAAAAAACAGGAATGACAATTAAAATGCACTTATAAACTGTATTGAGCTTTATTCAGCCGTTATACTTATGAAATATAGCTAATAGATATCTAAGGCCGCTTGTAAAATTATTAAAGGTACTTCTTAATCAAATAAAACGAGAAATACAAATCAACAGGCACCAATTACTTATTATTAGTAGTAGAAATTGGTGCCTTAGTGTTGATTTGTATTTCTCGTTTAACCATAGTGGCAGTGCCATTGATTAAAAATATTTAAATGTCGGTACGTACTATTTTTAATCAACAGCACTGTCACTTTGGTTAATTACTTACTAGGAATATTGGAAATTCTTAGTTAACTTTTGTAATAATGAGATTACCAGATAAATCAATAATTAATCCACACTTAGGCATAAAACCCTTATTATGAATCTTATCCTATCAGTGGCACAATATTAATTCGCCTTGGACATCACTTACTAACAAAAATGGGCATTTCAAAGTTAGCATTTGGTATAACGAGATCACAAGTTTCATTATTAAGTCATAATAATTATCACAATCATTGAAATGTGTGAGTACACCACCACAACTAGTAATTCTAATGACTATTCGTACATTGCGATAATGTTTTTAATTTTAAATAAAAAATAAAATCGACTATATTAGGTATTAAAATCATGAAAAAAGTTAAACACCTTGAGTAAAATAAAACAGCAAATAAAAAACTTCTAAGAAAATCAACTTAAAAATTAATTCACAATATCTAGTTATTATCAGACATCTAGCTAAACCGTCTCAAACTCATAAGAGTTAGAGACGGTTTAGTTAGATGTACCGAAATGGATCTGCGACGGACCTGAAGTGTCATAATCAATCGGAGGTACCATGTTTTGTGAGACGGTTTTGTCACTCTGCGAGGTACCTAAATGGATCTGCGGAGGACCTGAAGCGTCATCATCAATCGGAGGTGAGTCCATGTTTCGTGAGGCAGTTCTATTAATTATTTTATCTAAAACTAGCTTCTGCCCGCGACATCGTCCGCGCTATGCAATGTAAAATGTGGTTTTCAAATCCGACTAGTAGTTCCGGAGATTACCCCTCTATACAAACTTACAAACAAACCAAATTTACCTCTTTATTATAGGTATTATTAGGCTAATCTAAATCATGTCATGTGAATTCGGCAATAGAAATACACAATCTGTGAAAACGTCAACTGTCTACCTATTACGGTTCATGAGATCACCCCGCTGACAAACAGATGAACGGACGAACGGACAGCTGAGGCTTAGTAATAGGGTTCCGTTTGGCACCCTTCGGGTACGGAACCCTTATAAAAATAGTAAATTTGTCAATGTGACCTTCCCGGATATCGAACCAGGAGCCTCGCGATTAGTAGGCAGACAACTAAGCCACTGCACCAACGAGGCCGTCGAATTTAAGGTTTTAATTATTCTACATTTTTAAAAAGATTATACTTACAGATTAGTTGAATTGTGATTGTATACAAATTTTCTTCTTTGGTCGCAGTACCTTATCGTTACGTTCAATCATAGAAATATAAATAGCAGGAGAAGTGGCATGGGGGCGTGTCTGTGTCCGCGCGTCCTGATCACAATGCTCATGCCTCAGGCAAAAGGCCGTCTCCGCCAACTAGTGCGCTTTCGAACGCGTTCGTGATAACATTTAAGAATACCGTGTTGTTCAGTGGTTTCTTGTAAAAATCTAAGCTAAACTAGAAACTTTATAAATCATAGAGCCACTTTTCATCAATCAGCACAAGTATTTTACTATATTTGTGTTGAAAATCATGAAAAACAACAAATCATGAAATATAACTGATATTCATAAACAATTCCTATAACTGAGTAGCCATGGACAGAGATAGAATAAGCAAGTAAATTGAAAAATATTAAAACCCCTAACAACGAATAAATAAAGTAATACACAGGCAGACAGAGGTTTCAACCTTATAACAGTCCTCGAGATATAGCGTCGGGGGTTAAAAATAACAACACGCACAATAAATTATGCTTATAAAATGTACTTAGGACACCAGATACATAGGTACCAACTGTAACTCTTCATTGGTCTTAATTCACGAATGTTTGAGAGCTTCTTCCAAAATACTATGTGCACGTTTTCTTCCATCCATTGTTCTGAAATATACTTCATGCTGTATTAAAATTGCAATAAGAAGATTAAAAAATCAGTATCAATTTCATACGCGCGGTCAACTTACAGTTTTCGTATTTATCATTTGAGGTAGGAGCGAGCGGGAGCAACAGCGTGTCTGCAGCGCGCGCGTACTATCGAAGCGACGTCCCGTCGTACTCTATAGTTCCTTTGTTACTTTGAAGCTAGCTTCACTGTATGCGCAAACGACAGTGCACGTGTCACCCGTAGGTGTAACCAACATTTTGTAAATGACTAAACACCTGTATGTGAGGCGCCTGTAGGATGTAACCAACATTTAATAATCGTATAAGTTCAAGTATAACTTGCCTAAACAGTAAAACGACAGTCGAAAACGGCAGGTAAAAATGTACTAACCGACAAGAGATGGAGTTTCTTAGATCGGTAATCTAAGCTGAACCAGGTTTATTTTTATTTTAAATGTCTTATTTTCTAACTAAACGCCATTTAGCAGAAAAATAAAATGAATTAAAATGACCTAGATGATAACTAAAAATCTTCGTTGTCAGGAAAAAATATACCATACGCATAAAAATATATTGCCATATACAAGAAAAATAAGCTAAATGGAGAAATTACGGTGCCAACCTAACGTAAAAATTTACCAAGGGCAAAAGTTGCATATTACGATTAGGACAACCACCATTTCTTAAAAAGAGGTCAAAAATTTCGTCGCTAAGTAAACAAAAAAAGTGAAAATTCGTAAAATCCAAAATGCTGAAGCTACATCAAAAGTCGTCGTAGAAAGACGTAAGTGCGACCAAGCGACGCAGAAAAATCAGGCGGTTCGAACTATGTATGTGTATATGAACTCAATATGGCCCAAAATGTCGCTAGGTCAATCTTGCCTTTCAAGCGGCGATATGCAAAATTTAAAACAAATACTTTCAGTTAAAAAAACGTTTTTACAAAAAATTTAACCAACGAAAAAAACTGAAAAGCGAAAAATTAAAAATTACCTTTTAGTGTAACTAAGCTCTTAAACTAATCAAAGTAACAAATTTTGAAGCGAAGCCCATCCAACAAATTAATTTCATAAAGCGTAAAATGGTAGCTTCATGAATCTTCGTTTAATGTTTGGCACCGCCTCAAAATTTGTTACTTAAATTAGGAGCTTAGTTACGCTAAAAGGTATTTTTTTTATTTTTCGGTTTTGTTTTTTTTTCGTTAGTTAAATTTTTGAGTTACCATTTAATTTAATTGTTTTCCTCAAGTAAGGAATTTCCTCATACAGCCTTTCGTCTCCATCAGACCCTCGATGACGGTCATACCCCAGCTAGGTCTAAAGTTCTCATCAAGGTGAATGAAATAAGCCCAAACAGTATGTAGCTGCTGCAAACTGCTGAGGAGCTCTCGCAACTGTCTTTCGTCTCCATCATCAGATCAACTCCAGGTCTTTATTATATGGTTGTGTCATCAGAACTTCAACATGTGTGCGAAATTACAACACAACCGGTTCGCAATTGAAAATTCATCAGGTGAAAAATCAATTAACCACAATTTTTTTACCCTTAGGGGTGGATTTTAGTTTTCAATTTTACATGGGACCAACTTCGAGGTATACCCACCCTCAATCAAATAAGAATCCTTCAAATCGGACTACTTAATAAAAAGTTATGCATGGTCATAAATAAAAAATATATTTAAAAAAAAACACGTGTCGACTTGAGAACCTCCTCCTTTTTTTTTCGTCGGTTAAAAAATTACTTCTTTAAATGTCTTGTTACAGTACAGATGGTGGAGTCCACGCACTGAATACAAGTGCTCACTTTGACTTGGAGAAGTACGGGTCCAACATATATGACCCTGATGGTGTTGCCTATAACTTGAACAAATTCTTCTACAAACACAATAATAGCATTTATGTTAAAAAGGTTATCAGAGTTGCAGACAACTTCAATGCTAGACATTTTGCTATTGGTAGGACATATTTATATAGGTAAGTATCATTATTTAATTTATTGCTTAGCTCAGGTAAGCACAGGCGATTGTTTCCCGCGGCGATATTTTTTCGTTCACTGGATTCTCAACGCTCTGCTTAGCGGCGAGAGTTGAAAATCCAATTGTGTGTTTTTTCAACTTGCTGAGATGAGAGTGCGTCCCAGTGTGTTAGATTCTCAACTCTCAACACTGAGAGTTGAAAATCCAGTGCGCGATAAAATCCCGCCGCTGTTTAAGAATTCCTTTACAATAAGCCATTCTATGACAAATCCTATGTTACTGGGATTGGTTTCCGCACTTAGTCCTTCATGTGGCCCATTGCATGTGCATTCTATGCAATTGGAGCCAGTATTTTATTTGGTGTGGCAGAGAGAGATAGCTGTGCAGGCGGGATAGCAACGGCCCTTTTGCCAACAGAACCTTTTGGCACTAGTCAACCGGCTTTGACACTCTACATGTCACCAAATGTGAAACAGCTGTTGCCTGTATCATAGTAATTTCAAATTAAACACAAACATAATATTCTCTGTATACATTTCAGATTGGCAGTGAAAAAGGATGACATAGTTTTTCCTGAGAAAACATCAATAGCTTCACACATACCTATAGAAGAGTGGAAGCGGTGTCATTTTGTAAGGTAAGTAATGTTAAGCATTCTTTACTAGAGTTGTCTTTCCAGAGGTTTGTAGTTTGATTTGAATACCCAAGTAATGAGCATCTGGGATGTAGCTTGACCTGGATGTTATGGGAAAATCTTGTTTGAGTTGAAATAATCCAAAATAACAATATTTTAAACCCTATTTTAGGATACCAGGCTTCGACATAGAAAAGTTCAAACAAGGTGCTAAGTACTTTGTTGGGTACCACGACTTCACGACATTCAAGCGTTTTGACAAGTTGAAACAGACCAAGCACAACAGACGAGAGGTGCAGTCCATTGAAGTGAGACCTGGGAAGCCACTCCTCACCAGCTACTCTATGCAACAAGACAGTATATTTGATTACTGGGATATTGTGATTAGAGGAAGAGGATTTGTACACAATCAGGTATTTACCTATCTATATTATATAAAAAAAATATTTAAAAAAAAAATGGAAGTGTATGTTTGTAAAGTCAATATAACAGCTTTTTACTAAATGCACATGAAATTATATAATATATAAATATGGTTCTTACGCAAAAAAAAACAATTTAAAAAATATTTTTCTGTCTATTTGTCTGTTTGTTCCGGCTACTCTGAAATGGCTGGACCGATTTTGACGAGACTTTCACTGTCAGATAGCTGATTTTATAAGGAGTAACTTACAATACAGCAAAATAGCTGTATTGCATGTCCTGGTAGTCTGCTTGCCTTTGTACTGGTAATAGTTTGTGGCGCAAACATCACCGCATTAGATTTAATTAAAAACGGTTGACTAATGACTTGCTCTTGTTGGCTTGTCCCTTAATCTACACTAATATTATAAAGAGAAAAGATTTGTATGTTTGTGTGTAATTAATTAACTAAAAAACTACTGGACCAAGTTAAAAAATTGTTTCACCATTAGTATGCTATATTATCAGTATCACTGAGCTGACTAACATAGGCATAGTAGGTTTATAAAGATATTTCACGCGGGCGAAGCCGCTGGCGGAATATTCGATAAACTTGCCGAATAATAAACAGCATTTGAAGAACATGTTAACAAAAAAAAAAACTACATACCAGTTACTATTTCCAGATTCGTCGCATGGTAGGAACACTAAACTCCGTAGCCACAGGTAAGCTCCCTCCAGAAGAAATAAAGTTGATGCTACAAGTGCCTTCGAAGCATACATGGCACAACAGCATCCAATCAGGACCACCCGACGGACTGTACCTGTGTGACGTGCACTACAAACCTGAGGACCTTGTCTACGATCCGGAGAAGACTGGAGAGGGAAGAGAGGAAGATAGTGATAGTGAATGCGACTGAGAGAGATGGAAGATTGACTTTGGGGGATAGTTGTGGCCAGTTGTAGACGATAAACATTGTAGTGTAAAGGTTTAAAGGAAAGCAGTACTAACATTAAACAAAGAGGGCCCAGTATACATTTTATAAACCTGCAGTCAGTCAATAGATGCAATTTTAATCTTTCATTTTTGTAATTAACTATTTTATTTAACATTATTTTTGCATTTAACATCACAGCCTTAAAATATTTAACAATGAGTTTCCTCAATGAACTAATGAAACAAAGAAATAAATTGAAAGTAACGGAAACTGTTGTTACAAATGTCGACGGACAGCGTTACGTCGAGAAAGAATCTATTATAACCGCTATAAGTCCGAACACTTACGGATTCGTCGTCGACACGAAACCCGATAATATTCCAGTATTAATAACTGAATATGTATACATAGGGTCACAAGATTGTACTGCGAGTAATGTTATAGAAGCTTATAACATTAAACATGTGCTAAGTTTAGGTATCAATGTTGAAGTTGCAGTCAACACTAAGTTTATAAACTGCTTAGATTTGCCTGAAACTAATATCAAAGAGATTTTATTAGATAGTTTACCTTTTATTCGAAAAGCTGTGGAATCCAAAGATAACTGTCTTATTCATTGCAATGCCGGCGTGTCACGGACGTCTATGGTCGCTATAGCCTATTTAATGCATTATGAGAGGATGCAGTTTCAGGAAGCTTTTGATTTATTGAAGTGTAGAAGACCGGCTATACAACCTAATGATGGGTTTAAGAAACAATTGAAAGTTATGAAGCCTGGAGAAATCATTTAGAATAGTGATATGCAATTTTAGACTTTACTGCTTAGGTAATAAGTGTTAACTGAATGATAAAATATAAGAAATGAAGTACCTATTGATGAAGATAGCACTGTAAATTTGGAATATATTTTTGAAACTGATCAACTCACTTCTTTAATTTCCATGGTTATATTCTTTTCCCTTTGATTTAAATCTTCCCTCTATACTCAAGTAAATCTTAAGTGTCGTACAAAAGATATCCAAAAAAGTAATTTTTCACTTTATATATGTTTTTGGGTAGTCGGTTCAATTTTGTAAAAAAAAAAAACAAATTCGATCACCACTACCTGCTATGTAATTATCAGTGACAGGAAGTCTTATTTTTAATATTAAAACATCATCCACATAGACTAAGCGGGAAAAATACGTATTAATTAAACTAACTCAAAAACCAACCAAAACCAAGGTAATAAAATAGAAAAGACAAACAGAACCTCTTCCCTTTTGGAAGTCGGTTAATAAAACAACACGACATACAAACAACTAATGTAATAACTAATAAATAGGGCAGTTTTAAGTACATGAGCCAAATCGAGTGTATAACATACGGCCCTACGAATGGAAGCCATGACACTTAAGTTACATGTTATTATTATTACTGTAGCACCAAGTTCATAAATTGTCCGAAGCACTTAAACTTAATCAACACGTTTCATATAAATATTTGTATGTACAATTGTTTATATTGGCTATAGAAGCTATTTTATTTGTTATTATCATTTATTTTGGCAACTGTATGGTCTCAAACTATACGCAGAGTTGTAGCACGTTACAAGCAGCATTTTCATTTATTTGTCGTTAAGATAGATGGACGAGTCACCAAAAAAATATTAGGTACTATCGAAAAACTTCATATCTGTTTGAAAAC
This sequence comes from Agrochola lota, assembly GCA_947364205.1. Classification (NCBI taxonomy): domain Eukaryota; kingdom Metazoa; phylum Arthropoda; class Insecta; order Lepidoptera; family Noctuidae; genus Agrochola; species Agrochola lota. The sequence continues at coordinate 19,462,197 of OX376228.1, forward strand.
AAAATCCCGTGAACACGATGACTATATCTGTTACCTCCCCATTTCTATAGCCGCCGAGCGCTGCAAGCAGAAATTGTCCTTATGGTGTATAGATATGAATTTCTTCGATGGTACGTCATTTGACTGAAATTCTAAGTTGTGATCAAATTACTTAATTTTTGAGCGAGTCATGGAGAGAGAGAGGTAGCCTAGTGGTAACGGCCGCGACTTGCGGTTTGAAACCAAGCAGGCACTTCGTCTAAATTATTTCATCACCACTGCTCTCAAAAAGGGGGAAGGAAAACATCGTGAGGAAACAGGCATGTCCTAGAACCAAAAATTCTAAGACATTTGACATCCACCAACCCGCACTGGGCCCGCGTGGCGGATTACAGCCCACTCCCTCTCACAGAGAGGAGGCCTGTCCCAGCAGTGGGAACGTTGAACGGATGATTGTGTCATGACGTTTCAAAGTTCAAAATTCGTCGCACTTAAAAGGCATTGTTTGTTGGCTGTCATAATGATGAGGAATATCGAACTAACGCGCGTTAATGTGCAAATGATTGACCATTATAGTACTTGTGACCGTACGAAAGCCGCCGTAACGTTCACAAATCTGAGTAAGAATGGACACTCGCTTAACAATACGTGTACCTATAACATTATGATGGTTACGAATTCTTATAATTAACTGGGCAGTACACATGAAGACATAAAGTGGAGATATATTACTAACTGTATTATATATAATCATATATCAAAGATTTCTCCTGTTTGCAGTTCATCATTTAAAGTAATACATTAAATATTTCATTTAAATTCGGTGGCGATTTCAGGTGTTTCTTCAATAAAATCTGATTCAATTAGATAACAATACAACATATTTACATCTAAATTATATTATAGTTCATAACTTTTATAATGGACGTTATTGTTTTAGTTAATATAAGTTATTATATAATTCTGAAGCACCTAGAAGCACAAGTGGGGGCCTAATACCGAACAATCACCGTTAGGCATTTTAGTACATCATACAATTCATGCCGTAAGTCCCCGTACCTATATTTCTAAGCGATCTCCGCACTAGACGGAACCGTCTCCGGCCAGTCGTGGTCCGGTCTGCGGCTAGTTGGCCGTTGCGACTAAGTGCGCGATTCCTATCGGTTTCTACAATGTGGAGACAACAATACGACAATAAATGAAAACACTAGCAATACTAAATGCATAAGAGTATTTTGGGACCATCAAATAAACCCGGAAATAAAAAAGGGATTTTTTCAAACAAATTAAATAGTAGTGATGGGCTATAGATTTTGCCAATTTTTGACTAGCTATAGTGACTTGGACAATATATTTGATTTCATTTTCGTATGCAGACTAAGAACGTCACTAGATATACGCAGTTTAATTTATTTTCGTCATGTCGTCTCCACCTTGTATGGTTTACGTGGTCGCTGCGACCACTGTTCGCGATCGTATCCGTCTAGTGCGCGAGATCCCTTAGCCTTTCGATTCAGGCCGGATTTTTCCTCAATAATGGGCCCCAATTTAAGCAAGCTCGTTATGTTACATAGCATAAAACATAGTACCTAATAAAGAAACAATTTGGTTTACCAATGAACACTTGACTTTTTGGTGATAGCGACCTCAGGTTAAGACAGTGACAGTTAACTAACGTTAATAAAAAGTAGACTTAACTAATAAGAATAACTATTCCAAATCATAATCAAATTGTGCTTTAGTAAAATGCTAGACGGCAAGTTAAGTACTGGTTCAGATTTAGAAACTAAAGTTATAATATTGTGGGTAAAGCGATCGATAATTGAGTTATTCCGTTAACCCATCCCAAAAAATCCACCTCAAGGTCAATTCGCGGAAACGCCAGTCTGAGAATCCACCCTAAGCCACAGAATTAGTACAGATGGGACACTCCGCAAAATCATAAAAATCGACTCTTGCTACGACACAATAAAGTGCAATTCAGGTCGCACAGCGTTAATTACCGACAGTTATATTCACCTAGAAGTTGCCTCTCTTTCTATTGCGTAACTCTTTATATCTTCTGACTATGTTACTCCCACTGAATTCGACAAGTCAAGCCCGCCGCATATCTACTGGTAGCTTCATATCTCAAATGCGGAGTGTCCCATCTGTATTCATCTGTGCCTAAGCCTATAAATTCCGCTTATTCAAATAGTGCGGTAACTGCCTAGGGTGAATTCTCGGACATACATTTCCGCGTATCCACCTTAGGGTGGATTTTTTGGGGTGATAAACGGAATAACCCGATAATTTAAATAATGTATTATTATTTCATTTATTTTCTTGTAACTTTCCCATTTGTAATTAGTCAACTTAAAACTACTTAGACTAATGTCATTCGCGTTACAACCATTTATAATGATTTTTGAGACCACAACAGTACATAATAATTTTATTATTATTTCGAAGCACTGAACAGGACGGGAATGTTAATTTTGAATCACAAATTCCAAACCAAACATAAAATTAATTGATTTGTATTCTAAACCCTCCCTACAATACATGGGCCTTGCTCCAGAAATCAAGACAAATCATCTGATTCTACAAAGTTTTTAACAAATGTCCAGAATCCATTTTATTGATTCTTTAGTATTGTATTAGTCTCTCACACATGCAGCAATAAGTAGCTATGACCATTGACCAGCTTTCAGTCTTCTAGCTTTATTCCTTCATAAAATCTCAATTTGTCAAAAAATCTTATAAATTATTCTGTATAATAAATGTTGAATAAAATTATTTACTAACATAAATTAGATAAGAAAACGAGTCTCACTCACATGTCAACATTTTCCAATATGCGTGTACGACTGTACGTGCACGGTAGTGCCACCGTTTTACGCCAAGTTCTTAATTTCAATTTCCGCAAAAAGTTTCAAATATCGACGCTGCGTAGGTAATTCTTGTATCTTTGAATCATTTTATAATAATCGGTGACCTTCTGCGCATCTTTTCGATCCTTCAAACGAAACGGACGAATTCTGTGTCCCGATTAACTCCTTAACTCAAATAAATAGTGCCTACATTACTAAATAACTTTGTTTCTTACTTCCGCTTGTTTCCTCAGAATATCTACTACTAAACAAAATTGTAAATGTCCATTGTACTCTTAGCGCAATAAAACAAACACTTATTATGTATAAGGCACTAAAATATTGTTGCTAATAAAATAATTGACTTAATAAAAACAATTTTCACTCGGTTATTTCATTGACCTTAAACTGATAAAGACAGGTCTAAGATTTACGTTCGCTCCATGTTGTCAAACCCCGGCAGCTGCATAGTGTATTATCTGCCTTAACTTCGCTTAAGAGCGGCCAACCCGTCATACTTTTCATACAAACGCTCGTACGTGATTATGGCGTTGTTAACACATCTCTCTTAGAATTTTTTAAAGTAATTTGTACCTTGTGCACTATATCTAGGTTTCTATGAAAGCAAAAAATAAATAAATCGAGAAACAAATTTAGTATAGGCCTCAAAAAATCTGCTTTTTTGCACAAATTTTACCCGAACTTCGGCCGGTCATAATATACCCATAATTGGTAAAAGTAAAGAAAACATCCGCATAGAAACCTCGCAAATGTAATGGAAATTCTAAATATCAAACTTTTTTTTCACAAACTTGTAAGGTTTACTCAAAAACACGTATTTCCTGATACAACTTTTTACACACAATTGTTCGTACAGTGTTATCGCGTTCTCGCTTGTTTGTTAGCAGTTCTCACTTGCGCTCGATGAAACAACAAGCTTTTCGACCATGTTCGCGTTGACGATAGACTGACCGGGAAGGGCCCTCTTAAGAAATTTTCTTCATACCCAACAAACTGCGACCTTTGTTGTGGTCATAAATTACATTTCAAAGCATAATATTTAAGTATACAAAAATCTATAAATAGGCCATAGAGCTTTACTCCATATGTGATTAAATCCTTTATGTCACATACCGCAAAAGCGATTGATAAACGCGTAATAAAAAAGAGACTACATCCTATATAAGTACATATCATGCATTACGTACAGCTAGCAAAACAATGTATACTTCTGTTAGAAACTGACTGTACATCTTGAAAGAGTTTTGTTACATACTGTACGCATTAGCAAACATTCGGTAATTTCATATAAATAAGGACGAATATAAAAAAGTCTTAAAACAACGTTCCTGTCATTCCCGATTTTGAAAGGAATGTGGTTAAATAATCTAAAACTTATTATATACTTTGTGAGCATTTTCAATTATCTACATGACTGTATCGTCACAACAACCATAATTACGTGCTTAATTATATTGACTTAGCCCACGTTCGAACAGATGTAAAAATATCGCGGCTGTATTTTATCACGCACCGGATTCTCAACTCTCGGTATTCAGCCGAGCGTTGAGAATCCAACAGACTGGGTCCCAACGCGTCGAAAAGACACACTGTTGGATTTTCAACTCCCGGCGCTAAGCAGATCGTTGAAAATCCAGTGTGCGAAAAAAAATCGCTCGTAAGATCCTGGGCTTACCCCGCGTCCTTATCAAAAGTGACCGTCGCGGGAATACGGATCGTCGCTTTCATGTCACTTTTTGTTTGTGACCACGAGTTCACGAACAAAAAGTGACATATGAACGCCGAACGCGAAGTTCACTTTTGGTTAGGACGCGGCCTTAGCCAGACCGGGTACTGAGCAGATTGTTGCACGTTCGCACAACAGTCTGCCCAATACTGAATAATGACGTACATACGCGACTTGATTGATCGCGCGAGTATGTCATATAATATAACATATGAAAGAGCGCGATGTTCACTTTCGATTAAGTTGCGACCCGTGGCGTTATCCAATTAGAAATATCGATAATTAAGCCCAATGTATAATATAACCGGTCTTCATTAGATTTTACTCAATTTCTTACATAACATAAGATCACTGAATCATTATGCATTTCAAATCTTACTTAATACAGGTAGCTTAAATAATTCTGCTGACCATATTCAATATTGTTATAGAGTAATATGTATACAAATGCACGTTTCAATACAAGTCTTATTTTCAGTCACATTTTATATGTATATATGTCAGTATATGGCTGTTGCTATATTTATTGAACACTTATATAGTCGTGATATTTAATCATATAGGCTGAAAGTAAATAGTTAGAATTTACTTTACTTACAGTTCGCGTCAAATAAGTTTTCCGCTCTGAAGTTTAGGTTGCGCATGCGTGCTGGGATGCGAGCTATTGTTTTTTAAGTAAGATTGACTACTGCGCAGCCGTTCGTGGCCTAATTCAGAACGGCAAAGTTATTTGACGCGAACTGTAGCGTTAAATCAAGATAACTGTTCGGCCGTTACTCAAATAATGCAAAGCACAAAGCTTATTTTAGAAAAAAGATGGCAAACTTTTTTTATATACCTGTTTCTCAGATTATTATGATTTAGAAACATTCCGTGGTCTTTTACAACTTCAAACTCAGAAATAAATATGTATTTCGTGGATAGAACAACTAAGTAAGTATAACACAAGCCCCGTATTCAATACAAAAGTTTCATAATATTTCGAGTCACTATAAACATGTTTCACAAATTATATTGCTTGCAATGTTGCTAACTTTTGTTCACCATGTTGCGTTACATGAACGCTTGTCAATCATTCCAATTTATATCTTATGCCAATGACATAAGAGTGACATGACGTATGACCATGAATTATATTATTTATAACGATGAATACGAGGTTTTATATTACCTAGAGACTCCTAGAAGCTCTTGAGCGTGAGTCCCCTAGCTGGCAAACTATTCGCCTTGGCTGGCGCATCTCTTGCTTGCGAATGGGCCACAGCAATGCTTAGACACTGCACCCATTCTTCAGCATTCTTGCCATCTTTAGGCTTCAGGATGAGAGTCTGGTCTCCTGTAAAGATCTCGAACGCTTTAGGAATGTTGCGCGCGCCTCGGGAGACTTTTACTGAGCGAATCTGGTTGATGTCGATGCTTTCGCCCCCGCTCTGAAAGGAAATGAGCTTGTTGAGTTGCTGGTCACAGAGTGGAAAGGTCACACAATTACAATAGTCACGGTGAGTGTCTGGAACAGTGACACTAGCAGCAAGTGGACACGTTTGTACAGCTATAGGTGAGTGAGTACTCACAGATCCCTTGCAGGACAGGTGTGCTCCGGACAACGTGAAATATCTCGTCCGCCAGCGTCGGAACAGCCTCCAGCGTCCCTTCTTCTCCTTGAGCTGACCCTCGATGACGGGCACGCCGTCGGCGGCTAGGAAGCCTACTGCGCGTTCAGGGTGAGTGCAGAGGAAGCAGCCCCATGTCGCCTAAATGGATAAATAAATATTTTATTTTGGAGTGAATTAGAAGATTCTGTGTGTTTAAAGCTCGCTGCCTACTGCGCGTTTAGAGGCGAGGCGACCAGGTGTAAGGTGCTGTGTCCGTGAGGACGGCACAGTTTCGAGAGGCGCGACTTGTGAAAATTGCCAAAAAAAAATCGTTTCTTGACCCTGTGTATTTACAAGGACAAAAAAATATAGCTTCACTAGCTTTCGCCCGCGGCTTTGACCGCGTGGAGGTCGGAAATTATCCCCAGGGAACCTACTACCGGGATAAAAAAGTATCCAAATGTTAATCCAGGTTATAAACTACCATTGTGCCAAATTTCATTCAAATCTGTTCAGGCATTTTTGCGTGATTGATTAACAAACACACAAACATACATACCAAGTTTCACATTTAGAATATAAGTAGGATAGTAGGATTAAAATGGTACACACCTGTGTGGGCGGTAGAGCGGCGCCATCGGTCCGTCGCGCGACCACCTCGAACACATCGAAGAAACCGGCAGCACGCAGCTCGTTCAATAACATCTCTTGTTCCTAAGTGGAATATGATTCAAATTAGTGTGAAATATTACGTTTTGGCTCGAGGCACCTTACTTTTTGAAATAAGGACTTGTAAGTAATCGTCGGTAAAAAATAAAAAGCTTCTTTTCTCTAGCTTCAATTATAGGGAGCAGTGAAAAATGACCCATTTTGGAGACGGTGTTCTATTAGCACGATTTTCGTACGTGTAAAGTTGCCGTGTTCGTATAGAAATGATCTGTCCGATAAGTGAACTGGAACACATCCGGAGGTGGTGAAATACATAAGACTACTAGCAACATAACCCTTCCTTTTGGTATTACCGAAGATTCCTTGGGAACATACCTTAATCCCAGGGAAGGCGCCGGTCACGAGCGTGAGGAAGGTCTTGTTCTCACACTTGAGGATGTCCCAGCAGTGCTTCAGCGACGCCACGGTAGGGTCGCGCGAGGACAGGGCCGCGTCGTGCCGGGCTTGTAGCGCTATGGTCATAGTATATAAGTTATCGTACAACTAAGTTGTAACACGTCATAAACAACCATTCGTTTTAACTTTAAGGGCACTCACGAGCAGTAATATATATACACTTAGCAATTTTTTTAAGTGATTTATTTTGCTCCTACTGTGTTGATTGTAATTTTATGTTGTTACGATCATAGTATTTTGGAACCAACACTAATATGAAATTGGTCTTTTTTCAAAGTTTTAGTCGTTATTCCATGAGAAAATCGCTTTTGAACTTTGCTAAGGGGATACATATTAACGCTCATGACTGGACGTCACCAAGTCATAAGCAAACATGTTTATACCAAGCAAAATTCAAAAGCGATTGTTTCCTATAGTATTGATTGAGACTGTATGGTGTTAGGAATATAGTACTTTGAACACATCGTAATCAGTCTATTATGTTCCCACTGTTGGGACACAGGCCTCGTCTCTGTGAGAGGAAGTGGGCCGTAATCCACCACGATGTCTTGTACCAACGTTGTAATCGTTATTTCACGAGAAAATCTCTTTACAGTTGTCTCCATAATGACGCACGCGACTGAACAATGGCGATGAGATCGCCATTGTTCGCTAATAGCCATGGATACCAGACAACCTTTGGATGATAAATACGACAATAATGAAATAACTGTGCTATAATTGAAATACCTAGAAACATGAGGTGTATCCACACGCGGGGCGCGCGCGTGCGCATGCTGAACAGGGCGCGCGCGTACAGGCAGTGCGCGCCGCGCCGTCCGCACGCGAACTGCAGGCGGGCCAGCTTCTTGGAGCGACGCTCTGGGAGACAAGGGTTCTTAGTAATTGGTGTCGTTATTAAACATCAACAAATACTAAAAGCAAGGGAAGAAATTTGTATGAAAACTTTAACTTCAAGCATGTACAAAATATACCCCGATTTAATAAGTTACAGGAATCAGGCGTGTATCTTTAGACAGAGAGTGACATACAGGAATGAGTGACATATACTCACCGAATTCCTAAAAGTCATTTGCCATATTCACAACCGGATAATGCAATTTTCTTGTTTAGTCATCCAAAAATGTAAGCTAATAATTTGTCAATACAACAATTTTCATACCAGACTCCTCAAAACAATATTTCTCAAAAAAAACTCAATTCCAAATATAAATTCAAGTACTCACCCTCAATAGTACACTTGGCAGGCGGCGGCAACCTCAGTGAGACGTTATCCATGTACGCCTTAATCTTGTCCAGGTGCTTCTCGCAGAAGTGTTGCACGGTGTCACGCATCGGATACGGCTCGAACACGCTGATCCGATGGTTGGACGACGTGTTATTATTACCGTTATTCGTATTAATCATGGTAACACTCGTATTATTAGCACGTCTTGATGTAACAGTCACTGGTCCAGATATAGATATCGGGTTGGTCGGACTGACGGATATCGGTCCGGAGCCTGGCGTGTTGGATGTCACGACCGATACGGTGCCTAGTGCGGTGTTGGAGTGTTGGATGGACACGGCTGACGTGATCGGCGTGAGGCCGTCCGCTGACTTGCCGGAGGTGAGCGGGTTGACGGATATGGATTGTGTTGCTAGAGGCGGGCCGGATATTATCGTTTGGTTGTTCTGGAATAAAGATCAAATTATTTTATTGTACCTTTTTTATTATTGACTAGATGCCCCGGCAAACATCTTACCGCGTGGCAATGCCCGTACAAAATTTATATTTTTCACGATATGATAAGCGATGAAGTAGTTAAACCCACCAGATTTCGAATATCATTGAAATAAGCTTAAAGACAGAGGTCGGTTCATTAATCTAACTCAAAATTAAAACTTGGCAACGCTGAAAAATTTGAAAAAAAAAATGGACAATATGGATGTCATTTTCATAGTTTTCGGGCGTGCTGATGCCGAAATCAAAATCCAAGAAGGCGATTATTATCAGATGAATTGGTTTGCATCATAAAAATCCAAGAAGGCTGAAAGTCTTTAATGTTTAATGGGGGGCTTACTTACGGTGCAAGTGTTAGCTCCAATAAGTATGTTGTGATGATGATGGGACCGCGGCGTGGGTCGCAGCCCTCGGGGAGGAGACACGCTGGTCACGGTGATGGCACCGCTGGACTTGCCTACGACGCCGCTCGATGACGATGATGGCTTGCTGTTTGATACTGTGCAAGACGTGTACAATCAAAAATAATATCGTGCAAAAATACTTAAATTTTAATCATATTTTCAATGTGTCCTGAATTACTGTGAAAAAAGCAGTGTATTTCATGATAATTACGTGCAAAATTATTTTAATCATGTGTTCCTATAATTCGAAAATCGCTTCCTATGGAGAAGAACCTGTATATTCTTTATGAATTGTTTACCTGTATTAGTGGTCCCATTCGGTGGCGTGTTGATTTGCTGGGAGGAAGACAACCGCGTCATACTTTTGTGTAGACCACCGACTGAACCACCTGGGAAAATAGAAAACATTTGTTACATATCTACAATTAGTGTAAATGGTAAGAAAGCACTGGTTAATCTGTCCAGCCATTCTATGATTTACCTACTGTAGTTTGAATTCTATAGGTCGCATTCTAGAACTGTTTCTCTGGACCTGTAGCACAATAATTTTCAGGGCATTTTAAGTGCAAGGTAAGCCAAGTTGAAAGTAGTAGTTGCACTTGCATTATCCATGGTTTACAATCGCTTGACATTTCGCATGACACTCACTTTTTGACAAATATCGGAAGAGTAGACAAAAATGACGTTCCGTGTAGACAGTACGACGGCAGCAAAGTAGAAAGAGTCAACTGCACTTTTTACGAAATTCACTCTGACATAATTCGACTCAGAATTCTTTGTTTTGTCATATGACTTTTTCTGTTTGATTCTCTATTTTTACTTATATAAAGACAACTACAACAATTATTCTTAAAATGACGAAGTTCCGTGTTTTGGAACAAAACATATTATAGTAATATTGGCCTTAACCATTTCCTTGGTAATGCCCTATTAACTAAATGATGTAAAATAGGAGAAGATAGCTTTGTTCTTCTATTAATTATCACAATTTTACATTCAAAACGTTCTTCTATAAAATCATGATTTTAAGATTTTGTAGATAACCGTATGTACTTTGCGGCCGTCGAGTAGAATGTTTCAAAGAGGGATTCCAAAATCAAATTGTCTTCACTACTTTGGACAACTGTCAGTTCGCAGTGTGATTTTGACAGTTTGGGATAGAAAATTTCTTCTGAAATAGTCTACGTATAAAAGGACCTAGACAAAGATTGTTCGAAACGTAAGACAAAATGACAGATTGTAGATAGATTTCTACGGTGCGATGTCAAAAATGGAGAAACGAAATGTCAGTTTGTATAGAAAGAGCTAAGTCTATTCTTCTTAGAAATAGAAAGCGTCATGCTACGCGTGCAGTAGACAATGTCTCACCTGCCACATTGAGCCGCGTCATACTGCGGTGCGGCGCGGGCCCGGGGTGCAGGCGGCCCGTACTGCACAGTAGATAATGTCTCACCTGCCACATTGAGCCGCGTCATACTGCGGTGCGGCGCGGGCCCGGGGTGCAGGCGGCCCGTACTGCACAGTAGATAATGTCTCACCTGCCACATTGAGCCGCGTCATACTGCGGTGCGGCGCGGGCCCGGGGTGCAGGCGGCCCGTACTGCACAGTAGATAATGTCTCACCTGCCACATTGAGCCGCGTCATACTGCGGTGCGGCGCGGGCCCGGGGTGCAGGCGGCCCGTACTGCACAGTAGATAATGTCTCACCTGCCACATTGAGCCGCGTCATACTGCGGTGCGGCGCGGGCCCGGGGTGCAGGCGGCCCGTACTGCACAGTAGATAATGTCTCACCTGCCACATTGAGCCGCGTCATACTGCGGTGCGGCGCGGGCCCGGGGTGCAGGCGGCCCGTACTGCACAGTAGATAATGTCTCACCTGCCACATTGAGCCGCGTCATACTGCGGTGCGGCGCGGGCCCGGGGTGCAGGCGGCCCGTACTGCACAGTAGATAATGTCTCACCTGCCACATTGAGCCGCGTCATACTGCGGTGCGGCGCGGGCCCGGGGTGCAGGCGGCCCGTACTGCACAGTAGATAATGTCTCACCTGCCACATTGAGCCGCGTCATACTGCGGTGCGGCGCGGGCCCGGGGTGCAGGCGGCCCGTACTGCACAGTAGATAATGTCTCACCTGCCACATTGAGCCGCGTCATACTGCGGTGCGGCGCGGGCCCGGGGTGCAGGCGGCCCGTACTGCGCGAGTCGCCCAGCTTGGCGCGCCGCGCGTAGCCGCCCGGGGCCGCGCTCGTGCTACTGCCTGTGCGTGCGTGCAACATGACCAAGTAGGTAAGGAAGGTCGGCAACATAGTGCGAGCGAAAAGGCACACACACACATATTGAAATTAATTAATTTAACTTACACATAGTTCATAAGTAGAGACCGGATTATATGCAACTTATAATGGTCGAAATATGTAACAAAATCACCAATAAGTGCCAAAATATACAAATTAAAAATAATATTTTTCTGCAGAAATAATAAACTATGCCAAATCTCTTAAAGAAAGAAAAAGAAAGAAAGAAAAATTGTTTTTTTTTGCACAAACAAAACGCACATATAAAGGCAAAAAAGACATAAAATACACACATACAAAAGTAGCCAAAGGCCTTGTATTCAACCAAAAGATAAAATTTTAAAAATAAAAACAATGTTGCCCGTTATTTAAATGTTGTTGTTTTACTACATTTTAACGAGTTATTACAATTTTTGTTCTTGAAAATGTATTAATGCTTGGGAAGATTGTTTGGATTTTATTTTGTATTGTTTATAATAGGTAATCATGTGAGTACATTTTTGTATTTTTGTACTTAAATATAGTGAAAATTATAAAAAACATGCTCAAATATAAAAGATCAATAGGTTTAATAAATTGAACTGATTTTTTTTCCTAAATAAGCAAACATGCATTTGCATAAAATCCAGTCTCTATTCATACAAGTAACATGGAATGACATTCTAGCAAACAGAATATATAACTCGCAAGTAATGCCCACGAACCTGCAGTACCGGGCGCGCCGCCCAGGCGCACGATGGTGACGCCGGCGGACGTGCGGTTCACTTCGCTCTGGCTCGAGCCGGATTTTGGGCGGTTGCTGATGTAGATGAAAGACAAAAAAAAATGGCGTTTAATATGAAAATTATTTATTCATAAATCGAGTTAAAGACGCAAACACATTATTTAAGTACAATAACAAAGGTATACAACTACTCGACAGTCATACGCTTATCTCAAAATACTCCAGACATATTGACAAGATCTTCTTCCATTCATCCGCGAACACATCACAGTCAGACTTAGCGTCCAAGAGAGCATTGAGCGGAAAGAGTGTGCGACGGACAGGAGACTGGGCTCGAGCGACCGACGCAATGGCTCGACTCCGAGGCACGGCGAACAATCTGTGCCTCCTGTTACGGTCTTAGTTTACTGGAGCAAAAAGATGGGACAGTTCGTCATGCAGTTCAGGAGCATCTGTTTTTCCGTTAAGGATCTTACACATAACCTCGAGAGAATTGTACTCTAAACAGCCTAAAATAAAGTTCGAAGGGTACATAAACGGATTAAAGAAATAAAATATAGAAAGAAAAATATTTTATTTGGGACACGCAGAAATACAAACGGTAAATTATAATAAAAAAATATAAAAAAACATAAAAAGAGCATTTAAAAACTAACAGTATAATAAAGACTTGTGCGAGGCCAAAAAGGCTCCTATCTCAGCATAATGCGGCATTATGCTACAAGTCATGTGCCCAATGGCACTCCCATCGGAAAAATTACGAACATTCATACAAACTTTCATCCCCTATTGACATTGAACATACGGGACGAATTTTCAAAAATCCTTTCTTGCTGCTCACCTTCGTTCTAGACACAGCGGTTTAGGCTGTGCGTTGTATGTCAGTGAATTTAAGATTAAATTGATTTCAATATTTACTTTCGTCATTCTGCAGCTCTATTGATCCAGATGATATGATTAACGCTAATATAAAATACATATAGCTAGCTAATATAAATATATAGCATATAGAAAATCTAAGCTGAGATTTCCCTTATACAAACACAGTCAAGACTGGTCGTGACACCGCGTTACCTGGTGTTAGCCCTGACGGCTGTGAGCAGCTTGTCCGTGAAGAGCGCGGGGAAGGCGCTGCACAGCGACGTGGCGTCGCGCAGGAGCGCGGCCTGCTGCGCGCGCTCCGCACTCGACAGGCGCTCCAGGACGAAGTTCAACGCTTCTTGGGCACGCTCCTGTTGAATGTAATGTGTTTCATTGTGATGGTATTGGACGTGAAATATAAAGCGCATTTTTTTGGGTTTCGTTAGTTAATTTATTTATTTATTGATAGGAGAACCAACAGCTATAACAAATGGATAACAGTTGTATATGAAACATACAGCCAATTTAACAAGGAACTCTTATCATTTCGCTATGGTCGTCCGCGGTCTTACCGTGTCTTAGGTTAGTACTAGAAAGCTGTAATTTGGCATGGGTTTAACCATTAATAAAAATAAATAAATAATAAATTAATTAATCACGCCGGAAAAGTGTATAGCTAAGTAGGCTCTAAAACGAGTAATAATCGACCAACTTACATTTACAGTTGAAAAAAAATGTTCTTCCATACATTCCGTATGGGAGAACATGTTTTTAAACTACAATGTTAAGTTTGTTCTTGGGATAAATTCATCCCACCTACGGAACCCTTCATTGTGCGTGGTCCGACACGCACTTGGCCGGTTTTTTATTAATTGGCTATACTTCACAGACTCATAGCGAGCCGTGCTCTACTACTAGTGTCACGCGGGGCGAGGGTCGCTACACTGTGCCATACATACCCTGCCAGTATACCCCAGCTGCGTGAGTATGTTAGCGACGAGCGTGACGGCGTGCGGCGTGGCGTGCGGCGGCCGGGCGGCGCGCTTCACTAGCGAGCCGTGCTCTACTACTAGTGTCACGCGGGGCGAGGGTCGCTACACTGTGCCATACATACCCTGCCAGTATACCCCAGCTGCGTGAGTATGTTAGCGACGAGCGTGACGGCGTGCGGCGTGGCGTGCGGCGGCCGGGCGGCGCGCTTCACTAGCGAGCCGTGCTCTACTACTAGTGTCACGCGGGGCGAGGGTCGCTACACTGTGCCATACATACCCTGCCAGTATACCCCAGCTGCGTGAGTATGTTAGCGACGAGCGTGACGGCGTGCGGCGTGGCGTGCGGCGGCCGGGCGGCGCGCTTCACTAGCGAGCCGTGCTCTACTACTAGTGTCACGCGGGGCGAGGGTCGCTACACTGTGCCATACATACCCTGCCAGTATACCCCAGCTGCGTGAGTATGTTAGCGACGAGCGTGACGGCGTGCGGCGTGGCGTGCGGCGGCCGGGCGGCGCGCTTCACTAGCGAGCCGTGCTCTACTACTAGTGTCACGCGGCTTCGGCTAAGACACGCTATCACCTGCAGAACATAATACTTACTTTAACTAAGGACTTAAAAGGGATAACCACTTATAAAAATTAAAGTTAATCAATACAAGTTTTTTTTCTCTCTTACATAATTTTTTTTTTTAAACACAATAAATTTACAGTAACTAACCTGCAGTATATCCACACACATGCACCCCGGATCATTTTGATTAGCAGTATTCGGACACAGGTACGACAGTAACTGCGGCACACATGTCTTCAGTGCATCAGGCTTGCGAGCCGCGATGTGCTCGAACAGTGCGAATAGGGAGCTCTTTTCTACGGGTTCTGCGTGGGGCAGAAGTGATACGAGCGCTGGGGCGTGCCCCTCAAGAGGTTCCGGAGATACCTCGTAAAGGTTGGTCAGGATCCGGCAAAGAGGGTAGTTACCTGGATTTATATCAAGTATTAGACTCCAACATAGTTAACACAACCACAAGTTTATGTGGATTTCTTGGGTTAACAAGCTGAAAAAACTACTTTAGCACCTGCTCATTACTTGGTATTAATGTAAGTTCATTCCATCCATACATGCTATTAATTGTAATATGCTATGTTTTATCCGATGAGGCTGGCTGCAAATCAGATGATTAAGCCTCAAAATAAAAACAAGTAAAAGAAGTTCAATGCAACGATTTTTTAACCAACTTAAAAGATGTGGTTTCTTGCTTATAATCTTTGAAATGCCATGCAACCTGCATGGCATAATGGTTAAGAAACATCTCTAAATTTTTGTAGTTTACTCTTTCAATGAACTCTCATACATTATTTATTTCAATCCACCAACCTGACATAATAGAATCCATGATAGTCTGCACATGCGGCTTCAACAGTACCGCGTGATGCACAGCAGCCAGTGACAGGTACCGCGCCATGTGTCGCGATATCTCGCGGTTGCCTTTGTGCAGGAACTGCACCGCGACCGGTAGGAACAGCTCCATCACGCTCTTGTTGGCGTAGTTCTCCTTGTCAGATTGGAGCGGGAATGATACCTGGATTTTTAAAATGTGGAATCATTGGAAATGCCTAGTAAAATAGATGAAAACGTTCACTGAAATGCCAATGCCATGTGTGCCTTTTAGTCTGGGCTAAATAAATGTTTTTTTTTTTTCTTTCTTCCTAATGCTGTAATCTACTTAATAAATTAAATTATTCACTGACATACAATGCACAGCCCGAACTGTTGAGTACTAGAAGCATGAAATTTTGCACAACTGTTCCTTAAACGGGTGTCTCAAACGTAGTGGTCCAAAGGCAAATAGGGTAAAGCGGAGGTGGCCCACCTAACATTTAAAAATTTTATAGTTTGGATATTCCCAACAATTCAGAAAATTCCGCTAATTCAATAGTTTTCAAGAAATTTTACACTTTCACTTGGATTTTGAAATGACAACACAAGATGTGAAAGCCTACGCAGGTCAACAGCTAAAGTAAAAAAAAAAAACGGCCAAGTGCGTGTCGAACCACGCACAATGAAGGGTTCCATGTTTTTGCAACCGCAAATGTAAGTTGGTCGATTATTACTCGTTAACTTGTAAAGCCTATTTAGCTGTGATAGTTTTTCCTGTTTTCCTTTTAATTTCGTTATACAGGGTGTTAAAGAAATTGCGTGCCATAGCTTAGGGGTAGGTTTAGTATCGATATAGCAACACAGGAAAAGAAAATACTAAAAAAAATAACAAAAAAGTATATTGCAAGATCAACCTAATTTAGTTCTTACTAACGTTATCCAAGTGTTCGGGCGTAGGTATTTCATTGCGTTCGATAGTAGGTAGGTAACTCTAGGAATTTATTAATTAGCATTTAAACAAAATAAAAACTTATTTTAAGCAATTTTTTTATCAATTCTATTGCTATTTAATTAGTAGGTACTACATTGGGTTCATCTTATGATAATTTTGTTTTTTTTTTTACTTTTAACAAGGTATTTTATTTTTATTTTTACGGGTTCCTTTATCGACTCTGAACTCACTCTGAAGCTATGGCACGCAAATTCTTTAACACCCTGTATATACTACAGCCGGGATTTTTTTCACTTACCCAAAACAAACCATTTAGCTGGAGGGGGACACACTTGACTCTAACAAAAATTTGAACTTTAAAGCTTAATATTTAGCAAACGGATACTTGAATCCAAAAATGGACGACCTTTCCAAAGGTAACTTTCCACTTTCCTTTCTTTCCACACCATGGGACAGATGAGAAAAAAAAACATCCCCAAAAAGCGAGAATTTGTCACTCTCTTGGAAGAAATTGCCCATCTTTGATTAGCTGTATCTTCACAACCAATTGACGTAGAGTGCTTGGGTTGGCCAACCCCTTAGCTTACCTCTTAGCTTGTTTCACAAAAATATGTAACAAAGATACCTAAAAACGCGTCCATAAGGTATATTTTTCAAAAAAACTGAAACAAGTTCTAGAATTTCGCAGTTTTTCGAGCACCATGGGAGTAGCACAAGGTTTTCAGGGTTGTAAACTTGGATTTAAACTACTCTCAGGGGACCTAACAACATATAAAAGAATCGTAGTTACATGCGAGTATGCGATGTTTGATGTTGTTATTGACTCAGCTAGGATTATTCGACCTTGTTATGAAACCCTTTTTTTTTAGTTTCTCATCAAGCTGTCTTTATGAAATTTTCCCAGTCTAACTATCAATAATTAAGGTACTTTTTAAAACTATGTGCACATACTAGGTAGTATTTTTTTTTTATCTGGGCTTAGAAAGTTTCGCTAAAGTTTAATAAAAAGTTAGAAAAGACAAGTAAAAATAAAATCTAGAGCATTGCAGAGCCACACTCAACGTAAAAATGAAGCAGATTTGAATTCACTGCTTCGAAAATTTTGTTCACAGCGTCGAAAAATCAAAGTGAAAGTGTAAAATTTTATGAAAATTATTAGTTAAACGAAATTTTCATAACTGTTGAGAATATCCCAACTTTTTTTTTTTTAATGATTTGTGGCCATCTCCTCTACCCCATTTACTTTTGGACCATTACGTTTGAGACACACTGTATAACAAAAATGTACTAAGGAAGGATTTTTGAAAATGTATCCCCAATAAAGGTTAAATGGGGGATAAAAGTTTGTATGAAAGTTCATCATTTTTGGTGTATGAAATAATAATAGCTTACTAGAAACATATTCTTCGCCATAATATTCATATATGTCGCAGATGGAATGTCGAATCCGCTAGCTGTTTTACAAAACAGCTCAGTTATGTGGATTGCCATTGCGTTACGTTTAAC
This sequence comes from Agrochola lota, assembly GCA_947364205.1. Lineage (NCBI taxonomy): Eukaryota > Metazoa > Arthropoda > Insecta > Lepidoptera > Noctuidae > Agrochola > Agrochola lota. Next base: position 19,480,327 of record OX376228.1, read on the forward strand.
AAAACTGTTACCCACGTTTAGACGTAATGCAGAATGGCTTATCTGCAGTCACAATAAGCGTTCGTGGCTTCTAGTGCCGAATAGGTCGCAGTAAGTAAGCTAGGACACCCTGACCAATTTGTTAAGGTCAGGTTAGAACTGTAAACAACCGCTCGCCTAAGTAGCGCTCACCGGAGCGCTACTTCCAAGTTGGTTGCAGTTACTTGGCTATTTAGTATTTTTGAAAACTCTAACTTTATGTTGAAATTGTCCTTAAAATTGCTGTTTTCACTATAGTTAGGTTCAAACGGTCGATAAAATTTAGAACTAAAATCTACAATCTGATGAATCATTTCACACTTGTTGTATGCAATTCTGCATGTTAAAGTTCAGTAATTATGGAAAATCACTAATTGCTACTATTTTACATAACAGAGCTCTTTTTTAAAACACTGGATTCGACAAGCCATCTGTGACATATACAACATGTAAATTGAATTACAGTTTATTTTTTTGTTATTTGTCATACTTTTCTCATAATCTGTTGATGCATTCGACATTCTCATAATCAAATCGCATGTGGCAAAACAACTAATTTAAATCTAAAAGTATAATTTCATACATGAATATACATATATTAATAATAACAGAATAAATACATCTCATGTATTTTAAATAGTATATCTTACCAAAACAATGCATGCTATAATGTCTGAAGCAATCTTAGCATGAGGTGGATCATCATCCCGGAGGTGACCGGTTGGCATCAGGTTGTGGTGCAAGCAGGACTCCAACAGAGCCACAAGGGCTCCACAGTACTTGTCCAGAGTAACCGTCTCCTTCACACATGACGTCACTCTTGCAACACATATTTCTATCAGAGCCTGGTCTCGGTCATTCCGACAGTAGTCTGGCCGTGAAGAAATCTCTGTTACTTGTTTCAACTGCAATAAAAATGTTTTTTGACAAACAATATCAAAACAAAAGGAGTATGCTAGGATAGTAGCAGGTGGCATTATGTAGTTTCTGCTTACCCCAATGGGCAGAATGCGTGAGTTTAAGTACAATATTTTTATATGTACAATATAATCTTATCAATAGTGACGTAAATCTATGATTTACAACAAACGCACTGCCATGATAAGAAGATTATCTTGACAATATTAGTTGTATCTATAAATACATTGGTTTTGATTCAAAAGTGACCCAGTAATATAATATAGACAACTGTTTTTAATCTTCACAAAGCATTTCTCATTTATGATTTATTATTAATAGACAACCGCAATGTTTACAAGAAGGTGATTGCCTCGACTATAAATAATGTCACTAGATACATCTAAAAGCAAATGCTTTACAGGAAAATTATTATTGCAAGGAATAAGACTACAGTAAACACCAATTATTATTATTTTATTATTGAATAAATACTCAGAATTTATGATTCATGATTATTATTATTCAAGTTAAGCACTACGTTGGCTGATACTATACTCTACTTGTATATCCAACTAGGGATTTAATATTGCACTTTGCAGGCGTGACTCAGCTGTAATTTACATACTTTTCTAATTCTTGGTAACGCAGGCGAACAGGCTGTACCAGTTGTAAGTACTTAGCGTAGCTGTTAGGCTCACCACTTCGTTGAGGTCGTTAACTATGTCCGCGTCGGGGATCGCGAAGATGTCGCCGGCGCGGGTGAGGTCCCGCTCCGTCAGCACATGCTTCAGTAGCTCATGCATCACGCCGCCGCCCCCTGCACCTCCGCCTCGACGCACCTTCACCTCACCGTAAACAACATTCACCTACAACGGCCCATCAATGGACACATCAACAGCCACCGCTACACAACCACCATACCACCATTATTCAACACACGTAACATGTATAACTAGTTTTTAACGTCCCATAACTCACTAGAAAGCTGTACGAATATAAAAAAATAAAATAGTTTGAGCGAAACACCGAAAGAAGTGATCTTTTGATGCAATGCAGTGCAGGCGAAGTACGTTTCGTTTCGTTCGGAAATATGATTGTCAATCAGTCAATGAACTTGTATAGGTTATATTTAGGTACATTGTAATTTCGGAATTTCGGTGATGCGAAACATTGGCTTTTGAAGCAATAAAATGAACATGCAGAATTGCAGACAATAAAACACGGGTTTTCAGCTAGGCTGTATATATAAATAATAATATCAGCCTATTATTGTCCCACTGCAGGGCAAAGGCCTCTTCTCATACAGAGAAGGCACGAGCATTGATCACCACGCTTGCTCAAGACGGGTTGGTGATTGCAGACTTATATTAACTATAAGTCTAGGTTTCCTCACGATGTTTTCCTTCACCGATGTCAGTAATATCCAAGATAAACTCAGAAAGTACATATGAATTGAAAAAGTCACATTGGTACTTGCCCGGATTTGAACCCACAACCTCGTACATGAGAGGCGAGACCTTCACCACCGGGCCATCATGTCATAATAATGCTGCTATACTATGCTATGCTATGCTAGGCTGTATCCCTGTCGTTAATGTTTTTAACCGATAATCAAACAAGCAATGAATTAAATTAATAATTGTAGGTTGAATTATTCAACCATTATTTATGAAATTGAATAGGTTGGAAGTTTACTTTAATTTCAATCCTATCCGTTTGCCATATGAACATGAACAAGGAGTACCTATAGGTACGTCACAATATTACGTGAACCCACCCACAGCGATGAATATTACAAACTCTGGGTTGCGGTGCATAGCAAAAATAACAACTGATTAAAATAAATAATGCATATGTCAGTTTGTTTTTAGAATGTCTTTATTGAGTGCCAATTACAGTCCCACACTCGTAGATGTTCTGTGTCCACACTAGTCTTGTCAAAATGACCAGCTGTCTGTCGTCATTTCACGATGATGTCATGTGTCACATTTTTCTAAATATTTAATTTATTTGAGGTTATTTTGGTTAAACTACAACAATAATTTATTATATAAAACGTAACAAAAACGATTTTATGTATCAATAAAGTGTAAAGTATCTTAAATTCTAGTTATAATACATAAACTTTTAAGCATTGAATACTGATGATACCGCGCCAATCAGTACGAGTTATTGTTATCTCTTGTTTATTTATTGTTTAGGAAATCTAGTGAAACTTATTATTTATTTTGCAACTATTGCGAAATATTGTATCGTTTCACGAATTATTATAATGCCGGTTCCATGCAGAAGGGGTTGTGACAATAATGCAGTTTTAAAGGTAACTGTGCAATGTTCCTAATTAGAAACAGTAATTAGCAGTAGGTACTCTGACCTTTTCTAATTGTTTGAATTATTCTAGCGACCAAAAACAGGCGATGCTCTCTGCAAAGAATGTTTCTTCTGGGCATTTGAAACAGAAATTCACTACACCATCACAAAAGCGGAATTATTTAATAAAGGAGATTCAGTTGCCATCGGCGCGTCTGGCGGGAAAGACTCAACAGTACTTGCGTATGTACTCAAAACGTTAAATAAAAGGTACAACTATGGGTTGAACCTCATGCTGCTGTCAATAGATGAAGGTATTACAGGATACAGAGACGACAGCCTTGAGACTGTCAAGCAGAACCGGGATGATTATGAGATGCCTTTGAAGATACTGTCATACAAAGACTTATATGGCTGGACTATGGATGAAATAGTGGCTCAGATTGGCAGGAAGAACAACTGCACCTTCTGTGGGGTGTTCAGAAGACAGGCCCTGGACCGAGGGGCAGCTATGCTGGGAGTGAAGTGTATAGCCACAGGACATAATGCTGATGATATTGCTGAGACTGTGTTGATGAATGTTCTCAGAGGTGACATTGCAAGGTTGAAGAGGTGCACAGCTGTAGCTACTGTAAGTCATTAAATTATGAACTCAGTATAGTACCATTAATTACTAGAACACTGTACTATAGGTCCTGCTATTCATTCAAGGTTCAGATATCTTTCCAAAAGTTTACCTTATTAATTAGCAATTAACTGGGTCTGGTTCATAAGCTTAAATGTTTCTTACAGTATTTTTGTTCTCTCCTAGGGCAGTGAGGGCACATTACCAAGAGTAAAGCCCCTAAAGTACACATATGAGAAAGAGATAGTGATGTATGCGCATTATAAGAAGCTGGTCTACTTCTCAACTGAATGTGTGTTTGCTCCCAATGCATACAGAGGTCATGCACGGGCTCTGCTCAAGGATATGGAGAAGATCAGGCCTGCTTGTATCATGGATATTATTTATTCAGGTATGTTCATCAATGCCTTCTTCTTTTCAGGTTGATGGCAAAGGTAAAAATAACAAATAACCATTGCCTAACTGGCTTAAGGTTGAGCTAGTCGCGGGCTCAAACTCACTGGTGGGCATGGCTAAAAAGCACGCTGTCTCACCTGGCATCGTATTCGACAGAGATAGTATCAGTGATGAGCAGTTCGACGCTGGACAACAAGCACAACGTCTAGTTCGCACGTACACAAACATCGTTACAAACTATTTTAGTAAAACAAACGCGTGAAAAATAACGAAAAGTGTTTTGAAAAATCGAGTTTTATTAAAAACCACAGCATAAATCAATTACAAATAAAGTTTATTGAACTCTTCGATAATAGTGCTGTTGACTAAATATTTTTTTTTTGTAAGTCATATATTATTATAAAAAAATATTGGACACGTATTTTTTCTTTTTTTACGTAGTCAAAAGATTACGTCAATACATTGAGTAGCCAATGCGTTACAATATGGCATGACGTCACTGGCCGGTAGATTTTATACTGACTTGTGTTGTGACAGAGCGAGCCCCCACTCCCCAACTTTAATCCGTTTTATCTAAACCATTTTTTATTAATATGACAAAGCAAAAAATACGTATCTAATAATTTTTATTATCTGACTGACGGACTAGACAGTTTTTTTTTCCCAGTCAAGGGGTCCAAGGAACCAGTCAATAGGTGCAGCTTTGTCAGTGCCGATTTTACAGTTCTTTTATTACTTATTTACGCCGAAAGTTGCGTTATAATTAGCAAGAAAAACGAATCTTCTTTGGCTCCTGACTTTTTAATGGCTTATTATTTTACTATTTTGTTTCCGCACAGACAAAATTAATATTGAGAAAAAACGATATCATGTTTAACTTTGGATGTACAATGGCGCTTCTCTTTTACACCGAACTAAACTATCACTAAAATTCCCTACTTTTTAAGAATAGAAAAATTCCTTACTTTTTAAAAGTAAGTTTATGTAAGTTTTCTCCAAAAAAACATCTCTAAATTTAAAAATTAAATAGCGACTCCACGTGTTTGCCCTACCCCGTGATTTTTTTTTAGAGCCGTAGGCGCGCACTGGGGGCAGCCCCGACGTGTTTTATATGGAATTTTTCACTTCTTGTATGGAAAAAATGAAACATTATTACCTACATGTTCTGTTTTATTTTATGTTATAGTTTTATTTTTATTTATAGTTGGGCTTTATAAAGGGGGTCGAAATTTGCATTATTGTTGCGATAGTACCCACCATTTTCGAGATAAAAGCAAATGAAAAGAAAAAAAAAGATACAGTACTGTTTTTGCACCTGAAGTCGAGGTGTTGATGTGAATTTTAGTTCAAGACAACTAATTTTATCCCACACCTTTTTAATCGCGATTAGAAATAGACAATTTCTAATCGCGATTAAAAATGGCAAAATAGAAACCGTATAGGGATAGATAATTTATTAAATAGTTCAAATAATGTTATTTTGAGTAAATACATTCAGTAGTTTTTTTATAAATTTAATATCTATACGTCCAAAGGTCTCTTCATGAAATTTTACGTTTTCGTTATAAATCATTAATCATTGTCTATTTCACTAAATAAATTAATAAATATATAAATAAATCAATAAAAAATAGATAAATAAATATTAAATGAAAAAAACTAAATAAATAAATAATTAGACTAATTACCATGCATATTAGTTTCGCCTACCAACGAGTTCGAGCCGTCGACTAGTGTACCCTTAAATGCACAGGCATTTAAGAGCATGTAAAAGTGTAGTTCTCCCATCTTGAAATATAATAAGTTCTAAAAAAAATACAAACAAAACAATTGAAGCAGTCATTCAAATCAGTAATAAGTATAATAGTTGTAGTAGTATAATATATTTAAAGTTTCATTATAATTATGAATTCCAGGTGAAACCATGTCAGTAAAGGAACAAGTGTCTCTCCCCACACAGAGGATATGCAGCAGATGCAAGTTTGTGTCCTCACAGGAGGTGTGTAAGGCATGTGTCCTCCTTGAAGGACTCAACAAAGGCCTGCCGAAACTCGGCATTGGAAAGAGTTCCAAAGCAAAGAGGATGCTTGAGGAATACCATGCTAAGCAGGCACAGACAGAATCTGGGGCACTAGAGGATGTTATTAGAGATTTGAATGATACCAGTATAGCAGTAGATAGAAATAAGAGAAACAGTAAGAATAATACAAACAAAGAGAATGCAACCAATAATGATACATGTAATAAAAACAATTGTTGTGGAGAAAGCTGTAAAAGTAAAACTAATGTGGATCCAGCTACCAGTAATAAGAAACTTGACATGTTATTAGAACAATATGGTTTAGATGAGACTTCAAGTGCAGAGAAACATCCTAGTAAGGAAAATGGAATGACAGATACAAATGTATCAGATCATTCAGATGATGAGACTCCTTTTAATGGTCAGGAAGAAGACGACACATGTTCAGCCTCATGTGGTGGTATAAGTGTGGGTTTTTGACATTAATAAACGAACATAAATATTTTACAAACTTTAATTAATTTCATTTATTACACCACTAGACTTAACAGTATTATTTCTACCCTCTAGGTTCAAATTTATATTTTGTAAATTTATTTATAGCCACACCAAACAAGGCAAACCTTAGCTATGAGCACCTAGGCACGTTAATAATACCTGTACAATCACTGACAAAATGTCTGTACCGTACAACATCACAATTTCCTACTAAAAATGCACATCTGATCAATGGTTCTAATACTTATTACGTATAAAGAAACTGTTATAAAATAACAGTAAATTATGCTGTTACTGAGAATCAAAATAGCACCTATACAAAATACGGTGCAGCCTGTGATATTGTACCACTAAAAATAAAATACGCTGTACAATTTATTATAGTAGCACAAATGAACACAGATGGTTCACTCCGCATTTTAGGTATGAAGCTACAAGTAGCCCGTCTTGTCGGGCCAATTCAATGAGTGCAACATATTCAGAAGATATACGAGTTACGCGATAGAGAGGCAACTTCTAGGTGAATATAACTGCAAGTAAGTATCGCTGTGCGACCTGAATTGCAGTTTATTGGGTCGTAGGAAGAGTAGCATTTTATTTGTTTGAGAGTTGAGCTCCTTAAGTTCTGAGTTGAGCTCCACGATTACTGAAAAATGTTTGCACTGACTGGACAGGTACACTCAAATCTGTGTGGTTTTTTTCTCAAAAGACCATTTCAGACAATAATCTACATGGTCCTCATATGGCTTGACCAAGATTATGTCTGGACTTTAAAAGAGACTGTGACTTCTGAGTTTGTTTCGGCCTTTTTTCTCAGAGTAGTCAGATAGGAAACACCAACCTCATCTAGCTTATTTTTAATATTTTTTATATGACGTGTAAAAGTGATTCCGATATCCTATTTACAGAATAAACAATTTCATTTCATTTAAATGATTTTTGGAGTGAAACATCTGTTGTCATCTGTGATAGTAGTTGATTTCACGAATGCGCGTCAATCATAGCAATTTATGACATTTCACAGGACGTGCGCTTGTTAATTGCAAGGACTATAATACGTGTTTACGGTATGTTTACGTCTACGTAATGAAAGCTGGTGCTCTGGAGTCTATCCTCTCGCGACATATCGGGCAGTGGTCAGTAATGTTGTCTGAACAGTCCTCACAGAGACACACGTGGCCGCAGGGAAGCAAGATGATCTGGAAAATAGTATTAGTTATGATAAAGTCCAATATTTATGTATTTTTGGCCCTGCTTATAGAGCATGCAATGAAAGTCCATTGACAATTTTATATTTGAATTAAATTGACACAAAGTCATTCATTAGACTTTTACCCAGCATCCTAACTAAGGGCCTATGCACACCACGTTTTTTTAAACGCGCCGTCGACGCGCGTTTGTAGCGATACAGACGCGATGCGCACGCAAGTCAGGACCTTTGCACACCTGTCTGTAGGATAAAAGCGCGCCGTCGACGGCGCGTTTAAAAAACGTGGTGTGCACAGGCCATTATAAATGCGAAAGTGAGTTTGTTTGTTACGCTTTCACGCTAAAACGTCTGAACGGATTTGGATGAAATTTGGCACATGGGTAGATCTGGAATAGTACATAGGATACTTTTTATCCCGGCAGTAAGTTCCCGTGGGGCATTTTCCGACATGCACGCTGTTTTTGTTGTGTGATTGTTTCATTAATTTTACAACTGCGCTGGTTATATTATAATTTTAAAAAAAGAACTGCTAATCGTATGTCGTTGCTGAGTGTACCTAATACCTATAGTGCTATGTGGTGCTTACCTCTTTCGGGTTTTCCGTGCACACTACACACAGCTGTACATCGGCGAGGTTCTTCTCCCGCGCATGCGCACGACGCTCCCGGCGCCCTGCCGCGAGCTGTTTCTTCATGGAGTCTTCAAGCGCGCGGCGCCGGCGACGCTTCATGTACTTGTAAGCCACACGACACGACGCCGCCGCCGCTACCGTGCCGAAAATTACTAGCAATACTCTGTGAATTTAACATTTGAATAAGATAAGACCAATTTTATTGCTACGTAGCTAATACAATAATACTGCCCTGCTAAGCCCAAAAGCGCTATCTCAATCGGAGTAAGTTTTGAGAAAATTTACTTTCTGTCAATTGTTATTAAGGAAATGTATGGATAAAAAACCTTCTTAGTGGTTTTTTTTAATGTTATAAGTTAGATAGCGCTATTTAGCTCACACCATTAGATTCGAAATTGTTATAGCTATTGAATGGTACAAAAAAAAAATAAAAGGCCGTATCTCAGAGATAGCGCCTTTCGGCTTAGCAGGGCAGAATAGCACTTTCGTGCGTCTCGTCACATCTCTGGAATGACCCATGTTCGCTATACCTATAAATCGCCTTTACGTATTAATCAATAGTTTAAAACTATTTTAACATTAATAAGTATTCTTTATATATTTTGTTTATTGTATTTCAATGGGCCCTAGTTGCCTTATAAATAAATAATAATAATACCTTAGAAAGTCCCTTGAACTGGCCAGCCGTTTCAACAAACTTGATTTAGTAGCTGTCGTCAGGTACAAGGGGAGGCCATCTTTAGGCGGCTGTATCTTCATCTCGCCACTGTTACTCCGGCTGAGCTCTCCTATGGCCGTGATGTAGGAGCCGTCCCTAAGCATCTCTTCCATGGTTTGCAGACCTCGCTGACGCACGCCAGAGAAGAATCCCCACACGTGGTCGATGACACCAGGAGACATGGGCTCGAACTTGTCTGATATGACGTCCATGTCTGTGAATGTGTCAAATATTTTATGCCACTCATGTGGTAAGGTAAGTAGATGATACATTCATGGTGTCCAGCACCTGACGTGAATCCTGAAAGGGTACAGCAGTTACAAAGTAGTAAAATTTAAATGACTTTAATTTAGTTTAAGACTAATAAAGAGATAGGTCTTACCTAGATACATATCTAGTTCTAATCAACTAAAACAGGAAAAAATTTGATGATCAGAAGACACTTTTGCATTATGAATTAGAACTCAAATTGCATTACCAAACCAACAAAATATAAATGAGTTATAAGATTGTCTTCAATTCTTCTATCTGAAATGTACACTAAACTATAAAAAAATTATAGATTTCTTTACCAAGTAACTCGGCAGTGAGTGCATCCACCACCTCAATGCTAAACTTTCCATTGTTCAGCACAAAGGGTGTGCAGTTGCACACTTCATGTATAGTCCGTGTCTGGTCCGACCAGAAACCTGCAGAGGTCCTAGCTATTACATGCTCTTTGATTGTGAGCCTGAAATAAATAAGAAATTAAAAACAAACTTATAAATGTATAAAATATCAGCATTATTAAAACAGAATCGTTTTAAGTACTAAACACAGGTCAACAGTTGTCCTCCCCTCAAGACAAATTGTTATGATTAACTAATCTATTTGAATAACATTTAACAGCAGTGTGTGAAGCGCTCATAATTCTTAACATTAGTGTAATATATTTATTAGGCACACACTTCAAAACCTTGTTTCTGTTACAAAAATGCAAAATAGAGTAGTTGATGTACATATTTAATTAATTATTTTGATGAATTTTATCACAGTATAGTTACTATTATTTTAGCAGATGACTGTCTGCAAAAATAATTGCATGTGATAGTAACTATACTGTGGTACAAGGTTTGAACAGGGCTAATCAACCTGTTTATACTATGACATGCAGACTGGATATTTTTATCACAGTATGAGTTATTCTCATGTAGTTCATTCAGATACAAGAAAAGATGAAACAAACATATCAATTCCTACAGGATGCAATATAGCTAATTATAACATTAGAACTGCAAGACAGTATCAAATGTACAGGTCTACATGCAGATTATTCGTATTTTAGAAAGAAAAAGAAAATTGATAAGACCCAAATGGATAAAACAAAAAAATAGGAACTTCTGTAACAGCCAATATTTTAATGGGAACAGGATTATTTTTAACTCACGAGTGCCAATATAATATTTTAATCCATCTAACTTTATCCTTACTGACTCACATATGAAATCTTGTAACTAATATTTGTATACCAGATAATGACGAAACATGTAGAGCTTTTATTAATGTATGAACATCCTATGTTTTATACTGTGTTTCTGACAAATAAAATACTTAGACTTCTTTTTAAACAATGGTTTTTAATCCTCACCTCTGCACCACACCTGTCACTGAGTTGTTATAGTTGCTGGTGATGGGGTTGCCGAGTGGCTTAACTAGTCCCCTGATCACCACATATGGGATGGTGTTGTTGGAGTACTTGTTTATCTCCTTGTTCAGCGTCGAGTCAATGTCCAGCACAGGAGCTGTCTGTAATGTTTTTATGATACTGAATAAATTTAAATAACCTGTTCTGTTTTTGTGAAAATAAAATAGGCAAAGGGAAATGGTGATTCTACAAATTAATATTATTGGATGAAAATATAAAATGCAAATGTACGTAATGTCAAATTTTTCGTATAGCTACACCAAAGTTTAAGAGACTATCAGCAATACGATATAACCAAGGTTTGTAATAGGTGGAATAAAGTTGTTGTTACAGATTATATCCAATCGTAGTAATCAAAGCAATTGTGTTTACCTGCAAGGCATTCAGGATATGTTTACATTTGCTCAGCTGTTTCACACAAAAGCCCAAAATAAGGGTATCTATTCCAAGAATTACTGTTTCGCCGATTATTTCCGAAAAGAAGTCCATGGCTCTTTAAGTTTTATTGTACAGTTTAACGATAAATGATTAGAAGTATTGCGTAACTAATTACGTTGTTTCAGCTCATTTTATTCTATAAATTAACTATTTTTTGTAAAAATCCTCAATCACAGACAGCAGACAGTTAATGAAATAATGACAGAACTGACAGATCCTCACTTTGAGTTTTGAAGTTTTGATTTTGACATTAACCGTTTCGTTACACATCAACTGATATTATTTGTACATCATTCTTAAATATAATATACATCTAACACTAAAATATATAAATTATGTACAAGTATACAGAGGAAATAAAAAATAAAAATAAATTAATGAAGAGCTCATTGGGCATCAAAAAATTCATCCTCATCGCTGTCAGTTGGAAAAGTGCCCAAAAGGCTGGCAGCATTGCCACGTTGGATGGCAATGCTGATTCTTTGACCTAAAAATTGGCCAGCCCTCTGGTCACGTGAAGAGTCGACCAACCGCTTGGCGATGTCCCGAAATACTCGATGAGCACTCGGACCCCACGGCCCTAGTGTTTCAACCCCAAACGGCTCAAAAATATAGCTACCAATAAGGTAGCTATATTTAATAACTGATTCATCGAACCAATGACTTATCATGTTACACGCATTACATGTTACATGTTGACGCAACATGCAACGAAATTATTGTATATTTTATACGCTAATAGTTTTAAAAGTTAACTGATGAAGAGAATGCCCGTTATATGATAAACAAAATTTCCAATAGAGGCCACCCTGCTGGTAGAACATATCACGTAACCCCTCCTGGCAAGGTCACAGTTCCCGACTGTAGTATCGCGTCAGATACTTTACTAAAGGATTTGTTCATTCAAGCTTGTTCGGGGAGGGATTCAATTTTATTATCGAATAGGAAGATCGTCCAATCCGATCATAAAAATCGAATGTAGGATAGGGGCCAGATGATGAGTAAACATGTCGTCTATTCAAATAATTATTTCCGGTTGATGTTATTTCTACAAACATCAACTTTATGCAAGTTTAAATAAAGTAAGTATTAGAGTAAAACAACATTTCGCATTCCTTATTAATGTAATTTGAAGTAAATTAGATCTAGCATTAGCAGTAGACAGTTTAATTTCTTCTCCTGCGTACTCTTGATATTCTCCACGCGTTCGGTTCCTCGTACTTGTTGTAGAGCGGCTCTAGTCTCTGGTTCTTCTTGAACTTGGACAGTTTGGTGGGGTCGGAGAACTTGAAGAATGCTGGTGCGAACTCCACCAGCCACTTCGGGTCTATGGTGGTCACTTCGCGCATGTACTCCTTCGTAGTTTGGACGAGCTCGTGGTAGATTACCCTGATTATGAAAAAAATATTACATTACAAAAGAGTTTATAATTAATAAAATATTGGAAACCCTAATGAAAGGTTTATGCGCCCATAGGTTTAGGTATTTTCGGGCATTGATGCGAAGCCAAAAAACCCGGGACTATGATATGATCATAGAGAAACGGTTCTTATATATTTTTTTATTTATCAAGTCTAACTTAAAATCTTACCATTCCGGCTGCCTATTGAAGAGTGCACTAGAAGGATGTATGTAGACCACCTGGCTGTCTACCAGAGTTCTGTACCCCTCCTGCGGGTCCTTCTTAGCCGCATTTCTGAAGAAACCGGAACATATCGTCTTCTGTATGCGCACTGTGTTCTTACCCGCGGATACTACGTCCAGCTTGTGCCTATTGAAACAATAATTAGAAATTTATTACGGTTACTAAAATAAAGGCATAAATTGACCTAACTCAGCCTGGTTTTAATAAGACAATAAAGGGGGATTGGAAGGTCATACATTATTATTCTCGGTGGATGTGGGAAGCACAGAACCGGTCTACGTAGCGGTACTTGGGGGACACCTATGTCCAGTAGTGGACGTCTTTCGGCTGAAATGATGATGACATTATCGTTTTATAAATAATTAGTAGTGATTGATTGGGAGCAGACGGCGAAGAACCAGGTGTTCTCCAACACAAATCGGTTCAGGCGTTATCCAGCAACTATTTTCGTAAGATTTATGCTTAGAATGCCCTTCCCATGCTATCTCTCCACCACCCACAGTTGACTGGTAGAGAATGCCTAAGGATTTTAGTCTGTTTTTACACGACTACGGCGAAACAAAAAGGAGGGTCACTTAGGGACCTTTTTAGTTGACTTTTTTGTCGTAGCTGCCTTTTGTGTTGGATAAAGTTTAATCAATAAATATAACTAACAACTGACCTATCCATAATACCAAGCAGTTGTTTCCTAACATCCTGCGCTCGTTTCAACGTGCGGATCTGCACGAAGTTCTCATAGCACCATGCATTAGAGAACTTATTGTTCCTCCAGCTGTTATAAACAGCTAGTAAGGTCAGGTGATCGCCTTCTGGCTGGTTGAACTTCGCCTTCTTCTGGTCAGCCAGTGCCTGCTTATCTTTGGGTCGGTAGAAAACGTTCTGGACGCTCAACATTGACACTATGGTTAGGATTTCGTCTGAGCATTGTAGTGCTACAGACATGATTAAGATTTTTGATAGATTTGGTTCGAGCGGGAATTCGGCCATCTGTAAAGTAAAACGATTTTCTTTTTTAGTTTGGTGATAAATAAAGACGTTTTGAACTTGATAGAGTGGTTGCACACCACTAGCGCGCGATGAGATTTATATTTTCGGCATACGGTTTAATATGCAATGATTATCGCGCGTTCATGAAATGCAATAACTATACCAACTATAAAATCTCGCATTATGAACTCTATTTCATACAATGTACGGCTTATTTTTATTAAGTATTAAAAGTGATGTCTAATATGTTAAGCGTCGATTGTTTTGGTCTACATACCCTGCGACCAAGCCTGGTGAGCAATCCCTCTGAATCTAACGCGGACAAGGAGTGCAGTTGTTCTAGCGCCATGATGAGCGACTCCACCGGCGGCGCGTCCATGAAGTCGAAGTGCAACAAGTCATTGATACCCATCGTCTTTAGTTGTAGTACCTGTTAAATACACGTATGTCGTTAATTTAAAACTTAACTTTAAATGAATAAAAGAATAAGGTCTAAATTTGAAACTCTCGAGCACATATTTGTGATTTGTAACAATGGTTTTTAATCGAGATTGATGACGTAGCATCTTTTCAGGGGGCCTACCATCACCTCTAAAGCAGTATTATTTTAATATCACTTTAGTGTGGGAAAGAGATGATGCTCTACAGGACGTATAGCTTTATCTGTTTCCCCCCACTGAAGTAAGATTAAAGTAATACTACTTTAGAGGTGGTGGTAGGCCCCCAGGATACAGGCCAAATAGAAGATTACTTTCAAAGGAGAAATTAACATTGATAGAACCCAGATAGCAGGGATCTGAACAGGAATCGAACCACACGGCTTCTCTGATGTCCCCGACATGGTTGCTGCAGTAAATACTTACGGTGGTAGCAAGGTTGGTACGCTGTATCTCAGGCACTGGCGTGGGCAACATCTCGTCTCTGTAGGCGCGCTCCGTGTACAGTCGGTAACACTTGCCGGGGCCCGTCCGACCGGCGCGACCCGCTCGCTGCTTTGCTGCTGCCTGTACCAAACAAACAAACATTCAATAAAGGAAGATAAATAAAGATGATAAACTTTAAACAGTGAAAACCATACAGGATCTTGAAAACATTAGTTTTTTTATGTGTAACATCTTTCCTGTCACTTTCCTGCAAACAAAATCTAAATTAAAAAAAACAGATCTGTGGGAGTGATTTCGTGAAAAGGCACTGAAGTGTGTACCAGGAAGCCGAGGAAGCGCGCGATTGATGATTTGATTTGACCAATGAGCGCGCGCGGTGCTAAAGTTGGCCATCAGAAACGACCACGCCCCTTTAATGTTGCTTATTACCAAGGTGAGATGTCAGATGTTACACATCATATATGCGACTACTGTAAGGCTCGCTCGTTTTTTTTTATGTGACTATTATTTTTCAATACCCATCACGTTTGTGAAATTTCGGCAGTTCTATTAATTTGAACATGTAGTATTTACCTGTGAAATAGGCGTCACAACCAAAGAGTCCATTCCAGTTTTCGAATTATAAACTTTCTGCTTCACAAATCCAGGATCGACGACATAATAAACTCCGTCTATGGTCAGCGAAGTTTCCGCAATGTTGGTAGCTATGACGACCTTTCTTGACCCGGGGGGTGCTGGCTCAAAGATACGCGTTTGCATTTCAGAGGGCAACGCGGAGTATACTGGTAGAATGATTAGTTCTGGTACATCGGGACCCAAAGACTTCATTCTTTCGTAAAGAATCTCGCACGCTGTATCAATCTCTTCCTGACCAGTCAAGAACAATAGAATATCTCCTGGCGGTTCCCTCAAATGTATTTGCATCACAGTTATCAGAGACGCGTCCAGATAATCAGTTTCCGGTTCCTTGGTATACATAACTTCAACAGGGAAGGTTCTACCAGGGATAGTGAAGATGGGAGCTTCGAAGAAGTACTGCGAGAACTTGACGGCGTCTAAAGTGGCGGAAGTGACGATCAGTTTGAGTTCCGGTCGTTTCTGGACGGCTTGTTTGAGCAAACCGAAGAGTACGTCTGTGTGGATGGTGCGCTCGTGAGCTTCGTCTAACATGATGACGGAGTAGGATTTGAGGTCCAGGTCCATGAGGCACTCGCGGAGTAACATACCGTCCGTCATGTACCTGCGAAAAGAATAAAAGTATTCGTGTATTTTGATTTAAAAGAGTGTCCAAAGAGTTTCTTACCCATTAAAACTAGTGACCCGAAAAGCGACTTTAATTAGGGTTCGTACCTAAAGGGTGCCAAGCTCCGTCAGCCAGCGGGCTGTATCTCATGAACCGCAATAGGTAGGTAGACATTTGAAATTTTCATTGATTGTGTATTTCTATTGCCGTCAAAAAAAAAAAAAAAAACTGACTGACGGACTAAATCGTTTTTTTTTACCTATCCCTTTTTTAGCATCCCTATTTAATTGATTAACATAAAATTTAAGTGTATGTCATGTCAAAATAACAAGTTTTGTACTAAATGCATATGAAAGTATATCGGTACTTATACCAAAAAAACTTCTTTTTTTAAACTTTTGTCTGTGTTTGTTTTTGATGGGACTTTCACTGACAGATAGCCGTTGTTATAAGGAGTAACTTAGGCTACTTTCATTTCAGATAAAAAATTAAGGCCCTCGGGGGTACGGTATTAGGGGTTAGGCAGTTTTCCCACCCCCGGCGATGAAGTGTCTAACTATCGGCTATTTTCTCGCTCAAGAAACGTACAATAGATATACAAACCGTGAAAACAAAAACAGTCAGCGATCAACTATGAATATATGCATTTGGCATATATTCATAGTTGATCGCTGACTGTTCCCACCGAGCGAGGACTCGCTCCACTAGTTTATCGCTGAGCGACTAGAGCTATCAAGGAGAGTACTCGCTCAGCGACGCTTGCCTTGGTTGGAGGGCAGCAGACTCGTTGGGAGGTTCGCGTTTGGTACATACGCATATCAGCGAGTAATCGCTCGTCACCGTCGCGCACTCGCTGTTCGTTGCTTGCCAACTCGTTTTCAGTTCCTAGCTCTACTCGCTAATCGTTAATCGCCGGGGGTGGGACAACTGCCTAAGGGAGGATGCCTGCCTAGGATATACAAAATGCCTGATTTTTCAGAAAAATGGCTGTCTATTGTAAAAAAAAAAACTGTTAGTCTTAAATTAATAATACTCAAACCAACAGGTATTTTCAAAGACTGACATTTATTTAAAATAAAAATTATGAACAATTTACGTCCTCTAAAGGAATTATGAAAATACTAAATTACTATGCTGAGTGATATTTTTCCGAAGACATTTAATTTTACAAAAGGTATTTTTTTCTAAAGTGTAAATATAAAAATCTTCACACAAAACGCTTTTAAAGTATCCTTGACTAATAACACTTCTATGGACTCTATTGTCAGGCGATTCCTTTCTTTACTCAACTGTGCATTTAATTGGGGAAATTAAAAAATGCAGCTTAGCGCCAGCCGCACGCCTCTCTTAACCGTAGTAGATCTTCAGCATAAAGCGAGATCATCTGCCATAGAATTGCGTAACATCCCGCAAGTAATTTCCGAGTCTAGCTCCAGTCTCAAAGAAACGGTGTGTGGCGTAGGCACAGCTATTGGCGTACACATTGATAAAACAGAGCTGCGTGATATTTATCGTCTTCCAGGGAAATCTACCAACTCAACCTCCCCGCGCCCAATAATGGCAGAATTCTCGACTGTGCAAACTAAGCAGACACTCCTGTCGGCCGTGCGTGCGTACAACAAAAGAAGAGGAAAAGACGATAAATTAAACACCGCAGTCTTGGGGTTGCCTGGTGATCATCAACCCGTGTACATCTCTGAACACCTACCAGCAAGCACCAAAAAGCTTTTCTTCCAAGCCAGACAGTTTGCCAACAAAAATACCTATAAGTTCTGCTGGATCTCCAATGGCAATATATTTCTGCGCAATTTAGAGGGAGACAAACAGATTCTTGTAAGTTCTGAAAAATGCCTCAGTAACCAGGAGAACCCAAATCACTTCGTCTGACTATCACAGAATGTCCCTATCTTTTATATTTTTTTCTCTTTATTCTTAGTTTGTTTGTTTGACTGGAGTTTTAAAATTAACTTTCACACCAAACAATACACTCTTACCTGCCCGCTTGTACACCTTACATACAACAAAACATATATATACACAAGTCTACATATTGAACTATAAAATACCTTTTCCCATCACCATACACGCTAATACAATATGTACCTGTCAAACTGCTACCTACCCTAAAATACCAATGGTTCAAACATTATTGTCCATAAATATCTCTGTCCTTAAATCTGCTACACAGCATGAGATACTAACATTTTTACTCGACTACGGCGAAAAAAAAAAAAAAAAAACGGGGTTATGATTGCTTACGTTTACAACTAAACTACCTTTCAACGTTTTTGCTTCTTCTTCGTTAAACTTTCTTGCATATTCTAATAATAAATGGCTAATCTAGATGTTATAAATAATGAAATAGACGCGCTTCGTGTTTCCAAATCGCTCAAGGGTCAAGCAGAGAGTTGCGCGCAGGTCATAAAATACCCGACAAAAGGTTTAAAAATATTATATTTGAACATACGAAGCATTTCTAAAAATTTCGATGAAGTTCCAGTGCTTATGCGATCATTGGGTTTCCAGAGCGACGTGCTCGTTCTCACCGAGTGTTGGTTAAGCAAACTTTCACACTTGCCGACACGTCATACTACACTAAAAACACATACAACCAAAATGACGGATGTGCTATCTACGTTAAATCTTCCCTTAAAGCTGACGTTAGGGAACCACATTTTGCTGACGCGAACTGTCTCATTTGCCGCATAGAGGATGTTACGATAGTGGCTATATACCGCCCTCCTTCTTTTAAAAACATTAGCAATTTTATTGATAGTCTCGATAACGTACTCAAATTAACAACTCCTTCCTTGGTCCTGATCGGTGATATGAACATTGATATTAAGATTGACAACATTGATAGTCACTCAGATGAGTACTTAACTTGTGCTGCTTCTAACGGACTTCTCGCAGCTCATCTGTTTCCGACGCGGCTCACAAATTGCTTAGACCACATTTTGCTCAAAACAAATAAGTCCGCTACGACTTTCGTTATTGAATCATCCATAACGGATCACGAACCGCTGCTATTGTTCCTACAAACCAGGAGTGCCAACTCGGAGGTGACCCGTACTAAATCAAAAATAGACTACGAATCCGTTATAGAGAATATAAAAACCCACGACTGGTCTCCTATGCTGTCAATCTCGGATCCTAATGATGCTGCAGATGCGTTAATAGTCAATCTCTCCTCCATTGTCACAAACCCCACTCGGGAACATACTGTTCCAAGAAGAGAACGTAATTTGAAGCCCTGGATTACCCCAGGGCTACTCCGCTGTATACGACACCGTGACCGCATGCATATCAAACTCAAAAAATCGGAAGATAACCTTTTATTAAAAATCACCTACACTCGCTATCGCAACTTCTGTAATTCCCTGCTGAGAAAACTTAAGCGCTCGTATGAAAAGGAACAGTTCCGTAATGCAAAAAATAATGTTAAGGCTACTTGGAATGTTATTAAGAAGGTCTCAGATCTTCAAACTCGATCTTCTCCCTCTTTTGACCTGTTGCATTTATCTGTTAGCCCTAAATCCTCGCTTAATCTCGCCAATAACTTCTTTGCTAATGTAGGCAGTAGCTTAGCGGCGAAATTTAAATCACCCTCAATGGTGACCAATTCTGTGTCGAAGTCAAATTCGTGTGGCTCAATGGCAGTCTTTGGGGTTACCGAAGACGAAGTTGACTCCATTATTGTGGGTCTTAGGACTGATTGCGCTACTGGTTTAGACTGTATCCCGTCTAAAATAATAAAGCCCTCGAGATGCGTGTTAGTGCCGGTTATTAGACATATCTGTAATTTATCTATAACTGCAGGTGTCTTTCCAACGGCGTTTAAGAAAGCAGTAGTTCACCCCATTCATAAGTCTGGGCGCAGAGATGATGTCAATAATTACCGTCCTATCTCGATTTTAACAGCAATGTCTAAGATCTTAGAACGAATACTGAATAAGAACCTGATCAGCTTTCTCGATGCTAACAACATCTTAGCGAAAAATCAATATGGTTTCAGAAGTGGAGTTGGTACCGAGGACGCAGTCATAGATTTGTCTAACCACGTGGCTAGAACGCTAGATAGCAAACAAAAGTGCCTGGGAATTTTCCTTGATCTGTCAAAGGCATTTGACACCGTTTCTGCCCCAGCCCTATTGAGTAAAATGGAAAGCATTGGAATACGTGGACTCCCATTGAAAATCTTCGCAGACTATCTCAGTGATCGCACCCAAATAGTGAAAGTCGGACCACACGAAAGTGATGAGCTTCCAATCACATACGGCGTTCCGCAAGGCAGCATTCTGGGGCCTACGCTCTTTCTCATTTATATAAACGAGCTTTGCAAATTACCTCTCGACAATTGTAAGATATATACTTACGCGGATGACACTGCCCTTGTTGTAGATGGTTATGACTGGCCCCAGACACACCACAACGCCGAGGCTGCGCTGTCTTCCGTAATGAAATGTTTGGCCGATAACATGCTCACTTTAAATGTTGATAAAACGTTCGGTCAAATCTGTGTCCCTCAAATTCTTTAACCCTAAAAGCACACGCTTGCGGTACCTTAACGCAGTGTAACTGCCTCTTCCTCGCCAAATCCACTTCTGTAAGGTATCTAGGAGTACTCATTGATCAGCATCTCAACTGGCACCCCCATATACTCAAAGTCACGTCCCGCATACGTAAGCTAATATATGTTTTCAAGAAGCTACGAAACTCTGCCGATTACGAAACTCTGAAATTAGTATATTTTGCCCTCTGCCGCTCCGTCCTAACGTACTGCTTACCCGTTTGGGGTGGTGCTACTCAAAATGTATTTATCCGACTTGAGAGAGCCCAGAGAGCTATCCTTAAGGTAATGCTTTCCCTTCCGCGTAGATACCCCACTGTACAGCTCTATTCCGTTTGCGAGGTACTCACAGTCAGGCAACTTTATGTTCTCCTTTCGACCTTACGCAAGCACTCTGTCCGCCCTCCCAAGGAACCGACTGGCAGGCTTAAACATAACTGCCTTTGCCAAACGCCAATTTTATGTTAGTAGCATTAAAATGTACAACTTCCTAAATAAAAAGATAAAAATTTATTCGTGCCCTAGATATCAATGCAAAACCCTACTTAGAGATTACCTCCAAACACTAAGTTATGACAACACTGAGGATCTTCTGCTGGGTAATTTACAATGAAAATGAAATATGTAAAACTAAATCTAAACGTAAACGGATATGTACTCGTTATATGCCTTTCTTTCTTACTACACACACCCTACACCTACTCACTACATACACACACACACACACACACATATCCCACACTCACTCACTACACACACTCAACCCATACTTTTATTCACCACAGTTAAATGTTCTTCAGTTTGTGTTTTGTTTACTTAAATTATATCCTGTTTTCTCTTACACCATTTGCTTGTTGTTGAAACGTCCTGTTTAAGTATAATATGGCTTTGTTGTTACGGAGAATCACTGACTCCTAAGACACAGGCACATACACCTAGTTTAGGAGTCAGAATATTACAATTTTTGTGACCTAGTTATAAGCCTTATATGCTCTTAGTCTTAGTCTTTGATTTTGTAATGCGATGGCTTTTGGTGAAGTAAAGAATTTTATTATTTATTATTTATTTTTACTAACCATAAAATGCCTGTCAAATGCGGCAAATGCCTGTCAGATGGTAACCCTACACGCGGACGAAGCCGTGAAAAAACATGGCGAACGTAGTAACACTCACTTGATCACAGTTTCAGGACTCGTACAGTCTTCAAACCGGATGGTGTAGCCGACCTCCTGCCCCAGCCGACAGCCGAACTCCTCGGCCACTCTCTTGGCCACAGACATGGCGGCCACACGACGAGGCTGCGTGCACGCGATCTTACCGCGAGCTGTCAGACCGCATTCCGCGAGGTACTGAGTGATTTGGGTTGTTTTGCCGGAACCTGTTTCTCCAATTACAATCAGGATTTGGTTGTCAGCTACAGCCTGGGTTGGTAAAAAGAATGAAGTTCAGTTTTTATTATTTGCAATAAAGTAAAGAATATTAAGGCAATTACAATAATGGTTCTGTTCCGATTGATGATTATTTCTACCAAATGCAGCGGCATAACGATTAGCCATTTTATCGCCCGCCGTGCCTTTCGCTGTCGTTAATTGTGGTCATTGTAATAATCAGTTACTGAAAGATATAAAAATAACTAAAATATTACTGAGCATAAAACAAGTTTCCGAGTTATGCTGTGGCGGCATCTACAATCGCCACATGCGAACTACGCATTAAAGACCTGACGTCACACAACATCCTGACGTCACACAAATCCTGCATCGCGCGATTAAAGTTTACCGCGCGATGGACATATATACAATCTCCCAACTTCAACCTCTGGGCAGTTGCCCGCCAGACACGACACCCGTCTGGTCGGAGGATCCTCCCTTTTCTATGGTGGATGAGTGAACTTTACACCGTCATACCCTAAGTATTAAGTCCTACTAATATTATAAATATGAAAGTTTGTATGTTTGGATGTTTATTACTAAATCACGCAAAAACGGCAGAACTAGTTTCGATGAAATTCGGCATACAGATAGTTTATAACCTGGATTGACATATAGGATACTTTTAATACCGGTAGTACGTTCCTGTGGGATAATTTCCGACCTCCACGCGGGCGAAAGCTTATTTTAAATAAGTAATGGATTGGGCCGGGTACTTAGTAGATAGATAGTCGGTTGCACTTATACGAAGAGAGATTGAAAGTAACTCATACACACCTTAGTCAATTCATCCCTCAACTTATAAATAGGCAGTGACTGCCTCTGCTCCAAAAGAGACAAATTCGTCTTCTTTCCAAAAGAAGACTTCTTTCCACCAATCACATGCTTCTTCCACTCTGGTAGATCTTGAGGAGTTATCCCCGTCCCTCTCATGTTAGCAGCTAAAGCTCGACCATCACTCTCTGGCAGAGGATCTATCCAGTTTTTATTCAGTCCCATAGGTACACTCTCCATCTCTTGCTCTCTCTGTATCATCTTCTGTTCTCTTCTCTCCTTGGATAGCGCTGACTGCATCATGGCAGCTTGTGCCAGGGAACCATCTGGGTTCTTCACAATTCTGACAGGAGACAGGTCGTGTAGCGCGCGGCCGTGACCCTGTAAGAACGGTGGTTCTTCCTCTACAAGTTCTATCTCGATGTCAGCCTCGCCGTCTTCATCTTTTGGTAACAATCCTGTCTCGTCATCGAAGTCCGGCAACTCGCTCTTGTCTATTACCCCTGATGATATCATCTGTGAAGTAGAAATTAGTTTATTAATGGCATGTATTTAATTGTACCTCAAATAAACCCCATTTTGATTTTCTAAAATCATTTTCGAACATTATATGAGCGCCTCTTTTAGTGAACCTCAAATAATTCATATTTTGGGGTCACAGTTATAATCTCGCTTAGTTACTGCGTCAACTATGAGAAAAGACCAAAAAATTCAAAAAGAGTCTCATTTATTTTAAAAAGTGTGCATCATTAGCAGGTAAATAAGTTTTTAGAGAATCAGTCATATATTTCCCTGTATTACTTCAGTCTGGCCAAAGTTTTCATGAATTAAAAAAAAGGATCGAGAAGATTGTTTTGTTTCACGTACCTGTTTGATCTCCCATCGTTCAGGGCTGGAGATCCTGGTAACCCTCTTCCGGCTGGAGTCTTCGTCAGGATCAAGTCCGCCCTGTAGGCCTGCCAACACTGTGGCGTTTGGTGGAGGACGATCTGGATTGCGGCCCTCGCGTTCAGCCTAATATGTGAAATATATACATCACTAACACAATAATTGGAGGTTTACAAACAAATACATTTTTATAAAACCATAAAATTAAACATACAAATTAATGCTTTATTTTATAATTTACCTCCAAATGTGCATGTGACGCTGGGTTCAGGTCTTTGCCAGTTTCTTGACACACATCCCTCATGGTAAGGGATACTTTCTGTCCAGTTATTGACAATACTTTAACCTGAAACAATACATTAGATCATAACTTTTATCATAATGGACTCTCTGGCACAGATCTCAAAGTAAGCAGAAACAATTAGCTTATATTTTGGCAAAATTTATATATGACCTGCATGCGTAACATGACCACCCATTTCTATTGAAAGAATGGCTTTAAACATTTTAGTAATGAAGTTTATTATAATGGGACAAATGTTTGAACCAGCATGGTTCATAAGAAAAATACACTCAAAAAATGAAAATAAATACAATTGTGGAAACCGTTGAGCTCTCACATGCAAATGGCTTCTAGTAGGCAATGGTTTAACAGGTTAAACCAGGTTGTAAACCAGTCTTGTACCTTACCTTAACTTTATCTCCTCTGTTGACGACATCAGACACGTTGGTGACGCGACCTTCCGACCTCAGCTGAGAGATGTGCACCAGACCCTCCCACCTCTTCCTCACACCCTCAATTTGAACAAAACAACCGAATGGCACTATGTTCGCTACCCTTCCACTGTAGATCTGAGAAAAAGGTGAATTGTTATACAAAGACTGGACAAAATTCAATCAATCTGCCTAGCCTTTTCCCAACTATGTTGGGGTCGGCTTCCAGTCTAACTGGAAGCAGCTGAATACCAGTGTTTTGCATGGAGCAACCAGTGCTGCTGTTGTTACTTAGCCACAAGGTCCTCAAAAAGACTGGACAAAATTACTGACAAAATATTATTTCACCAAGGATTATTATAGAAAATTGTCAGTCAGCATTTCTGAACAAAATCATCTGAAAAACAATATTTTTATTCATTTGTTACCATTTCTTACCTTTCTTCCTGCTTTTCTTTTTAAAGTCAAATAAAATAAAATACATAATAACTGGTACTTTGCCCAGCACGCGTAGCATGACATAGAAACAAGTTTTTTCGACAGAGGAATAGACAAAATTACAGTTAAACAATCACAATCTGTCATTTTGTCTATTCTTCCGTCGACAAAACCCGTTTCTACAGTGGTCATGCTACGCGTGCAGCAGTGACAACACAAGCTAAAAAAAGGAAAATAAAAAACTGGTACTTACTTTCCCAGGCTCAGGGTCATCACTCATTTCAACCTCAGGGCTCTTCTTCCTGAACTTTTTGCCATAGTCACCATATTTGTGTTCTCTTTCATGAGATGGTGACCCCCTCCCTCTTGGAGGTGATGGTCTTCGTTTGGATGGAGATGACCTCCCTTTACTTGGAGATGTCCTTCCTCTAGGTGGAGATGACCTCCCTTTACTTGGGGATGTCCTACTTCTAGATGGGGATCCCCTTCCCCTAGATCTTGATCTCCTTTGCCTGTCTCTTGACCTATGACGACTAGAAGTGGGGCGACTCCTGGACCGTCTTCTTCTGTCTCTATCCTTATCTCTACTTCTACTCCTACGGTCTCTACTGCGGCTCCTCTTGTCTCTACTCCTGCTACGCCTACTTCTTCTATCCCTTTCTCTCTCTCTGGACCTACTCTTTCTATCCCTATCTCTAGACCTTTCTCTTTTTCTACCTATGTCTTTGCGCTCTGGACTGAGACTTTGTTCCCTCTTTTTCACATCAGCTCTAATAGTTTCTTTCTTGAGAGGTTCTGTTACAGGAGCTACTTGTGATGGTGCTAGGGCTTCCAACTCAGCCATAGCTTGATCAACCACAGCATCATTTGTTTTGCCCTTTGATTCATCTTTGAATATTTCTTTTGCTGTTAATCTTTTGTTTTTCTTATCATCCTCTCCTTCCTCACTCTCTTCATCTGATGAGAATGTGGGAGGCTTCTCATTGGGTATTGCTAGCCCTGGAAACTTATTAGCCAATGGGTCTGAACTATCATTACTAGTTTCACCTTTCTGTGTGGTGTTATTGACAGGTTTCATGTGCTGTATGATACGCAATAAGTTAGTCATAAAAGAATCCGAAAACTCAGCTCCATTTTCAATGAGTGCCTTCTTGAAACAGTCAAATGTAGGATTCTTGTCAGCTATATCAATGATAAATTCAGCTGAAAATTTTATAATAAATTTTTGTAGAGTTGGAATTACTATATAGTGGATTTATTGAGACGAAGCAGTAAAGTCTTTGTATAGAAGAACCTATAAAAAGAGTTGGCATTTCTTAGTTTGGAACCACTGTACTTTAACATTGTACTATAGGATTTTTTTTCTCAAAAACTAGGCGTTTGCACAGTGTGAAATTTTACGAAAGCGTTTTACATGAAGACATCTATACCCAAAAAAAAAAATTAAGCTTCGCCCGCGCGGGTTTTAATGTACAGTGGAGCCCTTAGTTTCCACCTACACCCATGAAAAAGCATGAGTGTAGTTATTTTGTTTCATTAAAAATAAATTGTCTCAGCCACCCAGGACTAGATATGTGGTGGCGGATAGCGGTTATAAAATGTCGAACTCAACGTATAGTAACTCATAAATGAATATGCACAAGATTGAAACTAGGAAATTCTAAGCGAAGTGTAGGGCCTGAATCCACAAATAAATACCTAGTAAAGGTAAAATTGAATGATATAGGAAGAAAACCAATAAAGAAAGCAACACTATTATGTTTAAACGTTCAACTTACCTAAATCTTTATCATTCAATCCTAAATGGTTGTCCAGCTCAGTGCAGAGTTTCGACACAAGCGAAAGATGTTCTAATTTAGCAACTTCATCCATTTTTTGTGAATTTTAATAAGAAATTCTCATAATAAACACAACGCCTCTCCATGAACTATTTTACAACCAACTTGTCAACTGTGCTTGTCAAAAAGAACTATCCCCGCATTCCGAGTAACCCCGCATTCCGAGTTAGGCTGTAATCGATTTGAGCGATTTGAACGGCCGTTCCGAATAAGCCTTAGCGCGATAACGATGTATTGTGAATCGTCATAGATGACGTCATGACATGCGCCATCTTGCGATAACACCGACCATGCCTTTTACTAATATCACCGTGAGCGCTGTCAAAGTTGTGCTGTTTTGTTTTGAGTCGCATCTTATCTTTAGACAAACGTGGCATCTTCGAAATTGTGCTTCTGGCTACCGTGGCCACCTAACCAACGAAGAAGAAGAAATGTGTAGTATAAACACAAAGAAATATGCCCCGCATTCCCAGTTAGGCTGTAATCGATTTGAGCGATTTGAATGGCTGTTCCGAATACGCCTTAGCGCGATAACGATGTATTGTGAATCGTCATAGATGACGTCATGACATGCGCCATCTTGTGATAACGCCGACCATGCCTTTTACTAATATCACCGTGAGCGCTGTCAAAGATGACAGTTGTGCTGTTTTGTTTTGAGTCGCATCATAACTTTAGACAAACGTGGCATCTTCGAAATTGTGCTTCTGGCTACCATGGCCACCTAACCAACGAAGAAGAAGAAATGTGTAGTATAAACGCAAAGAAATATGATATGCAAGTTTTGACGTTGAGCGAGCACCGTGAGAACGTTCACGGGCATTCCGAATTGATGACAGCCTTCAGCTGTCATAATCGTGAAATCTAACTCGGAACGTCAAATATTGATGTCAGCACTGTGAGCGATTACGTTCTTATTCGGAAAGCGGCCGAAATGTGTAGTATAAACACAAAGAAATATGATATGCAAGTTTTGACGTTGAGCGAGCACCGTGAGAACGTTCACGGGCGTTCCGAATTGATGACAGCCCTCAGCTGTCATAATCGTGATATCTAACTCGGAACGTCAAATATTGATGTCAGCGCTGTGAGCGATTACGTTCTTATTCGGAAAGCGGCCTATTATGATGTCAAATTTTGTCAAAATGACAGCGTGTTGCTTGCTTTTTGGAAAACGAACTGGCTACTGAGGCTTTTAAGACAGACATGTTTCTTTCATTGTCTATGTCAATACTAGAGTTGTCCAATGAAAGTGTATAAAAGTAGTTTCACAACACTATCATTGAAGGACTTTGGACGATAAATCTGACATTTGTTCAATCCTTATCTCGTTTACTTTATTGCCAGATTGATCGTCGTGCCAGTGGTGTAGTGCAAAATTTCGCAAAACATTCATTCAAACTCATAGCATTTATTTAAATTTTGAATTGTCAAGGGCCGCTTAGTCAGAAAGACGAAGCTGTTACACATTTCAAATCAAATGAACGGATTGGTCGCCTGAAGTTCCAATAAATAGCTCATGCAAGGAAGAAAATCAGCATGCTAGCCAATATAAAAAAATATGATTTTAGCGACTGACAACAGAGGACCTCACTGACAAAAAAAGACAATGACATTGACATAAATGACATTAGTACTCTGCTCGTCTATTTTAGTGGTATTATTTTGTAAAATTAGATTTTAATTTATTGATAGCGTTTTAAATTAGGCAAGTGCGTTTTTTTCATTTGTGTACAGCTCATGCCACCTTCATACGATGGAAAATAACACTGATCATTCTGAACAAAACAACTTTAGTCCTATATCTGTGCAAGACGTAGATGTAGATTTCTTACCGATTGTTTACGAAATAATACGAAGGTACTTTTTAAAGTGCTCATATATTTAGACAAACGTCATCATTTTAATACTGTATATACTTATATTTTGTAAATATTTTAATTTTTTAGTGTTGAGAGAGATTTCCATGACAACTCTGCCAAAGCCAGGGAGTCTCAAGACTGCAGTCAACGGGTGCTCGAATTGCAAAAGAAATTTGATATAGCGCGTACTCAGGTAATCCCTGAATCAGACTATAATTCCTAAATCATTATATCAAAGCATCTGTTCAGTTTCGAATTTATTTGGCATTATCAGTATTGTAGGTTAGTTTACATAACATAAAAATCTGACATTTAAAGTTTATGCACTATGGTTTGTTCCAGATAAAGCGGTTGCCTGGCATAGATTACAACAAGCAGGACCAGTTGAAGCAGTTTGAAATACTGAGAACACAGCTGAGGCTGAAAAGAGAGCTCTTACAGAAGTATCGTAATATGTGCTCATTTGAAACTTCATTCAAGTGACTTATCTCAACACAATGCCTCTCAGAGCTTTACTAAGATACCTTGCCAACAATGAACACCTTGTGCAGAAGATTGCAGAGTCATACCCTGTGAGGCGCGCTGCACAGATGGCAGTATCCGTGTTCTACAGGAGTAAGGAGAAGTTGGCGGACATGGATAAGTTAAATCCTGAACAAGTTAACAGAATCGTGTCATTCTTAAAAAAATTAAATGAAAACTTAAAGGAAGGGATTCAGGATGCTAAGAAACAATTGAAGAAATAGTGTAAATCATTTTAGTTTAGTCTAAAATTCTGCTACATGTGTATTTAGCCGTTACTTTTTCACTTGTAGGCATTAAATAATACTGCATAGTTAATCCGAGCTAGTTTTATTTCACTCACTCTGAACAAACCATAAAAATATTCATTAACTTAAACTACAAAAATCACATAGTTATGGTACTGTGAAGTTATCAAAATACTGAGTTATGATATGGAGTAGAGCAGCTAGCCTCACTAACTAATATTATTGCATTATTTGTAATAGTTCCAACTATAAGGTACAACAGATCCATCCCTCTGTCACTCGCTACTGCTGCTCAGAGGCACTACAACTGAACAGCACTCATGTTGATTGAACCTAGACTCCACAATGAAAGTATCAATCACATTGAAATCAGTATAATCAAGCAAAATAAAATTATAAATTCCAAAACAAAACTATTCTTCAAGAATCGTGCTTATATTAATTAGAATTTTAGTAACAAAAAATAGCAATTCTGATAAAAATATAAAAAATCAATATGCAAAGATTGCATGTTCTGTTGTACTGTTATATGTCACATACGCAGTTATATTGTTGAACTATGAAAAATATATTTATTATAAACTTGACGAATTTTCAGAAATCTTACAAGATAGATTAGAGACCATCTATAAAGTTATAGTTTAATCAAAAATATGTAACTCGTCCAAGAGTGTGTACTAATCAGTAAACACACACTACATTAGTTATAGAACTGTACCGCATACGTTACATCTAGTGACGCAGCATCGTCATGAGACCTAAGTACCTTGTACTCTGATTTAGTGCTTTTGGACTGAATTAGCTGCGCTAGGGATGCTAATTAAATATTAAAAATAATTTCTTAGAACTATAAAGAAAAATATTTACAGGAGTACATTCAAACTTCAAAGTTTCACACGGTGGACATTTGTAATTTTGAATTTTTATTAAGATCTGGCAATACCGTCATAAATTCGGAGAATATTAAAAATGTCACTCCCTAGCGCCCGTGTCTTGTACTGCTAGAAAATATCTGCAAATCTCCCGGTTCGGGTCGCTCGGCGCCATGTATGCGGCCTAGCGGCAGGCTCACAGATGGCGCGGCCGGCGCGCTAGTTGGCGGCGGCGAGCGCGGGCGCGTCGGGCGGCTTGTCGTGGCGCTTGCGCGGGCGTCGGGCCGCGCCCGCGCCGCCGCCGGCCGCGCCGCGCTTGTCGGCCTGCACCTCGAACGGAGAGTCTGTCGCCGTCACGTCACTCTCTTGCTGCAAAATAAAATCACGCAATGGATTCTAGTAATGAGCGCTTTGACTTCTCACATATTGTTTTGGGGGCCAAATATTTTCAATTTTGTTTTCATATCATATACAGGATTTGATTTTTGAGATGGCGCAGTAATGGCGACTAATAAATAAAGTAATGTGACCTTAACCGTTGCAGTTACAGGAAAACAGTTTTTAGCAGACATATTGATTTCAAGTACAGTATTTTCAAATTGATTTCATGTGACATATTAGTGCCGCCATCTTACCACGTGCGTGGCATGCGTGTCGGGCTTGTCGTGCGACTGCTGCGCGCGTCGGTCGTGCCTCGTGTTGGTTGTGCGCGGCTGCGTCTTCACGGCCGCGGGCTCTGGTCGCAGCACGTTGCCGACTGCCTTCGTACGACCCTCACGGAACACCTATACGAAACATCAATGCTGTGAACTTATGACAATCTTCTTTATCCACTTTCTGTCTATACAGGCGACCTTGTAATCAATTTACCACTCTAATGTCACTTTCTCTGTCACGTCATAAGACGTAAAGACCATTTTTGCTTAACTGAGATAGAGAGTTTTAATATTTATGGTTACAATTCTGTAACTATTTGTTACGGTCTGGAATCATACTGACGACGCGACCTGATACTGACCTACAAATTGCAAAATTTGAATTTCGTGGGTTACCCAGGCGCTTTTGCCTTAAGAGCAATGTGACATAGTTTCATTCTTAGTGAAGTTTCAATTTACTGGGAGATTTTGTCAAAAGGGATAATTATTTACAAGGTTGACTATACAAGTTTTAACAATGGCAGTAACATTGCTCACCATCCTCTGCCCCCTCTTGAGATATTCGGGATGCTTGATGAAGCGGAAGCGCACGAGCGCCTTGTCGCCGGTGCGGAGGCAGTCGCGAGACATCGTTAGGATCGACGCCGTCTGCCGGATGCTGCCACAGTGCACTAACAAACACAAAGGGTATAAAAACACGCTTAACGAAGCCGACAGTCACTTGTTGTCATTGTGTTTTTAGCCATCATACCTTTTTTTTTTGGGTGGGAAATTATCAAATAACTTCTCCCGCTCTGGGCGAAGCGGGAGGGCGTGTCAGACTCTTACTGATTAAAACCGACCCGTGTTCCTTCAGTTGCCTGTACATTGCCAGGGGCCACGGTATCCCTTTCGGACTTTGCCGCGATAATGGACCATACCTGGGAACTTTCTGGTTATTGGATTGGATATTGAAGGTCAATGTTTCTAGGTTTTCAATTTTTTTCACGAAAACTAAATACTCCACAGCTTCTGCACCGTTGCATGTAGTCATAAGCAAAATATTTTGCGTGCGTTACTAGTTGCGCTGCCGTAAACAGTGATTTTTCACACCAAAAAAGAAAGTAGTTTCCCAAAAATGTGCTCAATGTTACTTAGTTGCGTATACAGAATGTGTAGATAAAGGCTATGTGATAGTCTTTTTACATCCTGTATAAGTATGGGTCCTTGTTTCTACAATGAAGTGGGTCTCTGTCTCTCTGATTAAGTATATCAAAAGTTTAGTTAAATGATCACAAAATAGACAGGGCCTCTTTGTCAGTGTCTATCTCCAAAATAAATAAAACAATGGAACACACAAGCGTTGTAACATAAATACAAAGATAATGATGTTTGTAAGTGTAAGAGTGTTTTTCAACTTTTTTATATAAATCAATAGTTTCGAGATGTTTTTCACATCGATTTACATCTACTTTTTCATCGTTTTTTTCCGAGAAATAGTATGAAATACAAACCTATGTTTGCGGTCGATAAAATCAATATTGTGCATGCGTAAATATTTATTCCAATTATGGAACCCTACATTGTGCGTGATCCGAGATGCACTTCACCGGTTTTGGTTATGTCCCATTATAAACAATTGTATTTGTTCCTTTCTTGAATGCTTCGTATTTAATTTTAAGTATAATATTGAAGTTGAAGCTAACGAAGACGTGCTCCGATAAATGGAGACATAGACATACCCATGGCCTGATAGCGCGAGGAGATGGTGGTGGGATGGTGCAGCACGAGGATCTCGCCCTCGAACTGCCAGCACGCTTGAGGGTTGAGCGCGGGAGATACCATCACCATGCCCTTACGGATTTGTGAGCGCTTTATCTGCAGGATAAGATTTATTTTAATCATGATTTCGAACCTCAAAATAAGTGATGAATTTTGAATTGTTTGTGCAGAACTAATTTTCTTAAAAAATAATCGATCTTATTTTTTTTAAAATACTAATTAAAAAAAAAAAAAAATTGGACATCGAAATGGCGATCCTAGTGTACAAAGTTCACATCAAATATTTGTTCATTCATCGTAAAACTAAACCAATTATCATGGTAAGGTTTTCATACTTACTCGACTTCGTTTTTTGGTATATTGGCATCTTGTATTTTCTTTTTATTTATGCAATAATCAATAGGATCATTCACCTTTCTACCTTTTTTTTTTTTGTTTACAGTTTGATTGACTACTACAACAACAAGTCGTTGACTAACCTTCTTGAGAGCGAAGCTGGCAGTCTGCCCGCCCCGGACCTCCGGCACAGGCATCCTCTTCCTATGGATGCTCTTGACGGTGATGGGCTGGAAGCGGCCCAGCGGGTCGGGCCCTAACAGTAGCGTGTCGTTGAGGCGGATGACTCCCGCAAGCGTCGTGCCTGATACCACTGTGCCTACACCCTGGGGGAGGACGTTCTTATAAATAGATTTAGATTCAGAATCTCAGATAATTCAATTCAAATGCCAGCGCAACGGATTGTTTTTTTACAAAACTTCGCACTGTTTTCCAACGGAAAAAAACATCGAAACTTCTTTAATAAATGTCAGTTTCTTTAATAATGTATAATACACGTCAAGATTAGAGGGTTAGAGTTTACAAACATACTTTATTTAATTTTTATCATGATCGGTGAAGTTTCACCAAGTAATTTAATTTAACTTTGTATATCGTACCGGCACTGAGTACGTGTCGTCTATCTGGAACTCCGCGGGCTTGTCGTCTTGCGAGGGCATCCTTGTCTTCAGCAGGTTGAGGAACATCGTCAGCAACTCCAGGTTCTCGCCAGATACGTTTGATACTTGGAAAATTGGACATAGCCTGGAATAACATTAATTGATATAGAAGCTGCTGCGAAGCTCTTGAGAAAAAACCAAATACACAGATAAAAAACGCAAGATAATGGAGGTTTCATTTTTGAAATAATAACAGAAGCTTTTGGAACATTTGTTTCAGAGTCAGAATCAGACAGTTGTTTCGGATCAGAACATCCAGTTTTTTTAGAGATTGAATTGAAATTTCGTTAGATATTTGTTTTTAACACAATTTACTTAATTAAACCAGAAGAAGAGGAAAAGACCAGCGCCATTTTATTAGCATACAACATTGCCAACATACCTCTGTGACACAAAGTTGGTAGCGCTAACAATGACGTCATCTTTCGTCTTCACCATGACAGGTACTTTACGGCAGCCGGAAGACTTGAGGATCCTGATGAGCAGTTTGAGGTTGTCTTGCAGAACATTTGGGGGACACATGTCGATCTTGGTCACTACCACGAACACTGGCACGGAGAGGGCTAGCGCAAGACCTAGGTGTTCTTTTGTCATGCCCACTATACCTGCGTTGGCGCCGATCTAAGGAAATCGAAGGATACGTCGCTACTTTATTATTATAAAAGGTGTTTAGGATGGACGAAAATAGGATGGTTTTAGGAATGCAGAGTCATGTTTGCTGCTGGTACCAGATTAAGGATGATGTTTGATGTCAAACTAGGATTTTTGTTATAATAATCTAATGTTCAAATCACGAGAGTTATTTTTTCATGTAAACTAAGACTTTTCCAATTAAGACTGATTGAAACAAAAAGTTAACAAACATTCTGAAAGGGCTTGACCTAGAATATGGCTGGACTTTAAAGAGACTGCGATCTCTGAGTTTGTTTCGGCCTTTCTTCTCAGAGTAGTCAGATAGGAAACGACGACCTCATCTAGCTTATTTTTATTATGACGTGTAAAAGTAATTCCGATATCCTATTTACAGAATAAACGATTTGATTTCACGTTTACCACGATCTTCTTAATGACGATTTTGCAAAGTTTTCCACTTACCATAAGCATGCCGAAGTCGGGAGCGTGTCCGGTCATGCCGAACACGGTGGTCTTGAGGTACCGCTCGTGGCCAGCCAGGTCGATGAACGTGATGACCTTGGAAGACTTCTCGCAGATCTTCACCCAGTCCAGGGTGCCGTGGTCTGGCTTGTTTACTACGTTACCTGTATCGAACGATGGATTGTTATTTAATCTACGTCATACTTTCCGCCTTCCGATGAAAGAATGAATTCCTGACACCTGTCAGTTATATATACAGGGTGATTGGAAGATGGGTGCAAAGCTTTAAGGCGAAGATAGTACAGACAATTTAGAACCATTTAAGCCATGGTTGTCTTAGACGAAGTCTTACCAAATATTTTTAACCAAATTTTTAAGTTTTTTTTCGGAAATTCTCAAAATTTAATGTAAACTGCATAATTATGGCCAAATTGAATGATAAATGAATTCATTTTTTATTTATTTAATTAAAGTAATGTGTAAGCAATCAAGCAAAACATGTTTTAGGCTTCTGTGTCATTAGACATTTTTTTTACAGACATTTAAAGCTCAGAAAAAATAAAAAATTTGTACAATACGTCTTTTAAACCTTATTAAAAAAAAAAACGGAGGGTGCTTTTTTTGTTCAAACCTTTTTGAAGACATGCTTGATAATCGCTCTTTCTTTTGAGGTATCATTTATGCGGATATCTTACAAATTATTGAAATTAGGGCCTACAAACCAATTTGAGGGAGAATTTTTTTATTTTAGGCAGACTAATTAAAACAACATTTGAATTAAAATTATTTATTTTTCATGTTCAAAATGACGGCCGTGATTCCTAATACAAGCACGGCCCCGTCTTCTAACTTCTGTAGTCGTTATTTTCAACATCATCTCCTGCTTCATTGTCTCAAACGCTGAATTTATTCTTTGTATCAATTCTTCTCTAGTGTTTATTTCTATGTTGTTATACACCAGTTCCTTGGCCCGGCCCCACACGAAAAAGTCCAACAGGGTCAGATCTGGGGAGCGAGCGGGCCAAGGAATGGGTCCATCCCTGCCGATCCAGCTATCAGGAAAGCAATTGTTGAGGTGTTCCCTTACATTTAAAGTCCAATGCGCTGGACAGCCGTCTTGCTGAAAGATGACTGTTCGGTCGCTTTCGAAGATCGGGACACCTGATTCCTCTACCAGCAGTGGTAAATCAATTTGCAGAAATTGCAAATAATTTTCGCCATTCAATGGATCAGGCAAAAAGTGGGGCCCAATCAATGTTCTGCCAATTATTCCAGCCCATACATTCACAGAGAATTTCATCTGAAATGACACCTGCTTCTTAAAATGTGGATTGTTGTCTGCGTCGGCCCATCCATGGATGTTGTGAAAGTTTGTAATACCTTCCCTTGAAAATTTACTTTCATCCGTCCACAAGATTGATTTCAGAAACCACGCATCTTCGATGTCTCTGTTGAGGAGGAAACGGCAGAACTGAATTCTTCTTTGAGGATCTTGCTCTACTAGACCTTGCACACTCCTGCCATGGAACGGATACTTATCATTTTGGTGCATTGTATGCCACACCTTCCATTGAGAAATGTTTAAATTTCGAGCTACTGCTCTAGTACTGGTAGTAGGATCCGCTTGAAATGCTGCTAAAATGTCTTCGTCGACGGCAGTTTCGTGTCTGCCCGGGTTGACTCCAGGTTCCACGCGGTGAAACCCATCTTGGGCAAGACGACGAAACGTGTTGTAAAACACTCGGACATTCGTTATCCTGCGATTCGGATAGCGCTCTTGATACATCCGTCGCGCCAAAGATCCATTGCCGTCTGCTCTACCGTACATAAATACGATATCCGCATATTCTTGATTGGAAAAAGTAGCCATAGTCACTTAACAATTAAGAAAAACGGCGTAGGAGCGCACTAAATGTCAACTCAACACAATTAAGTCAAAAATCAACACGTGCAGGAACGCAAAGGGCTACAACTGAACACGGTAAATTGTGAATCAACACGACAACGTCCACTCACAAGGGCAGTAGTTTGACTAATGAGTAAAAGATGTAACGGCTTCATCACAGACCGACTGACCCTGACTAAAGAAAAACGACTTTGTTGCCTCAGTAACTAAGACCATTTTGCTGTAAAGACCAACTCTTATCGCTTTTTGCTATTCATTGGGCGTTCTACCTGGAAATGCCGTCGCACCGCGCTCGGTGGCCATTGTTTAGAGAATCCCCTCAATGGGTACCCCTCAATTGGTTCCTGCATGTGCCAAAAATTCTTAGAATTGAACAATGTTATCATTTCGAGCACATAAAGTATTCTTTTAAGCAAAAATTTTGTGTTTTGTTAGACTGCCTAAAATTTAAAATTTCTCCCTCGAATTGGTTTGTAGGTCCTAATTGCAATAATTTGTAAGATATCCGCATAAATGATACCTCAAAAGAAAGAGCGATTATCAAGCATGTCTTCAAAAAGGTTTGAACAAAAAAAGCACCCTCCGTTTTTTTTTTAAATAAGGTTTAAAAGACGTATTGTACAATTTTTTTATTTTTTCTAAGCTTTAAATATCTGTTAAAAAAATGTCTAATGACACAGAAGCCTAAAACATGTTTTGCTTGGTTGCTTACACATTACTTTAATTAAATAAATAAAAAAATAATTCATTTATCATTCAATTTGGCCATAATTATGCAGTTTACATTAAATTTTGAGAATTTCCGAAAAAAAACTTAAAAATTTGGTTAAAAAAATTTGGTAAGACTTCGTCTAAGACAACCGTGGCTTAAATGGTTCTAAATTGTCTATACTATCTTCACCTTAAAGCTTTGCATTCATCTTCCAATCAGGGTGATTGGAAGATGAATGCAAAGCGTATATTCCGCTCTGAACTAGATAAATAGCAATGCTGCTTGGGGATGGTCCATTAATCACGTGAGGCTCGAAATGGGGGGGGGGTTGGGAAAAAACACGAAATATCAAAAGGGGGGAGGGGGTGTAGTGAGATATCACGTGTATTTATTTTTTCGTTGAACGCGCGATTTCTAAACCTAAAAGCGGTGCGTGACCTTGACTTGCCGGTGCCAGACAACGATTATACCTGAGTTTAAAGATAAAATATTCCGATGTTTTTTAAGATACTTGGTATAAAAAAAATACATGTGATTTTGGGTAGGAGAGGACGGACCAGGGGGGAAAGGGGGATTAAAAAGTTGATATTAAACATCACGTGATTAATGGAGGGCCCTTGGTGGTAAAAAATATGAATGGTAGTACATTTCATAGTTAACCAGAAAAGCACTTTGATACAGAGCCTTAGGTTCCTGCCGACCGAATAGGCGCGACGCGACGATGGGTGGAACGATTTCTATGAAAACTTCACGGAAATTTTTCTACCGATGTCGCGTCGCGCCTGTCTGCGGGAAGCCTTTACTACTTTAATACCTACATAAGGTACAAATTCTAAAATTCACGCAATTCTAACTAAACTCTGCTAATGTAGAGTGAAAGTAATTTGTATATTACATGCCTTTCTTGTTTCTTATCATGAAATTAGAAAGTATTCAGTTACATGTTCTGCAAGTGCCTTCGTTGTTTCAGAAGATAACTGTATAACTGGGCTAACACTCGTTGGAATAGGAAGAAATCCCTTGATCTACAACTCTTTGGTGTATCTTAGACGAGTCTTAATGGAAGAACACATAACATCCCGCTTGTTTTCCCGAAGAGTAAGGCAGAGGTGTACTTGTAGTAGGTAAATGTGGCATTTCGACAGTTATGTTATGGCTAATGAAAGAAATATTGCAGAAAACAAAGTATGTACATTATGTAGTAGATAGGCACTCATTCATCGCGTACGACAACGGTACCGTTAACGATTACATAAGTTAATTGCATAACTAGTTATAGAACTAACTACGTCCGTTTATCAGTGATCGTTCAAGTTCTATTCATATCACAGTATTTACTACTTAAATGAACTTATTATACCAAGTACCAAGTTATATGAATATGCAAAGTATACATCGCGTTACATGCGAGTTTCAACATCGATCTAATTATTGCATTATTACGCCGTAGTAACGCTTTGGATTGTCGATAGAAACGAAGTGGTTTTATAGTTTTGTTACCGGAGTGGATACCTAGTTACGCCTAAACCAAGAGTGGTTACTATGACATTATTTGATTATTTCTGATTGGCCGGCCAATAATTTCATTTCAGCTTTATGAGGAAAATTTGCCTAAATATAAAACAAGATTGGAAATTGTATTAGAGATGGCACTATCTTGTTATGTATTTTGCACAATGAG
Organism: Agrochola lota; assembly: GCA_947364205.1. Lineage (NCBI taxonomy): Eukaryota > Metazoa > Arthropoda > Insecta > Lepidoptera > Noctuidae > Agrochola > Agrochola lota. The sequence goes on from OX376228.1 coordinate 19,519,496, forward strand.
AATACATAATACTCGAGCGGCCTTTTACAAAACACAAAGTGTTGGATAGCTCTTTTTATGACTAGAAAGCACGCAGTTAGTCTTGAGGGCGAATTTCCACGTTCAAGCGCTGTCTAAGGGCGGATTCAGGGGGGGTCATGGGGTCAAGATCCCCCCCCCCCCCCATGGGCTGTATCTAGATCAACCACTGAAAATTTTTCTAATCTCATTGATAATTTAGCGGCATCTACATCGCTACATGCAAACTACGCATCAATGACCTGACGTCACACAACATCCTGACGTCACACAACATCCTGACGTCACACAAATCCTGCATCGCGCAATTAGAGTTTACCGCGCGATAAACATATATACAAGCTTCCCGACTTCAACCTCTGGGCAGTTGCCCGCCAGACAGCACACCCGTCTGGTCGGAGGATCCTCCCTTTTCTATGGGGGATGAGTGAACTTTACACCCTGTTCCTCATACCCCTAAATTGGTGACCCCGAGTATGAACGTCAACGCAGCCTTCGTGCAACTACTTCAGCGTGACGTCATCATCATCATCACTCCCGCAAGCTTTCGTGAGGCGAGTCACTCAGCCAGTCAGCACCCACGGCTTCAACGGGTGTCCTGACCACCAGCATGCAGCGAACGCGCATTCCTGGTCATCACCCTCAGCCACAACCCAGCGCTGTACCACATCCGACCCACTGGATCAGAACGCAGCGCTACCCCGACTCACTGGGGAACCACCGCAGACAGTTCCGACTCACCGCGAACTATGCGGCACCCGGTTCCAACTCACTGGAACCACAGCTGGCACTGTGAAGCATCGCAAGATTCAAGACTCAGCCCACTATCGACCTCCGGTCTCCGGAGGGGAGTGATGTAGCGGCATCTACATCGCTACATGCAAACTACGCATCAATGACCTGACGTCACACAACATCCTGACGTCACACAAATCCTGCATCGCGCAATTAGAGTTTACCGCGCGATAAACATATATACAAGCTTCCCGACTTCAACCTCCGGGCAGTTGCCCGCCAGACACGACACCCGTCTGGTCGGAGGATCCTCCCTTTTCTATGGTGGATGAGTGAACTTTACACCCTGTTCCTCATACCCCTAAAATAAAATAAATAATTTTTATGATGTTGCCATGAATGTGCATGCCACACATGCGCGAACGACACGCATAATAGGACTATTTGTGATGTAATTATAATTATATGACGATGGACCGTGGACTTTCTTGCCGGCTCTTCTTCATGGGAGACGACCAAATGGAACCATGCTCCTAGCTTCTGACGTTTCATACGTGCCCATGTAGGTTTATTAGAAGCTAGCAACTAGACGTAAAAATTGAATATCCCAAAATAGTGTCAAGACATCTGCCCCGGGCCCCCGGTCCTGGGGGTCCCCAAATCTTAAGAAGTACTTTTTAATGATATCCCAAACACGGTCAATATATATTCGTCTACAAAATATAAATGTAGAGTGCTCAATTACATTGTCTAACTTTCTGCATAAGTCGACAAATGAACTCCTATTTATATAAAAATTTAAAAAAAACCTTTTCTACACTAGGGGGTGTGCTATAAATTTCGACCTCGCATCGCTAGCCCAATATCATACAGAAAATATTGAAAATTAGGAGAACGCAGGACGCAAGAGCGAACGCAGCGAGCTCGAAAGTTTTTGCTCTCCGCCTCGGAAAACAAAACTAGGAGATACTTTGTCGATGTTGACTTATACAGAAAACTTTGAGAAGGGTATGAGAAGAAAATTGTATGATAGAGCGAGCGAAGCGAATTCGAAAATTTTGACACCCATTCTCAGATAACAAACAGAGAACAATTTATACAAAAATAGAAACTATTTTGTCGACCTTTGCATAAAAGTTTGAAAACTAAGAAAATGTACGATGGAAGAGCGAGTGGAGCGAGCTCAAAAATGTTTGCATGCGTAGGGGGGGTGCCTCCAACTACAAACTGTCTTTGTTACTGAACATATTTTGGCCTTGATTAGGATTTGATTAAAAAGTACTTCTCAAGATTTGGGGGCCCAATAGTACTGGGGACCGGGGAGGAAATAAATACGAATAACGAAACTTTAATAGCTTGTAAATCTTTTTTGCGAGGCCTCCACAGGCGTGAGCCCATCGGCGGTCTCCGATGTCGCCGACGCCTAACGCCGCCATTGCAAAGCAACTCATATTTTCGTATTAATGTTCCATAGAAACCTAACCGAAAGTTCCAAGACGAGGTGCAAAAAATTTCGAGCTCACCTAGTTAGCTTGCTCGCTAGTCGCTCCCGCATTCGACATTCTTGCTTTTCGTAAAAAGCCTATTGAGGAGATTAAAGTGCACCTCTCTGAAAAAAAAAACAATACTGCCGGTTGCGAGGACTATGGTGTAGGTTTATCTGTTTTGCTAAATATTACTAGAACAACAATAACCTACTTAAACTTGAGAAGACCAGGCTGGGTCTCATTTTGTTTTGCCACCCTGGGCCCCATAGTACGCCATTGATTGGAGCCTGTCCTGACTGGACTCCGACTATGTGACCCCTTTCTGTCTCGAAGGTTGGATCCGCCCTTGGCGCTGTCAGTGTCAAAATTGCTGTGGAATATTGACACGGACAGTTCTTGAACATGGTTTAGATGTGCTGATCGCGTTCAGTTTCTTTGGTGAAATCCACACTCAGTAAAGTTCATTTATTGTGATTAGTTTACTGCTAGAACTAAACTGCCACTTAAAATTCGCCAAGCGGTTATAAAAATGCAATATAGCATGACTAATTTACTTATTACTTTATTAGATTTGGTACTTTTGCTTCGTTGTCGTCGTTGAAGTAATCGTACTACATCGACGTATAGTTTTCTTATCGTATCCATTGATCCGAAGTTCCCAATCACATTTTAATGTCTTATCTTTGTGTTATTTAACTGCAGTACACTCGGTGAAATTTAATTAAAAGTCATTAAATCAATCTGCCTAGTGGCTAGGCAGGTTGCTTATAGTTGGGAAAAGGGTAAGCTCTAGACTTTTCCCAACTATGTTGCGGTCGGCTTCCAGTCTCACCGGATGCAGCTGAGTACCAGTATTTTATATGGAGCGACTGCCTATCTGACGCGTCGGGTCAACGCGATATTAGTTCGATACTATCATGTTTGAACGACTCTACCGCAGCGACGTAACTCAATGGTAGAGGCGAAGACACTTATTAATCCAGTTCTTTTTCACCGTGTTTTGTTTGGCGTCTGCCTAACCCTTCGGTGAAAACAGTCGTGATTTTATGTATTGGCATCTACATAGTACTCACCCATGCTATCGAAGCCCAGAATATCATTGCCCACAGAGCTGGTCCGTCCGCTTTCCATCTCATGCTTGTGTCGGAACAGCCGCTGTCGCGCGTACCCTCGTCCGTTGTCCAGTTCACCATGAGTTAGTACTCCCAGGAGAGTTGACTTGCCCGCGTCCACGTTGCCTACTACTGCCACTCTGTACGACGGAAAGAGAAAAATTACTAAGTACTTTGGAACTGATTCATGGTAAACGCAGTACAAGAAATGGCAAAAAAGGGAAAACGTCAGAACCAAGAAGTAAAATACCGGCCAAGTGCCAGTCGGACTCGCACACGAAGGATTCCGCCGTACCGTATTAAGATCGAGCAAAAAACGCAGAGTAAACACGTTTCTTGTCTGGTAAAAATAAAGTTAATAATTAAAGGGGGGGTCCCCTTTAATTATTAACTTTATTTTCATATTATTATTTTTTGTTATAGCGGCAATAGAAATGCACAATCTGTAAAAATTTCAACTGTCCTACCAATTACGGCTCATGAGATACAGCCCGCTGACAGACAGACGGACGGGGCGGAACCCTAAAAATTGATAATCAAAGTCATGACATTTTCTTATTTTTAATTTATTGTTTGACAAACAAAGGTGGCCATAGACTCTCGTATTGCAGACGTCCATGGCCACCTTTGGTACATAACTGGTGCGTTACCATCCTAGTGGCAACCCTGAAATGTCTCAACTGCTTGTAATTACATAGGTCCATTTGGGCCAAGGGTCATTGAGCGTTCCAGTTAGATGAGCATGGTATCGACACTTGAAATCAAAACGCTGCTTGGTGGCAGACACAGGTATGCTGGTACTATTTCCGGGGACGAAGTCTTTCACAAAGATCTCTAATATTACTCATCTTATCATCATCATCTTCCATCTCTGTTGTACCTGATCTCCATGAAGTCGGTGTGGTCGAGCTCAGCGCGCAGCAGGTATTGGCCGGTGAGCCCGCTGCCGCACTCCCAGCGCCGCAGCTCCACGCATGACACGCGCTCGCCGCTGACCAGGGACTGTAGCGTCGCTACTGATGCGCTGTACTCGTCCTCTGTTAAACCGCGCCCTTCTGCACAGGTGATGAGGACATTATGACCAACGGTCAGTCAGGGCACCAGCTAAATCATCAGCTAGTAGTTACGGCCAGTAATGTAATCTCGTTTTTGACTGCTTTTTCTTTGCATTTACTGTCCTATGAAGCGTCACCATCGCGACCATTCGTTCACGAGCGTTCGTTCATGAAAATTCGAAAGCGGTGTTCTTGTTTTACGTAGGTAGAGTCACAACACTGTGAGCCAATCGTTTGTGAATAAATTAAACTCATTCGATGGAGCGGTGCTCCTTAGAACTTAGAACGTGGGGCCACCAAAGTAAATTCGTGTTAGCAAACGAATGCAGCCAAGAATGAAGCCAGAATGAAGTGTAGCCTAGAGCTAAGTAGATAATCATTATGACAAGATAAGTGTGTGCTATCAGAAAATACCTATCATAGGCAAACTTATTAGTTCCTGAAGTAATAAAAGCGCTTGGAAAGAGGATTTTGTTTTATTGATTGAATACCAAGTAGAAGTTATTAAAATGAAATTAAAATTATACGGCTGATCGGTCTAGCGTGCTCCACTCAACTTTGTTTAAGTAATATTTGTACAGATTGGATATGTCCTTGACACGAATCGCGTGTTATGTTTAACTTAACTACAAGACCAGGTGGTATAATAGAAAAGGAATAGGTTTACAAGTAAACGATTGCAGACAAGTCATTTTAAATTATTCTAATTCTTAAAAAAACTCAAAACCCAAAAACGCATTTGTTTCAAATAAACCAATTACAGGCACTTTTGAATTGTCAAGGGGTCGGTCCAAAGAGTAGTAGGTACCTATGGAGAAAAACGGGCAAGAAACTCCACAGACAGTCTTTTAATAGTTTATAAATATAGTACCCGCTCCTGCTTCTCACGGTTTTTAAGACTTGACTGAACATGGAGATTTCTTTATTAAATGTAAGGTTACCATTTTCTAAGTGATGGTGAAAACGCATCATAACAGTTGTGTAGTTTTGAAGTACAACGGGCCACACAGACAAAAATCACATGCGCCTACTAACATGGGCACTTATGAAACGAAGCTCGGTGATAGGAACTAGGACAGACACAAAAAACCGGCCAAGTGCGTGTCGGACCACGCACAGGGAAGGGTTCTGCAGTTGGCATGAATTTATCCCAAGAACAAACTTAACATTGTAGCTGAAAAACATGTTCTCCCATACGGAATATATGGGAGAACATGTTTTTCAAACTGCAAATTTAAGTTGATCGATTATTACTGACTTAGCTGTGATAGTTTTCCTTTTAACTTCGTTATATATACTACTGCTGTGAATTTCTTAATAAATCCAAGGACAACCAATTACCTGGCAGGTGGACACACTATACTCTAACAAAAATGAGCACTTTAAAGCTTAATATTTCGCAAACTGATTCCTAAATTGAAAATTCCCACACTATTATTGAATGACCTTTCCAACGACACCCCACACTATAGGATAGACGAGAAAGAAAAAAAAACATCCCCAATTTACGTATAGGGGAGGTGCCATAATTATTTTAAATTTTTTTTACCACTTTGTCGGCGTGATTCATATACCCATTCGTATACCCATGCCAAATTACAGCTTTCTAGTACAAACAGTCTCTGAGCTCAACCGTGCACAAACAGACAGACGGACATGGCGAAACTATACGGGTTCCTTGTTTACTACGGAACCCTAAAAAGCGGATTTAATTTAGAGATGTCTAGTATTTCCTCATTGGATTTACCAAAATCAAGGCTTATATTCTTGAACCTCTTTAAACTATATCGTTCGTGAATCATTCAAGCCCGCACATTTCATACCTACTTATTACAGTAATAGATATTACCACGTTACCGCATGCACATGCATCCGACTGGTCAGTTAGATAAAATAATAGAGTTGCAATATCTGTATTATCTGTTTATACGTGGTATTTATTAAATTATCTTATCTTTGATTATCATTAAAATATTTGATGACGTAATTAAGGCCACGATGATGACTCAACCTAAGGTCTAGCGAAGCGAAATGCAACGCGCTTTTCACTGCTATAAAAGTAATACCTATCAACATTGCACCCGTTTGAAATAAAGGCACGCTGCACTGCGCTTTGGCAGGTGTCCGCCTGCTCTAAGAACCCAGCCAAGGATTTGTGGGATCAAAATGTTTTCACAGATTTGGTTGAGTGACCATGAGTGGCCTGCTGATATTGGGTAAAATGATGAAATGTTGAATAATAGCTCTTGATTTTCCTCTTCGTTTTCAAACACGTAGATGTTACTCATAAAGGGTAATCCACTATTCACGTGATGTTTTTTTTGCAACTTTTTAACCACTCCCCCTGGTTATACGTGGCGAAGATTTAGACTAAACCCCACCCCACCCAAACTTTTATGGTACAAAGTATCTTAAAAAAATTCAGAATATTTTATCTGTAAATACAGGTATAATCATTACCTGACAACGGCGAGTCAAGGTAACGCGCCGCTTTTCGGTTAACAAATTGCTTGTTCAACTAAAAAGTAAATACATGTCATATCTCACTACAGCCTTTGTGATATTTCGTGATTTTTTACAAACCCGTCTCCCCCCCTTTCGAGCCTCGCGTGATGAATGGACGATCCTTAAATTAATGAGCATTTTCTATTTTATTTATACATTAATATGGTGATGAAATATTGACCAGTATTGTAATAGCTTCAGGCACAAAATAAAAATAAATATCTACTACATGCTAAACCACAACATGTTTATTGAATCATGTTTGTTGACATACATTTTCAAAAGAATTAATTCTATTGCGCTGTGAAACAGGAACTACATTATTTAATTGCTTCTTGGTGATCAATCAGTGTTGTTATCAACTTCACTGAGGATAGTTTATTTAATCTAACTGGGTTTTTGCTATTTAAAACTTTTGTTTATTTTTTTTATTTGGACTGTTCATGTTTTCTCCACAATTTGTTTTTCTTAGTCTTTTCGTTCATTCACGTTACCTACTATAAAATTAAATAGTTACCTTCTCCTTGCCCTATGTCGTATATTATCTCTCCATTGCCTGACTCCAGCCTCTCCAGTAGTTGTTTGCGGAGCAGCTCGTATTCATCAGCTGTAGGGCTCACAAGAACCATCTAAAGGAAATAATGTTAAATTACTTAATGGCAAGCCTGTCTCACATACTGATATTTTTTATAAATATATTATGTAGTAAAAAAAATGAAATATTGAAATAATATAATAATATATATTATATTATTATTATTATTTTTTATTATTATATAATATTGAATATTGAAATATTGTTTCCAGACTTGAGGCAGTGTTCATTTTTTTTATTCACACTATTTATTTTAGAAATAATCACTTAATTGCAGGGAAGTCTTCATTCATAACACAAATTCAAATTATTTAAGTGCATAAGTGATGCAATATTACCCAATGCAAAGCTCTGTAACATTTTTTTGACTTTGCATTTTATTTATACTAATATTACTATGAACAGGATAGTGAGTTTGTTTGTCTCATTTGTTGATATATTTAACTACGTAATTTCTATGAGATAGGCAGGATAGTAGCTTTGTCCTTGAAAATCAACATTTATTCACATCGATAGAACTGCGGTGAGTTCTGTAATTAGCTATTTATCTTTGAAGTATCAAGTTGTATTTATTGATAACTAGTCCATTGAAGATCCTCTTTACATAATTTGCATACATACCTATGTGTGAGTAGGACAGGACAATTTATAAACAAAGTGATGCAATATTGTTATGGTGCAATAACTTGTTTGGCAATATTTCATTATTCTATTATTTATTACAATTATTACTATTATCGGTTTTGTTGAATGATAATGGAAAATATGTTTTAAGTTACGAAATTATAGTTTTATTTATTAATAGATACTTTTAACAAGGGGTTTTTTTTACTTTACTTTTTGGAAGTATTTGGTATAATGAAGTTCCTATGTGAATTGTAGCTTGAGAATCATGAGATACATCGCATTCATGCAACCATTTACCATAGTGGGGGAGATGTGACTTTAAAAGTAGGCGAAATTTTCGCGGGAATAAAAATGTTGGTAAACAAAGACAGTGTTAATGTTTACCTTTCCTCTGATGCTCGAATAATCCGTCTCATTCTCCGGGAAGCCCTCGGGCTCCACGAGCGGGCTCATTTTCACTGGTGACTCGGGTATACTATCCATGTTTAGTGAGAATCGACAACAACAGCAACAATTAATACACCATTATGTCATCACGTTACTGTACCGTAAGCACTTCCCTTGGGTTACAGTTCCTAAGAAACAAAACAACTCGAGATTAATTAACACAAAGACAACAAAAGATATAAATAGTGTAAAAATATCTACAAATTTTGATCACAGATGCTTTACGTGTTACCATGGAATTTATTGATCTTATGAAACAACAAATATTAGCTTTTGTAAGACTAGTTGTAAAAAAAAAAAACATTAATAATCAATAAATTACGATAAATACCCTAATGATATCCGAAGAATTAGTTGAAAATAGATTTTCTAAATAAAACAGATGGATTAAATGCCAACTTTTTGACAACTCACATGCTGAGTGTTGCTAGTAATTATAGTATTTTGCAATGAGCTCAACCGGAACAAATACAAAAATACATAATTATTACGGTTTCTATTTTTTTTTTTTTTAATGAATTTAAAGATATTAAAATTACATATTTATTTTAATTGGTCTAAGACACGAATTTGAAGTAATTGTTGTTTATTTTCCAAGACGGCCTGTAAACGTAATTAAACTGGAAAGTGCTTTTAGTGTTGCAAGTAACACAAATTGTCTTCCTCCTAAGAAAGGAACTGTGCGAAGAAAGAAGAAAAATCCGAAATTTTTTAAATAAAAATCTAGACATAAAGCCTTGCAGGCTAGGCTTAATTGAAATGTCACGAGTCACGATGTCTGTTCTGTTCACATTACCGTCATATTGTCTCAGGAAGAAGTGCGTTTGCACTGGCGAAACATCACAACAAAACATGTTAAAATCTCTATTTTTTGTCAATTTTCCATACTATGTTTAACAGAACCTACAGATTTCAACATGTTTTGTTGTGAATATTTCGCCAGTGCAAACGCACAGTTATGTTGACTGTGTTGTGTTGGATTATGTTATTAACTATGTCATTGAACACGTCCACCACACGCAAGACAAATCTCGCAACAACGTCTCTGAACTTTGATGACTCGGTAAAAACCTACCGCCGATAAAGGGTTGCTGAGAACTTATGCGACCGTGTCTCGATGCACTGTTGCAAGACAAACCCTTCGTGCTTACGACGTAAAAACTGAGAACGTTCAGAATTGCATACTATTTCCTATTTAAATCCATCACACGCCTTGCTGAAATAGTGATTTTTACGGTAATTAATTATTCATCAATCTGACAGGGTGGTGATTGATGAGCGTTGGTATAGTGGAGCCAAGGTGGTTCTAAATTTCTGGATCATTTACTTGCTGAATTTTGAAAGACATTCAGGTTTCCGGACGTTTACGCCCAGCCCGTATGATTAATAGAATAGCTACCTAGATACGGATTATGGCACAACCACGAGAAGCTAGGCATATACTCACTCAACCATAAATGAGTGGAACAAGGCTTCCACTAATAAGGATGACGGAAATCATTGTTTATAATTATTTCATATTGATCTTGCCATAGCCGAGTAAAATGTAATTGGTTTTGTTGTTATCAAAACCATTACGCTCATTTACCAATTTTATTTATGTTTTTATTTAATTATTTATATAAAGAAAACCAACAGCTTAAAAATCCAACATTGGCTTACAAAAGTATTTATGAAAGGTACTCATCTAAAAGGGGTGATAGACGCACGAGCAAGTATGCGTACTTATGGCTCGACGACCTTACCGCCCGTGTGTCATACCAAGTACGCGTATTTTAATTAAAACCGCTGAGTAAGTTCGCCGGCGATCCAACAGGTTTGAAATTTTGCTCGAAGACCGCCTTGGATCGTAGTTTCACACGTCTATCATCACTGCGAGTTTGTGTTTCGACATTTGTGTAATTTTTATTTACTGTGCGTTTGCACTGGCGAAACATTCAAGACAAAACATGTTGGAATCTTTATTTTCTGTCAATATTCCATACAATTTTTGACAGGACCTAGAGATTTCAACATATTTTGTGGCGATGTTTCGCCAGTGCAAACGCACAGTTAGTTCAGTTCAGAAAACTCGACAACGTCCCGATACAGTAAGCAAGCTTCACGTGTATCACCGACGGCGAGCCGAGTAAGTTGGCGAACTTAAAAACCACGTACTATCGCACGACTATCACCCATATAATGCCATAAAAGACATTGGACAGAAGCTGCTAAACTTTACTTACCAAGTTAGTTGGTAGAATGGTAACTTACCATTCTACCGTAGGATTTTTCGTCTCTCCCAGGGGGGGCACACTTAGCACTATCATCAATTTCCATAGACGACAGCGACATCTGAAGTTTGGTGGGATAAACAAACTTGGCAGCCATCTTGTCTTATTTGTCAAATTGTCAAACAAATGTCATAGCCGTAGCCGCCATGGCGCCATTGTCAACTCCGGCTTTCCCGACGTTGATTTGGTACGCTTCCCGAGTTATTTCTCAGTTATTTCAGTTATTTCTGTTAAAATTGTTACTTGTTACTGTTATTTGTTTTGTTTTCATTTCATAATATTGTTATCACTTTGTTTTTCGTTGGTCATTTATGTTGTTTTGTTATCATGAGTGAACTCCGAAGAAAATATTGTATTTTTGGCTGTGATGCTTTAGGTAAGTGTTTATTACCGTACCGTACCATATTACCTTTAATATAAGCAAGAAAAAGTTTTAAGTATGTTATTCCATCATTTCATTTTATTTAGCCATATTCTGATATTCATGTATTTCGTTCAATTTTCAGTTACCTATGGTGTACCCCTTCACCGGTTCCCAAGACCCGGCAACCGCCCTGATTTGTTCGCTGCTTGGATAGCGGCTGTTGGCAGCAAGGTTACGAGAAAGTGACCGTACGAAAATATATAAGAACAAAAGAGTATGTGATCACCATTTTGATCCCACATTCTAGACAACTGGAGGTCATCTTATTTGTTCAGCAATACCAACAGTTAATTTGAATCGTAAGTAAAATAAGATCAATATTTGTGACAGAACAACATTTATAACAATACCAAATTGATTCAGATTAGCAATCAATTGGTTGTGCTCGTCAAATAACTAACATAAAAGTAAAAACAACTATTAATTACTGAATTAAAAACAACTATTTTATGTAGTAAAAATGGAACATCTTAGCTACTTCACACTGACTGAGGTTGCATTGAAACACCACATTGTGAGCACAAATTGTTTTCATTCGACTGGCTGATGTTAAGGATGGGCAAATTAGACAGCTACACAAAGTACCAGCTAAATTTGTATAATTTAAGAAAAGTAGGTGGGTAGTAAAACTGATGATAATATTGCAATGTATGTTACAGGTGTTCAGCAAACAATCAGTACCTTTGTGGAGACAGACCATAGCTCCTGTGGGCCTAGAAGACAATCTGGTTATGCCAGACCTCTGACTGATATCACCAACTTGCCTGGGTTATCAGTTCAAACCAAACACCTAGCTGGTCCGTCCAGAGCTGGACCTTCAGCTGGTGTTGATTCTATAGAATTCCCTGGGCCATCTGAATCTACCTGTTTGACATCACGTGAAGAGTACCATGCTCGCACACCATTGACAAAATTTGATCCAGGTACTTTGTTTTTTTTTTTCACTAATATTATAAATATGAACTGGTATATCTGTTTGTTATAAATTCACACAGCACTATCTAATTGGTTTAATTTATCTTTTGCATATACTAGGTCTTTTCCCAGCAGTGGGATGTTTTAGGCTGTTCATCCATTTAACATGATGTGTAATGTTAACTTTATCCAAACTCCATCAGTCTGCCTTTTCCCAAATGTTGGGATCGGCTTCCAGTCTAACCAGATGCAGCTGAATACTAGTATTTTACATAGAGCGTCTGCCTATCTGACCTCCACAACCCAGTTACTGGGTTACACAAAACCCCTTCGTAAGACTGGTTGTCAGAGTTTTGGGCTTCTGATAATCCATATGTATTTGGGATAGCCAGGACCGACTGCTTAACGTGCTGTTCGGGGCATGGACGAGTCTTGGTATAAAATGAATGGTCACCCATCTACGAACCAACCGCGCCAAGCGTAGCTTAACCTTTGATTGATCGACCCGTGCGGCTGTTTCTTAGCCACGACCCTCCCGAGCTTGAGTTTATTAAAGTTTGAAATATGTATGTATAATAAAAGTGGAAGGCGGGCGGGTGGGCTTAGCATGGTCAGAAACAGCACAAAATATATACGTATAAGTTTGAAAGGTAAAAAGGGAGGCCTTTGGTCAGCACTGGGACATACGATAGGCTACAAAAAAACAACCAACTTTTTATTTAAAGATTAACTTACCATCCATTACATATTTCATAGAATTTAGAAAATGTTTAGTCCCTTTGTGAGCAATTTTATCTAATATACCTGAACATCATAAGTATGGATGTGTGTTTTTAAATTTTAAATTAATTTTTCAGGTAAAACTTTCGAGTATCTGCAGAAAAAGGCTGAAAATCAGTGTACCAGAACAGCAAGACATAAGGAGATTGCGCCAAAAACTTAAAAGTTACAAGTTGCGCATTAAGCAAATTAAAAAACAAAGTGCTGACAGGGATTTTGAGAAATTATCTCAAAACATGACTGAGTCAGCTAAATTGTTTACTCGAATGCAATGCATAGAATGCCGAAAGGAGATAATTTATGTAAACAATCATGATATAACCCCGCTGTTTGATGTTCCCCACTTGTTAAAAGGAATTAGAAATAATTTATTAAATAAAGAAATGCATTACATGCACGAAAATGTATTAAAAATAGTAAAGTGGGAATACTTTCAGCAGGTTTTTGAAGCCGATAAATCGCGTGGAGAACTGAGTATGCTGCACAAGTTGATCAATGAACACTTAGTAAAAATGCGGCTCAAGTAATAAGTTTGAGTATGGCAGTTGCTACAGATATTGTAGTAGAAAGAGGAAATATTAATATAATTAATTTGCCTGATAATCATTTTTCATTTCATTATTCTGTACTTCACTGATTATGACCCTAATACAGACTCTCTCTACAGATTGTCCTGATTTCTCAGTTACTTTTGTCTTCGATAATGAAGCAAGAGTTCTTTCTTAATATGAGAAAAATACTAGGACAAAGAGTTGAATGAGATGTCTGTAAATTTAATAAGAATAGTAAAGCCTCATAATAAGTATGCATAGCTAGGTATGTAGGTGTATAATAGAGCCTTAGTTCACCCACCAAACTCAAGGTGGCAGCACTTTCCATACATGCAATTTTTACCACAGAGTTGTTACTCTTTCTCTGTATAGTTACTTTACTCTTTGGTCTCTCCTCTCGCGCTGTCACTGTCATCCCCCTCGCTGTTCGTCGCCATTCGCCATCAGTGATTGTATTTTTTTAATTCGGTCAGAATCGATTGTAATAACCACGCAATTGTGAAGTGAAAATAAAGATCTCAGTGTATTTGGTACCTTGAATAAGTTTTCATATTGTCGAATTCGTTATGGTTCTATGGATACGTCTATCCTTGAATAATCAATATGGGTGATTTGAATTCATCTGATTGTTCCTGGAAGAAAATGGTGATAGCGAAAGCAAATAATGAGTGGATCTCTACTGTGAAATCTGAATATAGCAAAATGGACAACACGCTTACCGTTACAGATATAAATTCTGAACTTGAACAAATATCTTACGATAATGTCAAAAAAGAGTATGATGAAACTAGTTGTGATAAAAATTATGAGATGGACGACTCGAATTCGATGTCCTCGACACAGGAATTGGACCCGCTCTTGCTGCTGGAACCCGGCAAACGGAGACGTCGCAGAGATTCGGGTCCAAAGTGTGAATCGCCAGACGAGCGAGCGTCGCGGTTAGCAAAGATGTCTGCTTACGCCGCACAGAGGCTCGCTAACGAAACCCCTGACCAGCGTGCCAGCAGGCTTAGGCGCATGTCAGAATATGCAGCTAAAAGATTATCAAAGGAGACCAGTGAACAGAGAGCTAAACGCTTGTCAAGAATGTCTGCCTATGCTGCCAAAAGGCTGGCCAATGAATCACCAGAGCAGAGGCAGGCCAGACTAGCCAGAATGTCTGCGTACGCGGCCCGGCGACAAGCCATGAAGAAAGTTTCTGGTCCTAGCACCTCTGTTGGTTGTCATTCAGAAAACTCAAATTTCAAAATGCAAACAATGCCTAACCAAAGCTGAGAATACTTTTTATTCAAGTCAATTATCATAATCTTAAAATTAGAATATCAGACTTGATTACTTTTATACAGATTTTTACACAAACTTGATTTATGTAAATAGATATATTTTTAGTGTTATGTCTAATACAAACCTATTAAGATTTTTGTTTAAAAGCCTTTATAATTTTTTAGTTTTATTAATCTGCTGTAGTTTTGTATTAATCAGCTTATTAAACTATAAGTGCAACAACATCACAATAAACTTTTATACTAAAAGAAACTTCATTTAAAATTCATTTTGCCTGATCCAAAGTTTATTTTAATCAAACAATACACTTTTTATACAGCTTAGTAAGAAAATGTTAGTGAGGCAATAACACACAAGTATGTGCAGAAATATTTTGACATAATCCATACCATTGAGATTCTGCAGATGAAATTAACGGAATGTTCTTAATCAGTCAATGTCCTACCCATTAGTTTTATATTCAAATACAATGCATTCTTTAAATAATATCAAATATCTTACATAAAAATACATTTCAGATTATACTTCCTACCTACACCATTGCTGATACCCCAGTTTATACAAGCACTACACTACACACTTCTTGTATTTGTACAATTATTCATAAAATCACACTTACAAAATAAACTTAATTTGAATTAAAATAGGGTATATTTTGTATTGTAAAATAAGACGAATATTTGGACAATTTACCAAGTGTAATGCAGGGTTAGTACATTAATTGATTATCTGAGAGACCTTTACTTAAAAAGTGATTAGCTAAGTAGTCCAATATAAGATGCTACAGCAACATCATAAATATATTTTACAATGCATTTGCTCAAAAATTGCGTTTTACAAGCAGTCAATTTGTACGGAAAGTGTCACTTTTTTCACTAGTGCTTTTTACTTTTCCGTTTTTTTTTAATTTTTGAGGCCGTCGTCAGCCCGTCTCGTCTCAGAGATTTTATTATTTGAGAAAAGTTTTTCACAAATTAGTATTTACAAATCAGATGATGATGATGATGACGATGGCGATGAATACGATGATGGTTAAAATCAAAAAGTCAAAGTCAAAGACAAAGTCGAAGTCAACGTCAAAGTCAAAGACAAAGTCAAAGTCGAAGTCAAAATCGAAGTAGTAGAAGTAGAAGTCGAAGTCAAAGTAAAAATCAAAGCCAGAAGTCAAAGTCATGAATTAATTTTGTTTTTACCATTTATATACGTCGCCGTATGTTAGATGTTACACACCACAGGCGACTGCCGTAAGGCTCGCTCGTTTTTTTTTTTTTTCTCCCACAATGCATAGTAAAACGTTGTATGATACACGAGCGTAAGATGATTTCCGACTCGTGTCGACTTATACAAAAATGCCACTCGTCGGAAATCACCTACCTTCCGCACTTATAGCATAAATAACTATTTTATTTAAAAACTACTTTACAACTTTCAATAATAAATTTTACTATGAGAAATTACTACTATACATCAACAATTTTTTAGAGATTATTGACATCTTATTTTCAAAATAATATTGAATATAAATAACTGCCTTAAATAGGAAAAATAAATATAAAATATTGAGCATAAAGTTAAATAAAGTGTTGAGAAAAAGTCAAAACAGATTGTCATGTCCAGCAAATACGCAAAACGGACGGATGTGGGTACTGCTATGATTGCAAATATATACAGAACAAATGATCAAAATTCACCCCACATAGAATAATTTGCAGCTTTACTACAGGCAACTTTTATAACTCGGTGATAAAATATAGAAAAAAAATTTACGTAATACAGTTCGCGTCAAATAACTTTCCCGCTCTGAAGTTAAGTTGCGCATGCGCGCTACTGTTTTATGTAACTGTACATAGCTTGAATTAACAAATTCTGAAGCAACTTAAAATGCAAAACAAAAAAAATATCATTTTAATAACATTTTCGGTTTGCGCAATTCAAGGTAATAAGAATAAATTAGCATCCTACTCCTCGGTTCAGTATTGCAAGTTGGGCACACACACCAATGAGGCAAGGTTGATTCTTGGCTAGTATAGGGCCAGCGCATACGCCACGGCCAATAGCAGAAAGAATGACCTCCGAATGTTAAGGAGAACTGAAATATATACTTTATTTCGATAAGATAAGGATTAAAATATAAAGGGTCAAATCAAATTAGCTAGCGAAACCGCAGACGTAATGGGTATCTATATCTAAACACGATAAAATAAAAACAAAAAAGATTTTCGTGTTTAGATATCGATACTTGTAAGCTAAAAGCGTTTATACTGAACTAGCGACCCGCCCCGGCTTCGCACAGGTATGTTATATACATATAAGCCTTCCTCTTGAATCACTCTATTGCTGAAAACTGCATTAAAATCCGTCGAGTAGTTTAAACGATCTAAGCGAATAGACAGCGGAAGCGACTTCATTTTATATTATGTAAAGAAGCTGGCAACGTCGCAAATAGCTGTCAAATATTTCACTGTTTTGATTAATTTGGCAATATTACTTTATGGATATAAGAAATATGGCTAGCTAGTGAATTAAAATATTGATTATAAAATGCAATAATTAATATCGTAACAGCGAATATTTAGTTTTAGATGTAAAAAAAAGTATGCCAATGCCTTTTTTACACCTAAAACGGTTACAACATCAAATTCAGTGTTATAAATTGTAATTAATTATTAATATTCTAGTTAACTAGTTAGCCATATTTCTTAATTCCATACATTGCCAAATTAATCAAAACAGCGAAATATTTGACAGCTATTTGCGACGTTGCCCACTTTCAGTAAAAACGTTCTAACACAAAAAAAAATAGAATTTAGTATATACACTAACTACGAGGGCGGGTCAAAAAGTTCGCGGAATGGAGGGGTTAGAGGGGAGGGGGTAGTTATTTTTACCTGTCGCTACTTGTTGACTCAATACAATTATAAATACAAAGTTTCACCCCAATCGGTTCATTAACCTTTGAGATATCGCTGGATAAACAAGTCAATCGGGAAGAAAATATTAGCTATGGAGAAAATTGAGTATAGTGCCGTGATTAAGTTCCTCACTGAGCAAGAAAAAACGCCTCAGAACATTATGGAAGAAATGTCATCAGTTTACGGGGACTCTTGCCCTGGAAAAAACATGATTTACAAGTGGCATAACCACCCGTTCATAAGTCATGTTGCGATGGCTGCCTTACACAAGTGCGGCTTCGAAACTTTAAACCACCCTCCCTATAGTCCAGATTTGGCCCCTTGTGATTATTATTTGTTCCCAAACATGAAAAAAGAGCTTGAAAGAAATTTACGGATGACGAAGAAGTGAAGTCGCCAATTTCTACTTATTTTGAAGGCCTTGACAAATCATTTTTTTCGAAGGTATAAACAAATTATTTGAAAGGTCTGAAAAGCGTATTAGGGTATTAGTGTATTAGGGGAATATATTGAAAAGGAAAAATAATTTCATGTTTAAAGTCACCCCCCCGTCACTACCCCTTCCCTTTCATTCCGCGAACTTTTTGACCTCCCCTCGTACGGTCGACGACCCCACAAAAAATCATCATCAAATGAGAGTGAAGTCAAGGAAAGTGCCGCTAGCGGCACTCTATACACTTCGCTATTTGCGACATAATAGTGGCTCTGCCTCGGCTCGGCTAAAGTGCTGTAAGCATTGCATTGTCCTTGTCACTCGTTATTTTGTTTGATTGTTGAGGTTAGTTCTCCGTCCTTGGTATTGGTTGATCATATTTGTTTTAGATAATTATATCAAAAGTCACTACAATGACTGAATTTACGAAAAATGAAGTAGCAAATGAAAAAAGCTGAAAGGTAGGTTAGGTTGGGTTAGAACTGTGACCACACAACGCACGAGCCGAGCGAGCGAAACCAAAGTCCGTTTAGGCACAAGAGAATGTAATGTTTTGGGAATGTGGTGTTTTACAGCGAACTAGCATCAACAATCAAACAAAATAACAAGTAACAGTGACTCAGTGTCAGTGAAAATGACAATGCTATGCTTACGGCAGTAAAGGCGGACCGAGGTAGTGCCACTATTATGCCACTAGCGGCACTTTATCCGATAGGTAGAGACTGTCGCTAGCGACACTCTATACACTGCCTTTGTTTTATAATGTTTAGATATCGATACCCTTAACGTCTGTGGAGTTTCGTTTGACCCTGTATAGTAAATCCTCAGCAGTTCGCCGATGTGGCCCTAAGTGGATTTTGGGTGGTGCTAAATTATATCTTCCTCCAACAAAACCTTTTGCAATACCGACTTTACTCTGTGCTAAATCAGGGGTTCACTTATACATATTACTATTTATTACCTATTCCTATAACTATACATGCTATAATATATGTGTATAACTTGAAATATAGCTGCGAATCAACACTCTAATTTGCTTATTACTAAATAAAGCCACTAATATATTAATATAAACTTATTACTCATATTGTTTTTACGAAATGTTATGTACGTATGTTGCATACGTCGTCTAGGACTGTAAGGTCGCTTATTCACCGTACACCCGTTGCATTAGGCGTTGTACACACGTTCAATGAGGCTTTATTTTATTGAAGCAGCTATATCATTCCACCAGTCACATGGAAGCTAAGCTTGGAGCCTTCCTTAGTAAGGCGGCAGTGTGTACTCGACGTGGTTGTATAACTGTGTCGGTTGGTACGGATGAGGTTTGCGACGCGCAAGTGGTCGCTAGCAAGCGGTGTCCGTAGCGAGAGGCGAGCCAGCTACTGGCGCCAGTAGCTGCCGGGTGGATGATGTTGAGCTGTACGAGTCGCCCGATGAGCGTACGCTTGACTGGCTCAGGGGTGTTCCTGGATTAAATGTTACTTAATTAATGTAATAGTGCCATAACCCATCAAAGATTACGACAGGTTGTTACCGCATGGAACTTGCGGGTGACCCGCAGACCCGTATTAGCCCAGGGTACGCACTGTATTTCCAACTTTCGGTAAGCATTGAGAGTCCAACAGAGTGCATCTCAGCGATTCAAAAAAATACAATGTTGGATTTTCAACTCTCGGCGCTAAGCAGTGCTATGCAAATCCAGTGCGCGATAAACAACGTGACAGAATTTAAACTGGCGGGTTGTATGTTATACAAACATTATTTGTATTTTATAAGTTACATACCAGGTAATGATGTGACGTGATGCGGTAAAGCCCAACGCTGGGGAGTACAATCTCCATTGTTAGTCGGCTCCTGTAACAGATACTTTTATTAGGACATGACAGTGCAGGTTAAAAAACCAGATTTAAAATTTTATGCACATATTGTTGCGGGTCTAATGAAGATTGTTTTACAAAAATACTCGCTTGAGATTTTTTAATTTTATTGTTTTGTCCGGCAATAATATGCACATGTAACTGCGTTTCAAAAGCCCCGCAATGCCTGAACCTCAAGCTACGTTATGTGGTTAACGCAGTGCATCGGCTCCTGCAACGTGCCAGTGTGACCTCAACAACATTCATACAATACGGATGCAGTACATGATAATAATGAAAGTGCAAATTAAACACGACGCGGAAAATAAAAGAACATCGCGTAAACCAAAACCGAATTAACACGCACACAAACAAAGCTCAATGATGACGTCACGACTACGATGACAGCTGATGCAAGATGGCGGACTTACTGCAAGTTTGTTCGTCTTAGGAACGGTCAGAATGGTCGTGTTGGTGTCTTCCGGCGTGAAATAATCTGAGTCCTCGGCGACTGCCGGCGACTCCACATCGTTACGAGACTGTGTTCCGCTCGCTGCGTGCGATTTTACACCCAATTATCAACTGTTCACGATGACACTAAACCTGTGCTTGCTATTGTATGCCCTAAGGTAGGTCCACGAGCCCTCCCTTCTGATAGGATGCGATTAATTTCTAATAACAAGCATGTCGCAATTTATGGATGACTGCAATTATTGGTATGTTTAACTAAAACCTTCACGACATTTATCAGTTCTATAATCAAAATATTTGAGACTATCGACGAAAATCTAAACCAGCGTGCTTTAGTTTAAACATGCTTTAAACATATGTGTGGGGAAAGGAGCTACCCTAACCTAACAGAATGTCTCTAGTTTAGTAGGAGTATTGCGTTTATATAAAATTGACGTTATAATAATCCTAAACCATATACTTCGGACAGGACGATTACTGAATAACGAAATGAACAACCACCTATATACATTCAAAATGGGCATATAGGGCAAAATCATACTAGCGTCCACTAGGTCGAATGCTAGTGCAAAATCACCCTTATTTCCAAGCAAAGCTTCCACGTAATAATATCTACAAATTGAAAGTTGGTATAAATAGCGGCCTACTAGCGGACGTTCGAAGTTTGAATTTACATGACTTTAGGAGCATGAGATACTATTTAGTAGGGTGTCATTGTGTTAGGTAGACACGGAGTAGTGTTCAGATGGAGTGCCAATGTGCAAAGAC
This sequence comes from Agrochola lota, assembly GCA_947364205.1. Classification (NCBI taxonomy): domain Eukaryota; kingdom Metazoa; phylum Arthropoda; class Insecta; order Lepidoptera; family Noctuidae; genus Agrochola; species Agrochola lota. Next base: position 19,540,747 of record OX376228.1, read on the forward strand.
AAGGTGGAGGTGAAAGTGGCAAAGACGAAATGTCATAATATGTTGAGGCGATTTTATTTAGACATAATATCACGCCTGCATTCCCCGATGGGGTGGGCAGAGGTGTATACTAGGTACACCCACATTACATCCATTATTTTTAAGTCCGACGCAAAAGGTTAAAGTATATTTGCAGTTAGTCGCTTGCACATTGACAAACCATTTGCATACCATTATTCCGTGAGACTAAAAAATGTGTATTTGTTATTGTATGTCTGATTGTATGTATGTATGTGTTGGTGTATATTTGGTGTGGGTGACTAGGCACACTGACGTGCCGGGTTCGTGGATATGCACCAGCGCGGGCGCGGACAGGCGCAGCGCGTAGCTCACCGTGTGTTATTGTATGTATGTGTGTGTTCATGTATGTCTGACTGGCCTACTGACAGTTGTGCTTGTGGTCGGGCTCGTCGGTGTCGGTGTCGTCGATGTGCGCGAGCGCAGGCGCGGACAGGCGCAGCGCAGAGCTCGCCGCGCGCATCGTGCCCGGGGAGCCGCTACCCAGGCTTGATACTGTCTGCATAACAAATTAATAAAAAGGTAAGAACGTAGAAGTACGCAACATAATTACTAAAACCGCCAGTTCCAAATCAACTCCAGCTGCATATTTATTCGAAAGCCATTCCTTTGCGTAAGTGTGGTGATTAAGAAAATTTGCAATAACATGGGTTTAATGATGATTGTTACAATATCAACCTCCGCTTTGTCAAATTGTGATCGTCGGCCCATTTGTCATTTGTGGTAATTATCTAGTGAGTATATTATGTGCCACTAATTTCCATTTCCGTCATTTTGTATTCTGATTTCAGCAAGCCAAAGAAAAACATTGAATTTTCCAAAAAATAGTCGGTTCCACAAAAATACTAAACATAAATAAATTAAAAGAGATGGATGTAAAATCAATATAGAACATACTAATTCCATGCTTAAAATCGAATGAATGAAACGGTACGTCAAGCCGATGTTGCTATGATAAAAATGATTTATTTTTAATAACTTGCTACATCGATCTCTCGTCGCAAGATAAAGAAGTGTCAAGCAAAGTGCCTTTTTCGAGTTTACTCGAGCATAACGGTATTTTTAGGCATTTAGGATGACGTCAGAATCGTGGACATTTCGACACATCCAGAAAGAGCGTTCTCGCCTTTGTCATTCGCGCGACGATCGCTTTTAGGATATACCATCGCTCGTCCAGACCAGTGATCGGCAAACTCATTAGAGACAAATATCAATACTATAACGACTAAGATTTCTTATGAGAGCCAACTTTCTGTGTGTCAATACACTTTTCTTGATCCTTAATACTATCCTCTTTCACTCGACAACGCTTCCTAAAATTAACTTGCTAAGAACTACGATAACTTCATCATCATCACCATATCGGTTGATAATATGATGAAGGCATCTTGCTTATTAACAAGTTAACTTTGAGAAAGGTACAGTAGTTTTAATTTTCGATTTCCTGTTAATTTTTGGTGAGAATACTTCGGAAATAAATCTTTAAAATATAGTTTGCATTTTAAATAAAACTTTATAATTATCGTGCTTGATGACCGAAACCCCAACCCCCGCGCGTATCTACGCTCGCTCTCATCGTCATTTGTACAGAGCCGCACTCTATAGGCCAAAGAGCTGCATGCGGCTCGCGGGCCGCGGTCTGCCGAGGTGACATGAAAATGTAAGTAGGTACATAAAGAATCTATTGAAGTATCCTCACCCCATAGGGTCGAAAGACCAATGCCTGCTGGGGTTGCGGGTTTGTCTGAAAGGGATATCGCGGCTCCGGCACACAGGCAACGGAAGGAACACGGGTGGGTTTTAGTCAGTAAAAGTCTGACACACCCTCTCGCTCTGCCCAGAGCGGGAGAAGTCATTTGATGATTTCCCATCCAAAAAAAAAAAAAAAAAGTATCCTCACCCCATTAGCCGTGGGGTGTGTGAGCAGCGGCGACAGTCGCTCGGCGTCGCTGTCAGGTTCCGGGTGCGTCGCTCGAGCCTCGTCGTCTGAACCCGACGCTTCTTGCACAGACTCCATGTCACCAGGGTACTCCAGACTTAGAGATGACTGTAAACCACAAAGAATAGTCATTAAAATAGGAATAATACTTCGGAAACGAAACCAGGCGATTCATACGCGTAGGCTAATAACGATATTTTCAAATCGGTAACTGTACTTTCGAACAGTCCGGTTTGCACCGGGCACAATTCTAACCGGTTGAAAGTATCAACCACCCTGACACAGTTTTCGAAGTGGAGAACGGGAGTTTCACTTCTATACATAGTTTTCTGACTACATTATTTACAGAAATTTCCAAAACAGATCATGTTATTTTGATGTCAGTACTATGAGTACTTCACAATACCTTAGAGATCTTGTCTCCGTTGACGACCTTGTGGTTGTAGAGCAGCGGACTGTTGGCAGCGGCCGCCTTGTCCTCGGCGCGCTTGGCTTCTTCCTCGCGCGCTAGGAGCACCGACATGCGGAACTATACATACACACAACATTAATAAACATTTTATTACGTGTGTTATTGTCAAGCCTAATGATTTTACATTTTCTGCAATGAAAATTACTTATTTTTCAATACTCTTTTCTTTTGTCAGGGCCGTTTTACTTTTTCCCACGCATTGCAACTCCTGTAAGTCAGAATCTACATTGGCGTTTTGAAAAGCACTGACACAAGAAACCCGCCAGAGTCCCAGAGAAATGATTCTACCGTCTGAACTGGCAACGAAAATCACTAGAAAAACCGCTGCATCTTTCACTTTCAATTTATTTTGGCGCGTGGGCGAAATCGTACCTGCAGCGCCATCTTGTATTGTCCATAAAATTTTCGTCATTTTCACAAATGTTTAGCAACAACGCTGGCAATGTCAGCACTCTATCTCAAATCAGTAAATACCTCAGGAGTGACAGTTTGGGCAGCAGATCTGTCGCGAACACTCTTGACGTCATCCTTGGAGCCACTCTTGGCCTTCCTGCTGCCGCTGCTGCCAATGCTCGTGGATGAACTGCGCTCCAAGTTGCAGCGGTTTAAGATTTCTGCTGCCTAAGAAATTGAATACCATTTTTTTAAATATTCTGTTTGTAGACGTACTTTTCTGTGTTGCTGGTGTGATATACAGTGTAACGCAACTATGTTTTTTTTTTAATATTTCAATATGTAATAGATTTACACGGAATACAGTTTCAGATAAAACTTAGTTCAAGAACATTCCGATTAGCAATTTTACAGAGGTGATTAACTTTTACGTCCATTTGTTCACTACTCTATGTCAAGAGTAAAAATTTTAGAACATTAATGTTTGTAATGTGTGGTATTGAGTATAGTTGACTAGCGTCTCATAGCCATAGTAACACATTATTTCTTTAAAATAATTTCGTCATTTTTTAAACTTGTGAGTACAAGCGTGATATTACTATCGGAAACCGACCCCACCACGGCGCCACTGGGACTTTACGTGTCATACTCATACTCAAATCATTTATTTCAAATAGGCACATGAAAGGCACTATTATAGTGCCACTTTATTTTTTATTTATATTCCAGAGACCATAGGCTTCTTATAGGTTTCCTGTAATAAAAGTAAAGAAACATTCTCTGTAATATTTAAAAAAAAATTGGCTCAGTAGTTTCGGAGATAAGTCATGGTCTATTATCATCTATTTTCTTAAATATCTTTTGAAGTATTTATTTTAAAATTATATTAGAAATCATCACGACTAGCCCTTTCATTTAATATGTCACACGGTACAGTTTATAAAACCTTATTTATTTATTTTCCAATTGCCCGCGAAAAATGACCCCCATATTCAAAATTCATTAATTTACGTTACACGTCCGTGTTTGGGTCACAGAAATTCATGTGTACCAAATTTCAAATAAATTGGTCCAGTAGATTCGGAGCAAATTGTCTGTGACAGACGGACAGCATGCCAGCCAGACAGACACACAAGTGACCCTATCCTATAAGGGTTCGGTTTTTTCATTTTCAGATTATCTAAAGTACATACATCTTTTCTGGGGTACTGTGTTAAATGTTACAATAAAATACCTTGTGATATATATTGCAATTAAATGAAAGAAAATTTAAAGTCATATTAAAAGTACACTTTGTCAACAAGCATGTTACAAATTAGAGGATTATATCCAAGATCAGAATCCTTGGAAACATACTGGTCCTGCTCCATAGGATGACATGACCATGACCTGTCCAGCGTGATTGCTGTCACCTAACTCACTAAATTGTTCATTACATTATTTTTATATGCTTTTATTTTTGTGTTTTTTACAATAATCTACAATACCTAATTAATAATGTAACAATTTAATCATTTAAAAATAGTTTAAAAAATGGGTAATTTAATTTAAAAAATGTGGGTCTACAAACCGTACATAACAGCATTATCTTATATTATGTATCTATTAAATTAGTAGTCACACTAACAATCATACATGTTGTATGTTAAAAGAGGTGATTTAGCCTATTTAACATTGCTCGGATTATGTTAGCTTACATTTAGAATAAGATCTTTTTGTTAACTTGTATTAACCTTTATGTTTAATAAAGACCTTTAAAAATCAAATCAATCAAACTGGTTGTTAATTTAATTGTACAATTTTTTTTTTTTTTTTAATTATATGACACTGGGTTTTTGCCCGTGGATGTCGCAAAATATCCCACGGGAACGTACTACTGGGATTACATACCTAATAGCCAAGGAAAAGGTCATTGACTCCTACCGCTGCGTCCGCGTAGCCGTCAACCATAATATTATTATATATTATTTTGTTACGCGTAATTTTGAATCTGTGATATATTTTAAACGATTCATTTAAATGTTAAGATATCAAGGCATATTTTAATCTAAATTAAAAGCCCAATTTAAATAACATATTTTATTGGATAAGGATTAATATAATACCGGTCAAAATAGGTTCGGAAATAACAATGTTTTTTTTTTATCAAATATTGAAATATAATAATAGCGACTGTGGGTCATCCTTTGAAGATAGACATATGCCATCGCGGACTTCTTTGTTCAACTTTTTAAGATGAACAATTCTGTAGAATATAATTTTTATGTATATTTTACGGTTTACGCGGCGCACGCCAGTAAAACTCCCAGGCGGCATGTTTTTTTCCGACATCTTCAACAATAACCGTCATATTATAGCCAATTTACACAAAACCTTAATGAATTTTATACTAAAACCTTCCGCATGAATCACTCCGTCCATTGGTGAAAACCGTTTGAAAATCCGTTCGGAAGTTTTTGAGTTTATCGCGTACAGACAGACAGACAGACGCGGCGAAGGACTTTGTTTTATAATATTTAAGGAGGATTGATTTTACATTCTGCGATTGCTTCCTCAACCACTGACTTATTAATCGTAAAATTTTAGGAAAATAGTCTACTTTTACAATGTTTTATTTTATTTTATTATGATGTTTGTAAAATGTCTCTATCACATAATTAGTTTATCTGTCGTTGCTTGTTTTTTTAATTATTTTTACCTATTGTGGTATAGTAATGTTATTCTAGGTGCATCGTCTTTACCACAGAACAGAAAAACACAGTAGAAGTAGCATAGCGCTTCATTAGTATCGGAACCAGCGTACACAAACTCACACAATAACAAGTTAATTGTATTTCGTAACACTAAGAAATCTTTGGTGTGATTGGTAGTTTAACATTGAATGAAAGTAGGAAATAATATCAGTCGTTGCCTATTTGAAAATAAACCACAATTTATAGACGATAGAGTTGTTTATTGTCTACTCTTTTTACGTATTTATTACTTTTTCAGTTTAAAGCGCACACTGAATAGTTTAATGAGCAAGCTACCTGCCGCTAGATGTCACTATATTAAATGCATTCAATTTAAAGCTGTATTTCGTTACGATATGATTCATATTTGCGTAACGAGGTCATTACTATTCCTCCTCCTCTAGGGATGTACCACTGTCGTTGACTTATTTATCGACATTCCGTTTTATTTTCAAACAAAATACAGTCAACAGCTAGAGTCGATAAATATTATTATGTTCGAAATCGAGTGTTAATATTTTATTGTAGTAACGGTGAAGTTTCTTGCCCATTCTTCTCCATACGAAAATTACCTCATGAATAGGGACTAGAATCAATTCATTTTTTTTTGTACTTTGACGTTCAAAATTGCCTTACAAGGGCCTATTTGAAATAAATGATTTGACTTTGACTTTTGAGGTCCAGAACCCTAAAAAAATTATCCAAATAATGGGCAGGATATATGGTTTAGCGTCTTTTTACACCCAATATAGTGTATAAACCAAACTAGGTGGTGAAACTATACCTGTGAAGCAGTATCGGTGTCAGGACTGGCGATAGCAGGCGCAGGCCTGGGCGGCGGCAGCGCACGCGCAGGGTGCGGCCCGTTCAGTGCCTCCAGCAGTGATACCGGCTCGTAGCCTGCCGGGATGTTCTCTGTGCTGCCCTGTATGAAAATTACATTACAATTGACATAATTATATTCTACAAAAATATCTATAAATTTCAAAAAGAAATTTATTACTCATAAATGTTTTTAAAAACACGACAATAAAAAACAGATAATTAATAAAGAGGAAGAAAAAGAAAAAAAAGACATAAAAATAAAGAAAGAAAAGAAATAAAATACGTCTATGTGCAGTAAACATGACGCAAAGAAAGAACACAAACACAACTAAGAACAAGTTGGAGGAGAATATGAGTCACATTCGCGCAAAATGGCCATCGCTCAGCCATAATGCTGCGACCCTAGACAGAGCCCCAGCGCTGGATAAATAAACAACTGTATTATTACTATGCCATTTTATATAGAGTATTTTATTATAGTATCTCTATATCTAGTATTATTTATATAGTATTTGTAAAAAATATTCTCATTATTTCGAACTTTATTCCAATAGAAATAGAAAAAGTTTATTTTGTATTAGTGCATATTGTATGTAACTGTATACCTACAATCATAGAGTACATAACACTGGAGAAGCCATAAACACAATATTCCGAACAAAAAAGTCTGTCACTTTTAGCGGGGGACGCGGTAGCGGAAAGAGAAGTCCGTACCATAAATTTTTATTTTATCGATATCGATATTCATTCGGAATTTTGCTTGAATCCATGAAATAAAACAGCTGTTGGATAAAATAGTTACATTTTAATAAGAAGAGAAAATAACTACAATTAAATAAAATGAACTAAATTTGTAATAAGTTAGTAATCTCAATAATAAATTGGGTCAAGTTCAAAAAGAAAATTGACCACTTCAATAGACATTAAAAAAAAAAAACATTGAGCAATAAAAAAAAATAAACAAAAATACTTATTAAGTCATTTTTATTAGGAAATTATCGACATGTCAATTTTGGTTTCAAACATGACCTCAACCCTTTTTCTTTTTTGAGGGTGGGAAATTATCCAATAACTTCCCCCGCTCTGGCTGGAGCGGGGGAAGGCGTGTCAGGCTTTTACTGACTAAAACCCACCCGTGTTCCTTCCGTTGCCTGTGTGCCAGGGCCGCGATATCCCTTTCGGACAAACTCGCAATTCTGGCAGGCATTTGCCCTTACGGACCCCGTCAGTTGGTGCTGACATCTCTTAGAGGCGCGCGTGGAACACAACGCGCCGTCGACCCGGGCCTCGTCCTTATCGGACGGTGAGCTTCCCATTGCTCACTGTCCGCAAGCCCGCGCCTACGGTCGCCGGAAGTCGGCTCGCGACTCCCGACGCCCGAGGCCTCCTGCGGCGACTAGGGGCGCGAGGGCGCGAATCTTGCCTCTCATGAACTCAACCCTACGGTAGTCTCGTTAACATTTTTACTAGAGGACATAATCGCATGTCAAGTGCGTGTAAGGTTTGCTGATTTGACGTATATTTTCGTAATGCAAAAGAAAAGTATTTGATCTTTATGAACATAAAAACGAGATGTAGCGAGACTCGGTGACGTCACAGAAGCAAGGTGAGGAAAATACTTGATTCATGCTACGTTTTATATTGAATCATGGTTGAATCGAATGAAAATCGTTTTGTATTATAAGGTTAGGATTTTACATTTCAATAAAAACATGACTAGATCTTATAAAAAATGTCAAAATATTAAAGGTTATTCAGTTCTTTATGTAAATTTGACGTATTTGAACGCTTTTTACAGAATTTAACAGTACAAATAGGCATTTTCACGGAGCTCCGTGCACCTTTAAAACGATTTACGAAGTGCGTTAGAATCGATTTGAAAGTAGTTTTATGAACGTACTAGAACATTTGTTCTTGTACTTTTACAGAGGGGAAATGTTCGTACCGCTTCTCTAGTGTTATATACTGCCTACAATGAAGCTATTAGGGTTAATACAAAATTTTACTTACATCATTGGCCGCAGCAGGAAGAGCGGGAGCGTTATCAGCTCTTCGCTGTAAGGCTCTTATCTGCAGCAACGCGCGGAACGGCGCCCTACATATGGGACAGTTGTTGGCTTGGTAGCGGAGCGAGTCGGCACAAGAGTTGCACAGGCAAAGATGGCGACACGGCAGGATCAACGTGTCCCGTACGTCGCACATGCAGATCACGCATTCTGAACCACCGTCCTCGGTCTCTTCGTCTGAACTCGGCTGTGAAAAAGGATAAAAGATTTAAATATCACATGTGTATCGACATTTATCTAAGAGATTGACGATAAACTCAACCTCAAAGCATTTATTTCAAATAAACCAATTACAGACACTTTTGAATTGTCAAGGGGTCGGTCAGTCAGAGAGATGAAGCCCATTCCAAAGCGTAGTAGGTACCTATGGAGAAGAACGGCAAGAAACTCCACAGACACTCTTTTAAATCATGTTATGGTTACATAATTCATTTTGAGGTTATACATGTGAGCACGATGCAAAACGTTAAAAGCGTCTGCAATAGAAATAAAAAAATAAACAATTCAAAAATTCAATTAAAATAAGCTGTGGTATCCGTGGCAGAGAAACAGCAAAAGGTAAGGAAAAGTGCAATTAGGGGAGGGAGGCCCTGCTGTGAGTTACTAAATAATAATAATTATGTATAAGTATAGGGGTAATGATGGTGTGTAAGTGGGGGGGAACTTAAACTGGAGTTTGAATGTATATCAAGCTTGTCATCTGTCTTAAACACTCAGACCAAGTTAGTCACTTAAGGTCCATTACTTCACCCTTCCCCTTACAACTGCACTTGAACGCTTTTTTATTTATTGAACCTTTACTTTTTACTTGCGGCGGGCTAAGATTGTGACTTTCTAATTATATATTTTCTCAATCACTCTTTTGATTGGTTGCTTACTTTGGTGTCGAGGTTCTTGTTCTCGATACCGTATATCTCCTGCAGCAGATAGCACAGGCCGTCGACGAACAGCTTCTGTTTGAGCGCCTTCAGCACGTACGTGCCGTCTGAGTGCTTCTCCACCACTGCTATCGTCGTGTGGGACTGCCTTATTTCAGCTGGAAAAAAAACAATGTTGGAATATTCAAAGACGTGATTATATCTGAGATAGTAGATATTCATTCGTGGTAAGACGCGGTTGTGGTTACTCGTAATGGGTTAATAAGAGGCCTTTGAAACGTCTTGCCGCTTGCCGACCATGATTTAAGTAGCGGAGTCAGAAGGTCAACATTAATCGCGAACCACTCATGTAATTTCTTCTAAAACCTCACGCATGGCAAGTAAATAGTACTGCTCAGTAGGTCAGTAAGTAAGTGGTATTACTTTCTCCTGATTATTACATTTTTCGACATACAAAGAGTGATGTCATAAACGTAGCTAGATAGACAGAGTATTCATAATATACACAGACAGTTCGTCACAGTATAAGAAAGTAACAGTATTATGTCTCGGCAGTGACCATGAAATAATTACCTACGGCCGCGGCCGCTCGGTAGATAAACCGTCCGTGCGTAACTGCCGCGCACTCGAGGCTGTTGTGTACTGATATACACTGAGATTTCGAAGCGGGTCGTTTCGCCCGTTTTCTATGAATACTGTTACTTATTTATGCTGTGGTTTAGTGCCTACAATAACAGGCAGTCTAGTCTACATACAACACGGCCGATAAATCATTGCCGGTCTGAAAATAGGCTCTCCAAACCTTTGCGTATGTACACTCATCCACACTCGCCTCATTTCACCATTTGGTTCCTAGAGAATGTTATTGCGCAGCCTTCTGCGCAAAGTTGTGACCACAACTTGATGATTCATCGGCCGTATGTAGATCGGACTAAGTTGTATAGCGACTATAATCGCGTCATCTTACTCGTAACGTTACGAGGATCAATTTAATTTTGTACCTACTAGGGGAACAAAGTACCGGTGCATCAAGATGTTTTACATTAATTGAATGAATACCTACCTACATGTTAACGTGACGCGCATAACAGTTGTCATTGACCTCACCTGCATATTCGTCAATTGGCTGAATTTTAGAGCCTTTATTCTGAAAGTGGGCAACGTCGCAAATAGATGTCAAATATTTCGCTGATTTGATTAATTTCGGAATATTACTGTATGGAAATAAGAAATGTGGCTAACTAGCGAACTAGAATATTGGTTATGAAATGCAATAATTTATATCGTAACACCGAATATTTCGTTTTAGGTAAAAAAAGTGTTTGGAAACTTTCCGAATGCTTTTTTTACACCTAAAACGGGTACAACATCAAATTCAATGTAATAATTGCAATTCATTATTAATATTCTAGTTCGCTATGTAGCCACATTTCTTATTTCCATACAGTAATAGTAATATTACCAAATTAATCAAAACAGGTAAATTTTTAACAGCTTTTTGCAACATTGTCAACTTTTAGGATAAACACTCTTAATTTAATTTGAATCACACACAGGTGCCATTCGCAGTACGATTAAAATAATTTCAACACAGTTAAATAATCAATTGTTTGAAACAGCACCTGAAGAAAAGTAGAAAACTAATTCAATCAAATAATTGGCTTACTAAAATTTGCAGTTTTACTTTTGCTATACTTGCAAATATATTTTGAAGTAGATAAATAATGTTATACAATGGCATGAAATACAACCATGTAATGTTTTGGGTGAAGAATCTATTATGGACAAGTGAAACAATACTCAAAGTGACATTTGGTACTTACCTTCCTGTCCTTCATCCACGACGCAGTATATAGCGATAGGTATGATCTCCCGGTCCGCATTGTACACCAGGTCCTCCTCAAGGTGTTTAGAAGGGTCGAACACATGCGAAATCTGACAGAACTGCTGATTCGCGCCCTTCTTGTAGTGGTACGTCTGGGAGTTCATTGCAGGGTCGCGGGGGTAGTAACTGTGGTAGGAAAAGGCAAAAAATATTGATCAAGCTAACGTTAAATTTTCCTTCTAATGGACTTTATTCATTTAAGTTTTGATTTGTTATACACAAGTAAAAACTGCACAAAGGCAGACTTCAGCCAACTGACTGATTATTGTAGCTACCATTGTGAGGTTTTAAATAGTTTTAGACGTTTAAGGATGTTATGATTTCACTTGTGTAGTTGCAACTTCTAAAATTGGAGTAAAAGTTATATGAACATATTTCCATGATTGTCATACTGATAGGAATAGTGTTTTCCTAAAATAACAATGCAATGTGATGACAATAACAAAGTGCTAAAGAGACAAGGTCATGTTACCATTCATTAAAATCAACCAAGAAAACCATAAACACAGTTATTATAGCACTGTTGTAACAAAATAATATAACAAAATGATACTTACACAACGCCAGTAGGAGTGACTTCTTCAGTACAAAAGTAGAATACGGTGATAGCACATCTGGCATCACAATCAAATGTGAACTCAATATTGTAATATGTCCCTTTGCCATTATTGTCCACAGATTTGATCATGCCATCTCCAATCTTGTTCTCTGCCAACTTGCCCACAGGCTCAGGGCAGCGTACGAAACGTAATGACTCTTTACGTATATTTACTAAACTTTTTAATGTTTTAGTAGGCTCATTAGACTGTGGCGGGGGGTACGGGAACTGAGGACATGTCAATTGATATTAATTTAATTGTGATAAATCAGGTAATGACAGAACAATACATAGGTTTATTCTTGTTGGATTAGTCATGAAGTAATTCAATTCAATTTTCCTTGTATGTTTCAGAATCAGGTAAATAAATCTATTTAATCACTAATTGATTGTTTAATGAATAAATTCTTTATTTATGACCTTAGTGGTCACACATTCTTACTTATCTCAAAAGCACCCAAGGTACATTGTGTCACTAACATTCTCAGTACCGACATAGTTATGAAACTGCATTCTTATGATACTGCCTTTCCTTTTGGTTTCTTTACACATTTTGAATAATAATAATTTCAAAATATCATAGAACTTTGATGCCTTTAATAAATTATTTAAGTTCACTATAATTATACTTACAGGTGTGGGTCTGCTGCCAAGGAAATTCAAGTCTGCATTTTCTCCAAATAAATATGCTTCCGGCTGAGGGGTGTCAAATCTCTCGCCACCCATGATGAAGTGGCTCCCGAAGTAATTACCTGCATCATCAGTTTCTAAATGTTCCTTATAGCATTAACTTACTTAGAAATTAGAATGTGAAAATGTAATGGCAGTATTCATTCAATAAACTGTCTGTACCAAGATGTAACTTGATAATCGATTTTATAATTATCTATTGTATTCATTTATGAAATCGATACACACGACGAAATTGGACCCTGAATCTTACTGTCTGTGATAAAATAAGTTAAACCAATAATGAAATCCACGTATTTGCATTGCTTAAGCTAACTGTATAAATTATATAGTAAAAAGAAACATTAGAGAATAAGAATGGATCAGGCTTATTGAATACGACATCACAATAAATAGGTAATCGAATTAGAGAAATCCCATTTACCTGATCTAGGTGGATATTTATAAGCATGATTGGACACTACATCAGCTTCTTCGACACCAGCGTTTTGCCTACTTGAGTCTATTAGAATCAAAAACCGCAATGTCCTTGAAAATTGAAAAATTAGTTATCTATGGCGTAAGAATCTACAAATTAAAAGAAATACTTTGATGTATTCATAATGCAACTAAAGCCGCAATGTCCTATAGAAATTTGGCATTAAAAATCAAAGTATGCTACAAATACAGCATTGTCCACTCGTGTATGTATCCGAATCAGCATTGTCCTTTACAGCCAATCACGTCGCATCAAGCAATATGGCGGATTACGTCGTTTTCTTGTGAGAGTGCGCTCAAATTTTTTGAATTTTAATGTGTTTAAATATTGATTGAAAGGATTTAAACTATTTAAATATCAACAATGGAATGTTATCCCCAAGTGGCGGATAATAAACATGCACGAAAACGTCAAGTTGATAGTGCAAACTGGAAAAGAAATAAGGCCAAAAAAGACCGGTGAGTATAGTCTAACGACCATGTCGTGATACTTTTGTTTACATTTCCCGATAGGTACTAAATTATTTTAGTACGTTATTTTGTTTTAAATTTTATTTCACGAGTGGGCCTGGGTTTGAGTATCATCGGTCTACGGTTACTCTACTCGATTTATTTTAAATTTTTATAAAATTTGGTATTGAGTTGGGCCAATAATTTATTTGAAAACATTTTTTTTTTCTGTCTGTCTAGGTCTTATTTATTTTGGTTGAGCATCACATATTAAAAACCTATACATATCTCCTTGAAATATGTTTTTATACTTTCTCTGTAACCGATTTGTGTGAGCTTTTACTATAGGACCAAACCTAAAATCGTGAAAAAAAAATCAGCTGTACCTACATCTTGACGAAGTATGCGAACATAAATGTAAGGAACAGATGTTTTTTTTTTGCGATTTCGGGTTTGGTTTCTTATTAAAAGTTGAACATAATTACCAAGATATTAATTTTTTTACGTAAATCGCGGGCCTATCATATTTAAAGTGGAATAGTGGATGTTTGTTTACAACCCATAAAAATATAAACTGTTTGTTTCAGATATGCTTCTAAAGAATTACCTATTAAGCCGACATGTACGCATAAAGATAAAAAGCTGCAATGCTCTGCAATAAAAAGTTAGTTAGTTAGTTTTTTTTATGGAAACACTTGTTTAATATGTATATATTTTTTTACTTTTTAACGTTGTTTTATTAATAAAAACTATGCATTAACGTAACCGAAACTGTTTACACAATATGTTATCGAATAAATGCAAAACCTGAAGGCCAATTCTCGTAATTTAAAACGTTCAAAATGTAGTCGCAATCTCATCTCGGCGACAAACAAACGTCAAAAAATTGTCAAAATGTAGGGAAATAAGAGGTATTTTTGTCAGATTGAGACTGAGATCAGACTGTGAACGTTCTTAAAATTCGTAAAATTGCCCTCAGAACAAAACAAAACTGAGTTTTGAAATTTGTATGAAAATGTTTTTTTTAGATTTCTATGAAAAAGGTTTTGCGTCCATTCATTTTTTGATATACTTCACATTCACTTTATTAATACTAACAATTTCTTTTTATACTCTTTTCTATGCAAACTACTCAAAGTATCAAAACTGATCAAGCGTAATACGTAGAAATAGGTATGTTTCAAAATAAACAATGTCCATCAAATGCATGCAACAAAAACAGCAAAGTCCAACCATCTGTATCAGAAACCGCAAAGTCCAAACTATTTATTTAATTTTCATTTTATTATAACGTATTCAAGTAATTTGATTAATATGGTATCATTAGACTACATATCCACTTTTATTTTCTAATACTACAATTACCATTGAATGTGCGAATAATTCATAATACAAAAAATATGTATTAGGACCAAAACACGAAAACGGACATTGCTGTCTTTGATTCTAATAGACTCACTTGTTAAAGCACCCATTGTGAACAATCACTTATTATAATACTCTCATGAGATTAATTTTACGCAAAAATACGTCTGTTTTGTTCTAGTACAGCTGACATTTTTCATCAAAGTTTTGACAGTTTGACTACCGTCTAGTAACAACCGGAAGTGGGAAACAACACCAAAACTATCCATAAAGTTCAGAAACACTTGTATAGATACAGCCCGCTAGCCGCACCGTAAAATAATCGTGATCTATGATATATAAATGAGCTTGTATATTATGCCACAGAACCACCGGACGAAGCATATGGCGACGAATCCGTACAGTAGTGCTGCCGTGTCCGTCAACCCATAAAACACTGACGACCGTGCCTAAACACGGCAGATCAACCGTAGTTTGTCACGGCAACAAAATGTGTGTTTACGCGTGCCTAAAGTGGGTGATAGACATGCGAACTTAAAGTACGCGGTTTTAAAGTTCGCGAACTTACTCGGCTCGCCGTCGCACAGTGGATCGTCCCCATACAAGAGGTCGGACATAGAATTAAAAATTGAAAAAGTATTTAATTGAAAAAAATGAAATATACAGTTGCATTACTCTATTATGGAACTACAAAAAATGTTACTACAATTTTTTGATTTGACCAGTACTTTATGAGCAATTCGATGAAAACTGTTATTTTTCTATGGAAATGGTCACAAAAATGTCTGTATCTCATGATTCCCTCCTTATTTCGATTTGCGGTTTTCACAACTGCTATTTACCTATTTTATGCCACATTTTCTTCAAGGACACATGGTGCCCCCAGCGACCCCCTTCCGAGATATTTTGCTTTTAGTAACTATACTTTTTATTGTATAACTGATGAAATGGAGGTACATTAAGTATATTCATTACTGAGAATAAGTCATCCCTAAGTAGTTCCTTAAATAACAGGTGCATTTGCGATTACTTTAATGACTTATGAACGCTTCTGTTGCCATACAACAAAAGCGTTAATGAGTCCTTAAGTAAAGATTACCAGTACTTGCTTAATCTAATTAGTTATTGTAATTACTATGTTAACAGCCCTTAATCTCTGCATTGTGATTGTCTAATGTCATCATTAGCTTATCAAATTCATTGCTAGTTGCCTACTTGCTGCCCTATATATTTGAGTGTGTTTAGCAAATGTAATTCAGTTGTAATTATAACTTCTATCAAGTGTTGTCATTATGACTTTCCGTGGGTTTTCTACTTATCTAGATCTTTACGTTGCTCTTCGTAATCATAAAGATCTTCGTGACTATGACAATTTATTTAACACATTGAAGTCGAGTACTAACGTCCAGTTAAGTGAAAGTGATGTGACGGATCTCAAGAACTGGTGTCGATGATTTTGCTATAGGGTTTACACCAAATGGGTGCAATCAAGAAGGACAGTCGACAGGTTCATTAACAAGAACGGAGAGTGGTTAAATTCCGATATCGTTTGGCCAGATTGCTTTAAAGAAAATGTTGTTGACACTGAAGAAGCAAATGAAAATGAGGCAGAAGAGGTAGTCAGTCCATCAAAATCAGATGCATCAACTTCAACATATACATCTCCTCGCAAACGCTTTGAAGATTTATCGACTAGACACAAAAGAAGACGTGTTAATGAAAATGTTGCTAGTTGCAGTCGTCCGGATGAGCTTTTGCATACTGTTGAAAGTATACTTAAGTCTGCCGGAAAAAATTGTGCTTCACAGTTAATGGGGTTTTGATGGAGCTTCAAGTCAAAGCATTTACCATCAAACGACAACAACAAGTGAACAAGACTTATCCAGTGTATTTATGGCAAGTCTTGTACCGCTTAAGTTAGTGACTTCTAGTGGAAGTATAATGTGGCAGAATGATCGGCCATCGTCAACCACATATTGTCGCCCGATTTCATTTACATTTATGAAAGAAACGGAAGCGAATGTTAAGGCTGAAATGGAAATATTTGAGACCGAGATTCGTGAACTGAACCCACCTGATTGCGGCAATGCTACTGTTACTCACAATCTATGGCTAACCATGATTGATGGTAAGGTACATTCAATCATATCTGGTACATCGGCAGCAGTGTGTGATTTGTGCAAAGCTCGCCCAAGCGAAATGAATAACTTGGAAGAAGTGAGAGCTAAACCCGTGAATACAGATTTATACAAGCATGGATTTAGTTCATTGCATGCTTGGATTCGGTCTATGGAGTGTTTATTACACATTGCTTACAGAATGGACATAAACTCATGGCAAGCAAAAGGTGACGAAAATAAAAAAAAAGTTAAAGATAAGAAAGAAGCCATTCAAGAAGCTTTCCGAAGAAGCACAGGCTTACTTCTAGACGTTGTTAAGCAGGGTAGTGGCAATACAAACACTGGAAATGCTGCAAGAAGGTTTTTTGCAAACCCTGAAACGACTGCGGAAATTACTAAATTAGACGTTAATTTAATTAGAAGACTCGCCGTTATTTTGCAATGCATTTCCTCAGGCGAAAAAATTCAAGTCCAAAAATTTAAATTATATTGTGATGAAACAGCAAATTTATTCGTGGAATTATATCCATGGTATAACATGCCAGCAAGTTTACAAAAATTGCTGATTCATGGATCACAGATAGTGGACCACTTATCAGTAGTACCTATAGGTTTTTTGTCTGAAGAAGCATCTGAAGCAAGAAACAAGGATTTTCGTAAATTTAGAGAATATCATACACGAAAGCATAGTAGCATCGCCACTAATGAAGACATTCTTCATAATCCGCTATTATCTTCCGATCCTCTTCTCACCAGCTTACGACCGAAGATGACAAATAAAGCCAAAAATTCTTCATTTAGTGAACTAGACGATTTACTCATAGTTGATCAGAGTGAATTGGAGTTCATTGACGTTTCAACTGATACACTTGCTGCATGTAGTGACGTTGAAGAAGATGATGACGATAATAATGATCATGATGTCGTTATTGATGAAGATGAAGAAAATATAGTTTAAGTCTTATACCTCGTCGTACCTAATATTATTATTAACAAGCAGTTTCTTTGTTAATTTCTTGTTTTTGTGTATTTTTTTTTTATTCTGTTCTTTTTTTGTTTTGTGTTATGCCACCTATCGGCCAATAAATGTTTTTTTTTTCTTTCTTTTCTATTGTTGTTAGTAACTAAATGGTCGTGTTAATTAATTAATTTCCTATTATAATTTAGTTCTTAGTAGTTGTTTAATTTTTTAGTTTGTTTTAGGGTACATAGTTGTTTTATTTTTAAATTATTTTTACAGTGTTATATTATTTAAATTAAAAATATTTTTATACCTACATATTTTCTTATTGATCATAAAACTCTATTTCTTTTCGATGTGTTATTGTAAATTCGACTCAGTCATTACTAAGCTAATGATGACATTATCCAATCACAATGCAGAGATTAAGGGCTGTTAACATAGTAATTACAATAACTAATTAGATTAAGCAAGTACTGGTAATCTTTACTTAAGGACTCATTAACGCTTTTGTTGTATGGCAACAGAAGCGTTCATAAGTCATTAAAGTAATCGCAAATGCACCTGTTATTTAAGGAACTACTTAGGGATGACTTATTCTCAGTAATGAATATACTTAATGTACCTCCATTTCATCATTTATACAATAAAAAGTATAGTTACTAAAAGCAAAATATCTCGGAAGGGGGTCGCTGGGGGCACCATGTGTCCTTGAAGAAAATGTGGCATAAAATGGGTAAATAACAGTAGTGAAAACTGCAAATCGAAACAAGGAGGGAATCATGAGATACAGACATTTTTGTGACCATTTCCATAGAAAAATAACAGTTTTCATAGAATTGCTCATAAAGTACTGGTCAAATAAAAAAATTGTAGTAACATTTTTTGTAGTTCCATAATAGAGTAATGCAACTGTATATTTCATTTTTTTCAATTAAATACTTTTTCAATTTTTAATTCTATGTCCGACCTCTTGTATGGGGACGATCCACTGTGCGTCGGTGACACACGTGAAACTTACGCACACTGTATTGCGATGTTGTCGAATTTTCTGAACCAAACTAAACAAATATTACTCAAATATCGAAACAAAATGGTGGCTCACGACTCGCGGCGATGACAGACGGATGAAACTATGAACCAAGGCGAGCTACGAGGATTTCAAACCTGTTGGACCGCCGACGAACTTACTCAGCGGTGTTAAAGTATACGTACTTAGTATGACACACAGGCGGAATAAGTACACGTACTTGCTCGTGCGTCTATCACCCCTTTAAAGATTGGTTGCACATGGCGCCTGTAACTGTCTCGTTGTTTTGGTCTAGTGGTCACAAACTCTACTGCTGAGCGTACTTGGGGTTATGGGGTTATTCCATCAGGAATTTGTCTGTAACAGCCCGGAGTCTGGATAAGTGCCTGGTTGATGGCAATAGGTTCGCTCCCGCGTGATGTTATGATAAGTAATACATTAGTCTTGAATGAGATTATAAAATACGGGACGTAATCTTAGATAGTTATGCAAATTCTCCCGAGTAGTCATTTTATTATGATGAGTGTTAACCAGCGTATGCTAGTGTTGGCATCACCAACTATTAATAATAAGTGCAAAAAAATCTTAAGGAAGTCAGCTAATTGAACTAATCGAAATCAACATAAAAGAAAAGGCCTATCAAAAGCAAAACTCAAAATGTTGGCACTTTTTCGAAAGAAAGAAAGAAAAGGGTTTGTTGAGGGTCACTAACATTCTGCAACATATTATGTCTGAAATAATTTTTTGAGCTCGCCACACTAAACAGAGTCTACGTCAACGTCAAACCAACTTCCGTCTGTCTTTTCGTGGAAGTGGTGTCACTTTGTGGAGGTGCTGATAATTTTTTAATATAAAATCTAATGTAATCTTTAAAAGTGTTGAATATTATTCTGTGAATTTACAAAGACGTGTAGTGTAAGACTTACTAAGTTTAATTTTTTATTTATTTCAGATCACAATGGGGCGCCGGCCAGCGAGATGGTAAATACTTTACAACCTCAAAATTTGTGTTTTGATCAACTTCTGGACTAAGTTTTAACGAGTGAAATGTGTTTTTCAGTTATCGGTATTGTAAAAACAAACCGTACCCTAAGTCACGGTTCTGTCGTGGTGTCCCGGACCCCAAGATCCGTATTTTCGACTTGGGTAAGAAGAGGGCGACGGTGGACGACTTCCCGCTATGTGTGCACCTGGTGTCTGACGAGTACGAGCAGCTGAGCTCTGAGGCTCTGGAAGCAGGCCGTATTTGCTGCAACAAGTACCTCGTCAAGAACTGCGGCAAGGATCAGTTCCACATCCGCATGAGGTTGCATCCATTCCATGTTATCCGCATCAACAAAATGTTATCGTGCGCTGGAGCTGATAGGTAAGCATACTTACATGATGTTACTTAGATATGCCTCTGTCCTAACTTATAAAACTTTCTAAACTTGCATGTTGTACAAGTACATGATTAATTTGTAAGTCAGGAATGCAGCTTTAATCCAACACACCAATCAAGTGTTGGTCAGTAAAGAAATTATATAGTTAATATCAACATGTGGGAATAACCCATAAGCTTGGTCTATTATCTTGTAAATAGTAACCTAATAATATCCTAGACAGAAGTCTGTAAACTGTACATATGTATTTATAAATGCTACTGAAGTACTTTAAAAAAAAAACTGAAAATAAAATATCATAATTCTAATGCATTAGTTATCCCTAATATATGGTATAACTGACATGATTAAGTTAGGTTATAATAAACCATATATTTTAGGTTGGTCAATGTTGTATCAGTATTTTGGACTGAAAACTGGCCAGCTCCTATTGTTTATTATGAATATTTTAAAATGATCTTCAGTAGGAACCTAGGATAACAATACAAATAAATAAATAAAATTGAAGTGTCTGTTTGTAATGTCAAAATATCAGTTTTTTACTAAATGCATAATATGTAAGTATATTCGGTACATACAGCAAAAGCCCAATTATTTTACAATTTTATCTAACTCTGTCCGTTTGTCACGGCTTATCTCCGAAACGGCTGGACTAATTTTGATGGGACTTCAACTGGAAGATAGTTTATGTTATAAGGAGTAACTTAGGCTACTTTTGTTTTAGAAAAAAAAAAACACGTCATCCAAACAAATTGAAGTGTCTGTTTGTCTACAGTTCTAGGGTCTGTCTGTCTGTTTTGGCTTATCTCCGAAAACTTTCAATGCCAGCTATATTTATTTTATTTTATATAAATAATAAATATTCTAGTGGACGAAGTCGCTGATAACAACTAGTTAGACATATAAATCACATTCCACAGTGAACATAAAATGGGGTGAATTGGTACAACAAAATACGGGTGTTGAATCATTGCCAGTCGGAACAGTTTTTCCGAAAATTCGCCCATGTACACACGCTCGCCTCATAATTATCAGCTTTTGGTTCCTAAAAAATGTTATTGCACAGCCTTCTGTGCAAAGTTCGGACTGGTCATGATTAATCAGCCATATTGCATACGTACACAACAAGAATTGCAACAAGTTTTGTCATGTCATTCATTCATCTTTATTTATCCCATTTTACCATGATTCATAAGCAAGTCTCTATTTTGGTGTTAAATACATGCTGTTGTTATCAGAAAAAGTAGATTTGTCATAAGCACTAGATAAACCTGTGTTGAAATTTGATTGTCATCAGTGATTAACAAAATGTTTCAAGTCATGGTTGCACAATGTTGGCAAATTCAAACTCTCAACAATATTGTGCGAATCATGTTATCCTATAGTATTACTCATAGGTCATAGCACTAGTCCTCACCGTGACTTGCAAATAAAGAAAGGTCCTATTTGATAAGATACAGCAAGATGACTTTGTACTACTATAATGAGTTGCCTAAATATTTTATAACTGTAATGGAAACTCGTAACAGTATTAATTAATTATTGTAATGACATGTAAAGATGTCTAACCAATCTTAATCTTCTATAAATTATTTCACAAATATCTTAGCTCCAAGTTTCATAATTCCATGGGGTATCCCATGGAGTTATGAAACTTTAAAAAAAAAACTTATTTTTTTATACCTGAACCTACTCTTTACCTCAACCATATTACTAAATCTAGGGACTATGTACTCCTGCTATAAATGTTAGTAAATAAAATAAATAAAGACAATGAAAATCTTTCCTCTTCAGGCTCCAGACGGGGATGAGAGGTGCCTTCGGTAAGCCGCAAGGTACCGTAGCGCGTGTGCGCATCGGACAGCCCATCATGTCCGTGCGCTCCAGCGACCGTTGGAAGGCTCAGGTCATCGAGGCTCTGCGTCGTGCGAAGTTCAAGTTCCCCGGTCGCCAGAAGGTATGCTATTCTCAGATTCGCCCATAAACACTTTCTTTTTTTGAAGAAGACAACTACAAGGTTCAGAATGAGAGCCCTATTATAAGACTCGAGTCCTAGGTGGCAAGCAACCTGCGCTTTCTTAGGCACAATTTAAAACAAGATATACACCTGAAAGCTATTCTCAGTTCTAATTTGACCATGTATTATTTCAGATCTACGTCTCCAAGAAGTGGGGCTTCACCAAGTACGAGCGTGAGGAGTTTGAGAAGCTGCGTGACGACGGCCGCCTCGCCAACGACGGCTGCAACGTCAAGTACCGCCCCGAGCACGGACCCCTTGACGCCTGGAGAAAGATCCAGAATGAGATCTACGCTGTGTAAATCTTTTTAACAGTATAATATACACCTTTCAAACAACAAAATTGTGTTTCGATTTCATTTAATATAATAAGTCATTATCTAAAGAACGAGTCGATAGGTCGACACGGCATTTTATTCTTCTTTACTGGGGAATTCGATTTCCGTTTTCTTTTTACATTACTTCCAGTAAATGAGGGATTAGATTTCTTATTTAATTCTCTGTTCAACTTCTGTGCTTCATGAAAATCTAAATGCTCTCCAAATCTTTCCAAGGGAACTTTTTTACCACATTCTGAACATGTCTCTGTGGGAACATTTTCATCAATTTTTACTAAAAAGCTCGCCATGGAAGATGTTTCATTTCTTGAATTGTTTTGTTCTTCTGGTTGCTTCTTTTTCTTTGTTTCTCCATTCTGTTTATTTTTTACGATATTATTCTTTTCTTTTATTTCTTTGCGAACCTGTTGCCTCTCCTCTTCTCGCAACTTCAATGCGAGATGGTAATCGGAATGTTCGGCGACCTCATCCATAGCGATTGATTTCTTACATTCAGAACACGTAAAAGTCTCAAGCTTTGATGGTTCATTTTGAGGAACGACGGGTGCAACTGCATCGGTATTTTGGTCTGGTTCTGAAACAGTGTCAGAGCCATCAACTTTTCCTCTCCTGGAGATGCTCAGTAACTCTCTTATACTAGTGACACGAGCAACGTCCTGCGGATCGTCGTCGAACAGCGCCACGCTGTTGTTTATTTCGTCAACAATAGTTGATCCTGAATAATATGTCTCATTGCTATCCTCTCCAAACGTGACCACATCACAAACGGGCGTCGTTGTCCGTATTTCCTGGACATCTTGAATGGGATCTTTCTTGTTTTGATTCAATATTTTTGCAAAAAATGACTGTTGCTTATCTAAACTAGATCCTATAATAACTGCGTCGTTAGTTATATTGCTTTGATCGAGGTTCTGCTTAGATATAGATTGAGATTCGCTCATTTGTGGTTTTTCACACAATTGGAAGAACTTTTGCATGATGTATTCCTTGCCATCATTCTTAGTTGTAGTTATATTCTTCACAACAGTCTGTTCACTGTTAGCCTTTTCTTGTTTAATACTATCTTTAGTCTTATCTGCAACATCTTTAGATGATCCAGCACAAAAGTAATCTAATATTTTTTTAGTTTTCTTTACTTCTGTATGATCTTCAAACTTTCCAACACTTATTCCTAGGAATTTTATTGGAGCTTTCAATCTCCTGTTGCCTTCACCTTCTGGAAAAATAAATTGTTTTAGATCGTAAACAATAATAATCAGAACTTTGTAACTGGAATCACCATATACATGAAATCTGTAAAATTTACCTTTTTCTTTGACTCCTTCAGAACTTTCTAAGAGAAGTTCTAAAGCTTTGCTTGAAAATAATTCGGCGCATAGTTCGTCATCGGCTACAAAATTAAATGATCGCGAACTGCTTGAATCTCGACCATTAAGTAGCTGCGTAGAGTAACTAAGGACCATTTGTTTCGGAGTTCTATTATTTTCTAACGCGTCCTGATCAAGTCTGTCGTCTATTTCGTCGCCGAGGTCTTTGAGCCACTTCCGAACACTCTCTAAATCAAGGAGAGCTGCCTTGCCTTTGAATTGCTTGCAGCATCCAATACTCTTGGGGTTAAATCTTGCTTGTACTGGTTCCGAGTCGATTCCACGAGCGATATTGTATAGCCATGTTCTAAAAAAAAATACAGGTAGTATATTTTATCGAAAGAAAGTTATATTAATTAACATAAAACCTCATTAGCATACCAACCCATTTTTTTCATCAAATCTAGCTTGGAGGTCTTTTTCAGTGAACTTCTGAAGTTCACCCATTTTTTGGATTTTCAACATTTCACAAACAATAGACCCGAACTTTCCTCCAAGGTGTTTTACTTTTTTCAATGGCAATGTGCTGAAAGTCATAGAAATTTTAAGTAAATACTTAGCAGTTGTCTGTACCTGTAGCATTCAGTATTTAGGCGCAACTTTTGTTAACACCTGGAAACTTACCTGTAAAGTATATCAATACAATGCTTTGGTAGAATTGTCTGTTTGTTAGGCTTGTTCATACCACACACCAGCTTAGCTAATATTTTATTGTGAGATATTCCAGCTGAACACCTGTAACCTGCAAAACACCAACAAAACCTTTCATTGAAAAAGACAAACACAAGAACAAAAATGTATAAACATTTTAATATACAATATCATCGCAGTTCTAACATAGCAGATGTCAAAATAAGCAACTTATCAGGGGAGAAAAAGAACTGTTTCATTTAAGTGCAACACTGATACAAATTTGATTTCTGCAGTATTAGAAGTTAAGCAACATTATGCAACTTTTATTAGGTGAATTTGTTATTTTTTGTCAATGTGTCCTTACCAGTTTCTTCATAAACAGCAGCCCTAATCTCACTGACTATGACAGCTCCTATAAGCAACCGCTTGGCATGTTCATAGTCAAACTCAATGTTCTCAATACCGCATGTGTGTACATCTGCGAGAAACTCTTCCACACAGTCATAACCCAGGGCGAAGGTGTTGGGTGTCATGTCTGTGTGAACTGTGTTCACATTGAGGCTCTTTAGTCTTTCTTGCACCTGGAAGACAAAATGTTATGCAATTTATCTAAGCTTTTAAATACTCCATGGTATGGTGAAAATCCTGAAACGTGTTTGCACTTGTCGTGCTCTTAACAAGTATGTTGTCATAGAAAGTAAACCAGGATATAATAGTCTAGGCACATATATATAAAATATTATGAGTTACTAACAGGAACAGTGATGTCCAGATAAGCTTCATCAATTGAAGCTCTCTCCAAGAGTGGTGTGAACTTCTGTAAGACTCTCGCTACTTCTTTGCCTGCTTCTCTGTACCTGAAATATAAAAATTACTAGAAAATTGTCATACATCACATATAAGTCAAATGAAACAAAGAAGACAAACTCTAATTAAAAACATTAATGTAAATTTCGTGACAGCATTAAGCCATAGAGGTATAACAACTATTTCTTTGCCGTTCAGCCGATTCAGCTTTCATAGGTTAAATGACAAAAGCTGCAAATACTGTGTAGTAGTGCAAGTTTATTAATCTATGTAAGAAGCAATAAAAAACTGGACTTAGATGATTGATCAAATGATATACTTACTTGGAAATGTCAGCTTTACCCCTGAGGCATGGTACAGAAGGTAACTCTATATCAGGGCACTTCTCCTTTGCCTCATCTCCTCTCATATGGCGGCCAACGCCTTGAGCTCTAGCAACGTAGTTTACGGCTATGATCCTGGCAAATTAGCAATAGGACTTGTAAAATAGCATTCCAATACGACAAGTATACAATCGTAAAGTACATGGAATTTGTTACCTATTTCGTACATCACTTACCCTCCGCCCTTCCAAGGATTGTATTGTACTACGGCAATAGGTTTTCCTCTTAATTCCGGGTTCAGTTTCTCTTCTACTTGGCAATAAAAACAGTCCATGTCTATCAGCACAACAACACGATTATCTTGATCCATTTTGAAGTTTTCTTTATGCCATCATAAAGATTTATTTTAAAGTAGTTTATACAAAGCCCTCTTCATATTTTAAATGATTTCTGGTAAATTAAATATAAATAAATCTCACTACGTACGCGCTACGCGCCAAAACACTACACGGCCAGCTGGTTGCATAAATTGCGGTTGACATTGACAATACTACTGTCAAGTGTTACTGTTACTGACTTAATGTCATCGTGACAGCTAATCATAGTCACAGGCATGGACACTAGACTAGACTAGAGATGTGATAATTCTGTTAACAGGTAACTTGTTCCTAGGCTCTGAAATAACCTGTTACTTTTAACAGGGAAATTTCCTTCTTAAGGTAACTGATTAGATAGAATAATTCATACACACTTCGTAATATTTCAGACAGATAAGTAATTTGTTAACTAACTTTTAATGCAGTAGGAAAAGAATTGCTAATTCTTTGTCGCATACTTACATAACGTCACTATCACTACCATATAAATATATATATCTATGATCACTACTGAGCGACCTTCCCAAGTAAATACCGAGGAATTCCCAGTCATCGACAAAATAACTGATAAATGAACGATGAACGAACAAACGTCAGGGTATGGTAAACGGTGAAATGGTAACAGAAAACTGTGAATCCAGTTCCTAGGTTATCTGTTAAGCTGCAGTTACTAGGTATTTGTTAACAGGTAATTAATTCCTAGCACATCCCTAGACTAGACACTTTCAGTATGTTATAAAGTACTCTGTGCTAGACCCGAAAGTAGGTTACAGCCAGGGTCCATGTCCGTGACTACCGCCGGACCACCAACGCCAATCGCTTCCATATTTGATGAATAATTAGTACCCAATAGGTTCTAATTAGTACTCGAACAACAAAATTGGTACCTTAGTAGTTTTCGAGAAAATCGACTTTGAAGGTGGTTGAGTGGTAGTCACACTCCCTTGAGCAGGACCACCATGAGCGCCGAAAAAGGGGGCATGCTACAGCTATTCTAAGTATACAAATAATTAGTACTTACACTTATATTTGATTCATTTCGTAAAAAAAACAGAACTGAAATATTTTGTATTTACCGAGGAATCAACGATGATAACTTTCGCGCGTTCGTTCAGCAGGACCACGACTTTGAATGTTGATTCAAGATTGAGGAGCTTGTCGCTTTCCTCAAACCTACATAGAAAATTAGTACCCTGCAACATAGAATTAGTACCCAAATTCAAAATTAGTACTCCAGTAGTTTACGAGATATACCATGCCGTTGCTGAGGTGGCGGTAATCACGGTGTTAAATTTTAATTTCAAGATTTGCCTATTTCTTTCTAATATACACATACAAAGGAACATTAACAAATGCAGCTCAGCCGTCCCTCCTATCCCAGCTCTCCTCGTGGCTGCGCATTATATCCATCTAATACAGTCGTTGTCCTCTCTCCCCCGCCGCCAGCCTTTCTCTCCCTCCGCCGCTGCCGCCTCTCACCACGTGATATATCGTCTACCCCTCCACGAGGCCCTTAACGCTTTTTCGTGACAGAAAAAATCAAATTAAAGTCTATAGAAGTTTCACTTCAAAAATAACCTATCGTTACCCATGGCCTGTGATACCGTTAAGTGGGTAAGTAAGTACTCGAATAATTGTTTTTCTGTATTGTAAGTACCTACTTAACTTCTGTAGTGTTAAATGAATATCATTAAAGAGCGATAGGTATTTCTTTCCTACCAATTTACCGTTGCTGCAAGCAGTACCTAAGTATTATATTACAAACCTAATTTACTGCAGTAATGTTTGTTATTGTTGTTTGTTTGTATGTTTTCCTTAACATGTATCTAGGTACACGTTTGTATAAAATTCTATGTAGGTTTGAGGAAAGCGACAAGCTCCTCAAACTTGGAATCAACATTCAAAGTCGTGGTCCTACTGAACGAGCGCGCGAAAGTTATCATCGTTGATTTCTCGGTAAATACAAATGTTTCAGTTCTGTTTTTTTTTAACGAAATGAATCACATAACAATCAATCAATCTCCTTAGCCTTTTTTCCAACTATATTGGGGTCGGCTTCCAGTCAAACCGGATGCAGCTAAATACCAATATTTTACGTGGAGCGACCTATCTGACCTCCACAACCCGGTAACTGGGTAATACGATACCCCTTGGTAAGACTGGTTTAAACGTGGTCAGACTTTCTGGCTTTTGACGACCCGTAACCACTGTCAAAGATCCACGAATAGGGATGATGCCTGGGTAAAAAAAATTTAATTCTAATTAGTCCGTCAGTCAGATAATAAAAAAATATTAGACACGTATTTTCTGCTTTATCATATTAATAAACAAATACTTAGATAAAACGCATTTTAAGTTGGGGAGTGGGGGTCGATACGTCACTAGTAGGTACGTATAAAATCTACATACTCGTGACGTTATGGCACATTTTATCTCAATGTATCGCCGTAATCTTTAGATTACGTAAATACGTGTCCAATATTTTTTTATAATCTCTATGACAGACTAAAAAAAATTTTTTTGTCGTCATCCCTATTACAGCCGGTATCAACGGCTTAACGTGCTTTTCGAGGCACGGAGGAGTCTCAGTATGTAAAGATGGTCACCCATCCACGGACCAACTCCGGCTACCGTAGTTTAACCTTATGGATCGACCCGTGCGGGTGTGGCTGTTATGACTTAGCCACGAGCTCACACAATAAAGGTCCCATATAAGGGTGCTACTTATTTGTATACTTACGAATAGCTGTTGAATGCCCCCTTATTCGGCGCTCATGGTGGTCCTGCTGAAGGGAGCGTGACTACTGCCGGACCACCTTCAAAGTCGAGTTTCTCGAAAACTACTAAGGTGCCAATTTTGTTTCGAGTTCGACTACTCATTATTTACCAAATATGGAAACGATTGGCGCTGGTGGTCCGGCGATAGTAACGAACATGCCAGGGTCCACTCTAAGACTAATGGAGTGCCTACTGTGTATTTCAAATAATAATTTAATGTCTTTTGTGTTTTTTTATCACAGAGCACTATATAATACTAGTTCTGTATCTGCCGGACGTAGTTTCTTTTGCAGTATGCAAAAGAAAGTAGGTCTTACAATCTGACATGCATTACCATTATGTGCACGATGCCCTAAGGTCAACTCGTACGTGGGCGCAAGTAGCATGTCAACCGCATACGAAAAACGCCAAATTTAAGACGATTTATGTTTAAGATTCATATGTTTAATGTACATAACTTATGTTTCTGCCACTATTTAGTATTATAGCTAGTATATAAGGTTAGTAGAATCTGTGATCGTCATTTGCAATAAGAAATTAGGATGTTTTGCTGTATAATTTACTCATAATGAATATGTAAAGTGTTAAACGTAGAGAATAAGATATTGTGCATTTTATATGGTTATCAATTAATAAAATTTATCGCGTTACGTTAATTAGAATAGTAGGAACCTGTAAAATAGGCTTAATAAAATAAAGCATTATTACCTTGTGTGTTTCATTACCTCTGCAAAGTCCGGAACACCAATAGAAAGAGGGCGCGCGCAACAGAGCGCCTTTATATTAGTGAAGCGGGGGGCAAGGAAATTATAAATATATCCTCACGCCACGGCCAAATGGGACGTCGCAGAGAATAGAGCCACGTGTCATTAGTTAAGATTAAGAATTAGCTCTAAGAATGTAATTAATATAGTTATGTAAGAATAAGGTTAATTGAATAAACAATAAAGAAAGGGTCATGGGGGTGAGGAAGGGGGAGTGTCGGCAGAGAGGGATTTTTTACTATAAAAGACGGACCATTTTGGCTAGCAGATGCCCCTGGCTAGAAGCTTTAAGTGTAGAAGCTTAAGGCAGCCACAGGATTGACCGGTTAAGTAGTCATGACCTCAGAGGTCAGCTACGAGATGCCCAATTTAAAAAAAAAAAAAAGGCTAGCAGACACTCCGATCCCAGCGCTCAATAAGAACACAACTAAGAAGAAACTGCCAAGCTCCCTAAAAGTTCCTCGCCGCCGTTTGCCTCCAGAACAAATCCCTGCTCGTGTTTTATTTCATCAAGGCTCAAGCTATCCCGAAAACAATAGATGAATATTATGAATAGACCATTCATGGGCTTGAAAGGATCACACCAAGATTTCATATTGTTCTCCTTTTTCGTCACGTTCTGGAGCTATTCTATGGCTAAGTCGGTCTTAGGCTGTATAGGCTGGGGTCTACTATTGGGAAATATTGGGATTGTCTAGTAACTTAAATAAAATATCACTATGATAAAAATTATGAAACAAATAATTTATTAAAATCCTTGGCCATAAGTTGTGTTCCATCTAACATATTGTCCTAGGTCATCTTGCGACACGCTTGGCCTCACTCTTTGTAATGCATTCACAAAATCTTGTATACAAACGGGGCGCACCTGAAAAGTATAATTTAAACAATAAGGATATGGGCCTAAAGCTGACTTCTGAGTGTACGATTTCACGGGTGCGCGCGCCCATTTAACAAGCATATTTACACCTTACACTGAATCCACCATTATCATAAACAGGGCGCGCAGTCTAAGGACCACAAAGTTGCACATCTTTGATTTTGATATTTATAGGCACACTGTGCGGTATAAATTCGCTTGTTAAATGTATAAGTATGCATATCAGTAAAATCATGATCCGTCTGAAACCTTTTTACCCTTATCCATAATATATCCTTATCCTATCGTAATGTTATTAGCTTATCAAAACGGGAAACATGCTACGGATACATAGCTAAATCATAATAAGTACTAATATTAATCATTTATACTTAGTATTATAGACAACTAGCTCAGTGTCAGTTTTATCATCGTAGCGTAGGTAGTTCTTGGTAATCACTGGGTCGCGAATTCGATCGCCAGACAAATTCAGATTGGAATATGCTATTCGCAACAGTGGATTTCAATGCCAAGATTTTCGTACTAGCGTACCATTCAAACATTTTTTCGACGTGTTCGCGACAACGTCATTCGATAAAGCGGTTTTCGGTGTTTTCGAAGTGACGTACCACTCTTAATTTTTTTCGAAATAGCGTGCGTCGCAATAACGTCATTCGAATCTTCATATCACTCCCGATTTCATAACTTAATAATAGCTACCTTATTTCTATCAATGCTGACTATTTGCGAGAGCGGTACGGAGCGTATGGGCCCCATGGCGGCTTCCGAGCAAAGCGACTTCATGTCTGCGCCCGAGTAGCCATCCGTCAGGTTCGCAATCTCCGATATATGCTGTGGTGTTAAGTCGTTGTCTTCGTTTGCTAGAAGATTGGTAATTATGTGATGGCGAGCCTGTAAAATTTAAGTAGGTAACTAGAAATAATATAATTTTGAACGCAGATCTACTGTATCAGTGGAATGATAGCAGTTTGTCGGTATGTACTTAATTACAATAAAAATCAATCGCAAAATCAATTCAGTAAAAATTGTGAGGAAATAAAATCATCTACATTCAGCCCCTGCCGCTGCTCCTCGCGCTGCCAGCAATACTTCCCTAAATACTGCCGTAGCAGGATCGAGGGAACTGTGTGATTACAATTTTACGTTCTGCCTTACCACTCACATCGCTTTCGAATTTCGGAATGGCAGTTCGAATAATTACGGCGTCCGCGCTGTGTCTTCTTTCAATACATAATTATCTTCAATTGATAAAAAATATAAAAAGAAAATACGTCGTCGTATTTTCTTTACCAGGCGTCGTGAACTTTATGTTTTAATTTGTCGTTTATCTCCCATATTGCTTTTCGGATTCCAGCAGTTCTAAAAACTTTATATTGTTTTCATTACTCCAGTCGAAGCGCATTTTGCAGTTAGATAAAAAAACGAGACGGCACGCACGTCCGATTCATCCAAGCGCTCGGCGAGAAGTGAGCGACGGAGCTGAATGTAAACACGCACTGCCGCTCCTTTGACTTAAAAACTGCTCATTTGGGGAGCGCCGAGCAGCGGAGTAGCAGTGGCAGCAGCATGAGAAGTATCATGTTTACATACTCGTCCTGCCCACTTTCCTGCTCACTGTCGTAGAAGTAAGCTAAGTGTAAATGGGGTATAAGTTGTGTAACATCGGACCACCTTCGCCGACAGTACCAACCTGTCGGAAAATAGGTTTGATACCATCTGACAGCCAACTCTAGCACCGCACGCGCTCATTGGTGAAATCAAATAGCGCGGGCATCCTCGGCTAGTTCCACATAGTTATCTTTAATAGCTACGACAGGGGCTTCTTATGGAACCTACAGAGGCTTTACAAGTAATCATAATGAACTCGCGTACTCACGTCTGCATCAGGTAATGGTATATACAGTCGTTTGACGAGGCGCCTGCGCGCTGCCTCGTCCAGTTCTTGAGGACGGTTGGTCGCGCCAACTATCAATAGACGATCTTCTTCACCTGTTACATGAATATTAAGACAAATATAAACATCTCGATGTTATCTTCGAAAGGTAACACAGAACAAAACCAAGAGTGGACCTACCTATATGATTGTAATAATATTGGAATGTGGGGATTTTCACGGTTCATTCTTATGGTTATCACAGATCACGTTTTTAATAAATTTAAAATAACCATCATAATATTTTAGTTTACCGGTAGCTGCGCCGTCGAACTGCACCAAGAACTCGGTCTTGATCCTCCTGGTAGCTTCATGCTCAGTGTCACTGCGCTGGGTCAGTAGAGAGTCTATCTCATCTATAAATATTACCTGGAATATCATTTATTTTTATTTTTATTGTGCTTAGGGGCTTTTAAATAGGCAGAGGAGATTTGCCACACTAGTATCTGAGCTTAGGCATGACTTAGAATATTTAATCAAACTTTCAAACTGAAAGTGACCAGTCAAAAAAAGATCTTGCAGTCAATAAACAGCTGCACTTACCGTGTTGAGCTATCTATTAGGGAAGGGCTCTTGCTGCCTACTTTCTTAGGCCATTGTAGGTAATAGAGTTAAAAATTATATTAGATACTAACAGCGGGCTGATGACACCTGGCAACGGCGAAGAGCGCGCGCACCATCTTCTCCCCGTCGCCGATCCACTTGGATGTGAGGGACGACGCCGAGATGCTGAAGAACGTCGCGTTGCACTGCGCGGCCACACATTTACCTAACACGTACATGTAGAAGTACTGAACTAAAAAAATTATCAGTATTTTAAAATATAGTTGTGAATTGGAGATGCCAATTCACAACTAATCACAAGATGTAGATAATATGTATTCGAGAAAGGCCAACTCCGAAAGACAACTAAAGTTATTATAGATCATTGACATATAAAAGTGGTGGTACAAACCTACTTACAGCAATAAAATCATTTACACATTAAAAGCATCCACCATAAACTAGGAATATCTTGAACATAACAATACACGGTAATGAAAAAGTTATCTTTTTGTCAAAGTTAAACTTTAACAAAGAAAAGCAGCACTAGAGTATGTTTAAGTGAATACTAGAATGTTACCAATCAAAGTTTTCCCAGTGCCAGGAGGTCCAAACAAGAGTATTCCTTTGGGTGGCCGCCGCAGTCCAGTGAATATGTCAGGGCGGAGCAGAGGCCATACTACTGCCTCTTGTATTGTTGACTTGGCATGGTGTAGACCAGCTATGTCATGCCAACCTGAAACAATTCAATTCAAAATATTTTATTTCACATAAACCTACATGGGCTCTTATGAAACGTCAGAAGCTAAGTGCATGATCCCAATTGATTGTTTCCTATGGGGAAGAGCTGGCAAGAAACTCCACACTTACTCTTTAAAAAATAAAAATAATTGGCCTTTACAATATTTTCAAATAACAGTATTAATAGGTATGGGAGGACAGTGTAGGTATTTCAAAAAGTACCAGGCACTTAACAAAATAGAAGATGGTCAATAAATCTACAGTCCACTAAGCCTACAGGGTTCTCACATTCACAAAATAGAAAATAATCTTTATAAAATATAAAATATAAATAAATTAATAAAGATCAAAACCTATTTTAAACGAAATGACATGATTGCTATTACAACTTCATAATATCTTATACAGTAATGTTTCCTAAAACCATGCTTATTCCATAGGTTTTGTTGAGATGGTTTAGTTAGGTATCCAAACAGAACTCTAGTAACTTACATTTGATAGCCAGCAATAAAATTAGTTTTGTCAACACTTGAATGAATGCACCACAATATACTTTGTATTTTCTACTAACCTATTGGTGTTCCCTTATCAATAATTTCACTCTCAATCAACTCAATCATTTTAGGATCAATATGTTTCAGTCGCTCATCTGCGACTTCTGGCTCAACTGTCTCCTGTTTGTCCCTAGAAATAATATAAATTCAAACCATATCAAGGTGAAAAATACAACCAATTATCAGGTATACTAAGGTAAATTTTGACTTACTGGGCTCCAATCATAGGTGACACAAACTTAGCCTGAGCTTTCCGTGATGTTCCCAATGTTCTTTTAGCTGCTGGGTTAGAAGCTAGTAATGCTTCCTTGGCTGTCTTAAACATTATCTTTGCCACATTGCTCTTATGAGCTTTGTTTTCCTCTTCTTCTTTTTCAAAGTCTTCCTCAGTTTTGGGAGTACTTGATATTACTGGCTGGTTGACATTCTTATTTACATGCTTTGGCCGCCCAAACCTTGGCTTAAAAACTTGTCTCTGATCATCCCCAGATCTAGACTCTTGACTAGAGTTTTCTGAATTCAAATTCTTTACCAAATATGAACTTCCTTTGGTCTCTGTGTCTTGTTTAGATTTATCAGTTGTGTCAGCTAAGCCTAGGTTACACATGCAATTGTTTTTTTGGAACTCATTTATGCCATGTTTTGTACTGGAGTTACATTGATTGCAAGCTGGTAATTTCTGTTCAAGGAAAGATTCTGCATCAAAATTGCTGTAAACAATATTGTCTTTAAATATGGAATCAGAGCAAATAATACCACAAGATAATAATACTTACTTTAGACAACTTTTCCATGTTTTCATTTGGCTTGTGTCAGCATTTTGTAGTAAAACATTGGCTGAGTTTAAATAGTGGTTAACAGCTCCATCATTTAACAACTCTTGATTGGTATTCCAAATGTCATTCAGCAATACAGTAGATGCTATATTTGACGATCTAATAATAGGGAATAATGGTCAGACAGAGTTTAAATTGTTCTGATAAATTAACAGTATGAGCGAGAAAACTTTACCTTGGTAGAGAAAGTTTGTACTGTTGCAGTGAAGATTTATTAACAGTGGATAAGTTAGTATCAAGCTCATCTTCAGGAAATAAGCCTTCTATTTGATCTGTTTCAAACATTACGTCCTGTGGTCAGCCTGTCTGAATAATTGATTAAATTTGAAACTTTCCCAAAATAATTTCATTATTTTTGTCAAACTGTGAACTGTCAAACGCGAAAACAAAAAACATTTCGCGCCATTAATTATATTTGACCCACCCGAGATTAGATGTTATTCTCGCACCTGCACGCGTAGCATGACGCTTTCTATTTCTACGAAGAATAGACATAGCTCTTTCTATACAAAGTGACATTTTGTTTCTCCATTTTTGACATCGCACCGTAGAAATCTTTCTACAATCTATCATTTTATCTTACGTTTCTAACAATCTTTGTCCGTCCTGCTGTTGTACTTTCACAGATTAATAAGTTATAGACTATTTCAGAAGAAACTTTTCTATCCCAAACTGTCAAAATCACTCTGACAACTGAAAGTTGTCTAAGGTAAGATAAGATAAGATAAGATAAGATAAGATTTATTTATTTGCATAGAATGTAGGTAACGAATACATTTAGGTGTTACAATATTTTGAGATCCTTATACATTCTGCCTCATGGCATGCAAAATTTTTTATTAGCTTTTAAATGTAAATTAATTATTAACTTATTACAGTTTCTTTATAAAAAGTTATTTACTTATACAATATGTTATTTACTATTTTTATTATTTAATTTATTTAGAGGTACTTATTTGTTTAATATATGTACAATAGTTATTAAAAAGACTTGTCATTTAAGAAATCTGTTATAGAGTAGTAGCATTTTTTTACTAGTAATATTTTCAAGTACTTTTTAAATATTCTTAGGGGTTGCTCTTTAATATTTCTAGGTATATGGTTATAAATAAGAGGAGCCATACACATAACACTTTTCCTCAATAAAGCAGTTTTATATTTACCTAAGCATAACTTGTCTTCGTATTGGGTTCTTAAACTTGTAGTCCTATTTCTAGTATTTTTTAAAGTCGGGAATAAGTGAGTATTTGTTTTAACAAAAATAGCCATTTCTAATATATATAGACATGTAAATGTAAGCAGATTATTTTGTTTAAATACAGGTACACAGCTGTCGGTTACTTTAAGGTCAAAAATACATCTAATACAGCGTTTTTGCGCCTTAAAAATATTTTCTCTTTCACTGCAGTTGCCCCAGAATATTATACCAAACCTCAATACAGAAACAACTAGACTGTGATATGCTATCAAAACTGTCTGTAAATTAACTTTTTTTGATAAACTATATAATGCGTAAGCGGCTGAACTTAATTTTTTGCATACGTCATCTGCTTGAGTTTTCCAAGTCAGTTGGCTATCAATTGATATTCCTAAAAATTTTGTAACATTGGCCTTCTCTATTGTTTGTCCATTATAATTTATATTCATATTTGTGTCTAGTATTCTTTGATAGAAATGCATTACTTTTGTTTTGTCTAAATTTATAATTAAATTATTTTCATCCAGCCAATTCACGAATTTATTAAGCGTACTATTGATATTAGCTTCATAACTATCTTTATCGTTACATTTAATTATTAAAGTGCTGTCATCAGCAAAAAGGACCATTGGGTTTGGTATTTGGCTTGGTAGATCATTTACATACAGTAAAAATAATAAGGGGCCGACAACGCTGCCCTGTGGGACACCAAATTTAATATTTCTGCTGGAAGAAGTGTACTTTTCTTCTTTTTTTGATTTTGCGCAAACTCTAGAAATTTCTGTAAATTGTTTGCGTCCTTTTAGATAAGTTGTAATAAGATTATGCACATTTCCTCGTATACCGTATCTATGAATTTTATTCAAAAGGATGTCATGATTTACGTAATCAAAAGCTTTTGACAGATCCGTGAATAATGCACATATAGGTATTTTTTTATCAATACTTGGCATTATGATATTCAGAAAGTCGAAAATAGCCATATTAATGTTAGTGTTTTTTCTAAAACCTTTCTGCTCGTTACATAGGATATTAAATTTTGTCAAAAAGGCGTAAATTGAATTATAGATTATCTTTTCTATTATTTTGGAAAAAATTGAAATTAACGAAATTGGTCTATAGTTTGTGATTTCATCTCTGGCGTTCTTTTTATATAGAGGCTTTACCTTAACGATTTTAAGTTGTTCTGGAAATTTGCCAGCTGATATGCATGCATTAATTATATGAGCCAAAGGTGCGGCTATATAACTATCGACATATTTAATTGCCTTTGTGGAGACACCATCATAGCCAAAGCTTTTTTTGTCTTTCAAAGATTTAATTATGCGTATGATGTCTTGAGGAATTACTGGAGGTATATAAATAGAGTGTGGATTTTCCTTCACAACATTATTAAACTCACTTTGTGATACTGTAGCAACTTGATCAACGAAAAAATTATTAAAAGATTCTGCTAAGACATAAGGATCAGATAGGACTGTATTATTGTGTTTTATTTGCGAGATAGGTTCACTTATACTTTTATTTTTATTTATTATTTGCCAGACTGTTTTAGGTTTATTTTTAGAATGATTAATTAAGTAATTATTTTGCGATTTTTGAGTTAATTTTATAATTTTCTTAAAAGTACGCGAATAATTATGGTATAATATCTTATTTTCTTTTGATGGTTTTAATCTCTGTTGCCAAAGTAGATGTCGTTGTTTCCGGCTACAAGTACGTATGCCACGTGATATCCAAGTGATCTTTTTTTGAGATTTTATTGTGACTTTTTTAAAAGGAAAACATAAATTGTGTAATAAGTGAAAAATATCCATGAAATTATTATACGATTCATCAGGATCTTCTACGTTGTACACGTCACAAAATGATAAATTTTTGAGATGATTTCTAAAAGTTTCAAGATTTTCCTTGGAAATATCTCTTTGCATAATGTGCCAAGATTTTATTAAGCAAGTTTTGTTAGTTTTCACATTTATAATTTGTGCAGTATGATCTGACAATCCAAAATCCTTTATTTTATATTGACCACATTGTTTGAAATTGTGAGCAAAATTATCAAGACAGGTATTGCTAGCAAGTCGAGTTGGTTCATTAATTTGTAACTTCAAATTGTAGCTTAAGAGAAAGTATTCAAATTCCAATGAATGTCTATTATTTTTTAAAATATCAATATTGAGGGTAGTGAAGACAATTGATTTTATATTCGCCTTACTAAAGACAGTAGAAAACTTTCTACTCGACGACCACAAAGTATATACGGTTATCTACAAAATCATGATTTTACAGAAGAACGTTTTGAATGCAAAATTGTGATAATTAATAGAAGAACAAAGCTATCTTCTCCTATTTTACATCATTTAGTTAATAGGGCATTACCGAGGAAATGGTTAATGCCAATATTACTGTAATATTTTTTGTTCCAAAACACGGTACTTCGTCATTTTAAGAATAATTGTTGTAGTTGTCTTTATATAAGTGACTTATCAGTAAAAATAGAGAATCAAACAGAAAAAAAGTCCTATGACAAAACAAAGAATTCTGAGTCGAATTATGTCAAAGAGTGAATTTCGTAAAAAGTGCAGTTGACTCTTTCTACTTTGCTGCCGTCGTACTGTCTACACGGAACGTCTTTTTTGTCTACTCTTCCGTCGACAAAACGGTGCTCATGCTACGCGTGCAGTGCACAGTG
This sequence comes from Agrochola lota, assembly GCA_947364205.1. Taxonomy (NCBI): domain Eukaryota; kingdom Metazoa; phylum Arthropoda; class Insecta; order Lepidoptera; family Noctuidae; genus Agrochola; species Agrochola lota. The sequence continues at coordinate 19,579,848 of OX376228.1, forward strand.
CAGCCTTTTTTAACCGACTTCTAAAAGGAGGAGGTTATCAATTCGATTGTTTATATAATATATTTTTTATGTATGTTCGGGCATAACTCCGCCATTTATAGACGGATTTCCAAAATTATTTTTTTGTTTGGAAGGGTATACTTCCGAGATGGTCCCATTGTAATTACATTAAGTCAGGATCTGATGATGAGATCCTGGAAAAATCGAGGGAACTCTTCAAATATTATAGGCACACCTATAGCGATTGGGGTATTTTTATAATAACACGTGCAGGTGCTCTCGGAAAGCACCATTTGGTGAAGTGGAACATGATGAAGACCACATATGGCCACCGGAACTACTCAATAATAAATATTTCATGGGTTGCGATTCGATTACATTATTGTGAAACCAAGCAATTTATGCTCGTCACAATGTATATGGAGAAGTGGAGCTGATGGTAAAGTACCAGGAGAACTCCTCAACGATTAACGTACCTACTTCGGGAAAAGCAATATTTTGTAAAAGGTGATGAGTAGTCGACATTAGGCTATTGTAAAATACAATAGACGACGTATATTTAGTAACCTAATCCGCGTAACTGTTCTTAAGGAGTCATACTCATAAGGAACCCTGTAAGAAATTGAATGAGTTGTGATTTCTTACAGGGTTCTTTATGACTCCTTAAGAACAGTTACGCGGATTAGGTTACTAAAAATACGTCGTCTATTGTATTTTATAATGGATTTCCGCAAAGTCACGCCTGAATCAATTAACTAGGCTATTGTAACTTAGATAAATTACAAACTGACCCACTAAAAAGCGAAAAATAAAAACTTTTTTATTTAAAAAACTACTGACTTCCGAAAAAACACTACAAAGTGAAAAATAACTTAAATTTCGGAAGTCGGTGTCTTTGGTTTTGTATTTTCGATATTTGCCACCGATTTTATAAAAAAGTTTTTTGTTTTCTACCTTATGAGATCCCAGTTCCCACGCACTCTCGTAGTCTCGTTATACACTCGCTAGCCTTAAGTCGCGTCTCCACTAGAGCCGCGCGGCCTAGCCTCACGCACGCTCCTCTAGTGGGGACGGAGCTTTACATCTTTTCTTAGTAAAAAAACTGAAGACTGATCATCCTTAGGGAGTGCGTTTACGCTGAGGCAGAGACGAGCGGAGACCTGCAGGAATCGACCAATCACAATGGTTGAAATCTTTATCTCTCGTCTCGACTTTGATTAGATGATTCCTGCACGTCACCGCTCGTCTCTGCTTCAGTGGAAACGCACCCTTAGTGACGGTCTTTAGCTGTAAAGCTAAAGACCGTCACTAAGGGTGCTTTTCTAGAAAACTGTAGCTTTATGTAAATAAAGCTACACTTTTCTAGAAAAGCGGTGACCACACTTGACGGCGCTGTGTCGGCTGTCATGAAAAATTTAAAATGATGACAGCGGCAAAGATTTAAATTGAGATTCACACTAACGGGTCAAAAGATAAAGTTAGCGGACTCTGACATAATTTTCAAATACTGGTGAAAATTGCAGATTTTCATGACGAAAGAGGGTTTTTGTGACGAAAGTGCAGCCACCGCTCTTTTGGGAAACCGTATCGTAAGACTTGTTCTTGTCTGCCTTTGTATTTAACATTCATTTGGCAGTTCAACAAGATTTCATTGCGTTATTTACGTTGTCGAGCAGATTTTTTTTTAAAGTATTTGAAGCAATAGATTAGGAATTTCCTTCGAGTCGGCTAAGTTACTTCTAGTAATAATGGATAAACGAAAACCTATCCCATTTTAGGGAAAGTGCTAAATATTCTGAGCTCACCTCACTGGCTTTTGCATCCTACATCCTCTTAAATATTCAGTTCATTCAGTCTTTCTGCATAAGTCGACAAAGTTATGCCTCGTGCGTCGCGTCGCCGTCGGTGCGATGCGATAGCGCGACGCGACTCTTACAAAACAATTTCTAAGAAAACTTCGCGGTAGAACTATTACTGGTATCGGGTCGCGCGACAAGGCACGTTAGTCTGCTAAAGCCTTTACTCGGTATATGAATGGAAAAACGAAAAAAAATCCAATGATCTTACTAACATACTAAATATTTTGTGTTTTTCCCTGTCCCCACAGACTACAATTATATAAAGGCAAAGAGTAAAGTAACTATATAGAGATATCTGTCCCAACTCTAATGAACAGCTGTCAAGATTGTTGTCAAAGAAAATTGTCAAGTTGCGTTAAATTCAGCGATTAAAATAATACAAGTCGGTAAAAACCCTTTTATTCTACGTATTATAGAGATAAATAGTCAAATTCCTACTAATAAATAGTAAAGATTTTGGTTGGCAAGATCATGAGACTTGGTTCAGAAGAAACTCTTTGAATGGGACGTGAACGCGATGAGTTCGAAACAAACAATTTATCATGAAAAACAGGTTAAAGAGTTATGCGCTTTACACGCGCTTAACAATTTATTCCAGGTAATTATTGAATTTTAATGAGTGCTACTGTAACACGTCAAGTTTGTCCGTGAAGCGCGTTATAGTTACACAATTCAAAGTCAAACTTTGTTATGTTGATTTAATGTTTGACTTGTATTTTAGAGTAAATTATGTATGTAAAGCATGTTACGATTTATTGTTTTGTGTTTCCAGACGCGGGGTACGTATTCGAAGACAGAGTTAGATGCAATATGCAGCAGGCTATCACCAAATGTGTGGATCAACCCACACCGTTCCATGTTGGGGCTTGGCAACTATGATATCAATGTGATAATGGCAGCCCTACAGAAAAAAGGCTGTGAAGCTGTCTGGTTTGATAAGAGGAAGTGAGTATAGTTTAGTAACATGGGATTTCTGTAGGACCACTAGTCTACTTACTTTTGTACCATGCTTGAGTGCTATCAAGTTGATATTAAATAATATAGCTTTTCGAAAAAAAAAAACGCAAAATTACCTAAACCCTACCCTGCATGCAGAACTAAAGTTGCGGAAATTCTAACTAAAATCTTGTAATGTATCAGAGACCCAGGTTGTTTGGACTTGTCAAACATCTGTGGCTTCATCCTGAACGTGCCATCGGACTACAAGCTGGGATTTGTGATGCTGCCACTGCGGCGCCGGCACTGGATCACTATCCGGCAGATACAGGGCAATTTCTATAACCTGGATTCCAAGCTTGAAACACCACAGTTAATAGGAAGGGTAAATATTTATCTTTAATGATAAGCATTCACCATTAATTGATGTTCCTCTGTCTGGTGGTAAAAAAACAAAACAAAAAGACACAGAACAAGACAAAAAGATGAGATAATATTTTAATGAAAAGGGAGAAAAGTTGTTTATAAAATTATTCCTTTTAACTTTCAGAGTAGTGATCTAATAGCGTATCTAAAAGAGCAGCTGGATAGTAAAGAAAAGGAATTGTTTGTTGTGGTGAGCAGGGAGGTGGAAGAGAAGCAGCTGTGGATGCACCAGTACACTGTACAGAACGATAAGGCTCCACAGAACCCTGGGGTCATGTTGACTGACAGTCATTGCAACAGTCCTGCAAACAGTGTGTCCTCACTATCACACTATGACTACAGAAATCGCGACGCCGAGTGCCTCAAAGTGACGGAAGTGAGGACCATTGTTGCCAGTGGAGAAAATGATTTTAATGCGTGAATTTTAGACTTGGTAATACTTTCCACAGACTGCTTGTGACTGCATAGCAATTTATAATGTGTTCACAGATTTTCACTGTTTGTGTGTTGTGTATTGAAAAGATACTTTCTTAAGGTTTGGTGTCGGTTTGTATCTGATAAGGAATCCGGCTGTTTAGACATAATTACAGTCTGTTGTTTCAGTACTTAATGGAGTATTGTTTAAATTAATTTATTGATAATATATTGTTTTTATTTGCACTTTATTTTTGTTTTGCACAAATAATGTTGAAGATTGCAGCATATTGTTGTTTTTATTTAATTATATTTTCGTGTTACATAAGGCCTAAGGTTACAAATAGTAACAAACTTAGTGAATCTAGATAGATCTTGCCTTAAATAATGGTCTTTCTATAGCAATATGTTAAAGACTGTAAAATGATACATGCCATCTGACCTTCATAGCGATATCTATACTATTAGAGGTCTTGATCTTTAAAATAAAATAGTAAGTAATAGCAGTGACAGCAATAACTAGTTGTGATAGTAACTGATACTATGTCTGTTGAATGTTGCAATGTAATATACTGTTCCAATACTATGCCAAATATGATAACCAAACTGTTTCACTCTATCTTAAAGGATAACTTGGCCAAAATAATAGATTAATGTTGTTACAGATAACTTCTAACTCTATTATCTATTATTTGTTGTTTATATACTTTTAGTATTTACTTATACATTCTAAAGGCACTTACTTAGTTTTATAGCTCAATTTATTTGTCTCTTTTTGTTTTACATTTTTATAAATACCTACTTATCATCACATGGGCTCTGTTCATATAAAAACTAGATTGTCTATCATAAAATATATTCTAAACAATTTCATGCTGTTTTTTATGAACGTAATATAAGATTTTTTTCTATTGAAATATCTTAATTAAAAGTATTGACATTGAACAGGGCCTAGTTCAGCAACTGTCTTATGACCCTACATGATAAATTTCCAGTGGATGATTATTTCAAATTGAATCGTTATTGAACTTCTCATAAGTTTTTTACTATATTTAACTTTACTGTAAATATAAGATATTTTTCCAAAAAAATAGAAAGTGTGATGATGGACCTGTTTTATTTTATTCATCATTAGCTGCGCCTCACGGTTTCACCCGTACAAGTCTCGCTCCTGTAGGAATATCGAGATAAAAAGTATCCTATATGCTAACCCTTAAAGATTGGCCCCACAAGACTTGATATGAACACCGACAAACTATAAAAAAAAAAAACATGTATGCGAAGTTTTGAAGTGAAACCTTCAAAACTTTAGGTCCAAGCAAACTCCCACTATGCCTTGGTAAACACGAATGGAGGGGGTACGAAGCAGAGCACAAAGAGAACCACGAATATAAGAAACACTGTATAATGCTTCCTATCTCATTTTCTCCCACGTTAAATCTTATGAATTTATGTGTCTGTCTCTTTTTACTGTCGCTTTTTCGTTTCATCGACTTTCAAATCACAACGATGCTAAAGAAGTTTTCTCTAAAATATAAATTGATGTGGATGAGCGCGCATACCAAGAATGACAAAAGACTAACAACACAAAAGATACTGAATGTCAACAGAAAAGATGGATAGATTGCATCAGAATAAGAGATAGAAAAACAAATGTCCTATCCCAGGTCATGGTCTAACCATGTGCCAAATTTCATCCAAATCCTTTCTGCCGTTTTAGTGTGAAGTTGTAATAAACAAACTCACTTTCAAATTTATTTTATAATATTGGTTAGGATTCCCTGACTTTTACTGTTAATATAATATGAAAGATGCTATGGCCACAATCTGTGTTTCTACTCTAGCAGTTAACCGAGACTAGATTGAGTTACTGTCTCGTCGTGGTCGTAAGCGCGACTACAGAGCGTGGGATCCTAAGTACGAGTGCCAAACAAGTTTGGCGTACCAAACACTTTCCCCACCCCTAATGTAATTAGACGTGATGTTATATTTCAGAAACAGACCGGAATGCCTGGTGTATGATGAATGATCCGTCAATCTATTGGCCGGCGCACATAAAGCAACCTTGCACGGTCGATATTTGTTTGACATAAAGTAGAAAATTAAAAAAAAAAAGTCGGGAGGTATCATGGGGCTTTCGCTGTATATTATGTATTAATACAGAGCCATCTAGTATAAGTAAGTTTTTAGCTTCTAAAAACTTATACTAGATGGCTCTGTAGTAAAACAGAAACTTTTGACACCTGAACCTAACTTTTTCGGGCATTACGCCTTATCATAGCTTGGCCTTACGGGGCCGCGCGGCGGTGGTTTAGGTGATGATTTGAACTTATCAGTCAACTCCTACCGCAGGCCGCGTTAAAAAACTTCGTTCTAATAAACTTAACTTACCCGAGAGCGCGTCAAAGCGAACAGAAGCGAGCTTTTCAGGTTATTTTCGATTTTATTTAAAGAATCACAATGTTGATATTTATTTGGCAGTGACAACACTGACAACCGCACTGTGCTTTCCCAATAAAAGACAGATATAAATCTAAACTTTATTATCAGCGATGTTGGTACAGTTGTTGTTCTTGGAGATGATGAGTCTATCGGGGTCCAGGTGGAGCTCCTCCATGATGGCGTAGATCTGCGCGCGCACCGGTACCTCGATCTCGCGCCGCCGACCCAGCACCCAGATGTGGTCTGAAGATAATGACGACATGTAAGTTATTGACTTTTTTTTTTTTTTTTAATTGATTGGCCAAACAACAATTGTTTACACTGTAAATAGCTGAAGTAATATATACCATAATCTAAGGTTTAGTGTAACAATTTCTTACAGGTTAGCACCGCATGCCCCATAAACATATAACTTGTGCCACAAGCACTAAACTATAAAATTAATATAATAACTAAAATTAACAAGTTTGAATTAACATTACGTGATTTTTATTTTTTTATCTTTATTTATTGTCGACGGTTTGATCACATAGTGAACATGCCACCCTCATAGGAAACCTTTGTTACATGCAAAACTTAACATCTACGCTTAATCCCTAAATTAACTAATTTATATAATATTCTAGCGGCTTTGGATGCTGGAAAAGCTAAAATAATATTACATTCTCCCACTTGAAAAATATTCATATTAAATTGGTCTCTAATCAAATATCTCTCCGCTTCGTTCCGGACACACTCCACCATAATATGAAAAACGTCTTCGACCACATTGCACTCCGTGCAGTTTGGAGATGTCACTTTGCCCTTGATGGGCAAAACAATTCAATGGGATGTGTCCGGTGCGAAGTCTCATACTTGTCACGATTTCTTGTCTACTCATATCGGCATTATCAAACCAAGGATAGTTCTGAATGGTTGGCTGCATCGTCCGATACCATATACCTTTTGTCAATGACTTCTCGTCGAAGTATTCTTTCCAAATTTCATAGCATTTCAATCTAACTACACTTAAAATATCTGTCCAGTACGGTTTATATGTCAGCGGAACACCCTCTAAGCACGCTTCTTTGGCTAAATGATCCACTTCTTCGTTTTCTTCAATACCGATATGAGAAGGCACCCATTGTAAAACAATATTTTTATTTTTATCTCTTAACCTACTAATAGAATCCAGTATTTTGTAAGCTATCGGATAATCACGAAAATTTCCCATACACCTCGTCAAATGTTGGAGTGCGCTTTTACAGTCAGAATAGACTACGGAATCTTGAAGATCCATCGATTCAAGGTATGAAATGGCTTCGAAGATAGCAATCAACTCGGAATACATGACAGAAATGTTTGAATTTGAACATTACGTGATGGAATATAAAACTAATATTAAAGCAAAAGTAAAATTCAACAGAACCAAACAAACAGAGACACAACAAAATAGAAAAAAAAAAAAGTATATTAAACATTATTAGTAATTGTTCTGTGAAACTTGGCATATGAGTCTAAATGCACGTCAACAAGATCGCTGACGCTATTTAACAATTTGCAAAGACGAGGAATGACAGAGTTTTCACCAAGTATTGTTCTGCGGAGCGGAGGTTGTAAAGGAGTAATAGGAGCACGAGGGAGTCTAACAGGAGCCGGAAACTGAAACTTGGATATAACATTCAGATGCCAAAGAAATCTCTTTTGTATTCGCTCCAGGCGAAGGATGTGCGTGGAGTAATGAGGTCTCCAAATCGTACTGCAGTATTCTAAGATACTGCGAACGATACAGTTGTACAACAAGATCTTTGTCCGACTGCGCTTAAAACCAGCAACATTCCTTACAACAAATCCTAGCATTCTAGAAGCCTTTTTGACGACGCCCTCAACAGGAGGCAAAAATCTCAAGGAGCTGTCAAAAACAACTCCCAAGTCCCTTATTTGATCCACCACTTGGATAACGTTAGGGCCCACATGATATACGCTAGCCGTCAATTTCTTTTTCCGGGTGTATTTCACGTAGTAGCACTTTTTTACGTTTAAGCTCATTTCATTATCGTTACACCATTGAACTAACGAATCAACGTCCCTCTGAAGTAATGCTTTATCGTTATCAGACTCGATTACCCTAGAGAATTTAAGGTCATCTGCATACATAAACAACACAACGAACAATCATTTAGAAGAATAAAGGAGGTAGATGCCGAAACTTCGGACCGCGGCTTTGAGTCAGCTGTCTTGCGGCGGCGAGCGGCTGAGCGCAGCCCCCCCCCGCGCGTCGCTGTCACCGCCGCCGCAGCCGCCTGCGCCGACACCGCTAGCTCAACCACTATGACGTCACCGCAGCGACGAACGGTCGTGCATAATAAGCCAGTGGCACTGCCCGCGCCCGCGCCTGATAAACATGAGCCGGTGCAAAACATTGAGAATGACGGATGGGAAAAAGTTTCGTACCGCAAGAAGCGTAATATGAGCTACCGATATCTGGGCACCCGTGGTACCGCCAGGGAGAGTGAAGGGAAATTTAAAGCTGCAAATAAGACAGTGCCAATCTTTATTACCCAAGTACATAAGGACACGACGGAAAAAGATATTACGGATTATGTGCATCGTAAAACGGGCGAGGTGATCACACTTGAAAGTATATCGTTTAAATATCCTAAAGAATACAACGCATACAAATTCTTTGTTTCCGAAACTAAAATGGAGATGTTTCTGGATAGCCAACTATGGCCTGAGGGAATTATTTTCAGGAAATTCGTAAATTTTAGGATGAGAAATTATACGAACGGAGCAAACAGCGGTACTGTGTACGGCGTAAAATAAATATGAATGTATAAACTATTAAGCTATAATTGTAAAAGTATAAAACGCTCGGTGGAGAGTGTCAGGCAACTATGTAGCACGTCAGACATAGTTGCCTTGCAAGAAACATGGTTGCTGCCCCACGATATCTCGTTCCTGAGCGAAATCGACGATGACTTCGGGTGCACCGGGACGTCGGCGGTGGACACCACGGCCGGCATGCTACGAGGTCGGCCCTACGGCGGGGTTGCACTGTTGTGGCGGAAAAGTGTTTTTGACGACGTATCGGTAGTGCAGTGCGATAACCCGCGAGTATGTGCCGTTAAAGTATGCATGAAATCAAACTCATTTCTAGTGTTTAGTGTATACATGCCGACGGATAATAGTATAAATAAACTTAACGGATTTTACGGACTGCCTAAGTCTGGTGAGTGCCACAATTAATGATAGCAATATTGAAACTGCTTTTATACTCGGAGACTTTAATTCGCACCCCAATGAACAATTTTATATTGAATTAGTTTCCTTTTGTCGGGAATCTGAACTATTATGTGCTGATGTTGAACTGTTGGGCGTTAACTCTGACACATATACATTTATAAGCGATGCGCACGGCTCGAGACGTTGGCTAGATCACTGTGTTGCTACCAAAGCAGCGATGAGCACGATTATAAATGTACATGTTAAATATGATGTACTTTGGTCTGACCACTACCCTCTTGTAATTCAATGCAACTTAAATGAAATTAAAACTAAATTATACAATTCAAATAGTAATAAAAATCAATCATGTAATAAAATAAAATGGGGAGATAGAAAAATTAATCAAATTGACATTTATACAAAATTGTGTAATGATAATTTAAAATATATTGACTTTCCTAATGAATTAAGTGCATGTTGTGACTATGTTTGTAATAAATTGGACCACAGAATTATTATTGATAAAATTTATGATGACATTGTTAATATTTTGTGCCAAGCAGCTTCTGACAGTAACGAGATAAATTATGTGCGAAATAGGAAACCAGTAATGGGGTGGAATAAGCATGTGAGTGATGCTCACAGGCAGGCCAGGCAAAAGTTTGAGCAGTGGGTGTCGTATGGCAGACCACGTGAGGGTCGGGTTTGGACTGAAATGCAAACAAGCCGAACAATTTTTAAGTCGCGCTTACGTTGGTGCCAGAACCATAGTGACCAAATTAAAATGGACAAGTTGGCGTCGCACCATTCTAGGGGCGATTTCCGCAGTTTTTGGAAGTCCACCGATAAACTCAATAGTAGGCCGGGCCTGTTAGCGGCACTGCTGATGTCACTGGAATTGCCGAACTATTTAGGCAGCACTTCGCTGTCTCGTCACCATTGGGACCGTCACAGTTCACAAGCAGTCCTAGTGGTAGTGGTCAGGAGTTCAGCGTCCGGTTTACGGCAAAAGAAGTAAGACATGTAATTATGTCTATGTCGAGGGGTAAGTCTCCTGGCCACGATGATTTAAGTATTGAACATCTTAAACATGCTGGTCATCATCTGCCCAGGGTCTTATCGATGTTTTACTCCTTCTGTATAGGACATTCTTACCTGCCTGAGCGGATGATGAGAACTGTGGTGGTGCCAATTATTAAAAATAAAACCGGCGATGTCAGCGATAAGGCCAACTATAGGCCCATTTCATTGGCCACTGTAATATCAAAAGTGCTTGACAGTTTGCTTAACACACAGCTGGATAAATATCTAACTTTGCATGATAACCAGTTTGGTTTTAAAGCCGGTCTCTCTACAGAAACAGCCATATTGTGTTTAAAGCAGACTGTCAGGTACTACACTGATAGAAGTACACCGGTGTTTGCTTGCTTCCTCGACTTGTCGAAGGCATTTGACTTGGTTTGTTATGACCTGCTGTGGCAAAAACTGCAGCAAGCGGCAGTGCCAGACGAACTGATTCGTGTGTTCCAATACTGGTACAGCAATCAGGTCAATGTTGTTCGATGGTCGGGGGCTTACTCAACCCCGTATAGATTGGAGTGCGGTGTGAGGCAAGGGGGGCTAACCTCACCGAAGCTCTTCAATTTATATATTAATGCACTGATAGAGAGGCTCAGCAGCATGCATGTCGGTTGCCATATTGGAGGTGTGTGCCTTAACAATATCAGCTACGCAGACGATATGGTGCTGCTGAGCGCCTCTGTCTGTGGAGTGGCAAAACTGATTGGCATTTGTGAAAAATATGCAAAAGAACATGGTTTGCTGTATAATACGAGCAAGAGCGAATGCATGGTCTTTCAGGCCAGGGGGAGTCCAAATTACTTACCAGCAATTAAGCTCAACGGATGCCCACTTAAAAGAGTTGACATGTTTAAATATCTTGGACATTTATTAACCTCTGACCTGAAAGATGATGCAGACATCGAAAGGGAACGTAGGGCGCTGTCTGTTCGTGCAAATATGATCGCCCGCAGATTTGCTCGGTGCTCGAGGGACGTCAAAATAGCCCTGTTTAGGGCATTCTGTACGTCCTTTTATACTGGCAGTCTGTGGTTGGATTACACGCAGAAACAGTACGGAGCCCTACGTGTCCAGTATAACAATGCGTTCAGGGTGCTCTTGAGGCTGCCTCGCTTCTGTAGCGCGTCGGGGATGTTTGCCGAAGCTCGTGTGGATTGTTTCCACACAATCATGCGCAAACGGTGCACATCCCTGGTGCGTAGGATGCGGGGCAGCCGCAACAGTATCCTGAGCGCGTTTTCTGAACGTTTTGACTGTCAGTACGTGAACCACTGCTGTATGGTTCACGTAAAGACTAATGTTATAATTATATTTTAAATCGTGAATCCAATTTAAATTTTCAAATGCCTATTTAATTTTGTAATATTTATTTTGTGATTTTTGTGCCTACTAACATAGTTTATAAGTTTCAATTGTTACTAACCATTATGGATCATTGTTTTCTGACAAATAAATATATATATATATATATATATATAAAACATTCTGAGAATCTTAGGCAGTGCCAACATGTGAGCCATGGGGAACCCCCGAAAACGTCTTGTAGGTTCCAGATTGGAAACCATTAACTGCAACAGAGAAGAAACGATTTTCGAGATAAGACTTTAGCCAATTGTAGAATGTACCGGTGATTCCATACGCAGATAACTTCAACAGAAGTATATGGTGAGGCACGCGGTCAAAGGCTTTGCTAAAGTCTGTGTAAATCACGTAAATCTGCTTGCCGCCGTCGATGGCATCAGATAGCATTTCTGTAAAAGTCTCTAGATTAGTGCAACTTGACCTAGAACCCACGAAACCATGCTAAGAATAGCTCAAATAGAGTTGGAAGTATGCCTGAATGTATGGAAAAACGAATATGTAGGTAATTATAAGTGATAAATTAACCCGGTGATAGTGCGCCTCAATCTCAGAGCAGAAATGAATAATATACAACTTCTACGAATCAATCTGCCAAGCCCTTCCCAACTATGTTGGGGCCGGCTTCCAGTCTAACCGGATGCAGCTGAATACCAGTATTTTACATGGAGCCAGGTGAGTCACTAACCACATGAAAAGAAGAAGACATGGAGTGACTGCCTATCTGACCTCCACAACCCAGTTACTGCGTAACACGATACCCCTAGGTAAGATAAGACTGGTGGTCAGATTTTTGGGCTTTTGACTGCCCGTAACGACTGTCATAGATCTACGAATGACATGCAGCCGGGATCAACGGCTTAACGTGCTTTCCAAAGCATGGAGGGGTTTCGATATGTATAATGATGGTCACACATACACGAACCGACCGCGGCAAACGTATCTTAACTTTCGATCGACCCGTGCGGCTGTTATAATTTAGCCACGAGACCTTTATAACCAACCTCCGAATATCAAGTTAAGACATAATTATATTAGAAGGTAAACTAGCGCACGTTTAGATGAAAAAAGTAATTTTAGGATAATTTATCCTGTGTCTACAAATATGTGTTTCGTGTAGCTTAAGCTTACTATCCTTGTAGTACGTTGAGCCGGGCAGCAAGCGGCCGATGATGTACGGCACGCGGTGGTTGAATAAGTCTACAAGTACCTGAGTGTGCGATACTGAAGCTGGTACAAGACCACACGATGGCGAACTGCTCGTAGTCCGTGAACAGCACGTGGTAGACGCCGGCGCCCGGCAGCAGGCGGCCGATGATGTATGGCACGCGGTTGTTGAGCTTGTAGCGGAAGATCGAGGACGTGTTGTGGCTCGGGATGCCGATGCCGTGCGTCGTTGATGGACTGTTGGTCCTGGAGAGCGAAAAATGTATTTGGATTGGTGTTATGATAGGAGGTTGCGCAATGTATAACTTCGTCCACCATATATATTTGCCGTCACGTCATCTCGAGTCAAGAGCAGACATTTTTGAATTGTCAAGGAGTCGAAAAAGATGAGAACCTAGTTGGCCATTCCAAAGCGCAATAAGTTACAAAATTGACTTACCATTTGTTAACTGTATTGATAGTGATGAGCAGGTAGCCCCGATCGTTGAGCGCTACGTTGAGCTCAGTGCAGCTTGCGGTGATCTCCACCAGGTAGAACGATCGCTCCACCTCGTACCAAGTGCCGGTCATCTGGAACATGTAGATTCAACGATAACGGCAGAGGTAAGTACAGGTTCTGCGTCTTTCTAGTTTGCGTACTTAAATTTGATTACCTACTTCTATTGGAAGCTATTAGTCACATTCAATTCAAACTCGAGGTGACGTCAAAAATCCTGCATAGCTATGATAAACCATTCTAAATTGGTATTGCGATCTTCAGATTTGGTTAGTTGATAGGCTTGTCCCCAACCGTACCAACAAAACAAACAACAAGATGAATTGATGATAGCCCGACTTTGCCGTGGTCATTAGTGGATGTTGGACGAAGCAACTTGCAGTTTGCATCACTGAGGAGGATTCCCAGCTCACTCGAGATGTGGGATGACGCTTAAACTAAAGCGTAATCTAAGTTACTAAAGTGTAACTACTGAATTTCGGTGCTGTGCTTCAAACATTGCCTATGCCTGCTATTGCCTACCAAGAACAATTACAAGAACATGTTGTTAATGTAAATAGTTACCTATACTATATGATATAGGAAATATGGATGAATATAAGTTGTAGGTGAGTGACATTCTGTTACTTTGGGAGACACGTGTAGGTACAGTCAGCTGCAGAGAAATCTCATTCCCTAGTAGGTGAGATTTCTGTGCAGCTGACTGTACAAGTAGGTACCTACTACCTAGGGGTCGTTCATTAATCACTTGTATGTTTTTTTTTTTGTAAATTTTCCCCCCCCCCCCCTCAAGTATCTTAAAAAAATACAGAATATTTTATCTTTAAATAGAAAGAAAGAAAAATATTTTATTTGGGGGCCATTTTTCGCTTGAGCAATGTGCGTTAAACAAAAAATGAATACATTACGGGGTTAGAAAAAAATCACGACAGGGGGGTCCTGTCGTGATTTTTTTCTAATCCTCTCCCCCCCATTTCGAGCCGCACGTTATTCATGGACGACCCCCTACTGTTAATATATCTTTAAATCCTTTTTTTTTTAACGTTCTTCTCCCGGGTATAATAAAATTGATTCTGTTTTGACAAAACACAACTAGAAAACAGACCCGAAACATTAACTGTCTGTAGACCACACCAATATTGTATTCGTGCGGGAAGCGAACCTGTGACCCGTAGCGTAGCGCAGTGCCGTAAACTTATTCTAGACAGTGTAGGTAAGCGGAAATTATAAAGAAACACATAACATAACTCAATTATACTCGTTGCTGTCTCGCTCTCAATGATGATAGAATACAATGGTAGTAGGCCTTTCGTCGAAAGTCACATAATTTTGAAGAAATAACTAAAAAATTAACGCGTCCTTTCCTAACGCGTGCTGCCATCTACCGCTGTAAGCTGTTTATAGTTATTTCTTCAAAATGATGTGACTTGAGACTCGACTAAAGGCCAACTACCATTGTATTCTCTCATCATTGAGAGCGAGACAGCAATGTGTATAATTACCAGTGATCGGAGTAGGTAGATTGATTTTTAGTACTTGTATCATAAATGCACACAGAAAGAATAACATGGATAAGCCATTTTTCCGGAAAGTAATTCCGGTATTTCCGGATTCAATTAAATATTGTTAATGTTGGTAGTGATATTATTACTACTCAATTCAAAATTTAAAGGAAGGTATCAAAACTAAATTAATTCATTATTTATCTGTTGAAAAAAAAAAATAGGAAGAATAATAAAGAATAAAATTGCTTATTTTATTACAATTCCTACCTTTTTTTTTGAGGATGGCAAATCATCAAATGACTCCTTCCACTCTGGCAGAATACAATTCCTACATAAGTTCCGGTTTTTTTAAATAATCCACCAATTCCGGAGGAATGTCCATAGTAATATATACGTTTCGGATCAATGACCCCAGTTCAATCTTCCTACTCCGATCACTGATAATTACCGTCAAACTTCACTTACAGGTAAGTTCGTTTGACTATTCAATTACTACCTAACATTGAATCGTCGCCTGCCTGTCGACTTTCATGGATATCACAACAATGGTATTTCCAGTTAACATTTTAGTTTACAAACTCGTGTCGCACATCGTATTGTCGTAGATTTCTTTCTCCTTATTCTTTTAGTTACACTGTAAACTATGCATGATTACCGAGAGGCCTGACTGGCCTTTGTTTTCTGCCGATTGTTATCTATATATCTATTACCGTTTTTTATATAAATTCAGTATAAAACAAAGTGGAGGTATTACGGGGATGTCGGAAAATATCCCACAGAAACGTACTACCGGGATTAAAAGGAAGCGAAGCGATAATCGCATTATATATAATATAATTATTATGTGTTACGCGTAATTTTGGATCTGTAATATCTTTTTTAAAGTATTAATTGTGCTTCGGCCTCATTCGGGGTCATATAAACATAATTTGAGTCTAGCATCTTCCGTTTTCGTGTCACATTATATAGGTTTATGCAACTATCTCCTTCTTGACAACCCGATGATGACATATTTCCGCCCGCGTTCACCAGGTGGCCGCAGCGCGCCAAATCGTTCATTGGCGTCCTGTTTTCGGACGGTTCACATCTAAATTTAAAAGTTAACGTTGTTAGCGTTCGATATTCTTAGAATTCTTGGAAAATTATAGTTTTAATTAGTAATTTTTTTGTTAACGCTGTTAGCATTCGGTATTTTGTTGTGTGCTGTTTTTCATCGATAAAACTGTTTTCTTGGGGATCACGCTCGACTCCAAGCTGCAATGGGGTCCTCATTTAACATCTCTTGCAGGACGCCTAAGTTCAGCAGCATATGCTGTGAGAAAAATCCGTCAATTTACTGATGTAGATACCGCGAGGCTGGTCTATTTCAGTTATTTTCATAGTATTATGTCTTACGGTATTTTACTATGGGGACGGGCTGCAGATATCGACTCTATTTTTATTCTGCAGAAAAGAGCCATCAGAGCAATATATGGCCTCCGCAGACGCGATTCTCTAAGGGAACTGTTTAAAGATATTAATATCATGACGGTACCTTGTCAATATATCTATGAAAACATCATGTACGTTAGGAAAAATCTAAGTCTTTTCAGTAAAAGAGGTGATAGACACAATTATAGGACTAGAAATAGGGACCAATTGATTCAACCGGGTTTCAGACTGGCTAAAGTAGACTCATCCTTCATGGGGTACTGTTTGAAATGTTACAATAAAATACCTCCCCACATACTCCAATTGAACGAAACGAAATTTAAATCTTGTATAAAACGCACACTATGCTGCCAAGCATATTATAAGTTGGGGGATTACATCGACGACAAAAATGCTTGGCTCAGCGCTGGTCCAGCTCCACAAGGGCGCATAAACTAATTGATTAGCATTCAAAATATTGTTGCAGGTGCTGAAGATTGTAAAACTATCTTTAGATTGTATAAATTCAATCTCTTAGTATTATATAATTGCATAGCACATGTGTGAGCACTATGTCCCTACTTTACAGTTACCATTTACTGGGTACGTCTTTCATTGACTTGAGTTTGCCCTGGCGGTTGTGAGTATGTCTTGCTCACTCAAATGTCTCGCTGGTGGTGGCGTGTGTGTTGGATCGTTAAGTTCCCTTCAAAATGGTTGAGCTAAATGGTGCTGATGCATGCGTCATGTTCGTGAACGGGCGCCGTCAGTGGGGACTGGTCATCTCTTAGCTGCCACGGCTTATTTGAATTTATTTTAATTTTTTAATTGTTTTTGATTTTATTTTTATTACTGACGCTTTTAACGTGCACGTCTTTTTACATTGTTCTCACATGTATAATTAGAAAAATGGATGATGTAACCAATATTTTGTGAAAATATTCTGATTGAAAAGAGTGTCCGTGGAGTTTCTTGCCCGTTCTTCTCCATAGGAACCTACTACGCGTTGGAATGGGCAACTAGCTTCATATTTCTGACTGACCGACCCCTTGACAATTCAAAAGTACCTGTAATTGGTTTATTTGAAATAAATGCTTTGAGTTGAGTTGAGTTGAGTATATGCGTAGAAATAGTAAAGATTAAAGATTGTTTTACAAGAAAGTGAATAGACTGATAGAAGAAAGTGAATAGAGTGATAATTTAATATTGAATAATATAATAAAATAGTTTAGAAATAAGATTTTCTTACGATGCCGGATAGAGTACAAGCGCGTAGCCGTAAAGAATCCGATTCGTCATCGAATTCATCAAGTTCCTCAAGTTTCTCTGAATCATCACCGTCGGATTTAGAGGTTGATCAGGTAGATAAATCCCGTAAGAGGAAGAAGGTGAGTAAGAAGAAGAAAAGTAAGCGTCATCGAGGACAAAGCAAGGTAATCAAAAAGCTTGCGAAGCAGGTCAGTGATTTGAAAAAATTATATTACTACCCTCATAATATGTACGTATTATGAAAATGAAAATTATGATTGTGATAATCCGTTATATAATGGTGATAATTTGGAAATGGCACAGGAACACGTCTCAGATCCTGTAACAGTTCAATCATTTGATTTTGATTTGGCAACGCAATTAAAGGAGCCAGCTGTCACTGCAACTCCATCTAATCAGTTAAGACTTGCTTAATTCAATTCAATATTTTAATAATGAAAACTGGAATAATGATCGATATGTGGAATTACAAAAACTTTATAATGCTCGTCCTGGATATGTTGACCTAGTAAACGATGAAATCAAATCTTTAGAAAAAGTTACCCATCTACCCTCAGCGGATAAATTCCTTGGGTCTGTAACTCGCGCACTGGTCATGCAAAGCGACGCTATGCAACAGGGTTTTCGACAAATAGTCGACTGGGCTAAGGATACGGGTAGCATGGATCCAGAACAATTGGCATTAAAATTAAAAGAAGTTTTTTCCGATGCTTACAAAATCATGTTACGGAGTGGAAGAGACTGGGGGCACCAGAACCATTAATAAAAATAGTGGTTTTCGCATTCCATTTCAAAAGAAACCGTCTCTGGTCCCGCCAAGGCAGGTGAAACGTTTCAATCTTACTCTACCATCCCCCGAGATGAACAGAGTCATTCAAAATTTGTTGACACAGAGAATTTTAGAATATGACTGACTGACTGACTGACTGACTGACCCTGACTCCAAGTTTTATATCAAATTTCTTTCTGATTCCCAAAAGCGGCGAAACTTACCGTCCCATTTTCAATTTAAAAAGCTTAAATAATTATCTGAACATAAGCAAATTTCGTTTGATTTCGGTAAATCGAGTTCCCGATTTTATTCAGGAGCGGGATTGGATGGTCAAAATAGACCTCAGGCAAGCTTACAACTGGGCACGCCACAATTGCGGCGATAAGTCCCCTCTTTGAGGAGTGGCTTGAGAGGCGCCATGGCGTCCTCACCTTCCGCCTGACGCAGGTCCTCACCGGACACGGTTGTTTCGGGAGGTTCCTGTTCCGCGTAAGGCGGGAGGAAACGCCCGGGTGTCACCACTGTGTGGATCGCCCGGAGGACACGGTGGAGCATACGGTGGAGGTCTGCCCGGCTTGGGCGGAGCACCGCCGTGTCCTCACGGAGGCGATCGGCGGCGGCGATCTCTCGCGTCCGGCCCTGGTTCAGGCCATGGTTCGGAGCGAGAGTGCATGGGAGGCCGTCACCTCCTTCTGCGAAGCAGTTATGCTCGCGAAGGAGGAGGCGGAGCGCGCGAGGGAGATGCAAGCTGCACGCCCTCGCGGCCCTAGTCGCCGCAGGAGACGCCCCGGGCGTCGGGAGTCCAGAGCCGACTTCCGGCCACCGTAGGCGCGGGCTTGCGGACGGTGAGCAATGGGCAGCTCGCCGTCCGATAAGGACCAGGCCCGTGTCGACGGCGCGTTGTGTTCCACGCGCGCCTCAAAGAGATGTCAGCACCAACCGACGGGGTCGAAAGACCAATGCCTGCTGGGGTTGCGGGTTTGTCCGAAAGGGATAACGCGGCCCCGGCACACAGGCAACGGAAGGAACACGGGTGGGTTTTAGTCAGTAAAAAACTGACACACCCTCTCGCTCTGCCCAGAGCGGGAGAAGTCATTTGATGATTTCCCATCCAAAAAAAAAAAAAAAAAAGGCAAGCTTACAACCACGTGAATGTAGCACCCGCGCACCGTTGTTTTCTCCGTCTATTGTATCGAAATCGGTTACTGCAAATGACCTGTTTGCCGTTTGGCCTTGCGACAGCGCCCAAAGTGTTTGCATCGTTGACCAACTGGACCGCCGAGATTTTCAGGAATCTAGGCATTCGAGTAGTGGATTTTCTCGACGATTATCTCATAGTAGCACAGGACAGAATAAAACTTTTAAAACACAACATTGTTCTTCAAACTCTCAGTCAGCTGGGTTGGCAGGTGAACAAGGAGAAATCGATTCTTATCCCTCGGAAGATAATCGAATATTTGGGTTTGATGTGGAATCCGTGGCAAAATATTTTATTTTTACCAGAAAACAAAATTCAGCACATGCAAGTAGTTTTGTCAAAATTGCTTCGGCGACAGAAGGCGTCTCTTCGAGAAATACAGAGTATCATAAGCGTTCTGAATTTTGCTCGTCTGGTAGTCCCAATGGGTCGTTTGAACTTTCGGCATCTACTGGCTTATTGCAACCTGGTCCTAAAAATGCTATGTCAGTCGGCTTATCCCTTGCCTGCGGAGGTGCTAGCAGAATTAAATTGATGGAAGATTCACTGTGTAGAGAAATCCAGGCTTCATCCACCAGTAGTAAAAAAAAAAAATTACAACAGACGCAGCAGATACAGGTTGGGGGGCGGAGTTGGTCTTCACATACCGGACAAGTGGACAAAAGAAGAAGAGCGGCTTCATTCGAATCACAAGGAGATTAACTATTCTAAAATGTTTGATAGAATTCGCTCCGTCTCTGAGCCACACGTCTCTGCTTTTGCAGTGCGACAACAAGGCGGTTGTAGCGTACTTGCGGAACGAGGGGGGAAACAAGTCGCGGATCTTGATGGAGTTAATATATCAAATTTTTCACATACTTCAAAAGTACGACATTCATGTATTCCCCCATCACATTCCAGGCAAGTACAACAATATCGCAGACGGTTTGTCGCGTCACTCGATGTTACAAGAATGGCATCTACTCCCCGAATTCACCAGTATTGTCTTTGCAAAGTGGGGTGTTCCCCAGACAGACCTTTTTGCCTCCAGCCCACGTAGTACCTTGTTATGTAACTCAAGATCAAAGAGATCAGCGAGCATGGAGACACAACGCGTTCACATTCAAATGGGATTTCCGTCTGGCTTGGGTTTTTCCTCCTCCGAGTTTGATACCCCGGGTCCTGATGCATCTAAATCAGGCTCGAGGTGTATTCCTGATAGTTGCACCGAGGTGGATTCGAGCATTCTGGAGAGCAGACTTGAAGACCAGATCGCTCGCGCCTGCGTTCACGATTCACAGGTTATCGAAAGTGCTAGTAGATACGAGGACCGGGCAGTCCCCACCTCGAGTGAAGGAGCTGGTCTTAGAAGTATGGAGATGTGGGGGTGGTCTGAATCCTTAGGTGACTGGTCTGAAGAACAAAAGTGTCTACTGAAAGAAGGTTGGAGGTCGTCTACTTTAAATACATATAGGCCAGCATGGTAGAGATGGTTGAATTGGTGTTCCATGTTTGGTATAAATTTCTCAGACCCTGCAGGTAGTGATTTGGCTCGATATTTAGCGGATCTGCACCTAAAAGAAAAATTATCATATCGTACTATTTTACTTCATAAATCGGTTGTGTCCACTATAAGTACTCGTAATACAAAGAGTGAGGCCCGTTTAAGTTCAAACATTTTGGTTAAGCAAATGATTAAAGCTATAGCGTTGCAACAACCTAAAAAGTGTCCACCCCCTGTATGGGATCCTCAGTCGCTAGAAGGTTGGTTGGGCAATAGAGCTTTTCAAAATCAAAGTCCATTCGAAATTTCAAGAGTTTGTGCAGTTTTACTGTTGTTATGTTCAGGGCGTAGGATACATGATTTAACATTACTTAGGGTCTCACCAGACAGGTGTATAGTAGATGACAATAGCATTATGTTTTGGCCGCATTTTGGTTCGAAAACTGATTCTGAAACTCACGTACAGTCAGGTTGGAATTTGTTAAGGAATCTTGAAAATGCGGCGCTTGACCCGGTATTTTGGCTTAAAAAACTTATAGAAATAGGAAAACCGCGTCGTTTGCTTTGTTCTAGCGATAGAATATTTATCACAGTATGTGGAAAAGCTAAGCCAGCTACTAGAACTATTTTGGCAGGTTGGGTTAAGTCGATTTTGCAGGAAGCAGGAATTGAGGTTACTCTCCAGGTAGTTTTCGTTCTGTAGTTGCTTCACGAAGTTGGTTGGATAACAAACAGTTGATGAGATAATGGCACGAGCTAATTGGAGATCCGGTAATACTTTCAAAAAACATTACAGGAAGGAAGGGATTCCAGCGCAGGGAAGCTCCTTGGTTCATCTGTTTCAGCCAATTAATTAAATACCTCTGATTAAATAGAATACAATTTTGTGATGTTGTTGATCCTACAAAACGATTAAATTATGAGAATAAGAATGTTGTATCAATGAATAATAATAAGTTTTACATGATGGTAAGTTTATATGATGATGATGATGGATTATTGGATTCGAGGTACGTATAAAATGCTCTGTTTCCTCTGTATTGAATTGTTAGGTACAACTTTTTGTCATTTATCTTAACATATTAAAGGATTATTAATTTATTCCAATGCAATCGTAAAATTTGGTGTTTATTTCTGTGCTTATTGTTTTAATAATTTTACTTATTTCTTTTACAACACAGTGGCGTCCCTTTCACCAGGCGATAACAAACAAAGCTTCAAATTATGTTTATATGACCCCGAATGAGGCCGAAGGACACAATAGCAGCGTTTTACCTTCAAACAAAACGCTGTGTGTTGTGTCCGGATACTCATTCGGGGTCATAATTTTAAAGACTGCCTGGTTATATTGGTTTCTCAAGTTTTAAGGTTTTGAGGCCACAATGAACGATTTGGCGCGCCGCGGCCACCTGGTGAACGCGGGCGGAAATAGGTCATCATCGGGTTGTCAAGAAGGAGATAGTTGCATATACCTATATAATTG
The DNA here is from genome assembly GCA_947364205.1 of Agrochola lota. NCBI lineage: Eukaryota > Metazoa > Arthropoda > Insecta > Lepidoptera > Noctuidae > Agrochola > Agrochola lota. The sequence continues at coordinate 19,602,354 of OX376228.1, forward strand.
TGACACGAAAACGGAAGATGCTAGACTCAAATTATGTTTATATGACCCCGAATGAGTCTCCGGACACAACAAGCGTTTTGTTTGAAGGTAAAACGCTGCTATTTTAAATGATATAATCTCGAGGCATATTTTAATCTAAATTAAATGTCCAATTTAAATAATATATTTTATTGGTTAAGGATTAATATAATACCGGTTAAAATAGCTTCGAAAATAACAATGAAAATTTTATCAAATTCTGAAAGATAAAAATTATTACTGTGAGTCATCTTTAGAAGATAGACATACCTATACTATAAGTATGCTATCGCGGACATTTTTGTTGAGAGGTTCAATCCTATAGAACATTAATTTTATGTATCTCTTACGGTTTACGCGGTGCACGTCCGTAAAGCTCTCAGTCGACATGATTTTTTTCCGACATGTTCACAAATACCTAAACCTTCATCATGAATCACTCCGTCCATTGGTGAAAACCGAAAATCCGTTCGGTCGTTTTTGACTTTATGATTTATTACATGCGTAGATATTTTCAAGAGCATTTGCTTTTATAACTTAGTCTTATAGTTAGCTACAAGATTTTTTTTAGGACACTTTTAGGAATGTCTCCTATAATTGTTTACAGTAAAACTAAATAATACAGAATAATATTTTGATCCCATAGTAGCATTTTGTGAGAAAACAAGATATTATAACATACTTAGCTGAGATCACTATAAGTTTACGCCGTTATAGTTTTGCTCGAGACTCATTTAAATCTAATAGTACTTAGTAAGAGCGCTATTTGATCAAAAAAGCTTATCAATAACTTTATTAGTAAACGTCAGCCATTTTGTTGAGATTCAGTTATTCCGCTTCGTCTTGAGAAAATAAGTTGAACATGAATTTAAGCGGGAAACGATTGAAAAGAAGTGGTGGTTACAGGAGAAAAGTGAAAAATAGGTATAAAGAATTAATGAAGCCTGGTTCTTCAGGAATAAAATCAACAGGATCAGGAATTAAATCAAGCACGTCAAGTGCAAACGCAGGTGAAGTAAATGAGGGTTCGGCGACCAAAAATATTTTTTGACCCCTAGCCCACCTCTCAGAAAGTGAAGAAGATGAAAATTGGGAACAAGAATATAAATCCAAAAAAAAAAAAATAGCATTAGCAGGCATATTTCAAGGGAACCCTAGTTTGTTTTTAAATGGAGGCGAGTTATCTGGACTGAAACTGCTACAAGTACTAATGTACCTACATTGGTTCTATGAAGTACTTAAAAAAGAGCAATTTCAAAACATGGCGAATATTCATAAGAATTGATGAAATAAGTATTTTATTTACAACAATATACTAATGAGCTATTTTTCGGAGGGGATTGTGAAACTAACTAAATTGCGGTACAAATTTACAGTAAAAATTACTTCCCCACGAGTTCATACACTATATTTACAATATATATTAGTAATAATGTTCTACAATAATACAAAATAATAGTAATAGAAACTTACGTTTTTAATAAGTAATATTTACCACAAAACAATCGGAACCACCAGTCGAAGCAACAACCAAAAATATACTTATAACTAGTAATTAAGCACATTACTAGTGTCTTATAAACAAGATTGCTTTAGTAAGATACTTATGTCAGATACTAACAATAGCGTTTGTGCTTGTAATTGTGTAGTCTCATATCATTATAGAAGCTATTGCGCTTCGTCAAGTATATTATAGGGCTTAGTAACATTTTAAAAGTTGAGTATAAGATAGTTATAGAAATAAAAGCTCCTATAACTGCACCCAAATCCAGTTTTGTAGCATGATACAAGTTTCTTATAAGTGAATATAAAAGTAGTCTTGAGATCGTTTTAAGTACTGATTTTGCTAGTTAGGCGATTACTTACAAATGCTTGCACTGGACAGGTCCACTCAGATCTTTGTGGTTCTTTCCTCAAAATACCATTTCAGACACCAATCTGCATGGTCCTCATATGCCCTGACCAAGATTATGTCTGGACTTTAAAAAAGCCTGCGACCTCTGAGTTTGTTTCGGCCTTTCTTCTCAGAGTAGTCAGATAGGAAGTCGAACTGATTTAGTTTATATTTTAATATTTTTTTAATATTACGTTTTAAAGTGATTCCGATATGATTCCTATTTACAGAATAAACAATTTCGTTTCATAACATGATTAACCTATCGTTTCCAGGGAAGTTACTAAAATTAAAATAATTAGTTAAATCAATTCCATTAATTTCCAGTAAGTTTTCCTTATTTGCTGTAGATAGGATAGGTACAATACATTCTAATTCATGAAGTCGCATGTTGTTTTTCAGAATTCATTCGTATAAATAAGCATTAGCATTTTGTTCTATCAAAACAGTATACCGGGTCAAATGAAAATTAGTTAGGGAAACTCCGCAAACGTGATGGTTATATGATCTCTAAATAATAACAAAAAAAAACAACCTGTAGCCTAGCCTTTCCCCAACTATGCTGGGGTCGACTTAGAGAGTCTTACCGGATGCAGCTGAATACCAGTATTTTGCATGAAGCGTCTGCCTATCTAACCTCCACAACCACGTATCGATCAGAGTATCTGATCATGATAAAACAAAACAAAGATTGATTTGCTGACATTTTTTTTTGGGGTCAAAGACCATACTAACTCTACAGCTAATAACTTGAATATTACCTTACTTATGCGTTATGTGCACCAATTACTGCGTTACGTGCTTTTTTACTGATAGTGGAAAACTTGTGACGGCTTCTACAACATCACATGCGAACTACGCATCACCATGACGTCACGCAAAATCCTGCACCACGTAAGCAGGGTTTATCGCGCGACGAGTATTATAATACAATGTCCCGACATCAATCGTCGGGCCGCTACCCAACAGACAACACCCGTCTGGTCAGAGGATCCTCCCCTTTGTATAGAGGATGAGCGAACTTTACACTCTGTTCCTCATACCTCTATAAACTCTTGGCTCATAATAGACAGTTGGTGTAACGTTCTGAATTCTAGTAACTTCCTTCCGAATTACCTAGTACCTAGCAAGTGTTATGCATTATGTTAAACGTATGCATAGCTGCGTGTTGACCGCTTGACATTCGGACAGGTTGCAAGGTGACTGTTTACATCGCTCAACATCGGAATATGTAGACGGAGCGTCTACGTGTTAGATTAAAACATATCGGGAGCAGTCCGGATATTGTGAAATCTAACGCGTAGACGGTTCTTCTGAAAGGACCAATTTAGACAATAGCCACGGGTGAACACAGATGGTTTACTCCGCATTTTAGGTGTGAAGTTACAGTACGCGACGCGGCGGGCTCGACTTGTCGGGAGAATTCAGTGAGCGTAACGGAGTCAGAAGATTTAATAGCTCCTACACACTATGCCCGCGGCGCGCCCGGCCATGCAGCACAAAGGATCGCAAAGGAAATGAAGGCGCAAAAGTCGGGGGTTCGTGCCGCGCGGCAAAAGCCCAGCGGCAATGCCGCCGGCATAGTGTATATGAGGGTAAGAGTTACGCGATAGAAAGCGAGGCAACTTCTAGGTAAATATAACTGTAGGTAATTAGCGCTGTGCGGTGAACTGCACTTTATAGTGTCGGAATAAGAGTCGCTTTTTATTTAAATTATTTTGCGGACTGAACCAACTGTTCCAGGGCAGTTGCCCCCCCCCTGGAAAATTTACTTTACAATTACAATATGTATATTTTGCATAACTTTTTTGAAAAAAATCGCGCTGTGCGGCCCCTGTGGATTATAACCAATGCCTTATTCTACGACTACAATTGAATGGTCATCCTACCTACATTCACAATGCTTGAGATCCTTTGGTTGATGTTGATTCCAATGGTTGAGATCAACAATGATCGAAGATAGGTTAAATGGGGTTTACTCTGTCAGACTTTGGGTCGGTGTCAGGTTGTAAAAAGTTATTAAATGGAACAAATTTAATTGAGAGATGTATTAATGATTCTAATGATACAATTGATCTCTGACTGACGACTCTCTGGTTAATATGTATCAGCCTATCTACTCCTCATGGATTGACAGAAACCTACTAATATTATGCGTGTATGTGTAAACACTTGTGGAGTAAACTAATTAACATTATGTAGTGAACTCTATTGAACACAAGTTACCTACAACTTCAACCCAGCATATAGCATATACCTACACTTACGAATGTAACCGTTACGATACAAAAATGCACTGTAATGTACGGACACGTGATAATGTAGAATGTGGAGCTACTCACCCGCTGTATGTCGAAGTTGGGCAGCGGCGGGTAGATGGGGCACTTGCCCAGCCCCGTGCTGATCACGGCCTTGATGATGGTGAAGAACAGAACGCAGTATATCCTGGTGACGGTGACGCTCGAGCCTTCCATCGCGCGCTAGTGCCGCGTGTCGAGAAGCGTTCAGTCGCGCACTCCACCACTTGTTATGTAAACACTAGACATTATTTGTACAACACAAGATTGGTCGCCGCTGCGCCCGCACTCGCCACTACACGGAATACAATCGATAGCTGCGATCGTTATTCATTAACTTACGAGCCGGCTCACACGTCACGAGACGGACACGGCACGATAATGCAGCGTGACGTAATTCACGTTAATATCTGATTGTGATCAGCTCATCAGAACTTCGCAACTAGGATGAGTTAGGCACGGTCAGGTAAGCTAACTAAATATTTAGTAATCAAGTTATGAAGCGTGTCAAAATTGCATGTGTGCTGAAATAGCTTAAATAAAAGTGAGCGCTAGGAATGTTGGATGAATACGTTTTTACAAAATACTGTTATTTCTGTAATTCAAATTATCGTAAAGACCTCTTTCACTTTTGGATTTGTTTCGATTATTGATCACATGTTGTTATAGCATGTCATTCCTCTACTAAAATGATAGTGTAAATAATATGTGGCAAGGATACGTTTTCATCACCATCATCATTGGCACCGAGTTCCTCCCACTGCTGAGTATAGGCCTCCTCCCTTTTGTGACATGCTTCCCTGGTCTGTGCAAATCTCATCCTGCTATCTAATTACGTAACATATTTTCGTAAACGATTATGACTAATCTGTTTCATTTTGACAGTTCAACAACATTCATTGCGTTATTTACGTTGTTGAGCAGATTCTTTTTTCAAACTTATGAAGCAATGGATTAGCAATCTGTTTCAAAACGATTCTGATTCTGATTGATCGTGTATTACGCAATTAGGGTACTGGTCTTCTCCGACTATGAATAGAATATAATTTTGAAATAAAAAATATAGCTTTTTAATACTATGGAGATATTTTCGCTATACAAAGCGTTTTATTTTCAAAGAATCAACTGGCATACCTATGTTTTATTTTTTTCATTTCACATTCAAAATAATTCGACAAAGTCACGATTATTTATGTAAAAACACAACCACCCAAATGGTCTCATTATTACACTAGACTCTAGGTCTAGGGTATTAATGAGGACCATAACTCTAGGACCTAGAGTTATGGGATATAAAGAAAACAACTTGTATAATTTGAATTGAATAATTTACTGCAGTATTGGAACGAAGTTCCTAAACGTTGCGATAGGAGTTGACTGGTAGAAATTTATGCGTCACGTAAGGAAAAAGCGTTATGCTCCATGCGATTTTCTCTATCTCTCTTTCTATTATATACGAGTGTGTGCGCCTGCGAGTATTGCGTAAGGAACTTCGTTCCGGACGGGAGTTCCCCGATCGCACACGTTTTATTTTACATTCACGATACCGGAGCGTTCATCATTAGTGTGGAAGGTTCTAACATGAATGGGAGAAACTCACCACAAAAAAATTAAGCTGCATTTAGTTGCGACATGGAGGGTCATCTATTACCTACAGTCACTTATAAACGGAACCATTAAATATTTATGCGTAGTGAATAAGTTGTACCTACGTACATAAATATATGCAAATACATAGGTACTGGACACAAACACGTCGTTTTCAAACAAGTGTATTGTTATTTGTTCTTACAATTAGATCGTGATATTTACAACTATATGTCATTCTATTAGCAAATATACAATTTCACAACATAGCTTACAACTACAGACGAAACAAAACAAATATATAGTAAGTAGTATCTAAAATATTTAAATATTAACTGAACTTTCAAGCAAGTATTAATAATACTTACATGCAAAACAGATTATGATGAGTTGCAGAGAACAGATTACATATTAATATTAAAAGTAATATTTTAATAATAATTTAAAAGTTTTTATAAATGATCGAATACAAATGTTGTGAGAACAAATTATGTATATGGATTGATGAATGTGTTCAATAGAACAGCATTCTTTTATGAATGTGTCAGGAAGTTCAGTATAAATATTTTGCTAACTTGTACACGCAAGTAGCGTAAAGTGCCGTCTTATAAACTCCGGGCGTCAGGTAAGCGGAAATGAAGTATATGGGTATGTAAGTAAGAGACTTTTCACACATACCTGAGCAAATTGTCTGGCTTACCTATCAATCCCGGGTACCTGCCGCCTGAACGTGTGAAAAGACATCTTACAGTTAGTGTAAAGCTTAAAAAGCTAAAAGCTTTAAAAGTTTGCTGTGTCAAATTAACTCGGGAGTTAATTTGACACAGCAAACTTTTTATAAAACTCGGTATGCCAAATTAACAGCCGGCAACAGACGTTGCATTTCACGAACGCGCGTCAATCATTCGAATTTCTAACTTTTAACAACGATGACAAGAGAGTCACACGAAGCGCGTTCCTGAATAACATTGTCTATATGTATCACAACCGTTCACCACTTAATATTAAGTGCTATGTCGGACTTCTCGACGGCGTGGTAGGTCGTGTGCAGCATAGCTCGCGCCTTGTCCGATTCCTTGCCATCAAGCCACTCGGCGTACAGCTTGCGAACGAGCTTGCTGTCTGACGGGACAGCGAGAGGCAGCTGACAGTACATGCTCTCTAGTTGAGCGACTAGCTCGCGACCACTCTCGCCGGTGAGCGGCCGGACTTGCGCGCCGCCATTTAGGCACCCTAGAATGTTGAAGATATATTGGTTTAAATGGGTTTCATTTCATCACGAATTTGAATACATCAGTAATGTTAATTACCTACATTATTTTGTATTCATCGAAGTGAAAAAGACGAATATTGATTTTTCTTGCTCAAGGTTAATTTTAATTAAATCAGTGCCTGTATTTTTTAAATAACTACTATTATTGAATGTAAAGAATAAAAGTGCGTACCTGAGGGACACGCCATGACCTCTACGTAGTGGTAGGGCGACTTGCCGCGCTTGAGCTTCTGCACCAAGTTCTGAATGTTGCGAAAGCCGTTGGCTACCGCGAACCGCAGCACCTCCTTGCCGTCCTTCTCTAGCGTCACCTCGCGGAAGTCGGGATTTCTGGGGATATAACATTGCTAAAACGCCACGTTTTCATTTTCCAATAGGATAAGTAGAAGGGCATATCCCTGATATGCCCTTCTACTTATCCCACGGCACATTTGGCCTGACGTAGCGTGTAATAGACGACGAGCAAGCAGGCACAAATGCAAATATTGGGCTGCGTGCTATTGAATAATAGAAAAACCTGTTCAGGCGAAAGCGTCAGGGTAGCCCGCGAAATTCAAATTCTCTTATGTTTTTTGCTATTTGCAGGTCAGTTATCAGGTTGTATGTTGATCTAAATATGATTCGCGGCCGTATCAAATGTATTTGTATAGAATTATAACCATAAAAGTTATCAATAGAACTCTCTAAGTTTATGTAATCCTAATGAATGACTATTTCATGAAATCATAACATTTGAGGATTATGCTCACTTAAGGAGTTGTATTGCTGATTCTAATGATTATAGTTCTGTAAATCCATATTTGTTACGGTCGCGAATCATATTTTAATAAACATACAACCTAACAGTGACCTGCAAATTGCATAAAACGAAAGAATATTTGAATTTCACGGGCTATCTTAGCGCATCCCCCCTGCTCGATCCGGGAATCGAAACTATGACACGCTCAACAATCGCGCTTGTGACCACCGGGGATAGAATAAGTTAATCTAATAGAAGATTCCGTTTCGCCTCCTATAATTACAGTTGTTACGTAATTCTATGGCCGGCGTGGGATCGCGGCAGGTCAGGAGCAAAGGTCTTCAATTTTAGGTCGCATAGCTAAGCTATGCACTTAACTCGATCAAACTTAAACGAGTGCAGTGTTTGCGTCAGTCTGCAAACAATGCGAGGCTGGCCGTTGACTAATTAGTGGCACATCACACAATGGCACACTTGTGTGTGGGGTCACACTGTGAACTGTGACGCTGGATGTCGGACGATACTGTTGCAACACTCAATGGACATTCTTTCTTGTTTGATTAAAGAAACCTTAATATTGGATTTCGTAATCAATATTCTAGTTAGCTAGTTAGCCACATTTCTTATTTCCATAAAGTAATATTGCCAAATTAATCAAAACAGGTAAATTTTTCACATCTATTTGCGACGTTGCCAACTTTAAGGATGAACGCTCTTAATGTTTGGCTAATCACAATCTACTCTAAATAAAAACTGGACTACCAACCTTAAATTCCTATAGACGAGCTGCGCGTTACTCTCCCCAAACAGATGCTCCGCGGCATACAAGAACACATGGTCTGCGTATCCTCCCGACCCAGTTCCGATGTGTCTGCGGAGCGCCGGCGGTGCTTCGCCCAGGGCGCCCCACGGCCAATCGAGCTCCGCCCCCGTAACGTCACTCAGGGACTTGATACTCACGTCGAGCATTTGTTCTAGTTCGACTAGAAGGGTTTCAGAAATTATATGATTAGAAATACAGACATAAGTTTTGGAACCGCAGACTCAATGTCAATCAAAATTTATTTAGGATTTTTCTATTACTAATGGGCCACTCAAAAATGAACGTAGATAACATAACGCTAAAGTTGATAGTTGAATAAGTGGCGGTGGCATGTCCTATCCATCTTCAGTACCTGAATTTAAGTAATCATGGGGTCTTGAGGATGAACAGATTTCATTTAGGCACATTCCATAAAATTCTGTCTAAACTAAGTGGTGATGATGCGAAGTTTGTGATTTAGGGTATGATGGGACTGCCATACAAAAAAGTAAGTTCAAAAACGAAAACCTGACTACTGAAAAATCACGCTCTAAAAAGTATGAAACAAGACATAGGTGCAAAAATGGTCAAGGTAAAGTCGCGGTCGCTTGCCTGTATACCTACAAAAATATAATGGCATGCTACGACGGCTTTACCTTGATCATTTTTACCCGACTACGGCGAAGCAAAAAGGAGGGTTATGATTTTGATCGGTATGTATGTATGTATGTTCATCTGTTGCCTCATAACTTCTAAACCTCTGATCATAATTTGACAAATGAGGTAACGTTGGAAGCGTCTAATAAATAATAACTAGCTACTGCCCGCGGCTTCGCCCGCGTGACCCTAATTATTAAATAAATTAATTAAAAAGTATAATCATACATACTTGCAGTAATAACGCAGTCCACATCGTGACAGCTGAGCATCTCGCTGTAGAAGTCTTCCCGGGACGCCTCTAGCTTTTTATCATAGCACGGCATGAAGGTGACGTGGTAGATCTCCCCCGGGGTCAGTTCTCTGCTCTTGGACAGGTACTGCTTGACTAGGGAGCCCATCACTTGCTGCGGCGACTTGGAACTCGATATATATGGTAGGATGAAGCTGCCGTGCGTCTTTTCTGCGTAGCATACCCAACCTGTGTATGGGAGTATGAGGTACAGTTAGCAACGATAGTCAAATACTTAGTTTTTTGAACAATCACAGTTGTACACAAGAATATTTATGTAAACTGTTGACTATTACATGCAAATTCCAATCCTGAAAAGCAGTGTATTGGATAATGTTTTCGTTAAATTGGAATGAAAATTCAGGCTTCTAGCTTTATCCACAACGAAGTTACAGGGGAGTCGATATGACCTGAATGTTTAGTCATCATCCCTATTGTATTTTATTTAATTAACAGTATGAGTACCTAATGCAATTTTTTATTGAAGACAGTTATTTTTGTTCAATTTGGGGGAGAGCGGAGACAATAGACTTATGGTAACTAAAATATGAGACATATACTTGTAAATTTGTGATTTCAAAGTATTTAAAAATAAATAATAAATGGGTGGAAATAACTCAACTTGTTTTTAGTGTAAACTAAACATTCTCGTTTTATTGTAAACCAAATTCTTATATACCTATTACCTAAGTCTTATAAGAATCAATAGGAAATATTATACATATTACGAAACAGTTATAGTTATAATTTTTATATCGGGTTCATAGTAAATTTGCGAGAAATCTGGGTTTAAATGCAGTTAACAGCAACAAGTTGTCCGAAAAGGGGCGGAGCCTCGTCAAGGTCGTTTCTGACGTCCAACTCTAGCACCGCGCGCGCTCATTGGTCAAATCAAATAGCGATCACTTCCCCGGCTTCCTGCTACACACTTCCGTAGCGCCCTCTGCCTATTTACCTGGACAAGAGCTAGCAAGCATGGGCATGCTCTTAGAGCTGGGGTCGGTCTGCTGGTTCTGATAGCGTTGCAGGAACTCCTGCTGTGCCTCCAGGAGTGAGAAGTCCTCCGCTATCGTCATGTCCAGCACCAGGTCGGCACCTAAGCTCTTGAAGTACCCTGGACAAGTTATGGCAAGTTATGTTGTAAGAACTACATCATGCAAAATGGAGTGTACCTTTCACATGCATTTATTAAATATCTCATAGAATGAGCAATACCGTCTGTTGAACAGATGAAGTGTGCTCAGAAATACAAGTAGTTTACATACAGAGTGGAGCAAGGAGCTGAGGACTTTTTCACTTTTTACAACTTACTCTGTTTGTCTTGAAGTGAAATCAAAAATTACTCAAAAGGCACAACATCCTACAATAAGATACCTCGTAAAGACCTGCTTAACTAATAATAGGAAAGTTGCTCCTGATATTCTCATCAGGAACAACTCTTCTCGGCAAAGTTTTCAAAAAAAGTAGTATACAATATTGGACTTTATGTTACTACACATAAAGTGCAATATTCAATGTCGTCAGATAATCCACTATTATGTGCGTACTAAAATGAATCTTATTGATATCTTAAAATAATACTGAATTTTATTTTATTTTGCCGAGTCATATTGACAAGACGTTTTATTATTATTTAAAAATAAACAGTGTCGAAACTTTTTTGACTTTAGTAATTTTACATTGACATTGTTAGATATAACATATAAATGCACCTGCTAACTTGTGAGTGGCCTCCTCTGGTGTCAATTTGTACCGCACTGCGAGGGAGAGGGTTGGCTGCGCTGACAGAGATATCACTATCAGGCTGACATCTTGACTCACTCCTTTGTTGTCAGTGTACTTCCTCTCAGAGAATACTCTAGAAAAATACAATAAAGATAAAAAAGCAGTAATATTTATTTAGAACATGGAGAACTTACAGCTACTGAAAACAGACAAAAAAAAGGAGACCATAGTCACCAGAAAGCCAATTACATATCCTCACATATAGACATAGAATAATAGTTTATGGTGTGAGCATAAAAACCAAAACAAAAAACACATCACCTTAATTATAAGAGTAAGAAGCAATATAAAAACTTGGTTTGCAATTAATGACTGAAGTAAAAGGGAAAAAAAAAAACAAACAAGAACAAAAAATATAACCTACCGTTACTTGAAAAATTTGAGGCTTGAGCACTTTTTGGCCGAACTCACACTAATTGTGAATGGATCAAAATCATATTCCTTGCATATATCATTGAAATCTCAAATCTCAATCATATTACACAGTGATTTTCATTTTGTTTTTAGTCAATGTTTCTTTTTGGAATTAATATAATATGATGATGATAAATAAAAAGTTAACAAACATTGAACTAATGTGAAATCTTGAAATAAGATGTGACATTATTATTGCTGTGTCATTACATATTTGCTCAGATGCTTAACGTAAGTTTACTCATAAATGATGTAAGATTAGAAGGCTATTAGCTAACCTCAACAGCTCCTCCTGACTCTGCTTGGTGACCAGCACACTCTCCGCTGACGTGATGCATCCGCTACAAGCCAAGCAGTCTGCCAGGGTAATCTCCACCTTCTGTAGTTTTTGTTCCCTCCCACTTGATACATCAAAATATCCATCTTCACCTATCTTTATCTTTGCACCAGTTTTTGTCTTGGTTTTCTCGATTTTTACTGGTTTTATACATTCCTGTTGATAGAAGACTTTTAAAATACGGAGAATGACCTCGACGGTAAGCGATAACAAAGCAAAGAACGTCCTTTTGGAAACTTTTTGCTTATTTTTGTAATTCAGACCAAATAAAAATGACTTGTTCTTTTGATTCATAACAATGTTACATTGTGTAACAGAAGCGAACAGGAAATTTAACAAAACAAATTATTTGTTTATATACACATAGGTTATGTTATGTTACTCACTTGCGAAGGTGTTATAAAATCGTCGAGATCGGTCAACTGTAACGCGCCACTAAAGCGGGAAGCCATACTTTCTATGTGTATTCTTCTATTGCAATTAAATGGCTTAAAAAGCACTTTAATTTGAGTTTGTTTCAGTTTATTTAACTTTTGCGAAATACCAAACACACAGCTGATTTTGACATTGATGATTGATTGATTGACATTGACAGCCGACCCACCCAATATTGGTACGATGTAAATAAATTTTCTACCATGCACTTTATTTTGGTAGATTACAACAACAATTTATTGGGTGCTGAATGTGCTGATGAAGAAGCTTATTGTAACAGACTGTCCACTTTAGCAGCATATGATATTGATGAAACTTAGCAATTTGCTTTAGTAAGCCTTACATGTAACTTGAAGTACTTACGAAGAAGGCGTATTTATGACTGTAAGTTTAAAACGGTGAATTTCTACGCAATAAGGGCCGAGTCACACTGGAGTGGCAGCAGCCGCAACTAATTTTAAACTTTATCTACATACTTAAAAGACCAGTATCGCTTGAAAAGATCGCGAGGCTGCCCGCGGTGACGCCAGTGGCCGCGGCGCCACGCGCATCTTGTCGGTAGTTTTGCCCGCGGCGACGCGAGGCCGCTCGTGGCACCGCGGGAGGCCACGCGCTCCTGACCCCCACCGCAACACTGAGAGCACTATTTAAACGAGTCTAGAGGATACTTGGCTCGTGGGGTCTGGAGGTCGCGCAAGGCCACCAGCGGCAACGCCGGGGGCCGCTGGCGGCCACTCGCGTCACCGCCGGCCGGTGCCATTCCGGTGTGACTCGGCCCTTAAGGTTTTTCTAGTAAAAAGAACTGTCTACAAAGTTTACGGGCTACGTGTATCTACAATATGTGTAGTCACAAGTCAAGAGCTAAAAGTGAAAGAAATAGAACGTGCTGAATAGACGTGCCGTGGCATATCTAAAGGAGAATTAATCTACCTAGCCTTTTCTCAAGTATGTTGAAAGGACGTCATAAAAATAATGTTACAAGAAAATCAGTAGCTTCACTTGCTATATAATGACTGCATTCCAGTTTTGATACCCTCCATTAAGTTGATCAATCTACCTATCAGGATAATTATGTCATTATAATCAAAGGTTGAAGATAAGTGCCAACTACTAACTAGTTGCTCCCACGCGCAACCTTGGAGGATATATAAATGCTCATTATTTACTACCATTAGTAGTTTAGTGACCAGCGACAGTGGCTGGCCACGCACAACCGTGCCACCGTGCACTGCGCTAAGAAAAATCAATCAGAATCTTCCCGCCTCCGACGGTTTCCAAGGCAACGGGTAAACAGTGGGGAGAAACGTTGCATTGAACGGTCCACGGAGAGACGTGTATTTCGACAATTTTGTGTTGTGTAGTGTTTGTGTGTATTTGCGAATTTTATGGACAATGGCAGACGAGGGTACTACGGCTACAGCATTGGCGGTAGAGAAAGTGATACATACCTATCCTCTCATAAGGGTAAGTAGTATAATTATGAATTCTTTAAACATCAGCATTTTTTTGTCAATATTATTGTTCGTTGTTATCTATTGCTGTCTACACAACATACTTGTACTACAACTATATACGAATAGGCAAAGTAAATATACTAAGTATAATATTTGTGAGTCCCCATTGGCTCAATACATGAATGTCCTTTTATTCCCTAGGCTATGCCAGGTTCGACTAACAACTACCAATGTTATTAAAAGTAAATAATCATTGGTAGTACAATACTATAACTGCATACTAACCACGGGCTAGCCAAAAAAACGATCATCAACCTTTAAGTACACCTCTGAACAGTATTGACATCCATAAGATGAAACAAATCAGGGAGAGACCGATATCTTTCTACATATTTAAGAAACAGTCAAATTCGCCCTTAAGGCCCGGACTCCACCAAAGTGTAGATGGACGGAGATTTGCGAAGCGGAGAGGAGAGGAGAGGAGATGCTTAACATCTAGGGTGTAGCCACCAAAGCTGTGCGGAGATGTGTACTGTCCTGGCTAGAGTGGAGCTTAAGAGACACAGCTCACATCTCTGTTTTGTCCGCGCTAAACAAATATGAGACACTCCTCTCCCCTCTGCTCAATCGTATCCACTGAAGCTATGCGGAGGCGATATATGTAAATAACGAAATCCTATTGGTTGTTTCCGACACACCTCCTCTCCTCTCGTCTCCTTTCCGCTTCGGAGTCGTAGCCCGGGCCTAAGGGTAAGGACTTTCTAAATATAATATCATTTCTATCTAATTAACTACCTACCTACTACCTTATCGTTGTATACTTGCGTGATATTGATCAAACGATGTGGATATTAAATTTCGGCGGTGTCAAGGCCCGAGAGTGGTACTACTTGGCTCACTGCAACGCATCACTCAACCGGAACCCTAGGCTATAGAGTTACACATACCCGTCCAATGATCTCACTGATGGATGAATAAAAAACCTGGAAAATACCCGAAGGTACATACTTTTTCATCTCGTTTGATCAACTCTAGTCCAATCTGTTTTAATATGACGCAGGACGGGCTTTTTGAAACTCCAGTCCAAGTTGCTGCATATCAGCGGCGTATCTAGTCCTGATGGGTCCTGTATCAAGCGTATTATAAGTTTCGACTCTCTAAGCATCCAGCCCAGTCCATCTTAGTATCCTTCTGCAAATCTTCATGACGTCCCCCGATTGTAAAAGTTTCTGGGAAATCCTCCACTATGTCATAACTTTGTCTATTTGCCATCATCTTCTCAACAAACTTTACAATTCGTTATTTTGCAAGTCAACGTTCGGTAAGAAATTTCTCTCGTCCAAATATCGCTATAAATTACCGGCTGGCGGTAAGTAAACACATTTGTTTGTTCGCCGACAGCTCTCGGAGTGCTCGATCGCGATGTTTCATCTGTTTGTTTTGGCAGGTGGACGCAATCCCCTACTATCTCCACACTACGCATGTTTGGACAATCGGTTGTAAAGTGTAGACAACTTCTTTAGTAATAGATAAGCGTTTGGAGACTGATGAGGCGTGAAATTTTTAACGGGAAAATATTTTTGTGGTTTTTTGGTGCAATGCTTTTTGAGGTAATGGAACTGCAAGCCGATATTATATCTATAGTTAATAAAATGTAAGGCATTGCACAGCAACCGAAATGAAGTAGAGCGTCAATGGCCGCGGTTTTAGTCAAGCAGGTTGGATTCCCGAGTTAGGATTATCATTTTGCAAATTCTGCAAATAGTCAGAAAGCCCAGGCTGATGGGAATCAAGTGTACGAAAAAACATGTAACAAACCCATTTGTCCACAGCATTCAGACATGTCAGAGGAGATGCGCATAGAAGCCGTTGAGTTGTCCGTCACAGCGTGCGAAAAGTTCAGCAATAACAACGAGCTGGCCGCCCGCATGGTCAAGGAGGCCATGGACAAGAAGTTTGGCCCAGCCTTCCACGTTGTCGTCGGCGAGAGCTACGGCTTCGAAGTCACCTATGAATGCACCAACATGTGCTACTTATACTTCGGAGGAAACCAGGCCATCTGCATATGGAAATGCTCGTGAAAATCTCAGTAATTTTAGTTAGCCTTACCAAATGATATACCGAAGAAGCATCTACTTTTAGTTTCTTTACGGATGTGAATAGTTTAATGTTTTATAGGATACAACCAAATAATGGGAATATGGGAACGGTTCCAATGGATTTATCAAGAAAACACAAATTAATGTAGATTTAACGCCATCGTGTGTCTTTCAACTTACGGTTCTGTACAAAAATGTAAGTTGTCTTTGAAACCGCGTAGAACCTAGTTTATGAATCCGTATAATAAATCAAGTTACATAAGTACTTCATTATTTTACATAAATTGTATAGCATTTCTTCCGATAGTAAAAACGTTAGCATTCAGTTCCAGAAAGTTGAGCACGTTTTAAAATAAAACAATGGCGCTGACGACGTCGCGTCGTGTCGCGATTCATATGTAAAACGGTTCTTTACAAGCGCGCTAAGTTTTTATTTCACAAACATTTCAAAGAAACCAATGACATAAACGCGGAAAACGTTCTGTAGCCGAGTTAGGCAAAGGGCTTTTTTCAAGTCATCACGTGTCGGCTGTTATGCAAAGTTTTTTACTTTATTGTGGTTTTAAATGTGTCATTGACTCTGGCAGGGCCACCATTAGGGATTTTAATTTCGATTACACAAAAAAATTGTCGCTAATTAGTCGAAATTTGTCGCCAAATATCAGAATTTGTCGGTCACTGGTTCAAAAGATATAAGGGTTTATAGGTGGCCGATCTGGAGAGAGTCTCCCCAGCAGGGCCACATTTATATCTCAATAACTAGGGCACCTAGCGAAGATGTGTTTTCTCCCATATTTTGTCGCCAATTAGTCGCAATTTGTCGCCAAGTTACAGATTCAGTCGGTGTGTAATTAAAAAGATATTAAAGAATTCAATTTCCCCATACAGTGGTACAAGCAAGTACAAAATACTTTATGTAGTTTCTAGACAGTATCTATGACGTCTTATGGAGAAATTTTTGTTTTGAATTAAATAAATATAAACTTATTCTATAATTTCTACCACCAAAGGAAAGCTGTATTCATTACCCATAAACAAATCTGCAATAAATATATGTAATTATTTATCTAACACAATGTGCATTTACCACTTAGTCGCTGGCAGATAGATCGCTGCGCTCCGTTTCATTTACGGTAAGTAAGAAAGAGATAGATGCGCGTGTACAGACGAGCTACTTAGAAGGAGTTGCCCGTCACGTAAGTTAAAGTCGGCCAGTTTAATTAAAGTGGAACTTTGTTGTTATCTCTAGTATAGGCATTCCGCAAATACAAAAACGGGGAAAAGAGCGAGACAGAACGAGGGTTTCCCCTGCTGCACGTTACCGGCGCGGCGCGATACGATATTTTTTTTATTATTCTAACGTTAATTAGAGCTTAACATTGTAAACTGGTAAAACAGTTGCACGCGACTGTACCTCTTGACACCAAATAGACCATGAGCAAAGTTTACTGTTTTCAAAGAAGTTTAAGCCACTCTAACCTAGTAATTTAAAACATAAAAACATGTATTTAATTGAGAATTTATGTCTCTCGGACATTTCTAAGGACTTTAGACCGATAAAACTAGAAGTATATTTATTACATTTTATTACACATATGAATAGAAATATTTTTTCTTGACAATTTTTCGTGAACTCTTCGATCTAGCTCTTGGACTATATACTTACTAATTGAACTCATTATATCTCCTAGACTAAGACCCGATTAAATCTGTAACTTTGCGACAAATTATGGGAGAAAATACATCTTCGCTAGGTATCCTAGTTTTTGAGATATAAATGTGGCCCTGCTGGGGAGACTCCAGATCGGCCACCTATAAACCCTTATATATTTTGAACCAGTGACCAACAAATTCTGATATTTGGCGACTGATTCCGACTAATTGGCGACAAAATATGGGAGAAACAGATCTTCGCTAGGTGCCCTAGTTTTTGAGATATAAACGTGGCCCTGCTGGGGAGACTCTCTCCAGATCGGCCACCTATAAACCCTTATATCTTTTGAACCAGTGACCGACAAATTCTGATATTTGGCGACAAATTTCATCTAATTAGCGACAAATTTTTTGAGTAATCAAAATTAAAATCCCTGATGGTGGCCCTGCCAGAGTCAATGACACGTTTTTAATGCACCTATGAGCTCGCCTTTTAAGAATAAAACATTAGCATGGCTTTTCGTCGCGTACAAATGCTAGTTATACCTATAGCTTATGTGTTGCAGATGTAATTGGTTCAATCAATCGAAAGCACGCGTGCCATGAACCCTCCACACTCATGCCACCCTAGGACACAGGGGTCAGAGTCGCCAGAGGGCCTGCGTCGTTTAGTAATTTACCCTCCACACGGAGACTTTCAAGGGCGATGGTCCCTAAAACCAGACATTATTATTTGCCTACCTATACATCATATATCGAGAATACCTAATGCCTAGCAGGTAGATATAGGTACACAAGTAGGTATCACACAAAAATGAGATAAATAAAAATGTCCTATATCTCTACCACCCAGATGGTAACTAGACTAGTGATGGGAGCTTCTACTGGCTGGTAATTTTAGTTCAATGATCAATAAATCTTCACGCATTAAACGGCTCGAGTGTTTGTAGAGATAACATTAAAAATATTCTCGACTGTTGGGCATACATAGTCATACGTCAGATACGCGTTTATGTTGTAAAACAATCGGGGTCAATGCGACTTGGAACGAGAGCCAAAATACTCGTTAGCAGCACCACATAAAAAAATGTTCACTTGAATTATTTTTCGCCTTTTTGGGCTATTATCAAAACAACATTTTATTAGATAACCCAGTTTTTATTTTGGAGTAGTTAGTTATTTATCTTATTTATGTCAGACTACAAAAGTTAGAAGGCAAACGTAAGTTCTAAGTATGTACCTACTTACTTACTTGAAAATTCTAATTAATGCATTCACTGGTAGATTTCAAATAACAGTGGGATATCAATGTAGGTTGATAGACTCTATTGTTGAGTAATGGCCATAGCGGTTTTAACACCTTGAGCGCCTGAGCATCTTAGTCATTACCTAAATCTACCAGATTCTTTTTATTTATGTACCTATGTTGGTCCTGTGAAAGATCGCGCTATCTAAAGCACGGCAGTTCCTAAGAACAGATGCAGATTCTCAGACCAGAGACATAGCTTTAGTAAAGAGGTTACTGTGCTTCATTAATCCATTTACCTGTCGTTGTATAACAATGCTCGGCCACAATATATGTCAGTCCTAATACTGCTCACTCGAAGTGCATTGCCTTATGTAAGCAGGCAATCTAAAGCCTGTAGCAATATAGATATGTATTTAAAAGTTTGAAATTTAATTAAAACGTGACTGAGAAAAGCGGTTTTTTTCGGTGGTCACCATACAATAGTGTTTCTTATAACTAATGTTACTAAGTCAAGGTCAAACATGGTACTTAACTAATAAATAATAATGTGTAATGAAATCAATTGTGTCGATACTAGGTAGAACGCTCAATGTGATTGTTTGTTGTTACCATCGGAAAAATTACGAACGCGTATTTTTAACTCCCAATTTTTTTTGTTAATTACTTTAAACCTTGAGCGTGTGTATAGTGTATACTTGTAAACACCAACAATCCTATTGTTTACTGAGTAACGACTTAATGAGTATAGCAATCCATGTAGCTAAAGTATAATTTTGTCAATTACATAATTTTTTTTTTTGCTGTAATTACTCTGTTTTAAACTTTTAACTAGACACGCCATTTGAAATGTAACGTACAAAATAAAATCGAGGCCATATTACCTACCTATGTTGAATATAACTAATTATGTCTGTAATGTTTATTTAAAAATACACTATTACGAGCGTGAGAATTTTTTATAATGGAATAAAGAATATTTTACATTTTTTGTTGTTTCATTTGTAATGTCATTTCGTTGGGTCGTTCGTCGTGTTGAAATATTGGCTTTTGTTATTTCACGTAGTTTGTTTCTGATTATCCTCAGGACTTGCAACAGAACGTGGGCGAACTTAGTAGTCTAGTTCAGCGAACGCTGCAGAATTACTATAACGTGCTATTGGGATGTCCCCTAGGTAATTAACTGCGCGTTAACGACGCGATATGCTTCCCATAAACGTAGACTAACGTAGTTATAGGTATCAACGTGGTATCTAACACCTACTATGTCTATGACACTGATATTTTTTGTTGTAAATGTCGTTTTTTAATAACATTAGTATGTTACTAAGTGAAGTGCTGTAAGCTGTAATGTTAAGCGAATAAAGCGTAGCTTTATTAGACTTCCTGCGTATGTATGCTGTCACGATTAACTGTATAATACGTTGATGCAGGCACGTATTATGCGGGGTTAAGGTGAGATCAACCACCAGTTACAGCACTACGCAGTATACCTAGTACGTTGCAACGTCATCGTCGTGACAGGCAGAGGTCGCGGGCGCACGCACACGCCCCCTCTGTCGGCGAATACGATCACCGATGACTACGCATGATTGGCTGGAGACAAGCCTTTTGGATTAAGCTACCGGTGCATGTTATGTCAATTTATCATTTTGGCGTGATCTGTACCTGTACCGTCAGACAAAATAAAAGTAGATTAAAACTTTTACATGAGAGTCGATGAGAGCTAAATTCGAGTATAGAGCCAAAATGATTAGATACACTACTTTTCAGTACTTCAAGTAATAGCTGAGAGTTTCTTATATCTGAAATTAACATCTGTCCTTATTTTATATTGTGCTCAAAAATGTTGCTCCAAAACACTGAAGTGTTATCGACTTTTGTTGCAGACTGTATTTTGTCCTCTAAAGATTTCAAAATTTAATTTGAATGTTTTATTATTTGACTTATTAACTCTGTTTGGACGTTGTCATTAAAATTAGAGAAATGAAACAAATAACTGATTTCAAAATTAATAATATAATAAATTTTAATATGTTAAACGTTAAAAATTTCAATAAATTTCATACGAATCAGCTTGAGATCATGTTTCCGTAGCTAGTTTGATTTCTATTCAGTGATTATTATTACAAACTTCTATATAAATAATTGCATTTATTTTAATTATTTTATTGTGATCCAGCGTGTTGCCTAGGCGCTGCATGAGTACGTACTACAAAAAAGCGAGTACCCTGTATCACGCCATAATTATTCGATTAGCGAATTTGTCAAGGTTGTTTAGTCGGTACCAACTCGTAATGAGACATGGCAGCCATTGTAGAGGCAGCTAATAATTACAGCGTTCGTCACGGCACTCAAGGAGTCGCACCATTGTCGTACGCACTCACACACCGTCGTAGTTATTATAAAGTAAAGCTATGTCGTGTTGGTGGGATATTGTAAATATGTACAAAAATACAGAAACAGGATCCCATCGAGTACCACTTACTATTCTACGTCTTTTACATAAACATTGGCACATAAAGTGATCACATAATACTCATACGTATATTAAACATACTTATATATAGTACGAAAGCTATTATTGTTATACATAATATAATAACCTCAATAGTAAATCCACCTTGTTAACTATACAATACCTATCTAACAACGTAATATAGATTTTTATGAAACGCTCATATAAAATCTACGAACCGATAAACTTATCTAGGTACTTCTAACAAATGTATGAATATAAAATTTTTAGGCACAATTTGTTATCAAGATCAGTGTGTACTGGGTACGGAGGAGCACTGGGATGGAGAAATTATTACGTATCAAGCACCTCTATGTAGGTATCGTGTAGAAACTAGCTGCTCTGGGAAATACGTATGACAAGACAAGAATGGCAACGCTTCAAGGTACTTTTGGCGCGTGGTCAAAATCGGAACTAATGCCGCCATCTTTGTCAGTAACATTTCTGTGACAATTTCACAAATGTTTACCAACAACACCACCCGTCAATATCATTCAGGCGCCAATGCGTACTTCCAATTTATACAAGGCCAGAACGCAGCCATAGGAAACTGCTATGCTGCTGCTCGCGTATACATTGTAATGCTATTTTTAAATCTGTGATTACAATGTATACACGAATTCTGGGTACTGCTCGTGTATAGTAACGTGGACGCGCGCGTCCTGGTTCCAAACATACTGGTTCCTACATCACTTACGCTTGACATGAGTTTTAATAATATATATGAAAAAAAAAAAAAAGTATTGAACTGGGTAAAATGGAACAGCTAACAGATAACGGAATATGAAATGGGTTAGGTTAGAACTGTGACCAACCGCGCGTGAGCCGAGCGAACGTAGTTAGCGGTGCCGCGGCAGCGGCCGGCGAGCGCTACTTTCAAGTTGCTCCCAGCCAGGCAGGCTATTTAGCGTAAGGTGTATTACGTCGCAAACAAGTTGAATACCAGTTAACAATTTGTCGCAATCTGTACACGATTAGTCCGTATGCGTACTGGAACTGTATATTTTGGAATAAGGTAGTTAATTAGGTCACTACGAAGTATACGCGAGTATTTGCGTACTACTCTTGTATAGATTAGAAGACCTTAGTAAAAAAGTGATTTCCAACCTATACGCGATTAGTTTCACACCCTTGCGTTCTGGCCTTGTATAGAATGGAAAGACGCGGCGCCAATAGATTCTTGTAGCACTCTCTGTAAACAACTTATGTATCAAAGAGAACTCTGTGGCACCTCGCTTTATGATAATAATCAGTTGTCATTTTATAAAATCATAAGTCGACATTGATATATTTTTACTGTGTTAATATTCCTGATCTTGCACCACGCGATATTCCAAAGCAACCAAACCCTTTTATAAGTTTTATAGAACAAAAATACTGTAATAAGATAAAGTTAACACAAAGAAGTGGAAGTATTATGAATACATCTAGAAATATTACAATATACGATAGAACACATCGAATGGAATGACACAGTGTAAGTAGAAAATGCAGATTTGTGACAGTAGAATAATTAAAAAACGAAGACGAAGTAAGAAAAAAGCTTTGGTCTGACCAGTTTGAAACAAGTGAAAATGTTTAATACCCCTGTGGGCATGGCACTTGGGTTCACCACAATATGATCACATCGTGGCCATTGATGTAAATCAAAGATACGCCTTCAGCATCAAAAAATGACCGCATTTGTGCTTAAGTTGTCATCTGTCACACAATGACGTAGAGAATTGTCGCTGTACCGTCAGCATACTCGTTTTAAAAAGGGTACTTAATTTTAAAACGAGGTTGTTTTGAAATAATAAAATGTTTGTCTTTATCAATGATATTATAATTGAATTGAATTTGAAAGCAGAAGCGGTAGAGTTTATTAACAGGCTGATAAAAAAAATCAATAAAAATATTTAATGGATCTTTGCCACACCCTCGCGACATAGGAAAATGGTACGATAACAGTTCGGGTCGTCTTGGCTTTAATAAGGAAGCGATAGAGGTTTTAGAAAAAAAAAAAAAATGTGATCCGCGAATATTCTGCACGTTAATTGCTGACGAGATGACTCTTCGCCACCAAACTACGTGGACTGGAAAGAAGACTGCAGGCGTCGTAAATTTCGGTGCTGGCTCGGCAAAATCGTGCGAAATAGCGACTCAGGCGTATGTATTAATATTAGTATGCATGAACGAAAGCTGGAAAATCCCAGTGGCATATTTTTAGGTAACGGACTATCAGCTGAAACTCGGGCAAATTTATTGAAAACATGTTTGAGTGAATGCTACCATGTGGGGGTTGATATTGTTGCCATAACTTTTGATGGCTGTGCGGCTAACATAACTGCAGCCAATTTACTAGGTTGTGATCTAAAACAACCATCACATCTAAAAACAACATTCAAAAATCCTGTATGTAATTTAGAAGTAGCTATCATGATGCTTGTCACATGATTAAACTGGTTCAGAATTCCTTCGAATCCAAAAGGCTTATTTATGATGGGTTTAGAAGGGAGATTCGTTGGCAGTTGTTGAAAAATTTAGTGAAACTACAAAAAAACGGGTATCCCCTATAATAATATTAATAATATTCAGATCTATATCTTATTTTCTTTAAAACCTCTTTTTTTAATTGTTGTTTTAAGTGGATTTTTCTTGGCGAATCCAATATAGAGTCATTATCAGAAATATAAACATTCTCAAGTGGTGAACCCATCATTTCATATGTGGGTTCTACAAATGAAACCAAAAATTAATAAAAAAAATAATAACAAAAAAAAAAAAAAAAAAAAAATAGTTTAGTGTAGTTTTGTAATTAATAAAATAGTATGTAGGGAACTTTCTGAGGCAGTCAGATTTAAAAACTTAAAGATCGATCTAGATTGATCTTACTACACGGACAGATGTTGGCAATTAGCTAAATCATACATTCATACCTAAAAGATGGTACAACATTTTTTTTTAATTTTCTCCGACCAGCTTGTGTCAAGTAGAACATATCATCATTAAAATGTGCTGAAAAAATGCGACTGTATTTGGTTGGCAACCATTCATCGTCTCTTTGTTCTTCTTGGATTATTTTAATCCATTTTTCTTTAACACCCGGTTCTTGTGGGAACCTAACAGTTAAATACAAATAGTGATTAAAGTACATTTATTTAATATTTTTAATCTGTCTGTCTTTTACCTTTTCACGCGTTAAGGCTGAACGATGAAATTTTGCACTGCGCCTTTATTCGCACTTCTTCCCCTGGATTCCCTCGACATGCTTGAGCAGGTGAGGAATCTCCATATCCTCACTCTCATAGTCTGGCGGGATGGCAACCCACCACGAGCGGAGAGAGATCAGGCAAAAGACCCCACGCTTTATGTGCTTTCGAAGCACATCGCGTTTTATTAAATTGTTTATGTACTAACCTATAATTTTGTATTCGAAAACATAGTTGCAAAGAAAAGATAATCTAAAAAACAAATACATTAAAAAAATCCGGCTTTTAAAATATTTTAAAATTATAATGTAACCTCCATACTTCCTAAATTCTTTTAAACTTTTTTTGTCAACGCTACACTACCCTATCGTTCGTTGTCATGGGAACGAAATTTTTGTTATATGTCATCATCCGTCATAATATTTATTTTTGAAATCGAAATAAATTTGAAAAAAAATTACTTACGCATGAAAAGTAATACCTTTAGCTTTGTTTGTATTTTTGGAGTTGTTGTTACATTTCCTGTAGGCACAACAAGGCATCTTTGTACAGCTGTGTGTATTAAAAACGAGAAAGTTACTCCGATGTGTCACGAACTATGACGAATGAGGAAATGATCTAAAATGAGCGAATTCGCTCATTTCAGAAGTGACACTTTTCGCGCGACGTAAGTATGGTGAGGGCGTATCCATGATTTACATCAATGATCGTGGCACATTCTAGAACACATAACTCGACTGCGCGCGCTCAGACACCACTTAGAGAATACAAAAGACTTATTAGGAAGCAATTGGAAAATTATGCCTGACGAGAAAAGTAATTTTTAGTACTTTATTTTAATTAGTCTCGACATTTTTAGTTGGATAATTACTAGTCAAAAACCTTCAAAAATATATGCAAATTTTCAACATTAAAACCTAAGTGCGCAGTCGAGTAAGCACTAATCTAAGTATAACAATAATCTAATACTTGTCACACAACTCAATAGAAATGATATATTTTTTCAAATTCTGTTGCTTCACTTTCAAATTATTTAATGTATAACGCGACCCTTAATTATTTAAATACATCACTAACACCATTCATTTGCTACCTAGCCTCATATAACTAGGCGCCTAATATAATTTTCGACCTTAAGTTATAATGTTCAAAATTACATGTTTCCCTTGACGTTACTTTTAACGAGATTGTACATATTTGAACTTAATATTTTTATACATTTCTTCTAGCTAATAAGCGCCGCAATTATATTTAGGTACATCGAAAGCGTCAAGCATTTGTATTATTCCGTCATTATTTTATAATTGCTATAAAGTAACAACAATTTTGTGAATAATATTATTATGTAGGTACAGTTTTACCATTTATTTGACGAATTATGGTAAATAAATAATAATTATAGAGCGACGTCTACTTGCATACAGTTTATTCAAGTCAGCCGAAGTAAACATTTTTATTTGTCTAAATTGTTCAATGGGACCGACTTGTCTAACTAAGCACTATAGACACTCTTAAATTCAATTATATTCATGTTTCTTATATTTTGTCAGTTCTCGAGATCATATAATTACTTATTATATATTATACTGTCCCATTTGTTTTGTTTATGCAGTCATATAGAATAGTAATATAAGCCTCTATATTTCTAGTAGATTTACTTCACTTGGTTTGAAGACATTTTATTTTAAAAAAAATATCAATCTCTGTTTGGCGTTTAGAATCTCATCGGTTTTATATTGGAACACTTTTGAATGATTATGAGCTAAGGTCTTAAGACACGGTTTAGCCTCAATGTACGAGTTTATTAACCTCGCCTTACTACACCGTGTAACCTGTGTGCCTCTTCGGATGCAATCCTGAAGAAATACACGGTGCACTAGCTCCTATATTAAATTACGCTTTAACTATATTTTATGGGCATACAAATTACGAGATATATTCGCAATTTTCGCGTCTGGCGTCCGTCGTCGGTTAAATATTATTGGTAAGTTTTATTAAACGCAAAATAACTCGATTTAGTCTTTCTTTAGTGTCGATTTTGTAAACCGATATTGAATAGTCGAATTAATTTTAGACACGCATTTTTCATAATTATAATAATACAATTAAACAGTGAGTAACCTTGGCTGCGGTGACGTTTTGCTGCGACATACAACCGACTTAAAGGAAGACAACCGATTAAATAACGTAAAATACTTTTAAATTCCGATTTTAATAACTAGACAACGATAATCATTTTTGTTTGTATACTCTTGTAAGTCGATCACATGACCTAAATTACTCTTTTATATAATATTCATTCATTGTCCAATTTGTGGATTTAAACACGGGTTTGTTTATTCTGTTGAACCTACAAAAATGCATTACAAACAGCATTAATTAAACTGTCAATTTCTGTTCTACCCTCGAATGGAATTGTATCTAATCGTTAACAATATTAAATGCTACATCTTCTTGCGCACACGCAAGTGAAAACTAGCCGACGAACAGATGACAATGTAAATATTCTTCACCTAAATCATTTTGCACTTTTCCTTAGAATTCTTGACACTTTCATACTCTTTATAACTGCACTTAACACAATAATAACACGAACACTTTGAGTCACTTACTTATCTTCACGAGAAATATTGAAGTCTTGCGTCCTACACGGTGGTGTAGTAGCAGAGGGGCGATCGCTATGAGTCGGGTTGGAAGTGCGTCACTAACAGTTTGGTGGCCTTGGCGAGGTCGTACGCGGCCGCGCGGACCTCGTTGAGGGGCGACGGCGCTGAACACGCGAGGGATACTTCCTCGCAGGCTGTGCGCAATTCGCCTAATACTAGCATCAGCTCGCGGTCGGAGCTTGTCTGTTGGAAAAGATGTTTTTGGTGAATATTTGCAATTATAGGTTAGTCCCATTTGGGCGCCATTAGTTTGAATGTCACTATTGGCGCCCACGTGGGACTGGTTAGTTATGAAAACCACGTTTTTACAGCATCCCTCAGTGATATCTACTCGCGGTACATATTAAATCTGCAAGCAGTTGGCAGCAGTTTGGAAGATGATTCTACATTCTGTGAACACATTGGCAATTACTCACATAATGACAGGATAACTGTGCCGAATCAACGCGGGAGGCCTAAAACTAGGATGCCTACAAATTTTGGCCTGGCCATAAAAATAGGAAATAATATTTCGTGTATATTCAAAACTTGTAGGGTAATAGCGCGATTTTAAACGTGTTCATGAGTTTCCGCTTCTATACAAAGTATTATTTCTTATCCTATAGCCTAATATTGATGACAACGTACCTGCGGGAAAAGAGCCAGCAGTGCTCTGACAGCATGCCTGGTGGAATCCCCTCGTTGCTGCAGTCTGGGGTGCTGGTCCCGCGCGGCGGCCCACAGCTCGGAGATGGCCCTCGTGACCGCCTCCGCGCGCCGCTGCACCAGCTCCGCGCGCGGCAGGGCTCCGCCCGCGGCCACGTCAGCGCCCTCGCCTCCCAGCGATAGCGGAGACAGCGAGCGCTCCAGGCTTGATAGCGTTGTCAGCTGATCAACAAACTTTGGTTAGTGGGGTTGGTATGCGTTACTGTTAGATGATTGCATGCAGGCGTGTAGCGTATCTCAGTTTGGTCATTTGGACTGGATTTCATTTGTTGGACAAAATAGACAATTAGGAAAAAACTGTTTAAGTATGGGTAGGGCAATAGCCGTTATCAACCGAACCCGAGGTAATAAAAATTTGACTATTTACTTCATGCATTTTTATTTATTATTAGCGCCCCTGTTTACTTGTAATGTCGTCACGGCTGATACCCAAATTTTCAAACTCAATTGTTATTGGTTAGCAATCTGCTGTCCAATGACCAGATTTTTATAATTTCTATAATCATCATGATCTTTGTCGCATTTTAATATTATTAAGAGACAACTTTTCATATTTCCTATAATCATATTAATTAATTATCTTCTACAAGTTAACTCAGTTAAACTGATATTAATGAAACTAGCGACTACTCTTATCACCTTAATACTAACGTGTTAGTACGAGCTCTAAGTAAATTAGTGTAATTAATAACGATTAGTACCTGGTGTTTAGTAACCTGCCAGTTATTCTTTGGTCCCTCCCTAGTCTCATACATACTGACCGGTCGCTGCGCGGCTTTCAATAACTTCGCATCGACTTCATCCGAGCGAGAAAAATGCTCCGTTTCTAGACTTTTCCCTCTTTCTTGAGCTTTGGAAGTTTCAAGAACATTGCTAGAGCTGTCATTTATCGACATCTGTGACGTCATACTCTGATCATCGTCAACGCTGCTTGTAGTTTTCAGGACACTGTTTTCCTTCGTCAGTTGTTCGACAATTGTTTGTAAGCTCTTTAATTGATTTTTTAGTTCGATTATGGTGGAGTCTTTAGTGTGTATTTCTTTCTTCAAGGTTTCGATTTCGGGGTTTTGTTCGCGTATGGCGGAGTGTGCGAGACTGCTCGGCGACTGTGTGCGGCGTATGTCTATGATAGAATTGTGCTCTATGGGCAGCGATGGATTGTATGTTGAAGACACTGTTTCACCAGCACGCGGTACCACTGTCGATAACTGTAGAAAAACATCAAAATTTTAATTTAATGAAGTTGCAAAAAAAAACTACAATCGTAATAAATAGTTACTACAGACAATATGTTCCAGATAGCAATTGAATTCATATGGTAGTAATTCCCGTATTTTTAAGAACGTTCGTATTTTAAAATCTCAGTCTCAATCTGTCTCTAATTTACCTATAATTCTAGATTGGGACTATATCTTGAACGTTTTTAGTGACGGAAATTGCCTTCTGTATCGTATAAATTCTTCAGTACCTATAGTTACATAGTACTTACATCTAAATCTATAGGAGCTAGTGCGGCGTAGTCTTCATCTGAAGCAACTGAGTCATATAAAGGCTCGTCGTCCGACATCTGCGAGAAATGCTTGAGGTGACTTGCAGACAATAGCGGGTTTAACAGAGACGTGGGCGCTAGAACAATAACTTATAATTAGTATAACATAGAAAATATTATAAAAACCTTTGCATAGAACCAAAACTGAGCGCCATAATCACCGGGACTACCAGTCGGATATAAAAAAAAATTTTTGCAATGGATAGCACAAATCTTGAGGAAGGTTATATTATGCTATGGAAAATTTCGCTACGACCCCCAGGACCCGAACAAGACTTCGTAACGCGGACGAAGTCGCGGGCAGAAGCTAAAGTCCGGTCGCGAAGCAGAAAGAATTTCGTACAATGACCCCTCATTACTTATCTCTATCGCTCGCGCACAAATGTATTGTGCAAATGTGTAATGCGCTCGCGCATTTGAAGGTCCTTCTAATAAACTAACCTTCTAACGAAATTCTTTCTGACTTTAGTATATCCTTATTCTTACATATTATAAAACAAAGTCCTCTGCCGCGTCTGTGTGTCTGAACGCGATAAACTCAAAAACTACCGAACGGATTTTCAAACGGTTTTCACCAATAGACGGAGTGATCCATGAGGCAGGTTTTAGTGTATAATTCATTAACGTTTTGTGTAAATTGGCTGAAATATGACGATTATTGTTGAAGATGTCGGAAAACATTATGCCGACTTGGGGAGCTTTACTGACGTGCGTCTTGTAAGCCGTGAGAGATAAATAAAATTTATGTTCTACAGGATTGTATATCTTAAAAATTTCAACAAAAAAGGCCGTGATGGCATATGTCTATCTTCTAAGGATGACCCACAATACCATTTTTATCTTTCAGAATTCGATAAAAATTGCATTGTTATTTCCGAAGCTATTTTGACCGGTATTAAATTAATCCTTATCCAGTAAAATATGCCTTGACATCCATATCATTTAAATGAATAGTTTAAAAGATATCACAGATTCAAAATTACGCGTAACAAAGTAATTATGGTTGACGGCAACGTGGGCGAAGCGGTAGGAGTCAATGACCTTTTCCTCGGCTATCATACCTAATAGTACCTAACAGTACATTCCCGTGGGATATTTTCCGACATCCACGCGGGCGAAGCCGCGGGCAATAGCTAGTATATTATAAATGCGAGAGTAATTCTGTCTGTACTGTAATCTTTTCACGCCTAAACCACTGTACCGATCGTAATGAACTTTGACAGATAGATAGGCTTCCTGCATATGTTTAGAAAACAAAAACGATTAAATACTAATTACACGCAGACGAAATCGCGGGTAAATACTAGTACTAATAAATAGCTAACACATACCTCTCGGCTGTAACGTAGCAATGTGCTGTCGTCTCGTAGCGTCTACGAGCACGTCTCGTAGCAGCGTAGCCATCTCTGCAGTGGATAGCCTGGCTAGCTTCTGTCGCCCTTGGTTACGAGGCGCCGACAGCGCGGGGTTCACTGGTAGGAATACTACGCCGGAGCGCTCGAGCCCCGTCGCACTTGTTTGCCATACTGAAAGACAAAATGGAAGATAAACATAATAATATTATGATATACTTATGACCTCATAGACAGTAAAAATGACGGCACGATTGGCGCATTGGCTAAACAAATCCTTACTTCCTAATCCTAACTATAATATTATAAATGCGAATGTGAGTCTGTTTATTTGTTACGCTTTCACGCTAAAACGGCTGAACGGATTTGGATAAAATTTGGCACATGTGTAGACCATGAACTAGGATACATTAAAGTATACTTTTTAAGCTGATATTCCCTCGGAATCGAGATTTATGCGGGTGAAACCGCGGGATATCTAAAGATAATTGTTCTAAGTTTAGCTGTTTGTCTGTGAGATTTGTGTTTGATAACTCACCCACCAAAATTGTTTATTATCCAGGTAATACATAAGCGGGTATGTCCAAATGTTAAACATAAATTGAAATGTCATAAGTAGCTGCAAATGTTACCTACAGTTAGGTTTCATAGGTAGTGTTAGTTGCCAGTGAGCCCAAAACTAGACAGCTAGTCTGTATCTTAGGTCCCGATATGAAAAAATCTTCGATAGTTAAAAGTAAAGGCCAAGTTAAATAAAATAAAATAAAAGTTTGGCAAAAAGGTACTTTTTTGTGCAAGACATATTTAAAAATATTTTGTACTTACTGGCTTCTGTTTCTCTGCGGTCTATTTCGTCGTAGATATCCATAACGAGCTCTTCAAATAAATGGTTTGGCAGCTGAAAACACAAAAGACTAATTTGTAAAAATATCGGGTGACTTATACTATAATTCCTGGTGTTTCTTAACTTTCGACTAGTGTCCATTTTACTAAAAGATTATACAGGCTGCGGTGTAATCCATGAAAGTTCGAGTCTATTGATAGTATTCTATTCAGTTATACAAAATTCCGTGGTTAAGGAGGACTTACCAGCTGCAGCTTGCCCCGCGCGGCCTTGGCGACGTCGGTCATCTCGTGCGTGTCGTGCGCACGCGGCACTATGTAGTGCCTGCCGGACGCGTGGTCGGGCTTCTCGCCGGTCAGGAAGTAGATCATGCGGTCTGTTGCCTCGTAGACTAGCTCGGTCAGGCGATCCGCTAGCTCAGTGTGGCCGCCCTGTCTGAAGGAATTATATAGAACATTAAAGGTAGCTTAGCAAATACTCATATTGGTCAGAAATCGCCAATTTTAGTGAGTTAACGGGTGCAATTAATACTTCAAAGTCAATTTTTTTTTCAGAATCTGAGAATACAGTTAGCAATTAGTCAAAAAGCTAAGGACAGCCTCCTAAGAACATTTTCCTGTAGCCACAACGGTTAATTTACCTGCCCCTACTGCTCCGTCTCAAACATGCATCCTGCATAAGGAAGTCTTGTGCAAAATTTCATGCTTCTCGATCCACCCAGGCTGCATTTTTATTAAGTTGATTTAAGCTTTTGGAATACGA
The DNA here is from genome assembly GCA_947364205.1 of Agrochola lota. Classification (NCBI taxonomy): domain Eukaryota; kingdom Metazoa; phylum Arthropoda; class Insecta; order Lepidoptera; family Noctuidae; genus Agrochola; species Agrochola lota. The sequence goes on from OX376228.1 coordinate 19,634,923, forward strand.
CATTTTATTTCGTAATGCATCCCATTAACATTTCAAAAGTATTTTCTTAGCTCAATATATTAATAATGTAGGTGTAGAACTGCAGGGAAGACCTTGACTGAGCCATATCCATAAACAATGCTAGAGGTTACCTCTATTCTAGTGTTATGATCACGTAGGCAGATGATAAATGAGCTCCGAAATAATACAAAGCAGGTATCTATTAACAGTTTATTGTGAGATGAAATATGTTATGTAAGTTCTATGTTGTGTTTTGTTTCGACCGCGCTTAATGTCTGATCTATTGATACTACAGAACATACTCTGAGACACTGAGGTCTATACATATATTTTACCCGTAAAATTATGGTATGATGTCATAAATATCTTAGTGTAGTGGCCATTCTTGGGACATATGCCATCATTATTATAAACCTAATTCACAAGGTCAAGGTCAAGGTCATTTTACAAGGTGGTTACAAACATGCATAGTGAACAATTAAGTTTGTGGCAATATATTCGTACCAATATTGAGAATATTTCAGTGATTGCTCTTGATATTACCATGGCATAATTTGTGACTAAGTAATAACAGCCGCACAGGTCGATTGATAAGGTTAAGCTACGCTTGCCGCGGTCAGTCCGTGGATGACCATCTTAACATACCGATACCCCTCCGTGCCTCGGAAAGCACGTTAAGCCGGTGGCCCCGGCTGTCATTCTTGGATCTTTGACAGTCATTAGATTACGGATCATCAGAAGCCCGAAAGTCTGACAGCCAGTCTTAAATCGTCAGATAGGCAGTCGCTCCGTGTAAAATACTGGTATTGAGCTGCATCCAGTTAGACTGGAAGCCGACCTCAACATTAATGGGAAAAGGCTAGGCAGATACATTGATAGATTACCATGGCTAAATTCGTGACGCGTTATAACGTGGCCCGAAGAAGTGTGACTGACACTAATTGATCGGATTAGTACAAGGCCAAGTTATGGTAGGGGGCAACAACAAATGTAATCAATTATTTGTGGTTTAGTAACTAGATCAAGTGGGATAATCGCTATTAATGAACAAGACAGGCGAAGTACCTCAGTAAATTAGCTTTAAAAAAAGGTCTCGTTGGTTTAGTGCTCCTGGCTTCGATTCCCAGGTCCAAAGTGTTATTGGGTTTTTCTATGAGGAATTTCTCAGTAGCCCGAAGTCAAGATTTGTGCCCGTTTGATGGCATTAGGCTCGCCCCCTATTACATACATGGGACTTAAAGATAACCAGCAAAATGTGGGTGTACTATAGGTACATCTCTGCCAAACCCTTCGGGGCTTACAGGCGTCATTTTATGTTGTTATAGTTTACCTGGCGCAATCAGCGGGCGTGTGTCCGGAGTGGTCTCGCGCGGTTGGCTCGGCGCCCCACGCCACTAACAGCTCGGCCTGGGCCGGCTGTCCCGCGCGGCCCGCCACGTGCAGGCAGGTTGTGCCTTTCTCCTGTACGAATTTATTTTATGATATAGGTTGGAGGCTGCAATGCTTATTTATACGTAGATACAAAACTCACAAGTGTAAGCACAAACTACAGATTGCCACCTGCCACAATCCTTTTGCTTCGTTTAAATACATCTGGTCATACACAAACACCGGTTCACAGCGGACCTTTCTAAAGAACATCACCAATAATGCAATGCTTATTTGTAAAATATAAAAAGGTAACACTTAGTAAATAACCTCATAAACATTCCCAGTTATTAGCATCAGTGTTAACAGTTTTAAATGCCCTTAAACTTTTGAAAGAGCCTTTATATTTTTTAACGGGTCACTTATGTCCATGCAGACAAAGATATCAAGTATTAAATGGTTGTTACTTGTTATTACATTATTGTCTTGGGTACTATTAATTTACTATGGCGAATTACACATTAGTCATTGTAATATTTACAATTCAAAATAATTGACAAAGCAATATTATAACATTTGTAACAAATGTGTTATTTTGAATCCTATTATTTAGAATCTTTTTTTTTGTTCTTCTAACTGAACAGACAGCTGTGCTGCTGGGGACTTTGTTGCGCCACTTCTTCTTCCCAGCTAATGCAATAGGAAGTGGTGAAGGGTGGGCGTTTTGGGGGACTGTCCTATGTAATTTTGAGGTTCGAAAAGTGCTGATTCTCAGCCTAGTTTGAATAAATGACTTTTGAATTGGAATTTGAAAAAACAAAATATGAACAAAGAGCCTGAAACAATGGACATTTTGCAAAATAAAGGTAAACCATTCCTGTTTGTTCACTCAATTAAAAATTTGTATATTTATAATGTTGTTATAAGTAGGAAATAAATTGCTTTTCCATAAATTGTATGAATTTATTTGAGGAAGGAAACCCTATTGAATAAGCATAAAATTGATACTATGCTACTACTGTCTTAAAACTGAGCCAAAGTCTACTTCCATTTCTATTTAGATTTTTACCTCATTGTCCACCATGGTCAATACAATAATTTTTATTAGGTTGATTGATGTAGAGCAACAATTTTAACCAATTCACACTTAGGTGATTTGCAAGTGATATTAAATTCTCATCACAAAAGTGCTTTGTGAATAACACTTTTAGTGGTGACTAGTGAGGAAAGTGCTACATGAAATTTTCTGCAGTCTACTCACCTGATTATAATAATTAGGATCAGCTCCCTGAGCCAGCAGCCTCATGGCCGTGTCTAGCGAGGAGCTCCTGACTGCACTGTGCAGCTGCCTCCCTAACTCACTAGGGGGCTCATCTCTGCGGGCTCTCAGAACATATGCTAGCCTCAAGTGCTTTGCCAGAATGAACTCTGACTTTACTGGGCTGAAAGTTTATTTGAAGTTAAGTAAGGTTTAAAGCCATGCTCATGGTTTTGAACAAATTGCTAGGCTCATAACTGTGGGGGCAAGAAAGTGCATATAAACATTTGGGGTTTTATTTATAAACATTGCTTAAAATTAAGAAATATTCAAGCATCAAATATATATGGTTAAACAGTCGCAAATCATTACTTAACTCTAAGCAACGTTTATAAATAAACCCTTCTTTATGTTGACTTCAACAATATGACAAAATAATTATTTACCATAAATGTATGGGGCTTTTAAGATTTTTGTGGATTAGTTAGTTACTTTGTATATACTACTTTAATAGGAACATGTATTCCTCAGGAATTATTACAAATGAATTAAGTTTAAATTATTATTGCTCTAATTTCAAATCAGATAATTTTGCAGATCTTTGTAATTATCTAGGCTTATTTGCTGACATACTTCTGTTCAAGAGATAACTTATCAGAGAGTTAATAGTTTGATTGATGTAATTAACACAACTAAAGTTAAATGAGATTATTCTTACTGTAGTGGGTCTTTGGCCTGTGGTTTCTTGCGGAGATGCTTCGGAGCTGAAGTGTCCAGTAAGGAATGTTCCCAAATGCAGTTTACATTCTGAGCAGTCAGTGCTTGCACCATCTGTACAATATTACAAATTTTAAAAATGCCTCTTTTTACATACTAGCTTCATCTGCGTGATATCTTTATAAATTATAGTCTATGTTACTATGTGATAATATAGCATTCTACTGGTGAAAGTTTTTTTTAAATTGGTCCAGTAGTTTTTGAGTTTATTCATTACAAACAAAAATATAAATCTTTTCTCTTTAGAATATTAGTGTCGATGTAGGCATTATAATGAAATTAAATAAGGTTCAATCTTAAGCAGAAATGTTATATTATATCATTGTTTAATTGGACCAAATTGTTGCTAGGCCTAGTTCTAATTTTAGCTCCTACTCAGAAGGTTCTTGTTAAATTTATTGTTCAATTTAACTCATTGTAATCCAGATGACTAAGCACAGAATTAAAACCACATCTATTAATACAATTTGTTAAGGTAATTAGGGCAATGTTTCCTTTCTTGATGATACTGGTCAGAGGGTCATCTTAGGATTAAGCGAAAAATAAATACATACTGCCAAAAGCGATGGTGGCCAGGACCCCTGCCGCAACGATTTTACGAGAGAAATGTGTCGTCCCATGCTACGGTGAACACTACAGCACTCCGCACAGAGCAGCAGCCCACGGTTGATCGATGCCCATGATGGATCTACGACCACAACACAAAAAAACAATTAACAGCCAGTACCGGAACTATTAAAACTAATTCTAAAACTGGAACATCGCCCTGACCTGATGCACCACAGTCCGCACACACTTCCACCGATGAGCGGTGCTTCGACCGCGATATGATCATTTTATAAACACTTAAAGACGACTGCTTGATGAAATGACCACTCCGTACGTCTGACTTTACTTATTTAGCTAAATCCAAGACCAGGTTTTTGATACAAAAATAAATCATTTTACGAAACGTCAATCAAAATAAATTGACGCCACAGATTGAAAAAAAATCTCCATTGTGACCAACTGCAGCGAAAAAAATCTATGGTTAGGAACGGTAGACAAGCTTACTTTCTTATCGTTCGTGTTACAAGTGGGGTGTCTCCTGTGTCGACACACAACCATTGAGATAGAAAATAGATTTGTATATAGACATACAAACATATTTTCTCTCTTCGCACACAACTTGCAAGTGTATGTAACACGCTTAGTGTAGTCACTAAACCAGTTACTTGTAAACACAGCTACACATCAAGCTATACATTTCCAGTTTATGCTGATCTCGCATTATATAGGATTTCCGTACAATACGAGGTCAGCTTATACTGGAAATGTATAGCTTGATGTGTAGCCGTGTGTACATTCTCCTATCACGTTGAAACATTAAAACGCAGGGATAGGGTTCGAATTATCGATTGTGTCAGAGGCAAACAAAAGCAAACCAGTGTTCTTGGCCCTTGGGCCAGGATCACGACAAGTGGAGAGTGGCAAGTCGAGTAGCGAGGACACGAACGAATTGTTTGTCTGGCACTGATATGATAGCCGAGTGTTTTACTGGTCCGTTAGTGGAAGTCTTTATTTTCATAGAGAAGATGTGATTTTTCTTCTTACTCCCCTCCCCATTGTTATCTCCGTCCCGTATTGAAAGTTACATGCTCCGTGCTCCTCTGTGTCTGTGCTGTATTGTCAAGTTACATTACATGCTCTCAAGAGATGTTATATTAGGGTAATTTTTAGGTAATCCTATTATTGAATATTTAGTAAACGCATATTAGGATACCATACCTATTAATGGGTATTAGTCAAATATTTGTGAACCGATTAGTTATTAGCTACTCAATCTAATATTGATACCTGCGTAATATTGTGCTACGTCCGAGTCGCTGTGATCTTTGGTCTGTTGGTCACTACAAATATTATAAACTAATATCCGTATTAGCTAATATTAAACAATGCGACAGAAACAAGTGACCAATAAATGTTAAAAAACTGTTTTCATTGCTTGTTTACTTGGTAACCAACTCATGCATCTTTAATACGAAGCCCGACGTGTATAACTATGTCTTTACAATACACACATTACGCACGCACTCTATTCATACAATACAATATTAATTTCGCTCACTCGCCCGCCTCGAGTCTAGTCATCTCGATCATTCATTCGCCAGGCACCGAGACGTCGGCGAGTGAGTGAGATGACCGCGGGCGTAGAGGTGAGGCGTATATACTAGAACAGATCCAGGGACTAGGTATTTAATGAGACTAGGTAGCACCTATTCCAACTTTTAAAATACTCGATCCATCTAGTCTCACTATGAATACGCGGCGCACTCGGCACCCGCGTGGCCCACTCGAATCGAAGTACCGGCGCGCGGCGCGGCGAAGCGAGATAGCAAGGCTGCATTGCCGCTCAATCGTGTTTGCTCTTTACAAATCATTCGTGTGTCAGTCATTTGAATTTAAACCATATTTCAATGCAATTAAAAGTAATGCAAAGCGCATTCGGGTTTGCCTAAATCATTCGTTTGTCAGTCATTTGAATTTGAACCATAATTCAATAGACATAAAAGTAACGCAACGCGCACTCCTGTTGTCCAAGAATAAATTCTGTCCTTTTTTAACTGCACTGTTCCGCAGTCTTTTCATCTTTGTCTGTCAATACTCGACAGTAGTCGGGACTTCATCAACCAATTTACTAGGCAGATTTTATACACTAGGTATTGTAAATACTCGATGCGAATGAAGACTTTAGACTAAATGCAATGCAGTCGAGTATCAAGTACGGACTCGTGCGGATGTGATCCCGCCTCGCAGCCGTCGTAATCGGATACGCGTATCGGACTTATTTAATCGGTTTTCGTAACGAAGTTTTAATAAGTGGAAAACTTTTGATTTTAGTTTTAGTTTTTATTGTTTATAAAAATGGCTCCCATGGTTTGAAAGATTATTTTCGTCCTGTGGATTATTATTAAATGACAGGAGAAGTCCAACAATTAATATTCCTAAATCAAAATTCTTAAAGCAACAATGACTAGATAAGTGATATAAAAAAAAAATGTGATTACTCTAAAAATTAATTGCAATCTTATAAATACGCCAACAATCTTTAATGTAGATAAATCTTTACGTTGACAGTCCTAAGCCTGTGTAAAGTATGAAGGGAAGATTACAATTCATTACTGCGTACGTACGTACTTAGACGTATCGGTGGTACGCGAAGGCTAAGCATACTGTAAAGTATGCGTACTTCGTGGACTAGGTGGAACAAGTATTTGGATCGAGTATTTGTACGGAATTGGACTAGGTGCACCTAGTACAAAATTTACCTAGTATGACTCATCTCTACGCGGGCGCGGTTGGCAAATAATAATAGCATAGCGAGCGTGGCGAGCCGCCTCGCTATTAGGCGACCGCGTCCCTATTATTTGACTAATACCTGGTAACCTATTACTCTATATTCGCATATCCTAATATGAATATACAATGGCTTATAGGTATTATAATACCTATACCTATTACGAATATATTAGTCACACCTCTAATTGCTCTATGGTAGAGGTGGGCAAAGTGTATCATTTTTGCGATTGGAACATTTGCATCTGGATCACTGAAATGATCCGAATCATTGATATGTTTAATTTGGATCATTTGAATCATCGACTCAAAGGATATAAAAATGCATAAAGACAAAGAAAAACTGTGACAGTATGAGTGATACACATCTCATTTCGTATCTCTTTCTAACGATATGATAGATTGTAATTTGTCACCCGCTCACTCGCGACTCGCGAGACAGTTCGGTAGTACTGACACTAAAGTAACGTACATAACTCAGCATCTCAGTCTTTCTCTCTCGCTCACCGCTGCTCAGTCGCCTCGCAAGTGACGACGGTCGCGCGGAAAGACTCAGAGACAAACCCCGCATTCCGAGTTAGGCTGTAATCGATTTGAGCGATTTGAACGGCCCTTCCGAATAAGCCTTAGCGCGATAACGATGTATTGTGAATCGTCATAGATGACGTCATGACATGCGCCATCTTGCGTTGCTTTACTAATATCACCGTGAGCGCTGTCAAAGATGACAGTTGTTAGGCCTTAGTTATCACGATTATGACAGCTGAGGGCTGTCATCAATTCGGAACGCCCGTGAACGTTCTCACGGTGCTCTCTCAACGTCAAAACTTGCATATCATATTTCTTTGTGTTTATACTACACATTTCTTCTTCTTCGTTGGTTAGGTGGCCACGGTAGCCAGAAGCACAATTTCGAAGATGCCACGTTTGTCTAAAGTTATCTATCTATTTTTCCGTATGGCAATGGTGCCGATGTCGACAATTCTGCCAATGTCAATGTGTGTCTAAAGTTATGATGCGACTCAAAACAAAACAGCACAACTGTCATCTTTGACAGCGCTCACGGTGATATTAGTAAAGCAACGCAAGATGGCGCATGTCATGACGTCATCTATGACGATTCACAATACATCGTTATCGCGCTAAGGCTTATTCGGAACGGCCGTTCAAATCGCTCAAATCAATTACAGCCTAACTCGGAATGCGGGGTAACTCGGAACGTCAAATATAGATGTCAGCGCTGTGAGCGATTACGTTCTTATTCGGAAAGCGGCCAAAGTAATGATTCAGATTCAAATGATGCGTTTGAAACGTTGTTATTGAACCAATCTTTTGGAACACTTCAATGATCCGGATCAGTGAGTCGGTTCCGTAAAGAGTTTCACGCGGCTACGGCTACTCTATGGTATTGTCTATAGTATTTGCGTAGTACGTACAGTACACGTCATTGACTAAATTTTAATTTTATAGTGCGGCTGAATTAAAAAACAAAATGAAGATTTCATTAATTTTAGGAGTTTTAGCTAGCTTTTCATTAGCATTAGCTGAACAAGAAACATTAGTTCTTGTTGATAATCTTAGCATAAGGGAAACTCACTCACAATTCTTCAAATCATTGCAGGGTAAGTTCGATGTAGGCGATGGGACGCCGGTATTTTATTTTGATATCATGTATTTGAAGCTAATTTAGCATTTAAGTAATTAATCTACATAACACACAAATCTTAAATAGTTAAAAAAATGTTTACTGAGTTATTTCTCAGCAACTAAATCACCTATTTTCAGATAGAGGCTACAGTCTCACATACAAACTCGCTGACGACCCTAACCTAGTGTTATCGAAATATGGCGAGTACTTATACAAGAACCTGATCGTGTTCGCGCCGTCGGTGCTCGAGTTCGGCGGTCAGATTGACACGGAGGCTATCACGAAGTTCATCGACGATGGCGGCAACCTCCTCATGGCTGGTAACGCAGCCGCCGGCGACGTGTACAGGGAGATCGCTTCTGAATGTGGATTTGAGGTAAACAACTTATAGTGCTCATGATCTCCAATGATTACAATAATGAAAGCTAATAAAACTAGCTCTTATTACTATGCTAGCTAGCTCGTTTATGTGCTTCTTTATTCATAGTTATGTTATTGACTCAGATGCTAATTTGCTGTTTTGTATAATAATTAATTTAAAATTGATACAGTAAACCCACTGTACTGTACTGACTTCGGTTGCATTTTGAAAACCCAATTTTAAACGAAACCTCCTTCAGCACGCTTAGCATGACCACAATAGAAACGGGTTTTGTCGACGGAAGAATAGACAAAATTACAGATAGACAATCACAATCTGTAATTTTTTCTATTCTTCCATCGACAATATCCGTAGAAACCCCGTTTCTATGTTTGTCATACTACGCGTGCATTAATAAATAAACTTGAATGAAATAAAACAATATTCTCTCTTTCTAGATGGATGAAGAATCTGCCGCAGTGATTGACCACTTCAACTATGATGCGTCTGATGATGGCGAGCACACTAGGATTGTGGTGACTCCCAAGAACCTGATCTCCTCTCCCACCATTGTTGGAACACAGAACACCCAGCCCCTGCTGTTTGAGGGCACTGGTCTCATCCTGGATAAGGACAACAGCCTGGTCCTGCCTATCCTGACTGCTGACTCTACTGCTTACAGCTACAATCCTAAGAGTCAGGTATGCAGTCACATAAAACATAATTTTAATAGAAATGCTGCTGCATAAGCATTGTACCATTCACTATGCTAATTTATTTCTGTACTTTACTAATTATTGATAAATTATGCTTCTAGTTAAAATGCAGTGAGTCTGTGTAACAGAACTTATTAAGAGTAAAGCTAAAAATTATCACATCATTGACTTTAGCTGCACTTTAACAACCATAATTATAATAGACTTAATAATAATGAATATATATAATAAACTATAATTATAATCATCTTTTTAGCATGTTGATAGTAATTTAAATTGAGTCAGCCCAGCATTTGGTTACGAGTTTTGCACCTTTATAAACATTAATGTTCTAATAGGTGAAGGAGTACCCCCACGCCGTCGGCCGTAAGACCGTGCTGATCGCCGCACTGCAGGCACGGAACAACGCGCGCATTGTGTTCAGTGGCTCTCTGTTCTTCTTCTCTGATGAGGCCTTCAACTCTGCCGTTGCTAAAGTTCATGTAAGTATATTTTAATGAAGTATTATTTATTTATTACATAATTTATAATATTAAAAAAGAAAAATTATTATTGTTATTTAAATAGTTATTAACAAATCAATGAATAATATATTTAGTGCTTTAAATAGTGCAATCCATGAACACGCGCCCGACTCTTCTCCCTAATCGCCTACAGTACAATAATCGCGTTTAAGAAGAAGAGTGGAGCGCGTCTTCGTGGATGGCACTATATAATTATAAAGTGCGTGAAAAAGGCTATTGAGATTCGAATTCAAGGCGATCCTTCCTTGATCAGGCTATCCTACCAACAAAACCCTCACTTTATTGCCATATAGAAACTAAGTATGACTGCAACCTGTCATACTTAGAAATAAAATCTTCTCTTTTTCGAATTGATTATTATATTATTGTTTGAGCCCAGTAGGGACAACGTTGATTGCCGCATCAGTGGCATGAATGGGCACTTAGGACATAGCAAGTGGGAGATGGTCTGATCACAAGCACCACACTCGCACTCTTCTTGTTACAAGGACTAGGATCATTTTTTTTTATTTTTCACGCAGGGTGACAAGGTGAGCTCCGGCCAGTCTGGCAACAAAGCTCTAGCAGTGCGTCTGAGCGAGTGGTCGTTCGGCGAGGTCGGCCGTCTGCGTGTGCGCAACGTGAACCACAACCGCAAGGGAGAGAAGGAGTCCTCCAACACTTACACTATCACTGACACTGTTGTGAGTATTTATGACTGGCTTCCGCCAGCGGCTTCGCTTCGCCCGCGTGATATCTTTATATATTAAAGCCTATGTTACTCAGTGATAATATAGCATTATCTTTTTATAAATGTATGTGATCATACCAGAAACTTTTCAGAATTTTTGCGGAGTTGTTTGAAGTCATTCATGTGAATCAACACACATAAACATATAGAAAAAAAAAATCTTTGATCTTTTACATTTATGTCAAAATTAAATAAAATGTAGAGAAAACTTCATTAACCTATGTGCCTCGAAGATTATACATTAGGACAATTTAATCAACCATGTTAATTTACACAGGTTTACAGAATTGAAATTGAAGAACTGAAAAACGGCAAATGGCAGCCATTCGACGCCACTGACGTGCAGCTGGAGTTCGTGCGCATCGACCCCTTTATCCGCACCACACTACAGAAGAAGCCCAATGGAGTGTATGAGGCTATCTTCAAGGTGCCAGATGTTTGGGGTGTCTACCAGTTCAAGGTTGATTATGACAGAATTGGATACACTAGGCTGTATCACTCGACGCAGGTCAGTTTGATTGATTTTTTCATTGCAAAGTTGATATATGGTTCGAAATGTGGCATATGACAAAAATATACTCACTACCGAACTATTCTCGATCACTGTAAAGCCGTGCTTACTTTAGTCGACCATAAGAAAATATAAAACTCACAAACATGATCTTATCATTTATTTATAAATGCCAGTAAAAACACACTTTTGACAAGAATTTTCAACAGTAGTGTACAGGATTGAGCAACTTGTTCTGTTGCAGTATTGCATTTATGTACACATACATCAGAAATGATACATTTATGATCTTTACACTAATTTTTGTATTTGTATCCCAGGTGTCCGTGCGTCCCCTCCAACACACACAGTACGAGCGCTTCATCCCGAGCGCGTACCCGTACTACGTGAGCGCCTTCTCAATGATGGTGGGCGTGTTCCTGTTCTCTTTCGTCTTCCTCTACTACAAGGAAGACACTCCTAAGACTAAGAGCGAGTAGATCTACCCTAGTTTAGGTTTCATTCACATAGTTCCGTGTGCTTAGTAGCACAATGTAAAAAGCTTGTAACAAGAATGTATGGAAGTGTGGGTTGCATTTATAATATTTGTTTGAAATGTGAATTACAATAAAATTTCATTATTTATTCATGTGTTTAATTTATACATCATTCTCGTTTTCTCGCGGATTAGTGAAGTTTTCCCTGCATCATGTCAAAACATCGAGGTTTCTAAGTTACAATACGCATGAACCTTCCGGAAAAAGATATAAATAGTGGTGAAAACGGAATCAAAATCCATTGTGCAGTTTACGAGATATTAGCGGTCACGAAAATCAACTGTTTTATACCATGTATAGAAATTCATAGCTAAAGAAGTAGATCGTAGCAAAACGAGTTGTAAATCGAAGTTCATGCTATCTGGCAGTCCCTCACCTTACGTAATTTGGGACCCCTTTTAATGTGTCGGTGAATTGAACTTATCAAATGCGACTATACACATCTCTGCCTACCTCTTTCGGGTTCGGAAACGCAATGGACAGAAATGGCAACACCGCATTACTGATTCAACGAGAAAATAATTCAACAAAAAGGAGTGGAATGACAAAAAATATCTTTATAAACATAATTTCGAGTTCCACTAATTTGTGAGCTGTACAAATAAACGAGGTCAATGATATTTATTGGTTTTAGTGTTTTAACTAAGTATAAAATAACTGAACGCTTCCATAAATTTAACTGACATTCCAACGGGCTATTCTCGAACGGAACGGTTTTAAATGGCAATGGCATGCATGTCATAGATGGCTTTTGTAAAAATTAATTTTAGTAAAAATGGCATAATTTACGATTTTAACGATATATAAACTATATAATTGACTGTATGAATTTAAATCCGTGCCAGACAACATAAAACTTTGCGTGTAAAGTGTGTAATTGACGCATAATCAATGTGATTCGTGTAGGCAGTGAATTGGTGTCGCCGTATTTCTTAAAATATTGCAAATTTTTTACGTTCCTTTTGCGTTTTAGAGTTGATTAGCATAATCGTGAGATCGTGTCGGGACTGATGACCGATAAGTAGGTGATAGTGAGCGTTGCAGTGATGTGTTTACATCTGTAACTGTCCCAGTAAGTATGCAATGATGTCATTGTAGTGACTACCATAAAAAAACTGTGTTGGCTTTGTGCCCACCCGTTTTCCTGGTGATCGTGACTCCAATACGATTTTGAGGAAACAAGCATGTGGGATAAGCGCAATGAACCCCTTAGGTTATAGACAACCTGTTTTTAAATTTATGTTAATTAGTTTGTGATTGTGGCCAGCCAGTGGCCACTCTGTTTATGAATATTAGTTGTAAAATACCCGCACGGCGATTGTATTGTTATAAGTGATACATTATGTGACTGATGAGTGTAACAATATTTATAAAATTGTGTCAACATAGTGCTGTTTCCATATAAATAGAATTAGGTGAGAACCACCCAGTAGGTCATTGGTTGTAGTGCATGTGATTCAACTCTGGTGTCATTGTGTGAGACAAATAAAAGTGTTCAATTGTTGATCTACATTTTTTGAAACTACCTATCTGTAAGTCTATTTGTGTCTACACTTTTATCTAATCATGTGTTTTGATACCAAATTCCATCTTATATTTGTGACATTATCAACAATCTCATAAAGTATTTGTTAGTGCAAATAGATTATGTTTAATAGATTGGTTTCAATGTACAAATAACAGGACAATCTAGCATCTTAAATAAATGGCAAAAATAACTTAATCACTTTATTCAGGCTATCAACATTTAGCAGTGGCTATGCATTGGCCTCTTAATCAATAGAGTTGATGGAAAATATTACTGATAATGCTTATTTGATAGGTCTATTACTAACACATTACAGAATTAATAAAAATATGTATATCTTATTACAAAAACATAGCATCACATCTTGTTTCCCCGAAGGGTTAGGCAGAGGTATAAATATTTTTCTCCCACATTTCGCCAGTTACGTTCAAGTCCCATGTATATAGGTGGCGAACCTGTTGCCATCATACGGGCACATATCCAGACTCTGTGTTGAAATGAGAAATTCCAGATAGAAAAACCTAGTTGGTTGGTCTGTGTCTTATTATCTAGCTAATAATCCAATGAATATACAAAAGTTCAAGTTCTAATTTTATGGAAACTAGTACAAACTTTGGGATATATTTCTTTATTCTTATTTTTTATTGGCTTTAGTTTCTAAATCTAGCAGCAGGTTTATGAATATTATAAGAAATGCAATTATAGTTATACAATTTCTAATTTGACCTGGAGAGCCAAAATAAGAATTTTATCTTAGTAACAGTGCAAGTGAAACCAACTACAAACTAACTCGGAACTCAGTGTTTGTCTGAAGGAAATAAGTAATTAAAACAGTAGCAGAACAATACTCGTCATGAGATAACCTTGTTGTTGGTAGCTCCTGCCGATAACGCATGCATCTGACACATTTGTGCCGCTCCATCCATTAATCCAAGGTTACGTCAGCATGCAACACACTGTTGCTTATCACTGGTGTTTAGTTACTATTTAAAATAATAACTAATTGTTTTACTTGTTACATTTAAAGTTTTTATGGTAAGGTACATTTTATATGCTCTGAATAGGAACTAAATAGTATTCACAATTATTTTTACAAAATACCTTACTACCAGGATCAAGGACATGGTAACAGGGATAATATACTAAATATCCTCTTTGTATTTAACGTAAGTTATTTAATATCTGAGCTTGATTATTTAATTTAAAATAATTTATGCAATCATCCTAAAACACGGCTTACACTATTGATTATACTTTCTGTACTTATTCACTGAGATGAATAGGGTATTACAGGAAGAGGCTTGGCCCCAGGCTATTTGATAGGCCAGCCAATGCCACATATCACATGAACTAACCAAAACCTCATAGAGAAACTTGAATTTAAGAATTGTTTATGTAAGAATAGTGTCTAAATAATGTTGTTTTTGTGTACAGAGTGTGAAGTGTGTCGTGCGGGATGGATCCGTCGCGGCGCCAGCGCACGCAGACGAAGGCCACGGCTGAGGAGCAGGCCCTCGACCAGATCGCCAGGGAGGTGAGTACTTATTATACTATCAAAAAAGTCATAGTATTTTATATAAATCACTCCTGTATTTCCCCGAAGGGTTAAGCAGAGTTGTACAATATTTTTTTTTTCTGTGGGGAAATTCTTGGGAGAACGGAGGGATATGTTGGACTCCTACCGGCGAAAACCCCCCTGGTCCTACTACTACCATGTGTCGGGGGCCCGGGAGATACTTGTACATTCGCCGCACCTCAGACTGGTATCAGCCCGCTATGCCCTACCCTAGCGGGCTCTATCACCCAGTGCGACCGCACGCCCTGGGAGAGCGTGCGGTCGCAAAAGCTCGCATGGAACACTGCGTACCCCCTCTTTGGGTCTGACTGTTCGGGCGACGACACAGCCACAATTTCGCCTCCCGCAGGCCCAGACAAAGGCGTACCTATAGTTCACCTACATTTCGCCAGTAAGTCCCATGCAATAGGGGGCGAACCTGTTGCCATCAATCGGGCACAAATCCTGACTCCGGGCTGCTACTGAGTAATTCCAATTGGAAAACCCAATAACAAGCCCGACCCGGGAATCGAACTCGGGACCTCATGCCTCAGTAGTAGTATTTTATACTCTATACATATTATTAAAAAAAGTCGCTTTTCGCGTTTGTCTTTATGTCCACGTTGATCTTCTAAAATATGCAACGGATTTTGATGAGGTTTTCAACAAAATTTATATGAATTCCGGAAGGTTTATGTGGATACATTTAATTAAACATATAGATAATTAAGAAATGTCGGTGTTTTGTCAAGTCGTAAAAACCTTGCGAATCAGGGGCGGGTCGCTAGTAATATGTAATTAAAGAAGTGGCCCAAGTCAACCCAACCCTCCTGCAAAAATTTGGTCAAAAGGGTAGAACTGATTTATGAATCATTAGTTAAATGCAAATGAAACCATGGCTGTAAATGGCTTGTTTGTTTAGTTGTGCAATACAAACAAGATGAAAAAGTAAAGCCTAATAAAGTAATATTACATAATGAAATATGGCCATACCAGACCTTACTGCTGGCTGCCTTTCCACCATACCTATTACTGAAAAGAACAAGATTAGTGTGACATGTTTTGAATACATGACAGTAAATGGATTAGTCTCAATAGTCTCCTTTAGACAGTTAATCGTATTATTGACATGTGTAGGGCCCATGTGAGATATTAATCCTTCTGTCTAGAATACTAATCTCCTTGACTCAGACTTTGAGCCAATTACAAGTGCTCAAGCCTCTTGGGCTCATGTCTAGAGGTCAAATGTATCAACGCATCTTGCTAATTTTATGCACTGACATTAATTTTATTTCTTGTAAAAAACTTTAATGTCTAAAGTAGTCAACAGGTGGCGCTTCTAGTTAGAAGTTTCAAACTAACTTTTAAACTTTTAAACATACGTTACTTACTTGAACTTTGAATATACAGGATGCCTACCACGAGCTCTTAGCGCGATCCATTTTAGGACCTAAACTGAACTGTTCTTCTAATTCGTACCATGACGTTAGTTTAACGATTCAATTTAGGCCATGCCATGTGACAGCGATTGTCACAAACTGAGTCGCAAGTTTTGGTTTCATTCATTCTTGTTTGGTACCATGACGTCCTTATAGCAGCTCAACTGAAACGCTCAACTGTCAAAATAAGCGATTCAATAAAAGTTACTATTTCTCTAACATAAACTGAAACGTTTGGTGAATTATTGACGAAAATAAAGTTTTTTAGTGCTATTTTAGTGGAATTGTACAAAAATTATGTAAGTGAGCTTTAATCTTTCTTTTAAACGTCTAAAACACCTATTTTATATGCCTTTTTTAACCGCATTCGTTTTTGTCTAACAGATTTCTGATGAACTACTTTTATTTGAGTTTTTTGAGGAAGATTCTGCCTCACGCTATGCCCCAACTCAACTCGCACAATTTTGTTTACTCTGGTACGTTAGAAACAGAAACACAATTTGTTTTATTACGTCGAAATAAAAATATTTTTTTCGTATACTTAATAAATAGCAAAAGGTAAATAAATATCTACTTTGACTAAGAATTATTTTAACAATAGTTACCGTATTAATGTGGAATCTTAAAAAAAACTGTTGAGTGTCTGTTTTACTTTGAAGTAATGATACTGAGTTAAGAACAAATAAAATGTTACTTGCTTCTGAACGTGTCTGACACTAAATAACGTGCGCGAAACAAACTTATTTGACAATAATAGCGTTGTCTCGTTTTCACCAAAAACGTTCCAAACGCGGCCGCGCGGTTCAGCCACAGATTGCGATCTTTCATTCACTTTTAACGATCCAAATGCCGCTGAGTTTATTGGACGTCATGGTACGACTTTGAAGCGATGCAGTTTAAGAACCTAAACTGAAATGCCTTGCTTTTGAATCGTTTTTAATTAGATCATGGTAGGCATCCAGGTTGCTCGCATATTATTATCTTGTCATTTTTATTTTCACAACAAATTGACATTTTTACATCACTACATTAAATAAAATATCCAATAACAATGCACAATACTGCAAACGTGATACAAAACAAAGCAAAAGTGCCAATCACATACATAATGATGACTAACGAAACAACACTTGATTATCTTGAGATACTTCAAAGATATGAAGGGGAAGTATACACTGATAGCACACACTTGACTAAGATTACCTTGTAGTACTAATGAAGAGAGTTTTTGATGCACAATTCGCCTCACCTGCTCGTCCGACCGTCGAATAAAATCCACGATGTTGACTGGCCGTCTTGGCAGACTGGTCGCCTCGCACACGTCGAACCAAAACTCCGCATACTGTGCCAACTACGTGCTGCTCTTGGAAAAAATACGGAGTACGCTATTTGTATTGGCAATGATTTGTAATTATCATATTATTGCTTTGGGTCTTGGTTTATAATTAACACTAAACTAAATAATTTGGTAACGAACGATCTATGAAAGCGATTTCCCTAACAAGGATAGCCCGACAAGATTTTTTCTCGTAACAATTTTACTGTTGAAGTGACATATGTACTAGGTTTTCAGCACGTCTAGTGCATTGATATCGTACTAAATATTTAAAACGAATGCTTGTCAGTAATCTTCAGGCTTCTAGATCGAGACTTCGAGACGACCTAGAAGCCTGTAGATTCCGCAATAACTCAATTTATATTTCCATCAAAAACAAAAGAGATTGTAGTACTTTTTGGTAAAAGAAAATTTACCAAAAAGTACTACAATCTCTTTTGTATAAAGTCCCACCTCATCGAAGCACTGTGTAATTTGCCACCTGTTAATGGAGGTAGTAAAATAAGTCGAGATCCAAATAGACTTCCGCGTGCGACACCTCAGCGACCGACTGACTTTACCGATGTCGCCTTTGATATCACACACGAGCAGATACAGGGAACACACTAACGACCATTTGTCAAATACACTCCCGGACTCCTAAATCGAGCCACTCTGCAATATTTACAACTTTTTAAATGGTCGTGAATTCAAATTTGGAAGCATGACTACAGCAAAATGATGGCCAGTAAGTCGGCTTCAAAAATGCATAAAAACTTTGTTTGACACATCATTATTTTGATGGTCTTGAGGCCTAGTGAAAATGCTCGATTTAGAAGTCCGGGATTGTAGTCACAGTTGACGTTCTGTAATAGATACCTATCTGACTGCTCCTATTGGAAAAATACGTTAATCTACCCATATTACTCGAGTCTTATCGTTAATCTTGGGTTTTGAAGCCAGCGGCATTTCATAGGCCCAATTGATTGATCGATGAAATGAAGATGGATGCTAGATCCTCACGCTTTCAATTAGTCAGCTGATTAGAGATAAACCCGCCTTTGTCTGATTCAAATTATCTAAGCATCATAGAAAATGAATAAATAATAAATACGCTATCTGCCTTTAAAAATTGCTTATGTTTGAGCCTAGGTTAAGATAAAATAAAACAAGGCATATCTTTTATATTCCTAGATAGCGAGAATTAAATAAACATAGCCGTTTTTAGCAAAACATAAGCTTTGTAGGTGGTCAAGAACAGCGATGCGTAACGTAAGCTAATATTATTGAAACTATAAATTATTTATCATCGCGGGGTATCGGCTGATCTAATATAAAATATTTGCAAATTGAGTCGAATGTGTGCGTGAAATACCGTCGAGCTGATCGACTGTATCGGAGATCCATCTAATCCGATGATTATTGCTTTACGAGCTGTGAATTCAATAGGGTTACCACCGTACGATTTACAAGTGAAAAAAAAACATTTTCAATCTAGAATTTATCTAACGCCTGTATCGGATAGGTATATGGTCTGTCTCAATCGAATGCAGGAAAACACGTTTCAGTAATAAATACTCAGTTCAACCAATTGTCCGAAACTGCTACGTGGATAGGCTACTTTCAAGTCAAGATAGTCCACAACAGTTGATTCGCCTTCCAATCTTTAACAAACTGGCTTTTATTCATACGTGTATAATGAAACATAATATCATTTATTGAAATAGTGGTTCTATAATCAAAATATTTACTGCAAAAAACCACACTTGTTTTTGCAAAGCGCAACGTATTCCATCATACAAACTATTGTAAATATTATGTAGGTAACTTCGATTATTATGTGGACATTTTAGAATGGGGTCTTTTTAATTTTATCTTTGTTAGTTTTTTAAAAGGTACGAATAATTAAAGACTATTTAAACTACTACACCATACTAGACATGATACAAGATAAAAGAATAAAAAAAATTTCACACATTCACCTATCTAAGTGTCATCAGAGGCTGTTATTAAGACAAACAAGCAAGATATCACGTAATTTTTTTCATCCACGCAAGCACAATTTGCAATGACGCAAATTGAAAAAGGGTTCTTAACTTTAAATCTTCTTTTGTCTGATGCCGTAGTAATTGTCATGATCCTCCTCCAAGCATCGCCACAACGACTGGTCCTGCACCTCCCGCATCCCACGGTTCGAAGCGACCTTCACACACTTCACTTCTCAATAAATAAGTAGATCTCAGCTTCTGCCATCCCTGAGTGATGACATGAATATATTTATGCGTAAGCGCATACAGCTTGCATCGGAACGCGGTGCGAAACAAAACGACGCGCGGTCGAAATAGATGCGGCCTCATATGCGGCCGGTCGCTTGCGCTATTTACGAATATTCGGAGTACGGGAGTTGGGACCCTTCGCGACATTATCTGGTGCACTGCGTCTGCAAGTGACGCTCTAGCTACTGCAGTTAATTACCGCCGCTATATCCTAGGAATGTTTCTAGGGATGCGCGCTGTTGCATCTGTTCAATTTTGTACTAGTCAGTAGAACTATATAGATTAGTACCTTGTCTCCTTTTCTTGATGCGTTGGTTCTTCAATCATGTCGTCTTAGGACACGCCGACGACTCTCCTATCATCATTATTATCATGTCCTCTATTCGCTAGCGATTTCGCAACCATCTACACTCCGCTGCACACATCGTATTTTTAGTTAGAAATATACAAAGATGTCCGTGTATTAATATATAATTATATTTTGTTTCATATTCCTCTAATCCTTCTATTGATATTTGAATGAACAAACATCTAATTGGTCTTAAGGGAGTGGGTCGAACGGAAACATCAATATGACGTGTGTCCCTTTATTAGGTGTCCTGTATCACGATCATGTTGATTCACAAGATCGTAAAGCCAGTCAATCGCAGCCAGGAGTCACTGATCGATGGAATTTGTTTGCTATTGTAGGCAGCCGTATTGATATGTCTTAGTAAGAGTATGCGAAGTATTTGTTTATGATAGCTCGGTGCTTGAAACTAATCAACAGTCGAAATGAATGTTGATGGATGTTAGGTAGCGTTAACATCCATCCCAAAAGGAATTCCGTTTCGAACATTAAATATTTCTTACTGCTTGACGATTAAACTAATCGGCTTGAATTCTTGACCTAATGAGAACGTGTTGATTGAAGGCAGAGGTCGTGAGTTCATATCGAGTAGGATTTAAACCTATGGACTCTGTTGACCTGTTGCGGTGATCCTAGTAAGGCGTTTTAGTTCAGGTACACAATATTCATTTTGCATTTCACCCAAAGAAAGTTAATATGCTAATGATTGAAAGCCAAAGTAGCCAAATTCTAGGCCGACTCTATTTAGATTGCCATGGACACGCTAAGAAGAAGGCAAAGTTAATACAGCAAAAAGACCGGATATGCGAAGTTTTATGGTCTGAATCGATTTCCATGGTCCAAGCAAAAAGGTCGGCGATGTAAAATGCAGCAAGATGAACACGAGCCAAGTAATTCTGTTAGTTCGCGGAAACAACTGACCTACTGCATCGTTTCCTATTAACGATACCCGCGTATGGGATTTGGCGACTGCCATTGCCAAGTATTGTTGAGCTGGTTTTTAATCGTTTTTTCAATTGACGCCCGTAAAAAATCAAAACGTCCTAAAAGCAAATAGTCCTACTAGCAAAACGACCCATAATCAAAACGACACTTTAGCAAAATGTCCTATGAGCAAATGGTCCTAAAAACAAAAGAACGGAAATGGTACAGCTTACCTATACTAAAAGGATTTTTTTTTTTTGTAGTCTCTCTCATAAAACAATAATTGGTGTTATTGGTAATGTTTTGTTTTGTTGATATATTTGTCAAGAAAGTTGAATTTTGGATTAAGATTAACTCCTAATCGATCCTAGCCCAGGTTGATTTTTACCTCCCCAGTCTGTTTTTGCTCTATAGATTTTATTAAAGCCGTTAGCCGTTTCATCGTAAGGTTCCTCTCCTATTAAGGGTTTAGTTTCAAAATATTTTTAAACTCAGTGTCAATCTATGCGTCCCAAATATTTATTCTGCAAACCAATAACGCTTTGGCATAGGGAAAAGCAAGAGTTTTAGCAGTATTGCTTCCGGTACTGTAAGTCAACATATTTCTCAACAGAACGGAAATTAATAATAAATCTAAACGGCAAACATACCAAGTGGGTTGAATTCTATCCCTTTTAAGGATTATCTACATCCTAGAATAGTAACAGCAACAGCTTTATATATACTGATTTTAAATCAATGTCTTTGTCCAATAGTGTATGTGAAGCTAGCTCTTGTCATTACGATGCAATCAAAAGGTTTAAACCTTCAGTAGACTTAAAGTATGTAAGCGTATCTTTGTTAAACGTAATCGAAAGCGATATTTGTAAGCAAATGTTCAGGTTTGAAGTAAACTAGTCATACCATCCAATTCATACTTTCCAATTTAGAAATCTACTAAACATAGACGACTATTTTAGCCAAGTTCAAACCTTCGATAGTCATTTAGATTGTATTGTTTATAAACTTCGGTTTAAATAACAGGCTTTAATGTAAAGTAAGAATAGTAAATATAGGTCAGATGGAACCTGGTGGTTGGGTTCGTTGCCCTGTGCCGGATCGATCCGCGTCCCACTTCCACACAGCCTCGCGGAAGCGGCCTACCCTCCTGCTGCTTGTGTTATGTAAGGACTACTGTAGCCTCATATACATTCAGCTTTTATGCGCCTCTGCAGTTTTGTTAGCTAACCCTCCTGTAGTATATCGTTTGAGAATAAGAGGAGGGTAAGAGCGCATCTATGAAATAGGTTGAACCGCTCAGGATTGCTATTGGCAACAAAATTGCATGTTAAGACATTCCTTAAATTTGGAGCCACGATCCTTAGCAATGAAGAATACGAAGGAGAATTAGATCGAGACTTAAGAATAAATACTGTCACCAAAGTTTCTAATATCATGTTTGATGAACGTAGATGATCCAGTTTGAGCTCGTTACATTTTCGTTTTGAATTGGTCTAAATTCAAAAGTTTATAGTATTGTCCCCAATAAGTAAATTCGGCGTGGCTTTGTTAATGTTTATTTTATGCGAAGGTTTTAATTAGCATTCCTAAATAAGTCTCATCCTCTACAACATGCTCCCTTTGAGTATGTGACTCAAAGGGAGCATGTTGTAGAGGATGTTGTTTGCGTTTTGAGAAGATTTTTGTCAAAAATCGTTAGGGCCGCTAAGTGCTCAGACTTTACTTATGGAAACAGTCAATAACACTGCTTGTCCTAAGCTAGTTATCGCATATGCAACCATTCGATTTAAGGAAACCAACGAAGCAGTCAGTGTTGACTATCTTTATACCCTGCCTATCTAAAAGGATTACCTAAGGAGTACCTACTACGCTTTGGAATGGGCAACTAGCTTCATATTTCTGACTGACCGATTCCTTGACAATTCAAAAGTGCCTGTAAATGGTTTAATTGAAATAAATGTTTGAGTTTGAGTTTAAGTGGTTCTTAAAGAAAATCTCTTGCCCATAAAGATCTTGTTTTATTGAGCGGTGTATGACGAGAAAAAGAAAGTTAATACAATCTCAGAATCAATATACGTAATATAAATAGGATTTGTGTCTGCCCGCCCCTAGTCTGGCTCTACTGACGTCAGCAGCAGCATCGATCTGTCTGGTTCCATCCCCCTCTATGCCTCACTCCCCGGCTGATGCAACTCGGGAACTTATTGCGATATCACGATCATAGTTTAAGGTTGTTTAGATTTTGGTCCTTTGATCCGCTATGATAATGCTGCATCTCCTGATGTTACACCTGTTGAGTAAATATTCTATTTCAGCCATTTCCATGTCATTATGTAAAATTCCAATCTGTTTATCGATCCTGCTGCAGTCCCGCCTCCCGACCAATCCTGTGGTTTCCATATTTTACAAATGCAATTTGCTTTACTGGGCCCTCGGCATATTCACGCCCACTGCAGATATTGTTCTCTTGATTGTGCATTTTTAATATCATTGACTTGATTAGAAAGTTGGAAGCTAAAGTATTACAATCATACATATTCATACGGAATATTGCAGGTTTTGCTTTATAGGAAGGTACGGAAGTATGCAATCTTTAAGACATCAAGTTTTAGGTCTGTTACCTCATTTCTTACGCCCATGTTTAAGAAATTCTATTTTAATACCTTGTTTATGTAATAATTCCTTAAAGTCGATTTTACAACGTTGTTTTATGCAGTTACAATGTTCCTTACGAAATGCTTTATTGGCTATTACGAGTATTGCATACATGCCTGACCTAGTTTACGACACCAGATTGCTAACGGTACTGAAAGTCAATCATTTTGTGGTGTGCCTCGGATTCGCCGCGGGAATTAAAAATAAACACAACCATGAGCAGCTTCCATATCCATTTCTAAGAAACCCTTTCAGCGAGCAGTCATTTCGCGCGACATTCTCTTGCATGTAGGGCTAGGGGGGTTGTTCCCTTTGGGCGGGCGGCTGGAGGGGCGCCTTGGGCGGCTCGGCGGGGGGCTCCAACGTCAACGACCGCCACTCGTCTGTCTGCGATCGCGAGGGAACACCGTCCCAAGCTGCACCCGGACGATTCAACTTTCAACTTTCGACATTTTCAATAACGCAGTTTCACAAAGCGTTCAATTTCGCGCGTTTACACTGCTCCGGGTACCATGAGTAGTCGTCTGTGAAAATTAGCGAGTGGATTGCAAGCACTCACTCGTTTGGCACGATGCGTTTCGTGCCGGTTGTGTCGCCTACCGTCGGTATACCTGGCACTCGGCACGTTGCACAACTTAGCTAATCATGTTTATGTGGAATATTAACTTATAGTTCGACGCGCACGCGTGACGTCTTGTCTGTCGGTGACACGTTGATGGATAATCCGTGGCGTCCGCTCGCCGGTTTGGTGACACATTGCATGTGTGAAAGTGTGTGAGACTGCATCCATCTAAAATAGACGTTTTTATTTAAGAACAATGCTCTAGGCGACCGTCAGGCACTTCCTAGTGGGTTGAAGTTGACTATGTTCTTGTGAGACTTTAGTTGTTTTGTGTTTGGTTGTCGACTGTAAACTTGTCATTATGGTTCGGTTGGGGCTGGCGATGGTAGTGGGTGTGGCGCCGGCGCTGGTGTCATGGTGGCGTGGACAGGGCAGCTGGCTGCCGCCGCCGCTGGTGCTGCCCTCGCCATGCTCGGACAAGGCTCCCAAGTCGTGGCCGCAACAACGCTCGCCGTCCCTGTCCGACTGTCTGGAGAGCAGCAGCGACGAGGACTCGTCGGCTCGATCGATTGTTTGTCTAGTTAGACCTAAATTAGTGAGTACTCAATTTTGAACACTGAGAACTTGAATTTAACAAAATATGTTTCTCAAGTTAGTTTTTTTATTTCAAATCTCTTTGTCTACGTTTACTTATAATCGTTGATGTTACCTTGACAATAGTCGGGAAAAAGTATAAATAAATATACGGAAACTCAGTATTAACATGAAAGGCCAAAACAAAATTAATCTAAAATCCGTTTCTACTAGTTCCAATTAGGTAAACATGTAATATATCGTAGACAGCTAGGTAAACATTTGTTAATGAGGCACTCTCATTAGCTTAATTGCAAATGCAGACGGATTTGCAACAATAATACTGGAAGTATTACAACATCGGATAAGGATATACACAATTACTGAAACGGGTTTATACAATAACAGACTTAACGACGACTGCATAAGGAGTTTAATGATTTGGAGATGTAGCGCAGAGAATCTCGACCGGCCCGCAAACTGCGGTGAAAGCTGAAAATCTGCATAATATGAGGCATATTGTTACAAGGCATGCTGGTTCATTGTAATAAACTCAACACAGGCGAGGAATGCGTGTGGTCCCCACAACACAGGCGCCTCACCCATGAATCACACAGGACACTTTAATCATTCTAAAAATAAATTCGTCTCGTAAAACTCCCCTGTTACTTCTTTTGATTTAGAGCGAAATAATCGTTAATGTTAATTGACTATACGTGTCCTCGTTGTTAAATATTAAAGATTTTATCGGCCAAAGCTGTGTAGTATTTATTCATGTTATCGACCGGTTGATACTTTAACCCCGTTCTCGATTTCATTTACGAAGCACTTGCTTTTGCACATCGTAGCAATGGATATGCTCCATTTCAATGTCGCGCCGTTGTTTGATTGATTATATCAATATTATTAAATGTTTTCTCGTCGTTAATAAATATCCGAGACATCGATCATTCACCTTTGCTATTACGAAAGCGCATCTCACGTGCGCTGGCGACGGCTCCATAGCAGCAGATGCGTCGCAAATGTCACGATATTTACGTCCGCGTACCGTCGCGTGCGCTCCTCGCCGTCCATCGATCCCGTTCGATCTCCTAACAGTTAATCGTCCGCAATCGGTTTTTACGTACCTAGCTCTGCGACAGTAGTGTGGCAGCTATCTCAATTATTTTTCCCGCGTGCGGTCAAGTTGCGTTTGCGCAGTTTTTGCGTGCGTTCCTTGCGTCTGGCCAAGTGTTCGTCAATCAGTGTTAGTCGGGTTGCGGTTCGGTTTAGTGCGATACGTGCGCGTGCGATACCTGTATCGGCTGTATCAAACGGTTCTAATTTAAAATATATGATAGTGTAGAATGAGTGATGTCCACGTCAGGTTAATTGACGCATTTATACCGGATTTATTTATTTATGACTTGAGCTACAAAACTGAATCAATAACATCGATAAATCTCTTTAATGTAACTTTTCATTTATTCTTTTAATCATTTTGTAAAATTACAACCAACACATGATTATAACGTTGACTGTGATCGATTGCTTGATGGCCATTTATTAATTTATAATCTATGACCATAAAATAAATTAAAGGTCAGGAATAAACGGATAATTTTATGCATTTTATTTTAATAAAACTGTGTCAAGCAGTAAAATTTTGTATGGAAATAATAAGCATAATAATACTAAATTTTATACTAAATATTATTAATTCGAAAATTGAATAATATTTAAATTGCACTTTTATTAACATATATTTATCTTTAGCAACACATAGCTGCAGGCTGCAGTATGAAATAACCCAGAGTCGGACACATACTTGACCGTTTTTTTTAACTAAATTAACTAATCGAACGATCTCGTCTTTTCCGATACAGTTTTTATTGGAATCTTTCGAATCCCTTACGATATTGACGACTATTACAATAAAGATTATTCAAATTTCTGTCGATCCCCACCTTTCCACTGCTCTATTATTATCACCAAGAACTATTAGAGTACTGATCGAAATTACACCTTTAGTAATAGCAATAAGAACCAATAGCAGCTAGAGGCTGGTTTTAGAGCATATTATTAGAAGTATAGTGTAGGGCGGGTATTGTGTCTGATAGTGAAGCCGTGACGTCCTTGTACCTTTGTCTGAGGTCCGTTGTGTGACAGTCGAGAACAAGTCGACGCTATACTATTTATATCACACATGAAATTATAATGTTACTTTGTAAAAACTAAATGTGAAAACGTAGCATTTAATTCTGTAAAAACCAAAAGCATTCAAAAACACTACACACTATAGTTTTTTTTGTGGTTCGTATTCGTAAATCCGGATAATCCTTTAATTAAAAAAATTACAACGACAATATTTTCAAGTTTTCATGGATACAATGTCTTTCAAAATATTAGAATCAGAAATTTTTACAAAATGAAACAGGTTTTAGATCTCTGTTCTAACCTTCATTCGTTAGCCTTAAACTTTCGACCTTCGCTAGCGAGTTTGCGATTATAAATGCATAATTCAATACAGAAGCATAAAAATTGTATGTCGAGTTGCACTAAAGTTGGCTTTCAAGGCAGCTAGACTACATTGACCAGCTAACTAAACAGCCAGCACAGCTGTGGCCGTAGCTGATGTCACTTTCCTCCTCACAGAGCGTAAAACATATGTTCTGTGGTCCTCCACATACTACTGCTACATTATCTCACTTCGAAGTAGATATTTGTGTACGTCATAATTTTCAAAGGATGGCCAGCAGCATCCTCCGCTTCCCCTAAAATATTATTTTCTGCCATCACCAATCTCTTTGCCCCAATGTGGTTGATTCTTGCAATATCGTCTGAGGTTTTTAATTTGAGTTGGCCCAAATTAAGCAATAACGTGATTGTGGTTTTTACTTCTAACAAACAGAACATTAAAACTAGCTGATGCTGTGAAATAACTTGAGAAATGGTTCTTTTTTAACCGCAAAACATACAGCTTGTTTTTAATCAGCCCGCAACTAAACATACGTAACCGTATTCCACCTTTTAACTTCCTTTAGAACAAGCTCATAGCTTGCCCAAGCTTAGAGTACTTCTACTTCATATAGCTGATATGTACTAGCGTGTCCTGATGTAATAACCGCAGGTTTTACCAACAATTTTGCCGATTTTATAGCTCCCTCGTAAACAGTAACTGCTCACGAAAACTATTGATGCGTTGCCGATCGTTATCGAAAATCGAAACCGACTAGTTAGACTAAAAATATTCCCAAGTTCACTGTGGCACTTGAGGACACCGCAAATCAATTTATTCATCACCATGAAGTTAGGACAACTGATTCTTCCGCCTGTGGATATTCACCGCTGGGTGAAGAACTAATGCTCCCACTGTTTTCTTCTACATATTTTAATACAAATCTGGGGAGAAGAAATGAATATAATTTATCTTTAAAGGTTTTTATTCATAACACGAGGCGACATTCCTGGAGATAAAAACCCAGATTTCTGTTACGACACAATGAAAGGTTTAATTCCACGACAAAAAGGCTTTTTATTTTACTGTCGAAATCGAAAGTAACACAGTTGATCTAAAATACTAAACAAGAACAACACGAGAAGTTTCGCTAGAATGATCGTTATTTGCAAACCACATTTCTTCGGCTGCTAATGTTTATTAACTTCTTCTGCAGCTTCCCGGATGAAGCAATTAGTTATAATATTGAAATTGTCTTTTTTATATATACATAGTCCATGGGTGTGCTGGGATACTCATATGTTGCGATTGAGATGTTAATGGTAGGCTTAGCTTCGATTATCATATAGGTTACTTCTTGGTGCACCTTCTTTTCCTGAATAGGTAGTTAGTTACTCCTAATGACGAATACCCGAACCGATCGAGCACACCCTCGGGATATCTCAGTATGGTCTTTTGATTAGAATTA
Organism: Agrochola lota; assembly: GCA_947364205.1. Classification (NCBI taxonomy): domain Eukaryota; kingdom Metazoa; phylum Arthropoda; class Insecta; order Lepidoptera; family Noctuidae; genus Agrochola; species Agrochola lota. The sequence goes on from OX376228.1 coordinate 19,663,769, forward strand.
TATAAGAACTTTCATCGATGGTATAATCTTAGTTTACAAAGTGCCTTTATTCAAATTGAGTGGAACCGAGACTACGGGATTGACTAATACAAAATTTACATAAATACGAGTTAAATATTTCCTTGATAAAAATAAATATGACACGCTTATGATTGCTTATCGGCAGTTATTGTAATATTGTCTGTAACAAGTTTTTGTCTGATAAATTCAATGTCACTATTATTAGAATTGTGTTACTGTTCATGTCATTTGTCAGATTTAAAAATATTGTTGTTTTAATACAATAAACTGAGTACCTACATCTATTTAATATCTAGTTTTTTATGTAAAGCTATTGAGTACATGATTTTTTCTGCACTAAAGATCATGGCGCAGTATTAAGGAAGGTCCTTCCTTAATGCAATTACTTCAACACGGAATAAAGTATTTTGAAAGGATAACGAAAAACGTATTTGTAGCGGCTATATAATTATTTTGTTTAGTGCTAAGCAGAAAGCAGTTTGCTAAATGATTAAGCTCCATAATATTTTTTCCCTACCTAGATTTGTCTTGCCGACCAAAACAATGCTCATTAATGAATGCGCGACTGAGCGGAAGATGCTTGGACCGTCTGCGCATAGCATTCGCCTCGCTATGCAGTGATTCAACTGACTGGAACATTGTTAGGAGTTATTCAAGGATATAAAATTTAACTAATACCGGCGTATAAGAGAAACGGCAACATGAATGCGGCACATGTGATCTAGGTTCTCACGCAGTCTGGTGTGGACTTGGTCTTTTGCTCCGCGTTTGTTTAACGGTCTAAAGGTCCGTGGTTTTTTGACCTGAAACTGCTGCTCACAGAATTTCTACTGCTTTGCTTTCGGGATTTTTAATTTCCATGCGATTTATAACGAAAACGATAGCTTACAGTGCGGTGTGACGAGCGGCCCAAGCATGGCGGTCACTCGCAGAAGTCGCAGTCGGTCACAGACGTCGCCGCAACCACACGCGTGCTGGTTGCCCTAACTTGGCAATTATAACGATCGCGCGGATAACTTGTCGCGTTCTCTTAATGACTCAATTCTATTGTTCTCTGAGATACGTAAACATACACAAACAATCATTGTGATAAGTGCTTCTGAAGAAAACTATTTATTGCTATCAAAATAAACAGCAGTTTCGTTGATGCTAAAATAAAGAATGTTGGTCAAGGAGCGTTTAATAAAGTGGAAAACATCGCCGATAAGATAAAGCTATAATACCTCGACAATACATGTTATCGCGCGTCGTAATAGAGTGCAGTTCGAGAAGAGCACAGTGCAAAAATTGCGTCCTTCCTTTCTATTCAATCGGCAGAGGCGATGCTGCAATCTAGTCGCCTGCGCACACACAACATTTGTTGACGCATGCTGCAGATGTTAGAATTCGAAAACAGCGCGCGCCACCGTTTGTGTATTTTCTTTTCGAGTAAGTGTAACAATACCTGACGGGTAATCAGTGACGTTAATCATGGGACAGCGCTCCGAAGTGGCCACGCCTGACAATAGTGACGAGGAGAGCGGAGACGCCTTCACTGACGGAGATTTTGGTGACTCCGATGATGAGACGATCGTTGAACGCCTTGATGAAGCTAAGCCTGCTGACATACCGATCAATGAAGCTGTAAAAGATGATATTCAGAAGAGTGCGGCTACTAATGGTCACTCTAATGGTAGTGTAGATGAGCAGTCAAGAATGAATGGCCGTAAAAATAGTGAAGCTCATTCAAATGATATGGAAAACCAAAGTTTAGTATTATCGGATTTGCGCCGAGATTCACATGGCGATCAGAATCCTTCAATCGTTGGCATTCTCGGCGATCAGCAGAATCATGTACGTATGGCAAATTGTTAAGTGTTGACCTCATAACCTTCTTTGAAATTGTATTGTGCCTTGCTATATCCGAAATATTTTCCGTTTCCCAAAACGATTTGTAGGTGAGTCACGTCCATCTGCTTGTGGCTTCCCTTCCCTTTACTTACCATATGATTGTATACGTTACATAATGGAAGTAAGTAATATAAAGGTTAATTTAGTTAATGGCCCCAAACACGCCTAGTTAGGAATTATCTTATCTCACTATACATATTTCGCTACGTTCTGTGCGATTTGAAGGTCGCGGCCTAATATAAAGTTGTCTCAGGTGAATATCGTTTACTTTAGTCGACACTTTGTCAGTAATGTACTATTCAAGTATATTGAGGAAAATAGTAGAAGTTGCCACATTAAGTGTTACTTAAGGTATAATATTGTCGTGACTGTGTGATTTGTATTATTACGATACTCTAATGCTCAGGTTAGAGCTCTGTATAGTATGTTCGTAACGCCGGTGCTGCGGTGAGATGACCTCGTGCTGCTAGATTGCATCGATATGACGTTTCCGGAGAGCTTGTTAGCACTCGGCTGTAAACTCTTGGTCCTTTATGTAAGTCACCTTTTTACCTCTAAATAAATAAACTAGAATATCGAAGCAACGAATTTCAATGGGTTATTGTTTCTTTTATCTTCCTTATACTTGTGGCATGTTGTAATACATTATGTTTATTATAATGGTCAGTACACACGTGACATCAGCTATGAACACTTGTGTGATGGTGTTGTCACGCCTGGTGACCTCATAGCGCAGACAGACTCATCATGTCACCGCTGCAGCTACTATTTTGTCTGGCCACTCGTATTTTGATTCTTTATGTAAGTAACTAAGCCTCACTGAACGAGTTTTCGCTCAAGTATTAATTACACAGATCTTGTGACTGTTTGGTCAACCACAACCGTCATATTTATGTCCTTGTTGTCTTTATTATCGTATAGCTAACTGTTAACGATTCGAATGATAATAAAGGGTGTCTTCTACATGTTTTTTAAAATCTTGGATGTTTATCCGTAATGTGCTTAATATTTATCCGCGTAGGTGTTTATTTTAACTTAATGTATTGTGTCATCTCATCGACTAGTATGAATTCAACAATAGCATTACTGGGATGTTTTCATTCAACACGTATGCTTTGCTTTAGCAACATGTTGGTGATATGTGTGTTCGCTCACTGCTCGCTTCGATGTTCCAAGTCCGACGCATCCTTGAGTTATATGTTTGTATAACAATATAAATAATTAACGTTAAGCTAAGCAACAGCGACAATTTGTCACGCAGTGTTCCCCCGTTGTCTTCTAAAGTATGACATTCATTCTTCACAGTCAAATGACTCTGTTTACAATTCCTAAGACATATTCAAAATTTGTACGATAGCAGACGCCACGAATTTCTGCCCACGTATTTGTAAAGATTTCTTTTTTCTGTCATTGTTGATTCCTAACATAAAAACAAAAAGACAAAATTATGCAACAGGTGATTAGTATGAATAAGACATTTCATTTCGTTGAGCAATCAAACAATTACCGGAAATGAAAACAGTGTATCAAATGAACCACTAAATTGTCAGACAAATAATATTTAACTAGCATTATGCGACGGTTTTGTGTTAAAATCAAAAGCGAATTACAACTTGGTAATAGGCTATATGAGATAAATGAAATGGGACCATAACCGCTTTACCTTTCAATCAGTTTGAAGAGCATTAGCAATAAAAATGTCGACGGTTTGGTAAACACCTGTGACAGGACTGGCACCTGCCGCTACGCCCGGCGCCTGCACCCGAGATTATCGCCCTTTAACTGGAACACCTCTGTTTATCCTTGCTAGTGAATAACTATCATTTCTATTTACAATTAATCAATTGGTTTCTAACGGCGCAATACTAGTACATTATTCATTTATCGTCCATATCGGGGCAGCTACTTTACCGTTCAAATCCTCCAAGTCGTCACCTCCTTGAAGCGAATGCTCCTCATTTGGCGCGATAGCTTCACCAATTGAGTCGTCCACGTGTTTACAAGGACCGGCGACTGTGGGGAATGACCGTCGTATCCTTAAAGCATTGTGTTCACGGATGATGTCACCACTGCCGGCTACACAAATTGTATTTACTTTGTGCCATGTGTGAATCACATTTTTTAATGTATATTTTGTGTTGTAAATATTTGATGGCAGTCCCTATGACGTAACCCGTAACGAATCTTTACTTCGCAAAACTTCTGTAAAGATTTTAAATACCAGTTACTTCTGAATGTTTTATCGCATTTTCTCGTTATCACACTTGGGTGAGCTCATTCCGTAATCGATTCGTGCATTAACCGATTGTGATATCTTTTGTTTTTAGAGTTTTTTGTGTTTTCGTCTTGCGTCTGGCTACTTTTGGTGTATTAACATTATGTTGTACACATTTCATCACCTTCGCGTCATTTAAAAATTTTCGTCAATGAGCTACAAATTTTTGGAACAGCTGCGTTGTATCGATTATTTCGAATTATGGTAAAAATTCTGTCCTTCTCGCGTTGTCTGTACTATGCATGCCGGTTGCAAGTGATGGTCGGAATACTCAAGATAAGGCTGTAATAATAGTTGACTGCGATGCGAAGTAAGGAAGGGCAGGCAGTGTTATCGCATTGTTACACCACCGCTTCCCGTCACCCGCATTTTACTGTTACAGTTTAGACTTCACGCCCGTATGCATGAGGTCAACTGCGCATAATTTTCACATTATAACACTTTAACTATCAAAATACTTTACCCTGTACATTTTTTGCAATTTGTACTTGAAGAATTCAGTGACATTCTCAACTGACACTGCATAAACAAGGACCAATTCGTTAAGTTTGTGTTGTGTTTCTGACCATAGTTTAAAGATTATTTTATTTTGAATAACGATTCAGTAGGATTATGTATAAATTGAATCTAAACTGACAACTGCAAAGGACACAAGGACCAATAAACAAAAACTAGATGTTGGCTGCCAATAAACAACAGACTGATGTACCTAGGAACTTATAAAAGCAAAAGAACTTTCTCAAGTTCCTATACTATTTCGTCTCATAATTGCAAAAATTCAATAATTAGATCTTAGAGAGAGGAGATTAAAAAATCTGAAAATATCCCCAACAATATTATCACAATAAACAGCGAACTCTTATTTTATTTACATAAATGCATTTTAATATAAACAACTAGGTAATTAATTACTAAGGGACGAGTGTCTAGAGCAGAGATTCCCCAATCCCGTGTTCTGTGAATTATGTGATGTGCATGTGCGCCTTGGTCTGATCAGGCAGACCGTGCGAAGCAAACCCAGGCTGGGCCATGCTTTACGACCCCATCATTGTCTTACGCCATCAAAACACACTCATTTAGCGCCCCATTATTGGCTCTTACAAACCATTTACCTAATGGAGCTCTTGGCGGAGATTTGAAAGTTTCTGCCCTAACTATTTTAATTGCCATCATTTGGCAAGGCCTCTCTTAGCTATATAGCCCTAACGATTGTCGTAATTATGTCAATTTTGCGTAATACTCATTGTTTGTTTTAAAACTAGGTCATACGTAATACGTATCAAATTCAACGGCTTTGTACTAAATTGCCTACTATTTACAAATGCGATCTCATCGCTTCCAAATTAGCTACCTACATGGTGGGCGATTGTTGTTAAAACCTCGTGCAGACTGGTGCGACGCGACTGACAAAACAATTTTAAAAAAAACTTCACGATAGAACAATTACCGGTGTCGCGCCGCGATAGTCTGCACGAGGCTTACGTCAAGTCATATGAAGCTTTTTTGTTGTATTTGTAACTGTAACCTTTATTTAGACGTGATTTCTTGGCACAAATATTTCGGAGATTATACTATCTACTTGAAAAAATCTTCCTTCGCCAAATCTCCTTACCTGATTGACAGCATGACAAGCTAATCTCTACGTCGGAGTACACGATGACGTTCACCGTTTACTTCCTCACCGCGAGGTGTAATTAATGGCTTGCTTCCGACACTCTTTTAACACCTTCCTTTCATAGTAATAATGTAAGGTCATTAGCACATCGTATACAATTCATATATGTTGGAATTTTTTTGTCCATCGCAGTATCCTAGCATAAATGCGAAAGTGAGTTTGTGTGTTACCCTTTCTCGCTAATTCGGCTGAACGGATTTGATGAAATTTGGCACATGATTAGACCAGGACCTGGGTTAAGACATAGGATACTTTTTATCCCGATGTTCCCACGAGATCGACACTTATGCGGGTGAAACCGCGGGGCGCAGCTAGTAAATAATAGTACTAGTTCAGTTTTTACTTTCGATGAGAGAAATATTATATTGAACCTTTGGAGCAATGAAAGTTGTATGAACATTACAATTTTGTCTAAACTAAGCCCTTGGTCCTTCGAGACGAATGGGTTAAAGATGGAAGGACAAATTCTGTAAGTCAGTGTTTTTCAACCTTTTTCATGACGCGACCCCCATAGCACGAACATTTTTTTAGCGACCCCCTTCCCTCCACTGTTTATAATCTGTATTTTATTATAATACAAATATCAAATACGTACAACTTTTTAATGTTTTTTATAATGACGTATCGGCTAATTACATAATTAACAGACATTACACCGCCAAACGCCTCCACGGAAAAGCGATACGATGAATTTGTGGGGACAGCCGCGTATCCCACTCGCATCCTAATTAAATCCTAAATAAATTTTATGTCGTATAATTGGTGGACTTATGAGGATCATGGCCACGAGGGATTTCCCAGTGGAGTAATTACGTTTTTAAATGCAGCTATAGACGAGGCAAGTTTGGGAACCAACCTAAAAGCAAACCTATTGGAATTATCTAAAGCAACAATACAAAGTTTAAAAAATATATTTTTAAACATTTTGTTTAAAAAATATATTTTTATACTTTATTTTTTCTTTTACTGAGGCTTCGCGACCCCCTTATAGAGGCTTCGCGACCCACCAGGGGGTCGCGACCCACAGGTTGAAAATCACTGCTGTAAGTGGTGCGATAGGCTAGGCTGAGTGATTGATTGAGCCCTTGTGTTATTACTATTGTGTTTCAGATTACTTGTTTATTGTGTTATGACATCATTCGATATTTATAAATTCAACATGTTTTGTTAATCATCTCGCAAAACGGAAATTATAAATATTATATCAATAGATCTTGTCTATAAATAAAAAGAAAAGTAGGGATGTAAATATCTAAATCCAATATTCAGTAATAATTATACGTAGTTCTGAACGGACACTTTCATTCAAGGGAAATCCTCTTCACTTTATGGGCTAAATGACTGGACTTATAAAATCCTTCACTAATTAAAACGATTATAATGGCGAGCTAGTTAACTAAGGTACGACACAAAATATCTGCAAAGTCTATAGCATAAATAAACCACTTAACACCTTCAACACAGATTACATTAACCGGTGTGCGTGCTAATTGGAGACGCGTAACTTACGACCACGATGTTCCGCCCACACCACAGTTTGCGCAAGCGCAGCCTCACCGCTGGCAACGCTTTGAAATATCATATTAAATTAATTAATCAGCCGTTGAGAACTTAGTTTGTGTTTCGTTCCCTCAATGTTTGCTGCCAACTGATTTAGTTTGAATCATCGATGATCTGAATTTGTCTTATTCAGTTTGCTAGACGAGACGTTTGCCTTGGTAAAGCATCGACCAGCTAACCTTTTTTATTTTGTATTAACGAGGCAATTTTCAACTAATTAGTTCAGCAGAACCGGTAGTGGGCACATTTGAGGTATGGTATGAAGTACGGGACAACTTATTGCACCAGCTAATTCTCCGTGTGTGTCATTGTCAACCGAACAATTTGGCTAATCCCTCGATTCCTTGGTCGACCTTCGTATCTAAACTCTCATGCACTTAAGATTTCAAGTAATGTTCCTTACAAACCAGCTATGATATCTTAACTTGTTGTGTGTTCCTTCCAGGCGGAGCAAAGGTTAGCAGCGCGGCGAGCGGCGCGGGCTGAAGCGCGAGACATACGCATGCGCGAGCTGGAGAGACAGCAGCGCGAACAGGAGGACCATGCGGACAAGGCGTACGATATGTATTCCGGAAAGACACCAGGTAGGTCCTACAGTAATCACCACGTTAGCAGCAAATACGCACGTGAGCTGGAGAGGCACCAGCGCGAATAGGAGGACCATGCGGACAAGGCGTACAATATGTTTGCAAGACACCAGGTATACTATAGGCTCAGCTGTACAACCACTAAAATGTTTTAAACTATTCTCATGCTGTAACTTGCAGATGCCCAAATAACAAATAGGTACAGTGCCACAAGGATCTTTTGGCGCTTGAATGATTTTGACAGGGGTAAACATAAGTGAAATACTTGTTCTTAAAACTATAGCAAAAACTTTTCATTGTTCAATTAAAATTTGAACAGACTGGCTGACTTACTAGCAGCAAATTCCATCTACAAAGCTGTTGACACAATTGACACCTAAGAATTTGTCAGTTCCGTATCTTTTTGTTTAATATTTACTAATTTACCCGATTTTCTACAATTTTCTGCTCTTCCTGTTAGTAAAAAATTGCACTACACCCGCATTGTGCATTATGAACTTCAAGATATAAGTCTGAACTCTACGATGATCTGTTTCTGTTTGCAGAGGCGGTGGGTCGTCGCGGCGCTACGAGACTGACGGCGCTCAGCCCGGCCGTGCACTCACCGAGACGAAGCTCTGAAGACTCCGTCGATGATGGCTTCAGCATCAAGGACCTTAGGGTACGTATATATATATATAAAAATCAATTGCTGTTCGTTTGTCTCGCTAAAACTCGAGAACGGCTGGGCCGATTTAGCTGATTTTGGTTTTGAAATGTTTGTCATAGTCCAGGGAAGGTTTAAACGGTGAGAAAATTAGGGTAGGTAGGGTAGGTAGGGTTTAGTGCTACCCGTGCGAAGTCGGGGCGGGTAAAGCTAGTCATTAATAGATGTGTTTCACTATGTTATTGTGGGTAGGTTCGGCTGAAGAAGTCCACGGTTTTCGCCACCTTTATTGACGTTCTTCGCGGGTCTGACATTTCACTTGCAAGGCGATTATTGGTCTGCAAACTTACGATAGTAAAATCAGAATATTTACCGCAAGTAAGCTTAAATGTTTTAAGCATTATGAATTTTAAAAGACTGAACTGGCTTTCTTGATTCTTGGAAAATCAATGACGAAGTTTTAGCAATTTATTATCTTCAAGCAGTGCGCCCGATGATATTTACTTCTATACAAACTGTTATCCCCTATAGAGAATGATTTTTCAGAAATCCTTCCTTATTTATTACTTATTTATATAAGGTCCCATTAAAATAGATGGACAAATTTTAACACAGCATTCAGTACGTCTAACCAACGATATCCAAGCAAAAAAAAACACGGATTAAAGTGATTTTAATTTGACCTAAAATAATAATGGGATTGGGTAACCAACATTTTTAGTGTATTTTTGTTAGCTGATATATTTTTCTTGTAAGTATCTAATGCATTTTTTTATTACTTATTTTGGCGGTCTGAATGATTTCTAAAAGTTTGTCCATCTACATATTTTAATGGGACCTTATAATTACACCAGAAAATACATAGCAAATAATAAATGTAACACTACAAAACATACAATGGGCGTAAAAATACAGTAGGCTGTGCGTTGTCTGTCAGTGAATTTAAGATTTTTTATTAAGTAGATTGGACTAATAAGGTTCCTGGTGTTTCCAGCATGAGTTGAAGGAGGTGGAGGAGAAGTTCCGCAAGGCGATGATCTTGAACGCGCAGCTGGACAACGACAAGGCGGCGCTCGGCTACCAGCTGGAGCTGCTCAAGGACAGGATAGAGGAGCTGCACGAGGAGTATGCGCAGCTGCAGGTAAATAACCATTGATTATGGAGTGACAGATTATTCCATATGGTGGTCCACATGGGCTACAAATGAGGCTGAGAATCTGCACTTTAAGAAGACGTAGCAATTTTTCAAAAACATTTTTTTTACTTCCAGACATAGACAATTCGAAAACAACTTTATGTAGATTGTCAAGGATTTCCGCAAAGTAACTTTTTAACAGATTGCTACTGAAATGCTGTCTTCACTTATACGTTTACGTTTTCTAAGTGTTTTTTTTTTTCATTTGGTGTCACCAAAATTATAGTCTGACGTAAACAAGAGTCCTCTACAATGTTGTTTTTGTTTTATGGCGGTAGCTTACGATAAATTCATTAATAACAAATCAACTCTCATTTCCAGCGCGAACACAGAGAAAAGTGCTCATCATTCGAGCGTCTAAAGCGAGAACACGAATCCGTAACTCGCGAGCTGAGCGCGGCACGAGACGCGGTGCGAGCGCGAGACGCAGCGGCTGCGGGCGCCGGTTTCGCCTTCGTCGACGCGGCGGCGCTGGACGCGGCCGCGCGGGACACTGCGGGCGCCGCGGTCGGCGCCGTGCCCGCGCTGGCGCTGGTCACGCACCAGGCGCACCAGCTGCTCAATGATGCTGGGGAGGGCACGCTTGGTACGTAACACTACACTCTAGACGCGGCCGCGCGGGACACTGCGGGCGCCGCGGTCGGCGCCGTGCCCGCGCTGGCGCTGGTCACGCACCAGGCGCACCAGCTGCTCAATGATGCTGGGGAGGGCACGCTTGGTACGTAACACTACACTCTAGACGCGGCCGCGCGGGACACTGCGGGCGCCGCGGTCGGCGCCGTGCCCGCGCTGGCGCTGGTCACGCACCAGGCGCACCAGCTGCTCAATGATGCTGGGGAGGGCACGCTTGGTACGTAACACTACACTCTAGACGCGGCCGCGCGGGACACTGCGGGCGCCGCGGTCGGCGCCGTGCCCGCGCTGGCGCTGGTCACGCACCAGGCGCACCAGCTGCTCAATGATGCTGGGGAGGGCACGCTTGGTACGTAACACTACACTCTAGACGCGGCCGCGCGGGACACTGCGGGCGCCGCGGTCGGCGCCGTGCCCGCGCTGGCGCTGGTCACGCACCAGGCGCACCAGCTGCTCAATGATGCTGGGGAGGGCACGCTTGGTACGTAACACTACACTCTAGACGCGGCCGCGCGGGACACTGCGGGCGCCGCGGTCGGCGCCGTGCCCGCGCTGGCGCTGGTCACGCACCAGGCGCACCAGCTGCTCAATGATGCTGGGGAGGGCACGCTTGGTACGTAACACTACACTCTAGACGCGGCCGCGCGGGACACTGCGGGCGCCGCGGTCGGCGCCGTGCCCGCGCTGGCGCTGGTCACGCACCAGGCGCACCAGCTGCTCAATGATGCTGGGGAGGGCACGCTTGGTACGTAACACTACACTCTAGACGCGGCCGCGCGGGACACTGCGGGCGCCGCGGTCGGCGCCGTGCCCGCGCTGGCGCTGGTCACGCACCAGGCGCACCAGCTGCTCAATGATGCTGGGGAGGGCACGCTTGGTACGTAACACTACACTCTAGACGCGGCCGCGCGGGACACTGCGGGCGCCGCGGTCGGCGCCGTGCCCGCGCTGGCGCTGGTCACGCACCAGGCGCACCAGCTGCTCAATGATGCTGGGGAGGGCACGCTTGGTACGTAACACTACACTCTAGACGCGGCCGCGCGGGACACTGCGGGCGCCGCGGTCGGCGCCGTGCCCGCGCTGGCGCTGGTCACGCACCAGGCGCACCAGCTGCTCAATGATGCTGGGGAGGGCACGCTTGGTACGTAACACTACACTCTAGACGCGGCCGCGCGGGACACTGCGGGCGCCGCGGTCGGCGCCGTGCCCGCGCTGGCGCTGGTCACGCACCAGGCGCACCAGCTGCTCAATGATGCTGGGGAGGGCACGCTTGGTACGTAACACTACACTCTAGACGCGGCCGCGCGGGACACTGCGGGCGCCGCGGTCGGCGCCGTGCCCGCGCTGGCGCTGGTCACGCACCAGGCGCACCAGCTGCTCAATGATGCTGGGGAGGGCACGCTTGGTACGTAACACTACACTCTAGACGCGGCCGCGCGGGACACTGCGGGCGCCGCGGTCGCCGCCGTGCCCGCGCTGGCGCTGGTCACGCACCAGGCGCACCAGCTGCTCAATGATGCTGGGGAGGGCACGCTTGGTATGTAACACTACACTATAGAAATAGTACATTAACTCGCGCCTTTTTCCCATCGGAGTAGGCAGAAACTACAGAACGCCACCTGCTACGATCTTTACATACTCATTTTGCTTCGTGTACGTTCATACATCTGGTCATACACGCACGCCGGTTGCGAGTACTACGTACCTAACCTTTCTGAAGAACATAATTAATTACAAATTTATCACCAATAAGATTCTAGAAATCCTTATCCATTATTCATCGCAAAACATAATGATAAACAGTGTGGTGGCGTTTGTAAACGCCACATGTGAACTACGCATCACACTGACGCCTCGCAAAGTCCTACATTGCGCAAGCAGAGTTTACCGCGCGACGAGTATATTTATAACGTCCTGACATCAACCGTCGGGCAGTTGCCCACCAAACACAACAGCCGCCTGGTCGGAGGATCCTCCCTTTTGTATGAAGGATAAGCGTCTCGCATCGTGTGACTCTATTCTCGCGCTCATGAAATGCAACAACTGTATGATTAAAATAAAGCAGTTTATGGCCCAGATCAACTTCTTGCCGAATAACACCCGAAAAAAATAAACAGAGTAATTGACTTCCAAGAATCTACGCAATAAACACAAACAGCTACTTCAAACCACTTAAAAATTATTGACGAAAACAATCCATCGTTACAGACGTGCGGTTGCAAAAGCTTTTAACCTCGAAGCAGGCGCTGGAGTCGGAAGTGCGCAAGCTGAAGCTTCAGCTGAATGAAGAGCGCGCCGCCCGACAGAACGGAGTCACCAACCATCACGACCAAGAGTACGAGAATGAACGTGAGTATACTAACACTTAAACTTCTGCGCATCACGAGAACGATGACTCCGTGATCAGCTGTTTTTATTGCTTTTAGCGCAAGTTCACACGGGCAATTTTTTCGCGTACTGGATTTTTTACTCTCGGTGTTGAGAATCCAACAGAGGGCACCCAACGCCTCAAAAAAATACATTGTTGGATTTTCAACTCTCGGCGCTAAGCAGTGCTTTGAAAATCCAGTGCCCCATAAAAAATCTGGGAGTACGAGGGCTTATATGTGATCTACTATACATTGTAACAACGAATCAATGTTCACGCCTCTCCCTTAAGACCTAAGCCAAATATTTTATGATATAAGGATTGGTCACGACTTAAAGAGGTAGGTCATAAAGAATAAAGAATCTCAACTAATTGAAAAGTTATGCAAGAACGTGGAATTTGTCGAGCCTCACGTGATAAATGAACGATCTCTTGGGGTCTTGGGGGGGTGGGGGGGGGGGGTGACATCTGAAAAATATCGCCAACGAATTAAAAAAGACGTTGTGTAAATTATAATGAGAAAGTGAAAGGACCACGAGCAGCACTAGGCATCATGAAAGATGCTGAACTAACTGATGCTTTAGCTCCTGGGGGCCTAAAACGGTCACTTTAGCAATTCTGCTAAAAACAATTCATTTCCTCCAACATGGCAATATTTACACCGCGTTTTAGGCTCCCTGTTCTCTTGTAACTGTATAAACTATAATGGAAAAGTTTATAAATATCAATCAGTCTGCCTAGCCTTTTCCCAACTATGTTAGGATTGGCTCGCAGTCTTACGGATGTAGCTGAATACCAGTATTTTACATGGAGCGACTGTTTATTTGACCTCCACAACCCAGTTACTGGGTAACACGATACCCCTTGGACCTCAGATTTTTGGGTTTCTGACTATCCGTAATGACTGTCAGGGATCTACCTACGAATGAAAGAAGAAAAAAGAAAGAGGCAAGGAGGGGTCTCGATATGAAAAGAAAAGCTTATAAATATACATATATAAAATAAAAAATTGCTCTTTATTTCGTGCAAAATGGGGAGGCATTTAACGATAGAGGAATAGCTCATACCGTACCAAAAATATCAGTAACGTGGTAACGAGGCGGACTGCTCAGAGTGCTTCGAACATATTTTTGAGTTCTACCAATATCATTTTAGTCAACGAAAGCATCAATCTTTCTCAGTGGAAACAGTCCGCAAGGCGGTGTCCGACGCGAAGGGCCGCGCGGCGCGGGCCGAGGCCGAGGCGGCGCTGCAGGCCGCGCACGTGGCGCGCCTGGAGGCGCAGCTGGCGCGGCTGCGGGCGCGCCAGGACCATCAGGACGGGCACGAGGAGCAGCTCAAGCAGGAGCGACGGAAACTGCAGAGAGAGGTAACCCCTACTACCATACTTATCGAAACCTAGCCTAACAGCTTTTGAATTTGAGATCAATTTGGCTGCACTCGTTAAAACCTACATCACATTTTAGCCAAGTTGTCAGGAACAAAGCCCACATAGAACGTAGCACACAAATGTTTCTACCTAAATCAACTTCAAATAGATTACAATCTAGCCATGCTTATGGACCTATCTACGCGACGAGGTACAAGTTAAGACATGCTATTTTAAGATATACATGACATGATTTAATTTTCAGGAAGTCGTTGACTTCTGGGCCGTTATCAATAATGGCGACAGTTAACGGTACAGTCGCGCATACTTTACTCACGGAGTGTGCTACCCTAAACATGCAACCGATACCTACGTAATGCTCTGCGCAATAATACTGTAATAATATGTACCCCACACTCCTGTGTGCTCAATGTCAATCAAATGCTAAATGTTTACTAAATAATATGTAAATATAACGTTTGAACCCTTCTGCATGTTATATTATGTAAAATAAAACTTCCATTTATTTGTAAAAGCGTTGTAAAAATACAATAAATTAAACGCTCTATAACTCAATATTGCTATACCATTTACATGTAAATATCGAGTTTTACGAATAAATCTGTACATAACCAATTCCTTGGGCGCGATTTGCGACCTTATAGCAATAAAGTAAGAGTGATAATTGAATTGCAGGCTCGGGAAGCACTCAATCGGGTTGAAGAGTTGGAAACTGAGAACAGCCACCTCACGAAACGACTCGACAAACTCAAGAACGCGAAGTCAGCACTCCTGAAGGACCTGTGACAGAGATAACGAAGCAACTTATGTAACGATGAAATGATACGAGGAATTACTGCGCAAACGCAGGGAACGTAGACACAGCCTGTGTATGAGGTATGAGAACTACCTGTATGTACTGACTGAAAAAAAACCGAGAAAAAAATACATTAACATCCTTGTAAATGTTAGTTACCTTACATTTACAAAATGTTTCATAGGGTTTTCATGAGGGAGTCAGAATAACATTAAAGTATTCAGTGGTTAATATAATAATCTAACATTCTCAACATAATAATTTGATTTTCTTATTAATTCTAATAACTTGACAATTTATCATTTCGACCTGCATTATGTTGAACATAAAATAAATATTATCTTTTATTTGATATTAAAAAGTGGGATGCACGCAATAAATTTTCACGCGAACTTTTCTGTAGTCTGCAGATGCCTCAAAAATTATTGCGTATGTGATTTAAATAATTGTATAGGCGAACTGGTAAGTACGTGTGGCGTATATGTTATGACTGGGTGTAAAGTAGACTTATTCATGAAGTTTTACATATAACAAAGTATATATAAATATCCAATAATTTTTCATATTATGAGCCCATCTAATACTTGGTGAATTAGTACTATACAGTGCAGGCATTTCCACTTGGGATGTAATAAGTAATTCGGATGAAAGCTCGGCGACGGCGACGCTTTCATCGTCTGTAAGATATTATTGTTCAGTTGGCTCAGACGTGACAACTAGGTAAACTGCGTACTAGATATATACATTTTGGATAGTTATTAGAGAATACGTAGAAAAATGAGTCAGACTGAATGCAATACTGTCCCGTCTGAACCAACGCTTATGGTTACCGACAACATTTTTGCATAATTAAAATGCTTGGGACACACTATCAATGAACTATCATAGCACGTCACGGTCAAGCAAAAATGTTGTAGGATAGCCTCTATTATGCACATAATATGGTTGTATAATGTTTAACCGTTAAATAACTATTGTAAATCGCTTATAAAATTGAATATTCCCTGTAAAATATGAGAATAATGTGTATAATTAATGTTTTGTTTAATTTTAATGAATAATTATTTATTTTAACTATGTTCGTATTTTCTGTATAGGTATTATAATGTAAGAGTTTTATTTAGCTTGCCGAATTCATTCGCTTTGTTACTAATAATAAATTGGAGTGATCTATTTGTTACTTGCCATTGGTATCACAAATTCAAATAGTTAAGTTTTGACGCAACTCTGTATTGCTTCACACTTTGTCGTTCATGCGAGATTTTAATTATTTATAATGCTTTTATCTGTAATATAATTGCTCAAAATTGTATCCCATGAGTATGTGATAGTCTATTGAGAGGGTAAAACGTCCAATAGGATTAAGGACTCGAAGACGGGAGTTTTCGTGGGAACTGACCATTGTATTTTTTATATTTCGAGATTTTTTATTCACGATTCTACAAAGTTACCATGCTGTTTAACTGATATCATTGTAAATTATTTTTATCTTGTTATTGTGGCATTCTTTAATTACAATATTGTGAACATTTCGATTAGATCTCGAACTATGTAGTTGAGTGTAGAAGGAGAAAAACTGAATAAAACGTAGTAGTATCTAAAGATGTACAGGAGATTATCGAACTGGTCGCTTATGTATAAATATAGTTGTTAGTGATGCTCACTTTAACGTACAGTGCCATGGCGCACCAAAATGTATTAGTAATACAATAATATGTGTATTGTAGTTACGAGTAGTAATGAATTGGAAATGCGGGTAGCGGTAGAGACGCGCGCTTGTCAGATGGTTATGTGTACTGCGTATGCGCGTTACATGTATGTATATCTGTAGATTCTTTAACTCTTACGGCGTCAAATTACAACTTAATAGTCAATTTTGTTTTGTTTAAACACGCAGGGGTTTGCACACACTGCATGAGGAAAATATTGTTCAAATTGGTGTCAATATAGATTAGTTGACTGTGACCAGATAAGAACCACCCACCACCGACTTATCGCTCTGGTTACAGTCAGCCGGCAATTTGTATCAAAACTGATATTAAGCCAAAACTCTGCGTGTTTGCTCGCCATCATTTTCAGTTATTATCATTACGTCGCGCATTTCGATGGACCTTAGGCCTGTATGTAGACAGTATTGTAGTATGTAATATGAGGATAGTGTACCGTCCACATACAGGCTTGAGCTGATGTGTGACGGCCAGACAGTCAGTGTTTCTTCGGCCTGCGTAGTAAAGATCAATGTTAGTATAATTTGTAAGTAGGTACGTAATCTTTTTAAGTACGATGTATGTATTTTGGTGCTGCATTACTAATTTATTTGTTTTCAATTTAACTATGAATGACCAACTGTCTTTTTATATGAAGCGAAAACAGACTTAATATTGTATAAATTTGAATATTTTGAATAAATTTCGCTCTGAATGTGTTGTTTTATTTTGATCTCTCGTTTCCTGACCAGTGGCGGCGCTAGACCGACATCAGCTTTTGCGAGGCCCCTTTCATATCCCTGTCGAAACAAAAACGTTAAATAGAATGTGCTGGATTATACACTTTGCTAATCAAATGATGATACATAAACAAACACAAATTAAAATAGAGGAAATTTTCGGAGCCTCACTGATTTTTTCAGATAATGTCATAGCTAACACCAGCCGCTAATTCTTATGCAGAAAGTAGAAAGCAAGAGCGAGCGAAACGAGCTCGAAAATTTTAAGCACGTCGCGCAGTTTCAGGTGGTTAAAATTTGGACGGACCATTCTTACAGATACAGGAGATATTTGTTAATATAATATACAGAAAAGTTTGAGAATTAGGAGAATGTATCCAATTAAAAGCTTTGCACCCCGGTTCGGAAAGGTACCTAAGGTTTTCTTTTGACCATACATACCGAATTAGGGTCGAGTCACACCGGAATGGCAGCGGCTGCCAGCGGCCTCCGGCGTCGCCGCTGGTGGCCTCGCGCGACCTCCAGATCCCACGCGCCTAGTCTCCTCTTGACTAGTTTAGTTTCTACATTAAATACGCGCGCGCGACCGCGAGCGGCCTCGCGTCACCGCTGGCAGGCGCAGGCACAACCACCGACAAGATGCGCATGGCGCGCGGCCGCTCACGTCACCGCGGGCAGCCTCGCGACCTTTTCAAGCGATACTGGTCTTTTAAGTATGTAGATAAAGTTTAAAATTATTTCACACTGAAAGTGCTCGCTGCGTCGCTGCCGGCCGCTGCCATTCCGGTGTGACCCGACGCTTACAAAATATTTTGCAAGAACCACCTCTTGTCGACAATTCCTTCTGTGTTCCTTCCACACACATACACAATAAATAAACCAATTGTTATTTAGCCAAGGAGGGTTGAAGAAGTTCTAGAGGGTTTGGGAGTGAATATAAGCACGAATATATGACGATAATATATACTCACTTACCTAACGAAGAACATTGTCGTTGATGAAATTGATGATTGACAGCTCTATAGTCGCAATGACTCAGCGATTTATTTCTGCGCTAAGGTTTTTAAGTTCGATTCCCTATTTCACCACGTCTGATTTTAATAAATTATAAGAATAGCAATTATACAGACGAAAGAACCACACAACCGCTCGGTCAAAATTTTAGACCGAGCAGTTGAACGGTTCTTTAGACTCTAGAAGCATAAATTGCTCAAAAGTTCCCTGGTGTAGGTTAAGAGGGTTTATCCTAAAAGTTGGCAACGTCGCAAATAACTGTCAAATATTTACCTGTTTTGATTCATATAGCAATAATACTGAATAGAAATAAGAAATGTGGCTAACTAGAGAACTAGAATATTAATAATGAATTGCAATTATAACATTGAATTTGATGTTGTACCCATTTTAGGTGTAAAAAAAACCGGCCAAGTGCGTGTCGTACCACGCACAGTGAAGGGTTCCGTAGTTGGGATGAATTTATCCCAAGACCAAACTTAACACTGTAGTTGAAAAACGTGTTCTCCCATACGGAATGTATAGGAGATCATGTTTTTCAAACTGCAAATTTAAGTTGGTTGATTATTTCTCGTTAACCTGTACAGCCTACTTAGCTCTCGTAGTTTTCCTTTTAATTTCATTATATACAACGTGTAACGGAAAGGGTATATACATACCAAGGGCACGGCTTCTTTGGATGATATCAAACGATATTGGAAGGGTTTTTTAATCCTATCTCTATATGTTCGGAAGTTATGAGAATTTTTAATACATAGATACCAGAAACCGAACTTTTCAAATTGAAATAAACACATCACTAGCACTAAGTCAGCTGATTGGTGTCAACGAACTATTTGTAAGTAAAAATAAACATCTTACTCCTGGTATTTCTGAATAAAAGGTTCCGCATGTTTATTTTTTGTTTGCAAATATTATTACTGACTTTTCTAAAACTTTGATTATGTTTGTGCTGTTAGCTACAATACAATTAATTGGTAGGTACTAGGTATCAAAATTTAACGAAATAATATTTAGATACATTACACACTTGTTGGTTTTTTACGTAGTTGTCCTTTTGTAGAAGATTACTTTGAAGATAATTATTATCTACATAGTAATCTTCCACCATAGCATCGTACCTACAACACAGTAAATACCTAATTCAAAAACATTATTCCTGTAAATTTGCTTACGTTATTCCTAATCTTTTATTTTGCTGGCCATAAGGATGAAAGATGTTTTGCTTTTAATCGATTTTTTATTCGATTCACAGATCGAATCCTGTGCTCTTGAATCTTCTAAAAATTCGTTCAAAAATCGTAAACTTAAAAATTTTAAACAACATTTAACACACCTTTATTTTGTGACCTATTTACAGTTGCCAGTCAGGTAGGTACGTCTAAACTTTTAATAAATAATAATTGATAACTTTTCCGGCGTAATTCAATGATTTTCATTCACATGGTACAGATGTAGTAGGTTAAATTCACAATGACTAATACAGATTAGGACGCTGCTATGTCATTCGAAATGATAACTTCTATCAAACCGTCAAATGTTTCATTCTTCGCTTAGTGCTAACATAAACAGACAAGTTAAAAAGTGTCGGCATATGTATGTAAGTAATTGATCTTGTTTGAAACAGATAAACCTACATATTCGCTGTATAAGATTGTCAGCACAATACTTTGGGCAAATATGAACTTGAACTATTATGAGCCCATACCATAATATTTTTTACACATACGATCCAGGAGATTCGATTCACCTTACCATAAAATCGATTTGCTTGAAGATCGCATTATAACAAATTGTTTCACAAAATCGTCAGCTCGTACCATTGCATTAATCATAAAAATCGAATCCTTACACACGTGCATCCAACCAGGAATTAATTGCTTAAATAAACATTACTATTTGCCATTAAAACTTAGAACAGAAAAAGGATTTAGTAACAATTTATGTCCCAACTGAACCCAAAACATCATTTCAATTCATTTCTTCGCAACTTATTCCTCTCCTAGTACAAATAAAATCACAATGGGTTCCGTTCATAATTGTTAAAATAAGGTTATTTTTTTAAAATCAATATGACGAAAACTATTAACAACAAGTTAATAGTTTTTTTTTATTACAAAATAATAGCACGGGGGCATAATTTTTTTCTGTAGGACTAACCGAAAGAATTATCGGAAGTTCACGGTCTGTCGGTGCTGTTAGAGTGGTACATGGGTTCTATTGGTTTTGATTGAGCACGTTTACACGTCTTTATAATTCAAATGAAGTCAATAAATAATCTCGCAAAACTGCATCTAACTGTAGAGATAAATTAATAAAAGTACTAGGATCGCATGAGTAACAGGAATTGTTATTGCCGAATTGAAAATCGTTTGCTCACAGATCCCTGATTACGTCGTTACACACACAATGTAAGCATTATAATGTGTGTAAACCTATTGGGTTAGGGTCTTAGGGTACGTGAACCGAATGCAGTCCGTGTAGTTTCAATTACTCCTGGTAAATACAACTTCTAATTCAGACTTCTAACGAGATAACGCGGCTCCATAATTTTTAATGGATTGAAATGATATGAATGATTTTCCGGAGTTGTGGGAATTTCCGGGGTTGCAGGAATGATCTAACGAAATAATGCGGCCCCAGAATGCAAGGGCAACTGAAGGAACACGGTGGTTTTAGTCAGTAAGAGTCTCTTCCTTCCGCCCCACCTAGGGCGAGAGCCGAGTCATTGACGATTTTCCTACCCTCAAAAAAATAAATGATTTTTCAATTTTAAATTTGAATTACGTAATTAGTCTGCTCTGATGTGTTAGATTCACTTAAAAGTTTAACGGAGTTTAGTTGAAATTATTATTAGGATGTAAAATAATCTTGAATTCTTGAACAATATTTTTTAATAGTAGTGGACACAAATAGGACAGCTACCCTATAGGTAGGTACCTAAATTTAAAGAAAGAATATTTAAGTACCAGAATAGCAGGGAATAGAAGTTTTTATTTAGCATTGTTGTTATTGCTTAGCTCGTAGCTCGTCAGTCGACCGACGTCTGTCTGTTCCGCGTCTCCGTTTAGTGCACTTGTTTCTATCCCTGTGATACGCGCATCAGATATTTGACTTTTTTTGTTGTGTTTGCAAAATGTCGTTAAGTAATAGCGAATATTACGAAATGATGATGTGTGTCGGAGCAGAACATGGTAATTTGCGAGCTGCCCAAGAACTGTACCGTCGCCGTTTTATTGAAGGTAGACCAGATGCTGAGCGTCGACAGCTGCCTTCGTCGGAATGTTTTAGTCGGATGGTACATCGTCTGTACCAAACTGGGTCATTCCACGCACCTGCTTCAGAGGGTCGCCCGAGTACTACCGATCCAGCATTTGAAGAGGCCGTATTGGAGCATTTTGAACTCAATCCACGCACTAGCACCTAGCACACGTCGAGCTGCATCAGCGCTGGGTGCCTCTAACCATATGCAGGTATGGCGAGTGCTGAGCAATGACGGTCAGCACCCATACCACTTCCGTCGCACCCAGGAGCTGATACCGGCAGATTTTTTGCCTCGCGTGGTCTTTTGCGAGTGGTACTAAAACCAGTTAGAAGCTTCGCCAGATTTGGGTTCAAAAGTGCTATGGATTAGACGATGGAGTGGATCCTCATAGAGCTACCAGTGTTAAGTTATGTGAATCTTGTGATGGGGAATAATTTAATTTTTCAACACGACGGTCCACCGGCACACTTTGCTCGAGATGTGCGCCATTATTTAGATGCGCGCTTTCCTCAGTGGGTTGGGCGTGGTAGTAGAAGCGTGGCTTGGCCTCAGCGATCCCCAGACCTAACCCCGTTAGACTTTTTTTTGGGTACATTAAAAATGTAGTGTACGCAGTGCAATGTGATACAATACAATGGACCTTATGAAAGTGCGGATTGAGGCCGCTTTTAGGACAATAACACCAGACATGCTACGCAATGTTCAGGTGTCCATGAACAAGCGAGCGGCCTTGAGCATACAATACCAAGGTAACACATCGAACTCCATCTTTACAAATGTAAGTCAATTTACTCAAATAAGCAAAGCTTTAATTATGATTTTACTGTTTACTCGGTAATAAGTAATTAATAATAAGAGATGAAACTAGTTAACCTACCTAAACTTTGTTTCGATTTTTTACGTAAGTTATCTCAGTTTTTACGTGCAATTTCTGGCTTGATATTAACGAGTAAAGCCCCGTACAGTGTGGCGCGACGCGACACCGGTCATTGTTATACATGAATGAGAATTCTTAGAAATTGTTTTGTTAGACAAGCGTCCGGCTGTCGCGTCGCGCCAGTCTTCACGAAGCTTCAACTGCAAATCAATAATTACGCATTAACTTTTACATCACGGTAAAGTAGGTATGGTTTATTGCGCGCGCGCGCCATCGTTTTGGCGGCGCAGCGGCGGCATATTTTATTTCGTCAGTTCGCGCCGACAAAGAACGCCGCCTGCGGTAGGCTACTACGGTACTAGGCGCGCAGAATTACGGAAGAGATTTTTCGTTATATTGGTAAAGTAACGTGGAAAGTTATTGACCTACGTAGTGCGGTGACACGTTTGTTATGATTTGAATTTAAGAAACATATGAAACCGAAAATTTGGTATCAATTCTTAGGGTATTTTATTTTGAGCTGAAACTATGTATAGTGATTCTATACCAGCTGTTATCTTTAGTGCTTCAGGATAGCAATAGGGTTTCTGTTACACCCTGTATACTACTGCTGTGAATTTTTTCACAAGTTCAAGTACAACCATTTCCTAGAATGGGGGGGACACTTGACTCTAACAAAAAAAATCTGTTAAAAGCTTAATATTTCGCAAACGGATCCCTGAATCCAAAAATGGTTTGGCCAAACTCACAATATTTTTAAAAGACCTTTCTAACGATACCCCACAAAATGGGGTAGATGAGGAAAAAAAAACATCCCCACTTTACGTGTAGGGGAGATACCCTAAAAAAAATGTTTTTCTTGATTTTATTTTACCATTGTCGGCATGATTAATATGTATATGTACATATGCCAAATTACAGCTTTCTAGTACTAACCGTCTCTGAGCTAAGCCGCGGACAGGCAGACGGACAGACAGACAGACAGACAGACGGACATGGCGAAACTATAAGGGTTCCTTATTTACTACGGAACCCTAAAACCGCATTTGGAAAGTTTCCAAATAGTTTTTTTACATCTAAAACTAAACATTCGGTGTTATGATATTAATTATTGCATTTCATAATCAATATTCTAGTTCGCTAGTTAGCCACATTTTTTATTTCCACACAGTAATATTGCAAAATTAATCAAAACAGTGAAATATTTGACATCTATTTGCGACGTTGCCTACCTTCAGAATAAACGCTCATATATAGGGTAAGAAAGTTCGAAAAGAAAGAAGTGCATATCTAAGTAAAATGTAACTAACGCTGGTAACATTGGACTTAGTACATCCTTAGTACATGTATTTTTAAATAAAAGCACAACAATAATGGTTTGGGTTTTTTTTGTTTTTTTATATTATAAGTCCAACGTTACTATCCACAGTTACATTTTCTTAGATATACATTTCTTTCTTTTCCAAACAAATAAAAAATGCGAGCATACCTACCTACACAACTTCTAAGGTGAAAACCCTAATGGGGCAGAATCCACAAGATTCTAGACTAGTGGAACCTGCCCCACCAAGTCGAACTAGTGGGGCAGATTCCACTGCAAAATTTTAGGCATTCCACTTTGCCCCACCAGTGGGGCGGCTTGGTACAGTGGAATGATTCAATAATTGAACGTGCTTTTTGTCATGCGATTATTGCTCTTGAACGTTCCAGAATCTTGCACCGTGTAAATTGAGCTTAAAACACCTGAGAAGTTGCCGATGGGAAATCCCACCAGGCACTCGGCTTCACTCGGCTTGTAATAGTTATAATAATCATAGTTTGTTTTCAAATACGTGTAGTCGCATTAAAATGTCCTCTAATGCATAAACATGATAGATTCTCAATAGGTAAGTATTCCTATTCTCTGACATGTCTTTCACATACCTACAGAGTACATTCTAATATTATAATATATGTAGGTACCTAACAATCTCGTATAAGTAGGTAAGTATAAACACAGACCTCCCATGTAGATCATGTCTGGCATGTGAGCTTCACTGGCATGGTCACCATCAGAGATTTTAATTTTGATAAAATAGTTGAAATTTGTCGCCAAATATCAGAATTTGTCGGTCACCGGTTCAAAAGTTATAAGGGTTTATAAGTGGCCGATCTGGGGAGCATCTCCCCAGCTTGGCCCAATTGAATCTCACTAGCTAGGGCACCTAGCGAAGATCTGTTTTCTCCCAAATTTTGTCGCTAATTATTCGCAAATTTTCGCCAAGTCACAGATTTAGTCGGGTCTTAGTTTAGAAGATATAAGAAGTTCAGTTTTTAGGTATACTCCAAGAGCTAGATCGAAGGTTTTCGTAACCTGTTCGATCTAGCTCTTCGCTAGATGCCCTAACCCTTGTAACTTTTGAACCAGTGACCAACAAATTCTGATATTTGGCGACAAATTTTGACTATGTTATTAAAATTTCGACTAAATAGCGACTATTTTTTGTGTTATCAAAATTTAAATCCCTTATGGTGGCCATGCCAATGTCATGTAGATCATACACATTTGTAACTAAGTTTAATTAACAAACTTGTATCGATCTTTTGCTGAACCTGGTGAAAGCTACACAATCACACAAAGCATCTATTGTCACGGGTGCAGTGGTACTTATATTATATCGATTGATATTTAATACGCTGAACGACCCTGAATCCACCGCTCGCCTCCCATCGATCGCTGCATATCCAACTTAAAAATTATGATACCTAACCTACTAGTTATTGATCCGCCGTAAACAAGTTTCCTGCTAAAGTAAGTTTAAGTTGGGCATTAGAATAATGTATGATAGTCGATATAACCTCGCGACATACCTACATACAAATAGATACCTTTTTCCATGGTCAAAAAGGTAGTAGTGCACAAATTAATTTAAGTACTTGGCTATCCAAGTACTTAAATTAATTTGTGCACTACTGTCCCCCATATATATGTAGGTAGCGTGAATATGTCACAATCCTATTATATCCAACTAGGCATATGTTTAAAGCACATTTTATATCCCAAGAATATGAGTTGGCTAATATTCTTGTGCCTAGACCCAACAGCAAAAACATTTAAAGTATGAAAAAAAGAACCGTTAATTTCTGTTGTTTTTTGTTATTACTGTACCTAAGGCACAGGCTTATTCTCAAAATTCTCATACCGAAAAGGATGCTTACCCAGTGCAGGTTATTTAAGGATAGTTACCACCTCTATCAACAGAGATGTCAGGCACATCTTTCAGTTATCATTATCAAGAGTGCAAGACAACATAGAATGAATGGAATGAAGAAGACATCACAATTGAATAAAGAAAACAACACCATAACGTTCTATCAAATTTATTACGTCTATGAGAGTGGTACTTCTTAATCATAAAAAAAAAAAACGTAAGTATGAATATTTACAATGAATCTCGATTTAATGAAAATAAGGAAAGAAATCCAAAATGGTAAAATGAAATGTATATTACTGTATAAATGTTACTTATTACTTAATTTCATAGGAGTCAAGCCCAAAGAGATACGAGAATTATCCTAAGTTTAGACAAATCCGTTAAATTGCGATCAGTTAACTAATGAACGATTAAAATGTACACACCACATTCCTTTCAGTCTGCTTACCCAACAAGATTTTGGATTTAGACTTGTTTTACAGTCAGATAATGCAAGCGATGGCATAAATTAAGAAAATGATTAAAACAACAATTTTTATCATTATTATACTACAAACTTACATAGAATAAACTAAAACAAAGTGCAAATACGATATTAAAAATAAATAGTTATTCTTTCAGATAATACAATTTTTTTTTTTCTATCAAAGCGTTTTATCTAGCATCCATCACCATTTACAAACCTATTACAAATATAAACATTCGCATCAGTTCAGTTCTTATCATTTTTTGTCATTAGCAATCTTTTAACTGTCCCTAATGATAATGACCTTATTCATAAATAATTCTATATTTAAAAAAACTATACAAAATGATCGCCGCCCGGAAGAAAAGAACGGCAGTGATAGATGAGACCATTGATGTGATTTACATCAATGGATGAGACTCATGAAGTCGTTATAAATGTTGAGCTATGAATGAGAGTACTACATATTTACAATAACTGCACAGCTGCTTTGTCACCAAAAATGATGCAAGCTGACCAGCCGAGCAAATATATCAAGAGAATATATTTTTGGTTGCAGCCCATTTGTTGTGTAACTGAGTAATAAGACTATGGCGCAGTCTCTTTGGGCTCAATAGCTTCAACTTACACACTAAGGTACTATCGCTTAAGGTATGGGGTGCTGGCTGGGGGTGAGCCCGCCATGCTCCGGACTATGTTTTTGCTTTTTCCTCTTCTTCTCCTTTTTCCTTTTTTTACGTTCCTTGTCATCATCGTGCCGTTTCTGCTTTTTGTGTTTCTTCTCATATGTGTCTGGGTTTGAGGAATCTGTTGATGTTATGGAAAATATTAAATAAGTCACCATACATTTTGTGAAATTAAATAAAATTTTAATTGTAATGTTCTGTAAATAGGATATTGGAATCACTTTTACATATCATTAAAAAATAAGCTACATGGAATCGTCATTTCCTATTCTGACTACCCCTTCTCAGGGGTAATGGTGAAGCAAATTCATGGGTCAAAGTTTATTTTAAAGTAAAGACATAATCTTGGTCAGATATGTGAGGACCATGTAGATTAGTGTCTGAAACGGTCTTTTCAGGAAAGAACCACACAGATTTTAGTGGACCAGTCCACTAGTGCAAGAATTTGTCTGTAATTGTGTAGGTCAACTCAGAACGTGAGAAAAAATATTACAATGGTGGTTTTAATGATAGATAATAAAATTAATTATGTTATTGATTCTCATAAATTGGTGTGGTTCACAAAGCCACAATGTTGTGTTAATAATTATTCCTGTTCTAGCAGTATTGTAATAAGATTCAGGCTATCTCTGCATTTCAGATTGCTGCCTTGACTATAAAATTTACAGAAAATCCTAGCAATTCAAAATTCCTGATAATATCACTTTTGATTGAACTCAATTTTAGAATAATAATTGCAAAAATCTAGGTTTGTTAATACGAGTTGTAGATAAAAACTGTTTTCTCTTTTTAGATACAAAATGAAACTGAAAATTCGAAAATAGTTGTTATTTATGATTCCATTGCATGATTAATTAATTACATAAAATCATAACACCTTACAACATTACAAACACAGTTTCCAGATTGTAGGTATAAAGTGAAGTTCCAAGATAAAATAGTTGACAGTATAAAATACATTTCATGGTAATCTAATTTGAATCTTAATTTATTGGTCCATTGTTAAATAGAAACTGAAGTAATATGTTTGAGGAATGATGCTCACCTTGCAATGGTGTCTCTTGTCCCGGGGGGACTCCATCCTTGTGCTTGTGTTTCTTGTGTTTGGTCTTATGTCGCTTTGGTGGGGTTGCACTTACATAGCGGTACTGTTCAGGTAATGGACCTGGGTGCAGCCGGAACCCAGCCAGCTGGGCACTCGTTAGTGGCAATAGTTCCTTACCACCTATTGGTCTCTTAGCTATCACCGATCCTAAAGTACTGTTATCTTCCTGTCCAGGCCCATCAAGAATACCAGGGAGATTAGGAAGAAAAGAAGATAAGGATTCTTTAAGTTTTTTGCCATTAAATTTACTATAAGAGTGCTCAAGTCCATAATAAGCCATTAAATTAGTTGCTCCTGTGAGTTCACATTCTCCTGTAAAAAATATTGTCAATAATGTTAAAGCTTGTAAATAAATCATTACAAGTAATTACAACAGTATCGTTATGGAATAATTTCGTACCTGGAGGTTCTTTCATCAAATAGAATGGTCCACTATGCACTATAGACGGGTTCTTGCCGAGTGAGATGGTAGTTTTGAGTGTTCCAGAGGAATCCTGACGAGAAACCACTGGTGACCTCGCTCCTCGCGGCGAGGATTTCGGGGAATATGGTTCTACTTTTCTAAACTGATCAGACATCATCTTGCATCTGCATTGTCTACATAACAAACGTAAAGAAAAGAAAATCTCACTAAAGAAAACGATAAAAACTGAACACCCTCACTTCGAAGAGCTTCCTTGACAAATTTGCAAAAAAAAAACCATAGTGGAAGGTAAAGATGTAAACGCAGTAACTATTTGACTATTTAGTCGATTAGTAGTTTTTGAGTATCGTGTGGTTATGGGAAGATACAACAAAGTGCAAGTCACTAAAAAGAGTAAGTTATAGACTGAAATACTTAGTTCTTACAGCAAACCGTATGTATTTTTGGAACTGATTTTTATAAAAAATATGGATATGATTTTATCGACTAAAATACTGACAATGCCGAAAGAGATAGTATCAAAACGAACCACTAGCAAGTGAAAGGTTTCTAGAATTCGGATACACGCTGTTACAATAGTACAAGACGAATAATTAAATTATTAGCAAATGAGAGTAACTTCACAAATTAATCAAGTAATATTAATAAGTAAGAAATCTCGGGGTCATATTATTTTAGTAATTTATTTTTTTAATCTGTCTATGGTTAAAAACCACGTGTTCATGATTAGCGCCATGCTCGACCAGAGAAGTTTAAAAAAATAAAATTTAAGAAGTAAAAATTTAGTTTATGGTTCATGAATTAGCTTCTCGTAATACGCTACGATTTTCGATAATGTGTTTGGAAATAAACAATATATTGGGGTTAATTTAGTTTTGTTTGTGTTTAATAGTGTAATATAAAACCTGAAAAATGTTCGTGAACTGTGATTTGAGTGGTACAAATAAACGACAACGCTTTTGATATCACGATTCCTCGCTGTGCGGAGTGACGCCATTTTACGGGAATGATCAGCCCGCGGCTGCCTCATACTAAGCCTGATGTAAGGATTGCTCTGTTCAAACGGATGCATGGAAACGAATCTTTATTCTTGCACTCGTGCTGGACGGACGAATTCCGAGGTAAAGATTGTGTATTTATATTATTGTTGATACGATGATAATTCGAATCATGTTTCGATTTCCTCATATTTAGGCGTCTTTTGTTTCCTAGTAGTCAAAAGCACGTGTTTGTATTTTTCCAGAAAACTATGGAAGATGGTAATATTGTCAATACGAAAGATGATAAAAACACAACAGCATCATTGACTAACTTGTACGGCGAACGCCCAGTGAAATTAACCGCTAATGGGCACGAATTCGCTGGCGAGCCGTCTAGTCCGCCCGACGAGACGTACGAGCAGTGCCGGCAGCCCGCCGACACTTCGACCGACGACAAGTTCAAAAAACGCATCAACCCTCTTAGAATACATCTTGGTAAAAGGCCTTTTGTAGATAACTCTCTTCAATACTATAGCACATGCAAGAAAAGGAAGGCTTCAGCAAATAAAGCTTGTGATAGCAGCAATCCTGCCAACCCCAGAGTGCCCAAACTTATCCCTAAACACCTAGACCGTAGTCAATTTCACAATGTTTCATCACAAGCAGAGAGTGATGCCATCAATGAACGAGACAAACCAGTGCCTCGGCTTGTGCCTAAAAGCCAGCTGTTACAGTTCAAAAAAGGTAAAGCAGAAAAAGGAGCCCAGTTGAAGGAATATGCACAGAGCTTGGGTCTGCAGCCTATGGTGAAGTTTAAGTGTCGGAAGTGTTGTTCTATGTCATTTAAAACCTTAGCCATGTTGAAAGAACATCAATTGGTTTGTCGAGCACAAGCAAAAGAGCCTGCACTGAGCCCCGAGGCAGCACCATGTCCAGAACCTAATACCAGTGGACCTTCTAGAGTGACTAGAAAGGTATACTTGTGCTCAGCTTGTGGAACTTATTATGAGAACTGGAATCTCTTTCTTCACATGAGAGAAGTGCACAATAGACATATTTGCCTGTTTTGTTTGGGTATGTTTTCAAAAGCAGAGAAGCTGTCATCTCACCTAACAAATAAACACAATGTTAAAGAGTTCAGCTATGAAAGTAAAGAAGAGTTCTTCAATGTTTACAGTGGTACTTTATATTTGATGTGCTGTGCATGTGATGAAATATGCAGCGAACAAGATGATTTTTTCAACCATGATTGTAATAATATTAAGCCGAAACCTGTGCCTGTTCTTATTAGCAAAAATGCAGTCAAAACAAATAGCATAAGGAATGCTAAAACTTTCAATGATGTATCAATTAATGGACCTTCAAGTATAGCAAAAGATTTAATAAAACCTGCTTGTGATAAGAAAGATATTGATGGTAAACTTGAGACTGTCACATCTCAAACACATAAACCTGCAGCTATAATTCCAGAAGCAAATGCTAGTGAGCCAGCTATCAGTGATACAAGCATCAGCTCTGACAGTTCAGTTATAACAACTAGTAAAGACAACAAAGCTGATTCAGGAATGCAACTTAAGAGCTCTGACACAAAGCCTATATCAACTCCAGTGCACCAAAATGCGTCTAGCTTAGACAGGACCACACACATGCTTCCCAATGGCGATGAGAGCTTAGAATATTCAGAAGAAAGTGACTCACCTGTTTCTGATGAAATAAATGAACCAATAAGAGAGGGTTCACCTGTTAAAAAAGAAGAGGCAGTTTGTGTTCCGGTAGAAAAAGAATGTGGTATAAAGTTAAAATTAAGTTTAAATAATGCAAATTCACCTGTTATTATAAATTCTACTGTAGATCCCACCATTGGGAAACAAAAAGTACACAAACCTCCAACACGTGTGAGAAGACCACCAAAACGATATGAGAAAGATGCACATGCTGAGCCAATAGGAACACCTAAAACTCCCTCAATAAGAATGACAATATGTGATAGAGCTGACAGTCCTTTCGTTAAGACAACCATATTTGAAAATAACAAAGAGACTACACTGAAAACACTCTTGAATAACAACTTTGAAACTGCATCTAAAACACCTGAAATTAAGTCAGAGAACACAGTTAAAACTACAATTTATGATAACAAATTAGAAGAAATCAATACAATGAACAGGGTACCCAAGTTAACCGTGAGAGTTCCTAAAGAACTTTTGGATAAAGATTCATCTAGTGATTACTCTTCTGACAGTGATGTTAGTGATAAACTGACAGTAGACGAAAATAACACTGTTAAAGAAGAAGAACAAGATAAAACTATAGATGAGTCACTAATTGAGCATCCACCTATTGAACCCTTGACACCACCTGCTGAACTACCTGCTGTGAAAATAGAAGAGCCTTTGCAAGCAGAGGAAGACATTGAAGTAGAAGACGAGAGTGAAGACATTAAGCAGGAGCCCAAAGTAGAACCAGTAGAAATGGAACCAGAGCCACCTGCTGAGCCAACAGTTGAGGAACCAACAATCCCTGTAACAGAACTATCTCTAGACAAGCCTCTAGACAAATATCCCCTTAAAGATCTACTAAAAGTGTTCTTATCATCAACCGTTCACAGTTGCATATATTGCAATCATGCGCGTAAGATTGCAGTTAATTGTGAGCAGCTTGCTTTACACATGGTGGCAGAACACCGTTTTGCAGCAACTGTAGACAGCATTACTGCAGAGGAGTTGATGCCTGAGACTATAACAGCTAAATTGAAGACTGGTGCTCCAGAACTAAATTTAGTCTACATAAACTTGGACTCCTATGACAGTGTAGAAAAGTGTGATGAAGTACAGTATGACTATATGTTTGAATGTTTTCAGTGTTATTTCAAAACTGCTATCCATAAAGATCTCTATTTCCATAATCGTAAAATGCATCAAAAAACTATCTTACTGTGTGTTATGTGTAAATCTAATTTTTATAGTTATAGTGAATTAATATGTCATTTATGCCCTGGAACATATGATTCTGAGTATGAAATTAAGTTTAGATGCTGTTTGTGCAATGTAGATGCTATCCCATCGCCGTTCAGATTGATGGTACACTTGCGGAAGATTCATAATACCTGTGATGTCTGTTTGGAACTTTGTCACAACCAAGCTCGCTTGTCCAACCATGTTTGGAAACATAAACTGCACCACTTATGCTACCGATGTGGCATTGCATATAGAAATAAGCCAGACATAACTAATCACTTGTTTTGGAAACATGGCACTGAAAGTGTGATGTGTAAAAACTGTTTACAGAAAAAATGGCCCCATGTCTATCACTTCTGTACACCTCCAGCTATATTTGTTTGTGAAGAATGTAGTTTGCAATTTACAAGAGCAGTATATTTAAAAGTCCATAAAAGATTTCACAGCAATGAGTATCCCCACATTTGTACAGAAGAAGAATGTACTGAAAAGTTTGTTTCTAAGAAACTCCTTAATAAACATTTAGATGAACATAGGAAGAAATTAATAATTGAAGATTTGAGTGAAGTGAAGCCTTGTGTGCCAACTGAAGTTTTACCAGAAACATCTAAAGAACCTGTTCCTGTCATTGATTTGGTAGACATTCAACCAAAAGAGGAAGCTGGTACTTCCGAGCCGAAAGCCGAGTCTGGAACTGAGCAGCTAACCAAAAAAGAAAAGAAAAAGAAATTAAAAGAAAAGGATGCCCTTTTGCTTGATGTGAATTTGCCCGCTCTAAATCTTTCAGAAAGCGATAGTAGTGACGAATCGGATAGTGGTATTCCACCGACAGTGAAGGTTGAGAAACTAGAAGAAAAGGTAAAGGAGGAAGATGCGCCTAAAGTAGAATCAACAGAAACAACTCACGCGGATATTGAAGTGACTCCGAAGACTGAGGAGAAAACTGAGTCCCTTGACGAAAAACCGAATGAGCAACAGGTTTTAGACATATGGGATAACTTCAAAAAATACCAAGCAAAAGTTGAAAAGACAAAAGAAAAAACTCCTCCTTTAGTACCTATCAGAAAACATGTCTGTGAATCTGATCACGATTATTGTTTGGTACCGACTGATATGAATGGAGATGATGATTTGTTCAATAGTAGTGATACTAAAAAGAAAAATAAGAAATCTCCTAAGAAACAACGCGGTGCTGGTGACTTATCATCAACTAGTAGCAGCAGCAGTGATTCTGATTCAAGCTGCTCCTGTGGCTCTAACTGTAGTTGTTCATCTAGTAGTGGTTCTTCATCATCGAGCTCTTCCGACTCTGATTCGTCGGATGATTCAGGAAATGAAAAAATTAAGAAAAAGACCAAGCGCGTTAAAAAGACGTTACCTAGTAGGAGATACAGCACTGGCTCTAATGTAGATGTGATGGGTATGTCGGAGACACCAATATTAATTCCTGAAAAAACTGAGCCTCCTATTGCGGAAACAGATCTCGAAACTGATGAAAGTGAAACAGACGAAGAGTTTTATGATCAGCATCCGCAACGAATAGCCAACAAGTTACACGAAGAAAAACGTAACCAGCTGATGAATCTATCTTCTGTGGCACCCTCGGACGCTGGCTCCATTTCTGGTGAATTAAGTCGACCTACAACACCCGTCAAAGAAGAAGAGAAAGAAGAAAAAGAGCCTGAAATGAAAGTAAAATCATCCAGTAGTAAAAAGAAAAGCAAAAAGAAAAAGAAATCTAAGAATTCCAAAAAGCATGGACCCATAAAAATCAACATTCCTAAAGATGTCATATCAAAATCTGAAGTTGAGGCAACACCGCCTTTAATTCCTAATAAGATAACAATATCGTTACAATCTAATACAGTACAAATCCCAGAGGCACCAAAACCAAGCCCAATGTTGACAGAAATGAGCTTTTCAGCATCAGCGGCCGAAAAAAAACGAGCATCGAAAAGAAGACGAGTTCCGAACAAGTTTTATGGATACTCTAGTGATGAGGAAGCACCACAACAGACTCCAGTTACACTTACAGCATTGAAACCGCAACAACCGCCTAAACTGGAGTGGCGAAAGGAAGATTTGCCATCTCCAGTGACGCACAAGGCGAAGAAAGAAGTACCATCAACTGTGATTTCTAGCAGACTGTATAATTATACAGAACCTCTTAGGTTGACCGCCCCCATACCTGACCCCGAGCCGCCGCGTATCTTAATGAATTCTGAATCTATGGAGTCTAGTGACTCTGATTCGAGCGACGAAGGAAACTTAGAAATATATCAGCCTGGCGGTCAGAGCTCTGTGCCGCCGCCTCCAACTTATTTGAATTCGGGCACCTCCAGCTTACCGTACGCGTTCCAGCGACCCGCAGTGCGGGAGGCGCGCGAGGGCGAGAGCGTGTACTGCTACTGTCGATGTCCGTACGATGAAGTGTCGGAGATGATCGCTTGCGATGCCGAAGGTTGTCCCATCGAATGGTTCCATTTCGAATGTGTCGGTATCATGGTACCGCCTAAAGGCAAATGGTACTGTCCCGAATGTAGAAAAAATCAAAGTTTCTCAGGTTACAGATAATTCTAATTAAATTTAAGTGTATATAACATTGCTGTATTGTTATTATATCTGTATATAACTTATTGACGATTGTAGATAATTTAGGCTTTACCTGTATATCTTTGTAGGTAGTTTCTGTAAGTTTTAGGTTATTAGGTCTGAAAAAATGTATCATTGTTATAAAAAGTACACGTTATGCTTGATACCGGCTGTGCAGCCACATCTGTAACCTGGCAAATTGTTAATGACATTAACTTACTGCAGCAAGCGGAAATATAAATCCGATTTTTGATACCAATTCAAGCAGTTTAATTTACCAACTTATACCTGAACTCCTGTTAGGCTAGAAAAGTCATGGCATGGTCTGGCGTAGCTTTAGCTTAGGCTTGAAGGTGAAACGAAGCAGCTTCATTTTTTATGGCTCTTCTTCCTTCAACATTCATATGGGTCAGCAGCATAGCGCTCGAGAAATTACATTGATACAAAGATTTAAATCGCATTGATATTAAATTAGGTTAGCAAAGTTTTACCTGCACGGCGATAAAAAACGCGCGAAATTTTTATCGCCATTTGGGGGAGTCAAGAGCCGACTTCCGGCCACCGTAGGCGCGGGCTTGCGGACGGTGAGCAATGGGCAGCTCGCCGTCCGATAAGGACCAGGCCCGTGTCGACGGCGCGTTGTGTTCCACGCGCACCTCAAAGAGATGTCAGCACCAACCGACGGGGTCGAAAGACCAATGCCTGCTGGGGTTGCGGGTTTGTCCGAAAGGGATATCGCGGCCCCGGCACACAGGCAACGGAAGGAACACGGGTGGGTTTTAGTCAGTAAAAGTCTGACACACCCTCTCGCTCTGCCCAGAGCGGGAGAAGTCATTTGATGATTTCCCATCCTGAAAAAAAAAAGGGCTCTTATTTAATTTTCTAGCAATCATCTGTGTCAAATACGAATTTTAAAGATTCTACAGTTACTTTGGATGAAAATAAAAATAAGATGTTGCTAGTTTTGTTATTTTTAAATGAAATTATTGACTCAAACGTCCATAATTTCGTTTAAAAATAACAAAACTTTAGGTTATGCAACGACGAATTTCGAATAAATATAAAAAAAAAACATTTAAAAGATCCTAGTGGCCTAGGTCTTTTTATTGGGCCTAAACACGTAGCAGACGCCCCACGGATCCGACATTTTCGTATGTTCAACCGTCTGCCGAACACCCTGTATATCTACACGCACTGGTGCTTTAAAATTCGCGCAAAAAGAAATCTGTGGTTTGATGCAGGGGGCCTACTCCCTAAACGGAATCCGTAGCTTCGGCCGTCGTTACGGGGGGTCGTTCGTTTTTCATCGCACCTAAGAGAGGAAACCGAATCGCGCGTAACGACGGCCGGAACTACGGATTTCACTTAGGGATTAGGCCCCCAGATTTGATACGACGCGGTGCGAATTTAATTTGGGCGAATATTTTGTGGAGTAGGGGTTGTTCGTCGCTCCACGCATTGCGAAATAAAATTCGCGCGGGCGGGCGCGCCCGGCTCGGTCACACATAGGATGTCGCGCTCTTCTTCTCCCGCTCTCAAAATATCGCGGCGGGATTTAATCGCGCACTGGATTTTCAACTCTGTTGAGCCGAGCGTTAAGAATCTATCGCGCTGGGACACGCTCTCGTCCCAACGCGTTGAATAAACCCACTGTTGGATTTTCAACTCTGGGCGGTAAGCAGAGCGTTGAAAATCCAGTGCACAAAAACGCGCCCTTATTTCGTGTCTAAAGTAATAATAATGATGTAGAGAAAAATATTTTGTGCTGGTTATTAAACTACGAGGGCGGAGTGATAAGTCTGGTAAAAATCTATTTTGGAATAAAATTATCGCAAATTGCATGTAACCTCCTTATTCACAACTCTTTTGAGGGACTATATTTAAATTTTCAGCCAGTACCGCCGGTTAGTTTCTTTTTGAGAGCCATTAAATAAAAAGTATTGAACGCATTTTCGCAAAGATGGAGAAAAGTGAATTTCGAGTGTTGATTAAACATTATTTTTTGCGCAAAAAATCTATTACGGAAACGAAACAAAGGCTTCATAAATATTATGGGGACTCTGCTCCATCGATTAAAATGATTCATAAATGGTTTACGGATTTTCGGTGTGGTCGTACAAGCACAAGTGATGCTGAACGCCCAGGACGCCCAGTTGAGGTCACTACTCCAGAGATGATCGATAAAATCCATGACATAGTGTTGAACGACCGAAGAGTAAAAGTGAGCGAGATAGTCGAGATAGTAGGCATCTCAGGCGAACGTGTGCGCACTATCTTACACCAACATTTAGATATGAAAAAGCTCTCCGCGCGATGGGTGCCGCGTTTACTGACTATTGATCAAAAACGCATGCGAGTTACCACTTCAAAGGCAGGTTTGGCGTTGTTACAACGGAATAAACCTGATTTTTTGCGTCGTGATATAACGGTAGACGAAACGTGGATCCACCACCATACACCAGAAACCAAGGAACAATCGAAACAATGGATTGCTAGGGGCGTACCAGCTCCGAAGAAGGCCAAAGCAGTTTTATCGGCCAATAAGGTGATGGCTACAGTTTTCTGGGACGCACGTGGGGTAATCCATCTTGACTACCTAGAGAAGGGTAAAACGATCAATGGCGAATATTATGCCAATTTATTGGACCAATTTAACCAAATTTTACCTGAAAAACGACCGCATTTGGCTAAGAAGAAAATCCTCTTCCACCAAGACAACGCACGAGTGCACACCTGCGCGATTACCATGGCCAAATTACATGAGTTGCGATATGAGTTGCTATCTCACCCACCATATTCGCCAGATTTGGCCCCTTGCGACTATTTTCTGTTTCCGAATTTAAAAAAATGGCTCGGTGGAAAAAGATTTAGCTCCAACGAGGAGATCATGCTCGAAACCAATGCCTATTTCGAAGGGTTGCCTAAGTCGTACTTTACGGAAGGGATCGAAAAGTTTGAGAAACGCTGGATGAAGTGCATCGAGTTAGATGGAAATTACGTTGAAAAATAAATCATAATTTTTTAATAAAGTTGTCTCCTTGTTTCATTTTTACCAGACTTATCACTCCGCCCTCGTACATTTTCTTACTGTGAATACTTATTTTAGACATAAAAACCACTAATCTTGATTTTATTTAAATAATCTTTAAAAAAATAACATGATTTTCGAATAAGAATTTATCGAGCGACAATTAAGTACGTAACTGTCTTCTTTATGGAAAGAAAAAGATGCAATAAATCTTATACATAAGTTCCATTTTGATTGCATGATTGTTTCAGAATAAATACAAATTAACATACAATTTAGGGAGCCTCCTCTCCTGTTAAACGCTCATGAATAGGGAGTAGGTACCTATTTTAGTTCTGTTGTGCATAAGACATGCGTCTCAACTGAGATTTGCATAGAACTAACCAGAATCGCGAGGAATTTTATTACGAAAGTCAAAACGGCGGGTGTAGGTACCTTAACTAATCGAATCATTCCATTTACCAAAAAAATATACTTACCCAAAATGTACTATTTAGTACCAAGGTTTAAAAAAAAAAAAAACTTTGTGAACGAAATTGTATCAAAATTTAGGTATAGCTTGTCCACTGTGAAATGAAATGCCAAATGCAAATTATGAATAAAAGACATCTTCTACAGTTCGTAAAAAACATTATTTGTAACAAGCTTCGTAAACGAACACTTTTGGTAAGGAGCAGGAGGATGTTTTTTTAGCAAGTTTTTAACCCCCACTCCCCCTGGTAATGTACGTGGTGAAGTTTTAGACTAACGCCCCCCCCCCCCCCTACCCAAAGTCACGTGTATTTTTTGGTGCATAAATACAGAATATTTTATCTATATATAGAGAGAAAGAAAAATATTTTATTCGGAGGGCCTACTTTTGGTTTAAAAATGCGTGTTAAACGAAAAAACGCGATGCTTGGTCGAACCCAGGACGGCGAGGCGAGCCAAGTGCTCCACGTGGACGGAGTGTTTGTTCGATAATCAATTTAAATTATAGCTTTAGGTGCAATCCGAGGTATGTGTGACGAGCATTTTCAACGCATGTAGGTCCGGCGGTACCCCGAGCTGGTGTTTGGGGATCAGATCTGAACAGGAGCCATAAGAATTATGTGGACAAATTATATCTCGACGGCTCATAGCTCGCCGTTAGCTCTAGGTGCAGACCGAGGAATGTGAGTGTGGCGTGGCTAGCATATTCAACGCATGTAGGTAGGTCCGGCCGTACCGCGAGCTACTGTCTGGAGATCAGATCTGGACAGGGCGTGTCATATGAATTATGTGGACAAATTAAAAGTAGCTCGCCGTTAGTAGAACTAACGGCGAGCGGGTCTGCCGAGGTGCTGACCGAGGTATGTATGGCGAGCATTTTCAACGCATGTTGGTCTGGCTGTACCCCGAGCTGTAGTCTGGAGATCAGATCTGGACAGGACCTGCCATAAAAATAATATGAACCTACAAGCCTGATGCGCCGCCACAGTGCGAACAACCCGTTTTTGAGAATTTTCAAATTAGAAGGAGAGGGTGCACTCGGTTTTTCCATTATAAATCTATGGTTAAATCAATGTCATGTCACAAAGACAACCACAGGTAAAATGCCAGTGTTATATTTCTTGTAAAATAAATTTTCAGCAGCACGGTAACCCACTAAAAGTTGCAATAAAAATGGATCTATCGAGTCTCTGTCCTCATAGGGATCATTGTAATAAGTTTGGTAAGATTCGTCTTTTATTCAGCTGGAAAAGTCTATGGGGAAGTGGGGACAAGAAAGTTGTTTATTAGGACACAATCCACAAAACCTGTTTATTAAAATGTTATTAGCTATTTTAATACACAGAGTTATAATGTTATAGAAATACCATCATAACTATTAAATCAACCAAAGTCTACACACAAAACTGACTCGTCATCATAGGGTATCTACCTACCTACATCTACAAGCTATGTTAGGTATGATAATTTTTGTTCGCTTTATTTAACAATCATCATTAAATTTTATGAAACACGTTAGCAGTTTGTTGTAAATACGTCGCTTATCAAAGAGCATTGGTTTATGTTCCACCTATTTATTTGATATTATCGTAGGATTTGGTGTAATAAAATATTTCCTTATTTGAAACTCCCATTGGTTTAATATGTGTATCTATGTGTTTGATCGTGGGCTGGTCAGCTTTATGTTGTAAGTATTTTTATTTGTACACATTTATGTAGGTACCGTAGCTAAATGGATACCATGCAATCTGAGCAGAATTTGGGACTACGATATTTTGGGTACGGTTACCATTAAAACATCTCTATACGGACGGAATATGAGAACGGTACGGTAGAGGGTACAGTCAGTCCCGTGAGACTGGGCTCATACACCTAATCATTTACAGAGCAGGGCAAATTGGCAGTACCCCTACCTGGGCTGCCTACCTATAGCTGCTAAGCATGATGCGCCATACCGTTTTAAGACAGTAGCGTGATACCGTTTAGTGTTGTGCGTAAGTACCATTTATAAAAATTCTATAAAACGTCTTCGATTCCATTAAATTTACATAATTAATTATACTTAGTTGACGGCCTGTGAGTTGAACCGTGGTGGCGCAGCCGTCATCGACTCGTCGACCAGCTGCAGTCGTGTAGAAAATGGAGGTACTTATACCAACATAGAATATTAGACTTCCATATTGTAGGAGGAATCGATTGACCACTTTATAAAAAATAATATCCTACCTACTTACTTACGTATGCACCTTGGTAAGTGTAACCCGTGCCTGTAGGTACCATCGAAGAATTTCATATCTAAGCAATTTGAAAACAAAATCCCGTGAACGCGATGACCACAACTGTTACCGCCCCGGCTCTATGGCGGCCGAGCACTGCAAGCAGAAATAGTCCTTACGGTGCATAGATATGAACTTCTTCGATGGTACGTAGGTCCGTTTAACCACAGATTAATGCAGATGCGACACTCCGCAAAATCATTTAAATGAAAAGCGACTCTTGCTACGACACAATAAAGTGCAATTCAGGTCGCACAGCGCTAATCAACTACAGTAGAATTCAACTTTGACTCATACAATTTCAAATTAGGTCTCTATGAATTATAAAGGTGCGAGCTATATTCACCCTGAAGTTGCCTCTCTTTCTATCGCGTAACTCTTAGATCTTCTGAATACGTTACACTCACTGAATGGGTCCACCAAGACGGGCCCGCCGCGTACTTGTAGCTTCATACCTAAACGGCGGATTGTCCCATCATTATTCATCTGTGGCTTAACTCAATAGAGAAAATACAAAAACTTTAATTCTATATGTAGAGTTGCCTATCTTAGGTTACAGTTACACCAGGTGCGGTCGCAGCCTAAGATTTTGGGGGGGGGTCACCATGGGTGCCGAGGAATATCAGGGAAATATATAATTGATACTCTAAAAACTTTTGATCTTCTAATGATGCTCACTTTTTAAATAACTGAACCTCTTTTTAATTTTCTGATCTTTGCTCACAGTTGGTCGCAGTAACTAAGCTAGGGTACCTCGACCAAACGGGTTAGGTCAGGTTAAAACAGTGACGAACCGCGCACGAGCCGAGTGAGCAAAACGACCGGTACCGCGGCAGTGGCCGGCGAGCGCTATATTTTGTCGACTCTGAGATGACGCGCCCCACCACCGCATTTACATCCAAGTTGGTCGCAAATAGTTGGCTATTTAGTATTTTAAGGACCCCAAAATATGAATTATTTGGAGTTTGATTAAAATATAAATATATGCCATATTTTTAGGGAGGTACATCTCCCGCTTGACATTACTTAACTATGCGGTTCAGGGACGCAACTATATTTTTACATGGGGGCGTACTTAATGATGTTGCCAAATTGGTCGCCAGGTTTTTGATCCATAATAAGTATTAATACAGTAGATTATATAGGGTGAGAAGAGCAAGCGAAACTAACTAGATCATTTTAATACCCCGTCTCGGATAGGTTAGGATTTCATTTACATTTTCAAACAGAAATAAGAGTTACATTGTCGACATAAGCAGGAAAGGACAAGCAACTATGAAAGTGTAGAATACAAGAGAGGGCGAAACGAGCTCAAACATTTTGCACACTCTTGGATACGTTCTTTTGGTAATTCCAAAAGAACTAAGAATTAGGTACTTGCTTTGTCGAATTATGAAGAAAAGCTCAAGAATGAAGACAAGCGAGCCTCAAAATTTTAGCACCGCGCCTTGAATAGGTATTGTTTTCTTTTGACCATTATGCAGAAAGAGAACTGACTTTGTCGAGAAGAAAATCTTAAACTCGTTTTACAGCAGCAGCGGTTTTGGAATCTGGGCTTCACCCGATCGTAGTGATGCCCAAATCCCCGAGTTTGCTTAATAGGCTTTTTTATACATACCTAATGCCCATCGGGGTCACTGTGGCTCAAGTACCTACAGTTTTTAGTTAGTAAGCCACGTAAATCATTCAAGCTATCGACAGCTTCAATGATTTTGGGGGGAGGGGTCATGACCCCCAGGACCCCCCCCTGGGACCGCGCCTGGGTTACACATGGTATAGAAAGCCTGTTTTTATTTGGTTATTAGGTGACTCGGTGACTGAACATTCTACTTACAAAACTGCGCCATAAAAACTTTATAATAAGAGTGTAAAAGGCA
This sequence comes from Agrochola lota, assembly GCA_947364205.1. NCBI lineage: Eukaryota > Metazoa > Arthropoda > Insecta > Lepidoptera > Noctuidae > Agrochola > Agrochola lota. The sequence continues at coordinate 19,706,463 of OX376228.1, forward strand.
TTAAAATAATGACTCTACTATAATATTTTTGTATCGTTAAATAACACGCAATAGTATGTACAGCTACTTGGTATAACTTAACATCATAGTTACTTAATCAATACATAAAATCTTCCACGATGACTAATTCATTCCCTACATTAGGTACTATACATACAGTCAGCACTCGGCAGCTAAAAGTGACGGTACAATGATTTTGATTAAATCCAAGATTACCTACTGTCAATTTTCTATAGTTGTACACCGCTCCATTTGCATCACGAAACGAGTTTTTTAAGTTTGGTTATCTCACAAGTAGGCACGGTACTCCCTTAATTCGAGCTTGTGCAAAGTGACGACTGCACACGATTAGGGCGCAGAGACCAGATGTTCTTTTGAATGTTCTGTTATTATTCAATTAGGCCATAAACGAGGGCGAGCAGAGTCGACGCGATCACACGATGCGTCGATGTATCATGTGGTAACTACTTTAGGTATACCTACATTATATCGCAAATTCGGCGATGACATTTTGGCATTTCATGTGAATTTATCCCACTGCCCCAAAACCAGTTTAAACCGAATAAAGGCTTGTGCACACCAGCGCGACTTTGCGCGCGACACGACTCAAACAATGAAATTTCTAAGAAAACTGTACGGTATAACAATAACCGGCGTCGCGTCGCGCGACAAGTCGCGCTGGTCTGCACAAGCCTTTATGCAATGTGGTATCTAGTTAGCATTATAAACATAAAAAAACCGGCCAAGTGCGTGTTAGACTCGCACACGAAGGGTTCCGTACCACCGTACAATATTTAGCAAATATGACGTATTAAAAAAAACTACTTCCTAGATCTCGTTCAAACCAATTTTCGGTGGAAGTTTGCATGGTAATGTACATCATTTTTTTTTTAGTTTTATCATTCTCTTATTTTAGAAGTTACAGCAGGGGGGCACACACATTTTACCACTTTACGTAGAAGTGTCTCTCGCGCAAACTATTCAGTTTAGAAAAAAAATGATATTAAAAACCTCAATATCATTTTTGAAGACCTATTCATAGATACCCCACACGTATGGGTGTGATGACAAAAAATATTTTGATTTTCAGTTCTAAGTATGGGGAAGCCCCAAAATTTATTGTTTTTTTTTCTATTTTTGTTTGAAAATCTTAATGCGGTTCACAGAATACATCTACTTACCAAGTTTCAACAGTATAGTTCTTATAGTTTCGGAAAAAAGTGGCTGTGACATACGGACGGACAGACAGACAGATAGACAGACATGACGAATCTATAAGGGTTCCGTTTTTTTTCCATTTGGCTACGGAACCCTAAAAACTGCGGTCCAGACAATATTCCTAAGTAAAACTTCTTTACTCATTTGGTAAAACTCTCGCAGTGATGAGTTTCTGATGGTTTGACAGTTTGGTTGGGTATTGGAACTACTCTAATTGACAGGTTTTGTCACCAAGCAGCGCCCGCGCCGTCATCACGTTCCTTGTAAATTGATGTGCGTGAGGTTCTGGGTTCGATTCCCAGGGAAGAGACACTGGACCTGAGTGACACACACAGTGACATAGGTTAAAAGTGTGTGTCAGTGTGTCACACTCACTTGTGCACTGTAACTAAGTTTAATATCTGCGTACCTAGTTGGTTAGTCTCCGTTGGCGTTGGGATTCGTTGCCGGCCGGCCCATGATCATAATTCGTGATCAAAAGAATAGAATAGAATCGAAAATCATATATACTTTACATAATCCATGCACATTTGTCCAACTCTATGCTGAATCACAATTATTAGGAGTTACGACGGTTAATCTGAGCAATATTCTATGTCGGAACTGTGAACCCACTTTTTCTTACTGTTTGCAGTTTCACCTAAAGGAGCCAAGAAGTTTATATCATCTCCTTTGAGCAAGGATTCTAATCAGCATGCCGGTTGGCAAGGTAAGTAAGGACAAGTAGGTATATAGTTTAAAGGTCTTTTTATCATGAAATCGTCGTTAACGCCTGCATTAAATATGAGAGCAAGACACGACTAGGCGACAAAACTATAATAAAATTGATAACATCCTTCCCTGATTATTGTTTTATGGTTGAAGTTAAACAAAAGACATACAAAATGGAATAATATAATTATTTACGCTGAAACTACATAACTGGACATTTTCTTGCTAATTACCACGGAAGTTCGGTGCCATCATAATTCAGGAATTTTCCAGAATCGTTCTCGGAAAGTTTGTCTATGGTCTTAAATATCCCAAAGACGCTAGTTTCGACATCGAGATGCGCATTCTGGCCCCCCATATCTGTCTTGACCCACCCTGGGTGCATACACGCCACCAAAATATTATCCTTTTTCAAATCGATACTCATTGATTTTGAAGCTGCATTCAATGCCGCCTGAAAACGAAGTATGGATCAGGTGGCATAGTGAAAAGAAATACAATGGAATAACTCGTGTGATCGTGATGTACCTTAGAACACCTGTAAGGGTAAAAGCCTCCTTGGTCATTTTGTGCAATGGACCCGAGAATAGAGCTCATGTTGATGACGGCTGCACGATGTCCTCCCATGGGCTTGTCACTGTTGGCGTCCGCGGCTTGTTTAAGGATGGGCAGTAAAGTCTGGAAATAATAAAATAATTATAGTGATATTGTGGGTGCTGGCTGGGGGTGACGCGACCCTTCCGTTATGTGTTTCTAAAATTATAATAGATATTCGAACGTCTCAATTTATTGGGGCCTACCTGACTACCCCAAATAGATTAGGATTAGGGCACATTTCATTTTTCTTACAAATATCTCTATCAGCCGTCACGCCGTCAGCAAATATTCGAGTGCTCAGGGGGCCTACCAACACCTCTAAAGCAGTATTATTTTAATCTTACTTCAGTGGGGGAAATAGATGGAGCTATACGTCCTGTAGAGCTTCATCTCTTTCGCACACTAAAGTGATATTAAAATAATACTGATTTAGAGGTGGTGGTAGGCCCCCTGTTCTTAATTTGTATTTCACAAACCTTTGTAAGCATAATTGGTGCAATCGTGTTGACAGTCAGGTTATCCAACAACTGTTCAGCTTTCACGAAGGGCAGTTTGGTGAACTTAGTGGTAACACCAGCATTGTTGATCAGCAGGTTTAGTCCCTGGTTGCTAACAACTTTGCTTATTTGCGTGGACAAATCAGCGAACGACGAGGTATTCTTAACATCTGAAACATTTCTTCTACGTTATGGAAAAATACATAAATAAGAACATTAAAATATATTTTTTGAGAAATGTGTTTGTGGCACAAAACAAAAACACCAAAGATTATAAAATTCAAAATTACCCAAATTCAAAATAACCAGGTTTTTATTTTCTGCCGATAATGTTTTCAGTTCCTGAAAAGTAGAAAATAACGTATTTAGGAGGCAGAATTCCTAATGGAAAACAAAGTCGATAGGTGGCGCCATCAGCAAAAGCAGCAGACAAATAAGACAAGCAGTAAACAGAACGTTTGTTAGTTTGAACCACGAGAAAATTAATTTGGTGGTGATGTGTGATTGGTTTTGGGTGGGGTCTCTGAGTGTTGCAAATGCTGACTACATTGTTATATTGGGTTCCCACCTGTAAAAATTTAAGTGATAATAGTAAATAAATTATTGGACATCCGAACATGCAGCACTGAAGAAATCATTTATAAATAACTAGCCCCCGTGGTGGTTGGAAATTATTCCACGGAAACGTACTACTGGGATAAAAAGTATCCTTTGTCGCAACCCAGGTCATGGTAAACATGTGCCAAATTTCATTCAAATCCGTTTAGCGTGAGTGTTACAAACAAACAAATTTATTTTCGCATTTTATAATATTAGTTAGGAATTTAGGATAATAAAATATCAATTAAAATCGATTTAAATAATTGACATGTGTTGAGAAAACATTATTTGTTTACTGTTTGTGCTGCTAGCGCCCCTAGTGGTTAACCTTGCCAGTATCTCTACTATTTTCTACAATTTACTATTAGTTTGTCAGTCTTCCTAACATAATAACAGACCCCCTACATAAGCAATGTCTGTTGGGAGGTGCCATCATTTAAAGTCAATAAATATCAGTTACTAGCTTCCGCCCGCAGGATCGTCCGCGTGTTATGTCGATAAAAAGTAGCCTATGTCCTTCCTCAGGGTTCAAAGTATATAACATACCAAAATCGGTTGAGCTGTTTAGCCGTGAAAGCCTACAAACAAACATACATTCGCATTTATAATTTTAATTAAAACTTTCTTTCATGACCCCTAGGTAAACTAAGGGTTGATTTCACCAATGAAACTGAACGCGATCAGCATTTCTTCAACGCGTTCAAGAGCTGTCAGTGTCAAATGTTGTATGTGATATTGTACACTGATAGCTCTGTATCGCGTTTAAATGTGCTGAACGCGTTCCATTTCAATGGTGAAATCCGCACTTAGTAGTATAAGACTGCATGATATATAGGTATATAAATATAAATTCTTTGTGCAGTTAGTTAGGGCAATAGACTCGCTACTACATGGAATTTGAATAGTTCAAGTTCCAGGTAGTAGCGAGTCTATTAACGGATGGCAACGCTAAATAAGTTACATAATTAGCGTTGTCTTATGAGGTTTCTCGTGCATGTTCGAGATTCAGAGGTCCTGACTCTGAGGGCTACTCCCTACGCGAAATCCGTAGTTTCGGCCGTAATGACGGGCGCTTCACTCTCTTTACGGACATACCGTAAGTGAGACGGAGAACAAAGCGCCCGTAACGACGACCTAAACTACGGATTTCGCTTAGGGAGTAGGCCCCAGGTATGAGGTACGAGCTTACATCCATCCCCGTTCGTTTTTTGTACCATGCAGTGAGAAATACTCGGAATTTACCTACATAACATACAACGTTTACGATATTTTCAACTAAATTAAATGGAATTAAGTACATGACCACGACGAGAAAAATATAATTATAAAAATATATACATTTTTCCATTCTAGTCCACCCCCATTATAGTAGGTACATTCCGTAAACAAAAAAAACAAAAAAAGCCGGGTGTGAATTCCGGCTTTGTAGATTGCTTGTTTATGAGTTAGTTGACTAGAAAATCAAAAGATTTTAAGCAATTTATTATACAGAGTGTTCGGCAGACAGTTGAACATACGAAAATGGCGGATCAGTGGGGCCGTCTGCTACTTGTCTAGGCCAATAACAAGATCCAGGCCACACGGATTTTTTAAAATGATTTTTTAAATATTTTTTACGAAATTCGTCGTTGCTCAAACTTCAAACGTCAATAAAAATAAAATGTTGCCAGTTTTATTATTTCTAAGTCGTATGTTCAACCGTCTGCTGAACACTCTGTATAAATGGTATGTACACACGGCTACACATCAAGCTATACAATTCCAGTATAAGCTGACCTCGCATTGTACGGAAATCGTATACAATGCGAGATCAGCACAAACTGGAAATGTATAGCTTGATGTGTAGCCGTGTGTACGAGGTTGTGTTGACAAAAAACTTTTTACAAAACTGACTTCGAGAAAAAAACTGTTTTCAGTTTGTAGTGATTTTTTTTCGATGTAGGTTGTTTTTTTTTTGTAAAACGTATTTATTTTCCACTTTTTAGTTGTGGTACCTACCCCACACAAATTCGAATACCACTACCTGCTATGTAAATAACAGTGTCAGGAAGTTATCATATATGTCATCCACTTAAACTAAGTGGGAAAAATACGTATTATTGAAGCTTACTCAAAAACTATCCAACCAAAGTTAATAAAATTTATATGGGACCAACTTGGGAGCATACCTTTTCATATAAAAAAAGAACGGACCACAAACGGTCCACAGTTGACGGAGAAATCGGCGGACATACATAAAAAAAAGCATAGAATACGCGACGAACATATAACCTCCTCCTTTTTGGAAGTCGGTTAAAAATACGAGATTTCAGACCATGTCTGTACGAGGACACGCCGTCGGCGTCTGACAACACTTATTTGACTGAATGTGGGTGTACTCACTTCTACCTACCTCTCCAGGGAATACAGCTATGATAGGGGTTTAGGTAACTTAATTGGCATCACATTAAATTTTTGTTACCCTATGAATGAATTGTAGAAAAATTGTCTGTGTTGGATACAATCGTCCCCGATTGTATGATGTTGAAGATCTGTTAATTTTGTTATTCTGGAATTATCTCGATGTACAAACTCCACACTCATGTACATATTAGTAATAATTGTCTGGTCTCACTCATGATGGTGTGATGACATCACTGAAAAAGTGATACGTCACGATCACAGCACTATTTTCAATGTCAGTGACGGTGACGTCACATGTCGTAGCCAGTAGCCAGTCAGTTCGCTACTTTGCTGTCAAACGAGACTTGTTCGCTATCTCTTTCACACGCTCGGATTGTTGGTTAGCCTGCTACAAAAAGCGCTTTACGCCTTTGATCGAATAGTATTTGGTCGAGAGACATCGTGCAGTTTCCGTGCGCTACAATTGCAATCAAAGTAGATAAAGTGTGGATATAATCTGTTATAAACAAATATTGGAGTGATGGCACCTATAGGTCAGTAAGAAATAAGATTAGCATACCTCGGACACGGTCCGGCACGTCGCGATTATTGTCTTCGCAGTGTTCTGTTTAGTGAGATATTTCACCATCCCGAGGCCGAGGCCCCTGTTGGCACCGGTGATCAATACGGTCTTCATTTTGCGAACTTACTTTAGATAGAACGTCTTGACATTTGCCAAGTTATCTTTTACAACCCCAAAAGGTTCAGTGTGTGTATTTTCCTTGTCTCTGTCACATTTACGTCAAAATGACAATACTAAGTAATTTTGTAAGGTTAAATATTTTGATAAAACCTATAATTAAAACTGAGAAAGCGTTGATATTGGCCCAACGAACACTTAGTTCTCGTAAGTAGTCCAAGATTGTCGATGTTTTAACCTTGAAGTGCAGATAATTGTCTAACCTCACTCTTGATTGAGGTACTCATACAACCCAGTTTTTGTAACTTGATTTTCTTACCGATTACTGGGTATTCCTAAAACTTGTTAATTGCATGCCCATTTGATTTACAACAAATAATTTGTTCTAAAACAGAACCTGCAAGAAATTATTTGCATCCTTGGGATGGTGGAATCAATCCAAATGTCTAGCATATTTATAAATTCCATTGCACAATATTTAATTGTTTTGTATTACCACAACTAAGGCGTTTGAAAGTAAATGTAAGCCCCAAAAATTAAACTGACCATAATATTCAGATAAAATCAGCCATGATATGTAGCAAGTTACATGAAAATATTTCATATTTTTTTCCTTTATCATGCTACAGTTTGAATTTGTTTGGCGATATCAGGCTGGCTGTGTTGTAGCCGTAATGCCAAGTTGGTTGCTCCTATAGACAATACCCCTGAAGGTATGAACTCTGTGAAACCTCGCAGTAATATTTGTCATGCACATGCTATCTCATCTATGGGAAGGAACAAACAGTAGTTAAAACTGTTACAAGATGGGTTGCTATGAGAATATATGTTTAGATAATTTAAAATGTTTGCACTTTCTATGTGAATGTTAACGCTATCCACAGGGAATGGTTTGGTCATCAATTGCTTAAAGAAAACAAGCTTCCTTATATTAATTCTACAGCTGTGTACCTGGTTACAAAATATTACAAAAGCACTCAGTCGCAGAAATGAAATTTCACATTCAAACATAATGTTATTAGAAATAAAATTTCATCCCAGATTCTTGATTGAAATAGTCTGTTTTATTATTTTTCTCTACACTATCCATTATACATTTTATATCACACAGTATATTAGTATTTTGGATGTAGTGACACTTGTAATAAATGAGTGTTTTTTTATCCATTTGTGACTAATTGAAGCTTCTTCTTTTAGTGCTACTCTACTACTGGAGCTTTGGGCAACCAGCTCTGTCGTTTGATTTCCAGCTCATACCTTGAACTATTAATGGGACTTCAACATGATATGCCAAATATATGCAGGATAATTTTCACTTCTGTAACTGAATGCCTAATGAGGATCATGCGCATAATCAGATCTTGGATTTTTAACGACGGTACCATGTGCACTATAAAATACTGTTGTTTACTAGTTGTACAGTGGGCTCCAGAGAAACCTCACCCCCTTGCATTGTTATTTACATTGCTAGGAGGTGAGGTTTCTCTGGAGCCCACTTTTTTTGTTGAAAATCCATTATGAAATGACGAAGTTATTACAAGTTTTCCAAAATGGGCAGACCTCGACCTTGCTTGTTAGTGCCCAATGGTGGTTTTCAGGCTGGTACATTAAAATCGCTGTACCTTCGTTATTTCTATCGATCTGTATATTTAAGTATTATAAAAACGTGCCTGATTCTCATTAAAAATATTGTGTGTTTATTAAAATTTCATGCACCTAATGCTGGCCTAGGTTGAGGTCACAACAGTCCAACATAAACATGTTTGGTTAAATCCAATAACATCCTTACTAACAGGATTATTATGTCCATTTTAGATGGAAATTTCGACTATGACCTGGCCGTTATCGGTGGTGGTTCGGGAGGGCTTGCGTGTGCGAAGGAGGCCGTGAACATCGGCGCAAAGGTCACGGTGCTGGACTACGTGACGCCATCGCCGCAGGGCACCAAATGGGGGCTCGGCGGCACCTGCGTTAATGTAGGCTGTATACCCAAGAAGCTGATGCATCAGGCTGCCTTGTTGGGAGAAAGTATTCATGTGAGTTTTTTTTCCTTTTTTTTTAAATTTCATAACCCTATTTGATAATAGGACTTTATCTTTTGCTCAATAAAATATTTAAATAAAACTTGTAATCATTTAAATTTATCAGCAACAGTAAAATGAAATTGTTCAGATAACATCTATGAAAGAAGGCAGAGCTTTTCTTGAAATACCTAGTAGTATTTATTTTTATTATCAAGAGATATAAGTGGTTCTACTTTTTTTTACGGCTTCAATCATAAATTTATAATGTTACACAAGTTCTTTTATATTTTTTTGTAGGTGGTAAGTTTCCTGACTCATATCCTATGCTACATACACCTGAATCCTACCCACAACCTACATGAACCCCTGAAACTTGGATTGTACCCTGTTGGAGATGGTTACACATATTTTCTTTACGTAGTTAGTTACCCTCATTATTTATATGTTTGGGTTAACCATTTTAGGGGAAACAAACAAAAGTAATTTGTGCAGTAGTCTAGGGCTAAACTAAAATTGCGCGTTAGTTCAGTTAATTATGTATTATAATTAAGCTAATCTTTTTCCCGAAATTATTAGTTTTTGTACTGTAATTAGTCCAAAATAAACTAGTATGATATACATTATGTACATATGACATTAAGAAACAATAAGCAATGACATGCCATTGCTGTATAGTGTATACCCCAGACGTAAAATAATAACAGCTATATTTGGTTGGTGCTCTAAATATAAACGCAATGAAATCGAATGGCCGCCTCTAAAGACAAAAAATCGATTTCATCAATAGTGCTCAAATTAACGCAATAATAAGCGCCATGCCATTTTTAAACAGTACTTTTTCAGTAATCAAGAAAAAATACTTCCTCTTCTACTATTCCGTATTTTTATTAAAAAATACAGTCATACAGATATCACTTACATAATAACGTCGCGATTTTTTTTCACAAGTCATTGTTTGGTTTATAATGGCTGGCTGCATGTAGGTATGCCTTATCTCCGTATCATCACTGCGGAGCGTCATTAGCTCATACAATCTAGGGGGACTTGTACCGTTATGTGCGATTGTGCATTGTTTCATGTACCGGCGCCGGAATTAAGTACATGTTTGGATTTACCAACATTGTTGTGGATATCTAGACCAGCTTCCATACATCTATGTTGCTTTTGATAAGTGAAGAGTTAAAAACACAAATAAAGATTTGTACAATATTATTGTTGTTAATTTTAATACAGCCTTTACCCATCTAAGGGGTTCGGGCAAAAAACCGTCAATTCGCATTAACGATTCTCATGCACATGCACGCCATACCAGAAACAGCATTCATTGCCTTTGAGAAATTTAGTGACAAGTGAAATCATTGTGTTTTTATATGCATTTTGCGTAGTTCATATCATAAGCACCTGATAAGTAGTGATAAGTCTTGCCAAATCGTTAAGTGTTTACCATCTGAGACTAGCTTAGCCTTACCATCCCAAAGCAAAGCACAGATCTGTGTCTAAAAGCATTTATTATTGGCTTTGGATGGAACATAAATAGCCAGTGACACGAGAAATTGAGCAGCTCTAGAGCTCTACGCATATTTCAGATAAGAATGCATTACTTTTGCAGTCAAATCTAAAACCTGTTTCATTTATTATTAGTTTTTTGTTTTTCTCTTGCATTGAATGGACTTAGAAGGCCTTTATACCCCTCTTACCCCTTACCCTACCCCTTTAAAGCCCTCGTACGCCTTCCAAAGGTCCGAGATATGTCAAAGACATTTAAATGATAATAATAATATAGCTTTTATTTCAGACAAATTACAGTCCATATTAGTACAATTCAAGAATATAGCACTACCTAATTTTCAATTACATTACTTTTGATTGATCGTAGTTATTTGCATTTTCGTGCACAGTATCATACTATTCAAGTATTCATAATGATTCGATGTAGTAAATAATTCCAACTTAATGAGTCATCATCCGCACGGGTCGATAGAAGTAGGTAAGGTTAAGCTACGCTTGCCGAATTCGGTCCGTGGATGCGACCATTCATTACATATCGAGACTCCTCTTTCCCTCGGAAAGCACTTTAAACGTGTTTTTATTTGTAGCTCTTTAACAGTCGTTATTGATAGTCAGAAGCTCGAAAGTCTTGACAACCAGTCTTATTAAGGGTATCGTGTTACCCATTACTGGGTTGTGGAGGTCAGGTGCTCCATGTAAAATACAGGTATTCAGCTGCATCCGGTTAGACTGGAATCCGACCCCAACATAGTTGTGGAAAGGCTGGGCAGATGATGATGATGAGTGAGTGAGTCATCATTATCTACGCGACACGTCATTAATTTTCCTTCCTATTCATTAATTTTCTGGTTAAACCGTTTAATGCTCATGTTCCTGGTAGGATTAGTCTTTTAAATTACTCCATGGTTTCCTTTTTTAACGATTAATGTTGCAAGACATTTGACCCAAACGGCTCCTCAATTGGTTTGAGGTGAACAATTCAATGACGCAAGAGTCTAGGAAGAAAGAATTTCAATTGCACTTTCTGATATATTGAATGATCTTAGGACCTCAAGGTTTGAGGTCTCTGTAGCAAATATACGTACACTCGATCTTCAGTGAGTGTAACGAGCCTAGATTAGCGCACGTGCTGGTTGTCAACGGATTGCATTACGGAGCAAACATAATACGTACTTAAAAGCGAACCTAATGTTTAGCTGCACTAATCACCTCCATTCCATACATTTTGAACTACTCACCTGAGTATATAAAACGTCGCAAACTTTGATAAATAATTGCGTTGACTAACGTGGGAGTTGGGGCATAATGTGAACAGCCCGCCGCACTGTGGGTCGAAAAAAGGCTCTCGAAGAAATAGGAGCTAACATTTTAAAGTGTCGGTTTTTTGCTTAAAATGGCTTCTAATAGCCAATATTATGCATAAATATATCATAGGATACAATCGGGTAGGCCAATTTTTTTTTTTTTTTGCAAAAAAAAATGTATGGACCTAATGCTTATATCTCCGGAACAGAGAGAATAACCGATATATCCTTGCACACGGTGATGTAACTATTTATTTATGTTTTTTTTATGTACTTGATTTTTTCCGAATAAGAGCCGTTTAAAAAAAAAAAAAAATATTTGCAGAGGGTTTTTTTTTGCAAAAAAATATTAGTTGCTAATTTGCCTACCTGATTGTATCATATTTTATATTTATGCATAATATTGGCTATTAGAATGCATTTTAAGCAAAAAAACCGACATTTTAAAATGTGGGCTCCTATTTCTTCGAGAGCCTTTTTTCGATCCGCAGTGCGGCGCGGGGCATCTGTCTAAATGCCGCCTACATCTTTTGAAATAAGGAAGTAGTTATGCTCAAAAGGATACGAAAACGGAGTGAGGTACCTATATGTTTAGCGGCCGTTTCTCAGAGGTAACCCGCATTTTGACAATCTTAAGCCGAAAGCGTCAGGGTAGCCTGCGAAATTCAATTTTCTTACGTTTTTTGCAATGTGCAGGTCAGAATCAGGTTGTATGTTGATCTAAATATGATTCGCGGCCGTATCAAATGTATATTTATACTGATATTGGTTATTCTAGTGATTATAATTCTGTAAAGGCATATTTTTAATAGATACAATCTGACACTGAGCTGCAAATTGCAAAAAACGTAAGACAATTTCAATTTCGTGTGATCGATACTTTAAACAGCGCTCTTTATAGAAGCTTCAATGTTCCAAGAAACCTAGACAAAAGATAAAATACACCTAACGCCTTTTCTTCATAATCTTTTTATTGATAACACTTCTAGTTTTCTCTCACATTAACGATTTAAATTTGCGTTGCACAGACATCGTTTCAGAAAATGATAGCAAAGGAGATAGTGGTCGTTTCATATCATTAACTTTGTGTAGAATTCTGTAGCTTCATGGTATAACACCCGGAACAAATGGGTTTCTTCTAAGTACAGTAGTCTAGAAAAACAATAGATTATATTAGATAATATAGATACATAAGAAGCTCTTGCTGTACAACTCAAGTCTTTTTCAGTATCCAAGATATAAACGAGGTCAGGTCGAAGATTTGCCAAATTAAATCTCTAGTAGGATTAGATCCTTATGTTATGCAGTAGCTTTTGGTGTAGGCTATACACCATGTGCAGGGTGGGTTTTATTTTTCACAAAAAAACTTTCCTGGCAAACCAGCTTAATCTCTTTCATTTTGACAGTTCAACAACATTAATTGCGTTATTTACGTTGTTGAGCAGATATTTTTTCTAACTTATGAAGTAATGAAAGCAATCTGTTTCAAAACGATTCAGATTGTGATTGATCGTGTATTACGCAATTAGATTACAGTACAGGACCTTCATCTAAAATTAAGATTGAGTTCCAAAATGGGGTACTTTGACCACTATGCTCTAATTCCCATAGTTTTCTATTTAACTGTTTCAAAATCTGTTCCTTTTAACCCGACTGTACGATAGCAAAAAGGGGCAAATATACCATAATACCAATAAGAAAAAAAAATTAAGCCGTAAATATTGCAAACCATTCGTCCATTGCAGGCACCATTCGTTTTAAGTACACCGGAGCTTTCGTGCCGTTATTTAGGCCTAGCCTTTAACTAACAGTTGGTAGCCGCTGACCTCACTCGGTCGCAAGGTCGCGAAGCGGTCGATCATAGCAATCGAGTTATTTCGTTATTTCCCATACATATGCCATTACCGACCAGTCGATCAATACTTTTGTTTAATGTTTCATGTTTACTAATACATCCACTGCGAAGACGTGGTGATTAGGTATTGGGGTTTAGTTAACACAAAGAGTCGCAAAGAAAATAATTTACTATACTAATAATGTATGTTTTAATATACTAGTTGTACACGTTTCGCAGACGTATATGGATAAATCTCTGTAGCGAAATTAATTTACGATTTTTGCAAAACTAATAAAAAAAATAAAAATTATTTATTCTGCACAAACACAACGCACATTACAAAAAAAAGTTACATAAAATACACATTGAAAAATTTGCCAAAAGCCTCGAATTCAATATTCAAAACGAATAAAAGTTTGACAAATTTTGTCTATTGCAAAAATTGAGAAATTTTAATATATTTCCCATTCGAGTTTCCACTAATGTTATGCCATGAATTTTTTAGGTCTTCCCCATTTTCGGCATTGTATTTTAGGACAAAAGAGCGGTAAATTGGCAATTTTTTCCCTTTATTTAATATAATGTTTTCATTTATTCTGTTTTTCATGATGACTAATTAATTGAAAAGTGTGGGTAACATTATTATTTTTGACCTTCTCTAGATCAAACAAAACAAATAAACCAAAGTTGCCTTTTACCAGCTTTGACCTAGGGTATACTCTAATGACCGGCAGACTAAACGGGAGTGGCGTTGTGTTACATGTAGCGTTGCCAGATCCGTTTTTCCAAATATCGGGAATTAAATGAGAAAATAGCAGGACTTTGACGAAAACATCGGGAGGTAGAAAAATTCATAAATATGGTAACAATCCTTTAATTAAAAACTAGACTTGAATGAGATCAATCAACCTTAAGATTTTACTACCTACTGCTCATAATACAGGGTGGCAGGAACATCGACGCGAAGCCGGCTACCATGGATTCAGTACATGATTTAGAACCTCCCTGCGTTGTCCTAGTCGCTTATTAAAAAACATACTCGTATACACACAAACATAAACATAAACAATTATTAAATTTAACAAAAATAAAAGTATTATTATTTCAAAAGGAATTTCCAATGTAAGAAATTAACGAAATTAAATTACTTAAAAATACATATCTAAGAAAAAAAATTGTAGAACACATTTTTGAGCTTGATTTTGCTGCTTTTATCAGTTTCTTTTCTTTTAGGACAAATCTATTAAATATCAAGTCAATGGGCTCCATATATGAAAACGCAGGATTTTGGACGTCCCGCTCAGGGTGCTCGCGGGACGCGTCCTGAGAGGGCTAAAGTAAATTCTAGTAATCATGACCCATGTTTTGCTTGAATTGTGAACTTTATTTTGAGACATTTGATCTATAGTGTCCATGGAGTTTTCTTGCCCGTTCTTCTCCATAGGAACCTATACGCTTTGGAATGAGCAAGTAGCTTCATCTTTCTGGCTGATCGACTCCTTGACAATTCAAAAGTGGCTGTAAATGCTATTTATTGAAATAAATGCTTGGAGTTTGAGAGCAGTCCATAAAGGTAGCTAAGCTAGGCTAGAGCTGTACCAGAGAACGGTCCAGAGTCTATGACAATATATATTATTTTTCAGCCAAAAATAACTAGACCTGCCAGTATATTATGCACGGTCATATATGCACACTATTTACTACAAATTTCGTTCATACGCCCACGATATTGGCACCGAATTTGCGAGTCATAATTCATAGGAATAAAATTTTTGTATCTCAGGCCACCTAGAGACAGGCGCTGCCTAGTTTGGGGACCACTAACTTAATTACATACTTAATACTAAGTTAAACATTCTAGTTACAATAATTATTTTCTGAAATTTATTTTGTAACAATGGACATATAAATTATTCTCATTTTTAGGGTTCCGTAGCCAAATGGCAAAAAACGGAACCCTTATAGATTCGTCATGTCTGTCTGTCTGTCCGTCCGTCCGTATGTCACAGCCACTTTTTTCCGAAACTATAAGAACTATACTGTTGAAATTTGCTAAGTAGATGTATTCTGTGAACTACATTAAGATTTTCACACAAAAATAGAAAAAAAAAACAATAAATTTTGGGGGTTCCCCATACTTAGAACTCAATCAATCTGCCTAGCCTTTTCCCAACTATGTTGGGGTCGGCTTCCAGTCTAACCGGATGCAGCTGAATACCAGTATTTTACATGGAGCGACTGCCTATCTGACCTCCACAACCCAGTAACTGGGTAATACGATACCCCTTGGTAAGACTGTGTGTTCCCCATACTTAGAACTAAAACAAAAAAAACAAAAAACATCAAACCCATAAGTGTATCTATGGATAGGTCTTCAAAAATAATATTGAGGTTTCTAATATCATTTTTTTCTAAATTGAATAGTTTGCGCGAGAGACACTTCCAAAGTGGTAAATGTGTCCCCCCTCCCTGTAACTTCTAAAATAAGAGAATGATAAAACTAAAAAAAATATATGATGTACATTACCATGTAAACTTCTACCGAAAATTGGTTTGAACGAGATCTAGTAAGTAGTATTTTTTAATACGTCATATTTGCTAAATATTGTACGGTACCCTTCGTGTGCGAGTCCAACTCGCACTTGGCCGGTTTTTATATCAATACATCGTTTGCAATGACTTAGAAAAACATTCATTAGCATGTTTAAATTCACGGAGAGTTGTGCAATGTCGCGGTTCATCTTTCATTCTCGTAAGTAAGACGAATTCGTTTGCCAAGAGAATCTCGTCTGTTAAATAGTTAGCTGCTAACTCGTTTTATATCCTGTTCCTATTAAAATCTTTCGTTATCATTATAAGCCCTATTTAATGTGTAGTACTGCTGATAATATAATAATCATTGAGGTAACAATGCAGGCACTCGTGCGATGATAATGTTATCAATCATTTAGGGAATACGAGTACCTACCTCCATCCATTGTTTGAAGAAATACGCTAGATAGTACCAATTTTGGTTATAGCCCATCTTACATCTCTTACCCATTGCAGCTACATTTCATAGGTGATGCGTATCGCGATCTGAAATGTGACAAACTTATTAAAAATTAAATAGGTAGTTTAAAGACCATTTGTAGAAGATACACAGTGGTTGTTTGTACACCGCACAGAGTTAATGGGACGTCAACGAGAAACCATATTATTCGAACCGAACGTGGTGCTGTGCGGTGGACACGCCAACGTTATATTTATTTTAAAACCGTCACTTAAGGGCCGATTCGGGGTTCTTAAGAACCGCTATTTCGGTGCTGTCACCTCGTTCTCGTTAACGTCCCGTTTACGATGTCGGTGGACAAACAGCCTTACTATTTAATCATCATGGTTTTGCCCTTATGCCTATTCTATATATTTATTTCGTTCAAATTCGAGTTTGAGTCGACTTGGCCATCTCTTATTAGGCGATAGAAGTACTAAAACAGAGTCACCAGAAAACGATAAATATTTCGCTGTATTGTTTGATAAGGTGCTCAATATTACCTACACGTAACACGAGTAATACTTTTACCTATATAATACTTTGCGAAGATGACTTGGAAATAGCGCGCCAAGAACAGTCCGAGTACCTACACTACAAGCATGAAGCAATGTCTGAAGTATCAGCTGACTATTTATCATTGTGTACTGAAGCTATGAAAATTATATCTGTAACGTCATTTCTATCTCTGTTTTAATATAAGAATAAGAAGATAAAACTTGTTTATTTGTTAAGTCTCAACGCGTCACACTAATTAGCACGTTCGCTACTCACATTACAGGAGGCTATCTCTTATGGTTGGGACGTACCTGCCGTAAAGGACATCAAAATAAACTGGCCCTCGCTCACACAGTCCGTACAGAACCACATCAAATCCGTCAACTGGGTGACGAGAGTTGACTTGAGGGATAAGAAGATAGAGTATATCAATGGGTTGGGAGAGTTCAAGGATGCACACACGATTGTCGCGACGTTGAAGAATGGGTCTAAGAAGGAGATGACGGCGAAGAACATCGTGATTGCTGTGGGGGGCCGGCCGCACTACCCGGATATCACCGGAGCGATGGAGTACTGCATCAGCAGTGACGACATCTTCAGTCTCAGTAACCCCCCGGGCAAGACGCTCGTCGTTGGCGCCGGATGTATCCTTTCCAAATATCAAACTAATACTTCTGCACGTATCTCAATTTATTTCGGTTTGGCGCCGATCCATAATATACAGGATGGCAGGACATCGACGCGAAAACTTTTACCATGGATTCAGTACACGATTCTGAACACCCCTGCGCTTAAATTTTTCGTCGGGTATAAAAAAAAAAATCTACTGTTTCATAGAAAAGTGCAATACATAGGTACGCGGTCAAAATGTATGTAATGTAATGTATGCACATCTATTTTTTTTTTTAATACCCGACGAAAAATTTCAGCGCAAGGGGGTTCAGAATCATGTACTGAATCCATGGTAAAAGTTTTCGCGTCAATGTCGCTGCCATCCTGTATAAGTATAATTTCCGTACTGACCGTTATTCTCTTCACAAATATGACAACTTAATATCGTATGATCATTGCCTGATTTTCAAATTACATAATCATTATCGGCAACACCAATCTAATTACAAGCCAACATGAATAGTGTTGTTAACGGTACAAAGGTAAATAAGGTGTGAGTCAACATGTAACTTATATTTTAACTTTCTGCTACCTTAACATTTCCTGTTTACTTAGTCATACTATACAGAACCACTATCATAGTTTACCTTATTATTTTCCATGGTAATAGTAACACGTATTGTGTAAAATAATATGAATTAGCTCCTTAGTACCTACACTACCTACCTATACCTACGCGGTAAAAAGATACAACCTTGTGACATACAGACTACAGACAGACGACGCACTGTCATACTATCTGATTTTTGCGGCTTCACCGTTGTGAATTTAAATTCTGTTGCGCAACTTAAAATGTTTTAACTTTACGCTTATAGTCAGCCTTTGTTTAAAATAAGTGTGTTTAGTTTTAGGTAAAAGTTGTTATTGATATATGTAATACTAACAAATAGTTACATCAATATTAAAATTGTATATGGGAGCTACATCTGCCAACAAACTGTTTTACAGTTTGGCAGAAGTAAAATATTTTGTAGTACGGATGTAACAACGAATAAACGCTTTTTCACTTTTCACTTTCACTTTTCACTTTTCGAAAAAAGGCTCTCAAAGACATTGGAGCTTAAATTTTAAAGTGTCGATTTTTTTGCTCGAAATTGCTTCTAATAGCCAATATTATGCACAAATATATCATAGGATATAATCTGGTAAGATCATATAACGAGATTTAGTGCATTTTTGTTTAAACCCATTCTGTAAAAGTTAAGTATGTAAAAAAAAACATAAATAAATAGTTACATGACCGTGTGCAAGGATATAACGGTTTTTCTCTCCGTTCCGGAGAGATAAGCATTAACTACATTTTTTGCAAAAAAATATACTGTTGCTAATTTGCCTACCTAATTGTATTCTATGATATATTTATGCATAATATTGGCTATTAGAAGCCATTTCAAGCAAAAAACCGACACTTTAAAATTTAGACTCCAATATCTCCGAGAGCCTTTTTCCGATTTTTGGCGCTGGCGTTTGGCTGAGTTTTAGGGTTCAAATTCAAATCTTTATTGCATATCACATGTGTTTACAAGGTCTTAATAATAATAATAAAGTTCACATGGACCCTGTCGGGCACAACCATTTTATAAAAATATGAGTAGTAACATTATCTTTAAAAAAACAATCAAATACAATTACATTATATAATATCACATTTAAATATGTGACATACGTCTTTGCAAATTCTCACTAGCTCTAGAAATCATGAAAAATAATTAATTAATTTCAAATAAAAATCACATAAATTAAATTATTCAAAGATTAATTCATTAGAAATAAATTATGTCACAGATTAAATTAATATAAAAAGTAAACTCAAAAAGTCAAATAAAAATGCAATAAAAAATAAACAATTCATTCAAAATAAATAAACAATGTCACAGATTAAAATAGTATTAAAGAATCGAATAAACGTCAAATAAAAATGTCTAAAGCTGAATAAATGGTGGAAGTCATTCTATTTAAATGTCATTATTCAAAAATTCTTTAAGTGAATAGTAGCATTTCTCCACCAGTAATTTTCTGAGCCGTTTAATAAATATATTTTCATTTTGTTACATTTTTATGTCGTTTGGTATTTTATTATATATTTTAATTGATGTTACGTGGGGGCTCGTGCTATGTAATTTTAGCTTAGATTGCGGTATTACGAGCATATTTTCAAACCGTAAACGTGGTGCATACCGGCGAGGTTGGTCCGCAATTTTAAGGTAGAAGTGTGGATATTGTCTAACGAATTTACATATTTCTAGAATATGAATAGATGTCAAAGTTAGTATGTCTAGTTTCCTAAAATGCGGTCTACAACTTACGTCGTTGTCAATATAAACTATTATCCTGATACACTTTTCCTGTAGGATAAACAAGTCGTTGCTATCTACACTATTTCCCCAAAGAATAATACCGTATTTAAGCCATGCGTATGCGTATCCATAATATGTGGATAGAGCAGTTTTTAAATCTGTAGTTTTTTTGAGCTCACCCTGCCCTTTTGGGTTCCTTTGGTCCGGAAACGTTAAAAACGACATGAACCTGCCCGCGACGGGTAAGTATATTAGGTTGCTAGTTAGACTAAAAGGTTTATTTTTTATTCACAGCTTTAAATATATATTTTTTAACAATTTTATTTATAGAGAGTTTAATCACAAACTGATAATGTACCCTCGTCGCATTTTCTTTTTCGACGGTTGTTTTTTTCTGAAAAGTTTTTTTGTATCTATCTGCCAAAGCTAGCCCATAACATACCGTCGAATTTTCTTAACTCAACACAACAGACATTGGTCTCGAATGTGCCGGCTTCCTAAACTCGATGGGTTTCCCGGCCACCGTGCTGGTTCGCTCCGTGCCGCTGCGAGGCTTCGACCAGCAGATGGCGCGCATGGTGACCAATGAGATGGAGGAGAGGGGCGTCAAGTTCCAGCACAGATGCGTGCCGCTGTCTGTGGAGAAGCTTGCGAATGGACAGCTGAAGGCGCGCTGGTTGAACACGGAACTTCAGGAGCAGTATGTATCTTCTTATATTTGTCGAGACATAGAATAGTTTATTTTCCTTTTTGTGGGCTTTCGGTAGTAGAACTCCTTTGTGAAGGAGCTCATCCAGGAAAGTATGAAAACTATACTCATTTCTGCCACTAACTAAGGGCTGATTTCAACAATGAAACTGAACGTGATCAGCATCTCTAAAACGCGTTCAAGAGCTGTCACTGTCAAAATTGTTTTGGAATATTGTACACTGTTATCTCTTCAACGCGTTTAGATGTGCTGAACGCGTTCAATTTCATTGGTGAATTCCGCACTAAGTAGGGTTGCTGTATTTCAATTTGAAGGGTATCAGTGCCGATATAAGTACATTTCAGCATTATGAGACATTACAGCTGTCTCTTGGACGGCAAGTATCAACGCATCTGCGATGCTTTCGGTACTTCCGTACTTTATGGCATCACTATATCAGAAAAACTACCTACTTTAGAGTACTCTACACATCTAAGTTAATTAGTTGAGTAAATAATTGTCGTGTGTTCCAGATTCGAAGATACATTCGACACAGTGCTGATCGCGACCGGTCGGTACGCGCTCACCAAGGCGCTTAACTTGGACGCCGCTGGAGTTACCGTAAGTTTACATTAATCACTTAAGACGCAGATATATGCCAGTAACCTTGAGTGGTTAGCTTGCGTGTTCTGTACTGAGCTCACGCAAGGCGTCGTACGTCTAGCCATAATAGGATTCGCCCACCAAGGAGCGCTGTCCCAAATTAGACGCATTATTAATTTATTATACATAAACCATAAGGTATTTTAATAAAACACGTATACAAAATTAAATAATTAAATTATCTTTAAAATGGTGAAGGTTTCAGAAAAATATGCTTGATAGGTTTTGCGTGATTCTCAGTTTTTTATCCGCGTAAGACATTACAAATTAAATTCACTATGTAATATAAACACAATCTAAAATATTCCTATATTAAGTTATTAAGAAAATGCTCTAATTTAACATATATTTCTTAAAAATCATTAATGCTATTCGTTTAGACGTGATCTTCAGTATAAAATCATTAAAAGTCGGTTATCGTCGCCTTAATACTTGGGGATCACAAATGCATCAGTTTTCAAACATAATGGTGCTAAGTTTCCCGGTCTTATGCGTTCATATCTCCAGTATTCGTGCGATTAATGCTCGCTATCAAATGCTTGCTCACAAATGCTCGTTAGTAAAATATTTATTGCCATGACGTTGACGCGCCATAGAATTGTCTAAATTGATTGGTAGGCTGAAATGAGAAATACTGAAAAAGAGCGCCTTAGAACAAAATCAAAAATCAATCAAAATCAAAAGTCATTTATTCAAAATAGGCTGAGAATCAGCACTTTTCAAACGTCAAAATTACATAAGACAGTCCCCCAAAAACGCCCACCCTTCACCACTTCCTAGTGTTTAGCTGGGAAGAAGTGGCGCAACAAACTCCCCAGCAGCACAGCTGTCTGTTCAGTTAGAAAACTTGATTCTATACAATAGCAGTTACGCAAAACGATTTACATTATGCAACGTAAAACATTACAACTCATTAAAGAAAAAACTGTAATGAGTAGATTATGTAATAATACGTTTAAAAAAATAATAAATTGACTTATACAGTCAAATAAAATGAACTAACCAATTATATGAACTCATATAGTGTCATCTAGTCGTTGATTTTAAAACACTTTTTTGTTGCTACGGGGGGGGGGGGGTACATTGGAGCAGCTTAATTATTCCCAAGCCTTTTGGTCGTCTAAGTAATCTTTAACTTTATAGAAACCTTTTTGACATAGTTTCTGTTTAATAAATGATTTAAATTTATTGAAGCTCAGTTCTTTAACATGGCTTGGGAGTTTGTTGTAAAAACGTATACTTTGGCACTTAAATGAATTACTAATTTTTTGGAGCCTAGTCCTGGGCACAATGAATAAATCTTTGTGTCTAGTATTTATGCTATGAATGTCGCTGTGTTTAGAATATAGATTAATATTCTTTTTTACATAAATCAGGTTCTCATAAACATATTGAGATGCGACTGTCATTATGTTTATTTCCTTAAATTTATCCCTCAGTGAATGCCTACAACTAAGGTTATATATTGCTCGAATGGCTCGTTTCTGCAGCACAAATATAGCCTGAAAGTCGGCTGCATTTCCCCATAACAAAATGCCGTACGACATTACACTATGGAAATAACTAAAATATACTAATCGAGCTGTTTCTACATCAGTCAAATGACGGATTTTATACACCGTGTAGGCTGCAGAAACGTTAACACACGCGTTGAACGTTGAACGCTAACACACTGGGATGCCATGGCGACGTCGCTGGCTATGTAGCCATGTCTAACCCTGGCTACCTACCCAATGAGATTGCCAAATAAGTAGCCAGTAACACGCGGGCGTCCATCCCGGCGATCAGTAAATCACTGAGTGAGGGAGGCGTAACTTACTTGTATACAAAATACTGGTGACTTGGCTACGCGTCGCCAGGTCGCCAGAGTATCCAGTCTCCACGTAGAGGCCGGTCGGTCGTGGCTACGCTTCCAAATTCGCGACGTCGCCAGACTGTAGCCCAGTGAGTTAACTGTCATACATTTCAATACGAATTGTTTGGATAGGTAGCCGGCGACGTCACCATGTCGTCCCAGTGTGTTAGCGCTCTTATCAAGTACGACAACTGTTTCAAAGCAGAAGTCCAAAAGTTTATTGCAAACTAACCGTACAATTATTATTGGTCTTCTATTATGTTGAAACTTGTGACTTAGCAGCCTTATGACTTAGTTTACCGTAGTTTTTCCACAAACCGTAACTCGACGGACGATACGTAAATAAAAAGCTTATTATTTTGGGCGCGGTAGGAAAGACTAGGCGAGGCCATATCGGCAATAATCCAAATATAACGACATAATGACCGTCCAGGGGCTCCCTAATGAACATTTAATTCACGTGTGATTCATCGATGAGTGTCGTGCCACAACTGCAAATACTACAGGCGTTAGATACTCGTAACATTGACAATTACGTTGGATTATCATTGTTATCAAATCCGTTAATGTGTAACCTTGAACGATATGACATATTACTACATTTTCTAGGTGGATTAAAGTTCAATTAGATAATTATTTCTGGGATTTGGATTTTTTAAATCAATTAAGAAGCTCAATAGCAGCCCCGAATCTGGAGTTTTGCCAACTGCCAGGTCGATGCATTAGACTCGCCTATTGATCAAGGCCGAAATAAATAACTGGTGGAATGTAGTACATACTTGTGGCGGCATCTACATCGCCACATTCGAACTACGCATCAAAGACCTTACGTCACACAACATCCAACCGTCACACAAATCCTGCATCGCGGAATTTGGGTTTACCGCGTGATCGACATAATTATATACAAGCTCCCGACTTCAACCATTGGGCAGTTGCCCGCCAGACACGACACCCGTCTGGTCGGAGGATCCTCCCTTTTCTAATGAGGATGAGTGAACTTTACACCCTGTTCCTCATACCTATAAACCGCTGCCTATCATTTCGGGATATCCTGCTGCCCATCGATGATAACCATAATATGCTGGCCCTGGCAAACACATTGGCGTCCTTATTAATTAATGCGGAGTAAACTTATGCCAAACTTAATCCTTGAAAAATTTATGATTTACCTGAAGGTTATACTGGTTGTAACTTTATTCCATGGTTTTTGATAAGGGGTAGAACTCGCAATAGGTTGTCATAAACCGGTATTATAAACGCCATCTTTCCACTATACATCACGCTCTCAATCCCCAGTGATGATATAATTTACCACAAACTCCCTGTTTCCAGTGTTTATCGGAGAACGGTAAGATCGCCGCTCAGACCGAACAGACCAACGTACCCAACATCTATGCTGTGGGTGACGTATTGGAAGGAAGGCCTGAACTGACGCCCGTGGCCATCGCAGCTGGCCGCCTGCTTGCACGCAGAATGTTCGGGGGCGCCACACAGCACATGGACTATGAAAACGTTGCTACGACTGTCTTCACACCCCTGGAGTACGGCTGCGTTGGACTTAGCGAAGAGACCGCTACCGAAAAGTATGTATAACTATTATTATAACTATGTTTTATATATTATTTTCTTTCGGTAAGTGGGGTTTATATACACGTCAATAATATTTTATTTTAAAAACTAGATGTGGTGAGGTTTGTTTGTTTGTTCTTCCTTCACGCAATAACGCAAAAATAAATAAGTGTGATTTTTTACATATAATTAGTTTATAGGTCGGAGAGTGATACAGTCTACTTTTAGTCCCGGAAGATGTGCTATACTTGATTTGTTATATTTACGGTAGTGTACTAAAAACTATCAATAATTACGGTGTTATTCACTTATTTGCTCGACTAGTTTTGACCTCGAAAAGTGATAATCAACACGAATATGCACACCGTAATCACATATTACGGTGTATCGTTAAGTACAGGAAAAGGTTGTGTATGTAACACGACATGTACCCGTAAAGACCTTCATCAGCAACTTAATTGTATTTAAAATAACCGTATTTAATCTGCTATACGTGGTCAGATATAATGTTACTCTCATTATGAGTAAGGGTGTTCTCACACTAAGGGCCCATTCACACGTACCACAACCACACCACATCCCAGCGACAATATGTGGGCAAGCAGTGGTTACATGTGAATAGTGTCGCTGCAGGTTTTGTAGTTACTTTGCGTTGTCGCTAGTGTTTGCAGGCAGACAGATCGTTGTGGTTGCGACGTCGCCTTAATGTGGTCAGTCGGTGTCGCCCACACGGTTGATTTTGACGGCCAAATGTGTTCCGTGTGACTAGACTATTCAATTCATATAAATTAGCGCCCGTCCACGTGGTGTCGCTGTGGTAAGTGACACTAACAGGGCTTGAAACCGGTTAATATTGTTCATAAAATTTTATAATACCGTCTAAAATAGTTATAATACCGTCTTCCATTAACCGGTTAATTACGAACACGGTTTCTACTAAACCTATATCATTTTCGATACCGGTTATTACAGAAAATAGAATTTTAAAACTCAACCTCCGTTTGTCACATTAATTTATGTATTCGTTGGCGTAGAGCGAGAGCTTTGCTATTGTATGTGCTGCTATTGTTGTGACAGATGGCTTAGTAGATAGAAATCGTTAATACCGTCGAAACTCAAATGAATCGGTTAATTTCGCTCAACCGAATCAGAATTGGTAAAAAAACGGTTTCATCCCATTAACCGGTTAGTACACCGGTAACCGAAAGGCAAACCGCTATGGTTTCTGGTTAGAGCTCAATGGCAAAACCGTTTTGGAAGATTTACCGGTGTCCGAGCCCTGCATTCTGCTTAGGTGACATAGCGAGAAAGCAATTGAAGATCATGTTAGTATTGTGGATAACAAAATGGTTTCTAATTTAACCGCTAAAGGACCGATCTGAAATGGTCAGATTTGCCCTCACCATACTTATGTCGCGCAGAAAGCGTCCATTACTGAAAAGAGTGAGTTCACACATCCCGTAAATGTCGTTTCCATGACGACTGCGATATTGTGTGTGACAGAGGTTTCGAACGAAACAGAACGGTGATCGACACTACATCGAACTATTGACACGGTTATAGAATCTAACGATTTAAATCTTTGGTTTCTAAATCCAAGTTCAATTGTGGAAATAGCTTGTGATGCACACTGTGGGATGGCATCACTGATCACATTCTGTCGCTCTAAATCTCACACAAATTGAGAATGTATTGTTAATATCCAAGGGTATTAGCATAGCTTGATAGAAACACGTTTGAGGATAATATGATAGTACCTTGATAAGCAAATCGTTAAAGTATGCACTCTAATCTAATGGCTCGAGTTTAATAATGTCTAGTGTGAAGCTAAATTACTGTACGAGTACTATCGTTATTACAACCCGCTCGATCGAAATATTTGTTATTGTTATCTTACGAGCGCACCGAGGATCTTGCTGCATCGTTATTACTTAACCTTTAGTTATGCAATTAATATGTAAGTTAAGGATTCACTCTAGACATTATACAATTTAGAAACACGAAAAAGTACTTGTAGTTTCCTGGATAGAAAAAAAAAACAATTTAATCTCTAAAAAGCAAAATAAACCCTTACAAATAACTTTGCCGCTCTGAAGTTAGGTTGCACATGCGCGCTAATGTTTTATAAGTAAGATTGACTACTGCGCAGTCATTTGTAGCCTACTTCAGAGTGGCAAAGTTATTTGACGCAAACTGTTATTATGATAAATACGTACTTCGCGGAAGGTCCTCAGTTTTTTTATAATAACAAAACTATATTTTTTTCTACATTTTACATTTTTTTAATGTGTATTTGTTTTAATAATACGAAGGAAATACTTAAATTTGCGCGCGAACCGCCCGTTCTTAGCCAGAGCCGCCACGCCTCCCCGCTTCCGCACGCTAAAAACCTCGAAGCGCACTTAATTAAAATGGAACACATTCCAGCTTTCTAACATATTGAAGTTCATACAGCGACCCTATACGGCTATTAATTATGGCAGTCTCGAGAGAATAGACTGACAGACCACGACACTCGAAAGTTTAATGTATTTTTAGCGTGTCGCATTATACAAGCCTTGGTTAATAAATTTCCAAGCGGTATTCGTTCCGTTACTCACTGAGAGAAATAAATAGTCTTAACCACTAAATAATTATCAACCCCTAGAAGACTGCAACGGGTTGTTTTTAATGATAAAAAAACTTGTTTTTTTCCATATACAGGGTGACAGGGACATCGAAGCGGAAACTGTTACCATGGATTCAGTACATGAAATGAAAAAAGTTGAAATGTCTTGTCTGTTACAAATTTTTAAAAAAATCGGCTGTTTCATAGAAAAGTGCAATACCTACACAGTCAAAATGTATGACTCCTACTTATAAAAAAAAAAAATTACCGACGAAAAATTTGAACCCATGGGAAATTCAGTTTTCGCGTCGATGTCCCTGCCAACCTGTATATTTTTTTACCTCCAGATAAGTTCCGATTTTATTTTTCGACAAATAACATACAAATACAGTTCCATATTATAAATCTGGAGTGCCATAGTGCCAGCCTAACTTATACTTATAGCACTACAAGGTTCATTTTGACGTGTGACCAAAATCGGCACTAACGCCGCCATCTTGATTTTAGGGTTCCGTATCCGTGCCAAACGGAACCTATTACTAAGCCTCCGCTGTCCGTCCGTCCGTCTGTCTGTCAGCGGGCTGTATCTCATGAACCGTAACAGGTAGACATTTGAAATTTTCACAGTTTGTGTATTTCTATTGCTGCTATAGCAACAAAATAATAAAATACAAGTTTAAAACTAAAAGAGGCGCCCGTAGAACAAACGTGTTTAAAAAAAAAAGTAGTGTTAATTATTGTACTTACGGTGGTACGGAACCCGTAGTGTGCGAGACTTGCACATGGCTGTTTTTTTTATCCCCCCACCCTATCACCGTCGTTCAAGCGCCAACAGGTCCTTGTAGCAGTAAGCTAACTTTAGCTGTACTTTCAGATTCGGCGCGGATAACCTGGAGGTGTACCACGCGTATTACAAGCCGACGGAGTTCTTCATCCCACAGCGCAACATCAAGAACTGCTACCTGAAGGCCGTGGCGCTCCGCGAGGCGCCGCAGAGGATCCTCGGACTGCACTTCGTGGGCCCCGTCGCTGGAGAGGTCATTCAGGGCTTTGCCGCCGCTCTTAAGTATGTTTTACACAATGTTACTAGTTTAAAGCCACAATTATTTCATCATCATCGACATTATTCAGTCGAAAGAAGTCAACTGATGGCCATAGCTGCCTGTCCCAAGCATTACCATAATTAACGGATCTGTGATTCTTGGATCCAGTTGATTTCCGCGTCCTTCACCAGTTCCTCGGTCCAACATGGGCGAGTGAAGCTGTTGCTTTTTTAAAAAATTAGTATGTTATAAACTAGAATTTTATATTAGATAAAAGCAAATTACATTAGACAGTCCCAAAGCACAGTATTATATCTCGGCAAGATAGACGTTCCGCCTCCGTGCGTAACTGCCGCGCATTCGAAACTGTTGCGTAATGAACTACGCCGTTTCGGTGATTTTCTATGAAGATGTAATACTGTTACTTATTTATACTGTGCCTCAAGTACGCTATTTCATTCTGTAAATCGTCATGTATTCTAAATGATATCTTGTTGTATTGTAGATGCGGCATCACGATGGAGCAGCTCATGAACACGGTGGGCATCCACCCGACCGTGGCGGAGGAGTTCACGCGCCTGAACATCACCAAGCGCTCCGGCCGCGACCCCAACCCCGCGTCCTGCTGCAGCTAGGGGCCGGCACGCACCTGCTTACTCACAGACATAGCGAAATATGACAAGTATTCAAAGTAAAAAAGGGCAACCTTCGGAAGTGATCTTAAAATAATTGATAAGATTTTTTTCTCTTTGCTTCGATTTGCGGATATTTAACATCACGATTTATGTTTTCGCTATGTCTTCGCTGTTGGCAGTTTACTCCACTGATATTTTCAATAATGAACTAGGTTCCAGAGTGCTATTAATACCGATTGTCTCGATACTTGTAATGAAGAAATTTAACATTAGAGATTTATTTGTAGTTGAAGTGTAAAGGGTAAAAAAAAAAATGTTTGGGTTGAGGTATTAAGTATTTTAAAATAATCATCTTCGCTTTTTATCCCCTTTGTAATTTAATGAACCTTTAGCTAAAAAAATATATTTAAATTATCTTTTATATTTTTTGCAATGTTTTGAGTATTGGCTGTTACTATTTGATCAGTTAACTTATTTATACGTGATAGGGCATACAATGTCGCAGAAATCAACCTTTCGGTGCTTCACGTCTACTAGTACACTTCTTGTAGATGGAGTTACTTTCAATTTAGTATATAGTACAAATCCTTTAAAAACTACGAATTGTTGTCTCAAATTATATAGGAACAAATGTATTAAAATATTGTTACAATGATGAAAATAAAATGGTGCAGTATTATTGTTATTATCAGTTATGCTCATCTCTGCAATCAACAATATGCAACATTCCGGCTAACAGTAAAACAATCAGTGTGTAATTTAATTTATGTGATTTTGAAACTTAAATAAAGTGATATATTTTTAATGAAAAACTAGTTCGGTTGGTTTTGATTTTTATTGATTGGTTTGTGACATTGTTAGAGCTCCTTTAGTGGACATTGTTTCACAAAGTATAAATATAATAAAATTATTTTACCAAAACACATGAGCGTTTATTCTGAAAGTGGACAACGTCGCAATTAGATATTAAATATTTCGCTGTTTTGATTAATTAGGTAATGTTATTGTATGGAAATAAGATATGTGGCTAACTAGAATTTTGATTATGAAATGCAATAATTAAAAGTAACACCGAATATTTAGTTATAAATGTAAAAAAAAAGTATTTGGAAACTTTCCAAATGCCTTTTTTACACCTAAAACGAGTATAACATCAAATTCAATGTTATAATTGCAATTCATTATTAATATTATAGTTCGCTAGTTAGCCACATTTCTTGTTTCCTTAAAGTGATATTGCCAAATTAATCAAAACAGGTAAATTTTTGACAGCTGATTGTGACGTTGCCCATTTTCAGAATAAATGCAGAACTTTTATAAACGCTCAAGCGCAGGCCACACTGAGAATAAAGCTAAGTTCGTTTAGCTTCGCTCCTATAGCTACCGCGTTTTTTCATACTTCGGTTCATAGTTCGCGGTGTGAACCGAAGTATGCGAACACGCGGTAGCTACATGAGCGAGGCTAAACGAACTTAGCTTCGTTCCCAGTGTGACCTGCGCTTTAGATTTCGTATTACAACATAATTGAATGGAAAACAAAACTGCGAACTATTATAACCTGTGAAAGGCAAAGGCACGCACTCATTCGTCCTTGGATTAGTGGATTCTCAGGGCCCATCGTTAGTGATGTACCGGTCCATGTCGCTGGTAGTCGGGCAGTTGAACCAGAACTGCGCCGTCGGCAGCGGGTAGTACTCGTGGGCCTGCACTAGCTTGTTGTCGAAGCGCCAGAAACGAGGGCCTTGGAAGAAGTAGGTATCTAGAAAAATATAAAGTTTATATGTAGGTAATACAGTAATAAAGTAGAGACAGTTAAAACACAGGATGACCCCGCGTTCTATTTAAAAGCGGTCTTCGCGCGAATACACGTTCATTCGAACTTTTTTGTTCGGTGAACCTGAACGCGTGGTCGCGCCGACAGAGGGCGCTTTCCAGTTTTCCGAATAAAAACTGACATGGACGCGACCGATCGCTTTTAAATAGAACACGGCCTGAGACAACATGAGTAACTTAAAATTATTATTATTTATTTACCAACAGCCAGTTGTACAAAGTATTATTAGTCAATGAGTTCAAAACTAGACAAGGACTTGTCACTGGGTACGTTCTGCGTCCTGCGGTTCGGTCAACTCGAACATTTTATGTTATCATAAGTTCGATTTGACCGAACCGTAGGATGCAGAACGCATCCATTATCCAGTGTGACAAGTCTCTTATTCTATATCATGGGGGCTGAACATAAGCGGCAACCAATATAACATAGGGAAACGAAAGTATGAAATACTACATTGAAATGAGTCGTAAGGAACAATGGAAACGTTTCTAGTTTTTGTTGTGTTCTGTAATAACAGCTAGGGTTGCCAAGAATGTTCTTACCTGCTAGACAAAAATACAAACTGTTGTCACTCTATAGGTCGTGGGTTTTTTTCTTGAAGTTATAGGAATCTCAAACATATAAACTTCGAATATGTATGCTTTAGAAATATTAGAATCTACGGTCAAGCTTTTGCCATCCGCTAGATTTGTAGTTGTGTTAGAGACTCGGTAATTTGACCAGCAGTCGATTACATTCTGGGGATTCTTGGAGGGGGGAATGGTCTCACTCAACAGCCAAAAAAGTTCCTAATATCGGATGCGAAACGTATTTCATGGCTACATTTCGTTAGGCAGGGCAATGATGCGATTTTGACAAGAAGTAATAGATAAGTTAGATCATTAATCTGCAGCAGCTTTCTTACCTCCCTTCCACACAATAGCAGCATCCACAGGTGAAGGCACTTGTCTCCACATGGACATCTCCTTCGGGTACCGTTCGTCCATAGTCGCGTTACGCTCGTCATATCGCCAGTACCGTTCCTCTTCAATCAAATACGTCTTATTGTTGTAATTGGAGAGGAACACGGTAGTCAACTCTGGGACTTCGTCAGGGATTGAGTAGTCAGATATGGCACCTTTTTTGATGAAGTGGAATGTGCTGTCGAACTCCCAGTAGTTTTGGCCTGTAATGAAGAGTTGTTTTTGTGACTTATTGTGAATATGAGTTTTACTAAACAGTGATTTTGGAAAAGTAATCTTAATGATAGTCGTGATGGCCCATTGGTTAAGACCTCGCCTCTCATACACGAGGTTGTGGGGTGAAATCCGGGCAAGTACCAATATGACTTTTCAATTTCCCAATATTGTGCTTTTCAATTACCTGATGATTGTTGAGGATGTCGGAAAAAATCACGCTAACTGGGAGTTTTACTGGCGTGCGCCGCGTAAACCGTAAGAGATACATAAAATTAATGTTCCACATGATTGTGCATCTTAAAAAGTTTAACAAAAAAACCCGCGATAGCATATGTCTATCTTCTAAGGATGACTTTGATAAAAAAAGCCCTTAAATTTTGATTAAAATATGCCTTCACATCATATCATATCATATAAAATAAAACTTTGAAAGATATCAGAGATTCAAAATTATGTGTAACAAAATAATTATGGTTGACCATTGATGTAAATCAATGTCTGGACTGGAGGACTGGAATCAATGACCTTTTCCTCGGCTATTAGATGCGATCATCGGTTCGCTTCCTTGTAATCCCGGTAGAACGTTCCCATTGGATATTTTCCAACAACCGCACAGGTGAAGCCGCGGGCGAAAAGCTAGTAGATATGTCTGAAATCGCCAACCCGCCTTGAGCAAGCATGGTGATCCTTCGTTCCTTCTCTAATATGAGAAGGCCTTTGCCCTGCAGTGGGACAACAATAGGCTGGTAGGTATTCACAAGTTTAGTTTCCGCTGCAACTTTAATATTTAATGACCTTTTGAATAGTATTATTATTATATATCTTTGCAGTCATTCTCAAATAGATAATTCAACTCAACCATTTGCACATGAGTTAAGTTGTTAGACCAAATAAAAAAACCTTTAAATGTAAATAACATGCATGCATCGGAAGAAGGATTTTAATGGACTTTACCATAGGCGATGCTGTGGTGTAAAGATAGGGCAATCAGCTGACTATGAGCGTTCGAGGAACCTACATTCTAGTCTCTCATTATGTGCATCAATTTCACGCAAGGTTCAGTTAGGTTATTATTAGGTACTTACCTGAGAAAATGACAATATTTTTGTCCTGTTTCTGGTAAATGGTTTTGATGTTGATGACGTCGGAGGGCAGTCTTTGGAACACGTCGTGGAAGCGCTGCGGGTAGCCCCTCTCCATCTCGTGCCTGTCGCGAAGCACCCACACCCACTAGGGAATGATTGTGGAAATTAACTTTACTATAGCCCAGAGGGGGCAAAACAGACATTTCTAAAGCCGGGGCACTTGTTTTACCCTACATGTAGGTAGGGGAAATACCTGCAGGAGATCCTAAGCTATAAGTAATAAAATAAATCAACTGTGTGCTTGTTTACTGCGTTCGCGTATTTTGCATGATACAACAACATGACCTGCTGCGCAGCGCGGTTTTTCCAAAATTAATGCATAATATATTGTTATTGTAAAGTAACTAACGACAATAGTTGGTAGCTAGGCATACAAAATGCAGGGGGGGGGGCAGCTGCCCGCCCGCGAGCATCCAACGGTTACCGGCGACCGTTGTAACGTTAGTCCCTAACGCTTTATTCAGTTTTGAGGCACCATTCCAGAACTATTATATAAGTTCTCATCAATAAACCTAAAAGTTTTCGAAGTACAAAGGTGCTAGACACTAACCTCCTCCTCAAACACAAAGAGCTTGCCGTTGATGACCTGCAGCGTATCGTAGTTGGTCATGCAGAGGTCGGGCATATCGTTCTCGTCCTCGTCGCTGTCCGGCTTCGTGAACCGCGGCGCCAGTGAGGTGTGCGGCACAGGACTCTCCGTGCTCTCTGCAGTCTCCTCTTGGTCTTTTACTGCGAACGATTTCAATACAGGTGTATAAACTTTGTGCAAAAAATATTGTCGGAAAACGAATTTTATTTTTGGTGTGGAAATTTTGCTGTTAACGGTAACGCACGCAAAACATTGTGGTTATGGGTGCATGCAACGATAAAGGGATAACGTCAAAAAATTTTGAACTTTGAGCTTCAATATCTCCATAGCGAGAAGGTTTCCAGGAATGGTCCGGTACACAGTGGCGGATTTGCAGTCTTGGCCGCCCTAGGCCCCAGGCCATGTAGTAAGTATCAGCCGCCCCTCTCTCAGCAACCATCATAATGAATTTACTTTATTGACAACTTTTTATCGAAATCGGTTCAGAAATTTAGTTAACTATGAGTCTGGTTGGCGCCACGAAATTCTATGACGCGCTTCAATTAGTTATTTGGACATATTTTTAAATGGTTTTAAGTTATTATTGTTATAGGTACGATGCGGTCCAGTGCGGCCCGCCATAAAGTGCACGAACGTTTAAAAATATAGGTACTTTTGAGTTATTTCTTGTTATTATCTGTGATTTTTTGTCATGATTGGCCGCCCCTAATATCTGGCCGCCCTAGGGCCGGGCCTACTGGGCCTTAGGGCAAATCCGCCACTGCCGGTACAAGAAAAATATCACAATAACGGGAAGAATAAGTGACTCTCGGCTTCGTAAAGTGTATTTTTTTATCCGGTAGGTACTTCATTTCCCCCCAAACTAAAGGATTTTAAGTTTTCTAACAGTGCCGAAATATAGGGAACTCATAAGGGATGAGTTTCTAATGAATTTCCACCACATTTGCAAACATTGTAAGTATCCTGAATTCCTAAAAAAGTTTATTAAAATTAATATTGTAAGTTGTATAGTGTATTTAAAGATACATGCTGGTGCCACGATCTTTGATCTTTAACCCTTTTCCAGTGGTTGACCCACATGAAATCACGCTTATCTTAGATATTGTGTCTGCCATAGAAATATAAACATATCTACGGTGTCTGCTTTCACGAGCGAGATAGTGAAAGCGAGACATCGGCAGGAGGTGATCAACTTCGTAACGAACACGACTTGCTAAGGTATGATTTTTATCAGATATGCAGTTTACAGTTCTACTTATACCTATTAGCAACATAAAACTACTCACAATATAGAGCACGCATGCCCAAAATATCGTCCATGTGCAGCTTATCAACCGGCATCTGGTAGTAGGGGTACATGACCGACATCCTCACATCGGAGTGCGACAATCCTAGCGCATGCCCGATCTCGTGGATGGCCACGGCGAAGAAGTTCGTGGCGTCTTCTCCGTCTTCCTCAGGATTGTCACCCCAGATCTCTTCGTCGTCGAAGTGCATGGCGCCGTGAGGGGGAGGGAATGCGTGGGCAACCACGTGGCCTGGACCGTCGAACGGAAATCTGTGGAAGCAGTGGCGAATTAGCAGTCTTGGCCGCCCTAGGCCCCAGGCCATATAGTAAGTATCAGCCGCCCCTTTCTCGGCACCCATCATATAGACTACATAATGAATTTACTTTATTGCCAACTTTTACCGAAATTGGTTCAGAAATTTTGTTAACTATGAGTCGGGTAGGTAAATTCTATGACGCGTTTAAATTACATAGTTATTTGGACATATTGTTAAATGGTTTTAAGTTATGATTGTTATACGATGTGGTGCTGTGTGGCCCGCCATAAT
The DNA here is from genome assembly GCA_947364205.1 of Agrochola lota. NCBI lineage: Eukaryota > Metazoa > Arthropoda > Insecta > Lepidoptera > Noctuidae > Agrochola > Agrochola lota. The sequence continues at coordinate 19,741,986 of OX376228.1, forward strand.
GTGCGCGAACGTTTAGATTATATTCGTATAGGTATTTTAAATTATTTCTTGTTATCATCAGTGTTTTTTTTTGTCACTAATATCTGGCCGCTCTAGGCCTGGGCCTACTGGGCCTTAGGGCAAATCTGCCACTGTGTGGAAGGATAACTACTGTGTTGTTTGTGGGGCAGTGTCGCCGTCGTCGGGTATTTTACTTAGTCATTGATAGGATGCTCATAATATGTAAGTATTGTTTGCGGAAACAGTGCGCTATGTCTGTCAAGTTATTATAGTGCATACTGAGCACCAACTTCTTTCATAGCTTATTTAGGACCCTACCTAGATTATTGAATTGGAAGAGTTGAGATGTAATGGATTCAAGAACTTGACTCTCTAATTCTTTCCAAACTTTCAATGTAATTAGTTTCATTCAAATAAATACCCGAATTGAAGTCTGAACTATTAGAAATGTGGCAGCATCTACAATCGCCACATGCGAACTACGCATCAAAGGCCTGACGTCACACAACATCCTGACGTCACACAAATCCTGCATCGCTCAATTAGAGTTTACCGCGCGATGGACATATATATACAATCTCCCAAACTTCAACCTCTGGGCAGTTGCCCGCCAGACACGACACCCATCTGGTCGGAGGATCCTCCCTTTTCTATGGTGGATGAGTGAACTTTACACCCTGTTCCTCATGCCCCTAAAGAAAGAATAATAAATTACGGTAGTAAACAAAAGTGTCACTTTAATACCCGTCTCCATGGTCGCCACTAACAAAGGAGACCTGTATGTCTGCGCGGCCCTGGTCCATGGGGTCGAAGCGCAGGTTGCCGTGGGGAGCCCATACTAACAGTCCTCTCTCCATCAGCTCCTCCACGCGGGTTTTGTCCAGAGTGCTGGAACCGTTCATTACTCTGCAAGCACATAAATCGTTATAATAAGTCTTATTATGACATGAATAGGTATCGCAGGCCACCAACACAAGTTTGGAATGTAGATCCAAGACTAGCCCTATTTACTTTCGGTAACAATCTTGACTGACGACGATCTGATGATGGGATCCTGGAGAAATCGATTTTTGATGACAGCATATATCGACGAAAAGTGCAATGCCTGCGCAGTCAAAATGTATGGAACAGCAGATTTTTCTAATAACCGACGAGAAATTTCTACGCATGGGGCTTCAGAATCACGTACTGAATCCATGGTAGCAGTTTTCGCGTTGATGTCCCTGCCACCCTGTATAATAATTCGTGCAGTTGCTCTCGGAAAGCAACTTTTAGTGAAGTGAAACTGATAACGAAGACCACAGATGTCCACCGAAACTACTCAATAATAAGTAGGTATTTCACGGGTTACGATTCGATTACTTTAATATGGTTGCCAAGCAATTTATGTTCCTCACACACAATGCAAATGGAGAAGTGGAGCTGATGGTGAAGTACCAGGAGAACTCCGCAACGATTAACGTCCCTGCATCTAATAAAATAATATTTCATGTGTAATGTAATATTTTGTAAAAGGTTGACATTAGGCAAATAACGAAAATACAAAACCAAAGACACCGACTTCCAAAATTTTCACTCTGTAGTCTTTCTTGGAAGTCGGTTGTTTTTATTTTGTAAAAAGATTTTTGCTATTTAGTTTCCCATAGCGGAACTTAACAAACACTTTGCGTAGGTAGGTACCTGTACGATATGTTCTGCTTGTTCCACGCTTGCTGTAGGATGTATCTTCGGCTCCTCGCAGATGTGGAGGACGTTTCGATGTCTTTTACCCCACAGCGCTTTTTCTTGAAGAGCTAGCCAGGCGTTGCAATGAAAACGTAAGAAAATTGAATTTAATCGAACTTTCTTTGGTTCTTGGCTCCACGCGGACTAATGAGGGGCGAGAAGGGGTGTGAATTGACATAGTAAAAGTGCATTTGAAGTAGAATATTTTCTGATTTCTTTGATTTCAAGCATTTTCGATGGCACTCACATTTGCTGTGTCATAAATTGACGAAAATGCGAAATGTATTTCACGAACATGCGACGCAGATATGAAACGGTCCGTCGGTGGTAGCACTGTAGGTACTGCTGCTACCAAACTTTTTCAGTTCGTGGCGCACTTACAGGTTTAGTATTTTGTCTCGGCGCCCTAGCTAATCGAAATAGGGTACAACGATAGTCAGATTGATGATAGGTAGACAGGCACAAAAATTAAAACATCCTCAATATGAAGCTGAGTTTTTATTTATTGTATAATTTAGCGTAAGGACCTATCGGCGAGTTTAGTTTCCTGAGGCGCCGTGACACGCCGTCTCTCTAAGGCGCACCAGGGCGCCGCGGCGTACACTGGGAACCCCTGGTCTAAGGTTTATTATACAATGTCATAAGCAAATCTTCCACTTTGCGCTCATCTTTGGTCCTTCTCAAATAAATACCTGTTTCGTATCATCGTCTAACGTGCCAGTTTCAGGGAGTCCAGCGAAGGCTTGCATCTTTTTCAACGCTTCGGAGATGGAGTTGACCGTATATGCGAAGTCCGCGTCGGTTGGCACGTCCGGTAAGTAGCCATATTTATTGAGAAAGCTGAGCTGTAAGTTAATAAATAAGTAATCTTTAGGTTTATCGTTACATTGGGCACGCCACAATTGTAGCGATAAGTCCCCTCTTTGAGAAGTGGCTAGAGAGGCGCCACGGCGTCCTCACCTTCCGCCTGACGCAGGTCCTAACCGGACACGGCTGTTTCGGGAGGTTCCTGTTCCGTATAAGGCGGGAGGAAACGCTCGGGTGTCACCACTGTGTGGATCACCCGGAGGACACGGTGGAGCATACGGTGGAGGTCTGCCCTGCTTGGGCAGAGCACCGCCGTGTCCTCACGGAGGCGATCTCTCGCGTCCGGCCCTGGTTCAGGCCATGGTCCGGAGCGAGAGTGCATGGGAGGCCGTAACTTACTTCTGCGAAGCAGTGATGCTCGCGAAGGAGGTGGCGGAGCGCGCGAGGGAGAGGCAAGATTCGCGCCCTCGCGCCCCTAGTCGCCGCAGGAGACGCCCCGGGCGTCGGGAGTCGCGAGCTGACTTCCGGCCACCGTAGGCGGCTAGCGGACGGTGAGCAATGGGTAGCTCGCCGTCCGATTACGACCAGGCCTGGGTCGACGGCGCGTTGTGTTCCACGCGCGCCTCAAAGAGATGTCAGCACCAACTGACGGGGCCCGTAAGGACCAATGCCTGCCAGGGTTGCGAGTTTGTCCGAAAGGGATATCGCGGCCCCGGCACACGGGCAACGGAAGGAACACGGGTGGGTTTTAGTTAGTAAAAGTCTGACGCACCCTCCCGCTCCGCCCAGAGCGGGAGAAGTTATTTGATAATATACCACCCTCAAAAAAAAAAAAAAAAAAAGGTTTATCGTTACATGGTGGTTTTTGTATCAATTAGCTTGTTAAAATATATATTTTTAATACTTTCTACATATTAACAATGGATAAAAGTAAAAGACTGCCTTATTGAGCTGTAACCTAATTGCGTAATACACAATCAATCGGAATCTGAATCGTTTTGTAACAAATTGCTAATCAATTGCTTCAAAAGCTCAAAAAAATAATAATCTGCACGACAACGTAAATAACGCAATGAATGTTGTTGAACTGTTAAAATGAAAAAGATTAGTCGAAATCGTTTACGAAAATGTGTTGCGTAATTAGATAGCAGCAGGTCTTGCTTGCTTATTGATAGAACTTAATTACTTAACTAACTTAGTGTTGATGATCCATGCGTCATGTTCGTGAACGTGTGCCGTCAGTGGGGACTGGTCATCTCGTAGCTGCCACGGCTTATTTTAATTTAATTGCTTTTGTTTTTATTGTTTTATTAGCACGTTTTTTTACATTGTTCTCACATGTATAATTACAACATGAATAATGTAACCACCAATATTCTGATTTAAAATAGTGTCCGTGTAGTTTCTTGCCCGTTCTTCTCCATAAGAACCTACCACGCGTTGGAATGGGTAAAACTAGCTTCATATTTCTGACTGACCGACCCCTTGACAATTCAAAAGTACGTGTAATTGGTTTATATGAAAAAAAAAATGTGTAAGTAATATAATATTACTGTAGCGTTTTGAAACCATATTACTAATGGTTTCTAACCGCTGCAGTAGGTAGCTGAGTTATCTATTTGTTATGATTATGACTTATGTTACACACTATTTAAGGGAGTCATGCATTAAGCGGATGCTGCATTCCAATAATAGGTACCTACCTATCACCTTAGAATAAAATCTTGTGGAACAACTTGAGATTCCAACGATACCTAAGTTATTTTATTTACTCACTTATAAACTTTAATTACAATATACAAGCTAACACTAAAATATATAGGTACAGTATTCACCCATGTACAAGTCTTGTATATAATAAAATAAAATAAAATGGGAAACAGCTTATTGGGCTTCAAAAACTTCATTCGCATCGCTATCATTGGAAAAATTCCCAAAAGGCTGGCAGCATTGCCATATTAGATGGCAAGCTGATTCTTTATTCTAAAAATAGGCCAAGACGGCTGGCCTATTTTTGGTCACGTGAAGATTCGACCAACCAAAGGACATCATTCAAATTTCAAACTTTTGGTACCCAAAAATTAAAGAGAGAAAAAAATACGGTGTTCTTGTGGAAAATAACAACCTCAACATTTTTAGGGTTCCGTAGTAAACAAGGATCCCTTATTGTTTCGCCATGTCCGTCTGTCTGCCTGTCTGTCAGTCTGTCCGTCTGTCTGTCCGCGGCTAAGCTAAGAGATGATTAGTACTAGAAAGCTGTAATTTGTATATGTATATGTATACATATTAATCATGCCGACAAAGTGGTAAAATAAAATCAAGTTTTTTTTTTAGGGTGCCTCCCCTACATGTAAAGTGGGGATGTTTTTTTTTTCCTCATCTGACACATGTTGTGGGGATCGTTAGAAAGGTCTTTCAAAATTATTTGTGAGTTTGTCGAAACCTTTTTTGGATTCAGGGATTCGCTTGCGAAATATTAAACTTTTAACTGTTTTTTTTTGTTAGTCAGGTGTCGTCACCCCCCCCCCCCCTTCTAGCTAAATGGTTGTACTTAGACTTGTGAAAAAATTCACCAGCAGTAGTATATATAACGAAATTAAAAGGAAAACTATCAGAGCTAAGTAGGCTGTATAGGTTAACGAGAAATAGTCAACCAACTTAAATTTGCAGTTTGAAAAACATGATCTCGCATACATTCCATATGGAACACGTTTTTCAACTACAATGTTAAGTTTGTTCTTGGGATAAAGTCGTCCCAACTACGGAACCCTTCATTGTGCGTGGTCCGACACGCAGTTGTTTACTATTACAATGAGTAAACAATCAACACTTCCACTGCTTTATTTATATATATAAAAATCAATTGCTGTTCCTTTGTCTCGCTAAAACTCGAGAACGGCTGCCCACTGCCATATAAGTTTGGCAATTCTTCGGGTTATGTCGGTTACCTGGTTTCTCCTGCCGATCTCTTCATTTCTGATTCGATCACGTCGTTATGGAAACTCTAAGCATAGCCCTCTCCATTGCCCTTTGGGCGACTTTTAATAAGGTCCAATGTGAGCGACCACGTTTCAGCTCCATAGGTCATCAATAGCAACTAGCACTGGTCACGACTGCGATAAGTGAGACGAGAAGATATTGTGTAGCTTCACGAACACTACCCAGCCGAGTCGTATTCGACGATTGACCTCTTTCTCGAAATTCCAATTTCGAGAAAGAAGTGAATCGTATAATACCTACCTAACTGGACAGCTTGTCCTATGTAAACGGAGTCTTTCACAACTTTGAGTGTAGAGTCTCCGATCTTCAAGAGGGTGGGTGTTACATGGGTATTTGACATAAACTTAGTTTTGTCCATATTCATTTCAAGACCTTCTCTTTTGGAAGCTCTACTGAGGTCATCGAGCATTTCATTTGTCCTCCGATATAGTAGTCATGGCTGAGATTATCTAAGCCCTGACTATATATTGTATATCGTCGGCAAACCGAGGGTAAGTGACGAAGTTGCCATTAAAGCTGCTTGCTACCCCTTTCCAGTCCAGAACCTTGAAGATATCCTCCAATGCAGCGGTGAACAGTGTTGGAGAGTCAACGTCTCTCTGTCTCTCTCTTCACCTCGCTGCAGAAGGATGGGTTTCGAGATCTGGTTCTGGAAATAGTAGTGTTTTCATATAGACACTGCAGCACCTCGGTTTACCGATACTGAATCTGGCAGCGTTGAAAATACTGCAGTACGGCCCATGTCTCGATCGAATCGAAGGCTTTCTAGTTGTAGTCCACACACGTTAAGCAGAGGGCAGGTCATACTGTTTGACCGCAGCGTATGTGTGTGGTCTACGGTGCTAAAGCCTTTCAGGATTCTGTTTATTCGGGAGACTGGAAGTCGTCAAACCTGCGCGCGAGATGGTTCATGGTGACTCTTGAAAACAGCTTGTATGCTACAAGCTGTTTTCAAGAGTCATCATCGCTCAGAAGTGAGATGGGCCTATAATTCTTAAGTATGGTATTGTCGCCCCTTTTAAAGAAGAATATCACCACAGATATGTCCGCCTGTGTCTGCCTGTGGCGTTTTATCATCGAGTATGACGGAATCAAACAGCTTCTGCGGGTCTTAAGAACGGATTTTCCACCGGCCTAGCTACCTGCTATATTTGCTTTGGATAGCCCTATTATTGACGAAGGTAGGCCCGCGAACGAAGTGGCGGGCAGAAGCTAGATGTATAATAAAAACATTTCACTCAATCTTTTTCTCGTTATTTTTTTAATACTTAACATACCTTATTATACCTAACGCTCAATGCTCATCTCCATTTCTACAATGAGCAATAAATGTCCAAAATATTGTTGGCAAAAATATTATTTTTGGTACTCACTTTTAAGCACAAATAGCAGCCAGGGGGTTCATTGTAGACTTTTGTTGTTGCATAAAAAAATGTTCGAGATGTTATTTCCCTTATGAAAATAGCATTTATTTTTTCTGGCACTCGCACTTTACTTGTTGGTTACGAAATTAGAGATTTCCGTTCTTTTAAAAACAAAGAAGTAGGTACACACATGATTTTGTTATCTACAAAGCACATTGTTGTTTTGACGGCACGCGGTTCACCAAAGTCTAGAGATACTGTTTGTAGGTATAAGTATGTAGATTACACTGACCTGTTCAGTTGTCGGCGAATTTGGTTCCACATAGATAGTTCTGCATGTCGCAGAGTACCAAACAATGCTAAGTAAACACAAAACGCTCTTTACGTTCATGTTAGTGTTGGAAGAATGAGTCCCGATAATGCCAACCGGGTTGTACTGGACCGACCTTTGGCTTCAGATAATGAATCATTAGGTACAGATGCGCGGTGATCTGGTTAACGACCTTCGGCGGAGGATCATACTCATGTGTACAGAAAACAATATTGATAATGTACTATTCATTTATGTTTCAGTTAAGAGGGTTTATCCTAAAAGTTGGCAACGTCGCAAATAACTGTCAAATATTTACCTGTTTTGATTCTTATAGCAATATTACTGAACATAAATAACAATTGTGGCTAACTATCGAGCTAGAATATTAATAATGAATTGCGATTATAACATTGAATTTGATGTTGTACCCATTTTAGGTGTAAAAAACTCATTTGGAAAGTTTCCAAATAGTTCTTGTACATCTAAAACTAAACATTCGATGTTACGATATTAATTATTGCATTTCATAATCAATATTCTAGTTCGCTAGTTAGCCACATTTTTTATTTCCACACAGTAATATTGCCAAATTAATCAAAACAGTGAAATATTTGACATCTATTTGCGACGTTGCCCACCTTCAGAATAAACGCTCTAAGTACTCATTCAACGACTTTTTTTGCACTGCGCTGTTATTCGTACTACTTAAAAAAGCTGCACTCTTGCGAGTTTTTGCTTCGTTTTATTCGCGTCGACCGACGCCACGGCGCGTAAATGAGAAAACATGAGCACAAAGACCGTGAATAAACTGTCTTGAAAGTTCCCGCGCTTTGTTCCCACGACTACATTCTTTTATGAATTTCTTCATTGCACTTGATCAGCAGACCTCGTAGAAGTCTCGATTTAGGTTAGGGAATCGCTGTCTTTCTACGGGGTAATTGCTTACCACGAGAAAATACACATGCCCGTTGCTGGCACACTTGCATACCAGCTTCTTGCACGTGTCAGCTACTTTCAATACGCACAGCTGTGGTGTTTCAGTGCCGGGAGCTCTCCTGGAGGGTTCACCTAGTCGCAAATGGGATGCCGGGAGCCCGCGCAGAGGGCTCATTTCAAATGTAGGTTTTTCTTAGCGAATACAGCATTATAAAGCGTGAAAATAAAATTTAATTTTAAAAAGATTTATTAGTCTAAGCGTTGGTTTTAAAATCCAAGATAATATATTCACAAAAAAAAATAAAAGTTGGAAACTACGTATAGCGACAAGACACCCTGAAAACACAATTTTACTTCGTTTTACAGTGTTTCATAACACGGTTTTTAATCTAATGCCGTTGACCGTCCTCGATAGTTAACTTTAGCGCAAACGTAATGCCGGCAACCCTCCCGGAGGGTTCACTTCCAATATGTATGGCGGCATGGCGCGTGGCGTATGAGTTCTATGAAAATGGGTGGAGTCGAATGTGTTAAAACAAATACAGGCATTTTTGATTTGTTAAGGCGTCAGTCAGAGAGATGAAGCTAGTTGTCCTTTCTAAATCGTAAATAGTTACTACTTCCTATGTGGAGGAGGACCGGTAAGAAACTTCACGGACACTCTTTTAAATCAAAATATTGTAAACCCTCGTTGTTTAAAAAATTATAATGACAGTTATTGTTTTAAGTATCTATGGTTACTTTCAAAGTGTTGTTGATTGAATTCTTTTCGTATTGAATAATTTAATTTGAGCACGTTTTTACCAAAGAAAAGTAACTTTGTATATTCAAAATGTATCCTAGGGCATCAAGAGATAAATTTCTGGTTTCTAGTATGTTGTCAGTGCAGGGTGGATCCAGAATGTTCCAAAGCCCATCCAGATTATTTTTAAAATATCATGAGGAATTCAGTATCAGTGCGTCAATACAAAAACCTTGCCCTTTTGTAAGTGATTTTTAGGGTTCCGTACCCGAAGGGTGCCAAACAGAACCCTATTACTAAGCCTCCGCTGTCCGTCCGTCCCGCATCCGTCTGGCTGTCAGCGGGCTGTATCTCATGAAGTAGACAGTTGAAATTTACATAGATTGCCGCGCTATCAACAAATAATAAAAGTTAGTCATTATGGGGTCCCCATAGAAAAATCTTTTTTCGGCGTTTTTTGCTCGATTTTAATACTATATGTAACCCTTCGTGTGCGAGTACGACTCGCACTTGGCCGGCTTTTAAATTTACTTTACAATTAGCTTATAGGCACTGCATACAAAAATAGGTGCAGCGTGTAGTCCTATATACTTAATAGGGGGCGAGCCTATGCCATCAACCGGGTATAAATCGGCTGCTACTGAGAAATTCCTAATGGAAAAACGAACTACTAAAGTAGATCTGACTGTTTTTTTTTTACCACAGCGTTAGTCAAGTACAGGTTACATAGATCGAGCCGTCAATACAGACTTAAGGACATCGCTCATTATAACCCAGCTCCGCTCCGACACGGCAAATAACTTGTCATTTTAATTCAACGTTTGTGTAAACAACTTCAGTTATGCAGGCGACATGGTGCTGCAGGGCCCCACGGCCGGCTCGATCAGGGAGCTGTTGCGCGTGTGCGAGCGATATGTCACGAATCATGTTCTTGTTTACAATGTAAACAAAGGTGTATACATGGTTTATGAGGCCTCCGGGTAGACGTGTAAACAGCAACCCAGTAGTAAGGCTGAAAGGGCTGCCACTAAAGAGTTGAGTCATCGTGAGCGCAGGGCGCCAGTGGTCAGTGCCAACATGCTGATACACAGGTTCACTCGTTGTTGTATTGGGGTAAAGATTACGCTGTTTAAAGCGTATTGCCAAACGTTCTACACGAGCGGCCTGGGGGCTGTGGGTAATGCATACTAAGAAATCGCTAGGCGCCAGTACCGGATTAAGACTACTTGATGCCCTAAGCAATCCACGCCTGTGGGCCCCCCTATCTACTAGCTAAGTAGCACCGGTATTTAAAAAATATATATACGTATTTATAACAACGAGATAGATCATTACGAACCTTAGAATATGTACGAAAGACGAAAGAGATCGATGGGCTTTTATTTTATTTCCGAATATAATATTATGGAAAGTGACCAACTTGGAAGTAGCGCTCGCCGGCCGCTGCCGCGGCACCACTCGCTTCGGTCACTCGGCTCGCGCGCGGTTTGTCGCAGTTCTAACTTCTAACCCATCCTAACTCATTAGGTCGGGGTGCCACGAGTAGCGTGAATATGTAATTTTTTTCAGTGTTGTTTATGGTTCCTCGCCGGGACGTGATGCCTTAAGAAATTGCTTAATTTGCTTATGGGCCTATCCGGCACTGCTAGGCGCCCTGCGTATTCAATATAACAACTGCTTAAGAATGCTGGTGGGACTGCCACACTATTGTAATGCGTCCGGTATGTTCGCTTTTGCGCATACTGATGATTTTTACGTCATAATGCGCAAAAAAACAAATTCCATCTTGTCAAGAGCGCGGTCTAGTTCTAACGGCATCCTAAGTATGTTGGCAGAAAAGTACGACGCACCTTGGTTGGCCTCACTGTGGAGGTTCTGGTCAGAAGACCCCACAGCTAACCTTATAATTTGCTTTAGCCTCACATCCTTCCTACTGAAAACCCTTGAGAGACTCTGTGACAGGCAGAACCGAGACGGACCTCTCCGGGTAAAACCACTACACAAACAACAGCTCAATTCCATAGGCAAATCAACAGAATCAGCGCTGCACAGCGTGGTTTCTAAAATTTACTGTGCAGTGGATCACAAATGCTCAGCACTGGCTGCCTTCATTTAGATCAAGGGCGCCTTTGACAAAACCATGTTCAACAGTATAAACATGGCCCTCGACAGATGGTGCAACAAGCACCAACTCTCAGTAAACCCTACAAAAACCGAACTGATTCTCTTCACAAAGGAGAGGAAACAGGGGGCTTATTCCCTAAGGGAATCCGTAGTTTCGGCCGTAGCTACGGGCGCTACGCTCTCTTTCTCACTTACGGTATGTCCGTAAGTGAGATGGAGACCAAATAAGCGCCCGTAACGACGAGTAGGCCCCCTGAAGACACTACAATTGCCACGATTCTTTGGAACAACCCTAAGCCTCTCAACTAAAACCAAATACCTGGGCATCTTTTTGGACAAACAACTGAACTGGGCAAAACACACGAACTATAATCATTACAAAAGCCATATCCCTGTGGCAGTGAAAGCGACTGCTTGGCAAGAATTTGGGGATCAGCCCCAAGGTCACCCACTGGTTATACACCACAGTCATCCAACCTATTATCACATACGGCTCACTGGTCTGGTGGCCCAGGACAGACCTGACCACAGCCCAAAAAGATCTCGAAAAACATATGTAGGACATAGACTTGAAGAGTCCTGGAAAGTACATAATCTAACATGAACTTTATGCTGCAGAAACTGCAATGGATGAACGGGTACAACCATAATGTAGGAGTGATCAACTTGAACGATAAGGGCAGCACCACGGTATTCTACTCAGCGTCAAACTGCGGGGTGTTATACAACTGGACGTCGCATCAAATGTGGCTGCTGCAAGGACACGTAAGGTGGTTCCTGTACTCGTATAGATCAGATATCCTGCTAGTAGTTTGTTCTACATGTAATTCTCGAAATCTCTTATCATAGTCAGACCGATTTGGAATGGGCACCTAGTTTTTAACTTTTAGGCTAACTGACCGACTCCCTAATAATTAAAAAGTGCCTGTAAATGGTTTAATGGAAATAAAACGCTTTGACTTTGACTTGACTTTAAAAAAATGGTTACGTACTGCTATCTAATTACGTAATTAACATATTTTCGTAAACGATTACGACTAATCTATTCCATTTTGACAGTTCAACAACATTCCTTGCGTTATTTACGTTGTTGAGCAGATATTTTTTACTTACTTATGAATTCATGGATTAGCAATCTGTTTCAAAACGATTCAGATTCTGATTGATCGTCTGTTACGCAATTAGGGTACTGAAGTGTTAAATACGAGAACTTGTTTCTTTGCGGAAAAATGATGGTCCTCGCGAATTACGATACAAATTATGAGCTTTCTAACTTACACTATATTCGATATTAAATACTTCTTACAGCGACACATGATCACATGTATAGCATCTGACGAAAACGGTACATGGCTGGTGACAGCCGACTCCGGGCCAGAAAACGTACTCATAGTGTGGGACTACAAGGACCTGTTCCCGCAGAAGACATTGTTCTCGCCGCACGGACACGCGAGGATAGCTAAAGTGGCACTAAGCGCTGATGCTAAGTACATGCTTACTTTAGCTTACCCTTCTGAAAATATGGTCCTGTTTTGGTGGATATGGTCTTACGGACAAGACACTCCACACGGTAAGTTCAACACACAGTGTGTGGTAGGTAACGATGACAATGTGCCTTGGAGCCTTGGAGATGCCTGTCTATCTTACCGGCGGCATATCGTAGGTACCTTACTCATATCTTATATTTAGAAAGTTAATGATGTTGATAAGTCTAGTTACTACTTATATTAAGTTTTTCAGCTACATTTGAAACACCCAATATACCTCGAGATGGCGTCGTAGAAATAGGATTTAATCCATCGAGAACAGATCAATTTCTGATAATGACCAGAAACAATATTTATATCGGCAGTTCGAGCGTGAGTACCCAAGAATCACCCCTCCTTCTGGGGCTGTCAGGTTAAATTAAGGCTTAGCAAGTTTCGAATCAAAAGTTTGAATCATAAACACTACAAGAAGCTCTATCACTTCACCGAGGCACTCGGCTGATAGGCTTAGAATCTCATTGGTTGACTGGAACAGTACGTTTCAAAAGTGACGTAGCTTAAAACGGCGAACTTAGACGTAGCACACTCGTCAATCAGACCCGCTACCATTTTGCAGGCTGACTAAGGTAATCACTCATTATAACAGCACTGCTCCGACACCGCAAAAACCTTGTCATTCAAGTTAGGATTTTAAATCTAATGTATTAAAGTAGATTTTCCCATTTAGTTTTTTAGTGGACAGTCACACGTCGCCGACCGCGCGCTTCAAGTGAGCAGCCCGCTCCCCGGCGAAGAAACACCTGCAAGTGGTATGAATGCCCGGCCTCGACGTCCGCTCGGGGCCCCTTGCCGTCCGAGCGCAGGGCCCGGGCGCGCTCCTATGTCTAATGTTTTAAGTTCTTGCAATAGTCTCCTTCTGCTCGTCTTTTATGCACGTCCTTTTTTGTATTTTTTGCAAAACTCTCTTCTTCGTGGATTGCAATAGCGATAATTGCCAGTTCGCGTAAATGTTTGCAAACCGGTCTGTAACCTGAATTGGCCCGTGGACGGTGAGCTACTAACTAGTAAGCGGCGCGTGACCAGCAACTTGTCACCTCACCGGTCGCATCCCAGCAGGGAGCGGGCTTCTGACTGACGGCGCGTTGGCGACAAAGAGAGTGAATTTTTCCGAGGCAGTGCCGGACCGCGTTACTGGAGCGGTGCGGTTATAATGAGAGATGACCTAAATATCACCACGGCATGCGCTATGCGCATTTCGCTCAAGAGAAGTTCACATAAGAGAAGTAGATTTAAAACACCAATTAATTACAGAAAATCGTAGAGGTTGAGCGAGGAGTAGTAAGAGTGACAGACCGCTGGCAGCTAAAGGTTAACGCTCAAAACAAAGTGCAACCGGAGTATGGGAAGCTGTTGTGTTACACGTTCGTGAAGAGCACCTCTCAGATCATAGTGGGGACCAGTCGTGGGGCCGTGCTGGTGTATGGATACACTATCGAGTACAGCGTGAATACGGAGCCTGAAGACATCGACAAATTGAGATACATCAAGATGCTGAAGTTGAATAAGAGAATGATCCATGTCATTAAGAATGTAGATGGGTTAGTTCACTGCATTTTTTTGTTTATTTTTACTTTAACAAGAAACGGCTATCCACTAATTACATCATGCACTGAAAATAAAAGAGACATGCCAACAAAAGTGACGTGTTCTGTACGCTGGTAGCTATAGTGCATTCTGTCTGATTAGGTTTTTAGTAATGAATAAACTCCACGAAACCTGAGACTGGCTCACGATCATATTTATTTTAAAACAGTTGCAAAGCTTAGCGGTGTCGGTTGGTGGACCGATGACCTGGTGAAGGTCGTGGGAATCCGCTGGATGCGGGAGGTACATTCGTAGCTCAAAGAAGCCATATCCAGGAGCCATCATTCAGCTGAACGATGATGATGTAGGTTTATCGAGTTGTCTTCCCCAGAGTAATAGTGACGGGCAACAGTTCCGGCGAGATCCACTTCTATGATGACCAGCTCAAGCTGCTGTACTGGGTGCATGGCTTCACGGTGGACCGCGTGAAGGGACTCAGCTTCAACGTCTCACCTAGGAGCTTCATGGTCCTGGACCCTTCTTGTAAGCACACATTAATGATTTAAAAGAGTGTTCGTGAAGTTTCTTGCCCGCTCTTCTTCATAAGAACCTACTAATACTACGCTTTAGAAGGGGAAACTATAGTTATCGCATTTTAGCGTGGCAATAGTTGGTCATTGCCCTTTCCCTAAGATCTCTCCTTTAGAACCCAAACAATAAGCTCTATATCGTTTTTCGTTATTGAAATATGTTGAAGATCTCGATTGATTTTGATTTAGGATGTTGACGGACTTTATTCAGCTTTTAAAATTAAAAATGCTAGAAAATGTAGATGGGTCAATGGCCGCCATTGCCACGCTCAAATCCGACAACTATAGTTACACCTTTCTGACTGACTAAACCTCAGATGATCCAAAAGTGCCTGTGTTCATTGAAAAAAAAATGGATTAAATAAATATAAAATTACGCTTGTTTTCTCCGAAAATAGACACGTAAGAAACCATATTTAACCACCAGTAATGCTGAATTCTAATTTCCATGTAAGAGGGGCCGAACCTCTTAACATCGACTAAGCACAAATCCAAACACAGGACTGCTACTGAGAGATTCCTGATGAACAAACCCAATAATACACTTTCCGACCTCGTCGAACCCAGTAGGATTCCAACCTCGGTACTCGTCCTTACAACTACGCCTCAGCCTCACCCTTCGGGAGAACTGGCGAAATGTTGTGTTGAACACAGGTAACAAGCCGTGCCCCTGCTGGGAGAAGGTGGAGCTCCAAAAGGACCCGGACACCGGCGAGACCAAACAGAAACTCATCAAGATGCGCCTGCCGACTGACGCCTCCGTCGGCTGCAAGCAATTCCTCGTCAGGGACTTTATTGTTTGTAAGATACATTGTTTGATACATACATTTTTCATATTTTTCGTTATTAAGAAAAGAAATAATATTTATTTGGCCACAGTTCGTGAAACACAAATTACAAATAACAAAATGAAACAGTGAAAATAATGTTTTAACAACAATAGTGTGTGCCTCACGGCTGCGCCAAAAAGGTTCCTTTCAGCATTAATGCCAGACAAATGCTGTCTGAGGCTTTTTAATGAACCCTTAAGGACAAGTGACGGGAGTACAAACAGTTTATTATGATTATCATGTTACCTCTTAGTTCGCCTTTTGGAAAGGCTGCTTATGATAGCAAATAAGCAGTGTAAAACTTTTTTTCCAAATAGTTTTTATTTTTCACTTTTTAGTTGTGGTACCTGCCCCACACAAATTCGAATACCACTACCTGTTATGTAAATAACAGTCACAGGAAGTTATCATCATATCATCCACATATACTAAGTGGGAAAAATACGTATTATTGAAGCTTACTCAAAAACTATCCAAGCAGGGTTAATAAAATTTATATGAGACCAATTCGGGAGCATACACTTTCATACAAAAAACTAATTTTTAAATCGGTCCACAATTGACGGAGAAATTGGAGGATATACATAAAAAATAAAATAAAAAAAACACACATATTCGACGAACATATAACCTCTTCATTTTTGGAAGTCGGTTAAAAAAGATGCTCAGCGTTGGTTTGATGCCAATAATATGAAACGTAACAGCTTTAAAAACGCGCTACGCATTAGAGCTACGACACACGTCCTTGCTACACGGCCTTTCCTTGCTACGCCGTGTCCCGTTGCTACGCACCGTTTCCTTGCTACGTCGCGTTCTGATGCTACGCCTCGTTCCGTTGCTACGCCTTTTTCCCTTGACGTCTATGCTATGCTACGCCGTGTGTAATTGCTACGCAGCGCGTAGTTACATTGCTACGTCACACGCTCGCTCATGCTACGTACCCCTAACATACGTAGCGCTACGCGGCTTTTGCCTACGCGCCAACCCGTGTGTTACGCTATTGATATAGAAAAAATTTAAAGTGGTGACTTTATCGAAGAAACAGAGATCAAAATGTTCCCTAATTTTTTTTCTATTTATTTAGAGACAGTTTAAAGTTGTAAACAGAAACGGCAACAATGGAAATATACTCGTATCACTGAAACTACATCGTTTCCTTTTTCCAAAGTGAATATTTGTCGACAGGCACATATAACCAGGGAGTGGGCTTTGTGGACTTTGTCACAGAGAAGTACCACACTATTCTAGATAATAAGAGATCTTGCGTCCTAACCTTCAGTGTACATCCGGAAAAGTGAGTTCTGTACTTTATTTTATTAATGTTTGCAAGTGTTAGGAGCTTTAACTACGTCAATAGGGTGCACCCAGAGCGGTTTAAATCGTGCAACGAGTGAAGACCAATAATTTATTTGCATATTTCTCACTTTTTGATATTATTACGTTATTGTTTTCTGATACATTTTAGAGATCATCAACAGAATCACCATTTAGTTTTCGTTTCCTAATGTATCTCTTATATGCCTGTAATATAAGTTATGTATAAATCGTTGCTATTTGAGGTAATCATTGACCACCTGCAGGTTCCTGATGTGCGTGGGTTACAAAGACGGCGTGGTGGAGCTGTTCAACTTCATGCGCCACAAGCTGATCAAGCGGCTCGACCTTCGGAGCCACTTCACGATCGTGGTGCCACCTGACGACGAGTCCATCAACTGCAATTATGATATCACCGTGCCGGAACTATCCGTCACCTGCCTGCAGTACTCGCCGTCAGGTGAGGCCAATTCATCATCATCGTTTCCGCCGGACGACGTCTAATGCTAGACATCGGCTTCTCGCATCCAGCGGATTCCCGCGACGAACCCGCAAGACTAATTGCTTTGTTTTAAAACATTAAAAACATATTATACGTGTCTCGAAAACAAAATAATTACGACATCAGCAATTTTTTTTCGAGCGCACCTTTTTGTGTAGTGGTAAAACTATAATATTGTAAGGGCGTGGTAAAATTGAGAGCAATATAGCTCTCAATTTGACCGCGCCCTTACGATGTAATTGTTATTGTATTGCAGCTATTAACGAGAGCAATATATTTACATTAACAACTAGCTGTATTCAATACCGATTATTGAATACAGCTAAGTAGCAGTAACAATACTTAATATAATTAAAAACCCTATAAATCGTTACAGCTACTACAGATAGTTAATAACTTTCAAATTGTGTAAAGTATGCGCGATTTTAATATAATTATGTGAATTCAACCGAAAATTGGTGTTAGGTTTGCACCTCGCCTGCGGTCTGAACACGGGCCAGATCCTGTTCTTCGACCCCACGACCATCGATATCGTGAGCCCTACGCCTCACTTTGACACCAAAGGCGCTATCAACTACATGAACTTCAGTGAAGACTCAAAGAACATGGCTACTGCTGTAAGATAACTGTACAATTCAAGCATATTTACTTTACTAACAGCTAAACACAGGTACAACTAAAATAAAAAAAATCTCTTAACGCAGGACGATAACAGAACAGTTTGCGTTTACAAGTACGACTGTGCATTGCTACAATGGCTGTTCATCGGTAAACACCGCTCGCACTACAAGGAAATTACTGCCGTGGTCTTCTTACCTGCCAAGACGTTCGGCGGAGAGTTCAAGCTGGTGTCACTGGGGTTGGATCGCTGCCTGGTGGAGTACGACATCGGGGCCAGCGGCGAGGGCTTCCTTGAGATATCTAGTCTGGACCGCGTGGACCAGTCAGCGGTGCCACTGGCTGCCATGGTCTGGCCCACGCCCGACTTAGACCCTGCACAATATAGAACTACTTTACCGACAATACTCATAGCTAATGATGAGGTAATTTGATTTTGTAACAGGATCTCTTGGAGTTTTTCCTCTGTAGTCTGTTTTATTTCTGAAAAGCTACCTCTTTTGATGTGCATTTTAATTTAAAACGCGATTAGCGTCTTCACAAATTAAAACACACTTAGGTCATCGGTTTGGCTGCAACCAAAGTCCCATCTTTAAAATTCCACAGTACAAGTACAAAATAGTGAACTACGCGACTAACGTGACCCTCGCGACAGTGCTGGGTCCTCGATACGACCACCCCGTCTCTAAGATGCAGCTGATTACCAGAAAAGAGGACACAAACCAGTACCTTCTGTTTTCTTGCAAGGAAGTCGTAGGCTTGCAGAAGATGCCGCTCGACGGTAATCCCTGGAAACATGTCGGGTTGCTGGCACACCCAATTAAGGTATCTCTACATTGAACTAGTTTTTTCTTTACTCTAAATATGTGAGTCCTTTGGTTGAGTAGGTCTATACGTGGATGCGGGCAGGACATGACCGGCCATTGACGCGATTCCTGTTGGAGGTCCCACGTCGTTCCCGTACCTACTTATAACTTTTATCACTGATTTGCAAACATCAAAACTGTTTTAATAGTAGATTGTTTGCCTAGGGAGCAAAGAACTATTTTAAAGGGGAGAGTTTTTCTTTGCATCCAGAGCGAAGCGAAGGATCCTAGAGTGGAATCCTGAGCGCAGTGAGAGATTCAAAGTACGTCACTTGAGCTTAAAATAGTGTTGCTCCCGAGGTGACCACTCTACTTTTTGTCATCCTCTATTAAAAAGTAAGTAAGTGCAAGTTATGAATAAGAATAGGACTTATGTTTATTTATTTAATTCTGTCTACTTGAGGAAGACACATTATTTTTTATAAAACTAAGTAAAATCCGAATTTGAGTAAACAATTACGTACGTAGGCAGAATGCCTTTCACCCGTTTTTTATTTTTACACAAACTTTTTTTTTTATTTGGCTCGCGCTCGTTTTACTTCTATCCCAACCAAATTGGCAACTTATATTTTTTTTACAAAAAAAATGTGTGAAGCTAATGCTTATATCTCCGTAACGGAGAGAATAACCGTTATATCCTTGCACACGGTGATGTAACTATTTATTTATGATTTTTTGACATACTTAATTTTTGCAGACTAGGTGCGCGTTTAAAAAAAAAACGCAGTATATTGCGATAATTGAAATGTTCAAAAAAAAATGTTTTAAATTCTCTCCGTTCCGGAGATATAAGCATTTTTTTTGTAAAAAAGATACAAGTTGCCAATTTGCCTACCTGATTGTATCCTGTGATATATTTATGCATAATATTGGCTATTAGAAGCTATTTCAAGCAAAAAATCGACACTTAAAATTTAAGATCCAATGTCTTCGAGAGCCTTTTTTCGATCGACAGTGCGGCGCGGCGGCGTTCGTCGCCATCGTCTCCTCGCCCGCGCCACGCCTCATGTGTATGTCCGTCATCGTTCCTATACATTTTGTATGAAATATGAAACGGGCGGCGCAACGCCCGCGCTGTCGCCACTCGCCACATGTATAATGTATATGAAACGGGCGGCGCAACGCCCGCGCTGTCGCCACTCGCCACATGTATAATGTATATGAAACGGGCGGCGCAACGCCCGCGCTGTCGCCACTCGCCACATGTATAATGTATATGAAACGGGCGGCGCAACGCCCGCGCTGTCGCCACTCGCCACATGTATAATGTATATGTCCCGCGCCTTTTAAACCATATTTTGGATTTTCAGGTTTTACACATGTGTTTCCGCGAAGACCTTGGGATTCTGTTCACAATCGGTGCGAAAGACACTACTCTCTCTCAATGGTCCGTTCAATACAAGTACGTAATATTTTTCTTGTTTATACCTACCTATCTCTTAGGGGCTTAGCGTAGTGTAGGTAATGTAATAAAGATTTTTAGCCGACTGCCCCAGAAGAAGGGTAATGTTTTTCGAGAATATTAATGTATATCTATTTTTTTGGCCTAAACGGCTTGATGTATTTTAACATAAAATATAAGGTGTCGTTAGAATCGTCTTAATTGTGGGAGTGACATAGGCTATTTATGTATTGCATCTGCAAATACATACAAAAAAAGGGAGGAGAAAGACAAAAAAAAATTACAATAATATTGGTACTTATCAAACAAAAGCTAGTAAGTAATGAGTCAATTATGTATATATATATACGTATAATAAATTATATAACAAGGTGGCAGGGACATCGACGAGAAAACTTTTACCATGGACTGAATCCATGGTAAAAGTTAACATAAGTATCGATGGGGCCTCAGAATCATGTACTGTAAAACATGATTCTGAAGCCCCATCGATACTGATGAATTTTCAACGCAGGGGTTTCAGAATCATGTAGGTACTGAATCCATGGTAAAAGTTTTCGCGTCGATGGATGCCACCCTGTATATATTATATAAAGCAAATTATTATAACTATAAATATTATAACCCGACTGCAAGAACACATAGGTAACTGAAAAGAGAAAAACAACCATTATTATGATAGAATTTTGGAATTGCAGGCAAGAACAAACGCAAACCTGTAAGCTGAAATATGGTTTAACTTTATCTGCTATGCCAAAATTCTATAAATTATAAATGTTTGTTTTCGTCTTTTTCGTTAAGTATGTGTTTTTGTTTAGTCGTATACTTGTAGATAGTATATCAGGTAGTTAGTCAGTAGATACTTATCCTTGAGGCTCTTAAATTCCATCCAAAAATCTTAAAAGTTACCTTTATCCGAGATGCAATCACCAGATCTGTAGAACGGACAGCAAAGCGGGCTGGAATAGACCTGGATCCTTACTACTGCCTCGTGGAAGACGGCCGGCCTGGCTGGCTGTTCCAGGAAATACGGGACCTGTTCTACTACATCCAGATCCTGTGTCAAGGCACCTTCTCCCCGGCCAGGAGGCAGGTCAAGGATTACATACCGATAGACTCGCTGCCTGATCTGATGAGGGCTTTGGGATTTTTCCCGTCGGAATATGAGGTACTTACCTATACTATTTTGTGTCCGACCACATTAAGCAGCTTTGGTGGGATTATGGTTGCAGCACGTCTGAACAGATCCCAAATCTAAAGGTTACGTTATCTCTTACGTCTATCGATGTAACTTACGTCTGCCAACGGTACAATACGTACGCGCCACGAAAGATGAGACTTGACGACCGCCGTAACACGCCTCCCGCGCTCTTTCCGCCGCCCGGCCCCTTCCCGCCCTTAGACCTCATACCTAACGTGACCATTTATTTTTTTAATCAAAACTGGACATTGGTTTATTTATCTAAATTAGTAGGACCGATTCATAAAGGAAACTCAAGTTTGAGTTTTTTTTTAAACCAGCCTAGGTTCTCAATGATTTATTTTTTATTTTTTATTATCAATATTATTTAAGTAGGTATTACAAATTTGAAAAGTTAAACAAGATTAATTTTCAGTCATTTTTATATTTGTCAGCTGAACTTTGTTTTAATACAGCTAGTGATGATTTTATGTAAGAATAAAATTCTTGGCATGTTTTTTTAATATTCTTCTTAGTTATCAACATCGCCATAAGGACCGGAACCAGTAACTGGGTTTTTTCAGACGATCACAATTTATTCATAAAGAAAATACTCTTTTTATTGGTGCATTTGTAGGGAGACATAAAATATAATTATTCAATTAAAATATAAACATCATAGTTATTAATATAACTTAATAGAATATTTTTGATTATAATTCTGTAAATAAAAATCTCAGAACTCTAAAAAAAAAAAATATAAAAGTTTTCATGCTTAAGGTTCTTGGTGTGAAAGTGTTTGAACACTTCTACCCAACCCAAAATTGTACTGTTTCTGAAAACGGGTCAATTTTGCGTCCCCAGGCTTTTTTCGGGGACACCGGGATGAAGAATCAAAAAATGAACGGTCCCGTTCAAAACGGGACGTATGCTCACGTTACGCATACCGTGTCTTATCTTTAGTGGCACGTATTGTACTCAATATTTTGAATAATCCGGGACGTATCTATTCTTCTTGGCGCGTCGATGTCCAGAGGTGGCTCTAGCCCATGTAGCACTCGTGTGTAATCAATACCCTCTAGAGCAGGCGTTCGGTCAAAATGGAATTCTTACTTCTCACCTTCTAATCATCAGACTGACGCGACGCGACTCCGGTAATTGTCCTACCGTGAATTTTTCAACAAAATTGTTTTGCTTAGTCGCGTCGCGCCAGTCTGCATGAGCCTTAACATGCGAGCGGTGCTCGGCGCCCCCGAAAGACCCTGCGCCCGTGTGCGCGGCACACCCTGCATCATAGTTAAAGCCGCCTGTGACGATGGCAATCTAAATGGACTCGAACCTGTATCTATTTCAATCATAACATTTTTAGGTGGAAAATCTGTTAATCGAAGCTAAATATAAGGTGTATCTCCGGAGCCCGGTGACAGAGATAGACTTCGAAGAGTTTGTGAAGCTGTACCTGAATCACCGGCCGGTGTTTGGCGAGAGTTTCAAGCGCCTGCGCTCCGCATTTCGCACCTTCGCTAACGTTGCTGCGAATCAGCCTGATGAATACTTCATGAAACGAGAAGACTTCATCGAAATGCTCTGTACCAATGGTTAGAATGTGCAAGAACCTATGAAGCTCCTAGATCCGGCGGGATAAGTGTTTAACACAAATCCGGAATTGGATCCATATTCGTTAGTCAGCATGGGTGTGAAATCGTGACGAAATCATGAATGTTCTCGAGCGGGCTACCTCAGATTTTCGGTGACACGCGCCTCCCAGTAGTTTTCAAAAGGCGTCTCTAATTTTGTAAGGGGATGGACTTTAACGTGGGCTTAGCAATTATTTTTCTTCTTATGTTCATAGTTGAGATGAAAGTAGGCCTATGATAAACTAACTTTGAAAAGTGATCCGCCCTGTATCTGGCAAAATTTTGAGTGATAAAAAAAAACCGGCCAAGTGCGAGTTGGACTTGTGCGCGCAAAGGGTTCCGTACCACCGTAAAATATTTAGCAAAAAACGCCGAAAAACCAAGTTTCTTGTATGTTATTATTTCTTGTTTCCTATTGGCACCCTTCGGGTACGGAACCCTAAAAATGGTTTTTTCTTACTTTCTATTGTTTTACAGGTGAATTCTTCTCTCGTGAATTGTGCTGGTACCTGCTGACCATCCTCACCAGCCACAGCTTTGAAGATAGGGCCCTTATGAATGCAGACGACTTTTCATTTTTACCAGAGGTTATTATCACTTCCCT
The DNA here is from genome assembly GCA_947364205.1 of Agrochola lota. Taxonomy (NCBI): domain Eukaryota; kingdom Metazoa; phylum Arthropoda; class Insecta; order Lepidoptera; family Noctuidae; genus Agrochola; species Agrochola lota. Next base: position 19,765,611 of record OX376228.1, read on the forward strand.
ATAATTTATTGCTAAATTATAATACTACAGTGTAAACTCCATGTAACGTCACTCTATTTAACGACAAACTCCCTTAAGCGTCGAAATCAATTGGCTTTGGTTGGTTTAGCTTGTCTTTCATACAATGTTTCACTCTACATAGCATTACACCCACTCTCAATAACGACAACAATTGAGTAATAAAAAGTACCTTTTAAGTTGCTAAAATTAGTAAAAACTGCGCAGCTGTGTACGATCTATTGTCGCTTTATTATCCTAGCCCGCAATAAACTCGACTGTCGGCATCATGCATACCGAACTTTCTAAGAAATTCGTTCTTTTGTTTACAATTTGGGATTGCTTGTACGTGTAGACTGTTGTTGACCATGACTCTTAAGTAGGAGTCATGGATTATCTATACCTTATCATATTCTTAGTTGCTCACAAACTTTCAAACTGTAAACATGGCTAATAAAAGAAAATCACTGTGTATTGACGAAAAAGTTTTACTGATACGAACAATAGAAACGGGGGAGAAGATAAGTGATGTTGGCAAACGCTTTGGATTTAGTCGCTCTACCGTGTCCACAATATGGAAAAGCAAAGAAAAAATCCTCCACGCTGAAGGCGAGGGAAAATCTTCCAAAAAATTAAAGAAACCTATATACGAAGATTTGGATCAAGCTGTACTATCATTGTTTCTTCTCTCCATTTAACGACAACTCTCTATAACGCCATAAAATGCCCAGTCCCTTCAGTGTCGCTATATAGAGTTTACACTGTATTTATATGAAAACATACCATTTCGGTGACCGATCGAACTTGGTCTTTGAATTGAGGGATGGTTGAGGACATTCAGAGTACCTTGTACCAAGAGTATACCTTGCGGTAAGCACTCGTGGCTCCCGCGGGCTTATTATACGACTCGACATATTATCTTTGGACCTATTTGAGTCATATAAATTTTTCCACCATTGATCCAGTTTAAAATGACTTCAAATTTGGCTAGAACTCTATTGACATCGTGGACCTGCAGAAGACACGATACTCGAGGCCAATCAGTCCCTATAGTGGAAACGCCATAGCTAATTACTATTATTTCTGACTATAGCAGGCTATTTGCTAATTGATATAATATTTTCTTTACAGAAAATAAACTTCAGCCACTTTGTAACTGAAATAATTGGCATTCAAGAAATAGATAATGGCTCGGTCCCATCTGGTGAATCAATGGGTTCCTCACTTAATATGGGCTCTATGGACTCTGATGAAAAATTAAATTAATAAGTTATATATCTTTATTTTTATCTTATTATTTACTATAATATTATATTACATTAATATATAATACATTAAATTTACAATAATTTGTTGCATTATTTTATAAAAACAAAACATTTAGAATTCTATAACCTACATATTGGTGATTTATGAACTGTAACACAATAACAATTAAAACTTAAGTGGCATCAATCTTACACAGCAAAATTAATGTCTAAGAATAATTAAGGTTAAAAAGATTACACATTTTGAACACAGCATAGCAACATGATGGAAATTCTCTAAAATTATTGTCAATAAATTAATAATCAACAGTCACATGACATGACGCTGACAATGCTAATATTGGCCCTAGCTTAGAAGGACATGAATAATTAAACTCTATATTAAATGAAAACCTTTTAACTTGGTCCTAAAAGGTATTGCTAACAGATAATTAAAATTAATGTTAAAATTAACATTAATTTTAATTATCTAAAAAGAAATACATTAGGATTTGCTCAGCAGTGATAAGGCGCCATCTCCACGGACGAGAGAATCGCGGCGATAGTCACGCTGTGCCTTCAAATTATCGCCGTGTGGAGATTGATTCATAGAGTTTCTATTGAATTTGATGGCATGGCAAGACTATCACCGCGATTTTCTCGCCCATGGAGATGGCGCCTAAAGTAAACACTGCTCAGCAAAATCTAACGTATTTTTTATCAGAACAGAAAAACCACCAATGTGTAAGAGCTTAGCAATGAGCAGAATTGTCAATACACAATCCAATGCAGGGTTTTGTACTGAGTCACATAGAGGAAGAAACTGTTGTACAAAAATTATTTATGCTCTTCAACATGCAAATACAACTTTATGTGATAAATATCACATTTTGCAAACACCAATTTCAACCCTTATGTTAAACTTAAAAAAATAATATTAAATTAGTTATATTGCTAAAATAATTCTAATTAAGTCACATTTTATGAAACTGAAATCATATTTACAATAGAAAGAAGACCTCGACCTAGCAAAGTAAATAAAAATGCTAAATTCAAATAAAATTACATCACTCTCGGTCCTAGTGACCAAAATTAATTAAGGACACATTTTTAAATGAATGGTAAAATTTTTCTAAAAGTAGAAAACTAAAACACTAACGCATTTGTAGGGATGAGGTGAATTGATACTCCTTGAATGCACACTTATGAAATAATCTCACAGCACATACCGACAAGTCCTTAATGTTTGTTCAGTGTAAGCACAGTCTCTAAGTGTTGAAGACTTTAGGTGTTAAGCAAGCCTCAGTCAGTTTTTAACCGCTTGGCAGGCGTAGTGGTGCCACTACTCTGGGAGTTTGAGTCTTCAGAGAAATTCATTGCTGTGGAGGTGAATTCTGTGGGCCCTTGAGAGTCACTGACTGTTGAAAAACCTGAAAAAATAAAGATATTGTTCTTCATTCACTGTGGTAAGCTATATTCTTGCTTTAGATACAATAACATTTAAATTGAAGTATAAATATTTTTCGAAACTTAGAACCATGAAATTTATTCATATACAAAGTGACTAATTTAAAACTATGCTGCAGTTTCATAATAAGAGTAACCCTGACCTACTTGCTTAGAGCCGAAAATCCACCATCTTAAATTTTGAAACTATTTTTTTTTTTTAAATAAAATTGTGAGTAGTTTTATTAGCAGTCATGAATAGTGTTTACTCACATGTGTTAGAGTCTTCAGCCATGCCGAAGTTGGAGTTGGAGGAGTCGTGCACCTTCTTCGGCGTCAATGTGTTCTCCTTATTATTCTCACGTTTAGCCGCGTGTTTCTTCTTTTGCTCATTTGTAGATATTGGAACCCATTTATAGATTTTCATGGTCGTTTCACCAATCGTCACCCATTTCTTCTCCCTGAAAATGGACACAGTGATAATTCATAGACTTTGACAACTTACAGAAAATATTTGGTACGAATGGTCAACTTACCAATGGCGAACTTTTTCCACAGCTTGCATGACTCTTTTGATATCATCTTTGACACGATTCCTAGTTTCCGCTCGGACAGAACGAGACATTTTGCTTGTTTAAATGCGCTTTTAGTAAAATAAACAGTTTCAACTTTTTTTGATAGAAAAGAATATTTGTTTATGAATAAACTCAACTGAGTTCGCTTCGACAAGCGGCTTTCTTCCTGTATTCATTCATCCGCCATTGACTTTTTGTAAAATTTGACATTTGGAAAATAATACGTTTAGTTGCGCTTTTTACAGACACAATAACCGATTTCTGTATTCTGTTTACTGTCATAAAAGAAAAAAATTGTAGCTTTTTTATTTATGATTTTTATTCGTGGGAGGTTATGCAGTCTGAAAAGCTGGTTTATAATTTAAATAAAATACAATATTTCATTAAAACATTGCTATGGAAAATAATAAAACGTGTTCGAACAAATCTAGTACGCACGTCTTGTTTTCTGAAGAAAAAAAAAAACTGGTTGAAATCTATAAAGTTTAACGGTTATTATGGCTTTATTTATGCATAGAATTCATTTAAAAACTACGTTAAAATCTTATCAGAAATATTGAAAATTCTAGAGATCTTCCCCGGTTTTTTTGTTGCAAAATTATTTTACGGAACTTACGCAGCGATTACTAAACGTTTTTGCTTGCATAATCGTACTTGCGTTTTATTGGTTGTAACATAGAACTAAACTATTTGATTGGTGTCTCACTAATACAAGAGCTAGAAAATGAAATAGGGAACGGAATAATTCAAAGGGCAGGCAAAATCGAAAATTGAAAACAGGGAAATAAATTTATGAAAAAATTTATTGGTAATAATCTGCCTAGAATAATTTTAAATAAGAAGTAATATGTCCAATAATATGCTTTAATACATAGGTAAGTTGTGTCATTGATTCGCGCTGTTTTAAAGTGCAATATTTAGGCGATGGGCTGTATTTGTGAATTTTATCATGAATGAATTTTGACTTATATTTAGCGGCTGTCAGTTGTTTTACGTCTCATCGTTCATTATTTTGTTCATAATTATTTATTTCCAATGTGATCGCTAAAGTGTGTACATATTTTCACGCGGCTTGGACTACAGGGATGCGCATCGATTGCGATGATGCAACGAGATGATAAGGTGCAAATTATATGCATTTGATAGCTTTTTATTGGTGTTTTGCTTTTTCGCACTTTCTTCTTCTATATCCTCAATGTTTCGTTCGTAATTGTGTTTGTTTTACTTAGTTTGATCACAAACATAACCTCAATACGAGTAGCCACTTGATACTCGAGTACACGGCACCAGTGCTTATTGCCATCACATTGTGAGTCAGTACCTGCGCAGCATGCTGTCAACAATTAGGCTAGAATGGATCTTGCACTAAAACCAAAACACAAAATGCTTATCTACTGTCACAGTCTACTATGCCATCTTTAAAATATTTTTGTTTGAATTTCCTGATAAAATTGAAACTTGGGAACAGGTTGATCAGCCATTGCTGCTACTGATCATACTAATTTTTTTACAAAACCCTGTACAATTAGTAACATAAATTATTTTTGTCAATACTAGAGAAGCAGATCAAGAGAAGTGGAATAAAGTTAGCCATGGTCTAATGAATAAATAGAGCTTAATAATTACTTATCTTAATAACTGTAGATATAGGCAATAAATATCTAAAGCTTCCTTGGTTGTTCACAGGCTTTGTATACAAAAAGCTGTTTCTACAAGTCAATGTAACACTGCCCTGTGGTATTTTATTTTCTTTGCACTTTTTTATGCCTCGTTTTGTTTTTGTTGCAGTTTTACCGTGCATGTATTGTTAAAACTGTAGAAGTGATACAGTGATTATATTGTTGGCTTGTCCGGCTAAGGTCCACCTAACGACAACCGTGAATATTTCCTTCCCGTATGGCTGCGTATGTTAACCGTACGATATCAATGATGGCTGGCGACGGGCCCCACAACGTTGCGATGCTGAATAATGGCGCTGTCCGTGTGAACATGTCAAATGTGGACTCGCCACTACAGATATTTGTGAGGGCCAAGAAGAAGATCAATGATATATTTGTTGAGATTGATGATTATGTCAAGGATGCTGTCACATTCATGCATGGTAAGCAAAGTTTCTTTCTTTTTGCATGTAAGAATACTATCAATAGCTGCCATAACATGAAATGAGATTAACTGGCAATTGCTGACCCTGATCATATTATTGCTGAAAACAACCAGCAGTATAAAATTCTTGACCAACTAGAACTTCAAAATACTATGTTCTATACATTTAAGCTCTAGTTATAATATTTTATAGTGCTACAGTGAGTCACTGAGAGAGTATTAAAGTCACTTGTCTGTCTTTGTGCTACTTGCTGAAATATGTCTACAATACTTGTATAATTATATTATATATAAATATATAATATAAAATCGTTTATTGACCAAATAAAGAATCTTTACATTTCCTTAAAAGTAATACAAATAAACTATTCCTGATATTATTGTCATAAAGGAAACATAATTTTAATATTTTTACTTATGGACTCCATACTAGGTCGGGCCTGTCTCATGGAGTCCTTGAGAGTATTTACCAATTTAAAATTTCAGGGTCGATACCGTATTGTGTGTATTACATAATATTTTAAAAATTTAATGTAAAATCAAAATCTTTTAAAAATAAAACAAAATCGTGAAACAACTATGGTTTTACGATTATAGAAAGTTAGTGAGTGTATATATCAGGCAAATGTAGGTATTTATACTTTGATGTTTAGCAAGGGTGCGTGCGAGAGAATGAATATGTAGGAGTATATATACGGGGTTTAGGTGGTAGTGTGGGAGTGAAATTGTGATTGAGGATAAGAGTGAGAGAGTGTTTGTGGTAAGTATGTTATGACAATACACGAACGAAGGCTTCTGACTCTGAATAGGATTGAGTTAAAAGCCATTGTTTAATTTTTTTTTTTACTTGGTTGGTCCTACAACTTCTGATGTCACTGATTTTTGCAATTTTGTTGTAAAGGAAACTGAGCATAAATTCTTGCATACGTTGTGCAAAAGCGGTTTTTACTACACTAAGTGGACATTTGAAGATTCGTTGTTTGAGTAGATGGTGGTATTCTGTGGATTGGATTGTTATTTTGTGTTGTTTTATTACTATTTTATGGATGTATAACTGTCGGACATTAAGCACTGATGCTTCTTTATACAGTTGATCTGTAGGATAACGAAAATGTTTTCTATACATAACTTTTAGCACTGATCTTTGGGCTCTTTCCAATTGTATCATTGAGGTAATGCCAACCCCACCCCATACTGTAATGCAGTAGCAGAGAACTGACTCACATAATGCCACATACACCAAGTGCAAGATCTTTTTGTTGGCCGAGTTACGTAAAAATTTCATTACGTGAATCACTTTTCTGATTCGCTTTGCTACTAAGTCTATGTGGGGTCTGAATGAAAGATGTTGATCTAGCAGAACGCCTAAGTATTTTAGAGATTCGACCTTTTTAATTTCCTCACAGGAGCAAGGGATTGTGCTGCAAGTTGAAGGGTGGATTTTAAGATGTAAAGGGAGTTTTGGTGCTGATGAAAGTGTTTTATGGAAACAGATGTAGTTCGTTTTTTTAATATTTAGTGACAGAAGGTTAAGATCGAGCCATTTTTTTATGTTAGTTAAACCATTTTGGGCTTCTTCGCGGACTGTTTCCCAAGATTTACCGTGAAAAATAATAGCCGTGTCATCTGCATAGCAGATGACTTCTGCGTTTTGGGTAATGGCATGATGAATATCATTAATATAGATGATAAATAGTGTCGGGCCCAGGACACTACCTTGAGGCACTCCAAATTCTACGCTGCTTTGACAACTGGTGATATCCCCAATTTTCACACATTGCTTTCTGTTAGTAAGGTAGCTCTCAAACCATTTAAGTGGAAGTCCTCTTATACCAACTGACTCGAGCTTTTTTAGGAGTATGGGAATGGCAAACCCTGAGTCTGCAGCAAAGATAATATATTGCCTTTTCCAACTTTAGCAACCACTTCAGATCTCTAAAATAGTTCTGTTTGCTAATCTTATTAGATTCCAATAAGTTTACTTCATACTATGCTTAGGGACAGGCAGAGGTTTACCGTTTATTATTGTATTGTGCAGTCTCACTGGAGGGCAAAAAGTCAACAAGTTTAATCAGTATAAAAACAAGGCCAAACCATCCAGAACTGGAAACATAAGAAAAAAAAAATGTGTTAGAGTTCCTCTTGCAAACCTCAGAAGTTACCAATTTAATAAATGAGGGAGTAAAATTTTGCCCTAAATGTAATTCTCACAAGACTATCAACAAAAGTCTCACATATGACATTTAAAGGCCAACCCAACACTAATGTAAATGAAAAAGATAACAAAAATGTGAATGACATTTACTCACATAAATAAAATATTCACGAATGATAACTGATAAGTGAGTGATACCTAGTAACTAATCTTATTGACGAATCAAATCCATGTTATCCATGGAATGTTATATCTACGATCGATCTATGAACGCCTTGTTAAGGTCGCGTGCCATCGTACGGCTTATTTGGATAGAGGTCATTATCATTAATATTTAATTAGACTCTAGGGTACTATGCGCTATAAACTAGCTCGAGTGTTGTATGCTGAATAGAATCAACATCATCATTCTCCAGCACGCGTAGCATGACCACCGTAGAATCTAGTTTTATCGACGGGAAAATAGACAATGACAGATACACAATCACAACTTTTATTTTGTCTATTCTTCCGTCGACAAAACCCGCTATCTAATTACGTAACATATTTTCGTAAACGGCCCGGCCGACCCTTGCTAGACGATGCGCCAGCCCGCGTCGATGCTAAGCCTGTAGCTTTAAATTCCCCGATTAATAATAATGATATACCTTTGATCCAGCCTGTCCCTCTTGCTGTCCTCCCCCCAGCGAACGCTATAAGCCGAGTTTCGTACCCCACAGGGGGTGCCCTTAGCGAGCGTTCGCCTAGTCTTAATTAGCATAGTTTTGCCCCTGACTGGAGGCTTTAAGTGGGTATAGAAGCTTAAGGCAGCCACAGGATTGACCGGTTCAGTAGTCATGACCTCAGTGGTCAGCTACGAGATGCCCTACATAAAAAAATAAAAAAATCGTAAACGATTACGACTAATCTGTTTCAGTTTGACAGTTCAACAACGTTCATTGCGTTGCGTTATTTACGTTGTTGAGCAGTTTTTTTTTTCGAACTTATGAAGCAATGGATTAGCAATCTGTTTCAAAACGATTCAGATTGTGATTGATCGTGTACTACGCAATTTTGGTATCGTTTCTACGGTGGTCATGTTACGCGTACTGCCCGTACCTCAATTTATTTGGAGTCGGCGGCACATGTCATCTTACATACTTCTATAGTATTAGTCGTCAACTCGTCATCTCGCTAGTCACCCCAGGTGACGACTGCCTAATAGAATAGGTGCCATAATTCATATTTGGCCGAATTACTTTACGGGAATAATTTAATTTGCTTTATATTAAGTTAGTCCTAGCCCTTGTTAGTTCTCGTTTTACCCTTGAACTTTCAAGTGAAATTGTGTCCCTGTTTGTCCAATCGTGAAGTGCCGTCTGACCTTCGCAGCTTATACAGAAAACAGGTTCTAGCAATAGGATAGTATTAAAACTTGGCACCAAATCCCTGATAATACTTTAATCGCTTCTAACATACACCTGTGTAAGTGTGGCACTTTTGTTTTTGCTGTTTTTGTTGTAAACAGAACGAATACAACTTTTTCAATGAATTACCTACTGCAGGCTTTTCACCAACTGATTCTACGCTTCTTGAAACTTCCGTGATGTATTTGTTTACATGACTACAATTTAATATTGATTATTGAGTTACGCATTTAATTGTTTATTTACTAATTCTCTTATCAAATCTGTAACATGTTAATGTTAAGACGGCATTTGCTCTAAGGAGCTCTACATAATCACGTAGTAAACGCAATACTACGCGACGACATCTAGTGTCGAATTTTGTATGCGTTTGTAATATCGAGTAAAAGGGAAGAATGCACATGACTTTTTCGTATTTTAATAAAATGGACAGTACTTACTTTCAATTTTATATCTATTTATTTAAAATGCAGCAAACCACATACGTCCTCCGTATGTGGTCCTAAATGATATGAAACTGGCTAAGGTTTTAACTTACCCCAAAAATGCCATAATATTCGTCATGTGTACAAATGCGGTCAATTTATCTAGCAACATGATATTTCATATTTGAGAATGATTGTTGTGTTGGCGTGTTTCCAACTAAACTATCACTTGTTTGTATATAACATTGTTGCATAACAACATATATAATATTTAATGCGGTTGTACTGAAGGCAAGAAATGTGAGATACACTGACTCATCAGAATAAACGCACACTGGACGCGAGGCGGAACCAAGCGTTTTATATTACGAACAGTATGCCTACCCCGATTTATTACCCGCTAAATGATTGTCCAGTACAGTTGGCAATTCGATTCAGTAAACCAAGAACAATACGATTCGGAAGACAAGTTTCATACCGTACTTGGTTGCTAAAGTGTTATTAATTATTAACTATTTATTAGAACTATTGATTAGATTTGATGTGTTTTCCTATAAAAATGATCAGTGATTAATACATAGGTAAATAATCTACTTTACGATGGAGGATAGTCCCTTCAGCCCTAGAAGTAGGTGTGCCCGTTCCCCGCCGCCTACACCTGGCGGTGTAACCGGCCCCGCTCGTCCCCCTCAAGCGCCGCAGCAAACGAATGAAGCTCTTGAAGCTATGACGACACCGGAAATTCAGAGCTGGATGACGACCATCGACCAGAACTTGCAGGAGGTGTGCACTATCGCAGCGGAAGGCAAGCTGAATATGGACCACAAAATGCGCATCAATGCCCTATGCCGGAAGATCGGCCATAGCACATCGCAAATGGCGGTACAGTACCAGTACATGAAAGCGAAAGGATTGGAATCCCACAATATTGCCAAAGCTCTTGAAGCCCAACTCGACCTCTCACAGCAACTAAAGGAACTCAAGTTGAGTGTCGAAGAAAAAACGAAAACTGCCCTGGGCGCGTCATTTGCTGACATGGTCAAAAAAGGAGCCAACAATTACATCCAGCAGACAAACGTAAGTTCTGTGGCCATTTATCCAGTAGATAAATTAAAATCCAGCGACGAAACGAAATCCCTCGTCCAAAAAATCATTTGCCCCGGACAGATGAAGCTGCATGTAAGAGGCCTGCGCAAGACCAAAAACGGGGGTGTTATCATCAGCACTGAGACGAAAGACGACATCGAAAAGGTGAGACAATTGGAGCAGCTAAAAAAATCGGGTCTAACAGTTGACGAGCCTTACAAAAGGAAGCCTAGGGTTGTAGTAATAGGAGTTCCGACGTCCATGTCAGAAAACGAGGTTTTCACATGTTTGTACCACCAAAATCTCGCCGAGAAGCTTCAGGACTGCAGCCTTGAGACGTTTTTGACCTCAATCAAGTTAAGTCATAAGTCGGGTAAGAGAGACTCTGACTATTGCAACTATGTTGTAGAAGTATCGCCAGTCATACGAAAAGCCCTAATATCAAAAGAACGAGTGTTTATAAATTGGTCATCATGCCCTGTAAGAGATTTTACTTTGGTCACACGATGCTATAAGTGTCAGCAATATGGCCACGCTGCCAAATCATGTCGACAGACGTCCTACACCTGTGGTCACTGTGGTGAGCAAGGCCATTCAATCAAAGAATGTCCAAAGAGGTCAGATGAACCAAAATGCGCTACTTGCTTGCATTTCAAAAAGCCAGACAAACACATCACAGGTGCAGCTGACTGCCCGGCGAAAATGTTGGCCGAAAAAAGGTACATAAACTCAATAGATTATGAAGGTGCCTAAGAGCGCCGTCAATAAGTTATTTATTTTAGATCTTCTTAGTTTATATAGTAAAGTTTTATTTCTGTTATTATGATAAACAATTTAATTAATGATTTAGATAATTTTTCTGTATCTGAGTCTAGACTTTGTGAAGTTGAAAGCTGCAAACAATATCTTTCCGGCTACAAAACACCATTAACCATACTAACACAAAACATTCGCAGTATTTTTAAGAATTTTGACAGCTTCAGCGTTTTTCAACAACGGCTAAACATTAACTGTGACATTATTGTTTTAACGGAATGCTGGCTTACCAAGAAATATAATATACCACTGATCACAGGGTATAAGATGTACAAAAGTGATAGGAATTACAATCAAAATGATGGGGTGATAGTTTATGTAAGAGATCACCTGAAAGTCTCTGTTGAGGAACCAAATATGCAAGACTGTAACAGTTTGGTAGTGAAAATTGGATCAGATTTTGCGATAGTAGCTTTATATCGGCCCCCCTCTTTCAAAAATACTAAAAATTTTACTGACACTCTGAATGATGTCTTGCAAAACCTATCACCTTTTAAAAACACGGTAGTAATTGGAGATATTAATATTAATATTCTTCCAGGAAGTACTGACGCATCTGCTCAGGACTACCTCAACTTATGCGCATATCATGGCTTGCTCCCAGCACATTGTTTTCCTACACATCATAGTGGCTCTTGCTTGGACCATATCATACTTAAAACCAATTTCCCTTCACTTGCACTTGTAATTAACTCTACAATAACAGATCATAATGCTGTCCTACTAACACTAAATTGTAATTTACCTAAACATAACACTCGTGTAGTTTCGAAATTGAATATAAATAAACTTGATGAAGATTTACGCGTCATCAACTTCGATCCAGTCTATAATTCTGCTGACCCACAGTATTGTATGATGTATGTTATAGAAAATGTACGTCATGCAATTCAGAAAAATACGGTCGTATCGCAGTTGAGCAACAAAAATTGCAACATAAAACCCTGGATCACACCAGGTCTTATTCGCTGTATGAAACACCGAGATAAACTGCACATGAAATGTAAATCTCATCCAGAGAATTCAGTCCTACAACTGTCATACAAAAGATATCGTAATTTTTGTAATAGTCTTCTCAAAAAGGTTAAAATCAACTACGATAAAACTGCACTGGATAAGGCTGGAACAAATAGTAAAAAGATCTGGAAATATATTAAACATGTAACTTTTTCCTCAAAACAAAATGAGTCATCTTCAAGTTTATTACGAGCGCACTCGTCACAGCTGACGTCTGCTAACATAGCAAATAATTTCTTTGTTAATGTTGGTAAGTGTCTGGCGGAAAAAAATAACCGGGATCAATCTCCTTATTTAGTGAACTTTTCTACCACGGGTAACTCCACTCTATCATCTTTTGCCTTACTAGATACTGATGAGACAGAAGTAGAAAATATAATCATGTCATTGAGAGATGAATGCGCAGTTGGTTGGGATGAAATATCAAATAAAATTATTAAACATTTCAGAAATATTTTAGTACCTCCACTGACTTACATTTTTCGTATGTGTTTATCCTTGGGCATTTTCCCTGAGTGTCTCAAAAAAGCAGTTATCATCCCTGTTCATAAATCAGGCAGTAAAGAACAAGTAACAAATTATAGACCTATTTCTCTATTGCCTTGTATGTCCAAAATATTGGAAAAAATTATAAATAAAAGGTTGTTCAAATACCTAGAGGACAAATCAATTTTATCGGATCGACAGTTTGGTTTTAGACCTAAAATTTCAACTGCCGATGCCGTACATCATCTAACTGATTTTCTAGCACAAAAACCTGACAAGGGTAACCATACAGTAGGTATTTTCCTGGACCTTGCCAAAGCTTTTGACACAGTATGTATCCCTACTCTATTGCGCAAGCTTGAGACAGTAGGTATAAGAGGTATCCAGCTCAAACTTTTCAAAAGTTACCTAGAAGACCGTACTCAATGCGTTAAGATTGGCAATGTCCTCAGCGCAGACCAAAAAAACACGTCTTTTGGTGTTCCCCAAGGAAGTGTATTAGGACCCACTATGTTTTTGATATACATAAACGACCTTTGTAATCTTAAACTACAGCACGGTACAGTAATATCTTACGCTGATGACACTGCTCTTCTTTTTGCGGCAGAATCGGAACATGAAGTTCACAAGCTTGCGCAAAACGGCTTCAATATTGTAAATAAATGGCTTCAACATAACACATTAACCCTAAATACGGATAAAACAAACTATATAAAGTTTTCCATGCGCAAACCAACTTCCGATTACTCCTCGACGCTATATGCTCATTGTTGCACAGTCCCCGCAGAATGCCCGTTAAAGTGTCCTAATATTAATAAGACTAACCAAATAAAATACCTAGGTGTTATATTAGACGAGACCCTTACTTTCAAACAACATATAGAAGTCTTAAATAATAGAGTTCGTAAGCTCATATTTGTATTTAAGCAGCTGCGACATATTGCGGATCCAAAAATAATTAAGCAAGTTTACTTTGCTCTATGTCAGTCAATTTTGACATACTGCATTACCTCATGGGGTGGAGCAGGTAAAACTTTATTAATACAAGTCGAAAGAGCTCAAAGAGCGATTCTCAAGGTGTCTACGTGCCGCCCTTTCCTTTTTCCCACTAACCAGCTCTATAAAAATTGTGAAGTACTAACAGTCAGGCAGTTATTCATAATGAGCATTGTACTAAAACAACACGCAGCCCTCCGCTTCAGCACTGAACTTATTAAAAAGAGACGGAAAGATATAGTTTGTCCCACAAAAAGCACAAAACATGCTTTTACAGCCAAATTTTTTGTTTTTCTGGGACCACTACTCTATAACAGACTTAATGCAAAAGCAAAAATTTATTCCCAAAATTTTGTAAATTGCAAGAAAACTCTGAAGGAAACATTACAAAATTTGTCCTATGAAGATACAGAGAAGTTATTAGTTGTACTTAAATAAATATTAATTGCACTTTTTATTATGATTAGTTAGCTTAAATTAATATACTAAGATTTTAGCAGGTAAGATTTTTATACTGTTTACACCTCTTTTACATACCTATTAGTTGACTAATTTACCTTTTGTATATGATGTGATTACTGTGATTATTTAGATATAATGTTTTACCTTTTCTCGCCTGAAACACAGGATGTCCTAGTTCAGGCATGTAACACTTGTGAACTATTACATAGAATTACGAAAAATGTTTTTACTGTACTACATTATTTTTTGAATAAACTTTATTATTATTTATTATTATTTATTATTTAAATTGAGTAAAATTTTAAGGTTCAGGTTTTGCATACTCTATGTCAGACAAATAGCTCATAAATCGTAATCTATATATATAAAAATCAATTGCTGTTCGTTAGTCTCGCTAAAACTCGAGAACGGTTGGGCCGATTTTGGTTTTGAAATGTTTATCATAGTCCAGTGAAGGTTTAAACGGTGAGAAAATTAGGGTAGGTAGGGTAGGTAAGGTAGGTAGGGAAGGTAGGGTAGCTAGGGTAGGTAGGGTTTAGTGCTACCCGCGCGAAGTCGGGGCGGCCGCGGGTAAGACCAATTTGATTATTGCAAAGTTCTGAATCATCTGGAATTCCTACGTTACCTCTTTATTATTATGTGTGATCATTATAATATAATTTATCATTTAAGTTAGATTGATGCTGTCGTCGCCAATCGAAAATGACAATGGTCTTTAACATTTACTAGACATTATATTATTTATTTATAATATATTTATACAAGTATTAGCACACATAATCCTATTGGACTACGGCGGTAGGCGGTTTTTTAAAAATGTTATTCGTTTTTTTTTTTGTGGTTTGAATAACTTTGTTCCGTCTCTTGAGAAGAAATCACTCGTCTTGAACTAGTTTAAAAGTAGGCATTCGTTTTAAGTTTGTATAACTGTTGCAGCGGTCACAGGCGAGAATGGGATCGCGACGCCCCAAGACCTGGCTAACGTGGAGGCCTATGTATCTAAGGTGCAGGCCATACGGGAAGTGCTCAAGCGAGATCACATGAAAGTCGCCTTCTTTGGTCGGTAAGCAAATTCCTAATGATAAAAAAGTAGGTACATACCGCATGATTTTTCTTACCGTCTCGAAAAAAATAGGGTATAGTAGGTGAACGGAGTAGAAGCCTATCGCAAAGTTCTTTTTTTTTAAACTAAATAAATATCGAAATTCAAATCATACGCACCCTACTAAATGCGCGGAATTTATCAATGAATTCGTAGCTTTCCTTAGCGGCCGATAGGTAGTCGCCGCACTTGCCGTCGGCCTCTTTGATATCCTTTCGCAGGCGCACAAGCCGCTCGCGCAGCCCCCGCCCGCCCGCGTGGTCAATGCTACGAAGCAAATATTCCCGGGTATGGCTTCTGTTCCACTTACATAACACACCGTATTATTCTCGAGACGGTAAAAAATTTCAGCCGGTATATCTGTCAAAACTACACGCACAAAAGAATTCTTTAGTAGTAGAAATTATTTTTAACGAAAGTATTTATTTCTAACTATGAACTATGAACAACATGCTAATTAATCGACCGATGTCTTTTTAGATGCGCCGAAAAGGTCAATTTCTTGGTTTGTTATAACTTTATAAAGTTAAATATACTAAATGCCAGTCACCGCAGACACAAAAATCACGTCAGGTCGCAAAACATTGCACTGTACTGATTTTTTGGAATGTTTTTAGGATAGATACCAATAGTGTACAACATAGCTTGCAGTTTTTTGTTCCGGGGTGGAATATCGTCTTGGATGTCCTCCGCCCTGGGGCGGGCGAAAGGGTGGGTCTGTCAGACTCTTACTGACTAAAAACCACCCCGGTGTTCCCTTCGCACACATGGACCGGGGATCATGAGAGCCTGTGCGCCTTCCATGATCCCCGACTGGTGCCGGCCCACTTTTGCGGGCGTCCAATAGAGGCTCATTAATAATAATAATAACTGCAATAGCCTCGCACCGACCGGGGTGCTCCTTGGGTGCGCTTGCATAGTGCGTACAGGGATAATCGTCGGTTGGTGCCTCATTCCATATAAACTTGTCTCAAGGGACCTCTACTAGTTGGCTTCGATCCCTCGTACGCTTTCCAAAGGTTCGGGGCCCAGGGGTCCCGAGATATGTCAGACATTAAAAAAAAAAAAAAACAATATACCGCGGTTCAAAGATATCTCCCTTAAAACATTCCCTTCTGTTTTTTGTCCAGGACAAGCAATGGCAAAAGCACAGTGATCAACGCCATGTTGCACGACAAAATCCTACCGAGCGGGATCGGGCACACCACCAACTGCTTCCTCCAAGTCGAGGGCTCAGACACCGACGAATCCTTCTTGCGAACCGAGGGTTCCGAGGAAAAGCTCAACGTGCAGGTGATTGTAGCTTTTATTTGCAATGGGTGTAAAAAGACTCTTAACAAAGCCGAGAGTCACTTGTACCCCCTGTCATTGTGATATTTTTTTTTGTACTGGATCATTAATTGGGAACCTTCTGGTTATGGAGATATTGAGGATCAAAGGCACATTTTTTTTTCCACGAAAACTAGTTTTATATTCTTATAACTTAATTTTAAATATCCCCCATTTGTCCTGTACCGTTGCATTCACCCAAAAACACGATTTACTCGTGTAACGTTGCACGTTGCCGCAAACAGCATCTTTTAACGCCAAAAATAAATTCCCAGCAGTTTTTGCTAACGACTATGTAATACGTCTTTTTACACCCTGTATGTTGATACGGTTTAATATTGCGTATGATTCTACGCCCTGATAAAAACGAGCGATTTTTTACGCGTCGCGTCGTCCGCGTCGTCTGAGGACATGAGTTTAAAATTGAGCATATTACATAAAACGCTCTGGCTTTTTATTTGGGCTTGGGCGTCCATGACAGATTATCCTCATGCCTTAAGCATGCTCTTTTCATTAAGTATAACTTTCGCTATTAAATAATTTTTTTGTTCTGTTTTCCAGTCTGTAAGCCAGTTGGGCCACGCACTATGTGCGACCCGATTGCAAGAATGCTCTCTAGTGCACGTGTACTGGCCGCGCGAGCTATGTGCCCTCCTCCGCGATGATGTGGTACTAGTGGACAGTCCCGGCGTCGACGTCACGCCAAACCTCGACGAGTGGATCGACAAATACTGCCTCGACGCCGACGTGTTCGTGCTCGTTGCGAACGCGGAGTCCACGCTCATGGTCACCGTGAGTAACGTGTAACATGTAACATGCAACCACGACTAGTGGAGTATTTTAATCAAGATTTACGTTGGTATTAAAGTTGTGTTATAATATTTCTTTTCTTTTTACAGGAAAAGAACTTCTTTCACAAAGTATCGACAAAAATATCGCAACCGAATATATTCATACTGAACAATCGATGGGATGCCTCTGCTTCCGAACCTGAGTATTTGGATCAAGTGAGTTCGCTTTTAAATATTTAGAATTTTAAATGATACGTGGTCAAAGTTCATTGCGCCGCTATCGACCACGAGTCGCGCCGACTGCGGTGGCTTTTAGTTGATTTTTTGTTGTTAAAACAAACAACTAAAATTATAATTTCAGATCATTAAATTTCCATCGCTTTAGTGAAGTTTCGCTAACAAATTAAAAATAATGTCGCATGAAGGCTCCCGCAAACTGCTGGGAGCCTTGATGAATCTGGATAGCGTTGTAACGCTCCAAACAAGTGACATTTCCTCGTAAATTCTTAAGTCTTTTCCTTCCAAATCCGGGTCTGTTCAAATCTGTGTGGTTATTTCCTCAAAAGACCATCTTAAGCATGGTCCTCATATGGCCTGTAACTGTACCACCACCTCTTATAGCAGTATTATTTCACAGTGAGAAAGAGATGGAGCTATACGTCGTGCATTAACTCCATCACTTTCCCACTAATACTGCTATAAGAGGTGGTGGTGGTTGGTCCCTCTGAACATGATTATGTCTGGACTTGACTTCTGAGTTTGTTTCGGTCTTTCTTCTCAGAGTACTCAGATAGAAAACACCAAACTGGTCTAGTTTAAAAAAATAGGTTAATTTTATTTGTTAATGTGTTTTTTTGAACTAATTTATAGAAATAAATATACACATACATAAATAAATATACACATACATAAAGTAAATATACACATACATAAATAAATATTCACATACATAAAGTCACGGCTTCTTCCCATCGGGGTAGGCAGAAGCTATAGAACGCCACCTACTACTTACGAGTACATACTCCTTTTGCTTCGTTTACGTTCAAACATCAGAGGACCTAGTGTGAGGGCCTTCAGTGGTAAAAGGCCAATCGGAGAGTCGAACGCGGTCGATGCGTAAAATCGAGATGGTGTAAAGAAACTTTCACTAGGCCCTATGATCAAACACGCACGCCGGTTGTGAGTATTACGCACCAGAATTTTAGGAGAAAAAAAACAGCGGAAACAAATAAATATAATTTATGCATTAACTGTTTCCCTCCGGCAGGTCCGTACACAACACGCTAACCGTTGCGTGGACTTCTTATCTCGCGAGCTCCGCGTGTGCTCGCCCAAGGAGGCTGAGGAGCGCATCTTCTTCATCTCTGCCAAGGAAGCGCTGCTGACGCGCATGCGCGAGAGAGAGAAACCTGTCTCATGTGAGTATAGTTGACCTCGTTATTGCTTTAACACTAGTTTCTTAGTCGCGTGTATACTAACCAAATTTACTTCAGTCTGGAATAAAGACACCCTCCGAACTGTTACGTCCGGCGCACCCTGGGCAATCGACTTCTGTCGATTGGTTAATCCTTTCCCCACGATAGCAAAATATAAGTTCTAATCGGCCCTCCTCAGGGCCAAACAGTCCACTGACAAAACCAAGGCTGGTTGGTCACCACGATCACGATGTTTTTTTTACCACTTGACAAGAACTCGAAGAAGTAAATTGAATCATCTCTAAGATAAGATAAGATTTATTTGTCACCACAATATAAAGTACATTTTCAAATGATCATAGGACAATACATAATATTTTTATTTATACTGTGGGAGACTGGTGCCTAAGCTAGGCGTAAGGCCTGTATTTCAGGACACCAGGTAAGGTTGAAACTAACTGTCACATTGGTCGTAAAGCAAAAATCCTAAAACCTTGGCCATATTATAACCACCGCCTGGCGCTCTGGGCTTCCTGTGGCGAATACTACACGTTAAATCCATTGCTCGTGACCATGCATTTATTTGATACTATACCCCGTTGCTTTAAGTAGTTAACTAAAGGTAAAGAACAAAAATCGGCCATAATATTTTTGAACGACCTTTCCAACAACCACCCCACACCATGAGAGAGACGAGAAAAAAAAGCATCCCCACTTTACGTGAAGGGGAGGTACCCTAAAACCCTTTTTTTCATGATTTTATTTCATCACTTTGTCGGCGTGGTTTATAATATATATCCAAATTATAGCTTTCTAGTACTAAGAGTCTGAGCTAAGCCACGGACAGACAGACAGATACGACATGGTGAAACTATAAGGGTTCCTTGTTGACTACGGAACCCTAAAAACCACGTGACGAGAGAGCTTTCAAGTAACCGACTATACTTAATACTTTCAGTTCAGTTGTCGTTGTCATGCTACGTCACAGTTGTACTTTTTAATTTGGCAGCCTTATAATTCGTTGACGTTTAGATAACCCGCCTTTTTGGGCTCTTTACAATAGACAGATTACAAAATATTATATTATTATTATAAATCAAACAAAAACAATTGTGCTCAAGCAGTAACATCTACATTCACTGGTGAAATAATTTTTTAAATTGGTCTAGTAGTTTTTGAGTTTATTCATTATAAACAAACAAATATACAAAAAATGTAATCTTTTGTCTTTATAATATTAGTTTAGACGTGGATTACTACGATGTAGTGAAATACCGTAGTAATCCACGCCGTGGCAAGATTTTAAGACATTCAATTTGATCGTCTACTTCCAGCGCCAATCCTAGCCGAGGGTCACCAAGTCCGTTACTTCGAGTTTGTTGACTTCGAGCGCAAGTTCGAAGAGTGCATCAGCAAGTCGGCTGTGCGCACCAAGTTCGCGCAGCACTCGCGACGCGGCAAGAACATCGCCGCTGAGGTCATGGCGGCTCTGGAACTGGTGAGATAACTCGTTATCATCTGCCAAGCCTTTTCCCAAGTATTGTGATCCTCTTCCAGTCTAAACGTATGTAGATGACTATTTTATATGGAGCGACTACCTATCTGACCTCCACAAACTACACACGGGTAACATGATACACTTTGGTAAGACTGGTTGTCAGACTTTCGGGTTTCATAACTACCCGTAGCTATTGTCAAAGATCTACGATTGACCGAAGACGCGACGGCTTGACGTGCTTATTAATAATATTATATTTTAAGTTTTCTTGGGTAACCGCATCTAATACAGAAGACGAGTATTCAAAGTATATGAACCATGGAACCTTGAATTTAGAGAAAATTAAACAGCATTTTTAATTTTTGCATTTTTTCATGTATGCCAGCTGTGGGATTGTTATAGCCTAATTAGGCTATTAATATTTTTATACAGTTCCTACTTCAAGCCAGCTCTCGAACTTCTCCCTTACGCGAAATAACACACCACGCAACGTTTCAGGTATACAACACAGCGTCGGACCAGAAGTCGGCGAAGGTGGAGAAGCAGCGCGTGCTGCACGAGCAGCTGTCGGCCATCGAGGAACAGCTCACCACCATCACGCGCCAGATGAAGGACAAGATCAACCGCATGGTGGAGAGCGTCGAGCACAAGGTACGACCTGAAACTAGAAAAAAACTAAGAAATACAATGTATTTTCTTAAAAGACTAAAAGGCACACAATATACTACCTATCCGAACGTGTTTGAAACCCTGTCATGGCATTTTCGGTGTCATACGGATTTGCTCACGCTCGGGATTGGCCCGCATGCGTGGCACCCGCAAAGCACGTCACCCGCATGCAACCCAACAATGCCCTTACACTACAGTTTCGAGCGAGGCGTATGATATGCCCGGTGTTAGCGGTTTTACTTCTGTACTATTTTCCCTTCCCTACCTTCAAGTCCACTGTACAAAAAATCCGTTTAAATCACAAAATATGTCATGGCGCATCCCTCTTAGATTACCTTGATCTCATCATAAACCACCTTCCAGGTATCCATGATAGTATGTGAAGAGATCCGTGACCTATCCGCCATAGTAGACGAGTACGACCCTCCGATACGGCTTGTACGATCATTTCTATTAAGCATCAGTAGTGTTTCTATTACGTTGGCTTCTGGAATATCCAGAAGCTAAATTTGTGTTGTATATTTACGGCTGCCGGCTGATCTCCTCATAATAATTACTGATGAATGACCCAGAAGCTAGAATGTCTGACGACATCTTTATGTGTTCTTATTGTGACAGTTGTAATAGGTATACTTTCATAATTATTTGGGAACTCTGCCTGAGTTCCCAAATAATTATGTGGAACATTTAACATCTAGTTCACGTCTTTTGTAAAACCAACCTGTATAATACAGGGCGATAACGGAAAATGGAAGTAACTCCAAAAGTTAGCTCTGATGCCCTAATTCTAAGAATGTTTTTCTATAGCTTTAACGTAAACTAACATACATCACCTTTTGGAGTTACTATTCCGTATAGATTATCATCTTTTCATCATAAAAGAAACGACAGACAACCTAGTAAAAAAGTATAGAGTATGATGTAAACTAATCTCCCTCGCACCTTGTTTTCAGGTATCGCTAACCCTCAGCCAGGAGATACGCCGCCTGTCCGCGCTAGTCGACGAGTACGACACGCCGTTCCGCACAGAACGCGCCCACTTAGACCAGTACAAGCGAGCCTTACATCGGCACGTGGAGGCCGGACTTGGGTCGCGGCTCAAGAAGAGATTGTCAGCTGATATTGGGAATGAGATGGACCAGGCGCAGAAGGAGATGGCTGGTAGGTAATTCTTCTCGTGAAAACTAAACAGCGTGTAAGGGACATCTGTTACCATGAATGAAAAAGCAGATTTTTTTTAATAACTGATGAACAGATTCTACTTTGAGGGGTCATGAATCCCTGCCAGGGTTGCGAGTTTGTCCGAAAGGGATATTGCGGCCCCGGCACACGGGCAACGGAAGGAACACTGACACGAGTAAAAGTCTGACACGCCCTCCCGCTCCGCGCAGAGCGGGAGTTTTTTTTGGGTGGGATATTTGATAATATCCCACATATGATGACACTAAAGTTAATGTCATGTTTTGTACTTAGCTATTTTCAGAACAGGCCCAAGAACATAATTTCTTGCTTGATCCTTTCTGTCCATTCCAAGGTTGCCTGGAAGAGATCGCAGAAAGCGATAAGGCCGCCCGTTGTATGTTTTGTAGTAGCAGTAATATTTTTCATGTTACGAGGCATGCCTTTTAAGTTTTGTCGTTTTAATAAAAAAATAACAACTAGAACCTTATAGTACTTTTATTGTTTTTCAAAGTATTCACCACGTAGTTGAATACACTTTTCCATTCGCTCGAACCAGTTATTAAAACATTTATTCCACTCCAAAGTGGGGGTGTTCAAAATGGCTGATTTGAAAGCGTCTACTGCTTCTTCACCGGACTGAAACCTTTGACCACGAAGAGTTTTCTTGATTTTGGGAAATGTAAAGAAATCGTTAGGGCTTAGGTCAGGACTGTATGGAGGATGGCCAAGAATTTCTAAGTTTTCCCGCTTCAAATACTCAATCGTTTGACGAGCGCTGTGTGAGCTTGCGTTGTCATGGTGTAGGATGATGCGTCGCTTTGGGTTAGATTTCCGAAATTCAGCGATGGCTTGTGGCAAACAAACTGTGGTATACCATTCTGCATTAACCGTTCTACGATCTACAAGTGCAATCGTCGCAACATGACCGGTTTTTGCCACGAACGTAGCCACCATCTTCTTTGAAGTGCTTCGAGAGCGAACAACTAGTCGGTTTTTGCTCGTCTTGGAAGACCAAAATTGTAAATTGTTGTTTAGAATCAGGATCGTAGGCATAGATCCAAGATTCGTCACCACTGATGATGTCGTAAACATGATTTGACTCTCCTCGGTTAAACCTTTGTTTTTTTACACCATCTGACTAGGCCCGCCTTATGATCCTCGGAAAGCAAATGCGGGATCCAACGGGAAACTAGCTTTCTCACACCAAGTACCTCATGCAAGTTCTTCTGAATTGTTGGTTGTCCCTGAGATGCCTAATAACGCGTCTGTCTCCCGATATGTCACATTACGATCTTCGAGGATTAGTTCTCACAGCAACGATGTTATCTTCAGTGAAGGCGGATTTCGGACGTCCTTCATGAGATTTGTCACTAAGACTGATATGTCCACGCTGGATTTCTAAATACCAGCGTTCGACAGTCCGCAGACATGGGGCTTCATCATGGAACAAAGATGTTAGCTCTTCGAAACACTGAAGCCTTGTTAGGCCTCTTTGGAAGTTATAGAAAATTTATGCACGGACATTTTCCTTTGTAAGATTCATTTTCGTACGTGACCTGACAGATTCAAAACTACGCTGTGACTAAATAATTGCATTAATCTTAATTCTTTTAATTGTTTTGATATTCACAATTCCAACAAGTTTGAATATTGAACAGTTCTAAATTCAAAATTGGCGGCAAATATGTAAACGACAGAACTTAAAAGGCATCCCTCGTATTAAATTTTTGTTTTTTTTTTTTGTATCGTTTGCCATATCTCCTATGTGGCTCGATTTGGATTATGTTTATTATTTCTAAAAGCTGAGTTACTTTATCGGATTAACTAATATTTTATTAATAAAATTTGTAGACTATGAAAAAAAACGAGGAGCAGACATTAAAAAAAAAAAACCAGTATTTATTTAAAAAAATAATTGTAAGTCCATAAAATCATAGTGGGATATTGAAAAAAAAAGAACCCTCCTCCCCTTTTTAAGTTAATTTTCGATAATTTGTCATGAATATTCAGAAAAATACGGGCGGGGACATGCCCATGGGCGACATTGTATAAATAAACGAGTAAGCCAATCTGATAGATCAGACAGCTTGATACTCAGTACAGCATTCGACTTTTATTTTGCTTATGTTTGTTCCAGACCGCATGTACAACATCCTGCCCATCCACAAGCGCGCGGCCGCAGCCAGCTACATCATCCCTCACCAGCAGCCCTTCGAAGTCCTCTACCGCCTCAACTGTGACAACCTCTGCGCGGACTTCACCGAAGACCTCTCCTTCCGCTTCTCGTACGGCATCACCGCGCTCATCCAGCGCTTCCAGGGCAAGCACACCAACAAGATCGCGCTCAAGAACCCCCCGCAGTACACACAGGTACCCCACCCGACCCTTTATCACGGTCAATTCACCAACTGCAAATGTAAGTTTGTAATCACATTTTTTTTTATATTACATAAAAATTATTTATTTGCGATTACAAACTTAAAACTAAAAATTAACGATTTTCGGACCTTTTTCTTTACTTGTGCAGTGAGATCTTGTTTCTTGCCAAATTTCATGATTCTAGCTAGGGCAACAGGAATATCAATATAATGTCGCTTAAATGGCCGTAATTTTTTTATTGCGTTGACATAAAAGCTTCATTTTTGTAGAGCGCTATGGTAACATAGGCCTACGTATTTGATATTAGTATCAACTTAATAACTCGACAACGAAGTGATATTAGGGTTCCGTTTTTCCTTTTTGAGGTACGGAACCCTAAAAATGAGCTGTTCCAAACAATTTGGCAGTGTAGGAAGGTATTCCACTTACGTAACTAGGAGGTTCTAGGATCATAATGCTGAATCCATTTCTGAATGTCTGAATCCAATGTCTCTCACACCATCCATTTTTTGGTATGGGATCTGGGCCTCAATGATCCACCATGTCTTGCGATTATCGTCAAATTAAGCTAAATTCGACCTTCACCACAGATGAAAACAGATGATTCACTCCACAAAATCATTTAAATAAGAAGCGACTCTTGCTACGACACAATAATGTGCAATTCAGGTCGCACAGCGCTAGTTACCTACAGTTATATTCACATAGAAGTTGCCACTCTTCCTATAGTGTAACTGTTAGATCTTCTGACTACGTTATATTCACTGAATTAGCCCAGCAAGTTGAGCCCGCCGCGTACTTGCAGCTTCTTTATACCAAAAATTCGGAATGAACTATCTGTATTCATCTGTGCCTTCACCTGAATTTAAAGAAATAATTTTAAAAAAATACAGAAGAGTCTCACGGCTACGCCAGAAAGGCCTATTTCAGCATTAATGCCAGACAGATGCTGTCTGACGCTGGTTTTCTAATGAACCTTTGGAGAAAAGGGACCTATTGGTCCCTTTTCTCAGTGACAGAATTTCAACATCAATTTTAATTTTCGCTTGTACGTTCCAGATCCCGCCGTCAGTGAGTTCAGTGCCGTCGTCGCTGGACGTGGTGCGCAGTAACGGCCCGTCGCTCGGCCACGTCGGGCTGTCGGCCGAGGACTGGGGGCTCGTGTCGCGCTTCGCGGTGGGCGCGCTCACGTCGCAGGGCACCATGGGCGGGCTGCTGCTGTCTGGACTTGTGAGTGTGTCTACGGCGCTAATTATATCAGTTCAGTGCCGTCGTCGCTGGACGTGGTGCGCAGTAATGTCCCGTCGCTGGAGGAGGCACGGTCTATTTAGTATTTATTTTAAAATTTATGCTATAGGTATTGTGTGCCGACCTTTTTCGATATTTATTTTAGTGTACATATATCAGCGGAAACTTGCAAATGACTTTCAATTTAATATTTTTTTGAAACACCGAAAATAAATTAACTGTAAGTTTCTCAAATCATTTATTCTAATCTATTCACAGCTACTGAAGACGGTGGGCTGGCGCTTCGTCGTGGTAACGGGAGCCCTATACGGAGCCCTGTACGCGTACGAGCGGCTCACGTGGACGGCGCGCGCGCAACAACGCGTGTTCAAGCAGCAGTACGTCGCGCACGCCAGCAAGAAGCTGCGCCTCATCGTCGACCTCACCTCCGCCAACTGCAGCCATCAAGTGCAGCAGTAAGTACCTCATAAATTATATTTATTTATGCAAATCATAATATAACATCACGAATGTATTCTCCCCAGGGTTAGGAAGAGATGTAGCTATTAGTACATCCATATTTCGCATTTTCTCATGTAACAACACAAATCCAGACTCCAGGTTGCTATTGAGAAATTTTAGATGGAAAAACCAATAACACATTGCCCAACCCGGAAATCGAATCCAAGAGCACTGCCTAACTCTTTAGGTATTACTGGCGTGATGTTGTTATGTTTGTTAAAGCAGCATGTTGTTGCCAGGGAGCTGTCCACAATGTTCGCGCGCCTGTGCCGGCTCATCGACGAGGCCACGACGGAGATGGACGCCGAGCTCAGCGAAGTGAAGGAGGCCACCAAGATGTTGGAGCACGCCTCCACGTCGGCCAAGAAACTGCGCAACAAAGCCAACTACCTGTCGCACGAACTCGAGCTCTTCGACGACGCCTTCCTTAAGAGCAACTAGGATGCCGATCGGAGAGGTAAAAAAAACAAAAGTTTTATTTCCGAGAGAGACTTGTGGTCACAAGCGCTACTGCTGAGCATGAGATCCTGGCTCATTGAGGTGAAAGAGGCCATCAAAATTATCTCCGCAAGTCAGCGATCCGGAAAAAATACAAAATGAAAAAGAAGAAATGAGTGTCAAAATAAATCGTAAAGATGCTTGTTTTTTTTTTTTCAGTGTTAGGTAAAAGAAGTGTCTCCCGACGCTCGGCGCCTGCAGAGCCCGAGCGCTCCACTATAGCGTCTGTGTGCGGAGGATCAGCTGCGAGTTGTGTGCGTGTTATGCGTGTATTTATCGCGTGAGTGGGTGCGGCGCGGTAGTGTCGCCGGCGTGTACGTGTGTATTAAGTTAAGTATTGTTTGCGTCTCAACGTGTCTAGTATCAAGTTAATGAACGTTACGAATTTGTCTAACGTGTCCTCTATAGAACGTTCTCGAAGGTCGCGCCGGCGCCACTGCCCCGATGGCTCTCAGTCTAATCCTCAGGTGACATGCAACTACTTAGGTTCGTCATATTCGACCTCTAGGAAGGTAAACATGTTTCTTGTCAATGTATAGTTAAATGATATACCTCTATTGTACATTAGAGCTTTTGTTGTTGTTTTAAAGTTATTTATCAGTTTTTATATGTTGTATCACAATGAAATCACGCGTAGACGAACGTCTAAAAACTTGTTATGACATTCATTTGTTGTATTGAATTTATTTTAGTTTTACATGGTTCCTGACGATTTATAATTTACTTTTAATGTTTACCTTCCCTTTATATAGATAAACATCGAGGTGCTACCAAATGGATGTATTAAAATCCAAATCTTACGAACGTAACGTTTGTAGACACAAGTTGTATAAAATTGTTATTACTGATAAATTCTACATGGAGAATATCTTATGAAATATGTACTATTCGTGTGTTTAGCGCTATGTCTATACGCTTTGACAAGTTCTCTGAAACATGTTGGTTATTTATAATGCGAGTGTTTACATAGCTATTGGGTACTCATTAAAAATAAATTTAATCTACGAATCGATAGCGTCACCCTAACTAATTAGTTACCATTCACGACATTCTCCGCATCGAAATTCCGCAATATCGACTATGCGGCCGCCCTCATGATTTTATGATCTGTGATATTACTGATTTTTGTTTCAAAATTGTTTTTATCCATTGGCACACTGCACAGGAACCCACAGTGTATTGGAAATGGAGCATTTATTATGTTTATTGGTAACTCATGTATAAGCAAAAAATCTAATTAAAGTGTAGCATGGTCAACATTGCGGATTACAATGAAATTGTTTCAATATAAGGATTAATTTATTTATGATGTTGTAGCGAAGTGTTGTGTGGTTCTCGGCTGTTGATATAATATAATTATGTAGGCAAAGCTGTTCTAATATTTTGCTACACCCTCACTACTGTTATTACATTGTCAGAGAGCTGTCAACATATTTTTCTATATCAATCATTAAGAGAAAGAACTATATAATAAAATAAATTAAGTACCTATCAATTATTGCATGTAAAATTAATAGAAACTAGATTTCGGAACTACCCTCACTTCTTTGACAGTGTAATATTTTCTAACATTTTGGCTATTTTTACATATATTGTTATTATGTATAAATAAATGAATTGACGCCACTCCGGTGACGTACTCATTATTATCAGATAGGAAGGTACACAGCATACTAATGGAATGAATTGGACATTGGGAGCCATGCAACCATTTGATATTAGATAGATTTTGTTGTCCATTGTAATTAGTTATTGCATAATTAGGAGAATTTTCTTATGTAAATAAAACAAATAAAGGATTCCTTTATAAAACAATTGTTTTATTTTTAGGAATACTAACTCTGTGATCAGTATAACAATCAACAATGTTATTATTAAGTAGGTACTATCAAAACTAAAATGCTATTTAGGCGTAGTGTAGGTAAAGATATCCATTATACTTATATCGAACTTTTCCATTATGTTCTGAGGTTTTGGTGTATTCTGAAAGGGAAAAAAAATAATAGATCAAATGAGCTCTTTTTCTCCTGTTACAAAGAGCACTTCAGCAAAAGCATAAAAATTGGTAACAAAAGAATAGGAAAAATACAATCTTACCAACGCAGCGTCTGCTTTGAACTCTGTCTTATCGAACCGCACAGCGAGTCCCTCTACTTGGAGTCCATAATGCGCGCACGCTGAAGCCGCGTCGCGTTCCGTTCTGAAGCACAACCACTGCGCTAGAGTCGCGCCGGGCACCGACAGGCGCTTGTTGTTGTACGCGTGGCTCATTACCTGGAGGGCACGTCTGAAACAGTTTACAAAGTTAACATGTCCCTGGGATTGTATCGCGAGAGCTGGGAAATGTTAACTTGGCGCAAGTAGTCTTGCGATATAGAATATTATAGCTAAGGCAGCCGCCCCACCACCAGCGATTAACGAGTAGAGCAACTAAAAACGAGTTGGCGGGCAACGAGCAGCAAGTGCGCGACGGCGACGAGCGATTATTCGTTGGTATGTGTACTAGTACTAAGCGTGAGTCACTCAGAGTGTTCTGCCAGCCAAGCGAGCATCGCTGAGTGAGTACTCTCTTTGATAGCTTTTATCGCTGATCTAGTAGTGAGAGTTCTCACCAGTGATGTGAACAGTCAGCGATCAACTATTAATATATGTATCGCTTTTACTTACACGGGACCTACAATGTTTTGTACGTTTCTTGAGCTAGAAAATCGTTGATAGTGAGACGCTTCCTCGACGGCGGAAGGGCAGATGCCTAAGTAATGAAATATTTACCGTTGTAATGTGGGTAAGTAGGTACATAAGGCACAGTATGAGAGAGGGCACAACTTGTCTGATACCCTACACACTCTTATGTAGTTGCCCTGAAAATTCGATATTGCTATTTCGTAAGCTAGTTGAAGATTCGGGTGTCTGAAAAAAAAAGAACATTACCGAAACCAAATTGATAACAGAAATAGAGCTCTAAAGGAGCTTGCTCATGAAAATTATACCAACATACCTATTACTTGGTTTCATCTATGTTTGGATTAGAAGGGTATGGGGCCAGTGTAGTTACAGGCACATGTAGGGTTGCCAACTTGTAGTACAAGAAATAATTTATATTATAGTCAAAGTGGGAAAATAAACAGAATTTCGTATTTTTTTTGTACTTTTTTAATGTTTCAAATAGATTCATTCGTGCTTTGCGCCCAATTCATCAAATTAGCACTAATTTTGCTGGCTTCCTAAGTCTCACCAAAATGAGGAGCAATTTTTATTATGTGTTGAAGACCTATTTCTGTCGTCAGACAGACATCAGTGAAAACAGTATAATACTGGTTGGCAACCCATGCACATGATGCATTTTGGATTTGTGTCAAGCACCACAATGCGCCTGCGATGCATCTAGTATTGCCGTCAATAGGCGGCCGAGACTACCGCCGACCATCACGTGGCCTGATTGTCACACCATAATGAACAAAACAATACAAAATTATATTGATGCTTGCCCACCTCTTAAATTCTTTAGACAAATTAACATATCTGAAGAGTGGATGAAAATCATCTAGATTGCACAATATGTACAGACTTTCCATCAGCACTTTGTCATTGACAAGCTTATTTTTCCGATCCTTGCCATTCAAATCTAGGTTTGAGAGGAAACCTGTTAGGTGGTCAATCTTCCCACATGTTTTGGCTATGGTGTCACAGCTTGAGAGGTACCATTTTATACATTCCAATAAGTACTTTTTGTTGAGAACTGGGTCATAGTCCTTTAGGGGAAGGCTTGACAATCTGAAATGAATAGATTTGTTACAAGTTCTAAATGGGAAAAGAATAAAGTGAATGGTATAGAGAATTTCAATAATTATTACAAATGGTTAAAATCCGAAAAATTTAAGACACATTCATTAGTTTAGTATAAAACAAATTAAAGGCAAATGTGCGGAATAAATCTTAGTGAAAGTTTTTAATCAGAATGATGTATAACATGATTCATGATAGTTAAAATAACAATAGTCCATAAAGAAATCATGTGCAGAAAAACAATTGCTGGTGGTCTGAAATGGTCCTGAAAATCTCATACAGGGTTAGTTGGAAGTCAATCTATGGTTCAACAAGTTTATTCCTCATTAAATTCTGCACAACATTTCTTGGGCTATTAAAAAACCGGCCGAGTGCTAGTTGGACACGCACACGCAGGGTTCCGTATCGTTTTAAGATCGAGCAATAAACACCGAATAAATGACGTTTCTTGTAGGACACGTGTTTATTTCGGCATTTTTTGCTCGATCTAAAACCGGTATTTAATTACTTTATAAAAAAATCGATATTTGTGGTTATAGTGGCAATAGAAATACACAATCTGTGAAAATTTCAACCTGCCTATTACGGTTCATGAGATACAGCCCACTGACAGACAGACGGATGGACAGTGGAGGCTTACTAAAAAGCAAAAAGGTTTTAAAAACACTTACTTATAGCCATAATATACATAAAACCTGATCATAGGCTCTAGAAGACAAGCACACTGTTCAGGAGGTAGCCTCTGTATGGTGGCATCCTGTCTCACAGCTCTCAGGCGGTCATTCACATAGTCATACACCACCGAGGCAGGGACATCCACTCTTCTTGTGATACTGGAACATTACATGTGACACTTATTATTGTTGTGTCAAGGGGAAGTCTAGTATACGCATAGTATACAGCATGTAGTTTCACAAAATTGAAGTAGATATTTTTGACTACTTATGAAAATAAAAACTTGTCTAAACACTTATTTTGTTACAAATGAACATATGACCTGTGTAGAAAGGTTGTTGTTGCTGAAGACGTAGCTTCGTTTTTTCTTTTTATAAAGAAAAAATTTCAGAATTAATGTTTTTTTCATTTTATATATTTCACCTAAGGGTTTTTTACATAAATAACTGCGGTTTTGTTGAATTATTTTGAATGAAAAATTAAGAAAAAAACAAGAAAAAGAAAAACATGCCAGTTGATTCTTTGATATGGTCTCATTCATACCCTAGAGTTATGGGATACCAAAAAAACACCTTGTATAATCAGACAGAATTATACTCATTAGAATGATTAATAAGTACGTCTCTCTAGGTTAGATTTGTTCTCAAATTTTAATGTCATGATTTCATGAAAAAGTCATTCAATGGGACAAGTCTAACTTAGAGAGATGTATTATGAGTATAATTATGTAAATAGATATTAATGTTATGGTCACGGATCATATTTTGATCAAGATACAAGCCTGATAAATGACCTGCAAATGGCAAATTTAAGAAAATTTGAATCACACGGGCTACCACTGTATATCCACCCCTTAATTAATTAAATTGAAATGCAAATAGTCTTACTCCATCAGCAGATACTGTACAGTTTTGGTGAGCACAGAGTTTGGCCGCAACAGATGTGGAACAGCCATGTTGGAGTCTGCTGCAGAGCGGCTATAACTCTTCACCAGCTTCCTCTCACTGCCCCACACTTCTAACACATGGACTAGACGTTCCACCTCGCGCCTTAACAAATTGAGCTAATGTTTAAAGGCTCCACTGTTCTTTATGGCCCATATGAATAGCTTCAAAAAACCAATCAATTACAAGGCCATAAAGTACAGTGCTTCCATTGACTACCTACTAATTGAATCAACCAGAATAAGCCTTTTTAATTATTCAATACAGTTGTTTTAGGTACTTTGTCAATCTTTTACAAAATTTATACAAAACTATAGAAATGAAAGAAAAGAAAGAATAATGTTTATTAGGACACAGTTTGTGAAACAGAAAATACAAGTAACAAAATAAATAGTGAAAGTAATGATAGAACAACAATAGTGTGTGGCTCAAGTCACGGCTGCGCCATAAAGGTTCATTCCAGCATGAATGCCAGACAGATGATATCTGACGCTGGCTTTCTAATGAACCTCCAACATTAGAAAACCAGAACAAGATAAACAAGGATGATTTTATCTTCTGCCCCAAATGAGTTTAAGTACTAAATTAGGGTAAGTAAGGTACCTACAAAGTTATTGATTGTGTGTATACGTACAATTTGACTTCTTCTTCAGGACACATTGAGTCACAGGTGCCTGTAATGCGGTCTGTATTCTGTGCATCTTCACTTTCTATGTTCTTACAAAAGAAATCGAAGTAGGACGACATCATTTTTAGTTTATTGAAACGTATTTTAAATCATTCGTGTTTTCTTTCAGTTTTTAAGTTTCAGGATTTCAGTCAGTTTTGTTCAAAGATGACAGTTAAATTACTGTCAGTGTCCGTCCAGCTGTCAACCAGTGTCAAGGCAACAAAATGCTTTCTGTCCGGAATTAGCAAGTACTCTTGGCTTTCTGTCCCTCAAATAAATTGTAAAGTTAACTAAAAACAAAGAACAATGGCCAATCGCCTAAAATTCAAATTCCAAAATCATTTATTCAAACTAGGCTGAGAATCAGCACTTTTTGAACGTCAACATTACATAAGATATCGTAGAGCATGGTCTAATAAAAGTATATTACTATACCATGTCGTAGAGTATATATGTTCTGTGCATAAGACAGTCCCCCAAAACGCCCACCCTTCACCACTTTCTAGTGCGTTAGCTGGGAAGAAGAAGTGGCGCAACAAACTCCCCAGCGGCATAAGTGTCTGTTCAGTTAGAAAAAAGAAAACTATATATAATAGTATGCAAAATAAATTACATTACGCAACACAAAACATAATTTAAATTATTAGCCATATGTTAGCTAGCACACGCCATT
This sequence comes from Agrochola lota, assembly GCA_947364205.1. Classification (NCBI taxonomy): domain Eukaryota; kingdom Metazoa; phylum Arthropoda; class Insecta; order Lepidoptera; family Noctuidae; genus Agrochola; species Agrochola lota. The sequence goes on from OX376228.1 coordinate 19,799,188, forward strand.
ATACCAACCAAAAAACATCCAGAACTTACTATACTCGGGCAGAGATAAAAAAGAAAAAATTTAAAAAAAAAAAAACGTGTGCAATTCACACGTGGTAGAAGTGAAACCTTCAAAAATTTGGCTTTAATCGTGTTTTGTTGCAATAGAGTTACCACTCTATTGATGATATTATCATCCGCGTAACTGAGGTTATTGACGCAAATGTCGTCAATCCAACAACCAATCCGTTTACTGCCGAGTTCAGCAATAAGGTCGTTGACGTAAAAGTTGAAAAGCTTGGGCGAGCCATACGCAGCAGAGAGTGAATTATTCCACTTTACATAGTTCACTTGATTACCATACCAGTACTGGAAAACACGTGTAATTTCGGCTGGCACGCATGCTTCCCCGAGCATTTTCCATAATACGTATATGTCATAGGAGACGAGGTCGAAAGCTTTAGAGAGGTCGAGGAAACACGCGTACACAGGCGTGCTTCTGTCAGTATAGTATTGGACAGTCTGTTTAAGACTCAATACTGCGCTTTCAGTGGAAAGTCCAGGCCTGAACCCGAACTGTGCGTCGTTTAATTTCAATCATTTGTTGAGAGTTTTATCTAACAGACTGTCCAACACCTTAGCTAGTATAGTGGCAAGTGATATGGGTCTGTAATTACTTACGTCGGAGACATCACCAGTTCTATTCTTTATGATTGGGACAACTAATGTGTCCATCAACTCAGGAGGAAGATAAGAGTGACTTAAACACAAAGAATAAAACATGGATAACACTCTCGGACAATGTATACCCGCATGTTTCAAGTGCTCGATGCTGAGTCTGTCATGCCCTGGAGACTTGCCTCTGGCCATTTTCTGTATTGCAGATGATAGCTGTAAAACGAATGAGAGGGCTATTGTGACAGATCTCAGCATCGACCATTGATTCAGAAGGCTTCCGGCGAGGAAACACGAAAGTGGTTCAGGAAAGTGTTCGCTATTTCCACTGGTGTACTGCAGCCCGCCACTGTTACCGGCAAAGCTGGTTTAAGATCAAGTCGAGATGTCGACTTTCAAAACCGGTTTAAGTTTTTGGAGATCTTTGAGATGTTATTATGTCCATTTTTATTTGATTTTGATGATTTTCACACCATTTAAGCTTGCCTTGCCCTTTGACTGTCTCGCATTTCTTCCCAAACTCTGCTGGAATTGGGTTTATTGTAAGACAACCATGACGGATACTTAAATCTCGCCTCCACGTGAGCAGCGCGAACATGCTTATTCCACCCAATAATACGACTTTTTCCTTGCGGCCGAACACCTTCATGAGTCTGTATGGCAGCCCTAGACAAAATACCTACAATATCTTGGTACATCTGCAAGCCACGTCTGTGTTCTGCGTTATCACAAACTTTGTCTGCACAATTGGAAAACAGTTCCGGAAAATGCATATTCTTAAACTCAGAGTTACATAATTCATGATATTTTTTTATCTGATCACCTCCACGCTCATGCCATTTTACTTTGTTTGGCACTAACTGTGTTAAATCAAGTTTTTCTGGAATCGCTAGGGGAAGGTGATCAGACCAGAAAACATCATACTGTATGCTAACAGTCAGCACGGACTGCCAAGCTGTTTGAGTAACAAAACAGTGGTCCAACTAACGCTTGCTACCATTCATATCGCTCACATACGTATGACTGTCTGATCCTAAGCCTAATTTCTCCACATCAGCACATACCCAGTTCTGATCTAAACTGAATTTACATAATTCAGTCCAGAAAGGTTGATGAGGGTGAGAGTTAAAATCCCCTAACATATAAACTGCTTCAACATCATTAGCCTCAATAATGGCACTTACTTCACTCAAGCACTCTGTAAATCCGAAAAAGTTTTCTATCGAATCTGTTGCCATGTAAATACTTATCACTAAAATCGCGCAATCCTCTAAGCAAGCTTTTATGGCCGAGATTCGAACACTGTTACACTGCACTACACATACTGACTTGAAGAGCCCCTTACGCCACAGTAATGCTACTCCTCTATAAGGTCGTCCTATGAGCATTCCTGCCGACGTGTCTACCGCCGACTTTCCTGTATATTCGAAATCCTTATGAACAGTACCAAGTAATGGCAGCTCATGTGGCAGGAGCCAGGTTTCTTGCAGCGCCAGTATGTCAGCTGTATCACATAAATGTCCTAAGCGCTAGAATATTTTTTGTGTTTTCGTAAATGCTTGATTACTTTAACACGGTAAATATTTTTGAAAATCTAATTAATGTACAAATACGCACAAATTAAGAAGTCTGAAATACGTTTATTCTACGGGCGCACAATCATTGGTTTGCGAGGAACAAGGTTCTGCAAAACGTTACACGCTCCAGCAGGAAATTAAATATCTCGAAAACCTTAAGACTCAGATTTCATTTTCGGCGCACATTTATGCACAAATATTAGCTTAGCTATCCGCCCATGTACTTTATTTCTCTCTCCGGTCATTCGTTAAAAAAAAATCTTGCTGGAAAAACGTTACTCCAGCTCTTTTCTCCGGTTTTTTTCCAAAACGACAGCACGCACAATGTTTTTATTTGGCGCACATTCACAGCACATTATGCTCTAAATATTCGTTAAACTCAATTTATCGTAGAAGAGATTTTCTTGCTGGGGTAACGCACACGAGCAGAACTCGGTCGCCCAAAGTTTAGAACAAGATTAGAATTAGAATAATGACATGGCAGCATGTAATTAGTATGTACTATCATGGCAGCATGTAATTAGTATGTACCATCGAAGAAGTTCATATCTATGCATCGTAAGGACTATTTCCGCTTGCAGTGCTCGGCCGCCATAGAACCGGGGTGGTAACAGATGTGGTCATCGCGTTCACGGAATTTTGTTTTCAAATTGCTTAGATATGAAATTCTTCGGTGGTACCTACTATCCTATACTACACTTGAGAGCAATAAAATCGCACACCCCTTGTAATTTGGTTTATTACTGATTGTTTTCTAAAATCGAAAGATATTGAGTAAAAATCATTAGACAAAATTAAAGCATACAAGCTTAGCTTTACAAAAACATAAAATTAAAATCATTGACCTTCACGTAACTTACAAAAACCGACCGTACACCGAATTCCCCAAATTCACGCGTTTGCGTTGTCACTACTTGCACCCTTAGCCGCAGGTATAAAAAGGTCAGTTTATTGGAATTTTTATTCAGTTGCATACCGAAGGTCAGCGTGATAACATCTCTACTGGAAGCATACGGATTTACTGGAAAAATATGGATACCACGCCCGCAGAAGCCGCTCAAGTTATTGCCTTGCTCGAAGCAGGCCATAACCAAAGTGAAGTTGCTCGACGGCTAAATTTGAGCCGCTACTCTGTTCGTCGTGTATACCAGAGGTTCCAAGAGAGCGGTGGCTACATTCGGCGACCAGGATCTGGCCGGCGACGCACAACATCAGAGCGTGATGACCGCTTTCTTGTGACAAGGTCTTTGAGAAATCGGCAACTGAACGCGGTTCAACTGGGACAACAGCTTCGAGAAGTTCGCAATGTCAGTATAAGTCGGTGGACAGTTCGAAGAAGACTAGGTGAAGCAGGAATGACTTCACATCGCCCAGCAAATGGTCCCAAATTGACCACAGCTCACCGACAAGCCCGGCTACAATTTGCTAGGGAACATTTAAATTGGACGTATGACCAATGGCGGGCTGTTATGTTCTCTGATGAGTGCAGAATGACTTTACATGGTCATGATGGACGCTCTAGGGTCTACAGAAGGTCATCAGAGCGATTTTCACAATGCTGCATAAGCGAACGTGTGGCTTTTGGAGGTGGATCGTGTATGTTTTGGGGTGGCATAATGTTGGACACTAAAACTGACATTGTATTCATCACTACGGCGAATACCGGCCCGAGATCGAGAAGTTTGACGGCTGCACGATACGTCGAAGAAGTGCTCGAAGAACATGTGAGGCCGCTTGCGTGGCTTATGGGAGAAGATTTTCTCTTAATGCACGACAACGCCAGACCGCATGTCGCTAGAACAGTTTGCGACTACATGGAAGATGTTGGAATCACCGCGATGGAGTGGCCAGCTCGTAGTCCTGATCTCAATCCGATTGAGCATGTCTGGGATGAGCTAAAAAGAAGAGTTCGAGCAAGAAGCCCTGCTCCTACGCGCCTCCAAGAGCTTCAACTTGCCATTGAAGAGGAGTGGAACGCCATACCACAAGATTTCATGGTGAAATTAATACGGTCCATGAAAAACCGATTAAGAGCTGTAATCAAGGCTAGGGGAGGGAATACACCTTATTAAAAAACAATTTGATCAAGCATTTTGAGTTTTATTTTTATTCTTTGTTAAGCTAAATTGGGTAATTTTATCCGTATGTTGGGTTTTGTGCCCTAAAACTCCCTATGGGTACTTTTTTTACACTGTATTTGATATCATTAGAAAGGTACTGAAGTAAACATTCAAATAGTGTAAGTTTTATTTTAATATGTATTCACATTTATGAAAAAAACTGCTTTAACAACAAAAAGTCAACGTGTGCGATTTTATTGCTCTCAAGTGTATTAAATGAGCATTCTCTATTTTCACCAGAGCAGGGCTCGGTCGCCTAGGTAGGTATATTTTATTAGTGGATAATTTTAGCTTTCCGCCTACCCCGATTTTTTCTGAGCCTGTCCTGATAACAGTCTGGCGACGGCCCTGCCGTTCGTACGTAACCTATCTGTTCTCTTGTGTATGTGTGCCTTACTAGAGAAAATAATAAAAATTAATTAACCACAACTGGTGTTTTTTTTTTTATTAACGAACAATTCAAATTACAAGTTACAGTAGGTTTTTCGACAAACGCTAACGAAAAGCGTATACATAAGTTACAAATTTATTTTCACAAAAGACGATATATCATTCTTATGCCGGATACACACGAGGGAAACGTTACATAGAATGAAATATTTCAACACGCCGTACGCAACCTAACGTCTAACTTGCATCAGTAATGACGAACGCCATGCGCACGAACTAGGCAAATTTGTTTCAACGTTTTGTTACATTTCATGTAATGTTTCACATATCTGTACGTAGCATGAATTGGTAATTAATTTACAATAATCTTCAAAAGGTTAGGTATACAAAAACTATGTGTCATCATATGCCTGCTAAAATGGCTGCTTTAAGGTTTTTTAATTCTTTCGTGTGCATCCATTTGATACCCGTCGCCGATGCTGCACTTGATGGTCTTGCTATGCAGCTGAGGACAAAAAACGTAGTTAAGTATACTCTACAACGCCTACAAGACAGTGTACAACGCCACATGCGCACTACGCATCAAAGACGTCACACAAAATCCATCTTTCGATGTTCTCATAACCATGAATTTGGTGTGCGGTGGGCTGAAACCGCCACCGATATGATAATAAATCTCATTTCGGTGTACTAAATGTGAATTCGGTGCTGATTTAGCTCACTTTGGTGGATGGCTTTATAAGGCCAGTGTCAATTTAAAAAAAGTTCAAAAACTGAGATATATTTATCATGGTGTCTTTGTAAACTCTGTTATTCATCTACTATTAGTTGATACCGTACTGTTTTCAAAAGGGCTATGCTTGGGGTTTCTCTGCAAGATCGATTAAGAAACGAGGAGATACGCAGACGAATGAAGTTTGCCGACATAGCTCAACGTATTAGCAAGTTTAAGTGGCAGTGGGCAGGACACATATCGCAAAAAACTGATGGCTGATAGGGAATAAGAGTTCTCGAATGAAGAACACGTACGGGCAAGCGCAGCGTAGGACGTGGACGTCCACCTACAAGGTGGACAGACGACCTAAGAAAGGTCGCAGCAAGTAGCTGGATGTAGGCCGCCTGCAACCGGTTACTCCGGAAATCCATGGGGGAGGCCTATACTCAGCAGTGGACGTCTAGTGGCCCAGATGATGATGATGAGTAGCACGCGGGCCTATTCTCAAGCAGTCCCTCTTTCGCAAATGGTATTATTCGCAGTCGGTACCATTCGGAAATGGTCCTATTCGCACAATATCCCATTCGCAATATGGTCCCTTTTGATTATGAGTACGTAAATGAACTGAGGTACCAACATTTTCATTTCGGTGACGTAAATCTAATTTCGGTGCTGACTGCTTTATCTTTTCGGTGGAATTTAAAATGAGTCTCAAATATATAGTATGTTTCTTACGATATTTTGATCCCATCTAACATACATATTAAAATAGACTGAAGGACAATTTAAAGTAAAAAAAATACCTTGAAATAAAAAAAACACCGAAGTGAGATAGACATTATCTACATTTTATCCTGTAATTTTTATATAATATAGTCAAAGTGGTTCTGCTGCGGAGCACAACACGAAAAAGTACGATGTGTTGAAATTGACCCATTAGTCCCTAAGCATATTGCATGATCTTCAAATTGCGTAATAACAAACAGTGGAGGCTAGATTAGGCGGCAAATCAAATCAAATCAAGAGTCATTCAAACTAGGCTGAGAATCAGCACTTTTCGAACGTCAAAATTACATAAAAGGGGTGATAAAGTACGCGTAGTTACGCGTACTTTGTGGCTCGGCGACATAGATATAAGAAAGAAAGAGATAATCCCGGTAGCACAGCCGGTAGTTGAAAATGTATCGAAACCCAATGTCTTCAATTTATCCCTACTTCCTAGCCACAACTACTCATGCAGATCAGTAAACCCAATAAATACGAGGTCCCGCTCACACGTGCAATTTATAAATCAGAACGTACTACACAATCAATTATAAACCTTATCCCATCAAACACAGCGTGCATTTACCATGCACCGTACAACTCACTCACACGAAAACATCGATCGCTATCGTTGTGCTGTGCAAAAGCCATTTATTTTACATATACACTAGTGATTGACTAAATCGGAAAGTTATCGATTCTCCCATTTATTATTGTATTAAAATTTTTAGAAGTTCCTGAAAAAATTATAAATAAAAAACGATATGTCATATAATAACATGATATAAATAAACAACACATAGCTAAAAAAAATTGTATATTAAGCAAATCAAAAAAAAATGCATCAGTAAGAGAAAATTTAAATGAGTATATAACAAGATTTCATCGGTCTTCTAACTAGGCTATAACTGTTTACAAATTGAAGAATAAAGTTTAATAGTAATATAAATTCATACGACAATCGACATTGTTGTCGATAGCATACGTTAGTGGAGCTGCACAACCACATCACTAACTCGTCGCAATTCACAGCGGCCGTACTCCGCAATGCAACCGCTTAAAGAACGTATCGTTTTGTGATTTTTACATTGCATCCAGTTACTTAGCGACATACTTTGTTAGTGGTAAAGAAGCAATGTATTAACTACAATAATAGTACAGTCGCTATGATATATGAAAACAAAAATATCGTAGTAAAGGCAAGAAATATTTTACGATTTGTTGTTTTTCATGATTTTCAACACAAATATAGTAAAATACTAGTGCTGATTTATGAAAAGTGGTTCTATGATTTGTAAAGTTTCTAGTTTGGCTTCGATTTTTACAAGAAACCACTGAACAACACGGTATTCTTAAATGTTATCACGGTCGCGTTCGAAAGCGCACTACGAGTTGTTAGCGGAGACGGCCATTTGCCTGAGGCATGAGCATTATGATCAGGACGCGCGGACACAGACACGCCCCCATGCCACTTCTCCTGTTATTTATATTTCTATGTTCGGCGACCTTTCTCGCCTAAGTACGCGTAGTTTAAAACCGCCGAGAATTTCGTCGGCAATCCAACCGGTTTGAAATTTTGCTCGTAGCCTGCCTTGGTTCTTAGTTTCGTACGTCAGTCATCGCCACGAGTCGCGAGCCGCCATTTTGTTTCGACATTTGTGTAATGTTTGTTTAGTTTGGTTCAGAAAATTGGACAACATCGCGATATGGTGTGAGCAAGCTTCACGTGTGTCACCGACGACGGCGAGCCGAGTAAGTTCACGAACTTAAAAACCGCGTACTTTAAGTTCGCACGTCTGTCACCCATGTAAGACAGTCCCCCAATACTATCTGTGTAATACTTGGCCTTCACCACGATACGGCAGATCGTGGCGGAGGGGCGCGCTATTAGAGGAGCACACCTGCTCATAAATATGGCACGCACGGTTGTGAGCAATAGGTAAGTGTGAACGATATAGCACCTATATCGTTCACACTTATATTATAGGTAATTAGCAGCTTCACTGCGTGTGGTTTTACTGTACCGTTCCGTACTTACGTAATTTTTGTATTAAAGAGGTTTTCCATGCGAACTTTGACGAAGAGCCAAGGACCCTGGTTCTTGTGCTCTTCCTGACACCAGGCTTTCTTTGCCTTCTCGTATTTACAGTACTCCTTGAGCACCAGGTCGTAAGGGAATGGGAACAGTTGTTCGATACGACACACGGCGAGTTTTGACTCTAGTTTAGCCTCTCTCCGTATGTCTTCAATCTTGATCGCGACGTTGCCAGTACAGAAGATTAGCTTCTTGACGTCTTTAGGATTTTTACTGGCTGGTCCGTCTTCTGGGAGCACTCTGTCGAAAGCAAACGTAATAATATGTATGACAGTACGCATGTACTTACCTAACAAGTACGTGAACTCCGATTGCCGTAAAATTTTTCAGGTTACTGATTGTGATGTTATTAAAGTAGGTATTTTGATCATGGATTATCAATAGGTCGCTTGCAAGATAACGATAGCACTAAGCCCCTTTTACAGAACCTCACTCAAAACTGAAGCATAACTTGTAACTCGTTTAAAGCCTTTTTATTGGTTGAAACTAGTTTTAAGTAATGCTTGAGTCTTGAGTGAGGTTATGTAATACGGGCCTAAAAGCAGTGCCCCTGAATAGGTACAATACGTGTAAAAGGTACAATCACATCCGACAGAAATGTTAATCCGACAACAAAATTTATAAAATTACCATTAAGGCGAATCCGCAGTTGCAGCTGGCGAATTTAAAATTTTCTTCCGTTTTTTGCAATTTGCAGGTCAGTGTCACTCATCTTGATCAAAACACGATTCGCGAGTGTATCAGGTATGATATTTACAGAATTATAATCATTGGAATCATTATTACCTCTCTCTAAGTTAAATTTTTGTTACATAAGAACAAATTTCTTGTGGAAAAGTTCATATGTAACAAATCTAACTTACGAGAGATGAGATACATACCTGATAATATAGTCGCTAATCATATTTCGATCAACATACAACCTGACACTGACCTGCAAATTGCAAAAAACGGAAGAAAATTTAAATTTCGCGGGCTGCAACTGCGGATTCGCCTTAATGGTAATTTTATAAATTTTGTTGTCGGATTAACATTTCTGTCGGATGTGATTGTACCTTTTACACGTATTGTACCTATTCAGGGGCACTGCTTTTAGGCCAGGGTTTTAGGTTGATGTCAACTCGACAATGGTCAAAGTTGTATGCTCTTTTGATCTTTGTTTTCAGGTTATTGAATAATAATATACAAGATCAAAATTAGCTAGCGAAACTTCGTTGATGTGATGGGTATCGAATATCGATATCTAAACACAAAAAAAAAACAAAAACACAAAAAGAAATATAATACTAATAAGTTGATGATGTATGCGTTGAGAAAACCAGTTTTTTTTAAAACTTATCTTTTAACTGATATCTCAAGTAACTTAACGTACCTAACACTTCCGTTGATCGCAAAAAAAAAAAAACAATAGATTTTTTTCTAGAACTCTCATGTTTGTATATCAACATCACGTCTGCGGAATTTCGCTAGTTAATTTTATTTGACCCCGTAGTTTTCTATGCAATACTCTGCTCAGTGCCGTAGCTTCAAAAAGCCCCGACACTAAAGGAAATTATTTTTTAAATGACTAAGATATCAAAGCCTTGACTGTAGGTACTTGAATACATGAATATGAATACTTATGACCTCACCTCCTGAACTTTGTTCCAGGTAAGAACTCACTGAACTTGGACCGGTAATAGGGGTGCTTGAGGCCGATTTTAGGCGTCATGAGGATGAGCGGCTTGCGGAAGGGCAAGGCGATCTGTCTTCTGATCATGTGGAAGTAGTTTGCTGGGCTCGTCAAGTTGCACACGATCCAGTTGGCCGCCCGCAGCTGGTTCACTACCAAGAAGGCAAAGATTTACTAGTGCCAAGTTAATCTGTTTACGTACTATACGTTGTACTAGGTACCTTCCACCTACAATATATTGCCTACTAGCTTTGGATCTCCTAGGCGAAATAGATCGGACTGATGAACACTGGAAGAATGAAATGGCGGCACTAAACTATACAGGGTGGCAGGGACATCGGTGCGAAAACTGTTACCATGGATTCAGTACAAAAATAACCGACATAAAATTTCAACGCAGGGGGGTACAGAATCATGTACTTAATCCATGGTATCAGTTTTCGCGTCGATGTCCCTGCCACCCTGTATTGTCAGAGTCAGCCCAGAATTTGGCTACGAGCTTGGCACTTTCAGTAGAGTCCATCAGTTCCTGTAGCGTGTAGCCAACAGGACACGCTAGACACGATATAAAGTGCCCCATCGTTTGTGGGACAGCATCACATTTATACCCCAGGGCGGACTCAGCTGTGAAGCCAAGCCGAGCCAAGCAAGCTTGTAAGCTAAGGCAACTCATGTCCAGGGGTGAGATTTTCAGCAGGTGGAACGAATGGGTTGGGTAGGGCAGCACTATCTCGCCATAGCTTTAGCCTTTCCTGAGACCGTTCGCCAGTGAGTGGGTGTTGCGGGTTTTCAGCCTTTGTTACACGAGGATGTCAATAGGCTGGAGTTATTAGGTAAGTACCGATGTTGTAGTATCTATGACAGAAGACTTACACTCCAGCTGCTTGTCGTCCAAGTTTGGTATAATATCCTCGTCGTCGTCACATTGCTGCAGGTATCGCTCAACGCGCGCTGACGAGTGCTCGGGACCCTGATAGTGAAAAAAAGAAATCGTGGCTTTTGATTCTGGTGAACAATCTGTTACACACTTTTTAGGTATAAGGGGCGGCCGCGCCAGGGGCGACAAATTTAAAAACGGCGAATACTCGATGTTCTGTTAAAAGTGAATGCTCAAGTCTATCACCATTTTTAGATAAAAATATTAAATCTCTAAACTTAGTGCTCCCGCAGACATACAATTGTAAGTTGGCCAACTATAGTAACTTACTAAGATACAGATACCGATTTAGTTAGACAAGATTTGCGGGCTAGCATATGTCACTATACCTATTGGTGTACTCTGCGATTTTGTCGGCCAACTTATAATTGTAAGGCTGCGGTTGCCCTTGCCGAGTACCTCGACGCTGATCTTTTTGAGGTATGACGAACAGGGTGTAAACTTCATGGAGGATCCCCGACCAGACGGGTGTCGTCTCTGGCGGGCAACTGCCCGATGGTTGATGTCGGATAGTCTTATATATTATGTCATTCGCGATGCAGGATTTGTGAGACGTCAGGATTTTGAGTGACGTCAGATCTTTGATGCGTAATTCGCAAATGGCGTTGTAGATGCTGCTTGTGGCGGCATCTATATTTTCTTTAAAAAGCAAGCAGGGTTAGCCGCACATCTGACGGAAGTTCTTCGTTAACTTCCAGTTTGTACGTTCAAAGCATTAACTCATCATCGGTTGACTGTGGACGGTTGAATGTTTTTAATTGGATTCGGTTGAATTTACTTGTTTGTTCTGGCGTTACACGACCAACGACGTAACGCGACACGTCCGCCGTCAGATGTGCGACCATCCTTATTTAAAACATCTGCAGTCTTATAAGGAATACTCACGGCGCCGTCGATGCCGTGTGGCAGATGTACCACCAAACCGGACTGGCTCACCCACTTGCTCTCACCGTTTGCGATGAACGTGTCAAACATAGCCTGTCCCGTGTCCGCAAAGTCACCGTACTGCGCCTCCCAAATAGAGAGCAATTTCGGACTTGAGTACGAGTAGCCGAACTCGAAACCCAAAATGCCTGGGGACAAAATAGAGCACATAATAAAAGAAGAAGCTTGATAAAAAGTGTATTGTAATATTCATAGTAAGTGAATATTGTTACCAAATTCGGAGAGTGAGCTGTTGTGTAGCGAGTAGCGCGCCTGGTCGGGATACAGCGTGTCCAGCACTCGGTACGTGGCGCCATCCACGCCCTGGTGGTGGTACACGTGGTGCCTGCAGTAGACACACTACTTATAAAGTGTATTTATACAAAGCAAACACACATATTATGGCGTCACCATAGCATGTCTAATATTACACGTTCACGTTATATTGGGATCGATCTATCGTTACTGACAGGACTATTGTTGCCAATAAGTCTAACATAGTGGTGATAGTTCACGTAATAATTGTTAATATAGCGTTTCCACACAACGAGAACCACGTGAAGGCTGAGGAAAGGTAAGGAAACTCACCTGGCTCGCAAGGTTGTCGACATGTGGGATGTGAATACAGCAGACATTGTGCCAATAGTCATGACGGCCAATAGCATAAAAGCTAAGAGCCTCGACCAATACTCGTCCACGATTATTTACAGAACTACTACTTTCAGCAAACATATTATAATTATGATTATAATATGTTTGCTGAAAGTAGTAGTTCTGTAAATAATCGTGGCATGGCCAATATATTGCATAATATTAGTTTAATGATCAATGAATTTACATTGCATAGTGACCTACATATGTGTAATTCTTCTGAAAAAATGACAGATATGCCTCACTCTGTACAAAGCAATAATAATGATGAAAATGAATTGTTTTTTCTCGAATAGATATATCAACATATTGCATCAAAATATAGCAGGATTGATAAATAAAGCAGATGATCTGCTGGTATGTCTAGAGGAGATGTCTAGTAAAAAGACAAATGTTGATGTCTTGTGTATTACAGAGCACTTTATCATGGAGGGTTATCAAAATGTACTATTTTTGCCTAACTATAATTTGGCTGCACATTATTGCAGATTAGAACAAAAAAGGGGTGGTGCATGTATCCTTGTTAAAAATGGGCTACAATGGAAAGAATTGCCAAAAGTAGCAAAGTTATCAACTGCAGGCATATTTGAGTGCTGTGGCGTGGAATTGACTAGCGACAAGATAATAATTGTGTGTATATATAGAATTCCTAACTCAAATAATTTAAATTATTGTTTCGAAAAACTTGAAATACTCATGAGTGAAATTTTGCGTTCATGCTGTAAAAAAATTGTTATCTGCGGGGACTTCAACATTGACGTTCTCAAGAAAAATAGTGCAACTAATGACTTTGAATGTTTTTTAATGAGTTATAATCTGAAACTTGCTTTGAAACAACCTACTCGCATGGCCAGTTTATCGTGCATAGACAACTTTGCGCATAACTTTAATGCATGTAAGACTGATGTGTTTGAATGGGCATTATCGGATCATACAGCACAGCTGCTGCAATGCCCCGTACAAAAAAAATGTTGTATTAGGCATTGGTACGCAACTAGAAGGGACTATAATACGGAAAATATTGTAAAATTTAAACACCATCTCATGAATCTTAGTTTTTCAGAACTTTATGTCACGGATGATCCAAATGTAGCTTATAATTATTTCATTGAGATTTTCAAACTATTATACGATCTGTGTTTTCCATTAAAAATAGTTAAAATCAATACAATAAGAAGATCCAAATGGTTGTCAAAGGGGATCAAGTTATGCAGTAAAAAGAAAAGAAAACTCCTATGGCAGTTTAGACTTAATCGTAGCAATATTAATAAAACCGTATTATATAATTATTCTAAATTGTACAAAAAAATAATCCGTTTAACACAAAAGGCACAAAACAATTACAATATAAAAACATCTAAAAATAAATCAAAAACTGCATGGCAAATTATCAATCGTGCAAAGTACAACGTACCTAAATCTAACATAAATAAAATTAAAATGAGTGGCATCGTCCTAACACATCAAAAGACTATGGCTGAGGCATTTAATAATTTTTTTATCGATAAAATACAGCCAAAACTAGCTGTCGACTGCAGACCTAGGACGTGTACACTAGTCTACAATGATAAAACTATGTTTATGGCCCCTAGTATTCCAGACGATATTAAAAAGATAATAATGTCCTTGCATAATACAAACAGTGTGGGATATGACAGTATTGCGACTTCTATACTAAAACACGTTGCGGATGAAATCAGTGGTCACTTGAGTCATGTCATCAATCTCAGCATTAGTGCAGGCGTCTATCCTGATGCTCTAAAAGTTTCTATTGTCAAGCCACTATTCAAGAAAGCAGATAGGGAGTTAATGGAGAACTATCGGCCTATATCACTAATTCCCATAATTTCTAAAATATTTGAAAAATACATTTGCAAGGAAATAAATTCATTTATAGAAAAACATAATATTATATGCGAGGAACAGAAAGGATTTAGAAAGGGTAAAACTGTTAATATGGCCATTTACGACTTTTTATATAATGTTACATATAACGTCGACAAGAGGAACCCAGTCTGTGGCGTATTTTGTGACATGACTCAGGCGTTTGACTATGTGCACTTTGATACATTATTAAATAAACTTGATGCATATGGAATTAGAGGAAATGTCAACAATCTAATTAAATCATACTTACATAACAGAACTCAAAAAACACATATTAACCAAATTGACATGAAAAGTAAGCATGACATTGTATTTGAGTCTTCAGAACGTACAGTTTCGTTTGGTGTGCCACAGGGGAGTGTTTTGGGGCCTCCTTTATTTATAATATATATTAATGATCTTCCAAAAGGCATCCCTCAACCTCTGACACTATTTGCCGATGACAGCACCATAACGATACCTTGTAAAAGTGTAGATACTTATGAAAGTGACATAAATGATTCAATAAATTTAATGATAAAGTGGCTAGATGATAATAACTTAAAAATTAACCTAACTAAAACTAAAGTTATACATTTTAGTCAACGTATTGACAGTAACAGTAATTTAAATATACAATACGATGAGCAGCCTATAGAAGAGGTAGAAACAACAAAGTTTTTAGGACTCCATATTGATAAAAAACTGAATTGGAAAACCCATATCGAAATCTTATGCAAGAAAATCAGCAAATCTGCTTATGCACTGCACACATTATCTTCTATAATAGGTGTGGAGGCATTACTTACAGCCTACTATGGCATAACGGAACCCCATCTACGCTATGGTGTCGTCTTTTGGGGCAATTCAACAGAAAGAGAAACGGTGTTCAAGGCTCAAAAGAGATGCGTCCGTTCAATGTTTAAAATTAAACCTACCGATAGTTGCGTGCCGTACTTTAAAAAATATAAAATACTTACGTTGCCATGTCTTTACATTTTAGAGGTAGCTGTATTTGTAAAAACGAATCCATACCGATTTAAACAATTAAATGAAGTTGTACCACGTAACAGGCGTGACAACAGTAGGATATGCTCTCATGCTGCGAGAACATCACTCATGCGCAAAAGTATTTTCTGTATGGCTCCGATGATATTTAATAAATTGCCTAAAAGTTGGAGAGAACTGCCCTTGTCACTTTTCAAAAATAAGCTGAGAATTTTTTTAATTAATAAAGCATATTACACTATTTTACATTTTTTGGATGAAAAGGACTTTTCTATTCCGACCTCTAATGTAGATGGTTAAAAATACAATTTTATAATGTGAACACAGTTAATTATAGTGGACATAGTTAATTTAATTTATTTTGGACTTTAAAATCGTGACATCAATTTTTATTGTTTATTTCTTACGTATTTTCTAATGAATTTAAAATGACGTGACATGAAATGATTATAATGATACTATTTGATAATTATGTATATATACTGGACATAATTTAATTTATTTTTGACCATAATATACTTTAAATCTTGACATAAATTATTAATGAAATGATTATGAATGTTAATCCAATTAAATGAAATTTTAACTAATAACTTACAACTTATACCATTTGTACGCCGCTATTGGCAAAACATGGACGCTCACAACAAAATATTAACTCAATACCTTGCATGTCTGCCTTGTCAGTTTATGTATACGCATGTTTGACAAATAAATTATCTTTCTTTCTTTCTTTCTTTCAAATACCTCAAGAGGCTCTCGCTACTGGAACTGAGTAAACTGAGAACTAAAAGGCTCGGAGACGGAGGCTTGAATCAAGGGCTTGATCCAAAAAGCGGTACTTCTGGACACGGCACGTATTTTTAAGAGGTTCCTCTCTCAGGAGCCCTGACCACCGGTAGTTTTGATCCTGTTCCTGATACTGGTGGGCTACAATTTTTTATTTTTTATTTGTATATAAGTGAAATAATCATAGATAGTGAGATATGACTCTAGACGTCCTCCATCTTCTTTTCTACATTTTTGAGAGTCTATCTCAAAAAGGTAGAAAAGAAGATGGAGGATGGATGGAAGATGGAATTTCCAACGAACTTTTAAAAGGTTCTGCTCAAGTCATTTGACTGACTCAAGTCATTGAAAACTCTACTAGTTATATTTAATGAAATTCTAGGTACAGAAGAAATACCAACACAGTGGTCAGCCTCGACAATTACTTTAATTCACAAGAAAGGAAACAGGACATCGAGAACTATAGGCCAATAATTCTCATGACTAACCTGTACAAAATATTTTCTAAGATCATACTTGGTCGGGTCACGAGGATTCTAGACGACAATCAACCCAAGGAACAAGCAGGATTTCGTAGTGGATTTTCAACGATCGACCATATTCACACAATTAAGCAAATTATAGAAAAGAAAACGAATTTCAATTTTGACCAACACAGTGGTCAGCCTCGACAATTACTTTAATTCAAAAGAAAGGAAACAGAGGACATCGAGAACTATAGGCCAATAATTCTCATGACTAACCTGTACGAAATATTTTCTAAGATCATACTTGGCCGGGTCACGAGGATTCGAGACGACAATCAACCCAAGGAACAAGCAGGATTTCGTAGTGCATTTTCAACGATCGCCCATATTCACACAATTAAGCAAATTATAGAAAAGAAAACGAATTTCAATTGTCATACCACATAGAATTTGTGGATTACAACAAAGGTATTGATTCTCTTAAACATGGGAAGATTTGGGAAGCTTTGTTGAACCAAGGGGTAAACAAGAAGTACATTCAACTTATAAGAAACAGTTACAAGAATATGGCAGCAAAAATGAGAACTGAAAAGCTGGGAGACAACATTGATATAAAGACACGTCTGAGACAAGAAGACCCATTGGCGCCAAAACTTTTTTCTACAGCCTTAGAAGGAATTTTTTGAAACCTGGATTGGACTGAGTATGGTATAAAAATAAATGGAGCATCTTTCCATCATTTGAGATTCGCTTACAAACCAAATCATCTGCAAGTTAAGTTAGTACAACTAGTAAAGGAAAGTGCCAAAGTAGGACTACAGATGAATATCTCGAAAACTAAGCTGATGACCAATCGCATAGAAACGCCCATCAAAGTAAATAATGTTATACTTAATTGAATACGTGTACCTGGGCCAAATCATTTCCCCTGCACAACTCACATCTAATGAAATAAAAAACAGGATAACTGCATCGTGGAAAAGATAAGGTACTTGGCGCGTAAGTTACAAAAAAACCCATCAATACCACTCAAACTAAAAATTCACATATTTAATTCCTGCATTCTTCCTAGTATGACCTACGGTTGCCAAACGAGGCTCCTTACAAAAGAAAACATAAAAAGATTGGAAACATGTCAACACAACATAGAAAGGACCATACATACAAAGAAAGAAGACAAAGTAAATCTCAATCTTGTAAGAAGAAAAACAAACGTAGCTCACGTGACTTACAGAATTAAAAAACTAAAATGGAAGTGGGCAGGTCATGTCATCAGGGTAAAAACGGAAGATGGATCAGAGAAGTAATAGAATGGTATCCCAGAGAAGGAAAGAGGAAAAGTTTCAAAGATGGGAAGACGATTTGAAAACTACTGCGCGAGGAGAAAAAAAGTGGAGAATAAAAACTCACGAGCGTGAGCTATGGAAAAGCCTGGGGGAGGCCTATGCTAAAGAGCAAAGCCATCTGGAGAATTCTGATCTCTAAACCTTTACCTCCATCCAATTGGTATTGTTAAAAGGAAGCTAAAATACTTACTGAATAAAAAGGCATATTACTCTGTAAAAGAATTCCTTGAAGAAAAATAATTATCTAATATTAAAATGCTTGTGATACTTAATTATAATGTGATGTGATTTCTATTTTTATTAATTAAAAGAAAAGTATGATATAATATAAAATGAATGAATAATGATAATTAATATAATATAATGTAAACTGTATAACTGCTAATATTGAGTGTTATATAGGTATTTTTTTTTAGTTATAACCATTTAAATTGCAATGCCTTAACGGGCAACTAAGTTCTAAAAACCTACCTATTGTTAACATCTTCAAAATTCTGTACACTTAGTTCGCATTCGCAATAAAGAATTTGAATTTAATTTAAATAAATTGTAAAACTAGTTTTTAGGATATTTTTTTCAACGAATTCATGTTTTAAGTGTAAGGTATTTTATGCTCGTGACTGTACCTGCGCGCCATATAGGTGGGTATGTGCGAGTACCTGTGCGCCATAGTGCCGCGCTCCACGTCCTCGCCGGTAAAGCGAATGTGCACGTTGTCACGCAGCAGCGAGCCGTACGCCAGCGCCTCGCCCATCGGCCAGTCCGCGATGCCATCCTGCACCTATACAGCACAATACCAACCTGTCTAAGGTCCCGATTACACTATCATATATTTATCATACAAATATGATTTAATATCTGTCAAATTCTATGTATGATCATAGTTAAATTAATTATAATGTTCTTCATTTTTACATATTACACTTATGATCATATAAACGTCACACTTAATCAAGATGGATAACGATTTAGCCATTTTTGAGGTTAGACGGATATGATTATATTTGTACGCTTGCTATCAGATAGGATCCCTTAACTATGATCATACGGAGACAATAGAAATCATATGTAGTTATTATACAGTCATTGGTTCTTCATATAAAAATGACTCCTACATCTCTGATCATATTTCTATGATGGTCTAATATGGCTCTCATCTCTCATCATCATTCAGTCGAAATGGACCTGTTTGTCCCACATCCAGCGGATTCCTATACACTTCACCACCGTTGGTCCACATTATCTTGCCCAGCCACGTTGGGAGATATTAAACACAACCAAGTATTAACTACAGCCATACACTATCCGCTTGTTTGTTTATAGTCCGGGGGGCGCGGGGCGGTCGCTTGTTCAAGTGGTGTAACAGAGATACCCGTTGGGCACTCTAGTATCCGCCGAAAGAAGCAACGACGGCCGGACACTATACATATAACCCGAAATTAAGTTCTTCAGCGGCTGTTCATCTACCTGGCATTAATACTGAAATGAACCTTTTTGGCGCAGCCGTGAGGCACATACCTACTACTCGTATTATTGTTAAAATATTATTTTCGCTTTTTTTATTTTGTGTTTCACGAACTGTGTCCAAATATACATTATTCTTTCTTTCTTTCTTTCTTTCTTTCTTTCTTTCTGTTTATCAAGAAATCAAGAAAAGGATAGAAAATGCGTTGATGCGAGTAAATTTAAAGGTTAGAACGGAATACTCATAATATTTAACATTTTCCCGTTGAACGCTCTAGTATCCGCGAAACAAGCGACGGCCTTTTCCCCATGGGTACTATATTATCCAGAAATCAAGTCTGCGGATAGACAAACCATTTTTTCTCGGAGTTTCAGTATCCTAGTTATACCCTTGTGAATCTCGAAGGCCCACGGTTCCGGTGGCGTAGTGAAATGCTTCGCTATGGTATTTATTGATTGCTGAGATATTCCCGTTTCTCCAATCTGAAAAAATGCTGAGATTGTGTGAACCCAGTACGAAAAGACTGTTCATTGCTAGGTAGTTTGGACTGATTTCTGACTTGAGCTCCATTAAACTTCATTTACACGATGCAAATTTACTGCCTGTGGCGAACCATACAATTGAACCAATAATTGACTGGCACCATCTAAACAACACGTACAACCGTAACTTGCACGATACGGGCAAGTTAGTTGCCTTTCAATTGGAAGGTATAGGTGTAAACAGCACGTACCTACTATAAAATGGCACGTGCAATAAAATCGCATTCAACTCTACAAGTACGAACGAATGAAACAAGTAAAAAAATCTTACGAAGAAAATACAAATTTAATTTAATATTTGGCAGCGCAAATACCGGGGTAATACTTAGATCAGTTTTACAAGGACGTGCAGTTCTGTCCATAAAATGGCATACAAAACTTGCATGCAATAATCGCCTTGCTATAAAATTGCCTTAGTGAATGTCGCATGCAATTTTATTGAACGGCAAAACTTGTTTTCAATGAGTATTTTATTTAATTGCTTTTGACCCGTCCAGAAAATTGCACCGTGTAAATGGAGCTTAAATCCATGTCTATACTAGTGTCTGTCCGCGACTTCGTCCGTGTGAAATTTTGGATCCCGACCATATACGTATCCGGGGTGTCCGGTACATCGACGCGAAGCCGGTTACCATGGATTCAGTACATGATTCTGAACCCACCCGAGTTGAAATTTTTCGTCGGTTATAAAAAAAAAAAAACAGCTATACAAAAGTGCAATTACCTTCGCGGTCAAAATGTATGGAGCAGCTGTTTTTTTTAAATATAATAACCGACGAAAAATTTCAACGCAAGGGGGTTCAGAATCGTGTACTGAATCCATGGTAGCCGGCTTCGCGTCGATGTCCCTGCCACCCTGTATACGAACTGTTTTTTATATTTCTATGATCCCGACCCACCGTGTTGCTGCGCATCGCCCGCTATTACTTTATTTTGATTCAGCGTTCTTTCAATAGGTATTTTTTTTTTTTTTGCTCGGCTCCTAAGTGTCGTTGTGTAAAGAGCCTATAATCTTCCTCAAGAATTGGAATATCAAAATATATAAAAAGACAACTCTTCAGCTTTGCATGCTTTTGTATGTGTCGTGGCCAGATCTTTGAATTGACCATTTCATGAAATGGCCAGCTAAAATTGGCCATGTCGTTTAAACGTCAACGTTTAATGATTATGTCAGTTGACGTTTGGCCATATCATTAATGTACGGTATCCGTAGTTTATGGTGTAGTAAAAATAGACAAGTAACTGCGACCAACATGGAAGTAGCGCTCGCCGGCCGCTGCCGCGGCACCGCTCGCTCGGCTCGCCGGCCGCTACCACGGCACCGCTCGCTCGGTTCGCGCGTGTTTGGTCACAGTTCTAACCTAACCTAACCCATTTGGTCGGGGTGCGACATAAGCGGCGTATTTTTTTTTAACTATTTTTTTTTGTGCTATTTTTCATTCACGGCCGGCGAGCGCTACTTCCATGTTTATCGCTTTCCATTATTATCATAATTGGATAAAAGATTATTTATTTATTTATTTATTAAAACTTCATGCACAAGTAAAAAACTGTACAAAGGCGGACTTAATGCCTGAGGCATTTTCTACCAGTCAACCTTAGGGTGATGCAGAGACAAAACATAGCAGGTGCAACATAAGGGATAGATAACTTGAAAATTAATACACACTAATACATAGATACATACATACATACATATAAACCGAATAAACTTTGTCAGGAGAAATAACGATTGGTAGAGGAGAAAACAAATCCAACAAATCAGCGCTGCAATGATTCCGCCAACTTTTTACGAATATGTTCACGTGCCTTCACTTTGAAAGATAACCGACTGGTTGCCATCCTGATGTTCAGAGGGAGCGCATTCCAAAGAAAAACCGCCTGGACAAAGAAAGAAGAGTGAATAAAACCAGAACGGTGAGAAGGACATCGTAGAAGACGATTGTTGGTAGAACGAAGATTTTTATTATGGGCAGAGCATAGGTATTGAACATGGGAAGTCAGGTAAGAAGGAGAAGTGGGATTGTCCAGTATAGAATACAACATAGACATAGCCCTCAACTCTCTGCGCTGACGTATGGGTAACCATTTTAAAAGCAATCGGTGCGCAGACACATGATCATACTTACGAAGATTGAAAACGAATCGAATGCAGTTATTTAGAAGGCGGTCAAGTTTATTGAGGAGATCTGCATTCAGGTCATAGTAACACACATCACCATAATCTAATGGATTATGTTTACCCAATTAAAGTCCATCGACCTTTTTTTGCGTGGTCAGGGTTACTTTGGTTTTTTGTTTGCCTCATCAGCGCCTCTACCGACCTCTAATCCAACTATTTTACGAAATGATCACTTATGTTTGGCCAAATCATGAAGTAGTCGTGCGCTTAACTGGTCATATCGTCAAACGTTGAGTATTCAATGCTCTGGCCATACCACATCAGTATGTGACCAGCGGTCGACGTTTATTTCATGAAGTGATCAATTCTATGATCTGTCACGACATATGCAATGAATAAACGTTTTATCTATCTATCTATCTATCTTTGCAGCGGTTAATGTCAGGGATTAAAGTATTAGAGCTAAGCACCTTTTTGGGGTCTACAGCTTCAAAGAAGCCAGTCCAGGGCGTATCGATCCACTCCCTGATACTGAGCTTAGTAATTTTTTTAGCTAGATCAAAGTGACTGTTGAGTGTGTCCAAGTATTCCTTCTCCCATCCTTTGATATCGCTATCGGTGGCGACGCCTTCTGCTTTCAGCTTGTCTGCATATATGAGATCCACTGCAATCAGACATTAGTGCTTTTTAGTTTCAAGAGAGGGCAACGGAGCATCGGTTTGCGTACTTATTTATGTAGCCTGCAAATAGTGTGCAGTTCTGATAAAGTCGCAAGACGGGTCTTTGAGCTTCCTAAATTAAGTGACTTGTACTGACCAGTCTTCATAGTCCTGATCTTCTTGTACATGAAGGGCTGCGTGAACATGGGTTCGTCCTCCTCACTGTGGCCGTGTCTCCGGTAGCAGACCAGGTCCAGGACCACGTCTTTCTTGAACTTGCATCGGAAATTGATGGCCACACGCGCCACGTAAGCTACCGCCTCCGGGTCGTCGCCGTTCACGTGTAAAATTGGCGCGTCGATGGCTTTTGCTATATCTAGATCAGAAAGAACGCAAAGAAGTGAACAAATCGGTCCAATACGGTCCGTTACGTTCATAGATCGACCGTAATCTCGTTACACATTTAGTGATAGGGTGGTGGCAGCATACCTAGGAAATGCAATCTCGATCTCGAGCCTTTTTTCGACATTAAATCTCGTGGCAAGATAAATCTCGTTCTTGAAATCTCGAACGGGATATCGAGACTGAGTGCGCGCATCTGAGCATTCTATGCTTCTTATGATGCCATTATCAATATAATAATTAATGGATTTTGTATAATGTGCGTGATGTGTGTGTGTTGATTTGTGGCGTTATGTATGCGTAATGCAGGTGATTTTTACTTAAATAAATGTTAATTTTCTTTTTGTTTCGGGATTCGTTTATTGTTAGGTTATTTATAAACGAAATTGTACGATTACCCAAAACAGGTGTATTTTTCATTTTTAATTACATTAACTTTAAATATTTATGTTCTTGAAAATCTCGAAAACCAGATCTCGCCTGATTGCTGGGCGACATCTCGAATGGGCCATGTCGACTCGAGAATGCATTCCCTAACCATCATACCCGAGCAGTACGGCGTGCTCCTGGAGAAGCGCGGGTCGGTGGTGTAGCCGATCTGGTTGTTGCAGATGATGTGTACAGCGCCTCGCGTGGTGAAGGCGGGCAGGTTGCTGAGCGTGAACGACTCGTACACCACGCCCTGACCGCACACGGCCGCGTCGCCGTGCATCACTATTGCCATCACCTGTCAGATTACACTATAGTATTTGACCACCATGCCTTTATCATAATTTATTTGGGGTCGCTGCAATATGATATTTTCTTATTATACTTCTCTATTCGTCGTCATGTTGGTAGCTCCCTTTCCAGCCATATCATCTTTTACGCAATCGTAAAGGCTAGACTATAAAATACCGTTTAAAAAAAATGGTCAACATCATAAATCCGCGAATTTGGCTTTCCATTAATCGTTAAAAACATTAGTAATAAGTGAATTATAATAGCGGAAAATACTGAATATACAGAGCGGTGATGAGGGTATCGCATTCAATAGTAGGTACAGCGGTTAAAACGAGTTCATACGTAATATGTCTATTAAAATTAAACAGTTTAAACTAAAAGTAGAAAATCCGGCTAAGTGCGAGTCGAACTCGGACAATCTGTGATTATTTTTACTGTTTATATCTATTACGGTTCATGAGATTACAGCCCGCTGACAGACAGACGGGCAGCAGAGGCACAATATAAATATGGACAATATGGAAACTAGGCCTATTTGTTGAAATGCTCCATTTTGAAAAGATCGCGGTGACCGTTTGTCTCGACATTGCACTCGCAACTGACAGCACCGCGACAATATGATAAAATAAAAACTACCTACATAATACATAATGAAACAGGTAGGAAAAAACAGCGAAATACTGAATTTTATTTAGAGACTGCACATGGCCCTATCAACTCAGATGTAGAAATAAATTTAATTTGAAAACTTTTTTGCTAATATTCCCATTAAAATTACTGAAGCTTTAAATTCCTCACCCGCGCTTTCTGCTGCCTTACTTAGACAGAATGTGAAGGCATGCCCTTTGCGAGTTTAGGTTTCAGCATACAAACCCACAGGCTGTTATAAAAGCTTTTAAAGATCTTAAAATTAAATCAACAGAAGATCTCTGGGGAATGTCTGTAAAAGTCTGTAGAACTATTATCGAAACAATTGCGCCCTATTTGGCTTTCATATTTAACACCAGTGTAGACCAAGGAGTCTTTCCGGATCTCATGAAACACAGTAAAGTAGTTCCATTGTTAAAATCCGGTGATAGTAAAGAACCCAACAATAAGGATGATGACAAAAAAAATTCGTCGTTTCGTCCGTCTTTGAGATTATAAAAAAATATTGGACACGTATTTTTTCTTTTTTTACATAATCTAAAGATTACGGCGATACATTGAGGTAAAATGTGCCATGACGTCACTAGTATGTAGATTTTATACGTACTAGTGACGTGGCTACCCCCACTCCCCAACTTAAAATGCGTTTTATCTAAGTAATTTAATATTAATATGATAAAGCAAAAAATACGTGACTAATATTTTTTTATTATCTGACTGACGGGCTAATTAGAATTTCATTTTTTTTACCCAGGCATCATCCCTATTATAGGCCCGTGTCAATTCTACCAGTTCTCAGTAAGGTGTTTGAAAAGTTGATGCTCAATCAAATGTTACGTCACTTTAATAAAAATTCCATCTTTCATGAACAACAGTACGGTTTCACCAAAGGGCGTTGTACCACTGACGCTGGTGTCACCTTAGCTAACAACGAACATTTTTAATGCCTGGGAAGAAGCACAAGATGCCATTGGAATCTTTTGCGACCTCTCGAAGGCGCTTGATTGCGTAGACCATGAGACACTTCTGCTGAAACTGGAGCACTATGGGATTAGAAATACAGCTCTTGATTTGCTAAGATTATACCATATAGATAGAAAGGTTAAAGTTCAAGTAAACGGCGTAAACTCATTAGGGTCTGAAATGGCATTGGGCGTTCCTCAAGGTTCGATATTGGGTAAATTCCACTTTTTAGTTTACATTAATGATTTACCCCAATTACTTCAAAATCAACCGAAGATGGTGTTATTTGCAGATGACACATCATTGATCTTTAAAATCAACCGACGGTCACAAAACTTGACGACGTGAATAGCTCTATTCTTCAGGTCCAAGATTGGTTTATGGTAAATAATTTGGTACTAAATAAAAAAAAAAACAAATGCATTAGATTTAAATTACCTAATGTTAAAAGTAGCGAATGTGACATCATATTGAATGGAGAAAAACTGGAATTTATTAATCAAACGGTTTTCCTGGGAATCACGCTAGACGAGAAATTACAATAGGGACCTCATATAACATCTCTTGCGGGGCGGCTAAGCTCGGCTTATGCTGTTAGAAAGATAAGACAGTTAACAGATGTAGAAACCGCGCGTTTGGTCTATTTTAGCTACTTCCACAGTATTATGTCGTATGGCATTTTACTGTGGGGTCGGGCTGCTGACATCCATCAATCCATCTTTATCTTACAAAAGAGAGCTATCAGAGCCATTTATGATCTACATCGCCGCGAATCTCTCAGGGAACTATTTGGAAGGCTTAATATTATGACGGTACCTTGCCAATTCATTTATGAAAATATTATGTATGTAAGAAAAAATCTACATATTTTTAATAAAATAAGTGATAGATATAATTTTAATACCTACTAGAAATAAAGATAAAATAGATCAACCATTTTTCAGATTATCTAAAGTACATACATCTTTTATGGGGTACTGTGTTAAATGTTACAACAAAATACCTTGTGATATTATATACAAGATAAGAATGCTTGGAAACATGCTGGTCCAGCTCCATAGGATAATCTAGAATCTAGACAAAATCAAACTGATTGCTAATTTAAGTTGTATAAATTATTATATTTTATTATATGACATTGATTTTACATTCTGTGATTACTACCTCACACACTGACTTATTAATTTAAATTTTGTTTTTGGACTGTCGTCTATTTTTACAATGTTTGTAAACATGTGAGAACCATGTATCTATTACATAAATAATTAATTAATCGGTTGTTGCTGTCTTTTTAAAATTATTTTTACCTATTGTGGTATAGTAATTTATTTTTTTATTTTTAGATGCATCGTCTTCACATATAATTATATAACTAATGTACCTACATACAAAATATTGTAAAACATTTTAAAAGAGTAACGGTGGAGTTTCTTGCCCATTCTTCTCCATACGAAAACTACTTTTTGGAAGGGGCGACTAGAATCAATTCAATTTTTTTGTAATTTTTGACGTTTAAAAGTGCCTTGCAATATTTGAAATAAATGATTTGACTTTGACTTTGACGTGTGGACACGTTGAGCGTCGAGAGCAGTGTGAAACACACACCAACACACGCACACTGCTTTCGGCGCTCGACGTGTCCACACGTCGGGTCCGGGGTTCTGTATGACTCTTTAAGTACAGTTACGCGGATTAAGAAACTAAATATACGTCGTCCATTGTATTTTATAATGGATTTCCGCAAAGTCACGACTGAATCAATTAACTACATTTATTTTATTAATCTCTATTCGAAAGTTAAATATGTCGTTTCTTTGTGTGTATTGTATTTCATTGTGTGCGCACATAAATAATAAATTATGGTATAAATAAATTTTAAAACTTATTAATATTAATCCTACTTATATACATATATATATATATATATAATATTATAAATGTGAAAGTTTGTGAGGATTGATGGATGTTTGTTACTCTTTCATGCAAAAACTACCAAATGAATTTGCATGAAATTTTGTACACAAATCGTTTATAACCTGAAATAACACATAGAACACTTTTTATCCTGATATTCCTACGGGATCGCGACTTAAGCGGGTGAAACCGCAGGGCGTTGGTAGTCATTATTAAAATAAGTCTACGTAGCTGATGTCTATGACGTAACGTAGGCGACGTCTACGACGTAGCATAACCGTCCTAGAATTTTTACGTAGCGTAGCTGAAACACGTTAACAACGTTGGTTTTCTTGTCTGTCTGTGTGACCGCTTAGATCTTCTAAACTTCACAATGGATTTTTAAACATGAATCTCGATATTTTGACCATTACACTCGTGTGAACCCGTGGGGCGGGTCGTAGTATAAAATAAATAAAACTGACCTTGTCTCCGTTGTCATCACCGGTCCAGAACTGCTCTGCCCTCGCCTTGCCCAACACGACGGGGGACACGACCTCCAAGTGGGACGGGTTCGCGCTCATTGCCACCTTTATGTACTTGTTGGTCCGCCGGATGAACCGATGGATGCTTGTGCCCAAATGGTACTTCACGTCGCCGGATACCTGAGTGGAGCCCAGAGGGTTTTTGAGCAAGTAATGCAGGACGAAAAGTTGATAGCTGCGTAGGTGCGGCATGACGAGAGAAATGTTGTTTGTGTCTGTGACCAGTTCACAGGGTCGGTTGTTTTTTTTTTTGTAAAAAGTTTTTATTTTTGACTTTTTATTGTGGTACATACCCCACACAAATTCGAATACCACTACCTGCTATGTAAATAACAGTGACAGGAAGTTATCATCATATCAACATACATAATCAAATACATAATACTAAATAATTTTAACTTTCAGGGCTACTTCCGTTTTTAATATACCGTTTGCTTGTTTTTATTGCATGATGTGGTCCTATAATTGAGGGAGCACATATATTGTTGTTCTTGTCTCTATATTATAGCATGTAAGGTGTATTCTTTGTTGGAGATCCTAATAAAATAAAATAAAATAAATCATATAACATATACTAAGTGGGAAAAATACGTATTATTGAAGCTTACTCAAAAACTATCCAAGCAAAGTTAATAATTTTCTTTCCTTTCATACAAAAAAAGAATTATCAAAATCGGTCCACAATTGACAGAGAAAACGATGGACATACATAAAAAAATAAAACAAATACGCGACGAACATATAACCTCTTCCTTTTTGGAAGTCGGTCAAAGAGTGGGTGAAATAGGTTAGGTTAGGTTAGAACTGTGACCAACAGCGCTCAAGCCGAGCGAGAGCTACTTCCAAGTAGTGCTCGCAGAAATATTTTCACCATTTTTTTAATCCGGGTTTTGGGATGAAAAAACGGTAGTTTTCGTTAAAACGAAATTTAAGCGGGTGGAAAAACATTACATCAGCAAATGCTGTATTGGTTTTTCGGAATTTTCTGTATTTTATTCGTTAGATTCTTTATTTGCATTCGCATATAAGCTGTCGGAAAATTAATATTTTAAAGCAGTAAATTTCATAAACTCAAACTCAAAGCATTTATTTCAAATAAACCAATTACCAAAGTCGTCAGCAAGACGACCAGTCACTACAAGCAGCACCCGTTCACGAGCTTATCGCAAAGATCAGCCGTTACCCCTCGCCATATTTGAGGGAAGGAGGCAACCCGACCCCCGACTACTTGCTACCGCAAGCAGTGACATCCCGCATGACGAACTTGCTGCCGGTTGCTCAGGCAAAAATAATATGATCAATATTAATTGTCGAAGTCGCTAGCTAATCACATACCTATTGCAATACAACATATTAAAGAAAAATGTAATGAGTAGATTATGTCGACAAGAATCTATATACATTAAAAAAATATCCAGAAGTGCCCGTCAATTATTTGATAAAAAGCTGGCAAAGATGGAAAATCACAATCAGAGCTAGTTTCACCATACTCTGTTAGTTAGTTTTAACGTCCAATCAAATAGATAACGGCCCGTTAAGCGTAGTGAGTGTTTGACCGCGTACTAAGGAATGGTTAATTCTCTTGACAAGGCGTTAAATTTAAATACTGCCACAAATAAATACAGATGGGACACTTCGCAGTTTAGGTATGAAGCTACAAGTACGCGGTAGGCCCGTCTTGCTGTGCCAATTCAGCGAGTGTAACGTAATGAGAAGATCTAAGAGTTAGGCGATAGAAAGAGAAGCAACTTCTAGGTGAATTTTATTGTAGATAATTAGTGCTGTGCGACCCTTATTGCACTTTATTGTGTCGAAGCAAGAGTCGCTTTTTATTTAAATGATTTTGCGGAGTGTCCCATCTATATTAATCTGTGATAATGCTCCAGAGGTCTGCTAAGACCTAGTTTCACCATACTCTGTTAGTTACTTTTAACGTCCAATTAAATAGATAACGGCCCGTTAGGGGTAGTGAGTGTTTCACCACGTACTAACGAATGGTTAATTCTCTTAACATGGCGTTAAACTAATCACTGCTCCAAAGGTCTGCTAATGCTTGGAACGGGCTGTTAATTGGTTGTCAGTTGGTAATAATTTTATTTTTTAACACGAAAGTAATGATATTTTAGAAAAACTTGAACCTTTAGGTAATACGAGTATTATTTGACGTCCTAAAACATATAAAGAGCGACAACGTCGCTATTTTGAAGAATATGATGTAGATTTCAGGACAAGGTTTCATGTATCGAAAGAATCTTATATGGATGTTTTGCAAAGGATTGAAGATAAACTTGAATATCAGTAAGATCGGTGCGATTCTTGCGCTAATACTAAATAGCCTGCCTAGCTGCGAGCAACTTGGAAGTAGCGTTCGTCGGCCACTGCCGCGGCACCGCTCGCTTCACTCGCTCGACTCGCGCTCTAACCTAACCTAAACCATTTCACCCAGGTCACAATTTTTCGACAGTTATAACCGAAATAATTTTATTTTATTTTATTTTATTTATTTAGGGACAATAAACAGCTACAATATGTGTTAGAACAGAGAAATGATAACACAAAATATTAACAATATTGCAGCCCACTACATTATCCGCATATTAACAAAAGAAAATATGATAATGAGTGCCACTAGATAGGTAATAAATAATTACATCACATTAATAAATAATAATTAATTACATCACATTAATAATTATATCACATTAATAATTATATCACATTAATAATTATATCACATTAATAATAAATAAATAATTACATCACATTAATAATTAATTACATCACAGTCATAAAAATAAATTACATCATGCAAAATAGAGATTCTCATTGATTGCTTGGCAACAGAATAACAATTAAACCTAAAATCAAATAAATAATAGAATAAAGATTAGCTTACATTCCTAATAACATTATTGGCTAATAATAATTTTCATAACATTACATTTAAATTTGGATTTTGAGCATACAAAAATATCAATATTAACAAAATTACAATTATAAGACTCAACCATTCGACGGATAGGGCAGCGCAAACCAGAATTAGTTCGACAGGTATTGACAGCGAATAGGGTACCTGCACGGATACTACGCATTTGAACAGTGCGTGGAACTACATAACATAGTTTGCTCGTGAGATCGATACAATCAAAATCACCACGAACAATACCATACAGTACAGAAGCCTCTAGATACTTACGTCTAGATTCTAGGTTAACCTGCTTATATTTATCAAGTAATTGTGAGTACGACAAATAAGTTTTGTGGCATCTGTAATGCATGGCTCGTAGAAACTTACGCTGGACTTTTTCAATCTCGTCTATGTATTTCTGGTAAAACGGGTTCCAGATAGGGACGGCATATTCTAATTGTGATCGTATAAGGGTCTTATATAGGTAAAGGTATGTGGAGATCCGCTTGAACTCAGTGGACGATCTCATAACGAAACCATACATCTTAAATGCTTTATTAACAATTTTATCTACATGCAGGTTTAGGGACAACTTATCATCAAATAACACACCAAGATCTCTCACAGTAGATACATTACTGAGTGTTGTGTCATGCAATGAGTATTTAAACTATATATTAATAATATATATATATATATAATTTTATAATACTATGAGTGTCTGCGTTGAATCCGCCTTTTCATTGCCTTATAAAAACAAAGGCGGCTGCACTACAAACCGCTGTGTTGCAGCTGGGTTCGGACAGACTATTACTCCTTTAAGCCATTCGCAAGATAATGCAGCATATACTATGGGTGTCTGTGTTGCATCCGCCATTGTATTTATCGTTGGGTTGGCGTTTAGGTACCATCCCGGTACCTAAACGCCGGAATTGTCGAGTGCTCGCTTATGAAAAACTTGCCAACTAATAATGAATCAGTACTCACATTTTCCATGGGCTCCATCAGCTTGAACTGAGCAAAAACGTCACACAGCTGCTTACGACACACATTCACCAGCATGTTTAGACGACCTGAATGAAAATACTAGTAAGATACTGAATTTTATTGTAAATTCGATAGTAGTAGAAGACCATAGATTAGTTTTTAGGGTTCCGTAGTCAACACGGAGCCCTCAGGGCCGAGTCACACCGGAATGGCAGCGGCTGGCAGCGACGCGGCGAGCGCTTTCAGTGTGAAATTATTTTAAACTTTATCTACATACTTAAAAGACCCAGTATCGCTTGATAAGCTTGAAAAGGTCGCGAGGCCGCCCGCGCGGTGCCGCGAGTGTAGGTGCGTAGAAACTAAACTAGTCAAGAGGGGACTAGGCGCGTGGGATCTGGAGGTCGCGCGAGGCCGCCAGGCGACGTCAGGCGACGCCGCCTGGCGGCCACTGCCATTACGGTGTGACTCGGCCCTTATAGTTTCGCCATGTCGGTCTGTCTGCATAACCGCGGCTTAGCTCAGAGATTCTTAGTACTAGAAAACTGTAATTTGGCCTGGGTATACATCACATATATTAATCACGCCGCTAAAAATAGTAGGGCACCTCCCTTGCACGTAAAGTGGGGATGATATATTTTTATTATTTGGTGTCGGGTATCGTTCGATATTGCGGGTCTGTGAAAGCAATTTTTCAATTCATTGATCCGTTTGCGTAATATTAAGCGTTAAAGTGCTAATTTAATTTTAAAGTGTCCCCCCCTGTCAGCTAAATGGTTGTATGGATGATGATATATGAAAAATGATGATGGATGTTGGATATATGAAAAAATTCACGGCAGTAGATTTATAACGAAGTTAAAAGGAAAACTATTACAGCAACTTAAGTAGGCTTTACAAGTAAACGAGTAATAGTCGATCAACTTATATTTGCAGTTGGAATGTATGGGAGGACATGTTTTTCAATTACAACGTTGTTTGTTTTTTGAGACAAATTCATCCCAACTACGGAACCCTTCATTGTGCGTGGTTTTACACGCAGTTGTTGATGTTTTCAGACGAGATAATAATTATATAAGTAGTCTACGCCGTCTTTATAATGATATACCGTGAAACATGCCAATTTTGCCCACTTTTTTCGAATGCGATTTTTCTATGCAGACGTAAGTATTTTCCTTCATCAGCTACAACTGTAAGATCATGTGTATGTGTTAGTATCGCTAAATTTACTATTATTCAACATTGAATTCAATATTTGTTCGATTTTGTTGGCGGGCAAAGTTATGTGGAGTTTTAGCCAACTTTGCCCACATTGATTTCAAGACGCAAATATGGCCTTTATGCAGATGACATAAAAACCAGTATTTTGGTAAAGATGGCATTTACTTTAGGAATGTAAACGACACTACTACAATTTTTTTACTAAAATGACTGGGCAATGTTACCCTGACCTTGCACTAAAATTTGCCCATAAAAACACGCACCTTATTCGACGAGTTCCAACAAGCAACTAAGCGAAGTTAGCAACAAACACGATAGTCAGTATTGCCTCACACTATTCATTTTCCACCCAAGTCAATCAATGTTCCCATAATATTAAGATATTTGCACATCTAAGCTATGCTTATAAATGGTTCTTCAGGCAAAGTTTCCCTTGGGGGCAATGTTGGCATATTTCACGGTAGTATCTTTATTTATTAACAACACTAATGGCTAGTTTACACAGTGCGAGCTGCTGACTAGGCAGTAGACAGCTGCTCGCACTGTGTACTCGCATGCCAATAGTTCGGTTTGCCTTGGCTGTTTTCATTATGAGAGTAGCTGCCTGCTGTCTCTTGCGACTTGTGTTCTGGAGAAGTACTGGGATCCGCACAAGTTTAAACATATAAAAGGCTCACTGTTTCTGACAAGGTGGATGCTAAAATATGATAGCATCTTCCCACCACTTTAACACCAATACCAACTGTCACGTATGCCTAACCTTTGGCGGTGCGCTTCCATGCTGGTGCGCTTCCATGCTGGTGCGCAGGGTGTGGAGTAGCTCCAACAGTATCCTAAGCATCATTTCAAGTCGCCTAGACTGTGTTTTCGTGGGTCACTGTTTTGCCATCTCACATGGGTTGCCACAACGGTGATCCACTACTGTTTGTTTTTGCAAAGTAGATATCAGTTTTTACTAATATACTTGTAAGTCTTATTAATCATTTTTGAATCATAGTTAATTGAATATAGATAATTCTATTCTATTCTTTTGGCTTCAGGGAATAGAGACGAGTCGTTATGTTATGTTTAATATTGGTAAGTAACCTCGATGCTGCATGGCCATGAGGATGGACTTCACACCGAGCCGAGTGCTGGTGTCAACGACCTCCTCCAGCATCATAATCATGCTCTCGCCGCCTTCCAGCCCAAACCTTTTCTCAGCAGGCCATTTTGTTGCGAAGTACTTTTCCAGACTACAACAGACAGACTTATGGTTAAATAAAAAATTAATTACTGCGGTTGGAACCGAAAAGTTCCCTTAGGTAACTACTGACTAAAAGAAAAAAAACGAGCGAGCCTTACAGTAGTCGCATATGATGTGTAACATCTGAAATCTTACCTTGGTAATAAGCAACATTAAGCATCATCTTTTGTACGGTTCTTGAGCAAGAATATCGTTGATAGCTAGTCGCTTCCGCGGCGTTGGGACGGGTGTCTAAGGCCCACTTGCGCGTTAACAGCTAACTCGGAGTTAACAGCTAACTTAGGGTTAATCCAATAATTCTCTTTGGATTAACCCTGAGGTAGCAGCTAACTCCGAGTTATTTAGCTAACTCATGAACGCGCAAGTAGGCCTAAGCAAACTATTACAGAACCTCACTCAAGGCTCAAATATTCATTAGAACTAGTTTCAACCAATCAAAAGGCTTTAAATGAGTTTGAAGTAATGCTTGAGTTTTGAGTGAGGTTCTGTAATACGGGCCTAGTATTTAGTCGTTACAAAACACTCACAATACACCTTTGGTGAGCCGGCGCATGATTTGTCTCTTCTCCTCGTTGGTCATGTCGAACGCTCCTGGCGTCTCCATTTGTTCCCTCAGGTATTGTACTTGGTCTATGTCATACACGTGCATGTACTCTATGCCAATGGACTGACAGTACACGTTCTCGAGACGACGGATTATTTCCCTAATCAAATTGATAAATAAATCAATCAATATATAGGCTGTCTGGTAATTAATGGATAAACTTGAAAGGATTAATTTCATTTTACCTGAGTGTTAATGAGGTTTCTTTGCCGCCAATGTTAGTTCTTTCAGGCAGTGTGAATGTCATGTCCATATGTTCTTCAGCTAAAAAAAATGCATATTTCAAGTTTCAAGTAAGTATTGTTTTATAGCTTAACTAGCTTAATTGAAATAAATTGAAAAGTTGAGAAAGTAAAGTGTGTGTGTGTGTCAGCCCCGGCGCACGACTGGAGGAGTGAATATCCACGATTGTCTTTAAATATGGAATACCTAGCCAAAGAGGGTAAATATACGCATCTCTTATCCCCCATCTCCCGCTCACCCCTGTAATCAAGTATACATATACGACCCCCTCACCCTAATATAACTCAAATGAAACAATAATTAGATCATAATTTAGATTTGTCTTTCCGGCCGAAATAGCTAAATCGAAGTGTGAAATATATATATGTTTTTTGATGTGTAACCCTCTCGCGTTCCTGCAATCAAAATAAAAAACCTAAATCTAAAAAACTCTGTGGGAGTGAATTCGTGAAAAGGGACGGAAGTGTGTCACAGAAAGCTGCGGAACCGCAGCTCTTTGATTTGAAGAATGAGCGCTCGTGGTGCTAGAGGTGGCCGTCAGAAACGACCTTGACGTGTCGCTACCACTTTTTTTTATGTGGTATATTATCAAATAACTTCTCCCGCTCTGGCCGGAGCGGGAGGACGTGTCAGACTCTTACTAATACCCACCCGTGTTACTTCAGTTGCCTGTACGTTGCCAGGGGCCACGGTATCTCTTTCGAACGTTCCCGCGATCCCGGAAGGCGCTACCCCTTTAATGTTGTTCTCTCGTCATGCCACATCTACTCAGATATCAACTTTTTACCCTGCATATGCTCGCTCAAAAATCCTCTGGGCTCTACCTAGCTACCTATCTATACCATAATGACATGTGTGATTTGTGTCATATTAAATCATTGAATCTTACACAACTCCGAGCACAACTCCCGGGCTACTATATGGCTCTCTACTCCCTTGGTGTCGAGAGCCACATTCTTGTATTTGGCGAGGAGCCTGGCTGGCACCGTCATGTTCAGTGGGTCTGTCTTTGCGAGCAGGTGACCCCGAGCCTGTAGCAACAATGTTTAATGCTTCTCTATCATCGAAAACACATTCAACGTCGCTTGCGAATATGTTTCACTTCATTTCTGCTTAAGCAATTCGAACCTTAGCAGTTACGTACGTGTCTCACTGTCTCCTAGCCTCTTAGAGACTAATACGTACACATGTCATATCAGGTGGAGGCGGAGCACCGGATCGCTATTACCTCCTCTCATTGGCTCGTCGTCCACTCAAGCCCAATGTAGGCACGTAATCGAATCAGCTTAGCACTTCGATGCCGATCCGTTAGGTAGGGCTTATTATATGTGCGATGACACACAACAAAAACATCATTGAATAATTTCAAGGGATGTAGGCACAACCTCCGTACTTAGATACGTAAATTACAATCTCTGTTGGATACCGTAGGCTTCTATTCCCCACTTACCTGGTAGCTCCGAATTAGGCCCGCGACAGCCATATTCAGTTTAACTTTGGTTTTTAACTCAGATTCACTTGTGCTGGAACTCGACTTCGGTTCTGTAAATATTAAACAACTGTGAAACATTGCTCACTGAAAACGGTCAATCCTTGACCGACATAAAGTTACAATTAAATCAAATTATTTTCCACTTACGGACTGTTTTAGGACTAAAATCATCTTGCAGTTCCTCAATCTTTAAAGCTGGACCGCAGAGGCTATCGTAGAATGAATCCCAAGACTGCAAATAAATTAATAATTAATATTCTTATTTGCGGTCTCAGTAAGCTGAGCGAGGTGTAGAGCTGAGACAACGTGGGCCGTTGTGAACTGCACCCTTATTGCGTAACACACGAACGATCATAATCTGAATCATTTTGAAGGATATTGCTAATCCATTGTTTCAAGGACCGCGGAAGTACAAGACGGGTGGGGCAACCTTCTTTGGTCACCCCCTTCCAAAAAGGACTTAATGTACTCGTATTTACATAGACAAACAGAAAGCAAATCACGGTCCAAAATAGTACTCGTAGGTACGTAGGTTACTAGTTGAATAGCGCAACGGGGCAATAAGTAAACAAACAACGCGACAGGAACATATTTCTGCACGCAACACTGTCTTGTTTCTGCACGCAACGCTGTCTTGTTTCTGCACGCAAGACTGTCTTGTTACTGCACGCAACACTGTCTTGTTTCTGCCTCATACAAATATTCTTATGCTCTGCTATCTCCGACAATTTTTCTTACGGACAAGCGCTTTTTCATTTAAGAAAAATAACATGTGAAAAATTGCTCAGAGAAACCTTCTTTACCAGGAAGTCGAAGTAGTTTAGTTTTAGGGGGGTCATTTGGCCCCCTCCGCTCCCCCATTCCGCGGTCCGTGCATTTCTTCATATGTTAGAAAAATCAACGTAAATAACGCAATGAATGTTGTTGAACTGTAAAAATGATTTGATCGTGTGTTATTAGGTTGCTTATGGTAACCACCAAGCAAAAACGGATATCACACAGTGATCCATTTCGAGGGCGATTTACAACGACACTCGTCCTAAAAGCGTGACAATTGTAGTAATGTCACTTTGTGCGAAAAAAAAATACCGTAGAAATGCCACAAATGTGTACACTGCTATATTGTATTTAACCACTAACCACACGATTTAATGAAGTTGACAAGACAAGGGAGTCTTCGACGCCTACCAACTGCACTACTCTAAGTACTTTCTAGATTACAGTTGCGGTTTGCCAAGCATTCCTTGTGCAATATGGTAGGGTTACCCAGCACGCGTAGCATGAGCACCGTTTTGTCGACGGAAGGGTAGACAAAAGTGACGTTCCGTGTAGACAGTACGACGGCACCAAAGTAAAAAGACTCAACTGCACTTTTTACGAAATTCACTCTTTTACATAAATCGACTCAGAATTCTTTAGGTGTTTTTTTGTTTGATTGTCAATTTTTACTGATATTAAGTTACGTATATAAAGACAACTACAACAATTTATCTCAAAGTGTCGAAGTACCATATTTTGGAACAAAAAAATATTACAGTAATATTGGCCTTAATTAACCATTTCCTTGGTAATGCCCTATTAACTAAATGATGTAAAATAGAAGATGATAACTTTGTTCTTCTAATTATCACAGTTATGCGTTCAAAACGCTCTCCTGTAAAATCATGATTTTGTAGATAACCGTATATACGTATACTTTGTGTCTTTAGCATGGCGATTACAAAATTAAATTGTCTTCACTACCTAACTGTGCGTTTGCACTGGCGAAACATTCACGACAAAACATATCGGAATCTCTATTTTCTATCAATGTTCTATACAATTTTTGAAGGACCTAGAGGTTTTAACTGTTTTGTTGCGATGTTTCGCCAGTGCAAACGCACAGTTAGACAACAGTCAGTTGTCAGTGTCATTCTGACAGTTTGGGATAGAAAACTTTCTTCTGCAATAGTCTACATAGAAAAGGACCTAGACAAAGATCGATAAAAACGAAAAACAAAATGACAGATTGTAGAAAGATTTCTACGGTGCGATGTCAAAAATGGAGAAACGAAATGTCACTTTGTATAGAAACAGCTGTCTATTCTTCGTAGAAATAGAAAGCGTCATGCCACGCGTGCAGGTCTACTTAATTGTATATCATAAGCCATCTCAGATTAACTTACTGAATCTACCGATCCTTTTGATTTGGACCACTCCAAAAACTGGGCCTCGAGAAAATTGGCGTTTGCGCCGCATAGGAACGATTCTGCTGTTGAAGATAGATCCTTCTGTTGTAATAGTTGGTACTGAAACATGATAAGCAAAATCACTACTTAGTGAGCAATGTGGGTATATTAGGGCTCTTAGAGGTGGCTGAAACTATCTATGACCCTTTACAGTTCAAGAGATCAACAGTAGT
This sequence comes from Agrochola lota, assembly GCA_947364205.1. Lineage (NCBI taxonomy): Eukaryota > Metazoa > Arthropoda > Insecta > Lepidoptera > Noctuidae > Agrochola > Agrochola lota. The sequence continues at coordinate 19,838,224 of OX376228.1, forward strand.
TACCTAAGGGCGTCTATGGGGTGTCGCCTTTCCATGAGCGTTCATACTTTAAATGCTCATGCTGAACAGAGCCAAATATTACGAATATTTTCACGATCATTCTAGCGAACGCTCTAGTCAATGCTCGTCATAAAAATATTTTTCACCAAGATGGAAAAGGAACGATGACGGAATGGCTCGGCTCAGCGAAAAGCTCGAAGCAAATCTACTGTCCTTTCGCTAGAATGCTCGCTAGACAGCAATAAGGATTTATTGTGCAAAAAAAATGTTTACGAGCTGTGTTTGGTGCAGACCCATTAGAGTCGTGCAGACCTATTTTTATAAAACAAAGGTTATTAACATTAGCATGCTTATGCATACTGGATATGGGAGTATTTGTAAAAAAACATCCTCACCTATTCAGTGAAGCCGATAGCCTCAATGTTTATAAGGTGGGCAAAATGTCGAGGGATCCAACAAAATTAGCAATGCCAAGATGTAGAACAGCGTACTGCCATAAAAACACGAGTCGAATGGCAATACAGATATTTAATATTATACCGAAGGCTATTAGAGAACTGCGAACCAGCCTATTTCAAAGCATCTCAGAGCATGGCTTATAGAAAATAGTTTTTATAGTTTTAAGGAATTTATGAATTATAGGACAAATGGGAAAATAACAGGACATGTAAATTACATTTGACATTTTTATTTAAGCTATTGACATATTTTGTAATTTAATTTCCTTGGTTATCACCAGTGATCGGAGTAGGTAGATTGAACTGGGGTCATTGATCCGAAACGTATATATTACTATGGACATTCCTCCGAATTGGTGGATTATTAAAAAAAAAACCGGAACTTATGTAGGAATTGTATTCTGCCAGAGTGGAAGGAGTCATTTGATGATTTGCCATCCTCAAAAAAAAGGTAGGAATTGTAATAAAATGAGCAATTTTATTCTTTATTATTCTTCCTATTTTTTTTTTCAACAGATAAATAATGAATTAATTTAGTTTTGATACCTTCCTTTAAATTTTGAATTGAGTAGTAATAATATCACTACCAACATTAACAATATTTAATTGAATCCGGAAATACCGGAATTACTTTCGGGAAAAATGGCTTATCCATGTTATTCTTTCTGTGTGCATTTATGATACAAGTACTAAAAATCAATCTACCTACTCCGATCACTGGTTATCACTAATTGTAAGTCGATTTAAAAAAAAATTGTAATAGAACTATTTTTATTTGACATTTGATAATTTAGACAATTCTTGATTTAGTACTTATTTTTTTGACATTGGAAGTTAATTATTTTGTTAAATTAGAATTCTTTATATTTTAATACATACAAATTACATTTTTAAACATTTTTATGAAAAATAAATAAAATTAAAAAAAACATTTAAAAATATTAAAAGTAGTGGTCCATCGGTATCAGGAACAGGGTCCAAGGTGCCGAAGGTCAGGGCTCTAGAGAGAGGAACCTCCTCACGATGCGTGCCGTGTCTAGGAGTACTGCTTTCTGAATCAAGCCCTTGACCCAGCCGCGCAGTGAGAGCCTCCTGAGGTGTTGGTCGAGGCTCTCCGCTATGAGGCCATTAACTGTTACGATTATCGGTACAATGATTGCAGAGTCCACGTCCCACATGTCAACAACCTCGTGTGCTAAGTCGAGATACTTGTTTTTTTTTTTCTTTCTCAGCTTTCACGAGATTCTCGTCATGAGGGACAGCGATATCAACAATCATTGCACGGCGCTCTCGTCGATCTATCACCACATTGGTGCCGATTCTCTTGTCACAAATGCCGCTAAACTAGACTAAAAATCACTAAAATTAAGTTTAATCCTGTCAAACGACGATTTCCCATTCTGAAATAGACTAAAGTGACACAATTTAACTATATTTTAGTTTGACAGCACTAAGATAGTACTGAGTTTTTAGTTTAGTGAAAATGGCAATTTTGCTATTCTGAATTTGAAATTTTTCACCTAAAATTTTGATTGTAAAATACCAATCCAGACTAATTCTGTCAATTTTTAATCGCGATTAAAAAGGTGGTATAAAATAAGTTGTCATGAACTAAAATTCACACCAACATCTCGACTTCACATGCAAAAACAGTACTGTATTTATTTTTTCTTTTGCTTATATCTGGAAAATGGTGCGTCCACCATAAACCCCTAAACCTGAACATGTAGGTAATATTTTTTTCATGTTTTCCATACAAAAAGTGAAAAATTCCATATAAAACACGTCGAGGCAGCACCCCCTGCGTGCCTCCGGCTCTAAAAAAAATCACGGGTGAGGCAAACCACGGGTACCACGTGGATTCGCGATTTTCAAATTCTTGGCTCTCTGACTGTCAAAATTATTTTTTAGTTTAGAGAATTTTATTTGCAGAATAGCCTAAGATTCTCATAGCCTAAAGTAAATAATTTTAGTGATAATTTAGTTAGTTTAGTTCAGTGTACAAGAGAATCGGCACCAATATCAGGCTTATTGGCTACAATAGTTCTGTCAGTGATGATAGATCGATCCCAATACAATGTGGAGTGACCATTCTCAAGAACTGGGTCGGGCACATACCTGTAGTATGATACTTCTGACTCAACAATGTTGTATTCCAAGGCAGGTTGCTGGTGGATAATCCTAGCCACTAGATTGTGTCTATGCAAGTACTCGCCGTTAGCAAGACGAGAACAACCCGAAACAATATGTCTGATTGATTCACCGGGACGATGGCATGCCCGACAGATGTCAACCGTACCGTCCTTGACAATGTATTTCCGGTAATTATTCGTCATGATAACTTAGAATTAAATTAGAATCATTGTTATTGTCACATAATTTGCATGCCGAATTTAGTTGGCGGAATATGAAGAACTATTGTGTATCTGTTATAAAATCTGTAAAATACCATATTTCAGGCAAATAAATTAATCTATCTATCTAGAATGCTCGCTAAAACGCTCCCGTTTATTTTAAAAGAATAATGTCCTGCGCCCTAGTGGAAACCAAAAACTAAAGATAAAGAAAATTCCATTTTTAGCTGGGTTTTATTCTAAATACTTAATTTTAGAATTAGGTAGATAAAAAAATTAAAATGAAATGAAATGAATGAATGAATAATGTTTCAACTTACCGCCGGATTATAAGAAAACTTATATTTTTGGGAAGTTCTCAATAAAGATCGTGCCAAAGACATTGTTATCTGAAATTAAGCGTTATCATTTACATTATAACCAGTAAAGCCTCCTGTAGACTGGCGCGAGGCGACTCTAGCAAAACAATTTCTAAGAAAAATTCACGGTAGACCAATTACCGGTGTCGCTTCGCGCCAGTCTGCACGACGCTTAAAATTACACAGCACGCCTGTATCATTCGCCAAGGGGGTACACAGAGCTGATACTGAATAGTAGATACCTGCATGCAATTACATTTCACCAGAAGCCTCATGATTGTGTAAGAGCGTTTATTTTGAAAGTGGGCAACATCGCAAATAGATGTCAAATATTTCGCTGTTTTGATTAATTTGGCTATTTCCAAATTAATCAAAACAGCGAGCCACATTTCATATTTCTGTACAGTAATATTTTACTGTATAGAAATATGAAATGTGGCTACAGAGTTATAACACTGAATTTGATGTAGGTAACCGTTTTATTTAGAAAGTTTCCAAATACTTTTTTAAAATCTAGAACTAAATATAACGATATTAATTATTGCATTTGAATAAATCAATCAATCAATCAATATTTTAGTTCACTAGTTAGCCACATTTAAAATTTCCATACAGTTGCCAACTTTTAGGATAAATTGCGAAAAACATCAGCTACTCCTTACACATCTTGTCGAATACCTTCTTATTTTTATCATACCGATTACCTAATTTGGGAAAAAACTATAAAACCGATTTAAAACGTGCGATGACGTCACTCAATATATACCCACTGCTTTGAAATAAAACAGATTTAGTTGGACAGCTTGTACCGCGGTAGCTTCGCCCGCGCGCCCCTGTTAACTGATCCGTTGCGGATGGCACGTCTCTCGTGCCATCATTCTTTTTTGCATGTGGCTTTGGGCACGGGAGCCGTGTCATTCTGAAATCGATGGTAACTCCTTCAAATTAACTTTTATGGAGATCTACTCGAAACAAAACTATCTTCGTTTTTCACGTAAATTAAGTTCGTATCCTTCGTTTCTGGATATTGTATGTTTTTTATATGTATAGGGGTAACCAACCTTTTTGTAAGTTGGGTTGATATTATAAACCACCAAATAACACATCCATTAATTACATCCTACACCACAACGTACCTACTTAAAAATTGGCACTGATTTAAAGAGGCAGTTGTAATTAGCGGTTTTGGTAAGTTAAAAATTATAAATGGCACGTTTAATAACTAGTTCAGCAGTTAAAACTAAACAGTAAAGTAAACAAAAATGAGTAATAAAAAATAATGAAATGGATCAGTGAATATATAATTGAGCAGGAAAATAATTAAATGGGCGGTAAAAATTATTGAACGAGCGGTTACGTGTGGGCAGTAATAAATCGGAATTTGTCGGTAAGAAATCTCATTCTAAGCAATTCTATAAACAATGAGGTGGTAAAGTAGTTTTCGAGATATAGCGGTGTGACGGATGGAACCCAAATGATTCACCAACAATAGAGTGGATCTGGCGCTCGTCGGCCGCTACCGCGGCACGCTTGCTACGCTCGCTCGCCTTCACGCGTTAATGGTCACTGTTCTAACCTAACCTAACCCAAATGATTCACCAACAATAGACCATCATTTTTACCGCTCATTCAGTTATTGGACTGCTCAATTATTTTTAGAATTGACATTGTACATATGATAAAATAACCGACAAATAGATTTTTTATTACTGTCATGTTTTACTGTCGCAATAATTAATCAACCGCCATTAAATTAAATAACTGCTCATTATGTTTTTCAACTGATCATAATAACATCTCGAATATTTAAATAACAGCTCAAAAAATTAGTTCCCTTATATTCAACGAACGAATACGAACGCTGTTTCAACCTGCGCGGGTCAATATAGCTAGATTCAACCCTAATGGTACGACTGATAGTTGAATTTGCTATAAGCGCTGTGGTTTCTTCGAAAAGGGCTGTTCCGTTGACGACGTTTATCGTTGGCCCACAAGGACTGTATTGCTCTGTGTTTAAGGTTTATTTTGCATAAAATTTTATCATTTTTTTCTGTGCACGTTGAAGCATCCAATGTTTTTCTTTTTTGTGTAGATTCCCAGTTTTCTGTGTTCCGTTGAGTCTTGTGAATACGTTTGCGAATTCTGCTTAAACATGTCGTCATCGTCGTCGCATTGAGTTACAATTTCTGTCTCTGGAATGTACTTTCTTTTTCGCCGTAATTCTATATAAAAAAAATAGGTAATACATGGTAACTAGAATATAATAGCAGTATTTCGCAAAATGTTATTTTATACTGACACTACAAAAATTTTGAATGGCTAAGATGGCACATGACAATTTTTTATAAATATCTAATAACTACTTAATCAAACTTGCCAGTTTTTCATTTGCTTTAAATAGTTGACATTACTAAACCATGAGCAAAATGAAAACAATATTTTTTTTAAATATTGTCATCACTCAAACTCTTAGAAAATATAAAAAAATGCTGAAAAGGTTTAGCACACCTGTATTAAAAAAGTCACTTACCATCCATTTCCAAAAATACAGTTATTTTGCCACTTGTAATCACTTCACACAACGTTCCTGGACGTTCACGTTAGATTTCGAATGTAAACTAAAAACATTCAGGCCTAAGGCTATTTATAAAATGGTCAAAATACTGTTTTCTTTTACGCATGGCTGAAAACACGGGAGGCGTGTCATCTATTTATTCGTATGGCGCTTGGCACGGCAGCCATGTCACATTATTTTTGTTCAGCGCCACAGTTATAAGTTTGACAAATTGGACATCGCAACGAATCGGTTCAGCAGAGGTGACTCTGAATCCTAGTCAGGCCATGTCCTTATGGGCTTATGGGGGTGATTTTTTGACATACTAAATTTTTGTATACTAGGTGCGCGTTTTTAATAAAAAATACGTTTTTAATAATAATAATTTTTAATAAAATGTGCCAAAAAATCGTAAATAAATAGTTATATCACCGTGTGCAAGGATATAACGGTTATTCTGTCCGTTCCGGAGATATAAGCTTCACACATTTTTTTTGTAAAAAAAAATTAATTTGCCAATTTGCCTACCTGATTGTATGCTATTATATCCTATGATATACTTATGCATAATATTGGCTATTAGAAGCCATTTCAAGCAAAAAATCGACACTTTAAAATTTAAGATCCAATGTCTTCGAGAGCCTTTTTTCCATCCACAGTGCGGCGGGGCGAGGCGTGCGGCGTTCGTGTGCACATGCAAACAGAACAGTCGCGAGTGTCCTGAGTGGCGACCAAGGAACATATTTACTCTAGGGAGGTGGCGACAGAGGGGCGGCGCGGCGGAGGGAGCGGGCTCGTTTGCGTCGAGCGTGGCGTCGCGTGTAAGTTCAAAGCACAGCAGTGACGGAAGCGTGCGCGCCTTTTCGTTCGAAGATATTATTACTTATAGAAATTCAAATTAAACCAGAATTATGGTCAACATCTCATTTCATTTATAAAAATATAATAATTACTACTCATAAAATTTATCTTCATTTAATCTCAAAGTTTCATACAACGCAGAAAAGTCCCCACACAGCCTTCTTTGTTTAACTATCTCACTTGGACCTTGTCTCGAGTTATACAAATATTTTAACCACACATTTTCTTCTAAATATATATCAATAATATCGTACACGCTAATAATATCGTCGACGCTATGATGAAAAATGTGACCGGCGCACACGAACAAGCATGCACTAAGGCCACTCGACGAACGTCTTTCGCCGCTTGCACCCAACGCTGAACGCTGCGCTGGACGCGTTTTCACTCAGGCCGTACGTTTAGCATGTAACGCCGGGGCTTTGAGGCTAAATTGAATATAGTACCTATGAACATCCGCACCTTGGTCTAAAAGGCCAAGGTTCGTAAGGTCTTTGGTGGTGAGGTCAATAAATGAGACTGACTGAGATCGGATAAGGCAAGCAAGAAAAACCTGGCGAAAAGTAAAAACTTACCTTATTCTAAAAAGTATTCTTGTATATTTTCTACGACATGAATTTTTTATTAAATTAAATAAATATACAAAAAATAAAATAACCAGAACGCCTTTCGGTTCTGGGTTCTGGTTTTATAGAAAATGTCATGATTTATTTGAAAAAATGTCATCACAAAGTTACAGAGTTACTAACAGCCAATACCTATTTTTCTTTAAAGGTACTTAAAAACTTTTTGATGCATCAATTTTGAGTAGTTTTTTTTTTATTGTAGAGTCGCATCGCGTCTGCACGACTGCCGCCCGCGTCGCTAAGAATGTTGCAAAGTGTACAAGAAGCTAGTGTCTACCGTCTAATGTAGCTTGGCGTGCTGAGCTGCCGTTCCCGCTGTGCGCTGCAGCGGAAAATCTCAAGTAGCATAAATATAACAACTCCATTTTAAAGAAATTACCAAACGGTTGCTTTAGACTTCCCGTGACCAAAGGGCTGATTTTTATTTTTATCTTGCGCTACTTTTAGCTAGAGGCTAAGCATTGCCCTTCAATGTGGAAATGATGCCAGTCATTTGAACGCGCCATTCGACATCTATGCGGAGGAATTTTTTGATGTTTTATTTTAGTTTTACATGAGCAACGCGCCCCTGCTTCGCACAGGTGCATTAAACTGATGTGGCGAGATGTCATTAATACCTATGTGTAAGACCTTCACGGAAAACAGATGCTTCTGAACTGCATGACGAACTGTCCCATCCCTTTGCTCCGGTAAACTATAACTGTACCAGGATGAATAGATTGTTCGCCGTGACTCGGAGTCGAACCTTCGCACGTCGCTCGAGCCTCGTCTCCTGTCGCTCGCACGCTCTCTGCCCTCAACGCTCTCTTGGACGCTAAGCCTGACTGTGATGTGTTCGCGAATGAATGAAAGAAGATCTTGCCAGTATGTCTGGAGTATTGTGAGATGAGCGTATGACTGTCAGTAGTTAAATACTTTTCTTACTGTACTTTAATAATGTGCTTGTTTCTTTGTCTTTGACTTTAGCTAATGAAATGGGCCTTGGCCGTTTATGTTAAAATAAAATAAATAAATAAATGTCAAAATATCGAGATACCTGTGCTCTGTGCTATTACGGGTGTAAAAAGACGCATTATAACGAAGCCGAAAGTCACTTGTACTCCCCGTCATTGTGATCTTTTTTTTTCTGGACCGTAGCTGGGAACCTTCTGGTAACAGAGATATTGAAGCCAAAGCTCAAAAACCAAAACAAGTTTTCAATGTTAAAACTTAACTTTTACTCCTGTATTGTTGCATGCAATGCACCCAATAGCACAATGTTATGCGTGCGTACAATGCTTGCTGCCGTAAACAGCGTTTCACCCAAAAAGTCGTTTCCCAGCTATAATATTAGCTTAATGTTACTTTACTTGGTTTGATGTACAGAATGCTTAGATAACGGCTGTTGTAATGGGTAATTTTACACCCTGTATCTAGAAAGAAAGAAAGAATCTCGCATTGTATAGGATTTTCGTACAATGCGACGTCAGCTTATACGTGTACACATAAACCTCCCGAAATGGATTCTATAAAATGATGATTAAATCTATTGTGGCCACAGGTCAAACAGACAGACATGAAAAGTGATCTGTTTTATAAGTAGATATATTGTATTTTTCTTTTTATACATTGTATTATGTGGCAGGGACATCGACGCGAAAACTGTTACCATGTATTCAGTACATGATTCTGAAATGTTGAAATTTTTTGTGAGCCTATACCTATTTATCTTTAGAATAAAAACCTTTTTGATGCATCAACTTTAATTAGATATCAATCTTGGACCACATTCTAGATCGAAGATAGATCAGGAATCAATTATAAACTAAACAAAACCCAACTTTTCCATCGTAGAAGTAAGAAGAATCTAGTAAAAACATTATATTATATTTATAACTACACAGCATCATAACACCACGCCTGTATTCCCCGAAGTGTTAGGCAGAGGTGCATCTACCTTAGTACACCCACATCCTCGGCTGCTATTGAGAAATTCTAGATGGATAAATCCAAAAACACTTTGCCGGAATGGGGAATTGAACCAAATCTCAGCAGTAGCGCTAGTAACCCCTAAACCAACGAGCAACGAGTAGGACGTAGGACGGATCCGGCGTCCGGCCGGATTCGGCCGGAACGATGAAAATCCAGCCCGAACCGGCCGGATTAGAAATGACGCCGGATTGCAATACCTAGCAACGATGCAGTCTCAGTGTTTATAAGTATTACTGACATGATTCTCATGGATCTGTCGGCAAAAATAGGCGCACACAACAACGAATCGATCTCATTAATAAAACCGGCCAAGTGCGTGTCGGACCATGCACAATGAAGGGTTCCGTAGTTGGCATGAATTTATCCCAAGAACAAACTTAACATTGTAGTTGAAAAACGTGTTCTCCCATACGGAATGTATGGGAGATCATGTTTTTCAAACTGCAAATTTAAGTTGGTTGATTATTTTTCGTTAACCTGTACAGCCTACTTAGCTCTCATAGTTTTCCTTTTAATTTCGTTATAAATGTATACTACTACTGTGAATTTTTTCACAAGTCCAAGTACAACTATTTAGCTAGAAGGGGGGGGGGGGGGGGGGACACATGACTCTAACAAAAAAATTCAGTTAAAAGCTTAATATTTCGCAAACGGATCCCTGAATCCAAAAATAGTTTCGACAAACTCACAATATTTTTCAAAGACCTTTGTAACGATACCCCACAACATGAGGTAGATGAGGAAAAAAAAAACATCCCTACTTTACGTGTAGGGGAGGCACCCTAAAAAAAAATATTACCTTGTACACCGTAACCTACACATAGTAATATTTACACTGTTTATCATAAATAAGGAACTAAAATAAATACTTTGTTTTCAGAGCAACGCAATATTGTTTATTTGAAATTTAACAGTTCCTATTATGGAATTGTCGTATTGCAGGGAGATTTCAGACAGATAAAACTCGTTTCCAATCAATTTACTACTTTTGGCAAAGTGCACAATTTATTTAAACTACCATTTTTTGTAACAAAACATTATTTTTCCTACATAGTTACCTATCTACTGTCCTGCTTATTTACTATTTAATTTATCATTAATCAATGTATATAATCTTATCGTTACTAAGCATCACATATTTTCAGAAAACGTTTTAAATGTGCAACAATGCGTTCATAAATAGTGCTTGTTCTTTCGCTATTCAGTTAGTATCTATTACGGAAATGATCATGTTTCATATATATTTTATATTATTTTCTATTTGGAGTTGGATTAATGCCGTGGAAGTAAGTAGGATTTTTTATTTAAGTAAATACTTTACTTTACCTATAGTTTATCATCCAATCACGATGTTGCTTAAGGGAAGGACCGGGAAGGAAGATACTTTTAAGTCAATAAAATCCCACCAAAAACATTTAATGTAAATTAGGTTGCCAAGACTTACGCTTTCACTGTTAAAAACTTAGCAGATCTAATGTGGAGCCAAGCCCAGTGGCGGATTTGCCCTAAACCCCAGTAGCCCTAGGGCCCTAGGGCCTAGGGCGGCCAATCGTCTCAAAATTCACGGATGATAACAAAAAATAAGACAAAGTATGTACCTATATATTCTAAACGTTCGCGCACATTATGGCGGGCCGCACTGCACCGCATCGTATAACAATAGTAACTTAAAACCATTTCAAAATATGTCCAAATAACTAAGTGCAACGCGTCATAGAATATCCCGGCGCCCACCCGACTCATAAATAACTAAATTTCTGGACCGATTTCGATAAAAGTTGGCAAGAAAATAAATTTATTATGTACTCTATATGATGGATGCTGAGAAAGGGGCGACTGATACTTACTACATGGCCTGGGGCCTAGGGCGGCCAAGACTGCTAATCCGCCACTGGCCAAGCCCCTAACTAAAAAAAATAGAGTTAAAGTTAAGGCTCCGTGTACGAAAAAAAACCTTTCCCGACAATAACTTATCTAATTGTAAGAAAAAACATAGTCTGTGTAACTAAATAAGTACAGTTTTCGTGGTGCTAAACCATACGTGCCAGTCACAACACCGGTTAATAGTTGCATCACTTTTGCGCTCCCGAAGATATGGTTTATTTTGCCTTTGATTTATTCAATGAAGATATTATATAATCATAAAATAAAATTTTGATTTTATTTCAAGGATAGCTGAAGACTAGTGTGTGATTTTTTTAAATTTACTTATATGGTTTGCTAAATAATAGGAAAAAATACATTAATGACAGGGTTTCAAAAAAAAATTTTGTTACAACATTATTTTTTTGCTATATTTTGTATCGAAGTTGAAAAAAGTGGTTCAGCCACATGCTAGTAGTACCATATAACGATGTTGATGATATTTTTAAATGTTCCAAATCATAAGTAGTTTCTGTTAAAAAAGTGATCAAACGTCAGTCTCGCGTAATTTTACGGAAAACTTGTTGCGAATATTTGTGATTTTCCATGAATACTTAACTTAATTGAAAAATCCCTTTCAGCCACATGCTGGAGGTGTAGTTTAGTCATGCTTCACTGAATTGTTCGCAGCGCTCTGTCTTGTTTTTTATTTGGTCTGAGGCTAATGGTAAGAAAATAAGTCACTGGTCTTTAATGTTGTGTCATGCAATACTTCAATGGAACAGCCAAGCCATACATTTTGACCAAGATAGACCTTTTAACTTTTTAACAGTGAAAGCGATATGTAAGTCTTGGCAACTTACTTGACATTAAATATATTGGTGAAAAAAATCTAAATGGGGGATAATTGGCGCCAAAATGGATATTTAAAAAAAGAAAACTCCTCAACCTATCGAGTGGGGTTTGAAAATGAAGGGTTTTAAAAGGTGATTACAAAAATATGTACAAATTATATGTTTCAATGTAATTTGCAATGAGAAATAATACAAAATTAGAAAGCTGAAAAAAAGTAATGAAAAAAATACAGAAAAACCCAAAAAAAAACAACCGACTTCCAGAAGAAACACTAAAATAACTTTCTTACATAACAAAAACCACCGAATTCCACAAAAATACACTTAAAAGTGAAAATAACTTTAATTTCGGAAGTCGGTGGCAAAAACGAAAATATTTTATACTAAGTACGATTATATTAAGATATTAAATCTAAGTTGAAATGGTGCCAAGACCATCAAGAACAAATTGTTATGGACAAGTTAGCTTGCCTTCATAGTACTAATAATTTTAAAGAATTTTGGAAAAGTACAAACAGCTTGAACCTTGGGTCTAGCTTACCTGTTAGCGTTGAAGGTCTTACTGATACGGCGGAGATCTCAAACCTGTTTAAAGACTTGTTTACTATTAAATCACCACTGGCCTCAGACGCCGTTGAACTTGAGGGGCCTTCTTCACAAAGCTTAACAATAAGGTATACAGCAAAGGAAGTACAGAATGTATTGGTACATATGAAGCGCGGAAAGTCTCCAGGCCACGACGGGCTCAGTGTGGAACACTTAAGAAACGCTGGTATCCATTTGCCCAGGGTACTAGCATTGTTTCATAATTGTTATGTGTCGCACGCTTATCTGCCAAAGGATATGATGAAAACAATTGTTGTTCCTATTGTAAAAATAAGAGCAGTGACATATCAGATAAAGCGAACTACAGACCAATCTCCTTAACCACGATAGTGGCTAAAGTTTTTGACTCTTTGTTAGACAACTTTTTAAAGAATAATGATGCTCAACATGGGTTTAGAGAGGGCTTATCTACTGAAACTGCAATTTTATGTCTAAAAAAGTCTGTTAAATAATAAACATGTAATTTCGTTATATATCCTACTGCTGTGAATTTTTTCACAAGTCCAAGTACAACCATTTACCTAGAAGGGGCGGGGGGGGGTGGCACTTGACTCTAACAAAAAAATTCAGTTAGAAGTTTAATATTTCGCAAACGGATTCCTGAATCCAAAAATGGTTGTGACAAACTCACAATATTTTTATGAGGAAAAAAAAACATCCCCACTTTACATGTGGAGGAGGTACCCTAAAAAAAATGTTTTTCATTATTTTATTTTATCACTTTGTCGGCATGATTAATATGTATACATATGCCAAATTACAGCTTTCTAGTACTAACCTGAGCTAAGCCGCGGACAGACGGACGGACAGACAGACAGATAGGCAGACAGACAGACGGACATGGCGAAACTATACTTCCTTCCTTCTACTTCGTTCCTTGTTTACTACGGAACCCTAAAAAGACTGTTAAATATCATACATGCAACCAGACTCCTGTTTTTGCCTGTTTCCTGGATATGTCAAAGGCTTTTGACATGGTGTCTTATGACAAGTTGTGGTTTAAACTATGTGACGTGAATATACCCAGTGGATTGACGAGTGTTTTTAAATACTGGTACACACATCAAATTTATTATGTAAAATGGGCTACTAAAATGTCGGATGAGTATGTGATGGAATGTGGAGTTAGGCAGGGCGGATTAAGCTCCCCTACCCTGTTTAATTTATATATAAATGATCTGATTGTTGAGCTCAGCAGTTTGCATGTTGGCTGCTACATAGATGGGGTAGCATTTAATAACATTAGCTACGCTGATGACATGGCGTTGCTGAGTCCGTCTATGGCAGGTCGCAGAAAACTGATTAAAGTTTGTGAGTGTTACGCGGAGGAGCACGGTTTGAGATATAACACGGACAAAAGTCAGTTACTTATTTTTAAGGCGGCCAATAAAGACGAAGAGAGATACCCAACTGTCACTTTAAATGGTGGTTTCTTGAACCGTGTTCTTCAGTTTAAATATCTAGGGCTCATTGTAGCGGAGGATTTGAGGGATAATCTAGATGTAGACCGGGAGCGAAGAGCATTAGCAGTGCGATGTAATATGCTGATCCGAAGGTTCTCACGCTGTACGGATGCGGACTTTTTAAGGTATATTGTCAAGTTTTTTACTCGTCTAGCCTTTGGACTAGTTGCACTCAAAAAGCTGTTAATGCTCTTCGTGTTCAGTACAACAATGCATTCAGGATGCTGTTGGGGCTGCTACGTTTCGTAGTGCCTCGGGTATGTTCGCGGATGCTCATACTGACGGCTTCGCTGCGATCATACGCAAGCGTGCTGCATCCCTGTTGCGCAGAGTGCGTGCCAGCTCCAACAGTCTCCTGGTGGTCATTGCTAGCAAACTGGATTGCCCTATAATTTCCTATTTAAGCCAGCTGCATGTTCCTAGTAATGCTTAATTGTTTGTGATCATAGCTTTGTTTTTTTTTTTGTTGTTTATAATTACTACTAACATATACGTAGTTTGCAAGTAAATTGTTACTAACGTTATGAGTCCATGTTACTTGACAATAAATATTTTATTATTATATTCTTTATTACATTTTTAAACATTTTTATGAAAAAGAAATAAAATTAAAAAAACATTTAAAAATGTAAAAAGTAGTGGTCCATCGGCATCAGGAACAGGGTCCAAGGTGCCGGTGGTCAGGGCTCTAGAGAGAGGAACCTCCTCACGATGCGTGCCGTGTCTAGGAGTACTGCTTTCTGAATCAAGCTCTTGACCCAACCGCGCAATGAGAGCCTCCTGAGGTGTTGGTCGAGGCTCTCCGCTATTAGGCCATTAACTGTTACGATCATCGGTACAATGATTGCAGAGTCCACGTCCCACATGTCGACAACCTCGTGTGCTAAGTCGAGATACTTGATTTTTTTATCTTTCTCAGCTTTCACGAGATTCTCGTCATTCTCGTTATTATTATTATTATTTTAAATATCTTTGACATATCTCGGGTACCTAGGGTCCCGGACCTTTGGAAGGCGTTCGAGGGGCCGAAGCCAACTCGCAGAGGCCCCTTAGACATGTTTTATGTATTGAGGCACCAAACAACGATTATCCCTGTATGCACTACGCAAGTGCACCCAAGGACAACCCCGGTTGGTGCAGGACTTTTGCAGAACATCGAGACAAAATAAATTGGGCTATGGGTTTGGGTGGCTCAAGTTGACTGGTGACCTGGAACTATGGAAGGACTATGGTCCCTGCCTGATCAATGTTTTATATGTACACGGAAAAATGGCAGGGGTTGACTTGCACACTCAATAATGGGCCCCCGAAAACTGTCGCTAGCACATAGTGACGTAGCGACAAGGGGACAACATGTCCTGAGGTGCTTGAGGAGTGGAGAGGTATTCCACGGCTTTCAGAACAATCCCAGAGCCCGGAAGATGGTCAAGATCCCTACGAGTACTTACTGGAATACTTCCTTCCTCCGAGCACTTTTGCTCTTGCGAATCTCCACTCAAGCCGGCCAATTAAGGCAAGAATGAGGTGGGAGCTCTGGTCCTCGTCAGTGTTCACTCCAGCCGGCCAATAAAGGCAAGCCAGAGATGAGGAACAAGATTTCTCCCGGGAGATAGGGTCCGTGGGGTCGCTACTGCCCAACGGCTCGCCACATGCTGTCCTGCGGGTTTCTGTATCTCTCTTGGTCTGGCCCCTCATCCTAGACCTGTTCCGGCAAAGTAAACTCTACCGGCTCAGACCCAGAGTTTGGAGCGCGCAAGCCCCACCACGACGTCAACGTAGAGATACGGCGGTGGGGTTATTATTATTATTATTATCCTTTATTTCATTTTGTACATATAAATAATATTATTAAATATTGGAATAAAATAATATAAAAACATTTAAAAATATAAAAAATAGTAGCCCACCGGTATCGGGAACAGGGTCCAAGCTACCGGTGGTCAGGGCTTATTATTATTATTATTATATACCAAAATATACCGTAATGTAATGAGTCATAACGATTCATAGCTATATCCCTAAGGATATAACTATATCACGGCTTCAACCATCTTACTGCGAACCATATTAATTAATGTATCATGGTTCTGTATTTTCGTTTTTGCCACCGACTTCCGAAATTAAAGTTATTCTTCACTTTTAAGTGTATTTTTGTGGAATTCGGTGGTTTTTGTTTTGTAAGAAAGTTATTTTAGTGTGTTTTTTGGAAGTCGGTTGTTTTTTTGTCAAAATGTTTTTGATTTTCACTTTTTAGTTGTGGTACCTACCCCATATAAATTAGTAAGTATACCATTCGAATAATGGAAACAAATCAAAAGATTAAAAAAAAAATAACACCTATTGGTGTTACAACTAGTGGGGCAAGTAATCGATCAAGATTTTAGATTAGTAGAATCTGCCCCACCAAATCGAACTAGTGGGTCAGATTCCACTGAAAATTTTAGGCAATCCACTTTGGACCAGTGGGGCGACTTGGTGGGGAAATAATTTCACTTTATTTAAATTAACCCCTTTGTGGGTGAACAGGGGATAAATTTTGTAGGAAAGATCTTATTCATTGGTATTGGCCCAAAATGGTACTAATGAATGCATTTGTCTACATTACAATTTAGCAGGTATAACATTTTTGAAATTTAATTATTGTCAATTAAATAAAAAATTAAATACTGTCCTATTAAATTGTAAATAGAATCGCGATGTAACATTTAGTTTTGTTTCATTGCAATTGTCTCATCCAATCTTCTTTCTTATGTCTATGCATCCAATAAAAAGATATGCTAATTTATAAGTTTCAAAGTGATACCGGTATGGGTATCCCACCTACCCCACCTACCCTACCTACCCTACCTACCCTACCTACCCTACCTACCCTACCTACCCTACCTACCCTACCTACCCTACCTACCCTACCTACCCTACCTACCCTACCTACCCTACCTACCCTACCTACCCTACCTACCCTACCTACCCTACCTACCCTACCTACCCTACCTACCCTACCTACCCTACCTACCCTACCTACCCTACCTACCCTACCTACCCTACCTACCCTACCTACCCTACCTACCCTACCTACCCTACCTACCCTACCTACCCTACCTACCCTACCTACCCTACCTACCCTACCTACCCTACCTACCCTACCTACCCTACCTACCCTACCTACCCTACCTACCCTACCTACCCTACCTACCCTACCTACCCTACCTACCCTACCTACCCCACCTACCCTACCTACCCCACCTACCCTACCTACCCTACCTACCCTACCTACCCTACCTACCCTACCTACCCTACCTACCCTACCTACCCTACCTACCCTACCTACCATACCTACCCGACAAACGAACAGCAATTGATTTTTATGTATATAGATAATGCTTGCTTTTCTCTTTTCATTTAAGTCTCTCTCTGTTTTAGCAGTCGGGTTTTTTGTTTTATAATTACTTTATTATAGCTTTGATATCGGATTAGTCCGACTAGTTCCTAACTCGAATGGAGTTCTTAGTTACCTACTCATGAGCAAATCTCAGTGTGATCGCGAGTCGAGATAAGGCATGACAAATACATTCGTTCGAGGACAGTAGTTCGAAACTAATGGGGAAAACTCTTTCACTTAATTTCAGTGCATGGAGGTGATACCGGAGAGGGCGAATTTGATTTATTCAAACCCTAAATATTTGTACCTGAACGCGACGGTGAACGTACGGCGATACAGCAGGAGGTCACGGTACTTCATCAATGTGATGGGCACCACTAAACAGACTTGGGGGAACAATATTACGGTTAGATTTCAAAACTTTTGTTACATAAAATCACGCCCATAATCAGGATCGTAGCAGGAAGGGATACAATACAAAATGAGTTCATTTTGTATTATAAAATCTACAAAGTTTATTCTTTTAGCTTTTACTGGGGCCAAATATTACATGGTTCACACATTGATACATATATAAAAACGGGTTCACATCAAAACTTTTTGCAAAGCCATATTCGAACGATACTCGTAGTATAGCGAGATTGTTCAAACGTTCTGGACCAATCTGCGAACCTAAATATTTTTATATTCATTTTTATTTACTGAAAGACCTTTCACAGCTTGCAGACAGACGTAGTCACAGCTTCAAATTTCGTGGTCGTCACCATGTACTGTACTGGCAGGATTACGATACTAATAATTGTGTGATAAGAGCGGGAAATCTTAAAAGCATATGTTTATGATGTGAGAGCAAGCGGAGCGACCTCGAAAACTGTTGGAACCCTTTTCAGATAAGTTAGATTTCCTTTGATCGTTCAAACAGAAATAAGGGTTATTTTATCGACTTATGCAGAAAAGCTCAAGAATTATGAGAACGCATAATGCAAGACCGAGCGTAGCGATTTCGAAAAAAATTGTAGCACGTCGGGTCTAGATTAGATTTTCTTTTAACCAGTCATACAGAAATAGGAGTTATTTGTCGAGTTATACAATATAGGTAATAAATAATGTCATAAAATAGCGAGCGAAGCGAGGTCGAAATTTTTTGCACCCTCTCGAATGGCTTAGATTGTCTTTTGATCATTCAAACAGATTATGTAGTAGTTATTTGTCGAATTAAGCAAAAAAACTTAAGAATTGTGAGAACCTATAATGCAACAGCGAGCGTAGCGAGCTCGAACAATATATAATTGCACCATCTCAAATAGTTTGGTTTTCTTTTGTCCATTCATACGGAAACCGGGGCAGGCTGTGGGTCCCCATAAAGTTTGCGGTCTTGTCAGCCCCTAGCTACGGCCTTGCCTGTAAAGGCTTGTGCAGACCTGCGCGACTTGTCGCGCGACGTGTTGTGTGACGTGACGTGTTGTGTTGTGTTGTGTTCTGCACAAGCCTTTATTCCCAGCAGGGTTAGGCAGAGGCGTACCTTAGTATGTACACCGTTTCGCCAGTTATGTTTAACGGCCAGTTTCTTCATCAAAGTAACAGCCAAAGTAACTTCATAAAGTCAAAGTAAGGGTTAAATTTGTTTCTTCACAATTTTAGCTGTTACTTTAACTGCTCTAACCACAGATCTGTGCTATAACCTTTACTGCTCATAAGCTGCTGTGAAAGCTAAAATAATGGTCATTTTGTCAGTTGTACTGTTGTAGGTTAGACTATATTCAACACCTGTTTGAGCTGTTAGCTAACATAAATCACTGTGTAATAACTTATTACACAGTGATTTATGTTAGCTAACAGCTCAAAATCTAGATTATTACCTACTGATTATCTTATTACTAATAAGATAATCAGTTTATTTAATAAATAAAATATTAAAAAGGCATCAAGATCGTCCATAGAAAATTCAAGTTTATCAGACGATGAACTTATCGTGTGTTATTAAACGTATAGATAGGCGTAAGAGATTTAATATTCGCAACGATCATTTTTTATGGACGAGGCTGATTTTCTGTTCCGATACAGAATGCCAAAGGAAACAGTTACATACCTCAGTTTATTGTTGCAAGACAAACTTACGCCAAACACTTTTAAGTCAGTTTAAGCTTTAGTTTATATTTAACCAGTAGGTATCTACATAAAGCTACTATAATAAAAAGAAGTTTAACGATCTTTTGTAACAAATATAATAAAATTAAAAAGCAATAAGCACATAAACTTATACCAAACATCTAACATGTGGTATTTAAAACACCGGTCACCTAAAAGAAGTTTAGGGATCTTTTATAATAAATATTAGGCCCCACCTATGAAATCAGCGTTTTGTATGGAGAATTTGAAAGAAGTTGCATTTTTCATACTAACATTTTCTTAATTTATATAACAACCATGAACACTAATGTTTTAAACTTTTATGCACTAATGTTTAAAAACTAAGATAACGTATTATGCCACTGAAATTAAACGACAAAAATAAGTTTTGGCTAAGTTAAAACAAATAGTGGTAATTTCTGCTAACAAAATGGAGGAGTAATTTTTATTTATTTCATTCAAATAAATATGTCATGTTACTAGTTAAGTTACGGCGAACGAAATTATTATTAAAAAATATTTATTTGAATTAAAACAATGTTTATTGATTGGAATGTTCTACAAGACTAATTTACAATTATTATATTTCTATTAAGTAAACTTATTACTAGAATCCGCAAATCTGCAAGTGTGCAGTTTGTTAATGACGCACGGGCGCATCCGCTGCATTAGTCAGCGATTACGCTACTCAGGTCATTGCCTAACTTACTCCATGCTTTTTATTCGGTTTTAAAAACCTATCTATAAAATTGCAAAACTTTATTATTTGTCTCTGGTCCCGCAAATTGTGCGGATCCGTGCGGGTTTGAGAACGAAAAGATTTTGATGCGGGATTGCATTCCCTAGTGGTGACACCGGGCGTTTCCTCCCGCCATATGCGGAACAGGAACCTCCCGAAACAAACGTGTCCGGTGAGGACCTGCGTCAGGCGGAAGGTGAGGACGCCGTGGCGCCTCTCTAGCCACTCCTCAGAGAGAGGACTTATCGCCACAATTGTAGCGTGCCCGTTAGGTTACCTAAGGGTTAGATAACAATTTGAAGATTACGCAAATATTGAACGAAAATTGGAGAGATTAACATTTTTATTGCACTATTATTTATATTGCACCGTGAAGATTAATATTGTGGAATATTTTTAAGGTTCTTTATTTTTGCGTTTGATTGTACATAATTTGTAGGTATTATTAAGTACTGCCGCATGTCAGTGGTAGCAATTTGACTTTGAACTTAAGCTAGTCAAGTGTCGCACGGAAATTTAATAGAAGAGGCCAGCTTATACTGGACTGGTATACCACAGACGTGCAGCCTACCGCACTATGCCTAAAACAGCACTAAATTGCAGATCACGGTAGGCATCAGTCAGCTGTTACACAACGAGTATCGACCCTCTTTCGTGAGGCTGAGTCACAAGTTCTGTGACCTGGTCAATAAGGAGCCCTTCGTAGGAGGTGCAATCAAGAACGCCGGATTGGTGTGCCCTTTACCTCCCGTGAGTAAAACATAGTACCTATCTGGAATGTGAATTAAGCAAGACGTAGTACTTAATTTTCGAAAGCGCCGCAAGTGGCGCTCCTGTCACCTTCACGACAGCTCGCTTAGCCAGTGATGCCTTCATAGGGTTCGGATGCGAATTTCAGAATCCCAGTTATCATTAGTAGCAAATGATATGGTACGGTCTGCAACTCTGCAAAGAGGTATTGGCGAAATCTTTATGAGGGGTAGCCTCAGACAAAATAAAAAATCAAGACATAGCGCTACCTCCGCTCTGTACATACACGCTCAAACACACACATTTACAATCAAACTACACCTCACTAAGTGTAGACATGTTTACGAAACCGGCTTCACGTCACTATTTTATTTTGGGGTCGTTTTTGGGGGACTGTCTTATGTAATTTTGACGTTTGAAAAGTGCTGATTCTCAGCCTAGTTTGAATAAATGACTTTTGAATTTGAATTTGAATTTATTGACAGCGCTTCTCTTCTCTTGGTTTTTTATTTGGTCTGAGAGGGTAACGTCGAAAACGGATCAAATCAAATCAAATCATATCTTTTTATTGTGGGCATAGGTTATACAGATACAGACAGATGTTAGTTAAATTACAGTTCCATTATGACCTGCCTAATAGGCATACAATAATTATGTCAACATGCAATAAAAAACAATTCTTTGGTATCACTTTAAAGCAATTCTTGCAAAATAACAATTAGGTGTATGGTGACAGATTGTAAGTATGTACAAATTAATAAAAAATCTTGGATCGTGTAGTAAGCTTAGTCAATAAAAAAATTACGCAATTTATATTTGAATAGTGGGAGATCCTTGGTGCTTAAAATGTCCACAGGTATCTTATTGTAAATTTTTGATGCTTTCCAAAAAAACTTTTGCCCAGAAAAGCAGTTTTATATGGTATACTAGACATTCTCAGTATTATATCTTTTTGATTTTAGTTCACCGAATAGATTTTTATTTATTTTAACAAATACTGTAACTTCATAGATACAGACTGATGGAATGGTCAAAATTTTAAACTATTTAAAATATGATTCGCATGATTCAGGAACAAAGATACCAGCCATTGCACGAACGCATCTTTTTTACGCTTTAAGGCTTGTGCAGACCAGCGCGACTTGTCGCGCGACGCGACACGAACCATAGAATTTCTAAGAAAACTTCACAGTATAACAATGACCGGTGTCGCGCTGGTCTGCACAGGCCTTTAAACACCAATTCTTTATTTGTGGCAGAATACAATAGCGTATTTTAGGGTTGATGGTACGTAGGCATGATAGGCAGTTAACAGAGCTGATAGATCGACAATTGTAGATAATTTATATCATACGTGTACTGGTTCAGTTTACTGCGTACTGTGTCAATGTGTGTTTGCCATGTCATATCATTATCTATCCACAGTCCTAACAAAATTACGCAGCTAACTTGTTCAATTACTGTAAGTACCATCATGTTTGAGTTTCTCTAGAAATTACACTTTATTGCATTCGGTGCCTTTTAAATACTAGCTTCTGCCCGCCACATCGGCTTGTGACATCTGCCTGCTGAAAATCAACTATAAGTACCATAAAAAATACACATTTCCTCGTATTCGAACCCTAAAACAACTCCAAAAAACAATACAAAGTGAAAAATAACTTTAATTTCGGAAGTCGAAGACGCAAAGACAAAACCAAAGGCACCGACTTCCGAAATTAAAGTTATTTTTCACTTTGTAAAGTTGAGCGATGCGCGACGGAGGGAAACAGTGATGCTGGTACGACTCGCTTGACGCAAGACGCGTCGCGGTGACTCGCGACTACTCGCGAGGCCGCCCGGCCGTGAACCCCTCAAGCGATGCGACTTGCAACTTACTTCTTTCATTTGTTCTCTACTTTTTTCAAGACGCGTGTCGCCCGTGGCCACGTGGTGAGGTCTTGAACCCCGGCCTCAAGAGTTTTTTTTATGATATTCATGGCGTGGTCCGACACGCACTTGGCCGGTTTTATAATATTTATGATGCTACCCCTCTCTATCCCCAGGGTTATCACGGTATAGAGAACATAACAGCCCCGACAGAGCACTTTCCCAGCGTGTTCCCTTTTGAGAAAGGTCGCGTTGAGGTCGCATTGAGCGTCACTGACACGAAGGAGCCAGTCATGCAGCTCACCATTGTGGCTACGTTCAAGCAGAAGCCTTAGAGGAAATAAGCTGGTCTACAGGGTCACTTGTGTAGTCAACCTCGTAATTGCAATACCACCATAGGGTTGAATGTCACAAGCACGTCATAAAACGTCAAGGTCTAGTTTTGCGTCATTGTGACAGTTAGATAGTTTCAACGCTAATGAAGTTTCAATTTACTGGGAGTTTTTGTCAAAAGTGGCAAAAATTTAATTACGAGATCGACTATACATTGACGTTCCTTCAAGAGTAATGGTATGATGACAGTAAAACAAAAAGTCTGATTTACATCTCAGAGTAAGTTATTACTCTGAGATTTACATACGGTGAAGTCACACTGAATCGCACGGATCGTCATTTTTTTCTCTCTATTTCTTTCTAACACTCAGAGGCGTCATTCGCTAGAGCGAGACGTCCATCCCTACGTCAAAGGGTTTTCAATACGATTGAGTTTGGATAATGCTGATCCGTGCGTGTGAGTGAGAGTAAATACCATTAAGCTATAAAAAAAATCATTAGAGCTGAAAATCGGTCACCGTATCACGACTTGGAAAGGACACGTCACCCTCTAACTATAATGGAGGCATTTTCAAGAAATTGAAGATATTTATGTTAATAGGGAATAAACAATAAATGTTTTAATATTAAATAAACACATTTGATTTCTTATTAAGTTTATTTCATTTTGATACACAATCTCACAGGTTTATTATCACATTGGGTTGAGTTTAAAACACCACAACAGTTCATTAATTATAAAGCAAATTAAATAGGTATAATGCACAAATACAGGAAATGACGAAAATCGTCAAATCCCCGGTTTCTGAAAGACTGATCAATCCATAAATTTACTAGAGCGCTAAAGTTTATTTTGGCGCTTGCCCAAAGTCAGAACTAACGCCGCCATCTTGTTTATTAATACAATAACTGTGACAATTTCAAAATTGTATACTAACAATGCCCCCCTGTCAATTTTGATTCAGGTACCAAAACATCCGTGTAACTATATTTATAGCAAATGCTGTTAAATCTCATGATTGGTTGGAAATAACAATACCTAGTCAATGAGCCAATCGAATTACTTGATACGAGATTTGAAAATAGTAACTACTTTATTGATGAAATTCGATAGGCTTGCAGAAACCAGCTATCTAATTACGTAACAAATGTTCGTAAACGCTTACAAGTAATCCGTTTCATTTCGACAGTTCAACAACATTCATTGCGCTATTTACGGCATTGAGCAGATTTTTTTTCGAACTTATGAAGCTATGGATTAGCAAACTGTTTCAAAACGATTCAGATGCTGTACCCTAATTGCGTAATACACGATCAATCAGAATCTGAATCGTTTTATCCGCCTTCGCAGGAACACTCGGATTTTGTCTCCTCTTCAACATTTTACACAACCAGGATGGGTTGTGTAAAATGTTGAATCCTTCCTATCTTCGTGAGCGTTTTTGTTACGCTCACCCTAGCGACGCTCCGTGTAGATCACACCTTAGATCCCTCCTTAAATCTCATCCTCATAAAACAAGCTACGTCTTATTCCTTCTCTGTCCATGCAGTAAGATTGTGGAACTCCGCCTAGCATTCGTGATTTAAAAACTATTTCTGTATTCAAATATCGAGTAAAAGAGCATACCTTTCCTCTCAACTGTGTGTAATACAGGGTGGCAGGGACATCGACGCGAAAACTGATACCATGGATTCAGTACATGATTCTCATGATTCTAAAATTATTTTTCACTTTGTAAAGTTGAGCGACAGTCGGAAACGGGACGCGCGTGCCCGCCTGTACGCCACGTCGCCGCGTCGGTCGCGGTGACTCGCGACGCCTCAAGCGATGCGACTTGCGATTGCGACTGACATCATTCATTTGTTTTCTCCTTATTTTTATAATATTCATGGTATTTCTCATCTCTATCCCCAGGGTTGTCACGGTGTAGAGAACATAACAGCCCCGACAGAACACTTTCCCAGTTTGTTCCCTTTTGAGAAGGGTCGCGTTGAGGTCGCATTGAGCGTCACTATCACGAAGGAGCCAGTCTGAAATAACCTGATATACAGGGTCACTTGTATAGTCAACCTTGTAATTGCTCTACCACGCTAAGGTAGAATATCACTAGCACGTCATAAAACGTCAAGGTTCACTAAGACCAATGTGACAGTTATACACGGTGGCAGGGAAATTGACGCGAAAACTGATACCGTGGATTCAGTACATGATTCTGAACCTGGTAAATTTTTCGTCGGTATTTTTTTTTTAATCAGCTTTTCCATACATTTTGACCGCGTAGGTATTTCACCTTTCTATGAAACAGATGATAAAAAAAAATACCGACGAAAAATTTCAACGCATGGTACGCATTGGACACCGCAGTAGGCGGAGCCATGGGCGGGGAGGTATATTCCCCTCTTGAAGGGAACAGAGCTGGCCTGTTCCCTAGCCCGCAGGATCTCCGCTTAGAGGGCAGTCTGCGCCACTCTGTACTCCTCGTACAGCTCCGCTTGAACGGCTTCCGTATCCGGAGGGCGAATACGGAGCCTGCGGTGCCCGGTGTATCGGCGTCGCATAGCAACGCACGTATTGTGCAGAGTCGCAGAGTCGTAGCTCTTGCGACCACCAGTACACCTGGCGTGAGGCTCGTCCGGGCTGGACCCGGGGCATCGCCTCGTCACATATTTCGGACATGGCCTCCTGGAACCACTCCGCCTTGTCGTTGATGTCAGCAGGCCTTTCCGGTGATGACATGACACCCAGGCCTGCACGATCGAGACTTCCAGGAGAAGCTCCCGGTCCAGGAGTTCAGCGCCCATCGCGGACCACTCAGGGCCTGTTGGACCGGCGCGCTCGGGGTCTGGGCGGAGACGTCGAACCGGATGTATCGGTGGTCAGAATAGGTCTCCACCCCCTCCATGACGCGCCAGTCAACGACACGCGGCGACAGAGGGGCTGGCGAACGAGATGTCCACCACTGATTCACCCCGCATCCGCACAAGTTCAAAAGTGCCTTATATGTGCCTAATTGAGATGAATTATTTGACTTTGTCTTTGATGGCAACATAAAACGATCGTTGAACCTGAACGGTCTTTAACTGACGTTGATCATTACCATCGATTGATATTGATCGTTAGGGCGTAATCGAGGAATTTTGCATTAGGTATAATTACCAATTGAAGATAATTAAAAAATATAGGTATTTTAAACAGAGATTTCTATCAACGGGAAGCCAGATAAAACAATTATAAACAAAGTGGACAATTTATTGAAACTACCAACTTAATAACAAAACATAGTTTTCATAAATGGTAGGTAGATAAATCGTCTAATTTAAAATTGCAGTTCCCTCCACTGCTTGTTGCATACACATTTTAAATGTTTGTATAGAAATGTTTGTGGCGGTCTCTACCTACCTACTGTACTATCCTGCTAATTTACTACTAGCTTCTGCCCGCTTTTTTCGCTTGGATGTCGTAAAACACTACAATACACTAAAATAACAGCCACATTTTTTATAATACTTCCCTGTAAACTAAGTCTGTATAGTTTGGGCCTCAGCAGCCAAAATATACAGAAAGTCAGGACTTTTAATAAACATAAATTATATTATACAGTAAACAATTCAGTTTCACAAGGTGTCGCTCGACTTCCGATGCTGGCCTCAAAAATTTTTGAGGCCGGGGAGAAGTCACATGATGCCCTAGGTATTTTTTGTGACTTATCTAAGGCTTTCGATTGTGTTTCTCATGATACATTGGTCAAGAAATTGCATCACAATGGTGTTAGAAACAGTGCCTTGGATCTTCTTATTTGGATACTATTGTCCACTCTTTGGATCCTATGATCCAAAGAGTGAACGTTAACGGCAAGCGATCCCCGAGTTCTATTGTCACTATGGGAGTTCCGCAGGACTCAATTTAGCCTACGCGGTCTATAAAATCCGTCATTTGACTGTTGTAGAAACAGCTCGATTAGTATATTTTAGTTATTTCCATAGTGTAATGTCGTACGGTATTTTGTTGTGGGGAAATGCAGCCGACATTCAGGCTATATTTGTGCTGCAGAAACGAGCCATTCGAGCAATATAAAACCTTAGTTGTAGGCATTCCCTGGGGGAAATTTAAGGAAATAAACATAATGACACTCGCATCTCAATAATGTATATGAGAACCTGAAAACACAGCGACATTCATAGCATAAATACTAGAAACAAAGATTTATTTATTGTGCCCAGAACTAGGCTCCAAAAAAATTGTAATTCATTAAGTGCACACAAAGTACAACATTCAAAGTATACGTTTTTACAACAAACTCCCAAGCCATGTTAAAGAACTGAGCCTCAATAAATTTAAATCATTTATTGAATAGAAACTATGACACAACGATTTTTATACAGGGAGTCTGGGACATCGACGCGAAAACTGATACCATTGATTCAGTACATGATTCTGGTATAATACGTCGGTTATTTAAAAAAAAAACAAATACGTGTTTTAAAATCAACGACTAGATGACACTATAATTATGAGTTCATTTAATTGTTTAGTTTATTTGACTGTATTTAAAGTCAATTTATTAAAAAAAATATTTTCACTTATTATTGACATAATCTATTCAATACAGTTTTTTTTTATGAGTTCTATTGCATTATGTGGTTAGCTAGCGAACTCGAAAATTGATCATATTATTCTTGCCTGAGCAACCGGCAGAAAGTTCGTCATGCTCCCTTAGATGTCACTGCTTGCGGTAGCGTCGGAGGTCGGGTTGCCTACTTCCCTTAAATATGGCTGATCTTTGCGTTATGCTCGTGAACGGGTGCTGCTTGCGGTGACTGGTCGTCTTGCTGACCATGATTTTGTTATTGTTATTAGTAAATTACTGTTTATTTATTTTATTTAAATTATTTATTTCGATGGTCTTAGTTTATCATTTGTGACTTCGAGTTACAGCATTAATAGCTTTATGTAAGCGGGCACGTCTTTTATGCCTTGAGGCTTTCATTCGGGTATTAAGTTCTGTTTACTTTTTATTTTCGCTTGAGTATAGATTTCGATGATTTTTTGTTGATACATTGGCGTGTCCTAGCTGACATAAAGCAAATAATTTAATTTAATGTTTTATGTTGCATAATGTAAATTATTTTGCTTAAGTACTATTGTAAATAATCAAGTTTTTCTAACTGAATAGACAGCTGTGCTGCTGGGGAGTTTGTTGCGCCACTTCTTCTTCCCAACTAAGCACTAGAAAGTGGTGAAGGGTGGGCGTTATTGGGAGACAGTATTATGTAATTATGACGTTCGAAAAGTGCTAATTCTCAGCCTATTTTGAATAAATGACTTTTGAATTTAGTTTTATTTTGAATTTTGACTGGTGACGCGAGACCAAGCTACGTACGTACAGTTGTCCGGGTGAGAAGCAACTCGTCCTGAGGTTGGCACCCGCAGCCTTCAGTAACAATTTTCCATTGGTTGCGAAGTTTTTCGTTGTTGTGAATTAATGAAGGCCTAGATCCTTCTTACACCTACTACCTAACGGCAACACATTGACACACTGACCTATGCGTTCTAACTAGAGAACACAATCCCGGCATCCCAAATCCCGGGATCACGGGACCACGGCCGTTTTCGGAACCCGAAAATCCCGGGGCTGTACTTGGCTAATTTCGGGATATTCGGGATTTCCACAAACAAGTCTAGCTTGCATTCCGTAGTCCGTTGCGCCTTGACAATAACCTTGCCTGTTTAAAAAAGGAAGGTGTTCGTGGATATCACTTAGAAACAGCTTATATGTATCTCATTCCTCAAACCAGTGTAGAACCTGAGCGAGCGTTTTCAGCTGCTGCTGATGTTGGACTAATAAACTAAGAATAAACTACGAAGCAGACTTTATTTTAAGGTGGGAACTTATCAAATAATGCGCGGAGCGGGAGGGCGTGTCAGACTCTTACTGACTAAAACCCACCCGTGTTCCTTCAGTTGTATATACGTTGCCAGGGGCTCGGTATACCTTTCGGACTTTCCCGCGACCCCGGCAGGCATCGGTCCTAGCAGACCCCTTCTGTTGTGCTGACATCTCTTTGAGGCGCGCGTGGAACACAACGCGCCGTCGACCCGGGCCTGGGTCCATATCGGACGAAGCAGGCTTGGAAGTCAAACATTGGATGCTTAGATATTTCTGCGATTGTATATTCGAAATTCTAAATAGGTAGTTATTTTGTTTTGTCTTTTTTATTTCTTACAAATGTATAATTTTTGGGTTTTGTCTTTTTTCTTTTCTTACTATATTGTGATGTGCAAAAATATTAAAAACATATTTTAAGAAATTACTTAAGTTCTTTTTCATTTGAGCCCTTCACCATATTGTCAACATGCTCGGGATTTTATTCTCTAGGTCTAACAGATTATTCCTGACCGAAAGACTATCACTAAAATAATATAACAGTAGAGTTTACTCACGGGATTTCTCATTACTAGTCACCTAAACATATTTTTTTTTTTATAAATCATTATAGATAACAGAAGAAGCCCAAAAACTGTACGTTCTACGAACTATGGAACTATCAATAGTATTTAAAGAAATAAAAATTAATTAATAATTGGAAATCGAACATACAAATCGAATTATCGAACACAACACATCGAACCATTTGCTGAGAAGTTGGCTAAAATAGCCGTTCTTACTAAAATGTCATAAAGTCATAATTGACTGCTTAGCTCCATAATGGTATAGCGCAGTGGTCGGCAAACCGCGGCTCGCGAGCTGCATGTGGCTCTTTGGCCTATAGAGTGCGGCTCTGTACAAATCGATGATGCGAGCGTAGTTACGCGCGGGTTCGGTCGGTCGGTAGGCCGCGTTGAGCGGTGGCGAAGGTTCTTTAAATTTGAGGCAGGTTGAAGAGAACAAAGGATTCGATATTCTTGTTCCAAATTCAATTTGTTTTATTATCGTCATGATTTTACCATTGCCACTCGAAAAAGGTCATTTTATTCATCGATAACAGTGAATAAAACTTTATTTTAGTCACCGAGTGAATAAAGACATTTTGAATTTGGAACAAGCACGAACTATAAAGTATTATGTACAAAAAATAAATGAGACGAACTTAAAAGTACTACTGGCTGGCTAGCTGGAGCTATTCCATAGAACCAAACAATTTTTTTTTTAAATATCCCGCTAGCTTTAGTTAGTTTCTTTTCAATCTGTTACCGTGGTTGTTTTAATGTCATTGGAAAATCTAGTAACATAATTATAATCAAATGAGTTCTTCCAGTGACGAAAATGAAATACTGACCACCACTGATTCCGGAATCATTTCGTTCTGAAGCAGCAATTATAGTAGATAATTTATTGCCGCCAAAAATGTGATAAATATAAATAACATTACATCACGCCTTGTTTCCCCGAAGGGTTGGGCAGAGGTGTACTTGTGGTAGTCCCAAGGAATAGGGGGTGGGCCTTTTGCCATCAACTAGGCACAATTCCTGACTCCGGGCCGCTACTGACAAATTCCTGCCGTAAATACCCTATATTACTTAGCTCGACCTGGGTATCGAACCCAGGACCTCCAACTCAGCAGTAGCGCTTGCGACCACTAGACCAACGAGGCAGTCATATAAATACTACAACTACGACATATAAATATAAATACTATACTACTATAATTTATTTTCTCGCAGTCAATCGAAAGAAGTGAAAAAAAACTCGGTCCTTGTATCCCTCGCTAAATCTAGAATCCCTCACGAATCCTTCGCTGCTCTCGGGATCCAACTTAGTCCCTCGAATTAAATTCCATTTTTTTCACTTATTGTATCATTATCTACTATTTCGGCATTACTATCGTTCCCAGACCTCGTAGCAATAACTTTTATCTAAAAATATCAAATGTGCAGTTTTGACTTCGTTACGATTTTATTCTATATAACATGTATTAAATTTATTATTAATCAGTGCATATAATCTTATCGTTATTGAGCATCGCCAATTTTCAGAAAACGTTTTAAAATAAATGTTTTACAATAACAGTGTTTTTTCTTTTCCTATTCAGTCAGTACTTTATTTTCTGAAAATGATCATGTTTCATATACATTTTATATTATTTTCTTTTTTGAGTTGCATCAATGCCGTTGAAGTAAGTAGGCTTTACAGTTTATCATCCAATCGCGACGTTGCCCAACTATCTTTGAGCTTCTTAAATTGTAGGTCTAGGTACCTACAATTCAAGAAGCTCTAATAGTGTTGGGCCTGATACCTAGTTCTGCGAAAACCGAGAAAGAAGATCAGATAAGTAGGTACTTTTAAAGACAATGAAATTAAATTTAAGGCAGGTATTACACTATCATATCCATGTAAGTACATAGATCTATGATCAAAGACTTAATGAAATTGTAAAATTGATATTTATTATGAGTATATAGTCCTTAATATATATATATGATATTACACTATCATATTATATCATATACATACGAAGCTCACAAATTACCCATAATATTATGTCTTTTTTACAATTTCATTATATTCTTTATAGATAGATATGATAGTGTAATAGATACTTAATTAATCTTTGGACACCTACATGTTACAAATAAAATCTTCTACTTGGTTTTTATTTTTGCGGGTCAGCTAAGACTGGGTTATGTTTTTTGTCACGCAATCTATTGTATCTTTGTATGTGGGATTCTTTGTAGGTGCCCTCGAGGAATCTTAACAACTGGATGAATTTTAATACATATTCTATCAGTAGTCTAAGTCGCAAGGTGGTATAGGCTCCTTCCAGGGTTGCGAGTTTGTCCGAAAGGGATATCGCGGCCCCGGCACACAGGCAACGGAAGGAACACGGGTGGGTTTTAGTCAGTAAAAGTCTGACACGCCCTCCTGCTCCGGCCACAGCGGGAGAAGTTATTTGATAAATAGCCACACTCAAAAAAAAAAAGGGTGGTATAGGCTAAATTGCATTTTTATAAAATCAAATTATAGCGGATTTCAGACGGGTCTGGCAACCATGTCGGGTATCAATATAAAGGGGTTGAGGACACGATTTCAAAAATAATATTTTTCATTAAAAGGTTGAAAAAATAATTAAAAAGAAAAATAAAAAAACCCGACTGCAACTAAAAAGTTCAAAACAAGCTCACTTTTCAATCAGTCGTAAAAACGCGCGTGCATGAAAGCAAGAAAGAGGCGCACCTCTTGCCTTCATATCGGATTAGTCCAACTAGTTCCTAACCCGGAGTTATTAGTACCTAGTACCTACTCATGAGCGAATCTCACAGCGTGGTTGCGAGTCGAGTTAAAGCGTGACAAATACATTCGTTCGAGTCCGAAACTAATGGGGAAAACCCTTTCCCTCAATTTCAGTGCTTGGAGGTGATTCCGGAAAGGGCTAATTTGACTTATTCAAACCCTAAATATTTGTACCTCAACGGGACGGTGAACGTTCGGCGATACAGCAGGAGGTCACGGTACTTCATCAATGTGATGGCCACCAATAAACAAACTTGGGGGAACAATATTACGGTTAGATTTCAAAACTTTTGTTACTTAACATGGAAAATCACGCTTGTAACCAGGTTCGTAACTGGGGTCATAAGCGCCTCTGGCAAGATTTGAATGTTGTGCCCCCCAATACTTAATTTCTAGGAAGAGTAACAACAAAATACCTTTCAAAGTATAATTTAAGTTATGTACCAATTCATAAGCATTTTTTTTAAGCATTAAAATAAATATTTCTTCATAAACGATAATTCATCGATCGTTCATTCATTTCTTCTTTTTTTTGTTTTCATATAAGCAATAAAAAATCTACAAAGTTCTGGCCTTTTCTGGGGTCAGTATTATATGGTCTACACTACATCAATAACTATTTGCAAAGTCATATTCAAACGATAGTATAGCGAGATTGCTCAAACGTTCTGGACCAATCTACGATCCTAAATATTTTTTTTTAATTTTATTTTGGTGAAAGATCTTTCACAGCTTGCAGACAAACGCGGTCATAGCCTCAGTTTTCGGGGTGGTCACCATGGGTGCTGGCTGGATTACGATAATAATGATTGTGTGATAAGAACGGAAAAGCTTAAGCATGTTTCTATGATGCCAGAGCGAGCGGAGCGAGCTCGTTTTTGTGCCCCTTTTCAGATAGATTAGCCTATGTAATGGTCATGTATCAGTAACCAATCAATTACCTATATTGCATAATATTAGGCACTACGAACTACTACATGGGGTATGGGGTATTAGGTATTATATACGTAGTATTATACGTATATTATCTTTGGTATTAGGTATTATTAAGTACTGTCGCACGCAAGTGGCAATTTGACTTTGAACTTGACGTGGCCTAGTGTAGCACGGAGTTTTAATAGAAGAGGCCAGCTTATACTGGTATTATTACTACATACGTGGAGCCTACCGTACTATGCCTAAAAGAGCACTGAATTGCAGATCACGGTAGGCATCAGTCAGCTCTTACACAACGAGTATCGACGCTCTTTCGTGGAGCTGAGTCAAAAGCTCTGTGACCTCGTCAATAAGGAGCCCTTCGTAGGAGGTGCAATCAGGAACGCCGGATTCGTGTGCCCTTTACCTCCTGTGAGTAAAACCAGTACATAAATGGAATGTGAATTAAGCAAAAGTAGTATCTAATTCGAAAGCGCCGGAAGTGACGCTTCTGTCACCTTCACTGCCACAGTGGCAGGACCGTCACTTGAGCTCGCTCAGCCAGTGATGAGTACGAGGTACGACTATGCTTGTAGGGTTGAAGCGCAATTGACGCGATCGTTTGTATACATTTTGACGTACAAACGCGATTTGAATGATCGTGCGCTATGCAGCTGGTCACCGGCGGCTGGCTGATGTGGTGCGTGTCGCTTGACGTAAGCCACGTCTCGGTCGCGATGACTCGCGAGGACGTGAACGAATGCAACAAGTGCTGGGACTTGCGATTGCGAATGACCTCGTTCATTTGTTTTCTACTTTTTCCAAGACACGTGTCGATTGACATGTCGCTCGTGGCTTCAATCTCAGGCCGTGAATGGGGCCTCAAGAGCATTTTTATAATATTCATGGTGCCACCCCTCTCTATCCCCAGGGTTATCACGGTCTAGAGAACATAACAGCCCCGACAGAACACTTTCCCAGCGTGTTCCCTTTTGAGAAGGGTCGCATTGAGGTAGCATTGAGCGTCACTGACACGAAGGAGCCAGTCATGCAGTTCACCATTGTGGCTTCGTTCAAGCAGAAGCCTTAAGAGGAAATAAGCTGGTATACAAGGTTACTTGTGTAGTCAACCTCGTAATTCGTCTATCACGCTAAGGTTGAATGTCACTTGCACGTCATAAGACGTTAAGGTCAAATTTTTCACTAAGACCAATGTCACAGTTAGATAGTTTCAACTATGGGTATTCTATAACACATCTATGGTTTCAACCTTAGAGAAGTTTCCATTTGAAGGAGTTTTTTTCAAAAGTTGTAAAATAATAAATTTGATTGCCTGTTCGTCACTCGAGCTTAAAATAGTGTTGCTCCCGAGGAGACTTTATCACCCTCTATGAGAAAATAGGTAAGTGCAACTTCTGAATAAGAATAGTAGCTACGTTTATTTATTTTATTCTCAATCATTGAGGAAGACACACAATTTATTTATTAAGTAAAATCTTAATTTGAGTAAACAATTACGAACGAAGGCCGAATGCATTTCGCGCGTTTCTAATTTCATCACATTGTTTACTTTATTTTGCTCTCGCTCATTATACTTTATCATTAAATTATCATACAGCCTGTTACTTGTTCATACAACGTTCGTGATTGATCTCTTTGGTGATTGGAACTTTTACTAACAATATCCACATTCCAAATTCAAAGTCCCTAGGGATTAAAGAGCTATTTTAGTCCCTGTTTACGAAAAATAAACTAGCTCTTTTTCAATAGATGTGATAAAAATCAAATTACGAGATTGGCTATACATTGACGTTCCTTCAGGAATAATAGTATGATGATAGTAAAACTGAAAGTACTATTTATCTATGGTGAAATCACACTCTGAATCGCACGGATCGGAATTTTTATATCTTTATTTCTTTCCGACACTTAGCTAGAGCGAGAAGTCCATCCGTACGTGCTGATCCGTGAGTGTAAGAGTAAACACCATTGGGTAATTAAAAAAATAATCATTAGTGCTGCATAACGGCTACCGTGTCACGACTTGGAAAGAATACGTCACCCTGTATGGTGGAGGGATTTTGAAGAAATAGAAGATAGATAGATAGATATTATTAAAGAATAAGCAATTATGTTCTAAAACATATAAATATTAAATTAAAACGTTTGATTTTCTTATTAAAAAGTTTATTTCATTTTGATTCACAATCTCACAGGTTTATTATCACATTGGGATGAGTTTAAAACACCACAACTGTTCATTAATTACAATGCAAATTAAGTATAATGCACAAATACAGCAAGAGGTAAAAGGTCAAAGGTTTCTGAAAGACGGATCAACCCAAAAATTTACTACAACCACGAAATAGTACAGAAGGCGCACTCCACATTTTATTATGCGAATGAAGCTGTACGCGGCGGGCTCGTCTTGTCGGGACAATTCAGTGAGCGTAACGCAGTCGGAAGATATAAGAGTTACGCGATAGAAAGAGAGGCAAATTCTAGGTGAATATAACTGTAGGTAATTAGCGCTGTGCGACCTGAATTGCACGTTAGATTATTTTGCGGAGTGAACCAATTGTATTAATCTGTGCTACAACGCTAGATTCTTTTGGTGCGTGGCTAAAATCGGAACTAACAGCGCCATTTTGTTTTGTCAATACCATTTCTTTGAAAAAAAAAATCCTTACTACGCACTCCTGTCAATGTCATTCAGGCTCCAAAAGACCCGTGTACCTGTTTAGCAAATGCGGTTAAATCTCATGTTTGGCTAACTGAAAAAACAACAGCCAATGAGCCAATTGAATTACTTGACACGAGATTTGAAAATAGTAAGCAGTAACTGATGAAATTCGATAGATTTTCAGAAAACCGTTAAATAACTAACATAACGGGGGTTATGTTAGTTATTTTAAATTGTTTATTTTGTAAATTAATTGAGCCGTTAAAACTATATCGGTTTCATTACAAAACAAGTTTTTTCGTTTGGCATGGTTTAAACCATCGAGCAAGTTATGTTTTTTTTTAACTTTATTCCCACTGCAGTAAAGTTCTTAATATAAAATTGTCAACTTAGACAGGTTCATCCGTCAGTTTAGTCAGGTTAGTCAGTTTTCGTATTAAGAACTTTACCTTAGTAGGAATAAGGTTCAAATTACAATAACTAATTTGTTGGTTTGGTCTGGGACTAAAGTTATAACTCGTTTTGTAATGAGACTGAATGAGAATCAGAAAAGTAATACTTGTTGTTGAGAATATAAAAATGAGGGTAAAAAACAGTTTTTTAAACCTTAGTTTCACTTGATATTATCTGTGTTGAGTTTTCCCAACTATGTTTGACTCGAGTTCCGGATAGATCGGCTTTATTAAAAGAGTTGTTTTCATAGTTAATAGATAATAGAAGTAAAAATATATATATAAGTGTAAAAAAGCCGGGTCCAAGTTATTTTTATAAATTCGGTATTGTTCAGCTCTTTGGAATGTTTCATTACATGATAAGAGGTAAAACACAAAACATTATTAAAATTAATAAAAAAATCAATCAACCTTAAACAAATTCTAAACAATTTATTTAAAAAAAACTGACTCCTATGTAAAATGGAAGCTCACCACCGAAACTACAAATTCAATGTAAATAATATATGTATATTTGATTTTATAGTACACTGTATTTCTTATACTTATTAGTAACAATATAAAAATCTATCATACATAGTCCTTCAACATTTAAAAACAATAAATATACTAAGGGCACATGAAATCACATAATCGCATTTTTTCGGTAAGCCAAAAATAAGGGGATGATTGAATGTGGCTTTTCAGCTCGCGTAGCATGACCACAATAGGTTTTGTCGACGGAAGAATAGACAAAATTACAGATTTATAATCACAATCTGTCATTTGTCTATTCTTCCGTCGACAAAACTCGTTTCTATGGTGGTTATGCTACGCGTGCTGGACATTACTAATGTTAGACAATACCTGAAAGTATCAAGGAGCCCTAGAATAAAAAATTCATGTCCCATTCAATTTCTCTATTATTAACTAATTCTAACATTAAAGTCAGATTTTTCTTAGTTGACCTTTTTACAATTTTAATACAAAAATATGCTTTGCGTGGCCGTTTTAAAGGTGTTACGTACAATAGGTGTTTAAATGCTGTCGAATACACTTTTTTGTACATTTCGTTTCATATAAAAATATTTACATAACGACACAACTAAGAAAAATCAGACTAGGCCTACTCACTAGCGAGGCAACACTGTGTTTCGTCCTAACTATTTGACTTTTAATCGGCTTTCTTGGCTTTTGGCTTCCTTTCTTTGCCCTTCGGTTTGGATGGGTAGATCACGAACAGCGCCAGTTGCGATCCGCAAAGTACTACAGCGACCACATTTTGTACCTGGAAAACAATATATTACAAAAAGTCGTAATTTCTTTTGCCTTTTAATTTTTTGAATTAAATTACAATGTCACCTCGATCATATGGGATCTCGCGCACTATACGGCCACTACCAGCCAGTAGTCACGACCAAGTGCGGGATTCGTATCGGATTCTGTAGTATATATATACGTAGTTTACCTGCACGCTTAGCATAACAACCATAGAAACGGATTTTCTACGGGTTTTGTCGACGGAAGAATAGACAAAATGACAGACTGTGATTGTTTATCTGTCATTTTGTCTATTCTTCCGTCGTTTTCACGATACGCGTGCTGGTCGTGGTCGTGGTCGTCTAGTGCGCGAGATCAATAAGAGTGTTATAATAATATCACCATAAGACGAAAATCGTAAGTTGCCGTTTACAAAGCTTAGGATATGGGCGCAATTATCTCCATTGTCCGGGGGTCAACCAGCCAAAAGGTATATCCTAATGTTCCCAACATTACAAATACCTATACTTGAATACACAAACTAAGATAATTTCCATTATTCACGACTTAATCAATTATCTACTTTAACATTATGTAGTCTAAGTTGAGTTTTAAATGACCGTTTGTAATAAAAAGGTCCTAAATTAATTTCGGTTGCAATGGAATTTGAACT
The DNA here is from genome assembly GCA_947364205.1 of Agrochola lota. Lineage (NCBI taxonomy): Eukaryota > Metazoa > Arthropoda > Insecta > Lepidoptera > Noctuidae > Agrochola > Agrochola lota. The sequence continues at coordinate 19,876,585 of OX376228.1, forward strand.
TGTCATGTATGACATTGAGTTTGTGTTCCCAAAACTAATCTGAGATTCTGAATTCAAATATTAGGATAGCATTAACCTGGGATACCTCAAGTCACGTGTAGGCGCAGATAATATAAAGGCGGATACACACTTGCGCCCGTGCGCGGGATGCGCCTAGAACGGCTTTGAATGCGTCACACTGCGCACATGTGGCGAAGAGCTTACATGTCCATACTATATTTGGACGTGCGTAAGTGTAAATCCGCCGTAATCCTACGAGTGTGGGTTATTCTCAGGTGAGATAAAATGGTCAATCGTAAGACTATCCACTTCGTACAATTATTAACATTACTGCACACGACTAATAGTAGTTATGATAAGCTAATAGGATCGTTTATCGCGTTTTGGTGTAAGATACGCCGAAAGCGTTATCGAATCAATCTGATATAATATGTAAGTATTCAATCTGAATAGGATTTACGTTAAGATGTTACTCAATAATTGAAATAAAAACACGCTATTACCTCATTACCATTATACATGCGAGGTTTTAATGTTATTCAATAAATACATACAACTTTAAAGTATATGGCGCAAAGGAAATTGCTGTATCTACACAAAAATTACAGAAGTATACGTATATCAGAAGATATATTACAGAAGTATATTATAATCATAAAAATGTCAGATTCCGGGGATCAGAAAAAAAAAACGGATGTATTCCATATTCATATCTTTGTTTCCAAATTGATGTTATTGACACATAAAGAAATATCAACTTTATAACAGTTGATTTCAGAAATTAAGCATTAAGCACTATTGTCGGCTAAATAACGACAGTTAATGTTGTGTAATATTATTGAAATACCGTTAATTTTTTAAATGTATTTTCAATAATAAATTGCTTTGTACCTATTTATCGTGAGAGAACGGAGTTTATTATAGTTTTATATCTAAATAACGAAAGGGCGATAAGTTTTTTGTCTAAATGGAGTATATATGTATTTATTTAAATATTGAAGAATTCATCAAGAAATTTGATGTTATAGCCATAGCGTATACAGAACTTTATTTCTGGGTAGGTATTAAAGATATCTTTCCAAAAACAAATACATGTTTGTAAGCTAAATTGCAAGCGCAGGATACATGAAATTGGGGTGCTAGGACAGGAAACCTCCCCGTGTGCCTGGGGGCTGGAGTTCCCTTACGGATGCGTCCGGGGGGAAGGCCAGTCTCCGGGACGGTGCACCCTGGGGTGCGGGCAATGTCTCCCCATTAGGTACTGCGTGCCTAAGGGGTCTCGTTGCCCGTATGCCAATATCCTGTCGGAGGAGTGAACGCTCTAACGTGTGCTCGTTAAGAGCACACGTTGAGCAGCGTTCTGGTGGGAGCGGGCTCGGCGTGCACTAACCCTGCCGTCGGGCAGGCAGGAGGAAGTCTTTTCTCTTGCCACCGTTGGTCTCGTAGCCCCGAAGAGTGTCAAGGTCATGTCTCTGGCATTTGACGGGGGTCGAGGGTCTTGGCTTAACCGCCCGGGCCGCGAGGTAGAAAACCTCTATAAAAAATCACCCCAAACCTCCAAGCGGCGGCGCACCGTGAGGGAGGTTGATAGCTTGACTAATGGGTAGCTTAATTAGTCACTAGTGCGAACCACTATTTTTTGGTTGGTTGGTTGGATATATTTTTTTTACTCGTGGGATCAAAAATGGAAAACTTTCTAAAATTAAACCCTACAGTCGAAGTCGTGCCAATTTTATTGGCGGAGGAACCGCTTGCCGGTGACGGCAACCAGGGTCGAGGAGACTCCTGTCCCTCCGGGGACCAAACTAGGTCCGACCAGGACACGGGACGCGGGCGTTTCTGGGGGAAACGCTCGCGCGAGGAGAAGTCGCGTGACGAGAAGTCGGACCGCGCAGGATCGGCGGGACAATCCTCGGGCGAGGAATGCCTGCCGGTCGCTAAGGTGCCGACGGTAAGGAGAGGCCGAGGTCGCGTGTCGGTGACCTCGAAACCAGGGCGTGGCAATCGGGGTCGCATCAAGCGGCCCGATACCCCTCCAGGAATCGGCGGGGAGAGCGACTCTGAGGTCTCGTCCGGGGCCTCAAGCGAGGAGCCGGAGGGGGTCACCATCCCTCGAAAGGGCACGAAGGCACAGGCTGGTGCCACTGCGAGCCGTGCCGGTGGGGGAGTGGCGACCGACGAGGCCGCCAAGGTTGCCGCTGGGGGCTCCGATTCGGAGCGAACAGCCAGGTTTGCGGAGGTCGTAGCAGCCGCGATCAGGAGTGTGGCCTTGAAGAAGCTGCAGTCCTCAAAGGACAAGGCCATGCCCGCGGCCGCGGCATCCATTATGGCGGCAGCGAGGGCCCTTCAGGTCGGGCCTCCGTCAGACGCACTGTCCGAGATGCGGGCGGAGGTCGGCCGCTTGACGGCCGCTATGGAGCTTCTCCGAAAGGAGAACGAGGAGCTCCGAGCAGACCTGGCTGGACTACGTGGCCCCCACGTTGTATTACAGCGTGGAGCGGTGCAAGGGCAGGGCCTGCCCTTGCCGGCGGAGGACCGGATTTTGGCCCTGGTGCGGAAGGAGCTGGCTGCCTTCAGCAGCCGGTTCTCCGTACTGGAGGGCATTGTCCTGCGCCCTCCGCTAGCGGCGAGCAGGCCGGCCACTTTTGCAGCCACTGTGGCTGCTTCGGCCGCGCCCGCGGCCAAGCTTGCGGCCCAGTCCACGGCCAAGTCTGCGGCCAAGCCAGCGGCCAAGTCCGCGGCCAAGCCAACGCCTCCAGCGAAAGCGGCGCCTCCGGCGAAAGCGGCACCTCCGGCGAAAGCGGCGCCGTCCAAGCCCAAAAAGGGCGGGACGGCTGCGCAGGCAGCTGCGCAGAAGGCCACGGCGGCAGGACGGTCGCCCCCGCCCCCACCTCCTAATTCCTCTCTGGCCGATGCCGAATGGCAAGTAGCCGGGGAGAAAAGGGAGGCGGGTAAGGCTAAAAGGGCGGCCCATAGAAAGGAGAGGCGGCAACAGCGCAAGAAGCGTAGCGCCGCGGCTAGGCTCCGCGCCCCGAAGTCCGCAGCTGTAGTGATCACACTACAGCCGGAAGCGGAAAAGAAGGGCGTGACCTACCGTCAGGTGCTCGCTAAGGCGTGGGCGGCAGTGAACCTGGAGGAGATCGGCGTCGCCGATGGCTTCCGTATGAAGGTCACTGCGACGGGGGCTCGGATGCTGGAGATCCCCGGTGCGGCTAGCGGCCCGACCGCTGACGCCCTGGCCGAAAGGCTTAGGGCGTCCTTCAATGCGGAGGAGGCCCGAGTCTCCAGGCCCACTAAGTGCGCTGACATGCGCATCCTGGGCCTGGACGACTGCGTGACGGCGGAAGACGTTGTGGCCGCCGTGGCTAGGACTGGAGGGTGCTCTGCCGAGCAGGTGAGGGCTGGCACCATCCGTCCTGACACAACGGGCATGCAAACCGTTACGGTGAGCTGCCCCGTGTCGGCGGCCCAAAAAATAGCCGGGGAGGGCCAAAGGCTCCGGGTGGGCTGGGTGTCCGCGCAGGTGAAGCTGCTGGAACCCAGACCACTGAGGTGCTTCCGCTGCCGGGTGGGGCACCACGTGGGAGCACAGTGCACCTCGGAGGTGGATCGCAGCGAGGAGTGATTCCGCTGTGGTCGGCCCGGTCACAAGGCCGGCTCGTGCAATGCCACGCCGCACTGTTATGCATGTGCGGCGGCTGGCAAGCCGGCCGATCACCGGGCTGGGAGCAAGGCTTGTGCTCCACCCGCCAAATCCAGGGGCGGGGGCAAGCCTTCCGCCACCGTCGTCACCGCCGCAGCCGCCACCATTGCCGCTGCCGTTGCCGCCTCTAAAGGCGTTGTTGTCGCCGCTAGCACCGCGGCAGGGCCATCACAGGGGGCCCGGGAGGAGGCTAAAATGGATTGTCATTAATGGCCCCATTACGCCTCCTCCAGGCGAACATCAACCACTGCGCCGCTGCTCAGGATCTGTTGCTCCAGAGCATGGCGCAGTGGTCGATTAACATCGCCGTGGTCGCTGAGCCGTACTTTGTCCCGCCCAGGGATGACTGGGTGGAGGACCTGAGCGGCTCAGTGACCATAATTTCGTCGGCCGCCGCCGGTACCCCGTCCCTCGAGGCCGTCAAGAGGGGACCGGGTTGCGTGGCAGCACGGTTCGGGGAGATTGTCGTGGTAGGAGCGTACTTCTCCCCGAACCGAACTCTCGCCGAGTTCCACAACTCCCTTGGGGAGTTGAGAGTCGTCGTCGTCGGGTACCATCCCCTCCCCATGATCGTCCTCGGGGACTTCAATGCCAAGAACGTGGCTTGGGGTTCCCGGTTAACGGACACACGGGGCAGGATGGTGGAGGACTGGGCTCTGGAGTCGGGCCTGGTCGTCCTAAACCGGGGTTCTGTCCCCACGTGCGTGCGGATGCGGGGCGAGTCAGTAGTGGACATTTCGTTCGCCAGCCCCGCTCTGTCGCCGCGTGTCATTGACTGGCGCGTCATGGAGGGGGTGGAGACCTATTCCGATCACCGGTACATCCGGTTTGACGTCTCCGCCCAGACCTCGGGCACGCCGGTCAGACAGACCCCGAGTGGTCCGCGGTGGGCGCTGAAGCAGCTGGACCGGGAGCTCCTCCTGGAAGCCTCGATCGTGCAGGCCTGGGTGACATCACCGGACAGGCCTGCCAACATAAACGACGAGGCGGAGTGGTTCCGGGAGGCCATGTCCGAAATTTGTGACGTGGCAATGCCCCGGGTCCAGCCCGGACGTGCTCAGCGCCAGGTGTACTGGTGGTCGCATGAGCTGACCGCTTTACGCGCGGCGTGCGTTGCAGCGCGCCACCTGTACGCCAGGCACCGCAGGCTCCGTATCCGCCCTCCGGATACGGAAGCCATTGAGGCGGAGCTGTACGACGGGTACAGAGCGGCGAAGACCGCCCTCCGAGCGGAGATCGAGCGGGCCAGAGGAGTGGCCCGCGAGGAGTCGCTGGAGACTCTGAACAGAGATCCGTGGGGACGCCCATACAAATGGGTGAGAGATCAACTCCGCCCATGGGCTCCCCCGCTGACGCAGAGTCTCCGGCCCCAGCTCGTGGAGGACGTGGTGAGCGCTCTGTTCCCTTCGCGAGGGGAACATACTCCCCCGCCCATGGCTCCGCCTCCTGCGGTGCCCGATGCGGACCACACCATTGACGACGACGACGAATCTCCGAAGGTGACCGAGGTAGATTTGAGAGTGGCGGTACGTAGGCTGAGTGCCAAAAATACCGCCCCAGGACCCGACGGCTTACCTGGAAAAGCCTGGGTTCTGGCCTTAGAGGCTCTCGGGCCTCGACTTCGGGGGCTCCTAAGCGCATGCTTGGAGAGGGGCCAGTTCCCACTTCGTTGGAAGACGGGGAAACTGGTCCTCATCAAGAAGCCGGGGCGCCCGGCGGACTCTCCGTCCGCTTACCGGCCCATCGTGCTGCTCGATGAGGTGGGCAAGCTCTTTGAAAGAGTAATTGCAGACCGCCTTGTCGGGCAGCTGGTGCGAGTGGGGCCGGATTTGGCGGAGAGCCAGTATGGTTTCCGCAAGGGGCGCTCTACGGTGGATGCCATCATGCGCGTTCGAGCCCTCACGACGGGGGATGCTGTTGCCCGGGGTGGGGTAGTCTTGGCGGTGTCTCTTGACATCGCCAATGCCTTCAATACCCTGCCCTGGAGTTGCATTAGGGAGGCACTCCGGTATCACCGGATGCCGACCTACCTCTGTCGAGTGGTCGAGGCCTATTTGACGGACAGGGCCGTCATCTACCCCGGTCACCACGGTGAGTGGAACCGGCGAGAGATGTCGTGCGGTGTCCCACAGGGATCGGTCCTGGGGCCGCATCTGTGGGACATCGGCTACGACTGGGTGCTGCGCGCCGACCTCCCTAGCGGCGTCAGCGTGGTTTGCTACGCTGACGACACGCTGGTCCTGGTGCAGGGGAGGTCGCATGAGGCGGCGGCCGAATTAGCGACACGTTGGGTTGCGACAATCGTCGAAAGGATCCGGCAACTGGGACTCGAGGTGGCCTTGCACAAGTCCGAGGCCATGTGTTTCTATGGTCCTCGGAACGCGCCACTGTCGGGTTCCCAGATTACGGCGGGAGGGGTTCACATCGGTGTCGAGTCGACGATGAAGTACCTGGGACTCGTCCTCGACAGCCGGTGGAACTTCGTGGAGCACTTCCGACGTTTGGCTCCCAAACTGGATAGGGCTGGGGCTGCTTTGAAGCGGCTCCTGCCCAACCTGGGGGGTCCAAACGCCTCCTGCCGGAGGCTTTACGCGGGGGTCGTACGGTCCATGGCCCTTTACGGGGCACCGGTGTGGGCGCGTTCATTGAGGCTGCGACCGGCCCGGCGGTTGAACGCGTCCCAAAGGGTCATGGCCATCAGGCTGGTCCGGGGATACCGCACGGTCTCCCGTGAGGCGGCGAGCCTCCTTGCCGGACTACCGCCATGGGATCTGGAGGCGAAAGTCCTCGCGCACATGTGGGAGTTGCGCGAGGAGGCGAAACGCCGGGGTGTAACTCCGCTGCCGCGAGAAATCACGGCACAGCGGACAGAGCTCCGGCGGGATCTCATGGCGGCATGGAGTGTGCGATTGTCGCAACCCAGCGCTGGGCACGCCACAATTGCGGCGATAAGTCCCCTCTTTGAGGAGTGGCTTGAGAGGCGCCATGGCGTCCTCACCTTCCGCCTGACGCAGGTCCTCACCGGACACGGTTGTTTCGGGAGGTTCTTGTTCCGCGTAAGGCGGGAGGAAACGCCCGGGTGTCACCACTGTGTGGATCGCCCGGAGGACACGGTGGAGCATACGGTGGAGGTCTGCCCAGCTTGGGCGGAGCACCGCCGTGTCCTCACGGAGGCGATCGGCGGCGGCGATCTCTCGCGTCCGGCCCTGGTTCAGGCCATGGTTCGGAGCGAGAGTGCATGGGAGGCCGTCACCTCCTTCTGCGAAGCAGTTATGCTCGCGAAGGAGGAGGCGGAGCGCGCGAGGGAGATGCAAGCTGCACGCCCTCGCGGCCCTAGTCGCCGCAGGAGACGCCCCGGGCGTCGGGAGTCCAGAGCCGACTTCCGGCCACCGTAGGCGCGGGCTTGCGGACGGTGAGCAATGGGCAGCTCGCCGTCCGATAAGGACCAGGCCCGTGTCGACGGCGTGTTGTGTTCCACGCGCGCCTCAAAGAGATGTCAGCACCAACCGACGGGGTCGAAAGACCAATGCCTGCTGGGGTTGCGGGTTTGTCCGAAAGGGATAACGCGGCCCCGGCACACAGGCAACGGAAGGAACACGGGTGGGTTTTAGTCAGTAAAAGTCTGACACACCCTCTCGCTCTGCCCAGAGCGGGAGAAGTCATTTGATGATTTCCCACCCTCAAAAAAAAAAAAAAAAAAAGGATACATGAAATTAGTCGTGCAACTCGAGATTCTGTTGAGAAGCTAAACCCCGATGATGCAGAGTCGAATAATGTAACGATTGACAAGAGGTACTTACAACAAGGAACTTATTCCTGAGTATAATGCCGTACAGCAGCCACGCGAAGGTCACCACGGACCCTGACAGGATGATGGGGAACGGCATGCCCTCGGTGCTCTTGTTCCTGATTATTTCTTTCTGTAACACATAATTATTACAGCTTCAATAATATCACTTTCTCTTTTTAATTTATTTCTGAAATTTATATGGTGTGCATAATTAAGAATATTCTATCTATCTATCTATCTATCTTTGCAGAGATCAAAAACTGGGATCGAGCTTCGCCGAGAGCGTGAGTGAAAATAAGCATTTTAAGTCATACATTTTTCCCAAGGATTTGGCAAGCCACAGGACGCCATGTCCAGTGCAGTGTTAAACGGCCTTTTTTAAACTATAAGGGTTCCGTAGTAAAAAAGGAACCCTTATAGTTTCGCCATGTCCGTCTGTCTGTCTGTCCGTCTGTCTGTCCGCGGCTTAGCTCAGAGACGGTTAGTACTAGAAAGCTGTAATTTGGCATATGCATACATATTCATCATTCCGAAAAAGTGGTAAAATAAAATCAAGAAAAAAAAAAATTACGGTACCTCCCCTACACGTAAAGTGGGGATGTTTTTTTTTCCTCATCTTCCCCATGTTGTGGGGTATCGTTAGAAAGGTCTTTCAAAAATATTGTGAGTTTGCGAAAATCAGTTTTGGATTCAGGGATCCGTTTGCGAAATATTAACCTTTTAACTGATTTTTTTTGTTAGAGTCAAGTGTGTCCCCCCCCCCCCTTCTACCTAAATGGTTGTACTTGGACTTGTGAAAAAATTCACAGCAGTAGTATATATAACGAAATTAAAAGGAAAACTATGAGAGCTAAGTAGGCTGTACAGGTTAACGAGAAATAATCAACCAACTTAAATTTGCAGTTTGAAAAACGTGATCTTCCATACATTCCGTATGGGAGAACACGTTTTTCAACTACAATGTTAAGTTTGTTCTTGGGATCAATTCATCCCAACTACGGAACCCTTCATTGTGCGTAGTCCGACACGCACTTGGACGATTTTTGTTTGTTTATTCTGTCGCCCAAGCGGAGTTCGCTTAAAACGTTCAGTGCCGGGAGCCCTCCTGGAGGGTTCATCTAGTCGTATATGCGATGTCGGGAGTCCTCGCGTAGGGCTCATTTTAAATGTAGTTTTTTTGCGAATACAGCATTATAAACCGTGGAAATAAAATCTGGTGTATATTTTAACAAGATTTATTAATAGATGCGTTGGTTTTAAAATCCAATCACAAATTTTAAAAGGTTGGAAACTACGTATAGCGACAAGACCCCCTGAAAACACAATTTTACTTCGTTTTACAGTGTTTTATAACACAGTTTTATGCCTAATGCCGTTGACCACCCGGAGGGTTCACTTCCATATGTATGGCGGGATGGCATATGAATTATATGGAAAGTCGGTGGAGTCGAAAGTGTTAAGCTGATATCAGACGCTTCACTTGAGAGAATGTTCATTTGTTCAGTTGTTTTATTCCATGTTCACACGGCACCGCCTAATCACACAAAATCATTTCATTTTTCGATCTTTCGATAGGCGTGTGAAAGATGCCAAATGCCGAAATCTAACATCGTTGTATCGGTTCACTAAAATTATTTAATTTTTCACTTTTAATTCATTTTGTGTTCAGACTTCCAGTGAAAGATGCCGAAAAGAATATTCGTTTAGGGCAGATCGCTATATACATTTTCTACAATACAATAGTATATTGATTTAATATGTATTTTAGTACTTACATCAGATATCACCGCAAATGAGACGCCATTTAATTTATGAGGTCACATTAAGTACGTCGATATCGAGGTCGTTGGCTACAATATTTGCCAAACATTTGAGCCTGTATCAATTTTATGGTCATTAAACACCATCTAATCGAATGACCGGAATTAACTCCACTACAATAGGTGTAGATAACAATGGCAAGGTTGATTTCATCGCGATTTCATGACCACATCCCGCGCGGGTAAGCTGTTTGCAAACTGCACACTGACGCAGCAAGCGTCACAAACCCCTCACGAAACACGATATTTTGGCGGAGAAATCAAATGTTATCAAGTTGAATAGAAACTAAAATAATTCTTCATATATTCGAATCACAACTGCCATTCATTGACATTTGAATAAAATGGCTATAACACAACAAATCGGCGTAGTGTGTCAATTTGATAAACAATAAATTTCCCTGAAAAAGAAAGTGAGTTTTAGATTCCGTCCTGTGAATAAGTAATAGCAGCACGCTTAAAACATGACCACAATAGAAACGGGTTTTGTTGACGGAAGAATACACAAAATGACAGATAAACAATCACAATCTGTCATTTTGTCACATTCCTCCGTCGACAAAACCCGTTTTTACGGCTGTCATGCCACGCGTGCTGAAGCGCGATAGGATTCTACCTGGAGATGAGCCCATCCTAAGACCTACACTCTAATTGCTTAACATACGATCAATCACAATCTTTTAATTTTGACAGTTCAACAAAATTCATTGCGTTATTTACGTTGCTCAGCAGACAATTTTTTCGAACATATGAAACAATGGATTAGTAATATCCTTCAAAAATGATTCACATTATGATTGTTCGTGTGTTACGCTTAGGTGCTAAACGAGTACATGCTGTTATCCCCGAACAGTCGCATTCTAATCTGTCTCAATCTGTCAAAAAAATTCAAATTAATTCAAATTTATATATTTTTGACAGAGACTGTCACTGACAAAAGATTGCAACTGGATTTTGAACGTTTTTAGATACGGGTATTGGCTTTCTGATGACATGCAAGCACTCGTCAATATTACAGCTGGATATAGACCTCTCCTCGAGGGTAGAGTCAAATCAGTGACATTATTGGAGAAACGTACACCACCGTTGCGGGCTGCAAATAGGGTTACCATCCGGTATTCGGATCCGGATATGTCAATTATTCAGAGTTTTCAAAGTAAATATTTCGAAATGGTAACCCTAGCTGCAAATGGCAACGAATCTGGGACGATAAGGAAATAAATTATGCAGCGCTACTATATTATTATCATACGGTGTGTTTGAAGAATCAACTAAAAGATACTGAATTGTTTTACATATAAACTCAAGTTCATAAGTGTTTGTAATTACATTTTGAGATAACATAGTAATATTATATCTACAAGAATTAGTGCGTGTTGTTTTAATGATCGTTGCGTAATATTGTGAAGCTATAAGACTTACTTAATTAGAACATTAATAGTATTTAATAGGTACCTACATTAGGGGCAAGATTCACAGACTTCACTATGCTAAATCAAGAAATCGATTCATATAAGTTTGAACTTTATTTTATGTTCATATTCGTATAGGTGAATGTGAGCAAGCATTTCATACGAATTAGAACATTTTTATTTAAAAAATAAAGTTCATATTCGTAAGAGATGTTTACTTTACTAAGCAAAGAGCTACAGATCAATATGACGAAAGTAATCAATATCGGTTAGTCATTGTCCGCGATCACAGGCTGATTATAATAATATATAATATATCAGTTATGCTATTGTTGCAAGTCATAATGAATATCGGAATGTTAATAATCTTCATTCAAGGTTTACAACGGTATGTTAGGAGGATAACGAGGCGCTCTATTTATACTTCTTAAGGTTTCCTCAGTCTATTCAAGTCATTGTTTCCAATTGAAACGAATATCAACTTTAAGAAAGTATAAAATAAGCTGATTTCAGAATGATCGTACTCTTGAAAAGTCAACCGCAAACTGAACGTTATGTGAGAGTTTTATGGATGTTTTTTTCAAAAAACACATATGTTTACATGTTTGGAACCTAAGTAGCGAACACAGTATACCTATCTATGCACGGTGCATAATGTGTATCTACTACTTAGGCTAGGTGTTAGTGCAAGCACTATTTGTCATTGTCGTATATATTATTTCGAAATAACAAGCATAGGTGTACCGTAGCTGCATCTAATAGTTTCTCGTAATGAACTTTGACTACGGAAAGAAACGTCCTATGAAAACTTAAAGTTAAAAGCTAAGCCAAAGCTAACAGAAAAAAGACTTTAGAGCGTTTATCCTGAAAGTTGGCAACGTCGCAAATAGCTGTCAACTACGTAAGTACCTGTTTTGATTAATTTGGCAATATTACAGTATGGAAATATGAAATGTGGCTAACTAGTGAACTGAAATATTTACTATGAAATGCAATAATTGATATCGTAAAACCGACAATTTAGTTTTAGATGTAAAAAAAGTACTTGGAAACTTTCCAAATGCCTTTTTTACACCAAAAACGGTTACAACATCAAATTCAATGTTATATTTGCAATTCATTATTAATATTCTAGTTCGCTAGTTAGCCACATTTCTTATTTCCACACAGTAATATTGCCAAATCAATCAAAACACCGAAATATTTGACATCTATTTGCGACGTTGCCCACTTTCAGAATAAACGCTCTTAAGAAAACGATAGACTTACCAATCCAAATAGTGGCGAGGCGATCAAATAGAACATGAACGCAGTAATGATACTCCCAAATCTATTCTCCACTAACTTCGGGTCTTCCATCTGGGCATAACCAATCAGTGCAGCAGAGAAGGCTCCAGAAAGACCTATCTGAGCCCAGACCTTCATCTTCTCATGAGTATAGTGGAAGTAGATCATGCTGTAGACTATATTGATGGCCAAACCGATCAGGTTGACCTGGATCATCTTGTCGTCGCGAAGGATGTAGCCAAATTTCAAGTTGAGGATGCTCCTGTAAAAAAAATGTTTGAGCTCAGTAAAGCTACGGTTTCTAGAAGAGCGGTGGCCGTCATATTATAACGGCTGTCATGAAAATATGTAATTTTCACCTGAATACAGAAAACTTAAAGCAGTAGCCACGAAAAAATCTTCGGAAATTTTCTGAATTTTCACCGTCAAGTCAATGTTATATTTTTGTGACCGTGAAAATTCCGATTTTTTTACGCAAAGAAGTAATCTTATGGAAAACAAAAAACATCTGTGGGTTCACTGTTCTTATTAATTGGGTGACTTCATAATTACGCCAAAGTTATCAAAATACGGCAGTGCTTTTTGCACGTTTTTAGTGATATTCCAATTTTATTTTTTGCAATCATCTTCAAGGTTTATCCTCTATCCGATATTTTTAACTGAGTGGTGAAACTGTTCAGCTAGCCAGGCGGTTTTTTTTCGTGGCTACTACTTTAATTTTTCTATATAAACTTATCCAAAACCCATAACACGATTTCCTAAAGCCGCCCTTACCCTTATGGTGTCAAAAACGCTCTGTATTTATTTCGACAGCCGTTATTGTATGAGCGTTCAACGCTTTTTTCGGATTCCAAAGCTTAGGAGGCTATGTTTTAAAGAAACTGTTGTGTCCAGATGACGTGTAGATCTTAATTAGTTATTCCAAAAAATGTTAATGTTGTATTTATTTAATGGGAAGTTCTATGACATTAATCTTTTAGTAAGAAATGTTTTTTAAGAGTGACTGCAGCTCATTTTGGACTCAGATTTTGGTCTTAGGACTGGTATTGAGTGATAACGACCATATTCATATTTCATTAAACCACAACAATTTTGTAAGATTTATTACTTGTTATTTACCCAATCATTATTTTCAAATTGCAGGATATGGGGCAACTTGAGCAAGCATGGTGATCAATGGTCATGCCACGTCGGACAATATTAGGCTAGTATTATTATTTATTGTTTATAGGGCCGCCAGCATTGTTCCATTGCGAAGTATGAGTCTATTCGTCCTATAGGTCCATCTCTCTGAATCTTTCGCCAATAAGCTAAAACATTATACTCACATAACAATACCACCGAGGAAGGGCATGATGCCAATCCCCCTGGTGCCTCCTTGCTTGTAGATATCCCAGCAGATGAAGGAGCCAGAGAACATCTGGCCCACGGTCACAACCGCGGCCGTGGTCCCTACGATCTCCTTGTAGGGCTGCAGAACGTCGGCTAGTAGGTCCAACATGATGAGTTCTGAAGGGAAAAGAGAGGAGTTTATTAAGGATGGTGCGCTAAGGTATAGTTTGACCGCGACCGCTGTTTGCCTCGCCGCGCCTTATGGAATGCGCGGCGAGGCGGGGGGCAGCATTGACGAATAAGCGGCAGCCGGGACGCCGCGCGCCATAAGCATTGACGAATGATTCGGTCAAACTATAGCCCGCGAAATTCATTTTTTGTTACGTTTTTAAGTAATCATAAGAATCACCAATACAACTCTCCAAGTTAGAATTGGCCTCAAATGTTATGATTTTATGAAATAGTTTAGTACAGATATGGTAATTAAAGCAAGAGAACAACGTTTAAGATAAAGGAAATGTTTTTTTTTTTTTTATTGTCAAATGTGTAATTGAAATAAGGTTAGTGCATGCATGCATGATGTTGGCCGAATTTTACGATTTTTACTTATTAAATTACAATAGTGTATATCTTGTTGTAGTCTACTATATTCCCTAGATCATTCGGACAAGGTCGAATGTATACAGACCGTATACATTCGACCTTCGAACTATACTTTATTGTCAAATAAACGACAACGCGCTGCGCTGAGTCTGTCCACTTCAATTACTTAACTTATTGCAGTCAACACTGCTGGAAACATTGTATTATGACTAGCTGTTGCTCGCGGTTTCGTCTGCCAGTCTGCGTGTATTTTGTATTTCTTTTTAGGGTTCCGTAGCCAAATGGCAAAAAACGGAACCCTTATGGATTCGTCATGTCTGTCTGTCTGTCCGTCCGTATGTCACAGCCAGTTTTTTCCGAAACTATAAGAACTATACTGTTGAAACTTGGTAAGTAGATGTCTTCTGTGAACTGCATTAAGATTTTCACACAAAAATAGAAAAAAAAACAATACATTTTGGGGGTTCCCCATACTTAGAAATGAAACTCAATTTTTTTTTTTTGGTCAATCCCATACCTGTTTGCATACGGGTCTTCAAAAATGATATTGAGGTTTCTAATATCATTTTTTTCTAAACTGAATGGTTTGCGCGAGAGACACTTTCAAAGTGGTAAAATGTGTGTGTGTCCCCCTGTAACTTCTAAAATAAGAGAATGATAAAACTAAACAAAATATGTGATGTACTACTATTACCATGTAAACTTCCACCGAAAATTAGTTTGAACGAGATCTAATAAGTAGTTTTTTTTTTTAAGCAATTTACCTTTCATTCGATCAACACAAGAACTTTTTAATATGTTACTTGCGTTTATTCCCGTTGTCCCCGTACACCGTGTCCCCGTCCTACGGGGACAGCGGTACTTCAATTAAATATGTAAAAATATTTCCCGTTGTCCCCGTGGTTTGATTTTACATTCAAAAATATGTTTCTGGCACTCGCCGGCCGCTGCCGCGGCACCGCTCGCTACGCTGGCTCGGCTCGTGCGTTGTGTGGTTACAGTTCTAACCTAACCTAACCTAAATGTTTCGATTGTCCCCGTTAGCCGAATGTACGTTATGGGGACAACGGGAAATAAATTTAATCACGTCCCACTGTCCCCGTGACGGGGATATGGCATACGGGGACTACGGGAATAAACTGTTACTTGCTGCTACGGAAACCTTCATGGGCGAGTCCGACTCGCACTTGGCCGCTTTTTTTAAATATACAAATACCTACTCAGTGTGGAAAGTAGCCCCAGGCTCAGGCCTGGGAACACCTATCTGCCAATTTTGGTAACGAACGCTTCAGTGGTAACAGACAGACAAATTAAAAATTCAGTCACGCGTGTTAGGATAAATTGAACAGATTACATGTGACTCCGGATTTTTTATTTGTCTGTCTGTGATGTCTTGTTTATACCTTTTTAGTTGACTTTTTTGTCGTAGTTGGTTTTTTGTTTTTATAACTTTTATTTTTATTTAAATTATTTTGAGGTATTAATATACGTATGATTGAAATGTGCTAAGCCCTTTCATTTGATGCCCAACCTGCCCATCCTGTTTGTGTGTTGTTCATGTACAATGTTTTTCAGTTCATGACTTTATGTCCTCTAGAGGGTGCCATATTCATATAGCCTATAACCAGCGGACGATCAAGACGCTTCCAACGATATCTAATTTATCAAATTATGATAAGTAGGTAGTTTAGAAGTTTTGAGGGAACAGATGAACATACATAATCTGCGTTCGCAATTTATTTGCCAAACATGTAAACAAACCGGAATTTTCCACTTAGACAAACATCAACTTTATGCAAGTATAAATAAAGTTGTTTTAGACCGACTTGTACCGTTGAAAAATTCATAAAAAAAATATGAAGTTGTAGCGCAAACTGAACCTTATAAGTAGGCATAACAGTTGTTTTTCCTAAAACTCGTATTTGTTTACATGTTTGGCAAATGAATTGCGAACGCAGATTACATACTGCAGCAAAAAGGAAAGGAGCTCGTTTTTGCTTCGCCGTAGTCGGGTAAAAAACTAAGCAGATGATGACTTTTGACAGACCCTCTTAGAATTACCTCGTTCTTGAAGAACCACGTATTTGTAAAGGCTGGTGCAGACTGGCGCGACACGTCGCGCGACCCAGTCTGCATCAGCCTTTAGCCGTTTCAATAAACATACGTGTTAATTTTGGCTGAATGTATGACAAGTCATTGAGCTCATTACAATAAATGCTTACGTCACTCTGTCTTCATGTTTCGTCAGCTATTCAATCAAGATTACCTGACATGATTTCCAGTTTGAATGCAGCCCGTCTGTCTAGAGCCTTACTATTACACATTTATTTGTAGTATTGCATTATATTGTTTCGTATAGGTATTTTAGATGTTATCGCAATAGATATAAGTAGCAGATTAGATTGTCAGCAGATTTAGATCTGATTTCGACCTGATTCGTTGGTCTTTATGGCGGCTACAATAAATCTGTCGGTTTGAGAGAAAATAGGCGTAAAGATCTTACATTAAACTTATGTAGATTATATAATACGCGTGAAACCTAACTCTCAACAGGTTTTCTAAGACAAAAACTTTCAAAACTAGACGTTTCCAAGATTAATAGGATCATCAAGGCCTGTATGGCATTGATTTTGCTTGAATTATTTACTTTTCTTACTATTGTTAAGTATGATGATTATTGGAAGTTTTACTCAATCACGCAGAAACGGCTGATTGCTTCTGTATGAAATTCGGCACATAGGAGATATCCTGGACTAACAATAAGACCACGTCCTGGACTAACACAGAATACTTTTCATCCAGGGACCTATATCAATCAATCTGCTTAGCCCTTTCCCAACTATATTGGGGTCGTCTTCTAGTCTAACCGGATGCAGCTGGATACCACCAGTACCTATTTTACATGTAGCGACTGCCTAGCTGACCTCCACAACCCAGTAACTGGGTAATACGATACCCCTTGGTAAGACTGGTTGTCAGACTTTCGCCCTCCTGGCGACCCGTAACGACTGTCAAAGATCCACAAATGACAGCCGGGACCAACAGCTTAACGTGCTATCCAAGTCACCGGAGGAGTCTCGGTATGTAAAGATGGTAACCCATCCACAGACCCACCCCGGCAAGCGTAGCTTAGCCTGATGGATCGACCCGTGCGGCAGTTTTTACTTAGCCACGAGCTCCTCCGGGGACCTATATGAAGAAGGTAAAAGATCCTCTAGCTACGATGTGAGTGAACTCAAACTCAAAGCATTTATTTCAAATAAACCAATTACAGGTACTTTTGAATTGTCAAGGGGTCGGTCAGTCAGAAATATGAAGCTAGTTGCCCATTCCAACGCGTAGTAGGTTCCTATGGAGAAGAACGGGCAAGAAACTCCACGGACACTCTTTTCAATCAGAATATTTTCACAACAGCTACTGACAGCTAGTGTTATAAATCTATATTCAAATCGATTAAAGTCAGTAACTGCACCAACGGAAAACAGCCTCAACCGGCCCCAACCGCGTCCATGACCCTACTGTCTTCTAGCCCGCAAGTTGGCTCAATAAAGAACAATCACAGCTCACTAGTTACTATCTATATTGTAACAAATTGCTTCTCAATTGCTCGAGCGTCATGCGCACACCCACCGGTAGCTGTGACGTCAGCCACTATCATAGCCAATTGTTTCATTACGGAGTCCGTTAAGTGAAGGCAATTCAAAGGCGTCCTAAACAACTGTTGAGACAATATTATGAGGACTTCTTTTCTTTAATGCAGCTGTGATTTTAGAATGGAAGGGAATTTAAGTTATTTCGGTCTCCTACCGAGTAAAACCTACCTAACCTTATGGTTCCTCCTACTAACTACCATGAGTCTGGATTTTCCCAAAAGTTTTCGAGATCCGTCACTTCTATCTAAGTACCTGGTCGACCGAGCTCCGCTCGGGTGAAAATAGATAAACATATCGTCCAGGTATACCAACCTTGAATCACATTCCCGAGGCTGTGAAAATAGAGAAAAACGATTTTTTCCAGATATGAGACCTAGCTAGATCGATTTTTCACCCTATATTGCAACTTTCATCAAAAATCGTTAGAGCCGTTTTCGAGAACGTTACTTCAAATATGTAAATAGGATTTAATAGTTAACTATTCGGCTGGTTCTTGTTTTTTTTTTGTTATTGTTTAGATTCCTGACATTCTAGAAACGAGGTTCTGACCACGCGAAAACATAAATAGGCAGTGTTCTTAAAAAAAAACTGGTAATTTAGTGGACAAAGGTCGCGCATGACGTTGCGGACGTGTTCCAAGGTTGCCTGCTAGTTTCATGTTCTCAACAAATAATTAACATTATGTAAATTATTTAGGTATTTGTGTTTTTTTTTAGATTCCATTAAAACAACCATACAGTACTAAGTTAGCATGGATGAAACGCGGCTATCAACGACGATCGATCGATGTATAAATGAGTCCTCACGCCCCAATACTAGTGCCCCTGTGGCGATAGCAGGATACTTGTGCATATCCACTTACGCGAAAGGCCATTTTTGCAAAAACACTCGCGTGAAAGACTGCGAAAGACATCCAGATTTATCTCGAAAGTTCTCTAGCTTTATTGCTCTTTAGTGGACGAGATAAACTTATTATGCTATGTTGGTATGTATAATGTTTCCAAGAAATAGGTAAGTACCTATTTATTGTAATGTGTGTGGTTCTTGGCAATAACTATATAGACAATACAAAGTAGTTTAAACAACACTAATGCATGAAGCAAATCAATTTTAATAGCTCTCGATTCCTTGGATTTGTTGTGATAATGAACAAAAGAACATTAGAAGCTTCCGCAGACAGACGCGACGGTTTGACCGATTCTTGTAGAACAATTTCCATAAAGTTTTAATAGAAATTGTTTTGCAAGCTAGTAGCGTCGCGCTGTCGCGGGGAGCCTTTACTCTTTAATAGATTTTTGTTGTTATGCAGTATGTTTCCCAATACTGTAAACGGTTAAATTAGGTGTGGATTAGTGTCTGTATTCTGGATGAATACATAACAACATAGGAGCGCAAGAGTGGCGTCGATTCACTAATCTACCGTTTTTTAAGGAATTTTCAATACAAAGCTGAAATTTTGGAAATGTGCCCGTTATTTCCCGGTAATTGGAAATAAGCTCGCCAATTATACGTAGGCCTACATGTCGTCATCTGCGGAATGTGGGTGTAAGTACAGCAGTACATTCTCTACTTAGTCATTTATTGAACATAGGCAGAGTACCAGTATTTCTTTAAATATAGGCCCTAAGGCCGCATTCATTCCAAACGTATTGTCAGCCTCCCACTATGAGCTTGCGTTACGCAATTTACTGCTTTTCCATACATATTCAACTTTTTGTTCTCATCAAACCAACGCGTTTTATCAAGTTAATACCCTACTAGTCTGTGATTGGTGTGAACGCGGCCTAAGACTCAGCTTAGCGTAATACGACTTTTTGTTTTTGTTCGTTACTTACATTTTTTTTTTTACTTATACTATTGTAGGCAGGTAACTGAGCATTTGCTGTCAAGGTAGAAAAGGACAAAATAATACAATATTTTATTGTGAACAATAAAAAAACAGCAGCATGCTGCAGAAGCAAGGCACACCTAGGCCATCTTCTATCTAAGTATATAAATATTAATGTAATGTTGTTTATTGGGAAAGGCATCACATGAGATTCTTGAGAACCAGCTGGACTAATGGCAATTTCATGATTTAAATTATTCGATACAGTCCGAATAAGGTTATGTGTAAGATCCTTTAACTTGTTTGTTCATATGGTTTGTTAATAATAAAAGTAGCCTGTAATAATTGGTAAATAAAAATTGGAAAACGTTCCCGGAAAATTTGAAAAATCTCCCATAGTCCTTTTTCCTATGGGATTTCTGTATGAACTGTTGTTTGGACAGGACAATGTCTGTCGCTTCTGTCGGGAAAGCTAGATAACAATAAAGAAAGTTATAAGTACTTACTATTATTTTGATTGTTTCATTTGAAGACAGTAACCTCTAACTAGGTCAATGTGACTGAGTAAAAGTAGAACAAGTACTTACTTAACTTTTGATCAAGGTTCAAGCCTAGTAAGTTACTAGTGACAATGATTTGTTGATCTTTGACTTTTAATTTATTACATAATGATCTGAGTAGAAATTTATTGATGCTCTATGATTCCTAACCCCCTTTTTAAAGAATTCACAACTAACCACCGTAAGGGCGATTCTTGCTTGCAACGCTCGGCGGCTATAGAACTGGGCCGGTAACAGATGTGGTCATCGTGTTCACGGCAGGCGCGGTCCGAGGGGGGGGGGGGGTCCTGGGGGTCATGACCCCCCCAAAATCATTCAAGCTGTCGACAACTTGAATGATTTACGTGTCTTACTAACTAAAAACTGTAGGTACTTGAGCCACAATGACCGCAATGGGCATTCTATACAAAAATAATATGAAAAAAAACCTGTTAAGCAAACTCGGGAATTTGGGCAGCAATACACTCGGATTAGGGCCAGCTTTCAAAACCTAAACTGCTGTAAAACGAGTTGTAGCTTTTCTTTTGTTTTTTTCGGCTAGCGACTCCCGACGCCCGGGGCGTCTCCTGCTGAGACTAGGGGCGCGAGGGCGTGAATCTAGCCTCTCCCTCGCGCGTTCCGCCTCCTCTTTCGCGAGCATTACTGCTTCGCAGAAGGAAGTGACGGCCTCTCATGCACTCTCGCTCCAAACCATGACCTGAAACAAGGCCGGACGCAAGAGATCGTCGCCGCCGATCGCCTCCGTAAGGACACGGCGGTGCTCCGCCCAAGCCGGGCAGACCTCCACCGTATGCTCCACCGTGTCCTCCGGGCGATCCACACAGTGGTGACACCCGGGCGTTTCCTCCCGCTTTATCCTGAACAGGAACCCCCCGAAACAATCATGTCCAGTGAAGACCTGTGTCAGGCGGAAGGTGAGGACGCCGTGGCGCCTGTTTAGCCACTCCTCAAAGCGGGGACTTATCGCCACAATTGTGGCGTGCCCAGCGCTGGGTTGCGACAATCGCACTCTCCATGCCGCCATGAGATCCCGCCGGAGCTCAGTCCGCTGTGCCGTGATTTCTCGCGGCAGCGGAGTTACGCCCCGGCGTTTCGCCTCCTCGCGCAACTCCCATTTGTGTGCGAGGACTTTTGCCTCCAGATCCCATGGCGGTAGTTCGGCAAGGAGGCTCGCCGCCTCACGGGACACCGTGCGGTATCCTCGGACTAGCCTAATGGCCATGACCCTTTGGGACGCGTTCAATCGGCGGGCTGGTCACAGCCTTAAAGAACGGGCCCACACCGGTGCCCCGTAAAGGGCCATGGACCGCATGACCCCCGCGTAGAGGCTCCGGCAGGAGGCGTTTGGACCCCCTAGATTGGGCAGAAGGCGCTTCAAATCAGCCCCAGCCCTCTCTAGTTTGGGAGCCAAACGTCGGAAGTGCTCCACGAAGTTCCACCGGCTGCCGAGGACGAGTCCCAGGTACTTCATCGTCGACTCGACACCGATGTGCTCCTGCCGTTATCTGGGAACTCGACAGTGGCGCGTTCCGAGGACCATAAAAACACATGGCCTCGGACTTGTGCAGGGCCACCTCGAGTCCCAGTTGCCGGATCCTATCGACGATTATCGCAACCCAACGTGTCGCCAGTTCGGCCACCACCTCATGCGACCTCCCCTGCGCCAGGACCAGCGTGTCGTCAGCGTAGCAGACTACGTACCCAGCCGTAGCCGATGTCCCACAGATGCGGCCCAGGACCGATCCCTGTGGGACACCGCACGACATCTCTCGCCGGTTCCACTCTCCGTGGTGGCCGTGGTAGATGACGGCTCTGTCCGTCAAATAGGGCTCGACCACTCGACTCACTTTTTTTTTTTTTAATTCCTTAGTTTCCGAGAGTGCAAAATTTTTGAGCCCGCTGCGCTCGCTCTTGTATTCTAAATTTGTATAGTTGCTTGACCTTTGCTGCCTAAGTCGACAATGTAACTCTTATTTCTGTTTGAAAATGTAAATCAAATCCTAAGAAAACAGCCGTTCGATTCTGTAAAAATATCACCGTGAAACTTAGGTGAAGTGAGCTGTCAATAGTGTTAATCCCTAGCATCCTGCCGGTCAATCGACCGGCAGGATGCTAGGGACTGCTGTGGCAGTGACAGCTCACTTCACGCTCACTTCACCTAAGCTTCACGTTAATATTTTTACTGAATCGACCGACAGAACCTATTAAAGGTGGGGTGATAAAATTTTATAACTCGCTTGTCTTTATTCTTGAGCTTTTCTTCAAAAGTCGAACAAGGAAGTAATTTTAGTGCTTTTAGAATGATCAAAAGAAAATCGAACGTATCCGAGGGCGTGCAAAATTTTTGAGTTTGCTTCGCTTGGTCTTATACTCTACATTTTCATATTTGCTTGGCCTTTCCTGCATAAGTCGACAATTTAACTCTTAGTTATGTTTGAAAATGTAAATCAAATCCTAACCTATCCGAGACGGGGTATTAAAATTATCAAGTTAGCTTCGCTCACTCTTCTCACACAAGTACCCTAGCTTAGTTACTGCGACCAACTGTGAGAAAAGATCAGAAAGTTAAAAAGTTACTTATTTTAAAACTATGCATCATTAGATAGTCTAGATAGTTTTTAGAGTAACTATTAAATATTTCCCCAATATTCCTCGGCAACCATGGTGACTCCCCCCAAAATCTTAGGCTGCAAATGCGCCTGGTTCACGGGATTTTGTTTTCAAACTGGTTAGATATGAACTTCTTTGATGGAACATATTATCTGAGTTTGTTTCGGACTTTCTTCTCAAGGCTAGTCAGATAGGAAATGCCGAACGCATCTAGCTTATTTTTAATATGACGTGTAAAAGTAATTCCGATATCCTATTTAAAGAATAAAAAAAATCATTTCATCATAATAATTATTATTTTAAGACTGATAACTTATAAATTAACTGTAAATGAAAACCACTAGAATAAGATATCTGAGAGACGTCATTGGTCCAAATTGTCTTCCAAAACAAACATTTTCCAATTTTCTTTTTAGTTTTCTACATGGCTAATAATCAGAAGTAATAATAAGTAATACTGTGGAGTATTACTTATTCACGACATTAACATTGTAACCATAAATTAATCCTGTCCAACCCTGACAAAGTTTATGATATTAATGTGGGCTTGAATGATAAGGATGGTTAATTATCTAATCTTACACTCGTGTTAAACCACATTAGTCTAACTTATCTAATATAGGTATTGTAAACTGTTACTATTAAAGATACTTAAAGAAGCAATCACTAAAAATTATTTTATGCTATTTTCAGAAGTCTGACATTGAAAATTTTATACAACAATGTATGAAGGTAGATAAATAATAGCCAGAAATCTTTGCTGGTCAATAAATAGTATTTAGGTACTCTTCTTATTTATTTTTGTATCTGAAAAGTTTAAAGCATACCTATTTTGGTAATAGGACCCTGAAGTGTCCAAAGGGTTAATTCCCGTAATTATTAAGAACATTTGTTGCATCTTGTTCGCAATCTGCCAAAAATACAATCTATTTACCCACATTTATGACAAGTTTGACAAATTGCAACTTGAATGTGAATGTTTTTTAAGGACGAGAATTGACCGTCTGGATGAACTTTTTATTTAATTTTTTCCTCTTTATTTGTTTTGGGGTTTATATCTAAATAGATATGTCAACCCCATGCCATAAATAGCAATATGTCCTCTGTAAAATCCAACTTAATATGAGCTACAGGTAAAAAAACATTATGTCCTGTTTTTAAACAAAGATAATATTGCATTTGAAAATAAAATATGGAAAAAAATATTATGAATATATTTTCCTTAGCTTTAGTATTCCCGTAAATGTTTGTATTATTAATTTATTATACTATATTTAGCCTAACAGAACTATAAAACCTGATATTGGATTAGCCTTTTGAATTATTCATTTAATGTACAGCATATTAGAATACTAATATAAAACACCAGACAAATTATCGCGGAAGCGGTCACTTTGGCCATGTTGTACTAGGCTTTTATCGTAGTTCTAAATTAAACTTGCAAAGTCTTCTTACAAGATGCGAATGTTTAAATATAAGGCTGTATTTTAAATCTTATACAACTAAAATAACGTAGGTATTAGCCTTTTTAAATCGTAACTTAGCTAGTTACGTTCAAAATATTAAGTGTAGCGCAAATAAAAGTTCGTATTACACAACGCTAACATCACTAATACCATTTATTTACAAACTTCAACATCAGATAGTCATGATAACCTCTAATTATAACAATAACAAATACTTGCCGGTATATTGGAGGTTATGTAAAAGTAAGACTCTGCTGCTTGTCGTGCACGATGGTAATTTTAGAACTACTTCACGACACGGCTGTATGTAAGGAAAAAAATACTAAACTGAAATTGAATCATGAAAACTGACAGAGGTGAGGTGACATTTGACAGCCGGCGATAACGGCGAATAGGACGTGGTCTTGTTTGCGATCGCCTTTAGTGATTCGTAAAGCGAAAACTATCGATTAATTATTTTTGTGCTTATTCATTTAATAATTTCTTGATCTAATTTTACTAATGTAACTTTTTATTATAACCATACACACATATATGACAAATCTTTTATACAATAAACAGTCTAACACTAAATTTAAAATGGCTAACTATACAAAAAATAAAAAAACCAAAGGACACTTAATAAATGCGTCGAAGTAGATCTGCATCGCTGTCATCCGGAATCGTGTCCAGAAAACTGACAGCATTGCTACGTTAAATACTAGTAATAAACAGTGGTCTGTGATGGCAAAGCTAAAGAACGAGCCAGCTGTCGGTTTGGTCACTTGAAGTATCATGTCGACCAGTCTCGAGTAAACGGAGACGCGCACTCGGGCCCATGTCCTGAGTGTTTTGACGATTTAGTAATATTTTATTTTATTGTATTTAGGTGGCTTACAGCTATCATCAGTACAGAAGTAACAGTGAGCAATTTCATTGGCAAGAAATCAAAACTATCAATAAACAGAACTGACTGATAGAAATCGATAGGAATCGATACCAACATCAGCCATCCCTAGGCTTCCACCATAGAGTTATATTTAATAGTCTTTAAAGATAAAAAATGTTTGACTGCAATCTATGACACATTCTGATCGAAATAATTCTTCATATTATTATTGTGATAAAATATCAATATCCCATTTCTTCTTTAAAAATAAAGTCTTTAGTAGAAATTCAAATAAATATTATTCGAAACCACTTAGAATGAAAAATTAAGATTTATTGATTCTTTTCTTTTTGTCTTTGCTATTTGCGCAGAAAAACAACAAAATTCGCTATGGTTTGGCCCAATTGACATTTTGTAATTTTTGTGAGGAGATTTTAGAATTTCACGAATTTTCAGCCGTTCTATTTTAAGACAAATGACTGATAACAGTTTTTGAGTTTTCCGTGTTAAATTCTCATACAACAGTCATGCGTTCCATGGCCGAGTGCGGGATTTTGGTATGAGAGTTATCTTGAAGAGCACGAAGGTATTATTCGGAAGGGTTACTAAAGAAATTGTTTGATAATATGCAATGGAAATACAAGGGTTGGAAAGGGCGATGGCTGTGGGCGGTACTGATGCTCGCTTTGTGTCCGCTGGTACTAGCTCAGAAGATCGGTGACCCTTATAAAATATTGGGGATACACCGCAAGGCTGGGCTGCCAGAAATACGCAAAGCCTACAGGCAACTCGCTAAAGAATGGTATATATTTACCCATACTCTACAAAGTACAAGCTTGCTATTTATCGTGTAGTAAATACTATGTATCTGTGTATTATCCCTAAAGTTCTATCATTTATTTACTTTTATTGAGGTGTTGCTATGGAGATAAATACTGTATCAGGTATCTATGGTAATTAGTTAATGATTGAGAGGAACCCTGACTTATAAGCAGGGTAATGAGGAAGTAAAATTTTGCATAAAATAACATTCTGCTGCAGGTATATCAGGTTAAGGAAACATTCTTAAATAAAATTACAAGATGCCATTTATTTTCAAGCTTATTAAATTAGTAGCTAAATAAATATATATGTGAAAGAATATTGATATTTCGTCAGAAATTTGTTGCTTTTCTAAGTAATCTCTTCAGTTTTTACTTCATAATGTTTCAAGATAATGTCACATTTCAGGCATCCTGACAAAAATGTAGACCCTAATGCGGAAACTCGTTTTGTTGAAATCAAACAAGCGTATGAACTGTTGTCAGACACGGAACGGAGGCAGGCATATGACTTGTATGGCATTACGAACGAAGACGACCACCTATACAAACCCAGACATGACTACAGCCAATATGCAAGATTTAGGTAAGTTTCATTTCATAAAATATTTTATAACATTTACCCAAAAACCATGTTAAAAAAACCATAACATAACATCAAGCCTGTATTTTCCAAAGGGCTAGGTAGAGGTGTACCTATAATACACCCACTTTTTACCAGTTATGTTTAAGTCCTATGTAATAGGGGGCGAGCCTATTGCCATCAACCGGGCACAAATCCAGACTTCAACTGCTACTAAGAAGTTCTAGATGGAAAAGCCCATAAAAACTGTATGAATAAAGACATTGTTAGTTTTTATGTTGTTTGCACAGCATGAATGGTCATTGTCCTGAGAAAGTATGTTAGAGTTAGTCAACCAACTCATCTTGGGGGTTTATTTACAGACATTGCTTAAAGTTAAGTGATGTTCAAAAGTCAAAAATGTAAGGTTAAACAGTGTCTTATCATTACTTCAAGCAACATTTATAAATAAACTCCTTATTGTAAACTAACAAATACTTATGACTTAGCAGCCTGTCCCAAGCATTGCAATAACAGATATTTTTTTTGCAAGTCATCTGTTGTGTTTTCCGATCAAAGTCCTTCATGGAATACTTCCTCAAAATTATATTCTAGCTACGGCCATGAGTAACCAGCACAAATAAATAGCCTATAGATTTGGAACTTCTGTAAAACTGATATAAAAATAAAGCAGTAAATTTTTCTGAAATCTAGACAATAACACAGACCAGCTGTTTACAATCCAAAGCTTTTATCACTCATGAGCTAGATCAATGTAGCAGCTGAAGTAATAACTCTTGCTATTTTTCACATTTGTTTATCTTAACGAGTGCTACAAGATAAACTTACTAAATTGGTTGGGTCATTGAAATTTTAGTAAAATGTTGTTTATCTGAGGTTTTATTCTGCAGAAAGAAAAAATAACATCTATTGAGCATACATATTTGGTTGCTCTGACCTGGTGTGTATTGTGTTAAGTAGGTTCAATTAAATTGGTCATAAATTCATAACCCACTGGAATCCATTAGTTTCACTAGAATTTTTAAATACTGATAATTTTGTTTAATGTCTCCAAAAACTTTTAAAACAAGCAAAAAAAATTATGAGTTGCTGAATTTATGTTTGAAAAAGCTTTCATTTATCCCCCTGTACTTTGAAAACAATTCCAAAATGACACGTCACATACACGTCAATTTATTAATACACATAAACCCATGAATCAGAAGTCACAACAATGTTACTCAAGTGCAATTCTGACGAGTTTTACGATCCTTACTCATGAGGCACAGGATTAATGTCTATGCTAAGAGGTAATTGCTGACTGGTGCGTAAAATCTGTGTAGCTTTCAATAGCGGATTGCAGAATCTAGAAATAGTTTAAGGGTCAGCTCACACCTGGCGAAGCGCAGCACGCACCTTTCACTAATAAAAAAGTCAACTTAGTGTATTGAAATAAAGTCGAGTGTTCAATTGCCAAACTTAAGTGGAATTAGGCCCACACTAAGTGCAGGGTACATTGCTCTCAGAACAGATGGCCGATGGGGCCGAAAGGTTCTGGAGTGGCGACCGCGTATCGGAAGACGTAGCGTTGGAAGGCCCAAAGTAGACCGATGACCTGGTAAAGGCCGCAGGAATCTGCTGGTTGCGAAACACAGAACCGGTCGAAGTGGCGGTGCTTGGGGGAGGCCTATGTCCAGCAGTGCACGTCTTTCGGCTGAAATGATGATGATGATTCTTAACATTAGAGGCAATAGGCTCTATCCAATTTCACAAACCCGCTTTGAGCTAGAAACGGTATGAGCATTGCCAGGTCCACCTCTATTTGATCCTTACAGGCTAGCCAGAAAGGAAGTTATTCTGAAACCCGATTTGTATGTATCGCCACTCGCTTCGCCTTTCACGCGATGGTCCCTAGCCAGATATGAGCGAATGCAATATACGTGTACCCATTCGTACACTTACGCGCGAACGTTTTCTCGAAAATATCGTCGCATATTGTCGCAAAAGTAAACCCTGCATGAGTTTTTATTTCCTCACCTTATTTCTGTCCATTTCAATTTCAATAAATGTGTTTTTGTGGTAAACATTAGATATTAAGGGGTCTCAAACATTTGGAATTTGAGGTTTTTGTGATGCATGCAGATGGAATCGCACTGTTTCCGGAGTTTTCGGATATCATGAGCAAGAGATAAAAATAATATGTTTTTAATGTGCATCGTCGTTGCATGTCATTCTTCTATACATAGTACAAAGTATTTATTTTAGTGTAAGTACCCGGTTTGAACAGAAAGCTAAATGCGATAGGTAGGAAGCACGAGCTCTGTTGCTATATCCATAAGAAACATATAGACACTTCGAATATTCAAGCGCAACTGACCATAATATATGATACGCCCCAAAAACTGCTGCTTCTGATCCCGCTGGTGCTTTCAGGTTTTACTTATTACGTTATTTTGTTGCAGTAACGATCCCTTCGAAGAGTTCTTTGGGACACATTTCCGAACACAAGACCAAGATATAACATTGTTTCACAAACTTTCTGTGACTGCACGGTAAGTGAAGATTCAAAACCCAGAAGCTAGAAAAATCTTATCTTGTCTCAATTCATCATAGCATTACCATTTTCAAATATAAAAAGACAAAAATATCAGCAATATTTGTATTGTTCGACTTTGTATTACATACATTTGTGATACATTGAGACTATAAAATAAAATAAACGTTTTCGAAAATTAACTCTTCCTTTCCAGCCACTTCGAAAACAACATAGTAGAGAAGAGCATCCACACTCCAGCCTTAGTCCTGTTCTACACTGACTGGTGTTTCGACTGCGTGCGCTCGGCGGCCTCCTGGCGGCGGCTCGTGGAAGCTCTGCAGCCGCTCGGCGTTACCATGGCAACGGTTCACGCGGGCCACGAAGCCAGTCTGGCGAGACGAGTGGGGGTACATGGAGTTCCTTGTCTGACCTTCGTGTTGGATAAGCATGTGTATTTGTATAAGGAGGGGTTGGCGTCGCTGCCTAAGATTTTGGGTAAATGTTTTTTATGTACAAATTGATTGTTATTTCAGCTTGTGTGAATTTAAGATGTCCATAATCTAGCCAGGTTTGCGTACCAGGAGAATACGGATTAAGAAACTTATGGTCTCGTTTGATCATACTCTTAAACTTAAGACTTACTAATACGTATCACTTCTTCCACAGTAGCAAAATGTACCAAAAGCTAATCAATCAGTTCATTCAGGTTGAATCGAAGTGTTTTTCGTGCATAGGAACTCTAGTTGTATAAACCTTGAATCACCGCGCTACTGCCACGAAAATGCTATCAATATATCGTATATTCTGGTGCCGGCTTACTAAAAGCTATAGGATTTTCAATCTTATGCCCTCAACTACAGAGTTCATGCGCTGGAAGTTCCCGTACAAGCTAGTGAGCGCGATCGCGGACGCCAACGTGGACGGCTTCGTGTCAGACTTCGAGGACAACAAGGTGAAGGCGCTGATCTTCGAGGAGCGCCAGACCATGCGCCTCAGATACCTCATCACTGCATTCCACTATAGAGATAGAGTCGCTTTTGGGTGAGTATATTTACTTCAGAAAGTTGCTATTAGATATAGCTTAGAAGATCGCTAGTTAATATATGAAAGACGATTAAAAAATCCGCCCTTAGTTAATTCCCCAAACGACCAGTTAGTTTGCATACCTAACTGACACAAAAAATCTCTCTAGTTTCATAGACATGCGTTCCCACGACACCACAAACGTGACAGCCCGCTACAAGGTTCAGCGCCACATAGACACCATGGTGCTCCTGAAGGAGGACAGCATAGAGCCTGCCGCCACCGTCAGCACCACCGAGATCCCCACGCAGACGCTGCACCAGCTCATCGAGGCCAACCAGATGCTGACGCTGCCGCGACTATCCTCGCAGGTAAGTGAGGAACTCTCGATTGCCTGGCGTAATGAATAAACATGTTTTTCGAGTTAGAATACCTTTTTTTTCCGCCAGTTATGTTGCATGTTAGTACAGTTTTGGTCTTATTACAAAATAAGGTTTATCTTCAGACCCAGGTTTAAACCATCGAGCCATTTTTGAATTTCGAACTATATTTCGACAAAGTTAAAGTTCAAAGTACAACGCACACGTGTCCACAGAGTAGGCAACTCGTGCATGGGTCAATGTATACGCTTTTACAAAAAACTTCCCATTGACATCCGAAACTTACCCATTAAACGATTTAAAAGCAGCATTAAACCCAAACTTTGCAAAAAGGGTACTATAACATTTCAGATTATATAAAACATCATCTAGCTTATTTTTTATATTTTTTAATATGACGTGTAAAAGTGATTCCGATATCCTATTTACAGAATAAACAATTTCATTTCATTTCGTTCTAATTATAATAACTGAGTGTGTAACCGATTCTAGGTTGTCAAATTTGTATTAAGGTCTTTACACCACTTGGAACACTAAGGCTCGAAATATAAAAACTGGGACGCGGAGGTAAACTCCTGGAGCCGCCTTTGTAACACATTTACGCCCTAATTTGATGTCTTCTTCTCCAAACCATCGTTCCTACTCCCGATTTCGTTCAATTCTGGTTTACTGTGAAAGAAAGTGCGTGCTACTTTTTAAAGAGGAGGTAGTACATAATGTGGTAACTTTCTAGAGCGTTCTGGAGAGCGTGTGTCCAGTGGAGTGGCGCGCGGCCCGGCGCCGGCTGTGCTGCGTGCTCGTGTGCGGCGGCGGCGGCGGCGCGGCGGCGCGCCGGGCGCTGCGCCAGCTGGCGCGCGCGCCGCCCGACCGGCTGCACTACGCCTACGTGTACGCGCACAAGCAGCCGGCCTTCATACATGCGCTGGCCAACGGATCAGGTGAGGGACCATATAATAATACCAGCCTATTGTTGTCTTACAGATATCTTCTCATAAAGCGAGGGTCGATCACCACGTTTACTCGAGACGGGTTGACTTCAGATTTCAATTGATTCCAGACTTACATTAATTATAAGTCCTGCTGTATAAACATTCGACAAGTTGTCTGAATTGTCGAATCGAAAATGACACATTTTCAATTACTAATTTGCCATGCCGGAAGGATGACAGTCGTCTATTTGATTTAAGGCACACGTTCACACATACCACAACCACACCACACAGCGACAAAATGTGGGCAAGCAGTAATTACGTGTGAATAGTGTCGCTGCAACTTCTTGCAGTTGCATTGTGGTTGCGTTGTCGCTAGTAGTTGCGATGTGGTTACGTTGTGGCTAGTGTTTGCAGGCATACAGATCGTTGTGTTTGCGATGTGACCGGCCGCTAGTACACGGTCTCGCTATTGATTGCATTGTGGCTGCGACACAGTTGATTTTGACGGTCAAATGAAATCCGTGTGAATAATCTATTAATTTTCCAGGTGTTGTCGTTGTGGTGTGGTTGTGGCACGTATGATCGGGCCTGTAAACTGATTTTCAAGTTTTCGATTTTTGAACAGTCGCTACAAGACTCTTTATGGCTCCTACACACTATGCCGCCGGCATGGCCGCCAGCTTTTGCCGCGCGGCACTTACCCCCGGCTTTTGCGGCTTCATTTTTCTTTGCAATACTTTGTGCGGCATGGCCGGGCGCACCGGGCGGCCGGGCGCGGCAGCGCCGGCATAGTGTGTAGGAGCTATTAGATAACATTGATTGATGTTCGATTCGTAACGGAAGCGTATCGAACGAATGTGAAAGCAGGTTTCCTGCGTGTGGTATATCATACTAGGTTTGTTCACAAGCGCTTCGCTTCAAGGTAGGTAGACCGCCATACTATCGAACGCCGTATTGGCTATATCGCGCAACTGTAGCCTCGCGTGCTTAAAAACCCCTGTTCCTTTTTCAATGTTGACATAAAATCTCACTTTCCTGAAGTTGTAAAGCCCATGGTAAAAAAGAAATGCAGGGCAGTCTTTGGGGACTGCCGATAGAAGTGAAAATTAAGTTACTTGTGAATTGTATATCTATGTACACAGTATACATATAGCTCATGGAAAGCGTTCGGTGACGAAGACGCGGGTTAAAACTTACATACGCGACGAACATATAACCTCCTCCTTTTTGGAAGTCGGTTAAAAAGAGATGTACATTTTAAATTGGGCGTTTTATACGCCCGGAAGGCTAAGGCCTTTTTACAGGCGATCGTCGCGCGAATAAGCCATCGGTCGCGGGCATATATTAGTTTTTGTTCGGAACACTGAAAAGCGCCCTCTGTCGGCGTGACCACGCGTTCAGGTTCACCGAACAAAAAGTTTGAACGATCGTGTATTCGCGCGAGGATCACTTTTAAATAGGACGCAGAGTAAGATTTTGATCTCGTTCGATTCTTGGTTCTGAAAACAAAACTGTTATTAGCGCCACCTATATTCTATAGTATAAGACTACGGCGCGTCGGTGACGCAAATCAATAAGTTTATCCCCGACCAAAAATCGCTCAACGCACTTAAAGAGGTTATCACTTTAAAAGAAACCTAATCAAACCCTCCACCCAACAGGCAGCGATATATCAGCAATGGAGCATCGCATCGTCATAATCTGGCGTCGCGAGGCCACCCGCATACAATACGAGTGGCTCAACGAGACGTGGCCCAGTTGCACCCACGTTCACTGCGCTAACGACCACTTCCCTTCGGACCCGGCGGTTAGGGATGAGCTACTGAAGTACCACGAGCGGTTAAATGAGACGAAACGAGCGTTAGATCAGCTGATTAAGAGATTGTTGAAACCTACCGAGGTTATGGGGTATGAAGCTCATGTACAGGTTAGTGTGAACGCTACTTTGATCTAGTTGGTGGAACTTAATCGTGTGATGGGTTAAAAACTCATTACTTTTTATTTTGAATGATGTTTAAGTTCATTACGTTACAGGTATATTATTTTTATATCACGAAGCGACGCGCGCTTTTCTTGTGGCTACCAAGTTTACAAACACGTTGTGTGTGTATAGGCGCAGGAGCTCTCGGTACTGTCCGAGACATGGGCGAAGTTGGAAATGTGTGTGTCATATGCTGACGCTACTCGTCTTCACGCACACGCACAGCGTGTTCGTACACTTGGTTACCACAAGTAAAGCGCGCGTAGCTGTCTGAGATAACAATACTAGTTCTAGGGTTTTTACAAATTGGTAAATCTGCAATACAATTTATATGCTACAATAGAGCTGTGGATCCCTCGAACTTTATTTTTACTCTTGTTTAGGAGCTGTTAGACGAGGCAGCTTTAGGCACAGTATGGCGCGCAGTGCTCAAAGTTTGCGAGTGGACGGAGCGAGCAGCCGCGGCCATGCGCACACAACGAGCAATATCTGCTCTCTCTGTGCTCGCCACGGTGGCGCTTGTGCTCGCCGCTGGGTATCTCATGGCTTACCTTATGTATGTACACTTCCACATAAACAACGATCGTGTGTAAATTAAGTTGTCAAAACGATTTGTAATTTTTCATTCTTACAAATCATTTTCACAATTTAAAACTGAAATTAAACTGTGTATATATAAGGACTAATGTTACAAGAAGTCACATAGATAAGAAAGTAAATTGTTAGCGCAGTTTACAGTACTTTGTCGTAAATGGGGCATTTCGAATTTGAATAATTGACAAACTGGACGTGTCATAGTAAAGCTAGGATCTTCTAGAAGAGCACTGGCTGCACTAAGCGGCCGCAGTCTGTCATGACAATGATGGCAGTGGCAAAGATTTAAATCGTGAGATTCGCCCTACCACGTCAATAGATAGTCGCGTTTCTGTTTTGACACCTTTGATTGTCATGGAAAAGCTATTTTATAAGATGTTAGCTCACTCTTCTTAGTATAGACAATTTTTCCCGTAACTAAGTACGAGGACAAATCTAGCGAATTAAATCTTTGGGCAGCGGAGTTTGACTTTACGGCGCGTCAAAAAAGCTAGGTCTCTCTAGGAAAACACACCAATTTAGTTACATAAACAACGTTTCGGTTACGTTATTTGCCCATATATTGCGGACACTGTGTGATGGCCACCGCTCTTCTAGGAAACCGCAGCTTATCGGCCTTGTAATGTAACAGATAGCCATTTTCTAGAAAATAGCAGTGCTAGCTAACTGGTGTGATCGTCGGACTGCCAAGTCATGACTTTTCGGGTTCATCTTCGTATTGTATAATTATCACTTGCTTAAAAAAACGGTGAAGGAAAACATCGTGAGGAAACCGTCATGCGTGAGAAATATTTCTCGACCGAATGTGAAGCCAAGTCAGAAGCCCATGGGCGGCATAAAAACTCTGACACCAGGTTAGTCACTAACCACACGAAAAAGAAACAAAAAAAAGAAGTCTAGAAAATTCTACAATCTAGTTTATTCATATCGTCTTTCACAGCCGTGTAGAAGAAGAATCAGTGCAGCGTCAGAAGGAAGAGAGAAAGAAACAGAACTGCACCACTAAGAAGAACAACAACGAGCAGAGCTCTGAACTACGACTGCATGAGTTACGAGCTGAAAAGTATAACGGACTGGTTAGGTATGTATCCGTCGGAAATTAGGAGCAAAGTGACGTTGTATCTTGTAAAAAAATACGAGAATAGGAATGAATAAATTCGTCGATTTTAAATAATATTGAATTACAGTGAATGGATCGGGGTTTCAAAAAAATATATATACTGCGTGGCAGGGACATCGACGCGAAACATTTTTCGCGTCCTATGTTCCTTCCATCCTGTATATATTTCGTATAGAAGTGAAATTGACGCCAGAATCGGTTGGGGAATAGCTTGATTTTGTACGCGTTTCATACGTTCAACCAGTGTATTTACCCGGTACAGTTTAGACTAATCTATCAACTTTCAATCGAAAGAATAATACACCCCGAAACTAACGATTGCCCACTTTTTATTTATTTATCCTCTCTTAGTAATTAGGTTGAAAAGTGATCAACCGCGAACTTTACCGACTGTACGCTTACGTTCGTACGTGCACGTGCGTGTGCGAATAATAGGAAATAATAACGTTTATTCATCAGAAAGTATCTGTCATAGTATCGCTGTCATCTGGAAACGTGCCCAGATGTGTCGAATGGCAATACTAATTATTTGGCCAAAGAACAAGCAAGCCCTCTGGTCACGTGAAGGAAATTTAAATTTCAGCGTCGGTTGTATCTTGTAGCTGTTAAGAAACCGAAGATTGATTACTTCAGCTCGTCGTTCTCGCTTCATAAAATTAACCAGTAAATTGTAATTTAATGTTTTTTAATGTAAAAGTTACATACAGCCAGATTTCCTTCAATTTGATACATTTCTTGCAGACTATTGAAACCTGGGTGTCGAACGATCGTGTTGCTGGTAGACGTGCAGAGTCGCGTGCAACTGCTGTCTAAGTTCCATAAGATTGTGTGGCCTTATCGCAAGTAAGTACTTTTTCATACAAGAGTATATTTTATTTACTTGAAGCCGCATGAAGAGAACGGGTGACCCTGTACACTAACTTTTTACGGACGTTCATCTGAACACAATTGTTGATGAACCTATTGGGATTGTTAGTTGTGTTCATTTTCGCAAAAAAAAACGACCATAGTTAGAGGTAGAAATAGGATTTCGGGGCAGTGAAATTGAGCTATACAGCACTGAGCAGTTGTTAAAGGAACCATGTACCAACATACTGATATTCCAAAAAAATATGCGCTTCGGGAATCATTGTCTATCTTCGGAAATACGAACGCGCGATTATGACATTTACAACCGAGAAAATGTATTTTGTATTACCGTGATTACAAAATTACAGATGACGATCTGCGACTAGGGTTACCATCTGACAGGCATTTGCAGCATTTGACAGGCATTTTACGGTAAAGACAGGCGTGCGAGCGGCGTTAAGCTGAGACAGGCATTTTTGAATTTCGCTAATAAATGCATAGTTGAGTAAAAAAATATAACAGAAAAACAAAACGTAGGTACGATAGCAACGCCATGGGATTTTGGAGGCAAAAGTCCTCGCAAAGGAGGAGGCGGAAAGCGTGAGGGAGAGGCAAGATTCGCACCCCTTGTCGCCGCAGGAGACGCCCCGGGCATCGGGAGTCGCAAGCCGACTTCCGGCCACCGTAAGCGCGGGCTTGCGGACGGTGAGCGATGGGTAGCTCGCCGTCCGATAAGGACCAGGCCCGGGTCGACGGCGCGTTGAGTTCCACGCGCGCCTCAAAGAGTTGTCAGCACCAACTGACGGGAACCGTAAGGGCAAATGCCTGCCAGGGTTGCGAGTTTGTCCGAAAGGGATATCGCGGCCCCGGCACACAGACAATGGAAGGAACACGGGTGGATTTTAGTCAGTAAAAGTCTGATACGCCCTCCCGCTCCGCCCAGAGCGGGAGAAGTTATTTGATAATTTCCCTCCATCAAAAAAAAAAGGCACGATAGCAAATAAATATAGTCTTTATATCACGCGATAAAAGCATTTCATTGAAAACTCGTTACCACTGAAACCCGTTTTTTAAGTAGATGGAAATTCTCCAGTTTCTACTCACCTTTAATACGGAGGCTTCTTTTGAGTTATCGTTATATTTACAAGAGAAAGGCTGAACTAAGCTGCAGGTCAAATATTGGTTATAATATCATTCATTTTGAAATTATACATGTGAGAACGATGCAGAACGTTAAAAGCGTCCGTAATAAAGTTATAAAAACACAATTCATAAATTAAAATAAGCCCTGGCAGCTAAGAGATAACATTCCCTCCTGACGGTGCCCGTTCACGAACACGACGGATGAATCAGCATCATTCAGCTCAACCATTTTGAAGGGAACTTAATGATCCACCACACACGCCACCACCAGCGAGACATTTGAGTGAGCATTACAACTCTCAGCCGTCGGACCACATTCAAGTCAATGAAAGACGTACCCAGAAATTGGTAGCTTTATAGTAGGTAGGTGCTATTAGCTAAATATTCTTAGATTGTGAAAATATATACAACCGGGACTCGAACCCGCGACCTCTGGCGAACCGTGCCAATGCCGTGCCAAGGTTAAACTGTAGCAATAGAAAAAAAAAATAACAGAGTTTCTTTAATTCAAAAGTCATAAAACAAATAACAAGTTCTTCACAAATGAATTAAGATGCATACCAAGTGAGGATAATATGGAACTAAGAATATATTACATACATATTCGTAGTATAGATACTCCACATGCAAAGCATACAGTTCGATGCCCAAATGAAGGAGCTGACGCTGCCCCAGCTTGGAGAGCATCATTTAGACAAACAAAGCACTCAGTGCAAACTATTTCATCACGGGAAATTTATAAAATAATTAAATTAGGTTAACAAATAGCGATACCAGGTCTGGTCAATCTCTTTTTTTATACATATTCTTATTTAAAAAAAAACTTATAAAAAAAATATCACTCAGTGTAGTAAGTTCGTTTTTAGGGTTCCGTAGTAAACAAGGAACCCTTATAGTTTCGCCATGTCTGTCTGTCCGTCTGTCTGTCCGCGGCTTAGCTCAGAGACGGTTAGTACTAGAAAGCTGTAATTTGGTATATATATACATATTAATCATGCCGACAAAGTGGTAAAATAAAATCAAGAAAAAACATTTTTTTAGGGTACCTCCCCTACACGTAAAGTGGGAATGATTTTTTTTCGTCGTCTACCCCATGTTGTGGGGTATCGTTAGAAAGGTCGTTTAAAAATATTGAGTTTGTGAAAACCATTTTTGGATTCAGAAATCCGTTTGCGAAATATTAAGCTTTTAACTGAATGTTTTTGTTAGATGTTAGTCAGGTGTCGTCGTCGTCGTCCCCCTTCTAGCTAAATGGTTTATTTAATTTATTTAACAGTTTATGTACACACATTATAAATAGACAAGAAGAAAGGAACAGAAAAAAACGTACAAAGGTGATGCTTATTTCTAAAGAAATCTCTTCCAGCATACCTGCGATAGGAAAGTAGTTAAAGAGATGTAGACAACGTGTGTAAGATTAGAAGAGAAAATAATATACATAAAATAAAAACACTTAATTATGGTTGTACTTGGACTTGTGAAAAAATGCACAGCAGTAAGTATATATAACGAAATTAAAAGGAAAACTATCAGAGCTAAGTAGGCTGTACTGGTTAACGAGTAATAATCAACCAACTTAAATTTGCGGTTTGAAAAACATGATCTCCCATACATTCCGTATGGGAGAACATGTTTTTCAACTACAATGCTAAGTTTGTTCTTGGGATAAACGGAACCCTTCATTGTGCGTGGTCCGACACGCACTTGGCCGGTTCTTCTAAATTAGTTTAGTGGTCGTAAATTGTTCATACTTTTCTTTTTGAATAAATTTCAGTCTTTAAAACTCAATCAGTTGCGTATTATTTATTTTAAGACTTACAGTTTCTTTACAATAGCCAGGTATCTTTCTGAAAAATCAAGTATTTTTTACTTCGTAGACAGGCCTCCTTTACATAACTGGTGACCCTATCTGCGACCGGAGTAGGTAACCTGACAGAGAGAAAACTTCATACAAACACGTAATGATAGGTACACTACAGCACTACTGCAAAGCGAGACAGTACAAAACTTAGAAGCTTTGCCTCTGTGTTTTAGTTAGTCTGTGGCGCGACGTTCGTACTAATTCGGAAGCACGAAGATTACCGAAGCGCATAAGTTATCAGGTTGACCTGTAACGAGTCCGTTGTACTGGCAGGAACAAGACGCTGGTGTTCGCGTACCTGTGCGTGGACCGGCACGCGGGCTGGTTCGCGCGCGTGCTGCAGCTGTCGCTGGGCGGCGCCGAGCTGCGCCTCAACGCGCGCAACTGTGTGGGCACGGTGCTGGCGCTCAACCCGCACCGCAAGTACTTCTGCATCTACCACGCCAAGCACCCCGAGTGCACCAAGCCGCACAAGGTACACTAAAACTATATTTACAGGTTAAGCAGAGTAATACAGGTACAGATGTAGCATACATTTGAAAATTTGCATTTATTCATTTCAATTTTACGAATGTATTTGGTTATATGACTTTACAAGTTATTTCGTTTGCGTAAAGATCATTTACGCCTAAAGCAGTAATAAAGATTGGTGATTTTGAAGGCGCACTCAGTTCGGATGGTGATCGGTTTTACGAAATTTGCCGATGTTACATCTAAGTTGTGTCGTACTGTACTTTGGTTCGCAAATCCAAAGGCCAATCGTGTATAGTTGCAGGTTTTTCAACGTGAGTATCGACACTGTACTTTTCGGGAACAGTGAATGTAAAAGACCAAAATCAGCATTCAAGAAGGCAACCGCGAATAAAGTGCCGTAAGAGAGATACCCATTTGTGGATTTTTAGGTTCCTGATATTAAAAAACCTAGGCCTTCTGGCAGTACAAACGTTACTTATTTATCTTTCCAACAGCTTCTATATACAATATATCATAAGTATATACAATTCCACGTTACTAACACAGTCGCCAATTACAGGTTAACCAGCATTCTCAAAATATGTATCTATGTTGTTATATTCTCAGCGCATGAGTCGCATGACGCGGTCGCTGGGCGAGGGCGGCACGTTCGACCCGGAAGCAGGCGCCTTCATCGGCTTCCACACGTCGCCCGACTCCTCCTCCAACGACGAGGGATCCGACCCGCCCGTGCTCATGCAAGGTGAGCACTACACAAGTCGGCGGAACTGCACAGATTTGCTAGGCCCAATCACATCTGTGATGAATCCCTAACTAACGCAGTAAATCGATACCTACAGGTTATAAAAACACCCATCACATAGCCGTTATCTGCGCATTTTACACACTAAACTACGTAACATGGAGCAAAAATAATTTCTGGACAAATTGCTATTACGGCAGCGCGCAATGTTACTCACGCAAAACATTGTGCTTAAGAGGGTTTATCCTAAAAGTTGGCAACGTCGCAAATAACTGTCAAATATTTACCTGTTTTGATTCTTATAGCAATATTACTGTGTGGAAATAAAAAATGTGACTAACTAGCGAACTAGAATATTAATAATGAATTGCAATTATAACATTGAATTTGATGTTGTACCCATTTTAGGTGTACAAAACGCATTTGGAAAGTTTCCAAATAGTTTTTTTACATCTAAAACTAAACATTCGGTGTTACGATATTAATTATTGCATTTCATAATCAATATTCTAGTTCGCTGGTTAGCCACATTTTTTATTTCCACACAGTAATATTCCTAAATTAATCAAAACAGTGAAATATTTGACATCTATTTACGACGTTGCCCACAAAAAAATTGTTCAAACGTGGACCTTCACTATCTCCGTAACCAGGCACGGTAGTACAAAAAAAATATATCACAATGACGGGGAGTATAAGTGACTCTGGGCTTCGCTAACCGTCTATAACCCTTTTTTTTTGTTCTTGAAATTATAGTTATAAGCATATTAATAACAGCATAATCATCCTATAACCGCTGGGACACAGGCCTCCTCTTTCTAAGATGAGAGGGCTGTAATGCACCACGCGGGCCGAGTGCGGGTTGGTAGATGTCACATGTCTTCGAATTTTTGGGTCTAAGACATGCCGGTTTCCTCGTAAGAGCCCCCTCGGGCCATCACTCGCCTCGTAGTTATAAGAAACATGCATATTCCTATTTTTATTTTCTGATCGCAGTTTTGTCCGTGTTTCTTTACAGAGAACCTTCTAGACGGGCTCGAGAACTGGCTGGACCGACTATTCGAAGGCAGTACCCATCGCTATTACATCAACTACTGGCCCGATATGACCACCAAGTGAGCCACGAGCCACTGCGAGCTAATCACAGTGAGCCACGAGCCACAGTGAACCCTCAGTTTTGTTTAGTCAGTACATGTTGACGCTTTGGCGTAACTGGGAATGAGGGAAGTGAAGATGTATAGAGTTTTTGTTGTAAGGTTGGCATACAGACCGGTTTGACAGACAGGTTAGGGTTGCCAACCTTAGGAAGTTGGAATGTCTTATGTGCCTGTATTTTCTTGTTTGTTTGTGGACTGTTGACTTGAAGATGGTTAAATGCGGATTTTACCAATGAAAATGAACACGATCAGCTCTTCTAAACTGCGTTCACCGGCTGTCAGTGTCAATATTCCGCAACAATTTTGACAGTGACAGCTCGTAACGCGATTTAGGTGTAAATATTGCGTTCAGTTTAATTAGTGTAATTCGCTCTAACAGATGTTTGGTTTAAGTTAAAGCGAATGTTTTACTGTTATTTCACATAACATGTGTAGAGAAGTTTTAGTTAGTATTATATTTTAATATCCATTCGGGCTTCCTTTGAATTGACGTTAATATTAAGTCAATACGCAGTTTTTATTGTAAAATAAAAATATATTATTATCAATATAAAATATTCCTGGTTACGTCAAAATGCAACATGTTCACCAGTTATTTTAATAAAATGATTTCTCGTATTTTTCGTCGTTGTTAAGAAATATACTGCCCGGTTATTGCCGTTTTCGACCATAGATTATAAATAAGTGTGATAGTTATTCGTAACGGTTTGCCTTAGAGCTGATACCCAAGGCAAAAGTTTCGACAACTCTTCCGAATCGTAGTTCTACAGGATAGTAGGAACATTGTAGATTAACGTTAATTTAAGTTCGAAATTCCTTTCGATGTACGAATCGGACAGTTGCTAAACGAAAGGGCTGTTTCGCCACCTCCGGATAAGTTATCTGGCAGATAATCTCATACAAATTCATACAGTCGATTTCATGGCTATGGTTCTGTAACCAAATGGCAAAAACGAAACCAATTATTGAAGTGAAACTTTAGGCGACGATTCGATAATTGGACGACAATTGAGATCGAAATTTCAGGGACGCCTCACGTTTAGGCAGATTTCGCTACATGAGAGAGAAGAAAGATATAACTCTCTCTGCCTCTCACACAAAATCTCTCTTAATCACGTGTACGGAGCTGCACGCTCAATTTTTTTTTATTCTTTGGATACTGCCTATCCGGAAGTGGTAAAATAGGCTCTAAGTATTGGGTTATCGCGCTTTCTCGTAACGTGGTCTTTCGTTGTGTGGCTGTACGGTGTACAACAATAGATTCGATCGATACAGTCGGGTGGACAAGTGTCATGCTGATCAATCGCTTTGGGTACACTTCTGGTGACAAGGGCTAAATGTAAGATTAAAGTTGGCGTAGTGAAATCTTGTGTGTTCTTTGTTAGTGACTGACGCTAAATTTATTTATTTACTGGCTGCTCTCCGCAGTTTCACCCGCATAAGTTCCGATCCCGTGGGAATATCGGAATAAAAAGTATCCTATGTTCTACTCCAGGTCCAGGTACAGGTCTACCCATGTGTCAAATTTCATCCAAATCTGTTCAGCTGCTTGTGTGTGAAAGCGTAACAAACAAACAAGCTCATTTTCACATTTATAATATTTGTTGGAAGAGGCTCTTCAACAATTACTACACTATTACTTTACCATTTGTAATGGGACTGTACTATCTTATCGGTCCGGTATCGGTATCTATCTGTACCGGTCGGCATGTAAGCCTAGTGTTGAGACCGTCGGACTGCCAAGTCATAGGTCTCGAGTTCGAACCCAAGGCACACACCGCTGACTCGGATTCATGTGCGTATTGTATAGTTATCACTTACTTCAACAACGGTGAAGGAAAACATCGTGAGGTAACCGTCATGCATTAGAGATATTTTTCGACGGCATGTGAAGCCAAGTCAGAGGCCCATGGGTGGCATAAAAACTGCCACCAGGTTAGGACTAACCACAGGAAAAAGAAAGAAAACTAATTCGAAAACGCTTGGAACGATTTTGAAAAATTCTTTCACCGGAATGCAACACTAAGTAACATAAGCTATAACTTATAAAGATATCTCGCGGGCGAAGTCGCTGCCGGAAAGAGTGTGTTTTTTTTTTTTTATACATCTTTTTATAATTTAAGAGGCTTTTGGTCACACATACAAAAATCATTTTAATTTGAAAACACCATAACCCATCGTCCAGGAGGAATATTACTTTAGTGGGAAAGAGATGAAGCTCTACAGGACGTATAGCTCCATCTCTTTTCCCCACTGAAGTAAGATTAAAATAATACTGCTTTAGAGGTGGTGGTAGGCCCCCTGGTGTGATGTTATGTCATGTATACAACGATTTCTAGCGACATCACAACGGTCCAAGTGCCCTTAGTCAGTAGAAGTGTGCTCAAGGTCCTAGGCCAAATTGTATTAGTGCCTATGTTGGATAGTTAGGCGAACTGAGTCTCCTACTATAGGTTTTATTGTAGCTTTAGCTCGGATGTTGAGATTTAACGTTCGGAGGCCGGTGTCTATAACTCATTGTAAGACAAGTAAGCTTTTTGATTGATTCAGTTTTTATTTTTATTATCAAATCATCATATTTTTTTCAGATTTCACGCATTAAAATTGGTGAAATAATTACAACATTCATGCCGAAACGAAAATCCTTAAATCCTGTACTAAAATGTTCAAATCTGACGTTATATGGGGAAAAGTATCTGTGCTCTTCAGTAAATCCAGGCGTAATTAACGTTAATCACCTTAATATAAACCTGGTCCTCATAAAGCTGGTTTCACAGCTGTCCGGGAGACTCGTACGGGCTCCCAGAACGGAGACACACGTGAGGCGCTAGAACATTGTTTCACAGCGACGCGGATTGGTCCGTACGCGACCCGCTCCGGGTAGTGCCTGTACAACGTATCGTACTACTCCCTCGTTTCAGAGCACTGCGGGCGCTACCCGTACGGGTCTCCCGTGCACGGTCGGCCCGTATGGATCCCCCGGGCAGCTATGAAACCAGCATTATGAAGTATGAATGCCATCATGATTCCATTGCGAAAGAGGGATGGTCCTATAGGTCATGTATAGCGCCGTCTCTCTCTGACACTGGAAAATTTATAGCATTAATTCTTAAAGCCCCAAACCAGCACCGGCCCTGTTCGATTAAAAAAAATAAAGTAATAACAAAATATTCACACTTTTATATAAATAAATAAGACTAGCTGTAAATTAGCAGTTTGTCTTCACGATATCACAATAACTAGTGTTATAGAGTACTTACGATAAAATAAGGACAGTATTACGGCACTGCACCTAATTGATGGTAAACACTACGCTATTACATGACGTGATAGACTCCGATGTCTATTGCTATGACTAGGATAAATAGAGGATACAACAAGAAGCCGCTCGCCCGATGAGTTACCCATCTGCAAAAAAGACGAACTTCCATACACTTTCAACTCTCATGTTTAACCCCTTTAGGAAATGAATTTTCAGTTATCGTTAGTGATCACCTTCGATATATAAAGAACCCTTGTGCTAAGTAATTTTTTTTAGACCCAGGAGTTAAGGCTGTGCGTTGTCTGTGAGTGAATGAATTAAGATTTTTATAAAGTAGAATACACGACTTGATTCTCAGCTTGCTGGTCTATTTCGCTCGACGTTGTATTATTCATTCATAAGAATCTCATATGTCTAGCCTTTCCCCCAAGTATGTTGAGGTCGGCTTCCAGTCTAACCGGATGGAGCTGAATATCAGTATTTAGTTCAGTACATGGAGCGATTACCTATCTG
This sequence comes from Agrochola lota, assembly GCA_947364205.1. Classification (NCBI taxonomy): domain Eukaryota; kingdom Metazoa; phylum Arthropoda; class Insecta; order Lepidoptera; family Noctuidae; genus Agrochola; species Agrochola lota. The sequence continues at coordinate 19,921,467 of OX376228.1, forward strand.
ACCTCCACTAACCAGTTACTGGAAAACACGCCTCTCTCTACCTCTTGGTAAGAGTGGTCAAGAAGAACCAATGAAGAAACACACACTGACAAGATTTACTATTACTCATACGAACAAACAGTAAATCTTGGCCATATTTTTATAACCTCATACATAATGTGACTTGGGATTATCAGAAACGCAATCAGTGCCAAAGCACTCAAGCATCGCACCATATTATCTTTTAATTTAGTAATAAAAAAGAACAAACATACCGTGCCTTAGTTTCAATTATCTTTCAAAATAGCAATAGAAATCGGTATCTATCACGATATTTAATAGCCACTTTACACGTTTTTAAATCTTTATACATTCTACCTAGTAACATTTGATTGAGCTTCGTAAATGCCTGTTGAAAGATAGAGAACAATTTTATTGTAATGCAGGGAAAAGAGGTCTTGATTATTAAAATTATACAGTCATTTCTTTGACCGCGTTTTGATATGATGTAGAAAGCTATAAAAATCGTAAAAGAAACTTGTACATATTGGAAGAGTTGTAGCCAGTATAGGAGACATATTATGTCTCCAACCCCAAAAAGAAATCAAATGGCTCTTCGGACTTCGCGACTGTGCTACTTTGCACTTTATGTCACTGAAAATAAATTTCTCTTTCCAATGTCATCTAATGATTCTGTAGTTTGCTCTGAGCCTTTTATGTAAACTAAGAACTTCTATAGACTTAATTCGCATGCAAAACTTGGTCCAACCAACGACTGTGACATGTTCTCGGATTGCTAGACAAATCGCTAAATTATATTAGTATTGAGATAGTTATTGTAGTATTAAACATAACTTTGTTTATATTTCAAACAAAATCTTGTTTATTGTTCCTGTGAGTGAAATCGGTTGTCCCGAACGATGTACTAGTCAAATGTATTACCAAATGTTATATTTTATAATTTAGCTAAATATTATAGTTGTCGCCATTGTTAGTTTGATGTTGTGTCATGAACAGCTTACATGCGCAGCGCGAACGCATACATTGTATTTATGGGTCCATATAACGGTAAACGAGTTGTGGGGGTATCTAAAGTTAAATATTAAGTATAATAACATAAAATAATTGGTTTTCATAAAAAGTTGAACTTTGACCTTTAATATCTCCGTAACAGAAGTTGCCCAAGTATGGCTCTATAAAAAAAATATCACAATGGCAGGAGGAACAAGTGACTCTCGGCTTGGTTATGCGGGTTTTTTTTTACCCGATATTTTACGCATAGTCATGTCTCGCTTCGGCTTAAGAGGGTTTATCCTAAAAGTTGGCAACGTCGCAAATAACTGTCAAATATTTACCTGTTTTGATTCTTACAATATTACTGAATAGAAATATGAAATGTGGCTAACTAGCGAACTAGAATATTAATAATGAATTGCAATTATTAATTCGGTGTTACGATATTAATGATTGCATTTCATAATCAATATTCTAGTTCTCTAGTTAGCCACATTTTTTATTTCCACACAGTAATATTGCTAAATTAATCAAAATAGTGAAATATTTGACATCTATGTGCGACGTTGCCCACCGTCAGAATAAACGCTCTTAAGATATTGCCACAACATCCATAACGTCGCACGCGCATGTTGGCCCAGATGGTCGACAGAGTGTTTATATAATAAGATAAGATATTTACAATCTTGTGTTCAAATCGGAATGATATATCGACTGTCACAGGTTTTCAAATGTGTCACAAAAAATGATATGGACGTAATTATTTAATTAAGTAGTTGTGATTTTTGTTTTGTCTTGTTTATTAATGACTTGTATCTATGATAGTACAGTTTTAGTATTTCGTTCACGAAATATTATTTTGTTCTTCTGAACTTCTGCATGACAATGGAATCTCTTTTGTTTTTCCCATTTTTCGACTCTGTGTATGGTAACAATTAAGTGCATTTTATTACAAAATGAAATTATTTCATAATTAAAAAGACAAATTTTTATAAACCTAACAAAATGTATAATTATTGTGATTGTTTTCATTGTATTTGTTCAATGTTGTTTATTTGTGGGACTTGTTAAAATGTACAAGTATAAGTTCTTGCACGTTACACAACAAACATCCATTCTGAATGTTGATAGTTGAGGTCTGTCGGATCTCTCAACTACAAAAATAACAAAAGATGTTCTTTAGAGTTAATCGATGACATCGACATATATGTAATCGATTAACTTTGTCAATCAAGTTTAAGATTCAATAATTTGTATTTATACATCATTGTTATGATTGCACTTGTTGAATGTTTACTTTTTAAATGTCACAGTTCTACGTTGTCATAATATCCTTTTTGAGGAAATGGTGATATTTCATCTTTAAATCTCTCTCGGAGTGCAGCCGTCTCGGTCCCCCAATACAGAACTGTATAAATGTGCTGTTTAACCTGTGTTGCCATGTGTTATAGATATAATTATCACCACGTTGGGTGTCTGTATATGGGTTGTTGGTAAAGCTTGTCTATTCATACTAAAATATAATTATTGTTATATTTAAATTATTTGTATTGTTAAGATACACTAAATCTATCCTTTATCTTAATTCCAGTATCGATTTGTACAATAAATGATTAAATATTGTTCTTTATTTTTTAGTTTTATTTTATCTTGTGCAAATTATTTCATCACCACTCTTCTCAAAACGGTGAAGAAAAACATCGTGAGGAAACCGGCATGTCCTAGAACCAAAAATACGGAGACATGTGACATCCACCAACTCGTAGTGGGACCGCGTGCTAAATTACGGGCCATTCCCACTTAAAAGCTCCTACACAGTAGTCGGTACGGCTTTCGACGAGCGGCACGTCACACCGGCTTTTGCGCCTCCATTTTCTTTGCGATCCTTTGTGCGGCAGGCCGGGCGCGCCGCAGCTTGCCCAGCGGCAAGGCCGGCTGTTCCGCCGGCATTGTGTGTAGGAGCCATTACATAGAGGAAGCCCAGCAGTGGGAACATAATAGTCTGATTATGCTTTTTTCTTAGCAAAATGTCGTTGTCCTATTGCAGTTGCTTGACAACTAATACATTTTTTTAAATTAATGCTAGGACAACGCTATTTATTTATTTATAGTTAATGAAAATGGTACAACACCAATTACACTAATTAACATAAAAATATTAATATTGAAAATTTTGTTGTATATAATTTAATTCAACTAACATTGAACACTGGACTCCCTTGCATACTTCCTCTCACAGAACACCAGACATAATATACCTACGCATAATTTTATTCCATTCATCCGCAAACACATCGCATTCAGTGTCATTGACTCTGGCAGGGCCACCATCAGGGATTTTAATTTAGATTACACAAAAAAATTGTCGCTAATTAGTCGAAATTTGACGCCAAATATCAGAATTTGTCGGTCACTGGTTCAAAAGATATAAGGGTTTATAGGTGGCCGATCTGAAGTCTCCCCAGCAGGGCCACATTTATATCTCAAAAACTAGGGCACCTAGCGAAGATCTGGTTTCTCCCATATTTTGTCGCCAATTAGTCGGAATCAGTCGCCTAATATCAGAATTTGTTGGTCACTGGTTAAAAAAATATAAGGTTTTATAGGTGGCCGATCTGGAGTCTCCCCAGCAGGGCCACATTTATATCTCAAAAACTAGAGCACCTAGCAAAGTTGTGTTTTCTCCCATATTTTGTCGCCAATTTGTCGCCAAGTTACAGATTCAGTCGGTGTGTAATTAACAGTGATCGGAGTAGGTAGATTGATTTTTAGTACTTGTATCATAAATGCACACAGAAAGAATAACATGGATAAGCCATTTTTCCGGAAAGTAATTCCGGTATTTCCGGATTCAATTAAATATTGTTAATGTTGGTAGTGATATTATTACTACTGTACCACCTATGATCCTTTGTTCTGATTGGTCGTTGGGTTTTGTCAAATCGTGACAAAAAAAAAAAATAGGAAGAATAATAAAGAATAAAATTGCTCATTTTATTACAATTCCTACCTTTTTTTTGAGGATGGCAAATCATCAAATGACTCCTTCCACTCTGGCAGAATACAATTCCTACATAAGTTCCGGTTTTTTTTTAATAATCCACCAATTCCGGAGGAATGTCCATAGTAATATATACGTTTCGGATCAATGACCCCAGTTCAATCTACCTACTCCGATCACTGGTAATTAAGTAGTATTAGTTATTATTATTTTTATAGGATTAGTAGTAACACTTTCAATTAGGTGCACGTCAAACTCTTATGCAATCACTCATTGTAAAGGCAATTAATTAGTACCTATTAGTTTATTATTAGTATTTTTATAGTATTAGTAGTAACACTTTCATCTGTACTTATACTCCATTTGAAATAAGATTAGACGTATAAATAAACCTTTTTACCAGACTGCGGCGAAGCCGAAAAAGGAGTTATTTACAGTCCGTTCAACCGAGTTTGACTTCTATACCGTAGGCATAACGATGGCATTAAAAGCGAAAAAGTTGTTACAATACCAACTGTTTACTGCAGCTGCCATTTGTCATGGCACCAACGCAATAGAAGTCAAAATCGGTAAAACCGATTTGAAAAAAGGTTTATTTCAATGTCTAATCTTATTTCAAATAGAGTATAGAAAGTATGAACTTTTATATCTCACCACTTTATCCAATCATTATTTTTTTAATAACAGATTATAATTGAAAAAACATCGACGAAAATTGAGGTTATAAAATTAACGTCAATTTGTATGTTTTCTGATAAAAAAAAATTACATTGTCATTATATACTTTTGGAACATACCACACGTCCTTTAGAGGACTTTTAACAGTCATAGGCTGTTGACGATGATGATGAATGCCTCACAATGTTCCTGCTATAAGCAAGCCAGCCATCCATAAAAAATGGTTGAAATTGAACCCTAATAGGATAACAATAAAACAACATAATAAGTTAACTGCATCTATTTCATAATATTATTGGTCTATTGTAGTTGTCAGTTTATGCCACAAAGTAAATGCTGTACTAGGTGTTCCAGAGTGGATGCTTCCTCTTGGCTAGTCTTAGATATTTATTTCAAAACTGAAAAAAAAATACAGTTGCCATAATTATGTTATAAGTAGTGGTTCTTGCCATATTTTTAACAATGGGTTCACCATAAAAAAGAATGTTCATCAAAGACATAATGGATATTATATTTATATTCATTATAAAGAATGATTTCTTCATCAGAGATAAAATGCAAAGCGAAAAAAAAAATTGGTATGGTCAAAAACCTTTGAACAGATTTCTAATATCATAAATATCAATCTTCTTTTCAATCAATCTTTCTGTCTACTGCAGGATGGGTTAAGGAATAGGGTTCACTATATCTTAACCTATTGACTGCCCCAGTTGGATTAATACAACTAATGTTTTTGAACCAAGGTAACCGACATAGCCCAAAGAATTGCCAAACTTAAGTAGCAATGGGCAGGGCACATTGCTATCGTAATCGGTTGAAGTGGCGGTGCTTTATTTTATTATTTTTAGACAACAACAACATACATAGTGCCATATGGATACTTAAAGGTAATTTTTTGTTTTATATTTAATTGCACAACCCTATTCATCATAGATATTTATTTGTTGATTTATGAACTGGGTGCTGTGGGCATGGCAATTGATAAAAAACCAAGTGGTAAATAGGTTAATAATAATCAATCATTTTAAGGGATAAATACCTTAATATATTCTATTTATGTGCCCCAGGGTTGTTTCGGTTACACCATGTCCACCTGTAATTTATTTATTGCAATAAGTACAAACTAAAATCTTAACTCCAGATTTCAGAAGACATAAAGGCTTCTTAATCAAGTCAAGCAGCTCTTATGTAAATCTGCTGTCAGAGATATGGTTTCCTGCTCCCTGAATAAAGTGTAGGATAGAACCAAATAGTTGATACTATAATTACAGCTGTAGCTACATGAAATTAATAATGATGTTCTAATTAAATTCAGTTACAACCAGACTGCAGTTGATCAACATCAACCAATTCCTTAAAATATGTCATCTTGCAATCATATATCAAAATATGTTGGGATGTTGTAATCAACTGCGACCTGGGTGCAACTTAACACTAGTAACTCTACAAATAACTTTCAATTTACTTACAAGGACTATGATTCTTACCTATTTCTATTACATGATGCCTACCTGACAACTGTAGACCCTACATGCTAATTATGTTAAATAGTATTCTTTCTAGCATTAAGTTCATACTGGCAATTGGCGAAAGAAAAACCCATGCCTATGCCTAAACCAGTTGTGATGGGCCACCTCCTTTTTATGATGAATATTGATGCAATTGTGCCAAGTAAAATACCACCACCTGTAACGCAAAAATAATAGTCAGTAGAGAAAAATTAAAAACATAACCATCATAATGATCCATGATAGGTAATCCGACACTATTATAAGTAGACAAGGGCGCTTCTGCATTATCTTCTGATACCTGGTCGAACAATGTTAGACCGGACCCTGACGGCAAATACAAAATATGATCTGTATTTCAATATTTACCTCCTTTTACAATGGCATCGGTGATGCACATATCCAATTTCTTCCTATAAGAATCTTCCGGATCTACTTTTTCTTTTGCCATTGTGTACTTTGTATTTTTTTTTACCACAAATCCAAATATTTAAACAAAATTTAGGTTGTCCCGTGTTTATTCTTGGGATCATTCACCGAAAACTGAGTTGATTGCAGAATTTGTGGCTTTTACATAATTCGTAATGAAAATTGATAGGACGGCACGACACAAAAATTAAAGATTTAATGACACTGACAATAATGACATTGTATGTCAGTCAACTGTCAGCGGTCAAGACAATTACTTTGACGCGGCGCTAGTGTCTATGTCATTACATGACATCAAAGATCAAACCACAAACCACATCATACAAAATAGATAGTCATGTAGACTGCCGACAGAAGTGAAAATTAAAATATTGGACTGTTTTTTTTAATTTGTAGATTAATTATAGTATAAATAATTAAAAACATTATTTAATTTGTAAACTGGAATTATTAACATTAGTCTAGTTTTCACATCTATTGGCAATCCGAGCAATAATTATATTTTCCTATAGTTAATTTATTCATCAAAACATGATGCGACTGCGTAAGCCCAGTACAAAATCCGAGTTATGATAAACTATTTTATAAACTCCTTATAGCTATTGCTATTACTTATGCACAATATTTACCTCTCTATCACTTTCACACCTAAACCGCATACTTACAAAAACCTATTAAGTGAGTACTTGTCTAAGTAGATAAAAATAAATATTCGAAGTTTTCAAATCTTTTATTACTCACGTTTTTTAAATGATCGCGTAGACATTAAAGTTACTCACATTAACGCCATCTTGCGGTTAAGAGTCATACTTTATGCCATACAACGATACTATTTTGTTTACAAGAGTTTGTGTTTGAAGTGGTTTTAAACGTTGTGATTTTCTTATGAAGAGTACTAGATCTACAACGAAGTAATACCTACATAAAAATGAATAATTATCCACTTACTGTCGATTACACACAATAACACTTAATAATTTGCAATAAAATTCTCAGGAGCACTAACTCACGCTAGCCGTCCAAAACTTCGGAAGTATTCGCAATAATTCGGAAATATCCAAAATAATACTTTGATTGGAAGGAATACTTCCGCAGCTACAATTAACTTAAAAACTTGAATTATCGCCATCTACCGGGCAATAGTAGAACTGTAAATAGAGAACTTCCTTCGTTAGTCGCTCGTCGACGCGACGCCACCGCTCGCCTATACGTAAGTGTGGCACAGACGGTCTGTGACAGACCCCGACACTCGGGACGGTTCATTCATTAAATCAATGAATTATTCGATGCCTACGTTCCTACTCTGCGGGAATATTTGCGCGTTATCTACTTGTGACTAGTTATTATTTTATTTTTGTATGGTTGAGTTTAGAATATGGCGATTTTGTGTGGATTATGTACAAGCTTAGTTAAATTCGTAAAAAATGTTTTTGCTTTACGATGTACCTACCTAATGGAAAAAATAATAATAATTAAGTAAGTAGGTAGGTAGGAAACATATTAACATATAGACGATATTTTATAAAAAAAGTTTAATGTTGTGTTGTTTTTGTTATGTTGTTTGTTGTTTAATGTTTTTGTGTTTTATTTATTTATTTATTTTTAATACTTCAAGCACAGAAATTTACAGAGGCGGACTTAGTGTCATAGGCATTTTCTACCAGTCAACCTTTGGGTGGTGCAGAGACAAACAGTGGTAGGTGCAATTACGAAAAATTGAGGAATAAAAAAAAATATTTAAGTAATAAATAAAGATACACATATACCTATTACAAACTATAAATATAAAATATATGTCTAATTATATATAAATATAATCACAAATAAATAAACATAAACACACGAATATACTAAAACAAATAAGACAAACAATGGGAAAACATTAACATTGTGATGATACTGCCAGCTTCTTACGAATGTGCTCGCGAACTTTAACTTTAAAGGATAATCGGTTGGTTGCCATCCTAATTTCCTGGGGGAGCGCATTCCACAGGGAGATAGACTGAATGAAGAAGGAGGAGTGAATGAAGTCTGTGCGCTGAGTGGGACAGTGAAGAACGCGATTATTTGATGACCGTAGATTTTTACTGTGGTTGTCACAAATGTATTGAAAGTGGGGGGCTAGATAACTAGGGGAAGTGGAGAGACAAGAAATGAAAACAAGGTGGTCAGCGCCCTTTGCTCTCTGCGCTGGCGTATGGGCAACCACTTTAGAAGCGACCGATGCGCAGAAACATGATCATATTTACGCAGATTGAAAACGAATCGAATGCAGTTATTGAGAAGACGATCAAGTTTGTCGAGGAGATCTGCATTCAGGTCATAGTAGCACACATCACCGTAATCGATGATAGGGAAAATTAAGGACTGCACAAGCATTGTCTTCGTAGTTGTTGTTAGTACATTTTTGAGTCGGTACAAAGCCCGCAGCGTTCCAGTTACCTTCTGGCTGACCCTCGCGACTTGAGTACGCCAGTTCAGAGTATTATCAATGTGCAGGCTTAGGTCCTTCACATTAGCACTAAAAGGGACGACCGTACCATTGAAGACAACTGGTGGCAAGGTTGTACCATCCACCTTACTCATACTCCGAGAACTTCCGATGATGATCGCCTGACACTTATTAGGGTTTACAGCTAAGCCGAATCTATCAGACCAGGTTTTCAGGCTATCAAGTCTCTGTTTAATTTATCGATAGCGTCAAAAATTTCTTCGACCCTACCTTGACAGTACAACTGCAAGTCATCTCCGTACAGATGATACGCACACTGAAGCTCAGAAGTTATAAGATCGATAAATATAGAAAACAGAAGAAGAGAAAGAATACCGCCTTGTGGAACGCCAGTTTTCAAATCACACCAGCATGATGTAGAATCTCCAACGTGAACGGACTGCTGACGTTCCTGAAGGTAAGAGGAGAACCATTTCAGTGCATCTAAGTTTGTTTCCTTCTTTGTAGAATAGGTACTGTTCAACCACAATCAATAGTTCAAATAAGTACCTACCGAGCTAATATAAACTCATCTTAGTACCTACTAATGTATTAACCTCTATAAGTACAAAGTATTTTCGCAAAATAACACTTACATACCTAACGGACTTTTCAGCGCTTTTGGCAAGACTATGAAAATTGTTCACATTATATGTTGGAGGCAGATTGTATGATACGGCATTTTACAAATGGCGCCGTCCGTTTACAAAAGCTGGCGGTTTTGCAAAATGCCTAAGGCAAATTGGCAATTCGTTCAATGGTTATAATTTCAACATTGATTGTTATTGTACATCATAAAACACAGGTTGGACAAATCATACTTTATTGCAGCAATCAGGTAAGTACTTATTATGTTACCGTAAAATTGAGAGAACCGTTAGTTTATTATTTATCGGTATTATTTCCGTTAGATTATAAACAATAAAAAAATTGAGAACTGGGTGAGATAGGTTAGGTTAGAACTGTGACCAACCGCGCGCGGTCCGAATAAGAGAAGCGAGCGGTGCCGCCTGCGGCAGCGGCCGGTGAGCGCTACTTCCAAGTTGCTCGCTCCTAGGCAGGGTATTTAGTATTAGCGCAAGGTGCGTTACGTCGCTCGCAAGTTTGATACCAGTTCACAATTTGTCGGTATTATTTCTGTTAGATTTTAAACTATAAAAAAAATGCGCTCAATTGTAAATTGTTTGTTGCAATTCAATTTTGTACCAATAAAATTCCGCAGGAGTCTTGAAGGACTCCTGCGACACCAGATTCCATGGAAACCTTACATTTTTTACGTGCCGGACAAAATATTTCAATTTGCCGCGGCATTTTGTATACGGCGTTTGAATTGTCCATCAAATCTTGTGGCATATTATACAGTGACTAGGCAATTTACATTTTGCCTTAGGCATTTTGTAAAACCACCAGCGTTTGTAAACGGACGGCGCCGTTTGTAAAATGACGAATAATACAATCTGCCTGCGACATTTAGATTGCCTACAACTCCTTTTGAACCCACATCGCAATAAATCAGTTGTTTATCAAGAAGTCGCTGAAAGTCTTGGTCGTAGTATCTACATGTTATGTGTTTTTTTACATAACTGTAATCTAATGTATATGGTGTGCATAATAAAGAGAGTTCTATTCTATTTTATGAATAAAAGTTCTATTATGAAAAAAATATTTATTCTGAATAAAATAATATAGTAATCGTTACTAATTCTCCAGTTGTGCTACGCAAGGACAACAACCAACAGAGACGACATGAGATCGGTCACGCACGCACGATGGTTGCTCATTCCGTACTGGCGATTTCATAATTATTCAGGTATACTCTTGACTGTCGATTTTTTTTTTCATCCGAGAATTCACTAAGACGGCTAATAAATAAACGTTACCGTATTTTATGAGTAGAGTCTAACTAAATACTGCAGTGGCGGCGCTAGACCAAACTTGGACGTCGTGTCGGCGACATCAGCTTTGCGAGGCCTCGTTTCATTTCCCAGTCGAAAGAAGAACGTTAAAGTTAGAGTTTTATTGCTAATCAAATGATGACAAAAATATATAAAAAACGTAATTTTTTTTACTCACAATTTTTTTTCAAAATGATGTCGTAGCTATTTCTAATGCAAAGAAGTTTGAGAAGTAGGATGCAAGTGCGAGCGAAGTGAGCTCCAAAATTTTAAGACGCAGCCGGGGATGGTTAAAATTGGGTTGTCGTTTAACCATTCTTACAGAAAAAGGAGATATTTTGATAAATTATATAGAAAAGTTTGATAATTAGGAGAATGCAGGACGCAAAAGCGAGTGTAGCGCGCTCGAAATTTTCAGCACCCCGCCTCGGAAAGATAAGGTTTCCTTTTGACTATTATATACAGAAATGGGAGATACTTTGTCGTTATGTCAATAACGACAAAGTATAAGTATGCAGAAAGGTTTGAGTACGAGAAAAAATATAAGATGCTAGAGCGAGCAAAGCGCAAAAGCAAAATTTTAGCACCCAGTCTCAAATAGATGAAATATTCTTTTGAACATATATACAGAAATATAATAAATACTTTTGAAAACCAAGAATTGTACAATGGTAGAGCGAGCGTAGCGAGCTCGAAAATTTTTGCATGCTACGATTATATTTTGCATACGTAACGCCTCCAACTACAAACTGCCTCTTTATTACTGAACATATTTTGACCTTGTTTGGGATTTGATTAAAAAGTTATTTTCGAGATTTGGGCCCCCCTGGACCGGGGGAATTAAATAAATGATTTGACTTTCTGAAACTTTTTCGGGAGAACCCCCTCAGTCGCGAGGCCTAAGGAGGAGGAGGGTAGGAACCTATTGTGTTTTGTTTTAGACTATTATTATAGGTACCTATATTCTTACTATCTACATAAATTAAACTAGGTACTTAAAAATATTAAAAATGGCTTGGCAGAAGCATCCACGGTTCCACCTGGACCTAGTAATACGAAAAACGAGAGGTGATAGATGGCTTTGTGATTCTAAGCAGATGCTTTGGCTTATACGTGCCTCAAGCACGACTAAACAAACAGAAAATATGCTCGCGTAATAGACGCCGCCTAACAAAATAATTGGAATGTTGATAGATTATAGGATAAAACTGAACGGTATCTCTACATTACATACATATAACATGAAGACTAACTTCAATCAAATAAAGTCTAGCCAACTATTAACTGTGGAACTAGCTACAATACACTAGGGCGGTGCACTACCTCGTATTCGGTTCGTATTCGTGAAAATACGATTAGAAATTAGCTTTCATAATAAATAACTGTGTGGTTTTTTGTGCACTGCTTCGTTTAAGGGCCGAGTCACACCGGAATGGCAGCGGTCGGCAGCGGCTGCCAGCGTTCGCCAGCGGCCTCCGGCACGGCGGCTTCGCCGCTGGCGGCGTCGCCGCTGGCGGCCTCGCGCGACCTCCAAATCCTACGTGCCTAGTCTCCTCCTGACTAGTTTAGTTTCTACATTACATAAGCGCGTCGCCGCAGGCAGAACCACCGACAAGATGCGCGTGATCTCGCGTCACCATCAGGCCTCGAGATCTTTCAAGCTTTTCAAGCGATACTGGTCTTTTAAGTATGTAGATAAAACTAACTACCTACTACTAACTATTTAATTTTTTTCACACTGAAAGTGCGGTGTGACCAGACGCTTAGTGTTTTTATATTTGTGAATTTGTCACATTGATTCAGTTTTTACGGATCGTAAAAACTAGAGATGCCGCGAATATTCGCTATTATTCGGTATTCGGCATTACTCGATTTTTCTTTCTTATTCGTAAAATACCGAATAATAGTGTCTATTATTCGACATTCAACGAATAGTTGTCTAAATAAAAATAAACTTTTGAACAAAACTATAAACTTAAATATAATTAAACTTTTATTAATCTTAAAAATAAAACACACCTATTAATATTAAAGTTAGCCAAAAATTAGTCATTTTGAAGTTAATTTAGGTTTTTTAATCAATTATTTAATATTTAAAGACCAAAAGGGGCAGATTGTGGTGCAGAAAAACTATGCACAATTGGGATCAAGCCGGTTGCGTTTTTTTTTCGTAAATCAAATCTGCCTCAGAGAATAAATTAACTATACTTACTATTATTTGAGAATAAATAAACTTTCTTTTATATTCCTTTTTTTATGTTGAGTAATAATGGCAAGTATTCGACTATTCGCCATAACAACTATTCGCGGCATCTCTAGTAAAATTGATTCGATGTGAGTACCTAGCCGTCATCCTAACTATCCTAACTAATCCATCCATAACTCTGTCTGTCTGTCTGTATGTTTCCTTTTCACGGCTAAACCAATGTACAAATATGCTTATGTTTATTTGCAATTTTGCGAGTGTCAAAATATGCGGTATAAATGGCCGTATTTTTTTATTGCGTTGACTTGCAAGTTTGATTTTCGATACAGATCCAAGGGACCGTAGGTAGATATAAGTTTTTGATGTCTATTTCAACTTGATGCCTCCACGCGTTCCTTAGAAAAAGGTTCTTGACAGACAACAAAGTCATCCTTTTTCATATTGAGGAACGGAACCCTAAAACAGATTAAATATCTGCCTGTTACCTTTTCACGGATTTAGATGAATTGGCTAATACCATTGCTCATGGATAGGCCATGATCATACTCTGATGATTGATTGAGTCTGATCCCGGTAGTACGTTCCTTTAAGTTATTTTCCGCCCTTTACGCGGGTGAAGCCGCGGGCAAAAGCTAGTACTTAATAATAATATTATAAATGTGAAAGAGAGTTTTTTGTTTGTTTGTTTGTTACGCTTTCACGCTAAAACGGCTGAACGGATTTTAATTAAATTTGGCACATGGGTAGACCATGACCTAGATTAGGACATAGGATACTTTTTATCCCGATATTCCCACGGGATCAAGACTTGTGCGGGATGCTGCGTGGCGCAGCTAGTAATATGATAAATGCGAAAGTGAGTTTGTTTGTTACGCTTTCACGCTATTTGGCACAGCGGTATATCTTGACCTGGAGAAGGACATTGGTGCTGATTCTCTTGTCACTAATGCCTCTAAACTAAACTAAAAATCACTAGCATTTAGTTTATTCTTGTCAAACGACGTTCTCCCATTCTGAAATAGACTAAAGTGACACAACTTAACTATATTTTAGTTTGACAGCACTAAGACAGTACTTTTTTTTGGGTGGGAAATTATCAAATAACTTCTCCCGCTCTGAGCAGAGCGAGAGGGCGTGTCAGACTTTTACTGACTAAAACCCACCCGTGTTCCTTCCGTTGCCTGTGTGCCGGGGCCGCGATATCCCTTTAGGACAAACTCGCAACCCTGGCAGGCATTGGCCCTTATGGACCCCGTTAGTTGGTGCTGATATCTCTTTGAGGCGCGCGTGGAACACAAGGCGCCGTCGACCCGGGCCTGGTCCATATCGGACGGCAAACTACCCATTGCTTACCGTCCGCAAGCCCGCACCTACGACGGTGGCCTGAAGTCGGCTCGTCACTCCCGACACCCGACGCCCGGGGCGTCTCCTGCGGCGACTAGGGGCGCGAGGGCCCGAATCTTGCCTCTCCCTCACGCGTTCCGCGTCCTCCTTCGCGAGCATTACTGCTTCGCAGAAGGAAGTGACGGCCTCCCATGCACTCTCGCTCCGAACCGTGGCCTGAACCAGGGCCGGACGCGAGAGATCGCCGCCGCCGATTGCCACCGTGAGGACACGGCGGTGCCCCGCCCAAGCTGGGCAGACTTCCACCGTATGCTCCACCGTGTCCTCCGGGCGATCCACGCAGTTTTGACACCCGGGCGTTTCCTCCCGCTTTATCCTGAACAGGAACCTCCCGAAACAACCATGTCCGGTGAGGACCTGCGTCAGGCGGAAGGTGAGGACGCCGTGGCGCCTCTCTAGCCACTCCTCAAAGAGGGGATTTATCGCCACAATTGTGGCGTGCCCAGCTAAGACAGTACTGAGATTTAATTTAGTGAAAATGGCAATTTTGCTATTCTGAAATTAACGTTTTTCACAAAAAAAAAAATTGTAAAAAAAAAGGTGTGGGATAAAATACGTTGTCTGTCATGAACTAAAATTCACCAAACATCTCGACTTCACGTGCAAAGACAGTACTGGATTTATTTTTTCTTTTGCTTATATCTCGAAAATGGTGCGTTCTATCGCAAAAATAATGAAAATGTAGACCACCTTTATATGTATAACCCATAAACCCCTAAAACTCAACATGTAGGTAATATTTTTTCCTACTTTCCATACAAAAAATGAAAAATTCCATATTTATAAAACACGTCGAGGCTACACCCCGTGCGCGCCCCTGGCTCTAAAGAAAATCTCAGTTTAGGGCAAACCACCGGTACCACGTGGGTTCGCGAATGTCAAATTCGATTTTAGTTGTCAAAATTATTTTTTAAATTTTGGGATTTGTTTTTGCAGAATAGCTTTAAAATTCTCATAGCCAAAAGTAAGGAATTTTAGTGATAGTTTAGTTTGTTTAGTTCGGTGTACAAGAGAATCCGCACCATAGGCTACTTTTCATCCTGGATTGCAGACGAAGTCGCGGGCAACAGCTAGTATTTACTTAGGGCGTACGTTTTGGGTCGGCTTTAGAGGTGGGTGGTGACCAGGGCCATGGCTCGGGTGCCGGGGCATACAAGGCGCCGCGCACGCAACCTTAACTTAACCACTAACCAGCCAGTTGTAATTTGAATACTTATCTCTAACAAGAAAAACTGAATTCAGCGTATTAACTTTTATGAACTTATCTCGTAGGAGTGAGTATGAGTATTCAACATTTATCTACCACGACCTGTCTTTTTGTTGCTTGTTTTTTCGTATCCCTCACTAACTCATGTAGGCTAGCAGAGACGCACTGAGGGACAGACGTATTCTGTAAACAATATCAGTGACTGTTGCAAGTGGCGAACGTAGTTATCTAAACTAAAGTTGATAAAAACGTACTTGTGTTCTACAAAGTCCCAAACAAAATAAACTAGCCACGCTGTTCATTGAAAACCGAGCAGAAGAAAATCTAGAAAAATACGGTTTTAGTTGTTTTTGTTTTTCATTATAAGTTTCGTGACAAACTGACACAATGAAGGTAGGTCCGTACCAACATTGTTTAGAAAATGAATGGGTAAAATATGTTAATTAATTCAGTATTAAATATGGTACAAAATTTAAAATAAGTTTTTGTAAATAAAATATAAAAGGGTGCCAAATGCATGACTCGCCCGAGGCGCCGGTGGCCAGGTGCTTAAGGCCGGCCCTGTGTGCACTAGTTCGATTCATATTCGTGTTCTTCACGAATAGGAATCTAATACCTGTGAGCGCATAATCGTGATTTTTTTGGGAAGAGGGTGCGTGCACGTGGACTCTCGTATTCGTGTTTTTTTAAACGGATCATAAAATATACCCCAAAACGAATCAGGAATACGAGTGAGTGCACAGGACAGAGCACATTCGTGAATAGGGATGATGACAAAAAATTTTTTTTTAGTCCGTCTTTGAGATTATAAAAAAATATTGGACACGTATTTTTTCTTTTTTTACGTAATCTAAAGATTACGGCGATACATTGAGGTAAAATGTGCCATGACGTCACGAGTATGTAGATTTTATACGTACTAGTGACGTATCGACCCCCACTCTCCAACTTAAAATGCGTTTTATCTAAGTAATTTATTATTAATGTAATAAAGCAAAAAATACGTGTCTAATATTTTTTTTATTATCTGACTGACAGACTAATTAGAATTTCATTTTTTTTACCCAGGCATCATCCCTATTTCTGATCCGTTTTTATGCTGTTCGTAAAAAAAACGAGTACGAATCAAATACGAGGTAGTGCACAAACACCCTTACAATGAGAATCTAATGATTGCAACAACAGTAGGATCTACAATGTGTAAATAGCGTTATTAACTTACTGGCAATTGGCCCAAGAAAAGCCACAGCCGATGCCTATCCCAACTAAGATGGGCCACCTTTTCCGTTTCATGAAAAAAATAGAACCTATAGTACCTATTAGAGCGCCCGTGCCTGTAACATAATAAAAAATAGGTAGTGGCATGAAATAGAGAGTTCTGAAATTTCGTGTTCTTCTGTATTTCGAAATCTAGCTGAAGAGGGCTGAACGTATTCGCCTACTATACAACAAGCCAGCCAGCCAGCTTAGTCAGTAATTCAGGTATCTAACAGCTAAGGTTTATCAATATTGGGGTTAACCAGGTGACATGCGTTTCACTAAGGTCAAAGTGGTGAGGAGTATCGAGACCGCACATTAACGTATTATAGCATATTGGGTGTGACTTGGAAAGGGTACTCTACGGTCAGCATCATTTTTGTGTTAGAATTGTTGACTAAATGGTTCTGCTTTCTTTGGTTAGGTAGCGTTAAAACGACTAAAATCGACGTGATGTGTTGAAAGTTTTTTCCGCTAGACAGTAAACTAGTTACCTTCTTAATGTAGCGGTAAGCTTATACTTATCGCAATATTTAGGAAGGTAACTAGCTACCTACATGGTAGTAAATTGTGATTGGCTTTCTTTTTAATTACCTGCTTTCCATAATGCATCACCAAAGCATATGCGCAATGTGGTTGTCATACGACTGTCCCCGGGGTCGGGGTTGAATGTTTTTGCCATTTGATATTCTTTTTATAGCAATCACAAAACCAAACATGAATAGAAACTTCTATCACCACCTTCACCAAACACCAAACAATTTTATTTTTGTAATCATTGCGTTTTTTTTTACTTGATCATTATTATGTAAAACATTTTTGAATTTTATTGTGTTATTATTTCTACCAATGATTTCTACAAAATAATGTCAGTCAGCGTCAGCGATGTTTATAGACTTAGAATGTAAAATCTAGAGGCGATGTATGACATTGTTCATCTCACAGAGGTTCATTGGGTTCATCATGTTCTGTGGGTTCATCTCACAGAGGTTCATTTCGAGGTACCTACGTTTACGATCTCTAGAACGTCCACAGACTAGTTAGCTTAGAACATCAGACGCTACCGACATCGCGCGTGATGTCCCGAGCCCTGATGGTAGTATTCGCATTATTTCGGAAATTCAAAAGTAAACTTCGATTGGAAGGAATACTACCGCAGCAATAATAAC
Source organism: Agrochola lota (assembly GCA_947364205.1). Taxonomy (NCBI): domain Eukaryota; kingdom Metazoa; phylum Arthropoda; class Insecta; order Lepidoptera; family Noctuidae; genus Agrochola; species Agrochola lota. Next base: position 19,939,705 of record OX376228.1, read on the forward strand.
TTAAAAACTTGAATTAACGCCATCTAGCGGACACGAGCAGAACTGTAAATGGCGAACTTCCCTCGTAACCCGCTCGACGACGCGATGCCAGCGCTCCCCTACACGTTGTGTTCAGTGTTGCCATATATACAGATTTCTCCGTATTTATATAGATTTTCGATTTACGATACAGATAAGCACTCAATACAGATTTTTATACAGAATTTACTAATTATATTGATTAAATAGCCTAATCTGCTTTAAAACGGAATTTAGGTAAATAAATCGCGATTGGTAGTACTGTTCTGTCAGTCAGTGGCCAGTTTCACTTATTTTTCAAACGGGGAATCGGCCAATTAAAGATTTTTGCGTGTTCTCCAAAATACTGCGCTCTCGTGATGCATTTTATCGTAAATAATTAATTTGGTACAAACTTTTAATGGTAATTGATATTGATTTAATGCACAATAAAAAAACCCTAAAATCTGTAACCAGTCTTAACAAGGGGTATCGTGTTACCCAGTAACTGTGTCGTGGAGGTCGAGGTAGGTGATGAATCAAACCTATTCTCTTCTTTTTCATAAGAAGCAGAATAAAGTAATTTGACTGCATACGGTAAGTAGGTATATTATTCTGTTTCGGTTCTTTTGACCATACATACAGATTTCAAGTTAATAACATACAGATATAAATACAGATTTTAGCAGTTTCTACTACAGATATAAGGTTCAATGCATCTGGCAACACTGGTTGTGTTGTACGTGGGGACGTGGGGAGCCACGCGCCTCGCGGCCGTTCATTCATAAAATCAACAATAAATATTATTCCCTTGTAGCCTACGTACCTACTCTGCGGGTATATTTCCGCGTAAGTAGTTATGTACTTGTGACTGGGTACTTATTATTTTATTTGTGAATGGTTGAGTTAGAATGTGTCGATTTTTTTGCGAGTGGATGCTGGGTATGTACAAGTTTAGTTTACCCCGTAAAAATGTTTTTGCTTTTCAATTTAATGGAAATAAATGTAAATAATTAGGTAAGTAGGTGAGTAGGTACATACTTTTTACGACGATGTTTTACCGAATTCGGTCGCAAAGTCGTAATGGCGTTCCTAGACGCGCGCGATGTACTTGAACTACTTGACAGGCAGGTGATTTTTTTCGTGCGTGTCAAGCAATTTGGACCGTGGAGGGGCGCCATTAGGACTTTGCAACCGAATTCGGTCGTATAGCGATCGCTATCAATGTCGAGACTGCTGCCCCAGTACGTTACGTTAAGTACGTTTTCCATAGTTTCGAGTAATTTAAACTTATTAAATTCTGATTTTTGAAATGTGTAGCTTATGTAAAGTATTATTTCATTGTGTAATCATTATATATGTATTTCTATTGGAAAACTTTTAAGCAACATAAACTATTTTATATCTAGTACTTACTAGTTTAATAACTTTAGCATCAATTGCTTATAACCGCAGTAAGTATGAAGTTACTGCTCATATCATTAGCCGTCGCCATCGACTTACTGCCGTTATCCTTATTGACATTAGAGGACAAACACTATTTTATATTTAGAATGAGTTTAATAAATTTAGCATTAATTGCTTATTATAACCGCAGTGTGTAGTTACTGCTCATATCATTAGCAGAAGTAAAATGTGAATGATGATGCCGCACTTAGAAACTCGTCGTTACTTACTACTGCTGTTATGCTAAGGAAAACATCATAAAATCGACTTACTGCCGTTATCCTTATTGAAATTTAAAGGTTCCTGTTAAGATATTAAAGTGGCAGTCAGATCAAGTTGTTCAGCTCATTGCGCTGATTCCGAATCTATGTTTAACTCATTTTGGACAAAAATTATGCTTACTGCAGATATCGCAAGCGCGGCAGAGTAATATTCGGAAAATTTCAAATCGTATTATTCTGTTTTATAGCATAGTAGTAATATGTCACTTGTATAACGAAACAACAGCGTACAGTCACAGCAGCTGTAACTGGCCATGGGTCCTTTAATAAACACCTCTTTGTCATAGGAGTCACAGACAGTCCACTGTGCAGAGCCTGCATGGAGGACGACGAGACAGTAGCTTATGTGCTGTTATACTGCCCGGCGGTCGCCGCATACCGGGCAAAGTACTTCGGTAACCCAGGTACCCTACGTGAGATTGTTAGTGACACCAAGGCGTTGCTGGCCTTCTTTGAGGAGCTGGGGTGGATCGAATAACCGATTTTCCCACCCGTATGCAAAATACGCGCTTAGTCGTGGAGTTGCGGATACCAGCCCGTATTACCTATGTCACTTGTATTAGCGCCATCTGGCGGGTAAAAGCTATAACTGTACAACTTCCGTCAGTAGTGCTCGCTTGCATTCGCTTTCTGCTACTGCAGTGACCAATGTTTGCTGATAAGAAAATTATTAATGGTGGAAGAATCGCGGGTGGCTGTAAATTTAAATGGTAATTGTGTCGCCATCTAGAGGTGAATAGTCAAACTCTTGGCGAATAATTCCGAATATTACTCAAAACTCCCGAATGCTACGCGGAATACTTCGGAATATTATTCTCCGGCAACGCTAGTCGGGAGCAGGGTCCAAGCTACCGGTGATTAGGGCTGCAGAGACAGGAACCTCCTCACAATGCGAGCCGTATCGAGGAGTAATGCCTTCTGAATCAGGCCCTTGATCCAACCGCCTAACGAGAGCCTCGAGAGATGTTGGTCGAGGTTATTTTTTTATTGTATGGAGCATTGATAGAAAATAGAGATTTCAACGTTTTGTTGTTAATGTTTCGCCAGTGCAAGCGCACAGTTACGATCATCCACTGTTAAGTGGGTGATAGACGCACGAGCAAGTACGCGTACCTGTGGCTCGGCGGGTGCAAATCATTTTATTTTTTTAATTTGGATCCGCGAAATTCAATTTGCAGGTCAGTGTCAGATTATATCTTGATTAAAATGTGATTCGTGACCATAACAAATATGTATTTACAGAATTATAATCTTTGGATACATTAATACATCTCTATAAGTTAGATTTTTTCTTCATGCAGCTGCCCTCCCCTTGGATTTCCCCTCCCCTGGATACGCCCATGTATTATTTTCCACACATGACACAAGGCAAGGAATACAATGCTTTTGAAGCTTTTGATAAAAATAGTAATAAAAGTGCTATCCTCTTTTAACCTGAAGTCGACCTGGTTGCTTTATAACATTTAAGAAAATCCTTTTAAACGTTTTTACCCACCTAAAGTGGCAAAGTTGCCAGGTTTCACGGTAATCTATAGAACTTTTGTATAGCGCAGGCCCACAAAAAAAAAGCCTGCAATATCAAAAATCTAGAATCTCAACGCACGTCAATAACAGACATAATACAAAAGTATCACATGTTATAGAATCTAACACTAAAATATTTATATGTAGCAGGTGTTCCCACGTTGGATGGCAATGCTGATTCTTTGGCCTAAATATAGTCCAAATATAAAATACAGACATAACACTAAGTTATGCGAGTAAGCATGCAATTTACACGTTTATGTGCTCACAAATGGTCTAACTAAAGTGCTTACCGTAGCCGGCCGCCTTGGCGTGCTTGGTCGTAAAAACCTTCTTGATCGAATATACACCCGGTCTTGAGCACTGGTAACACTGGCTTGAACTATCATGTTCACAGTTTCATTCTGTGGTTTCACAGCTGATTTTGACAGTTTGACGTTTAGTAGATCGGTATCGATAGAGATGATTAAATAAAAGGAACAATAAACTCACCTAATTCTTTGGTGTCGGTAGTTGCTTCGGTTGCTATAACTTTACTGCTCCTGCTGGTCCTCTGCTGTAGCGTTTTGTGTTTCTCTTGAACAGTGTTCGAAAAATGTGATAATTAAGAAACTATTCAATAAATCAATAAAAATGATATCGAATAGAATTGTAAAGCTGCACAGACATAAACCATACTTACTAGTGGCAAGAAATGCAAGTACTTCGCAAGAAACGAAGTCCATTCAACCTCCGAATCCTAAAAGGATTAGTACAGACATGGTGGGTCCCCCTGATCCTGTGTCGAATCTAAGGAAGGTCATATTTAGAATACCACCCAACGAAACTGATTTAGAAAGAACTTATAGAGAAATGAGATCAGAAGTACAAGAATGGAACCAGAAGTTTTGGGAGAAACATAATTCCCAATTTTATCAGGTATTATTTTGTTATTAATAAGCTATGCAATAGCTCGTTTTTCTCAGCTGCTTCTAGACTGATGTTGTTGACTGTAACTGCTAATTATCAGCATATAATTAACCTGAATGCTGATAAACATTGGTCATACTGCTATTCAAATAATATATTTTATTATAACATTTAGGTACTGAGTATTACTAAAACTAAGTAACGTTACGATAAAACCAAGCTCATTTCGAAGGACTTCCTTTATTAATTGGAATGAAGTTTGTCAGTCACAAATTGTCATGTAACGAAAAGCGTTATGCCCAAAAAAGTCAGTTTCAAGTGTCAAAAGTTGTCACTAGGTCCTGTAACTGTAACGTAGTCATAACTGTATGTGTGTGTATAATTGAAACTTTAGACCATACTAGATGGCTCTGTATTAATACAGGGCAAGGAACTTTGTTCCAACTGCGTGTCCCACTACACCTCCCAAGTTTTTTTTACTGGAGCCACACTTACTGGGCTTTGACTACTATTTAATTATCCCTATAATAAGCTGGAAAACTGTGCCACTTGTCTAATAGAATAGCCATGTAAATTCGGTATCCAGCAGTGGACCTCTTTTTGTAGAAATTGTGATGGCGATTGAGAAAAGATACTGTTATAATCCTTGCTGAATATGAATAAATTTGCCTTAGTATATGTCAGTAACAAAATGAATGTTCTTGTCTTTGTAGGTATGTTTAATGCCCTTGCTTATCGTTTGTTTGACATTAACATAATCTGCTTTTTACTATCTGTTTCAATAGACTAACACATTGTATGCCAATTTTTGAGGTCAAAAGTTTATTGATATCAATTTATTTTTCAAAATATTTTTTGATAATGGTAAAGATTACATAATTTTTCGATTAAGCATTTGAAAAGTGGAAAAATATGAGGTCAAAATATTAACCTATTATATTAAAAGATAAAATAGTTCAATTAGATACAAAATTATTATTTATAATTATTAGATTATAAAGATTGATATAATTATTACATTATAAAGAGAAAAGATTTGTATTTTTGTTTGTAATTAATAAACTCAAAGAGGACTGGGGCAATTTAAAAAATTCTTTCACCTGTGGAATGCTTTATTACACTGAGTAACGATATCACGATAGGTAAAGATATCACGCGGGCGAAGCCGCTGGCGGAAACTCATACCTTATATTTGTGTGATGATGTTTTGTATTAAACTGTTTTTTTTATTACAGGAAAGAGAAGAATATGTTAAGAATAATATACCAGCGGATAAGCAGAACCTCACAGCGGATGAAATGAGTGTGTTTTACAAAGCTTTCCTGGACAAAAACTGGAAACTACACCTCAACTACAATAAGGAATGGTACAAAAAAAACTTTGCCCTATTAGGATTAGCTCTACGAGTAAAAGTAAAGAAACTCCTTAGAATTAAAGGTTAGGACCTATTAACAGATTTTATACCTAGTTCAATTGTTTGGAAATTAAGAATGTTTATTTTTATTAAATATTAAAAGAATGTTAATATTTTTTTTTTTTTTGCAAAACGATCGAGCTACCAATCTAATAAGCTGAATTTATAGTAGGTCTAGAGTTTCAGACGCTTTGGCCGCGCGGTTCGACTTTGGCTGCGCGAAAGATAAGTTACGCGCAGCTGGAATCGCAGCTAATAGTATCCCGTCGTCTTTAAGGTCAAATTAAGGATAGAGTTATTTCATTAATTACTATGAATAATATTAAGATTAAATTATTAATATAGATCTAATATTTTAAATATTACAGTTTACAGTATAGAATTAATTACACTACCTACGCGTAGGTATGTATAGTCGACCTAGTAATTGCTTTACCACCCTAAGGCTCGTACGTTTAGGCGGGGCCTAAACATTAACGAGTCTAAGAATTTACGAGTGCGAAAGCGAAGATTATAGGAAAGTATACAGGGACTCTAATACGAGTTGCAATTTCTCGCCTGTCGGTCAGTGCTTCTCTCTGTAATTCTACCTATGTTAGTGAGGGATACGACAAGACAAGCAATAAAATTACAGGTTTTGATAGATAAATACTGAATACTCATACTCACTCCTACGAGATAAGTTCATTTAAGCTAATACTTATGCTGAATTTAGTTTTTCTTTATATTGATAGATATAGGTACTTATTAAAATTAAGTGATCAGATCAAAGTGCGCAAAGCTCCCTGCAGTCGCCGGCGGCGCCCCGGGCGACTGCCATTGTAAATGTAAATAAACATGAAACATCAATACATACTGCGAACTATGAACCGAAGTATGAAAAGCCGCGGTAGCTACATGACCGAAGCTAAACGAACTTAGCTTCGTGTCAATTCCTTCTCAGTGTGACCTGCGTTTCCGCTCGAGCCCCGAGCGTCGCCTACCGGCGACGCAAACTCATCTTCTCGTCGACTAAATCATTCGCATGCAAAAATATTAATGGACAACACTGCAAAAAAATGTTGAAACTGACAGTTCGCGCACGTAAAACGCGAGTCAACTAAGCTGGTCGTCAGTGCGCGGTCCGCATGTATTTCATTATTTTAAATAGTTTTCTTGTGTATATCGACGGGAAGTGGTGTTTTTTGGATTATTAAGTAGTTTTTACATCGTGGTTGATAATTATTTGCACTAAATAACATCGTAATATACCTATTTTGAACCAACCAAAAAACGTAAACAATGGGTCATTGCGAAAAGTGAATTTTGTGTTATTTTGTGTTTTGTGTGTGATTTGTGTGTCTAATCGCTGGTAAGTGCATTTAATTTTAATAACAAATAGTTTAATAATCGTCTAAAACGATGTTCTAACTAAAATATTTCGTTTTAAAATATTTATGACGAAAAATATTTTTACGATAACAAACGGTTAGTACCTACTCTAATGTCGTAATTTTTTGTGTTTTTATTTTCTGTGTTTGTCTGTAAATAACCCTGTTCTTAGATAACTTATCTATTCATAAAATACCCTGCAAAATCTCGTGTAAATTGGAACAGTAGTTTTATCAGAAATCGTCTTTCACTAACCGGCGCAACGGTCGATAAAAATCTTTATTTCTCAATTCTAACAAACGCACACGTAATTTCTAAGCATTACAAAGAATCCTTTGTCTAAACACGAACCCAAATCAGTCAACGATAACACCGGAGACGTAAGCAAAAAGCTAAGATAAGCTAAGATATAGGCCGCGAGTGCATGCTGCGACGCAGCTACATGGACACATTCGCGTCCTAGCTAGTACAAACAATCTGTCAATGAAACAAAATTATGAGTCAGTGGTAAAAAACAAATAATGACCTGCACGCGTCGCGCAGAAATCTGTCCGGCTCTACAACGAGACGCAGAGCAAGACAGACACATGTCTGCGTCGTACGTGCCTGCGCCGCAGCGTACGCAACTGTCAGTACGTTCATGCATTACAAAATCTGCTCTGCCCTGCGCTGCAAAATCTGTAATACAGACACAAATCTACACATCTTTGACACATGGGAAGAGGTACAAGATGAAAAAGGCATCTTTTGCGACCTATCCAAGGCATTTGATTGTGTGAATCACGAAACACTGCTCTTGAAACTTGAGCATTACGGACTGGGTAAACTTGCGCTTACCTTAGTAAAATGATATTTGCATGATAGACTGCAGCAAGTTCAAATGAACGGTGCAAATTCATTGGGTTTAAAAGCCAAAATGGGTGTACCACAAGGCTCGATATCGGGTGCATTTCTCTTTTTAGTATATATAAATGATTTACCTCATTTACTGAATAACCGACCACAAATGGTGTTATTTGCTGACTTTTAAGTTCCATAATTGGTTAACTGTAAATAATTTGGTATTAAATGAAAAGAAAACTAAATGCATAAGATTTGCGTTACCGAATGTTAGAAGTATTGAATGTCATGTTGTACTGAATAGGGAGACACTACAATTCGTCGAAAAAACGTTTTTTTGGGGATTACGCTTGACTTAAAACTACAGTGGGGTCCTCACTTAACATCACTTGCAGGGCGGCTAAGTTCAGCTCCGCCAACTAACAGACGTGGATACCGCTAGACTGGTCTATTTTAGTTACTTTCATAGCAGTCTTACCTTATACGTCTTATTTTGCTGTGGGGACGGGCTGCAGATATTAATTCTATCTTTATACTGCAAAAGAGGGCTGTTAGAGTCATCTACAACCTCCCCAGACGCGAATCTCTAAGGGAACTGTTTAAAAATAACATCATGCATGACGGAACCTTGTCAGTATATACAGGTTGGTAGGGACATCGTCGCGAAAACTGTTACCATGGATAAGTACATGATTCTGAACCCCTGTGTGTTTAAATTTTTCGTCGGTTATTAAAAACAGGTGTTCCATACATTTTGACCGCGTAGGTATTGCACTTTTATATGAAGCAGCTGATTTTTATTTTATTATCCGACGAAAAATTTCAACGTAGTGGGGTTCAAAATCATGTACTGAATCCATGGTAACAGTTTTCGCGTCGATGGATGCCAAATTGTATATGAAAACTGTATGTATTTTTGAAAAAATCTACATCTTTTTTCAGTAAGATGCATATGTGACAGGCATAATTTAATTTAACACTAGAAATAGGAACAAATTAGATCCACGTTTCAGATTGTGTAAAGTATACTTACACTTCTTTTATGGAGTACTGAGTAAAATGTTATAATAAAATACCACTCGATATTCTTCTACTGAATGAGAAGAAATTTAAAACATGCATTAAACGCACACTATGTAGACAAGCATATTATAAGGCTGATGATTATATCGTAGATAAAAATGCTTGGCTTAATGCTGGTCCTGCTCCACAGCCACTTGGGCTCACTAGTTAAAAAATTTAATATTTGTAAGAGTTGCTTCCCCTTTTATTTTTAGTTTTTCTGACATTACGAACTTAATGTTTATTTTTTTGTTTTTATTTAACTAAGTGTGAATTGTTGAATACTCCAAGAGATAATAATGATTTTCTTTCTTTTTTCGTTCTACATAACGGTAGGAACGGGCCGCTAGTTCTGAATAAAATAGTAAAGTAATCGTTACTCGTACGCAAGGACAAAAAACCAAATTAAACAGATATACTTACCTGTGTACAGAGAATGACATCGAGACCGGTCACGAACGATGCTTGCTCATTGCCTAGAGATTTCATATTTATTAAGGCATATCTACTCTTGACTGTCGATTTTTTTTTATCCGATAATTCACTAACACGGCTAATAAATAAACGATATCGTATTTTGTGAGTAGGTATTTCATAACTGAAATCTGCGCATTGCATAAACTTACCACAAACACGAATAATAATAAATTACATCAAAAAATTGTTGTAGGTACCTATTGTTTTTGTTTCAGACTATTATTATAGGTACCTATGTATATTCTTACTACATAATAATAAACTAGGTACTTAAAAATATTAAATATAAGTATTAAAAACGACTTGACAGAAGCATCCACGGTTCCACGGACCGATACTTACGAAAAAAAGATATAGTTTGACCAAGAGCGCTGTACCGCGCCTTAGGAATGCGCGGTGAGGCGGGGCGCAGTGTTGACGAATAAGCGGCGGGGCGAGCCGTGAGCATTGACGAATGAACAGCAATGAATAGTTAAAATAATTGGGAAGTTGATAGAATAAAGGATAACACTGAACGGTATCAGTTACATATACATTTAGATTATTGTAACGAATTCCATTCAAATAAAGTCTAGCCAACTATACATTGTGGAAATAGCTACAATGAGAATCTAATGATCATAACAACAGCAGGATCTACAATGTGTACATAGCGTTATTAGCTTACTGGCAATTGGCCCAAGAAAAGCCACAGCCGATGCCTAACCCAATTATGATGGGCCACCTTTTCCTGTCCATGAAAAACATAGACGCTATAGTACCTATTAGAACGCCCGTGCCTGTAACAAAAAGTAAATAGGTACAGTAGCATGAAATAGAGAATTCTGAAATTTCTTGTCCTTCTGTACTTCGAAATCTAGCTGAAGAAGACTGAGCGTATCCGCCCCTATACAGCAAGCCAGTCAGCCAGCTTACTCAGTTAATCACAGCTACGGCTTATCAATATTGCGGTTAACCAGGTGATATGCGTCACTAAGGTCAAAGTGGTGAGGAGGATTGAGACTGCACATATACTCTACGGGTGTAACTTAGAGGGGGTACTCCTAGACAAACAGATCGGGCAGCATCATTTTTGTGCATAAGTGTTGACTAAATGGTGGCCTATGCTTTCTTTGGTTAGGTAGCGTCAAAACGACTGGACGTGATGGATTGAAAGTCTTTTCCACTAGACTAACAGTCTTAGTAAGCTAGTTATGCCTCTGACCTAATGTTGCGGTAAGTACCTACAATGTAATAAATTGTGATTGTCTTTAATTACTTGCTCTCCATACGAAATCACGAACACATATGCGCATTGTTGTTATAATACGTGTGTCGTCGGGGTCGGGGTTGAATTGTTTTGCCATTTCATATTCTGTTTAAAGCAATCACAAAGCCAAACATGAATAAAAACTTCTATCACCACCTTCACCAAACACCAAAAAAGGTAATACTTGTAACCATTGCGTTTTACTTGATCATTATGTAAAACATTTTTAAATTTTATTGTAAATAATTCCACCAATGATTTCTACAAAATAATGTCAGTCAGCGTCAGCGACGCCGTAGGTGAGTATTTATGTTTCTTGGCGACAGTGTTGTTATCGTAAAAATCTGAGCTGCCGTATTACGATGTCTGTCTGGTTTGCCGTATTTTAAGGGGAAAAATACAAAACTGCCGTACTTATTTATTTAAAAAAAATCTATTCTTCATTTGTTTTTTCTCTATATAGGTTTTTATCGCACCTCCGATTTGGTACGGTATCCTTGTTTTCTTTTTTGCCTTGATTTTGATTCAGTTGTCATCAATTTTTTTTGAATAATTAGCAATTTTGACAATTAGTGGGTAGTAGCTTCTGGATTAGTGGCAGCATTGACGAAAAATTATTTCATAGAATGTGACACACAGCCTCTTCAGGTGGCAGATAATTGAGTAACAATTTCATTTTATTCATTATGCTAGTGAAAAAACTATACCGTATTTACCGGAAAAAAAACGTGGAATGCCGTATAATACGGCAATTGCCGTATAATACGGCAATTGCCGTATCAATAACAGCGCTGCTTGGCGATGTCATATCAGAGGTTCATCTAGAGGTACGTCTACGATCTCTATTCTCTAGAATGTCAGACGCTACCGACAGTGTGTATCATCTTTGGTCATAAACAATGTCAAAAAACACAAAAACCCGTACTATTGTCGAGTATCAACAACGCAAGACAGCCCTGCGACTTAATATTCGAGAACGCTTATTGGATCCAGTCTAGGTAGCAAAGCCGAAGCGAAAACTATTCAGTTTTCGCTTCGCAAAAAAAAAGGCCTTTTTTTTTGAGGATGGGAAATCATCAAATGAATCTCCCGCTCTGGGCAGAGCGAGAGGTTGTGTCAGACTTTTACTGACTACAACCCACCCATGTTCCTTCCGTTGCCTGTGTGCCGGGGCCGCGATATCCCTTTCGGACAAACCCGCAACCTCAGCAGGCATTGGTCTTTCGACCCCGTCAGTTGGTGCTGACATCTCTTTGAGGAGCGCGTGGAACACAACGCGCCGTCGACCCGGGCCTGGTCCATATCGGACGGTACCCATTGCTTACCGTCCGCAAGCCCGCACCTACGGTGGCCGGAAGTCGGCTCTCGACTCCCGACGCCTGGGCGTCTCCTGCGGCGACTAGGGCCGCGAGGGCGTGCATCTTGCATCTCCCTCGCGCGCTCCGTCTCCTCCTTCGCGAACATAACTGCTTCGCAGAAGGAGGTGACGGCCTCCCATGCACTCTCGCTCCGAACCATGGCCTGAACCAGGGCCGGACGCGAGAGATCGCCGCCGCCGATCGCCTCCGTGTGGACACGGCGGTGCTCCGCCCAAGCCGGGCAGACCTCCACCGTATGCTCCACCGTGTCCTCCGGGCGATCCACACAGTGGTGACACCCGGGCGTTTCCTCCCGCCTTATGCGGAACAGGAACCTCCCGAAACAGTCGTGTCCGGTGAGGACCTGCGTCAGGCGGAAGGTGAGGACGCCGTGGCGCCTCTCAAGCTACTCCTCAAAGAGGGGACTTATCGCCACAATTGTGGCGTGCCCACCGCAAGCACGCCTGCCGCCCCTTTATAAAAATTCAACTTTTGGCAACCAGTGGCGTGTCGGTCGTCACCGTCACCGACACGCCACGGGTTGTGTTTTTTGACATTGTTCATTACCAAAGATATATTATTGTCCGTACAAGGCAAGGAATACAAGGCATCACTGATTAAATCGTCTCATTCGCGTTTTCAAATAAGCATAATGGCGCGGCCCACGGCACAAATCAGTGGCTGGCAAACAAACTATCCGTGCCTACCGTGCACATCTAACAGTGGACGGTCGGTAGGCTGTGGTATATCTGACCACCCCATGCCGACCGCAACGGACGATGTGTGCGCGTCCGTCACCATCAACCAGTGTTGCCAACTCCAAAAGTTCAAATTATCGAGCGTCGAAATTATCGTTTTTTGGGCAAAATTATCGTACAAAAGCAAAATCCAAAAAAAGTTACCCGAAATTCAAATCAAATTGCTATCAAAAGACAATGAATAGTTTTACTTTTAATAGTTTCACCAGTAGTGGCGTTAGCAGCACAAACCGTAAACATGTTGTGTTTTTAGTTGATATTTTTGTGTTTCACTGTAAAATTCTATAAAAAAAACTAGAGATACCGGAAAGAGAGAGAGATACTTACATGTTGATGTTGACAAAATGACATTGCCATTTTTTTTATTTTTTTCTGCGTTTAATTTCGTTTGACAAATACGTTTTGTTAATGGAACTTTAAAATGTTTTTTCAGCAAATCTCAAAATTATCGTACGCTAGACATTCATTATCGTACATCGTACCATAGGCCAAATTATCGTACGCCCCCATAATTATCGTACGGGTTGGCAACACTGCCTTCGACCGGCCGAATGCTATATTCGTAACTATCTATGTATACATACGGCGCGGTCTCACTCGCACGTCGCCCGCAACAGCCAGTTGCGATGGCGACAACGAACGTTTTGACAACCAGACGGTCGTCCGTAGGGACGTCACCGCATGTTGTCGGTAGCGTTTGTTGTTCTAGAGATCGTAGACGCACCCCTAGATGAACCTCTGTGGCTCTGGAACATCATACATCATACATCGCCAAGGAACATAAATACTCGTGAGTATATATGTTCCTTGGCGATGTGTTAACAGAGGTTGGCGTCGCTGACCGCCTACTGATCATTATTTTGTAGCAATCATTGGTAGAATTGTTTACAATAAATTAAAAAAATGTTTTACTTATTAATGATAGGTACTTATACACGATTATTTTTAAATCGTTCTGGAGCCAAAACACAGTGACTCCAGACGATTAATAGGTACTATTAGCATTGTTATTGTTTTTTTAAGACATCTAATATAGAAGTTAGAAATTTATCACTTTTATTCTGTCATTCGAGTTAAATCTTAGTAGCGCTACACTATTTCATTCATAAACGCAAGATCGTACGCGATCCGCTCGGTGATGACGTAGCGCGGCACAGCTGTGCGTGTGCGAGTCCGGCTGCAAGTAAGTACCTGCAAGTAGGTATTTCATTTCTGGTACGATAGGTTGGTGTAAGTTCATTCACCTCGTTATCTCTCGTTTGTATCGGAAGCACGGCACGGTGTTTACCACTATCACATCTCCTCGTAAACGAGAGAAACTAATTGAAATTTCATTCACCACTCTCGTATCACGAAATCACTAGTACTCGTACCTTTTGAACTAGACACGACGAGTACACTTGGGAGTTGTATTTAAGGCCTTGAATCGAGTGTCGACCAATCGAGCTAATAGGTACTTAATAAGCATACCTACCTACCATATTTATGATAAATAAAAAGAATACTGCCTAAACCAATTTTTATGCGACAATGCTTGCTTGCGAGTAGCTACGCGGCTTCTACAAAGGCAGGCAATGTAAACAGAAAAAATGAATCGTTTTATCTGTCGAATAGAGTTCATTATAAGATGGTGGTGCCCTTTTCTATGAAAATATTGGACCGAATTAAGACCTTATTTTTATACCCTTAACCGCGGAATTCGGTTGTGCATCCTTTTGAAGTCCGGTCGGACACTTCTCAGAATAATTTTAGTAAACTGCGTACCTACTTACCTTGTACCTAGTTTGGTGAATTTTCTATTTGTTACCGTTTACGGTTTAGAAATAAAGTCTGAATTCGCTTTTCGTATTTTTATTTGTGTACCTATTTATCTATTGCGTATGTGTTTTTATGCTGTCTGATCGATGAATGGATTTTTCAATGGGTACCGTTCGCAAGTGTTGCCTTTCGTCGATACGTTTTACACACATATGCATTGATCGCAGTTACTTCGAGTTCTCATTATTTCACAAAAAAAACAATAAATCAGATTTTTCGTGTTTTTTTTAAATTGTAATTTATTGAAAATAATAGTCCCAATCGTTTCGAGTTCGATGATCGAGTTTATGGCTTTTCGTTCCAGAACGAGCTAAAATTAACCGTGTATATCTACTGAAGCAATCAATAATTAAAAAAAAAAAACTTTAATGGCCTGCGCAGACTGGCGGAGGGGAGGGCAGACGATTTAAAATTTATTAATTGAATTTAATACTTATCCAATCGAAATAAGGTATATATTTCAATGCTCGGTGATCGACCTTGGTGCATCACAGCGCAGTTTTCTCTGGACCATCGAAGAGCACGCTGGAGGATACCGGATGCTCCGGTAAGCTGGCGGTCTGTTCGTAATGTCAGAAAAAAAGGGGGTTGCAGCGCTTCCAAATATTTAAAGGACCATGACCAAAGTTCTATACGTGCATACCCTAACCCAGCCATACTCAACCTTTTTTTCGTAGGGGCCACTAACACGTTTCATTCATGGTGTCGAGGGCCACAAGGAAAAAATATTTAGGTCTTAATTAAAACGTAATTCCAAGTTAACGATGTAGTTACTTTATTAATGAAAAAAATTAAAAAAAAGTGCGTGTCGGACCACGCACAATGAAGGGTTCCGTAGTTGGGATGAATTTATCCCAAGAACAAACTTAACATTGTAGTTGAAAAACATGTTCTCCCATACGGAATGTATGGGAGAACATGTTTTAAAACCGCAAATTTAAGTTGATTGATTATTACTCGGTAACCTGTACAGCCTACTTATCTCTCATAGTTTTCCTTTTAATTTCGTTATATTTACTACTGCTGTGAATTTTTTCACAAGTTCAAGTACAACCATTTAGCTAGAAGGGGGACACTTGACTCTAACAAAACCATTCTAACGACACCCCACAACATGGGGTAGATGAGGAAAAAAAATAACATCCCCATTTTACGCGTAGGGGAGGTCCCTAAAAAAAATATTGTTCTTGATTTTATTTTACCACTTTGTCGGCATGTTAATATGTATACATATGCCAAATTACAGCTTTCTCGTACTAACCGTCTCTGAGCTAAGCCGCGGACAGATAGACGGACAGACAGTCACACAAACATGGCGAAACTATAAGGGTTCCTTGTTTACTACGGAACCCTAAAAAGAAGTTTTAACAAAGATTTTTATATGTTTTAATGCGATTTTTGATACTGTGAACACTTTTTCAATAATTTATCAAGATCTGGCTTGTCGCTACATGCTATCCTTATAACGTCATCCGGATGAGAATCTGTAAGTTTGTTTCTGTAAACGTTCTTTGTGTATTTCATTTTTGAAAAATACGAATCGCACACATACGTAGACCCAAAGAATGTTAGTAGGATTTGGGCATATTTTTGGGGAACAATACTCCGAAATTCCACTTACTCTCATTTTCCCCTTTTTTCTTTAAACAGAAGTTCTAGATTGGTATCGTTTTTACCTAAAACCGATAAACTCAACAAACAACTCTGAGTAATTACAATTTAAAACGGAAGCCAACTCTGAGATAGTCGTTGTTTCTAAATGCCGTGGATTTTCTATAAGTAACAGGTAGCGCTCGGCTGACATTCCCGTTCTGAAACACACTTCTCTGATGGGCGCGAAATTTAAAATGGTTTACAATAAATTTGTAACTTCACATGGGCGAATAACAAAAGCCCGGCGGGCCGCATGCGGCCCGCGGGCCACAGGTTGAGTATAGCTGCCCTAATCAAAACGATCATGTCCAAAAGCTGCACATGGTACATTTAAAAGCACGTCATATCTTTTGAAAGAATTCCTCTACTTTAATTTTTTTACGCGCAATTCTTTGTATATTTCATAACAAAAAGCGCATTCGTTAGACTTAAAAAAACTATTGCTTGCTAATCATTTTCTGTCAGGCGTTTTTATACACAATTCGAATTTCGATTTGAATAACAAATTAGTGTAACCTATGCGCGTGACTAGATTTAGCAACATAAATAACTAAGTGGGTCAATTTCAACATCCATCCATTTTACCACCATATCGATGTCCCTCTGTAGTGCCTCACATTCATGCACGGTATTAATAACTAAGAATAACTTCAGGTCATCCGCAAACATGAGATATATTATGTATGTAAAATAAATTAAAATGCGTCTAATCTGGGACAGCGCTCCTTGATGGGCGAGTCCTATTACTGGCTGGACATACGATACATTGCGTGAGCTCAGTACAGAACACGTAAGCCAACCACTCAAGGTCACTGGCATGTATCTGCGTCGTAACTAGTGAGCCCAAGTGGCTGTGGACCAGCATTAAACCAAAAAAAATTGGCTACGATATAATCATCCAATTTATACTCGTAATATATATGCTTGTGTACATAGTGTGCTTATAATGCATGTTTTAAATTATTATTTATTTATTTATTACTAACTCTCACAAACAAAGTAGGTACCCCTTTTTTATTCAATCTATAAGCATTTATAAGAAAGCTTGATGGAAAACATAGATGTATAGGCCTATTCCTAGACTTAAAAAAGGCGTTTGACACAGTCTCTGTTCCCACCCTCCTTTCGGAACTGGAGGACGTCGGATACGCGGACTAGCTCACGATTTTTTCGAAAGCTATCTCTCTAATCGGATGAATGAATGTGTGGTAGAGTTGGTTCCCACATTAGTAATGAGGAAACTACCACCTTTGGAGTCCCGCAAGGTAGTGTGCCGGGGCCAACTTTCTTCCAGGTTTACATTAACGAGCTATGCTGACGATATAGCAATTATAGTCTATGGGGCTGATTGGGAACATTTGACATGTCACTGCCAAATCGTCACTTGAAACCGTTATTAGTTGGTTGCGGCTAAATCTCCTTACTCTGACCCTGGATAAGACTTACGACATCCCTTTAAATTAACTTATATCTTAGTACGAAACCACCTATGGACTTTACCATTAATGCTCACACTTGATGGCCAGACGCAATGCTCTTGTCTGTTCCTTCCGTACTAGAGTTAGAAAAATGATTTACATATTTAAGCTTCTTAGGTCTGCTGCTGACCTCAACACGATTAGAAAGGTATTGCTATTTGCCAAACCATCATCTCCTTCTGCATCACAGTATGGGGAGGTGAAGCTAAGACTAGGTTTTTCAAGTTGGAGCGAGCACAAAGAGCAGTCCATAAGGTGATGTTAAAGAAGCACCTTAAGGTATCCTAGTATCCTACTTCACAATTATACAAAGATGTAATAGTACTTACTGTAAGGCAGCTGTTTGTGCTACGATCTGAACTCAAAAAGCACACCGTCTGACCCAACACGCCGTAGGAAAAAGCCTCTTTGTCTGACGGAAACCCACAAGACCGCTTTTGCTAGACGTCAGCATTATGTTCTTAACTCACATTTATACACAAAAAATAATAATAAACTAAATATTATTGAATTGGATGGTTACAGCTAAAATAGAGGAGTAGATAACTGATTAAGAGTATGAGGCTGTTGACGATTTACTTGCCTGGATCTGTTGACTCTTTTACATTAGTTTTCCATCTTCCCGACGGCACATTCCCCCTCTCATGTCCACGCACACACGTACACTCAACACTTCCCACATAATTATGCACATAACACGCCACTGTACCCCATACACACAACATACATACTACAAACATCACCAACCACCAAAATACACTAACATACCCATCTGTACTTACACTTACACCCAATGCTTACATCACGTTTTCTTTTTCTTTTCACTAGTTCATAACTTTATCTTTCAAAATATCTCATTCTAAATTTACTTGTATGCTCACAATAATCGCTCAAAAGATACTGCCGATGCCGCCCAAGATACAGGATTTTCCTAGTTTTGAGGGCGGGGGCCTTTTGTATAACCACTTATTGTCAAAGTTTATGTTTTTTGTGAATAAAAAAAATATTTATATATATATTTATTACTTCAAAACCTAAATAATAATAAGCCAAGGCAGTGAAGAGATGGCCAGTCCCAACACCATTTAGCACCACTGTGAAGGGAACTGAATGCTTCAAACACGTCATGTTGTATTGTTTTCCATCAAGATGTTTTGCAGTGGCACGGATAATTCACTGGCTTCACGTCTCTAAATACGGTGCACGCGCAAAACACATTTGATGCACTGAAACATTGCTGCGTGATTTCAATCAACTCAGCAACGCAATATCGTATTTCACCTATAAACTGACACGTATCGTCAGTAGGAAAACCAAAATCGACAATGAGATAACGCTTTCAAGAATATGCATATCGAGATACAATGTGCAAAAAAGGTACGGGTAACTGTGAACGAATTCGTTCACAGACGGGTAAGTATTAAACAATAAAACATGCACAGAGCTCAAGTTTGAACGTAACAGTAGGTTTGTATGGCGACGAGTGACAAGTGAGTGAATGAGTGAGTGACACCTAATCAGTGTTTCCAGATAGTTGTGTATTTTTTTTTGCCAAAACCTGTTCAAGAATCTGCGTCGACGAATTCATAATACCTAAAACTGTATGTGATTTTTTTTTTGTGTATGTTTAAGTGAGTTAGTCGCATATTAATAAATAAATAATATCGTGGCCTCCATGGTTATTTACTGTACCGCAAAAATAAGGTATACTCCTACCATTCATCTGATCACATTGATCAAATGAACGGAATGCACTGTAATCTTTCACTTATCGTCGCCAAACCGGAACTACAAATAATATTTATTTTTATTCAATCTTCAGAAAAATGCTTTGATTGACTAGACTATTATCTTAAATCTAGTTTGAATAAATGAAGGGTACTTAAAAATATGAATTGGCTGGACATGATTAGGGCATAAATGGTCACGTTATGTAAGCCGACGACAACCGACTTTTAATGATTTTATACTGAAGACCACGTCTAAACGAGTAGTGTTAATGATTTGGAAAAAATAAATGTTAAATTAGAGCATTTTCTTAATAACTTAATATGTGAATATTTTAGATTATATATTTGAATATAACAAACATATATATATATATTACATAGTGAAATTAATTTGTAAAGTTATGTCTGATGCGGATAAAAAACTGAAAATCAGGCAAAATTTATCGAGCGTATTTTTCTGAAACCATCATTTAAAAGATAATTAAATTATTGATCTTTTATTATACGTGTTTTATTGAAATACCTTTTGTTTTATGTATAATAAATTAATAATGCGTCTAATTTTTGACAGCGCTCCTTGATGAGCGAGTCCTATTACTAGCTGGACATACGACGCATTGCGTGAGCTCAGTACAGAACACGCAAGCTAACCACTCAAGGTTTCTGGCATATATCTGCGTCATAACTAGTGAGCCCAAGTGGCTGTGGAGCAGGACCAGTATTAAGCCCAGCATTTTTTCTACTATATAATCGTCCAACTTACAATATGTCTGGTCTACGTATGCTTTTTAATGCATGTTTTAAATTTATTTTCATTTAGTTGAAGAATATCGAGTGGTATTTTATTATAAAATTTTACACAGTACTCCATAAAACAAGTGAATACTTTAGAGAATCTGAAACGTTTTTGATCTAATTTGTTCCTATTTCTAATGTAAAATTATGCCTAAAAGATGTTGATTTTTTCGAACATAATGAACATATTTATAGATGTTTTCATATATACATCGACGCAAAAACTGATACCATGGATTCAGTACATGATCCTGAACCCCCTGAATTGAAAATTTTCTTAAAAAAAAAAATCTGCTGTTCTATAGAAAAGTGCAAAATCTACGCGGTCAAAATGTATGGAACAGCAGATTTTTTTTTAATTCACCCTGTATATTGACAAGGTACCGTCATGATGTTAATTTTTTTTAAACAGTTCCCTTAGGGATTCGCGTCTGCGGAGATTGTAGATGGCTGTGAAAGCCCTCATTTGCAGAATAAAGATAGAATCAATATCTGCAACTGTAACCCATTCCCACAGCAAAAAACTGTACATGATGGACATGATGCTATGAAAGTAACTAAAATAGACTAGTCTTGCGGTATCCACGTCTGTTAGTTGGCGGAGCTGAACTTAGCCGCGCTGCAAGTGATGATAAGTGAGGATGAGGACCCCACTGTAGTTTTGAATCAAGCGTGATCCCCATGAAAACCGTCTTTTCGACGAATTCTAATATCTTCTTATTCAATACAACGTGACATTCAGTACTTCTAACATTTGGTAACGTGAAACTTATGCATTTAATTTCCTTCTCATTTAATACCAAACTACATATTTACAGTAAACTAATTATGGACAGTAAGCATAGCGTTATTTACGTCGTCAAGCTCATGTACATGTCTGTTTACTTTGAAAATCGATGATGTGCCATCAGCAATGCCACACTTTGTGGGTGATTTTTCAGTAAATGAGGTAAGTAAAAAAAAGGTGAGGTAAGTAAGAAATCATATACATACTAAAAAACAAATAATTTCAAAAATCAAAAACTCCACTCCAAAATCAAATTTAAATTAAAAGAGAAAAAAAAGCATTATCATTAGAGGAGGCTCATCAATGTTGTTAATTCTTATTCTTTATTGAACACATAAATACACTTATAATAATATTTTTAGCATCTTTAATTCTGTATTTTGGTTTCTATCCTCAATACACATAATATTATTTATATTTAACTACTTGTTGGTATTGAATTGGGATTAAAATAAATAAAACGTATTTTGTGCCAAACAAATTCTTTTATTGTAGGTACCTACATACTTAAATAAAAAATAAAAATAAATAACTGTCTTCTAGAGACACCAAAATATTGTTAAAAAATTACGCTGGTGCTAGCAGGTTATCTTGATGCCTTGCCCCCAGCCAAGATACCATACTAGCTTCATGACATGACAGCAACAACCGGTATTGGTGAGACAGTGGTGGTGGCGGTGTTAATGATCCATATTCAACCAATGTAACAACATCCTCTAGTCCCTTGATGCGTCATGAATCAGGTGTCGATTCGCTCGAACCCAACAGCCTCGACGTGCTTATATTGTTGCTATGCCCTGAAAATATTATTAAAATACATTTTATTACAAATGACAGGACATAACTGGTGAAATGTGCTGCACAATAGGTTCACCACGCCCAAATCCTTCGGGAATCGCTGGTGTGATGCTATGGCTATGTTGAGTTTTTACATGATGAAGAACCTCCTGACGAACATCTTTCGTGATCGTCGTTTCCATCACTTATATATCCCGTTTTGAGGGATCTGTCCTATTCATTTTGCCATTTTCTTTCAAAGACTTTACCTACTTATAATAAAAACGTAGTCAGGTAATAAATAATTTACCTGATAATTATTATTATTGATAATAAGGGGTACTAAAGGGCTTTCCACTGCACTGTTGCAGTGGAAAGCCCTTTAGTACCCCTCGGCCTCTTGGATTTCTGAGCCCGACTGAGATACCACATCCACGGCAGACCATTGTATAACCAAACAATCTCATATTGTCAGCAGCTTCGGTATTTAATAAATAATAACAGTCGTGACAAGCATATCCATCTAATGGGAGCTGGAACAATAGCAAATATCATTTTATTTTTCAAATTATAACACAATTGGTAAATATATTGCCTGCACTACAAAATAATCGCACAGTTAGCAAGGACCGTTTATAAGCAACTTGGAACTGCTATGCAAGTAAAGCAAGCAGATAATATGTCAATGTCATGTCAAAGAAATAATAAATACTTACCTTCATTCTAAGAAGTGGGTATTCAATTATTCAAAATAAAAACACTAGATGTGTAAACAAAAATATATTAGTAATATTGTCGTATTTTATACGCAATTTTAATACAACAATTTCATACATTCCTTTGATCTAAAATAAGCGGGTTATAGTTATTATTCACACTCTTTACTTTAAAGGTAATTACGGGATTAATTGGTACGTCAAAAGCATTTTTAATACTTCCCGTTAAAAATGGCGAGGCGGAAGCTATAAATGAGCAATTTTTTTTGGAGAAGTTACGCAAGTTATTCTGAATTTATAAATCCATAATAATTTAAATATTAATTTTTAAATCTTACTGTAAAACCTTAAATCATGAACATTTATCGATTCAGACCACGACCAAAGGGCAGAAACTGGACATGTCCTTTAACCAACAGCTTTAACAGCAGCTTTAAATATTGACGTGTATGCGCTTGCTACTCACACATAGTTCATATATTGTGAATGTGTGAGTGGACCCATGTCAGCTCAGTAATAAACCAGCGTTCAATAAAGACACTAGTTTCATTATCTCCCTACCCTCAGTTTACAAATATACTTCAGGATGCCTACCATGATCTAATTAAAAACGATTCAAAAGCAAGGCATTTCAGTTTAGGTTCTTAAACTGCATCGCTTCAAAGCCGTACCATGACGTCCAATAAGCTCAGCGGCATTTGGATCGTTAAAAGTGAATGAAAGATCGCAATCTGTGGCTGAACCGCGCGGCCGAGTTTGGAACGTTTTTGGTGAAAACGAGACAACGCTATTATTGTCAAATAAGTTTGTTTCGCGCACATTATTTAGTGTCAGACACGTTCAGAAGCAAGTAACATTTTATTTGTTCTTAACTCAGTATCATTACTTTAAAGTAAAACAGACACTCAACAGTTTTTTTTTAAGATTGCATGTTAATACGGTAACTATTATTAAAATAATTCTTAGTCAAAGTAGATATTTATTTACTTTTTGCTATTTATTAAGTATACGAAAAAAATATTTTTATTTCGACGTAATAAAACAAATTATGTTTTTGTTTCGAACGTACCAGAGTAAACAAAGTTGTGTGAGTTGAGTTGGGGCATAGTGGGCATAGTGTGAGGCAGAATCTTCCTCAAAAAACTCAAATAAAAGTAGTTCATCAGAAATCTGTTAGAGAAAAAATAATGCGGTTAAAAAAGGCATATAAAATAGGTATTTTAGACTTTAAAAGAAAGATTAAAGCTCACTTACATTGCTTTTGGTAAAATTCCACTAAAACAGCACTAAAAAACTTTATTTTCGTCAATAATTCACCAAACGTTTCAGTTTATGTTAGAGAAATAGTAACTTTTATTGAATCGCTTATTTTGACAGTTGAGCGTTTCAGTTGAGCTGCTCTATGGACGTCATGGTACCAAACAAGAATGAATGAAACCAAAACTTGCGACTCAGTTTGGGACAATCGCTGTCACATGGCATGGCCTAAATTGAATCGTTAAACTAACGTCATGGTACGAATTAGAAGAACAGTTCAGTTTAGGTCCTAAAATGGATCGCGCTAAGAGCTCGTGGTAGGCATCCAGTATGCTGACGATATTACACTATTGGTCTGTGGCACTTCTATACAAGATGCCGCTCAGTCCATTAATATCTCTTTATTCTCGTTAAAGTCATAGCTTTTAGGTCGCGGGTTATCTTTAACTACTCCAAAAAGTTCATCAGTTATCTTCACTCGCAGACGCCTTATGTATGATGAAGTCGATTTGAAGATAGTATTGACGGTCAAGCTATCCCAATCGAGGAGAAGGCCAGGTTTCTGGGGGTAAGGCGCCATATTCACCATCCATCTTGCTGGACGTCCCGCCAAGGTCACGCACGATGCACGACGAAATACAACAGTGAATAGTTTTAAAGTACGTCATAATTATTATTAAATGCTTGCTGGATGCACACGACGCAATTTTGTATCCAGCAGGCGCCCCCACAACCGCGAGCGACGTGCAGATAAAATGGATAGTAACACTTACCCTGGATTCCAAATTGAGGGGATTGGAACACATTAGTAACACGGTAAACATGTGAGCGCCCAGTGTCAGTCCGTTCAGGTGTCTGGTGGAGTGCTCACCCATACACCTTGAAACTAGTCTACAATACGCTGGTCAGAAGCGTGCTGGATAGTAATCCAGCAAACTGCAGTAAACTGCAGTAGCAGTTTCTTAATTGAGCCAGGTAACAAAGAAGCTTTGCGTAGACTAGATTCTGTCCAGGCCAAATGTCTGAGGACCGTTATTGGTGCCATGAAGCTCAGACAATACTTAGCGGATTGTTTCTTGTCAAAAGTTTTCTCCCTTTCGTCCCATCCTTTACTCCCCATTTTGGAACAAATCTCTCTCTCTTAACGCGTCATCCTAGTGGAATAATAAATCTATTCCTCGCCTGTTTGTTAATAGCCCACTCTTCCGGTATTTTCCTAGATAAGTGTTATATAGTCTAAGGGTATTTTCTTCCGCTTATGAGGTGGTCCATTTCAGGGGGGGGGGATAACTAACTTCATTCAAATTACTAGTCGAAGATAATCCGATAATCCGGCCGTATACAGCAAGCCAGCCAGCCAGCTTACTCAGTTACTCACACGGCTTATCAATATTGGGGTTAACCAGGAGGCATGCGTTTCACTAAGATCAAAGTGGTGAGGAGGATCGAGAGCTCATTTAGACGTATTTATTTATTCATATAGGTGTCGTATTTATACAAAGCCAGAACGCAGCCATAGGAAACTGCTCCCGCATACATTTTAATACTATTTTCACTATGTAGTCATACTATTTTACGTATTGCTCGTGTATAGTTTGCAACGTGGACGCGCCCGTTCTGGTTCCAAACTATATGACACAATCACTTACGTCAGTCGTTACTCTGACAAGAGTTTTAAAGATAAAGTTTAATGAAAAAAAAAAAATACCAACCGCGCGTGAGCCGAGCGAGGGAAACGAGCGATGCCGCTGCCGCGGCAGCGGCCGGTTAACGCTACTTCCAAGTTGCTCGCAGTCAGTCAAACTGTTTAGTATTTTAGCGCAAGGTGCAATACGTCAAAAAAAAGTTGGGTACCAGTTCACAATTAGTCGCAATCTATACACGATTAGTCCGTATGCATACTGGCACTGTATATTATTGAATAAGGTAGTTAATTAGGTCACTACGAAGTATACGCGAGTATTTGCGTACGACTCTTGTAATACACTGAAAGACCTTTGTAAAAAAGTGATTTCCAATCTATACACCATTAGTTTCACACCCTTGCGTTCTGGCCTTGTACATAATGGAAAGACGCCTCCGGGTTCACACTTGGAAAGGGGAAAAAATCCTAACCAAACAGATCGGGCAGCATCTTTTTTGTGCCAGAAGTGTTGACTAATTGGCTATGGTTTCTTTGGTTAGGTAGCGTCAAAACGACTAGAGGCCACGTGATGGGTTGAAAGTACTTTCCGGTAGACTACATTCTAAAGCTGCTTTCACGGTCAGTTAGACTGATCAGTTGAACTGACTAACATCCAAAAGATGATCGTGAGTGTGAAATATTAAGGTGATTTTTTTTACTGACGGCAAGCCACGGATTTTACCGTAATCCGCTGGCTTCACTTCATTTGCACCTACTTACACAATATAAAAGATTCTTTAATGCTAAAGAGATGTAGAGCTTCCGAAGCGTGCTCCACCTTCTACAGGTGTCCTGGCCTACATAATTATCCCTACTAATATGTACGTATATTATATAACTGCGACAGTGTGTGTGTGTATAGGTATATCTTACTTCTTCACGCAAAAAACTACTGAACCGATTGTGATGAGACTTGGTATGTAGATAGCTGAAGACCCAGATTTACACATTTTATCCCGAACATAGTGCCGCTGGGAACGGGCTGCAAGAGGGTAATTGCACTATTCTGGCTTCAAAATAAAATATAGGTGTAAAAACATTCAGAACTAAATAAATCTCCATAAACGCCTTACACAATAATAGAGAACTTAACCTATTCGAAGCGAGATCATAAACATTTCGAGCTTGCTCTTGTATTCTGCAATAGATAGCTTCTGTGCATTAGTCGACAAAGTACCGAACACCAATTTTCGAAAAAAAAAAACGGTGCTAGGTGGGGTGCGAACATTATTGAGCTTGCTTCGCTCGCTCTTGCATCCTTTTTTGAGCTTCTTTGTATAAATCGACACAGTTAGTCCTCTTTCTGTATGAATGGATAAAATAAAACCCATTCGAGGCGAGATGGGAAAATGATCGAGCTCGCTTCGCTCGCTCTTGAATGCTTAGCCTTAACAAATAAGAGACTGTAGACATTATCATATTTGTTAAGCTTTTCTGCATAGGTCGACAAAGTTAATCCTTATGTGAATGGACAAACGATTACAACACACACCATAACAATCTGAGGTGAACTGAAGATCCGTGGAGCTGCAGATGTACTCCCCTAGAAATAAACCTGCATGTCCCAAAGTCCATGATCCCAAAATTCCCATGGGATGGGCCATCACGTGGGTGAAACCGCTTGGCGCAGCATTAGTTATTATATTATAATATGTACCTAATAAGTCCAGACCAGATACTGCGCGCGTCCCCGTCGATCGAGAAATGAAGGTCGGTTTTAAAGCCAGTGAGTGGGGAAATCGTTTAGGCTCAATCCGTTTTAACTGATCAGTTAACAACGTCAGTCAAATAATCAGTTAACTGATCATGAACAGCTTAAATAAGCTAGTTACGCTTCTGAACTTCTTTTAATGTTGCGGTAATTACCCCTACATAATAGTAAATTGCGTCTTTAATTACCTGTTTGCCATAAGGCACCACCAAAGCATAAACGCAATGCGGTTAAAACACGTCTGTCTTCGTGGTCGGGGTAGAATTTTTTTGCCATTTGATATTTTGTTTAAAGCAATCACAAAGCCAAACATGAATAGAAACTTCTATCACCAATTCACCACCTTCACCAAACACCAAAAAATTTAATTCTTGTAATCATTGCGTTTTTACTTGATCATTACTAGGTAAAACAGTTTTAAATTTTATTGTAGTTATTTGTACCAATGATTTCTACAAAATAATGTCAGCAAAGAGTAGATTATGTATATATCTAGGGGCCATCCATAAATCACGTGACGCTCGAAAGGGGGGGAGGGAATTCGGAAAATATCACGAAATATCACAAGCGGAGTGTCGTGAGATATCACATGTACTTATAATTTTTTTCGTATAACGCGCATTGCTAAAACGAAAAGCGGCCCCCAAAATTAAATATTTTTCATTCTTTCTTTCTATTATTTAAAGATAAAATATTCTCAATTTTTTTAAGATACTTCGCACCAAAGTATACACATGACTTTGGGTAGGGCACCGAAGGGGTTAGTGTAAAACTGTATCACCAGGAGGGAAGGGGGGTTAAAACCCATTTTCATGTAGCCAATTAATGTTCCTGTAACTTTATTGTATTTTGAATTTTTGTATTTACTAACATAGACGAACTTCATACTAACACTATATGGATCTCTTGATCTGAAATAAAAATTTGAATTTGAATTTGAATTAAAACGTTGCTAAAATACATCACGTAATTAATGGACGATCCCTAGGGGGAATGTCAGTCAGCGGTCAGCGACGCCGTTGATGACTATTTATGTCCCTTGGCGATGTCTCATTAGAGGTTCCTCACACAGAGGTTTATCTCGAGGTACTTCTACGATCTCTGGAGCGGTGACGTCCCGACGGACGACTGACATGCCGCTGGTTGCCAAAACGAGTGAGACCGCGGCCGCGTATTACGTAGATAGTTACGAACATAGCATTCGGCCGGTCGTCGATGACGGACGGTTACACGTCGTCGGTCGCGGGCGGCGTGGTGTGGTCAGATCAGATAGACCGCAGCCTTACGGTCGTCCACTGTTAGATGTGCACGGCAGGCACGGATAGTTTGTTTGCCAGCCACTGATTTGAGCGTAGCGGGCTGTGGGTCGCAGTGGATGATCGCACACTGCACACCGCCACCGCCGTAGGAATATGTATTTAGTAAGCTTGTTCTGTATGCGCTCCAACATGAGACTAGATTTAGTCTCATGTGTAGCCCATACTGCCGCATTACCCTCCAACTGACTCCTTATTAGAGCGTCATACAATGCCGAAATGGCTTTAATATTTGTGAAACCTGCCGCTCTGCGATGCACAAATCCCAGTCGCTTGTAAGCCTTACAGACATTGGTAATATGCTCCCGGAATTTCAATTGAGTATCCATGCGAACACCAAGGTCTCGCGCTGCCTTCTCCCTTTTCATAGGTCGTCCACTTTGTAACTGTGGTGGAGTGGGACTCTTGGCCGACTGAATGTTGACGACACGGTTGGAGCAGTGGCTGAGCGATCGACTGCCGCGCAACGTGTCGCGGGTTCGATCCCCGCACGGAACAAATATTTGTATGATCTGCAAGTAGTTGTTCCAGGTCTGGGTGTTAGTGTATGTGAGTTTCTATGTTTGTAAACGCACCCACGATACATGAAGAAATTATTAGTGTGGGGCAACGTTTAAAAAAAAAAAAAAATTGAACTGAACATTTCTTTACATTGAATTGCAGTTTGTTCTTTCGACTGCACTCACTCCACTACTCGATAATGTCTTGCTGAAGGCGGTGACAGTCGTCTTCGTTTTCTATAGCCTGCAGCAACTTGAGGATATCTGCAAATAAGCACCACCAAGCAAGCAGACACCTGGCATCTCTTATTACGTCAGGCAAGTCATTGATCCTTATTATGAATTTTAAGGGCCCGTAATTGCCACCTTGACTCAGTTCCGACTGCGACCGGAATCCACAGTACTCTACATACTGTTTCCTGTCCCTCATATATCTCGCCAAGAATTGGAGCTATTTAGGTGTGCTGTCAACTTTCGCGAACTTTGGTAATAAGCTTTCTTAAAATGAAAGAAGGTGGCGTCCACCTGCAACCCTGCATCAATATGAGGAACTAAGTACATCATGGCATTCAATAGGTTGCTGGTCGTGCTACGGGCTAGGTGGAAGCCGTGTTGGGCGTTTGACAGTTGCGATGCTACTTGCTCCTGAATATCTCGCTGGTGTCGACAGAATCGCCACTGGTCTAAAAGATTCAACCACCTTCCCGTCTGCTCCTTTTGGTATGGGAACTATGCGGGGGACCTTCCAACGTTCTGGGAAGTATGATGTTTCTAGCGAGCGGCTCTGCCAACACCGAGCGGCAATCTTTCATAATAAACGCCGGAATACCATCCGGCCCTGCCGAGCGCTTGGGTTTGAGCCGAACAAGCGCAGCTCGAACTTGGTCAAGTTTCAGTTGTGGGATGTGCACACGCGCGCTGCTTGCGCCCCCGCCCCCACCGCTTCGTTCACGTCAAGCCGCGCCGGCTCCTCATTATATACAGAATAGAAATACTTTGCAAATGCCGTGACACATTCTGGATCTGATAAAACTACCCCCTCTTTCGTAATTTTGTTACATGTAGTGGATCTTTTTTTGCCCTAACAGTAACTTAGCAAAGGATCCTAAGTCTTTTTGGATAATTCCAAAAAGACTTAGAATCCTTTGCTAAGTTACTCTACACTCGATCTTGATGATTTGTACTCGCGGTGAATATTTTCTTTAATCTGTGCTCTGCACGTAGAAAAAGTATTGTAATCAACACGCGATATGAAGTCTCGCCTTTAATTTTATATCGGCAATTACTTCTTTCGTATAGGAGCTCGTGGCTAAGTAACAACAGCCGCACTGGTCGATCCATCAGGTTAAGCTACGCTTGCCGGGGTTGGTCAGTGGATGGGTGACCATCTTTACATACCGAGAATTCTCCGTGCCTCGGAAAGCACGTTAAGCCGTTGGTCCCGGCTGTCATTCGTGGATCTTTGACAGTCGTTACGAGTCGTCAGAAGCCCGAAAGTTTGACACCAGTCTTACCAAGGGGTATCGTATTACCCAGTTACTGGGTTGTGCAGGTCAGATAGGCAGTCGCTCCATGTAAAATGCTGGTATTCAGCTGCATCCGGTTAGACTGGAAGCCGACCCCAACATAGTTGGGAAAAGGCTAGGCAGATTGAATTACGTCTTTCGTATACCACTCAGGATAGCAATACCTACGACTATAGGATATAGGCAATATCTATGATACAGGTTTTGGCTGTTTTTTACGGCAATCGATCCCCGGATTCTATGGGACTATGGGAGTCCCGCAGGGCTCAATTCTTGGCCCTTTTTTATTTCTCGTATATATTAATGACCTACCTCGCCTTATAAGGAACAGTCATGAAATAGTGTTACTTGCAGATGGCACACCACTTATATTTAAGCATAAGCGACAACAGACAGTTACAGACGATGTAAATAATGCTCTCTCTAAAATAGTGCATTGGTTTAGTGCCAATAATTTACTTTTAAACGAGAAAAAGACTAAATGTATTAGATTTCTGACACCTAACGTTAAGCAGCGGAAAACCAATGTACTAGTAAATTGGATCTTGTGGACACCACTGTGTTCTTAGGTATTACTTTGGATTCGAAGCTTCAGTGGGGCCTACATATATTATAACTAAATTGTCGAAGCGGCTAAGCTCTGCAGCCTACGTGGTCTTTAAAATCCGTTATTTGACGGACGTAGAAACAGCTCGATTATTATATTTTAGTTATTTCCATAGTGTAATGTCGTACGGCATTTTGATGTGGGGAAATGCAGCCGACATTAAGGCTATATTTGTGCTGCAGAAATGAGCCATTCGAGCATTTTATAAACCAAGTTTTAGGCATTCACTGAGGGATATATTTAAGGAAATAAACATAATGACAGTCAGTTGGTATATGAGAACCAGATTTATGTAAAAAAGTATACGTTTTTACAACGAACTCCCAAGCAATGTTAAAAAACTGAGCCTCAATAAATTTAAATCATGTATTAAACATAAACTATGTCAAAAAGGTTTCTATAAACTTAAAGATTACTTAGACGACAAAAAGGCTTGGGACTAATTAAGCTACTCTATAATAATGTGCTTCACCCCCAAGCAACAAACACGTGTTCTAGAATCAACGACTACTTATACGCTAAGAATAGTTGGTCGCTGTGATTAACTCAAGACAAAGTTTATGTTATTTCTCCAGAATTACCTAGCTTATATACTTACAGGTTATATGAGTTCATATAATTGTTTAGTTTATTTTATTTGACTGTATAAGTTAATTTATTTTGATTAAATGTTCATTTATTTTTGACTTATTGTATTCATTACGGTGTTTTTTTTTGTGAGTTGTATTGCAACATGTGGTTAGCTAGCGACCTGGAAAATTGATCATATTATTCTGGCCTGAACAACTGGCAGCAAGTTCGTCATGCTCCCAAGATGCCCAAGATGTCACTGCTTGCGGTGGGGTTGGGTTGCCTCCTTCCCTTAAATATGGCGAGGGGGGTAATTCAAAATAGTTTTCATTACTTGAGTTTAGATTAAAATCACCTAATACAATAACATTATATTAACAATATAATAACATGAAGGATTGAGATTGATATTGTTAGCCGGACAGTACTTTTCAAGCCGATATAAGTCGACCTTGTGCCATCATCAAGCGATGAAATTTTGATGAAAATTTTCATGTCATCAGCAAAGCATAATAAATGCAGGCACTGAGCGATGTCGTTTACATATACCACACATAAGAAGGAACCGAGCAACGAACCCTGAGGTATTCCGCTGGGCACAGATACCCATCTAGACATACAATTATTGAACACTACTGCTTGCGACCTATTGTCTATATAAGATGAGGTCCACCTCAGGAGGTCTTCACGAATGGCCATGTGGTTAAGCTTATTTATTAGGGTGTCGTGGTAGATCCGATCAAATGCTTTGCTATAGTCAGTGTAAACCATATCGACTTGCCCGCCATCGTCCATAGTCTCGGTAATAAAGTCTTTAAATAAGACAAGATTCGAAGTGGTGAACTGCCCCTTGAAAAACCATGCTGGAAAGAGCTGAACGAATAAGTAAGCGCGGAATATAACTGGTTATAGATAATCCTCTCCAATATTTTAGCTACGAGTATAATGCACAGTTTGGATATAGGCCTATAATTAGTCATTTCAGTTTTGGACTCCTTCTTATGTACGGGTGTATTAAACGCAGATTTCCACACTCTGGAGACAACATCCTGAGATAAAGACTTGGAGAACAGGATTGAGATAGGTAGGGCTATGGAAGACGCACATTTAATGAGAGATATATTATCAGGGCCAGCACCTTTTGATGGATCTAAATTGAGGAGTAAATCATTCACCACATCGATCTTTATTTCTATGTGACAAATGTCAGACGAGGGTATAGTAGTGCTAGAGGGAAAAACAAAGGCTGAATTGAGATTATTGGCTGAGGTGGAATCAAGGAAGGTAGAGAGAAAATATGAAAAAAAGCGTCACATATAGAATCACCAGTGAGCAATAATTCATCGTTGTAATTTGATGTATTAGAAATAGCATTAGAGTTGTAGGGATTTTTAACTTTTAACAAAGGTCCAATAATTCCCTGCCCACCCCTGGGTACGCCAATAAACGTATCCTTTCCGTCCTCAGAAGTGGGATACGTGTTGGTTCAGGAGCAAAATGAAATCGCTGAAAGTGACCGTTGTTATTAGAAAACGAAGAGAGAAATCAGATCGGAAGTTCAGAGGTCCGTTTAAGGAAGCGGAAGTTTTGGATGGTGATACGTTAAAAGCTTTGAATTCTAAGCGTACTTACAAATACGCTCACGATTGGTTAAGAAAGATACCAGTAGGGCGTAGATGCGATTAGGGTTCTCTATCGGCCGTATTGTGTTCGACCGTACTTAACGTGCATTTTCACAACGCGGGTTTGCAACTTCTCAATTTTTTTTTAAAGGCGTACACATGTAACGCGCGTTTTGTGCCAGTGTCCCGACTGTTGTAAGCGCACGTCAACGCGGCTTTAAGATCATTGGGGACCGCACGCGTTCAACGCCTGATAAGCGCGCACCATGTGTACGCTATACAAAAACTTACTACGCGGTCAATGCGCGCTGAGTGCTTATCATTTGGACGTACTCTTAGGGTGAACGCGCGGTCGTTCATTGAGGCTGCGACCGGCCCAGCAGTTGAACGCGTCCCAAAGGGTCATGGCCATTAGGCTGGTCCGAGGATACCGCACGGTCTCCCGTGAGGCGGTGAGCCTCCTTGCCGGACTACCACCATGGGATCTGGAGGCAAAAGTCCTCGCGCACATGTGGGAGTGTCGCGAGGAGGCGAAACGCCGGGGCGTAACTCCGCTGCCGCGAGAAATCACGGCACAGCGGACAGAGCTCCGGCGGGATCTCATGGCGGCATGGAGAATGCGATTGTCGCAACCCAGCACTGGGCACCCCACAATTGCGGCAATAAGTCCCCTCTTTGAGGAGTGGCTTGAGAGGCGCCATGGCGTCCTCACCTTCCGCCTGACGCAGGTCCTCACCGGACACGGTTGTTTCGGGAGGTTCCTGTGCCGCATAAGGCGGAAGGAACCGCCCGGTGTCACCACTGTGTGGATCGCCCGGAGGACACGGTGGAGCATACGGTGGAGATCTGCCCGGCTTGGGCGGGGCACCGCCGTGTCCTCACGGAGGCGAACGGTGGCGACGATCTCTTGCGTCCGGCCCTGGTTCAGGCCATGGTTCGGATCGAGAGTGCATGGGAGGCCGTCACCTCCTTCTGCGAAGCAGTTATGCTCAGCAGTTATGAGATGTAAGATGCGCGCCCTCGCGCCCCTAGTCGCCAGGAGGAGCAGGAGAAGCCCCGGGCGTCGGGAGTCACGAGCCGACTTCCGGCCACCGTAGGCGCGGGCTTGCGGACGGTGAGCAATGGGCAGCTCACCGTCCGATTAGGACCAGGCCCGGGTCGACGGCGCGTTGTGTTCCACGCGCGCCTCAACGCCAACAGCACCAACGGAAGGGGTCCGAAAGGACCAATGCCTGCTGGGGTTGCGGGTTTGTCCGAAAGGGATATCGCGGCCCCGGCACACGGGCAACGGAAGGAACACGGGTGGGTTTTAGTCAGTAAAAGTCTGACACGCCCTCTCGCTCCGCCCAGAGCGGGAGAAGTCATTTGATGATTTCACACCCTCAAAAAAAAAAAAAAAATAGGTAGCGCATAGTGCGCGCTATTCGAATCTATGATAAAACAGTAAAATTACCATATCCATTACCTATTTAACCTAATAACGGAAAATTATCCTGGTCGTCAATAAATAAAATAAATTTGACAACGTAACATACAGTGAAGATGTCATAGACGTCATATTCCACTTTGTCACAAGTTTTGTAATTTGCAAAATATGGTTTCGATAGGTAACTATAAATTCACGGTTCGATATCTGAGGGACTATGATACTATAGTACAAGTAAATTAATTTGATAATTTATGTTTAAAACGTCATTATAAATATTAAAATGTATATTGCTTTCAAATGGCTACTTGGCTTGACCCTCGCCATGTGGATAACAATGTGCAGCATTGATGTGATAGTCAAAAGAAGTTTTGAAATTAAACGGGAGGGTGAGTAGGATTTATGAATGTTTTCAGGAGAGAGTATTTAACACTCAGTTTAAAGTTTGTATTGCAACAAATTGTTTTAGGTTTCAACCAAAAGATGTTAGAAAGTACCAGGAATACAACGATTGGAAATCGTAAAGTGGTGTTACGGAGAGATAGATATTATAAGTACTTAAGTGACAAGCCCCACAGTGTCGCCTTTCTGCCCCTTTCTATGTTTCTCGCTGGAGCTCTGGTTATGTCTTTGTATAACAAGAAAAATGAAATTGTGTTGTTTACAAAAAGGAAAGTTGTTGAAATCTACACGAGCGATACTGTTGAAAGATTAAAAGTATATTCTGAAATAACGGCTAACCGGACGTGTAATTGCTTCATAAAATACAGTAAATTATTATTGCTACACATTAAAAATGCATTAATAATACTATGGAACCAATTAAACGCCTTCTTCATGCAAAAAGAATTACAAAAGCCAAGAATAAATATTATTCTACTTAAGAAATTACAGGAAGTTGGCAAAGAGAGAAAAAATTTAGGTGAGCTTTTGATCGCAGCTATCCGTGAAAACAAAAACATTAGAATGCAGTATGAGTTAGAGAATATGGCAAAAAATAGGCTCGTTCGGCACATTGAAACCACGCAAAAGGTAATTAAAGAAAATAGATCCAGTTATGTGAGTTTCCAACAGTTATATTTAGTAACACACCAAGAAAACTTGTTCCTGAAATCTCGGATTCAGAAACTCACAAACGAAAAAGAGGGAGCCGAGAAGAATCTGTTAGAAATAATGAACGAAGTGTACAAGTCCAAAAACAATCAACTGAAAGCCTTTTGCAGTCGATTTATTGTAAAGACTGCCGATAATTTATTAAATTCAGACGTGGGCGCAGAGATTAAAAAATTTTTAGACAAGTCTCGAGCACCTGTAGCTACGACATCAAATTGGCAGCTAACCGAGCGTCCAAAGCGCAAAGTTAATACCACCAGCAGCTGGCCGATTTGTGCTAATCAGCGCTTTGCCGAAATCGTCCAAGACGATACCCTCGTACCTGTAGGATCTGATGCACCCAAACTTAAGGGGCTTCCCGGGGAATTCGTCTGGACAGTCAAAGATAAAGATGGTCTTATTGCAAAGTTGTATGAATACGATTTTACCTCGGAATTTGATGACGGAGACACGATTCGAAGAATCAGAGAATATTCTGTTTATTACGACAAAGACTGTTTATTGGATTCCATAAAGTATGTGTTAAAAAATAAAATATTTTAGTATAGTCACTACTCATCCAAATCTCAATATTTCGATGTCTTCCTTTCAGTTCGAGAACGGCTTTCAATAGTGAAAGTAATGAAACGAGACCAGTACCTCCACGTCGGTACAGTCATCGGTGTGATTCTACGAACTACCCAATTACGACTCAAAGGTTCTTAACGGGCTCACAAGCGTTTCAGAAATTCATGAAAAATAACAAAAATACAATAACATCAAAATCCTCAACCAGGTTGCCCGGACCGTAGTTTTTGAACAGTTGATTTTATAGAAGTTTTGCATTTGGATGAGATATTATTTTAGAATAAAATTGTTTTTCTCGTTTTTTTTTAAATTTCGTATTATCTAAAAGATTTCTACGTTGATTACGATTTTTTACCATAAAACATAAGGTATTTTTTTATGAACTTGGCAACATTGGAACTTTAATATAACCTCAATTTGTCTATGTCAGAATCAGCGTTGCGTTGTTATTGACAGTGATACGGCGATTCGCATCTAAGATATTAAACTTCAGTTTATTTATCGTAGGTAAGTACAGACTAAGCAATAATATTGTTATAAGATACCTGTGTTCCTCCTGCAAATAAGAATCTGAACCATCGTAAATGTAAACAAATCTATAACATCAACATTGTTTTTATGAATAGCATAATGTTGCCATCTCCACATTAAACCGTTTTTAGGGATGGAAAAATTAAAAGTAATCGACGTGAACACAGTGAGTTGGAAATCAATTAAACAAGATGGACTTGATATAGAGTATGCAGTGCCGATACCAAAGGATACTGCAAGTAATATATTTCAAGATCTAGAAACCACGTTGGAATATTTTACCGGAGATTTGTCTAAAATAAAGTAAGATTATAAAACGCAAATGCTTGATTACCTACTATTAACCTACAGTATAGGTACCTATAGTAAGTAAATTAAAAAGTTTACGCAAAGATAAAAACGAAGGGGTAGGTAGGTAATGGATGTTTGTTTGTTTGTTACTCTTTCACGCAAAAACTACTGAACGGATAAATTTGGCACACAGATGTTTATAACCTGCTATCTAATTACGCAACATATTTTCGTAAACGATTACGACTAATCTGTTTCATTTTGACAGTTCAACAACATTCATTGTGTTATTTACGCTGCTGAGCCAATTTTTTCTTCATCAGTTCGAAAAGAAATCTGCTCAATAACGTAAATTAAACAGATTAGTCACAATCGTTTACGAAAATGTGTTACATATTTAGATATCGGCCGTAGCGGATGTGTATAAGTACCTGCAACCGGCGTGCGTGTCTGACCAGTCGATCTATTCTTTGCTGAAGTGAGCTGTCATTCCACATTGACACAATTGACAGCTCATTTCACCTATGTTTTCGCGTTGAGGTTTTTACAGAATATATCTGCAGGTGTATGAACGAATGGGCACGCCACAGTTGCGGCGATAAGTCCTGAGGAGTGGCTAGAGAGGCGCCACGGTGTCTTCACCTTCCGCCTGACGCAGGTCCTCACCGGACACGGTTGTTTCGGGAGGTTCCGGTTCCGTATAAGGCGGGAGGTAACGCCCGGTTGTCACCACTGTGTGGATCGCCTGGAGGACACAGTGGAGCATACGGTGGAGGTCTGCCCAGCTTGGGCGGGGCAATGCCGTGTTTTTGTGGAGGCGATCGGCGGCAGTGATCTCTCGCATCCGGCCCTGGTCCAGGTCATGGTATGGACCGAGAGGGAGTGAGAAGCCGTCACCTCCTTCTGCGAAGCAGTAATGCTCGCGAAGGAGGAGGCGGAACGCGTGAGGGAGAAGCAAATTTCGATCACTCACGCTCCTAGCCGCCGCAGGTCGGCAATCGGCCTGCGATTCCCGCCCACCGTAGGCGCGGGCTTGCGGACAGTGAGCAATGGGTAGCTCGCCGTCCGACAAGGACCAGGCCCGGGTCGACGGCGCGTTGTGTTCCACGCGCGCCACAAACAGATGTCAGCACAACAGAAGGGGTCTGCTAGGACCGATGCCTTCTGGGGTCGCGGGAAAGTCCGAAAGGGGGATACCGTGGCTCTTGGCAACGTACAGGCAACACTGAAGGAACACGGGTGGGTTTTAGTCAGTAAGAGTCTGACACGCCCTCCCGCTGCGCCCAGAGCGGGAGAAGTTATTTGATAATTTCCCACGCAAAAAAAAAAGAAAAAAAAAGGTGTATGAACGAAAACGAAGAAAAAAGGGTTTGTAAGGATCGTTGCAGGTAGCGTTTTGTAGTTACTGCCTACCCCCATGGGAAAGCGTGAGTTTATGTATATGTATTTATGTATATTTACATCTACAAACCTTTTTATTTTAGAGTATTCGGCAAGATATATCCTCTGCCACGGCAGCAAGTTGCTTACGGCGACCCTGGTATAACATACACATATTCTGGAGTGACTGTTCCGGCCCTACCTTGGCCGGCGCCCGTCCTGGCTTTGCGGGACTTTCTCGTAGCACTAAGAGGAATCAAATATGACTTTGTTTTGGTGAACAAGTAAGTTTTATTTCTTTATAAAGAATTTATATTGCTAACAATCTCGGAACATAAAACTTGAACACTACTAAAGAATATAGTATGCTTAAACAGCCTCCGGAAATAACAAAACATTGGAAAAGGTTTTGCTGGATTTCTGACACATTTCTTAAATGAGAATCCAAGAATTTCCCTTGTATTTAACGGGTCAGGTAATATAGAGCATTGGCCGTACCTACAAAAGGTACCTATCGCGAGCGTGGTTTATTTCGTTTAGTTATAGCAATATAGCAACTATATAGCAGTGATAGCCTAATGGTGTCACCGTGGGACTGCCAAGTCATAGGTCTCGAGTTCGAACCCAAGGTACGCATGGTACCTCTGACTTTTCGGATTCATGTGCGTATTGTATAATTATCACTCGCTTCAAAATCGGTGAAGGAAAACATCGTGAGGAAACCGGAATGCCTTTTTTTTTTTTTTTTTTTTTTTTTCTGGGTGGGAAATCATCAAATGACTTATTCTCCCGCTCTGGGCAGAGCGAGAGGGTGTGTCATACTTTTACTGACTAAAACCCACCCGTGTTCCTTCCGTTGCCTGTGTGCCGGGGCCGCGTTATCCCTTTCGGACAAACCCGCAACCCCAGCAGGCATGCCTGAGAGATATTCCTCGACGGCATGTGAAGCCAAGTCAGAGGCTCATGGGCGGCTTTAAAACTCTGACACCAGGTTACTCTCCAATCACACGAAAATAAGAAGAGAAAGTTACTTATAACTAGCCTTTGACCTTACAGCTCATTAGAGAAATTCAACATTCTCAATAAGGTCCAACCATGAGTCCATTTTCTTCTATGCCCTCATCAGTTTCCATGGAAATGAATCATAATGGAAAGGAGCACTACAGTTTTGATAATTATTTAATAGGTAGTGCATAGTGACAGTAATCAATATCATAGATCTATGGATAGTAACGAGTATAGGACAATGGACCTGAATTGACGTGTTCGACAGAGTCGTCATCAGTTATCTAATTAAATTATTCAAGTAATCAGTACAATAAAGTGTTTCAGGACAATATTTATGAATAAAACAATTCATCAGACAGCCAATGAACTAGGTTAAATAAGCATGTGTGCGCACGTAGGGAACAGGGAATTAGGCTTTGACATGCATGTATAAGTATTAGACTCCATATCTACAGGGATGAAGATATCATTGCACGTCTTCGATTCGCAGTCTTGTTATCTGAACATTCCCCTCATAGATACAGAAACGGTAATGATCATATGGGCGAGCACAGGGACAATGAACCAGAATTAGATCCTACGTGTCCTATAGCTTCCATATCCCTCGGACAAGAACGGACGTTCGTGCTTAAACACAGAGATGCCAGAAAAACAGGAAAGGACAAAAAACCAATACCTCCAGGTAAGCATTTATTTTAAATCTTCATACTTATTAATAGTCACAGAGTCATCGATATTCCTTAACTTGTAGAACATGTACCGCAACAACCTCGCCTCATACGTCACAGTCTGCTTAGCCTTCGTGTGGGCGTCTTCTTCTTGAAATGGGTTCTCGATAACAGTACTCACGCGTCGCCCGTATGTCTCGCAACCTTCGAGAAACTGCAGACACTCTTTTATAGTGTTATCTTTGACAACAATCAAGTGCTTGGCTAAGTTCTCTAAGAAGGATAAAAAGCAACGCTTTGCATAAAACCAAGTGTCGGTACCAAGACGTTTGTTGAAAGGTTCCAGAGATTTTATTACTCTTGATATCCCAAATTCATAGTTCCCCTTTGCACAATACAGCGTGCCAATGACTAAGTTCACGATGCAGAGGTGATAGAACTTCTTTTGAGGGTCCTCGAATATTTGCTGCTCTTCCTCTTTTTCTATTTTACGCATGATGTCCTCAGCCTCCTCGTTCTGCGACGTCATTATGTAAGATACACATAGGTTAGCTAAAACAACTGCACTTACATCTAGAATATTATCGTATTGTTTCTTTACAATAGGCTCATAGAAACTAGCGGCTTCTTTGTACTTGTTTTCTTGCATGAACAGCACATGAGCAACGTTCAGCCGCCACACGTCTGACTCGTTGCAGAACTCGACCGATTTGCGGAAAATCTTTTCTACTTGTCCATAGTTTTCCATATCCCAGTAGATCTTAGCTTGAGCCATGACCACTGGTATGTATCTTTCTAGAGCTTCCTCGTATTCAACAACAGCTTTTTTCACTTGATCGTTATCCCCTTGAGAGCGACTTTCCTGTACCACTTTTGTGAGCTTTCTTAGCTGTTCCGCGTGCTTAGAGGCAATGTCTTCATACTTCTGGAATGCCTCCTCTGGGGATGTCTGGCTAGTTATTATGGCATCCAAGAAATCGTAAAGATATGGTGTTAAATACTTGTATGTGAATTGAGCATTTTCAGCCAAAACGTCAGCTGCTAGATCGAAATATTCAAACTTGCAATATAGAAGCAGCAGGTTGGCAAACGTTTCTGCTGGAAAAGGGTCTTGTTGAAGCAAAAAATGTAGTTTTTCAAATCCGTCTGTTGGCTTTATATCTATAGAAGTTAATGCTAGGTTGTGCAAGGTTACCGCATCCAGCTCGTGTTCATGTCTGGGTGGCATATCATTGAGGGCTTCACGTGCCGCTTCTATGTTCTTCAACTGAAACTCAATAGCAGCTTTCAGATTGAATACTTCAGTCAGTGCAGTTTCGTGGAGAGTCAACGTATTTCCAACAGATTTCACTTCTGAAGTTTCTGCTTGCATGCCCACTGCAAGCTCGGGATGGTCCCGGATTCCTCTTTCAATCACTAGAGTTATATGCTTTAATGCTTGAGGGTACTCTTTAAGCTTAAAGTAACAAAGTGCGATGTTGTAATGAAGATGTGCGTTGAATCCCACGACGTTGAGACTTCGTGAAAACTTTTGTAACGCCTCTTCATATTGATTTTCTTTGAACAGCAAGCACCCTAGATTAATGTCTTTGTCTGGATCTTCTTGAGGATACGAATCAACGAGACCTTTTGCAGTAATCGTGTCTTCTTCGCCGTATTTAATTGCAGATTGCAATTTAATGACCTTTCTTTCAAGGAGAGGGGCGGTTATTTGCACTGTGACTTTGTAAGATTCATCATACATACAAGCTTCATGTAGTGCTTGGGCAAAGTAGAGTTTATATTCGGGTATATCAGGATGCATAGCTGCTAGCTGTTCGTAGCAATTGGCTGCTTCAATGAATGACTGTGTTCTGAAATAGCAGTACCCGAGGAGCGAAAGTCCGGCGCGGTTGGGGCTGAAGTTGATCGCGTCATTGAGAGCCTTGATTGCTTCATCGTACCTCGCTTCCTTTATCTGAAACAGTTCAAAGGTTGTTGTTTCAAAATCGATTAATCAAGTCGATAAACTGGGCTCTAACGCAATAACGACTTCTTCAACGATTATCTAATTAGATTATTCAAATTATAAGTGGAACATAAAAGGACATGCTACAGCCGAGTGTCCCTTTTCATACATCGTTTATCGGTTGAAATACTTCGTGCCTTGATAACACATGAATGTCCTTATAAATCTGAAAATAGGTTATCTATGTGTTCGTCATCCTTAACTTAGCTGTTCGCGGTGTATGTTGCATCGACAAGACTTGCGCAAGTCTTTGTCTAGAACTTGAGTTATCATACGTACGATCGAACTGATTGAATCAATTGTGAAATACGTAAACAATCCAAGGGTTGTTTGTTCCCTTTTATGTTCGATGATAATTAATAATGGGTAATTTTATCTAATAATGTGGAGTTAATTATGTAACCTAGGGCTGAACTTGCGTCTGAAGTGCATGCTTTTAAAATTAGGTAGGTAGGTATGCAGCTAATCAATGCGTTTCGTTTGTAGGTAACACTATGTAAACTTTTTATTGCATTGGAAATTCCTCTTTGTTTTCCGTCACTAGATCTATCATTCTTATCGCCTTATTAGCACATTAATTTACATTCAAAGATAAATGAATGATAAATGGAAATAAAAGGATTTAACTTATCAAATTCGTAACGAAATTGGCACAATTATGAAGTCATACATTATGCACTCTCATCCCGAAGAGTTGTCTTTTCTGCTTTAATGAGATTACCTAGGTAATTTAACGATTGCGTTTATTAGGTATCTACAAATTTGTGTTGAATTGAAGAAAGTAGATTACTTTTGATTGAAAGTATTATAATTTATCTTTCACCGTCGTTAATCTAATCAATCCGTCGTTATACCTACGAAATGAATATCCGTGTCCTAAATCCAATAAAGTTATCACTATAACGACGCGTGTTATAGATAATTTTCGTTTTTACTTTATTTCGCGAATGTACAGCCTTGGAACAGAGGCATTTCCTTGTTTATATCGATGGGTTGGGTTACATAATCTTTTGTTTGTGTAAAACTTGGTGTTATCGTTCTAATTGAGGAAAAGAATTGCTTCCGTTACTTCCGAAGGTCGAAGATGGGACTTTTTCAACTACCTACCTTTCTAACTCGTGCTTGGATTTAGTGGTCCGGAACTCCGGATATCTATATGTGATCTCTTATGGAGATGCAGGACGTGGGTGAATATAGGAACCTATCATTGCTTTTAAAATTATATTTCCTTTAGAGAAATCGGCCAGTCATTACGAACTCATGTCTGCGTGCCTTTATATCGTTCTCATGCTTTCAGGCATGTTAATCACGTGATCAGTTGAACTGAAGTACATAAACCTTATTTGACCACTCCACTCGAATGGTTAACACTTACTTTGTATTTAAGGCTACATTCCAACTGTTCGTATTACTCTGAATTTCAAGAACTGGGATCCATATATTTTTATGGTAGGTATTATCTACAGGTGAGGTCTGTAAGCGGCATTTGGTACAGCCATGTTACATTTGGTACAGCCATGTTACGCAAAGCGATCCCTCCAGAAGTTAAAACAAACCCTTCTATGTCAATGCCTGCATAAAGACAAACGAATCCTTTGATTCTGAAGAACTAAACTTGTAATTTGGGATTTGTTCTATGTTATAATAAAATACTAATTATTAAGTAGTACTAGTTGAACTGTTAGAGAACACACGCACGGCTTGATCCATCAGGCTAAGCTACGATTGCCGGGGTTGTTCCTTGTATTCCCGACTGATAATTTTTTCGCGATTGCGATGTTGGTCCCATGGAGAATTTGGTAAGGTCCAGAGCTGAGTTTTTCAGTGCTTCACTTTTCCGTTAGGTA
This sequence comes from Agrochola lota, assembly GCA_947364205.1. Lineage (NCBI taxonomy): Eukaryota > Metazoa > Arthropoda > Insecta > Lepidoptera > Noctuidae > Agrochola > Agrochola lota. The sequence continues at coordinate 19,983,777 of OX376228.1, forward strand.
CCTACTAACTACCTACACTATTAAAACCTGCATGCAACTACTTGTTACGAATGAAACTGTACAAGTGCATACATTACTATACTAACCTTCTTTACGCAGGTAGGTAGATCAAGCATTTCGTTTGTATCAATCAATCAATCGAAGCCTAGCCTTTTCCAAACTATGTTGAGATCGACTTCCAGTATTACCGGATGCAGCTAGATATCAGTATTTTAAATGGATCGACTGCCTATCCGAACTGTGTTGTGGCCAGTTACTGGGTAACACGATACCCCTTGGCAAGACTGGTCGTCAGACTTTCGGGCTTCAGACTATCCGTAACGACTGTTAAAGATCTATTTCGTTTCTTACCATAGTATAAATAGTTTTAGTGTACTGTCCATCTTTAATTTGCATTGTCATATCCATAATAGATAAATTAGAAATTATTTTTACACGAAGCATAAATATTTTACACGAGTTGTCCTCTTGTATTGTTTTCATTACCATAGCAACCATTATAATATAGTACTCTTTGGTTCATGCGTCATTTTGCTAGCTATGACGGACAGCAATAATAAAAAAAGAGGTTTTACGTTGCTCAAAAGCATTATTTGATAACTTTATCTTTGTTTAAAAATGTTTGTTTTTTTTGCAGTAAAGATTGAATTGGAGCACGGCAGCATCCTACTCATGAATCCACCAACTAATGAGATATGGTATCACTCTTTACCGACACGAAAAAGGTTGATGGGAGCAAGAATTAATTTGACATTCAGAAAAATGCGCCCAAAACGACACTGAAGAATCAGATTTGAATCGTCGAAATATTTTTTCTTATGCTGAATGCCATTGTTCCTATGTCAATGTAGTGTATAATCTATGTCAATGTCGATGACGTTAAAAAACAAATGTCAAGTCAATTGTCATTTGTCAGTCGAATTAAAATGATTTGTTGTGTGCCGATGCTATATTTCTTTTTGTTATAAATAAATACTACATAATAGATACGAGTTGTTGTTAAAATATCGAAGGTGAGTGTCTGTTACTTCTAGTACTCATTAGTTATACATTACACCTTCCACGTAAACATAAATCTACGTGTAGATAGATTCATTTGGTTATCAGATACTCGAGTATGTACATTTTCACGATAAGAGGTGCCTATATAACGGAGGAAATCGTTGAACGGCCACCGCTAACGCTCCATATTGAAATGAATACTGTTTTTCGTGCAAAACCGCTCTCCGTTTTCGTAAATTGCCAAACATGGGCTGAAAATAACATGGTAGAAATTATTGGGAGAATAATCGAGTGCAGACCTCTAAATGTTGACTAAATTGTAGATTAAATATTGTTCGGTCGTTGAAGGACGCCAGCGGGGATTCGGAAATAGATGGTTGATGAATTCGACCCAAAATAATTGAATATCTCTCCAAGTCATATTGTTTTGTAAATTGTAACTGTGACTATGTGGTTTGGTCCAAATCTGCAGAGGTCTTACAAGTATATGATGTTTGCGTCCAAGATGCCGTCGCTACGGATAGACCAGAGTGACCTGAAGTGCAAGAATGGCTGTGATTACTTTGGCAACCCGCAGTGGCAGGGGTACTGCTCCAAGTGTCATCGGGAACAGATGCAACGGCAGAGGAAGGCAGGTGAGTCAAACATATTAGTATTCAGACTTTAAAATAATCAGCAAATTTAAACCACATCATAATATGCTTTACAATATTAGAACATGTATACTAATACATTTAACAAATGCTGGAAATATAACTTTACTCATTGAAAATTCCGATTACATTTTAATTGTTTGAACAATAATATGGAAAAAATGTTTGCTGCTGTGATATGACAAATCAGGGTTCTAGTAATAATATCATCTGTGTGTCAATAATAAGTCAATTTATTTATTTACATACAGCATACTGAAAATACATTGTGATGTGTTTAAAAATAAAATTCTATTTCATATCAATATATCATCATTTAAATTAATTGTTGCCCACCACCAATCCATCTGCCTAGCCTTTATCCTTTATCCAACTATATTGGGTTGGCTTCCAGTCTAACTGGATGCAGCTAAATACCAGTATTTTACATGGAGCAACTGCCTACCTTTTTTTTTTTTTTGGGTAACACAATACCCCTTGGTAAGACTGGTTGCCGACTTTTTGGGCTTCTGACTACCCATAATGACTGCCAAAGATCTATGAATGACAGCCAGGACCAACGGTTCAACTGGCTTTCCGAGGCACAGACGGGTCTCAATATGTAATAGATCATGGTCACCCTTTCATGGGCCAGCCTCGGCAAGCATCAATCGACCCATGCTGCTGTTATTATTTAGTCACAAACCCCTCTGAAATGTTAGTCTACCACCATTAATCTCTAATAGATATTCTGAAAGAAAATGTTTCTATTAATTGTTTCTTGTTTCTACTTCATCCTAACTAATATAAATACGAAAGTGAGTTTGTTTGTTTGTTACGCTTTAACGCTAAAACGGCTGAACAGAATTGGATGAAATTTGGCACATGGGTAGACAATGACCTGGATTAGGACATAGGATACATTTTGTCTCAATATTCCCACGGGATTGTGAGTTATGCAGGTGAAACCACGGGGAGCACCTAGTAATAATTATAATTACAAGATAAAATGTCTAGACAAGCAATACTTGGGAAATAATCCACAAGTAAACAAGTTTATAAGCTTTTATTTAATTAATGCTTTTGTTCTTATAATAATATAAATAAATTATGATCATAGTAAAGATTGTACAAAGTAAATAATTCAAATAAAACTAACATTAACCATAAATTAAATATTGATTTATTACACCAACACCTTGAAATGATACTATAATGCTTTTTTGGAATAGAAAATAGCAATAAGTTACAACAGAAGGTCCATATAATACATAATATACTGATACGAACATTGTAGGCTTAGAACAAAAACTGGAGAACATACTACGTAAAGTGTGTTGTAAGGCAAATTTTTAATTTGGTGTACTTCAAGTTTCTGACTTATTTTGATTTATCGCTCAATTTTGTTCTTTGTCCAGTAAACACCCGCCCTATACCTCAAAACTTAACAAGTGTGCAATTCTACAAAATGTTATAAAAAAATATTTAACTTTTGTAAGATTTACAAATTTGTAAATTGTCATTGTAAGGTTTTGTGGTATATGATCTTGTTCTTCAGTTTTCCATTTGATAACTGAGAGATGATTTTAGAATTAAATGCTCATTCCTTTATTATTTTATGTCCCCATAAGAAAGGGTAATTGCCCTAAGTTTAGATGAGATAGGGTTTTTAGTTCACCCTACGTCTTCATGAGGGTCCCCTAATTACTCTATTCCCATGCGATGGGGTTTTTAGTTTATCCTATAACTTCATATGTGGATAATTACCCTATTTAATATTGAGATATGGTCATGTTCCCATAAAATAAGGGTTTTAGTTTACCCTAAGTACCCTAATGAAAGATAAAGGGCTCTTTGCAAGTGGACTCTTGTGGCAGATCCATTAGATTCTATAGAAAAACATCCTCAAAATACTACTGACACACATATAAGCAGTTGGTTACACAAACAGGATAGGTACTTACGCAACAAAATTGTGTAACATGATAATGATCAAATCAAATTAATCAAAGATAATGATTTTTAACTAAAGGTGCTTATACTTTAACTGTTAGATAATGTGAACTTCACCTTCCTGACAGTTATCTCAGTGATAAACATGGTTTTTCACATAACATGTAAGATAATAAGTGATTGAATCGTCAAGGTAATTTAGTTGGGTGTGCCGCAATATTATGTGATGTAATGTAGAAAATAATGTGGGAATGTTATTGACACAAATGGCCTCCAACATAGCTTTATAAATGGGAAATATTTAACTGATTTTCTAAAAATGCATTACGTATTAATGCATTACGCATGTAAACTTTTTAGGGTTCCCTACGTAAAAGGAAAAAACGGAACCTTTATAGGATCACTCGTGTCTGTCTGTCTGTCCGTCTGTCACAGCCAATTTGCTCCGAATTTACTGGACTAATCAGTTGAAATTTGGACGCGTAACGTAAAAAATAACCTTTTTATATCACGCTACCCCGAAACACTTCAGCATGAAAAGCCTTAGGATGGTTTCATTTCATATATGAGCTTTTATGCTGTTTATAGCATTCGGTAAAACGGTTTTGCACAGCGGGAAACTAGTATGGAAAGTACTGGATTCCCCTGTAGTGTTTTATACATTTCATGTAAATCCCCATAAACACGATGGATGTTTCTTGCCTTTTATAGTTTCTTCAACTTATGTTATAAATCTGGCTTAAATGAACCCCCCGTTAGGAACTTCCCCCCTCGAACTCCTTAAACCATTCTTGCTGATTATAATATCGAAAAGACTTCAATTGATTTTACTATTGCTTTAGCCCAAACATAAACATGAAATAGAGTAAATAAACGAAACATGTATGGAAGATTGCAGCTGATCCCTTTGCCCCCCTTGGCGACGTCCTTTGTAAATCTCTACATTTACATAAATAAATAAAATTGAAGTGTCTGTTTGTAATGTGCAAATAACAGCTTTGTACTAAATGCGGACTTATAAAAAAAAAACAATTTATAAAAATGTTGTGTCTCGTCTGTTTGTTTGGTCCGGCTAATCTCAGAAACGGCTAGACTGATTTTGACGGGACTATATTTTCACTGGCATATAGCTGCTGATGTTATAAGGTGTAACTTAGGCTACTTTTATTTTAGAAAAATAATTAGGGACCACGCGGGCCATGCCGCGGACAGCAGCTAGTAATAAATAAATTACAAAATTTACTATAATTTTAGTTTATTGATTTAAACGGGCATATAATAATATACTTAAATAATTTAAAAAGTGGGACAGAACAGCCTAACAAAAAAAACTTCGTCCAGTTGTTTTTTTTTTCGTTATTCTGACTACATTTAAAGATGCTGTCTGCTGATCTTTTGACATCAGAAATTATAATTGCGACTTGCTTTAGGTATTAAACGCCACCTAGAGATAATTTCCTGAGTATGGATTTTCTAAAGTAAGCCCAATAATATGATAATGGTTGAATAAGGTCTCTATTTGTTGTTAGTCTATAAAGCGAACTTTGTCTTTACTCAAGCTAAGTATAGTAGCATCATACCTTGAAAATTAATCTTATTGGTATAAAATTAATGTTCATTTTTGTTTAAAACGCTTGAGCACATTCGCTTATAGAAATATGCACATTAATATCATAGAAACAAGGTTCATTTTCGTATGAAACACTACGTCACTTAGCTTGAGTAAAGTCTAAGATTGCTCTATAGATCTCAGCCTTAGAACTTACGGCGCACATAAAATAAACCAAATAAGGTATCCACGTGTCGCGGTACATTGACTCTAGACATATTTATATATAGGGGCAAGTGCGGAACATGTGGACACTTTCCAGAATTTAAAATAAAACATTTTTTATATCTGAATTAGTAAAGTTTCTTTTATTTTGAACATATCACATGTCTTAAGGAATAATCAGCCTTTCTTAAACTAAAATTCTAGTCTCAATATGACTTAAGCTTACAAAAATAATCAACTTTTTTTTAAAACACCATATTTGTCCACAGGTTCAACAGACGATTGTACCTATGTACAGTAAAATTGTACCTGGGGACGGTGTTGTACCTAGGGACGGTTCACATTAGTTACACAATAAAAAAGAAAAATTAAACAATTATAAACTTCTAAAAACAAATTCAAACATACTTAAACATACTCTTAGTATTTCTCTCTATTTATTTGTATGCATTACGACACTCTTCATACAAGTTTTGAGTAGATTCATCGCTATCGTCATCATTGTCTAATACGAAGCATGCCACACAAACGAAACTTTCACCCTCATCATCAGACTCAAAGTTTTCTCTGTGTGACTTTGGAACACAACAAATATGATAGCTATGATTGCAAAAACTGCATTTGAGCATTTGGTTTTTGTCTTTGGAATAAGTTTTACATTTTATACATCTAACAAACGATAACTTCTCTTGTTGAATTATTTTAATCTTTTTTTCGCCAGATTTCTCATTCGAAAGCGCGTTGGAAGGACCAGGTTGAGAAAGATTAGTAGCCAGTAGAGGAGTTGGATGACTTTTGGAACAACTAGCGTCAACTTTGGCGATACTAGATTGTGAAAGAGCTTTGGTAGCACATGTTTTTTGAGCAGTTTTTGCGTTTTTGTTCTTGTCCGTTTTCTGGCCTGCTGTTTTCTTCTTTCCAGCTTTTTTTAATGCTTCACCTAGAATTTGATCTTTTTCAGGAGTGTCTGTCAAAATTCTTGTTCTACCGGGTTTTTTTCCACGTGGAGCACCCTTTCGAGGACCAGCTTTTTCAAATGGGCGTATAGTTTCGGGAGTTATTTGTGGATCTGTAATCTTCAGTGGAGTTCGGAATACAGGTTGTTCTGGTATCAGCCGAAGCTGGTTCTTCTGGATTGGCGAAACTGCTTCTGGGATGGCCTGAATAACAGAATCTCCAAATATTTCGTTTCGATCTAAGTTATCTGGGTAGGTGTGGCTGGAATCCTGGTCAACCGGTTGTTGTATATCCAAATTAACCATGGGTATTTCTTGATCAGTTCTGGTGATTTCAATATGAGGCTGTTCTTGATGTTCAATCAGGTTTCCAGTTAAGTTTTGGCTTGGGTCTGGACGATCAGTTACATATGAGCATAAAAATTCTTCGTCTGAAAATATGCCTCTATTGTATGGATAAATACCTGAAACCTCGAAGCCTTTTACGATGTTTTTTGGTGTAAACGACACTCCATATGATTCGCCAGCTATTTCTGCTACGTCGTAAATGGTAATAGGTTTACCAGGATGATTAAGCATCCATCTGTCGGCTGATTGGCTGTATTGGCTTTTAAAAGGTCCAAAAACTGTTCTATCTAGAGGTTGCAAATGATTGGATGTATGTGGAGGCAAAGTCAATAAGGTAATTCCGTTCTCTCTTGCTTTGCCAATTATCTCAATGGAGATATGGGTCTCGTGATTGTCCATTATTAAGAGAACTGGATTTTCTCTTGTTGGTTTAGAGAATTTAATAAAGTGCTCCAAGAACTTATTAAAAATTGGTTCTGTTGACCAACCTGATTGATTAGCCACACCCAAAGAACCAGGTGGAGCTCCTTTTAACATGTTGTCTTTGTAGAAAACCCGTGGGAATATGAACACAGGAGGCACGGCGTTTCCAATAGCATTTATGCAGCCTATCATTGTGGTATTCACTCCTCGTTCTCCTGAAGTAATTTTCCCTAGCTGGCGAATCTCTTTAGGAGCTAACACTTTCCCTGGCTTGTGAACAGTGGAGATCCCCGTTTCATCAACATTATAAATCGATCCTGGTAAAAAGTTGTATCTTGTCATGACCGATTCTAAGTTGTTGAAGAAATCATCTATGTTTGCCCTGTTAAAGCTGGTTGCTCTCGCTATGCTTGTTGGTTCGGGTTTGCGAAGAGATAATTCCGGGAAACGAAGTCGAAAATTACGGAGCCACCCGGTTCCTGCCATTTTGTGCTTTTCCCAGTTAGCAGGCACATTTGTTTTCTGTTTAGAAACAGCGTACTGGTAAGCCAGCTCTCTACATTGTTTTGTATTTAAACCCATGTGTAAATAAGCAGCTTTTCTTAAATATTTGCACAGCAAAATTTCTTCTTCCAGATCAAATACTTTTCTTACATCATTCTTCAATAGATCAATGGTATTCCTCAAATCATTGCTTTTATGTAACTTCAAGTATTTAAAAATGGTTGACTTTGGTAGTTTATACTTTTCAGCTACTTTTCTAATCGATTGATTGCCACTTTTTGCTTCTTTTACGGCTGCTGTGAGTGTTTCGGGGCATATTCCCTTTCTTTTTAAACCACTTTTACTGCGAGGCACTGAAAAAATTAAACAAAACAGCTGATCAGATTTTTTAAGTAAACATTGTACCTGTGGACAGTCCACAGGTACAATCATATTTTTGTCCATAGGTACAAATTCAGCAATAAAAAATAAAACTGATCTAACATTGAGGATAAAACAGACTTACAGACAGGGAAAAAAGCACTAACTAAATAATAAAGAACATAGATCATATTGCAAACACGATCAAACAATAATCGTAAGTACTTTCACGGTAAAACTCATATAAATTAAGCAAAATAACTTACTATTTGGCGCAAAAATTTTTGATAGCCGGCATAAACACCACCACACAGATAACAAATATGGTGATACGTCAAAACTGTTTAAACATAGACAAAGCTTTACGGTCGCGTTCAAATTAAAATTTAGGGTTGCTAGTTTTGTCGGAATCGATTGTGTCCACAGGTACAAGCGTCCATAGGAACAGCACTTGCCCCTACGTATAAATAGTTTATGAATAAATGTGTACCTAATGAATTTTGTAATTTGAACGCAATTTATGATTTTGTTTGTTAGTTCATATCTCTCACTTTTGTCCTAATTAATTATTTTTAGCAAATATTACTTTTTAATCATTTGTATTCAGCATAAATTATATGAATTGTGGAATCAAAATACTAATAAATCAATTACTAAATGTTTATTAATATTGGTTTCTTAAATTATTTTTTCGTAATCGTTAATAATACGTTCAATAAATCAGCTTTATCATAGCACTGGTATAGTAATTGGAAGGCCAAAAAACATCAACATTAAAAATGATATTTTATTATTGTAAATTGGTTTGAAAAACACTTTAACACGTCAAAATATATATTCTAATAAATGGTCAAAAATTTATATTTGAGAACTACATGAAGTCGGTGTTTCCTAACCGACTTCTCTGAGAAGGAACACCTAATGAAACTCGGACTCGGATGTCACAGTCTCATTTTAGACATGTTAGTCAGATCTTGTGAGGAACATTCAGATTGACAACATTGACAATACAAAATAAATGGTATTTTACCAACCGGCAGCGGTCGTTCGTCTTGATCTTTACCACCTTGTCCCACAATACCACCACAATATTATAAAACTCTTCGCTTTTCAACAGAGAAAGCATCCTCATTATCTGCGACGTTACCCAAGCCAGAGTCAAAGAAGCCAGAGCGAGGGTTGAAGATCACTTCCAACTCCTCGTTCTCCAAGTTTGAGGAGAAGCGCCATCGCCAGAGTGAGACACTCAAGAAGGCAAACTTGCTGAAGTTCAGTGTGTTCAAGAAGAGTAATACAGGTAATTTTTATGATTATACAGGATTGCTTTGTCAACGTATGGCAAATGTAAGCTATAGAAAGCTTTGAAATATGTCTATTAGATGTAATCTTGCTAATTGGGTAAAGAACAACAGTTCCGTTCAGTTTACTACATTAATTTTCCCATACTTCTTTATTGTAGTTTTAGAGCTAAGGCTAAGGCTAAGGGTTAACAACAATAGTAGTAATGTGCAAATATTACTATCACTCCTGCAGGAAGAGATCATCTATGTATTTAAAAGATATATAAAAACACCATAACCTGAGACTAATAAATTGAGCAATGCAGGTGTACTATGACCTAAGCGTGATGTAATGCCTATCTCTACAACCTCCACAGATGACCACGACCACACAGCAGAGAAACGTCCCCCTGAGTTCAAGATCCCAGGTCTGGTCAACGAAGGCATGAAGCGTGACTTCCGTGTCCGTTTCCCACAGCTGGGCTCCGCAGTGGACCGGGACTCGCGCGTGTTTGTGCACAGCTTTATCATGGACGTCATCAAGTACGCTAATCTCATGAGCGTTGATGAGCTGTCTGAGAGAGTGCAGAGACAGTACCAGGTGAGGATTATATTAATATAGAGCAATTCATCTTCATTATATGCAAAAACAATGGACGCCTCATAACCGTAAGTCAATATCACATCAGTAGTTTTTGGGCTATGATCGTAGCCTTTTCCATTCTTTGCTGCGCCTTAACGGGTCAAAATAAGGTGTCAAATTCTATCATATCCATTCTGCAGTGTCGTAACACATACCTACTCCCAATAATCAACAACGAACAACCCATATATCTGTTAGTATGGTGACTAAGGTGGCTATGAGTTTTTGATCAATGCAGACAAAGGGAATCTAAAAAAAAATGGCGTCACTTTTAATACCAGCATGAATAACCTTATCAATTTAATTATTATTTGTTCGATAAATCTGTGCTTTGAGGGCTTTATCGGCATGCGGTACTTTTTGCCGTCCGTCATGTTACTGTTTTTATCGTAAAACAGTAGCATATTACTGACTAATGCGCTAAAAAAAGATTTATGACGACATTGTGACGTTTGTGAATGTAAACTCAGTTGCTACATGGGATGAATCCTAGCGTTATAGAGAGAAAAGAAGGCAAATTAACTTATCTGGCCGCCCATTTCTTTAATTACCTTTACGTTTTACGACGAAAATTGACGCTTGTAATTCTGAAATTACCATGCCGATTTTATTTCTCAAACTACCTTATCGTTTCATTTCAAAAATTAACCAGGAATTTTTGCCTGAAATTACCCTGTGGTTTAAAGGTCTAACGAGAATATTTCCTAATTCGCAGCGTTTTATGAAGCACATGGACACGTCGTCGCACTTCACGAACGTGGACGCCGACACCAAAGAACTGCTCATGGACTTTGTGGAGAAGCATGCCATGACTTACTTGCATGAGTAAGTTCCTATCACAAAATTGGGCATTTATCTGAGGCAAGCGGTGTGCCCAATGGGATTTTCTATCGGCAAAAATGATGATCTATATAAACATTCATAGGGGATGAATTATATGGAAGATCATCATTTAACCCTTTCATCAACATCATTATCATCATTTCAGCCGAAAGACATAGCTGGCTTGCTGGACATAGGCCTCCTCCAAATGGGGGGGTTTGCCATAATCGCCACGCTTTGCAGGCGGGTTGGCGATCGCAGTATGGCGTTAAAATGCGTAGAGAACGCTGCTGCACATTCTCTAGTGAGTCCCTTAGTCGCCTTTTACGACACCCACGGGAAGAAATAGGGTAGTGCTATTCTTTACGTCCGTCACCACATGGATTTAACCATTTGGGCGATGAATATTCAAAAATTGTTCTTTAAAACGAGCAAAATTTTTGCTTCTAAATCCAGCAGTTTAGTCTGTGCGTTGTCTGTCAGTGTTTTTAAGATATAAATTCGATATTATGGAATCAAATTAACTGTCGTCTTCCGAAAGCCTCTTGGCTCTTTGCTCAAGTAGTTTAGGCTTGTACGCACGAACGAACAAAACGTGGTGAACACGAACATCGAACACGGAACATTTGGTTCGTACGTGTGGACGTAAATAAGCAAAACGAACACCATACGTACGAACACAGTTCGACTTGTGATCACGCTCAACCGCCCCGCTCTCTTTAGTAGCCGTTGGACGTGGTCGACATTGAAGTAGCCACAAATATCTCCGAACACCGTCCACACAGAATAACGAAATTGGATCGCCGCGATCGTTTTTGACGAACAGTGTTTGATGTTCGTGCTCACCATGTGCTTCGTGCGTACACGTCGTTTGGTATACGGGCCCAAACGCAATTCAATTTAAAGTCGCCGTTAGTGCTCATGCTATAACTTTTGCTTGAGAATTTGTGTTATCATTTTGTTCAAGCGATCAAAGTGACATGACGCGAATAAAGAGTTCTCATAATGTTAAAACAGGGTTCGTTTATTTTCACATCAACTTAATTATGAAGAAATAAAATCTTGAGCATAACGATTCTTTGATGACAAACTCTTTATCCCCTTAGGCTGCCATCAATAGTATTCTCCCCAAGTGGAACTGAAGATGAACGCCTAGACCGTGCGATGTCAGAACGTATCCAACAGTTGAGCTGGGTCGGCGAGCGACACCTGGAGTGCAGGCTCGACAGGAACAACGCTGAGTGCCGACAGCTGCTCTATAAGGCCATCAGTGGTGAGTGTTCATACAGTGACAACTCAAATATCATAATAATTACTTGTACTTTTATTTTTAAGTTGGTCCCATAGTGAAAATTTTTGACATTCATGAGTATTTTCAACCAGTTTTTCACCAATGTTTTCAATTACACCACAAGGTCAAATCTTATACAAATAAGATTACGAAATTACTTGAAATTATTAATAAAAAGAAATAAATAAAATACGTTTATTTGCGGTAACATGACGCAAAGAAAGAACACAAAACAAAAAAAAAATGTGTGCTGGGACACATAGTAGAATTGAAACTTCAACGGACAAGTGGAAAAACGAATGGGTTGCCAACGGACAAGTGGAAAAACGAATCACAACGGACAAGTGGCAAAACGAATCGCAACAAAATTTTAACTTGAAGTTTTACTGGCGGGTTTTCAAATTGGACAAGTACATGTACTTCCCAATCTGCCCGTAAAACTTAAAGTATTTTTTTTGTTGCGATTCGTTTTCAGTATGCTGAATACCTTAGTGTCCTAAGTACCCGTTCACTTGCACTAAAGAAGACCTTGACCACAATCAACGTGGCTACCTAATGGGCTCAAACAATATTTAAAAAGTGCCATCAACACGAAAAGAAGCTGAATACCAGTATTTAACATGGAGATATGCTGTGTATCCGACCTTAACAAACCAATTATTAACTTTTGGGAAATATTAAACTGATCCTCTGAAAAACTTATTGACCTTCTAATGATGAGTGCTTTTAAAATGAATGAACCGAAAATGTGAATGAAAATGTTGGTCATATACTGCGTTCGCGATTTAGTTTCCAAACATGTAAACAAATGTGTTTTGGGAAAAACAATTTTAATATCGACGCGTAAAGTTCAGTTTCCATTATAACTTTAAATATTTTATGACTTTTTCAATGGTACGAGTCATTAAGCAATCAACTTAATTTACACTACTATAAAGTTGATATTCGTTTAAAAGGAAATAACAGCAATTGGAAAAAGGAATTTATTAGACTAGAGAGAGATAGTTACTTGGTTTTTTAGATTTTCAGGACCTCAAAGTATGTGTGTGAGTGGCTTCACAAAAAGAGACGCAAGTTTTATATTAAAGTGTTCAATAATATTTTTAGGAAAGCAAATGGGATTTATTTGAGGTTCAATTCAATACATGCCTTTATTTTTTAATAAGATACGTAGTCGCTCCATGTAAAATAGCGGTATTCAGCTGCATCCAGTTAGACTGGAAGCCGACCCTAACATAATAGGGGTGAAAAACATTTTTTTGTCCGTCTTGGAGGTTATTAAAAATATTGGACACATATTTTTTATTTTTTTACGTAATCTTAAGATTACAGCGATACATTGAGTTAGAATGTGCCAAGACGTCACGAGTATGTAGATTTTATACATACTAGTGACGTAGCAACCCCCACTCCCCAATTTAAAATGCGTTTTTGCGAAAAGGACAAAGTCAAATAATTTATTACAAATAGGCACGTAAAAGGGTAATTTCGTATGGAGAAGAATGGGCAAGATACTTCACTCCAAAGGCTAGGCAGGCATTTCTTTATAACATAGGAACTAATACACTGGTACCCGCAGAGCTGCTGGGCATGGACAGCGCGGCGTCGCCGGGCGACAAGCTGGCGCGCGTGCGGCGCTGTTGCCGCCACGTGCTGCGCCTGTGCGGCGCCGCGCCCGCCTCCGCCGACGACCTGCTGCCCGCGCTCATATTCACTGTGAGGACATTTTATATTCTCTATCTGCCTAGCCTTTTCTCAACTATGTTGGGGTCGGCTTCTAGTCCAGTCCAGTCTTATTTCACGAAGCGACGCGCACTTTACTTGTGGTAACATTTATTTTCAGATAAATAACGCCCATAGCCAAACATAAATGAATAAAATCAATGAAAATACAATAAAATAAAATTAAATGAAAATAAATTACGTTAAATCGAAAGCAATATAAATTTATATTAATTATTTTCACCATAATTATGAGAATTAATTCCGTAAGGGTTATGTGTTTAATACATTAATATTTAACTTACATATTATAAATAAAGCGATCTCGATGTTTTGTCAACTTGTAAAAACCGTGCGAAGCAGGAGCGGGTCGCTAGTTCTATAAAAACACGTGAAGCAAGTAGCGATTTCTTGTTATTTAGCAGTTTAAATTGTATTTAATTAAATTACTTATTAGCTAATAGCCTAGATTGTAATATGAATAAAGTGTGTGAGCTGAATGGTGCTAATCCATGCGTCATGTTCGTGAACGGGCGCCGTCAGTTGGGACTGGTCAACTCTTAGCTGCCTTGGCTGATTAAAATTTTTAAATTGTTCATTTCTTTTTTTTTGTTATTAAGGACGCTTCTAACGTGCACGTCTTTCTACATTGTTCTCACATGATTAATTTCAACATGAATGATGTAACCAATACCTACTACGCTTTGGAATGGGCAACTAGCTTCATATTTCTGACTGACTGATTCCTTGACAATTCAAAAGTCCCTGTAAATGGTTTAATTGAAATAAATGCTTTGAGTTTGAGTTTGACCAACTGTATGTTTATAAATATAATTCTTCTGTACGTCTGTATGTCACTGAACTCCTCCTAAACGGGTGGATCGAATTTGATGGTTTTTTTTAGTGTTGAACCCGGTAGGTGGCGCTGCGATCGAGTACTAGGAAACAGGACAACGTCTGTTCAGTCAGCTAGTTATATATTTTAAAAAAAAGTTAATGTTAAGTACATACCGCCTGTATAGTGGATGCCGCCTGGGTAAAAAAAATAAATCTAATTAGTCCGTCAGTCAGATAATAAAAAAATATTAGACACGTATTTTATGCTTTATCATATTAATAAAAAAATACTTAGATAAAACGCATTTTTAGTTGGGGAGTGGGGATCGCTACTTCACTAGTATGTATAAAATCTACATACTCGTGACGTCATGGCACATTTTACCTCAATGTATCGCCGTAATCTTTAGATTACGTAAAAAAAGAAAAAATACATTTTCCAATATTTTTTTATAATCTCAAAGACGGACTAAAAAAAAATTTTTAGTCATTATCCCTATTACCATACTTTTAGACAATATTATTTTAATAAACAATAATGTGTTCAGGTGCTGAAAGCCAACCCGCCGCGCCTGGTGAGCAACATAAACTTCGTGACGCGCTTCTGTAACGCGCAGCGACTCATGACCGGCGAGGGAGGGTACTACTTCACTAATCTCGTAAGTACAATACTTACCCTCGTATTCTAAGACAATTCGCCGACTCGCGACTCTTCCAAAATAATCGAAAGATAAAAAAAAGATTTATGAAAGAAAAAAAAAATTATAATTATTTACTCCACCTGTCGCAGCTACATCGCCACATGCGAATTACGCATCACATTGTCGTCATGCAAAATCATGCATCGCGCAAGCAGCGTTTACTGCGCGACTAGCATATATACAACGTCTCGACCTCAATCTTTGGGCAGTAGCCCACCAGACACAACACCCGTCCTCCCTTTTGTTTGGAGATGAGTGATCTTTACACCCTGTTCCTCCTTACTTATATACACCCATAAAACTGAACTACCTACTGTAATTGTTGGAAAACTAACAGCTTTTCATTTCTATCTACTTTGGTTTAGCATACTAAACCGACGCTTCCGAGAGTGAGCTCCTGGGTTTTAACTTCCAGATATTAAATTTCCATGTTTTTGTTTTTGTTTTCAATCTTTCAATCGATCGTCATCCTGAGTTGAGAGGTTAAACGAGGCATCCTCAGGATGACGTTTGACTTGTTGCAAACCCGGACATGACGGATGCCGCGGACGTCTCTTTGACTCTTCAAGAACAGTTAAGCGGATTCGTTTACTAAATACATGTCGTCTATTGTATTTCATAATGGATTTCCGCAAAGTCACGCCTGAGTCAATTAACTATCTTTTTTTACGGTAGTCATTCGCGCTGCCAAGATATAAACCTAATGAACAACCATAATAGACCTAATGACGATTTTCTGTTTTATTTCCAGTGTTGCGCAGTCTCCTTTATTGAGAACCTGACGGCCGAGTCTCTGAACATGGACAAGACGGAGTTCGACTGTTACATGGCCATGCCGGCCACCATTGGTGGGAGTGCTTGGGTAAATAAATGGCCTTATTGAGATTAAACTTAAGGGTATAATTGAAAATTATGAGCAGTATAAAATTATGAGCAGTAGAACAAAGTGGTCTAAATAACCATGTACTCTATTTTGAAGAAAACGAAATCTGTATATGAAGTTTTTGATGTGTGACATCTTTTCTCTCGCTTTCCTGCTATCAAAATTAAAATCGGAATCTAAAAAAATCGAAATAATCAAATCTGTGGGTGTGATTTTGTGAAAAGGGACGGAAGTGTATCACAGGAAGCTGGGTAAGCGCGCGCTATTTGATTTGACCAATGAGCGCGCGCGGTGTTAGAGTTTTCCTTGAGGAGGCCCCTTTAATGTTGCTTATTACCCAGGTGAGATTTCAGATGTTACACATATTATGCGACTACTGCAAGGCTCGCAATTTTTTTTAAAGCTCATTCTTTTACCAGGAATGGAACCCAGTCTTTTTATGCAATAATACCAGATGGCGTTAGTCTGTATTATTACCAGTGATCGGAGTAGGTAGATTGAACTGGGGTCATTGAGCCGAAACGTATATATTACTATGGACATTCCTCCGGAATTGGTGGATTATTAAAAAAAAACCGGAACTTATGTAGGAATTGTATTCTGCCAGAGTGGAAGGAGTCATTTGATGATTTGCCATCCTCAAAAAAAAGGTAGGAATTGTAATAAATTGTAATTTAATCCTTTATTATTCTTCCTATTTTTTTTTTTTGTCACTATTTGACAAAACCCAACGACCAATCAGAACAAAGGATCATGGGTGGTACAATAACCGGTTATCAGAACAATGCGTACGCCCGCCGACGACATGCCAGGTAGTTCACTCGTTTACTTCGGTTCGTAGAGTGCGCATCTTTGTTTGTTACTGTGTTGTGAAAACGTTACTTGACCCTGGCTTGTGTACATACTGACTTCTGGAATCTGCTCTAAACCACGATTTGGCTCGAATATACGGACTCAGATTTTTCACTATTGAATTGGATCTACATATTTAAACCAAGCTTTGGTAAGTAATATTTTACTAGTTACAAGGAGTATAAAGCATGTTTGGATGTACTATAAGAATATTTTTAGTATTGTGTTTGTTTGCTTAACCCGCTGAACATACCATGAGTCTTAATATTGTTAAATCTTTAATAGAGTATGAACCAGTGAGCTTAGTGCGAAACAAAATTATGATATTCTAGTAATGTAGTCGCAATTCAGCTAACTCCACTATTAACCGACATTTTACTGGAATCCGTATATAATTTGAGTGCCTTATTCAGGTTTCTTTTGTTTTTTGGGTACTAAAAAACAACATCATCCGACATTTTGTAGCGGCGGCCATCTTGAATATTAATTTTGTATAGTGCACCATATTCTACTTAACAAGCCCTTTCATTTGATACCCATATTGACGGGATTGAAAAAAAACTAAGTTGTCCGCCATCTTGTAGCGGCAGCCATTTTGGATTGACAATAATTTTGAATATACATAATTGTATTGTCACCAGAATCAAAGGCGAATACCAAATTTTAGATCAATCGGTTGACAGGAAGAGGGTGAAATTTCAATGACTAAATTTGATCCACGAAATATAAAACAAACGGAGTAAGCTAAATAAAACCGTTTAAAAACAACAACTACTAAATAAAATGTAATTTTTTCATGTCTTTGTTTTAGGTGATATACGAGGTTCCATCTCTTCAACAGAGTTCAGATATGGCAAACGTCAAGGCTGAAACTGTAGAAAAATGGATATCCGGTCATCCCGAACTACTTTACGATCACGCTAGTGGTACAATATACTGTTCAAAATGTGAAAGCCATTTGAAAACCATAAATAAAGGAAACGTTAAAAGACATATCGAAGGAGCAGTACACCAGGGAAAGTATAAGCGGCCCGAAGAGGAATTTTATTTCGATCTTATAAAATTTCTCATTTTGTGCAATATTCCGTGGTCTCAGATGAAAAATACTACTTTTCAAGATTTCTTTAAAAAATATATGTGTAGTACCTGTTGTTGTACGTGTACTAATAATCGTACTCTGCCAGATGAATCACAGTTACGGAAAGTTTACTTGGACAAGTTTTTTAAGAATAAAATCAATTCGATTCGGCAGAATTATAAAAATGAGAAACTATGGATATCATTAGATGAAACGACAGACTTTTTAGGTCGCTATATAGTCCATTTTTTAATAAAACAATTACTAGCAATTTGACTAGACCTTATTTGGTAGCATGTAAAATGCTAACTGTAGTTAATGGACAAACAATCACGCAATTTGTGTTGGAATGTTTGGAAAACTTTTGGGAAGATTCTTTTGAATCGAATGTAGGTAACATTCTTGTCCTCTGCACTGATAGCGTTGCATATATGCTGTCTGCAGGACGAAATTTAAAACAATACTTACCTGAAATGAAACACGTAACATGTTTGGCGCACTCTCTTCATCGCGTATCTGAGCAAATTAGGTTAGAATATCACGATGTTAACATTTTAATAGCAAATGTTAAAAAGGTATTTTTGAAAGCCCCAAGTAGAGTCAAAATTTTAAAAGAAAAATATCCAGATTTGCCGCTACCTCCCCAACCAGTTGTTACAAGATGGGGCACTTGGTTAGAGGCAGCATTTTATTACGCTCAAAACTTTGAAAAAATAAAAGAAGTACTATCTTGTTTAAGCAGCTCTGATGCGGTATCTATTCGAGAGGCAAAAAATATTATAGAAAAAGAAAAATTAAAAGAAGATTTAAATTACATTAAAGACAATTATTTTATAATTCATTTGTCTTTAAAAGAATTGCAAAAGCATAATTTATCGTTGACAGATTCACTTTTAGCATTTGACAACGTCAGAGATGCTATAAATCAGTGCAATTCAGAAAATATAAAAAATAAAATAGAGCGTGTTATGGAACGAAACCCAGATTTAGACACACTTAGAGAAAATAGTGAGGCCATTGAAAAAAATGAAGCACATAATTTAATACCTTTTTTTAAATTTGCTCCTTTGACATCGTCAGATGTAGAACGGTCTTTTTCCATTTATAAATGGACTTTAGATGTTAAAAGAAATAGGTTGAAAATAGAAAATATAGAGAAACTCATAGTTATATATTTTAATTGTAAAGATCAGGGTTACCAGGATGCTAACATTGTAATCGATGAAGATTAAAAATGTGAATAAATGTAAAATGTACATATTTAACAATAAACAATGTTGATTTTTATCTTTTTTATTTATTCTACCCCTTTTTTTTGGTGCTAAAATCATGAAATGAGTCCTCTCGCCCAGAGTGAAACGGGAGGGACTGTCAGACTTCACTGACTAAAATCAACCTGTTCCTTCGTATGCCCTTTACGTTTCAGAGTCGTGGTGCATTCTTAAAACAGTCTCACGACCCCACCTGGCATTGGCCCTCTATGGGGCCCCGTCATTTATTCTACCCTTAATGTAAATTACCATGACCACTATGAAAATATTTAAATTTAAGTGCAACAATTTATATCTATCTATAAAAGATCTAGCTATCTAGCTATCCTAGGCTAAAAATAAAAAATAAATATTAAAGCTTCGATCGGAATTCGATTGTTTTTATTATTCAACAGATAAATAATGAATTAATTTAGTTTTGATACCTTCCTTTAAATTTTGAATTGAGTAGTAATAATATCACTACCAACATTAACAATATTTAATTGAATCCGGAAATACCGGAATTACTTTCCGGAAAAATGGCTTATCCATGTTATTCTTTCTGTGTGCATTTATGATACAAGTACTAAAAATCAATCTACCTACTCCGATCACTGATTATTACACTGAGCGAAAGTATAGCTGAAAATGATTAAATTTTGCGAAGAAGTACCCAAACAAAAACCTCGAGGTCATCACAATATTGGTTGATGAAACATTATTATTTAGCCGACAGTCATCTACTGTTAGACATAGGTTTCTCCCAAATATATGTTTGGGTAATGGTTCATCATTACAACGATATTAATAGATTACCTCTCATCCACCAGGCGGCGGCACTATCGTTGTGCGGGGCGGCTCGCGAGGCAGACGAGCAGAGAGCGCTAGCGCACAAGCTCCTCACACACACGCAGAGCATTCACTCGCGCGCAGACCAACTTGCTGCCAACGCTATTAGCTTTGAGGTAACTCATCAATATAAAAATAGTGTGACATCCACCAGGTGGCAGCACTATCGCTGTGCGGCGCGGCTCGCGAGGCAGCATAACAGCGAGCGCTAGCGCATAAGCTCCACACACGCAGAGCATTCACTCGCGCGCAGACCAACTTGCTGCCAACGCTCCTAGCTTTTAGGTAACTCATCAACGTACAAATAGTAAGACATTCACCTGGTGGCAGCTCTCGCTGTGCGGCGCGGCTCGCGATGCAGATGAGCAGCGAGCGCTCGCGCACAAGCTGTTCGTTCACTCGCAGAACATACACTCGCGCGCAGACCAACTGATGACAAAGCTTTTATTTGAGGTAACCAACTGGTTAATACAGTGCCTTTTTACCCGACTGCGCGACTGTAAAGAAAGGGTTGTATTTTTGACTCATATCTTTGTATGTGGGATTCTTAATATCCTCGAAGTCGATACAGCCGCACCATAGGGAACTGTGATCGTTGCTTTACTATTGAACTCGGCGTCAATGCCAGTGAACACGCGGTTCCCATGTTGCGCATGTTCGATACTCTTGCGTATACACAAATCGACGTCATGTAGAAGAAGCCTAACGGCTAGTTGGATTTGAATACATGAGGTGTCCATAAAGTCGCCTTGGTCGCTGATGCAGTTGTGGCATCAAATCTGAGACTGAACTAAATACTTGCCACTGCACCAGACTGCTTGAAAAGTGAGCTTGTTTTGAACTTTTCAGTTGCAGTCGGGTTTCTAAATTTTTTAAGGTCTGTTAGATGCCGATGCCCATTACGTTAGCCTGTGAAGATTCACCTATTAATTAAAATGGCCCGAATATTGTTGTAGACTGATTTCCTCTGACGCTTATGTCGGTCGTGTAAACTCGTGTAGTATACCGCACGTCCATGATGACAGTTTGACTTTGAAAGCGTCTTTGTTTCTTAGCAGAGGTTTTCGTGATTCACATGTTACTGACGTGAGGGTGACCGTACGTCACGTCAAACGCACGTAAGAAAATACATTGTGGTCTACGAGCACTACCTGTATGACGCTGACCGGCTGACGATAGGTCTCTTATATACGCGACAGCGTCGGCGTTTCTGTATCCTATTTATCTCTCTGAAACTGCGTAATTTTGTGGTTATTTGTCATATTGGGGAATACCATAATGTGTAATTAATATTAAATTGGTTTTTGTTCAGGAAAAATTATGAGGAAAATAGACATCATTTTCCCGTAGTTGAATCTCACATTCCCCTTTCAAAAGTATATTATCAAGTTCAAAAAAAATAGTTTTAAACTACCTATCTCCGAAATTATTATTAAACATTTTATATTTTTACAGGAGCAAATCGCCAAAAAAGTACAAGACGTCCTAGCGAAGACGCCGTTAGAATTAAAACTACGTCGTGAGCTGCCACGCATTGGGAAGTTCAAAGAAATAAGTACGGCACCACTCATCGACCTGGGCGCCAGTCTCGCCCATGGAGAGCCCCAGCCTCCGCCAGAACCCAAGCCAGAGCCTCAACCAGGACCCGCAGTATCCACAGAACCAAACATCACTATACAAACCTCAGACAACGAGCCAAAACTCAATATCCTGGGCTTCGAAGTTGTTGAAAGACAATCTCCATCGAAATCTCTTCAAAACCTTGACCAAACATGGGATTTAAAACAAACCAGCTCACTGGAACTGCTAACTCCATCGCCATTAGGATTCACACCCTTTGACTCCCGATCCATCGACGAACTGATGACTCCAGAAGATTTTGGAGCAGACCAACTGCCTCCAGGGTTGAGCAACATAAACTACGACATAGACCTGTCAGACTTTAGCGGAGACAACAGTATAGCCGAGGACGCACCCAAATCCGACCCGAAGGATCCATTCAGCCCAGAAGGTGTGAAGAAACCGACTTTCGATCCCTTTGCACCACAAACTTCAAGGGGATACGAAACAGCTTTGGACTCGTTTGACGAATTCAGTTTTGTTGATCAAACCAAGCAGGAAACTGATCCGTTTCAGGTTATACATAGAGGTCAGGATCCTTTCAGCCCAGTAGATCTGGCAAATGACCCTTTTTTCAGTCCACAGAAACAGTCGACTTCTATTCTAGATGACAATGACTCCCCGACCTCTGGCTGCCTCCTACCGTCGCCGATGCAACCACAAAGCAGCCAGAAACCAACTTAGTTGGTCTTCATCCAAAGTTGAAATATAGATCTATAAACCAAATTGGTTGGTGCTAAAGTTTTGGTGTATTATTGATTTGTTCTTGTTTATTATTTATTTAAAACATAGTTTAATGTGTCCCAGTCGAAGTAATAAATGGCATGGCAGAATATTTGGGTCGTTATTGATTAACCAATCCCCTTTTGAATTTACATACATATAATCATGCCTCTTGAATTTGTTTGAATAATAAGTAATAGTACCTGGTTGACCATTCTCTGCTCGGGTGATAATAGATAAACATATAGTCCAGGTATGCCAACGTTGTATCACAGTCCCGAGGCTATGAAAATAGAGAAAACGGATTTTCCCAGATATGAGACCTAGCTAGGCCGGTTTTTCGCCCCCGTTAACCCCTATATTGCAACTTTCATCGAAATGGTTAGAGCCGTTTTCGAGAACGTGATTACAATATATACAAATATATTTACAAATATTGCTCATTAATTTAGTAGTATATGACGTAATGACATGAAATGAATTAGTTCTAATGTCATGCTACATATAGATGCTATGATAGGTGCATAATCAAAACTACAACATACATTACAAAATTTATTTCAACTAGAATTTCTCATAAAACTTTTATCAGTTTATTCTTACATAGATATAGAAGAGATTTAAATAATAAAGTTACGGCCTACGTCGCTCAGCGTAACACAGATGCGAAGTGATATAGGTGAGGCAATTAACACTACACAATTAAGTAACGGTTGGTATAAATAAATGAAGCTAACACTAACGAATTACAGATACCTATAATATTCATTAACCATAACAGTCACGACGTAGAAAACAACATATTTCTGGTAATCTTGAGCTATTGTTCTCAGAAAACAAACTTAAGACGAAGCTACGTACACTGGAGAGCAAATTAAGTAACCGTCGATTTTCTAAGCTTTTCTTGTGCTCTTACAGAAACTTGGCAAGTCCATTAAAGAGTATTCCAAAGTATCCTGAGTTTTGGAATGTAATCTTTATTCGGCATAGCAAACTGAATGACACAAATCCAATACTCCTTAACAAGTTGCAGATTTATAAAAATAAACACTTGTAATAAAAAACTTACACTATCAAGGATGTGCTATTTATTTGCTCGCCACTGTGAGTACTGTATAAAGTATGCTAAACACAACTTATATATAAAATCAAAGATAATGGTGTGATGAGTGTCTCGACAGATAATGGAACATTACAACCCCAAGTGCACTACGTCTTGTATAAAACTACTTCATAAGACAGGCAGTCACATACTGGCAGAAAAATAATTCAACAGAGTTAACTAAATAACTTCGATAAGTACCCAATTATTTTGAATAAACTGAATTCTTATGCTCATGCATGCATGAAGACAGTTAGTTTCATACTTTATAAATAGTATTTATTTATAATATTTAGTAATCAAAATAATTGTCAATTGCGTTTGTTATTGCATATTTCAGACTGCAACCTTGGTATAAAGCGTATGTAAGTTCAAAATGGTCAATATTAACACCATTCTTTAGAATATTGTGTTGCAATATTGTTGTTTGCTAAGTTGACTTGATAAATCTAGTTAGCACTGGCAGTGAGAAACCGATAGTTTGCGCAAATGCATCAAAATGCTGCACGCCTACATGATAGATTCATATGAAAAACATCTCTTTTGCTGTCACAATGTGAGAAACCATGATATATCTGATAAGTGCCTTGGGATTCAGTCAACTCGTTGTGACCTTATAACTCAGGTGAAGCACTCCATGAAGAACATCCCTCTTTCTTAACATAAAATATGTTTATGCTCCTATATACAAATGATTATATTACGTTAGTACAAATTTGTTCAATGTTTGGAATAAAATAATCACTTTCTCATGCGAGAGGTCATAATTTCTTTATAAACTATGCTGACAAGGCAATTCTAAAGTAAATATTTTATTATTCACTCTGAGAATTTAAAACTTTCCACTACTTAAACTCTAAAGTTGAACACACATTTACAAAGAAACGAGATTAAAAAAAAAAAAAAACATTATTTTTGGCTTACTTTGATGTTGATTATTCGTTAAATTCAATACAAAACATGTCAAGTCAAAATTACATCATAAACACCACAAACTGTAACAAAAATATGGATTCACTTTAATTGCAATATGTCTATGTTCTTTAATAATATAATATTATGTATATCATAACTACTACATTGTGGTTAAAACTCCATTGACTTGAAAACATAATTACATTATGATTAACAGCCAATGAAAGTCACTCGGGTTACTTTACAGTGCTATAAATAATAACAGTGTGGTAATGATTAGGCAATAGATATTGTGACATTAATTCCGAGGTTTCCATTATCCGCAAACAATTGTGCAAGAGATGTGTCAAACACAAGACAATCCGAATTCATGATGGCAGACGATACTCCTTCATGGATGGAGCGAGGCATGGCCTCCCATGTGAGTCTCCTGCGATGCCCATTCAGCTCTAGCCTGTAAGCAAAGTTCTCTGCTTCTTTTCGAGATCCTATAAGTTGCACAATAGCAAAGAATTGTTGATGTCCATCAAACTTCTCTTGTTTTTCAAGAACTAACATAAAATGGTGATTAAAACATGACTGCATCATTACCCAATCTACAGCTCCAGGGAGGTTGATGTCCGTTGCCAGGAACACTATATCCTCACCCTGGAGGGTAGTAATACTTTTGTGTGACATCATAAGGTGCGGCATAACTTGGTCAAGGCCTCCTTGCCACTTGCACGATGCACCGGGGCAGGGACATGAGTAAGGCCTGAACTCGCAAGCTTCTTCATGCTCCGCCTTCTCTGTGTGCACCAGAGTGACAGTACAGCCGGTGTTGGAGTGTTTACAAGGGAACATAACATTGCTGGCGACTTTCTCCATGGCGAGGTTGCGTATGTTGCCGAGCGGGCCGCGGCACGTAGGGCAGCAGGACAGCTTGGGCCGACAGCTGGAGCACACCAGGTGCCCGCTCTGGCACTGTAGGATCGGCGGCAACACATAGTCGAAGCACACAGGGCACTCGAACAGCGAGGCGAGATCAGCAGACATGGCGTTCGGCGCGTTCACCAGTGCAGGCACCCCGGGGACAGAACAACTGGAACTGCTAGCTCCGCGCCGCTTGTTGTTTGTGCTCATGTCACCGTCACGCGCACATAAAACCCGTCTGTCGACGATCACCTTACTTCTTCGCCGTGATTCTAAAAAGTTTCGCCGCTGGATGTATCATTTGTAGCCCTCCTCAGCTGATTCTTTCCGCCTAGAGGTCGCAGTGAAGTAAGTTTCCATCACAGTTCTTGAGGCCAATGTTATTCAGTACATACGACGTGATTAGAGTGAACTATTCTCAGTGAGATTTGGGGCGATTGATACAATCAGTACCACTTTGGAACTCTTATAATTTAATACATATTTACTGTGTTGTGTTTGTATGAATTTAAATCAATTTAATGCGAATGTTCTAGTTCATCACAAAAAGACGAAATTCGTCTTAAAACCCAATGACGGCCAATCGAACAAAACTCACAAATGACATGATGACAGCACCATGATGTCACACCATAGAGTAGATGTATAATATACCTATAGACCAGCTGCTGATGAATTTGATATTCTCGGTTGAATTACCGACCGACACAACATGGTAGAAAAGAACTACCATCCAATAAATAGGGATCCACGCGCAAAGTTCAACGCAGATGTCGCCAGCGGCGGGATGGCCGCTGTCAAATCATTTTCGCTTTGTTTACATCAGTGTTTTTTGTTATTTTTTGTGTTAAAACCGATCCACCATCGTTATTGCTAACATGTATTGTTCCTGGAAGCATAAAGAATTGAAAGACGAACTAAACTAACGAGAAGCAAGGATTACTGGAAATAAATCAGATCATAATGAGAAGTAGACTTCTATCTAATAAAATATTTTTCATCAGTGCTAGGCTCTACATTTGGATATTTTTTTTGTTGTAACGTGTTAATTCTTACTTCACTCATGGTAGGAAAATTTATGAAAATTGAGAGAACACTACTTTAATCATAGATGGTATTCTTAAATTTTTAGGTTAGGTTTATTTTTTATCAGTGCTAGGCTCTAGATTTGGATAATTTTTTAGTTGGAACGTGTTAATCCTCACTTGGATCATGGTAGGAACATTTACGAAAATTGAGAGAACGTTACTTTAATTATAAATGGTATTCTTTAGTTTTTAGGTTATCTATGACCGAAATTTTAATTTCGGCAATCAAAGCTCTCAAGCTTCTGAAAGACAAGTGCTTGACGTTCCTGCTGTAGAACTTCACCAAAACGTTAACAGCTCCACCAGAACTCCACCATATTGCCAAAGTTTACCAATCAACATATTGAAAGTTACTTTTAGTTGTACTCTTTTAGTATCCCACTTTTTTTAGCGTAGTATCTTTAGGAAATAAATGAACACCGGGGTTAGTAGTTTAGTACATCCTGGTACAGCATACTTAAGCATATTACGAGAAAAAATTAATTTACTGAATGACAGGTTACAAAATCTATGGAATTGACAGCTTTCAATGGCCATGTCGACGATGCGCCACCTATCGTGATAAAATGGCAGTACAGATCCTCATAAATAGGGATGATGCCTGGGTAAAAAAAAATCTAATTAGTCCGTCAGTCAGATAATAAAAAAAAAAAACACGTATTTTTTGCTTTATCATATTAATAAATAATACTTAGATAAAACGCGTTTTAAGATTTTATACTTACTAGTGACGTAGCAACCCCCACTGGGTTGTTACGTCACTAGTAAGTATAAAATCTACATACTCGTGACGTCATGGCACATTTTACCTCAATGTATCGCCGTAATCTTTAGATTAAGTAAAAAAAGAAAAAATACGTGTCCAATATTTTTTTATCTCAAAGACGGACAATTTTTTTTTTTGTCGTTAACCGTACTATTATTACCTACTTTTATCTTGGCGTATGAATGTATGCAAAAAGTAATTACTTTACTTTTTAAAAACGTAATTTTACAGAAAAGTAAAAAATAATATTTGTTTAGCCAAGTTTCGTGTCCCGAGTTTCATTGGATAGAGGCATCTTCCTTTTGAATCTCTCTTGTGTGCGATTTCTAACCTTTCTAGTAGTAGTAAAGGCTCACCCAGATAGGCGTGAAGCGACACACTGTGGATTGAAAAAAGGCTCTCGAAGAAATAGGAGCTTAATTTTAAAGTGTCGGTTTTTTGCTCAAAATGGCTTCTAATAGCCAATACTATGCATAATATCATAGGATACAATCAGGTAGGCAAATTAGCAACTTATATTTTTTTTGCAAAAAAATGTATGGAGCTAATACTTCTACTATCTAACGGAGAGAATAACCGCTATAACGTTGCACATGGTGATGTAACTATTTATTTATAATTTTTTGACATACGTCATATCGAGATTTAGTGCCGTTTTTTTGAAAAAAAACTGCACCTGATTTGAAAAAATCAAGTACGTCAAAGAATTATAAATAATATTTTATTTATTGCCAGATAAATAAAATACCGGTGTGCGTGTATTCGTAATTCTTCTTATCCTAAACGGCTTGACTCATTTAGATTTTTTTTTTGTTCTTTTTGTGTCACTTCTATCAGCTACAGTCGCGTCGCGCCTGTCTGCTAAGCTTTAAATTATACTTATGTTTCGGCGTTGAGATCGTCATTTAAATAGTATGATTTTACTTTTGTTTTTTTTAATGTTTTTAAGATTGTGTTTAGTTTAATTTGTGATCTTCCTGTGGGAGTCCCAATAAATACTTTTTCTATCTTTTCTTTCTTTAATACCTCCTTCCTTTTTCCTTTGTAATTACAGTAAGTGGTCGGAAAAACGACTGCTGAGCAGCTCAGTCTTATCAGCAGGCATGTTTTCGACCACGGTGGGGGGATCGAACCCAGCAACAATAAGGCCCTAGTGTTATAACAGGCAGAGGCGGCTCTAGCCCATGTAGCGCCCGCGTGTAATCAATACCCTGGCGCTCTCTAGTCAGTGGCGGACTAAACCTATCGGGGGCCCGGGGCGCTGTGGGGGAATCGAACCCAGCAACAATAAGGCCCTAGTGCTATAACAGGCAGAGGCGGCTCTAGCTTATGGCGCGCCCGCGTGCAATCAATACCGTGGCACATAACACTGACGCATGCTCTTTGAAGGTGTCGCGAGCGGCCCTCGGCGCCCCCTAAGACCCTGCGCCCCTTTGCGCTGCACACCCTGTAGTGTAGGTAAAGCTGCCTCTGATAACAGGAGCTCGAGGCGCACGTACTGTACGGCTGTACATACGCTGCGTTTTGGGCGCTCAATAAAATGTTATGAATTTCTATGTAACGAATGACATCAACAGCTGCCGTCCAATGGCGCGCGTCATGTAGGTAGTTACATAGAAATTAAAAAAGCAGCGTGCAAGTCGCGCGCCTCGGGTGCCTGTTATAACTAGGGCCAAACATCGGGGATCAAACCCAACTGCTGGGTCAGTCGTAAATAAAAGTGAAAATATTCATTTTCCATGACAGAGTTCTCGTTGCTATAAGGTTACTGTAACAGGTAAAATACTTATTCTGAAACGACTGTAGATACGAGACATTCTATATAATACAATTTGTTATCAGTTACCTTAGTCCCGGGCGAGTTCAGGAATATAACTCGATTCTAAAAAACGTACAAACTTACTTACAAAAGTTTTTTGTTTTAAATGTTCTAAGCGACACCTGCTTTTCATAATTACCGTTAGGAGGGTCATCGTTGACGTCACAATATTAGCGGATATATTGTACTATTTGACGCACGCGATTTCTAAGAAGTGTCGTGAACTGCGCTGTTATCTCAACAAGCCAACAATGGTAGCATACACGCGTTTCTAGGTAACGAAATTCACTTGGTTTTCAAATCGGTGCATGGCTTGCAACAGTTATCTTTCTATAGAGCCATGGACAATACTTCGAGGTTGGTTAAAAAGGTGAACGAAAACTCGTAAGGAAACCCGGCATGTCCTAGAATCAAACTTTCAAAATCAAAGACTCTTCTGAGAAAAATATAGTCCACTGGCATCGAGCACAGGGTCAGGGTCGTAGAGAACAGCTATCGGTAGCGTCAGTCGGGTCTCTACACCGAGGAATCTCCACGGGCGGAAGAATCGTGGCGGTAGCCACGTCTCCCATGGACACGACGCCTTACCAAAACGCGGCAAGTCCAGAAAAACCGTTTTCTCTGTAAAGCCCTTAATAAATGACCATAAATTGTTCAAACTGCCTAACGGTAGACTCTATGAAAGTTTTCAGTGTCATTAGACCAAGAAAAGCGCACCGAAATCTAACAGTAGGTACAATAATATTTATGCGTTCATTAAGGTGCTTCCCAGTGTTAATTTGTGTAATCGGGCATGTTACCCGAGGGTCTTGTCTAAGGTCACTACCCGTAAAGACTATCTGACATCATTAACCTACTACTGCCTCCAAAGCTATATTATTAGTTGGTAATGTCAAGGTTAGTTTATGGTCTTGTGAAGGTTTCACCGTGAAGTCTAATCTGAATACCCGAAACCGGTCAGGCATCGGTTGCTGTCAAAGTAGCTGGTCATAAGACATTTTTGAATATTATTCGAGCACAGATAAGGTCACACATTTTTGTGTTCGGTTTCAGGGCTAGATTCACAGACCACACTTTACTTTGGTAGGTAAGCGTCTCAAACGAATGTGAACTCAGGAACTCTATATATAAGTATTACATTAATGTTCATATTCGTATGAAACACTTGCTCCCCCTTGCCTCCCCCTGGCCTCCCTCAAATGGAGGGATTTGCCATAATCGCCACGCTTGGCAGACGGGTTGGCGATCGCACTATGGTGTTAAAATTCATAGAGAACGCTGCTGCCCATTCTCTAGTAAGTCCCTTAGTCGCCTTTTACGACACCCACGGGAAGAAATGGGATGGTACTATTCTTTACGTCCGGCACCACACAGAACCACCACACCACACAGTTGCTCACATTAGTTTATACTAATACCTGCCTCGTACGGTTTTTGCGACTTGATAAAACATTGATTATTCCTTTGTTAGGTTTATGTAAGTACCGGAATAAAGTCTCTAAATGAAGGTGAAAACCACATCAAAATCTGTTGCGTAGATAGACTTGAAAAGCGTTTATATATTATGAGGTATGTGTAGGATGAACATTACTTATATAAAATAAGGTTCAAATTCGTATGAAACGCTTACTTTACTTAGCAATGTAAAGTGAAAGTGCGGTCTGTGAATCTTGCTCTATGAATGCTTCGTTACTGTCATTCCAAAGTCTACATTAATTGTTTCACTCATTAGTTTATCCCGTAAGATAAGTACCGTGCTTAAGATAACTTGCTGTCTGGATTGGTACCGAAAGTATTTATGGCATGGCAGCCCTCCAATGTTAATGTTATAACTTATAACACACTTAGTAAATGTTAGTGTATGAGTTACGTGTGTGTGTTGTTAGTTAGTAACAAATGATTGGTTGGTGATTGCAGGTTCCAAAAGGTACCTTTGCCACTACCCTCCTATGATCCTATATTTACAGGTGACCTTAGTTACTAACAGTGGCTCCTGTGGCTCCTCTGGCATTAAAGTTCCTCCTGGGGGCCTACAACCACCTCTAAAGCAGTAAAGATGGAGAAGAGATGGAGCTATACGTCCTGTAGAGGTTCACCTTTTTCCCACACTAAAGTAATATTAAAATAATATTGCTTTAGAGGTGGTGGTAGGCCCCCAGGTAATCAATTTGAGATCTCCTAGTTAAAAGCGTAAGAGATCACTCTTGCAATTCTAATTTCATCAGCGTGATAACAAAATGGAAGCTCCGCTTTCGACACAACGGATTTTGCAACCAATCGGAATTTCCTTTAAAATTGACTCGTCACTATTATCTGACAGTTAGTCGCCCAGACGTCGAAATAACAATTTTATCTTACAGATAAAGGCATCAGTTGATTCATGAAAGTGGTAAAACGATAACAATGACAGCGTAGTTGCAAAAGTAGATCATTTAAAATATGTCGCAACGCCCTATTCTATTTCAACGTGAGATGAATTCCAAGCCCTATTTTGATTGAAATTCTGTTCACTTAGCAATACGTCGAATTGACTGACTAGGCACCTGTCCCAATGCCGGCGATAAACGAGGAGCGTGTTTAGCTAGAAATTAAAATGACTGCGACTGCGCGACGGCAAAGCCCAACTACTCGCTGGTATGCGTGCCTATTTACACACGGCTACAAGCTATAAATTGCCAGTATAAGATGATCTCGCATTGTATAGGATTTCCGTACAATACGAGGTCAGCTTAAACTGGAAACCTGTATCAGGCGCGGTCGCAGCGTACGATTTTGGGGAGGGTCACCATATTTTTTTTTTGAGGGTGGGAAATTATCAAATATCTTCTACCGCTCTGGGCAGAGCGGGAGGGTGTGTCAGACTTTTACTGACTAAAACCCACCCGTGTTCCTTCCGTTGCCTGTGTGCCGGGGCCGCGATATCCCTTTCCGACAAACTCGCAATCCTGGCAGGCATTGGCCCTTACGGACCCTGTCAGTTGGTGCTGACACCTCTTTGAGGCGCGCGTGGAACACAACGCACCGTCGACCCTGGCCTGGTCCTTATTGGACGGCGAGCTACCCATTGCTCACCGTCCGCAAGCCTGCGCCTATGGTGGCCGGAAGTCGGCTCGCGACTCCCGACGCAAGGGGCGTCTCCTGCGGCGACTAAGGGCGCGAGGGCGCGCATATTGCCTCTCCCTCGCGCGCTCCGCTTCCTCCTTTGCAAGCATTACTACTTCGCAGAAGGAAGTAACGGCCTCCCATGCACTCTCGCTCCGGACCATGGCCTGAACCAGGGCCGGACGCGAAGATCGGCGCTGCCGATCGCCTCCGTGAGGACACGGCGGTGCTGCGCCCAAGCTGGGCAGACCGCCACCATATGCTCTACCGTATCCTCCGGGCGATCCACACAGTGGTGACACCCAGGCGTTTTCTCCTGCCTTATGCGGAACAGGAACCACCCGAAACAACCGTGTCCGGTGAGGACCTGCGTCAGGCGGAATGTGAGGACGCCGTGGCGCCTCTCTAGCCACTCCTCAAAGAGGGGACTTATCGCCACAATTGTGGCGTGCCCAGCGGAGGGTCACCATGGGTACCGAGGAATATAAGGGAAATATTTAATTGATAATCTAAAAACTTTTTGTAACATTTAAAATGTAAAAATAAGTATATTCGCAACACAAAAATACAATAACAATATAATAATAATAAGGTCCGATGTAGATTTGCTAGCGTCCGTAGCCTGGCTGCGTTTTGGTGACCTCTTTGGGGAAACCGAAGGTTTTGTCTGTGCAATTATGGATGAAGTTATCATGACGAACAATTACCGGAGATTTATTGTGAAGAACGGCACGGTTGACATCTGTCGGGCATACAACCGTCCGGGAGAATCCATCCATCACATTATCTCCGGGTTTTCTCGTCTAGCTAACGAAGAGTACTTGCATAGACACAACCTTGTAGCCAGGATTATCCATCAACAACTTGCTCTAAAATACAACCTTGTGGAATCGGAAGTGCCGTACTACAGCTATGTGCCCGACCCAGTTCTCGAGAAAATGGAAATATCACATTGTACTGGGATCGATCCATCATCACTGACAGGACTATTGTTGCCAATAAGCCTGATATAGTGGTGGTGGATCGAATAGAGCGGCGCACATAGATTATTAAAAAAAAAAAAAAAACAACTTTCAAAATATTTTATTTCACATAAACCTACAAGGGCACTTATGAAACGTCAGAAGCTAGGTGCACGGTTCCAATTGGTCGTTTCCTATGGAGAAGAGCCGGCAGGAAACTCCACGGTCACTCTTTTAAAAGTAAATGGTTTTTACAATGTTTTCAAATTACAGTGTTAAAAGGTAAGAGAGGACAGTGTAGGCCTATCAACAAGTACCAGGTACTTAGCAAAATATAAAATGGTCCACAGATCTACAGTATGTTAAGCCTACAACGTTCTCACATTCACAAAATTTTAAAGAAAAGAAACTATATAAAAGATTAATAAAAATAAAGACTTATTTATTGCCACTACAGCTGTAACAAACCAAATTTAATAAAAAAATAATATATATATATACTTAGAATATTGTAAGTATATAATGTCAAATAATAAAAAGATTATGTCAAGGAAGTATGTAAAAACATAAAAAAAGCGTAAGCCGAGAAAGATAAACAAATCAAGTATCTTGACTTGGCTCGCAGGTTGTCGACATGTGGGATGGGGACTCAGCGATCATTGTGCCGCTAGTCGTGACAGCCAATGGCCTAATAGCCAAGAGCCTCGACCAACACCTGAGGAGGCTCTCGTTGGGCAGCTGGATCAAGGGCTTCATTCAGAAAGCGTTACCTCTGCACACGGCTCGCATTGTTAGGAGGTTCCTCTCTCTGGAGCCCTGATCTGAACCGGTAGCTTGGACCCTGTTCCCGATACCGGTGGGCTACTATTTTTTATATTTTTAAATGTTTTTATATTCTTTTATTCCAATATTTAAAAATATAAATTATATGTACAAAATGAAATAAAGGATAATAATAATAATACCAGCCTGTTATAGTCCCACTGCAGGGCAAAACAATATAAAAATATATTATTTATTTACAAAGAATATTAATATTATTAATAAAAACTATAATTAAGCTAAATAAACCTAAGCTATACAAAAAATAAAAAAAATACATAATGACATCTAAATAATTGGTGGAAATTTTACTGTCTATTTGTATTACCACAAATTCTTAAAACATAGTATAAAAATATTACATTTATTATCTACTTACTAATACAAATCATCTGATGAGTCATCGTCACTTTGACATTCAAAATCAGGTAAGTAAGTATGTTTTGTCCAAAATAGCTTGAAGTTTAATTCCCGCGCGTGATTCTGTCACTCAAATATATTCGTCAGAATATATTTCAGCGCCTTATTGGATTCAAGGTAGAGCCTTGAATCCAATAAGAAGTAAAATATAAAAATACTTACGCTCTAGAGTAAAATCCATCATATAAAGTAATCACTACAAGTTTTCATAGATGTTTTCGAAAGCACTGCAATATTGCAACTAAATTGTTTACGTAAACACATTTACCTTATTATCTACTTTCAACCCATATGACTCATTGCTGTGGAATGTTTGGCGTTTTTTTTTTCTGGAATTATGACTTTGGGGGTGTTGTTAATGACAAGTAATTACTAATTAGAGGATTAATCTATATTTAATCACCTAACTTGTTCTAGGTAAATCACTGTGCGGCGGTGTGACCACCCAGCGATCAACTATTTATATGTAGGTACTAGTGGTCGCCCAGAGGTCGAAATTCGACCATAATTCATTTAAATTTTAAGTCCTATAGTACATACTAATTCCATGCTGCCATGTCATGATTCTAAGGTAGCCATCTTGTGTCAAACGCAAGGTAGTGTATGTAATGTTTTTTTTTTATTAATTCATTTCTAATGTATTTTAAAAATATTAGCTTTCTGCACTCCTTCTCCATATAAACTTTAACTGTGCCAAATTTCATACTCCTCCGTCCGCGTAATTTCCGTAAAAAGGGGTATAAAGTTTTTGCTTCACGTATTAATATAATAATAATAATAATAAGCGATTGAGCGAGCCTGCGATCCAATACCAGAAATTGGGGCTACTACCATCTGCCCCCAAGATGTAGCTCGTGCATTCCGTCCGTTGCCCAACTGGAAGTCTCCAGGGACAAACGGCCTGCACAATTTCTGGATCAAATGGTTCAAAAGGTCGCACGCTCGCTTGGCGGCTCAGTACCAGACTGCTTTGGAGTCTGGTTCGCTACCCCTGTTCCTAACGACAGGAGTTACCCACCTGCTCCATAAATCTGAATCTCCATAGATCACGTGTTTACCGACGGTCAATAAAGTCTTTACGTACATCCATTTTGAGCTAAAATTAACAAACATTTAGACACCAACTCCATCATGTCTGTCTCTCAAAATGGATGTAGGAACGGGTCCCGCGGTACTAAGGAGCTACTCCTCATTGATATGGCCATTAGCCAACAAGTTCGCCGTTCCCGAAAAGATCTGTCAAGATGTTGGATAGATTATAAGAAGGCCTATGACTCGGTGCCACATACATGGCTCATGAGGGTGCTGGAGTTGTATAAAGTAGATGTAACTCTGCGCACCTTCCTGTTGTCGTGTATGGGGTAATGGAAGACGGTCCTTCGCTAACCAGGATGTCGAAATATCCAGAGGAATAGCGAACCGATAAGGATAGAGCGAGGCATATTTCAGGGCGATAGTTTGAGTCCGCTTTGGTTTTGCTTATCTCTGAATCCTATTAGCACACTGCTGGAGGGTTCAGACCTAAGCTATCGGCTGAGGAGAGGTGGTCAGGTTATATCTCACCTCCCCTACATGGATGACCTAAAACTCTTTGCCCCCAACAATTTGCAACTGATGGAGCTACTGAAAGTAACTGAAACTTTCAGTAGAGCCATTAGGATGGAATTTCGTGTGGACAAATGTGCGGTCATGCATGTAAAGTGAGGGGAGATTGTGGAATCCGCGGGAACATAGCTCGCGGATTCCATAAACCTTAGAGCCCTCTCCGCATCCAAAAACTATAAGTATTTGGGTATGTCGGAAACCCTGGGCATCAATGTTACTGATATGAAGCAATCGTTGTAGGACCGCTTCCTTGGCCGCCTGATGAAAGTATTTAATAGTTTTCTATCAGGCGGGAACAAGGTGCGTGCCTTCAACGGTTGGGTCATGCCGGTTTTGATGTACTCTTTCGGCGTACTCAAATGGACTCAGACCGAACTCGACACCCTGGATAGGAGGGTCCGTACGCTGCTGACTGGATATTGAATGCATCACCCACGGTCATCGGTAATGAGACTGTATATCTCGCGAAAGTGTGGAGGTCGAGGTTTTTTAAATGCTAAGACCCTCCACAATCGCGAGATATGCAGTCTCAGGGAATATTTCTTAGAAGTCGATGTGGGGATACATTCGAGATATGGTCGCGGCGGCCAAGGGTATCACCCCGCTCTCCTTGGCTAAAGAGAACTGGCGCAAGCCTGTAGTGCTTGACACTAACGATCGCAAGGAGGTCTGGCAGAATAAGGAGCTTCACGGACACTATGTCCGGGCCCTGCACCATGTAGGGCCCGGATGTAGTGTCCGTGCCCATACGGGTCCATACCCGGTGTAGATTTACTAGCGTCCGTAGCCTGGCTGCGTTTTGATGACCTCTTTGGAGAAACCGAAGGTTTTGTCTGTGCAATTATAGACAAAGTTATGATGGCGAACAATTACCGAAGATTAAAGGACGGGACGGTTGCTATTTGTCAGGCATGCCACCGATCAAAAAACGATCAAAACAGAGTATCAATCAGACACATTATCTCCGGGTGTTCTCGTCTAGCTAACGAAGAGTACTTGCATAGACACAACCTTGTAGCCAGGTTTATCCATCAGCAACTTGCTCTGAAATACAGTCTTGTGGAATCTGAAGTGCCGTACTACAGGTATGTACCCGACCCAGTTCTCGAAAATGGAAATATCACATTGTACTGGGATCGATCCATCATCACTGACAGGACTATTGTTACCAATAAACCTGATATAGTGGTGGTGGATCGACTAGAGCGGCGCACAATGATTATTGACATAACGGTCCCGCATGACGGGAACCTCGTGAAAGCCGAGATAGATAAACAAATCAGGTATCTTGACTTGGCTCGCCAGGTTGTCGACATGTGGGATGTGGACTCGGCGATCATTCTGCCGATAGTTGTATCAGCCAATGGCTTAATTGCCAAGAGCCTCGACCAATACCTAACGAGGCTCTCGTTGGGCATCTGGATTAAGGGCTTGATTCAGAAAGCGGTACTCCTAGACACGGCTCGCATTGTCAGGAGGTTCCTCTCTCTGGAGCCCTGACCACCGGTAGCTTGGACCCTGTTCTCGATACTGGTGGGGTACTATTTTTATATTTTTAAATGTTTAAATATTTTTTTAAATGAAACAAAGGAGATAAAAATATTGTACCTATCTCTTTTATTTTGTAAGTTTCATGAGCGGGAAAATTGTTGATAGCTAGTCCTTCCTCGTTGACGGTGAGACAGGTGCCTAAATGGAAGAATTGTGGTCACATAGTATTTAGTTTATAAGTAAGTCACAAGTCGCAATAGATTTCTGGCATTGCAGACCCATTTTTGGACCTCTCGCCAATTAATCTTTGGTACAAAATCAGACGCCTGATAGTTGCGGAATCAATCATATTTATTTTCTGTCCCGAACAAAAATATTTCTTGTAATTCGTTGCTCACACTTTTCCTACAGGTTCAAACTCATGATATTCTTAGTAGAGAGTAGGTAGAGAAGGCTGCAACTAGTTCAGGAATTAACATGACATAAGCAAAAGGGTACCTAAATCTATGTATCTATAAAAGGTGTTTTTTTTAAATCCCATAACTCTAGGGTATTTTTGACACCATGTCAAAGAAACAACTACCTAGCATATAATTTTTTATTTTTTTTAAGATAACTTACCACTAGTCTCTCGATGTGTGTATATAAGTTTCATTGATACGTACGAGTAAATAATTTTCATTCAAACTAATCATTCATATTTTAAGTTAAGAAAATGCGAAGTTGTCATATTTCGTTTTTATGAACAAAAATAGTCTGACTTAAATGTCTTTTTATTTTTTATATTTCACCTACTGCCAGACATTTTATAACAGCAGCCTTTGGTATAACCATACCCTAAAAGCAGACAATGCCCTGCGCATTCAATACAACAATGCCTTCAGGACGCTGTTGAGGCTTCCACCTTACTGTAGTGCGTCAGGTATGTTCTGATGCGCACACTGACGACTACTTTGCGAGAATGCGGAAGAAAGTTGCTTCTGTAATATCCCGAGTGAGGGCAAGCAGCAACAGCATTCTGAAGGTGTTTACAGAGTGGCTGGATGGGCCTACAATGGGGAGGTTTACCAAACTACATGTTGGCAACAAAGCTAAAACTTCTGTTAAACCTTCCTGTGATTGTGATTTTCTTTAATTTTGGTTTGTGTTCCTGCAAGTTACTAATATACTCGTAGTTTTTAAGTAAGATGTAATACTAACACCTTATGGGCCTTGATGCCTGGCAATAAAATATTTTTATGTTTATATTATTTTTAAGGCTTTTTACATTAATAATCGGGACTTTGTCGAATAATTTTGAATGAAAAAAAAAAAAAACATTCATACCCTAGAGTTATGGGATATAAAAAAACATTTTGTATAAATAAAAATTAAATGCTGCACTTGAGAACGGCTGGAATGATTTGGCTATTTATTGTTTTAAAACGTTCATAATAGGTAGTCTGAATACAGTTTTTATGGAAAAAGAAAGCTTCTCAAAAAATATCTAATACGTTTAATACTGAAAATGATTTTTTCTATGGGATTTTTCTATGTGTAATTATTCAAATTTGGACAGGACAACGTCTGTCGGGTCAGCTAGTACCTAATAATTAGATACTGAAATGTTTTATTTTTGAGAACCATATCTACTTCTACCAAGAACCCAAAGTTTTTACCCTATAATTGTGTAATTTAATTTACCATTTAATTGTATTTACCTATTGCTTCATTCAAATAAGTCAAACATTCATTAGAGTAATTCGCATTCGCAGGTACTCTTCATGATCGTAACAGAGTAAACGTGGCCGATCTCACGTTATTTTTTTCAAACGAAATTGTTCTTAAAAAAAAGAACAATGCCTTCGCTAACAAATCAAGTAATCACACGCATAGTTACGCAACGATTCGTAAAAGTAAATAAATGTAACAAAGTTTGTTCGCGGCTCACAGGTATTTGTCTTGGCCGGATTGTATACAGTCGGAGGGAAAAATAAATTAGTCTATGGAAAGTGTTGTTGTTGAACGCACGCTGCACGGCACGCGTGGCGCGAAAATTGATTAACAATTCGTAATTATAATTGATCATAATAATCTTCGCGAGTGTCTGTTTACTAATATTCAGTGGTATTTAAGTGTTTCCAAATAATATTTTAGGCATTTTAGTGTGTTCCTTGGATTTTTGCGGCGTGAATTCTTCCTGATAAAAAGTTACAGGTAAATAATAACAGCCGACATTGCACTGCACCTCTTCTTTTGAACCGACTTTTTAATTTTATGACAGAGTATCATGTCTGTTTAATGAATCCGTCACGCGGTAACAGTAGAAAGTTATTAAATTTCCTCGTCTCGTTGTTTAACAACCCACTTTGTTTATATAGTAATATGGAGCGACTGTATTTTTAAATAAAACTTTTGTTTTTAATTATAAAAAATAAATTTAAGAAAGGCCGGGTATCCATTTAGGTACAGAAAATTATAGAAAACTTAAGTAAATACCGTAAAATAACAAAACCAAATAGAAAACCAATCATTTAGTTTTAATTTCAGCGCGTTGTCGTCAGTTTTTCCTGAAAACAATTTATTGCTTGACCTTCCTTCGTTTTTTTCTAATAGATAATGCATTCATAGAAACTGATAAGGGTTTTCCTTTTTAGGCATTGACGTAGGCACGAACCTACATAGCTTGTACATCACATAGCAAATTTTATTCTTGATGATATTTTTTTTATCTTATTTATCGGTTTATTCTCTATGCGTATCGAGGTACCAATTTATCCAAATATCTACTCGTAATGATTAGATTTAAAAGATTAGATGTATCCGGATTCAGATAATAGTTCTGGGAAAAAATAATATGATCGGTTCTGGTATTTTCCATTTTAGGATGTGAGTAGGTAGGTACATACATATCTATAACATATTATATCATTTAGGCTTAAGTATCACTTTATTTAATGCTTTTTTCATACTATCTACCGTGTGATAAAAACCGTGAATCCGAGTGTATAATAAATTGGCGTTATAAGTCATAAACTGATAAAAGATTGGCCATTATCAAACAAATTATTATCATTATTTATGTAAATTAATGATTTTATCGTTTATTTATTTACAGGCGTTTTAAAAATAAGCCAATATTTATATTAACAACTAGCTTCCGCCAGCGGCTTCGCTCGCGAGATATCTTTATAGATTATAGCCAATGTTACTCAGTAATAACATAGCATTCTCTTGGTGAAAGAATGTTTAAAATCGGTCCAGTACTTTTTGAGTTTATTAATTATAAACAAAAATACAAATATTATTTCTATAAAATATTAGTGTAGATATTAGTGTAGGTAGATAGAGGTTTCTGTCATTTCCAGTAATTGGTGACCACGGGTGCCAGGGGGCTTACTTCCTAAGTGAAGTCCGTAGTAACGGGCGCTTCGTTCTCCGTCTAACTTACGGTATGTCCGTAAGTGAGACAGAGTACGAAGCGCCCGTAATTTCGCTTAGGGAGTAGACCACCAGGCCGAAAACTCGAAATAAAAGTAAATGAGTAAATATCTTTATTTGCTGTAGAACTGTCGAAAGTTATGGTGCTGGTGCACTGCCCAGCCGATTGCCTAATGTAAATTATTTAGCATACTAGAAAGAAAGAAAGAAAATACGTTTATTTGCGGTACACATGACGCAAGGTAAGAACAAAACATGAACATAATCAATTTAGGTGAAAACATGCGTCACATCCACGCAAAACGGCCATCGCTCAGCATAATGCTGCGACCCTATGCGAGACAGAGCCCCAGCGCTGGTTCTCAGAGACAGCCGGCGTTGACGTTATGACTTCAACCGGTGCAGCATAATATAGTGAAATAACAAAAATAAAATTAATAAATACAATACATAGTCCTAAATGTTTATATAAAATATAATATTAAAAATGGTCACATTTCTACTTGGTACTATTGTATAGAATCGAGTCTTTCTAACTGAACAGACAGCTGTGCTGCTGGGGAGTTTGTGGTGTTACTTCTTTCTTCCCAGCTAACGCACTAGTAAGTGGTGAAGGGCGGCCGTTTTGGGGGATTGTCTTGTATAATTTTAACGTTCGAAAAGTACCGATTCTCAGCCTAGTTTGAATAAATGACTTTTAATTTGATTTAATTTAATGACAGCTCTCTTCAAACTCACTTTTCACAGTCGGAGACCAGCAGTTGGTATCATACTTGTACGGTAAAATCCTTTGATTTTACTTCACATTGTTATTGTAATGTCATAAACTACAAACGATTAATAGATTAATTTATGGAATGGTTATCAGAGGATAATGAACAGTTTTGTTATTAATAACATCAAAATCGTCATGTGAGCCTAGTTATCCCTAAAAAGAATGCTTGAAAAGGTATCCCACTGTCGGTAGTACCTACCCACGTAATTAGTAAATTAAGTTTTCATTATTTTTCGTGAGGATAGATGGATTTTTTATGCCGCATTTACTCCTAACTAATATTATGTCCTAACTTTTATCCTACTATCCTACTAATATTATAAATGTGAAAATTTTGATGTTTTGATGTTTGTTACTCAATCACGCAAAAACGGCTAAACGGATTTGGATGATATTTGGTACATAGCTATACCATGACCTGGATTAGGACATACTTTTAATTCTGATATTACCACGGGATCGAGACTTATGCGTGTGAAAACGCGGGGAGAAATATACATAAATAAAACCAGCCTTCTATTGTCCCACTGCAGGGCAAAGGCCTCTTCTCATACAGAGAAGGCACGAGCATTGATCAACACGCTTGCTCAAGACGGGTTGGCGATTTCAAACTTATATTCACTATAAGTCTAGGTTTCCTCACGATGTTTGCCTTCACCGATGTCAGTAATGTCCAAGATAAACTCAGAAAGTACATACGAATTGAAAAAGTCATATTGGTACTTGCCGGAATTTGAACACTGGGCCATCAACATAAAGTTGAAAAAAAAAAAAAAAATGTGTTGAGTTGTTGTGTTGTAGTCGAGTTTCCATTTAATAAAAATAACATTAAACATTAGATAAAAAGAAAGGTTACTTATTTACAGGGCACATGTGAGTGGAAATGCCGGGAGGGGACGCCCTTGCAGGACATAAGATTTATGAAAGCGTCAACTAACAAACCACGATTAATTTTTACATTGTTACGAGTCTCGCGGAAACCTTTGGTCACTTTGTAAATGTATGATCAAACAAAAGAGAAATAAATATCATTTGAGTGAAATATGATTCGATATGATGGAGGAGCTCGTGGCTAAGTAATAACAGCCGCACGGTTCGATCGATCAGGTTAAGCTACGCTTGCCAAGGTTGGTCTGTGGATGGGTGACCATCTTAACATACCGAGACTCCTCTGTGCCTCGGAAAGCACGTTAAGCCGTTGGTCGGGTCGTCAGAAACCTGAAAGTCTGACAACCAGTCTTACCAAGGGGTATCGTATTACCCAGTTACTGGGTTGTGGAGGTCAGATAGGCAGTCGCTCCATGTAAAATACAGTATTCAGCTGCATCCGGTTAGACTGGAAGCCGACCCCAACATAGGGAAATTGGGAATAGGGAATTGGGAAAAGGCTAGGTAGATTCAGATTGATTTTGAGTGAAATATGATTCTTGTTCGTCATGACGTAGTAGTCATGTATTATTAGTTTTTCTGAGAATTTGCGAAAACCGTTACCTAGTAAGAAACTAACAGATAACTAATTCCGTAGCTCCTGATATATACTATATATGATACATATATATATACTATGATATATATATATATACTTTTTTTTTGAGGATTGGAAATTATCAAATAACTTCTCCCGCTCTGGGCGGAGCGGGAGGGCGTGTCAGACTTTTACTAACTAAAAAAATCCACCCGTGTTCCTTCCGTTGCCTGTGTGCCGGGGCCGCGATATCCCTTTCGGACAAACTCGCAACCCTGGCGGAATTTTTTATACCTAAGTAGTGTAGCAGGTGGCGTTCTATAGTTTCTGCGTACCCCTCTCGGAAGAACGCGTAATGTATGTATGTGAAATAATTACCTATCACTTATATTTTCAATGGTAGTTTTATCGTAAATTATAAAAGAAAACGTTATTAATATTTTAATTGTCAATTCTGTTCATTCTTGTAGTTATGTTCAGATTTCTTTTACCTAACTTGCTTAAAAGCGGTGAAGGAAAACATCATGAGGAAACCGGCCTGAGAGATAATTCTCGACGGCATGTGAATCCAAGTTAGAGGCCCATGGGCGGCTTTAAAATTCTGACACCAGGTTAGTCACTAATCACACGAAGAGAAAATTTATTTACTTATATTAACCTAGTTTCATGTGTAATGCAAAAAAATATTTTTACTGTTTAAAATAAAATATTTAGGTAAAAGAAGAGTTTTGCCTACCATTTACCTATATCAATATATCTATTATTTGCACCTAATTTTGCCAAACTGTGTCAATACGCTGATACGTATGGGTTGATTGTCCTGTTCACCACCAATTAATTGTTCATTGTTTTTGAATAAATTAACTGAAATCCATAAATAAAATGATTGTGTTCAATGGCCTAGTTACACAATAAACAGTTTACGCATTATCCACAACTGATAATAATTAGTTATTTCCTTAATCAATGATATTTTATCATTATATCATATCATTATGACATCTGCTATGTCTCTGGTATCGCGTTGGCATAACTGAAATGTCCATGTGCCTGTAACTATACCACCCACACCCTTGAAATATATGAACACATCAATGCTGATGGGCAGCAGAAATAAGTAGTTCTTCATCATTCAGCCGAAAGACGTCCACTGTTGTACATAGGCCTCTCCCAGCACCGGTACTTCGACCGGTTCTGTGCTTCCCGCATCCAGTGGATTCCTGCGCCACAAGGCCATCGGTCCACCTTCTGGGTGGCCTTACCACTACTGATTCTTTGCTTCTCATTTATTGAATAAAACATTAATTTTGTCAAACAAAACCTAACGCTTCATCTGCTTGTTTATAACACAGACGGATGAAACATGAGAAAAGCTTTAGACCATAAACAATGGAAACTGTTTAAAACAACTTCTTTAGTCTTGTTTAGCATTCAGACATTAGGCAAAGCAATATGATCAATTTTAATGACAAATCTACTATAACATAACAAGGCTTGTTGCCCCTTGAAATGGCGGCCTGAAATACGGCCATTTTTTATTTTTTTCCTTAGTACCGGTGGGATTTTGCAATATCTACCGATGAAGAGGTCCTACGTGCATTAAAGTGACAAGCTGACACTAAAAGGTTTATCAAAAACTCCTATTAAAACCTTAAAAAACGACAAAGCCCTGAAACATAAAAAGTGTGAAAGGATTTTGTTGTATCTTTTAATTATATAGTATATATACATATAGAGATAAGGAAAATAACAATTTAATGGCGTTTAATTTAAAAAAGGTACAAAAAT
This sequence comes from Agrochola lota, assembly GCA_947364205.1. Lineage (NCBI taxonomy): Eukaryota > Metazoa > Arthropoda > Insecta > Lepidoptera > Noctuidae > Agrochola > Agrochola lota. The sequence continues at coordinate 20,028,735 of OX376228.1, forward strand.
TATTACAATAATTGTTACAAACGACCGCGATTTTCCAAAAAATAAAAAGATAAAGAAAAGGGCCTCATTGTGGTGGATTTGTCGATAAAGTTTATCATTTTGCTTCGCCTTATGGGGTTGGACGGACACCGGTGACCAGACACACTGTATATATGAAGTCGTTTCAGGAGTACGTAACGTGACGTACGTAGGTTGGTAAGTTTGTAAAAACTGTTTGGCGCGTAGACGTGAGCAATAAAGTTTATCTTGGGTTTTCTTATCAGGAGCTACGGAATTAGTTATTTGTTAGTTTCTTACTAGGTAAAGGTTTTCGCAAATTCTCAGAAAAACAAATAATACATGACTACTACGTCATTTATGACGAACAAGAATCATATTTCACTAAAATGATATTTATTTCTCTTTTGTTTGATCATACATTTACAAAGTGACCGAAGATTTCCGCGAGACTCGTAACAATATAATAATTAATCGTGTTTCGTTAGTTGACGCTTGAGTTATTAAGATTTGGAAAAAAAATATCTACTTTTAAAACCTTAACGACTTTCCGTTTTAAACTCTTAAAGTAATCCGAACTCGAAACACATCTCGATCTAAATAAGCAACATAAATAATGATTACAACATACATTGACACATAAACTCATGCCATCTTCCCAAGGCGGTCAGCAGACACTACAAGCGATCCTTCTCAAAAGTAAATTAATATTGAATAATTACTTTTCCAATATTTAGCACAACTAACAATATTTACACTTAAATGACTAACTATAAAAATAAATACAAAAGCAAAAGGACCCTTAAGCGGGTTGCAGATCAAGAACTAAGCTAAGTTAGTTTAGCTTAGTTCGCATAGCTGAGGTAATTTTTCATACTTGTGTGCAGACCGCAAACTATTAACAATAAGTATGAAAAAATACCTCAGCTATGCGAACTAAGCTAAACTAACTTACGAGTAGCTTAGCTCTTGGTCTGCAACCCGCTTTAGGGGTATATTATATTCACCTTCCGCCTGACGCAGGTCGTCACCGGACACGGCTGTTTCGGGAGGTTCCTGTTCCGCATAAGGCGGGAGGAAACGCCCGGGTGTCACCACTGTGTGGATCGCCCGGAGGATAGGGTGGAGCATAAAGTGGAGGTCTGCCCGGCTTGGGCGGAGCACCGCCGTGTCCTCACGGATGCGATTGCGATCTCTCGCGTCCGGGCCTGGTTCAGGCCATGGTCCGGAGCGAGAGTGCATGGGAGGCCGTCACTTCCTTCTGTGAAGCAGTAATGCTCGCGAAGGCGGAGGCGGAGCGCGCGAGGGAGAGGCAATATTCGCGCCCTCGCGCCCCTAGTCACCGCTGGAGACGCCCCGGGCGTCGGGAGTCGCGAGCCGACTTCCGGCCACCGTAGGCGCGGGCTTGCGGACGGTGTGCAATGGATATCTCGCCGTCCGATAAGAACCAGGCCCGGGTCGACGACGCGTTGGGTTCCACGCGCGCCTCAAAGAGATGTCAGCACCAACTGACGGGGTCCGTAAGGGCCAATGCTTGCCAGGGTTGCGAGTTTGTCCGAAAGGGATATCGTGGCCCCGGCACACAGGCAATGGACGGAACACGGGTGGGTTTTAGTCAGTAAAAGTCTGACACGCCCTCCCGCTCCGCGCAGAGCGGGAGAAGTTATATGATAAGTTCCCACCCTCAAAAAAAATAAAAAGGCGTATTATTATATACATATAAATACTAGCAGCGCCCCGCGGTTTCACCCGCATAAATCTCGACTCCGTGGGAATATTGAGATAAAAACTATTCTATGTGTTAATTCAGGTTATAAACTATCTGTGTGCCAAATTTTATCCAAATCCGTTTAGTAGTTTTTGCGTGAAAGAATAACAAACATCCATACATCCATCCATACTCACAAACTGTCGCGTTTATAATATTAGTAGGATTATTTATATTGAATCCATGATTTGAGTAGGTAGAATGTTGCAATTCTTGACCTTATGGTACGTAGGATTATTCCCAAAGGTGACTAAGATCATTTTAAATTACCATTGGAAGTGGTTACAATACTTTCGAAGAAATTCGTATGACAAATAATGCTACACGTAACATACGGACAGCGAGAAAATAATCATGCCAGGCTTATCACGAATAACATTTAAATTGACTACTTACCTACTAAACAAAGTAAATATGGCATTGCTCATAAGCCTTTGAAGAATGGGCTTGGCTTGGCAAACGTACCTATTTCTGATAGCTCAAGTATGGATAGCTCTTCCTTTTGATATTCTCAATAATTTTGATTATGCAGAGAAGCCTACTTTATATAGAAAACTATAGAAGAAATATTGAGTAACTCTGCGCAATTGTTTACGAAAATCGTGAATCTCTTTGAGAAAGAGAACTCGTAAGAGAGCATCTGCCACACCAACACCTTAATTGCGTAACACACTTTCAATCACAATCTGAATCATTTTTTTAAGGTTATTGCCAATCCATTGCTACATATGTTCGAAAAATTTGTCTGCTCAAGAACGTAAATAACGCAATGAATGTTGTTCAACTGTGAACATGAAAGTCATTGCTACTGTAAAGCCCACTTGCGCGTTAACAGCTAACTCAGGGTTAATCCAAGGCCCACTTGCGCGTTCATGGGTTAGTTAAATAACTCGAAATTGACAGTTAACTCAGGCTTAGTCCAAAGAAAATTAGGCACACTTGCGCGTTAACAGCTAACTCGGAGTTAGCAGCTAACTCAGGGTTAATCCAATAGTTCCCTTTGGATTAACCCTGAGTTAGCTGTGAATTCCGAGTAATAACTCGGAATTCACAGCTAATCCCAGGCCAATTTGCGCGTTCATGGGTTAGGTAAATAGACCTAACCCATGAACGCGCAAATGGGCCTGGGATTAACCCTAAGTTAGCTGTAAACGCTAAGTGTGATAAGCATATACCCCGCCGTTCTTGCTACTAAGCGGTTTTACAATAACTACGTTTTGTATAGTTGCTTGTTACAGGCACATGCTACTTTTAATTTAGCTCTGAGTCATCAATCATCATCCTCCTGGTTACTATCCTAGTTGATTAATTTGGCTCTGTGTCATTATATTAGGCTCAATAGGCTATGTAATGACACATAGGGCACATTCTACGGTGGATGGCCGACAAATTAGAATTAGTAAGGGAGCTATACCAATGATTTTAAAAGCGTGCATTCTGAAAGTGGGCAACGTCGCAAATATATGTCAAATATTTCGCTGTTTTGATTAATTTGACAATATTACTGTATGGAAATAAGAAATGTGGCTAACTAGCGAACTAGAATATTGATTATGAAATGCAATAATTAATATCGTAACACCGAATCTTTAATGTAAAAGAATATTGGAAACTTTCCTAATGCCTTTTTCACACCTCAAACGGGTAACAACATCAAATTCAATGTTATCATTATTGTAATTCATTATTAATATTCTAGTACGCTAGTTAGCCACATTTCATATTTCCATACAGAAATATTGCCAAATTAATCAAAACAGCGAAATATTTGTCATCTATTCGCGACGTTGCCCACTTTCAGAATAAACGCTCTTAAATGGAATGAAGCATCTAGTGATGATTTCAATATAAACTCTACTGAATTCATTGCTAAATATAAAGTGCTGCATACAAATAACTGTTATGTCAGGTGGGTTTGTCAGCCGGTTCGCCTTTGTTGTAAAAGTAAGCCTCTATTATATGCAAAGCAGGGCCGCCCCTAAATTATACCGGTGATGTAGGTTAGCCTTCATTTACCGACTGATTTATATTGGAACAGTGTTTATACATGTATGTCTATTGGTTTCATCCGGTGGTCCAGCAGTCGAAATAGATCTAGGTAATAAATTAAACCAGTTTCAGTCACTTTGCATATCCGATCAGCTCTGGTAATTAAAATATCCTCCATGGGTAGGGATAAAATTGAAGGCTTAGAGAGGCTCGACGCGATAGCTCTTATAGCCGTCCAAATTCATACGCAAAACTTTCCTTGCGACCTTAATAAACTAGTGCAGATTATGGGAGGATAAATCAGTCAATCTGCCTAGCCTTTTCCCAACTATGTTGGGGTCCGCTTCCAGTCTAACCGGATGCAGCTGAATACCGTGTTTTACATGGAGCGACTGCCTATCTAACCTCCATAACCCAGTAACTGGGTAATACTACCCCTTGGTAAGACTGGTTGTCAGACTTTCGGGCTTCTGACTACTCGTAACGACTGTCAAAGATCCACGAATGACAGCCGGGACCAACGGCTTAACGTGCTTTCCGAGGCACGGAGGAGTCTCGATATGTTAAGATGGTCACCCATCCATAGACCAGCCCCGGCAAGCGTAGCTTAACCTGATGGACTGAACCGTGCGTCTGTTATAACTTAGCCACGAGCTCAATGATAAATCAATCCTCTATAAAAAATAAATAAAAAATCATGGAAATAATAGATCACCCATCAGCACAATAATAACACTTTGTTTGAAACTGATATCTTTACTAGTCCATAAATGGTTTGTTCAGACAAATATGGGATTACTTTTAATATGTATGTATTCCCATCCATATTTATACAAGCCTCAATTGGTCTCGCCTCTCTTCATACCTTGATGACTATACCCTTTACTTACAATACAACAATAAGGCATTTTATCGGTAAGGGCACTCCCATTTAGATAATGTTTATATTATCTCTAGAGTCTATAGGTTCATTCACAGGTATGTAAAAAAATATGAATTGTTTGCTTGTCCACCTAAGGAAATCTGCACGAATAAAAATAAACATTAAACAAAATGGAAAGGGATAGTTGTTTTTAGTACCTATTTAGAATCTATCAATCAATTCAAGGTATCTGTTATGTTCCCTTTATTTATGAATAGTAAGTTCTATTGCCCGCGACTACATTCGCGTAAAATTTCGGCGAACCACCCCGTTGCATCGCAACGCATCGCCCGCCCGCGTTATTACTTCGTTTTCGCATAGCGTTCTTTCTGACTTTTTGTCGTTTGCTCGGCTCCTAAGGGTCGTGTAGCTTTCCTCAATAATCATCACTATCAATTGTAAAAAGAAATTCGACTGGTAGTTCCAGAGATTAAACGCGTTTAATCAAAAAAAAAAAACTCTTCACTAAAAGTATCCCATGATGTCACATCAACATACAAGATAAAAAGCCCAATAGGTACATCTGTTATGTCAAGGTCTGCAAACATGCGGACTGAACCAGACAAAATAAATATGGATTTTTGAGATGAAGCAGTAAGGGCTGTAACTACAGGAAAACGGTCTTAGGAGACTGTACTTAACTTTTTGATCAGCATGCAAAAGAGAGATTTTTTTGATGCCAATCGATCTTCTATCTTATAAAAATAAATACATTATAATACCAGCCTGTTACTGTCCCACTGCAGGGCAAAGGCACGAGCATTGATCACCACCATAGATATAAAAATATTTCTATGATCACCACGCTTGCTCAAGATGGGTTGGTGATTTCAGACTTATACTAACTATAAGTCCAGGTTTCCTCACGATGTTTTTCCTTCACCGGTGTCAGTAATGTCCAAGATAAATTCAGAAAGAAGAAAGAAATTCTTCTTTCTTATAAGGATCTATAAACTCTAATGGGCCAACTGAGGTTTGAGTAATAGAAAAATCAAATCTCAAAAAACCACTCTGTACCTATAAGAAAATACCTACTCATTTCAATTTACCCCAATTTTGATGAACCACCATCTAATGATAATAATTGAAAACACCGTCACCCACTTCAAAAGATGGGGTTTGTCATGGCTCATTGGAAATTGTCCACCATGGTAAAATCACTCGTAAAACGGTTCCGCATCAATTTGAATTGCCTTCAGTCACAGTACCGTAAACTGATAACTATAATTGGCTTACTATGTTTAACTGATGACCGTGAGTTAACTGCACAGTCGAATAGTTTAAAGACGCTGCTTATCGAATGGTGCAGCTGGCGGTTCCCAGGCAAACCAGTTATGCTTTTCCACAAACAGGCGCGACGCGACGGTGCGACGCGATTCTGATTCGATAGAAATGGTTCTACTACAGTCGCGTCGCGCCTGTCTGCGGTAGCCTTGTTGTTTTATTGGATTTTAGTTTGAAAGTGTTGCCTTTGGGGTGTCTGATTGACTGTCCGATATTTTTGTCCGACTACAGTGAAGCGAAAAGGAGGGTTATGATTTTGACCGGTATGTATGTATGTTCATCTGTTACCTCAAAACTTCTAAATTACTTGACAAATGAGGTATCGTTGGAAGCGTCTTGATCATCCGCTGGTTATAGGCTGGTATGCCGTCACATTAAATTAAATATGTCATCTAAAAAGGTATAAACAAGACATGACAGACTGACAAATAAAAAACCCGGAGTCACAGGTGTTAGGGCGGGCATAAATAGAACAGATTTCGTGTGACTCCGAATTTTTTATTTGTCTTCGAGAATGGCATCCGAGACAGGACGGATGGATAAACTTTTTTCCCATGCATGCCTATGTCTCATTATAACGGTTACTTAGCAAATAAATGTGATCGCGACAAATCTTCGCATACGTGGACTTACTTTGCCTTGTTACTAGATAATGTGTGTATTGATTGTTTTCATTCTATTATTCAGCGAGATGAATTTGTTATACTTATTATATTTTCTACAGAAGTCACGAATAAATGGCATGTCGAAGTGTTGACATGTTTACTTTTTTATCTAATCTTCACGAATAATGCATAGATTAAGAGATCATTCGCTCAGCCAAGCATGACTGTAAACAAATTAGAACATAATTATCTGTAAAGATATCTGAAATCTGTTCTTTATAAACCAGAGAGAGAGGTAACCCATCCGTAGTCCCGTACATATTCTTCTTAATTTGGGACCCAAAATTCTTGAAAAATACTCTATACTACTTAAATTGAAATAAAAAGACATACACAGTTCGTGCCACTAAAGATGAGACTTGTCACACCATGTGGTTTGACTTGCGCAGCAGACGACTTATGGGTCTCTTTAGCGGTATGAGGCCTACCCCGGAGCTTCATCGGGGCGGCAAGCGGACTAATTTTTAAAATTCCGTCCTTAGCTCGCCTTCGCAGATTCGTTATGTATGGAACTTTTGTGCAAAATTTAATGCTTCTAGACCCAGCCGTTTAGGCTGTGCGCAACCCACACCGCCAGATTAATTTTCTGTTCGGGTAATGGTTTTTTTATTACAAATTAGTGAACATTCAGATCTAATACATACATACATTGGTAGCCTTTTATGATTGTTACTTCAAATACGACTGGACATATTTCACACGATGTAATGATATTTAGATTCAATTCCATACTATCTAGTTTATATTAGCCCGGAGTCTGAATTTGTGCCCGGTTGATGGCAATGGGTTCACCCCTTTTTTATCGGACTTAAATATGACTGGTAAAATGTAGGTGTACGATAGGTACAACTCTGCCTATCCCCCATAAAGGCGTGATGTTATGTAATGTTAGTTTATATTAGATTCGCAGAAGGTGAGGTAAACACGCCTTTATCAGAATCACATCGTTGTTTATTCTCGCAGTGGCACGTCTCGCCCATTAGAGACCAGCGAGGTCTCATTATGCTGTTGAAAAAGTTTGTGTACGTGGTTTTAGATACGGCAATAGTATTCACTAATGTATAGATATTTTCTATTTTGCTTGCTTTTTGTTTTTTAGAATTCGTTAATGTTTTCTTTTATACATCTTTTGTTTTATCTGTTCACATGCGTGTGAAATAAATCATCTCTTTATTTTCCTAGAACCATAAAATATATACATAAATATAAATACATATAGTTCTAACAGGATGATCCATTTTTTTACCCGTAGCAGAATATAGTGGTTTGCAGAGTGTCGCTTCTGGTTTAATAAGGTATATTAGTAGGCTCTTGAGATATTTCAGCATTTTTTTCTGGTATGGCATCGCATCAGCAATGACTCTGCACTCTATTGCAGATTTTTAAAACTTGTTTGTTTTTGTTCAAATTGTCATAGACTCCTCGTTTAACTTGTCTTGGCACATAGTAGTATTATTTTTAATTATGATGTATGTTTAATAAGCCTGATAATAATAATGATTAACGTTCCGTGCGTCAGGAAGATAGTTATTTATTTTGCGGTATTACCGCGATTGAGGCGAGTGTGCCAATGTCCGGCAGGAGCAGCGTATGCGCGTAATTAACTATTTTACGATCAGCTATATTTGAGACAGCCCATTTGTCTGAAAATTTATGATATTATAAAGTAAAGTAAACAGTAAATATATCTGAACTATTCGTGATGTGTATCAGCCCGTTAAAGTCCACTGTTGAAGTTGCGATTCTTTAGAAAATGATGGGATCTTTCTATAGCTGACGAAACGTGGGTGTAATTCATCTCTACCAATCCCTTCGAGGAAAGAGAAGACGACGTTACTAATTATAAGTAATTATTTACCTTTATTTAAGCTTATTAGAAGGCTAAAAGTCATCCAAAGGGCAATGGAGAGGGCTATGCTTAGAGTTTCCCTACGTGATCGAAATGCAGAGAGAGGATAACCGAGGTAACCGGCATAGCCCGAAGAATTGCTGAACTTAAGTGGCAGTAGGCAGGGCACATTGCTCATAGAACAGATAGCTGATGGGGCCAAAAGGTTTTGGAGTGGCGACCGCGTAAAGTTCGATTCAAACTTAATGGCGGCTCGGAAGTTAGCTACTCGCTGCGCAGTACCTAACCCCTCACACCCGCTGACACATGAATTCGTTACTGCGCAGCGAATTGCCTCGTGTTCCGAGCAGCCATTATGTTTGAATCGGGCTGTACTGGAAGACGAAACGTTGGAAGACCTCCCAAAACTGTGGACCGATAATCTTGTGAAGGCCGCAGGAATCTGCTGGATGCGGGAAGCACAGAACAGGTCGACGGCGCGGTGCTTGGGGGAGGCCTATGTCCAGTAGTGGACATATTTCGGCTGAAATGATGATAATGATGAAGCTCGTTGGAGCTGCATCATAGTATCTCTAACAATAAGTACCGACTTGAGTCAACATTTAAAATTTAATGATAAATGCCACTTCTGCTAAGCAAAATGTATATATGTACTTTCACGCCATATCATGGCAGGATATGCTGAAAATAAAATTACTGTAATATCTATTGTACCATTTTCTAGCAAATAAACATTTTTGATTTGATTTTATTTCATTTGATTTCTAAAGAGTTTGCTTGATAAATTAAATCGTGCACACTACCAAGTGAGTAAAGACTTTCATTTTCAAAAAGAATACACAAACATATGAAGAATCTTAGGTGCCCATGAAGGCAGTCCTTGCGTCACTTCGGTAAATGAATTCACGAATGGTGATCGCAGTTGATATTAATAAATCGTTTAATAAAAGCGTTTGTTCTGAAAGTGGGCAACGTCATAATATTACTGTAAGGAAATAGGAAATGTGGCTAACTAGCGAACTAGAATATTGATTATAAAATGCAATAATTAATATCGTAGCACCGAATATTTAGTTTTAGATGTAAAAAGTATTTTCTCTCGGAAAGCACCATTTGGTGAAGTGGAACTGATGATGAAGACCACAGATGGCCATCGGAACTACTCAATAATAATTATTTCACTGGTTGCGATTCGATTACTTTAATATGGTTGCCAAGAAATTTATGCTCGTCACAATGCATATGGAGAAGTGGAGCTAATGGTGAAATACCACGAGAACTCCTCAAAGATTAATGTCCCTGCATCGGGAATAGCAATATTTTGTAAAAGGTGATGAGCAGTTGACATTAGGCTATTGTAACTTAGATAAATTATAAGCTAACCCACTAAAGAGCAAGAAATAAAAATATGATTTTATGATTTTTAAGTATACATTCGAGAATATTGGCAATCTGTGCAAAGAAATGTCGTTTTCTTTGAAGGAAGATAATAATCTAAACATGGAATAATAACTAATTTGGACAATAACAGAACTTATGTAATGTCTAGACGGAGCTAGCACTTGCTTAGAATTACTAATAACGGAGCAGTACATACCTAATTCAATACATAATTCATACTTCTGAATTGTAGGTAGATAGCAATAAGAGATGTTATTGCAAATTGCAAATGCCGTTCCCAATGAATGTACAATACTTTTGAATAACACAGCAAATATTTCAGTTTCTTGGCAAAGCGTAGCGTTGGGAAAAGAATGTGATAAGATGAGATAGGTATCCTACCTATATTTGTTCATTTATCATGTGTCATTTCATTACTCATTAGATTATTTTCTGTTGGTAAGTAGAGTTGGTGTATTATTCAAATCTATTTGTCTGCCTGTTGTAAAATACGATTTATCTTGAAAACCAGGTTGAAACTACGCAGAAATTTTTCAATATTAAACTTTATTTCGATTAAGTACGGTAAAGTTCTTAATACAAAAATTGGTTTCTGCCATGTCTAAATAAAAACCTTGTTTTGTAATATGACCAGTGCGTTCATTATTAACTAGACCCGTGACGCGATTGGTAGGTAGCACTGAATTTTGCAGTCATGTGATTGGTAGTACTGTTCTGTCAGTCGCCATTTTGAACTCTATTAGTATTGAAAATAAGACTGCATAATTCACTGCTACCAATCGTGTCACACACGGGTCAAGTTATTATGAATGCACTGTAGTTTTGAAATATTTTGATTTATAAATGCCCAAAACATTTTCTGCCAAATTTTGTCCTTATTCTTGCTGACAGCTGACATGACAACTAGATAATGGTAGACATGGTAGCTAAATAATAACAGCAGTTGATCGAAGGTTAAGCTACGCTTACCGCGGTCGGTTCGTGGATGGGTGAACATCCATTAGACATCGAGACCGCTCCGTGCGGAAAGCACATGCGTTGATCCCGACTGTCATTCCCCGATCTTTGACAATCGTCACGGGTAGTCAGACGCCCAAAAAGTCTGACAACCAGTATTACCGCCTCAACATAGTTACTGCGTAACACCATAGTTACACAGTAACTGGGTTGTGGTGGGCTGATAGGCAGTCGCTCCAAGCCGACCCCAAAATATGTACCTAGTTGGGAAAAGGCTAGGCAGATTGATGAGATTAGACAATTATACCTACTATCAGACAGGTGATAACGTTTCAAAAACTTGCTGTGAAAATGCGAATTGACTAATCTTTAGTATGGAGCGGTTTGGGTGATGGTGATGAGGAAGATGATATTTTATCTTTTATCATCTACTAAACTGCTGTGTCCTATAGGTACTTAGTTGTGTCTGTATAAATCAAACTTCCCTTCCTCTCTCCTTAAACATCATCATTACATATAGTTCCTTGCTCTTGTCTCATGTTTGTTATTTTGTATATATATATAATTATATGGATAAGTTTATGCTTTATGTATTTATTGTGTATGTAAATAGTACACCACTGACTACCTGCAGTATTGTCTCTCTTTCTCCCTTTAATCCATCCAAAGGTTGTCTGTAATTGTAAAAACCTATGTAAAACTTCAAAAATTTCTGTAATTTGTATGGTGTGTATAAAAAAGAATATTCTATCTATCTGTATATAACTTTATCGTGCCTATTTACCCTTGATAATAATTATGGTGCATGCGAAAATGAATCAGTCAGACTCACAAACAAGATATTATATAAATATCTCTACATTATCATGACGTTTTTAAATTCTTAAAATTGCCAATTTCTTCTTTGTGTATTGTTATTTTAGAAATGTTGGAAAACACGGAATTCCTGTATATTGCGTGGTTTCCAACAATAATACCACCCCCACTCTTTTGTTGGGTGTCGTAAAATGTGGGCACATACGTCAAACGTCAACACGGGTTATCTAAAGCATTCCCCAGGGGCATGGCATCCGTGATCTATGATCTTCATCCATTTTCTAACGGAGATCTTGGCCATAGATTTTTAGTTTTCATTGATATTGATTAAGCTACGAAGCCTCTGAAAAGAATACAAAGCAAATAATTATAGGCTAATAATAAATATGATGATATGACTTCAATTCTGTGTCACCTAATCATCTCATGTTTATGTGAAAAGTTGTTTCCCTTTTCGTTTTTTTTTTTTTTTAAATGTTAGTAAGTACACACGGCTACACATCAAGCTATACATTTCCAGTATAATCTGACCTCGTATTGTACGGAAATCCTATATAATGCGAGATCAGCATAAACTGGAAATGTATAGCTTGATGTGTAGCCGTGCGTACTAATTATTACTCGCAAATTATTTGAGATTTCCACGCAGGACTGTGTTCTCCAATATTCAAACCACCACACCGGTAAGGTATAAAAAAATATATGTCAAATTTCGTAAGGCAACTTTTAAATATAGAACTGATTAAATATTTAATCAGTTGATTTCAATGTTGGTGAACATAAGGCTCAGTAATATGCTGTATAGTAGTTACATTATCAGATCACAAACTTACCGTCAGCACAACATTGTGTTGTAACATTTACACACTAACATCAAAGTCAGAACTCGTGTTTGTAAATAGTTTGTCTTCGTACAATCTTATATTTCCGTCTGTAAACGTAGCTGCAGCTTCCGGTGGAATTTACGATGATGACGTCACTGTACCTATATAAATTATGACGTCAGTAAATACCTGCTGATAAATCATCTCGTTAGTTATGTTTGGAGACAACTGCAGAAAATACAGAAGTTGCATTAGTTTTGCAATTCTGCGTATTTCAGCATGTTTATTGTCTAAAAAGTGTACATTTTTTTAAATGCTTGGGATAAAGAGTGATTCTGGTATTGTTGCCAGCATGTCCTTAGTAGCTGTCGTTAACTGCCAGGTTCTATGATGATCCCATCCAATCGTCAAAGATGCAACCGGTAATGAATTTCATTTCATTTGAATTTTATTTCATTTCTATCATGTTCGTGAACGGGTGCCGTCAGTTGGGACTGGTCAACTCATAGCTGCCATGGCTGATTTGAACTTTTGAATTGTTTTTTGTTTTATCTTTTTATTACGGACGCTTTTAACGTGCACGTCTTTCTACATTGTTCTCTTATGTTTAATTTCAACATGAATGATGTAACCAATATTTTGTAACAATTTATTTAAAAGAGTGTCCGTGGAGTTTCTTGCCCGTTCTTCTCCATAGGTACCTACTACGCTTTGAAATGGGCAACTAGCTTCATATTTCTGACTGACCGATTTCTTGATAATTCAAAAGTGCCTGAAAATGGATTAATTGAAATAAATGCTTTGAGTTTGAGTTTGAGATTTCGTTTACTGTCTTTAGGTTACGGATGTTTAAACTTGTTTATCTGAACAGTTTGAAAAAATGGTGGTGCTTTAAATAATTGGATCGCCAAATATACCAAAGCTGTTACAGTGTCCCTCAACTTTTTAATAAATTTAACCTTCTTGGTGTATCTGCGTTGTGAATAGTCGTAGGTTTTTAATGTCAGCTTTTACTGCCCTATAGTTTACGCTCCACATATGGGCAGAAGAGTAAGTCCTACTGTATGATTATTTACGAGTTTTATTAGTACACCGGCTGCTGTGAGTCTTTTACGACTATCTTTATTATTGACGGTAAAAATAAGCTCTACATGCACGTGAGAACCAAATCGAGAGAAGCTGAAACTATGTACTAGTTTCAGCTTTCTTCGATTTCGTTCAGACAAAATGTCGTTGGCTCTAGTGAATTTATAGAAACTCTTTTTGATTTATCGTGTATATTACCGCTCTTGGAGCATTTTTCAATCGAATAGGTACTCACCTTACAGGGTTTGTAAACTTATTTTATCGTGTCAAGATTAGCTCATTTACATTGCTATCGAAAAATGGGATATGACTGCCTGCCCTAGCCACGCCGGAGACTATCATTACAAAATCTTCTTTATCCTTTCCATATCTTGCATTGCGCCATTTCGTCTATCAATATTCTGTAGGTTAGCTTCTTATCCATTGTTTTTATTGCGAGAAGTCACAGTACTCTTAAGATATTGCTACATAATATATGTGCATATTTGATGACCAATATGGAAATTCTTTTAATATAGTGAGAGTGTATAGCTTTCACGTGAATTGGAGCAGGTTAAGACCAGTCGGTCGATTCTGTAAAAATATTAACGTGAAGCTTAGGTGAAGTGAGCGTGAAGTGAGCTGTCACTGCCACAGAATCGACCGGCAGGATGCTAGGGATTAACACTATTGACAGCTCACTTCACGCTCACTTCACCTAAGTTTCACGGTGATATTTTTACAGAATCGAACGGCTGGTACTTCAATAGAAAGAATATATGAACAGCGTGTTAGTCGTAAAACATAGAAAGGAGTATCTACTGTAGGTATGAATAATTACGTACGAGTATAATAGAAGATCGGATTTTGTTACAATATTGTCATCTTTTTTTTAACATAACGTAGTTTAAACTGAAACATTGGACAAACATTTGTCTAAGAAACAAGATAGGTAGGTACCTATGTATTTCAATAATTACCAACAAAAAGTGCATTAGTTTCAAGTGCTTATAATCATATTCTTCATGCACCGTTGATACGGAGTGCGGAGGTCGAAGTACCGCGCTCTCACAGTCACTTGTCCTGACTTAACCTTTGCCCGACTCGTCTTGAAGCTAGGGATGTCAACTAAAATAAGACTGACTTTGATTATTCATGCTTCGTATCATATCTACCTTTGTATTGCAACAAACAGTAGGCTTTGATTTAGATGTTTGCTTTGTCGTGTTAACTCTTTCACGATAGTAGGTACATTTTGTTTTGGAGAAAAATGCAACATTACAGTGTTATGTTTGATAGTTTGATTACAAAGTTGGAAGTTTCATCGAAACGATTTTAATCTAACTTCCTTTGAGAAACGCGTATAAACATTAAAATAGGGAAACTTAAAATTACACATTACGTTTCTCAACAACATAACATTACGTCAGTATTCCCCAAGGGTTGGGCAGAGATGTACCTCATTACATTACATCTCGCCAGTTATGTTTGAATCCCATGTAATAGGGGGCGAGCCTATTGCCATCAACCGGGCACAACACAGACTTCGGGCAACTACTGACTGCCGGGGTCGCGGGAAAGTCCGAAAGGGATACCGTGGCCCCTGGCACCGAACAGGCAACTGAAGGAACACGGGTGGGTTTTAGTCAGTAAGAGTCTGACACGCCCTCCCGCTCCGACCAGAGCGGAAGAAGTTATTTAATAATTTCCCACCATAAAAAAAAGGGCTGCTACTGAAATTCCAGATTTGCTCGACCGGGGAATTGAACCCCGGACCTCATGCTCAGCAGTAGCGCTTTCGACCACTAGGTCAACGAGGCCATCTACCTTCTTTATAAATATTCATTACCTTCATACAAATACGACTTCTTTTATGACAGCTGTTTTAAAAAAGCTCCGCTTTGCAAAAAAAATATATTGTAATGACACACGCAGTTTGCAATAAAGAACTTAGGTATAAGCATGTTTCATGAGCTCACAATGTAGAACAATTAACGATGTCACGATTTATCAAACGTTTAACATGTGAAAACCCTACACGTTCATCACACTCTCAGGGTCGCTAAATAATCATGGTAAGATTTTTTGCCACGATCACCGTTGCTGCATCATGCGTTGTTGAGTCGCTACCATAGAAATATGGTCGCTACTTACCAACAGTTACCCGTTAAAGTCACGAGCAACGAATGGTAGGTACGGCATGCTATTAATGTTTTATGACCATTTTATGAATACTTTTAATCAAATCGAAAGTTATGGTCTAGCTAGTGAGACAAAACGTGCCTTTAATAATGGTTCGTTAGAATATTGTCATAATTTTGCATTTAATTACCTAGTAACCAATGTTGTGGAGTTTTCTATGCAACTTTCTGTGAAAGAAACCCGCTGCAGTAAAAATGGTTCATCATGAATCTTTTTGACTTGGACATTGACTTTCGGCTGAAACGAAGTGTCTAAAATTGTGTATATCCTCGGGTATAAATGACAGATTTTTACAAAATCTTCTTTTCCATTCAAAATTACAAGCACTATCAATCGGGGCGCTATCTTCCGCTACCATAGACATAAGAAATAATATTTCTATGGCCACTACTAATTTAAAAAAATGGGACTCGAGTCGACGTTATAGCTTGCTTGTTGCTTGATGGTTTTGGCCACATAGTGTGTGGAGACCGGAAGAAATAGTAAGGTCGACAATGATCACCAGTTACTTTCATACAAGCGAAGCCACGGACATGATAAGTCGGATGCGACATGTTTTTGCTGCCCGCTGCGCGCAGTCATGCGTCCAGATGCGCAGTCACAATAATATGCACTTTCCTTCTGTTACACATTTTTCTCGTCAACTTTCAACACGTAAATACTTGACGTTCTTTATTAATATGCTAATAAATCTACTTAATATCTAGAGATGATAGATGGTCTAGAAGCATATATGTACAAAAGCTCCTTATAGGTAGGTACAGGGTGGATTTTTAAGATAAGGCAGTAAGGCCTGCCACGCTTACCATTGTAGATAGAGGAAAACGTTCTTTGGAACGTCCCTAATATTTTTGATTAATTGTTAACATTCACGGGTAAAATTTTGGTAAAATAGTACAAAACGGGAAGTTCCCTGTAGGTTTTGATTTATTTGCGAGTATCAAAATATGTCGCATTAATGGCCGTAGTAGTCGCCGTTTTTATTACGTTGACTAAAAAAAATCAAGGTCCTACCTTGATTTTTTTTTGCGCTCTAAGGGACAACTTGATTCCTCCACGCGTTCCTAAGAAAAAGCGTCTTGAGAGACAGACGGAGGGACAACAAAGTGATCCAATAAGGGTTCCGTTGTTTTCCTTTTTGGGTACGGAACCCTAAAAAACAACTAAAGAAACTTGAAATAACAATTTCAACTACACATGTCTCGACCGAAAGATTAAAAATGCCAAAATAATCGGCAGCAGGAGTTCCGTACAATTCCACTGATAATATCGTATAATTATGAAAACAGTAATTTTGCAGAGGTCGATGCAATGCTTCGAAGGTTATAGGAACTCATATCCCGCTTACTAATTAAATCTTCCGATTACAAAGCGATGGCTAATCGATTATATTTTGTTGACGAATTGCACCATTACGTAGATTTTAGTAATGCTCCTAAACCTTTGAACTGATGTTTATACCGTAAAGATGATGATTTACTCAAAATTCAAAAGTCATTTATTCAAAATAGGGTGAGAATGAGCACTTTTCGAACGTCACAAATACGTAAGACAGTCCCCCAAAAACGCCCGCCCTTGACTACTTCCTAGTTTTTCCTAATGCATACTGAAAATTAATGCACTTAGGTGGCGGTGTACACCTACACAATAACATTAGGTATCTCCTGCATTTGTAATTTGTAAGGTGCAAAGTGACCAGCTATCTATCTTTGTGTGTTGTTTCCAGTACTGATACTCACATAGCTAACTTTCTTTGATCAAGAGGTCAGTCATGCTGACGCACAGATAGGTATCTACTTTGTGTTGCAACTTCCGTGGGACTTTATAGAGATCCTCGTTCCCTTGAAAACCAATAAAAACGTGATTGATGTCCCCTAAATTAGGAGAACGGCTTGATCTTCGACTTTTACAAGCAATTCTGGAGAATGCGTCTGCTTTTTGTGTTCCTGAACATTCAATGACGCTAATTACAGGCTCAAAAAACAATATAAAATGTCTCAATTGAATTTCTTGTAAAAATATGTTTGGAAGTCGTACCACGTACTAGTAAGTACGCAGTATAATATACTCTTCAAAACGTTTTCTTTGTTGATGTGTTATTATCTTTTGGGTGCGCTAAAATAACGTTCATGAGTGGCGATCGTCAGGCGCACCCTGCACAGTCAGCTCCCCAACATTTACTAACTTGGTAATTTTTTCAGTACGGCATAATATATTGTAATAGTTCATGTCAATAGGTACGATAGATTTTTCTATTCTTTGACTGTTTTATTTTCGGATAATTCGTTGAAATTATGCTAAATTTAGTCTCGATTTCATAGCATAAACACGTAGGTGGCGTCCATCAGACGTTCTTATTGGTTATAAAAAATATATACCGGGGATTGTATATTAAAGTGTTCCTAAGCCAGGCCTAAATCTAGGAGCGTTCATTTACAGGCAAATATGATGATGATAGCTACCAAATTAGACCTTCGCGTGAGTAAAGATATTATAGGAAGGTACCGCTTCATGATTTACATATCTACTTATTTAATAAAAATGTTATTCGTAGGTAGGTGTAAATATAATGACTTTATGATATTATTTTAATTAAGCAATGCAGATCAAGTACGGGTTTGACGATATAATTATGGTGTTAGTTAATTCAAAAGTGTTCACATGAGAACTTGAAATAACGCCTCAAGGGGATTCCGGTGTTACACGTCTGTGCTTTCTCTTAGGGTCCAATCTCACTAGGACACCAGTGGCGGCGCAACCATGGTCGCACAGTCGCACTGGCAAAAAATGTATAGTTGATTGTGTAACTGATCGGACGCCTGGTGAGATACCCACCATCAAGCTGTGTATATTTTGCTGGCAGCGCGACCATGGTTGCGCCACCATGGTGTTCTAGTGAGTGAGATACAAGCCTAAATACTATTTTTTTATAAAACGTCAAACTATGCTCAAATAAAATCATAACTTGCTTGTCATACTGTAGACATAATTAGCACTTCCTACACTTTTGAAATGAAACCTTGGGTGAATGTTGTCTTTCAATGTTTATCAAACTTAGGTTGACTGAACTGCCTAAAATCTAGGATCAAGCAAAATTACTATTATTTTAATTATTCATTTTAATATAAACTTTTTGGTTTGGAATATAGCTCGGAACTTACAAGTTTTTTTAATGTCATCAGGAAATTGCAGCTCCGCAGTTAACATACCTGTGGCTATTTATTACTTAAGTACTTATAAAGGCGCTCCCTCACCTCCCGGAGCATTTACTTGCAATGTAACAAACCCAAATTCCACTGTAACGGTTAGGGCTTTGCAAGTAGACTGCGCAGACCGTCAACTGTTAGGTAGTGTAGAGAGATAATTGAAACCTGCAGGATAGGTTAAAACATATAATTAAATAGATACAAGTAACACGGCTAAATGACAGGTAAAGCTTACATGACATGCGAATGCATCCGGAAAGGGAGCGCCTTTAGGGGCATAAATACTCGAATTGACTGCAATTTTATCTCCACATGCCAAGCATAAACAAACCATCACTCCAGTACGCGTAGCGTGACAACCATAGACAGGGGTTTTGTCGACGGAAGAATAGACCAAATGTCAGATTGTGATTGTTTATCCGTCATTTTGTCTATTCTTCCGTCCACAAAACCCTATCCTACCTATTGTGGTCATGCTCAGCGTGCAGTTTAAATCTACTCAGAAATATAATATAATTAAATATAAGTAGAAGTAACACGGCTACGGCGCGGGTAAAGGTTACATTATATGCGAATGCTCCCGGTGAGGGAGCGCCTTTAGAGGCACAAATACGCAAATTGACTGAATTTTTTTCTCGACATGCCAAGCATAAGCAAACCATCACTCCAGTTATATTTCAGAAACATAAATCAATCCGCTCTCATTATTGCGAAACGCCACAATAAACTCAAGTACCCATCTACACAATTATTTTTTAACTGCCACATTACCGTTGTTTAAAACTCTTTTAATGCTAATTCCACAGTAAAAATAGCGTGTGTACAATGCTTAGTATTTCACAGGGAAGTGAATTTTCCGTGAGAAACCGTGTCATTATGGTTTGTGTGATCGTACGGCTCTGCGCTTGCGCTTCCTCAGTAATTAAGTGAAAGGCGGTAAGTTATTGTCTGTCGTCGAACAAAATACCGGTAATTGCCTTATCTTTGGTAATAAGTCAGTACGTGTCTCGATATAACTGACGTTCACATGGAATTCTCGTGTGTTATGGAGTGAGGGCGAAAAAAAGTTTGCATTGTTTCTTATCTTACTGATTACGATCGTGTAATTTTAATTATCCCGTAGTTATTTATGTGGGAACTTACGATCATTTACAAACTCATGTCTGACGCGACTGGTGCTCATCAAGATCTCGAATTTTTCAACATTCGTTCAGACAACACAATGATCAAAAGGATCCCTAATTAAATAAACAAACAATGAAATTTCAGCGAATTTAACGTTTTGTTGTTCCATTGGAGTGCTAAAAATAGGGCTCTTTTCGGCACGCCACTGACTCGAGGCTCACCTTTACGACCCATTTACTTGCGGACACCTTGAACGAATTCTACCGAACATTTGCTTTGATATTTACGAAAACAACAGAAAAACATCCCGCTACTGTCTCGTGCCAAATACTTAGTTGGTTTTGGCTCAATTAAATATTGAGCATTAAAGTCCTTGATTGGGAAGGTGGGCAAATATTTATGAGAACTAATTCTTAGTTTTCGTTTTCATAATCCATTGCATTCCAAGGGTTGACGTCATACATCTCACATAAAGTAGGTCAGAGCTTGATTCCGTCAAATTATGTGATCCAGACGACCTGGTGGTTATGCCGGACGATGAGTGATTTGATTGAGAATAATAAATTGGCGAACAACAAATGAAGACACTTCCCTTCGAAGTGTTTGAGGAACATAGCTCATATAGCGGTAGATTGAAAACAGTCCCGATTTCTGCAAAAGAATAGGTATACCTATCTCTCATTCTGGCGCAAAAGTGACTAAGTAATTGAACTAAGATAATGGGCTGGACCACGACTGGACTGATAGCATTTCAACCTAACCTTTCATTGCAGCAGTGAAGATTAAATACAAGTTTGCATGTGTCCCATGTTTAGCAACTTAGGTCAGAACATCATCATCATAATTCAGCCGAAAGACGTCCACTACTGGACATAGGCCTCACCACTTATATGCGCATTACCACTTCGACCGGTTCTGTGCTTCTCGCATCCAGCGGATCCCTGCGGTCTTCACAAGTTCACCCGTCTATCTCTTTGGAGGCCTTCCAACGTTACGTCTTCCGGTACGCGGTCGCTACTCCAGAACCTTTCGGCCCTATCGGCCATATGTTCTGCGAGCAATGTGCCCTGCCCACTGCTACTTAAGTTTGGTAATTCTTCGGGCTATGTCGGTTAACTGGGCTCTCCTGCGGATCTCTTCATTTCTGATTCGATCACACAGGGAAACTCCAAGTATAGGCCTCTCTATTACCCTTTGTGAGCAAACACGTTAGGTAAGATATAAAGAACAAAAATACCTTTTTGTCTCACGTAATAAAAATAAAACAGGAAGAGCATCAAACTAGCCGTCGGTATCGGTAGGTACTGCACTTCACTATCGCAGTCCTGATGTTTATGACTGTTCAAGATTCATGTCCATAATGCTAATACCGTATCGCGCGTTTGGCATACACCGCTATTTTTATGTAGTGTTCAGAGATTGTAGTGTGAAAAACTGGGGTTTTAATAGTAGCTCGTGAATATATTTTCCTATAATTATTTCCTGAAATACGGTGGCGGTGGCTCAGTGGTAACGGCCGCGAATTAAGAGTTATAAGTCGTAGGTTCGACCCCAGACAGGACCTTTACTTTTGTGTAAATTATTTCATCACCACTGCTCTCAACACGGAGCAAAGAAAACATCGTGAGGAAACCGGCATGTCCTAGGACCAAAAATTTGAAGACATGTGACATCTACCATCCCGCACTGGGCCCGCGTGGTGGATTATGGCCCACTCCCTTTCACCGAGAAGACGCCTGTGTCCCACCAGTGGGAATATTATAGGCTAATTAAGCTTATGCTATTTTCTGAAATAGTGGTTTTCACTTTCGAACAGTGAAAGTTACATTGTGACCGATAAAGGCTCATCAAGTGTTTGTATGAGTGTTTTATCTTGATGGCCATTTATTATATTATGCTTGATGACCAATCGTTCAAGGTTCATGTATTGTATTTGTTGTTTTAAATAAGCAATGGTACAAAACTGAAGGTATATTTTTGTTTTTTGGAAAGGAAAGTGTTATAAAATAATCCTACTATACTACTAATATTATAAATGTGAAAGTTTGTATGTTTCGATTTGTATGTTTGGATGTTTGCTACTCAATCACGTGAAACGGCAGCACAGATTTGCATGAAATTTGGCACACAGATAGTTTAAAGCCTGAATAAACTCATAGGATACTTTTGATCTCAATATTTCCATGGGATCGAGACTTATGCAGGTGAAACCGCGGGACGCTGCTAGTAACCCGTACTGTAGAGGTTCTTGTTTGCATGACTTTTCCAACCAATCTCCACGATCGTTTTAAATTAATGGCATAATATTAAGAAATAAACACTTATTTGTATTCAGAAGAGAAAAAAAAAATCTGTTCGAAGACTTAACAACGCCGTCTAAATATAAAATAAGTAGTTTGCTCTCTATTAATTATGACGAGATAATTATATATATCACTCACTCAATATGCCTTTTATTGTCACAGTTCCTACGTGATTTTTTTCTGATTTATCAGATTTGCTTTCTGATGAATGTTTTCGATTACCACCATGATTATAATAATGTTATTTTGAGTTACATTATGTATAATCTTTCCAGCTGTTACACGCTCATTACGTCAATCCGTAAACACTTCAACGACAATTATTTTTTTCTGTGTTGAAATGGAGGTTACTCTGATGAAAAGGCATGATCCTCTGGCCATGGGTCATTCTTTGGCGGGGCACAGCCCGACGGTTGATGTCGGCAACAAATATAAATGCCTATACAGGGTGGCAGGGACATCGACACGAAAACTGATACCATATATTCAGTACATGATTTTGAACGACCCTGCGTTGAAAATTTTCGTCTGTTATTAAAAAAAATCTGCTATTTCATAGAAAAGTGCAATACCTACGCGGTCAAAATGTATGGAACAGCTGATTTTTTTTAAAATAACCGACGAAAAATTTCAACGCTGAATGGTTCAGAATCATGTACTATATAATCCAATCCTTGCCTCGCTGGTGTAGTGGTCGGAAGCGCTGCTAAGCATGACGTCCTGGGTTGCATTCTCGGGTCGGGCAAAATGCTATTTGGTTTTTCAATCTGGAATTTTTTAGTAGCAGCCATGTAGCAGCCCGGAGTCTGGATTCGTGCCCGGTTCATGGCAATAGGCTCGCCCAATATTGCATGGGACTTAAACATAACTGGCGAAATGTAGGTGTTCTATACATATACGGTACAGCTCTACCTAATCCTTTTGTGGAATACAAGCGTGATATTATGTTATAATCCAATCTCCATCATAGCTACTAATAATCATGCCTTACTGCAGGATACAAGACATGGAATATAATTTAATTGAACTATATGCAAAACTGAGTTTTTTGCCACTGACCCTTAGTTACTAATCGATAGGAATCTAGTTATCAGAATCTAGGTAGACCCCATGCCGGCCCCAACTCAGCTGGTACCTAAGTCCTTGGCAAAATAAAACTACGACACAAATAATTGGTGATTACCAGGAGAATGCAGATCTTTAAGTCACCATTTTCGTATAGAGACACGTTTCGATAGCCATGCGAACTGTTATAATCAGCACATGCTAGGATTTTTTTACGTAAACGTTCACGTTTTCTATACAATAGTACTTACATAGAATGACATAATTGAGCAGTCACATGTCAGGGTTTTTATTGACTAACTAATAATAGATTGATCAATGCAATTATTACGTATTTGTCGACGATTATGATTTACTAACTGTAATATTCTACGCTGATTTCTTGCTGATCTTAAAGATTTCTTGTTCAAAATAAACCAAAAATCTTTCTATCCTTAACCAGCAGTCTAAAAAACAGACATAAATATCAGTAGGCTTTGCATATGCGTATCTTAATCAACCTATAATATTCCCACTGCTTGGACTTAAACTCAAACTCAAAGCATTTATTTGAATTAAGAAGGGGTAGTAACCAAAATTGCCCATCTTCAATTCGATTTTTTTGACTTAGGTATAAAATAAAAATAACACGAGTAACTACATGATATTTCCAAACTTTTTGTGGAACAGAAACACAAAATATTAAAATTTTCTCGATAAAAAAAACTTCACGAAGTTACCTCCAATTTTTCCGTTTTTTCGATTTGTTGTTTAAAAATAAAAGATTTTTGATTTTTTGTTTGATGAGAGGTAGGTAAGGGTTGCGCAGGTGAAATATGATTTTTTGCTGGCTTTATGCGCCCTCTTAAACCATTTACAGGCACTTTTGAATTGTCAAATAGTCGGTTAGTTAGTCAGAAAGTTGAAGCTAGTTGCCATTCGAAAACGTAGATCTTTATGGAGAAGAACGGGCAAGACACTCTTTTAAATATATATATTACAAAATCCTGGGTACTTTATTCTTGTTGCTTCTATATGTGAGAACAATCTTCAAAAAAATATTCAAAACTATTCAAAATATAAGATTAAAAATAAGCCATGGCAGATAAGAGATGACCAGTCTCAACTGACGGCGGCGCCCGTTCGCGAACATGGCGCGTGGATCAGCACCATCCAGCTCAACCATTTTGTAGGGAACCCAATGATCCAACACACTCGCCACCATCAGCAAGACATTAAGTGAGCATGACATACTCAACTGCCGTGCTCTTTTAAGTCAACAAGTTCTGTGTGTGGAAGTCTGCCGTAATTAGAGTTGCCGCGAATACTCGCTAATATAAGGTATTCGGTATTATTCGAAAAAAATTGTTATTGTTGAATACCGAATAATAGTGTCTAAGATTCGACATTCGGCGGATAGTTGTCTAAATAAAAATAAACTTTGAACAGAAAAACTATAGACTTAAAATAATTAAACTTTTATTAATGTTTAAAAACAAAACACACTTAGTATTCATCATTAATATAAAAAGTTAGCCAAAAATCTGTCATGTTGAAATTAATTAGTAAGGCTTTTTAATTCATAATTTAATATTAAAAGTCCAGATTGGGATCAAGACGGTTGCTCTTTTTCTCATAAATCAAACCTGCCTCAGAAAATAAATATAGTTTTTTTATTTTTGAGGCAGGTTTGATTATTTAAGAATAATCATTATTATTATTTGAGAATAAACAAACATTTTTTTATATGATTTTTTCCGTTGAGTAATAATGGCGAGTATTCGACTATTCGCCATAGGTACTACAACAACTATTCGCGGCATCTCTAGCCGTAATCCACCACTCTGATTCACGGATAAAAACAGCTAACATAGTATAAATAAAAAAATGCCGAATGTAGTTTTAAAAGTTCACTTCCCATAAAGATAATACCTAAGTGCGATTTTTATGAAGTACTTCAATGTAAAATATTTGCATAGATGTAGATGCTTTTTATTCCCGCTGTGACGTAGCAAACATTTATTCAGCGCAAGTACGCTATAAAAGCGTCGATTGACCGAGCAATGAGCTGCACCTATTGCATGAAGAAGATTTATGCAGAAAACCTACTTCCAATAAGAAAGAGACGAAGATTTATAAAAATTATCTTTTTCTCTTTTGTCAATTTCAGAATAGCTCAAAATGTGGCAAAATGGAAAACTGAGAAGCTTAAAATTTGTTCACAGCATGAGCATGGTCGCCAGACGTACCATCGATCAGTTACAGGCAGCTAACTTGCAAATATTTGAATTTTTTTCTTGTAAATCTACCAAATAGCTTGGTCGACAGTATTTCAGAAGCGACACGTGAAAGTATAAACAAGTAAGAAGTTGTATAATAAATATATATATTATGAAATGCAACCAATTTCATAACAGTCATCATAACACTAAACATTATACCAGCCTGTTGACACCGGCTTTTAATAATAATGGCCAACAATATTTTTCCCACGATCACCAATTTGTATTCTACTGCGTCCGACTCAAATATGAGAAAAAATGTTGGAACTATAATGTTTATGATCGTTGATCAGTATTTTCAGATGACGAGTAAAATTAACTGTTTCTCTCCACCTCTTCTTCTGCCTTCTTCTTGGTCACCATCTTTTCCTCTAATCACCAACATTTATTTTAGGCACCCACTGACGTTTGACTTATATTCAATCGTAAACATATTTTTTCTCTATCGCCTGGAAGTCATCATATTAGCTTTTCAGTTATGTTGTGGTGGTTTCTTGCCCTTTTGCTCTGATTAATTGGATGGACCTTCTGCTTCTGCCAATATATCTGTCCATTGGTTGCTTGCTCCACCCCCATAAGTAGGTACTCCTAAGTACAGCTCATTGGCTTCGCCTTGTTCAAATGTTTTTATCCTTGTGTTTTATTGAGCAATGTGTCCCTCCCTAGTGATTAATGAATGTTACCAAATAGAATTGAATTCTAAAGCAAATCAAACTAAGACTGTATATGTATAGTGATAGTAAGATTCATCAATTAACCTTTTTAGCCATATGATTTATAGATCGTCCTTTGGGTGGTATAATTATCTGGACTGTGCTAATGTCTTAGAATAATACGAGCAAGGTTTCGCAGGAGACCACATAGCCCGAAGAATTGCCAAACTTAAGTGGCAACGGGCAGAGCACATTGCTTGCAGAACAGATGGCCGATGGAGCCGAAAGGTTCTGGATTGGCGACCGCGTACCGGAAGATGTAGCGTTGGAAGGCCATAAGATGGACCGATGACCTTGTGGAGGCTGGAGAATTCCGCTGGATGCGGGAAGCACAGAACCGGTTGAAGTGGTGGTGTTCGGGGAGGCCTATGTCCAGCAGTGGACGTCTTTCCGCTGAAATGATGACCAGCAAATTTTTGCCTCTTTTCAATAATAATGAGCTATCGACTTCTTGCTGATGCACCCGTACCTCGGTCAAATTATTGTTATTGTAACACTAAAAATATCCCAAAATTCTCTTTACGGTACTTAATTAGCACAATTATATAATAAATAGAATAATATATGTAATTCGAAGAGTCTATACGTGAATTCCATCAAATGTCGCCTGTCATAGCATATTAGCAATGACATGTGAAGATTGCAGACCTATATAGTCAGTTGTATCTACCTGATGTTAATGAAAATTTGGTTATTAACCGGTCACGTTTCAGAGAGGTGAATACAGTTAGTTTCGTTTAGTTTGTACGCAGACCAGAGCTAAAAATCCTCACCATTATATTGCCCATATACCAAATTATTTATGGTCAAACTCAAACTCAAAGCATTTATTTCAAATAAACCAATTACAGGCACTTTTGAATTGTCAAGGGGTCGGTGAGTCAGAAAGATGAAGCTAGTTGCCCATTCCAAAGCGTAATAGGTTCCTATGGAGAAGAACGGGCAAGAAACTCCACAGACACTCTTTTAAATCAAAGTATTCTTACAAAATATTGGTTATATCATTCATGTTTAAATTATACGTATACATGTGAGAACAATGTAGAAAGACGTGCACATTAAAAGCGTCCGTAATGAGAAGATAAAAACAATTCAAAAATTAAAATAAGCCATGGCAGCTAAGAGATGACCAGGCCCAACTGACGGCGTCTGTTCACGAACATGACGCATGGATCAGCACCATTCAGCTCAACCATTTTGAAGGGAACTTAATGATCCAACACACGCGCCACCACCAGCGAGACATTTGGTCGGCGCAACATGTTCCTTTCTTCCATACTTCTCTATTAGTCGTCATCTCGGTCACCCCCTTTCTATCCATATCATCATACACACAGTCCATCCATCGTTTCTTTGGGCTTCACCTACTCTTATGGCCATTCACATTCATACTCAGAAATGTCCTCATGACATTTATAAACCAAATGTTGACGCGCACATTCGTAACAAAACAGTCTCACAGTCAAAGTTCACAAAATCGGTTTTTAAAGGAAACTAAACTCTGCGGTATAAAACTGTTTTGACTATCGTCTGCACCGTCTGCACAGTCTTTTTTTATGGTGGGATATTATCGAATAACTTCTCCCGCTCTGGGTGGAGTGGGAGGGCGTGTCAGACTCTTACTGACTAAAACCCAACCGTGTTCCTTCAGTTGCCTGTACGTTGCCAGGGGCCACGGTATCCTTTTCGGACTTTCCCGCGACACCGGCAGTCCCGCGACCCCGGCAGATCGTCTGCACAGTCTGACAAATCGTTTTTGTTGTATTTGTATTCCATGTCTAAGGTCGGGGTAAAACAACAATGAAAAAAAAATGCAAGTCTCGCAACGCACTTCTACCGTAAAAAATGTGAGATCTGATGTAAAACCAAGTCGGTTAATTTATCCAGTACCTATCTATTTGTCATCTATAGGTACTGAATAAATTGACAGACTCCCTATTAGTCATTAATTAGAAATTATGCGGAAGGAGTTTAAAGATGACGTCATCGTTATAGGTTCTATGAAATATTGTATACCTATGATCCATTGGGCTTTCCTGTGTACCTCAAGAAATACCAGCACAACATAAGTATAATCAGACTATGATGTTCCCACTGTTGGGACACAGGCCTCTCTTCTCTGAGAGAGGGCGTGAGTCATAATCCGCCACGTGGTCCCATTGTGGGTTTGCGAATGTTACATATCTTCGAATTTTTGGTTCTGGACATGCCGTTCCGGTTTCCTCACGATGTTTTCCTTCACCGAAATACCAGCTACTGTTAGAAAAGTTGAGTAACGTTACGGGATAGTTAAATAATGTTATTTAACGCCAGTGAGTTTAGTTAGTTGTGTAAATAAAGTATTTTATTTCATATAATACGTACAATCCATTGTGTATTTGCTATTCCATGGATGTAGTTGAATTGAATTAATTTGCATCATTGTATTCGTTAATACTCATTATTATCTATCTTAATTACCGTTAACAGGTGTTAGGATCGACTAACAGCTAAATTGCTACTACAAACATAGGTACCATCGCGGACACTGGCGCCTGACCAATTTTCGACCATATTCCTTAGGCAATAAGGTCGAAAAGTGGTCAGGCGCCAGTGTCCGCGATAGTACATACTATCAAAGCAAAACATGACTTTTCCCCCTACTACACGAGATCTAACTTGTTGTGTGTTGATTGATGTGTTAACAGAAACCAGTAATTTTGATCTAGACAAATTTGTCTAGATCAAAATTACTGGTTCCTGTTAACACAATGTGTCTAGATCAAAATTACTGGTTAACACAATACTCATTTTACTTATTGCATTTTATTATAGTCTTTGTATGTGTGTGTGATATGCGTGTGAGCGTTGTTTTTAAATTAACGATAGGCAGTCTTCAATACAGATCTGTGACCACATGGACCAGGCTTGTATAGCAGAAAAAAGCTAAAAATCACTTTGTCACCACCAGATTAAATAAATACTTTCTTTTTTAACCATCTTGGTTCATGAAGTTCAATTTCACACCCAGTCTGTAATTTATTAATTAGATGGCACATAGCCAAAGCATTAATTACGTATATTCGGATTTTTGATACAAGTCTGTATGTGTGTGTAAGAATTGTTTGTATAGGAATAAATACCAGGTACATCAGGGCTCCGTTCAAAAACATCCAAGGAAAGGCTCAGAATAAATAATTTTCGCTTTATCTTTAGGTAAACACTAGCTTCTGCCCGCGATTTCGTTCGTGTGGAAGTCGTAAGACACCACAATATACTAAAATAACAGGCACATTTTTGTAATAAACTGGGTATTTTTGTAGTTTTGGTCACAGCAGGCAAAATATAAAAATACGTATAGAGTTAGGACTGGTGACGCGGGAGCAAACGAAGTACAGTTGTCTGTGGCAGAAGCAGATCGTCCTGCACGTTGGTGGTGTTTTCGGAAAAATAGATAAAATGACAGATGAACAATGACAAGCTGTCATTGCGTCTATTCTTGCGTCGACAAAACCCGTTTCATGCTACGCTTACTGAAGTCGACACCCGCAGCCTTTAGTAGCAATTTCCCATTACTTACGAAGTTATTTTTTTTTTGTGAATTAATGAACGCCTGCGTTCCTGCATTATATATTGGCACAACACTGACTGTTGCCTTCTTACAGATTATTCCTGACGAACAGGTCTCACTAAAATAATATAACAGTAGATTGTAAACACACGGGATTCCACATTAACAGGCACCTAACCATAGATATTTATTTTTGTCTTTAGGTAAACATTATGACAGTTTGTGGAAATTTGTTAGTAGCAAATACTTTCATCTCAAACAGAGTGATGAGATTGTGTCGTCATGTTATCTTGAATAAATATTTCTTCTCAGAGCGAAGTGACTCATAGAAGACGATGATAAAGCACGTTATGATTCTGTTATCATTTGCACATTGTTAACAGGAGATGATGTGTTTTTCAATCGTGTTGGTTTAGTTGAAGAGGCGTTGTTTGTTTCTCATGGCTATTGGTGAGTTGAAGTTACTTTTGCCGTAAAGTTTTGAGTTTTAGTCATAAAATTAGTTTGATCACATAGCTATACTCCATTGGTTTAGGTAATTAACTAAAAGTAAAAAAAAAAGTTAATATATGGTTTTTATAGATGACCATTTCTTGTTTGAAAATACGTTATAACCAAATTAAAATTATTTTAGATTTTTACGATAGTTTCCGCTTTTATTAATATATGTTAAACTTTATCATTTATTCTTAAACTACTGTTCGTAGATGTTGAGCACAATTTTTTTGTTAGATTTATAATAATACTATAATATTTTGTAATCTACTTACTGTAAATAACCGAAAAAGACAGGTTCTCTTAACGTCAACGAATTGCAACGTTGCTAAATTGAAGAGTACAACTGTGACGTATACTGACAATTGAAATGACAGGTATTACGTTTAGTCGGTTACTTGACAGCTGTCTCGTCACGATTTTTTTTGTTTACCTTTAGTTAACTACCTAAACCAACGGAGTATAGGCTACATAGCAGATTTTTTTTGGGGCTGTTAAGAGCGTTTATTCTGAAAGTGGGCAACGTCGCAAATAGATGTCAAATATTTCGCTGTTTTGATTAATTTGGCAATATTACTGTATGGAAATAAGAAATGTGTCTAACTAGCGAACTAGAATATTTATTATGAAATGCAATAATTAATATGGTAACACTGAATATTTAGGTTTAGATGTAAAAAAAGTATTTGGAAGCTGTCTAAATGCCTTTTTTACACCTAAAACGGGTACATTATCAAATTCAATGTCCTAATTGCAATTCATTATTAATACTCTGGTTCGTTAGTTAGCCACATTTCTTATTTCCATACAGTAATATTGCCAAATAAATCAAAACAGGTCATTTTTTTACAGCTATTTGCAAAGTTGCCAACTTTTAGGATAAACGCTCTTAACAACGGCGATCATCAATCTGTAAATCTAGGTACTTTTGATTAAGTATGACAATTTATAATTCCCGTCGCCTTTGCACTAATTTAGTACTAACGCCAGCTATGATGTTGATGTATCGATAACAGCGTAATTAGGTACCTAGTTGAATTGTTAGGATGATATTACTTACTTAGCTACTGCCCCTTTTAGAGCGATGCTTCCCTGGTCTGTTATAAAAGTCTCGTCCAGGTCTTACCCGCTATCCTTTGTCCCATCCGTCCATCTGTTTGTTTTAGTTTTTATAAGTAAACAAAGTAGGCAATCGTTTACTTTATGAACACAAAAAGATAATGGTGGACGCAAATTTTCAACAAAAAGTCGCCCTTGACACAGATTTAGTTCCATTAGATCATAAGACACTAATCTTGACCTTTGCTGTTAGAATATTTCTTTTCCTAAACTACCGTCCTAATGGAAACCGATGACGTATTCCAATCATTTCTTTCATTTAATTGATACTTATCACGCTACTGAAATTAACAGGTGTAGTTGCTACGCCAACTATGAAGCTTGAACATCCAAATTGTAATTGTAATACGTAGGGTTAAAGTTGATAATTCTTTGGATATATATTTTCATTGTTATATTTTAGTTATCTATGAATTAATTTATATTAGTAATATTATGATTAAATCATTGATATTATAGCGGAAACAGTAGGTGTTGATGACCGAATTTCTTTTATTTTCGTACTTTATGAATTGCGGTTGCGGAACGTTTCAGAGAAAGACCATTTCCGTAACAATACCGCATTGTTTGACGTCCAGATTCATCTATATTTGATAAAATACCAATAAGAGACTACCAGGTTCTATGCCAAAGGTATTAATTCGTGAAATTCCACAAGGAATTTACAAAGGTTAAGTTAAGGTTTTTTTTTTATAAAGGTTTTATTTCCTCTGAGCGGTGAAGCTGATCAAAGTATCGACCGTGAGCACAAACTGGCAATCCAACACTTCTCCATTTGAGTAGCAAAAAATCCGGATGTACAGCGGGCCTGCTTGTCTGTTGTTAATCAGTGTACAAAATCAGACGTATAATGTCACCAGCGCTGATTTATGGGTAGAAAAGTTAAGGCCCTATTAAATCATGATCCCTTGACATCTGACGCGACACCCAAGAAGGTTGAATACTCACAATAATGACACTTTTTAATCTTTTCAGACGAAACCGCTGCACAACCAAGTACAACGACGGAGTAAGCAAGTTTGGACCGTAGTTCCTAAAGGATAAAGTGTTAAATGGGACTATAAGATGTGCTGGCACAGAGGACTGTTCGTCATTCGCACTCAAATTACTTAAAGCAATGAAGGTGAGGAAACATTTAATGTTAATTTATTTTAAACTACTGATTGTTCGTGCCTGCACTTACGTAGACAACAATTAGGTATCTTTAAAGGATTTTTTATTTTTTGATTATGTTATATCAGCCAGTAAATCGGAAAATCCAATCAAAATCGGGTCATGATAGCAGATGTTTGTTTTCGACTGACCGTGTGTCACAATCAGTCAGCCACCTTAGCGAGTGACTGGTAAATTAAAAGTCATCTTGTTTTCGAGTCGATGGTAAATACATGTATTATGTTAAACGAGTTGAGCCCAGTAGTTAGCCACGCCAATCGCGGCATCAGTGGCATTTTTTAGGTCCTCAGAAGTGCAGGTGTGTGGACACTGGACACTCCAGCATATGGGACTAGGTTGGGTCAGGAGAACCGCATTTGCACTGGGTATCGGTGGTATCTTTTCTCCCCGATTTTGCTAGATTGTGCTTGTGTAAATGTTGTTTTAAGGTCATTTTTATTCACTGAAGGGTAATATTTACAGGTGGGTCCATAACAACTTATAACTAAATAAAAATAGCAAAATTATATATTATATTCTAACTTAACTAAAACTATTCAAAAACTAAAATATAGCATCGTAAAATTCATCCGCATCGCTGTCGACTGGTAATGTACCCAAGAGACTGGCCGCATTGCCACGTTGTATGGCAATGCTTAGCCTCTGCCCAAAGTAAAAACTAGCCCTTGGGTCACGGGAAGTGTCAAATAGCCGTTTTGAAATTTCATTAAAGAGGCCAAATTGTGTAAATTAGGTAAGGTTAGGTTACCTAATAAGGTTTACTCAAAATAATTTGTCTATCTTTCTGCGTGTTGCTATAGTTATCCGTAACGACTGTAATTATTGACGGCCGAAGGGGTTTCCTGACCTTCACAATATACTCATTCGACATGAATGATGTTACCAATATTTTGATTGAAAAGAGTGTCGGTGGAGTTTCTTGCCCGTTCTTCACCATAGGAACCTACTACGCTATGGAATGGGCATCTAGCTTCATCTTTCTGACTGACCGACCCCTTGACAATTCAAAAGTGCCTGTAATTGGTTTATTTTAAAAAAATGCTTTGACTTTGAGTTTGATGACACGATGGAATTGTATCTTGCGCTGAAAAGGCTTTAATTGATTTAAAAATACTTCTATGCACTTTTTAGCATACAGGACGATAACACGTGTAGAGTTCAATTCTCCGAAAGTCTAAAATGTACTAAAGTAAAGTCTACTTCTTATACCTTTAATAAGTGCATTTTCAATACATTAAAAATAGTATTTAAACAGCTAAATAAACAAACAAACGGTTTAACACAATCGTAATATTAAATGGACCTCGCTTTCATGATTAAGGTCATTGGAATTAAGTTACAATTACGTCGGCATTTTTTGTTTCATTTGTGAATTTAATTCATTCTTGGACTAAATGCTTAGTGGATTATTTGTAACGTTTACCTTAATGGGGGAATGCTACCGATTTTAAATCTTGTGCGTGTTGTAATTACTTACCTACATGTTTTCATATTTCTCGGCTCGGCTAAATAATAACAGCCGTACCGGGTCGATCGAAAGTTAAGCTACACTTGTCGAGGTCAGTCCGTAGATGGGTGACCATTCATTTTATATCGAGATCACATTAAACCGTTGGTTTCTGCTGCCATTTGTAGATCTTTGACAGTCGTTACGGGAAGCCAAACGCCTGAAAGTGTGTTATCCAGTCTTACCAAGAGACAAGGAGGAGGTATCCTGGGTTGTGGAGGTCAGATAGGCAGTTTTTCCATATAAATTACTGGTATGCAGCTACATCCAGTTAGACTGGGAGCCGACCCCAACATAGTTGCTTACAACATAGGCTTGATGATGTTTTCATAATTCGCTCTATGTAAAATAACGGGCTGATAGAACCATTTATACAGACTGCGATTAGGGACAGTCGAATTATTAGTCAAATCAAAAGTCATTTATTCAAACTAGGCTGAGAGACAACACTTTGCAAACGTTTAAATTACATAAGACAGTCCTCCAAAACGCCCGCCCTTCACCACTTCCTTGTTAAAGAAAGAAAAATACATTTATTTAACACATACTAAAAGCACATAACACAACATATTATACTACAAGTAAAAGAGAAAAAAAAAACACATTTCCACCAACTTTGGATTTCGCTTGTATTTCCCGAAGACGTAAACCCCCCCCCTGGTTACGTCTATGGGAAAAACCAAGCACACAACTTACGTACCTCCCATTAAATATGGCAATATTTACACCAAATATGATTCAGATATGAATTGAATTGATTATTATTCAGCTAATACGTGACACCAATTCACGGAAATTAGAGAAATTGCTGGGAATTCAGGAAACGAATCGCTGTTAGCAGAATTGCTAAAGTGGCCGTTTTAGGCCCCCAGGTATCTCCACGAAAACGGTTCATACAAGTTTCCCATTTAATGGGAGTTACGTAAGTTGTGTCCCGGTCTGTTACCTACCAGCATTATAAAGAAAATGAGACGAAAAATAAGGTAACAAATCCCTAATCATAGCTAATTATTTTTGACTCGCGCCTAATAGATGAGACTGCGAAATGGGTGCACCTCTGCCTACACCTTTGCTAAAAAACATGAAACAATCATTCCACGCACTATTTTAGCAAATTAGCACACAAAACAATGAATCAGTGTTATCAGTAAATGAGTGTGAAGCGTGAGTTCCGCCCTAATATAATAATCAATGGCGACCTAATCATCACGAAAATGAGTGTTATTTGTTTTTCATTAATTAGGTACCTACGTGACATCTTTGAGAGATGATCTACCTGATATTTTGAAAATAGGTACTCATTATTGTTTGCTTTTAAACATAGACATGGCGCTTAAAGTCTCCAATTTTAGCGGCGTCGTTCCAGTTATTGCACGCGATATCAGTTCCACTGTTTAAGATCTGAAATAGGTATAAACTGGACCACAAATGGCTCTACCCATTTTAGACACATTTTTGCATTTGGATTGACCAGCGAAAAACAAACTGCGTGTAAATATTCAAGACGCTAATTGTCATCTTATGCTGATCAGTAATGATGATTATTTCAAATAGAAATTAACCTAAGACTGATAAAACACCAGCTATGGATGAACACATTTCCATGATATCTATGCAGATATCGATTTGAATATTCACAATAATAATTAAATAAGTATCTCATCCGGTGATAATTAACAAATCAAAATGAATCGTTAATTGTATTAACTTTTATTTGAATAATTCTATTATTTAAAAAAAATCATAACTAGATAAACCACTGATAAGGAAAAGTTATCAAATTGTATACCTATTGTTATTTCTATTGGTTTTCTTTGTTATAGAAACTAATAAGTAGCCTTTCAATGTTTTAAAAAGCGGATGAGAAGTCAAAAACCACACTTATGAGTATAATCAAACATGTGTTGATAACAGTGATGTGATAAGGCAGGTTTTATGAAATATATTTTTTTCAGTGAATCACAAGAATAAAAACAGAATTTTAAGCAGTGCAATAAAACATCTAAACATCAATTTCCATATGAGTGCAGATTCCGC
The DNA here is from genome assembly GCA_947364205.1 of Agrochola lota. Classification (NCBI taxonomy): domain Eukaryota; kingdom Metazoa; phylum Arthropoda; class Insecta; order Lepidoptera; family Noctuidae; genus Agrochola; species Agrochola lota. The sequence goes on from OX376228.1 coordinate 20,065,028, forward strand.
AATGTGGGATAAATGTCTAGTCATTTAATTAACAGTAAGAGCATTGATTGCACAAATCAAATTGATTAGCAAGAGAAATTTAAATCAGTAGGTCAGCATGTAGGTAAAAACAATTTCGGAGTTGGTCGTGAGGTATTCGAGGATTGAAATAAGCATTGAACATACATTATTTTTTTGAGTGTGAATAAAAATAGTGGCCAAACATTTCATATTTATTAGGCGAACTCGTGGACATATTTTGTCTTAGCTTGTATAATTTCTGCAAGACTTGGCTCTACAGCGGTAAAACAGTACTGTGCGGACTTCACTGAACGCCTCCGCGTACCGAGGTACTTGACTGAACGTAACCGATTTTACTCGCCCGCTGAAACGGTTAATCGATTATGTCTGTACAGACTTTATCGATTAATAATATAAACTCAAATAAGTATTCTAAACAGTTAGAAACTAAACAAAAAACTTATGTTGATCCGGTCGAAAAGATAAGTGCATTATTTTTGTATACAGAAGAAAAAGTGAGATTAACACTATACAAAAAAGGTTTTTAATAGAAGAAGTCGGTTGTTTTTCTTTGTAAAAAGTTTTTTATTTTTCACTGTTAGTTGTGGTACCTACACCTACCCCACATGGGGGGATAAATATATATTTTTTGACTAAGTTTAGGTACCCTGAATATAACAATGATTTTGGAAATGGACTTTATAAATTGTTGGTGTACAATAAAGCATATTCTATCTATTTCTCTATCATGGGTATAATACCAGGTTTAGCAAAGAATTTCACGCAATCAGCCGTGATAATGTCAGTAAAGATCGGTAACAATGTTGAGTGCTATACAGTCGAAATTATCTGTAGATAGGTTCACAATGAGATAAGATTGGTAATAGATAACTGATGCATGCTAAAAACGTAAATCATGTGGGTATGTGTAAAGCTGAATTATCGATCATATATATATTTGTTTTTTTATTTTTTCTTTGGAATTCCCATTCTTAATTCTTTTGAAGAAGAAGCATCCGTATCAGTAATTTTATTCAACATGTTTGTGATATATGATATCATATTACTTGTTAGTTAGTTTGAGCAAAAGTGACACTGGGAGTCAGAATTTTTATAAGTAAATTATGTTCATATCATTAGATTTAATTTAACACTACTTCATTCTCATTTCAGATGGTCCAACCTCATCGAATACCCAACGTAGCTACGCTAATACTCCTGTTGTTACTACAACCAGCACTAGAAGCCAAGAAATCAAAAAGAACAGTAATATGTCCAATAGGATTCCAAATAGCTTACTCCAATATCAATGGAGAACCTTTATGTTACCGATTAAAAGGACCAGAGAAACTCACAGACAAATATGTTGGGTGTACCGGTAACCTATACACATCCAAACTGTACAACAGTTTAAATCTGACCAAGTCTGAGTTAGTATTATGGACAGAGTACAAATCATTGTACCCTGGCGGACCCTTCATTGATTTCTCCTTTACAAAATCAATAGGATCTCTTTTAGAAACAACGTTTGAAGTAGATAACCCTCAAAAGGGTATTGAAGAAGAATTATGTGTAGTGATAGACCCAGTCAGTAATTTTACAACTACGAGATGCGATAACGAGTTCTACAGGTACTGCCTGGTGGAGCCTTATGTTGATGAAGACGCAATGTCGACCGAGGGTTGTGAAGAATTCAAAGGCTCTTGGAGGTTTTGGTCTCCTAAAGCGACCTGCTTGTCACCAGCCACTGCTGTTGGGGGTGGCGCAGTAAGAGCAACTTGGTTTCAATCAAAGGAAATTTGTGACAAAAGAGGAGGCACAGTCCTCTACAATGGATGGAGATATTCAAATAATCCACTGTTACGTATCTCTGGATCGCTTCCTGTTTATCCGCTGGGCATTACGTACGACCCTCAACGTCACAGTCACATTGTGAATGAAGATGCTACGGTGAGTTTCGTTTTCTAACAATCTTGTTTAGCTCATGTCCATCAATGTTACTTTGACTTTGATGTTGAAAACGTCTATAAAAGCATTCTTAAGTATTCCTAAGAATAGATTTTCTGTCTATCTTCTACGTGTATAATTTTGGTGAAGTGTGGAATATAGTTTTTCTTAATATTAGATTACATCTCATTTCATATTTCTAATATCTCTGTAATCTTAAAACTTGATACTTCCCTAGTAATCTTAGCTATCGAGTGGCTAGTGTCTTTGAGTATTTAATAATATTAATTTTAGTGACAAACCAAACACTGCTTTTGTTGTTTTAGAATGTTTTGTTTTTAATAGCTATTGGACTGTGGTGGCTGGTTCCCATTAGTATCTCCATCGATTACACAAAGCCCTTTTGAGCTTGAAACATGGGGCTGTTGTAGGTATGATATCAGAAATCCAGAATCATGCAGTCACAGGTTGCCGCCGCGAAGGGTTGCGCAACCCGTATTCCGGGATGTGTGGGTGTTGGTGCGAACTTTTTCAAATTTTGTTTCATATAATCAATAGTCACTAATGATTCTGCATGAATGAAATTTGGAATAGCATTTAAGTGTTTTAAAATACATTGCTTAGCTTTTAACATCATGTATTAGTAAATAAATGTGACGCTTCTCGTGAGCTTGTTTAGTTTATAAAGCTCAGTTTTTGGAGCATCTACATTCCACATAAATCATTCTAAAAATCTACCAATGTAATAATATCTTGTTTCATACCTGTCTTTTCAAAGTAATGCCCAATCAAAAATTGAGCTTCTAATCATTTCTTCTAAAATATTTAGTGTTTAGTGTTGTGTTTGGCCCGTTTATGTACCGCTTCATTCAAATAATAAATACTAATCCTATTGATTAATATACATAATTCACCTTATAGACGCCACCAGCAGAGTGGGGCTTGGAAGACAATACTGGAATGATGAGTGGCAATGAAACTTCATACGGAGCTATAAGAAACGGTGTATGGGACTTGGTGAACAGTTCCTACCTATTCTTTGACGTAATTTGCGAGAAAAACGTAGAATTAAGAAAAGTTGAATTAGTAGTTAGCGCTGATGAGTAAGTATCTACTTTAAATATTCGTATTAAAACAAACATTTAAGTTATACTTTACCAATTGATCTTATAGTAATTTGTTCATTATGAGCGTTTAGATTTTTTACTCCTGGAATAATTGTATGAGTAATTAAGTAATACAGACTACAGAGCAAAGCTGAGCACTAAGTTACTATCTTATTTTCACAGACAAAACAAGCTGATATTGACGGTAGGAGATAACGTCAATGAAAACAACATCTACTGCTTCACTGATTCCGAGACTTTTTCCCCAACTCCTGTCAAGATTAGCTACGATGATATTCACAACAAGTTATTAACCTACGTCCTTAAGCCCATTGGTGATGGCTACTATTGGTGTGTTCATATAGATTCTAAGAGTTTTCTCGTCTCAGAATCTAACAGAGCTCTCTGGGTAAGAGAGGAACAATCCCTCCGATACAACTTCGCTGTCAAACTTGTTCTAAAGAAAGAATACAGGTTTGAAAGCGTGGAACGACTGAAGAAAATATGGGAGAAGAAGTTAAAGGAATACATTTTCTATTCGACAAACTATTATAAGATTAATGGAGGATTAGAACAGATTCAAGATACGAAAGCCTTTGAAAATATCTTAAAAGACTTTAAAACGGCACACCCAGATTTGAATCCGAAAGAGAAAGAAATACTGTACGGGTTGAAGTTGAAGAAACTGTTTTTGGATGGGAAGACGGTGGTGTTACATTTGAACCTGAATCCAAGGATGAAACCGGTGCAACCTGGAACTTGGGATGACATTGAAATCGTTTATATGAAGCCTGTTTATTATTGTATAGCTGATAACCATGAATTTGGTGAGTAGATTATTTTTGATTTACAGTAGGTATTGGTTTCATTCTGCGTTGGGTTAATTCCGTAGTTTGATTCTCAAATTCTATCGTACCTTCATTGGTCTTCAGTATCCGGATTCGATTTTCAATACAAATTATTTCTTACCTTTTTATCGTTCTTATATCAAATTGTCGGTATCCTATAAGAGAGAACTTGCTCGGGATCATATCTGATTAAACTTCATTTGTATGTATCCTAATTAGTCTCATTATATCCAATTGCAGAGGTCAAGTAGTCCGAAAGACGATCGCATCGTCTGTAATAATAAGAACAATATACGTTTTGTTACGTCTGCAATACCTACCGAAGTGTTAGTAGTTTCTATAGATCTATCTATCTATCTTGTCTCAATGTCACTGCAGATAAATCATCAATTAAGGATAATATCGTTCATTGTTGACCGCAGTTCTTGTAAATTAAAATTCTTTAACATCTACAACTTTACATTGTCTTCGTTAAGTACTCGAGAAAACCTCGGGATGATTAAAAGGTCAGATTGAGAGAATTAATTAAAAGGTTGTAACTGTGTTGATGAGAAAGTACTTTGATAAGTGACTGAAAAGGGTACCTATATTATTATCTAAAAGCCACAAAGTGCCAGAGAGGACTAACATGATGTAAGAATTTGTTACCACTCATCAGATTGCCTGGTTGTTCTGTTAGGCGTGAGTTCTGGGTTCCACTCCAGGATTGGACAAAATATTTTTGAGGTTTTCCAGTTGTAACCTAGAGTCAGGAGTTATGCTCGGATATTGGTAATACGTTAGACTCCCATAAATAACACGACTGGTGAAATGTGGGTGTTATATAAGTTTGTTAAAATTTTAGTATATCTACAATAAAATAGAGGTATTATATATCTATTTATATATGTTTGTATTCAATCATATCATACAATCTTTTCCAGTGGAATCAATAAAAGTGCAATGCCAGATCCACTCTTGCGTCGGTAACTTCAACGACGGCGTGCAGGTGGTGACGACCATCGACGAGAACTGTTTTATGTCGACCGAGCTGCCGACCCTGTACAACAACCAGGTCACAATGCTAGCGCCAGCTCAAGGTGGAATCAGATCTGCAAACCCTGTAAGTGTAATTTTGTATTTGTTTACTGTAACTAATTTTATGCAATCGGCTTTGCAATTGGTACATAAGTGACTATATGGTGCGAAGTGTATTTGGGATTTCGGGATAGTTATATAATTTTTATCTTGGCAGCCGTTCGATCGCGATCGACCGACGAGTCAAAGCAGAAATAAAATATGGAGTAAATAAAATATTTGGTGTACACCAAAAAAATATTGCAAAATCATTCACACTGATTTTTGCTTTGACTCGTCGGTAAAATTGAGTACTTTTTTACTGTAAAAAAGTCTAAGTGATGTCAGAACTTACAAAAATTATAAATAATGTTAGGTTTAAACATTTTGCTAATTCGCCATTCTTGACTAACGTGCATAGTCACAAACTAATTCATTATATTGTAACTAACTAAACATGTCTTATTAGTAACATCAAATGTTAATAACTCGGTCAAATTCTGGCAACAATATTGATACGTATGTTTCCGGCATTTGGCCAGGTACACTTAACGTTACTTATGAATAAACATACAATTTTAACTGTGAATTAAACAACTGGCTTATCGTTATTCCATGCAATCTGTGATATGAAATTATCATTACTTATTAAAAATTGGTTCATCAAGTACAACTACCCTAAAGACATTTAAATATGTATCTTATATCTCTTTGTACTACCCAAATATCTGGGATGTTCTGGGAGTAAACAATTTGCAATGAAAAACAACGGATTGGGAATATAGGTATATATGCGATATCTCCGGGGACGCAGGACTCTGGTTAACAAGCTGAGGTATATTTCGTCAGTGGACATAGCTGGTCCATTCTTGTTAACTTTCAAGGATTGAATTAGGTAGCTCGACTAGTCAATTTTTTCAGATAATCAAACATATCTTGTACGACAGTACTTATTAATATGCCATGCCTTACCTTGAAGATTTAATTCTGAATGATTAATAGAATCGTATTTAGTAAGACACAATAAGTAATAATCGAATGAATAATTTAATTACATAATAAACAATATACTTGAAAATGAAAGTCAGGTCTAGCTTACTACTACACCTAATAACTATAGCTCTATTTGTAATAATTATATCTAATAATTGCACTGAACTCATCTTGCCCCGCACTAACTAACGAACTAACCATTTTAGGTCGTCAAGCTTCAAATGGATGACAATTCAGATAGTTCAGAAGAGGGAGCAATTTCGACTATCACGGAGAAGCCTACCACAGAAACTCCTCCAACAGCAGATCTAGACAGTACTACTACAGTAAATGTCGCTACTGAGAAGGAAACACCAGGTAGTCCTTCGTCATCGACAACAGCTGCAACTACTCCTATTATTGTTTCTACTCCTGGTTTTGTTACTTTTGAAACAATTAGAACTGAAATACCCGTAATAATAACTACAGAATGGATTACTACTTCTACTACTACTAGCACTACTACAACTAGTACAACGCCTATGCCATGGACACCTCCACCGACTCCGCCACTAGTAAGTTCTAATATTTGTTTGTGGATGTCCTCTAGCTAGTTTTGTAAAATAGTAAAAAGGTCTGCGAGATACAAGGAAAGGGTTTTTTAAAATTCTTGCTGTAGGAAATGAGACAAATTTTATGTTAGAATGTGAAAATAAAGCAGAGGTGTGTTTCAAAGGTTATGTGTAGGTATCAATTTTAATATTTATCATTTAACCGTAACATTGCATGAATCATTGGCATGAGCTGCATTTGCATGTACATAATTTTATTTAATACAACAATTTGTCTCAGACATGTATTTGATTATGTTACTCTATACACTAATAATATTTTTGTCTAAAATTGTTTGCTTCTAAATAATTATCATAACTTTCAAATGTTTCTAGCCTTCAGAACAACTCCAGCAAGTAATGGATGATCTGCAGAACCTGATTGATAATGACTCAGTGCCCGTGTTAAATGAAGATATCAGTGTAGCGTTTGACCAGGTAACTATTCATTTACGCGAGTTCACCATAATTGAGATTCAACGCGAAACAAATTGTTATACGAGTAGTGTTGTGTTATAATTATTATTGCTCATTTAATAGTTTATGATGTGGCTGGCCACATCAATCATCATTCTAATGGCTAGCTTATGGACTTTTATGAGCGTTGGGAAGAGAGTGTTGACAAGGACCTCTTAACATTCACCTATGTCGTACCCCGGTGCAGACTTCAAATTGCACCCACCATAACCAAATTCTTGCTTTTTCCAGGTAGATGAACTTCTAGCAGAAAATGTGGATTTGTCCATCCCAGGTGAACTTCTTCACCTCCTAGACGGGATCGGATCCCGACTGGACCTGGAAGGGTCTGAGAACGCGACAACTATCAGAGATAATATAGCGCTGTTGGTGACTGATGCTGATCCCAACCAACCCGTGAAGGGCCTCAGGATCGCTGCTAGGGAGCAAGACACCTTCACTGATGAGGCTTTTGAGATTCTTAGAGGTATGTATATACGCTGTGATGATATGTAAGATGGGATATGTAGAATAACTGTAATTGTCCACATTGTCTGGTACAGTGACACTTTCTTGGCTTAGGGGTACCAATGCCATTACCTGGATTCGGACACCTAACACAGTTTAGCTAATTCATTTATGAGTAATAACGTTTTTCAATAAGTATTTGTTCACGTTTTATGACGCGCGGCATTGAACGCAACGCCGAACTAATCTGAATCAGTTGTAACATGTGAATCGTAATTGGCTGTTTAATGCAAAGGACGTGGAAATGATAGACTGTATTAAATAAGAAATATAATGTAGTCGGTTAGTTCTTAGTTGCATTCCTTGTTTTAAAATAAGTTTTCGTCCTAAAGAATAGAAACACAAGAGACTAGGATAATTTTACTAGCTATTACTACTGAAATCAATGAGATACTTTCACACAATTAATTTTTGAACCTCGGTTTCAAAGCAATTTTTTGTTGCGATCGTCACTAGGTTTGTCAACTGTACTGATAAATACTTAATCCGTGGCAATGAGGCCCATGTTAATAAGACAATTATAATTTTTACATAATAAGACCAAAAGATATCCTCTATCAACCTAAGCCAAAATGTTACTACTACGCATTTTAAGCATCGTAGTAAGTGGAGTTCTACAGGGTGGCGGCATATCGACGCGAAAACTGTTTATTCTAACAAAATTCAACGCTGTGGGGTTCAGAATCATGTACTGAATCCATAGTAACAGTTTTTGCGTCGATGTCCCTGCCACCCTGCGTAGTATCAGCCTACCCCTATGGGAAAAAGACGTGAATTTATATATTTATGTACCCATTTTTCTACCTCTAACATTTAAAACCTATTACTACACAGACGAATTCGACTCAGCCAACTTACAATTAGAAAACAGTGAGGCAGTAGTGAGGCTGCCTGACTCCGTGGCCTCGTCCTCCCGGCGCATCAGCTTCGTAGTCTTCCGTAACGACCGCGCCTTCCACACCCAGAGTTCTGATGAATTCTTCGTCAACAGCCGCGTGCTCAGTGTCAATGTTGAGAATGTCACCGAGTTTGATGGGGGAGAGGTGAGTTACGAAGATAAACAGCGTTATATGAGATGGGATTTCAGGGCGAAAATTTAAACTATGATAATTTTATGATTAGAGCAAAGTGGTCAAAAAGACCATGCGCTCTATATTAGAGAAAATTATTATTATACTACTATTATATATTTCTTAATAAGCGAAGTACCGACATTGCTCCATTTTCTCCTTTGAAGTATGATTGAATAAAACGAACACAATTCAAATTTTTTATGCAATTGTATTAATAACCATAATTATTTTCTGATTTGCAGACGGTGGATATCCACTTCAGTTCTATAGGCGGCGGTCCCGAAAGAAACCAGAGTCGGGCTTGCGCTTTCTGGCACTTCTTAGAAGACGGCGAGGGCTACTGGTCGCAGGAGGGCTGCACCTTCATCCGCGCCACGCGAACAGGTATGCTCGACACCTGCCGCTGCAACCATCTCACACACTTCGCCGAAATACTCGTCCCCAGGGCCGTGTTCTCCGAACGAAACGAACAAGTGCTCGAGATACTCTCCATCATAGGCTGCTGCTTGTCCATGTTCGGTCTGATCATTATAGGCATCACTGCCGCCCTTTTCAGGTCTTGGCGAAGAGACTTCAGCAATAAAATCTGGCTGCAGCTATGCATCTCTATACTACTGCTCATCGTCTGTTTCTTAGTCATCGTTTTTGCAAAGTTCGACCACTACGGTATAACCTGCATGTTGGTAGGAGTGTTGTTACACTACTCTGTGTTAGCATCCTTCTGCTGGATGTTAGTGGCCGCTGTGATATCATACAGGAGACTAGTGATGGTGTTCACTCGCGATGCGTCGCACAAACTGTTGCGAGCCTCTGCGTTCTCTTGGGGAGTTCCCTGTGCTATAGTCGGTATCCTCCTTTCAGTCGCCCCGCAGTCTTACGCGGGACGCTTCGAAGAGAAGACCCCGACGGGAGCTTTCTGCTATCCTTCAGGGCTCGGGCTCTGGCTGGCCGTGTACGCGCCGATCGCGGTCATGCTACTCGCAAACTGGACGCTATTCGTTCTGATAGTGCGTTCCGTGTTTGCTTCTAACAGAGGGATAACGAGGCACGGCGACTCTAACGAAGCTGTACGCTGTGCCTCCGTCAGTTGTTTACTTGTGTTCTTGTTTGGTCTTCCGTGGATATTCGGTTTGTTCGCTTACAACATCGTGTTGGCTTACTTGTTCGCTTTAACGGCTACTTTCCAAGGGTTTGTGTTGTTTATATTCTTTGTTGTTGGGAACAAGAAGACGCGAGATCTTTGGCTGAACAAGTTGAAGATCAAGCAGACTCGAAAGATTCCAGTGACTTCTTCGACCTACACTAACAGGAGTACAGGTCCTGGCTTCCGAGGCGCGCCTCAGAACTCAGTGGAGGCGAAGGTGTCAAAGCCGAGGTCTTTAGCGACTCCTGACGACTCGAGGTTCTCTTGACGAAAGCAAGCAAGGTCCTCCAAAACGGACCGCTTGAGGAAAAGGTCTAGTGATATTTCTTCCCAAAATAATAAGTAGTGATTTCCACCAAGAATTGATTTTGTAGTTCAGCACAGATGCTATCTCATTCAATCTTTGAGAATATTAATGCATTTACATTCCAGGAGTTTTGCTTATTATTGTGGATGTCTTCCAATCCTATGACGACATAGTTCCTTTTGAGTTGGTTGTTTATGTTTCTACATATTATATAAAAAAATAGTTTTTATTCCTTGAGTGATTTGCAGCAGCCTATTATTTTTAAAATTATGCAGACTAGACACGAGAGATTTCTTTTATGTTTCTTATTTATTTAGACTCTTATTATTTAAGGCTTCTGTTACCTTATTCAAGTATTAACTATGATTGTATTGTAATAGATCCTATTCTATTACGAAATTTAATCGTCTCTAATTCTAATTTATATAATCCGACTTTCAGTTGGGAGAGTCTGCTTATTTATTGTATGTTTGTAGTAGAATTTATTTTATTAGAAATGTATTCTTAGTATATGTATACTATCATGTATCCTGTTAAGTGTAATTCATTCATGGTTCATCAATTTTCATTTGAAATTGTCTGGTTTGATCAAAGTGTGGTCAACTGTTCAGTTATTTCCCAGAACTCATTCTCTCATTCATCATCAAGATTATCTTAGCCAAAAGAACTTTGGTACGAATATGTATGATTAAAATATGTTTCAGTCATAAGCTTACCACAAGGCTATGCGTCTGTTCAGACATGCCACAGAAACTCCACAACGACAAAAGAGTGTTAATATGGTCACTATGTCGTCGCAATAAGGTTGTAATGTAATCGTAATGGCGTAAGGCCGTTGTGAGCGGTTGCGATTGTGGTCAAGGTGTTGTCACCGGTAACGTTTGTTGTCAAGGTGTGGTCGGCCGGTTGAGCTGGTGGGCAAGGCGTGCTGACTGTTGAGCACACGTTGGCAACACACGTTGAATGCCACTTCAAATTGCTGTACGTGTGAATGTAACTTTTGGGTCTGGTCAGATTTTTGACCCTGGTTGTGGTGTGGTTCTGGTTGTGGCAAATCTAAAGAGACTATATATCGTCAGATTTGAAACACTAGGTTTCGTTGTTTCATTTTCATATTTGCAATATCTGACGATATCAGTATTATGTGCAAAAGGTAGGCTTCATGAAATTCACTTTCTAGTCTGTGTCTAAAATGCGTTCTCTTCCACGCTTATTCAGAGTGTATTAGAAAGGAGTGGTCAAATTTAAGGGTGTGGTACAGACCAACAAACTGAACAACTTTCTTCGTGGGACCAACATCGTAATTAGAGATGTTTCGACTAGTCGGCAACTAGTCGGTAAAGCCGACTATCCGGCCACTTTCGTAGTCGGCGACTAATCGGTGACTATTCGGCAAAAAGCGCCGACTATCCGGCTTCTTACTTTGTATGTTAATCTGACACTAAATAAAAACCTTGATTGTTAATTAATATTTTTATTTTAGAATCAGTTTTACTCATTTTGAAATGTAAAACAACCTTTCCTTTGGTAATCAGTCTCTAAAATTACTTACTTGTAAAGAAAAAAATATCTATGACATTTAAATTCAAGACATGAGTAAATTTGAATTGAGCTATTTCGATTTAATGAACAATAACAGTATTGACTTTATTTTTTTACACAATTAAGCCGCTCTGCAAAAGCAAAAATGAAGAAACAATGCGAAGTAAACAAAACATCTTCTGAGACGGTCGCAAACGGGGGGGGGGGGGGGGGGGGTTTGCGACGAATCAGCTGTAACCGGAAGCGTCGAGGAAATTGCCGAATACTCTCGAAACCGTGATCGCCTTGCCGACTGGTGTCGGCCTTTTTACAAGTCGGCACACTTCTAATCATAATCGATAATAAATTATCAGCCGTCCCATACATTTTGGTCGAGTAGGTATTGAAGCTTTGTATGGGACAACATATTTTTTTTTCTCGATTATGATGTTCGTCCCATGGAGAAAGTTGTTTGGTTTGATGGTCTTTACTACGCCCTTGAATTTGACCACACCTTTCTGATACACCCTGTATTAAAAATATCTGTCAAATGACTGATTACTTGTAAACTGTAGCTTCTTGCTTGTAACGGAACGCAAAGGTAAGCATCAAAGATAGTTACCAAATAATTCGATTATAACTACGTATAAGTTAGTTTGATATTTTGAGTAGAAGAGCTAATAATGTATTAGAACGTAGATATATTTAGTACTGAGTACTGTATAAGCTATGTAATGTAGTATTGATGTTATTACGTTGTAGTATAATTATAAGGCCACAATTAATTGAAATATCCTAGTTAAGTTGTTCAACTAACGATTTATGCCCGTTTTCACTAACGCTAGGTGACACCTAAATGAATGTCTAAATAAAAGCACCCTAATTAATTGACTCAGGCGTGACTTTGCGGAAATCCATTATAAAATACAATAAATGACTTATGTTTAGTAACTTAATACGCTTAACTGTTCTTAAAGAGTCATAAAGAACACTAAGAAATAGACACGTGTTTCACCTCTCAACGAGGCATCCTCAGGATGATGATTGACTTGTTGTGGAACCTGGACAAGACGTGTTGCCACGTCAAGCGCCGAACGCATTGACTCTGTTGGATTTTCAACTTTCGGTGCTGAGCTGAGCGTAGAAAATCCAACAGTGGCAGTGCGTTTTTATATAGGCATTTTTTGGTGTCTCTTACTGTTAATAAACAGGTTTATGCTAAAAAAAATACGATTAAAACAATGATATTTTTAATATATTCCATTTATCTTCTACTTGCATACATTATGCTAAAGGACAAAGAACTATGATTTCAGTAATAAATAATCGTTGTAGTTTAGAAGTTGATACCAAATATAAAGTTAAAATTATTCGTATTGAGAAAATGTATACTACGAATAGTTTTAATATTAAAAAACAAAGGCGGTTGTCCAATGAGGCGTATGAAATTGATTGCTCGAGTCACAACGATTAGAATATAACCTAAATGATAAAATATTTTTTGAACATAAAAATGTGACAGAGGCACCCCAAGGGCGTCTACATTGTTAGTGTTCTTTTTTTAAACATCGACTTTCACGCTCGAGTTATCACGACCTTATACACCTCAGTGGGCAAAAGGCTTTACTTATAAAGGTAGTTAGAAATAATGTAATACCTACTGCATTGTAAAACTGTAAATATTACTAGTAGATTGTATATAAAGAACAAAATAGATAAGAGTAAAAACCAGAAGACTAAATTCTCTTCATAATAGTTAAGCCTAATACAATATACTATAATAATAATTCCCAATTCGGGCAGTGTTATTGGGTTTCTCTATCAGGAATTTCTCAGTAACAACTAATTTCCAGGTCGGGCAGGGTTTTAGGGTTTTTCTATCAGGAATTTCTCAGTAACAACCCAGTGGCGTAAATACAAAGGCGGATCCAATACAGACGCCCATAGTCTGTGCTGCATTATCTTGCCAATGGCTTAAAGCAGTAATAGTCCGTCCGAACCTCCGAACCTAGCTGCAATACAGCGGTTTGTAGTGCAGTCGCATTTGTTTATGTAAGGTAATGACAACGCAGACATAGTATTATTTCCGTTAGATTATAAACTGTCGGTAAAATGTGAACTGGGAAATGGGTTAGGTTAGGTTAGAACTGTGACCAACGGCGCGCGACCCAAGCGAGCGCTACTTCCAAGTTGATTGCAGCAAGGCAGGCTATTTAGTATTTAAAACAATGTCTTTCAGAGCCCATCACATTGCAAACAAGTTTCAAATGTCTGTGGTGTAATCGTGTTTGTAATACTATATTCATACGGACGTGGCTGCGGTACAGAAAAGCTACTGTCTGGGTTGCATCCACTTTTGTATTTACGCAACCCGGAGTCTGGATTCGTGCCCGGGTGATGGCAATAAGCTCGTCCCCTATTACATGGGACTTAAACATAACTGGCGAAATGTGGGTGTACTATAAGGTACACCTCTGCAAAACCTTTCGGCAATTACATTTGTGATGCTTTTTTGTAATCATAATTTAAAGAAAAACCGTTTTGAAACGCACACATAGGTACTGCTTGCTTTATAATATTTAATAACCGTTTCACATAATGCTATTTGCAACATTGAATGCTCGAATACAGCACTGTCTTACTGGTCAGGATTATTGTACCTACAATTTTTGGTAGTTAAATATTTATAATCACAGAGGCATTTACTATCCTACGAAATTATTTAATAAAACTATTTTAAGATATCGCTTGTGTTTTATTATATTTGTTATGTCACGTGCACAGTGTTCTGCTATATTTACCCGTTTCTGACTCAGAACAATGCTCAACAATAAAACTCGAATAGCTCAACAGATCGCCAGTTTGGCTTTGCGCTCATCAATCCTGATTGATGAAAGAAGGTGAGCATCGTTGCAAGTGTTTATTGGGCGAGTGACAGTTCCACAGAGTGTCATACATAATGCAGACTCCGCGTACACTTCACGTAGACGACAATGACGTGGGAACGCATTCTACCATCTACTATAAATGACGTAGGTATCTATCGAAATCTGTAATGCAATGAATGATAAGAATTGTTAAAAAAATATCGCATTATTTTCTTATCATACAGGTATTTTTTATATCATCTACAAAGCAAATGTCGTTTACTTTACCAGGTTCTGACTAGTAACTTACGCTGGTGCATTAGCAAGAATAGCTCAACAGAACCGGGTCTCTGGCTTTGTGCTCATCAATTAGTAGGTACTTTTTCAAGAGAGGCTATGTATTGTAAACTAACGAACGAGAGAACATCATCTCGATGTTGATGATTTAACTTACACTGGATAATATTTATCCCTTACATTGAAACATTGTTTATAATCTTATATTTAAATGTCTTTGCTATGACCTTATTGATTCTATAAAACTTTCTCACCTCTTACGTATTAAAAATAGACTGCCTAACCACGTTACAGGTATGCTACTATACCTGTATAAATCGATACTTCAAGTTATTGCCACTCGAGCGATTATCTAGGACCTTCACGATATTATAAATTTGCGATATAATCTAATATATGCATCCTTTGCGGTGGCGAGCCATTCGCGCGCCAATCAACCCATAGGCTACGAGTGCATAAATAGATCGTAACCATGGCAACGCCCCGTTCGCCAAATAAACACGCTCCATTGAGCGTCGCCATGACAATGATTTTCATTTCATATCTGTTAGCCGAACCGACGACACAAAATGTTCTGGGGCATCAGTCCTGCTATCGATTTGCAAGAAGAGTACTTAAAATACGGCGATAAGAATGCATACGAGCTCAACTTCCTCGTCATTGGAGGCTGCGATGGAAGACATCTCCTCAAAACGTTGGCGCAAGCTTACCGACACAACAGGCGCTATATGAACTTGTTTGTCGTTGATGGGTGTCCGGAGCTGGTGGCTAGACAGCTCCTCCTCACGTCGCTAGCGCTGGAGAAGACAACACGATGTGGTCTCTTAGAGAAAACCCGACGCTACCTGGAAATCTACGGTAATATGTTGTTGCGACCTGCCACGTCGAGGTACTTGATCGCCAAGGCTCGTCAGTTAACCGGCATGGTTACTAACCCTGAGTACATGAACTGCCTGCTCTCCAGCGTCTCTATTGAGCAGATGAAGTATCGCGAACGCGATTACATGGACAACCTCATAAACTTCTGGACTACCGGTAACACTAATCAGTTCAATGCTTGCGAGCTCTGGGAACACCGTGTAAGACATAGTCTTGGTATGAGATACGACTCCAGAATGGGTGTGTACGACTGGGATTATCATATGAGGATGAAGGAAATCGGAAGCCAGATTTGCTATCCGGAATACAAACATTTTCGTGAACACGGTGTGGCTTTTACATGGCTTGAAACAGAAGTTTGTCGACCAAATGTAAGCCTTGCTGCAGGTGTTTATAAGTGTGGTGACAGATACCTCCACAGGGGCTACCTAGGAGACTTAGTAACATCTCCATATATAGGGTATGGTCTCAACTGTGAAGATACGGATATGTTGAAATCCAATCACGGCGTCAATAACAAACGTGCAACGGATATCGCGGAAAGAAATGTAATGAGAATGTTTTACGAAATAGAAAATCGTCAAGAATTTGACGCCGCCGCTTTGAACTTGGAAACAGAAAAGAATTTAGGTATGGTGGTGCTAGCGCAGATAGATGCGAAGATATCCGAGAGCGGTCCTGAAGCTCCATTACTTTTACGTGAAGATCGTGATACTTACATAAATGTGGACTATGGGAAGGTACACTTTTTGTCTCTGTCAGCATTGGAGCACTATCCTCATAAGCCGCAGTTTCAGGGTCTGTTCCATGGAGTGTTTGTGGGTCATAATATGTTGCCTCGTGTGAAGCCGAGTGTGTGGTCGATGGCGCGTGACGACGCGGTGGTTCTCATGGAGTCGAGGAAGTATTTGGTGGAACAGAAGAGAGATGATGTGAAGGCTTATGGTGAACAGATCCAGCAGGCGGCCACAGCAGCCCAGTGCGAAAGCGTCGCTACGTTTGATGCAGCGAAAGACGATTTTGCCAGGTTTTTGATAAAACGAAGGAGTGAGAGTACTGATACGACTATTTCATTTTAGATTTCTTCTTATTTAATTTTAGTAACTTACTTTCGAAGACATGTTTTTCTGCTGACACCAGTGAAGTCTTCAGGAATCTGTTGGTTTTGTTTTTAAATAGCAACTGATGAGTCTAGTCTTATATATAAAATGTGTATCTACTTACTAATAAAAATGTTAATATATCTAGTGTATAATTTTCAAAGCCCACTGAAACATATGTATTTTTCTATAGTTCAGCAGTCTTGGCTGTAGTAGGGAAAACATTGGTTCTTTCAAGCATTACATTATAAGATTTATGATATTGATATGATTTTTTTTTCTTTCCAAATAGAGAAGGCACAACCATTGTTCCAACAAGTAAGTTTTCCTATATTGTTCAAGTGTCTACCCACTTTCATGGCTGAACACATAGGACCCGAGGACATGTGGTTATTTTATGGCAATATTTTAAAAGGCCTTTCAGTATTATTTTGATTCCATTACTCATTCCTTTTTTTGTCCTCTTTGGTGGATTGGAAGCACACATTTAAGTATATATATAAAGGGGGAAATAAAGTAAAAAAAACAAACACTCAAAATGTGTCATCTATTTTTTCATTAATAATATGTTACATTCATTTAGTAAATCATATAGCAAATTTATTTACAAGACAAATCAAACGGAAAAAATTACAACGTCTTAACGTTTTTTTTTCGTTTAAAATTCGTATTTTTATTATATTATATAATATCACTTAAGTTTAACATTTTCTAAATCAGTAGTTCGGTAGTGGTGAACGGTTCCTACGAATCGTCGCAACTTCGCGATTGAGGATACGAAACTTCATTTTTATTGAGCCATTCCTCGTTGCTTGTGCGCCACTTTATTATAAGTACAAAACATTCAATATTCAGTGTACACGATTAATTACTGTTCGATACATACAATGCTTACTGCTGGATACCCGTGACTGTGCTACGCACGTTATCAAATAAGAACAGTTAGTATCTAGATCTAATTAACGTATTATAGCACTCTCGCAAGTTAAGTCCCCAAGACATAGTTCACAGAACAGCCCTGTGGAAAGTCAAGTGTTCCACAGTTGATCATTTCACAGTGCTGTGTGTGACGACGCTGGGTATGACGTCATAGCACAGCACGGTAAACTAACTCCGATACATTAGTTACGAGAATTCGTATAAAGAACAGAGCACTACCGTGAGCAATGGCGGCGTCGGTCGCCGGTCGCAATTGACGTGTTAGGCCTACACGTGCAGGCAGCGGTGCGCGGCGCGACACGAGCGACACGTGTGACACGCGCGACACGCGACACGCGCGCCCCGCACCGCGCGCCGCACAGGACGCGCGCACGCGACGCCTACTGGGTGCTGCGCACTCGCGCTGCTCCGGCCCCGGAGGACACACTGGACGACAGGTAGTGACAGACACGACACGTGTTGCCGGAGCGAGACAGTGACAGACGGTGCAGTGCGAGGTTTGCCGGCGACGCGCTTACAATATCCAGTGGCCTCGGGAGTCGCGGCCGACCCCGCACTGCGGCCGGCGAGTGTCACACCCAGTCACAGAGTATTGCAAAAACATCTACCCTGTACGTGTTCATAGTTCCTATTTAGACTTACTTAAGGTTTAACGATTATCTAGGAGAATAATTACGAAAACAGGCGACTCTGACATCGCCAGAGAACATCGTACGAGTGTGATGCAACCATACACGGCCGCTCCACTTTATTTTATTATTCAATAATTTAACTGTAAGTCAACTACATAATGAGTTTATATCCGTGGCCGGGCCACCTAACCTAGCGTAAACGCGAATCAAACGATAACTTCCTAAATTGTCACAATAAAATAAACTTGAAAACTATAACATATTTTTTAAACATACATCCTCTTCTATGTGTATCGGCATAAATTCGTTTTAAGTCAATACAATAATAATAGATATTCTGATAAAATCGAAATAACTTTTATTCACATTAAAGTTTTAGAATATGTGTACGTTATTGGCTAATTAAATTATGTCATTATGTCGTGCACGGTGATACGAGATCGCTGAACTGTCTACAGGTCTACTGACGATTTCACTGACGCGAACATAACGAACAACACATTATAACTATAACACAAGGATGCGGTGATGACTTCATTGGTGTTCATAATTGTGTCAATCAAGATCGCGATCGTAACAAATGGAACACGAAGTTGGGCGTATATTCGGAGAGGTGATAACAGTATGAAAGCGATAGTTGTTGCTCTCCGGGGACGGTTGCATGTCGCCCACCTCCTGACATGACGATGAGACGAACTCAGACAACTTAACTACAACCACCAGCGAATGATACTCTAGAGCCTAGAGTCTAGGACAACGTGACGTCGAGCTCAGCCCTCGCCTCTCCCGCTAACATTGTGTTACATTAAAGCTTCGCTTAAGAATTAGCTCAATTTGTTAATCGCCTATCTAATTTGCAAGCTACTTGAGCTTCGTCTGTCGGAAGTGAAACGAAATCGAGCTCGACGCGTCGGAGGACCTCGGCACCGTACAGCTTCACTTAACGCTACGTACATACACCGATGAGTACTTAAAGTTACTTTAGACATACAATCTGCCGCACCACCGCCAGGGTGTGGTGAGTTATAAAGCGTATTGATTGAATGAACGAATATAATATGAAACACGTTAACGTAACAGATGCCACCCTCCGGCGGCGCGGCAGGCAAAACACTTCCAATCGAGACTTACATTCGACTGTAACTCTAAATCGTTTATGAGTACGTTACAAGTTCAGTCATATCTTTTATGTGCAATTAATATGTAAGTCATAGGTCAATAATATTTACAAGTCACTGATTCGCTAACGATAACTACGTATTCACAAGCGGCGGCGCGCCGGCCGGGGCCGACGCCGGCCCTACGTCCGATCACTATACCTTTATATTAACTACGCGTGAAGAGAATTATCGTGTTTCTTACTTAAACTAGTCGACGTGCTTACCCTAACAGTGCAGACTGAGCCGGATACATCGATATCTAGTAGCCTAGGACGCGCGGAGAGGCCCCCAGACGTCAGTGCGTGTACTCGGGGAAGGAAGCGGCCGGCACGGGCGGCGCGGGCGACGCCGAGCTGTCGGGCGATGGCAGGTACCCGCGCGGGCCCCCGGCCGGCGGGGTCGGGCCCACCGCCTCCTCACTCGCCCACCGGGCTAACTGTTGTTGAGCTTGAATAAATTCATCACTAGAAAATGATAGAGAAGAGGAACGGAGAGTCGAGGCGCGGCGCGGCCACGCCAGGCCCCGAGCGCCCCTGGGCCCCGGGGGTCAGGGCGCTCCGAGCCCGTGTAGCGCGCCGGCCAGTGTGTCAGTGTAGTTACAAAGTGGTGATGACGTGGAAATGATTCTAATTCGAAAATTATAGCTTAAAATTAATCAATACATAATTTTAAATTTTAAGGTGAATATAATTATTCATGATCTGTTGAAAGCTTTTGACTGTGTTAACCACAACGTACTGATAAGTAATAAAAAAATATGCTGTTTGCCTTCTCACAAGAAAAACTTGGAGTTTAACGTGCTGCTTTAACATTTTGGGACAATCAGTAAAGATTGATGTACCTTAAGGTTCAATTCTCAGACCTTTATTATTTCTTAATATCATTTCCACGTCTTTTAAAATCATATTTGTGTAGTGAGTAACCTAACAGAATTTGAAAACAAAAATCTGTGCGGTCTGATAGCCAATTGGGAGTGAGAGTCCAGCATAAAGCCGGTCAAAATCAGAAGCGACGCTCACCTCTCACTGTCGGGTGCGTCCCGCAGACGTTCGGCGTCGGCGGTCTCGTACAGCGCGTCGTCGTCGGGCGGCGCGCGCGCGTGCGGCGGCAGGCCGGCGTGCACCGCGTGCGGGGAGTGCGCGGCGTGCGCGACGTGCGGCGCGTGCGGCGGCAATGGTGCGTGCGGCGCGTGCGGTGCGTGCGGGGGCAGCGCGGCGGCGGCGGGCGGCGCGGCGCCCGCAAACAGCGGCCCGTGGTGGCGCCCCGAGCCGCGGAAGCGCGGGTAGCCGAACCGCGACTCCTCCTCGCCTCCGCCGATACGACCGCGGCATCGACTGGAAACACATAGAGACAACATGAATGTAATGTATGAAGATCCACTTAGCTATTATCAGTGAAATATGGCTGGACAGGGATACAGAACTTAGCGCGTTAGTGACTACCGTGTGCACAGAGAATATAGAGAAAATTTATTATGGTGGTGTTGCTCTTGTAATACACAAGTCGCCTATGGTATAGTCGTCAGTAATTAGATTATGTACTAAGTTTTGCAAAGTAAAATAGTTAAATTGCACTAATTTAGAAAATTTCATTTCAGTTTATTGCCCATCATCTATGACACACTAACCAATCTGCCACCAATCACAGAATGTAAAATCAATGTCATAAAGATAATAAATTATACAATTAAATTAGCCACAATAACCGTATTGTCCATGAAAGATTTAAAAAAAATTAAAGTGACGTATCATTTGATTGCGCACCTTACTGAGAATTGGCAGAATTGACAAAAGCCCTATAATTGTTGGGTTCTTTACTATCACCGGATTTTGACAATGACTCCTTGGTCTACTCACTGGTGTTAAATATGAAAGCTAAATAAGGTTTAAGCCTCAATGGTTTCGATGATAGATCTACAGACTTTCACAGACAATCGCAACAGATCTTCTGTTGATTTAATTGAGATTCCCGATTTAATTGATTGACCGCGTTGTTCTTCTAAACTACGCAACGGCCAACGAATTTTGATGCGGTTTTCTCCATCATATAGATAATTTATTCCGGATGGTTTATGCGTTAAAATTAATAAATTTATTTAGATGTAGCACAACAATGTCGACTTTTGGTATGTCGCCACATCAGTACATTGCACCCGTGCTTAGCAGGGGCGGGTCAGTAGTTTAATGATATAATCAAGTTGAAATTTTATTTTTTAGCTTTTAGGTCAACTTTTGTATCAATCCAGGAAAAATATATAATTTTTTATTGATCAAATTTATGCCGTGCCTAATAAGAGTAAACAATTGATTAAGATATGTAGTACCGACCCGACCTTGGTAATTTTAGACCAAAACCATATTAGAATCCTGACCTATCTAAATCTGTTGCCGAGAGGAGACTACTGCTCAAGGAATTTAGACGTAATCACAACCCCGTTTAAACTTAAAGAATTTGAAAAAAAAATGCTGGAATGTGTCCGTAAATAATTTCATTAACACCGCTCTCAAAACGGTGAAGGAAAACATCGTGAGGAAACCGGCATGTCCTAGAATAAAAAAAACGAAAACGTGACATGCCTGTGTCCCAGCACTGGCAATATGCTGACTGATTATGCTATTAATAGCCTAGATCTGAGGGTGCTTTTCAAAGTATCATAGCATGTAGCACTGAAGCTATTATAATTTACAAGTTTGTTTATAACTCTGTTGGCTAACATGGTCTGTAGTAGTCGTTTTATAGTAGCAAACTGTTATTTTTTATCTTGTGTAAGTATGGGTCATTATGGGGCTGACAAGGTTAAGTGTGTGATCAAAAGCCCCTAAAAAAAATGCATTGTATCAATTTCGCTTTGTTTATTGATAAGATCAGTTCTACACTCCGTTTACTGGTTTACGGGTAAAGGAAAATAGAGATAGCTAAACATGTCAAAGACATAACTAAGGAACAGAAGCTTAATACGTCTAGGGACCGAAGTCCAAAAAATAAAGTACTTACGAAGATGCCATGTCTGCAGGTTCAATTCTATAATGTCTATCGGCCTCCGTTTCCGACATTCTGATGTCTTCGGAGCCGGAGGGGCTCATGTGCCTGCTCGAGTGGTGTTCGAGCTGTCGGATGAGGTCCTCAAGGTTCCTGATCCTAATAGGCCCGCACTGTGGCGGTTCATCTTCTTCGTCGTCACCGGCTCTCTGACGGCGGAGCTCGGCTTCGTGTATCTTCTCAGCAGAAGGCGCGCGCTCTCTCTTGTACTCATACTCCTGCAACGCTCGCAGGTCACCCGAGCCGCCCGCCGCGCCGGCGCTGGCGCGTTGTGCTGCTGCAGTCTTTAGAGCCACGATAATGTTTTCGTGGTAGCCGTTCAGGTCCTGGAAGTGGCAGAAGTAGAAAGAAGTTAATAATGTGTTCAGTTATAAGTTTATAACACAGTATGTGTCAGTTATAATGTGAATAAATGAACATACACATAGCCATTTATAGATATTCAAGTCCATTGTTATCCCAAGTCCGTCCCAAAAGAGACCATATCTCTTTTATCATCTAAATCAAGACTAAAAGCCACTCTTTAAATCCCAATCTTTCCCTACCATTCCTCTAACCATCATTATCATCAGCCCATAGCAGGCCAATCGCTTTCCTAACTCACCTTAAACTTATATTCCATATCAGCGACGGCCCCGGCGGGTTCCTGTCCATCAGACTGCGAGCCTGCTTCCAGCTGCTCCGA
The DNA here is from genome assembly GCA_947364205.1 of Agrochola lota. NCBI lineage: Eukaryota > Metazoa > Arthropoda > Insecta > Lepidoptera > Noctuidae > Agrochola > Agrochola lota. The sequence goes on from OX376228.1 coordinate 20,088,195, forward strand.
CTGCGAGTCATCGCCCCACTTGTCCTTGCCGTCAACGGCGCCATAGCCGTGCTTCTTCAGGATCCCCTTCTCTGGGAGCTTCGCCATCGAGTTGGCGGCCACGTCGATGAACGCAATGTCTTCTTCGCCTGGAAATTTAGGTTGAGGCGTTTAAAATATGTACTTCAAAAGAATGTAGTTCTCAGTCTTAGTCGGAAAGCAAAATCTTAAAGGATTAGAGTGATCAAGGGAGCAGGGTTATGAAAACAGAAAGACTGAAATTATATTTCTTACAAAGAGCTTCACAAATAAAATGACATCCACCTGAATGTGTAGGCTCATCTTCGCTGCCGGAATGAACTCGTTTCATTTGCTTGTGATCTCTGAAATAATAGAAAAAAGACATGATTTAGGGATTCAACCAAAGGCTACTAACGGAAAGGATAATTTTATTTCAATCGTGAAAAACGAAAACGAACTAAACGAATGACTATATGTATATGTTTCAGAGGTTTCCATGCAATTTCACGCTTTTATTACACTGACTTACACGTCGACTAGATCGTGTAGTTGCCTGGAAATCTAAGAAGTTACTGCTAATTCGATGGTTATTTCCATTTGGACATATAAATTGCACTTACGGATATCTACTGCTACTGCCAGAGCCTGACATGTGGTTGCCATGCCGGAAGATCACACGCGTCGAGTCTCCACGACTGTACATACAAATTACTTTTAGAAAATATTCTTTCGCCATACTTTATGATTCATAGTACAATGATGTAGCGTCAGATGTCAACTTATGTTATGATACCAACGCGAAAAACATCATAAAAATGGTTTGAGTGACCCAAAAAGCATGTACTTTTTATGTGATTTTACCTTTCTAATTGCAACGTGTTAGGTAGCTTAACAAATTCTTCACATATTATTATGTACCTGCTCGAAAACTATGTATGCTTACGTATACGTACATGTAAAATAAGAAGAAATTAAGGTGCAAAGTGTGGCTAAGTATGGACTAATCTCTTTTTTCTATCAACCAAAATGGATAAAGATAAAGCGTGTTTTGTGTGAGTGCTCTCTCATGTTGTGAACACACAAATAAAAATTGCAAAGTTTGCTCAAAGATTTGCTCTAGTCCAAAGCGTTTGGGACTTAAGCTCAGTGTAATAAAAGCGAAAATCGTGTGAGCGGAAATAAACAGCGGTGCGCAGTCCAATCCACGCGAAGCTTTCGACATACCTTAAAAGATTTCTTTGAGTAGACGAGTTCCGTTAAAAAGAGGAAAGAAAATTTTAATTTGAGGACATATATCGCGCAGCCACCCATTTACCGTATGTATTTACTACGTTTGGCAATAAGGAAAAACATTTAGTGGAACAGTAGACATAGATAATGGACTGAGCGTTCTTTATTCCGTAGCAGTGAATACAGATCGAAAAGTGCGAGAGAGACAAAGCGAATTTGCGGCCAGTAGTTGTCTCTTTAGTAGTATTACAGGTATTGGCCACGCAATCTCTTTGTCTCTTTTAAGAGAGTGGTCACTTTTGAGAGGCTAACGCTCAGTCCAATGTTCTATGTCTATGGGTGAACCAACAATTTCTTGAAACATGCGAAATGGGTAACTACGTAGACGGAGAAATAAAAAGGGCTTATAATTTACCAAAATTAAAGTTAGTTGTTAAGTTTACAGAAAATAAAAGAGTTGGATTTTATAAAGACCATTCGAGGAATTTAAAACATTTTAGTTATAGACACCAAGACATGTAAAAGGAACTTAATTTAAAAGTAGTCGTTTGGGTTTGAACTTAATGCTGCCATTCATTTATGATTCGAATAATGAAGGAACTATTTTATGCTTCAACAATATTTTTCTTTGCAGTATTCTGAATGGCATCGTTAAGTTCGTCCCAAACGTCTTCAGCCATTCAAACCTACCTAAACGTATTATTGAAGGAGTGCATCTTCCCTCCGTCTAGGGAGATGTCTTCCTGAGAGTTGTTGGAGGTCGTGGACCCTGCTGCGAAACTCTTCGCAATCGGCTTCTTGACGTAAGGCGGGTCGTATTTCCGTGACGTACTCTTTTTCCTGAGGCAGGCGTGGCGGGGGAACGCACACTCAGATCAATCGATAAAGTTTACGAAATCGGAGGTCGGTGACGTACAACAGGCGCTGTCGTCACCGAGGACCAAAGGCGAGGAATAGAAAATGATTCGATATCATTTTATAGGTGCCCAGAGTCCTGGATACCTCAAAAATGATGACAAAGGTTTGTGGTAAACGTGAAAGAGTATAAATGGTTTTAGCAAAAGTTTTCGGTTTGAGGGTCACCTTCTATTCCTCAAAATTATTTGAAAATTGATTTGACAGCAAAGACTGGCGCTTTTGGATATTACAAAAACAAAGTTCTCTTATAAATTTTTGAATTGGACTTTAGAATCAACTTTTCGTTTCATTCCTCATGGGAAATGATGTCACATGGAAATTATTATCAAGAGATCGATCTTAGCTTAGTGATTGTAGGCTCCTTCCAGTAAAATAAAAGCGGGGGACATCAGGGTAGGTACATTTTTACTTCCAGAAGCAAAGTTTTTTGACTTTCTGCTTGGGTTAGCAAAGGTGAGCATTGTTTGCTGGAAAGATCCTTAAGTCTTAAACGTAACATTAGGCGTTGCTAACTAGATAGACAGCTGCTTGAAAGAAGAATCCGTGCATCGCACATTCGCTTCTCGTGCAAAAGTTAATAGAATTTAGTGGTAGTGGTAAGTGATTGGTGACGTTAGAGTCGAGCGATCTATATCTTCTCCGGTTTCATAGTAACTGTTCTGTACATACCTCGGCGTGGCACAACACCACGTACCGTGTGGAGCGGTCTCTGATCTGTAACTCGCGCGCAAACGTATGAGTGACACATCGGAAGATATAGACGCGAGCGCGCCGCCGGGCCGAGTAGAGCGCCCGGCGACGCGAGCTCCGACCAAGAAAGGAAACGAAAACGAGTCACAGTTCACATAAGCCAATGCATACATCCAAGAGCCCAGAATCTTAAGGGTTTGAGTCGAGGTGTCTCGAGTACAACGAGGAAAGCCTTTGTCGGCATGCAGCGAGGCAGCCGGACGGCGAGGCCTCGCCGAGTACCGCGCGGCCCGGCCGCTCGCGGACACAGAACCACAGATCAAATGCAGTTGTGGCGCGCCAACCAGGCCGACGCGCCACCCGCCAACTCTAACTCTACGACCACAAAGTAAACGACATAAAGAACGTATGTCCAAAAGGAAAAATAATAAAGTAAATGAAAACCAATCGCCGACGTAAAAACGAACAGAAACACCAACGCTAACGTCTAAAATAAACATACAAGTATACGAAGGTGACGATTTAAATTTCTTCTTAAAGACTACCTTTGGTCTGTTTTCTGCTCACTAACCTTAGGCACAGGGAGAAGTTTTTGTGTACTACGACTGACCTGTAGCAGAGAGCGCTCAGGGCAAATACTATGAATACCCCCCCTACCACAGACATGAGCACCGCCACGAGGAAAACCGTGTTCGAGCCGTGGTAGTTCTCTGCGCCCAAACAGAACGGAAGTGAGTCACGGCCGGCGCGGTCGGTGACGTCACGGGTCGCGTGACGTCAGCGAGGCGGGCGGCCGGCGCCGGCGCCGCGGGGGCTCGCGGTCGGCGTCGACACGACACGACACGTTACGATACGACACGACAGGCACGAGCGACACACACAGTGCGACAACACCGAGTTACCGTCCGTTACCTGAAGCAGTACGCCATCCAGGCGAACCCCACGAACACGGACAGCACGACCGCGAGCAACAATATCACCATGTTCATGGTGCTCATCTTATTCCCCTCGTGCTCACCTGCAAGAGAGGGGTCCCGCGCGTTAGTGCGCCGGCGCCGCCCGCCGCGTCGCGCCCTCCGAGCATTGCTCCTTGTACACGTGTACGTATGTGTGCGTGTGCACCTTTCTACACGGCCATCGACGCGGGTACCAACAGTCTTACGTAAATTGATGAACACACAAATCAATGAGCTATAAAATGGTTTGTTAATAACCCCATATTGGGTTTGTAGATGACCCCTAGATGGGTTTGAAAGTTACCCCAAAATGGGTTCAAAAATGACATAGAAACGGGTTTACAAATAACCCCAAAATGGCTTAGTAAATCACTCCAAAAAGGGTTCTATCTACATAAAATATTTAAAAACAAAGTACAAGTTACATCATCATCTTACATTAGACTCGGTAAACTATAATTTTACTAATGATGAACATCGCAATTTCCAAAAGTTGCAATTCAATTCAGCAATTCACGACTCGATCCTACGATAAACGCTTGGTTTAGCGTAATTTTGAAAAGCAGTGCTCGGATGTAATGGCCAATTGATTTAGTTTAAAGTAGGGGGAATATTAATAGAATACAGTACAAAACACCTGAAAACATAAACATGAATTATAGTAAAATTATATAAGTGTTAGAAGTAGTACTTAATAGTTTTTGAAATTATAAGAAAAGAGGTGAAAAAGTAGACGTTTTTTTTATTTTGTTGAAATTGTCTTTGACCGGGTTTTAGATGCTACTTGGATTTTTATCAGCGCCAATACTTGTTAGGGTTCCGTACCAAAGTGGTAAAAAAAGAAACCCTTGTTACAATATATGGCGTAAAAAAATCGCATTTGATCATTATTCTATTTATTTATAATTTTCTTGCACCAGCGAAGGCTGGTTTACAAAATATTTTTTGTTTGCACCCAAGAGTTTAGACGAGTCTTTTTTTTTTAAAAGACTGTATTCTGTCTTTTGTGATTTTTCCCGATTTTTTCATTGGGTTGGTTATTGACTTGTGTTACGGATTGATTATGAAAATTGGGTTTATCGGCATTCAACATTCTGGCAGTGTTTCAAAATAACGCACATTATTTAAGTTAAGGTCACAATAGATAAATTAGAAGTAGAGAAGTAGTTTTAAATAAATAACAGTAGAACACATAAATAAATAAATAAATAACAGTAGAACACATAAATAAATAAATAAGGGCCAAATTATATGTACAAAAGTTTAAATTTGCTTATGTCTAAGAACTTAATCTAAATCTATTATCTTCAAAAACTGGTATAATTCGTTTTATGAAAAACTTGATTTCATTCCTTTGTCATCGGATCTAACTTTTTATGTGAAGTTTATTGACGTCATATTTATTATTATTTTGACAATGTATTGAAATATTTCCTTTTATCAAAAAGTTCGATAAATGTTTCAAAAATCCCTGTATGACACAAAATCTACCTAATATTAATTCTAGTCTTAACTAAGGCCTATAATACTGGGGTCGACTCACCATACGGTGTTTCCTTCTTGGTCATGTTGTAGGCAGCTTTAGTGCTGTTGTCGGGTACGTAAGGGGTGGGGGAAGGGGGGAGCGCGTCGTGGTGCGAACAGTCGGGGCCTGTCCAGCCACGGTTGCATACGCACTTGTTCATGTTTGAACATGCCTGGAAGTAAAGAAGAAGGTGGTGATTAAAATGGTGATAACGAAAATTATTATATCAGACAGTCCCCCAAATCGCCTTGAATACTGTCTAGTGTTTAGCTGGGAAGAAGTGGCGATTAAAATTAGTATACTCTACTTAATGCAAAGGTGAACATTTTCATCAGTGTTCGTCTCAATACGATGATAAACACAGGCATAGTTAGATTCGTCAATATACTGAGACATATTTCATTTTATCTAATAAAACTGCTACGGATGGAGAGTCGTCTTTCAGTTGTAATAAAGCTTCATTGGACAAATCTGATTTATTATTGCCTATAACTGAAGCAAGCACATCCTATCGAGGTCCTCGGTGGCGTTCAATAAATCCCACCCATGAAAACCTCACAATACTCACGACAGTAATAAATTGGTTTTAAAACTCTCCATATAAGCCTTACACATCAATTTCTAAAGCCATCAAATAAAACGAATCTAAACTTATCCCATTTGGCTCCACAAATATGCTCTGTACCAGTCAAACTTAGTACCATCGAATCAATTCTAGACTTAGAACAAGTTTCAATGATATTAAGGGAATTAATTTCGCCGTGGAATCGATTCGTATTACCTAACTGCCACAAATTGGAGTCCGTTGGTTACTACTATCGGGAACTCGTCGGTATGTGAAGTGATTTTGGAGTAGTGTTTGTGGTTATTACTTTTGGTATTAGTTGTACTTTCTTCATCCACTCCTTATTATGCTTTATTCTACTTTCAGTCATCGTCTTTGTGTTCACGTCTTTCTAAGCTTCATTATCTTTCACGTCCCTATTTAAAGTAATTATTATTCTTTTCATGTATGTTCGCATATTAAAATGACTAAAAACGACTCAAAAGTTTGCTCTCAATAGCTAGTCATGATGCAATTCAAACAAAAATCTATATTTGCCGAATTATCTCCGAAAACACCAATAAATAAATCACTTTAGTAAGTTCCAAAGGATGTAAATGAACGAATTAAAAGCGACTTTGAAGCGAGTTGCGTCAGTAACTCGATTCCGTGTGGATTGAGTTTAGGCACAAATCGTCGTCAGCCAGTGCGGAATCGTGTTGAATTCCTCTCCTCGCCACTCGAACGAAGGTGAGGAACGATTGGGGGACAATTATTAAACTTTATACGAAATTTATTCATGACAAAAAGTCCTATTAAGTACTTTGTTCCTTTTATAATTTCAGATTTCAAACCGATTTGGAATTGAAGGCGGATTTGAGCGGCGGTAAGAGCCTGCTAGTCGGAAACTTTTGATTTTGCTCTTTCTTTCATAAGTCGTTTTTATCTTTTCATGGAGTTTCATGGTCGATAAAGTCTTCCTCAAAATACATTAAGGTGAAACGGTTCATACAGAACATCACGCCTGGAATCCCCGAATGGTTAGGCAGAGGTGTACCTAAAGTATCTACATCCACATTTCGCCAGTTATGTTTAAGTCCCATGTAATAGGGGGTGAGCCTATTGCCATCAACCGAGCACAAATCCAGACTCCGGGCTGCTACTGAGAAATTCGGCTGTATTAATTAATTACAAAACTGATTCCATTAAAATCTCAGCACCGTATTCGTTTTACATCCCTCTAAACAGCCAAAGCAAACACACTGGTAACACAAGTGACGAACAAATCTAGCTCCGAACTCTTCCACGGAGTTACATATTTAACTAAAACCGTACGGAGTTACTATTTAAACTATTTACGTGCTAACTCAGGCCGTCGGGTCCAACTATTCGGGGTCGAGACAGAATTCGGGGCACGGCTCGTGCGACCAATCGGATTTTCTCGGGGGCTGTGCACCCGTCCCACCGAGATTTAGTTAAGGTGGCACTGCGGAATTTCCATACGTTTGCTACAACATTTTTGTGACGAAATTCGGTTTGGCAGATGACGATCAGGGAATATGACGTTGTGGCGGTGTTCAGCGCAATAAAGAACAGCCATGCCAGTATAGGTGTCGAATAAGTTGGTAAAAAGATTATGCTACAAATAAATTGGGGTTCAGCATTGTCGTTTAGCTTTCACTGTTTGCCCTAGAAAAGTATGATTTATGGCGAATACCTCTTTCTGATACTAACGCTGTTGAAGTACTAACCCATATTCATAAGTTGAAATAGCTCGTTTAGCCTAATAGTTAATTAACGTCGCTATTCGTATATGACCGCGTTGTCTTTCTAAACTACGCAACGGAGTTTGATGAGGTTTTTCACTATAATTATGAGAATTTATTCCGGAAGGTTTATTTGTATTGCGTTTATATTAAACATACATATAATAAAGAAATGTCTAGTAGCCTAATAAGATAATGGTAGATTCCTGTTACATTGTAAATACGAAACCCAAATACTCATAGCAAATAGCGATATTATATTAAGCAGAGCGCAGTCTTGAATTTGCTTTCGGAAGCAAATTCAAGGGAACTCGATAGTTCGATACACATGAACCTTCGATAGCTCCTCTAGTACCTATAGCATAACTTGAGATATTTGATATATTATGGCGTAGTCAATAGCGTGCCGAAAACTCGCGCTGTCGAAATTGTAGTAGAACATCGTGTTCACAACATGGGTCGGCTTGTGCATTTTCATTACGTTTTATTGACATTGTGAATCTTAATACTATATATTTTTCTGCTTTAGTTGACAAACCAGAGTCTAGATTTTGTATCTGGTTAGTTGCCGCCACCTATTTAGTATTTAATTCATAATAAAACTGCCGAAATGTAGATTACTAAAGATATCGTGATGTTATGTTATGCATTCTGCAATCATCTTTAAATGCCAAAATCCCTGAATCGACTCAAAATATATTTCTTGCTTGTACGAAAAGCTTTGAAACTTAATATCGGCCAAAAACAAGGATATAAGAATTAATATACTTGTGAACGAACTGTAGTCCATGTGCCTTAGTGTCACAGATTAGTACAGATAAGTCACTTCGCAAAATCAGCATCAATAAAAAGCGACTCTTGCTACGACACAATAAAGTGTAATTCAGGTCGCACTGCACTAATTACTTCACCTAGACGTTGCCTCTTTTTCTATCACGTAACTTTTATATATTTTCTGACTACGTTACGCCCACTGAATTCGACAAGTTGAGCCTGCCGCGTACCTACTTGTAGCATCATACCTAAAATGCGGAGTGACCTATCTGTATTCATCTGTGTTTAAGTTCATGTGTTTTTAAACAAGGCTTGGACGCTTTGCTCCATTTCTAATTACAATTTTACGAATTCGCTGGGCCCTGCTAATTATTAAAGTGTCTGAAGCGACCTTAACTTGGAAAAAGTCATAAGAAACTGAGATGTGATTAATATTGTGTCTTGCAATATTGTGTTAGTGAAAAAAAAAACAGTCATTTTATTTTAGTTTTCGCTAATGTTTCCAAAACCATGGTTTGAATTGCAAGGCTAAAATTGATATTTTTTATTTAAGAAATAGCACTCTCTATTATTTTTTATTTAGAATTTCGTTTTTTTTCAAACCAACCTAAGTATTTAATAAACTAGATACCAATAATCAAAAAAAATATTAGCTAAGTATACTTTTTTCGCTTCCCCTCGTACCTTGGCACAACATGGAGCCTCACATCGTCCAACTTATAATTAACGATGTCCAAACTATAGTGCGAGCGGCCAATTAAATGATATTGAATTAAAACTCCACGTTACGGAACTTATTAATTATATTACTCTATTCTGAGGTATGTTCCGAGTTAATATTATTATTTAATTTATAATATGAAACGTTCCGTTATATACCTTATCGGCTATTATTAGTCTGGATGCATGCCTTACTGCGTACTATGGTATAGTTGAATGCCATCTGCGATACGGAGTTATCTTTTGGGACAACTCAACAGAAAAAGAAACTGCATTCAAGGCCCAAAAAAGATGCATACGGTCTATTTTTAATTTGCAAAGTACTGATAGCTGCGTGCAATATTTTAAACAATATAAATTATTAACCCTACCATGTTTGTACATTTTAGAAATGGCAGTGTTCGTAAAATTAAACCCACATCGCTTCGCACGAATGGCTGACGTATTTCCACGGAATAGGCGTGACAATAGTTGTCTGTGTATCCCTAGTGCTAGAACAACTCTGATGCGCAAGAGTGTCTGCTGCATGGCACCGGTGATATATAACAAAATACCAAGTTGTTGGAAGGACTATAATTTGACATTATTCAAAAAAAGGCTTAGATATTTTTTAGTAGACAAAGTTTATTATAGGGTTGAAGATTTTTTATTGGAGAAAGAAGTTGTTTGACTATTTTATATATTGTATTTAAATAACTATTAGAAATTGTGACATTAATGTTATTATTGACCGATTATTTTTATTTATGAATTATGAATTAGAATATTATTATGTATTATTAGGAAATATGTATTTTAATTGTACATAAACTCAGAACTTTTGCATGCCTTGTAATTGGCAAAATATGGCTGTTTCTGTATTTATATTATGTAACACCTTGACTTGTACCCGTATTTGCAAAATAAAATATCTTTATCTTTATCTTTATCCGCGGATTTTGTTTTTTTACTTCTACACACTCGTTTTCACCCACATCTGCATCCGCATAAGCTCTGGATTGATTAATGCGGATGCGTAAGTCTAAATTAATTGCGAATGCGAATATCCGCAACATCCCTGCTGAAAAAGTGGTATATCATTAACTTTATGTAAAATATGAATTTGCATTGGGGTAGCCAGTAAGCCACAGCATAGTTGGTGGTTTTGATGATGATAAATTAAAATGACTCTGAATAAAACCGTTTGATTCGCGGGTGAGAAAATTAATCAATATTTAGGCCGAATTTTTACCACCAGCCTTGCTACGACATTGCTGACATGAACTATTCTCATGTCACTCGCACTGATACGAGATAAAAAATAACTCACACACGCGTGTGTATTCTATTATATAGTCTGTTCGAGAAGAATCTTATGAAAGGGGGAATACAGAGGGTTTGTTTACACTTTTATTCCATAAAATTTTCAGGTTAAATTCTTATTGTATGCGCTACTGAATGGTTCGCACACACCTTGGATGTTAGCTTGAATGATAAGTCACGGATAGTCAAAGATGATGGTTTATTGAATATATTTAACTACCACGTAACTAATGCTATTATATGAATGTGTGAATGAGTACAGCTGACTATGAACGCTGATCGTGTACTGTCGCGTTACACTATAATTTGTGCAAGGTGACGGAAAAGTGCTGATGTATGCAATGCGCGCGTGCCATGTACGATACATGACTCGTACACTTATGCAATCATTCACTAAAGGGCATTTCAGTCCGTTCGTCGAGTGAATGCGTTCCTGACACCTGTCAGTTGAACAATTTCTAATAATAATAAGGATCAAATTCGCAAAACACATATTCGCTAGTATGCAACTGACAGGTGTCAAGAACGCATTCTCTCGACGCCGACGGCCAGATTGTAGCATCACATAATATATGTTCCGTGTTTAGTAGGTTTTAACTCTTTATATCTCTCTACTTTTTCCAAAAAAATGTTGTTTGAATAATATTATTAAATTGTAAGTAATAAAAAAATCATCGACGTTAATGAGGTAATAAAATTTACTTCGATTGTTAAATGAAAAACCCCTTTAATGTGATTTAAAATTACGGTTTTGGGTTTAAGTATTAAAATAATCAAATCAAAGCACTGAATTTGTAAATGGCACTACAAATTGACATCCACGGGATACGTTTTCTGATCCATTTATTTACGTTTTCATTAGATAGTTTTCGAACAGACCACACCTACATATCGTAAATACATGTATAATATTTTTATATGAACGTGGGACTCGCGGAGTTACTTTTTAATAGTTTGAGTGGTTCCTCGGGCGGCGTGTTATTCAATTTTTGCTTCGCCGCGACGCTGTTAGATTTTATGCGTTTAGTTATGATATGTGCACGTTTACGAATGTATGGATGACGGTACGAGTAGATTAAGTTTTTACGAAAATGTATGATGGGTTTGTTGCATAAAAAGTTTTAAAATTAAAAGTACTGTCCTGTTGAAGTAATGTAAAATTTAAGTACCACCTAAGTACCCATATTTTGCGAATAAATGTTAAGATTTCATTTGTTTTGACCACACTTTCATCATCATCTCACATTTAAATCTAAATTACACAAATGGCTCATAGGTAAAAAGAAATATAATGTAAAAGAATGCTTTCATACAAAAGGAAGTGATAAATTAATATTGTTAATGATTTACTGATATTCATTTAAATAGGTACTGCTTTGATTAAAAACTGTTAATAAACATTGTAAAGAATTAAGAATTACAATTTTGTACTAATAGGTATAATGACTTGGGCACGCCACAATTGTGGCGATAGCCCACACAGGCAACGGAAGGAACACGGGTGGGTTTTAGTCAGTAAAAGTCTGTCCCGCTCCGCCCAGAGCGGGAGAAGTTATTTGATAATTTCCCATCCTCAAAAAAAACAAAAAGGTATAATGATTTTTTAATTACACTCTTATTATTGATGATAGGTGCCTAGTCATAAAGAACTTGTTTTCTTAAAATATTTGTTTGCCAGACCATGGTGAGATATGTAGATCATAACCCTATTATTAAGAACATTATTGTACCATGTTTTAATGCAAATTACATAATATATTCTATTCCATTCTATTCCAGTCTTGTTAAAAGTAGCTAACAAGTAATCATCAAGTCGTTGAGCTGCTTAATTTCTGAGTTGAGCTCCACGATTACTGACAAATGCTTGCACTGACTGGACAGGTCTTTGCTCAAACACCAAACCATTTCAGACACTAATCTACATGGTTCTCTTATGGCTTGACCAAGATTGTGTCTGGACTTTAAAAGAGACTGTGACCTCTGAGTTTGTTTCGGCCTTTCTTCTCAGAGTAGTCAAATAGGAAACGCCGAACTACATATATTTATTTTTATTTTTTATATGACTTGTAAATGTGATTCCGATATCCGATTTACAGAATAAACAATTTCATTTCATTACCTTTAATTTCTCACTTACTTTTCTTTTTACAGAGTTTCATGGAAATCTTTTCCTTACTTTTCAATTTTCACTCATTATACCTACCTACTTAGGTTTTTATGACGTTATTTTTTTACATTACAAACACACACGTTTACTGTTTAAAAAAACATTTAAAACAAAACAAGTACTCACCCCTTTCCCAGAGCACTCGTTATTATTGTGGTCGGTGGGGCACTTGGTGTGGTCGATATAGGGGAAGATGGAGGTGCAGGTTTGGTTGACGCACACAAGGTTGTCGCCACACGGCGTGCCGTCGCGCACCAGCCCCAGCGGAGCGATTTCCGAGTGCTTTGGAAGACCTGTTGTGGCTCTGGAATCGTGAGGAATTGGGGTTAGAAGTAGTCTTTGATATAATGGAAGAAAGATTTGAAAGCCACAAAAAAGTTGGATTGCGTGGACACGGTACCATTTTTCGTAATCAAATCAATGAATTAATGAAGACAAAAAGATCTCGAAGCACATTTTATAGATCAAAAGTGTGAGTTTTACAGTAAGAAAAAAAAATCGAGCTAGCCTTATAGTAGTCGCTTATGATGTAACATCTGACATCTCATCTTGGTAATAAGCAACATTAAAGGGACGGGCCTCGTCAAGGTCGTTTCTGACGGCCAACTCAAGCACTGCGCGCGCTCATTGGCGACGTGAACGTGATACTCGTTTTATAAACGCATATTAAAAGCCTTTCCTCAGTTGTTTAATCACATGTGACGTGCTATAAAGGCCTGCAGGGTAATTGCATAACTCATTAACAGTAGCAATGGCTTTCATTTTGATAGAACAACACACATTATAGAACATTCATTGCATTATTTACGTTGCTAAGCAGATTCATTTTTCGAACATATGCAGCAATAGATTAGCAATATCCTTCAAAATCATTCAGATTGTGAATTAGGGTTCGTTTATATCGGGGACCAAACACAACAGTTGAATAACTTTAAGCAGAACATTTACTGATGAACTTTATGAGGCTTCCAGAAACCATGTGGTGAATCTGCAAGTAAGATTAAAGCATACTCTCTGGATAAACACAACATTAACATTGGAGCTGTACTCACTTGCATTCATATTCGTTGCCCTTGATACTGATGACCGTTCTGGTGTAGTACTCGTCCATACCGGTCACTATGGGGTAGCGGTTCCCCTGCTGGCACTGTAGCGAGCCGCAGCGGACGTTCCTGGTGAAGAAGATAATTACAAATGGCTGCAATGGTGTATCATCTGAACACAGAGACGTTCACGGTGTTATTATTGTTGCTCACTTAATTGCAGTGATTGACTTCGTCCTGCTCAAGCCTCAAGTTATTAAATTATAATGTGAGAATCCTATACTACTATAGCAACAACATATTCTATGCGTGTCATTCTAGCCATGGAACAAAATAATCCAATATTTACTGTGTTTTTTAAAATAAAATGATAATAGGTATACTTACCCTTCACTGTCAGTTCTATAGAACTGTCTAAAATTCTAAAAAGCAATTATAATGCCATAACAATACTCACTCAGTTTCACACTTAATAAAATGTCCGTTGTCATCTTTCCCGCAGTGCCCCGTCACCGCTCCCTTCGAGTTGAACTGATCGAAGCATTCCTTATCGGCCCCTATCGTGCCCTGTCCCCAGATACTCTCACACTGCAGCGACAGTGTGGGGCACTGCCCCGCGAAGCAGTACCCCTTGCCCTCCTCACAAGGGTCGCCGTTCTTCCGGTGCGCGTCCGGTGGACATAAGCCGGACATTCCCGTGCACGTCTCGTCAAGGTCACACTCGTTTGTGGCGTCCCGGCAGGTCACCCCGCGTGGTTTTAGCTGCGGAGGTGAAAGGGGAAGATGCTGTAATTTCTGATTATTTTAGAGTTTAAGCAGTTAACTGCTTGAAGACCGATGAGGCTGTTCGAACTGGTTGTAAAAGGGCATACGCTTAACACCGGTAAAAGCAGTAATTCTGGAGCACCTAGGAAATAAATTAGGGTTAGGTTAAGTCCAAAACTTGCTCCAATTATCATTATGTTATCCTCGAGCAAACAGATGTATAAATCTATAACAGTAGAGAACTGGACAGTAATTGAGTAATGAACCTTTTAAAATCTCTCTTCCCCATTCCAAACCATTTCAGAAACATACACGCACGTAATTATGCTCCATCCCTAATTTCCAACTAAATCTCTCTTTTTGCGGTTCCAAGCGTCACATTTGCATAGTTGTCCAAAACTTTATGTGGCATTAACTTTGTATTATTCAACATTATGACACACAGCGGAACATTAATCAGTTTGAAAACTGATGAAATTCAGACGTAGCATTGTAAATTAGTCAGAATACATTTGTGTGAACAAAATGCAAATATGTTTCGACTGTAAGACTTGTATTTAAATGTGCTAAGTGCCAGTTGTTTTGAGGAAAGTTTGAGCTGTACATACTTTAAGACCTAGACTATAGTTGGTTGCAGTCAGAGAGGTATCTGAAGGGATGAACGGACTTGGAGCTAATTAACGCATGACTTATTCCTGTCCGTGGAGCGAGTCGTATCAATAAACAACAGGTCTAGAATGTTTCGTTGAATGCATAAATAGAACTAAGAAACTCTCTTCGATAAATTCATGTAAATCGTATTGATCCAATCAATGACAGGATTTTCTCTGAAGATGGTTAAGTTCGCTATATATATTTTATTTACCATTCTTAGCAATGTCTGTTGTAAGTTAATATGAAAAGACACACAAAATATGAAAATGACAACACAAATGAGTACCCTATCAGTATTATAATAAGATCTCTATTAATGAACTGAGGCTTCTAATAAAACTAGTAGGTATTTATCTCTCCTCTTTAGTATTGATACGTAATTGCTTACTATTGTCAAATATGTATGAAATTATTCTTGAAGTTCTACTTCTAGGTCCTATTTTGCGGCTAATTTATTGAATACGACTAATTTATTTTATGGTCTTGGCATTCCAAATATTGATGACAGTTATATACACAATATTGCTATCCGTCGGTTATATTTTAGTTGTCATTTCTTCATCCTTACCTGACACCTCTCACAGCATTCCCCAGAAGCGCACTGCGACTCCTTCGTCAGTCGACACGTAAAGGGGTCACAGCAAGGGTTGGTGTTCTGACACTCCGTGATGGTGCCGCAGTCGCATTCCTCCCCCTCATCCAGACGACCATTGCCGCATTGGTGGTGGATCACCAGCTGTGGGAATTTGTAGTAATTTTAACTATTCATATTTGATAGATGGTTTACATAGGTTTGCTGAAGAAAAAGGCTTCAAACAGTGCCTACATCGTCGTCCTCATCTACTTAGGTATACAGAATGAATCCAGTTATGAATGTAGGTTTTTAAACAGTGCCAAGTATTATATGCTCGGTATGCATCGCAATTCAATCTAAAATCTGTAATTTTTTGGTTTTTCTCAAACTCATTTGTGTAAAATACCAGTTTCGGTATTGTGGCTGGTTCTATTATGCCCACATCGTTTAATTTACATTAAATCAACAAACATGACCCAGCTTAGACTACATTTCCACGATCCAACATAGCTTGGCGTATTAGCTAGAAGTGGCCTGCCACTCAACAAATCACTAACAGCAACTCCTAACAACAACCCACCAACTCTTTGTTCCTCAAGTTATCCAAATCTCAAAACCTCTTAAAATGACAAAACGTCTATTTTAAGAAAACCTTGAAATAGAAAAGGGAAAGCACGTATCGACACACGATCGTCATGTCAAACTCAGTATAAAAAGCATTAGTCGTACAAGAGAAACATTTCAGAATGCCCAAAGGGTGTGGTGAGCATACACACATATTGAATTTACATCGGGAATCGAGATTCGAGTTGTGAATGTAGGTACAGGTAGTACCTATCACATACAGGAAGGTGGATGAATGCCATATGAGAAGCATATCGGAGATGGCAATTTTCAAAGGACCTATGTTTGTTAAAGGAAGTAACTTAATTAAATACGTCTTTGAGTGTCGAGTTCTTGAGCAAGTTAAAATGACTTTATTGCGGAAAATTAACTATCTGTCACTAACGTTATAAAAAAGGTGTTAAAAAAATTACTTTATAAATTTTTGGAGTGGTTGAGAGCACCGAATTGAAAAAAAACAGCTGTCCCATACACTTTAGAACATTACGTAATAAATATTTTTTACTATGAAACAGCAGATTTTTTTACGCGAGTAAAAGTTTTTCAGTTTGATCGAAAATTTACGGTAATTTTTTTAACAACTTTGTTTATCGTAAAACGATATTTCATTTAATTCAATTCAGCTTTATACTACTGAACTGTCTTCAAGTTCAGCGTATTGAAAAAATACCCTACGGATATATTGGCACCTACAGGATATTTGTCGTGATTTTTCGTTTAGTCTAATTCTCGATATTCCAACGCTGCATGATGTTGCAAGCGCCATGATCGCAGAGTGCCTGGGGAATGTGGTTGATAGATGGTAAAAAAAGATAAGTGCCGACAAATCTATCGACCCTCTTTCAAACGAACTCTACGTAGATTGCACGTAAAAGGATTGTTAACGATGTGAATCGAATCATGTGACGTAATCCCAAAACTGATAAGCTAACAGCATCAACACCAGAACCACTTCCAATACCAATCGCCAACAAATCACGCATTACTATGAGCAACCGCGAACAGGAAAATAAAGGCATTCGCTCACAATCATGCCTCGATAAATATGTAAACGTGAGAAATCGAAGGGGAGAAGCAGGGCTCGGCATTATCATTCCTGACTATGCAAATTTATTCCAATAAACCCTGGCTGGCGTTCGCTCCTGTTATTATATATTCGCAAACGAAGAGATGATTCAGAGCGCGAGGGCAGCCTGTATTACCATAACTTTTATTAAAGGAGTGGGCCTTAGCGCGGGTGACGGCAAACAATACGACAGCCTCTGATTAATTTTCAACGTGAAAATCTGTTTTGAATTCGGATGAACTCTTGCGTGGAAGTGGTGTGGCGGTGACGAGTTCATCCACACTAAACTTTCGTCTTCAAACCAGTGTTGCGTTGCTTTCTATGTAGATACCTACGAATTATCCAATTACAGGGTCTCATTAAATTAGCTAGCAAAACTCTGCAGACGCGATGGGTAAAAAAACACGATAAAAAGTATGAGTTGAGAAAATTATCGTGTTAAGCGAGTATTCGGCAGTACTCGTTTTTTTTTTGTTATTCGTCGAATATCGAATAATAGGGTCTATTATTCGACATTCGGCGAATAGTTGTCAAACTAAATGAACAGAAAAACTATAGAATAAAAAATAATTAAACTTTTATTAATCTTTAAAAATAAAACGCACTTAGTTCATTAATATAAAAAGTTACCCAAAAATCAGTCATGTTGCAGTTAATTACTTAGGCTTTTTAATTAATAATTTAAAAAAGGAGCAGATTATGGTCTGCACGATTGGGATCAAGTAGGTTGCGCGTTTTTTCATAAATCAAACCTGCCTCAAAAAATAAATAAACTTTTTTATATTCCTTTTTTATGTAGAGTTATAATGGCGAGTAATTCGACTATTCGCCATAGGGAATGGCGATAAATCGGTATTCGACTATTCGCTATAAAAAATATTCACAGCATCTCTAATTGTAACAATCACGTCTATGAAGTTTACACAAAAAACAGATTTTTTTACTGATATTTCAAGTAACTACACTTACTGCGATCGATGACCGCATATGAAAAAACATAAAATTAATGTATTTTTCGTTATATGATGTTCACGTCTGTTGAGTTTCGCTAGCTAATTTAATTTGACCCAGTATAAGGTTTTGTGATCCCTTCATCCAGACATCAAGTCATCAACTTTCCATTCAATGAAGCCCATCTTTTTTAATCGAGAATTAAAGTGATTTCACTCGAAGATTTCACAGGATTGGATTTGATTTTACGATTCCGAGTTAATTAAAGTTTAAATAGGTAAGTTTGAAGACTTAAATCTGATTTATTTTAAATGGAATTGCAAAATGAGTTTTTAATCAGATTAAATGGTGTTATGAATACATATACGTATATAATGTTGACTGATTGTCTCGTTGGTCTAGTGGTTTCAAGCGCTACTGCTGAGCATGAGGTACTGGGTTCGATCCCAAGGTCGGACAAAGTGTTATTGGATGTTTCCATCTGGAATTGCTCAGTAGCAGCCCGGAGTCTGGATTCGTGCCCGGGTGATGGCAATAGGCTCTCCCCCTATTACATTGGACTTAAACATAACTGGCGAAATGTGGGTGTACTATAGGTACACCTCTGCCTAACTCTCCGGGAAAAAAGCGTGATGTTATGTATATAATGTTAAATTAATGAAGGTTTAGACTTTTGTTTGTTGGAACACAAATTAATAGTTGTATTTTATTAAGTAATGTATTTTATTTGAATTTGTCTTCTTCTTTTTTGTGTGGTTAGTGATTAACCTAGTGTCAGTTTTAAAGCCGCCCATGAATGCCGTCGAGAAATATCTCTCAGGCATGCCGGTTTTTTCACGATGTTTTCCTTCACCGTGTTTTAAGCAAGTGATAATTATACAATACGCACATGAATCTGACAAGTCAGAGGTGGGTTTGGGTTCGAACTCGAGACCATGACTTGGAAGTCTGACGGCCACACCACTTTATAGGCTATTTATTGTAACAATTTTGTACCATATAAAATAATAGATTTCAGCTTAAGTGTAGATAATTCTATTTATGTCAGTAAAACCGCCACCAGCAGCTTTTGCTGTGGTCATTTGATAAATAAATACATTTCTGTGTTAAACATTTTCGTGGATTGCTTATTTTCAATAATTATGACATGAATAGTTCATGAATTATTGTTAAAACATAAAATATCTGTATTTGTACGGGTTGTATGTTATCATAATGTTACGAGTTATGATGACTCAAATAAACCCGTTCGGTTTGTTGAGCTGCACATAAAATTAACCTTATAGCCTCATATTTACAGCAATTATAAAACTGATAGAGCTGTACTATTTTGATGTAAGTTATGACTCAACATAATTATTTAACGTTTGTCACGCTGCCAAAATGGCTTGCGCTCAGCTCATGTTAAAAAGTCTTTGTTCGAGCATTTCATACCTACATACAAAAACTGACGACTTTTTCCCAGGAGATAGGCAGACATTGTAAAGCCAGTATGTATATTGGCGTCTTTAATTATATGTAGGTAAGTAGTAAATCAATGTAGAACAGGTAAACCCGACCTCACTCATTCGTAGATAAATCTAAATACCTGGTAGATTTTATCTTACCATATTTCCTTGTTGGTAAGTAGTATGTAAGTGATAACTCAGAGTTTATCATATTTTCTTATACATAAGTCAATCAATATACAGTTAATCCAAAAAAGATATGCGCTTCGATAATCTTCGTGTTTCCGAATTAGCACGAACGTTGTGCCGTGTGCAGAATAATTCTCCACAGAGCCAAAGCTTCAAAATGTTGTACTGCCGCGTTTTGTAGTACCATTATTATTTATTATTACCTATCATTATGCGTTTTTATGAGGATTTCTCTCTGTCGGGTACTTCGGTCACAGATCTTCATCTGTCACCCTAAAGTTTTGAAAAGATTTTTGGAATTACATTATAATTATCATAATCTTTAATTTTGTATTCATGACAATACAAATTAGGCAAATACTTCTATGGTTGTAAAAGCTATATATTAGATTTCATCGTCGCGCGTTCCTATTTACGAAGATAGACGATGATTCCCGAAGCGCATACTTTTCTTGGGAATTCTGTACCTCATTAGGTTTGTTGAGCAAGCACAGTCCCTGTCCGACTCTGAGCTCATTGATGTAGTCGTTCTTCGAGCAGTCGGAGAACTTGTAGGGCTGCACATTATCTGACCCCACGATGGACTGCGCCATGATGCAGCCGTGCCAGTCCCGGCAGAAGCATTGCTCTCGGCCATCATCGTGGCCCATGCCTGGGGAAGAATGTAATATTAGTTAAAAATATGGTGTAAGGAACATACTTAAGACTTTTTTAAGATGGCTGAAAAATGACTTATTTTTGCATTACACGAGCAATAATCAGTCACTGGGTTAGTTAGTTATCGTGCTCCTGTTTGCGGTGCTGGTTGTTTTTATAACCTGTTCTTATAGGTCCACTGCCATTTATTCATCCAAGATGTCTATGTCCGCAAAAAGTATTCATAGAAAAAAAAACAAAGGAAAAGTAGCACAAAAAGTATCTTAGAAAAATAAAAGTATAGGTATCCGTATCGATGTAACGAGTTTTGTAAGTCAACGTTTTGTTGTCGTCGATTTTGCTAATAGTTACACCGAGGTTGCATTGAACAAGGAAAACAATTTCTAACAATGTCAACTGCAGTTTTCCAGATATATGATTTTGTCAATATTTTCAATAACTTATGACAGCATTTGTTACATAAAATATTACATAACTTTTCGTTAGCATGGTTTCACACATGACAATTTAAAATGTAGCGAAGCTAGAGCGCTAAGATAGGCATAAAAAAGTTTCCACACAGAAATGTACCGCAAATCGCCAATATGAACACATACTTCGTTCGTTGCATTGGTATGCTACTACAAAGCAACAGGCTTAGCAAGAACTAGAAGCATTTGCTAATTGCCCTCAACAGCATTTGTGGTACTAAGCCGGGACACGGCCACACTAGTCGAAACTGAAGCACGCTTCCTACATTTTGCGAAAATCGCGTCGAGTAAAACCACTCTCAACCTATGCACAGTACCCACGGGGTAACTACGTAATATACATAAAATGACAGTTGATCGTAATCGGTTCCATTTTGACTGTTCACCCACGTCCATTGCGTTGTTGACCAGACGAATTTTTCAAACTAATGAACAATGTATTTGCAATATCCTTCACAACGCTCGGATTGTGATTCA
Organism: Agrochola lota; assembly: GCA_947364205.1. NCBI lineage: Eukaryota > Metazoa > Arthropoda > Insecta > Lepidoptera > Noctuidae > Agrochola > Agrochola lota. Next base: position 20,109,705 of record OX376228.1, read on the forward strand.
AAGTATGTTAAGCTATTAGGGTGGCGGTCGTTAATATGGTCCATCGTGTTTTAGAAAGAGATAATCAGGTGTGAGTGACAGAGAGTACGCTCTACATAGCCGACCTTCTCCTAAAGCTTGATGTGCCTCCTATGACCCGACACCGGTTCAAAATTATACGGGCCATTTCCAATTGTTCTTAAATGCCTTTACATTCCTTTAATGTAATTGGCTGTAGCAATATTGACATGTATGGTCTAGCGGCAGTGTATCCAACACTAAAGTCAACGCACACGTACAAGTACTGTACGGGATCAGCATCACCTCAACTCGGGTCGATCAGGATTCTTTCTGTGTAACTCCACTCTACAACGCACACTTAAAAGCATCGTAACGGAATCGCCTCAGCTTGGGATCACCTACTAAGCAGCAGTCACCGAGTTTACGACGAGTGGTCGAGTCGCCTCGGTTACGGCAGGCGGACCACCCGACGACAAGAGGTGAAGTCGATGAGGTGAGGTGATGCCGATCCCGTGCAGAGCATATACGTGTGTGTTTATCGTATAACGTCAAAAACTCTATTTAATTTAGCCAAAACTCACCTATATTATGTCCAATCATATGCGCCATGGTCCCGGCGAGTAGGTGCGGCTCATAAGTGTTGGTGTCCACGGATATGCCCACGGACTTGGGTGTGCACAGCGTGTCCGGGACAGATATCCCCGACTCGCCTCCGGGGAACGTCAGACCGCTGGAAGTGACGTCACGAATTAACATGGCGGCTGATAAACTTTTTTTGTGGTGTGTCTACATGGTGTTTTTATAAATGTGGAAGAGATAATAGTTATAGAAAATGAAATATTCATATTCATATTCAGTTGCATCTGGTTAGAGAATCTGAAATACAAGAACCTTTTTATTAACCCTTCATTTTAAAGTTTAAAATAAACTTAACAGGAAGTGTTCATATGCAATATATTAATAAGGAGCCACCATTAAAATATGTCCATGTTTTATTAATTCTTAAAAAACTATCAAGTTCTTAATAATAAAGGACTATTCTGGAGTACTCTCGTATTCAATAAAAAAAACTACAAAACCTTCATCGATACAAACTACACTCCATATCTCTATTATCATCAGTTTTTATTTTCGTTAATTACCGCCATATTCATAAATAATTACTAATTACCCGCCAATTAATAAAACATCTGAACTCATTCTCAACGTCGCGTCCTCATAATTCATTTACTAAAAGGACAATATACCGCACACATGGCCTTAATCCGCCTTATGACGGTATAATGGCCTGAAACGCTTGATTATTATAATTTTTATGGCCTAACAGACGTAGCTAATTGTTTTAGAAGCCCCAGTTTGGCAATAATCCCTTTGTGTGAAAATGCGTTTATTTTTTAATTAAATATCTAAATAATGATCTAATTAGGTTTGAAAACAGACTGTCTAAGTATGCACAGTAATATTCTTAGCTTAATGATAAATTATTTTATTTCTGTAAATAGGTTTGTACAAACCCTTTTACACGTCAATCATATTTTAAAAACTAGATGAGGTCGGCGTCTCCTTTCCGGTTACTCTGAGAAGAAAGGCCGAAACAAACTCAGAGGTCACAGTCTCTTTTTTTACAGTTTAGACATAATCTTGGTCAGATAATGCAAGGACTTGTCAGTTATCGTGCAGTTCAACTCAGAACTTTAGGAGCTCAGCGATTCGACGATGAATACCAAAGAAAGGTCATTTGGGTAGGCCGCACAAAGTACTCAAACTTACAGACCATCAATAAAACTAACTGAGAAAAAAAAATACCCTGATAGTCCATACACTCACAATAACTAAAATAATATAATACTTTACAAAGTAAGCAATATACGATCAAATTGTTGTTCACTTCCTTGATAAACATAGCAATAAATGAACTTGTAAGCAAAAGTTGCACAAAACTACAAAATATCATCCGCAATAAAAGGAAAACTTGCACAAATGTAACTCAAACAAATTTAAACATGAAATTAAACAGGTTTCATGCAAAGAACTTGGAGCGCTGTATAAAGACGTATGTGCAACTATTCATACAAAGATTCATCGCAGTTGAGATTCAAGCACACAAAGTTGAAGCGTCCTACGAATACAGGCATATGTGCTACGTATACGGGAGTATGTGGAATAGGTACGACGTATAGAGGCGTATGTGGATCCTTACTTTATAATATTCTAGTTATTTTGAACAGAGATGTTTTGCAGGAACGAGAAAGTATGCAAATTTAAACTAGTACGTGAACCCTTATTTAACTTGCAACTTGCGTTGCATGAGCTCTGCCTTTCAAAAAGACAATTAGAACATGATAGTAGAAAGTTAGTTGCACTTTGACTAGAGTAACGTCGTATCTTGTATGCTGGTTGCGTTGAGCTGAGCTTTTATGAACGTTTAAATAAAATAAAAAGTCTTATTTGGTATTAATTTTTATCTGTCATTAAAAGTACAATTTAAAGTCATCAATCCTGAATGATTGATATTTTCGGTGGTTTTCGAGTAGGTAACATTTGTCCGAATATAGAAATATCAAGGAATCCCGTTTGATCCATCGATATCTAATGAAATTTCTGAGAAAAATAGACAGAAGTTATCATTCGGAAGTGTTCGTAATCGCTTATCGAGTTTGTGATCGAACGCGAATTTGACAAACTTGGTAACGAGACGCGATAACGTCAGAACTTGTGGAAATATTACTTTTTGAAACATACTGATCAAGGATAATGGGCGTGCCTGATGTCAAAGTAGTTTTTGGTAGATATGTTGAAGTGTTTTCAAGTTTTTAATACCGATATCTATATCTCGGCGTCTCATCTGAGGTCTTAAAACAGAATTTCAGTTTTCATTGTGTCTTCAAGATCAATGAAAATTAATATTCTGTTTTGTTTTATGATGGAGCACAAAATACACTACACACTGCATGAAGTAAGAAGCTATGTGGATAAAGACACTGAATCGGATAAGCAATTGATAACTTTATCATAACACGACCACCCTTCTACAATCTCTCCCATAAAATCTAACACAAGATCCAAAGTTACACGCGAAACGATAAATAAAAAAAGTGCAACACTAGTTGGAACCATTCACTCGAGCACGCCACGCCTCTCTCTCTGTATGTTTTCAATCCGTAGAGTACTTCGCGACGCAACTTTCAAAGGTACACTCGATGCTCAAAGAGCGGGCACGCTTCCACGAGAACCGATTCGACTCGGATATCGGAAATTATAGTTGAATTACTTCGCCAACAAGCGATAGCGCTGACGTCACCGCCGCCATCTTGGATCCTTTTGTAACAGACGTTAAGAGATAATTAGAAAAAAGAACTCTGTTTGTGGATTGATCTGATTGATTTCGAAATTGGAATCTTTTGTTATGATTAGGTTTATAAAGGCGTCTTTAAGAGATGTGACAATAAAATTAATCAGTAAATCAGAGCCAGGGTTTCAGCCACAATGGCTTAGAAATCATTAAAGGGTCTATGATACTCTGTGCAGCATGTATGAGAGGCCTTTGACTTGGAGGGGTAATAATAATATGCTGGCAATAATAGGCTGGTACCTCTACCTATTATCATACAATATCATACCGTAAGGTAGTCCCAGTATCCCTAACAAGTTTGGTAAAAGACCGTAAAAACGCCTAAATCATCATTAACAAAGCTCTAAAAAAGGAAACGACAATGCCAAGGACTAATTAAAGAAACATACTCATAATAAGACACTAAAACCTTACCCAACTTTTGTAGAAATAGCCATAAATCCAGCCTTCCGCATAGGCATAAAACTGCCTACTTTTTATATCCATCTAATCAACCTGTGAGGGTGCCATACCCGGGTGCCAGTCATAAAACCCTGCCAATTGTGGCAGGTATTCGAAGCACGTCTGAAAGAGAGCTTTGGAAACCAATCACTTAGATTTTTGAGCCTAGTTATGTGGTGTGCATTAGTAATATTGGTGTTAAATTACTCAAGGTCTCTCGGGCTCTGGAAATTAGGGAAGGTCTTAAAATTTTAAATTTAGGGATCCAATTGAAGCTAACCTTAATCGAATCGGATCGGATATGGCCTAAGACTATGTTGAGTCTTACAACGGGGAAGTGTAAATTGATGCCAAATGTTTTTGAAAGTAGCAGTGATAAATGCTTATTATGCTGATAAAGGACCTACAGGGTATTTATCCATCTGAAAACATGACCAATTTGGCAATAGCCAGTCCATTAGCTAAGTGTGATGCTGATTCTAGTTTTATCACGAAAATTTATTGTGGGAATATAATCTTATAAGAAGCCTTGTTTAGCATAATAAATCTACTACAGACTACCTGCAGTATTGTTTCTCCTTCACTCTTAAATCCATTCAAATGTTTTTAAGGGAGATGCGCTAAGGTAGCCCGCGAAATTCAAATTATCTTTAGTTTTTTGCAATTTGCAGGTCAGTGTCAGTTTTTATGTTGATTGAAATATGATTCGCGGTTGTACCAAATATGGATTTACAGAATTATAATCCTTAGGATCAGCAATACAACTCCTTAAGTTAGCATAATCCTCAAATGTCATGATTTCATGAAATAGTCTACGTGAACTTAGAGAGTTGTATTGGTGACTTTTTGATTATAATTCTATACATAAACATTTGGTACGGCCGCGAATTATATTTAGATCAACATACAACCTGCAAATTGCAAATAACTTAAGAAAATTTTAATTTCGCGGGCTCCCCTGACGATTTCGTCTTAACAGATCGTTTTTTAGAGATAAGACCGCCTATTGTGTCACCTACCTATGTAATTCATATGTGTACTTAATTTTCTGCCTGACCTTTTTCCAACTATGTTGGGGTCGGCTTTCTGTCTAACCGGATGCAGCTGAACACTGGCATTCAGCGGTACCGTATTAATTACCACTATTTTACATGGAGCGACTGCCTATCTGACCTCCACAACTCAGTCACTAGGTAATACGATACCCCTTGGTAAGACTGGTTGCTTCTTACGACCCGTAACGACTGTCAAAGATCCACGAATGACAGCCGGGACCAACGATTTAACGGGTTTTCCGAGGCACGGAGGGGTCTCGGTATGTAAAGATGGTCACCCATCTAAGGACCGACCGCAGCAAGCGTAGTTTAACCGGATCGATCGACCTTTGTGGCTGTTATTACTTAGCCACGAGCCCCTCAATTCATATGCATACATAATAAAGATATTCTAAAATATTCAATATAAATTAGTGCACAACTTCAAGCATAAATATCATCGTTTACAACCAACGCGACCTCTTTCGAACAAATCTCTTCATTTGGAAAGATAGAGAATGAACGAATTAGTTTACATAGAAACATCCGACTCCATACATAAAGAGACGTTGGAAATTAGATAAAATTTCTGTTTGTCTACGCCCCGGGGCGAAAGGCTCGCGGTCAGACTATTTAATTTTACTGTTATTGCGTTAGTCGTGTTTGAGTTGGACCCGGGAAATACATAAATTAATAACATTGATTTGGTTTGTGTGATTGAGTTTTTTAATCGTGTGTTTGGTTTATCTGGGTAAGTAAAAATAAGGTCATAGCTTCAGCAACAATCAACAAAATTCTATTCTATTGATTTGAATGATGTATTGTAAAAATGTAACATATAGACTTATGTAATGTAATGTAATTTGTTTTGTTTTGCAGTGCCCTTATAGGGTGAATGTTTGGAACTTTTAATTTATAACAACCTCTGTACAAATATGTTTTTAAATCTCTAAATGTTATCATGTCTACTTGATGGCTATTTTTAAGTGTTTATTATTTAAGGGGTTTGGCGCTGATAACTGAAATACAAGCTTTTGCCTAGTTTGGCTACAGATATCTAATAAATTTTTAACGAGAAAAGATACAATAAACTGCTTTGTTATGAGACATACTTAAACATTATCATTTGGACAATTTCTAGAATAGACTTATCGACAATTACTATAATTTAGCAAAGTTTTATTTAAAATTAAATAATTCTTATAATCTTTTTACGGACCATTCGGTCAGACATAATATTATGTCGTACGCTTTGCTAACTACATGATGGGTACTCGTAAAATAGCACTTAATATCAGAATATCATAAATATGTTTGCATAGTTCAATGAACAAAGAAATACAAAAGTATTACAAAAATACCAACACAAAGCTCATAGTTGTGTTACGTCATGCCACGTCATCGATCTACTTGGCCAGATTTCTGAAAGCTCACATCGACACAAAATGAATATGTAGATTCAGCGATATCCCAAAAAGACGGGCAATAAATGCCAAGACCGCATTGTTCGACAGTCAATCCGTTGGCGGCATTCTTTCCCGAAGGATCTCAGCCATTTCAGGCTACAACCATCGTAAATATTTGATTGACATCAATCATTCACACGACAAACCCAGGAATACACCCCCGAACCGAATCGGAGACACTGACACTCCGAGGATATCGACGTATATCTGCAGCTGACATCCTAAATTATGACAGGATACCGCCTGTCGGAAACATTACCGCGGATTCGTAGTAATTTGTAAAATTAGAACGATAATAGCCGATGATATCTCGCGAGTCGTAACACCACGTGAATGTAATCCCAAAAACTAGGTAGTTAAAGTTCAAAGTGAGAAAACATAACTGCTGTAACGCTTTTCGTCAGATTCGTTTATCGCTCGAATTAATTCTCGACCTCGGTTCGCTTTCGAGATTAATTTTCGAGCTGTTTAGCGCACTGGTAACTGTCTATCTAGCAATTTCGTTCGTTCAAAGTGGAAAGGGTTTGGTAAGCAGATTTGTGAGCTTCGCCGCCGTTGAAACGTCTCTTGCGAAATATTTGTATTACTTTACAAAATGCAGGCCAGGCGGGACGCTTTAATAAAATGCAATGTAAGGAGGATCTCTCTGTGTATTTTCGCACGTTGTTTTTAAATGAAACAAGATCTAGCGGCTCTGACAAGATTATTTTGGAAAGGTGGATTAAAAGTTTAAAACTGCGATGTAGTTTTATGTCTGAATGAGCATTTTATTAGAGTAGGTAATTAATTTTATGTTACTCCTATTATAATTATACAAAATTTGCTAATAAACGCATTTTCTTTCTTTATTTTTTATATACGAGTACATGTAATCACGCGTTTTCCCACGCGGGCAGGCAAAAACTATAGAACACGACCAGCTACAATCTTATCGTTCTCGGTTTGATTCATCTAAGTACAATAAAAAAATTAAAAAAATGTGTTTATTATCTTAAATCTATACAATTAAGTTGCCGGGGCTTCCCAGAAAGTAATCCGAAGATACTTGTGATGGGATAAACCTCGCGTTTCCTCGATTAATTAACAATTGTTTCATTGTGCTAATTAGGTATAAGTTACACATTTTTTTTATAAAACCTATAAAGAGAAAAATGAATAAAAAGAAAAATGAAAATCGTGTTTATGGCAGTGTGTGAAAACTAGAGTGTGTTTTGTATAAATGTGTTTATACGTGTGTTTATGTGTGTGTGAATGTATATTTTGTGTGTATGTGTGTGTGTAAGAGTGGGTGGGTGGGTGGTTTTATACATCTGAGTAATAGAGCTTTTTCTCACTATTTCGTGTTTAAGTTTCTCAATTATGCCAGTTGGCTCCAACAAATTCTCTAGTTTGATACCTACCTGTGAGTTATCGATGGTTATTCTCAACTAAGATACAACTGAACATCAATCTTCTATACATATAAAATGCTTTGTCCTGCTGAATGACTGACTGACCGGCGGATCAACGCATAGCCTAAACCGCTGTTGTGGACAATTTCTGAGCAGTAACCTAACAAAAAGTACTAGGCTTGCATGAATTCACGATAGTATTCTATCATTATGTTATGCTACTAATAGGATTTGGATGAGGCAGACAAATAGTTTATAACCTGGATTAACATATAGGATACTTTTTATCCCGGTAGTACTTTCCCGGGGGATGATTTCCGACATCCACATGGGCGAAGCCGCGGGCAAGACCTTTTACTTAACCAACATTATATTACTTAGTACATCATCTACTCCAAGATAACTCACGTGAGAAGCTGGGTAGTATCCTTCTCAATCTTGAAGAGTTTCCTGGCGGTGTAGTCGCTGAACTTGTGGATGGCTCGCGTTATGTCCTGCTTCCTGTCGATGTCCGCCTGGTCTGCGCTTTGCCAGGACTCGATGTACACCAGCGACACCCGCGTGTTCAGGGTGCGGAAGTACTGGAAATAAAGAAAAGGGTTTAAGAGAAATAGTGGCATCTTTTGGAAGAGCGGTGATGGCTTTAGACTCGGTGCTAACGTGTCGTTGTTTTGACCTTGATACCTTGGTTTTTAAGGTCTTAACTGAGTATGTTTAGTATTCTTTTTTTTAATACACATACGATACATAAGACATTCTGGTCTTTTGGCTTCGGAAGTCACGAGCCGTGTATAATTTATGTTATTATTTACATGTGGTTTTTATTTGGCCAGCATACATTACTTTTGTTTTATCCTAGAAAGATCCCGTCTATGTAGGTTTTAAATAGCTCATAATGACGATAAGTTGTGATTTCGTAAATGTTACAGTCAACACCAATGTGAAAAGCTACTCTAGTAATATTTAATACAGTTCGGTTTTCATTCACCTCCAAGCAATAAAGCTGCAATGTACTTTTACACACTAGTACAAACTTCATAACAAACATTTTTCGCCCATCTGTGCCACGAGTGATCCTCTATCTCCCATATGTAGGGAAAACTTCGTTAAGCACAAAATTGGCTGTACGCCTCTGTTTTGAAGCGGACACGCTATTATAAGTAAGCAAAACGTTTTGATTAACTCAAAAATTGAATTTTGGACAGGTATTACTTATTTTGAAGGTACGGAAGTTTTAATGAGATTAGTTACGGGACCCGCTGAATATGATTGAAACTTTTCGAGTTTTACGCAACGTTTTCCGGATATTATTATCATCTCGGTTTTACAGTGTGAATATAATTCTTGTTACAGAGTTATCAAAGTTCGCGTCGAGGGATTTTTTATTCGGGGTTGCTTTGTGTGGGGGTGGCTTTTATGAAATGGTTTGTGCTACCTACTTATCATTATTATTGTCATTTTAATATCGATTCGTCTGATAAATACAGATAACCTACTTGAAAGCTTGCAATATTTCTTGTAGTAAGTAAGAATTTTTAACAATATTAAAAGTACACAAAGGTGACGGTTTTTTCTAAAGAAATCTCTTCCAGCATACCTGCAAGGCTTATTGGTGAATCGGCCGAAACGGGCGAATCGACACTTTTAAATAATATAATGTTTTTTGAAGTGATTCGAATGTAATTAATTTATTTGTACGTGAATCGATTTCTGAAGTTACCGATTTATTCGCCCGTTTCGGGTAAATGCGTGCGATTCACCAATAAGCCACCTGCGTTAGGAGAATTGACAGAAAGAGATGTAAACACGGAGTGTAAGAGTAGAAGAGAAAATAATCATTTTAATTTGAAGACTGGCTGATCTCTATCTTTGGCAAACCGAACTCAACTTCATATAATATCCACAATTTATTCCCCAAAAGTATAAGTAATTCAATAAAATATAGACAAAACGCCTACTTCTAAAGAATAATTAATAAACAGTATCCATTTCAAATTCAATTTTAAAATTAAATTTCAACAGGGTGTTTCAAAATAAATGGGATCTGTTGATTTGATTGATGAAGAAGATTACTGAAGGCAACGCTTAGTCGAAATGGCTCTTTCTGTCGTTTTATTAATTGTAAATAGATAGAATAAATTCTAAGCACTCGTGTCGTTTGCGTTTAATTTAAACGAGGAGATAAAAGGGAACATGCTGTATCAGGGGCTGGCAACATTTCTAAGGCGTTGTGAATTGAAAAGGGTTATTTTAGTGCTCAAAGTTAAATAGCTAGATATTACTAGAGATGGTTTAATAAAAACTAATTTTAACTTGACAATACGAGATAAATATTTCGGCTTATTATTTGTTTGTTATTTAATCCATTATTTTATTTTAATAACTATCATTCGATAGATTGTTACTAAATACATGAGTATAGCTATGTTAGTAAATTAATTTATATGATAAGAACCTATAAAAAGCACCTTTAATAAATGGAACGAAAACAGACACTAAAAAACAATGTATTATTCCTACAACAAGAAAAATGGGGTCAAACCAGACACTATTCAAAAAAATAATATATCTTCATCAAAAAAGTACACTTTATAAAAAAAAAAGGGATATAATCCTCAAGTGTTGGCTGTCAGGTCCATCTCCAGAACACTGGAACGCTCATCATAATTTGTTTTACCCTTCTGTGACATGTGTCACGGGTAGTCACGTGCTTGATGACATGTGTCGGGACCCGCGCTTTTTATTGTTCTGTGGTGCTGTAATTAAGTTTACTAGCTCCGAAATTTTATAAGGATATTGTTCAGTTTATTTTTATCTAGACTATAGGGTTTGAGTGGTCATTCCGGGTTAGTAGTAAACTTAAGACTTTGGCATGATTACTTTTGTGTCGTAAAAAGCTGGTTACTTTTTTAGGTAGGCATTAAATGTTCGTATAGACGTTTGGGCGGAGTTTTTTGTTTAGTACTTAGGTCGTATTTTACTAATAAGGATTTGTCATGAAAGTTAGCCTTCGAGTAAATTATTTAAGTACCTCATAAATTGTTGTTCGACATGTCATGAAATTCGCTTTTCTTATCTGTCTGTATGACCGCGTTGTTCCTCTTAACTCCGCAACCAATTTTGATGCGGTTTTCACCATCAATTAAAGAATGTATTCAGAAAAGTTTGTGTTAAATATATCCTATACTATTAAACGAGCAATATTTGTATATTTGTAAATCACGTTCTCGAAAACGGCTCTAAAAATTTCGATGAAATTTGTGTAGCGGCATCTACATCGCTACATGCGAACTACGCATCGAAGACCTGACGTCACACAAATCCTGCATCGCGCAATTAGAGTTTACCGCGCGATGTTGTCTTTATATATATGAAGTGGCGATCTTTGTCAAAGCGAATCTACAGCTTTATACACATCCAAGAAGCACACGACACAAAAATAAAATATGCGTAAGACGTCATAAAAAAGCAGTATTTAATAAAAACATTTTGGGCATGGCACCCAAAATATACAATAAATTGGCAAAAAGTATCACAGACCTACACAAAATGGACCAATTCAAATTAGGTTTGCGCGAATTCCTAGTTGCAAAATGTTACTATACAATTAATGATTATTTAAATGAAAGATGACTGATTTTATCTGTAATGGCACCACAAGTATAATGATTAAGTATTGAAATTTTGTATTTGACATTTTATTTTGACATTTCTTTATTTAATGTATCTTATTATTTAATGTATCTTAATTTAAAATTTATTCTGTTTAATTAATGTTGCGATTAGTACCTAAGATATTAATTTGCACACCTTATTAGGTTATAATACAATGTACCTTTTATACCTGTAACACCTTTTTAACATGTATTATGCAAATAAATTATTTGATTGATTGATTGATTGATGAACATATATACAAGCTTCCCGACTCCAACCTCTGGGCAGTTGCCCGCCAGACATCACACCCGTCTGGTCGGAGGATCCTCCCTTTTCTATGGGGGATGAGTGAACTTTACACCCTGTTCCTCATGCCCCTAAAGTTGCAATATAGGGGTTTACGGGGGCGAAAACCCGGTCTAGCTAGGTCTTCTGGGAAAATTCGTTTTCTCCGTATTTTCACCCGAGCAGACCTCGGTCGCCCAAAGTTTAGAACAAAATTACTTCCTTAGAATAATGACATGGCAGCATAGAATTAGTAAGCACTTACTATCATGGCAGCATGGAATTAATATGAACTGTCCCTGTACTATTAAATGAGCATTCTTTATTATCACCAGAGCAGGGCTCGGTCGCCCAGGAAGTTAATATTTAACTTACATATATTAGAGAAATCTCGATGTTAAATCGTAAAAACCGTGTGAAGCAGGAGTGGGTCGAGTGTCAAAAATAAAAATAAAAGTCTCAAGAGTATTTAATAAATAGAACCCAAGTTTACCATTTACTACCCCAAACTGTAAAGTTAAGGCTCCTTGGTAATGCCGTCAAAATAAATGGCTCTTCTGACAGAAGTGTAGAGCCGACACCACTGACATTCGCAATTCAGCCGTGTTATAATGAATTTTGTATACTAATTACGAAAGTGCGACGTGAGTGTTTTTACAAGAATCATGTTTGTTAATTTGTTTTTTGTACTCAAAATGTGGAGTAAATTGAAATTGGTCTGAATTTGTTTTAAACCGTACACAAGCATGGCCCATGTAAATGGATATAATAACAATTAGGTGATCTAAGTAACATCTTGACTATATAATAGTGATTTAGTATACGTTTATATTCATCGGGGTTTTTAACTTTCAGGCTGCAGAACATTGAAGTATGATTTCCACCAAACGGCTCGCATCGCATCGGATGGGAACGGATTTTACAATCCTAAAACGGTGATTTTGACATTATAGTTATCATTTTGACATTATTAATGGTGATTTTGACGTTATGGTTGTGATTTTGACATTATTGTTAATGGTTTTGACATTGCTAGTAATTATATTGTGACCTAAATTTGCCAAATATTATTATGTACTAACACTAGTGTTTAAGATGTGTATGTAACTAACAAATTGGATTGTATGATCTGTAAATAAAATAATTTGATTTGATTTGATAAAACGATATTAAATCGTGTACACAGTTAAAGTTTATATTACCAAGCCGCGCACAGCAGTTTGACCGCGGGCGTCTTCCGCGACACGCGGGCGCAGCCGAAAGTATGCTGCGATCGGCTCCGTTCGCCTGTCGTCGTAGGAATGAAACTATTTGACTAGCCTCAGAAACGGATCCATTCGCAAGCGACGGTACGGAGCCGATCGTATGCGTCGACATCCTGCCGGACGCTATCGGCTGTCGCCGCATTCATTCGTATCGTATCCGATCCGATGCAATGCGAGCCGTTCGATGGAAATCATCCTTTAGCTTCCAGTTTTCTGACTGTCCGTTACTATTTCCAGAATTATTTAAAAATGACTGCCGATGGTGACTGGGACTAAAAGTTTACCGTGTTCTCTGTAGTAAGGCGGTGTCTCAATGTGTATAGAAAAATCACCCAGCCATGAAATGACAGGCACAAAAGCACTTATTTAACGCAGATGAGAGAAAGAGAGAGCGAGTGAGAATTGTCTGGCATTTATGCTGAACTGGGCCTATTTGGCGCAGCCTGCGGTACACAATATTATTTTAAGTTATTTTTCTTCATTTTTATTTTTGTGTGAATATTGTGTGTCTTAACCACAATCAAATAAATTTATTTTCTTTCTTTCTTTCAGATTAATAGCATTCTACATAACATTACGTCAGAATTCCCCGAAGGGTTAGGCAGAGGTGTACCTATAGTACATCCATTTCGCACAAGTCCCATGTAACGGGGCGAGCCTATTGCCATCAACCGGGCACAAATCCAGACTGCGGGCTGCTGCTGACGAATTCAAGATGGAAAAACACAATAAACCTTTGCTCTCCCAAACCGGGAATCGAACCGAAGACCTCATGCTCAGCGGTAGCGCTTGCGACTATTAAACCAACGAATAGTGATTTTACTCACCAGATCAGCAATATTAGCCACTTGTATAGCATCATGGACGACCTCCGACCTGGTGCTGCCATTCCTCCGATCAAACATCGCCTTGTCGATGACCAGGGCTGTTTCAATGTACTTGGTGGTCTCTCTGACGTCACGCCTCCGTCGGTTGAGGGCGCGCAGCCCTGCATCCTGCCACCAGCGCCAACCTCGCTCTTCTTTTGTTCTTGTTGTTGAGTCCCTGGGAAAGGAAGATGGTGGTTAGTTTCTGAGTTAAAAACACTATATACAGGTCTTTGATATTGATGTTTCACTTACACCTGTATTCGTACTGTAATAGAATAAAGCTGAAGGGGTTTTTTTTAGCGCGCTTATCTCAAGAATTACCAGTTGGGTTTGAAAAATTATTATTACATTTGATAACCCAATTCTTGAGGAAGGTTATAAGGCATTTTAATATCACGCAACGACCCTTAGGAACTAGCAAAAAGAAAAAAAAGTCAGAAAGAACATGAGTGGACGATAGTAAGTAATGAGATAAAAAGATATAGTTACCAATCTTTTTAGATAACAACTTAAGTATTATATTTATGTGTGCAATAACAATATTGTAAAATAATAGAGAAAAAGTAACTGTGATTATTACCTACGCATTTTATATTATATTATTATACAAAGAATTTGTGACATAACACCAAAAATACTATACCAAATTTTGACATACCTACATTTATCAGTTCAGCATATTGCAATCCAACATAGAAAACGAATTACGACGCGGAACTATTTTTTATTTCGAAATATCACACCAAAACTCATCTATTTGTTAAAAAACGCGCTAGATCACTTTATGATCGACCAAAGATAATCACAAGCCACAGATGATATAAAGTGCGTATCCTTAAAAATCGGTTTTAAGGCTGTTGGACGGGGGAGCTGTTCCCCCTTCGGATGGGGGGAGTGCTTAATCAAGTTTATCAGTCCCTTCACGCCCCCATTATTGGGAACTAGGGAAATTTCCCGGACCCGGCCGGGTAGATTGCTTCCGGGTCTTCGATTGGAGTATTGTAAATAGAAAATGTTTTCTTTGCAGCATGTAGGATGGTGTGTGATATATGTATTTATGTGTGAAACGTATTTGATAGATGAATTCAACGGATGTTTTTTGTGGGGTTTGTTGTTATGATGTGTATTATATGTGATCATTTTATCGATGATTCGTTGATGCAGAATCAACATTGATTTTATTTTTGCTAAAATAACTGGTCAGTGGGTCGTCTCATGGGCGGTTGCTAAATTGAAAAGGGACGGAATAATATTTTCATAAAATATTTATTTCAGTGCAGATTTTTGGTTGAAAAAGTTATTTTGTTAAGTTTTAGTGTTGAGCACTATTACAATGAATACAATTCAAAATAATTGCCGGAAAAACACAGCTTCCTGCGAGAAAAATAACCTCAAATTTTCATAAAACAAAAAACTGGAAACCGAAACTAATTCACTTAATATATATTAAAGACAATTTAATGTTCAAGATTCATTCCTTTTTGGATTGCTTTCACGGTGGATGAGTCAAGGGGGTAGACTCGGAGTAAAGAGAGGGGGGAGTAAACCAAGGAAATTTGTCACTAATAAACCGAATGTGGTACAGAGCAAAAAAATTGCTTTCTCTACCCGTAAAGGGCATCTAAGGGATTAATTTGGAAGGCTGCCTGTCAATTAATAACAACATAATAATTGTAGAACAAAACACGTCTAATGATCCTGGTGCTTCTGAATTTCCCGTTTACCATTCATATTTGCAGCCAAGATATTAATGATAATATTAAATTTTACATTATACGAATTTTCTTTTCATTAAAACCAGCGTCGAAGAAACTTTTTTCAATTGAAATTGAAACTCCGTTCCAAAAGAGACGCTCATTGTAACAAATTCTTGAAAATCGAACACAAAACCTTCACATAATTAATTAAAACTTCAAAACGTTCGTTCATTCCGTTCGTTCATTATCTTCTGAAATCAAATCATTCGGTAAGCGACACTTTTTGAATGTCTATGCTATCATTAAAATATTGCTAAGACATCAAAGTGAGTGAACGAATGAATAGGAGTGGTGGGGAGTGCCTTTGAGGAAATTGGTTTTGTCATTTATATAGGAGTTTAGGCACTTTGCCGATAAGCTACCCTGTTTAGTTATCTTTGAAAGGTAAACTGGTATAATAATTATTACAATGTCAGTCATAATATCAAATTGCCAAGGCGTCTTTTCATTTTCAAATATTCATCAAAAATATTAATTGAATATTATTAACAGTGGGCAGGGCACATTGCTTGCAGAACAGATGGCTGATGGGGCCGAAAGGTTCTGGAGTGTCGACCGCGTACCGGAAGACGTAGCGTTGGAAAGCTTCCCACAAGGTAGACCGATGACCTTTTGAAGGCCGCAGGAATTGGCGGGAAGCACAGACCCGATCGAAGTGGCGGTAGTTGGAGAAGGCCTATGTCCAGCAATGGACGTTTTTCGGGTGAAATGAGGATGATGATTATTAAATCCAGATTTCCTCAAATTATTTTCCTTCATAGTAGACATATCAATAATGCTTATTTCAGAAAGCAGGTTTAAAGCCTCTCTCTTATTTCTTAGGTTGTAGAAACAACACATCTTTCTTTTCTGGGTTTTGCAAATCTGACTAACAAACGACCATAAAAAAATATGAAAAAGAAAAGTAGTAATCCAAATCTGTTATTTACGATTCATATGAGGACATGTATTGTGTAGACCGGCACTTATACTCAATAAATGATTCAGGAGGACCCAATTTGCAGAGACTGGTGAAAGGTAGTACACGATGTCTCGCGGGATATGGATTACCTTGTATACTGCCATTTGGTGGTAATTTTAACTGTTTTCCCAGGTCGAAATGTGTCTCTTGTAATTTTTGAAGGGTTTATGTGGAACTTTGTGCCCTGACATTTTTCATAGTTCAATTTACCGGGACGTCTGAGAACTTGATTGTTTTCCATAAAAATCTCTGAAACGGGTGCATGAAAGGAGGAAATTTTATAAGTGCGCGGCACAGTACCGTCCTAATTAGGAAAAATGTCGCATGAATTCGCACGATTTGTTACGGACACTAACAACTTGACGTTGTAAGAAAAAGGAGAAAGGTGACGTCACACCTTTTCTGGATGGGATTTAATTTTAATTTAATATTCTGTTAGAAAATAGCAGAGAGTGATTATCCTTTAGCTATTAGAACTAAAAAGTTCTGCAATCTCATTGAGAGCTCCTTTGCTCCTTTTCCCTCCTTTCCCCCTCTCATTGAAATTTAGTGCGTCATTTAATCCATCGAAAATTTTGTCTCACTGATCCATACCCATTACAATACCTACACAGTTCTAAAAGTACTGTCAACACAGTGCGAGGCGTGAGTGTCAATAATTAATTCGAATTAACGAACCGGTCGCTGCGGTGACAATTATCGTGCGCCCTACATATGGATGACTATGAGGGCGCTGGCATTTCGAATTTTGTGTCTGTCAACAATCGGTCATGGCAAATTAAATGGGGTGAAAGTTGTGGTGCGTGGCAGCAGGTGTTTGTTGATAGTAATTTGGAAACTGTGTTCTGTTTTTAATGTTATTAGAAAAATGTCACGAGGGAAGTTTTGAGTATGAATGTGAATGGATATAATATAGGAGTAGGGGCCAAAAGAGAAAAAAGAAAAGTTTGGGTGCTGTATACACTGATTTTCGGAAAGCTTTTGACAGGGTGGACCACAAATTACTTCTCGATAAAATCGCTTTCAATGGCATAAGAGGCAATTTACTCAGATGGTTTGCTTCATATATATTTCATATTACTCAAAAAGTTGTTATCAATGGATTCGAGTCTGATTATGTGGTCGTCGAATCAGGTGTGCCTCAAGGATCTGTCTTGGGCCCATTACTTTTTATCTTGTTTATAAACGACATAAAATCCTGCCGACATTAAAATATTTAAGGCTTGTGCGAACTCTCAAGATTGTTTGCTAATACAAGAGGACCTATGCAGGCTGTCTCAATACTGTCTGGTCAATAAACTTCATCTAAGTCTTCTAAAATGTCATTTCATTTCATTTACTAAGAACAAAAATACTTTTAACTTCCCATGTACCTTGAACGACATACAATTGAAAAAAAGTGAGTGCACACGTGATCTTGGCGTACTGCATGATTGCAAATTACATTTAGACACCCATATCGACAATATAATTACGAAAGCCTTTCAGATGTATGGTTTTGTCATCCGGTCTTGTAAAGACTTCAAAAAGCCTTCTACTTTTCTCTTCTTATATAAAACACTGGTCCGTTCACAGTTGGAATACGCGGTACCCATCTGGTGCCCATATTATGATAAATATAAGCAAGCATTAGAAATGGTTCAGAAAAAATTTCTTCGTGCTACGCACTATAAGTGCTTCCGTACTAGGATTCCCTATGCAGATTTGCTAAAACATTATAAGATATTGAGCTTGGATTCCAGACGTTCACTGATCATGGTTGTGATGCTGTACGGTATATGCAATAACAAATTTAATTGTACTGAGCTCTCGAATAGATTGTGTTACGTAGTACCTAGAACTGTTATTCGGCGGGAGGTGCGCGCACCTCAACTATTCTACACTGCGCGTTGTAGAACGAAGGCTGGAGTGCGTGCCCCTCTCCGCCGACTTTTAGAAACCTATAACTTACAATTTATTGAGTTTGATATTTTCGCGCTGTCGCAATCTAAATTTAAAAGTATGGGTGCTCAATCTCTTGCAAGTCACCTATAGGACGGATGCTCTTGTCATCCGCTTCCTTCGATTCGTCGGTATAATATGGTGTTTTTTTTTTTTTTTTCTTCTAAATATCTACTTCTTTTTTTTTCTGTTTTTGTTTTCGTTTAGCATGCGTTCGTTTTCATACTCTGATGTCACTTCGTGGACAATAGTGTGGGTTATACGTTTTTTCGACTGTATTTTAACTACTTTTTGTAAATGCTGTAATGTATAACTGTTTTTTGTCCCAAATAAAATAAATAAATAAATATTGAGAGAGATCTGTCGACCCTCCAACGGCATAACCTCGGTCGTGTTGTTTTATAAGGATGCATATTTTTAACAGTTTTATCACTTTGATTGAAGTTAACAAAGGTTAAGATTACCTTTGTCTTTTCTAAAACTCTTTGTATAGAATTTTGTATCTGTACATTTAAAAACAAGAAAAATATTCTTGCCACAGAATTCTTATTATCAAAACATTCACCTAGCAGCTTCCAGAGTCACAGTTAAATAAATCCAAAATAATATTCCACGAAAACGATAATATGGAGAGCTGCATAACAAAGTATTTCCCTTTGTCGCCCAAGTTTAAATTATTTCTCAAACAAATTCAAATAGAATTCAGAAAGGAAACTCGCAGTGTGTAGTCGACCGGGGAAAAAAACTCCCTGCCAACTTGGCACGCTGCATTATTCACTATTCACGTGGCCTTGGTTTGGTCGACAACCCTATGATTAATAGATTCATCTTTTTCTTTTTGAAGTTAGAGTTAGCTTTCTAACGAAACAGTACTTGGTTTTAATTCAAATGAAGTTCTATGGGTGACGGTTATGGTTCTCTTCTTGTTTACATTTTCGGGAATAGGAAACTAACCAATTTTAGGGCATTTTCAAAAAGATAATTATGAATAAATATGACCGTTTTGACAGGTTATATATAGAAAATATATCAAACTGTTATCTATTTGTAGTAAGACCTAATTTAAAAAAAATGGCCCTCTCATTTATAATTTTAATTTTGAACTTGGTTACTATGGTGAATTATTTTAATACTCGTGTATAAAGTGTTTCCGGTAAACAGCAACTTCGTGAATTGTTTACAAAATTTTCGCCAGAGGTGAGGTCAAAAATGTTGTAAATAACAATAATAAATTATTAAGTATTATAAAATATTGATTTTATGGTGATAATAATTCCTATTAAATACTTAAATGCCACGCTAAGCAAACAGATTAGGAACCACAGCAATTTTCACGAGAATTTTACCTCCTCCTTAGAATATAATCGCTTAGTTAACTTAACGACTCCCATGGGACTCTTTAGAGGGATTGCCCCGAACCATAAATTCATTATCAAGATTTTCATACCAAAAATTCAAAGATACGGAAAGTCTAAATTATAATTTTACATTTATTGACTGCCGCCTTGGGTGGCATTTTGGTATCTTTTTTTAGAAAATTAACAGCCGCAGCCCGTGGTTTGAAATATCGCCCGATTAGTTGCGGTTAGCATCCTTGACTGGCAAAATTTTAAAGTACATACGCGTCTGCCTACCTCTCTGGGTACTGGCGTGATGTTATATATATATATTTTCCATCGCAAACGCCATTGGGTCGTCATAAATTTACGAACGGTTCATAAACAAACGATTGGCTTAAGAAGGTATCCCTGTTGACGCTCCAATCATTCAAGGACTTGACCCCCCGACCCCCGAGGGTCCGAGACGGACGGCTGTACACTTGAGTGATTCGAATGTAATCAGCCAATTAATGTGTCAATATTTTGTACAAGATTTTAAATAAGGTGGATAACAGGGAGTAACTACTAGCAATATTATAAATTGTGCAAATGTTTTGGGCTGAGGGTAAAAATTAAAGTAATAACTTTATAACGTCGTGATCAAAATGATCCTGCCTAAAAATATTTGCACTACAATGTCGGCTAAAATCATGGTGTCTAGAGTCTAGACACAGCTCTAACGTTCGCATAAGGAAACCTTGGATTTAAACGTCTTAAATTGCTAACATATTGTAACCAAGTGTGATGAACAATGCTTGTTTCGTTTCTGTTTCATGAGTTATAACGCGTTTGCGATGCTGCTGATGAAATGAAAGGCTTTATATTATAAGGTCTTAGTTCTCCCTTGCTGTATAAATAGAAATAGAATATCATTTATTTGCCAGTAATGTAGGTATACAAATATGATGGTTATTTTGATGAGACTCCCGGTACATTTTGCATTAACATTTTAATAAACAAATTAAATTTAAATTTAAACATACATAAAAAGAAAAAGCATTGCAAACTTGTGTTTATCCTTGCTTTATTATTATTAATTAATGCGAAAGTAACTCCTCTCTGTCTGTCGGTCTGTCTGTTACCTTTTCACGGCGAAACGGATTTTGTATTGAATTAGGCACATAGGTAGACCATGCCCTGTGTTTGGACTTAGGATAGTTTTTATACTGGTACCTACTTTCCCGTAGGATAATTTCCAACCATCCCGTACGGCTCGCAAATCCTTCCATATCCTAAGGGCACGTCTTCCCTACCATTACCGCGCCACCCGGTCTACTCCTTGATATGCAATGGCCTCTGTAGCCCCATGAAGCATGATCCAGGGGCTAGTGCAAATGTTGGGGTTCATTAGATTTATCGAGTCAGGTTAAGCCACGCTGGGGTTGGTGCATTTGATTCATTCATTCATTCGACGTGGGCGAAGCGGTGGGCAAAAGCTAGTATGTAAATAACATCACATAACATCACACCATTATTTCCCCGAACAGTTAGAGAGATGTACCTAAGATACACACATTTCGCCAGTTTGCGATCAATCGGGCATAAATCCAGATTCCGGGCTGCTACTGAGAAAGTCCAGATGGAAAACCCAACTTGCCCACTTTGCCCAACCCGGGAATCGAACCCAGGACCTCAATATGTAAATAATAGTGCCCATAAGCCTCGTAAGCCACTAATCAAAATATGAACAACGTAGGTAATTTTTTCCCACAACCCGATGAAACAAAGTTAGCTGCAAACATTGATTTTGATTACTTGTTCAATAATTAAAGCGAAGTCAGTAGCTGCGTGTAATCCTCCGTCTTCCGGTAATAAATCGATTCGGTAAGTACTTGTTACAAGTTAATTCTTAGCACTTTTCACTTAAGATTTGGTGCTTAAATTGTTGGGAACGGATTTTGAAGTCGCTTCATTAGGGAGATAATGTGCTGTGCTGATAAGCTGATTATGTCGGTGGGTTAGCCAATCAGATGTGTTTAACGTGCAACATGTTGTAGTCTAGTTTATATGACAGACTTTAGTGAAACTAGGCGTCCCTATATACTTTTGGAGCGAAAGTATTGAGATCAATATGATAATTTTTTACATTGACACATATTGTCCTGTCTAAGGTGGATTGATAAAGGTGGAATGGGACAGTATTTGTATGACTCTAGTTATCTGCCAGATGAAATAAGCTGCTAATTTCTTAGTAAAATGCTTAATAAATAATAAGTGTTGCCAGGGTCATCAGCGAGCGGCTCTTCGACGCAAGGCACGTGCTTGGCACACCGGCTCTTGGGCCTGACCTCCAGCTTGTTGGCATATACTTTAATATGCAATAATAAGTTTCACAACTCACATGTCGCCAGGGTCATCAGCGAGCGGCTCTTCGACGTAAGGCACGTGCTTGGTGCGCCGGTTTTTGGGCCTGAACTCTTAAAGACTCATCCCTTAGTAAACAATCATAAGTGTAACAACTCACGTATTGCTAGGGTCATCAGCGAGCGGCTCCTCGACGTAATGCACGTGCTTGGTGCGCCGGCTCTTGGGCTTAAACTCCAGCTTTTTGGGACGTCCCTTGGTAAATAATAAGTGTAACAACTCACGCGTTGCCAGGGTCATCAGCGAGCGGCTCCTCGACGTAAGGCACGTGCTTGGTGCGCCGGCTCTTGGGCCTGAACTCCAGCTTGTTGGCACATCCTTTGTTGGCCTTTGTACGCGCCTCAAAGATCACATGTGGGTGCTTCTGCTGAAACGAATCGGTAAAACGTGTTCTGATTAGAAAAGGCCTTATAAAAATGAATTTGTTAAAGTAAAACATTGGCACAATCATCGATATGGTATCAATTAATGCAGGATAGAACATAATATTACAGAATAAAAAGCTATGTAAAAGTTCGAGGATAGCCTTAATAAAATTCTAAATTCTTAAACTGTATGATAGACACGTCATATCCTTGGAAGGTATCAAAAACAATTAATTATGTTTATATCGTACATTTTACAATTTTTACAATATGCAAACATTTTAAGCTTGTTATCAACAATGATTCACAATAAGCGTAAGCGACATAATCACGTGGCCGCGAACAACTATCACTTTCAAACCAGGAAAAAACAGTTTATAAAAAGTCCCAGAAAACACAACGGCACAGAAGTGGAAGAGCGCTATCTCTTACAAGATAAGTGGCAGTAATATCTAGCTAATACGCATTACGTTTTCCCGTCCAACGACACGGAAACGGTGCCGGTTTACGTAACAAAATTTTGGGACATTTTTCCCTCTAAAATTAGTTTCATTAATCACATTTCAGATGTCTGTCGGTTCAACGCTTACTAATTTAAAAGTAATTACAGTTTATCCATGCAAAAAGTGAATCAAACTTGAATTTCGATTGCTAAGGGTTCGTTCTGGTTTATAATTTTACTCGATTTAGTTAGCAACCAATTGCCACTGCCAAGATATGAACTAGAAAATAAAAAATAAAACGTTATAAAGTTTTACGAAGTACCGGGCCTTAGGGACACTCGACCTCCTTGGTAAGCAGTTGACAGCAGACAAATAGATGAGCTTGCTTATCCACTATAACAAGCCAGTGTCTTTTTTACAACACCCTTGGGCAAGAATGAGCTAAAGAATATTCTAATGCTGGGTACAGATGGGTGAGACATAAACAGCATAACGCCAGGCCTCTACAGCAAATTTAACCAGTTCAAACTAGTTAAGAGACGTGAGCGATTTCCTGATAAAACGAAATCTTACTTTGGCTTGGAAGCTATAGCTACGATGATACTGAAAATCTTATCAGTATCTCACCTGGTGGACAGACTCATAGTACCTGTACACATCCTCGCACTCACTCTCGCTCTAACTGTTCCAATAAAAAAATGTAAATAACACCATTGAAGTATAACCAATTTTTGAGAAGTAAAATAATGGCAAATAAAAAGCTCAGTCAGACATCGGATGGCCAAATGAAAATTACAGAACCACTATCGTGCCACCATCCACAATATTCCTGACTACAACAGAACTACTAATTCGCGATCCTTTAGTAATTACTTCACTTAAACAGATAGAATGGACAGAATACACTGTAGAATGAATTCAGGAATCCCCTATTGACAATTTGGCGCAATCACCTTCAGATGAGATTAACTTCGTTTAGAATTGAAAGGAACAATGGATGTCCTGACAGGTTCTATTGATTAAAGGTCCTGTCAGATAAAAAGGGGGTCAAGCTAATCTGAAGTAATCGGATAGGAGTCAAGAGTCTTACATTTTGTGACGTTTGAACCGGCAATGATATTAATAATGGATTTTTGGGGAATGTTTTTGGTATGACACATTTAATTTGCCTTGCGAGAAAATCGAAATGAGTAAGTCAAAGATTTAAATCAGTAGATTAGCCCTTCAGCATTAAAAGATAATCGTGTTTCTATTTCGTTTTGACACCTCTGACGCAGTGACTTGACTTGAATGTTCGAAATTATATTTAATAATGTTTGAGCTCACTCTTCTCAGTATTATTCTCACACTTTTTCGCGTGACTAACTACGGTGAGCGCAAGAGTTTTGATTTAAATCCTTGGAGTTTTGATTTGGTCTTCAGCGAAATGTATTTTTTATGACGGAATTCTGAATGCATTTTATCTGTGAATTGATTGCAATATATATTTGTATTCTCTCGACCGCTTAGTCCAAGTAGATTTGGTCTTTCTGCTATCTTAATGCTTTTACTCATGTAATACGTACAGCCAAAAGCGAGCTTCGTCACCAGGGTTACGTATTCATTTTACTATTTAAAATAAGCAATAGCTGTTAAACGTGTTGGCAGATGTTTATTTCTATTACATCAATTCTTTAGAGCTTTCGAGCTGTTCAATAAAATTAAAATATGTAAACATAAAGGTGCTTGGGTTTTCAGTTATTATTTGAATACAACAATAATTTAATATACGTATAGTCAATTTGTTATAAAAAGGGTAACATTTTTAGAGTTGCGTACGTTTTCTAAATTGTATCAGTATTGACATATCCAATAATATTTTAGTAAGAAAAAGAATTGAACCAATGACAAATAACATTTATTATTTCTGCATAAAACCCTAGGCCTCAAATTACATAAAAATATTACATACCCAAAACAAACTTTAGGCACACAATTATAAAGTACCAAATGGATTCAATAAAAGTCTTCAAACAAAAATATTTATACTGCTGAAGACCTAAGGTGGAAATTTAAAGTTTATTGACCAAGACGGTCTAGACTCAACCCAACCTTGAGTGTCGGTGCCCTTGACGGTTCTTAGGTTCTGAAGGGATTGTCTGAAGTCAGTGTAATCATATTTCGATAAAGTCTAAAGTAGGCGCCAAAGACTTAGTAATTAAAATTTATGAGAATAATGTAGAATTAATTTGCACGACAAGGCTTTTGAGTGCTTTTGAGTTTTTAAAGTGACAAAGGACCGGTTTTAACGACGGATCAGAATAATTGATTGTTATATTGAAAGGTCAGGCAACAATAGACCTATGTCATTGGGAAGTAACGTTTAGTTAAAAATTTAAGAATGGTACCATATAAGTCAAATATTTAAAGCGACTGTGGTGTTTGAATCTGAAATTGAAAAGGGAAATAATACATGTGCCTAAAATAAGTAATGCTGGCCATACATGTTACGATATACGATAAGTAATGTATACTTGCGCAAAATTAGATTTGCACAAGTATACATTACATAACGAACAGTCGTGGCCCAGTGGTAACGCTTCCGAATTACGAGTTGTAGGTCAAGGGTGCGAGGCAGGGGTTTTACTTTGTGTAAATAATTACATCACCACTACTCTCAAAACGGCGAAGGAAAACATCGTGAGGAAACCGGCATGTCCTAGATCCAAACATTCGAAGACAAGTGATATCTACTAACCCGCAGGTCCGGCGTGGTAGATTATAGCCCACTCCCTCTCGAAGAGAGGAAGGCTGTGGGGTAATAGGTAAGTAAAAATTAACGGGTGTGGGTTGAATTAGCACATGTATCCGAGCCATGCGGTGTCACGTAGACTTGTGCAAGTCTAAACTTGCGCAAGTATATAGTAATGTGTATAGCTACCATAATGTTAAATTGACCACAATCTGTTTTTGTATTGAAAAGCATATATAAACTAAATAACTTATAAACATTGCATACAGCAAAACATAATTACCTTTAAAACAACAACTTTGTTTCATAGAAATTTTGTTGCAGTTCAAACATTGATACAATTCCTTAAATAAATACTGACTACTTCATTCAAGAAATACCCTTTCCGAAACCACTTTGCCATCATTCAGTCCTAACCAAAACATACGTAAAGCCTCACCACGGGCTGTAATCTAATTTCCCCGTCAATACCTTAGAAAGGACTATTGAATGCCGTAGTGATGGACCGGCCAAGCGGGCCAAGACACGTTGCCAAGCTTAATGATCTAATAAAATACGACTGGTCCACGGTACGTGAGGTGAGAGCGAAGTGTTACGCGGATATACAGAGACACGACTTGGCTGACACTCGGCCGGACTTGGCAGGCGGTGGAGTGGTTAATTTAAATCGTGGATGTTGGAGTGTGAAGTGGTGAAAAAAAATTGAATTGAACGATTAGGTTTTTGGATGTGTTTAAACGATGTGATGCACTGTAACTCGTAAAATTTTACAGACTTAGAATGTATTGGGAGAATTCAGTTCGGTTTGCGACATACATCGCTACATTGAGAACTTCCAATAATTCGAAGATAAACAGGACGCTTACTTGAGTAGCAGGTCCGCTACGACTACGCACCATGCGTAGCGGTGATGTCTACGGCGTAGCGGTGACATCTACTTCGTAGTAATCGCGTATCGCAAATGATTTCTTTTATAATTTGCTTACGACGGCTCCCAAGGTAACTTCTTCCAATTTTGAAGTAATGAAGAGAAGTAAAGAATTATCATACATTATCGGCGATCAGTCTTAGCACAAATGCATCACATTTCAGACTTTATAATCTCGTCGTACTATTCATTATGTTACGTTGTTTCCAGCTCTTTTATATCAGTGTTTCACACAGTCATAGTTTGAGATAAGGAACAGAGTTGATCGATGTAGCCGCCCAGCCAATATTGATGGAGGGGAGCTGGAAAATCGTTTTATCGAAACCGTATTGTGTTTATTTATTTTACAATTCGTTTTTGTTTATTGGTTGGGGAGTATAGTAAGCCAGTATTTATTTAAATGTTTTATGAAATTCACCGCAAATTACAACTGCGGATATAAATTATCACTAACTAAATGAATGCTTTTTTTTTTATTACCTTATGTAATTTTATTGAATTTTATTTATCTTGAAGATTTAGACATGATAATTTTCATGTTTATCGTAATAAGGCAGGATTGTATTGAATTCCGTCTTATAAAATTACCACGGCGGCTAACAAAAAAATATGTATGTTTCACTTAGTCATTAAAAGTTTAGTCTTTTGTCAGATATCTTATCCAGTAACTTTCCCAAAACTTTTCATTTACAGATCTGCATACAAACCAAAAGTATGTCACAACTTTCACAATAATAAAGTAAAAATTCCAAACATTATTCTTACGTTTGCTACCTCGAAAGATCATTTGGTTTTTCCCTTTCCAACAAAACTGGAGTAAAAACAGCGAACTCTTAGTAGCAAGAGGTTCAGCCGTGAGAAATATCCAATTTAGCTGCGTTTGCCCTGTAAATTGACGCCATTTTTCATTTAGACCGGTCGCCATGTTGTGTTGTAGCGGCGCGCGAGACAGCCGCGTTCCCGTGCTCCTACTCAAATATTAAACAAATAATAATAGTAATGTTTTAGAAAATTGTGCTAGTTTGTTTAAAGAATTAGGCTTTTTGTGATGTAGGCTGATTCTTTTTGTTTACGAGGTCATTTTAAAGCAAGTACTAAATAATAAAGAATGTTATTTAGCTATGTATTTTTTGCTATTTTGATAATTATGGCTTGTTGGTTCACGAAGTTCAATCACAAATCCGCAATAGAGTTTTAGGAAAAAATGAGTACATCATGAGTCCATTTCTCTGTTCAATAGTATCTATTATTATATCTAGTATATTAATTACTAGTTATACTAGTTCTCCTCATCGCTGTCACTGTGGCGAAGTTGTCAACAGTCTCGGACATCACGGCCTGTCTTGCAGCCGAAGTGCAGGTCGCTTAGCGCGGCACGCGAACATTAACGACATCATCCGACGAGCTCTTGTCACCGCGGATGTTCCAGCTATATTAGAACCCAATGGCTTGGCACGCGACGATGGCAAGAGACCGGACGGCATGTCTTTATCTCCATGGAAGGTAGGTAGGCCTTTAGTGTGGGATGCAACCTGTGTCGACACTCTTGCGCCATCCCATCTTCCTGGCTCGGCGTGCTGTGCTGGTGCTGCTGCTGCGGCTGCAGAAAACCTCAAGCGGCGTAAGTATAATAACCTTACAGGTAATTATATTTTCGAGCCGTTTGGGGTCGAAACCCTCGGGCCGTGGGGTCCGAGTGCTCATGGCCTCTTTAATGAAATTTCAAAACGGCTATTTGACACTTCCCGTGACCCAAGAGCTGGTTTTTACTTTGGGCAGAGGCTAAGCATTACCATACAACGTGGCAATGCGGCCAGTCTCTTGGGTACATTACCAGTCGACAGCGATGCGGATGAATTTTACGATTATATATTTTAGTTTTTGAATAGTTTTAATTAAGTTAGAATATAATATATAATTTTGCTATTTTTATTTAGTTATAAGTTGTTATGGACCCACTTGTAAATATTACCCTTCAGTGAATAAAAACTATTGTATATTAATCGATTCAAAAACAATTTGCTATCAATTTAACTATCAAATTATCTTCACAAAGTTATCCATTTAACGTTTATTTTGTCTAATTCTAAAACCAAACGCATACCGTACGTGATTGGATGCTTAATTCGTTTCACACCTGCCAACCCGGCTAAGTGGAAGAGTCCCAATTTGTATACACCTGGGCCTTCCTCGTTACCTATTGTACTGGCTGTGTAATACGTTTTATTTATTACTGCGCGATGGGAATTTATCAGTCGCTTACAATTATTAAAAGGTGGAATACAGGGTAATGGTTTTTCGTTCGGTTTGGGTTAAAGGGGTTTCGGAGTATTCAATGCTGAATAGCTCTGTTCTGTTCAATATATTCGTGGTTTCTGTTGGAATTTCAGGTTTATTCGTATAGTCATTTTGTAATTTATGGGATGTTACTGTAAGTTATGTACAGTAAATTCCTGTATCACTGTAATTAGTTTCCTCGATTATTAGTGGTAGTTGATCAGGTAAATTGTTCTAATAGAAATGTTTGTGAGTCAGTTTAAAATTACGAAGTTGAAAATGATTATGTGCCTATAACGTGAAGTAAAGTACATAACGTGTTGGAAATACTCTTCTTGTTTAAGAACGATTAGTAAGTTATAAGAACAGGTCAAATCTTCGATTGACATATAATAGAGAGTGAACTTTGAACAACCAGCTATACCATCCAGGCGACGAAAACCTATACCCGGTACCGACAGATCCATGTTTAAAAACCCATTCGTTAATAGGTATTTCTGCTTCTTAGGCCCGTACCTTTATAGCAGGATTGATAGAATTGTCGACATACTTGCCTTAAATAGCAAAAGTTGTAAGAATGAAGTGTTTGAGTACATTCATAAACTGACCTATGACGAAACTGAAAACCTTTTTAATTGTACAACACTAAGTTCACATACTCACCCTCCTACATACACTCACACATCTACATTCAACACAAAAGGAGGTCCCCATCCCACTCCACTTTACTTAAATTTATTTTATTTGTTATTTTATTTTATTTGTTAGTAGTTGATCTAAAAATAACGAAATATTTATTTATTTAAAGCAAATTTGAACTTGTAAGTAAATATCAATTTATATATTGTACTGGACTGGAACGAAGATTCGTCAACCTAGGTCTTGGTATGGTTTCTTATTCCTCGTTTTATTAGGTCCTTTCCATCATTGAAGGCCAGCCTTTCTTATACTTGAAAAGTATGTGTGTAATATATTTTGTGAATGTATTCTTGCGTACTGGAAGCCCCATAAATATCCATCATAGAAAATGAAATATTGCCCTGTAAGGCACAAAATATAGGAGTAGTAGATGTTTTTGTGCTACGAGGTCTACAGGGCCTCGTAAATGACACATCATTTAGGAAACCTAAAAAGTAAGGGTTTGTGGTTTAGTTGGAAATAGTATTAGACGCAATTATTATAAGAGAGAGCTTCGTTAGTGCAGATGATATAACAAGAAAACGTATGTCTTTAGACGGAAGATTTAGGGCTTAGGAGATTGAGATAACTTCCTAATTATGACAAAGGATTTTTCTAGACTGAGTAGAATCATTTCTCTGAGTTCCTTCCTTAATATTTTGTACACGAGAGTGATTGAATTGTAGGACAAGTAGTAGTGGTCGAAAGTAAAAAATAAAATTCATAATTAAAAACAGGAAAATCTATAATTTTAGTTTAGTAGGTACCTACCTGTAGTATCAATAAACTCATATCTGTAAAGCACTCGACAACACATCAGAGGGCTGGGCTATTTTTAGGTCAAAGAACCTGCATTGCCATACAACGTGGCAACGCTGCCAGCCTTTTGGGCACTTTTACCACTGACAGCGATGCGGATGAATTTTTTGATGCCTAATGAGCTCTTCCCTTTTATCCTATACTATTAAATGAGCAATATTTGTTTATATATATATATATATGTATATTTGTTATCATTTTCTCGGGGTGAAAATTCGATCTAGCTAGGTCTCATATCTGGGAAAATTCATTTTTTCTATTTTCACAGCCTCGGGAATGTGATACAACGTTGGTATACCTGGACGATATGCTTATCTATTTTCGCCCGGTCGACCAGGTACTATACTTAATACTTGTTCATAATACAAATATTTTAGTATTACCTTTTAATATGCTCGGCTATTGATTGAAATAAATAGTTAGTTAGTTGGTTAGAGATATCAGAAATAATCTATTTTCATACACTATCGTCTCCAATACTCAATCCATTTGATTGCCTTTACTAAGAGTTGGGTGTTTGACGCAATTACTGAAGTCTTAATATCTACCCGTCAAACTCCATGTAACGAGAAAACTTTCGCCAATGAGACCAGAACATATTATTTCTTTTTTTACATGACTCTGTTCGGCCAGTTTGGATTTTAATGAGATTTTTTTCCTCTAACGGCTGTTTCAAGTTTAAAAAATATATTAATAGAGTCTGTATGACATGATATTGGTGAAAATTGTGAAATAAAATGAAATGTTTATTTAAGTATTTGCCCCTCATTTTATAAATGAAATGATTACGATCTTTTCCTATGTTAATGTTAAAGGTTTTATTAATAAATGCCTCTTGTTGTAACAAGTTTGTAACCATTGTTATTATAAAAATATACGAGTAAGGGTGTTTCTAGTCTGTAAAAGTGTTGTTATTAATATTAGTGTGACTGTTACTTTATTTTCAAGTACGTACAGCCTCGAGCACCAATATGTATACACTTAGCAACTCTAAAAAGTGATTTTCTCCAACTGTGGTGATCGTAATTTTATGTTGTTACGAACATGGTCATCGTTTATTTTCGTTGCTTATATAGTTAGTATGTATGTATCTATGTATCTATTATATAGCACTTATCTGTGTATCCATTATAGTATATTGTACTTATATACCTTTTATTTGCACCAAAGACAGCCCCATTTTATGTCCAGAGAATCACTGTCCATTCCAAGATTGCCTGGAAGAGATCGCAGTAAGCGATAAGGCCGCCAATTGTATATTTTGTAGTGTATTACTTTTTCTTTATGTAATTATAATCTGGTGTACAATAAAGTATATATAAATAAATAAATAAATGGTATTTTGGAACCCACACTAATATGAAATAGGTCTTATCTCAAAGTTGCAGTCGTTATTTCATGCGAAAATCGCTTTTGAATTTTGCTAAGTGGATACATATATATACATATAGCTTTATACAGGGTGGGAGGGATATGTACGCGAAAACTTTACCATGGTTCAGAATCATGTACTGAATCCATGGTAACAGTTTTTGCGTCGATGTCCCTACCAACCTATATATTTTTATGTTAATTAACATTTTTGCTAAACTGAACTAAACAAATAAATAGTGAGGTATTTATCTAGAATATTTTTATTCGAGAATATGTAGCTAATATTCAAATATTCGTTGTCAATATTGTATCATCCCAAATAACTGTAGGGCTTATTTGTTGCTTATTATAATGATACTTATCTTTTCTTGCTTTCGCTTCCATATTTAAATGAAGAGACCTTCAAGAAAAATATACAAGGCACTTTTTACTCTTAAAGTAACTCCCCCATTTACTTAATGATGCTTACCCGTCAAATTCAAGACTTCACATTCATATAAAGTTGATGGCCACCAAAATATATCGCTCGCCACCATTTAATATTAAACGGCGCATGGTAGATAGCACTTCAATCAAATCTTAGCAATATGGATTGGAATAAATCACACCCTCGCAGAACTCACAAATTTCTACCAGCTCAGCAAAATATGATCCCATATATTCATACAAAACAACCAAAAGCCAACCTTATATCAACGCGTTTAGGTTTAACACGACCGCATGTCAAATTTGTATCGACAGAAACCATTGCAAATATGATTTTTATGCAACACAAGCGAATTTGGGCTTTATGTCCGCAGTGTAAGGTTAAATACAGGTGCACAGGATATTTGGTTAGCAAGGCATTTTATGGGGAATACAATATTAAAGCGAATGATATCTCTTCATAAATCGTTGCAAGGTGTCGGGGCCTGTGTGCCTGCATGTCTTTAAAATATTTTGCGTTAGGTTTAAAATATTGGATGCGGCTTTAAGGCCTGCCATATACTTTACGATTTATCGCTTCAATATCGGAACGAATTTGATACTGGCTGATAAATGGTTGTGTACCAGCCTAACGACATTTGAGATTACGTTCTATTCGATCGGCCTAGATAGGAAGGCAATTCATGCTTAGTTTCCCAAAGCTGGGAAAGAAGGTTAGTTCTTAGTCTGACGTTTCCTTGGACAGGTGGCATTGATATCTATAATGGATTTGACTGGCCAACTGGATAGTCGTCTTTTGTTAAAATGGGTCCCCGATTGCGAGCCTGTGCACACGATGCGTTGCGGCGCCGCTTCGCAAAGATTCCGCCGCATTTACGGGCACACAAACAACTGAGCGGTGCCGCTCCAGTGCCGCGCCGTTGCCGGAACGCATAGTGTACATAGGCTCGTAAGGCGGCAAGGGGGAATCCCAAATTTTGAAAAAAGTGTTGATGTTTTTGATAAAATTAATAATTCTTTTCACGTCTTACAATCATTTTATTGAACGCAACCCCTGGTATCTAAAACCAATTACAGCAGCTTACATTCGTTTACTTCAAATTCAGGCCAGTTTTTTAACAACGGCGGTAAATGATGCTTTAATAATTGCTAAATACCAATAACATAGCTTCACAAAACGAGTGTAGAATCAAAGCAATTCCCAGTAACTGGACTGAAAAAAAATAGTATTCAATTTACAAACCTTCCAGCCGACTGAAAGCCTTTTTTTACTGAATTCCCGTTCGCCTGTTAACAGCGAAAAAGTTTAAATAAAAATAAAGCTTTCCACTTTGCTTTGAGCTGGGGAATTATTTTTTAAAGGACCCTAGAATACGTAAAACCTAATATATTTTGACCTTTGTTGAAGTGGCTCGGTTTGGTACAATTGATGGTGGCGCCGCCTAGGGGTAAAATGGAGGAATGGTAAGTGAGGTCTTGGGAGGCACGTGTTTAGGAGTGTACGTTTAAGGGATGTTTATGAAGATGGCAACTGATGGTCATTGTTGGCCAAATCTTAAGAACAGAAAGGTCTACGTATCATCGAAGCTAAATGAAATGATAAATATGCCATGCATTACAAAAATACTTATCATCATTATCTTGAAAGTTCATCATTTTCCTGCCCTTGTCCCATGTTACTTGGGGTCGGCGCAACACGTTTTCTTTTTCCACTCTCCCCTATCAACTGTCATGCTATCATTCACTTCCTTCTCTTTCATATCATTCCTCACACACTCCATCCACTTTTTCTTAGGCCTTCCTCTCCCGCTCCATCCATCAGCATTTATATTCATCACTCTTTTAGTCACATGCGTTTCCTCTCTCCTCATCACATGCCCATACCAGGCCAAACGATTTCCTTTCAACTTTTCTGTCACTGGCGCAACTTTTAAACTTCCCCTTATATACTCATTTCTTACTTTATCCAGTTTCGTTACTCCACACATCCATCTCAACATTCTCATCTCCGCTACATGCAATCTTTTTTCATCCGTCTTCTTCACGGCCCAACATTCCGATCCATACAGTACGACAGGCCTTATCACGGACTTATAGATTTTCCCCTTTAACTGGAGGGGCATCCGTGAGTCACAAGTTGTTTCTGTGACCTGTCGCCATTTTATCCATCCTGAGTTGATCCGGCGTGTTACGTCTCGGTCTACTCCGCCATCCCCTTGGACAAGCGACCCGAGGTACCGAAATTCGGAGCAGATCGGTAAGGGCGTTCCGGCGAGAGATATGGACGCAGGACTGGAAGAACCGCCAAAATCGCAAAACAAGTATTCCGTTTTGGTTCGACTTAATCTAAAGCCAACGGTCTCCAGTCTTTCCCACCACACCTCCAATCTGCTCTGGACCTCTAAGCCACTCTCGGCAACCAGCACAATGTCATCGGCAAACAGCATACACCAGGGGGCCTCTTCTTGGATATCCGACGTAAGAGCGTCCATTATCACCAAGAAGAGGTAAGGGCTGAGTGCCGACCCCTGGTGCAAGCCGACCGCCACATTGAAGCTGCCAGTAGTGCCCACTGTAGACCGGACTTGGGTACTGCATCGACTGTACATCGCTCGAATCAACTGCACATACTTCCCTGGCACACATTTCTCCTTAAGAGCCCACCACAAAACTTCACGAGGCACTCGGTCGTATGCTTTTTCGAGGTCAACGAAAACCATGTGCAAGTTTTTATGCGCACCTCTGTATTTCTCGCACAGCTGGCGGATAGCGAAGATGGCATCCGTTGCTCCTCGACCAGGCATAAAACCGAATTGGTTTTGCGAAATTTCACTCTCTTCTCTCAGTCGCCTTTCAATAACTTTCTCCCAAGCCTTCATACTATGTGACATTAGCTTTATTCCTCTATAGTTGTTGCACTCCAGCACATCACCTTTGTTTTTAAAAATAGGCACTCATTATCTTGAAAGTTAACTACTAAAAATTTGCCTGTCAAAGGCTGCCATTAAGTACACCGAAATTTGAAATATGCCAATTATCCAATCTATAGGGCGACCGAGCTTTTCTCTGGTAAAAATATAGAATGCTAATTTAATAGCATAAGAAAGTCATACTAATTCCATGCTGCCATGACATTATTCTAAGGTGTCATTATTCTTGGTCTAAACTTTGGGCGACCGGGCTCTGCTCGGGTGAAAATACGGAGAAAACTAGTTATCCCAGATATTAGACCTAGCTAGATCAATATTTCGCCCCCGTAAAACCCTATATTGCAACTTTCATCGAAATCGTTAGAGCCGTTTTCGACAACGTGATTACAAATATATACATACAAATATTGCTCGTTTAATATATAGGATAAAGAGGTATTGTATGCAAGGGGTAATCTTCGAAATCTAGTGATCCGATTTAGAAAATTTCTTCACTGAAGGGAAGTTACAGTTTCGCCAAATGTCTTAGGTTTAATTTTATGTTAAAACAAGAAATTCCACGCGGACAGAAATTACTCGGCTATATTTTAGCTCAGCTTATTATATTCATGTACTAACTGCACTGCATTTAACGCCCCTGCTAAAACCCTTGACGTCATTCCAACTTGAAGTTTCACACAACATGGCGCCGAATCAAAGCGCACTTCGAAACTAACTGCTGTTAGAATAATAGAAAGTTAATTTAACCAAAACTTTTGGATAACTATGCTAATTTTATAGTTACTGACACTAAAAGTGTGATTTAGTGGCATTAGGAGATTAGGACGCGTGTGTTAGGGTCTTAAAATTCGTGAATGTTGTAAAACTAATGTTGAATTTGCATACGGTTGTAAGTTGAGGACAAGTTTGGATATAATATGCTTAATATACGGGTACGTATGGTAAACTTATCTTCGAATTTGTCTCTCAAATATAACGAGCTCAGAGATTTTGAATTTAAGTATCTGGGTACATTGATAATATAATATGCAAGCAGACCAAATCTATTCTTGAAACGAATGTAAGTTAAATTTAATACAGCTGAAAATCCTTCTTATACACGATCCGAACCAGCTTTTAAAACATTTTTTGGGGAATTGCCACACAAATGTTTCAACATCTTCATTCACATCAATAGGATTCACACCCAAAGAAATTCATTCAAATCCAGTCGTCAAACTTTTAACACCCCTTACCTACAGCTATTCAACAAAAGAATCACACCGCATGCTCACATATGCATGAATAGAATCTTTCGGTAACCAGCACCAACGAATATTTGCAAGAAATCGCATTATTCAGCCATAAAGCCGTATCTTCGACTATAAATAAGTCACAGGTGGGGTTGAAGCAAATGCACCACTTAAATCCACTGTTCCTTTTTAAATTACATCTGTTGGTGTAAACAGAGAGGAACTGAGATGGGCAAGGAAAGTGCAGCAGGGTGCAACTATGATGTGAAAAGATTGTGATTTAATGACTCTTTTGTTGAGTTTTTGCTGTGAAAATAAATTAAAATGATATTGTTATTGTAAGGTTATAACGAACTGCAACAATTTGTATTTATCAGTTTGCAGAAGTACATGTGTAAATTGCATTCAGATGTTTAAAATACACTGCGTTTTAATTTCAAATAGGCTATGTCTCATCTTTCAATCCTGAATTTATGTTTTAATTAAAATCAAAATTGCTTTTTAACTCATAAAGCTATTAATATTAAGTGCTTTTCAATTCAGTTTTGTGTTATACTAAATTTATTTTACGGCCATTCATTTTTGTCTTTAAACAATGCCAACGATGTAGTACGAATAATTTATATACGTTTTAAGCTACCCTGAATGTGTTAATATTAAAAGCGAATTGAAAACAATAGTTCAGTATTGTTGGATTACAATACAAATGATGTTTATTGTGCACTATTAAAACATGTGCATGGCAATGATCTGTGCATATGTGAAATGGGTGGTCTTATCGCTATATATCTCTAACAGATAACCTTTGAAATACAGCAGAACTAAAACGCGCTATATTATCTGCGTTACATATTTTGTTCCGCGCCATATGCACCCGTAATACAGTCCTATTTCGGCCCTGGTATCGAAACTGATTCTCTGGGTATTGCCTCTTCTAGTTTTTTCTCGGTAACATATTGGGGGTACATAAATCGAGATGTTCCTTCTAGATCGAGCACTCTATCCAAAGCGAGTAGTATATTTGTTACTCTAAGAAAAATGGTAAGATACAGCTAGTTCTTGCAACTTAATTTAATCCTAGACAATTTTATTGTGCTTTTAGTTTGAAAAGTTTCCTGTTTCGCTTGATAATTAAAACATGACAATACGAGTATAAATTTAGTTTTTAATTTATCAGGATGCCTCGATTTACTATGAAGGAAAATGATTTAAATAAAACTTGGACTCTTGAAAAAGGCGCAGTTCTCTTATCTTTGACAACGATCTTTGCTCTGCCGTAATACGCATTTATATCCTTACTATGCTTGGAGTTTCCCTACGTGATCGAATCGAAAATGAAGCGATCCGCAGGAGAACCAAGGTCACCGTCATAGCCCGAAGAATGGCCAAACTTAAGTGGCAATGGGCAGGGCACATTGCTCGCAGAACAGCTGTTGGCCGATGGGGCTGAAAGGTTCTGGAGTGGCGACTGTATACCGAAAGATGTAGCGTTAGAAGGCCTCCCACAAGGTGGGTCGATACCTTGTGAAGGCCGGAGGAATCCGCTGGATGCGGGAAGCACATAACTGGTTGAAGTGGCGGTGCTTGGGGGAGGCCTATGTCCAGCAATGGAAGACTTTCGGCTGACATGATATTTCCTTAAAAAATGATTCTATACCCAGAAAACAACCACCAAGCTTTAAATTTTTCCTTGTACCATACGCTAAAGGCTATGTTCCCTGGGACCTCCGGAGACAATTATGCAAAGTGCGCGACCTACCGATACCGAGACAAATTCATCTATTTGGCGAGCCTCCTGCAACACCAAGGATTATGTTAAAATCTTCGTAGTGATATTACATGGTGAGACGGTTTAAGAAAAATATGATTCAAATTTTAAATTTTCGTATACTGTTTTTATTTTTACGAGAAAACAAATTGAGTTTTTTTTTTCGATGTTTTTCCGGCTTTACTTACAAGCATGTCTTTATATTATCCAACTAGTTGGGTCTCTAAGAAAGCGACCCTATTTCATGAGTTAATCACCAGGCAAATTGTATTTTTAACTTTTGATTTAACTATACATTGTGTTCGGTGTTTTCACCGAACACCTTAGTTAGCAATATCGGCCTGACGCGTTGACCTAATTTTATATTACTTATTATTTTATAATGTATTTAGTGCACTTTTGTCTACCGCGTTAGCCGGGTGTATTCATCAACATTTCATTAACATTTTAACATTAAGAACAGTTTGAGAGTGAGTTAATAAATAGTGTTCAACATAAACATTTGTTTCTCCTAAACACTGACACCTTGCTACGTACCCCGACATATTGTCTTTCTATAAAAATAGTTTAAATAAATGTTTTAAAAAGATGTCATTACGTACAACAAAAGTTAATTCCAGTTTAATGTAAATTAGAAAATGTTAAACTAGTTAAGCCAAATCGTTTTTGTTTTAAGCCGTTTAGTTAAAATCTTATTAACGTTAATTATTTTAACGTTAAGTCTTTATACAGGCGTTTTACTTTATGAGAAAAATAACACTGGTGGACCGTTTTCGTTGGTTAATGTTTGACACTGGATACAATTCTATGGGTCGCTGGTTCCTAAAGAATTTTAATAAAGGTCAATTTAGCCCATCTTCAGTTTCAAATAAGATTAAAAACGATGAATTTATTTCAGTAAGGTGGTTCATCTTACACCAATAGGTACACTTTTACACGTCAATGTTTTGTATCGCCCGATTACTGAAGTTACTCTACCCATAAGTATTAGTATTCAGTCAAAATAACATCGATATTTACATTCGAAACGCTAATCACATCACTACAACCCTAAAAATACTTATTCAAAACCATACGTATAACTTTGCATGTGTTCGAGTAATATGTCTGCATGTGTGCGTTCGGCCAATGAGGGCCCTACTTCGATACCGTGTCCCGTTTTTATCATTGTCAGAATGATGAATTAGGCTCATTTGTTAGGACAGCGAAGGCCTAGATTTTAAGGCACTTTAGGATAGAAGGTACTGTGTTGGGTGAAGGTATTTTGTAGGTATCGGGAAATAAGTGGTTCGGTTATGTGTTGCTAAAAGGAAAAGTAGGATTAATGGGGGTACGTGGAGGTTATTTATGGGCTGTGTGTAAGACTAAAATGGAATAGGTTGTTTTTTTGGTATTTCTTATGGGACACTACAGGTAGTTTGGCAAATTATAAAGTATAGACTTGCATAGTGGATAGTTGATTCACATATTTGTAGTTTTCCAAGGATAATGATTGCAATGACAGTGTATATTGTAGTGAATGCCTGACAATAAAGTTTCTGCTTGGAATTCCATTTAGTAAGGTAGTAGATACTGAAAATCATAAGTACTGGTATTTCATATATTACCGAGTTTCCAACTAAGGCCTGAGCATACCATCATTAAAACAAAATTGATCGAACAAAATCAGGTCCGAAACCTAATAAATTCTATACGACTCTCTAAGATTTATTACACCCCATTTCTAAGAGGATGAGAACTGATTCTGAATAGTTTGAGATATTCACTCGATTTATCGTCTTACGAACCGAATTTTACACGTTATTGTCACCTCACTTAATGTGTTTTGGTGAAGGAACTTGGACTTTATTAGCCTGGATGTAGAGTTGGAATTTGTATGTTGTTAATATGATATACGGTTCGAATAAGGCCGATTATAAATTGATATTTTTATGGTTAATGATGTCAGCAGGGTTAGCACGAGCACCGGTTTGTCGACTGAAGAGTAGGCAAAAATTACGTTCCGTGTAGACAGTACGACAGCAGCAAAGTAGGAAGAGTCAACTGCGCTTTTTACGAAATTCACTTCTTTACATAATTCGACTCAGAATATTTTATCAGTGGTGATGAAATTAAATACACAAAGTAAAGTGCCTGCCTGGGCTCGAACTCACGACCGTAAGTTGGGCCGATACCACTGGACCACTACAGCTCCACTTTAGAAAACACGTTCGAGTAAAATGTTATAGCCCTATAATATGTATGCCTGTATCGAATGCCGCTAAAATTACCACATAAATAACATTTAATCGAAGTAAAATTAAGATGTAATAAGTGGCGTTGATAACGAGCCTTTGATGGTAACTCAGATCACGTTCCTATAAGACACATTAAAGGGATTTAGCTCGACCCTCTCCTACTACTAGTAGTCTTCAAACAGAGTAGAGTTAATATAATTTAACACGTAGATTAACATATTTCTAGGAAATACTGTTGCTATTAGTGTCAGTCGCAGTTTCTGAATTCAACGAAGCGTTAATAGTAATTTCTACGACCGGTATTTCTGTAAAGCAAAGATGTTATAACACGCCAGTTGACTTACTTTGTAGATTAATGAATACTGCTACGCTGTGCTGCAAGGACGCACTGCCATTCAGTGATGTCCCTTTCAAGATCAATATTTTCGTACCAATATTGGTAATGCAAAAGAAACTTTATGTCTGACGCATAAAGTTTACAATTTGGAACGCAGTCAATTACAAGAATTGGCGTGTCGCGATCGGGTTCGCGTTCAATATGG
Source organism: Agrochola lota (assembly GCA_947364205.1). Classification (NCBI taxonomy): domain Eukaryota; kingdom Metazoa; phylum Arthropoda; class Insecta; order Lepidoptera; family Noctuidae; genus Agrochola; species Agrochola lota. Next base: position 20,150,617 of record OX376228.1, read on the forward strand.
CATGATCGAAGGCTTTAAGCTGCGTCCAGACTGGCTCGACATGACGGCGTCACGCGACTCTAACAAAACAATTTCTAAGAAAACTTCACGGTAGAACAATTACCGGTGTCGCGTTGCACCTATCTACACGAGGCCTTATTTTTACGCAATTATTTCTGTAAAATTGTAATTTATATAAAATCATTTCCAAAATTAAGTTGAGTTTTAATATTTTTAGCTCAGCATTATTCCACGACCAAAAAAAAACAAAACAAAATAAAATTCATAAGGTATTTTTCTAACTGTCAACTAGCAAACTGTAGCGTTCTCTCTATGCTAATATTGTTTCAATACAAACTTATTGACATAACGTTAATTGAATATTGCAGTACATAAAACGATACGATTGGCAAACGAAAGCATTGGAGCTCTCACTTAATTAAAAAGAAACGAAGTACTGTACAAACTGCACCGACTTGAGATGCTTTTAAAGGTAGATGCAGACTGAAGATGTACGGGTAAACACTAAGGTATACATTCAAAACTATAAGTATACGTTAAATAAACTGCAGTCCGTTAACTCTGCCTAAGTGTGACACAATACCGGGTCAACAGCGCGGATTGTGCGAATGCAAATTAGCATCGTTTCGCTTCCGAAGTTGCCCGAATGCCTCCGAGCCCACCCGAGCGCAGGCTTGCTTGTCATGTAAATTGGGAATTAAAATTATGGGGAACCGTGCGGGGGACAGATATATCATGATCTAATAGAACGTGTAAACTGGGGTAAGTTTAAAGTTTGCATGGAGTTTTGAGTTTGGAGAAGGTGTAATACATTATGTGCTTGGTTATTGCTTCTTGAAGACATTTTGAGTAGTGGGGTGTCTGATTAAGGGGTTATATGTCAACATTGTTCCCTCCCTTTAATCACACAAAACAAATAATTTTATTTAAAAAACAAAAATAGGACTGCTAAAATACATAACTGAAAAGAGAAAACCAGGCATTGAATTTTGTTTTTTGTAACATCACATCATACCCACAATTAAGCCGAATCTAACGACACCTCATATGTTAAAATCCATCAAGCCGTTCAAGCTACAGAGCGTGCCAAAGAAATAGACATACTCTCGAAAAACATTACTCTCCTTCTAGGGCAGTCGGGTAATAACAGGCTTCAGAGACCCGTAGGTGTAGGCTGTTGCAGCTAGAGCATCATTATCTTGCCCTTATTCTTATTTATTTAAGTGGGCGCAGTATGTCTTTTTCATGCAGCTAGGTGATGTCGGAAAATCCATGAACAGTCATGTTTACCGGAAGGTTTCATAAAATTCTACTCCGTATTTATTTTCATTTTCATCATTCATCATTTATTTTGAGTTTCAAAATTACATCATTATTTATTTTGAATTGCAATGTTCTAATATTCACATTTTCATAATTAATTTGTAGTTCCAATATTACATATATACAAACAATTTTCTTGTCCTAAGGTTTTATATTTTATCGGCGCAAAAATTACTTCTACTACGCAGCTGTCAGCAGATTTCTTGACCAATTATCAGATTTCCTGACCAATTATCAGATTTCCTGACCAATTATCAGATTTCCTGACCAATTATCAGATTTCCTGACCAATTATCAGATTTCCTGACTCAATTATCAGATTTCCTGACCAATTAACAGTTTTCGGAAACTCAGGAAAACAACATAACATGACGAGTGTATTCCCTGAAGGGTTTGGCAGAGGTGTACCTATTCTACACCCACATTTCGCTAGTTATGTTGAATTCTCATGTAAACGAGGGCGAGTCTATTGCTATCAACCGGGCACGAACCCGCAGACTCCGGGCTGCTATGGAGAAATGCCTGATGGAAAAACCCTTTCCACATGAAAAACATTTACATATTTCATTATTCCTTGTTCCACCTCACCTGTCACCTGTTCCTGCGGAAGGTATACTAATGTTACTAGGAAACAACTGTTTGTTGTCTGCTTGACAATTATTATAGTAACAACGCAACAGCTATGCTGCATTACAGCTGAGTAGTTGAATGCATCTGCAACCGTAATCTAATAATCAGGAACTCGACTTTTTCCGACCTGGGAATCCCTTTACATTAAAATACTTAATAGTTATTTCAAAGTAATTTATGTTAAGTAAGATTACACTATGTGGCTACACGAACCTCAGTTCTAAGCTACAATAGCAGTGGCCAGCTAACTCGCAACAAACTATCGGTTCAGGTTAACTTAAAGTTAAGTTGTTCGACCAAGTTAGGGTCGCAGTTATCGGGTGAAGATAGGCGATAGTTTTGTACATGCTAACTTTTGTTGTAAGCTGTTTTTTCGACGGAATATGCACAGGGAGAAGGTATTTTTATTTCTTATTATTTTTTAGCAATACATTAAAATGTGGCATGGCGTCACTCCCCGGTAGATTTTATACTAACTTGTGACGTAGCGAGCCCCCACTGAAACTTTAATGCGTTTTATCTAAAACATTTTTTATTAATATGATAAAGCAAAAATACATGTCTAATATTTTTTTATTATCTGACTGGCGGACTAAATTGTTTTTTTTTTCTCTAGTCAACATCCCTATAGACACCACTCCACCAGGCTATTGATCGTAACAGATGGAAAAAGACCGTTGACAATTTGATACGGAGTCACGATTCTCTGCATTGAGAGAGCGATTGAAAAGAAAGAGATAAAAGAACCAGAAAGTCCTGCAGGAGGCCAAAAGGCTCCTATCCCAGCATGATGAAGTGTCGGAAGGGTTCTGTCGAAGTAGTGTTTTTCGAAAGTGTGTGTTGTCGAAGTATGAAAAATTCAAAAGTCATTTATTCAAACTAGGCTGAGAATCAGCACTTTTCGAACGTCAAAATTACATAAGACAGTCCCCCAAACGCCCACCCTTCACCACTTCCTAGTGTGTTAGCTGGGAAGAAGAAGTGGCGCAACAAACTCCCCAGCAGCACAGCTGTCTGTTCAGTTAGGAGACCAAAAAAAGATTCTATATAATAGTTTGCAAAATAAATTACATTACGCAACACAAAACATAATTTAAATTATTAGCCATATGTCAGCTAGCACACGCCAATATACCAACCAAAATCATCGACTGTATGTTTGTATGAAGCAATGAGTAGTCCAACTGTTGTTTTTCGAAATGGGGACCGTGTCGAAATAATTAACTGTCGAAATTCAGTATGACACTCGTCGCAGCGCTGGTATTCTGGTTCGTATCACCAATTTGTTTAGCCAGTACGTACCTACTTAATTATGTTGATTTAATAATTGAATGGCCATCATTTTGTTTCCTTCGAAAACCATTCTTTACCACGTATTCTAGAATGATCAGGTAATAATTTCGATGCGAAACAAGAATTAAGATGATAACATAACATAACAGCTGTATTCTCCAAGGCTTAGGCAAGAGTGTGCTTATAGTACACCCACATTTCGTCAGTTATGTTGAAGTCCCAAGTAATAGCTGCCTATGGCCATCCACCCATGGATCAACCAGGTTTAAATAAATCCAGACTCCGAGTTGCTACTGAGACTGTTTTCCCGATGGAAAAACCCAATAACAGTTTGCCAGACCTGGGAATCGAACACAACAACCTCATGCTCAGCTGTAGTGCTGGCGATCACTAGACGAACGAGGCAGTCGCAGTTTAAAATCTGTCATTTTCATTCAATTTTGTTTATGTTTTGATATTCATTAAAAATTGTACAAACCTAAAACATCAAAACAATATCACAAACAACCAAAAACTATCTTCACCAGCTCGTTTTACCCCAGCAGAAAAAACCCTAATGAAGTCGTGGTTCCGTCCATGCTCGAAATATTCCGCTTTATCACCGAAGATAGCCGAGACTGGCCGAAGATTTACGAGACTTTTATCGCGAGTTTAAAGGGCTTAATAATTTAAGCGATGCTTAACTTGTCCAGATTGTATCATTCCCCTATAATAAAATTTATTGCGAAACCGACCACAGATTTCGTAAAAAAAGAAAAAACTTTGCTGAGTAACCCGTTCTTTTTAAGGGAGATAGAAATGTCATGACTTGTATATTTTGCTTTTAAATGTTTCTATGTAAATAGGTGCTAGTTACTTATTATTTTAGTTTTTTGAACTAGATTCTGATATAATAATAATGATGTTGATTAACGTAATTTCTTTTTTATTAATAAAAAAAAGCAGTGATAGCCTAGTGGTGTGACCGTCGAACTGCCAAGTCTTAGGTCTCGAGTTCGAACCCAACCCACACCCCTCTGACTTCTCGGATTCATGTGCGTATTGTATAATAAATTATCACTTGCTTCAAAACTGTGAAGGAAAACATCGTAAAGAAACCGGCATGCCTGAGAGATATTTCTCGACGGCATGTGAAGCCAAGTACGACGCCCATGGGTGGCATAAAAACTCTGACACCGAGTCACTAACCACACGAAAAAGAAAGAATGAAATTTGTTCTTAGGTTGTTTATCTAAATTATTTTTGGAGAGCAAATTTTAAACAAACACATCTTCTACTATCTTCATACGGTATGTATCAGAAAAGTGTGGTTATATTTGAAAAAATATTAACCGTCCCATACAAAAATAAACTCCAATACCTACTCGTTCCAAATGAGTCAAGTAGGTATTGAAGTTTAGTTTTGATTATGATGTTGGTGTCATGGAGAAAATTGTTCAGTTTGATGGTCTGCATTATACATGCTGTATACATTATCCAAACTAAACCAATCAATAGATTATACCTGATATATACAAGTAGGTAGGTACATATACCATTGTATGCCAAACTTATGGCTTCCCAAGTAACTCCTCTTCGAGCTATAAATCTTGGCCATGACTTCGATACTTGGCTGTTGTTAACTTTTGACTGCGACTGGGCTGGACTGAACGACGTGTATGGATGGGCTGCGGCGGATAAGTTTCGGATATATCCGAAAATGGGGAACTGTTGCGGATAAATTACGTAATAGCAGTAATAATAGCTGCCAAGCTTCTGCAGCAATTAAAGATTTCATTCCATATACATTTTGTATCTTAATCGCCAATTACGTGGGTAAGTACTAAAAACTTACAGCAGTCAGTATTAATTTGAAAGACAAATTATGATTGTAGGTATACTATAAAATTGAGACACCAATACATTTCTCTAATATAATGTAGGTAATTATTAACTAGGAATACCATAAAAAACATTTCTAAACTTAGGTATGTGATGGAGCATATTGAAATGACAAAATGAAAGCAGATACAAATATGTTCCGTAAATAAGGTGCTGGGATTCTAAGTTCAAAAGGCTCTCGATGTCAACGACACCAACACTTCAAAACAAATCCTATCTACCTAAATCTGGAGCGTTACGGCAGCATAAACCACGACATTCAGTTGTGAGCTGAATAAGCGTCGGTCCAGAACTTATTCTGCCAGTGTCCGGCGGTTCACGTAAATTAGTTTAGTTCGTCGGGTGAACCGCCTCGGTAATCAACGCCAGGGTGCAGCAATTGTAAGCCACAGAGTAGGGGGGAATGCAAGATTACAGACGCGAATGGTCAGTACCTTGAGAATAGTATGGATTTGCGAAAAGTTAAGAGCGTTTATTCTGATATTGGGAAACGTCGCAAATAGATGTCAAATATTTCGCTATTTGGATTAATTTGGCAATATTACTGTATGGAAATAAGAAATGTGGTTAACTAACGAACTAAAATATTGATTATGACAAGCAATAACTAATATCGTAACACCGAATATTTAGTTTTAGATGTAAAAAACGTTTTTGGAAACTTTTCAAATGCCTTTTTTGAACCTAAAATGGTTACAACATCAAATTCAGTGTTATAATGGCAATTCATTGTTATTATTCTAGTGCGCTACTTAGCCACATTTCATATTTCCGTACAGTAATATTACCAAATTAATCAAAACAGCGAAATATTTGACATCTATTTGCGACGTTGTCCACTTTCAGAATAAACGCTCATAATCGAAAAATGAAATCGATCGAAAAATATAAGGTTTTGTAAGTACCTAAACAGACGCAAAATGCATGTAAGTATATAAGTAAAAATCAGCAATTAGTCGGGGAAAACCGTAAATCAAATTACTTTTATTTAAATCAATCCCAAAATTGTGCTTAACTATTGCAATAACGCTTGTGAGAGGAAATACTGTTTTGGAACCAATGTGCAACAGAATAGTTAAGTCTTTAAATTCCATTTAAAGAGTACAAACGGAATTCTATGTACGCAAGTACCTTACTACGTACAAAAATGCAGTAGCCCTACTGCAATTCGTTAGTCTGTGGTCCGCTAAGTGAGAATGGCTAATCTGCAATGCATGCAAGAACTATTTGAGTAACTAAAGAGCCTCGCGCAGCATTTTGTTAACTGGCCGTGAGATACTGTTCGTTCTGGTTAATTTCAGAAATAGGGAAACCGAAAGATACGCATTTTGTTGAATTTAGGCTAAACATTCGTTTAAAAGGGTCATAATCTGCCTAGCCTTTTCCGAACTATTTTGGTGTGGGCTTCCAGTATAACCGGATGCAGCTGAATACCAGTATTTTACACGGAGCGACTGCCTATGATACCTCCACAACCTATTTACTAGATAACACGATACCCCTTGGTAAGACTGTTTGTCAGACTTTCGGGCTTCTAACTACCCGTAACGACTGTCAAAGATGTACAAACGACAGCCGGGACCAACGGCTTAACGTGCTTTCCGAGGCACGAAGGGGTCTTGATATGTTAAGATAGTCACCCATCCACGGTCAGGTTAAGCTACTCTTGCCGTGGTTGGTACCATGGCAAGAGTAGCTTAACCTGATCGATCGACCCATGCGGCTATTATTACTTAGCCACAAGCCCCAAGTTTTTTATTTAAAAGGGTCAATGTCCTTAAAGTAAGGACTATTCAATCTTTTGCAATGGTTTTATGTAGATTATTAGCTTTCGCCCGCGGCTTCGCCCGCGTACAGGTCGGAAGTTATCCCGCGGGAACGTACTATCGGGATAAAAAGTATCCTATATGTTAATCCAGGTTATAAACTATCTGTGTGCCAAATATCATTCAATTCTGTTCAGCCATTTTTGCGTGATTGAGTAACAAACATCCAAACATACAAACTTTCACATTTATACGAGTAATATTACAAGTAGGATTATTTTTAAACTACGAGTAAATTTGTTTAGGCAAGAAGTCAACCCCAAGGTTTGGAAACAAGCGAGTCGAGTGATGGATGGTATTCACAGACAGGGAAACTGATTTGATTAAGATCTCAGCAAATTCTTGCGGACCATAATCTTGCGAGTTTTTGATTTTAAACGGAATTTCTTCCATTCTACCAAACAGTGTTAATAAGTATGCTATGTATACATTTACAGCTATAATGCAAGTCTAAAGATTAATTTCTATTTTCAGCTATGTAATATCGACGTATTATATAGTTGGTTTTGTGGTCGCAACCGCTACTGCCTAGGTTCGATTTCCAGGTCGGGCAAAGTGTTATTGGTTTTTCCATCTGGAATTTCTCAGTAGCAGACTGAAGTCTGGATTTGTGCCCAGTTGATGTCAATAGGCTCGCCATCTGTTACACTGGAGAAGTGTGGGTGTAACTTGAGGTACACCTCTGCCAAACTCTTCAAGCAATACAAGCGTAATGTTATGTTATATAAATATAAACGCCTATTCACATGGATAAGGCAAACGCCTTTTTAAAATATTTAAAAATCACAATGCAGTCTCCCACAGCCTACCAGCTCTTCTAACAAAAACTATTCGAACAACTGAATAGTTCCGACTTCGATTTGTGAAGCACGTGAGACTCGACAAAAGGAATGAACGAATGTTGTAGAAATGTTCATTCGCGAAGGAATGGAAATGTTCGTTCGATTCAATTGATGAAATGCATTTGTTGAGTTCAGTTGTGCTTTTAGTGTTAGCTTTTTGTTAGAGGATTAGGAACTTTTTATAGTTTAAAAGCTGAATCAATTTGGTATGTTGAACTTTTTATAAAGCTCGATGCAAAAGCCGGGTAAAGTGCTATTAAATTTGGGTTTTTGTTGGCTATAAGCTTGCCCCCTATCGTTGGACTTAAGCATAACTGACGAAAAGTGGGTGACCGAATTATTCTTTTAAACTACGGAACGGATCTTGATGCGGTTTTCACCATCATTTTGAGAATTGATTCCGGAAGGTTTATGGCTTTAATACTTACTATTAAACATAACATTTTAGTTGAAAAACATGTTCTCCCAAACGTCGATATACGTCACGACCAATTCTCCCACTGCAAATGTAAGTTCGAAATAGCAAAAAAAAAAATTGTGTGTTGAAACTACAAATTAAAAAAATTCGAACTTTTTCCTTTATGCCTTTCATGATTCTAGGTCCACGGGAAGTGCCCTATAGGTTTTGATTTATTTGTGAGTATCAAAATATGTCGCTTAGCTAGCAGTATTTTTTTATTGCGTTAAACTCAACACAATAGAAAGTACGACCAGCTTGATTTTTTTTGAGTTCCAAGGGATAGTAAACCTACGTATTTGATATGATATGACAACGAAATGATCCTATAAGAGTTCCGTTTTTAGGGTTCTGGAGTAAACAAGGAACCCTTATAGTTTCGCCATGTCCGTCTGTCTGCCTGTCTGTCCGTCTGTCTGTCTGTCTGCCTATCCGTCTGTATGTCCGCGGGTTAGCTCAGAGACGGTTAGTACTAGAAAGCTGTAATTTGGCATATGTATACATATTATTTATGCCGACAAAGTGGTAAAATAAAATCAAGAAAATATATCTTTTTTTTTCTCGTCTACCACATGTTGTGGGGTATCTTTAGAAAGGTCGTTTAAAAATAAAGAAAGTTTGTGAAAACCATTTTTAGATTCAGGGATTCGTTTGCGAAATATTAAGCTTTTAACTGATTTTTTTTGTTAGAGTCAAGTGTCCCCCCCCGCCAGCTAAATGGTTGTACTTGGATGTGTGAAAAAGATCACAGCAGTAGTATATATAACGAAATTAAAAGAAAAACTATCAGAGCTATGTAGGCTCTACAGGTTAACGAGTAATAATCAACCAACTTAAATTTGCAGTTTGAAAAACATGATCTCCCATACATTCTTTATGGGAGAACATGTTTTTCAACTACAATGTTGAGTTTGTTCTTGAGATAAATTCATCCCAACTACGGAACCCTTCATTGTGCTGGTCCGACACGCACTTGGCTGGTTTTTTCCCTTTGAGGTACGGAATCCTAAAAATAGCGACGATTCCTGGATGTTACATTAACAAGTGTCAATTAGGTTAGCAAACACGGCGAAATCACAACGCAACGCAACGAAATTACAACTCTTATGACTGTAATTATTAATATCCCACCAAAACTATTTCGGGCTTTAATATATAAATGACGTTCGATTGAAATTCTATTAACTATTGTTTAAATTTCATTTTGTTGATAATTTACTGAATATTGCCTTTGATATTCGTAGTAAATATATGAATGAAATTTTGTTCACATTTAGTTACTATATTCACTATTCATTAATGATGTCTTAAACTTTGTTCCCAATTCATAATCGCATAGAGTGAATCAAGACGGTTTTTTTTCGGCTTAAATTATTTCACTTGTCGAATACATTAGCCCCGCATTCCGAGTTAGGCTGTAATCGATTTGAGCGATTTGAACGGCCGTTCCGAATAAGCCTTAGCGCGATAACGATGTATTGTGAATCGTCATAGATGACGTCATGACATGCGCCATCTTGCGGTAACGCCAACCATGCCTTTTATTAATATAACCGTGAGCGCTGTCAAAGATGACAGTTGTGCTGTTTTGTTTTGAGTCGCATCATAACTTTAGACAAACGTGGCATCTTCGAAATGGTGCTTCTGGCTACCGTGGCCACCTAACCAACGAAGAAGAAGAAATGTGTAGTATAAACACAAAGAAATATGTTATGCAAGTTTTGACGTCGAGCGAGCACCGTGAGAACGTTCAAGGGCGTTCCGAATTGATGACAGCCCTCAGCTGTCATAATCGTGATATCTAACTCGGAACGTCAAATATTGATGTCAGCGCTGTGAGCGATTACGATCTTATTCGGAAAGCGGCCCATATTGTAGCGGCATCTACATCGCTACATGCAAACTGCGCATCAAAGACCTGACATCACACAACATACTGACGTCACACAAATCCTGCATCGCGCAATTAGAGTTTACCGCGCGATAAACATATATACAAGCTTCCCGACTTCAACCTCTGGGCAGTTGCCCGCCAGACATCACACCCGTCTGGTCGGAGGATCCCCCCTTTTCTATGGTTGATGAGAGAACTTTACACCCTGTTCCTCATACCCCTAAAATATTAAGAAATAAAAGAGTAGAAAAATGCTCGCCGTTTCCGCACGGTTTTTTTCAAATCCAAATCAAAGGTGCATTAAGATTGGGCACGCCAAAATTGTGGCGATAAGTCCCCTCTTTGAGGAGTGGCTAGAGAGGCGCCACGGCGGCCTCACCTTCCGCCTGACGCAGGTCCTCACCGGACACGGCTGTTTCGGGAGGTTCCTGTTCCGTATAAGGCAAGAGGAAACGCCCTGGTGTCACAACTGTGTGGATCGACCGGACGACACGGTGGAGAATACGGTGGAGGTCTGCCCTGCTTGGGCGGAGCACCGCCGTGTCCTCACGGAGGCGATCGGCGGCGGCGATCTCTCGCGTCCGGCCCTGGTTCAGGCCATGGTTTGGTGCGAGAGTGCATGGGAGGCCGTCACCTCCTTCTGCGAAGCAGTTATGCTCGCGAAGGAGGAGGTGGAGCGCGCGAGGGAGATGCAAGCTGCACGCCTTCGCGCCCCTAGTCACCGCAGGAGACGCCCGAGGCGGCGGGAGTCACGAGCCGACTTCCGGCCACCGTAGGCGCGGGCTTGCGGACAGTGAGCAATGAGTAGCTCGCCGTCCGGTAAGAACCAGACCCGGGTCGACGGCGCGTTGTGTTTCACGCGCGCCTCAAAGAGATGTCAGCACCATCTGACGGGGTCCGTGAGGACCAATGCCTGCTGGGGTTGCGGGTTTGTCTGAAAGGGATATCGCGGCCCCGGCACACGGGCAACGGAAGGAACACAGATGGGTTTTAGTCAGTAAAAGTCTGACACGCCCTCTCGCTCCGGCCAGAGCGGGAGAAGTCATTACATGATTTCCCATCGTCAAAACAAAAAAAAAAAGAAGGGGTATTAAGATAACCTTCGCTGTTGGAGGCAGTTTTTACCGGGCGGTCCACCCTGCAGAAGACCGCCCATCTTGGAGACTTATCGTATGTGGTCGCGATCCTCAGCATTGAGGGAAAAAAGGAGATGAAGAATGATAACCTTTTGATGCAGAAATTAGGTACTCAGGATCTTAATTTTTTAACAACAAAATCAGTACATCTATTACGATTTTGAAAACATTCAATGTAATATCTACTGTCGATATGAAACATAAACTGTAAAATTTTAAACTCGACATAAAATTCAACCCTAAAACGCGGCGGTATTCGGACTCCGATCACCGTCCATTTGATTAAAGCGACTGCAATCCTGTGATGTGTCATTTAAATTTATTTCAGAGCAAAATTAGCGTGTTTCGTTTATATGTGCACCGCAGTCACGTCATTGAGGACACACGGTGGGTGTCACGCTCTTGATAGAGTGCTGACAGCATGATTGATAATGGTCGAGGTGAAAAGGGTTTTGCAATAATTTTTTATTTATTTATATTTCAGACAACATGATCCATTTTGTTAGGAAAATAGTGCTAAAACTATGTTGGTTCACACATAAACGCATACAATGTTTGAAGAACAGACAGTTATACTTGTCCGCTATCACACTGAGGATGCTTTTGCTACTCACACGCACTATGTGCAGCAGTGACGCCGCTTTCTTAAATAATGTATGGGGTTTTTTTTTTGTTTTTTTTTGGGAGCAAAGTTTTTCTTTTTCTTCTCTATATCATGTGACTATCGAGAGTTGATTTTGCATTTTGTAATAATGGGGATTTTTTGCCTACGAGTACAGACTTGGCCTTGCATTTTTTTAATAAATAAATAATTTATGTTGGACCAAACACTTGCATACATTTTATAAACCTGTCAAACTGCGTGACGGTTTGTCGGCAGGAATAAAATATTATGGTGCAATAGTTCGTGCAGTTCTGGGCTTTGAAACTAGTGTACGATTCACCACAAAGTGGCATTTTGTTTTTAATTACGACAATTTGAAGTACAGGTTGGCTAGTTTCATTGCCTTAACAATGACGTAAATTCTCCATTGCTTATGACCTTTCTGCTACATCAACGAACCATCCAACCACAATACAGTACTACGTAGTATTATTTATCTGTGGACAGTACCAAGCCCGCAAATATTTAAAGCTACATATACATTTGTATAACACTTGATTTATAGTCAAAGATTTGCGTCGGACGTATGAATGCGTCTTAATATGTCTCTTGTGCCGGGGGATTAACCCTTCGTCGCCCGATTGACGGGGACAAAGTTGCTCCAAAGGCTAAGGCAAAGGCAAAGGTTTACAGAACGACGGTTTCTAATGAGGTTTTTGAGGGTTATTGAACGTTTTTTTGCGGTTTTATAGTGCTTATTGATTAATTATATTTGTCTGAAAAGACAGTTAGTAATTTAATACTCGTAGTACCTTAATACAATTTTCGTCTGAATTTGGTTTATGTAGAAGTTCTCGCCGTTTACGCCAAATGATAGCTTCATCTATCTAAAGCCGAATTTATATTACTGTGTTGTATCGTGTCATGACGTCTTTTGACGCAGTGTTAGCCAATTAAAACTCGTTGTGATTTGACATAGTCCCGAAAAAATTCGTTTGATTAGTGTTTCCCGCGTCACGACACAACACAACACAGTTATGTGTCGATGGCTTTATTTGAGCATAAACATTACCTTATGATTATTTAAAATCTTAAAAAGTTGCATTTATAACCATAGTAACAGAAAACCAATAAGGTTTCATTTCCAGAGTAGAACAATAGTAACATCAAAAGTATCAACCCCATTTTGTACTTTTTGAATGAAACCTCCACTTCACACTTTTGCACAAACACATTTAAACATTATTATAAACAACAATTTGTCGTTCATAAATCTCGTCGATCCGGAAACAAAGTCTAAAATACAGTTGGAGCTAGGTCTTACCCCAAGTTGGGGGAGGTAGGGGAAGTTATGACAAACGATGCTGCTCCTAATCCCGATGAAAATTTACACAAACATTTGCTTGGAGTTTCATCTTTCCTAGTACGGTTTATAGGCATAGGTAGGTATGTTTTCTTGTTTTTGTGCTCCTACTTTGGGCTCAGTTGGTAGAGGATTTTAGAATGCCTGGCAAATATTTGTTCAAAGCTGTATCAGCAAACACGTAGGCCATTATACAACTTTGAAAGTTCTAATTTGTACGTCACACTCGTGTTTTTATCAATAAATTATCGTTAATGTGTGGAAATACTTCACACAATGTGTAGGTACTCAAACTTAAAGCTCACAACGTATAATAATACCATTTTAATTGTACATCAAATTTTCTGCTGGGGAGTTTGTTGCGCCACTTCTTACCAGCTAAAGCACAAGGCGCGTTTTGGGGGACTGTCTTATGTAATTTTGATGTTCGAAAAGTGAATAAATGACTTTTGATTTGATTGATTAGAAGAAAAAAATATTTCTCTAATCAACATTCCAAACGGGTGTTTGTTTACCCCTCTACGCGTTAATAATTATAAAACTTCCCACTCTTTGATTTAAACCCATCTTTCATCCCCTTTAAAACCCCCACTTAAAAAGTGAACACAGACAAATTGGCAAAGCGGAAAGCGAATTCTAAATTCCTTTGCACGTCAAATCAGTTGAATCGTTGGTAGATTGTTCGACTGCATTACTAGCTCGGTAAGTGGTTCAAACGCGTCGTCAAAGTCAAGGCGAGTGACTCGGGAGAGTTATAGGACTCGGCCGATAGGCTGACATGACAGGTGATGTGCCAAGATGGATGACGGGCGAAGTGATTGGTGTACTAAGTCCGCGTTAATTTGAGTGAGTACTGATTGGTGTGCTTGCTTAGTAGTAAAGTATATGACTGGAATATCTGCGAACCGTGATTTAAGTCGTTCAGATTTTGACCCCATTTGTAGGGTCCCGTAGCCAAATGGCAAAAAACGGAACCCTTATAGATTCGTCATGTCTGTCTGTCTTTCCGTCCGTATGTCACAGCCACTTCTTTCCGAAACTCTAAGAACTATGCTGTTGAAACTTGGTAAGTAGATGTATTCTGTGAACCGCATTAAGATTTTCAAACAAAAATACAAAAAAAAAACAATACATTTTGGGGGTTCCCCATACTTAGAACTGAGACTCAATTTTTTTTTTTTTCATCAAACCCGTACGTGTGGGGTATCTATGGATAGGTCTTCAAAAATGATATTGAGGTTTCTAATATCATTTTTTTCTAAACTGAATAGTTTGCGCGAGAGACACTTCCAAAGTGGTAAAATGTGTCCCCCCCTGTAACTTCTAAAATAAGAGAATGATAAAACTAAAAAAAAATATGTTGTACATTACCATGTAAACTTCCATCGGAAATTGGTTTGAACGAGATCTAGGAAGTAGTTTTTTTTGAATACGTCATATTTGCTAAATATTGTTCGGTGGTACGGAACCCTTCGTGTGCGAGTCCAACTCGCACTTGGCCGGTTTTTTTTAACATCCCTTGGATGCCTACATCATAAAAAAACTACGACACTACGAGTTATTGGGAAACTCTGACAGCTTCGTATCAACTTAGTGGATATTAATAAATTGTCTACAATGTTGATAATCAAAGTAATCTTGTTTTATTTCTTCGAACTTTGGATTCTCATAGAATACCATCTACAATGTTGAACAAGACAAATAAATAATACCACATTCTTCTAAGACTACACTGTACCCACCATCCTAAATATATTACACCCATTTTAGTAACATTGCCACCACAGCGCAGCAGCTCGTTTTAATATTCCTAGAAGCAAAGGAATGCACATGTGCCTGACAGGTTTGAAACACGCTCCAAAATTAAACAATGTCAGTTTAAGATATTTCATCTGTGGCATCGTATGCAGCGAATGCAGACAGCTTGAAATATTGTCATTGTCACGGCGGTGTCACGTGACTGTCACGCTGACGTCTCCGGTCGTCCGATAGCGTTCCGATGCGGTTTGCATACAGCTTAACGATTCAATGCTCAATCGAATTCGTATTTGGAGGTTGCATATAATCGAATAATGTGATTTGATACTCTCCGATTATGATAACGCTTGAGGGGTGTTTGGAATTATAATTTGGGAGAAGATTTTCTGTTTGTGACTTGTTTTCTAAATAGCACAAGCAATACGTTTAATAAAAATAAAAAAGCTGAATATAATTGTAGGAGGTATTCCAGTTTTTTTAAATCAATAATCGTAACAAACAACCATTCGTTCTGCGCTTGCACCGAAAAGCTCATTTATCATGATATTTATTTTTAACAAGTAACGAAACATATAGAAACTCCACGCTCCCCAACACAGCTGCTATCAACACAACGTGCACAAACAACTAATATTTTACAAGTAACACGTGCTGTTCATCTCATGAGCATCTTTATCGCTACTAGAGCTAAACTATAAAGGCCGGGGCTCACTAGCTGCTTGAAAAATGCGAACCACCGGCTCGGGACATCCACTATTTATTGGCGAATACTTCAAGTGAATGGGGCTCTTAGCGGCGCCCTTAGTGGGAGAGCCGGAATTGTTTATTCTATTTATAATGTGCTCGGACTTTTACAATTGCGGTGTGTTTACGGCTTTGGAATTCATGGTAGATAGTTTGAGGCGACTGAATAGCGTTGACAGAATTTAAAGCGCGTTTACACTCGAGATTCTGGTGTAGTTTATGCATCCTCGAGGTGAGAAGATTAGTGATTGCGGTAACGTTGGTGTGAATATTTGGCCTCTAATAATAGAGCTGTGTGTAGTGTGTGTGTGATATGTAGCTACCTACATTTCTGCCTAACTCTTCGAAGCAAACATGCGTGATTTTATGTTATGTAATAATAGAGTTTTTGAAAAGATTCATCTAAAAAGTGAGTATTCCTTAGAATGGCATCTTATATTTCAGATGTTAATAAAAACAGCTTTTTAACAATTTTACTAAGATAGGCCTGGACAAATGAAAATCGCTTTCAAATCGTTTTGTATTTCTGCAACGACTTTCAACAGGATTCACATAAGCTTTTCGTTATGTCAGTCCCTGAAATCTAGTCCCATTTTTTATTTTTCCATCATCGCAGAATTTAATTTTGTTTAGTCCCTTAGGTCTTATTTCCTAGTCTTCCCTGTGTGTCTGAAGGAGGGCAAAAAGCGACTGTTTACATACAGCACCATTTACTACGACAATAATATGTGTTCTTTGATCCCGTGGGCGTGATCTCACCATTCTTTGTAATGGTTTGTGCTACACAAGACCGATAACAATCTTTGTTAAGTTAAATATTTGAGCGCATTTTTCAGACCAGACCATATATCATTTCCAGTATAGTTTCATTTACATACACATCCTTGGGTGAGTTCCGCTGTTTTAAACTAGTTTTTTGGTCTAAGATTTAAAAGTCTAAATTCGAGATGGTTTAGGAAAACGATACCTGAAAAAAAATACTGTTTAGCTAACCTAAAAAAAAAATTGCAGTGATAGCCTAGTGCTGTGTCTCAAGTTCGAACCCAAGGCCTCACTTCTGACTTTTTGGATTTAAGTGCGTATTGTATAATTATCACTTGCTCCAAAAACGGTGAAGGCAAACATCGTTAGGAAACGCATGCCTGAGAGATATTTCTTGATGGCATGTGAAGCCAAATCAGAGGCCCATTGGTGGCTTTAAAAATCTGACACCAGTTTACTAACCAAACAAAAAGAACACGACCTAAAAAAAAAAGATTTTCAACTATGTGCTTTAAGTTGAAAATTGGGATATCGAAAGCAATGAAAACCCAAGAGAATCAATCGCATACATCAGTACGTTTCAGAATTAAATTATCAGAACGCTGACCTAGCTCCATTTATTCAAAACAATCCTAAATTACACTGGTGGTCAACCAAACTAATGCCATTTTGAAATTAATTCTCTTTATTGGCATTCGACGTGGGCCGCCCAACCGTGGTGCAATTACTGTTAGTTGAAAATGTACATATCTGTTAGACATTACCTATTCTATGGTATAATGTGACTAAAATTATTACCTACATTACTATGCTGATTGCTGTCGTGAAGTTTTGGCACATAGATGGTGTGTGACATGGTGCAGACACTGTTTAAGAAAAAAAGTGATTAAAATGAAGTAACGAGAAATGTAACATGAATACAACCAAGAATATTATTTTGAATAATTATGCAGGCGATTACAAACCGTAAAAAAAAAATAGGTAAGTGCAAAATAACCCATTGCAAAAAGTCACAGAGTAAGACTTTAAATAGTCTGAGTTCACACACGCAATAGATGTATCAAATACCAGTTGCCCACAAAGCAATATCAAATCATTGCAATCAACAAACATGTCCCTTTACACAAACGAAAAAATCCTATTTACTTGTCCGCTAACCCGTGGATGCTATCGATACCCGAGTTATGGCCCACTTCATAAAAGGGCGCAAACACGGCAATATTTCGCCGGACCACTGGCAAAAACCGGGACATGCGGCCACGGACCGTACCGGTCGTAAGCCGTAAGTCACACGTGGCGCCATCTAGTTATTTATCGAGCTATGATTGGATGGCCTTGTTATATTTTATATTTACTTTATGTTTCATGTTACATTATGTCCCTATTATATTTCGAAGTTAATGTCCCACTCCAAATTGAGTTTCGTTTATTTTTCTCGCCGCGTTGCCTTTTGTTTTATATTTTTTCGAGATTGCGTCCACTTGCGAGTTGTTTAGTTTAGTTAATGGTAACAAGTTAACGTTTGGAGGTTTATGATGATGAATTTTTGTGTTTGAACAAGGAAGTGAACGATATTTTAATTTGTGAAATACTGTTATTAAGAATTAGTATTTGGGCGACCAAGCTCTGCTCTCGTGAAAATAGAGAATGCTCATTTAATAGTATAGGAACGTTCATACTAATTCCATGTATAGTACATACTAATTCCATGTTGCCATGATAGTAGGTACTTACTAATTCAATGCTGCCATGTCAATTATTTTTTATTTTATTCTAAGGTTATATAGTTCCAGCCATCTTGTTCTTAACTTTGGGCGAAAATACAGAGAGAACGAATTTTCTCAGATATGATAGCTAGATCGATTTTTCGCCCCTTAAACTCCTATATTGCAACTTTCATCGAAATCGTTGGAGCCGTTTTCGAGAACGTAATTACAAATATATAAATATACAAATAATGATTATTTAATAGTATAGGATAATTACTGTGTTTTCAATCATTGGATAATGTATAAAAAAGAAAAACATGAACAAAAATTGTTTGCATTTGGTAACTACGCAGTTATTGACTGTGTTATAAACAAGGCCTTCTGTGTATAAATATGTACGTGTTTTATTCATTATGGTTATTTATCCGTCAAACATTAAGCATAACAAGTTCCCCAACTTCTAAGTTTTGCCTCGTTAACAATGTAGCAATATTTTTTCATCCAAGAAAACGTTAGAATAGGAAAAAAGGCTAACTACTTTTTCATGCCACGCAATACAAATCACAAAACACGGACCGACCACCATAAATTCCACCACAGCGTATTTTTTCCAAAAAAATACTCGGTTATTTATTTACAACATAAGTTCATATTTTCGTACGTATAACGTCTGGTACGGGAAGCCCGCGGAACTCATTTCCTCAATAAATTCCCGGTAGAGCAGTGAACGGGTTAAATTAATGTAGGGGCCCTCGCTAAAGATCATTTTTAGGTCAAATGATTCATCGATATTTGCGTGAAGTTTACCTTATGTTCATTTATGGGTGTCGCCGAAAATATTATGACAATAAGTGAGTTTTCTTTTTTGAGTGGGTAATTTTTTTGTGGCTGGCAGTATATATTTATTGTACGTTCAGAAAAGTATTTAACATATTTTTTCTGTTTCGAATATAATTTTAAGGGCGCACCGAGCTTATTGCGAAATAATAACATTCTTTTGATCTCTTGCTGCATCGTTATTACTTAACCTTTAGTTATGTAAGATATTCAAGGATTCATTATAAACATACACTTTAGAACCACAATTACTTGTAGGACCTCGATAAAAAAAAACCCAAAGTAATTTCTAAAAACAACATAAACCCTTAGTATGGCGTAAATACTTCACGGCAGGTCATCAGTTTCTTAATAATACCAAACTACATGTTTTCGATAATGTAACATTTTACATTTTCAGATTATGTATTTGTTTTAATAATACGAAAGAAATACCTAAATTAGCGCGCGAACCGCCCATTTTCTATCCCGTTCAAATCAAACTTGCATGCAAGATTCAATTTATTATCATGAAATGTATCTTTGAGTAAATAGTAAAGAGGTTTTAAGGTCACTTGACCGGGAGGTTTTAAATTGTACAAAACGTTTTGAACCTTGAATGAAAAAAAAACAGGGTAGGTAGGTACGTAAGGTAATACAATATTTCAGCTCTTCAAAATCATTTAGATACTAAAAAAAGCAAAGAAAGAAAGACAATAATTCACGAAAAGATAACTCAGACCGATTGCAGGAAATAAACACAGGAATAAAGGACGTTTTGCGTTATCTAGGCTGGAGCAAAAAATATGTGATCGGCCGAGATGATAGCGAGTCTACCGGCCGCTTTTAATTACTTAGACTTCTTTATTTATAGACATACTGGACTCTATGTATTGTAGATGGTAACTTTTAATTTATTTATTAATTAAATATTTCAAGCTAACAAATGTACAGATGTCATAGGCATTATCTACCAGTCAACCGCGATTTATTGTACGCGATTAGAATTTTAAGGAAGTGCGATTGAGTTGGTATTGGGATGACAGCCGGAGAAGATTTCTTTTATTGAATCTTCTCCGGTTTAGTTTTCTGTGGGTGTTGCTAAGGTGACTAGAAAATCAACTTAAGGGTATTAGGGGCTTACTTATTCTTTGGACAGTGAGGTGTATGATGATCTACCATAGTATAGTTTGTCATAATATGACTTGTCCAGGGCGGGTTACCTCTACGAATTCACCTTTAAGGCAACTAAAGGATAGGACATTTTAAACAAGAATTATTTAGGTAGGTACAATTTTTCTTCAGACCATTTTACAGTAACTAAAAAGCCTAAAATAACCACGAAGAAAAATATGTCAAAATTAAACATTATTTACGAGCGATGGTGTATTTACGAGAGTCTCACAAATTGCTCCTCGCTGTGGAAGGAACTTGGATAAAATTTTACTGCAAAACTTTACTCTTTTTAAGACTAAACTCCAAGTTTGGGCTGTTTGTCTCAAATTCTGTTGGGTTTATTGCCCCCTCATGTAATGGGGTTACCGTAGTTTTGAATCTAGGTGAGGGAAGTCTGTTTGTGAACCGATTTTGGTTTTAAATGAGACTTTGTAAGAGAGAAACTCTGGCGAAAGATTATTTATTGCTCTGGTTGTTCTAAAAATCAGAGCGCAAATCTCTTATGTTTAAGAACGTTCGTATTTAAATATCAGTCACTCAATCTGTCTAAAATAGCCTTAATTTACTCATATATACGGATTTTAACGTTGATAGTCGCTGAGATGAGATTGCGACTACATTTTGAACATTTTTAAATACGAGAATTGGCCTTCTGATTTTGTTTGGAAATGATTGTCATTTGTCTTAAGGCTTAAGGCTTAGGCAGCCTTCGTTGCCATTTAGCTAACTAAGTATTTTTACCACGGAATGAGCTATCTCATACTGCTCGAGCCTATAGGAGTGGAGTCAGATTGACTTTTACAATAACAGTTTGGACGACGACCTCTAAACTAGACATTTGTCTGTATCTTGGGGGTCGGAAATGCGTATTTTTTTGATTATTGCATAACCGGTAAACAAACTAAAATTAAACAAACCAAACCAGCAAAAAATAAACATATTAAATATTTTCAGCTAGGTTTCAGGTCAAATGAATCAAATTTATAAATGAATTAATAAAAAAATATCTTTATACTCACTTTATTTCAATTTTTTTTTTTTTTAATATCATTATCAAGAGCAAATACTTCTTATCATACACCCTCCATCCATCCTCACTATTTTAGAATCCTCTCAAAACAAGATAGAGTCAATTTTATTGACAGGAAGTTTATCTAAACGAAACAGATCGTTAACGAGTCTCACTTCTAACTACGGGAACTATACGTTTACAGCAATTAAGTCAGCTTCTATAATACATAACAAGTTCGCACACTGACCGGTCGGAGCGGGTAGCGGGCAGAGTTAATGCAAATTAGTTTTGTTCGCCCAGCAGTTGTTAACAATACTTGTACATGGAATAATGGTATGTTGAGAGTTCGCTGCAGTTTATCTGGAGTCCTAGTTCTGTGATGAATTTGGGTAGTGTTTATAATGCCCGGTTGGTGAATATAATTGATTAGCATAGCAAAGTTTTAAGCTAAAAATGTAAATCGGTTTTGTCGGCTAAATAATTTTCAAATCATGAAAGAATTTTTTAAATTGAAAACGTAATACATATTCATTTCACGGCATCGAATGAATTGAATGCTGTGCATGTGCAATTGTCTATGGTCATTGAAGCAAGACCTTTTCTACAGAAGTATATGGCAAGCCAGAGAATAGAATAGAATATAATAAATAGGTCTTTATTTGCATATAATGTAGGTACATAAAAATAAGTTGTTAAATTATATACTACGCTCTTAGTCCTTATCAAAATATCTTCAATACAAAATATAATTACAACTCCTCAACCAACTTTCTACCAAACTACCAAGACATTAGAAAAAAAGAAAATATTTCTTCGTTCCATATGTGGGTCATCGATATCAACTTCAATCATTAACTATCGCATCCCAACACTTTTCCCTTCAACTTTTTCAATCGAACAACACGAGGCGGCCATTTGTTATTGTCTGTCGCCATACCGGACGTGAGTGTGTCACTGGCTTTATTTTGTAGGCTTTCGTCGGTCAGATCAATATTTATCTTCTTTCAAATCGTTGGCAAATAAGAAAGTTGTTAAGAAAGTTTCAAATATTATGTTAGGCAATCTACAACGAGGGAGATGCAAGCTGCACGCCCTCGCGGCCCTAGTCGCCGCAGGAGACGCCCCGGGCGTCGGGAGTCCAGAGCCGACTTCCGGCCACCGTAGGCGCGGGCTTGCGGACGGTGAGCAATGGGCAGCTCGCCGTCCGATAAGGACCAGGCCCGTGTCGACGGCGTGTTGTGTTCCACGCGCGCCTCAAAGAGATGTCAGCACCAACCGACGGGGTCGAAAGACCAATGCCTGCTGGGGTTGCGGGTTTGTCCGAAAGGGATAACGCGGCCCCGGCACACAGGCAACGGAAGGAACACGGGTGGGTTTTAGTCAGTAAAAGTCTGACACACCCTCTCGCTCTGCCCAGAGCGGGAGAAGTCATTTGATGATTTCCCACCCTCAAAAAAAAAAAAAAAAAAGGCAATCTACAACAACTCAACTCTTCAACTCAACTCTTGCTTCGCAAGATTTTTACAACTTGATAACACATAAAGATCTCTTTATTATATTTATGTTAATAAATTCTATTCAAAAATATATTCTCTAAATGATTGTGAAAACCACATCAAAATTCATTGTGTTGATCTGAAGATCTCAGCAGTCACACAGACAAACACGTAAATCGACTTTGATTTATACTATGTATAGATAAAGGTATATTTAAGATCCCAAATTCATGGGGTGTCGTTACGGGTCGTCAGAAGCCCGAAAGTCTGACAGCCAGACACCAAGCGAGTTGGTCCGTTTGATACCAAGGGGTATCGTATTACCCAGTTACTGGGTTGTGGAGGTCAGATAGGCAACCGCTCCGTGTAAAATACTGGTATTCAGCTGCATCCGGTGTAAGCCGACCGTTAAAGAAATTGCGTGCCATAGCTTAAGGGTAGGTTCAGTATCGATAAAGGAACCCATGAAAAAAAAAAAAGGTAGGTAACTCTAGGAAATTATTAATTAGCATTTAAACAAAATAAAAACTTACTTTAAGCAATATTTTAATCAATTCTAAACGATTCCTATTTTGATAATTTTTGGGTTTTTTAAAACTTTTTTTATAACAAAAAATACATATTTTTTGTTATTTACGGTTTCCTTTATCGACTCTGAACTCAACCTGAATTTTAATGGCACGCAATTTCTTTAACACCCTGTATAGTTGTGAAAAGGCTAGGCGGATTTCCTTTTTTTTTGAGGTTGCAACCCCGGTTGCTGAACTTTAGATTTAGAGTTCTATTTTCGAGAACGACATAGTATTACTGAATCGAGGGTGTTTGTGTTTTCAGACAATTTGGTGTTAGGAATTGGACTATTGGCTTGCGTTGTCACATTTGATTTACATGAACTGATGAATTTAACTCCAAAAAACTATGACAAAAAATCATTCTCCTTAACATCCCATTCAATACCCAAATCTACATTTTTACGACAAGTTTTCAAATAATTGCCAGTTAAGCAGTCTATATTAACGTCAAACGAAAGCTTAAAACTGGGAATCAGGCTAAGTGGCTTACTTAGCTTGCTGATGACGGCATTTAGCGTAAAACTTAACTGCCAAGCTTCATTGGTTTAACATTATACTAAAAAGAAAGTACTTTAACTCGAATTTTTTGACTTCCTTATTATTTTCTGACTAAAACTATAATTGCCTCGTTGGTCTTAGTAGTCGCTGCTGTTAGTAGGTGCTGGGTTCGATTCCCGATAATATTTTGATATAACAAAGGCCTAGCGTAGTATGGAATTGTAAGAGGATAAGATTCCAGCATAAACTGGGTAGTATATGCTGGAATCTTACCCTATTACAACTCCATACTACGCTAGGCCAGGCTACGCTTTACACTTTCGACTCCACCCACTTTTCATAGAATTCATACGCCATGCCGCCATACAAATTGGAAGTGAACCCTCCGGGAGGGTTGCCGGCATTACGTTTGCGCTAAAGTTAACCATCGCGGACGATAAACGGCATTAGGTTTAAAACCGTGCTATAAAACACTGTAACTTGTGTATCTATTCTAGTATATTGTATTTTTATTATTTGCACCAACGACAGCCCCATTTTATGTCCAGGCAAACCACTGTCCATTCCAAGATTGCCTGGAAGATATCGCGGAAAGCGATAAGGCCGCCCATTGTATATTTTGTGGTTTAACAAATATTTTTTTAAATATATTTTTGTGGTGTACAATAAAGTATATATAAATAAATAAATAAAGCAAACCATGGCAGATTTTTCTGAAATCGAGAGGAAATTTTACGACTGACATAATCTTCTCATCGTCACACCATATAACCCTTGTACCACCCCGTATAAACCCTTAACGGCCTCAAAATTGGAAAATAACCGAATACCGTTGAGCAATTACTCGTTATCCCTAACTTATTGCTCAAATGGGATAAACAGGGGCCCCAATGATCAGCACATAGCGGTACCGAGGCCCTAAATGGGGCCTCCAATGGTAGACAGTGTCCTACCGAGGCCTAATGCCGCCGTATCTCAGCTTTTATCCCTGAATATAAGTTTTAGAGTGACGATATAGTATCGTTTTTTTCTGTTATTCATTAATAATGGGTGTGACTTATATGGATTGCAGAGAAAGAGGTCGGATTTGTGTATTGTGAGGACGGAGAACGGCCGATAAGTTCCCAGACAATTGAAGCCGACTCTTCAACGTTAACTAATTCAGATAAGCTTAACAGTCAAGAGTCTGTTATTTTTATCAGATATTTTTTTCTTTTTCGCGTCTATCGCAGAGAGATAATTAACGATAGTTACCGCGCTCGGTAGACTATAATAAAGTTCTTAAGCCTGTTAACTCCAAATATTCAAATTTAAATGGAAAACGCGAACAATTCTTGGCCTATCCCATCCCTAATTACAAAATCAAAATTCTAAATTAAACAAAACGAACTGTAAAATTATTTAAATCAAAATGTTAATTCACCACCTGCCACGCGATCACGTCTTAACACTGTCCGAAAGTTGGTGCGCTCACCCCACAAACTCGTGATTAGCGCCCGTTTAGCGAAGGGTGGAGTGCCCAAAAGTTGTCCGCGTGGACGTGAGTGGGTAACGAGCCGTAAATATTTTTACTCCGGCCGCGCGACAAGATAATTTGAAATCAAATTAATTGTTAACGCGTTGCCAGCGTGTTGTAAATAAATTTGCGTGAAGTGGATTATATCGTGGTTTGTATTAATGGAATCTCTATGGGCTTGGAAATGAATTTACATGGGGTGTTAGGGAGGTTTTGAATTTTTTAAATTAGTTAGTAAGTTGGTTTTGGCGGTAGCCTAATAGCTAAGCGTAGATCTGGTAACTGAGAGGCCGTGAATTTGAACCCAGTTATTATATTATTATTGTGAGCCCACATACTTGATTAACAATTTTCATCTTATCATTAATTATAGACAACTCATTCATATCAAAACACTACCTAAATGAAGGTCTCTACATCATATACACATACCGCTCATTGACACAAAAACACACAAGCAAACAAACACAACATCAAACCGTACCGGCACCACAAATTGGAGCCGTGTCGTTCACGTCTCGCGCAAGTAATTCAAATCAAACATGCCGCATGGATCCGAATCTAATTTCCCACTCGAATTAAATAGCGTCGCGATTCGCTGGATTGGATTAACGTTATGGTAAACATTTGGTGCGGTTACCCTACTGCTATGTAAACAGGGTGTGTTTGTAGTTGGATGACGAGGATGAAAGAAATATAGTTAGGATTTATGTGAATTTACTAATTAAGTCGCAGTTTCTAAATCTGCTGTTAGGTGTCATATTTTGAACCTAAGTAGTTACATATTAGGACCCCTAAGATACAAGCCCTGCTTAGTTTGGGGGTGAATGCTCAAACCAAAACATTGTGATCTAAAAAATGATTTGTGTTAAATGTAAGCTTACTATCGGCCGTCAACTTTTCTTTTTTGCCAATAAACTTTGTTGTATTTTTTTTAAATATTTGAACCTCGAAGCCACCGCAACCATTTTTAATATTATCATCATTGTTTGTAATTGGCTATTATATAATGATAAATAATGAAACTTTATTAAGAATAATAATTTTGGTATCTATAACTTAACAAGAGGCACGAAGATAGCTGCAAAAGTAAAATACTGTGGCGCAGCTGTCAACGCTCAACACAAAATACATGGAAGACATTTGTTCCGGACTTTCAATTCATCAAGGAAGCCTTATGATAAAATAAGAATTGAAAATAAACTAAGCAATCCTTTGATATTTTTCCAAATCAAAATATTACTTTAGAAAAATAAACCTTAATTTTTCTTTAAAGCTATATAAAATGTAATAGTATCCCTCTAACCTCTGTCAACGTTTCATTACACAAAGTGCTGGCTTACAGAGCGCCATTTTTTGGTTTCAAATCAATTTGTTTAATGCTTCGAATGGCAGTTCCAGAGGTATCCATGCTGAACTGGGTGTCTGGCTCCAGGATTATGGCAAGATCCGATATAGATTGTAATTGGTCCTTTTATCAAGGTGATTTGTTTAATTAGATTTCGGTTCGTTTCTAGAGTTGTGTGGGTAGGTAGGTAGTAACAGTTTAATAGGTAGTACGTATGTATTCTGTGACAAGCTTAGTGGTTATGGGTTTTTTTTGCTTGTGATGAGTCATTGAACCGGTCCAAGAAACGATTCACTCCGAAGGCTTGTATAATGAGGTATCCGACGTTTTTCTATTTTTAGTGTTAAATTAACGCTATATTAGAAATTGACTTGTGGCGGCATCTGCAACGCCACATGCGAACTACGCATCAAAAGACCTGACGTCACACAAAATAGACGCGCGATCACAATATATATAAGTTCGCGACTTAATCGTCGGGCAGTTGTCGACCTGAGACGACACCCGTCTGGTCGTAGGATCCTCCGTTTTCAATAGAGGATGAGTGAACACACTGTTCCTCATGCCTCTATACGCTAAAATATCTAATTTAGACCCCCATTAAAATTCTTCCACGTGAAACAGTAAAAAAACCCAAAACATATCATACAACTTTAATAAAACAACGTTATGATAATTACTAACGTGAACTCTGTAAACATTCGCGGCGAAAATTTACCGCGAAAACTCCGGCAGCAACCAACAATATTGTCAAAATTAATTCGTACGGCGCACGCGAAATAAAAAACCCATCAGGCCATCACGTCGTTCGTTAAGCGAAGCCCCTTCGGAATACTCGGGCTTTGCGAAAAAAAAAATATCACGAAAAAAATGGCAACTTCGAAAATGAAAAGTCAACTGAGTGAATTTGCAAAAATTGCTGCGGGACCATGGGAGACGAGTGTAATGTACATCCACGGAATTGCGTTCGTGTGTATATTAAAGTTGCAGGTGCATTTACGTATTTACGTGAAATAATTTTGCGGAGTAACGTTTTTGGAAAATAAATGTCTGAAAAAAGAAATTTAAGATTGGTCATAAAACACTTTTAGTACACGGAATTGGTGTTTTCACCCTTTCAATTAAAGGGTAATGTTTTCAATGTGATACAAAAAAACTTTATTTATTTATTTATTTACATACATACGCTACATTACAGTGCCCCATTTCGGTAGTGTAGTTAATTGTTAATTAACAATTCATGAAATTATTTACAACATAATTAATATCCAACTTGGCAAACGTATTAGTGTTCGCATATTCAATTCTCTGGTGATTTCTGATCCCAAAACAGTTAGAAACACTATCATCATTTAAACTCACACGAAAATGGGAACTAAAAATAAGAATTTCAATTAGTGGGAAAGATTATCCGTTTCTAACAATTACGTCTTCAGTGGGCCGTTGATAATCCTCGTTTTTTCTGAAGATGCCAACCGTATCGCTCATTACATCAGCCACCGGTGACTTTCGGGAAAAAATTGAATTATTTCGGGGAATCGCATTACGTTTCCAATTTATCGGGAAGGAGCTTTGATGCTTAATGGACGTATCGGGGCAGAGGTGGCTATAAATAGGGAACGTGTTTTTTAGTCACGTGATTTGACTTTGATCATGTCGAAAACCATCTAAGATAGCAGATGTCAACAAAAAAGTTTTAAAGGAATATTTGTGTATATTTATATATATATATATATATATTTATTTATTTATTTATCATCACGTTCTCGAAAACGGCTCAGGCGTTTTCGATAAAAGTTGCAATATATATTGCAAGCTAGATCGATTTTCGCACATAGGGGCGAAAACCGATCTAGCTAGATCTCATATCTGGAAAACTTGTTTTCTTCGTATTTTCACCCGAGCAGAGCTCGGTCGACCAGGTACTGTACCTTTATCACACAAATTGATAGATTCTCCGCGCCCATCTCAAAGAAGGCTATAAATAAATAGTAATCAAAGAGATAAATTAAACGAAGTTAGCTCAAAGGTCACAGTGTAGGAGTGCTCTAATGACCCTTAATATTTATGAGGTCTTATTGTGTACCTAAATTATTTGTATCAAGAGCTATCTCTTGTGGTTTCAGGTGCTTTTGGAAAACAAAATGGCCGAATGTAACAATAAGTTTTTGTTAAACCTTTGCTAATGAACGAGCCTCCTCGTCCTGGTTCCTCATATTCAGACCTCCTTTTGCTAAAACTTACTGGTCTTATCCTGGTTTGATCAGGGATGTTTACCATACCTTACTCCATACCTAGTATACATTGTCTAGCTCCGCTAACAACTCATAAGCAATTCAATTAGTCGACTACCGAGATTGCGATGATCAAACCAATCAGTCCTCATTGTTTAGGCATAATCATCAATTTCCGTATCAAGTTTGTAATTTTATCATGAACTAGAGACCCGTGCCGGCTTCGCACGGGTGCAATTTACATGTGAAGACGGTATTCTGTTCACGGCACTTTGTGCCCAAGTTCTAAGCAGTAACCTAACCAAAAGTACTAGGCTTGCATGGATTCAAGGTAGTATTAAAGTACTTCTTTTTGTGTATACATATTTATATAATATATAGTCTATGTCCACCCGGAATTATGCACCTTTCAAATGGTGAAATCATTTTCCAAATGGGAGCTGTGGTTCCGGAGATTACCCTTCACAAACTCACAAAATTCGCTCTCTCTCTTTATTATATTATTTAAATATAAATATATATAATACAAATATTGCTCATTAATTAGTATAGGACTTACTATACTATTACTAGCTGCCGCCAGCGGCGTCCCCCGCGTGATTTGTTTTTAAATTATAGACTATGTTACTCAGTGCTAATATTCTACTGGTATTTAAAAAATCGGTCCAGTAGTTTTTGAGTTTATTTATTACAAACAACAATACATTTTTTCTCTTTATAATTGTAGAATAGATTTGGATTTACATTCTCAAGTGCTTCATGCAATAGGTTTATATTATTAGTACTTATTCTAGCTTCTATTAATACACAGCATTCCTGTTAACCACACCAATTAAGCTAAATATACTTGTAATAAGAGAAGAGTCACGTTAATACTGAAATGGAAATCCGAACATGAAGTCTTGATAGCTCTTAAATACTATTATCGTCATCAATCGATATTTATGCTCAGATTAGATTATCGTGTTCGACACCAGACGATCTATTCCGTAAAAATCGCCCCGTGAACACTAAGATGAAGTAAGCTAACATTATTGACAATTTACTTCACCTAGTAAGTTTTCACGGGGAGACTTTTACAGAATACCAATGCTGAATAACATAAAACCGACCACATGTGCGTCAAATCGCGCACTAAGAAACCCGTACCACCAAAACTATAATAGTAAACCTTATTTACTACATTTTCTGTGATTTCAAATTATCCATATTAGTCCATTATGCATTATCCATTGGTTAAACATTTGTTTCACTTTTTATTTTGTTATTTGTATTTTGTGTTTCACGAATTGTGTCCAAATAAACTTTATTCCTTATTCTTCTATGCCTAAAAAGATACAGCCCAGTGACAGATCTATCTGTCACTGGGCTGTATCTTTCGGTGTAGGCACAGTAATAAGGTCCCGGTGACACCTGTTGGATACAGAACCTCTAAAAATACTTCTAGAAAAATATTGGCACAAGTTAGATAAATTAACTCTCGATCATAAATCCCAGCGGTCGCACTCCAACAGTTGCCGCTTCATTAACTACCACTGCTCATAAATTCTCCCAAACGAACTCAAAGAGTGCCAAACGAAGCCTAAACTTAAATCATCCTAATTAAAATCAATTTCAACTGACAATTGCGAACACACTGTCAGTGAGAGGCTTATCAAAATCCACAAATCACGGCCGAGAAACAAAGAGATAGCACAATAGACCACCTTCACAAAGAAAATCTACTCGTTGCTCTGAGAAAGGATACGATATCACCAGTTTATCTTGGTCTTTCATACTTCATTACTTCACCCCCTCTGTCGCCGGTGACACTTCAGCGGGGGAGGGGGTGGGAGTTCTATATAGTTGGGCGTTAGGTGCTATCGTTGAATCTAGATAATTGATAGATGAAGATCTCGGGAGGCTGGATGGGTTGCGTTTGCGTAGCGTTGGATTAAATACTCCTACTATTTCTGCAGTGTGATTTATGTTAAAAGTGTTTCTTATTGTAATGCTCCCCGTTCATGGTCACGTCGTAAAAATTTGGTAAAAGTTTGAAATATTTAAATATGTATTCTTTATTATTATGAAAATATTTGTGGATTTGTAATTTAAATAAGTTAATCCGTTCGAATTTCTCTTAAATGTGGTTTCAAAACGTGCTTCTGAAATATTCAAAACCACGTTATATTTCATTTCTGACCGCAATATAATATTTAATATTATCATTTTAGTAATTGGTAACTGTAATAAAAGCGATCATAAATTACCTTTGAAATTATAACCAACACATATTTATCACGCGAAAACTACAAAATATTATATAAACAACATTCATAAACAAATGCATAAAATACACACACATTAATTTTATTTCACATTGTTTATAGTATAAATACAAACTGATCTATTATTATTTAAAAAATATTAATTTAACTAATTCCTACATTTTCATTTAACCATTATTTATGACAACATTACAGAACAGTAGCTTCATCTTACAACAAAACAAAAACTCACTGCCCCACATGACAAGGTCAGACCTTCAACACAACACACACCCACACCCACACACTTACACCTCCTTTCAAAAACCGTCGACGATTTTCAACCAGTCCACGCAATCAATGTTTACGTATTCGCGAGTCGAGATGGTTCAAACAATAATGGCTGATGACGCAGTATCCTTAGTAGTATGGGAGTACCTAATGACATCGGGATGCGGGCATCGCCGACTAATGCAGTTTGCTTAGCAAACAACTAGATTCAGCACCGTGGAATCGCTGGTTTCTCGATGTAAAGAGGTTCGTTTAGATTTTAGTAGTTGCTAGAGTTATTTTTTCTTTTGTGGAATTAATTATGAGGTATTTCACTCGGAGCACACAGGATAACGTATTTGTGAGACAAAGGAGAGATGACACAAATTTAATTAAGGTTGTGAAATTAAGCAAAGCCAGGTTCAAAAAATTAGGTTGCTATCTTACTAGTGAAGACTCGGTATGATATGAAAGCGGAAGATACAGAGACATGTTACCTTTGAGAATACAAAAAATGTGTAAATTGATTTTTAAATAATGTCGATGCACAACTGGATTGTGTGTTAGAAACAACCACACTACGTACAGAGCACTGATCCTCACAGTAGCAATCCCTTTATTTTATTCAACACCCGAAACAAAGAAACCAATCTAAGCAAAAATATTCAAAAATATTTCCTTAGAAACGAAAACGTACAATAAATTTTACATCTATCCAGATAGAATCAATCTGCCCGATGGTATCATCTATATTCGTAGCCGCGTAGCTCGGCGTAGCACTTTCGTAGCGCCGTAACCCTCTACGCTACGTAATGAATGGGGTGCCTCTATCGAGACCAATCGACGGTGCTCGGGAATCAGTGAAGGTTCTATTTCTTTGTTGAGAGTTGGAATTCATGTCTGTGTGACGTCATTGGCGTCTGTCGGTGGAATGGCACACTTCGGTCGAGTCTATTTTTTGCATCAATGGGAAATATGTAGTATTTTTTTTTTTTGATAATAGTTTTTGCAATTTTGTTACATTATAACTAGAAGTATTGGTATGTTTTTAATTAACCCCCGACACAAAAAGAGGGGTGTTATAAGTTTGACCACTACGTATGTCTGTCGGTGGCACCGTAGCTCTTAAAAAGGTGAACCGATTTGAATACGGTTTTTTATTTGATAGAATTTTTTTTAGCGATGATTTTTAGACATGTTTTATTAAAATCGGTTCAGCCGTTTGAAGATTATCAGCTCTTTTCTAGTTGATGAGCGTCTTCCTCAGGTCTGATCGATTTGAAATTTGGTATTCTGTTACTTCAATGATATCAGAACAGCATAGTAACATTGAACTGATACTGCAGCATCACCTGGAATTTGCAGGATACCCACCCTTACCAACTTACAGCTCAGGTATCGTGTTTGGGCTCATTGGAATTGTCTTAATGAATAGGTTATAGATAGATGATGAACAGGGTCCATTGAAGGAGTAGGAAAGAGAAATGAGGAAATGTTTGTGTCGGGGGTATTTTAAATTTTAATATAATTTCACTTGCCGTGTAAATATTTTTGAGTAAATGTGTGAGTGATTTTAAAGAGGCAGTTCAGTTACTCAATATGAATCTGTAACTTGACTTTGGCAAAATATACATAACTTCATGTAAGAACTTAAGTTCAAAATAAATTAGCTAGCCAAACTCCGCAGACGTGATGGTATCGATATCTAACCACGATAAACAAGAAAAAAAAAATTGCTGATTCTTTTTCTGGGGTCAACGACAGCCACAGATAGTGCCATCTAATACACCACGGCGCGCCTCACTCCGATCCACTTCGTAATAAAGTACAGCTTACAGCACAGTAATCGCGGAGTGGAGCGCGTCTCCGTGGATGACACTATCTGTAGTAGTGTAGTTGCATGACGACACGGTTGGCGCAGTGGCTGAGCGATCGACTGCTGCGCAACGTGTCGCGGGTTCGATCCCCGCACGGAACAAATATTTGTATGATCTGCAAGTAGTTGTTCCGGGTCTGGGTGTTAGTGTATGTGAGTTTCTATTATTGTAAACGCACCCACGATACAGGAAGAAATTTTTAGTGTGGGGCACCGTTTAAAAAAAAAAAAAAAACAAAAAAAAAAATACAAAGTTAATTGAAGTTGATAAAATCTGTTTTTGTTTTATCGCGTCTAGATATCAATAGCCATTACGTCTAAAACTAATATTCCAAGTAACTACACTACTCAGATACAGTCATCATTATTATTATCCTGCCATTATCCAACTTTATTTGTGGTCGGCGCAACACGTCCCTTTCTTCCACACTTCTCTATTAGTTGTCATCTCGGCAGTCACCTACTTTCTATCCATATCATCTTCACACAGTCCATCCATCGTTTCTTTGTTCTTCCCCTACTCTTATAGCCATCGAAATTCATACTTTCCTCACTCCTCCACATCGCATGCCATGACAACCGATTTCCGCACAACTTTTCTGTCACCGGTGCCACCTTCAGACTTCCTCTTCTGTACTCATTTCTTATTCTATCCATTCGTGTAACACCACACATCCCTCTTAGCATTCTCATCTCAGCTGCTTGCAATTGCCTTTTATTCTTTTGTGGCCCCACATTCTGATCCATACAAGACCACAGGTCTAAAGATTGTACTCCAATCCGGTCGATGACCCAAAAAAAGAAAATAACATCAAATCTTATCTTATCGATACTCATCACATCTGTTTCATTCACGTTCGTTTCGTTAGCTAATTTCATTTGACCCTGTATTTGCGAAAATCAGTACTACCATCTATGAGCATGAGCAATGAACTAAGCTAATGACAGTGTACCAAAGATCAATGTTTGCGTTACAAACGGTGCTATCCAAAGATATAAATCGTTACATTCGTCATACCGCGTCACAAAATTATCACGTTCCTGTTTCGTTGACAATGACATTTGAATAGTAGTGTCTCGCTTATGCTGTAATCGTATCTATGGTTCCAAGCGGAATGTGCGAGTTCACTCTTCTCACTTTATCGGCCTAAGTACGGTGAGGGCGCATCTGACGATTTATATCTTTGGTACTGTCTGTGGCTGGTTCAGTGCATCATTAAGGCGTCCATCGACCGTGACGTCACGCGGTCACGCCATCTTGGATTATTCTCGGTGACGTCTCATTGACGGGATTACGTCAGTGGTGTAATTATAGATTAGTAATTTGAGGTTAGCGCCAATCAGGTACTATTTGAATAATAGCTCAGTAAGGATTTTTTGGCTGGTGGCCAAAATCGGAACTGACGCAGTTACTTGTATCTTGTTTTTTTTAATATATTTGACAAATAATTGCACAAGAGTTTATATTAGGTGTAGCACATTTACAATTTATCAGCTTTTGCCCGCGGCTTCGCCTGCGTGGAGTTTGGAAATTAACTCACGGGAACGTACTACTGGGATAAAAGTATCCTATGTCCTAACCCAAGTCATGGTCTACCCATGTGCCAAACTTCATCCAAATTCGTTCAGCCGTTTTAGCGTGAAAGCGTAACAAACTAACAAACAAGCTCACTTTCGCATTTATAATATTGGTTAGGATTTATTTATTATATAATATACAAATTTACAGAGTCGAACTTAATGCCGTAACCAGTAAACCTTTTGGCCTACATGGTTCTGATGATTATTTTTCTCGCATTAAAAAAAATATATATACAGACCCATACAGTCTTAGTCTCACCAAGCCATAGGTATATGTAATATGCTTTTGGAGGTTTTTAATATATTGAAACTAATATTTTATTACAAAGAGAATGAATGAGAAAGTTAGTAATGGATAAACTAAAAAAATACTTCACCAATTTTAAAATGCTTTCACCTAAGTCGCGGGTAATAAGCTAGTTGTGTTTAAATGTTTAGATCAATAATCCAAATTCTAAGACAGCGTTTTTAGGGTGCCAGACAAAACCCTATTACTAAGGCTCCGTCCATCCATCCGTCTGTCTGTCAGCGGGCTGTATCTCATGAACTGTAATAGGTAGACGGTTTCACAGATTGTGTATTTCTATTGCCCATATAATAACAATTAATAAAAATTAAATATACCATACAATAAACGTGTATTTTCGGCGTATTTTGCTCGATCTTAATACGGTACAGAACTCTTCATGCGCAAGTCCGACTCGGACTTGGCCGGTTTTTTTCAGTTTCATTATCCTCCTCTAATCGACACAAATTTTTTCCGCATATTACACAAATACATACGCAAAACCATAACGACTCACAACAGTACACAAGAGTACACACACGCACACAGTATGAACACTCCACGACCATAAATGCTTTGACTTGAAAAATACGGTACACTCAAAGACAGAGTGGCTTCGTTGATATTAATCACGGGAATAACGGGAGCTCTGTACAGCGTGATTTGCACTTTCACGCTTTTTCTGACATAAATATACATACATTCAAGTCACGTTTGTATAATTACGCCCGAAAGTTGTGCAGAGCTATACCTATGTCCTATACCATTGTATAATTTATAAGTCAGTGACTGATTAGGCTTTAACGCCCGATTTCGACTAGCAACTATAAACAAGGTTACTTTGAAGGATTTGATATGTAGATTATCTTTTTTGGCAGACACATAAATTATTTCAAAATGCGGTTCCACGAAGCGTTCCACCATTTATGTGACATTACAATATGTATGACCCGAGCTGCCTAAGGGAATATAGAATGTTGAATTTTGCCACAAAAAATAAATATTCATTATCAACGACCGTCAATAAACAAACCCGTTGAAAAAAATTGTCAACAAAAAAAACCGTGAATCTGATACAATTTTTATCGAAAAACACTACAAATTTACATACAAAGAGACAGTCAGCGTGATAAAAATCTCATTTCAAACACAAAGGGTATAGAGAAAGGCGAGAAAATTATAGATAGCGTGACCACATAATTTTGTGATACATGTGTTGGGCAAAACAGAGTTGGGCTATGCGGGGCAGATTATCGCCGGCGTGACAAATGTGGCCCCAGCGTGACAAGAACACGTGTTATACAATACGTCACGCCGTTATTACGCGAGCAGTTTTAGGGTTAACGTCACCGTGCGATGCTGTAGCAGTTTCGGGTTATTATTTTCTTTAGAGTGATTGACGCTTAATTTAATGCTTGGGGATTTGGGCGATGTTTACCTGCGGGGACTCATAGAGAGGGGCGTGTAGTTGACAGTTTATGTTCACGTGTGAGATGTCGAATGCAGTACCCGTTTTGCGAACTGAGACTGACAGAGTTGACCGAGGCAGAGATAACTCGATTGATGGATATTCATGATGTATATCGCGATTGGTGATGAATGATGTAATTATTTACAATGAGGTATTTTGCCAGTATACCTGCAAAGTCTGTTACGAAGCGCCGAAGCAATAGACAAGTTAGGAAAGTAAACGAGAATACCAGAAAAAAAAAGTAAGTTTGATATCGAGCGGAGAGTTACATAACTAAAATGTCGCCTAACTTAGTTGAAAACAACAACATACTCCAAACGTTTGATATCTATCTGCTCTCTTCCACCCAACAGGAACAGTTGTTACACCGAACACACTTGCAATTCCAATTCTATTCCAAAAAACAAAAGCTACAAAAAGCAGATAAAAAGAAAACAGACTCTACCCCAAAAAAAAAAAATGAATTGTTTTTTCAAAAACCAATTGGGATCTGTGAAGGACTTAAAAAATGGCAGTCATTAAGAGGAGCAGGGTTCCCTAAATCCGTATAGAGCAAAGTACTAATACGATATGGTTCCGTACACAATTGGAATGTTCTCAAGGAGATTACGGTAAGAGGATCATAGGACAGGACGACGGACCCAGAATATTATTTGTGAAATTAGTTTTCCTCCATATTTCCGTATTGTCAATTGCTTTCCTTTTGTGAGTGGGTTCGAGGATTTTGATTATGTTTTGAAGAATTCCGATTGATAGTTGTGTGTTTGTGAAAGGTAAATAGAGAGGGCTTAGCGATATAGTTTATGTTTAAGTCGGTAGATGTTTGGGAATGCCCGGGGCTGTTCACAAGTTTACTAAGCGTCTTGTATAGTTTAACTTAATTTTTATGCATGTATTTATGTTACCAACTATCGATTTATGTAATTATAGTACTAA
The DNA here is from genome assembly GCA_947364205.1 of Agrochola lota. Taxonomy (NCBI): domain Eukaryota; kingdom Metazoa; phylum Arthropoda; class Insecta; order Lepidoptera; family Noctuidae; genus Agrochola; species Agrochola lota. Next base: position 20,188,173 of record OX376228.1, read on the forward strand.
TATTACAACTAAATTCTATGTTCTAATAAATGCATCAATAACTCTGCTTTTGTGTGTTGCCATTTTGTTGGAGTAGTCTCCACTTTTCATAAATGGATACTTTTCAAATTGTGAGATACGTTTTGAAAAAAAGAGTCATAATATTTGTACAGCATGTATCAGAAAGGTGTGGCCAAATTTCAGGGTATAGTAGAGCATGAAACTGAACAACTTTCTTCATGGGATAAAAAGAAAAAAATATAAACAGTCCCATATAAAAATTCAATACCTACTCGCCTCAAATGTATGGGACGGCTGATTTGATCAGAATAATACAGATCGATTACCATAAATCCAATCCCACTTACATTCACATACAATACTCTTCCTTTGGACCCTTTAAAACCACTTCACAACCCAAACTGCTTATCCTGACAAAAGCTCCAACATCATCGAGTTAACGCCTAATATGGTTCGTACAACTTGCAGCAACTTAGCTAGACGTCCCAACTTTATCTAGAACATCTGAATGCGCTCCTAAGCATGTGGCGTAAGTATGAGCTAAGTTAAGTCCGAGTTTAAAATAGTTGGGCCGCGTAGGTAATTACTCTAACGGGAAACGACTTGCATGTGCTGTCAGTTGGTTTGGAAAGAAGAAAGTAGAATTTTATTTTTAATATCTACTGGTTGCTGTGAAAAAGTGTTTGTCATCAAAGAGAGTGACGAATAATGTTGCTAGTTCACAAAAAAGTAAAGTGATAGTGGAAAGGCTAAATCTCTAAGAGCTGGAAAGGTTAATGAGGTTGGTTGGTCGATGCCATAATCACGACGTTCTCCTTAATACGAATTAGTGTTAAGAACCGGTACAAAAATATTGTTGGGAACCCATTTTTTTAAATGATACTTCTGTTGTTGTATTAAAATAAGTTCCTATTTCACGTTTAATTGTATATCTATATAAAACGTGTTGAAACTCCACAATCCTTGTCCCAAACAAAGAAAGATTTTGGCCTTGGCAATATCCAGGCACGCTTTCCTCTAAATACAACCTCATAATGTATTTTTAGCAGAACATTTTTAGCGAAACTGCCTACAAAATCTCAAGTACAGATACTTGGGGGCCAATCCGTCGAGTCACGAAGTACTCAAATAGTAAGCCTGGGAGGCGAGGACTCATCTAAAAGTTGGTAAAATGCTAGTCACTGAAGGCGTCAGTTTCTTCGCCGTGATTAATGTTCCAACGGGTCTATTCGGTTGCTAAGGAATAATGTTAATCATTAAGGGTAGTGTTGGATGTGGTTGGTACTGGTACCTAGTTATTTTGTGTGTAGTGTAGGCACTAACTAGTGTAGGTTAAGGGTCGGAAGCGTTAATGGTTTGTAATTTTCTCCGAAGCTTACTTCATCTTTCTTCTAATAATGTATGATATGAGGTAACATCATCCACTATGCGTCCTGAATTTTATTATTATGATAAATCTGCTATTGCTTCTTATATTATATAGATACTTCATCTCAATTAGTACATATTACTATTTTCACACCATTTGAAATCAATACTACTAATAATAATATAATTAAGCCATAATTTAATAAAGGCATATTATGTCAACACGACGTTTGTCACGCTGCGTATAACTGTCACGCTGTCGGTAGAACACAAAATCATTCCGATGGGTACTAAAATGACGATAGCAGCAATAATTTTAGAGTGCCGTTTGACGTGATCAGCACTTGACACGTCACGGCGTTTGTCACGGTGGTTGTAAATTATTATGGATCACACTATTTATAAAAAGGAAATTGGATTCTTTCATAAAAGTAAATTGACGTCAATATATTCTGTTAAATGAAATATTTGGTTAAGTTAAGTTACCTATTACTTAGCTAGTGAGTTATAAATAAATATTTGAAATTTCAATTTATTACAATAACCCGCAGAAATATTTTCCAATTACGTTCTATAATCACAGTTGTCGTTTTAGATTAAAAACAAAAATTTAAATTTCCTATTCCTTTCTCCAATAAATGGTAAAAACATTTAACTGTTAAACTTTTTGTCAATAAATACATCAACGGCGCCGGTTTTCAGTTCACAGTAATTACTTTTCTGTACGCTAAGCTAATCACAGGGCGTCCGCGAAACGACTGTAACAAATATTCGAATATTCACAAAATAAATCGTTCGTATGTGTGCAAATCGTTTTTCCTAATGAACCAGGCCTAGGGGATAAGCGGGGTTTGGTAAAACGCCATTAATGCAGTGCTGTGTGGTTATAAAAATCGTATAGGTACCATAATGCAAAATGTATTGGTTTTTTGTCATTTTCATCAATTATAAACATAGAGCCCTGATTTTTTCGATTGACATTTAGAAATTTTTGGAACAATCATTAAAGTATTTGTAGCTAATATGATTTTACACATTAATACTATAAATATCTAGTGCCAGAAATATTTCGACACACGCTCAAACAAATATAACGTTTAACTCATTTAAAAGAGATTACATAGATTATTATAGTACCAAAACCATGTACCACCAAATCCCCTCTAAATAGTGACAAGTACAACTTGTCTCGTACATGAAGATAAATAATTTTCACAAGAGGGGCTGACACTTAAATATTTTGTGCTCAGTCCTAATGAGGAGTAATCTCGACAATTATGCTGGCACGTACGCTTTGGAGGTCAACGATAATGTGAAGAGACCCTTGCTTTTACGGGGAGCGTGATTATCGTTCTAATTTTATTTTAACTGAACCTTTTTATTGTTTTGGGAGAATCGATGCTGGCACAAAGGCGAAGACATTGTTTTGGAAGCGAATTTAATTTCTAATGACACAGTTTTTTTAAACCCTACGGTTCCTTCCTTTAACTCATCGTCCATGATTATTGATTGAATAACGAACAGAGCTATTAGTTAAATAATGAAGAAAAGCAAGGAAAGACAAACTAGTACGGCCCGTAAAAAATATCCTCAATTAAAAACCGTAACGCCAGTCTAACAAAAAACACAAATGCAAATCCCTATCATTTTCTCATCAGCCAAATCCAAAACAACAATAAAGAAAAAATTACAAAAAAAATCCCCAACACAGACTAAATTACAATTGGGCACATTCTGTAATTAACTGTAATTCGCGTGGCGGCTTTACTGTAATTTACGAGTTTTAAACTGCTAAATAAATAGGCAATAACGAGCCTGTGGGTGACTCTGAAGTAATGGCGCACAAAGATTATGTTTTCATGGCGCCGGCTTAATGGGAATATTAAAGAGACACATGACTCCACTAACATGCGTTTATCAATCTTTATTAAATACTGTGTAATCTGTAAAACTGATATATTTAGTGTATAGTGATATTTAGGGAAACGTGGCGCCAAGTAAGTATCTACTCCGCAGGAGAAGCCCCGGGCGTCGGGAGTCGCGAGCTGACTTCCGGCCACCGTAGGCGCGGGCTTGCGGACGGTGAGCAATGGAAAGAAAGAAAGAAAGAAAATACATTTATTTAGCACAGACTAAAACACACATAATATAATTTACACAGCAGATAAAAAATAAAAAAAACAAATAAAAAGTGTAAAGTGCGATGTAAGCAGAAATTTGATGGGGACTGTGCCTCAGGGGTAGCTAGCCATCCGATTAGGACCAGGCCCGGGTCGACGGCGCGTTGTGTTCCACGCGCGCCTCAAATAGATGTCAGCACCAACTGATGAGGTCCGTAAGGGCCAATGCCTGCCAGGGTTGCGAGTTTTTCCGAAAGGGATATCGCGGCCCCGGCACACAGGCAACGGAAGGAACACGGGTGAGTTTTAGTCAGTAAAAGTCTGACACGCCCTCCCGCTCCGCCCAGAGCGGGAGAAGTTATTTGATAATTTCCCACCCTCAAAAAAAAAGTAAGTATCTACTCAAAGATATATTGTAACGAAGGTCTGCAAGTAATGCTGTTTGCATAGTGTTCTATCAAATTTTTATGCAAAACGCATTGGTCCAAAATTTCGACTCGAAATATGCCTTTATTCATGACTTAATTCACCAGTCAGTTTTACACAGTAATAATGACAATTGGCAAGCAAGATATATTTTGATACAAAATAATTTTTATCATAGGGTTTAGAAGCGCAAAGTTGGTTTCTAAGGTGATATGAAGGCTAAATAATTATGCTACGTAGGTGTCATGTGGTTTGAACACTGTAAGTGACACTTACTCTAAAGTAAGACACACAAGACTCAAATGTCTTCATGTAGGCGTAGTAATGTGGATACAAAATAATGTACGAATGTCGAAATAAAAAAGGTTGTCATTTTGTGCAGCATACTAGTTTGCTTCTTCTTTTTAACCCCCGACGCTAAAAGATAGGTGTTATAAGTTTGACCGCTGTATTTGTGGGTATGTCTGTGTGTCGATGTGTGGCACCATAGCTCTTAAACGAGTGAACCGATTTGAATGCGATTTTCTTTATTTGAAAGGTGGTTTTCTAGCGTTGGTTCTTAGCCATGTTTTACCAAAATCGGTTCAACCGTTTCAAGGTCACTCTTTTGTGTTAGCTGCGGTAGGGATCTTAGACGCATACTGGGTATTTACTTTACTTTCAAACATGTGTGTGACCTAAAATTTGAAACACCCATGTATGCTATATTACTATGCAAGATTATGGAATTCTCGATCTGATGCTGCAGCCAGGATGTCCAGCACATACAGTAATAGTAATAAAATCCAATACAATCTCCCTCATCCAATGTATTTATCAGGGAAAATAATCAGGAATTTAGAAATTATCAGGGAATTTATCAGGGATTGTGTTTATCAGGGAGATGGTAACCATTGATCTCATATAACATGTCAACGAGCTTGTCATCTACACCTTCACACTTTCACAAACATTATTTACAAGAAACATAGCTACACAATCACCCAATGCATCCTTTGATAATATATATTATGCATTGCATCACAACATTACGTATTCAATATGTCAAAACGTCAAACAAAAAGCATAAACGACAGCTGCGCGCACAGACTGTCTGTGGCGCGTGAGTCGCCGATGGTACGAAATGTTACCATTTTAAATATTATATTTTTTATAAACATTTAGGACTTGTGTATTGTATTTATTCATTATATTTTTTGTTATTTTTCTCTGCTGCACCGGTTGTCGTCATAACGTCAACGCCGGCTGTCGCTGAAAACTAGCGCTGGGGCTCTGTCTCGCATAGGGTCGCAGCTTTATGCTGAGCAATGGCCGTTTTGCGTGGATGTGACGCATGTTTTCCCCCAAACTGTATATTTTCGTGTTTTTTTCTTACTTTGCGTCATGTGTACCGCAAATAAACGTATTTTCTTTCTTTCTTTCACACTAGTACACTCTTGACAAAAATCACACGTCGTCGCATCCATTATAATTTTGTAGGTGTTCCTGGCACCCACATGGTATACAGGCACGCGACCACGGCTTTACCTTGACTATTTTTGTACCTATCGTCTTAATTTCTGTCTGAAATATTTTCTTATTTCGTACATTTTAGTTCACTTTTATTTTTCAGTAGTCGGATTATAGTTTTTTAGGAATTATTAGTAATTTATTCCATCAATTAAAACGTACTTTAAAAAACCCAAAACCAAAAATATATTGTCGGCTATCCCTCTAGCAGGGTTGACAGTGTGTCATAAATAATAAACGGTTGATCCCAACAATTTGTTAGAATATTACGGCGAGCGGGCGAGAGCGTGACGGCAATTACATCGCGGATTACAGCGGCGTGACAAACGTCGTGACGGGTAGACGGGTCAAGTGCTGATGACGTCATGTGCCACTCTAAAATTATTGCTGTACTCGTCAAATATTTGATTTTACAGGGTTTTATTGACGTCGGTAAACGTTCGTATAAGGAAGCGCAGTTCCTACGTACCTATGTTATAAGAATAATTTACAAGCAGCGTGATAAAAATTGTGACGTATCAAGTATTGATCACGTCAATAAAAGTAAAGTAAGCTGTAATTTCCATAATGAACGAAATGATTCTGTATTTGACCGACAGCGTGACAGTTACACGCAGCGTGACAAATGACACATATGCTAGGTACTTTAAAATCATGGCTATACTCAAGAAATATTTTTGACGATGATAGCTTTTTGAAAAAGAAATAAGTATGGAACTAGGTGAAAAACTTCAGCCTACATCTATATATTTAAGAGAAACTGACTGACTGACATGCATTTCAACGCAGAGCCGAAACTACTGGAACTAGGAACGTGAAATTTTGCACACAGCGAACTCCGACTTCCACGCGAGCGAAGCTCGAAGTGAAAAAGCTAGTTTTATAAAAAATTGCGAAAGTGAGTTGGTTTGTTTGTTCTGCTTTCACGCTAAAACGGCTGAACGGATTTGTATGAAATTTGGCACATGGGTAGACCATGACCTGGAAAAGGACATAGAATACTTTTCATACCGGACCGCAGACGAAGTCGGGCAACAATTTTTGGTGTAACTATGTCATTAAATTTACCGACAGGTAATCTAAATTGAGAGCGAGACAGCTTTTTAAATTCGATTTTCATTAATATGATTTACGTTTAGAAACAAATTGTAATCTTGCTGATCATGGTTTTTTTATTGTTATAAGTAATTAACTGTTTATTTTTATTTTAGCTCGATGGTCCTAGGTTATCATTTATAACTTCCAGTTACAGCTATATATAGCTATATGTAAGCGGGCACGCCCTTTATGCCTGGAGGCTTTTATTGAGATATTAAGTTCTGTTTACGTTTAGTTTTTATGACTGCCTGAGTAGTTCTCGATGATTTTGGTTGGTATATTGGCGTGTGTTAGCTGACTTATGGCTAATAATTTAAATTATGTTTTGTGTTACGTAATGTAAATAATTTTGCATACTATTATAATCTATGTAGAATATTTTTTTCCTTACTGAACAGACAGCTGTGCTACTGGGGAGTTTGTTGCGCCCCTTCTTCTCAGCTAACGCACTAGGAATTGGTGAAGGGTGGGCGTTTTGGGGGACTGTCTTATGTAATTTTGACGCTCGAAAAGTGCTGATTCTCAGCCTAGTTTGAATAAATGACTTTTGAATTTTGTAATAATGGCAGATTACGGCTGATTAGGAAGCGATACAAAAACCTGTGAAAACTTTTGCAGCATAGAAAACTAGCATTATGATACACATTACGTTGATTCAAGCGTCACTAACCCTAATATTGTTGCTATTTAACTATGTCAGACCTAAACCCCTACCACACCTCTTAAAAACAAGTTCCTCCTTAGACAAAATCCTCAGACATTACAGCGCTTATATAAAAAAAATCTACACTTCCAAGCCAAGTGTCACATTCCGCAGGCGTCCCAAACGTGCCAAATTTATGGCACTAGCACGATAAGGGTCCGGATTATCACGTCCCCTGCACGTCCCGCGTGACAAGCGGGCCTGCGAGACGGCAGGACGGACAGGCAAACTTAGTACCTACTTATTTGATGTGTACTTATTAAGGCCTAAACTGACAGAGAGTAAACGCTGCCGTTCAGACGATGGTATAAATCACTGGATCTTCTTGAGTTAAGATGGAGGAGTGAAAAGTTTATCGAGATTTTTTGGGATGCTGTTTTGTTATGGCCGGAAACTGCAACGAGATGACTCCATCGACTATGGAAAGTGTTAAAACAGCTGTTTTTTTCAATAGTTTTGGCCAGTAATACAGGAAGAAGCATGTAAAGGGTGTCGTTATGTTCTCATCGATTAAAAACTACAGAATATATTTGCCTGGTTCTTTAGAGTTTTGAAAAGTGAAAAATTTCTGAAGAAAAGGTGGAGACTGGAGGGTTGTTATCGTTGTCCTATTAGCGAGATGTTTTTTCGTTATTATATTAAAAACAAAATTGGCAAACTGTCAAGTTGATCTGGTAAGTTCCAATGTAACTTGAAAGGCCAATACTTATGTAAATTTTATAGTTACTTACTTCCAAAAGTTCAATTCAATTCAAAATATTTTATTTAGCATAAACCTACAAGGGCACTTATGAAACTTCAGAAGCTAGGTGCACGGTTTCAATTGGACGTTCTCACATTCACAAAATCTAAAAGAAAATAATCTATACAAAAGATAAATAAAATAATAAAAATAAAGACCTATTTAAACCAAATGAAATGATTGCCACTACAGCTGTAACAAATCTTATTTAATAAAAAAATATAGAATATTGTAGGTATATAATGTCAAATAATGAAAGAGTGAATTATAAAACAACAACACAGGCTCTGCTAAACGCATTTCCCATCCAAGTTCTATCCCCAGAAACCTTGAACTGAGACAAAATTCCGCTTGATACTCAACATCAAAGCTTCCCAGGCAGGTGATCATAAGGCTCGGGTACAATAACGGCGATCTATTAATCTTGCCCCTCGGGCGCTTTTGTTTAGCGGGTCATGGGAGATAAGGGCGCTATTGTCTGTGCCAAGCCTTATAGCTATAGCTGTCAATGTGTGTATCAACCGCTTTGTTTGTGTGAGTGGTGGATGGATTATTTATCTATTGAAGTTGCGTTTGAAGTCACTGTTATAAGATTGTGTCTTTATTTTGTGGGACCCTTAAGGCCGTCATCACACCTGGTATCTACGTTTTACCAGCCAATTTTTAAACCCTAGTAGTATTATAGGCGACAAACCCTTTTGCCATTTACATGGCTGGGCACTAATCTAAACACCAGGCAGGACTTGATAATTTATTTCCCCGACTAAGGAGTCCCTCGCGCTCAGCAGCTTTGTGCCTAGACCAACGAGGCATTCAGATATTTTTTTTGTAAAAAAATACAAATGTTATTTTTTTTCACTTAAACATCGATTTCTAAAACCACCTCAAAAGTTATTAAGGGAAATCAAACATTGCTTATCAGCAGTAATAATCACACTTAAGCTACGTCTGTAATTATAATACAATTAATAACAGCCCTGTAAATTTATTATAATAAAATTTATGTACAACGCAGCAGGCCGCTCGGGTAATTAAGTATCAATTATATTTAATTGTGTCTACCTACGTAGTCCGATATTACTGACATATTTTATCAGATGAATTTGCAATTACCGATGTAAATCTTTCTAAGTTATTAACATTGATTACTATGCAACATTATTCACCAATTTGTATTGGGTTGCATGTTAGACTATGGCCCACTCTCTCTTTTACAGAGAAGAGGCCTGAGTCCCAGCAGTGGGAACATTTATTAGCTGATGAAATGTATGAGCAAGAGTGGAGCCCGCTAATGCAAAATGCTGGCCGTGCAATGGCATGCAGATGGACAAACAAATGAATAACTGTGAGCAGCAGCTATAACCGGGCGATGAAGGTATATTAAGCAATACTTTGCTGTAACTGGCTTTTCAGTAAGACAACGTCACCAACAATGCTTCGGATAAAATGAGATGATGCAGTGTCGAAATAGGACAACTGCACAGAGCATAAAATTACACTGTTATAGAAGAATGGAGATTGCTTTGTAACTACATGGCAAGTACCGGCAATACATATACTGTTTGGTTAGCATCTATAGTAGAAATTCACTAAGTGAAAGGAAGGAAGTGTTGAGCCCATTTCTCTCACAGTTTGTGGCATAAATTGTCGTTTCTTTGCAGCAACGTTTTGTGAATTTCTATTCCCCTGTATGCCAGTACCTCTGTGCCCTGTAGGTGTTTATGTGTTATCCTGCAATCAGGGTTTCGTGGAGCATGAATGTGTTATACTTGTCAACGACAAATTTGTGCGCGCCCTTAGTAAATTTCACTTTGGTTTAAGATATAAGCGACTAGGCAAATTATACCCATTTACTATTGGTCTTTTGGATAGAGCTTTATGTAAAAGGAGAATTAATAGTTTCGGCCTTCCATAGCGACGTGTTCCAAAGACATCAATATGAATTCATTCTTTCAGTGACAGACAACGCACAGTCTAAATCTCTGGGTTTAGAAGTTTGAAATTTATACAAGAGTTCCTTACATAACGTAACGATTTTTGAAAAATCATCGTTCTAAAAGTGATAAATAGAGGATGTAAGTTTGTATGGGTGTTAGTTGTTTTTGCCGATAGCAAATAACATCAAGTACATGGCTTGTGTTTTCATGAAATTTCGTATTCACAAGCGCTTTTAACTACATTATTTTATAAAGTAATGTAGTTAAATTATTGATGTTATATTATCTCCTTTTTTATCCAGCTGACTTTGAGATCCCCGCTCCCGCTTCCTCTTATAACTCAAATCAAACAATCTTGGAAGCTTACAAATGTAAACCACTTTTTTATCGAAAGTAGGCGCATGAAAAGAATTCGAGTCGTTAAAGAAAATGGTCGTGAATACCATAAATAGCTCTCTTTGACACGTTTTTACTTACTCATGTGAGTACTCGTATATTGCTGAATACTTTGCCAATGGATTTTGTTATGGAAGTTGATGACAGGTCGGATATGTTCTAATAATTTATATCGGTTTAACAACTCATCATATACTTACTATCATTTTCAACATGCTTTGGTAGGCTTAGTAAAGAGATCAATCAATCTACGTAGCCTTTTCCCAACTATGTTGGGGTTGGTTTCCAGTTTAACCGGATGTAGCTGAATACCAGTATTTTACATGGAGCGACTGCCTATCTGACCTCCACAACCCAGTAACTGGGTAATACTATACCCCTTGGTAAGACTGGTTGACAGACTTTCGGACTTCTGCCGACCCGTAACGACTGTCAAAGATCCATGGATGTCAGCCGGGACTAACGGCTTAACGTGCTTTCCGAGGCACGGAGGAGTCTCGGTATGTGAAGATGGTCACCCATCCACAGACCAACCCTGGCAAGCGTTACTTAACCTGATGGTTCGACCCGTTCGGCTGTTATTACTTTGCCACGAGCTCCTCATACCATATAAGGGCTTTGTAAAGAGATGCGGATGAATAATATTTTATCGGCTTTTCCATTTAGAAAATATCTACTATATAAATAAGGATGGATCAATCAATCAACCCATATAGCAGTAAGGTTGACCTAGAGGTCAACCTTACTGCTATATGGGTAGGAATACAGGCGTTATGTTGCCTATTTATAAGCATAAGCATTGCATAATCAGCCTATAATTTTCTCACTGCTTGGGCACAGGCCTCCTCACGGTGAGAGGGAGTGGGCCGTAATCCACCACGCGGGCCCAGTGCGAGTTGGTAGATGTCACATGTCTTCGAATTTTTGGTTCTAGGACATGCCGATTTCGTCACAATGGTTACCTTCACAGTTTTGGGAGCAGTGGTGATGAAATAATTTACACAAAGTAAAGCGCCTGTCTGAGTTCGAACCTACGCCCTACAACTCATAATTCGCGGCCGTTACCACTGGTCTACCACTGCTCTGTGATGATGAATAAATAGTTAAATCAATTCAAGGTCTGACAATTTAAAAAAAATCTTCGTTCATTTAAACACTGCCTTTGCAGAAATGTTACGTCAATCCGATAACATACTTACTGCCTTTGCGGTACGTAAAAAACTTACGTACAACTTCAGCACTGAAGCCTACATCTATCCAAACTTCCAAGTTCCAACCAATACCATATAAAGCTCAAAAGAAACCTTTAGATGAAGTTTCTTTTTAAGGCGAAACAAAATGCTTGAGATAAGATTGATCACCCACTGAGCCATAAACTAAGGACCGAGTGGATTCTACGCAATTTTCCCTGATTGATGTAAACCGGTACATTTTTCGGTTTAGTTCGGTTTTTTAGAATGTGTGTCTCTTCATTATGGATCAGTATGGAAAGCTGTAAGATGTAGATCTTTTACGCAGTTTCAAAAGAGGAATAAAGTCGTGCAAGGATTTACCTAACTGTTGTTCTGCCCAACCATCACTTGACCTCATCAAATACATGATCTCATGCATGTAGTCACCAACAGCGGAGGGCTGAGGCGTATACCGCGTTTCGCAATCTACTCGTATAATACAGGTCCCATGTAAAAGTCGGCGAACCTGCTGGCAAAAATCCGGTCTCAAAACTGCTACAAAGCATTGTCTAATAAAACAATCCACTACCACTTTGCACGATCCGAAAATTTAACCTGCAGAACAAGACGCTCAGAATTCGCTCTTGCGACAGGTACACCAAGGAGGACGCCATATTGAAAAAAAAACTAGCCCAACTCGCCTCAACTTTGAACTTTTCAATTAAAACGCCCGGTAAATAAAAAACTAATCTATTACTCTTTAAGTGGACTATTACTGAAGGAGATTACAAATAAAAAGTATTTTTTAATTTCACTCTTCTAAGTGGGGCCGTAATTATGCTTATTTGAGGCCAACTTGAGGCCGGGGCAAGTTAAGACTAGGACAAGTTACAACTCGATTTTAATCAAGGAAGCAAATAGGGTGTAATGACTTAAACATAGTTACTATTACGGTTAAAAGTAAATAACATTAATTTTCTTGGAAGATGTTAAGCTAAACCTTGATTGTATTAAAACTGGTTCAAAAGGCTTCATTATTCAGGGGTCACTCACTAGTCCACGACATTTTCGTTTTGGGGCTTTCAAATAAAAACAATATTTTTAGGTATTCTCTATAAAAAAAAGGGAGCGCAATAATAGTTCTTTACAAGGTAGATGCGGGTGGAAGCCCGGGCGGCACACCCTAGAAGGACATAGTGACCTCATTGGTGATGTTCTTCTCAAAGGTAAGGTCCGTAGTACTGGCAACTGCCATGCGTGTATGACCAGAACATGTATGAGCAAAAGGAGTATGTAAGGGGCGTAGCAGGTGGTGGTTTATAGTTTCTGTCTACCCTAATAAGCGTATGTATGTATGAAATAATAGCTCTAGATTACATCGATGAAAAAAATATATTTCTAGATTACATCGATGAAAAAATATTATTCGAATAAAAAAGTAGGGCTTTTGAGGTGGAGTTGAAAACTAACGTTACGTTAGAAAGCGAATAATGCATGGTTATGTTCTATGACTCGCAAAAATACGAGGTTCTCTAATTAATTCAGTAAAGGTCAGTAACTTAAGTTAATAATAGGCCATAACAAAAGTTAGACGCTACAATATATTTAGAATAAATTTCACTAAAAATTTGCATTCGTTCGCCATAAAAAAATACTCCGATCATAACAAGTTTTTAATGTGTTTCACCATAAAATATTTTACGTAACCAAACTTAATTACAATTTGGGTGAAGCAAAACTTGCATTTATAATAAATAAGTTGGTCAAGTAATAAGAATACTCAAACAGATGATTAAAATTGTAATCAGTTTGGCTGAGGTGAAATTAATTATTAATCCGCTTGGGTATCAATTTTTACTGAATGAAACTGTGGAGTATAAAAGTTTAAATAACGAAGAAAATGTATGCGCTGGCGTAAAGTGCACCACAAGTTTATTTTGGGTAAAATTTTACGAAAAGCGTAAATTTTAATGACGTATCAAAATTGCTACAATTAACGAGTTTTTTTTTGTCAAATAACTAAAGAAGTTAGCTCTTTGGAGGATTAAATTAGAAATGAAATTATCCGGAAAAGACAGACATAGCTTGCAGAGTAAGCAAACTGAAGTGGCAGTGTGCTGGCCATATTTGTCGAAGGACCGATGGCCGGTGGAGCAGACGAGTCCTGGGGTGGAGACTACGTATCGGCAAGCGTAGTGTGGGATGCCCCCAGCTCGATGGGCCGACAAACTTATAAGGTGCCTGGAACAAACAGGGTGTTGTGGCGCTGCCTGAGAGAGGCCTATGAGCAGACCCAGCAGCTATCGTAGTCCTACGATAGGCCGAGTTAATTGAACCATAGAACAAAGCGTAAATTAGGTTATTCACTAACCACACGAAAAAAAAAAGCTTAAATTAGTATCAAACATCAAACGCTACTCTTTATACAAGTTAAGCTCTTTCAGGTTAATGAAAGTTGTCGAAAATAGTATCATTTTCAAAGAATGACTCCTTGAGTTGACTATAAACTAAGAATACGAAGAATAGCTTAGTGGTTATTCGAAGTTACGATTATTTTAACTTATTATACCTCATGATAACAAGAGTCTTTGCAAAACCACTTTGGTTAGATGACGATGAAAATATCTTACCTTAACAAAAAGTTGATTACTTGTCTGGGAAAACGGGCTATAAATAAATATAATACGAGTTAATATTCCACGTGGTGTTACCGTCTGAACTTCCAATAAGTTAATATTCCACCTAGTGTTACCGTCTGAACTTCTAATAAGCATAAGCATAATGTTCCCACTGCTGTCATACAGGCCTCCTCTCGGTGAGAGGGGGTCATTCACCACGCGGGCTCAGTGCGGCTTGGTAGATGTCACATGTCTTCGAAATTTTGGTTTTAGGACATGTCGGTTTCCTCACGATGTTTCCCTTCACCATTTTGGGTGCAGTGGTGATGAAATAATTTACACAAAGTAAATCGAAAGTAAGCAGGTCGTAAGTTCGAGCCCCAGGCAAATTTCCAATAATATTAAGTTATATTGTAGGCATTGCCATACATACATATATTCACAAATAATATGAAAATCTTCATAAAATATGACGTGTCTATCAAACTCTACGTAATAAATTGTTTGGAAACCTGAAAACGTAGGTTCTACGAAGGATTCAAACTATAAAATCAGTGGCTCCAAACAAAAAGGTAACAACACCAAATTGATAAAAAAGCTTATTGTTTCAATTTTCCTAACACTACTAATATTCCTTTTAAACATGTTTTTTAGGGTTCCGTAGCCAAATGGCAAAAGGTTCCGTAGCCAAATGGCAAAAAACGGAACCCTTATAGATTCGTCATGTCTGTCTGTCTGTCCGTCCGTATGACACAGCCACTTTTTTCCGAAACTCTAAGAACTATACTGTTGAAACTTGGTAAGTAGATGTATTCTGTGAACCGCATTAAGATTTTCACACAAAAATAGAAAAAAAAAACAATAAATTTTGTGGGTTCCCCATAATTAGAATTTTTTCATCAAACCTATACGTGTGGGTTATGGGTAGGTCTTCAAAAATTATATTGAGGTTTCTAATATAATTTTTTTCTAAACTTAATAGTTTGCGCGAGAGACACTTCTAAAGTGGTAAAATGTGTCCCCCCCTGTAACTTTTAAAATAAGAGAATGATAAAACTAAAAAAAATATATGATGTACATAACCATGTAAACTTCCACCGAAAATTGGTTTGAACGAGATCTGTAGTACAGTAAGTAATTTTTTTTAATACGTCATATTTGCTAAATATTGTACGGTGGTACGGAACCCTTCGTGTGCGAGTCCAACTCGCACTTGGTCAGTTTTTTTAAATTACTTTAACCATTTAATAATATATTTATAAGGCGTTTTTTCTGTTTTCAGTTATAAGAACGGCGACATACATAATTATCAAGCTGTAAATTTCCAATATATGCTGACCTCGCATAGTATAGGCTTTCAGTACCTAACATGATCAATCAGTATTGGAAATGTATACATTTTCTATGTCGTCGAGCGTACGTACTTTTGTCTGGAGCCACTGAAACATTTTTCTATATAAAATCAATCAAACCTGAAAATAACACAAAATCTTTGTAAGTTTGGTAAAAAAGCAAGCGCTACTGACCGACAGGTCACCCCCGTAGAAGGGGTGAATGACAAAGGTCTCGTTGCCGATGTGGATGACGCCCGATACTCCGTTGCACGTGTGGAATGCTGCTGATGCCCCTGGGTAGTCCTTTACCGTGCCGTGATAGTAGCAGTGTTCGATTTCCTGGGAACAAGAAGATATTTTATTTATTACTGTTCGAAATTATAAAAGAATCTTGTCATTCATACACACGATCATGACTGCTCATCCTCTTTGATTGATTGCTTCTGCAAACTATTTATAAATAAATGGGTGCCAAAGCACTCAATAATAATTCTGTCAAGACTGACTGTCTTGACAGATGACTTGATTGAGTCAACTTTGTAAATTATAGTTTTTTATTATTGCAGCATAATAGCCTATAACTGCGACGCAGCTTAGGTTTAATAAAATCTAGCCATAGCTAATCATGGTTTACAATAGGGACACATCGAACGCCATGTTAACGCGGAGAATAAACAAATGGTAATTTTGCTATAGAGTCAATATTACCGTGATCACCACGCAAACAAACGCTTTGCTTCACGCTCCACATATTTTCATCCACGTACAGGAGAATACTTCGATTGCATAATCAGCATATTTTTCTCGGGTTTTGTTAAAGTCTATTTTGCGTAGAGAATACCTAATAGGAATAGTCTGAGATTGCACGATTTAGGTATTACCGAGGTAAAGCGAAACCATATTCCCAAAACACTAGATCCAGAATTTAATCGCAAATCAGTACACAAAAGCTGGGATTTCCATAAAGGCGTTCTAAATATAGCATTGAATATGGTTGTAATATAAAAGTGTAGGAATTCAATAAAATATTCTTGTGGAGCAATTTCGTGCGCTGAGAGATCTTCTAATTTGTCATTCACGAGTATCGTCCTCTAACAGAAGGGAAAAAGATGCCATGTAAGTGGGCCGGGAAACCAGCGGTTAGCATGGATATTATGACGAATTATGTTTTTTACAAGCGAGATTAGGTAATAAAGTAATGATTATAGCATACTACTAACTTGTAATATGAACTACTTAAAAAACGTTTTTTTCTTGTATGAAATGTCAGGGAAATTAATTGAGCCGGGGTGGCGGGAAAGTCCGACAGGGATACCGTGGCCCCTGGCAACGTACAAGCAACTGAAGGAACACGAATGGGTTTTAGTCAGTAAGAGTCTGACACGCCTTCCCGTTCCGCCCAGAGCGGGAGAAGTTTACCGTTGAATGACGCCACTGAAAAGTTATTTATGAAAGTAAGTTAGTGTGTTTCCCTAAAGAGCGTTTTTTGACACATAAAGTCAAACCCTGCTGCCATCATTTTCATGACAGTCTGCGGCCATTATGTGGGAGCCACGGCTCGCCGTGGCTTTGGATCGGAAGCGCACGGGTGTGATAATCTAGATGTATCCTAATAACGCTTCCTTATTTCAATCAGCGAATTTCATGGCCACTCACGTAAAAGCCTCACTCGCAATTAGACCGCGTTCTTTTTTTCGCTCAACGGCGAATGGAACGAATGAAAGACCGGACCGCACGCTCACAAGAAATCGGAAAGGTTTTCATTCATTCAATGTGAATGGTACACTTCGAGTGACGTTGTTTTGACATATTTTTTTCGTATATTTTAATAATATAATCTGTGATTTATTGTTTTTTTTTTAAATTTCAAAACGTAGACAACAAGAACAGAGAAGAGATTTATGAAATGGATTTCCGTTTTACCTAACGTAAAGAAATTTCACATGGAGTCAGTACAAAAATATTTGATAATTGTTTGTAATAGATTAAGTTTATGTTAAGTGCCTGTAAATTACTGTGTCGAGTAACTTTTTTTAAACATTGTAAAGCATTTGCAAAAACTACATTAATACATCTAAAAACATTTGCTCTAGCAGTGTTATTATTTGTAAAAGGTTATTAATGCATATTATAATCTTGTTATGTTATTCTATTATGATTTTACATTCTTGTTATGATTAAGCAGTGATAGCCTAGTGGTATGACCGTCGGACTGCCAAGTCATAGGTTTCGAGTTCGAACCCAAGGCACGCACCTCTGACTTTTCGGATTCATGTGCGCTTTGTATAATTATCACTTGCTTCAAAAACAATGAAGGAAAACATCGTGAGGAAACCGGCATGCCTGAGAGATATTTCTCGACGATACGGAAGCCAAGGCAGAGGTACATGGGCGGCTTTAAAAAAAAACTCTGACACCAGGTTAATCACTAACCACACGAAAAGAACAAGAAGTTATGTTATTAATCATTTACGGTATTTTCCCAAGAAAATAAGAATAAAGTTAAGACAATTTTGGGACACCGATGGCTCTCGTTTATTAGAACTCAGAAGTTTCAAATATATATAATACTGAATATTCCATGAAACTATTACCTTATAACCATTATTTTACATTTTCTAAGAAAACACCGCCATAATTCCAGTTCTACGTACCTAATACATCTAAAAACATCATATCTTACTGTAATAAGACGCTTCTCACTTGGGACGGCTAGTTATATGAAATTCTTTAGCCTGCTCCTTCAGCGCATCATCAATCATTTCAGAAGTACTTGGTCCTTGTTTTTCTTTTAACACAATATCGCGGGTAGATGTAAAAAATATTTCTTTGGAGCAATTGCCAAAGTGGTTAGTCATTGTATGAAGACTAGGCTATAAAAAGTTGGCTAAATTGAGCTGTGCTACTTTTGACAATCCTTTCTCGTTGACGACTAAATGTCCTTTTGTTTTTGTATAGTCATTTAGAGTTAATAGTTAGTTCTGTAATCCTATACTATTAAACGAGCACTATTTGTATATATATATATTTGTAATCATGTTATCGAAAACGGCTCTAAAGATTTCGATGAAAGTTGTAATGTAGCGGTTTACGAGGGCGAAAAATCGATCTAGCTAGGTCTCATATCTGGTAAAATCCGTATTTTCACCCGAGCAGAGCTCGGTCGCCCAAAGTATAGATAGAACACGACAATAATAACATGTCAATAATGAAATGGCAGCATGGAATTAGTAAGTACCCTACTGTCATAGCAGCATGGAATTAGCAAATACCTACTATCATGGCAGCATGGAATTAGTATGTACTATACATGGAATTGGTATGAACTATCCTATAGTATTAAATGAGCATTCTTTATTTTCACTCGAGCAGAGCTCGGTCCAGGTCGGACCAGATACTGAAATAAAGTGGTTAGCTATCAACAAAAAAGTATCTATGAACTTCAATCAGCATTTTTTTACCGACGACGACGCCGCCGCGCCGTAATAGGCAAACAGGTTTTGATTATGTTAGACCATGATAGTACTAAGTAAGTAGCGTAATGTTTATGATATTGTAGTAGGTATTGCTCAGCATGATTCGTATACATGTTTGTTTGTATAATTAATTCGATTATTTTAACGATGAAATCACTGATGTTGTATGTTTTATTTCCTTCTAGCTGAGTGTGCAGTGTGCTGTGTATGAAGGAAGAGTAACAAAGTTTATTGAGTAAGTTCTGCTCTAGTCCAGTCTAAACTTACATGATGCGAGTCTGTTAATTTCTCAGTGTGTCTAGAAAATACTAGTTTCTGTTCGTGACTTCGTCCACGAGCCTAAAACCTTCCTCAAGATATGAGCTATCCAATGCAAAAATAATTTTTCAAATCCCACTGGTAGTTCCGGAGGTTACCCCCTATATACAAACTTACAAACAAATTTTACCTCTTTATAATATTATATTATTATTATTGGTATAGATTAAATTGCTGGTTATAGCTACGCACAATAAAAAGATATACAAATGTCGTATGTCCCGATGATTTAAGGGTTCGTTTCATGAAGTCCACGTAAACCAGAGTTGTAATCAATGCCTATTCCTTCTGAGTAGAGGCTTTTTCCCTTCAGTAGTGTAACCACACTTTAATGAATAATAATGAACACTGAATATTATTAACTATAAGAACGTGATACTTAAAGCACGTTCACCATCCACTTATCTAAAAGAATTTCTCGTTGTCACACCGTTACTAGTTGATAAAACATTTTGCGACACGACGGCTTCCATTTTTCATCTTGTAAGTACTGTGGTGTAATTATCACCCCCTCCCCCTTGCAGTCCGCTATAGGGCGAGGGGTGTGAATTTCGTTGGGTAGTGTGTTTCATTTTTCATAAAAAAGTGTTGATGAGGCAGGTAAGTTCAGGGAAATTTATTGTTTATCAAACTGACACACTACGACAATTTGCCGTCATACAACTATCAAAGAATGATGGTTGTGATTTATATACAGGATGGTAGGGACTTCGACGCGAAAATTGTTACCATGGATTGAGTACATGATTCTGAACGCCCCCTGCGTTGAAATTTTAATTTTAAAATTACTAAATCCATGGTAAAAGTTTTCGCGTCGATGGGGATTCCACCCTGTGTATGGACAATTTAAGTGGATAGTCAATATGATGAATAATTAATTTTCCTGACTTTACCTATGTTGTTTTATGACTTTGGTGGTATATATTTAATTAATTGAAACAATCGTTTAAGTAAATTATATATTCCATGGCGATTTAGGCTACTGTAAAAATTTCTGTTTTTGGTGGCTACAAGCGTGTGCTTTTAAGAGGCTAATATAGCCTATCTTGGCAGTGAAGGTACGTGTGCAGTGCGTCAGTATACCATTTTGGTAATAGTGTTGTATGTTGGATGGTGGCTTACTCTTGAGGTGGTCTCGTCTGCTGTGGAGATCACTATTCCGCTGATCTTCAAAAAATTGGGCTTATTACCGAGTATGATTGCGTTGTTCTGTTTGGAAAAGAAAAACGTTTACGAACGCAGTATACTACGATGATTCCTACGTGGACTGTCAACTTGTATGATTCATTGTTGTTATTTTAGTCTCATTCCATTTGAAAGCTAGTTGTCTGTATCAGGATTTTAATATCCATTCAGGTAGAAATTGAATCATTTCAGTATTTCCCTCCCTACGTGGCTGAATTTTCTCACTTTTCTGTTATGTAACTTTAATATTTTCGTAACAAAAATCATAAAAAGTCTGATTACCTACACAAGAGAACACTCCAAAAATATCTCTCAAAATTACCTTCATCATCAATTGGGCTGACAATTACAAAAAAAAAATATGAAAAGAAAAATCTCTCTCGAAACAGAGGGTATCGCACTTATACTAAATTAAACAAGGTGTAGGGAAAATTCAATCTAATCTAAACTTCCTTCAATCCAATTTGAATTTCCTCACCTTACCTCCCCCCTTACCACCCCCCTAAATGGTCCTCCGTGCAATTTATCCCAGTCCTTGCTGTCAATTCGTACGCTGACTTAGGATTCCATACTATTCCTAACTACTATCTGTTTGTACCAACTGATAGTAGTTTGGAATACACAAAATTCTGTGAAAGAGGTTGTAGTCGGTGCTGTGACTAAATTGGAATTACACGCCACAGAGCCCACAGGTGACGATCTATTGCGTCTGAAGTAATTCGAGCAGTTACTAAGCTTACTGCTTGGTTGGTCTTTTTTCACAGCTTAGCATTCGATTCTGTTTTAGATAGTAAAATGGGCAATATAAGCAGCATAAATGTTCCCACTGTTGGGACACAGGCCTCCTCTCTTCAAGAGTGAGTGGGTGTGATCACGCGGGCCCAGTGCGGATTGGTAGATTCACATGTCTTCGAATTTTTGGTTCTGGGACATGCCGGTTTCCTCACGATGTTTTCCTTCACCGTTTTGTGAGCAGTGTTGATGATATTATTTAGACAAAGTGAAGCACCTGCCTGGGTTCTAGCCCACGACCTACAACTCGTAAGTCGGGGCCGTTGCCACTAGGCCATCACCTCATAAAAGTGTCTATAAACATTTTGTTGTTAATGACTTCGAAAGTATGTAGAAAATAATATTTAAACGTTAACATAACTAGATGATGGACCGAGTCTGTGTTTGGATAAAGCTTTGTGACAACATACCCAAATGATATTATAATCTAACAGATTTAAATGATCGTACTTAGTTCCTATCATTAAGACATTTCTTCGATCTCAAAACTGTAACACTTGTTAGTTTTAAGGTTTTATATAGATTATGTTTTAAGAGCGTTTATTCTGAAGGTGGGCAACGTCGCAAATAGATGTCAAATATTTACCTGTATTGATTAATTTAGAAATATTACTGTGTGGAAATAAAAAATGAGGCTAACTAGCGAACTAGAATATTGATTATGAAATGCAATAATTAATATCGTAACACCAAATGTTTAGTTTTAGATGTAAAAAAACTATTTGAAAACTTACCAAATGCGTTTTTTACACCTAAAATGGGTACAACATCAAATTCAATGTTATAATTGTAATTCATTATTAATATTCTTGTTCGCTAGTTAGCCACATTTATTATTTATATTCAGTAATATTGCTATAAGAATCAAAACAGGTAAATATTTGACAGTTATTTGCGACGTTGCCAACTTCTAGGATAAACCCTCTTAGCAGACTGCGCGACAGTAGGTTAATTTATTGTGTTTTTGTTATGACAAATGGTTAATTAAGTAAACAAAAAAAAAATATTGTACGCCATAAATGGAAAAAAAAATGTATATCCTGTTCCCGGATGTTATTTTAAGACCATGCAAATCTATTGTATAAGTAACTACATGTTTTTACTAAAAATAAATATCTATCTTATATCTTAACATAATGAATTTCTATATATTTTCCACTGTCATTTAAATAATTCTTTGAAATTGATCTGACATTCCATCACCTGGGCGTAGCCCGCCATCCTAAATAGTTTAATAACAAAATATCCTTTAAAGTTAATCCACGTACAGTCGTACATTATCAAAGGTATTCTTGTTTACTGAAATGCAGTACATTAACTGAGCACAATAGTGCATGAGAATATAACACGTACAGAGAACAGAGACGTATCTGCTCGCTGCGGGATCACGTATCTGAATTATAATGTAGATACTACAGTATGCGGTCGACAGTCGCATGTCGTATCTTTGTTGTTGTGTTGTCGTACAAAGGTGTCAATTCGTATTGTACTAGAGGTATGAGTACGGGATGGATATTGTGTTTTGTGCGGCAATGTTAATACTCACAAGAAGTATAGGGAAATTATTTGAATCGAACCACAATTGTATGATGTTTTTCTATTCCCGAAAAGTCATCGATTCAGCCAGACACCACGGAATTAGCTGGTTTGGAAACATTGAATCAAATTGATTTGAATAATTGCACTAAATTGCACTTTCTAAGACTGAATTGCGATGGATACCCTATTACCACTGGAAATGATGTTTACATTTACATAATATAAGTTTTTATTCCCAGTGAATGTTTAGATCCTAGTCCCAATATTACTGTGTGTTAGTCTCAAAGAAATGCAATATAAATATTATTTATTCTCGAACAAACACGTATTAGCCACTAGTTACATCACTACGGTCGACGTACCGTCTTTGTCGCGACTCATAAAACCTAAATGATGAGTCTTGAGTATTTTGCTGAGCTCTATATTTTGTTGAGCTGTATTTTGTTGAGCTATATCACTCGTAATGTTGTCTATGTATCTTGTAATGTGTGGAGTTTGTCGTTTTATTCGTTTTTCTTAGAAATTCTCGAGTGATATCATTAGGTGTATAAATAATATAATTTAGAAAGTTGAATGGAAGTGTTTATTTGTAATTCTGTGTCTGTGTTGCTGCAGTTTGAATGATAGCGCACTTACACTAGAAATTATGGAGTTCTTAGAATTTAAAATACAGTGTCATACGTATCTTTAATACGATGTTCTTTAGCTATACTAATATCCTAATCTATACTAATACCAGTCGGATTTGAAAAACTCTTTTTGCATTGTATAGCCCTATTCTTGAGGAAGGTAATAGGCTCGGACGAAGTCGCGGGCAGAAGCTAATCCAAAATAAAATGAACCTACCTTTCATTTATTGATTACAATGTAATAATATGATAATATAGGGGTTTACGGGGCAAAACATCGATCTAGCTATCTATCATATCTGGAAAAAATTGTTTTCTCCGTATTTTCACCCGAGCAGAGTTCGGTCGCCCAAAGTTTAGAACAAGATGGCAGCATGGAATTAGTAAGTAGCTACTATCATGGCAGCATGGAATTAGTATGAATTATCCTGTACTATTAAATGAGCATTCTGTATTTTCACCAGAACAGAGCTCGGTCGTCCAGGTTCTATTACATAATATCCAATTAGTTACTATAGCTAGTCGGTTGATTGAAAAAAACCCATAGTCTGTTCATCAATACTATTTAGATTTTATGATTTTTTGTTATTTTGATGCTTAGTATTTGATGGTTATAAAATAACTTAACATAAAATCACGCCTGTAATCCTCGAACCTGGGGAAATGTTAGTGTACACCCACATTTCACCGGGTAAGTTGTAAGTCCCATGCGAGTGCAAGCCCATTGGTTTCAAAATAGTATCAGTTTTTTCATTTATTGTCGTATTGTCGTCCCCACAACAATATTTGTATATATACAAATATTGCTCGTTTAATAGTATAGAATATGGTCGAGTTTTTGTTTATAGACTGGGGTCGTCGTTAGTTAGTAATAAGAAGTTTAGTTCCCAAGTCCTTAACCCCAAGCTACAGACTGTCTGGTTTGGGGCTCACTGGCAACTAAGACTAATTTAACCTAGTTGTAGGTAATATGAATTTAGCCTATGTATTTCCTAATTTGTTACCTGGATAGTAAACAATTTTCAATTTCTATATTATTTCTATATCTAGGCAATTTTGGTTTTTTACTTCTATTCCTTCACCAAACTTTGTTTCTAGTTTCGGCTGTGAAATGGGCTGGCTTTGAGCTAGATTTTAGCTGTGTGAGTCATAAATATAGGTTTGTGTTCTAGATGTATTGTGTAACGTGTTAAGCTGGTGTGGAGTCGTGTAGATTGGCCATGACATACTGGAATAATAAAATTGGTCATATCTGTTAAAGTAATCTATTTTGAAAATGATAAGCTCGTTAAAAACAATTTTCAATTTCTATATTCTAATTTACTGTTGTACTGATGTATCTTTATAACGGCCGCCTCCGTTTTATTCTACAGCACAATCCGATTCCAGCAATTTCTCAAGGCTGCGTCTTCGAAAAAAATCCTGATCAACAATAGTTTTCTTATCCACATCTCTAGCTCATGTGTGCCCATTTTACTATGGCATTTGAATTCCCACGGGCAAACCCTGTGATTTATCAGTTACGTCTCTTTACGTGGTCATAAATTATATAGGCGTTTAACGCACTACGGGTTCCGTATTGTGAAAAGTGGCGAGTTTAGTGGTGGTCTGTCAAGATAATTTATTGAACCCTAATCTCTTAAAAGCAATTTAAGTTTTACGATTTTCATAGTCCCTTTTATTGAAAATATTTTATGGGTGTAATTTATGGTTTTGTGGAATTATGATTTTAAAACAAATGGGTTTGTATTTTTAAAGTAAAGTACCTTTAAATAATGTACCAAACCGTTTGGAGGATAAAAATGTAAGAAGGTATGCGCTTCGGTACCAAAAACGATAACTTAATCCAGTTTCATAACCTTGAATATCTTTTTGTCTGCCTAGACATTGGAAAGAAGTAACATAAAATGTTATAGCCTTTTTAGTATACCTATTTGATGCTTAAAACAGGAAAAGTTTTTAGGTCTTTTTTGTAGTTATTAATGGCGATGCAACAGGCAGACTATCTACGTTAACAGCGATTAATAGAAGAAAATTGTATAATTTCGTTTCGGTATCTATTAACGAAAAAATTTTGTAGATTTTTTTAAGTAGTTCTAGCGATAAAATTGTTTTCAACCTATTAATCAACTCCGAAGCATTCATGAAATGAAATTAAATTGTTTATTCTGTAAATAGGATTTCGGAATCACTTTTACACGTATTAAAAAATATTAAAAATAAGCTAGATGAGGTCGGCGTTTCCTGTAAGAGCGGCCAACCTGTCACACTTTTCATACAAACGCTCGTACGTGATTATAACTTATATGTATCTTGTGCACTATATCTAGGTTTCTACGAAAGCAAAAAAGTAATAATTGAGAAACAAATTCAGTATAAGCCTCCAAAAATCTTCTTTTTTGCACAAATTTTACCCGAACTTTGGCCGGTCATAATATACTCATAATTGGTAAAAGTAAAGAAAACATCTGCATAGAAACCTCGCACATGTAATGGAAATTCTAAATATCAAACTTTTTTTTCACCAACTTGTAAGGTTTACTCAAAAACACGTATTTCCTGATACAACTTTTTACACACTATTTTTCGTACAATTTTATCGCGTTCTCGCTTGTTTGTTAGCAGTTCTCACTTGCGCTCGATGAAACAACAAGCTTTTCGGCCATGTTCGCGTTGACGATAGACGGACCGGGAAGGGCCCTTTTAAGACAGCTCTGTGAAGAAAAGCCGAAACAAACTCAGATATCACAGTCTCTTTTAAAGTCTAGACATAATCTTGTACAAGCCATATGAGAACCATGTAGATTAGTGTCTGAAATATCTTTTGAGGAAAGAACCACACAGATTTGAGTGGACCTGTCGAGTCAGTGCAAGCACTTGTCAGTAATCGTGGAGCTCAACTCAGAACTTAAAGAGCTCCATATTTGATTTCCTTAAGTTCTGAGTTAACGAAATCAAATGTTAAACATTTCCTACTTTATCTAGTACTTACTTATTGACAGGTTTACACTGTCCTCTCTATTGTAATTTGAAACCATTGTAAAAGTCAATTAATTTTTAAAAGAGTAGCCGTGGAGTTTCTAGTCAGCTCTTCTCCATTGGAAACGACCAATTATTTGACGCCCTGCTAAGCCGAAAGGCGCTATCTCTGAGATACGCCCTTTTATACCTTTTTATACCATTCTATAGCTAAAACAATTTCACATCTAATGGTATAAGCCATATACCTATCCTATGCCCTATCTAACTAAAAACATTTTTTTAAACCAGAAGTTTTTTATATCCTTGTTTCCTTATATTACAATTTACAAAAAGTCTATTTTCACAAAACTTACTCCGATTGAGATAGCGCCTTCCGGCTTAGCAGGGCAGTTGAAGCCTGTACATAGCTTCTGACGTTTCATAAGGGCCCATGTGGTTTATGTGAAATATTTTGAATTTGAATCAAACACACCGTCATAATTTCATCTATAGGTGAAAATATATATCATACTCACAACCCTTAGTTTAGTGCCGTTCCAAGTTGGCATACCTCCTATTATGGAAATTAAGGGAAATATTTTTATTGCCATCATGATCCATTCTCAATTTATGCGGACTATGAAACTGGCCAATCCTTTTTTAAATTTAGTTTTTTTTTAAAATTTTTTGTTTTGAACAAATTTGTGTACAAGTTAATTGTTTTAGTTGCGTAGCGCTTTTGAAATTAGAATTGTATTTTAACAGCGGGCGTACTGTTAGATTTGAAAATACAGTTTTTATTTAGACAGCGTTTTGTATGCCGCTGTTATCTAAAGTTTTTCTGTTTTTATTCATGTAGTATTTATTGTTGTAAAAATTGCCTTCATTATTTTTGTCAAAAGGCTTCCATTAAATTAAAAACAATAAACCTTCTGGCAATACCTAAACAAAAGCATTAAAATCTACTTTCTCCCATACTAAACCCCATTAACACTACCAAAGACTCCACCACAGCCATGCGATAACTTCCAGCCGATAGACCTCGCCTAGCCAGCGATACAGTTTTACGAGGACCTTATCTACCGACGTTTGCATAGAAAAGTACGAGTTTCTGAGCCGTTTCCCTCGGCAGATGTAAGGTTAGTACTCTCAGATGTTCCCCCGATCGATAGCTGTGAATAGAGATTTTTTAAGATTCGTATATTCAGTGTGTACAAAGATGCTCGTGATTTGTTGAGCTGTGCGCGGTTGAGGGTTGGAGTGATGTCTTCAAGTGGGAGATTAGGGGTTATGATATGTTATTGCGAATGATTTCATTGCTTGGTTGAAAGATTATTGAAAGTGTGTCAGGTTTTTTTTGCACAGGGAAGTAGTTTTATCGTGTATGTGTGATAAAAGGGGTGAATTTTCCGTGTCAGTTGTATTGATTATGATCTCTTATATATTTGGGAGAATAAAGAATATCATAAAGAGAGTGACTGACGTTTTACTTGATTGTCTCGGAAGGATGTTACACTGCTTGGTAAAAAAAAAAATCCTTGTGAAATTTTCAACTATCATAAATTAATAACGATACAATTCGCTTAATTCCTGACACAAAACAAAATAAAATCGAATCCAATCCCCGTTCAAACTCGGAAGTCCGAAGATTATCTTTTTGCAAAAGCGCTGATTAATCTGGAACATTATCATCCTCCATCCACCTTTTGAAAAACTGCTAAGCGAGCATCTCGGTTCATCCACCATCCTCCTCCTGCTATGCAATCGATTTGTCCTCACGGCGGGCTATTTACCCGGGACCCGGGATCCCGGCTTGTCCCTGGTTTAATTAAAGTCCGTACTAAGTCGATGCGATAGCATTGCCTACGTTTAATTGCGACACCGGATTGCGTTCTGTTTTTTTAAGCGATGTGATATTAGCGTTGCGCTTTTGTTTTTGATTTGTTGCTTGGTGTTTTGTGTGGTGGGGTCAACGATGAATGTTGAATTTGGTTAAAATAAATAAATATAGAAAGAAAATTGCCACAGAATTACTTTCATATACCTATAAAGATAATTACAAATGTGTTGACGTATTTTCAGTTGTTAGCAGGGAAGGGAAACTCTTAAACGCTGATTGGTGATTCTTTTTTGCCTTTAATTAGTTGCATTTTTTATCTTTGTTGACATTTTCAGAAAAGCGCCTATGAAATTAACCTTATGAACACAAAATTACGTGCTCCGTTCCATCATTAATTACCTCAAACCTTAAACATTTCAAAATCACCAGATTGGATACCTTAACATAAAACTCTGAATTTAATTTTACCTAAAGCAGCAAAATAACTATAGCGATCCATCTTATCAATTAAATTTAGTTTCCATTCTTGGACAGACATCTACCTGTCTAGCTGATCCAACTTGGTCCATTCATCAGTAATACAATTAAAATATTGGAGAATCGCTTTTAATTGAGTTTTCGGAAAATTTAAGACTGTGCGGATTGAGATTGGACGGCCAACGATTGTTTTTTGGTAATATTTTAGAATGGCCGTTTTTCGTCGAGATTTGAGTTTAAGATTTTGTTAATTCGAGTTCGATTATGTGCATGTGTATGGTGACAATGGACCTCTTGTGTCGTGTCTTAACATACATGTGTACAATACTACGAGGACGAGACTAGAGTATAATTTATTGATTAAACGAGCATACCAGTGAGTAAAGTTCTATCATAATTAAATGATAGCCTCGTCGCGGCTTGATATTATGTGAAGTTAGATTTTATGGGTGGATTTTGTCTATTGAGATGGTTATGAAATAAAACAATAATTAGTTCTTAACATTTTTTTTGGTTCAGGTAAATTTTTCTACACAATCAAATTTTAGTCGATTCCAGAGAGAAAAGCAAAATATACAGTTCTCCCAGGATCACTTAAAATTTGTAAACCTCATATACGAGTATAATCGTGTGGGCTTGCAATACTGGGCTGGGTCGAGTATGGTTCGACCCCTCAATAAAAAGATAAAAATACGTTGTTAAAAGCCAGACGTCAATTAAAAATAAATACTTTGGCGTTTTGTGTAAACCTAAGTAGGCGGGTACTGTTGATTTTAAATTTTAAACATTGAATGATCAGCAAAATTATGCTACTATACAAACCAAGGGGTTTTGTGAAGTGTATTAATACATGTAAAAAAAAACCTGTCCGATCCGTCAAGGTGTTGAGGTAACGTACTGAGAGTATTTATGTGGTAAACTTCAGGAAAAAAGAAAAAAAAATCGGAACCTTTTTTTCAATGGGGAAATGGAACGCGGGCGGCCATCGTTTAGCAGGTCTACAAGTCATAACTTATGATCCCTGTTGAAATTTTGCAAATTTTTAATGGATTTGGGGTAATTTTCGTACTAAAATGTGAATTTTAAATAGCAATATCTTTTTATTTTCAATAATAATAGAAATTTTTATTACTTTTTGTTAATGTTATTGCAGTACCTATGTGCCCCATTTCGGATCGGACAGGGTTTTTTTACATATTGTATATTTCGTTGAAATACATTTAGAGTTTTTTTTAAATGCATTTTGAGTTTTTTTTTGTAATAAGGTACGATAGATGTATACTACGTGTCCACTTACACATGCATTTCCGGCAGGATAAAGTGAAGTTACTTGTACTTAGAGTTTACTTACTATGGAAATGTGGAGCAGAACTAAGTATGATTTTACTCTGTAAAATAAAGAAATGTATGTGGTTATAACTATTTTCTTATTTTAGTATTGATAGACAACTCACTTCAACTCTCTAGCATTCCATCCTTCAACATTGTTATTTAATCCCAGATACCTAAACAAAAACAAATACAACCAAACTCTTTGATACAAAAAACAAAACTCTTTGATACAAAAACAATAAAACTACAAACTAGCAGCGCAAACAATAATATTCCGTGCAAACAAGCGGACGGGAACATGATAATTAAAAATTTTCACATCGACACTTAAGCTTCCAAATAAAAGGCGTGGAGCAATTGAAATTAAACAGTCACTGTTTCAAGTTAGAATCGTTAAACAAAGAGCTTGTTACAACTTGGATATAACTTGGCACTTAACTCGAATAGTCGACGGTAAAGCGCTGGTCTTACAGGCGGCGAGTCAGCGGCGATCGACTTCAAACTAGCCAAGAACTGATAAAATTTAAAAAAAAATAGCTCTCTTGCTTTTCTAGTAAAAATGGGATTAAGGGCGCATTAAACTACTTTCTGATGAATTAAAGGAGCTCGCGGCCACGACGACAACTTGTCGCACAACCGGCTGCAATCTTTGCCGTAGAGTCTTTGAACGGTACCGGCTCGACTTTCTTCATGATTGCAGTCAATTGTGCGACCGTTCTTCGTCGTGGCTTCGTAGTCCACGAGATTCCTTACGGTAAACGTATCAGGTCAAATTCTGTTCCACTTTCGAATTTATCTGATGGATTTTCTGGACACTGCAAAACAGACCATAGGTCATGAGCCGAGAAATATATTGATCTGAATTGGAAGTTTAATAGGTAGTAGACTGGTCTGGATAGACTTGCTCAATGTCAAGGCTATCATATACTTTGATTCTTAACTAGCTACTGGTATAACTAACGAAGTTTCTGTGAGTTGACAATGAAATAAAATTCCTAAGGCCATGTTATTGAGGACATCGGACGAAGGAACCTGGCCTTCGATACCGAGAAATGCTCAGAATAAACAAAGAACTAGAAATAATAATAGACATCGAGGATGATAAATATTGCATTTAACGTGGGCTTATTTTATGTGTTACAGTATCCGGAAATATCAGCTGTGGGAAGTTTTGAACAATATTTTAGAGTGCCTGTTGACATTTTAGTTTTAAAGCCGAACGGCAAAGCAATTACTTGGGGAAGTGATGGGACTCAACAATATGATATAAGACAAATTTTAGCTAAAAACATATTGATATGAACGGATTTATTAAATCGGGTTATCTTCATTATCATCGTCCAAAATTCACTGTAAGGTCCATAAGCCTGTGGACTCCAGTTGCCTGAAATTTGTCGAACAGTTTCCAGTCAAACTCGGTCTTTTTAGTAGAGTTACACACTATTAGCTGCTTTGTCATCGTTTACTACATAAGTGTTTCAGGACACCAATTGCGTATCATAATCCAAAAGATATTGAAGGAAATTCATAATCCATTGCTTCCTATGTTTAAAATATTCGTCTCCTCAACAATGTAAATAGCGCAATGAATATTGTTGAATTGTTAAAATAGTTCATTGATTCAGGCGTGACCTTGGGGAAAACATTATAAAATGCAATAGACGTAGATATAATTAGTAACCTATTCCGCTTAACTATTCCTAAAGAGTCATAAAAAACCCTGTAAGAAATCGACACGTGTTTCTCCTCTCAACGAGGCATCCTTAGGATGACGATTGTCCAAAGTCCTTGAACGGTTAATTCACAATCGAATAAGCACTTTCCTCGCTAAAAATAATCTCCTCAACCCCTTCCAGTCTGGCTTCCGTCCTGGTTATAGCACCACCACAGCGCTTCTGAGTATTACGGATGATATAAGGTCAGCCATGGAAAACGGTAATCTAACTGTCTTAGCTTTATTAGATTTCAGTAATGCTTTTAATACTGTTGATTTTGATATTTTGCTTGGCATTTTATGCTCTCTTAACATATTTCCAACGGTAATTGAATGGTTTCGTACTTAGCTGTTTGGTCGCCTGCAACGTATTTGCATAGGAGAGACGTTGTCTTCCTGGAGTAATACTTCTGCCGGTGTACCTCAGGGTGGCGTTCTATCCCCTTTACTTTTCGCAGTTTTTATTAACTCAATCTCTGAAGAACTTATTTCTTTCTACCATCTTTATGCAGATGATTTACAAATTTACTCGCGAGCGCCTCTTGGTAATCTGTCCGAGGCTATTTTATCTATTAATCGTGATCTGGCCCGTATATGCGACTGGAGTAAGAGATATGGACTTATAGATAAAGACGCAGGTTGTGGTGGTAGGGAGTTCTAGGACGGTCTCAAGGATCGACTGGACAACTCTTCCCCAAGTTTCTTGTGACAATTCAGTTGTTCCCTTCAGTGAGAAAGTTAAAAACTTGGGGATATTCATTGATAGGAACTTTTCTTGGACTGCCCAGCTACAGAAAGTGAGCCGCAAACTATTTGCATCCGCTGCATCTTTGAAGAGATTACGTAATTTTCTTCCGACTGCCACCAAGATTGCGCTTGCACAATCGCTTCTTCTACCCATCCTTGATTATGCTGATGCCAGCTATCTTGACCTTACCCAAGACCAACTTGATAAGCTTGAGCGGCTTCAAAATGTTTGTACGTATAAGGTTCATATTCAGTTTGCGCAAATATGATCATGTTTCCGAATATTGTGTGAAGCTCAAGTGGTTACCAATTCGCCTTCGCCGGAATGTTCATATTCTTTCCCTTTTGTATAATGTGCTTTTTTCCCCTTTCACCCCACTCTATCTCAAGGAATGTTTCCAGTTTTTTTGTGACTCCCACACGAAATTTTTAAGGTCATCAGATAATTTGAAGCTTAGAATGCCTATGCATTCCACAACTTACTTCGACAAATCCTTCACTGTCCAGGCTACTCGTTTATGGAATGCATTGCCAGTTGAAATAAAGCGTGCACAATTGTTACCTGTGTTTAAGAGACTCGTAGTCCTCTACGAGTCTCTTAACATTACTTGTAGTTGTGATCTTGTTCTCATAACTGTAATTATCTATAGTGTTCATTTATTTTCGCTGCTTATATATTTAGTATGTATGTATTTATGTATCTATTATTTAGGATATGTATTTATCTGTGTATCTATTCTAGTATATTGTATACTTATAATTTGCACCAACGACAGCCCCATTTTATGTCCAGGTAAATCACTGTCCATTCTAAGGTTGCCTGGAAGAGATAGCGGAAAGCGATAAAGCCGCCCATTGTATATTTTGTAGTGTTTGATTATTATTGTTTTGTTATGTATTTTTGTGGTGTACAATAAAGTATATATAAATATAAATGAATTGTCTTGTTGCGAACCCGAATACGGCGTGTTGCCACGCCAACCACCGGACACAAGACGGCGCAGTTCGGTGTGGCAACACGTCGTGTAATATATCTACGTCTATAGTATTTATTTTGATTTTTTGTAATGAAAGGCATTTCCATTGTGAGTGTGTTACGCAATTAGGCTGTGTGGCTTAATCTGTCTTTTTAGATTGATAATCTTAATTTATCAGGAAAAAAACAATTCAAATAGATTTTCATAAAAGCAACGCCCCGTACCTACACACCTTTGTTCTGCGCCGTAACCTACAAAGTAAGTATATTAAGCTCACTCTATTACATGCATCGGAATTTGGATTTATGAGTCACTAATGCCTTTATGTCATTTTGCAGTCGCGCTGCAACTTCCTCGTCTGAGTTATGTACCTTACCGACTCAATGGCGGCCCGTGGTTACATTGTGTTCAATGAATTTCGAATTTATGACGCATTACCTGCAACTTGTACCTTGATTTAGTGTCTTGTTACCGTTCGTTGTTTTACGGAAATTATCTTTAATAAACCACCTCGCACATTGCGACATGCGACTGCGACAGCTCGACGACAAGACGCTGACCGCATGTGAGGTGTGCGCCGTGCATTTCTAAGACGCTGCGACAAGTAGCGAGAGTGTGCGACTTCCCTAACCTATCGTTGCGACTCTGCAACGCCAAGTGTGCGGAGCTTTGAACAAAATATATGAAAATTATCGGCCGCAGCCTGTCGTTACATCTAGTCGCCGAGCTGTCGCAATCACATGTCGCATAGTGACCGCCATTTCTAAGTTCAACCATCAAAACAAGAGATTTCGTCACGACAGCAATTTGAGGCTCTATTTTATTTTTTTGGCAATCTCATTTTGTCGGTTGCTTTGTTAGATTTTGGCAACTCAACCTCATTTCATAAGTCGTGGCTTGACATCCTAACCGAAAACATACTAATAACGTCTCCATTAAGTTAATAAAATTCAATTGACCAACAACAATAATGTCTGTCTTATTATTTCGCTGCCGCTTCGCTTTTCCTTAGGCCGTGGCCTCGACGGAAGCCTCGAGTCCCGCTAGTGCTACTTCAGTTGAAAATCCGTTACAATTTGATGGGCCTCGACTTTGTAAGGAACATTTGTTTTTGTTAAAATTCTGTTCAGGAAAAGTCACTTGGGTAATATAATTTGTCCACATTTTGTGTTGAAATTAAGTGAGACAATTTTTAAAGTTTTAGGAGCTTTTCGCTTTTCAATTTATATTGTTATAATAAAAAAACGTGACGTAATTTTATTACAACAATATAAATTGAAAAGCGAAAAGCTCCTGAAACTTTAAAAATAGTCTCACTTAATTTCAACACAAAATGTGGACAAATTATATTACCCAAGTGACTTTTCCTGAACAAAATTTTAACCTGACGTAATTTTATGATAAGGATGAAATAGGTAAGACGAATCTCATTTTTATTACATAAATAGAAAAGAATATACCTCTTATAACGTTTTATGTAGCAAAAACTCAGTACATAGCAGAAAGCGGTAGACAAACATCCTTTAAATAACAGCCCTTAACCGAACCAATATTCCAACATTAGACCTTTTACAGCAAAAAAGGAAGATTTCATTCCAAAAATATTCCCTCCTTTACAAATATATCGCGAAATTCTAATTTCACGCATTTCCTTCGGGGGTGGGGGCTGATCCCACAATAAGAAAGTTGTATAAAGTAGGGGGAAAGATTCTGTAATATTTTTCCGGGACCTCTGAATGCAAGGATTTGTCAGTTTGGTCCACCTCTATACGCGGCTTTGCGTTTGATATTATAACAGAATACTACCCGTCTGTTCGACCGGAGTCGTTTTGAAGACGGATAAACAGTATTCGTTATTTATTTCAAACGCTTGTTTTTTAAATCTGATTTTGAGAGGGAAAATAGCTGTGAGGTTTTTATTAGATTTTCGCAGGATGTGTTGATATTTTTGTGGTTTATAAAGTTCTTCAAAAATGCGCGTTTGAACGGATTTGTGTACGAAGAAGAATAAAACTCCTGAGTATTTGGCATTCTGTATAGAGTTTGCTTCCACTTTGTGAAAAGGGTGTAAGTTTATATATCTACGTATGATTCATGTGTGTGTTAATAATGTTGATATTATAATTATATTTCACTTGAGCTAACGTCAAGGGCCTGGGGATACCAAACCTTCCCTAGGCCTAGGACTAATCCTAGGCCTGGGGAAGGTTTGGTATAGGCTCTTTTGTACGTGTCACTACAATTGACTGGAGGCTTAGATCTCTAGAAGGTAAAAGGTCGGTCTTTCAGTAAGAAAGTGTTGTATTGTAGGAAAACAAGATCGTTCAAATAGTTTGTTTAGGTTTCGATGTTTATACTGAGAAGTATATTGTGATTGCCGTTGGCAAATACCATAATGGTGTAGTGTTTTCCTAAATAGGAACACCAGGTTAAGTCTTCGTATCTATTGATAAATAAGAAAGAGGCTCACCTGATGAAGAGTGATATTACCGCCACATGTAACATGCTTATGATGCCTCAAAGAGACAATAGTCTCATAATTTACTTAATAGGACAAGTATCCAAAAACTTAAGTACCAGATTCGCAGGAAACGTTACATTTTCTACTCACTAAATACGAGAAATGGAGCAAAAAGATAAGCAAAATGGTCCCTTTTTATACAGACAAAGTCGCGACCGAGAAGCAAGTGTAGGACAAATTCCGACGATTCTGTTATCGTTCAGCAAAGTTCTCGATTCCGCTTTCTCATACATTTTGTTGGTAGAAAGAGCAAAATATACAGCCAAGCATTTCTGTGGCACAAATCTTGTTGAATTCCTCCGATATATTCCTATCTTTTGTGTGAGACGATGTTTTTATACCGCTGTAAAATAAATAGTATAATTTTCGCTTACATGTTTATTTTATTTCTGTGTTCTTGTGTTGTAAGATATTCTTGCGTTGAAATGTTTTTGAATTTCGTCTTTTGTGTACGTCATGTATGTAGGTGTGGGGAATAACGAAGTAATGGCCTTGTATAGTTCGACTGATGAATGAAAGGTTGTAAGCTCCAACCCCATTGCATGGTCTCACTCCCAGCCATCACAGCACACTCAAAATTTTCTTATTTTGGTTTACCCCCTTTGGTTAAGTAACTTTTTTTTTTGTATATGCTGTTAGAGTGTAATCAAAATGGCAAGTATTATATTCTTGAATTGACTTCCATTTTTATTCGGAAATGCATCACATCAAGGCGTCAAGGTATTGAAAAATTATTCAGCTCAGCAGACCCGAGTGTACAAATAGAGTAAATAAATATAAATTCCACTTCAACCGCAATACTCCTTTAGCAGTAAACAGATATCACTTTATACAAAAAATTCCGCGAAGCTTAAACATACAGGGCTTTCCAAGAAGCATCGTTTGATTGAACGCTCAACTTACAACTTTGTATCCGACTTGGTTGCAACGTAGTAAGTTTGCAATTACAGAAAACTGCACTATTTTATCTTAAGTGCAGTTTTCTTGCAAGTTTACTAGGGGAAACAATTCATTCGCTGCCCACTTAATCTCCAAGTTGAAACTGTCTGCGAATCGCCGGCACTGTTTAAAAAGTTTTGATATAAATCCGCGAGATGGCGCCGTGGAGGATCGCGGTTTGTCCGGTGATGACTTGTGACAATGTTGGGCAGATATCCGTAAGTGTAGGTATCCGAACTTGAATGATATGGGGTACTAAAACCTCCAATAGGACACAAGTACAATAAAGTATGTAGGTAGGTAGTTTCATGAGTCCCAACCACCACCTACTGTGTGTATTTGGCTTGATAAATTAAAAGTATAAATTTTCATGGTAAGTACCTATAAATTTTGGTGTCCAGTGATTTCACCAAAATTTCACTTGACAAGTAAGGATTGACAAAAAAATTATTTGTTATTTCGTCATTATACAACAACAAGTTTTGTAAAATAATTCACTTAAGAAAATAATTATCCGATAAACTTTCTTTTTACAAACGTATTATTTGACAAACTATTCATTTTTTATTCATGATATCTGAAAAAACAAGGTTTGGAATGAAGACCTTTTACATATTGCATTACGCAATTTCCTAAAAATGAAACTCATTAAATAAGCAAAAGCGTGATTTCATATTTAAACCATTTTTTTTAAAAGCCAGAAATGACTTGTGCTAACCAAAAAAATATATCATTTTAGTCGGCTATCCGGAACCGAACTACTTACATTAGGTTAAATATTTTTACTCGCAAAAAAGGTTAGATTAGGTTAGAATTGTGACCCTCAAGCACGAGCCGAGCGAGCAAAGCGAGCGGTGCCGCGGTAGCAGCCGGCGAGTGCTAAAAACGACTAGAATATGTAGAAAAAAAACCATTTGTACGTTTAAAGAACTTCAGACCCAAATGGAAATTGCAACCATGATCCCTTTGTGAAACTGTGTGACTGGTTTAGAAAATTTATTATAAAATGATATTTAGTATACGTGATTTTTTCAAAAGAATCTAATGATTAAATATCATGCTAAACATGCATGCATATGCATTGTAAAGAAGCATTTGCCAAATAAATGTTTGTAAAACGAGTGTTTATAAAATAAAATATTTGCGGAATAAGTTGTTTGTAAAATAAATAGTATACGAAACGTTGGTTGTAAACAAAAAAATTGTCAATGGTGTTTTGGTGAAACATTTACATCTGTAGACACAGTCATTTCAAAATTTAATAAAATTATATGAATACCTTTATGTTAAAATTACTTTATCGTGCGTAAAAGTAATCAGTGTTTAAATGTTACTAGATTCAAACTAATTGTCCTCGGATATATAACCAATGTTTTTTACATTAGAAAGTAATTGAGTGCCGATCAAGTAAATACGGTTGAAACAAGTGCTGCGAATATAAATTCTATTTTTGCGTAAAAACCAAACTAGTGATAAAGAAAAATATACTGTGGTGTGTCTGTCAAAACTACTTGAGTGACTGTGAAATCAGAACTAAAAAATAATAAGTGGTAATTAAGTTCTTCACAAAAACAATTCTAAAAATTTGAATAACGAACTATTGAGAAAAAACACAGTGTCGCGTAATTGGAAAGGACCGCGTTCTGTGTCGATCTGTGTCTCAGCGTGTCACCGCGACGGACTACCGCAGCGGTAAGCTCCGCCCACCTAACACTGTGTCGCACAGTGAACGGCTGCTGGAAAGGATCGCGTTCTGTGTCGATCTGTGCCGATCCTTATCTACAGTTTGACCGTCATTTAATTTGCCTCTGCGAAGTGGTTGTCGGCTATCAAGAAGATAATAAACGAAGATATTAGTAATTATTTATACTGTTTTTGAATTCTAATATCGATCTATCATAATGAACTTCCTTGAGAATATTACTTTCCGTCGTACACGCAGACAATCAGAACCAAGTAACGAGGATAGTGATATTATATCACAAACATTGAATTCTACCTCAAATAGTATGCCGGATATATCAGAAGATGATTACAACCAAATAAAAATATTGAAAGACGAAATTGATACTTTAAAGGCACAATTAAATAGTGCACATCATGAGATTGAGTTATTAACATTGGAAAATAATAATTTAAAGTTATGTAATGGAGAACTATTGAAGAAAAATAATCTTTTTCAAGAAATCGTCTGTAGTCCAGTAAAACAGAAACAAAGAACACCAATAAAAAAAATCATCGAATATTAAAACAAAATCCAAACAAACGCAGACAATAAATATAACGAAGGCGATCGTCGAGGAAGATATTACTACTTTAAGTGACTGTATTAAAATGAATGTCGCCGACAATGTATGCACTTCAGGCGAAATAAGTCCTACATTGCAGTCGCAGACAACAAATACTGGCAAAAAAACATCCCAGACCTTACGGACTACGCCCACGTTGGAGCCATCAACTAAACATAAAATAGTTTTATTGAGTGGTGAAACATCTAATAGACTGCATAGTATGGCTGAAAAAACTTATCTAAATAATTTTGAATTCTGTCATTATCGTAAACCCAAATGTGGAATAGAACTTATCCTTGATAATATTGATGCAAAGGTCCGAGAGTTTACAGAGTGTGACTACTGTATTATTTATATTGGTGAGGAAGATTTTCGAACAACTCATAATTATATTGAACTCGTCAGTTTTATTCGTGAAAAATTATTACCACTAAATCACACAAATTTTATTATTTGTTTACCCACTTTTAAATACATGGAAAACCGTAACATAATGTACAACAGTCGTATAGATACCTTTAATAACCTACTTTATATGGATGTACAGACTTATATGTATGCGTATGTATTGGATTCTAATTTAAATCTGCCTTATACGTATAACACCTATAACCGACATAGCACACTGAATGGTAAGGGATTAAATATTATTGTATCAGACTTGGAACAATTAGTCATAACATTATGTAGCCTAGATAAAGTGTTTTCCGATGTTGATTGTGCCCAAAATAATAATAACGACTCACTTAGTCAACCAGAACTACTATCAAATTCTCAGTTTTTTCTATAGTAGCATTAATATTCTTCATCAAAATATAGCCGGATTGATGAACAAATCGGATATCCTAACAATTAAATTGGAGGAACTTTCTAATACTGGGACTAGTATTGACGTTATATGTTTAACAGAACATTTTATTCAAACGGGCTATGAACGTCTATTACATATACCAAACTTCTGTCCGGCTGCTTTCTTCTCTAGGAATAAAAAACGTGGAGGAACTTGTATTCTGGTCAGGGCTGGTCTGCAATACAAAGAAATACCGGAGGTTGCAAAACAGTCAATATCCGGTATTTTTGAGTGTTGTGCTGTTGAGCTGATTTCCCATAAATTGATCATTGTTTGCATATATAGAGTTCCCAAACGCACTCACACATTATTTTATGAAAAACTAGAAAATATACTTCTTAAACTATGTCGAAATCCAAATAAAAATATAATATTAGCAGGGGATTTTAATATTGATGTCATAAAAAGAAATAAAATCACTTTAGAATTTGAATATTTTCTATTACAATTTAATCTTAAACTAGCACTCCAGAAACCTACAAGATTGTGCAGTAAAACATGTATAGATAATTTTGCATATAGCTACAAAAAACAATGCAAGGCTGAAATAGTCGATTTGATTTTGTCCGACCATACGGCACAAATACTCAAAGTCCCCACAAAAAGAACTTGTAAACTTAGGTGTTGGAAAATATACAAACAGGAAACTTCTACTGAAAATTTATATAAATTTAAATCCCATCTAAAATGCGCAACGTGTCGCGGGTTCGATCCCCGCACGGAACAAATATTTGTATGATCTGCAAGTAGTTGTTCCGGGTCTGGGTGTTAGTGTATGTGAGTTTCTATGTTTGTAAACGCACCCACGATACAAGAAGAAATTCTTAGTGTGGGGCAACGTTTAAAAAAAAAAAAAAAAAAAAAAAAAAAAAAAAAAAAAAAAAAAAAAAAAAAAAAAAAAAAAAAAAAAAAAAAAAAAAAATAAAATAAAATGTTTATCTTTTACACATGTTTATAATGCCAATGATGCAAATCAATGTTACGATAGTTTTATGGAAGATTTCCTAATGCTATATAATTTATGTTTTCCTCAAAAAATAGTCACCCTAAAAAGTAATAAGAGAACTAAATGGATATCCCGTGGGATAAAATTATGCAGTCAAAAGCAAAGGAAGTTACTTTGGGGGTATAGACATAACCCGACATCTCATAATAAACTACTGCTAAAAAAATACTCTACCCTCTATAGAAAGATCATAAAACTAACCCAGAAAGCTCAAAATAACCACTATATTAATACCTCCCAAAATAAATCCAAAGCTGCCTGGGAAATTATTAATAATTCAAAAATATGTTTGCCGCAAGAACAGATTATGTGTATAAATAGAGACAATTTATCTTTCACTAACCCTAATGACATTGCTAATGAATTAAATAACTATTTTATTGACATAATTGAAAATAAACCACAAACTGACAAACATCCGCCTAATTCTAAGTTTCAAAATTTGACATCACAATCATTATTTATGACTACCGTTTCAGCATCTGACATAATTAGAATTATCGATAACTTAAAAAATACGAATACTGTTGGTTATGATGGTGTGTCTACCAAAGTAATAAAATATGTAAAACAAATCATATCGCCTCCATTGGCACATATTATCAATATTTGTATTTCTGACGGTATTTTTCCAAATAGCCTAAAAAATGTTATAATTAAGCCAGTATTTAAACAAAATGACAAAACTGATCCAAAAAACTATAGACCAATTGCTAAGATTCCTATAATTTCTAAAATTTTTGAAAAAGTTATTTATAATTCGCTTTACACTTATTTTGAGAAATATAATTTATTTTGTGTGGAACAAAAAGGCTTTCGAAAGAAATGTGGAATAAATATGGCTCTATATGATTTACTTTCCACTGTCATGTCATGTGTTGATAATAAAAATCCTGTTTGTGCTATCTTCACTGACATGAGTAAAGCTTTTGACTATGTAGATCATACACTACTTATACATAAATTAC
The DNA here is from genome assembly GCA_947364205.1 of Agrochola lota. Taxonomy (NCBI): domain Eukaryota; kingdom Metazoa; phylum Arthropoda; class Insecta; order Lepidoptera; family Noctuidae; genus Agrochola; species Agrochola lota. The sequence goes on from OX376228.1 coordinate 20,230,158, forward strand.
ATGCTTATGGTATAAGAGGTAATGTCCTCGACCTCCTAAAATCATACTTAAGCAATAGATACCAATGTACTGAAATTAGTAGATTATGTCCTAAAACTAAAATTGAAACCACTTACATATCGAAACCAAGACTCCTAAGGTATGGCGTACCTCAGGGCAGCGTGCTTGGACCGTTACTTTTCTTAATAGATATCAACGACCTCCCAAAGATGACACAACAAAAAATGGTTCTCTTTGCCGATGACAGCACAGCTATAATAGAATGCACTAATCCCAATAATTATGAAAACGAGATTAATGACTCACTGACAAAAATAATACATTGGCTTAACTGTAACAATTTAGTAATAAATTTAGATAAAACAAAAATCATGCAATTCCATCAACGTCGGGCAAATCCCACTTTAAATTTGACTCATAAAAACAAAAAAATAGAATTAGTTAATACTGCTAAGTTCTTGGGTATAATGGTAGACGATAAATTGACATGGAAACCACATATAGAACACCTATGTAACAGACTGAGTAAATCTGCGTACGCACTCTATCAATTGTCTAGAAGGGTAAATATCAGAACGTTACTGACAGCTTATCATGGACTAGTCGCTTCAGTGCTTCGGTACGGAATTATATTTTGGGGGCAGTCAACTGACAGGGAACTTATATTTAAGATGCAAAAACGCTGTATAAGATCTATGTGTGGATTAAAGACTACTGATAGCTGTGTACCATCCTTTAAATCACTGAAAATACTAACACTACCAGCATTGTATATTTTAGAATCTGCAATATTTATAAAAAGCAACCCCCACTTATTCGAAAAAATGTCTGATAATAAAAGAAAGCCAATACGTGCTCAATATTTGTCGCTGTTATGTAATTTAAAATGCAAGACATCTTTAATGCAAAAGAGTTTTTTTGGCACTGCGCCAAAGATCTATAATAAAATACCAGACAATATTAAAAATATGCCTCAAGTAAAGTTTAAAAAAGCTCTCACATTATTGCTAATTGACAAATGTTATTATAAAATTGAAGACTTTTTAAATGATAATGTTAATTAATATTGAAATTTAGTGTAAACCAACTATTTAATTAATTATGTAAATTGTTCTTTTTTTTTTCTTTTATAGTTGGTAATTGACTACGCATGTTTCCTCTAAAAATATTTGTATGTCAAAATTGACAAGACATAGCGCACTATTTAGTTCTTAAGATCCATCTATCATAAAACCTATGTTTCACAAATAAATTGATTTGATTTGATTTGATTTGATTTGATTTGACATTCCTAAAAACAGTAGTGGCCAAAAATTGCTTGTTTTGTCAAAAATAGACGTGCTTCAGTGTCGCTGGTTGAAGAGAGATTGGCAGCGTTCGTAATGTCGACACCAGCATTGAAATCTAGGCAATTTTTGTTTTTCTCTTCTATTCGTTTCCAAATTTTGTTTCTAGTTTCGGCTGTGAAATGGGCTGGCTTTTGAGCTAGATTTTAGCTGCGTGAGAAATAAATGTAGGTTTGTGTTCTAGATTTATTGTGTAACGTGTTATGTTGGTGTGGATTCGTCTTTAGATTGGCGATGACATATCGGAATAATGAAATTGGTCTTAACAGTTATAGTAATCTATTTTGAAAATGATAAGCTCGTTTATATCTACAACTTCTAATCAAAAACTAGTACTAAATAAAGTCTATACTGAATCGGGTCTTGATTCCCAATTTCAGCATAAAATATATACGGTTTTTCAAATCAGTCTATGTTGACATGCCCCATTTATAACTATGTCAGCACAGCCATCTTGTTTTTCGTTTTGAACTGAACTGAAATTGGAATCCAGTCAAATATTTGTAGTTAAAAATAACTGTCAATATCGGATGGTATTTCCATAAAAATATAGAAAAGAGAACGAAATATTTGTTGAAATTCAACAGTTTTGAGAAGACTATCTTAAGCTTAGTTTGCTCTCGGCAAACACTCGTTTAATATTCGTCGACTTATTTCGAATGTATGAAAGTACAATTTTTTTAACACACGTGACGAACATGTTACATCTTTGAAAGTGATACTTATGTGCTTTTATTCGTTTATTGTTAAATTAATTGCGACGTTTTTTCATACTGTATAGCTTTGCTTTGTGATTGTATCACTAAGTCACTGAAGGATACAGACAGTTCATTGTTGCATTACAAATGCGTAAAGTATATCTACTGGTACTTACAGTTCTGATGTCGCTCTCGGCACCATTTGCTAAGTATTGTGTTTGTTTCAGATTTGGCGCTAGCAGTTGCCTGTGAAAAAGAGAAAAGAATACTTTAAAATAAAAATAAATATCTCGACAGTTCAAACACAGATTTTCACGAATAGTAAGTGGGTATAGGTACGTAACAGTTCGTGCTCACAGATTGATATTATGGTCACCGGAAACAAATGCGTGAAGTATTGACTCAAGCGAGACATTAGCTAGAAAAATAAAATCTGTTGAAAACATCACTCGTTACTTAAGAGCGCTTATACTGAAAGTGGACAATGTCGCAAATAGCTGTCAAATAATTCGCTGTTTTGTTTAATTTGGCAGTATTACTGTATGGAAATAAGAAATGTGCCTAACTAGTGAACTAGAATATTAATAATGAATTGCAATTACAACACTGAATTTGATGTTGTTTTGGGTGTAAAAAAGACTTTTGGTAAGTTTCCAAATACTTTTTTTACATCTAAAACTAAATATTCGGCGTAAAACAATATTCACCAAAAACGTTTTAGCTACACAACAAAATACTCCCTTCGCACAGTCGGTTAGCTGATTACTATAATTTGTAGGCAAACACTTTTTGTTATAATTTGTTAGCCGACGCAAAAGTTTTCGGTATTTGGCGCCGGTTTTACGGTCGCTCCTAACTGCCCGGCACAGCCTTGTTTCGATTTTTGGGGTCAGTATAGATCTCTATGGCTGTATAGACTTTTGTGGTGCAAGTGTTTATATCGTTCGGTAGTAAACAAGGCAAAATAAGTTAGCCAATTTACTGAGCATTAAGGAATTTGTATTTGGTGCAATTAGTATACTAAATTCACTTGAGAATGATTTACACGGTAGAACGGTTTATGGAACGTTCGAGAGCATTCATCGCATGACATGACAACAAGCACGTTCAATTATTGCCGTTCAAGAATCGCATGCAATCGTATAAATGCGTGCGATTTCCATAAAATGGTATCAATCGTTTACTATTAAATTGCCTGTGGCATGCTATAAGTTGAGGCATATAGAAATATAAAAATTTCACTTTCTAAACATTGTTTAGACGATGTAAGTTGTTTGTTGCTTCAATTACATTGTATGTCACAGGCAACAAACTTGCATTGGCAGTCGCTCCATGTAAAATACCTGTATTCAGCTGCCCCGACATAGTTCGGAAAAGGCTAGGCAGATTCGATTGAAGGTAGGTATGTGCTAGTTGCATGGTTTCGGGTTCATTCATATGGTGCGTTAATCATTCTACACACTCATATTTTTCGTTTACAACAATTATACTTGCACTTGTCAGCAAGCAAGCCACTGAATCTGATTTTAATTAAGTTAATTAAAAATGACTTCAGTCAGTTCCACATATGTTTATTTAATTCCATATTTAAAAAATACCGGATAAGAGCGTGTCGGACCACGCACAATGAAGGGTTCCGAAGTTGGGATGAATTTATCCGAAGAACAAACTAAACATTGTTGTTGAAAAACAACAATGTAAGTAATAATAGTAATACGTTCCAAATGCAAATGTAAGTTTAAGTTTTTACGCATAATATTGAGAGATTGACCATTTTATTTTTCATCAATAAACTACTTATAGGTTTTCCTGTAATCTATGAGTAAAGAACCACTCTCTGTATTTTTTTTTCAGAATTATAGGCTGAGTAGTTTCGGAGATAATGGGGGGGACGGTCAATTTTCATCAATTTTCTGAAATAACTTAAAAGTATTTTTTTAATAAATACTTTTAAAAATATTTAAAAAAATAATAAAATTATAATTGTCTTATTTGCCCCCAAAAGTGACCCCCATATTCAAAATCAATTTATTTACGTTACACGCCCGTGTTTGGGTCGAAGAAATACATATGTGTACCAAATTTTAATTTAATCGGTTCATTAGATTCGGAGCAAATTGGCTGTGACAGACGAACAGACAGACAGACACATGAGTGATCCTATAAGGGTTCCGTATTTTCCTTTTGATGTACCGAGCCCTAAAAATGAGCTTTACGGGTCAAAAATTATAGAGACATTAGAAAATGATTTTCATCACATCACCAAAAGTGTCATCATTAATTGAATTAATTGAATTCAACTGCACACAACATTACAAAATGTAACTACCTAGGTACAGCTAAAACAGCTATACTATACATTTCAAAATCCTCATTGCAAGCAGTATTAATGAAGTCCGAAGCGCTTCAGTTTAAATGTGATTATTGCGCGCCTTTGTTTCCGCTCCGTGCTGCGATCAGCTGTGATTGTGTATGGCGGCCATGTTGGATTTAGACGTTTTGTGCAAACCGCGCACACTGGCGCTGTTTTGCGATCGTGTTTGTGAGTTTCCGTGTAGTTTAGACTATCAATAGTCAAACTCGACGCATGGAGGTATTGTGACGAGGTATAGGAGTATTACACTGCTGTTTGAAAATCTTGCTGCAAATGCTAATAACATAATTCTCCTGTCCATAACCCAATTTATTTGGCGTCGGCGCAACATATATTTTTCTTCCACACTTCTCTAGTCAAATGCTAATAGTTATGATGAAAATTCACCATAAAATAAAGGAGATTACAGTATATAAATAAAAAAGTACCTATCTCATTACTCTACTGTGAATGGGCCATTAACAGAATATAAACGTACCTTATTACATGGCATCAAAAAACCTTGAATTTCAGTATAATTTTAAATCGAAAAACAACAAACATTTAATGACGCCGTAGGTACTTATTAAGCTACTTAAGTCTAATTATACATTTTATTCGTGGAACAGAGCAATAATCTCATTTTTCAGCTCATTAATGGGTTTTTAGCGGAATAATATTATGGTGAAGTCTTCTCACATTATTGGTTGGATGTAATGCTTAAAGAGCGTTTACACAGAAAGTGGGCAACGTCACAAAAATAATTGGAAAAATGTAAAATATTTGGCTGTTTTGATTAATTTGGCAATATACTGTATGGAAATAAGAAATATGGCTAACTAGTGAACTAAAATATTGATTATGAAATGCAATAATTATATTTAGTTTTGTGTTAGTCTCGTTGTGCGTCATAACAAGCAAGGTTTTAGACGTTCATTAATTTAAAAAAGTGTGCATCATTAGAAGGCCAATAAGTTTTTAGAGGATCAATTAATATTTTCCATTTTCAAACTGGAACACGCCATATTGCTTGGTTGCATTATTATTTACGTACTCCCTGCGAAATACAAGGAGTTCGTTCTGATTTGCAAAAGTCTTTGTTACCTTTCAAACGAAACATTGTAAAAGTAACATTTAAAAATGTAAGCAGCGCATAGTCGTCTCAAAAGCATTAAAAAATTAAAAACTGTAATTTCCGTTAAAACAGTACCTAGATACACACGGCTACATTATCAAGCTATACAGTTCTAGTATAAGCTGACCTCTCATTGTAAGGAAATCCTATACAATGCGAGATCAGCTTATACTGGAATGTCTAGCTTGATAATTATTATGTAGCCGTGTGTACCTACAGTAATAACCAACTTTGAATACACGCCGCGAAAGCGACCAACTTTGTATGAAAGAACAAAGTCATTGTATGTTTTAATTTATCCGTCATGAACATAAATAAAAAGTTGGTACATGTAAACAGCTTTCGGTCGGGAGTTAATATTTATAAAACGTATGACGTAGCGACGTGGGGATATTAAAAGTTTCGTTTTATTCGCACATTAAATTATGTATGAGTCTCTAGAAACTGTAAAGGATTTTCTGTGTTTTTCTAACTGAGGTTAATATTTTTTTGTTAGTAAGTTTAGAGGATGGAGTATCGTGTGCCGTATTTTATCGTTATGAAGAAAGTTAGGGTGGGATATATGGATATACTATATACTTGGATATAGTGCAATCCCCATTTCGTTTTCCAAAAACACAAAGTTTGAGTTGTGTTTACATACGAGTAGTTTAATGTTTAAAGTTTAGTTATGAATATCTAAATCTAAACATTGAACGTAGTCTTCTGGGTGCATGACCAGTCGACAGCGATGCGGAGGATTTTCAACGGCATTTTTTTTTAAATAAGTTTTGTTAAGTGAGGATATAAATTACCTATTGTTAATTTTTATTATTAACTAAATAGTTTGTTAGTTAATTTTGTATAAGAAGTTTATCCAATGTAATATACGTATATTTTTATCATATTATGTGGTTTTTCATGAACTAATCAATGGTATCAAGTTTAATTTACAGTCAGTGTAAAAAGCCGGCGCCATTTATATTTTAACCAAAATATTATTTTTTTCTTCTTCTTTTTGTGTGGAAAGTGACTAACCTGGTGTCAGAGTTTTAAAGCCACCCATAGGCCTCTGACTTGGCTTCACATGCCTTCGAGAAATATCTCTCAGGTATGCCGGTTTCCTCACGATGTTTTTCTTCACCGTTTTTCAAGCAAGTAATAATTATATAATTGCATCCCTTGGGTTCGAACTCGAGAGCTATGACTTGACAGTCCGACGGTCACACCACTAGGCTATCACTGCTCTTAAAAAATATTGTCTTGTTGAAGTATCTTTTACAGAAATAAAATCATTTATCACAATTCGATATCAAAACAGAGCTGAACTCCTGAACCAAATATATAGCAGAACCAACATGATTGTCAATACGCGCCATGAGCCGTGCGACGCGCCTCGCTGCACGAGTCCGAGGGCAAACAGCACCTCTGTGTCATTACACCCTTGTAGTTACACGAGTGGGTCTGTGTGACAGAGATCAAACTTACGTTCACATTGTTACAGGTATAGTTGACCTCGTTATTATTTTACCACGTTTGACAAGAACTGCAAGTAAATAGAAACTAGAAAGAAAAGAAGATAGTTACATATATTTGCACTAATCGTGACGCATAGAGATAAAAAATAAAGCACCATAACACAAAAAGGACAAGTACATTAGGGTTGAAACTATCTCACATAGACAAATAGACCTTGGTGTTTTATGATGTGCAAGTGAAAATTTTTAGGCATAGTGATTGACAGTCAAATGACGTGGAAACCTCAAGTAGAAGAGGTATGTAAAAAATTGAGCATATCTGCTTATGTCTTATTCAATTTGGCTAAGAAAGTTAACATCACCACAACTTTGATTGCATACCATGGTCTCGCAGCTTCCATTCTGAGATACGGTATAATTTTCTGGGGAAATTCTTGCCTGCGGGAATAGGTATTCAAAGCCCAAAAACGTTGTTTGAGGTCGATGTTAAATATGAAAATGACTGATAGCTGTGTTCCAGTGTTAAAGTCCCTAAGGCTATTAACATTTCCGGCAATGTATATTTTGGAAATAGCAATTTTTGTTAAACGTAACATGCATCTTTTTACTACAGTGTCACAAAGTAGTAAGAGACTAATCAGAAGCCAGTACAAAAACCTTTTAGTAGTTGAGAGATGCAATACTGCATTACATAAAAAAAATGTTATTAGTATGGGACCTACAATATATAACAAAATACCTGACATAATAAAATATGACATAATACGTAATTTTAAAAAGAAGTTAACAGCATTATTGATTGAAAAATGTTACTACTCGATTAACGATTTCTTAAATGACAATAACTTATCCTAGTGTCAATTTCATATTAATGGGTAATTATAATAATTTATGCATTTCAACGACATAACAACTTATTTAAATGTACTCGTTTTGAACTGTAATTCGTAGTTTTGTATTTTGACACTATTGTTATTATTTTTTTGGATCACATAGTCGTTTTCTTCATACATTAATGTTTGCATGCCTAATCTAAGGTAGATTGTACAAGGATCACATTTTCTTTCAAATATCTTATGTCATGTACCTACAATCTATGCTAATAAATAAACTTTACTTAACTTTACTTTAAGCCCTCCCGCTCCACCCAGAGCAAGAGAATTTATTTGATAATTTCCCACCCAAAAAAAATTACTCAATTAATTGTTTTTTCGCAAGGTACAATACCTTACCTTGCGAAAAAAACAATTAATTGAGTAATTTTTTTTTAATAGATTTGTTAAAACCACAGGAGGAACCCTATTGAAAATGGCTCTTTTACTCAAAGTAGTTTAAAATAATATAAAACTAACCAATAAAATATATATTTATACGTATATATATTTCCAACTTCGACCCTCTTCCGTTGCCGAGCAACCAACAAAGCAAACCTAATAACAAAAAGACTATTAGGTTAGGATATAGGTGTTAACCTATATCCTAACCTAATAGTCTTTGACAGTACGTAAAGCTCAGAGCCATAGACATTCATACTTAAATCTTTCCTCGCCACATTTTTCTCATTCTCTGCATCACATGCCCATACCATGACAACCGATTTCCGCACAAAAACACACGTTTATTCATTTTCAATTACTGGCTGTTACTGTTATAATCCGACTACAGCAATTACCGTTTCACAGAACACTCATAACAGAAGCATTATCGTTCTGATTGCATACAATGTACAATCGGAATCGTAATCGGAAATCCATCTAATATCGAATATCGATGTCAGTAAACACTATGAAATTCCATGTCAAACAATGCTAACGGCAGGTATTTGTCCTGTTTGAGTTCATTGTCCTTTAAAAATAGTGACGTAACATAACTATAGATGCTTCAAACCACAGTGCATCATTCGGTGCATGCATCCGTACGAAGCACTACTGTGGTGCTGTGCGCATTGAACCATTCTGTGTTAGTCTGTGGTGAGCTTCTGTTTACCTGTATACCAACTGTTTGCGGATGATAACCTCTCGTTTGAGCTAGGAAATGTAGTGTTTCATTAGTTTTTATATTTAGGGCACTCCTAAGTTATTTAGGGAATTTTGCTGAACTGAATATTTTAAATAATGGTCGGGTCCAAAAGTATCTGATAAAAGTGTAAACAAACCCTGTTCAAGTTAAATTCTTACGCAATCAGTGACTAAGGGGTATTATTAACTCATACATTTGTGATTAGAAGCTTTCAACTTTGTTTCTCTTTTCAACAATTATATTTTGAATAACATTAATAAATTGTAATTGAAAGATCATCCACAAAAATGGAGGTTATTAAATAAAAACCTCAATTGTCAAATGAAAAACATCTTTACGGTGATTTAAATTTTGAATTTCGGGTTTAAATATTGAAATAATCAAATCAAAGCACTCAATTTATAAGTGGCACTACAAATTGGCATCTACAGGTATGTTTTTTGATCCATGCGTTTACATTTTTGTCAGATTATTTTCGAACATACTATAGTCAAAAAATCAAAGAAGAAGGGTAATAAATGTGATCCTATCACCTCTTTCCACCGTGTTGGCTTCTTTGGGTAAATGCCAAGAACCGTTAATACTAAGACTAGAGTGATGCAAAGACAGAGTCAAGATCATTATTTTCATTTATCTAGAACTACATCGTGTTAAGCCTAGGCGACTACAAGTTTACGTCAAGAGTATATGCAGCATTCTCCTGTAGCACTGTGATTATTATTAACCTACAAAGCGTCGTGATTATGGCAATTTATCCTTCCACCATTTACTGTACCAACTTTCGTGAGAATCATGTTATATACGTGCTGATATAACGCCATGACAAAGCATTTCAAAACAACCAGCACCATACCATGCAAATTCTTCCCAACTCATAATCCATCACTCCATTTTCCGAGCACAATTCGTACGTACTTTAACTCTTCCCAGCTTATTACACCCTCATTTTAACATGCCATCATTTTAGCCCATTAAACTGGCGCGAACGAACTTGACACACAAATCAGTGCAAAAACAAGAAAGTAATAAAGCAGCCAGTATACGACACATGCGAGCGACGCGACCGACACGACGCGGTAAACAATTTTCGACAACATATTTTTCGTGTATAGCAAAATGTAGGTGCTTCGGATGTTGTGATACAAGTTATGAGAGATACGAAATAAGGTTTGAAGTATATTTTTAAGTGTCAAGACATTTTAGAAGGGGCAACGGCTCGGATTGTTTGAACTGAGAAGTAAAGCTATGCTAACCGTGATTAATTCGCCACGGTGTGCATTTTACGAGTAAACATTGATATTCTCATGGTCTTTGAAAGAAATACTAAACCATTGCTTGCTCTCTGTACGTAGGAAAGCAGTCATCGAATTAGGTCTTTTAATACTAGAATAAATTAATGGTGAAAGATGAAAGTAAAACAAAACTAAGTTGATGGAAGGACATTAGACTTATAACATAATTCGTTGATCGCCACTATAAGAAGAGAATAAGAAAGGTTTATAGTTGAACTTTAAGGCTTCCTGTACATGACGCCGGAGCCGCACCGGCTGCGCCGTGTAGATTTTGCACTAATTCTGAGATTTTTTCATCTTGCGGTCCGGCTTCGGTGCGGCGCCGGTGTAGTGACGGTGCGGCGCATGGGTGATATTCATTTGTATACACAAAAATGCGGTCTGGTGCTGGTGCGGCTCCAGCGTTACGAGATGCTCAAGAATTTTCGTACCCGCTACCGCTTATACTTTATACCATTCTGCTTGTCATACATATTTCACGTATTCCTCCCTCGTCGCCGGAGGGATGCATAAGGTACGGAAATCGCTAAATTGATGCCCAATGTAAATGGTTTCGGGCGATTTTTTTAAACTTATGACGCCATATATCCGCGCGTTAGTCTTCGATTTGTGTTCGGGGAACGACCATTTTGTTGGTAACGCAGTTTTTATCTGATAGATTTGATAGGTTATCGAATGATTGGATTTATTGGGTAGTGAGCTGAATCTCTGGATTGGTGGATGTGATTTTCGGTTACAACAGCGTAGAATTGATTAAGTGATCTTGTGTTTTAAGAACTACATACATATTTAAAGAATTCTTGAATGGAAATATATTGAGAGAGAAAGGACTTGGATTTGAATGGACTTTTAGTCCATTCTTTAAGTAGAAACTGGCTTATTTTAGTAGTTCAATATTGTGCATAATTTAATGCTTTTACTGTCAGCAAAAAGTCTTAAAGGAAACTGTAACAAAAAAAAAAAAAATTTTTGTCTATTTTTCTTTCTATATGTTCCCGCTAATCTCCGAAATGGCTTACCGATAATTAAGGACCACGCAGACAAAGCTGCGGGTAGCAGCTAATATAAAGTATTTCAATTTCCTTCTTCCCCTTTGTGAAAACAATTAGCATACATCAGAAGGTATGTAACCCAATCAACTTAAAACAACCACTCAAGTTGATGCACTTTCCTTAAAACAGTATACATATCAGAATAACGTTCAACCTCCTTTATAGAATAAGTGCTATTTATGTCTCGGAAAGAAAAATACTCGGTGCATTTCCTTTTACACCTATGTCAATAAAGAAAATCATAAAGAGTGCTTGTAATGAAGAGTTATGTGTCTTTAGTTAGGAATAAATCTGTGAGTTTTACGGGGTTACAAGTAGTGGGGGGACCGTGTAAGATGTCTACCTTGTTTGTGAGGTAAAGTGAAGTTTGTAATTGGATATCGGTTATCTCGTTATTGCGACGAAGCCCGAAAGGAAGGTAATTTGTTTTTTTTGGTAAATTTTGACGTTCAGAAATGGCTTTTATGTGCCTAATTGAAATAAATTATTTGACTTTGACTTTGATGAAGGTATTGCTTTTGATGATTTGTTACTATGCATGCATGCAACACCCCGCGCCCTCCTGATAAATCAAATTCAAATTACAGGGTGAGGTTATATGGGTAACAAAGACTTTTACTGCCTTGATAACAGCACTCGTAGATAATCAAAAAGCCTGAATAATTAACAAAGGTGGTTAATATTTTCATAGGATAGATACTATTGACACACTACGTCAATTTGACGAGATTTGCATTTTACAGAATTGTCAAGAATGACAGTCGTGTTCTTTTTTTTACTTTACTTGTGAAGCCCTTGGCCTGCATCTCACCTGATGGTAAGTGATGATCAGGCCGAAGGTAGAAGCGAGCTTCACCCAGAATCATCTACCACAGAGGAACTGGCTATCTTACCTCTGCCGAAACACAACAATGGTGTTAACATTGTTATTATGGCGATAGACTTAGATAAGATGGTGGTAGCTAGTTATGCGGACTAAGAACAAGCCCTACCACCAACTCATCCGAGTAGAACATTTTGACCCCACTGGTGGTGAACTCGGGACCTCTTGTTTTGAGACAGGTGGTCTAACCACAGAGGCGGTTGAATATCCAGACAATTCAATTTGTTATGTTATATATATATATTCCATGTGATAAACAATTCATTTCCTCTTTACCTAATTATCTTAGAACACATCCACATAAACAAGTTTTTACATAGAGAAAGAATTATACCTAAGCCAAGTATAATGTAAGAAGATGTTACCTGTCCAAGAATCCATGTTAATTCTGCGCAGAGGGCGACACTTAATATGATAATCAAGACATTACTAGTTCTAATACATGGGTTTTAATGAGAAAGCGAGGAGGCGTGGTCGTGGCGTAACTTACGACCAAGTAGGATGGCAAACGGAAAGGAATACTGAGCTGGATTTAGAGGTAAGGGAAATTATGATGATTTTAAACTGTTACTACCATCATGTACCATGTTGTACCATGTGTCTTGTGGTTGCAAGTGCTACCGGCGAGCATGAGGTCCTGGGGTTCGATTCCCACGTCGGGCAAAATGTTATTGGGTTTTCAATCGGAAATTTCTTAGTAGCAACCCAGAGTCTGGATTTGTGCCTGGTTGATGGCAAAAGGCTCGCCCTTCTATCATGGGACTTAAACAGACTGGCGAAATGTGTGTGTAAAGGTACTATTCCGTACCCGACCGCAGGAGGAAACCAGTGACGTGTCGCCGCGACAGGACTGGTTTCTATGAATTTCTATGAAATACCTTCCGAAGCTAGCGACACGTCGTAGGCAGCTACGGGCGAGTGACAGGCGACACGTGTAGCCCGACCACAGACCAGTAGTGCCGCCAACGGTCGAGTGATAACACGTTTTTCTATCTTCTATCTACCGTCTGGAATACGGGCTGCTGCCGCCTGCGGTCGGGTTCGGAATCACGACTGCAGTGACATGACGCCTCAAAACAGAAATAGTTGGCAGCTGCTGGCACGTCATAACTATGACAAGAAGGCTACCACTCAGCATGGTGCTGTGCTATGGGGACCCACACCACAGCACTGATTTTCAGTGGTCACCCGAAAAAGACGTACGGAAACCAAGTCAGGTTTAATAAGTTATATTTAAATAGGTAATATATATAAACTTAACAACCAAAAACTTAATAGTAAAAAGCATATGAATCAAACTCCAAGTATCCGTCTCCGAGCTTCCGTGTGTCAGTGAATGAGAGTGCGAGCCCCCATATAGCCTTGATGAGATGTACGTACGTCTGTACGTCTGCGGCTGTTAACAGAGATTTTTGCTACCGTAAGCGCTCGCGGTCTTTTGAATAATGATAAGAGGGTGCGGACCCGAGGGCCCAACTATGTGAGTAGATATATATTTTAGTAGTGGTATGTACTAAGGGTGGCGTAAAAAACGATTTAGTTATAACGCAATGCAAAGGAATAAGGCCCTTTCTACACGGCTTGGTTTCTTTTCGGTACGGCGTATAAATCGCGCAGTAGAAAAAACGTGTCTGTCAACAAGCTTCCATAGTGATCCATATAACACTGAAGAACCGTGCCTACATACGGCGAATTAACCGTAGTTTTTCACGGCAAGAAAAACGTGTGTGTACAAAATAATTATTTTTGGCAAAGCCCTTTATTTTGCCAAAAAGTAATAATTTTGTAGGTAACAGTAACGTGAGACCCACTTCAGTTATCTGATAAATAAAAGCTTAATAATGAGCTTTGTTAAACTTTTTGTGTACATTAAACCAAATTTTATCTATCTATCTAATTTGAAAAATGGTTTTACCAGCAGGGGTTACTTTTGCAAGCAGATTATGTGCAGCTTGTCCACTATGACTTTATCAAAGGTGCTACCATCGTTTTTGCAATAGCTTAAGGCGACGCTACACACCGTATGTTATGCAGTAAAGGTAGTGTAGGATGTAAAGGTTTGACGTTCAAATGTAATGACATGGCAGGACGTGACATGCTTCACAGCACCACAATCAACCACAGCGCAGGTCAGTGTGAACAGTCGGTCAGTGTTGCCAAAGTGTATTGTGATGATGACCATGGCGTATTATACTGGCAACTTGAAAAAATATTTTCAATTCATCGGCCAGAACGTCGTTGTTCTGTGTTTAAGCGAGCATGCGGCAGCATCATATAAAATAGTGTAGTAGGAGTCAAAAAGAGGAAAAAATTAAATCGACACGACACTCTCACAATGTAATTTAATTGTTTTGTCGTTCTTTTACAGCCTTGTATTTATTTTACAACATCTCGAGAACCGTTGACTTGCAACTTTTTAACAAAAGATTACAAAAGCACTCATACTCAAAGGCACCTGTCTCGCACGCCCCTTTGCTCACAGAGCAAGAATTACTCAAAGAAACAAATCAAAAGAAGGAAAAAAAAACAAAAAAAATACTTATTCCCTAACCAAGTTTTTTTAAAGATGACGGTGTGAAAAAATCACGACCGAAAATTCCCAAGTGGAGTCCCAATCAGATCAACTGGAAACTTTTCCTTAGGCACCGCGGAAGCAGAAAAAAGAGAACTTTTGAAAAAAACTTGGTTCAAAACACCTTTAAATGTGTATGGGAGAAACTTGGCGCTACTTGGTCCGACTTGGCGCGACTTGGCGCAACTTGGCGGACTTGGCGAGATAATCAGTTAAGTAAATACTTAGTTAGGTGACGATTGTCGGAAATTTTCAGTAGCAGAAAGTTTTTAAGTTACCTCAAGGCGTTTGTTTTATGTCCTTTATTTTAGACTTTATTTAATTTAATTACGTCTATCCTGCTGAGTCTATTTTTGGTAGATCTTACCGGGAGCTCGTTTTGTTGTTTACGAAGAGATAGTATCTTAAGACTCGACGTTCTATTTTAAGATAGACAAAGGTTGCTCTGTCGTCTGTTTATTTTAAATATCAAGTGGTCATAAAGCGGGGGCGTAGTTAAATTAAATCTAAACTAAACTATATACCTTCTAAACTATGTAAATAGAACGAGACTATTGTGTGACTGTAAAATGATATTATTGTGTTCTGAAGGGTTGAAGTCGAGCACGTTTACCTACACAAATATGGACATACATTTCAATAGACATAAGAAATGAAAAAAAAACGAATAAATACATATAGTCGTATGTATGCAGGAAGTTTACTGCTTTAGTAATTAGTGTACCTGAAAGACCGAGCTCTGCTCGGGTAAAAATAGATAAACATATCGTCCAGGTATACAAAGGTTGTATCACATTCCCGAGGCTGTGAAAATAGAGAAAATGAATTTTCCCAGATATGAGACCTAGCTCGATTTTTGGCCTCTGTAAACCCCTATATTGCAACTTTCATCGAAATCGTCAGAGCCGTTTTCGATTTCGAGTACGTAATTAATTACGTTACGTAATATTGCTCATTTAATTTAAGAGTTTAGGATAGGATAGGATAGGATAACAATGTTCCAAATTGAAGAAATGCTTCAATCATAATATAAGACTTTGTATAAAAAGCATTAACTTTAAACCGCGTCTCAACTGATACAGCAGGTACCAAAATAGTGTGACAACACAAATACAGCTAAGCTATAGGTATTAAGCCATATATAATCTGATCCTTTACCTTTTACAAAACAGCCTTATTCCTGGATAAGTCAATTCACGCGAACCCTAAATAAACCTTTTGTGAAAACATAACCTTTCTTTGCAGTCGGGTAAGAACCTATTGACACGTGCACGCATATCCTTTGACAAACTGCTTACTTGGGTCAAATATCCCTGAACGCGTAGTAGCGAAAACATGAAGTACCTATAAAAAGTTTATCCGGTTCTGTGATGACCGCATTGTTAGTTTGGGTATCCAGAGGTGACGATATTATGTAAAACTATGTTATTGGCAACAAATTCATACTTCCATACTATATTATTAAAAATGTCTTTGATATATCTCGGGACCCTGGGGCCCCGGATCTTTGGAGGGCGTACGCGGGCCTGAAGCCAACTCGCAGAGGCCCGTTAGACGCTTTTAATGAAATGAGGCACCAACCGCCGATTATGCCTGTTCGCACTATGCAAGTGCACCAAAGGACAACCCCCGGTTGGTGAAGATATTGGATTATAGGTTTGGGTGGCTTAAGTGAACTGGTTAGCTAGGACTATGGAAAGACTATGGGCTCCTGCCTGACCAATGTTTTATATAAAATACACAGATAAAATGGCAGGGGGTGACTTGCACACTCAAAAAGAGGCCCCCGAAAACGGTCGCTAGCACATAGTCTCGTACCCACAACGGGGCAACATATCCTGAGTTGTTAACGAGAAGTGGAGAGATATCCCTTGGCTATGAAGATAATCCTGGCAGTACGATCAAGATCCCTACTAGCATTTTACTAAAATACTTCTTTCCTCCGAGCACGTTTGCTCTTGCGAATCTCCACTCAAGCCGGTCAATAAAGACAAGAAAGAGTGGGAGCTCTGTTCTGTACTATATATTATTATTAATATTATAAATGCAAAAGTAACTCAAATGGCTAAACGGATTTCGATTAAATTTGGCACACAGGTAGACAATGAACTGGGTTAGAACATAGAATACTTTTTATTCAAGTAGTGTGTTCTCCGGGGATAATTTCAGACCTCAACCTGAGCGAAGCCGCGGGCAATATCTTATAATATGTTCAACGTCACGAGTTAAGTGATAGAGCCATCCGCTTAGATTTGCTACTTACTTTTTCATACTTAACAGTTTTATTTAGCTGGTGTAAGAATTGCTGAAACTTTGTCTTGCTTCACCGAAAAACTATTAAAGTTTTCAAATAATATTTTCAAAGCGACAGAAACTGCTGTTAAAAAGTTTCGATTTTAATATAATTGATTTCCTCTTTTAAAAGAAAGAACTTTAGATAAAACTACTATTCATCTTGAGAAGTTTTTTTTAGAGTTCCTTACCCGAAGGATGCCAAACGGAAATCACCACCCAGCACCACCATAACACGGATACCACCTTCAATTTAAAATTATAAAACTTGAAATAATCTTTCTAAAATCTTTTAAAAACTGTACATTAAAATGACCTGCTATGCTTCAGAAAAAAACAAATTAAAAAAATCCTCCTCCTTTTTTTTTGAAGTCGGTCTTCTTCTGTTCGTGTGCTTAGTGATTATCCTGGTGTCAGAGTTTTAAAACCACCCATGGGCCTCTGACTTGGCTTCACATTCCGTCGAGAAATATCTCTCAGGTATGCCGGTTTCCTTACGAGGTTTTCCTTCACCGTTTTTGAAGCAAGTGATAATATACGTATACGCGCATGAATCCGAAAAGTCAGAGGTTCCTTGGTTTCGAGCTCGAGACCCACGACTTGTCATTTTGGCGGTCATATCACTAGGCTATCACTGCTTTCGGTCGGTCTGTTAAAAAGTCGGTTAAAAAACTATAGCCCAACCTCGTCTAACTTAGCGTAAACACTGGCCTATAACACTACATTCAATAGGTACACTTTTACATCTAATTCAATAGTGTGCTTCTTCTCACATGGTTTGATATCAAAGTCCGTTACCATAGCAACAGTTCTCTTTCGAGCCCAACGGACCGAGAATAACTCGGCCCGAGGAGAGGGCAGTCGGTACCCGTCTTCGGGATTCGAGATTCTTATATGTTTTGAGTCGAATAGAAATAGAAATTGTAGCGAGGTTGGATTATAAGCCGTAAGTAGCTGTATTGTGGGATGAATACATTGTGGATGGATGGAAAATAGAATGGTAATATTCTATTTTAGATTAGGACAGAATGGTATGAGATTACCCAGTGGTAACGGCCGCGACTTCGCGAGGCAGAGACAGGCGCTTTACTTTGTGTAAATTAAATCATTAGCACTGCTCTCAAAACGGTGAAGAAAAACATCGTGAGGAAACCGGCATGTCCTAGATCCAAAAATTCGAAGACATGTGACATCTACCAACCCGCACTGAGCCCGCGTGGTGGATTATGGCCCACTCCCTGTCACATAGAGGAGGCCTGTGTCCCAGCAGTGGGAACGGCGACAAGGTAAGTATAAGCAACCCCATAATTCCTTACTAAGGTTGAAACTGTTTCATAGTCAAATAGGTATAGCTTTATCGTTTTAGGACCTGAAAGAGACCCTAACTATACTCAAGTAGGTATACTCAGTTTCATTCCCCAATCTTTGGGCATTACCATATAGCGAATGTTACATATTTACAGTTTTTTTTTTGAGAAAACTATCCGTTGGTCATACAAATAACAATTGTATCATGCGGGAATCGATTCCACAACTCGAAGCATAACCCAATCACTTATCAGTTCGTCAATCATACCATCGATTTCAAAGTAAGGAAAAAGAGCGGCTAAGTGCTCCAACACACGACATTTTTTTTTCGCTTTAGAAATCAAAACGGAAAATGCACGTTTCTTGTATGGGGGAGCCCCTTTTTTTCTTTTTTTTTATTGCATTTTTTTTTTAAACGTTGCCCTTCACACTAATAATTTCTTCCTGTATCGTGGTTGCGTTTACAAACATAGAAACTCACATACACTAACACCCAGACCCGGAACAACTACTAGCAGATCATACAAATATTTGTTCCGTGCGGGGATCGAACCCGCGACACGTTGCGCAGCAGTCGATCGCTCAGCCACTGCGCCAACCGTGTCGTCGAAATTTGTATTATTGATGATTTGGACATTATAACTAATTATTACCGAAATTTGCCAAACGTATTTACTAAAACTAGTGTTTAAGGTGTGAAAAATGCGACACACGAAGGGTTCCGTAGTAACTTACAATATTTAACACTATATATTTTTTTTTAATATTTTAAATAAAAAAAAACACCGAAAAAAAACGTTTTTGTACGGGGGACCCCCTTTAAATTGTAACTTTATTTTATTTGTTGTTATATCGGCCATAGAAATACACACTGTAAAATTTTCAAGTGTACCTGCTACGGTTGAAAAGTTACCACCTCAGGACAGACGGACGGACAGCGGAGCCTTAGTATTAGGATGCCAATTAGTATTAGGTCCCGGGGACCCTTTGGGTACGGAACCCTAAAAATAAGCCTGCAATTCTTAACCTCCTCTTTCATTGCGGTCGGTTAAAAACAGTTGAATGTGTTTTGTAACAGAAATTTTCCATTGTTTAAGAGCGTTTATTCTGAAAGTGCGCAACGTCGCAAATAGATGTCAAATATTTCGCTGTTTTGATTAATTTGGCAATATTACTGGAAATAACAAATGTGGCTAACTAGCGATCTAGAATATTTGAATTTGATGTTGTAACCGTTTTAGGTGTAAAACCGACTTTTGGAAAGTTTCCAAATACTTTTTTTACATCTATAACTAAGTATTCGGTGTTACGATATTAATTATTGCATTTCATAATCAATATTTTAGTTTACTAGCTAGCAACATGTCATATTTCTATACAGTAATATAGCCAAAATAATCAAAATAGGTAAATTAAATATTTGACAGCCATTTGCGACGTTGCCAATTTTTTGGATAAGCGCTCTTAAAACAAGCCCTACAGAAAGGGTACACATAAGACTATGTGCCTATACCTAGCACGCTCGATGAGCATACATCACAAATCATGTCTTAATTAAGTCGAGATTAAAAACGTTATTTTTGCTTTGCATTATTTCTGTCACAGTCACACTACTGTCGAACTATAAGTGCATGATAAAGACAGGAGCATGACTTAGCCAAAGCTCATGCCAAGTCACGTTTATCTATCTCAGCCATAGTAATGAAGATCGCTTTAGCTTATAACTTGTATCGCACCACTGACGCTGAGTGCGGTGTAGTTGCGGCCACAGCGTCATCAGCGCTGACGTCATATCTCACACCTACATTAGAAACGGAGAGATATTACACCTATGTGCATGTTTGTGTGTCAGAGTGAGCTAGCGTGTAGCCAATCATGTGCATTCTTTGGAAGCGACCGCGACCGTACAACCAATAAAGTGCGGTATTTTTGAGTAGGCAATGTAGTGGTTTTTGTTGTTTGCGCCTATCAGGGTGATAATAATTGTGAAAGCTTCGGTGTCACAATTACATTTTGATCAGACGAATACTCGTTCCTTTCTTAATTTGAGGAGAGTAGTTGCCGTGCATTTAAATATGGAAAATTAATCAAAAACAAGCCTAGGCTTAGCAGCAGGTGAAGTCGGTCTGTGAATTATGATGAAATCAAGTAGATTATAATCATTTATTGCTTGCAGCTTTTTTTTCTGTATTAATCGGTACTAACGTTCTTAGTAGTTGATTATAATTTAGCGTAATAGAATAATAAGTACTTTAATTCTAACTTAATATTTTACGAGATAGATTATGTTATACCTAAGAATAGTGTAAACTTTTACTCAAGGTCAGCTTTTGTGACTCTTGCTAATCAATACGAGTAACCTGACCAAAAGCGAACTAAAATTTTTCTAACTCGCTGTCGCTAATGCCTCGTACCGTACCAAGTAGAGTGCGGTGCGGTTGTGAGCCACGTCATCACGGCTGTATGACGTCACACCGCACGAGTACATTGAAAGCGATGCGAGCCTGCGCCAATAACGAGCCACAGTGACGTATGCATTACTTGTTCCCGTAATGGCAGGAGGGAGGCTTTTAATTGGTTATGAAACACTTTGGGAGTTGTTAATTTGTTCAACACACAATTTGCGGATTTTGTTATACCTATTGTATGAGTTGTATTGTATTTGATTAGTAATAATAATAATTATTTTTTATATTAGAAAAAAAAAATATTTTTACTCGAATATTTATTTTTGTGAACCATCGTTCACAAAAACAAATATTCGAGTAAAAAATTTACATTACAGAAAAAAGTGTATGGTTGGTGCCTGTACTAATGAAAATTCATTGTATCACAGCTGCACAGGCACCAGCGCCTTCCAAACTAGGTTGTATAAAATTAAAAATTCAAAAGAACGTTAAACGAAATAAATAGTGAACTCGTAAAAATATATAATATTATAAAAATAAAAAAACAGTCAAAGTAATTTTTAAAGAAATACTAACATTCAACATTTGTTGAACATTTATTATTATTGTATTTATTATTGTATTATTGATGATTTTGACATTATTACCAAAAATTGCTAAATGAATGTACTAAAACTAGTGTTTAAGTTGTGAAAAATGCAGTCAAGTGCGAGTTGGACTCGCACACGAAGGGTTCCGTATCACCCTACAATATTTAACACTATATTTATCTTTTTTAAATATTTTCATTAAAAAAACGCTGAAAAAAAAACGTTTCTTGTATGGCAACTCCATCGCATTTTTTACTTTATTTTTATATTTAATATTTGTTGTTATATCGCCCATAGTAGTATACATTCTGTGTAAATTTCAAGTGTCTACCTATTACGGTTGAAACGATATAACCCTATCACAGACGGACAGCGGAGCCTTAGTAATAGTGTCCCATTGGCACCCTTTGGATACGAAACCCTAAAAGATAATACTTAAATTGACCGGGTGTTGAACTTGCAACAGGATACCTAAGAATTAATTATTCATAAACCTCAAGACCACCACAGCTCCAAAAGAAAGTGACATTAAATATTCAGGAACTCAAGCTAACATTTGAAATCGCAATCAGAAGCCCTGTACGTCATAATACCGCTTCATACATTATACTGCTAGGTGCGGTACTCAGAGCTCAGTGCAAGAACCCGCGAATACCGCAGTCCGTTTTTAATAATGTTTACTGCACGGACGTAATAATAAGACAGAAGGACCATTTTAATAAAAAACGAGCAAGTCTTACAGTAGTCGTATATAATGTGTAACATCTGACATCTCACCTTGGTAATAAGCAACATTAAAGGGACGGGACCTCGCCAAGGTCGTTTCTGACGCTAGTACCGCGCGCGCTCATTGATCAAATCAAATAGCGCGCGCTCCCCGGCTTTCTGTTACACACTTCCGTAGCTTTTCACGAAATCACTCCCACAGATTTGATTATTTCGATTTTGATTGCAGGAAGACGTGAGGAGATGTTAACATAAAAAAAAACTGTCTGTGTTACATTTTCCAACTATGTTGGGGTAGGCAGCCAGTCTAACCAAATGCAGCTGAGTACCAATATTTTAATCGATTGTTATAAAAATATGGTCGACCAATCAAATAAGCTTATCACAACAAAAATTGACGTTCACAATGTAATCTCAGTGTCAATCTGTAAAAAATATTATACTTATATTTACCTATGTTTTTGACATTGATTATCGCTGACATGAGATTGTAACTATATTTTAGACATTATTAATTACGGGGATAGACTTTCAGTGCTATACTAAACCTGCGTACGTACGTGTTTGTTTTCTTGCTATCCTGTACAATATTTTCGTGCCTTAGAATCGTTGCAGGGTTACCCTTTAGAGTAGTTTTGTTGCTTTCAATAGAGAAAAAAGCGCGTTCCTGCTTAAAGTATGTTGAAGTGACACCTGTTTTATTATTTTTAAGTATCACACTTAAATTTTGGGTGGTATATTTTTGTTCTAAAGAATTTCAGTGGGCATTCTGAATTTTCTTGCTCCGTGACGCAACCGAGGCGAAACTAACAAGTGGTTCGCAGGGTTGGCGAGTGGTAAATTGCGAATTCGTTGTATTTATGGCAGTTTGATCCCAATAACGACCTTCATAACCTAGACACTTAATAATGGAGTATTGAGAGCAATTCTGTTCCAGGACAAATGTGTTGTATTGTTACTGTGACTAATAAAAGTTAGATAAATATGATTTAGTACTTACTAGCAGCGCCCTGCGGTTTTACCCGCATAAGTCTTGATCTCGTAAGGATATCAGGATAAAAAGTATTATATGTGTTAATCTAGGTTATAAACTATACGTTTGCCAAATTTCATACAAATCCGTTAACTAGTTTTTGCATGAAAGAGTAATAAACATCCATCCCCCAATCCTCACCAGCTTTCGCGTTTATAATTATTAGTAGGATTTTGCAATAAAGATTGCAGTTTTATTCATAAATCCTAGAAGAACAAAGACTA
This sequence comes from Agrochola lota, assembly GCA_947364205.1. Classification (NCBI taxonomy): domain Eukaryota; kingdom Metazoa; phylum Arthropoda; class Insecta; order Lepidoptera; family Noctuidae; genus Agrochola; species Agrochola lota. The sequence goes on from OX376228.1 coordinate 20,253,546, forward strand.
AAATATCAATTCTCGTACTTAAAAAACATTCAAATCCCAGTCGTAATCTAATCTTAGCGACTAACAATATCATAAACTTGTCTAAACTGTTGGGGAATAGAGGTTTTTATAACTTGGTTCGTTGGTATGTGTTTCCGGTTACTCTCTGTCTAAGCAATGTTTCAAGCACTTCCTGTTTACTGATTGTGACTGAGATCAGTAAACAGAAAGTGAATGTCTGTCGTGAATGCAAACGTTCTTAAAAATAGAGCTCCTGAGGACCCGTACCAACTATTTGTAGGACACAAATATTTGGTTCGTGTGGGAATCAAAGCCCCAACCAGAACTACAGTTGGCATGTAAATGTGAATGCCCTTGTTTCACACTGACTGAGTACCAAACGTTTTCGGACTTTTTGCTTTTGCACTCGAATAGTACCATTCGACGAGTCGACGCAAGCACCGCTTCTCTGTGCTGCAGCATCAAGCTAAATGATGACTATATCGATCGATATTCTTTTTCACATATTTAGTTTAACTTAATTTCTAGCTGCCTTGGTGTGGTGGTCGCAAGCACTACTCTTGAGCATGAGGTCCTGGGTCCGATTCTCGGATCGAGCAAAGTGTTATTGCATTTTTCTAGCAATAATTTCTCAGTAGCTGCCCGGTTGATGGCAATAGGGTCGCCCGCTTTTACATGGGACTTAGAAATAACTGGCGAAATGTGTACAAAAGGGTACGTATATGTCTGCCTAACTCTTCGGCGATTACAGGCGTGCAGTTGTATTTTTTTTTCTGATTTAGTTTGCCATCCCTATGATAAGAAAATACGTACTAACCCTATTGTAGTTATGAAGCAAAACGAGAATAGAATAAAAACAAAACCATCGCTTGGATTTAGAGCTTGCAAATAAGTGAGAGTTAAGCGGTGCAGTTTACCCGTTTGCGTATTTAATCTATTTTTAATTTGTTTGAGTTCAAACGAATGTTTGAAGGTATTTTGTTTGCGCTGCCTTTGTTTTTATCGAGGAATATGTGGAGAAAGAATTGCATGCAGACTCGCAAACATTCTGGTGTTTTGCATAGCAACAAATACAGATATAAGTATGAACTTTGACGACACGGTTGGCGCAGTGGCTGAGCGATCGACTGCTGCGCAACGTGTCGCGGGTTCAATCCCCGCCCGGAACAAATATTTGTATGATCTGCAAGTAGTTGTTCCGGGTCTGGATGTTAGTGTATGTGAGTTTCTATGTTTGTAAACGCACCCGCGATACAGGAAGAAATTCTTAGTGTGGGGCAACGTTTAAAAAAAAAAAAAACTTTTACCTGTATTTGTCACGAACAAACTTTCGCTGTATCGACATTCGGGTAATTTCTTTTTGAAATGTTATTATTTTCTAAACATTACATAACATAACATTTCATAATAACAAATGTACAAAGTCAGAATAATTCCAGGTCTGCGTAGAGAAATTTCGCTTATGAATCATATATTTTTTTAATAAGTTTAAACAAACTATAACGAATAGTTAAACAGACTTTGAAGAGGTCTACTTCACAAGACATTTCAAGAAATGTAGGTTACTTGTCTCTTTGAGGTACAAAAGCTCTAACTCCTGTGGTCCAGTTAAGGGTCCATCTTTGTCTGATACGCTCAAGTGCAGTTATGTAAATAGTGACGCCTAAGGTAGTCTCAATAGCTACAATCAAAACATACATTACGTAAGTAGACTAAAAGAGAGTAATTTAAATATTCAAGTGGATTTTAGAGCAATGATAAATTGAGGTTTGTATTTTAATAAAAACATTTTGCTTGTAATCACTTAGAACATTTTCTAAATCATTCTGGAATGGAAATATTCTAGCAGTACGTGCTACGTCGTAGCTAAATTGCTACGCCGTAGCACCTCGCTACGGGCGATGTAATGGAATGATTTACAATTTCTTGTACCTAGTGTACTATCTTTTAGTTTGTCCATATTATTTGTACAGAAAGCTATTAAACTCTAACATAGCTATAACTTTCAATAGCTAAATATTTGATCTTGAGGAGTAGGTTCGCTCTCAAGTATAATATCGTAAGAGTTCCCGCTTTAATACAACCCGGATACAAGGGAGCAAGAATATGGAATAAGGAAGTCAGAATATGCGGCGAGGAATATGCAAGTCTTGTTTTATTCATAAAACTTTTAGCTTCATAGTAATAACACGTCATGTGACTCGTGAGGTCGTGTACTTAGACTAGTAGTTTTGCGAACGGTAGACTTCGCAAGCACATAAATAATTTTCAGAATTCTCTAGTTTTGTGATGAGTTGTGCCAGATGCACCATCAGTGAAGAGACTGATGGAGCACCTGGCACCACCACCAGCTACCGAAATCCCCGACCACAAAAAATTCTATATAGTCGTAAAACTGTATACAAAGTTTCGTTCAGATCGGTTTAAATACGACGTGTGTCAGTTTTTTGGTACGCCTATAAAAGACTACCAAACAATTGACACACGAAAGCAAATTTTGCCAGGCTTAAAGCAGAGACGCTTCGCTCGCTTCGCTCGCTCGGTTAAATATAAGGCCGCGTCTTATTTAAAAGCGACTGTCGCGCGAATACGCGATCGTCGCTTGCATGTGTCAGTTTTTGTTCGATGAACCTGAACGCGTGGTCGTGCCGACGGAGGGCGCTTTCCGGTTTTCCGAACAAAAGTGACATGGACGCGATGATCGCGTATTCGCGCGACGATCGCTTTGCGCTTTGCCATTTTTATAAAAATAAAACGTTGAATTTGTATGGTGTAGGTACAGAATAAAGAGTACCTCTTCTATCTATCTGTGTAAACTTAAAAAATCCGGCCAAGTGCGTGTCGGACCACGCACAACGAAGGGTTCCGTAGTTGGGATGAATTTATCCCAAGAACAAACTCAACATTGTAGTTGAAAAACATATTCTCCCATACGGAATGTACGGGAGATCATATTTTTCAAACCGCAAATTTAAGTTGGTTGATTATTACTCGTTAACCTGTAGAGCCTACTTAGCTCTGATAGTTTCCCTTTTAATTTCGTTATATATACTACTGCTGTGATTTTTTTCACAATTCCGAGAACAACCATTTAGCTAGAAGGGGGGGGGGGGGGACACTTGACTCTAATAAAAAAAAAATGGTTGTGACAAACTCACAGAATTTTTAAAAGACCTTTCTAACGGTACCCCACAACATGGCGTAGATGAGGAAAAAAAACATCCCCACTTTACGTGTAGGGGAGGTACCCTAAAAAAAAAAAAAAAAACTTGATTTTATTTTACCACTTGGTCGGCATGATTAATATGTATACATATACCAAATTACAGCTATCTAGTACTAACCGTCTCTGAGCTAAGCCGCGGACAGACAGACGGACAGGCAGACAGACAGACAGACGGACATGGTGAAACTATAAGGGTACCTTGTTTACTACGGAACCCTAAAAATAACTTTAAATTATGAGAGACTCATGACCAATGCTGGACTTACTGTTAAATTGAGATTGTGAATGTGCTTAATAAAAACCTTAAATTAATTCATTCATTCACATTACAGACAACGCACAGCCTAAACCGCTGGTTCTAGAAACATGAAATTTTGTACAAGAGTTCCTTTTATAAGGAAACTGAGCACTGAGGAAGAATTTTTGCAAAAGGCCTGAAAGTTTGTACGTAATTGCCCACTAGAAAATTGTTTAAGAATATAACCTTTTATTTAAAAAGTAATAAAACGCAATCCATAAAAAATAGGATAGCAAAATATATATAAAAAAAAGTAAATTCCATTTCATATAGTGACCTGATTGGTGATGTTCTTTAGAAAGGTCAGGTGCGGAGTACTTGCAACCGGCGTGCGTGAATGACCAGATGCATGGACGTAAACGCACCAAAAGGGGTATGTAAGGATCGTAGCAGGTGACATTCTGTAGTTACTGCCTACCCCCGTGGGAAGCAGGCGTTATACTATATCATAAAATGTACAAAACAATCAAGCATTACTATACTAAGAAAACCTCAAACGTCGCAAATATAACAACCTTATTAGTAGCAATATTTTTGAGCCGTTTGGGGTTCAATCACTCGGGTCCGAGTGCTCATCGAATATTTCGGGACATCGCCAAGCAGTTGGTCGACTCTTCACGTGACCAGAGGGCTGGCCAATTCTAAGGCCAAAGAATCAGCATTGCCATCCAATGTGGCAATGGGCACTTTTCCCGCTGACAGCGATGCGGAGGAATTTTTTTGATGCCCAATGAGCTCTTCCTTTTATTTTATTTTCTTATTTTTTTCCTTTACATACTTGTAGATAAATAGTTAGTTCTAATACACAGTATTACTGCACTCACAAGATAAATGTGCGCTCAAGACGTCGTCGGTCGCTTTTGATTTAATACTAACAATTTTATTTTATGAGAAGCGGGAAGTGTGCTAGTGTCAGCTATCGTAATATTATGGGAATAGTGGAAGAAAACCGTGCTATTTACATTATTTTCCTAAGAAAAATAGGTATCAAGAAAACGATAACCACGTTACGCTTATTTTTCTTCATCTGTAGGTATTGTGTTGATTCAGTTATTGGCGGATAGACCCGAGAATACGTGGAGTTTCTTGCCGGCTCTTCTCCATAGGAAACGACCAATTGGAACCGTGCACCTAGCTTCTGACGTTTCTTAAGTGCCATTGTAGGTTTATGTGAAGTAAAATCTTTAGATTTTTTGATTTTGAATAGCTCTTGATAATAATAATGATTAACCAACCAGCAATGTAAGAAATATAGAACAGACAGTTGTTTGGTTTGGTTGAAGGTTGGTTGGTTGGTTGGGTTGGTTAGTTAGGCTGATAAGGCTTATTTCTTCTACTATACTAAAAATATTTTTTCAGAGCCGTTTAAGACAAACTAACTGTATTATAAGGAGCAACTATAATTACAGAAGTAGGACTGCGCATAGACCATAAAGAATTCATAGCACTAAGAAATTATAGTATTTTTTGAAGACAAAGTTCATAAGGCCAATTCCCTTAATTAAAAACGTTCAAAATCGAGTCGCAACTCATGTCAGTGACAGTCACCGTATAAAATTTAAGTAAACGCTATAAAATTTTGACATGTTGACAATTACATTAGATTGTGTACATTCTTAAAAATACAGAAATTACCCCTCAGATTGATGCATTTCGCCTCCAAAAACTTTCGATTTGATTGGAACAAAATGTTATCAAACCTACGCTAGTTACAGCGCGACATCACATCACATTTTTAACCATCAAACCATAAACTATCTCACAAACTTATCCAATCTAAACCCACCTTCATCTGTGATCAGCTTCCATTATTAAAACATTCCCGGCATGTTACGCTAAACACTTGTTCGGCGTGTATCTTCCATAATAAATGCTTGTTCAAACAAGGTGCTTCGTTTGTACAGTTTCAACGTAAATTAACTTGTTACTGTAGGTACGTTGTGACACCAACTTGTCAACTTGGCTAATTATTTTAGTTGGAGGTAAGGGCGGGTTCAGGTGAGGAGAGTACTGGCTTTGTGTGAGATGTTTGCTTGTGTTTGAAGGCTGATATTTTGTAGTTGAGACGTCATTTATTGTTAAGTCAAAAGATTGTAGCTACAGACATACAAGGTTAAGATAAAAAGATTAAGATTGTCAGTTTAAACCAGAGACAAAAGGGATTAGATTCTTTCAAAAATTTAAATAAAAGTCAGCCAATGTTTGAAATAATGCCAGCCTTTTGTAAATAGGTTCATGGAGTTACAATTTGACAACATTAATTGCGACATAACGATTTTTTAAAACATATAAAGTATAGTAGTATTGTGTAGTAGTGTAGTAGTATAGTATAGTGATAATTATACAATACAAAGCAATGGATTAGGAATTTCTTTATTGTGAAAAAAGTGTGTTCTGCAATTGGGGTGCAGAACTCACAAAAAGAACTTAATTTTCTCCACGCTGATATAATATCCTTATTTTAATGTTCTTATCTCAACACATATTAATATTAATACTTTCTAATCGTCTACTAACTATTTATGATACTAACTACACAGCATAGGCAAGTACCTAAACTCGTTTACCTCCGCGCGCTAATCGTGTCTAAACACGTCCTTTGTTTAAAACTGTTTATGCAGAAATTTGGTTCCTCAAACTTTGCTCCGTGATTGGCTTTCAAATTGTCTTATAGATAACGAAGTCGTTATCCATAAGGCCATTTGAAAGCAAAAACCAAGGGATTAATTATACCTATATTAATAGCCCCTGCTACCCCAGTGGCCGTCCTGGCTGTCATTCGAAGATCTTTGACAGTCGTTACGTGTAGTCAGATGACCAAAAGTTTTACAACCAGTTTACCAAGTGGTATCGTACTACCCAGTAACTGGGTTGTGGAGGTCAGATAGGCAGTTGCTCCATGTAAAATACTGGTACCTAATCAGCTGCATCCGGTTAGACTGGATTCCGACGCCAACATAGTTGGGAAAAGGTAGGTAGATTGATTTAAGTTTATTTCAATATTGATTTGTAAGTATTAGCAACAGGAATGTAACTACCTCTCAAAATCACAAGAGATTAAGTTTGACAATATCCCATTACAGTATTTAAAGGCGATCGATAACATGGTTCTTGAATTTATAAAAAAGGTATAAGTACAATGAGATGCTAAAAAACTTGATTAGAAAAGTTGAAATTTGTTTCAATACTATTGAAATCCTAGTAACTTTACAAAATGTACAACTTTTTTTTTTTTTAAACGTTGCCCTACACTAAGAATTTCTTCCTGTATCGTGGGTGCGTTTACAAACATAGAAACTCATATACACTAACACCCAGACCCGGAACAACTACTTGCAGATCATACAAATATTACCGCCCGAACCCGCGACACGTTGCGCAGCAGTCGATCGCTCAGCCACTGCGCCAACCGTGTCGTCAAAATATTATTATTAAGTTGGCTAATATCAGCAAGAACCTTATTGAATTTAAAGTTACTTGTGATTTCTATCTAAATTTGAAACAATTGATAGGAAACCTTTTTAGGGTTCCGTAGTAAACAAGGTAACCTTATAGTTTCACCATGTCCGTCTGTCTGTCTGTCTGTCTGTCTGTCCGTCTGTCTGTCTGTCCGTCTGTCTGTCCGCGGCTTAGCTCAGAGACGGTTAGTACTAGAAAGCTGTAATTTGGTTTAAGTATACATATTAATAATGCCGACAAAGTGGTAAAATAAAACCAAGAATAATATTTTTTTTAGAGTACCTCCCCTACACGTAAAGTGGGGATGTTGTTTTTTTTTCTTGTCTACCCCATGTTGTGGGGTAACATTAGAAAAATCGTTTAAAAATATTGTGAGTTTGTAAAAACCATTGTTGGATTCAGGGATCCGTTTGCGAAATATTAAGCTTTTAACTGAATTTTTTTGTTAGAGTCAAGTGCCCCCCCCTGCCAGCTAAATGGTTGTACTTGGATTTGTGGAAAAAATCACAGCAGTAGTATATATAACGAAATTAAAAGGAAAACTATGAGAGCTAAGTAGGATGTACAGGTTAACGAGTAATAATCAACCAACTTAAATTTGCGGTTCGAAAAACATGATCTCTAATACATTCCGTATGGGAGAACATGTTTTTCAACTACAATGTTAAGTTTGTTCTTGCGATAAATTCATCCCAACTACGGAACCCTTCATTGTGCGTGGTCCGACACGCACTTGTCCGGTTTTATTATTAAATAGTGGAGTGATATAGAATACGACTAGGTTATTTAAAATATCTGAAATTGTAACTATATTTACAAAATACAATAGACGATGTGTATTTAGTAACCGCTTATCTTAAGCGGATTAGGTTAGTAAAAACGCTGTCTATTGTATTTTATAATGGATTTCCGCAAAGTCACGCCTGTGTCAGTTAACTTACTATTTACAAAACATCACGTTTTGTTTCCCCAAGGGTTAGGCAGAGATGTACCTATAGTACACCAACATTTCGCCAGTTATGTTTAACTTCCATCTAATAGGGGGCGAGCCTTGCTATCGACCCGGCACAAATCCAGACTCCGGAGAGACTGAGAAATTCCGGATGGAAAAACCTGATAACACTTTGCCCGAACTGGGAATCGATCCCAGGACCTCATGCTCAGCAGTGGCGCTTGCGACCACTACACCAACTCAAAAAACTAATATGATACTATGTGCTCGTGCAATATACAGTGTTAGTGATATTAATATTCGTTTCATATTAATATCTTACTCGTAATAACATAAGTTTGTAAAGGCACTACATTTGTAGTTAAGCAGCTTCTGAGAAATAAATGATCTGACATCTCATGTTCAAAGTAAAGTTGGAAGTTTAGTAACATCTTCATCGATCATACTGGAAACCAAACCGAAGTTTCTTAATGTAAGTAAGATCGTATGTTTCTTTAGAAAAAATATATCAAATATTTGCCAAGTTATAATTTTCTTGCGCTTGGCTTTTCAGAAATGGTTTCATTTCAGGAAAGTATTATACTTAATAAGTAACCAAAATTCACGGGAAAGAAAATTATACACTATTTGGAGATATTTCTATAATGTTCTAATTCGAAAACGAGAGCACAAACTACCATCCTACATCTTTTTAATATAACTTAATTACTAAAAATCTACATTATATGAATAACTAATGTTTGATAATATTTCTGAGTAATTCTCTTACATCAAATTTTAAACTTTTCGCATAGTATTCGAGTAACAACGAACTAACCAGCTTTCACACTGAGTCCGAAATCGCCAATGATCAGAAACTGGCTTGGATTATTGGACAAGCGTTTGACAACTAAGCTGCGGATCGGTGAAGCGGGTGATGATAGCTGAGCAGAATCCTGGCATGGTAGCCTATTTTATAACCTTCGCCATATGGAAAATGTGTTGATGGCCGCCCTGCTATATTTTGTGAGGTATAGTGAGGTTTTTGTGAGTGCTTTAAAGTGTAAGGTTATTATGGGAGTGATCGGATGTTGTTCTCAATAATTATTTTCCCTATAGTGTTTTAAAAAGTAATGAATTTTGAACCTTTTGCTGGATCTTAGTAATATAAATTACCAATCTAGTACCAGCCCAGGAAAAGTAAATTGTATCCTAGCAGTTGATATAATGCGAAAGAGTTATGAGAGATACAGCTACAAAAAGAACGTAAATAAAATATTTTGTAAAAACGTAATTTACCAGCTGACACTCTCAGAGTTGATTTATGACAAATTATAACAAGAGTGGCGGAACTACACGTCACTAAATACTTAGCTAGAGATTTATGTATATTTCCATTTAATCGACATGTAATATTTATATCACAATCAAAAGTCAAAATATGCTGAGAATCAGCACTTTTTGAACGTCACAATTACATAAGACAGTCCCCCAAAATGCCCGGTCTTCATCATTTCCTAGTGTTTGGGAAGAAGAAGTGGCGCAAAAAAATCCTCAGCATTTAGGTTACAAGCACATTCGTTCTTGTCTTTGCGCAGCTTTATCCTAAAACACCATTTATGAATGTAAGTTGTAGACTCGTGAGAGTATAATAGGGACGACATACAAGCCTACAGACAGACAGCCCTCTTATACGAATTTTAATATAAGTAACAATTCCACCTATTCCACGAATTGAGTTTCGACGTCCCCAATGCCTCTGATTCCGTTTTATCCGAAAACCATATTGCTTAAACACAATCTGACATTCCCCCCCCCCTGCCCCTCTACCCCCATGAGATAGGGGTGAACACTGGTAAACCCTTTGAGACAAATTGAATCGACATACCTTACAGGTATTCGGTACTCAATGCTCAGATCTCTTACGTCGGGTTCTGAAAAAGCTTTTTTAAAAGAATGAAGTATGTACTCTTTGCAAGCGGAGCCTTTATTTGTAGAGAAAAATCATTTGGACTGCCAAAATATGACAATTTTGAAGAATTTATTACTATTTGTCTGTTTGGGTAAAGTCACACATGACGCACTTCAGTGGTAACAATTCGAGTTTGAGTGAGATTTGTGTTTTAATATCTATCCTATACTATTAAACGACCAATATTTGTTTATATATATATATATATTTGTAATCACGTTCTCGAAAATGGCTCTAACGATTTCAATGAAAGTTGTAATAGTAAAAATCGTATTAAATCAAAATAAAAATCGATCTATCTAGGTCTCATATCTGGGAAAATTCGTTTTCTCCGTATTTTTACCCGAAAAGAGTTCGGTCGCCCAAACTTTAGAACTAGATGGCTACCTTAGAATGTCATTACATGGCAGCATGCAATTAGTAAGTACCTACTATCATGGCAGCATGGAATTAGTATGTACTACTAAATGAGCATTCTTTATTTTCACCACAGCAGAGCTCGGTCGTCAAGGAGTACTTATTTCTAAAATACAAACCAAATCCTAACTAATATTATACTCGTAAATGCGAAAGTGAGTTTGTTTTTTACGCTTGCACGCAAAAATGACTCAATAGATTTGGATGAAATTTGGCACGTGGGTAGACCATGACCTGGATTAGGACATATAATCCTTTTTATACCGATATTCCCACGGGATCGAGACTTAAGCGGGTGAAACCGCGGGGTGCAGCTAGTAGCGTATAAATGGCTATCAAAACGACTCGTTACAGGAACCAAACATAAATAAACGATTATTTAAAACTTCAATCACCATAAATTCATGTTACGTCATCCTCAAAGATAATACCCAAAATATAAACAAGAAAAAACGCTCAAACCTTAATCGTAGCTTATTTCGAAAGCCGATAAACCCATGTGGTGTAAGATCGAAAGAATGGCGCCGGAGGGTAAGTCGACAAGGAATATAAATTATGAACGTTGTCAAACGAACATTTTTTCAATGTACCCACTCGATTTGGAACTCCTCTGAGCCTTGTGAGCTGGGAGAGGATACCGTGATGTGTCAATTGTCGGAACACGAGCACAGCCATTTTTGTATGTATTAGCCTGAATTATTTAGGTATCACTGAAACATTAGTATATTATTAATACGTGAAGCAAAAACTTTGTACCCCTTTTTACGAAAATTACGTGCGCGGAGTAGTATGAAATTTGGCACAGTTTAAGTTTATATGGAGAAGGAGTGCAGAAAGCTAACATTTTTATATAATATACATAAGAAATAAATTAAATTAATAAAAAACATTACAAACACTACCATGCGTTTGACACAAGATGGCTACCTTAGAATCATGACATTTAAATGAATTATGGTCGAATTTCGACCTCTGGGCAGCCACTAGTTTAAATACCTACATTATAAAAGACGAAAAACAAGTGATACAAGTGTCTCTATAGCCATACCGAATCTGGAATTACTAGCGAAAAGCGGAACTGTTCAGCAAGCGAGGTCACACAGTTTGCAGAAAATATGCGAACTGAAATACTTAAAAAAGCCCTCAGTCCCGGCTATCATTCATAGATCTTCGACAGTCATTACAGTCAGAAGTCTGACAACCAGCCTTAAAAAGGGGTATCGTGTTACCCAGCTACTGAGCTGTGGCGGTCTGATAGGCAGTCGCTCCATGTTTACTAATATTCAGCTGAATCAAGACTAAAAGCCGACCCCAACATAATAATATCTAGTTGGTAATAGGCTTGGCAGACGATGAATGAGTATTTATCAAAACCATTATTCACCATGTATATTTCACTTCTCCTTTCTTCCTTTTACGTTAAGATAAAAACAAATAATTGTACTCCTCAAAATTTCCACCCTAAGATTATCAATCACAATACATTTGCGAAAAATCGGGTGAAAGTAGATGGAACATCAATTTGATACAAACTTAGTTTTGCTTAACGTAATACAAAAGTTATGTTTGAAAAATGATGTCGTCCGTGAGAGCGCGAATTTGTGTGAGCACTTAGTTTGTTTATCATTCGAAGTTTTTGGGTTGCAAGATAATTAAATACGTTTTTGTGATACGTGCCATTCTTGTCAATAAAAATATAGACAGTATTAAATGGTAATTTTTTAAGCCTATGTAACAGCCCCTGAGCTCATCAGCAAAACTTGATTTGGCGTCAAGCATTCTATCCCTAGGTAATAAAATGTTTTAGAGTCATTTGTTTTCCTCTTCCCTTATTACTTTATTACTTTACTAGCTGTTACCCTCGACTACATCTGCGATCCAGGATTAAAAGTAACCTAGATCATGGTCTATCCATGTGCCAAATTTCATCCAAATCCGTACAGCTACGTACAAACAAACTCACTTTGGCATTTATAATATTAGTTAGGATTACGATTACTTGTAACCTGCTGCTCTTCAATTCATTCATTAGTGAATAGTTTACTTCCTGGTATAGTGTACTCTATCATTGATCACATCATCCCTATCCATCAGGTTGGAGAGTGGTCTAACGCTTGCCTATCAACCATAAAAAAAAAGATAACGAACTTGAAAGCACTTATCTTGTTTACAATCTCAACTTAATGAGATTAAAGATGATCATTATTAAGAACAGCGTTATCCTTTCTGCGTTTTTATGGCGAGCAAGTAACATGGCCAGCAGTGTTATGATCCTGTTTATTAATTAAAACGTCTTTAATTTTGAGTAGGTACGTTACTTTTTAGAGAGGGAGTTTATTTTGTATGTATTTTTGAGGGGTTATTCCCGTTCGTCCACACCCCGTTGTCCACACTGCGGACGACTGGGAAAGATGCGTTCTGTTCGTTCACAGTGTAGACGAACAGAACGCAACATTCCCAGTCGTCCGCACCTCGTTTCATGTCTAGTTTAAGAGTCAGTGTAAATAATTGTTTAATTAAATAAATGATTTAACGGTTTAACAAATAAACGTTTTGGTGTGCGTCGAATAACGAAATCTAGTTTCCTTTATTTTATGTAAACTATAAAATATACTTACTCTTATCCTTATAACTCCGCCGCACTTTAATTTTTTGCTGTTCATACAACACCAAACGTTTAATCCACTTTTAATAATATTGGTGACCTCCATGAAGTAAAACAGTCCCGTGCTTTCTTTTTATACACACGAGCACAGTTTGGTCACTTGAACCACCAGCCGGTGCACTTAACTCCGACATGATCCCGAATGCAAAAGCTCATCGTCACTTTATTGCCATATACCGTGGGCTTGCAATATGCAGCGAGCTGATTGGCTATTTCAAGGCCATGTATCTATTGTTCATTCCCGGAAGCGTCGTCAAAACTGATAAGCAAAGACTATCTTTTGTTGGAGGATCGACATGGTGCAGTTATAATAGTTGAGTATATCCAGGCGATTGTAACTTTAAAACTTTTTACATATTAATTGCATTTAAACTGATATTGTGTGAAACATTCTTATGCTTCAGTATAAAATACGCAAAATAGCTTTAGATTTACTAGGTATGTACTTTTAAAGTATTTGCCTTACTAAAGTAATAAAGCTAAGTACATAATATTTTAAAAGTATGTTTATTATGTAAGGAAATACTATCATCATATTTTGTTTATTAACTCTTAGACTAGACGTGAGATGACGGGGAGTGGACGACTGGGAATAATGCGTTCTGTTCGTCCACAGTGTAGACGAACAGAACGCAACATTCCCAGTCGTCCGCAGTGTGGACGACGGGGTGTGTGGACGACCGGGAATGACTCTTTTTGAGTAAATTACAGTTTGGTAAGTAATTTTTTTAATCTACACACGTCACGGAACAGTTTCTCATTGACTTAGATTAGACGATTATCTAAGTTCAAGTTGTGCCACTTCAGATTAATATAAGTTCAGTGTGAATGTGATTCCTGGATAAGGATAATTTTGTCAGCATGGATGGATACTTTTTAATAAGCAGTTGGATATTGCTATCATCATTCAGAACTTCGGAAAATCAGATCTTTTTTTCTTTTTGCAAACATGGGTATTGGTTTGGGTAGGTATTGGTAGGAGCACCTATTTTACCGATTTTACAACAAAACCTTACTTTTTCATTTAAACCTTTCGTTTCCACTTACTTTTCTTCTTTACACAAGTAAAAGAAAAACACTTCCAAGCCACAGCCAGGGCTTCGTATCTAAAAAACCGGCATTACGGCAATAATCATAGGTGATAACATTTGCACAGTGTTCGTTTGTGTTCAAACCGCGGGATCGAATCTAATTTGTGTGGCTTAGCCGCGCCGTGCGTCCCAATGTGCGCGCTTTAATGAAAATCTAAATTTAGATGTGCTACTGTTTGTTGCGTATGTTTTTTTTGTAGGCTTGTGAAAGTAGGAACAATTTGCTGGATGATAAAACTAAAGTCTTTTAAAAATCTTACACTAGCTTTGCTAGCTTTTTTTGCGTTTGTAAGAGTTTTCAGAAATTTAATTTTAATTTAATAGTTGTAATTTGGAGACTAAAATAGGAAAAAGAATTGTAATTTTGTAGTGGCAAACACGACCTCCTTGTTATTATGTTTTTCTGAGGTAAAGCTTTTATTACCAACTAAAACACTGGAATGATCTTTTTCCTTGTGTGATTTTTTTTGAACACGATTATTTAATAATAATGGACCTAAATTGCAATCTATTTCAAATGATGCAATTTCTCTCAACCCTCATTACGCCATTTTAAAACACCAAATAACCCAATAAAACCACAAAACCAACAATTTTACAACAAAACCAACGTTTGAACCAACATTATGTTGGGCTTAAAACTTAATTGTGACGTGTGGTTACTGCCGATTGCTTTCAAGCCCTCCATTGCGACCAAAAGAGGTCTAACCACACAGCGCCCTCTGCTGGCCGATGTGAAGTGTGCCAGGTGCGTCCCGATGGCCCACAAAATCGGATCCGACCTCGGGATTTAATTTTGTAATGGGTGGTGGTGTTGGGTGTAAGAGATAGCGGAAAATGACATTATAGTGTTGCTGACATGACGTCATATAATATTACTATCTTCGGCCCGCATGCAATTTCTTATTCCCTCATCCCATCGCGTCGCATCGCATCGCCCGCACGCGCTCTAACTTCGTTTTCGCTTAGCGTTCTTTCTGACTTTTTTTTCTTTTTGCTGGGCTCCTAAGGGTTGTGTATAACCTTCCTCAAGAATAAGGCTATCAAATGAAAAAGGAATTTATCCGACTGGTAGTTCCCGAGCAAACAAGCAAACTCTTTAGCTTTATTATTAGTATATACGTAGATATAGAAGACAAGGACCGGGCTGTCTACTCGTCTGATGAATTTGGTAATCTATAAAGTATAATAAAATAAAAATAATTGTTTTTTTTTTATTTATTTTTTTTATGGTTTTTTTTCTTCTTTTTTATGGATCATCTGTAATATTTTTAAGAGAGCTGTTAATAACCATTCTTCGCCGTTTCATCTCTTATCTTGTATGTGTCATATTATTATCATTTCAATGACTGCATTAGCCTTCCTTGCATAATGATGCCATTGATTTTCTATACTCCGAGTGCCAGCTTTCAGAAATAAAAATTCTATTAAACTTTATTCTTATGAAAGTGTCCTACTAATATCTACCTTTTTTTTTTTTGATGTTGGGAAATTATCAAATAACTTCTCCCGGTCTGGGCGGAGCGGGAGAAGCGTGTCAGACTTTTACTGACTAAAACCCACCCGTGTTCCTTCCGACCAATATCTACCTGTGTTTAGTTTCTTTGGCTCTTTTTCGGCCGTGACAGCTTAACTTTTTACTTTGCTTATTTATAGATGAAACTTACTAGGATACAAGTAAGTTAAGAGCGGCCAACCCGTCATACTTTTCATACAAACGCTCGTACGTGATTATGGCGTTGTAACACATCTTTCTTTTAAATTTTTAAACTAATATGTATCTTGTGCACCATATCTAGGTTTCTATGGAAGCAAAAAATAAAAAAAATTGGGAAACAAATTCAGTATAAAGCCTTCAAAAATCTGCTTTTTTGCACAAATTTTACCCGAACTTTGGCCGGTCATAATATACTCATAATTGGTAAAAGTAAAAAAAACATCTACATAGAAACCTCGCACATGTAATAAAAATTCTAAATATCAAAAAAAAAACACAAACTTGTAAGGTTTCCTCAAAAACACGTATTTCCTGATACAACTTTTTACGCACTATTTACCGTACAATGTTATCGCGTTCTCGCTTGTTTGTTAGCAGTTTTCACTTGCGCTCGATGAAACAATAAGGTTTTCGACCATGCTCGCGTTGATGATAGACGGACCGGGAAGGGCTCTCTTAATCAGTGGTGTGCAATTTGAGAGTTCTTTATCTTACTGAATTGCTATGGGCTTATGACGATGATAAATGTAATCAGCTTTTGAACACTACGTTATCATATATAATATTCCCACTGCTGGGACACAGGCTTCCTCTCGGGGAGGGGGAGTGGGCCGTAATCCACCACGTGGGCTCAGTGCGGGTTAGTAGATGTCACATGACTTGAATTTTTGGTCCTAGGACATGCCAGTTTCCTCAAAAAAAAATCCTTCACCGTTTTGAGAGTAGTGGTGATGGAATAATTTACATAAAATAAAGCGCCTGGCGCCTACGACTCGTAAGTCGCGGCCACTGGTAATAACACTACGTTAACATAACTTAATAATTTTACACGCAAAAGCTCATGCGTCAGGCCACACAATCATGAATCGTGCCTTTGACACGATCCGGCGCGTATCGATCGCTGTTCACAGTTTCAGTCGCTACAACATTGATTAGCAACTTTACACCTTGTTTTTATGTTTACGGCTTCTTTGTGAAGGTTTTAAACTTTGCGGGAGTAGCTGGAAAAGAAAATTAGGTATTCGTTTTTGTAAAATATAAACAAGGAATTTCGAGCCCAGGGCTACGGGTGTAACCCTGGGCTCGAAATTCCTTGTTTATATTTTCCAGTCAGAAGCCCAAAAGTTCGACAACTTGTCTTACCAAGGGGTATCGTGTTACCCAGTTACTTGGTTGTGGAGGTCAGATAGGCAGTCGCAATACTGGTATTCAGCTGCATTTGGTTACACTGGAGCCGACCCCAAAATAGTTGGGAAAAGGTAGATTTTTAGTATTTTTTGGACTAGAGAACTGCCTGATTATGTTCATATGTCTATGATCGTAGATTATAGCAGGTCTTAGACAGAAACATAACAATTACGTTAATACATTTTCATCTGTATTTTTTATTTTTTTCCAAACAATATAATATTTACATACTTAATAAACAAGGCGGGGAAAGAAACATAGGGCATCAAAAAATTGAAGGAAATAGGTTTATTAATTGGATAGATCCATTATCCAATTAATAAACTTAATTATTATGTTATCCAAGCCTCACCTACTGATTGGAACACGGTCTATGATATTTTTCTACGAAAATAGATGAGAAACCCGAATCAAAACTGAGATTAGTTACAATATCATTATTTGTGACGTTATACTCGTACCTCAAAATAATGTAATCTAATAGTTGTTGTGACAATAACTAAAAAAAAATAAAAATATTGCCTTCAGTTGTACAAAAAACACTTATCTAAAACACTATGCAGCGTTACAGCTAAGTGCGAGTGTTTTCGATGAACTCTGGCACCCAAAGTAAGATTTAACTTGTGTTTAGGGTGCCATCGTCCTCGCCTATAATTTGAACATTTAACAGTAGGACGAGCACAACTAATTCTATGTCTAGGCTCAGTAGAAATCATTTACTCTCATCTGACAAAGTAGAGCAGTGATACCTTAGTGGTGTGATCGTCGGACTGCGAAATCATAAGTCTCGAGTTCGAACCCAAAGCACGCTCCTCTGACTTTTCGGATTATTGTACGTATTGTATAATTATCACTTGCATCAAAAACGGTGAAGGAAAACATCTTAAGGAAACCGGCATGCTTGAGACATATTTCTCGACGGCATGTGAAGCCAAGTCAGAGGCGGGCGGCTTTAAAATTCTGACACCAGGTTAGTCAGTAACCACACGAAAAGAAGAAGATCAGACAAAGTCAATAAAAGTCGGTACTTCTAACATTGATCATTATTATTTATTTGTCAATCATCGTAATTTTAACAACAACGCATATTATATTCTTCTTATTGTAACAGTTTAATGATCCAAGTTCATAACAGATCACGTATCGCGTATGTAACTTACATACGCATACCGTTATTACACGAGATCACGTAAGCGCTCTTCAAACGTAATACATAACGTCTTAACACGTCCCCGAACCACATCTTAGCTATAATACAACTTATTAATTCAATTTCCAACGTAATTGCCATTAGAACTTCAACACATTGACCTGAGCGAGGAAACCACATATAGCTGTCTCCCTCAGTCATATACATCAGCTCATATGCGTCATCTCTCTCAATCGAGGTCGGAGGAAGTTGATGAAAACTTTTAATTGGCTTTTCAAATTTTATTTGAAATGCTATATAACATTGTTTTATG
This sequence comes from Agrochola lota, assembly GCA_947364205.1. Lineage (NCBI taxonomy): Eukaryota > Metazoa > Arthropoda > Insecta > Lepidoptera > Noctuidae > Agrochola > Agrochola lota. Next base: position 20,271,973 of record OX376228.1, read on the forward strand.
GTTATAAATGTGGGACGTCACGTATTTGTAATATTTCTGGGATTGTCAGTTACAAAGCAATTTATGTATATGCAAAATAACTATTTTGCAGTAACAGCATAATTGGGATTGCGTTTCAATTATTTGTTGTTTCAATTACAGCAAGTGAGCTATTTTATGAAACCACAAATGCTTATTGAAATAATTTACTACCTACCTAATTATAACAGATGAACCAACGACCTGGAAATGGTGGCTGGAACAGACTGGCTAAAGAAGGTGGAGGACAGGGTGTTGTGGCGCAGCCTGGTAGAAGCCTATGCCCAGCAGTGGGCTACGAAAGGCTGATTTCATAGAATTATAACATTATAGTTATTTTCAGGTACTGTATTTGCTCCCTTGATATCAGTTTTATTGTTACTTTGTGTGCTTTAAAACATTTCTGCAATCTACTTATAGGTTACGCTTGCTAGTGCTTGAGCGAGTATCTCCCTAATAAAACTTTGTAACTCGAATAAAAGGTCCCATTTTACATTCATACATCACAAGGCCACTTTAAAACATCATATCGAAAAAAATTATAGCCCATTACGGCAATTATGCAAATATTCACCGATAAAAATAGATAGTATCGGTGTCGTGCGATCGAATCGTGCGATTTTATTGTCGTAAAAGCGCAAAATGATATTAATGGACACATTTACATTTAAGGGGTAGTTTCGAGGGGTTGTTCGGGGTGAATTATGGGGTCCAAGTCGGGTATTTTTGGTAGATCAATGGTGATCAATGGGAGTTCCGGTTTTCGACATTTTTATAAATTGTTTTTATGCTAATCTCTGTGGTAGCTGAGTTTTAAGAGTCGATTAAGAATGAATTATTTGTGCTTTTATAAAGTGTTTTCTTTGTTGGTAGTGAAATTACGTCGTTTATCAAAATGGGTAAGTAGATCATTGTTTTGACTATCGCTCTTGCGATTTGCTTCTCTCATTAGTATTAAGAAATCGTATTGTTTGCAATAAAACAGATTCAGTACCTCGGGATTGCTTTAGTACTGACACATGTGCCTTGATAAGTTTTGGAGCTACATAACGTGTTTATCTTGTGTATAAAAGTAAAGCAAAGATAATGAAATATAACTACAGACACTGTTTTAATTTGTTTAGTTTAGTTTGTTGTAAAAATGTATACGAGTACTTTGGCACTTAACGAATTGCAAATTTTTTTGAGCCTAGTCCTGGGCACAATAAATACATAAATCAGATTCTCATAAACATATTGAGATGCGACCGTCATTATGTTTATTTCCTTAAATTTATCCCTCAGTGAATGCCTACAACTTAGGTTATAAATTGCTTGAATGGCTCGTTTCTGCAGCACAAAAATATAGCCTGAATGTCGGCTGCATTTCCCCACAACAAAATCCCGTCGTCCGTTCTTTTCCATAGGAATGTACTACGCTTTGGAAATGGCAACTATTGCTTCATCTTTCTGACTGACCGACCCTTTGATTGATACAAGGCCTCGCTCTCCCTTTTCCACACAATTCTGTCTATTGCTAGTGTCGGCCCGTCCTTTCGGTACGAGTCAAGCTCGCCCGTCATCTTCGTCTCGGCCTGCCGCGATGTCGTTGTGCGTTTAATAGGACCCAATCGGTGGTTCTCATACAGACCATTTGTTATCTGACATGTGGCAGACATGTCCGGCCCAGTCCCACTTAAGATTAGCGGCTTTCTGGTTAACGTCCGTGTTCTAGGTTTTGGTGAGAATAAAAAAAACAGACATTAATGTTTCTGCTGAATTTGAAATACATTTCTACCATTTCTACCATTCCCGTGCGTAACACAATCATACACCGCATTGGTCGAATTGATCTCTCGCCCAGTTTAATGAGCAATTTCATACGATCTCGTATCACATTTTGTAACTTAATTACTACGTGAAATACGTCCCACTCAAATTCGGGATCCGACTCGAAATTTATGTTAATCGATTCTTATTACGAGTCGTATCGTATCGATGTATCGATTCGTTGTAATGAGTACGCAATCATTTTTTATTGGTTTTGAATGTAATTGTTTTTTGTTTGTAAATTATTGTAATCGGCACGTAGCACACGTATTTGTAAATAACGTTATCGTAAATCGATCTGTTATTCTTATTACTATGTACCTAGGTCGAAAAATCTGCCTAGCCTTTTCCCAACTCTGTCTGGCTTCCAGTGTAATCGGATGCAGCTGAATACCAGTATTTTACATGGAGCGACTGTGCACCTGACCTCCACAACCGACTGGGTAACACGATACCCCTTGATAAGACTGCGGTTGTCAGACTTTCGGGCGTATCTTGGAACAACGGTTTAACGTGCTTTCCGAAGCATGGAGGACTTTCGGTATGTAAAGATGGTCACCCATCCACGGACAAACCGCGGCAAGCGTAGCTTAACCTGATGGTTCGACCCGAGTGGCTGTTATTAATTAGCCACGAGCTCCTATCAGCATAACAGTTAGGGTCTAAATTCACAACGTTCCACTCACTCGAGCGTCGTCACACGACGTCCTTCGCAAAATGCGAAATTAAAAATTCAGAAGGCGAGCATGCATACTGCATTTCCATTTCCGTACCGTCACGAAAACTTCAAATCCCTTATTTATTATAATCCGATGACGTAATAAATTGGAAAACAATTACTCATTTTGAGTAATGACGTCACAAAGTAGCGAATGGGAAATAACGTTTCAATCATTAATGTGTAGTAAATAAAATGATTTATTGCGGGAAGCGGTGGTGTTGGTGATAAGCGGAGCGATGAGCGGGTTTCTTTGTTTAGTGATATCTTTTGAAAGCTACATGGAAAGATGGTGTATGGTTTTAGTAAGTTCTGGATATTCAACCTTCTTTCCTATGGAGATTTCAAATTTTTATACCGCTTTAACTTGCTTGCTTTAAGTCACAGCATTATGCTGAGCGATGGTCCTTTTACTTTGATGTGACGCATATTTTCATCCCATTTGTTCTTTTCTGTGTTTGTATCTTTGCGCCATGTTTCACCGCTAATAAAGGTATTTTCTTTCTATCTTAGCGTCCACTGCTAAACACAACCTATTTATTAGTGCAGTGAGCCGTCTGAAAGGATACCTACAGCCCATAATCACCACGCTTGATAAAGGGATTACTTTTCACACTTTTTTCCAATTAGCTGCCACCTAGATTTGTATATTCATCGGACTTTGCTAAAATATTGAATCGGGTAAAAAAGCAATACAGATTTATTTGTTCCGGATAAAGCAGAGGAAACGCCCGGGTGTCATCATTGTGTGGATTGCCCGGAGGACACAGTAGAGCATACGGTGGAGGTCTGCCCGGCTTGGGCGGAGCATCGACGTGTCGTAGAGGCAAACGGTGGCGGTGATATTTCGCGTCTGGCCCTGGTCCAGGCCATGGTACGGAGCGAGAGGGCATGGGAGGTCGTCACCTCCTTCTGCGAAGCAGTAATGCTCGCGAAGGAGGCGAAATACTTGAGGGACAGGAAAATTTCGCGCCCTCCCGCCCCTAGCCACCGCAGGAGACGCCCTGGGCGTCGGGAATCGCAGGCCGATTCCCGGCCACCGTAGGCGCGGGGTTGCGGAAGGTGAGCAATGGGTAGCTCGCCGTCCGATAAGGACCAGGCCCGGGTCAACGGAGTGTTGTGCTCCACGCGCGCCTCAAAGAGATGTCAGCACAACTGACGGAGTCCGCAAGGACCGATGCCTGCCGGGGTCGCGGGAAAGTCCGAAAGGGATACCGTGGCCCAAGGCAATGTACAGGTAACCGAAGGAACACGGGTGGGTTTTAGTCAGTAAGAGTCTGACACGCCCGTCCACTGCGCCAAGAGCGGGAGAAATAATTTGATAATTTCCCACCCAAAAAAAAAGGTTCAGATTTATTTTATGTTATAATTATACTTAGTCAGCCAGATTTTCCATAATTTGTGATCCGAAACACACACTGATGGATATAGGCCGTCCCCAAGCATTGCCACTTCAACCGGTTCTGTGCGTGTATTCAGCGAATTTGTTGCTATAACTACATATTCAACATTCAGAGATCGCTCAATCGCTTACTTTATTACCCAAACTCAACCCTAACGCCGCTTGTCCACATGTTCATTTAATTCATTGACTCATTCGTCCAATTATCGTACTGACAATAAATTACAAAGTGCAGTGAAAAAATATTGAATGTTGCCACAAATAAAAAACAGAATACTGAATGTTAAGCTGGTAGTTTTCATACTGCAGATTACATCCGTTTTATATTTTTGAATGTATAATGGATGCGTATTTTTATTGAAAAATGTATTACTAGTATTTACTTAGTTATTAAACCAATAGTCACTTCGGCAGTGACATCTTAATCACATTTTGCGCTGTTGACGTTAGGTTCGTCCGAAGTCACAGCATTTCGCTGAGTTATTGCACAGATGCGACGCACAGAATAATATTTCTTATTATTTGCTACAAAAGAAGTTAACTTTGCAATCGGGATTTTGTTTTTGTTGTCATTTGCCAATGTCAACAGTAATTACGCAATATTGTCTTTGGTCCGTGGCCTCGACATCAAACAATGAACAACATTGTCAAACTTTTATTGGTTGAATACGAGGCTTTTGGCTACTTTTGTATGTGTGTATTTTATGTCTTTGTTTCTTTAAGTGCGTTTTGTTTGTGCAGAATTAACAATTTTTAATTCTTTCTTTCTTTTTCTATTATAAAATTGCGAATGTCTTAGAAAATTTACAAAAAAAAATCGTTTACATTTTCAATAACGTTTATCCACGTTAAATTCACATTTTCACGTAATACCTACGAATAATAAATGATTATTCGTTGCGTAAAACAGTAACTGACAACTGACATATTAACGAAAAATCTGCTTATGGTCCCAACTGGATTTGTGCACTTCGACGTCCAATGTTCATTCCCAAAAAACACGGTACGGTACGAGTTTATGTCAGGGCGCATGACCTTTAAGTTACCAAGAAAAGTCTATGGCAGCTAGATTGAATGAATTGAAATAAAAAAAATATTGATAGGGTCTTTTTAGTCACGGAACATTTTCGGCAAGGTCCATTTTTTGTATGTATGCGTCCGGTGTGGTTTTTAAATACTTTTCTGTGAGTTTAATGAGTTGTATGGTAAGCTCTCTGCTTTCCCTGGTGTTATTTTTTTTCGTTTTCTTCTATAGGTTCGTCCATGAAGTCTACGTTTTGTTTTAGTAAATACAAGAAGGTGTTTATTTATGTAAGGTAGGTATAGAACATAGTATGCGGTCGAATAAATTGTATTCACTTATTTTACCGATTTCCGTAATCGAAGAAACTGGATGGCATAATTAAATGCAACTATTAAATACTGAAAGAAGTTAATATAATATTCATAATTGTCTACGGTCAATGTTGTTTTTGCTTTCTGTTTCAAAGACAATTTAATTACTTTTAAATTGATCACAAAGGCGCCTTTAAGAAACCTAATTACACAAATTGTGTATTTTTGTGATTTATGAATCAGTTTCAGGTTTTAAAAAGCAATTACTTATGGGGGCAGCTTGTATCCTATACTACACTAAATTACTATACTTTACTATACTAAATGAGCAATATTTGTATATATACATTTGTCACGTTCTCGAAAACGGCTCTAACGATTTCGATGAAAGTTCCAATGAAGTGGGCGAAAATTCGATCTATCTATGTCTCATAAATGGGATAATTCGTTTTCTCCGTATTTTCACCCGAGCAGAGTTTAGAACAAGATTGCTAGCTTAGAATAATGATATGGCAGCATGGAATTTATAAGTATTAGTACTATCATGGCAGCATGGAATTTGTAACTACCTACTATCACGGCGCATGGAATTAGTATGTACTAGACATGGAATTAGTGTGAATTATACAATTAAATGAGCATTCTCTATTTTCACCAGCACGCGTAGCATGAGCAACTTTTTGTCGACGGAAGAGTAGACAAAAATGACGTTCCGTGTAGACAGTACGACGGCAGCAAAGTAGAAAGAGTCAACTGCACTTTTTACGAAATTCACTCTGACATAATTCTACTCAGAATTATTTGTTTTGTCATAGGACTTTTTTTCTGTTTGAGCACACACACACACAACATTTATTCTTAAAATGACGAAGTACTGTGTTTTGGAACAAAAAATATTACAGTAATATTGGCCTTAACCATTTCCTTGGTAATGCCCTATTAACTAAATGATGTAAAATAGAAGATAACTTTGTTCTTCTATTAATTATCACAATTTTGCATTCAAAACGTTCTTCTGTAAAATCATGATTTTTTAGTTATCAGTAGGTATATACTTTGTGGCCGTCGAGTAGAAAGTTTTCTACTGTCTTTAGCATGGCGATTACGAAATCAAATTGTCTTTAAACCTTAGACAACAGTCAGTTGTCAGTGTGATTTTGACAGTTTGGCATAGAAAACTTTCTTCTGAAATAGTCTACATGTAGAAGGATCTAGACAAAGCTTGTTAGAAACTTAAGACAAAATAACAGATTGTAGAAAGATTTCTACGGTGCGATGTCAAAAATGGAGAAATGAAATGTCAGTTTGTATAGAAAGAGCTATGTCTATTCTTCGTAGAAATAGAAAGCGTCATGCTACGCGAGCAGAGCAGAGCTCGGTCGTCCAGGTACTGTTGATCAAAATAAGATTCACGACCGTAACAAAGATGTTTTACAGAATAAAATTAAAAATTAGACATAGCCGGCATTAGAATCATGAATACAACTCTCTCGGTACATAAACAATTTCAAAGTATTTTTTTGTTAACAAATTATTTTTCTTTCTTTCTTTCTCTGCCAGCTCAATTGCGGTTCTAAACACCACAATTATACCTAAGTAAAAAAGTTTACACGGCAAAACGACGGTTCTAAAGGACCAACAATTATTATGAAGATAATACTACAATACTCTATTTAGTCCACAATTTAATGAAAATAATAAACATTTTCTTCATCATTGTACGTCACGAAAGGATACGGGGTAATTCATCTGTACCCAAAACAGTACAGTCGAGTAGGGTGGGGTATTTACTTCCCCCTAGAGTAGGCCACTCTGTCAAGTTGCGGAAATAATAAATAAAAGTACCTTGAACCGGTTATTATACGGGTTTTTGTCAGCAAACCGTTGCTACTTAATTGTGAGGAACAACTAAGTAACGTTTTTTTTAAGATTGTTATGTGTTTGTCTCAGTTATTTTTGTATAATTTTTCATAACAAAGGAGTCGTCGAAGACTTTAGAAAAGCCACTTAAAAAAAAAAGAAGATATTTGGCATACAATACTTAAGTTGTTAATTAAAATAAATTTAAGTAATCCCCAAGCGCTTCTGTTAATCGTAGCCATTGTATATAAAATAGAAAAACCAGTAAATGAATAAGTATTAAAATTATTAGAGAAAAAGTCACTAATTTACAAAAAGAAAGCTCAAATTCCTTATTAATTTAAATCCCACACCAGTCCGAAATTTAGTCCAACATCATTACAATCTAAATTTATTTTTACAATTTAGCTCAGTTCTCGCAACCGTAACTAACAAATATACAAAATGACGCAGAAAATTTCCCTTTGAATAAATTTCATTTCTAAGCAAAGTATAATCCCCGTCTTGTTAAAGATAAGGAGGAGCATTAATTTGAATTCATCTCATTACGGTGTTCCCGTCGACCACTTGTTCCGAATAAATTATGAAAGACACGCGAAAATGGTTTATTATCCCTGTCAACGTTCTCTCTCGCTCCTTTTTTGGGGATTTGTATAGGAGTGAGAGAGAGAGGCATCGTTCAAGTGTTTCGTGTATGTGCTTTTGGCGAGTCCACGTTTTTGTTTTTTTGTTGCGTGGTGTAGATGAGATTGGTATGCTGGTCTTGGCTTTGTAATTAAAACAAATATAAAAAAATGTGCAACATTAACGTGGGGGAGATTTTGATCAGCAGCCTTGTTTATTCAGACTGATACAACACAGACATCATCTATGTTAATTAAAAGTAAACCAATTTTGGTGTTTCAACTGAAGCTACCGTTCAATTTAGAGTATAACATTCCACAGACAAATTAGCTGCTAAATATACAGCATGTTTTCAATAACAACAACTCAAATTCACAAAACTTTTCCAATCATTTAGGTACCAACGTTTGTATAAACCAATCATAGGCCTAAAGATAATCACTATTACACTTTCCAACTAATCAAGTTCATTTGGCGAGGTCATAGTTTTGGGACCACCCCTTAACGACCAAAGAGTATTAAATCAAACAGAACTGACAGTTGTAGAGGCTGACAAATTCAATTTCCTGCGGGTCCTAAGTAATTTGTGCGTTGCTTTTAGTTAAAAGGCCTCTATTAAAATTTGTTTGCGTAGTAGTAATGAAAATTTTATTGGACTTATGGTTTTGATGTTGAAATGGGAATTTACGAGGCCTATGAAGACTGTTAGAATGGTAATAATAATTCAATGATTATAAAACGACGATGAGTAAATCACTTTTCTGAAACAGGTCATTAAACTCACATGTTTGTAAGAAAAAAACTTAATCTATACTAATAATAAAGTTGAAGAGTTTGTTTTTTTGTATGTTTGTTTGAACGCGCTAATCTCTGGAAGTACCAGTCGGAATAGTTTTTTTTTTGTATTTGATAGCCTAGCCTAGACTTCCTCAAGTCTTGAGGAAGGCTAGGCTATATTAACATTACGTTAGGACCCTTAGGAGCCGAGCAAAAGTCAGAAATAACACTGAGCGAAAACGAAGTAATATCGCGGGCAGGCAACGCGTTACGACGTGATGGGTCGGGGAACAAGAAATTTCACGGGGATGAAGTCGCGGGAAGAAGCTAATAAATAGATAATATAATATTATCCAGTAACTTCTCACAGGGCAATTTTTTTCTTCCCATACAGAGAAAAATAACATACTTAAAGAACAAAACAACCCTCAAAGAATAACTAGAACGAAGAAAAACAGTACTAATCCATCAAACTTCGACGCGGTCCTAAATACTTAAAACTCCGTAAGCCATAAATACGGTAACGACAAAAGAAAAGCATTTGCCGTACTCTGCACTGACAAACATAATAAAATCTTGTACAAACCCATCATTCTCGCTATTTACATGGCCGCCACCGCCGCTGTATTGTTTTTCAATCGGCCCCCTTGTCTCCCAGGGAGAGACGACGTCACCGTAAACAATATGGCGCCCGCCCGAGACTGTTTTCGCAGAATTACGCTTACACGGTAACATTTCGGAGATTAACCCAAAATGAAGGATGACGTAACGATTCTTTTTTTGTGATTATTTTTTTAAGTTGAGATTAAGTTTTTTGCATTTTTGCGGAGTTTTTTCTTTGAAACTGATTGAGTGGTTTCCTGGAAGTATTATTTTCTTTTTGTTTTCAGCTAAATATATTTTTAATTATAAATAATCCTGAATCGGTAGTATCGCTATATTTAACTCGAAAGCGTTTGAAGTAGGTGATTCATTTTGAGGCAGGGCCCGAGTCTGAGGCCCCATTATTACGATGAAATGTCAGTGAGAGAAGATTCTCAATGACCAACTGACTCAGTTAATTAGAACGTCTTAGCCTCGGGTTGAGGGCAATTGATATTGCATTCATGCGCTATGATCTTCAAGTTACACAGACTAAGAGATTGACTTCACTATGATTGTTGGTGCGACTTACGATATTCACAAAAATATAGGTCCTACCTGTTCTAGGTTCGGACCTCGACAGCAGTCAACTGCATGCAGATAATATAAATATTGTGATATATTGTAAATTTTAGATTTCTTTTTTTCTTTGTTAATTTTTTTTTAAATTTTGTTACTTTTAATTGTTCCTTTACTACTTGTACGTCCTGTGCGTGTCCCAAATATAAAAATGTTCTTTCTTTAAATACATGAACAAAGCAGTTTAAACCTTGAGTTAACCAATATTAAAAAAAGTGAGTATCATAAAAAGTTTTAAAAGCCAGAAACCCACTCGGTACATTGCCACATTTGAGTTAACAAAAATGCAAACTCAATTACTTCTATCACTAATTAGAATGTAATTCTCAGTAGTATACGACTAATCAAAAACGTTTTCTGTGTCGCACAACCTGGTTGTGTCGCCTGCATGTTCCAATTTGAGTCCCGAATTCTGAGCCCTTCGCTTTCTGCAGCAGCCGCGGTGCGAACTCGTCTAGATTGATTTGTGGGACAACGTATGAGCGGAGCGACACCTAAAATAATAATATTGATTGTACATGTACAGACATGGTTTTGTCTTTAAAATAATCGTGCAAGAAATGGAAATAATTCATTATTGAACTAAATTGCAGACGTATGAATTATATTTTTTTTTGTAATTTTTGAGTGACGTCAATTCATAAGTATATATTATGGCAGTGCGACTAGCTTCAAATTTTATTAGAGTTCATTATTATTCCTCATAATAATGTTGTCTTGTTCACTTTAGCCATGAAGTGAACAGGAACAGGCCAGGTAGTAGGTACATTAGTAAGACGCCAGTGTTATCTTACTAATGTATTTATAATGTATATCCTACTACCTATTGCCCTAACTTTATTTGTTAAATTTACAGATTAAAAAGGAAAGAAGTTTTTTTTTTCAGAAATTGTCATACATTTTTAACACTTAATAACTTCTTTTTTTGCACCAAACAATCTCAGAAATGAGAGCATAAACGATACAATAATGTTCCCGCTGCCCACCAATAACTTGTCCCACAAACACATTACCACGTCCACCGGCTTACGACAACTTCATTAAAAGTGCCTTTTAAATAAATTACACTGCCTGCATCGTGCAACGTTTTGCATGCTTTAAATATTGTGTAATTACGATTTTGTTTTCGTGCAACAACATTTTAAATACTCTCTCCTATATATCGTATGACACGCTTCATGCTTATTACTTGTTCTGTCCTCTCTGAACTTCATTAAAATGTACAAACAAAATGTAAGGTTACACGCTTGTGGCGCTTTGTTTTACAAATCTTCTGTGCACTTTCAGAAGAAGACCTCGTTAATATTTGTATTTTGTTTAGAGTGTGTCTTTTGGAAATTTTAGTTATAAACACGTTAGTTATACTGTGCTGCAATTATATAAACTTCCAGCCTTTAGTATGAAGTTACAGTGTACTTACATTACTATGTAGGTACTAGGTAAATCAATATGTATCACGCTTATTTTAAAATTCTTCACGCTGCTAAAGATACAGAGCGTGACAAATGATTAAACATCCCGTTACTTCTAGATAAGCTCGCGAGTCGAGACAACTTTATTAAAAGCTACACATGAAAGTCGCGGCATTACAACACGCTGGCAAAGCTCTTTGTGTGTTAATCAACATTTTTGTTTTATACACAATGTTACTTTGGTTCTAGAAGTTACATATTTTATTGAAGCAGCACCTATCAGTTACACACTAGCTCATGTACTGTAAAATAAATAACACGTAACCATTGGGGATTAAAGAGCGTATCACTCGAGTTTCAGTAACTGATTGAGAGATTCTGCATCATGACAATAAAATAATCACGTTAGGGTGAGAATTGTCACGCTGCAAAATCTATGCTACTATTAGCCATAGCATTTAAATAACGCTAAGCTTCTTTGGCAGCGTGTAACTTATCCCGCTCGAGAACCGGCCGCCTGTCGCTCCGCTCGACAACTTAATTAAAAGCGCTGCGCAAGCAAAAGCAGCTGCAATACGCTCATGACACTCTTTGTGCCAATCGACTTAAGTTTATTGGACTACGTCAATTAAATAAATGAAACCTGACAATTCCCAATAATATACAATGTCTCATGCAGATATCAAAAAGCGTGACAGTATTTTTTTTCTACTACAGCGTGACATTTTTTTAATAATTTTTATATCAACTCCGAAAATTTAATGTACCTACACAGGGTAGACTCAAAGTAACTTAGAATTTTCTTTGTCATTTAATTGAAATAACCACATTAGAGCACGCTTCTCAAGCAATTTCTCTAGGAGCGTGTAACTTAACCCGCTAGTAAAATGTCCGCGTGTCGCTTCGCACGACAACTTCATTAAAAGCGGTGCGCAAACAAAACGCAGCTGCAACACGCCCGCGACACGCCCGCAACACGCCCGCGACACTCTTTGTGTGCCAATCAACATTTTTGTTGCAAACACGTAGAAATAGTTGTTCTGTGATTTTCAGCGTGTTAAACATCGCGTGTTCTTTGTGGAGCTTATCTTGGTGTAGCAATGTGTTGCGCCTTTGGTGTAGTTTATCCGGGGTGTGGGCTGTGTTGCAAAAATGTGTTATCATGCTTCGGTATATTTTTGTTTTCAACAAAGTTATATTGATTGGATGGTCAAACAGGTTTCTTGATAAAAATCCTTGGACAGAATCGCTCGGCTTGGTAAACTACGGTTTAATATATTGATCCATTAAATTGTTATAAAATGATATGTTATAGAATTATAAAATACAAAAAAGTGGCCAGCTAAACGAAAAACCAAAATTCCACCTTCTATTAACCTGACACGTCATAAACGACAGAAAACTATAAAAAACAACAACACATCAATGAACAACTAAAAAACAACTGAACACGTGAACAACGGAATAACACTTCACATGTCCACAAACATTTTCATTTCGAAATGTAAATTTAAAAATGGAAACGAACATGTTTAAGCGGGTGCGCATTAATCATCGGCTGGACATGTTGAATATCTAACAGAAGTAACAGAACAAAGCTGGACATTGAAAACTGAACACAATTGCGGAAAAATGACGCCGGGACATAATGCGGACGTGTGGTGTTATGAGGAGTCAGGGGTGTTGCTCACACATAGATATGTATCTAGTTCTTCTGAACGAATTGAACTTGATTTTATCATATTTCAAATTAATTAATCATCATTATTCTGCTGCCTTTATTCCAATTTATTTGTGGACGGCACAACATATCTTTTTCTTCCCTACTTTTCTATTAGTCGTCATTTCGGCGGTCGCCACCTTTCTAGCCATATCAACTTTCACAGAAGAGTCCAACCATCGGTTCCTATAGGGATGATGACTATTTTTTTTTATCCATCTTTCAGATTATAAAAAAATATTGGACACGTATTTTTCCTTTTTTTACGTAATCTAAAGATTATGACGATACATTGAGGTAAAATGTGCCATGACGTCACGAGTATGTAGATTTTATAAATACTAGTGACGTAGCAACCCCCACTCCCCAACCTAAAATGCGTTTTATCTAAGTATTTTTTTTTATTAATATGATAAAGCAAAAAACACTTATTTTTATATTTTTTTATTATCTGACTGACGGACTAATTAGAATTTAATTTTTTTTCCCAGGCATCATCCCTATTCTCATTAAATACCTTACAAAATAAGTTAACCAATTTAATGAAATCGTAAGGAATAATAAGATTTTATAATTTGCATGAAAAATCCGGTTATTTTTCCCTTCAAAATAAGGTCGTGTCGATATGTATTGAAAGTCAAACTATTTCAGAACACAATTCGTTTTTATTCTCTTCAGCGTAGTCTTACAGCGATAAATAAATACAGCCCAGAATGTCACAACCTGCAACCGTTAGTTCCCTAGCCTAATAAGGTACACTTCTTATTCTTAAAGGTAAAATTTTCTTCAGCACGGAGTAGAATTTTCTTTCCGTACAAAGAAGAACATTTGCTAGCTCAGTGTGTTTTAACGTGTAACGAGCTTGCGAACTTCTGAACGGGCGACCCTATTATGAAGCTAAATGTTGAACTAAAGAGGTAGCTAGTATTCGGAGGAAAGCGACGTGTTATCGTACTTTATTTTTACAAGGCATGATGCTTGTATTCTTAGAAAGAGTGTTGTCAGTTGTATATTACATCCACAGGTACCAGTTTACCTATGTTATTGATGTGTAACATCTTTCCTCAGACCCTGCAATCTGTGGGAGTGATTTAGTGAAAAGGGACGGAATTGTGTAACAGGAAGCCGAGGAGGCGCGTGCTATTTGATTTGATCAATGAGCGCGGGTGGTGGTAGAGTTGGCCGTCAGATGGAACCAACCCATTTTCCGAGAGATGATGTTGAAGATGATGAATACTATTTATATCATATACTCGTATATGTCAGCCAAAATGTTAGATATTACACATCATAATACTATGCGACTACTGTAAGACTTGAGATTTTTTTTTTAAACATTCCTGCGCCACTATTACAGTGTCCCTATTCGTCCAATGTAATGGAGAGCGTGCCAATTTTTATAAACCAAGCACAATTCAGACTTGACCGGCTTGCTGCTGTGAATCCTAATAGAAAATACGATAACATTTTGACCGACCCGGTGATCGAACCAGGGACCCAAACTCAGGCGAACACTGGGCTAAGTTTATTGCTACTAAAACTTTTGGATATAATTTTTGAATCCGAAATAAATATATTTGATTGATTGATTGGTTGGCTGTCGACCAATAGCCAACCAGAGGGCTTATGAAATGGCAATCGCTTTTAAAGGCTTGACCTCTTGACTTGGCTCACTTGATATAAGCTTATTTTTGCGATTTTTTTACTTTTCCATCAACGTTATCGCTAATAGAATATCAATTTGTCAAGGCCCCCACGTAGTCAAGAAGCAGTACCTATAATAAGTAATTACGTTCGGAACCCATTTAGGCACAAAGCCCTCTCAAGGATACCTATCCATCTCAATTGAGAAGTGGGTCAATAGACGAACGGCTGAAATAAAATACCCACGAACGAAATCCCTAAGGGCCGGCCGTATGTAAATATTTTACATATTTCCATATTGATTTCCGAAGCAAATTCGATGGAAGTGGGATTCTATGGTAATCAAGTGACAAGGAAAAATGTTGATAGGTACGGTTGTTGATTACTGATAGGTACGGTTGTTGATTATTCGAGAAAAAAAACACGTAAAAAAAGAGACAGAGCGAGTGATTTTGTTAATTCTATGTGATTTACATATCACCACGCCTGTATTACACGAAAGGATCGGCAGAGGTGTAATTATACTAGGTACCCACATTTCGCCAGTTATGTTTAAGTCCCATGTAATAGGGGGCGAGCTCATTAACATCAACCAGGTAGAAATCCAGACTCCGGACTGCTACTGATGCCAGATGGAAAAACTCGATAACACTTTGCCCAAACCGGGAATCGAACCCAGGACCTCATGCTCAGTAGTAGCGCTTGTGAGCACAAGAGCATCGAGGCAGTCAATGTGAATATACGTATACTGCTGAAATACCTGCGCAATAAACACCATAGTGTAAACCAGTACCACGCTATAAAATTATTTCAAAACTTTTTTGATAATTCGTACCAACATTCCTGTAGGTAAAGATGATTTTCAAGACTTTCAAGGTAACAATCTATCCATAACCTTTTACTCCCAAATCAACCTCTAGCCCTCAATACCCCATTTACCCAGCCCGAACCATAATATGAATTTTGCAATACGTGAACTCTTACAGAATTATAAGCAGCTTATCTGCGAAAGAAACTCAGCGATTCCCCCGTAATAGCGATTTTTTGAACGTCTTCAGAACCTCCCTCTTTTTCTAACAAAGGTGTTTTTATATGTCTATCTCTGTCTGTGTTACTTCCATAAGTTCCCATCAGGACATCCCTGTTTCATTTATGGTGTTGGTTCAAACTGTTTTTGAAGTCCTCCCTTGTGAGTTGGTACAATTTGTTAGCGTTTTGTACCATTCAGGTTTTTGTGGGTCGATTGGTGTATTTATTTTCAACAAATTGGAAACTTTCTTTTATCTCTTTGTTTGGTTCTTAGTACCTATGTACGGGTTTGGTATAAATAAGAGTGCGGTTCAATGAATTGTGTCTTAAAAATGCTGGTTGTGAATTTTTATTTTCTGTTTGTTGATATTTTCTACGAATCAAGTCGAAGATGATTGATTTTGAGCGTTATTTATGGCTGGTTAAGAATTTTATAACATATCATGACACGACGCTTTGTTTTCCCGAAAATTTAGTCAGAGATATGCCTATAGTAGCTATAGCTATATTTCGCCAGTTATGTTTAAGTCCCATGTAAGGGGGTGAGTCTATTGCAATACTTTATGTACATTTATATTTCTATAAGGAATATACTTATGCTGCAAACAAGCAATAAGGTTGTTTTTATTGTTCCACACTTTTTTCATAAATCTTGACATTTACCCGTTTCTTCAATAATGGGTAATCGTTTCCTGAAATCGTTTACAAAAAATAACACACGCGTCACCAAACATTATCCACACAGTGTGTTAATCTGCGTTCGGTGCTCGGTGTGGCAACACGCCGTGTTCGGGTTCGTGACAAGTCGATCGTCATCCTGAGGATGCCTCGTTCAGAGGTGAAATGTGTCGATTTCTTACAGGGTTTTTTGTGACTCTTTAGGAATAGTTAAGCGGAAAAGGTTATAAAATATATCTAGGTCTATTGTATTAAATAACAATTCACTGTAGACAAAAATATGACTTACGTGTTAAGCTCAAGATCCAGGCGGAACTTGTGGTTGAAAGCTTTGATGAGAAGTGAAGTCCTATGAAAGTGTTTGCCAGTCTGCAACAAAGAAAAAAAACACAATGTTAAAGTCTAATAAAAGGTTATATTCAAGTTTGTTTGTGTAAGTTACAGTATAAAAACCCTTTCCGACTCCAAAGGGGCACATAGGTACTGCAACAACATTATCTAAAAGTAGTAAAAAAATGTAATTATTATTGAAAATAAAAAGTTATTGCTATTAAAAAATCATAAAAACCAAAATTACCCCAAATTCATTAAAAATTAGCAAATTTTCAACAGGGGTCCCGCTAAACGACGGTCGCCCGCTCCCCATGTAATAAAACCAGTAAAATTCCCCATTGAAAAAAAATGGGACTATTTTTTTTTTTAATTTTTAATTTCCTGATTAGATTTTTCAATTACCACATAAATAGACTCTCAGTACGATACCTAACAACAGCCTTATGGATCGGACAGAGTTTTTTTACATGTTGTATATAGATATCGTTTTGTGTCTTATCTTGTTATCCTTCCTTATTTATTGTCTTTACAAAACCTACAAATAAACTAAAATACGGTAATGAAAAATTGCTCGGCATCGCTGTGGACTAATAAAAAAACGGTAGAAGTATAGCCAGCCCTTTCACAGGAAGTGTCAACCAATCGTTTCAAGATTTCTTAGAAACAGAATATGGGCATTCAGATCCCATGGTCCGAACTACAGACATGCTACTAGCTTTTTTCGTTACTATAATTTGAATGACTACTAAACGACAATTTTTCCAAACTCAAGATGATATAGCTATATAACTATAAGATACAGATACATGTATCTTAAATAATTGATCTAATAATGTATTGTAATAATTATAGGAATGACATTGAAATAATTTATTAATAAATAAATAATTAATCTGTATTAATGTATCTTTAAGAAAGACATTCCATTAATTTAATATCTAAAATATTTTATGTAATTTTAAATTCATGTTTCAATGTCAATCTTGACTTTGATAGACTTGTTTACATTTGTTTACAATTGTATACATTTTGCATGCCTTACGGTAGAATCACTTGAAATATGTACATCTAATAACACCATTATAATAGTATTTTCTGCAAAAATAAATAATTTGATTTGATTTGATTTTATTTGCCTGCGACTTCATTCACGTGTTTCGCCCCCGACCCACCGCGTCGCATCTCATTGTTCGCTCGCGCTATTACTTCGTTATCGCTTAGCTTTATTTTTGCTCGGCTCCAAAGTATAGTAGTAAGTATATTCTTGAGGAAGGTTATACCTTCCTCAAGAATTAGGCTATCAAACGCAAAAAATATTTTTTATAATTCGACTGGCAGATCCTAAGATTACCGCGTTCAAACAAACAGAAAAACAAACTCTTCATCTTTGTTATTAGTACCTGTGTAGTAACAGTAATGTTCTACCTAAAATTAATATTACCAAGACATCAAAAGTTAAAAATAACAGGTTTATTTCCACGAAGTTCTCATGTATCAACTTAAAAGGTAATTAAGAAGATACGAGTATAGGTAAACAATATCTAATTATAAAAATAATAATTAATTTAGCTTACTTTTAGAGAATCGGGATTGAGTTCGGTGAAAAATTTAATTTAGTTCGTTTAGGTAGGTAAGTAAAATACAGACTTCTGTTTACTCCTGAAAGTTGATCGCTACATTGTGACTCGAATATTCTTACTTTCGTATATTAGGCCACCGTAGGCGCGGGCTTGCGGACGGTGAGCAATGGGCAGCTCGCCGTCCGATAAGGACCAGGCCCGTGTCGACGGCGCGTTGTGTTCCACGCGCGCCTCAAAGAGATGTCAGCACCAACCGACGGGGTCGAAAGACCAATGCCTGCTGGGGTTGCGGGTTTGTCCGAAAGGGATAACGCGGCCCCGGCACACAGGCAACGGAAGGAACACGGGTGGGTTTTAGTCAGTAAAAGTCTGACACACCCTCTCGCTCTGCCCAGAGCGGGAGAAGTCATTTGATGATTTCCCACCCTCAAAAAAAAAAAAAAAAAAAGTTTATTTTTCAAGAAAAAATATGAAAATCATCAGTCAAAGGTACAGAATGCAAGAATTTTCATTTTAACCAAATGATTCTTTTAAAAGTCATCTCCTCAGAATATCGTTAATATTCTGAGGAGATGACTTTCATCTATATCATTGGAATATATAAAGCGAACATTTTGGCCTGAAATTGCGATTCTGAAGGCTTGATAACCACTTAGACTTCAGACAAATGAAATATTTTTGACTACGCATTGCGACTGAAATGCCTGTCTGAAATAATTTACATTTTATGCTTATTGTTCTGGAATACAAATAAAATACGTTTTAGAGATATACGATTTTGACATCTTTTGAAAGCTAATAGAACGTCTAAAGAAGTCAATGAAATGAAAATGTTTGGACTTATCAATTTAAAGACTGAATAGAATTCTGCAGAAATTGTATTGGCAATCATTGAAAAAACCAAGTCAAGTGTTTAAAAATAATAAATATCCATTGAACATTATATCTTTCTATGATTTGAATCAAATAAATGAAAATGATCTTGCCAATTTTTTTGTCCAATTTAATATCAACATACTGCCCACTACGCGCACACATTGTTTCAAACCTAACAAACCTTAGAAAAAATCCATTAAAACCGAGCCACGCCAATCTGTCAAAGCAAAGACAGCATGCTAATGGTTCCCCATGATTTCCCCAGTGGGCCTGATAAACGGTGGAACTAGTCATAATGTGTCATGCGGACACAATCGCGGTAAAGGTTTAAAACTTCGGGGCACCACAGGCAATGATGTGTTGCTTCATAAGGCTCATGTACACCCGAGTTGTTGTTTAAATGGAAGGTGGTGTCAAATTCAGAAGGCTTCTGATGTAGAGAAGTTACATTGTTTAGACACAGATTTTGGATACCAAATGCTTCTTCTTTACGGGACACAGTAAAATTTTTGTATTTTTTTTTTAAGTGGTAGGTATTCTGCTCCATGCGGTTAGACAGGAAGCTGAACCCAACAAAGCTGGAAAAGGACAGGCAGATTGATTGTTTTTTTTTGTGCTAAGCGTAAAGCTTACGAGAGTATTCAGTGTACCTACTCAGTTATCGAGTTCAATATGAAACTATAATATTTTACACCTTAATATTAATGCAAAAAAAAAACTACATATTTTTTACGAAAGTTATAGTCGTCAATCGATTTGGCATGAAGCCATACTGCTTTACCTTTTACTTTCAGTTTTAAAGCAATAAAATAAGTTCTGAATCTTTTATAATTCTTTTTGTCCCTACATTTGAAAACTTCGATAAATCTTGGTACCTATTTTTCGTTTTAACTTTACTGACGCTCGCTAAGTTGTTATACTTTGGCAATTTTGAATTTTTATTAGAGTTAGTTTAGATTTTAGATGGTGTTATTTATAGTAATCCTCCCTGCGTGTGTAGTATAAAAATTATAAATATAATCTTTCTTTATTCATGAATATGACACTGCCATACAGAGTAACTTAATAATAAGTCCACGATAAACCAAAAATCTTTTAAAGTTATTTTAACAATAAAATTTAGGCAGCTCAACAGTTGGATAATGTCTTTGGACATATCCGCCCTATCACCTCGTACTAGTATAAAACTGTATTACACATTCAAAGTGCTGGCGGGGTTACCGCGTTTTTATAGCGCTTCGGTGATGTTTGCTGAGGCGAGGATTGATGGCTTCCATACCATCATTTGAAAGCGGTGTGCCTCGATCCTCCGCAGAATGTCTGCCAGTTCTCACAGCATTCTGAGCACGTTGTGCGGTAGGTGGGGTTTTCCAATGCCGTGACTGGACTTCATACGTCTATGAGTACGTACTAGTTACAGTACCTGGGCGACCGAGCTCTGCTCAGGAGAAAATAAGGAATGCTCATTTAATAGTATAGCAAAGTTCATACTAATTCCATGCTGTCATGTCATTATTATAAGGTGTCATTATTCTTGTTCTAAACTTTGGGGGACCGAGCTTTGCTCGGGTGAAAATACGGAGAAAAATATTTTTTTCACCGCCCATCCGTCTGTCTGTCAGCGGGCTGTATCTCATGAACCGTAATAAGTAGACAGTTGAAATCACAGATTGTGTATTTCTATTGCCGCTTCATCAACAAATCATAAAAATATTGTGTATTTCTATTGCCGCTTCATCAACAAATCATAAAAATAAAGTTAATAATAGGGGGGGGGGACGTGTTTCTTTCGGCGTTTTTTTGCTCGATTTTAATACGATACGGAACCCTTCGAGTGCGAGTCGACTCGTACTTTATCGGTCTTTTCATTTTATTTTCTAGAGTAGTGATAGCTTAGTGGCGTGACCAGACTGCCAAGTCATAGGTCTCGAGTTCGAACCCAAGATACGCACCTCTGACTTTTCGGATTTATGTTCGTATCATATAATTATCACTTGCTTCAAAAACAGTGAAGGAAAACATTGTGAGGAAACCGGCATGCCTGAG
Source organism: Agrochola lota (assembly GCA_947364205.1). Lineage (NCBI taxonomy): Eukaryota > Metazoa > Arthropoda > Insecta > Lepidoptera > Noctuidae > Agrochola > Agrochola lota. The sequence continues at coordinate 20,293,055 of OX376228.1, forward strand.
AGATATTTCTCGACGACATATGAAGCCAAGTCAGAGGCCCATGGGCGGCTTTAAAACTCTGACACCAGGTTAGTCACTAACCACACGAAAAGAAGAAGAGATTTTCTTTACTAACACTACGTACTGTATGGATTCATTGTGGTCTGATAATAAAGGTTTTATTATTATTATCATGAATGTAAACAGTATTTCCGAAGCGATTAAAACCTTGTTGTTTTCATATTCAGCTAACAAGTTTGGAAAACAAAAAGACACCCCATAAAATCCGCACACAACTACATTAGCGTTTTATACAACACTTCCTTAAAGAATATAAGCCAAAGAGGTGAAACAAATGGGTCATTCTTTAGGAAAAATAAGTTGTGACGGGTCAATGAACCGCACGGCTATATCAGTTGGCTGTGACGTCACCATTCCGCCAGAAAAAGCAAGGACGCAAACATAATTATATAAGGTTGACTTCGTGATTGAATTTGCCAGTCCGATTGGCATGATTTCCATTTTCTTTTTTATTATTTCTTACCAGATTTTTTCGGAGGTGTTTTCAAGTCGGCAGATAAAAACATAACCAAGAATTTGGTGTTATTCTTAACCCCCAACGCAAAAAGAGGGGTGTTATAAGTTTGACCGCTATGTGTCTGTCTGTGGCATCATAGCTCTTAAACTGGTGAACCGATTTGAATGCGATTATTTTTTTTGAAAGCAGGTTTTCTAGCGATGGTTAAAATCGTTTCAGCCGTTTGAAGATTATCAGCACTTTTCTAGTTGATTAATGGATGTGAGTGTCTTCCACAGGCCTGATCGATTTGAAATTTAGTATTCTGTTATTTTATTGCTATTAGAAGAACATAGTAACCTTGAACTGATGAATGAATGAATGAATATATTTATTTGCAAGAATATAGGTAGCTAACATAAGTTCTTAAGATCTATGGGTTTCACTATATTCGGCATTTCAGCCGTGCGAATATTCAGATTTTACATCTTGGTTATACTTATAGTATGCAGTACACATTTAGTAATTAGCAATAACATAAAAATTATACTAATAATAATTTCATAATTTAAATTTACATTACAATGCAATTAATAAAATTAAAATTAAATACATACAATACTATTAATTTAAAACAATAATTTATATTAAAATAGCGATCAATAATAATGATGTCATGTCAATAAAATATAGCAAGAATAATGAAAATGTTTCGATATTATTTAAGTAATGTCAATATGTAGAATTGTAGATGTCATAATAATTGTAATAAATAAGTTTTACATTTTACACTCAAAATATTCATTGATGGAATAAAAACATCTCTCACACAACCAGTTACATAGCTTTCTATTAAATTCCAAATCTGTAGCACTTCTAAAGTCTTCGGCTAAGTGGTGCTGGTGGTGGTGGTGATGCTGAAGCATCACCTGGAATTTGCAGCATACCCAACTCCCTTACCAACTTACAGCACAGGTATCGTGTTTAGGCTTATTGGAATGGTCTCAATGAATAAGTTATAGATAGATGATGCACAGAGTCTGGTGATCTGGTGATGGAGCAGGAATGGGAGATGAGGGAATATTTTTATCGAAGGTTTTTAAATTTTAATATAATTTCACTTGTTATTTAAAGTGTTAGGGCCAGACTAGTTAGTTTAAATAAAACATAACATCACGCGTGTATTCCCGAAGGGTTAAGCAGAGGTGTACCTTCCTATAGTACACCCACATTTCGCCAGTTATGTTTATGTCCCCATGTAATAGAGTGCGAGCCTATTGCCATCAATCAGGCACAAATCCAGACTCCGGGCTGCTACTGAGAAATTCCTGTTGGAAAAACCAATAACACTTTACCCGATCCTGGAATCGAATCCAGGACCACAAGTACAGACATTGCGCTTTAAAAAAAGATTCTTCACAATAAGAGAAAATATAAAAATAAATTAAGTAGTTATTCTTATAAAGGAGACTGTTTTAAATAGATAAGATAATATGTTTTAAGTTGATCATATGATATTCAAATACACGTTTGAAATTCTGGCTGACTCAACAAATATTTTATAGACATAAACGTACAAAAAAAAGAAAACACAATGTTTAGACTACAATAAATACTCCCTAGACAAAATATTTATTTGTCTCTCATTTCTTTGTACTGAGTATTATTTATCCAAGTAACCCGAATCTTTCACAATCAAATGACAATTACGAACACATGAAACTGTGACAAACAGAATTTTATACAAGCGACTCCTAATGAGGGAATTTTACACGTGTTGTGGAGCTTTTGTAGTGAAACAATGGCCGCTCACAAAGGTACAAAAGAAAGGATAACAACTCTTTATTATCAAAATATGTAGGTCATAACAAGAGTTTTATGGGCACAATATTGTACCTAAGCCCTCTAATACCCTCTAAATTGGATCAAGAAATCTGCCTAGCCTTTTCCCAACTACATATGTTGGAGGTCGGCTTCCAGTCTAACTGGATGCATCTGAATACCAGTAATTTACGTGGAGCGACTGTCTATCTGATCTCTACATCCCAGTTATAAGGTAGCACGATACCCCCTTGGTAAGATTGGTTGTCAGATTTTTGGGCTTTTTCGGACTACCCGTAACGTCTGTCAAGGATCTACAAATGACAGCCGGGACCAACGGCTAAACGTGCTTTCTGAGGTACGGAGGGGTCTTGATTTCTAATGGTCACCCATCCACGGACTAACCTCTGCGACCTCGGCGACTCTCTAAATTGGATATTAAAAACATTAAATTGAACATGCAATAAAACATCAAAAACTTTTTTGTTCGCATAAACATCGTTGAAGTACCGTGGGCCTCGCTAATCGTTTCTTCAATTTTTCCTGAAGCTCTTCGTACATATTTATTTATTGTTGTGGCCCAAGTTTTTCCTTATATTTTCCCTTAGATTATTTAATTAAGCTGGGATATTATTGAATTTTTGTTGGTCTTATTTAATATATATATAATTAAAATGGGGCTTCTGGTTGAGACTATATTTGGCCTCCGGGCTTGTATCCAAGAATTTTAATATTGCTTCTGTTTTTTATAATGCTGTAAACTAATTTTATATAAGGATAAGTAGCATTCTTTCTTGTGATAACCACTGACGACTATCATCAACCAGTCTGCTCAGTCCGGTGAAAAGAAAGTAATCATGTGGTCATCGAAATAACTTACGACAGTCATTGTGTATTGTTGTGGTTTTTTTCAGTACTAGGTGGTTGTCGGCTCTTAAATAATTATCTTATAACTAGTGGTCGCCCAGTAGTCGAAATTCGACCATAATTCATTTAAATTTCAAGTTTTATAGGATAGTAAATACTAATTCCATGTTGCCATAATAGTACATACTAATTCCATGCTGCCATTTCATTTATTTCTAATCTTTAACCATAGTGTGTGTTAAACGCATGGCAGTGTGTGTAATGTTTTTTTAAATAAATTTTATTTATTAGTAATTGATTTTATATAAAAATATTAGCGTTCTGCACTCCTTCTCCATACAAACTCGTGCCAAATTTCATACTCCACCGTCCGCATTATTTTCGTAAAAAGGGGTATAAAAACACAAAACAACAATATAGTGCAATTAAACGGAAAAAGTAAGTATTTTTAGTATTCAGCTGCATCCGGGGTAGACTGGAAGCTGACCCGAACATATTGGGAAAAGGCTAGGTAGATGATCATGACGTACAAATTAAGTAGTTTAAATTGTATTGTTTGGGCACTTAACTGCTAAACTAAAACCGCCGTTTAGTAAAACAATATTAAACATTTTGCCTATAAGTGCTTTTCAAAATAAATATCGTATTACAAAAACTTCACGTTCTCGCATCAAACAATAATAATGTCACAATCAATAGGCTCAATTAATAATATGAACCTATACGTTACATATAGGTACGGACTTCAATATTTGGCTAATAGCAAATATTATTACTCCCATACAAAATACACGTAGTAACAAAAATATGATTTTACCCGGGTAGCGGGTAACCAGGAGAGCAGGGGGTAACCGGGGGTAACCCCGCGGGTGTGGGAGTATGTGGACGATGCATCGGATTATTGCAAGCCATCACAGAAATTTAATAAACCTTCGCTTCGGGCGATGCACTAACGCGTCAGTTTTGTCAAAAATAAACCTTGTACAACAAAATAACGCAAGGAAAGAGTTTTTATTTATTTGGCGACGTGTTTTTTGTGTTCAGTTTGAGAACTGGCTTGCGGGTTGTAGCAACATCGCACTCTTACTAAACGGATTGGTTTACAAAAACGAATAATAGGTAATCAAGTGTACCTTATTGAGTAATCTTTATTAATATAAAAACTTATTCAAAACATGACGATACTATCAAGTACAGCCACGGCGGCAGCGGTTTTTTACAATGAAATGTGACAAGCACCTCAAAAATAACTGCTAATAACCAAACATGTAAAAGAATTTGATATCTCCTCACAAAGGCAAAATATACTAACAAGAAGTCGATACGGTGAAAGTTGAACAAATTGCACAAACTTATTCACTTGATACTAGAAGTTAGAGCGAGATAATCGTGTTTTACTAAGAGTTAGAGCGAGATCAGCATGATTTTGAACTCTGCAGGACGAGACGCGGGAACAATGAATAATTCCTGGGAATAGCTTGAACCTAGACTTGAACATGATTGTTTGTTAAAAAGTTTGTTTGGATTACGTTTCATGAGTCATTGGATTCTTAGCTTAAGTTACGGTTTTCTATAAGAGCGGAGACCACCACATTACGGCCGCAGTAACGGCTGTCATGAAACTGACGGCAGCGGGGTTGACTTAACAGTGTCTAAAAACGCTCTCTAGGAAAATACCAAATTACTTTCATAACCAACGTTGCACGTCATTCGCCAATAAATGGCGGAAACTATGTGACACCGTTCTTCTAGGAAATAGTAGCCTTAAACAATAACATGGAGAGCAGTTGTGGCGCAGTGGTAACGGCCGCGACTAATGAGGTGTAGGTCGTAGACTCGAACCCAGACAGGCGCTTTACTTTGTGTAAATTATTTCATCACCACTGCTCCCAAAACGGTGAAGGTAAACATCGTGAGGAAACCCGCATGTCCTAGAACCAAAAATTACGTGTCATTTACCAACTCGCACTGAGCCGGCGTGGTGGTTTACTGCCCACTCCCTGTCACCGAAGCCTGTGTCCCTGCAGTGGGGGAACATTATGCTGATTATTAAACAATAACATACCCTAATGTATTTAGATAATGCTTTAGAGGTCTGAGGAACAGTATTTAAATCTCACTCATCCTTTATAGAAAGGGGAAGATCCTCCGACCAGACTGGTGTCGTGTCTGGCGGGCAACTGCCCAACGATTGATGTCGGAAAGTTATATATATGTCGATCGCGAGGTAAACTCTAATTGCCTGAAACAGGATTTTGCGTGACGTCAGGATTTTGAGTGACGTCAGGTCGTAGTTATGCGTAGTTGCACGAGGCGATGTAGATGCCGCCACAATGCAAGCGTATTTCAAAGATGAATTGCGACTGATTTCGAGAGATAATATTTTGTATATACGTACCTCAATAATTTAGGTATTATGTAAAAAATATGTTAGCTGACCCTATCCTCGTGTGGCTTAATTTAATGCTTCCAACTCCACTCAATATTTAAACGAACAGCTACTCAAAAACCCATTCTATCCTCAATTTAACCCTCTAACGCTGCCGAAAATCGTTTTAAATTCGCCTAAACCAATATTGGTCCCTAAAAACCCGAACATTATTACAGCCCAAAGTCCGGCCGTCAATGCGTATGTCACACAGTATTGGGAAGAGGGTTCTGGTTTAATACACAATTAGCGAGGGTTAATGAGAATGTGCTGTCACCAGCCAATTGACAGCTACAGATAGATTTCCATGTACCTAATTGGCTAAATGTAGGGTAGTTTTGAGATTTGATGACAGTTCTGAGAGGGTAGATTTAATGGATATGTAATTTGAAAAGAATGGGCTGGATAGCTGGGTAGGAATTATCGGAGAAAGAAATCAATATTGAAATATGGAAAAAAAATATAAGTACAAGAAACAAGCTATATTAAACATTTTTGAGCGATGTAACTTTACAGTAATATTAAGTTCGAGATGCCAAAGTGAGTTATAGTTTTATGACTACTAAGTGACGCCTGTCATAACCACTATCGCTCAAAACTATCAAGAACCTAACAAAATTATGCCACGTAAAATAAAATAACCTACATCATTGTATAAGAGTCAAATACAAAACAACTCAAACAGAACAAGTTAAAAACAAAACTCAATTGAAAATGACAAACTTTTATTCAATGTCACAAACATTTCAGCGAAATATACTTTTTTTGGTCCTTAGTGTTAAACTAGGGTACGGCATGCCCTAGGGTCACACTATAGTTAATTGTATGTCCAAACTACTTAGCATCTACAAACTACGCGGCACAGGTTGTTATAGAAAGTAATTAATTTCGCAATTACAGTTCACGTTCAAATGTTTGCGTTGCCATAATTTCACTATACATCACTTATATCGTTGCCAAGATCTGTGTGTCATCCTTGGGTGTTTACCCGTTCTCTGATAAAATGGGTGTTAAAATTCCCTTTACGAAGCGGGGAGTTATTTTTCCCATTATTGCTATGATTTTGTTGTGCTGGGATGGGACATATGTGCCTGGGAACCAACTGGTTACGGTGATATTTAAGGTAAAATTGCATTCTATTTACGAAGCGGAGAGTTATTTTTCCCATTATTGCTATGATTTTGTTGTGATGGGATGGGACATAATATGTGCCTGGCAACCAACTGGTTACGGTGATATTTAAGGTAAAAATTGCATTCTATTTACGAAGCGGAGAGTTATTTTTCCCATTATTGCTATGATTTTGTTGTGATGGGATGGGACATAATATGTGCCTGGCAACCAACTGGTTACGGTGATATTTAAGGTAAAAATTGCATCCTATTTACGAAGCGGAGAGTTATTTTTCCCATTATTGCTATGATTTTGTTGTGCTGGGATGGGACATATATGCCTGGGAACCAACTGGTTACGGTGATATTTAAGGTAAAAATTTCATTCTATTTAATTACTTTTAACGTTGTATGTTCGTCTGCTGTTTTTTTTTTGTATAATGTTCATCGATTTCTCCGTGATTACTGAATTTTATTATCTTCCCACTTAATCCTACTTTGTATTTGTTAATGATGTTATAAAACTTCCTGTTAATGCCGTTAACATGGCAAGTAGTGGTAAACGAATTTGTGAGGTATAAGGCACAACCACTAAAAGTGAAAAATAACTTTAATTTCGGAAGTCGGTGGCAAAAAACGAAAATGCAAAAGCAAAGTTATTTTCTCAGTATTATTTTTTTAGTAGGAAGCCGGTTGTTTTTTTTGTAAAAAGTTCGTTTTTATTTACTAAAAACGAGTTTGCAATATTTTAAAGCTAATAAATAAAAGTCGTTACACAGCAATATTTTTTTGCTCAATGCCCCTTGATCTGCTATACACTATGGGTAGATTTTGGCTGCGTCTCAAAGGGCCTAAAACCTCTGTCATTATTTACGTAGGTACCGCCTAATTTAAATGCCTCTTTATCGGCGTCCTTTGCAAACGGTACCCTTTCGAGTGTAATCGAGAAATTAGGTACATGACTCGGTCTTTCTGGGCTTGTATGCAAGGCTGAGTGTAGGAACTGGTCCATCAGCATGCCTTGGATTAGGGTGCAATGAAGAGGGCTGCTGGAGTATATGAATATTACTTTGTTGTTGATAGCGAGTTTTAAAGAGAAGTAATATAAAAACAAGAGAGGTGTTGTAGTAGGCGTTTCAGATGCAGTTTAGTACTATTAGCATGAAAATATAGCATTGATAGCCTAGTGGTGTGACCGTCGGACTGCCAAGTCATAGGTCTCGAGTTCGAACCCACGGTACCTCTGGCTTTTCAGATTGATGTGCGTATTGTATAATTATCACTTGCTTCAAAAACGGTGAAGGAAAACATTGTGAGGAAACCGGCATGCCTGAGAGATATTTCTCGACGGTATGTGTAGCCGAGTCAGAGGCCCATAGGCGGCTAAAAAAACCCTGAAACCAGGTTAGTCACTAATTAAACGAAAAAAAATAAAATAATGAAAGAGTGCTTTATCCCAAATTATTATCATCACTTTTCAAAGTCAAATAATTTATTTCAATTAGACGCATATAAGGCACTTTTGAACGTCATGCTCATTAAATGTGATAATAATAACTTACTCTTTATTTAAACCCTGCAAAAAGTCGTTCCAGTTCTAATTACCCCTTTTTAAATATAAATAATTTAAGCACCGATAAATCGCTAATCGATTCTACCACGAAAGTTCCAAATAGAGCATCAAGACCCAAATCCGGGCTGTGGAAAAAATGGGAAACAAGAGGAAATAAACTGATTTCGGGCCCCGGACCTTTTTCTGAGGATTAGATACAGCTTAACGCTACCAAACGCCACCAGCTAAGCACAGTAAATAAGTTTTTTGGTATGGATAAGCGAAGTTATCAATTTAAAGAATAAAAAGAATTTCTGCTTAATATTGGCAAGAAATCCGATGCGGTTGAGAGTTTTGCTTTGAACTGTTATACAAACCGTTTCTATTAATAAAAAAACCGGGCAAATGCGAGTCGGACTCGTACACAAAGGGTTCCGTACCACCTTACAATATTTTGCAAAAAAACGCCCAACGAAAACATGTTTCCTGTATTTTTAACTTTATTTTATTTTGGAAACCCTAATAATATGTAGTGTTCACGTTGGTACGGTGGTACGGAACCCTTCGTGTGCGACTCCATCTCGCACTTGTTTTTATTTTTATATTTGAGATGATTGAATTAAAGGTAAATTGCGGTTTACGATTTATGACGTATTGAAAAAAAAACTACTTACTAGATCTCGTTCAAACTACTTTTCGGTGGAAGCTTATATGGTAATGTACATCATATTCTTTTTTTAGTTTTATCATTCTCTTATTTTAGAAGTTACAGGGGGGGACACATTTTACCACTTTGGAAGTGTCTCTCGCGCAAACTATTCAGTTTAGAAAATAATTATATTTGAAAACTCAATATCATTTTTGAAGACTTATCCATAAATACCCCATAATACGTATGGGTTTGATGATTTTTTTTTTTAGTTTTAGTTCTAAGTATGGGCAACCCCCAAAATTGATTGCTTTTTTTCTGTTTTTGTGTGAAAATTTTAATGCGGTTCACAGAATACATCTACTTACCAAGTCTCAACAGTATACTTCTTATAGTTTCGGAAAAAGTGGCTGTGACATACGGACGCACAGACAGACAGGTATGACGAATCCATAAGGGTTCCTTTTTTTGCCATTTGGCTACGGAACCCTAAAAAATGCTGTTCTGTTCTTGTAGTTTATTATATATAAATAAAGCGATTTTCTATGTGGATTTTCGATTTTTTACCTCAACTATCTTAGATAAAATTCTAGTGTGGACTACATAAACTATTAAATAGTTCTAACCGGTGTTGTTTTTGTATATTACCACCTGGGCGACTGAGCTCTGCTCGGGTGAAAATATAAAAAAACAAATTTTCTCAGATATGAGAACTAAAATAGCTAGATCGATTTTTCGCCCCGTAAACCTAAACGGTTCTAATTATTTCGATGAAAGTTGCATTATAGAGGTTTATATATATGGGTCATAAATATTTCTCATTTAATAGTATAGGATATAATGTGTGGCTGTCTATTACCCAGTTTCGTTATATTAAAAAAATATACTCTTGGATTGTTTTTATAAATGCTATTATTATAATAATTTCTTTCTCTTGTATTTCATATTTACGTACCTACTTAAAAGTACACATGGGCCCTTCGGTCAACCCTAATCTGAACCGGCGGTAAACCAAACAATTTGCAAGCACATTTAACACAAAACATAATGAAATATCCGCATCTATTCAAACTTTGGGTCCCCGTGGCGTATTTGGGAATGATACTTGCTAACTCGGTTAGGCTAAGTAAGTGAGTAATCATTTCTTTATCCTAACTAATATCCTAACTAATATCCTAACTAATATCCTAACTAATATCCTAACTAATATCCTAACTAATATCCTAACTAATATCCTAACTAATATCCTAACTAATATCCTAACTAATATCCTAACTAATATCCTAACTAATATCCTAACTAATATCCTAACTAATATCCTAACTAATATCCTAACTAATATCCTAACTAATATCCTAACTAATATCCTAACTAATATCCTAACTAATATCCTAACTAATATCCTAACTAATATCCTAACTAATATCCTAACTAATATCCTAACTAATATCCTAACTAATATCCTAACTAATATCCTAACTAATATCCTAACTAATATCCTAACTAATATCCTAACTAATATCCTAACTAATATCCTAACTAATATTATAAATGCGTAAGTGAGTTTGTTTGTTACACTTTCACGCTAAAACGGCTGAACAGATTTTAATGAAATTCGACACATGGGTAGACCATGACCTGGGTTAGGAAATAGGATACTAAACTTTTTATCCCGATATTCCCACGGAATCGAGGCTTATGCGGGTGAAGTCGCGGGGTACAGCTAGTATTTCCTAATCCTAACTAATATTATAAATGCGAAAGTGACTTTGTTTGTTTTTTTGTTACGCTTTCACCCTAAAACGGCTGAACGGATTAGGATGAAATTTGGCACATGGGTAGACTATGACCTGGGTTAGGACATAGGATACTTTTAATCCCGACGCGATCGAGACTTATGCGGACGAAAACGCGGGGCGCAGCTAGTAACTAATAAGTCTCAAGTAATGCAGACAGTTTGAGTTCCAATGAACAAATTTTATAAAAAATTCCTCGTAATAACAGAAAAACTCTACCCCGTCTCGAATCCGATCTATTCCATAGTAACATTTCTACATACGCCTCCCAGTTGGGGTCAGGACAATCGGGAGCCATGCTGATTTAAGCAGGGTCTCTCTACGATCTTTTTAATTAGCAAAGAGCCTATGTATCAAGTCTTGCTTTTGTTCCAGCTGTGTTGAGGGTATTTTTGTTCCAGTGAAGTATGGCTTCAAAGTTTTCTGTAATTTGTTTGAAGGCACTTTCTTGGTGGCATTTTATTGCGCTGTAGATATGACTTGTTTATCAAGACGGTATTTGGAAAAAAACTGTTTTTTTTGGGGTATTTAAAAAAAAAAAAACAATTCTTTGTTCTTTTCTGATTTTCTAATTCATATGTTAAATCACTATTTTTTTTATAAATTAGAAAAACAAAAATAAAGCATGTTCTGTGGGAAATTTCATAACGCCCTGCTTATGTACCGTTTTCAGTAATGACTTTTTGACATTATTAGAGGTTAATGAGAAACTTAAATGAGCCACATAATAGTATTAAATCTTCATACCACACGATATTCTACCAACACCCACAACACAAAAACATTTTCCCGTGATTATCATACCCAGTTTCAAGCGAAATTAATCACCATTTTCAAGCAAGCAAATAAACTAAAAGTACTTGAATATAAATCTTTCGTAAGCGCACGAAAACAATTTCCGAATGAGAAGCATACATTGCGTGCGTTGTTCGAGCTGGCGGTAAATAGTGAAATCCTGCGAGAGTACAGTCGGCAATGTAACAAACACTTAGCGATAATATATTGCCTGTGCTAATGCATAGTGTAGTGGCGGCCCAGATAATGTTGCTCTCTTTGTTGGGGGATAGGATTTACTTATCTGTACCTTGTTTTAAGTTTGTGAGTAGGTGTGTTACGGTTGGGATGTTATTTTCCTTTTAGAATATTGCCTAAAATTACAAAGGATAAGAAAGAATATCAAATAGCCGAAAAAAACTTACATATCTTACGAAAGTTTAAGAAAAAAAATCTTTTTATGCTTTTATATAGAAGTTTCTGTTGTACAGTCACGAGCACCAATATGTATCCACTTAGCAAAATTCAAAAGCGATTTTCGCATGGAATAACGACTACAACTTAGAGATAAGACCTATTTCATATTAGTGTGGGTTCCAAAATACTATGTTCGTAACAACATAAAATTACAATCACCACAGTTGGAGAAAATAACTTTTTAGAGTTGCTAAGTGTATACATATTGGTGCTCGTGACTGTACATACTTACTGTTTTTTTCCAAAACTTTATCAAGTGAACTAAGATGTATTATTATTTTAAGCCTTCGTAATGCGTAGGAGTTTCTGAGATACGATTGCGTAAAATTCACTGAGGTGAGCTTCCTTCGATAACATTGTCAAAAATATACAGAGTGAATCTTCATAATATTGGATCGCGATAATGATGAAAACAACATAAATGTGAAAATATTTTTAGGTATTTGTTTGTGATCCTGAATGTCTGATAAATATTCTTATAAAAAAGGGAAAAGGTAAAAGATAAATGATTAAGCCGACTAATAACTGAATATTTAAATAACAAGATTTTTCCTTCGTTTCAGATTTAACTTGTGTTAATATTGTATAAAAAAACTTAAACACCGTAGTCTCCGTAGTAAGCACAAAATCCTAATTGACAAAAACTACCAAAAAATTAAATCCGTTTTCATTTTCCCTCCAAAACCACATTCAACGAAAAACTAAAACTAATTTCTCCCTCTAAAAACTTAGCCAAAACCCACAAATGATATTTCAGTCTGTTTCTAAAAAAATAACCTACTAATAATTTGTCGCCGTCGTCGCTATAATAACTCAACTTTGCAACTATATTGCAATATCTTCAAGTAATAAATCATCAAGATATCGTGCGGGAACTGAAACAATAAACGTCCTCGCGTAGTGTTGTCACGTTACCAGATATGTGGTACCAATTTTAGGAACGTCGAGACCGGTACTGAAATTGGTACCGCCCCGTTCTAGTTTAGGTGTCATTTTGATGTGTAATGTGACGTATGACTGCATTATAGTGAGAAATGTAGACATGCTAGCTTTACATTTTTATATCTTAGCTTTAAAGTTTCATATGAGATTACTTTACTTTTATTATAATAGTTTTTTAATCATGGTGCTAAATTTAAAACCTTGATATGCAATTTTTTCGTCATTTTTTCTTTTTTCTTTAATAGCCTATACTGTCCTTCTGCTGGGCAAAGGCCTCCCCCAAGTCTTTCCAGGAACTTATTTCCAGCGCCACCTCGAATCAGCCCTCGTGGTACGCGTCTAGGTCATCTCGCCAACTCTTTTTGGGACGGCCAAGGCCGCACCGTCATTTAAAAAACAATTCTTTATTTTTTTAAATTCAAATAGTACCGAGAACTTATTACCAAATATTTCATTAAAAAAGATACCGAAACCGAAATTATTATTATATTATTTATTCACCTCTAGCCTGTAGGTCCTTTTCGTTGGCCTCAAGTGTAACCCAAAACAGTTTACGTGTTTTTACCCAAAATGGTTGGAATGTTCATCTTGGGTGAGATTCAGGTCCGGACCGTCCGAATAATGCATCTTTGGGGAGCTGTGTGTTTTTATTTTTTGACTGTATCCAACTTTGAGGCCAGAATTTGGGTATTTCAGGCCCCGTAGGATGAAATTAGATTAAATATTTTGAGCGTTTGTTTTTCTTTTTTAATTTTGGCGTTGCAAATGGTATTAAATTAATTACTTATTTGCAAATAGAAAAAAACAGTAGAAGCTATAGTATGGTTTAAATATCATTTTATTATCCTAAATACCTAACATGCAGCCATTTTTAGGATTCAGAGTGCATTTTATTTAGTTATCAAAATTCAAAATTCAAAAGTCATTTATTCAAACTAGGCTGGGAATCAGCACTTTTCGAACGTCAAAAATTACATAATACAGTCCCCCAAAACGCCCACCCTTCACCACTTCCTAGTGCATTAGGTGGGAAGAAGTGGCGCAACAAACTCCCCAGCAGCACAGCTGTCTGTTCAGTTAGAAGAACAAAAAAAAAAAAAGATTCTTTAAAATAGTATTCAAAATAATTTACATTACGCAACACAAAACATAATTTAAATTATTAGCCATATGTTAGCTAGCACACGCCAATATACTGAACAAAATTATCGAGAACTATACTCAGGCAGAAATAAAAAACTAAACGTAAACAACACTTAATATCTAAATAAAAAACCTCCAGGCATAAAGGGCGTGCCCGCTTACATATAGTTGTAACTGGAAGTTATAAATGATAAACTAGGACCATCGAGATAAAATAAATAAAACAAACAGTTAATTACTAATAACAATAAATAATATGATAAATTGTCGAGGTCACTAGCTAACCACATATTGCAATACAACTCATTAGAAAAAACATTGTGATGGGTAGATTTTGTCAACAAATGTCAATGTATTAATTGTTTCTAAATATGAACCTAACCTATTGAAAAGGTTTTTTTCTTCATGAGCATCAATATCTAACATAAACTGTATAAATAAACACACAATTTAAAACAAAATTATAATTACACCTCATTGCAGAATAACACACCCTCAATAGTCAGCGTAACTTAAAGTATTAAAGTCATCGGTATATAAACTGGGTTTAATGTAATCCCGTGACGGCTTATTTATGGGAGCACAACTACCCGCAAATAGTTTCAATAATTTGGTATCAATGTTCGTGCAATTAAAATGGTTGTGTCGTTAGAGGTTTTGGGTTCGAAATGTAACTACTGTGTATGTATTTTGCACGATGTTTTAATATTAATCCTAACTTAATATTATAATGCGAAAGTGAGTTTGTTTGTTACGCTTTCACGCTAAAACGGCTTAACAGATTTAGATGAAATTTAGCACATAGGTAAACCATGATCTGGGTAAGCGCACAGGTTACTTTTTCTCCCGATATACCCACGGGATCGAGACTTATATGGGTGAAACCGCTGCCACAGCTAGTAAATAATATAAATTGAGCTGTAATGGAAACTCTAGGGAAAACTCTTTATTTATGTTTGAGATAATGCCCATTTTTACTAAAACTGGGTGACACGTAATACCTATACAAAGGGATATACTCTGTTGGATTTCTAACGCTAACGTCAGCCCCGAGTTTTGAAAATCCAACTTGCCAAATTACACAACACAGAAAAAGTGTTTTCTGCATTGGTCCAATAATATTTAATAAACTACCGGACAGCATAAAAAGTGACACCCTTCAACAATTTAAAAATAAACTCAAGACTTTTTTGATACAGAAATGTTATTATTCCATAAGTGACTTTTTGAATGACCCCATGTGTGACATCTCAACTATTTAATATTATTGACATTATTTGTAAAAAAAAATATGCATGACCTGGACTTGTTAAATGATTTATTAATTTACTATCTATTTCATAATTTTGTTCATGAGCTTATTGATGATGACATTGTTTGTTAAATTTTGCATGCCAAAACTCAGGCAGAATGTATCCGGCTCACTATACCTTTATGACAACTTTATTGTACAATACCTACATTTTAGGTGAATAAATTATTTGATTTGATTTGCAAACATATTCAGTCATTACACTTATATTTCACCTAGTGTAATGGGCATAAAGCTTATAAATTCAACTAACTCGCTGTCATATTAACTGCTAATAATTGTTATTATTTCTCTATAAGACAACGTGTTATCAGCTTTTCAAAAACCAAGTTGTAAGTTAGTTGTTGTTAAGTTGCTGGGGTTGCGGGTTTGTCCGAAAGAGATATCGCGGCCCCGGCCGACATGGGCAACGGAAGGAACACGGGTGGGTTTTAGTCAGTAAAAGTCTGACACGCCCTCTCGCTCCGCCCAGAGCGGGAGAAGTCATTTGATGATTTCCCATACTCAAAACAAAAAAAAACTTAGCAATATCCCGAAACAGAACAGTCAAGTTACTGTTTCACGACAGTAGTTTCATCATGTAAGCCCAGGTATGTAAGAAAGTGGTTACCTACATAAGCTATGTGAGATCTGCACATAACCAAGAAATAACGTATACATTGCCGAATACTGAGACAAAGTAGTAGGTATAATATTCCTGTAATTTGAGAAGTATAACTCGATTTTTATAACTGAGTGTTTCAGCTGTCAAAATCGTAGGAATTCAATACGAATACGTATTGAATTCACCCGCCCGGTTACCTCACTAGTGCCCCAACGCCTCTGAATACAATCTACACAACTCGTGTGATCTCCACAGTTCTGCCTTATTATTCGTTAATTTGTTATTGTTATTATTTAAACCACATACACTGTAAAATATTTGACGTTGATAGGCGCACAGTTATCAAAATCGGGTTATATCCACACGCAAACCAAGACAAATGTTGCTAGAAGGCAAAATTGTTTGGAAGCAATTTTCTGGATAGTCTAAAACAAGGAGCTGTACTTTGTTGGTATATTGACGTGTGCTAGCTGACATGTGGCAAACAATTTAATGTAATGTTTTGTTTTGTGTTTCTTTGTTTTTTAACATTAATTA
Source organism: Agrochola lota (assembly GCA_947364205.1). Taxonomy (NCBI): domain Eukaryota; kingdom Metazoa; phylum Arthropoda; class Insecta; order Lepidoptera; family Noctuidae; genus Agrochola; species Agrochola lota. Next base: position 20,309,565 of record OX376228.1, read on the forward strand.
CTTTGCATTCTATTGTATAAAGTCATTTTTTTCTAACTTAACAGACAGCTGTACTGCTGGGGAGTTTGTTGCGCCACTTCTTCTTCCCAGCTAAAGCACTAGGAAGTGGTGAAGGGCGTCTTGGATGACTGACTTATGTAATTTTGACGTATAAGAAGTGCTGATTCTCAGCCTAATTTCAATATATGAGATTTTATTTGATTGGTACTACCTCTAAACTTTGTCGTATATTGCTGAACAAAAATATACAATTATAATCTTCTTAATAAAACACATATATTTATTGATACATGATACTCTATTTGTCAAACAAAAACCCATTTACCAATTTTATGCTTTTCAAAGTAACCCCTGATGGTTACCGTAATAAAACATCGCTAACAAGTTAATATTTATGCATAAGGTAAGTTTGAATAGCTGGTTGATAACGGTAGATATGCCCCAATGTTGGAAACAATAGGTTTTTGGGCATAGAGGTTTTAGTATCGAGAACTGAAGATTAATTGGTCTCGAAATATGATAGTGCATTGTTTCGGGATGAGCTAACTTGTGCAAGGTTCTCTAGAAATTCAAGATTTGTTCTGACATATCCTCCGCTAGAGCCCCGCCATGGGAGTTGATTTTTTGTGCTTTGCAAGTCTTAGACTGACATGATATAAAAAATATAAGGCTAAGTTTTAGAGTTCCGTAGTCAAATATATAGTAACCTTTATAGTGTCGGCTTTTTTTTCTTAAATATTTAACTAAGTATATTTTAAATGATTCAACGGTTTTTGCGATTAGAACGAATGCTTTCAGACAATATTTTTCCAATCTTAATAATATAAACGCGAAAGTTTGTGAGGATGGATGGATGGATGGATGGATGGATGGATGGATGGTTGTTATTCTTTCACGCAAAAACTCGTTAACGGATTTAGATGAAATTTGGCACACAGATAGTTTATAACCTGGATTAACACATAGAATTTTTATTCCTTGGAGGACTTTTTATCCCGATATTCCCACGGAATAGAGACTTGTGCGGGTGAAATTGCGGGGTGCTGCTAGTATTTATATAAATACATGGTACCTTATGAAATACTGATAGAAATTGAAAACGAAATCTGAAATCGCCGTTTATGTTTACTATCTTAATTTCGTGAAACAAATTCACTTATATAGTTACACATGTTTACTAACTAATGCAAAGACAGGGTGCCATTTTAAAACCAGCAACTTCACGGCTAGACAGACAACCACATATGCATATAAACAGATCTAAATACCTCCCCCCTCTTCAGATCAGCATAAAAATAAAATAAACGACTGTATCCTAGAAACGTCGATACCAATCAGGGATTTCGATTCAACCAGTACGAGTGAGTTTCATTGGTCGCGTCGTACCCATTCGATAGTTCGTATCGAATATTGTTACCGATTTACCAAACAGGGATGCGCTTTCCGAATGCGGTTGCGATTATCGATGCATTTCGTTTCGACGATGGCATGGAAATGTGTTTTGTATAACGTTGAGGGAATGGAGGTTGGGAAGAAATGCTGTATGAGGAGAAAACTGTAGGGGTGGAACTTAACTACCTACTAAAGATCAATTTGCTCAATTTAATTACCAAATTTTATGATTTTCTGCTTATGGGCTGATTTTTCCAAGGTTAAATATCTTTGATCCGTAGAATAAAATTTACGTCTGACAGTTTTTGGACGAACACTAAAACTGAGAAGAGAAAGAACACTGAGAGCGATGCCATACGGCATTGCAATGCGTTGCGTCGTCGCAGCGCAGTGATTTTAATAGGTGTGCGGTGCGGCAGGTGGGCACAGTTCAGCATCGCACTAATTGTTCTTTTGTTTTTGTATTTATTTGTATTGTTAGTTATCTATTTAATTTAGTACCTAGTATGTTGTGTAATATATTGTATATAAACATTTTAATGTTAATAATCAAAATAAAGTATGGGAGTAAGTAAGTAATTGAAGTTGTAAATACTATAGTAGCTTATATTTTTGTTGCTTCTGATAAGTGCAAACCAAATACTGCACAGTAGTGTTTTTTATAGTTTTATGATCATGTAAATGAGTTCCTAGATAACCACTGTAGAGATCCATTTTCTACAGAAAATGGTATGTTATGGTACAAGAAATTACTGATCGTCTTCAAAATATTTCTACAAAAAATAACAAGAGAGAATGTTCACCCTTTCACAACTTTTGCATTATTATTCCAATACATTTATATATAAGTTATACATAACGATCTAATAAAATGGGAACTGATTGACGTAGAACAAAATCTCGAGCTTCCAAGTTACTTGGCTAACAAAACTTTTTAATTTAAATCGCTAACCGGCCGCTTATTGATTTTTTGTTTGCCTGTACAAAATGGCGATTTTGTTTTGTTTACACTATTGGATTTTCATCAATCATCGTTTAGAACTACCGAAATATTGAGTTTGACAGAGTTCTAGGAGTTTTGTTTTTTATGAGTTTTGAGATGTTATGTGAAGATATTTATATAATTTGGTGGCAGCTAGCTGCGTATGAAATTGCTACTTTTACTTAAAACCTCATTTCACCTACGTTGGAGCGTTGAAGCTACACAAATCTGAGATAAATTAGGTTCTAAATTCACAATTATGATGTTTGAGGTAGAGTGATTTGTAAGCGTAAGGCCCTTTCCTCAATGGTCGGTACGCCAGCGGTGCGGGATCAGCATGCTCGGTATACTCGGTATACCGAAACCTTACCGAGCGGCTATATTTCAATGACCTTTCCCAGATTGGTTCGGTATACGCGGGAGCGGGGCGGGATCGTTTTGGTTTACCGCGTCTCGGTAGAAATTTCCAGTGCGGTACCCGCTTACGTCACGCGTTTTACAGCATGGTCGGTATACTCGATACCGAAAGCTTACCGAGCGCCTATATTAAGCGGTACTGCACAAATTATACCGAAAAAATTACGTCAGGTCCGCAAATGAAAGCAGTGCAGTATCGTTTCGATATACATACAGAGCATACTACTATTAAGCCGCACTTCTGTTTCACCAATGAGGAAAAATTAAAGCAGCGCGGAGCATACAAGACCGAAACGATACCGCACCAACGTATGGGGAAACGGCCTTATAATAAAAAAAATTGGTTGCTCTGCGTCAAAAAAGTCTCTTTTGAAAAGTCTGAAATCACGAAAACACTGAAGAAGCAATCATTCTCTATTGGAGAAGAGGCCTTTTCTCTGCAGTCCAAGAATTATATACTGGTATTATTATGGCGTTCAATCTGTTCATTTCCCTCTTACATAAACTAAACAGAGAGGGAGATAGAGGATTCCACCGAATAGAATAATTTTGTATCGTTCAGTAAATTCATGTTTTAAAGCAATGCAGCAGGCGACCGCAATTTAATGTGTATTTAATTTTAAATTCATTAACTAGTGGTCGCTGCGGTCGCGCGGGTCGTCCGCACGAATAGGGAGCGCCATTTTTGTGTATGACGTCATTAAATGTGAGTTTCTGTTGAATTCGAATGTGGCAAGTACCTACATTTTTGAAGTGGTGAGGTATTAATTTAAAACATACATAACAACACGCCTGTAAACCCCGAAGTACACCCACATTTCGCCAGTTATGTTTCAATCCCCTGTAATAGGGGGTGAGCATATTGCCCGGCACAAATCCAGAATCCTGCGGCTGCTACTGAGAAATTCTAGATGGAAAAACCCAATAACACTTTGCCGGACCCGAGAATCGAACCAGCAGGACCTCATGCTCAACAGTAGACCAACGACTATTAGTATCCTATACTATTAAATGAGCAATATTTTACGTATACTCGTATATTTGCAATCACGTTCTCGAAAACTCGAAAGCGGCTCTAAGGATTTCGATGAAAGTTGCAATATAGGGGTTTACGGGGGCGAAAAATCGATCAGCTAGGTCTCATATCAAGAAAAAATGGTTTTCTTTATTTTTACCCCAGCAGAGCTCAGTCGCTCAAAGTTTAGAACAAAATGGCTACCTTAGAATAATGACATGGCGGCATGGAATTAGTATGTACTATAATGGCAGCATAGAATTAGTATGAATTATCATAAACTATTAAATGATCAATCTCTATTTTCTTTTTTTATTAATATGTATGTTGACTTGAAAGATCATGGTAGCTGAGAGTATGTCTGTTTTGTTTTTTATGAGTTTTGAGATGTTATGTGAAGATATTTATATAATTTGGTGGCAGCTAGCTGCGTATGAAGTTGCTACTTTTACTTAAAACCTCATTTCACCTACGTTGGAGCGTTGAAGCTACACAAATCTGAGATAAATTAGGTTCTAAATTCACAATTATGATGTTTGAGGTAGAGTGATTTGTAAGCGTAAGGCCCTTTCCTCAATGGTCGGTACGCCAGCGGTGCGGGATCAGCATGCTCGGTATACTCGGTATACCGAAACCTTACCGAGCGGCTATATTTCAATGACCTTTCCCAGATTGGTTCGGTATACGCGGGAGCGGGGCGGGATCGTTTTGGTTTACCGCGTCTCGGTAGAAATTTCCAGTGCGGTACCCGCTTACGTCACGCGTTTTACAGCATGGTCGGTATACTCGATACCGAAAGCTTACCGAGCGCCTATATTAAGCGGTACTGCACAAATTATACCGAAAAAATTACGTCAGGTCCGCAAATGAAAGCAGTGCAGTATCGTTTCGATATACATACAGAGCATACTACTATTAAGCCGCACTTCTGTTTCACCAATGAGGAAAAATTAAAGCAGCGCGGAGCATACAAGACCGAAACGATACCGCACCAACGTATGGGGAAACGGCCTTATAATAAAAAAAATTGGTTGCTCTGCGTCAAAAAAGTCTCTTTTGAAAAGTCTGAAATCACGAAAACACTGAAGAAGCAATCATTCTCTATTGGAGAAGAGGCCTTTTCTCTGCAGTCCAAGAATTATATACTGGTATTATTATGGCGTTCAATCTGTTCATTTCCCTCTTACATAAACTAAACAGAGAGGGAGATAGAGGATTCCACCGAATAGAATAATTTTGTATCGTTCAGTAAATTCATGTTTTAAAGCAATGCAGCAGGCGACCGCAATTTAATGTGTATTTAATTTTAAATTCATTAACTAGTGGTCGCTGCGGTCGCGCGGGTCGTCCGCACGAATAGGGAGCGCCATTTTTGTGTATGACGTCATTAAATGTGAGTTTCTGTTGAATTCGAATGTGGCAAGTACCTACATTTTTGAAGTGGTGAGGTATTAATTTAAAACATACATAACAACACGCCTGTAAACCCCGAAGTACACCCACATTTCGCCAGTTATGTTTCAATCCCCTGTAATAGGGGGTGAGCATATTGCCCGGCACAAATCCAGAATCCTGCGGCTGCTACTGAGAAATTCTAGATGGAAAAACCCAATAACACTTTGCCGGACCCGAGAATCGAACCAGCAGGACCTCATGCTCAACAGTAGACCAACGACTATTAGTATCCTATACTATTAAATGAGCAATATTTTACGTATACTCGTATATTTGCAATCACGTTCTCGAAAACTCGAAAACGGCTCTAAGGATTTCGATGAAAGTTGCAATATAGGGGTTTACGGGGGCGAAAAATCGATCAGCTAGGTCTCATATCAAGAAAAAATGGTTTTCTTTATTTTTACCCCAGCAGAGCTCAGTCGCTCAAAGTTTAGAACAAAATGGCTACCTTAGAATAATGACATGGCGGCATGGAATTAGTATGTACTATAATGGCAGCATAGAATTAGTATGAATTATCATAAACTATTAAATGATCAATCTCTATTTTCTTTTTTTATTAATATGTATGTTGACTTGAAAGATCATGGTAGCTGAGAGTATGTCATGCTCACTTAAATGTCTCGCTGATGGTGGCGAGTGTGTTGGATCATTCGGTTCCCTACAAAATGGTTGAGCTGAATGGTGCTGATCCACGCGTCATGTTCGTGAACGGGCGCCGTCAGTTGTGACTGGTCATCTCTTATCTGCCATGGCTTATTTTTAATCTTATATTTTGAATTGTTTTGATTATTTTTTTTGTACATTGTTCTCACATATAGAAGCAACAAGAATAATGTACCCAGGATTTTGTACTTGGAGTTTCTTGCCCGTTCTTCTCCATAAGATCTACGTTTTGGAATGGGCAACTAGCTTCAACTTTCTGACTAACTGACGCGACTATTTGACAATTCAAAAGTGCCTGTAAATGGTTTAATTGAAATAAATGCTTTGAGTTGAGTTGAGTTGAGTTGAGTCTCCAGAGCAGAGCTCGGTCACCCAGGTACTGTTGTAATAATCACATAACATCATGGCAGTCTTCTCTGATGGGGTGGGCAGTGGTATTTAGATACCACTGCTTCAGTAATATTATAAGCATTATTGAATACGAGGCAAGATTTCTATTAAGTAATAATTATATTTTCAGTTAGTTAAGGTAGATTTAGTTTAGTTTCTAGGCAGCTCGATTAGAGCGCTTCGGGTGCCTTTGTTGTCTGAAAATAATTGTTTTGTCTATACTGTTTTTTGTCTGGAGGCCATACTTATTAAAACTGTTACTATAATTATTGTGTTATATACATTATTGTATAGCTATTAGAGCATGTATCATTCTGACTTTTCTATCTTTTGGTCTCTCCGGTCGGGTCTTCTGACCCACAGCTTGTCTTTAGTAAAATATTAGAAGGATTGTGAGTTTTTATCATTTCTAAGGAGACCATATTATTGTGCGCGTGTGTATGTATGGAAATACGTGCACGTTATTACGTTATAAAATGCGTCTTCATATGTTTTCATACATTTTACTTCCCTGGGTTATCGTGATGCCGTGACGTGGAACTGGACGTTGTTCGCGATAATAATGCCACGTTAGAAACTATAAAAGCGCACAATGAGAACAGTATCTATTAACACACATCAGCATATACAGCCTATAATACCCACTGTTAGGACACAGGCCTCCTCTTGGTGAGAGGGAGTGTGCCTTAATCCACCACGCGGGTCAGTGTGGGTTGGTAGATGTCACATGTCTTCGAATTTTTAGTTCAATGACATGCCGGTTTCCTCAAGATGTGTTCCTTCACCGTTTTGAGAGCAATGGTGATGAAATAATTTACATAAAGTGAAACGCTAAGTCATGGCCGCTACCGCTGGGCAAACCCTGCGCTACTGCTCTATCAACTCACATACTGTCAGTCAAATCCTATCCTCCTTCTTCTCGTGTGGTTAGTGACTAACCTGGTGTCGGAGTTTTAAAGCCGCCCATGGGACTCTGACTTGGCTTCACATGCCGTCGAGAAATATCTCTCAGGCATGCCGGTTTCCTCACAATGTTTTCCTTCACCGTTTTTGAAGCAAGTGATAATTATACAATACGAACATCAATCCGAAAAGTCAGAGGTGCGTGCCTTGGGTTCGAACTCGAGTCCTATGACTTGGCAGTTTGACGGTCACACCACTAGGCTATCACTGTTCCAAATCCTATCCTAATATCAGGAAACGTCTTGAAACATAGACTGAAACACAAGTTTGAACGTAAAGATAATCAAGCTACTAACCTAGTACCTCCTACATTGAACCTCGCAAGAGGGTAGTATCAAGTTTTAATAAGAGCACATCGGAGGCGGCCCCGGCTCACATTTCACGAGTTCTTCCCGTATGCAAACTTTACGTTGAGTATCCTGAAACTTTTGACTTTACTTAGTTAGGAGAAGCGATTTTTCTTAAGGTTTTTTTTGCTGAAATTGGGATTGGTGATGTTTTTTTGGTAGTTTATTGTAATTTAATTTAATGTTTTGTATTGCGTAATGTAAATTATTTTGCATACTATTGTATAGAATCGGGTTTTTCCAACTGAAAAGACAGCTGTGCTGCTGGGGAGTTTGTTGCGCCACTTCTTCTTCTCAGCTAAAGCACTTACAGTGGTGAAGGGCGGGCGTTTTTCGGGGACTGTCTTATGTAATTTTGACGCTTAAAACGTGTTGATTCTCAGCCTAGTTTGAATAAAAGACTTTTGAATTTCGAATTTTGAATTAATCATGATATTCTACAGTAAATTGTATTAATTGTCATGATACGCGAAAGTCTCATCTTCGCTTAGCAAGTGAATTATGTTTACACATACATACATAATTAGTGAGTTTGGAGGCCATACTTATCGTATCAGTATTTTATGTAATAAATAAATAGATAAGTAATATACAGCTATTGACCAATTAAAAGGAAGTTATCACAGAACCTTAATACCTTATTAATCACTTGCCCCCAAATTAATAAATTTGGGTGAAGTTACATCAGTATTATCATCAGTTAATTCATAAATTTTTCGAAGTTTAAGTTTGGCATAACTCAATTCCTTATTTAATAAGGGATTAGAGTTATAAGTAGTAACTCCATTAGTTGTTCAAGCCTTCGGCAGATGTTATGCTTGCCTGAACGGGCTTGTTTCACCTTACAGGCATATTCAATAACTGGTGAATTGGAGCGGAACAACTGAGCAACTGAACCTCTATGCCTGCTGACGCACCTGTCTCTACCCTTTTCACATCCAACCCTTTATTGAGAACCTTATGTATTTGTAAATTTATCAGCCTGTTTCAAAAGAACGCAGCTACATCGGTAGAACTTTCCCGGACAAAGTTTTTCTTCTAAACAGTTACTCTTATCTTCTATAGTATAAAACTTTAAATACGGCCTAGGCTTTTACAATACCTCCATATAAGTTCTGGTTATCTTATCTGCCTGTCAATTCTGTTCCATATCCGGGGATTGTAGAATAAGCCCTGAAATTCTTTCCGAAACACGAAAACTAGTGTCAAATCACGTGTAGGACATGAAATCAACTAAAAAGTTCTCTCAAACAAGTAACTGCCACATTTCAGGCTATAAGGCTCTGTTTACATGACACACAGTTTGCACAGGACACTGCAAACATATTGCTCGTACTCGGGGCAATAAGGAGAACGGTTTTTAATAGCCCATTGAAAGTATTGGACGGAGTGGGTATCGTTTTACTACAGTAGCCTTTTTGATTTTTCTCCTGACACTAACATTGGCCAGTTGTGTTGTCCTGCGTCGTCTATTAACCAGAAATGAAGATGTGATAGAAGCGAAGCTTTCTTATTATTCTGTGTGCAAAAAGGTGTTAATATAACGATAAGTTAAGATTGTGAGGTCCGTACTCAAATTGCGTAACACAAGATCAACCAGAATCTAAATCGTTTTAAAACAGATTGCTAATCCATTGCTTCATAAGCTCGAAAAAAAATATACTCAACAACCTAAATACCGCAATGAATATTGTTGAACTGTCAAAATGAAACAGATACGAAAATATGTTACGTAATTAGATAGCAGGTGTAAAATCACATTTAGGAAAAAATATTTCGTATTTTTGGATAAGAGTAATATCAGCAGCAATTTAAATGACTTTACAAGGTGACAGGTAAATTGGGTTACTCCTTTATGGCAAAATCGATCAAACTTTTATACCTAGTCTAGTCTTATCCTGTCTATTCTTAGCGTATCGATGGCAAAATGTTCAAATATATTTTGCCCAACATTCAGCTGTGTGAACTCCGCTCACTCACGCAGTCATAAGATCATCAAGTGCAGGAGACTGGGCATGTGGTGCAGGATGGAAGGTGGGCCATTGTCTGTGGGGAGATGCCGTATACGCACTTGAGATCTGAGCCATCCATGACTCTGTGGAGATGATCTTTACTCCGGCCGACCTTGATTAGTAGTGTATTTAGAGATTTCCAAGTCGGCCACGGCACGCGTGCCCAGATGGAAGCCTATTAATTTTGAATATTTGGCTATTTTTCCAGGTTTTTCCATACAAAAACTGTCAGACGTCAATTTTTATTACACGGGATAGAAGACATCTTTGTTCAAATCAGCCCTTAATAAAATAAAAATAGCAAATCCAGGCAAATAACAGTCAATAATTTACACTAAACACATTACGAATTACATAAACTCTTAAACAAAAACTAATTAAATATAAATACATGAAAGTCGGAAATTATCCCATGGTAACGTACTACCGAGATAAACCCAGGTGATGGTCTACCCATGTGCCAAATTTCATCCAAATCCGTTCAGCCGTTTTAGCGCGAAAACGTAGCAAACAAACAAAGTCACTGACGCGTTTATAAGAAATTAAGTTAGGATACACAGTCCAAGTTATCTCGAGCTTGTAACAGTTTCAGCCTGTAACAAGGGACATACGACACTCGTGTTTATAATAAAAACATACGACACTCGACAGCTGGTCTGTAGCAACAACCTGAGAACGTGTGTAATGTAAACTAGGCTTGAATGTACATAGTCTAGTTTATGTTAGCATGTACTGTTATTTTGGTAGGCAGTGTAGCTGTTCAGTGCTACTATGTCGGTTTGTACAGTAGATGATATTCTACATTTGACTCGCACAGGAAATCGCACATTAAACTAAAAACACACTAAACATAAATAAAAAACAAAGTAACAATAAAATTTTAAGAAGGAAGTCCTGTACGAAGCCAAAAGGCAAATCTCAGCATGATCCCGCAACTTAAAAAATAAAAAAATTGTCGCAGCGCTGGTATTCTGATAGGGCCCGCAGTGATGTCACTGATAGATAGATACAGAATTAAATAAATATAATAAATAATAAATAGGTCTGTGAAATACAATAAAAAGTAAAATATATGTAATCCGCGTGTCTGCATCCGACGTAACATCAGTTACTTGTCTATGCCTTTAGTATCTGTGATACTCTATGGCATCGTTGTGACAAGTAAAGAGACGCAGACGCCGACACCGGCAAATATAGTTTTAGGCTTTAAAATGCTACAACTATAACAACAATTTATCTATATTTTATATGTTTCTGTATTTGTGTATGTATTTCTGTATTTGTGTATGTAATTCTGTATTTGTGTATGTATTTTGGTGTACAAAATCAAAATCAAAATCATTTATTTGCATAAATAAGGTACAGAAGGTTGGTAAAACGTACAAAATTGTTCTCTTATTCTGCCTTTAATTTCGGCGTGCAAATATAAAATAAGTTACATAATTTAATTGATCATACTCATGCAGTCATTAAACAGATAATCCCATTAAAATTGTATTATTGAATTAAATAAATGTCGATATAACAATGAGAAAAAAAAAAAAAAACAAAGAAATCTTAAATGGCAATAATACAATAACATAACATGACGCCTGTATTTCCCAAAGTGTTAGGCAGAGGTGTACAATAAAGCATATTTTATTTATACAGGATGGCAGGGACATCGACGCGAAAACGTTACCATGGATTCAGTACATGATTCTAAACGCCCCTGCGTTGACATATTTCGTCGGTTATTTTAAAAAAACAGCTGTTCCATACATTTTGACCGCGTAGGTATTGCAGTTTTCTATGAAACAGCAGATTTTTTCCAGCAGGTTCAGAGTCATGTATATAAGGTAGGTTATTTTTTGACTTGGTCAATTGTCTTTGTTTATTTTTGAAAGTTAATTTTGCAAAGTTTATTTAATTAATAGTTTTTTAATAAAGCGAGGCATCCTAAAATCAATTCAAAGATAATGAGAAAAATCGTTCCCTCGAAATAATAAAGAAACAGACGATTACTTAAACGTATAGGAAAAGAAAACAACTAAACAGCCCTCTTCTTTATCTGTATCAAATAAGTCAGACTAAATATCTCCCTAGAATTACCCCTTGTCACAGTGAAAAGGCAAAGCTTCCAGTCTAGCTAGAATAAAACAAAATAATTGCTATTTAATACAAAGAAAAAACCTAATAAATATCCTAAAGCCGATAATCCTAAACGAAAGTGTAGCAACACCAATTATCGTCCCAATCTAACGGCGGACAGGGAATAAATATCGGCAAACTCTAAATTATTGTCTGTCCGTCTATCGGTATAGGCGCGCGGATGATTTGTGCGCTTTGCCGACAATTTTTCATCCACCCTGCCAGTACTAAATCACGCTGACAACTCTGCTAGGCCGAACTATCAAAAAAAAATCGGGAATTGTAACCTTATTTTATAAGTTGTAAGGTACATTATCAAGTGTATCGTTTTAGGGTAAAGTATCCAAAGGTCGGCTCCTTATATTTGATATTTGTTTACCGACGGACGTATAATAAAGTCCATGTGAGTTATTACAGGTTGTGTTTGTCCTTTTTGTCTTGTTAAAAATGATGTGATAGTACATTTATCACGGGCTTATTAAAACTAAGGTGTTTTTATTTCTCTTTTTATTGAAATAGATTTTTCGGGCATTGTGAGGGCGATTGTGAGCAGAGGGGCCAATTAGTAATGTCTATCAATAAATTAATGCCATTGTTAACTCATGAGAGTGCTATTTCTTCTTTTTAAATTGCCCCTTGTGTTGGTTTTAGTTAAGTACTTAATACTATGTTAGTCCATAGGTAAGACGTGTCAGCGCGACATGACTGGTTTTATGAATTTCTTTGAAATACCTTTCATAGCTAGCGACACGTCGGCTTTATAGAAATTCATGGAAACCAGTTGTGTCGCGGTGACGTCGCCTGCTGCTACCCCCTTCGGTCGGCTACGAAATGGTACCTTTACGATGATTTGACCAAGGATCACAAAGTCTCTCTCAACCAATTCAATCAAACTACAATAACAGACAACAGCCGACTTATTCTGAAACACCATACCGTGAAATAGTAGGTGAAGTGAGCTTGACATGAGTTGTCATTCTACCTGATGTTAGGGACTGACACTATTGACAGCTCACATCACACGACGCTCACGAAAAACAATTGAACTATGAAGTGAATCTAAAATTGAAAATTGCAAAATATTTACGTTTTTTTTTTTGATGTCGCGGGCCACATTAGTACATCTTCTTTAAGATACTTCTTATCAGTCATTCACCCCAACCAATAGAGAAACGATAGTAAAACACGTGCTATTCACTACCTACTATAACCTCATTTATATCAGATATAAAAGACCCATCCGTATTAATCATAATTACTAAAAGGATGGAGGATGGTCGGTGTGTCAATCACATCCCTTCATCCACCTATAAGGATAAATAATAATGATTATTAAGACGAATGATAACAGAATTCTTTAGACAAAGGACGGTCGGCAAAAAAAGCAAATTTTCTGTTAAATGTATGTAATAAATCTTTTGCACTGCAGTGTTGAATGCAGTCTGTAAGTAATGGGCGCAATTTGCTTTAATTTTGGGTGTCACTCGTTTTCTTTTTTTGTAGAGATAAATAAAGCTTTCAACTTACAGCATATAAGTTTTACCTAAACAATGTGTGTAAGTGCATCGGATTATTATACAGGTTGGATTTTAAGATAGGGCAGTTAGGACAAGTATCTATTGTTGCTATGGGAAAACATTCTCAGAATACTGGCCTTAACTTTTTGAGATATTTTAATAGGGCAATTTCTACAAACACTTTTTATGATGCCAATCGATCCTGATTCATAAAAGTTAAAAAAAAGACCACCTGAGATTTGAGTACTAGAAAAGTCCGAAATCACAAAAATTTCGTAGGAAATTAGACTCCTTACTTTTTTACGATGGACAGACTGGTCGCTACAATAAAGACTGGCCAAAAATGAACAAAAATCTACCTATATTATTTGCAGTGCTTCTTTATATTTTTAGAATTGTATTCAAATTAACGTTTCTTCATTTATGTGTCGCAGCCAACTAGCTAAATTAGCCTAGCCTTTGGAAGTAGCGCTCGCTTTTTTTCGCTCGGCTCGTGCGGGGTTGGTGACAGTTCAAATACATAAGAATAGATGTAAAAACCCTTTAAACACGCGATTCGTGAAAAAAGTACTCAATCAATATTAATGGATGTATGCGACTCACAAAGAGAAACTACGTACCAAAACAATTCATGAAACATAAAGCTTTTCAATTACAGCAAAAATAAATATCAATAACTACAAAACATACAGTGATTCTTTTGTAACCATTGTGCTCTACTTGACCTGGATTCTAGATTAATCGTTTCTAGTGTGTGTGATCACAAAGCACTAAGCATTACTGATGTTAATTTCAATCATTAACACGGCGTGTTTCAGAAATGTGTGGCCATATTTAAGGATGTTGTAAATACATTTGGATCGAGTAAGTATTGCAGTTTTGTATGGGACAGCGACAAACAGTTGCTTGCAATAGTTAATGGTGGTAATAGTGATGGTGGTGGTGTTGGTGGTGGTGGTGTTAGTGGTTGGCAGTTAGTTGATCTGTCTGATACCACACATGGATGGATGGTTTGTTTGTATGACCACACATTTCTTATACACGCTGTATAGTAGTGAGCGCGATTTTGCAGGCTGTACCCATTCATCATTTGACGGTGACGCAGTGGATCAATCGAAGTATTCGGAGTTCCATCACTCATACCGGGCTATTGTTTCGGAAGCTATAAATGTGGTTTAATAATAATAATGCGAAAGGAATATAGATTCTACCTTCCATGGATAAAAGCATGGGCTTATGCATGTATGTATTTTAGCGTCCCTTGTGACCCAACAGTATATTTAAAAGAGTATGCTTGAAGGTTTAGTCATGTTGAAAGGATGATAGAAAGATGACTAACAAAATTTAGTCGAAACGCCGCAAGGCCACGCGCTAGGAGGACATAGAGTTATTGGTGATGTTCTTCAGAAAGGTCAGGTGCGTGGTACTCGCAACCGGCGTGCGTGTATGACCAGATGTATGGACGTAGACGAGGCACAAGGAGTATGTAAGGATCGTAGCAGGTGACGTACTGTAGTTTGTCTACAACTATGTGAAGAAGGTGTGAGTTTATGTATGTACCATCGAAGAAGTTCATATCTAACCACCGTAAGGACTATTCTTGCTTGCAGCGTTCGGCGGCTATAGAACCGGCCGGTAACAGATGTGGTCATCGTGTTCACGGGATTTAGTTTTGAAACTGGTTCGGTATGAACTTCTGTGATGGTATGTATATTTTAACGAAATCTTTCGTGCCACAAACAGTTTGGTATTTATCATGGTTTTTTGTTTCACCCCGTTGTAATTAATTATTTCAGCTCGTTCAGTTCAGTATGCTTAAAATTAAATAGACGACGTAGATTTAGCCTAATCCGCTTAACTGTTCTTAAAGAGCCATAGAGAACCCTGTAAGAAATCAACACGTGTGTCACCTCTCAACGAGGCATCCTCAGAATGACGACTGGCTTGTTGTGAATCCGGACACGACGTGTTGCCACGCCAAGCGCCGCACACAGTGAGTTACTCTGCGTTCGGCGCTAAGCTGCGGTTCGGCGCTAAGTTAAACGGATCAGGTTGCTAAATATACGCCTTCTATTGTATTTTATGATGGATTTCCGCAAAGTCACACCTGAGTCAATTAAATATTTTCAGTATGGTTGTTTAGCGAAAGATACTACGCCCAGTAGATCCCATTAGCACATTCTCTCGACTTAACTTTTAATATTAAATAATTTTTGCATTTTCTTCTTTTCGAGTGGTTAGTGACTAACCTGGTGTCAAAGTTTTAAAGCCGCCCATGGGCCATCTGACTTGGCTTCACATGCCGTCGAGGAATATCCCTCAGGCAGGCCGGTTTCCCCACGATGTCTTCCTTCCTCGTTTTTGAAGCAAGTGATAATTATACAATACGCACATGAATCCGAAAAGTCAGAGGTGCGTGCCTTGGGTTCGAACTCGAGACCTATGACTTGGCTGTCCGACGGTCACACCACTAGGTTATCACTGCTCTGCGGCTAGTCTGCTGATTAGTACCTACCTAATTATTCTAAATAATATGACAGGTTTTAGAAATACTATTAAATAAAACCCTATTTTAGTATATTATCCAGGTTTTATGACCTATCTATTCCAAGGAATTCTTAGTCGTCAATATCATCACAAAGCCAGACAGACACAGAAGCGTAATGTGTACACCGAATAATAATTAATCCAGTTCGCTGTTTTTGCCAACCGTACCCATTCATCATACTAGCGAGCGATGAGTGTGACGTGATGAGGTCAGACGCGGTGCCGTCACTCACTATCACAGATTACTCATGTGACTTGGTAAAGTAAACTTGGTTTTTGGCTTCATTAGTACAGTTCCTATAATCATCAGTTATTAATTTGACTGTGGAAAGGCTTGTAGATACATCAGTTTTAGGCAATGTGTGCTTTTATAATTTCTAATGTGTCGATATTATTTTGGACGTCCATGTCAATAAAATGTATGAAATTCGTCCACCTTTTAACGTTATCGTCTTCATATTTCTCCATACATTTTACTTCACTGTGTTATCGTGATGCCGCGATCTGGACGTGGACATCCACGTTGGAAATCATAAAAGCGAACATACTCAAATAATTTTTATAGTCATTTTTTTGTATGATTACTTCTTCCCCGACTGCCAAGGAAGAGTTATGTTTTATTAGTGTGTCTTGAGTTTTCGTGTATCTACAATAATAATTAAGAAACTCCTAATACAATTATTTTCGTACGCTTATTTTCACATAATTTGATTTCACACATTTCTAAAACAATCGATTTTAGTACCGTATATACCGATATTGTTGTTTGTTTCCACAAACAGCAAAAACAGCACTGATTATGTATTAATCGTCTTATCTCATTAATTTCTAAGTCTGTTAAGTGCGTGTTTAGAGAAAACAATTTTGACGTATAGGGCGGAAGTACGTATAGTGACCTCGATGGTAAAGGGACTCAGAAAAGTCAGGTGCATGTATGTTATTTTGACGTATGGTTTAGTTCTGTATAAAAAAGCATTTTAATTTACATCTCCTTGAATAAAATTGTATTCTCACGGATAAAGCACCAGCTTTACTAGTAAATAAAGCCCTTATTCCAAGCTCTTATTTTATTATTACAACGCAATATAAAGAGATGGCTCTCTCGGAGATTACAGAAGTCTTGCAACGTCAATGGCAGGCTTAGGAGCTGCATCACAAAGAGACATAAATTGGAGGAGCTCGCTGGCTGATTTGAGGCGCCGCGCGCCGCTAAACTATACTGAAAGTTGAAGCTGTGTTTTATGTTGTTATTGATTGCGTATACTGTTCAATTTAATTGGTTTTAAGTGATCCCTCTTATAATACGAAAGTATAAAACTTATTAAAATCTGGTACGCTCTAAACAAACTCTTTGTTTCAAACTCACCTTTGTGTTTCTCAGAAGAGTTAGGCAGTTGGGTAAATTTCAATGTTTAGTACACTCAGTGTTAGCCAGATTATTAGTTCCATGTCATCGGGGGCACGTATTGAAAAAACCTAATAAAACTTTAATTTAATTTAATAACCGGTGATGTTCAAACTCAAACCATTTATTTAAATTAAACCAAATTTGAATTGTTAAAGAGTCGGTCAAAATCAAAACTCAAACTCAAAGCATTTATTTCAATTAAACCATTTACAGGCACTTTTGAATTGTCAAGGAATCGGTCAGTCAGAAATATGAAGCTAGTTGCCCATTCCAAAGCGTATTAGGTACCTATGGAGAAGAACGGGCAAGAAACTCCACGGACACTCTTTTAAATAAATTGTTACAAAATATTGGTTACATCATTCATGTTGAAATTAAACATGTGAGAACAATGTAGAAAGACGTGCACGTTAGAAGCGTCCGTAATAAAAACATAAAACTAAGAACAATTTAAAAAAATTAATCAGCCAAGGCAGCTAAGAGTTGTCCAGTCCCAACTTACGGCGCGGGCGCCCGTTCACAAACATGACGCATGGATTAGCACCATTCAGCTCAACCATTTTGAAGGGAGCTAAATGATCCAACACACGCGCCACCATCAGCGAGACATTTGAGTGAGCATGACATACTTACAGCCGCCAGGGCACATTCAAGTCAATAAAAGACGTATTACCCGGTAAATGTTAGCTCTTTAGTACATAGTACTCACACCTATGCTCTGAAATTATATAATACAAATGAAATTGATTTTATACAATGCAAAGATGGTTTTAAAATCTTCAGCAGCTCCAACAGTATTTTCAAATGATATTCAAGTCAGTAAGTTAGAAAGTTGAAGCTAGTTGCCCATTCCAAAACGTAGATTTCTATGGAGAAGAACGGACAAGAAACTCAAAGGACACTTTTGAATAAAGATATAACAAAATCCTGAGTACATTATTCTTGCTGCTTCTATATGTGAGAACAATGTATTTTTTTTATAATCTATTTTTTTTATAATTCAAAATAAGACCTGACAGTTAAGAAATGACTAGTCTCAACTGAGCCGTTCATGAACATGACGCGTGGATCAGCGCCATCCAGCTCAACCATTTTTTAGTGTTTAAAATCCGAAATTCAATGTTAAATTAATTCTGTTTAGATGAAATTTGTGAGCACAACTGATCTTTAAAATTAAGCGCCATTTAACACCCTGAAAAATACATTTTCAAAGTCCCTTATTACACATTACACGTAGAATTCTAAAGCCAATGTCCACATGCGAGTTAACACATCCAATTACATGGGCTAGCAGAGCGAATGCGAACCGTCCGAGCTTCATTAAGCAACCGCTCGCGATGTCCTCAAGTGTAATCTTGCAGAAAATGACGTTGACGTGATCTGACATCTTTGACGTGACGGACGGACGTATGTGCTGGGATTTAGATGCAGTTGATGTATTGTGTATTGGCGGTTAGATGCAGAGTGCAATGTGAGATTATTATAAATCTGTCAGAAGAAGTGTAGGTATTGTTTATAAATAAGGTACGTAAACATAGTCCAGAAAGCAAATGTTGTGCATCAATGGATTAGTTTTCTTGACAAAAATGACAAGCAATCAAATTAATATTGAAGACGATCTTTTTAACTCTTTATAGTCCTTGTGCTACCGCACTTATTACACGTGTCAGCTGTCGTGGTTCTGCTTATCTTATCGAATCTGCAAAACCTCTAAAAACGAACCTTGAAACTTGAAATATTGAAGTAAACGAAAATTACAAATTGATACCCTTCCTAATGTTAAAATGGAAGTAGTATAAACAACCGATAGAAGACGGCCTAAGAAAACATAAAAGAAAAAAGCAATTAATCCATCCAGCACTTAATCTAAAAAAATCTCACGAGCATATAAAATATTTGCATTCCATTGCTTTCCCAACAAATTTCAATCTCAGGAAATATTGAAAAAACACGGCAGTGAACATCGAACTAGTCGATTTCAATCAGGGATCCGATAGCTGAGATAAGGTCGAGACTTCATTCCCCCGACACAATGGATATTGAAAACTGATACCGTTCGTCTTTTGTTTGATATTTTGCCTTTTTAAATATTTTTAAGGAAATAGTAAAGTTGGATTGGTACCATTATTCTTGGGATAAGAGGCGAAATTCTGATGTTTTGATTCAATTATTGGCAATCAGGAATTTCAAGAATGGAGGAAAAATATGGGTTTTCTTCAATGGTGTTTACGTTACGAAAATGAATATTTGAATGTTAAAATGGTATGTAAATGTTTTTCATAAATCCATACTTAATGGAAATCACGGAGGATTATAATAATATTTACTGGGTTCCAAGCAGTTCTTCATAGTTTATCATTAGCCTATCAGCATCAATTCTGATTATAATAAAACAGTACTAATTTGTACAAAAACATTGACTGATTGAGACATTAACTCAGGTTTCTTAAACGCTAGTCGACTTTTTTTTCGGTGAATCTGAACACATGGTCGCGCCGACAGAGGGCGTTTATATATTATATTAATTTATTAAAAAAAATTGCACAAGTAAAAAAAAAAAACCGTAAAAAGGCGGACTTAATGACTGAGGCATTTTCTACCAGTCAACCTTAGGGTGATGCAGACTCCTGCCAGGGTTGCGAGTTGTCCGAAAGGGATATCGTGACCCCGGCACACAGGCATCGAAAGGAACACGTGTGGGTTTTAGTCAGTAAAAGTCTGACACACCCTCCCGCTCCGTCCAGAGCGGGAGAAATTATTTGATAATTTCCCACACTCAAAAAGAAAAATGGGCGATGCAGACAAAACATGGCAGGTGCAACATAAGGGATTGATAACACGAAATTAGCTATAAAATACATAAATATATACATACATATATATTATAAACAGAATAAACAAAAATTTACATCGGTTTGACATATTTTCTATACAAAGGCTGTCAAACCACAATTTTTATAGCTCATATATAAATTATCTGAAGACTGAAATATCGGCCGTAAAATTACTCAATTTTCCCGGAAGTTCTGACGAAGTTTTTAACAAAAATATAAATTCTTATGTAAAGACTGAGGAAGCTGACCGATTCTTTATATTTTTTTGTGTTTCTCACAAAAACCTAACCACTAAACCAAGATATCCCCAACATTTACCAAAACAAAAACTTTCCCAGCAAACCAGCAGCAATTCTAGCAAAACCGATAACAATAGAAATGTATTGCACTAAACTAATGTTTAAATTCAACGCATCACCGCTACGTGTTCCAGGGGCTTTCGAGACGTTTGCAGCATCCATACGAATAAGAGATCTGCTCTGGAGAAGCCGTGAAGATAAATATTTAACACTAGTATCTGCCTGCGATTTCGTCCGCGTGAAATTTCTGTTTTTATCATAAAACATATCCTATGACAGTAGGCAAAACTGTAGCTTCCCATTGGTGAAAGAATTTTCTGGGTATTCCACTCTGAGCACTGATTTTAAGGGCACTTGAACGAATGTTTTTCCACTAATCGCACAAACAAAATTTTTGGTAAGTGCGGTTCGGTGGAACAGTGTAAATGTATGGAGCTGCTGATTTCTTCTTGCAATTTCAGTGTTGGTCCCATAGTAATATTTCAAAAAGTTCTTAAAGGCTGGGGCACATTATTGTCAGGTTGCTCGTGCGGCAGGGTTGAATAATAATTATGTATAATTAATTAATACTAACCCTTAGTTGATAAAATTGTTTCTTGTACTACAATGGACCAATGTTGTCAAATTAAATAGATATAATAATATCCGCATCAGGCCGCAACACAACGTATTTCAGTAAAAAAGCACGCTCATGCTTATATTTTTACAACTTTCGGAATCGGATCAGTACACAACCCCATATAGCAATATTATTTTAATATTATTTCTCAGTGAGAAAGAGATGGACTTATACGTCCTGCATAACTCCATCAGTTTGTCACTGTTTATATTATTAGTAGTTCCGAAGATTATCCCGGACATACAAACTCACCAATTTTACGTCTTTTTATTATTATTAAGTATAGATGTATGTAGTAAGGTTTTTTTATCCTAATACTTATTTAGCTACTCGAACGGTATGTTGTTCTTTGTGTGGTAGTTGATAGATACAATAATATACATATTAAACGTAATAATATGTAAAACATCTGATTCTGAACTAACCTATTTTCATTAGTCGGTTCAAAACACAACGCGTATATTGTTATTCATTTTATTTTATTTCGTTTCTTCCGAGTTAAAAACTAGACCAACCAAACCAGACTAAACTAAACCAGAAATAAACAAATGCCTAAATAATAATAACCATACCATAAAACATAATACAATGTTAACGAATCACAACAATCACTGTAGTAGGTCAATTGGCCTGTAGGCAGTTGCATGTAAAATGCTTCAATTAAAACTAATTGAAATCATAATCATTTGGCGTACGTGTAGATGAAACACCAATTAGTAGACAATTCTATCGAACTGAATTTATAATTATGGGATCAAAATAAATAGATTTACAGAATTCAGAAACCTGTTTTTTAATCAATAGTTTGTCTAGACGAACGCTAAGGAAACAAAAAATGTATGATTAAAACCGCCAGAGGAAATAATAATACCAAGTAAAAACATTTTGCTACGAACCGCGTAGCTGTCGTAGGCGGCAGCTACGCCGTAGCCGTCGTAGGCGACAGCTACGCCGTAACCACGTAGACCCTTTCTCAACAGAACGTTATTATTACCACATTATTACTAACAATAACAACCTACTAATTTATAGAAGGCAATAAATTAGCTTGTCATGCTTGTAATTTATGTCCTACACCTCAGTAATATAAGATTTTCGTGTGTGCTGTAAGAAAAATATATGATACACTACCCGCCCGGTTCGCTTGAGTTTTTGGATATAAAAAAGGTTAAAGTTCGGGTAAAATGTAGCTTGATAACTTTTTTATTAGCTTGTGGATTTTTTATAGTTGCTTGTTTCGCCCAAAGTTGGGTAAATTAATACTGCATCTTATTACGTGAATAGAAAAGCCGGGACACCCTAGATTCTAGGGTCTCCCCGCCCGGTGTAGAAGAACACCCTCTAGGCCCTAGGGCCTAGAAGGACATAATTACTCATCTGATTTGTGACGTTCTTCAGAAAGTTCAGGTATGTATATTATTAAGTCAATTTCGGGAAATAAAAAGTAAATCATTTTTTGGTTATGTTTTTCTCTTGATCTACTCGTAAATATGGTAACTGAAATAATAGTTATAAGGTACAATCCATCCGAATAGCTTTTTGTACTTTCTAAATATTATGGCCATATTTCCTGAATGCCTCAGTACTTACTATCGTAGATTACAACCAGTGTAGTATCATCCGAGCGAGTCGACAAACCCCTAAGGCAATCTGTCATGTAATTATCTTTATTTCGGCGTTCATAATATGTCTATTATTTGTTCGGTTACTATTATCTTGCTATGAAGATAGGCTAGACGTCACTTAGTTATTATGGAACTGGTTATAGTCTCGGAGAATTAAGTCAAAATTGAGAAGATTTTTGTAGGACATCTATCATGAAAATTGTTAGAGATAATGTTATAAACTATTCATATTAGCACTTTGCGTGGGCGTCAGAAATTTTCCCACGGGAACATACTTCCGCAACAAAAAAGTACCCTGTACCCAAACTTAGGTTATGGTCTAACTATGTACACTCAGAATCCGTTCAGCCGTTATGGCGTGAATAGGTTAACAGACAGACCGAGTTACTCGTGCATTTATAACATTAGTATGTATACTCTACTCAACTCAGTATAGGGCCTTGAAATCTATTTAATTTTTGGTTGCGTTTTAATAATGTTACTACTGTGCCTACTTTTGTTTTATGTCTATGAGGGCTTGTGCTAGCGATCAGCAGTTAATACCGCAATGGAATCACAGTTTTATAAAACAATATCCTTTTACAAAATTACTCTTTTACCCTTATTTTAAATCAAAACTAAAAACACACACGATCACCTCCACCAGCTATCCTTCCCACTTAAACATCCACTTACTTAAACAAGAATTTACATCGTCAGAAAATCCGTTGAGACATCATTTAAATTTTCTTTGAAAACCTCTGTAAATTTTGCTACCTTGCCAAGAAACGTTAAGTAAATTGTTGAAGCACTGCACTATATCAGTTGCGATGTTGAGTGGTCGCTTCTATCCAGACATTTTTGTGTAGTACCCTACTTTCGACGGTTTTTTAGGGTTCTGTAGTAAACAAGGAACCCTTATAATTTCGCCATGTCCGTCTGTCTGTCTGTCTGTCCGTCTGTCTGTCCGCGGCTTAGTTAGTACTAGAAAGCTGTAATTTGAGTAAAGAACATTAAAGTGGTAAAATAAAATCAAGATTTTTTTTTTGGATTCAATGGTTCATTTCTGGATTCAGGGATCCGTTTGCGAAATATTAAGCTTTTAACTGATTTTTTTTGTTAGAGTCAAGTGTCCCCCCCCCCCCCCTTCTAGCTAAATGGTTGTACTTCGACTTGTGAAAAAATTCAAAGCTTTTTCGTATATATAACGAAAACTATGAGAGCTAAGGAGGCTGTACAGGTTAACGAGAAATAATTAACCAACTTAAATTTGCAGTTTGAAAAACATGATCTCCCATACATTCCGTATGGGAGCACACGTTTTTCAACTTCAATGTTAAGTTTGTTCTTGGGATAAATTCATCCCAATTACGGAACCCTTCATTGTGCGGGGTCCGACACACACTTGGCCGATTTTTAGTTAAAAGGTAGTTTAGGCATAGATCTGTTAGGCGGTGTGTTACCACTTGAAGAGCGTATAGGGCTAAATGGATTTTCTCTGAAGTTGATGATCACTGTAACAGCCTATTGTCTGCCAGGAACACCTACAAAATTATAATGGGTTGCGATGACGGCTTCATCTTGACCATTTTTGATATGTTGAAGACATATCAAAAATGGTCAAGATGTCGTTCTGTTCTGTTCGTTCTGTCTGAAATATTTTCTTGCTCCGTACTTTTTTTATCACTTTTTTATTTTTTCGTAGTCGGATTACAGTGTTTTAAACATTTAACAAATTAATTGTCTTTCTTATTTTCTTTCTTCAAAAAGTTCCTGTAATTCTTCGTGTCTCATCATTACCTTGCAATACTATTATAGTCACCAAACAATTTTGAATACAACATCAATCGATTTAACTATGCTGGGAGCATTATTTCAAAACATAATTATGAGAAGGAGATGTTCCAATTATCTTTCCTCTGCAAAAATTGTTTAGTTTATTATTAGGGGTGAGAACATAATCATCACCGCCACTAAAGCATGAAATTAAGCCATAATACGTGGATTATCTGGTCAACGAATAGGTGAGTTTCAACCATACACCACAAATTCACCCCTGATTAATCCCTGCTTAACCCCCAGGGAGAGAGCGCGAACATACTCACTTTGAATGTCTCGCTCATATCATCAATGATTCAACTCGTGAAGACATCTATGATTGAAAGCCTTTTTTCCCTCTTAGAGCAAAATAACTGGGGGTTGAAATAAGGGGTAGAAATGGGGGGTAGGAATAATTACGGCCGAGGGGCTTTGACCCCAGAGGGGGGACGTAATTAAGGAGGGGGAGTAGGATCATTTTCTCTTAGGTGTGCTTTTGTGCCTTGCGTGGTGGCTAGAAATATGCTGGACCGAAAATGTTTGCGCCTTTGCTTCTCGTTTTTGTGAGTTTTTGGCTTAGTGATTTAGGAATGAGAGAAATATTTTCTGTTGGTAGTATTAAAATAGTTCTGGATTATTATATATATTTTGTTCTTGATCTTTTCGACAGTTTCTTTGTTTATCATGTTTCTGTTACATGTTGGGAGATGGCTTAGTTTGAAATAAAATGAGAGCAGAGCTGAATTTTCCAAAATATTGTTATTACTTTATTCTTGCAATGATTTAGTACCTACAGTTATATTTGTATACAAATTATGGTTTGAAGAAACCTACAGCTATATTAGACCTACGGGAGTTCTTATCTTTTATGACAAGATGAACCGCCAAGTTTTTTATTCTCCTCGTCTGAGAAAGACAATAAATCCTGTCTGTAACGTCCTGTCATAACTATGGCAATCTATTACGTTAAAATGCTCCCAAATTCCTTGTAATAAAAACCAACTTAGTTCGAAACATTAGTCGAAACTTCTACACGAGTTACCAAAGACAAAATAACAAGATGAATAATATAAAAAAAATACTCCGTTACTTTGAACGAAAGGAAACCTTTCTCGAAGAAAATTAAATTATAATTAATATCAGTACCAGAAATTTTACTAAAAAGGTTGTAGCTATAAAGGGAATTAATTATATTCTGTGAAAAATATTTTTTCATTATACATATAATATCATTTCAGGGTTATTAACGTCAATTATAAACTAGGGCAGCGATCCGCTTTCAGCAGTTTCTAGCAGCTAGATATTTTTCAGAAATTGAAAAATACTTGTTACTGCTGAAGAGACACTTCAGAATCTTACTATTTTTGCAGTATGATATTTTTGAGCAATAGTGTATTTTTAAATTAAAGTATGAAAAGATGCAGACATTATTTTCGGGGCGTTCAGTTGTCTATGAGAGTAAGTAACTTACGAAATTAATCTGTTCTTTAGTCAGAATCAATGCCTTTCCAAATGGAAATGTAAGGAATAGAAAACGAATGAATAAAATTATTGAACGATATCCAAGTTGCTTGTATACGTAATACTATTCAAGAATGTTTTTCGTATTGCACTTGCCTGGGTTTTATCTTTCTATCAGAACTTATAGACCAAGATTTTCTGCAATCAAAGTCCAAAAAAGCCAAGTCAAGGAAATATGATATAATTACAGTCCAAAATAAGTTAAATTATACGGCTTCACACCCTCGCGAGACCACAATTAAGAAATACTTAATTAATATTGCTACGTGCTCATATTAATGGATTATTCCCTCAGGCTATGTTTGGCTTCTTGTTATTTTAATTTGGGGTAATAAATATAATGTATTATTGTAAAAGGTACACTTCGTATGGGTCCCAAAATTATTTACTACGTGGCCTTACAAATTAATTATAATAATTGAAGGTGATAGGACGGGCTGGACGAAATACGAGTATGTATGGTTCATATTAGATCTAGACTCTTATGTTCTCTTAGCGCGCTGTTATCAATTTTCGGCGCTTGCGATTTTCAACGCTCGGGGCATTGAAAATCCTACAGCGCACTGCTATGTGGGTATTCATTTAGGTGGGCATAAAGGTCTGGAAATTCATTGGCAAAGGTGTTTCTCCATCAGTTGAATGATGTAAGCTGACAGTTTTACTAAAATATTGCGAACCTGTATTAAAAATATAATAATTTGACAAAATTTATTGCCCTGTAATAAATATTTAATAACATAAGGCAACGGGCACGTTTTTCTTCAATCCAAAGGTCAACAGATGTTATATAACGCCTAATGAAGTCTCAACGCATATAGAGACTAACTCAAACTTCATTTCGCCGTGCACTTTAGTAAACCCAATCAAATACCAAACTATCTATCACAGGTAACATATCTACAGGTCCCTACACGTCTCTATATTTACTCAACATGTAAGTAAATCCGTCTGGACTAAGATGCAAAAAAATCGGTAAACAAAACATTGGTAAAGTTGGGTACAGACAACACGCGGGACCTTCGACCCTTGTTTGTGTACATAGCTGTACGATACGATCCGCCATAATGTAAGGGAGTTTGGTGAGTTTTCGTTAAGAGCATTCATTATTGGTTGCATTTTATGTAATAGGTTGAAATATATACCTGATGGAATGTGCAACAATAAGGGCTCTGCCAGATATCTACACAAAAAAATCAACTTTATGACATTCTCAAGTCTTTTTGTTGCTACAAAGTTACGTCTTCCGGTACGCGGTCGCCTCCCATCGGCCATCTGTTCTGCGAGCAATGTGCCCTACCCACTACCACTTAAGATGGCAATTCTTCGGGCTATTTCAGTTACTTTGGTTCTCCTGCGGATCTCTTCATTTCTGATTCGATCAATCACGTATGGAAACTCTAAGCATAGCCGTCTTTATTGCCCTTTGGGTGACTTTTAGCCTTTAGGGTTAGGACATAGTATACTTTTTATACCGGTACTGTTCGCGGGAAAAGTCCGAAAGGGATACCGTGGTCCCTGGCAACGTACAGGCAACATTGAAGGAACACGGGTGCGTTTTAGTCAGTAAGAGTCTGACACACCCTCTCGCTCCGCCCAGAGCGAGTGAAGTTATTTGATAATTTCCCAACCAAGAAAAAAAAAAGGATGTGTCCTTGGGATATCTCCCACCGTCTTCATGGGTGAAGCTGCGGCCAAAAGCTTGTTTAAATAATGTAACAAAAGAGTCACAGGCTGATATAAAAAATATAAAAGAAAAGTTATTTATATACAAATAGGAATATTCCTGAATAGGAACGAAGAAATTGCTCCGTGCCCTACACAAGCGTGTGGGGGAATACTAAGCGTTTAAAATAGACTTACTAACCATGTGCTATAAAATAATAGGGTTGGCAGACGTTAGGTTCTCTGAACGAAGTCAAAGTCAAATAATTTATTTTAAATAGGCATGTATAAGGCACATTCGAACGTCAAAATTAACAAGAAAAAAAATAGAATCGATTCTAGTGGCCCCTTCCAAAAGATGGTTTCGTATGGTATCTCATTTAAAATCATATGGGTAATTTGAGTAGTTAAAACTTTATTATAACGTAACGGCTCTCTGTTTGTCTGTCTGTTAGTGCGCTTGTAACTCGAGAACCACTTATCCAATAATCTTAATTTGAATTATGTATCTGGATAGGTTTTAATGCATTTTAGTTCAAACGAGCGGAGCTGGGGGGCACAACTAGTCGCAAAATATTAGGAACTACTAATTACTTTGCTTTCTGACCGTAAGTTGACAATTGAAGCTTTTTTTTGCAACCTGGGCAGCCTACTTATTTAATTTCAATCTGGCAACCCTAACCACAAACAAGGACTCAGCCACTACTCCAGTGATATATGTATTGTATTGTTACGTACCCGACTATACAGCTAAAAGGAGGGTGCTGTGTTGAACTAGATGAATTTGCTTTGTATGTCGGAGAGAAGTTATTAGCTAGAGTAATATACTGAGATGTAGAGGAGAGAATTACTACAGCAATCTTCAGAATGTTGAGTTATATTTTAGTTTCGTTCATTATAGTGCTGAAGAAGTAAATAGCAAATGTTCTGTAATTATCTCAGTGCAGAAAAAAGTCCTATATTTTATACATCGAAGGAACAAACATGTTATCCACACTTGCTTACTGTTTTAGCACAGAAACAAAATTAAATGGTCTCGTTTAAATTTAACTGTCAAAAATTTCATTGCTTTGCTATAATGCTTTTTAATAGTTTAACCGCCTTGTGATCTAGTGGTTAGACCTCCTGTCTCAGACCCAGAGGTACCGGGTTCGATTCCCAGGGGAAAAATAATCTGCTCGGTTTGGTTGGTGGTAGGGCTTGTTCTAAGTCCACCTGGTGAGCTACCACCATCTTATCTTTCGTCATAACAACAATATTAACAGAATTGTTGTATTTCGGCAGTCTCTTTGGTGAGGATTCCGTGTGAAGCTCACTTCCACCTTCGGCCTGATCATCATTTACCATCAGGTCAGATGCAGGCCAAGAGCATCCAAGTTGAGGATTAAAAATATTATAAAAACTTGTCTGTCCAAGGGATATCGTGTTTCTCAGTATCAGGGTTGTGGAGGCCAAATAGGCAGTGGCTCCATGTAAAATACTGGTATTCAGCTGCATCCGGTTAGACTGCAAGCCGACCCCAACATAGTTGGGAAAAGGCTAGGCAGATTGATTAATATTTAGAATATTGCTATCAATTGTAACCATGCAAAAACCATTAAACAATATTAATTAAATACCTGAACTCCTTACTACAAGATTCCATTATTTGTGAATACCAAGCATGTTCTTATCCAAAGGTATACTTGTCTAATGAAAGCCTGTGCCTAGGCAGCGGCTTGCATGCCTAATGAAAACCAGTCTAGAACTAGGCACATTAATTCTGTTTAAGGTTTGAACTTAGAAACCATGGTTGAAGTTTGTTTGTAGGGTGATCGTTGAGTTGAAGACGTGGAGGGTAATTTTGGATATTTTTTACTTTAATACTTTCCTTATTAAGTGTTCAAATTTTGTATGTTACAATATTTCAGAGGCGGTCTTCATAACGAATGATGTGAAAAGGCAGCGTTCAACATTCACAACGTTTGTAGGCTTATTGGGGTCAAAATAATTTTTGTGTATTACAAAAATCTGAGTGTTTTATTTTCGTTTGTTTGCAACGTGTTTAATTATATTAATTTATTTATAAAGGTACACTAACAACTTCTGTATATAATATATCTTAAGTACTATAGGTAACAACAGCCTTGGACTTAAACAGTCGCCAATTACAGGATAACCAGCAATCACAGAAATAGGTGATAACACATAATAATACTAAAACGAAAGGTACTAGAATTAAGAATTTGGAAATTATGGCAAAATACTTCTTAAACTTAAGATTAATAACATATGGAAAAATAAATTTACAAGACGAACAATATTGCAATTGTGCCCACTTACTTAAGACTAAGATATAAACTGAAATACACATGAGATCTGAACGGAAAGTATAACGTGTTCTCAGCAATACTTCATAACTGACCATGATGTTACAGATCTAAATTTTGGTACCTACGTCCAGAAAAAATAAATACTGTAGCTACCAGCTGCATCAAATTGCCTTGTCTATACTATAACTACGTATGCATGCTCTTAGAGAAAACTATCAATGTTTTGAACCGAAACTTTACTAATGATTTAATGGCATATCTAATCGCTTCACAATCCTATCCCCATCAGCTATATCACTGACAAGTCCTCCCAAACAATTGTACACGCTAACAACATAACAACAAAGTTGAAATTAATTTGTCAAAACCCTGTGCCATCATAATGAGGTTGAAACTAAACACGTTTTGACGTCACAGGTGTAATTTATTACTTTAACCGGGTATTATATGGAATATCTATCATAATTCCATGTTATTGGCTACGTGGATGGGTTAACGAGTTATCCCGGTTACTTAATAAAATTATTAATAAACAATGTGTAACTGAGTTATTGCACATTAAGAAAGTAGTTTGTAAAGAATCGATTACTGAATCGATTTCTGTATTTAGGGGTTCGTAGTAAACAAGGAACCCTTAGCAGCATGTGCTTGGCGTAGTGGCATGGGTATACATATTAATCACGCCGACAAAGTGGTAAAATATTTTTTTGGACAAAAAACATTTTTTTAGGGCCCTTCACGTAAAGTGGGGATGTTTTTTTTCTCATCTATTCCATGGTGTGGGGTGTTTTTGGAAAGGTCGTTTTAAAATATAGTGAGTTTGTGAAAAATATTATTGGATTCAGGGATCCGTTAGCTTTAAAGTGCAAATTTTTGTTTGAGTCAAGTGTCCCACCCCCTGCCAGCTAAATGGTTGGTTTTGGATATGTGAAAAAATTCACGGCAGTAGTATATATAACGAAATTAAAAAAAAAACTATCACAACTAAATAGGCTTTACAAGTTTAACGAGTAATA
The DNA here is from genome assembly GCA_947364205.1 of Agrochola lota. Classification (NCBI taxonomy): domain Eukaryota; kingdom Metazoa; phylum Arthropoda; class Insecta; order Lepidoptera; family Noctuidae; genus Agrochola; species Agrochola lota. The sequence continues at coordinate 20,340,494 of OX376228.1, forward strand.
ATCGACCAACTTACATTTGCAGTTGCAAAAACATGTTCTCCCTTACATTCTGTATGGGAGAACATGTTTTTCAACTACAAAGTTAAGTTTGTTCTTGGGATAAATTCACCTCAACTACGGACATTATGCGTGGCGTCATCAACCCTTCATTATGCGTGGTCCGAAACGCAATTATTGTATTCTTTTTGATATAGGTTATTTTTTATCTCAAAAACACGAAGCACCTACGCTAAAGCCATATACGTGTGTGACTGTGTGCGAGCGTAGATTTGTAATGTGACCACAATTTACTCCCACAATCACTATAACTAATTTAATAAATAAACAATGTTTTATACATAATAGTAAAACTTCAGTGTATGTATTATGATAATAACATAATATTCTAATCGGGGTGTTTGATGGTGTGCGTTAATTCCGGGACATGTTAACCATGTATAACCTAAAGCCATTATTTTTATCCTTACTTATCTGGATTTTATATCACTGCGGGCCTACCGAAACTGAGACAGTGCGGTGCGGGAGTACGGTGACGTGTCGTGAGAAGTCAGTCATTTGCTCGCTGACGGACGTCAACACCCCTGCCGCACCGCGCAGCTACCTCAAGCACAGTTAAGGTCGTTGCATACTGTATGGGCGTTAAGAGTTAGGATGTAGACGGTGCGGAAACGGAACGTGGTGTTATGAAAACATGGACGGGTGTTTAGTGCATACGCACCGGGATAATGACGCAAAACTAACGTGCTAGTGTGGAAAACAGAACAAGGAAATATGGACTGGATCGAAGCGACTGTGTTTATACAGCAGAATCACGGACGAGGACGTAACGCGGAGTGAGACGAGCTAAACATCGTCACCGACGATATTTTTGCCGTCTCTTGGGTGCCACGCCGCGCCGTCCCGTCCGTGCACCCGTGACGTAAACGATGTTTCCTCAAATTGTCGTTCCGTTCCGTCCGGGTTAAAACACGTTACGTATGCAGCGACCTTTAAACGGTAAGTATGCAGAACTTGCTTGGGCTATTAGCATCAAATGTTCAATTGGTGTACATCGAACTCTTGAACTCTGCCTCTAAAAATGTATTATGTAGAGGTTATAAGAAGATTGTCGCCTCTTAGGACCAAGTTTAAGACGTGAATAGAATAGAAAACCTTATTGACTTAAAATGTGGGTATGAGTTGTTGTAAATGAAGTGTTGAAAGAGTTGTCATTGTGGTGATGAAGTATTCATGCACTTCTAAAGATTACTTCATTAATGTGGTTAACTGTGTAGGCATTACCAGTATGCATAAAGTGTTTTTGCAACTCAATTTCGGTGTGCACTATTTCTATGTATCATTTACACTCTTTTCACACTACTTCGTAATAAGAACAATACTTACCCACAAAATGAAAAATATAAAACCTAGCTACATATTTCCAAGCCTCTATAATCAAGACCAGTGTTTAATTTGGAACATTCACAAGCCGCCCACTGACTCTGCTAATTCGTGAACCAAAACGCTGACAGGGGTGCTACACATATGTTCGGGTCGGCACATTCGATTCGGCAGTATTTGCTGAGGACCAAAGCCGACCCGAAGAAAATAACTACACATATTCTGCTTTGATTCGACTCGTTCCGATCGGCAAATCCCTTTGTTTCTGTACCGGTTAAACAAGGTAAGGCAAGCTTCAACGTGCACTTCTCTCTGCAGATCAGTCAAATCATGGGGCACCCATTTTTCAAGCTTTTTTTATCTTACGGTTAGGTTGAAAATGGGTCAATATTGTGGGTAATTTGATACGGATCGGCTTCGACCATCGCTTTCAACTCATCATTATTTACCTCGAGGGTCATTCTTCAAGTCGAAGTTTCGACTACGAAAGTGATTAAACCAAAAACGCATCGTGCGTTCATTAGCCGTATCCTCTCCAAACACAACATTGATATTGCGAGCTGCTTCTGCTGGGTTAGTTCGAAGTCGGTAGTCGTATTCAAAAATTAATCTAATTTTCAATGTATCCATCTTTACTTTAGAAACTGAATGAAAAATCTATTTAAAATCAAATAATCGAATGTTGTTCATTTTTCAAATTGCGAATGTTATAGCTGTCTTGGGAAAAAAGTTTCACTCAGGAATCTTACACCATGCAGGTATAATTTTAATTCAAAGTGGCCAGTTCGTTAAAATGGCAATTTCATATTTAAACCCCTATTATTATTATCTAGGTACCCTCGCTGAATCATAGAGTCGGCTCGGCACAATTCAAGATAACCCGTTCGCCTTTTCCCAAACATAAATATTCTACTTTCGTTTTTCTCGGCTGCGGCTGTGCCGAATCATGTCGTACCGAACATGTGAGTAGCACCCCTTTGAATGCAAAGTACAGCATGCAAAACACGAATCCATGTATGTTTCTTCGTTAAAAACAGGGGAAAAGTGAGTTCTCTTTGAAAATTACGCGTTTTATAGTACGCGTTCCATTATAAAGGCATGGCTTGAAATACTAGTTTGTTAAGAATATTTTGGTTGCTTTTTTAGCGAGTTTGTTTGATGTACAAACCAAGCTTGTATGCGTGGAAATGAAGCTCTATTGTCACATAAAATCATTGTTCCTGGAGAAGTGGCTAAAAATTATGAGACAATACTGAAAATTAAGAAACGTTAATTAACACCCTATTAGGGTTAGTTTGTACAGCTTGTTTGATTTTTCTGTAGGATTTGTGGTGAAAAAGGAAATACTAATAATATTATAAATTTGAAATTTTGTATGTTACTCAATCACGCAAAAACGGCTGAACGGATTTGAATGAAATTTTGCACACAGATAGTATAATCTGGATTAACACATAGGATACTTTTATCCCGATAATACGTTCACATGAGACAAGTCCAACCTCCACGCGGGCGAACCCACGGGCAAAAGTAAGTCTAAAATAATATTATGTATAATAGTTGGTCTTTAGGAACCTATTATTACTGGCAATAGCTAGTTTTTATCCTATCAACAGTTCTTGCTTTCTCAAACGCTTTAAGTGTGTCCCACAGTGTTATATGACGAGAAGTTAATGACATAAATATATTTTTCCCTTATGCTATCAAGTTATAAGTATGTCTCAAGAATACGTGGCTCTTGGTAATTACTTCGAATTGCTCCTGAGGGAAATACTTCGGGAATATAACGTCTTTTCGTGCCTTATTTATTTGGCTTCCCGCATCCATTATGTTACCATAATTGTTGTTTTGTTTATAATAAGGAACGTAATATTATACAAATTCGGAAACTCAGAAGTTTGATAGCCGCAATTAATTTTGAATGCCGTATATACCTATTTTGGATGAAAAGGCACTTTAGAATAACTTCCCAACGTTGTTACGCGCTTCAGTTATAAACCTAACCGCAATATCGCTTCTATGAGAGGTGTGTTTAAACTCAATTGCATTTCTAATAAATTTAACCCACTTTTTCGACGCCATCGCAGTAGTGAATTTTTTTTCTTAAATTCAAAATAACTTTTAACTGTCTACACATATGGTTTAAATTAGAATAATTTTTGACTTACCCTTGCGCGTGACCTCGTGCCCTGTTGATAGTCGTATCCCCTGCCCTGTAACAATAAACATACAACTGTATTACTGCAGTTTTTGGACATTACGATTATTAAAGTACTTTTCTAATTTGCTCGCAAGCACCGCTGCCGAGCATGACGTCCTGGGTTCACTAGCAGGCCGGAGTCCGGATTGCAAAAGGCTCTCCCCCTTATTACAAGGTACTTATAGATAACTGGCAAAATGTGGATGTTACTATAGTTACACCTCTGCCCATCCTATCGGGGGTTATAGACGTGATGTTATGTTTTCTAATCTATACAGATTCAAATACTGATGGAGTTTTGTTTTCCAAGAAATCTAGGAATTTCTGGAACGTTTCATTACAGACACAAATTAATTACACAACACTCAACGTTAAAATCCAGACTTAGACTTCAAGAATATTCCATTACAAACAATTTAATTTTCAACAACGACTTAAACACACCTTTTGATTTCAGACAACACAAACCCGACACCATTTTGAATCTTAAAACAATTATTAAGCGGCTAAATCTTAGTTCATACGTAAACACACATAATTGGAACTCCCAAAGTACCTACCTACTTTGGTAAGGTAATACTAAACAAACTTGTAACTCGCGTAAGCCTGATAATCCGTAACCGAGCCTGCCTAGTGGAATGCGTGACCACGGGTTATGGTAGCGTTTCAATCTGAGATCTGTTTGTCTTCAGACTTGTTGTTGGTGAGTGGGTAAGCTGCGCGAAAGGTATTCAGTTTAAATACTGGAAGGTAGTGATGTCACTATGCATAAACTGGCAATAATTCTTTTTTATACCGCGTTAAAAATTGTTTCAGGGGCTCATCTCTCAAATCGTTACTAAAAGTTTGCCAATGACTATAATTTTCATAAAGTGTGATTGATTTTTACTCAACTTAGAAAGAAGAGTAGTTACGAGTAGTTCGAATGAGTGTTTTTCAGAGAGCAAATAAATATAAGCAACCTTCTTCCGTAACCGTTGCCATAATTTTTACCTGATAACTGATTCACTTTGATGAACATAAACCGTTAATAAGTGTTTAGAAAAAACTTTACTGTGAGAATAAAGTGTAATTTCCCTTCTACATTCATGGGGGAGAAAGATTGAGTTAAGAGAGAAAATTAAAAATAACGGCCAAACTTATTCACCCCTTAACCACTAAAATATTAAAACGCTTTCGAAAACCCATCCAGCAACAAACCTCAATAACAGTTGCTTAACCTTAACAACCGAGATTATGCAGTTAAAAACTCCGTAAAATTCCGGTTATATTGTAAAATATAAACAAGTTAAGATTGTGGTGGCTGTACAAGTAACTGTCCTTGTGAGACGGTGGCCTAATGCAATTTGCATGGAGTCGGCAACTTTTAGCCGTAAACAGGGGCTCTCACCACAAGCCTTAACGTGTTTTATAAACTTTAAATTGATTCTGTATTTTACTGGTGCCTTTTTGTTTCAAAATCTTAGAAACCGGTAACTTGGGACTTTTAAGACGAAACAGTTTACTTTTAAGTGAGGAAGTTAAGATTTAGTCCTGTTTTAGGTATTATTGTAGGGTGTCGTGCGATCGATGGTCCTTTATGGGGCACCTGTTTGGTCAAATAGACTGTCAGGCGTCTGACGTTGCAGGACTAAAATCAACAGCCTGCAGCGAAAAATGGCTATTCGTATCGCACGAGGATACCGAACTGTATCCTTTGAGGCGGCAACTCTCTTGGCACGCTTTCCGCCGCTGGACATCTTGGTGGATATGGATGCGAGGGTCTATAACCGAATCCGTGTCATCCGCCAAAGTGGGAATGGCGTGCCAGGTATCGCTGTTGCACGGCTGAGGCGGCAGGAACGGCGACACGCGCTCGAGCGGTGGCGTGAGCGGCTCGGACAGCCGCAATATTCGCGTAAGCGCGTTGTCGAAGCCGTCCTACCACACTTCACTGGCTGAAAAGAGGGGAGCGCATCTCTTACAGGCTCACTCAGATGCTGACTGGCCACGGTTACTTCGGTGAGTACCTGAACAGGATTGGGCGAGAGGCGCCTTTTGAAGGTTTCCCGAAAACAAAAAAAACAAAAAAAAAAAATATTATTGTTAGGTATATTTTTACCTTTGTAACAAAATTAACTATGGTGCACAGCTTTTTTTTAAAGCCTGGCAATAGCAGTGGTAGCCCAATAGTAGAGGGCCGCGACTTAAGAGTTATAAGGTCTTAGTTTCGATCCCTGACAGGTGCTTTATTTTGTGTAAATTATTGCATCACCATTGCTCTCATAACGGTGAAGGAAAACATCGTGAGGAAACCGGCATGACCTAGGACCAAAAATTCGAAGACATGTGACATCTACCAACTCGCACTGGGCCCGCGTGGTGGATTACGACCCACTCCCTCTCACAGAGAGGAGGCCTATATCCCACCAATGGGAATATTATAGGCTGATAATGCTAAGTACATACTTTTTTGGAAATAACAGCTGAAGATATAAATTTTCGTATATTAATAATTATTATTTATTTTGCTAACCAGTTTGCAAATTTTTCAAACTGACAATGAAACTCATTCTAGAAATAAAGAAATTTTCGTTCGTAACAAAATAATTTAAAAGAAAATCGTACACAAAAATATTCAGAAAACTTTGCTCAAATCTATTTGCGGAGACTTTTGTAAAAACACGTCTCCACGCTTTTTATGTAAAAATTAGCAAACAAGTCGTCCTTTGTGTTAGGAAAAGAAATGATTGTAAATCCATGAAAATTGTCTTTGGAGGCGCAATTTATTCCTCCCCTGAGGAGAGTGTAGTTTCATTTACAAGCGAGAGCGGTGCTGAAAATCAAAATAACTAAATATACGTACTGTAACTAATCCTAATAACTGTTATTATAGTCCACGGTTTAAGTCGTTTTCCAAGAGACTTTACTACTGTACAAATTAAATTTACGATAGCTCAATGATACAAGGACATCATCAGAAATATAGTTTTTGGTTTTCATGTTACTTTGAATTTTCTTGATGGAATCAAAAGAAGTAACGTAACAAATATTTTTTGAAGTGAAAACTTCTTTACGAAACAGAACCGTCACGCTCGGGTAGATGACGCTGAATCGGGTATACTCGGTTGTAGTCGTCATCAGGTGACAATCATATGTTTTCACTTCTATCATAGAGGTTTTTTTTTTTTTATAAACGTTGCCCCTCACTACGAATTTCTTCTTGTATCGTGGGTGCGTTTACAAACATAGAAACTCACATACACTAACACCCAGACCCGGAACAACTACACATTGCGCAGCAGTCGATCGCTCAGCCACTGCGCCAACAGTGTCGTCAAAGCACACTCTTTTTATTAATAAAGACCACCCTCTTTTTGACCTTAAACACTCCACTAAACTCGCCCCCGTTCTAAACTTGGTACCCAAGAAAAAATCGACGCATTAGTGATCCAGACATTAGGTAAACAAAATTAGTCTTCAGTAAACGAATCCCTCGTTGCCTTGTTTATCTTGCCAGTGTAATTACTGAAGCCTCTGAACTGGAATTTAGGAGAAAATGGAATAGTATATACAGACCTACATTTATATTTATATGTATTTATTTACTTCTGTTTACCTCTGGGTGCACGGAGTCGAGTCTTTAGGTGCACTAGATTGAAGTATCAACTCAGTTTAGAATAAATTAAGCTGATGGAACAAGTGCATTAGATGTAGAGAAACGTACAGAGGGTCTAGATAAGTGGAAATTGCTTTCAGACTGTTTCGTATTTCTACAACGACTTTCATCAGGTTTGAGCTATTCGGTAGCTTATGTCAGCCCCATACATTCTTGACACATAGCCCTAATACTTACACCTTTTTTGTGACTTAAAAATAATTTCTTTATTAGTAGAGTTTCCCCAAAATATAACTCCAAACCTCATTATAGAGCCGACAATACCATGGTAGGCAGTTATCAGTGCATTGGTACTTATAATAGGTTTTAGATTATAGAGGGCATAGGCAGAAGAACATACCTTTTTATTTAATTCTTCTATGTGTGCTTTCCAGTTCAGACGTTTGTCAATAGTTACGCCTAGAAATTTTTATCTACCCTTTTTATATCAGTTAATTTGTGTTTTACATTAATAATGGGTGCTTCTAAACGTTGACTGAAGAACATAATGTTTGTTTTTTCAAGATTGATTTTTAGATTATTTTTATTTAACCAGTTAATTATTCAATTGATTGTATTATTAATTTCATGTTCATACCTATCTTTATTTATACAATTAATAGTGGCTGTACTGTCATCGGCATAAAGTGATAGGGGATATTTCGTTACTAATGGCAAGTCATTTATATAAATAATGAATAATAAAATACTAAAAACGCTCCCTTGCGGGACTCCATATTTAATTATACGTTTTCTTGATGCATATGTTTGTTCTTTTTTGGTATTAATGTTTATTTTAGAAATTTCTGTATATTGTTTACGATTTTTCAGATAAGATTCTATGAGATTTAATATATTGCCTCTAATGCCAGAAGCTTCCAGTTTACGGAGGAGAATGTCATGATTAACATGATCGAAAGCTTGAGTCATATCACAGTAAATGGAACATACTCCTTAATCCACATTACCCATGACGTTATTTATAAAATCAAAAATAGCCATGTTTATAGTTTTATTCTTGCGGAAACTTTTCTGGTCTCCAGAAAAATTTCATATCCAGGTGATACATACTTTTAATTAAGATTAATGGGAGATTGGCCGAAGAAGGCAACACACAGAGAAGAGTGGACAGCTATGGGACCTTTGCCCAGCAGTGATATAATACAGATATTAAAAAATTAAAAGATTTTATTATTTACCAGATGGAGAAAAACACGACTTAAATCTTTTTATTATGTTGTGATCAGTTAACTACCAGCAATAACATCGATCATTACGAGTTGATATTATTATATTGGATTTGGCTAAACAATTATTGAAAGGCTTTCAGATAACGTGGTTTAGTTCACCATTATTTCGCTTTACTGTTAGAAAAGAATAGAAAGAAGTTCTCTCTATTATGTACACTTTACGAATTACAGATGTAAATATAGAAATATGAAAAGGGACGGACGGAACGGGTTACGAAGACTATAAAGTTGTAGTCGTTTTTAAAGTGTATTAATTGTTGCCATTCACGAGTTCACGACACACGCGGCGGCTCATAAGACCATTCCATAAACATAATACAAAGCCATTTTTAAAGTAACTGTTATGTGATCTACTAAATTTCCTAATGCAACCAATGCTAGCAGATGCACATAATTCTTTAAGTGTACCACCGTTAGTGGAGCCACAAACCCACGAACAAAGTTTCATATTATTCCCAGCATTTTATTGCTGTCAACTAGAATTATTTGTTCGCGGGTTTCTGCGATTATGTTCCTATGAAAAATCGTAAATGGGATCGTAAAAATATATAAATGGATAGATAAAACTAGCTTTAAGGACCATGGTTAGCAGAAGACGAATATGTAGTGCTAGCTCTTGCGCAGCTAGCACGAGTATTTTATAGATCTATGTAACGGTATAAGAGTAGTAGGTAACCCTTTTCTAGCTTTTAGCTAGCGTAGTTTATTTTGACATATGTATGTGAATGTATGCATTGTGTGTGTGTGTGGGTCTGAGTGTGTGTATGTGTTTGTGAATCTATTGTAACTTCAGACCAAATAAAAAACCAAGACAAAGCGCTGTCAACAGTGACGACCGGTTTCATAAACATGTGTGAACTTAGTGAGGTGTAGTTTGATTGTAAGTGGTTGTAAATGTGTGCGTGTTAGCGTGTATGCGCAGAGCGCATAGAAGATGAAGTTTTAGCATACTTCGCTGTAATGTTGCAGCAGGACTGTCTTGTAGTTTTTTAATTGGTCTGAGATTGGAACATTAATTGTTTGATTTCCAAGTTTCAAATAAAAAATAGTGGCACAATAACGGTGATGATAATGTAGAGGGCATTCTTATGATTAAAAAAAGATCTGTGTCGCGCTACCTATAACTATTTACATGATCATCATCTGTCTAGCCTTTTCCTAACTATGTTGGGGTCGGCTTCTAGTCTAACCGGATACAGCTGAATACCAAACACGTAAAAAAAAACACAAAAAAATTGCTGTGTCCAGTAAAGAAGAGGCATTTGGTATCCAAAATTTGTGTCTAAACAATGTCACTTCTCTACATCAGAAGCCTTCTGAATTTGACACCACCTTCCATTTAAAAAACGAGTATACATGAGCTTTATGAAGCAAAACACTATTTCCTGCGGTGTCCCGAAGTTTTAAACCGTTAACGCGATTGGATCAGCATGAAACATTGTGACTAGTTCCACCGTTTATCAGGCCGACTGGGGATATCATGAGGAACCATTAGCATGTTGTCTTTGCTTTGACAGATTCCATGGAACGGATTGGCGTGGCTCGGCAATTTTTTTTACTTCAAAGTTGAGTATCATCATCATCACTATCTAAATAAAAGTACTGTATCCATATCACTCACATAGTAAAAAACTATATACGTAGGTAGGTATATATTTTCCGTTCACAAAATAGACCGTATTTACCTATAGTAAGTTCGATTTCGCACATCAAAAGGAGACTATTTTCCATGTTCAGTTATGTTTTCGCCTCAAACGATCCAACCCGAAAGCTATTTGCTTTTTATAAATATAGTTCGAACAAACGATGCCTTGTACAAAGGAATCGGTTTTCATGTGTTTATACCTATGGAAAAATACGTACAAAGTCAAGCCCAGATTGCTTTTTCTTTAATACTGATATACCTTTTTATCTAGGTGGAGTGGTCATCAAATAAAATATTACTAGGAATGACAGGGCATAGAAGAAATTTACACGTTTTGTGGAAGCTATTTTCAGCCAGTAAGCCAGTTAGAACATGAAATATTTAAGAATGTCTAAACCTCCATTGAAGTATTTAGCAATAGAAAAGCTGTAACGATATCTTGTAGAAAAATTTGGTAGCTTCTGCCAAGCTCAGGAGGGACTGAGCCGGGCACGTTTGCCGTATGTCGGATGTATTGTAGGCTAAGACCACCACAACATGTGTTCCTGAAAACGTCCAACGGCATAGATGTCGGGACGAACTTGACACTTGTAAGAGGGATTAGTCCATATTTGATCAGGATCGAGTGTAGTAGAAAAGGGAGGAACCCTGCCCTGCAATGGGACAATATGGGGTAATTATTATTTATTTATTATACCAGCTATTTGTGATAGCCTAGTTGTGTGACCGTCGGACTGCCAAGTCATAGGTTTCGAGTTCGAACCCAAGGCACGTACCTCTGACTTTTCGGATTCATGTGCGTATTGTATAATTATCACTTGCTTCAGAAACGGTGAGGGAAAATCTCGTGAGGAAACCGGCATGCCTGAGAAATATTTCTCAACGGCATGTGACGCCAGGTCAGAGGCCCATGGGCGGCTTTAAAACTCTGACACCAGGTTAGTCACTAACCACACGAAAAGAAGAAGGTTATTTATTAATATTAGGTACGAAAATTCCATAAAAAGCTATTGACTAACATTTAAATCAAATCAAATCAAATCAAATCAAATCAAATCTTTATTTGTGAACATAAGTACAAAAAGATGTTATTTATACATTTTAGCTGATCTGTATGTTCGGTAAATGGTATTCATTATTAATTCCATTGTCAATCAATCCAATTTCCTAAACTTTTCAAAGAAGGAATTGCAGCCATGCCAGCTAACTTTGTCATTAACTGGATCATTCGAGAAAAAGAAAGCGAATTGTATGTATAACTAATATTCTATAAAGACAGACTATTCCCGTTTCTCCTAATCAGCGAAATCCTTACTCCTAAGCTCAGCATCTGCATACAAATTGTTTTCAAGACACAAACGTCCATAAATTTAGTTAATATTATTGATATTCTTTATGTCTGTTTGGCCTTCAATGAGTACATTATTGATGTTCTTTATGTACTCGTATGTATGTCCTCAATGAGTAGATTCTTGTTGGTCATGCGATCGTTAGGATCCTAATATATACCCGCCTTAACATAATACTTGAGATACGCTTCTGCATTATGGATGGGGCAAAATATTGGTATAAGCAGTGATTGGAATAGAATACGTACTATTTCAAACCTTATAACAATTAAGTACGGTTCAGTTTTGCTTGTCAATATTGTTTTCGTGTTTTCGAGAACAATAATAATTAAAGTCAAGCCCTACCTTATAAGTGTGCTTCTAGAAAATTGCGAGGTTTCGCTGTTGTTTTATGATGCTTAGAAATGATTTGAAAGTGATATTTATTATGTATTCGTTTGATATTTTTGATAAATAATGACATATATTTCGCTGAGAAAGAATATTACATGATTGTCTTGTAAGCAATTCTTTATGTCAGGCACAATATTAATAAAGAGATGAATTATATTACAGTAAATAAATGGGTACATAATAGAAGACGGGTCTCAGGAAAGGACATAGCATGTAAACGTAGCTTATGCCTAAGAACTTCACGTGTATAACAGAGAATATACGATTGACACGAAGAAACATAAGGCAATAAATATGTTGATTATGGAATCTTGGCAAGCCTAACTTACATTCTGGACACAGCACTAAGTTATTTACTTAATTGGACACTAAAGAATTAGAAGAGAGAACGCAAGTATTTTTCTTAACAGGTCCATATGTGTTCATTTAGGCAAAGTATATTTTATGGCAAGTAAACGTTTACACCAAAGCTTGATAGAACTTGCACCTAATTATACTTGAAACCAGAAAACCGGGGTTACCGACATAGCTTGCAGAGTAAGCAATCTGAAGTGGCAGTGGGCTGGCCATGTTTGTCGAAGGACCGATGGCCGGTGAAGCAGACCAGTTCTGGAGTCGAGACCGTGTATCGGCAAGGGTTGTGTGTGACGTAACCTAGCTAGATAGACCGAAGTCCTTAAGTAAGTAAGGGAGTTGGGAAACCTGCAAATTCCAGGTGATGCTACAGCATCAGTTCAATGTCACTATGTTCTTCAAATATAATTGAAGTAACAGAATACCAAATTTCAAATCGATCAGACCTGTAGAAGACGTTTACGTCCATTCATCAACTAGAAAAGAGCTGGTAACCTTCAAACGACCGAACCGATTTTTTTTAATCATAGCTTAGAACAGTCTCAATCAAGTAACCTTTCAAAGAAAATAAACAAAAACACAATCGGTTCAGCCGTTTGGTAGCTACGATGGCGCAGACATATACACAGATAGACACGTTAAACTTATAACATCCCTTTTTTCCGTTGGGGCTTAAAAAGGTGGCCGACAGACTGGATGCAGAAGGCGTAGGAAAGGTTGTTGTGGCGCAGCCTGAAAGAGGCCTTTGTCCAGCAGTGAACTGCGATAGTCTAAGTTGATTGATTGATACTGAAAACCGCTTGTGTTATAAGCGTAAGACTAACTAATATTACTACAGAATTGTTTATTTTTAAAAACCTTATATTTTATATATATTCCTTAATCTATTTATCTTTCATTACTAAGACTCCCAAAGTACTTAAAACCAGCATTCCACCGGCATCAACACCACACGTAATCCGTTTAAGCCTAATACAATATGCTCATAAATTTCTAGGTCTTATAATACCCAGAAAAGTTTTGGGCTCGAGTCCCCCTGCTTGGGGCTATATGGGCAAAAAGACAAATTAAATCGCCCATTACACAGGCCGTTTGGCCGTATACATTAAAGTTTTAGAATAGTATAATTCGCAAAATACTTTAGTTCGAAGCCAAAACTTCGGGCAGTTAGGAAGTTGTCAAAATTTTGATAGTCAAATATACGTGGGTTGCCGTCAGCAATTTGGTTGTATTTGTTTAGTTTCCGAATTTGATGTTGTAAACAGTTAGTGCTTATATTTTGGACTTGATTATTGAGGTTTTAGGAACATTGAGTTGCCAAGTGCGAAGTAGGTTAATATATTGGTTATGTATTTTTCTAGTTTATAATAGCGTCGTTTCAAATAAGTTTTTATTTTTATTTATTAATTTATTTTATATATACTTAGATTCTTTTCTATTTTGTTTAGAAATGGTACTTGTTGAAAATCCTACACTGTCCTCCCATACCTATTAACACTGTTATTTGAACATATTTTGAAAACCAATTATTTTTAAAAGAGTGACCGTGGAGTTTCTTGCCGGCTCTTCTCCATAGGAAACGACCAATTGGAACCGTGCACCTAGCTTCCGATGTAGGTCTATGGGAAATAAAATATATAGAATTTTGAAAAAAATAAAGTATATATAGATTATTAATAAATAACAGTAGGAAGGTATTACAACGCATGTCATCCCTGAATCTTTAGGCGGAGGTTCTGTGGCAGAAGTGCAAGCAGATAAAACAACGAAGCCTAGTAGATGGATAGTGTACGGATGGTTCAATATTTCGATAAAATTTGAAACCACGGCAGTACATTACACACATTTTTGTGAATAGCACTGTCTCAATGGTCAAAAACTTTCATTTCATGAGAGAAATATTTGAACTTCTGTTTCACAATTTAGAAAAAAAATGCCTAAGTCTCCCCCTGGTTTCACTACTTATCTCTTCGTCATGCGACAAAACCAACTTCCTTTCGTAAATAAAAGATCTGATAAGTTTTAACTTATCTTCTCTATGTTTTAATCTGACGTTTGAAGCGAATCGTACACTTTTAGCGTCTTCATTCTGTAGATTGCATTTTAACTCGAGGGAATTCTTGAGATATTCCTTACCTAGACTATTTTACTTTCCCGCACTGTCGAACACATTCTATTAGCTTGAATGTTAGCATTCATCGAAAAGAACGTAGTGGTTCAATTTCGTATTTGAGACATCTTGTAGATTCTGTAGGTAAACGCTCTCGTATATTGTGGAGATTTTAATATGTTTTATTCATATTTTAATATCTCCGTCCAACAAAAATGATCTCTCTACCGACTTTGCGTACCACTTTACTAACTTGGAAATTACGTTTGTTGAATGGATTGTATTCCCACGCTTACATAAAATATGACTACCATGGCTGTATCCAAAAAGTTACATTTTCAGGCTCGTTAATGAAGAGTAAAGAAAACATAGCCTACCATAGTAACCAATTCTAATGATACACCTAATGAGGTAAACACCGTCAAACGTTCCAAAAACGTAACTTGTATAAAGCAATCAGAATTAACAAACAACCTTAAAGTTCCGCGCCCACACGCGCTTACAAGTCAAAAATAGATTCAAAATTAATACAACCGTTTCCAAACAACTTCCACGTTGTTACCCCTTGAGTTCAACAAAATTTACAACCAGACCAGCCATAACAAACTTTGCACATTTTTACTTTTTAAATCACATGCCCCGAATTTCCTATCAAGCAACTGTCGTAAACAAAGCATAATTACTTCCAATCTCCCCAATTTCCTTATTAATCCCACCAGTTCGGATCTCAATATAGCGGAGAGAGAATGTTTATATAATTACTTGGGACCTTTAAAAGGCAGAGGAACCGATCGAACAATCTTTCACAACTTCAAACAAGTTCGAAGCGAAGTTAAATTGGCTCCAGAACCGATATTTTGTGTGCTCAACCGTATGGGGGTGGAATGTTCGTTGGATGATCTTTATATCGTCGTAAAGGCGAGTAATTGAACCCAAGATACTTTAGGCCTTCGCGCCTTAGAGTTCGAAGAACGAGGGATGCCGTTAAATGGAAGTGTATTGTGATATAGCAGGCCTTCAAGATGCTCAAAGTGTTTTAGTTTACCCGCGAATGTGGCTGATGATAAAAAGTAATATGGATGATAATGGTTGGAAGTACCTTCTTATCTGTTGATATTATTTTTTAAATATTATCGTTATTTATTTGAAAAATCAACGGTTACCCTCGCTGTTCCAATATTGAGGTCAACTGCTTAGTCAAAACTGACAACATTATCTTTTTTTTAATTTTACTAAAATAATTGCCTTTTTGATCAATATGAAAAGCACAACCATTATAAAGACCTCAACTCAAGATTTCTACTTCCCAAAAACGATATAAAACTAAATCCCCAACAAGATAAATACACACATCTACCGAAAATTACTTTCTTATCCCGAATCGCTTTAAATACATAACACAACTTTGCGTCTGCCAAAGTTTACAGCGCAAGAATTCGGGACAACCTGCCTGAACTTAGTAAGTAGATTAAAACTCTGTTGAAATTACCCAGGGGCTAGGTCTGGAGTTCTAGGCCAGTCCTTAAAAATTCTAGACCCATTTTGTAGTTAATTTGAAACTGATTGACGAAGGAGATGGTGTAGACAGAATTGTTGATGGTGGTGAAATAAGTTTGTAGATATACCAAATTGATTTATCAAACAAAATTAGATTTTAGAAGTTTCTTATTTGATTACTTTTTTTGTAGTTCGATTGGTAAGATGGTGTACGAAACTGAAAAAACCGGCCAAGTGCGTGTCGGATCACGCACAATGAAGGGTTCCGAATGAATTTATCTCTGAATTTTTCCCAAGAACAAACTTAACATTGTAGATGAAACACATGTTCTCCCACACATTCCAACTGCAAATGTAAGTTTGTACGCTCAATATTGAGAGATTCACCATGTTATATTAAGACCATAAGCTTCTTATAGGTTTTCCTGTAATCTATGAGTTAAGAACCATTCTCTGTATTTTTTCAAAATTGTATGCTCAGTAGGTTCGAAGATCAGGGGGGAAATGGTAAATTTACATCAATTTCTTAAATATCTTTAAAAGTATTAATATTTGTCCCCCAAAAGTGACCAAAAAATTAATTAATTTACGTTACACGTCCGTGTTTGAGTCACAGAAATTCATATGTGTACCAAATTTCAACTATATATGGTCCATTAGATTTGGAACAAATTGGCTGTGACAGACACAAGTGATTCTATAAGGGTTCCGTTTTTTCATTCGGACGTACGGAACCCTAAGAAGGTCCTATAATGGGAATTTGAGATTTCTCAGATTTACTTTTATCGGCACAGACATTTCGCAATTAAACAGATTGAACATGATTGATTGGATACGGAAGATTGCAATAACTTTAATCAACAGAATGATAAGAATTTTCATTTATATTGCAATACTCAGAACCTATCTGGAAAAAATGCATACAGAATATGACTGGATAAAACACAGTAGCTATTTTTCATTTTATACTGTTTGATGAAAGAAAAGAAAGAAAGAAAATACGTTTATTTGCGGTACACATGACGCAAGGTAAGAACAAAACACGAAAATAAACAGTTTGGGGGAAAACATGCGTCACATCCACGCAAAACGGCCATCGCTCAGCATAAAGCTGCGACCCTATGCGAGACAGAGCCCCAGCGCTGGTTTTCAGCGACAGCCGGCGTTGACGTTATGACGTCAACCGGTGCAGCAGAGAAAAATAACAAAAAATAAAATGAATAAATACAATACACAAGTCCTAAATTTTTATAAAAAATATAAAATTTAAAATGGTAACATTTCGTACCATCGGCGACTCACGCGCCACAGACAGTCTGTGCGCGCAGCTGTCGTTTATGCTTTTTGTTTGACGTTTTGACATATTGGATACGTAATAAATATAACATGGCGCATTATGTAATTAATGTTGTGATGCAATGCATAATAATATTATCAAGGGATGCATTGGGTGATTGGGTAGCTATGTTTCTTGTAAATAATGTTTGTGAAAGTGTGAAGGTGTAGATGACAAGCTAGTTGACATGTTATATGAGATCAATGGTAAGTGCAGAATAATTGTATTTATCAGGGTGATTGTATTGACTGACTGTATGACTTAATATAATAAGTGTATAATAGATTTAATTTAATTTAAGCATCTCTAAATGTTATATTTTCTTAATTTCTTGTGTACATATGTTGTTAATCAATTAATTTTACTTTCCAAATTTTACCTATTATTAATGTTTTAACTTTGTTAGGTTTGATTTTTACTTTATTGTGCATACTGTGGTCTCCGATGAGTACATCTACTTAATACCCGATGCTGCCCTTTATTTATGAGTCACATATTGTGTACATCTTTTGTTGGAGATCATAAATAAATAAATAAATGAGAAGGTGCATCATCTTCTGAACATATATGATGTTGAAAAGCACTGTATGCCCATAGAATAATGCAAAAAGATCTGTATCGTAGTTATCCAAAATATCCTTATCAACACTTACCTTAGGAGTGTTGACCTCGCGCGTAGAGATGCCCATCTTCTCGTGGTGTCGCAACTGCACCGGGTAGATGATCTGGTAGTAGTGCGCGCCGATGTTCCGCACCAGCTCCTGATTCTGTCGGTACTCGCGTAACAGCCGCTCAACTTCACCTGGAGACCACGAGAAAGTTGTGTTAATTAACTATTGAACTATATCCATGTTTCAAAATGTCTTAGGTGTTCTCTACGAGTCAACCGAGGGTGGTGGGTATATAGTATGACATCTCATATATTTAGCAAGACTGTATTTAAAGAGATTTGATGTTATAAATGGGTCAACGTATGTTCTGAAATAATTGAATACATATTCTTTTAAGCAGGCAGACATTACTAGTAATGGATGAGAGAGTACTAATACCTACTTTAATTTTCTGTCTTGTCTTTGACAAACAATAGTTTGTCATTAGGTTTTTGATGAAAGGGATTCTCGTCCAGAAATCTTTTGTACATTTCTCATTTAGTTTTCTTTATGAACTTTAATCTAAAATCGCACCTTCATTACATGCAATGGCTGACTGAACCTCAAATATACTAAGATTTTGCTATCTCAATTTTTTATATTGAAGGCTAAAAAATTTACAAAAACAAACGAAAAGTAAAACAATGTAAAAAGTAAACTCAAACTCCAACCGCTAACCGACAAAATTCAGTTTGCGCCCAAAAATAAAAAGAACGGCAACCTGCATTCTAAGTTTAAGATCGGCGGCTGTAAACGGCGCACAGCTCACGTTTTATGATGTCCTTAAACCCAACAACGGCGGCTAGATTGGAACTCATTTAGCTCATGAGTGCTACTCGCCAACTCGGGTCAACTTGACATTTTATATAGAGTTTGAGATTTTTGTTGTGAGCTGTGTACTTTTTGGGTTTCATACGTTGAGAGCGATAGTATATAAACAGTGTATCAAGTTTAAAAGTAAATCGATGGATGACGTCAGCAAAATAAGTGAAAGAGAGCAAAGAAACAGAGATAATATTGTTATTAATAGTGACGTAGCACTCTCAACATGACTGTATCTTGCATGCCATTGTGTGTGTTTTCATGTTTTAGACAAATTAATGATCGTATCTTACATCTAGAGGGACGTATACTAGGTAATCACTTTGTTTGATCCCATAGTAGTCCTATTATACATTATAACAAAAAAAATTCCACGCATTCTCTTCAGAATCTGCATTCAACTTAATGACCAAGCACTAAACTTAATGAAAACTAGCTTCTGCCCACGACTTTGTCCGTGAGCCTTCCTCAAGAATTGGGTTTACTCATGGAAAAATATTTTTTCAAATCTGACTGGTAGTTCCGGAGATTACCTCCTATATACAAACTTACAAACAAATTTTACCACTTTATAATATTATATTATAGTATAAAAGTATAAATAGCTGGGCTAGCACCTAGCTAGATAGCTAGCTAGGTGCTAGCTAACATATGGATAATAATTTAAATTATGTTTTGTGTTGCGTAATGTAAATTATTTTGAATACTATTATATAGAATGTTTTGTTCTTCTAACTGAATAGACAGCTGTGCTGCTGGGGAGTTTGTTGCGCCACTTCTTCTTCAGCTAATGCACTAGGAAGTGGTGACGAGTGGGCGTTTTGGAGGACTGTCTTATGTAATATTGACATTCGAAAAGTGCTGATTCTCAGCCTAGTTTGAATAAATGACTTTTGATTTTTAATTTTTAATTTGATACATTCTTCCATCGACCATATCAAACTGCATATTTTTATTATATCCACCTTCATCAATAATAACTGCCGTACCTTTAAATATATAAAGCATAGTTTCCTGAACTTCACCACGGAACAAACTCGATCCATCATTTGTATTCGCTGTCATTTGCACAGTCACTGAATGGTCCTCCAGGCACCTTTGTAAAGACGTTTTTGGTTCAAAGATTACGGATAATGTGCTCGGTGATAATGGACGAATAGCTCAATGACTTGGTCATGGTCTCACCTTTGAGGGATCAATTTTAGGTTAGTTTATTTATTTGGAGGATAGTTTTGGGGAAATCCTAACAAATATTATAAATGCGAAAGTACAGCTGTGATAGCCTAGTGGTGTGACCGTCAGACTGCCAAGTCATAGGTCTCGAGGTCGAACTCAAGGCACGCACCTCTGACTTTTCGGATTCATGTGCGTATTGTAATTATCACTTGCGTCAAAAACGGTGAAGGAAAACATCGTGAGGAAACCGGCATGCCTGAGAGGTATTTCACGCTTAAAGGCGCTTTCTTACGCTTACGCTTTCTCGGTAAAACGGCTGAACGAATTTGGATGAAATTTCACACATGGCTAAACCATGACCTAGGTTAGGATAAAATATACTTTGAATCTCGGTTGTACGTTTCAATGGGATAATTTCTGACATCCCCGCGGGTGAAGCCTCGGGAAAAACCTAGTAAAAGATATAATATTGGGACCAAACTAAGCGAGCTTGTGAGTGTTACTACGACTATTATGGATTGGCCGTCAATTCAGTCTTAAAACTCTAGATTCGGTGGTAGATGTTGGCAAGTTTTCATAACATTATTTTTTTTCTCATCACACAAAGTTCTTACTTTAATTCCTGCTAAATCTTTTCGTTTCTGCTATAGATCTATTGTGGTAATAAAAAAAATCTTACACTACTGGAAAGATTTTTTGTATATTATTAGCTGTTAAAAGATATCACTACATCATAAAAAAAATACTGGCTTAGCATTAAACGAAAATTTGTATAATTTTCAAAGTGCATCTAATTAAAACACAAAAAAAAAATATCCAGCTTCTTATTAAACTTATTCGCATTAATTTCAAACTAATTACACTTCTCCCCTATTTCGATCTTTATGAATTTTATCGGTCCCTAGTACTCTATATTTCTATCGACACTAGTGAACAAAACCTATCATTCACTTAATTAATATAACATGTCGCGGCATCCCCCATAATTAATTATTAATATATGATTGGCAGTTCTGGGACGGCCTTTCATTTGGTTCTATTGAGAGCTCACATATACATTTGTATGGATATAATGTATAGATATGTACATGGTGATGTTTGAGTTGGGGTTCGATTGTTATGCATCAGAGTATGGCACTTACAACGAAGGATCGCTTGTGGGGTATTTTGTTGCTTTGTTTATAGTGCTTTAGTTCGTTTATATCCATGGTTGATAATCATTTTGCTTAAATTGACATCGACAATAGTGAAAGTATATATTCTTAAGTTGACTAACATAATAATCATCGCAGAGAAAGACGCTGCTTTATAGATTGTGTCATTATATTTACATGGGTTGTGGTGGGCATGTGATGCGGAGGAATGAGAAAAATGTCGTGAGGAAGTTTTAAGTATGAATGTGGATGGCTATACGAGTAAGAGAAGACCAAAAAAACGATGGATGGACTGTATGAAAGATGATATGGATAGAAATGAAGTGGCTACCGAGATGACGACTAATAGAGCAGTATGGAAGAAGAAGACATGTTGTGCCGACCTCATGCAAATAAATTAGGGTAAGGGCAGGAGGATTATGATGTATGATGATGATATATATCATTCTATTTAGTTTGTGTTCTTCCTGTGCAGGTCCCAATATATACATTTCTGTCTTTTCTAAAGACAGATGCTGTTGTCAAACCATTTGTTGGTTATAAGACTGTATGAACTCAAACCAATAACAGTCCATAAAATATAATACATATATAGTCAGAGTGATTATTTATACTAATGATTGAAGATGGTATACCTTCGATTGAACCAAACAAAACTTTTTTTGAACTAATAATAAATTAAAGTAAGAGTAGTTTCTTTTAGCTAACCGATTTCTTTTCAGAATCCGTTTAACAGGCAAACCACATTTGATAAAAAAGTAAAAAAAAACAAAACTAAACCATCCCACCGGTTCATTACCAAAAAACGCAATTCCGGCCCACCTGAGCTCCGGAAAACTCAAAACACAAAACCTCGGAATCACAGAACAAAACAAAAAGCATGTTACGCCCGCAATAATCAGGGCGTGAGTCTCTCGTATCCCTATTTCGTAGTGACTGGAATACGCCGACATTGTCATACGCGAATTGGGGCGTACGCAAACGCGGCGTACTACGAGAATACGCCATCTTGATGTTTTGATGTGTAATTAAATTGACGCTGGCTGCTGCACTCGTGTGAGCATGGGAGTATGTTACATATTGTGGGGATTATCTGTGTTCTGTATCATATTGTGAAGAGGATGAGCTTGTTTCATAGTTGGAGTTCAAAACGTAGAGGTGGAGTTAAGAGGTGGCACCATTTTGAACCTTATTATAGCAATTATGAAGTTTTATTCGGTGGTCTTATTTTATTTTTCTGGGAAACTTGAGATGTTGTTAGGAAAACCAATTAGGGTTGTTAACAGATTTAAAGATAAAACTACATTGTTTTTCTTTTTTCAATATAGAAGCCCTTCGAATCCGTGGAAATTGATAAGAACTACAGTACTCAAAAACATTAAGTGCGAATTTCACCAATGAAATTGAAAGCGTTTAGCACATCTAAACGCGTTCAAGCGCTGTCAGTGTACAATATTTAAATAACAATTTTGACACTGACAGCTCTTAAACACGTTTTAGAGATGCTGATCGCGTTCAGTTTCATTGGTAAAATCAGCCCAAAAACAGAGAAATATAAAAAAAACCCTTGTATTTTAACAAAAACGTATCATTCTACCATCCTAAATAGATTTCGTCGACATCACTCAATTTCCACCACAGGTTTCGTGCAACCCACCTAATTTAGCCATGTGACCTAAAAACGAAACTGGCATATTGATACGCAATTTGGTCCACCTCGAATACGAAATCAGTCCCAGGATTAAAGGGGTGTAAAACAAACGAAATTCGTAAACACAACACCCTTTTACATTAAATCCGAACTAATAGTAAAGTCGGGTAATCCGTAACTTAATTTGGAGCAAACTGTGGTTAAAGTGAGTGCCTAGTAAGGTGTTTGTGTTATCGAATGTTCTGATGTGGGCGTGGTAGGCGATACCGATATTAGGCAAGTTATTTATGAAATCAAACGGTTCTGCGCACTAATCGATAGGCCAATTTTTGTACTTATTTTTAACCGATTTCCAAAAAGGAGGAGGTTATATGTTCGTCGCGTATGTATATATATTTTTTTTGTATGAATGGGTATGCTCCCAAATTGATCCTATATAAATTTTATTAACCTTGCTTGGATAGTTTTTGAGTAAGCTTCAATAATACGTATTTTTCCCACTAAGTATATGTGGATGATTGATAATAACTTCCTGTCACTGTTATTTACATAGCAGGTAGTGGTATTCGAATTTGTGTGGGGTAGCCACACGAATACCACTATATGCTATGTACCACAACTAAAAAGTAAAAAATAAAACTTTTTACAAAAAAAAAACAACCGACTCCCAAAAAAACACTACAAAGTGAAAAATAACTTTTATTTCGGAAGTCGGTGGCAAAAAACGAAAATTCAAAACCAAAGACTTCCGAAATTAAAGTTATTTTTCACTTTGTAGTGTTTTTTTGGGAGTCGATTTTTATTTTTTTGTAAAAAAATAATAATTTTTAAATCTATAATATCTTACCACTGATCTGAATGCCTATGGGATCATTATCTAGTGAAAGAACACTCGCTAAGGGCCAAAACACATATACACGATACGACGTCGCATCGTACCACGTTGCGACCGACGACGTTGTAACATCATCAACATCTACCCAGCCTTTTCCCAACTATGTTGGGTTCAACTTCCAGTTTGAACGGATGCAGCTGAATACCGGTATTTTACATGGAGCGACTGCCTTTCTGAGCTCCACAACCCAGTTACTAGATAATACGATACCCCTTGGTAAGACTAACAGACACGTTTAAATAACAATTTTTTGACTGATAATTAGTCTTTACAACTTGTATTAGGTGTAAACGGTAATCGAGAATAGTAGACAGTTATCAATAAAAAAAATGTTATCTGTTTTGTCCCTATGAGTATTCTTTGCTCATTGGTCTGAGTGATAATTTTGTCTCTATTAAATTGGTTTACATTTTTTTTCTTTTTGTTGTTGATTTGAAATGAGGGTTTTCTGGAATGAAGTGCACTAGGTTGCAGCAATGAGACGTCAGGTCCGGGACCTGTCAAAAGTGTCAAAGCGCCTGTATTTCTATTAGTCGTGACTGAATGATGAACGAACGAATAAAACGAATGATGAACGAATGAATGATTGTCGAAATGGAAGACCACAAAGGCAACTTTGGCATTTGTCCTTCTAAAGGCAGTTGTTGTAGCTTTGAATAACTTCACTTAAACAATTCCTATTAATTTCTATGACGTCTTTTCAGGCTCACGTGTACGTATCTAAAACAATTCTGTCCAATTCCTTATATCAGCCGGCTCATCGAATTAATAATGTATTGTTCCCTCGCAAATACAATACGAACTGAAGTTCCTATTAGTGCGGTCAACCGCAAAACTTGTAATACG
This sequence comes from Agrochola lota, assembly GCA_947364205.1. Taxonomy (NCBI): domain Eukaryota; kingdom Metazoa; phylum Arthropoda; class Insecta; order Lepidoptera; family Noctuidae; genus Agrochola; species Agrochola lota. The sequence goes on from OX376228.1 coordinate 20,364,839, forward strand.
AAAACCATCCTTATTGCTTGGAAATAAGGGCGCTGCCAATGTGAAATTGTTGTTATAGACGCGTAGTTGACTGTACGAAGGAGGAACGGGGCTTTAAAAGTAAATATTGTATAATAACAACTATCAACAAAATCGAAATCCTCGGAAATAGGTATTTAATTGAAAAATCAACACGCTCTCCCACGTGTTTAGTTCAACATTAAGTTTTAAATGTCAAGGAGAATATCCGCCGTGCTTCCGATTAAGTCCTCATAGGATTCAATTAAACTTTGAATGCTCGAACAGGCGGCTAAATCTTTTGTGAAAGGAACGTATCACCTCGGCGCGTTTTGCAACACGTGTCTTCGGCGTCTTAGTAACACAATCGAAGAATGGTCGATTTTGAACAAAGATGACAGGTTTTTTTATTTTTATTTACTTGGTTTTGCAAAAAACTTTGAAAAGTCCTTACTAATATTATAAATGCGTAAGTGAGTTTGTTTATGTGTTTGTTTGCTTGTTACGCTCTCGAGATTTTATGAAAAACCGTATGGTATGATCAGTTATACAATTATTACAAAAAGTACCTGGTCGACCGAGCTCTGCTCGGGTAAATAGAGAAAACGGATTTTCCCAGATATGAGACCTAGCTAGATCGAATTTTCGCCCTCGTAAACCACCATATTGCAACGTTCATCAAAATCGTTAGAGCCGTTTTCGAGAACGTGATTACAAATATTGCTCATTTAATAGTATAGGATTCACAAATTGTATCAAGTAGGTAAAATGTAATTACTGGAAGGCTGGTTCCATCTATGAAATACAGATACATACTCCCCCTTATCGATTTCGACAATGGCCAGCCTTTAAATTGTTTTATTTTTTGAGTCAATCTGCCCAGCCTTTTCCCAAATATGTCGGGGTCGGCTTCCAGTCTAACCGGATATAGCTGATTACCGTTATTTTACATGAAGCGACTGCCTGTCTCACCTCGACAACCCAGAAACTGGTAATACGGTACCCTTTGGTAAGACTGGTTGTCAGAATTTTTGGCTTCTGACGACCCATAACGACTGTCAAAGATCCACGTATGACAGCCAGGACCAACGGCTTAACATGCTTTCTGAGCCACGGAGGAATCTCGGTACGTAAAGATGGTCACCCATCCACGGACCAACCCCGGCAAGCGTAGCTTAACCTGAAGGATCGACCCGTGTGGTTGTCATTACTTTGCCACGAGCTCCTCCGTGAGTGATTATTTTCTTGAGTGTGCCCTAATATTCGCCAGACCTTAAGAGCGTTTATTCTGAAGGTGGGCGACGTTGCAAATAGATGTCAAATATTACACTGTTTCGATTCATTTAGCAATATTACTGTGTGGAAATAAAAAATGTGGCTAACTAGCGAACTAGAATATTGATTATGAAATGCAATAATTAATATCGTAACACCGAATGTTTAGTTTTAGATGTAAAAAAAAACCATTTGGAAACTTTCCAAATGCGTTTTATACACCTAAAATGGGTACAACATCAAATTCAATGTTATAATTGCAATTTATTATTGATATTCTAGTTCGCTAGTTAGCCACATTTCTTATTTCTATTCAGTAATATTGCTATAAGAATCAAAACAGGTAAATATTTGACAGTTATTTGTGACGTTGCCAACATTTAGGATAAACCCTCGTAACAATTCATAATAAGCTTATTAGACTTGCGAGACACAAGAGCTATCAGTATTACTAAAACTAACTGAAAATCCTACACGAAACCATCCAAATACATATTCATAATCCGAGCAAAGATGAAATTAAGCGCCCGAAACTAAATGATATTCTCACCGAAACTGTACAAACTTCATCGCTAAAGAAGTAATATCATAATTGAAACTAAACTGAGCCAATTAGCCTCGTATGGAAATAATTAGTGAAGACAGCGTAGAGGCGCCAGCAAGGCGAAGGCGAGGCTAGAACGCGAGGCGGTGTGAGCTCTGCCTTTATTAGTTTTAAATTAAAGTTTTGATTGAAAATGTTTGTGTTTATTGAATTGGAGATTGGTTATATGTTCAGCTGAGATGAAAAATCATAGGTGATAATTGTAATTTGCAAAGCGTTTTCTAAAAATAAAGAAATATAAGGATTTTAAAATTCCAATGAGGTTTGGAGGAGGGATTGTATCTAGTACTTAATGATTTATTTTGTTAGAAACTGCTTCTAAAGCCTGAATAGAACGCGCCTCTCTACAAACAAACAACTCAATTTTTTAATACACAGCAACACACGTTAATGGAAAACATAATTTTCACCCACATCTCACACAGCCCTCGTAACACGAAAAGTGTCTAAAAACTAACAAGTCAGCGTACAACAAAAACCCCTTACGCGACTTAATTAACTTTAAACAGATGGAGCCGAAAACATGTACATTTACCCTAAATCTTTGCCATGTAACCACGGCCAGATTACGGAGACCTCTTGAACCGCAGTGTGTTCCTGATTTTTGTAGGATTGTTATAAGTGTAAGGGGGCGGTGGAGGTCTACTTAATTTGGTCGGTTTATCGGTGTGTTTGCGAACTTAAAACGGGTGTTGCTTAGCTATGATGTATTGCTTAATTAAAGATAAGCGGTGGAACTAAATGTTATTGCGGCGCCGGCGCAGTATCGATGCGGTTGAAGGTGAGCTATAAATGTTCAATGTTACAGCAGTGATAGCCTAGTGGTGTGACCGTCGGACTGCCAAGTCATAGGTCTCGAGTTCGAACCCGAGGCAAGCACCTCTGACTTTTACGGATTCATGTGCGTATTGTATAATTATCACTTGCTTCAAAAACGGTGAAAGAAAACATTGTGACGAAATGCATGCCTGAGAAATATTTCTCGATGGCATGTGAAGCCAAGTCAGAGGCCCATGGGCGGCTTTAAGACTCTGACACCAGGTTAGTCACTAATTACACGAAAAGAAATAAAGAAGAAGAGGGTGAGCAGAGGTGATGACACTTCAGTACCCCGCTAAAGAACTTGATAGATTGGCGACGTATTGGTTGTAACCGGTTGTCATGTCTTCAGTCAACAGTGCTGGCCTTTTCAAGGACAACACAAAAAATCTTCCTTTTGATTTAATTAAATAACTCTTTGTTTGAATTTAGATGACATGGTGAAGTTAGTTTCTGAATATGGAGGGAAGAAGACTGTTTAAAATGATATTATAGAGAAGAGGCATTTACTGTGCTGTCGCTGGGTAAAGACTAAAATGATGAAGATGATTTGTACTGTGCTGTTGCTCGTTGATTTTTCCTTCTTATGACTATTACTTTTAAGTTAGGTAAGCAAGTACAAAACAAATAATTAGAAATGTGAAATCTTGATGTTTTGACGATATTTATTCTAAACTAGCTTTACCCGCCCCGACTTCGCACGGGTAGCACTAAACCGTACCTACCCTACCTACTCTATCTACCCTACCAACCCTACCTACCCTACCTACCCTACCTACCCTACCTACTCTAATCGTTTAAACCTTCCCTGGACTATGACAAACATCTCAAAACCAAAATCAGCTTAATCGGCCCAGCCGTTCTCGAGCTTTAGTGAGACAAACGAACAGCAATTGATTTTTATATGTAGATAAAGTAAAGAAGTTAACGAAGAACAAGCTAGTATGTATGTATCTAATTTATCTGTGTATCTATTATAGTATATTGTACTTATATACCTTTTATTTGCGCCAAAGACAGACCCATTTCAAGAAAATCACTATCCATTCCAAGGTTGCCTGCAAGAGATGGCAGTAAGCGATAAGGGCGCCCTTTGTATATTTTGTAGTATCCTATTACTTTTTCTTTACGTAATACATAATCTGGTGTACAATAAAGTATATATAAATAAATAAAGAGAGAGAGAGGGAAAGAAGACTAAAATGATGAAGATCATTTGAGCCAAATCTGAAAACTGAGGAAATCATCAGTGCTACAATAGTTTTTTAAACTTCACGTGCTCAACGAATTTTGTAACATATATAAATTATGCACCTATATACAAACATAATAAATCATTTCAATAGCCCTTTTAAACATTAATTAAAACGGCAGCCATATTCAACAATATTCGCCAATGAAAAGCAAGCGCACATGACGCAATACATTTTGAAAGGCATTGTGTTAGAACACGTTAGGTTAGAAGTTTATTTTAAAAGTTAATATATGGGTGACATTGTTAGAATAATTTGTTCTTTTTTAAGGTTTTTGGTAGATTAATCGGCTCTTGTTTATGGAGCAAAGTGTGTCGTAAGTAATGTCTATACTACAGGGCAAGACGCGTTACATTTTTGGCGACTTGCATTTAGAATGTTATTTTTGTTCTAATTCTGTTAGTCGTCTACACATTGACATTTGGTAACTTTGCAAACTATTACATAGTTGACATTGATTTCGTTATTTCATGTAATAGTAAAGTTTTTAATTAACGTCGTCCATTACCTACGAAACTTTAGTTTATTGTGCAACTATTTGTTCAGGTGTTTTAGTAATTTAACATACATTTTGATATTGCGCCCAAAAGAACGGAAATAAGGGCTACCGCCCACTAGTGTAAGTCACCAGTCAGCTTCAATATTAAAGGCACCGCAGCCAGGTGTGTTCCTTCCCCTTAACAAAACAAATAAATCAATTTCTTTCTCAAATCAAACCACGCTATTAACACCTTCCAACTACCACCTCTATCACCTCACGTATCCCGAAATCAAACTCCTACTTATTAACAACTCAAATTGCTAACCAGTAACAATAGTATCCAAGTTTAGAGCATTTACCATCACCGTCACAGTTTAATTACTCTTGCTATATGACGTCACATAATCACCGCTCTTGAACAATGTAACGACTGTTTTGTACTGAAGTGCTTAGGTGCTGTAATTTTAATTAATTATAATGAGTCGCTTGTGACCTGGTTTGTGGGAAATTGTCGAGTCAGAACCTTTTTTGTGTGGTTGTGTTTTTGGTCGGTAATGGCGGAGGTGTATGACTAGTTATGAGTTACGATCGAGACTAGGAATCGAAAAACATGAGAATCAAAAATACTTTTCAATAATTTACTGTGTGAAAGTCGCAGCTAGTGGCGTTCTTAGTTTCTGCCTATGCCCATGGGAAAAGGTTTGAGATTATAAATCAATGTAACTATGTATGTAATAAAGATTTCGCAAGATTGGGTAAGTGCTTACTAGCAGCATTAGCAATAGTTGGTAAGTACAGGCTCTAATGAAAATCAACCGTTTATCAAAAATCCCAAAAAAGATCCTGGTTTTCGACTACTTCACAATTATAACCCAGAAATCCTTGTCCCAAAATCCTTATGAAATAGTAATGCAATATATTGTAGCAGCCACATTGTATAGTACGACAGCTTCAAACTGAACGCATTACCATACTTCTGACATACTTTCATGGGTTTCCATTATCATCTCTCGGTTGCACAGCTTTTGACAACGGCAAAGAGATTTACGCGACGATGGTGGATCCAAAATGGGGTAATGATTTTAAATGTATACGAGTACATTATACGTATAAGGGCTGAATGAAAGTCATTTTTTTCATGCTAAACTGTATTAAAAAAAAGAAAACAAAGGATAAAAGAGGGTCATTTTTTATTTAGGATTGAAAATATTTCATAAATCTGCGATTAATGATTCTAATTTTAATTAGATAACTCTTCCAAAGTTTCTGCAAATATGGATAGCTAACGTTTAAAAGGTATCATACTGTACCAAATCAAATATTTTATTCCAGAGAAGCTTTTTCCCGCAACTGTACGGTTTTCCCATGATCTCCATACGACTAAATCTACGTTTTGGAATGGCAACTAGCTTCAACTTTCTGACTAACTGACCGACTATTTGATAATTCAAAACTGCTTTGAGTTTGAGTTTGACGTCTTTCGCACTTCATCGTTTCGACCAATTCATTGCTCACCTTGCTTTCGACTTTTTAATCTTGGCATAAAGGTTCGAACTGACTTTAATTTTTACGTTGATAGGTAAGGAGACACCATGTTGACAGAAAGTCCAGAAATATTTTAATAATTCACTCCTTGTTGAACAAATAGTTACAAAATCCCACTCTCCGACCATTTCAGAACTAGACCGCAACAGATTCACGTAAACCTAATCGCTAAGAGTTACAGGACATTTTGACGACATCTACTAGGGTATTAAACCAGCAAAGCAACCGTAAAACCACTAGATTGAACCAAACGTTGCACACAAAAGCTGAGCGCATGAATCGTCGAGGTCTGGTCTGAGTTACAGCGGCAATAACATTGCATCCATTTTTATGGTCGATAGTGGAATGCTATTGAGTCCTATAAAACAAATGCATCTTTGGCCAGTTACATTTTATGTCTCAACTGGGAATGTCAGTGAAATGGTTTTGTGGGATTTCAGAAAGGACTTAGAATTATGAGACGAAGAAAAATGGACGTGGGTAAGCATTTTTATTTTTAGTCAATGTTAAAAAGACAAAGATTATCATGGACATCATAAAGAGGCATGAGGAACAGGGTCTAAAGTTCATTCATCCTCCATAGAAAAGGGAGGATTCTCCAACTAGATGGGTGTCATGTCTGGTAGGCAACTGCCCTATGATAAATGTCGGAAAGTTATGCGTGCTGATCGCGTGATAAAGTCGTGACTTGCGCGATGCAGGATTCCGCGAAGAACACTGTCAGTAGCAGCCTAGAGTCTGAATTTGTGCCTAGTCAATAGCAATAGACTCGCCTCCATGAGTTTTTATAACACAACTATCTACGCTTTTGGGAATACATTGTAAGGCTCTGTAAGGTCAGTAGGATAATGACGATGATGGCCTCAGTACCTAGTTGCAAATTATATTCCTTCTATCCAAGTACGACACCCGCTCTCCGCACCCCACGGCCCGCTTCAACGCGCGCTCAACCCTGCAACGCCCGAAGCACCGCGCAGATGACGCGTGCATTATGCATGGGGCTGCATTTAGCGATAGGGCCTGTGGTCCTACCTACATTTATGTATGTATGTACGTATATTGTTATTCATGTCAGCGTGCTGCGTTCGAAGTAAGCATTGTAGGGTACAAGGTGCTGCAATTATGTGCAGGAATTGCGCCTTAATTTGGGTGTAAATTGTTTTTGGTGTTACGGGGTTAGCTGGTTTTTGTGACGTTTGAGACAGAAACGAACTCTAGAATATTGCTTGGCAATTGCAATTTAAAATGTCACCAAAGAGACACCAAGAACTGAATTTGGCATTTGGTGGTTGATTATATTTTGTGCTGTTCAAACAATATAAAAATAAGATCGTTATTGATTCAAAACTAACTTCACAAGAAAGATGTTCAAATAATCCGTAACATAAAACAAAAACAAGATAATATTCTTTTTTATTGTTATGTGAACGAATTATCTCCTAAAATATAAACAAGTCGAACTTATTCTTCTTTAAACACCATGAACAGTCATTCACTTCAACCCTAAATCCTTTGCACTAACTTATAAAACATGCTAAGCGGACGTCTGTTTCTAACGTAAAGATTAAAAAGCTAGCTAAAGTTCATTCAAGTTCGCGTTACTTCGTGTAAGTTCGTACGAGACATTGAATGGGTCTCGAACTTGCTTCTACTCTATTTAAAGTTGAAATTGTTGCGTGACATTGACGTGACCGGTGCAGGGTTAAATTAATATTATGTTTGTACTCGAATTCCTGTTCTGACGGTTGAGAATTTGTGGAAGCTTGAGGAGTTTTTTACCTGTTATTTCTGTGTGGGTCACAAGAATGTTGCGAGTAGGTTACTTATAGGCAAGCAAGCTACCTCTGGGTGGAGTGCGATAGTGATAAATTGCAAATCTTCGCTATCAAGATAGACTATATAATAAATTAGCGACCCGTCCCAGCTTAACCTGTATGGTTTTTGCGACTTGAAAAAAGTCAACATTTGTTTACAATAAGTAGGTTTAATATTATAGTATTTTGCGCCGATACCTTCCATAGTAAATTATCGAAATGATGGTGAAAAACACATCGAAATTCGTTGCGCGGTTTAGAAGAATAACACGGCCACACAGACAGACACGTAAAGCGACTTTAATTAATAATATGTTCAGTTGCTATTTTAGAAAAATCATAATGTTTTCCTTTTAAAAATGTTTGACGCTTGTTTATATAACTATGGCATGATCGTAAAGAACAAGAAAAAACTCTTATTAAACTGACTAGAATATGACCATGAATGTTTTGTTTACCAAAAATTGTGTTGAGCCCGAAACAGCGATTAAAAGTTGAACGATATAGTCCACAAGTCAAACTCGACTGACCTCTCGCGAAACATATAATCCCTGTTGGAGTACTACTTTGTTCGCTTCATATTTTGAACGAAATAAACAGATATGTTATATACAGTCAGGAAAACTTTAATCCTAATTATCCTAACTAATATTATAATTGTTAAAGTGCGTTTATTTGTTTGTGACGCTTTCACAGTAAAACGGCTGAACGGATTGGATGAAAGGAAAATGCTCATCAAGTATGAAAATAAAAACCAGAGCGAACAGATACAGGATGTAGCACAGAATTGTTGTGATATTTAGTGAGATCATTCTGTAAATATTTCACTATTAGATTCGATGGCTAAATTTGTGTTATTGCTATTTGTTTTTCATTAGGGGTGCTTATTTTTTGTTTAAAATATCAAAGTCAAAGTCAAAGTCAAACAATTTATTTCAATTAGGCACTTAAAAGGCACTTATGAACGTCAAGTTTACAAAAAATAGAATTGATTCTAGTCGCCCCTTCCAAAAGGTAGTTTTCGTATGGAGAAGAATGGGCAAGAAACTCCACCGTTACTCTTTTAAAATGTTTTCACAATATTTTGCATACATTAATTATATAATTATATGTGAAGACGATGCATCTAGAATAAGATTACTATACCGCGATAGGTAAAAAAGAATGAAAAATAAAGCAATTACAGATAAATTAAATATGTGACAGATACATGGTGCTCACATATTTACAAACATTGTAAAATTATACGATATTCCTAACATTTTAACAAGTAATACTAATAAGTCAGTGTGTGAGTTCAAGAAATCACAGAATGTAAAATCAGTGTTATAAAAAATAACAAATACATAATTTAATAAGCAACCAGTTTGATTTTGTCTAGACTCTAAATTGTCCTATGGAGCAGGACCAGCATGTTTCCAAGCATTCTTATCTTGGATATAATCCTCTAATTTGTAATATGCTTGTTTACAGAGTGTACTTTTAATATGAGTTTTAAATTTTCTTTCATTTAATTGTAATATATCACAAGGTATTTTATTGTAACATTTAACACAGTACCCCATAAAAGATGTATGTACTTTAGATAATCTGAAAAATGGTTGATCTATTTTATCTTTATTTCTAGTATTAAAATTATGTCTATCGCTTATTTTATTAAAGATATGTAGATTTTTTCTTACATACATAATATTTTCATAAATGAATTGGCAAGGTACCGTCATAATATTAATCTTTTTAAATAGTTCCCTGAGAGATTCGCGACGATGTAGATTATAAATGGCTCTGACAGCTCTCTTCTCTTCTCTTCTCTTTTCTTCTTATCTTCGATTTGGCTATGCCCGACGATATAAAACAAATAACACACTGTATCTGTTCGCTCTAGGTTTTTTTTTGAGCATTGTCCTTTAGCAAATGGGTAGACCATGACTGGGTTAGGACATGGGATACTTTTTATCCCGATATTCCTACGAAATCGAGACTTATGCGGATGAAACCGCGAGGCGCAGGTAGTAACAAATTTAATGGACTATGTCAATTATCAAAGAGTCACTCTTTGATAATTGACGTAGTCCATTATTTTTTTTATTTTGTGGTGGTTGTGATTTGAACATACGGGCAATTTAAGTTGATTGTCAATTTGGTAAACAATTAATTTCCCTTCTTCTTATTCTCTTCGTGTGGTTAGTGACTATCCTGGTGACAGAGTTTTAAAGCCGCCCATGGGCCTCTGACTTGGCTTCACGTGCCGTTGAGAAATATCTCTCAGGCATGCTGGTTTCCTCACGATATTTTTCCTCACCGTTTCTGAAGCAAGTGATAATTATACAATACGCACATGTATGAATCCGAAAAGTCAGAGGTGCGTGCCGTGAGTTCAAACTCGAGACCTATGACTTGGCAGTCCGATGGTCGCACCACTAGGCTATCACTGCTCTATTAATTTCCCTAAATTAACATTATACGTAATAGTTAAGGGTTATTTATCAAGCAGTAAAGGATTATTGTGGATTTAGCCAAACTGTAGGTACAAAGGTAACCTACCTAAAATAACTAATTATAGTTGGAGCAGCCTTTAGATGAAGTTTGATTATTTGAATAGATTTATGAACTGGGCATGAAATATCATTGTCAATATTAGTGTAATTTTTTATGAAATTCAGATTAAAGGATTGGGATCAATAAAATATACAAAGCTAAATGCCAACGGAATCCTAATATTAAGGTTCTGTTGTCCGTCCGTCCGTCCGTCCGTCTGCCACAGGGCTGTATCTTTTGAACCGTAATAGGTTGACACTTGAAATTTTCACAGATTGTGTAGGTACTACCCGCTATAACAACAAATAATAAAAATAAAATTAAGTTTAACTTTATTTTATTTTTATTAAAATATCTTTATTACATACAAGAAACGTATTAAGAAATACGTATGTACTTGTTAAATATTGTACAGTAGTGAGGAACCCTTCATGTGCAAGTCCGACTCGCACTTGGCCGCTTTTTATTTCTACTTGATTTGGAATGCAAACGTAAGTATTCCCATTAACTTACATAATATAGTATTGATTGTAATTATTACATTACATTACATTTTAATAAACATTAGTTATTTAAATTATTACATTTTATTTAAAATAAATCATTATTATTAATTCTTTCATTCATTTTAGTCATTATAGGTAAGCATAATATAGTGTAAAGTCATTTATTATTTCATAATTAAGTACGTCAAGCATATTGTTACAAGGTCAGTCGATTCACAATTTGTCAGCTTTAAATTCCTCCATGGTATAGTAGCCTTTCTTTTTTAACAGAGACATCAACTGTTTCGAGAAAATTGAGTCTTTTGGTAGGGATTTTAAACTAACATATACTTACAAAATATTTATTTTTTAAATTTTCCTACTTAATTAATCATACAATACATTAAAATCCCTTTATAAAAGTCCCTTTAGTAAAGTAGTAGTAAAGTTGTAGTTTTATAAAGTAGTAGAAAGTATCTTCATGAGTTTCAGTCGCTTTCAGGGCAGTAAGAAAGTGATCGGTCAAGAGCCTGCTTTCTCTGCAGCCCTTTGTGAGCCCCTCCACTTGTATTGCCAAGTTATGTGGGACGAATTGAGTGGTTTACTAATATGTACCACTTTTTAAGAACGGGTATGTATATATTTTGAACACATTTTTAAAGTTCCGTAACTCAAAAGGAAAGAACGGAACCCTTATAGCATCAATCGGGTGTCTGGCTGGATGGTTGGCTGTCTGTATGCCTGTTCGTCCGTCATTGCTAATTTGCTCCGAATCTACTGTGGACCAATTTAGTTGAAAGGGACTCATATGTATTTCTGTGACCTAAATACGGACGTGTAACGTAAATAAATGATTTTTGAATAATCAGTATGGATCATTTTGAATGGTCAATATTGGGTGCAAAAAAGAAGAAAAAAAAGATTTCCTATCTATACCGTGTGCCATATAAAATGAAAGGGCTTATTGCGTGTTTGTGTACATGTTTTTCAACTACAATGTTAAGTTTGTTCTTGGGGTAAATTCATCCCAACTACGGAACACTTCATTGTCCAATACTCACTTGGCCGGTTTTTTTTTGCAGAGAATGGCGGAGAACCCTTTTTTCTATAAACAAATCTCGCAATATTGAGTGAATGGATTCCTTATAAGTTTCTTTTTTTCATTTACATTCTTCTTTAACAATGTAGCCTTAATTGAAATACTTTTCCTGTGTGCTTAAAAAACTACATAGCTTAAAATTACGCCTGTTTTCCCCGAAGGGTAAGGCAGAGGTGTAATACACCCACATCCCGTCAGTTATGTTTAAGTCCCATGTAATAGGGTACGAGCCTATTGCTATCAACCAGGCCCCAGAAACTAATTTGTCGCAGTCAATGCAAGGAAGTACTAGTGGTAGTATAGTAAGTATGCTAGTTTTTAGGGTTCCTTACCTCAAACGGAAAAAACGGAACCCTTACAGGATCACTCCTGTGTCTGGCTTCCTGGCTGGCTGGGTGTCTGATTCTCCGTCTGTCACAGACAATTTCCTCCGAATCTAATGGACCGATTAAGTTGGAATTTGGTACACATGTATTTCTGTGATCCAAACACGGACGTGTAACGTAAATAAATGGATTTTGAGTTTATTGCGAGGATCTCAAATACTTTTTTTTTTGTTTGACTATATTTTTTTGTTTGTAAATGGTAAGTGTGTTCTTTAAAACTTTCATTGCATGTTCATTTTGATGACCGACTGGCGCAGTTAAAATTTAACTTACAAAACAAAATAAGACCCCCACAATACCCTACACGTCAGCAGAAATAAATCCCCAACATATGCACATACGAAACAATGGAAATATACCAATTAGAGCTTAACAAAGAAAACGTTTACGTAACGTAACGCGCCGCGTTCCGCGTAACGCGCGCGTTCGCGTTAAGCGTCGATTTATATGCGGGAAAGAGGCGATGCGCTGCGAATTACGACGTCGGAATCGGTTATGTTACGAATAAATTTTAACAACTAAGCTCCTTTTGGTGAGTGTAATAATTCTGAGTGATGTTTTGATTGTGGATAGTATGTTGCGAACCCTATGTGAGTCTCCCAATACGTCTTTTTCTCCGAATTGTGTTATAAGTAAGTATTTTCTTTTATGGTTTCACTGAATGAAATCAAATTGATGACGACTTAGAACATGAGGACCAGCAGTCTATTCCGTAACACACTTTCAATTACAACCTGAATGATTTTAAAGGATATTGCTAATCCATTGTTGCTTCATAAGTTCGAATAATTTGTCTGCTCAACAATGTAAATAACGCAATGAATGTTGTTGAACTGTCAAAATAAAAACCAGTGCTACTATTACTGTGTTACGCACTTACTGCGCTGTTTTCTTCGCTAGGTTTATTTTAATGTAAATCAGTGCTAGCCAATTTTAAAAGTACCCATTTCAGACTGAATATGAAAGTTAACTTTCCAGGTTGTGGACCCGTTAAGAAAGCAGATAATAAAACTTTTGAGCTATCATGACTCGAATTTAGATTATACCACAAATTATCCTCCAAAGAGGCACTTAGGCAGTGGTGAGATCTTCCTTACAGTAGGTACTCACATTTTGCCAGATACCAAATGTCACCTACATTTTGACTCTCATGAAATAACAAGATTTCAAGGGATTTATTTATAAACGTTGCTTGAATCTAAGTAATGATTAACGTCTGCTTAACCATCGATTTTTTGACGTAAGTTTGTGTATCTCACAGCTTTAAGCAACGTTTATAAATCAATCAATCAATCTGCCTTCTACCTTTTCCCAACTATGTCGGGGTCGACTTCCAGTCCAGCCGGATGCACCTGAATACCAGTATTTTACATGGAGTGACTGCCTATCCCTTGGTAAGACTGGTTGTCAAATATTCGGGTTTCTGACGACCCGTAAAAAAGATCAAAGATCCAGTCAAAGATCCACGAATGACAGCCGGGACCAACGGCTTAATGTGCTCTCCGAGACACGGAGTAGTCTCGGTATGTAAAGATGGTCACCCACCCATCCACGGACCAACTCCGGCAAGCGTAACTTAAGCCCCGTACATCCCCCGATCCCCCGATCATCCCGTACGGCTGTTATTCCTCAGCCACGAGCTCTTCAAAACAAAGTTTATAAATAAACCCATGAATGTTTATTTTTAATGAACTCATTTTACAGCTTTTTAACCTACATTTTCGAAATGCCAATCACCCGACCACCGATGACGATTAAAAACCACCGTAATAAGACCCTGTCATGTTCAACAAACACGAGAAATTTCACCAACCATCGGCTGTAGCGTGTAAATCAATTCGTACCCTGTTGTAATGAAGCTAAGGTCGTTAATCGTGTGTGAGTACATGACGGGGTATTAGCATCTCAATAGCGGGGAGCACGAAATCAATAAATTCAAACGCTTCGTGATTTCGACGGTGAATAGTTTGTGGTAGCACTGTTAGCGGGTTTAGGCTCGCCCTTTTGAAACTCAAACTCAAAGCATTTACGTATTTCCATTGAACCATTTACAGGCACTTTTGAATTGTCAAGAAGTCGGCCAGTCAGAAAAGTGAAACTAAATGCCCATTCTAAATCGGAGAAGAACGGGCAAGAAACTCCATGAAAACTCTTTTGAATCAAAATCAATCTGCCTAGCCTTTTTCCAACTATGTTGGGGTGGCTTCCAATCTAACCGGATGCAACTGAATACCAGTATTTTACATGAAGCGATTGCCTATTCCTTGGTAAGACTGGTTGTCAGACTTTCGGGCTTCTGACAACCCGTAACGACGGTCAAAGATCCACGAGTGATAGCCGGGACCAACAGCTTAACGTGCTTTCCGAGGCATGGAGGAGTCTCGGTATGTAAAGATGGTCACCCATCCACGGACCAACCCCAGCAAGTGTAGCTTAACCTGTGAATCGACTCGTGTGGCTATTATTACTTAGCCACGAACTCTTGAATCAAAATATTGTTACGAAATATTGGTTAGTGGGTTGGAAATGTTAAGTACCTAAATATCGTGAGAATGATTTAGAAAGACGTGCACGTTAAAAGCATTCAAACCAAAAAGTAAACAAAAAAAAAATAAGCCGTGACATCTGAAGATCCCAACTGACGGCACGCGTTCACGAATATGACGCATGGATCAGCACCATTCAGTTCAACCATTATGAAGGGAACTGAATGATCCAACATATAGGGTGGAAAATGTTCCAACACGACTTATAACCGGCATTTTGGGTAAGTACCGCCCCACACAAGGTGACTGCCGACAGCCACAGCCTGGCAACTAGTGGCCGACGTGGCCGTAGGTCAGTAGGCTGTTAAGAAAGAAAGAAAGAAAAAAAAAACTGCTCAAACAAGACGCTCATTACAATAGTTAGTTGTCATACTTTTTTTTGAGAAAATAATGATCATCGCTTGCCATCAGAGGGGCAATTTACGTATTTTTAGATACTAATCTCAGTTTCAGTTTGCTGTCGTGGTCGCAAGCGCGACTGCTGCGCGTGGAATCCTGGGTTCAATTCCTGACTAAGTGTTATTGAGATTTTCCATTAGGAATTTCTTAGGAAAAGCCCGGAGTTTGGAAGTTGGCGGTGATACCCCCGTGCTTCGGAAAGCACGTTAAGCCGTTGGTCCTACGCCTGATCTCTCCCATCGGTCGTGTCTGATTGCCGTTCCATCGGACTATGAGAGTGAGGGAAGAGAGAGTGCACCTGTGTCTGCGCGCACACTTGTGCACTATAATATCTCCCGCGCCGAAAGTTAGTCTACGCTGAGATTGGCCGCCGTGGCCGAAATATGATCTGGAGGACTATATAATCTCACTTTGAATCAGTCAAAAATACCTCTGATTTTTATAAATTTTTGACAAGTTTTTGACATTGATGAGATGACTTGATGATGATTGCGGCTATTTTTTTAAACGTGTTTAATTAGGTACGGGAATAGGACTTCAGGCTAAAGTGGTCCAACGTAATACGGTTCGAAAAGCTACATGATCATTAAGCTGTTATGAAATTACTTTTCAGAGCTTTTGTAAACTAAACCAATTCACCAGGTGTTTTTCTCCTACAAATTTATGCATCATATCCCACACTATCTCGTTTTATTAGCTAAAAAGTCTTCTCATCTACCTAAAACTACCATAATTCTTTCGACCCAGATAAGATACCCACTAAACCACGGACCGAACCCATTTATCGCTATCCATGCCACCTAAAACCTCCGCGCAACGGATCTACATTTTCGGAAATAGATAGCCAGAAATTGGAATAGCCGTATAGCGGTGTGGCCGTTTAGCCATAGTGTGGCCGTATAGCCGTACTGTGGTCTGTAATATATTATGTGTTTATACTGATATCTTACAACATAAATTTTAGTCAACTATTTACCTGCTGAAGGATTTTGTACCCTGTTTTGGTTGTATAGAGTATTTTTTAGTGTGAATGGTTTTGTTGAAGGTTTTGGACATGTGATGGCCAATCGGCCAGATTGTGGGAAAATTATTACTGGTCGGCTTCGATATGGACTGAAGGCTAGTTTTCTGCGATACCTATATTTTCTTTATTTTCTCTACTTTTTTCGAGGAGCGATTTAATTTAAATGGGATGTGCTTCAATTCGTAAGTTCGAACTTTGTTCGTAACACTATTGACGTTCCTTTACTACCTATTAACAGTTTGCTTAGATCTTCTTCTTTTCGTGTGTTTAGTGACTAACCTGGTGTCAGAGTTTTAAAACTGCCCATGGGCCTCTGACTTGGCTTCACATGCCGTCGAGAAACATCTCTCAGGCATGCCGGTTTCCTCACGATGTTTTCCTTCACCGTTTTTGAAGCAAGTGATAATTATACAATACGCACATAAATCCGAAAATTTTGGGGTGTGTGCCTTGGCAAGCCTCGCTGGTGATGCATCGCTTAGATAAAGTACCTGGATAAATTAGATCATATCCGTATCCATACATTGTAAGCAAATAAATGATTTGATTTGATTCTGGTTAGAAATTGTAATAGAATACCTACTAGAGTTTTAGGAAAATTCCTAGTATAAGGTACATTTGATGTTTTAAGAGTTTTGCATACTGTATAAGCATAAAGGTACGTATCAAAATAAATTTAGAAGTCACAAGTCTGCATACAAACTCACCAACCTTAAATTGTCCAAATCCTAACATCTTAACAAACAGTCCTTCACTTCAGAAACCCCCAAAACGTTAACAGAACCTCCTCACTGCTCAGTACACATAACATATTTGCTCCGAGCACCCATTTAACAAACATACTATATACAAGCATATATACAGGGTGGGGTAAAGACAGAGCTGAACCAAAATGCGTGAAACTCAGCCGAGCGTGGACGTCGCTTTACGAGATTTTCCGCCACTCGGCGCTGCCACGTCTCCGGTAATTTTCAGGTTGTGTAGCAAAAAGGATGAATTATGTCTTCGAATAGGTTTGTCGACAGTTTAAGGTAATTTGATATTAGATTAGATAAGGACATTGTTTGTTTCATGAAGTAAATAGGCCTGTAAAGTGAGGAATGTTGTCTACAAAGTAATCACTTTGGTCATCAAAGAGTAATGTGAAGTCAAATAGGTACTAACATTCTTTTTTTTTACACTGTGATTATGAAGTTCAATAATTAACGTTATAACACCGAATATTTAGTTTTAGATGTAAAAAAAGGTATTTGGAAACTTTCCAAATGCCTTTTGTTAAACAAATCTGAAACTGTCACGTTCCCTGGAAGCAACGTGTTATGTCAGTAACATTTGTATTTTGTGATTACTAACGTTATCATGTAACACAAGAGTATTCCTGGGTGACACAACAATTGGTTATACGTAAGATACATAGTACAGTAATAAAACTCAAATAAAAATGTTACTTATATATTAAGTAGTTTGAAACTGATTTAAGAGCGTGCATTCTGAAAGTGGGAAACGTCACAGATGTAAAATATGTCGTTGTTTTGGTTAATTTGGCAATATTACTGTATGGAAATATGAAATATGGTTAACTAGTGCAGTAAAATATTGATTATGAAATACAATAATTAATATTTCACCTAAAACGGTTACAACATCAAATTTAGTGTTATAATTACAATTCATCAAAAATATTCTAGTTCACTAGTTAGCGATATTTCAAATTTGCATACAGTAATATTTCCCAATGAATCTATTCTATTCTAGTTTTAATAAATGGTAAGCAAAGCCGATGTCGACGAGTTGGAAAAACAATTGTGCAAGATCAAAAAAAAAAAGTTTAAAATAAATAAAATTCTTCGATTAATACAGATTCCAAATTAATTAAAACAGGTAAATATTTGACAGCTATTTGCGACGTTGCCAACTTTTAGAATGAACGCTGTTAATTTATTAATACTTTTAAAAAAAGCTTTAAATTTTTTAACTATATTTAAAAAAAAACATCGGTATTCCATAATAGAACGCACGACATCACCTAGCGACATCGCTCGCCATCTTGAACGAAAATTTACATGTCAATGCGTTCCGCATGGAAATTCAAACATTCATACACGCTGCCACGCGCTGGTGGACGTGACCCGATCCCTAATCGATTTCGAATCGGATAGAACGGAATAAGGACGTATTATGTGTAAGCGATTTTTTTGTAATTGTGTTACAAGTTGCTTCATTGATCTAGTATAGTAAGGGTCGGGAGGGTTATGTTGTAAGGCGTTCTTGGGAATAGAAATAAATAGTGCGTGGGTATTGTGTCTGGTACGGTGACCTAATGTTACAGTTGCTGGCACGTAACTCGGCAAGGTTTTATCGTGTTGAGAATAAGCTTGTGCAGGTACACTTAGTGCAACAAAAAATGGACACTTTTGTATGTATATAATTCTATGGTTATTTTATTTTTGAACATGTCTGTTATGAAAAACAAGTGAAAACAATTGTTGCGCATCTACGATTCTTGCCAAGTTACGTGCCGGCACGGACTAAAACATTAGATCACTCCTATACTCTATGAAATTAACGACATTTTTTTTGTCTACGCTTTAGTACATGTATTTGAAATGTCCTCGAAGTAATTTGTTTCCAAGTATAGAAAGGTTTGATGTCAGAAACTCAATTTAAAGTCGATTTAAGCATGCCTTTGTACATACCATTTTTATTAATAAAATGTGTATGTATTTAATGTGTTCAATGAAGAATAAGAAAAGGTCAAAAGCAATGTGGGAGGACCTTAGTTGTGATAGGAGTGGGTTCACGAGGCCTTCAAGAGCGAAAACTGAAATATGTAGGTCCAGGGACTGAACAGCTAACCTCGTTACCGACTTAACGGACGAAAATAAATTATCACTAATCTGTAAAGTCCGACCGAATTTCGTTTTCGGTTTTTGGAAGTTTTGGCCAAAATATCCATTTTCGGCCATTTTCGTATTTGGTAGAAACATTTTTTTTTTCAATGTCAAAGTCTAATTATTTTATTTTTTTGCCAAATCCATACATTCAATTCATTTATTCAGAGAATATCCATATTCACAAAAACTAAAAGTACAATAACAATGAGAAAATAATACTAATAACAATTGTTTGCTTTTAATAGTTTAATTGTCTTTCAGAAAATTGCAAGATTTCGTGTATTTTAAAAGGTACACAAACTCACATACACACACTGCATTTATTTTACTTTTACAAATAAAAAAACCTATCGAAAGCCAAAAAATCAATTTTTATTTTCGGTTTTCGACCGAAAATGCAAATTAGGCCGAATTTCGTTTACGTTTTCGGCCGAAAAATAAAAACCATTTGTGGTCGGACTCTACTAATCTTATAAATAACTAGCTTCCGCCATCGGCTTCGCTCGCGTGATTTCTTTGTAAATTATAGCCTATGTTACTCAATGATAATTTATAGCATTTTACTGGTGAAATAATTTTTATAAATCGGCCCAGTAGTTTTTGAGTTTATTCATTACAAACAAAAATACAAATATTTCTCTTTATAATATTAGTCTAGATTACGCAAAAATCTTGCCGTCACGAAAAAATAAATAGACACCCTCACTCTCATTTATACTTGCCAACCATCGGTATCATCGATACGACTTAGAAGAACAACCATTCGAGAGCTCGGTGGAATTTCAAAAAGATTTCTAAACAATACACAATTTCATTCTGTATGTATATACATACAGAATGAAATTGTGTATTGTTTGTGAGGAGTAGATTCGATTCCGAGACAACCTCGTAGGTAATGCGATACGTAATAGATCCGATAAAGTCGTGCTGTTTTCAGTTTTCATAATATGTACTGTTTGCGGGCTTAAGTTAAGGCAACGGGCGATTTAGAAGCTCAAAGTAATCTAATACCTATTTATTAGTAGAAGTATACAGTATTATTTAGAATAAGGAGCTTAAATATTTGTAAGCCATTTTCTAATAATATGCATATTGCACTACGTGTGCTACGCAGCGTCTACGGCGTAGCTGTACTCACCTACGCGCTATGCTGTAGCAGCTACGCCGTAATATGCATTTCGTAGCATCTGCAACGCTACGTGCAAGAATACTAATTGAATTAAATTTAAGGTATTTTGTATTTGAGGTAAATTCTATTACATTCTGGAATCCAACAGAAGCCGCTTTATTCCCGTTGTAATGCATGGCTCCATATTGTACGGTGTACCAGTAAAAGCTGTTTAGGGAGACAAATGGTACTATTATTTCTAAATACTTGAGGAATATAATTTTTATGATATTTTTTTTAATGTATGGAAAAGGAATGAAAGTTTGCTTATCACCTTAAAAACAGGGGGCGATAATTATTATGATTTTATTAAATAGTTACTACAACATTTTAACTATAACACATAAAAAAATTATGGTACCTAATGATAGTTTCATTATCATAAAAACAGCAAGATTTTAGAAGTCCCATTTCGATGATCAGAAAAACTATTCAAAAACTGACAAGGTAAATTATCGACTTGAGATTGAACGACCTTATTGAATAACCATATACAAGTTACAAACCTCTATTGATTTTCATTTTACTTCTTGAAGACAAAACGTCTCCTACCTCTAACTTGTACCACCCCCATCCCGTGTTCGCGCTGTGCCGTGTATTGGAATGTCCCATCTCGGAACTGTCGCGTGCATGCAAACGACTTGATTCACCTCTCAGGCAGACCCAATCGAATCTCAACAAACATCTCATTTCACTAATGAAGCTGCACGACATTTTGTTTAAATTCAAAATGTTTTATTTTTTTAATCAGTATTTTTTATCGTAAACTAGCATTTTCCCGCGGCTTTGCCCGCGTCGGAAAATATCGAACGGGAAGTACGGGAACGTACTGCCGGGATTTCATACGTAATAGCCGAGGAAAAGGTCATTGACTCCTACCGCTGCGCCCGCGTAGCCGTCAACCATAATTACTTTGCTACGCGTAATTTTGAATCTGTGATATCTTTTATGCTTTTTATTTAAATGATATGATGTCCAGGCATATTTTTATCTAAATTAAATGCCCAATTTAATAACATATTTCATTGGATAACAATTAATATAATACCGCTCAAAATAGCTTCGGAAATAACAATGAAAATTTTAAAATATTAAAATGGTTATTGTGTGTCATCCTTAGACGATAGACTAATGCTATTGCGAACTTTTTTGTTGACACTTTTAAGTTAAACAATCCTGTAAAACATAACTTTTATTTATCTCTCACGGTTTACGCGGCACCCGCTAGTAAAGCTCCCAGTCCGCTTGGTTTTTTTTTCGACATTTTCAACGACAATCGTCATACTTCAGCCAATTTACACAAAACCGTAATGAATTATACATTAAAACCTTCCTCATGAACCACTCCGTCCATTAGTGAAAACCGTTTCAAAATCTCTTTGGTAATTTTTGAGTTTATCGTGTTCGGACAGACAGACAGACAGACGCGGCGGGGGACTTTGTTTTATAATATGTAAGGATAATTGAAAAGCCTTTTAATGTGTTATGAATTACGAGTTGGAGGTCGTAGGTTCGAATCCAAACAGGCTTTTTACTTTGTGCAAATAATTTCATCACCACTGCCCTCAAAACGGTGAAGGAAAATATCATGAGGAAACCGTCATGTCCTAGAACCAAACCAACGCGTGGTGGATTACGACCCCTCCATGCCTCGGAAAGCACATTAAGCCGTTGGTCCCGGCTGCCACTTATAGATCTTTGATAGTCGTTAAGGGTAGTCAGAAGCCCAAAATCCTGACAACCAGTCTTACCAAAGGGGTATCGTGTTACTTAGTAACTGGTTGTGGAGGTCAGATAGTCACTCTACGTAAAATACTGGTATTCAGCTGCATCCGGTTAGACTGGAAGCCGACCCTAACTATTTTGCAGTCGACTGAGGCAAAAGGAGAGATAATATCAAAAAAGATTTAGGTACAATGTGGCGAAAAGAAACATTTGTCAAAAAATCTGGTCACCTGTCCATCTGTCTGCCTCTCCATCAATCGCACATGTTTTTGTATGACCTGTGACGTGTACGTTGGCGTCTAGAACTTTGATGAACAAGCAACGAATTATTCTTACTTGTTGTTTCTTATTTTAGCATTATTTTTTAAATATATCGTTTGTCATAAATTCAGTGTTGACCATTTCTCATGAAAATTGTCAAATATTTTTAACAAAGGTTTTTATATTAGTAGTGTTTCTCTAATTAATGTTTATAACTAAGCACAGCCCATTATGAAGAGAAGCTAAGTGTACGAGTAGTGTTTATCTAAAGATTTAATGTTTATTACTAAGCACAGCCCTTTATGAAGAGAAGCTAAATATACATTACCTTTTTGAATTCCCTCTAATATAATTTTTAACAGATTATGCACTTGTACGTCTCCTGCAAGCACGCATCAAATCCCTTATCACAAACTGAGTGACGTCACATCTCCATATTTGTAAGGAAACCAGGTTAAAGTAGTACGGTAAGCCACTACAAAGGTAGATCCTAGTCCTCATTATTTGATAACATTCCATATATCTATGCAATTTTCCTGTAATGGACCTAGATGCAGTTTATTTACTTTTCTGTTCTAAGATAATAGGACCGGAATAGAATGTGTTCTGCGTCCACCCGATACAAGTTTCACAAATTTTCCTCGTACATGACCTGATTCATTTAGAATAATAGAATTTGTATTCTAAGAATTCTGAAGGGAGTCTTTAACTTTTATTATGTTATTTCTTACAATCCCAGAAACATAAAGCACACAGCAATTGTTTCATAATAATGTAAACTTTACGAATTTAATATTATTATCTCATGATGACAGGAACTCGTGGCTAAATAATAACAGCTGCATGTTCCGATCGTTCCGGTTAAGCAACGCTTGCCGAGATCTGTCTGTGGATGGGTGAACATCTTTACATACCGAGATACCTCCGTGCCTCGGATAGCACGTTAAGCCGTTACGAGTACCTAGTTAAAAGCCTGAATGTCTGATAACAAGTCTTACCCAGTAACTAATTCAGCTGTATCCGGTTAGACTGGAAGCCGACCCCAACATAGTTGGTAAAGGCTACGCAGATTGGTTTTTTATTATTATCTGATACGAAAAAAAGTTATAAAATAAATAAAGTTTGATGCGTACCTATGTAACAGTAGATGGATCGGTCTTCAAAATTCATACCTTTGAACTTTCTCTAAGGCATTGAACATCAACAGTAACTGATACTTGGATCAATTCTCTTGGCAACTGACATGCTAAGGTTTCCTTCAACAGACGAACAAAACGTCGAGAACATTCCACAATAAACAACTACGTATTTGAAACCAGACTACTCCCAGAAGCCACAGCTTTTACATAACACGCCGAGAAACTCTAAACAAACAATTTCTAAACGAAATAAAATCTCCCACATCATATAACCACACGTTTCTAACCCTATGAAGCCGGCGAAAACCGGAATCGTTACCGCTTCAAACCAGTTGAAACTAGTTTCGCGAAATGCTTCAATACACTTTGATGTGGTGACAGCAATTTTAGTTTGTAACGAATGAGTTATTAAACTATGTTGAGTATGCCTTTGTTGGCTACATTCATGGAGATGAATAATATAATGATCAAACACACAATTTTACAAACAAAAGCTCGCGATTGTATTTGTTGGTCCTGGCAGTTGACCCCGCCTTGTGACTGCGAATTTAGTAAACACACAACATTGTTTCGCTATTTCAAATATAAATGTCAAAGAGCAAGATCTGATATGTCACGAAAATATTGTATGTGTGCAAGTCAATGAAAACTAGAAAACTCAGTGAAGGAGTTTCTCTTTTGTACATGGTTGCGCTAGATGACGTCTTGACGAGATGAAAGTCGTCTTAAACTTTATATGACTTTGTTTTTTACACACAGTTTTCTTCATAGTCAATTTTAAGAAACATCCTGTGACTAGCGTTAAACGTGTGTTGTCAATTTGTCATCGTGAAAATTGATACAATCGTAAACAATAAAAAAAATACCCTTGCACCAAAAAGAAAAACACGCTGATACAGCACTTTATATAATTGAAACATTTCTACATACACAAATTAATAAACGACAAACAGAAATCAATTAACCGGTACTAACAGTATACGTAAAAAATGGCCATAAAAAATCCTCAAAACATTGAAGTCGAAAACTGGAATGGTTATGGCCCGGTCCCGGCACGGCTGTGATGTACGCCCGCCGCCGGAAATCCGGCTGACGAGCGTTTTTACATCTCGCTGCTAGTGACAAACATGGCGGGGAAAGTTGGCTTCTACCGACGTCGATAGAGTTTAGTTTTGTCGATGTATTTTGAGGTTATGTTGTGCAAAGAAGTTATTAGAATATTTTGAAAGCGACGTTTAATAATATCTCGGATTGTGTTAGAAACAATTCATAACTTTAGAAGCTGTTTTTGTATTTCCCATACGAACAATATCTGTAATATCCCAAAGTCTGAACTAAGGCTATTTTTAAACCTTTGTTCACACAGGCTAGTCATTGTATTAATTTTGATTCTGTGACCCTTATAATTTGTGTTACCCATTCGTTTATTTTAATTGTATTTGTCATTTAATTTTAATTATGTTACCTTTATAATTTGTACCTATTTCAATTGCGTTGACATTTTATTCTATTGTGATTTATTCTGTTATAGCAATGTGAAAATTTATTTTATGTATGCCTGACCGAAATGTTATTTTTATATTTTTTTATTGTTTTTTAAAGTATTATTTTTGATGAAGCTTAGAAAATATGCAAACGTCCTGCTTACCCTAACTTGTCGGAAAATGTAATTTATGTTTCACTAAGTGAGAAAAACTGAAGTGGCTATACCAATTTTTCGTCTAGAATGGTATAAACTTTTATACTTTTAAAGACATTTTGTTAAATGGGAAAAATGCCGAAAACACATTTTTTTCTTAAACAATAATCACTATATTATATAATAACAAAATTTCTAAATATCACTCACCAACTGGGCTTTCCTCATTCCAAAACGAATCGTCGAGTGTGTAATCGGCTTCTGTAACAAACAAATAAATGGATTTCAGTAATATGCACAATCATTTAAACAGCTGAATTAATAGCAAAAAAATGATGATGGATGATGTTTAAGCAGAAATTATTTAAATATAAATACACAGACACAATACACAAATTAATGGCTATAAATTATTATCAGGAAGGAGAATTATTGTTATGAAATCTGTTTGGGTATAGTCGTTGCAAATCACGAGCGCGCATCATGTGACTTTTATGTCAACATTACATGTGACCTAAGGTTTAAAATGTAATGATTGACATGTTTGTGAAATTGAGCCACTATAGCATTTCACAATAATAGCCAATGAATCGTAATACACTAGGTTTCAGTTAACGTGTTGTTTAATTAGTATGAACTCTTCAAAATATTTATAATATTATATCAAATACGAGTTTGTAAAAGAAATAAAAACTGAAACTGTCACGTTCCCTGGACGCAACGTGTTATATCAACGTGTTATACGTAATAACTAACGTTATCACGTAACACAAGTGTATTCCTGGGTGACATAACAATTGGTCAGAGATACATAGTACGGTAATAAAACTCAAATAAGAATGTTACTTATAAATAAGTTGTTATAAACTGATTTAAGAGCGTGCTTTCTGAAAGTGGACAACGTCGCAAATAAATGTCAAATATTTCGCTGTTTTGGTTAATTTGGCAATATTACTGTATGAAAATATGAAATTTGGTTAACAAGTGCAGTAAAATATTGATTATGAAATACAATAATTAATATTTCACCTAAAACGGTTACATCAAATTTTGTGTTATAATTACAACTCATTATAAATATTCTAGTTCACTAGTTAGCGATATTTCTTATTTCCATACAGTTAAATTGTCAAAGTAATCAAAACAGGTAAATATTTGACAGCTATTTGCGACATTCCCAACTTTTAGAATAAAGGCTCTTATGAATTCTGAAACAAATGATTTAAAACCACGAACAATACAGTAGCCTGGCATAATTATAATAATTCATTACACCAAAAAGGGCACAATTCTTAACATTTAAACAGATATCTACCATATAAACAACAAACTTATGAAAACAAACAATTATTATAATTTAAGAGCGTGTTTAACCACTGACAGCGTGCCACACGAACAGAAACCCTAACAACACCAAAACGTTACACAAATTGTACAAGACATACCTACTACTTATCTAAACTAGCGAGTATTCACATTAAAAATCTATAATGCCGACGAGCGTGTTTCCCTCCCGGCGGCAGCGTGTTAGCGTGATACTCCAAGTAATAATTTTACAAGTTTCGACGTTATCTGCCCTTGTTACGGAGCTTGTCAAATTTGCGCTCGACGCGAAATAATCTGCCTCCAAGCGATTACCCATTTTGGAATTGACGTTATTGAAGTTAAATCGTTTCTTGTGTAAGTTATGATTATGTAAGGATTCTGGGTTTTGACGTGATGCCAAGCGTGGAAATATAAAAGAGGTAGTTTAGGAAAAAAGAGTTGACACTATTAATTTTTTGGTTCAATGACTTGGGCTCCATTGGATGAACTTAGGAAACTCAGATTTATTTGAATGATACCAAATTTAGAAATAGAAGTAATTTAATATTCTTTAAACTGTAATAAATGTATGTTACTAATATTTGCACGCCACACTTGGCAGAATGTGATGATACCATTCACTAATCTTAACACCATATAATGTACCATATTTTGACAAATAAATAAATGATTATGATTATGAATAGGAGGCCTAATTCATTGACTGACGTCAGGACTTTCAAATAAAATATGAATAGAAAAGCAAAATAGCAGCAATACCCACACAGCCAAGTCACGCTTTTTTGAAACACAACCTTAAAAACATCTGCCATTTCTTTTAACAGATCAGAACCGAAACGAACATCATAAATCAAACGAAGCAGCAAAAAATATGCAAACACAAAAATAAATAATTACCGGTAGTGACATTGCCACAAAAATAAATTATACAATGGGGTTGTTTCAAGGGGCTGGTTTTTTCGCCCATTCATCACGGATACAGTCATTGTTATTGTAATTAACTCGTTTTTCGCGGCTGAAGTTCAGACAAAAGGTACGGTGAAAAAAATATACATGATGTTAGGGTTGCCAGGTTTGAAATTGAAAACCGGACCCTTGGAGTACCTAATTTGATTGTAATATGAATATCGAAGATAAAAAAAATGATGATGTGACATTTTAATATTTTGTGGAGATGTTAATAAAACTGCCGATATATTCTGTAAAAATGTGAAATTTCTTTATCTGTTTTACAGAGACATTAACATTATTAATAAAAACAGTGTCTATTGACAATCTGTTGTCTGACAACCCGTAACAAAGAAAAGTACTGCGTGGGACCATTAGTCATGTTGGAGGTCCATTTGTGGTGGATACCCTAGAGTTTTGTATTGAAATACAGTATAAATTGGTCTACTATTTATTGTAAACAAAGTGAAAGGCGTAGAAGCTATTGATTTTCAAAACAATACTGTCTGCACGATTGTTAATAAGAACTTAAGACTGCTCAGTTCTAATTGGAAATCTATTCAGAGATTGGCAAAAAGAAGATGTTGTAACGTTCACTCCCTAAGGAAAATATTATATACAAATATACAAAACAACTACCTACTTATCTATATCAATGAAAAAGAAAACAAGTTAAAAATTCAAAGTTGTGATGATAGTTGAATAAACAATCTGTCATGATGATTTTTTTAATGACACTTTACCAAAATTCCTAATGTACTAAACAGCAACCATTTCTGCCAAATTAAAAACAGCTGCTGCACTTTACTACACACGAAGACCCAAATTCTTCACGGCCATTTAAGAGAAAAACAGCTTCAAAATAAGTGAGCTATCATACATAACGGTCCCTAGCAATATAAAGGGACTTAAACAATGATACAGGGAATGCCACCATTAGCTTTTACGATACTATAAGGGAGCAAGGGAGGAGTTTGTTCCACAAATATTGCGGGCCACGTAAGTAGATTACATCCTGAATTTGAAATTGTATTATGAAAACATTTTTCTAATTCTGTATCGTTTGCGAAGTAAAGAGCATTAAGTTTGAATGTTTAGGCTTTTGTGTAATGTTGAAATGTGATTATTTTATATTATGTTGTTTTACCGAGTTGCTTCTTAAGAAAGTACTTTCAATTTCAGGACCAGAAATGTGTTATTCCTTAACATAATGTGATGTTTATACAAATGTGTGACAGCTAAAAGTAGGAACCCACGTGTATGAGGTAGACTACAGACGGGTACCCATATCATGCTGATTGACACTACGTGTACCTAAAAAAAACTCAATTATGCATTGTATTCCACAACGTGTACTTAGGTGGAAAACATAACAATAAGATCATTATTACCTAGCAATAAGTACCTACGAATTGGAAAACCATCCAAAAACGTAGAATTTTGAAGTATGAACCCACAAAAATAAAGTTTAACCAACACTAGCAACTCTGCCACTACAAACAATGAAAAAAAATAAACACACACAACTTATTTTCTACACACATTTTTCATCGCACAAAGCTGCAGAGAAACACGACATCTATAAAAATATCATCTAAGCTGCACTTTTGAAGTCATAACAACATCTCGTTACGCATTGTCGGGATATATTTCTGAAACTTTTACTCAACAACAAGCGTATGCATCAACAAGCATCGCGGACTAACTTGCCAACAGCACTAGATATTATTAATACTTCACGTTTCGAGTTTAATAGAGGATCCTTGAAAGCAGAAATATATTACTAGAGAGTTAACTGTTTGGGGAAAGTAGAAGGCAAAACCTAATATATTATTATCTTCTTGTACTCGTATAATATATATATAAAACAGTTCCGTACTCGACTGATTGAGACAGATAGGTCAGACGCGCGTAGCTTTACCCACGATACTAACATCAAAGAAGGTGAGTGATCCATACTTATCGAATACTTTAATATTATTAATGTGAAACTAACTGTCTGTTTGTTACCTACCTTTTCACGCCTAAACCAATAAACCGAGTGGTAGTGGTTCAGTGGGTCCCTCACTAAACCAATAAACCGAGTGGTAGTGGTTCAGTGGGTCCCTCACTGACAACAATATTAAACCCTTCCCAATCAATCAGCCTAGCCTTTTCCAAAGTATGTTGGGGTCGGCTTCTAACCAGATGCAGCTGAATAATAGTATTATACATGGAGCGATTGCCTATCTGACCTCCCAGTTACTGGGTAGCACGATACCCTTTGGTGAGACTGGTGTCAGACTTTCGGGGTTCTAAGGGCCCGTAACGTCTGTCGAAGACCCAAGAATGACAGCCGGCAGCAAAGGCTTAACGTGCTTTCTGAGGCACGGAGAGGTCTCGGTATGTTAAAATGGTCACCCATTCACTGACTGACCACGGCAAGCGTAGCTTAACCTGATCAATCGACTCGCGAGCCTCTCTGGCAAACGCTTTATAGTTTTCAAACTTGTGGAAAGGTTAAAAATACCTTTGTGACTATTTTTACAAGTCCATATTTTTAAAACTTCTCCAAACAATTTTTACAGCTTGATTGACCATCGATTTTTCATTTATTTTTTTTGTTTCCGAAATCTACAAACGAACACGTAGCTAAAACTGACGAGCTTCAAAAATATTCACGCAAAAGAATCGACCTAGCAAACTGATTGGCAATCGTAATATTTATGGATTCCATAGAGGATTATCATTACGCCTTTAACACATCTTAAGTACCCACAAACACTACTCTCGCTATTAATGTCATAATAATATAGTCAATTGAGGTTGAAACTTAATTCATAGACATATAATTCCCAGGCCAGACAGCGGGTCAGATCGGAAGTGCGGCAGCCATTATTGCAGGACACCGGAAGTGATTTAGAGCGGTAGGTGGCATTGGCGCCCAACGTGGGACCTTATCTATCCTTCATTGCATTGTTGGTGATGTGTTTCGTACAAAGTAGTATTTATTGAACTATTAATAATGGTTTTTAAAAGCCATCAAAATTACATCTGTAAAATAAAAATAATATTTGTTATTGGCGCCCGCGTCGGCCTTCCTAAATAATAATATTCCCAAACTAATTTCTCAGAAAGCGAGAGCCAAACAATAAACAAAGCATTATAAATTGCTATTAACAGAAGGCTTTTCTTAGCGTCAGGCCACGATCAATATTAGATTCTCACTTTTCAATAGCATTTATTTATAACTACCCTACGTTCAACGCAAACGATATTGTTCAAAAATAATAAGTAGGTACCGTCGAAAAATGTATGACAAAACTAATTTCCTGTACATTGTTTCAACCAGAGTTTGGTACGCGTACCCATTTCGTTCAGGTTGTTTTTTTCTTTTTTTTCTTCCCCCCAAGTGTTTCTGATTAAAATTAATTGCGTTCGAAGAAGTTAATTGTAGCGGGGAATGAACGTTTGAACATAAATTGAGTAACAAATGGAGACGCAGTAGACCGTTATTTGTTAGTTCACCCTATAATTTGTTATGCTACCGTCGAGTTAATAAATCTGAAATGGGGGGTAGATTGTGACCTGATAAATTGCACTTCAAAGGATTTCGAAAACCTGTGTTTATACAGCTCAATACCGTTCCTGAATCTAATTTGTTCATTTTGGTTCAATGGAGGAGGGTCGTGTTTGATTGTAAAACGGTTATTTAGAATGTTGGCATTAACGGTTTGAACGGGTTAATTCGATTGGTTATTGTTATGTGAATGTTTTTGGTGTTCAGTATTGATAACGCTACAATATTATATTATGTATGAAGCTCATGAGTATTTAATTTGCAAATGCACCACGTGTATTTATATGTTGCTTGTAAAAGCTGAGAGTAAACTCCTCGTAAGTATTCATTTAATATCTCTACTACACAATCTCAAACAAATCTCCTTTATTACCCATCCTCTGAACATAATTACCTCCGCAAAAAGAAAGTACATTAATTTCCCTAATTAAAACAAACGTCCGTATCAAGCTAAAATAGTATTAAGCTCAGCGCAACACACTGGAATATAAAATGCGGTGGTAACTGCAAAATCCTACATTTTGAGCCGTCAGCTCTGAATACAGATGAGGTTTTGCGTTTACGCGGCAATCACTAATCTAATACGTACATAATTCGGTGTCATGATGCCGTTGGACGTCTACGTGTGCTGAATATGCAAAATTTCAGCACATGAAATGCTAATCTGTTGCAGTTTGTCCAATAATTAAGTGGACACATTGTTATTTTACAATGAGACTGTTGATTACGAATTTAAGTATTGTTGTTATGAATAATTTTTGATGACACTGTATTTTAAATGTTATGGTAATTCGGTTGTTTAAATTGGAACGAGCTGTTTGTGGGTTTGTTTGAAATGGGATTAAAACAATGCTTCAGTGTCATCAAATTTGAAACACATTAAAAAATATTGTTTCCGTTTCATCGACACAGCCCAAAACCTTCTGAACACTATCATTAATAGGCAACACGTATAACTTTTTCATGACTATTTTACTTTTCCACCACGCGTAGAATAGAGAGCACTTCATAAAGTTCAAAGACTCATAGGCCTTTGACATTTTTTGCGGTTGACTCTCGTTTTATGCACTATTTCAACAGCCACGCACCACTATTGGTTTAGTTTTGGGCAACGAAATACACCAATATTTTGCACAAGCCAGAAAAACAGCGTTACCTTTTTGTAACGACATCTATTCCCATTGTTGATTCAGTACCTCACGTCACACCTGATATGCTCCACTCTTCATTCATACTCAAATCAGCAAGACATAAAGAATTTAAATTCACAAAACACAATACACTAGGAACAATCCCGGTGATGGGAGCAACAGATCTTTTCCGGGTTCCCGCGTTCCAAGCAATATCTTATATATTTTGACGCGCCCTCCAAACGGAGATTATTCTAAAAGAATTGTTGGCTCCGCTGTGTTGTGGATAAAAATGAAAATCTTAGCGTGATTTTGAGGGTAGAATGATATTTCGAATAATACCCGCGTTCTTCATTTCTTGATGAAATATTGTGTAGGGAACGTTTTGAGAAATGTCGCCAGTTATTGCGAGAGTAATTTGATGGTTGGTAATATATTTTTTGTGTGTACCTACCTATTTATTTATTCTTCGAAGAAGATTACCTACCTCTTGATATCTTAAATCTCACCTCACTTAATATATGTAACAAGACAATATATTACATGAATTAACTGATGAACACGATTTTTTCATCTTTTATAACAAATTCATTTACAAGATGCTAAAAGCGTCGATTAAGTGGTAACACCAGTAATTTAAATAATATGTAAATTCTTTTAAGCACAAAAAAAATCTCTAAAATCGGAAACTCCTTTCGCCGCATCAAGCACTATAAATTGAGTTACCGGCCATCCTATAGTTATGTCGAGTTCGTTTTGTTGGCACAATTGTATCAATATTGGACATCGTAACTCGATTTCTGAACGGAGTGCGCTGTCAAGTGACGACTGACGTCACCGAAATGGCGGACGGCAGGGTACGGTTTCAATGTAGCCTTTTGTTATTGTTATTGTGATTAATAAATATAATGACAAGCGTAGCAGTTAGAACGACAGTCCTAATGACCTCAAAAAGGTACCCGGGAGAGACTGGATGAGAGGTGAGGAGAGGTGTAGCTGTGGTGTGCGATAGATTGAGTTTATTGATTGATTTGAGAATAAAAAGAGGTGCAGTAAAAACCGCCGCAAGTTACAGCACGTAGCAATCATTTGGCACACCCTAAGCATTTTTACTAGGGCATAAAACTTATTCTGATAAAGCTCCTGCGGACACGAGAGAAGATTATTTAAATTGTTTTTTAATCAGGTGGGGCGCATTCCAGTTTAATCCCATAATTAAATATAAATTAAGCGTCTCGGTAACTAATAAAAATATCCAGTTTACTTTACCATCATCGGTCCGTGAAAACGTCCTGTTCCTATACACATAGTTACCGGCTATGGTTCGTCCCTTGTGGTTACGCCTCGTACGTCACGTCTGCGTTTAATTATTTTAACGTGTCCCAACGAAATTGTAACTTAATTTCTATGATTAAATTTTATTCGGATCGGATTTAAAGTGTGTTTAATTTTATGTTGGTTTAAAATATTAAGTACGGGTAAATAGAGTTGGGAACATGATTCATTTTATAACTACGGATGCAGGATGTATTTTTTATTGATTTACAACTAGGTTTTTTTCTTATTTTATATTTTTGCTCTAGCTATACTTTGTTTAATACCGGGTTCACACGGTTTCATTTTAGTTGAACAACTTTTGTTGTTCAACAAAAAAACTTTGAATTTGAAGTTCAGTTTTATTGAAAGTCTGTTCAGACGGTGTGCGCTTACGACTTATAGCAGTTGATCAATTAAAAACGAAACGTGTGAACGCGGAATTACACAAAAACTGTATTTTTATTTGACGCCTGGTCTCATATTTACAGGTCAAATAACTCAACGTGAATGAAATTAAGATTTTATATCAATTTAAATACTCTATAGAGAACTTTTAATGACTTTAGTTACGAATCTTACATACCCGAGCCCAATCCCAATTAGGTAAACCCCGACACTTAATATTCTGCTCCGTTCTATTCCTACACTGTCCACTCAATACACAGCCACCATCTCTAACCCAACACAACTGTTCAACAATTAACACTAAGTGTGAATGCCGCTAAGCCATTCAATTTATCCGAGAACAGCCGATCCAATCCCTTAAACCTAACCGATAAACCCTAACCCTATCGCTGCCGCTTAGGTGTCAAAAAGACCGAACAATACATTTCCCGCGAAATCCGCTCAATTCACAACGCCTCGACGCGGATCAGGTAACAAATCACTGGACGGACCCCCCCTTCCCTTACTCCATTCCCCTCTTACGTCACAAGCCCCCAACACCACTCATTTAGCTCAAAATCGTGTCACGTGCACGAAACCCGCTGTATAATTACAAAAACGAGTTTGGATTCCGTTACGGTCGGTATCATGTGTGACTTGAGTTACGATTGTTTTATAACCACTTATTTTACTTGTGAAAAGTTTGGTAATATGAAGCGGGAACTAAAAGCGGGGAGTGCAAATAAAAATGGACGGCCATTTTATATTTTTCGAGTTTGAATGTGGGGTTAGCTTTTATAAATTGAATAATAACGTGGATATGGGAATTTTATTAGAGAATTTAAATTTATGGAAACTCTATTATGTTAGTGTATATTCTTGAAATTGTTTCATCTACGTTCAGCAACACAGCATAAATACTAGGATAAATGTACAAGAGCGGTGGCTACCTGCCGAAATTGCTTAATTGACTACATATTGTAATGCTTGACGCTCGACCATCACTCAACTGAAGTGCCGCTCGACGTCCGTGTCCACTCAACTAGTTCACACATACCCAACACAACAGATGGCGCCACCATCCTCCTTCGATTTTATAACAAAAATAAATTCCGCTCCTCTGAAAACATTTTCCTTCGCCGTATTTAAATTGCAAGCACTTCATCACTCTCTAAAATATATTTTCTGAACAATCCCGTTTAAACAATCTTAACGAACATCGACCAATGAATCACTCTATCAAACGGTATGCAAACTCGATGCGAGCTATTAGAATAAACTGTGTTGTTGCCCAAGTTTGTACTAAAAATACCTCAAATGCGATATTCGGTTATTCCTTAGGGAACCCGAAGTCCGTAATTATGTCACAGGGGGGCGGGGGGGGACGGATATGAAATGACAAAAGACGTATTGGATATCACCGTGATAGAATACCGGTACTGCGACCGGTTTTTCTCCGTTATCGTACGAGATGTGTCAATATTTCCCCGGATTTTTTGTTCGAAACGATAAATCGGTTGGTTTTTGCTTCGTTTTTGGGATTGAAGGCCTGGGCTTGGATTTGTTAGGTACCGAATTTTGGTGGGTTGCAGCGGTAGGGTTATTGAATATGGACGTTGTTTTTACCGCCGTTTCGAGATTATGTATAAACAATAATTTTCTGTTATTAGTTTGACTGAAAGCTGATTTTCTCTGTTCATTCTTAATACTCGTAAGTACCTGTATTGATTTTGATAATAATTATAAGTTGATGCATTCAGATGTGAATTGTTCTTTACGACAAAACACGTCTTTCTAATTTATTTATCTGACAACTAAAATATATCAATATGTCTGAAACAGTTTATTACAGCCCTAATGATTTCTACCCGCAACATATAACACCATAACCAAATTATCAACATTCAAACAGCATTGCTAAACTTCCTACAAAACAGCGTAGATAGATCTACAGCCCTGTTTCGAACCACCCTTTATGAAACTTCTCATTCTATAAACGGATTTAACAAACGGGTATCCAGATTAACTTTTCAGACCTCAGAACTCTATAACTTCTATAATTGTTAGGTGGGTGAACTGACGGATGATTAGGACCTGGGTTGATCCTTCAGACCTTTGAGTTCCAATAGGTTTTAACGGTTTATTGGAGATAATGTCAGCTTCGTGATAAAGATTATCTTGATTTGAGAAGTGAGGTAGAAAAAGTCATATTTAGAAATTGAGCAACTTTAGCTGAGAATAAGCGTGATGAAAGCTCTTCATCTTCAAATATTTACTAGTTCGTGAAAATGGTATATATAATAATAGTCCCCGTTGACTTATACCCCCCAAAAATATCGAAGTTCAAATTAATGTGATTGGCAGCAACGTCCTGCCCTCTGTTAATAACTACGTATTGCCTTTTTGGCTGGCCAATAATGGCGGTATGCAATGCAAGGTCGCTAATGATCGAGTTTTTAGGGTTTTGTACCGAAAGAGTGTCAACGAGACCCTATTACTAAGGCCACTGTCCGTCCGTCTGGCACAGAGCTGTATCTTTTGAACCGTAACTGACACTTGAATTTTTTACGGAATTTTTTACGCTTTAATTTTTACAATAAATAATAAAGTTAAAAATCAAAGGGCTAATAAAGTAAAAAAAAAAAATTGGTTTAAAGTTAAAAATTAAACCTCTTTAATTTTTAAATTTAACTTTTTTTTTTAATTTTTTTTTTATATTGTACGGTTGTACTGAACTCGTCGTGTCCGAATGCTCGTGGTTTGTCAGTTTTTAGTTTTACATCACAGTTTGAAAAATAAACTGTTCACGATTTCGGATCCTTAATCCGTTGACATGTAGGTACTTACGTTGCTATATCTTAATCCCAAGTCCCACATCTAAAAATCCTTAACCGGAAAAAGTTTCGAGCTGTTCAATAGAACGTAAAAACTTTGGGAGGTGGTTGTTAAAAGTTAGGATGTAAGCAGAAGCCGAGGTAGACCCTAATTAGCGGGCACGCTTACATAACAATTAATCAAACTTTTGAGGTCCGAAAGTTATCTATCCAGGTCGCTTTTGAAAATCCATTTTAGGAGAGAATTTCGGAGACGATTTCCACTTTTTAATACCTTTTGTAATTTTATATTTCTGCCATTATGCGGGACCCACTGGGCCGTAAGTTTGGCCCATTGATCGTGTGACATGCGGCAGATGTGTCCAGCCAAATTCCATTTAAGCGTGGCAGCTTTCCGAGTGACATCAGTTATTTTAGTGATAGAACAGATTGTTGTATTCTTAACCCGGTCCACAAGTTGAATACCAAGAATACTCCGTTCCATAGCTCTGTAGCGTGGACCTCTGTTGAATTATCAAAGACCACATTTCAGAAACATACGTGAGGATAGGAAGATGAGTTACGAAGATACACACGTCGATGAGTCTTCTCTTGAGGGATAGAGGAAGTTCGCCATTCATTAGATCTTTCATGGTCCAATAGCTACCCATTAGTGAAATAATTTTTGGAATCGGCTCAGTCGTTTCGAAGATTACCCCCTACATACAAACTCACAAATTGTACCTCTTTAAAATAATAGTATAGGTTTATTAGTTATGGATCCTAAATTTCCTGAAAGCCTAATAAAACCACTTATTTGCGTCAAAACATATTGCCTTTATAACAGTGAGACCATAACAGCAAAAAACAAAACCTTTTACAGTCTAACTAATAATGTAGCACAGACAATGTAGTAACGTATTAAACTTCCTTAAATCTAATATCGGCACATTGTATCTCCATACATCTTTGTATTATCGCTGGAGGTCACATTCGCCGCCATTTTGGATTCGCTGACCTTAAATGGTCCTATTCTGAATATCGAACACGTCAGGTAAATATTGGGAGAATAACTTTTAATATAGGTAATTCTTTCATGGATATTCATGCTTTCATCTAACTTAAGTTAGGTAGAAATCTTAACTTTGTACTTGAGTTACAGTCAATTTTGATATTCGTATTTTTAAGGACTTTTTGATCCTATTGGCAAATAAAGTTTTTTAAAGTTGCTATCAATGTAGATAATGCTGGTCTTTGTCTTCACTTTTATTACTAGCCATCTTTAACTAGACATGACAAAATGGAAAATATAGCTTCTTTTCACCAGCGGACCTTAAGACTAAATTAAACATCTTGTAATTAACCACTTAAAATGCTGAAATTACCGCAACTAATGAGGACTCCTCACTAATTATGTCTACGACCTCGCCTTCACACAAATTAGTTAATTTTCCTTCACGCAAAACCAAAAATATTCTACTATCGGACGCTCGCATCTTGAAATTATGACCATTATCATCGTTATAGCTCTCAGAATAGGGCTACTAAATCAGGTAGCAAGCACGCCACCATACTGAACGAAACTGAATCATTCAGCTCCTAACATAAAGTCTATATTTGATTGCAGGTTCAAAATCGTATGTATAGAGGATGATTTGGCCGGTCGTAAGCAATTTCCAAATTGGATTTCGTTAGGGTAAACGCACCCAGGGAAAATGCGATGTTTCATTAAAACTTGTGACTTTATCGTGTAACGGGCCCTGTGATGTGGTTCCAGCAATTATTAGTTGGTAATTATAAATTTCATTATAGTTTAGTGAGTAATTTAATGTAAAAGTGGGGTCCGCCGCAAATACTTGACAGTTTGGAAGGATCTTCTTTGAGTAACTTATCGACATGTCACTAAGAAAATGTGACAGTCTTACTAACTAGTTGGTGCTGAAACTCCCTAGAATTTCAGTAAGAAGAATTAAAAATAAATTAATGTATATGACTCATCGTCGAGACGTCGGACTTTGGGGTCTAGTTCAACAAAATACTTGAAACCTTTGTATGTCTCTAATCTAAGCTATAAAAAATAAATTTACCGTCAATTCAGTTATAACCAAACAAAAAACATACTCACAAAAAATAAAAATTTGTTACTCTTGTATTTAATTCTCCAAAATACATAGACTCTAATCTCATAGATTACAGTTACACAGACATAAGTAGCTCTCCCTAAGATGACATCAAGTAATGAAGCAAAGAGGAACATTTTTCTTACACTAATTCGATTGAAACGCCTAATTAGTTTGCTCAATTAGTGGAATTACTATCAAGAGACTGAAGGTGACAGAATTCAGGCAGTTATGTCACTAGTTTATTGAAGATGTCTGGTTTTTTGTGCGAGCCTTAATTAGCTAATGATTTTTTTGATCTAACTTTCTCCTAGAATCGTTTTCGCTAGAAAATACCTCGACCGACGCTAAGCAGAAGAATTCTGCGTTAAAATTAAAGCTGATGTAATTATCTCAAAGTGACAACTACCTTGGATATACCATCAATGTCAATGTCATTAATAATGCGTCAGACGCCTAGAGAAAAGGTTAAAACAAGTGTTATGTATCTATCAAAGCAAAAAATAAATGCGGATTTGCAGCACAGTTTACATAGATAGGTACGGTGGGAGTGACTTTTGAGGAGAACTCGTTTAAGAGGAGCTCAGCTACAACTAAAACATCCAAAATATTTAGATTTGACAGAAGAATTGAGATAGAGGAATTGATATACAGTAAATACTGCTTGGTAGCAGAAAAAGTGGTGGTGAAGTGATTTCATAAGCAATCAGCCCTATTATTGTATTACTAAATGTAAGCAGACAAACTGACTCCGACAAAAGTTAGAAAGTTTTCAAAACTATCAAAATCTTGGGTTCTTCCCATCAATTTCTACAGCTACTTAACCCAAAACAACAAAAACAAACGCTAGTTGAGCGTCAGACACAATTGCGTTACACTAATCAAACGGCACGACACGCTATCTGTCGTGACGCGCCCTATAACGATGCGCGCTAACTAGAATGGCGCACGAAACATTTTTGCGCTTC
The DNA here is from genome assembly GCA_947364205.1 of Agrochola lota. Taxonomy (NCBI): domain Eukaryota; kingdom Metazoa; phylum Arthropoda; class Insecta; order Lepidoptera; family Noctuidae; genus Agrochola; species Agrochola lota. The sequence continues at coordinate 20,404,495 of OX376228.1, forward strand.
ATGGTATTGGAAGGGCCATTTACATTGCATGAATAAAAATAAAAGAGAGAAAACCACAAGAGTTTACTTTGAATACCTTTTGGTCCTTATATACAACCTACAAACTATCTTAACCACCACAACAACAAAAATAGGAGATAATAAATTGACTAACAATGTATTCAGTTTATACCTCAGCACATTAACAAATGAAAAAACCTTATAAAAACGAAAATCAGATAACCCAAACAAAACGAGCAAAACCTACCACTGTAAGGGCCTTAGCATCTTAACAAAAATATAAAACGTCGGAGCACACAAGTTGAACGAATGAAATGAAATGAATGGAAGAACGAATGGTATTGTTCACGCAATCATTCCCCTGGGTGTGTTTTATTGCGCCATTCTCATCGTTTTGTTATTGTTGGCATTTTTATGAAAACACTCTGATTTAAGTTCCCCATACTTGTTTTCAATTGAAACTACTCGTGCAAGACAAAAATAATCGCTTTTCTTATTATAATAATTTTTCAGAACTGTCCAGCTTCTCACATTTGTCATTATGATTTTTAGATCCATAATGACAGCTGTACAAAGACAAATGTAATGCACTTTTATCAACGGATTCCACCAGGAATCTTGCATTTACACTATAATGGACAAAAAGTTGACCAAGTACTAGTTGCAAAATTCCTTGGCATTATGATAGATAGCCAATTAACTTGGAAGCCCCAAGCAGAAGAAGTATACAAAAAACTTAGTGCAGATGCATATGTCCTCTTTAACTTGTCAAAAAAAGTAAATATGGCCACAAGATTAATTGCATACCACGGGTTAGTCGCATCGATTTTGAGATTCGGCATAATATTTTGGGGGAATTATAGTCTGAGGGAACAGGTGTTCAAGGCTCAAAAACGCTGTATAAGGGCTATGTGCAATTTAATAGTAACAGATAGCTGCGTACCTGTATTTAAGTCCCTAAAATTACTAACATTCCCATTACTTTACATTTTTGAGGTGGCTGTTTTTGTTAAATCAAACATGCATCTTTTTAGTAAAGTGTCTGAAAATAGAAACCGGCCAATCAGGAGACAGTATAAAAATTTTATAATTGTTAGTGGTTCCGATACCGCCCTATTGAAGAAAGATATAATATGTATGGGTCCGATCTTATTTAACAAAATACTCGATGTAATAAAAAATGAGACATTTCCACGTTTCAAAAAGAAATTGACGGATCTATTAATTACTAAATGTTATTACTCAATTGGCGAATTTTTGACCGATAAGAATTTAAATTGATAATATGACATCTCTGTACTCCTGACTTTTACTAAATCATTTATTTTTAATTTAAATGTACCTCGAAATTGACAAATTTATAATCCCATTTTATTAAACTTGACATTTTGTGTTGTATTGGCTAGTTCAATTTTGTTTTTTTTTTTTCCGGTATTCATCTTGACATGGTACACTTGTATTGATTTGATTGAATTTGTTAATAATATTTATATTAAGTAAACTGTTTGCATGCCTTAGTTAAGGTAATTAGTATAAGGATCATTTTAACCTTAACATCTGTAACTTGTACCTACTTTCTGTGCAAATAAATAACTATTCTATTCTATTCTGTACCTGGCAATGTGTTTATGCAAATATTTTTTGGTATGGAAACAAAGGTAAGAAAAAATACTTTCGAGGATGATGTTTTCAGGATCTGTTTTATGAAGTTTTGTTTTCTATGCTGCTTTAATGTAAAGCTAACCAAATCATCTATGTCAGCACAAGCTAGATTTGTACGAAATGCTAGCCAGTAGCCAGTCAGCCAGGCTAGCAACAGGAATGGCTGGATGAGTCGAATGTAAGGACATAATATGTATCAGCAATTATAGTAGATATCTCATAAGATAAAACCCAAATTGGTTTATTTTACAAGTATTAATATACCTGAGCTTTATACTAAAGAATTAATAAATGCCGTAAAAACTTTTTCTAATCACGATTTGAAGTACCTTGTCTCTCCAACCCACTCCTAATGCGAACCTCAAGTCTTAAAAGGTATAACGACCACCATAATTACCAAACTCAGCCAAAACAACACCGTTTTTCATAATTAACTTAAAAAAACGCTGTATGGAGTTTTATGTCCCCTAATCCCATCGCAGCCATTAAATCGTCATCAGGAGGATCGGAGGCCGTTTTTCTTAATTACCTGGACTGGTTTTGGAAAGTACCAGCTGAGTACCTTGACTGGTACTTATCTCTTACAAATGATTAATGAACGAAAAGACTTTGAGTGTTTCTTGATTAATCTTTAATATCTTTTACTAATCAATCAACTCAGCCAATCACTGGACACGGTCTCTAAAAGTTGGGCCACTAAGCCCTATTCAAGTCTTATCAAAATTGGTCCATTGTATGTGGTAATGTCAGAGTTTTAGCCTTTTGTACTCAGAAGCCTCATTAATTCTAGCATTAGTGCATCTAATGCTCTCTTTTGCCTGAATCAGGTACGACGGTGATATAGGGTCAATTTCGTAGTTTGTCAAAATTAAAATGGAGTCGGTTGAACTCGGTAGTTTAGCCGCAACTATACCAGACAGCCTGAAAACAAAACTCTCCCATTAATTACAATAAGTAGTTTTGAAATCCAACAAGGTGCAACAAGGCCTTTATTACAGCCATTTTACCCTTATTACCCAAAACACTGCAGGAGAAAATCTCATCACTTTCCTTAATAATATGTTCAAAAAACCGATTCTCTCATTAAGCCTTCAGCAGAACGGGTCGCTGGTAATACCCGGTTACCCGGTTATTTCTCCAACTTTTTAATTCGACCGCTTCGCCCGGATTACCGGTTGTGACTGGTTACGCCCGGACGAATTTCCAGGCGTTTTAACCGGGCTTTAAATGTCAGTGTACCTTTTTATACTGTGGGAACGTAACCTAATTATGTTGAATCAATTTTTATGTTTAAACTTTGCGCGAGGGCAGATTCGGGTATAATTTGTGTGAGGGTTTTTTGTTGCTATCATAAGGTAAATTTTTAATACTGAGATAATTTCTGGCGTCTGTGATACAATGATTTTTCATTAGTACAGGCACCAACGATACACGTTTTTTTGTAATGTTAATTTTTTACTCGAACATTTGTTTTTGTGGACTATAGTCGTGTTTTTTTTTCTGAAGTAAAATTTATTTATTTATTCAATTCATTTGTAGTACTAGTTGGTTTCTGGAAGAAACAATTAGTGGTCAGGTTTTGTCAGAAGTTAGGTGTGTCCTTCAGAAAAGTCAGGTGTGCAGTACTCGCAACCGGCGTGCGTGTACGACCAGATGTATGAACGTATATGAAGCAAAAAAAGTATGTAAGGTTCGTACCGGGTGGCGTTCTGTACTTTTTTCCTCTCTCTCGTTAGTTCATGTACTCGTATGTGTGTCCTACTGATCAAACTACTGAATCTAAGACACTACTTATTTGTAGTGAATAAAAGCATCGAAAAAACTTTTTACAAAAAAAAACAACCGACTTCCAAAAAAAAACACTACAAAGTGAAAAACAACTTTAATTTCGTTTTTTTTTTTTGTAAAAAGTTTTTATTTTCACTTTTTAGTTGTGGTACCCCACACAAATTCGAATACCACTACCTGCTATGTAAATAACAGTGACAGGAAGTTATCATCATTTTAATCCACATATACTAAATGGGATAAAAATACGTATTATTGAAGCTTACTCAAAAACTATCCAAGCAAATTTTAATAAAATTTATATGGGACCAATTTGGGAGTATACCCTTTCATAGAAAAAAGAATTTTCAAAATCGGTTCACAATTGATGGAGAAATCGGCGAATAAACATTAAAAAAAAATACATCCATACGCGATGAACATATAACCTCCTCCTATTTGGAAGTCGGTTAAAAAGACTTTGACATTCTTGAATTCAAATCAGACTAAAGCATTTATAAAACTCATTAAGGTGTCACAGCAGATTGACTGCTTCAATTGTACTCTGAGTGAATTCACTCGGGCCACATCTTGCTTTTTTGAAAGCTAGTAATAATATAATTGTAAGACTAATCTTTGTAAGCTATTATAACTATAACCACACTATTGTATTAGGTAAGCCTGTGATGATAGTTGTAGGTGTATTAAAGAAATAAATAATAATAATTTTGGTATGATTTGAATTCAGGCTGATACGAAAATAACTTTTCTTTCATTTTCAATACCTCTATCAGAGTTCTCTAAAATAACTAGTCTTTTAGCGTAAAATAAAATAAACGTTATATGATATGTATTTCTGTAAATTGGTTACAAAAATATAGTTGAGTTTGGTGTTTCCTCATTGACTACTTTACTGACGAGAAATACCGAAAAAAACTCAAAGGTCTTTTTTAAACTCAACACATAATCTATGTTAGGTGATCTTTTGAGGAAAGAACTATACAGATGTTTTTACACAGTAAAATATAAAGATCGCTATCTTTTTACAAAGTAAAATATAAAGATCGCTATCTTTTTACAAAGTAAAATACAAAGATTACACGAAAGGGTGTTAAATCGCAATACTATGGCAAAAATAGAAGACCAAAGGCATCGACGAAATATAAAACTCTTCGATCAGAAAAAGCCAGCTATTCAACACACGCTTTCGAATCAGACGCGTGCTAGCAATAAAAAAATATCGCTTCGAGTATGACAAATTCAAATCACATTTGTAACATTCCTCGCGTGGGACGAAGCATTTGGGAAAAACTTTGATCGTTCAAGTGCAGTTGACGGGTTTGGCGTAGCTCGATGAAGATCGGGCGTTTTCGGGTGACGTTTGTAAGAAAAGAAAATCGGGTTTGATCGCAGTTTTGTTTCGATAAATGTTTAGGAATGGTGTTGAAAAGGCATTCTTCATTTTGTACTTTTATAGGATGAGTTAAACCGAGTCGTTACGAGTCGTCAGAAGCCCGAAAGTCTGACACCAGTCTTACCAAGGGGTATCGAATTACCCAGTTACTGGGTTGTGGAGGTCAGACAGGCAGTCGCTCCATGTAAAATACTGGTATTCAGCTGCATCCGGTTAGAATGGAAGCCGACCCCAACATAGTTGGGAAAAGGCTAGGCAGATTGATTGATTGATAGGATGAGTAAAACCGCTCAACTGTCGATTTGCCTTTGGAAACCGATAACAATAAAAATTCAAGTGTGTCGCGTTACTCGTTAGTGACAGTTAAAGTCTTAAAAAGGTAGGTGGGACAGACTGGATACAGAAGCCGAAGGACAGGGTGTTGTGGCGCTGGAATATGCCTTTGCCCAACAATGGACTGCGATGACTGAGTTGATAGGATGAGTAAAACTTTAAAGTTGTTTAGAATGATTTTAATTGAATCTATAATAATATTTCAAATGGATAAGTGCACAGTTCTTAAAATCTGAAGAATAATCTACCCTTAGTCGACTAAACACACAAAAAATAAATACAAAAATATCAAAGTGCATCGCCGTGATTCTAATAAATAAAAAAATTGTAACCCATAATAAAGAAGTATCAACACAGCAACGCCTTTTATTCGACAGCACCACAAACATAATTATATATTTGGTATATTTGGTTGTATTTGGTTTTGGTTTGGTCATATATTTGGTGTAGGTACAAATACAACAGCAATTTTGAAATATTTTCACACAGACGCCCTATTATTACAGCAATATTTAATAGTTACATAATATAGTGAAATACGTTCGGTTCGGAAGTCCATTTGAAAGCGTGGCGGTCGCTATTCAGATAGATTCCATTCAAATTGATATGCCCAACAAAATGTATAAGTAACAGAACTAGTTTCTATACGTATCTGTATTTTTTTATTTAAGGACAGCTAAAAGGAAGAATTCTGGATTATTAAGGTTGAAAAAAGGAACAAAATGGTACATTTTCCAAGTTAGAAAATAATTTGCAAATTATAGAGTCCACCTTTTTATTATACGTGCTACGCCCCGCGAATTCACCCGCATAAGTATTGATCCTGTGGGATTATCGAGATAAAAAGTATCCTATGTCCTAACCTAAGTCATGGTCTACCAATGTGCCAAATTTCATCTAAATCCGTTAAGTCATTTTAGCGTGAAAGCGTATCAAACAAACATACAAAAAATCCAATCTTTTCTCTATATAATATATCGGTTTAGACAAGCTGAAACAAACTTAATAAAATTCTCTTACTTTTAAATTTATAATTATAAATATATTTATAATATTTCAGTGATGCATACCTCCAAAAAAATTCTATGACTTGAATAAGTTTTTCTAGTACGTGGTCAACTTTCGCTAGTTTAACTTTTTCCCATGAAAATCGCTCGACAATTGAGTAAATTTTTTGCCAGACCGCCTTTGCAGTAAATGTTTATTCTTATTGAATACATTTTCTAGCTGCGTAAAAGGAAAGGCCTACTCTTCTACGATGTCCTGAAAAAAAATTATTGATAGCGCTGATAGCTTTTTATGATTTTTTTATTTCAGCTTAAGTAAAATGATTGAAAAAAACAAAAATTGGTCATAACTTTTGAACCATAAATAATCGCACCGACATTCTCATGATCAAAAAGTTTGGAAATGACCTTGCCCAGGCACCTATTCGATTTGATCTATACTTCCAGGGAACTTATTGTTACCTGGGTTGGTTACTTATTGTTATCTGGGCCAATAAGTTTACTTGTGTAAACCTATTGGCCCAGATAACAAAATTTAAAAGCCAAATTTTAAATGGCATTTTTTTAATGATTGTTGTTAGCTCGTACTGTCCCACAGGTAGGCTAAGGGCTACCTCCGTTCCTTTGATCTGTCACGATTCTGCGCTACTTCTAGCCAATTTATTCTTAGGCATTGTTTATAATAAATTGTTTAAACAACAATAAACATATAACTATTATAACAGGCAGCATCTACAAAGTAAAATAGGTGGTTATTACAATACCAAAACATCGTCAGTTCCACTAAAAAGCTGCAAGAATTCCTAGAAACACTCGCAAACAAAATTATTTTCTTCCCAAAACCAACAGTGAAACCTAAATAACCTCAAGATAGCTCCTTAACAAACACTAACTACAATATAAATATGCAACCAAACTTTCCGAGCCATTACGCGAACGAAATCGTAAACTAAACAGTAACCCACAGGCTAGAACTACATATTTATGAGGATAAAACATAATAAACAAACCTTCAGCTTCGATTAAAGACCTTATAAGAAAATCCATTGCAAATTGAACCTTATGCGGTTAGGATAAGGGTGGGTGCTGAGATATTATAAGGGGCTAGCGAAGTGAAGACAGTGCCGATATGCCTCAGAACGTTCCCTTTGTTTGTTACCGATTGTTTCCTGTCATTGTACAGCGCTGTGGATTTTTAGGGATCCACGAGTGGGGATATTATAAGGTTAGGTGAGGTTAGGTTCCCCAGAACATACATGTCTAATCGATTCATAAGAGAGGCCGCATTCTTAAACGGCGATTGCATGTTTTTAACGCATTTGAATCTTTGATTTTTGTTCAATATGTGATTAACTTGACTATCAGGGTTGAAAAATTCATCAGTTGGTTCTATGTAATCAAAAGTCTCAGCCTCAGAAACTCTGTGAAAAACTACCTAAGTTAATAGAATTGTTTGAATTTTCTTTTAAAACATAGCTACTCCTATTAAATTATTTTTTTGAAATAGAGCTCTCAACAAAACCAACACGAGGAACACGAAGATTGTCAAAATCGAGAGAATCACGTACTGCAACATTAATTTTGGCAAACAGTAAATCAAATAATATTTTTCCTTAAAGAATAATGCCTTAAATAAAAGAACTTTCACCATTAAGCGCCGTATGTTGCAAATTCATTGAATTTATTGGTAGTAATAATTCTTCTATGTAAAATTATGTAGCTTTTTTCCTTAACAATTTAGTAATGTAAGAAAAGTTTTATAACATAGTGATTTGGTCTTAGGTCGCGCTCACAAAACTATCGTAAGATCTTATTTACATAATTTTTCTTAAAAATCGTAAAATTATCCATACTTTATAAAGAATTTAGAAGATAATCATGTATATTTGAAAAGTATCATCTTATAATTTAAACTCCTTCGATCAAACGCTAGAAAATCATACAAACATTGACGTAGATCGTCTACAAAACATATCCTCACATCCACAGTACACAAAACCAACACACAAAAAAAGTTTTACATCTAAAACTGCCATCAAAATACATATGGAACCCTACGCCCGCCAGTCCGCATCGTCGTACCTCAACGATATAAAAATGTACACAGCGAGACTCCGGGACGTTATTTTCTTAAAAGTGTTTACCCCGCGATTCCCGGCATATTGACAGTTTCGCTTTTCCGGGATTTTCTACGTTTATAAAGGTTTTTAAAATTAAAAGTTTGTAGTGTCTGATAATGGCACGGTCTTTAAGAAATTGTTTGGAAGTGGTGGCATAGTTAGTAGCTAGCGGTAAATTAATAAAGGGGATGTAGTTTGGAATAGTTCGCTGCAGACTTTAGTGGTTTCAAGTTTTTGCTGTATATCAACTTTTATTAAGGATAACTTGGGTTATGCGTTGTGGTGGAGTACTTAACTTTTGGTCTTGGTCTTAACTTTAGAGTAAAACGTTTTCAGTAAAGATGGTTTTATTGGTGCAGACCTTCCAGTTTATATAATTCTTGGCACGGAACAAATTAATATTTGTGAAGGATAAATTGTTTGTATTTAAAGGGACAAATAAAACGTATTTCTGACTCTGGCTCTACTTTTACTTGGCTTATTGTGCGCTTTTATAATTTCTAACATAACGTTATTTTTGTGGACGTCCACGTCCACGTCACGGCGTCACCATAACCCAGAAAAGTAAAATTTATGGAAATAATAGAAGCCGCTTTTAAATTTCGGTCCAAGATAACGTTACAATATACACGTATTTGCGTACATATCATGGACGTGGACGTGTACGTCCACGATAACATCGTCACGTTAGAAATTATAAAACCGGACATTGATTCACTACGATAGGAACTAGGATTTTTTTTATAGTTCCTGCCTGTATTAATTCCGAGTGTCTTATAAGTAACGAACTTATAAGTCTGTAATTATTTCTAAACATATTACCATAATATTTACATTACTTGAATAAACCGGTAAACCAACTCATATTATAAATTAAACTTGATTTGTATGCAGACACCTCCATACCGTGATATGCTAAGCAAGTGTTGATGCCAAACCTCTTAGAATGAAGATACATGACGTCATTAATCATGGCGACTGTTAGTTGGCCTTGCAGTGCCAACTGGACAATCTAGATTAGACCGGTTTGAGGTCATACTTAAGGGGGATGCGCTAAGGTAGCTGGCGAAATTCAAATTATACGTGTTTTTGCAATTAGCAGGTCAGTGTCAGCTTGTATGTTGATTAAAATCTTATTCGCGACCGTAACAAATGCTGTGTCCGACAGGGTTCATAATTACAATGTTTTTGACAACCTACCACCTCGATTACATTGTGGAACGGAGTATTGAAATGTCGGCAAAATGGTAGCAAATAAAATAGCAACACACATAAATGTCTTAAAGGAAAAGTTTATTTTACTTGTAATATTGATCTCAAGAATAATTATTACTAAATCCTATAAATAATATATAACGTCCCCGACATCAATCCTTGGGCAGTTGCCCGCCAGACACGACACCCGTCTGGTCGGAGGATCCTCCTTTTTCATAGAAGAGGAAAAAGAGTTCTCCTCTTTTATTGTAATATTACCTAGTGTTAGTTTTAATGTAGTTTTTTTTTTTCATTTTACGTTTTTCCTCATACTGTGCCCTTACAAAGTCCATATGTTTGTACCTAGCTTTAAGTATTATATAATATCTTTTTTACAATGGAAGATGCAATAAATGAATATGAATCTAAGTATAAATTTCGCAGACTACCCTGACGCATTCGCCTTAAAGCCGCACCATAAAGGACTAAACTATCTCAAAATTGTTGCAACTATTTGGACAATTTGCATGTTAGGTAGCGAGACGTATAACATTATTTGATGAATTTGAGAAATATTTGTCACAATCGCTTTATGTAGAAGGGGCTAAAAAGTTCTTTAAACAGATTTGGTTTTGAACTTAAGACTGCTTTATTGGTTACTTGCAGTATTAATTCCTTAACCCTTTTAGCAAAACTATGTACATCCACCCATAATTACTTATTAATAACTACCTGCGCCCGGTTTTACCCGCATAAGTATGGATCCCGTGGGAATATCGGAATAAAAATAATCATAAGTCCCAACCCAGGCCATGGTCTACCCATGTGCTAAATTTCATCCAAATCCGTTAAGTCATATTAGCGTGAAAGTGTACAAACAAACATACAAAAAATCAAATCTTACCTCTTTATTGTATTTAGTCATTAGTAATATAATTATATCGGAAAGCTCTAACGGTTAAACAGATGTCGATGTTTGGTAGACAAGTGGACCATGACCTAGATTAGGACTTAGGTTACTTTTTATGCCGGTAGTATTTTTACATGGAATAATTACCGTCCACACGCGGGTGAAGCCGCGGGTAAAAGCGCACTTTGATAAATAGTATATATTCTGGATCTAAGGTGTGTTTTAAACTTTGACCTCTCGATTTTCTAATTGCATCTTATTTGCTATATTCAACTCAAAAATATTGACCGCACAAGATGCACAATTTGGCACGAATTTAATACCAAACCCAGCTACTGCTAGGACCAAAATCCCTACCTACCCTAATCCAGATACAACTGCAATGATACAGTAGAAAACAGCTCACAATTCCGCCAGACGTCTCATTACAGGCACAATAAAGTTGCTACGTCCTGGAGCTCAAACAATGGACAGAATCTCGGCCAGATTTCATTTAGAACCGTCGGGTATTGTCCCTCTCTGTTTATCCCTCTTACTTCGTATTAGTTGCAATGGGACTTTTGGCACCGAATTTTATATGGACAAGGTTTTATAACATTTAAGAGATCAACCAACAAACTTATAGAAGTTGAAGACGTTAGGACTTAGGGGCGAGGACTCAAATTATTTTAACAATTAACGAGACTGATCCAATTGGGTCCAAAATACTGATGTTTCGGTGTTTGAAATCCGAACAGAAGGACCAATTTTAGAAGTAAAAAGCAAATTTCTTAAGACCTTAAGTTTGTGTTTTTTGTTCGCCTTTTTAGGGTTCCGTATCCAAAGGGTGCCAAACGAAATCCTATTACTAAGTCTCCGCTGTTCTTCCGTCCGTCCATCCGTCTGTCAGCGAGCTGTATTCTCACAAACCGTAATAGGTAGACATTTGAAATTCACAGATTGTGTATTTCTATTACCGATATAACGAAAAATTATAAAATTTAAATACATACTAGAAACATGTTTAGTTCGGCGTTTTTTGCTCGATCTTAATACGGTACGGAACCCTTCGTGTGTGAGTCAGACTCGTATTCAGCCGGTTTTTAATACTACCTAGTTAAATAACATAATTATACATAAGACCTTTCAGAACCAAACAATGACATATCAAACCATTCTGAATATACCACTTATATTTTTTCCAACGCTGACGCAAAAACAAACTTGACAATAACCAAAAACTACAATACAAATCGGAACCAATTATTTCACATTCATTTATTGTATTCACGGTGTGCCGAATAAAATGATCGAGTTCTCGATATTGAATAACATATCGATTATAAAAATCGAATAGGGTGAAGCGAGATCGACAAATCGAATAGGCGACGCGCGACTTCACATAGGAGAATAAATAATAAAATCCGTGTTCTTGTGACGTCACATCGCTGTATGACATTTGTAGGGTTGGAAATATCGATACTAAATGTCATGTGTTGAGGTTTAGCGGGTAGGTATTCGTTTGGTTTGTTTTTATGGCTGACTAGCCTCTGCCCGCTACTTCGTCTGCGTTTTCCTGGATAAAAAGTATCCTATGCCCTAATCCAGGTCAAGGTCTTAGCCTTGTGCAAAACCATAAATGAACTGATTTTTTTATCTTTCTGAAGACTTACTTATGTATGCCTACTAAGTACAACTGCATCCTTACTTTATATAATATTATAAATGCGAAAGTGAATTTGTTTGTTTGTTACGCTTTCACGCTAAAACGGCTGAATGGATTCGGATAAAATTTGGCACATGGGTAGACAATGACCTGGAAAAGGACATACAATACCTTTTATCCCGATATTGCCACGGGATTGTGACTTATGCTAGCTAGTTATTATATAATTCAACTCAAGCTGCCGACTATTTCTGTTATGTGATTATAGATCTGTTATGTTTTTTTTTAATCCAATTATCTTAATTATATTTTTATGTGTACGGATTTCTGTTATTATTATTTTCTGATAAACTGTGAGGTTTTTATCTCTACATCTATCTATGGTAAGTGGTAGAATATACCTAAAGACCACTGAAGTCCGTTTGATGCGGCGCCGCTAGTGTCTCTGTCATTGCATTTGACTTATGTAGACCAGTAATTTGTAAAACCGCGTCCGCTAGACGACAACACTTTTACATGGCTACGTACATTTACAATAAAATAAACCATATCCTGAACATAAAACCTTTAACAACAAGAGAGAGTAAAAAGAAAATCTCCTGGCTTCAAACACTGGATTATCACCGGACGAAAGACCTAATACAACAGCAGTACTCATAAGACACAAACTCACACACAATCACCCACTTAAACATACACCATCACACACACGCCCACACACCCTCTCACCATCCCACACACACCCACACACATACACACACCCATTTATGCACATCTATTGTATACCAAAAGAGCTAGCGTGCATCTTTAATTTCTTTTATCATACCATGTTTTTAAATTAATTTATTGCACAGCTTATATAATATGAAATGTACCACAAACGGCGGAAGACACTGGCTCCTGTAATACAGGTTGCTACCTAGCTCAGGAGCCAGGGTTTCAAATAAGTATGTTACACCTGTATTTTGTGTCAATAAAGAATTATTGACACAATTTTTTTTTTATTATTATTTAAAAAAATGTAGTTCCTCAACTTTCCGCGGGATTTCTTTCGTGGCGGGCACTCTATGGCATTCAGCCCACCTCTTTAACATTTGTGTGCTTGATGTAAATAAATGAATATTAATGTAGTTTGTTTTACCAAATCCATTATAACTAAGTTGTTTAACGATGGTTGTACTGAGTGTCTAGCCTTATTTAAATGGCTCATTAAATAAGTACCTAACTCACCAACGACTTTTGACACATTATGCAATATATTAAATTTAACATCCAGATAACATCGCGTCCAGTGGGAAATAAAACCATTACAACACTTACCCATGTTATCCATGACGAGGGTCCCATTCCCATGAAAATAATACCATTGGGCAGGTTTGCTCTGCTAATTAAGTTAATTTTCGATTACCATAATCGCGATATGTAGTAATTACAAAGGGTAATAATTCGATATTAATCTGGTGAATACGTGATTTACTGTAGCAATAAAATTGACATTTTGTTTGTTTAATATTTTACTCGTTGGAAAGTAGCTGCTCTTGCGATTTTTTCCTCGTTGTACTGGAGACATGATTATAATACCAGCCTATTTATTACTGTACCACTGCAGAGCATAGACCTCTTCATGTTCAGAGAAGGCATGAGCATTGATCACCTCACTTGTTTAAGATTGTTTGGCGATTTAAAATTTATATTAACTATATGTCCAGGAGGGCATGATTATTAAGGGTTATATTGCAGAAAGTACTTTCTTAATGACTTCTAACTAGATCCTCTGAGAAACGTTTCTTAAAGGACCTAATGGTAGCGCCTTTGTTTTTGAGTTGAGCTCCTTAAGTTCTGAGTTGAGCTCCACGATTTCTGACAAATGCTTGCACTGACTGGACAGGTCCACTCAAATCTGTGTGGTTCTTTCCTCCAAAGACCATTTCAGACACTAATCTACATGGTCCTCATATGGTTTGACCAAGATTATGTCTAGACTTTAAAAGAGACTGCGACCTCTGAGTTTGTTTCGCCCTTTCTTCTCAGAGTAGTCAGATAGGAAACATCGACATCATTTAGGTTATCCTACTAATATTATAAATGTGAAAGTTTGGATGTTTGTTACTCAATCACGCAAAAACGTCTGAATGGATTTAGATGAAATTTGGCACACAGATAGTTTATTACCTGAATTAACATATAGGATACTTTTTATTCCGGTAGTACGTTCCCGCGGGATAATTTCCGATCTCCACGCGGGCGAAGCCGTGGGCGAAAACTAGGTTTTAATATTTTTTTATATGACGTGTAAAATTGATTCCGATATCCTATTTACAGAATAAACAATTTCATTTCATTTCATGATTTTGATCTAAGTATTTGCTAAACAAACTTGTTATGCACCATCAAAAGGTGATATAAATTCAGGACAACGAATGCGTTTATCAACCATTATTCCAATCCCCACGCTAAGGTACAAAACTACTAAAAATAAACTACCTAGAGAGAGGTAAAAAATCCCATTTTGTCGGATCATATCTCATTCGTATTAATAGGGGACATTTTTCCGAGGGAACAGAGAGAAAAAATGGTTAGGTTGGCCAACTGCTCTGGATATATTATATCATGGAAACTTTTATACCATATGTATTGTGTTTTATGACCAGGGACTAAGGCCTCCCCCACCCCTCTGTCCCTCAACAGTTCTATGTGGTTAAAATGCTCTCCTACCGTATTCGAGAGGTCTTGTTATGTTGGTGGTACGTCCCATCGGTTTCTTCATTACGGCACATGAGATATTATATTGTAATAAAGATGATCTTAATGCTCTGAAATTGTTTATTTCTGGTTGTTGTGGTGATTGTTTAGGTCTTAAACAATCACCACATAGTAGTAGGTCATAGTAACAACTGTTTTATTTATTTTCATGTTACGATGATAGCATTTGTGAGAAAAGAACCTACCTAATTTTACACGTCTTTCTGATTTTGATTCAACAAACTTAATTAGTTAATAACGATATGAATTCAGGTCAACAAAATGTTAATAGTGCATTAAACGCTTTGAACAACCAAAAAAACAATTTTTAAACCAACATTTTTACTGGTCCTTCCATCCGCAAACTTGAAGCTAAAACTGCAATATCTCAACAAACAGCTTGAAACAACATTGTACCTGCTTTACACCGTACTATGACAAAGCTAAAATCTTAAATCCGCACACAGAATTTGACAGAATTTGTACTGACCAACTTCAATCGTGGAAATGCTGTATATTGAACATCAATATTTTAACATACATCACGCCTGTTACCTCGAAGCATAAGGCAGAGGTGTACAACATTTCGCCTGTTATGTTTAAGTCCCAATGTAAAAGGGGGCAAGCCTATTGCCACCAACCGAGCACGAATCCAGACTCATGGCTGCTACTGAGATATTCCAAAAGGAAAATTCTAGTAACACTGCCCGACCTGGGAATTGGAACCAGGACCGCATGTTTAGCAGTACCACTTGCGACCATTAAACCAACGTCGCAGGCTGTTTTGAATGCAGTACTGCACTTAATCGTGGATTGTTTTAAGCCAAGTGACAAATATAAACAAATAGGCGCACCCCGCGGTTTCATCCGCGTATGTCTCGATCCCGTAGGAATATCGGGTTTTTTTTTTTAAAGTATTTATTAGTCCGTAAAAACGTTAATAGGCGAATTTGGGTAAAAATGGTAAAAGGCGAATTTGGATAGAAACTGTAAAAGGCGAATTTGGGTAAAAACGGTAAAAGGCGAATTTGGGTAAAAACGGTAAAACGCGAATTTGGGTAAAAAACGGTAAAACGCGAATTTGGGTAAAAAACGGTAAAACGCGAATTTGGGTAAAAACTCTCCAGCAGTGAGTTGATTTAACGACATCAAAAATAATAAGTGTAACCGTTTTTTTTTCGTCGGTACAAGTTATTCAATTGTAGTGAGAACGGCCCTTATTTGCCCTGACGTTTGATGCGTGACGTGATTGCTACGGCGTAGCTCATTGCTGCTACGCCAGCTACGCTCGTAGCGTAATTTCATTTCGCGAGTTGTATTGCATCAGATGTTCAAACATGTATATTTTCAAGGGTGTCATAGTAATTGTAAACTACTAGCTGCGACTCGCGGTTTCATCCGCGTGATTCTCGATGATCCCGCGGGAATATCGGGATAAAAAGTATCCTTTGTCCGAATCCAGATCATGGTATACCCATGTGCCAAATTTCATCCAAATTTGTTCAGCCGTTTTAGCGTGAAAGTTTTTGCGTCACAACTCATTTTCGTATTAATACTAGTTAGGATTAATAAAGATAGCTGTTGTTTAAAAACAAACTTAAACTATGGTCCAAAACACTTCTTTAAATGAAATGAATGCACATTACAAGTCATCCCTTAAAAGCACAATATAAACTAACAGTCATTTATTCCACACGGAACCGACCATTTCGTACGAAAAACAACATCAACCAACTGATTACGGCATTGGCTAAAACGCTTTTCACTTAAGAGGAAAAGGATACGATTTATCACTAACAATTTGTACCGTGGTATCGATCTCGTGAAGAATAACGCCCTGGAGTATTCTAGGGTATGTTCCCACAAGAATCCTAAATAAGTTGTGTAAAACGTATTCTTAGGAGACTTTAGTGATGTTAACAGGCATGGGAAAATAACGGGATTTAAAAAACTTAAGAAATAACTGGTAAGATTCCGGGATTTTCGTATTAAACAGGTAAAAGCTTCTGACAAATGATTGTATTCATAATTAGATGAGTTCAATATTTCTAAACACAAACTAAAACATGTAGTGTTTCAAGAAAGCATAATTTTAATGTTTATTTTATATATAAATATATTTTATTATATTATTATTTATATTTAGGTCCATCAATAATGCACATACAAGGAATTAATAGAAAACTAAACCAAATAAAAGTGCTGGTATGTATGCCTATTACAGCTATTATATTTAGTTTATGAAAACTGTACTCTCTTGCAACTTTATAGAGACTACGTTCATTTGTTAATTGCTTAAAAGAAATGCAAATACAGCGTCTAGAATATACTAACAGACACAAAGCGTGTCCCGTAGAACAGTTTTCTCCAAATTCCGGGACGTCCCGGGAAATGAACACCACACTAGTGACACACTTTATTGAGCCAATGCTTGTGTGAAATTTATTGTGTTCGGTGTAAACAAGTTCCCTTGAATGTCGCCGTTAATTTTATTTATATGCGACACCGAATTTAAGGCTGCCCGTGATGTGGTTTTGTTTTTAAATGCGGTGTGGCGGTTGATGTTGCGACAGTGCACAGTGTAACTTAGCCCGGAAACTAATAAATCGCGTTAGTTTGTGTTTTAAGACCACGGAAACTAGATACCAATTTGATTAAAGAATAGGCTCTAGATGTCTTTTATTAAAACATTTTTTTGGGATATATCTTTTCCTTCTTACAAGAATGATTTTTTTTATGGTGCGCCCTTTTTTGAATGCATGGAGCAATAGTCTGTGTAATAGAGAAAATAATCTTCTTGTGTTTAAGCTATAGCAGTTCTTTTTCTATCATTTTAATAGCTTTCAATTATAATACACCAGCATTAGCATTGTACTCTATAATCTGTCTGTAATTTACGTGCAAAGTTTTACTTTCAGTATTTTTCCCATTTTAATTTCTAAGGAGAATTTTCTTCACTTCTAAATCGTGCGGCATGCACAAAATAAAGAAAATTCAAGCTCGGCACTTTATAAATCACTATAACGCGGCCCGACACCTCAACCTCTCACTAAATCACTTAACAACTCGGAAATTGGAATTCAACTTTCAACAACGGACAGAGCAAATTTAACAGTGATGTTTGGTAAGTATCAATTTTATTCAGAACAAGGAAACTTTATAGCACAAAACTTAAGATTTTTCTCATGATGCGAATATCGTTTGAGGTGTCAAGAAGTATATTGAAGCACTATTAACTTAGTTTCACAAAATTATTTTTGTAGTTACATTCATTTTTATAGACTGGGTAAGTACGTCTAGAGCGGTTTAGGCCCAGCAGTGGACTGCTAAATTCAGATGACGATTCAATGATTATTATCATACTTTGATTCCAAAGACCATACAACTTGAACACTATAAAAACAAATATATAAATCACTTCAACACGCTACGACACCTCAATCTCTCACAAAATCACTTCACAACTCAGCACCCGGAATCCCGCACTCAACACGACACATATCGGACACAGTCAGCACAGTTTCTCAAAACAAACAACTATGCATGGGAAAATTTCAAATTGATACAAGAAAAGCGTTGCTGGCTTTCTGCCAGGCCCCGTTTCGGTTGGAGAGGGCTTTTGTAGACGTACCCGCAACGTGCTTGCCGCCTCAAGAACTGAAAACGCTGGTAAGCAGCCTGAAATAGTTGGTGCCTTTATGCGGCTGACCGGGCTGTGAATGGCGTCGGTTTATAATATTTCATGTTTTTTTTTGTTGATATTGTTTTAGGGTTGTTTATTTAAAGGTGTTTTGTATCGTTGGGTATTTATTTTTGGGCCTTACTGATTTAGTTTCAGCTCGTGAGACTTGTTTTGAAGGAACATAAATTATAAACTTTATTATTTTAATTAGCAAAGCGATGCTTGAAAGTTGTTGGATACTCAAGAATATTCAAAAGTTTTTACTTTTGAATAGAGTATGCAAGCAAATAAGTAAAATCTGGCTGGGAAGATCTAGTTATGTTTTCGATTCCATTTATCTCATCAAATGTCCATCTAAGATCTCTTCTAGTGCCTATACATATGTATAGGCACTAGAAGAGATCTTCAGTGGGATGCAGAAACAAAATCACGATAATTATCTCTTTAAAAAAAAGAAAACCGGCCAAGTGCGAGTCGGGCTCGCACAGAAAGGGTTCCGTACCACCGTACAATATTTAGCAAAATACGCACACATTATTTTTATTATTTATTATTATATCGGCACTAGAAATTCACAAACTGTGAAAATTTCAACTTTCTATACGGCTATGGTTCATGAGATACAGCCCGCTGACAGACAGATGGACAAATGGACGGACGGATAGTGTTAGCTTAATGATAGGGTTCCGTTTGGCACGGTACCCAAAAAAAATATTTTAGAAATATGGACTTTCTCATCACACACGCGAAACAACAAACCTCCTTTGTTCCACTAATTAGTTCATCACAAATTCACTAGATGTCACATTTTTCAACAATGCAAATTGGAAATCATGGCGCGATATTATAACAATGCAGCAATTTCAACCTTATAGTGAAGTAAGAAGTTTTAAATTCCTAAGCACGTATTATGTAGTAAAGACTTTTTAGAATAAGCCAGGATTAGTGGTAAATGTTAACGAGACTCATTAGGCGAGGAGACTGTTCGTTATAATGGCCAAATATTTTTTAGTCTTTCGGTCCGCCGTAATTGAAAAATGTTGGAAGTGTACAACGGGTTGCCACGCCTGGGGGTAAAAGCAGGAAATATTTTTTGAATACTAAAATGTCCGTCGGGATGGGAAACTATTAAAGTTGGGGCCAGTGGGTTGTTCTATAGTTTTTTGGAGATAAAGCATGTTGGATACTGCAGCAAATTACTGAAAATATTTGTGCAGTGGCGTTTATCGGAAATGAAAATTAAGAATCAACTATTTTACATCTAACGAACGAATATATACGAACGTATTTGTTCCCTCTCTGAATAAAACGAGAAGAAGAAGAAACAGAAGAACGAGCTGATCGAATAATAAATAGTCTGCAATATGAAGGATGAACGCAAATACATGCAAATTAAATAACCAATACATAAATTAAGTTAAATAAGAGCCTTTATTTTTATATCCCGTCCCGAAAATAATTTAAACATGTAAAAGAGGCTCATAACATACCGAATCAATTCCCCATTACTTTCCCATGGGTACCTAATGGATGAACCTACATACATATTACCGACTTTGTTCCATACAAAAAAGGGTTTATAGATTTTCCCTTACCATCTCTTGTTTGTTTTATATTCAAAGCAAAATAGACCGTATGTGTACACGCAATGAGTCCATTTTCTTTTGCTGGCACGATATATTTTTTACACAGTTAATGTGTTCGCAAATGAGAGATAGAGAGGCATTAAATAGATGACGTCATTGGATGTTGCGTCATAGTACATACGAAACAGTAATTCTACTCAGTCGGGCGATTAAGTTTAAAAATGTTGATTGTTTTTTTGTTGTAATTATCTGAAGCTGTTTTCGTTTCGTGTATTTCAAGGAATTTATTTATTGCTTTTACCCATAGGAAACTTTATCATTCTACAAACTCTTTATTTGTACATGTAGATTAAATATTGAGAATTAATAATATTGTTAGAAGTTTCTGAGTTGGGAAAAATGCAATTTATAAATCAAGCTTCAAGCAGTTTTCTAAGAACCGAAACAAAGGTCCGTAAATATCAAACAAGAGCACGCCTACTTAACTCTAAAGAATATTACATTAGAAGGGTCAACTACACAGAAATTATCCATCCACGATCGACCCAAATATCCTGATTGATACCTCAGAGGTACTTGTACCTCCCACGTCGATACTGCTTCAAATTATTTCAAAGACGTAGTGAAATTGAGTTACTTCGCCCAATTTACTGTGGGGAGCGGAGACTATAGGCTTAACAAAGATGGAGTATGTGATATAATATATGATGAATATTATGTAACACATTCAGTTATAGCTAGGTTCTGTTGCTAGGGGGTAACTTGGTTATGATTGAAGGTCACATTTGGTGTCGTAGTTAGCGATTCAGCTGAAGATTAAATTCATGTGTGACCTGATTTCAAAGGTTTATTAGTATTAGTTGAAACTAACACTGTCGTAATATGTTCCGTAATGTCAAATTATGACTGTATGGTTGTGTAGGTAAGTATGACTTATACAATTCTATAATTGGTTAGTGTTATGATTCGTTTCCGGATATAGTAACAGGGAATAAACAAATCAGGTCCTTGCTTGTGCAATAAAATTTATAAAAAATAATGGGTCTTTATGTTATGTTCTGTTCAATCTCTGTCTAGACTTTTCCCAACTATGTTGGAGTCGGCTTCCAGGATGCAGTTGAATGCCAGTATTTTACATGGAGTACCTGCTTATCTGACCTCCACAACTCAGTTACTGGGTAACAGGATATGGTAAGACTGGGTGTCAGCCTTGTTTGGCTTCTGACTACCCGTAACAGCTGTCAAAGATTTACGAATGACAGCTTCAGCAGTATCACAGCTTCTGCATGCGCGGGATTAGGCTTACAGTCTTTACATAATGTCTAAGACAGCTCAGCGACCAGACGCAACGACAGGCTGCGGCCGACAATTTTCATATACATATTATTATCAAAGCTTCGCACACTTGGCATCAAGTTGCAGAGTCGCAACTATAGGCTAGAATCGCATGCTCTCGCGCTACTTGTCGAGACGAATGGTGCACGCGCACTCGACGACAACTCTGCGTATTGTTCCATACCAGGCTTGCAGCGACAAGACGCACAGTTTTCGCTGGTACTTAAAGCCTACTTACGCTTGACGCTTATAAGTGGAAAATAGATACCCCGTCAATCATAAAAGTTCTACAGCTCTAATAAAGATAACAAGATATAATAAATTCAAAACAATTTAATTACGCAGAAGACCTTTCAAAGAAAAACATTTTCTATGGCTTTGCAATACGATCCAGGATCAAATGTTTGAAGCCTTCAAAATATAAATATTTCAATAATAATCTCTAGTTACATTGGTTATTAAAACCTGGAAAGGGGTTTTAATAAGCAATGTAACTAGAGATCGGCTTTTGAGATACTTTTTTATTTATCCTACTAATATTATAAAAGTTTGTACATTTGGATGTTTGTTACTCAATCACGCAAAAATGGCTGAACAGATTTGGATAAAATTTGGCAAGCAGATAGTTAACAACCTTTTTTTTTTAGTTTCGGAAATTATCAAATAACTTCTCCCACTCTGGGTGGAGTGGGAGGGCGTGTCAGACTTTTACTTACTAAAACCCACCCGTGTTCCTTCCGTTGCCTGTGTGCCGGGGCCGCGATATTCCTTTCGGACAAACTCGCAACCTTGGCAGGCATTGGCTCTTACGGACCCTGTCAGTTGGTGCTGACATCTCTTTGAGGCGCGCGTGGAACACAACGTGCCGTCGACGCGGGCCTGGTCCTTATCGGACGGCGAGCTACCCATTGCTCACCGTCCGCAAGCCCGCGCCTACGGTTGCTGGAAGTCGGCTCGCGACTCCCGTCGCCCGAGGCGTCTCCTGCGGCGACTAGGGGCGCGAGGGCGCGAATCTTCCCTCTCCCTCGCGCGCTCCGCCTCCGCCTTCGCGAGCATTTCTGCTTCGCAGAAGGAAGTGACGGCCTCACATGCACTCTCGCTCCGGATCATGGCCTGAACCAGGGCCGGACGCGAGAGGTCGCCGCCGCCGATCACCTCCGTAAGGACACGGCGGTGCTCCGCCCAAGCAGGGCAGACCTCCACCGTATGCTCCATCGTATCCTCCGGGCGATCCACACAGTGGTGACACCCGGGCGTTTCCTCCCGCCTTATACGGAATAGGAACCTCCCGAAACAGCCGTGTCCGGTGAGGACCTGCGTCAGGCGGAAGGTGAGGACGCCGTGGCACCTCTCTAGCCACTCCCCACAGAGGGGACTTATCGCCACAATTGTGGCGTGCCCAAGATAGTTTATAACCAGGATTAGCATAGGATACTTTTTATCCCGGTAGTACGTTCCCGTGGGATAATTTCCGACGTCCATGCGGGCGAAACTGCGAACGAAAGCTAGTTCTTATATACGTATAATTAAAAGTAGATTTTCACCTCTATTACCTACGATTTTGAAGTTTTTGTATTTTTTCTTACAATGAACATGAATTTATGTAGATCGTAACCTTTTTTGAGCGTCTGGCTGAACGTTAAATATTTGCTATGTCCCAATATTTCAAAAATAATTAATTGGGTTAATGCTTTGAATCAAAATCAAAATATTTTATACATAAAGCTAGGCTAACGTCAGAAGCTAGGTGCGCGGTTCCAATTGGTCGTTTCCTATGGAGAAGAACCGGCAAAAAACTCCACGGTTACTCTTTTAAAAATAAATGGCTTTTATTCAAATTACAGTGTTAATAGCTATAGGAAACAGTTTATGTAGGTCTGTTAACAAGAATCAGAATGTAATATGTGTGGGACGGGGTTATGTAACAGTATCCTTGCTGCTCCTGCTTCGGAAGCAGCCAGGATGCTGTACAAACTCGTAAACATTGGGATTAATCGTAGATCGAGATAGTGTAAGATAATTTTTGTTGTGTAGTAGTATGGAAAAGTCGACTTGTAACGATGAGGGTGGCATAATCTGTCTAGATTAAAACCCTTTTTAAGTAAATAAAGAAAAAAAAAGACCCACGTACTTAAAAAAATTGAAAATGGTCTACAAATTGTATGTATTTAGATGGTAGATAAGCCTTTATATATAACATAATATCCTGTAATCCCCGCAGGGTTAGGTAGACGTGTACCTATCCTTACTTACTGATTTGCCAGATAAGTTTAAGCCCCATGTAAAAGGGGGCGAGCCTATTGCTAACAACCGGGCAGAAATTCAAACTTCGGGGCTCCTACTGAGAAATTCCTGATGAAAACACTCAACAACACTTTGCCCGACACGGAAATGGACCCCAGGGCCTCGTGCTCAGCAGTAGCGCTTGCGACCACTACATTGACGAGACAGTCCAATAAATAAAGAAATACAATCGCTCTGTTTTATGTTAACTTACAGCACTTTTAAGAGACGCAGTGGTTGGGAATAGTGTGGCGGGCCTGCCCCAAAAAGAAAAGACCTACGAGCGAAAGAAAATATTGTCAATTTTCTCTGACAGCTCCACAAGAATGAAGCAATAACATTTCAAGCATTCACACCTCTTAAGTCTAAAAAGAGCAAGCTGATACCATCGGTAGCTAGGTGGTTAGTGAAAACTTTCAATCCACTACGACAAAGAGGGTTGGCAGAGCGCCAGGCCAATCAGTTGACTACAGTAAACTGTGTTAAAATGTGTTCGAAAACTGAAAATAAAATCTCTTGTCATAAGATGTTGTGTCGGCCATTTTTATTCATTTGGGGCGAATTTATTGGTCGGGTATGCAAAGGTTACGTGATATTTGGTAAAATGGTGTCTTAAAATTTAATTCTACATTATAGAGAATATAATAAAAATGCATAGTTTAAGTACCGGCGAGACGACCTGGACGCGTACTACCAGGCTTGGATCGAGATGGCTCCGGAAAAGGGTGCTTGGACGGATTCCGGGGAGGCCTTTGCTCAACAGTGGGACAGTGGAGGATAACAAAAAGAAAGTGCCGTACACAAAACGATATCGACCTAGGGATGTTAACGCGTCCCGAAGGACCAAAAACACAGTCGCTTTACGTCTTAACGGTACCTATAAAGGACCAAACGCTATCCTACTTCTCTCATCAAAATACAATCATTATGCAATAAACTTTTACGTATACCACGAACAATACTAAAAAAAAACCTCATGAATTATTCATCTTCACATATTATTTGTAACGAAAATATTACCATACTCCCATGCAAATGTATTCTTAGGAAAATAACTTAAAAAATACAGGGTGATCTATATCTAACATGAGGATCATTAACATATCAACGAACAAGTTTGGCGTGGAGCCAGCCAAGATTGATGGCTGAAAGTATGCATATATCTGTGCCTCAAAAAAAAGTTTTTGTTGAGAGGCACGACGTTTTATTACGGGTTTAATCGTTTCGGGGTCTTAGGACTTGCTGCTGACAAAAAATATAGTGTCTCACTGTC
This sequence comes from Agrochola lota, assembly GCA_947364205.1. Taxonomy (NCBI): domain Eukaryota; kingdom Metazoa; phylum Arthropoda; class Insecta; order Lepidoptera; family Noctuidae; genus Agrochola; species Agrochola lota. Next base: position 20,429,448 of record OX376228.1, read on the forward strand.
AGTTATTTGTTTTACTAAGACTGAGTGATAAAGCCCCTAAAAGACCTAGAGTAAAAATAACATACCTACTGGAACCAAAGCGCGAGTATTTGTGTGTTAGCTGAATCGTCTTGAAGACAAGAAGCGCCAAATACGCAAAAGTTTCCCAAAGATTCATATACCTACACACACAATGATGCTGATCAGCCTATCTGTAAACGGTGTGACCGGGTTTTCAAGAACAAATATGATTTTGCAAGTCATCAGAGAGCTCAAGAACGGATGAAAATTTGTCGGGATCGCTGTTACAGGATAAGGTGAACTGGACTATATTGTGGCGGCATCTACATCGCCACATGCAAACTTCGCATCACACTGACGTCACGCAAAATCCTGCATCGCGCAAGCAGAGTTTATCACGAGACTAGCATATATACAACGGCCCGACATCAATTGTCGGCAAGTTGCCCACCAGACACAACATCCATCTGGGGGATCCTCCCTTTTCTGTAGAGGTTGAGTGAACATTACAACCTGTTCCTCATACCTCTATACTGGTGACCCCGACGTAATATTACTAGCTACTATACTAGCTAAGTCAATGTTGCTTCACTCTATGTGCATACAAAATACAATAAAATAAAAGTATTTCAATTAATATCACCCCATTTCACTTTTCATTATTTTGCCAAATACCAACAGAAATAAAAATCAAAATTCAACAAAAGTAGAGGACAAACCTCTGAAAGTCATTATGGCGGTGCACACCACCGGAGTCGAAACTCGTAAAAACATTAAAATAGCGTATAACACGGTCGTAAACACCAGTTAATATGCGCCAAACGCTTGCAACAAAACGACTGTGCCAACTAGCTTTCTTACTTTTGTGTTATAGCCTTAAACCGCTCGTGTACACTATTCTTAACTTTCAATTCCTTTGTACGGTCTACCGTCTTATTTAGTGTGGGTATATCATTTTATAGACCTTTCTATTCCTTGCTATTTTGATACTTTCTTAATAGCTTTAAGGTTATGATCAGACTTGAGTCGGGCCTGCATTTGAAAGAAAAAGAAAATATTAAGAAAAATTGGCCGATTTGAATGTATGAATATTTTGTAATTTATGTATTTCATACTTTATCTTTGGCTAATGTAATTGGCAGATTGCCGATTCATGTTAAAGTAAAATAAAATAAATAAATTGACCTGAAAAAGCAACACACAAGGAACAGTGGAAAGTTATGGTGGACCTTTGCCCAGCAGTGGGACAATAAATGTTGATTAAAAATATAAATAAGAGTTTTCTTAATACTATAGCATTTTTATCATAATTTAATAATAAAGGTAAGTATATAACAGAATCAAAATCTTCTGCTACTACAACTTTAAAGGAAGCTTACCTCACCTTAGCTTGCTTACCTTTTGTGCTGCTTAAAAAATTAAAGCCTTATATCATCTCAGTTCCTTCACAAGACTGAGCCCCATCATATCAGTACCAACCTCAAAATTTCCATCAATTGACACCCAATCAAGGCCTTACCTACCCCAGAACAAGACCGTAATGGTACTTTACGTCACTAAAACGTACCACTCGTGCCTAAATTCTCACTAAGAGCATTACAATGAATCTGACAGTGAGGGAGGGAGTGCCTAGGCCCTCTTTAACCCTTCGAGGGAGGAGCGGTTACTGTTTTTATACCGTTTAACTAATGTATCATAATTACTATAGGTTTATGGATACAAATTAAATTATAATAAAAACCGGACCAGTGCGAGTTGGACTCGTACACGAAGGGTTGCGTAGTACAATATTTAGCAAAATACGCCGAAAAAAAAAACATGCTTCTTGAATGGGGACCCTCTTTAATTTTTTACTTTATTTTATTTTTTGTTGTTATAGCGGCACTAGAACTACATAATCTGTGAAAATGTCAACTGTGTATCTATTACAGTTCATGAGATACAACCCGCTCCCCAGCCAGACGGACAGCGGAGGATTAGTAATAGGGTTCCGTTTGGCACTCTTGGGGTATGAAACCCTAAGAAGCTAATATAAGAATGTTTTATAAATTGATAACATCACGCCTGTATACCGCAAAGGGTTAGGCACTTATTAGAGGTGATTAAGATTTAGGGGGGGTACTTATACTGCCCTGCTAAGCCGAAAGGCGCTATCTCTGAGATACGGCCTTTTAGTTTTTTTTATACCATTCAATAGCTATAACAATTTCAAATCTAATGGTATAAGCCAAATAGCTATCTAACTTAGAACATAAAAAAGCACTAAGAAGTTTTTTATCTTGAGATAGCGCTTTTCGGTTTAGCAGGGCAGTATAGTACATACAAAATTAAGCTAGTTCTACCAGTTAAGCACCATGTAAATGGAGGGAGCCTATTGCCGTTAACCGGGCATAAATACAGACTGCAGGCTGCTGAGAGAAATTCCTAATGGAAAAACTTAATAACACGTTGCTCGACCGAACCTTGGACTTCATGCTCAGCTGTCGTGATTGTGACCATTAGACCAACTAGGCTGGTTTTTTTTTCCTATCGATGAAAGAGAGAAAGAAAGAAAGAAAAATACGTTTATTTGCGGTTCACATGACGCAAGGTAAGAACAAAACACGAAAATAAACAATTTGGGGGAAAATATACGTCTCATCCATGCAAAACGGCCATCGCTCAGCATAATGCTGCGACCCTATGCGAGAAATACCAAACTATACCTACATGATAAATAAAAGTCCATAAAAATCGATATTGGGCAAACGTACAAATACTCCCAAGACCCCCAAGTTACATCAAATAAACTTTACTGACTCTGCTCTCTCTAATATCTCTTTTAAATTTTACGATCGAGAGATACATAAAACGCTATGCGCCATTTTATTAGCTATAACATCATTACGGTGAAATAAATTGATAAATGATTAAGATTAAAATACAATTTCCTTGATGATGACGGAATTAACGACAGAAGCAGTTGATGTATTTTATTTTGTGGTTTTATAAACCGTGGGAGTTTGGTGGACCTCAAAATGTAAATCATAGGGGTTTTGTAAAAGGATACGTTCACAAATCTAAAACAAATATCTTTTGACCATGCGTAATACAAAACAATATTAGTTCAGTGCAAGCACCAAATCCCCATTAATTTATTTTTAAAAGAGTTTTATCTTTTATGTACTTTATCGTACACGACAAAAATACATAACTAAAAAATAATAATCAAACACTACAAAATATACAATGGGCGGCCTTATCGCTTTCCGCGATCTCTTCCAGGCAACCTTAGAATGGACAGTGATTTACCTGGACATAAAATGGGGCTGTCGTTGGTGCAAATTATAAGTATACAATATACAGGAATAGATAATCAGATAAATACATATCCTAAATAATAGAGATATAAATACATACATACTAAATATATAAGTAACGAGAAAAAAAAAATTGCTGTTTCAAAAATTAAGGCCATATCAATGTTCTCAGCTCCCACCATAAGACCGAGCCCCATCATACAAGTACCTACCTCACCAAATTTCCATCAACTGAAACCCAATCAGTGCAACTAATCACTAAGTAAAACTGCGCTAATTCAGGCAAACGATTTTCATTACTATTCAAACGTTCTAAGAGACAATTTAATAAATAAAAAGATTTTCATTGGTTGGAAATAAGAACATCCACTTCAAACAGAAAATAGAGAACACCCACAACACCAATAAAAATAGACAACACTAGAGCAACATTTTCAAAATGATATTCGTTATCTGCTATCATCCGATTTTATCCGCGTAAGCCCCGTGATCCTTCAATCAGGAGGGATTATAACCCAACCGTGGCTGGAACACCACAGTGCAATTGTTTTGTTCAATTCTATGAATAGACAATATTATTTTGATATACAGAACCTTCTGTTCTATTGAAAGAAAGTATTAAGAAGCTAATGCAGTAGAAATTTCTTTTGTGGGTGGCTAGTGATTGATTAAATTTTTATAGTAAGGAAAGTATGGAAGTATTTTTCATTTCTAACTGCGATCAATTTAAAACTGCACGCGTAGCGTGACAACCATAAAAACGGTTTTTTTACGGGTTTTGTCGACGGAAGAATAGACAAAATGACAGATTGTGGTTTATCTGTAATTTTGTCTATTCTTACGTCGACAAAATCCCTATATATGGTTGTCAAGATTCGCGTGCTGAATAGTACTAGGTATATCTATATATACTAATAATAAAGCTGAACAGTTTGTTTGTTTGAACGCGCTAATCTCGGTAATTACCACTCGGATTTGAAAAAACCTTTTTGTATTTGATACGACTCTTAGGAGCCGAGCAAAAAGTAAACAAAACAGAAAGGACGCAAAGCGAAAACGAAGTAAATTCGTGGGTGGGCGATGCGATGCGACGGGTGGGACAGGGGAACAAGAAAGGAGCTCGTGGCTAAGTAATAATAGCCGCACGGGTCGATCCATCAGGTTATCCTACGCTTGCCGGGGTTGGTCCACGAATGGGTGACCATCTTTACATATACCGAGACTTCTCCGTGCCTCAGAAAGCACGTTAATCTTTTGGTCCCGGCTGTCATTCGTGGACCTTTGACAGCCCTTACGGGTCGTCAGAAACCCGAAAGTCTGACAACCAGTCTTACAGAGGTATCGTATTATCCAGTTACTGGGTTGTGGAGATCAGACAGGCAGTCACTCCGTGTAAAAGACGCCGACCCCAACATAATTGGAAAAACGCTAGGCAGGTGGATTGATTGCTTACATAACGTTATAACATAATCTTTAGCTTGTTTGGAAAAGGTAACGTTTTATTTAATTTTGCACTGATAAAAGTCACTTATTTAACAACCTATCTGTTCAACTCAAACTGCACTGACGCAGTAAAAAACCATCCTCCATACTTTCTTGAAAAGACAAAAGACAAACAATACTATCTTCTCTCCGCAAACAGCAAACCTAATGAATTTTGATAAACAGTGATCCATCAAAATTCAAAGGTACAACTTCAACTAGAACATAAAATTTTAAAGCGGCCACAGACGCTCAAAATCCGATCCCTTCGTCCGAGATAAGAGTCAGCGTTTCAAGCTGGAATTAAATGAATTATTATACCCTAGAAGAACCATTTTGTGACGTTAATGAGTACTCTGTGGAACCTTCTGGAAGTTTTCGACATTTCTTTTGTATTCATGAATTAAGTGCACTGCGACGATTGTAATTGAGTTATGGAGTTGCTAGTTTCTGATGCGCATTTTTTTTGAGTTAAGAAATTGTGCAATGTACTTGTTTGGAGGTAATAATTCATTTAAATCTGAATTGTAGATAATTTTTGTTATTGATACTTTGCAGATAATTTTAGTATTATTTTCAACTAAGTCAGAAGAACAATTAGATAATTCTTCTTTCAGGGAAGCAATAGATTGAATAAACCAACAACTACCCGCTTTTCAAATCATTCCTCGGTTGAAATGTGCCTGTTACACAAAACGCAAAACCAAATCTAAAAAAATAACTGGCAATTGGATAGCATTTCAAAATAGAAACCCTTGCATTCCTAACGTGCGTATATACCATTATAAAAACCCATTCTCAACTAATCTAAAACATCTCCACTCTCAATACCATTCCGAAACATTAGGTACATAACAAAGGTCACATACAAAACCACAGCCTATTCAAATGCCCATAAAAACCCATGTGCCCATTACCAGAGAAGCAATAACAAAACAGAATAGAAGTCATTTAAAACACTCGAAAACACTACAGCAAAATAAACAGCCTCGTTTTATAACCAAAGACTTTTTATCGAGAATGTTCGAAGCGAGGTTTCTAAGAGAAATTTAAATGCATTAAGTTGAAACCTAGTCGATTATTCGTAGGAACTCTCACTGTTTTATCGCCTTTTGGGGAGGGGTACGTCTAACTTCTAACTATACAGAAGGGCACTGACCGAGGATTGTGCTCAGTGGCTTGCAATTGGAGAGATCCAGCAGTGGACTGTATGCAGGTGCTGTTTGGGGATTGAAAATAATATATATACACAATTCCATCGTTCCGTGTGGTGCCGGACGTACAGAATAGTACCATCCCATTTCTTCCCGTGGGTGTCTTTTAGGCGACTAAGCGACTCACGAGAGAATGGGCAGCAGCGTTCTCCATGTATTTTAACACCATACTGCGATCGCCAACATGCCTGCCAAGCGTAGCTTTTATGGCAAACCTCCAATTTGGGGCAGGCCTATGTCCAGCAGTGTACGTCTTTCGGATGAAATGATGATGATGATGATTCCACCGAACTTATCAAAATTTTGTTTCAGTGCGGTTAGTGGAAGTGTTCTGGTGCGGTTCGGACAAGTGCTGTTGAAATCAGCGCTCTGAGTGGAATACCTCCCACTGATTCGTCAAGCTCTGTAATGTTGATGATGACAGAAGAATGTAACCTTAACGACAGTCTATTACAACTGCAAATTCCTATCATCATACAGAAACCCACGACGCATAAATAAGCCATAATATTTCCACTGCAGAGTGTAATGAGAGACGATTCAGAAATTACCACAAGAGGATGGGCAGTAGATCCTCCTAACTGCTAAACACAACAGACAAACCTGGTCATAAGGCTACCAATATTTAGCAGTGGACAAAATCAATCTGCCTATCCTTTTCCCAACTATGTTGGGGTCAGCTTCTAGTCTAATCAGATGCAGCTTAATACCAGTAGTTGACATGGAGCGACTGCCTATCTGACCTCCACAACCCAGTTACTGGGTAACACGAAAACCCCTTGATAAGACTGTTTGTCAGACTTTTGATTTTCTGACTAACCGTAACAACTGTCAAAGATCTACGAATGACAATGTCGAGAAGCACGGAAATGGACAAAACTTTATCAATTTTCCTAAGAGAAAGGGCATTTATCAAACTATTTTCTAATCCTACTATAATCCGTACATTGGCTTACTCTGTAAATCTATTCGGTAAAGCTCACCATTTCTTCGTCTTCGCCTGCAAGCGAGTTTAAGTATCGTTAGACCGATACGCCATTTTATGAGCTGCGTTCTAAAGATTTACAGTTTGTTTTGTGATTTGGTTTTGCATGTAAATTCCATTTTGTTGAGAGGAGTGGAAAGGATTTTATTATTCGTTTTTGCTGTATTTAATAGCATATAATTTTTATTCCAAACGAAAAACAGGAATACAACAACACTAAAAAAATATTCTATTCTATTCAGTAAACAGTGAAAATTAACGGTATAACAGAAACAAAATTATAAAGATGCGATTTTTTTTTTTTTAAAGCTGGCTTTGTCAAATTGTTACAACTGATATGCGAATTTCAGTACATAAATAACTTTAGTAAAAAACACATTTGACATTACATTACAGCATAGTACCTGGGCGACCGAGCTCTCCGTTGGTGAAAATAGAGAATGCTCATTTAATATTATAGGATGGTTCATACTAATTTCATGCTGCCATTTCATTGTTCTAAGGTAGCCATCTTGTTCTAAACTTTGAGCGACCGAGCTTTGCTCTTGTAAGAATACAAAGAAAACGAATTTTCCCAGATATGAGACCTAAGTAGATCGATTTTTCGCCCTCGTAAACCCTTATATTGCTTTCATCGAAATCTTAGAACATGATTAAAAATATATAGGTTGATCGAATTCGAGTTTTCTAACTTTTATTTAAAAATAAATACACAAAATGAAACAATATCTTAATTATTTTTTCTTTACTGAAATATTTACTGTTATTCATTAATTATGGAAAATGATGTCTGGCAAATGGCAGCTTCTGGACCTTCTGCAGCAGTCGATTCTTTCGAGGAAATTTTCGACGACTTTTTCGCTTTCGTAGGTTATCTCGGCAGTAACTTGGTGGATGTAAATTTTTTGGTGCTCCAGCGTTGCAGGTGTGTTGGTATACACGCGACTCCTAAGAAAACCCCACAAAAAAAATAACAACGGCGTTAAATCGCACGATCTTGGCGGCCAGTTGACGTCAGCGTAACGTGAAATAATGCGACCTCTGAACGTTTGACGCAAAACATCTAACGTTTCAAGCGCTGTGTAGCAAGTTGCGCCGTCTTGCTGAGGCCAAAGCGATTCATTTTGTATATGTATTGTTACAAACTAACATTTGACGTTTGAAACACGCGCCATTACTAACAGCTGTGAAAATTACAGTGTTGCCAATATACGAACCTAGAATTGGATCACCCTTTATATATATATATACACAAATATTGCTCATATAATAGTATAGTATAGGACATTGTTATTTAATATGATGTAAAATGATGTATCATATTACATCTAGTTTTGACGAACTGTTTTACATAAAGTCTTTAAACAGTTATTTTCCTCTGACAAAAACCTTTTAACAACGACAACAAAGTTTACTGTGTTGCAAAAACAGAGGTAAAATATCTGTGATAAGACTGGTGATGCAGTAAGTCAAAATGCTTAATAGGATAAATGTTATAACTATCAGAGTTTAATAGGTTAAAAGGTAAAAATGTCTCTAGCACCACAAATAACAAAAAATCCATTTAATGCTATACGCTTTTCAAACATCATTATTTATTTATTTTATTATTATGTCTCTGTTATCTTCAAATTATTGAAAAAAAATTAACGATGCTTTAAATTCGTGTAGCGCTAAATTCATTTAGTAATTGGTGGTGCAAGTAGGCCTAAGTCTTTCAGAAACCTGGTGATAATCACTATAATAAAAACTTATGAACCTAAAGAACTCACCAAAATCCATTCTTCGTAGCACTTCGTAGCGCGTAGCTCGTAGTGCGTAGCACCGTAGCATCTTCAGATGGCTGTACAGTTATTTGGTTTTAGAATCCAAACGCTTTGCCCAACTACTTGGCAACGGTAAAGCGTAGGAATTCTAAAACCAAAAGACTGGTTTTCTTCTCTCTTCATTATTTTCTCATCTTGTTCATTTGATGAGGTAGTTCTAGGATATCGGATTGTGTCGGGGTCAATGCCCGTTCTTACCTGAAACAAAGAAAAATTAGATTTTAATCGAGTTTTAGACTTGTTTAGATAGGAAAGGTCGTTGAAGTTTAGGTGTTGTTTTAAGGAGTTGTTTTTAGAGAAATATTAGAGTATATTATTTAATTCGTTTTAAGATAATATTAGGTTTATTTACACCATTTAAAATTAACAGAAAATACCGTTGGACTTCTTTTAATATAACAAGAAAAATACGAAAACTGGTGAAATGTGATGAAAAGATCCACGAATGAGGGCCGGAACCAACGGCTTAACGTACTTTCCGAGGCATGGAGGAGTCTCGATATGTAAAGGTGGTCACCCATCCACGAACTAACCCCGGCAAGCGTAGCTTAACCTGATGGTACGACCCTTGCGCCTGTTATTACTTAGCCACGAACTCCTCCCGTCAGCGACAATATACGATTCAAATGAAATCTTTCTTTTTTATTCAATAATCCATTCTCTAATAATAACTCTACGAAAATCGAATTTGAATTACAACTCAAGATCACCAGATTTTACATAAAACTTCAATCTTCATCACTGAAACATAAAAATAAAACAGCCTGTTAAAAAAATAAGCTCAATTTTAGAAACATTTCTCTTAAAATCGTCACTAAATAATAAAATAAACCATTATGACAATACCATCTTGTCACGTTTTACGTGCACAGATAATATTCAGTGGCACAGATAAAAAAAGGGGAGCGTTTACGGAGCTCGCCAATTACAAAGCTGCGTTTAAATGAAATTAATATAATTTTATACAAAAAGGTATTTATTGCGGACGCTGATAACATCGGGGCTTGAGTCACGGTCTTCGTAAACGTTAATTTTTGTACAGGTGAGTATTTTTTTGTCGTTGTTTATTTTGGTAAATGTACTGGCAATCTGTCGTTTTATTGTGAATAAAAAATATGAAAGCTGTATGAAAAGATTAGTTTTTTAGGGTTCCGTCCTCGAAAGGAAAAACGGAACCCTTAAAGGATCACTCGTGTGTCTATTTGTCTTTCTGAATCCGGATATACAGTGCCAATTTTGTTGAAATTTGAAATTTGAAAACATGGACGTGTAACGTAAATACATGAATTTTGAATATGGGTATCACTTTTGGAGGGTGAATAAGACAATATTTAAAAAAAGGAATCCCCTTTTTAGGGTTCCGTAGTAAACAAGGAACCCTTATAGTTTCGCCATGTCCGTCTGTATGTCTGTCTGTCCGTCTGTCTGTCCGCGGCTTAGCACACGGACACGCGTGCCGCGTGCCGCGTGCTGCGGTCCGGTGCTTTTCAGACGGTTAGTACTAGAAAGCTGTAATTTGGCATATATATTCACATCAATCATGCCGACACAGTGGTAAAATAAAATCAAGAAAAATATGTTTTTTTAGGGTACCTCCCCTACACGTAAAGTGGGGATGCTTTTTTTTCCTCGTTTACCCCATGTTGTGGGTTATCGTTAGAAAGGTCGTTCAAAAATATTGTGAGTTTGTGGAAACCATTTTTAGATTCAGGGAGCCGTTTGCGAAATATTAAGCTTTTAACTGAATTTTTTTGTTAGAGTCAAGTGTCCCCCCCCCCCCCCCCCCCCTTCTAGCTAAATGGTTGTATTTGGACTTGTGAAAAAATTCACAGCAGTAGTATATATAACGAAATTAAAAGGAAAACTATCAGAGCTAAGTAGGCTGTACAGGTTAACGAGTAATAATCAACCAACTTAAATTTGTGGTTTGAAAAACATGATCTCCCATACATTCCGTATGGGAGAACATGTTTTTTAACTACAATGTTAAGTTTGTTCTTAGGGATAAATTCATCCCAACTACGGAACCCTTCATTGTGCGTGGTCCGACACGCACTTGGCCGGTTTTGTTTAATAAATGTAATTACTAGATGTTTTTTACTATGCAACGTCATTATGTCATTGGTTTGAAAAACTATTGTAATTTATTTGTCAATTAAGAGTCATCCAAAAAACATAATTTCTCACTATAAGAAACCAAAACAATCATATTTAAAAAATCACACCAGAACTTAAAACCGCATACCAACACAAATTCTTACAAAACCTTCACTCTACATGTAGAGCCTTCCTCTACATTGTAGAGTTGCCACTCAAAGGTTCCTTTGTACACGCTCTACATACCACGAGGGCCTTAATAAAGCCCTGGCCAAACTGCGGCGGATTATAAATGTCCTAGGATATAGTAAAGGATGATAGAGTTTCAAACTTGGGTGTTACGTAGAGTAGTGGTCATTTGAATGTTGAGAAAAGGGACCATTTGGGGTTTAAGAAGTTTAGATGGGATAATTTGAAGTTTTGGTTAAGATACGATAGGGGTGAAAATCGAGGATACTGGACTGGACAGGACGATACATAATTGGTTTAAGACTTAGAAACGTCCAGTTTGTTTTAATCAGTAAGCGATTATATACTATTATATATGAACATAGTTAACATTCAAATCTTTTCATGTTTCTGCACTGTTTTCACTTTAATAAGAAAGCAGCTTCTATTACAAACTACCTTCAGTTCTTTGCTTCAGTATGTATGATTGTCCACGTGCACTGAAATCAAATACAATTTCAGATCAAATTGTAAATTGACTTACAAAATTATCTGCATGCAGTTCTCCATTCAAACAATTCCTGCTTATAACTAGAAAATCGAAACACGCCATAAAATCCAACCCGAAAACCTCCCCCGATTCCAATTTCAAAAATTCTTATTCCAAATTCAAATTATTCCCGAACAGATACCGAATTCCGAGCCGAACCAATATCACGTTATGAATAAAGGTAAGTGGTGGAATTTAAAGACAGAAGCAAATCGGTCGGGTGGGCTCTGCTCATTCGGCCACGGTCGGAAGGATTCGGGATTTAATCTCGCTCAAATTGCCTCCGCTGGACCGCTTCGGGCTTGAAAAAGTTCAAGATAGGCTTGTAGACGTTCCAAGATGTGAAATTTTATCCTCAATTTTTTGCGACTCCTTTCTTATTACCACTCTCTGTGTCTGATATTAATGATTTTGTTGATATTATTTTTTGGAGTGTTTACGAGTTTGAGGAAATTGTTTATTCGGTAATGAAGCAGTTTTTGTGTTTTGGCAACCAAATTGGTAAGAATATTACAGGTTTTTTTTTTCTGCGTTAGATACTTTTGATGACGTTACCCTTATTTATCTATAAAAAATAAAAAATAACAAGGCAAGCAACATAATTATGATATTTTCAGTCACTCATTGCTACCGAATAACAATACCTAAAGTGTACACAACTCTAAATAAAAAATCATAAATAGATACAGATAATTCCTGCTTTGCTTTTTTTTTTCGGCGTGTCTGACTTTTACTGACCCACCCGTGTTCCTTCCGTTGCCTGTGTGCCGGGGTCGTGATATTCCTTTCGGACCCCGCCAGTTGGTGCTGACAATTCTTTGAGGCGTGGAACACAACGCGCCGTCGACCCGGGCCTGGTCCTTATCGGACGGCGAGCTATCCATGGCTCACCGTGCGCAAGCCCGCGTTCCTGCCTTGTCTGCAGTCTGCGTTTACTATAGCTACAGTAAGATCACCCCCAAATTAACCAAACCTTAAAATATAAACTCTTCCTTTAAAAAAAGCCGTTTCACGACCTCATAAGCAACAATTAAAGTAACTCCCCATAAACGTACCACATAGATCGGTACATTGGCCATCATTAGTAGCACACGCACGTACCACCGCAGTTATGCGGGCCTCTTGTAAGTTCATAAACTTACTGTTATACCTCTGAATGTATTGTTAATGTGCTCCCGAGTTTATGTGCCTTATAATTGGACTTTTAGAGGCATTTTTTATGGTCTTTCTGGGTCGTTCGATTTTTTGAGTGAGTTCTTTGTAGTATGACGGTTTGATGAATGCTGTTCGTAGAAATAAAGTAATGGGTGATGCTTTTATCCAGCAGTAACCTGAATTTTAGATGCTTTTATATAATAAAATAGTGGAGAAGAAGGTAGGTACCTTCTTCTCATTACATTCTGACAGCTTCTTGAAACTGAGCGTCCATGTTTTCTTTTTTTTAGATTGCATGGTGTACTCCTTTCAATAAGACTCTTATTAGTGCTAAAACCAGACCATCGTCCAACATTAATAAAAATCTTAAAATCATTATTTCGCTGACAGACAATACACGGCCTGAATTGCTGGATCTAGAAGCATGAAATTGTGCACAATAGTTCCATATGTGATGAACGTGAGCACTAGGAAAGGTTTTTTGAAAATTCATTCCAAGGGTTACTATAGAGGATGAAGTTTCGTATCTTTTGCACGCGGCTTGTTAATGAATAGCTCACAAGAATTCTGCAAGAACCTTACTCATAAATACTCTAAAGACCATACCGCAATCACCATGCTACTGCGGTTCGAAGCCACGTATCATCCGACCCATAATACACTCAATAACAAGTATAATTTTGTATTATGATTCATAACAATACATACAATAACCATTTCGCTGAAAATCATCTCGTTAGTTAAACGAGCGAGATCATGAGACATATCCTGCGACACGAATGTGAGATCTATCTCGGATTGCAGTCACGTTCATACCCACAGTTATGTGAAGCCAATTGTAACGGCTGTAACTACAGTTACCTTTATAATGGTGTTACTGTATTAATTAACTATTGTTTTAATTTGACAATAAAATTAAATAAGTGTTTTGCTGTTCTGTTTATTTTGGTGTGCTCTTGTAAAATGTACATGCTAATATGGTTACATGCTAAAACTATCATCAATAATTTATATAAATTCTTTAAGAGTAAAGGTTATATAGCGATTGAAAAGGTAAATTTTATTTGCGTAAATTCTTTTTCTAATTTTTCTTATTTTTTATATTTTAATGTACAATTTATTTGCCAAATAACAACTTATAGGTACCGATTTAAGTAACTATACACATTAAATAAAAAATAAAAACAATAAAAGCCTTAATTGATGTCGTACAAAAATATCGTCGACTGCATTTTGCATTCATTGCATTCCTACGATAAACTTTAAATCTTTAGTTCCGTCATACTAAATCTGACCATAAACTTAATAGAAACACTTACGTCGCGTATCACCTCTTAACCCTCAACCGAGGAGTCGTACTTTACTACAAAGTATTTTACAACCCTCTGAATGTCCCATGTATTTGTGATAGTCACGAGTTTAAAACGTTTGATCTCGGATGCTTCTTCTATGTCTTCTCTTTTTATAAGAGCACAGTGCAATTCTTGTAAGATGTAGCCCATTCTAATTTCAATTTCTTTAGGCGAATTAATTAGCAACGAGATGAATATAATTAAAATGTATACGGTTGTTAAAACTAGTCACATACATTATTATGATACATGAAATCCCAAATCATTGTCTCTCCATCTCAATCTTCGCCCAAACTCACTTTTTCCATAATGAACGCTATATAATCTCCTGCTCGAACCTATTAATTAAGGGCTACTCCCGACAAGAGACGCCTTGGGCATCGGGAATCGCAGGCCGGTTCCCGGCCACCACCGTAGTCGCGGGCTTGAGCTTGAGCCGTTCGATAAGGACCCGGCCCGGGTCAACGGCGCGTTGTGTTCCACGCGTGCCTCCAAGAGTTATCAGCACAACTGACGGGGTCCGCTAAGACCGATGCCTGCCGAGATTGCGGGAAAGTCCGAAAGGCATACCGTGGCGTTTTTGTGGGGAAGTTATTTGACAAGTTCCCCACAAAAAAAATAAAAAATAAGTCTACTCCCGATAGTTGTGTAAGGTGGTTTGAAGGAAAAACCTTTCATTTTTGGAGTCTTATAAACATAAGTTAGCTATTATTTATGACCTCTAGATAAATGAATTGTGGTTTTAATTTGCCTTTCCAGAAATAAACACTGAATATTGTACAAAAATACGAATAGAGCGTGTATTGTATATTTAGAATTTTGCCGAAGCAAAAACGAGGAACATCAACGTATTTGAAAAATAACACTGTTATTTGACACTCGGTCCAACGCTAAAATTACATCCTAAAAGTCACCAACAAAACCAGCATACATCAAAATGAATAAAAGCAGCACTCTAGCCTGCTCCCCAGCACTAACAACAACTATGTATTTTACGACCCCCCAAACATGCGATATATCTGCACTTGTCACGAAATTTCAATTTGCCGCCATGATGCCGCCGTACCGGTTAACGACGTAATTTCTTGAATGGCTGTTAAAAACATTGTTGGGCCAGCTAAACGTAGTTTAACTGACTTGTTAAGTTTTAATGCTGGATTGTATTTGGGCGGTTATGTGAGTTTTGTGAGATGTTTCGGTCTTTTGATCCAGATTACAAAGATTAGGCGCGATAGTTTGGTAATGTACTTTATCCATGTTACATAACACATATAACATAACATCACGGCTGTATTCCGGAAGGGTTAGGCAGAGGTGTACTTATAGTACACCCACATTTCGCCAGTTATGTTTTAAGTCTGATGTAATTGGGGCTAGGGGTGTATATCGTAGCTACGTATGTAAGCATTTGATCAGGCGTTTACACCAAACCTTAAACAATTAAAAAGCAACTAAAATATTGTTCTAATAAAAACCCTATTTTCCATGTGAAAAAATAGATCACAAGAGAGCTTCTGCATCGTTGAAACGTAAGTCACGGTAGTTTTATTATGTTTAATTCCAGAATTTTAAACTAATTTCTTGAAAAAGAAAACCTCGTTCTCTAAGTTTCTGATTTCCCGAGAAATGCACTGAGTTTCTAATCAATTAAACAGCAAGCTAGCTAATTTATCGGCTGTCCACTCAATACAGGCCAACTTTCTACACACGCGGAAGATTCCAGAGAGTTGAAAACTTTTTACTGTACCGATATAGGGAACTTTCGAAGATAAACTTTAACATCTGTACCAACGGTAATAGACTAGAAAAGATTGGATACAAGTATTTTTATCTAGTTTTAGTTTACTTAAAGTCAGATTTTTAGAATTAGTTTTATTTTTGGTAGATGCTAATACTACATTTGTATCTATACAGGGTGTCCAGGACATCGATGCGAAGTCCAATACCTACGCGGTCAAAATGGATGGAGCAGCTGTTTTTTTTTTTTATAACCGACGAAAAATTTCAGGGGGGTTCAGAATCATGTACTGAATCCAGGGTAACCGGCTTCACGTCGATGTCCCTGCCAACCTGTATATCGTGTTTGTACAGTAACGTAACGTTAGTATAACTTGTAAGAAAAATTAAATACAATAAGTATAAGGTGTTACAAAAATTTAATACAATGGATATAACGTGTTAGAAAAATTAAAAACAACGTGTTAGAAAAATAAAATAAAATTGGTATAATAGAAAAATCAATAATGCTAGACACAAAGCCAAAATGAAGAGGGGCTTGCAGCTGAGTAAAAAACAGCCACACAGGTCGATAGGCAGTCGCTCCTTGTAAAATACTGGTATTCGGCTGCATCCGGTTAGACTGAAAGCCGACCCCGACATAGTTGGGAAAAGGCAAGGTAGATTGATTGAGTCAATTTTATCAACAAAAAAAAAAATACAATGAGTGTTATCATCACGTTAGGAAAATCAATAATGCCAGACTCATCGATCAATAAGGCCAAAATTGCTTCTTCTTACTAGTTCATATTACATTCTACTAAAGCTCAATGGCTGGTTAAAAATTAACCCCAGAAAAGGGTTTCGGGGCTCTGCTCGTTCTTTGTTGGGAATGCTAACATCAGTGTTACATCGGCCATAGTGATTATAATATCAATAACAGTTTGCAGATGTCCACTATAGCATTAAGACCTTCCCATAAATATCTGAAATGACCCATTCCTGCGGATATTGCCATTTATGTTAGGTCAAAACGCTTAGTAAACGAAATGTTTAATTATTTTACAAGGTACCTACTAAAATGTGATAAATTACATGTTTTCTAAGTACAAACAATAGTTGAACATCCCATTTCTATGGATGGAATGTGGATGCCAGCCTTTTCTGTAACCGACCTATTTAATTACCAAATCCTTTTTAGGGTTGAATAGTAAACAAGGAACCCTTATAGTTTCGCCATGTCCGTCTGTCTGTCTGTCTGTCCGTCTGTCTGTCCGCGACTTAGCTCACACGTTTGTACAGGTGAGTATTTTTTTGTCGTTGTTTATTTTGGTAAATGTACTGGCAATCTGTCGTTTTATTGAGAATAAAAAATATGAAAGCTGTATGAAAAGATTACTTTTTTAGGGTTCCGTCCTCAAAAGGAAAAACGGAATCCTTAAAGGATCACTCGTGTGTCTATTTGTCTTTCTGAATCCGAATATACAGGACCAATTTTGTTGAAATTTGGTACACATATATATTTCTATGACCCAAACATGGACGTGTAACGTAAATACATGAATTTTGAATATGGGTATCACTTTTGGAGGGTGAAAAAGACAATATTTAAAAAAAGGAATCCCCTTTTTAGGGTTCCGTAGTAAACAAGGAACCCTTATAGTTTCACCATGTCCGTCTGTCTGTCTGTCTGTCCGTCTGTCTGTCCGCGGCTTAGCATACGGACACGCGTGCCGCGTGCCGCGTGCCGCGTGCCGCGTGCCGCGTGCCGCGTGCTGCGGTCCGGTGCTTTTCAGACGGTTAGCACTAGATAGCTGTAATTTGGCATATGTATACATATGAAACATGTGGTAAAATAAAATAAAGAAATATTTTTTTAGAGTACTTCCCCTACACGTAAAGTGGGGATGTTTTTTTTCTTCTCTACTACCCCATGTTGTGGGGTATCGTTAGAAAGGTCGTTCAAAAATATTGTGAGTATGTGAAACCATTTTTGGATTCAGGGATCCGTTTGTGAAATATTAAGCTTTTAACTTAATTTTTTTGTTAGTGTCTAGTAAAACTAAAATGGAAATCTAGGAAAACTATCACAGCTAAGTAGGCTGTACAGGTTAACGAGTAATAATCAACCAACTTAAATTTGCAGTTTGAAAAACATGATCTCCCATACATTCCCTACGGGAGAACATGTTTTTCAACTACAACGTTAAGTTTGTTCTTGGGATAAATTCATCCCAACTACGGAACCCTTCATTGTGCTTGGTCCGACACGCACTGGGCTGGTTTTTATTTGGATCGCTTTATTCACGCACGCACTTATTTTGTCCGTATCAATTTCATAACAAAATCCTACGTTGCTAGATTATGCATAGATTTCAAGAGAAACCCCTGTGACAGACGGACAAGGGAGTGAGATTAGAAAGGTTTCGCTTTTTATTTGTTCGGAAGCTTATGCAAGCAAACAATCTGCCCGTACAAAAAACTCCCGACCAAGATATTCCATCTACCAACACACACGTCTCTCATAATACTTTAAACCTTTTAAAACAACCACAAATAGAACGCAAGTATGAAATTGACCCAACTGCGAACGCATTTGATAATTCAAGTGAATCATTTGCATCGGCCGTCTCGCTAGCTCTAAGAGGCTTACTATAATGTAAGCCTTAGAGCCATTGTTAGCGTAACTTTACTTCACTACAACACTCTTTGAGGACAGCTCGACTTGTTTATTCAATATTTTGTTAGTTTACATTGCTGAAGTTAAAAAGATTGAAATAGATTTAAGGCAATTTTTATGACAATTTTAATGCCAACTTAGGAATACTTTTGATGAGAAGTTCTTTCCTCTCAACTTCGTTTTATGTATAAGATAGAACAATTTATTTTATTCAGTGTTTGTTTTTACTCTGGACGCTTTTAACGTGCATGTTTTTTTTTTTCTCGTCTTTTTGTTCTCACATAGAAGTATACATTAAACATGAATAAAGTAATCAATATTTTGTAACAATATAATTTAAAAGAATGACCATGGTGTTTCTTGCCTATTCTTCCCCATAAGTGATAAATGATTATATTTCCGTATGTAGGTTTGTACACTGCTGAATACTGGTATTCAGCTGCATCCGGTTAGACTGGAAGCCGACCCCAACATAGTTGGGAAAAGGCTAGGCAGAGAGATGTAGGTTTGTACAAACACTTTTATACGTCAATCATATTTTTTTAAACTAGATGAGGTCGGCGTTTCCTGAGAAGAAAGGCCGAAGAAAACTCAGAGGTCACAGTCTCTTTTTACGTCTAGAAGTCATAGGTACCTACTACGCTTTGTAATGGGCAACTAGTTTCATATGTCTGAATGACCAACTCCTTTGACAATTCAAAAGTGCCTGTAAATGGTTTAACTGAAATACATGCAAATGTTGCACCTTGTGCCCTTGGGTATTCAGTTGGCAGCCTTCCTCCAGATGGTGATAATAATATCGGCTATAATCATTAGTAACAAACTTAAACTCAAAGCATTTATTTCAAATAAATAATATTAATAATATTATTTGTTAATAATAATATTTGTTTCATTCATGTTGAAATTATACATGTGAGAATAATTTAGAAAGACGTGCACGTTAAAAGCGTCCGTAATAAAAAGAAACAATTCAAAAATTAAATTAAATTAAAATAAGCAATGGCAAGTAAGAGATGACCAGTCCCTACTGAAGGCGCCCGTTCACGAACATGACGCATGGATCAGCACCATTGGGCTTTTTGAATTTTGAAGGGAACTTAAGGATCCAACACACACGCTACCACCAGCGAGACATTTGAGTGAGCTTGACATACTCTCAGCCGCCAGGGCTCATTCAAGTCAATGAAAGACATACCCAGTAAATGGTCGTTTTGTAGAAGGTTATGGTCACAGTGCTCACACATGTGCTAGGCTGGCTCAGCTGTCTGGTAGATATCGCCATCAGCGATATGCTGCCATTGTACCCATAGAATAAGATATATTCTAAAAGAACTGTTACAATTTTGGTGTATATTCTATATATAGATTTATCTCTTCTCAATAATAAAGAACAAGATGACTTTATTCTTTACACAACTGAATAGGATTAGATTACACCACTATATATGAGGACGAACATGGGTAGTAGACCTCATGAGCTTCAATGTAGAACAATTGCGTCGAAATAAATGATAGCCTGTTAGAACATAGCCCGGGAGCACTAACGCGTATCCATTAGGCTAAAGCTTGGACCATCCCTAACGTCTTCACCTCACTATTTGTCTAGCGTTTCGCTCTCGGCCATAAGCCCCGAAGTGCTGCTTCAAGCTGTAGGCATTCTAATAGACATACAGCTTGCCAATAGACACATTGAGGCATCAAACTGACAAGTTGTCCCACACTACGCATAGCTCCAATCCCGAAACCAAAGAGTTTCTTGCTGATTCTTTTTTAAAGCAAATTAGTTTGTATATCACTACAACCAACTTGTTAAAATGATTCATAGATATGGCCGTTAGGATCGGTGAAATAAAGAGTTAAAAGGCAAACCAATTGAGTCGAATTTTAGAAAACCGAAACCGATATGGAAAAGGCTTTAGTTGATTTTTTGCTGCCTCTAAAACTAATATGATGTCAATTTTTACCTCTCTACCAAACCCAAAGTAAAATATAAAGTTTGCAATATTGTATTTAATTAAGCACTATTCCATATTCAAAATTGTAAAATAAAACGTTAAAACAATTTGCAAACACAACATATATAGTACTTAATTAATTTAAACACACAAATTACCAATTGTTTCTTTCGAAGCAATTTTAATAAATTTAATAATGATTACGCATCAGAATCTGAAAGATTCGATATTTGATCGTATTCAATAAAAAATACAGCTTAACTCTCCGCTACTACATGGGACAAGTCCCAAGTAGGTACCTACGCCTACATTTCATCAGTTATGATCAAAGTCATACTGACTAAATGTAGACGTACCTACTTCACACCGAACCCTTTGAGGAACACAGCCCATATGTTACGTAAACTTTTCAGCCGAACTTCGATTCGTAATCACCCATACCCGAAAACAATTCTGTATCAATTGAAAACAAAGACAAAATAATTTCATCCCGTCCCAATATTTGTTTAGCGTATACAGATATTTGAAAACATGCTCGTGTTTTATTTATATTTTATTTTCCTTTTCGGTGGCAGCCATTACTTGGGCAAATATTTGTTTAACTGAAAGCCCATCATGTCGCCGGATTGTTTGTGTTTTAACGCGTTATTATGACGTTATTTTATCGTTTGCTTTGAAATCGCGTTCTTTGTTGTGTGCCTCTTAGACTGTGAGGTGTTTTTTGATTCTTCAATAAATAGGAGCCGCGTTTTTTAAATCGTTAAATGTGTTTGATCTTGTAAGAAGAGACGTACGAGTAATGGGCAGAAGGTTTTAGGACGCAATAAAAAAAAAATTATGGGTTTGAATTCTAAGCGTCATGTCGCTTATTGAGTATAAATTACACACACAGGATATCACGCTTGTTTTTCCCGATAGGTTAGGCAGCGGTATACCTACAGTACACCCACATTTCGCCAGTTATGTTTAAAGTCCTATGTAATAGGGGCCGAGCCTATTGCCACCAACCGGGCACAAAGCCATATTCAGGGCTGCTTCTGAGAAACTCCTGATGGAAAAACCGAAAAACACTTTTCTGACCTGGGAATTGAACCCAGGACGAAAAATCTTCTATGTAACTAACAAGCACTACGTATCTACTTGCTAACAGAATAATCACAAAAAAGATAGCCCATGTCCTTAATACCTTACTATCTCGACCACAATGCTTCTTTCATACTCTAGTAAAAGAACATTTTGATGTCAAAAAACCTAGTGATTAGATAGTAAAATACTCAATAGTAGCCATGAAATGTCGTCGGCTACGTAAACAAGTTTTACAGCCTCATTTAACTAGATTACGATATGACTAACATTTTTATATACCCATTTGTTTTTATACCTATTGTGAAAAACAAACTGATTTTGATGTCCGGAGCGGAATAAATAAAGGAACTATTTCTCGAAGGGTTAGTTTTTATTGTTATAGCTGGTCTGTCTAGGAATTCCAATTAAACTTTATTCTTTGTCTAAAGAAGATAATCTCCGGTAGCAAATCAGTTCTCGAAAACATCTTATTTTTGATATTCTAGTTATAGGAAATGTAACAAAATTGGAAATTGATATTTCATTGTAATCGAAAGAACTATATTGACAACGTGTTTTATGAGCAATGTGGATTACACATTTACTGCAAACCAGCAATGTACATCTAACTCCCTCATATTCAGCATATATGACAATAAAAAAGACGTTTATTTCAGACTAATCTTGTCCATATTTTGTAAGTATTCAATTTTATTAAGACTATGTTAGTCATGCTATGCTGAATATGCGTGAGTTAGAAGTGGAGTGACGTCACAAGTGCACCGAGTGGAATTAAATCTCCCGACCTCTGCTCACTATGCTAGTTTGGCTATGCATGCTGCTTCTACATAATATCAAACATCCAACGTTTTGTTCCTCTTCAATATTCATACAGTTATAATACACGTTCAATAGTCCCAAGACGTTGTGTCTTGGGACTAGTGAACGTGTATTGTAATTGTAAGTACATAATAGTATCTACCTCCACCTCCATTATACTAATGCTGTCAGTTTTTTTGTCGAGCGTAGTTAACTTCTAGTGGTGTAACCTCTGCAATCCTTGGGGAAATCAGGAGCTCAACCATACGATTTGTTTACATTAAGTAGGTATCACTATCATACACCCCCTTCTTTATATTTATGTATCTATATATTTAGCCCATGTCCCACTGCTGGGCAAAGGCCTCCCTTTCCCTTTTTCATACACGTCTGTCCACCGCCATTGCGGGTCAGTCCTTCGGTAGGAGACAAGTTCGCCCCTCCATGGCATCGTGTTGGCCTGCCGCGATGTCGCCTAGCATGTCATGGGACCCAATCAATATTTCTTTAGCTCTCAAAAATAATTTTACTTACTGTGAAGATATTTAGGAATTATTACTAAGAAATATTTAATTCATCATATTTCATTACAAAGGTTTTTTTTTCAGAATTTATTGGGTTCCTTTTAGTCTGTGTTAAATAAATGTATTTTGTTCTTTCTCTGTATACTAGGTAAAGGTCATATTACCGTTAATTAGTTCTCTGTATCGTTGGCCTTCGGCCTATAATTTGAAACACATTATGAGCGGCTTTTTCATAGTAGGTATATACTTTCAAAAATAAAATATGGCCAAGGTTGACTGAGTCGAGAGAGAGACCGCACTAACTGGACAGGTCAGCTCAAATCTGTGTCCTCAAAAGACCATCTTAGAGACTAATCTGCATGGCCTGACCAAGATTATTGTCTGGACTTTAAAAGATACTGTAACCTGTGAGTTTATTTATTTATTTATTTATTTATTGACACACCAACGACTTATTCACTAAAACATATCGGCCTTTCTTCTCAGAGTAGTCGTATAAAAAACACCGAACTCTAGTTTTAAAACATAATGTATATTTCACGTGTAATTTTTTTTTTTTTAACGAATTTACAGAAATAAATATCATTTATCAATATGAGATAACCACTGAAACAGAGAAATGGCTAGTTAATTCATAACGGCACAGAAGTTCGCTACTGCCTCTGGTTTTGACAAATCTCTTTGCATTTTGCCACACGAATAACCAACTAATTACAGCATCTGCCAACTAATATGTCCCGCAGATTGAAACTTCAATCCATAATTCCTGAATAATCCTTTACCAAAAACATACGCATCAAAGCTTTGTTCAATATTCACGATAACTTCAGCGTCAAATTAGACCAGAAACTTAAACATTGTGAGTATTACACTTACTTTAATAAATAAATTAAAACTCTCACACATTGGCAGGTATTGTTTTGAAAAGGAGTTTGGAAATTAAATAAGTTTGGCAGATATTAATTTGTGTATGAGTGTGGTTTTAATAATTTCGAAGTAGGTGAACAAGACAGAGAATCTAAAAGGTCTTATAACTACTGAAATTGTTTACTTTGTAAATAGGATATATCGGAATTACGTTTACAGGACATATAAAAAAAACGTAAATTGTAAAAAAACCCGTATCTCGTATGATGTAAAACAAAAAACAAATGTTTGCAGCCGCCATCTTGGATTTTCATATTAGCTAAATTCAAACTTTCTCTTTCTCTATTTCATGCAGTGTACTCGTGTGTGTACAATTTTATCTAAAATAATATATAGTTTTAATAAAAAAAAAGAAAAGAGTAAAATGATTACAATGGTAATCACTTTACTCTTTTCTTTTGTTTTTTTACTGCCGGCGTTCTCTATCTCTCTCTCTCTCTCTCCTTCTCTTTAAATTCTTAGGGTGGGGCAACGTTTTTTCAAAAAAAAAAAAGACAGTCGCAAGTAAAAAGTGTTACTTTTTAGCGAGACGATGTCTGATAGCTTACAAGCCGCGTTAAAGAACTTCTTTCCAAAAAATAAGCTAGATGGAGTCGAAATTTCCGATCTGACTACCCTTGAGAAGTAACGGCAAAACAAACTCAGGGGTCAAAAGTCCAGACATAATCTTGGTCAGGCTATCAAACTAGTATTCAATATTAAGTCTTCTCTGCTCTAAGCCCACCTATTGGGTCTATGTAGTCTTGTTCTAAGGTCAGTAAAAATGGACAGGTCACCTGATTGCTAAACCTTATATGATTTATCCGGTTCTGAACATAGTCCTTACATACGAGCCTGAAATTTTTCATGATTACCATTACGTTGACTTGGTTTTTTTTGGTGAGGGAGGTATTTAATTTATTAAATACCTCCCTCACCAAAAAAAACCAAGTCCACTCCATACTTTTAACAAGTTGTCTCCAACATGCGTTGTTAATTAAATAGTATATATAGTTACTTAGTGGAAACTAATTGGATGACATTTCATTTCCTTGAACGTAACACACTATATAGAAGTGTTGTTCACTACGTTATAGGAAGTATTCGAGTAGGTAAAATAAACACAATTCACTGTACAGCAACCACACGTCTGCATCGTTCGGGCGCGAACAAGCAAGTGACCACTCTGCGGGCGCGCATCACATTATCTTGCTGCTGTAAGTAGTCTAATTATGAGTAGGAAGCGTTACTTTACGTCCGTTGATAATGGTCTACTGTCTCACCTACTTACGTAAGTACATCTGAAATCTAATCTCAACGTTGTTAGAAACGACAAAACTCAACAACACGGAAATCCGTCCCATTTTTCCAAAACTTCATGCCTTACCAAACTTTAAGTATTTCCCCTTAAAATTGTAATAAATTAACATTACGACTCCCATTTGACTATTTCCACCACACATTTCAAAATGACAATGGATGTAGCGTAGGTACAGAAAATTACCCAGAAAATTGGGAAAACCACGGCTTTGAAAAAACTTTTTTAGCGCTAACAAAAGGATGGAAGTCCGAATTAGTTTTGGATAAGAATGGGCTCAACTCTCTGGATGATAAAGTGCATTTTCGGTTGGGGTCGGTTGTGACGTGTGAGGGTTGTGTTTGGGAAGGGTGGTCTCTGAAGGCTCCTCACGTCTTGTGTCGGGTACGTCACGTAGCCTGGCTGGCACTACGTTTATTATTCAATAGCTAAACGTAACAGACATGTTTAAAGTTATGGAGTAAGCTACGCTTAGTAGATATTGGAGTCGGTTGGATCTGATTTTAGTCAAAAAGTATTGTGAACTTTACGACCTGTGTTATTCAATGTGAATTTACTTGAGCGACGTGCCGGTCTGGTTCAAATATGCTTACAGGTACCTGCATTTTTGGTGAACCTAGAGATGTTTCTAAGTCAAGTTCTAGAAGCTTTTATATCTAAGTATATTCGATTTAGAGGCAGTGTTCTTGTTTTCTATACGAGTTAAACTTTCATCTCAAAATGTATGTACAACAAAATAGTCCTGTGTGTTGTCAATAAACATTCGAATTGATTTTCGTGTAAAAAGAAACTGATATTCTATACGTGGGTTTGCATGGGGGTTGGATTTACTTACCCTTTGTTTACTTTAAAATTCATTTTTATTCTAATGAATTCATCCACTTCTTCAACTGTAAAAGGAGTGGACGTGAAGTTGAAGAAGTGGACTTTATCGTAACTTTCTTTACTAAAACGAAATTCCGCTTCTCTCCTAAAGATCATTAGTCTATTAAAACGTGCCACTGCATCTGAAGTTCCACTAAACTTTAGTCCACCGTTCGGTTTATCAAGCTCTTATCCGTTTTGTGACCGCAGACTTGAGTTATTTGCCTGGAAGTCATTTGTAGCGTTAAACCCAACTTTGTCAGTTTCGTGGAGAGATAGTGAGCCATTGTGTACAGATGCTGGTCAAAAGATTCATGTTTGAGATAGTCGACTGAAGTTTGAGTTATGATGATCTGAGAACAATGAAGTGCCAAACGCGAAGGCAATCCTATCGTAATTTAGGGTTACAATTATCATTTCTATCGAGTCTAGCGTGAAGTGGAGTATTTTCCCTACAGTTCAGTTGGGTTTCTGAATTGGGTATACAAATCTTGGGATCTGAAATCCCAATTCAAATCAGATTAGAATACAATTAGATCTATGAGCCAACTCTAAATTGTCAGGTTATACATTTTAGAATGATCCACGAGCCAAGTACAAACAAACACACGTAGAAATGTTACTATTTACCTACCTGTAAGAGGTGAACATTAAGTATGGTCTACAGAACTATACGTAGACCATTATTCTCAGGGGAAGAAATACAGCATTATTTACTTCAGCAAAGTCACATCGCCATCAATCTGCACCAAGAGACCTTATTATATTACTTTATCTCTAACCAGCGATAAACATCTTAAATTATCCAAATTGGAAACGAGCGTAATAATAAATTAACCCAGTTATTCCAACTCAGTAATGGTTATTTTGGCTCATCAATATTAAGTGGTTGCAGGAGTATAATCGTAGGGGTGCTCAGGGTGCTGAGGACGCCATAATTTATCTACTAGCCTTGGGGGGATGAAATAATCAGGGGAGATTGGCTACCACTCTTTAAGGATAAATATTTTGCGAAGAGAAGCGGTGTTAGAGAAGATAGCTGGTTTAAAATTAAGCGGAAAGATTTGGGGGCTTTAAGTTGGTGTTACGGGTTTCTATAATAATATGGGGAAGGAGATGTAATTGAAAAAGTATATAAATGAAATTGCGACAATAAAGCGAACCGGGCGGTAAATTAGAATTTGAATCGGGTCTTATATTTATTGTTATAATTTCCCAATATTTCTTCTTGGTCCATAACTCCTTGTTACATATATTAATAACGAAAATGTTGCTTAGGGTATCCCGTGATTAGAACTGTCTATATAGATATTCAAAATGTGTACAGTACCTATGTTCTTTATCAGTAGGTACACGTAAATGAACTCTCGTCATTTTTTCGTGAGAGTAAATATAAACTACGAATCAAATCTTTTTGTGGGCATAGAAATATACAGAACACTATACACGTGCACTATATAGTTCTATAGCGCGTTCACCTTCAACTCTATCTAACACCCACAACACAGGGCCCTACAAAGCCTCCATTTTCTATTTATAGCCTTTTAATCAAACATCAGCTCCATCATTACACCCAGAAACTAAAGGTCAGTTCTAGGTAACGCCTGCTTCAAAGGGCTGGAGGCTACGATCAGTTTCCGGATATCCGGTGAAATTGGCGCCGTAACAAAGACGGCAGCTTTCAATGAGTGAGCACTGATACACGCTAACGAATGGAATGGGTGAGGTGCGGTGGTGAGCGGTGATGTTGAAGGTATAAAGGATATAATAGATGTGGGTTGTGAGGCAATAGCTAGTGGAGCAGGAGATTTTGATGTTAGTGATTAGATTGAAGGTTTTGAAAATCTCACAGCTAGCAATAATTCGATAATCAGCCTAATGTAATGTTCCAACTTCTGGGACACAGGCCTCCTCTCTTCAAGAAGGCATGAGCGGTAATCTACTACGCGGGCCCAGTGCGGGTTGCTAGATGTCACATGTCTTCGATTTTTGATTCTAGGACATGCCGGTTTCCTCACGATGTTTTCCTTCACCGTTTTCAAAGCAGTGGTGATGAAATTATTTACACAAAGAAAAGCGCCTGCCTGGGTTTGAACACACGATCTACAACTCGTAAGTCGGGGCCGTTACCATTAGGCCACCACTGCTCTCAACATGTTACAGTCTTTTTGTTGACAGACTTCTTGTTTAGCCATAATTGCTAAGAAAAGATATTAAAGTAGGTATTAAATGGTGATTTTTATCAATATGTTACAACTTTACATAGTATTTTTCTGTGTGACAATCTATACAATATGTAGAAAGACCTACATAGGTAACATTAACATTACCTAAAAGTAATAAAAAAATTATTATTATTGAAAATAAGTCTTTCTTTCTTTTATATTTTCTAAATAAATTGTACACGTAGTCTGAAGTTAGCAAGTAAGCGGTAATCTGGCGTCGATGTTGTCAATGTTGTGTTTACCTGTAATTGGCATATATATATTAGAATATTACCGTCTGATTTACTATCTCTATGTATATGTATGTGCTGTGGGTGAACCTTAAAGTAAATAAATAAATAAATAAAATAAAAAAGTTATTACTATTTAAAAATCACATTCATATTACCAAAATTACCCCAAATACATAAAAAATTTGCAAATTATCAAAAGGGGTCAGAAGTCATGACTGCAAATCATCACATAAATAGACTCTCCGTAACAACTCTCATACCTAACAACACCCAAGACAGGGAATTATGACATTCCTTTTTTTTTCATTTTGTTTTTAAAGGAATTTTAGAACAGTAGATGGATGGCATAGGAGCATGGGGATTGGCACAAGAAAAGAGAGGCCTATGTCCAGCAGTGGATTCAGTTGGGCTGTAAATAATGATGATCAGTTTGAGGTCTACCATAAAACATCTTTCAAACTCAAACTCAAAGCATTTATTTTAATTAAATCATTTACTTTTGAATTGTCAAATAGTCGGTTAGTTAGTCAGAAAGTTGAAGCTAGTTGCTCATTCCAAAACGTAGATCTTTATGGAGAAGAAGAGCAAGAAACTCCTACGACACTCTTTTAAATATAGAAAATTACAAAATCCTGGGTACATTATTCTTGTTGCTTCTATATGTGAGAACAATGTAGAAAAAAGAATCAAAACAATTCAAAATATAAGATTAAAAATAAGCCCTGGCAGATAAGAGATGACCAGTCACAACTGACGGCGCGGCGCCCGTTCACGAACATGATGCGTGGGTCAACACTACCCAGCTCAACCATTTTATAGAGAACCGAATGATCCAACACACTCGCCACCATCAGTGAGACATTTAAGTGAGCATGATATACTCTTTTTCTATCTGTTTATAACCGTCAGTCTATCTGCCATTACGATCCCTGTTCACCTAAATAGACTATAGACTTTAATATCGCTAGAACTGAAACCCCGCCTTTACTGGAGGTGCTAACCAATACACTTGCCGTCCGGGTTCAAATTAAACTTTAGCTTTGTACACAATTACCGTCTTCTATTCTCTTTTGTGCTGGCTCCACAGTCTACAGAGATACTTAATTAATATTGGAACATAAACGGTTCTAGGAACAATGTTGCATTGTTTGTTGAAATGTTTCTGTGAGAATGTCTTACGAGATAGGTAAATGTAAGTTGAGACGAGAATTCTCAGTTCTTTGAGCAGTTAATTGCAAACCTACTCATTTGAATACATTTTTTGTTTTGTAACTTGTTTTTGGAGAATTTTACTGAAAGTCAAACAAGTTTGGCTACCAAGACTACCCACAGGACTATCTTATGAGTCAAATTGATCTATGCTATAGGCGAAACTGTAAAAGGAAAACTTATGAAATAGAAGTCCATCGAAACTCCACTAGGAAAATCAAATATCAACGGATCGGAAACAAAATCACAAGTACATCAGAACTGTCTTTTTTTTTAATGTTTCTGGAGACTGCCTAGCTTAAACCTGCCTACAGCCGGTCAGATGACAGTATAAACGTGCCGTGGAAACAATAACCAGAATTGGCAGCCGGGCGGAAAGTGTCGAGGTACATAAAAGAGATTTAACCGTCTACAAATGTTAGTTGGATTTTACGTTCTGTGAAGTGTATGGATGTGTTCATAGCATGGTCCTCTAATCAATTGTTTTTGTTGTGTTCATAACATGGTTCTCTAAATAATTGTTAATTTTTGTAAATTGTAATCGAAGCTATTGATTTGATTTGTGATCTTAAAGGTAACTCACCAATGACCGTTTCTAAAGTGTGCATGAGTAGCAGTTTTGTAAATTTAATTCGGACACATATGCCACCGATACCGTACTTGTCAAGCTAGATCAATAAATAACGCACGAGTATCAGAATCAGATAAGGAAAACAAGCGCTGGATAAGTGTTATGTCATAAAATATTAATACACCGTCTATTGAGCCCACCTAGGAGGAAAAACATAATAAATATACTAAAGGTAGTAGTTTCTTATAGATAAACGAAAAAGATTTTCGCCGTGACGACAATAGCACTCAATAAGACGAGCTTGTATTTATTAATACAATTGGATCTACTCAGAAGGATTCTACTAAGGCTTTCAAACCCCTCACCCATTTACATCAGTTGAAAGTTTACACTGTGTAGTATATATTGAAGCTATACTTGGTGATTTCCCCCGAGCATGCCGACGATTACGGAAAGTGAATCGCATCCAATTTTTATCATCCACTTACATATCTGTTTCGGCTTTTTGTTAAATTGCTGTGGAGTGGTGAATGATTCACTCAGCTTTGCCGACAGTTTTTACGACAATTACCATTTTGATCGGTACGGCAACTTTTTTTTCACCATTAATAAGGGAAACTTCCATTATAATGTATTAAGAATTTGAGTTCTGGTCGGGAATGGTTCTTGAGCTCAATTAAGAGAACCATAAACTTCGTACTAAAGCCGATTCTATCATTACTCTGCTTATCTCAGTAATATCGTTTCTTTATTATTTTAACTGCCGTCGTTAGCTTTTATGTTAGTAGTTATAAATTGTAGAAGAAATAGACCCGGAAAGTGGCTATATATTTTGCCACTGGCACAGATTATTTTGTGAGATACACTGATAAGTATTTTCCTTTGGGGAAAAAGCTAAACAGATAATAATATAAAATTGTATCATTGAAACGTATATAACCAAAATTTTACTATAAAAGTCACTGCGCATTGAAGATTTTTCGTTCAGTTCATTTTAATCCGGTTTAACTTCGGCTTGTTTTATTTTTTTAGCCGATTATACCAATCGTTAGAGTGTGCGCTCTCCTAATCCTTGAACGAAAAAATTATATTTGTTTTGTTTATTTTATGTCTTTTTTTGTTTGTTATTTTCAACAAACAGCTGTTTATCTTCTTAAATATATCCCTTATAATACAAATCCTAGTAGTCACAAGCAAACTCATAATTCTAAGTAGACCCAAGACCTGTTGCAAATCACACAACTTGAAAAAAAAAATTGAAAATGTTTGAATAGGTTTCTGTTTGTCCTAACCCTACATTGAATTTTCTTTGGCGACCCTCTTATGTATGTCGCCTAATATCATAGCTTACAGCACTACAGTATCCCGAATACTGGGTTTATTTAGAAGATTGCTAACACTTACGTAACTCCCTCAATTTGGATGACTACGCATGGTACTTACCATAAGACTATGAGGCTCCCCTTTTAACATAAAAATCACTTTGTATGCCTCCCATATTTCGGGTGCTTACGACTTGCAAAGGAAGCCATCTTCTTAGTTGTGTCCATTTCATAGCTTTTTTGGCCTGCAAAACAAACGACTAAGCAGCATTTGTATTTTATTGTACTAATAAGGAATATTACTTCTGTATTGAATTTCCCAGGAATATTTTTCAATCAAAGACTCCGAATCCTTCGAACAAAATTAATCTGCCAGACTCTCTAATAATACATTCAACAATATGTTTCATCATAATAAGGCCGTCTTGTTCTAAATAGGATCTCCTAGTTACGCAAAATCCGTTCATAATCTCCATATTGTGACCACTTCATCATAACGGAATTGTTTAGTGTCAGGAACAATAGAACATTTTACTGAATACAAACTTAGTCCTTGATAGTGCTTATGGATATCACCAAGTAGCTGTTTATGTAAGCAAGCAAACATGTCGTCTTATAAATGGATCTTTATATCAAGAGGTCGATCCTTATGATTTCCCTTGGCGCGTATTGCTTCGAAACGACTCTACTACAATTTTACTGCGACTTCTTGTATGACATTTTATAAAACTAAGTTTGCAACTATCTGGATGACATAGTTGGAAAATGGTCATTAGAGTAAGTTTTAAATGCAATTCTTGGCAACATTTATTTGTTTGTGTATCTCTTTAACTTTTTGCTTTAAAGGATCATAACTTGTATAAGTTACTACAGTTGATTAAGGCTAAGTGTTTTTTGTAATTTGGTCTAGTCGATGTTTAAAACGTAATTAATATTTATAATAAGATTAAGGATACAATTTAAGATTTTGACTATGCGCCTCAAAACGGGTAAAACAATGTATAAATCTTACACCTTACTACACAGTGACTCGTCCACAGAATATCGGCTTAAAAGATTTATCGTAGAAATATAAAAGTGTCTTGAAAGATATTTAAGAAATAAATCCTAAGAACCTATCCGATACAGGAAGAGACATTTTATAATTAAACTCAAAATAGATTTAGGTCACGTCTAACACAGAGTGAAACCAATCGTGGAGCTTTCGGAATAGACCTGGCGGGTTGAATCGGCCCGCAAATCGGATGGAAAGCCGATCGCATAGGCATTGCAGGAATCCTGGCGGCACGCCAAAATACATTACGAGTCGTACACGTTCCGTATACGTGTCGTTACAGCCACTGACGTAGAAATAGACACGATTTGAGATAGTGGTGACGTGTTCCTTTTAGGTGTTAATATTTTTAGTGAATCAGATGCGATTTATGTTTAAGAGTGAATCGGAAATCGCTTCATTGAGCTCAAAATATTAAAAATAACAGAAACTCCGTAGTCCAGTAACGTGCGATTAAGATTGTCACTGACCCTTCACTTCACGTACGCGTAAGTCAGAGGCAATTTTTTAGGGAGTTTGGATTGTAGAATTCTTATACAAATGGTAACATAGTCCATGATTACGAAGTAAACTTGCCAAGGCAGGTAATTACGAAAAAAATATCCCGAATGGTTTCACAAAACCTTTTTAACTTTTGGACTTTTCCGGGAAAATGTTATATGAAACACAATCTTTTATGTTATTGCCTTCAACATTGAATACAAGGTACACAATACCCCAAGAAACATGGTTAACGAAATACAGGATGACCTAATTACGACAAATTATCTATTATTCGTCGGACGCAAACAGCTTACGGAAATAAGGTCGTCAGAACAATAGGAAATTAGTACCTTGCATCTGACAAATAACGGTTCAAGTCAGCTTCCTATCTTTGACGGGAACTTATTTTTGACGTAAAAGGGGGTAAACCAACAGCGTAGATTATTCGCCTAAGGCTGTTTTTGGGTTCTGAGGAGCTTCCAAGGGGCCATGCACAAGAAAATGATCTTTAGAGCGAAGAGATAAAATGTATTTTTGCATGTGTTTGTGAGTCTTATGGTAATGACGTGGGAGGTGTAGTATTGCTTAATCGTATCCGTATAGATAGTTAAGTAAATGTAAATAAGTCTCGCAGTAGTATACGTGTTCATTTACTCGAACGTTTTTGGTTTACGGAGAATCTAATGAACGTCGCATCGTGTTTACTTTTTCCTTAATGTAGTAAAACACAAAAACGTAGTTCGTACCCAAGTAGTAGAGGATTGAATTTTTTATCAAAGAGTCCTAATTAATGAACACACTTTCCCAAAAATGTGTTCTAGTCGTGAGACTAGTTTTAAACTACCGACGCTGATGAAAATGAAGTTCTTAATTTAGATTTCCTTCCTAGTCTTAATATTATTGCCTCGCTTAGCCACGGCGTATCCTTCAATAAAGGTACCGTCAAAAGTTTATTTTTTCTATAAATATAATTTAATTTACCTCAACGGTACACCAATAAAGAAGAGGAAAAAAATGACTACCAAAATTATGAAAAGCAACGAAAAAACTGAATTATTAATTTACATTATACATCTGTCGAGGTGTTACTCTGTAGATGATAACTTCCCGCCCGCCCTTCGGCAGTTTCCGGTTTGGCAGGGCGGGCGGCATAATCGGGAATTTACCGAACAATTGTAATAAGAGAGAAAACGTTTACTTAGCAATGGAATCGTTTCATTAAAATATTTAATTACTTTTTAACACTTTTTATTATTCAATTAATGTTGATCGAAAAGAAACGGAAAGTAATTTATTACGGAAGAGTATTTTTGTTAAATTTTGAAATGGAATTGATAGATGGGGATTTATCGATGGACTATTACTGCAAGACAGTACATTGCAATTTTATTGTTTTGGCAAGCGAAATTAACGTAATAGGACAGTTTTTTAATAGAACCTATTTTTTTCAAGTATTTTCAAGAAACATCTTCTGAAATACTTCAACCGTTACTTCTACGACACCCATCACAATTGAAACGTAGACTTTTATTTTCAGTATAACGTAAATACAAAACAACCTTTTTCTAATCAACCTCCCAATCCCACGCAAAACAGCGAACTTCCCCGATGTTTTCCGAACACGCACGGACAATACCGGACGATATAATGAGTTATGAAAAGCGCCCATCGTTTCAAGAGGAAATGAAATCTCGAACTTTCGATATTTGCACGCGAAACACAGTTTAAATGGGGATCAAGCTTTGTTTGCACAACTTATGTTACAATTGTTGTATGCAAACATGTGCACAGTAATCACGGAGGATTTCCGCGCGTAATATTGTGTTTTTATATATGTTCGTTGCATGTTCGCAGTTGTTCGCGAGTTGTTTGTTTGTAATGTAATCCGACACGTGCTCAAACTTGAGAGGTGAAGTCAAATGTCATGTTTGATGTAATGTGACATTTGAATTTTGCTTTTACACGTGCAGATAATCAGGAGATTATCTGCACGTGTAAAAGCCATGACCTATAAACTTCTCAGTTTTAAGCCATGAGGGTTAAAACTGAAAAGTTTATAGGTCATGGCTTTTGAACGGTGTTTTAGGAAACACGCGTTGAGAAATTTATGCAATTGGGTTTTGAAATTGATGGTATTCTTTTGTTTATAATTATTTTAATTCGTTTTGCGACTTCTTAACATAGTGGTTGCTCGTGGCAGGTCCTGCAATGGATTAAAATAATCACTCATTACACTAATTAATTGAATCAAGGGGACAGGACACCGATTCCAGAAGTAAGTGTAAAGGATTTTGGGCTTAGTAGTCAATCGTTAAGTTTGTGAATCTTACCTGATTTTGATCCTACGCATGTATAGATTTTTGATTACGTTTTTTTTTGCTCAAAAATGGCTGAACAGAATTAAATGAACACATACTTATAGACCATACCGTGGATTAATAATATGGAATACTTTTTATTCGGGCGCCTAAACTAGTTCCTTTGGGATAATTGTGAATAGCCACATGTTACCATTATTTTGCTTAACATTGCCTGTAATGTGGATTCCCTTTAACACTCTTTTTTGTGGGATGATACACACCTGAAAGATTATTTTTCTTTCTCTTCCGGGTCACCAACGTTACCAAAAATTTCTTAGATACGGGACAATACAAAACATTTGGAGATTCAAATTTATCCGTATCGTGTTTATCTTCGCCCACTCCACCCGGACAAAGTTGATAAAACCCAATATCCGTTGTTTATTTATCCGAAAGTGCTGTTATATCCGGTTCTCATATCGATTGGCGATATTAGCCGTAGTTAGTGATTGGATGTTGTTGTGATTTTGGCTCGCTTCGATGTTTTTGTACGATCTAGGTCATGTTACGAGAGTATTTGAGAAAATTACCGTACTTTTGTTACTAGAAGGCATCTATAAACAGGAATGATCACGTTTGGCGTCTCATAAACTGTCCTTGTTAAATCAAGACATGTCTTAAGATAGGAATAAAATGATTAATGAATTAAGTCACTAGATTAGGTCAGGTCTACCAGAAAATCATGGGGAACAACGAAAAGAAAATATTGCAATGATTATTAACAAGTCATGATACACAACAACAAAATTATTTCTATGCAATTCCCTGGAAAATTATCGGATTCCTTTTAAAATGTTCCTTCACTAAAACAAATGAGCGTTGTGGTCAGAAAGAACAATGCGTCAAATTGGTTCAAGTAACCATAGGTAAACAAAAAAATATTTAAAAAAATCCAAGTAACTGGCTAACATGTACATACACTCAGGTCGAAAAGTTTTCATTATTTTTCAATAGATTTTTGTGTTTTTCTACGAAAATATAGAGATACGAAGTTATTAAAAGAAAAGACGTAGTGTGAGGACACACAGGTGCAGCATACCGGCACAGTATAAGAGATAAGCGGCGTGCTGTGAGCGCGAGCGAGACGAAAACACTGTTTTTTTTTTATTGTGTTTTGTGATTTGTGCTATTGTGACGACCCTTGCGTGCTCCTGGACTCCTGTGATAATCTTACATGAAGTAAACTCGGCTACGTTTTTGGACTTGATATTGCTTGTGAAAATGAACGAAGATCGTTTGTGTGTATTGTGTCCACGATCTATATGTAGGTGTCGACAAAATCATATTTTGTCAGCAAGCCTTCTACAAACACACCCTGCACATATTTCGTACATCCAAGTGAACGCTATAAGACAGATAAGATTATACATATTAATATCAACCTTCAAAAGAATACTTACAGTAATAACAGTTACACCCCGCGCTCACTGTACCAATATGTCTAGTCTGGATAAAAACACACGTAAGTAAACATGTTCACATACATAGGTACATAATAGATACGTAGAATATATATACCATAAAAAAAAGACTTTCATTAATTCCTTTGATAAAACTTAAGTCTTATGAACTTGACTGTACTAGTACCCGATTCATTAAAATAAAAAAACATTTATTTTCATGTATTTTATGACAAGACCTACCTAAAAAGACATCCACTACGTGTATTGCTAATATGGACCACCTTCCATACAAATTTGCCCATTATCCTTTGGTAACTCCATCAATAACAACTGTTTACACTTTGATTTTTACGTAATCGAGTTACAGCCTTACTACACAACTTCGCCGCCAGAGAGCAGCAGGTAGCCAAACAATATAATTTCACAAAAGTTTACTGAAAATAATTAAGCCATTGAAATGACTTCTGAATTAATTTCAGGAGTTCAGTACTTATAACCGCTGGTGTCAAAATTCCGGTCTTTTGTTCGCAATGAAAGTGAGGTGAGCCGATCTGGTGATTCCAGCGAGTTTTGAATTAACAAGATTTGTTTATATGGATTTCAACTTTCTTTTAAATAGATTTGAGCGTGTTTCGTATTCTGGTTGCTAATTGAAAACAAAACCAAAATGACTTTGCATTAAGGAATTGGAATTTACATGACAGGTACACAGCCGTTTCATATTATTCGCTTTATTTTATTGGATTACGTTACAAAATCAATTGTTTTGTCGATTTTAAATGGGGTTATCATTGGCAGCTCTAAGAAAAAGAACATACATTATCTTTTTAAAACTGCATTTATATTTAATAATAAAAAATGAAAAGAGTAATATTCAACTAAACTATACACTATTTTCATTCAAAATCAAAAGAATACAAAACTCAACATAGCCGAGACAAGCCCTTTCGTTTGATATGTCACACGGTACGGTACAGTGTGCAAAACTTTATTTTTGTAATTTTCCAATTTGCCCACGAAAAGTGACCCCCTTATTCAAAATTAATTTATTTAAAATACATGCCCGTGTTTGGGTCTCAGAAATTCATGTGTGTACCAAATTTCAACTAAATGTGTTCAGTAGATTCGGAGCAAATTGGCACACACAGACACACGAGTAATCTTATAAATAAGGGTTACATTTTTCATAAGGACATACTGGATCCTAAAAACACTAGAAAACCAAAGCATAAAAGCACTAACGATCAAAACAAAAACCCAAACATTATCGACGAAGTTACCACCATAAACCTGTACCACGGACCATCACCATTAAATACTAGAAATGATTACACCTTCATACTAAAATAATACGTTTTTAAGACAAACTGCCAAATAAAAAGGTACGCTCATCCAGCATCGTTTCGCTGAGTGTGCCGCGTGAAACGTTATCGTAACGTTTATAACCGCTATCAAAAGTTAGCAACGAGAAGCTATAAAACTCATCATAGGGATAAGGTGAGTTAAAGTGAGGAACGATTTTAGGGTAAAGCATGCGTGTCTTCAAATTGAAGGTAATTTTGACTTTTGGTGGAAAGTAACGTTGGTTTGGTTGTTATTTTGTTCGGAGAGAGATTATGGTCCAGACGAATGACAGTATTTGCTACCTTAGGATCGAGTGTCAATATAAATACAAATAAACTGTATCTTTGTCTAAAAGCACTCCATTCTTTAACTTATAAGCAAACAAAAATCAATGATTAAATTGAAAGAGGAAGGAAATCAATTTCCCAAACTATATTTCAGTACAACAAGATTTCAGAAATGCTTAATGTGCATTTCATAACTTGTAACAATCTTATTCTACTGATAATCATAATATTTCATCTCCAAATCTAGGTCAACTGTATTAGCTTTTACCCGTATCAATGCTTTCATGGTAAAAGTTTAAGTATCGACTATAACAGATTCAATTAGCAGGTTAATAGCAGTTTCACTTTTCTCATATAGTAGCCAATGAGTTTGAGTTTTGTTCCACCCACAGCGGATATCATTGCGACAAACATACATTAAGGTATATTAACATTAATGATGTTTAGAAGTTTGTTGATTCCAATTGTGAATAGGCTGAGTTTGGATAAAGTAGCAGAATTTCTGCAAAAACTGATTTCAATCGTCAACTAGATAATTATTTGCTATTGTCAGACACTTATTCTTTTAGTTCACATAGTAATCCATCAACAATTAACTATGAGAGAAAGAATCCACCAATTATTTTTTAAGCAGACGCCATTGCTGATCCCCGAAAACGTAAGAACAAAGAAAATAAAGATACACAAAGACATAGGACAAACGAATAAAATCAAAATAATGGCGAAGCTACAGATATAGACAGTCACAGCCACACCCATATTAGTAAAACACCGTGCAAAAGCCAAAACAATAAAATATTGTTCGGCATCTTTATCCTGTTACAATGCAGGAGCTGGCGCGACGCCAGCCGACGGCAATTAACGAAGATATCGCAACACGCCTCCAATCAAAACAAGTTATTGTTAAAACTGAGAATAATAAACACAGTTTCAAAATTGAAGTTGACGCTTGACTTGATTTCGGAAACGTAATAGGATTGGAACAAATTGCTGCATTCCCAATTGGTGAACACATAAATAATATAGTAGTTAGTAGGTTTTGCCACTGAGACAGTTCTTGTTGTTTTTGTAATTATATTTGTTTGAAATTACTAGTTTATTTATTTATAAGTATTAAAAATATGTATTAAGTATGTTGAAACTGTTTGTACTTCCCGTCACTTGTCCCTCAAAAGGTTCATTAGAAAACAAGCTTAAGACAGCATCCGTCTGGCATTAATGCTTTAATGAACTTTTTTGGCACAGCCGTGAGTAAGGCACACACTATTGTTGTTAAAATATTATTTTTATTTTGTTATTTGTGTTTTGTATTTTGCGAACTGTGTCCAAATAATCTTTATTAATTCTTTATTTTTCTTTTCTTTAATATTCCTTTTGAAGTTGCAATGGATTGATCTAGATATAATTTTTGATCTTATGGTTTATTCCGGCTGCTACCACTGTGTATATAAGGTTTCGATAATAATTAACGTTAGGCCTGGTTTTTAATAAATCTGTTTTATTCTCTGAATAAATCTGAAGATCGTCTGCCATGCGATATCTGATGATTGTCCTCTTTCTTTTTTCAGCGGCTACAGTAACTTCCGCAGTGGGCCACCTGGCGGCGGCGGGGCCGTAACAGTAGTTTGGTAAATATTATGGTATAAGACACGTTGATATTTATCAAACCATTAACCTGTGTCTTATAAGCATTCGTTCCAAGCCTCGATTTCTTCTTCGATTTTCTTGGACAGTATCTACTGACAAAATTAAGTGTAATTAATGTTACTTATAACATTTTTAATATCCAACAATTTCATTAATTTTGCTAAAGTTGATCTTTACAAATGACATAAATAACACTGGACCTAAAATAGTGCCCCGTGGTGACACGACTCATTTTCCCCAAACAAAGCTCCCGATTTATCTTTTTATACTAAAAAGTCGCCACGATGAGAGCGAGTGTCTAGGTTTTATTGTTTAAACCCAATTTATGGAGCGGAAAATTATTTTGGTCTAATAAAAATTAAACGTGCGAAAACAATTGTCGCCAAAATCTTTGTTTAGTTACTTTTAGTGGAGCGGAAATTTTTTAATTTTGGCCACGTGAAATTAGAACAGTGGTTATGGTATTGTTAATAAGTCTATAATATTCGCACTGCTGGGACACAGACCTCCTCTTTGTGAGAGGGAGTGGGCCGTAACCCACCACGCGGGCCACATGTCACATGTTTCCGATTTTTTTTATTTTAGGACATGTACAGGTTTCTCACGATGGTTTCTACACCGTTTTGAGAGCAGTTTATCGTATTATAGAGTTCTAATTCGGTAACGAAAATGTATTTTTAACTGCCTACCAGATTCTTTAAAAATTAGTTTGTTTATTCTTATACTGGGCTGCAGCGGGTGACGTTGGGCTACGGATGATGATGATTATAAAAAAGAGTGATAGGCTGTAGCTGATAACTCTTATCAACCTAGGTATTATAGCATTTTTTCCCGAAGGGTTCGGTAGAGGTGTACCTAATAAATAGTACACGCACATTTCACCAGTGATGGTTAAGTCCCATATGATAGGGAGCGAGTCTATTGCCATAAACCGGGTACAAATCCGACTCCGGGCTGCTACTGAGAAAATCCTGATGGAAAAATCCAATAACGCTTTGCCCTACCTGGGAATTGAACCCAGGACCTCATGCTCAGCACTAGCACTTGCAACCCAAAGACCAGCGAGGCAGTCAAACTACTAGCACTGGGTATTACAAATCCTACCTAATTTTAATTCTGAAGTCTACGTACGTCCCTATAAAAACGAATCTGGTACAAAACGATCCAACCGCACTCCTTGAACTCACCGTGGATAGACAATCAGCTGTTGAACAGATGTGATACTATTATCGCACTAAGACTTCGTTCCGGACACATCCCGTGTAATAAGTTCTTATACCTACTGGCAAAATCAACCACGACTAATTGTGATTTTTGTGGTAATTCCGTTGATGATGTGTATCACATATTGACCGAGTGTGTCCGCAATGAGGAATTTAGAAATAGCTTGGACTGTAGAACTAGAGAGATAGGTTACTGTAATAGCACTCTAGCTGTGCCATTGTCTGATGCTGCTAGACTACTTTACAAATTAGCTTTGCTAAGGTTTTGTTAAATAGGAATAGTAATTAGTATCATTTTGTTAAGCCAACCAGGGCGGCATAATCGCATGTGCGACAAAGCCCTTTCATTTTGAATTTAAAAAAAAGTCTATGTAGGATTTTTTTCTAGAAAATATATAACCACCGTCAAGCTCTGAAGCCAACCAGAAAAGATAAAGAAAACGATGATATTACCCGAAGCTCATCCAAAGAGGAATGGTCGTCTTCATAATGGAATAATTTAAATTATATACCGTCAAAACCTCCGAGAAGGCTACAATAAAACACAATGAAGATATCTCGTCTTCAGCTTAATCCGCGGTAGGCCGTGAATTTATAAGTGCTGACTTTGCGCTTTGGACGGTTGGCGCGCAAAATTCTTGGGTAATGTCGTTTGACGGATTTGGTCTTGCATATTTTTATCCGGTGACGTCAAAGACGATAATAAAGTTGTATGACTTTTAAGTTCTTGATAGATTTTTTCATTTATTATTATTTATTTATTTATTTAAATCACAATTATAATACCTTTACAGAATGATGTTATAATTCACAATGTTGTTGTTGTTTGTGTATGTTGTTTTAAATCATAATTATCTTCGATCTGAGGAAACCAAGGTATAGTAATTTCCTCGGTTAGAAATAATTTAAATAAATACATTACTGCTTAAAAAAATACTGATCTAACTGATATGATTTTCCTGCTCATCATAAATAAGACATTAAACTAAACAATTTTGCAACCAAACCTAATTACAATCAATCTGACAAAAACCTGCAGTGACAAAACTCATAAAACGCCTATTCTGGATCAAAGTCCACAAGAGCCAACAGAATTCACTTCTAACTCGAAAACTGGGAAACAAAACACCAATCGAATTCAATATAGAGAACCGCATAATCCCGTTGAAGTGAAAAGCTGAACTGTTGGCAACCAGCCAATGGCCGACCGGGACTCAATTAGTGACGTAATAGCCTACGTAGCTCGTATTGATTTTCGTATTATTGAAAATTACACATTATCACCGAATATTCGAGGGTAGGAGGATAATTGTATTTGTGTGGGACGGTAGGCGACGTATGATACGTCAATATACTTGGCTTTTGTAGTGTATTTTATGATAAAAATATTGTTCGTGAGTTTCTACAGCGGAAACTTGGTATGATAATATATCATGAATTTTGTTTAAAGTCAAAGTCAAGTAATTTATTTCAATTAGGCACAACATAAAAGGCACTTTTGAATATCGAAATTTACAACAAAAAAAAATGATTCTATTCTGGTTCCAAAAGGTAGTGAAAAAAAAAGAATGGGCAACAAACTCCACCGTTACTCTTTTAAAAATGTTTTCACAATATTTTGTACAGGTATATTAATTATATGTGAAGACGATGCACCTGGAATAAGATTATTATACCACAATAGGTAAAAAGAATTAAGAATTAACAAATGCAATGACAGATAAATTAATTATGTGAAAAGCTTGTAAATATGTGAGCACCATGTTAGATACATGGTGCTGACATATTTACAAACTTTACAAGCTTTTAATACCTACAAAGTGATATGTGTAGTGACTCAATATGATGGCCAATGGAACTTGCTGACCTTTACGCCTGTATTCCCAGAGAGGTTGGGCAGGGGCGTACCTATTGTACACCCACATTCGCCAGTTATGTTTTAGTCTCATGTCATAAGGCGAGCCTAATGCCTTCAACCGGGCACAAATCCAGAATCCAGGCAGCCACTGAGAAATTCCAGATGGAAAACCCAATAACACTTTGCCCGACCAGGGTATCTAACCCAGGACCACATGCTCAGCAGTAGCGCTTGCGACCAATCAACCAAGTCATGAAATATAACTGCTACCTAATATATCTGATATAAATCTTAATTCGTTCTTACAAATGCATGGAATATCTTTCTTACCTCTATAGATTACAGCGTTTAGGATTATGGAACCAAGAGCAAAGTAATCCGTATCATTTCACGTACAATACCTAATCGGACTGAATTCTCATCTACCATGATTTAATTACAAATAGGTGAGACTATCTTACTAGTTTCATTGCAGCCGCCAGCATGGCATTTTGACAGTAAAATATGCCTACCGGGTATTTAGCATAGGAAGGCACGTAATAATATTACCCAAACTATCCAAAACAAGCTCAGTAAGTTGCAGCGCTAATCCTCAATGCCTCACGCTCAATTTGCTCCAAATAGCGGCCAGGTGCGCAAACAATGATATTTCACACGATATTATGGTCTAATTTCGTAAACAAATGCAGCTGGTTATTAGGAGTTTGTTGTTAAATAACGTCAGTTTTAATAGCCGCCCTAATTGAAGGCAATCTAACATGTTTGTGTGCTGCAATTAAGTGTAATTTTGTGAACGAAAATGTGATTGTTATGAATAAACTAAGCTCCGAATCGTTCTTGAGAATGAAAATGACATTTCTTTATTTCTGTGTGCTTTAAAATTGTATTCAAAGTAGGGAAAACCTCAGAAAGATGTATATAACGAAAGATTAATTTGATTGACTGCGATGTGTTTTCCATACTGTATAAATGTGTGTAACTAAGTACCCAATGTGTAATCATTCTTGTGGGTACACATTGATACAATTTTATGGAAAAGATTGTAGACAATAAGAAGAATTCTTGTCGATGTAGACATCTACAAGATTAGTTATTAGTCTTATCAAGAAAACAATAATAGATAAGAAGTAATAAGTATCAAAGTCTATAATTTAGGCACATATTTCTTTAAGGTGTTTGAGGAGGCTCATATTGTTTCAGCTGGAAGCGTTTATAGGTTAATTAATTATCTGTCTATCTTAGCTGTAATTATTTAAGAAAGAAGATGTAGCTAGGGAACTGGAGAGAGTGGGAGATACAGAAAACACACGAAATTATAACACACACATAACACAACGACGCCTATATTCGTTGGGGTTAGGCAGAGGTGTACCTCTAGTGTCCTGTCCTTAAGGGTTCATTAGAAAACGAGCGTCAGACAGCATTTGTCTGGCATTCATGCTGAAATGAACATTTTTGGCGCAGCCGTGAGGCACACTTTACTTATTTATATTTTATTTAGTGATTACTATCAATTTTAATTAGTTTGTATTTTGTGTTTCACGAACTGTGTCCAAATAAACGATTTCTTTCTTTTTTTTCTTCCTTTATAGTACACCCACCTTTTGCCAGTAACTTTTAACTCTACGAAATTATGAGATAGCAAAATACTCCAAAATCCATAATACTTGATACCAAAATAAAACTACTATTCACCAACATAGCGCAACCTGCACATACGAGTATATAAGAAGAAGCTTCATTACCCATTAAGACCCAATAACAAGCAGAATCGAATCCTCCCTTCGTTCTCAACAGAGG
The DNA here is from genome assembly GCA_947364205.1 of Agrochola lota. NCBI lineage: Eukaryota > Metazoa > Arthropoda > Insecta > Lepidoptera > Noctuidae > Agrochola > Agrochola lota. The sequence continues at coordinate 20,474,445 of OX376228.1, forward strand.
TAATGAAAACGTACTGCCCCTAACTCCGTAATGGTTTAGTTTGTTTCTTTAATAGCCGTTCTTTCGACTATTTTGGGAAACGTTAAAATTTAAAGGTGTGAAGTTTCTGAATAACAAACGTTTGTGTTGGAAGAGAAAAATAAGCCCCGGCAATATAAAGTAATTGTCATTTGGCATTCTTGATCTTTGTTTTTCAGAGGTTTCAGGAACGTTTGAGAAAATAAGTAATGTATACCCAGATTGAGTAAATATTTCTTAAGCTTTTGGTGAACGTTCTTTGAAATTTGGTTGGCTTTGTTAGCCAACCAAATTTCACATTCCACAATTATTTCTTGTACCCATCTGGGGATTTGTTACGAGTAAAATATTTGCTACAGCCTGATCAGCGATTTCTAATCAATTAGCCTAGTATTAAAAATTTCCGTATCTACTACGTATTATTTATGTGCTGCAGTGCTGTAAGAGCTATTCAGTGGATGACCTAGAAAAACAAGTTACAACATCCCCAAAAACAGGTGTTAATCTTACTCCAGGAAAATGGTCAACAACAACAGGAATATTCCATTATGTTCCATTAACTTTCCAACTAGCAGCATGCAACCCGTCACTCCACGTCCAAAAGTCGGCTGAAATCCTGGTTCTTAAGGGTTTTTGTGACGTCACGGCTAGCTGTCATGGCCGACCCGCGTCAAACTCGTTACGAATCGGACGCGCGTTGATTTTTTTATGTGTTTCTTGTGTTCCTCTCATTATTGCTGTGTTTGGGTATGTGTGGTTGTAGGTACTGTGGGTTTGTCGCCTGTACATGGTTTTGGCAGCCGAACACAATGTTTTAGTTGCTTGGAAATTGTAGTTACTGAGACATTGTCTAGTAATTGGCATTTTTATAGAGGTGTAAGGAACAGGGTGTAAAGTTCTCTCATCCTCTATAGAAAAAGGAGCGAGAGGGCGTGGGAAGCCGTCACCTCCTTCTGCGAAGCAGTAATGCTCGCGAAGGAGGTGGCTGAACGCGTTAGGGAGAGGCAAATTTCGCGCCCTCACGCTCCTAGCCGCAGCAGGTGACGCCCTGGGCGTCGGAAATCGCAGAACAATTCCCGGCTACGAGCAATGGGTAGCTCGCCGTCCGATAAGGACCAGGCACGGGTCGACGGCGCGTTGTGTTCCACGCGCGCCTTAAAAATATGTCAGCATAACTGACGGGGTCCGCTGGGACCGATGCCGCCGGGGTCGCGGGAAAGTCCGAAAGGGATACTGTGGCCCCTGGTAACGTCCAGGCAACTGAAGGAACACGGGTGGGTTTTAATCAGTAAGAGTCTGACACGCCCTCCCGCTCCGAGCGGGAGAAGTTATTCGAAAATTGTGCACCCAAAAAAAAAGGTCTTTGATGCGTAGTTCGCATGTGGCGTTGTAGACGTCGCCACATCGCGGAGGAGTAGTGCTTCATTGCCGAGTTTTCAATTCTTGTGTGCAACAAAAGTATTACAGCTGTTATTCCTGTTTGTTTGATTTTATTTTGTGTCTGTATACCTCGTAGCCTACTGATATTTGTTCCAATTCTGGCTGTTTATACTAGTGATCGCTAATAGTAACGGAGAAATCCTCAACATTGGGGCAAATTTGTTTCTTAAACGAAACCCAATCTTGGCTTTCATATTTTTGACCATTACCTATCCACAGGTACAATATATTTTATAATAATTCTGGTGACGGATATAAAGCAAAGACAATGCTGTGTGACGTCATGCAGCAGTAATGCAGGTTAGCGCAGTGAGCTCTACACAGCTCTACCGTGACTCTACAGCGAGAAGTCAAGCGGCAATAATGACTAGCTCTATTTGCAATTTCTGGGCATTTCGTCTTTGTGTTGAATAGAATTTGTCAGAAAATCATAATATAAATAAAGGAAACAATAAAAACTAAACTAAACCAAATTAAATTGCCCTTATATTCAAATCACAGCTGTCATTCTTTGACAGTTGTATGAAATAGCTATAGCACGGCAAATTGACGTAATGTCGATTTCAAAAACAATTACTTTCTCTGGCTGTACATCCATACATATCTGCATTCAAATTTTATAGTATTTCGTAATAAAGACGTTTTTCTAAGAACATAAAATACAGAACGCAAATGGCGTTTTTACGTGCTTTCTAAAAAGAATTATTTGATATTGTTTTCCAGATAACTTCAACAAATCAGTTAACACAGATTTATGCTAAAATCTAATAGCTTTTAGGAAACTGTGATTCATCAACTGTCAGATATTTCCGGCTATAGACAAAAATTATTTCTAAAATACGGGTTTTATTTTTTTCGAAATATTCGGTTTGGTTTAGTACTATAAGTATTAATCATAACTAGATACCGCAGATTCTAAAAGGTTGTGGCCAACCGTGGTGCAGGAACACCAAGGAAGAACGAATAATAATTAATAATAATATAAGACAATTTTCTCTACACAAGTTATGTACTTAATGCTAGTATTTGACAATAGTGCACGAACAAAGAGCTAACTCTGTGAGAGACTGGTGCTTTTTTTTTCTTTTTTTTGAGTGTGGGAAATCATCAAATGACTTCTCCCGCTCTGGGCAGAGCGAGAGGGTGTGTCAGACTTTTACTGACTAAAACCCACCCGTGTTCCTTCCGTTGCCTGTGTGCCGGGGTCGCGATATCCCTTTCGGACAAACCCGCAACCCCAGCAGGAGAGACTGGTGCCTGAAGTAGGTTTAAATAAAAAGACCTGTATTACAGGTCACCAGGGCGCTCCCGCTGCTAGATGCCTGTGATTTGGACCATAACTACAATATATACTTAACTAACGTTGAATTAAAAAAATAAAATAGATTAATAAATAAATTAATATTTTTATTTCATCGTCTTAATACAGAGAAATCTCCGTAACTTAAAAGCATTAGTTGATTTGGGTAGTCGGCAGCATGTAACTCCTAACTCTAAACAATTAGTAGATAATATGTTGATTAGTACGTAAAATCTGTTCAATAAATATGGAAATTAATTTAACAAGGGAAACTTACTTATTTTGTAATTTTACCAACAACAAAATTTAAGCGTTTAAGTCTTCTGTAACAATGAACCAAAATCAAAACTACATAAATCTCCCCAGCCTTTTTCTAAAGTATGTTGGTGTCGGCTTCCAGTCTAACCGGATGCAACTGAATACTACAATAACAATACATACAAGTTTTATGAAATATGTCAAAAAATAACCCCGTAAACGTCAGTATTGCCTCTGGGATACAAAATAAAGGATAATTGGATTGTGGAGGCTCGATTGCAGCAACTCCGGATACAATATGATGTTCAGCTACATTTAGTTAGATTGGAAGCTGACCCAAAAGGTTATCCCGAAAAGATTTTATCTATAAACACACATAATATCACGCCTGTTTTCTCAAAAGAGTAAGGCAGAGGTGTACCTATAGTACACCCACATTTCACCAGTTATGTTTGAATCCCGTGTTATAGGGCAAGCCTTTTGCTATCAACCTGACACAAATCCAGACTCCGGGTTGCTACTGAGAAATTACTGGTGAAAAAATCCAACACCACTTTGCATGACCTGGGAAGCGAACCTCATGCTTAGCAGTAGCGCTTACGACTAACGACGCAGAGATTTTATAACTCGACACCATATAATATACCTATATGGAATGTCCCAAGTGAATAGTTTACATTTAAAGTAGTAAAAACATCGTAAAAACTAACAGAGATAAAACGCTAAGGAGAAGTTGTAAAACTAAACTAAAAGAGACATATCTATAAAATGACAGCCGCATGTCAAGCTACTTTCAAGCCAGAATGTAGAAAATATTAAACGTTCCGTAAATAAAATATTACATTTATTAAAATATTACATGTTTTGGAGCACGAAACATACACACAGTTTGTAGTTGTGATGTACTCGTAGCTATAGGCAAGTTATGAATTAGGAAAAGCTGTGCAACAGCAACCAAGGTTTTCCTAGGAGATTAGTTAATTATTTTTCTAAACATCCACATAACTGATGGTCCCGTGACCTTCCAGCGCAATCAATATGTAGCGCTTGTAAGGTGTTCAAGTAAAACTCCAGATGATAGTTTTCTGTATCTCTTGATAAAATACGTCTAGACTTAAAGCTAAAATTATACGTAGGAAGCGTATGTTGCAAACATAACTTAAATAAACTAACCAATAGGAAACCAGTAATAAATATTAAATATAGTTATTACACATCGTTAGTACATCATCAATCCGTGTGGTGTCGCATGGACGCAGTGCCCGCGCGCCATGTCACTCATATATATATCTCGAGGCTCCACCAACGGTCAGTCAGTGAAGCGTTCGCTGTGTCGGCGGACGGATGTGTTGATTGATGTCTTGCAGCTAGCAGCTACAAATACATATACCTAATATGAAATATATGAAATCACCAAAAAGGTGCTCCGAAAGGGGTAAATTAAATATCTACTCTTATTGTAATTCTATGAAACTAGAATTGTATCGTTTTGAAGCCCTTTGAATTCTCTCTTCGTTTTTGAGAAGCGGTCAAAAATGGGCGTTTTTTTTTAAATAAAAATAAACGTATTATCATTTTACCATTTTTAAACAAGGAATCCTTATAGTTTCGCCATGTCTGTCTGTCCGCGGCTTAGCTCAGAGATTGTTATTATTAGAAAGCTGTAATTTATCATAGGTATACATATTAATCACGCCAACAAAGTGGTAAAATAAAAACAAGAAACAAATATTTTTTTTAGGGTACCTCCCCTACAGGTAAAGTGGGATGCTTTTTTTTCTCGTCTCTCCTATTGTGTGCAGTGTCGTTGGAAACGTCGTTCAAAAATACTGTGGGTGTGTGAAAGCCATTTTTAAATTTTTATTTGCAGTATTGTAGCCTTTTTTGTAACGCATCTTTTGATAGCATTTTCATTTCTCTATCTTATTAATTGACAACGCTAGCCCCCGGTTGCAATTTTCTTGAAAACGAGTACCCTACTGAAGCGATCGAAAAAGCATTTTCAATGCTATTTTGGTACTAGAATCAAGTTAATCAAGTTGAAATCAGTGTAAAGCAAAAATGTAACACTAGACTTTGTTCTGGACTACGATTTACGACGTTGTAAGATACAAAAAAAAAAACTATATTTAAAATCAAGAAATTAACTTACTTTTGTTTTTCCATAAAGCTGCCTTCACTTATATCTAGAAAAAAAACTTAATAAAAACCTAAATAGCACTACGACAAACAAACTAATATATTCACAAAGATTTTCATCAACAAACAAGTTCTATAAACTGTCACAGCCGTCATAAAAATATTCGGCTTGCAAGCAAAAACTGACAATAATGAGAAGTAAGAGGCAACATTTATATAACGTCGAGTAAGCTGCGCGGACCCGTGTCAACGCCATAATGCGCTGAATCCACGTCTGAGGTCCACGGCTGACCTGATGCCGCAATGGATGGGAGGGAGCGAAGTTTTTTTTTTTTTAATTTTCTTTAAATATTTTTTAGATTTTTAGTCTTACTTAAGTAAATAGAGATATAAAGAAATAAACTTGTGTTTACCTGAACCTTTATTTTATAATTACTATGACACCCTTGTAAATATACATAATTATCTGAATATTCGATAAAATACAATTCGGGAAATGAAATTGGCTACGAGCGTAGCTGGCGTAGCAGCAATGAGCTACGCCGTAGCACGTAGACAGTCAATAAATGAGAGCCGGTTTCACTAGAATTGAATAACTAGTAACTAGTACCGAAGAAAAAAAAAATTTAGTTACATTTATTATTATTGCTGTTGTTAAATAAATTCACTGCTGAAGAGGTTTTGCCCAAATTCACCTTTTTCCTTTTTTACTGACTAATGAATACCATAACAACAGCTGTAATAATCTTAATACCATAAACGTGTTTTGCAATTTTTTTACTGCGAATTAAACTGCTGTATCGCGAATTAAGCGTCTGTGTTGGCGTATTTTACGACACCACTGTATCGACATAACTTTATACCGCGCCCGCTCATAACTTAGACCGCATAAAAACAGGATTTTCTTATATTCCTCTGTTATTTTAGCTCCGGTGTAAAAATATTATGTTTTGCGTCATCGGCAGAGCTTGAAAAATAACGGCTCAACTAAATTTTTCATGAATACGAAATATGACTCGCCTTATAAGATAAGATTTTTTGAGAATGGATTTGAAGGTATTTAGTATGCAAATGTTAATAAACTTAATGAGACTGAAATTATCTAGGTACTAACTTTTTGCTTAAATATCGTAACTATATAACATAACTTTACGCCTGTGTTCTCCGAAGAGTAAGGCAGAGGTGTAGGTGGCGCGGGCTTGCGGACGGTGAGCAATGGGCAGCTCGCCGTCCGATAAGGACCAGGCCCGTGTCGACGGCGCGTTGTGTTCCACGCGCGCCTCTAAGAGATGTCAGCACCAACCGACGGGGTCGAAAGACCAATGCCTGCTGGGGTTGCGGGTTTGTTCGAAAGGGATATCGCGGCCCCGGCACACAGGCAACGGAAGGAACACGGGTGGGTTTTAGTCAGAAGTCATTTGATGATTTCCCATCATCAAAAAAAAAAAAAAAGACAGAGGTGTAGGTACCTGTTATGTATACGTAGTATACCTACATTTCGCCAGTTAAAAGCCTCAGAGCGAGCCTATTGTCATCAAACGGGAACAAATCCAAACTCCGTGCTAATATCGTAGTTGTTACATAAAAACCGGTGCGATTAGTTTTCTTTTAGAAATATCACATTATGATAGTATAGCATTTCTTTGACTCGCGCGACGACGGTTTATTTTGTCGTTGGAAACTCAGGTTAATGATATTAACGCAAGGTTTAATACAAATACTGTAAGCAACTTTTATGCAGCACATTTTCATTTAATGTGAAAATAGAAGCAAGATCAGCAAAGATTAAAAGTTAAACCACAAACATTATAAGTACAGCCGCGCACAGCACCCAACAAATATAATTTACAGACACATTTTTTAAAACTTTATAAATATAATATATTAAATCGTGCTAACACGGCTCGGTGTTAAGCTGGTAACGATTTATGAGGCTACCACCAGATACCAAACTTGGTTGGCAAAATAAACACCAATATATCATTTAGTTTATTTTATATTTTGCACGCCCCGCTCTCGATTTGAAATGGCAATTTAATTTCCTTGTAAAATGTATATTTCGTTACGTAAATTATGTTGTTTATAACTATTTTTGTGCATTATCGTATTGGTATAACTGTCAAGTATCTTATTCGTGTTGATGTTATGTAAAGATTTCACTATCAGATTTTAGTGCAACAAAAGACCAATGCCCTTATAAAGTCAATGCCTTAATAGTCTAGTCTCAATCACATCTCAGCGACAATCAATATCAAAAACTTCTCAAAAATGTAGGGAGTTTAGAGGTATTTTTGTCAGACAGACTGAGATTAGAATGCAAAAATACGGCAATTGCCCCTCAGGTCACCGAGTTTGTTATCCACTTACATAGGTGACAAATTTTACAAGGATAAGCAAGATCCAAACTGCTGCAAAAATAGGACTAATAGAAGACAAAAACAGCACAGCTATCCTACGCAGAAACATAGTTTATGAAACTGGCAGTCGCGTCACAAACTTCTCTTTTAAAAATGTCACCAGGAAAACATTTTAAATGAAGATTAAGACGGGCCATAATAAACCCGAAACCCCTCTTTTTGCAGCGCCCGGGCAACGCCTCGCGCATGTTTCGACCAACTTAACTTCAATTAAATCTGCCAGCGTACCATCACAGGGTTTCATTAATTAAACGCTGGTGCTTGACGTTCCGTCCTTAAGGACTGCCCTAGTGCCTTCACTTGAAATAATCGGCGTCCGAAATTATTCCCTTTGATTGTCTATTAAATCCTTGGTCTTTGTGATATAATTGCTGTGGATTACGGATGATTACTGCTGTTGTGAGTCGGATTTGTGGATCAAAAGGTGGCTTGATTAAAGATGATTAGTGCGACTGTGTTGGCGTAAGGAGTGGTTATGTTTTTGATGGTGTAATGAGTGAGATGGAGGGATTTGTTTGTCGTGAAGAGTCTAAATCTCCTGCTTGACTTATATTTTAGGTTAGTATAGATACTCGTAAAATACACTTTCGACCTAGGTTGCTTTAAATTCATCTACGGCCACTTTTGCTACTAAATTAATTGCTGTATCTTAAAGGCCTTCAAACTTGTTCCTACTTGATGGAAATACTACTAAAACCATGGATTGAGAAACGTTCATCATTAATATCTGATCGAATACAACTGTAACTCTTCTCGATACATAGCCGGAGGCTATTTAACCAAAAGACTTAACTCCTCCAAAAGCCAATTAACCATCTAAAATGCATAAACACAATCTACCTCACCGGTGCAACAACGTCACCGCCATCCATCCGTGTCCAAGATCAACTGACGCCAAAGTTTTAAGTACTTTACACTTTTCCACACATAAACAGACATACATATAGCATCTCTTCGTAGTTGGGTAAGCGAGACAACTTCGCAACTCGTCTTCGGGGAAATCTAAGTCTTGATACGGACGGGGCGACCGAAATACGGCCGATGTGTTAAAGCACTTAGTATCGCTAATAAACGTTATGTGTTTTGTTGAGAATTGGATATGAGATGCTGTGGCTGAACAGTTCCGCTTTTGGAGCGCTTTTTTTCTTGATGATAAGTCTCAAATCGAGTTTTTTTTGTGTTGATTAGTCTTAAGACAACAGAGTTGTAAAGCCTTCTTGAAAGAATGATCAGCTGCTAGGTCAGTGCTTGCTGACGATTTTAGACCAATTGAGTAGATATTTTTTCACTACGATATTTTCAACACACGACGAGACACACGACGACGATGTTTACAAGACACCACGTCCCAGATTAACTTTAGAAGTGCATATTATGACATTGAATACGTCAAAGACAAAGACATTTATTGTTCGGATATGGTAAGTACAAAGTTGGTTAGTATTATTAACTTCAGGGCCCATCCGTCGCTAAAAGTGACATACGAATATCGGGGGCTCCCGCCAAGTCGAGTAAAACAAACACAAAGGCACAGCCGTACCTTCTTTTCTCGAACCCATTCAGGACATTTTCGACGCCTCGTAACTTCGTTGTGGATAACGCCAGAACCCTGAATTTTCAGTGACCAAGAAGGCTTAGTATAACTAGGTATCCCTATTCTCAAATTAGATTCAATTTGAACCTGTAGTTTAAGAGTTATTCAAATTCAAAATTTTATTTCAGTCCAAGAGATCCATATAGTTTTAGTATGAAGTTAGCCTATGTTAGTAAATACAAAAATTCAAAATACAATAAAGTTACAGGAACATTAATTGGCTACATGAACATGTGCACGCACATGTTTGCTAGCCCAGAGCCTGATAAATGGTCCATCAACCTTGTCCGCCAGTGAAGCTAAAATACTGTATTAATCTGTGTTATTGCAGGTCAAAGTTCCTTAATTTTGTCACTGATACTCACACACCGATCATCAAAATTCTAAGATATTTAGAAGTACTGTGAGTATTTGAAATACGAGTAGTAGATTATGTTGCCGTGCGATTGCCAAGTCATTATATTTATTAAAGAAATAAAGATGACAAAAAGATAGGTACTGAATAAATTAACAGACTTAGTTTTACTTTAGATCTCACATATTTTTGCGGTAGAATAACTGCGTTGCGAAACTTACATTTTTTTACAATTTATGTTTTTGATGGGATTTACGTTTACATGAGCATTAAATTTAACTTTTAAACAACTCTTACTCTAATAAACAATACAAAACACTTAGACTATAGTCACATTGCTACTTGCCATAATGTAAATACTAGTTCTTCTCCTTACTGGCATTAAAAGACTTTTGTAAATAAAATAAAAAACCTTATGATGAGGGCAATAACTCCTAAAACTTCACACGACAAAGAGACCGCCATAAACATCCACCACACATACAATCGCGCGTACCACAACTAACTCAGGAGCCTAACAAAAGTACAGTCGCATACAGCGTCACCTCGCGCACTGTAACGGAAGCGGACACCGGCTGTCGTTTACCGCGCACTCTGCGCTTCCGCGGCGCTTTTATCGCGTCTGCGCTTGTGTGCGCGGCTGAACTCGAGAACTCATAGGTTGTTATAATAGTTTCTTCCATTGGATGGGCTTCTTTATTCATGGTATCGTCGCGAACAGATATGATGTGATTTTGTTACAGTTAGCGTTTGAGGTCACATTTAAGCGACTTTTTGGCACTGTGTATGAGAAGACTGTATAAAAAGTTCAATCTCACATTGTAAACACCTATTTAAAAACATATAAATTATTATACAAAAATTACACAACTAACTAACTAGGTATACAAATAAATACAACTTTTAACATAAGGACACTTAGGCGTCGAAGTATTCGTCCGCATTGCTGTCATCCGGAAACGTGCCCAGAAGACTGGCAGCATTGCCACGTTGAATGGCAATGCTAATTCATTGGCCAAAGAACTAGCCAGCCCTCTGGTCACGTTAAGTGAGGACCAGTCGGCGAGACATTTCCTTTAACCCCTTTTCGACCCCAAATGGATATATTTAATATAATAATCCTACTAATACTCGTATATAATATTATAAATGTGAAAGTTTGTAAGTCTGGATGTTTGTTACTCAATCACGCCAAAACGGCTGAACGGATTTGAATGAAATTTGGCGTACAGATAACCTGGATTAACTGTATAGAATACTTTTTATCCCGATATTCCCACGGGATTGAAACGTATGCGGGTGAACCGCGGGGCGAAGTTAGTATTGTCTAAAAGAACACTCTTTGTCTGTCAATAAGAAACCAAATATTGCTAATATTCTGGGTTCATCATGAAACATACAATTATATTTCAATGCCATTCCAAATGGATGTAACTGTAACCTTTGTTCAAAACCAGTTATTCCAAGAACCTGTTATTATTTATAATATAAGTATATTTATTTGTGTCTTCATTCTAAAAACTTCTATTTCATTTGAACTGCTCCTCACGATTGTACCTACTGGTGCAGAAAGTTCCATGTAACGATCTCGATTATTATACGTGAATGAGTCGTGTGCGCGTCTGTACAAGTGTACACGAGTGTACCTCGTCGGTTATTGCAGTATTTTCTTATTTATGTAAGACTTCCTTGGCGCTTTATCGCATAAAATTGTAAAATTGACGTCAATTGCTTCTGCGAATGATTTTATTATATCGAGTTTGTGTAATAAAACATTTGAGTTTGAGTTTGATTTGCCCTGAAGGTGTTGCTCTGACATGTACAGTCAGCTGCAGAGAAATCTCACCCCCTAGCAATGTATGTAAAAACATGTAGCTAGGGGGTGAGATTTATCTGCAGCTGACTGTACCAATATGTAATTTAAAGTTAATTACACATTATTAATAGCTTTGAATATTATTTTATATCCTACGTATCCTAATCCTAACTAATTCGTTCGTTTGTTTGTTACGATTTCACGCTAAAACGGCTGAACGGATTTGGGTAAAATTTGGCACACGAGTACACCATGACCTGGGTTAGGACATAAGATACTTTTTATCCCGGTAGTACGTTTCCGTGGGATAAGTCCCGACTGAAGCCGCTGGCAAAAGCTAGTCTATAACTTGATAAAACTGGCATGCTGTGTATGCTATTATTGTAATTTTATTTATCCCTAGGTTTAAAAACTCTTTTGAAAAAATGAAAGGAAATGCGTTTAAGGGGAATTTTTGTGGTTTTTGCCTAACTCCAAGTATTTTAAATCAAACGTAAACTAGAAACTAGTAATTATAATAATTGTCATTCTTGATTGAAAATAATAGTAAATATCCTTCTTTTTTTTTTTTAACATCTATAAGCCCCTTGAGTGATTTTGCGTAGGGGTAAGCTTATGGTTCGCGTCAACGACATACTCGTGCCATAGTGCTGTACTATAGAATCTAGATGGCGCTAATACCAGTTTTAAGTTTTCACTTCTGTCGGCGGTCCCCATGAATGCCTATTTTTTTTAAATAATTAAGTTGGCGCTTACTTTAACATGAAATGAATACAAATTACTATTTACTGACCTCAAATTCTTCCAATCCCAATACCCAATTATAATGCCAAGATTAATGTTATATCCCAAAGAGCCAATGAGCCCCTTATAACTAAATGCACGTGAATTGGCTCAGGTAAGGATTAGTAGCATAATACACGTAATTAATTTCAGATAGGTAATATTGATTGGGAATAATCAAGTATCAGTCCTATTTGCTTTGAATTTCAGATGTTTCTATTTCAGGGGTGTTGCACACATATTCGGTTCGACATAACTCGGCACAGCTGGCGGCAGAATCGAATATTTATAGATTCGATATAATGTTTGGGTCCACCGAAGATTAAGTTATGCTGCGCGGTCCGTTCGTGGAGCGATGAGAATTCATATCATATCGAGACCCCTCTGTGCCTAGGAAAGCACGTTAAGCCGTTGGTCCCGACTGTCACCCGTAGATCTTTGACAGTTGTTACGGGTAGTAAGAAGCCCAAAAGTTTAAAAACCAGTCCTACCAAGGGGTATCGTGTTACCTAGTAACCGGGGTGTGGAGATCAAAAAAGAGTCGTTCCATGTAAAATACTGGTATTCAGCTGCATCCGGTTAGACTGGAAGCCGACCCCAACATAGTTGGGAAAAGGCTAGGCAGAGAGAGTAGAGTAGGTCTGTATGGTTAATTTTAATTTTAATTACATGATAAGCTATTTGACATTTAATACTAAAATGCTTGTTTACATAGTGGTTTCATTTAGTTCTACTTCTCAAAATAAATACTTGTTTTTGTGTTTAGAAACGTGAAATTAGTTTTTTTTATAGGAATATGTTGTTTCTGTATTATAAATACCTTTATAATAGAGTAGAGTAGTCTTGCGGAATGCCAACATTATAATATGATAATGGGGAATATAAACGCACTTTAAAAATAATGTTTCACACTTAAAATGTTTAGCTTTAAAATGAATTGACTGAACTATAAAAATAATGGTTTCCAGTATAAACGTGCTTTATCAGAACTTTTATTAATATGAACTATAAATTATACCTTAACTATACTTTAACTCGCGAAAAGGTTGGGTTGGGTTAGGTTAGAACTGTGACCCCCTACGACAAAAACGGCTAGAATAATAGAAAAAAAAAAAACTTTTCGTTTTCGGAGTTGGTTTTCGACATAGTTATAGTGCAAATCATTATTTTTGTAGGTATTTTAGTATATATTTATTTTATAAATTTCGTGAATGTTTATTAAAATGATAATATTAAATTATAGATGTATTATAATTGTAAAGTTATTGCTGTTTTCATCAAATTTAAAGTGCTATTAAATACATCCCTATGATAAATGTATGTATGGTATTGTAATTATGTATGCAAATAATCTGGTGTTTAACCAAATTGCGTGGGTTTCACTACAGCGCGTTAAAGAAAATGGTATGAAACTGGGGCTTCGGTTAAACAATAATCTGTTGTAGTTATCAAACCATAACAGTGAACCAATAATTCTCAATAACGCAGAAATAATACACTTTCTGATTCATTCTTACACACGCGTTGGGAAATAAGATAATTATTATTATTTATAGCTATGATTACGCACCAGGCGCCGTTCGCTCATTACCGTCATATTACCACGATCGTAATTATAATTATTGCTATAAATCGTCTACTTAATATTTGCCGGCTGATTATTTTCTTGATTGTGTCTTTAATTTTATACATATACATTATGAATGTATTTACAGTATATGTAACTGGCAAACCACAGACTACCTGCAGTATTGTCTCTCCTTTTCCCTTTAAATCCATCCAAAGGTTATTTTTAAAAGATCGCTTTTAGAGATAAAACCGCCCATTGTGACACCCTATGTAAAATTTCTATCTAATTCTATTCTATTCTACTTTATTCTTTGTTATTATTACACATTAGATATTGAAGTTTCTCGCCCGTTCTTCTCAATAGAGATCTTCGTTTTGGAATGCGCAACTTTCCGACTCATTGACAAAAGTGCCTATAAATGATTTAATTGAAATAAATGCTTGAGTTTCAGTTTGAGATACTGGTACCAAACTAAGTTTATTCCTGTTTAGGGAAGTACCTACAGTCTGTCAACTATTTTTAATGGTTTTAATCTATATATTATACGTGCAGCAAAGCAAAAACTTTGTACCCCTTTTTACGAAAATGACGCGGACGGACTATGATATTTGGCACAGTTAAAGTTAAGTTTATAAGGAGAAGGAGTGCAGAAAGCTAACATTTTTATATGACAAAAAATACAAATAAATTAATAAATTACACACATTATTATGTGTTTGACATACACAAGGTCTCTTGTTTATTGTTAAGGATAGCTTACCTTAGAATAATGACATGGCAGCATGGAATTAGTATGTACTATATCTGGAATTAGTATGAACTATCCTATAAAACTTAAAATTTAAATAAATTAAGGTTCCACATTTAGCCAATATATAAGCCTACACCTTGCAGCATGACATTCCCTACTCTTATATTCACTTAAGAATAAATTATAGCAATATTTGCATTCAGAGAGGGACTTGTGGCTAAGTAATAATACCCGCACTTGTCGATCGAACAGGTTAAGCTACGCTTGCCACGGTGGGTCTGTGGATGGGTGACCATCTTTATTCCGGGACCCCTCCGTGCTTTGGAAATAACGTTAACCCGTTGGTCCCGGTTGACATTCGTGGATCTTTGACAGTCGTTACGGATCGTCAGAAGCCCAAAAGTCTGACAACCAGTCTTACCAAGGGGTATCGAATTACCCAGTAACTGAGTTGTGGAGGTCATATAGGCAGTCGCTCCTTGTAAAATACTGGTATTCAGCTGCTAGCTTAAAGGCTAGACAGATGATGAGAAAATCACACGCCACGAAAACACGATTGGCACTTAAAACATTTTCTGATATAGAAACTAGACAAAAGTATCTTCTTTTTCCTACAAAACTTACAGAAAAATTACCACAATGTCATCCCGAAATAAAATACTGTCACAAACTCACAGAACACCAAGATTGCAAGTTAGATCAAAAATTTTCTAAAGCATCTGCTAGCCAATTCACAAAGTTACCCACTTCTTCTCGGTAACGTTTATAGAGATTTTTAAGAAATTCTCATACACTCCTGAAACTTTTGCAGTCTTTCACATTGTTCGCAGTTTTAAATCAAGTGTGGCTATTTGAATTTAGATTTTTATGGCTTTCTTGGCTGAGATAGGTGGAATAATTAGTTTAAAAAAAGGCAGAACAAAGAACGCTCTATATATTTAAGATTATCGGACCTTTTTTAAGTTTTTCGGCTTTTGCTGATCAACAAAAATACTTTGAATTATAAATTCAATTTGATTGATAGTGCGTTCAGACGGTTCAATTTGCTTTCAACTTAGCAATTGATCAATTAAAATCTAACCACCACCACCACCATGCACCATGCATCTGTCACATATTTAATTTATCTGTAATTGCTTTATTTTTCATTCTTTTTTACCTATCGCGGTATAGTAATCTTATTCTAGATGCATCGTCTTCACATATAATTATATAATTAATGTATGCAAAATATTGTGAAAACATTTTAAAAGAGTAACGGTGGAGTTTCTTGCCCATTCTTCTCCATACGAAAACTACCTTTTGGAAGGGGCGACTAGAATCAATTCTATTTTTTGTAAACTTGACGTTCATAAGTGCCTTTTAAGTGCCTAATTGAAATAAATTGTTTGACTTTGACTTTTGACTAACTGTGTGAACCCGGTATGGCTTCAGGTATCACTTTTCTTTGTGACAAAACGTCGTATGTTTCATACAAGTACCAATTTTCATGCCATGTGTCTATACTAAGTCGAAGACTAATAGAACTCACAATTTCTTATAATCAAAGGCTAGTTTCACCAAAACATCCATGCCAGCACCACTCAAAATTGACTGACATCAAATCAAAGCAAACCCACTCGAGTCATCGCATTATTACTTTTAATACGGACCTTTTCAAATTGAAAAAAAAACAAAGAATACTCGAAAGCTAATAAATAATTCAAAGGCCGTATAAAAATCCTTTATACATCAAAAGGGAATTAACGTTTCAAACAATTTTTTTCTATCGTCGGTTTGTCTAATTGGACCAAGTTTTTGAGTCCGTCCGTCCAATTCCGGGACCTTATTGAGTGGGATTTCCAATTTTATTATGAGAAAAGGGACGGAGATGTCAGGAATCTTGTTATCCAAGGGTCCTACCTGTCTTGCTTTATTGAATCAGGTGTTGCTTGGGAGGCATCATATATACGGGATCGGCGACGAATTTGCTTATGGAGGCGGATGGGCGTTCATCGGGTATCGGAATATGTATTGTTTCGTTTTAGGGTGGTGGTTGTTTTGGAATATATTTGGCGAGTGTTGTATATAGTCTCAATACTCAACTACTTCTCTCGTGTCAGCACGATTTTCCGAGATCATGTTTTGTGTTTATTTTATGCTTTTGTCAAAATCAATGTGGGTGTGTGTAGCTAATACCTCTTTGTTCTATGTTACATAAACCTAATATTACGCCTGGGACCTATATAATAGTACACCCACTTTCGCCAGTTATGTGTAAGCCCTATATTTATAGTGGGCGAGCCTGTTACCATCAACCAGGCACAAATTCAAACTCAGGGCTGTTACTGAGAAATTCGTAACGGAAAAACCCAATAACTCTTTACCCGACCCGGGAATCGAACTCAGAACCTCATGCTCAGCAGTAGTGCTTGCGACCACTAGACAAATGAGGCAATACATCAACATTCCTTCGTAAAAAAAAAATTGCTCCCAAAATACACACTCGATTTTTCTACAAAATAATTTTGCAACTTCACCAATACCTATCAACCGAGTTTAAAAGTTAAGACCTCAGTGGTGATACATCAACTTATCAAAATGTTTCAAACCAAAATTATTGGCAAGTGACGACGCAATCAGTGGATAAAATACGAAAAGTTCCTAACTTTACCGAACTTGGCGAAAAAATGTTTCTTTTAAAAATGCCCGCACGCCGCCTATGAGTAGGGTGTTAATGTGTGTAATTAATATTTGGGACAAGTTCGGAAAAGTAGCACGTATTTTTTTTGTTCAGGATTAGGTTACGAAAGCTGGACAATTTATCAGCAAGAAGGTATTTAACAATGTTGAGAGTTTTTTTTTTTGATAATTTTATTGGTTAATTTAAATAAATTATAATTTTTAGAAACCAAATGTTGAACTTTACTCAAGCAAAAGAAAAGTGAATTAGTAATGCCTAGGCTTTATTGCCATTTTCTTTATTGGATCTAGTTTACATACGTTATGATGTGTTCATTGCAAA
The DNA here is from genome assembly GCA_947364205.1 of Agrochola lota. Taxonomy (NCBI): domain Eukaryota; kingdom Metazoa; phylum Arthropoda; class Insecta; order Lepidoptera; family Noctuidae; genus Agrochola; species Agrochola lota. The sequence continues at coordinate 20,491,890 of OX376228.1, forward strand.
CGACTACCTCCAGCTATATTTCAAACAGAACCTTGCACTCACGCGTCAACATTATGATTGCACATCGCCTCACCAAATATCTTCGCCCTGTCACGCCCAATCAAAACCGTCACCTCCAAGTCCACCCACTGATCGAACCAAATTTAATTCGTCCTCTATCGTCGCAGAACAAATCTGTAACACGGAGAGCGGATGGCTGTCCTAATCGTGACGTACCGCGCCCCCTCGTGTTGATATTTGACAACTTTATTGGATCCATAATTGAATTTTCACAAGCTTTTATACTGATAAAAATTGGTATATTGGAGAATGTTCGAGAGCCTGCTCTAATTTCGCCGGCGCTAAAAGAGAAAATGGCAATATTGACAGACACCATACAGACTGCTAATTTGATTTTTCTTGCAACGTCATTTGGTTTTAGATTAAGTTTACGATTAATTATTATGGTTTTTAGAGAAACCGTGTTCGGTAGATGAAAACAGTTTTTCCCATAAATTCGGTGGTACATTATAATTTCACATATTCTCAACGCTTGCTTTTCTTTAGGTAATTAGAAAAGAACTTGATTAGATTGTCTCAGGTCACCAGAAACGTAGCCTTGGTTCAAATGCAAGGAGGTAAGTGTAACATAATATGATGTGTATTTAAATGTTTAGTTTTACTATCGATACAGAAGAATCCATGACTAAAACTTAAATAATCTGGACACTTAACGTCAAATTCAAAACCGAAGAAAATAAAGTCATTCCTCATTAAAACACTTACTTAAACCGCCACACTATTGTACGTCTTTACTTACTGACACAGATCCAAAAACATGGCAATATAAAGTCGCCTTTTAAATCTAATAAAACGTTCACTGTCCATAAATTTGTTGTTGACCAAGTCCAGGCATTAAGAATTCAGATGCACTTAAAATCCAGGCAGGTGAATTTTGTTGCAGCTAGGTTTATATCCAGGCAAAGTTTTGCACTAAACTCCAGAACAGAATACCTACGGCAGTTTTAAAAATAAAGTTTAACTTCATACTTCTTGGTTCAGTGAATCTGAAAGTTATTTTTTAAGTGGTGAAGTTAAACTGCTAAGTTTTTGTGGAAGTAATTTTGAAAATATGCCAGAATTTTTGGGGTAAGTGTTCAAGATATTAAAAGTTTTGGTTATTATAAAGTTTGGTTTTAATATAATAAATACATTTGTTTTTAGAGTAACTGCACAACTACTATTCGATTTGAGTCCGTTTGATTTTATAACTTTTTATGCATGGGTGACGTATATGTCGTAGGCAGATTATTTGATTCGTCATTACACAAATGTCAATTGGGCAATGTCTGTTTGGAAACGGTGGATATTTTGCCGAAGGCGAATTGATTTTACATCTAATTGTAATAATTTCGCTTAGATGCCATGCTATGTTAAGATGCCGTTTGTATAATGAAGAATCTTACAATATACCGACGACATATACATAAGTATAAGACAACTAAAAGACATGTAGATATTATCATTATACTGCCCTTAACATAATTTATTAACGGTCGGCGAAACATTTATGTTTCTTCCATACTTCCCAACTACGTCATCACATGTAGGTATATAGTCAATCATCATAAAATTAACAGAATTTAGTTAAGAGCGCATAACCTAAAAGTAGCGAACGACGTCGCAAATAGCTATCAAATACTTTCCTATTTTTATTAATTTGGCAATATTACTGTATGGAAATATGAAATGTGGGTAACTACTGAACTAAAATATTGATTATGAAATGCAATAATTAATATCGTAACACCGAATATTTAGTTTTAGGTGTAAAAACGTATTTGGAAACTTACCAAATGCCTTTTTTACACCTAAAACGGTTACAACATCAAATTCAGTGTTTTAATTGCAATTCAATACTCGTATTAATATTCCAGTTCGCTAGTTAGACCTAGTTGTAAAAACATTTTAAAAGAGTAACGGTGGAGTTTCTTGCCCATTCTTCTCCATACGAAAACTACCTTTTGGAAGGGGCGACTAGAATCAATTCTATTTTTTGTAAACTTGATGTTCATAAGTGCCTTTTATGTGCCTAATTGAAATAAATTGTTTGACTTTGACTTTGAGCCACGTTACATATTTCCATACAGTAATATTGCCAAATTAATTTAAAAACAGCGATATATTTGACGTCTATTTTCGACGTTGCCCACTTTCAGTATAAACGCTCTTAATAGCAGCACTTATCTACTAGGAGCCTAAATTAATACCTTCTATAGATTACTATCTAGCGTCTGAACGTAGTGTTAGCACAACAAGAACCACATATTAGCTGTTATAATAATATTACCATAATCTACGTATAATCAAAGCAGGCACTTAATGGTAATCACAAATACGCCTAATTTGAGTCTACTTAAGAAGTAGTTCATTATGAACCTCTGTACTTATGTTCATGAATATTATTTATTGGATTATACCTTGGTAAAATTATACCTCATTAAGCTCGAATTATCCTTATAAGTTGGAAAATTTAATGTGGGCAGTAAAAGTAGGTCAGTATTTTAATAAAACCATCAGAAATATTCCAGTAATTTACTATTCATACAAGCCAGCGATCTTTTATATGGTTATCAGTGGGTATGATGCAGTCAGTAAATACTTCATTAATAAAATAACTTTAGTTAAACTTAATTCCCCTTTAATACTATATAACGCGCGAATGTCAACATAAAAAAGCGGCCATAAGCGATTTGGACATGCTCAACACCGCACAATATTTAACACTCAGCCCTGTGACAGACGGACGGACAGTGGAGCCTTAGTAATGCGCTCCCGTTGGCACCCTTTGAGTACCAACCCTAAAAATAAAAGATGACTAGCGCATTTCAACAGCAAATTTAAAAAAAACCCGGAAATCATTTCCTCATAAGACTCTGCTGCAATAATTTATGGTACCAACAGGACACGTGCGTTCCTCAAGATCCTCTCCCGCCCAATTTGTTCCAAGTGTCACTTACGACAGTTCGCCCCGTTAATGTACCAAGTGTCACTTACGATAACTCGCCTCGTTAATGGGGGCCATCAAGATCGTTTAAAGGGTAGCCTGAGTGATGCATGCTATCTCTTTCGCTCTCGAAAGTGCTATCGATTCGGTGGTTTTTTTATGATGAATAATTATTATGATGGAAGTAAGTGGCGGAGGATCGAAAGTGTCCATTTTATTTGTTGAGTTCCTGATAAGAAAACTTATATAAAAACATGTAAATGCAACGAGCTTCGCGAAATAAACAATGTTTCCCTGTTTCTCGTTTTATAATTTTTGATGTAAATTAACATTTGGGAAGTTTAAAGAGCTGGAGTTTTAAGACAAATTGTTACCCAAGAACAGCAAAATTAGGAAAATATGGCTATTTCGCATTTTAGATAGACTACGATTTTCGTGATAGGTGGACTGTTAGAATTATCGTCAAAAAATTTAAAGAGAGTCGAAAAATAACCAATAATAGACACACTTTCATATTCACAAAATTCATATCTATTAAAATCTATATACGCGACCCACTTTAAAACCTAACAGCAGTAATTCGAGTAATATTGTGAAGCTAGATTTTTCTAGGAACCATTAAAGAAGTGGATTACAAAGGGATAGTACGGTAGCCGGCGACGGCGGACTGGATTTAGCGTGGCGACCACGGCTTAGGGGGATGAGCAGTGAGCCGACGTAATACATATTAAATAAGACTACATTTTGTAACTGCGGATATAATTTAAGTATGAGCTCGTTTCAGTTGAGAAGGATTGTAGAACACTGATTAAGACTACAATGAGTTCTAAAAATGGTGACTTATGTTGGTGCACTCATTGAGTAGATCAGAACGAACTAAAGGCATTTAGGAAGAGAAAAAGCTATGGGTGATCTATTTCTCTCGAAGTAGGGGAGGGGGACATAACAGATGTTTATTTTCTGGTATCCAATAAAATCTACATTGTTATGAAATATAAAAGATTTTTTATAATTAGCAGGGTTAACAGATTTGAGGGCTAAAAAAAATATACATAAGAAAGGAAATTTAAATTACCGCCTGTCCCAAAATTAAACATAAAAGAAAAATATTTTTAAATACGAACAGCACACTCGTATAAAATTCGCATAATAACATAATTTCTATGCCAAGTTTTTATGCCAATTGGCATAAAAAAGGCTCGGTGCGTTATATTGTTTTGAGAGAAAAGGGTTACCGTAATTGATAACCTGAACACGGGAAGGGTTGAAAATAAAATTATGTACAAAAAAAATATGCTTCCGGAGTTATAATGTAAGGTAAAGGGTCTTAAAGGGTCTGCGAAGCCAGGAACCAGCTAGTCTGTTTTAGTAATAAGTTGTAATTTTCTAAAGTCTTTTTATAATATATTTTAAAAAAGACGTTGTGACGGGCAAAGAGTTTGTACTTATCGTAGCATGACATGTGACACTCTGTGTTTATTTTCTGCCTACTCTCAAAGAGGAAAAAGTTTGAGCATAAATAATGATTCTTTTAGGTTCCGTCTAGTGACGTTTTTCTATAACTTTTTGAATTATTTATAGTCATAGTTTTATATGCAAAAATTCTGAATTGTCGATTATAAACCATTTATTTAAGTCAATAGTATTATGTAGATATACCAGCATAGAGCAATAACAAATACATCGGGACTTAATCATCCGGGTGTATTTTTAAAAGCTTTTTGACGAATCTAAAAAAAAACAGCGTGTCGTTTTTAGTTTTTTATCAACTCCAAACAGTACCTATTTTTTTACTTGATAATCTTTGTAGTCAAAAACAAACACTAGATTAATCCATTCATCAAAAACAACATCCACATTTGCTTTAAAAATGTATCTCAATTTATCGGACACCAGCCAATTTAAAATTAAAGAAACATATTAATTAAAGAATAAATGAACAACAAATCTGGCAACTCTCAAATTTTAAATCGCACTCTGATCTAACCTTGAGTTGTCAATACCAACTTTCTTGAAAATAATTATTTTTACAAGCGAAAAAGAAAACAATTTAATTCTTCACTTTGGATCGATGGATCTCGACTCTAGTCTGGCATCGGTCCAATTTAAGAAAAACAATTAAAGAGCTTGCCTCACTTCGTTTTTGCAGCTCACAATGATATCTTCGAAAACTAATTGTATATTTTTACATAGTAATATTTGGAACGTAGCCTCAACAAATTGGATTAAAAAATGTTTTTCTTTTTGTATTTAAATTGAGTTTTCAATGAGTGTCTTCGTTAATGACATTAAAATACGGTTTTTTTGGTGTCACCTTCAGTCTGTCGTTCTGTTCGCTTGATTAAAATTTGATTTCAACTGTATTGTTTTTGTAATTGATTGAATAAATAACAGCACTAATTAAATTAAAAAATAAATGTTTTTAGAGTTTACAAACAAATGTCAAATCAATTTAAAAAATTACTTCAATACCTAACGGAATCTTCGTACGACATCATGAAGAAAATGTTAGGAAGAGCAGAATTTCTATAAAAACTGACCAAAAAGTATCACAAATCTATTCAAATAAATCAAATCGAATTGCATTCGGATACAAATTCAAAGCCAGTACAAAAATTCAAATTCAAAAATGTTCTAAAAAAGAAAATAGAGAGTAGCTGTGTGATTTATAAACGTTAGAATAGTCATGGCCTCTGAGGACTGGAAACCATTTAGATTGATTTTGAATTTATTGGCAAACTGCTGCCAGTCGGAGATATAGGGTGCTTTCATCTAAGACGGACCATTTATCTTGCATCCAGTGGAATGGAATAGAAACGTATACCCGTATCTTTTTGTGATGCATTCGGATACACGATACACAGAGTGCTGTGATTGTATAAGGTTTAGTTGGCTATGGTGGAACTATGGAAAGGTGGGCAATTTATTTATTTATTCTGTTATAAATAGCTGTATTTAGATTACGATCAGCATCAGAATCTGAATCAGAATTTATTTATTTGTGAGAATGTAGTTTTACATATATGGTGTTAGTATTTTTGTTAATTCTATACATTCTACCACAAAATAGATGGTGTACAAATATTCAATTGTCGTTCTTAACTATATATCTTATGATGAATAGTTTAACAAGATTGAATACATTCAACCATCATTTTAAAACGATGAGAGATTATAAGGGTGATTAAAGCCGAGGAAGATTAGAAAGAAATAATATTAAAATACTAATGGCTCCTACTCAAACATATCTTAGGTATTTTCTTAATTAACACTTACCGTATATTTCCGAAGCCGACGACCGAAAAACAGATTGATATTTCTGATCAAACATACCTGAAACAAGAAAGTTCGTCATTAGTTCTAATTGAATACAGAACTCACCGAATGATATAATATTGGTATAATAACTCAGTTTCTTTCACTTCATCGCGTGGCAAATATCCATTTCCTAAACCTAATCAAATGTATAGTGTTTCTTATTGAAATAGACTTGGAAAAAAATCGTGGATAATTGGCGTTCATCATGATATAAATTGGCAATAGATTTTGGTAATAGTCTAAAGTAATTAGGTCACTAATTATTAATATAACTAGTGACACGCCCCTAATTCGCACGAGTGCAGTGGCGATACGTCAAAATATTGAGATTTCTTGTTCTATTTTTAAGTTAAATATTAATGTAAACAATTCCAGAAAATGCGCTGAATTAAAATGTTCTACTCGTTAAGAGAATTTAGATCCTTAGATTTAGATGTAAGTGGTCACACAGACAGACACGAAAAACAATTTTGTTTTATTTATAGATATAGAAAATAATAAGGACGCTCTTAAGGAAATGCTAAATTAACTGCAGTCCAATTTAATTAAATAAAAAGTAAAAAATAAATTACTTCGTGGTATTGGAACTTATTCGAAATGCAGGATTTTATCAAAAATGTCTGATTGAATTGATTACGAATGACACGCTCCAAATTGAAAGTGAGGATGGTAAAATGGATTTCCGTTAAAATGGACTTTATTGGCTGTCTACGTAAAAGTTCCAACAAACAGAAATAAATTAACCTAGAGTTATATATCATTTTCATAACCATCTTTATAGCCTTACTAGCTTACCGCATAAGTCTTGATGCCGTAAGAATATCGGGAAAAAAGTATCCTTTATCCTAACCCAAGTCATGGTCTACCCATGTCTCAAATTTCATCCAAATCCGTTCAGCCGTTTTAGTGTGAAAGCGTAACAAACAAAAAAACTCACTTTCGCATTTATAATATTAGTTAGGATTTATTAACAAAAGTTTTGAAAATAATAAAAACATGTATGTTTAGGTTTAGGTATGGGCAATTATGTCACCTGAAACAAATTATGTCAATATTAATAACAAAAACATTGATCAATAACATAAATATTTACTAATTTCGGTTCTCCACAAAACATCTATCACAACAATTCATTGTTGTCATTACATGAACGGTTTTACCGACATAATAACATAATTATAATACGTCCTTTTAATCCTGCGGCCGTTTTTTCATCCATAATAGTAATTAAGGGAAACAGAATTGGGCAGACCAATTGATATTTATCGTAAATATCTCGTTACAATAATTTACTGAGCAATTATGTCACGCAGTTTCATACTGATTTTATTTTTTCGTTGTGAAAACATTTTTGAGCTGGAAGAATTAAGACGATCGTTTGATTATAAGAGAGATTGTATGAGGAGCTCGTGGCTAAGTAATAACAGCCGCACGAGTCGATCCATCAGGTTAAGCTACGCTTGCCGGGTCCATGGATGGGTGACCATCTCTACATACCTAGACTCCTCTGTGCCCCGGAAAGCACGTTAAGCCGTTGGTCCCAGCTATCTTTCGTGGATCTTTGACGGTCGTTACGGGTCGTCAGAAGCCCGAAAGTTTGACGACCAGTCTTATCAAGGGGTATCGTATTACCCAGTTACTAGGTTGGGAGGTCAGATAGACAGTCGCTCCATGTAAAATACTGGTATTCAGCTGCATCCGGTTAGACTGGAAGCCGACCCCAACATAGTAGGGAAAAGGCTAGGCAGATTGATTGTATGATTATAAAAATTATGTCCTTATGTATTGAGGAGCCATATCTCATAACGCAGGTAATACCAATATTTAGCAGTTGCCGATTTTGTAGGCCAGGTCCTGACTTTGCAGAAAAACCCTTAAAAAAGTAGTAGTTTTCCGAAGAGTGTACCTCGCGAGCACAATTTTTTTTTCAAAAGTTAATATACCACTAAAGTTATTTTAAACGGGATATAAACCATGCTTTTTCTTTTTTTAAATACAGTAATTATCCCGTTTAAACGTAAAAAACTATAGCAGTGAAAATAACCATGACAGTTAAAGTCCTATTATTAATATACCTTTAGGTTACTAAAAAGCATATGGTGGCAAGACGATAATTAAACAGAAATAAACTAACCCAAAACTAACCAACTACAATCTGGTGAACACGAGACTTTACATTCGAAGCTACTTTACAATGAACAAAACTCAGTCACAGCAAATGTCAAATGTTCGACGGGACCTACCCATTGGCGAGCGACAACGACAGCGCGATCTAGCGGTGCCCAGTTGCGCCATCTAGTGACCTTATTGTAAAATATCTTATGAGGATTCTATAATTATTTTCAGAATTATCTAGTTTTGTGATGAGAAGTTGGTCCCAGGTGCTCCATCAATCCCTACCTAGTAGTTAAAGGGCCGATTCTGCTGGTAGATATATAAAATGAGCAACTTACTGCATTTTGAGGAGCTATTTTGCTAATCACGCCGAAGATCCTAATTAGATCTACACTAAATTTTTATGAGACTAATTTAAAGGAACTACCTTTCAAATAATAAAAAAAACCATATCTAGTAGCCCGCTTTTTGGAGGAAGTAACCCCTCCAAACAAAAATCTCCGACGACAAAAAATCTATAAAGTCGTATAACCTTTAGCCCAAGTTTTGTCCAGATCATAAAATACGATCTGTAGAGGAGCAAATTTTGCCAGACTTGAAGCAGAGACACTTCGCTGGCTCCGTCAATTACAGGACCGTTAAGATGGCTCCTGAATTCAGACGTCTGAATTAAGGAGCCACCGTAGTTCTCTATAACTTGCTGAAAGATATTTTTGAATTGGTATGTATTTCTAACACGGCCCTATTATTGGGCTTGCTTGACATAATATACATACAATCAATTTAAATGAAAAAAAAACGCCATAAAACAATTTTTTTAAGTGATAGTACTAAAAAAATTGACTTTTCACTTTTAAACAGATGAACAAGAATTATATTTAAATAAAAAATATTGCGCGAAAGTATGTTTGTTAGTGTAAATGTGTATGGGTTTGGTTGTTTGTGTGTGTATGATTGAGTTTGCATGTCCGAATTGTTTGTAAGTTTCTTCTCCAAATAACCTTCTAACGGGGTGAAGAGGGCGTTGAATTTGAAACAAGAACCACGCGGACGAAGTCGCGTGCAAAGTGCTAGTTATTACTAATTATGTGAATCAAGTTGCCACTTTTAATATTTATACTATAATTATGATTTAGTAAAAAAAATAAGGTAGTCAAATACATTTGCGAAATAAAACAAGAAATCAACTGAAACCAATATTTTTGAATACCTGCCAAACTTCTTAATAGAACCACCTCCCACCGTATGCAATATATAAACATAGAATACACATGAATAAATCAAAGCTCACGAGTACTGAATCGTACAAACACAAGTTACCATCAAATCCCAGTCACAAAGATGGTGGAAGTACCCACAAACCCGCAATGCTGTTACCAAGTAGACGGTCCACGCGGTAAGGAGTCAATGGATTGTCCTGCATTTTGTATGGTAATACCTCGTTGAATGGAGTTTATACTGGGAAGGATCTGCGATTTGTGGAGTGAGGTTAAACTTATATGTCGCTAAGGAAAGTTTTTTTGATCGGTTACCCAATACGCAGCACATGACGGGCTACTCTGTGGCACATAGCCGTATTTAGGTGTAAGTCATGCGTGTAAGAGACATCTCACAATTTTGTGACGTCAAGAAAATGTTTCACAAGACGAGACTCGATACGACACTACGACTACACGAGATTTGTTTGATACAACGTTTTTTTTTCAAGATAAATCATTTTATCAAAATGTAAACACATTCAAATGGTGTTGAGTTTAACATTTGATTTTTACATAAGTAATTGAAAATGTCTACCAGACTCCCGGGATGGCAAAATTACGTATTTTCCTTAATTTTAATAACCTGGCAAATACGGCAAGTACATGAAACGCTTCGTTTTTCCTTAAATCAGTTTCAAATTTCTTGGAAAATCATTAAACAAATTACCAGACCGTTTTTTCTTAGTTTGCGTTCGTTTTCATTTGTGGTTTCCTCTCGGCTTAATTTCAACGACATATTTCAGAGAGTTTTGTTAGAATGGTTTGTATACGTTTAAGCATACAAAGTGATGGCCTAGTGGTGTGACCGTTGAACTGCAAAGTCATAGGTCTAGAGTTCGTGCCCAAGACACGCACCTCTTAATTTTCGGATTCATCTGCGTATTGCATAATTATCACTTGCTTCATAACGATGAAGGAAAACATCGTGAGGAAATTAGCATGCCTTTTTTTTTTTAAGAGTTAGAATTTATCATATAACTTCTCCCGCTCTAGGCGGAGCGGGAGGGTGTAGAACATGGTATTAGTGAGGAGCTTGTGGCTAAGTAATAACTCCCGTACGGGTCGATCCATCAGGTTAAGCTACGCTTGCTGGGGTTGGTCTGTGGATGGGTGACCATTTTTACATACCGAGACTCCTCCGTGCCTCGGAAAGCACGTTAAGCTGTTGGCCCCGGCTGTTATTCGTAGATCTTTGACAGTCGTTACGGGTCGTCAGAAGCCCGAAAGTTTGACAACCAGTCTTACCAAGGGGTATCGTATTACCCAGTTACTGGGTTGTGGAGGTCAGATATGCAGTCGCTCCTTGTAAAATACTGGTATCCAGCTGCTTCCGGTCAGACTGGAAGCTGACCCCAACATAGTAGGGAAAAGGCTAGTCAGATTGATTGAGAACATGCTATTAGTAACTATTCTAAAACATGAAATAACCCATATAAAATAAATTTAATTTCAGAATATTTCATCCTATCCCGTACCGTCTTTCCAAGATGGCAACCCTACCCCGGTCTCATAGACATATACAAAAGCGCACACGAAGGATTTTAGCTGTCTCCACGATCAGAAGGAGAATTTCTAATACATTACGTTTTAAATCTATGTGTTCGAAGACTTTGATGGGCTTTAGAGTTTGAGCGATATTACCAGCAAGCGGTGAAATAAATTAATGCTTTATGTTTTTGTTATTTTGATAGAACATGTTTAAGCCTTTTGCTTTTTTTATGAGTGTATTCTTTGGCTAGGTTGATTTTTAATAATACTGTTTCTTAATTTAGATCCTTATTTACGAAGACTACCTATTTTTGCTGGGATTAAAACAGTACCTACATTACTTACTGCCTATGCGACTTATCTAACACTAATGTACTATGTATATTTCACACATAAAAAAGAGAAAATGTTTTTTCCTCAAAACTCGTCCATTTTCCAATTCCGGACATACATTCAAAAACCACACCACCAATCCGGTCCCCAACTAACACACTTTTCCAAATCCAACCCATATTTCCATTCAGTCCAATTTAAAATAAAATGAGATAACGCAAAACGTAGCGAACTCTAGTCCATATCTCTATAAAGCAGTGTCCACATGTAGATCCGACACAATGTGATTTTCCGTTCCACTGACTTTCAACATACGGCAAATTTGAAAATGTCCTGAAATTCAAATCTGAAACTATTCTACAGGCGTAGACAAAAGGTATCATTTTTCACCTCGCACTGGTTCTATTTTTGGTTGAAATTAATGTATTTTTTTGGTTGACAATTTGAAGCCATGTTGATTATAGGCTGTATGTACCTATGCGACAGTGCTATTTTTTCACTTTCACTTTAACCGTTAATGTTAAAGAAACCATTAGTTACGTATCTAAAGAACTTACAAGAAAAATATATTATATTTCCAATTGCTAGTTTAATACAAGAAAAAATCGCTATTTAATTCCGTCAATAACTGTTTTTACGCGAAGTACCGCTCCATCATGTCACAACCTATTTTAATTTAGATGTCCAAACACATAATGACATCAATGCAATCCGTAATTGATTGATAGCCAATACACAGGCAAACAATGTTTTTGCATCAATCAGTTAATCCCAGCTTACTAGAGTATCAAACGTTATTATAATGTACACGTAATAATATAGTACGTGCACATGTGACATTAATAAACAACCGGTAATTACCTATTGATTCTTGGACGTGCTTATAATACACACATACATTAGAGGCCGCGAGAGCAAGAATGGCCTACTAATAATTTGTTTTATTCAGTAGATCAAAGAAATTGAATAAAAAAATATATGCAATAAATGTGTTACAACGCCATCTCTTGATAGCTCGTAAAATCAATATTAAACAGATTTTTGACAGCACGGCGGCGATAGGGTCACAATTTTTTTTAAATATAAAACATAATTAGGCCGTTTTTGCGCTCGCGGCCACCATCACGCCTGTTTCTCTGAAGGGTTAGTCAGAGGTGTATCTATTAGTACATCCACATTTCGTCAGTAATGTTCAAGTCCCATGTAATAGGGGCCGAGTCTATTGCCATCTATCGGGCACAAATCCAGACTCCGGACTGCTACTGGGAAATTCCTAATAGAAAAAAAAAAGCCCACTCACACCTTGCCTGATCTGGGAATAAAACCTTGTGTTCAGCAGTAGCGCTTGACATGACCAACGAGCAGCTTATAATATATTTCAATTAACTACGATATATATGTAACTATTAAGTAAATAAGTGTTTACTAAGAATTACTAATAATGGACAGCAAAGGTAAACGGAATGTGTAATCTTTTCAGAGCAATAGGAAAAGATACTCACTTGTTTTTTCTTTAATTTTCTTAGTTTTTTTGGAAAAATCTGTTGATATCGACTTGTTTTACAATTGTCCTAGTGTAGTGATTATGTTTGAATTAACTATCCATTATCAATCTCATACCGAAATTACTCTTTCTTTGTTACTTTAGACTGTTCAGATATTGAATTAATTAAGTAGTATCGTTTTTAGGTATGATTTATTTTAAAGGAATATCGGTACCGAGCATAAATAGTATCCGACTTTTACAACGATACTGTTTATACTCAGTACTCGGTCATATAATTTGAAACGACTCCAACTGCTACCGTTTCTTATAGAAATATTTGATTGATGCAAGACCGTAGTGAGTAACGCTTTATCTAAAAACACTGTATTAATCAAACTACGAATGGTCTTGCTTTTTCAGTTTTCGGTAGAAATATTTATTTTAAAGTCAGCAACACACATTAATATTTGTGTTAAACGGGTCAGTATTACGCCGTATAATGATAATTCATTATACGGCGTAATACTGACCCGTTTGCCTAGATTCAAGACAGTCCTTCTTCTTAACGAAAAAGTTCAAACATGTTTGGCTCAAAATTCAGCTCCGCGAACTCCACTTACTGACGTAGCCAAAAGATCCTCAAGTGCCCGGTGACTGGGCATGCGGCGCAGAATGGAAGGTGGGCCATTGTCTGTTGGGAGATGCCGCATACGCATTTGAGATCTGAGCCGTCCATGTACCCCCATCTGTGGAGATTGTCTTTGCTCCGGCCTACTTGGGTTCGAACTCTATTTAGAGATTTCCAACTCGGCCACAGTAACATGAACCCAAGTGGAAGGCTCTCAGATGGTTTGGATAAAATTGTCAGGGGGTATTTACACTTTCTCCCATTTAGTTAAAATAAACCTGTGATTCCAAGTTAAGTGCACAATCGCGTGAAAGAGAACAATTTGTTAAACTCAGAGATAGCCAAGCAGGTAAATGTTTAGGTACTGCTTATCTGGGACACGTAAGTAGGGGAAATAATTGCTTCTTTTACTCAAAGAAGCGACCTATCGTAGTAATGACTAATGCTCCCGGATACACCCAATTTATCGTGTGGTAGTTTATTTACTACCTCGTTGTGGGTCTGCAAGACAAAAGCGCGACTATATCGGTGCTTGGTTCGAGCCCTATGTCGGACTTACTGTTATACAGCGCATTTGTAATTCTTGTCACGTTATCATGGACGTCGACGTTTGCGATTTTACCGTTAATGTTAAACCGTCGCTGCACGTCATAATGTTATCGTGGACGGAAATTTAAAAGCGTCTTCGTATATTTCCTTACATTTTACTTCCCTGTGTTATCGTGATGCCGTGGACATCCACGATAATCACGTCACGTTAGAAATTATAAAAGCGCAAATTGGGATACTATTATGAAATTACGAATTAGCAATACCTATAAGAGTTAAAAAGTTGGTGTACAATGAAGTATATTCTATTTATTTATTCTCGGGGCCCCGGGTTTGGGAGTCCGGATTTGTGCCCAGTTAATGGCAATAACTGTACTTGCCCGTTATTAGGTACCTGGGATATAATATACTAGTAACTAGTCAAATTGCCTTACTGAAGGACGATTCGATACTGTGTAGGTATCGAATTGTCCGTTGGTACGACTATTTTATTTTAGCAAAAGTTGGCACCTACACAGACTGAGCAATTCTTAAAGAATCTACGCTATGGATTTGTCAATTTTCCCAAACTCAATTATTTCTCATATATAGGTATAGATTAAAATAGACGGAACCAATATTTATATTGCAACACACAGTCGTTCTAGGTTTTTGCGAGAAATAACTAGAATAGTTAGGACGGCTTTAAAAAAAAAACAACCCCAGAATTGTCTACTTAACCTAGAATTGCCAACTTACCCTGAAACACGATATTATTCCACTTATCCTACATTGAAGCATAATATTGATAAACTGGGAATCGAAAGCGATATTCAAACTGGCTTATCTCTACTGAATACACGCGGGTGCATTCTGATAATACAGGCAGGATGAATATGATTCGGAGCCGAAACATGGACATTCACGGTACGGCTGGTTCATAAATTCAGGGTCGCTCAGCGGGCTATGAAGCGGGCTATGCTTGGAGTCTCTCTGATCGGGATCGAATCCGGAACGAGGTGATCCGGCAGAGAAACAAAGTTGTCGACATAGCTGACAGAATAAGCAAGCTGAAGTGGCAGTGGGCCGGCCATATTAGCCATAGAACCGATGGCCGCTGGGGTAGACGTGTTCTTGAGTGGAGACCGCGAGTCGGCAAACGTAAGGTGGCACGCCCTCATACTAGGTGGAGTGACGATCTTCGCAAGGTGGCTGGAAGCTGCTGGATGAGAGTTGCCGAGAATCGAGCTGAATGGCGTGCAATTGATGATGAATATGATTGAACCGTTTCATTCATCCTATGTCAACAAATACAACTGTTACTTCACATTTCAGTAAGTTTTTTTAGGTTGTAAAGAATAACCTCCAAAATAACTACCTAATTCATGTTTCAAATTATAAATATTTTACTAGCCGTTTCTATTTGTAAGTAAATAGACAAAGAGATATTGCTCGACGGTATGTGAAGCCAAGTCGGTGGCCCATGGGTGGCATAAAAACTCTGACACCGGAGTAGTCACTAAACACAGGAAATAGAAAAATAACTTATAAACTTACTTCTAAAATAACAACATGATATGACATGTTATTCCATGATTTCCATGACATATAATAGTTTATCAATGTAACAAAAAATCTGATCTGAATCCATTCAGCCGTTTATGTGTGATTGAGGAACAAAGTGCTCAATATTTTCATGTCCATGATACAGACAGCAAAGATACTAATAGCTCAGATACAAACATACTACATACAGCATACATACTTTTCGCCTTCAAAGCAGTATCTCGGATGTATCGCGCATCTTTGTCCACGTCGCAGCTGCACGATAATGTAACACCACACGGCTTGGATTAAGTGGACACCATTCTCTTGTACCAGATATAAAATGGGCTTTATAAGAATATATCGTGGATTTAGAACAGACGATTTGTACTGGGTTGTATTATGGCAGACAATTTAGTTATGGAAATTGGCGAAACTAAACTAAAACGATTTTTAGCTCTTTTTGAATTTATAAATATGAAACGTGACCAAAAGGTTTTTTTTTAGCTTTTTTTATGTTTTTTATACGCTTTTGCCCGCGGCTTCGCCCGCATGTATGTCGGAAAATATGCGTCGGAACGTACTACCGGGATTGAAAAGCTTAAAAGTAATAATGTATTAATTCAGCTTATAAACTATCTGTGTGCCAAACATCTAAATCCATTCAACCATTTTTGCGCCAAATCGGATCATACATCCAGACAAATAGACAAACGGGCAAAAGTTCTTATAAAAACTATATTTTCGGTTAAAAAAATATCCGTTTGTTGTTCTTTTTGTTTTGATAAAAAAGTAATTACGTTTTTTTCAAAAATATTCAAAGCACAGTTTTGACTTCGTTACTATTAGTTACGAATATATTATTATTTATATTAGTTATACATAGAACATTGATTGTTGACAAATAGCATGTTGGTTATTACAAAAAGCTTGATCGTTAATATTAAATCTGCATAAACAGCCTCATTGAATAAATCGTCTTGAACCAAATTCCTGTACCGATACAACATTATTTACAATCCTATCCTAGCGTTAACCAGTACTTTACGACGTATAAACTTAAACTCACAAATTGGTCACACAGGTAAATTGATACCGGTCGGCAAATTATCGCCGATAATCACCGCGCCGCACCGCGCTGTACCGCGCTATTACCGCGGCCGGAATTAGGAGCCTGGGTGGTTTATGCAGGAATTATGTTGATTAAGTGGTGGGCTTCCTGTTTGGTTAAGAGGACCGACAAAAAGTAATTTAAAAAATATTAACGTGTAATAAAATATTCGTAAAACAATCGTGTTAAATTTTTTATATCATTTTATTTATTTATATATTATACTTTTCATTTTTTACGGATTGTAAACCAGGAAGTGCTTAATGTGTTACTTTTAGGTCAGATATTATTGAATTAAAAATTATATCCAAAAACAGTGTTATTTAAAAAAGTAAATAATTATATTTAATTAATATGAACGAACGAAAAAACCAATAACAGATTTCTCAATCAAAGTTAATTGCTATTAAAATATTCATGCAATTAAAAATACAAACAGAAACATAAAAAATCAGTCAATTGAATAAACGAAAACTGAAAAGGGAGGAAATAAATACATCCTTTCTAATTAAGGAAAATGTAAAGAATTTTCGACAAAAATAAATTTATTGATAACAACGATGCTGACGGGATGAAAAGGGAAATAAATTGAAAATTTATGTTTCCCGTTCAATATGTATATATTTTTTAAACCGTTAAAATAAAAATTAAAATCGCGATGTTTTATTCTGAACGAGAATAAATTTAATGGTCAATAGCTTTTCAATACTGAGTTATGTCAGTTCACTGATAAAAGTGTCATTTGTATTTGGAACGTTTTTACATCAGAACTACTGAACGAGCGATTTTACTGATTGGCAGACTGGTGCCTTGATGTTTATTAATTTCACATAGTTCGAATTGAAAGAGCCCCAACCTTAAGACAGTGTCAAACATTACCTGACTCCTGTTACAAAGAAGAAAAGGAGTCAGTTATGTAGACCTCCGGTAGTCAAGCCATCTTGCAGCAGCAACCAAACTTGTTGACTAACATTTTCTTACCAAAATACAAATGATTAAAAAAACTAAGTTGGAAAATAACTCGCGAAAGGGCGGTACAGTAGCTCCAACTAGTAGATTTCAATACACATCATAACAAAATAAGCTCAAAAAAGCTGGACCACTTTACAACAAAAAATGTTAGCTCAAAAATTACAAGGTTTCCAATAAAATTCGTAGCCAATATAAAGCTGCAAGTATCACAAGTAGCCTCTTGGGCAAGCACCCTTCATACAAAAGGGTTATCTCCAAGAGCTTCCGAGCCTCTCGAATGTCAGGTAAATGGTGAGAATATATATGATAGTAACAGGAACTAGTTTTAATCGCTTTTGTAGTTTTTCAACTACAAAAACGAATGAAATCTAACAAAATGTAGTGTTTTATTTAATATAAATATAAACTTATTATTTATTTTGTTGGATCCATTTTATTTTTAAGGGTTATTGTGGTTTCCATCTGGAATTGCTCAGTAGTAGCCCGGAGCCTTGATTTGTGCATGGTTGGTGGCAATAGGCTCGCCCCCTATTACATGGGACTTAAACGGAACTGGTAAAATATGGGTGTACTTTAGGTATACCTCTGCCTAACCCTTCGAGGAATTCAGGGGTGATGTTATGATATGTTATTTTCGTGTTGTCTGTGAAATGATATTCTTATTCTTTTATGTACTATTTCTTATGTAGTCGTGTCTTTCGAGGAGAAGAAAAAGTCTTGAAATACGTCGTTAAATAATTCGGTTGGAGGTAGGGCTTGTTCTAACTCCGCCTGGCTAGCTACCACTATCTTATCTAAGTCTGTCGCCATAACAACAATGCTAACAGCATTGTTGTGTTTCGGTGCAGTTAGAGGTAACAGTACCAGTTCCTTTGTGGTTGATGATTCCGGGTGAAGCTTTCCACCTTCGGCCTGATCATCACTTACCATCATGTGAGATCTGATGCAGGCCAAGAGCTTCTCCGTTGAGAAAATAAAATAAAAAGTACGAGTGTTCATGCCAGAATCACTAGTTTTTCCAGTAACCTGGTTGATCCTAACGTACTTAATTGTAAGATGTTCAGCCTAAAAAAGACCATTTCAGAAGAACTAGTTTCATAGAATATAAAAAAGTAATTTATCTTCAGGTTCATCATGATTATTTTACGTCATCCTATTTATTTATAACACCAATTTTACCAAAAAAACAGCCAATGAACACAAATTACCAATTCAGTCTTCCTCAAACGAACAGCCAGAAACACAGATCACAGTGTAGTATCTACCGAGACGTTTCAGCAACTCATTTGCTATGCCTGAAGTTTCAGACCGCGACGGTAACTCGGGATTTGTACTAAGACCTCCACCGCCGCGCGGTGCGTCGTTTTTGAAATTTTTATTCGTGACACGGTACTTGTGGGATTTCAAAACGAGTTTAACGTTATATGGGAGGCGGAATTTTATTTCGTTTTGTATAGGTTTCAATGGGGAAGGTCGGTGTTTAGTAAAAAGAAAAATGTTGATAGAAGTTTTAGTTTCCTATTTTGGTGTGTAGTGTCCATAAATGGAGTTATTTTTTTGTGAAAGTCTATATAAGTATTTTTTTTTATTAAATAAAGTTCTTTCTACAGCAAATCTAAACCATCGGGAAAGATTATATAGGAAAAATATGTGTCTTGCTGTCTGTGAATTAAACTTTGGCTAAATATGTGTACTAACATAGTGGTTCCTGACTACTATACAATGTCACCCATGGGCATGTGCCCGCCCGCATTTTTCTGAATATTCATGACAAATTACCGAAAATAAACTTTAAAAGGGGTTGTGTCTTTCTTATTATTTTTTATTGATTTTATGGACTTAAACTTGTGTTTTTATAAATGTGTTCACTTGCATTTTTAGGGTTCCGTAGCCAAATGGCAAAAAACGGAACCCTTATGGATTCGTCATGTCTGTCTGTCTGTCCGTCCGTATGACACAGCCACTTTTTTCCGAAACTTTTCATCAAACCCATACGTACTATACGGGTATCTGTGGATAGGTCATCAAAAATGATATTGAGGTTTCTAATATCATTTTTTTCTAAACTGAATAGTTTGCGCGAGAGACACTTCTAAAGTGGTAAAATGTGTGTCCGAAGTTACAGGGCGGGGGCCCTGTAACTTCTAAAATAAGAGAATGATAAAACTAATAAAAATATATGATGTACATTACCATGTAAACTTCCACCGAAAGTTGGTTTGAACGAGATCTAGTAATTAGTTTTTTTTTAATGCGTCATATTTGCTAAATATTGTGGTGGTACGGAACCCTTCATGTGCGAGTCCAACTCGCACTTGTCCGGTTTTTTATTTATTCTTAGTTGACAAATTTTATTAAAAAACGCTAGTTAATCCGATAAAATAACTCATAATCTTTTAGAAATAATAAACAGAATCCAAATCGAGCCAATAACATAGGAGATATGGCAAACCCTACAAAAAAAAAAAAATTGAATAACATGAAAAATATTAAAGATAAACATTTTAAGATTAATTTTCGATATTTTTTCATGACTATTCAGAAAACTACGGGCAGGCACATTCATGGGCGACATGGTATTAATAATACATTATTATTTCCAAAACAACATACTCGTAAATACAAAATCACTGAAACTCTTCCTAATCTTTTCCAAACAGAAAATAAAGGGTCCAAACGGCTCGGTTATACTGTTTTCTAATAATCCCTACAAGATCCATTCTTAGGGCCTCTTAATTAAAACATAAACGACTTTCCTATGGGGATGTTTTACGAGGCCGGTATTAGGAACGCGAATTGCATTTTCTCTAAGGTCCTTTTGTTTTTGCGAATGACGTGTTTATTTTCATGATGGTTTAGTTTTGCGTGCTCGATATTTTTGCGATTTTTTTATCTTTATTTCTTTACTTTGTGTTAAGCTTCTATTACAATGAAACACAAAGAATTTGTTTATTCAAGAAAACAAGTAGTTAAATATTGAAAACCAAAACTAATTTATCAAATTAAAACTAATTTATCAAATTAAAACTAATTTATCAAATTATTCCTTTGAACATAAAATACAACAGCGTTCATTATAAGAAATAGCTATAACACGGCAAATTTACGTAAAGTGTCAATTTTCTTTCACAGTGCGACTTCACTGTGACTATTAATTTCCCTGGCTGAACCTTAAAACTAGTCATGGCCGAACAATAATGAACATGAACAAATTATTTGCAGAACCTAACAATATTTTTTCCAGAATACTTACAAGATAATAATACGTAAGCTCGGCTTCCCTAAATCTTCTATCAATCAACTATGACAGTACCTCTACTCAAATTTATAAAAGAAAAATAATTATTTTACAGGCATTATTTTGTTAGCAAAAATATTCTCAGAAAGGTAATATTCAGAAATGGAGTATTGCCAATAATAATTTCCTTGTATTCGAAATAAACGGAGAACTTGATGTTGCCAAGGAAAATACTCCTATTTTCTCATATTGATGATTTTGAGTACGTAAACGAGTAGCAAAGAGGATAACATCATCAACTCAATATTTTTATTGAAAAACACATTTCAATATCTATTTACGCTGCAACCCAGTGATTGTAGTAAATAGTGATAATGTAAATATTAAGCTGCTCGGCTTTACGGGCTCAATTCAGTCATTTATATTGCATTAAACTTATGAAGGTAATGTATATCTTGAACATTCAGATGTAATTTATTTTTTTAACAAATGCCGTATTTGTGGTGTATTATATTTTCGGAACAATTTGTATTCTGACAATATTATAATAAAGATTATGTTGGTGAACTAATACATTTCGTCTTATTTGATTCTAATTATCCTATTCGCATAATACAAAAGGTAGAATCCACGCGCGGAGTGGCTCGCTAAGTTCCATGCTAGCAACGCCGTAGCCATGAGCTACGCCGTAGTACAGAGCTACGACGTAGCAGAGTACTACACAGTCCACTTTGCTACGTCGCTATGCAAAGACCGCGGGATCTTCACGTGTTCGGAATATTATTCTGTGTGACATACGCTTATGACAAATATATAAAAAAAAAACACTTTAAAGGTCCTGTAGCGTTACACCAACAGTAATAATTTCATCGCCCATTACATAATTGCTTCTAATTTTGTAACTAACACCTTGATAACCTTAATTTGGAAACCGGAACATAACAGAATGGTTATTGCAACCCCTAACAGGTAAGTTGCGGTAGTGTGATCCCTGTTAGTTTGTCCTTAGGACTAAACTTACATTAGATAAATGGGTAAGATCTTCCTTTATGGAAGTCTGACCGAAAATACATGCTTTCTTGAGATCAACTGCTTTGTCAGTCGGTGTAATAAAAAAAAACCGTTATTAACCTTTTAAAAGAATGTTTAAAATCAACTTCAAAATATTTTATTTCACGTAAACCTACAGGGGCACTTATGAAACGTCAGAAGCTAGGTGCACGGTTCCAATTGGTCGTTTCCTATGGAGATGAACCGGCAAGAAACTCCACGGTAACAATTTAAAAAATAAAAAAGTGTTAAAAGGTATGAGAGGACAGTGTAGGTCTATCAACTAGTATCAGTTCAGTTCAGTACCAGTTCAGTTGATTTATACAAGTTATTGATTTACAAATTATTGCCAGACAAATTAAAAAGCTTCTTCAATCTGCTTTGTTAAAATAATTACCTAGTAACATTCCCAAACTCACAAACTTACTAAGTAACCTTTTTTTAAAACAAACTAATGCGTTGCAATGCCTTTTTATTTTTTTTGCTAGCAAGGAACCTTCTCCGTCGCGCACACAACAACTTACCTAAGTTTCATCATAATCGGTTGAGACATTTTCGAGACTAATGCAAGGCAATTGAATTTTATATTATATTGATAGATAGATAGATTAACTATTGTAAAAATTGTATTTTATACAAATATTACTCACACTTCCAAATAATTCTATTACTTTTTTATTTTCTACCTACATTTTCCCACTCCAGGACAACCCATTTCTCACTCAGCATCATTTCATATTTTTTCCACCATCTCATAAAATTATCACGCAAAAATGGCAGAAGGTACATTAAAGTAAGTTCTTATTGCACCCGCGGGCGTTATTTCAGGGCCAACATGTTTACCTGAGCCATAAAATATTGTAACTCTTACATTATTCTCTTCTCGCTCATGTTCGGGCACATTTACGCAACGTGTGGTACTAAATAAAAAAGAGAGGGTAGTTTGTTTCTGTTGTTGTCGTAAATTACAAAACAATTACTGTGTCAAATGGATATTATACTTGGACTTTGTGGTCGCAAGCGCGACTGCTAAGCTTGGGATCCGGGGTTCGATTAAAGTGTTATAGGGTTTTTCCATTAGGAATCTCTCAGTAACAGCCCGGAGTTTTGAAGTTGGGGATGTGTCTCCCCCTGTGCCTCAGAATACACGTTAAGTTGTTAGTCTTGCGCCTGATGTCTCTCCGGTCGTGTTGGATTGCCGTTCCATCGGACTATGAGAATGAGAGAAGAGGGTGTGCACCTGTGTCTGCGCACACACTTGTGCCCTATAATATATGCCACGCCAAAGCCTAGTCTCCGCTGAGATTGACCGCCATGGCCAAAATTCGGTCTGGAGGACTATTATTATACGTAATTGTGGCAATTGGTTCTCAAAACAGTCGGGGATTTTGGTTACGTCATTATAAAATTGATCTAGTACATCGTGTAGTTCAAAATTGTAGGGACCACATATTAAAACATGTCGCACACTGTGCGACATGCGACTGCTCCCGCTCGGTGACTAGACGCAACGACGGGCTGCGGCCAACAATTTTTTACATTTTTTTCAAAGCTCCGGACACTGGACGTCGAGTTGCAGAGACGCAACGACAGGCTAGTCGAACCCTCTAACTACTTATCGCAGTGACAAGACGCGCGGTGCACGCGCACTCCTGAAGACCGTGACATGCGACAAGTCAACTTCAGTCTTACTGTGAGCGCTGAGGAAGGTGCACGTGTGTTTGTATTACGAATCTTAACATAGATTTGTTCGGTATCGATATTTTTAAATTGGACGTCGAAACGCGTCAAATACTGAAAAAAAATATCGCATCCTGCACGACGTCTGTCGATAGCTCTGCGTCTAGTTGCAGCGACAAGACGCACAGTTTGCACTGAGTTTAAATGGTTCATAGACTTATTTAATTATTTTAAGTCTTTCCTAGTAACATGACTATAATGTGCCACATTATATCACTCTAAAATGATAAAGCTGATTTTTTTTATCTACCTCCGCATAAAAACATTAAAATACCTAATCTATCCAAAAATAATCAATACTTTTTGACTGCCATTTTCCTTAACGAAAGTTAATGTTTGAGTTTTTTGTTAAACTTTAAAACAGGCCTAACAATCAGGAAATGACTACTTTAAAAATATATTTTTTCCTTTCTCTATACCTTGACTATTCTCTTATCTCATCCTTCAGCAAACAAGCCCACTATTAAGGGGTTGCCCTATAAAAAATAATATTTTATTTACCCTAAGTGCTACCCAATGATACCTGCTCACTTATTCATGTAATCGTGTGCTAAGAAACTCCCCTTGGCATATATTTCTACTGAATTTGTAAGGTTTTGTTGGAGCAAATGAACATAACTATGGTTTACTTTGCATGCATTTTTGGTTTAGAACGAAAATGTAGTGTTTTCATTTGTTTTAGTTAATATTTTCCGTGTCTGTAAGATTAAATGAAACTACACCAATGTGTGCCCGTATTTTGCATGATAAATAATTATTTCATAAATAAATAGTAATCAAAAAAGACCCGCTATAGTTTGCGAATTTATCCGGTATGATAATATCAACTACTTCTGCGGAATCTAACTGATCAAAATATTCTCCTTATTCCCAGTAACAACACCAACTATAAAAGTAAAACATCTATGTTTTCGCTGAAATACTATGCAAAAGTAACGGAAATACAAAATTAGGGTACCTCCACACAACCAACCAAACTCCAACGAATCCCAAAAAAATACTCACGAAATAACTCCTATTAGCCCAAACTCAATGCTCGCTTGCCTCCTGTACCGTCTTCTACGTACTGCCTTTGCTTACTTCAAAACTCAGTACTCACAAAGCACAACTTTCGAGGGAGGCTTATTTAATTTTCCCTCTGAAACGAATTTAAATTTTATTTATGGAAGAGTAACTGAATGTGACTCCTGTTTGCTGAGCCATTCTTTTTTCGTTCATTGTCTTCATACGTTCATTCATTGGGTAAAAATGAATGTGTGTATGGCGTATTTATTTGTTTGCATGCATCCTTTATGCTTCATTCTTTCTTTCATGGCGTGGTGGATTTATGCTTGGAGTTCACTGGCCGTGCGGTCGCCGACTAATATGGTACCAGTTGTATGTATGTTTGATCACGATGTTTGCATTCTGTTACGTAACAATTTATCACTTTTTTGCTAATAGGAAGTAGTCATGGCAATAGCAGTCTGTAAAGACTCCTTTATTAGATTCGTTCAAGCCTATCAGACTTTTGAATGTGTTTACCTGTTTTATTTTCTAAGCACATTTCTTGGGACCATATTTGGGCAAATAATACAAGGAAAATGAATTCTGTTTGACCCTTATTTTTATTGTAACTCTACTGAACCCCTCAGGAATGTAAGTGCCATGTAACATTCTTATGTGTGTTCCGGGAGTACCGACTCTCATTTCGGTAACTCCAAAAACAAACAAAGAATCCACTCGAAGCCGAGCAAAAGCGCAAACAAACGACGAATCACTACAATCCACCTTTTCCTCAATCATGAATCGCGAAGCACCTGATATACCCACAACGCTAGGAAATATATCCAAAAAATAATGATCAAAAACATAAAATATTTCCAACAAAAACCCCTCGGTACCCTAATTTGAACACTCATCACTTGGACGGAGTACGGAAACAAAGAAAGTTATTAATGTCTGTACCCATTGTCTACATTTCTGACTGCCACCGCTATAGAAAGACCTCTACCCTACAACCAACCAATGAGAAAAACTTAAAGAGCGGGAGCTCTACCTCGCTGGTCCGTTTTGTCGGGTAGAATGTAACAGTTTCTTTTGTCCCACGAGAGATTCTTCTTACAGTTTATTTTGCCCGTTTCAATTGCAGCGTTTTGTCTTTATAAATTGTGTTGATTGACGCTATAGTTAATGAACGGTGTTACAACGTTGATTGGGAAGACAAATATTTTTAATCAAGAACGTTTTATGGGTCTTGAGATGTATTCGAGAATAACAAACGACGATTGGGTCTTTCACCCTGTCGGTTTAATAGATGTGAATAACGTATAGACGACAACTGGGAGATGTGCCCCATAAAATGAATATTGATTAAGATTTTAATAAATATCTTTACGTATATTTGAACTTTACCCTTTGCAATACTCATAAAGTCAAATCCGTTTTGTTCAGTTCTCAGGATCATAAAATAATATTGGAGACGCAGTAAATTCTATCTTTGTTTTAGATATCTTGAATTCTGTTCTAGACGCAGGATAACTAGCTATTTTCCGCGACTTTGTTCGCATACTAACTTTAAAGCCCCCTCGCTTATGATTAGAGTTTCAAAAATTCTTTAGTGCACCTTTACATCCTATTAGGAACATTTTCATTTATAAATTCAAACATGCTTTCAACACAACTATGATCATGTATTTTTTTTCATGAGTAAATACCTTGCGTTGTCTATGATTCTGTTAATCAAATCTATACAAATAAAAATCAATTGCCGCATGTATGAAAGATCATCACTTGAGAACAGCTCGACAAATTAGGCTATTTCTTTTTTGTAGTATCCTCATTTTCGGATATTTGCATGATATTTTTGTATGAAAATCTCAATATCATGAAATTCACCCGGGCGACGCCGGACACAAACAGCTAACAATAATGACTAGTTAAATACCTATGCATTAACATACAAGAAAACAATATGTTTTCATTGCTGTAAGTACCAACCATACCAAAACAGACAACACAACACAAAAGGCACTTAACCACATAACCTACTAAAGAATTTATCACAACATTAATCTTTTAACAAAGAAACATCGACGAGAACTAACTACCTGCTAAACTGCTTATACCCTTCGCATTAACGTCGCAATAAAGAGTAATATATAGTTAAGTAACGTAGACTGGTGTTGACCCTTCCGATGGGACCATCATGGTTGGCGATTATGGCATGTCTTCGAAGGGAACAGTAATGCTTGCTTTGTGAAGCTATTTTCTACAGTAGAGGATTTCAGCGATTGGTGGGGTTCGTGGCTAAATAATAAAAACCTCACAGTTCGATCTTCAAGGTTAAGCAACGCTTGCCGAGGTCAGTCCGTGAATGGGTTACCATCCTTATACATACCGAGATCTTTCCGTGCCTTGGAAAGCACGATAAGCGGTTGGTGTCGGCTGCCATTTGTAGATCTTTGACAGTCGTTACCTGTAGTCAGAAGCCCGAAAATCTGGCCACCAGTCTTGCCAAGGAATACCGTATTACCCAGTGACTGGTTTGTGGAGGTCAGATAGGAAGTCGCTCCATGTAAAATACTGGTATCCAGCTGCAGCCGGTTAGACTGGAAGCCGACCAGTATAGTTGCGAAAAGGCTAGGCAGAAATACAGGATTGGAGCGATTACGCCCTTGAAAACGATTTAATAAGACATTAAAATAAAATAAAGCAAGTCTTGCTTATCATAACCTCACGGCTATGTTCCCGATGGAGTCAACAAAGGTGTCTGATACAACTATGGTGCTAGTTATGTTATAAGTCATATGTAATAGGGTGAGCCCGTTGAAGTTAACCGGGAACAATTCGATTCGACTGAGAACTTACTCAAATTAAAGGTATAGTCCATGCGCGACTGCTAGTCACCGCCTGAGGTATGAGAGCAGAGAGACGGGGGAGGGCGCCATTTACAAAATTGACAGACTGAGTTAGCTTGGCCTTTGTCTACCTCCGCCCTCTCACCGCTCACATAACTCAGGCGGTGACTATCAGTAGCGCGCGGCCTATAAAATAATTTATTTTGTGTTTACAATTAAAAAAATTATGAATGTGTGTACTTATACTAGTTTGTAAGCCACAAAATATATAATATTTACACATTGATACAGTATTATGGAAAAAAATTGTAGACAATCAAGTAATTTTTTGTCGATGTATACATAATTTTTGAGGCTGCCTGTACTGCATACTAACGAAATTGATTCTATGATCTGGCATTAAATGATTTATTACTATATCATTTTGGTCTTATATGCTTAATCTTACCCTTGACTACTAAAGGCTAAAAATAAACCGATACCTTCATATTACATCTAAAGAACCACTTGTTTACCAATCGTAGTATTTGGTCAAATGCCTAACTGACCCTTTGAAAATAGTCTGAAAGCAATTTAACCTTAAACGCTCCTGAAGGATGAAAGGGCTTCCTTTGCTAGGCTACGAGGACTGAGTTGCGATATTGGGGAATAAGTGAGAGTATTGGTTTAGATCAATAACGACTGTATAATAAGCCAATATATCTACCATTTGATACTATTCATTTGGAGTTTGAGGTGTATTTAAAAAGCCTTCATGAGGGGGGCGATCCTATGATGAAGATACGTATTGAGTACCCTAGGCACTCAACCCCGCCACCACCATAACTGGCTAATATTTGTACCCACATAACATAACATCACGCCTGTTGCCCGAAAGGTTTGGCCAGAGGTGGTCCTCTTACGCATTTTTTTTTTTTTTTTAATGAATTTTAATATTTTAATACTTATGTTTCATGCAGGATCATATTGAACGCAATGTGAATTATTACTAAATAAACAAATGAACTGAATTGATCAATACTACACCCACATTTCGTCATTTTTTGTGTAAGTCCCATATAATGGGGGGCGAGCATATTGCCATTACGCGGGCACAAGTCCAGACTCCGGGCTGCTACTCCGAAATTCCTAATCGAAAAACACTTTGCTAGACCTGGGTATCGAACCCAGAAAAGATCTGTTGCGTCACACAGACAGACACAAAAAGCGACTTTAATGTATAATATGTATAGATGGTAATAGAAGATAGCGCAAGAATGATAAATAAACAAGGGCGTAAAATCCCAAGCTAAAAAAAACGACAAAAAACAAAGGCTACCGGAAAACCGTTTCAGAATAATTCAGTGCTTACTACTGTGACAACAATTCTTACTAAAAACAAAGGACTATAATAATACTGTGTTAACGAGCGCAAACTATTCTGGGGTGACCATTATTACGGTCGGGACAGTCCGGGTCAGGCTATATCGAATAATGCTTGCCAGTAGAAATTGGGTGTTTGACGGATCTGAACGTTCCTTGAGCTTTGTATCTATAAAAGTTAACCTTGTGTCAAAAATTTATGAAATAGTAAGTGTCAATAATAATTATACTGCTCCAAGGATTTTTTTGCGCTCGAATGACGTTATAGACGGGCGCTGTTGGTAAACATTTGAGCAATTGTTTTGGGATATGTCACTTGAAATTTATTCAAAAAACTAGATGGCGTCGTTAGTTCTGATTTTGGTCAAAATAATCTGGCAGTGGTGAACACGGCTACATATCACGCTACACATTTCCAGTATGAGCTGACCTCTCAATGTACGGAAATCCTATACAATGTGAAACCAGCATATACTGGAGTTATAGCTTGATAAGTAGCCGTGGGTACCTACTAAACTGACAAATTGGTAATTAAAGGTAATACAAAGAGAAGTATTTAAGATTACGTGGACCTTGGCTTAGTGGCAGAAAAGATTAACAAGCTTCTTCAGGATTGCTCGTATGGGAATTGTGAAAAGTTCATTTGACTGTACCCCCTTACAATCATTGAATACCACACAGAGTTCTAAAAATATATTTAAATCTTTATCATGTAAAGTGAAGTGTTTTTAAATTAGTACGAATGGATCCTGTGACTCACCCAAATCCTTTATTGACTCAAAAAATGAAAGTATAATTAAATCAATAACGTCTAAAGCGGAACAGAAAAAAGCTTTTAAACAAGCCATTTCACTCCCCAAAAACATCCCTTTACAAATACTTATAAATAGCCTTCACTTTTCCCGGTAAATTTCATTTTACCCACTTCATATCAAAATAAAGACCAATATTATGTAACAGGGAAACACATCAAAGAACATGTCAAAATTCATACCGGTAATTTGTTTTTGACAAGCCATGATCAAACAAAAATGCAAACAAGTACGTCAAAATGGCTTCCTGTCGGCCATTTTTGTTTAACGTAAAATTATGTGGATTTTTTTTAAAGTAAGTGAAGGATAATTTTGTTAAGGTACTTTGTATCTTCATATTTATATTCGCCCATATTTTACTTTGTTGTATGTTTTGATATTTTTCGCACAGTTTTAAACTTAAAATGAGATTTGAATAGAAGCTTATCATGCGTCGAATTTGCAAGAAAACGAGGAACGTGTTACTTTTTATTTTATTTCCTAGAAACAAGTCAGGTATTGAATAATTCAATAGTCTATCTCATAAAAATTTACCGTACGATCTGCCTGTATAAGTAAAGCAACCAGAGTAGTACCTACAAAATATTTATTAATACCACAATTACACAAATGTTATATTCCTGGCTATTCAATATCTATTTCATTTTATTTCTGTTTTTTCAGTAACATTGACATACATCAAAGTTTTTACCTTTATTTATTTATCATCAGTCATTAAGGGGCAGGCGCTAAGGTAACCCGCGAAATTCAAATTTGCTTTAGTTTTTTGCATTTTGCAGATCAGTGTCGGGTTTTATGTTGATTAAAATATGATTCACGACCGTAACAAATATGGTTTTACATAATTATAATCATTACAATCAGGAATACAACTGCATAAGTAAGCACAATGGTCAAATATCAACATTTCATGAAATAGTTATTCAATGGAATTATATGGACTTAGTGTATTGATCATTTTTATGATTACAATTCTATAAATATACATTTGATACTGTCGCGAATCATATTTAAATCAACTTACAATATAATACTAACCTGCAAATTGCAAAAAACGTAACAAAATTTGAATTTCGCGGGCTACCTTGACGCTTTCGCCTTAATTATAAACACCTAAATTATGAACTTACAAAATGTGGGTCATACAACTATTTATTATCCAAAATAAACTTTAACAGTACTAAACTAATACGTCCAGTTTATAACTTATTATCGTGCAAATTCTATTTATCTGTCTAAACTAAGTACCCAAAACCTTGATTCAAAAACTAACAAGAAATATCCTACGAAAAACTCCGACCTGATATCCACAGTAGCCTTCACGTCCACTTTTTGCGAACAACTCCTGTTTATGATGTTGTAAAATTGTTTTCTCTCGCCCTCTTTAGCGATACATTTTGTTTTTACTTTGCTCTTAATGGTTTTAAGTGTTAGTCACTTTTAGTTTCTTTTGTGATCCTATTTTCGTGCTGGGAATTTAATAAGGTTTGTGAATGTTGTGGAATATTGACCGATGATATGAATACATTTTAATAAAACTTATAGATACATAATATGTGCTAAGCTGAAATTCAAAGGCTTTTTCTGTTCAAAATCTTAAAAAGTTCAGTTAACATCAAATGGTAGTCCAGTGTGAAGACTGATGACTGAATCAGATTCTTAGGCAATAGATGAATGAACATACAATTAACTAGACAACATTTCTATACGAACTCGTTTGAAATCAGTTTCACATCGTGTACAGATTCAAATCTATTTAAGGTCAAAAATATTTGACGCATACAACGGTATCCTACTTTAAAGTTTTATAAATGTGAAAGTTTTTTATGTTTCGATGTTTGTTGCTCATTCACGCAAAAACGCTTTAACGTATTTCGATGAAATGCACACAGATAGTTTATAATATGAATTAAGTCATAGGATTTTTATCCCGGTAGTACGTTCCCGTTGGATAATGTCCGACATGCACGCGGGCGAAACCGCTCATATTTTTTATGAAATAACATTGTTTTTCTATGACATTATTGGACCCCAGAGCGATGAGTTTCCACCCAAATACTCTGGTTCAACATCCAAATGAACAGATCTCTTAACCCTATCGATACAGTTCACAATTATCTGCCGGCTTGTCTCAGAACGTTATCTACAGTCAACCCTGCGCCCACTTCCTTAACAATCGGCGTCCATTTGATCTGCGGTACAAGTTTGATTGTTAGATTGTGAAACTGTGCTGCAGGAGCTGGGTTAAGGTGTTAGTTTGAAAGTGATCCTGTGGTGCTGTAAGTTTAGAAAATGAGTAACAATTCTGCTAAGTAATATTATATCTCTGTACTATATATGGATTGGAAATTCGTCTAAAATAGTTTAAAGGTAACACACAACCTACCCTCTCACCAGAAGTCGGGCGTTGGTAGCTGCACCACAGTTTTAACTATTGCAGATATCATCCTTCAACATTTTTGTCTTTGTATGTATTTGTTTTTTGTTCTCAATAAACGATTTAATAATTAATAACATTTCATATCGCTGAGCTAAAGGCTACTTTTCGCTGAAAACCAACGATGTGGCTCTGTTTTGCACATGAGCCGCAGCATTAAGCTGAGTGATAACAAATTTTGGTGTGATGTGACGCATATTTCCCCCATATTGTTTGTTACTTTTATTGTATTTCATTTTTGACTTGATGCTTCATGTTAGAGGAGCTCGTGGCTAAGTAACAACAGCCGCACTGGTCGATCCATCAGGTTAAGCTACGCTTGCCGGGGTTGGTCAGTGGTCAAAGTCAAAGTCAAAGTCAAACAATTTATTTCAATTAGGCACATAAAAGGCACTTATGAACGTCAAGTTTACAAAAAATAGAATTGATTCTAGTCGCCCCTTCCAAAAGGTAGTTTTCGTATGGAGAAGAATGGGCAAGAAACTCCACCGTTACTCTTTTAAAATGTTTTTACAATATTTTGCATACATTAATTATATAATTATATGTGAAGACGATGCATCTAGAATAAGATTACTATACCGCGATAGGTAAAAAAGAATGAAAAATAAAGCAATTACAGATAAATTAAATATGTGACAGATACATGGTGCTCACATATTTACAAACATTGTAAAATTATACGATATTCCTAACATTTTAACAAGTAATACTAATAAGTCAGTGTGTGAGTTCAAGAAATCACAGAATGTAAAATCAGTGTTATAAAAAATAACAAATACATAATTAAATAAGCAACCAGTTTGATTTTGTCTAGACTCTAAATTGTCCTATGGAGCAGGACCAGCATGTTTCCAAGCATTCTTATCTTGGATATAATCCTCTAATTTGTAATATGCTTGTTTACAGAGTGTACTTTTAATATGAGTTTTAAATTTTCTTTCATTTAATTGTAATATATCACAAGGTATTTTATTGTAACATTTAACACAGTACCCCATAAAAGATGTATGTACTTTAGATAATCTGAAAAATGGTTGATCTATTTTATCTTTATTTCTAGTATTAAAATTATGTCTATCACTTATTTTATTAAAGATATGTAGATTTTTTCTTACATACATAATAACACATTTTCATAAATGAATTGGCAAGGTACCGTCATAATATTAATCTTTTTAAATAGTTCCCTGAGAGATTCGCGACGATGTAGATTATAAATGGCTCTGACAGCTCTCTTTTGTAAAATAAAGATGGATTCAATGTCAGCAGCCCGACCCCACAGTAAAATGCCATACGACATAATACTGTGGAAGTAGCTAAAATAGACCAGACGCGCGGTTTCTACATCTGTTAACTGTCGTATCTTTCTAACAGCATAAGCGGCCGAGCTTAGCCGCCCCGCAAGAATTGTTATATGAGGTCCCCATTGTAATTTCTCGTCTAGCGTGATTCCTAGGAAAACGGTTTGATTAATAAATTCTAGTTTTTCTCCATTCAATATGATGTCACATTCGCTACTTCTAACATTAGGTAATTTAAATCTAATGCATTTGGTTTTTTTTTTATTTAGTACCAAATTATTTACCGTAAACCAATCTTGGACTTGAAGAATAGAGCTGTTAACGTCGTCAAGATTTTGTGACCGTCGGTTTATTTTAAATATCAACGATGTGTCATCTGCAAATAACACCATCTTAGGTTGATTTTGAAGTAATTGTGGTAATGTGATATGTGATAAGTGGATGGGTGACCATCTTTACATACTGAGAATCCTCCGTGCCTCGGAAAGCACGTTAAGCCGTTGGTCCCGGCTGTCATTCGTGGATCTTTGACAGTCGTTACGAGTCGTCAGAAGCCCGAAAGTCTGACACCAGTCTTACCAAGGGGTATCGTATTACCCAGTTACTGGGTTGTGGAGGTCAGATAGGCAGTCGCTCCATGTAAAATACTGGTATTCAGCTGCATCCGGTTAGACTGGAAGCCGAACCCAACATAGTTGGGAAAAGGCTAGGCAGATTGATTGCTTCATGTTAGCCACAAATAAACTTATTCTGGCCCAGTGGTATCGGCCCCGACTTACAAGTTGTAATTTGGCACTTTACTTTGTGTGTTTAATTTCTCCACCACTGCCCTCAAAATAGTGAAGGAAAACATCGTGAGGAAACCGGCATGTCCTAGAACCAAAAATTCGAAGACGTTTGTGACATCCATCAACCCGCACTGGGCCCGCGTGGTGGATTACGGCCCACTCCCTCTCATAGAGAGGAGGCCTGTGTCCCAACAGTGGGAACATGACAAGCTTTAGTTCGTACCTAAGTAATTATTATATTAATACGTGAAGCAAAAACTTTGTACACCTTTTTAGGAAAATAACTCGGACGGAGGAGTATGAAATTTGGCACAGTTAAAGTTTATATGGAGAAGGAGTGCAGAAAGTTAATATACATTAGAAATAAATTAAATTAATAAAAAAATACATTACACACACTACCATGCGTTTGACACAAGATGGCTACGTTAGAATCATGACATGGCAGTATGGAATTAGTATGTAGTATACAACTTAAAATATAAATGAATTATGGTCCAATTTCGACCACTGGACGACCACTAGTACTTTTAAATATGTGTAGTTAGCATTGGAAAAGTTATGTCTCTTTTACTGTCTATTGTTAGATACCACCCTCGAAAGGCAATAAGGAATGCCGTGACACAAAATACTGCCTCCTAATCCTAACTTTTTAATAATATTATAAATACCAAAGTGAGTTTGTTTGGTTGTTTGTTACGCTTTCACTCTAAAACGACTGAACGGATTTGGATGAAATTTGGCACATAGGTAGACCATGACCTAAGATAGGACATATAATATTTTTTATCCCGATATTCCCATGGAAACGAGCCTTATGCGGGTGAAACCACGGGGCGCAGCTAGTAATATTATAAATGTGAAAATTCGTATGTTTGGATGCTTGTTACTCAATGACGCAAAAAGGGTTGAACGGATTCGAATGAAATTTGGCACACAGATGTTTTATAACCTGGATTAACACATAGCATACTTTTAGTACGTTCCTGTGGGATAATTTCCGCCGTCAACGCGGGCGATACCGCGGGAAAAAGCCAGTAAAATATAGATTTAAAAGTTGGTATGCCGCGCGAAGTTTGGACAAACCCAAACAATGCGAAGCTCCCAATTTTCTTAAAATTCATACATTCCCTTTTCTCCGAAATGACCGAAGTAAATATTTTCATTAATTAACAGATTCAATTAATATTTTAAAGATTGCGTCTTAACAGAACCTTGGAGAGATTACAAGGCAAATACCAATTAAATTTCAATTTCCGTTCTACGAAACTTGGTTGGCGAAGTTGTACTTTATTGTGCTAATGTTAAAGTACAAAATGTTTTGGGGAAAATGGACTAACTTGTGATTAATTAAACAATATTGGAATGTTCTCGTTAAGGTGTTTGCAGAGGGTATTAGGATATTTTTAAGTGACATCTCGCTGTTAATTGGGGCTGACTGTAAGATAGAATAGCTGGGGTGTAATATGGCCGAGTTTAATTAAAAAGGTTTTAGCTTTATTTTTGCTATTTTAAAGTAATGAAAAAAAATTACCCATTATTTTTTTTGCTAAGAGCTCAGCGGCCTGTTACGCACGCTCATTAAGTTCGATAACAATTAAAATTCTATTTTGTCTCATTAGTAACAGTTGAAAGGAGAATACTCCACCTTAAAGTAAGTTCTGCTGCTGCTTCAGGTTAATTTTTGGCAGGCAGTGTTTCGGCTGTTGCCGCTGTGAATCTTCGAAAATAATGAACTAGGCCTAGTATTTGATGAATCTGTTTTATTTTTTGAATAATATGAAAAGTGATACGTCCGCCATGCGATTTCTGTTCTAGACTTCTTTTTTCAAAAACTCGCGGCGCCCCTGACAGCGCGAAGAGCACAAGCTGGCGCAGCGGCATGGCAACAGTAAGTCCCGCCGTACGCCACCTGGCGGCGGCGGGGGCGTAACTGGCAGTAACTTGTACTTACAGTTCAGAAGGTGACCAGTAACCAGGTTTCAGACCGCTGAAATACCATTTGGTTTCCAAAACTGTAGTGTTTAATATTGTCAACTCTCAATACCCACGCATATTTAGATTCATGTACTACAGCATAGGTTAACAGTTCACCACGTTGGTTTTATACGCAAGCGTGATAGGAATGTCTGTATTTTTATAGCCAAGTAAATTGCTCACTACGTACCTACAAGTCGTAAATTTTACTGCCTCCATAGCAAATGTATGATAGTGTCATGATCAAATTTGTTACATAAGCACTACATTTATTTACATAGTGCGCGTTTATATTGTCAATATGTGGAGAAAAAACAACTTTGTTTCGTTGGTATTGTTTTTATTGCTACGAATAGTTTTTTTCCCTAACGGTTTTCTAGCTAAAGGCCGTTTGGCATAGATGGTCCAAAAATTGGAAAGTACAAGGGAAAGATAGAGACGGTAACATGTCTAAGTCTAAACACGAGCTAAGTAACGGTTATAGATCTCGGCCTAAAAGTTTGTGTCAGAAGATTAAGGATAGCCTTCAGTTGCCATTTAATGTTAATATTAATAAAAGCTCGTTTAATTTAAAGAAACTCGTGTTTTTCTTAAGGTTACGCTAGTCGGTAATCCTTCCATACAATCGTAGTACGTGTTTACTCGTCTTTTTGACGTGTACGTCCAAACTAAAAATGGTATCAATTTGTCTTGTCATTATTTAGCCCTATATGGAAGCAGAATTGGAAAAAAACATATTATCATTGGTTTGGCGTCGAAACTTCCATATTTCAACACTAACTTTAACTCGGCTTTGGGCGTAAATAAATAACTTATGTAGTAAAATGGCAAAATAGAAACCGTATAGAGATAGATAATTTATTTAAAAGTTGAAATAATTTTATTATGCGCCCAAACGTCAGTTCATGAAATTTTACGCGCTCGTTTTCGCTTTAAATCATCGTCTATATCACTAAATAAATTAATAAAACTACCCTGCTACTAACTGCCCACGAACGAGTTCGAGCCGTCTACTAGTACAACCTTAAAGAAAGAGTATTAATACCAATTTGTTGCGCTCTCCCCGACCGGTTGGGAATACAAAATACCCCGGATTCCCTCAATTTCCCGTGGGTGTTGTAACTGGGAGGCGTAAGGATTTATCCAGATAGAAACATCTGAAAAACCTGGTAAACAGCAGTAGTTCGGATGTAACTTAGTAACAACGGATACGCTGTGTTATTGAATAAATAGCTTTTTGTACCTAAATATAAACTAGACCTTTCAATGGCATCCTTCTATGCTCTGGTAAAGAACCTTCTTTGGCGTATAACGTTCATGTATCCATTTAAATGGCAATTCTCATTTACGCCCTAGATTCTGTACAACAATCAATCTTTCATGAAAGGGAATCATTGATTAGTATGTTGATTAGAGAATTTAAATTGGGTAATAATTATTACAACTGTTATTCAAACATTATGGAGATTATTATGATCAGTTGAAAAATATTACGAGCAGTCATTAAATTTTTCGACGTTTGGTAAACTTGTGTGACAGCAAAACATAAAAAGAAATTTGGTCGGTTATTTATTCGATCAGTACAAAAAATACTCAAGTAGTGTAATAAATGAATGGGCAGTAACGTAATGTGGTGGTGGTGGAATGGGTGGTCAGATAAATAGTTCGGCAGTTCATTGGTTAGATTGGGACTGTGACCAACCATGCGCGAGCCGAATTAGTCGCAGTCACTAAACCAGGGCACCCCGACCAATTGGGTTAGGTAAGGTTGAAACTGTGACAAACCACGCGCGAGCCGAGCAAGGGATGCGAGCGGTGTCGGCGAGCGCTACTTCCAAGTTAGATTTCTAACTGACTAATTCCGATTTGTTAACACCACACGTGCAGTTAACAAATCGGAATTAGTCACCCCGTCAGCCCGTTTAGTAATTTTACTGCTCAATTATTTATTTAATTACCCATTTAAATTTTTTATTTTTTTTTTTTTTATTTAACAGTTTTAGTATTTGTTAGGATTCATTTTTATTTAGTTTACTGCTCAGTGCTTACTGCTGACCCTATTAATATACATGCAGTTTGTAATGTTCAATTCACCAAAATTTCAATGAATAACTGCCGCTTTAAATCAGTGACATTAAAATTTAACATTTTGGACGTTGGGCTAAATCAAAACATTTTAGCAAACCCTAGATTGGCGATTGCAAAGAGGTTGTGTGGTGAAGATGCCTAGTCAATTAATCTATTTCTGTTACATAATAGGTCTAGGTATGTACAAGTAGTTCCCTCAATTAAAGATAAATAGCTGATAAGGTAAGTTGAGGTTGATCCGTATGGATCAAAATGGGTTTTTACAACCTCTTTTGATAAAAAATAAACATCCGATCTGAAACACAGCCACAATTAATTTTAATTTCTACAAAAAATGATAACTCATCATTACACCATATTTTGGAAATCCATCTTCTCAGTATAGTTAATCGCTTATCGTCAAGGAAGAATAAATAATAGACAAAATAAATGCTATTGTGGTTTCGATTGTTACATACTGATGTAAACGGTATGCAAAACATTATTCAGCATACGCAGAATTAATGCATTCACCTGACTCCTAGAATCCCATTAATCATACACTATCTCAGCATTATGATTCATACCATTAATAAAGTCTTACCCCATTTTTATCCTCCTTCTATAAGGAGCTATCCTCCCAAGGGAATAAAGAAAGTAATTTCTCCACACGATTACGTCGCCAAAATGCAGTGTTCCGCTCACCCACTTAATTTATACACGTTCAATACGGTACTCATAGTGCGTCATATATCTGGTCGTATTATACGGTCATTGATAGGGTTGTTAACGTTAGAAAAGACCAACGTTTTTTCTAGTCTCTATTATGTTCCGACAAAAGTTTAAAAAAGAACATCTCTATCTTCTGGTACGTAATCAGCCGCGTCATCTTAGTATGGACGTCTTTTTATTTTTCGAGAGGTTCGTGGGTAAATAATTAAAGCCGCACGGGTCGATCGAAGATTAAACTACGCTTGCCGCGGTCGGATCGTGGATGGGTGACCACCCATTATGGAGACCTCACCGTGCCTCAGAAAGCACGTTGTTCCTGGCTGTCATTCGTAGATCTTTGACAGTCGTTACAGATAGTCAGAATACCAATACTCTGTCAACCAGTCTTACCAAGTGGTATTGTATTACCCAGTAACTGAGTTGTGGAGGTCAGATAGGCAGTCGCTCCATGTAAAATACTGGTATTAAGTCAGTTAAGATTCATTCAAAGTAGAAATAAAATGATCACCGGAAATAATTTGAATTTAAATTATCATTTCATTCCACATGTAATCAGCGAAGCACATAATTTATGTTCGAATCAATTTCATTCACACACAACATTAACCTATCACTCGATATGTAACTGAACACTTTAATTACACGGAACGATTTTTATGTTAATTTTAATTATTAACAAGTGCCTTCCCTATCGCAAAGCTCCGCGCTCTTAAGCAGCTTAATGAGACATCTCGTGCTCAGATAACGTAATTACAGATTATTTTGTATCTCTATGCTTTTGTGAAGACATTACTGTTGAATTATGGTGCAAGTACATAGGTGAATGCTAATAAGGAGATCGCTTTTTGAAGTTAGTCAAGCCAGTAGGTTACGAAATTATGCGGAAATAATGCGTTTTGGAACAAAAAGATGTACGAGTATTTAAACTATAACAACAATCAATTGGAGAGAAACTACGTGCTCACAATTTTTTTTTTCATGAAAGCTTTGTGGATTTGTGTTTCTTGTGGCTAAATAATAACAGCCGCACGGGTTGACCCATCAGGTTATGCTATGATGTTATGATGGGTCAACCCGTGCGGCTGTTATTATTTATTTCCAGTTGTTCGTTTCCGTTTAGTACGTTTGTTTCCGTTCCTCGGAAAACACGTTAAGCTGTTGGTCCCAGCTGTCATTCGTGGATCTTTGACAGTCGTTACGGGTCTTCAGAAACCCGAAAGTCTGACAACCAGTCTTTTTCTCCAGTTGTGGAGGTCAGATAGGCAGTCGCCCCATGTAAAATACTACTATTCAGCTGAATCTGTTTAGACTGGAAGCCGACCCCAACATAGTTGGGAAAAGGCAAGGCGAAAGATTTATAAATACTTTCACTGATCGATATGATAAGAATAAAAAACCTACTGCAATGACAACATGAACATTCATTGCAATGCCAATGATAAAAACCAAAGGCTTCAAAATATTGCCTCAAAAACTCACCTTCGTAAATAAGTAAAATATTAAAACACAAAAGTAGTATATTCTCTTGAAAATTAATTAACATGATATTAAATTAAATTTCCCACCTTTCGACAAAAACTTTTGAGCTCGTGTCGTCGTCATATCGAGTTATTTGACGTCAGACACACGCGCCGTTTACGTGTTAAAAATAAAATGTATGGTTAGCAACGACATTTTATATACGCGACGAGCTTCGAGGTGAAAACTGACAAAAATATCATCTTTGAAACAGGTTTTTTGAGGTTTTTACGGATAAAATGAGAATGTTTTAGGTTTAGACGGGATCGAGGATATGATTCTCGAATCAGACAAAAAGTTGTTGAGTTTTCTCACAACTTTCAAGTCAACAATGTCTAATGGTACAGCAAGCAATTCTCAGAAGCAACCCTTTTTTTTCTTTTTGGGTGAGAAATTATCAAATAACTTCTCCGTTATTTGATAATTTCCGGAGGGCGTGTCAGACTCTTACTGACTAAACCCCACCCGTGTACCTTCAGTGTTGCCTGTACGTTGCCAGGGGCCACGGTATCCCTTTCGCACTTTCCCGTGACCCCAGCATTCATCGGTCCTAGCAGACCCCTTCAGTTGTGCTGACATCTCTTTGAGGCGCCGTCGACCCAGGCCGGGTCCTTATCGGACGGCGAGCTACCCATTGCTCACCGTCCGCAAGCAAGCGCCTATGCTGGCCGGGAATCGGCTTGCGATTCCCGATGCCCAGGGCGTCTCCTACAGCGGCTAGGGACGTGAGGGTGCGAAATTTGGTCACCCTCACGCGTTTTCGCTCAGAAGCAGCCCTGAGTTTGGTTTTGTGCTGTGTCCAATTTGGAGCAATAGGCTCACTCCTATAACCGTACTGAATAAACAGGCTTGAAAAATAAAAGGAAAAAGTGCTTTTGGAAAAGGCCTCTACCTCATCTCCTTTCAAAAAAGGCAGACAGGACGAATCATTACATATGTATGAAGATATATTTAGTCTTGAAAATCAGTCTATTCCAAACATAATCTGACATGATGAGGGATTCGAGAAAGGTCAACTTTACTGTCACAGATACATGTCTGTCAATGACTGGTCTTACGCGTTTTTGCCGTTGGCAACATAGAAATAATACGAGTACTTAAGGCGGCGATAACCGACTTTTAATGATACAGAATTTCACGTCTACACGAGTAGTGTTAATGATTTGGAAAAATATATGTTAGAGTAAAGAATTTTCTCAATAACGTAGTATATGAATATTTTAGATTGTATTTACATTACATAGTGAAATTAATTTAGTTATGTCTAACGCGGATAAAAAACTGAGAATCACACGTATTCTAAAATCTATCAAGCGTGTTTTCCTGAAACCTTCACCATTTTAAAGGTAATTTTACTATTGATCTTTTAGTAGGTGTTTTATTTAAAATACCTTTTGTTTTATGTATAATAAATTAATAATGCGTCTTATTTGGGACAGCGCTCCTTGATGGGCGAGTCCATTACTGACTGGACGTGCGACGCCTTGCCTGAGCTCAGTACAGAACACGCAAGCTAACCATTCAAGGTCACTGGCATATATCTGCGTCTTAAGTAGTAGTCAACCCCGCCTGCTAGCAACTTTACGAATGGAAAATATAGAGAAGAAAAGAAAAAAAATAAAACAATACCAGTCAAATTCATCAAAGAGAAGTAAGTATCCTCCAAGATAAATCTACCGATTTACAAAGAACCCAATGACATTTAAATTCCGCTTCCCAGTTCCCAGTGATCATTCACAGGATTCTTTATTCAAAAGTATTATCATAATAGATGACGATAAGTGATAACAGTTCTCAATATCATTACTTATCTTAAAACTTTGATAAATGTATGGGTGTGACGTGGTACGCGGTGCACCTGGCAGACAATAAAGTAATGGCTGCTTTCCATTGCGCGCTACAACCCATCTGCTGATTAATGGATCGCAGCGGGGCTGTCGGTCGATACGATAATTCGAGATTGGCTCCGGTTGAAGCTGATATATGGGTAGGGTGAACTCAGCAGTGAACTTGCTGAGTAATCTACATTTTCTTAATCAATTTTTTTAGGTGTTAGTGAATTTATATGCCGGTGGATTTTTTTACTTTTTCTATGTATAATTCTAAAAGCTTTTGTGAAAGGCAAACTAATTAAACGAAAATTTTAATTAGTGTTTGTTACTTCGGTAGCACTATGGTTATTATTGATATTAATTCAGAAACATTTCCTGAAGTTAATATCCTCTATACCTAGGCCTTATTCGACGAAATTATGCATTGCCTAACCTTGCAAATAAACAATCAAATATAAATCTATAGCTTCAATAATTATCCATCCCATATACCTTATACGCCCTATGTTTTTCTCTCCAACTAACAAAGACTTTTTCTTGGTCTTCCGAGGAACTTCATCGTAGATAATGCGGTCCTCCCCAGGCCTATTAACATTCCCTAGCCTTGCACATTATTCGCGAATCCGATATCCCTTCGCGATAAATCTTCGGAGCTGGTGCGAACTTCATTAATAGTGCCAGTAAGGAGCTCATATTTTTTCCCATTGTAGGCTCCCCGTGGTCTCTGTCAGCGAAAGGCCGTATTTAGATATGGCCTGATATATTGAGGCCAAATGGTTCTATATTTGGTTGATTATGGGGATTTAATTCTCAATTCTTTTTTTTTCGTTATGGCAAACTTGAAGATATTTTTCTTTTATCTTCAATGTGTTGTATTAAATTAGGTAACCTTAGCAGAGGAAAGATAATAGCACCTAATTAGG
The DNA here is from genome assembly GCA_947364205.1 of Agrochola lota. Lineage (NCBI taxonomy): Eukaryota > Metazoa > Arthropoda > Insecta > Lepidoptera > Noctuidae > Agrochola > Agrochola lota. The sequence goes on from OX376228.1 coordinate 20,535,278, forward strand.
GAGAAAAAATACTAGACAATAATACTAGGTACTATTAAGATGGGTCGGTACAAGAAGCCAGTAGGCGTGATTCTGAGCTCTCTAAGCATTGACCTTTACGATCTAATTAGAGGGATTAGTAAAAATCTTGCTAATGATAAGGTAGGTACTTATTAAGTTGTTACATTATTAATAAAAAGCTCTTTCAAGATTTTCAGAATGAGCCAGTAACTTATTGTAGATATTTGTAACAGTCTTCTACATTAATTAGTTTCCCAAAACATACACAAACTTGTCACAAGAAAAGTAAACCACCCAAGCTAATTTAACCATAAATCCAGCTCCAAACAAATTTATAACCCAAAAAAGAGGTGCGAAACATCATAAATTTGAATAAAACTAACGTACATTTAAAAAATTTCGCATTGATCTTTTTCCTTTTTTTGTTATCATTGCAAACATGCCTGGGATTCCATTTTGGCATGCAAGCTCGCACTCCCTCGTTGGCAATGCTCCAGGCACGTCTTGGAGGTATGCTTGTATGCCACAAGGTGTGAGCGTAGCGTTGAAGTGAATGGAATATTAAGTTTAAGTTTAATCTTTAGGGTATAGAGGTGAGGCTGTAATGTGGGGCGTGTAGGAGGTCTTTGAAACGTCTGTTATGGTTAGAAGTTTTGTTTTGTTTTTACAACACCACCAAATTGTTTTGATAGAAGAACACGTCATGGGTGCCTCTCCTGTTAAGAAAAGGCAATTTCCTACTGTGGAACATCATACTCTGAAAGTCCAAAGAAAGCCTTGCACTGCAGAAAAAATCCCCGACTACTTTAGATTGATTTGATTTTACAAGGTCTTTATTAATGCAAAGGTTGTTACAATGGTGTTTACAAATGATCTTATTCTATTTGTACACAAATGGTGAATAATTTTGTTACATAGGCTATATTTCGCCTTTACAAACATTTAAAACATGTTTTTATTATTTTGTTTGCGTTGACATAAATAATAATTATCTAATAATGTGCATCGTTTAACTAGGTATGTGCAAGTCTTAGTATGGACCCACATAATATTTAATGTTTAAGTTACAAAATGACTACTTTAGAGGATACATACCGGCAGAGGTGGTCTAGTAGACTCTCTTTTGCTCATTTAGTTTATAATTAACGTAGTATGGGGCGACCCAATTGCAACTAACTGGGCACAAATCCAGAATAGAAGCAGCTACTGAGAATTTTAGAAGAACTTATGTATTTATTATGAAACGCAGGGTCATATTTGCTAAGTAAACAATAAAACTTGCTACAATCTTACAACTTAAGTCACACTTAGCGCCATAGCTCGACGCATCCGGACAGACGGACGGCCGCACTCCGGCGCGGACGCTACTCAAATTATTTCAACCATTCTTATAATGTATGTAAATCATCATGTGTTTGGGTAAACGGGCGTTTTAGAGGACGTTCAAATTAATTACGATGTAACAAAAGGAAAGACTTGAATGGGAAAAGACATACAAATATGTGAAACAAGGTGTAACATAAAATCTGTTGTAGCGCGTGAAGAGGTTTTTGGTGTAGATCGTTGGCCTTACGGAGTTATATTTGACAAACCCTAAAGGAGTCGTGAAATTCCACTCTTTAACCATAATAATACATAACATTACACCTGTATTCCTCAAAGGGCCAAGCTGTACCTATAGCACACATTTCGCTAGTAATGTTTAAGTCCAATGGAATAGGGGGCAAGCCTATTGCCATCAACCGGGCACAAATCCAGACTCCGGGCTGCTACAGAAAAATTCCAGATGGAAAAACCCAATTACACTTTGCCCGACCCGGGGATCTAACCCAGGACCTCATGTTCAGCAGTAGCACTTATGACCACGGGACCAACGAGGCAGGTAGTTAACCATAATAATTGTCAGAATTTCATGCACGGTTTTCTCAAATATTGATACATGATCAATATATACTGCAGAAATATAGTAAAAAGTTGGCTTCAATGTCACGATTATGAAGCCACCGAGAGACTCTTAGAAGTCATTTCATAAAAAGCAGCTCGACATCCAGTAGTCCTTCTTACACGACATTAGAAGACCAGTTTGGAGTATCACACTCACTACACACCCACACACAAACACCTACTTTGCTGTCTAATCTAATTATTTTAGAATTATTTTTAGTCTTAAATTTGTTTTTATCTTTATAATTTATTTTTTTATTTAAACTTTTCTCACTCAAAAAAGTACAAAGGCGGACTTAATGCCTTAGGCATTCTCTACCATTCAACCAAGGGTGGTGAAGAGATTAGATGGCAGGTGCTCTATATGAGAGGAACAACGATAAATTTAAAAAAAGTATTCTAATACATTATAACTAAAATAGGTACAACAGTACAAACTACATACACATACATACATATTTACTATAATATATACCTATATTATATATATACATATATACGAATTCAAGGGAGAGAGGTGTTGAGATGACTACTCTATTTATTTTGAAAATAACTCCGAAATTTCCGCTTTAATGCATACCGACTGGTGGCCGTCCTGATATCAAGAGAAAGCGCATTCCAAAGAAGAATGGACTGAATATGAAAGGAAGAATGAACAAAGACAACAACAACAACAACAATCTTTCTTCCCAACATTAACATTTGTTATTATGTTTGTATACTTTGACTTGTCCGGGTAGTTTGGAGGCCTGGAGACCTGTAACACAGGTATTCCTAGTACAGGCTCCAGTCTCCACAACATCAATCTATTTTTGTATACACATTTATGTATTTTACTGAGTGTTCAGTTCGTGGTGGAGAAAATAAACGTTTTTTTTATTATTATTTTTATTAATAAATAGCCTTAGCATGGTCGTCAAGTTTACATTATAATTACTTTACTTATGTTCTAATTTATTTCAACGAAACCTTTATATAATAACAATAAAATAAGCTTGTGTAACAGAGATTAATGTTCTAAAAACTCGTTCGACTAATTCACAATTCATGTTCTCATTTGCATAGATAGAGATTGGTGGGCCCAACAAAACATGCCGTTAATTAACTCATACGGGCTGGAACAAATAGGTGCATTTTACATGATTATCTTTATCTGTAATAACTATACTTTAATATTATGAAGAGTTAAAATTTGTCAGTTTGTATGCAGCGGGTAATCTTCGTAACTCCTGATCCGATTCCGACAATTTTTTCACTAATGGGAAGCGATAGTATTGCCGAGTGTTATAAGATATATTTTATGTTAAAACAAGAAATTTCAAGCAGACGAAATAGTGTCCACTGTGGCGATACTTACGTACGCCCACGCACCTCTGCTGCCACCATGCTGACTGGCAATGGAATATTTTTGCAACTGCGTGAGCTTCGTCGTATCGATAATTCCATTTATACCTACATTTGGATTTAGTTTCGACCAAAATTCGGCCACTTCGACAGCGTTAGTGTTGGCCTCGCGAAGGTCTTCCTAACGGTGCGTTTCCACCAGAGATGAGCGGGAATGCGTAGCGAGGGATGTGTGTGAAACTAACCAATAACATCGCTTCACTGTCATAGTTTGAGCTAAGCTAGCTTTGTAATAGCCTAATGCAGGTGTTATTGCACAGGGAGCACGGCAAGAGATGAGGCATCGTTTGTGATGTGGCTCCACTGAAGCTTATAGACATGCAACTGTCTTACACTCAGGTGGATATTCCACCCTCACAACTCATTCATGTGTGCTAACTTCCCTTAAACTGTAGGGGGCTGGCTGTGTAGGAATATTCAAATCTGTATAAGCTACTTTTAAGCAAGCGTGCACCATCGTTGATCTTTGCATATCATCGGATGAGATGGTCAAACGAAACCCCACCAAACCTTAAAAATACTTATCATCACGCACAGTTACATTTTGACCTTTTGACCATTTTGACTTTTGTTACGTAACAAAAATGTCGGGAAGGTCGAAATGTAACTTTTGTTACGTAGCAAAGGTGTCGTGACGGTCAAAATGTTACTTTTTTTTCGGTCTAGCTTTCAGTCACCAAGTGTGCAGAACATAACGTGCGATAAGGATAACTTCATTCCAAAAAGCACTCTCTTCACACCTTGTTTTCTAACTAAATTATTTGGGAACCTACAATCTTCCCCTAAGGATTTAAAACAACAAAGTAAAAAGCACTCGATGATCCAAATGAACTGGGCAGCTCAACTGCTCAAAGCTGCCCACAATAACTTGTTAACTTAGTACGGCCTCAAGCACTCCGCAAGTAATTTACATATTTTACCACTTTACATTTTTTCATTATCTTTTAATTAGTTGCTCAGACATCTTAAGGTTGAGTTTAGAAGTAAGCGAGACGGGAAACAAAAGAAGGTTATGAAGCTTCATTAGTTTTGCCATTTATTTGAGGTTCCGTAGTCAAAGATTGTAAATGTAAGCTTTGTATTATCAAAATGCCTGTCTGTCAGGCTGTCTCTCAAGCAAATACGATGGTTGCTTCAAAAAATCTACAAAGGGTTTTCATTTAAAATAATTCGATTACAAAAACTTGAAAGTAGTATTATAATAGGCCAAGAACTTGGTTGAAACTTCTTGATAAAACTTCGAATGCTTTTAATATTTCGTTTTTTTTACAGTCTAAATAGAGAAATAGGTACCCAAAACTAGGTCACCTGAAATTTCATACCAAATCTATAGAACCAAGGCTCAGTTAAACTATACACAAAAATGCATGTCCAATACTTCCAACCACTTTTTCCCCCTCCTTACTATTATCAATTTCTGTATTAAATTATATTTATTGATACAAGGCGGCGTGTAAATATCAATTTAGCACGTTCACGGTACCAGAGAAATATAAAATATGTGGAGAGGGATTTATGGGGCTCTGAGAGGCTCCAGGGACGATTCCGAACCCCACCAGTGGGATATATAAATTTGCTGTTGTGTAATACAGTGTTTCTTATGTAATTTATGGTGTTTGTAGGGTGTGATTAATTTCTGTACGGATTTGGAGGGAAACGTGGTGTCAGGTGGTTATTGTTTTTGCGTAAGGTGGATATATGGGTTGAGACGCTTAGGGTTTTAAATGTAATGTGTTTTCTGAAAAGGTGTTTAGTGCAGTTCTCGTTTTTTATCGATATATTTTAGTCCAGTGCAATAAAGTTGGCGACGTAAAGAATTCTCATTCGATATTTTATCGAGTTCTAAGAAGTAATCATAACAAACTCGAGCTCTGTAGGTACATAAATGACTGGTCTCGTGATTTACACATGGGTCATAGTGTAAAGTGCTTGCCCAAGTCAAAGTCAAAACTATTATTTCAAATAGGAACGTCAAAATTTACAAGAAAATAAAATTGATTCTAGTTGCCCCTAAAGAAAGGTAGTTTAGGGTAGTTTCTTACCCATTCTACTTTCTAAATACGAAATATGGAGAAGAATGGGCAAGAAACTCTACAGTTACTGTTTTAAAATGTTTTGCTTGACCAACTATTAAGCAGATGTAAACTCTAAGCTCCCGCTACTTTTCTCCATCGTAAACTTCCCGACTCGCTTGTCGAACTTAAAATTACTAGCTGCTCCTCATTAGGTAGCTAGACTAGTGATTCTTTTATCTATGACGTCACTCGTTTCTAGTTTCACAGTAAACCAGCAGTCATTTGACCTGAGAGGTCAGGTCACCGGCGCTACTTTTGACTTAAAACTTGGTGAAACGAAGTAGAAAAGTTTGTTCGGGGTATGTTTAATAGCATAGTCTTTTCCAACCATCATCATTCGAGTTCATTGTATTAAACAAAGTGTAATTTATACGAGTATAACTAATAACCTCTTAAGGGATCATTGTACTCATCATTAAGAACAACTTTCACTATAGTTGCTCTTATAGTGAAAGTTGTTCATGACCTGAAATCGTGAAAAAATAATTTGCCGTACGGTATTTTGTCGATTTATGCGAACATAAAAATGTATGTAAAAAATGCACCCAAAATCAAACCAGTAACATACATATATATATATAATCCTTCTTCCCATGTAGGCAAAAACTATGGAACACCGGCAACCTGGTACGATCTTCCTATAGGTTCTTTTTCTTTGTTTACGTTCATCATTATAAACATTATTAATTATTTGTAAACAATTATCTAATCGAGTTTAATTTTATTTGCTACACATATCTATCTACTTTTATTTCAATATAGAACACATACACACTATAAAACTGATTTACATCCTTATGACGTCCGCGTAACAGAGGGTCCAGCGTGAAAACCAGCGTCAGCCACCAGTTGTCTGGCATTTATGCTGAACTGGGCCTATTTGGCGCAGCCTTAAAATAATATTGTGAGGCACACAATATTATTTTAAGTTATCTTTATTTTTGCTGTTTTTTTGTTTTGTGCCTTAACCTGAATCAAATAAATTTATTTTCTTTCTTTCTTTCATACACCCTCGCCGGTTGCGACAGTAACATTAATATACATAAAACAATTCTGATTGTCCTCAACCGTCACACATCGCACGTCATAATTGTCGGTCCATCGATATCCGACAAATTGCGCACATCACTAGTTGTCCGTTTAAATTCCGTTCATGTGGACGTATGCACGGACAAAGGATACCCGTTAAAATGGCCGCTCCAATATAATATAGGGGGTTCAATGGAATTTAATTATAGTTTTGTAATAGACTTGTTTCGTACTTATAATATGGACTTTTAGTGGAACGGTTTATTGTTCAATAGTTCGGTATATGCATGGTTGGGCAAAGGCTGTGAAAATTTCTGGCTCATTGAAGTTGAAATTCTTGAAATAAAGGATTTAAGTAGTCTGCTTTCTGAAGTGTAATGGTACAAAGAAACTAAGTTCTTTACAATTAGTTTATAGTTTATTTTCTTTATAGCTATTTCTATATTTTTTTATTGGGAATTGTATTCCGGGAGACAGCAAAATTATTGAAAAATGGAAGAGCAAAGACGTATTGTTTAAAAATAAAGACAAAAAGCACTGATTCTCTTACCAAACCGCTAGCCAATCTTTTCAATACTTCTCTCCTATAAAAACCCCGTGTCATTATAAAAATATCAATCAATATTTTATTATAAACTCAGCAGAAAAACTCCACGTTCAGCAATGGACATTTTCATCCGAACGCCGAACCAACTCATAAATCCCGTTGCTAGCAAATCTATGCTTTCCGTTACACATTGGTATGCAAAAAATCCCATATATAATAATGACATGGTATAAATCCGAAAAAATCTTTTGTTCAAACCTAAGTAATAACGGATATCAAAGACAATAACATTAAATCATCCCTTTTTCGTTTTTTTTATAACCCCTTACTCTGGGAATAATCCTGGATCGTATATTTTTTTTTCATCTGTAGCAGTAAAAGTTTCGATGACTAAGATTTAGGGATTGAATGAGCTCTTTTGTAAGGTTCTTTATTAAATCTTTACGAAAGGTCGTGGCTTTGTGTATGGTGAGCAGGCTTGTGATTTATGTCAAGCAGAGCTATTGAAGACAAAATGTGAGAGTTTTTAGGTTATGAACTATTTAGTTTTAACGTGTTAAGGAGAGAGAGCGCATGCTACTGACCCTACGATGCAACATGGTGCCCCGCAGATTCGCAAAGTGATTTTTATACCTGCAGTCTGTTGACCGCATACACGAAAAAGCGTTAAATGCCTTGCGTGTGCAATACAACAGTACTTTTAGGATAATGCTATGGCTGCCACGTTTCTGTAGCGCGCCAGGGATGTTCGCTACAGCGCGTACAGATGACTCCTTTGCGATCATGCGTAAAAGATCCGCGTCACTACTGTGTCGGATGCGAGACAGCGACAGCAGTTTCCTGAATACTGTTGCTAGTATGACTGGAGGCCTACTGAAGGGGCACCTCGGCGCACTGCATGTATGTACCAGGTGTCTCCAGAAGCTGGCGAAATAGATATTGTAACCCATAAGTTGTGATGTATTACACAACATTTATGTATTACATTATTGATAATATTTTATTTAGATGTAGGTTAGGATTAAGGATATAGTATGTAATTTTATAGGATGTAGATTAAGGATTTAGCATGTACTTAAGGCCACTCTATCGCATTGGATCGCAGATCTGTAATGGTAGTATTAGGTAAGATTTGCGTAAATAAATAAATAAATTATTATGTCGTTTATTTTATTTTGTTCATATAAAATGCATTTAAATATTTCTTAAAAAAGATGCAATAACCAATAAACCAGTGTTGGGAGCAGGGTCAAAGCTACCGGTGGTTAGGGCTCCAGAGAGAGGCACCTCCTCACGATGCGAGCCGTATCGAGGACTACTGCCTTCTGAATGTGGCCCTTGATCCAACCGCCTAACGAGAGCATCGAGAGCGAAGCTTTCGGCCATCAGGCCATTGGCCGTTACGAAAATCGGCACATCTCGATATCCAAGCTCACATTCTACAGGTCAACAACTATTATTATTATTGTTCCTAATTTGTTTATGTTTGTGCCTCAGTTAATTATACTCAAACTCAAAGTATTTATTTCAAATAAACCAATTACAGGCACTTTTGAATTTTCAAGGGGGCGGTCAGTCAGAACGATGAAGCTAGTTATGGCCATTCCAAAGCGTAGTAGGTACGAGAAGAACGGATAAGAAACTCTTAACAAAATTATGGGTAATGCAGGAATTAAAGATGAATAAATAAGTAATAACAAATAAAGAGCAATAATATGTGTAACACTATTGAGATGGTCATGGTTTATATTTGTTTAAACTTATTTAGATTAGCTGTCAATTACATTCATTAATGCTTCACGAGTCTTCATGTGAGCTCAAAATCAGCTCACCTCGTACAGGTGAGCTCAAACTCAGCTCACCTCGTACAGATGAGCTCAACGCAATTGATGAATTACACCCCGGGTGATGATCTCCATCATCATTACTCTTCGAAAAATCCATGATTAATCTATATTTTATACTTCTTGTCACTTTTTGTCGCGCTTATAAATAAGGGGGTTACCAAAGAGGTTGCAACATACGCCAATATCTGTTATTAATGTGGTCCTTAATCACATAAGGAAAACCATAATAACAGGACTTCTCTATTCTGGAACAATCAGACTTCCTTAATAAATAATGTCAACTCGGCAGATGTCACAACAGCAAATTGAGGTGATTTTACTAAATCGCGTCAGCTTACACGCGATTTGCGTAAATTAATTCCAATCACTCGTGTAATAGAATATTTGTTCGCGTATTAACAAACGCGTGCTCGGACGTATTGCGTATTTTGGCGTATTGCGTTCACTAAAGCTGCGTTTACACAAGCTACTATTGCCCGGCAACAGTTGATGAAGAAAGTGCAGCAATCTAGTTTAATTCCCAAAAAATTTTTTTGACCGCACATTCTGTCACCCTTTGTAAAATTTCTACATTTATATCTTTACAAATAAATAAAATTGAAGTATCTGTTTGTAATGTCACAGCTTTTTACTAAATGCATATGAAAGTATACAGGGTGGCAGGGACATCGACGCGAAGCCGGCTACCATGGATTCAGTACACGATTCTGAACCGCCTGAATTGAAATTTTTCATCGGTTATTTAAAAAATATCAGCTGTTTCATAGAAAAGTGCAATACCTACGCGGTCAAAATGTATGGAGCAGCTGCTTTTTTTTTTATAACCGACGAAAAATTTCAACGCAGGGGGTTCCGAATCATGTACTGAATCCATGGTAGCCGGCTTCGCGTCGATGTCCCGGACACCCCTATACGATACTTATAACAAAAAAAACTATTTTTTATTATTTTTGTCTGTCTGTTTGTTTCGGCTAATCTCCGAATCGACTGGACCGATGTTGACAGGAACTTCAGTGGCAGATGATGATCTAAGATAATCTGATGTTATAAGGAGTAACTTAGGCTACTTTTATGTAAGAAAAAGAATGAGGGTCCATACGTGAGAAGCCGCGGGCAGCAGCTAGACTGTAATATTTATGCTGAACATAACAAAGAGTGTTCAATTGTATTCTATTATTTTCTATTGTATTCTATTATTTTCTAATATTTTCTATTATTTTCTATTTGTATAATTTAATATAATATATAGTATAATATTGTCTTAAGTCATAATCATCATTCTCCTAACAGCTATCTCTAGTAAATTGATTGATGGTGTAGTAACGTCATATTTGAGCCATACTCACATTTAGAAACTCATAGCATTTTCACACTGGGGTCGGCAGAAACTACAGAACAAGACTTGCTATGATCCTTACATACTCCTCTTCCTCAACATTTGACCAATATTACCCAGAGTTCAGCAATTAACTTGACCGTGTAAGCGCACCTTAACATATTGCGTTGCGTTGAGTATTAATTGAACGCGTACGATCGCAGTTTGTTCGATCGATTCTAATTATGTTCTATTGTTTGCTTTCAATGAGGACATGTGTTATATGTTTGCGATACGTTACGCATTGTGTTTTGCAATAGTCGTTTTTGAAAACGCTTTTCCTATGCCCGCGATTAAAGTTTGAGCCATAGACTTTTCGCGTTTTGTAAATCTAAAAAAAGATTGTTGTAATATGTATTGTATTGTAATACGCGCGTCATGGAGTTGCTAATACCAACCCGATATATAATACAATGTAAGCGAATTAGTTTAAGTCATTAACATCCTCAACCTGAATCTAGTTACTGCGTCGCATGTTTCTCTTACGTTCTTTAGTTAACAGCGTACTCTACGAGTAAGTTTCGTTTAAGTCATAACTTTATTATGATGTAATACTTTTCAACCAATCCACTCGAACACATTTTAATAAATTCTCGAACAGGGCAGCGGTTTTTATTTTGAGACTAAACTCAAACTCAAAGCATTAATTTCAATTAAACCATTTACAGGCACTTTTTAATTGTTAAATAGTTAGTCAGAAAGTTGAAGCTAGTTGCCCATTCCAAAACGTAGATAAAAAGAAAAACCGAGCTCAGATCAAGTCATTTTGTTCCAAACCAGTTTAACCTACTCCATATCCATTCCCCTTAATTGATAGCGTGTCGATGTGCCAAAACTGGGAGCTCTCGTTATCAACTACTTAAGTTTAACTCTTGCACCCCATTTATCAGTGCAGCCTCCACTAAGATTTATACACTGCACGCTCTGACGCTAAATAACCTCGTGTGTGGCGTTGGCTTGATAGAAATGACCTTCAGTGCTGTGGTCAGTGGAAACGTGCAAGATGGAGGAAAAACGTGTTTAATGGATTGAGAGCTGATGTGGTTAAGATGGGCGTGTGACAAGATTAAGGTACGTTTTGGACCTTTTATTTGAATGTCTCTTTTCAAGTGTGTCTTTATTATCTGCTGGGTTTTCTTTCTTGAGGCAGCATCCATTCTGCAATTGAACTAATATAGACGACACGGTTGGCGCAGTGGCTGAGCGATCGACTGTTGCTCAACGTGTCGCGGGTTCGATCCCCGCACGGAAAAAATATTTGTATGATCTGCAAGTAGTTGTTCCGGGTCTGGGTGTTAGTGTATGTTAGTTTCTATGTTTGTAAACGCACCCACGATACAAGAAGAAATTCTTAGTGTGGGGCAACGTTTTAAAAAAAAAGAAATGAAAAAGAGAAAGAATATAACTGATACCTACTGCACCAGAAAGATTTATACAGTACACGCTCTGGCGCTTAATAACCTAGTTTCGGCCGTTAACTTTATAGAAATGACCAGAGCTGTGGTGGGGTTAAGTTTGGTCGGTGGAAATGTGCAAGATTAGAAAACTGTGTTTAATGGACTGAGATTTGATGTGGTTAGGATGAGTGTAAGCGAAGATTTAGGCATGTAATGGGTGTCCTATTGGAAAATCTTTAATAAGTATCGTCTTGTTATATTTTAAGACAAAATTAAGAGGAAAAAATGTATATTTATTCTAAACTAATACCACCAAACAACTTTTAAAGTGTTTAATAAAAATCATTTTCTTTCTCCTATTTCCAGCTAAAAACCTCAATGACAACTATGTCAAAATCGAAAAGATTTCAGAAAAAAAGGGAAAGGTGTTCCAAGGTTGCCTGGAAGAAATCGCAGTAAGCGATAAGGCCGCCAATTGTATATTTTGTAGTGTAGTACTTTTTCTTTATCTAATTATAATCTGGGGTACAATAAAGTATATATAAATAAATATAAATAATAAATAAAAAGCCATCAACGATTAATCCTTTTTGCTACTAATTAAAATCATTTCTGCACACCCAATACTCCTACCAACCCCAAAAAAACAAAGACGCGTACACACAGCTCTCACATCCAATACGCTAAGACTTCCCACTGGCGTGACAGTCCATTTATCACGCCACCGCATTTGTACAGCGGCGTGACGGCGTGAACGTGAACCTCCACAATTTAAACTTGATATTGATGATTCGTTGGTATTGCCTGAAAAATTGGGCTTGAAAGTATCAACTGGGAAAAATTGGCATCAAAATTTGGCTCAGCTGAACGTTTTTAAACGCATTTAAAAGAACATAAATCTGCTGGGGATAAAGTGGCAATAATGTGACGCCATATTTTTTACCTGCAACTATACCTATGAATTTTTTTGAGACATTTTGATCTGTATTGATAGATTTTGAAAAAAATATACAGTCAGCAAGAAAACGGGTAGATTTCACAAAAAAAAAAAATAGATGCCAATCGATCATGCTTCTTATAAAAAAATCTATAGGACCTACTGAGGTTTGAATACTAGAAAAGTCAAACTCGCAAAAAAAAAATCATACATTTCGTAGGAAATGAGACTTCAACCGTAACTACTGCCGATCAAAATGCTCAAAAAGTTAAAGACAGTGACCTAATACAGTTTTCCTGTAGCTGAAACGATAAATGTAGCTACCCTTACTGCCCCATCCCAAAAATCCACCCTGTATAGCTACTCCATACAGCATTTTTATTGTAGATTGCTTCATAGATGAGCCACACATAAAAATACTCAAGAGAGTCCGGGGCAACCTAACAGAAATAATATAGCCAACCCCGCGGCTGGTTGACTAAAAGAAGCTTAATTATAATTCGTTTTGTACCAATTTAAAATATGATACTTCCTAATGTATGTACATAGGTAATAGGTACATACTGTAACCATGAATATGTACGACCAAGGTTTTTTTTTTTGAGGGTGGGAAATTATCAAATAACTTCTCCCGCTCTGGGCGGAGCGGGAGAGCGTGTCAGACTCTTACTGACTATAACCCACCCGTGTTCCTTCAGTTGCCTGTACATTGCCAGGGGCCACGGTATCCCTTTCGGACTTTCCCGCGACCCCGGCAGACCAAGGCATAACGCAGAAACCACGGAACACCCACTATTGTGTTCTTTTAGCAACAGTAATTCAAACAAGCTAATGAATCGAGGCAAGTAAATGATCCCAAACCCTTTTTAACGTAGTTTAAGTAGACTAATCACTCACTGTATCTTACTAGGTCTTATAACTACTGCCCATACCAAACTAGTAACAGCAAAATAAAGCAAAGTAACAGTACCGTCTACGTAAGAATCGATATGTAACCTCTTTGTGTTGTTTCTGACCAGCGCCGAGACTGGCAAGCTCTCGCTTCATTTGTCAGCGTCAGTCGACGTGACTTAGCAGCTGACTGGTCATGTTATAGCTTCGATAAGTAAAGGGAGAATTGTCGGTAGTTCTGTGAAAGTGTTGGTAGGTATATTGATTGGCAAAGAGCATTGTTTTACTGTCGATTTTTCAAAGAGCAATGGACACACAAATGATCTCAGTTTAAGATGAGATGAGTGGTTTCATTATAGGCATAATGAATTCGGGGCCCAAAGACATTTTTAGGGCAGTACAAATACTTAAATACCATCATCATTCCCACATCAATGATGATAATGAATGATCATCTGTTTGATTTCATTCATTATCATGCGCGGTACTGTTTTAAGTAAGATTGACTACTGCGCCGTCATTTGTAGCCTACCTCAGAGCGGCAAAGTCATTTAACGTGAACTGTGCGTATATCATTGTTTCAAAATAAACCTTTAGTAGGTGTAAATAAAAATGGAATTGGTATGCAAACTCCAGGGATTAGGGGACTTTGAGATAGCTGCCTAGATTGATGCTGTCTTTATTTAGTTAAAAACTGACCAGAACTCAATTTCCACTCCAACCATCATCAACATCCTCCACAACCCGACTTCATCCACCGCTAGGTCTTTTAGGGCTCTCTTTTCTTGTGCCAATGCCCACGCTACTGTGCCAGCCTCATCCCGGTTTTGCCCGCGATGGCAACAATGTCGTCCACTCCAAAGAAGATACGAACCGGTAGATACTGAATAGATAGAGAGTAGATATAAATTCGGTCTACAACCTACAAGAAAACACTCGGATATTCTATTCAAATATCCCCACACCATGTTTCACCCCTGCGGAGCCCTAAAATGCCGTGTTTCACTACCAAGACTAAAGCTTAGCCGTGCACCATCGTGCACTCAATTTGTCACCGACTCGTACCGCAAAGCATTTACAGCGCAAGCGGTGAAGCGCCGCAGTTTAGCTCAGCGCTGCACCGACACCGGCCATTTGTTTGATTGGGACACCTGTGTTTGTGTTAAACAAATTCGATGAATTCTTTATTTTCGTTCGACGATTATTTTAATAGGTGTGCGGCATTTAAGAGGCGAGAATTTGTTTTTGATAGTGCGTGAAAGTAGAAGGGCTAGTAGTTTTATGTTTGACCTAACAAAAATCGTAACAAAAGTTCAAAGCCACTGTCATTTCACACTTATTTTTGGGATAAGTTCGCAGGTGCATTCTTAAGATTTGACTTACTTAGGTATTGTTAAAAGTTAACACCAATGACAATCTGTAATAGTTAAAATACAATGATCGTTTTCTCTTAGGCCCTTTCCACATTGGTCGATAAGCAGCAGTGCGGTATAGTATGCTCTGTATACCGAAACAAAACCGCACTGCTATCATTTATGACCCTGACGTTATGTTTTCGGCATGATTTGTGTAGTACCGCTTAGATCCGCGCGAGAAAATGTCGTCTTCGAGTGATGAAGATGTTGTGGCATGTTATATTTATCAACGTTTACGATAAAAAACGAAAGCGCTATTGGCAACATCCGTAAATTGAAAAATATATTATATATTTTCAATTAAAACGAGAAGCGAGACGTCTCCTAAAACACCGAGCGGGCACTGGATATTTCTACCGAGACTTGGTAAACCGAACCGATTCCGCCCCGTTCCCGCGCATTGCGAGCCAATCTGGAAACGCTCATTGAAATATAGGCGCTCGCTAAGCTTTCGGTACCGGGTATACCGAGCTGATCCCGTACCGCTGACGCACTGATCAATGAGGAAAGGGCCTTAGTTTCATAATAGGGAAATTACAGGCTCAAATTATATTGATAATACTCAGAACCATATACGCATTTCCCGATATGACAATGTTAAATTGAACATAATTAGTGCTAATTCTACATGAGCACTGATTTATATCAATGATGAACTGATGTAATTAATTACCAATAATTGCTGTAAGCAAATATATTTTATGTCAACTATGATTGATTTCGATAATCAATTTTGTCTATTGCAATAAGATATCTTAACTTAGTAGCGTAAATTTTCAAGATTTAGTAGAAAATTATAGATGTGAAATTATATTCAACTAGGTACATAAAACTTTCAAGCAGATTAATTCGTCATCTTGAAACGCTAGCTTGACATGTAATCTAGTTTGAAACTCTAAAACTATTTCATCACTTTATTTTGGAAATATTATGTTTGGTCCAAAATTTTGCTGTGTGAACTCTGCTCACTGACGCTGTCATAAGATCATCAATGTACAGGTGACGGCAAGCGGCGCCAGATGGAAGGAGGGTCATAGTCTATGGGGAGATGCTGCATACGCACTTGGGATCTGAGCCTTCCATGAACCCCGTATCTGTGGAGATTGTCTTTCCTCCGACCCACTTGGGTTAAATTTAAAGATAAGGTGTTCATTCTGTTTTCGTTGTGTAAATAAGAGTTTTACTATTTTCATAAGCAGACATAACGAGAAAGGGACGGTGAGAGTTCACAGAATTACAGTCGTTCACATCTAAAGCTGTTTGGACAGCTGTTCTTGTTAAACCTAATTTGGTAACCCTTATTCAGTTTTATCTCTTTTTTTTTCTCTTTGAGAGGCACAATTTTATTATTAAAAAGACTGACAGGTAACTGGCGATAATCTGACAATTTAGTACGATTTATTAAACATTTTATTAAACAGCGCCTGTCGTGGAAATGTGAAAACTGAGTTTATTTTTTGAATATTTTGCATTGTCAGTGTGTGTGTTGTTAATCATGAGATGTTCAGTTGATGCAAAACAAAATCAGAACCACAATTTATAGTTTAATTTATTCAGTATTTGTGCTAGTTAGAATCAACACCAACGCTACCTACAAAACCTTCCAATACAACACAATAATCGGAAGGCTCTCAGACTAATCTATTATTTTATCAACAATCTGTAGCTGTGTCATGCAGAGAATTACGTTAATGCAACAGAAGCAGCCAGTCACCATGATGTGGTGGCGTTCTATCATTTATTACCGTCTAACTATAGGTGAGTATCGTTGGAGATAAAGGGATAGGGGATCTAGGTAGCGAGGTCTAGAAATAGAAGAATGGTAGCTTAGGATGTCGATGGATACCGCCGTGTCCTCACGGAGGCGATCGGCGGCGGCGATCTCTCGCGTCCGGCCCTGGTTCAGGCCATGGTTCGGAGCGAGAGTGCATGGGAGGCCGTCACCTTCTTCTGCGAAGCAGTTATGCTCGCGAAGGAGGAGGCGGAGCGCGCGAGGGAGATGCAAGCTGCACGCCCTCGCGGCCCTAGTCGCCGCAGGAGACGCCCCGGGCGTCGGGAGTCCAGAGCCGACTTCCGGCCACCGTAGGCGCGGGCTTGCGGACGGTGAGCAATGGGCAGCTCGCCGTCCGATAAGGACCAGGCCCGTGTCGACGGCGCGTTGTGTTCCACGCGCGCCTCAAAGAGATGTCAGCACCAACCGACGGGGTCGAAAAACCAATGCCTGCTGGGGTTGCGGGTTTGTCCGAAAGGGATAACGCGGCCCCGGCACACAGGCAACGGAAGGAACACGGGTGGGTTTTAGTCAGTAAAAGTCTGACACACCCTCTCGCTCTGCCCAGAGCGGGAGAAGTCATTTGATGATTTCCCATCCAAAAAAAAAAAAAAAAAAAAAAAAAAAAAAAGGATGTCGATGGATAATGTAGTGGGTACAGAAGATACCACCTACAAATCCTGATCTTTAGGCCGGACAGGGTACATACATAGGGAATTGCGTTTCGGAATTTCGAATCGAAGAAAATTTCGAACGGAGACCTACTGCACGTGTATGATATATTCCGCATCGATCATTTGAAACGGAATTCCGTATGTATGTTGCTCGCCTCCACCTCGACTTCCAACATTTTGATACACCTCTAGTTGTAGCAAAATATTGGAAGTGATTGTAATTCCCAACACCGACCGCCGCGGTCTGCGGTAACATCAAAGTAGTTGAAAAATATAGCTGTATACGTAGTTTAAGTAAAAGTATTGTCTACGACAATTATAAAGTCATTTCACCTACCTATGTTATTTTGTAAAAGTAAATGTAACATTACACATAAGGCGCGTATAACTGAGCCCGCGCACTTTTTTACAGAGTAACGTACTATATATAACAATCAATGGGGGATGACTCAGAAACTTCAATAATTATGACGGACGCTTAGAGGACTACTTTTCAAAAAAAAAATTGTTCAAGGTGGCAATGTAAATTTTACTCGTGATCGTATTTTAGGAATTATTATCTGTTACTAACCTCCGGATGCGGCGAGCAGGCCGTGCGCGCGCAGTAGCGCCAGCAGCAGCAGCGGCAGCAGCGGGCGGCGCCGCATGCCGCGCGACACCGCTGCGCCCGCGCCGCGTCGCCGCTCGCCCCCGCGGTCGCCCTCACCTGGGGGAGAAAGAGAAATAAGGGTTAGTAATATTCTTTATAATATGGATTTTAATTCTTATAATAATAAACCTAGTACAATCGAACGTGAAGAAAACTGTGACTAGTCAAAAGTAATTAAAATATGATGTACTTTACGTTCATTATCATTATTAAGGTGGGTAGCCCGCAAAATTCAAATCTGTCGACCGTAACAAACATCTATTTAAGAAGTTATAACCATTCAAATCATCAATACAACTCTCTAAGTACGATGCGAAAAAAATGCGTTTCCCTGATGTGCCGGGTGCGGGCCAGCGCCAACCATATACTGCAGTTTATCGCGAGTAGACTGGACGGTTTGTGTATGAATCGCTGCTGCAAGCTTTCCACATCGGTGTTGAGCGTGTAGCAGGGATTCGTTAGGTGTGTAGTTTAAGTTTACTAACATAGTTGTTAAGAAGTATTGTTACTACCAAATTGAGTCTTGTCACTTGTTAATTAAATATAAATAAATAAATAAGTATGAACTGACCGAGCTACCTCAGCGCATCCCCCTTATTATATACAATTATTCATGTCAAACACCCGTATCACAAGTCGCGACTTTGTAAGATACTGAAACAGGTGGCCCAGTGGTAGTGGTTGCGATTTACAAGTTGTACGTCGGTCGTAGGTTCGAACCTAGACAAGCGCTTTACCTTATGTAAATTATTTCATCACCACTGCTCTCAAAACGGTGAAGGAAAACATCGTGGGGAAACCGATATGTCCTAGAACCAAAAGATATGTGTTATCTACCAACCCGCACTGGGCCCGTGTGCTGGCGGACTACTCCCTCCGGGAGGAGGCTGTGTCCCAGCAGTGGGAACATAATTATACCTTTTATTAAAGAACAACATAAAAAACGAGACAATACCAAATGTATCCATTATTAATACTTCGATTCTTTTCTTCAAATACACTGGAGGCCGACAAAAGGACCAAAAAAATCATTACAATATCATTGTTCATTACTATTCACATGGAAAAATCTGCTCGTTCTCTCAAGGTAGCTATGTATTCCTTTAGATTGGAAATTCGATGAAATTCCATTAAATATTCTTACCAAGGGTTCCGGGAAAAGAATTTCTGAAATATCCTGTTGGGTCTCAAACGGTTTGGGTGTGGTTACAGCATGAGCGGAGGCGAGAGCGGTTTGTATTATTTTATTAAATGCTAATAAATAGATGTTTCAATACTGTATTTGAAGCTTTAAAGATTTTAATTGATTAATTCTTAAAATCTATCACTTTTAGGTTTTATTTTAGTAACATCTTCTTTCATAGTCAAATTGTTACGTTAAACTTGGCTTGGAAAAAAATATGTCAAAAGAATAATCTCATAGAGAGGAGGTACAAGCATACATCACTACGCTTGCTATCTGCCAGTTAGTCAATGTGCAAGTACGTTTCAGACTTATCGCAACACTAGCTTCTGACATCGTCCGCGTGAAACTTCTTGTTTCCCCGACCCACCCCGTGGCATTGCATCGCTCGCCCGCGCTTGCGCTTAGCGTTCTTTCTGACTTTTCTCATTTTACTCGGTTTCTAAGGGCCGTAGAGTGATGTTAAATAGCCTTCCTCAAGAATTTGGCTATCAAATGCATAAATAATGATTTAAATTCGATTGGCAGTTCCACAGATTAGCGTGATCAAACAAACAAACAAAAAAGCAAACTCTCCAACTTTATTATTACTATATATAGAGTACCTGGTCGACCGAGCTCTGCTCAGGTGAAAAGAGAGAATGCTCATTTAATAATACGAGACAGTTCATACTAATTCCATGCTGCCATGTCATTATTCTAAGGTAGCCATCTTGTTCTAAACTTTGGGCGACCGAGCTCTGCTCGGGTGAAAATACGGAGAAAACGAATTTTCCCAGATATGAGACCCAGCTAGGTCGATTTTTCACCCCTATATTGTAACTTTCATCGAAATCGTTAGAGCCCTTTTCGAGAACGTGATTACAAATATATATATATATACATATACAAATATTGCTCGTTTAATAATATAGGATATAGATACCGTTTCTCGCTACCATTTATTCAACACCTTTCAAATATACAATATATGAAAGGTAAGATCCTTGATGATAACATTATAGTCTGATATTAATATAATACACTGTATTAATAGGTCTTTCCGTTATCAAGATATCTGCCTTCATTTAATATGTCGGTCGGTCAGCTATTTTTATACCAAGATATTTTTATCTAATAAGATTCTAAGAATGCTCTTTTGTGCTGTTTTTTATTGAAGTAAGTATGAAAAATGTGATACTAAGAATATATTTAGCAGGTTGGAGTAATGGTCAAACATTATTTAAAGCATTTAGGACGTAAATTGCTAGGTTTTTATGAACAAAACCATCGCGAAGGCTTCTAAATGAAGACTAACAAACAACCTTTTCACTTCATTGTATAAATAATATTCTTTTTTTAGACTACCAAGTGTATCCACGTGAAAAACAACAAAATATTTTTTTTAGAACCATTCGTCAATAAAACCTTATATTTAGATTAGCCCTGTGATTAAAAATTATTTTTAAATCGACATACACTCCCGGGCTCCTTAATCGGGCCACCGTGCATTTTTACATGTAGGTAACATAACGGTCTAAAACATCAAAATAATTATAAGTAAAAAAAAAAATATTCAATTTTGAGCAGACATTCTGTCATCATGAATTTACGAAAATCTGAAAAGTTACAGATCTTTATTTAAAAAAATGCAGGGTGACTCGATTCAGGTGTCCGGAAGAGTTTTATCACCATAACAACTCTTCAAAATTCACAGTTCTGGTCGTGCCACCCGGAAATCACAGCGCATATTTCAAAAATATCTTGCCCAAACAAATTCAAAAACAAATTACTCCGTCTCTTTGCGACAACACAGATAGGGCCCCCTTCGAACCTCGCACACCCCATATTTTCTTTTCATCAAGATAAACCCAAACATGTTTGTCCAAATCAAATGCTATATAGAACGTCAAATCGAGTTTGTAGCAGATAGAGAGAAAAAAGCTCGGTACAGAAGTGGTACATTGTCTGAATCAATCGGCTGGGCTCAATATCGGACAGTGGAGTACAGCCTGTTGTTTGTAATTGAATTGTCAGTTTATTGGACCCTGGACGGAGATCGAACTTCAGGAGTTGAGGGAAGAGCGGCAGCGAGCAGTGCCGTGAAACTTTTTGATATCATCTTGTTTGATGTATGGGATTTAGGAAAACGAGGTATGTGATCATATTCTTGTATTAAAAGAAACAAATGGTTGGTTCCAACTTATGACCAGGTTAATTGCGATATATTTATTAACAGGTAGATAAAGGACTGTGGTCCTAACACCCGTAGCAAATTTCTAAATTATGAAAATATCTAACTGTTCCTATTTATATATGTACCTGCGTGAGATGTACCACCGTCAGCTAAAAATATTATGCACCTTGATTTACAGACTTCATTATGTTACTCCCATAGGAAAAATCAATGGCCAGAATCCAACCGTCTTCCATTTCAAATCGTACTCGCACCCTCTCAAAACTTGCCCCGACACGCGACCCTTTGGCGAAAATCACCTTCAGATAAAAAAAGAGATTCTGTAAAAAGGTCCCGCTCCTAGGGGCTCTAAGACATTGTTGTATAACTGTTTAACACACTTTCCGAGCGACCCTACCAAAAATATTTCCATAATATTTTGTCAAACAGCGAATCAATGGCTAGAGATTTGTTGGCTGAAGACGGCAAAATTGTTTTGACAAAATCTTCGGTTGTGTGCTTTTTCTTTTGTTGGAGATGGGACGGGCCGGACTAAATAAATAATAGTAGTTCGTATTAGACCAAAAAGCTTGTCTAAATATTTAGACAGTACTGCTATGGTAAGGATATCTAAGGACGAATTTGAATTCAGATGAATTATAAATAAGTGTTTTGAGCTCATCTTTAAGGCAAAAGTGTTAGTGGGTTTTTCCATTAGGAATCGCTCAGTAACAGCCCCGAGTTTGGAAGTTGGCGGTGTGGTACCCTCGTGCCTCGGAAACCACGTTAAGCCGTTGGTCCTGCAACTGATCTCTCTCCGGTCGTGTTGAATTGCCTTCCCATCGGACTATGAGAGTTAGGGAAGAGAGAGTGCACCTGTGTCTGCGCACACACTTGTGCAGTATAATATCTCCCGGACCGAAGGTGGTCCCCGCTGAGATTCGTCGCCATGGCCGGAAATTTGGTCTGGATGGTGTATAGTCCATAAAGGCCAAAATCAAAAATGTTTGTAGATCCTTCTGATAATAAAATTGGCACCTAAATGGCCTATGTTTTAACCAGAGCCTTCAAAAGAAAAAATGACAGCGTCGACTTTGATTTTTTTTCGGAACTCTCATCTAATTACAAAAGTTGAGAAAATAACTTGTAAAGTAGAACTATAAAAAGTTATGAAAAACGCCATCAATCTTCATTACAACTGACTTTTATGACTAATATGAGTAATGACACTAAATGTCTTTCGTCCAAATAAACTAATATAAAAAGACATTGTTTTAAGACAATTTATTATGAAGAGAAATGTTATGTCTGTGGAATTGTTTCACCTAATAATAATGGAACGAAAATATTATTATGGAGTCATATTTTTCTATCAGACTAAGAATTGAATGAAAATATAGGTTTCCGGTTAACCCACATACGTTTTGATAAAAGTTAGTACTGTACTTGAACATTTACCTAGGCACGCGCACTGCCCACGTCCGTTTTATCGATTCTATGAAAAACACGTGGGTATTATTATTAGAGCAAACAAAAAGATAATTTATTGTAGAAAGCACTTACTTATTTAACAGGACGGAGCATGATTTGTTTTCAAGGAAAATGTGCTACGACTAAGAAAACTACAGTCTGTCAATTTTTTTTGAAAAATCAGATAATCAGTAACGTATGAAAAAGACTACATAAAACAAAAGAATATACTTTTCCGAAAACAAAACCGAGTCATAAACGAAAATCCGTCTCAAACCCAAACTGCATACAAACGCTTGAATTCTTCTCATATAAAAACGAAAAGACTGAATCTCCACACATTATTAGGCAAATCACCTCTTACTAGTCAAAGCTGACTCGACTCCAGACCTGATGTATGACTGATGAATTAATCATATTCGGCCAAAGCCTCCATCTATGTGGAAATGAAGGAAAGATTCTTGAAGGACCAAACGTAGGACGCGACGACGCGGCGTATCAAAGGGCCAACGATTTTCGGGATTGTCAGCGATATTTCTTTTGTTTGATTGAGGAATTTTGATGAGTCTGTCGGGGTATTGATTTAAATTGCGAAGGTTTTAATTGAATTTGGTAGGCTGGTAAAATTATCCCAAAGATATAAACAGCTATACCTATTTATGTGCTAACGCTTGGAGCAAGTTTATTTGCGTATTCAATCAAATCACTGAGTTGTTTTTAACATCTTTTTAGACGTTGCCATCCCAACCTAACTGTGCTTACAGAACATAATTCCAGTTGCCAATAAATAAATACTATTTATTGTGAGTAACAGTATCGAGGAGAGAATTTAGTTGAACATTGATTATTTTATCAATACAGACACTTTTTTTGCATCGTCACTGAATGAATTCTTCGCAGTCATTAGGACACTCGATTTCAAATCTCAAACCAACAGCTACGCCATGATACAGTAATATCTCATCAGGTGAACTATACAGTAATAAAAACAACAATAAAATTTGAGCAATAAAGCCATTCTGTGTAGTCAAGAGACGTTATTGCCATTCTAGTGGAACAAAGGACACAAGTTGGCTAATAACGCCTAGTGAGTATGTAATGTTATGTGTCTCTGACTTTCAGTAAGACTATTACAAGTTGCTTAAGTTAAGTTAATTTTCATATTTGGATACATTTTCGCCAAGATACAGGCTGTGCCTAGTTTGGGCCCCGCCGTTAAATCTAAGTTTTCGGTTGGTTAGAATTGCATGCCACGTTACTTGTATGTTTGTGAATTACATATGTGTAAGTTTAATTAATTATAACATTACGCCTTGTTGCCACGTCAAGCGCCGAACGCAGTGTGAAAATACACACTGCGTTCGGCGCTTGACGTGGAAACACGTAGTGTTCGGGTTCGCAACAAGTCAATTGTCATCCTGAGGATGCCTCGTTGAGAGGTGAAAGCACGTGTCGATTTCTTACAGGGTTCTTTATGACTTTTTAAGAACAGTTAAGCGGATTAGGTTACTTTATTTTTATTTTTTATATGTCCCATGTGATAGGGGTCGAGCCTATTCACATCAACAGGGCACAAATGCAGACTTCGGGCTGTTATTAAGAAATTCATAGGGGAGACATCCTAAAACAGAATGCCGATGTTGATGCCTCAGAAACGTTATTTAAATAACGGTTTTAAAACGTTTTTAACAGTTCTCGTTCTTCTTTATACAACATTTTGTTCGGAACGAAAACGAAACGAGTACATTTTCAAAAACCGGTATTCCGCAGGATGCAGCCGCGCACGGTGCGTGCGCCGACAACCATGAACATGTTTAGTTAAGTTGTACCTTAACTTCATTTCATTACATCATTGATTCCAATGCGCTTGCCGCTTACGTATTGATTAGGGTTGTCTCGAGTTTCCTATCAATCAACCCAAAAATGGTTAAAAACGTTTTATTAACCGAGAACGATTTAAATTTTGTTCTTCTTCAAAAACGTTTTTATAACGTTCCGTCCGAACGTAACCGAAACAAATCGTTCTTTAGGTTTTTAAGATGAAAACGTTTCGAAAAATATACCGTTATCCGAGCCCTGCATGGGGGTAGGTACAACGCCGGCTGCAACGATCCTTGCATACTCGTTCTGCTTCAGCTGGGTTCATATATCGCGCGCCAGCTGGGGTACAACGCACCTCACCTCTTCACCCGACTGCCTCGGAAGGAGGGTAATGTTTTTTACGAAAGGAAAGTATATAAGTTACTTTCATTGTATACATTTCTCTTGTTTGAACAGCTAATGTGCGTTTGTAAAACTATATTTCGCTCATGATAGTCATCTGAAGAATATATATTTGAAAGGTATTCTCCGATACGCCGAAAATTCAATCACAGACCCATATTTCAATCACACCTTTTATCAAAAAGAAAAGTCAATCAAAACATACAAAGAGAGAAAATCAATTTTGTATAACAAGATTACAGATATCAGTCGAAAAGTTAGGCTCGGCTACAGATCTGGTGTCAATCCAGCCGTTTTATCGCCTCTCGTTTAATCCTGAGTACTTGCCTAGAACTTTTTGCTAGGGTCGGTCCGCCAAATTGTCTGGCACTTGAGTTTTTTTAAGTCTAGTTTCTAGGTGAAGAGAGAATTCTTAGATTTTTCGGTGATCTTGCGTTTGACATACTATTTGTCATATTTTGCTGTTTTTTGGCGTTTTAAGTTGTTGGAGTGGCGATTGAGATGTAAAAGTTGTAATTTTGTTTTAGTAAGAACAAATGAAACATGAGATTATTTTTTCAGAAAAATAAACGAAATTCAAGTAGACCGAATTGACTCATTAATTTCGTTTTTTTTTAATGTCACTTGCAATTTTATCCGCACAATGGAAATAAAATTATGTATTTAGGCGTGGCAACGGTTGGGGGAGGCCAATTTCTAACTATTTTCATGAATCAAAATCAGCCTCATATTTTTCATTGTATGTATCTCACACGCCGGTCTCATAAATACATTTCCGGAACATCGTTCATCTTTTAACTCTCATATGGCAAGGTGCCAGGGCCGGACTTAATTACGTCTTGTACTCAGGAATGTGTTGAGGAGCTGCTAAGTTTTTAACTGCCAGAAACCTGTCACAGCACTCCTGCTCATTTTGGAAGTTATTGCCGGCTATCAAGTAATTTATGATGGAGTTAATCGATGAGAAAACCGTTTTAGTCTTAAAATAACTTAAGATTAGCGTTAATCGAGAAATTAACGTCCGAATACTTAAATGTAACTTAATTTTAAGTGATCGTTTAGTCCCATGCAGTATGCATCACGCTGTCACTATAGTGTACTGGTGTGACAGAAAATCTTTAAAAACGACTTGAGGCTAAGTGGCGTTTTTTTCGTTAGTCCACTGTTCATATAAGTTGTGTTGAGGTAAATATCATGATAAAGTAAATAGAGTCAGCCACTCATAAGAAATAGATCCGTTACTTTAAAAAGATCGAGCACCATTATATATAATAACAAAAAAGTCAAGTAGTGGAAGTAAAAAATGTACAATTATGTAAAGGAAAATCAATTTTTCAATAATGAAACTATCAAAACACAGCAACACTGATATTCTTTCTTTTGATAAACGAGGCTGACCACCATCAAGGCACTCCGTCTTCTTATTATAATGTTGTTGTATTTATCTCGTGAGTGGAGGCGCGTGACGATGCATACATTAGCTTTTATTAGCTTGATTTATGGAGGACGAGTAATACAATAATTATACAAATGCAATTCTGATAAAAGTACTTATAATAGTCTGTACAAAGAAATGCTTTTCAGAAAGAAAATATGGCCATTTATATCTTCTTGGGTTAATCAAGTAAAATGTGTTTAATCACAGAGCTTTGTATAAGCCTTTTTGGAGGTCGTTAGCCCTAATTCATTTAAAAATGTTTTTTACACGAATCGAATCTAGCTTAGGTAAAATACCCCTACTTAATCTCTGACTTTTTAAAGTATTTTAGTTCGATTAATGAAATAATCATCTCCAAATAATGTAAATAAAACACACATACTTTTTCCGCACCGGGGAATACAGGTGTGGTGTTATTAAGTGATGAAGATGAAGTCAAGAAGTGTGTGTGTGTGTAACACACACTTCTTGACTTGCACGTCCCTTCGTGACTTGAACGTGCACACTTGTCAAGCAAATATAATTACAAAACCCCCTTCATTAACACACATTCCAAACTCAAAACAAAACAAAATAAAATCTCAATTACCAAAGAGCTTACAACAGCATCCGCATCCGCTCCGCAACTCAAACACAAGTCAGGTGCGAGCACCAGATCTCGTGTTGGTCTTGGACCCGAGTCTAATGTAATCGCAAATACATTACACTGATGCCTCCAAGTTGGTTTAATTGAAATTGTTCGAAGTGTACTTATGGTAATGCTGCTGTGGCGAAACGGAACTCTTGAACTACTCTAAAGTGTTCATTCACACGTTCTGGTATATACTTGGGTTTGGAGATTCTAGTGGTGAGTGTATGAAGTAGTTGGTAATGTTGGAACTAAGATTTTGTTAGTCTATACACACACATACATACATAAACTCTCGCCGTCTTCCCTGGGGGACAGAAAATATAGAACGCCATCTGTAATGATCCTAACATACTCCTTGTCTTTGATTACGTTCATAAATCTGGACATACACGCGCCGGTTGGAAGAAGGTCATCGCCAATAACGTCACTATGCCCTTCAACAGCGTCCTCCCGGCGTTTCCACTCATATCTGCCTGTAAATACCTTTTGTTAGTCGCCTTTCATTCATCCTCTCAACATGACCAAACCATCAAATCATACTCTTTTAAATTTTTGTCACTACATCTACTAAACTTAATATTTTTGTTCTCATAAGACTACAGGCTATGGAGAAGAACTGGCTAAAATCACGAAGAATGCAGCACGTTTAGATTCAAACAGTAATGCTGCTTGGTGACTAAACTAGGTTTGGTGTTGATATCTTCGTTCAGCATAAAATAGAAAAGCATCGCTTGACAAAGCACTTTAAATAAACAAGTGTAGTTTATCATTACTCACCCCCCACGAATGAAGGTTCCCGCAAACAGGTGCGACGCGACACCGATAAAGTTTACCCCGATAAGATTCATAGAAATTGTTCCACCAGAGACGCGTCGCGCTTGTATGCGAGAGCCTTGATACAACGATATACCCTCACCAACGAGTCAAGTACTAAAATGATACTTATTGTTATTAAAAATGCTTTAAAATTCACAGTCGAAATAACACGAAAAGCATCTGCTACCATCCTCTGAAATAAATTTTTCATTATTTTAGTGAAAATAAAAGATTTCTCTCATAATTCTGCCAACAAAGAAACTTGCGGACATCTCAATAACATTTAGGTTGGTTTTTCAACAAAAAGTGGGGCTCGCAACATTTTTGTCGTTCGGAAATGTACCTGATATTTTAAATGATACGCTTTTTTGTGTCGTTTTTTTTCACTTTTTTCGGTCCTTCGGTACCCGTGTCTATCTGAGAGTTTTAAAAGTTGCGTATTCTTGTTTCGTGTGCAACTTTTTCGCAGCGGTCGTCGTGTAAAGGGCAATTAAGATATTATGTCAAAGCAATGTGGTGATTATGACATTATTTGCAGGAACTTTGGTCAACTTTTAAGTATTCCAATAAGATGCACGTAAACGAAACATAAGGAGTATGCAATGATCGTAGCAACTGGCGTGCTATAGTTTCTGTCTACCCCCTTGAGGAAAAGGCGTGAGTATTGGTATGTCTATGTGTGTGTATCAAGTTCAGTCACCATCAACAACACGTTATCATCCCTATATTCAAATAACATATCTACAAATATACAATAAAGTCCGTAGCGCTTCACAAAGGGGGCATTATTCAGGAGCCGACAGACAGACGACCATTAGCGGATTGAGAGTGGTACCGCAGTGCTGTACCCGCTACCTGCACCTAGTGGAGATTGTGGGAGCGAGAGATGGTTAGAGATATTAATAGCAATAATGATACGATTATTAATACATAGATCAGTCAAATTGTGTCCTAATTTCGTCATGAAGTGTATAAGCAAAGTAGGTCTCCTCAAAGTATATGATTGATTTACTTTGAGAAGGCCTATTTTGCCTATTTAGGGAAAGCATATGGGACTTTTGTAGTAGGTTGATAAAAATTAGATTAAATACATAATATGTGGAAAAAAATCTTACTCAATAATTTTGTTCCTCCCATCAAAAGAGATGTAAAACCAGAATTGCTGATAAGAAAACTTACCCGACTTTAAAAAACCGAGTCAATGAATTGCTTTCATTCACTCACAAAAACAGCCAATATTTTCTTCTATACGAGCCAAAAAAACTGTCAACTACAGCAAAAGAACTCAAACACGACCAACTCGTAACACTATTCAACTTGTCAAAGCAACAAGAATATATAAATAAAACATTACAATAACTTCGAAAACTTGTTGTAACAAGTACAAATCTTATTTGTAACATAGGAAGCGTTGTAACACTGTAACCTAGTTACAGTTCCAGGCTGTAACGTGTCTATTGTACCTTCTGAGTCTGAACGAAGAATTACGCAAATTTTGTGAGTATGAAATAACTGTTGTGGAAGAAATGTGGCTTAGGAACTTTCGTTTCGTCTTCGGAAGTTCAAGATTTTGGATGGAAAACTTGTTTGTGTCTAGTTGACTTTGTTCAGTTGAGAGTTTTATTTAGTAGGTTAGATTAGATTTTACGCGAATGTAAAATTACTTTTAAAGTTGTACAAGAATTAATTTGACAGACACCGACGTTGATTACAGAGATCACAAACCTATATCCTGTGGAAGTAGTTATATTAAATGCTATGCCCCTCATATTTTTTAACATTGCTCGAATAGCATCCCCTTTTTAGGGTTCCGTAGTAAACAAGGAACCCTTATAGTTTCGCCATGTCCGTCTGTCTGTTTGTCTGTCCGCGGCTTAGCTCAGAAACTCTTAGTACTAGAAAGCTGTAATTTGGCATGGGTACATATTAGTAATACATATTAATGACGTCGACAAAGTCGTTTTTTTTTTAGGGTACCTACACGTAAATTGGGATGTTTTTTTTCTCATCTCCATGATGGTCTCGTTGTGGGGTATCGTTGGAAAGGTCGTTCAAAAATATTGTGAGTTTGTGAAAATCATTTTTATATTCTGAGATCCGTTTGAGAAATATTAAGCTTTCAAGTGTAAATTTATTGTTAGAGTCAAGTGCCCCTGCCAGCTAAATGGTTGGTTTGGAAATATGATAGTATTATATATAACGAAGTTAAAAGAAAAACTATCACAGCTATGAAGTCTTTACAAGTTAACGAGTAATAATCAACCAACTTATATTTGCAGTTGCAAACACATGTTGTCCCATACATTCTGTATTAGAGAACGTGTTTTTCAACTACAAAGCTAAGTTTGTTCTTAATATAAATTCATCCCAACTACGGAACCCTTAATTGTACGTGGTTCGACACGCACTTGTCCGGGTTTATTCTAATCTATATGAGGATAAGAAGACAAACTCTTTAGAACTTAGCAAATTAATAACGAAGATTAGTTAACAAATTCAGCAGAGTTACTTAAATTGAAACAATATTTGAGACAGCGTGTAGAAAATTATCCATGCTATAATTTTCAATGCAGATCTACTTCTGTTCGTATTTGTCTTAATAATGCGATTTAAATACTCCTTTTGATTGCATAATTACTAAGTGGCCACGAGCATAGCGGTTTAACAGATTTTAGCACGTCAACGAAATTGCTTGAAGTCTATGAGGAGACTTATCTCCTCATAGACTATCTAGATAAAAAAGGTCTACTTTAAACTGATATAAGGCAGTCACATACTTTAGGAGGATTTAACCAATGAAACAGATCGCGATGAGCACATCTAAACTGCGTTCAAGAACTGACAGTGTCAATATTTCACAGAAAGAAAAATTAGCACTTAGTGTTATTATCGTAGAACGTTCATACCAAAATACACGACGCAGAACATTTAGGTTCGCTTCAATCACAAATAGCTCCGGAATCAATCAATCACGTTTAACCCTAAACATATTTAAAACATCGCTCTACTTCTATCGTTCGTTTGAAGAAGACAGACACAAAATTAAGTTTAATATGTTTTACGCTAAACGCTTTTAGTAACTTGTGGTGCTAGTGACCCATACTCGTAAAGTCAAAGATTTAAAAAAGTTATGAAAACCTATTCTAATTTTCCACCAATTACGTGTTTGACATAGAAATAAATACCAAAAAAATAACAAGCAAATGCCGCTCGTTTCGTAGCCCCACATCCCTCGAGAGCCGTAAGCTTATTAAAGATGTCTCTACAACGACTGTCTTAATTCAACAAACGAGCCCATTATTATGCCTCTGTGCTGTTTAGTACCTAAACGATGCCGAGGATTAGTCAGTAGGTGTCAACTCTGTGAAGATTGAAGATAAATACAAGAAAATGGAGTACCATTTAATTAAATTAAAATCTTTTATTTAGGACTCAAGTATAGTCTATTTCTGACGGGGTCGAAAGACCAATGCCTGCTGGGGCTGCGGGTTTGTCCGAAAGGGATATAGCGGCCCCGGCACACAGGCAACGGAAGGAACACGGGTGGGTTTTAGTCAGTAAAAGTCTGACACGCCCTCTCGCTCCACCCAGAGCAGGAGAAGTCATTTGATGATTTCCCATCCTCAAAAAAAAAAGAAAAAAAGTATAGTCTATTTGGTTGGTATACACACGACTTAGAAACAAGTGTTATTATTACACCAGAAAAACAATACAAACTATTAATTACTACGCCGCAGTGGCATGTAGGCGTATCCAATGTCCCAGTATGGGGCTGTCCCATCTATCAGCTAAAGTTTTCAGGATGCTGTTGGGGCTGGCGCGTACCCTGCGCATAATGGAAGCGCAACGCGTGCGCTTGCGTTTGTGCATAGCCCCTACGCTTGGCAATACATAAATGTACGTCCGGAAAATCCTGGGCAATTCCCGCTAGCACTTTGTTGCCTGGTTATTATTATAAACACAGCATAAACCCTTGCTATTGCAGTGAAATCCCAGTGGTAACCGCCCCGACTTACATGTTGTAGGTCATGAGTTCATACCTAAACAGGCGCTTTACTTTGTGTAAATAATTCCATCACCACTGCTCTCAAAACGGGGAAGAAAAACATCGTGAGGAAACCGGCATGTCCTAGGACCAAAAAATCGAAGATATGTGACATCAACCAATCCGCACTGGGCCCGCATGTTAGATAACGCACGAATTAAGTTAATTTTAGGTGTTCTGTTTGTTCTTCTATTGAAAATTTAAAGGAAAGGAAACTATCGCATTAGGGCAACCTGTAAAGATAAATTTAAGAGTTGTATAACTAAGTAAATAACAGCCCACTCCATCTCGAAGACGACAGAGGCAGTGGGAATATTATAGGCTGATTAATTTAAACGCTATTCAGTACTATCTCAAAGAAGAATCTTGTAAAACTTTAAAGAACATGGAGATCAATCTAGCACACACATTAAATATGTGACATGTTGAGTGTTGAACGCAACTTAAGTTAAGTTAGCTACAGTGATCCTTAACCGGTAAACAGCTCGCGGCCGAATCAGTGCCAGCGCCCACAACCGTCAAGCACCGCTAGCACCGAAATTGACACACATAGTGTCGCCTTTTCGGTGCTAGCGGGACTTGACGGTTGGTGCGCGTGGCCTTCGAAAAGGCGACACTGGTCCTTTACCTTTAAGTATAACATAACGAAACGTAATCAGGAATTTCTCAGTAGCAGATGACAATACAAAAGCGAAATCTAGATGTACTACAGGTACACCTCTGCCTAATCCGTCGGGGAATACTCGTAATATTATGTTATAATGCTCAACATTTATAATAGCTGAAAGTACATATAACAATACACAACTGTAACAACAGAATTTATCAGACTATCTGACATCAACAAAGGGCTTACGATTTTACAGTATCCCATAACTTTAATTGCCACACGATAAGACCGAGGCTTATAATCATGCGTCAGTTATAAATGTTATAATAAGGAACATCAAATACGTTTGAGATCAAAGACTGAAATTTCCGATATAACAAAATTATAATAACACCACACTTCTTTAGTACTTGAAACAGCGAACACCCTGGCAACACAAACAGGTTACAAAATTAATAAGCTCCTGTAATATTTTGAATTGGGAAATATTTTAACTGATCCTCAAAAACTTATTGAGCTTCTAATGATGCACACTTTATTAAATAATGAACCCTTTTTAAAATGTCTTTGCTTTTCTCACAGTTGGTCGTGCGTAAGTAAGCTAGGATATCTCGATCTAACTGGTTAGGTGAGATCCCCCGATCAAAACGGGAATTATTGGAGGTTCGATAAAAAAAAAAAATACAAGCTTTTTTAATGTAAATGTGTATTAAGGCAAACCCAAAAAAAAATTAGTCCTCGTAGTCTGAATTTACAAGTTTGGTCTTCAATACAGCGAAAACTTTACCCGATTGGAAGAACTCCTCTGAACTGCATAGGGTACAGTCACTCTAAGGCTCCAGCATGAAACCATTGGCGAAGACCAATGGCTGAGCGGGGCGGTGGCTACGGTACAAAATTGTTCAAAGTCAAATAATTAATTTCAATTGCCGAATTGAAATTAATTATTTGTTTTTTTTTTTGGAAAATCTTTACGTTAAAGAGTATCTTTTATGTGCCTACATAAAAGGTACTCTTTAACGTAAAGATTTTCCAAAAAAATATAGAATTTATCCTAGTCGCACTTTCCAAAAAGTAGTTTTCGTATCAAGAAGAATGGGCAAGAAACTCCACCGTTACTCTTTTAAAATGTTTTTTAATATTTTGTATGCATTCATTATACATCTATATGTGAAGACAATGCAACTAGAATAAAATTACTATACCGCAATCGGTATAAAAATTAAAAATCAAGCAATGACAGATAAACTAATTATGTGATACATACACGTCGCCACCGCCCGCCCCTCCAACCTAAGAGGACCTTCCTTTGCATAATTTAAATATTGATTAGTTCCAAACGACGTTCTACAAATACATACATAACATTTAACATCACTCCTGTATGCCCCGAAGGGTTAGGCAGAGGTGTACCTATAGTACACCGACATTCCGCCTGTCATGTTTAAGTCCGATGTAATAGGGGGCGAGCCTATAATTGCCATATATCTATATAAATTTCACAAATATTCCCAAAATAATCACCGAATTGACGGCGACATCGAAAAAGCAATAACTACAATCCTATAATGACTTGTTAACCGATCGCTGCATAGTTTACAAGATACCCGTAAACATCCCTCAGCGCCAAACCGCACCATTATCATTTAAACCCATTCGTACCCCTATTTACCCCTATTTGATAACTCATAGCTCAAGCTAGGGGGTAACTTTCCACCCGCCATCAATAAACGTCGGAGGGCGCATTAATTACAGTGCTCAGGTGCTCAGAAAGAGCACGATAGAACTTCTAAATAAATACGGGTATCTATCAATCTGCTCGGTTAGACTTTTTTGTAAAAACAGGCAGGTTTTTCAGCGAAATTTCTTGACAGTGTTTGTTTTTGCGAGGCTTTTGTAGGTAATAAGAACTAGGCTTACATAAAATGGGTCAGCTTCAAATTCTGATCTGGTATTCGTTCATATTTTTGTAGTGGATGCGGAATATATCACTCAGCATCCACTTTCGCTTGCCTATGTCAGGCAAGAAATACACGAGTAGAGTGACTATTTCGTAAACTGTACGCAGGACTTAATAGGCAAAATGTAGTAGTATGCAACGTGTAGCAAACATTTCAATGAAAGACGTTGGTTATTTAATAATGTCCAACATCCTACGATAAAATTTAAAACGACTCTTGTATGGGTGAAAACAATTTGCAGCACAAAAGCATATAACTCAAGCAGAGAGACCAAAGAGAGACAGACTAAAAGAAACAGGTTATCACAAAAACGCAACACCTGAAACAAAAAATAAACACGAAACAGAACCTAGTTGAAATAAACCGCTTTAAGAATGTTTTTACTTTTATACTGAACAAAACACTTCCACCTTCTTGCATGCGAGATGTAAAAGAAAAAACTTGTTTTATTCCAAGTGTATGGAGTTAAAATAGCGAGCTGCATTCTAATTAAGTAGCGCCCGAATTTCTCGCGACTCACGTTTGCTAGGTGCAGTGTTGATTTACGGGTGTGTGATTATGGGTGGATGTTTGGTGCGGAGAGGAGCGAATGTGGCTTTTGAAGTTGATGTCATCGGTGGGGTGGTTACCCGTAATTATTGAAACTAATTTGATACTAATTGGCACGTGAGGCACCCAATACTGTTTTCAGGTTTCACTATTTTTATTTTTGTTTTTGTGTGAAATTGTGTGCCTTAACCTCTGTCAAATAAATTTATTTTCTTTCTTTCGTCTAATAATTTAACATCAAGATAACATAGTGAACCTATTGCAGTTCTAAGGACCACTATACACCAATATATGCATCGAGAGGACAAACATCCGCAGACAATAGCGAAACAGATATCATTTCACAAAATATCTAAACATATAGTTCAATGTATACAATAAAGTAAAAAATCGCTCCGCTCATCGCATCCGCACTCCGCAGCTAAGCTCCCACCTTTACACATTTAATTTAAATATACGTGTGAATTTCACGACGCGAAATTTTCTAATGGTAAACCTTCATCACCTTATTTGATTCAAACCCAGATGTTTTTTTAACGACACTCCCATGTAGTACACTGAAGGCTAGGCAGATGGCTCACCTTATGTACCTACACGTGCAATGATAGCGTTATGTATTTTGTGTATTGAGTTTATGAAATAATATGTATATTTTTATTGTGATAAGAACTTGGCTGAAGCCGAATGTACATTTGCAATCTTGATGTTGCCAGCAAAAAAAAGGGGGTAAAAATCGCATCTCCGTCAACATTTGTTTTGTTTTTTTTCTTATTGCGTTTAATATGCCTAAGCACAAAGCACGTCCCATTCCAAAAATAACCAAGCACATTTTAAACCTGCCCAAAATATTCCAAGACACAGCAACACTTCCGCAAA
Source organism: Agrochola lota (assembly GCA_947364205.1). Lineage (NCBI taxonomy): Eukaryota > Metazoa > Arthropoda > Insecta > Lepidoptera > Noctuidae > Agrochola > Agrochola lota. The sequence continues at coordinate 20,571,190 of OX376228.1, forward strand.
AACATATGTCATCTTCCATGTTCGTCAAAGGAGTACCTTATTCCCCCATCCGTCGACATTTCTTGTATTTTTTTAGTAATTACTCACACGTGTGTAACGTTCCTGCTCAAAGATAATAACAAGGTTGTTTTATTCGACGACCTCATATTTTTCTTGCGCAGTTTTGTTATTTCGTCTTGCTTGCTCGTACTTACTTTTCGAAGAGTTTTGATTTTGTATTCTAGCCTATTTTTCTGTTACTGTGTGGGAAACGGATGTGTGGAATTTTATAAGAGCTATGTTGTTTCAATTCTTTGTAAGATTTTGATGGAGCTTTTTAGGTATGCTTTGATTTTGTTTTTTTTTCTTCTAAATACTGCCATTGTTAATCTTGTTTTAAAACAATATTCAGTAACTAAAACTCCATTTATGTGATTCTATAGAATCCCAGACATTATCTAACAGAGAGAATTTATACCAAAAGACGATGATTTATGTATTACTACATCAAAATATACAAACACACTCGACCAAATTAGATTCGCCATTTCAAACGCTCACATTCCTCATTACTATCGGCACATAATTCGGTCCTTGGAGTCAAATTAAAGGCTTCTTAAGTTACCCTCTACCATGACACACAGTCTTTGATCTCAATCATTTGATGTCGGTAATTATTATACTATTTACTTTTTTGCAATCATCACTGACACCGTTCCGTACAAGTATGGCTACTTTATGGAATTTATTATGAAGATATTCTTGCTTGATTATGGGAGAGTAAATTATAATAAGCAGGTTAGAAATAGATTGATGAGAGTCGCTGAGGATCGAGTTAAGTAGCATGCAATTAGAAACATAGAAATATATATTTAATTACATATCACATAGAAAGACTGACTGTCTACATTTTGTTTTTAAATCTTATTCAACTGTCTACATCTAGCAAGATCGCTACAATCTTGGATTGGTCGTTAATTGCTCAGTATTGACCTGACGTCATAGTTCAACGTAATTCCCAAGAATTGCGCAATTTTACTAGCTCATGTAAGCGCACACCGCATTCGCACAACGCACCGCAGTTATGTTATGTTACCGCCCTTTCTCCAAAACAGAATATCACTTATAGGTACCAACTCCTTTCGCGAACTCCAATATCAGCATGTACTCCTAGTATCATTAACAACAACGCGAACAAAGCCTCGATACTCAAACGTCGGTTTAATTAAAACTCATATGCTTTACTCAACCACAACGAATGAGCTTGCCATGGATTAGAACCAGTCAAATGTTAACGTGTACCGTCAAATATATTCGGTTACATCCTAGAGCTGGGTTTGGAATGGCTGTTATTTAGAACGCTTTTGCGATCACTGTTATTTGGTATTGTGGAACTGTTATGGTATTTTAGTAGTGCGTTCCTGGATAAAGCTTGTCCACTCTGAAATGACGCGCATTACCTATAGAAATGCGCATTACCGTGTGCGTAAATGCGATAGTGGGCCGCGTCATTTCAGAGTGGACAAGCTATACCATAGTCGTATTTTTTTATCGTAAGTTACTAAAACCATTGAATTTGTAACCAGGATTCTGTTTTTTTTAAAGATTCTCCATGAAGCTTCTAGCCTGTTCTCCTTCTTAGAGAAGGAGAACAGGCTAGAAAATTCCTACTACTTTATACTTACGTTTTAAAACGGGCAACTAGCATAAAATTTAAAAGTCAGCCTAGTTTGAATAAATTTCAAACTAGGCTGAGAATCAGCACTTTTCGAAAGTCAAAATTACATAAGACAGTCCCCCAAAATAGCCCGTTTTTCACCACTACCTAGTGCTTTAGCTGGGAAGAAGAAGTGGCGCAACAAACTCCCCAGCAGCACAGCTGTCTGTTGGTCAAAAGTCGATTATATACAATTAATTGTATGCAAAATAATTTACATTTCGCAATACAAAACATTAAAATAAATTATTTGCTATATGTCAGCTGGCACACGCCAATATACCAAAAAAAACATCGGAATATATACTCAAGCGAAAATTAAAACTAAAAACGTAAACAGAACTTAATACCCGAATAAAAGCCACCAGGCATAAACTCAAACTCAAACTCAAAGCATTTATTGCAAACACTTGCTGACTAAATAGCTTTAGCAATCAAAAAGTGCCTTAAAATTAATAAATGCTTTGCCTTTTGCAATTACCAACATTTTTTTGTATTTTCAAATCAACTGTCATAAAATAATGCGTATCAGATTAACAACATAACAGATCATCATTAATGTTACTTTGAAACACGTCCTTACATCAACACTTTGATGTGTCAAGGTATGTACAAAATGAGCGGTGTTGCCAAACTCGTAATGAACCGGGTAAAATTAACCCCTACGTCTTGTTACCCAGCAGGAATTTCTTGTATTGAATTCCGTATATTGGATTAGGAATTTCCACTTTCGGCTTTGTGTCCTTGTTAGAATTAGAATTAGAATTTCTTTATTTTGCATAAAATATGGTACAATAGGTCTTAACTTAAATATAAGAAGTTCCACATATCTTGCTTACTTACTATTTCAGCATGCAAAAAATACCTTATAATAAAATTATATACACTTCACTTGTTTACTATTGAGATCATGAAGTAAAAAATAAAAATAAAATTAAAAATCCTTAAAACTACGTTATTTAAAAAAAATTACTAGTGACATTATATTTCGAGCTTTGCTTATAATTTAAAAACTCACTTATTGTATAGAACGCATTGATAAAGAGCCATTTCTTAAGTTTATTTTTAAAGTAGTTTAGTGGTAGCTCTCTGATCTGTTTGGGTATTTGGTTATAGATTTTGACAGACATATTGTAACAATTGTTCTGAACTAGTGTGCTTCTACATCTTGTGACAGCCAGTCGGGTTGGATCTCTTGAAAGGAATTTTTTATTTACTATGGCTTTAGTATAACGCTCAGAGTGCTTTTTAACAAATAATCCTACTTCTAATATATACAGACTAGGTAGAGTTAGTAATCCTAATTTCTTAAACAAAGGTCTACAAGATTGAAACGGTCCAACCCCACAGATTGCCCTGACACATTTTTTTTGTGTGATAAAGACATTGTTAGCCTGAGAAGAATTACCCCATAAAAGAAGACCGTATCTAAGAACTGACCCGACGTAGCCATGGTATGCAGCCATAGCAGTTTTTTGACTTGCTACCTTCTTAAGCTTTTTTAGAGCAAAGACAAATTTGTTTAGATTAGAGCATATGCGAGTTGTGTGTGCTTTCCAATTGCAATGTCTATCTAAGATAATACCTAGAAATTTTGTATCAAGTACTTCTTCAATTTTAGTGTTTTTATAATATAAGTCTAAGGGTTTTCTTTGAGAATTGTTATAATTAGAGAATTGTAAAATTTTAGTTTTAGAAATATTAGCTGTTAGATTGTTGTCCTTTAACCAGTTCATTATTGATTCTACAGTGTTGTTTATTGAATGTTCGTAGTTGCTTTCTGAGGTTTCTGGTACTATAACCGAAATATCGTCCGCAAATAGAATGCACTGATGTGATGTTACTTGAGTAATATCATTTATATAAATAAGGAAAAGAAGAGGGCCTAGTACACTTCCTTGGGGAACACCGAACTTATTTGTTTTAAAAGTAGATCTGAATGGAGTAGACTCAAGTTGATCATTTAATTGGTTTATTTCGACACATTGTTTTCTGTTGCTTAGGTAACTTTTAATCCAATCTAGTGCTTTGCCTCGGATTCCGTATAGCTCGCATTTATTGAGTAAGATTTTGTGATCTACGAAATCGAACGCTTTGCTCATGTCAAAGAAAATGGCAGCAACTCTGTTACGTTTATCGATGTTTTCTGTTATTTTTTGTATCAGTGAGAACGCAGCAAGTGTTGTAGATTTATTTTTTTGAAAACCATTTTGGTTATTAACTATTAAATTAAATTTATTTAAGAAATTCATTAAACGGCAGTGTACTATTTTTTCAAAAATTTTGGATAAAATCGGGATTAACGTGATGGGCCTATAGTTGTTCATATCTTGTTTGGAGTTTTTTTTATGAAATGGTTTTACTATTGATGATTTCAAATTTTCTGGAAAGGTTCCTTGCGTAAACGATAGATTTATAAGGTGACTTAAAATGTCTGCCAATTCTGTATTGCAGTTTTTTAGTATGGCTGTAGAGATGCAATCATAACCAACAGCTCGTGTGTTATTAAGTGAATTTATGGTTCTTGAAACTTCTTCATAAGAGGTGGGTCTCAGATAAATTGTCGAATTTGATGAATCTATTAACTTGTAATTTGGACGAGAGTTGTTCTCCTTATTTGTTATAGATATGAAGAAATCATTGAAGGCAGTCGCAATTTTCATTGGGCATTCAACGCTTGTTTTATTACAATCTATTGATTTTATTGTTTCAAATGTTTTTGTATCATCTGTTTTATTTTTTATGATATCCCATGTGGCTTTACATTTACTTTTTGCATTATTTAAATATGAATTATTGTTTTGTTTTTTAGAGTTAGATATACATTTTTTAAATAATTTATCATATTTTGTGTAGGCTTTTTTGTTGTCGTCAGTGGAGTTTTTGTAGTAACGGTATCTTATTGTTCTTTTGTGACAGGCTGATATTTTCAATCCTTTTGTGATCCATTTGGGAGCGCTAACATTGGAATGTATTTTAACTTTAATTATTGGGAAGCAAAGATTGTAATATAATTGTAAAGTTTCGTGAAATATATCAAAAGCTTTATTATAATTTTCTTGCTCTAGCACTTCGGACCAGGTTAATTTAGATAACACATCTTTAAACTTTAAGGTATTTTCTAAGCTGAAGTCCCTTTTCATTTCATACCAGAAGGGTAATCTTTGTTCTTGGTTTGTCGAAAAAGATAGGGTTTGGCCGGTGTTGTGATCTGAAAGGAATAATGAATGAACTTCACCTTTTGCATATTTTATATTACTAAATATATGATCGATGCATGAATCTTTACGCGTTGGATTTTTAATGTGAATTTGTAGATTATTATTCGATAGGATGCTTTTTAAGTCCTCTGAAGATGTATTTGACTTAAGAGTATCAATATTTATATCCCCCGCCATGATGATTTTTTTATTCCTGTGTGAGGTTAATCTATGTAGTAGAATTTCTAGTTTATTAAGGAACGTTTTTGTACTGGAGTTTGGTATTCTATATAAACATACAATTATGCATTTCATGGTAGGTATTTCTATTCCACAACATTCAAATTGTTTTTCAGTTGACATACATTCGCAAATATTTATTTGTTTAAAATCTATAGATTTTTTAGTTAGTATGCAAACCCCACCGCGCTTTTCATTTTTTCTTGAAAAGCTACATGCTACATTATAATCTTTTATATAGATGTTGTGCTCGTCGCCTGATTTGATAAAGGTCTCAGTAAGACAAATAATATCCATTGCAGTACCGCTTTCTTGAAATTTATTTAGACATAGTTCTAATTGCTCTTGTTTATTTAACAAACCTGCAATGTTTTGGTGAAATAGCATAGTGTTAAATATTGACGTGGTCTCGAAAAAACTTTTTAATGGGGGTATCATCTATTTTTATTATTTTAGGGAAATAATACGGAATTGTTCCTTTAATTATTATTGGAATAGCAGTTTCTGTATTTTTACAGTCAGTGACAGTGTTTACAGCGACTGGTTCTTTGTTCATGTTGGTAACGGTGTACACAACAACTGGATCTTTGAACGAGCTAGGGGTGGTGTTAATAACGATTGGCTCTTTGTACGATAGAAAAGTGTGGCTGTAGTAGTTTGTGTCTATTATGAAGTTAATGTTTTTGCAAGTATCAAATAAATAACGTTTTTTACTAAAATAATGTCTGCCAATATCTAGAAAGGTACAATTTTCAAAGTTTTGTGACATATTTTTTAACAAGCTATTTAACAAAATTTCATTTAAATGACTGTTATGCAAAACACTTAAAATGATAACATTCGTTTTTTTTACAAATTTTAGTGTAGACGCTAATTCTATTATTATTTTGTTCGGGTTGGTGTCGTTTTCACCGACACATAAAATTAAAAAGTTGTTTTTACAGTCACTTAGTTCATAGTTTGTTGACAATAGTTCCTCTGTCGTCGCGTAAGGCTTTATCGTTGATGTAATTATGTATTTTTGATAATTCGTCTTGTTTCTTGAATTTATGAGTGCTGAAGCGATGTCGGTGCATTGTTTTCCACCTAATATTTGAATTTTTGGTTTTCGGACTGATCTAATAGGTCGTGTGCTGCCCTCTATTGGCTTATTTTGGGAAATCGATTTTTTATTACCCGTCACACTATCGCCATCTAGGTGTTCTTCCCGCGTGAATTCCAATTTAGCGGCACTATCATGCGATTCATCCTGATTTACACTTCGGAAGGTTTTGATATGACGTACATGTTTTCCTATTGTTGGCGTTGACGTTTGTGTTGGTATAGATTGCTTGGCTTTTTTAGATGTAGATTTTGCGTAAGTTATTTGCAGTTGTGAGATAGTATTTCGCTGTTCTATTGTTTGTGTTTTTAATGCACTATTTTCAATGATTAAATTGTCAATTTTGTTTTGGGCATCTTGTAATTGTCGTTTAAGGTCTTGTATTTCATCCTGTAGTGTTTCAGTTGGCTCATTTCTAGTTGACAGATCTGGTAGACTCTTTGTTAGGTAGTCGTCAGCTGACAGTGTTGACTGGAATGAATCATTTAGCGAATCATGTAACACTGATTTCTTTTTGCGTATGGTTATATTTTCGTTATCCATTTTTTTATTTTTTTGTAGTACTAATAGTAAAACAAAGAAAAATAAAAACTGAAAAATAGAATTGTTTTCGCTAAGGATCGAACTTGGGTTCTTCAGTGTTGTCGCTCTAATGCGGCTGCGATGTCACACTTGCTATTTGAGCTTGGTGATATCACTTGAAATAGCTATGTACATACTAGGAAAAACGATCGTTAAAGAAGCGTCGTGAAGCGCGCCATTTGAATTTTTGAAATTGTTTGCACTATTGTTTATACTTTAGTTTTTAATCTGAAATCACAGTGTAGTTCACCTGGGTTTATGTAAGTAAAGTTTTTATGTTTTTTGACTTACTTCGAGCTTCGAGTAATGTCTTTATACAATAAACTCATTACACTTTTGTTTGTTTACAATTTTTTTATTTGTCACTGAATGTTATTTTGCAAAGTTCTTTTCACAAATTGTTGCTAACGTTTTATAGTGATATTGGTTCGTTTACGCACTCTTTACACATAACTTTCACCACTTTTACACAGAATTACAATTTTTATGATTTTTTTTATACGGAGCTGTTGTTTACCGTGGCAGTGGCGCCACCCGTCTGTTGAGTTTGGAATGCCTGTAATTTCGGCTATTGAGTCGATAGCTAATCATAAATCTGATCTAATTTACATAGTAATAATGGCGTACGTATGATTGATGACAGTGATATTAGAACTTGTTGTTAATGAACTGATACTCAGATTTTTTTGATGTTAAACGAGATTTTGCGAGTGTCTCATTTTTTTTCTATTTGTTTACTGTTTTTAGGGTTCCGTACCTCAAAAGGAACGGAACCGCAAAGGGTACCCGTATAGGATCACTCGTGTGTCTGGCTGGCTGTCTGTCTGTCCGTCTGCTACAGCCCATTTGCTCCAAATCTAATGGACCGATTAAGTTGAAATTTGGTACACAAATGTATTACTGTGACCCAAATAGACATGGAACGTTAATAAATGAATTTTGAATATGGGGTCACTCTTGGGGGGCAAAAAAAAGAAATAGTTTTCTGTAATATACCGTGTGACATATCAAATAAAAGGGCTTATTGCAAGGACCTTATTTTTTTTTCATAATTTCAAAATAAATACTTTCAAAGATATTAATGAAAATATGATGATGTATGAAATAATCATTCACCACCTTATCTCTGAAACTATGGAACCTAAAATTTTACAGAGAATGGTCCTTTACTCATAGATTACAGGAAAACCTATAAGAAGTCTTAAAATAACATGATAAATCTCTCAATATTGAGCGTACAATCTTACATTTGCAGTTGGAATGTATCGAAGAACATGTTTTTTCAACTACAATGTTAAGTTTGTTCTTGGGATAAGTTCATCACAACTGCGGACCGTTCATTGTGCGTGATCCGACACGCACTTGGCCTGTTTTTATTATTTTAGCTTACTTTATTGATAATCAAACTCACGATTTTTTAGGTCATACCCTAGCACGTACCATGTAGATTTCTTTGGTGGACATGTTACCCATTGCAAAACGTATTAAAATCCAAATAACCATAACAACCGTCACTTCAAAAATATATTTGAAACACATTTAAAGCCGCCGACAAAAATTATCACCAAAACAAAAACGTCAAAAGAAAAATGAATTATAAAAATAAAATAAAAAAATCCGGAACAACAATGGGATTACCGCTTCATTTGAGTAATGGGGTTATAATCCTTCACGGAATTTATTTTCCGTCTCCCATAAACTTTTATTTCCGTTGGAGCACGTCCAGGCTTGTAAACGTTGTATTTTTTAATAACATGTTTATTCCTCTCCTGACGTGTCCTTTGTGTTTTATGTTAATTGCAGTGCAGGATTTCTAGGTCAAAGTTAATTGGCCAGCATACTCAAAAAGCTCATATACGCTTTGTTAAATGAAGTCACCTCAATATCATGTCCATCTTTCATTCTTTTATTTTATCACTACTATTCCTACATTGGAAGCGCAGTTTTTTTTCAAAGTGACTAACAACGACAGGCATGTTATACAATGCCGCCCTTTTTCTTTATTTTCTTAATCCCCCTATGATTTTATGGACTTAAACTCAAGTTTTTTTAAAATAAATAGTATTTTTAATTTTTTTATTCTTCACTTCCGTGTTTTTTTCATAGTCAACTATTTTTTTTATAAAAAAACGTTAAATAATCCGATAAAATAACCCATAAACTTTTAGAAATAATAAACAGAATCCAAATCGAGCCAATATCATCAGAGATATGACAAACGCTTCTCAAAAAAAAAAAAATATCATGAAAAATATTAAAGATAGAACCACATTTTAAAGTTATTTTTTTGATAATTTTTCATGAATATTCAGAAAAATACGGGCGGTAACATGCCCATAGGCGACATTGTATATTGGTCCGCCGTTAATGGCGAAATATGACTGTATATGCATGCCATGTGTGAATATACTCATGTTTTGGACAAATAAATGATCATATCACAATGTTAACACTAGAAATAAGGACAAACTACGAAAGAAAGAAAGAAGACACGTGCATAAAAAAATAATATAAAACTCGAGTAGATAACAAAACAATAACTATACAATAACGAGTACAAAACAGAAATAGTTGGCAGCTGCTGGCACGTCATGACTGTGACAAGAAGGCTTCCACTCAGCATGATGCTGTGCTATGGAGACCCACAGCACAGCGCTGATTTTCAGTGGTCACCCGTGCGAGCTCCCTTTCACTGGCTTCATAAGATTCATAACTCATTTGTTGGGCTTGGTATAACTTTTTATAACAAGCTACCCTCTTCTTTGGTAGATTTGCCTTTTAATGCGTTAAAAACGAAAGTAAAATCCAAGCTTTGTTTAAAGGCATACTATTCTATCAACGATTACTTAAATGATAAGAATAGTTGGTCGCTGTGATTAACTCAAGACAATGTTTATGTTCTTTCTCCAGCTTACCTACTGACAAGTTATATGAGTTTATATAATTGTTTATTTTATTTGACATTAAAAGTCAACTTATTTAAATTTAATTTATTGTTGACATAATCTACTCATCACAATGTTTTTTTTAATGAGTTGTATTGCACTATGTGGTTAGCTAGTGACCTCGACAATTGATCATATTATTTATTGTTATTAGTAATTAACTGTTTTGTTTATTTATTTTACCTCGATGGTCCTAGTTTATCATTTGTAACTTCCAGTTACAACTATATGTAAGCGGGCACGCCCTTTATGCCTGGAGGGTTTTATTTAGATTTTAAGTTCTGTTTACGTATTTTTTTTTATTTCTGCCTGAGCATAGCTGTTCTCGATGATTTTGTCTGGTATATTGGCGTGTGCTAGCTAACATATGGCTAATAATTTAAATTATGTTTTGTGTTGCGTAATGTAAATTATTTTGAATACTATTATATAGAATCTTTTTTATTTGTTCTTCTAACTGAACAGACAGCTGTGCTGCTGGGGAGTTTGTTGCGCCACTTCTTCTTCCCAGCTAATGCACTAGGAAGTGGTGAAGGGTGGGCGTTTTGGGGGACTGTCTTATGTAATTGACGTTCGAAAAGTGCTGATCCTCAGCCTAGTTTGAATAAATGACTTTTGAATTTGGAATTTTGAATTATCGTAGCTGATCTATAAGATTTTAAAAGACAAACATAATTTAAATGTAACGACAAATTTATTTAAAAGTTAAATGTAGTAAGTCACTCATCACAGAAGCGATCACTGGCAAGACCTGAGCGCAGATTAGATAATTTGAGATTGGCAAAAGGGAAAAGCCGACCCGCACTGGGCCCGCGTGGTGGATTACGGCCCACTCCTTCTCACAGAGAGGAGGTATCTCAGCACAGGGAACATGATAAACTGATTATTAAATATTTTTACAAGGGAAAAGAGTGTTCTATGGTTTATTCCTGACAAAGGATCGATGCGGGTTCATACATGGATGATTTAGACCCCAAAATAAAACAATATCTAAAATATCACAACCAATAATTCACACCGCTTTAATATAGACCAACCAAAACAATAAATACGTCGTTTTCGTCCACAGAGTTATATTTTAACCCTCAAACGCGATCGATTGTTGGTAGGCGGTAGGTGAAATTCCATCGGTTTATCCAACGGAATAATACGTACGCCGGACCCAACTATTTAGCGATACAAAGCCTTCACTAAATGCCAGGTGAATATTTGTACCGCGGTGGCAGGGTAACGTGGAACTCTGACATAGATGCGTTGTTATACCTTGGTTTGATGGATGAAAGTTTTGTTGGGTAAATAGTTATATAAATCGGGATCTAGGTTATTCTAGAAACAATTCCCACTATAATTGGAATAAGAACTAATTGGAGATATTTTGGTAAGAACTTCAATATCAATTTGAAAACCAAAAGTTTTGATATCAATCATCTTGATATGGCTTTAGGTTTGAATGTGTATACGTATTGTTGTCCAAATTCGGACTGATGTGTGGAAAAAAGACTTGAAAAACTTTCTGAGGAATACACTAAATTGCACATTTCAAAGGTATCTATCTACCTTAGCAGCTGCAGAAGAAGAAACAAGAAACAATCTCAATCAATATAACCTCTGTTGACGCACATACTGTGGTTAGTTTGGATACATAAGTTGATTTGCTGTCGGTCGCTTCTATTAATACTTTAAAATCCTGCAACAACACACACAATATCTATGTTCCATATTTATACCCAATAAAGAAACAACAAAACCAGAAAACAATAGACAAAATTCCCGACAGACATAATCCCTGATTAACTCATCTGCCGTCAGAAATATCAAACACAAAACAAACGCTTCCCACACGGAGCCATTGAATTGAAACCCAATTAGATTAATAATATAATCAATCAAGCCGTTCCACACAATTGAATCAATACGGAGAAGTACCAAATTCAAGCCAATATTGGTACCTGACCCGTCTAACCGTTGACATGGGTACCTTAGGTAGCGTCTTCTCCTATTGGAGAAAGAATAAGTTATGAATAGGTAGTGGCGTTCTTGGGGAGAAATTGTATTTTTGTAAGATTGATGTTTTTTTTTATATGTGATTACACAGCGTCATCTCTTATCATTTCTTAGTTGATTTTCTGAAATAAAGAATAATAAATCAGGTATTACTGTGATACCTCATTTCAAGGATTTACGAGAATGTCCTAATGAAAAAACGCAATAGCAATTTGTCGGCTAGGAAATCGAACCCAGGAGTCCAGCTTGCCACCCCGGTACACAAACATTTTATGGTTTTTCGGGCCTATAGGTATACCGAATGGACCACAAAACCAATAATCATTTTACTACAATTTCCAAAACCTTCTAGAAGACCTTATAATTTCTCGTGGGGCTCGTAGAATGAGACTAAAGGTACAGTCGTAAAAGAAAAGCAACGTAGAAAACGAACAGTACATTGTCAATAATAATAACAAGTGATGCTTGTGGACGTGTACACTGTACTGTACCTACATTAGATATTTCTAGCACCTTGGTGGTGACATTCCAATAATGAAAAACCCATAGTTTTTTTTTATCACAACTGTTGCCAATGTTGTTTTTGTTGGCGTGAGAAACGAATTTCCAAAAAAATAAACTTTACTGTGATATTTTTTTCAGTTTCCAGAACAAGTAAGCGAGTTAATAAGTAGTTAAATAAAATTATTTGTTTATTTATACTTCAAGACACAAACATCTGTGCAACCCTGGGTCTTGTGCTTGGAGTCTGTATCACAAAAACAAAATAACCTGACGCCTAAAGATAACAAAAAAAATTGTCTCAATTTGCGTTTGTGTCTCCGGACAAAGACGAACGCTCGTTACCCTATAATTTTACTGGCGATAATTCATAACGGTATTAAAAAGTAAGAAAGGTTAGTACAGTACTTAGCCCCACGACCTCTCCACGACGAGCTCTATTTACTAAACAATATGAAGACGAGAATCTAAAGTCGCAACTAACAAATAAACCTTGACGCGAGGATTAAATTATACTATAAACAGAAGAAAATATTCGCAATAGCGCTCGTGAAATATCTAGATTCAGAATAAATATCTTTGCCTGAATTTCTTGCAATTCAGGTTTATGTAAAACGAAACAAACTCGACGCGGAGGAGTAAAAAGGAAAGATACCAATTTTTATTTAAAAGGCAACATTTCTCTGAGATAAATCAACAAACAATATTTAAGGAACAGATTTTTGGTGTCGACAAAAGCTGTTAGTTTTAAAAAATCCATGTTTCTTTGATCACTGAATTAATATCCTTCTGATAGCTGATGAGCATATGATTCTTTTGTAAGACAATCTACCAAAAAAATACTCAAAATGTTGGAAATGAAGTGTCAAAAGCACCGATTTCAACATGGCGTTGTCATTTCACAAGTAGCCTTCAACACCAGAAAGCCGAGACAATTCTATCAGCGATACCCATGACAACAAATTCAAAAATGTATGGGACTGACATAAACTACCGAAAAGCTTATGATAATCCCGTTGAAAAATACGAAATGCTTTGAAAGCGATTGCTACCTGTCTTCTCTTCGGCTTTCATTAAAATTATATAATAAAAAACTATTTTCTCATATAATTTATTTCGCTTTGTGCACACTTGACAAATCTTAAATACAATATACAATTGAACACTAAAATATATTTATTATGTACAATTATGTAAAGGGAATAAAAGGGAAGAGCTCATTGAGCATAAAAAAAATCGTCCGCATCACTGTCAGTGGGAAAAGAGCCCAAAAGGCTGGCAGCAGTGCCACGTTGTATGGCAATGCTGATTCTTTGACCTAAAAATTGGCCAGCCCTGGTCACGTGAAGTCATCCAATCACTTGGCGATGTCCCGAAATACTCGATGAGCACTCGGACCCCACGGCATATTGAAAGACGATTCATAAGATTTGAAAGGCGAATCGCTAGCCTCATAAAGTACTTACCTCAATAGGGATGATGCCTGGGTAAAAAAAATGAAATTCTAATTAGTCCGTCAGACAGATAATACAAAAATATTAGATACGTATTTTTGTTTTATCATATCTATATTTATAATTTATTTTTTTATTTTTATTTTTTTATTATTATTATATTTTTTTTTGCTCTTGAGCAAGCGTGGTGTCTAATGCTCGTGCCTTCTCTGTATGAGAAGTGGCCTTTGCCCTGCAGTGGAACAGTAACAGGCTGGTATTATTTATATTAATAAAAAAATATTTAGATAAAACACATTTTAAGTTGGGGAGTGGGGGTCGCTACGTCGCTAGTATGTGTAAAATCTACATACTCGTGACGTCATGGCACATTTTACCTCAATGTATCGCTATATATCTTTAGATTACGTAAAAAAACAAAACATACGTGTCCAATATTTTTTTATAATCACAAAGAGGTACTAAAAAAAAAAGTTGTCATCATCCCTATTATAAATGTTAATGTAGCTTAAGATAAGTGCATTTTGTCAATTGCTCTTATGATAAATAAAGATAAATATAAAAGCCGGTATCTTCCGAAACATCTTGGGAGTACATAAAACAGTGTGTATATAAAAATAGTAATAATAATCAGCGCACACAGTGATCCGGGCGCACGTGACCCCACATAATCAAGCCGTCTCAAGTGAGAGCAGACCGCTCCGCTTAGCGGTGCAAGCGATGGGCAATGAGCGATGAAAGCGTATTATCTATAGAAATAATAATTTTACCTACTTATTGCGTAATGAGAACTTAGCTTTGTAATATACTACCCAGTAGTAAAAAAGAGAAGACTTTTCAAGGGAAATTTTTATCAAGTTTACGGGTATTACAAGACAACCGGTATCAACAGCTCAATCGTATTTTATGAACCCTTCCCCATTTTAATCGAAGGATTGTTACTATTTGTTACTGAACTCATCTGTACGCATAGAGGCACCTATGGAATCCAAACAACTTCTTGATTCTTTATTTCACGAATAAAAATATTGACGGTGACAATAAAATGTATGATTGCTGAATAAAACAGTGCTTCGTCCACTGCAGAGAAATAATTTATCTTACTTTAAAGCAGACATAAATTAACCCGTACTTTAAGATTTGAAATCGCCAACGTCACCCAAAAGGAACGCTTAAGTGGGACTGAGCCGGACACGTTTGCCGTATGTCGAACGAGTCATGGCCAAATCTACCACCATGTGGGTGGGTCCCAGAAAACATCCGTCGACATCGAGGCAGACCCAGGAGAAGATGGCGAGACGGTGATCCACACTACTTCAAGACAGAGAGGGGTGGACAGGAGGAAGGGAGGCCGTTGCCCTGCAGTGGGACAACATAGGCTTAAAATAAATAGCCTAGCCTAGTAACTAAACAAAGTACAGTACAAGTTTTTTCTTAATGTCCCTCGGCAAACTTTGTGTTTCGTCAGTCGTCGGATTTCTATGTGCAAAAGGCAACTGAAAAAAATCCAACAACTGACGAAACACGAAATTTGCCGAGGGACATTAAGAAAATAATTGTACTGTACCGCCATATGTTTTCAGGCGCTCCTCGTAGACAAATAGTGACGCCTACAGGCACAACTGAGTCACGTGGAGCGGTCACGTGCGATACGATCGAAAATTATAACTTGGGGTAAGTGAAAACAAACCGGTCTGGAAGTTTATATTGTTTTATGACAAGGAGGGAAAGGGGCTAAATTATAATCTGCTAAACGGCTTTACTTGAATCATCGATTGATTTGCCTTAACTTTTTTTTAATTTCACCTCTCAAAACAAGACTTCATCTTGGTGAAGAAAGACGAGAAATAGTATTTTATAAAAAAACGACCAGAAACATAGTCCAATGAACGGCTTACGGCTGAAAATGATGATCATGATGATGACCGGTATAAGCATAATCAGCCTATAAGCCAGCATGAGAGGGAGTGGGCCATAATCCACCCCGCGGACCCAGTGCGTGTTGGTAGATGTCACATGTCTTTGAATTGTTGGTTCTAGAACATGCCAGTTTCCTCACGATGTTTCCTTCACCGTTTGGTGATGAAATAATTTGCACAAAGTTAAGCGGCTGTCTGGCTTCGAACCTACGACCTACAACTCTGAAGTCGCGGCCGTTACCGCTCCATTTCTGTCAATAGTTTGAAGATGATAGAGATAAAATGATGTTTTAGATACGCTTAGCGATAAACGAATTTAGTGGCTTTTGCTGCAAACGGCCTCAATGTATGCCCTGATATGACCTGAAAAGGTACACCCCTGGCAAGTCACCCTACTAGCATTTTGTTGACATACTATTTCTATCATAGTTAATAATACATCTCGTCGCCTTAGAGTGAAAAGCTCGAGAATGCAACTTTGACTTTTCATTTTATTAAATTTTTGGAAAACCTCGCAGCGCACGCCCTAGATTTGTGGCGGCATCTATATCACCACATGCGACCTACGCATCATAATGACGTCACGCAAAATTCGGCATCGCGTAAGCAGATTTTACCGCGCGATCAGCATATATATAACTTCCCAGTTGCCCACCAGTTTTACGCATATAAGAGGTTTTCACTCTAAGACGACGATCTATGATTTTACCGTAACATCAACTACAAGCTAATTTATTACTTTATATTTATTTTATTGGGGCTTAAAATATATACGTACAATGGATAAACCTCTTATTCTTAATTAACCAACAGATTACTAAATTAAAAATATAATATCCTTACCTAACTAAATCTATTAACAAACGAAAATATGGCCTTGAAAAATTCCTCCGCATCGGTAGCGACTGGTAATGTACACAAGAGACTGGCCGCATTGCTACGTTGTATGGCAATGCCAAGGTAAAAGCCACCCCTTGGATGACGGGAAGTGTCAACCAGCCGTTTGCAGTTTTCGTTGAAGAAACCATGTTTATTACTTAGTTTAGCTAGTTCGTGTCGATACAAAAGAAGAATAAGAAGTCTAAAATCCATTTTTTTTTGTCACCAAATAACCTATTTTTCATTTCAACCGTCCATCACTCTTATCTTGGACCCCACGTCCGCGCCGCGGGCGTCAGGCCCAGTCATCTCAATCCGTGTTTGTAGGACGACCCCCTCCCTCCACCTCCCTGCGACGTTCACAGACCCCGCGACCGATTCAGTCAGTAATCAGTAGTGGAACCGGTCTAGATTATCAGTAGCACTGCTCTGACATTTGTGCGATTGGGTCTATCTACTTCGACATGGGCTGAATAGAAATTATAGGTTTTCTTTTGAGCTTCGGTTTGGAAGAGATTGATATTTTATCTAAGGGTTACATAACACCATGTCTGTTTTCCTGGAACGTCTAAGCAAGGGTGTATCTGCGACACCCATATTTGACCAGTTATGTTTAAGCTCCCATGTAATGGGCAGCGAGCCGATTGCCATCAGACAGACATCCAGATTTCGCTGTATCCAGATTGGCCATATTTAATGTTAAAGAGTCTATAAAATGACTTTAGTGTTCATAACAGAATGAGTTCATTTTTAGGGTTCCGTAATAAACAAGGAACCGGCTTATAGTTTCACCATGTCCGTCTGTCTGTCTGTCCGCGCGTTAGCTCAGAGACGGTTAGTACTAGATAGCTGTAATTTGGCATATGTATACATATTAATCATGCCAACAAAGTGCTAAAATAAAATTGTTAAAAATATTTTTTTTAGGGTACCTCCCCTACACGTAAAGTGGGGATGTTTTTTTTTCTCGTCTACCCCATCTTGTGGGGTATTGTTAGAAAGATCGTTCAAAAATATTGGGAGTTTGTGAAAACCATTTTTAGATTCAGGGATCCGTTTGCGAAATATTAAGCTTTTAACTGAATTTTTTTGTTAGAGCGATGTCCCCTCCCCCCCCCCTTCTACCTAAATGGTTGTACTTAGACTTTATAAGGAAAACTATCAAAGCCAAGTAGGCTTTACAGATTAACGAGTAATGATCGACCAACTTAAATTTGCGGTTTGAAAAACATGATCTCCCATACATTCCGTATGGGAGAACATGTTTTTCAACTACAATGTTAAGTTTGTTGTTGGGATAGATTCATCCCATTACGGAATCCTTCATTGTGCGTGGTCCGACACGCACTTGGGGGGTTTTCGTAATTTTAATTTTGCAGTCTCGAAGAGGCTAACTAGTATAACTGTCGCCAATTTCAACTTTTATTTAAAAATAATCAAAAATATTTTATATTTATAAGCAATGGTGCCCAAGAAACAGGCTGTGCCTAGTTTGGGACCAACGGTACCTCAATAATGTAATTTAGATATTGAAATAAACGATTTTTACTTTTACTTTTACTATTACAGAAAACCATGTTTTAAAATTAGAGGTTTAAAAATACTAAGATTGTTTTATATACCAATATAAATAGACTAACTCGCTAAAGAAAAGTCATTCTGTGTTCCCCATCCTGTACCCTCAGTTTATTTTATTCAAGATTTAGGTTTTGGGACACTGTCGGGTCTAATGCTGTCTGACAGGTCTGTCTACCCTTTTTTAAGATCCAAACAAAAATAAATCCCGAATTTCTACGCTATCTGGAATACGTCTACAATAATATAATATTATAAAAAGAAAACATTTGTATTTTTGTTTGTAATTAATAAACTCAAAAACTACTGGACCGATTTTGAATTTTTTTTCACCAGTGGTATTCTATAATAACACTGACTAACATGGACTATAATTTATAAAGATATCACGCGAACGAAGCCACTGGCGGAAGCTAGTAATACATAATAATTATAATAAAATAGTAACGAAGGATTTGTCTGTTTGTCTGGATGTATGTTCCGGATTGAAGCAAAAACGTCTTAACGAATTTGGTCGAAGTTTGGCATACAGATAGTTTATAACCTGGAATAGCACATTGGATACTTTTAATCCCGGTAGGTTCCCGTGGAATATTTTGCGACATCCACGCGGGCGATGCCGCGCGCAACTTAGATATACGCAGTTTAATTAATGTCGTATCTTTTAAAACCTTGTTTCGTAAAAACCTTGTTTAGCGTTTTTTGTGATAAATGGTAAAACACTTATCACGAAAACTCCCAGTAAATTGAAACTAAGATTGAAACTAATTGTCACATTGGTTCTGAAGCAAAATAAACCGGCCAAGTGCGTGTCGGCCCACGCAAAATGAAGGGTTCTATAGTTCGGATGAACTTATCTCAAGAAAAAACTTAACTTTATTGTTGAAAAAATGTCTTTCTTGTCTCATGGATATACGTCACGGTCAATTCTTCAACTGCAAATGTAAGTTTGTAATCGCAAAAAATATTTTTGATGTGATTTTCGGACTATTTTCTTTACTTTTGCTGTAAGTCCTTGCTTCTTGCCCAATTTCATGATCATATGTCAACAGGAAGTACCCTATGTCGCATAGCTTGATTTTTTTAGAGCTCCAAGGGACCGTAGAGCTACGTATTTAACATTAATTTTAACTTAACAATCTCCAAGCGTTCCTGAGAAAAAGGATCTTGACAGACAGACAGACGGATGGACAAGTGATCCTATAAGGGTTCCGTTTTTGCCTTTTGAGGTACGGAACCCTAAAAAAGACTTAGACGTTTTATGACATTCAATCATAAAGTGGAATTTGAATATTAAATTATGTGAATAAAAAAATGTAGTACCTACTTATAATACGAGTCATGGCTAGCTAGCTATGTGGTAAGTACAGCCACCTGTTACCATTATTGTGTGGTAACTACGTTGGCAACTCAACGACCGATATCTGTAACCGAAATGGTACCAACATTATATTTAACAGCCACTGTATTTTTTATTAAGGATTTAAAATATATATATAAGAATTATTATATTTTTTGTAGGTTAATTGAGATGAATGTTAATGTGTAGATGTTGTAATAAGTTCTGGAGTTTAAAAGAAATACTGAAGTCAAAATTGCCCTTGAAATTGAAAAAGAAAGTCATGGACTCGTGTCTGCTACCCTTTCTATCGGGTCTACAGGCCTCAAACCTGGATATAAAACAATTATACACGAAATAAAATACAAAAAACTCAGCGCGGGATGGAAAGAAGCATTTTAAATATACGGCTGAAAGATAAACAAAAAGCAGAAGACATACGCAAGAAAACTAATATAATAGATGCTCTTCAACATACGAGACGCCTGAAGTTGAACTGGGCTGGACACGTAGCAAAAATGACAGATGGAAGATGGACACAGTTGGTAACTCAATGGCCAGGTCCAACCGGCAAGAGAGCCAGAGGACGACCCAGAGAACATTGGGCAGATGAAATAAAACAAATTGCCGGATAGAACTGGACAAAGATAGCGAACGAGAGAAACGGGGGGTGAGTAACTACTATAAAATATTACCTATAAAAACATTAAAAAAGTAAATGTTAAGGAAAATAAAGGCTATTTATTATTACTGATCAAACCAGGTTTCCTTATGATGTTTCTAGTTTTTTCAGTATTAGTCAGGCAAAAATTCGCTTGTGTAATAGGACTCGTATATATATATACCTCCAGAGTACAAAGATTAATTGACAAAAAGACATCAATTAATTTGATAGCTGAATAAATTCTCCACGTGCAAAATCAACATAAACTAAACTTTGCCAACCATATGAAAATTAACTTTTATCCTCAAATTAATACCCTCTCATTAAACTGAGGATTAAGGTTATCAGACGATCGTCCAGAGACAGTTCAAAAAAAAAAATTTTTCGACCTCCACTCAAAGACTTCACTAGAGCCCTCGAGGCAATTTAAAAGGTTTCAGAACATCGTCTAGGTTAACTTTCGAGGCCTTTTTTTATTGAACAAAAGGTTTGATCGAACAATTTTGATGTAAAGAAGTTAAGGTTATAGGTAGGTAGGTAGTTAGGGTTATACTTTAGAAGATCTTGTCCGAAATTAGGATTTTAAATCTTTATCTTTGAGAGCGAAATGAAGTTTAGAAACTATTTAGATAGTACATCTATAAATCACGTAGGTACTAAACATTTTTACCGGCCTACTGAATTATACATCGTTCGAAACATCTCAACTCCAATTTCTTGAATAATGATTGGCAAAAACTGAAAAATGAGTTTTTTTTGCCCAAATAATCGAACAACAAACATTAAAATAATTGCTAGCAAATAAAATTCGCGGCAAAAACGCCATCAGAGGGACAGTTCACATATTTTAAGAAGTTTTGCAATCTTATCTCAATACTTAGCGCTTATCTACTACATATATGGAATGACGAGATTGAGACTAAAATAATTTGAATTACGGGAATGAGAGCCTACAGGCTTCCAGAAACTGGCAACAAAAAGAAACTAGCAAACTCCTACTACAACTCTACACGACTATGAAAATCTTAATACCCAAGAAGCTCCTCGAATTTCAATCAGCCGTGACCCGCCATCGGTGCAGAAGCACAAATACGCTCTGATTACGTACAGACCCAAGGCGATTAATCAATTCGTTTGTTTTCCCGCGGGCATGCTCCAATGACGGCAGCACACCGCTGATTGACTCCTTTGATTATCTTGCCGGTGAATGAATAATAAACATTCGGTAACATCGGAATTTTCGGTTGTGTGCCGCCGAGCGTGACAGTGAAGCCTGTGGGTTGATGCCAAGGGATGGCTGTCTGGGTTGGAGGTATTCTGGGATATGGTTTAAGCTTATAATGCATATAATACGTGAATTCTTATAGACAAAGATAACCCACATAGCCCGAAGCATTCCTGAGCTTAAGTGGCAGTGGGAGGGGCACATTTTTGTTCGGTGGAGCGAAAGGTTCTAGAGTGGCGACAGAGTACTGGAAGACGCAGCGTTGGCAGGCAATCCACGAGGTAGACCTAACCTGATGAGGGTCACGGGTATCCGCTCGATGTAAAAAACACAGGACCGATTGATGTGGCGACGTTTGGGGGTGGCCTATATCCAGCAGTGGACATCTTTCAGCTGAAATAGTGATAGCAGCACCGCTGATTGACTCCTCTGATTATCTTGCCGGTGAATGAATAATAAACATTCGGTAACATCGGAATTTTCGGTTGTGTGCCGCCGAGCGTGACAGTGAAGCCTGTGGGTTGATGCCAAGGGATGGCTGTCTGGGTTGGAGGTTTTTGGGACATGGTTTGACATTAATCGGTAACACATGATAAAGTTTATGGTAAAAGCAAAATACCTACCTAGATATATATAACAAGATTCCTAAATGTGGTCCCACCACTCAAATCTAGTGCAAGCGAAAATCTGTTTGTGATTTCGAACTAAATCTATGAAATATCTCCTAAATATCAGAAATGATCCTTTGTCTGAGACCTTGTCTGACATGTATTAACAGTACCTAACTCCCTAAAACTATTATCAATAACCTAATCAATACAAGTAAAAGCATTTCTCTCCTACTACTCTAAAACCGTCTCGCATCAAAATATCACACTCCAAGCAAATATATTTAATGTTCTTCATAATTACTTAAGAGAGTCTCGTTAGCACTCAGTGAGTTTTATTATTCAAATCAGATTGTGCTCCACAGAACAATTAATCAAGCTTCTGGGATGCAAATGCATCTATCAACGACACGACGTAGTCGTGTTCGTCCTAAAATTCTACAACAAATGCAATCAACCGCTGACTCACTTAACCACAGATCACAAGGAGTAAGCAATAGCGAGATTATGAAACAAATTAACTCATACTTTTAAGAATCGATTGTCTTCTCTACATACCAAAAAAATACCAGGGCGAAGCCAGCCTACCTTTTTACGCATGTCAAACCCCTTTGGCTGTGCTCATAATTTCATTAAGAACCATACCTCTTAAACTGAAACATATCAATGCTGCCTTATCACAGAAATAGGTGCGGTTGCAGTACTTCCCTAGAAGATGCCTTTAACACTACTTCTTCTTTTATTCAAAATGGTGATATTATACTCGTACTCGTCTAGATTCCTAGATTACTTAGGCCCAACAGGTGTACACTCTTTACACTACTGCAAAACGCCAATCAAAATTTGCGATGAAAACAAATTATTTTGAGTTAATATGTACTTTGCAGTAGAGTGCTATTGAGATATCAATAACGTACAACTATTGAAACTCGACAATTTCAACACCGACTGTTCGCTTTTGCAAAAACCCGCTCCCGCCACCGCTCATCACTCAACTCTCTCCCCAACAGCGTCCGTTCGTCGGCCATCAGTTGCAGTACGTAATGTAAACAAGTTTTTCCCCATTGTATCAAAGAGGTCGTCTTTGTGCCACAAATAATAGACTTAGTTGCTCCACTACTCCACTACTCCACTTTGAATCGTATTGCGACCCTTAGACAAATATTATACATTTTTACATTTAAACGCTCGAAGTTTCTCAATATTAAATCTTTTGTAGTGGCTTTATTTAATCATGTTTCTGAGTATTGTTGTCTCTTTGAGCTATCTGAGTCAGATGTTTGTTGATTATGTTCTGTTCTGTGTGGAGAGATTGTTTGAGGACTCTGCGCTTGAAGAATGTCAAGGAGTAGGTACAATCAGCCTCAAGAAGAGCCATCGAACAAAAATTCATTTGATTGACTATAATTTGTGTTCTACAATACTGTAAAATTATACGAAACCTACAAATATGTAGTACAGTTAGCATTAAAAAGATGTTTACACCGACAAGAATTTATTTAATTGTGTAGACAATACTAGACATTTGTAGGTTTCGTAGAAGAAAAATAAAAAACAAAATAAGGGGCGCGTTGTCTATGATATGGTACCTAAATACAGAACTTTTATTTAGAAAGTAGCTTCATATTCACATTAGTTGTAATCTTAAAGGTTAAAATAACCAAGAGAGTAAACTTCACTTCAAATTAATTGCAATCAATTTAGAACTCAAGTTTATTTGTTTTCAACGAAAACTGCTTCAAAAACAAATTTATTTCAGGAAGATTGACTTAACGCCTACACAGTTATCCCACGAATACTTTTATTCCCGAAAATGCTTAAATCACTGCTATTTTTGTTTTAATTACACAGAAGGAAAAGCAAAATGCGATACTAACAAACAAAGGCTCTTATCTCGACATCGTGCAACCCTTATTTACGAAAAAGGAAACGAGCAATGCGTCACGCCTTACGCATCTGAATACCGACCAGCATATATTGAACTCCACCCATATCTTAATCAGTACAATTTGTTCAACGATTTCGATAATCAACGCGATCGGCGAGCTCAATATAAAATGGATGGTGGCTACATTTGGAAAGTATCCAAAGTGTCTGAAACGGCGCTAGTCACGGTGACATAACTGTTTTTGTTGCAAAAAAGACAAACAAATAGAGGGCGTATTTACGCACGTAATGCGTTCTTGTAAAAAATGGCCAAGTGCGAGTCGGACTTGCACACGAAGGGTTCCAGAACACCGTGCAATATTTAAATACTAAACATTTTCTTAAACGCCGAAAAAATCATTTTTCTTGTCGGAACCCTTGAAGTTTAAAAATACTTGTCTCAGGAAATGGTACAATTTCAGACTTACGACCACTCGCCTCTTGTTTGACATTGGTCAAGACTTGCCAAAATATCAAGATTTCTTTGCTTATATATAGTACACACAAACCTTCCGGAATAAATTCTCTAAATGATGGTGCAAACCGTATCAAAATCCGTTGTGTAATTTCTTAGAACAACGTGGTCACACAGTTTGACATGAAAAACGAATAGATAAAGATTCCATACGAAGAGACTGCTTTCCGAAATACATGCGTCCCCCATTCAATAAATCAATCTCTTACTGAAAAGCAACCAAAACGCATTGACGCAACTTCAATAGCTGTTCTCATCAAAATTGTGACTATACAATATACATACATGGCTGCTCCAGTAGCCTTTATATGCCAATTTAATTTAATATTATACTCACAGGTAAAAGGAGTTCTGACAGTAATTTAATTCCATACGCTGCCATTCGCTTGCGACAAGACCCGTTTTTATTATAGAAGTATCTGGATCATTTTATTATATATTATGTAGGTAGTGCGTACGTGTCTCGCTGCCGGCTTGTAATTTAAAATATGAGCTGCGCTGTGATTGGACGGCAATAAGTTTGTGGAAGAACATTGTGATAGGTAGTTTTCAGTGTTGTGTGGAGCGACGAGTTGGATTACAGATTGGTTTTAAAAAAGCTTACTTTGATTCGAAATATGAGTAAATACAATACATTTACAATATATTTATGTTATGTAATGGTTTCAACTTTATAAAGTTTTCTCTAGATTTTCGAGACACCGACGGCCGTTTACACGTTGCGATTGAATTGCCTTTGGTTCACCATAATATGTTGATGCAATAATAAAAGTTGCGTCACCTAAACAGTATTTAGACGATGCAAGTAATAAGTTGCTTCAACTTGTTTGCATGTCACAGGCAAGAAACTTGCATCGTGTAAAATTGATCTAAATTCCCCCTCATATTTTTATTTCCTCATACAATACGGGTAATAAATAGGGTGCAATATGATATTAGTAAGGTCGATCGGCGGACGGTCCGGCGATGGAGACGTCATGCTTTCAAACCACGCTCGTTGCACTATGACGTAAACCAACTTCTACGTAAGCACATATTACAGAAAAAACTGCTCGAAAACATGAAATCGCTAACATAGAGAACAAGCTTGGTGATCAATATTCTAGCCTTCTTTATACTAGATTTAGAGCTGAAGGACCATTACAGTCTGACATGATGAGGGCGTATACCTTATTATAACTTATTCATTTTGACAACCGCTAAAAAGTGGTACTCCTCGCCGGAGTTTTAGCTTCCCAATGGCTATAAAAAGAGAGTCTTAAATTCTTAAATCTTCTACTTAATAAAAATCGTAAATTCACTGACAGACAACGCACAGCCTAAATCACTGGCTCTAAAAGCATGAAAATTCCTTACATAAAGACGGTGAGTACTAAGGAAGAATTTTTGAACATTCACCCCCTAAAGAGGCTAAATAGGGGATGAAATTTTGAACGGAAGTTCGTCATTTGTGCCGATAGAAAATCCCATTGGGGCACGGCTTGTAAACAAATGACGCGTACAAGCGTGCACCATGCACCTTTGACTAACGCTAACCATTATACTAGATACGAGTTGTCAAACGCGAGCCTAACAAAGGTAAAAAACAAAGCTTCCCCTTGTTACATTTGTGCCCCAAAAATAGCTCAGGTATGTGTGCATTCTATTTCCCGAAGGTCACCGCATAGCGTGCAACACGACAAGCGGCTGCAGCTATCTACTCAAACATCGCATGAGTTTTATTAAATTGCTCATACATGAGCAATGGTTATGTCAGCCATAGTGTCGAACATTGTATGGTTTGGCGTAGGTTTTAGATGAAATTATGTTTTTGTCCAACTAGAGTACATAACAAAATATCACATCGTCATCATCTGTCTTCCCCGAAGGCTTAGAGCGAGGTGTACTTATAGCACTAGACTCCGGGCTGCAACAAAGAAGAGAGAAAGAGACTTTTCAGTAATTGACCTCATCAACTTCGCAAGTGACCGAGCAAAATACAAAAGAAGCGAACTCACTAATTCATGAAATCGCTTATGGCATATTATCGCGGATTTAGCTTTGAATTTCGAAGTTATGCTTAGAAACAAATGCTTTAGAAAAACGCACCTCCACACGGCTTACGGTGGCGCCTGTAGAAATTCACAATTCGAGTCGAATTCAACTATTCACCTTTAGAGCTTCGAAATAATGCTTAGAGAATAGCACTATAGCAAAGCCAAAATGGGCATGAATCTGACAGGCTCGTAAAACAAAATTTTCACACTTTTCAGTTCAATTTTTTTTCGTGGTTTTGTTTTTATAACATCTGGATGATCGCGGAATCACAAGACAATTTCGCTAACATTGATATAATCGTCAACAATACAGTCGAAGTCCCCTTTGATGTCTTAACTATTTTGATCATAACAAGTACTCATTGTCCACAATAAATCTAATCACATTTCGTGCAAAACGACACTCAAACAAATAAAACTAGCGTCCATATTTTCCTCATCTCCTAAGTCAGGCCAATTTATAATCAAAACTACAACAGCTAACGAAGCACAAAGAAATAGTAACCAATATTCTGTACAGTAAGACAATCATGACAGAGGACCAGAGGGCCATGTTCAGAGGTAATTTACGGCCCTCTGAGGCCAAAGGCATTACCCTCGCCCTTTTATTACACACAGCCTTCCCACACGATTGGGGAGGACTTGTAAAAATATTTTATTGGGTGAAAGGTGGTTCTGGTTGATAGTGTGGGCTTGGACAATGGTACAGGAGTCTTGTTCTCATTAGTGCACGAATAGTTGCTTTTTTTGGACATATTGCCCTTTAGTTGTAAGGATAAAGATCAAAGACGGAAAGGTAGAAAGGATCGAGCGCTCAATTTCGAGATCTCGACCTTTAAGAAGCGCCACACACTCACTCTTTCACTTTGACTTGGGTATAAAATCAAGAAAATTCATATACCTCCTTTTTATATGAAGATTAGTGATTACTAACTTGGCCACAGCAAGTCTCCTTCCACTTACTACGGTTTAAAATAACTTCATATATGGAACCCGTTTACGTAAAGGAATAGTCAGAGATAAACTGCTAAACAGCCGCATTTTACATGTAACGGTATTAGGACCCACGGGAGGAAGCTAAAAGCCATTTACGGGCACAATTCCAAAACTTTTTTCTATTTCTTCTGCAGTAAAATAGCACTTCTTCCAAAATAGTTCTTAAATAATACACACCCCATACGTTACTCACTAGATAACAAAGGATATAAATATAAATCACGCTACCATAAAATGGTTTAGACCCACTTTACTCTCGAAACTACAGTTTCGTCTATTTGTCTTAACAAATAAGACATAAAAAATAATACCAATGTCACAATGTCAGACGAAGAAATAATAAGACTACTATAGGTCTGCAGTATTATGTACCGTGCGCAGTAAAATCACATCGTAAATTCTAACTTGACGGGCCCACACGTCTCAATGTTTTTGCGAACCCTACTCTGTAACATTTATGTTATTTAAATTATGAATCATATTTATGGCTCAGGTAAGATATGTGGGTTATTTTTTCATATTTCTTGAAGATTCGATTTAAACCTTTCATGTGTTGTAAATATCTGTGTTGATTTAGCACGATTTATGTGGTACGGACATTTTATGGCCAGATTGCCAGCAGTAAAATGAATGGGCTCCATCTAAGCATACAGATGTAGGTTCATTGGATTATCAAAGGCTTTGGATAATATTCGGAACTTTGTCTGATACTAGAAATAATCAAATAATAATGGAGCAATATATCTTACTATTAAATAATAAAAACGCAGAAGCAACTTGCTTTAGAAAACTAATCTTTCAATACTCCTATCTATCGGCGATCTGGGGATGTGTGTCACTACAGTCGTATCAGATCTCACAAATCAATACTTAACTAACTTAGACTGTATTCTTTCGTTGCTTATTTTTTATACTTTTATTCTTGCAGGTTTTTAAGACATTCTTTAGTAACCATCATTCACTTGTCTTTACTTGGTGTTATGCCACTGTTCAAATATCTTTGTCCAATGTGAATATGATCAAAGAAATTAGATGGTATTTCTTATTCCATCAAAAGCAACAACATTGAATTGATTAAATCTTGGACTTGGATAGTAGACGAAAAATATGTGATAAACGGCATACCGCCCTAAGAATATAACAACATGAGAGCAATAGATAAACCAATTTATAAAGACATAACACGTAAGATACGACCTTAAGTGAATAAACAAGATGACAAGAGACAAAATTACCATCAACTGCCTAGCGTTTTCCCAACTATGTTGGGGTCGGCTTTCAGTTTAACCGAATGCAGATGAATTCCAGTATTCTACATGAAGCGACTGCCTATCTGGCCTCCACAACGCAGTTACTGGGTAATACGATACCCCTTGGTAAGACTGGTTGTCAGACTTTCGGGCTTCTGACTACCCGTAATGACTGTCAAATATCTAAAAATGACCACCGGGACCAACGGCTTAACGTGCTTTCTGAGACACGTAGGGGTCTCAATATGTAATGGATGGTTACCCATCCACAAACCGACCTCGGCAAGCGTAGCTTACCCATCGATCCACCCGTGCGGCTGTTATTATTTAGCCACAAGCCTCTCCCATTTATACAGAAAAAGATATCGAGGATTATCTGCTCTCAATATAAATTGTAATCCAATTGAACTGTAAGCCAGTGAACATTTCCCACACGAGGCTTGCCCCAAAAAGGGCATAACGAAACAAATTCACTTATTTATTTTTACAACATCAAGGTGGAATTTCAGTGCCATCGAATGACAATTTATGTGCCCCTGATATTGGCAACCAACAAAATTTTATTACCAGCGTAATGCTGTTATGAAAATACGGCAGAATCTCTAGGTGTCAGGATTTTGTGAACACTTTAGCTGTCAGAGACGAAAGCAGGAATTTTTCACGTCATTTTTGCGTGAGTTCAAAATTTGAGCAAGATTTTCAAGGCATCTTTCTGTGGAATATATGAAATTGTTCGGTAATGAAGATGCTGGAATGAAGTTCGGTGTTTTACCGTTTGGCATATTCGAAATATAAAAAAAATCGGATTATTTCGTGTTTACGGGACAACCTTTTAATGCACCAAAAATTTAACGATTTCACTTTAGAAAAGTCCAAATTCAGGCTCACAGAAATATTACAAAATAAAACACTTTAGAATTCCAAAAAAAAACAACGCTGTTCCAAAACCTTTTTACATAAAACCAACTCATATAAAAAAAAACTCAATTTTACATTCCAACATTAAACTGTCAAACAAAATAAAATAAAACCAACGTACACACCCATAAAACCTAACCTAAGCCTTCCACACACAATTCTTTTATCGTCAATTGTGTTTTAAGTGCTTCTGCACTGAAGTACCTGCCTAGGCCATGCCTAATGTTGAACCTAACTGCGTCAGGACGTGGTTAATGCTATCGTTAAGTTAGGACCTGCCCATAAGTTCTTAGGAACAGACGTGGCGATAATTACATGATAGTTAACCTGCTGTTAAATGTTTTAGGGGTTTTGTTAGAAGATGTGGCATAAAAAGGAATGAGATGCTTATAAGGGTGGTCTTTTTTAAATTAAGGGTTGGTATTAATCCGGATGGTACCCTGCATTCTGTTACAGGATATTTTTGATATTTAATCTCTGAACTCTAAAAGAGACTTTGTTCCCTGAATTTGTTTCGCCGTTTCTCAGTCAAATAGGAAATATATATTGACTAGATGTAGACATTTCCTATCTGACAGAGAAATGTTTTTTGAAATATCATTTCAATCATGCGGACCTTTAATTTGAATCGTCATAATACAAAATGTTTTTTTTTTGCGGACCTTTAAGGCATTTACGCCTGTTGGTATCTCAAAACCAGAAAACAATAAATAGTCGATAATTAATCGAACTGTAATTATAAGGAAAATAAGACATCCCGAGCAATCCTGATTAATAAAAAAAAAACGATGATGAAAAGCTATTATCGCAATCGCAAGAATTTCCGTAGCAACCATCAAAAACTCACTGCAAAAGTAAAACAAAGCTTCAAGAACAAAATAACTAAACGGCATGTAACAATTTCACTAACACGGTAAAATCTAGCGCAATTACACTGTATGCGATTAACGTAGCGCGCTACGCCGTAGCACCGTAGCGCCGTAGTACCGTAGCACTAATCGCTACGGAGATTAGTTCCTGGGGAGGCACGGATTGTTTTGTCCGCATGTATTTCGTGGCAAAGATTTTCAGCTGAAATTTCACTTTCTGTTAAATAATTATTCGGTCTTAAGTGTAATGACTTAATTTCGTTTTCAGAATCTCTTAAAGTCAGAAATGTTTGAAGTAGGTAAAATGATGGTTTCGTTTTTTTTATTTTTATAATTGAATATTTTTGTACTTATGAAGTTAAGTTGATTTTTGCATCGAAATGTAGATTTGATAGATTTAGTTCTATGAAAAAATTGTAATCAGTTTTGTTGAGCAAAAAAACAATTTCTTTTAAAAACGTTTTTGCTCATCGGTCTTATGAAGTCAATGCGTCAGTCAATCATCATCTCGGAAAAAGCCCATAATATTAAATATATCATATATCTTAAAAACCGTAATTTCGAAAATATTTGAACAATTTTTCCTCATCATCCAACCATCGTTCTAAACGCCCATAATTACGTAACGTAGCGTCTATGTTGCTACGGCGTAGCACTAATTGCTACGCAACTCGTAGACCGCTACGGTTACGCTAAAGAGCGTAGGTTAATTGCTACGCCGCTTTTCTGCTCAACCCTGTGCGGTTGGCGATGATATTCAGTATAAGGCTTGATACTAAGAAAAATTTCAATGAGAATTTCAAGAATTTTTGCACAGCTGTGGTGGATATATATTTTTTGTAATTTTGTAAGTTTAAAATAAAAAATCCACTTTTACTTGTTTAAAAAAAATGGCTAAGCAATTATAACTATAGTTTATACCTAAATTAATTTAAGAGTAGTAAAAATAAGACTCAATTATCTGATACAAGCTCTCATCTGTCAGAATGTTCCCTAACAATTTTCTAACAGCTTTATACCTAACTTTTGAATTTATTTTCTAAAAGTTATTATTATTTTATTCTCAAACTTTCTTTAATGAAAATTGATACAATCACCCAACATATTAAACTCATTAACTTACTCCTAATAAAATTTTCAACTACAAAAAAAAACCTCGTTACTCACCGATGATCACTATAAAACCACAGAACCGTCATTATAATACATTTTTTCGTTCACAAAACTACTTTCGGAATTTTTAACAATTAATCAGTGATGGCGACACACACTTCCACTGTTTTTCGTTCTATCCAAACATCACGTACTCGTGGGCACAGTCATTTCGCGCGAGAGTCAGTTCTCGTCATAACCGGCCGAGCATGACGCGTCCCTCTCGCGCCGTAGTCGGCCGCCGACTGCCGCGGACTGCCTGTGTTGCCCCCATCCATCCGTCAATGCTACTAGGAAATTTCTACCATTGTGTTACATTTTAGTAGAATTTTATTTTTGATTTTGTTACAATGTGGTACGTAAGTGAGAATATGTGTTTCAAACAATTAATTAAAGAAATGTGTTCAAAAAATATTTATTTAATAAATAAGTTGTATTTTGTTTCTTCATTGAAAACATAATACCAATTACACATGTAAAATATAACAATATACCAAACAAGCAAGAAAAAAGCCTAATCATACCATCATTTCGTTCTCAAAGGTGCTCAACGTCAAAATACATCTGCCAAGTACTTTAAAATTAAATTCTCAACAAATAATTGTTCCCGGAATTATGGGGAAATCGCATTTCAGTGGGGAATACATGGTGGGTGGTACGCATGCGCGACGGAGCCCCGCCCTGCCCGGGCTTACGTATCGCAACAACTTTCGCCGGCAAGTCGAGTTGGTCGCCGGTTCGGTTACCCGGTAGCGCACTGTGACGTCATAGTGACGGAGCTTTATGATGCTATTTGTTTGGACGTACCGTATTGTTGATGTGGGTGACGTTTTCTGAATGATATTACGGTTTTAAATGAGGAAATGAGATAGGGAAGTAAGATTATTATTAACTGTTTGGTAAAAAATAATAATTTGTTCAGCATGTAATTGAAAACATCTTCTGTGAGTTCTAATGTAAGTTCTGACTGTTTATTTTTCAATATTATATTATTATTTTATATAATCAAATTTTTTAATATAATTATATATATTTTTTATATAATTTAATTTCTAATTTGAAACGTATTCCAACGATAAAACATACAAATACTAATTGTAATCTTTACAAAGACGAGTCCGAGGATTTTAATTTTTGTTTTTTTCTTTTGAATTATTGACACGACCCAGAGCCAGGACCCAGGTAGGGTGGAGCAAGGAAAACCTGATCAGGTGGAGATTCATAGATGATTCCGCTTTGGAGTGCAAATTTAATACTGTCCGTCAAACAATGGGGCAATTAATATCATGTTCAGCGGGTTGTTTTGTCTGCACGTTCCAGGGCCTGATGGACGATACTGAAAGCGCCAAACTCATAGTCAATTTCTGTGTCGATTGCCATCGACACACTCAGAAGAAAATTGACACGAAAAGAAGATAAAGATCTTTACATTAAAATCTTGCAGTATACCAAACAACCAATAATTCTACAGTTCTACAACCACACAATTTGTCTCGCAAATCGTACCAAAATTATTAGAGCGTACTGCCAGAGATGTGCACCTTACAATTCCTGTGACGTCACAGAAACTGTATAATGTATACCAAACTTTGGGAAGGGGTATTATGTACTGAAAACTTGAAGCTTTAGTACGAGAGAAGTACTTCTCGGCTTAGTAGGGACAGTAAAACTAAACTTTTAAAAACTCTGTTGAGTTTCATAAACATAATATCCATTACGGTTAATATCTCTAAAGTATCAGTACAATTATTTATGAATTGTTTATACCGTTTTTAATAGAATCTCATATCATTAGGGTTCCTTTACGTGACACCGGAGCCGCACCAGCGCCGGACTGCATGTTTATGCATACGAATGAATATCTCTCATGCGCCGCGTAGATTTTACATTTTCATTCTGAGATGTTCAATTTTTTTTTTATCTTGCGATCAGGCGCCCGTGTGGCTCCGGTGCTGTTCCGGCGTCATGTACATTAAGCCTTTCGGAAGGTGGTAATCGCCTTCTATCCTAGAAAATGCTTGATGACATTAAACTTTGTGTTCAAGCACTAAAATAAATTACATTTAAAAAAACGTTGTTCACCTTTGTTACTGGCTATTTTTAACCAATTTTGATGACTATATGCTCGCGCCCTATTATATGGGTTTAAACATAACTGGCAAAATGTGGTGTACTATATATAGGTACGCCTCTGCCTTACCCTGCGGGGAATTCAGGCGTGATTATATGTTAAGTTATGTAAGTTATGTTACGATTTACGTAAATACCCGTATATATTTGACTCAGCGTCGGCGCTCGGCGTGGCAACACGCCATATTCGGGTTCGCGACAAGTCAATCGTCATCCTGAAGATGCCTCGTTGAGAGGTGAAATACGTGTCGATTTCTTACAAGGCTTTTTATGACTCTTTAGGAATAGTTAAGTGGATAAGGTTACTAATTATATCTATGTCTATTGTATTTTTTATTTGAATTATTTCATCTTTTACCATCATAATTCAAAATAAACCTCAAAACTACCTATATTGCTGAAAACTGGATCAGTATACAACAAATATTTGTCTAAGTAAATGTGCTCTAGCATTAGTGTGCTCGTTATAAATAATACTGTAAGCAACGTCTTCAAATATTGTCAACAGTTGTTATTTTACTTGATTCTGCTAGCTTGTGAATAATAAAGATCTGTTAGCTTTGGCAGTTCATAAATATGTACACTAATAATTTCTTTTGTAACTAATATCTTTGAATAGAGGACTTATTTTTACCTTGGGTTCTATTTTTTTGATGGTATTTATCGATTGGGACTAATTCATTAGGCCAGCTTAATAGTAGGTCCAGTGATAGCCAACGTTGAGAAGAGTTATTTTTATTGACAATTCATTATTTAATAAAGTATTCTTGAAATGGGGCTATCATGACGGTACGGAGGCAGGACGTGGATCAGGAGCTGTATCGCAATCTTATCCTGCCCTCTATGCCCCAAAAATGCAGTCAAAGTCACCTCTGCACTGCGACCGATGACGCCGTGGAAGATGCAAAGTTTTGGGATTTAGTACGATGGCGTGCCATCGACAAGAAGATTATAAAGCGTCGTGGATGTGTGAACCAATAGGCTTAACGTCATGTTTGATTTGAATACCTATAATGTGAATCTAGTGATATACTGTGGTTGTTACCTGTTGTAGTTGCCTTGTAATAAATAAATAAATAAACAATGGAACTGGCAGTAGGCTTAGTTTACTTGGAGCTGAACGTGATATAGTTGCAACAACAAGTAGGTCAAGGTGACCATTATGGTGTGCAATAAGGCATTCTCTATCTATCTATGTAGGATTTACTCAACGACATAAATCAACAATCATTTCAGAATTTTGATTATTTGATATTATAGAACGAAATTATTACTATTAATAATAAGAACAAATAAATTTATCTAATTTTCGGTCACAAATCCCTTCTGTTTGGAGAGTGTTCCTATTCTATATTCCTGTTAACCTATTTATTTAGTGTGAATGCATTACAGCTGTCACTTGAGGCAATTCTCATATTCCTGCAATTTCACGAGTACCCAATTATCCTTCAGTTTCCCCGAAATATAGCGGTTGTATTAACCACGTTTACCTACTCCTGTCATAAGCAAATAAAACTTAATTGGAATTAATAGGAATAATGAATATTCTACGAACATTTAAACAAATTTATCTCCATGAAATTGCTTAAAGAAGTGGAAGAGTAATTTTATTTACCGTCATCCACCACGCGGGCCCAGTGCAGCGGGTTGGTAGATGTCACGTCTTCGGATTCTATTTTGAGAGCAACGGTGATAAAAAAAACTAATCGTAAATCGGGACCGTTGCGACTGAGTCCCGTGCATTGCCCTAAGTAATAAAAACAATCAGCAAATCCTAAATCCCACAATAAAATACTTTAACCTACAAATCATAACACCAGAAAGTACCAAGAAAAATGTGCTTAAAATTGTGTGTAATGCGGAATTCCGCCCCCTCCCCTCTAGGCCGAAGGGGATTCATACGCGATCCGAATACCTAGCGCAAAATGTTTTAATGATAGCTCTCTGATTGAGGCACAAAAAACGTGAGATGCGAACCATTTTGAACACGTTCGTTGTTATGAACGACTCGCGGAGTAAGGAAGGGGTGGAGTAGTGATTGAAATTTATTTTTTAAGTTTTTGACGCTTAGTGAAAGTTTGAAGTCAAGGTGGTGTTCATATGGAGAGTTTCCACAAGGTTGGGTGCCTTTATATACACTTATGTCTTTCTAGTTTAACAATTTATAATAAATGTGAAAAAATATAGAAAGAAAGAAAATTATATGTTTATGTTTATGTAAACCTTCTACATTTTGTAAACTTATAAAATTTAAACTGGAAAACAACGACTTTAAAACATTACTCGTAATACTTACGTTTAAATCTTTTGTTTGTGTGTTATAAATTTTTGTTCCATTACAGTGGCGCCCAACGTGGGGCACATAGTATAAAGTATAGGATTGTCAGCTAGAATAGCTGTCGGTCGATTCTGTAAAAATATTAACGTGAAGCTTAGGTGAAGTGAGCGTGAAGTGAGCTGTCACTGCCACAGAATCGACCGGCAGGATGCTAGGGATTAACACTATTGACAGCTCATTTCACGCTCACTTCACCTAAGTTTCACGGTGATATTTTTACAGAATCGAACGGCTGGTCATCGATTAAATGGCAGAGTATCTATAGAAAAGCAGTGTTGTACCACGTTTTTAGTAATGTGGTTAGGAACTTACTAATACTGATATTTTAGCATCACTCGACTATTTTCAGTTGAGACCGCTCACAACGCTACAGTTACGTGCTACTTTATCCACCTTATACTGGAAACAATAAACTACCACTCGGTTATCTACCCTGCTAGTTACTGAAAAGCTGGTATTACGGTGTAGTTTTTTTTTTTTTTTTGAGGATGGGTAATCATCCAATGACTTCTCCCGCTCTGAGCAGAGCGAGAGGGTGTGTCAGACTTTTACTGACTAAAACCCACCCGTGTTCCTTCCGTTGCCTGTGTGCCGGGGCCGCGATATCCCTTTCGGACAAACCCGCAACCCCAGCATTATGGTGTAGCTTAGACTAACTTAAAATTCAACCTAATAAATCTGATTTTATGTAAAAAACTTTGTGTAAAACACAATTTTTTTACACACATTTGGGAAATAAAACAAAGTAATAGTCAAATAAATCTCAAGTTTCAAGGAAACATTTTTAACTCCATTCTCTTATGAGAGAAATATAAATCATGTAAAAAAACGCTGTCAGTCTACCTATTTTAACACACTAAAGTGACATTTACATAATGAAAGAGTTACGTGATAATAATACTGCAGCTCTACTTTACCTACCTAACATTAACATAAATAAATAAAAAATTACATTAACTATATTATAATATTGACAACAATAGTGGGCCGGTGGTAACGGCCCCGACTTACGAGTAGCTAGGTCGTGGGTTCGAACCCAGGCAGGCGCTTTACTTTATGTGAATTTTTCATCACCACTGGTCTCAAAACTTTGAAGAAAAACATCGTGAGGAAACCGGGTTGTCCTAGAGCCAAAAATTCGAAGACATGTGACATCTACCATAAAGCACTGGGGCCGCGTGGTAGATTACAGCCCACTTCCTCATGCTGATTATGCTTATCTTTTATATTAAGAAGATTCTCTTTTAACGATACGGTATGTAATGATAATCGCTGCCAAGAAGTGATGAAAATTATTCAAATTAAATCCCTAAATAAATCACCAACATCAAAATCAATCCTCCGCACCTCACTATAGGTAAAACCTAATCTTATTTCACCTCTACAAGCCTAACTGCCTACAATACACACCCCCTACGTACCTACCCCCGCCCACACATCTAAACACGAATACGTCACTAATTCACAGCCAGACACATTTACTTCCAATCTCAAATCACCAAAAGGTACCGAAGCAATATTTTGCGAGCAGAGGCACAAATTGATTGTGCCTCGACACGACCGGAGGGCATTGGCACAGACGGAAATCGAATCCGCTACCAGATGGACACCTGCGCGAGACGCAAATTCTCGTTCCACCAATAAATAGAGTGACGTATGGGTAGGTATGTTGTGTTGTGATTAAAAGTTATGTGTGTTTGTGGCAGTGACAATGAGTGGAGCTAAGATTGTGGAAGGACGATCGTGAGTTTATAAAGCTGCTTTAATTTACCATCCTTGTACAAGTTATTCAATCTTGTTAGAAAAGTTTACTCTCGTAAACGTAAAATGTATATTTTGTATCGCAAATTACTTACGTATTTTTTCTAAAGGAAGTAACGCGTTAAAAATAGCACAGACCTTACAATTAAGCGTACCACAAATTACGCAAAATACGCTGTTGGACGGTGAACTTGCGGACACCAACCCTATAAACAATACAACATATATACCACAAAAAATATGAATAGTTTTTACTAAAAAAATCATTATTTAGCTTTTTGTACTAATTAACATAACACCTTCGAAACACCCCTATCTATTTAAAATTCCTACATTATAAACTTCCCCTAACAATTAGCCCCCTGACAGTAGCGTCTGCCTGATTTCCAGCTGACTTGCGACCAAATCACCCGTGTGGCGGCCGGCGAGTGCCCGTCAGCCCCATTGTACCTGCGACGCGGCATATGGTGGAACAGCCAACTAGCTCAGAGGCCTCACTGAACATTCATAAACGGGAAATTGGGAGCGATTAGAAATAAAAATAGGGATTTTAAAGGTTATTTTTGAGTAAAGCCATTGTATATACTGATATAAGGTTTCCAATCTATGATTTTTTTTATGAAATTGGTACTTTTAAATACAGCTGACGTGTGGTGAATGAAAACAAAATGATTGGTAAATTATGAGGTTATTAAATGTATCGTTAGCTGTAATATTATAAAGACCGGCCCAACAGATCAGCGCTGTAAGGCTTATTAAAAATGTTATTAAAAATGCATTTTCATACGCTATCTTATGGAATAAGATAGCGTATGAAAATGCATTTTTTCTACGTTTTTTATTCCTGCTCAACCGCTGTTATCTCTCTCAAGTTTATGATAGTTTTTTTCTTCTAGATAGTTTTAAAAGATTCAGCCATATGATAGACAAATCGCCAAACAGAAAGGGAATTAAAATAGAACTAGGTTCTTATGTGCATGTGCAGAACTCTTAAGATGACATCCTATTATTTTTGATGAAGATACTTTATTAATAGCTACAAACTAAATATTGTACTTTTTACATATTCAAATGTACCAAACTTAAAGACGCCAAATAATAATCTAGATTTGCTCCCTCCTTTGTATAGTGGTCGCAAGCGTCTACTGAGCATGAGATACTGGGTTCGATGTCCAGGTCGGGCAAAGTGTTATTGAGTTTTTCTCTCTAGAACTTCTCAGTAGCAGGCAATAGGCTCGCCCCCTATTACATGGGACTTAAACATAACTGGCAAGATATGGGTGTACTATAGGTACACTTCTGCCGAAACCGTCGTGGAAACAAGGCGTGATGTTATGGTAATCATCTAGATTTAGACGCTGAGTAGCTGATGGACAATTTTTCCGCGGCCAATTTGGAAATGCAGACAAAATTCCGAGATTTCTGTACTCTCAGGCATGTAAAGCTGGTCCAAATTGTAATAGTTGTATCTAGAATATTTGCGAACATGTAAGCTAATGCGAAACTATGCGAATCAGAGGTCGAGACCTTTTGTCAAATACTGAAAGGTCAAACGTTAGGTAGTAACGACCTTATGTTATTCACGGAATTTAGGTAGTAATGTTGTTACCTAATTATTTAAATAATGTCGTTTCAGGGAGTAATTAGGTTTTATTTTGTTTCGTTCGAAATGAGTTCTTGTTTCAGAAAAACAATTAAAGTAGGTACCAACATTTTCAAAACTCTTAAATCGCGAATTCGCCGCGTAATGAATGAATTAATGATGAAGAACTTCGGTCGACTTTGAATCTAGTCTGATAAACCCGATACAAACACATGAAACATTATCAATTCCGCATAATTATTTGGAAAAAAAAATTACTGACACAGTCTTACTTTTGTTGAAGAAAAGATCATCTGCCTAGCTTTTTTCCAATTATGTTGGGGTCGGCTTCCAATCTAACCGGCTGAATACCAGTATTTTACATGGAGCAACTGCCTATCTGACCTGCACAACACAGTTACTGGGTAATAACGATACCCCTTGGTAAGACTGGTCACATGTCACTTTCGGACTTCTAAAGACCCGTAACGACTATCAAAGATCCACGAATGACAGCCGGGACCAACGGTTTAACGTGCTTTCCGAAGCATGGATGGGTCTTGTATGTGAAGATGGTAACCCATCCACAGACCAACTAACCTGATCGATCGACCCGTGCGGCTGTTATTATTTTGCCACGAGCTGCAAACCTAGCGGGTATACCATCGAAATTAACTTATAAGCTGACAATGTTCTAAATACCGAATTACATGAAACTAATTACGCTACACGATATTTGTTCACCTTCCCATGTACATGATGTTTGCTCTATTAATTAACAACAATACTCTCTGATATGTATATACGTACATATGGGAAATAATTATGAGGTTACGTATTAATTACTTTTGTTATATGTGCAGACATCTCAGGTTATGTAAAACATAGGATTTCTTAGAGCGATGTTTTATTAACCGACTTCAAGGAGGTTATATGTTCGACTGTATGTACATATTTTATTTTTATTTTTTTGTATGTTTATCGATATTTTCGTCAAACAATTTTGAAAAATATTTTTTCGTTTGGTAGTATAAGCCTGCATGGTGGTCTTATATAAATGTTATTAACTTTGCTTGGGTAGTTTTGAGTTAGCTTCGATAATACATATTTAATCCACTTTGTGTATATTGACGATGTTATAATATTTCCTGTCACTATTGTTTACATAGCAAATAGTGTTATACGAATTGGTGTGGGGTAGGTAGCATAGCAAAAAACTTTAAAAAAAATAAAAACAACTGACTTCCAAAAAAAACACTACAAAGTAAAATATAAATTTAATTTCGGAAGTCGGTGTCTTTGGATATATCTGTATTTGAGTTTTTTGCCACCTTTTTTATTTTAAGTGTATTATGCGACACTGGTTGTCGCGGTTAATTAAGTAGTAGACTGGTAAGCGAGAGACCTTGGGTTCAATCCCCATCCAAGAAAACCAACAGAAAAGAGATACCTTCCTTTCTGTTGGTTTTCTTGGATGGGGATTGAACTGATAATAATTACATGCACATTAACTAAAACACTCACACATCTCTAAGCATCGTTTAATCCTGTAACTGAAACGCACGCTAACCGATCGTTACGTTCGGTTAATTGTTTCTTTTTACTGGCTGTTTACTTTTCGGCGGGTCGTTGCTCCTAGGCGATCTTTTGTCCGACAGTGTGAAAATCGCCTTAAATGTAAATTAGTAGTGTGTGTATACGTATATTGATTTGGGTATTGAAACAGAAGACTGGTCGAATTGGAGATAGAAATGTCGAAGGTGAAGTTTTTTTTTGCTAATTTCTATTTGGCAACTATTTGCACTTAAAATAAAAGGGAAACTACCTTTAATACTACACTTAATCTATAAACTGTCCCGTTGCGTTGTTCTCGTCGTTGCAAGCGCGACTGCTTAGTGCGGGGTTCTGGGTTCGATTACCAAGTCTGGCAAAGTGTTATTGGATTTTTCCATTAGGAATTTCTTAGTAACAGAGTTTGGAAGTTGGCGGTGTGACCCTACCTCGGAAAGCACTTTAAACCGTCGGCCCTGCGCCTGATCTCTCTCTGGTCATGTCGGATTGCCGTCCATCGCACTATGAGAGTGAGGGAAGAGAGAGTACATTTGTGTCTGCGCGCACACTTGTGCACTATAATATCTCCCGCGCCGAAGGCTAGTCTCCGTTGAGATTGCCCGCCGTGGCCGAAATACGGTCAGGAGAACTATTTAATGTTTTTCGCTTCGGTTTCGTAATCTATAATCATCTGTCTGTTTGACGGCTTAGTTTTGCGGTTTTCACCATAATTTAGAGAATTGTTTCCGGAAGTTTTAATATGTGTATGTCGGAAATACGTTATTGAGTAGACTAATCAGGACGCCAGCGCCGCCCAGCGGCGCTTGACAGATTCTACAACATAACGCTCAGACCGGCCGAAGAAAGGCAGACTTCGTGGGGTGGGATGGCGGTCAACCAGTGAAGACGTTTAGAAACTGTCCCGCGTTTCGAATAGTTGTGTCGTGTACCTACAGTGTGTGAAGTGCTAGTGTGATTAATGTTATCGTAAATTATAATTTGACCTGAATCGCAAACGGCTTTTCTATTGCGCAATAACCAACTCTACCCATAGGACGCACACAGTAGTTAAAATATGGCTGATTATAACAAAAGAGACACCGTTATGTATAATAACATTCATATTAAACATAAATATTATAAAGAAATCACGATATTTTGTCAAGTAGTAAAACCGTGCAAAACAGGGGCTCTAGTGCAATTTTATATCTCAACTCTTTAAATCTCCTGCCTCTCTTATAATGTCGGACCTACCTACCTTTTCACAACAAAAATCTACTTAAAGTAAGAGCTTGTGAAATGAAAGAAAGAAAGAAAGAAAAATATTTTATTTGGGACACGCACAGGAAATACAAACAGTAAGTAATAATAAAAAATAAAAATATAAAATTAAAATACAAACAGAAAAGTAAAGACCTGTGCGAGGCCAAAAAGGCCACTATCTCAGCATAATGCGGCGATATTTAAAAATAAATACCGCAGCGCTGGTATTCTGATAGGGCCCACTGTGATGTCACGGACCTTATTAATCTGTGTCACGGACACACCTATGGACATAGATAAATCCCATTAAGGGATAGACCAAATAATAAGGCATTAAAAATAATAAGAAATAAAATAGTACATTTAAAAACTGAAACTAAGTAATAAATAAATTAATCTATACACGCCCGACGTTCCAACATCACTTGTCCATAGTATAGACTATTTATTATCTATGGTGACAAGCGAAGGGACGCGGGCGCACTGCAAGTACTCTGTGGCTGCGAATCTGCGATGCATTCAACAGTATAAAAATGTTCTGTGATATATTTTATTTAACAAGAAATATCTATTGGAGATTGATAGAAAATATAATTTAGTGTGGTTCAAAGAATATAATACGCTATAACGAAAGGTATTAATAGAAATAAAACGGAGGGTGAATAATTTACGGCAAGAAAGCGGTGCAAATGAATAGTGTATACTGTATAGTGTCGTTGTTTAGTGTTGTGACTGACTGATGTGTAGTGTAAATCGGAAGAAAGAGATTCAGTCACCGAGAAAAACAAAGCGATTGAAGCAAGCTCACACTGCTAAGAATACTTAACACTTCACTAAGGCCACTAATATCAACTGCGTGCAGTCCCCGGGTGAGTTCAGAAACTGGTTTCCTTTTGTACGCGTAACAAATGTTGCTTATAGTTAGTACTAAAAGTTCTTTAAAATGCTCCATCCCTACGTAAAATGATTATGAAAGAACATTTTCCAGTTAAAATAAATTACATATAATATTGAATGTACGTAGAAGTTCTTTAATGCCTTCATATTCTGTGTTATTAATTATTCACAAAAATCGATCTCGAATCATAACTCGCACGTCCTTCATTCCCATCCTACCGTTCTTCACACGTCAAAATCGTATTTAACCACACCTAACCCGGTCACAAACTGCATTGTACATACAAAATTTAAATAACCAAAACGTTTGGCGCGAACCCGGAATTTTTCCCATTCTCTGAATTTTTCCTGAATATTTCTGAACATTGTGAAAGGTGTTATATTTGAGTGAACCGTCTCTCCGTACGTACGTGTGTATAATTTAAGACCCAGCAATTTCCGCACGTCCGACAGACCAACCGTCCGATGTTAAGGTGGGGGCACACTCGGATGTGAATGCTTTTATTTATATTTAGTACATGTCTGTTGTGTGTAGTCTTAGTTTGGTGTGGACGGTTGAGTTTTGAGAGTGAATAAGTATATAAATCGAGGAACGGTAGTTACATATTAATATACCATTGTAGGTACAGTCCCGAGCATATTACTATGGACAGCTCGGCAATAATTTCTGATCTCATGATTCAATCATTAATATATGACGATGGGAATGATTTTTATGTTTTTTGTTTCTGCTGCATATTTTTTTTTTAAGTACAAGTGAATCTCCAATTAATTATATAGACAATGGTATATAAATTAAGTAGGTTCTGTGTACTAGCAGGAGTTTAACAATAAAAACAGTTGCAAAAAGGAGGCAAAACAAATTTTCCGATCGCCAAGCACTCTCTAATAATTCGCATTATGAGTCGTGCAATAATTTTGCATAATTTGAGGTGTCAACGAATTTACAAATAATGTAACAAGGCATTTATATGAAAAAAACAAAGCATAAACTTGTTTTTCTTTTCAGTAAACACGTAGAAAATATGTTATAGCCCACAAAATGTATGAGGAGGTGTATTTGAATACTAAAATGACAACGCCTCTATGACATACTCCTCTATGCTTCTTATGGGCATTTGTTTTAAGGGTTCGTCT
The DNA here is from genome assembly GCA_947364205.1 of Agrochola lota. NCBI lineage: Eukaryota > Metazoa > Arthropoda > Insecta > Lepidoptera > Noctuidae > Agrochola > Agrochola lota. Next base: position 20,615,404 of record OX376228.1, read on the forward strand.
TTTGATGATGTGCCGTAACTGCACTTACATAAAGAAATAAAGTTCTGAAAGAAAGAAGTTTGTTTTTGTTTTAAATAAATATAAAAGATAACTAATTCTTCTTTTTTAAAGCTTTGTAAATATATGAAAAAGAAAAGGAGAGGCTTTTTCATTTTCTTAGCGATACATTTTCATCTGTGTTCTTTTATAAACATTTTAATATTATGGTGATTATGTCGTTAGTCTCACATAAGAGGATACTGACATAATCTCCTAAAGCTTGCATTGGGTTTTATTGTAAATTATTAATTAGTCACAAAGCTTTTCATAATAATCAAACTACAAAAGGAGACTTACCGAGAACGATGGTTATTAAAATGAAAACTTGTTTCCTGATAATTTCTCTACTATTATTTTAATAATCTGCTGAAATCCTCTGTGCAATAGGACACAATTTCAGGCAAAATAATAAACCAATAGCATTATTTTCCGAGAAATAATAATTATGCTCATTAATATGGTAATGCCGCTTTAGTGATTGATTTGTGAAGTTAAGCTTAATTTGTATTTGTCGCGGTATATCCGGGAAATACCAATATTTTCATGATTATCGAGTTCTCTCTGAGTCTTGGATTTTCAACCGTATGTCAACCAAGACAGATATAGGATAAAAACCATACACTACGAGTATGTTATATTTTCTCGAACGAATGGTAGAATATTCTTATAATTATGTTGTTTATGCTGTATTCTTTAAAAATGTATTTCTTTTTTATTCCCCCGCTGTTAACATTCTCGTATCCTCATAACCCACACTTACTTTCCCCCGTCTTAACCCTTGTTGTGTCCTTAACCTAACAGCTTGCGATTTCACGCAAGTGTTGGAGCGCTCAAACTGCAATCCCCCACGTATACATACATGTACCTACACACTCGTTTACATACCCATACAGAGTAATATGTAGGTATAGTATAAATACTTACTGCGCAATAATACTTATTAGGATTTTGATTGGTTGGGAACAATATAGACAAAACTATAAATATCCTGTTTTAATTTTCTAATGAGCTTTCAGTAGTATCACCTATTATGAGGCAAAACTCATAAACTAGAAAAATTAAGCAAAACTGCGTTAGATCAATCTTATTGCTAAGTAACATAGACAATTTCCAATTGACGATTAATTGTCGCAACAATTATTTTATGTCGATATCTTCAGGCTGTGAAACATTGAATTTTTTGTCATTTTTACCATATCTCTATCAGAAATCACAACAGAAATCAATTTCAATATCAATTTACACGTTACAAAGAACACCCCATTCCTAATGATAGTTCTAAATCCCCCATTAATTCTCCGAAAATTCACAGATACCCCACTTCTACCCCATCCTCAGTCGTGTTTAAACCTAAGTGTACGGCTCAGCCATCCCCCAGTGTATCTCCTGCATATATGTGGATAGTGCCTGAGCGTGCACTATCCCCCCGCGACGCTCGGTACACACATTATTATTTTCATTCAAATTTTATGAACTGGGATGGTTTACGTAGACGAAGGAAAAGGCTAAGTACGCTTTTATTTTTGGTAATCCAATGATTATCTACACTAATATGATAACGAGGTATCAGGTATGGTGGGTTTGTATGTAAGCGGTAGAATTTAGAACTACTTATCCGATTCCGAAAATTCTTTCACTAATAGGGCTGAAAACAATTTTGTTTTCCGTCTTTGAGATTATAAAAAGATATGCGCCACGTATTTTTATTTTTTTACGTAATCTAAAGATTACGGCGATACATTGAGGTAAAATGTGCCATGACGTCACGAGTATGTAGATTTTATAAATACTAGTGACGTAGAGAACCCCACTCCCCAACCTAAAAATGTGTTTATCTAAATATTTTTTTATTATTAAGATAAAGCAAAAAATACGTATCTATTTTTTTTTTATCGGACTGACGGACTAATTAGTTTTTTTTTTACCCAGGCTTCATCCCTATTGGAAGCTACAGTGTTGACGAGTGTAATCTAAACGATATAATATTATAAAGAGAAGATATTTGATATTTTGTATGTTTGTATGCCTGTTTGTTTGTAATGAATAAACTCAAGAACTACTGGACCGATTTAAAAAATTCTTTAACCAGTTGAATGCTATGTTATCATTGAGTAACATAGGCTATAATTTATATAAATACCACGCGGGCGAAGCCGCTGGCGGAAGCTAGTAGGATATATTTTATGTTCAAACAAGAATTTTCACGCGGACGGGGACGCTGGCAGAATCTATAGTAGTGTATATTCTCAGTTAATTCGGACTATATTAAAAATTGAACGAAAATTTAGGAGACCTGAACTTAAACGCAGTCTGAAATCGTCAATAAGTAGTGGACACTCATGGTCATTTAATTTATAAGGGACATTAAATTCGTGCATTATACCTGCGTTTATCTTAAAGAGGATACGTCAAGTAACCCGTGAAATTCAAAATTTCTTGTATGTTTTGCAATTTCCGCTGTTATAAGTGGTATTTCTAAATTGTAACCATTTACAACATCAATATAGGTGTCGAAATTTGCAATCGTCATATTTTCACGAAATAGTCATATTTGTAGGAAATATAATTTTATCAAGCAATTTTCACTGGTTACATTGATGGATCTCCCTGAAGGCTGTATATTTACAGGTACACATTACAATAATCCCTCATACGACAGTCCTATTTTAAGCCGTACGGGCTCCACGTTTGACTAAACAAACATAAATAGCCTTGTATATTTGAATAGTTGGTACATATGCATGATCCCCTGCAACGCTTCTGAGCCTTTATCATTTCCATACATATTTTGATGGATTAGTTTAATTATAATAAGAGTGATCACTCGTTCTAATGTAAAAGCGTTTAAAATGTATCCACGTGACGTCATTCGTACAACTATTTTCTTAATGTCCTTCGGCAAACTTCGTGTTTCGTCAGTCGTCGGATTTCTATCAGTTGCCCTTTGCACTTGGTAATTATGGTTGACTGCAACGCGGGCGCAGCGGTAGGAGTCAATTCGTACAAAAACTAAATGCAAAGGGCAACTGATAGAAATCAAACGACTGACGAAACACGAAGTTTGCCGAGGGATATTAAGAAAATAGTTGTACTGTAATGAGCACTGAGCACTGTACATTAGTATGGTACCTACATTTCTCAGTCCGTGCCCGGTGTCTGGATTTATGCCCGATTAATTGCAATAGACTCACCGCCTAATATATGGGAAATCAACATAAAACAACATCACGCCTATATTTCTCGAAGGGTTGAGCAGAGGTGTATCTATACTACACCCACATTTCGCCCGTTATATCTGTTGAAGACTGTGTGTCGACTGAAGACAATGTTGCGCCATTTTTTCTTCCCAGCAACAGCACTAGGAAGTGGTGAAGGGTGGGCGTTTTGGGAGACTGTCTTATTTAATTTTGCCGTTCGAAAAGTGCTGATTCTCAGCCTAGTTTGAATGACTTTAAAATTTTGAGTTTTAAGCCCTACGTAGGACTTCGTGCCCGGTTGATGGCAATAAGTTCGCCCTTATTACATATAGGGGCGAGCCTATTGCCATGTATCGGGCCAAAATCCAGACTCCGGGCTACTACTAAAAAAATCCAAATGGAAACCTAATAACACTTTGCCCAACCCGAGAATCGAACCCAAGACCTCATGCTCAGCAGTAGTGCTTGCGACCTCCAGACCAACGAGGCAGTATACTAGACCTATTATTAACCTTGAATTTATGAATAGGGTAGACAGAGACAAAACCGCAAAGGGCTCGTGGCTAAGTAATAATAGCCATAGCTCACGGCTCGATCCATCATTTTAAGTTCCGCTTGCCGGGGTTGGTCCGTGGATGGGTGACCGACTTTAGATACTGACATGCCTGCGTGCCTCGGAAAGCACGTTAAAATGTTGGTCCCGGCTGTCATTCGTGGATCTTTGACAGTCGTTACGAGCTATCAGAAACCCGAAAGTCTGACCACCAGTCTTATCAAGGGGTATCGTATTACCCAGTTACTGGGCTGTCGCTCCATGTAAAATCAGTATTTTAGCTTAGCAGCTTTAGTAGCTAAATGCCTGTGTATTCAGCTGCATCCGGTAATCTTGTTACACTGGAAGCCGACCCTAATATAGTTGGGAAAAGGCTAGGCTGATTGATTTAGACAGAGGCTAGACCGAGTGACAGTACTAATCGAAAGGTATTTGCTACAAAACATAATGCGTAGAGAGAAAACCAGTATAAGCTGATCTCGCATTCTTTGGATACTTCGTACTACGCTAGGCCAGCTTAAGGTCAAGGTATTACCACCGGCTTGCAGGCGGCTGTACAATGGCGATAGCAAGATAGTCAACAAGACTGGTGCAGGTCTGAAGGACCACTCGTTGATAAGACGACATTGTTAGGCTAGCTGGAAAGATACCATTTAGTATAAGATAGGAAAAGCACCCGACTATTTGAGAGAAGGGTATAATACTCTGCAGTAACACGTACTGGCTGAAATTTTGATAAATGTTGATAACAAATTACAACCACTAAAACCAATTTCTGTACTTAAAACAAGTTAGTTGTCACAAACGGCGCGAGTGAATTTCGTCCCGCATCCCGTGCGGGATTTGCCTCAGGTTGATCAGAGCTTAATCCTAAAACAATAGCTTTTTAGTTTTCATGTTGGTAAAATTATGTTTTAATGCAAATAGTACTCGGATTATTTATAAATCTAAATCCTAGTTCAAACTCCACATTATTATTTATTACATATTACCGATAAAATGTTTCTAGTATCGTAACAATATTATATTTGATAAGAATTCCCAGTAATGTTGTACCATATTATGTTACAAGGCTTCTGTAGCATTCTTGAGCAATAACTACGGAACAAGTACATTTGTAGCTTTTTTCAGTACGGACTCCTACACGTTATATTTTGTGTATTTTAGGTACCTATTAATAATATTGTAACTGTAGTTTATAGGTCTTAACGCGCTTAATAGTCGTAAAAATAAGGCCATATATAGTTTGTTACAGTGACATGTATAAACAATACACTTAGCAAAATACATACAAAATAATAAAAATAATGGAGGTGGAGCCCTGACCGCCGGTAGCTTGGACCCTGTTCCCGATACCTGTGGGCTACTATTTTTTATATTTTTTAATATTTTTGTTTTCTCTTTTGTATTTATAAAAATATTTAAATATGTAAATAATATGTATAATTATATATGAAATAAAGGAATAATAATAATATTCATAAAACGTAATTCCCTACATCACGTATAAAATACAGATATTTAAAATATTTCTGAACCAGACATTAATTATAATAAAAAATATTAAAAAAAAAACTTAAACGTTCAATATTAATGTAACAGGAGAATTATGCGCTCTCAAAGCATGCAAAAATAGATTTTTAAGCCTTTTTGAACGTTATAATTATCTGTTTATTCAGCGTCTCGTGCAAAAAGTCGCAGTTTCCGCTGTTTTAAACTTAGAAGCAAACCGTAAGCCTGAATTTATAACTGGAAACCAAGTGCAATGGTAAAAGCTTTGTAGTGTACCTAAAATAGTATAACGAAAAATGCTAGTATGAGAGATGAATAACGGAACGTTTGGCAGCCATTATAATTGATAGATCACCAAAATAATCTGGACAATTTCACACGAAACTCTAGACATACACGCTACACAATACCTGGTTTAAAAAATAATTTTACTACAATTTTTATTATTTACATTTCGCTAATTATGTTTAACTGAAATGTCGATGCAGTATACGTATATGTATGTACCTCCGTCAAGCCATGTAGATGAATACAGGGCGTCATATTTATGAGATTTAAAACCCAAAAGAGATACTTACCTACTTTTTATTCTAAGTCCGTTATTAAAGATAAAAAAAGTTGGTAAAAGCCATATTTCTTTTAAAACGCCGCTTCCCATGGAACTTCCATGGGAGTTAATATTAACGTAGTCCCGGCCACGTTGGTGGAGGTAACTCTAGCCTCAAGGCGCTTCTGATTTTAAACGAAGTAAATTTATCTTCACAAGTTACTTGTTACCACCTCAGTCTTAGAGACGGGACTATAAAACGAAAGATTAAAGTTTTATAATGCGGTCTAGATGTGTGGAAATTGTTAAGTGACGCTGTCTTTAAAAGGGGCGTATGTTTAAGTTTAAAGTTACAAGTTAGTTTACTTCTGAGCAAGCCTGTGTGGATCTACATCGCAACATGCGAACTACGCATCTAAGACCTGGCCTCACACAAAATCCTAACGTCACACAAATCCTGCATCGCGCAACTAGAGTTTGCGCGCGAACAGCATATAAATAACTTCCCCGACATCAATCGTTGGGCAGTTGCCCGCCAGACACGACACCAAAAGGGACCCTTTTCTAAGTGAACTTTACACCCTGGTCCTCATACCTCTAAATATGCATCGATGACCGCGTAATCGCTTATATCTAGCGAGAAAGTGGTCCAACACGAGACATATCTATTATCCTATGAATGTAAGAGAGATAAAGTGGGAGTACTATAGGTTCACCTCTGCCTATCCCTTCGGGGGAAACAGGCGTGATGTTATGATGATAAGTGTCAGAGAGAAATTTACATCTGCTTTCAATTTAATCTTATAAATGATTCTAATTTCGACCAATAGAAAGCAGTTTTCCTCAGACTCTGATGCACATACCACATACGATCGTAGCATGTTTGAGAATTTCGGAGCCATTAGGTGCCTCTCAGGCGAGGCACGTTCTTATTTGAAGACGCTAGTGATTTTCTGGCCCCAGAAACAACAAATAAAAATGCAATAATAAACCAAACTCACATTCTTCAGTACTTTTAACCACAAAGCTGCCCCGACTTTTGAGATGAAGTGAATTTATCGTGTAAAGTCACCCCAGAGTTAGAACCCTCCAGTTTACGACAAGCTTTATTGCGATATCAAATGGGGTTTAATTTAAAATTTTAACACCCCACCATTTATGGGCGGCAAGGGCATGTTATTGGGCAGGTAATAGAAAAATTATCGGCTGCCTGCAGGTTTATATTGAAACAATATATTGTGGGTATCTGAAGTTTTTATCTTTTGCAGACCCAGTTTCTGTAAGGTACCAAGCGTAAGCGTTAGTTAAAAACCGTACGTACGTCGTATTACATTAAAAAGTCTTTTTCTTTGTGGCTGTTGTGTTTTGGATATAAATTTATATTTGTGTGTTTATTCATATTGTCATATTATTAAAAATCTACCTATTACTCCTATAAAATTGGTCAAGATGAGAATAAAGCTCCCTAAGGCAAAACTAACATGTTATGAACAAGCGGCAAAATAAACTATTTTGAGCATTATTATATTCATACGTGAAGCAAAAACTTTGTTACGAAAATTACGCGGACGGAGGAGTATGAAATTTTGGCACAGTTAAACTTTATATGGAGAAGGAGTGCAGAAAGCTAATATTTTTATATAATATAATATAATTAAAAACATTACACACACCATAATGCGTTTGACACAAGATGGTTACATTAGAATCATGACATGGCAGCAAGGAATTAGTACGTACTATACAACTTAAATTTTTTGTAAATTATGGTCGAATTTCGACCACTGGGCGATCACTAGTTTATTTCAATAAGGATTTTGCATCACAAGATTCATCGGCGTCTTGGTACATACACTGTAACAAGTTGTGCACTTTTTCTTCACCCAATTTTATCATCCTCCCAAAAATTGCTAACAACAAACCGGCTTTGTGTCAAAAGGTCTATAATATACCTGCGCCATGACACCTCGTCACACAAAAGCGGGCTATTTCGGCTACACAAGGAAGGGAACTCAGATCAAGTGGCCGCTGACAATGTACGGGAAATAAGCAACAATAGCCGCTTGAAGTATGGCCTCTTAGCCCGGAGATACATACCTATAGCCGGCTATACATTATAAAGAACGGCGCCTAATAAAATTGGATGGGATTGTTAGGGGAGGTTGATCAATAAAGATGGCGTAATGTTATTAAATTAGGAATAAAAAGTATGTGAGGATCGTGGCTTTTGGCGTTCTGTAGTTTCGGCCCACCCTCATATACGGACAATTTAAGTTGGTAATCAATTTGCTTGACAATTAATTTGCCTGACTTTAAGTAGAAACAACTTCATTCTTGATTTATTTCACTAGTTGCAACACATGTTGCTTGACAAATGCCAGGTAACGGAAACAATTTTTATTTTGGCAATCGGCACATAGTTTCGGCATAAAATCGAAGTGCGCGTTAGTATCGGAAGTGGACCAAAAATATTTTAGAGTCGTGTGCCAGAGTGCATTTGAAGAGCCTCCGTGAGTGACGATATATAAATGATCGTGTGGCACAACCAGGGCTATTGATCCGGTACTAAACTTACCGGCTAATTTATTACCCGACTGCGCAACAGCAAGGACAGGGTTATGTTTTTTATTTAGTAAAACATATGCACAAGTAAGGATAATCTAATAATAGTAAGGAAATAATAATAATTTAATACCCTTACCGATTTAATTAAATATAGGTAAAACCGTATTTTGAATTGTCCGTCCGTTTCCCAATTGAAATGTAAAATTAAAACGGACGAACCTGAACCACGGAATGTAAAAACGTGCATCTCGTACCTTTACAATTCACAATGAAAATAATATTTAAATATCGAGAAATTAAATTGGAACAATGGAAAATGATGCAAATAAAAAGAGAGTTTTATTTGTCTTGTAATATTGCTCTGAACAAGGGTTTAAAACCAGACTAAAAAAGTCATCAATGACCATTGATAAGCCTTTTAAAGCATTGTATTAATAACTAGCTGAACTGACAGACGCTGTCTGGTCAATCATCATCATCATTTCAGGTGAAAGACGTCGACTCAAGCACCGTCACTTCGACCGGTTCTGAGCTTCCCACATCCAGCGGTTTCCTGCAGCCTTCACAAAGTCATCGGTCCATCTTGTGGGTCATCATCATGGTCAAATATATCATACAAAAATCCCATAGAAAAAAAGATAATACGGTATTTTCCCCACTTAGGATGATGGACACTATATGGATGATGTTATAGTTCCTGTTGCTGTTATTTAAATATAGCAGGTAGTGGTATTCGAATTTGTGTGGGGTAGGTACCAAAACTGAAAAGTGAAAAAAATATGTAAAACATTTTTTTATTTATTTATAGACAAATGCTCTCTTTTGAATATTCTTTGCCGTGCAGAAAGTTTTGAGTATGAATGTTGATGGCTATAAGAGTAGGGGAAGACCAGAGAAACGATGGATGAACTATGTGGAAGATGATATGGATAGAAAGGGCATGACTAGCGAGATGACGACTGATAGAGAAGTGTGGTGGAAGAAGACACTGAGATAAGGAAACGATGATGATGTCAAAGTGTGCCAAAGAAGGTAAATCATTGATTTTCTGCAATTGTTCTCATTTTATTTTATTAAGTAAATATAGCCGTCTACATGGTATTGGTATGATTGACCCATAAAAAGATTGTTATACTATTTTTTATTTGTGCGACATACTCAGTAATTTTACACCTGTTCGCAATAAGTGCAAACATGTAGTGCTGTGCGCAATAGCAAAGCAATCAAAAGAAAAAATCATTTATTGAAACTAGGGTGAGAGTTAGTACTTTTTGAACGTCAAAATTACATAAGACAGTCCCCCAAAACGGCAGCCCAACCACTTCGTGGTGCTCTAGCTGGGAAGAAGAAGTGGCAACAAACTCCCCAGCAGCACAGTTCTGAAGAACTTGATTCTATACAAAATATGCATAGTAATTAATATTACTATATCACAGGATTCACAGATACTGCAGTCACCAATCCGTTTGTCAAAAGTGATGAATACATCACCCTCTAGTATTGATGACGATGACGACAATAGACGAAATGATGTATAGACGCATCGGGCGTTAATTTTGTGTCATTTATGCCAATTCACAGGCGTTGCGGCACCCGTCGAGTTATTTAACATGTCACGCGTAGTGATGAATAGCTGACAGCCGATGTTACTGATAAATGTCCACGGACACTAGTGGCACATTTAATATGGACTCAATACGTTTTATTTTAATGGAAACTTTTTGTGAATTGTGGAATGTATTTCATGTTTTTACTTTTATTTTGGGAAATTGGGATGATATAGTACGTTTGAGAAGTGCATTTTTAAATGGCAGGCATCCTGCCTTTTTATCTAAGCTGTACAAATTTAGGTTGGGAACAAATTGATAGATTAGACGAAAAGACGTTGTGAAAGCGACAAAATCAATCGAGACGCCATCGTAGCAGCCTGTCAGGGTCGCGGGAAAGTCCGAAAGAAATACCGTGGCTCCCGGGCACGGTACAGGCAACACTGAAGGAACACGGGTGGGTTTCAGTCACTAAGAGTCTGACACAAAAATAAAAAGGGCGTCGTAGCACGACTACGCCGTAGCTCGGCTACGGCGTAACCGCAGTATGCTACGACAAGCTTGCGCGGCCTAAGGCAGTGGAATGAATTTTCACGGACACGCCGGCAACGGTCTATGTGTGCTTTCATTCTCTTTCTTATTCTTATACTTTAGTCGCAATTGTTTAAACAGGTACGAAATATTGGTTTTACATGCATTCAAATCGAAATACAAGTAAAGTTTATTTTAAGCAAAAAATGTACTGCTGATTCTTAACGTATCGAAAGTCGTAGTTAAATACAAAAACACTTTCAGACACAACATCAAACCAATAAAACAATTTGAGCCCCCTACGAACCTGGAACTACCACCTTCCACCTACTCGATACATACAAAGTAAATACGAAAAATTCCCGTCTAGGCAGCAATCAGTTGGAATTCGGTCGTTTCGCGAAATCTCCGCTCGAAACGCGACGACCCGTGAACGTTCAAACTTGCCTACATACCCTCATTAGGTGTTTGTCCTCCTTATAAAAATGTACCGTCTTTTAGGCAATATTTAACTGAATTCAAAGCCATTATGGGCAATATTGCCCGCTTTATTTATTTGACTTTGATTTTTTGGATGAATATTTTTTTCAATATTTGACGGAGCGGCAATTTTATTAGGTAGTGTTGACGGTGGCGTAAAATCAGTGTTTTGGAACGAAATTCTTTAACGCGGCTTGCTGTAGGAGTAAACTGGCAGAAATCGTCACGTAACGAAAAAGTCAGTTTCACGTGTCTAATACAGAGCCATCTAGCATCTGTATAAGTTTATAGCAAGCTAAAATCTTATACTAGATGGCTCTGTATTAATACGTAATATACCCCGGAAGGAACTTCATGCCAACCGGGTGTCCCACGACACTTCCCGACTTTTTTTAAATAATCTGTTTACAAACACGCCATAAAAAGTGGTCACTGATATCTATAGAGGTTTACCGGTACCTTGGTTGTGGCAAGTTTAAATGTGCGCTTGTAATTTCACCAGCAAAAGCTGGAAGGATTTTTCTGGAAGAGAGCTTTTTGAAGGAGCTTTATTGCTGCTAATGAACACTAAATTATACCTAAAATCTGAATATTTTATTCCAGTACAGTTAACGCCACCACTTGAGTATTTGAGTGATATTTACTATGCATAACTTTAAACCCGATGCAGAACAAAATCTTAACGTGGATTATTTTTAATCAGAAAACAATAAAACTAGAGTCTGAACAGGCCACACCATACTGCAACTGTTATAACTAAGTTTTTATCCATTTTTCTGTGTGCCTTAACCTGAGTAAATGATGTTACATTCTTTATTTTTATTTCTATGCTTCTTTCCACAAGAAACTTGCTCAAATAACGTTCCTTCACAAAGGAGCAAACCTAGAGCCTGCACGTGTCATCTCCCCAACCAGTCTCATATCGTTCAATAAAAAACTTGTTTCCATCTATACTTATTAGCTCGGTGGAATATATTAAATTCCTTACTCGGCCGAGTATTTCGCGCAATATTCATATTTTTCATATCTCTGTGTATTATGATTCTCTTTGTGTTTTTACGGGCTGCTGTGCTCTGAGGGGTGTTATGGAACTAGGAATAGAAATGGCCAGGTTTCTAGGTCTGCGTTAGGGAGCGTTTTTCTTTATTATATGCAAGTTTAATATTAAGTACCTTGTCGACCGAGCTCTGAACGGGTGAAAATAGAGAATTCTCATTTAATAGTATAGGGTAGTTCCTACTAATTCCATGCTGCCATGATAGTAGGTAGGTAGAAACTTTGGGCGACCGAGCTCTGCTCGGGTGAAAATACGGAGAAAACGAATTTTCTCAGATATGAGATCTAACTAGATAGATTTTTCGCCTCCGTAAACCCCCATATTCCAACTTTCATCGAAATCGTTACAGCCGTTTTCGAGAACGTCATTACAAATATACAATACGGCTCTGACAATTTTCAAATTTATCATCATGGGTATCATTTCCATGGTGTTCAAGGGTACCAAAGCCGAGGTCAAATTGAAAATCCAAGATGGCGGCTGCGATTTTTTTTAAATGTTTCTTCATGGGTGTTGTTTTCAGAGTTTTCGAGGGTGAAGGGTTTTTTTTTCTCATAGAGGGTGATAAAAAGTAGAGTGTTCACCTCGGAAGCAACACTATTTTGAGCTCGAGTGGCTTACTTTGAATCCCTCGCTGCACTCAGGATACTCTCCTCGTCTTAAAAATAGTTGTTTGCTCCCTTGGCAAACAATCTACTATTATTAATTCCTTACAACTGCATCAATGAGATTTTTCACAGAGTATAAGAAAAATATTTTTAAGTATGTTAGTAATGAAACAAAAATCTTAACTTTTATTTGTTAGTATTATGTGTTAGTATCTCCAATGTTTGTTGCATCTATGTAAGGACCGTCTGAGACGGTAAAAGCCTCCTCCAATTGTTTATATTCGTCTTGTATAGAAAGGCAGCGAAGGGCCAGGTGCGCGGCAACATGCTTGCTAGGCGGTTTAGCTGCTGTAGCGACGTGGTGAAGGCCCAGCTGTTTACCAGTTACTGCACAAACGTCTACACAGTCGAGTTGTGGACATACTACAACAAAGCGGCACTGAGTCTCATGCGAGTGCAGTATGTGTGATGTTTCGACTGCCTCGGTGGTGCAGCGCGCCCTGCTGGCAGGCGCTGCTGAGGAACCAGTCGGCCGCCACACGCACCGCCAAACATCGATTGGCCAATTGTTTGATGGCTGCAGTAAGAGAATGAAACCAAAGCCCCTTACATAGAAGGTGGCAGTCCTACCACACACCGATTACATAAATCAATGTGCGTGTGTAATGTGAATGTGAAATATTTATGTTATTGTATATTTATTACGTTATCTATATGTGTTTTTATTGAAACTTGCAGTTATGTGAATTTATATCTAACAATAAAAAAAACATTTCATTTCATTACTCAATTTACCTAGGTTGAAATAGATACCGTTCTGCATCTCGGAAAGTTTATAATCAATGTTATTCTTGCCTAGCAAATTGTTTACCAGAGATGACCCGAGACTAGCTTGTTAGCGTACATATACAGTACGGTAACACGATGAAGGGGAAACATTGAAACTGGTTGATGAACACAAACATTTTTAATTTGGTAAGTACCTCGTACTTGTTGACAGCACTACACCTGTCCTCCCATATCTATTAACACTCTAATTTGAAAATTTTGTAAAAGCCAATTATTTGTAAAAGAGTTTCTTGCCGGCTCTTCTCCGTAGGAAACGACCAATTGGAACCGTGCACCTAGCTTCTGATGTTTCATAAGTGCCCATGTAGGTATATGTGAAATAAAATATTTTGCTTTGAACAAGTTTAGTGGTGTTTAATTTTTTGTTACGTGACTTGGTGTTGTTATGGAATAAATGGGAACAGATAAAATAATCATTTAACCTTACCTTACCAAATTCGGTTACCGTCAGAAAGTTTGACCACTAAATAACAAAATAATAGAATCTTATCTAATCATAATTTGAAGGGTCAAATAATGTTTAGCTGGTCACATTGTGACCACCATGGTGGTTAAGATAAATGAAAAAATGAGTCCACAGCATAGATAGTGCCATCCAGGAAGACGAATCCCACTCTTCTTCCGAAACGCGATTACTGTACGGTAAGCTTTACTGTAAGCGATTAGTAAGAAGACTGAGGCGCGTCTTCGTGGATGGCACTATCTATACTCACGTCTTTAGTAACGTCTTTGAATGGGAGAGTAATGACTTAACCATTGGCAAGAACAAAATGAAAGGAAAAAATAAATGCGTCGATTTTACATTTTTCTCACATATTTTTTTTTTTCTCAAATGAGAATATCGAGGTGTAACATTCAAAGACAGCTAAGAAAGGAAGTTCAGGACATTCAATCCTTGATTTTGCTATTTTTTTCATCTTATTATACAACTCATATATCCGCAGTTTGCTAGAAACCAACAGTGTAATCTGGAACCCTCACGAAAAAAAAATTACTTTGGTCCTTGAAAGGGTACAAAAGTCATTTGTCTGCTACCTTTACTTTACAATGTATGGCTATTACCTGTATATGTACCCAACACCATTATTCATACTGGGTATGGTGAACTACCAGAGCTTAGAAGTAAGGAGAAATATTGCAACCGTCAAACATTTCTTCCGTCTAGTCCGTGGTTCCCACTTCAATTATTCTCTATTGCAATTCATTTCCTTTAACATTCCTTTAGCCATTCGACATACACTTCGCCCACGACAGCGTCCTCTTTTTTCAATTCCTCAAATCAGTTCCGTGACCCTTATAACAAGTTCGTTGTATGTAGCCCTCACGCATATAAACAACATTTTACTATATGACGAGTTCTTAGATGTTTTCCCTAGTACTGAGCTGAGATTCCTGACCACTGCTGCACGTTACCTTGAGTCCATAGCTGCACCTAGTACTATCTCATTGCATTAGATTAACCAAAGCTGAACACTATTAATAATTCCATCCTAATTCTATTTAATTTAATTTTGTATAGTTCTATTTTATTTTTTAATCCTATTTAATTTTGTTTAATTCTATTTTATTTTGTATAATTGCGAGTAAATTTAGTTTTGTCTTATTTTAATTTCATGATTGTCTCTTATTAGCCTATAACTTGTATGTTTGGTGTCTTACTACTTTTAGTTCAAGTTGGTGATTAATAAATAAATAAATTTTCACTAGGAACCGTAAGTCAGATATATTTCTCCGAATTACTATTGGAAGTAAGTGGAATCGAGCGCATCATTCATTGTAACTCAGATGATGGATGGATTATAAATTCAACATAAATGATGTAAGTAAAATATTACGAGTATTTAAAAAAGAGTGTCCGTGGAAATTCTTGCCCATTCTTCTCCATAGCTACCTACTACGCGTAGGAATGGACAACTAGCTTTATATTTCTGTCTGACCGACTCCTTGACAATTCAAAAGTGCCTGTACATGGTTAATTGAAATAATTGCTTTGAGTTTGAGTCGAATATGAACAACAAACCCCAATATTCTATGCTTGTTACCCACAACAAAACTAACAGGTCAAGTGCTTAGTTAATTTAAACCATTTCTCAGCAAGTTGTTTCGTTAATCGTTTCACGCAAGTATAAGTAGGTCTCTCCCGGCGGACAGATAGCCCGGCCCTGATGATGGATACTCCTGAATAAATTATGTGGCGGTTAATCGAAGCTCGGGAGAGGATGTAGTTGTGATGCCTCATTGATTGCGTGATTAGGCGTAAACATTCAGAAGTGAGTTTTGGATATACAGTAACAGATTATATCTGTACGTGTAGCTACATCCATATTTGGCGCAATTAAACAGCAACAATACAAGGCGGCAATTTAGTCACCTGCATCCGTCAAGAAGGTGGTTTTACCCGTCATACTACCAAACAACTTTCGCTATGACACTCATAAACTTCAATCTGCCTAGCCTTTTCCCAACTATGTTAGGGTCGGCATCCAATATAACCGGATGCAGCTGTATACCAGTATTTTACATGGAGCGACTGTCTATCTGACCTCCATAACCCAGTAACTGGGTAATACGACAACCGTTTGTAAGACTGGACGTCAGACTTTCGGGCTTTTGACGACCCGAAACGACTGTCAAAGATCCACGAATGACAGCCGGGACCAACGGCTTAACGTGCTTACCGAGGCACTTAAGAGCCTCGGTATGTAAAGATGGACACCCACCAAGGACCAACCCCGGCAAGCATACTAAACCTGTTGGATCAACCCGTGCGGGTGTTATTACTTAGTCACGAGCTCTTCTCCTCTATAAAACTCATAAACTACTAAAAACTTTTGATAAATGCATCGAAATAGTCTGTGTATGGGTGAATAGAAGTTGTGTTTTTTAGTACGGTGGTTGGTATCACCTCTTTGACCACCACTTTCGCCACCCTGTATTAATGTCGTGATGGCGTAGCGGGGCTAGTACTTAAGGCCTCTCATGCACGAGGTTGTAGGTCCATTCCGAACAAGTATGAATGTGAATTTTTCAATCGTTATTACATTCTAAGTTTATCTTTGACATCACTGGTGAAGGAAAACACATTCAGGAAACCTGGACTATAAAGTCTGAAATCGCCAACCCTTCTTAAGCAAGTGTGGGGATCAATGCTCATGCCTTCTTCGTACGAGAAGAAGCGATTGCCCTGCAGTGGAAAAATAATAGGTATTATTATTAATGAGCTTATTGTACCCCTTTAAAATATGAGACTAGCAGTAGTGTAGGTGGGTAAAAGTAGGCGTAGGGTAGTGACAGCAGGCTGAGTAGTTCCCAGATCCAATGGTGGTCGTTTAGAAGGAAGAGGAACAGGGTATAAAGTTCACTCATCCTTTATAGAAAAGAGAGGATCCTCCTACCATACGGGTGTCATGTTTGGCGGGTAACTGCCCGACGATTGATGTCGGAAAGTTATATATGCTGCTCGCACTGTAAATCCTGCTTGCGCGATGCAGGATTTGTGTGACGTCAAGTCTTTGATGCCTAGTTCGCATGTGGCGTTGTAGATGCCGCCACAGTCGAGATAGGCACAGTAGGGTTTACGATGAAAGCCAGAAGAAAACAGCATCAGCCGTATAAGTTGATCAGTTTAATGTGAAATGTATAGTCTCAAAAGAAACACTACTAAAGCTTCACGCTTGAAACCACTCTTACATATTATTTCTTATATACCTACTTCTACACATAGATATATCGGTCAAACGCCACACCTACGTAAGTTTTTCTTTGAAAAGCTAATGTGTTTCTTTGAAATATAGTTTTCAAAATATTTTCAATGTTGGTATTGCTTTGAAGTGTAGTATAACTAAAAGTTTTACTTTGTAAGTTGGTGTCAAAAGCTTGAGAAATTATAAGGTTTTAATACCCAACACATATTGGCTACTGCGGCCTGTAAATTTAGTACTTTTTTCAAAGTATCGAATATCCAACAAAGAGTTATTAACGGTTCCCATTCGTTCCACCTGCTGAAAATCACCTAGACATGAGTTGCCTTGGCTAAGAACATTATAGGCTGTCATATAAGTGAAGAGGTTTAAAAACGTATGATTATTTTAACGATAAGAATAACTCGAAGTATTATTATTTTAATTATAATAATCAACTCACTTGACTGTGATAGCATTGATGATGTTGGTGTAAGCAGACATGAATCTGAAAAGAAGAAGAAATAATGCTTAGTACAAAAGAAAGACATAGACATGGTGTCAAGATAGTACTATCTACACACCATGTCAAAGTCAAAGTCAAATCATTTATTTCAAATAGGCCCTTGCAAGGCACTTTTGAACGACAAAAATTACAAAAAACTTGAATTGATTCTTGTCGCGCCTTCCAAAAGATAGTTTTCGTATGGAGATGAATGGGCAAGAAACTCCACCGTTACTCTTTTAAAATGTTTGAGAATATTTTGTATATGTAGGTACATTAGTTATATAATTATATGTGAAGACGATGCATCTAAAAAAAATAGAAATTACTATACCACAATAGGTAAAAAGAATTTTAAAAAGAGAGCAATAATAGATAAATAAATTACTTATGTGATAGATATATGGTTCTCACATATTTACAATCATTGTAAAAGTAGACGATTTTCCAAAAAAAGTTACAATTAATAAGTCAGTGTGTGAGGTAGTAATCTCAGAATGTAAAATCAATGTCATATAATAAAATATAATAATGTATACAACTTAAATTAGCAACCAGTTTCTCATGTCCAAGTAGAGGCTGCCTCTTAAAGAGACATGGCTCCGTGGGACTTATCCCAAATGATAAGTCAGTACATAATGCAACGGGTGATCTTCAGACCCACGGCTTCCCAGTCCACAACCCGCGGCCATAAAGAGTTAAAAGAAAAAGAAAGAACAGAGGAAATGGCTGGAAGGTTTCAAAATAGGATTCAAAATAGAAATAGAAATCATTTATTTGTTTATAATGTAGGTCAGATGGTACAGTTGCGGAGTTTTTTTATAATAATAGCGCCGATACATTTTATCTTACGGCATGCAAAATTTTAAATAATCCATTTCATATAAATCATATTTTTGTTTGATCGTGAAAATATGAAGTAGACATATCATGACATCAGCACTGTAATATATCCTATGTGAACCCGAAACCCCAATAAACCGAAAAATACGGAACCAATAAACACCGAACAACACATCGCACTTTTTCGACACACGACAAATTTTAATCACACCACAAACAAACATCCCGGTACCGCTCACACAAACACTAAATAATTAATAACACAGGGGAGCCACCGTCGCCAGATTCACACAACAGTTCATACATAAAGCGAATCACGTCTCTGGAGGGAAAAACAATCCATCAGTTGTTGGGTCCCTCAAACGGTACTCCATACACCGCAGAGCATGCACACATACCCACACGACATGAAAAAACACACACACATACAGTACAGGCGCATATTCCCACATGAGCAAAACGTACACTCAAAAATGTAGGGAGCACACTCACACACCCACAGAGGGTGTATCGACACACATTGCATCTCAACGGAGCACACAGACCCAACACAATACTCAGTTGGAATACAAATGTGTGTGTCATAAAGGTGGTTGCAAATGCCACATTCTGCATTTGAACGTATAATTAAATAATTGTGGAAATGCTAATTGAAATTTCAATATGGAAGCTTAATAAATGCTGGACGTTTATTTATGTAGTTGTAATTTAATTGTTGCTTAATTTCCCTCGAGTCGAGAACTACGCTTGTTGATATTATAACCAGATTTGTTTGATGAAACATTTCTAGCTTAATTGACGTTAATCAAATAGTGCATGCTTGAAAACTGTTATTTTATTTGCAACAAAATTGAAAAAGTTCAACAATTTATTATTTTTACAAATCGACATTGAATACTCACTGAAATCGTCAAGTCAAAAAGTTATGACACGAGCAATATTTTAAATTCACAGCTTCCCAGAAATGCCGAGTAAAGACACTATTTACACAAACAAAATATGAAAAATCTAATTAAAAAGGTGTCTCAAGTTCACTATAACCCAAAACATCACGAACTAATTTATAATAATATTAATGGGGATATTAATTGGACTGTAATTTTCACATTTCTACACCGGTAACGATATATGTGACACTGTTTATCAGAGGGACAATTCACATATTTCTTTAAACCTTTCGCATACTTATCACAGTCACAATCAGACATAATGTACCTAAGTATTCGAAAATGATAGAATAGAATAAAAAATAATATTCTTTATTATGTACACCATAAAAAATACTGATGTAAATGTAGACATTTTACATAGGGTGACACAATGGTTGCGACAAGATTTTGAACGTTTTTAAATACGAAAATTGACCCTCGGTACAACTTAATTTGTCGCAACGTCATAACACATCCGCAAGTATGCAGCAGGCCTAAAGCGCCCCTTCCGAGTTTCTCTTGACCCACATCGGGCTGCAGGGAAAAACTTGCAGATTATCGGATGCGGTGAAAGTTGGACGCAGCCCGTAATAACGCTGACCAGTTTCCAGTTAGCACCGCTATGTACTGGCTGTATGGATCATATAGGAATGCAGTTTATATAACTGGCATAATCATTTACAGGGCACTTTAAGTGTAGGGAATGTCAAGGTGACAGGCAAATAATTTGTATAATTGATACATCCCATGCCGATTTCGGCTACAGTGACTGTTTTTGTTTTTGACTCCTATAGACTACGAGTGTGTGCTCTGATGTGGCTGATGTAATATATCTTGGCTGTAAAGGTATGTGCACAGTGCGGACACGTTAGAATACCATTGTGACAAGTTTATAGTTCCAGTGTCCACGGAACAATATCGCTTGACACTTAGCATGAAATTACACTTTTTGTCAAATACTGTTAAGGAAATCTGGTATTATAGTCTTATTGCTTGGTGGTAAGTGGTGGTGGAGCGATGATTGTCACGTGGCTGATGGTAGCTACTTGAAAGTGGATAAGAATTGACCAACATGGCATTCGATTAGAAGCATAGTGTGTGTAGTAATGGTGAACCGACAAGATGGAGCGAGTTTTCCACGCTTTTGCCTTGATGGTTGAACAGCTGTTGAGCTCGTCATATACTCAGCTCGTCATATTCGTTTCTCCTTGCTGTGCAGATTTAATAGCTGTATTTTAAATATTGATGAGGCTACTGACTGGCTGTTAACGTTGTCAGTTGCTATTCAACTGTAGTTTAGTGCTGTTGTTTTTATTCAGATCAATCGGAACCCCCTGCTTAACATGGTGTTTACTACATGACAAAACATCGAGAATTCTTTATTGTGTCGAAATTTAATAAGAAAGAAATACACCAAATCCAAACCCAAAAAATACAAAAAATAAACCAAAAAAAATCCTAAACAAACCAATAGCCATATAAACTTTCTAAATAAATTCCCTAAATGATGATGCCGCATCAAAATCCGTTGTGTAGTTTAGAAGATTTAAGCGGTCACACAGACACACGAAAGTGACTTTGATTACATAACATTACATCACGCCTTGTTTCCCGAAGGGTTGGGCAGATGTGTACCTATAGTACACCCACATTTCGCCAGTTATGATAAGTCCCATGTAATAGGAGGCGAGCCTATTGCCATCAACTGGGCACGAATCCAGACTCCGCAGGTTACTACTGAGAAATTCCAGATGGGAAACCCTTTAACACTTTGCCCGAATCGGGAATCGAACCCAGGAGCTCATGCTCAGCAGTGGTGCCTGCAACCACTAGACCAACGATCAACGATCGATCGATTGACAGATATAGATATAATCGATACAAAGAAGAAAAATATGAAAAAGTACGCATAGAATCAATTCCACGTGACTCGACGATCTCTAAATAAAAGTACAGTCACACAAAAAACATCAATGCAAGAAACAAATTTTGTAGTACCATCGAGTGACTCCATATTAATTTTCCGGGCGGCCTGACACAGTCGGATTTCAAAGAGAAACTTTGATTCCTCCAGTTTTTTATGTTCCTCGAGTACTCAAAGTAGACGTAAGTACTCTGGGGACCCGCTATTGGCAATCACTTTTAGTTTAGCATTATTAACGATACAGCGAACGAATCTCTTGAACCTTTTTTCGTATACGTATGTTGTATGGAAATTGCTGTACAAAATATATGTAGGTATTTATGTTAAAATATGTTTAAATAAACCAGGCCAATAAAAATCACTAGGTAAGTAGGTTTTTGTAGAATCTTATAGCCAACTACCGATTAGGTATACAGAAGCGTAATTGGCGTTTAATATTACCAATTGATTTTTTTTTACCACAAAGAAAGCTTCCTACAACTCGCCAAACCTCATGGTGTCGTAGCAAAGCGTGAGCTACGGCGTAGCACAACACGTAGCATAGAAAAAGTACAAGCAAAGCGTAGCAAATAGTTCATTCAAATATTCAAACGTGGTTTATTATTTGAATAAACTATTCTCATATACGTAGTTCGAGCAGATAAGAGAGAGGATAAAGAAGATTAAAATAGCAATTCCACTAAAACGGAGGTAGCTAAATATAAAAATACACGTTCTTTGTTGACGTACTCAAGTTTTCTGTTACCCAGGTCAATTTATTCTGAAAGAGTTTATCCCAGACATGTGTCCTCAGGGAACTAAAAAATACAAAACTATTCACAAGTAAGTCGTAAGCGAGGATGCTAAATTAAAACTATTATTCTGAAAGCATTTCAAAGAAAACTGAGTATACGACCATTTTGAATTATTTCTTGTTTTCGTAAAACAACATTTCTTTTGTGGTCGGTTCTTTCTCTTTTCTAGCAAAGAGAAATGACATCTGTGTTAAATATTTTATGAGTGCAAATTGCATGCAGCTAAGCTAGTTCAGATATAATAATACTTCTTTTGTAATTTATGTATATACATATACTCGTATAAAAATGAATCCCTATTTCCCTTTGTCACGACATAACTTGCGAACGGTTGCACCACCTAATACGGTAATAGCCGTATCATACGGCATTCCACGATTTTTTCTGAAAATACGGCATACTGCAGGCCTCTCATTACCGTATCATAAAATACGGCAATTGATTATAGGTGAAACGAAGCGATTTTTCATTAGCATGGTGAATGAAACGGAAATGAAAATTAAATATCTGTCACCTGAAAAGGGTGCGCGACATTATTACAGATAATTTTAAATATTACCCAGAAACTACCACTGATTGTCAAAATTGTAAATGACCTTGTAAACAACTGAATCAAAATCAAGGATACCAAGTTTAAGATGTCGCGCCACATGTGCGAGAAGCAAAGACAAGTACACATTAGATAAAAATGAATATAAAGTAATAGAAACGATAAGAAACCTTTAAGGAGAAGAAACAAATAAGAAATAGTTTTTTTTTTTATAAATACGGCAATTTGGTATTTTTTCTTTTAACATACGGCAAACCAGACTGACATATGGCAGCTCAGATTTTTACGATAACAACACTGGTAGGTAGGTAGGTGGGTAGGAGTAGGTATGAGTAGGCAGATATGTAGGTAGGTAGGGTGGGTAGGTAACCATAGACTTAGTACTACCCGAGCGAAGCAGAGGCGGGCAGCTAGTGTAAAATAAAAATGAAGGTTTCTAAAAGTCAGTTGGAACTAATCTACGATAGCTTGGAAAATAGACTGATGTCTGGTGATATGGTGACAGACTACCCACATTTTACAGATAGATGAGTCTACAATGAATTTTCACTAATACAACCTTACAGCTTTGGCACGCAACCCTAAAACTTTTGACTTTATGAGTATACCTTAGCCCAACAAAAATGGCAAACTACAAACAAACCAATGACAGTAACACCGCTCCCCATACCCTTAAAACTTAATAAAACCACCAGAAAAAGTGTTAACATAATCCCTATAAAGTTTATCACACGGAGTAATCGATCATGACACATCGCTGACCCGTTCCAACAAGATATAGGTTATAAAACGGTTCCTTGTTTTATAGCGTTCGATGCTCAATGGAGTCTGAAACATGGACCACGATTTCCTTCTGAGTTTGACGTTTAAAGAGATGAGGACTAAGGAAATGGGAATGTGTGTGTGTCCGCACTTTTATGTTTCGTTGGTAAATGAAAGTCAGTGGGTAGAACAGCCTTGGGGGCTTGGAAAAGATGGCGGATGTGAACAGCCAAAGAATTATTATTAAAGAATTTTGTGCATTTTTATTTATTTATATATACTTTATTGTACACCAGATTATACATTACATAAAGAAAAAGTAATACACTACAAAATATACAATTGGCCTTATCGCTTACTGCGATCTCTTCCAGGCAATCTTGGAATGGACAGTGATTCTCTGGACATAAAATGGGTCTGTCTTTGGCGCAAATAAAAGGTATATAAGTAGAATATAATATAATGGATACACAGATAAGTGCTATATAATAGATACATACAAACTAACTATATAAGCAACGAAAATAAATGACGAATATTATTACAGCTAACGATAAGAACAAAATCATAACGACAAGTAATGTTCTTTCACGAGTTTCATTTTTGTATGGTTTTCAATTTCATCTCCGGCTAATATGACGTACCTTCCTTTTTGAAGGTTTATTTGGGCATTTATAATCTGTGTAACTAACTACATACGTAGCAACGACAATTTGCAATTACAACAACTACAACAATGACGAAACTTCACGAAACGGTGATTGAAGTAACATTATACAAGTTTAGTAGTAAATTGACTCAGGCGTGACTTTGCGGAAATCCATTATAAAATACATACAATAAACGACGTATATTGAGTAACCTAATCCAATTAACTGTTCTTAAAGAACCCTGTAAGACCCAGACCCGACGTGTTGACACGTCAAACGTCAACAAGTCAATCGTCATCCTGAGGATGCCTCGTTGAGAGCTGAAACACGTGTCGATTTCTTACAGAGTTCTTTATGACTCTTTAAGAGCAGTTAAGCGGATTAGGTTACTAAATATACGTCGTCTATTGTATTTTACAAGTTTAGTAGGCAAACATGCCTATTTGTTTACTTCATAAAATACTCCATTACTCAATATAAAAACTCTATCTGGTTTCCAAATTCCGTAACATTAAAAATCATACGTAAAACACCTTACCCTCAAATTCGCTTTAGAATTTTCACCTCGACCTAAGATTTCCGCAGACAAGACGGAATATATGCCAGGAAGGTAACTCGATTGACCTGTATGTATGTACCTACGTGTGTAGCAGTATTTAGTATACACATGCCGCCAGGTGGCTGTCGCAGCATGCATTTAAATCGAATATTACAAAGCGGATATCCGGTTATAACCGCCTTGAGGTTCTTTAGCTTATCTGGTGCGCCAGCACTTAATAAGAGAATGGTTGTGGGGAACAGTTTGGGAAATAAAAGGTGTCGTGTGAAGTTGTATTAATTATCTGAGATGACTGCTGCAACGTATTTGCTGCGATGGAAGGCTATTTTTGCTAAAGGATAGGAGATAGGAGTTGACCTAGCTTCTGACGTGTCATAAGTGCCCTTGTAGGTTTATGTGAAATAAAATATTTTGTATTATGTATTTTTTGTTTTTGACAAACAAACTAATAGATTAAATAGTGTATTCATTTTGATTGTAGTGGCAAATTACTGTAGGTATTTATTTCTCCTAGACGAAAATACTTATAAGCAATTGAATGTTTGCAGTCCAACAGTAAAGTAACTTAACTTTTCCATATATTTAAATCACAACAGTTTGTAGCTCTTAAGCCAAGAACTTGTTTGTCACTCCTCTTATTCTCTCGAACGTATATCACTTCATATCAGTTTCATATTTTCACCTTTATAAACGATTAATGAAAATCGTGAAGAATTTCACACGTTCATAGCATAATGTATCGTGGGAATGACATCGAGGAAGGAGATAAAATGCCGTGGATACATCAAGATTCCTAGCATTTACTTTATGCCGTACTGTGCGGCAGCAAGTGGCACTAGATTGGCTCAGTTTTATGTCTATAGACAAACACATAGCCATTCTAAAAGTTCTTGTTTTCTTGAACGATACTGAAATATTTTGAAAAGAAATGACACTCTTATATTTATATTTTGTCTTTTTTTTTTTTTGTAAAACTACGTACGGTGGCCACATTGTGATCCTCTCTTTTTTTAATTCTAATTAGTGACGTTAACGATTTTGATAGCACATAATAAAAAACCGGCCAAGTGCGTGTCGGACCAGGCACAATGAAGGGTTCCGTAGTTGGGATGAATTTATCCCAAAAACAAATCGTAAATCATTTATTACTTTGTAAAAATGGATAATTATTACAAAATTAACATTGTAGTTTGAAAAAATGTTCTCCCATGCAGAATGTATGGAAGAACGTGTTTTTCAAACTGAAAATTTAGGTTGGTCGATTATTACTCGTTAACCTGTAAAGCCTACTTAGCTCTGATAGTTTTCCTTTTAACTTCGTTATATATACTACTGCTGTGATTTTTTTCACAAATCCAAGTACAACCATTAAGCTGACAAGACGGGGGGGACACATGACTCTAACAAAAATTAGCACTTTAAAGCTCAATATTTCGCAAACGAATCCCTGAATTGAAAAACGGTTTCGACATACCTAATATTTTTGAACAACCTTTCCAACGACACCCCACACCATGGGATAGACGAGAAAACTACCTTCTTTACGTGTAGGGACCTCCCCTACCCTAAACAAAATACTTTTTCTTGATTTGATTTTACCACTTATCGGCGTGATTAATATGTAGACCCATATCAAATTACAGCTTTCTAGTACTAACAGTCTCTGAGCTAAACCGCGGACAGACAGACAGACAGACGGACATGGCGAAACTATAAGGGTTCCTTTTTGACTACGGAACCCTAAAAAGGGATGACAATTACAATTTAATAATATTTTATGGGTGTCTGCAGTCTGATTGCATGAACTATAGGACCAATAAAACATCAGTATAATAACAGGGATAGTAAATTTTATAGGATTTTAAACTACAATGATACAAGTCAGTCGTTAAATATCGTTTTATCGCCCATTTACAATACTATCGACCAACTTTTGTGGCCGGTTGTACATTTTGATTAAAACTCAAATTTTATGACTGGCAATCGTAAACCATGTCACTTTACGGCCAAATTCCAGTATTTCAGCGTAAGTCAGCAAAAGTAATGGAGCCATTGTTATAGTATTTGACAGTCTTAACTTAGGCACAGATAGTAAAGAGGTGCCTAAGTTATGACTGTGTGTATATACTAAGTGTGTACTTAGTGTACTTAGTACTTAGGTGATAACTTGAGGGCCTAGACAAATGGCAACCGCTTTCGAAGCGTTTTGTATTTCTGCAACGACTTTCAACAGGATTGTTAAAAGCTTCAGCTTAAATATATACAATGTATGGGTATTTTTTTGGAGGAGCTCACGGTTAAGTAGTAACTGCTCCACGGGTCGATCCGTCAGGTTAAGCTACGCTTGCCGGGGTTGGTCTGAGGATGGGTGACCATCTTTACATACCTAGACTCCCCCGTGCCTCGGAAAGCACGCTATGCCATTGGTCCCGGCTGTCATTCATGGATCTTTGTCAGTCGTTACGGGTCGTCAAAAGCCCGAAAGTCTGACAACCAGTCTTAGCAAGGGGTATCGTATTACTCAGTTACTGGGTTATGGAGGTCAGATAGGCAGTCGCTCCATGTAAAATACTAGTATTCAGCTGAATCCGGTTAGGCTGGAAGACGACCCCAATAAAGTTGGGAAAAGCCTAGGCAAATTGATCGTATGGGTATTTTTTTAATTTTCCATAATCGTTATCGCTGATAGAATGTCACTTGCTTACCCATCTATACACACAAATAAATAAAATTGAAGTGTCTATTTGTAATGTAAAAATAACAGCTTTTGACTAAATGCATACAAAAGTACTAGCAGCGTCCCGCAGTTTCACTCGCATAAGTCTCGATCCCGTGGGAATATCGGGATAAAAGTATCACATGTATTAATCCCGGTTATAAACTATCTGTGTACCAAATTTCACCCAAATCCGTTTAGTAGTTTTTTCGTGAAAGAAAAATAACATCCATCCAGCCATCTATCCTCACAAACTTTCGCGTTTATAATATTAGTATGATATACGAGTACATACTTTTTTTTTTACTTTTGTCTGTCTTTCTGTTTCGGCTAATCTCCGAAACGGCTTAACCGATTTATACGCGACTTTCACAGGCAGATAGCTGATGTTTCAAGGAATAATTTAGGCTACTTTTATTTTGGAAAAATAATTTGAGTCCACGCGGGCGATGCCGCTTGCAGCAGCTGGTAAGAAATCTATTGCATCATCACAATCGTTGACCACTATAATCGATTAAAATCAGGTGAGTTAGTTTTCAAAGGCGAAAGTATCCAAAAATCATATTATGTATAGGTAATGTGTAAAAACAACAACTTATGCAACAACCCTAGTCTTCACCCTCTACATGGGACCTAATGAATACCATAATTAACCAATGTCTTCAAGTAGCGCAAAGGTACGTCTCCCTAAATAGACAATTAATTCGACCAATCCCAGCTGTCTTAAAGACAAATCAGTTTGAAACTTGCGGGGACTTGTCATCCGGAACGGATATTATCCGGATTATAACCGGTTGTCAGCGGAAAGCGAGTGTGAGGAGGATCAAAAGATTCCAATAGACTTATTGTGATTGGATCGAGTTTCGAATTGGTATAATAATGTAATTTCTTGGAGAGTCTAACTCAGTTACAAAAAAATATGTCTCAACGATATCGATTCATTTATCTCCGTAGTCTTGATGCATAAAACTAGCAAGAATTATGAATTAGTCGAACTGTTTTCCCCTCGTGACAAGATTTCCACATGATAAGTTGAGCCCGGTGGAACCATCTGAGGCGAAATTCAGGACAATATAAAAGTCGTACGTCGTCGTCGTAGTACTCAGTAAGTTATGTCGTACCTCTATGTATTTTACTGTGTATACATAAATAATAAAATAAATAAGTAAGCTATAAAATATAATGCTACAAAAAAGTATTTTTGTTCAAATGTTTTCTTTGTAACACAAAATTAATGTTGAAACTCTAATTTACTTTCTAATTAGTTTTTAATGACACTCTTATAATTACAATTTGAAATTCCGAAACTAAAAACCTTTAATTCTGAATACGTTAAAAATTAAGTAAATGTTTTTTTCTTAATTCCCTTTCATGTTTTAATACGTTTTCTCTGAAAGAAATATTAGTTTTATTTTATGTTTTTATTACATCTGCCATATTGGATTTAAATTAAAAACGTCATTTGTATTTTGAATAAATTGCTTTACTTTCGAGTTCATTTACGTTTCGTTTTTATAGTATATTTGTTTTATTTACTAGTGTGGACTAAGTACTTGCAACTTTTAAAGAAATATATAATTTGTACCTAGGCACCTGTTATACCTACTTATCAGTAGAATGTGGTAAAATCAAATCGACTGATTGATCATTTCACACTTTGTTCCTTAAGGGAGGAGCTCGTGGCTAAGTATTAACTGCCGCACGGATCAATCCATCAGGTTAAGCTACGCTTGCTGGGGTTGGTCTGTGGATGGGTGACCATCTTTACATACCGGGACTCCTCCGTGCCTCGGAAAGCACGTTAAGCTGTTGGTCCCGGTTGTCATTCGTGGATCTTTGACAGTCGTTACGGGCCGTCAGAAACCCGAATGTCTGACAACCAGTCTTACCAAGGGGTATCGTATTACCCAGTTACTGTGTTTTGGAGGTCAGATAAGCAGTCGCTTCATGTAAAATACTGGTATTCAGCTGCATCCGGTTACACTCGAAGCTGACGCCAATATAGAGTTGGGAAAAGGCTAGCCAGATTGACTTTGTTCCTTAAGGGCAGAAACATCGATCACTTCCCTATATAGCTTCAATACTTAGATAGATAGATAGATAAAACATTTATTCAGTGCATACAAAAGACACACAAAAGCACAATTAAAAGATAAAAAATTACATGATTATACATAAAAACATGATACCACTATACAAAAAATAAAAACATAAGTAATTCAAGAAATGAAGTGACATCACTACATACTTTGTTTAAATGAAAAAAAAAAAGGAAAAACAAGGTGCGGTGCGGTTTGGTGTACTTAGGTAAAGTTACTCGTATTATCATTCCATACATATTCCGTCTTACATAATATTCAATATAAATTAATCACAGCGCGAACTTAAAGCAAAGGCACATAATTCATTCATCCAGGTACAAAAGTTCCTAAGTGTTTCTTAAGCAAGGGCTTATCGTCAACTTCGTAAGGGCGCGCTTACACTACCGGCTACGTTTTTTATGTTTCTTTATTATTTTTGCTAATATATCTCTTTCAGTCGTTTTAATTAACTTTTTTCCTGTACGGGCATGGTCGTTTGAACCAACGTTATTCATAGTAACTAAAAAAATAATTGTGCAGTTTACATTTTAACCAAATCAAACCAGCCTGTGGCAACGTCCATTTAACTTAAATTATTTAAACCCCGATTTTTTCAAATATTTTATGTGTTCAATTAATATTTTTGTCCAGTCCCTATCAAAAACAGAATTTATACACACATAAATAATACAGTCAGACTATTATTTTCGTTTTTGAATAAACATTTTTACTCCGTCCAAATTCATAACGTTAGTTACGTTTATAATATATGATTTTTGGAAACTCATTCATATTTATGACTGATTCTTTTAGAAAAGCTATAATATTCGTGATATTCTTCATTTTCGGACTAACATTATGAATTATTAATTTAAGAGTGATCGTTGTATTAATTTATAGTATGTTGTGTGATTATTCATTTTGTATTAGTTACCCTCGAATATGTATGGAACACGTACCTTGACCCACCATTGATCGAAGAAAGTCCACATTCTCTAGTAGGTATCAATGATTATCATGACTTCTTCATTAGAAATTAAATTAAAGGAAAAAGTTTACAGAGTAAACAATTTCATATCATTACAGACAAAAAAATCTTTACCCAAGTACCTAAACATATTTTTTTTGCTTTATATGCATTATTATAAAAACGGTAAAAGAAAACATCGTGAGGAAACCTGTGAGATATTTCTCCACGGCATATGAAGCCAAGTCAGAGGCCTATGGGGGGCTTTAAAACTCTGACACCAGGTTAGTTACTAACCACACGAAAACAAAAAAATGCGTTATTATATTATAAGACCATCTGCCAAAAGTAGCAACTGTTTTATCTCTTCAAAATATCATCGCTTCGCCGCTCCAGTGTGGAACGCACCTAAACCGGAATTTATTAATTATTGTCTAAGGTTTGATACTAAATTCTGTACGTGGCTTTAGTTATTTATTAGTTAATTAAAGTGACAATCTTGCAGCCCGTTACGAACTCCCGTTAAGTTAACGGCCCGGTAAAATTATGACGGTTAAGTTAAAATTTAACTTTGATGTTGGTGTTTTGAAGGTATTTGACAATAACAAATGCTTGTAGTTCACAGCTAGTCAATTGAAAAATTTATTATTTTAAGTCGCTCATAATCTTAAGGTTTTGGTTTTATTTAATAGGTTTTTTATTGTGTTCAAGCATACCTACGAGTTTATGAGACATTTCAAGTTTTTTAAACCTACTATTTAAAATGATTTGGTATATATGTATATAAAACTGCTTTCCCTAAAATACGTAGCAAGCACATTTTTAACCGACGAAAACAAAGGAGGAAGTTCTCAGGTCGACGCGTATATTTTTTTTTAAATCATAATATTATCAGTACGGTACATTTAGGAAAATAATGAGTCTCGTGCACGATAAAATTAAAAATCCTAAGGAGCTCAATGTTTTCATTCCGGGACTGAACCTAAAGTTACAACAAGTTTCACTGAAGCAGTTACTTAAACGGTTTGTCCGTGACGTCACTCGTCTGTGCAATAAAATCTCTATTAGATCCGCCGTTGCACGAGATGTTGTGCTTCAAAGATGGCTAGATTTAGTTCTTCAATGAGACTAGCTTTCTGTTTTCAAAAACTTTTTTTTTTTTCTTATTGAGTGGACTAGTAATGGCTGGAAATATTACGTCTTTATTGACCGAGCGAGCGAAGCGTCTTTGCTTCAAGTTTGGCAAAATTTGCTTTCCTCTGTCAGTTTCTGGGTACTCCTCTACAGGTTATATTTTAGAACCGATCTGGACGAAATTTGATATACAGGTGTTACAACTTTATAGTTTTTTCCCCTGCCAGCTAAATGGTTGTACTTGGATATGTGAAAAAATCACAGCAGTTGTATATATAACGAAGTTAAAAGAAGAGGAAGAAAAAAACGATCACAGCCAAGTAGGCTTTACAGGCTAACGACTAATAATCGACCAACTTAAATTTGCGGTTTGAAAAACATGATCTTCCGTAAATTTGGAATGGGAAAACATGTTTTTCAATACAATGTTAAGTTTGTTCTTGAGAGAAATTCATCCCAACTGCGGAACCCTTCATTGTCCGTGGTCCGACACGCACTTGGTCGATTTTTTTATTTGAAAGGTAGTAACTTTAAATCGGTCTCATAAAAATTTGGTGAAGATTTGATGAGGATCTTCGGTGTGATGAGCAAAATAGCTCCTCAAAATGTAGTCAGTTGCACACTTTTAGATTTATACCAGTGGAATCGGCCCTTTAATAATAATAACACTTTATTGAATAAAACGTTTACAAAAAGTATACAGTTAGTCCACAGTAAGATTTCCCAAATAATAATTATAGTGCCTAATACTAAATCTAAAATATGTTTAGTACAGGTGCACGTAATGGATGATGGTTCGGAATTACAATGTTAGGAAGCGACCCTCCCGATCTAGGTTAATTCAAACATGTGTGTCAGGCCTTTAACTACTAGGTAGGGATCGATGGAACACCGGGGACCATCTTCTCATGACAAAACTTTAAAATCATGGTAAATGCCGTTTTGGTAAATACTTTAGAGGAACCTATATTAATTGTTGCAAAAAGTTCCAGCTCGTGAGGTCACGAGCTTAGTAGTTCTGCGAACAGTAGGTCTACTGTTCGCAAAACTACTAGTTTAGATGTAAATCGGTTAATTTTAAAGATAACTTTCTCATATCAAGACATTGGGTCTATCTTTCCGAGATTGGCAGCCATTATGCAGCCAGTATGTACAGACTGACGATGTATATTTAGCTACAGAGTACTTTTATGAGTCAATTTATTCCATCTTTGATGCTTGTGTACCAAAGAAAAGACGCCCTAAAACCACAAGTAGGCGTTATCCGGTGTGGTTCACAAAAGACATAATTCAGGACACTAGACTTAAGCTCAAGTGGCATACTGCTTGGAAGCGCACTAAATGTACAGTAGCCCGTATGAATTTTTCAGATTTGAGAGCTAGCCTTAAAACACGGGTGGCACTTGCTTATGCATCATATACCAAAATGATTGAAAATAATCTAAGAGCCAATCCACGTGATTTCTGGCAACATATAGCCAGTTTACGCTCAAAAGGTGGTTTTGAGCCGAGTGTTACCTACAACGGCGAAAAATTTACAGGTGTTCATGCGGCTGATGCCTTCGCTGATTTCTTTGTTAGCGTTTATCTTCCCGATGTTCCGCAACTTGATGTTGAAAAGGCTTCCCATTGTGATACTAATGTTAGCAGTAATTATGTAAATATATTTAAATTCACTCCTCAGGATGTCATGTCAGGAATAGGTAAACTCAAAGTTAGTAGTTCAGTAGGGCCGGACAGCATTCCTCCAGAAATTTTGAAAACTTGTAAAAAACACTTTTGCTTGCCTCTATTTCATATTTTTAATCTATCATTAAAAACCGGAATATACCCACCACAATGGAAGATTTCAAGGGTCACTCCTATTCCCAAGAGTTTGAATAAAACATTAGTAGAAGAATTCCGTCCCATTGCCATTTTGTCATCACCAGCTAAAGTTTTTGAAAACATACTACATAACTATATTTATTTCCAAGTTGAAAAGTATCTGTGTAATGAACAACATGGTTTCAGAGCAAAAAGATCAGTAAATACTAACCTTCTTACCCTAGTAGATTACATATCTAAACGATTAGACCGTGGGAGTCAGGTCGATGTCTTGTACTTTGACTTCCGGAAAGCGTTTGATAGGGTCAATAATGATATTCTGCTGGCAAAGCTATGTGCCATCGGATTTCCCCCAGGGCTGTTACAGCTCCTCGCTGACTATCTTCGCGATCGTCAGCAGTTTGTCAGAC
The DNA here is from genome assembly GCA_947364205.1 of Agrochola lota. Lineage (NCBI taxonomy): Eukaryota > Metazoa > Arthropoda > Insecta > Lepidoptera > Noctuidae > Agrochola > Agrochola lota. Next base: position 20,649,220 of record OX376228.1, read on the forward strand.
TGGGCCTTTATGAATCCCATCCCTATCATACGCGTTCCGGAGTCAGTCAAGGATCAATTCTGGGACCGCTTCTCTTCTTGATAATGATTAATGATCTTCCTTCAGTTATTCATCACGCCAGAAGTTTATTATACGCAGATGATTTAAAACTCTTTTCCGAAATTAATTCTGAAGTCGATAGTCTGGCACTGCAGCGTGATATTGAGGCGATAGTGGAGTGGGGTGTGAAGAACAAAATGGAATTTAACTCTTCCAAATGCTTCGTCATGAGTTTTACTCGAGCACGAAACCCTATCACCTTTACTTATAAACTGAATGGTAGCGCTATTAATAGAACATCTGGAATGAAGGATCTAGGTGTCACATTTGACAACAAGCTAACGTTTCATGATCACATGGCAACGGTAGCAAATGATTAATTTAGGCGATTAGGTTTCGTTCTGCGCAATGCTAAAGATTTTAGCAACACCAGCGCTATTAAATCTATTTTTAATGTACTGGTTCGTACCAAACTGGAGTCCAGTGCATGCGTCTGGAACCCGCACGAAAAGAAGTACACTTTACTCTTAGAAAAGGTACAAAAAGCTTATCTTAGGTATCTATATAAACGTTTGAATGGATATTATCCTTTTATGTATCCCTCGAACTTTCTTTTAGGCTGTTTAGGTTATAACTCTCTTGAGGTTAGAAGAAAAAATGACCAAATTATTAATATGTGTAAGATCCTTCAAGGAAAAACAGATGCTCCTGAATTGCATGACGAACTGTCCCGTCTTTTTGCTCCCATGAACTATAACCGTAGCAGGAGGCACAGATTGTTCGCCGTACCTTGGAGTCGAACCGTCGCTCGAGCCCAGTCTCCTGTCCCTCGCACGCTCTCTGCGCTGAACGCTCTCTTGGACGCTAAGCCTCACTGTGATGTGTTCGCGGATGAATGGAAGAAGATCTTGCCAACATGTCTGGAGTATTGTGAGATGAGCGTATGACTGTCGAGTAGCTGTATTCTTTTTGTACTAATATAGTGTGTTGTGTCTTTAACTAATGTAATTGGCCTTTGGCCGTTTTATGTTAAAGTAAAAATAAATAAATAAATAAATTGTGTTTTAGGGTTTTGTACCAGAAGGTTGCGAAACTGAACCCTATTACTAAGCTTCCGCTGTCCGTCTGTCAGCGGACTGTATCTCATGAACCGTAATAGGAAGACAGTTGAAATTTTCACAGATTGTGTATCATATTTCTATTGCCGCTATATCGCCAAATAATTCAAATTAAATTATATAAAAAATTTAAGGGGGTCCCTATACAAGAATCGTGTTTTTTTCGGCATTATTTGCTAAATATTGTACGGAACCCTTCGTGTGCGAGTCCATTTATTATTCATCATGGGACTGAGATCTATAAACGTTACTTGGCGCGTGCTTTGAAATTGACATGTTCCCGTCTCTTTTTTGCATTTGTAGATAGACAATTGTGCGATACAGAAGGAATAAAGTTCGTGCGTGCTGAGTAATGTTTTTAAATCCAGAGACATAACTGACGAAACTTATTTCTAACTAGTTTTCGCAGCGGCGTCGCCCGCGTGGCGATGTCCTGGATCCTATGTGTTCCAGGTTTTAAACTATCTGTGTGCCAAATTTCATTCCAATTAGTTCAGCCGTTTTGCGTGATTGAGTATAATATAATATTATACTGAGGAAAGAATTTTTTAAATCGGTCTTGTGGTTTTTGAGTTTATTCATTATAAACAGAAATACAAATCTTTTCTCTTTATTATAATTAGTGTAGATAAAAACCAGTGCCAATACCTTCAGAAAACACAGGTGGTTTTGTTAACGTTTAAATAAATCTGCAGGTTATTTTAAATACAGTGTAAAATATAAGTCAGCAATTGAACCCTTTTTTATCAAAGGACGTAACGTTTCGGTCTCCGTTAGTACGACGAATCAAATGGTTCCCACAAACGCTGTGAAAGGAAGTATCGGTGCAATATTCCTTCTCAGAGTAGATCAAAAGCGATGCTTTAAAACGCTTTTAGTTATAATAAATCTTAAAATGAAAAAAAATTATATCGAAGTAGGTCTGGTCAGGCAAATTATTTTTTATCAAATTGACACACTACATCAATGTGTCTTTATAGCCATTTCATACATCTATCAAAAAATTACAATTGTGATTTGAATATAGGTCTGGCTTTACCTACGTATAACATCTGTGTTTTTGAATGAAAAACGTGTAAAGGCTTGTGCAGACCAGCGCGACTTGTCGCGCGACGCGATACCGGTTATTGTTATACTGTGAAGTTTTCTTAGAAATTGTATTGTTCGTGTCGCGTCGAGCGACAAGTCGCGCTGGTCTGCACAAGCCTTAACGCAACATAACATCACACCTTTTACCAGAAGGGTTCGGCAGAGGAGTACCTATAGTACACCCACATTTCGCCAGTTATTTTTAAGTCCCATGTAATAGGGGGGGAGCCTATTGCCACTGACCGGGCACAAATCCAGACTCCGGGCTGCTAGTGAGAAATTCGTCGTGGAAAAGCCACTAACACTAGCCCGACTTGGGAATCGAACCCAGGACCTCATGCTCAGAAGTAGCGCTTGCGACCACTAGACCAACGAAACAGCGAAAAAATGTGTTACAATAATATACATATAAGTAACCCTGTAGTTTTTATTCGCGGAAAATGGTTTAAATAGTTCAATAGATATAATTATTCTATGCTTGTTCCATGCAGTAGTCATTATGTTATTAGGTAGGTATCTCTACATCCATACTAATATTATAAATCCGAAAGTAAGTCTGTCTGTTACCCTGAAAGACCATTTGACACTAATCTAAATGGTGCTCATTTAAAATACCCACCGGTCTGCAGTGGCATGATCTTACCAAGATTGTCTGGACTTTAAAAGGGACTGTGACCACTGAGTTCGTGTCGGTTTTTCTTCTCAGAGTAGTCAGATAGGAAACGTAGACTTCATCTAGTTTTTTTTTTTTTTTTTTATGACTTGAACTGTAAATGTATTCGTAGATACACTACTTACAGATGTAAAATCATTTATCATTTACCGATCGTTATGAAATTTGACAAAAGTTGACAATTGCCTGGAACCTGGAGAGTACATAAGCTACTTTTCATCCTGGATGGCAGACAAAATCAGCCTTAAGCTTATTTCGGTAGGTATTCAATTAATTATAAATTTTCAATTAACCAGAAAAAGTATAAAAAAGTCAAATTCATAATTTGAAAAACAACTTTGAAGTTTAACCCTAAAACGTCGTGAGATGTAGCGGGCGCTGTCTAAACTCCGACAAGTCGTCAAACTTGTTCTGTCAGCGAATGAACTCGCATCTGACGTATAATAAGCCGAGCCCCCGTCAAATTGGTGGGTCGTACTCCAAGTTGTGAGCTGTTATGGGAATATTGTTTAAATTGGGTAGAACATCAAGCTTGCAATAACCGAAGGGTTAGGTGGAGGAGCATCCATAGTAACACCCACATTTCGCCAGTTATGTTCAAGACCCATGTAATAGAGGGAAAGCCTACTGCCATCATCATCATCATTTGAGCTGAAAGACGTCCACTCCTGGACATAGGCCTCCCCCAAGCATCGCCACTTCGACCGATTCTGTGCTTCCCGAATCCAGCTGATTCCTGAGGCCTTTATTGCCATCATAGCCTAATTAGTCTATAATATTCCCACTGCTAGGACACAGACCTCCTCTCTGTGAGAGGGAGTGGACCGTAATCCACCACGCGGACCCAGTGCGGGTTGGTAGATGTCACACGTCTTCGAATTTATGATTCTGGGACATGGCTTCCTCACGATGTTTTCCTTCACCACTTTGAGAGCAGTGGTAATGAAATAATTTACACAGAGTAAAGCGCCTGTCTGTCGTGTTTACCACTGGCCCACTTATTGCCATCAACCGGGCACAGATCCAGAATCCGGGCGTCTACTGGGAAATTCTTGATGGAAAACTCCAATAACATTTTGTCCGACCTGGGAATCGAACCCAAGACCTCAAGTTCAGCAGTAGCGCTTGTGACCAGCACTACCAGGCAGCAGATAGATATTCATATTAATATACTGCTGCAGCTGGTGAAATCACCCCTAATTGAAACGTGTCTCCTATAAAAAAACAGGACATTTTTAGTTACGGTTAAGTGAAGTAAGACTTATTATAATTTGTTTATCGTCTTCAAAAGTGCTCTCACAATTTGCTACTCGTGTTAGTTTGCAATTGTATTTAGCAATGTACGTTTCAATTAAGCTTTCTGATTAAAACATATCCAATATAATTTGACAATAAAGGTTAGGTTAGGTTAGAAATGGGACAAAAAACGCTTTTAATCTTATTTATTTTTTCTGTATTAATCCTGCTATCCTACTATATATATATATATATATATATATATATATATATATATATATATATATATATATATATACATATTTTATTTTTATTGTATGTTTGTGCGTTTAGATGATTGTTACTCAATCACGCAAAAACGGTTGAACAGATTTGGATTAAATTTGACACACAAATAGTTTATAACATATTGGAGACTTTATCCCGGTGTACTACCGGGATAAAAGTATCCAATATGTTCCCGTGGGATAATTTCGGACCTCCACGCTGGCAAAGCCACGGGCAAAAGCTTATTAGAACTAATTTATTATAATCTAGCCTAATAGGCTACTTACCAATTTAACGCTAGATTTTTTTCCGAGTTTGTACTTTGAACGTCATTTCATAATGATGAAGTTCAAAGTCTTAAAATGTATTCAAACGATAAGCAAGCAATTTACATTAAAATGCGCTTTTTAAGCCAATCACGTTTCTTCTACATGTTGTTTCGAGCGCTGCCAAAATATCTTGGTAGCGCTTAATTTGTTCGATAAGGAAGGAAAGCTGAAAATAAAAATACATACCAGGAAAGCACGATTTGTACATATACCTACAATGTACAAATTGAGGCAAAAAATAAGGTACTGAGCGAATGTTTGCTGGTGCAAACAATTGTAAGCTCTGACCCCACGTGATCTGCGACTTGTACTTTATATTGGGTCTTATAAATGAGGCAAACGTTGCTAAGGAAAAAGACCTAAGTTCGATCCAGAAGTAGAACTGAGGATGTGTAATAGAAGCCTGTTGCTTATTCCGGTAAATAGGCGGCAGGCTTCAGGTTTTAGTGCTAGCTATAAAATAAAGTCACTCTTCGTATCTGTGTGACCTCTACTAAACTACACAATGGATTTTGATACGGGTTTCACCTTTTTAAATTTAAAGGCAATAAAGTTTTTTTTTATATGTTAACCCGTCCCTGCTTTGCACGGATTTTACGAGTTCGTAAAAACCGTAGCTAGTAGGCTTAATAAACTATTATTATAACTGTATAATAGTAGGTAACTGTATTACTATATGGCTAAGTTTTTGTAGGAAATTCGGATAAATATCCTTTCACTAGGATAGGTGGAGAACACAAAAGTGCAATACCTCTTTCCCATTTGGGAAATAGAGTCACAGTTCATCAATGCACAGAAAAACCAAGAAATACCATTGCACTCGACTCAATACAACTACGTACACGACACATAATTTTTGTGGCTTCTCGAAAAATTCCTCAACCCCGAACTGGGTCAATTTCCTTCAGTTTTTGTTTGAATTTTTTTCTAACAGGAAATAGAATATTCGTTCGGAGCCTGTATTGTTTTAATACGTCATTTGAGCAGGGCTTCCGCTGAGCTATTGAAAATATACGTAGCGCGTATTATAACGTAATTGGAAGTGTACTGCCATTTTATAATTGGTTGTCGAGTTCTATCGAGCTGTTATTTAAAATCTTGTTGTGTTATTTTGTTTTTATTTTTGATGTCTTGAGAATCACAATCTAAAACTAGAGCTTTATGATCGGGAATGTCATTCTATGGTTTTCTTAATTGTCTGGGATCATTTTCTAGTTTTATTAAATGAGGATAAATTGTATGATAATGTTAACAAGTATTTCTACCGTACAAATATAAAACTCGCCAGAAAAATTAAAGGAAACGTTGGGTCTTGAAACAAACAAAATCAACCAACTAACAAACAGCTTTAACAATAACAAGACAGTTTCATAAATACCAATATTCCAGAGGGTAGTTAGCTAATTAAAAATAATCCTTCGTTCAATACTCACTCCGGGTTGAGTGCACTACGGGGTAATGCATATCTCCTGCAAATACGATAAATACACAAGTACTGGAAGCTGGAGCATAGCATAGGAATTTATACAACATGTAAAAAAACCCTGTCCGATCCTTAAGGGTGTTGTTAGGTATCGTTCTGAGAGTCTATTCATGTGGAACTTATCAGAAAAAAAGGAAAAAAAAAATCCCCATAGGTTTTTTTAATGGGGAATTTTACCGGCTTATTACATGGGCCGCGGGCGACCGTCGTTTGGCGGGTGTCTACAAGTCATTACATAAGAACCCTATTAAAAAACCCCTGTTGAAAATGTTCTTATTTTTAATATGTTTGGGGTAATTTTGGTACAAAAAATGTACTACATGTTTTTTATTTTCAACAATAATAATTTAAATAAAACTTTTTGGTAATTTTATTGCCCGTTTCGGATCAGACAGGTTTTCTTTTTACATAATTGTAAATGTGACTGCCGCTCTGAACGCATTAGGTGGACTATTCACGATCGACGTAAAACCATTAGTAAGTTATTGCAATGTAACACTTATTTCGGTAAGGTATAAATTAGAAAAATAATGAAATAAGAGTTACAATGCAATGACTTACTAATGGTGTTACGTCATTCAAATTTGATCGTGCGCTGCTTCATAAAGGTCTACACATATCAGGGCAGTGCCCGGGACGTGACAAGGCCGTGGCGCACACAAGTCAGGCACTGAAGCTCGCCGGCTTGGACACGGACGTGTGTGAACGAGTTCATATAAAATGTATTGTATACACCGATATTTCCGACCGTCCGAGGTCCTGATGTGTGTAGACCGTAAATGCCTACAGTTTGGAGCGTAAGAAATGTTCAGTCAAGATTATAACTGTCGCTTGCGGCGATAACGCCCTCCACATTCGATCATCAGCAAACTCGACAACCCCGTTTTAGCATTTGGAGAGCGGGTATTCACGAGGTGATGGGGAGTGGTAGATGGATTAACCTGACCTTTATAGGTCCCTATATGACTTTCGCTACTATATCGTTTTCTTGTTCTATGGCCACCATGGCTGAGGCATTTTTCTACACGCTTTTCCTCAACGAAGAGCTTCAAGCTTTTCTAATTAGGTCACCATTGAAATGATTGAATCAATTAATGACAATAAAACTGACATAATAATTATTATGTTTTATTTACGAAAATGTATTATTAATAGTATTTCTAGATTTGCGATATAATTTTTTTAAAGATAATTTGCAGGCAGCCAAGATAAACCCTGTTTATCTGAACCGTGTTTTGCCCTAAATAAGTAAAAACTTTTCGACTTCCACGTCAACTTTTACGACCCGAGGAACTGTTATAGCATCAGCTAATGGTCACTCTCATAATAGTAAAACATAAGAGTAAACGCCAGAAGGGAATAGGGATGTTGACAAAAAAAAAATCTCCGGCATTAAAAAATATGTGACACGTTTTTTTTTTATTTTTTTACGTGATCAAAAGACTACGGCAATAAATTGAGTAGGTAATGCATTCAAATGTGTCATGACGTCACTGGCCGATAGATTTTAGACTGACTTGTGACGTAGCGAGCCCCCACTCCCCAACTTTAATGCGTTTAATCTCAACCATTTTTTATTAATATGATAAAGCAAAAAATACGTGTCTAATATTTTTTTTATTATCTGACTGACGAACTAATTAGTTTTCTATCCAGTCAACATCCCTATTCCCGTATTTTTAAGAATGGTCGCATTCTAATCTGTTACTTTCTGTCAAAAATACCTCTAGTTTCTTAACATTTTTACAAGCTTTTGTCATTGATCGTCGCTGAGAAGAGATGGGACTAGATTTTGAACGTTTTAATTACGGAAATTAGCCTTCTGAAATAGGAAATACGACAATATTCTGTACCAGTAACACCACTGTAAAGAAATCAAATTTTATCAAAAAAATATTTCAGCACAGAACTTACAACTATGTACATAAAAACAAAAAACCACAACAATGCATCGACAAATAAATACAAAAGATCACAAGAGTGTGCACCAATATTGACAAGCATTAACCCCCCACTGCAGCCCCTAGTTAGCTTACACACGATAAGCGCCTCGCAGCGAGGCTCGCATGTTTTCCTTCCATCGGCAGCGCGTTGAGCAGCGTATTTACATAAATCAATAAATACAGCCACTCCACGGTAATACTTGGATCCAGGCATGCTTGTTTTAAAATGTAACGAACGCTGTTACATGTTGTAGCTGTCAGAGGAATTAGGGCAGCGTGTTTTTGTAAAGGTGAATAAATTTTGTGTGAATGACTTTTGAATGGACAGGGTTTGGAGATTATCTACATTTTTATTAGGTAGGGTTTGGGAGTGTTTTTGTTTGGTAAATACCTAGAATTTGTTTTTGCAAAGCTTTACGTGATATTAAACAAGTATGTATGTGTAGCTGGATTGCCAGAAAAATCGAAACAAACAATCATTGACTTTTCTTTACTAACGACCCGCCTCTGTTTCGCACTGTTTTTATGACTTGACAAAACATCGAGATTTCTTCATTATCTATAATTTTAATATTGATGACACAAACACACACACACACACCAGCACCGGTTTTACACATAAACCTTCCGGAACAAATTTCCTAAATGACGGTGAAAACCGCATGAAAATTCATTGCGTAGTTTAGAAGAATAACGCGGCCACACAGACAGACAAAAAAAAACCGACCAAGTGCATGTCGGACCACGTACAATGAAGGGTTCCGTAGTTGGGATGAATTTATCCCAAAAACAATATTAACATTGTAGTTAAAAAACATGTTCTCCCATACGGAATGTATGGGAGATTATGTTTTTCAAACGTCAAATTTAAGTTAGTTAAGTGTGGGATAGACGAGAAAGACATCATCGATAAAACATCCCCACTTTACGTTTAAGGGAGGTTACCCGAAAAAAAATCTTGATTTTATTTTACCACTTTGTCAGCGTGATTAATATGTATACCCATGCCAAATTACAGCTTTATAGTACTTACCGTCTCTGAGCTAAGCCGCGGACACACAGACAGACTGACAGACAGACGGACATGGCGAAACTAAAAGGGTTCCTTGTTTACTACGGAACCCTAAAAATCGACTTAAATTTATTAGGAGCAATAATGGACAAAAATCGAAATGGCTGAGCCTTTATCAAAAAGAATATGCCCAAATCTGTTAAAAATAACCCCTTTCGACAGCCATAATATAAAGGAATCAGTCAAACATGACCCATAAACTGCAATACTCGCAAAATGCTCGCTCCTTCACGCACAACAGTACCAGCCAATAGGGGAGCGATCCCAAATCAATTTTTACATTCCGATGACACGTTATTTTTCTACCTTTTCAATATTTCCCCTCCTTTTTTTTCCCGGATGAAGTTGTATTGGGTGCTACCTGTTTGCTTTGGACGTAATCTTCGGTTTATGAACGCACGTTTCCGAACCGTTAGTATATCCGTTGGTTTAGAATGTTTGAATATTAATTATTTGTATGTTTGTGGAGGGTCGATGGAGTTGTCTGAATTTTATGTGTGCTTATAATGTAAAAGAGGTGCTTTTTTGTGATTACCATATTGTTAGATATTTGAAGTTGTATTGTTCTTTGTGTTTTTTTTTTTAATAACGATAATAAAACAAGTGAGTATAAAGCCAGCAATATGAAACGAACCATTTGTTTTTACTTTAAATTACACGTAACATATTAACAATAATATTAGACCTCATTTCTGCTTACAAAAACCAAATGTTTTCACTTTATCAAAATAAATCTTATCCAACTACTACCTAAGTCTAACAAAAACAATCCAACAACAACATCGCGGCAACAACTAATGCTCGCATTGTAGGGTTAACATTGTACGCGTACTGCATTCCGTCACTAAAAACCATCGTACTTTTTATAAATTTATTTAGTTACGAGAACTGCTTGAAATCTTTCATCTTCCGTACCGTCTCTTTTCTTCATTTCAGGCCGAAAACGTCCGCCGCTGAGCAAAGGGCTCATCGTATGGTGGACAACATGTCACCAAACAACTTTGGCAGAAGGAATGGTGATCGCAGTTTGTTAATAAGAAAAAGAATACGTTTTGTTTTTTTTTTTTATATTAGTAGACAGGAAGATACTGCTACCTTCTTTTTATCTTACTGAATAAATGATAAGTACTTGATTTGAAAGCGCGTTAAATCAAAAACATAATTATGAGAAAAACATATTTTTGAACTATGAGCAATACAGACTTCAAAAATAACTGGAATTATAAATCTAATTCGTCGAAAATCATAACGAATATTTTCACAGCTTAATGTGGCTTAATTTAACAAAAACGTTTTGAATTCTCTGAAATGATCACTCCAGCAATATTAATTTAATAAGCTAGTACTCAAAACGTATGAGTACTTTACGTAACGTACTTTTGTACACGAGTATTAATTGAATTTATGTAACGGGCATTATGTGCCTTTGGAGGGTTGAAAATTAATAATAATAATACAGAGTCAAATTAAATTAGTGATACCTAATAGACGTGATAGGTCATCATCATCATTTCGGCGGAAAGACGTCCACTCGTGGACATAGGCCTCCCCCAAGCATCACTTCGACCAGTTCTATGCTTCTCGCAGCCAGCGGGTTTCTGCTTTCTTCTCAAGGTCGTTGGTACGTCCAAAGCGAAATATGTGCGCGATCGCCACTCCAGAACCTTTCGGCCCCATCGACCTTGATGGGTATAGATAGAAATTGACGACAAAACAGAAAAAAGAAGATTTCCAGTCTGTAATAATCCCAATGCGAAGCAAAAATGCGATTTTAAACAGAGTTGCTTCACAATGTTGTCCTCGTCCGCTAAGCAGTACTGTCAAAAACAAGCCCTCCAATGAAAGTTGAAAAAAGACGGTTGAAATAAACATATTTATTTTTCCTACCTTGCGGCTGCATATTCTGTCTGACTACCCAGGAAAGAAATACCAATACAACAGGCTCAAACATTTATTTTAAGTATTGAACAAAATTCCCTGAACAGTACCTATCTAGGTTAAAAAAATTCAAGAATTTATTCAGTTTTCATTTATTCTTTGTTCATGTTTGTTCTTTATGTAACATCATCAGTACACGATACCTAAAACCAGCCCTTTTTACTGTGGGAAATTATATTAACTATATATATTATATAACTTCTCCCGCTCTGGGCGGAGCGGGACGGCGTGCCAGACTGTTACTGACTAAAACCCACCCGTGTTCCTTCACTTGCCAGGGGCCACGGTATGTCTTTCGGACTTTAACGCGACCCCGGCATGCATCGGCCCTAGCGGACCCCGTCAGTTGTGCTGACTTTGAGGCGCGCGTGGAACACAACTCGCCGTCGACCCGAGCCTGATCCTTATCGGATGGCGAGCTACCCATTGCTCACCGTCCGCAGGCCCGCGCCTACGGTGGCCGGGAATCGGCCTGTGATTCCCTACGCCCAGGGCGTCTCCTGCGGTGGCTAGGTGCGTGAGGGCGCGAAATTTGCCTCTCCCTCACGCGTTCCGCCTCCTCCTTCGCGAGCATTACTGCTCCGCTGAAGGAGGCGACGACTTCCCGTGCCCTTTCGCTCCGTACCATGGCCTGGAGTAGGGCTGACGCGAGAGATCACCACCGCCGATCGCCTCCACAAAGACACGGCGGTGCCCCGCCCAAGCCGGGCACAAATCCACCGTTTGCTCCACCGAATCTTCCGGGCGATCCACACAATGGTGACACCTGGGCGTTTCCTCCCGTTTTATCTGGAACAGGAACCTCCCGAAACAACCGTGTCCGGTGGTGACAGGCCGAAGGTGAGGACGCCGTGGCGCCTCTCCTCAAAGAAGGGACTCATCGCCGCAATTGTGGCGTGCCCAACCTAAAACCAGCCTTATTGTATGAGTGTGCCTGTGACAGCTCACAAATTATAAAAATATAAATTATTCATTCGACACATTATAATTATTTAGGAAGAAATAATAACTGGGTTGTGAAGGTCAGATAGGCAGTAGCTGCATCCGGTTAGACTGGTAGCCGACCCCAACATAGTTGGGAAAAGGCTAGGCAGATTGATTGATGAAGAAATAATACAGTACGATACGTCGGTATGTTATCATTGCGGCCCGTACAACAATGTGGCTTCTGTTTCCTCACATGTAGCAGTCAATATTAACGGAAGTTCCTAAAAACGTACAAACCATTCACAGTGCCGCCATTTGTAATTACTTATTGACTTGCATTTTAAATAAAGAGACACCTACAATTGAAATATTTTAAGTTTAATAACATTTCCTGTAAAGAATAAAACACAAAGCATATATACTCGTAGCTTCAGTTTATTTCACAAACAACATTCAAAAATAAAAAATCAAAAGAGCCATAAATAATATGACAAATTAGATCGCAAATAAAAGGGACAGTTTTTAAAACATTATTCAAACAAGTGAGTTGTTTGAAGGAACCATGTTGTTTGAAGTTTGAGGATAATTGGATGTTTTAGTTAACTAGCTTTGAATTAGCATTACTAGAGCCCGCGGTTAAGAAGTGGTTAGAATTTAGAATTTTCTGGTGAAAAGTTCCGTGTCCTTTATATAGGAACGCAAGTAAGACATTATTAGAACTTAAAATACGGTGACGATACCGATCACGTCTGCAGAGTTTCACTAGCTAATTTATTTTGACCCTATATACATCACTAGTATTCCAATGCCAGAAAAAGTACGTAAAAATATAAACACTGTAATCTATAATTATATAATGATAACGTCAACTTTGGACCCCTTTAATACCACACGGATCAGACTTAAAAAAGAGATTATCCAAATCCTCAACCAAACGCCGGATCCTCAGCTACCTCAGTGGTGGTAGTTTCGTTATACGTAGTTAAGTAGACATACATACATTCTGAATAATAATAACTTTACATTAACTGTCAAAGTGTGAAGTTACCTTATGTAAAAAAATACTACATCATCAAATGATTGATGATGTAGTAATATTATGAACACTAAGGTGTGATTTCACCAATGAAACTGAACGCGATCAGCATTTCTAAAACGCGTTCAAGAGCTGTCAGTGTCAAAATTGTTATGGAATATTGTACACTGACAGCTCTTGAACGCGTTTAGATGTGATGAACGCGTTCAATTTCATTGGTGAAATCCGCACTAAGTAAAACAAAACAACAATATGAAGGTAAACAAACCTTTTTCCACTTTCCAAGAATTTGTCTCTAATTCGCCATAAACATACGCCCCCTAGTAGAGCTATGACCTCTGGCAGTAAATCTGATGTCTCTACCCGCTCTATCGAAGTGTTTACGAGTTGACTTGGACTCTAGCGTTCATAGCAAAGTGCTTTATTGTATAATAAACACTGAAAACGTCTCTACGTTGTCATCTTTGTTGAGACTCTATGCTATGGAATGGGGGTTGGTGGCCTTTTGACTTTTGTAGAATTGTTAATTTAAAACACGGGTCTTGAGATAAGGAGTGCTACTTGAAACGGTTAGTCCCAAAGTGACTGTCATTAGAAATAAATATTTAATTTTAATACCAACTTATATAGTGAATAAAATTAGGACTAGTCTGAAATCACTACTAAGTAGTGTGTAAAAAAAAAAACTTTATTCAGCTCCCTACACTGACGAACACGAGATGACGACGCCGAAATAGCGACAGTACATTTACTCGTTTCTCGTTGGCGTCCTGTTCACGGTGCGGTGGATAAACGGCTTTAGATGCTAGATTTTTCTTAATTCACTAGAACCCACACTAGGATTCCCGGTGTCGTGGGGTCCAGTCTCTTCCTATGTAAGGAAACATATTTTTTTTGGAGTAATTGTGGTGATTCGTTTTTGTTCGTGCTTTCAATAAACAGTTGCTGATCATTATCATTATCTGCCGAGCCTTTACCCAAGTATGTCTGAGTCAGCTTACAGTCTAACCGGATGCAGCTGAATACTAGTATTTTGCATTGAGCGACTGCTTATCTGACCTCCACAACCCAGTGACTGGGTAACACGATATCCCTTGGTAAGACTTATTGTCACTTTCGAGTTTGTGACTACCCGTAACGACTGTCAAAGACTTTGACTTTACGTGCTTTCCGAGGCTCGGAGGGGTCTTGATATGTAATGGATGGTTACCCATCCACGGACCGAATTTGGCAAGCGTAGCTGAACCTTCCATTGACCCGTGCGGCTGTTTAGCCACAAGCCCCATGTTTCAGGTCAACATTTTCCATATTTCCCCGTTTACATTTAGGTAGGTGACGAATGAATCTCCCTAAATTCTAAATATAGATTTATCTGGCATTATATCATTTGATAGCCACTGGTCACTAATTAAGCCTGCTAATCATAATTATCTATAATTGGCGGCAATAAGCATAATTAGTAATGAGATTACCTTATTGTACAATTAGATGTGATATACATGTCATTCAAGAGGAGTTCGTGGCCAAGTAATAACAATCGCACGGTTCGGTCCATCAGGTGAAGCTACGCTTACCGGGGCTGTTCTATGGATGGATCTTAACATACCGAGACTCCTCCGTGCCTCGGTAAGCACGTTAAGACGTTGCTCCCGTCCTTCATTCGTGGATCTTTGACAGTCGTTACGGTCTTGGTTTGGTCTTTGACTACCAGTCTTATCAAGGGGTATTACACAGTTTCTGGGTTGTAAAGGTCAGATAGGCAGTCGCTTCATGTAAAAAAATAGTATTCAGCTGCATCCGGTTAGACTGGAAGCCGACCTCAACATAGTTGGGAAAAGGCTAGGCAGATTGATTTATATGTCATTCAATCGGAGTCAAACAACGATTTTATTTAATACATCAAAAAAAAAACACAAATAAAAACTCATATTTCCCTTAGTGATCTTTAGATGAATACGCAATGGTAATAAACCCCACAGCTCACACAAGGATTTAGTTTCGTTTTAATGCTCATCTCGGACCCTACACTAAAAATCCACACAATAACTTTAATTTTCTCATAACCTCTGTAAAGACCATCCTCCGACAGTTTAACTGCAGTCACCATCATATATAGGAAAAGGGTGGATTTTTAAAACGGGACAGTAAACATGTACATTAACCATTGTATCGACAGAAGAACTGTCTAAGGCGACTGTCTGTAACTTTATGAGTAATTGCTAACTGCATTTCCAGATTTTATACAAATGGTACAGATAGCAAAAAAAATGCAATGAATGCATGCAGTTTCGTATAAGGATTAAAATACACTTCTAAAACAATATAGGAGACTAGTTCTATAAAAACGACAAATCGCAAAGTACTTTTCCATACTCAAAAAATTAAGGACACTATCCTAAGAACGTTTTCCATACTTGCCCTTACTGGACCTTCTCAAAAATCCACCCTGTATAAAGAGGCTCCGGGTGCTAGCACAATAATACCTACTGCCACTATTTTCGTGTTTAATTCTACTTCTCAGCGTGTCGATGGCAATCTAAATTAACGTCGCCCCTCCCATGTTTAATAAATCAAAAGATTATTACAACAACAGTCGCACCAACCCCAAAAATACTCAGTTACCTCTGTTAACCCAAAAAAATTACTTACACAGCATCAAAAACAAACAGTTTATCGTAAATTCTAAAAATAATATTTTCCATGTAAAAAAGTGATTGAAAAATAACACAAAACTAGTTGTAGGTGGCCAAAGACAAATTTATGAGAGGCAATAAATATTTATTGAAGTCTTTGAACCACATCCCGAGCAGGGATGAAACGGGATGAAAGGGGGATGTAAGGGGATGAAACTGGATTCGTATGAATGAGAACGAACCAATGCATTGTATTATGAAATGGCGGCATTTTAAAATTTTATTTGTAGTTCCAAGTATTACTTGGGGATCGTTCCAGTCGTTAAGGGGGTGAAATTGTTATTTTATTGTTATAATTGTGTGTTATAAAAGTTTGTTTCAATTAAAATACTCATAAAAGGTAACTGTTAGATTACTCTCTGAATAAACAATTAAGACATTAAATTAAACGATTTCCATACATTCACCATGCAATCTTAATTGTTTAATATTTTTAATAAAACTGGAATATTAGAATTTGCCTTTCAATCGGTCACCTTCGCAATAATAATACTTCATTGTTTACTTATCATAATCTCTCGTTATCACTTACATAATTTCTGCTCGATTTCCGTCATTAATTCACGAATCGAATAGGTATCCATAATCACGATAAGTTGTTCAATTAAATTACTGTTTTTCACTCTATTCTTGCCACCTGCTGACTACCTCGTTGGTCTAGTGGTCACAAGCACGAATGCTGAGCATAAGGGTTTAATTCCCAGGTCGGGCAAAGTATCATTGGGTTTTCTATCTTGAATTTCTCCGTAGCAGTCCGGAGTCAGGATTTGTGCCTGTTTGATGGCAATAGGCTCGGACTTATGGGACTTAAACACAACTGGCGAAATGTAGGTGTACTATAGGTACACCTCTGCCTAACCCTTTGGGAAAAACAGTCGTGATATTATGTGTATTTAACACTTATTTCGTGCCTTTGGTCACACGATCAGTCTAAGTTTTCAGACTGCAAAATTTACGTAAAATATTCCGTAACTTTAAAACAGGACTAGGAAAAACCAACATGTTATGTGATAATGGCCCAGACTTACTTGTCGTAGATCGTGGGTTCGAACCCAGACAGGACACACTTTACTTTTTGTCATTTATTTCATCACCACGACTCCCAAAACGGTGACAGAAAACATCGTGAGGAAACCGACATGTTCTAGAACCAAAAATTCGAAGACAAGTGACATCTACTAATCCTCTTTCACCGAGAGGAGGCCTGTGTCCCAGCAGTGGGACTATTATAGTTTGATTATGTTGAAGGTAAGGTAAGGTTGTTGTAAGGCAGGTTATGTCATAGAAAGCGCCAGGTGCTTCACGGATAAGTTGATAAAGGTTTATCTCAAGAGGTGCAGAGATAAACCTTTATCAACTTATCCGCGTAATAGCAATAAAACCGCCAGCAATCCACACTTCCACAACAAGGACATTGTTTGATTCTGCCGGTTGATATTATGTATAGCTTTTGAGTGCGGCTTCGCCCGCGTGGGCATCGGAAATCCCACGGGAACGCGGTACTAGAATAAAATTTGTATCCTATGTCCTAAACCAGGTTGAAATCCGTTTAATCGTTACTGCTTGAAAAGGTAACAAACCGTAACAGAGAGAGTCATCGTTTTGCATAGTATGGATATGCATACATACTCGCGATAGCACTCAAGGCCGTGTGACGTTTGATCTCCTTTTAGCACCAATCTGGCATAAAGTACTACATTACGACTACATAGATATCTGTGTCTGTGATCATTAGACTACCTTTGCTAAATGATTTACCACTATGCAGGCAAACCTAATAATGACAGTTTTTTATTTTTCTTAGCATTATTATTAACAAGCTCGATGCTAAGGGATTTTCCATCGGCAAAACGTGACCTGCAGTGGCCTATATGGAAAGCAATCAATCGACTGCGGGCCCAAGTAGGCCGCAAGCACAATCTAGCGAAATGGGAGATAATAGATCCCACAGATACCCAGTGCGAATGCGGTGCTCCTGACCAAACCATGTCCATGCTGGAGTGTCCAAAGTGTCCACACTCCTGCACTTCTGAGGACCTAAAAAATGACACTGATGCCGCGATTGGCGTGGCCGCCTATCGGGCCCAACTCGCTTAACATAATACATTTTTACCATCGACACGAAAAGAAGAAGATCGGCAAAATAACGAACTTCCATACAATTTTCATTCTTTATTTAACCCGTTTAGGTGGTGAATTAATAAAAAAACCCTCACCTTCGTTATAAAAGGAACTCTTGTGTAAAGTTCCTTTTAACCGCTGGGTCTAGAGACCTAGCGGTTTAGGCTGTACGTTATCTGGCAGTGAGTGAATGAATGAATGCATTTTAGATTTTTACGTAGATTTGGGTCGTTCATTACTACAATTCCTATTAACCCATCCAACCAAGCTAATATCATTGACCTTGGAATGGATTCACGTCAAAAGTGTAACAACCAGGAATCGACTTAACTCTTGTCCACACTACAATTGATGCCCAACGTACTGTGACCGACTATAGCTTTCGGGAAGCCTAACTCCAATACTGCAAAGATTTGTGATATTATTTTTCTGCGCTACTGCTGAGCATGAGGTCCTGGGTTCGATTCTCAGGTCGGGAAAAGTGTTATTGGGTTTTTCGTTCTGGAATTTCTCAGTAGCAGCCCGGAATCAGGATTCGTGCCCGGTCGATCGCAGTAGGCTCGCCTCCTATTACATGGGACTTAAACATAACTGGCGGGCGAAATGTGGGTATACTATAGGTACACATCTGCCCAACCCTTCGCGAGAAAACGGCGTGATGTTATGTATGTATGTATAATAAATGTAATGTATAATAAATAATAATATAATGTTTTCGACAATATCATTTGACATCCAAAAATGTTATCAAAATCACGCAATAATTGACTACTACAGATTAATAAGGAATTTGATTGTTGTATTTATATCTTGTTATCTAACACGCCTTGTTCTTGGACGATAAACACGGATTTTAACGACTTCGTATTAGCGTAATTAGGTAGATAAGAAAAAAAATAACAAGTAACTGGGTTGTGCAGGTCATATAGGCAGTCGCTCCATATAAAATACTGGTATTCAGCAACAACCAGTTAGACTGGAAGCTGACCCCAACATAGTTGAGAAAAGGCTAATCAGATGATGAGGTAGACAAGAAAGAAGAGCTCGGGTTTAAATGATAACTGAATGCGTAAATCTTTTCTAAAAGTAAAGCAGCACCTTCCGCGGCCATTTAGTAGATGGGATCATCATCAGCAACAGGTCACCCGAAGTACATTCACTACCAAATTACCTATTGCATACGTCTATGTTTAGTTGTGCACCGCCAACACAAACCAAAGAATCAATAAAAAAAATGTTCCAGAATTTTGCACGTGTTAGGTAGGTACTTAATTTATTATCTCTGAGGGTAAAATTATTATTCCCCTCTTAAACTCAATGAGGCTTCCGGGAAATCATGATTTTCCGTTAAAAACGTTTGTAAATAACACTAATTGTATTTTCTTGTAAAATAATACTCAATTATCCAACCAATTACGAACATTATGAACTCATTAACCTACCTACCTACCTATTATTTTGAACATAGGAACTCATAAAAATACGAAGATAATAAAAAGACGTAACATGTATATTGCCTCAGAAGAAAAAGACATCCATCCATTATTCTTCTAAATACCAAATTGCTCCTAAAGATTCTGGTTGTATTAATAGAACAAGGATCATACACCACAAAATTTTCCCAAAAATATATCTCAATATAGCTAACACTCTTGTACATAATATACAGCATCTGCATCTAAAACTGTGTCACTCTTATCTAGAGCTGAAACCTTATCTCTGAACATTACATTGTCAGAGGTGATAACGCACATAACTGATCGCGCGATAAAGTGATAAACTCACATTATATAGTATCGCGCGCCATGTATGACGTGGCTCTAGTCGTCGGCGCCGCCAGTAACCTCGGCTACCAAGTCCTCAAGAAACTCACAGAAAACTACAATGGAAAAATTTACTTCACCGCAGAGGACGAATCAACAGGATTTAACATCCTCAAGAACCTGGAGAGAGAAAACTTAGATCTGAACTTCCTGCAAATGGACGTGACTTATACGAAGAGTATTATAAAGGTGAGACACTATATCCAGGATTTGGATGAAAGAATAGACTTGATAATCAACGCAACAGACTACGTGCCAGAAAAGAAGATATCACACGCCGAAATAGTTAGAAGAACGCTCAGCATCAACTTCTATGGATACATCAATTTCGGTAAACTAGTGTACCCTATTCTGAATGAGAATGCAAGAGTTATCAACGTCTCAGGTCCAGCGGGTTTACTAGCAACAATAGAGAACGATGAAATAAGAAAAAGAATAAGTGATTGTAAGTTAACTGAAGATGAACTAGTAGCTATTATGCAGGAGTACGAACAGGCAGCGAGACGAGGGACTGAGAAAACTGAAGGTTGGGGAATGAGCGTGCATTCAGTAAGCAAGGTCGCTCTGAACGCTGTGACCTTTTTACAACATAGAGAATGGGCAGACAAAGGAGTGATGATTAACTGTGTCAACCCTGGAAACCTTAGCAGCAAAGAAGGAAGGAAAACAGCTAAGATGTACGAAGAAGGAGCGAAAGCTATATTGTATTTGGCTTTTGAAGCGCCACTGTCATTAAAAGGTAATTTTGTTTGGAGCAACTACTCTGTGATTGAGTGGAACTCTGACCCGTATGTGGAGGTTACAACTGTGTGAATGAGTGTTAATTTAAGAATATTATTTAGTGACTGATGTATAAATAATAATTAGTGTTAATGGTGGTCCCAAGATTGACTATAATAGAGTTACGATTATGTCCATCGCGACTATGAATTTTGAATAATAGTGCTGATTGGTTCAATAAATAAGAGATGGTTTTAAAATTATTGTAATGTGTGAATATTTATAAAAAAATACTTTTATGAAAAATCATTGACAAAACTAATTGAAAAAATATTCTAATCGTCTCATTAGATATAACTAAAACACTGATAAAAATCTTCTATTGTATACAATATACATACACACATAATTCACGCCTCATTCCCCAAGGGGTTGGGTAGAGGTGTACCTTTATTACGCCGACATTTAGCCTGTTATGTTTAAGTCCCATGTTATAGGGGGCGATTCTATTGCCTTTCTTCTTTTTCTTCGTGTTGTTAGTGACTAACCTGGTTTCAGAGATTTAATGCCGCCTCTTTGATTTAATAATGCCTCAAATTGGCTTCGCATGCCATCGAGAAAAATATCTCTCAGGCATGCCGGTTTCCTCACGATGTTTTTCTTTCACGGTTTTCGAAGCAAGTGATAATTATACAATACGCACATGAATCCGAAAAGTCAGAGGCTTTGGGTCCGAACTCGAGACATATGACATGACAGAGACTGCTGATAGTCTATTGCCATCAATCAGGCACAAATCCAGATTCCGGACTGCTACTGAGAAATTCTAGACAGAAAAACCCAATAACGCTTTGCCCACCTGGGAATCGATACCAAGACCTCATGCTCAGCAGTGGCGCTTGCCACCATTAGACGAACGAGGCAGTCCTTCAGTGATCCGTTGTGTTTAGTTCCTTTTTCCTTTAATTACCTCTTCCCCATAATTAAACAAGTACCTAGCAGTAACTGCATTCTACTAATATTATAAACGCGAGAGTTTGTGAGGATGGATGGATGGATGTTTGTTACTCTTTCACGCAAAAACTACTGAACGGATTTGACACACAGATAGTTTATAACCTGGATTAACACATAGGATTTTATCCCAATATTCACACGGGATCGAGACTTATGCTGATGAAACCATGGGGCGCTGCTAGTCAGTAATAAATTAATTACAAAATGTTGTTTTAAATGCAATATTACTGATAAACAATTATTGGAACTACTTACTTAGTCTATATTTAATGATTCCTCATAAACTATTTCCATATCTGAATATTACATTTTGATCGGATAAAATTATAGTAATTTGCCGAAGTGGAAGTCGAAATATTCTACTTGATAAATATCGGAATGTACTGCAAATATATTTATTAATAAAAGCATTGGATTTTGTTTCAATCATCTGCATGTTTTCATTTCATGTTAATTTAATTAATTCTGCTTCGACTATGAAGTTGGAATGCAGCAGCTTCAATAGTGAGGCTATGGGTTCGATTCTCGGTTAATAAAGTGGGTGGGGTTTTTCTGCTACGTAATTTTTATTAGGGTTTTGAACTGTAAGAAAATGTGTACATTAACCATTAGTAATCATCATTTACGTATACGTTTTTTGTAGGTATCGTCTGACTTTACGCGATTTTCTAGTTTCTAGTATCAACAAAATGTTGGTAAAATTTATATTTGATTTTGAAAGAGTCGAACTGACCATTTGTCTTGTTATCGTACTATAATATATACATATATCCTATATAATATTATAAATGTGGAAGTTTGTATGTTTGTGTGTTTGGATGTTTGTTACTCAATCACTCAAAAACGGCGGAACGGATTTGCATGAAATTTGGCACACAGATAGTTTATAACCTGGATTAATACATAGTATACTTTTTATTCCGGTAGTTTATTCCCGTGGGATAATTTCCGACCTTCACGCGGGCGAAGCCGCGGATGCAAGCTGGTCCTACTATCCTACTATATACCAGATACTTTATAACCTGAATTAACATATATGATTTTTATATTACGACTTCATATAAGATTTAAAATTCAAATTCAAAAGTCATTTATTCAAATTAGGCTGAGAATCAGCACTTTTCAAACGTCAAAATTACGTATGACAGTCCCCCAAAAACGCCCGCCCTTCACCACTTTCTAGTGCTGTCTGTTCTGTTAGTTGATCTCGGCAAATGAGATGGTTTTACGACTATTATCAATTAGTTCTCTTTACTGGATTCTGAAGTCCACGCGGACGAAGTAGCAAGTAGAAGCTAGTAAAAAAAAAACTGTATTTACTTTGAAGTAGTATTTGAACAATTCAGCTGCTCATTGCTTTTACAAGAGAAGCTGAATTGCTTTATTGCTGATTTAGCTTTTCAGACATTTTCAGTAGGACTTAAGCCTAAATAAACATTAGGCCGCTACATTTTATCCTAATTTAATATTATAAATGCGAAAGTGAGTTCGATTATTTGTTTGGTTGTTACGCTTTTACGCTAAAATGGCTGAACGGATTTGGATACAATTTAGCACATGGGTAGACCATGACCGCGATTTCACCCGCATAAGTCTCGATCCCATGGGAATATCGGGATAAAAGCTATCCTAACCCTGGTCCACATATGTGCCAATTTCATCCTAATCCGTTCAGCGATTTTAGCGTAAAAGCATAACAAACAAACAAACTCACTTTCGCATTTATAATATTAGTTAGGATGTTCGAAAATAACCTTGTTTGTGGTGATGTCACACTTTATCCACTGTTGTTTGGGGCTCTCGAGTAATCTGTCACAATATCTTAACAAGATGATAACCATCTGACGTAGTGTGTTTTGTATCTTACCCTTCATACATTACAATATGTACATCATGTATTAGTTTTTCCCCAAGATATTCACATCTAAATCCATCATTTACAACTACAGTCTATCTCGTGCCCCTCTTCAACTGTGACAAATAAAGCGCCTGTCCAAAATAATCTCCGCAACAAAACTGTGCCAAATTATCATTGAGGTTGAGCTGTATTGTATGTTCAACATTCATTGCGCGTTGCCCACGTGTTTATTGTGGCATTAACAGTAGATACACTTCAATGTACAGTGCGATGGCCATTCCATTGTAGATCGAAGGATACTGAGGTACCTAAGCTCTCGTAAAATCACTTTTTACTATCTACGAAGGTAATTTCACTGATCGTTTCGTAGAATTGCAGATTGTCTCTAAATGTCGCAGTTTTCTCATGCCGGGACCTTAATCCCAGGCATTAAGGTTCTTTTTAGAATATCATGACTCTATGACTTTCAATTAAATGAGCGGATTAGATTATTTCTTCTGTTAAGTTGCCTTTAATTCGCTATACCTGTAGTATCCTGTTCTTTGAGAGTTCATTTAAATGAAAGGTAATTTAAAGCCCGTCCTTTCAAGAATTTCTGCGAATTCATTGCGAAATTACATTTCACAAAAAATGAACGAGTGATTTCCCGGACAGCTAGCATTTCTTTTGAAATATCATATCCACAAAATAGACAAAGTGCAATTGAAGGTTAGTGGAATTTTCCTGAAGTTAATGTACGTCAGGTCAAGTTGTACCTTTAATTCTGAGATACCTACTGATTTCTTAAAATCTAACTAGTGAATACACTGAAGATTAATTGTAAAACTACTTTATTGACTGTACCACACACACATCCGTAATATGAACAGCCACAGACTCCGGTACAAAACCAGTGTTGCAACCGCGCTAATTATATACCTAACACCTACCAATCTAGACCTGAATTTTAGCCTCATTAAGCAAAGTCACTAAAACTAAACAAAATTGTATTTCTTTAGTAAGTAAATAAATAAATAAATGAAAAAGAGACTGTAGACACTAAAAAGGTAAGAAATATAATTGTTTCCTTATATTTTAATAAACATTTCCTTTTGTGGGCACAACAGTACCTTCTTTTAATTAGGAAAATTTCGGTAAGAATTACGTTTCTTAGGATTAATGCTAAAATTGCTATTTTAGAATAATGGAATCGCAGGCCGATTCCCGGCCACCGCAGGCGGGCTTGCGGACGGTGAGCAATGGGTAGCTCACCGTCCGATAAGGAACAGTCC
This sequence comes from Agrochola lota, assembly GCA_947364205.1. Classification (NCBI taxonomy): domain Eukaryota; kingdom Metazoa; phylum Arthropoda; class Insecta; order Lepidoptera; family Noctuidae; genus Agrochola; species Agrochola lota. The sequence continues at coordinate 20,673,873 of OX376228.1, forward strand.
CGGGTCGACGGTGCGTTGTGTTCCACGCGTGCCTCAAAGAGATGTCAGCACAACTGACGGTGTCCGCTAGGACCGATGCCTGCCGGGGTCGCGGGAAAGTCAGAAAGGGATACCGTGGCCGTTGACAACTTGGTGGGTTTTAGTCAGTAAGAGTCTGACACGCCCTCCCGCTCCGCCCAGAGCTGGAGAAGTTATTTGATAATTTCCCACACAAAAAAAAAATGTTCCGTGCACGAAAAAACCCTTTTCCGTCAATAACTTATCTAATTGTAACAAAGCTTGAAATAATTGAAACATTAAGTTTGTGTAAGTATAAAAGTACAGTTTCTGTGGTGCTCGTGTCAGTCACAGGTCCTGTTAATAGTTTCATCACTTTTGCGTTCACGAAAATATGGTTTATTTCGCCTTTGATTTACTTAATGAAGATATTGTATAATCATAAAATAAAATTTTGATTTTATTTCTAGGATAGCTGAAGACTAATGTGTGACTTTTAAATTTCTTGTTAAGGTTTGCAAAATAATAGGAAAAATACATTACTCTGACAGGGTTTAAAAAAAAATTGTTTTCAACATTATTTATCTGCTGTATTTTGTATCGAATTTGAAAAAAGTGGTTCATCCACATGCAAGTATACTATAGAACGATGTTGATGACATTCAAAATCGAAAGTAGTTTCTTGTGAAAAAGTGATCAAACGTCAGTCTCGCATAACTTTTCTGAAAACTTAACTTATTGGAAAAATGCCTTTCAGCCACATGCAAAACAAAGAACTCGACTTCAAATCACAAATAGTTTTGTTTAAATTCTTTTTCCCTTTCTCACAACTAATGATCAAAATCAGTCGATTTCGTGCACGGCCTCTTAAGCATTTATACGATTCAAGTTTCTTGCTTGTGGCATACAATAAAATTTAAGCAAAAAATAACAATATTTATTTTGCTAAGGCCCGGAATCTTCCTCGTCTCGTCTCCGCTTTGGTGGATTCCGCTTTGGAGATATGTTTTAAACAACCAATAGAATTTCGTTATTATAAATCTCGTCTCCACTCAGCTTCAGTGGATACCATTGAGCGGAGATGTATCATATTTGTATGGCGCGATCGAACCGGAGCTGTGAGCTGTGCCTCGCAAGCTGGCAACAGCGCGCAGCGGAGACGAAAAGAGATGTGAGCGGCGTGCAGTGAGCGGTGCCGCTAGTTCTCTGTAGCTTTGCTCTAGCCAGCACACATCTCCGCTCTAACCAGAACACATCTCCGCTCCAGTCTAGCCAGGAACCATCTCCGCACAGCTTCGATGGATAGGTACACCCCAGCTGAAAAACGTCTCTTCTCATCTCAGCTTCACATCTCAGTTTTGGTGGAGTTCGGGCCCTCGCACCGTGGCTTTATGCCCGACACATCGCTGTTCCGTTCGTCATTGAAAAACAAAAGAATCACAACAGTCTTAATGATTACACAAAACACATGACTAAAAACAAATGAAAACTCGAAAAATAAAATCTATTAAACACACAAAACCTCAACACCTTTTTAATCATATTACTAAGTGAAAAGGCAAAGTGTTTCAAAATATAACAATAACAATAGCTAGGCGACAAGTCGGCGTTAGTCACAAAGGCAGTAATGACGCGTCAGCAACACGCGACTAGGCGGCGTTGCGCGCGACAGGGCTACTACGCCTGCTATGCCACAACGCAAACGAAAGTCTGGATTGGATTTTTTTTTTTGGTTTGATAATTAAATTATGGGTTATATATACTGTTGTGAGATTTAGAGACGAGAATTTTAGAAAGGGGTTTAATATTTTTTTATAATCAAGATGCGCTAAGGTAGCCAGCGAAACTCTTCTTACGGTTTTTACAATTTGCAGGCAGTATCAGGTTGTAAGTTGATCTAAATATGATTCGCGGCCGTATCAAATATTTATTTATAGAATATAGAATTATAATCATAAAAATCATAAATACAACTCTCATTTCATGAAAGCATGACATTTGAGGCCAATTCTAACCTAAGGAGTTGTATTGCTGATTCTAATGATTATAATTCTGTAAAGCCATATTTGTTGTACCGTGACGCTTTTACAAAAAATTACTGCTTTTTAAAAGATAAACGATTAACGCAGTTTCACCCACATTAGTCTCGATCCCGTGGGAATATCGGTATACCTATGTGCCAAATTTCATCCAAATCCGTTCAGCCGTTTTACCAGGAAAACGTAACAAACAAAGCAAACCTATTTTTTGCATTTTATAATAATAATAGTTAGGATCACCATCGATAGATTCTATAGTTATTTTAATCGAAATTCATGACTGAAAACCATATTATTCGAACAAGACGCTGCTGCCCATCGTCTAGATAAAATACCAACGACATTTCATTATTAAGTACCAGAAAAATACCTAATAAATAAAGTAAATAAACTAGTTTAGATAAGTGATTGTATCCATGCGACTATCTCAACTTTTTCTCAGATAAGTTAATTAATTGAAGTTTCAGACTACCTTTCTGCGTAGTCAAGCGATTTTGTTCACGGTAGAAGTAATTGGTAGCTAAGATGGAAGAGTACTAACGAGGATGCATTCTTTGAAGATGAATTTTTTGCTAGATATTTGTCTGGGTTGTGATGTCAAAAGACTTAGTTCATCTTGAATTTTAAATTACTGTTGACGTTAAATAAACTGAGAATTTGAATGCAGACTATCATAGTCTACAATATTGCTGCCTGGCCTTTTCCCAACTATGTTGAGGTCGGCTTCCAGTCTAACCGGATGCAGCTGAATACCAATATTTTACATGGAGCGAGCCTCTCGGCCTCTACAACCCAATTGCTGATAGGTAACACGATACCTCTTGGTAAGACTGGTTGTCCAACTTTTTTGCTTTTGACTGGGCGTAACGACTGTCAAAGATCTACGAATGGCAGCCGGTACCAACGGCTTAACGTGCTTTCCAAGCCACGGAGGGGTATCTATATGTAATGGGTAGCCACTGATCACCCGTCCACGAGTTGACCACGGCAAGCGTACCTTCGATCAACCCGTGGGGCTGTTATCATTCTGCGATAATTTATTCATTGATCAATGTATCATCAGTACTTAGGTTATGGTCTCTCGTCGTCGTGGAGACTGGCATTAGAAAAACTGGCATAGAGAGGCCTATGCCTGGCCTGCTGTAGATTTTGTTGTAGATAGAATATAGATTATATTGCCATTGCGTGTGCGATTGCTAACTCATTCTATTTATTAAAGAAACAAAGATGACAAATAGATAGGCACTGAATAAATGAACAGACTTGATTTTACATTAGATCTCACATCTTTGCGGTAGAAGAACTGCATTGCGAGACTTGCATTATTTTACATGTTATGTTTTTGATGGTGTTACTATCTATTTACGTCGTGATGTCCCAATGTTGGACAAAAGCATTCCTCTCCCTTTTCCACACACGTCTGTCCTCTATAATAAATAAAAATTGCAAGCTTAAATGCAGTTCCTATTGTATTACCAACTACAAGCCAGACTTGCACACTACATTAACCGTTTAAAAAAAAACAACGCTACAGCTGTTACCAAACAATGTACAAAAAAGCAATTAACTCTTGTTAAAACTCAGCTCGTCAAAAAACCATCGAACAGATTTTTACCAAAGTCTTTAATTATTATTACATACAGCTGAAAAGTCTGAAAACTTAACGATTGCAAACACTTCGCAGTTTGTTCGGGCATGACAAACAACAATCAATATTCGGACAAGTTGAAACTTGTCAATAAGTTCATTAAAGTATAGATAGGGTGTTTTAATGATTATCTGGGAATGTGGGCGTTGTGGGGAGTTCTTCTGGGAACTTTTTTAATCTGGGTAATATAACATTTGGCGGTCGAAATCGATATTGTGTTATTATTAGCTACAGATGATATAGAGTTTCAGTCAATTGACCCCGTATACTTTAGAACTTAGCTAGTTAATACGATATTCTAAAGATAGACATATTGTATGAATGTCTAATATGTTTCGGGTTGCAACAACTGACGAAAGGGTGACACTTGAAGCATCAAAGACTTCTATATGTTTAGAATGTTCACTTATCCACAATACACCCTGCCAATCACAGATCCTTCGTTAATTCTGAGCCTTTTTAATAGGTCATGACCAGTTCTTCACCGAAAACAAATAATAAACACCACCAGCTAGCTTCAATAATGCCTCAGCTAATCCTATATTCCCGTAGGAGCTAAAAAAATCCATGTTCAAAACAAACCGGTGTCAGTTCATGCAGAATTCATTCGATGGCGCAATGCTCTCTCCTGGGCTGCACAGAAGTGCACTGTGCATTTTGATCGATATGTTTGCGGAATGGTACCCGGGAGGCGTATATTTCCTAGGGCCTACTCCGGGTGAGTGCATTGGGCGATCACGAGGCTAAGATGGAAGGAAAAGTGAATTAGAATTTATTAAAGATGTCATTATTTGATCATGTCTTTTAAATGGTAGAAAAGTGGAAATTCCGGAATATGAAAACGTTTGATTTTATGTTTTGCATAAATAACAGTTTTTCAGCAAACATACTCTCTCCTCCACGCACATTCTCTTTTCCTATTTTATATTCTCCTTTGAAGTTCATAATTTTGCCAGCACAGCATATCAAGCAATATGTTTAACAATATGCCTCTCAACGCTTAGCAGTTTGTGAGAGCCCCGTGTAGCCCATCGATAAAATGAAAGAAAACCACCATCACCAAACTTGTTCAGCAAATTGGTGATGTGTTTGTAGCTGACAAGCGATGCTGCTAAACCAATTATTTGAATTAATACTCGTAAATAATAATATTAATCTATACTTAATATTATAAAGAGGTAAAATTTGTTTGTATGTTTGTTTGTTTGTAAGTTTGTATGTAGGGGTAATCTCCGGAACTACCAGTCGGATTTGTAAAATTCTTTTTGCATTGGATAGCCCAATTCTTAGGCTCACGGACGAAGTCGCGGGCAGAAGCTAGTTATTAAAAATAATATCGGCCTATTACTGTCCCACTGCAGGGCAAAGGCGTCTTCTCATACAGAGAAGGCACGAGCATTGATCGATGTTTTTCCTTTATCAATTTCAGTAATGTCCAAGATAAACTCTGAAAGTAATGTGAATTGAAAAAGTCACATTGGTACTTGCCCGGATTTGAACACACAACCGGATGCGAGGCGAGGCTATGCCATCACGATGTTCATTAATGAATGATTATCACAAAATATACCAATTAAAAAACCGGTCAAGTGCGTGTCGGACCACGCACAATGAAGGGTTTCTAAGTTGGGATGAATTTATCCCAAGAACAAACTTAACATTGTAGTTGGAAAAACATGGTCTCTATATATTCCAACTACAAATGTAAGTTTGTACGCACAATATTGAGAGATTTACCATTTTATTTTAAGACCATAGACTTCTTATAGGTTTTCCAGTAATCTATGTGTAAAGAACCATTTACTATATTTTTTTCAAAATTCTTGGCTTAGTAGTTAGAAGTTAGAGTAGTTAGAAAATCACCCCTTATCTCCGAGATAAGGGGTGATTTTCATCTATTTTCTTAAATAATTTTAAAAGGATTTCTTACAAAATGATGAAAAAAATGAAATTAAGTCCCTCACAACAAGCCCTTTCATTTCATTTCATATGTCACACGGTACAGCTTGCAAAACTTTTTTTAATAATAATTTGTCCTGTTTTCCACCGAAAAGTGAACCCCATATTCAAAATTCATTTATTTACGCTACACGTCCGTGTTGGGGTCATACAAATTCATATGTGTACCAAATTTCAAGTCTAAATTGGTCCAGTAGATTCAGAGCAATGGCTGTGAGGGTCAGACAGACACACAGACAGACAGACAGACACACGAGTGATCCTATAAGGGTTCCGTTTTTTTCCTTTTGAGGTACGGAACCCTAAAAGCATGTAATTCTGATAACTGCATCTCATTTGAGTTAATTACATGCTAATAGGTATTAGTGAATTTGACAGATGTAATCTCCATCAACACGCATTTAATATATGGAATAGCAATTTGTAAATGCAAGTCAAACAAAGTTTACACTCGTAATTTCGAATTGAATTTGTTATTTGTTTGATTAAAAAAGTTTTAATTTGGTTATGAAAAGTTTTTAGATTTAATTTGCGCATACTTTGACAAATTATGTACCTACATAAGTGTTAATTTTATGATTAACATTAAATAAGAGCCTTTAGTTATAAGTACTAACATAATGCCTTTGGAAGCTTGAGTCTGTTATTTTATTGGTTCTTACGCGACTGCGGCGATGCCTACAACGAGTGTAATCTCGCCAAGTTATATTAAACACTGGTTTAAAATCTTGTGCCTAAAAGAAGTACTTAATACACAACAACCAAAAAAAAATTGTAACTAAAAGCTATACTGACAAAACAAAAAGCTGATGACATACAGTAAACTTACATAACATAAGTTTGTACATCACAATGCTTTGACTTGACGTCGGTCTGTCGTGTGACCTGCAGTGGGTCAACTGCAGCCTTTTATTAATATCATCTTCACAACATGACAGTTTACACCATAATACGCTGCCCAACAATACGAACACTCAACACTCCCTTTATTTCTCATCCAAACGGAACACAAAGCAATAACATTCCCAGGAACCATAAAATTTCAACGCTTGAACGTCATAAATTCCGTAACTGAATAGGGAGCAAACAAAAAGGAATCTGTGCCAACAAACTATGCGAAAGTGTTCGCAACTCAAACACTTAATGATGACGTATGGCAATTCGTTGGCCATCACAATACGTGATACGTCAGAAGGTTGGAGTCGTAATAGAAAAACTTGGGCCGTTTGTGTGACCATTGCTTTGTTGGGCCTAGTTTTGGTCGAATTATTATATAGGGATCTTCTTCTGAGCAGATAGTAATGACGACTGCATCTTCTTCTTCTCTGAATGAGAAGATAGAAACCTAGACTTGGCTAGCAGTGCACTGGGATAGTTTAAAAACTCATATCATGTAAAAATGAAATGAAAATTATTTTTCTTCTAAGCTAGAAGTGCTCACGCATCTGACGGAAGATGCGTCGCGTGTCGTCCGTCGGGTATCGTCGGTCGCGTATTGTCTGACGTGTATCGTCGGTCGCGTATCGTCCGTCGCGTAACGTCGGTCGCATAACGCCAAAACTGACAAGTAGAAAATAAAACATTCAAGCTTACACACTCCACTGATGATGCGTTAGTGAGTTGATCGTACTAACTGGAAGTCATCACCGTTTCTTTTTGCCAATTAAATTTTGTATGTTTTTCATATTTTCATACCAGACTAGCAGCGCCCCGATGGCTCGATCCCGTGGGAATATCGGGATAAAAAGTATCCTATGTGTTAATCCAGGTTATAAACTATCTGTTTGCGAAATTTCATCCAAATCCGTTCAGTACTTTTTGCATGAAAGAGTAACAAGCTTCCATACATTCATCCATACTCACAAACTTTCGCGTTTATAATATTAGTAGGATAGTATGATAAGGCAAAAAATAATGTATGAGCTGGAGTAGGTATTTCTTTGTCTTTCTTTTACTACTGCTAGGTAGGTTAGACAAAGACCCAAGTTCCAAGTCCTTCCAGTACTATCCATTTTTATAAAACATATTACGATCTCTGTTTATCTCTTCTCTCTTCCACCAAAACCTTACATTATTGATAAATATTTTACTCATGATAAGATAGGTGAATGTGCTTTAAGGGCTGCATTTTTCCCCCTAAGGGGGATTTTCAGGGGGGATTTGTGGAATAAGCCTGCTTTAAGGAATGTTTCGATTTCCGCTGTATTTTACTAAATCTTTTTTTTTATATTAATCTCCTACAATCATAAAGTCATACATTTAGCACAATAGCCCTATCACTATTGTGATAAAACCTATGACTTAGCCAGCAATACTTTCCTATCTAAAGTGTTATCTTTATAAACTATCGATAAGTGCGTAATACAGTATACGGCACTATTGGCTAGTTATCGCTTCTAGTTTTTGTCTCTAGCCATAGCAACGACGCGATATACAATTTATCTTGAGACTAAATCTATAGATATCTGTATTGTATCTTCGACATCAGATACCTAAGTTAGTCAACACACGATATTCTTGTTTTTATATCAAACAATATCGTTGTCCCCTGAGTTTGTTTCACCGTTTCTTCTCAAGGGTAGTCAGATAGACAATATCGACTCCATCTAGCTTATTATTTATCGTTCCGTACCTCAAAAGGAAAAAACGGAACCCTTTTTTTTTTAACCCATGTTCCTTCAGTTGCCTGTACGGTGCCAGGGGCCTCGATATCCCTTTCGGACATTCCCGCGACCCCGGCAGGCATCGATCCTAGCGAACCCAGTCAATTGTGCTGACATCTCTTTGAGGCGCGCGTGGAACATAATGCTCCGTTGACCCGGGCCTAGTCCTTATCAAACGGCGAGCTACCCATTGCTTACCGTCCGCAAGCCCGCGCCTACGGTGGACGGGAATCGGCCTGTGATTTCCGACGCCCAGAGCGTCTCCTGCCGCGGCTAGGGGCGTGAGGGCGCGATGTTGCCGTCACCCTCACGCGTTCCGCCTCCTCCTTCGCGAGCATTACTGCTTCGCAGAAGGAGGTGACGGCTTCCCATGCCCGCTCGCTCCGTACCATGGCCGGACGCGAGAGGTCACCGCCGCCGATTGCCTCCACAAGGACACGGCAGTGCTCCGCCCAAGCCGGGCAAACCTCGACCGTATGCTCCACCGTGAAAAACGGAACCCTTATACGATGACTTCGTTGTCCGTCCGTGAGTCTGTCAATATTTTCTCAGGAATGCATGGAGGTATCAAATGGAAATTAATATCAAATACGTAGATCTATGTTCCCTTGGAGCTCTAAAATAATCAAGCGTCTAAGTCCAAGCAATAAGAAAATGCAGCCATTTATGTGACATATTTTGATATTCGCAAATAAATCAAAACCCGGGTACTTCCCGTTGACCTAGGTTGATTCTAGGTACAACACAAGTAAAGGAAAAAGTCCGAAATTTTATAATTTGTAGTTATATCACATTCTTTTTTTTTTGCGATTACAAACTTATATTTGCAGTTGGAGAATTGACCGTGACGTATATCGATGTATGGGAGAACATGTTTCTCAACTACTAAGTTAAGTTTGTTCTTAGGATAAATTTATCCCAACTAAGGAACCATTGTGGGTGTTCCGACACGCGCGTGGCCGTTTTTTTATAATACGAGTATGTCGTGTAAAAGTAATTCCGATATCCTATTTACAAAATAAACAATTACACTTCATTTCTTATAGAGAAATGAAAAAAAAAAATATGACGAGAAAAGCGATTTTTGTTCTTAGTTATCTATACAGTATACATACAGTATAGATAACTAACAAAAAAAATCGCTTGACTTCAATAAAATTCCGTGGTTGTGCAAATTTTTACTAAACTCGTTTGTCAACAGCCCATTATTTCAACGTGCCTATATTTGGGCGTCCATCCGCATCGTCGCACGATAACCGACAATTTCATCAAGGCTTTAGGCCGGTTACACATGGCCGACTTACTAGCGCAATTAGGCGGTGCGACTAGCGTGTTACATCGCACTAGTAAGTTGACAACTTTGCAATGTATAGGTAGCCTGAAGGATGAAGTAGATTGGGGATATTGACAGCACTATCTAATTGGCTACTTGTCGATCAGTTACGCGATTAATCTTGTTTATGTCCTGTATTGATGGATAAGACAGAGGTGTAGTGATGAGAATCAACATATTTTGCTCTAATACACAATGTAATAAGAATCTGGATGAGTTTATTTTGAAAAATCATTCTCCTAATCCAATAAAAAAAATTAAAAAATTAAAATATTTATGGCCGGCGCAACATATCCCTTTCTTCCACACTTCTCTATTAGTTGTCATCTCGACAGTCACTCTATCCATATCATCTATCACACACTCCATCCATCGTTTCTTTGGTCCTCCCCTACTCGTATAGTTATCGAAATTCACACTCAACACTTATAGAGTTTATTTAAAAAAATAAAAAAATACGTTAAAACTACCTTCTGAATCGGACCTGCGGGGTAATAGCGTAACACATGTTGGTGTGTGTAGAGATGTCTACTGGAAAAAGAATGCTGTTTTGTCCGTCGATAATAAAAATATATTAGACACGTATTTTTTGCTTTATCAAATTAATAAAAAAATGGTTTACATAAAAGTCGGGGAGTGGGGCCTCGCTACGTCACAAGTCAGTATAAAATCTACCGGCCAGTGACGTCATGCTACATTTTAACGCATTTCCTACTCAATGTATTACCGTAATCTTTTGATTACGTAAAAAAAGAAAAAATACTTGTCCAATATTTTTTTATAATCTACCGTCAGGTTAAATTTTTTTTGTACAACATCCCTATTGCAATGCTTTTCATTTTGACAATTAAACAACTTTCATTGCGATATTTAACAGACAAATTTTTCAAACATATATATATATATGCAATGGATTAAGAATTTCCGTCATAAATCTTCTGGTTTTGATAGAAAGTGTGTTACGCAATTGGGGTGCTGGATTTAATCCTTAACAACTATACTTCCCGGACCTAGAATGATGAGAATCTTCTGTCATTGTTCATACTTAATAAGCATCTTCCTAGCCAAAAATCAGAATCTTATAACCGAATGATAAAACAGAGTATACTCGTATATGCCTCGTTCTCCATATATTCATAAATTAAATTGTTTAAGGATCCATTTCCGTCTTACAAATATCTGAGAAATTCTCTCAATTTCTTTTAATTCGGCATAAAACCAAAATCCTACTTCCCAGAAAAAGATAAAACGAACCAATTTCCTAATACGTTTATACCATCATAAATACAACACAAAAACATTAGGTGCCCTTTGTTTCAGTAAGTAAAACTACCAAAGAATATGTTATTCTACTGCGGACTACTTCTTACAGATAATTCATGAAGATTTATTGTAGCATTGAGTTTTATAGCCGAGACTTTTGCTCTGAGTACTGGCGAATATATCTTGTGGTTGATCCGAAGTGAAGACACAGTATCAACTGTGACTGTATTGGAGAAGACAGAGATGGAGGTGGAAGAAGAAAAGATAACATTGATACCGAAAAGAGATAGCAATGTGTAGTCCTTAGTTTAGAATAGAGAGCTTTTCAAAATTAAAATTAGTTTTCAAACTAGGCTGAGAATCAGGAGTTTCTGAACATCAAAAATTACTTAAGTAGACAGTAGTAAATTTTCTGTCGCAATGATTTAAAATATATTGCCTTTTACAGAAACTACTTCCATAAAATAAATAGTCTCTTGGTATTCAAAACAAACCTTTTAAGTGTAGAAGGTAGTAGTAATCCTAAACACAAAACAAAACATATACAGTAAAATCCTGGAATCTGCAAAATGTTAGTGCTTCTCGCATTTTACTTAACGTGATGCAGCTGGCATAATCTGACGTGCGGTAACTGTCAGTCAAACTGTAGCTTTGCGTACACCGTTGTAAAATATTTTGTAAATCTGACCTCCTCTTACACCGTATACACATGATGTATCAAAATTATTTGAGAACGAAGTTTCTTATCCCGCACGTTATAATCTGCACACTTGGCGAATGAAAGCTAGACCGAAAAAAGTTTAACGTTTTGACCGTCACGACACAATATACAGGGTGGCAGGGATATCGACGCGAAAACTGTTACCATGGATTCAGTACACGATTCTGAATCCCCTTTTTCAAATAACTTCTCCCGCTCTGGGCGGAGGGCGTTTCAGACTCTTACTGACGAAAACCCACCCGTGTTCCTTCAGTTGCCTGTACGTTGCCAGGGGCCACGGTATCCCTTTTGGGCTTATTCTGAATCCCCTGAGTTGATGTATTTCGTAGGTTATTAAAAAAAAACTGCTGTAGTTTCATAGAAAGTGCAATACCTACGCGGTCAAAATGTATGGAAAAGCAGTTTTTTTTTTGTAAATAACTTACGCGTGACATGTACTGAATAGTATAACAGTATAATATACTAGTATAACAGTACTGTAACATTTTTCGCGTCGATGTCCATGTCACCCAGTATTTTAGTTTTCATTTATTTACTTTCAAACTTTATAAATTTATTTCGTTCTGCCTGTTATTTAATACATAATATACATAGAAAACCGGGTGTTCCTCGACAGTCTCGACTTTTTTTTCATTTTTTAATTGCAAGTCATTTTAATCAACTTACAAAGTGCATTGAAGCCTTACTGTATGCTCATGTTAATTGTAAAAAAGTCATTAGTTCTTTACATTGTTACCATTACTCAAGTCCAAATTCCTTTACCACTACCAACGAAAAGTTTTGAAATAAATGACACGTTACACGTCCTGGTTAACGAGCACAGTTTACGAGTGCATACAAAATAAGCTGTTAAGCACGACACCAATACTACTTTTATATTCCATAAAAAAGTTGAAAAACTTCACTAGAAAATTTAAAACTCCAAAAGAGCAACGAACAACCTTTATATATTGCCGCGGCATTACGTGACCGTGTAACACACAGCCTAACATTAAATAAAACAGCATGTATGCAGTACAGTGAAAAATAAAATTTGTTTACGACGCCAGCGCAGGTGATAGTGCAGTGGGATAACACTCAATAATGCAGTCCAAACCAAGAGCTGTATGCAGTTTGCCCGGGCAGAACACCACGTCCTTCGAACGTCTGCGGCTCGTAGGGAATGTATTTTATTTTCTGGTTAAGTTTAATACACAGCTGGTATATAAGAGTGTGTGTGCAAACATTTGGGAGACCAGAAAATCATTTACGCTACGATATTCTCGTCTTAAAAACGTGCTACTCTTTAATGATAAGACAAAATATCAGTGATACTTCAATATTGTGATCGGAGGGATTTTGAAATCACGAAAATTTGCTTTGGTATATTAAAGTCACTGATATATTGACTTTCATACGTCCACAACACACAAAATCTCATCGCATCATGTACGTTACGTACGTTCCTTCTATTTCTTACAACCGAACAAAAACATTCAATCTCGCCTATCACAAACTATTAAATACAACACTAGTACAAGACGTCGCCAGTTTGCCTCACAATATCCCGGCCTACTCACAGAATATATAAAAACGCAAATTTCAACAAAAAGCAGTCGTTCGTCGCGACGGCAAGTTTCCACTGCGGTGGCTTAAACTTGTTCGTTGGAATTAGTGTTGGGACGATCATATAAATCCCGGGACCTGGATTTATAAAGTACGGGAGTTTTGGTTACGTGATGAGCAAAGATTAAACAATGTCATGGGCTCATGGCATGTTGCTGAGTTTGTGAATTTTCGAGCAATAATGAATTAACAGTAAACGCAACGTACAATTTTCGCAATAACACATGCCATTAAAACCATTAAAGCTTCAGTTTGTCTTGTGAAAAAAAATTGTGAAACTTTGATAGAAAAAGAAATGTGGTTATGAATAACTCGTAATGATAGTATGCACTTTGTATGGAAATCGTTTTCTAACTGATAAGTGTGTGAATCGTGTTCTAAGAGATAAATAAACAGCAACACATTCCGTTCCATAAAACCTATCACATCCCGGGTTTACGACGTGTACAGCCACTAATCCCGCGATTACAACCACACGTACCCACACTAGACGGAATCTTCATTTTTTTAGCCGCTGTCGGCTAAATAAAGGGCCAACTTTTAATGGAGGCAGGCTATCGGCTAAAACTGAGAGTCATCGGGACTGTAACGAGTTTCCCCGGGTTTTGTTGCAAATGTGTAAGACAGAAACTCGTCTTTTGAGTAAGTGGCACCTAGTTTTGGTAATTACTGAAAAACGCTGGTGTTTTCGGTAGTTATGCAGTAGATTTAATTTTCATATGTAGAGATGTATATATACGTAGATCTTCTACACTCAAATCAGCGTGAATTAGGCAAATATTTTACCTTTACCAATTTTATCATTTTTAATCAGAATTTCATAGATTTTATTGTTATATAAATGTCACTTTTAACCGATGTTACCAAATGTTTAATATTAGCGCTTATTACTAAGTAAGTTAGCTTATTTGTCTGATTCATTGTTTTATGCATGTGGTGTTTACCTATAAGTAGCTGATGAACTATTTTACTTAAAAAAAATGTATTATGTGTTTGTATCAGTGTAATCAATTGTTGGTGAACCTATTAAAATAAATAAATAACATGAAGTGAAATAAAATGGGTACCATTTATTCAAAGTAAATAGGAACTAATATAGCACCATATTATGACCAACCGACATAATAATACTAGCCTATCATTGTCCAACTGCAAGGCGAAGGCCTCTTCCCATACAGAGAAGGCGAACATTGATCACCACGCTTGCTCAAGACGGGTTGGCGATTTCAGACTTATATTGACTACAAATCTAGCAGTTTTCCTCATGATGTTATTCCTTCACCGATGTCAGTAATGTCCAAAATAAATTCAGACCAACAAACCAACATATTTGGAATAATTAATCTTATCAAATAATAAAATAGCCAGTGGGATACACATGACTATAGCGTAACATAGATGATCCATATGTTCTTGCTGAGGGTAGACCCGATTGTCTCGGCTAAACTGCCCGCCTATAAATTACGAGGGTGCTCTATCTGACGCAGTTTAGTGCACACAACATTATGTTCTGCGGTTAGTCGAACACTTGCGATATCTTAGTAGTTATAGACAGCGGCGACATGGAAATGTATGCCTATGCGCTGAATTTGGCAAGTGTGTAGGTAATCATCAGTATATACTCGTACATGACATGACCATGCTCTCATCTGTTATGCCTACACCAGTGATGGTATTTAAGTAAGTTACGTCCACCGCACTCTGGGCACTTAGGCCAGCCAACAACTTTACTAAAACCGGTTGTTTTACCACAGTTTGATGGATTTTACGTTCCAGTGACAAAGTTTAGGAGAAGCACAGACTAAGTATGAAATTATTCCAAGAACAAACTTAATTTTTTTGTTGAAAAAATGTTCTTTTCATACATCGATACGGTCAATTCTCCAAATGTAAATATAAATTAGTAATCACAAAAAAATGGAACCCTAAAAACAAAAACAAAACCCCCTTTTTCACCCATTTCCCCATCACTCCCAAACAAACCACAAATGGAACAGAACAACAGACACCCAAAGACAAAAAGGACCATTTTCCCATGCACATTAAATTAATTTTGACATGATACATACAGGATAGGGATACATCCAGGATGTCGAAGCATTCATCCCTTTCCAGCCTGAAATACAGGCATACAGGGAATAAATGATATACCACAGTAAAGGAATTACTACGATTGAGTACGATTTGTAAAAAAGCATATTTAATCAGACTGACAGAATTATTTATGTGAGGTTCGGCGAGGTCTTGGTAAGAGATGAGCGAGGTTAGCGGGCTCTTTTGTGTCAGTTCAAGCTTGCTGCAGGAAAATAGGCATTTCTTATGTGTTTAATTTTTCTATTGTGTTTAGATATTAGATATACATCTTGTGATACACTATTTCGAAATAGCTTCTTCTTCAAGATTAGACCAATCATGTTATTTAAAAAACACGGTTTTCCTTAATGGTTTTATTGTATCGAAAAATTTGCTTGTTTGGTTTTTTACATCAATCTTCCTTTTTTTTTCAAACGTTATTAGAAAATTAACTCTGTGGTATCTCATATACATATGACGGAAAAGGTACGTCTCTCGCGCTATCATCAGTAATATTTTAATTACTGTGGGCATACTATGGGTAGTGTTGGTTATTGCACAATAAAAAAACCATTTGCAGTTCAGATGAAATTATAATTTACGATCACACTAGCAATTCACACACTGTAGGTACACGACACAACTATACGGAACCCTCGTCAGTTTCTAAACGTGTTCACTGCTTGACCGCCACCGATAAACTCAACTTACCTCCGGTCAAGCGTTATGTTGTAAACTCCGTCGAGCGCCGCTAAGCGGCTCTGGCGCCCCGATTAGTCAAATCAGTGATGTATTTCCGACACATATTATTATAGCCCCATATGATGTGAAATGGAAATGGGCCTCGTAACTATATAGATGTTGGTTACTAACAATAAATCAACAACGTCAACATTACAGTGTAAAGCAACGCTTTTTGGTGACTTAGCAGTTGATAATATTCGCGCTAGTATTAAGCCATCCCCGGCGGCTGTTAGTACGCAGTCCTTTGTGGAGGACCATACTTAATTAATAGGAAACACTTTGACGGACGCGTTTGAGTATCACGTGTCCATATTACGATAATATTGGTCGGGATTTGCCTTTGTGCACTGTTGTGGACACGTAACTGTAAGCCACATGCATGAGAGATTACTGACATGGATTTCGTAGAATTTTGTATGAAGCAGGATCGGGATACGCGATTCGTAAAATTCTTGTTTAAAAAAAGGGTATCTGGGTGTTTGACTGAAACCTAATACAAACAAAAACACTGCAACCGTTAGTCTAACCTAAAAGTCTAATCCAGAACATTTCAATCGCAGAATTTAAAGTTTTTGGTACATACCTACTACACTACACCGTTACGCTGAAAATATCACAGCTTTGAAAAACTCTTAGAAAACCTCATCAGAAATCGTCAGCTTATTTTTCAGTGGCACCTCGCCTTACCCCCGTTATCGGGACATTTCAAGTGTATTTATTTACGTCAGAATCTCGAGTGATAAGATAGAGGTACTACGTTAGGGACCAGTAATCCCAATTTGTGTTTCATAAAGGTTCTACAAGTTTGTTTGAACGGCTTTCTTTGTTAAAAGCTCGTCGGAGAGTATATTTTAATAAAGAGGAGTGTCTACCTACGTCAGTAGGATGTTATAATTTTATTTTACAATATGTTCGCCCCAGAGCACAGCAAACCACTGTTGTGACCAAAGACAGGATACTACAGATAAAAATGTGGCTGTAGGATTATGGCTATTATTATCTAAACTAATATTATAAAAAGGCGAAATTGTTTGTTTGTTTGTAGGAGGTAATCTCTGGAAATCCTTATCTGATTAGGAAAACTCTTTCACTAACAGAAAGGCGAGTGCCTTATGTTATACTTCTTCCACGTAGACGAAGGCGCAGGCAGAAGATAGTAAGAAATAAAACAACATGTGCGGTCGGGAGACCTTCGTCAGGAATCAAGTTCCTTCTCACGTATGATTTAAAACAAAAACTTTTGACAATTTGCAACTTGAAACCTTGAAACTCACTTTTTCGAAGTTCCTTTAGCTCGCATTGACTGTTTTACCCACCCACAGCCGTGTTTTTAATACAGAGCCATCTAGTATACACCCAAATGTTCGGTAATTTTATGAGAGCTTCTAAAAACTTATACTAGATGGCTCTGTATTTAAAAATATATTATTCATTTCACATTTTCCCTCTCTCACTGTCCTTTCTATTATATATAACAGAAAGAGAGAGAGAAAGTCATATGGAGAGGGCATAACGCTTTTTCCTTACGTGACGATTTCTACCAGTCAACTCCTAACGCAAGCAACGTTAAAGAACTTCGCTCCAAAAAGCAAATGCATACTATACACCAAAGTATAAATGTTATTAACATTTAGGGTTTTAGTTTGAGGACTAATTGTTATAATATTTACTCTTACATGTTTAGGGGCTATTTTCCTGTCAATAACCTCTATCAACCAAAGTATTGTGTTCATCTGAGAGGTTTTCAAGACCACTAAATTCTAAAGCATAAATAATAAACCATGAAGCATGACCTTGGCTGGCTAAGAGGGCATCAGTTACAATGAATAAAGATTTTTTACAAAGCAAACACCATCAATAACATTCGATCAATCGCCCTTTTTAAAGCACTTCCCTTTAACCGTTGAGCCATTATAGTTCATGGTGCTCTCATCCATTATGGGGAAATACTCCGCCATGGTAAAATTTATGGAGTCAATATCCCATGGTGAACAATGCAAGTTAAAAGAGCTCTGAAGACATCATGTTTTAAATCGCGTTACACATGGTAAAGATTGGGGCAGTAGGTAAAGTTGGTCGAGTCATTGAAATGGATGTTATATTAGTTATTAGTTATTTGTTATTATTATAATTACTCAAACAGTATAAAGAGGAAATCACACCACACTATACACCACAGAGTACTAATAACATAGTGAAACTGTACACGTAATTAAATATTATAGGTACTTACTTGTTTATATTGTCATTGTATTATGGTCTTAGATTATATATTATTATTATTTCTTAAATTTATGATATACACAAATACAGATATATATTTTTATTACATTTATGTATAATCACACATATTTCAGTTTAAATGATTACTAACCCGTTGAAATATCTCACGCAGGGGGACGTGAATACGTCATTCTATAGGTAATTGCTGAAAACCAGCGCTGTTTACCTTAGGTTCGTCCAAATTCACAGTATTTCGAGATGCGACGCACAGCATAATTTTTGTTATTATTTGTTACAAAAGTAGTAGTAACTCTGCAATCAGCATTTTGTTTTTGTGATGTTTTTGTTGACATTTGACAATGTTGCAAGAGTATTACGCAATAATGTATGCAACCAATGAAAAACATTGTTTTACTTTTTATATTTTTATTTATTGGATGAACACGAGGCTTTTGGCTAATTTTGTAAATGTGTATTTTACGTGTTTTTCTCTTAATATGTGCATTTATTAGAATTATGAATAAAGTTATTGTAGTTTTATTGGAGGAAAATAGCTTGGCATTATCTGTAAAATAAATATTTAATCAGGAATAATGGTAGTGCTTGATTTACCCTTTGCAGACTCAGCAATGAACAAAATCAAAAGTCATTTATTTAAACTAGGCTGTTAATCAGCACTTTTTGAACATCAAAATTAAATATGTTAGTTCCCCAAAACCGCCCGCATTTCACCACTTCCTAGTGTTTTACCTGAAAAGAAGAAGTGCGCATCTAACTTCCCAGCAGGACCATATCCTAGCTGTCATATTTGATTTAATAAAAGACTTTGATGAAAATCTTAAAATACGAACCAGCAAGTGCATTGTTGTTTGCTCTTACAACTCTATCCCGACAAACACAAGAGAAACTTTGACAATGAAAAAATAACTTATTAATCCAACCTAAATAAACTTGACCTACTGTTTTGCACTGTGGCATCTCGAAGCGGGGCCGGAAAAGCCAATCAATCACTAGCTGACATAATGACGTCATCCATTATCAATTATTGACAGTACACGGATCGGATGCCGTCCGATTTTCCAAGTTTTATGCCTTACTTCCCCCACCCCCCCTCCCTCCCTCTGCACCCTCAACGGCTCACGATTGATCATAGTTCGAGTGGATTCATGGCATCTATAATCTGAGTTTGAGGAACTGGTTTTTTTTGGATAAAGTGATATTTTTTATAGAAAAAAAGTATTTATACATGAATCACAATTTGCAGACGGTTTATTGTAGTTCATAAATGTGTGCAATGACCCAATCCCCTTATCTTAATAAGAGAATAGATTTTAAACTCCTCTCAAAAATTTTAAGAACACCGCAAAAATAATTCGACGAGAGCGTCAAATTCAAACTGACCCAAGTATTAAATCACTTAAATAAATTTTCTTAAATTACACATAGGTGCCCGTTGAACGCAGAGACTAAAATGCTATAAGTTACATTTTGAACTCCAGCGGCACGATGGCATAAAAGGCACGCTGCCAAGAGGAGTGCTGGTCATCTTTTAAAAGGCATTCAGCTTTTTAAAAGCACCTTATGTAAGACATATATTATAGTAGTGGACATTTGGGATTGAGATTAAACGATGTTTTAGAGGATTACAAAATTTTTGTTACTACTGGAAGCCACTGTAACATTATACATACATTCCACTGCTAATTTGCCGATTTTTTTTTTGACTTATAAACTAAATTCAAAAACTACTGTTGTCAAGCAAGACGCCATGACGTATTGCTACTTCGATAACACTATACCAAATCGCATAATGATGATACTGGGTTGGATGGGCACTGTAGTACCTAGTAGTACTTATAGGTACCTCTCTCAAAACATCCTGCATGATTAATTATATTAAGTTCTCTTAATAAAATAATGCCTGACCTAAAGGAGTAATTACATCCAAAATATATTAACTCCGCTTTAAACCAGACTGCAACAACGCAAGCCAGTTCGTCAAGCAACCGAATTTATGTACATTAAAGGTGCACAGTTCCAGTTTACGCCAGATTTATCCGGTTCCATCCGGTACGGGCCGGCCCGGGGCGGTATTTAACACCTCATTCCCGCGGTTGAAACAAGTTAGCGGGGAGTTGCTTACGATCTCGCCAACTGAAATGTTTGTTGTGAAATTTAAATCTCAGCTGGTTGGCGTTTCGGCAGTGTATCGGGGATGAGTTTCTATGCGGTTTAGTTGGTGATTTTTAATTTGTCAGTTTGTCCTAGCAGTTGAACTAGTATCCGCCATGTTGGTCTCAGCGAATTATCTCTTATTTTTGGATAAAACTTTGCCATTCACTATGGTTTCTCATATGAACCTACTTGCATCTCTTCTGCAAAAATAATTAAATCCAGAGTCGATTAACCTTTTCGTATTTCAAAGTTACAGTTATATTTACAGGTAATACTAAACCAATTCGCAGGTGACTCCTCACTCCCTAACTGGCGAAAGGATTACAACATGGCGAATTGCCACAACAAACTTCGAATCAAATGAATATTTATTTTAGGGTCCAAAAACATGCATTTTCTGTTACAAAACTAGTACAATAGCGCAGAGCGTTTATGATACATTTCTACATTTCCCATTTCAGTACATTAAACCCAGTACCAGAAACTGCACTGATTCCAGCAGCTTGAAGCGCTTTATGCTTGAACAGCGACCCTTTGTCTTATTAACGGTTCTCCCATGTAGGTGGAAAGATGTAGGTACCAACTTGGCAACGATCGCTTTGAACGAGAATGCTGGTGCAGGCTAGAATTATATGCAGAGGTGCTTCAAATCAGGCTTAGATGTTGCATACTGAGAAATTCTTCATTTATCTGACAAGGAGGTTGTTTTTTAAAATAACGTTCTTTAGGTAAACTTACCGTACTAGATTAGTAAAAGTGTTCAGTTTGTCTCCTAGTATCGTGCGCAATCCAATGACACAAGGGGCAGGACTGTCAGTACAGACTATATCAGCAGATATTAGTAATATCCCCGAGCCGGTCGATCGAAGGAAGCGTGCAATAACATTTACGTAACGATCAAGCATGTCCTGCCTCTCTCTCGACACATGTCATAGATGTAGATAAACAACTCACACTATTAGTAACACACAAATATTAATTTACACAGGCATATCTGAATAGTGAGTCAGCAATGTTTGCTCGGCAAGATGCCATCGTGTTCGATTGATTTTACGGATAAATGAAGCTTGCATCAATGTGTAGACATACATGGTCGGCCAGTGATGAAGAAATAGCAAATATAATTGTGGAGCGCCCCTGGCTAAAAGGACTGATGATGATGATGAGGATAGACTGGTTGTGGAGAGCGCAGAACCAGGTGCTGTGGCACAACTTGAGAGGCTCATATCCAGTAGTAGACTGCGATAAATTGAGTTGATTATTTAGTCCAAAAACCGGGTTGCTGGAGAAGAGTAAGGTGTCGAGAGAATCTTAATCATCGTTAAGATTTTAGTGAAAAAGACGTCGATAATTTCTTAGTAATACGTATATAATCCATACATGGAAGCCCGAATCACACGTAAAGAACGCTATCCAGAATCACTCTAAATGCTCGCCAAAATAACTCCAGCTCAAAGTCAAGGTAGCCAGAATCACTGGATATATTACGGCTATATTTTGAAACAGTTGCTATTTCTTATTGAATATTAAGATAACTTAATATAATTAATCATGCAGGATGGATTGTGTGAAAGGGAATTATGTGACGACGGTGTTTGAAAGAAAAAGACGTTCTGCATCCATCCCAAATGAATTGGAATGTGGGCAGGAAGATTATGGTTATTATTATTAACCTTCCTTATATTAACGATTTGTGGTTTCTTGTTAGTACCTACAACATCTATAGGAGTTTTTTTTACCAAATATAAATAACAACTGTTTTTACCTTGACCTGCAAAATTAAAATATAGCGAAGGTTAAGTTTTTTCGGAGCTTACACTTCAGCCAAGCGGACGTGGCGCTGCATAAGTTAGTAACTCAAGTACACCTGCCAAAAAATGCCTAATTTTGACTCAAAGTGCAGGCATGTTAATGTAACTAAATTAGTGTCGTTGCAATTTTATTGTTTAGAAACCTCTCTTTTCTAGGACATGAACATTTAGTTTAATTGAAGAGGTTAACAAGAATACTAAAAGCATTACAAGAAATGTTAAAACTTTTTTCTAAATAACATTTGTTCCATTTTGTTTATAAATGTGAACAAAACATAACAAAAGGACTTAGGATGATCGAATCAGGTCGCGTTCTGTACCTCATGGGCAGAAGGCATGAGTTTATGTATGTATGTAAAGATAGCTATCTACATATCTATATTGTGTTATCATGTTATGAAAAGGCGGACAGTAAGTTAGCCTTAACTTTAAATGGGTGTTTCCAAACTGCAAATTTTAGATTACTGCTGTTGGCATTCATCCGAAACGAACCACAGTTTTTATTCACAACAACGATAACGCCAGCGTGCACCACACCAAAATCTAGTGTCAAAACATTTGAGGCATCGCAACCCACCTCACAATGGAGCTCGTCCACTCCTCTACACAATTAATTCACGAGTTTTATCACCACGCTGCATGTCCCACTAATCCGGCCCCATTGTCCACTATGATATACACAGAGCAGGCTTAACATTACAATGTCGCTGATGACAACATTAGCTAACTGAATTAATAGTTTGCCATTGGTTGCAATTAACCTACACTGTGACATAACGGTTGATGTGCCGTCCTCTATTGTTTCGGGGGTCTGGATTAGTACGCGATAATGATGGGTTTGTTTGAAAGTGGGCAGCTCCGATCTATCTTTGAATTGTGGCCTTTGACGTTAACATGTAAATCACAACAAAACTTACGAGGTACCAACACAGACATGAGAACCCCTAACTAAAATAAATTAATTAATAATGTTTATTTATCCAAAAACAATGCTAGATATACTAAAATTAAACATAATTGTTTATATAAATGTTGAAAGGCTACAAAAATCTATATGACAAAATATAAACCCTGACAGTGTTCGGTCAGATGATTGCGCAAATCAAGTTGTACCCTGTAGTGAATTAGTGAAATAGTGTCGATGTATTTATCATTACATGATGAACAACATTATCTGTAAATTTAACATTTTAAGTGAACACTTCCTGCAGTTGTGATTCAATTTCATTAGATATGTTTGTAGTGTGCTGTTTCTGTGTGAAGGTAGGTGTGTGTGTGTCTTGGTATGTGTTTTTTCACTTGCAATATAAGCGAGCAAACATTACTAAAAACTATTCCAAACAAGTTGACAGCATTAGGAATTGCTGCAATGAGCAGCTGTGACAGACATACGAATTCGTACTATAAGGGTTCCTTTTCTTACAAGTTTGGTAGGAAACCCTAAAAAGATGAGTTACAATAGGAATTCTTTAAGGTTGATTTAACTTCTGGTGATACTCTTATTCAATGGCAGTTCACTGACCCTATTCAAAACCTAGTCTTCTTCAACATAAAGCACTAATAAAACCTAGTATTTTATTCCTATTCATCCAGCCTCATCCAAAACTTCAATAAGACTTCCAGTACAAGTAGTACGATTGATAATAATAGTAATTCTCTGAATGTTGGCAGCACTGGTCAGTTTAGAGAGGGGGCGTGTCCCTGCGTAGGCTGTATTTTGTGAGACTTGGACCTCTGCCCGCTGGTAAAAAAGATATTTGGATGTAATATATCCGGCTAGCTTGGAGCAGTGGTTGAGGCATTCAGTTTTTGTGCTAAAGGTAAGCAGGTTTGATGTTGAGATGATTGCGATTGGTTGTTATTGACCTTGCACAGAAGGTTGAGAGAAGTTATAAAAACGTAATGAAAAAAAAAAGTTTTCAGTTTGTCTTTTGTTTTTAGATCGTGTTTCTCTTTCTAAAAAATGTAATGGATTAGAAAATTGACTGTTGGGGCTATTAATTACCTATTTAAGAACATGAAAAGAATAAAATACTTTTTTTATTGCCTTGTTGTTCTAGTAGTCGCAAGTGCTATTGGTGAGTCCTGGGTTCGGTTCCCAGGTTGGGCAAAGTGTTATTGGGTTTTTCTGTCTGGACTTTCTCAGTAGCAGCCCGGAGTATGGATTTGTGCCCAGTTGATGGCAATAGGCCCCCTATTACATGGGACTTAAACATAACTGACGAAATGTGGGTGTAGGTACTATAGGTACACATCTGCCCAACCCTTCGGGAAACAAGGCGTGACGTTATGTTATGTCACGTTCTTGATCTTATAAAGCTTATTTCTAGAGATCTACTTTTAGAAAATAAAAGCGATAAGATCACGGTTACAAAATAATAAGAAACTAACAAAAAATACAGTCCAAACAAACCAAAAATACAGTCCAATCAAACCAAAAATACAGTCCAATCAAACCAAAAATCATTAGTGATTACACATCAAATAATACCAATGAAAGGAAAATAATGCTGGGAACACATTAGTGGTCTTACATGCACCCACAATGGAGCCATCGATCAACGTCGGGAAGCCATTGTATTGATAGCTGGTTCACTGCCAGCCCCCCTGCCGCCATGCCGTGCTTGACGAGAAAAAATAGCCGCGAAGAAAGTGTGGCTATGATTTTGTAGGAAAATTGAGGAGAAAAGCTAGCTCTTTTCAAAAAACTTTGACCAATGTTTTGGCGATTTACAAAATAAATTACGTCAGACCCGAAAAAATTGTGTTTTACTTTCCTAAACATCTATTTATTGTTAACAAAATTCAAGCATATAGACGTCCAGGGACCCCAAAATATCTTGTTGATGATAAAATATTTTTCATTTCGACAAGAAAATATCATTACCACTAATAATTTAACTTGAAAAATTTATGAATTCGTCAAATAATTAAATGAAGTGTTATTGACTGCCCCTGTACTGGAGTTTTAATTACCGAAATCTTATTTTTTTTGGATTTCGTTCGCGAATGGTGCCACAAAGTGAAGAACAGAACCTTATTACTAAGCCCGCTGTCTGTCGGTCTATCAGCGGGCTGTATCTCATGACAGATTGTGTATTTCTATTGCCGCTATAACAACATTTAATAAAAATAAAATAAAGTAAAAAATTAAGTATGTAATCCATACAAGAAACAAGTTTCTTTCGGCGTTTTTAAAAATATTTTACGGCCGTGCCCGACTCGCACTTGACCGGTTTTTTAAAGGTTTTAGCCTCGATCAACACTCTTATTAAAAGATAATTTACTAAAGTAATATGAATTTGATTTTAAGTGCGTTGACATACGAGCTTTATTTCCAACTCTTTTAACTAACGCACACTCATAAGATTTGATGAGTAGCATCTATACATAGTATAAAACAAAGTCCCTTTGCGCTGTCTGTCCCTATGTATGCTTAGATCTTTAAAACTACGCAACGGATTTTGATGCGGTTAAAAATAGATAGAGTGATTCATGCAAAAGGTTTTTGTGTATAATACATTAAGGTTTTGTGTAAATTGGCTGAAATATGACGATTATTGTCGAAGATTTCGAGAAAAATCATGCCAACTGGGAGCTTTACTGGCGTGCGCCGCGTAAGCCGTAAGAGATACATCAAATGTATGTTTTACAGAACTGTATATCTTAAAAAGTTCAAAAATAAAATCCGCGATAGCATATGTCTATCTTCTAAGGATGACCTACCGTAACCATTTTTATCTTTCAGAATTGGATAAAAATCTAATTGTTATTTCCAAAGCTATTTTGACCGGTATTTTATTTATCCTTGTCCAATAAAATATGTTATTTAAATTGGGCATCTTGGGCATTTAATTTAGATTAAAATATGCCTTAACATCATATCATTAAAATTAATACTTTAAAAGATATCACAGATTCAAAATTACGCGTGACAAAATAATTATGGTTGCCGCAACGCGGGCGCAGCGGTAGAAACCAATGACTTTTCTTGGATATTAGGTAGATACCTAATACTAATCCCGGTAGTACGTACCCGTGGGATATTTTCCGACATGTACGATGGCGAAGCCGCGGGCAAAAGCTAGTAGTAAATATAATCAATTTTGGGCATTGTATGTCGTCATTCTGGGGTCCAAGTGGAGCCACCAAATATTCCGAACCATTCGGTTAAATCTTTGTTTTTCTTCCGTGAAAAGCGAGATCTATATAATTCGAAACATTATTGAATCAGCTACGCAACACGATAACTGCTCAAAGATAATTTTGTAAAAAAAGTCGCGAACACTGATTAAGAGAAAACGACAGATATACGAGTAATGTAAGACCCCGTCAGTAAGATATTTTCATGGTAAACTTCGGCATCACATGGCAGTTTCATACTGCATTTGTTTTAACCGTATGAACAGTATGGGATGGTTAGTGTGGGATGTAGACGTGTGATCCCAACATTTTCCAGTAAAATATCGTACAGCATAGCGCCGTGTGAACGACCGTTCAGGAGAAATATAATGAAAACTGACTTACCGGCTTCCGTGATGCCTAAGCTAGACTCCATTAGACTGCCGCATTATTGAAAAAAAATCCTGCAACAATAGAAAATATTGATGAGTGACAGTTATTCTACGTTTTCAAAATGTTTTTTTTTCCAGCCAGATAGCTTTTCCATAGAAATCAATAGAAAATTCAAGGTAAGTCCATTATAAAGTAGTAAAGAATGAGATAAATAATCAATTAAAATCTGATGAATATTATAGCCCATGTTTTGGATTAGTGTGCGCGATTTCACGTCTAAGTTTTTTCGTACGGCAACAATGGCCATATGAGTTAGGCAATTGTGATCAACGTCGATCGACGTTTTGATCAAGTAGATAGGTGTGGCTACCTAATAGCTCAGGATAATCAGCTGATCAAGGCAGTGTTGAAAATCTCAGTATGAAAACTGTAAAATTATCGCTTTGGAGACATTGATTTGGAAAATCAACATGACTGATCTAATTTCAAATCGAGACTAACTTTGACCTTCAAAACTGCCGACAATTAGACCGTCGTCCTAGGATGAGCCTAGTCCAGCATAGCTCTGATAGGCTCAGAAAATAAGGTCACATTATATATTAGATTTTCCAGGTATACCTTACCTTCATGAAACATCAGATGCAACGTGCCACATACATCATTTAAATGACAACTAAGGATATTGGGTTACACAGAGGTATAGGTTACATCACTAATTGGTACGAGGTGGAAACTAGTGCTAAGGCGGCGAACTTCAAACAAAGGCTGGTGGGTAGCAAGATGTACATCTGTATAGCCTAGTGGCTATATCGATATTATTTTATGATAAGTGCAAATGTTTGCACGACAATGCAGTTTTATTTATTTTACATGGATTCTAAAATACCTCTCATTGGTTACCAATATCATCCGCCAAAGCTTTAACAAGACCTACTGATCAGGCTAGGCGTATTGGACGCAGGTGACGCAGCACAGCACATTTTAGATTTTGCAGGGTAGTGCAGGCAAGCCAGACATAGGCCGCTAGCGCATGCTGCGACGCAGCTACACAGACACATTCACGATCTAGCTAGTACAAACAATCTGCCGTTGAAACAAAATTATGAATCAGCGGTAAAAAACAAGTGACGACCTGCATGCGTCGCGCAGAAATCTATGCCGGCTCTACAACGAGACGCAGAGCAGTACAGAGACATGTCTGCGTCTCACGTGCCTACGCCGCTGCTTACGCAGCTGTCAGTACGTTCATGCATTACAAAATCTGCTCTGCCCTGCGCTGCGTGGATCTACGTCACCTGCGTTTCAGCATACGCTTAGCCTATTGTTCCAAAGAAGCCTGCCTGTAATTTTTGCATACCCATGCGCGGACAGCAAAAAGTGCAGCTTGAGGTGAAAGCGCCAGGGTAGCCCGCGAAATTCAAATAGGTATTCTTACGTTTTTTGCATTTGGCAGGTCAGTATTAAGGGAACTAAACGTCACGACCATATAAGTATATGATCCACTGCATAAACAAAATCATAAAAAATATATGATATGCTTCAGGATATATGCTAATATATCCTAAAGAATATAATTTTTTATTTTATTAATGCAAATAATTTGATACGATAGAAAAAAATCTCGAAGATACCTCCATTTTTTAAGGTTCCGTAGTAAACAAGGAACCCTTATAGTTTCGCCATGTCCATCTGTCTGTCCGTCTGTCTGTCAGCGACTTTAGGGTACCTCCCCTACACGTAAAGTGGGGATGTTTTTTTTTTCCTCGTCTATACCATGTTGTAGGGTATCGTTAGAAAGGTCGTTCAAAAATATTGTGAGTTTATCAAACCATTTTTGGATTCAGGAATCCGTTTGCGAAATATTAAGCTATTAATTGACATTTTTTGTTAGAGTCAAGGGTCCCCCCCCCCCCCTTCTAGCTAAATTGTTGTACTTGGACTTGTGAAAAAATTCACAGCAGTAGTATATATACAAAATTAAAAGGAAAACTATCAGAGCTAAGTAGGCTGTACAGGTTAACGAGTAATAATCAACCAACTTAAATTTGCGGTTTGAAAAACATGATCTCCCATACATTCCGTATGGGAGAACATGTTTTTCAACTACAATGTTAAGTTTGTTCTTGGGATAAACTCATCCCAACTACGGAACCCTTTATTGTGTGTGGTCCGACACGCACTTGGTCGGTTTTTTATTTTATCGATTAAAAATCATATGAATAAATACATGCAATCATTCTGTATTTTTGTCAGATTATTCTACAAGCAACATATTAACGTAATAGTGTTTAATTTTTTTAGTCCAATCAATAGTCAATCGTCCGAATATTTAGTTTTAGATGTGAAAATATGGAAACTTTCCAAATGTCTTTTTTACACCTAAAACGGGTACAACATCAAATTTAATGTTATAATTGCAATTTATTATTAATATTCTTGTTCGCTCGTTAGCCACATTTCTTATTTCCATACAGTAATATTGCAAAATAAATTAAAACAGGTACATTTTTGACAGCTATTTGCGACCACATCCTAAAGAGACACATGAGTACTGAACCAAGTCTATGTACATTTTGGCAAAGACTTCAAAGCTAACGAACTCTAAGTCATTTAGCGCCTAAGCCGGTTAGGTTCTTAAGCTGATTGAATATCTGTACATGCTTGGCAAAGACAAAGCAAAAGCGAGTGATTCTAACAAGCTACGTACAGTACCTATAACGTAAGTAGATAGATATGTCCTACTGCATATAGTGTTGGTAGCCGAAAAAGTGCGAAATGGCGAATGTAATATCGAGAGCTTGACCCTGATCTATAGTACTACAAATACGTAATGTTACACATTTTTCTTTTTCAAAATGTTATTAACTCCTTTATAGCTAGATGAATAGTACAATAAATTGTTAACTATATATATACGGAAGTTGTTTAAAACACGTATTATCTATTTATACATATACAATATCGCCCATGAGCAAGTGCCCGGCCGTACTATTCTGAATATTCATGAAAAATTATCGAAAAAAAATTTTAAAGGGGGGTTTATCTTTAATGTTTTTCATGTTATTCAATTTTTATTTTTTTAGTAGGGTTTACCATATCTCCCATGTTATTGTCTCGATTCGGATTCAGTTTATTATTTCTAAAAGCTTATGCGTTATTTTATCGGATTAACATTTTTTTTTATTTTTTGGTTGACGACTATAAAAAAAACGGAGGACAAAACATTAAAAAAAAACAGTATTTATTTTAAAAACACAAGTATCATATAAAATCATAGCGGGACATTGAAAAAAAAACAAAAAAATTAAAGGTAGAGGGCCCTTTTTAAAAGCTTTTATTTAACTTGCAATGTATGTTTGAATGTTTGTTCGCGTGGAATCTTGCTAATTTTGGAGCAGATATCTTTAACCGATTGAGCTGAAATTTTGTATACACGTTTAGTTTGGATGACAATACACGATAAGCTGTGTGACGTTATTGTAAATCCAATATGGCGGATCATCCAAGAAGGCGGAATAGTTATTTTTAATGCATTTCTACAATATGGGGATCAAATGAAAGGACTTGTTGAGAGTAACTCGAAAAATAATGTGACGTCATTCTAAATCCAATATGGCAGAACATCAAAGATGGCGCAATAGATATTTTATATGCACTTCTGCAATATGGGTATCAAATGAAAGGGCTTGTTGGGAGTAATTCGAAAAATAATGTGACGTCATTTTAAATCCAATATGGCAGAATAGTTAGTTTTTCTGCATTTCTGCAATATGAGTATCAAATGAAAGGGCTTGCCGAGAATAAAAAGAAATAACTAAAAAATAAAATTTTCTTTTAAAATTTTAACTATCAACTTATAACCTCACTATACACAATTTATATGATCATAAAAGCTTGTGGCGCTTGTCGCGCAAATGTGTAAATGAAATGAAATGAAATCTTTTATTACCAGATATTAAATCCACATTCCTAACTAGAAGTTTCAATAATTACACTCATAGATAACATAATAAATATACAATAACATAAATATAACATTTCATTAAAATAAAATAATAATTTCATTTAAATAAAAGCTTTTTTATTAAAAGGTTTTTTTTTAAATTTAATTTTAGGTAATTTGTCATGAATATTCAGAAAAATACGGGCGGGCACATGCCCATGGGCGACATTGTATTAATAAAATAGAATAACATTGTATTAGCTATTAGAAAATATATTCAAACACAAAATCAAACGCCGAAACGCGTTTGATTTTGTGTCAGCTTTAGAAAAATACTGGCGGGGTGGTCCTCTGTTCATAAACTTCACTGCCAACGCTCGAAGTAGCTTCACTCGGTACTGCCAACATGAGATCTTTAAAATTCATGTTATCAGCTCTAAAATAGCCATTTAGCAGTTATTTCATGTCCTCAGTAAATAGACAGCGCATAGTGTCTATGGATTTTGGTTACATCACTAGAAAAACTGAAAGTTTCACAAGACTTCGAGATTCACCACGAAGCATCGTTCTCCATGAATTCTAGTAAGTACTGTTACCAAACAATTGAACAAATCCCACTTAAAGTACGTACATAGGTATGCATAACGTAATAAGTGTCTTGACTCACAGCAGATTGCGCTTCACATAGATGCTGCAGTTAAGCCGATTGCGAATACAATCTATACATCGGATAACATTGAGGGGCTTCAAAGCTCATTAAGCATGTGACGTCATAGGTAGATTGGTCGATTGAAGGCCGTGACGCGGAAAAATTTGATAATTATATGAGAATGTTTATTGACCTATGCTGATTAGGAGTAAGAGTGTAGTTGTGGACTTTTTATCATTATCATCATGTGCCTAGCCTTTTCTCAACTATATTGGGGTCAGCTTCCAATCTAACTGGATGCATCAAACACAGTGTCACTTTAATTCCATCATCTGCCAAGCATTTCCCGACTATGTTGGGCTCGGCTTCCAGTCTAACCAGATGTGTGGCGGCATCTACATCGCCACAGGTGAACTACGCGTTAAAGACCTGACGTCACACAAAATCCTGACGTCACACAAATCCTGCATCGCGCAATTAGAGTTTACCGCGCGAACGACATATATACATAAGACTATCCGACATCAATCGTTCGCGCATTCCTGGTCATCACCCTCAGCCTCATTAGCAACCTTGGCACAGCACCTGCACTTTCGGCCTGTCTCACAAGCAGAGCCCATTCTACCCTCTCCTGATCGACGCCAGCAGTCAGCCACAACCACATCCAACTCACTGGATCATGACGCTGCGCCACCCCGACTCACTAGGGATTTACCACAATCTCCACAGTCACCGCAACGACCACAAACAGTTCCGACTCACCGCGAACTATACGGCACCTGGTTCCGACTCACTGGAACCTCACCATTATCGACCTCGTCTCCAGAGAAGTGATGTGGCGGAATTTTCATCGCCACATGCGAACTATCCATCAAAGACCGGACGTCACACGAAATCCTGACGTCACACAAATCCTGTATCGCGCAATTAGAGTTTACTGCGCGAATGAAATATATAAGACTGTCCAACATCAATCGTTGCGCAGCTGCGCGCCAGACACGACACCCGTCTGTCTGGTCAGAGTATCCTCCCTTTTCTAACTAGAATGAGTGAACTTTACACCCTGTTCGTCATACCTCTTAAATCAAACACAGTGTCACACTATTTTCACCATTTGCCAGCCTTTTCCCTACTATGTTGGGGTCAGTTTCTAGTCGAACCGGATGCGAACGAATACTAGTATTTTACATAGACAGACTGCCATCTGACCTCGACAATTCAGTTACTGGGTAACACAATACCTCTTGGTAAGACTGGTTGTCAGACTTTCAAGCTTCTGACTACTGTAAGGACTGGCAAAGATCTACGTATGACTGACGGGATCAACGGCTTTTTTTTTTGATTAAAAAATATTAATCATTGATATTTCGCAAAAATATTTCTTTAATGATGAAGATTCTTTCTACTTTTTTTTCTCATTACTGTCCGATTGCCTTTTCTTAAATCTGGTCCAGTGGTTGAAAGAGAGATAAGTAGATAGATATATAGAGAGATAGTAGTATCTTTAGAATAACAGGAAAACTATTTTCTTTATTCATTTCATTTATTTCCAAAATAGAATTCACAAAACTATTCAAACCAGTAAAGAAACATCAAGAAAAACTTCGTAAACAGGTGCAGTGTGAACACATTATTTACAACTACCCTTCTTTTACGACAGTCTTCACGTAAGCAGCTGTTAACATCGAATTCGTTTGACGGCCTTTTTACTGGACGTAAACAATTTTGTTCTACCGTCAGCCCGAAGTGTGGGTCGTACGGACAATTTTTGCATGTTTTTGTACGTGTATATCATAAAACTTTGTATGTTTATTTATGTTTTACTTGTAGAAAAGTATTTTATGTATGTAGTAGAAAGTTTTCTCTAGGTTTTTGTATATGACATCAGTGTCTATTGAATAAAGTTGTGTCAATTCACATAAATTGCATAATTCTATCTTCTTTTTAATACAAGTATGGTGTATCTATTTAATAGATATGTAAACACTGTTGGTACTTTAAATTAAACACAAAATTAGAAAACTACAAGGGTCTTTTGGAATGACATTTACAGGGGGACGCTGTTGATAAACATTTTTCGAAATTGCCACTGTCATTATGGATCGACAAAACAAGATGGCGGTGTTAGAGTCCGCGTCACGCGGCGTCACCATGAACTCCATTTGACGCAGCGCTAGTCTATAGCTGGTTTCACAGCTGTGCGGGAGACCCAAACGGGAGATTAGTACGGACGGACCGTACGGACCATCCGCGTCACTGTGAAACAATGTTCTAGCGCCCCACGTATGTCTCTGTTTTGAGAGCCGCCAGCCTATGTCATTGAATAGCATAGCATTAAAAAAAATAGTTCCACAATATTTCACCGGCCTCTTTTGTGGCACGCACTCTAGTTCCGATTTTCGCATAATAATCTTACAGCGGTGTAGTAAAGTAATTGCTGTTACTGATGTTAACTATCAGTCACCACGAATGGCGGGAAAAGGTTGAAGGTGTAGGCCCTACACGAAAGGCCTGGTGTGATATAATCAACTTAAGTACGGGATCAAAAGGATTCTACAACATGGAAAAGGAGGCTATTACAAACCATCCAGATAATTGCTTGACAACTATTCCTATTTAAAAAGTAATCGCACGACTGCGGGGTAAAAGCATACAAAAAAGGAACAAACATTGAAAATGGTCACCACTCAGGCTTCGAACGAAGTCGAAACGTTAAGTGCCTATATTTTTAAAACCTCAATACCATTTTATTCACTACCCAGTAATATGAGAACTACTTAATATTCATCAGCTTTCTTACATACATAAGGAATAATAAAAATTGTAACGTATTGAAGCGACGATGACCACCGCCGCCATTCTTGACAACTTACGATCTTTAAACTCAGCATTTTAGTGTTAGACTCGACTTCGTAACAGCGATGCATTTTGTATTGAGAGCCGAACGAAATAAAATACGTTATTGGTAAATGGTCGATACAGTAAATATTTTTATGTTGATTGGATGAATAGATGGCACAGAGGTGATAAGAAAATGATCGAAAGATGAGCGAAATTCAAATTAGTTGTGGTGGAATATTTAAAAAACACTAATGCAAATAAGATTGCCTACAAATAAAAGATTGGTAAAAATAACGAAGATAAACTACGACTAGGAAACTAAATGGAAATTATTTCAACACCACTGCTCTCAAAACTGTAAAGGAAAACATCATCAAATGTCCCAGCACCAAAAATTCCAAGACACGCAACATCCACCGAAACCCACTGAAGCTGCGTGGATGATTATGTCCCACTCATTCTCACAGATGGCAAGCCTGTGTCCTACCAGTGGGCACGTTATGGGCTGATTGTGTTAGTTTCTTTGAGTCAAGAGTACTGATGAGGTGTACCACCGTGCAAAGGACAAGAAGAAATAATTGTCGGTGACGGTCAACCTTCAGTAATTGGAGAGCCACCAGAAGGAATAGTTCATTTTAATGAAAGCGTGCAAAGTTTTTCATTGGACTCGAGGCAATTCTAGCATTAAACGCCGATTTGCAACACACTTGCAAGGGCAAAAAAATATAATAAACATAATATTTTATTTCCAGGACATTTTTTGCGCCACTTTTCGAGCAAGTGTGCTGAAAAAGAAGTTTTCTTGTTTAGTAATTAATCTCTAAGCAATTTATTAACAACTTTACTTGCACGAATTTCTAAAAGCACCGTATAATTTAAAGCTATAAATACATCACATAGAAAACCACTAGACACACGATCCTCCATAATTTTATGACGTAGTAAAACATCGTGGAAGAGTGCATATCATCGCTGCATTTTACGGCGTCGTCAGGAATTCAGTTTTTGAGGGAACGTACACTTTGAACGGTTGAGGAGGAGCTAATAAAGTTATTATCTTCTTACTTTAGCATTTAAAAGGAGGAAATAAGACCATTCAATTTAACGAAGGAGGTAATTATTATGACGGCAGCAGTTGCATCCTGTTATGCGGGTTACATTACCTCTTTATGGAATAATGAGTATTTCCGTAACTATACAAAATAACATTACGTGTAGGTGTTTCACTAACTCGTCAGTTTTATCGATTAGACAGTTTCAGTAACTCGACAGTTTCCACTATTTGCCAGTTTTCGTCTATTCGTCAGTTTTATTCAATTCGTCAGTTAAAGTACAGTCAGTAGAAAACTGCACACACGTCTGCTAATTTAAATTCGTGCGTTCCCGTTAACCCGCAATAGTATAGCGTCCAAACATTCAAAAAAAAAAAATTGCATTCGAAAAAAAAAAAAAAATAATCACATTAATTGATACATACGTAAAAGAAACACTCTGTACACGCGCACTTGTCTTTCAGCATGTTTCTTTTACGTATCAATTTTCGATGTTGTGTTTTTTGTTTGCATGTTTGGACCCTATACTATTGCGCGTTAACGGGAACGCCCTCACATAACATACTGTATATTTAAATTAGCAGACGTGTGTGCAGTTTTCTACCGCCTGTACTTTGACTGACGAATTGAATAAAACTGACGAATCGACGATAACTGGCGAACAGTGGAAACTGTGGAGTTAACGAAACTGTCTAATCGATAAAACTGACGAATCAGTGAAACTGACTAATCGACGAAACTGGCGAATTAAATAAACTGACGACTGAGGGAAACTGACCAGTGATACGCGGACTCGGTTCTACTTTATTATATAGTATGCTCACAACATAAACATTTCAATACGTGGTTAAGGGATACTTTTAAAATGTCAGAAAACCCTTCTAGAAAAATAAACAGTAATCATTCTAATCATTCGTATCTTTATAAAATTGAGCTGGTTATTAATTACTTAATATTATAAGTCGGAATGTATTGAATAACTATAAAAGCAAATACATAGAGCACTTCCTCTGATCATTCCATCGGATCGATTTTATTTATTTGCCTCATGGCCCACTCCTTCTCACAGAGAGGAGGCCTGTGTCCTAGCAGTGGGAATTTATAGGCTTCAAATGCATATGATTCGTGCCCGGACGTCTTATTTGTCCGTATGTTTTCACTGTGTGCAAATTTTTATTGACAATCGAATTACATTATAAATTTGATTGCATTTATTTAGGAGCCAATTTTGTTTTTTATCCTATACTATTATATGAGCAATATTTGTATATATATAAATTTGTAATCACGTTCTCGAAAACGGCTCTAACGATTTCGATGAAACTTGCAATATAGGGGTTTAAGCGTATTTTCCGTATTTTCACCCGAGCAGAGCTCGGTCGCCCAAAGTTTAAAACAAGATGGCTAGGTAGCCATCTTGTTTTAAACTTTGGGCGACCTTAGAATACTGACATGGCAGCATGGAATTAGTAAGTACCTACTATCATGGCAGCATGGAATAAGGAAGTACCTACTATCATGGCAGCATGCAATTAGTATATACTATACATGGAATTAGTATGAACTATCCTATACTATTAAATGACCATTCTCTATTTTTACCCCAGCAGAGCTCGGTCCTGCTGGGGTTGCGGGTTTGTCTGAAAGGGATATCGCGGCCCCGGCACACAGGCAACGGAAGGAACACGGGTGGGTTTTAGTCAGTAAAAGTCTGACACACCCTCTCGCTCTGCCCAGAGCGGGAGAAGTCATTTGATGATTTCCCATCCTGAAAAAAAAAAAAAAGCAGAGCTCGGTCAACCAGGTACTTTTTGTTAAATTAAAGCAAACTTTATTTTTCGTCAGTTATCATCAAAAAAAATATTCATAGAATAGAATCAGTTTTAATTTTTATAAAGCCCGTGCCGCTTTGCTTTTGGTTTTTTTTTGTAAGACTGTCTTAAGTTTAGTTTGTGATCTTCGTGTGCGTGTCCCAATAAATACTTTTTCTTTCATTTCTTTCATTAAATGCTCGCGAAACTTGGAAGAAGCGGACCTGCCTCCACTCCTTCCATCTTTCCCAGAGCCTTCGCCAAGGAGTGGGACTGAGCAGGCTAGTAAAAAAAACCGGCCAAGTGCGTGTCGGACCACGCACAATGAACGGCTCCTTAGTTGGAATGAATTTATCCCAAAAGCAAACTTAATTTTGTAGTTGAAAAACAT
Organism: Agrochola lota; assembly: GCA_947364205.1. NCBI lineage: Eukaryota > Metazoa > Arthropoda > Insecta > Lepidoptera > Noctuidae > Agrochola > Agrochola lota. The sequence continues at coordinate 20,711,329 of OX376228.1, forward strand.
GTACCTCTCCATCAAATTCAAAAGTCATTTATTCAAAATAGGCTGAGAATCAGCACTTTTCAAACGTCAAAATTACATAAGACAGTCCCCCAAAAACACCCACCCTTCACCACTTCCTAGTGCTTAGCTGGGAAGAAGAAGTGGCGCAACAAACTCCTCATCTCACATCGATACACGTCACGGTTAATTCTCCAAATGCAAATGTAAGCTTGTAATGGCATTTTTTTATGCGATAAAATTATAAGTTAACGATTTTCGAACTTTTTCCTGTAATTGTGCTGTGAGACCTTTTTTTTTTGTGTGGGAAATTATCAAATAACTTCTCCCGCTCTGGCCGGAGCGGGAGGGCGTGTCAGGCTTTTACTGACTAAAATCCACCCATGTTCCTTCTGTTGCCTGTGTGCCGGGGCCGCGATATCCCTTTCAGCCAAACACGCAACCCTAGCAGGGTGCTGTGAGACCTTGCTTCCTGCCAAATTTCATGATTCTGGGTCAACGGAAAAAGAGAAAAAGGGGGATTTCTTAGAAAAAGGGTCTTGACAGACTCACGGACGGGCAACGAATTGATCCTATAAGGATTCCGTTTTTTTCCTTTTGAGGTAAGGAACTCTAAAATGCACTATTTTTGATAAAAACATTAATTTAACTTACCTATCTTATTTACTGTTAAACTTGTAAACAGAAAACTTGCAACGTTTTACACGAATCACAGCATTGCGAAAATCATTCTAAGAATGGTCTTTACTTCCTATATTTGTTAAATTCTGCTCTATCAAAGGCCAAATAGGTATAGGTAGACAGCCGCAACCCCAGACAGAGTATATAAAACAAACACCGTGTCGGTAGTAGAGCGAGCCCCTATATTGTTTTCAGCTGTGACTGCTTGTTTGATTGATCGGTTCCGTGCCGCGAAACATGGAGCAATGAGAGGCGGATGCGGCGATTTAATTATGTGAAGTTTTATTAGATATAAATAAATTTCTGCTATGAAATGACATTATATATATTTTTATACAAGTCACAGATGATGGGTCACGTCGGGGAGTTAGTTGGTTTCAACAATCGTAGATTTTCGAGACTAAAAACGCTCAGAAAACAATACAATTTACAGGTATTCATCATGCCAAACTCCTAAAATTATGCAATTAGAGACTAAGTTATAAGATCAATGACGAATCTCCTCCATCATATAAATTATTATCGTTGCCCAGTTCACATGGTCTTTTTACGTTTTATAAACAGAGCTATGAACTAAGTAGCAATTGTATCTTCGACTATAGCCATTACCAAAGCCTACAGCCAAACATGACACCTCCATGCTTCCCACATCACCCCACAAGAAGACAGGCGCCTTAGCGGCATCTTCTGTTTATCTACAGCACATGCCACCGACCCAGCAGCTTATTGATCCGTCCCGAGGACACGCGGCTTCTTTACAAACACAACAGTACGCAACCTGCACGTGGTTATGTAATCTAATTGATAACGACAAGATAGATTACCCTTTTCAAATTATCAGGTATACGTTATTTTGTCACGGACAAACTGTTGACGAAACTGTTTGCATTAGGAGCGGAATTTGATATTGAATATCGTGGTCCACAAATAAGAGTGTTCTCTAAAAAACAAACAAATGCACAGAACAACAAAAAATTATAACATGCAGTCATTTCAACAGAGCCAGAAATTCCAACTTTCAACAAAATTTTCCCATTTTAACGACTACCAGGAACCGTAACACAATCTCTCACATCAAACAGAAAATGTTCCAGAATTTTCGGCTAACAAATAGGTACCAAATATGGCGTACACAGGACATTCTGGTACAAAGAGAACAAGTCTAATACTACAGACGCAAAAAAGCCGGAGTGACGGGTAAGGGCACTGTAAAAAGTCAGTGTTCGGTACAAGCCCGCCTGTTATGAACAAACGAAGGAGCATTGGGGCATTTTGGAAAGTTTTTTGACGTTTTTTTACGCTTTTAAGCGTCAACGCCCGGGTTTGGGAGCTTGCTGAAACAGCTTTAGAGTTCTCCGTACTGTGAAAGGTAGATATTTGTATCTGTCGGCGACTGTCTCATTTTTGGGAAAATTCTGAATTTTTTCGTTGAACGTACCCTTTGTCGTGTATTCTGGGATTGTATTAAGACCTCTTTTTTGTTTTAATTTTTTAACGTGAAGAAGATAGTTTTCACGTTTGCAGAGTAATTTTTATAACACTAATTTATTATTGTGTCTTGTATCTCCTTTAGGTTAATAAACCGTAATACGCAGGATGAAATCTGAAACGACTTCATCCGAATTATTGTTACGTACACTACAATTGAGGTATATCACGTTACTTTTCAGTGTGGAATGACTTCTTCACCTAAAAGTTCTACCTAGCTCCTAGCATGACACTTGGGCAAGAGTCTAAGCTTGGAAGACTGTAAGAAACTAAAAGTAAACCACTGCTGTAATTTCACCAAAATGTGTGATTATGGACTCCCTTTTCTTTGAAAATATAACTATGTAAAATGTTGACGTAAACACAAACCAAAGCGAAACGAAAACATAAACCTCCACTTCACTAACCATCTACTAAACAGTCTATAAATAATTCAATTGCTAAATTTACATGAATAAAACTTTAAGTAATATTTATTCTTTCCGGCCAAGCCTCATTCTTTAACTCCTCAACTTCTTTAGATAATATTTTCTTTTTTAACTTTTGCATACCTATTGTGACTGCTTCCATTATGGCTTTTATTTGATTCGTGTTTATTTTTAAAATTCACTTTTCAGTCTATAATCGGAAATCCGAAGTAAGCTATTTACATTATTAGTGCCTCCTTTGTATAGTTGATATCATGAAATGTCGCATATTGGTACGTTCACTTCAAAATAATAACTTGCATGGACAGCTTCTTGCCAAAAGAAAATATAATGTAAGTCTTGACAACCTATTTATCCATCGATCCCTTCTTACCAAAAATGGAACCGGGTGATCCAAAATCAAAACAAAAACACCTTCAAAAGGAAATTCACAAAACAAAATAGATGCAGGAGACAATATCACGAAGAGCGAACGAAACTAAAATCGTTTTGCATATACGCAAATTGAATCAATTTTTCGTACAAAATTGTATCCTCCCCGAGTGAGGGCGAGCGAATTTTATGTAAAGCCTTCTCAGGACCCCCGACAAATCGCTGCGATCAATCGCGATCTTCAACGAGTCATTGCACGATTTAGAATCGCAGTCAAATCGTTGAGCGATAACTGTCGGGAGAAATTATTACGTATTGAATGAACAGAAATGTGATTGTGAATGAAATATGAATGTTATTTGTAGATAAGGGAGATGGCAGATGGTGACCTGTTTAATGTAAATTTGCTATCAATTTGATAGCTCCAGTGATGCATTGCCCTGAGTGATTGCCCTCGTGAGTTACGAGTCGCGAGTTCGATTTCTGCTCACACTCGCAGCAATTAAGGACACTTAGGTAAAGTCACGAAAGGGATTTTCCCCTAAATAAACCCCGTAATAAGATTGTGTTATGTTACGAGCATAGTATTTTCGAAACCAATTTGTAAAGATTTTAGATCTTTTCTCAAAGTTGCAATCGTTATTTCGCAAAAGAATCGTATAAGGATTTTGTGTTAGTATATGATAAGAAAGGAAGATGATGATAAGATATTTGTGCTCGTGATTTCACATGATATATTATAACTCTTGAAATAGATTTAATATCTCTAAATAGGATATAGTCCTTGAATTATCTACCCTGTAAAGTCTACCGTCCACTTCTACGTGGGATGCGCATGGAGAGGTTCGCCACGTTAGCTGCGCGGGTAATTTGTTTGCCAGCTACGCATTCGTGCGTAGCGTGGCCGTGGGTCGCAGTGGACGATGCCTCTTATATTGATATACATAGCGAAAGTAAGTACACGTGCGTAACTTAGCGGTGGGCTACTGTGGAGCGGCACGCTAAAACTTAGAAAGCATTTAAAACTTGATTTTTTGCGCGTGTCTGGAACATCAGTACCAATATACATCAATAAGGACATCCTTAAACTCTTCAGCAGCACATAGCATTCGATAGTCGACAATCAAAGCGAGACATCGAGAATCGAGATCTTGTGCAGGAATTCGATTAATAATAAATTGAATGGCACGGTACTGTATTGCATATTTAATGGCTTCATCACCGTGGTTTAGAGCTACTAGTTGACTTGTCAGTTATGAAATATTGTGCAGTTTCAGTTTGGCGGACGGTAGACAGATAGAATGCTCTTCTATACATATTAAAAATTAAAGTCGCTTTTTGTGTCTGTCTGTGTAACCGTTGTTCTTCTAAACTACTCACCGGATTTGGATGCGGTTTTCACCGTCATGCAGAGAAATTATTCCGTAAGCTTTATGTGTATAGTACATTAATACATAATAAAAAACATGAATTTCAAAAAAAAAATACAAGAAAAAAAATTACCGACTCTCACCATATCATCGACATATACTAAGTGGAAAAAATACATATTATTGAAACTTACACAAAAACTATCCAAGCAAAATTAATAAAATTTATATGGGACCAACTTGGGAGCAAACCCTTTTATAAAAAAAAATGATTTTCAAAATCGGTCCACAATTGACGGAGAAATCGGCGGACATACATAGACATATACACAATAATAACCTCCTCCTTTTTGGAAGTCGGTTAAAAAGAGCCATACGATAGGTGGTCTTATCGCAACCAGTGATTTCTACCAGACTCTCTGAGGAAGACCAATAACGGATTCTAGGTTTAGGAAAATATAGACACGAGATAGAGTTTAAGCGACCTGATGACATGTGTGCGTCGCTCGGAATATTGCCAATATGATGCAGTTAGAGATTAAGTTTTAAATTTATAGGTAACTAAAATTTTTTGTAGCACCTATCAAACCAAAACCTGAAAATACAATAAAGTTAGAACTTTCACTGATGAAATCTGTCACTAGGGGGTCTGCAACTACTTAAACAAACTACCTTTTGAGGAACTGATCTTAGTAATTCTCTCAGACCATTGTAAATCCTAATAGGGATCCATATAGTGTCTCCCAATAACTTCACGAAGAATCTCAAATCTGAACGAGAAACGTCTTTTATATCACTCGTCTTTAACGATTACGACTATAGTAAAACGCGATGCGACTTCTGATAACAACAAATAAATGGCAGCTTTATTTCTTGGCTGTT